>CM030796.1:22477685-27477685 GCA_018127125.1 Rhododendron griersonianum | reverse complement strand
TCCTTTTCAAATCGAAGAAATAACCATATCCTTTTGACAGGGCAGTATACTTTTATTTCAGTTTCTGTCTTTTGCATATCCATTATGCTTAAATTTGTTTTATGGCTATACAACCTCTTAATCTAGGCTTTTGGAACATCAGGGGTCTTAACGACCCTATCAAACAAAAAGAAGTTAAATGTTTTGTAATTAAGAACAACCTTTCACTTGTGGGGTTATTAGAGCATAAAATAAAGGAGGTTAATGCTTCTAGAGTGATGAAACATATCTGCCCTCACTGGAGTTTTGTGAACAATTATCCCCAAGCATCCATAGGTAGGATTTTTGTGGGTTGGGACCCTAATATAGTCCAGATTCAGGTCTTAGACCAATCTGACCAATTTATGCACTGTCAGGTACAGCCTAAAAGTGGGGAGCCCCTGTTTTTTGCAACTTTTGTTTATGGAGAGAACAATTATGTGAATAGGCAAGCATTGTGGTCTAGACTTCATCTCCTAAGCTCTGCATCCCCTTGGATTGTGCTTGGAGATTTCAATGTCATCAGGTTCCCTAGAGAGAAGGTTGGGGAGCTACTTCTTGGCCTTCCTTTATGGATGACTTCAATAACTGTCTATTTGCTTTGGGGCTTGATGATCTTACGTACACAGGTTGCTTTCTTACTTGGGCCAACAAACAGGACCCAACACATTTTGTCAGTACAAAGCTGGATCGAGTCTTAGTTAATGAGCATTGGATGAGGGTGTATAACTGCTCCTATGCTCATTTCCCTAATCCAGGGATTTCTGATCACTCTCCTGCCATTATAACTATCCTTCCACATCCTAAGAAATCAAATAATCCATTTAAGTTTTTTGACTTCCTAGCTAGTCACCCTCAATTTTTGGATATAGTTCAGAGAGTTTGGCGGAGAGTGATTATTGGAAATCCGATGTACTGTGTTTGTGAGAAACTCAAGATGTTGCAAGGTGAGTTTAAACAAATTAATAATAGAGATTTTAGTGATGTCTCTAACAGGGTTGTTGAATCTAGACAACTTTTAGAAACCTTGCAGCAAGCCTTGAGTACTCATAATCCGGACCCTTCCTTGATTTATCAGGAAAGAGAGGCTAATAAACAGCTCCTCACAATGCTCAGAGCGGAGGAAAGTCTAGCAAAGCAAAAATCGAGAATCCAATGGATGAAGTTGGGTGATCAGTGTACTTATTTCTTTAAGACCGTGACTAACACAAGAAATAGAAGTAAAATAACTAGTCTGGTCTTAGAGGATGGGTCCCTCACCCATGACATTGAAGTCATTAAGTCCACTTTTGTCAATTTTTACACCAACTTGCTTGGTACAGCCCATCCTGAGGCTTACCAAGGGAGTAGTAGGATTCATCAGTTAGTAAATAAGAGATTAACTGATACTCAGAAATCAGCAATGATTGTTGATGTAACTGATCAAGAGATTAAAGACACATTTTGGTCTCTCAATCCCACCAAAGCTCCTGGTCCTGATGGTTACAATGCAGGTTTCTTCAAGGAAGCTTGGCCTATTGTTAGTCATGAGGTCCTTGCAGCTGTTAAGACTTTCTTTAGGTCTGGTAAGCTTCTCAGAAAGGCCAACTCTACCATGGTAGCTCTTGTCCCTAAGGTCCCTAACCCATCCAGAGTTGGAGACTTTAGACCCATATCATGTTGTAACACTGTTTACAAGTGTATTGCTAGAATACTTGCTAGCAGATTGAAGCATGTACTCCCTATGCTTATTGATCCTGTCCAATCAGGGTTTGTTAAGGGTAGGAGAATTGCTGATAACATTTTTCTTACTCAAGAGCTCATGAGGGGGTACCATAAATCCACTTCTACCCCAAGATGTGCTATGAAAGTTGACATCAAAAAAGCTTATGATAATGTCAGGTGGGACTTTATTTGGGATATTCTATCCGCTATGAATTTCCATCCAACAATGATCAAATGGCTTCAAGCTTGTGTTACCACTGCTAACTACTCTCTTAGTATCAATGGGGAAGCCACGGGTTATATCATTGGACAGAAGGGATTACGGCAAGGTGATCCTCTGTCCTCATACCTTTTTGTAATGGTGATGGAAATTCTAACCTGTATACTAAGGAAAAAATCCCAACTAGCTGATTTCCATTTTCATTGGAAGTGCGGAAATAATAAGATCATCAATCTCTGTTTTGCTGATGACTTGATGATTTTCTGTAAGGGTGAACTGTCCTCAATCAATCATATTCAAGATGCTCTCACTGAGTTTCAAGTATTATCAGGACTATCCCCTAGCCTTGAGAAAGTAGTATCTTTTTTGCTGGGGTTAATAATACCATTAGATTGAGCATTCTGAATGTTCTAGGATTTAAGGAGGGCACCCTTCCTGTTAAGTATCTGGGTGTGCCCCTCCTCTCAACCAAACTCAAGGCTTCTGATTGTCAGCGTCTAGTGGAGAACATGACCGCCAGAACTAAGACTTGGACCAATAGAGATCTTACCTATGCGGGTAGGGTTCAATTAATAAAGAATGTGCTTTTCTCCATTCAAACTTATTGGTCTTCCTTGTTTATCATTCCTAAAAAGATAATCAAGGAAGTCGAGTCAATCCTTAGAGCCTTTCTTTGGTCCGGTCCTGATCTAAAGAAATCTGGTGCTAAGGTTTCTTGGGATCATTTATGCTCTCCAAGAGAGGAAGGGGGGCTTGGTTTCAAATCAATGCAAGTATGGAATAAGGCTGCCGTTGCGAAGCATGTTTGGTTCCTTATCTCTGGGGGTGAACAGTCTATGTGGTGTCAATGGGTCAAATCATATTTAATAAAAGGGAGAAGTTTTTGGAATTTAAAAACTCCTAGTGATTGCACCTGGGTTTGGAGGAAAATTTTGAATCTTAGACCTCTGGTGCAACCTTATATTCTTAGTATCTTGGGAAATGGGAACTCCACATCCTTGTGGTATGACAATTGGCACCCTCTTGGCCCTTTAGTGGCTAAATATGGCTCTAGAATTGTATATGACTCTGGTATCCCGAAAGATGCCTTTGTGTCACGTATCATTCATGATTCCAATTGGGCATTCCCCATTACCCAAACTTTGGAACTTAATGAGGTGAGAAATACTCTTCCACAACTTGTCCAGACCAGATCGAGTGAAGATGATCAAAAGAGGTGGACCCTTACTTCTAGCGGACAGTTAACGGTTGCCTCTCTGTGGGACAAATTGAGAACTCATTTCCCCAAGATTATGTGGCACAAGCTTGTATGGTTCTCAGGCCACATTCCAAAATGCAGTTTCATCACATGGCTGGCTATTCAAAATAGACTATCCACTGCTGATAGACTTGCCTTATTCGGACTAAATCATAATCCTCAATGTGGCCTTTGTCAGGAGAGGGAAACCCATGATCATCTTTTCTTCAATTGCCCTTTCACCAAGCAAGTGTGGAATGCAATTCAGGCCAAGCTACATGTGTTGTGGCCTGCCAGATCTTGGGCTGATTGGGTAACACTACTTTCAAACATAAAAGGTAGAAGTCTGAAAAACCTAACCACTAAACTGGGCTTCACAGTAGCAGTGTACAATATCTGGATAGAGAGAAATATGAGAAAGTTCCAAAATCATTGCTGCTCTTGGGAGATAGTTGTTCATAAGATATGCACCATGGTGAGAGATAGACTTTTATCACTTCCTAATTTACCTCAATCACAAGCACAATGGATTGTAAATGAATGGAACATTGTTACATGTTGATTTACTATTGATTGGTTTTACAACTGCATGCTATTGTTATGTTTTATTAGTATGTGGATTTCTGGGCAGGAGAGGCTGCAAGGTTCATGGGGGCAGATTCCAAGGGCTGCATTAGCTGTGGCAATGCACTGAGTTCTGGCAGAAGGGTTCAGTAGTCATAGTTCAAGGGGGGATTCAGAAGGGTTAAGCAGTCATTGGGCTCCTATTACTTCTAAGTATTCAGGTGGTTAACTTACTCCCTTTGGCTGCCTTGGAATGTACAGCAGTTGTGTGTCCCTACTATATTGTGAGATATCCCAGTGAGTTGTGTGCTAGTTCCCCATCATTCCTTGTGAGAGGAGGTAATAATTAGTGGGGGAATCATGTGAGAATTAGTAGAGGGAGAAGGTGGATACCCAGCTCTTGGTCTTGATCTTGAGAGTGAGAGGTGTGTGGTTACTAGGGAGTAGTTGTGAGCTTCAGTACTGCTCTGTTATGCTGCACGGCTTTAGATAGCAGCAGCCTGCTCTATTATTTGCCTAAGGTTCAGATTCTGATGTTCTGAACCTGCTCTGTTATGACCAACCTGTTCTGTGTTTTGATGAGGTTTTTCCAAGTGTTGTGCTATGTTAGTGGCTGCTATGGAGCTGCTGCTGGTCTGCATTCTGTGATGTTGCAGCTGAGTTTGACTCCATTGCTAATTCGTTTAGTATTTTGTAAGGAAAGTACAGCTACTAGCAAACTGTATTTTGTTATGTTATGTTATGAAAGTGCAGTCTGTTATGCTCAGCTTCTTTATGTTGTTTTGCCTAACCAATAGGGGCTGTCGTTGGGATCTCCCTTCGCAGAGGGGGACGTCCTCTGCATAGTCACTAGCTGCATTGCTTTTGGAATTGCTCACTTTGGATACTTAAATGATGCTTTGGTTCCCTGTTGGCTGCACTAACATATTTGCAGCTGCCCAAAGAACCATAACCAGTGCAGGATGCTGATTGACTGTCTAATGTCCAGTTTTATGTCCAATGTCCATTTCCAGTTCTTTTTTTTTTTTGGGTAAATTAGCTTGAAATTAAAAAAGGTTAACCGAATGTACAGTCTACAAGGGGCATACCCCAGGAGGAAAAGAAAGGAAAAAAAACAAGATTAAAAAAAAGTACGATAACCCATGCACAACCCGCATGGAGAGTGTTTTAAAGTAAATAAGATAATCAAATTGCCATATGTGTTGAGATCATACCCCGGTTGCACTATCCATCGAAGCAGAAGGATAGTACAACGGGGTATGATATGTAGTGATACGAGAATAAATACCATGAAAGCGAACTACTGCCTGACACAACCCGCCAGGCTAGGAAATAAAATACATAGTCTCGATCAGAAATGACCAGATGATAACCTTAACTGAATAACAGCAGCTACAAAGCACCTCGGCATCGGGGGGTTGAACAGCAACAACAGAGGAACTAGGCACCAAGAGGCTCGAACCGGAGATGACGGCATCCGACAGAGGGCCCAACCCTGCACACCACGCCCATTCCATCCAGTCTAAAACACTCTCATCCAAAGTCCAAAGATCGCCAAAACAACCCGCCCTCATCCAAAACCCAAAGCCACTAGTCACCAGAGAAGGATTAAACAGGCCAAGATTCCAATACTCCAACCTAGCACAGAAATAACAAGCATAGCACCCACTTCTAAGGAACAGATATTGCAGAGGACCGGGCTCTGAGAGGCTCGAACCGGAGATGCGACATCCGACAAGGCTACCTCCCCAAGTACCTTGTACACCATGCCCAAACCAACAGATCTAATACTCTCTCGACCTAGTACACAAGGCTCACTCTAACCTAAAAGCGGAACAGTACAAAGGCCTCGAAATAAACCGCCATTAACAGAGCATTACCTCCGAATCATCTGGCTACACAAATGAGGCAAAACTGGAGAAAGAACTATAACCATCCTTTTCAACCAGTGCATTACCACCAATCTAATAAGAACTATCACAATCACAGTCATACTACGCTATAACAAACGGCACAGAGGATCAAATAAACTTTGATTATAAACTGACCCAGCATAGATGCTACAGCCATAGCCCCGAAATTGGGCAACCAAACAGTATCGGCCCGAAATTTTGGGCAACCAAACTAGGCATGCCCCAAGTTGAGCCCCAAGATGGAGTTTACTAACAGACACTGGCCCTAAGTCCAGCAACAAATGATTATGCAGCCAACAAAAGAACCTTGTGCTGTCTGGGAAACACATGAATAATGAACACTACCAAGCCTTCAAATAATGCTTTCAAATGATGCCAGACCTTCAATTAACCTCACGGCTATGGAGCTCAGCACGCTACACCACAATCGCGAATGAACTGAAATTAACGGAGATGATTGAAAACTGGAATTTACCTCTGAACTGTCCTGGATCAGAATCAGAGCATACTCTGTAATTCCAGACTCCATTTGAGTACCACGACGTCCAGTTTGACCCGCCGCCGGTTACAAAGACCGCCGGCTTTGACTGAGTTCAAGAACCCCCTTTGAGAACCCACCACCGACAGGATTAGAATCTGAGTTCTGAGATCTGTGGCCTCCGCCTGAGCTAACCCCATCAGCGGTCGGCGGCTAGACTTCTGGCGAGGCTAAGTTGGCCTCAGAACAGCCCGACGTCGAGTGCTGGCCATGGTGAGTCCGATGGTGAGAAATACCACGTACTAGTGATGTTTGATGAAGATTCTTGCGATTAGAGCATGGATCGGTGGGGGTATGAAACCCCGGAGCCCACAGCCCATACCAGAACCCACTTCTCCGACGCCGTCCACCGCTATGTAGACTTAGGAGCTACTCGCCATGGCCGAGACCTGATCTTGGATGGACCGAGCCAGAGAAACGGGGCGTGGATCGGTGGGTTTGGTTTCAGAAATATGATTTGTAATGGTTTCAGAAACAGTGGGTTTGGTTTCAGAAACAGTGGGTTTGGCCGGACCAGGACTGGCCGGATATGGGTTGGGGCGGTGGAGGAGAACTTCTCTAGAGAGAGAAGTTCCCTTGCCCAGTGAGAAGTTCTACTCCATTTCCAGTTCTTGTTTGTGCCACTTGCAGCAGTTTTCTGAACTGGGTTGCAAAATCAGATGGTTCTGAAATGTGATGGTCAGATTGTTCAGATTGTTCTGCATGTTGTTTGCTACTACCTTCTTTTGAGATTTGAGTTCAGAAGTTTCATTTCTAAGGGCTGTGTCTGCATTCTGTTCTGTCATTTCTGGGCTTCAGAAGTTTCTAACAGCAGCAGTTCTGAAGCTGCACCAGAACTGCATCAGTTCTGCTGGCCAGCCCTGCTACTAACCGTCATGTTCTGCTGCTGCTGCTGCAGCTTTGTATAGCCATATCGTATAGCCTGTCCAGTTTTGGGACTGCCTTGTTCAGTTGATAGACCATTTTGTGGCTTGTGTGCCTTGTCCAGTTGATAGCCGTATCGTAGAAGCTGCTGCTGTTGGTATAGCAGGGCAGTCCAATTTATGCTCTTGCTTGTGTGCCTTGTTCAGTTGATAGCCATATCGTAGAAGCTGCTGCTGTTGGTATAGCAGGGCAGTCCAGTTTATGCTCTTGTGTGCTTTCCAAGTGCAACAAGTAGAGGTTCCAAGTGCAACAAATACAGTCAGTTTGATATGCCAGTTTATGCTCTTTTGTGTTCTTGTAATTAGTCCATTTTACTATTGATAGGCCATTTTGTGGCTTTCTTGTAATGTCTTGCAATGGCGTTGTTTTCCTTCCCTCTTCTAGATGGATTGGAAACACCGCAAGTTAGTTATCTCATGTAGCCACTTGGCTTAGGTTATTTTTTTCCTTTTTCCTTTTCTTTTTCTTTTCCTCCTGGGGTATGCCCCTTGTAGGCTGTAAATTCATTTAGCCTCCTTTTTATTTCAAGCTGATTTACCCAAAAAAAAAAACCATGCACAACCCGCATGAAGAGTAAGGTAAATGACATATGGGTAGAAATAATAGCCCCGTTGTACTAATGATAGCACAACGGGGTATGATATGGATGGATTAGAGTACAAACATGTGGTGAAATGAAATGGAAATTAAAATAAACTACTTCCTGGCACAACCCGCCAGGTTAGGAAATAAAGTAAATAGTTACGGTCAGTGATGACCACAAGATAACCAGCACTTAGGAGAACAGCTATCAGTAGAACGGCTTCCAGGCAGTCTGAATGGCTACTACAGAGGAACAGGCATCAAGAGGCTCGAACCAGAGTTGATCTGCTGGGGTTGTTGAATCCAGACAACTACTAGAAACTTTGCAGCAAGCCTTGAGTACTCATAATCCTGATCCTTCATTAATTAGTCAGGAAAGAGAGGCATATAAACAACTCCTCACTATGCTAAAGGCTGAGGAAAGTCTGGCTAAGCAAAAATCGAGAATCCAATGGATGAAATTGGGGGATCAGTGACTTCTTATTTCTTCAAATCTGTGACTAACACAAGAAATAGAAGTAAGATAACTGGTCTGGTCTTAGAGGATGGGTCCCTCGCACATGATATTGAAGTCATTAAGTCCAACTTCGTCAACTTTTACACTAACTTGCTAGGTACAGCCCATCCGGAGGATTATCAAGGAAACAGCAGGATACAACAGTTAGTAAATAAGAAATTAACTAATACTCAAAAGTTGGCAATGATTGTTGAGGTCACTGATCAAGAGATTAAGGACACAATGTGGTCTCTCTCAATCCCAGTAAATCTCCTGGACCTGATGGTTACAATGCAGGTTTCTTCAAGAAAGCTTGGCCTATTGTTGGCCGTGAGATCATTGTAGCTGTCAAAACCTTTTTTAGGTCTGGTAAGTTACTGAGAAAGGCCAATTCTACCATGGTAGCCCTGGTCCCAAAGGTCCCTAATCCCTCAAGAGTTTTGGACTTTAGACCCATATCATGTTGTAATACTGTTTACAAGTGCATAGCTCGAATACTTGCTAGCAGACTGCAAAGTGTCCTCCCTATGCTAATTGATCCTGTTCAATCAGGATTTGTGAAGGGCAGGAGAATTGCTGATAACATCTTCCTTACTCAGGAGCTCATGAGAGGGTATCATAAATCCTCATCTACCCCAAAATGTGCTATGAAAGTAGACATCAAGAAAGCTTATGATAATGTTAGATGGGAGTTTCTCTGGGATATTCTATCTTCTATGAATTTCCATCCTACAATGATCAAATGGCTTCAAGCTTGTGTTACCACTGCTAACTACTCCCTTAGCATCAATGGGGAAGCCACTGGTTATATCATTGGGCAGAAAGGTATGAGGCAAGGTGACCCTCTGTCCTCATACCTCTTTGTCATTGTGATGGAAATTCTAAGTTGTCTACTTAGAGAAAAATCCCAGCTCCATGACTTTCATTTTCATTGGAAATGTGGACATAATAAGATCATCAATCTCTGTTTTGCTGATGATCTTATGATTTTTTGTAAGGGGGAACTGTCTTCAATCAACCATATTCAGGATGCTCTTGCTGAGTTTCAATCATTGTTAGGTCTATCCCCCAGCCCTGAGAAAAGTAGTATCTATTTTTCGGGGGTTAATTGCACCATTAGAACGAGCATTCTGAATGTATTAGGGTTTAAGGAGGGCACACTTCCTGTAAGGTATCTGGGAGTGCCCCTCCTCTCAACTAAGCTCAAAGCTTTGGATTGTCAGCGTTTAGTGGAAAGCATGATTGCCAGAACAAAGACTTGGACTAATAGAGACCTAACTTACACAGGTAGGGTTCAATTAATAAAGAATGTTCTTTTCTCCATCCAAACCTATTGGTCTTCCTTGTTTATCATTCCAAAAAAGATAATCAAGGAAGTTGAGTCAATCCTTAGAGCATTTCTTTGGTCTGGTCCTGATCTAAAGAAATCTGGTGCTAAGGTATCTTGGGAACATTTATGCTCTCCAAGAGAGGAAGGAGGACTTGGGTTCAAATCAATGCAAGTATGGAACAAGGCTGCCATTGCGAAGCATGTTTGGTATCTTATCTCTGGGGGTGAACAGTCTATGTGGTGCCAATGGGTCAAATCTTATTTAATAAAAGGGAGGAGTTTTTGGAATTTAAAAACTCCAAGTGATTGCACTTGGGTATGGAGGAAAATTTTAAATCTCAGACCTCTGGTGCATCCTTATATCCTTAGTATTTTGGGTAGTGGGAATTCCACTTTCTTGTGGTATGACAATTGGCACCCTCTGGGCCCTTTAGTGGCTAAATATGGCCCTAGAATTGCATATGACTCTGGTATCTCAAAAGATGCATTTGTTTCACACATCATTCATGAATCAAATTGGGCTTTTCCCATTACCCAAACATTTGAGCTTAATGAGGTGAGAAATACTCTTCCCCCACTAGTCCAGTCCAGACTGAATGGGGATGACCAAAAGAGATGGACTCTTACCTCTAATGGACAGTTCACGGTTGCCTCTCTCTGGGACAAGCTGAGAACACATTTTCCCAAGATCTTGTGGCACAAGCTTGTATGGTTTTTTTTTGGGTAAAACAGCTTTAAATAGAAAGAAAAGAATCGAACCGTATATACAGCCTACAAGGGGCATACCCCAGGAGGAAATGACTATACCAAATGGCTACATGCCTAGGAAATAACCTAATAGACGCTGTTTCCAGTCCATCTAGAAGAGGGGAAGAAAACAACGCAATGACAACAAAACATAACATACCATAAAACCCAAGTACATAGCTTGGGATACTTTGCTCCAAAACATAGCATGACAACAATATAGCTCAAAACATGCACAGGTTCAGAACATGCAGAAGTTCAGCCCTCACTTCTGACAGCAACAGCATCAAAACAGCATAAAAACACATCTGCTCAATTCAGCATCATAGCAGGAACTCTAGTTCTGCTGCTGCAACTGACAAGGCTTGGGAAACTTGCTCCATAGCAGTTAGGCAAGCTTCAGAACTGCCACAGCAGCTTAGTGAGGCTCGGCAGCAACAGTCTGTGTCCCCACACAACATGGACACAACATGGATACAAAACAGCAGCTTCGTTCAGAATCACCCCACGATTCTGTACAAAACAGCAGCAGAACTGGGCTGCTTCAGCCATACTGGACAGCAACAGCAGCAGCAGACCAAACAAATACAATACTGGGCCAACTACAATACTGGACTATATCAAACTTGGACCAAGGTTCACTCTGACACAGGGCAAACTACAATACTGGACTACACAGTTACTTGGACTACAACAACTGAACTTGCACCATACTAAACAATACTGAAAACAAAGCAAAACAATACAGAGGACTTCCCCCTTAGTAGACAGATCAGACATGCAGCAGCTTAGGGAGGCTCAGAACATGCAGCCATCCTTCCACTGATTTACAACCTGTGAATGCAGGTAACACGTTGCAGAGGAATTCCCCTCTGCGAAGGGAGATCCCAATGACAGCCCCTATTGGTTAGGCAATCAACAAAACATAACTGGAAGTACACTGCAGTCCTGAATTGGAACATTTAACAAGTACTCAAATGCCCAAACTTTGAGCAGAAAATGTAACCTGCTAGTCTAACAACTTCTGAACCTCCTGCAACAAAACATATGCAGAACTGCAACAAAACAACTTCTGAACCTCCTACAACCATACAACAGAAAGCATTTCAGCTACCAAAACAGGTTCAGAACATTCAGAGCTGAACACAATCAGAACTGGGCCTTAGTAAAATCAGTCATCAGTCATCTGTCAATTACTGTACCAAATGCAGAATTGTAGCAACACTTTGGTATTACAAGGTCACAAGTATGCTACACATGTCAGAGCACACTACAGTTCACTCAGCAACAGTTCAGCATCCAAAAGTACTGTCAAAACAGGAATGCTGAAAGTTTGAATGCTGATCCCAATAGTAACATATGTAACAAAGTGGTGCACAGTCTACTGAAGTAGTCTACTGGTGCACAAAATGAACATGCAATTCTTCATGAGCAAAAGCAGCTATGAGAACCATCTACTTTCCTCACTAAGAGAACCCTCACTCCCTCCTCTGAACCTCACATAGCTCCCCCACTAAATATTACCTCCTCTCTCAAGGAATGTTGGGGCTCTAGCTCACCACTCACAGGGTTAACACACAATGTAGTAACTACCTGCTAGAATAGGCAGATTCAGAACTGAACAACAACAGGTAGGTTTTGTGACCTCTCATGCCAAGGATTAAGGTAACTACCTGCTAGAATAGAAGTAATAGAAGCCATAACAGGCTGCAGCCACAACAGGCCCCCTTTGAGTGATGTGGATTCTCATTTGAACCCCAATCCTGCTGACCAAACCTGCAACATCTAATGCCACAATATGAATACACTAACACACAACTACCCCATTACCCATTGATGCCCCACACTCTATTAAACCTATTATTTTGTGAGCCTACGGGCAACTTTGGCAACGACATTAATCTACCCTTAGCCATGTTAAAGATTTTATGAACAACCACTTCCCAAGTGCTAGTTGTATTTTGAAACTTCCTTAAGTTCCTTTCAATCCAAATATGATATACTGTAGTAGTAAAAATCAACTTAGAGACGATATTCCTTAGAGATTTTCCCCTAAAAGAGGAGAAGTGGGTAATCCATGCTGGCCAAGGCCTAGGGGACCAACTCGTATCCATCTTTTCCAACATAGCATTCCAAACCCGTGTGGAAAAACTACAGTTGAAGAACAAATGATCATGGGTTTCACTACCCTGGCAAAAACTGCATTGGGAGATTGATTTAATCCCAAAGAGAACTAATCTATCCTCCGTGGAGAGTCTACCCTGGATGGCCAGCCATGTAATGAAGCTACACTTAGGAATATGCCCAGCAAACCAAACAGCCTTATGCCAATTTACCTTGGGGAAAGGAGCCCTCAATTCCTCCCAAAGAGAGGCTATACTAAACTGTCCAGATGCATTCAGAGTCCATCTAACTTGGTCCCTGGAGCCACGCAAAGGTGGAAGATGCCGTCTAACTTCATTCAACTCCCATGTTTGCGTGATTGGGAAGGTCCAACCCCAATCACGCAAACATGGGAGTTGAATGAAGTTAGACGGCCACATTCCAAAATGCAGTTTCATCACATGGCTAGCTATTCAGAATAGACTATCCACTGCTGATAGACTTCTATTATTTGGTCTACATCCTAATCCTCAATGTAGTCTGTGTCATGGGAGGGAGACTCATGATCATCTTTTCTTTAACTGCCCATTCACAAGCCAAGTGTGGAATGCTATTCAAACCAAACTTCATGTGTCATGGTCTGATAGATCTTGGGCTGACTGGGTAACATTGTTGTCAAATGTAAAAGGGAAAAGTCTTAAAAATCTTATCACTAAGCTAGGCTTCACAGTAGCTGTGTACAATATTTGGATAGAGAGAAATGTGAGAAGGTATCAAGGTCACTGCTGTTCTTGGGAGATAGTAGTTCATAAAATCTGCACCATGGTGAGAGCAAGGATTTTATCACTTCCTAAACTGCCTCAATCACAAGCACAATGGATTGTAAATGAATGGAACATTGTTGCATGTTGATCTATGTTGTTTGCTTGTTTTACAACCAAAGCCTATTGTTTTGTGGGTATGTAGTTTTCTGGGCAGGTTGACAGTATGACCAAAGAGCATAAGCATTAGTGTATCCAAGGGCTGCATTAGTTGTGGCATTCATGGTTTAAGAACTGCATGAGTTGGGCACTGTTTCAGCTCGTTCTGAAACTGTTTTGACTGATGTGATGCTGCTGCTGCTATTACTTCTATGTAGCAGGTATATATCTTAATCTCTTGTGGGGAGTTGTTTGTTTTCTATTCTAGTGTTGAGTGCCTTCTTATATTGTGTGTTTCCCGGTTAGCTGTGTGCTTGAGCTCCATCATTTTTTTTGGAGAGGAGGTAATAAATAGAGGGGGAATCATGTGAGAAAAAGTGGAGGGAGTTCGTGGAGCTGGCCTTTTACTTTTGAGTGACTAGTAGTGTGGGAGTTGTGTGTCTTTCAGGGATGTTGAGGTGTGAGCACCATTTGCATAAGTGTTAAGATAAGTGGGTGATGTGAGATGAGGGATAATTGGTATCTGTCCAACTGTTTTGACTGCCCTGCTACTATCTAGTTTTATAGCCCAGTCTTCAATTTGTAATTGCATGCTAAGGCTGATTGTGTTCTTAGTCAGTTGATAATTCTGTTTTGGAAGCTTTATGTGCTGTTAAGCCTCTGTTCTGTCTACTATGTGTGGCCGATCCCTGCTGCTACTGCAGTAACGCTGCTGCTGTGGTATTCCATGAGCCAAGAAAATGTAACCCAGGCTACAATCTAGTGGAGCAGGCTGCTGCTACTTTTTGCTACTTCTTTTGTTCAGTTTTGTTGCTGCATGGTTGTATATGCCTAACCAACTGGGGATGTCGTTGGGATCTCCCTTAGCAGAGGGGGACGTCCTCTGCATGATGTATAGTTGATGTATAGTTATTGGTGTTCTGCCTTAGTTTTGTATTGTTGCTGGATATGTTGTATCCTGTAAATTGCTTTGTATTGGTTTTGGGGCTGTACACAAATGGCTGTGTTGTTGTTGTCCAGTTTGATATGCTGCTGTCCAGGTTGTGTGCTATCCAGCCGACAGCCTATAGCTTCAATTAAGGGGCTGCTTCCAGGTGTTTTGGCTTCTGCTAGCCTGTCGGCTGCTTCTGCTGCTGCTGCTGTCCGGTTGTGGCAGCAGCTTTGCTGCTTCTAATGCATTCTGCTCGCATTCTGTAGTCTGCCTGCATGCTACTTCTAGTGGTGGCCTGTTGTGGTTGGTGCCTCTTTCCAAAGTCCGGCTTAGTTGGTTGGAATGGTGTTTTACCCCTTTTGTAGATGGGTAGGAAACAAATGTACCTCAATTGATGTTAATTGTTTTGTCTCCATCTAGATTACAACATATCCGTTCCATGTAGCCGCTTGGCATAGATTTCAATTTCCTCAATCTTTGTTTCTTTGTTTTCTTTTGTTTTCCTCCTGGGGTATGCCTCTTGTAGGTTGTATATTCGGTTAGCCCTTTTTATTTTCAAGCTGATTTACCCAAAAAAAAAAAAAATTACCCACTTCTAAGAGAACAGCTACTACAGAGGGACAAGAACCGAGAAGAGGCTCGAACTGGAGATGTCGGCATCCGTCAAGGCTACCCTGCCAAGTACACACTACGCCCATTCCATCCAGACTACTACACCCTCAACCTAATCCCCTAGGCTCGCTAAACCCTAAAAGAGGGACAGAAAGAGGAACCACAAAAGTGACCACTCGAACCGCAGGTGAACCAAGCTACCCCTTTCGATCAGCGCACTACCACCAATCTAATCAATGACAGCCAGCGAAACTACACCTTTCAATCAGTGCACGACCACCAATCTAATCAATGACAGTCCCGGGAGCTACCTTTATCAATCAGAACACAACCACCGATCTAGTCAAAGGCAGCCGCGAAGCTACCCCTTTCAATCAGCACAGACTCCAATCTAATCAACGATAGCCACGGTCACCACCATACTACGCAAAACCCCAGGGCAAAAGAAGCAAAGAAACTAGGGATATAAAGAAGCTCAACAAAGAGCTTGAACCGCACCTGGATTGAATCTCCAACTACTAACAGTACACTGGCCTAAGGTCCAGCAACAATTTTGACAATAAATAAGCAATTGCTAAACTCCATATTGAGCAAGAAATCAACCCTGCTTTTGAACACCGAAAACAAGGATGGGGTATATCTCTCAGCACACCACCATAGTCTTCGTCAATTGTGATTTTCAACACAGTTAATCTGTGCTAGCAGAAGTCTACCCATGGACGGAACCAAAGGACCGACCTTGAACGGCTGTGAAACGCTAACAACTTTGAACCCATGGCCGCCGGAGTTCATCTGTCATATGAAATCCATCGCAGGCTCCTCCTGCTAGTGTAGTGTCCCAGCGAGTTGCAGCTACCGCCCCTACAGCCGTGGAAACAGCCGCTGTGCCACCAGAAGAACTCCCCGAGGGAAGTCCTCCCGTCGTCGTAGCTTCGATCGGAAGAATTGAAGACCGGCAAGAGATCCCCTTTTCCTCGGAAGTGGAAAACGGTTGATGTGATGTTCCGATTAACCACAATGCGAGAGGCCGCCCTTCCCCCAAGCCGCGTCACCGTCCGTTCCCAACCACTCCAGCTGAGAGTGGATGCTCGGAAAGATCAACTGTTGTGGGTTTGTGTTGGGAGATCCCCTTTCCATTATGACCTGTTGCCTATTGTGGAATCGATCCACGGGTGGACTGAGGAAAATAGAAAGATTCAAGGGTGAATCTATGAACCACCTGATATAATCAATGGGTTTTGCTTCTAAAAATCTGATATGGGCGGTGGAGGAGAGCTTCTCTAGAGAGAGAAGCTCCCTTGCCCTTGTATTTTTATTGGAGGAACTGATTTTACTGAATCAACACAAGAGTTAATATCTTAGGAATATGAGGTCCTGACCATCAACTCCCTCGGAAACTCACTCCTCCCTCTCTTCTTTTTTCAGAAATTAAGGGATAAGGATCCACCTTACTCCCTCAACTAAGCCTCTCATAATGCCCCCACTAATTATTACCTCCACTGTCAAAGATTAGATGAGGCCCAATCACACTCTCACAGGGAAACACAAATTGTAGTAGATACTCTCAACACACCAGTAGAGAATACCACTAGAGGATAAGTTAACTACCTGTGTATATAGAAGTAATAGTAGACTTAACTACTTTGCCAGCGATTGCAGTAGTTGTGATTAGGGTCAAGGGGAAGCTTTGAAACTACCTTCCCTTGAACCATGGCCTTGCTGAATGATTTGTTATAACCACCATGTTTGCACTTGCTCTCTTGCTTGCTAGAGGATACAGCCAGCAACGGTTGCTAGCTCTTGCTGAACCATGTTTGGAGCCTACTCCCATGATCATGGATCCTGTGTGAGACCAAATCTCCTAGCAATGAAAGCTTAAAAGGATCAAGGAGTATACCTGTGAAGCTGTATACCCCCTTTGAGTGGGTATTATGCTAGCTTCGGGGTGATGGGCATCTCGGTTCTTGGTCTTCTTATCCCAGCCTTGGAGGAGGAGGATCTCTCCTCAGCGCTGGTTATCATGTGGTCACCGTTGACCATGACTATCTACCGTATTTACTTTATTTCCTAGCCTGGCGGGTTGTGCCAGGTAATAGTTCAATTTTACATTTCACGTATTACAGTACGCATAGCATTTTGTTATGTATTTACTCTATCTCACTCTCCATGCGGGTTGTGCATGGTTTACCGCACTTTTTTCACTCTTATTTGTTTTCCTTTTCTTTTCCTCCTGGGGTATGCCCCTTGTAGGCTGTACATTCGCTTAACCTTTTTTAATTTCAAGCTAAATTACCCCAAAAAAAAAAGCTGTATACCCCTTGAACTGTGACCTGCAAATGAAATGAGATGAGTAGAAATCCAGACTAACAAGTGTATGTAGATTAATCATGAAGTGAATGTTCCACATAGTAAGTAACTGAGAAGGTCCCTTGTACTCTAAGGACAACAATCTGCTCCTAACCTCACTTTAAATTTTGGTAGCAACCACTCCAGGAGGGCAGCTAATGTTCTGAAACTTTCTATAATTCCTCTCAAGCCATACTGGTGCACATAGACAGTAAAAACAAGCTTAGCAATTGTGACAGCCAATGATTTACCTCTTAAAGTGGACAAATTACTTACCCACTGCTGCCAAGAGGTCAGTCCTACCATGTGAGGGGTCTTAGGGGATAACATTCCCCTAATTTGTGTAGCGATGGGGCACTCAAAGAATAGATGATTATGTGATTCTACACCCATACACAAACTACAAATGGATGAAGATTTCAAGCCAAACAGAACAAGTCTGTCCTCAGTAGATAATCTATTCTGAATGGCCAACCAAGAGATCACACTACACCGCGGAATGTGCCCTGAAAACCATACCACTTGAGACCAAGTGATAGCAAGAAAGTGTGATTGCAAGTGTTCCCAAAGGGAGGAAATGGTAAATTTCCCAGATCCAGTGAGAGTCCAAGTGCATTTGTCCCCAATGGTATCATTGATGGGGACTAATTGTAAGTCAGATCTGACTTCATTAAGATCAGGAGATTGGGTCATTGGGAAGGCCCACTGATTGTTCCTAATAATAGCCTTCACTGTGACATCCTTGGGAAGGCTTGAATCATAGACAATTCTAGGTCCAAATCTTGGCAATAGGGGACCAAGGGGATGCCAATTGTCAAAACCACAGAGAGGTTAAATGGCCGTCCCCAATGTTATACTTTATATGAGGCTGAACACATGATCTAAGTTTGAGGATTTTCCTCCAAACCCAGGATGGATCACTTGGGGTTTTGACACTCCAGAAACTCTTACCCTTAAGTAAGTATGACTTAACCCATTGGCACCACATAGATTGTTCCCCCCCAAACACAAGGAACCAAATATGCTTGGCTACAGCTGCTTTGTTCCAGATCTCTAAAGATTTGAAGCCCAAACCCCCTTCCTTGACAGGAGTGCAAAGGTGTTCCCATGAGACCTTTGCACCAGTCTTCTTAAGATCAGGACCTGACCAGAAGACGGCTCTAAGAATTTGATTCAATCTCCTTAATTACCTTATTAGGGATAATGAAGAGAGATGACCAGTAAGTTTGCATTGAGAAGAGAATTGACTTTATCAATTGTATCCTTCCAGCATAAGACAAGTACCTATGGGTCCATGACTTGGTTTTGGCAACAATGAATTATCAACCATGACTCTACAGTCAGAGTGCTTGAGCTTAGTGGATAGAAGAGGCACCCCCAATGTTACTCTTGGTAGGACTTGGAGAGAGACCAGACAAGGTCTCAAACTCAGTCAAGGATTGTTTAATGTGAGTGATAGCTCACCTCACCTTTACAGAAAATCATAAAATCATCTGCAAAGCAGAAATTGACAAGTTTGGACAAGTTTGGTGGAGCCACATTTCCAATGGAATTTAAAATCAGGGAGAAGAGACTTTTCCTTATGAATGCAAGTCAAGACCTTCATGACTATCACAAATAGGTAGGAGGACAAAGGATCACCTTGTCTTAAACCTTTCTGCCTATGAATGTATCCTATTGCTTCACCATTGAAGCACAATGAGTAATTGGCTGTGGAGACACAAGCTTTGAGCCATTGGATCATCTTAGGATGGAAGTTCATGGAGATTAGGACATCCCAAAGGAAGTCCCATATGATATTGTCATAAGCCTTCATGATATCCACCTTCATGGCACATCTCGGGGATGAAGAATGTTGTTTATGGTAACCCTTCATTAATTTTTTTTTTTGGGTAAATTAGCTTGAAATTAAAAAAGGTTAACCGAATGTACAGCCTACAAGGGGCATACCCCAGGAGGAAAAGAAAAGGAAAAAAACAAGAATGACGAAAGTGCGGTAAACCATGCACAACCCGCATGGAGAGTTAGATAAAGTAAATACATGAAGATGCCATGTGTACGGTAAGTAAAGTACATAGAGCTAAATGAAATAGAGCTACCACCTGGCACAACCCGCCAGGCTAGGAAATAAGGTAAATAAAGTAAATAATCAAGGTCAGAGATGACCACATGATAACCAACACTGAGGAGAAGCCAACAAGTAAGACGGCTACAAAGCAAGCTGAACGGCTACTACAGAGGAACAAGGCATCAAGAGGCTCGAACCAGAGTTGACGGCATCCGACAAGGCTACTGCTGCTGCTAAGTACCCTGCTCACCACGCTCAAACCTTCCGGCCTACTACTCCCTCATCCAAGCCTAAGGCTCGCCCAAACCTCCTGCTGAACCCAACTACCTAATAACCTCCTCCTCCAAGGCTGGGTTAAGAGAACCAAGAACCTAGTACTTCCATCAACCCCAAAGCTAGTATAATACCCACTCAACAGAAGCCAACTACTACAGAGGGACACGGACTGAGAGAGGCTCGAACTGGAGATGTCGGCATCCGACAAGGCTACCCTGCCAAGTACCCTGTACACCACGCCCATTCCATCTAGACTACTACAACCTCGCCTACATCCCCTAGGCTCGCTAACGACTGAAAGAGGACCAAGCTGCCCCTTTCGATCAGTGAACAACCACCGACCTAATCAATGACAGCTCCGGCAACTCAGAATCCAACCACCAATCTAATCAGTGGCACCCACAGCTGCTGCTACTGCGAACTACCCTTTTCAATCAGAACAGATTCTAATCTAATCAACGATAGCCACTCAAACCTCAAGTGGACCAAGCTGCTCCTTTCGATCAGAAACAGACCGCAAAGCTACCCCTTTCGATCAGTGAACAACCACCAATCTAATCAAAGACAGCTCCGGCAGCTACCTCGCTCAATCAGAATCCAACCACCAATCTAATCAATGGCACCCACAGCTGCTGCTACTGCGAACTACCCTTTTCAATCAGAACAGATTCTAATCTAATCAACGATAGCCACTCAAACCTCAAGTGGACCAAGCTGCTCCTTTCGATCAGAAACGGACCGCAAAGCTACCCCTTTCGATCAGTGAACAACCACCAATCTAATCAAAGACAGCTCCGGCAGCTACCTCGCTCAATCAGAATCCATCCACCAATCTAATCAGTGGCACCCACAGCTGCTGCTACTGTGAACTACCCTTTTCAATCAGAACAGAACCCAATCTAATCAACGATAGCCACGACCACAAGAATACTACACACAACCTCAGGGCTAAAAGCACAGGATCTAGGGATATTAAAGGCTCGACCAAGAGCCCGACAACCCCCGATTTCAGTCCAACAGGTGACCGCCTATTGGGGATCGCAGATACTAACAGTAAACTGGCCCATAGGTCCAGCAACAAATTGACTGTAGACTTGTTCTGTCCAATATTGGACTTGGAATTATGTTTGGAATCCGTGCCACTTTTTTTTTTTAAAAAAGAAATTTAGCCCCAAATTGGGCAATGTATCGACTGGACCAGCCAGCCCGTAAAGACTACTGTGATCTTCCCAGCCGGCCTACCTGCCTGGGCTGGCAAAAAAGCCCCAAGAATGGGCATCCCAACAGTGTTAACCCGATCTCAGTCCAAGCAGGTGACTGTCCATCGGGGATCTGAAAATGAATCTACAAGAAACTGATCTCTGACCAGTACACCTTCAATTTCCAACAAACAACTGACCTCGGCCGTGCTGCGGTGGAAATAACGGTAAGCTGAACGTCGGAACTGGGAAATGAGTTCCGGTGACTCCTTAAGACGTGAGTTGACC
This sequence comes from Rhododendron griersonianum, assembly GCA_018127125.1. NCBI lineage: Eukaryota > Viridiplantae > Streptophyta > Magnoliopsida > Ericales > Ericaceae > Rhododendron > Rhododendron griersonianum. The sequence goes on along the minus strand of CM030796.1, from coordinate 27,456,669 downwards.
CACGAACTGGGATACTTCCGATAGACGCCACCATTTCCTGCGATGGATATAGTAGCTCTGTCACCGTCCACCTTTGTGTAAGCTCTGGAGCTACCTTCAACCCACCTATCGGCCGAGCACGACTCCGGCTAGAAAACCCCTTAAAGGGCTGAGAATGAGAGCGGATCTGAAGGAGACCGTCCCGAGCACGAGCTGTCCACCTCCGTTTTGACCCAAAATCGGACCCAGCTTGAAGACGAAGTGAGACGGACTATCTCCCGTCGCCGTACCCTCAATGGATCAGCCCAGTACAGCCACGAGCGTAGTGGGTCTTGGACTTGGACTGAATACGTTGAATGATAAATAGACCCAGACGAAAACAGTGAAAACCCCTTTCCTCTCTGTGAGGATGGATAAAACCCATGGCTGGAATAGCCGGATAAAGGTTGGCCGGACCAGGAGGCCGGATATGGGTTGGGCGGTGGAGGAGAACTTCTCTAGAGAGAGAAGTTCCCTTGCCGGCATTCTAGAGTTGATAGACCATTTTACTGGTGTGATCAGCATTCAAACCATTGAGTGCTGCTGAACTGTTGCTATTGCTAACCCTTCATTAATTCCTGAGTAAGGAATATGTTATCCGTTATTCTCCTACCCTGAACAAAGCCAGATTGGGCAGGATCAATAAAGGATGGTAGGATAGGTTTGATTTTGTTGGCTAAGATTTTAGCAATACATTTATAAACTACATTGCAACAAGAGATGGGTCTTAAATCCCCCACCTTGGAAGGGTTGGGGACTTTTGGTACCAGGGCAATCAAGGTAGCATTAGCCTTCTTCAAAAGTTGACCAGATCTGAAGAAAAGTTTAACAGCGGAGGAGGTCACCTCATGGCCTATTACAGGCCAAGCTTTATGGAAGAATGCAGCATTGTAACCATCCGGTCCAGGTGCTTTTTGAGGATTAAGAGACCAGAATGTTTCCTTGATCTCCTTATCCGTCACTTCAAGCACCATATCCGAACATTGAGAATGGGAGAGTTTCTTAGTAATGAGTTGGTTCACTCTGGAGGATCCAGAATAACCACTCAAATGTTTGGTCCCTAACAAGTTTGTGTATTAATTCATGATGGTGTGCTTGACTAACTCAATGTTCTGGGTAACTGATCCATCCTCCAAAACCAAAATAGAAATTCTATTCCTATTTTTTTTTTGGGTAAATCAGCTTGAAATTAAAAGAGGTTAACCGAATGTACAGCCTACAAGGGGCATACCCCAGGAGGAAAAGAAAACAAAACAAGAAGATTAAGAAAAATGCGTTAACCATGCACAACCCGCATGGAGAGTAGGATATTGTAGATAAAATAACAAAAGTGTCAAAGTGTAGAAATCATACCCCCGTAGTACTATCCATTTAAGTAGAAGGATAGTACTACGGGGTATGATATGAAGTGGTACGAGCGTAAATTACATGATATGAACTGAAATTGAACTACCACCTGGCACAACCCGCCAGGCTAGGAAGTAAAGTACATAGTCACGGCCAGAGATGACCACATGATAACCAACACTGAGGAGAACGGCAGCAAAGCAACACGGCTTCAAAGCAAGCTGAACGGCTACTACAAAGGAACATGGCACCAAGAGAGGCTCAAACCAGAGATGACGGCATTCGACAAGGCTACCCTGCCAAGCACCCTGCACACCACGCCCAATCCTTCCGGCCTACTACTCCCTCATCCAAACCTAAGGCTCGCCTGAACCACCTGATGTCAACCAACTACCAACTACCACCTCCTCTAAAGTTGGGATAAGCAGACCAAGAACATACTACATCCAACAGACCCATAGAGCATGCAAAGTACCCACTCAAAGAGATCAGCTACTACAGAGGGACAAGGAACCAAGAAGAGGCTGAGTCTAAGTCTGGGTCTGAGTCTGTTTCGTCCTTTGAGTCGGAGTTTGTGCCTCTGGGCCCTCCACGTCATAGCTTTTATTTCGAGTTTGACTCTCTTGTACTTGGTGACCCTTCAGGGGCTTGTGAAATGAACGAAGCATCTTCTGACTATTTCAATGATCTTTATATAAACTGTGTCGACCCTGACGATGAGGGGATAGATTTCGATGGGGACATTCCCAAGGAAATCCGTGCCTTCATCGAAAGGGAGGACGAAAGGCATGCTCAGCCATTAAAACAAGAAATAGTTTCTAAAATTCCGAACCCAATTTTAATGAAAAAAGCTGGGGAGCTTCTCTCTCTAACCTAGAGAGAGAAAGCTCCCTCCCGGTCCAGATCCAGCCGGCCCCGGGCTCCCACCTCCGGCCAGCAGCAGCGGCAACAGTAAGGACGGCAAGGGAGCAACCCTCCTTAGGGAGTGCTCTCCTCCATCGCCTCCATCAGTCTTCAACAGCTATGGAGCAAAACTCCCTCCGGCCACCTCTATCCGGCCACCTCTGGTCCGGCCATTGAAGCCTGGTTCAACAACTCCAGCTTCTACATCCATCATCACTCGGTGGTTCTTACCCCGTGAGATCTTACAAACCCACAACAGTGGGTTCCCAACTTCAGAGAAGATAGTCGGAGAAGATAGCCCAAGTCGTGGGTCTCTCGATTCCGGCCAGCCACAGCCAGCAACCACCACCAGCCGGTCACGGCTCGAGCAGAGGCCAGGTCTGGACTTCAACCAGGTCTGGATCCAACTCCATCCCGCCGTGGTCCGGCGGCTACCTTTTTGGGATCTGCTATGGGCAGATCTGAAATCAACCCAGCCAATACCGGCCACCCACCTCCTGGTACGGCCTCCATCTAGCCCGGCCTCCGTGGTGCGGTCACTCCACCTGGCCGGCCTTCATCTGGTCCGGTCAAACGTCACTACGGAGCTCCACAGCCATGGGCGCCTCCAACCACATCCCCACCGTGAACCGGCGGGTACCATTTGGGATCTGCTCCGGGCAGATCTGAAACCAAACTGTTCAGTCCGGCGAGCTCAATCGAAGACCTCATTACATCGGCAACGGCGATGGGGACCTTGGGTCCCTGTTCAGTCCGGCGACGGCGACCTTGGGTTGCGACCTTGGGTAACATTGAGCTGCTGGTCTGAATCTCAGCCTCCAGCTGCCGGTCTGAACTTGCCGGAGACGAGGGTAGGTCTGGCAACTTTGGGCATCAACAGTGGCCACCAGCCACCAGCCACCGTGGCCACCAGCCACCGTGGCCACCAGCCACCATGGCCACCAGCCACCGTGGGCCACCAGCCACCGTGGGCTAGGCCACCATCAACAGCCGCCGTGCAGCCGAGGGCCATCGGGCCGCCCGTCGGGCACAGCCTGCCTTCAACCCGTCGGGCACAGCCTGCCTTCTGCCAGGGCAGGCAGCCCAACCAGTAACCCAGGCCGGTATACCTGGGTCAATTCTTTATTAAATGTTTGTGCAATATGAGCCTGGAATATGGCTATCTACATTTACATTGTTGCTGAACTAGTGGGCCAGTTTTCTGTTAGTTTTGTAACCCCCGATAGGCGGTCATCTGTTGGACTGAAATCGGGGGCCGGGCTCTTCGTCGAGCACTCTATATCCCTTGAGCCAGCGCTTTTAGCTCTGAGGATTTGCGTAGTATTCTTGTGGTCGTGGCTATTATTGATTAGATTGGATTCTCCTAGTTAGGGGTAGCCTCGCAGTAGCAGCAACTGGGGGAGCCGATGATTAGATTATGGATGAGTCTGATTGAGCAAGGTAGTTGCCGGAGCTGTCTTTGAATAGATTGGTGGATTCTCACTGATTGAAAGGGGTAGCTTCGTAGGCTGTTTCTGATTAGTTTTAGTGGTTTGCACTGAGCGAATCGAACAGCTTGGTCCACTTGAGGTTTGGGGGGCTACTTTGGTGGTCTCTCTTCCTGTTCCGCTTATAGTTGTTAGCGAGCCTAGGGGAATTGGGTGAGGTTGTAGTAGTCTGGATGGAATGGGCGTGGTGTGCAGGGTGCTTAGCAGGGTAGCCTTGTCGGATGCCAACATCTCCAGTTCGAACCTCTCTCGGTCCGAGTCCCTCTGTAGTAGTTGACTTCTTTTGAGTGGGTATTATGCTAGCTTCAGGGTGATGGGCTTCTCGGTTCTTGGTCTTCTTATCCCAGCCGTGGAGGAGGAGAATCTCTCCTCAGCGCTGGTTATCATGTGGTCACCGTTGACCATGACTATCTACCGTATTTACTTTATTTCCTAGCCTGGCGGGTTGTGCCAGGAAGTAGTCCAAATTCACATTTCACGTATTACAGTACGCATAGCATTCTGTTATGTATTTACTCTATCTCACTCTCCATGCGGGTTGTGCATGGTTTACCGCACTTTTTTCATTCTTATTTGTTTTTCTTTTCTTTTCCTCCTGGGGTATGCCCCTTGTAGGCTGTACATTCGCTTAACCTTTTTTAATTTCAAGCTAAATTACCCAAAAAAAAAAAAAAAGAAATAGTTTCTATAAATTTGAAAGATGAAAACGATCCCCGGATGGTTCAAGTGGGCTCCACGCTTTCACTAGAGGAGCATCGCGATTTCAAAGAGCTGCTCACCGAGTTCAGTGACGTTTTTGCGTGGTCTCATCAAGATATGCCCGGAATCAATCCCGAGATTGTGGAGCATCGCATTCCTTTGTTTTCAGATGCCAAGCCTGTGAAGCAGAAACTCCGACGGATGAGGCCGGATTGGGTCCAGAAGATTAAGGAGGAGGTTACTAAGCAGATTGACGCTGGCTTTCTCATGGTCTCTCAGTATCCCACATGGGTTGCCAACATTGTCCCTGTTCCTAAGAAAAATGGCCAGATTCGAGTTTGCGTTGATTTTCGGGACTTGAACAAGGCGAGCCCCAAAGACGATTTTCCCCTGCCACACATCGATGTGCTTGTGGACAACACTGCGGGGCATGCTTTGCTCTCGTTCATGGATGGCTTCTCTGGCTACAACCAAATTCTCATGGCGCCTGAAGATCGTGAGAAAACCACGTTCATCACTGAGTGGGGGACTTATTGCTATCTTGTCATGCCTTTCGGCTTGAAGAACGCCGGGCCCACTTATCAGCGAGCCGCTACCACCATCCTGCATGACATGATGCACAAAGAAGTCGAGGTCTACGTCGATGACATGATCGCCAAATCCAAAACTCGAGAAGGTCATGTTCCTGTGCTTAGGAAGTTCTTCGAGAGATTACGAAAGTTTCGTATGCGTCTAAATCCTCAGAAATGCACCTTTGGGGTTACAGCTGGTAAGATGCTTGGTTTCATGATCACTTCTCGTGGAATTGAGGTCGACCCGTCGAAAATCAAAGCAGTCCTTGTTATGAAGCCACCAGATTCTGAAAAGGGAGTGCGAAGCTTTTTGGGAAAGGTACAGTTCATCAGCATATTCATCGCCAAATTGACTCTAACTTGCGAGCCGATGTTTCGTCTATTGAAGAAGAATACTCCGTTTGTTTGGACAGACAAGTGCCAAGCGGCTTTCACCTCCATTCAAACCTACCTGCAGAACCCTCCGGTTTTAATGCCACCAATGCCAGGGAAACCCTTGATACTTTACTTGTCTGTAAATCCTTCATCTATGGGGTGTTTGCTAGCTCAAGAGGGAGAAAAGGGAGTCGAAAAAGCCATTTACTACCTGAGTAAGAAGATGGTTGGCGCTGAAGTACGTTACACCGCTCTCGAAAAGACGTGTTGGGCTCTTATTTGGGCATCCAAGAAATTGAGACACTACATGTTGGCTTACCCAGTGAAGTTGATTTCTCGAATGGATCCTCTCAAGTATCTGTTTGAGAAGTCTGTGCTTACTGGTAAGCTAGCACGTTGGTTGCTTTTGCTCGCAGAGTTTGACCTCGAGTATGTCACTAGGAAGTCTGTCAAGGGGCCCGCGGTCGCTGAATTCCTGGCTGATCATCCTGTCAATGGACCAGAGGACTCAGATTTTGCATTCCCAGACGAAGGGATAATGGCGATTGTCAAGGACATCTGGACCCTTTATTTTGATGGAGCAGCCAATCAGAAGGGATGCGGGATTGGGGTTTTGCTGATAACCCCTGAAGGTGCTCACATTCCGTTGGCATTTAAACTTAATTTCGATGTCACAAACAACCAAGCTGAATATGAGGCCTGCATTGTTGGCATGGAAGCTGCTCTTACGCTCGGTGTGGAGAAACTCGAAGTCATTGGTGATTCCGACCTTGTCGTTTCTCAAGCTAACGGGGACTGGAAAGTTCGGGAGGACAGATTGAAGCCTTATCACCAATACCTGGAGGACCTTATTCCTCGTTTCAATAAAGTCACGTTCACGCACATCCTCGGATGAAGAACCAGTTCGCTGATGCTCTAGCAACCCTGGCTTCCATGGTCGAGCTTCCGATTGGTGTCAAGCTTCGACCTATTCTGATTGAACAGCGGGACTTGCCTGCTTATCAGTACATCAACGCCGTCGATGATGCTAATGATGGCCTACCCTGGTATCATGACATTTGGAATTTCATTGAAAGTGGTCAGTTCCCGCCTGACACCACTAAGAAGGATCAAACAGCGCTGCGAAGGTTGGCTGCTCAATACATTATCTGTGGGGGGAAGCTGTATCGGAGATCTTACTGCGGAATGCACAAGCTCTGTGTCAGTGGTACTGAGGCCATCAAAATCATGGAGGAAATTCACGAGGGAGTTTGTGGCCCTCACATGAGCGGGGTCATGCTCGCCAGAAAAATCCTGTGACAAGGTTACTTTTGGTCTACCATGGAATCTCAGTGTGTGGATTATGTACGCCGCTGCCATAGGTGTCAAATCCATGCCAATCTCATGCACGTCCCTCCTTCGAAACTGTTCGGCATGACATCGCCTTGGCCCTTTTCTGTTTGGGGTATCGACGTTATCGGCATGATCAAGCCTTCTGCTTCGAATGGGCATCGATTCATTTTGGTGGCAATAGATTACTTCACCAAGTGGGTCGAGGCTGAATCCTACAAGACCCTGACGGCGGTTCAGGTTGCTCAGTTTATCCGAAAGAATATCATCTATCGATACGGGGTTCCACAGGTGTTCGTTTCTGACAATGGGGTCCATTTCAAAGGCAGGGTGTTAGAACTTTTCGAGGAATTCCAGATTCAGGTTCATCACTCAACGGTCTATCGCCCTCAGACAAATGGGGCGGTCGAGGCAGCCAACAAGAACATCGAGACTATCATCAAGAAGTCTGCAGAGTCCGCCAGGGACTGGCACGAGCAGCTACCTCTAGCTCTTTGGGGGTATCGCACGTCAATTCGAACATCAACAGGGGCCACCCCTTTTTCCCTAGTCTATGGGATGGAAACTGTGCTTCCTATCGAACTTGAAGTACCAACTTTGAGGATCATGGCTGAATGTGAACTCACGGAGTCCGAATGGCTTAGTGGGAGGTTTGTTGAACTTATGCTCTTTGTAAGTGCAGAAAAACTAAGAGTAGTTTTAGCAGCACAAGAACGTAACGGCTACTTCGAGGTCCTCGCCGGAACCCTAATATGATGCCGGAATCTTTATCTGCAAAACAGACAAGGGATGAGTGCACCTTTGCCTCTCGTGGCAAAGGCCCTCCGATGCCTAAGTTAGCATCACATACTAAAGGGAAAACCTTAATTAAGCATAAGAGAAGACGTATATTTGCAGTATATCGTGTACCTTTTTCCTCTTGGTTTGCCGTGTATTTATAGGTTTACAGATGCTTGCTACCCGAGTATCCATGTTGCCCTAGGTTTCCTATCTCGTATAGGAAACCCAGTATATCTCGGATTCTCGTTTCCTTACCAATTCATTACCTTAGTCCGTTCAGGACTCCTTTCCACAGCTGGCCGAACTTCCCATTCCCGTTGGGTATCTCTCCAAGATCTTATCTTATTGGGATCTTATAGTAACCACGGAATATCCCTGTCACCAGAACCTTCCGGAACGTTTCCTGCTCCTGGGACTGCTTTTCGTACAAACCCCCTTCTGTTCGGCTCTTTTATTGCCGAACAGCCTATTTGGACCAATGACTTCGCATGTCATTGCTCTTTCGTCAATCTCTCGGTCCAATACTATCTCGTGTTACTGGACCTTGACCCAGTATAGACCCCCTGGACCAATGATCCTTCATATCACTGGTCCCTATCGCCGATCACCATTTCTGTACGGCGACTGTTCTTAATGTAATTATACCATGGTCTCACATACCACGTGTTTGGGCCCTATTTGTGCTTGTTCGGGATTTACTCCCTACAATTGCCCCCAGCTTTACTCGTTATCTACTCTTAATATGACGAGCAAAGCTTTTCAGGATCCGAGCAGCATTTCTTTTGCTCCTATATCCTTCATAAAGTTGGTGTAGAGATCCTCATTAGTTCAAACAGAACGTCTAATCGTTTCGGCTCTCCAAGACGTTTCCTGCCCCTTACTTTACACATGGCACTTATCGTACCGTTCGCATTAAATGCGGATGCACACCTCTCGGGGTGCGGAACGCCCAAACGGCGTCTGGGGCGACGTTTCGCATACGTCACCCTACTAATTGGGGTACATTTGGGTTTTCACCCTATTTCGAAACCCACTTTCTCTGTCTCGATTCCCTCTGCAACCAGAGCTTTCAAGTGCACCCGCCATTGGAGCCCTGTTCACCATCTCGAGGTTTCTCCTGTGCATTTTAGAACTTCGATCATCACAATCGTAAGTCATCGTTCTCTTTTGCCCCTTTCCTCTCGTTACTGTAGGGTTTCTCAGATCATACTTAGGGTTTCTTCGTACCCGTTATCTCCCACTGTAATAGACCCACCTTTTTTCAAAAATGGGGAGGTTCAGGCGTCACTGCAACACCCCTCAGACCATGGCCTCGTTTAGGTCTCGCTATGAGATCCCTGACGATGTGGCCATCAGCTTGGCCCCTGTAGACGCTATACGCCAGAGCCCCAACAACGACACTCTACACATTCCAGTGGTTGCCATTGTAGAGGGCGGTGTTAGATTCCCCCTGTCGCCACTACTCCGCCAGGTTCTGGCTTACTACAGGCTATCCCCCATGCAGGTGTCTGCCAATTTTTTCTGAGTCGTTATGGGTATCAATACCCTAAACCAGATCTTAGGCACATCTTTAGGCCTTTACGATATTCATCACCTGTACAGCATTTCCCGTACGAAAGACGCCCTCACCTACTACCTAAATAGTAGAGATTCCAGAAGGCGACTGGTGCTTGAATTGCCCGACTCCGCTCGAGGAGACGATGACGATTTCCTCGTCGTTACTGGAAATTTCGAGCCCAAAAACGAGGACGGCCAAGTGATAGGCTTTCACGCCCTTCACAGATTTGGGCAACCACGTCAATTCTTTCTTCTTCGTAAAATTCATTCACCTAGCAATTCATTCGTATTGCGTATTCAATTTTATCCATCTTCTGACTGTCAACTTCTCGTGTTGCAGCTGAAAATATCAACCAGGGGTACGCTATCATTACCCCCCAAGTCCATGTAGCGCATATCACTCAGGCCCTAAATTTCAACGGTGAGGGCACCTATCTGACTGGCCGAGCAAGGGCAGCACAAGTGCTTCTGAGTTACAGGGCTTCATACGGGGGCTTTATTGACCGGCGCATCCATGCAGCCAACGACCCACCAATTCCTGGACCTGCTGCTGCACAGCCCGCTCACCCCGAGCAAGTAGAGGAGGAAAGGCATTTTCGGACCCCTCCGTTTCGTAGTGCATCTGTGGAAATTTGCGAGGAAGCATCCACATCATCGGACGGTTATCCCCCACGTTCTCAAGAGATGAACCAGCCGATCAACCTCGAGAGCCTCCTTACTATCCCAGGAGCTGGCCGAGGAAGAGGCCGCGGCATTGCTCGTGGCCGAGGTCGCTCCCCAAGCCCGGCGCCTTCGCATGGCCGCCGAGGAACAACACAACTTGACGCTCCCCCGGGATTTTCTCCCGAGGAACTTGCTAGTCACAGGGATAAACGCCCGCGCTTGGAAGCGCCTGGGGGGTCCTCGACTCAGACACCCATAACCCAAACTCCAATCTGGGCCCCCCAATTCACTCATGGCAACAAGACCGTCACTGTGCGGGACAGTGTGGAGTCTGAAGGGACTGCATTGGCCCTATCCCAGGCTCTCATGCTTCCAGGGGACATGCAGAAGGAGGTGGTCAACTCTCCGGACAACTTGCTTGGATCTTTCATGGTGCACAGTTTTAAGGTAAAGTTGTTGTCTTTTGTTCTTATAATTCGGCCCTTTCTCAACTGTGTTACTGAGTTAGTAATAATATGTTTTAGGCTGCGCAAAAGATGGTGGCTATGGCCCAAAAGCTGGGCCACTCTGAGCCCCAACGTGCAAAACTGGCTAGTGAAAACGCCAAGTTGTTGACCACTGTTGCCCGGCTTGAGAGAGAGAGAAACCAGGCTCGAAATGCAACAAACGAGGACGGTGCTGAAGATAGCCTAAACCAGACCCTGATAGAGCTCGAAACGAGCAAAAACTAGGCAAAGGAGGCCTACCAGCAGGGGTACAATGAAGGGATCAATGTAGCTACTGACAGCTATAAAAATCAGATGCCCAAGATCCAAGATCAGATATTTGCTGCTGGGTGGACCGCTGGCCTCAGGAAGTCTGGTACAGCTGACTCTTCTGCCCTGTGGACGGAAATTGATCTTCCGAGCAATATAGTGGTCCAGGATGAAGATGAGATCGAGGAAGAAGTGGACAATCGCGAAGAGGAGGACAATGCGGAGGTCTCCGAGCAGCATGATGCAGGCGCCAATGCTAACGATGAAGTGACCAACCCTGGCCAAAAGGAAGCCAGTGGTGGTCCAACTAATGGAAGCATTGCTGTGGAAGACGTCCCCGCACAAACCCCAACTCCAGTTGCTGAAGATCAAACCCTAAATCCAGTCACTCAAGATCCTATCATGGATCAGTAGGTATGCACTCCTCCTCCTGGAACAATATAATATTTGACACATCGTGGTGGCCCTGCGCGGCTGTAAGTTTGCCCTGTGTGGCACAGACACATTTCAATACTTTTTAACTTTAAGTATTTGGCCCTTCGTGGCTTTAACATCGCTGGTGGCCTTTTTCATGGCCAACCGTTTTAATTTCAATTTGCCCAAGTATCTTGTACTTAGGTGTTTGGAGTGTGTTCTTTAACATTGCTAGTATGTTTCCCAAGTTATCCTCGTAACTGGAAATAGTCCTCAGTGTATTCATACCACTGATCAGAATGTTTTCGTATGCTGCCCAAGTTTTCCTCGTACTTGGAGACAATTCTAAGTGTGCTCGTACTTAGATAGGTTTGCATATACTCGTCTGCTCCCCATTTTTCGTTGGTTTGGACTTTAAAAAGCTATCTAAGTCTATTCGTGCTTAGATTCCCAAACGTTTTCGTGTTTGGGGCAGCTGTGCATGTTTTCGTATGCACGCCAGATGTTCGTTTCTTAAGTCTAAGTGTATTCGTACTTAGTCAATCCAAATGTTTTCATATTTGGCGAAAGTGTGCATATTCACGTATACACACCAGGTTTGTTCGTACCTGTATTCGTAACCGAGTATATTCGTACTTGCAAAGTTTTGAATCCGCTCAAATATATTCGTATTTGGCATAAACCTATCCCTCTGCTCCCCAATACGAAGTGAGGAGCAAGGACCAAACCTGACTTCGTATTCTAATCATAACAAAGACAAAAGAAACAATGTCTTAAATCAAAACCAGAATTTAATTCATAATTCAAAAAACTCAAGGGAGCGTTATGCGTACCCCATGCAACTAAAAAAAAAAAAAACAAAGGAATTTTACTCGTAATTCCCACACAATCACGATGTGCATCCTAAAACAGAATAAAAAATAACTGAAGTTTTTTCAAACAAAAAACTTCCTCAAGTTGTGGACATTCCATGGCCTTGGCACCGGGTTCCCGTCCAGGTCCGCCAAACGATAAGCCCCAATGCGCGCAATCTCTGTAACTCTATACGAGCCCTCCCAGTTTGCTCCCAACTTGCCCTCGTTGGCCACTTTGGTATTGCCGAGCACCTTACGAAGCACAAGGTCTCCAATACCAAATTCTTGGGGGTGGACGTTTTTATTGTAGCTCTTCATCAGCTGCTCCTGATATGAGGCCAAGTGCACCAGAGCCCTTTCTCTACGTTCCTCGGCAAGGTCCAGTTCTATTTCCAAGGCTCTGTCATTGCCTCCACTTTCAACCAAAGTGGTCCTGTTGGTCGGCAGACCAACCTCCAACGGGATTACTGCCTCTGTTCCATATGCTAACGAGTAGGGGGTCTCTCCCGTAGACCTCCTAGGCATTGTTCGGTGCGCCCATAAAACCAAAGGCAATTCATCGGGCCACTTGCCCTTTGCTTTGTCCAACCTCTTCTTGATCCCATCAAGTATAGTTTTGTTGGATGCTTCCGCCTGCCCATTACTCTGTGGGTAGGCTGGGGTAGAGTAATAATTCCTTATCCCATACTGGGCACAAAAAGCTTTAAACTTTTTCTGAAATTGGGACCCATTATCCGTAATCAGGGAATAAGGGACCCCAAACCGGGTGATTATGCTTTTCCAGACGAACCTTTCTATCATAGGCTCAGTGATCTTAGCCAGTGGTTCAGCTTCAATCCACTTGGTGAAATAGTCTGTTGCTACCAACAGAAATTTCCTATTTCCAGTTGCCTTGTGAAGTGGACCCACGATGTCCATCCCCCATTGGGCGAAGGGCCAAGGACTTGTCAAGGGCACCAGATCTTCGGCTGGTGTCCGGATCATTGGTGAGAATTTTTGGCACTTCTCACAAATCTTTACATACACCTTTGCATCTTCTTGCATGTGAGGCCACCAGTACCCTTGGGTTATTGCTCGGTGAGCAATGGACCTTCCCCCAGCATGACTTCCACACGTTCCCTCGTGGATTTCGTGGAGAAATTTCTGCACCATCTCGGGGTGCACACAAAGTAAGTAGGGTCCAGTGAAGGACTTTCTATACAACTTCCCTTCTGGTGACAGCCAAAACCGTGCAGATTTCGTCTTTATCTTGTGAGCCTCCTTTTTATCTGTGGGGAGTGCCCCATCTCGTAGGAACTCCACTATTGGATCCATCCAACTCGGTCCTTGGTTCACATCCAAGACCAATTCCACACTTCTTCCAATGCTCGGCTCAGCAAGATAATCTACTGCCACCCGTCTTTTGAACTCCATTGGTACAGCTGCAGCCAGCCAGGCAAGTGAATCAGCATGGGCATTCTGCCCAGAACTTATTTGGTCGATGTACACTTTTTCGAATGTATCAAGCAAATCTCTGGCAGCCATCACATAGGCAGCCATCTTCTCGTTCCGGGCCTCATATTCTCCGGACAACTGGTTCACTACGAGCTGTGAATCACAATGCACTCGTATCTTTCTCACCTTCAGGGTCTTTGCACTTCTTAACCCTGCCAGAAGTGCCTCGTACTCTGCCACGTTATTTGAAGCACTGAACCCCAATCGAAGGGACAGTTCCATCATTGCTCCTTCAGGAGGAAAAAGTACCACACCAATTCCTGAACCCGTGTTACATGCAGAGCCATCAACAAATAATTTCCACTCCGTGGGATCCTGTTCGGTCGGAGCTTTCTTCGTTCTCGTTGACTGCTCCCTCCCCTGTTCCTTTCTCGGCTCCTGTCTCATAGGAGGTTGGGGAGCCACAGTAGGCGAAAACTCAGCTACGAAGTCTGCCAGCACCTGCCCCTTTATTGCAGTGCGCGGCTGGTAGTCTATGTCGTACTGACTTAATTCGACCGACCAAGTCGAGATACTCCCTGAGAAGTCCGCCTTTCGTAGCAAAGACTTCAATGGGAATTCAGTGTATACCACAATCCTATGACTCTGAAAATAATGGGGCAACTTTCTCGCTGCCGTCCTCAACGCCAAAACTAACTTTTCGAGGGGCAGATATCTCGTTTCTGCATCCAGTAATGTTTTGTTCACGTAATAGACAGGGACTTGCTCGGATCCCTTGTCCCTTAATAATACTGCACTAACAGCGTGTTCAGATACTGCCAGATACAAAGTTAAAGACTCACCTTCTTCGGGTGTGGATAATAGGGGGGCTGCTGCCAGGTACTTCTTCAGGTCCTGGAACGCTTGCTCACACTCTGCTCCCCATTCGTATCCTTCCCTCTTTTTCAGCAATAGGAAGAAAGGTCTACATTTGTCACTGGACCTGCTGATGAATCTATTTAGAGCTGCTGCCATTCCCGTCAACCTCTGGACCTCCTTCGTGGTTCTAGGACTCTGGAGCTTTTGTAACGCAGTAATTTGATCGGGATTTGCCTCTATCCCTCTTATGGTCACCAAATGCCCTAGGAATTTTCCCGAGTTTACCCCAAACGCACACTTCGAGGCGTTGAGTTTCAGCCTATATTCCCTCAGTATCTCAAAGGCTTCCTTCAGATCAATAATGTGGTTTTCCTTTTCCTTGCTTTTGACTACCATGTCGTATATGTAAACTTCCATGGTTTTGCCGAGCAACTTTTTTAACATAATCGTTGCTAACCTCTGGTATGTTGCTCCTGCATTCCTCAATCCAAAGGGCATGACGCTATAACAATACAACCCCCTTGGTGTGATGAAAGAAGTCTTCTCTTGATCAGGACCGTACATGGCTATCTGATGATATCCTCGATAAGCATCAAAGAAACTCATCCGCCCATACCCGGCCGTTGCATCGACAAGTTGGTCTATCCTGGGAAGGGGGAAGCTATCCTTGGGACACGCTTTGTTCAAGTCGGTGAAATCGACACAGACTCGCCACTTCCCATTTTTCTTCTTCACCACCACAGTGTTGGACAACCATTCTGGGTAGTATACCTCCCGTATAGCCTTTGCTTCGAGCAGCCGGTCCACCTCTTCAATGACAGCATCCACGTGCTGTACGGCAGACCGTCTCTTTTTCTGCATCACGGGCTTATGTTGTGGATCCACATTCAAGTGGTGACAAATCACGTTTGCATCCACTCCAGGCATCTCCTCGGGCACCCAAGCAAACACATCGACGTGCTCCTTGAGGAACCCCACTAATTCTCTCTCTTCGGTTTCATTCAAATTCTCCCCAATCAGGAAATATCTTTCTGGATCATTCTCATTGATCTGGATCTTCTTCAAGCCCTCCACCACTTTCTCGGCAGGATTCCCCCCGACGTCCTCAATAGTCGGCTGATCCGGAACCTCAATCGCTTGGACTAACCTGGCCTTGGGAGCACTCTTGATTATTGAGACCAAACACTGCTGGGCTACTTTCTGATTTCCTCTAATCTTCTCAACACCATTCGACCCTGGGAATTTTACCATTTGGTGGTAAGTGGAGGAAACCGCCCTCATCTTGTGCAGCCATGTTCTTCCAATATTCACGTTATAAGAGGATGGCACATCCACCATTAGGAAATCGGTTCTTAGCATGATCGTTCCTGCCCGAACAGGAAGAGTTACCTTGCCTAAGGGCCAGACTACTCCTGCACTAAATCCGACCAAAGGGGTTATTGACTGCACTAGGTCTGCTTGTGTCAGCCCTAACTTCTTGAACGCGTCATAGTATAGTATCTCCGTGCAGCTTCCTGAGTCGACCAGGATTCTTTCCATGTCATACTCCCCAATTCGTAGGGTTATGACCAAGGCATCGTTATGTGGCACCTGAATTCCCCCCAGGTCCTCATCCGTGAAGACTATGCCCCCATTGCAATCTTCTCCTTCACGTCCTCGCTTCTTTCCCAACCGCATCACATGCTGATCGTGTTTCACCTGTCTCTGAAGCAACCTTACCTCACTTCTCGTGTAAGGTGCGGCTAACCCATGTATCATATGGATTACCCCCCTTGGATTCTGCTCATAACCCAATTCCAATGCTTTCTCTGCACTCTTGTGCTCATCCTGAATAAATTCTTTCAGGTAATCCCGTGAGACCAGATCGTCGAGGTGTTGTTTGAACATCTCGCAATCCTCCGTCATATGTCCCCAATCTTTATGATAACTGCAATGCTGACTCGTAGCCCTCTTTGCATCCTTATCCCCCTCCAGCCTTGGGGGCCATTTGAAATATGGGCGATTCTTTATTTTGTAAAGAATCCGATAGATTGGTTCCTTCCAAACCGTTGTCACTGAAAAGAAAGACTTGGGGTCTGGGGCGTGCCTCTCTTTATATGGCTCTTTTTTGTCCTGCCCATATTCCTTCCTTTCTTTGTAGGTTTTGGGCTCCGGCTTATCCGCCTTCCTCGGTAGACCCTTTGCCTGTTCGGCAACCATCCTATTGTCCTCTCGTAGTATGTCATCCTCATTCCTGGCATGCTGCTCAATTCGTTCCATTAGCCTTGCCAACGTATCTACCGGGCTCATGTTTAGGGACTTACGTAGTTCTCCCCGAACAGGGAGTCTTGTCTTGAACGTGGCTATTGCATATTCTTCACTGCATCCTTCAATCTCGTTGAAAGTTTCCCAGTATTTCTTGGCATAGTCCCTGATCGGCTCATTCTCCCCTTGTTTCATAACAGAGAGGCTTTCAAAGGTTTTTGGTGCTTTCCTGCTCGTCAGAAACCGAGCAGTGAATTCCTCGGCCAACTGTCTCCATCCTCGTATGGTGTTCGACCCTAGCTTATGGAACCATGACAAGGCCACTTTCCCCAAACTCGATGGGAACATCTTGCACATGATCGCATCATCCCCGTCGTGCATGAACATTGCCTGCCGGTAGTGTTGTATGTGTGCCACGGGATCATTATTTGTTTCGTAAAGTACGAATGCCCTGTGCTTCATCCTGCTCGGAAGCCTTGCCTCCTGCAATTTCTTTGAAAAAGGGGATGAAGCTATATTGCTGAGGGCTTTCCGTGCCGCTTCTCGTGTAGACATGGCTCCCTCCTCTCGCTCTTTTGCTTTCTTGGGAGTACTCTTTTCCTAATCGGAATCAGGTCTCTCGTACCTATCCCTGTGATGTCTTCTAACCTCTCCTTCTTCGGGGGTGAGGCTTCTGCTTCTTCTTTTCCGTGAAGAAGCCCTTTTCTTTTTCGAAGTGGGACTCCTGGACCTGCTCCTCCTTCCTCTTGAAGGAGCCTTCTTGTGTTCCACCATCGCCAGCCTTTCTCCTCTGGAATCTCTTCGTGACAGTCCAGAATCCTCCGGATGTCCTCGTATCCGTTGCAATTCCTGGATTTCATACTCTCGTTTTTTAATCAAACGAGCGTACTCTTTGATCTCTTGTCTCTTTTTATCCAAGATATCGTCACGGTTGTGTGCACTCCTTGAATGTGCCACTGATTCTCCCTCACGATGGGATTTACTCCTTCTCGTGGATCCTGTGGCCGTCCTTCCCTCCTTGTTCTTGGAATCATCATGGACAGTCAGGGGGTTATCCTTGTTTGTGGGCTTCTTTGCTTGCCCACTGTCGGGCTTTCTCGGAGGATCTAGTGGGGAGTTGCCACCTCCTCCCCCCAACTGGTGTTTCGGATCATGTGGAGTTTTTGAATCTTCTTCCATCATGGTCGCTTTTCAGAGGGATCTCTTTCGTTTCTCACAGACGGCGCCAATTGTAAGTGCAGAAAAACTAAGAGTAGTTTTAGCAGCACAAGAACGTAACGGCTACTTCGAGGTCCTCGCCGGAACCCTAATATGATGCCGGAATCTTTATCTGCAAAACAGACAAGGGATGAGTGCACCTTTGCCTCTCGTGGCAAAGGCCCTCCGATGCCTAAGTTAGTATCACGTACTAAAGGGAAAACCTTAATTAAGCATAAGAGAAGACGTATATTTGCAGTATATCGTGTACCTTTTTCCTCTTGGTTTGCCGTGTATTTATAGGTTTACAGATGCTTGCTGCCCAAGTATCCATGTTGCCCTAGGTTTCCTATCTCGTATTGGAAACCCAGTATATCTCGGATTCTCGTTTCCTTACCAATTCATTACCTTAGTCCGTTCAGGACTCCTTTCCACAGCTGGCCGAACTTCCCATTCCCGTTGGGTATCTCTCCAAGATCTTATCTTATTGGGATCTTATAGTAACCACGGAATATCCCTGTCACCAGAACCTTCCGGAACGTTTCCTGCTCCTGGGACTGCTTTTCGTACAAACCCCCTTCTGTTCGGCTCTTTTATTGCCGAACAGCCTATTTGGACCAATGACTTCGCATGTCATTGCTCTTTCGTCAATCTCTCGGTCCAATACTCTCTCGTGTTACTGGACCTTGACCCAGTATAGACTCCCTGGACCAATGATCCTTCATATCACTGGTCCCTATCGCCGATCACCATTTCTTATCGGCGACTGTTCTTAATGTAATTATACCATGGTCTCACATACCACGTGTTTGGGCTCTATTTGTGCTTGTTCGGGAATTACTCCCTACACTCTTTGATGAGAGAAGACTTCGTGCCTTGTATCATGTTCAGGGGTATCAGCGCAGAATTGCTCGGGCATTCAACAAGAAAGTGAAGTCTCGTGACTTGGCTGAAGGGGATATGGTCACGAAGGAAATCCGGGCTCCCATCTTCGATCTACGTGGTAAGTTCCGCCCGAAGCGCGCAGGACCTTACATTATCAAGACTATCCTCTCGGGTGGGGCGGCTCAGCTCATTGATCTGAACGGCAACGAGTTCAACACTCTGGTCAACCTGGATCAACTTAAACGTTATTATCCTTAAAAGAAGCTCATTGGGCCGAAAACCATAAGGGTGGGCGGTCCCAAGCAAAAATTAGAGCAATCCTGCTAGACTGAAAACCCAAGGGGGCAGTTTAGGCAAAAATAAATAGGCATTCAATCAAAGCTCGCTAGACTGGAAACCTGCAAAGGCAGTTCTAGGCAAAAATTAGAGCGCAAAAGGAGAGCCAAAATACACGAGCGAACCTTAGCCTGAACTACGTTTTGACCTGATTCCCTAGCTTGGGATACGTAGGCAGTCTCTCTGTGAGATTCGGTCATAATCAATCAACTCGATCCAGAGTTTTTATTCCAAAGTGTACCTCAACGTTCAAACGACGTGGTGTTCAACACTTGGACCAAAAAGGGGAAAATTCTTAATCTTTCACCTTTATTCAAAACTATTATTTTTATTACATAGGCTGAGCAGAGCCCTAAAAGAAACAGTAAAGCATAAAAAACAGAACGAAATGCTAAGAGGCCCTCACGGGCTCACAGTTTATTCTAGATCATTGGAGTCGTGTCAGGAGTCAGTCTGTGTTTTGTCTTCTTGCAACCTCTTCTCTTAGCCATGCTACATAGCGGCGTTTGAGTCTTGTGCTGAAGTTGTCTTCCACTCCTCCGAGTTCTCTCAAGCCCCAGTTACGCTCATACCCTACCAGATGTTGGGCTGTGAATGCTGGAATCTGGAAATCTTCTATCCCAGCTCGATGAAAGCCTTGGCTCATGCCTAATTGCCGCAGAATGCGACCTGGAATGTAGAACGTGAAACTGAACAACCCAGCAATCACCATTCTCCCAAAACATGCAGAGTGCATAGCCATGTCCGGGATGTTCAGGGCTTCGTGCCGCCAGACGATCTCACATGGAGACATCTCCCTCATGAAGGTGTACCACTCCTCTTCAGACATTTCTGGGTACAGCATTCCCCTTTGATGCATTCGCCCGGGCAGACGGGGCCAGTTTGCTCCAGGAGCCGAGATCAGCCCGAGTTTGTCGCACAGCCACAACTGTATGAGCGAAAAGACAAGTAAGGAGCCACATAAGCCTGAGCGAAAGAAAACAAGTAAGGAGCTTCTATATAGCCTTAGCCGAGAGTTGAGGTAAAAACAGACTGTGAAAGCCGGAAAAAGGTGAGCTGAGTGAGAATTTACCTGCAACAGGAGTGGGCTGCCACCGAACGTGTTCGTTTGACCGGTGGCCACCAAATCCAAACCAATGAGCGTTTCGGCGAGCACCATGGGAGCTACGTTCTTTCGAACACCCATCTGTGTAGCCACGTCAACCAGCGAGGGGTCGGGCCGTCCATGCGGAGACACCAGCAAATATGCGGCCAGTATGCCAATTAACATGGCAAATCGACGTCGAGCCTGCAGAATAGTATCCGCTGGATCACCGTCGGGCCCGTACCATTCCATTAGGCGCACGACGTTTATCTGTCCGCCAATCAGTAGGCCTTCCGCCGCGCCCCTTGAAATATTCAGACAGGTTTTCAGCAGCTTTGACATGCTTTGCCTGTAAGGTGGCACGACAATCACGCTCGAAGCGAAGCCTTGGAGATATGCCTGAAATTCTTCCACGGTCGGGCACAGCTCGTTGTCCCCGAATCGGAACACATGGACGTCCCGGTCCCAAAACTGCAGGGGTGCTCTCAGGATTTCGGGGCGGAGCCTTACACTTTTTAAGAAGCGAAAGGCGGCCAGCCCGTGAGAACGGAAGCATAGCCAATCGCTCGCGACAAATTCTTCGAGCCACGGGCTGATTAATATGGGGAGATGATTTGCCATTGGGGGGAAAAGTGTCTGAAGTTTTCTACGGAGAGCATGCCCTTCATTCAGGGAGTTACTCCTCTTTTGTAAGCCAAAGAAGTAGGTAATGTCTTTCCTTTGGATGAGGTGTCCATGCAAGGTGTCCCTCCACTTATTAAAGATCAAGGGAACACCTCTGGGAGGAACCAGAAGCCCCTGCACGTCCAGACCTGCTGACAAAGCCTGCCACCTTTTTCTTTCCGAATGGGTCAAGGTTTTTTTTGGGTAAATTGAATGGGTCAAGGTTGGCCACTGTAACAGGAGTTCTCCATCGCGCGATGGTTCTGAAGTGTCGTGCGACTGTGTGTACTCGCGCGATGGTTTCGTTTGCTCGCGCGAGGGTTAAGTTTAAATTCGGCACAGCAGGGCAGGCTACTGTCTTTTTGGGGTGATTTTCTGAATTTCGACTCGGGCCAGATTTTGAAATTCCAATGCTTCCAGTAGATCATTATGGGTGATTATGTCTACGTCGAAGCGTTGTTTGTTCAAATTGCACGTTTGGTGACGAATTCAGTCCCTCGAATGGATAACGGCCGAATGATTTAAAGTTGTTATTTAGCCGGTCAAGCCGGGCAAAAGGGTCGTACAAATTACAAAGCAAGCATTTAAAAGCAGAGCCAGAAGTTCAGGCAGCCTGATGGTTTTACTAATTACAGCTTGGGTTTTCCCACGGGATTCAGAAATATCCCATCAGCCTTGCTTCGACTTCAACGCGAAGCCATCTTACGTAACGACTCTCCAGCCACGTCTTGAACTCTGGGATTGGTTCCTTAAGCGTCCTATCGCCCCAGTTGTCTTTGTAGCAGCGCAATTGCCACGAGTCAAATGCAGGGATGTCGAAATCTTCCGCCCCATAACGCTTATACCCTTGGCTTCTCCCGAGCTGTCGGAGTGTATGCCCTGGGACGTAAAATGTGAAGCTCGATAGGCCAGCGATTATCACTCTCTTGAATCCAGCTGAATTGAGCGTCATTACTAGAAGGTTTAACCAGAGACATCTTCAGACTATGTCCTCAGAGTGCAGATCATTCAGAAACGCAAACCATATGTCCACCGTCAGGTCGGGGAATATCATTGGTCTTTCGACCAAAAGCCTGGGGAACTCTTCAAAGCCAGCCTGCGGCTCTTCTAAAACCCCTACTTTGTCCGCCAGCCAGAGCTACATGTGGAGCAGAGGTCAAGTCAGAAATCAAGTACAGCCTGAGTATTTGGAGTAAAAAATGAAGGTGTGAGAAAATTGTGCCGAATGGGAATTTACCTGGAGCAGAATAGGGCACCCGCTGAAGGAATCAGCTTGCTCAAGTTTCAGCATGTCTAAACCCAGGAGAGTTTCGGCTAAAATCACCGGCATGATATTTTTCTGAGCATCCATTTGCAAGGCGATGCTCACTAATTTGGGATTCGCACCTCCTTCAATGGGAATCAGCATATACGCAGCCAGTGCGCATATGGACAAAACGAAGCGTATGTGAGCTTCCCCCACGTAGTCTCCCAGGGCTCCCTCGGGTCCATACAGCTCAATTAGGCGGAAGACGTTGAGCTCGCCATTCTGAATAATACTGGCCGTCAGTGCCTATGGAATATTGAGTCTCTCTTGTAGGATTTGCTCCATGTCTTCGTGAACGGGCGGAACCGCAAGAATGTCTAGGTTGGCGAAGCCTGGCACGTACGCTTGAAATTCTTCTACGGTAGGGCACATCTCGTCTTGACGGAATCGGAAGGCATGCACGATTGGATCCCAAAAAGGCAATGCGGCTTGAAGGAGCTCGACGCACGGTCGAGCGTATCGGAGATCTCGAATTGAGGACAAGCATCGAGACCGGGGGCTCGCCCAATTTATGGTTTCTTCTCTCAGTAACCAAAAGTCGAGTAATTCCGTCAATGCATCTCCCATTTTTGGTGATCAAGAGGGGTGCACACTACATTCCTCCAAGAAGCCTTCCTTCTTATAGGCCAAATGTGGAAGAATGGAAGCTTAGGTGTCCCACCACCTTGCCATGCAAGGACTCCCCTCTTTCTGCAACATCAGAACAGCTCCCAAGACGTGGAACAATGAACAGGATAATGGCAATAATTTGGTCAAACCAAGGCAGCTTAGCAGGATTTGACTATCGCGCGACACTTCCAAATCATCGCGCGACAGAGATTCCTTGCGCGACAGTTCCAAACCGTCGCGCGATGGTTGGTCTGCAGTATTGACAGTTTCCAACAGCTATTGTCCAATTTTGGTCGTTTTTCATTCCAAGGGTCTTTTTGCACTTTTAATGGTTCCAGCAAGTCGTTATGAGTATTTATGACTGTATCCAAGCATCGGATTCCAAATGCCATGCTCAACGAAGATTTTGGACCCTCGGAGGTCCATTTTGAGTTCAAATCGAGGTTTCGGGAGGTCGAAACTCACCATGGAGGCTCTAGCCCGTTTTGGTCATGCCATACAGGTCACCTGGACCTTGAGTGACTGTGTCGAGGTGTCAGTTTCAGTCCGGGACATAATTGAGTCGGTCTTGGACGTATTATGCCATTTTCGCGTCATTTTGTGCGTTTTTCGGTATAGGTCTATTCTCGGGACGTTTTGGTCAGTTCCGTTGATTGGTACGGGTCATGTTGACCGTCATTGACCTTTCATAAGTGTCAGCTTTGTCTTCAGCAGAGTATGGTGAGTTTTGACGTATTAATGCCCAAAATTTCATTATTTCTCGTATCCTCGTATCCTAGCCGTGTCCTAGGGTACTTTTTCTATTTCTTTCAGAGCTAGGCCAGTTTTTGTACTCATATGTGTCTGTGAGTGGTCTCGGTGTGTTGTCAATGCAAGTTTGGTATTAGTGGCGGGTTTTACTTTCTCTTATTCGTGACGAGAAACGATAAACTTGAAAAATGCAAATTTCTGTGAATAACCATGATCTATCCATGTCAACTACTATATCAATGGCACATCGGCCAATCAAAAACGCCAAGTCAAGTCAGGGCACATGCGCCCGCTAGTCAAAAGGCACGCAGGCCCTCAAAGTATCTGTCAAAAGCTATCTATTTGGGCACGCAGGCCCGGAATCAAAATCAAAGCAGCATGCAAAAGGGTAACGGAGCCTTTGTCATCGCCCTCCGCGCGCTCAAACCCCATCACCGCTACCCGCATCGTCCCGTAGCTCCTGGGGATCGTCTCTGTACCCCGGATCGTCAATGGAGTCGTCGGAGCCACTGCTAGTGGACGAGTCCTCCTCGTCCTCTCCTTCCTCCTCGTCCTCTTCTTCTTCTCCTTCCTCCTCTTCCTCATCCTCGGAAGTCTGACCCAAGATTAGCCGCTTCCGCCGGCCCGGCTCCTCCAGTGTCGGCTTCTCGCGCTTCTTGAGTTGGTACCAAAGCTCAGCTTGCCTCACGGCTCGTCTGGCTTCCTCCTCGCGTGCGTGTGCTGTATGTAAGCCCCTTGTCTGTCGCTGTGTAGTGGTGGCCGGAGGTGTGGGTTTCTTTGCCGCCGCCTTCTTTAGCGGCGGATCTTGCGCACTCTTCCTCCTAGGATTCATCTTCCCCTGCACCTACATTGTCATTCCATTTCACAGCATGAGTATCTATTGTACATATTGTATTTCTGTATTGAAAGCAGGTACAGTCTATCAAGCTATCAAAGCAGGAATGTATCGAAAGCAAGAATGTATCGTTTTTCATACCTGGGTCCTCTGAACGACAGTTGGCTGAGTCGGCTGTGGTGTCGGCACCTGGTACTGCAACTCTAGTGGCATGCCGCTCGCCGCTCTTCTCACCACATTCTCCAATGCCAGCATGCGTCGAACGGCCTCGTTCACCCACTCAGTTGGCACCTGCATGCAATTCAAGTTTATCAAGCTATTCAGCATATTAATTCAAGTGTTTTGGAATTGAAAAGCAACATTGGAAGCTGGGTCTTACCGAAACAGTCACAGGAGTGGGCTCCGCTCTCGTAGGCACTAACTGCAACTCCGCAGGATTCCCCTGGCTGTCAACCACAAGAATCCTCCAAAGTAGCGCAGGAAGTCCACCAACCACTGGTCCGCTCGGGGCTCGCCTTGCCCGGCTCTCACCTCCTCTCCGTCCCTCTCCAGCTGCTCTCCTCTCCTCAGCGGCCCCTGCGACCTGGCCCCTCACCTCTCTCAGGCCACGGATCCCCAGTGGACCCACCAGGAAGTCTCTCTGGTAGGCTACATAGTCCCTCTCAGGACGCAGGTAGCGCGCAAGCTCAGTGTCCGGCCTCGTGTACCTCTCCAGCTCAGTCCGTGTGTACTCTCCTGTGTGTGAAGCTCGAGGTGGAAGTGGCCCTGGCACCTGGAACTCAGGGTTACCAAGCGACTGGCGCATCACTCGATCCCCCAAGTACCACTGCCAACCGAAGGCCGACTCCAGTAACACCCTGCTGGCTGTGACAGCCCTACTCCGGGCCAAGTACTCTGTCTCTGGTCCCGCTCTCCTCCAGGGATCCCAATTGACCTGCAATTCAAGGCAAACAAGCAATATGAGCAATTGATCAGCAACAGCATTAAAGCAAGGAAACGAATTCATATATAATGCTTATGGTTACGTGTTCGTACCTGTGAAGCCCTGAACTCGTCCAAGTACAACCTGAAGGCGTTGAGCTCGCCTCTCCCTTCCTTCTTCCCCGTACTCACCTTGCTCCACTTCAGCGCGCGAGGGAGAGTGCTCAGGTCTGGATGCTTGCACTCCGGCGGATACATCCGCAAAACCTCGTAGGCCCAAAGTTGCACAATGTTTAGACAAATTCAGCATTAGTCAAGGCATACAGTATTTGAAATCGAGACAGTCAAGCAGACTAAACAATGGACAAGCATAATCAAATTGTGCTTAATAAAGGGTTAGAATTGTACCTCCCAAACCCTTCAGTAGCCCGTCCTCGACGAGTGGCCAAAGAAGTGGTAGGCCGTCCCAAGAGCAGCTCCACCCCAGTCGAAGCGTGAGGCCATCCTCAAGTCCCTCAGCGCTGGCAAGTAGGAGAGGTGGACTTTACTTCGTCTGTTTGGGTACAGAGTGGCACCAAACAGGTACAGCAAGAACGCTCGGGCCGTCTGCTCCGCCTCCCGGTCACTCGTCACCTCCTTCCTCAGGTAGTCCTTAAACTGGTCGTACCTCGCCATCCCCTCCTCTATCTTGGGCGCTTTGCCCAGAAACCACTCCAGAGCAGCCCAATCCTCCTGGATCCCCGAGTCAAACGGAATGGGCTCACCTCCAACCCTCAGCCCCGTGATCGCTGCAAAGTCTGCAGGCGTCACTGTCATCTCCCCAGGAGGTAGGTGGAAGGTATTGGTGGTATCCCTCCACCTCTCAGCGAGCGCTACGAGGACGGCGTGGTCATTCCTCTCAGGGGTCAAAGTCTGCACGAACACCCCGAAGCCTGCCTCATCCACCAACCGCCTCACCCTCTCTGGCAACCCCTCGTATAGCCGTAAGGACATACACGCGCCCCCGAAGCCGCAGATATCCCTCTGTCCTGCTCCAGCCTGTTTCAGACACAAAGACAAGCAGCAAAAGGGTTTATCAGTATACAGGAAGTTCATTCTCAAGTTCTAGGTGATCAATGAAGCCTAGAACACATGTTTGGCTTTAATTCTATGCCATGGCTCGACTCGGGAGTGTGGTGTGCTATTCTAAATGCCCGTGCATACAGAGTCCTCATTTTCGAGTTCTAGGTAATCAATAAAGCCTACAACGGATGGTTGGTTCAAGTTATTACATATTGGGCCTACGTTACAAGAAGTACATAGGTTTAGCATGCTTTAGCTTGCGAATTATCTGTGCAATTCTAAGTTCAAGCATGTTCTAAGCAAGTATCAAATGTGAACTATCAAAGCAAGAATATCGAAATCAAATTACAAAGGGTGTTTTCTGGGAATATACCTCCATCCACGTTGCTGCAATGTGGGCCCGGGGATCTCTCAACACCAACTCGTCGTCGTAGTCTCTCCGCGACGGTACGCGTGCCCCAATGCCCGACGGCACAAAAAGGTGCGGCGTGGGAAGCACATATGTTCCCGCTGAAAAGCCCGGGCGACTCGTGTCCTTCGCCTCCGCCACGGCCGTAACCCTAGGCCCCTGTGCCTCTGCTCTAGCCCTCTCCTCGGCCTCTGCCTCTCCCAAAAGCTCCTCTCTCTCCTGTCTCTCTCTATCGGCCCTCTCTGCGGCCTCCAATGCCTCAATGGCCCGGGCACGATCCTCTCTAGCCTTTAGGACCAACTCCCCAATCAGGGGGTTGTCCTCAAGAAGCCTCGCCAGTGCCTCGTCTGTCAAGAACTCGGCGACGTTGTGTTTTGTAATCGGTCTATGGCTCGACGACGTCACCGCGGGCCGAAACAAAATGTCCTCCTCTCGGACCTCAACCGGAGTCTCTGTGACCTCCTCCTCGGCATCTACAATGCTTTTGCCCTTCGCCGAATCCCTCGGCGGGGACCCGGTCGGCTCAACAGTGTCATCTCCTGCCCCACTACTACTGCCTCCTCCAGCATCAACCCTCGCGCGAGGCTCCTCCTCTGTCGCGCGAGGGTGCTCTCCAGCACCAACATCTCCGACGTCCCCTGGACCCATTCCGGCCACCACTGACCCTTCTACGGCCGTGATAGGGTCCAGCCGCTCAACACTGTGGCCCACGGCCCCTGTATCAACCATCGCGCGAGCCTCTGGCTCCGTCGCGCGATGGATCTCGCCGCCACCAGTCACCTGCTCGCAGCCCCCTTCGCCATCTCCGCAGGTCGCCGCCGCTGCACCGGCCTCTGCGATGGCTTCCACCGGTGGTTGATCCCCTGTTTCAACGACCATTGGACCTCCTCAGTCCTCCGACTCGTCCACGACTTCTCCTCCGCCTTCCCCACTGCCATGGTCTGCCATGGGTGGATGATCAAGGTTGGGTTTATCGGTTTTTGTGGATGGAATCGAGGTTTGAGAGGGTTTGAGAGGAGAGATGAGAGTTTGGAAATTTCGAAACTGTTTTGGCACTGTTTATGTAACGTCCCGCGGACGTTTAAACGTTTGGAACGGGTCTGGGCCGGGTTTGGGCCTGTCCAGATCCAAGCCCTAACTCGAGACCCTCGCGCGACGATTCACAAATGTCGCGCGACACTTTGTTTTGGGCCTCAGGCCCAGTCCAGATTCTAAGTCCGGCCCAATCTCAATTGCCTCTCCGTTGGGGTCCATGACTTTTTGATATATCGCGCAATGAATTTGAGGGTCATTTTGGAAGTCTTGCCTTCAAGCCCGAGGATTTTTGCATCCCCAGCAGTGGTCTGTCCAATTTCAAATCAGCGATGATCCATCCGTCCAATTATCAATCAGTGACGATCCATCCGTTCAGTCTTCAATCAGTGACGATCCATCCGTCCAATTATCAAATCAGCGACGATCCATCCGTCCAATTTCAAATCAGCAACGATCCATCCGTCCAATTTCAAATCAGCAACGATCCATCCGTCCAATTATCAATCAGCGACGATCCATTCGTCCAATTATCAAATCAGCGACGATCCATCCGTCCAATTTCAAATCAGCGACGATCCATCCGTCCAATTATCAAATTAGCGACGATCCATCCGTCCAATTATCAAATCAGCGACGATCCATCCGTCCAATTTCGAATCAGCGACGATCCATCCGTCCGATCATCAATCAGCGACGATCTATCCGTCCGATCATCAATCAGCGACGATCCATCCGTCCAATTATCAATCGGCGACGATCCATCCGTCCAGTCTTCAATCAGCAACGATCCATCCGTCCAATTTCAAATCAACGACGATCCATCCGTCCGATCATCAATCAGCGACAATCCATCCGTCCAATCATCAACCAGCGGCGATCTATCCGTCCGATCTTCAATTTCCCCTTGGTGCACAGTATTTTTATATACTCGTCTGCATTTTCCATTTTATCGGCTTTTGGGCGGATTTGGTGGGTGTCTAGAAATCTTTGACGTTATCCGTACCAGTCAATGGTGCTCTGCGTGCCGTCAAAGAGGGACTACTGTAGACACCCCAATCTGGGTCTCCCAATTGTTTTACTTTGTTTTACTGTTTTCTTGTTTCCCCGATGATGAAATCGGATCAAACGAGCTTGGATTGGGGATGGATTGAGCTTGGAGTGCTTAGAACCCTGCTTGAACCTTTTAAACCCCTCTGAACCCTCAATCAAACCCTAGGGTCAAGTTTGACCGTCGCGCGATCCTTCATGTTACTCGCGCGACACTCAGCTTGCCAGGTGTGGTCAAAGTCAAACTGTTGACCCTCGAGTGATGGTTCCGAACCCTCGCGCGATGGTTCCCTCCTGTCATTATCATAGAATCCAGCTGGACTTGTGATGATTGGGTGTCACATGGGCTGGAACCCCGTTTTCCTCAGTTGAACAGGGTTCTGGCAGGCTACACCCTCACACCCTCACAACCACTCCCACTCACCTTGTTGGCTAGCCTATCCACCAAGTTGTGACCAGCCTTGTTGGCTGGTTGCAAAGCCAAGTTTGGCCACCACCTAGCCCTTCCTCTTCCCCTATAAATACCCCCATTAGTCTTCCATGTCAAGGGTTCCAAAAAAATCATTAAGAAGTCTAATTACTCTTCACAAGGCAATCAAATCCCTATCACAAAGTTACTAACCTAAACCACTTCCTAGTCTTCTAATTAAGTGTTCTACACTCACGCTTAGTCAAAGGGCTTCACCCTTCAATCCAATCCATTTCCAAACCCTTTCCAAGCAAAGGTATAATGTTTGACCTGTTTCTGTTTTGATCCCTGAGGGGGGCTGACAGGGCCAAGGCTGGTAATTAATACCATGTCCTGGTCCTAAAGCCAGCAGAGTTACAAGAATCCGTGGCAGCCAAACCCTCGCGCGATGGTCCACAACACTCGCGCGACACTTGTGTCAGCAAGATAATGGACCTCATGGGGAAGGGAGGCTAGCCCTTTTCTGTGTTACAATATCAGCATGCCTGTTGTACTTTATTTTGATTTTCAGATCACTGTTATGCATGCAAAAACAAAATACAGTAGCTTAGTTATTTGTTTGGAATAGCATGGAATGCCCTTGGGTCTTCCTGGATCTGTCTCAGGACCCCAAGCACACAAAGCAATTCCTGGAAGTCCAGTCAGGAATGTCGCGCGAGACTCCCTCTCTGTCGCTCGACAGTTCTGTTTATTCCAGAAATGGCCCTTGCATGGGCAACTAGGCCCTTGGCCTCCTTTTTATCCCCCACTGTTTAGGGGTTGTATTTCCCTTTATTCAGTTCCATTTTCAAGCTGTTTGTAATAATTAGTATTTTACAGTCCCTTTGATAAACTGCTTGGTTTGCCTCCTGGGTGTGCACTGGTCCTTCTAGAGCCCAGAAGGGGATGAAATTGAAACTGTGGTGAGGTGACAACACTCGCGCGAGGGTTCGTGTGTCTCGCGCGATGGTTTGCTTGCATGCAGATTTGTTCATGCATGCAAGTTGGCCATCGTGCAGGGCAAATCTGTCCCGAGGCTAGTTTTAGCATCTGATCGCTGTTTTAAGTCCATCCCATTTATTACTCGTCACGCCATCCATCCATGCTATCATTTGATCACATCCTGCAAATTGTTACAATTTTAATCCCCGATTAACTGTTCCCCCGCCCTAATTGGCTAAAATTAATTAAAAGAAGAAGAATCACAAAAGTTTTCATAAAAATGCCTAAGTAGAGACCGATCTCCGGATTGGGCGAGAGGGGAGCCTTAAAACCCTTCCCCTCTCGTAACCTGGCTCCCGAACCCAGATATGGTTATGACGGACTGGTTTCCTTAAACTTTTTCAAACAAACAGCGCGGCAGATGCTTCGAAATACGGTTCCTTGAGTGTTGGACCCTCAAAAACTCAAGTGGCGACTCTGTATTTTTGAGCGCTTGCCACCGGCGCTCGCGCTCCCTCGATTTTTCAAAAAAGGGCCGCAACGGCGGGAAGGAACAAAATCCTTTCTCTCCGAAGGGCATGCTGCCCACAACTTCTTTACTTTCTTTATGCTTTTGTAATGACTTGATTGCTTGTTAAATTCATAGTTCCATCAGATAAGATTTTGAAAGTTTCTTTTTGAGGATGATTTGGTCAGTTTAAGGTGTTATCGGTAGGTTAGAATAAAAGCAAAATAGTACTAAGTTTTTGAGGTGAATTCAGTCACCAATATCAATACTAGAATTATGCTAGTGTATTTGGTTTTGGAAAATTTTTGGCATAGTCTCCCTTGTTTTTTGGTCCTAGCCTGACGTCTCGTGTCTCAGTCAATACAGCAACAACAACAATAGAAACAACATGAGGTTATGCACAAGCCCACGCCGGGCCTTTCTCATTCAAAATCACTATTCACAAGTCACATTCATAGCCAAAATTTATTGTCAAATTATCATTTCACATCGAAAATCATAATACAATAAATTTAAAACCCACGCCGTGCCATTCTCATCACAATTATCAATTACATATGAAGTTAGGTTTCGCAATACTACAACTTGATATTACAAAGCTTAGTACATATTGATATTCCAAACTACAACAAATTGATCATTTTCCTTGGCCCTTGATTCACTTGAATAACTTCAATCTCTTTCACTGCCTTTTCAAGTCTCCACTAGTCTTTGCAAAGCTATTGGTCCCATAGTTAGTGTTAATACTTGTTTCGGATCAACCAAGGACAAGTGATCCCATATAGTCATTGACTATAGATGGCTCTCTCCATTGGCCGCGCCATATGAACAAAGGCATGATTGAACTCATCCCATCTTGCCTGTCACTGAATTGAGCAGTAGTTCTAGCCCATAAATCTTCTAAGCTCTCCCGTTCTTTTGCTTTTAAGTTAGCAGCCATATGTAATCAAGCTGCCCTCCCAATCTTCCAACCATAACCTGAGAATAACAATAATCAATAAGGATAAAACCACAACCATGTACTCAATTAAACTTAAGAGATGTTATAATTTATCAAGCACAAACCATTCCAACATTATCTTTTGTATCTTTTACATCACTATTTCAGTTGCTAGTTCCTATTATGGCTGCTACTGCTATAGTGTTGTTGCTGCTACTGTCTCCCATGGATGCTACTTTTTTGCTGCTGTGTATATCACTATTTTCTGTTGTGTTCAGTCCAGCACCTTAACTGTTGTGTTGCTGGTATTGTTTGGTACTCAAACATGGTACTCAGGAGGTGGAACTGCTGTACTATTTTGTTAATCCTTGTTCCGACCTACGGCTGTTATGATTTTATCAATTCAAGAAGGATTTCAAGAGGCCAGGTCTTATTCTAGGCCACAAGTTTGAGGCATTCACTAGTATTTTATTTGGTCGTATCCTTCCTATTCCAGGCCACAAGTTTGAGGCATTCACAAGTCACCTAATTCAGTTTCTAGACATAATTTT
The DNA here is from genome assembly GCA_018127125.1 of Rhododendron griersonianum. NCBI lineage: Eukaryota > Viridiplantae > Streptophyta > Magnoliopsida > Ericales > Ericaceae > Rhododendron > Rhododendron griersonianum. The sequence continues at coordinate 27,424,852 of CM030796.1, read as the reverse complement.
CTGCATCTATACCCGTAATTCCGCACTAAAGCAGCTCCAGCATTCTAAAAACATAGTTTCAGCACCATATAGCAATTTCCAGCACTTAAGAGTATGAGTTTCAGCATATAAACTTCAGTTTTTAGCTTCCAATTATAATTTCCAGCATATACAAACATAATTTCTACCATCTAAGCACAGAATTCAGCATATTAGTTCGACTTTCAGCACTTAAGAACAACGATTCAGCTTTCGGCATAGAAGTGCACATGTTCAAGGTGTAAATAACTAATTGCAGCATATACAATGAAATTCCTTCACTTAGAGACCCATTTTCAGCACAACTAATTGCAGCATATACAATGAAATTCCTTCACTTACAGACCCATTTTCAGCACTTAATTGATAACCCAAGCACTCAAACACAATATTTTTGGAACTGGTTCTTAAAACCCAGTTGTAAAAGCATAACAATTTTCTTCATCTACTTACCTAATTACCCAATCAAGCAAAGCTAATATATATCTTACCAATAAAAGACAAAGGAAAATCTAGGAGAAAAAGTTTAAGCTTCCTTCTTTCATATTTTTTTTTCTTTCCTGTCCGAAACTAGTGAAAACCCAAATGAAAATTTGGTAAGAGGGTTTTCATGAAGCAAACAAAGAGGTGTCCTTTCCAGCACCCATTCTTATCAAATTGAGGAGTAGATATTGGGGATTCTATCTGAAATAAGGAGAGGGAGAGAGAGAGACCTTTGTCGTCGGGGTGCCAGAAGCCGGTGTTGGTGGCGGTTGCCGGCGATGGGGTAGCAGCTGACATTGTGGTGGGAGCCCCTCCCACGCTTCTGTGGTCTGTATTTTGAACGAGAAGGGGAAAGGGAAAAGGGGAAGGGTTCTGTACATGGGGTTTTTTTTTTTATAATCAAAACGACGTCGTTTTTCTCTGACATCATCATGACCTCAGCAGTTGTTGTGTGGGAGTTGTTGTGTTAGTAGCATTTTTGTTTATGAATTTCCAAAATGGGGGGGGGGGGGGGGGGGGTAGTAGGTGAGGGCAAAAAAGTAACTTTGCCTTGGCTCGACAACTTCTAACAAGCATTTCAGCATAATTTTTAATACCTCAGGGAGGGATCCTGATTAAACCCAAACCTCAGGGAAGGTTGGGGTAGTTCACTCTATTGACTTCTGGAGAAAAAATCTTTTTCTTCTCTTTAAAAGTTTCTCCACACTTTCAAGATTCAAAAGTATTTTTATTAAAAATTGAGAAATGCTAGGCACCATCCGTGCACATTGATTGCATTAATACATTGTAAGAGTCAAGTGCATTGCACACGGTGGCGACTTCAGAATTTTAGAATTATGGGGTCATTTATAAGCATAAATTCTCTTACCAATTATAAATAAAAAAATCAATAGTGATGACAATTAATAATCTAGTTTCAAAAAAAAAAACATCAAAAGCTCAACAAGCATTTCAACTAAAAGAATAATTTTCTTTTCAATTTCACCAAAAAAAAAAAAAAAAGAACTCCTACAATTGCATTCGATGGGTTTCGTATTTGAAATCGTTGCATGATAGTCTCTTTGTCGATAACATCAAATACTTATTTTTACGCTTGCGTTTTATTTTGTCGGCAGTGTTTTAACTTTTACAAAAGGTTACAAAGAGGTGTAAATCCTGTGGTCTCGGACTCTCTGGGCACCGCCATGTAGTATCCCAACACCCCTCAACAACACATATTTTCGTGGGGTCCATACACTTACTGGTGAGCTCCACGGAAGTGTGTGGTATTTAGGGGTGTTGGACCACCTAATAAATTTTCTACAAAGAGTAGGGTGGGTTTCAAGTGGGGAAATAATCTATTGTGGCCATCAAATTGTAATGGGGTGGAAAAAAAAAACTCGGTATGGTAATACGGAGTAGTAATTTTTTTTCTCGAAGGTGTCGCCCAACCCCACTCCAGTTGGAGTGGCATCGCCGCTGATTGCGCGAAACACATTTGTGTTCAAATATGTGTTTAGATGTCTGCTTACTAAACATAGTTTTTAAAATATGCATGGGTTATGACACCAAATACAATTGTTGTGTTTTGGATGAGTTTTTAAAAAATATTTGAGAATTTTTTTATGAAAGTAATGATTGAAAGTAAGGTTAATGAGTGGAAAGAGATAAAGAGAGAATAATGATTGGAGATAGTAATGAGTGTTTTTGAGTTAGAAAAAAATTTCCAAATCTTGATCTAAACAAGGCAAGCATTTTATTATCTTTTTTTGTTTTGTTTTTTTTGGGTAAATTAGCTTGAAATTAAAAAAGGTTAAGCGAATGTACAGCCTACAAGGGGCATACCCCAGGAGGAAAAGAAAAGGGAAAACAACAAGAATGAAAAAAGTACGGTAACCATGCACAACCCGCATGGAGAGTAAAATAGAGTGACATAGGCAATACAAATGGGTCTGAGTAGAGCCATGTAGTAAATGAAATGAAGTGAGGCGAAATGTAAATACTTCCTGGCACAACCCGCCAGGTTAGGAATGAATGTAAGTAAAGTAGATAGTCTTGGTCAACGATGACCACATGATAACCTGCGCTGAGGAGAGATCCTCCTCCTCCAAGGCTGGGATAAGAAATCCAAGAACCGAGAAGCCCCTCACCCCGAGGCTAGCATAATACCCACTCAAAAGAAGTCAACTACTACAGAGGGACTCGGACCGAGAGGTTCGAACTGGAGATGTCGGCATCCGACAAGGCTACCCTGCTAAGCACCCTGCACACCACGCCCATTTCAACCAGACTACTACATCCTCGCCCAAATCCCCTAGGCTCGCTAACTGCTCTTAGCGGAACAGGAAGAGGGACCACCAAAAGTAGCCCCCAAACCACAAGTGGACCAAGCTGCTCTTTTCGATCAGTGCAACCACTAAATCTAATCAGAAACAGACTGCAAAACTACCCCTTTCGATCAGCAAGGATCCACCAATCTAGTCAATGATAGCTCCGGCAACTACCTCTTTCGATCAGACTCATCCATAATCTGATCATCGGCGCCCACAGCTGCTGCTACTGCGGGATAGCCCCTTAACTAGGATAATCCAATCTAATCGATAGCAGCCACGACCACAAGAATACTACGCAACTCCTCAGGGCTAAAAGCACTGGCTCAAGGGATACAGAGGGCTCTACGAAGAGCCCGCCCCCGATTTCAGTCCAACAGATGACTGCCTATCGGGGGTTGCAAAATCTAACAGTAAACTGGCCCTTAAGTCCAGCAACAATATGACAATAAATAGATAAGTGCAAAGAGTATGGCTGCATTGCATAATGGTAAAGTAAGGGATACTACCCCCACTGCCCGAGCCACCAGCCAGCTTGCCTTCCCGGGCTGGCCTGCCATCGGGCGGGTTGATGCCTGCCGCTACTGCTGCCTGCAGCCTGCTGCTACTGCCTGCCGCTGCTGCTGCCTGCTGCCGCCTGCTGGGCGAAAGTAAGACTCGAAACGCCCGGGCAAAAGCTGCTGCCTAGCCTCTGCCCGAGCAGAACAGTCACGGACAGCACTGCTGCTACCCCCTCCGCCCGAGCCACACAGGATGGCCTGCCCGGGCTGGCTTGCTTGGCTGTTCTGTGGTTGGGTTGTTTGTTGGCCGGGCTGGCCTGGCTGGCCTACTAGGCTGGTGACTGAAATGGTGACTGCCTGCCCGGGCTAGCAGCTTGGCCTGGCTGCTTGGCCCACGCAGGGATATGGAGGCCTGGTGAAGGCCAATGGCTGTGAAGGCCCTGCCTGGCCTGGATGGCCCGGCGCCTGGAGAACTCCGGCGAGCCGCCGTGGCTGGCTAAGCCCCACGGAGCTGTAAAAGGTGGGCGGCTGGGCTTGACCCCGGTCACCGTTGATGCTTGATGATGGCCGACGGCCGTTATTACCGTTGCTGCACAGGGTTCGGAGGTGTGGCCTTGCTGGGACTCTGCACATGTAGATCTCAGTGGTGAATCCGCCTAGCTGCCGTGCCACTGTACGAGCACAAATTGAAGCAGAAAGGACACATCTCCGGCGAGGTCTGGTACAGAAGGAACCCATAAAGCTCGACCCATGAGGTTCCGAACACAAAGCTACGGCCGTGGCTTGATTTCAGGTCTGCCCGGTGCAGATCCCAAGAGGTAGCCGCCGGTCCACGGCGGGGTTGGATCTGGAATCGAGGCACCACGATCGGAGCTGCACAGGTCCCACGGTTGGACAGTGAAACCCACTTGCCCCATTTGAAATGCCTGGTGTGAGGTCTGGAGCTTCATATGACTCGGAGCTCCAGTCGTAGGATGGTAGGAGGCCGAACCACCCACGGCTGAGATGCGGCCTGAGGTGGGCTTGGCCGTAGAAGATGAACCCTCGACTGGGGCCGACCATAGCTTGGCCGGAGTAGATCCGGTCTGGTAGATCCGGAATGGTACCCGCCGGTTCACGGCGGGGTTGAGGTTGGGCCGGACCAGGTGGAGTTGAGCTCCGGGAGGCCGGGTATGGAGGGCGGTGGAGGAGAGCCCCTGTCGTGCGAGGGGCTCCCTTGCCCGGTGAGGTCCGCTGCTGCTGCCGTCTAGGTGGGAGGCCGGCGTGGCTGGGCCAGGAGGCTGGGAGGCCGACGAGGCTGGATGCCGTTGGGGAGGTTTCTCTCTCTAGGGTAGAGAGAGAAGCTCCCTCTCTTGTTCCCTGCCTGCATTTTATTATCTTGTTTTCACAAACAAAAAAATTTCAGCATTTTACCATCTTATTTCCACTAACAAAAAAGCTGTCAATAAAAACGGTTTTTGCTACAGTAACTCTACTCACAAACCTATCAACAACTTATTCACTACCAGAAATAACCTGACATTTTTCTTAACAATTTATTTACTACCGGCAGGGCCGGCTCATAAGTTTTGGAGGCCGGAAGCAAACCTCTTGAATGAGGCCACCTTATGTTTTTCATACAAAAGTGGTCAACAAAGAGTCATAAAAAAAACCAATACAAAAGATTTACCATTACAAAATAGAAGCATATAATTATCCCAAAAAAATGCAACTATTACAGTACCTCAAAATCCATCATTTGAAAATTATTCTTCTCGGACTTTTTGCTGCAAACGTACTGCTTAAGTCTCTATTGTCAAGCTGTTTCACCAACTCCTTCTTGATAGACAACATAGCCATCCTTATGATCGGCTATATCTTCTTCTTTTTCTTTTTTGATGATCTTCTTTTTTGATTGGCTATATCTTCCTAGTTCCTGCCGACCCTTATGTTATTTTCTTTTTTAACGCGTTAGTGTTTCTAATGAATAATTTTACAATTTGGGCTTATTTTGTGGCTCTTAAATTTCAATTGGGCCTATTTTGTGTAAAGGAGGCTAGTGCAATTTTTTTTTGACCATATATACATACATATATTATATAGGAATCCTAAATATTTGGGGCCCTCGTTTTTAATTTTTTCCGGGGGCCGGAAGCGCAGGCTTCCCGCGCCTTGGCTATAAGCCGGACTACCGGAAACACCTAACAACTTCTCAACCACAAATAAATATCTACAAAATTTTCACTGTCAGAAACACCCCCAAAGCAACTATGCAATAAACAAAGGAAAATGATATTGGCACTCTAAAAATTGATGCAGGCACTCCAAAAAACAAAGGAAAGTGCTTTGGAATTACATTGATTTTGGAGTGTCAGCATCAATTTTTGGAATGCCAATATTATTTTCCCTAAACAAATAGTTTAATCACTGGGAACATAAGTCTAGGCATCTTGAAGTTTGAAGTTTCGATCGTCAATTGGGGTGTTCGACGTTCAACCCCAATTAGGAGCATTGGGTAGTGTCAACGAACATGCTCCTGCCAAATTAGGTTGCTTGTAGGTCTGTTAGCCTCAATCCTTATACCAGTACATTTGTGAGTCGTGCACGATTGACAAGTTGTTGAATACATACATAGCAATGAGGTTAAATACAGTCCCGCTTGTCGAAAAACTAGTAACATGGAACGTTATTATGGCAAAGGTTGATCTCGAAAAAGTATAATCCGAAATTCAATGGATTGGATTGAGTCTTAACCAAAACAGAGTTGTGGGTTTGTGGAGCAAATTGTCATAACCGCATGAAAATGTCCACATCGAACTTGGGGGCATCTAGTAGACAATCAAACAATCAACAAGTGCACATTTATTAAAGTTCTTATGTTTGTGAGTTTGTTCTTCATTTTTTATTGTAATTCTTTTTTTTTTGGGTAAAGCCCTAGGGCGGTTAGCTTGAAAATAAAAGAGGTTAACCGAATGTACAGCCTACAAGGGGCATACCCCAGGTAAGACAAAGCAAAAAATATAAAGAGCGCCAAGTGGCTACATGGGTTGCCCGTGTTCATGCCCCCGTCGAACAATCTATCCCAAGGAATGGAACGTACAACAGGGAACCTAGACACGGGCGTGGCAAAAGCAGTAAATACCCGACACAACCCGTCGGTATAGGGTACAATCCGAGGCCCTCGAAGTCCTCGCAAATCATACAACTGAAAACATAAACGATAACAATAACAGCCAGTGCACAGTAGTAGATAATTGCAAATCGCACATTGAATAACGAGCACACTGGCTGCGATGATTTTCAGCCTAGCCGGGATACCGGGCTGGCCTGGGCCGGTTGACTGGCCCTGACCTGCAAGGACTGCCCGATGACGTAAGGCCCGTGCCGGGCCATGATCTGTGACGGCCGGACTGACTCCGGCAGCCTACCTCGAAGCCTGCGAGCCACCGTGGCTCGAACTCGAAACCACCGCAGCTCCCGATTGTTGATGGAGGAGTATGCAGAGACCGGATTATAGAAGGCCGGTTGTGGTTTGGCCGGACCAGCGTTGGCAAGCCGTGGGCTGGCCGGACCAGTGGGTGGGTGGTTGGTCGCTGTGGGTAGCCATGGCTGCCAGATCTGGATCTGAAACCGTGACCGGCGGCCATGGCTGTTGGGGCACCCACCTCCGACCATGGACGAACCCTCCTCCGTTGGAAGGGTTAAAATCCGACCATGGACGCCACAGTCGTACCCGGCGGCGGCGACTGGGTTAACGCTTCGGCCATGGCTAACCTGTACCTGCGGCTGTGGGCTTCGCCGTTAGGATGACCCACGGTTGTACCCACGACCGAACGTGGCCTGTGGTGAGCTTGGCCGTTGGGGATTCTCGGCTGGAGCCTTGAACCAGATCTGAAATTCCGACCAATGAATGGCCGGATGTGGTGTATACGAGAGTGGGAGGCGCTGGAGGAGAACTAACCCTAAGAAGGGACGTTCCCTTGCCGTCCTTGCTGCTATTACCTGCGATAACCTGCCGGAGCTGATGGTGGCCAGACCGTGGGAAAGCTTTCTCTCTCTAGGTTAGAGAGAGAAGCTCCCTCAGTCCAACAGTTGACTGCCCAATCGAGTCCTGGGGGTCCCTTTACTATCTACTAAGCTTTTTATTGTAATTCTTATTGGGCATGTAATCCTTATGTTTGTGAGTTTAATCTTTCTGTTCTAATGTGTCCTTTCCTTTCCTTATTCTTTTTTCTGCGTATCTTGTAGTGGCCTCGATTACCAGCCCGGTAATTTGGCCACATGTTGTGAACTGACAGCTAAGGAAGGTCCGGGTCACAGACGGATAACAAGTCCCCTTCGGTGTTCAGTTCGGTTGCATGTTCGGAGTCGGTTCCCGAGTACTTCGGAGCTACCATCAGCTTTGTACATGCTCCGGTATTTCCAAAGATATTCGGGAGAAGCGGTTATGCCAAGTGGGTCCCCTGAGGATTACACGGCAGGTGTAATCATTGGGATCAGGCCTGGCCATGTGCTCCGTAACCGATTCATTCTTTTCGTCATATATGACGTCATCCGAGGCGGTTACCTGAGCGTATCTCCCACGCACTAGCTTGGAGGCCAAGTAAACCTAGGTCTATAACTATAAGGAGATACTCACCTAAAAGAGGTACGTCACTCGATCCTAACCCTAGACCTAAACACTCCCCCTGAGATCTAACTTGATCGTCGGAGGGTCACTGGGCAACACAAGCCCTAGTGACTTGTTGTAGGTCCAGCGATGGAGGCGCGGAGCCACGGAGGAAGGAACCTAACCAGAGCCACGGTCAAGATCCCGATTAATCGAACCCCCACATATCTTACATTTTCAAAATGAGTCATAGACTATTTTCAAAACATTTTTTGAAAACTTGTATATTTTTTCAAAATGTTATTAAAAGAAGTATTATTTCGGCAAAAAGTCAAAGTTAAACAATGAATTTTCCCACCACTTTCACTGGATTCAGAAATTCACGTTTTGCTTATGAGTTTTTTAATTTTTATCTAAAGCAAATTTTACATATGTTTTCAGAGAAACTTGGAAATAAAAATAGAACTTTAGGATAATTTATGAGTTTTCTATTTTTCTTCGTGTTTTTGGTTTGAGTTTAAGGTTTTTCCTATATACAAATAGTAGGAATAAACAAACATTTTGTAAAAAAAAAAACATATATAGGGTGAAAAAGTTATTAAGAAAATATCACAAACAAGAGAGAAATGACCCAAGGATAATTCTAATTTGAAAAATGAATTCAGATTTCAGGATTCTCCCTATCCTTTTCCACTTACATCTTCATCAAATCCAATGTCTTATCAACTTCATTTATTTCTGCACAATTAGAAACCTGAACTAAAAAGGAAAAAAAAGCACTTCAACCATTTTCGCTCTATTCGGTACGATATTCAGAACAGTGCTCAAAATGCATATGACATGGTTGCACCTTTCAAAATGTTGAGATAAGAATGAGGAACAAGAATTTTTTAAAAATGAAGTAAAATTTAATGAGCTGTAAATAGAAGAATATTCCTCTTTAATTATCATTCCTCTAAGTTTGGAAAAACATTGATAATATCACTCTCCAAATTTATAATGTCACTCCAGCAAAATCAATTTCATATAGGAACTGATAATGCCACACTCTAAATTAATAACCCCACTCTCCTTTGAAAGTGACATTATAAATTTGGGGGTGGCATTATAAATTCCCAAACTTTTACTAGTAAAACATAACATAAATATAAATACTTCCATATTTCCGGGGAAAATAAAAAGGGAGTTTATAAATGCAACTGTGAATTTACTGCATGTAACTTTTTTTTTTTGGGTAAATTAGCTTGAAATTAAAAAAAATTAACCGAATGTACAGCCTACAAGGGGCATACCCCAGGAGGAAAAGAAAAAGGAAAAGAAGAAGACTAAAAAACTTGCAGTAACCCATGCACAACCCGCATGGAGAGTAAGGTAGAGTAAGCGGAATAAAAATTTCCATATGTTTTGATATCTTACCCCCGTTGTACTATCCATCTATGAGGAAAGATAGTACAACGGGTATGAAACATATGAAGTGATACGAGTAGTAATTATTACATGAAACCTAACTATTTCATTTCCCCCCAGTCTAGGAAATGAAGTAAAGAATCACGATCAGAAATGACCATGTGATAAACCATCACTAAGGACTAGCAGCAACATAGCAAATAATGTTCGGACAAAAATGCCCTTACAAAAATGGACAAAAATACCCCTACTTTTATTACATACAACCACAAACATATAATCACATCTAAAACATATACTCCATAACCCACCTTTCCCTCCATATATCAATCTCATTTTTTCCATCTTATTCCAAGTTTCATCTGCTTCTGGTTCTTCTGGTTCCATTGGGTTCACCACCATCATTGTTGACTACGAGTAAGCTCTAGGAGCTCTCACCACCTCTCACCATAAACCCAGTCCACATCTGCCTCCGAACTCTCACCTCATACCTCCTATAACTCTCAATGGAAACCTCCATTACTTCCTCTCCCTCCATTGGTAAAGAAGAAGTCTTTGACCCAACATATGAGAGCAATGTGCATTTTGATTGGGGATTGAAAGGTTGTGCAATGGAAATGGAAGTTGACAAGGAAGAAGTAGCCATGGATGTTGTAGTTTCGGAGCCGAAATCACAACAAGAGATAACTCATCACTCCATCATTTTTTTAACCTGGTTCTGTCCCGACATCGTCAAATTCTAAAACTTGAAATTATGCCAAAATTTCAAACTATTAAATTTGAAAATTGACGACAATATCATATTCTAAAACTCGAAATTCTATTAAAATTTCAAACTCTAGAGTTCAAAAATCGTAGACAATAATCATTCCTCCATTTTTAACCTAGTTCTGGCCCAACATTGTCAGATTCTAAAACTTGAAATTATGCCAACATTTCAAACTCTAGAGTTTGAAAATTGAGGACAATATCATATTTCAAAATTTCAAACTCTAGAGTTCGAAACTTGTTGACAATATCATATTCTAAAACTTGAAATGCTACCAAAATTTCAAACTCTAGAGTTCGAATAGTGCAAAGTGTGTTTAATTGGTTTTTCTTTGGGCGTCTAGGGTGACAGTTCAACGTTTGGTAGTCATGTAGGGCTTGCAACTAATCCTACTCCCGCTCCTCAATGTTATGCTTGTGCAGGTGTTTTCGTCCGATGAAGAGTTGGTTGAGTGGACAAGTACAAGCAAGCGACACCGATGGATGAGATACACTGTACTCAAAGCAGATCAAAGAGTTTCAAAGGATAGTGGGGCAACGATGTGGCGAATAAGGAGATAATCGAAATAGACTTAGGGGTTGTTTGATATCTCATATTTAGCACTTAAAACTGAAACAATTAAGTAATAAGTGATTAAGTAGGTTTGATAACCACATTTTACATTACTTAACATATTAAGTGCCACTTAAAATATAGTGTAAAAAGTTGATAAAAATTAAGTAGCTTTGAGCTACTTAATTCTGGCTGAATTCTTATATGCTTGCATTCAACCACCACCACCACCAATCCACCACCACTGTCGTCACTCAACCATCACTACACCACCACCACCACCACAACCGCCACTACTCCTACCACCACAACCGCCACCACCCCACCACCACCACCATCACTACTCTACTACCACACTACCACCACCACAACCATCACTATTCCACTACCACGCTACCACCACCACAACCATTACCACCACAACCACCATCACTCCACCAATACCAACACCACCACTCCACCACCACCACTTCAACACCACCACCATCACTACTCCACTACCACCACCACAACCATCACTATTTCACTACTACGCTACCACCACCACAATCACCATCACTCCACCAACACCACCACTGCCACTAGGGCTGCAATCGAGCCGAGCCGAGCCGAGTTTCGGCATGTTCAGGCTCGGCTCGCCTCAAAAATAGTGAGCTCGAGCTCGGCTCGAATAATATTTCTAGAGCTCGAGCTCGGCTCGCTCGAGCTCGAAAACTGCGTTCGAGGGCAGCTCTTGTAGGAACTGAGTTGAAGCCCTCAAGTTATAAAGCATTCCGTGGCATTTTTTTCTTCTGAAGTAGCGATGTGGGATTGAAGGAAAAGCAAAAGAAGAAGGAAGGGGTTTCATGGACTTGTCCCACATCGGAAAAATACAAGTTGAAGAGCAACTCAGTACCCTATAAAGCTTCCTGATGGATTTCATCTTTCCACGTGTAGCCATTCTTCAATGACTCAAGGACAACCTTTGATGTTGTGTTGGCAGTCAAAGAGAAATATATATATAATATATATATATAATATATAATAAATATAGGGAGGTGATTTTGGCACTCCAAATTTAGCCAATGGCACTCCACTTTTAGTTTTATTTTCTCACATGATTAACACACAAAGTGGAGTGCCAGTGGTAAAAACTGGAGTTCCAAAATCAATTTCCTAAATATATTAATATTAATAAATAGTAATAATATAATATAATATAATTGGGCTCGCGAGCCAATGCGAGCCGAGTTTCGGCTAGCTTGAGCTCGGCTCGTTTATGAAACGAGCTCAATATTTTAGCTCGAGCTCGTTCATTTGTGTCTCGAACCGAGCCGAGTCGAGCTGTTGTCGAGCCGAGCTTCGAGCTGCTCGCGAGCGGCTCGGATCGTTTGCAGCCTTAGCTGCCACCACCACTCCACCACCACCACCACCACGACGACGCTACCACTACCATAACCATTACCACCACCGCTACTCCACTCCACCCCCACCACCATTACTTCACCACCACCACCACGCTACTGCCACCACAACCATTACCACCCACCACTAGTCCACTCCACCCACACCACCACGACCACCACGCCACCACCACCACTCCGCCACCACCTCCACTACCACACCACCCCTACCACTACTACCACGCCGCCGCCGCCGCCACCATCACCACAACGCCACCATTGCACCACCATCATTCCACCGTCACTATCACACCACCATCTCTCCACCACCACCATTCCATCACCACCACTACCACAATCACCAAAATTAAAGAGAATTAGAACTAAAATTAATTTATTAAATTTAATTTAGTGCTTAATATGTTTATCAAACAGTTCTTCAGCTTAAAAAATTCAACATTTAGCTTTCAGTACTTAATTTTTCAGCTTTCAGCTTTCAGTTTTATCAAACAGCCCCTTAGTTGAAGGACTTTCAGATTCTAGCACTCGAAAAAAGCAAAGAAATTCGGATTGTAAAACCTGAAAATTATGTAATACTTCGAGTCCTAGAATCCGAAATTTAATATTTCGAGTAGTTCTTGTGTTTGAAATCTGTATAAAATTTTAGATTCTAGTAATCAAAATTTTGTCACTGTAGTGTTTGTTGTTCAGTTATTTATTTCATCTGCAAGTATTTGTCAAACACATGAATAAGCAAACACGTATTGACAACATATTTGACATTAACCTATGATTTTAATTTTCCCAAAAAATATATACATGATCAAAATAAATACGAAAAAAGAGAGAATAACATCCACCGAGAACTCCCTTCTACGAATTAGTCCAAAATATGGTATTCCGCATCCATGATAAAACACAAGTCATAGTCCACCAGAAAATGCAATATCGAAACCAAGTGTCAAGTAAATGGCTCGGCCTCTGGCTCTAACTCATGTGAATCATCCTCCTCTACCTCTGGATGTGCCTCGAGCTCGGTCTGCTCCTCCCTGCCCTCTTTGTAAACCTCCTCCAGCCTCTATGGTCGCCCTCTCCCTCCAACTTCTTTATTTTCCGAAAGTGAAGTTTGCTCAACGTTCCTCTTCCTTGCTGAAACGGCAGGATGAATCCTCTTCATTTCCTGTATCCACCAATTAAAAGCAATCAAACTTTAGCACCTGGAATAATATAAAAACTGGAAAATAGAAGACCAATTTTAACAACTGTCTTTAAATGTCCATCCGTAAATTAGTTCACTAATTGTAAATACCCAAAGGTAATATGACATGGATGTACCAGTCCTAAAACTTCATTCTTAGAAGCACCAGTAAGCAAAGCAATAGCAGCATCAACGGAACAATAGCCAAGCCATTAACAGAACAATATAACAACCTCTCCATTAGCAAAACAAGGCATTACACTAGGTTCAGCCATAACAGTACCACAATGGTATCTGTAGCTGTGCCAAAAACATAAGAAGACCCATAGGACCACTTCCCTGCCATCCACCACCATCCCTTCCCCTCCCCATCCCCCCCCCTCTTTCTCTTTCACATTGGTCGAGTTGAGTGTTAGGGTTTTTGGATGAAAATCCCCAAATCAAGAGGTTCAATAGTCCAATTATCAATTCAATTTATAGATCAAAGAAAACCCTATGATAAATGCAGCATACCCATTTCTGTAGACACAATTGGTGGCAACGAATACTTAAGTTCGGATACTCAAGTTCGAAAATTTTCAATTTTTTCGGATTCATAAGTTCGAAAATGTTATGACCACTCAGGTTCATATATTCGAAAATTTTAAGATGAATCAGATTCTAAAATCCGAATGAACCAGTTCCCAATTGTAAACCAATTCATACCCCAAATGCGTAAAATACGAAAAAATTGAAGTTTAGGATTGAATACTACCGTATAATATAATGGAGTTGGTGAGCCTTTCCTAGTTCTTCCTGTAGATTCCCTATGGTGGGTCGCTAGTGGTGGTGGTGGGCGGCAGTTATGGAGGTGTACTGCTAGGATTATGGCCGACTGTGAGGTGGAGGATGGCCGACGAGTGGTGGTGGAGGCTGGCAACGGTGGTGGTGGAGGCTGCTGCTGGTTGTGGTGACGTGGTGTGCTGGTGGTGGTGCGGTGGGGTTGGGGCAAAAGATTAACGTAGAAGAAGGGGATGGGATTATAGAGGAGTAGGGGGGTGAGAGAGAAGGGGGAAGAAGGAGGGTTGCCTGCAACGTAGATTAGGTTTTGGGGATAGAAGGGCAATTTTGGAAGTTTGGGAATATTTTGAGGGTTATATGTAGCAAATTTTTATAAAATTTAGGTGTTTTATTTAGCAGTAATTATATGCACTAAATTTGCAGTTTCGCAGTTGTATTTATAAACTCCCAATAAAAAACACATCGCATCGAAGAGCCAACTTATAAATAAATCCATTGTACGCATAGACTTCGTACTCTCTCTCTCTCTCTACATCCTCACTCAACCTCAGATAGGGGTTCTCTTCTCGATTTGTCCTTAGGGTTTCCTCCTCATTTTGAAAAAAGCTATGGAAGAACTTCAATCTCCGATCGACAAACAGACCATGGTCTCTTCCTTCCTCGAGATAGCCGTCGGCCAGACCGCCGATACCGCCAGACAGTTCTTACAGGTAAATATTTACGTGCTTACAGATATACACTTACACACACACGAGTACAGAAATAGTTGGGCGCGGTGCGTGCCTCTTCTATCTAAGTACGTTTGCGCGAAACCGTTTTTCAATTGCTTAACTGAGTTTGGTAGGTGAAAGTGTTTCTTTTTTCTGTCGGTTAGTGTTGATGGGAGAATCAGATGATGGGTAGTGTGCCAAAAGATCTTGGATTTGGTTTAGTAAACGAGCCGAGCTTGAGCTTGACAAAGCTCGGCTGTTTGTGGCCCCCCTAGCAGGGGCCCAAATAATGTGTATTTTCATATTCATAATAAAAAAGTGTATATTGTTACTTCCGAGGTCCGAAAAAGAGACGATATTGTGTGTACATGCTAACAACCGTTTAATTGTAGTATGATACGCGAGAAAATTTGGAGTTGCGCCGGGCCTTCCCCCTGCCCCCCTTTTCTTCATCCCCTTGGGACCGCCCCTGACTCATGCGTAACTCTTCTATCGAAGTACGTTTGTGCAAAACTGTTTTACATTTGCTTAGCTGAGTTTGGTAGATGAATGTGTTTACTTTTTCTGTCAATTAGTGGTGATGCGAGAATCAGATGATGGGTAGTGTGCGAAAAGATATTGGATTTGGTAGTGGAATGTAACGGGTCTGATCTCATGATGGACAGGTAGATATAAGAAAGAATGACATAATACCAATATGCTAGATAATCTATGTTAGCAGTAGGAAATAGTTGTGGTAGTGGCATTGATGTGTTCTTCACAAAATATTTTGAGTTCTAAGGGAGAAGTGAGCCCTAGCTCCTTGTTGTAATTGGTAGGCGAAAGACTAGATTAGCCCGTTCTTCGTAAGCACCCCACTATATTCTGCTGAATAGGATTTGACAACGGAATTGCGTTAGTTGAAAATTTTCATTTTCTTAAGTCTTAATTCGCATAGCAAGTTGGAAACGTTGGATCCCTGTTTTTATAAAGAAGGTTATAGAATAACAGAAGGCTGAAAAAGTTGAGTAATGTGTGCATTACTGTCCCTCTGGTCTGTGCCCAATGTTTTATTCATATATGCTGTTTATAAATAAACCTCAAATGATGTTGCAAAATGTATTAAACCTTGGTATTGGTATGGTTGATCTGCTACTGTGTCTTGCTACGTTTTTGTTTTCCTTTTTACGATCATTTACATGGCTTTCTTTGCTGCCCATGTTTCTCTAGTTAGCGTAGATGAAGCACTTAGAAATTCACTTGCCAAAATTTAAAAGAGAAATAAAAAGAAAAGAAAAGAAACAGCAACAGAAAAATATCATTGCTTCCACCTTCTCAGACATGGGAAGACCTTTACGTAGTTTATATTGTCTGATAAGGTGCTGCATCCTGTAGAGGTTTTATTTAAAGCTTTCTGTGTAAAGATGGTGTTTAAATTAAAAAATAAGTTAAAGTCTTATCTGTAAAAGTGGTGTTATTCTATATCTGACATCATACTCTAAACTCCATGTGTAGAACTTTTACGAGATGCTTATCTACAGGAACCAAGCTTAGGGGTACGGAAATATTGCTGCTGAGGATGCACGATATATCTTTAATGAGGAATTTGCGACATTGGGTAGCTAGGCGTTGGTTAATATTGTTGAGTGAACTTTACTCAAGATATTAGCTTCCTTGTACCATGCATGTGTGAGAATGCTTGTGCTGGCACATATCAGGAAAAAAAAAAAGACGGAAGAAATTGCATGTACTGGTGGTTAGGTCCTGGGAACTAGTTGTTATTGGCCCTCTCTCAGATTTTCCATACAAGTGGACATGTACTCGGACTTGAGCTTTTAGTTCGTTTGCCTCACAAAAGACAGTACAATAGTACTCATGCTCTTCTTCTTATGTGGCATTGTTGATTCTGGAACTTTTATGGTTGTCTAACTTGTCTTCATTGTTTTGATTTTTTTTGAATACGTTATTGTAGTACAGAAAATGTTTTTACTTTCCTTTTTGGTAATTCCCATACTAAACACGATGTGGGGTAACATTGGTGCAGGCCACAAGTTGGAAGCTTGAGGAAGCTATTCAGCTCTTTTATGTTGGAAATGAAGGTGTCATAGCCACTCCATCTGCATACTCTCCACCATTAGAAAATGACAGACCTCGGGCTGATCAGAGTTCAGGGTAGGTTGGAGACGGGGTAGAAATTTTCTCATTTCTTTGTTTCAGGCTGGTGGTCTGCTTTTCATTTCTCTTTAAAATTGACTTTTTTCTTCACCCAGTGGCTTGAAAGAGGACATTGTTGATGGAAACGCTGGACAAGATGACATAGACGGAGTACGGGCACCTATACCTGTAAAAAGGGAGGTTCTTTATGACAATGCAATCCTTTATGGGTATGGAGAATTACCCATTTTTTAATACCTTTTTTGCCTTTACCATGCTGTTATCTGATTAGTTTTATTCCTACTTTTGGTTTGCAAAAAAATTATATCATTCTCCTTGAACAGAGTATCTTCCAATACGTTTTTTTGGTGTTCTATTCAACATGGTGTTAAGCTGTTAACAACTTGAGACATTTTATTTTGAAGAAACTGTCTGTGTCAAATCATTTGTCTGCTTGTATTATGTATGAAAATTATGCTGACCACTGCACGGATTGTTCAATATAGAGAAAGACCCAGTGATACCGAAAATATATATGATAATGCCACTAATGGTGGCTACTGGCTACCAAATAACATTCTTTGCTGAAGCATTTTTTTAATGTGAAAACTATATGGTTTAAGGGCATTTGGACATCTTATTACCTGACAATTTGTTATCAACAAATACCATTTGCATCTCCCAACGGCATGATAATTGCAATTCGCAAGGGAAGCTGTTACATACTTTTCAAGATGGTGTAAATTATGATACATAATGATACAAGCTTTGTTTTACTTGCTTATTTTCTGTTCTCGTGTTATATACATGCCATAGAATGAAAGGTACTTTTATTTATTTATTTAAAGAACTAGCGTTTGTGCCATGTACAGGACATTGGTGTGATTTTTGGCCCAGTGTATGTGTATCGAACGGGTATGACACTAGTTAATTTCCAGTCTCGTGTTTGATGCACCTTAGCATTGTTCCCATTCTTTGCTCTGAAACACGTCTGGTGGATAATGAGTTTGGAGCTATGTAGCACAGACACGGATACGGATACGGACACGGACACAGGATTTCATTTCTTGAAAAATAGGGACACAGACACGGTAGGGGACACGGCAAAATAAATAAATAAATAAATACTATTTATTTTATACCAATGAAAATATAGTTAGGTGTAGAAGCTTGAAGCTTCAATATTTATAAACAAACGTCATATATACATCATATATACATCATAAAACTACATATTTATTCCAAAATGTTTGAAGCAATTACACATTTATCCCCCAAATTTTTTTTAAAATTGCATATTTAACTCTTGCCGTGTCCCTTGCGTGTCTCTGGTGTGTCCCCCTAAAAATATTAATTAAATTTGTTGGACACGCCACGTGGCGTGTCCCATACGTATTTTCCCGCGTCCCCTGTGTCGGATACGGGGACACACCGACCTCTTGGAGTGTCGGTGCTACATAGGTTTGGAGCACCACGAGGCAGTGCCCAGGGGCATAGAATAATTTTTCCTCCATATTCACACCCCCTCCCCATCTCTCTCTCTCCCGGTTTCTCTCTCTCAATTTACTCTCTCCTGCCCACATTTCTCTCTCCCACGTTCCCTCTCTAAAAATTTAAAAAAATGAAAAATCCAAAAAATTAGTAATGGGTGTGTTTGAAGGCTTAATATATTGATTGATATGAGTAACGTGTTTGGAGGAACGCCAAGTTTTTGGCTTTGAGTTACCTGAACACCTGGTTGGGGCATTTTTGTTTTGTTTTTATTCATGATGTTTGAGCATTGTGCTAATAACTCAAATGAACTTGTTCCAGCCGCTTTTCTCTTCATTTGATGTGTGTACTTGATTGGTTACATACTTTATACTTGCATGGAATGGTTCTGGTGGAAACAGAAGTTACTAGAGCTTACTTATCTTCAATGTACTCTTGCTATTTGATTTTTTGTTGCTGGATCTACGTTTGATGACATTTGGGTTAAGGCATCATTACGTTTGATTTTTTTGGCTTGCTTGTACAACATGCTATTGGGGACAAATATTAATCAAAATAGTGAGGTTCTGTATTAGATATTCTTGTATTTGGTATCTCAATGTTCTAACTTCCTATTCACTAAAATAGTGAGGTCCTGTATACTTATACATATGCTTGTGTTTGTATAGTGTATACTGTACTAGACTACTTTGTCCATTATTGCTTATGGATGATTGGTTTTTTTCTCTTCTTTTTCTTCCGCACTGCAGACCAAGGATGGGATATTCCACGCATGAAGCTCATTCAGTTGTTCCTTTCCGCAATTTCAATGAGGAAATGAAACGTGCGGGGGTTTGGGATCAAGGAGGCACATCTGTGGGTGATAGTTCGCAAGATAATCTTGCTTCTTTATATCGCCCTCCTTTTGCTCTGATGCACCATGGACCCTTTGAAAAGGTAATGGGCTGTGTCTTTACTTTAATTTTTTTGTATAATGTAGTTCGTTGAGTTAAAACTCTATTTTCATAGTTGGGCAGATGGGGAACATTGCCCCTCCTTATCTTTGGAAACTAGTGATGGACTGATGGTCAATCAACATGAAATAGATGGATCAGTTGCCCTATAGTAATGAAAATATGGTGGGGTTAGTACAAGAGAGGCATATTAGCCATTTGTCCTTGCAGGTGACACGGTGGAATAGGATGTGTGTTATACTTAGGAAGCAGAATGGGACATAGGATACTTGTTGTCAACAAAGATATCCAGCAGCGGATTTATGAAGGGACGAGTGGGGGCACGTGCCCCCACTGCTGTAAAATTCCGGAGTTTTTTTTTTCTTTTTAAAATTCTGACTTTTAACTTTAAAAAAAAATATTGTTCCTACCTTTTTGTCCTCTTTCCAGTTTCCAAGACTCACCTCACCGATGGACTCGGGCTAAGATCTTATTTTTCTGATCATTTTATCCTAAAGGGTCATAATTAATTTCTAGTTCGGGCTCTCATTGAAGAGCCCTAAGAGAACCATAGTTCCAAATGAATAGAAAGTTTCTATCTTGCCGTTTCAACACCCAAAATGACGTTGTATAGGAGTCGGACAGTGGACTCGAACAGGCCCAATCGGACTGAGGATCCAAGTCCCCACCGTTTCTAACTTTTGTTTGTGACTACGATAGTTTTTGTAGACAGGTTATTAACTCATATGTGGGTTGATGAATATGTTGGTTTTTGCTAGTATTTTTAGCGAAGAAAGTTCGTATAAATTGTCGTATCATTTTGTTACAGATTTTTTTTTAAAGGTGGTGTTTCTGTAATGCCCCCAGAGCTCTTCATTCCTGGCTACGCCACTGAAGATATCAACTATCAAGTGATAACTTGTGAAAATGATTTAACAATATCCCAGAACACTTTGCCTTGTAGCAGTGAACAAACGACCATTTAAATGTTTTAGAATGTGCGAATGTGATCATACGCTGATGTTTTGATCATTAGCAGCAGAATTAAACTACAGTAGAAAAAAGTGCCAAGAACTGATTATGGAAGCCATTACTATCTACATAGAATTGTTACCGCTGATACCAATGGAACCAGGAAAGAAAGGGGTGGTTTACTAAAATATTAAAGGTGGTTGGACAATTGGAGGAAACTTTTTGGGGTGGATCTAATAGCGGGATGAGGTTCTGGTGCAAACACTTCAGAAATGGCTAACTACGAACTTCACAGAGGGCTAGAGTCATCAGACTGACGAAAAATGTGTCACTGATTAAAATCTAGAGAAGGTATTTTGAGAAGTGCTTTTCTTGCTCTTCCTCTTAGTCTTCACTCATTGCTCTCCACCATATTCAATTCTACAATGTCTTTCTTAACGTCATGCCATTTAATTGGAGAACTAAGGCAGTTGACTAGCCTTGTTGGAAGGAAAATTTGGAGTGAGAAACTTGCTTCCTAGGTATGCCAATGGGAAGTCTTGTATATTGCATTTTTTTGTTGTGCAGTGGGCCTTAGGTTGTTGGTCGTGAGTTGATATCTATATTTTACTTTCAGCTTTCTTTAGTTTTCTTACGTAAAAGATATTTGTTCATGTTTCCAGGTGGAATCCTGATCTAGGTAAAAATTCTGTGGGTAACAAATACATTTACATATTGAATGGCAATGCATTTATGAATTTATCTTCTATGCTTTCCTTTGGCGCTCATGATCCACATTTGCAGGCAAAAGATGCTGCTAAATTCCAGGACAAATGGTTCCTTGTAAATGTGCAGTCCACCAAGGAATTCAGCTCACATATGGTACTGCAAAATAAGTCTCTGTTTTTCTCTCTCTCTCGTTCCAACCCTTCTGTTTTGGATGTTTTGGAGTCTTAACTCTCTTTTTGGCTGCTTCTGAAGCTTAACCGTGACACCTGGGCAAATGAAGCTGTTGCACAAACTATCAGTAGTAATTTCATCTTCTGGCAGGTTTGTATGATGCTAGCACTAAACATTGGCATTTGCATCACCAGTTTCTTTGGTTCCTTGGGTATTTTTTGGCTATACAATGTCATGCTGGTAGGCATGGTTTCTCGACCTCTTTTCTTTACTTTGTATGGGCCTATAGGCTTGTCCCCAGAGGTTTAGTTTCTGTTAGTGACTTTTACATTGCAGCATGTTCACGCTGTTTTAATCAGGGTTTGAACTTGTCTTTGTCATGGTATTGCTGGTAAATATGATTTGTTCTGGTGACATCTATGATCATAAATTGGTGAATTGAAAATGGTGAAATATTTTCGAAGAGTCTCTCTCATACCTTGGTTGATATTGAGGAACATGTGTGTGAGATGAGTGTAGCTGAAATGAGAATGTTGAGATGGATTTGTGGTTAGAGTTTGCAAGATAGAATTAGAATCGAAAACCTTCATGGGGTGGTAGGGGTAGGCGGGTAGCACCAATAGGAGATAAGATGAGACAGAATAGATTAAAGTGGTTTAGACATGTCTATCGTAGATCGATTGATCAATTGATGCGGTAATTAGGAGTGATATGGTTATGATCGAGGGTCGCATTAAGGGGAGAAGTAGACCATAATTGACTTTAGAGGCTGTAGTTCGAAAAGTTCTAGATTTGTTGGATATCATGAAACACTATGCGCTTGACTGAGAAAACATATTCATGTAGCCGACCCCAATTGATTGGGACTTGAGGCACACTTTGGTTTGGATTGGTTAGTCTCTCTCATACCTTGGTTGATAGTGTCATAAAGGCACCTACTACTTGGGAACACAATCTGCTTTGGGGCACACTATATGTGACTAAGTCCAGATGAGAAAGTCTTCTTATGTGGTGATATTTATGTGGTAGCGGAATTTGCTATACGCTTTTGTCTGCACTTTTTCCTATATGGATCAACCTTGTTTTTGGTGATAGAAATGGAAAACAAACTGTTGATAACTTTAACCAGATAAATGAAAGAGCATGAAGGGCCCATCATGTGTCTTGCAAGTTGGCATAGTTATAGTGTTTTGCCTTGTAAGTTCTGTATTTCTCAACACGTTGTCACTTTATTAAATTTTAAGATTTTACTGGTGTTGTATATACCAAGATTTCTGGTATCAATAGAGTGCCATATATAACAAAAATTACAACTAATTCCACAAAGTCAGAGGAACAATTTTTGCCGTAAATAATTTCCTTAAGAGGAGAGTTGACTCATCTGAGTGAACTGTGAACTTTCCGCAACTATTATCTGGAACTTGTGGGATCTTGCTATTCATTGAATGCTGTTAACTACTGGGTGAGTTGTACCCTTGTTGCAATTTTGGTGATCATTACCTGGATTGCCTCTCTAAGCAGCATTTTCAGTAGGTTCCAGCATTTTATGCAGATACTACGAATCTCCAGTTGAAAGTTGGTCTTTGAGTATATCAAGGTTTTGTGATGGGTGCCTCATTGACCTAATAACTACTTGATTTATGTGATATGTAAAATGATGAACTGGATATTATGTTTGTAGGTATATGATGACACAGAAGAGGGTAGGAAGGTCTCTACCTACTACAAATTAGACTCTTTTCCGGTGATTCTTGTCATTGACCCTATCACAGGGCAGAAAATGCGTTCATGGCGTGGGATGGTTCAAGCTGAGAGTTTGCTGGAGGTACGTGTTAGAAAAATCTTTGCAGTCAGTTGTTTGTTAACACGTGTTTTGTTTTTTAGTTTGGTGATGTGATACCTGTTAAGTCCTCAGAACCAGTAACTATGACACGACTTAATATATTCTAGTAGACCTCATAATCTTGATACTTGTACTCAGAATTCATCATCTTTAGCATACTTTTTTTTATCGGCGACTCATCTTTAGCATACTCGGTCACATTATGAAAATTATTTTTTCTGCTACAGAATCTATTACCATTTCTGGATGGTCCCAAGGATTATCACGTCAGTCTATCTCATAAACGTGTTTTGTTTTTTAGTTTGGTGGTGATGCCTTAACTGTTAAGTCCTCTGAACCAGTAACTATGACACGACTTAATATATTCTAGTAGGCTTCATAATCTGGATACTTGTACTCAGAATTCATCTTTAGCGTATTTTTTTTCTGATTGGCAACTCATCTTTAGCATACTGCAGTCACATTGTGGAAAATATTTTTTCTGCAACAGAATCTATTACCATTTCTGGATGGAAGTCCCAAGGATCATCACGTCAGTCTATCTCATAAACGTCCAAGAGAGGGTTCTCAGACTCCAGCCCACAAAGTACAAGGTATTGTGGTATTGATGTATATTCATGCCATTTTACAAACATCACAGTATTGTCATGGATCGATCCATTTATGCAGTATGCAAATTTTTCCTGGTTAAATCGGTGTTAAATTGGTCTTTATGGATTGTGTTGGGTGGAAATCTTTTGGTGGCTCACACACATGCAGAGAAACAAACACACTTAGATGTTGTATAGCCTATATTTTTTAAATTACAAGAGAAACTTCTCTCTCTCTCTCGATCGGCAAAAAAAGTTTTATTAAGAAAATTGATAAGGGTACATCAAGTTGGGGGTAGGGGAGGGGAATCCAACCAAGAGTTGGATGGAAAAAAAACAAATCCAAAGGGCCAAGCCCACAACTCCTAATGGGCAAAACCCAAACATCCTAAAGGTAAAGGGCCAAAACCATCTCAAGAAAACCCTAAACCTAACCCTAACCAAAAATACAAACTCTCCCACCGCAGCCACCAACATTCCGATCTCCTCCACTCCACCGGCACCACCACAGACCATGGAAACACCAACGACGTGAGCCGCCGTGCACCCAAACGAGTTAACAGGACCCGAAAAAAGCTCTGCCAAGAAACACCAAAGCCGCTGTCCACCAGAGTACCAAAATGCCGCCCCAAGCCGCCAGTGTCATCCACACAACACCACTCTGATCTAAAACAGATCCCGCCATTCCGCCGTCTCTCTCTATCTCTCTCTCAATTTCCCACTCTCTGAAAACACACATAAACTTTAAAGAGTGCTCCTGTACTATTTTGTGGGTTTACATTTGGTGCTATGTTTGGATTGTTTGAGGGAAGAGAAGGTGCTGGCTTTTGAATCTATTCTATCGAAGAGATCTTTCCCTATGTAAGTAGGAGTTTAGAGTCAGAATATGGGCCAAAATTTACTGTCTGAGAGGTTTTACAGTTTATGCAGGAAGATGAATATAACAAGAAGAAAAGCACTAATATTGCATGTTCTGGTCCTTAGGAATCCTCACTCTAGTACTAAGACAAACTTGTGGAGTTTCTGAGGGCTAGTGGATGGCATACACTCTTGATGAGCCTTTTGTCAATCTTTTCTTTCACTTGGTCAGTAACATCGGGCAAATAAAGCATTTACAGATGTTGATTAATACACCAATATTGAGCTCAAATGCAAGTGTTAAGACTCTGTAATGTGATGTCCATTGACCAAACCATGCCCCATGCAACCATGTCTATCAAATTTTAGATCTTTGCAGGACATTTTGTTTTTCATCTTCCCATGGATTCTGTCCTGTCTTTTTAAATCTATATATCTCTATCTCCCAATAGTACATCATTTTGACTAAGAATTTGAAATGAAAATTGACTCCAGAGGCTCCAGTAGCTGCAGATGCAACTAATGAAGAGGATGAGGAACTGTTACAGGCTTTGGCAGCTTCTATGGAAGGCACGAAAGATGCTATTGGAGGA
Organism: Rhododendron griersonianum; assembly: GCA_018127125.1. NCBI lineage: Eukaryota > Viridiplantae > Streptophyta > Magnoliopsida > Ericales > Ericaceae > Rhododendron > Rhododendron griersonianum. The sequence continues at coordinate 27,399,865 of CM030796.1, read as the reverse complement.
GTCACCACAATAGACAAGGATGTAACTAATGGAGAAAAGGAAGAAGAACAGATGCCCCCACCGAAGAAAGCGACATACCCACAGCTTCCTGAAGAGCCCACGGGTGATCGGAATCTACTTTGCAGGGTTGGAGTTCGTCTTCCTGACGGCCGCAGGCTTCAGAGGAGCTTCTGGCACACTGATCCTATACAAGTAAAGTTTTCTCACTATCTTTTGTCATTTACTTTACATGTCCCCTAAAGTTTCACAAACACTAAGATATGAGAGAAAATTCCAGTAAACCAACGAAAGTGTACTGGTAATCTGAGTCAATGTGTGAATGAAAGTACTCCCTCCGTCCCCATTTGTTTGTCTTTTTTCTTTATAATATTAGACGTAGTTAATGTCTATATTCTTTCAGTTTATTTTACTTTAGTTGATTTTGAAAACTTTGATTACAAAATCTTACAAGTGGAAAAGCATCTGAATTTTTTTCACGAAGATACACTATTAGATGAAATAGATAACTTAGCCCTTAAAACTCCTGATTGCCTCGCCTCTAGCGTTAAAGTTGTATATATGTACTTGCAAATGATTGACTCGATTAACTAGCGCGACTGCCAGGAAATCGACAAACAAATGGGGATGGAGGGAGTATCATTTTTGTAAAGCTCTCAAGTATTTAACCACACTGACTAGTGACTATTGACTATGAAGATTGATGTTGGAAATATCCACAAAAAATAAGAAAAGAGAAGTCAAGAAAAGAGAACTGTCTATGAGAAGGATATTGGGGTGATCATCACACTGATTGTATTGGGTTGGTATTGACTTCAATTCTTTCCTCAAATGAGTGACCGAGTCATTGAGCAACAATGATTGTAGCAGAAAGACCCTCATTTATAATTGTAGATCAAGGTTCCTTAACTTGATTTATTTCAGAATAGTTATTGCATGAGGTAAGGATTTGTATAGTTCTAGTTCAAATAATAGGTGCTCGGTTCTAATTTCTCATGAGGATAAAATGAAAAAAAGTTCTGATTTCTGATTAAAACAAAAAATATTCTGATTTCTCATTTTGGATAACTTGGGCTACCTCTCTGATTCAATCTCTCAAAAATCCATCTGCAATTGGGTTTTTTGATCTGGAAACTAATCCCACCTAAATTCACAAATAGGCCGCTGTTCAAGGTTGAGTAGGTATCGCACTTCTTTTCGTGAATGAAATTCCACAGAAGATTTTTGTAGTTTCTTGTTTTATTTTGATTGGCATTCATAATTTTTGTTTCCTTTTCTTTTCCGTGAACTCGGTTGTGGTGTTGGTCTTCGCTTCAGCTAGACTCTGTACTCTGTTCTAAAAAGTTTAGCTTTGTGTTATCTGATGTCTATTCACAGAATCACAGGCTTCCAAGTTTGCTTATTTCGCTATCGTTGGCCTCCTTGCTTATTTTGCCATTCTTTTTTTCTTTCTTTCTTTCCAGTTGCTATGGTCATTCTGCAGCACTCACTTGGAAGAAGCTGAGCAACGGCCGTTTCGCTTGACACAGGCAATCCCAGGAGCATCAAATGTTCTTGACTATGATAGCAAATTGACGTTTGCCGAGTCGGGGCTTGCTAACTCGATGATTTCTGTTACATGGGAATGAAGAAAATCGTGCAGTTGTGTTGTTTCAAGAATGTCTGGGGATACTGCTACAATCTTGCGTTGAAGTATATTTTGGTTTCAACTGCTAGAGTCATATTTCCTTGTTTTCGCTACGGTTCTTTTGTTTGTTGCTTTAAAATGGAATCGCTCGAAGCAGAAGGGTGTAAGGAACCAGTGAGTCAACAAGATGATATTATTTATCTGTATATATGCCGTGTCCGGACATGGAACCTAAATTATCAGGTTGTCTTACGTTTTGAAAGATTTGTTACCTTCTTTGTCAATTACTGCATTGTTTACTTGCTTTTACTTGAGGGATTATGGATGATCAAAAACAAAACCAAAAAGAACTTCAGGGATTTGGAATTCCTGCCATTGTAGTGAGCTATCGTGGAAAAAGAAATCGTCAGCTATCCTTGTAATCAGGGGCGGATTCAGCTAAGGCACAGGTGGGTCACGTGAAAGGCATGAAATTATCGGGATATTTTTTTTGAACCCAAAAACTTAAGTAATATATATAAAATTGCCGAAAATATAACATGTGAGGCATCTTGTACCAGCAGGAAAGGCTTGCTTGTCTACTCGCATGTTCGCCAATTCGAAATCCCGCAATGTTTGTTGCTTTTTTTTCTTTTATTTTGATGATGCTGAAACGTTGAAATTGAAAAAATTCTTGTGGCCAGTGGGAGTCGAACTCCACCCAGCGATTGCTAGGTAGAAGCAATACCACAATGCCAATGGAGACAATTCTACACATTCGTCAAATAAAAATATTAAAATACTAAACATTTTTTTAATGTTTTAGTATGTTTAAGTTCAAAGTTTTGTGCTCTATAAAGAATGGTTAACATTTTTTGTACTCGTTATAATTTTTTCTTGAATGCATGTTGTCGTTATATTAGATTACGAGAATTTTTATCAACTTTATGCTCGAGAGGTAACCCATCTGTATGAGATTTCTGGATCCGCCACTGCTTGTAATTCCTCTGGTGTCATAACAGATGACTAACATTGACAATTTTATTTTTTGGATAAAAGAACTTCATTGATAATACCTACAGCAAAACTTCTATGGTGCTCTCAAGTGGTATGAGAGCATCATACTCCTAATGAATATAGATTGGATTGAAAATAAATAAATTATAGCACTTGGATCAAAACCAAAAACCAAAAGTAGAGTGGTTTTGTGAACATTTGATCAAAAAAATGAAGGATTACTTACCACAGAAACAAGCAACACTTACTATTGACTAAGGTAAAGAGCTTTAACCCGGCAAAATTTTCTTCTGCCCCAAACCCCAAGCGGTGTTAGCTGGGGAGCTTCTCTCTCTAACCTAGAGAGATAAAGCTCCATCCAGCCCTAACCCTCCGGCCGCCGGCCATCCCAGCTCCGTTTAACCCCAGATCCGGCATGGGGATGGCAAGGGAACGTCCCTCCTTAGGGTTAGTTCTCCTCCAACGCCTCCCTCCAGCCTGACCAAAGCCATTTTCGGCCTCCCACGCTGGCCCAGCCGCACCCCTCCGGCTTCCGATCGACGGTAGCAGCAGCAGCAGACCTCGGGCAAGGGAACCTCTATCGCTATAGAGGATCTCCTCCACCGCCCAAATATCCGGGTATTACAGCGGAGGCACGGGGTACCCTTTGGGATCCGCGCCGTCCAGATCTAATCTCAAGCCGTCCTTCTCGTGGTCCGGCCAAATATCCACCTCTCATCCTCACCGGACCGAAGGGGCTACAGAGGGTCAGCCTGGCCGTAGCTTTGAGCTTCATGGGTCGAGATTCTATGGGTTCGGTTCTGCTCTAACAGTCCTCGCCGGAGAAGATGACCCTGCTGTTCAATATGTGTTCGAACAGTGGCACAGCAGTAGGGCTGACTCACCAAGGAGTTCTAATGTTCAGATCCCCAGCCGTGGCTCAACAGTCGTGGCTAACACCCGTGGCCCACCAGCCGTCGGCCAGCATCTCCAGCCCCAACCCCGCCTCCGGTGGGCTATCAATCCCAAGTCAGCCCGTCGCCGTGGCTCACAGTAGTGGCTCAGCCGCCGTGGAGCAGGCGGCGCTTCAAGCCGTCTGGGCCAGCCAGGCCAGGCGGAGGCTTCACAGTCGCTGACTTTCAGCCAGGTCACCACATCCCTGCGCGGGCCAAGCTGCTAGTCCGGGCGGGGCAGGCAGCCACTCGGCCAAGCGGCTAGCCCGGGCGGGCAGTCATCACATGGCCAAGAGGCCCAGCCTACAAATTACCCAGTTCCAGCTCGGGCAAGCAGCCAGCTGGCCAGTCAGCCAGCTTCGGGCGGCCATAACCCTTTCATCCAGCCCGGGCAAAACAGCCAGCCCGGGCAAACACCAACCACCACGGCAGTCAGCAGGGATTTTTGGCCCTGCGAGCCTCATCAGCCCGGCCTAGGAGCCGGTCCTACAGCCTAGCAGCCTCGCTAGGTCAGCCCAGCAGCTTGGGCATTTTTTTTGCTCGGGCAGTCATGCAGTTTATAGCTTATTGCTCTATTTTCTGCTACTGTATTGAATGCTAAGTGTAGTAGCTGTTGTTTATTCTGATGTAGTATGTCAGACCATGGTCTTGATAGTTTTCTGCTACTGCACACAACCAATGTATGTATTGCGAGGACTTCGAGGGCCTCTGATTGTATGCCGTGTCCAGGTTCCCCGTTGAACTTTCTATTCCTTGGGATAGTTTGTTCGGCGGGGGCAAGGACACGGGCAACCCATGTAGCCACTTGGCGCCTTTATAATTTTCATTTCCTTTTTGTTTTGTCTTACCTGGGGTATGCCCCTTGTAGGCTGTATATTCGGTTAACCCCTTTTATTTTCAAGCTAAACGCCCTAGGGCATTACCCAAAAAAAAAAGAGCTTTAACCCTCAATGGTTGAGATCGAATTGAAATATCCGAAGGTTGGCATCAATTGGGAGTATGGTGCTCCCAAACCACTTGGGAGCATCATAGCCGGAGCCTATCTACAGAGTCTGATTATGTAACCATTGCTGCCTAAGTGCTCGATTCGAAAGGTAATGTCACATGATGCTCTGGAAGAATGTAATGAATTTTCTGAAAACAGGGCTATTGAAGAGATGAATATCACTTATATATAGAAAGATACATACTATTACTACTTGTTTTTGCATAGATTGTACTAGTGTTTTTGGCATAGAGTGTAATGTATTAGGACTAGGAGGACCAAACGAGAGGATATGAATTGGATTCTAAGTAGGGTGTAATTGCTTGAAGTTGGTTCTCAAAATTTACTTAGGTTAAAAAGGTAATCACTGATTTGAAAAGAAAGACATCGATACAGAAATTAATACTAAAAAGCGTCGTCAATGTTTAGATTCAATTCATTAGATTGCAACTGATCTATGTCGGCCGCCGTTAAAAATGGGCGCGATCCAGCCACCGTTTTGGGCGCTTTCAATTGAGGGGGTCTTGCAGTCGGAACAGGAATTTCGCGCTGAGGTTTGTTTTGTTTTATTGGCCAACTGATTTGGCCGCCTTTGGTTGACAGGATCTAGTTGTGGTTATCCGATGATGCATTAGTTTAGTCTTGGTAATAAGTTCAGTTGTAGTCTGTTGTGCACTGGGGTCGGTCGGTTAGTTTTTGCGGTGGTGGTTTTTTGTGTTGTCGTTGCTATTGTTTCATTTGTACTTGTTTTTGTTAGGTTGTAGTTTCGTGCCACACACACATATCCCACGCACTTAACACTATGTTCCGTTCATTAGGCTTTTGTTGGCCTTCGTTGGTCGTTGGCGTCCCTAAGCCTCATGTTGGCCTTTTTGTTCTAGCGATAGCATAGATACTGTGATTTTTGTGTTTTGCGGATTAGTACACTATGTTTTGCTCCTTAGGCCTAGTTTGGTCTTCGCTCGTCGTTGGCGTGTCTTCCTTATTGTAACAGCACAGTTGAACCTTTCTCTCTTTTATTATTAATGCATTTCTTGCTCTTCCTCCAAAAAAATAAATAAATATTCATTAGATTGTTTTCACTCAATATTTATTTTGAGTTTCTTTTTTCTTTTTATCCCCTAAACTATGCACCTTTTCTCTACTTAGTCCCGAAACTATCATACCATTACCTACTTAGTTCAATAGATAACGGAAATTAGAAATTTGGATGGAAAATATCATGTAAGACCCTGTAAAGCAAATACTTGATTATGAGAGCCTTAGAGATAAAAATTAAATATGACCTTTTAGGATAAAATGATCAGAAAAATAATTATGACCCTTTAGGACAAGATTCATATATTAGAATCTTACGTGACATTTTATAGAAACTAACGCATATATATATATTTTTAAAAAGACTTAATTCTTTATATAGAATTTAGACTATTTCTATATTAAAAATATGGTTAAAAATTAAGCGATCCAATTTTCAATCAGTGTGAACCAATACGAAAATCTTATTTTTCTGATCATTTTATGCTAAAAGGTTATAGTTAATTTTTTTCTAGAGCTCTCATAATCAATTATCTGCACTTCTGCATTTCTGCATTTTATATTGTTTGCCTAACCAATAGGGGCTGTCATTGGGATCTCCCTTCGCAGAGGGGGACGTCCTCTGCATGTTGAATAGTTAGTTCAATAGCAGTCCAATAGTTAGTTCAATAGTTAGTTCAATAGTTAGTTCAATAGCAGTTGTGCATGGTTTGTAATATGTGGGCTGCTGTTTCTGGGCAGTCCAATATGTGGGCTGCTGTTTCTGGACAGTCCAAGTTCAGCTGTTGTGCTAAGTCAGAAGTTGGGTTGGTCTTCAGAAGTCTCAAGTCATTGAAGGCTCCATTGAAACCGTCCAGTTTAGGCATTATTTTGGTGAAGAAATCAGTTGTTGTTGTTGTATGGTGAAGCATTCAACAACATTGGGGACACTTCATGGACAGCAGGCCATTGGGGACACTTAATGAAAGCTGTTGCTGAGAGTTAGCAGACACAGAAGTAACGTGCAGATTGGATCTGCATTTCCATATTGGACTGCACTGTCAGGTGTGATGCAGGACTGTCAGGTGTCCATATTGTGTACAGAAGTTCTCATGTGCAAATCTGGTCACTTTCAGGAATTTGTAATAGGTGTCATGTTTAGTGTAAGTTTTGCAGTGCTACAGTCTGTTATGATTTTGTGGTATCTCCTTGGCGTTGTTTTCCCTCCCTCTTCTAGATGGATTGAAAACAGCGTGTATCTTCTAACCCATGTAGCCACTTGGCAATTGCAATTTTTTCTTTTGGTTTTCTTTTCTTCCTCCTGGGGTATGCCCCTTGTAGGCTGAATATTCGTTTAATCTCTTTTTAATTTCAAGCTGTTTTACCCAAAAAAATTATCTGCTTTAAAAGGTCCCAAATAAAAAGAAAATATTTAATTATAATAGCCCTAGAGATAAAAATTAATCATGACTCTTTAGAATAATATGATCTGAAAAATAATATCTTTGCACCGTTCCAAATGGATTGAAAATTCGAGCAATTAATTTTTTTTAGAAGGTCTATATACTAAAAAATATGGTTAAAAAATTAAGAACTCCAATTTTCAATAAGTTGAAATCGGTGCGAAGGTCTTATTTTTCTGATCATTTTATCCTAAAGGGTCATAATTAATTTTTATCTCTAAGGCTCTCATAATCAAGTATCTGCTCTACATAGTCCCAAACAAGCCTTGCATGGCATTTTCCGTCCAAATTCCTAACTTTCGTTATCTATTGGACTAAGTAGGTAACGGTATGATAGTTGAGGGGATGAAATCGTTAAATTGATAATTTAGGGACTGAGTAGAGAAAATGTGTATAGTTTGGGGAATAAAAAGGAAAAAAAACTCTATTTATTACTGTAGTTAGATTCATTAGATAATTGTCAATTCTATTTCATTAGATTCATTTAGGGAAAAATTAGCCATAAGGATGGTAAATAGTTCTCATTTAGGGGAAGGATGCTAGCAAAATAGTTTTCAATGGAGGTTCTTCAACTTTTTGAGTTTTCAGCCATAAGGCCAAAACATGTTTAGGCAATTTCATAGGGTTTTAAGGTGCACTTTCATATTATAGAGTTTTAGTGGTTTAGATACTTTTATAGGGTACCATATGATTTCAGGCACTTTTATATATAGGGTACCCTAGAGTTTTAGATACTTTCATAGAGTACCCTAGGATTTTAGGCACTTTCTTAGGCATATTTATCCTTATGTTTGATTGCAAAAGGTGCTTGTACTTGAGCTCCAAAAATGTAAATATAAGGGATTTTTTGCCAAGTCTCCTTTCATTTAGAGAATGCAAACTAAAATGATCAAAAAGATACTCCCTCCGTCCCATTTTTATTGTCCATTTTCGTTTTTCGTACTGTTCTTTCAACGCTTATATCTTCCAATATGAATCTCCAAAAATATGCAATATGGATCTTGTTTGATAGTTCTCGATTAGATCTATAATACAAAATTTTCAAAATTATGAAAAACATTGTAGATTTGGAGATATAAGCGTTGAAAGAACGGCACGAAAAACGAAAATGGACAATAAAAATGGGACGGAGGGAGTAAATAAACATGTGTATTAGTAGAAAATGGAGTGCAACTTTACCAAAGGTACACCAACTTCTTTCTAAGTAGTTATTCAGTAGTCTGGGAGCCCTGCCACGTAGTGTTCCGAATGACTCTAAAATGACACATTTATATGAGGTTCATACAATTAATCATGGACCCCATAAGAATGTGTAGTTATAGAATGGTCTGGAGCACCACGTGGCAGTATTCTAGAATCTATTCTAATATATAAAGGGAGAGCACCACTTTGGTGTCTCCCTTCTCTGTCATGTATTTTCATTTTCCAAAAATGTCCTCCAAAAAAAATCGGCACAGATCAATTAACCTCTGGGGAAATAACTGTAAGGATTAAAAGGTAAAACCACACTCACACAACCGCCACGTATAAACACTAGTAGTTACACAACTCTGCACACTTCACTTCGTCACAAAACTGCTCGTCGTCAGAGAAAAAACCAAACAATTATGGCTACCAAAAGCTGTCGACTCCACAAATAATCCACAAGGTACATTTTCTACTTTCTACTATACTTCATCCTTTGTTTACTACTTTTCTCCTCCAACTTTAATTACGTGACCAAGGACATGGATGAGCCATGTTTGGAAAGGGACAGAAAGTGACATAATCAATTTACTAGAGGCTGGGGTACACGCGATGTATGTGCAAATCAGATTTTCACAACGTTTTTGTAAAAATACTTCTCACTTATTGTTTGATCAAATTTTCACAACTGTTATGAAAATCTGACTTGCACACGCATCGCGTGTGCCCCAGCCTCTAGTTATTGAATAATTTCACACAACTTTCATTCTGTAGAGAGCGTGGTTGTAGTAGCCTCGGTTACCAGTTCGGGGACTGGGCCACATGGTGTGAACCGACGTCTGAAGAAGGTCCGGGTCGCAGCTTGATACAAGTCTCCCTCGGTACATTGTTAGGTTGTGAGCTCGAAAACAGGCCCCCAGGTACTTCGGAGCTACCAACAACATTGTATCTGCTCCGGTATTCCCGAGGACACCTAGAAGAAATGGTTGTGCCAGATGGGTCCCATGAGGATCATGCAGCAAGCGTAATCATTGGGATCAGGTCTGGCCATGTGCTCTGTAACCGCTTCGTTCCTTTCGTCATATATGACATCACCCGAAGCGGTTACCTGAGCGTACCCTCCACGCGCTAGCTTGGAGGCCAAGTAAACCTAGGTCTATAAATACAAAGGGATACTCACCTAGAAGAGGTATGCCACTCTACCCTAACCCTAGACCTACACACTTCTCCTGAGATCTAACTTGATCGTCGGAGGGTCACTGGGCTACACAAGCCCTAGTGACTTGTTGCAGGTCCAGCGGCGGAAGTGCGGAGCTGCGGAGGAAGGAACCTAACCAGGAGACGGTCAAGATCCCGATAAATCGAATCCCCACAATTGGCGACTCTGTTGGGGATCTAGTCGCTATTCTCAATCGATCACCTCCTTCTTTGAGAGCTCCGTTCAAGCTTCCTGAGCCATGGTGGAAGTCGAAGATCCACATCCTAGTGAAACCACCCTCGGTCTTGGTCCTTTGGGAGACCAGAACCTGACCTCCGGTGGACCCTGGGAAAAGCCCACATGGCCATCGGAGTCGGGGCCGGAACCTCGACGCAGGACGCAGGGGCCGCCACCGAACTCCACACCTACATCCGCCACCTGAAGCGAAAGATCGACGACCTAACGACGGTTGTGGAGCGCGATAAGCACGTCCGGGACGAGCTGGCGGAGATCAAATACCTCCTCCAGATCTCCCCATCTCATTCCTCCGGGAGTCGCGGCGGAAGAAGAAGCCATCATAGCCCTCTCCGCAGTCGCAAAGGAGGCCACCTGGTGGAGCACCGATCTCGCCCCTCGGCTAAAGATCGCCTCGAACCACCGGAGGAGGGTCGCAACGGAAAAGGTGCAAGGCATAGGGAACGTTCCCGTTCCCCTAACCCAAAAGGACCCTGCGGGAAGCCCCGCCTTTGAGAGGCTTGGTGCCGGAAGCGTCTCCGCTTCCTCCACCCACTCAGTCAGAATCGGGAAGGACCGCCGAGAGCCCACTCCCAGCTTCACCAAAGCTACCAACGAAGATGATGGCCTCATAGAATTCCAAACCAAGGGGTACCGCGAGCGCCTAAAAAACGCTCGAGCAAAAAGCCCGTTCGTCTCACATCCAAAGGAAAAAGGTGACGGAAGCCAGGTCACTGAGCGCCTCGAGCCCTATGCTCGAGATAGCTACAAGAAGCACCGGCACGAGCGCTCCCCCCAAAAGTCAGGAAGCGCTCAGCCGAAGAGAAACGAATATGAGAGATTGGACCAGTTGATCCCGAAGAAGCATTCCGCGACCGAGCGTCCAGACGGTCCCGATCGTTCGATCCGACCTCACCGCGACGCCAGGCTCAAGAGACTCACGACCTCCCCCTTCACAAGGGAGATCGACTCGGTCACCCCTCCCCCCCCCCCCCCAAAGGGCTTCACCCAACCCAAATTTGCCAAGTACAATGGCAAGACCGAGGCGTACACTCACTTAGTACAGTACAAGCTCGTTATGTCCCTTTTTCTCCATAATGAGCCCTCGGACGATGCCTTCCTCTGTAAGGTCTTCCCCGCAAGCCTCGGGAACCTGGGCCTAACTTGGTTCAACCAGCTCCCCGCCCGGTCAATTCCTTGTTCGACTTCCTCTACGATGCTTTCATGGCTCGGTTTGTCATGAGCAACAAGCACGAGAAGGAGATCAACTCTCTCCTTGCCCTCCGTAAACGGCACGACGAAACGCTCCGCCAGTACGCCAGTCGCTACTGGGAATTGTTCAACAAAATTGAAGGCTGTGACCGTGTCATCTCGGCCCGAGGGCTCAAGCTCGGCCTCACCTCCCAGAACGAGCAAGTTTACGACGACCTCGCTCGACAAACCTAACTCCATGAAGGACCTCATGACTCGCATCGAGGGATGGTGCCAGCTCATCGAATCCAAAGCTGAAAGGGGCATCGGGAAGTCCACGAGCTCCAAGACACCACTCGCCTCGGTGTCCACTCCGGCTCCCGCCCCGGTTTCAACACCCAAGAAGCAAGTCAACAATATCAAGCAGTCCCCGAGGAAGGGACCGAGGCCAAGCGACTTTAATGCTGAGAAGACCGTCTTTATTATTCCCATCTACAGGATTATCGACCAAGTAAAGGATCAACCATTTTTCTCCTTTCCAAACCAGAAACTCGGCACCGAAAATGGAAAAATAAAAAACCCGATCGTCCGATGTAGCTACCACAACGAACAAAGTCATTTTACCACCGCCTGCAAGCCCTTCAAGGCCTACTTGGAGTAGCTTGTCGCCGGAGGCCATCTCGGTAACTTGATTGACCACGAGAAGATAAGGGCTCAGGCACAGCAGGCCGCGACCCATGCCGAAGAAGAAGTTCAGACGATCCACGTTATTCACGGCCCTCTGAACTCCGAAGCCGCTCGTATCATCCGTGTCGAGCTGAATGACACCTCCTCTTCCAAACAGGTCATGCTAGTCAGTCCTGAGCAGAAGCACCCCCGGACCCACGACGGATCCAAGTGGACAATTTTATTTACAGAGAAGGACCTCGACCGAGTCCAACTCCCACATAATGACGCCACGCATCGGCACCTTCAACGTCCGACGCGTCCTCGTGGACCAGGGTAGCTTAGCCGAGGTCATGTACTATTCTCTATTCAAGGACCTGAAGCTTTCAGACACTGACCTTCGTCCTTCCGAGGTCCACCTCATCCTCTTCAACAGGGCCTCGCTATGGCCCCTCGGCATGATCACTCTCCCCGTCCGAGCAGGCTCTGTTGTCCTTAATATGGAGTTTGTGGTGGTCGATGTTCCGAGCCCTTACAACGCAATCGTCGGGCGCACCTGGCTCCATAAGCTAAAGGCTATCGCCTCTACTTATCACCAGGTGGTCCGCTTCATAGGTGCTAATGGACGCCAGGAAGACTTATATGGCGATCAAACCGCGGCCAAGAGGCGAAGCAGTGAGCAGACTTCCCGGGTCAACCTCATTGAAGTATTCGAAGCCCCGATTTTGGAGGACGTCGGCAGGCCAGTCGACGAGAAAGCAATCGAAGACCTCGTCACCATCCCCATTACCGAAGACGGTTCCCATTTTTTCCTTGTCGGTTCCTCACTTAGTGACACCTAGCGGAACAACATGGTGGATTTCCTCAAAAACAACATCAAAGTTTTCACATGGACTCCGTATGAGATGCCTGGGGTCGACCCTAAGTTCATCTGCCATGAGCTCAACATTGACCGAGCCAAGCGCCCAGTTGTACAAAAAGCGAGGCGATCCTCCCCGGTTCACTCCGAAGCTGTCATTGAAGAAGTCAACCGGCTCCTAAATGCGAAGGCCATCCGAGAAGTGCAATACCCCAAATGGTTGGCCAATACCGTGGTGGTCAAGAAAAAGAATGGCAAGTGGCGGGTCTGCGTTGATTATTCTAATCTCAATGACGCTTGCCCGAAGGACTTCTTCCCCCTCCCGCGGATTGACCAACTCGTTGATGCAACGGCAGGCCATGACCGACTTAGTTTTATGGATGCCTACCGAGGCTACCATCAGATTGCCATGAGCGAAGGAGATGTTGAAAACACAGCCTTCATCACCCCCCATGGGATCTTCGGCTATCTCGTTATGCCCTTCGGTCTTAAAAACGCTGGAGCAACCTTTCAACGAATGATAACCAAGATGTTCGAGCGTTTACTAGGAGACACCATGATGGCCTACATTGACGATATGGTGGTCAAGAGCATGCTGGCCGACGATCACCTGACTCACCTCGCCGAAGCCTTCGAAATCCTTAAAAAAAACAAGCTCCGCCTCAACGCCGAGAAATGCGCCTTCGGTGTCAGTTTCGGTGAATTTCTCGGTCACCTCGTCTCCCGACGCGGTATTGAAGCCAACCCCGCTCAACTCCTTGCCATCGAGAAACTCTCGGCTCCCCACAATAAGAGGGATGTACAACGCCTAACGGACATGGCCGCCGCCCTAAATTGATTCATCAGTCGCTCCTCCGACAAATGTCAGCCATTCTTCGCCCTCCTCAAAGGTAGCCGACGCAGCTTCAATTGGACAGAGGACTGTGACCGGGCCCTCCAGCAGTTGAAGGCTTACCTTTTAGAGGCCCCGCTCCTCGTCACACCTCAGGACCAAGAGGACTTGTTCTTGTACCTTGCCGTCTCCACGCATATGATAAGCTCGGTCCTCGTTCGACAAGAGGGACGTGACCACCAACCTATCTAAAACTCCAGTAAGACAATGACCCCCGCCGAGACACGCTATCTTCCATTAGAGAAGCTCGTTCTCGCCCTCGTCTCTGCCTCTCGGAAGCTTGCCCCTTACTTCCAGTTCCACCGCATCATTGTCTTAACTGAGTACCCGCTCAAATCACTCCTCCGGAAGGCGGACCTCTCCAACCGAATCTCCCAGTGGGCCGTCGAGCTCGCGAACTATGAAATCCACTTCCAGCCTCGAACAGCAATCAAAGCTCAGGTCCTCGCCGACTTCATTGCCGAGCTCACTCCAGCCGACGTCCTTGCTTCAATTCCGCCCCCCCGCTCCGAAGCCGTTCTCCAAGCAAACCCTAGCACCGCCTGGAAACTCTTCCACGGCGATGTTTGAAAGATGTATGTCGACGGCGCCTCTAATAGCCGAGGCGTCGGGGCTGGGATTGTAATCCTCTCTCCCTCCGGTGTTCTACATGAAAGCTCCCTTTCCATCAATTTCCCAGCCTCCAACAACAAGGTCGAATATGAAGCACTCATCTTCGGACTTAAGACCGCCGAAGCCCTCGGCATCAAAGAGCTTGTAATCTACAGTGATTCTCAGTTAGTGGTCAACCAGCTTTCGGAACTCTCAGTTGGTTTGCTGGGCATATTCCTAAGTGTAGCTTCATTACATGGCTGGCCATCCAGGGTAGACTCTCCACGGAGGATAGATTAGTTCTCTTTGGGATTAAATCAATCTCCCAATGCAGTTTTTGCCAGGGTAGTGAAACCCATGATCATTTGTTCTTCAACTGTAGTTTTTCCACACGGGTTTGGAATGCTATGTTGGAAAAGATGGATACGAGTTGGTCCCCTAGGCCTTGGCCAGCATGGATTACCCACTTCTCCTCTTTTAGGGGAAAATCTCTAAGGAATATCGTCTCTAAGTTGATTTTTACTACTACAGTATATCATATTTGGATTGAAAGGAACTTAAGGAAGTTTCAAAATACAACTAGCACCTGGGAAGTGGTTGTTCACAAAATCTTTAACATGGTTAAGGGTAGATTACTGTCGTTGCCAAAGTTGCCCGTAGGCTCACAAAAGAATAGGTTTAATAGAGTGTGGGGCATCAATGGGTAATGGGGTAGTTGTGTGTTAGTGTATTCATATTGTGGCATTAGATGTTGCAGGTTTGGTCAGCAGGATTGGGGTTCAAATGAGAATCCACATCACTCAAAGGGGGCCTGTTGTGGCTGCAGCCTGTTATGGCTTCTATTACTTCTATTCTAGCAGGTAGTTACCTTAATCCTTGGCATGAGAGGTCACAAAACCTACCTGTTGTTGTTCAGTTCTGAATCTGCCTATTCTAGCAGGTAGTTACTACATTGTGTGTTAACCCTGTGAGTTGTGAGCTAGAGCCCCAACATTCCTTGAGAGAGGAGGTAATATTTAGTGGGGGAGCTATGTGAGGTTCAGAGGAGGGAGTGAGGGTTCTCTTAGTGAGGAAAGTAGATGGTTCTCATAGTTGCTTTTGCTCATGAAGAATTGCATGTTCATTTTGTGCACCAGTAGACTACTTCAGTAGACTGTGCACCACTTTGTTACATATGTTACTATTGGGATCAGCATTCAAACTTTCAGCATTCCTGTTTTGACAGTACTTTTGGATGCTGAACTGTTGCTGAGTGAACTGTAGTGTGCTCTGACATGTGTAGCATACTTGTGACCTTGTAATACCAAAGTGTTGCTACAATTCTGCATTTGGTACAGTAATTGACAGATGACTGATGACTGATTTTACTAAGGCCCAGTTTTTTTTTGGGTAAAACAGCTTGAAATTAAAAAGAGATTAAACGAATATACAGCCTACAAGGGGCATACCCCTGGAGGAAGAAAAGAAAACCAAAAGAAAAAATTGCAATTGCCAAGTGGCTACATGGGTTAGAAGATACACGCTGTTTTCAATCCATCTAGAAGAGGGAGGGAAAACAACGCCAAGGAGATACCACAAAATCATAACAGACTGTAGCACTGCAAAACTTACACTAAACATGACACCTATTACAAATTCCTGAAAGTGACCAGATTTGCACATGAGAACTTCTGTACACAATATGGACACCTGACAGTCCTGCATCACACCTGACAGTGCAGTCCAATATGGAAATGCAGATCCAATCTGCACGTTACTTCTGTGTCTGCTAACTCTCAGCAACAGCTTTCATTAAGTGTCCCCAATGGCCTGCTGTCCATGAAGTGTCCCCAATGTTGCTGAATGCTTCACCATACAACAACAACAACTGATTTCTTCACCAAAATAATGCCTAAATTGGACAGTTTCAATGGAGCCTTCAATGACTTGAGACTTCTGAAGACCAACCCAACTTCTGACTTAGCACAACAGCTGAACTTGGACTGCCCAGAAACAGCAGCCCACATATTGGACTGCCCAGAAACAGCAGCCCACATATTACAAACCATGCACAACTGCTATTGAACTAACTATTGAACTAACTATTGAACTAACTATTGGACTGCTATTGAACTAACTATTCAACATGCAGAGGACGTCCCCCTCTGCGAAGGGAGATCCCAATGACAGCCCCTATTGGTTAGGCAAACAATATAAAATGCAGAAATGCAGAAGTGCAGAAGTGCAGAAATGCAGAAATGAACTTGGACCAACAGCTGCTATTGCACTTTCACAGTCCAAAAGCAAGGGACATGCATTCAGATGTATCTTCTGAGGCAGCTAGTAGCTAGCCGCTAGTAGCAACTGAAAGCTGAAAGCATGGCCAACAAGTCAGTCTGTAACAACTGAAAGCTATAACAGAACTGAAGCATAAAAGGGCACTTGTTCCAACTGAAGCAGGTTCAGAACAATCAGATTCTGAACTTTACCATACTAAAAATGGAGGCCACTTAAACAGCCACTAAGATCAGGCAATACAAACACAGCCCAGAACCACAAAACAAAAGCTACTAAGGCCCAGTTCTGATTGTGTTCAGCTCTGAATGTTCTGAACCTGTTTTGGTAGCTGAAATGCTTTCTGTTGTATGGTTGTAGGAGGTTCAGAAGTTGTTTTGTTGCAGTTCTGCATATGTTTTGTTGCAGGAGGTTCAGAAGTTGTTAGACTAGCAGGTTACATTTTCTGCTCAAAGTTTGGGCATTTGAGTACTTGTTAAATGTTCCAATTCAGGACTGCAGTGTACTTCCAGTTATGTTTTGTTGATTGCCTAACCAATAGGGGCTGTCATTGGGATCTCCCTTCGCAGAGGGGGAATTCCTCTGCAACGTGTTACCTGCATTCACAGGTTGTAAATCAGTGGAAGGATGGCTGCATGTTCTGAGCCTCCCTAAGCTGCTGCATGTCTGATCTGTCTACTAAGGGGGAAGTCCTCTGTATTGTTTTGCTTTGTTTTCAGTATTGTTTAGTATGGTGCAAGTTCAGTTGTTGTAGTCCAAGTAACTGTGTAGTCCAGTATTGTAGTTTGCCCTGTGTCAGAGTGAACCTTGGTCCAAGTTTGATATAGTCCAGTATTGTAGTTGGCCCAGTATTGTATTTGTTTGGTCTGCTGCTGCTGTTGCTGTCCAGTATGGCTGAAGCAGCCCAGTTCTGCTGCTGTTTTGTACAGAATCGTGGGGTGATTCTGAACCAAGCTGCTGTTTTGTATCCATGTTGTGTCCATGTTGTGTGGGGACACAGACTGTTGCTGCCGAGCCTCACTAAGCTGCTGTGGCAGTTCTGAAGCTTGCCTAACTGCTATGGAGCAAGTTTCCCAAGCCTTGTCAGTTGCAGCAGCAGAACTAGAGTTCCTGCTATGATGCTGAATTGAGCAGATGTGTTTTTATGCTGTTTTGATGCTGTTGCTGTCAGAAGTGAGGGCTGAACTTCTGCATGTTCTGAACCTGTTGCTGATTACTGCATGTTCTGAACCTGTGCATGTTTTGAGCTATATTGTTGTCATGCTATGTTTTGGAGCAAAGTATCCCAAGCTATGTACTTGGGTTTTATGTTATGTTATGTTTTGTTGTCATTGCGTTGTTTTCTTCCCCTCTTCTAGATGGGCTGGAAACAGCGTCTATTAGGTTATTTCCTAGGCATGTAGCCATTTGGTATAGTCATTTCCTCCTGGGGTATGCCCCTTGTAGGCTGTATATACGGTTCGATTCTTTTCTTTCTATTTAAAGCTGTTTTACCCAAAAAAAAGCTTTCGGAAGAATACGAGACTCGGGACGACCGAATGCGTTCCTACCTCAGCTCCGCTGTTCGGCTTTTTAAAGGTTTCAAGGCCATTCGCGTCGAACACATTCTCAGGGAACCAGAACGCTCATGCCGACGCCCTCGCCGGACTCGCTTCGGCCTGCTCTACTTCGGAACATCGTTCCATCTCCTTCAGCTCCATTGACAAGCCTAGCTTCGAGCTCGAAGTATTGAGCCACGAGATACTCAATATAGAGCCCGGCCCGAGCTGGATGGACGAGATCATTGGCTACCTACGAGATGACATCCTCCCCACCGACAAGAAGTACGCTCACCGACTCCGCAATAAAGCCGCCCTCTTCTGGCTAAACCCAAATGGCAAGCTTTACCGAAGGTCGTTCACTGGTCCCTACTTACTGGTTGCACACCCCCACCAAGTGCTCGGCATCATTGAAGAACTCCACGCTGGGGACAGCGGTTGTCATTCCGGCGGATGCTCTCTCGCGCACCGAGCCATCACTCAAGGGTATTGGTGGCCAACAATGAAGAAGGATTCCGAAGAGTTCGTAAAGCGCTGTCGGAAGTGCCAGATGTTCGCTCCTATCATCCATCAGCCGGCTCGGGACCTTAGCCCCTCACCAGTCCATGGCCCTTCTCCTAGTGGGGCATGGATATCGTTGGAAAGCTTCCCGTCACTCCCGGAGGATTTAAGTTCCTCCTCATTGCCACCGACTACATTTCAAAATGGGTCGAGGCCGAGACCATGGTCACTGTTGAGAAAGCCGACGTTATTCGTTTCGTTTGGTGGAATATTATCTCTCGCTTCGGTGTACCCTTCGCCATCATTACTGACAACGGGGGGCAGTTAACTGGGCAGAAATACCAGGCCCTATTGGATGAGTACGACATCAAATGGGACACCTCCACTCCATATTACCCCCAGGGCAACGGGCAGGCCGAGGCCGCAAACAAGGCAATATCATCCGGTTTGAAGCGCCGACTCGAATCGCGCCGGGGCAAGTAGGCCGATGAGCTACCTAGGGTGCTCTGGGGCTATTGTACTACACCTCGGCGATCCACCGATCGCACCCCCTTCTCTTTGGCATTTGGAATGGAGGCTGTCATTCCCCTCCAAATCGAGCTCCCAACAATTCGAACCGAAAATTTTGACGAGTCGGTAAATAACGACAATATCGCCTCGGACCTCGACTTGGCCGAAGAGGAGAGTGAGAATGCAAGAGTCAAGCTTGCATCATATCAGCAGGAGGTTGCCAAGGGCTACAATCATAGCGTCCGTCTCAGGTCATTCAAGCCGGACGATCTTGTCTGGAAGAAAGTGGTGGAGAAATCTAAGAAAAGAAAATTGATGCCTAATTGGGAAGGCCCCTTCCAAGTCCTCAAGCACCTCGGCTCGGGAAATTATAAGCTGGAGAAGTTGGATGGTTCTCTAATTGCTAAGACTTGGAATGCCAACAACTTGAAGAAGTTTTACGGCTAGCCAAGCTTCGGTGCCAAGGATCCATCCACTTTTTCTCTGTCTACAAGCTTTTTATTTTTCAATATATTTGGTGAAGACCACTTATGTAATGGCACGCACCACTCAAGTTTCAATGAGAATTTCCTCTTTTTTTTTTTGTTGAGAATTTCCTTTTTCTTATCATTACTGTCTGATCTTGTCATTTACTCTTCGTACTCGGTTCATCTTTGCTCGGACCGTTTTATCTTGACTTCATGGACTGTCCTCCCCGGGTAACCCCCCAGACAGAACTCTCACCAAGTCACCCCGACCTCCTCGGTCGTTCGGACTTTCAGTCGCTCGCATTAAGGACACTCGGTATTCGTCCCGAGCCCTTATATCGACCTACCAATAAGTCATCCACTGTTTGGATTCGCTGCGTCCTGAAGTCATGGCCGACGCCATTTCCCCTTTGAGACTCTAGCCCTAATCTAAGCAGCCTCACCTTACCACGAGTTTGTCTGTCAAAACCAATCTCCTACCTGGAGGCCGAGGCAAATTAACCCGAAGTAGGGGCATACAAAATTCAAAAACTGCTAACTTCACTTCGGCCTAACTTACTCGGTCCCTTACTACCCAGCCAGCGGTAGGAGCTTCGGTAACACGCTCAGATGCTTCGGTCAACCCTTGACTGTTCACACAAGCAAGCCCGCCTGAAGCAGGGGCTGCAAATAGCTCAATTTTTCGACGAACATTTTTTAGATTGCCTCGGTTAATACTTCGGTCAAAACTTGTACTGATACTCCACAACGTTTAAACCGAAGCAGGGGCAGAGGAACCCTTCGATTACAACCATAAAACCATACAAGCATCCCAGAGACAAACAATGTTCAAAAAAAGAAGGCATTTCATCCACATTTAGCAAAATGAAAGTACGTTTGAAGTTAGAGATTCTCTCCACCTCCCCTTCCTACCCC
This sequence comes from Rhododendron griersonianum, assembly GCA_018127125.1. Classification (NCBI taxonomy): domain Eukaryota; kingdom Viridiplantae; phylum Streptophyta; class Magnoliopsida; order Ericales; family Ericaceae; genus Rhododendron; species Rhododendron griersonianum. Next base: position 27,379,827 of record CM030796.1, on the reverse strand, counting down.
TCTTCCTCGGCCTCTCTCTGCTCCTCGCCCTCGGCCTGCCATCGGAACTCCCTGCTGCCTTGGTTTCTTTTTCAAGTAGCTGGTGTACGTGGGCTTGTACCCAAGGAGCTCAGAGGCGTATCGGCTCGTGATAGGAATAGCGTAGGCCGTGGTTATCCGAGCTCGGACAACTCTCTCTCTAAATCCCTGCACGACCCCCTCGGCTGCAAGAAAACACCAGGAAGGGAAAAAGGAGTCAGTATATATACAAAGTACAGCAGAAATATGCAACGTATGTACCGAAGGGCATGTTCACCAACCAGGAGCTTTGGTCTCAAATTGAACCATGGTAGCAGTGTCCACACTCTCCCCAGGCCCGAACATAAAGTTCCCGGTGATCGAGACATAGATGCTCGCCCACTCTTCGGAATCTGGCAGGTGGTCGATCAAGAACGTATCGTTCCCCGATCTACACGAGAGATAGTAACGATTGCTCTCGCGGTTGACCCCCACCAAGTAAACTCCGAAGAGCTCTTCGAGCCCGAAGGTCAGGTTGTACTGCCTCCTCAGCTCTATAATGCTAGTTATGATGCGGTAAGAATTTACCGTGGGTTGGGAGGAGGTGAGAGTAAGAGTTCGGAGCACGCGCCAGGCAAATTGGTGGAGGGGGAATCTGACTCCCCCCTCGGTGATGGCCATCAAGGGAAAGATTAACTCCCCCTGACGGTGTGGAAGGTTTTTGGGGTCGGTGTTCCGAAGCAGCTGAACTTCAACGTCCGGAGGGATGCTGAAAACTCTCCTGAATTCGGCAAAGGCAGTCGAGGTGCCATTAAAATACTGATTCAGGTAAGGACAGGGCCTCACCGGTCTTCAGCGTCCCTGGACCTCCTCGAGGACACTGGCAAATGGTCTGGGACCTCAATTTGACGTGATGGGGGCTTCCATTTCCCGAGGGTCAAACGATGTGATCTCACGAGGAGCTCCAGATGGGTCAAACGGCTCGATATGATCGATCGGGGTTCGGTAAAAGTCTCGGATCCAAAGCGCTTCAAGGATGATCTCGGAAGTCTCAACATAAGAAGTGGATGAACTACTGGAATTGCCGAGGAGAGTTCAATGACCATTCGCCCCTTCCTAACAAAAAGAAAACGTGCAAAAACCCGTTAGCTATATGCCGAGGGGAAAGAAAGAGGATCTAATGCTCGGGATAGAATGTTCGTCGCTCTTCGGAGTTTCCAGGACTTGGAATCTCAAGATACTCTTCCTCGGGAAGGGTCCCTGGAGCGTGAAACTATTCTTATGGTCACGGGTTGAAGATAGGCCTCGGGAATAATATAGGCATCTGGATGAATTTGGGCCTCGGGAAGAACATGAACAGAGCCGGAGGAACCCAGCGCCGCCGTGAGGCAGACTCCGGCGAGTGGCTGCTCAGCTGTAATGCACGATAAAAATGACGAGAAACTTGAAGAAAACTATCTAAACATGAAGATTAATGTTTGGGGACTATCATACCAGAGTTTTGTCCGAAGATCTGTTGCCAAATCGCTTGAAATCTTGGTTGAAGGCGAGTTGCAGCGGCGGCAGAGCTTTGACGACGGAGAAGAAGGGAAAAATACCCGTCGTCTCTTCCTTTTTATAGTGGAGCGTTCGAAGGGCTGCGTGGGAAACGAAGCGTCATGAGCTGAGCTATTGGATCTTCAACACGTGTCCTCATCAAACGGCCAACAGCGATGGCTCTGCACCGAGGTCAGAACGCCGGATCACCGAGTCATTTGCATGCTGACATGTGTCCTCAAAAGGACGTTTCGTACCAATCATCTGACAAGGCACGTGCCGAGACAGCTCATGACACCACGCACTTCGGCGATGTTTGACACGTGGCTCCTAGGACTGGGGCTAGCCATGCGGTCGCTACCGAGGCCGCTCTACTCCTCGGTGTTGTACTCGTTGGAGGCCCGAGCACGCTGGTTCACAAGAAGGATCAACTCCCTGGAGCCGGGGGAGGTTCTCCAGAAAGTTGAGGGGCTATTGTAGTAGCCTCGGTTACCAGTTCGGGGACCGGGCCACATGGTGTGAACCGACGTCTGAAGGAGGTCCGGGTCACAGCTTGATACAAGTCTCCCTCGGTACACTGTTAGGTTGTGTGCTCGGAAACAGGCCCCCAGGTACTTCAGAGCTACCAACAGCATTGTATTTGCTCCGGTATTCCCGAGGACACCTAGAAGAAACGGTTGTGCCAGATGGGTCCTATGAGGATCATGCAGCAGGCGTAATCATTGGGATCAGGTCTGGCCATGTGCTCCGTAACCGCTTCGTTCCTTTTGTCATATATGACGTCACCCGAAGCGATTACTTGAGCATACCCTCCACGCGCTAGCTTGGAGGCCAAGTAAACCTAGGTTCTATAAATACAAAGGGATACTCACCTAGAAGAGGTACGCTACTCTACCCTAACCCTAGACCTACGCACTTCCCCTGAGATCTAACTTGATCGTCGGAGGGTCACTGGGCTACACAAGCCCTAGTGACTTATTGCAGGTCCAGCGGCGGAAGTGCGGAGCTGCGGAGGAAGGAACCTAACCAGGAGACGGTCAAGATCCCGATAAATCGAACCCCCACAGTGGTCACTCATCTGAGGGTTGTCTGGATAGCAAATACATACTAATATTTAATTGACACGTCACCTAAAGTCAAGAAATAAAGCGGGACACCATCTTTATATTGGTCGAGCAAACTTAACCATGTTTTAATCTTGATTCTGGGTGCCCTTTTTTTTCTTGGGGGAATTGCCAATCAGTGGAAGGAGGGGCAAATATTGCCCACCTCATGGACCAGTTTTTGGGAATTCCTAAGTGATGGGAAGGAGAAATATAATTCCCCATACATGGAAACCAAAACATATATGGACAAAATTACCCCTTCATTCCAATACGTCGTCGTTCGTCTCCCAATTTCAGGTTTCCCTCCTTCCCACTCGCCAACTGAAGTCCCATCCCCAAACCATTTCAAATCAACACAGTGCTCTAGAAGAAGAAGGACTCCATCTCCTCCTTCCTAGGGTTTGCTCGCCCTCTATCTCGTCTGTGCTCTCCTCCGTCTGAAGATCTGCTCGTCTAGTCCGGAATACCCCCCGCTGACACACCCGCCTCCGCTCCTTGCTCCAACGCCCTCTCCCACTAGGTTCCCCCATCTCTCTCTCTCTCTCTCCCTCTCTCCATTTAATTTAGCAGAGGTTGGGTTTGGTATACGCAGTAATGCTATATATCATGAGGATGGTGAAGCATTAATATCATTATCGACACGATCGTGACTTGGTTCCACTGAAGGTGCCCACAAAATTACCGATTCTGAGCATGGGGTATTAAGCCCAACTCAGTTCTGGTTTTTGAGATTGAAGTTCTGAGTCTGAAATAGATACGTATTTGTTGATGGCAATCATCCGAGCATTCGTCTGCGCAATTTCAGTATTGTGGGTTGTATCGACTAGTACTTATGGATATTGTCAAACTTTTTGTGGGGCACTTATTCTTGGTGAATTTTTTTTTTTGGGTAAAACAGCTTGAAATAAAAAGGGGCTAACCGAATATACAGCCTACAAGGGGCATACCCCAGGAGGAAAGAAAAGAAAAGAAAAGAAAGAATAAAAAGAGCGCCTACGCCAAACGGTTACATAGGACTAAAAGTAAGTAGAACGTCTGTTTTGTACCCATCTACAAGAGGGATACGAAACAGAACACAAAATGCTACTGAGCTAATAAATTCCATGGTACTATATTACAAAGGACTGCAGCTTCTTCAAAACAGCAGCCAGAAGTGACTTAGCACACCAAGCTGGGCATGTTGTTGGTTTACAGAAATTCAGAACCTAGCTTCAGAACTGGACAGCAGCTTCAGATCAGATCAAAACAGCAGCCAGAAGTTACTGACAGCAGGCAGCTGACCCTTTACAACTCAAACTTTACATAACAAAATAGCTTTACAAAGTCTGGACTGCTTCAAAGTCTACTAACAGGTGTTTGATAACAGTCCGCACCTCTGAACATAATTAGCAAAAAAATAACAAAAAGATATCTGACACCATAAGGGGAGGGCTGGGAGCTTCTCTCTCTAGCCTAGAGAGAGAAAGCTCCCTCCTGGCTCTTCCACTTCGGCCCAGCCAAGCCTGGCCCCACCACGCCGGCCATCCACTCCGACGGCGGCAGCAGCAGGTCTCATCGGGCAAGGGAGACCCTCGCACGACAGGGGCTCTCCTCCACCGCCCCCTTCCACACCCGGCAGCCATAGCCTCCGCTTTGGTCCGGACAAACTTCCACTCTGGTTCGAAGCTCCACAGCCGTGGGCCTCGCCTCCAACCTCAACCCGCCGTGAACCGGCGGGAACCATTTCGGATCTGCTCCTACCAGATCTGATATCAACTACAATCGGCAACCCATAGGGTCCGGTCATCTATCATCCACCTCTGGTCCGGTCAACAGGCGCCGGCCAGTCCATAGCTGGCCTTCTCTGGTCTAGTCGGCCAGATCTCTCCAACTCGTGCTCCAGGCAGATTGGTCTACCTCGTTCCAGCGAAGACTACATCTCGGCGGCAGCAGCAACACACGGCGGCAGCAAAACCAGATCTGTTCTATTCTGGTTTTGGTCCTGCCTCCTCTCACTCCGGTCACATCTGTTCCGGCCTCCTAAGGTCCAGCCATTCCGGCCATGGATCGACTTTCACTCCGACTCCTCTTGGGCCGACTAATCCACAGCCGGCCTCCTCCTCAGCCGCTGTGGAGCTTATCAACTGGTGGGAGGTCACGGCCTGGCCGCCCCAGCCACGGTGGCTCGCTGGTTCCACGCTGGCAAGGCCTGCCCGGGCCAGCCAGGTCAGGTAGGGGCAGGGGCTTACAGCTGTTGCCTTTCGGCCAGGACACCACATCCCCGCTCGGGCCAAGCAGCCCGGTCAAGCTGCTAGCTCGGGCGGGCAGTCACCATTACAGCATCAAGCAGCTCGGGCAGTCTCCAGGCCAGCAGGCCAGAGGCCAGCCGGGCCAACGACAAGCCAGCCACAGGCTAGGCCAGCCATTTCTTTTGGGCAGTGGAGGCTCGGGCTACTGTTTGCTTTTTAGCTGTTTTGTATTATTAGTTGCTGTGTTCTGGTAGCAGTAGCTGATTTACTTAGTTATTTCTGTGCTTGCGAGGACTTCGAGGGCCTCTAATTTACCCCTATCCCGACGGGTTGTGTCGTGGATTTTCTGTTATTGCCATGCCCGTGTCCAGGTTTCCCATTGAACTCTCTACTCCTTGGGATAGTTTGTACGACGGGGCTTGGACACGGGCAACCCATGTAGCCACTTGGCTCTTTATATTTTTTCGTTTTCTTTTTGCTTTGTCTTACCTGAGGTATGCCCCTTGTAGGCTGTATATTCGCTTAACCTCTTTTAATTTCAAGCGCAGAGGAATTCCCCCTCTGCTAAGGGAGATCCCACGACAGCCCCTATTGGTTAGGCAAAACAAAAAGGAAGGCCGTAGTAAAAGGAAGCACAACAACTGAATGCTTCACCATACATGTCACTACTAGAACCAACAACTTCCGAACCATAACAGGAAGCATAACAGATTAGCTGTCCAACAGAACTGCTGATTCAGAGAGTCTGAACAGCAGACATAACAGATTCAGAACCTTGTGGAACACAGAACTTCATGCCAGAACTTCACTTAGCAACAGATATGTCTACTTGCTACTGAACAAGCTACGTTACAGCCCAAGTAGTTGGTGTGTTAGTCATCAGTAAATGCACTTGTAATCTGAACCATAACAGGAAGCATAACAGATCAGCAGACATAACAGATTCAGAACCTTGTGGAACACGGAACTTCATGACAGAACTTCACTTCACTAGCTGGCCTTAATGGAGCAACAACAAGTTCTGAACCTTAGTATCAGACTACACAACAGAACTGCAGAACTATCTGACAAGCACTCTTGTCCAGCATCCAAAGCTCTCAAGAACCCAGTAGCATAACTGACAAGTAGCTACAGATTGCTTGTCAGATCAGTCGAAGAACTACTTTAACAGTAATAATAATAATGTACATAATGTTGTTGGAAAACAACCAATACAGGTCAGTGCAACATCAGGACAGTGTACAACTAATACAGGAGTGCAGTTGCCATTCAACACCAAGACAGAAAAGTAATGAAGCAACTGGGTTGCAACACCAAGTCAGAAATGCCAAGCACTATAGTGCTATGGCTTAAAAGAACAATATCCTTGGAAAGTATAGTGCTCACTCCTTTACTCCTCGGAACCTCACAACTCCTACTCTCTTATCCCTCTTCTCCCTCCACTGAACCTCACAAGATTCCCCCTCTAATTATTACCTCCTCTCACAAGGAATGATGGGGATTTAGCACTGAGCTCACAAGGGATGCACACAATATGGTAAGATCACTCAAATGCAATGGAAACCATGTAAACCTCCTAGAACAAAGTAATACATGGCTACAAAGTAGGAGATAATTAATATCCAGATTTGAAATCAAAGTACATGCAAGTCTCCAGCATCTGCCCCTCTCAACCTGCCAATAAGGAAGGTCTCTGGAAAACAAATGCAACTTAATATCAGATCTCATGCCACCCAATTCACAATCACACATGCACACTCCAAACCAAGCCACATATATGATTATTCCAAGGTTATACCCCATTCTCTAATAAATCTAGTATCTTGAGAGCCAGGCAGTTTGGGCAGGGACAGAAGTTTTCCTCTAACCATATTATAGATTTTGTGAACTATTGCCTCCCATGTGCTAGCAGTAGCTTGAAACTTCCTCATATTCCTCTCAATCCAAAGGTGATACACTGTAACAGTGAATATATTAGAACCAAAAAAACAGAAGACGTAAAAGGGTTTGTGCTGTGGGAGCTTCTCTCTCTAGGATAGAGAGAGAAAGCTCCCTCCGGCAACCGGCTGTCACCTCCGGCTGGCAGCAGCAGCAGCAACATCCGGCAGGGCAAGGGAGCCCCCTCTCGACAGGGGCTCTCCTCCATCGCCCGTTCCCCAACTGGCTACCCACTGGTCCAGCCATCCATTGATAAGATCTGGCCTCAATCGACCAGCTCCAGCTCCGGTGCAACAGCTCCGGCCGTGGTCAACACTTCCTCCATCGCCCTCCACATCCGGCAGTCGACGGCCATCACCTGGTACAGTCCGACCAACGCTGGACCGGGGCTTCACACTCGGGCAAACTACAACAGGTACGGTCTAGATCTGGTTCGTTCTAGATCTGGTCCGGCCTCCAACCACGACCTCGCCGTGAGGCTCAACATCCGCCGTGGTGTCCAGCTCCGGCGACAGCAGCGGCAGGCCTACTACGGTCTGGCCATCACTAGTGGGCAGCTTCCGGCCACGGAGCGACCCAACCCAGATCTGTTGGTCGCAGGACTGCTCCTCCTGTACAAATCGGGCTCCGGCCCTAACCTCATCGATGCACAGCCCTGCACCCCCGTACACTCGTTCTTCGCGCAGGTGCTTCCAGAGCTTGGGTCCTTTCTCTGAGCTCTGACCTCTCCACAAATCAGTTTCCTCCCGTTATGTGTCAAGATGTCACGACGGGTGGAGTAATACCATGTCGGTTCTGGATCGGTTGGGTCATCTATATGGAGTTGGTCTCAAACTCAAAAGTACCAGCTGCACAAGGAAGAAGATGAACAGTTCCGGCTAGCCATAGCTGGCCATCACTGGACGGGCCCCGGGCTCTACAGCCCGGTCTCTGCAATGGGTACCAGTCGGCTCGATCTGGTCCAATGAAATGCCATAGATGGCGTCTAAGCAGCCCGGGCAGCGGTGCTTTCAAGGCCACGCAGGCCAGCCGGTAGGCCAGGCCATCCAGGCAAGGCCAACGCGGGCAATCCAGACGCAGCCTGGCAGGCTGGTAAGGCCAGTCCAGCCAGCAGCTTGGGCCTTCGGCCCCAGTCAGCATCAGCATCCTCATCAGCCTGGGCCGCCAGCCCGGGCAGTCAAGGCCCTCTCTGGCCACTTCAACAGCCGCCGCGGGGGTCAGTTGGCCTTCCAGCCCGGGCAATCATCAGCCAGCCCGGGCCTCGCAGCGGGCAGCAGCAGCAGGCGACAAGGCCAAGGCCAGCCAGCCAAGGCCAAGACCAGCCAACCACAGGCTTGGCCAACAAATTTTTGCCATCCCGGGCAGTGTGGCTCGGGCATTTATCTATCATATAGTCTACTACTGTTTACTTTTAGTATTACTGGTTGCTTCTGGTAGCAGTAGCTGACTTACTTACTTATTTCTGTGCTTGCGAGGACTTCGAGGGCCTCTAATTTACCCCTATCCCGACGGGTTGTGTCGTGGATTTTCTGCTATTACCATGCCCGTGTCCAGGTTTCCCGTTGAACCCTCTATTCCTTGGGATAGTTTGTTTGACGGGGCTTGGACACGGGCAACCCATGTAGCCACTTGGCTTTTTACATTTTTGTCGTTTTCTTTTTGCTTTGTCTTACCTGGGGTATGCCCCTTGTAGGCTGTATATTCGCTTAACCTCTTTTAATTTCAAGCTAATTTACCCAAAAAAAAAAACAGTGAATATCAACCTGATGACAACACTCTTGAGGGATTTTCCGGTAAAAGCAGAGATGTGAGAGATCCAGGCTGCCCAAGATTGGGGGGGCCACCTCTCATCAACTCTTGCTAAAATTGCATTCCAGACTTGCGTGGAGAATACACAATTAAAGAACAAATGGTCATGACTCTCACTACCAGGGCAGAGGCTACACTGAGAAGACGGCTTAAGTCCAAAAAGAACAAGCCTATCCTCAGTGGAAAGTCTTCCATGTATGGCCATCCAGGTAATGAAGCTGCACTTTGGGATATGACCAGCAAACCAAATAGTTTTATGCCAAGTTACTTTGGGAAAAGGCTCTCTCAACTCCTCCCATAGAGAGGCTATGCTAAATTGTCCATTTGAGTTAAGGGTCCATCTTATTTGATCCCTTCCATTCCTCAAAGGGGGAAGCTGACGCCTGACTTCATTCAATTCCCAAGTTTGTGTGACTGGGAATGCCCAGGCAGAGTTGAGAATTATTTGGGACAGTTTGGCATTCAAGGTAATGCCAGAATCATACACAATTCTGGAACCAAACGTATTCAACAATGGGCCTAAAGGATGCCAATGATCATACCACAGGGATGTGATGTCCCCATTGCCTATAGTATGACGAATGAATGGTTGAACGAAATTTCTCAAATTAAGCAACTTTCTCCAAACCCAAGAGGGATCACTAGGCATCCTAAGACTCCAGAAGTTCCTACCCTTTAATAAATAGGATTTAACCCATTGACACCACATAGATTGCTCTCCCCCTGAAATTAAGAACCAAATGTGCTTAGCAACCGCAGCCTTATTCCAAATAGCCATAGATTTAAAGCCAAGGCCCCCCTCATTCTTGGGAGCACAGAGATGCTCCCAAGCTACCTTAGCCCCAGTTCTTTTGAGGGGTTGGTTGGTGAATTTATCTGCGATGAAATAAACAATTCCCTAGCAATTTGTCTGGCTTTTGTTATGTTATTTGTTCTGTTAGTGCTGTGAAAAAATTATCCGTAAAGTTGATCAGGTTTGGTCTAGTTTTTTCCGAATGCCTAGTTTGGTCATGTTCTTGTTTTATATAGCCCTCCCCCGTTCGTGGACAGTTTCGTTCAACCTACAGGTCCTCATCGCAGTTCACTTCTGTAATTTAGTTTGTTTAGTTGTCCGTGTCTTGTGTGTTCTGACAATCCTATTACAATTTCATCCCATTTGGAGTAGCTTTTAAAGGGGATCAACTATAAAACTAGGGTCATCCTATTGATACTGTTAAATAAGCTACGAAAATGACACAAAACACATACTTGAATACACCTTTTACACTTTTCAATATACTTTCATATGCTTTTATACACTTTATCAACCTTAACAAAATGCAACAACCTAGTGAAGCTATTTTTAGCATTTTCCATAAGATTAGGGTGTTTTGTTGCAATATGATTCCATAAGAAATGTGTTGTGTTAAAACCCAAAGGAGACACAGTTGGACAATGAACAAAAACAAACACCACAAAGATTGGTGAGAAACAGAAAGTCTGAAATACTTGTTGAAACACCACTGTTACAAAGGGAAAGTCCCATAGTTTCTTATGCCAACAAAAGTACAGAAAAGGGGAAACAAAGAGGCTTTTCCATACACATAGTGAACACACCAAAGCAATGAATGAACAATGGGAAGTACCATCAAAATTACTCCACGGAGGGAAGGAAAAAAAATGACAAAAGGATTGGTGACAAACTGAAAGTGTAAAACCTAGTTGTTGAAAACAACACTGCTATAGAAGGGGAGAAGTCCGAGATTTTCTCAAACTTAGTTGTTGAACACACCAACACTGCTATGAAGCTATTATTTCCTCACAGATTTTGGCACGACTAGGTAGCTCTGTAGCATCATGTTGTTGAAATGCCTACACAATTTATAGCTGATAGATTTGGGCAGAAAGGGATATGTTGGAATCCATTGCTCTTGGTAAACTAATAGTGACACAATTATGGCTTGGTAGTTGTGGCCAAGCAAATTGTTTTATGAATGACATTCTGCGGACGTCCGCATATATACAATATGTGGACGCTGAATTGAAAACACAATCCAATGGCTGGCGTTCGACGTCCCCATTTTTCCTAGTTAAGGACGTCCGCATGTGAAGGCTATTGTGTGTGTGTGTGTGTGTGTATACATACCCATACATATTTTTTTAGATATAACTTTTGAGTTTGACTTGCCACATGTTAGTCTTGTTCTTAGGCAACCACACACGTAAGTAGCCCTACTGCATAGTTTTATAGTGTAGGCTGCCACACCTTCCACATCTTTTACCGATGTGGGACAAGTCTTAAGGAAGGCTTTTATGTTGTGAGGGGAAAAAAATTAGTCCCGCATTGGAAGTCATGATAACTCAGAACCATTGGTACCAGTAAGAGCAAAGTATTCAGCTCTTTTTCCTCTACACTTGCTACGCAAGGGCTACTCTACAGCTTTGGCGAGCCACGTGAGCTGAGCTCGAGCTTGCAAATATTTTTGCGAGCCGAGCTCGAGCCTACTTATCTGAGCTTGATTTGAGGTAGAGCTTGAGAATTAAGGCGAGCCGAGCTCGAGTATGGTAAAGCTCGATTTGGCTTGGCTCATTTGCAGCCATAGCTCTACTTATGTAGTATTGGACGTTTCGCAAGGAAATTTTTGCAGAGCAGAAGTTTTTTTAAGATCACCTTTGTTACTTTGTGTGTTTACTTGTCCTCCTTGGTTCTGAAGATCAAATTAACGGTGGCCCAATTTGTGACAAGTTCATGTTAATATTGTTGTAAATGTCCTCTTGTGACAATTTGTGACAAGTTTAGTGCAGTCTGTTTTGAAGGTGCAGACTATTTTGTTATGTTTTGGACTACTTCTGCTTTATATTGTTTTGCCTAACCACTAGGGGCTGTCATTGGGATCTCCCTTCGCAGAGGGGGACGTCCTCTGCTGTTATGAATCTGCTGTTATGAATCTGATTCTGCTGTTCTGTACCTACTTGCTGCTTCGGCCAGTTGATAACAGTTCTGTACCTACTTCATAACAGTTCTGATGTTCTGAATCTGTTTTGGCCCCTGTTATACCTGTTATTCTGCTGTTTTGTACCTACCTGCTAATGTTAAGTCCTGAACATGGTTAACATTCAAGTTTGTAAGTTCTGAACATTAAACTGCTTTGGAGTGCTATTTTTTGTTTAGGCCTAACCAACTGGGGCTGTCGCTGGGATCTCCTTTCGCAGAGGGGGAAGTCCTTTGCATGTATATAGTTGCTAGTGTCTATTATTTTGTTTAGGCCTAACCACTAGTGGGCTGTGTCTGCACTTTGTTTCAACCTTTTGGACTGCTGGTCTGCTGCTGCTGCTGTTCTCTGCTGAACTGTGTAGAGCTACTGAACTGTGTAGTCTAGTTGTGAAGAGGGTTCAATTGCTGAAGTTAGTTCTGATTTCTGCTGTTGCTGCTTTCTGCTGTCCTGCTAGTGGATCAGCTGTTGCTGCTGTTGTGAGCAATGGTGTTTAATTGTTTCTATGATGGACTTCATCAGTTCTGAAGTTGCATCAGAACTGTATCAGTTCTGAAGCTTGCCTGCTCTGCTGCTGTCCCAGTCTACTGCTGTCTTTGCTGTTATGGAGCAAAGTATAATGCACATGCAATGGCCTTGTTGCTGCTCCTTGGTATAATGCACATGCAATGGCCTTGGGTTTTATGTTTTGTATCCTATGTTGTTGTTGTCATTTGGCGTTGTTTTCTTCCCCTCTTCTAGATGGGCTGGAATCAGCGTCTATTATGTTATTCTCTAGGCATGTAGCCAATTGGCATAGTCATTTTCTTACTCGGTTGTTTCCTTTTCCTCCTGGGATATGCCCCTTGTAGGCTGTATATCCGGTTACCCTTTTTTCTATTTAAAGCTGTTTTACCCAAAAAAAAATGTCCTCTTATCCATCCTACATGGTGAAGTGGTTTCAACTTGACAAATATCTGGAGTGGACTAAAAAGGGAATCGGGCGGCTGGGGAGCTTCTCTCTCTGACCTAGAGATAGAAAGCTCCCCCGGTCCAGATCCAGCCGGTCTCCACCTCCGGCCAGCAGCAACATCAACAGCAAGGACGGCAAGGAAGGGCAATCCCTCCGGCAACCGGCTGTCACCTCCGGCTGGCAGCAGCAGCAGCAACATCCGGCAGGGCAAGGGAGCCCCCTCTCGACAGGGGCTCTCCTCCATCGCCCGTTCCCCAACTGGCTACCCACTGGTCCAGCCATCCATTGATAAGATCTGGCCTCAATCGACCAGCTCCAGCTCCGGTGCAACAGCTCCGGCCGTGGTCAACACTTCCTCCATCGCCCTCCACATCCGGCAGTCGACGGCCATCACCTGGTACAGTCCGACCAACGCTGGACCGGGGCTTCACACTCGGGCAAACTACAACAGGTACGGTCTAGATCTGGTTCGTTCTAGATCTGGTCCGGCCTCCAACCACGACCTCGCCGTGAGGCTCAACATCCGCCGTGGTGTCCAGCTCCGGCGACAGCAGCAGCAGGCCTACTACGGTCTGGCCATCACTAGTGGGCAGCTTCCGGCCACGGAGCGACCCAACCCAGATCTGTTGGTCGCAGGACTGCTCCTCCTGTACAAATCGGGCTCCGGCCCTAACCTCATCGATGCACAGCCCTGCACCCCCGTACACTCGTTCTTCGCGCAGGTGCTTCCAGAGCTTGGGTCCTTTCTCTGAGCTCTGACCTCTCCACAAATCAGTTTCCTCCCGTTATGTGTCAAGATGTCACGGCGGGTGGAGTAATACCATGTCGGTTCTGGATCGGTTGGGTCATCTATATGGAGTTGGTCTCAAACTCAAAAGTACCAGATGCACAAGGAAGAAGATGAACAGTTCCGGCCAGCCATAGCTGGCCATCACTGGACGGGCCCCGGGCTCTACAGCCCGGTCTCTGCAATGGGTACCAGTCGGCTCGATCTGGTCCAATGAAATGCCGTAGATGGCGTCTAAGCAGCCCGGGCAGCGGTGCTTTCAAGGCCACGCAGGCCAGCCGGTAGGCCAGGCCATCCAGGCAAGGCCAGCCCGGGCAATCCAGACAGACAGCAGCCTGGCAGGCTGGTAAGGCCAGTCCAGCCAGCAGCTTGGGCCTTCGGCCCCAGTCAGCATCAGCATCCTCATCAGCCTGGGGCCGCCAGCCCGGGTAGTCTAGGCCCTCTCTGGCCACTTCAACAGCCGTGGTTTTTTTGGCCCGGCCTTCATCCAGTCAGCCGCCGCGGGGGTCAGTTGGCCTTCCAGCCCGGGCAATCATCAGCCAGCCCGGGCCTCGCAGCGGGCAGCAGCAGCAGGCGACAAGGCCAAGGCCAGCCAGCCAAGGCCAAGGCCAGCCAACCACAGGCTTGGCCAACAAATTTTTGCCATCCCGGGCAGTGTGGCTCGGGCATTTATCTATCATATAGTCTACTACTGTTTACTTTTAGTATTACTGGTTGCTTCTGGTAGCAGTAGCTGACTTACTTACTTATTTCTGTGCTTGCGAGGACTTCGAGGGCCTCTAATTTACCCCTATCCCGACGGGTTGTGTCGTGGATTTTCTGCTATTACCATGCCCGTGTCCAGGTTTCCCGTTGAACCCTCTATTCCTTGGGATAGTTTGTTTGACGGGGCTTGGACACGGGCAACCCATGTAGCCACTTGGCTTTTTATATTTTTGTCGTTTTCTTTTTGCTTTGTCTTACCTGGGGTATGCCCTTGTAGGCTGTATATTCGCTTAACCTCTTTTAATTTCAAGCTAATTTACCCAAAAAAAACTTGACATACTGTTCCTAGTTGTAGTTGACCCTGTCATAGTTTTCAAAGCTTACAGTGAGAAGATCAAACAGTTTATGATTGCAGTAAATTCAGTTTGTACTCAAAGCTACTAATTACAAGAACCAATGGACTCACACATACTTTGGCTTACTGGAAAATAGCTTGATTATTGGAGGCTGTAACTCGTGCATACTGAAAGCGAAAGAGACCTACATTCAAAAGCCATGCAACTGATTTATCTTGGAAAGACTACCGTCTACCAGAAAAGGCTTATGAGCTAACTTTCCGTTTTGTTACTGATTCTAGCATAAGAATGAGAAGTTCTAGGTTGAGTGGGTATTATACTAGCTTTGGGGTTGATGGAAGTACTAGGTTCTTGGTTTTCTTAACCCAGCCTTGGAGGAGGAGGATACCGGGTAGTTGGTTTCAGTAGGCGGTTTTGGCGAGACTTAGGCTTGGATGAGGGACTATTAGGTCGGAAGGATTGGGCGTGGTGAGCAGGGTTCTTAGCAGGGGGCCTTGTTGGATGCCGTCAACTCTGGTTCGAACCTCTTGATGCCTTGTTCCTCTATGTAGCCGTTCAGACTGCCTAGAAGCCGTATTGCTTTGTAGCTGCTCTCCTTAGCGTTGGTTATCATGTGGTCATTGTTGGCCATGACTATCTACTTTATTTACTTTATTTGCTTTATTTCCTAGCCTGGCGGGTTGTGCCAGATAGTAGTTCAATTTCATATATCTCAGTACACATGGCATTTTGTTATGTATTTACTTTATCTTACTCTCCATGCGGGTTGTGCATGGTTTATCGCACTTTTGACATTCTTGTTTTTTTTCCTTTCTTTTCCTCCTGGGGTATGCCCCTTGTAGGCTGTACATTCGCTTAACCTTTTTAAATTTCAAGCTAAGTTACCCAAAAAAAAAAGAGAAGTTCTCAATTGATGACAAGTTGCTTGTGCTTCAGATATGAAGTTTGTATTCAGAGATTAAGGATCGGGAAACTTTTGTTTTGCCTTAGTACGTTGACATGCCAGCAATGAAGTTTTAAATTCTTCCCTATTAGGTGGGAATGCAAAGCGTTCTCTCATGAACTTTAAAATACCTGGTCAATATAGTTGCATGTATGTTTAAGCATGGCATCTTAAATAAAGTGTGAATTTTTTTTCTGAAATTTCTCCTGCGTGGTTTTGGTTTTTTATTCCTACTTTTATGATACATATGAGGTGAGATGCATCTTGCTTTGATTTATGATGTGTAGGCACCACAGACAAGTGCCCCACCACCTGCCATAGCTGCTCAAGTCTCTGCTGCAATCTCAGCATTGTCAGTTTGAGTTTTCCATTGGCGTTAATATGGAAATATAGTGCTATAATATATAGTTTTATATTTTTGTTGTTCAGTATTTCTCATCATGGTCATTTACACTCCACAGGCCTGCATCTGTTCGTTCATCTGCACCTGCTGCAGCTCCTGGCTCCCCAGTTACTGCTGCGTGAGTACTTTTCTGGTAGTTAAGTAGATTTTACTGAATGGAAAGCACGTTCCCTATTTCTCTTTTAAGAATCTATGCATATGCATACAACTATTTTGTATTTTTGAATTTCAAATGGATATTATGATGGATTTATATGGTTGTACTGTTCACGTGGTCTTTACCAATATATAACGTAGTCTTTTATCATTAATGACCTGCTCTTTTATTCCTCAAACAATAGCCATTTATTTGGGAGAAAGTTCTGTAAAAGAATATGATTTGGTGTATGTTAACAGAAAGATTAGTCTTTACTAATATCCAATGTAGTTTTTTTTTTATAATTAATGACTTGCTCTTTTATAACTCCCATAATATGAACAGTCAAATTATTTACCGCACAGTTCTCTGAGAAAATATGATTTGGTCTATGTTAATAGAAAGATTAGTCTTTACTCATACCCAATGTAGTCTTTTATAATTAATCACTTGCTCTTTCATAACTCAAATAATATGAAGAAGGCACCACATCCCTTATGCTTGTTTAGTAATGTCCAATTCTTTATTCAGATATTGAAAGAGTACATTTTGAATGCTCTATTGATCTGGTTGCTCAAAATAGTTTGAATGATTAAAGTTTTGTTATTTTTGCGCTGTATGAAGGATGACAACTGGTAAGAAGCGACCACGAGTTGAAAAAGGGTCTAAGGAAGGAGTAGAAGGGTCAAAGGCAGGAGAGGGAAGTACCCACACCAATCCTTATTTGTTTTTTCTGTACGTATTTGTACGACGAATATAGTTACTTTGTTAATGTGTTTACTTCCACTTTTTATTGATTGTGTTGTAATGCCTTTTTTTAAATTTCCAACTACAGTGATGCCTATCAGAAAAATGCCAAAGCTGCCAATAAGAGTCCAAGGTTTATAATTGCAAATGTTAGAGTTAATGCGGTTGTAGTTCATATGGTTATTCGGTAAACTGTAGTGCATGGTCGTATTAGCACAAATTTTTGTCTCCACTATCCAGTATAGCAAACCAGCTGCGGAAATATGGAATAAGATGTCTGATGCGGAAAAAGCGCCATTCGTGGACATGGCCAAAGAAAGAAAAGCCCGCATTAAAAAGCATATTCCGAAGGAAAAAAAGAAAAATGCGTCGGTATGGTTTCAGTTATTATTGTTGTTTTTGATATAGTTAATCTTTATGTTAACGTATCATGTGTGTAACAATGATGGGTTTTATTAAATCGTAAACCCTTTATATGTGTAGCCGGTATTTCGCAGTCGGTGCTTGCCGTTGAAGTTGGTCAAAGTAAATGAGGCATTGACCAAAGCCCAACAAGATGTTGTTCAAGGAGTGGGTTTTGGTTCAATGCTTCAATTGAAGTGTAGAATGTTGAACCGTGATTTTATAAGTCGGTTAGTTAAGCATTTCAACCCTGTCACCAAGAGCTCGGAGTTTGGGAGGGTGAGGGTTTATACAATCACGCTTGATGATGTTCGAAAGGCGCTAGGGCTATGTTGTGGAACGATACCAGTTCCGACTGACTGTCAAGACCCCACTTTGAACACATTAGGAAGATGTTTGGGAAAAAAAATAAACCGTTGAAGAGAGGAGTGACATTTGCGATGATGCAACAAGTATTCAAGCAAATGAAAGCTGACATGAAGTTCCAGACGTCGTACGTGCTGTTTGTGCTTTCTTGTTTCTTGTGTCCAACCACGAAGGATGTGGCCGCCACAAAATTTTACCCGGCAGGGCACAATTTATTGCAAACTCGTACATATGCATGGGCAGAATTTGTGCTTGATTGGTTGGCGAATGAAATTGCGAAGTACAAGAAGAGAAGTGGCAAGGTTGTTGGTGGTAAGAAGGATGCCGTTGGTGTTGCTGGTTGTGTGTTACTTCTAATGGTAAGTACATCAACAATTTTTTTTACATCTCAATTGTTTGGTATAAAATTCATTTGTACTCTATTGTGACTCATAATATTTTTTTTGTTGCAGCTTATATATTTTGACAAACATCCAATGGGTATGAAGGTTGGGAGTGAAGGTGAACCCCTGATTAAGTCATGGACGACAAAGTTAATAAAAGAACGTATTGCAAAGGAGGAGACATTGGAGTTGGTAGATCCAATTTCTAAGCGATTCCCTGACCCTTCTTTTCGGCATCCGGTGAGGGAACTTAATTTTGTTACCGATATACAATTGGACCATTTATGTCATTCATATTCATAACGTTATTCTTTAACCTTATGTGCAGTACACAATTGCTGCCTTTCATGATTTGAAGAAAGGGGTAGCTTCGCAGGCTGTCAGTGATTAGAATGGTGGTTGTGCACTGTTCGAAAGGGGCAGCTTGGTTCACCTGCGGTTCGAGTGGCCACTTCTTGTGGATCCTCTTTCTGTCCCTCTTTTAGATGGTAGCGAGCCTAGGGGATTAGGTTGAGGGTGTAGTAGTCTGGATGGAATGGGCGTGGTGTGCAGGGTACTTGGCAGGGTAGCCTTGTCGGATGTCGAAATCTCCAGTTCGAGCCTCTTCTCGGTCCTTAGTCCCTCTGTAGTAGCTGTTCTCTTCGAAGTGGGTATTATGCTGGCTCTCTGGGTTTGTTGGAAGTATTAGGTTCTCGGTTTGCTTATCCCAACTCTGGAGGTTGTGGTTTTTGGTAGTTGGTTGAGAGCTGGTTGTTTTGGCGAGCCTTAGGCTTGGATGAGGGAGTATTAGGCCGGAAGGATTGGGCGTGGTGTGCAGGGTACTTGGCAGGGTAGCCTTGTCGGATGCCGTCATCTCTGGTTCGAGCCTCTTCTTGGTGCCATGATCCTCTGTAGTAGCTGTTCAGCTTCCCTTGAAGCCGTATTACTATGTTGCTGCTTATCCTCAGTGTTGGTTGTCAAGTGGTCACCTTTGACTGTGATTATTTATTTTATTTCCTAACCTGGCGGGATGTGTCAGGTAGTAGTAGATCACTTACAACTATTACTTATTGTATCGCTTAATACCATACCCCGTTGTATGATCCTTTCGTCAATGGATAGTGCAACGGGGATATGATCTCAGCATACATGGCATCTTTTGTTATGTTATTTACTTTATCTTACTCTCCATGCGGGTTGTGCATGGGCTATCGCACTTTTTTCCAATCTTGTTTTTTTTCCTCCTGGGGTATGTCCCTTGTAGGCTGTACATTCTTTTTTTTTTTTTTTTGGGTAAAATAGCTTGAAATAAAAAGAGAATAAACGAATATACAGCCTACAAGGGGCATACCCCAGGAGGAAAAGAAAACAAAGATTAAAGAAAGAAAAAAAAAATTTAGCTACGCCAAAAGGCTACATGGAGTAAATGAAATGAAATGAAATGCGATGTTTCCAATCCATCTTGTAGAGGGAGGGAAAACAGCACGTGTAAGTAGGCTCTTAAGCATTACAAAAGAAGCTTCATTCAAGGCTCTTAACTTGGGTTTTTTACTAAACTTAGGTTTTTTCAGTGGAATTCACTCTTGTGTATCCTCTGAATCTCCCAAAGAGTTTGGAACACAGTATCTTCATTCAGTTTGGGAGTACTGATGAAGCATTCAAGACTGGTGCAGTCCCTTTGAGTCACTATAAACAGTCTTCCAAAACAGTCAGATGTGCAGAAGCATGCTGCTGATGTGCAGAACAAGGAAGGCTGCTGCTGATGATACACGACCAGCAAGGCTGCTGCTGATGGACACAACAACATAAACTGAACTGCTGAAGCTTCCAAACAACCATTACTTACTTACTTGACACACTACATTAGAACACACTACATTACACAGCAGCAGTTCAGATGCAGAACTGATTCAGCTTCATCTGATGCAGAACTGATTCAGAACTGATGCATTGTAGCTTGAACCTTGCATACTCTCCTCTCATACCTTGAACCTTACTTCTGAATTGTTGGACATTGCACTTTGCACATTGCACTCTTGTATTGTGACAGACTTGTGAGCTTCTGAAGCTCCCAAACACAGGAATCAGCAACCACAAAGAGATAGGAGCTGCTGCAGAGAAGCTGCAGCAGTTCTGAATACACCAGTGAAGGGATAGGAGCTGAACAATACTATACCATACTGAAAACATATACAAAACTATACAGAGGACGTCCCCCTCTGTGAAGGGAGATCCCATTGACAGCCCCCGATGGTTAGGCATAATCAAAACAAAACCTGCTACAGCTCAGAACATAGGACAGCCAAAACAGGTTCAGAACATTTTAACCAAGTGTAAATGAACCATTACAGCTCATCCCCATTGTGTCCATGAACCAATTCCACTAAGCTCACAAATTAAGCTCAGGCATAACATAACTGGAAACTGAACCTGCTATGCATTGATAAATTAAGCTAAGAACAGGACAGCACACAATGAAGTTGGGCTGCCCATCAGTCAGCAACTACTAACAGAACAGGACAGCACACAATGAAGTAATATGCATCAGCTCCAAAAGGGGAAACCATAGCAATATGCATCAGTTTAGTAATCTACGAACACACAATGAACAACAACAGAGCTAATTCTCCCTCCACTGACATGTGTGGAGTAATAGTAGACTCTATCAGAGCTCACCCTCACACACCTTCATAACTCTCCTACACACACCAGAGTATAAGATAACTACCTGTGTAAGTAGGAGTAATAGTAGACTCAGGTAAGATTGCTGAACCCTTGGGCTATGGCTACTGAACTCAGAGATGCAGAGAGCCAGCAACTGTAGAGACCAAAGGATAAAATAACAACCTGTGTAAGTAGGAGTAATAGCAGACTCTCTTGCTGAACATGGAGACTCATACAATCAAGGGATATAGTTTGAGGCTGCACCCCTTGACCTGTGACCTGCAAATGTAATAATATGAGTAGAATCCACTTTTCTTTCGAAATATGTTAATCATGAATGTTCCACAAAGAAAGTAAAAGTGAAGGTCCCTTAAACTTGGATAATGAAAGCAACCTAAACCTAACAGTATCTGAAATTTTGTTAGCAACCACTCCAGGGGGGCAGCTAATGTTCTGAAATTTCCTATAATTCCTTTCAATCCATAAGTGATGGACATAGACTGTGAAAACCAGTTTCGTAACTGTGATGGCCAAGGATTTACCTTGCAGATTGGACAACCTACTCACCCATTGTTGCCAGGATGTCAGACCAGCCATGTGGGGGGTCTTAGGGGACAGAATTCCCCTGATCTGTGTAGCCATTGGACAGTCAAAGAACAGGTGGTCACGGGATTCAACACCCAAACACAGACTACAAATGGATGAGGATTTCATGGCAAATGAAACTAATCTATCCTCTGTTGATAATCTATTGAGAATGGCCAACCAAGAGATCACACTGCACCTAGGAATATGACCAGAAAACCAAATCACTTTACACCAAGTGATGGTAGGATACTGAGTCCTCAAATTTTCCCATAGGGATGAAATGGTGAATTTACCAGATGCAGTGAGAGTCCAAATCCATCTATCCCCAATGGAATCATTGATGGGGACAGATTGTAATTCAGATCTCACATCATTGAGGTCAGGGGTTTGGGTCATTGGGAAGGCCCATTGATTGTTCATAATGATATCCTTCACAGTGGCATCCTTGAGTAACCCTGAATCGTAGACAATTCTAGTCCCAAACTTTTGCAGAAGGGGGCCAAGAGGATGCCAGTTGTCAAACCACAAAGAGGTTGAGTGGCCATCCCCAATTTTATAGTTAATGTAGGGTTGGATGAGTGGCCTAAGGTTGAGTATTTTCCTCCAAACCCATGAGGGGTTACTCGGAGTTTTTACACTCCAAAAACTTTTACCCTTAAGTAAGTATGACTTAACCCATTGGCACCACATTGATTGTTCCCCACCCGAGACAAGGAACCAAATGTGCTTTGCTACGGCTGGTAGGCTGTACATTCGATTAGCCTTTTTTAATTTCAAGCTAAGTTACCCACAAAAAAAAAAAATCCAAATCTTGGAAGGCGCTTTGATGGGTGATGTTCCTGAAACATGCACACGAAGTCCGTCTTCGGCCTCCATTAAGAGTAACAATCGAAATGAATGATCGATAGGGGTAGCTTCGCAGGCTGTTTTTGATTAGATTAGTGGTTTTCGCTGATCGAAAGGAGCAGCTTGGTCCACCGGCGGTTAGGGGGCCACTTTTGTGGATTCTCTTCTCTTCCTCTTTTAGTTGTTAGCGAGACTAGGGGATTGGGTTGAGGGAGTAGTAGTCTGGTTGGAATGGGCATGGTGTGCAGGGTGCTGAGCAGCAGCAGTAGCCTTGTCGGATGTCGTCTTATCCAGTGCGAATCTCTTCTTGTTCCTGTCCCTCTGTAGTAGTTGACTCCTGATAAGTGGGTGGTATGCTGCTTTAGGCTAGTTCGGGGTATCAGGTTCTTGGTTATCTTGCGGCTTTGTTGGCCATGACTATCTACCATATTCACCGTATTTACTTTATTTCCTAGCCTGGCGGGTTGTGCCAGGTAGTAGTGCATTTTTTTTTTTTTGGGTAAATCAGCTTGAAATTAAAAGAGGTTAACCGAATGTACAGCCTACAAGGGGCATACCCCAGGAGGAAAAGAAAACAAAACAAGAAGATTGAGAAAAATGCGTTAACCATGCACAACCCGCATGGAGAGTAGGATAATGTAGATAAAATAACAAAAGTGTCATAAGTGTAGAAATCATACCCCCGTAGTACTATCCATTTAAGTAGAAGGATAGTACTACGGGGTATGATATGAAGTGGTAAGAGTCTAAATTACATGATATGAACTGAAATTGAACTACCACCTGGCACAACCCGCCAGGCTAGGAAGTAAAGTACATAGTCACGGCCAGAGATGACCACATGATAACCAACACTGAGGAGAACGGCAGCAAAGCAACATGGCTTCAAAGCAAGCTGAACGGCTACTACAGAGGAACATGGCACCAAGAGAGGCTCAACCAGAGATGACGGCATCCGACAAGGCTACCCTGCCAAGCACCCTGCACACCACGCCCAATCCTTCCGGCCTACTACTCCCTCATCCAAACCTAAGTAGTAGTAGTGCATTTTGTTATGTATTCACTCTATATTACTCTCCATGCGGGTTGTGCATGGTTACGTAATTACTTTACCTTACTCTCCATGCGGGTTGTGCATGGTTACGTATTTACTTTACCTTACTCTTCATGCGGGTTGTGCATGGTTACCGCACTTTTGTCATTCTTGTTTTTTCCTTTTCTTTTCCTCCTGGGGTATGCCCCTTGTAGGCTGTACATTCGCTTAACCTCTTTTTTAATTTCAAGCTAATTTACCCAAAAAAAAAAAAAAAAAAACAATCGAAATGAAGATGATGTCGACATGGGTGACTTGGACAATTTTCCTTCAACCTCCATTGTCAATCCGAAGAAGTCATGGGGTTGACGTGGAGGACATGGATGGTAGCCGCATGAGTGGCATTTTGTTTGCCCAGCAAATGTCGTTCTACTCTCCGGAGCAAGAGATGGCGGATGTTGTACAGCATGCGCAACATGTGGACGTATAACAACAAACTGTGGTGGGAAAAGATGGTGACAAAGAAGGTCAAGAAGAAGAGGACGAGGAGGACGAAGAGCCTGGAGGAGGAGGAGGAGGAAGAAGAAGAAGAAGAAGATGATGATGATGATGGAGAAGGAGAAGGAGAGGTTCAAAAAGAAAAAAAAGTCCCATTGACTCCGCCATTGAACAAAGGGCCGCGTACACGTCTACAGAAAAGGAAGTCCGATATGCAACCATCGACGAAAAGGGGTAAGCAGACTTTCAAAGCAAGTAAAGCGACAAGAACACCGTACGTGGCTCCACCGGAGGTGAAACTATCCAAGCTTACAAAACAAGAAAGTCAACTCTGGGCATATGTGATGCAATCACCAAACAAAACAGGAGAAGAGTATGACTCCTAACTCCTACATTCTAAAACTACTCTCCCGTGATTTTCTATTTCGTCATAAGTACGCGATAATTATATAAGTTCGTACTTGCAGGGACTATGTTTTTAAAATGGATGGCGGCAAGATCCATTTATCGCATGATATGTTGCACGAAGTGTTCAAACCAAGGGGTCATATGTTCAATATGGTAATTTATAGTACATTGCACAAATTTGTCTAAAATTGCATGAATTATGAATTGCAAGTGTTCCTTAAATATTCAGTCTTCATTACTTCACTTATATTGATGTCCCATTTTGTCTTTCTTGGAATGGTTTTTCAGGTGATGACAACGATGACCGAATGGTTGATGAAACAAGAAAAGGCGAAGGCCCCAATGAAAGACGGGGTCCCTTGTCCGACATGACACATGGTCTCAAGTTCTTTTGTGGTAATTTCAAACATGCGTAATTTGAAATTCCTTACTCGTTTGGCTACTTTTATTTAGTGGTGGTAATTCATATTTTTCTTCCTTTCCATCCCGTTGTAGTACAATTTGATGAATTTCGACAAAGTACGAGATCAGAAGGTGTTGGATGATCCAGATGTAAACATTCTTGGATATGATGTCGCCATGTGCAATTTGGCAAGTTTTACAGTCTTCTTTTTTGTCGAACTATCATTGTCATGTATTTGTCCTCCATGCGTGGGTCCAGATAATACTTAATTGCAAATCCTTGTGTATGCAGCTGTTTCTACCGGTGTTGCTGACTGATATTGAGCACTGGTATTGTGTTGTTGTGAACTTGGTCGATAAGCGGATTGAAGTTCTTGACTCAATGGAGTTACAAACTACCGATAAGAAGGTAGCTACTGTTACAGTGGTAAGTACAGGTGTAGACACCCCAATTTGGACTTTTCAAAATTCCTTGATTTGTGGCCCGGAGGCTCCCCGATGATGACTTCGGATTGAAACAAGCCTGGTATCGATCGGAACATTGCTCCTTGAAAGATTTGAAGAGGGATTAAAAACGATAAAAAGCATTTTCAAGCGCTTGGGAGCAATCCCGAGCGCTCAAAACTGTTTTACAAAACCTCTGGCCTGGCTCACTCTCGAGCGCTCGAGAGTAAAGTCCCAAGCGCTCGGGAGTGATCCCAAGCGCTCGAGACTGATCTGTTGCCCAATGGATGGCAGTATCACCCACTCACCCTTGCAACTCATCATTATCACCACCTTGAGCCCGCCGATGGCTCGGTCCACACTCAACCTCTGGTGGCAGAGATTCAAGCCAAAGATTTTCCTATTAAAAAAATGCTTTATTCAAAACCATTTGATTTCAAAAACCATAGGTTATTTTGCCTATATATATGACTGGTTTTCTTTTTTTGGGTAATGCCCTAGGGCGTTTAGCTTGAAAATAAAAGGGGTTAACCGAATATACAGCCTACAAGGGGCATACCCCAGGTAAGACAAAACAAAAGGAAATGAAAATTATAAAGGCGCCAAGTGGCTACATGGGTTGCTCGTGTCCTTGCCCCCGCCGAACAAACTATCCCAAGGAATAGAAAGTTCAACGGGGGATCTGGACACGGCGTACAATCAGAGGCCCTCAAAGTCCTCGCAATACATACATTGGTTGTGTGCAGTAGCAGAAAACTATCAAGACCATGGTCTGACATACTACATCAGAATAAACAACAGCTACTACACTTAGCATTCAATACAGTAGCAGAAAATAGAGCAATAAGCTATAACTGCATGACTGCCCGAGCAAAAAGAATGCCCAAGCTGCTGGGCTGGCCTAGCGGGGCTGCTAGGCTGTAGGACCGGCTCCTTGGCCGGGCTGATGAGGCTCGTAGGGCCAAAAATCCCTGCTGACTGCCGTGGTGGTTGCTGTTTGCCCGGGCTGGCTGTTTTGCCCGATCAAAGCCACGGCTGTGATGGAGGCCACGGCGGCTGGAGGCCACGGCGGTGATGGAGGCCACGGTGGCTGGAGGCCACGGCGGTTGTTCGTGGTGGGAAGAGGAACCCACAGTGGAGTGACCACTGCCGGCATGGCCTGGCCCAAACTGGCCCACGGCTGTCGAGGCCCACAAGGACCGGCAGCTGGTGGCTGTGGTTCAGACCGCTAGCTAACAGCAACCGGACTGAACAGCAACCCAAGGTAGCCGTCGCCGGACTGAACAGCAACCCAAGGTTGCCGTCGCCGTCGCCGTTGCTGTAGATGGATCTGAGCGTGAACGAAGAAGCAGATCTGCTCTGGGTCTTCTATGTGGTAGTTGAGCTCCTCGGTTGAGCTCGACGGCGATGTGGAACTCGCCGGTTCACGGGCTGAACAGCAACCGAAGGTCGCCGGAACAGATCCCAAATGGTACCCGCCGGTTCACGGCGGGGATATGGTTGGAGGCGAAGCCCACGGCTGTGGAGCTCCGGCCCATAGTGAAGTTTGACCGATCCAGACGAAGGCCAGGCAGGTGGTGAGACCGCACCAGATCTGTCCGGAGCGGAGGGTGGTGGAGGATAGCGGTGGTCGCCGGTTGTTGAGGGCGGTGGAGGAGAGCCTCTCTAAGAAGAGAGTATCCCTTGCCCGGGAGATGGCTGCTGCCCGGTGGCTGGGCCTTGTTTGGCGGTGGCTGCTGCCACTGCCGTGGAAGTGCCGGCTGATTTGGGTCAGAGGGAGCTTTCTCTCTCTAGGCTAGAGAGAGAAGCTCCCCCAACTATTGGACTGCTTGTTATGACTGGTTTTCAGCTGAGAGGGAGGACGAAATTTTCATCCCAAAGAACCCTTACTCTCTGCTTTCTTTCTCTCTCTAAGCTAAAGACCAAAAACCTCCAAACTCTATTTCCAAACTCCAAAGGTTTTAGAAATCACCAAGGAAAAGGGCAAGAAACCCAGAATACTCTTCTGATCTCTTGCACTCTCCTCTCTTCACCCACATTTCAAAGTCATTCCAAGGAGCAAAAGTTCAAGGAAAAGGTAGAAACTTTCACCTTTGATCTCAACCAAAAGGGCTGTTCTTCCCTTCTGAGGGGGGTCTCTCAGCCTGACCCAGTCTTCAATACTGGGTGCATGGTTGGGAGACCCTAGTGTAAGAACAAGAGCAATGGGGCAAAAAAAATGTTTTCATAAAACCCCTACTGGAAACACTCCCAAGCGCTCGGGACTGTTCCCAGTTTCATGTATGGTCTTTTGTTACAAAGTAGGTTGAGAATGAAGTGTAATATTAAAAGAATTGGTTTCATCTTGGCATGCATGCACAGAAAATGGTTTTCCCCTAAAAACATAAACATTTTCTCACAAGTTTTCATGTGTGAACAAGGTTTCTCTCTTTCAAAGTTAAAAGAGGTTCTCCTCTTGGGAAATATCAAAACAAGGGCCTTTGCATGTCAAAATGGTACTATTTCCTGTTTGAGAGTAAGCTGACATGCAGCTCACTCCCAAGCGCTCGGAACCATTCCAGAGCGCTCGGGAGTGCATGCATGCCATTGCTTCCCATTTTCCAGTCTGCTGTGTTATCTGGTCTCTGCATGCATAAGTGTGGCCCGTTGTTCTTTTAAATTTGTAGATTTAGTCTTGTTAAGGCAGGGATGCAAGGTTTGAAAGATTGAGGGTTCATCCTAGTCTTTCAAATCCTCTGCTGAGCCAGTAATGTATATAGCAGCTTTTCAGTTCCTATTTTAGCATTGTATTCTGTCGGTGCTAACAAAGCTTGCAGGTTGGGTGTCAGAACTCCCAAGCGCTCGGGACTGATCTCGAGCGCTCGAGAGTGAAGTCAGTGGCAGTTTCCAATTTTCTGTCATTCATGCATTTGCTCACCGTTACTCCATCATTTCACTTCCCCCTGTACAACTGCACATGCATGCACTTCTTACCTGTTATAATTGTGGATACTTGCTAAATGCTCTAATGAAACAAAATCCCTTTGAAAAATCCCACAAACGTTTAGTAGAGACCGATTTCGAATCGGGCGAGGGGGGTGCCGTAAAACCCTTCCCCCCTCGTAACATGGCTTCCGAACCCTCAAAACGATCTCTGGTTTTCAATTCAAATCAACCGGTTTTCCAAACAATACGGTTTCTCGGGTGATATACCGCAAATCCGGGTGGCGACTCTTCAAACGGTGTATTTTTTTCTTCAAAGCGGCGGGAAAATTATAAAGCAAAACATTTTTGTTTTTCGGGCAGGTAGCCCACAACAGGCCCGTCATATTTTTTTGAATGTTAAGTTCCTTTTCGCATTTTTATTTAGCTGTTAGCCTCATCACATGTAATGTGCCTGTTTTGTTGGAGTGAGTCAGGTAGGGATGTTGTTCAACGTATTGAGTCGGACTCGGACAAAGCGACAATTGCCTACCCCATGGAATGAGTGGCATTTGCATGAACCAGAAGTCCCACAGCAATCGAACACGTGAGTGGTTACTTATACTACACCTACTCTAATGTTGACATAATGCATGCATGTTTACGAACTGCATTTCCATGGATGCAGGCACGATTGTGGATTTTATACTTTCAAGTTCATGAAGCACTGGATGGGGGGCCGGATGAATACACAAGAACTTGAGGTAAATAGTATTTTTTTTTGGGTAATGCCCTAGGGCGGTTAGCTTGAAAATAAAAGAGGTTAACCGAATTTACAGCCTACAAGGGGCATACCCCAGGTAAGACAAACAAAAAAGAAATGAAAAATATAAAGAGCGCCAAGTGGCTACATGGGTTGCCCGTGTCCTTGCCCCCGCCAAACAAACTATCCCAAGGAATAGAAAGTTCAACGGGGAGGCTGGACACGGGCGTGGCAAAACAGTAAATACCCGACTCCAACCGTCGGTACAAGGTACAATAAGAGGCCCTCGAAGTCCCCGCAATACAAACTACGGAAACCATAAAATATAATGGCCAGTGCACAACCCGCACTGATTAAATTAAAAACCCATTGGGCAGGCTGCTGCCTGCTGCGTGGCCAAGTAGGCCGTTTGCTGATTGCCCGGGCAGCCCTGCTAGGCTGGTGACTGCCCGAGCTGGCTGGCTGGCCGGACCAATTGCTGCCCGCATTGGGTAGCCATGACTGCAAAAAACAGATCTGCCCGTTGCTGTTGCTGTTGGTGGCCGGCCCGAGGCTGAGCTACCTAGCGGCCGGGATTGGTATTGAGCCCCACGGACCAGATGGCCGGTAGTGGCTTCAGATCTGCCCGGAGCAGATCCAAAAACGTAGTCGCCGGTCCTCGTCCGGGTTGACTGTGGAGACTAAGCACTACGGCTATTTGAGCCACGGTGGTAGCTGTTGACTGGACCAGTTGGAGGCCGGGCCAGGTGGAGCTTGCTCGAACCAGATCTGGCCTGACCGAAATTGCCTTGTGGTGGCCGAAGGTTGCTGCTACCGGTTGTGGAGTGCGGTGGAGGAGAGTCTCTCTAAGGAGAGAGCCTCCCTTGCCCGTTGCTGCTGCTGCTGTTGGCCGGCCGGTGGCCAGACCTTGTGGTGGCTGCCATGGCTGGATATGGGTTGGGCGGTGTAGATGGCCCGTAGATGGTTGACTGAACCAGAGAGGTCCAGATATGGTTGAACAACCGGACCAGAGGAGGCCGGCCCAGTGATGGCTGGCTTTCCCAGATCTATTACTGACCAGCGGAGGCCGGACCAGTGGTGGCTGGTTTGAGTCTTGGGCGGTGGAGGAGAGCCCCTGTCGTGCGAGGGGCTCCCTTGCCCGAGGTGTACTGCTGCTGCTCCTGCTTAGCTCCGAATGCCAGCGGATTGGATGGATAGATGGCCGGAATGGGCTTGGCCAGGCCGGAGATGGTGGTTGCCGAGCTGGAGGGGGGCTTTCTCTCTCTAGGTTAGAGAGAGAAGCTCCCCCAGCTGTTATTCATCACTTGCTGGTAAATAGTATCTCAAATACTTGTCAGTCAATTGTGTTTGCACAAAACGTTAGGACCACTAGAAACTTAGACATGTGCTTGTGTTATAGGATCATGTGGGAACTAATGCTATTGATGTGCACAAGAGGCTACTAGTACGGTTGTTGTTAACCCGCACAACCACTTGTGAGATGTGGTTCTAAGGAGATTGTTGAAGTGAACTGGAAGGTAATGGTTTTTGGGAGATGTTGTTTATCCTTGTAAACATTTAGCATTCAGGATGTATTTGGTTAGTTTAAGTCCTCCTCTGGCTA
Organism: Rhododendron griersonianum; assembly: GCA_018127125.1. Taxonomy (NCBI): domain Eukaryota; kingdom Viridiplantae; phylum Streptophyta; class Magnoliopsida; order Ericales; family Ericaceae; genus Rhododendron; species Rhododendron griersonianum. The sequence continues at coordinate 27,349,932 of CM030796.1, read as the reverse complement.
CGCTGTCTCTGGTTTGTTTTCCTGTACTATACTTTTGAGAAGGGCATGTCCGTATTCTACCGTCTAGTGGCTTAGGTGTTTATGTGTGACAATGTGTCTCTCTGATTGATTCATGTAGGATTGACAATGGTTTAAGTAGTAAACCAGGTGGCATAACTGTGAGGATATAGCAGAATTTGAATTTAGATCACAGGATTACCTTATGCTTCATTTGAAATTGGGGCAGTTCGAAGATCCAGTACGTCAAATATGTAATGAAGTACTCAAATAGTGTATATGAATCTATGATTGATTTTGCATGGTATAAATCTTTGGCAGTTCAAAGTACTTTCTTTTCACTGTGAAGTATGTAGGATTGGTTTTGGACAAGGGTGATATTTGTCCAATATGTCAATATAATGCTTATCCCCTAATACAGTTCATCTGCTGCAGTTTACCATTGAATGCAATATGTTTTGTGCAGTCTATGACTATTGTTCTGCTATTGTTTTGTTGTTGTACTGTGAAGCTAAGCCAAGCCCCCTTGCTGGGCATGGATTATGTTCATAGTTCAGTTGTATTAGCTGTTGAAGTTCTGCGTAGCAGTGGCTTGTATAGTTTGGTTGTATTAGCTGCTGCCTGGCTGCCGTGGCTGGTAATGCTGTTTGCTGCTACTGCTGGTACTTGCTGTTGGTTCTTCTGCTGCTTGAGTTCAGTCCACCAATCTGCTGTTCAGTTCTGCTGTTATTTTCTGCGTTAAGTTGCTTCAAGTTCTGCTATAAGCTGCTGCTTTGAGCATGGGATAGCAAACTGCTACTATTTGGACTGTCTATGGTGACAGTAACCAACTGTCATGAACTTTCTGCCTATAGGGAACAGATGCTGCTTGGGGATCAAATGTTCAAAGAAGGCCGGTTTTACCATAACAGTTGTAATTGTTGGGCTATATTGTTGGGTCTTACTATATAACTTGACAAAATCACACTTTATAGGCATTTTTGTAGGACTTTGGAGACATGGCAGGGGTCTTCGCTACATGTTTAAGCACTTATGTTGAAAATAAGTTTGTTTCCGTTTCAGTTGACTAATCTCTATGCATAGTTTGTGCCAATCTGCACCTATCCCTTCTTATTTTGGTTATTTCATCAGTTTGTTTGGCTTGGCTTACCTTAGATTGGTAATCCCTTCCTTCCACGTACACATTTCCTGTATGAAGAATGTTTTTGTGTGTGTGATAAGGTTTCGGGGAGATGGAACTCGTGAAAGGTTTGGGGGAGATGGAACTCGTGAATCTGTTTGCAAAGGCTCCATATACTTGCTTGATATCTTGGGCTGCTTTTACTTTCTGAATCTGCAATAACTGGGTGCACCATATGTGTTTTGTTTGAGTGTGAATTCCTGTTGCTTTTGCATTCTCTGTTGGATCTGAAAAGAGTTCATTAGCCACCTATATCTAGTGTCACACGGACTCGGGTATACCACAAGAGTCTGGAACCCCATATTTGGAAAGGAAATAAGGAAACGGGCGACATTGATTTATCACGTAGAAGGGACGGCTGGGGAGCTTCTCTCTCTAACTTAGAGAGAGAAAGCTCCAACCCACCTACGGCTGACTGTTCCGGTTAACAGCAGCAGCAACAGCAAGGCAGAACAACCATCCGGGCAAGGGATCCTCTCTCCTTAGAGAGGCTCTCCTCCACCGCCCTCCACTATCGGCCACCACTGGTCCGGCCGTTTATCCGGCTTAGGGTACCCAAAAAAAAAACAACAGATCCAGAGAGAGGAAGCTCCCCCACGGCCCAGCCACGCCGGCCTTCCACCTCGACGCAGCAGCAGCAGGCACCTCGGGCAAGGGAGCCCCTCGCACGACAGGGGCTCTCCTCCACCGCCCCCACACCCGGCAACCCGGAGCTCAAACTCCACCTGGTCCGGTCAAAACCCAATCGGGTTCGAAGCTCAACAGCTTCGTCCCCAACCTCAACCCCGCCGTCAACCGGCGGGTACCATTCTGGATATACTCCGAGTAGATCTGAAATCAACATCAACTGCAACCACCCACCACCGGCCAGTCTGAAATCTCACGGCTGATGGCCTCCAGCCTTCGCTGAGGGGCTCAAGAGCTATCGGTCCATTCATTGGGAACGGCGCCGGCCTTCATCTGGCTACCGCTGGTCCGGCCAGCCTCTTTTGGCAAGTCAGGCCAGCCGGCCTTCATCTCAAACCCACCTTCATCGTGGGGTTCAACAGCCGCCGTGGGCCTTAGCCGCTGTGGTCCGGCCAGTCCAGGTACGGTCACCGCCAGTCAAGGCCTCTCCGGCCAGATCTGTTCCTCTCCGGTCACCGCCGTCGGCCTTCATCAGCCGTGGCTTCCGGCCAGCCACAGCTGGCCATCACTGGACAGGCCAAGCCACATCCGGGTTTCTACAGCTCGGTCTCTGCAATTCCCTCCATCAACAGCCGCCGTGGGGCTTAGCCGCCGTGGGGCTCAGCCACCGTGGGGCCCAACATAGCACCCTACCAGTACCCTTCCTGCCAGCCCGGGCATTCAGCTCGGGTGAGGGGGCAGCAGTGGCTGCAGTGGCTGCAGTGGCTCGGGCGAGGGGGCAGCAGTGGCTGCCGGTGATTCTTTGCTCGGGCAGAGGCTAGGCGCTGGCAAGGCCAAGGCAAGCCAGGCCAGCCAACCACAGAACAGGCCGGGCCTGCCCGGCCAACAGCAAGCCAGCCACAGGCTCGGCCAGCCAATTTTTTGCCAGCCCGGGCAGAGGAGGCTCGGGCAGTTATCTATGATGCAGTTTAACTACTGTTTACTTTTACTTCTATTGTATTACTAGTTGCTGTGTTCTGGTAGCAGTAGCTGATTTGATTAGTTATTTCTGTGATTGCGAGGACTTCGAGGGCCTCTAATTTACCCCTATCCCGACGGGTTGTGTCGTGGATTTTCTGCTATTGCGATGCCCGTGTCCAGGTTCCCCGTTGAACTTTCTATTCCTTGGGATAGTTTGTTCAACGGGGCTTGGACACGGGCAACCCTTGTAGCCACTTGGCTCATTTTGTTTTTTCGTTTTCTTTTTGCTTTGTCTTACCTGGGGTATGCCCCTTGTAGGCTGTATATTCGCTTAACCTCTTTTAATTTCAAGCTGATTTACCCAAAAAAAAAGAAACGGGCGACATTGCCCCATGTCAGCATGATTTTCAGGGCTTTAGCCATTTGAACATAAGAAGATGGAGTAAAAAGAGATAACGGTGAAAATGACAAAAAAACAAAATTACATTGTTGGAGAAGGATGAAACCTCGAAGGGATGGGTATAAATTGGTCGGAGGAACCTTCTTGAGGGAGCTTGAGAGGATTCGCATATCGTAGAAGAGTATGGTGAGGCATCACCCCTTGGTGAACTTATAGGCTCCTCAACAGGCATCTTACAATCGTCTAACTCTGGCCGGATGAAACGATGTAAGCTGGTTTCAGTTCCTGATTCATTTTCACGAAGGTAGGAGAAGTCCTGATTGCAAATGAACAATGAGCGAGTAGAATTTAACAATTAGTGTCACCTTTTTTTCTTAGCTTACATCCTTGGAATAAAATTTGGCTGACGAAAATTGTTCTAGGGACGATTGTTGGAGGTGAAACTAATTTTTTTATATTAATTAGCTTACAAGTTGAGCTAAGTTAACTTGGTTTTCACACTTATATCGAACTCGGTCTTCGAAATTGTGAGATATGCTCCAAATGGGTGTGAGATATTGTGAGATATTCCCACTTACATCGTGATTGTTCTGCTAGCTGCTGCTAATGCTATGCAGCTAGCTGCATTGTAGTGGCAGCTAGCTGCTGGTGTGCTACCAATGGCCAATTCAATGCATCTAACGGGTGGTTCCGAATGGGGAAGTACCAATGGTCTGTTTCAGTTGCTGCTGCTGTTCCGTCTGCTGAATCAAGGGATATTTGCTGTTGCTGTTCCGTTTGCTGCAGTGAATGGATGTACATACGGACTACAGTTGCTGCCAATGATGCTAGGTTCTTTTGTAAACGATCTGAACGCTATGGAAAGTTTCCATCTCGTTCTCATGTTGTAACCGTTAACTGCTAGATTCAACTTCTGTAAACCCTTCTTTTGGCATGTGTTTCTCTCCCATCTCTTAGATGGCCTTGAAACATGTGGATCTCATTACTTATATTCATCTTCATTGTAATCCTTGTCTTTAGTCAATGTAGCCGCTTGGCTTAGGTCAATCTTCTCAATCTTTGATTTTCTCTTTCTTTTCCTCCTGGGGTATACCTCTTGTAGGCTGTATATCCGGTTATCCTCCTTTTCTATTTCAAGCTATTTTACCCAAAAAAAAAGAAAGAAAAAAAGACTCGTTCGTGAACCGTGAGGTGATTCTGTGTGCTGCTCTGTGTGCTGCTACTGCAGTTGGCCGATTATGTTGCTGTTGAGTTCTGCTACTTTGCTGCTGCTGTTTGTTAATGAACCGTGAGGTGATTCTGCTGTCCAGTCATGGGCACTGCTATGGCGTTACCTGTTCAAATGGGCTACTGTCGTAATCTGCTGGTCGTTCCTCTCGGCCAGAATGGATGCTGCTATGTTTTGCTGCTGCTGCTGCAGTTTCTTGAATGCCTGCTGCTGCTCCAATCCATTCCAGCAGGTGTATTGTTTTATTGATGCTGCTGTTCATATATGTGGCTGCCCATTGCTGCTGTGTGGTTTGCTATGCTCTGATGATCTGATTGCAATGCTATTAGCCGGACTAATTTAAAAGGATGGCTGTCCAAGGTAGCACTAGGTTACAAAGATGGCATACACTCTTTTGACATGTGTTTCCCTCCCATCTATGAGATGGCATTGAAATATATGGATCCTATGTCTATGTAAACTTGACTACCAATGAAGTGTAGTTAGTATTAACTAGATTAGATTGGTCTTCGCTACCATGGCCAATCAGTCCATTTTCAATGAAGCCTTTGGCGTTAATGTAGCCACTTGGCATCCATCAATTTTCTTAATCTTTGTTATTCTTTTTCTTTCCTCCTGGGATATGCCCCTTGTAGGCTGTACATTCGCTTAGCCTCTTTTTTATTTCATGCTAATTTACCAAAAAAAAAAAGACTCGTTCGTGAAAGTCCAAGGAGGCTGAGGCACTACCTCGGATCTCGCATGCAGTGAACCTACAAAGATCCTCCCTAGAGCAGCTAGGGGATGGAACTCAACTCCGTGCCGACTTCGCCATCTTTTCCTTTTCTAATGGGACCCATCAAACATGACAAATAATGGACGACAATATTCATTATTCATAAGGAGCCTTTTTTTTTTTTCTTGACATTCAGAAGTGTGGAAAGTTAGGTGATCCAACATTCATTCCACCTTAACGAACTTTCTCCAACGTACAGAAGAACAAGTGAATAATTGTAAAAGACTTTATCATCAATACGTAAAGAGCGTTCTGCTTATTCATAAAGAGCACTTGCCAATCGACTTCTCGATCTTTTCCTTCTATCGCTGAGAGTGCAATCGGGGTTTTTTTTTTTTTTGGGTAAATCAGCGTGAAATTGAAAAAGAGGCTAAACGAATATACAGCCTACAAGGGGCATACCCCAGGAGGAAAAGAAAAGAAAATAAAAAGAGTAAAGAAAATTGCAAATGCCAAATGGCTACATGGGCTAAAAGATATGCGTTGTTTTCAATCCATCTAGTAAGAGGGAGGGAAAACAACGCCTAGAATGTGTAGGGAGATATTCCCGAACAGGTACAAATATTGGCCGAACACGTGGTACGCCAGATCCGTGTAATGAGGAAAGTGATATGGGACTCCATATAAGATGAACGGCGGCGGTAAGATTCCGGTGTTATGAGAAGGCACCAGATTAGATTGTCTGTTCGGCTGAAAGGGACTAACGACATGAGAAGTCGTTAGTTGGTACAGCCTGTTCGGCCAAAAGGGGCCAATGTCATAGGAAATCATCTGGTTGTGCTGTTTGTTCGGTAGGAGTATATGCCGAACATATGGAGTCATCTGGAGAAACGCAGCCTTAAGAGATAAGGTAGAGGGGGTATTCTAGAAGACGAACCCGATATACAGTAAAGATAAGTAAAGAAACAGTCCTATCAATGGACGAGTTCTATGGTGAAAAGAGACCCTATGAGGAAGGGATCTCGGTTGATTGGGCAAGAGATCCCCAAGAGAGCCAGGGTTCCTACACGAGGCAGGAGACCTGGGCAACAAGGGTGCTTGGAAAGCAAGCATGCTCATATCTATAAATACGAGGTAAACCTGGAGAAAAAAGGTACGCAATAAGTTGCACTCATTCTACACTTTCCTACTGATAATTAGTGTTTTGATACAGTACGAGATACTAACTTAGGCATCGGAGGGCCTTTGCTACGAGAGGCATAGGTGCGCTCACCCCTTGTCTGTTTTACAGGTTAGGGTTCAGGCGAAGGTATTAGGGTTCCGGTTGGGCGGCACGTGAAAGAAGGAGATTCAGCGCTGTTCTAGATACCATCTGTTTTTCTCCACCTACAATTGGCGCCGTCTGTGGGAAACGAAAGAGTTCCCTTTTGAAATACGACCATGGTGGAGGTAGATCCAGTCACACCGATCACCGATAAAAACCAGGCTGGTGGGGCAGGAGACAAATCCCTACCAGGTGCTCCGAGAAAGCCAACTAGCGGGCATGATAAGAGGACAACAAGCAAGGATCCTCTTACCATCCACGACAACTCCAAGAATAGGGAGGGCAGAACGGCTACAACCTCCACGCGAAGGAGCAAATCCCATCACAGGGGAGATTCGGTTGCACATTCGAAAAGTGTGCATAGCAACGAGGATATCCTCGACAAAAAGAGGCAAGAAGTCGAGGAATATGCCCGACTAATTCGGAAAAGGGAACACGAGATCCGAGAGTTAGAACGGATCCGAGAACATCCTGAGGATTCTGGGTTGTCAGGAAGGAAATCTAGGGGTGACGGACTGGTCATGGTGCAATACACAAAGGCCCCTTCACGAAGAAGGAGGAGCAAGTCCAGAAGCCCCACTCCTCCCAAGAAAAGGGTTTCTTCACGAAAAAGAAGGAGCAGGAGTCCGAGCAAGCAAAGAACTCCCCCGCGTTACAGGGGAAGCAGGAGCTGAAGCTCCTCACCCGGAGGAAGGCTTAAGAAAACACCACAGGGACAGGTACGAGAGACCTGATAATGATTGGAACAGGACAGTGACCCACGAATCCAAAAAGCGAGAAGATGGGTCTATGACTGCACGAGAAGCAGCGAGGCGGGCCCTGAGTATATAGCAGCATCACCTTTTTCAAAAAGGCTACAGGATGCGCGCCTACCAAGCAGAGTGAAACATGGGACGTTCGTACTTTATGAGACAAATGCGGATCCCGTTGCTCACGTACAACATTACCAACAGGCCATGTTCATGCATGATGGGTATGATGCCATTATGTGTAAAATGTTCCCCTCAAGTTTGGGAAAGGTGGCCTTATCATGGTTCCATAAGTTGGAACCACGTTCCATACGAGGATGGACGCAGTTAGCAGAAGAGTTCACTGCTTGGTTCTTGACGAGTAGAAAGGCTCCCAAGACATTCGAAAGTCTCTCAATGATGAAGCAGGAGGACAACGAGCCGATCAGAGACTACGCAAAGAAATACTGGGAGACCTTCAATGAGATAGACAGTTGCAGTGAGGAGTATGCGATTGCTACCTTCAAAACTGGCCTGCCTGTTCAGGGCGAGTTACGCCGATCATTGAATAAGCATCCCGTGGTATCATTGGCAAGGCTGATGGAGCGTATCGAACAACACGCAAGAATGGAGGATGACATACTCTGGGAGGAAGGCAGAGTTGTTGCCGAACAGCCAAAAACTCCAGCAAAGAAGGCGGATAAGCCAGAGTCCAAGACCTATAGGAAAGAATATGGGCAGGCTAAGAAAGAGCCTTACAAGGAAAAGCAGGCACCTGATCCTAAGTCGTTCTTTTCGATAACCACGGTTTGGAAAGAACCAATCTATAGGATTCTTTATCGAATAAAGAATCAGCCTTTCTTCAAATGGCCCCCAAGTCTAGGTGGGGATAAGGAAGCAAAACGTGCTACGAATCAGCACTGCAGTTACCACAATGATTGGGGTCACATGACAGAGGATTGTGAGATGTACAAGAGACATCTCGACGATTTGGTCTCTCGTGGTTATCCTAAGGAATTCATTCAGGAGGATCCCAAAGATAAAGGGAAAACAATGGAGATGGATTACGAGCAGAATCCTAGGGGGGTGATCCATATGATACATGGATTAGCCACGCCTTATACGAGGAATGAGGTGAGACTGCTGCAGAGGCAGGTCAAGCATGACCAGTATGTTATACGAGTAGGGAACAAAAGAGGGCGAGAGAATATTATGCCCAACGAAGCTATAGTCTTTACAGATGAGGATCTGGGAGAGGTCCAGGTGCCCCACAATGATGCATTGGTCATAACCTTACGAATTGGGGAATACGACATTGAGAGAATCCTGGTGGATTCAGGAAGCTGTACAGAGGTGTTGTACTACGACGCATTCAAAAGGTTGGGGCTGAAACAGACAGATTTGGAACAATCTATCACACCTTTGGTTGGATTTGGTGCAAGTGCAGTATGGCCCCTCGGAATAGTGACACTACCTGTTCGGGCGAGGACAGTGGTCCTAAGGACAGACTTCTTGGTTGTGGATGTACCATCCTCCTATAATGCAATTATAGGAAGGACTTGGTTACATAAGATGAGGGCTGTTTCTTCTACATATCACCAGATGGTGAAATTCCCAGGGTCCGACGGGATCGAGAAGATAAGAGGAAATCAAAAGTCAGCACAACAGTGCCTTATTTCTATCATCAAGAAAGTTTCAAAGGCCCATCAAGTTCATACGGTAGAGGTACCAGATCAACTGACTGTCGAAGATGTCGGAAGAGATCCAACAGAGAAAGTTGTGGAGGGCCTCAAGAAGATACAAATCAACGAGACTGATCCTGAGAGGTATTTTCTAATTGGGGAATCACTGCCGGATGAAGAAGAATCCGAATTGGTAGGTTTCTTGAAAGAACATGTTGATGTGTTTGCATGGGTACCGGAGGAGATGCCTGGAGTGGATGCAGATGTGATCTGCCACCACCTGAATGTTGACCCGCAGCATAAGCCCGTTATTCAGAAGAAAAGAAGGGCAGCAGTACAGCATGTTGACGTTGTAATTGAAGAGGTGGATCGTTTGCTAGAGGCCAAAGCAATACGAGAAGTCTATTACCCAGAGTGGCTGTCCAACACTGTGGTCGTGAAGAAGAAGAATGGGAAATGGCGTGTCTGTGTAGACTTCACAGACTTGAATAAAGCTTGTCCTAAGGATAGCTTCCCTCTCCCAAGGATTGATCAATTGGTTGACGCCACTGCTGGGTATGAGCGGATGAGTTTCCTCGATGCATATCGAGGATATCATCAAATTGCCATGTTTGGGCAGGATCAAGAAAAGACTTCTTTTATTACACCACGAGGGTTGTACTGTTACAGTGTTATGCCTTTTGGGCTGAGGAACGCAGGAGCAACTTACCAGAGGCTGGCAACAATAATGTTCAAGAAACTTCTTGGCCAAACTATGGAGGTATACATAGACGACATGGTGGTCAAAAGCAAGACCCGGCAAGGGCACATTCTGGACTTGAAAGAAGCTTTTGGAATTTTGAGGAAATACAAGTTGAAACTCAACGCCTCGAAATGTGCGTTTGGAGTTGGCTCTGAAAAATTCCTGGGCCACCTAGTGACTCTGAGAGGAATCGAGGCAAATCCTGATCAGATAACGGCCTTACAGAAGCTCCAAAGTCACTACGATAGAAGTCCAGAGGCTGACTAGGATGGCTGCGGCCCTAAACAGGTTCATTAGCCGTTCAAGTGATAAATGTAGGCCTTTTTTTTTTTTGGGTAACTTAGCTTGAAATTAAAATAGGTTAAGCGAATGTACAGCCTACAAGGGGCATACCCCAGGAGGAAAAGAAAAAGAAAACAAATAAGAGTGACAAAAGTGCGGTAAACCATGTACAACCCGCATGGAGAGTAAGATAAAGTAAATACATAACAAAATGCTATGTGTACTGAAATACGAGAAATAGGAAATTGAACTACTACCTGGCATAACCCGCCAGGCTAGGAAATAAAGTAAATAAAGTAGATAGTCATGGTCAACGATGACCGCCTGATAACCAGCGCTGAGGAGAGATCCTCCTCCTCCAAGGCTGAGATTAGAAGACCAAGAACCTAGATGCCAATCACCACGAAGCTAGCATAGCACCCACTCAACAGAAGTCAACTACTACAGAGGGACCCGGAACAAGAGAGGCTCGTACTGGAGATGTCGGCATCCGACAAGGCTACCCTGCTAAGCACCCTGCACACCACGCCCATTCCAACCAGACTACTACATCCTCGCCCAAATCCCCTAGGCTCGCTAACGACTACAAGCGGAACAGAAAGAAGGACCACCAAAAGTAGCCACTCAAACCTCAAGTGGTCCAGGCTGCTCTTTTCGATCAGTGCAAACCACTAATCTAATCAGAAACAGACTACGAAGCTACCCATTTCAATCAGTGAGAATCCACCAATCTAGTCAACGACAGCTCCAGCAACTACCTTGCTCAACCAGACTCATCCATAATCTAATCATCGGCACCCACAGCTGCTGCTACTGCGAGACTGCCCCTTAATTAGGAGAATCCAATCTAATCAATAATAGCCACGACCACTAGAATACTACGCAAATCCTCAGAGCTAATAGCGCAGGCTCAAGGGATATAGTGGGCTCGACGAAGAGCCCGACCCCCGATTTCAGTCCAACAGATGACCGCCTATCGGGGGTTGCAAAAACTAACAGTGAACTGGCCCATAAGTCCAGCAACAAGATAAATGCAAAAACAGAACATTACATGACAAAATATTAAATTTCCCACTGCCCGAGCCACCAAGCCAGCTTACCTGCCCGGGCTGGCCTGCCATCGGGCGACTGCTGCCTGCTGCTGCTGCTTGCTGCTGTAGCTGCCTGCTGCCGCTGCCGCCTTCCTTGTGGCTGGACGAATATTGACTCGAATCGCCCGGGCAAAAACCTGCCGCCTAGCCTCTGCCCGAGCAAAACAATCACTGGCAGCCCACCGCTGCCCCCCGCTCGACCACTCACAGATGGCCTGCCCGGCTGGCTTGCACGGCTGATGGAGGCCCGGCGGTTGATGGAGGGAGTTGTAGAGACCGGGCCGTAGAAGCCCGGATGTGGCTTGGCCGGTCCAATGGTGCCCAGCTGTGGCTGGCTCGACGAATGCCGGCTGGCCTTGACTGACCTGGCTGGCTGGCCTTGATTGGCTCGCCTGCCCGGGCTGACTGCCGGGGTCAAAGGCTGGCCAAGCTGACCGCCGGCGTTGTGCATCGATGAGGTTAGGCCGGAGCCCAGATCCTTTCCGGTCGGCGAGAACTGAACTGAACCCACCGGCGGCCCGATGCCGACAGTAGGAGATGGCGGATCCGGTGAGTATACCTGATGAGTGAAGGCGGTTGATGGTTGTTGATGGCCGACGGCTATCGAGCCACATGGCTTTGAATGAGACCCTCGGTCGTGAGGTTGAAGCCACCCAGTCGTAGTCTGTGCCGCTGCCCGCCGCCGGGGCCACAACCGAGCAGCCCTGGTGCTAAACCAAAGCCCACCCAGTCAGAGGCTGACGACGGTGACTGGATGTGGGCTGCCGAGGTGAATGGACCTGGGTTGCCCAGTTTTGACTTTCCCGTTTAACCCCCGGTCGACCGCCCGGCGAGCCACCACCGGCGGTGGGCTGACTTGGGATTTATAGCACCGGAGAAGATGAACAGTGGCCGTTGGTCTGGCTGGCTTGAGTTGGGATCTGCACAGCGCGGATCCCAAAAAGGTAATCCACACTGCTGTCGCTGTAATGCCCGGACCGGTGGTGGCCGGCTGAGGTTTGACTGGACCAAAGGAGGCCAGCTGAGTCTGGCCGTCGACTGTTGACCGGACCAGAGGTGGCCGGAAGAGGATAGGTGATCGGACCCAAGGGGTTGCCGATTGTGATAAGATCTGGCCGGAGCAGCATCCCGAGGGCTGCCGGCTGTGGAGGGCGGTGGAGGAGAGACTCTCTAAGGAGAGAGGATCACTTGCCCGGATGGTTCTTCCCTTCCTTGGCTCCGGAGATGGAGTTGAACGGCCGGAGGGGGGCTTTCTCTCTCTAGGTTAGAGAGAGAAGCTCCCCAGGAGTGACCACTGGTCCTCTGGATTCAATGATTAGGCCTTTCTTCCAGTTGCTCAAGAAAAGAGAAGGGTTCGAATGGGGAGCAGAATGTGAGCAGGCATTCCAGGACTTGAAGAAATATTTGGCTCAAGCCCCCCTCTTGTCGACTCCAGACCCAGGTGAGATTTTGATTTTATATCTAGCAGTTTCTGAACATGCTGTGAGTGCGGTTCTGTTAAGGGACAAGGGACCCAAACAGATCCCGGTTTATTATGTGATTAAAACACTTCTAGACGCAGAAACGAGGTATCTGCCCCTTGAGAAGCTGGTCCTCGCCTTAAGGACATCAACACGAAAATTGCCCCATTATTTCCAAAGCCATAAGGTCGTGGTTTATACTGAGTTTCCATTAAGATCATTGCTACGAAAGGCAGATTTCTCTGGGCGGATCTCAACCTGGTCTGTTGAGTTAAGTCAATACGATATTGACTTTCAGCCGCGCACTGCAATAAAAGGCCAAGTGTTGGGAGATTTTGTAGCAGAATTCTCACCAACGGTAGCACCCCAGCCCCTGCAAGACAAGAGCAGAAAGTCGGACTATCGAAGAGGAAAGGAAAGGCGCTTGCCGAACAGGACCCTTTGGAGTGGAAACTGTTTGTTGACGGTTCTGCCTGCAACACTGGGTCAGGTATTGGTATTGTTTTGTTCCCTCCCGGAGGGGTTATGTTGGAACAGTCTGTTCGGCTTGGCTTTAGTGCATCGAATAATGTAGCAGAGTACGAGGCTCTCTTGGTTGGCTTGAACAGTGCAAAAACTCTGAAGGTTAAAAGGATCAGGGTTTATTGTGATTCACAATTGGTGGTAAACCAACTGTCCGGCGAGTATGAAGCTTGAAATGAGAAGATGGCAGCCTACGTGGAGGCGGCCAGAGGTTTACTAAACACCTTCGAAAGAGTATGTATAGAACAGATAAGCTCTGGACAGAATTCTCATGCAGATTCTTTAGCTTGGCTGGCTGCAGCTGTTCCAACTGAGTTTAAACGAAAGGTAGCAGTTGACTACTTGGCCGAGCCGAGCATCGGCAGAAGTGTGGACTTGATCCTGGACGTGAACCAAGGACCAAGTTGGATGGATCCAATCATAGAGTTTTTACGAGATGAAAAACTCCCTTTAGATAAAAAGGAAGCACACACGATCAAAACCAAGTGTGCAAGGTTTTGGCTGTCCCCTGACGGGAAGTTATATAAAAAATCCTTCACTGGGCCGTATCTGCTTTGCGTACACCCCGAGATGGTGCAGAAGTTCCTCCACGAGATACACGAGGGAACATGTGGAAGCCATGCTGGGGGTAGATCTATTGCCCACCGAGCAATTACCCAAGGGTATTGGTGGCCACACATGCAGGAGGATGCCAAGGTCTATGTTAAGTTTTGTGAGAAATGCCAGAAGTTCTCACCTATGATAAAGACACCAGCCGAGGATCTGGTACCCTTAACTAGCCCTTGGCCATTTGCCCAGTGGGGAATGGACATCGTGGGTCCACTCCATAAAGCAACAGGAAATCGAAAGTTCCTGTTTGTGGCCACTGACTATTTCACCAAGTGGATTGAGGCAAAACCCTTGGCAAAAATCACTGAACCCATGATAGAAAGGTTTGTGTGGAAGAGTATTATCACTCGATTTGGAGTCTCTTACTCTTTGATCACAGATAATGGGGCACAGTTCCAGAAAAAATTCAAGACATTTTGTTCCCAGTATGGGATAAGGAACTATTACTCAACCCCCGCATACCTTTTTTTTTTTTTTGGGTAAAATAGCTTGAAATAAAAAGAGAATAAACGAATATACAGCCTACAAGGGGCATACCCCAGGAGGAAAAGAAAACAAAGATTAAAGAAAGAAAAAAAAAAAATTAGCTACGCCAAAAGGCTACATGGAGTAAATGAAATGAAATGAAATGCGATGTTTCCAATCCATCTTGTAGGCTTTTGGCAATACCCTCAAAGCAATGGGCAAGCAGAAGCTTCCAACAAAACCATTCTTGATGGGATCAAGAAGAGGCTAGACAAGGCAAAAGGCAAGTGGCCTGATGAACTGCCCCTGGTGTTGTGGGCCCACCGAACAACGCCTAGGAGGTCTACGGGAGAGACCCCCTATTCATTAGCGTATGGTACAGAGGCAGTCATACCCCTGGAAGTTGGACTTCCAACCAATAGGACTGCATTGGTTGAAAGTGGGGGGAATGACAGGGCCTTAGAAATTGAGCTTGATCTGGCCGAAGAGAGGAGAGAAAGGGCCCTGGTCCACCTGGCCTCGTACCAAGAACAGCTAATGAGAGGCTACAACAAACATGTCCACCCTCGAGAGTTTGGCATTGGAGACCTTGTGCTTCGAAAAGTACTCGGCAATACCAAAGTGGCTAATGAGGGAAAGCTAGGAGCAAATTGGGAAGGTCCATATCGAGTGACTGAAGTTGTGGGCATTGGAGCTTATAGGTTGGCAGACCTGGACGAGAACCCGGTGCCAAGGCCTTGGAATGTCCACAATTTGAGAAAGTTCTTTGTTTAAAAAGACTTGGTTTATCATTAATTCTGTTTTAGGATTGTGATGGTGTGGGATTACGAAGATAATTCCTTTGTTTTTTAATGTTTTAGGATTGTGATTGTGTGGGATTACGAAGATAATTCCTTTGTTTTTTACTTCCGTTTTAGGATTATGTTATTGTGTGGGGATTACGAAGAAAATCCCTTTGTTTTTTAGTTGCAAGGAGTACGCCTAACGACCCCTTGAGTTTGAGAATTATGAATAAAAATTATGTTTTCACAACATATTTGATTTTTCAGAAATTTTGTTTCCTCCGATATATGGCTGTTTTTTGACTTATGAATCCGAAAAATGGCCAAACTGTCCCTCCTTCGTATTGGGGAGCAGGTAATTGGTATGAATGTTTTAGACGTACGAAAATACGTGCTAACAAAAAAAGTACGAGAAACTTGAATAAAGTACGAAATACTTGTTTAAACAAATTGCTAAGTACGATAAAGCTTAACAATCTGTTTTAAGTACGAGAAAGTTAAACAATGTACGAAATACTTGTTTAAACAAAATTCCTTGCTTACACGAGTTACTAAGTATGAAAAACTTAGAAGCAACATAAATACCCAAGTACGAATATACTTGGGAATTTGTCCAAATACGTGGAAATTGGGGAGCAAACGAGAATATGCAGATTTATCTAAGTATGAATAAAACTTAGGAATATCCCTGAGTACATGAAAACTAGAAAGCTCACTAGCATGTGCACCAACAGCTAAAGTGTGTATAGGACTTAGAATAAAAGTATGAACACATTTGGTAGATACCAAACACTAAACATGTACGAGAAACTGGTTAAGTATGAAATAACTTAATAAATTGGGGAGCTTCTCTCTCTAGCCTAGAGAGAGAAAGCTCCCTCCTGGCTCTTCCACTTCGGCCCAGCCAAGCCTGGCCCCACCACGCCGGCCATCCACTCCGACGGCGGCAGCAGCAGGTCTCATCGGGCAAGGGAGACCCTCGCACGACAGGGCCTCTCCTCCACCGCCCCCTTCCACACCCGGCAGCCATAGCCTCCGCTTTGGTCCGGACAAACTTCCACTCTGGTTCGAAGCTCCACAGCCGTGGGCCTCGCCTCCAACCTCAACCAGACGTGAACCGGCGGGAACCATTTCGGATCTGCTCCTACCAGATCTGATATCAACTACAATCGGCAACCCATAGGGTCCGGTCATCTATCATCCACCTCTGGTCCGGTCAACAGGCGCCGGCCAGTCCATAGCTGGCCTTCTCTGGTCCAGTCAAGCATCAAACATCAACCGGCCACTTTCGGTCCGGGGATTACAGCCGTGCAGTTCTGCAACCATTGGGATCTGAGCCGTGCAGATCTCAACCAACGGCAACTGTTCATCTTCTCCGGCTATGTCCCAGCCGGCCAGATCTCTCCAACTCGTGCTCCTCAGCCGCTGTGGAGCTTATCAACTGGTGGGAGGTCACGGCCTGGCCGCCCCAGAGGCCTGCCCAGGCCAGCCAGGTCAGGCAGGGGCAGGGGCTTAGAGCCGTTGCCTTTCGGCCAGGACACCACATCCCCGCTCGGGCCAAGCAGCCCGATCAAGCTGCTAGCTCGGGCGGGCAATCACCATTGCAGCATCAAGCAGCTCGGGCAGTCTCCAGGCCAGCAGGCCAGAGGCCAGCCGGGCCAACGACAAGCCAGCCACAGGCTAGGCCAGCCATTTCTTTTGCCAGCCCGGGCAGTGGAGGCTCGGGCTACTGTTTGCTTTTTAGCTGTTTTGTATTATTAGTTGCTGTGTTCTGGTAGCAGTAGCTGATTTACTTAGTTATTTCTGTGCTTGCGAGGACTTCGAGGGCCTCTAATTTACCCCTATCCCGACGGGTTGTGTCGTGGATTTTCTGTTATTGCCATGCCCGTGTCCAGGTTTCCCATTGAACTCTCTACTCTTTGGGATAGTTTGTACGACGGGGCTTGGACACGGGTAACCCATGTAGCCACTTGGCTCTTTATATTTTTTCGTTTTCTTTTTGCTTTGTCTTACCTGGGGTATGCCCCTTGTAGGCTGTATATTCGCTTAACCTCTTTTAATTTCAAGCTGATTTACCCCAAAAAAAAAAAAAAAACTTAATAAATTAACGTGAAACCTCTGGCCACGAAGGGCCACTTGCAATTTCAAAAAGCCACGAAAGGGCCGAGCAAACCAATGTAAATGCCACGAAGGGCCAAATACCTGTGTTAAAAGTATGTTAAAGTATACTGATGCCACGCAGGGCTGAAGATTACGGTCACGCAGGTCCAGCAAAATGTTTTTGGATGATCAGAAGGATGGATTAAGACTTACCAAATCAGTCCAGGTTTTGGACCTCAGGGGTGGTGTTGCTTGGAACAACAGCAGCATTGCTGTCTCCAGCTGGTTGTTCTTCCAGGTTGACGGTTTCAGTAGCTGTTCCCTCAGTGGTTGGCTGCTCATGATGGGCTTCTTGAGATCCAGATTGGGCAGCTTGAGCCTCCATCTGTATCTCTTCATCTACATCAGCAAAATCATCGATTTGCTCTTCGATGTCATCAAGGGGAGGCTCCTCGGTGCCATGAGATGGCTGGAGACGTTCACTAGGCAGATCATTGTCAACCCATAGGTTGGAATCATCAGGAGCTCCAATCTTTATCAAGCATGCTTCCCATCCAGCAGCCCATATATATATATTTTTTTGGGTAAATTAGCTAGAAATTAAAAGAGGTTAAGCGAATGTACAGCCTACAAGGGGCATACCCCAGGAGGAAAAAAGAAGAAGAAAAAACAAGAATGATAAAAGTGCGGTAAACCATGCACAACCCGCATGGAGAGTAAGGTAAATGACATATGGGTAGAGATAATAGCCTCGTTGTACTAATGATAGCACAACGGGGTATGATATGGATGGATAAGATTACAAACGTGTGGTGAAATGAAATGGAAATGAAAATGTACTACTTCCTGGCACAACCCGCCAGGTTAGGAAATAAAGTAAATAGTTACGGTCAGTGATAACCATAAGATAACCAGCACTTAGGAGAACAGGTACAAGTAGAACGGCTTCCAGGCAGTCTGAATGGCTACTACAGAGGAACAGGCATCAAGAGGCTCGAACCAGAGTTGACGGCATCCGACAAGGTCCCCTGCTAAGAACCCTACTCACCACGCCCAAACCTTCCGGCCTAACACTCCCTTATCCTAACCTAAGGCTCACCAGAACCACCCACTGAAACCAACTACCCCGAAACCTCCTCCTCCAAGTCTGGGCTAAGAAAACCAAGAACCTAGATCTTCCAGCCTCAAGCCTAGTATAATACCCACTGAAAGAGATCAGCTACTACAGAGGGACTCGGATCGAGAGAGGCACGACCTGGAAATGTTGGACAAGGCTACCCGGCTAGGCACCCTGCACACCACGACTACTCCCCCCTGACCCAAAACCCCTAGGCTCGCCAAAGACTAAAAGCGGAAAGTAAGAGGAACCCCAGAAGAGGCCGCTCAAACCCTAAGTGGTCCAAGCTGCCCCTCGCTCAATCGGAAACCATCCACAGATCTAATCAGAGCACCCGCAGCTGCTGCTACTGCAAGACTACCCCTTTCAACCAGAACAGAACCTAATCAAAGACAGCTCAGGCAGCTACCCTGCTCAACCAGAATCATCCACAGATCTAATCAGAGCACCCGCAGCTGCTGCTACTGCAAGACTACCCCTTTCAACCAGAACAGAAACTATTCTAATCAAAGATAGCCACGACCACAAGAACTACACAAAACCACAGGCTAAAAGAACAAGAACTAGGGATATGAGGCTCGACCAAGAGCCTAACCCCCGATTTCAGTCCAACAGATGACCGCCTATCGGGGATCGCCGAACAAACAGTAAACTGGCCCGTTCGTCCAGCAACAGATTGACAATAAACAAATAAGTGCAAAGCGCATATTGAATAACGATAGGCGCAATGGATACGAGATTTTCAGCCTATCCGGGGTACCTGGATGACTGCTTGGTGCTTGCTGCTTGCTGCCCGGGCTGAAGGCAGGCTGGCCAGACCTGAGACCGGGCTGGTGCTGCTGCTGTTAACGGCGGCAGCCACCGGAAAGGGGACTGAGACCGGGCTGTTGAACCGTCCACCGCGTGGACTGAGACCGCCGGAGAACCCAGGGGGGTTTGAGGCTGACTTGGGCCAACCAACGACTGGCGGTGGAGGTTGTCGAGGTTGAACCAAAACCCAGATGTGGGTGGCCGGCCAGACCGAAGATGGCCGACTGTGGGTTGGCTGGGCCAGCGGTGGTCGGACCAGCGGCGACCAGATCTGGTGTATCAGTGGTGGTCGGACCAAAGTTGGAAGATCTCCATGCCCATGCCCAGCCTTGGGATTGACTCCGTCGGCTGTTGAGTGGGCCAGAACTGGCCGGTCCAGAGGCCGCGCGGGAGATGATAGATGGCCGGACCCAAGGGTTGCCGGATGAGGAATGGGCGATGGAGGAGAGCCTCTGTCGTGAGAGAGGCTCCCTTGCCCTTGCTGACCTGTGCTGCGGCTGTCGGTGGGGGGGGGGGATGGCCGGCTATGATCACCGGAAGGTGGTGATGGCCTGCCGGAGGGAGCTTCCTCTCTCTAGACTAGAGAGAGAAGCTCCAAGCCTCCCAGCTTTCCAGCAGCCCATTTTTGATCTTGAATGCTCGGCATCTGTTCTACATAGCTGGCCGTCGCAGCATCAAAACCCTTCTGATGACCGTCATCATAAGCAGCCTTCTTGGTGGCATCAATCTCTGCCAGAGCCTGTTTAAGGTTCTCTTCTGCTGCCTCCATTTTTGCTTTCATCTCATCAGCCTCAAGCCTTGCCTTGTCCCTCTCCCTCTGCAGTCTTGTTATAGTCTGGAGTTGTCTGGTGCTGTCCCTCAGGAGCCTATTCCGTTCAGGCTCAGTCTCCTGCAACTTCTGCCCAAGAGCGACCATCTTCTGGATAAACTGAGTTAGATCGAAACAAAGGTGAAGTAAGTACATAAGAAAGGAATGTACTGAAATCTTATGAAGATAATGCAAATACTTTACCTTAACCCCACTCGCTATCCCAGTTGCTAGTAGCCGGTCAGATGAAGAGGCGGCCTCTTTTTGCATGTCTGTAGGCAACAACAGTGCCTGTGCCACGGCCAGTGCAGTCTCTGATGAACTGGCGCTATCCCCTATGTTCACGGGCCGGTCACTCCTCTTGAGTTGGGGTGTCCAGGCCTCGAGAGTGACTTGGGTGATCGCCGAAGGAGTTTCCAGGGTCCCCGCTGCATCTTGGCCATGTGAGGCCCCGGCTTCGTCGTGCCTAGGGCGTTTGTCCCGGTGGGCATCGGAAGCCCCAAGGGAACCGTCTTGTTCCCGAGGAGATGAGGACAGTGTTGAGCCCCCCCTACTTCGGCGGGGTGGAGGAGGAGCTTGACCGGTGGATGACACCCGGCCAGAGGAACCTCGTCCCCGTGCAGGAAGGGTAAGGAGGGTGCTGAGGTTGAGAGGTTGGAGAGACATAGTACCTGAATCTCGAGGTGACCGGGAGTATCCTGGAGAAGGAGACCGACTGGTATTTCGTAAGGGGGCTGGTTGTTAGGGTTGTTGTGGAGAAACAGCCCGTCTGCGAGATGATCTCCTTAGAACTAGCCGGGGTAGTGGGACACCTTCGGCAATTGGAACCTCACCTGGTTGGCCGGCAATGGTCACTCCAGCGTTCGATCTTGAGCTTCTAGGCTAGGGAGCCGTCGAAGTAGAAGCGGCATTGGTGCTTGGATGGGCTAATCTTCTGTCTATGAAGCCTCTATAGGATGGATCGTAGCCCAGAAGTACGCTCGCGTCACGACCCCTCCCAGCTGTTCGGGTCCCTGGCTCACCAGTATATTGTAGAATCCTATTTACTTCTGTTGTTCGGACGTAGCTGGGCTCTCGTCTGGGGCGTTTGTTGGCGTTAGTCGCTGCAGAAACAAAATTCAAAGTATGAATCAAACCTTCAAATGAGATAAAGTTGGAAGCAATAAGTTATAATGAAGTGAATGAGGAGCATACGTGGGTGGCCCCATTTGTGGGGGCAATGGAAGCCCACCACTTGGCCATCTTCCCCGAATGGCTCGTAGGCGCCAGTGACATACAGGAAGTCCATTTCATGACCACGGGCAGAATCTAGCAAATTAAGCACGAGGCATTTTTCTGCTTGCCTTACTTTGAAATAGTAAGTGTTGTATTCTGGGTTCAGCACGATGCTGTACCATCACTGGATTTCCCATAATCCTACTTGGGTACCTAAAATTCTATTCAGGGCCACAATACCCATCACCAGTCTGAAAAAATTGGTGGATACTAGCATGGGGGAGAGTTTATACCAACTGAGGACCCGACGAAGTAAAGGGTCAAGGGGGAAACGAACCCCACAGGACTCGATTGGGCAGTCAACTGTTGGACTGAGGGAGCTTCTCTCTCTAACCTAGAGAGAGAAAGCTTTCCCACGGTCTGGCCACCATCAGCTCCGGCAGGTTATCGCCGGTAACAGCAGCAAGGACGGCAAGGGAACGTCCCTTCTTAGGGTTAGTTCTCCTCCAGCGCCTCCCACTCTCGTATACACCACATCCGGCCATTCATTGGTCGGAATTTCAGATCTGGTTCAAGGCTCCAGCCGAGAATCCCCAACGGCCAAGCTCACCACAGGCCACGTTCGGTCGTGGGTACAACCGTGGGTCATCCTAACGGCGAAGCCCACAGCCGCAGGTACAGGTTAGCCATGGCCGAAGCGTTAACCCAGTCGCCGCCGCCGGGTACGACTGTGGCGTCCATGGTCGGATTTTAACCCCTCCAACGGAGGAGGGTTCGTCCATGGTCGGAGGTGGGTGCCCCAACAGCCATGGCCGCCGGTCACGGTTTCAGATCCAGATCTGGCAGCCATGGCTACCCACAGCGACCAACCACCCACTGGTCCGGCCAGCCCACGGCTTGCCAACACTGGTCCGGCCAAACCACAACCGGCCTTCTATAATTCGGTCTCTGCATACTCCTCCATCAACAATCGGGAGCTGCGGTGGTTTCGAGTTCGAGCCACGGTGGCTCGCAGGCTTCGAGGTAGGCTGCCGGAGTCAGTCCGGCCGTCACAGATCATGGCCCGGCACGGGCCTTACGTCATCGGGCAGTCCTTGCAGGTCAGGGCCAGTCAACCCCAAGCAGCCAGCCCGGTATCCCGGCTAGGCTGAAAATCATCGCAGCCAGTGTGCTCGTTATTCAATGTGCGATTTGCAATTATCTACTACTGTGCACTGGCTGTTATTGTTATCGTTTATGTTTTCAGTTGTATGATTTGCGAGGACTTCGAGGGCCTCGGATTGTACCCTATACCGACGGGTTGTGTCGGGTATTTACTGCTTTTGCCACGCCCGTGTCTAGGTTCCCTGTTGTACGTTCCATTCCTTGGGATAGATTGTTCGACGGGGGCATGAACACGGGCAACCCATGTAGCCACTTGGCGCTCTTTATATTTTTTGCTTTGTCTTACCTGGGGTATGCCCCTTGTAGGCTATACATTCGGTTAACCTCTTTTATTTTCAAGCTAACCGCCCTAGGGCTTTACCCAAAAAAAACGAACCCCACCCTCGACAATAGCTACGATAGGGATACACTGTCTATCCCATGTTCCAGCCTCCCTGATTGCACCTAATGGGGCACGTTTAAGCCCAACGTTTGCGGGGATCTTATAATCCGCCCTGAATGCCGCCATGGCAGCAGGGGTTTCACAGAGTTTTCTGAACTTCCCTGGTTTTAGGCCACTATCAGCTTCATCCGCCATGGACGAACTCGAAAAAAAACTAAAACAGAATGAAATCTGGAAATGGGATCGAAACCCTAGACGAAGAAGAGACTGAGAACGAAGTCTCAAGACGAAATGAAAACAGAGGTAAGAATGAGAAGTCTTACAGGAATGTAGTAAGGATTTTCTCGGATGAAATCAATTTCGCAGACGGCGGCGATGGCGGACTGGAGATGAACATTTTCGTCTGGTTTCAGAGAGAGAAGACGGAGACTTTGAACTTTGGGTGGAAAACCCAAAAAGATCCCTTTTTGGGATTAATGCAAGGAGACGAAAGTGAACCGTCTCCCCTAACACCGTTATCACAAAAGGTAACGGAAAGTAAGTCTGAAGGGGCGACACTCAAACGCCGTTTTGAAGAAACGTCAGGTCAAATTAAATGCGAGGCGTACGAAATACGCCACGTGGAGTCATTGTTTCGAGAAAATCATGACTAAACCGCCAAAAGACATCAATGAGAGCCCAATGACTATATCTGCACGGGATATGGTTTGTTCGGCTTTAAGTTCGTTCTTTGAGCTTTACTCATCATCTTCGAATAGCAGTAATGAGCAAAGCTGGGGAGCAATTGTAGGGAGATATTCCCGAACAGGTACAAATATTGGCCGAACACGTGGTACGCCAGATCCGTGTAATGAGGAAAGTGATATGGGACTCCATATAAGATGAACGGCGGCGGTAAGATTCCGGTGTTATGAGAAGGCACCAGATTATATTGTCTGTTCGGCTGAAAGGGACTAACTAACTAACTAACAAGCTTTGAGTTTGGTAGAGAGGAGGGGAATCACAAAAGCTCTACCACTCGTCCCAAGGATCAGCAGGCGACAAGGGCGATTCTGACAAGGCCATGGCGATCTCCGGTGAAGTCAAAGAACTCCTGTGATTCCCCATGGCAGACGGCTCAATCTCCTTCTCCGAAGGGCTGGGCAGCAAGGCCCAGGATTCAAATGAGCTTCGCCGCAGGCAGAAGAGCTCAGTACAACATGGTGAAGGCACAGTCCTCACCGAGCAAACCCCACCCCCACCCAAATCGACTGAAACATCAGATCCCCAAATTAAATTTGGAACCCACAGTCCAAAACACATCAAGACGAGCCCTGCTCGTAAACTCCAACAGGCCTATCAGAACGAACAAAAGCAGATGGAATCCGAAGCTCGGATGGTCGAAATTGTGGGTCACCTGGAGGATGAGCTCAACAATTCGGAGGATCCTTTCGTTCTTGATGTCGTGACAGCTAAACTACAGACCATTCAACAGTCATGGAAAGAAGATCGTCAGAGGCTCCATTCAGGCGATACACTCCATCTGGGCCTCGAACCAGGTAACCCTAACCTCAAGAAGCCGACTGATGGTACCTCAGGCGAGGTTGATGATGGACCCACGATCTCAAGATCTGGGCCGCAAGCTTCTCCTCATAGTTTTGGGAATCCCAGCCCTAAATCGTGTTAAAGCCCTGGTTCGGCTAGGAAGCTACAACAGGTGTTTTTGGAGGAAGGTTTGAAGGTTGAAGCTGAAGCTGCCATGGGATCAGTCCTACCTCCGAAGGGGCCTGGGGTGAACAGCTCCAGTGCTCAGATTAACACTATTGCTGCACAGATGTTGCAGCAGGCATTATTTGAGGAGAAACTGGAAAAGGAAGCAGAAGCAAGAGCTCGGGTCACGCATTTGCATGGAAACACTTACCAGTTCGAACGTACACCTGCACAGGTTCGGAAAACTAACCCTAATCCCAAGATATTGTTTAATTCTCGGGGGAATCCATATGTAGAAGGAGACCCTAATCTAGGGTTTCCTGTCGAGGATACTAGAACTAAGTCGGGTGTTGTACCAAACCCGGTGTCTCATGCATCAACAAGTACTAATCCTGCTCAGCCTAAAGCCATGAATCGTACATCTCAAACTAATAAGAATTGGGCCACCCTATTTAGGTCTCAAGGGCCCTCAAGTAATATGAAGTTAGATTTCTATCCAGAATTAAAGAGAGGGGAAAATGCTGTTGTTGAACTTGATGTTACTCACTTGGGTGAGAATTGTTGGTCACATTGTTTGGTTGGTCATTTCCTAGATGGTAGGATGGATTTTCGACTAGCAAATTCAACTGCTCATAAACAGTGGGGAAAAAACACTAACTATGGCCTGCTGTCAGTTAAGTCAGATAATGCAGGATTCTTATATTTTGAATTTAAAGATGAAGCTTGCCAACTTGCAGTCCTAGAAGGGGGGCCTTGGTTCTTCTCCCAAAAATTCCTTGTTCTGCAGAAATGGAGAAGAATGATGAATCCAACTAAGATTTCTCCGTCCTCTATCCCGTCTTGGGTTAAGCTTTATAACTTGCCCCTAGAGTGTTGGACAGAAGTGGGACTAAGCAGGGTGGCTAGTGCAATAGGACAGCCCAAATATGTTGATCGAGCTACAGAAAAGAGGTCTAGGCTTGCATATGCTAGGATGTGTGTGGAAATAGAGGCTGCTGATGTACTACCAGATGACATACAGGTCACAGTGGATGGGGAGAGTGTATCAGTTAGGGTGGAATACCAGCTAATGCCTCCTGTTTGCTCAGAATGTGGGGTTTTTGGACATGCAACCGCTAAATGTTCAAAGTCCATCCTTAATAAGAAAGCACAGGGTCATGAAGTTCCGAAGGAGGATTGGCATGCTGTTAGTAAAGGAATCTCTATCAATGTAGGGGGTTCAGTAGCACTGGAGGCAGTTACAATACCTGTGGTGGCTGTGGTGGATACGTCAATGCCTAAGGTCTCAAAAGAGGACATAGATGGGAGTGACCCAGAAGAGGAGGAGCTGAATTTCAATACTGATATTCCTTTTGAGGTGATGGTGGATACAGGGGCTCTCAATTGTAGCTTGGAGACAGGTCCAAGTAATACTTCTAATGATCTAGACCCGGAGGTATTCCCTGCTCAACTTGATCCGCAAGCTAAACCAATTCCTTTTTTTTGGATAAACCAGCTTTAAAATAAAAAAGGATAACCGAATTTACAGCCTACAAGGGGCATACCCCAGGAGGAAAAGAAAAGAAAGAAAAGAAAAGAAAATAGGCAACGCCAAAAGGCTACAAGGGATGAATGATAATCACTGTATCCAATCCATCTAGAAGAGGGAAGGAAAACAGCGCCAAAATGACCTAAAGCTTACAATAACCAATTTCATAACCCTGAAATACCCTGACTATACATGAGGTGGATTGCAACAACCAAAACCAAAATAGAGCAGAACTGTACAGCAGCATCACAGAACTTCAGAACTGCTGCTGTTGTTTCTGTGATGGGACCTTCAGAAGTTGGTCAGTTGGATAGATACAACTGAATGCTTTGCTCCATATAACAAATTGCTCCAACAGGTTTTAGCAGCTCTACACTTAACAGATTTCAAAAGTAGATCCTGCTCCACTGTGTCCATGAAGTGTCCATAAGTGGTACCAACTACATCTGGTGCACAGACCATGTGGTGTCCATGAAGTGTCCAATGGACTGCTGCATCAGTTGTGTCCATCAGTTGTGAACATGAGTGGTAGAGTCCCCAACAGATTGCTCCAACAGGATTCACTACCATAACAGACCATAACTACAACTTCTGAGCTTGTACCTTACTATACAACAAAATACAATTCAATACAGAGGACGTCCCCCTCTGTGAAGGGAGATCCCATTGACAGCCCCCGATGGTTAGGCATAACTGAAAACAAAACCTACTACAAGGCAACAGAAAACCAGCAGAACTGATGCACAGCTGCAGAAAGGGTGGCTGCTGCGAGATGACCATCAGCATCTGTAGTAAGCATAAAAGGCAGCATTTGTTCCATAACAGAAATATCACCACTAAAGTAATAACACAATGCTCTAGAAAGCTCCAAGTTCACTCAAAACACTACAGAACTGTAGAATGACTGTAAAACTTCTGAACTTCTGAAACTTCTGAACTTCTGATACACATCTTCTGAACTTCAGAACTTCAGAACTTCAAACACAGTCAAAATCAAAAAACCATACAGAGGACTTCCCCCTCTGTGAAGGGAGATCCCATTGACAGCCCCCCGATGGTTAGGCATAGAAACCTACTACGTCTATCAACTTCTGAATCTGCTACACCACTAGCAGGCTCAGAAACTTGGCATGAACTGAATTGAATCTGCTACACCACTCCCAATCCAGTATTACAGTTTAACACTAACAGATAGCAGCAGAACAGGTACTGAAGCAGAAATGCAGAATTTGCTATCAAAAACTGAACCTGCTAACTGAACTAGGGACTTTATCACAATTCAACAAACCCATATGCATATCAGTAGAAGCAACAACCAAGGGTGCTAGAGAATCTGCACCTCATGGATATTTAGATCAGGTTCAGTCACATTCAGCAGACCAGTTCACAAGGTCGACAGATGCAACAACTACTGAGACTGCATCTCAACTAACCACTGAACCAGTCATCAGTCAACAGCAGAAATGCAACTACTGAACCAAAACAGAGACTGCATCTCAACACACCACTCACTCTCAAGAACAAAACCAAGAGCTGGGTAACCCCTTCTCCCTCTTCTAATACTCACATGAATCCCCCACTAAATATTACCTCCTCTCACAAGGATTGAAGGGGAACTAGCACACAACTCACAGGGGACCTCACAATATAGTAGGGACACACACCTGCTGTTCAATCCATGGCAACCAAAGGGGTAAGTTAACTACCTGGATACTTAGAGGTAATAGGAGCCTAATAACTGCATGGCCCTTCTGAATCCCCCCATGAACTATAAACATTGCCCAAAGCAGCCTGCCTGCTGTCCATCCCTGCAGAGAAAGCATCTACAACCATGGCCACAAGTACACAAATACACAAATACACAAGTTCCTCATTACCCAATGCCCCAAACTCTAATAAACCAATTATTTTGTGAGCCTACTGGCAACTTTGGCAACGAAAGTAATCTACCCTTAACCATGTTAAAGATTTTGTGAACAACAACTTCCCAGGTGCTATTTGTATTTTGAAACTTCCTTAAGTTCCTCTCTATCCAAATATGATACACTGTAGTAGTGAATATCAACTTAGAGACAACATTCTTTAGGGATTTTCCCCTAAATGAGGAGAAGTGGGTAATCCATGCTGTCCAAGACTTAGGGGGCCAACTTGTATCCATTTTTTCCAAAATAGCATTCCAGACCCGTGTGGAAAAACTACAATTGAAGAACAAATGATCATGGCTTTCACTACCATGGCAAAAACTGCATTGGGAAATTGATTTAATCCCAAACAGGACTAATCTATCCTCAGTGGAGAGTCTACCCTGGATGGCCAGCCATGTAATGAAGCTACACTTAGGTATATGGCCTGAAAACCAAACAGCCTTGTGCCAATTAACCTTGGGGAAAGAAACCCTCAGTTCCTCCCATAGAGAGGCTATGCTAAATTGTCCAGATGCATTTAGAGTCCATCTAACTTGGTCCCTGGAGCCACGCAACGGTGGGAGAAGCCGTCTAACTTCATTCAACTCCCATGTTTGCGTGATTGGGAAAGTCCAACTAGAATTGTGAACTATGTGGGACACTTTGGCACTCAAGGGAAGGCCAGAGTCGTAAACAATTCTGGAACCAAACTTATCCAACAACGGGCCTAACGGATGCCAAAGGTCATACCACATGGATGTGTTCTCCCCATTGCCAATAACATGACGAATGAAGGGATGGACTAAATGTCTTAGATTAAGTAATTTACGCCAAACCCAAGAGGGGTCAGCTGGCATTTTAAGACTCCAAAAATTCCTACCCTTTAATAAATAGGATTTAACCCATTGGCACCACATGGATTGCTCTCCCCCGGAGATCAAGAACCATATATGCTTGGCAACCGCAGCCTTATTCCATACCTCCATAGATTTGAACCCAAGACCCCCCTCATCTTTAGGAGCACATAACTGCTCCCAAGCTATCTTAGCCCCTGATCTTTTAAGGTCAGGGCCAGACCACAAAAAGGCCCTAAGGATAGATTCAACTTCCTTGATGACCTTTTTGGTAAAATGAACAGGAGGACCAATACGTTTGCATTGAGAACAAGATGTTCCTGATAAGCTGGACTCTCCCCGCATAAGTAAGGTCCCTATTAGTCCAACTTCTAGTTTTGGTTGTGATACTATCAACCAGTCTTTGACAGTCCACAGCTTTGAGTTTAGTAGATAACAATGGGACTCCCAAATATCTCACTGGGAGAGAACCCTCCTTAAATCCCAAATCATGCAGAATAGTCTCCTTAACTCCCACACTAACACCAGAGAAGAATATGCTACTCTTACCAGTGCTTGGGGAGAGACCAGAAAGAGCCTCAAACTCAGTCAACGCTTCCTTGATGAGTTTGATCGAAGAAAGCTCTCCCTTGCAAAATATCATTAGGTCATCAGCAAAGCACAGGTTTATCAATTGATTAGTTTTACATCTCCAGTGAAAATGAAAGCCCGGGAGCTGGGCTTTCTCCTTAAGTAAAATCGTAAGAACTTCCATCACAATAACAAATAGATACGGGGATAAAGGATCCCCTTGTCTCAGCCCCTTCCTCCCTTTAATGTACCCCGTCACTTCCCCATTAATACATAGGGAGTAGTTTGCAGTGGTAACACATGCTTGAAGCCACTTAATCATTGTAGGATGGAAGTTCATGGCAGACAGGACATCCCAAAGAAATTCCCATCTAACGTGGTCATATGCTTTCATTATGTCAACTTTCATGGCACACCTAGGGGAAGGAGAGGATTTGTGGTACCCTCTCATGAGTTCTTGGGTGAGGAAAATGTTATCAGCGATTCTCCTTCCTTTCACAAATCCTGATTGGACAGGATCTATGAGCAAAGGAAGAGCAGATTGCAATCTCTTGGCTAAAATCCGAGAGATGCATTTGTAAATGGTATTGCAGCACGAAATGGGCCTAAAGTCACCCACCCTAGAAGGGTTTGGAACCTTAGGAACAAGAGCTACAATAGTGGAATTAGCTTTGGTGAGCAGTTGTCCAGACCTGAAGAAGTTCTGGACAGCTGAAGTGACCTCTCTCCCAATGACTGACCATGCTTTCCTAAAAAATCCTCCATTATACCCATCAGGGCCAGGTGCTTTGGTGGGATTAATAGACCAAATGGTCTCTTTGATCTCCAAATCTGAGACAGGGGAGACCATGTTAAGACTTAGCTCAGGGCTGAGTTTATTCCTGATTAATTGACCCACTCTAGTTGATCCCAGATGAGGGGTGGGATGGGACGTGCCAAAAAGAGTTTTGTAAAAGTTAACAAACTCTTCTTTGATAACCATGAGGTCATGTGTGGTAGATCCGTCATTTAATTCTAAACATGTTATTTTGCTCCTATTCCTCCTATTGGTCACAGCTTTAAAGAAATAGGACGTACATTGATCTCCAAGTTTCAACCATTGTATTCTAGACTTTTGTTTTGCTAAACTTTCCTCAGCCCTAAGCAGTGAGATGTATTGTTTGTGTAACACTCTCTCTTGTTCTATAGTAGCGCTGTTACTTGGATGAGAGCCTAAAATTGCTTGTATGTTTTCTAAAGCTTGCTTAGTGGTACTCACCCTCACAGAGATGCCACTAAACTCTTCCTTATTAAGTTTCTTCAAGTCATGTTGAAGGCGTTTAAGCTTCGCACACACACAGAACATGGGGTTCCCAAGTGCAATTGTCCTCCAGCTCCTTTGGACAATTGCAAGGAAATGAGGGTGGTCAGCAAGGAAGTCAAAAAACCTGAAGGGTTTGATTGACCTACTTGGATTGGGCTGGACAAACACCACTCCTGGAGAATGGTCTGAAATTCCAGGCACCAAAAATTGAGCCGATGAATGGGAGAATGTTCTCATCCAAGGCTCATTCACTAAGACCCTATCAATTTTGGACGCCACAAAATGAGGAGGGACCTGCTTATTGGACCACGTAAATAAGCACCCTGAAAACCTAAGGTCATCAAGCTCAGAGGAGAACAAACAGTGATTAATGTCGTCCATGGGAGGATACCACTGTGCATTCCCCCCAACTTTCTCCCTAGGATGCCTAATAGCATTAAGGTCACCAATGACCACCCAGGGAGAAGAGGACCTAAACTGGGAAAGGCTAAGCCAAAGAGATCTACGATCTGAGATAGAGTTTGCCCCATAGACCATAGTGACCAAAAATAATGCACTCCCATCTTTGGGGTGAACTAGACAATGGATAAATTGATCTGCCTGACATAACACTGTAAGAGACAAGACACTAGGGTCCCATCCAACAAAAATCCTCCCTAAAGCAGCTTGGGGGTAATTGTTCACAAAACTCCAACCAGGACAAATGAATTGGGTGATTCTATCTGCCCAATTTGCCTTTATTTTATGCTCAAGAAGACCAACTAGACTCAAATTATTGGTGTTCACAAAAGATTTTGCCGCTTTTTGCTTAATGGGGTCATTCAGACCACGAATATTCCAAAAACCTAAGTTAAAAGCTCGTAGCGACATTAGAAACAAAACACAAGGTAACAACAATAAGCAGATACTGAAAGAAGTAATACTAAAACATTCAAAAGGATATCAAAAAGGATATCATTTATTCCTCCTCTTGGAGCTGCTACTCCACTTTTTGTTGTTGTTTTTACCACTGACCTTGTTATCATGAGAAGTCGGACCCTTAGAATTCTGACTGGATGCCTCACCCTTTCCTGCTACAGATTTATCATCCGGAGGGACTGGTTTCACTAAAGGAGCAGGTTGGGCAGGGACAATTACAGATTCAGGAACTTGAGGATGATTGGTTGGACTGCCCTCCACATTGCAATGCAGGACAGCAGCCAGAACAGCAGCTTCAGCAGCCATAGCAGCCTCAACAGCAGCCATATCAGGGACCAGAACAGCAGCCATATCTGCTGCCATTTCAGCAGCCATAACAGAATTGCCCTTCAGCACATCCCCTTCAGAGTCACTTCCACTTATGTCCACCTCTGTGACCTTGGGCATTGACGTATTTACCACAGCCACCACAGAAACTGTAGCTGCATCCAGTGCAACTGAACCTCCTACATTGTTTCCAGTGGTTCCTTTCCCAACAGTTTGCCAATCCTTGTTTGGATTTCCACGATTTTGTGCTTGTATATGAGGGATGGACCATGGACATTTGGGAGTGGCATGGCCAAAAACCTTACACTCTGAGCAGACCGGAGGCATTAATTGGTATTCCACCCTAACTGACACACTCTCCCCATCCACTGTGACCTGAATGTCATCTGGGAGTTCATCCGCAGCCTCAATTTCCACACACACTCTAGCATATGCAAGCCTAGTCTTTTTTTCTGTAGCTTGATCAACATGTTTGGGCTGACCAATTGCACTGGCCACCCTGCTTAACCCCTCTTCTGTCCAACATTCTGGGGGCAAATTATGGAGCTTAACCCAGGTAGGGATAGAGGATGGAGAGATCTTAGAAGGAGACATCATTCTTCTCCATTTCTTTAGAACAATAAATTTTTGGGAGAAGAACCAAGGCCCCCCTTCTAGGACTGCAATTTGACTAGCTTCATCCTTAAATTCAAAATATAAGAACCCTGCATTATCCGACTTAACTGACAACAGGCCATACTTAGTCAACTTGCCCCACTGTTTATGGGCAGTTGAGTTAGCTAGTCTAAAATCCATCCTATCATCTAGGAAATGACCAACCAAGCAATGTGACCAACAATTCTCATCCAAGTGAGTGATATCAAGTTCAACCACAGCATTTTTCCCTCTCTTTAATTCTGGAAAGAAATCTAACTTCATATTACTAGAGGGCCCTTGGGACCTAAAAAGGGAGGCCCAGTTCTTATTATTTTGTAACGGACGGTTCATATTTTTAGACTTAGTTACAGGGTTAGTACTTGTGGATGCATCAGCCACTGGGTTTGGAACCAAACCCGACTTTTGTACTTGTACTTGAGTTGGGGGATGATATCGGGGTTTAGTAACCTCGATAGGAACCCCTCGGTTCGGGTCTCCTTCTACGTAGGGATTTCCCCTAGAATTAGACATTATCGTAGGATTAGGATTAAATTTCCAAACCTCTGGGGGAGTACGCTGAAACTGGTACGTGTTACCATGGAGATGGGTTACCCTTGCTCTTGCTTTAGCTTCCTTTTCCAGTTCCTCCTCAAATAGAGCTTGCTGCGATTTCTGAGCCCCAGACCCATTTGCGACCTCAGTTTCTACCCTCAAACTCTCCTCGAAGAAGACCTGTTGTAGCTTACGCGCTGAATTCGAAGCCTTAGCCGACTTAGGGCTATGAGCTCCAAATCCGTTTGGTGATGCATGAACCGAGCTTATTCTGGTGGAATTAAGAGGGCTAATAGGTTCATGGATGCCTTTCTGCTTCCGTCGGATCTCATTAGAATCGATGACTTTACCCCCAAGACCCTCCGCCATCAGCTTTGAAGGACTGGAGAGCTTAGCCGATTTAGGGCTGGAAATTTCAAACCCACCTGAATAGGATGCGGGAACATTATTTCCGAGCTTGGAACCCGAGCTGGAGTCTCCTGGATTGCCCCCTTGTTGATTTTCTTCCTTCCATGATTGTTGAATGCTCAGTAGTTTAGCAGTTACGACATCAAGCACGAAGGGATCTGCCGGATTGTTGAGCTCCTCCTCTAGTTTACCCACAATTTCAAGCATCCTAGATTCGGATTCGCTCAAACAATTCTGTTGCAGTTCAAGAGCGGGGACACCTGGGTCGCCCATACCTCTTTGCTTTCTCCGGGATTCTTTTGGGTCCAAGGCTTTGAGGCCCAAACCCTCATCGAAGGTGATAGAGCCGTCGGCCATGATGGACGATTACTGTTCTACGAAGATCGGCTTGGACCTGTCAGAAATCGCCATGAAGATCGGCTGTTGCTCTGCCCTCATATGCTAAACCAATTCCTCCGGATGATAAGTCTAAAGAAGTAAAGGGAAAGGCTCCCCTTCAGAGTTCCAAGGGTTTCAACAAGTCCGGTGGAAAAAACAATAACAAAAAGTGGAGTAGCAGCTCCAAAAGACGGAATAAATGATATCCTTTTGGTATCCTTTTGAATGACTGTAGCTTTATTTCTGTCAAGCTATGCTTCTTGTTGTTACTTTGTGATTTAGTTTCCAATGTCTTTTCAAACTTTCAATTTAGGTTTTTGGAACATCCGTGGTCTGAATGACCCAATTAAGCAGAAAGAAGCAAGATCTTTTGTGAACACCAATAAGTTGAGTCTTGTTGGATTACTTGAGCATAAAATAAGGGCAACTTGGGCAGATAGAATCACCCAATTCATCTGCCCTGGTTGGAGCTTTGTGAACAATTACCCCCAAGCTGCTTTAGTAAGGATTTTTGTTGGATGGGACCCTGGTGTCTTGTCTCTTACAGTGTTATATCAGACTGATCAATTTATTCACTGTCAGGTCCATCCAAAAGATGGGAGTGCATCATTTTTTGTCACAATGGTCTATGGGGCAAACTCTATCTCAGACCGTAGATCTCTTTGGCTTAGCCTTTCTCAGTTTAGGACCTCTTCTCCCTGGGTGGTCCTTGGTGACTTTAATGCTATTAGGCATCCTAGGGAGAAAGTTGGGGGGAATGTACAGTGGTATCCTCCCATGGATGACATTAATCACTGTTTGTTCTCCTCCGAGCTTGATGACCTTAGATTTTCAGGGTGCTTATTTACGTGGTCCAATAAGCGGGTCCCTCCTCATTTTGTGGCTTCCAAAATTGATAGGGTATTAGTGAATGAGCCTTGGATGAGAACATATTCTCAATCATCGGCTCAATTTTTGGTGCCTAGAATCTCAGATCATTCTCCAGGTGTGGTGTTCCTCCAGCCCAATCCAAGAAGGTCAATTAAACCCTTCAGGTTTTTTGACTTCCTTGCTGACCACCCTCAATTCCTTGCAATTGTCCAGAGGAGCTGGAGGACAATTGTACTTGGGAACCCCATGTTCTGTGTGTGTGAGAAGCTTAAACGTCTTCAAAAGGATTTGAAGCAGCTTAATAAGGAAGAGTTTAGTGGTATCTCTGAGAGGGTGAGTGCCACTAAGCAAGCCTTAGAAAACATACAAATAATTATAGGCTCTCATCCTAATAATAGTGCTGCCATAGAACAAGAGAGAGCGGTACACAAACAATACATCACATTGCTTAGGGCTGAGGAAAGCTTAGCTAAACAAAAGTCTCGAATACAATGGTTGAAACTTGGAGATCAATGTACGTCCTATTTCTTTTTTTTTTTGGGTAAATCAGCTTTAAAATTTAAAAAAAAAGGAACCAGAGATACAGCCTACAAGGGGCATACCCCAGGAGGAAAACAAAACAAAGAAAGAATGGAAGATAGAGAAAATGGAAAGGTAGGCCAAATGGCTACATGAGGAGGGATACTGAATAGATGGAAACAAAACAAAAGGGTATACATTGTTTCCTATCCATCTACAAAAGGGGGATAACATTGGCATAACAAGGCAGATTTCAACACAGGTTTCTGAACAGCAGCAGCAGCATGAACTGATGCAGATGAGCTGATGCAGACCATAGCTAACAACACAATACACTTGGAGAAACATAGAGAACTGATGCAGAACTAAGGCAGAACTGCAACATTACATATCCAACTACAAAAGGCTACATTACACTACACTGTTGCATAACTGATGCATAATGCAGAACTGGGCCACAGGTTGTGTAATAACAGCCTCTTGCCTAACACAGAACTGCTATCACTGAAGACAGGCCACCATGCAAAGACAGGCCACCATGTAACAGGTTGTAACAGGTTGTAACATTCAGCAGCAGAACTTCTAAACTTCCAAATCAGAACTGCAGCAGCAAACTGTGTCCCCACATAACATGGACACAACATGGACACAACAAAAGCATGCTGAACTTCTGAACTTCTGAAGCTTCCAATTCAGGAGCCAATTGTCTCATACCAGAACAATCAAATACTAAAGTAAACAGAGGACTTCCCCCTCTGTGAAGGGAGATCCCATCGACAGCCCCTGATGGTTAGGCATAACAGAAAATGAGATGCCAATAGAAGATGACTATACAGCTCCAACACAGGTGCAAAACAGCCTGCACTTTCATAATCTTCAAAACAGGCCGCACTTATCATAACAGCAAGAACAGAACCGAACAGCAGATGCAGATGCATGCAGCAGCAGCAGACTGTACTTTCATAATGGTGATTCCTTTTACTGGTAGGACAAAACAGGGACAACACAGAATCTGAGCAGAAGTGACCGCAGTCCAGTATAATTGAACCATAATTGAACCAGAATAACGATTCCTTCCACTACCAACTGAACCATAATTGCAGAGGAATTCCCCCTCTGCGAAGGGAGATCCCACGACAGCCCCTATGGTTAGGCAATCCACAAAACCAAACACTGTATCTCATCTTACTGCAGAACCATCAGTCATCAGTCATCA
This sequence comes from Rhododendron griersonianum, assembly GCA_018127125.1. Lineage (NCBI taxonomy): Eukaryota > Viridiplantae > Streptophyta > Magnoliopsida > Ericales > Ericaceae > Rhododendron > Rhododendron griersonianum. The sequence goes on along the minus strand of CM030796.1, from coordinate 27,313,870 downwards.
GCGCAGGCACTATCACTGAACCAACTATGCAAATCAGGTTCAGAATGCAAAACTTCTGAAACAATACACAACCTACATTTGGTGCCATTGAAACTTCTGCAACCATACACAACTACAGCTAGAAGTTTCACCATACACAACTACTGAAACTTCTGCAACCAACACAACAACAGCTACAAAGCAGTTCACAAAACAGTCACAAAACAACTCAACTTACTGCATCTGAACTGGACAGCCACTACAACAGTCATAAAACAACTAACCTAATAGGTTATCAGATCAGAGACTGGGCACATGCAAATGCAGATCAGAAAAGGATAGCTACTCTCAGATTCTATCACACTTCCCTTGGTAGCACAAAATGTGAACTATGCCAACAGCACAAAAGATTAAGATATATACCTGCTGCTACATAGAAGTAATAGCCGTAGCAACACATCAGTCAAAACAGTTTTAGCACAATGCCCAACTCATGCAATTCTTGACCAACACCTTCAGCCTTCTGAAAGGACTCCAACTTCTTTGAATGGACGTAGTAGTAATAGGAACCACATGGACTGATGGATTTGGGGTTGACATCCTCCAGACCAAGTCTGATGGTGCTCTAAGGATGCCATACCAATATGCCTGCTAGCTAGCTAGCTCATCACACTTGTTATACCTGCAATTAACACAGCAACCATAACAGGAAGCATAACAGCTGCCACCATAATTTATAAAACAAATTGCCAAGGTATGCTCCATAGTATGATAAAGAGATGCTAATGCCAGGTGAAACTACCTAGTGATGCCCCATACTCTAATAAACCTTTCATTTTGAGAACCTACGGGCAACTTTGGCAGCGACATCAATCTACCCTTAACCATGTTAAAGATTTTGTGAACGACAACTTCCCAGGTGCTAGTTGTAGCTTGGAACTTCCTCAAATTTCTCTCAATCCAAAGATGATACACTGTGGCAGTGAATATCAGTTTAGTGACAACATTTCTAAGAGATTTTCCCCTAAAAGAGGAGAAATGGGTAATCCATGCTGGCCAAGACTTAGGGGACCAGCATGTATCTATTCTTGCCAACATAGAATTCCAAACTCGTGTGGAGAAACCACAATTGAAGAACAAGTGATCATGGCTTTCACTACCTTGACAGAAGCTGCACTGGGAAATTGATTTAATCCCAAATAGCACTAACCTATCCTCAGTGGAGAGTCTACCCTGGATAGCCAGCCATGTAATGAAGCTACACTTAGGTATATGGCCAGAAAACCAAACAGTCTTATGCCAAATTACTTTGGGGTAAGGGACTCTCAATTCCTCCCATAGAGAGGCTATGCTAAACTGCCCATTAGCATTAAGAGTCCATCTAACTTGGTCCCTGGGACCACTCAGGGGGGGAAGATGCTGCCTAACCTCATTCAATTCCCATGTTTGCGTGATTGGGAAAGTCCAAACTAAATTTTGAACTATGAGGGACACTTTGGCAGTCAAAGGGAGCCCAGAGTCATAAACGATTCTGGCACCAAACTTATCCCACAGAGGCCCCAAAGGGTGCCAAAGGTCATACCACAGTGATGTGTTCTCCCCATTGCCAATAAAATGACGAATGAAGGGATGGACTAAAGGTCTTAGATTAAGTAGCTTACGCCAAACCCAAGAGGGGTTAGCAGGCATTTTAAGGCTCCAAAAGTTTCTACCTTTTAATAAATAAGATTTTACCCATTGGCACCACATGGATTGCTCTCCCCCGGAGATCAAGAACCATATATGCTTTGCAACCGCAACCTTATTCCACACCTCCATAGATTTGAAACCAAGACCCCCCTCATCTTTAGGGGCACATAGCTGCTCCCATGCTACCTTAGCCCCTGATTTCTTAAGGTCAGGGCCCGACCATAAAAAGGCCCGAAGAATGGATTCAACTTCCTTGACGACCTTTTTTGGTAAAATGAAGAGGGACGACCAATACGTTTGCATTGAAAACAAGATGTTCTTGATAAGTTGGACTCTACCCGCGTAAGTAAGGTCCCTATTGGTCCAACTCCTAGTTTTGGCAGTGATACTATCTACCAGCCTCTGACAGTCCACTGCTTTAAGCTTAGTAGATAACAAAGGGACTCCCAAATATCTCACTGGGAGGGAACCCTCCTGAAATCCCAGTTCAAGCAAAATAATCTCTTTAACTCCCACACTAACACCAGAGAAGAATACTCTACTCTTGCCTGTGCTAGGAGAGAGACCAGAAAGAGCCTCAAACTCAGTCAAAGCTTCCTTGATGAGTTTTATCGAAGAATGCTCTCCCTTGCAAAATATCATTAGATCATCAGCAAAACACAGATTTACCAATTGATTAGTTTTACATCTCCAGTGAAAGTGGAAGTCAGGGAGCTGGGCTTTCTCCTTAAGTAAGGTCGTAGGCACTTCCATCACAATAACAAAAAGATATGGGGACAGGGGATCCCCCTGTCTCAGTCCCTTCCTCCCTTTAATATACCCAGTCACCTCACCATTGATACATAGTGAGTAATTTGCAGTGGTTACACATGCTTGAAGCCACTTAATCATTGTAGGATGGAAGTTCATGGCGGACAGTACATCCCACAGAAATTCCCACCTAACATGGTCATATGCTTTCATTATGTCCACTTTCATGGCACACCTAGGGGTAGAAGAGGATTTGTGATACCCTCTCATGAGTTCCTGAGTGAGGAAAATGTTATCAGCAATTCTCCTACCTTTCACAAATCCTGATTGGACCTGATCTATGAGCAACGGGAGAGCAGATTGCAATCTCTTGGCTAATATCCGAGAGATACATTTGTAGATGGTATTGCAGCATGAAATGGGCCTAAAGTCACCCACCCTGGAAGGGTTTGGTACTTTAGGAACAAGTGCTACTATAGTGGAATTAGCCTTGGTGAGCAATTGTCCAGACCTGAAGAAGTTCCGGACAGCTGAAGTGACCTCTCTCCCAATAACAGACCATGCTTTCCTAAAAAACCCTCCATTATACCCATCCGGGCCAGGTGCTTTGGTGGGATTAATAGACCAAAAGGTCTCTTTGATCTCCAGATCAGAGACAAGGGAGACCATATTAAGACTTTGCTCAGGGCTGAGTTTATTCCTGATTAATTGTCCCACTCTATTAGGTCCCAGATGGGGAGTGAGATGGGCTGTGCCATAAAGAGTTGTGTAAAAGTTAACAAACTCTTCTTTGATGACCTTGGGGTCATGTGTGGTAGAACTATCAATTAATTCTAAACTTGTTATTTTGCTCCTATTCCTCCTATTACTCACAGCTTTAAAGAAATAGGAGGTACATTGATCTCCAAGTCTCAACCATTGTATTCGAGATTTTTGTTTAGCGAAACTTTCCTCAGCCCTAAGCAATGAGATGTATTGTTTGTGTACCACCTTCTCTTGTTCTAAAGCAACTCTATTATTTGGGTGGGAGCCTATGTTTACTTGCAAATTTTCTAAGACTTGCCTAGTGGCACTTACCCTCTCGGAAATGCCACTAAACTCCTCCTTATTAAGTCGCTTCAAATCATGTTGAAGGTGTTTAAGCTTCTCACACACACAGAACATGGGGTTTCCAATTACAATTGTCCTCCAACTCCTCTGGACAATTGCAATGAATTGAGGATGGTCAGCAAGGAAATCAAAAAACCTGAAGGGCTTGGCTGACTTCCTTGGATTAGGCTGGACAAACACCACTCCTGGAGAATGATCTGAAATTCCAGGCACCAAAAATTGAGCCGATGATTGAGAAAAGGTTTTCATCCATTGCTCATTCACTAAGACCCTATCAATTTTGGAGGCCACAAAATGAGGAGGGACCTGCCTATTGGTCCACGTAAATAAGCACCCTGAAAACCTAAGATCATCAAGCTCAGAGGAGAACAAACAGTGGTTAATGTCATCCATGGGAGGGTACCATTGTGCATTCCCCCCAACTTTCTCCCTAGGATGTCGAATAGCATTAAGGTCACCAAGGACCACCCAGGGAGAAGAGGACCTAAACTGAGATAGACTATGCCAAAGGAGTCTACGTTCTAAAATAGAGTTTGCCCCATATACCATAGTTACCAAAAATAATGCACTCCCATCTTTTGGTTGAACCTGACAATGAATAAATTGATCTGCCTGACATAATACTATAAGAGACATGACTCCAGGGTCCCATCCTACAAAAATCCTCCCTAAAGCAGCTTGGGGGTAATTGTTCACAAAACTCCAACCCGGACATATATATTGGGTGATTCTATCTGCCCAAGTTGCCCTAATTTTATGCTCAAGCAAACCAACAAGACACAATTTATTGGTGCTCACAAAAGCTTTTGCTGCTTTCTGCTTAATGGGGTCATTTAGACCCCGGATGTTCCAAAAACCTAGATTGAACGATTGTAAAGACATTGGAAACAAAAAAAACAAAATAACAACAATATGAATAGCTTAAAAGGAATACAGCTACACCACTCAAAAGGATACCAAAAAGGATATCATTTATTCTTTCTCTTGGAGCTACCACTCCACTTTTTGTTGTTGTTCTTTCCTCTGCCCTTGTTCTTCTGTGCTTTGAAATCCTTAACGTTCTGAAAGGATGCCTTTCCCTTTACTGTTTCACTCTCATCATCCGGAGGGACTGGTTTCCCTTGCGGAACAGGTTGAGAAGGGAATACCTCAGGTTGTAGATCATGAGAAGGTTTACTTGAGCCGGCCTCCACACTTCCCATGAGAACCCCCGTATCCACAGTCACCTCACAAGGAATATCAGAATAGCAATTCATTTCCTCACCTTCTGATTCACTCCCATCTATTACATCTACGGGGACCTTAGGCATTGAGGTTTCCACCACAGCCACCACAGGAATTGAAACTGCATCCAGAGCTGCTGACCCCCCAACGTTGCTTACAACGGTTCTATTAATAACAGTATGCCAATCCTCATTCGGAACTCCATGGTCTTGAGTTTGTTTATGCGGGATGGACTTTGAACATCTTGATGTAGCATGGCCAAAAACCTTACACTCTGAGCAGATAGGCGGCATAAATTGGTATTCCACTCTAACTGATACACTCTCCCCATCCACTGTGACCTGTATGTCATCTGGAAGTTCATCCGCCGCCTCAATTTCCACACACACTCTAGCATATGCAAGCCTAGTCCTCTTTTCTGTAGCTCGGTCAACATGTTTTGGCTGACCAATAGCACTAGCCACCCTGCTCAGTCCCTCTTCTGTCCAACACTCAGGGGGCAAGTTATGCAACTTAACCCAAGAAGGGATAGAGGACGGCGAGATCTTAGTTGGGGTCATCATTCTTCTCCATTTCTTTAGAACAAGGAATTTTTGAGAGAAGAACCAAGGCCCCCCTTCTAATACTGCAAGTTGAGACGCTTCATCTTTAAACTCAAAATATAAGAACCCTGCATTATCTGACTTGACTGACAACAGGCCATACTTAGTATTTTTTCCCCATTGCTTATGGGCAGTTGAGTTTGCTAGTCTAAAGTCCATCCTCCCATCTAGGAAATGACCAACCAAGCAATGTGACCAGCAGTTCTCATCTAAGTGAGTAATATCTAGCTCAACAACAGCATTTTTCCCTCTCTGTAATTCTGGATAAAAATCTAATTTCATATTACTTGATGGTCCTTGGGACCTAAACAGGGAGGCCCAATTCTTATTAGGTTGCACCGTACGATTCAGAGCTTTAGGCTGAGATACAGGGTTAGTACTCGTGGAAGGTACGTCACCTGACTTTGATCCTTGTACAGTAGTTGGATTAGTGTTAGATTTCCAAACCTGTGCAGGAGTACGTTGGAACTGATAAGTGTTTCCATGAAGATGAGTGACCCGTGCTCTTGCTTCTGCTTTCCTTTCCAGTCCCTCCTCAAGTAAAGCTTGCTGCACTTTCTGAGCAGGGGTATGCGCACCGGGCCCATTCGTAGATGATGGTGGAACCGAGCCCCTCTTCTCAGGATAAGCTTCTACCCTCAAACCTTCTTCAAGAAATACCTGTTGGAGTTTCCTTGCTGAAATTGGATTTATGCCCGACTTCGGGCTGTGAGCCCCAAACCGTATCGGAGATGATTTCGGCCCAGAGGTTGAAGTCGTGGTTCCGAGTTCTACCTCCTCTGAGAGACCAGATATCAGCTTCACCTGACCTTTATTGTTCTGCAACCAGGTAGCTCGCTCCTCCGCTTCCCGGATTAACTCTTGTTCAAACACCTGTTGGAGCTTCCTTGACGGGCTTGAATATTTGGCCGATTTAGGGCTTGAATATTTGGCCGATTTAGGGCTAGAATCCCCAAACTCGGCTGTACAGTACGGAGGAACAGGACCTCCTAGCGTGGATCCAAGGTTGAGGTCGCCAGATGAATTCCTTTGCCTCCTTCTCATTTCGTTAGAGTCTATGGCCTTGCACCCTAGACCTTCCATCATCGAACTGGATTCACCTGGATTGCCCCCTTGTTGATTTTCTTCCTTCCATGATTGTTGAATGCTCAGTAGTTTAGCAGTTACGACATCAAGCACGAAGGGGTCTGCCGAATTGTTGAGCTCCTCCTCTAGCTTACCCACTATTTTAAGCATCCTAGATTCGGATTCGCTCAGACGCTTCTGATGCAGCTCAAGATCGGGGGCACCTGGGTCGCCCATTCCTCTTTGCTCTCTTCGGGATACGCTTGGGTCCAAGCCTTTGAGGCCCAAACCCTCATCGAAGGTGATAGAGCCGTCAGCCATGGTGGACGCTCACTGTTCAACGAAGATCGGCTCGGACCTGTCAGAAATCGCCATTGTCAGAGCCCTACCTTCACTACGTCCTATTTCTTTAAAGCTGTGACCAATAGGAGGAATAGGAGCAAAATAACAAGCCTAGAATTAAATGATGGATCTACCTCACATGATATTATGGTCATCAAAGAACAGTTTGTTAACTTTTACACAACTCTTTTTGGAACGTCCCATCTCACACCTCATCTGGGTCCAACTAGAGTGTGTCAATTAATCAGAAATAAACTCAGCCCTGAGCATAGTCTTAATATGGTCTCCCCTGTCACAGACTTGGAGATTAAGGAGACCATTTGGTCTATTAACCCCACCAAAGCACCTGGCCCTGATGGGTATAATGGAGGGTTTTTTAGGAAGGCATGGTCTGTTATTGGGAGAGAGGTCACCTCAGCTGTCCAGAACTTCTTCAGGTCTGGACAACTGCTCACTAAAGCTAATTCCACTATTGTAGCTCTTGTTCCTAAGGTTCCAAACCCTTCCAGGGTGGGTGACTTTAGGCCCATTTCATGCTGCAATACTTTTTACAAATGCATCTCTCGGATTCTAGCCAAGAGATTGCAATCTGCTCATCCTTTGCTCATAGATCCGGTCCAATCAGGATTTGTGAAAGGAAGGAGAATTGCAGATAACATTTTCCTTACCCAAGAACTCATGAGAGGGTATCACAAGTCCTCTCCTTCCCCTAGGTGTGCCATGAAAGTTGACATAATGAAAGCATATGACCATGTTCGGTGGGAATTTATTTGGGATGTCCTATCCGCCATGAACTTCCATCCTACAATGATTAAGTGGCTTCAAGCATGTGTAACCACTGCAAACTATTCCCTATGTATCAATGGGGAAGTGACGGGGTACATTAAAGGGAAGAAGGGGCTGAGACAGGGGGATCCGTTATCCCCGTATCTCTTTGTTATTGTGTTGGAAGTGCTTACGAGTTTACTTAAGGAGAAAGCCCAGCTCCCGGGCTTTCATTATCACTGGAGATGTAAAACTAATCAATTGATAAATCTGTGCTTTGCTGATGATCTAATGATATTTTGCATGGGAGAGGCTTCTTCGATTAAACTCATCAAGGATGCATTGAATGAGTTTGAGGCTCTTTCTGGTCTCTCCCCTAGCACAGGTAAGAGTAGTATATTCTTCTCTGGTGTTAGTGTGGGAGTTAAGGAGACTATTTTGCAGGATTTGGGATTTCAGGAGGGGTCCCTTCCAGTGAGATATCTGGGAGTTCCATTGTTATCTACAAAGCTTAAAGCTGTGGACTGCCAAAGGCTGGTTGATAGTATCACTGCCAAAACTAGAAGTTGGACCAATAGGGGCCTTACTTATGCGGGGAGAGTCCAGCTTATCAAGAACATCTTGTTCTCGATGCAAACGTATTGGTCCTCCCTGTTCATTTTACCAAAAAAGGTCATCAAGGAAGTTGAATCTATCCTTAGGGCCTTTTTATGGTCTGGCCCTGACCTTAAAAGATCAGGGGCTAAGATTTTTTTTTTTTTTGGGTAATTTAGCTTGAAATTAAAAAAGGTTAACCGAATGTACAGCCTACAAGGGGCATACCCCAGGAGGAAAAGAAAAGGGAAAACAACAAGAATGAAAAAAGTACGGTAACCATGCACAACCCGCATGGAGAGTAAAATAAGTGACATAGGCAATACAAATGGGTCTGAGTAGAGCCATGTAGTAAATGAAATGAGGTGAGGCGAAGTGTAAATACTTCCTGGCACAACCCGCCAGGCTAGGAATTAATGTAAGTAAAGTAGATAGTCTTGGTTAACGATGACCACATGATAACCTGCGCTGAGGAGAGATCCTCCTCCTCCAAGGCTGGGATAAGAAATCCAAGAACCGAGAAGCCCCTCACCTCGAAGCTAGCATAATACCCACTCAAAAGAAGTCAACTACTACAGAGGGACTCGGACCGAGAGGTTCGAACTGGAGATGTCGGCATCCGACAAGGCTACCCTGCTAAGCACCCTGCACACCACGCCCATTCCAACCAGACTACTACATCCTCGCCCAAATCCCCTAGGCTCGCTAACCACAATAAGCGGAACAGGAAGAGGACCACCAAAAGTAACCCCCAAACCTCAAGTGGACCAAGCTGTACTTTTCGATCAGTGCAACCACTAAATCTAATCAGAAACAGACTGCAAAACTACCCCTTTCGATCAGCAAGGATCCACCAATCTAGTCAATGATAGCTCCGGCAACTACCTCTTTCGATCAGACTCATCCATAATCTGATCATCGGCACCCACAGCTGCTGCTACTGCGAGATAGCCCCTTAACTAGGATAATCCAATCTAATCGATAGCAGCCACGACCACAAGAATACTACGCAACTCCTCAGGGCTAAAAGCACTGGCTCAAGGGATACAGAGGGCTCTACGAAGAGCCCGCCCCCGATTTCAGTCCAACAGATGACTGCCTATCGGGGGTTGCAAAATCTAACAGTAAACTGGCCCTTAAGTCCAGCAACAATATGACAATAAATAGATAAGTGCAAAGAGTATGGCTGCATTGCATAATGGTAAAGTAAGGGATACTACCCCCACTGCCCGAGCCACTAGCCCGCTTGCCTGCCCGGGCTGGCCTGCCATCGGGCGGGCTGATGCCTGCAGCCTGCTGCTACTGCCTGCCGCAGCTGCTGCCCCGAGCAGAACAGTCACGGACAGCACTGCTGCTACCCCCTCCGTCCGAGCCACACAGGATGGCCTGCCCAGGCTGGCTTGCTTGGCTGTTCTGTGGCTGGATTGTTTGTTGGCCGGGTTGGCCTAAAAAAGCCAGGTGCCCGGGCTGGGCTGACGCCTTCTGCTGCTGCTGCCCGGGCTGGCTGGGATTGCCCGGGCTAGCTGGGTGGCCTGGCTTGGCTCACTCCGGCCGGAGTTCACCGCCAAGCAATAAAGCCACGGCTGTGATGGAGGCCACGGCGGCTGGAGGCCACGGCGGTGATGGAGGCCACGGTGGCTGGAGGCCACGGCGGTTGTTCGTGGTGGGAAGAGGAACCCACAGTGGAGTGACCACTGCCGGCGGCCTGTTGAACGGCCGGATCTGAACGGGCCAGATCTGGACGGCGCCGCCCCCAATGGCGATTGCTGTACTGGCCGGGCCTGAGACGGCCGGCCGTGGGTGGAACGGCCTTCGAAGGCCAGTTGTGGACTGCTGCGGCCAGCTGTGGTAGTCGGATGAAGGTCGGCTTCGTGGTGTTGCCGGGTTGAGGTTGATTCAGATCTGCTCAAAGTAGATCTGAGATAGAACCCACCGGTTCACGGCGGGGTTGAGGTAGGACGAAGCCATGGCGATGAGCTTCAGACCGGAGTGGGAGGGCGGTGGAGGAGAGCCCCTGTCGTGCGAGGGGCTCCCTTGCCCGACATGGCTGCTGCTGCTGCCAACGTAGTGGGAGACCGGCGTGGTGGCCAGGCGTACACCCTTAGCCCGTAGCTGCTGCTTCTGATGGCCAGTGGCCTTGGCTGCTGCTGTTGGTGGCCGGCCGGAGGCCTGGCTGCTATGGCTGGGGGCTGCCTGGCCGAAGGGTTGCTTTCTCTCTCTAAGCTAGAGAGAGAAGCTCCCAACAGGTAAACTTTCAGTAGAGACCAAAGGATAAAATAACAACCTTCAGGGGCTAAGATTGCTTGGGAGAAGTTATGCGCCCCTAAAGATGAGGGGGGTCTTGGCTTCAAATCTATGGAGGTGTGGAATAAGGCTGCGGTGGCCAAGCATATATGGTACTTGATCTCCGGGGGAGAGCAATCCATGTGGTGCCAATGGGTTAAATCCTACTTATTAAAGGGTAGGAACTTTTGGAGCCTTAAAATGCCTGCTAATCCCTCTTGGGTTTGGCGGAAATTACTTAATCTAAGACATTTAGTCCAACCCTTCATACGTCACTTAATTGGCAATGGGGAGAACACATCCATATGGTTTGACCTTTGGCACCCGTTAGGCCCCTTGTTGGATAAGTTTGGTTCCAGAATTGCTCATGACTCTGGCCTTCCATTGAATGCCAAAGTGTCCCTCATAGTTCACAATTCTGGTTGGACTTTCCCAATCACGCAAACATGGGAGTTGAATGAAGTTAGACGGCATCTTTCACCTTTGCGTGGCTCCAGGGACCAAGTTAGATGGACTCTGAATGCATCTGGACAGTTTAGTATAGCCTCTCTATGGGAGGAATTGAGGGCTCCTTTCCCCAAGGTTAATTGGCATAAGGCTGTTTGGTTTTCTTGCCATATTCCTAAGTGTAGCTTCATTACATGGCTGGCCATCCAGGGTAGACTCTCCACGGAGGATAGATTAGTTCTCTTTGGGATTAAATCAATCTCCCAATGCAGTTTTTGCCAGGGTAGTGAAACCCATGATCATTTGTTCTTCAACTGTAGTTTTTCCACACGGGTTTGGAATGCTATGTTGGAAAAGATGGATACGAGTTGGTCCCCTAGGCCTTGGCCAGCATGGATTACCCACTTCTCCTCTTTTAGGGGAAAATCTCTAAGGAATATCGTCTCTAAGTTGATTTTCACTACTACAGTATATCATATTTGGATTGAAAGGAACTTAAGGAAGTTTCAAAATACAACTAGCACCTGGGAAGTGGTTGTTCACAAAGTCTTTAACATGGTTAAGGGTAGATTACTGTCGTTGCCAAAGTTGCCCGTAGGCTCACAAAATCATAGGTTTAATAGAGTGTGGGGCATCAATGGGTAATGGGGTAGTTGTGTGTCAGTGTATTCATTTTGTGGCCATGGTTGTAGATGTTGCAGGTTTGGTCAGCAGGAAGGCTGCCTTAATCAAGTACACCAGTGGCCTCTGAATTTGGAAGGCTGAAGTGCAGCCCCTGCTAACATGGAGGGGCTGATTCTGGACTACTATTACTTCTATGTACAAGGTAAATATCTTACTCTCTAGCTGCTGCAGCTGCATTTGTTTTCTTGTTCTTGAGTGTGCCACTATATGTAGAACCTGTGAGAAGTGTGTTTGAGCCTCAATCTTCTTGAGAGTGAAGGTAATACTTAGAGGGAGGCACTTTGTGAGGGAGAGTGGAGGGAGTTGGGTTGCAACCTTTCATGTGAGGTTTAGTGGAGGGAGCCTTGGATGGTGTGAGGTTCCATTTCAGCAGCAACATGCTGTGTGAAGTGTGGTATGATGTGAGGGAGTCATGTGAAAAAGATTACGAATGGTGAGTTTCCAAGGATTTCAGTGCTAGATTGATTGTGGATAATGTTTTGCTGAGCTCCAACTTGGAGTGAACTGCATTTGACTGATCATGTTTTCTGCTGCTTGCCAACCTGCTGACCTTGGTTCTGTCCAGCATATTTAATTGGCACTTGTGCAGCATACTTAATGCCATGGAGTGAACTGTAGTGTGCTCTGACATGTGTAGCATACTTAAATGGTACTTATTCAATGCCATTAGCTAGTGTGTGACTGGCATTAGCTGTTTCTCTGATTTTGCTGTGATCATTCGCATTGATAAGAACACTAGTTAGTGTATTCCTGAACCTGCTAGTTATGCTAGTTATGCAGACTGTTTCAGAAGTTGTTAGACAAGTCTGTAGCAGGTCCTGTTTTCAGTAATGCCTAACCATCGGGGGCTGTCAATGATCCCTTCACAGAGGGGGAAGTCCTCTGTATTGTTATGCTTTTGTTTTCAGTATTGTTTAGTATGGTTCTAGTTCAGTTGTTGTAGTCCAAGTAACTGTGTAGTCCAAGTAGCTGCATTAGTGACTGTGTTTGATATGGTCCAGTATTGTAGTTTAGTCCAGTATTGTATAGTATGTGTTGCCTGGAGCTTGCCTGGAGCTGCAATCTACATTTGGTTGTTTGCTATTGCTGCAGACTGTTGCCATGGCTGCAGTCTGTTGCTGTTCTGACCAGCATGGGTGTGATGCTGAATTGAGTCAAGCATGGTCTGAAGCTGCCCAATTCTGCTGCTGTTTTGTTGCAGAATCGTGGGGTGATTCTGCCCACAGCAGGTTGCATATACTATCACAGATGTACTCAAGGAGATGGCAGTGTTCTGCAGTCAGTGTCCTGCAGACTGTTGCCATAGCAGCTGTTGTTCCATAGCTATTGTGTCTGCTAGTCATTGCATAGTTGACTGATTCTGAGATGTCAACCATGAGCAAGTGTCCTGAAGATCAAGTGCAGCAGCTGTTCTAAGATTCCAGCTGAATCTGAAATCTGCTGGTGTTGGTCTCAAGTTGGTACAAGCCTCAAGATCAGTTGGTGGTCTGCTATGATGCTGAATTGAGCAGATGTGTTTTGATGCTGTTTTGGTACAAGCCTCAAGATCAGTTGGTGGTCTGCATGTTCTGAACATGTTCTGAACAAGTTAGTGGAGAATAAGTCAAAGTTTTAATGCTCTGTTGTTGTCATGTTATGTTTTGGAGCAAAGTATCCCAAGCTATGTAATTGGGTTTCTGTTATGTCATGTTTTGTTGTCATTGCGTTGTTTTCTTCCCCTCTTCTAGATGGGCTGGAAACAGCGTCTATTAGGTTATTCCCTAGGCATGTAGCCGTTTGGTATAGTCATTTCCTTACTTGGTTGTTTTCTTTTCCTCCTGGGGTATGCCCCTTGTAGGCTGTATATACTGTTCGGTTCTTTTTTTTTCTATTTAAAGCTGTTTTACCCAAAAAAAAAAGAAAGGGACTAATGACATGAGAAGTCGTTGGTTGGTACAGCCTGTTCGGCCAAAAGGGGCCAATGTCATAGGAAATCATCTGGTTGTGCTGTTTGTTCGGTAGGAGTATATGCCGAACAGATGGAGTCATCTAGAGAAACGCAGCCTTAAGAGATAAGGTAGAGGGGGTATTCTAGAAGACGAACCTGATATACAGTAAAGATAAGTAAAGAAACAGTCCTATCAAGGGACGAGTTCTATGGTGAAAAGAGACCCTATGAGGAAGGGATCTCGGTTGATTGGGCAAGAGATCCCCAAGATAGCTAGGGTTCCTACACGAGGCAGGAGACCTGGGCAACAAGGGTGCTTGGAAAGCAAGCATGCTCATATCTATAAATACGAGGTAAACCTGGAGAAAAAAGGTACGCAATAAGTGTCACTCATTCTACACTTTCCTACTGATAATTAGTGTTTTGATACTGTATGAGATACTAACTTAGGCATCGGAGGGCCTTTGCCACAAGAGGCAGAGGTGCGCTCACCCCTTGTCTGTTTTACAGGTTAGGGTTCAGGCGAAGGTATTAGGGTTCCGGTTGGGCAGCACGTGAAGGAAGGAGATTCAGCGCTGTTCTAGGTACCATCTGTTTTTCTCCACCTACAGAATGAACGCCTGAAACTAAACTCCACAAGAGAGCTGGAGTGAACTTAGGAATACAGCTCACTAACAGCAGAATACCATCTTTGCTTAGCTCATAACAGTAATAAAAAACTATGCACCTGCTGGACTAATTACGGCAGCATAGAACAGCAGAGGACAGGAGCAGCAAAACATCAAAACACTTCACTAGCTGGTCTGCACAGTACAGACATCCCCAAAACAGGAAATAACAGCAGCAACCAGCAGTTATAACAACTGCATGCACCCGTAGCAGTAACAAAACAGAAGCTCCACAGCAGATAACCGAATTAACAAAACAACTGAACAGCAGACAAAACAACAACAGAACAGCAGTAGCAGTTTGCTGCCATCACGACCAGCTGAACTGCAGTTTCCTCGAACCGAGGGAAACAGGAAGAAGATAATTGTCGACCAATCAATATAATCCCATATAAATAAATTACTCAGCATTGACCTTATGACATTTTGAGTAAATGTACTATAGAGTTCAGCACCTCAACTACCATTTTCTGAGGTAGTAAGACCAAGTTAATATTTCTGAAAGAGTACGTTGTATTTTTCACAAAGACTACAACTTCAAATCAGAAAGAGCAGTTTTGTTTATACATAACTGTGGAGTATGGAATATTAATTGTGAGGCATCACCTATTCCATCTATAAAACTACTAAAAGTACTATGGAGTTGAGCACCTCAACTACCATTCTCCGACGTAGTAAGAGTAAGTAAATATTACTCAAAGAGTACATTTATTTTCACAAAGACTACAACTTTGAATCACAAAGAGCAATTTGTTTTTTACATAAATTCAGAGAGTATGGAATATTAATTGTGAGGCATCCCCTATTCCAGTTGCCCAGCTAAGAAGGCCAATGAATCTCTCCCCAAAAATGTAAGACCTCCAACCTGAAAGCCTAAAGTCAGTCACGCATACAGTGAACCTACAAAATCATCAATGTTATGGAAAAGTACCAGCAAAGGCGCTGATTAAAGACCGAAATTATTTGCATTGGTGGACTGTGAAAATGAAGACAATCGGCGAGGAGAACCACTACAGCTTCATGCATATTACTCAAAGAGTACATTGTTTTTTCACAAAGACTACAACTTTGAATCACAAAGAGCAATTTGTTTTTTACATAAATTCAGAGAGTATGGAATATTAATTGTGAGGCATCCCCTATTCCAGTTGCCCAGCTAAAAAGGCCAATGAATCTCTCCCCAAAAATGTAAGACCTCCAACCTGAAAGCCTAAAGTCAGTCACGCATGCAGTGAACCTACAAAATCATCAATGTTATGGAAAAGTACCAGCAAAGGCGCTGATTAAAGACCGAAATTATTTGCATTGGTGGACTGTGAAAGTGAAGACAATCGGCGAGGAGAACCGCTACAGCTTCATGCATATTACTCAAAGAGTACATTGTTTTTTCACACAGACTACAACTTTGAATCACATAAAGCACTTGTGTTTTTATACTAGTGAATCTTGTCATAGATGGACCCTTCCAATAAATCTTGACTAACATTATGACGTTATTTGTATATAGTTCCACAGTGAAAGTACTAACAGTACTGTGAAGTTGACCACCTCAACTACCATTCTCCGAGGTAGTAAGAGCAAGTAAATAGTACTCAAAGAGTACATTGTTTTTTCACACAGACTACAACTGTATATCACAAAGAGCACTTGTGTTTTTATACAAATGTGGACTATGGAATATTACGTGTGAGGCATCCCCTATTCTAGTTGGGTTTGTGAACCGAGACGGACTACATCTTGTTCACCCGCAGCAAGTAGAATTTTGTTAGGACAAAGAAGTTGGGATACATATTGCATTGGATTGTAGTTATTGATTGTGGGTTTCTGACTCTGTGAAAGCTGAGGTATGTAGAAAGTTGGAATGAGAATTGAGGGGAGCTATCAACCAATATATGCAATTAATTAGTCTACTTTATTTATTTGGTCTACAAAATAAATCACAAATGAAACACTCCCAAATAATAAAAGAAAGGAGTCAGCACTGACATTATGACATCTTGACTAATATTATGACGTCTATTTGTACATAGTTCCAAAGTGAAAGTACTAACAGTACCATGGAGTTGAGCACCTCAACTACCATTCTCCGAGGTAGTAAGAGCAAGTAAAAATTGCTGAAAGAGTACATTGTGTTTTCACAAAGACTACAACTTAGAATGATAAAGAGCACTTGTTTGGTTATATGGAATATTATGTGTGACCCACCCCCTATTCTAAGAAGTCCAGCGAATCTTGTCATAAATCTACCCTACCGATATATCTTGACAAACATTATGCAACTATTTATATACAGTTTGGCAGTGACAGTACCAAAAGTAGTATGGAGTTCAGCACCTCAACTACCATTCTCCGAGGTAGCAAGAGCAAGTAAATATTACTGAAAGAGTATATTGTTTGTTCACAAAGACTAGAACGTTGAATCAGAAAGAGCAATTCGAATTTTTGGATAACTATGTAGTATGGAATATTAGGTGTGACCCATCCCCTATTCCAGCTGCCCTTACAAAAGGGGCCCCACCTAAGAAGCCCAGTGAATCTTGTCATAAATGTACCCTAACAATAACTCTTGACCAACATTTTGACTAAAGTTAAACGGAGGAGAGCTTCTCTCTAACCTAGAGAGAGAAAGCTCTCTCCTGCATTGGCCATTTTCCGGCAGGCCCAAGTGAGTCCCGATCAGAGGCAAGGGAACTTCCCTCCTTAGGGCTAGTTCTCCTCCAACGCCTCCCACTCTCTTATCCAACCTTATCTTGTTCAATCCTTTATCCTCCATGTCCGGCCAAAGCTTGGTCGAATTTTTTCTGAACAAAACCCACCAATTCAGTACTGAATCTGGTTCAAGTCCACCCTGTGGACTGATTTCAACAACAGGTTTCTTCTAGGAGGATCTATACACAGAGGCATCTCGACTGGTTGCTCACTGGACCAGCTTCGGAGCAGAGCCAGAGCTGGTCGGTTGTGGTCATGGCAGACGACTGTGGCTCGCCGGACTAATAAACGGCCAGCAGGAATCTCACCGCTCATCTCGTCTCATCTCGGATTTCAAGATCTGTTCTTCACATCGGTTGGGTTTCTCAGAAACCCAAAACAGATACGATCCTGAGGTATTCCGATCTGGACAGCCATATCGTACCTTCTCTCTAGCCGTTCTTCACTTTCCGTGGTGAATCGGCCATCATCTACCAACATCAGGTCAGTATTCCGATCCTGAGGTCCTAAGCTCACATCGGAAACAATCCTATCACCAAGTTCCGTTTGGATCACAACCAGTCGGAGTCAACAGCCGCCGGCTGCCGGAGTGCTCGGGCAGAGGAGGGGGGCTTGCTCGGGCAAAGGCAGGCCAAGCCAGCCGGCCTTGGGCTGGCAAGGCAGAGTCTCATCGTATCCATTGCGCCTTTGTTATTCAATTTGCGCTTTGCACTTATTTACTCATTGTCAATTTGTTGCTGGACTTACGGGCCAGTTTACTGTTAGTCTCTGCGATCCCGATAGGCGGTCATCTGTTGGACTGAAATCGGGGTCGGGCTCTTGGTCGAGCCTTTACATGCCTAGATCCGGTACTTGTTAGCTCTGAGGTTGGGTGTAGTATTCTTGTGGACGCGGCTATCGTTGATTAGATTAGTTTCTATTCTGATTGAAAGGGGTTTTCGCAGTAGCAGCAGCTGTGGATGCCACTGATTAGATTGGTGGATGGTTTCTGATTGAGCGAGGTAGCTGCCGGAGCTGTCGTTGATTAGATTGGTGGTTGTTCACTGATCGAAAGAGGTAGCTTTGCAGACTGTTTCTGATTAGATTGGTGGTTTGCACTGATTGAAAGGAGCAGTTGGTCCACTTGGGGTTTGAGTGGCCACTTCTGGTGGATCCTCTTCCCGTGCCGCTTATTGAAGTTAGCGAGCCTAGGGGATAAGGTTGAGGGTGTAGTAGTCTGGATGGAATTGGCGTGGTGAGCAAGGCTCTTGCAGCGGGGCCTTGTCAGATGCCGTCATCTCCAGTTCGAGCCTCTTTCGGTCCGTGTCCCTCTGTAGTAGCTGGTTTCAGATGAGTGGGTATTATGCTAGCCTTGGGCTTGATGGAGGTACTAGGTTCTTGGCTCTCTTAGCCCAGCTTTGGAGGAGGTGGTTATTGGGTAGTTGGTCTCAAGGTGGTTTTGGCGAGCCTTAGGCTTGGATGAGGGAGTACTAGGCCGGAAGGATTGGGCGTGGTGAGCAGGGCTCTTGCAGCGGGGCCTTGTCGGATGCCGTCATCTCTGGTTCGAACCTCTTGATGCCTTGTTCCTCTGTAGTAGCCGTTCAGACTGCCTAGAAGCCGTATTACTTTGTAGCTGCTCTCCTCAGCGTTGGTTATCACGTGGTCATCGTTGGCCTTGACTATCTACCTTATTTACCTTATTCCTAGCCTGGCGGGTTGTGCCAGGTAGTAGTTCAATTTCATATATCTCAGTTCACATGGCATCTTGTTATGTATTCACTTTATATTACTTTCCATGCGGGTTGTGCATGGTTACGTATTTACTTTATTCCATGCGGGTTGTGCATGGTTTACCGCACTTTTGTCATTCTTGTTTTTTTCCTTTCTTTTCCTCCTGGGGTATGCCCCTTGTAGGCTGTACATTCGCTTAACCTCTTTTAATTTCAAGCTAAATTACCCAAAAAAAAAAACATTTTGACTAATATTATGACATTATTTATATATGTAGTTTGGCAGTGAAAGTAACAAAAGTAGTATGGAGTTCAGCACCTCAACTACCATGGTCCGAGGTAGTAAGAGCAAGTAAACATTACTAAAAGAGTACATTGTGTTTTCACAGAAACTACAACTTTGAATCATAGAGAGCACTTGTGTGTTTATATAACTTTGGAGTCTGGAATATTATGTGTGATCCACCCCCTATTCCACCTGCCCTTTTGAAAGGGGCCTAGCTAAGAAAGCCCAGCGAATCTTGTCATAAATCTACCCCTACCAATATATCTTGACTAACATTGATTTGCAACAATTCATATACAGCTTAACTACCATTCTCTGAGGAAGTAAGAGCAAGTAAAGATTACTTACGGAGTACATTGTGTTTTTGACAAAGTCTACAGCTTTCAATCACAAAGAGCAAATGTGTTTATATGAAGTGTGAGCCACCCCCTATTCCACCTGCCCTTTTAAAAGGGGCCCAACTAACTTTCCCAGGCACCAATCAACTTCCCGATCTTTTCCTTCTACCGATGGATGCGTAATCACTTTTGAAAACCCACCGCGGCTACGAGATAGATCTGAGGGAGCCGAGGGTAGTGAACCCGTGGGCTCCGATTGGGGTTGATAGGCGGCGGCCGGCTGAAGACCAGCGGCGGCCGGCGGAAGACCAGCGGCGGCCGGCGGAAGACGAGCTGCTGCCCGCTCCGGTTAGATGTTTGATGACCAGCGGCGGCGGCGGATCTGTTATGACCCGAGGATTCCGACTGATATGTTGAAGACAAGTTGAACGTCGATCTATGGCCGGAGTGACTGGCCTTAGGAGTCCGGACCAGAGGTGGCCTGTTTGAGGTGGGTTGTGGCCGCTGCTGCTGTTAAAGGCGGCAGCCACCGGAGCTGTTGCCGGACCAGATCTGGTGGTGGAAGGCCGGGCCCGTGGGTAGCCGGTTGGTGACGGTATGGGCGGTGGAGGAGAGCCCCTGTCGAGAGAGGGGCTCCCTTGCCCTTGGGATGACCGAAGATGGACAGGCCAGAACGTGATTGGCCGGAGGAGGCCTGGCTGCTTGGCCGGAGGGAGCTTTCTCTCTCTAGCCTAGAGAGAGAAGCTCCCAGCCCTCCCCAGGTCCCCACTTGCATGTATTTTGTAGCCATCTACATTATTATATGACATTGTCTATCTGTCACGATAGTACTGTTTATGTTCTTGTTTCCCTCCGTTTGGAGCAAACTGCCGTTGAGTTGGTCGCGGTGGGTTTTCAAAAGTGATTACGGCTACTTTAGTGGTTTTTTCTAAGACAGCCCATACATAAGAAGAACAGCGGGACAACACACCTTTGTAAAAGAAGACCATTTATGAACTTTGTCTTGTAGTCACATGTTAGTGGGTTTGTGAACAATTCAAACCAACTCCATCTTCTTACTGGTTTTTTTGTGATGACACTGAAGTGGGGGAACTTTCTGACTATGTTAACATGACCTACAACTTGGTGTGGTATTTATATGCCATGAGGATGAGAATTTAGTAGTCCGCATCAAACTTTCTCCCAGGTCATCATACATCAATGAAGACCAAATAATGTATTGATTAGGAGCATATGTTGTGTTGACTTTAAGGAGTGTGGAAAGTTAAGTGCGCGAACTTCCATTCCACCTCAACCAACTTTTTCGGAAATTCCAAAAGAACGAACTCAGTAATTATAATTTGTACATCAAACATCTGTGTACACCATATAATGAATGCAGTAGGAGGACATTTGTTGCATATAAAATTGATTTCATCTGCCTTAAAATGGCCCAAATAATTTACAACCTTAAGAAGGACATAATCTCACATAGTTCCGTCAATAAAACTTGCGTAAATACAACATCCATTAACTAACAAAAGACAACGAAAGGGAGGGGTCCCGACGGAAACGTAACACCACAGAAGTCCTTGCTGTTTGACACTGCTGGAAATGCCAACATGGGCAGTCTTCATCAAGTCTGCGGGGATTGTCATTGTCATGACAAGTCAACATAATAATGTAGATAGCCACTTTAGGTCACCCCAATTTTTTTTTTTTGGGGTAAATTAGCTTGAAATTAAAAAAAGTTAACCGAATGTACAGGCTACAAGGGGCATACCCTAGGAGGAAAAGAAAAGTAAAAAAAGAAGATTGAAAAAAGTGCAATAACCCATGCACAACCCGCATGCAGAGTAGAGTAGAGTAAATAAAATAACAAAAGTGTCATGTGTGTAGAGATCATACCTCGGTTACACTATCCATTTTAAGCGGAAGGATAGTACAATGGGGTATGATATGAAGTGATACGATTAGAAATAACATGAAATTGAACGACTACCTGGCACATCCCGCCAGGCTAGGAAATAAAATAAATAGTCACGGCCAGAGATGACCAAAAGATAACCAACACTAAGGGCTAGCAGCAATATAGCAAACGACATCAAGGGAAGCTGAACAGCTACTATAGAGGAGCAAGGCACCAAGAAGAGGCTCGAACCAGAGATGTCGGCATCCGACAGGGGGCCCCACCATGCACACCACGCCATCGCCCCGGTTTGCAAGCACAACACCACTGAAGTGAAGATGCTTGACAATGCTGGGAGGGCAGCCATGACCAGTCTTCATCAAGATGCTGGGGATCGTGACGACAAGTCAATATAATAATGTGAATAGCCACTTTAGTGGTTTTTTACCAGCACCGCCCATACCATACCCAAGTAGAATTTGGATTGTATTGCTTGTTTTTGGGTTTGTGAATTGAAATGGACTACATCTTGTTCACGCGCAGCAAGTAGAATTTTGTTATGACAAAGAAGTTGGGAAAGTTAAGACAACACAGGTCAGCAAGGGCAAGGGAGCCTCTCTCATGACAGAGGCTCTCCTCCACTGCCCATTCCTCATTCGGCAACCCTTGGGTCCGGCCATCTATCATCTCCCAGCGGCCTCTGGACCGGCCAGTTCTGGCCCACTCAACAGCCGACGGAGTCAATCCCACGGCTGGGCATGGGCATGGAGATCTTCCAACTTTGGTCCGGCCACCACTGATACACCAGATCTGGTCGCCGCTGGTCCGGCCACCGCTGGCCCAGCCAACCCACAGCCGGCCATCTTCGGTCTGGCCGGCCACCCACATCTGGGTTTTGGTTCAACCTCGACAACTTCCACCGCCGGTCGTTGGTTGGCCCAAGTCAGCCTCAAACCCCCCTGGGTTCTCCGGCGGTCTCAGTCCACGCGGTGGACGGTTCAACAGCCCGGTCTCAGTCCCCTTTCCGGTAGCTGCCGCCGTTAACAGCAGTAGCACCAGCCTGGTCTCTGGTCTGGCCAGATCTTGGCAGGCCAGCCCGGGCAGGCAAGCCGTCGGGCACAGCCTGCCTTCAGCCCGGGCAGGCAAGCCGTCGGGCACAGTCTGCCTTCAGCCCGGGCAGCAAGCACCAAGCAGTCATCCCGGTACCCCGGATAGGCTGAAAATCTCGTATCCATTGCGCCTATCGTTATTCAATATGCGCTTTGCACTTATATGTTTATTGTCAATCTGTTGCTGGACGAACGGGCCAGTTTACTGTTTGTTCGGCGATCCCCGATAGGCGGTCATCTGTTGGACTGAAATCGGGGGTTAGGCTCTTTGTCGAGCCTCGTACCCCTAGTTCCTGTTCTTTTAGCCTGCGGTTTTGTGTAGTTCTTGTGGTCGTGGCTATCTTTGATTAGATTAGTTTCTGTTTTGGTTGAAAGGGGTAGTCTTTTTTTTTGGGTAATTTAGCTTGAAATTAAAAATGGTTAAGCGAATGTACAGCCTACAAGGTGCATACCCCAGGAGGAAAAGAAAAGGGAAAACAACAAGAATGAAAAAAGTACGGTAACCATGCACAACCCGCATGGAGAGTAAAATAAGTGACATAGGCAATACAAATGGGTCTGAGTAGAGCCATGTAGTAAATGAAATGAAGTGAGGCGAAGTGTAAATACTTCCTGGCACAACCCGCCAGGCTAGGAATTAATGAAAGTAAAGTAGATAGTCTTGGTCAATGATGACCACATGATAACCTGCGCTGAGGAGAGATCCTCCTCCTCCAAGGCTGGGATAAGAAATCCAAGAACCGAGAAGCCCCTCACCCTGAAGCTAGCATAATACCCACTCAAAAGAAGTCAACTACTACAGAGGGACTCGGACCGAGAGGTTCGAACTGGAGATGTCGGCATCCGACAAGGCTACCCTGCTAAGCACCCTGCACACCACGCCCATTCCAACCAGACTACTACATCCTCGCCCAAATCCCCTAGGCTCGCTAACTGCTCTTAGCGGAACAGGAAGAGGGACCACCAAAAGTAGCCCCCCAAACCACAAGTGGACCAAGCTGCTCTTTTCGATCAGTGCAACCACTAAATCTAATCAGAAACAGACTGCAAAACTACCGAAAGTGGTAGTCTTGCAGTAGCAGCAGCTGCGGGTGCTCTGATTAGATCTGTGGATGATTCTGGTTGAGCAGGGTAGCTGCCTGAGCTGTCTTTGATTAGGTTCTGTTCTGGTTGAAAGGGGTAGTCTTGCAGTAGCAGCAGCTGCGGGTGCTCTGATTAGATCTGTGGATGGTTTCTGATTGAGCGAGGGGCAGCTTGGACCGCTTGGGGTTTGAGTGGCCTCTTCTAGGGTTGCTCTTACTTTCCGCTTTTAGTCGTTGGCGAGCCTAGGGGTTTTGGGTCAGGGGGGAGTAGTCGTGGTGTGAAGGTTGCTTAGCAGGGTAGCCTTGTCCGACATTTCTAGGTCGTGCCTCTCTCGGTCCGAGTCCCTCTGTAGTAGCTGATCTCTTTCAGTGGGTATTATACTAGGCTTGAGGCTGGAAGATCTAGGTTCTTGGTTTTCTTAGCCCAGACTTGGAGGAGGAGGTTTCGGGGTAGTTGGTTTCAGTGGGTGGTTCTGGTGAGCCTTAGGTTAGGATGAGGGAGTGTTAGGCCGGAAGGTTTGGGCGTGGTGAGCAGGGTTCTTAGCAGGGGACCTTGTCGGATGCCGTCAACTCTGGTTCGAGCCTCTTGATGCCTGTTCCTCTGTAGTAGCCATTCAGACTGCCTGGAAGTCGTTCTACTTGTAGCTGCTCTCTTAAGTGCTGGTTATCTTGTGGTCATCACTGACCGTAACTATTTACTTTATTTCCTAACCTGGCGGGTTGTGCCAGGAAGTAGTACATTTTCATTTCCATTTCATTTCACCACACGTTTGTAGTCTTATCCATCCATATCATACCCCGTTGTGCTATCATTACTACAACGGGGCTATTATCTCTACCCATATGTCATTTACCTTACTCTCCATGCGGGTTGTGCATGGTTTACCGCACTTTTATCATTCTTGTTTTTTCTTCTTCTTTTTTCCTCCTGGGGTATGCCCCTTGTAAGCTGTACATTCGCTTAACCTCTTTTAATTTCAAGCTAATTTACCCAAAAAAAAAAAAGTTGAGACAACACCCAAATAATGAAGATGCAAATCAGTTCCAGTTCCCTATCTCATATTTATACACATCATTTACTACTATAAATTACACAGTGAAAGTACTACCAGTACTATGGAGTTCAGCACCTCACAACTACCATTCTCCGAGGTAACAAGAGCAAGTAATATTACTCAAAGAGTACATTGGTTTTTCACAAGGACTACAACTTAGACTCACATTGATATATAATTTCATGTTTTCGATTTCGGACAAAGAAGTTATGACCGTTTGAAATTATGACCGTTTGAATTTCAGTTAGTTAGAGGGGGTTGAGTGCCAAAAAAAAAAGTTAGAGGGGGCAAAGTACACGCGAGGCATAGTTAGAGGGGGTTAACTATAGTTTACCCTTGTATTTTACATAACTGTTGAGTATGGAATATTAATTGTGAGGCATCCCCTATTCCAGCTGCCCTTTTAAAAGGGGCCCACCTAAGAAGGCTAGTGAATCTTGTCATGAATGGACCCTACCAATAAATCTTTACTAACATTATGACATTATTTGTACATAGTGGTACAGTGAAAGTACTACCAGTACTATGGAGTTCAGCACCTCACAACTACCATTCTCCGAGGTAACAAAAGCAAGTAAATATTACTCAAATAGTACATTTGTGTTTCACAAAGACTACAACTTAGAATCACATGGAGCACTTTGTATTTTACATAACTGTTGAGTATGAAATATTAATTGTGAGGCATCCTCTATTCCAGCTACCCTTTTAAAGGGGGCCCACCTAAGAAGTCCAGTGAATCTTGTCATAAATGGACCCTACCAATAAATCTTGACTAACATTATGACAGTATTTGTACATAGTGGTACAGTGAAAGTACTACCAGTACTATGGAGTTCAGCACCTCACAACTACCATTCTGACATTATTTGTACATAGTGGTACAGTGAAAGTACTACCAGTACTATGGAGTTCAGTACCTCACAACTACCATTCTCCGAGGTAACCAAGAGCAAGTAAATATTACTCAAAAAGTACATTTGTGTTTCACAAAGACTACAACTTAGAATCACATGGAGCACTTTGTATTTTACATAACTGTTGAGTATGAAATATTAATTATGAGGCATCCCCTATTCCAGCTGCCCTTTTTAAAGGGGGCCCACCTAAGAAGTCCAATGAATCTTGTCATAAATGGACCCTACCAATAAATCTTGACTAACATTATGACATTATTTGTACATAGTGGTACATTGAAAGTACTACCAGTACTATGGAGTTCAGCACCTCACAACTACCATTCTCTGAGGTAACAAGAGCAAGTAAATATTACTCAAAGAGTACATTTGTGTTTCACAAAGACTACAACTTAGAATCACATGGAGCACTTTGTATTTACATAACTGTTGAGTAAGGAATATTAATTGTGAGGCATCCCCTATTCCAGCTACCCTTTTAAAGGGGCCCACCTAAGAAGTCCCGTGAATCTTGTCATAAATGTACCCTACCAATAAAGATTGAGTAACATTATGACATTATTTTGTACATAGTTCCCCAGTTAAAGTAAATATTACTGAGGGAGTTCTCTGGGTTTGGTTGGAGTATTATTATCTTGGTTTGCTTATCCCTTCTCTGGCGTCTATGGTGATTGGTAGTTGGCTTAGAGCGGGTTATTTTCTGGCGAGCCTTAGGCTTGGTTGAGGAAGTATTAGGCCAGATGCAATGGGCGTGGTGTGCAGGGTGGGGCCCCCTGTCGGATGCCGACATCTCTGTTTTGTGCCTCTTCTTGGTGCCTTGTTCCTTTGTAGTAGCTATTCAGCTTCCCTTGATGCCGTATTGCTATGTTGTTGCTAGTCCTCAGTGTTGGTTATCTTTTGGTCAATTCTGGCCGTGACTTTTATTTTATTTCCTAGCCTGGCGGGATGTGCCAGGTAGTAGTTCAATTTCATGTTATTTCTACTCGTATCACTTCATATCATACCCCGTTGTAGTATTCGTCTGCTTAGATGGATAGTGCAACAGGGGTATGATATCTCTACACACATGACACTTTTGTTATTTTATTTACTCTACCCTACTCTCCATGCGGGTTGTGTATGGGTTTATCGCATTTTCTTCAATCCTTCTTTTTTTCCCTTTTTCTTTTCCTCCTGGGGTATGCCCCTTGTAGGCTGTACATTCGGTTAGCCTATTTTAATTTCAAGCTAATTTACAAAAAAAAAATATTACTGAGGGAGTACAATGGAGTTCAGCACCTCAACTACCATTCTCGGGTGGAATATTAAGAGCAAGTAAATATTACTGAGGGAGTACGATGTTTTTTCACAAAGACTACAAATTTGAATCACAAAGACCAATTATGTTTTTATATAACTCTTGACTATGCAATATTAAGTGTGAGCCACCCCCTATTTCACCTTCCCTTTTAAAAGGGGCCCAGCTACGAAGGCCAGTGAATGTGGTCATAAATGTACCATACCAATAAATCTTGACTAACATTATGCAATTACTGGTACAAGCAACTTTGTTTCATAGGGTGTAACTTATGTTGATAGAGAGAAATTTAATTTACACAAAGGGCAACTTTATTTCATAGAGGGAGCAACATCTGTGAATTGCAAGAGCAACTATCTGTGGATGAATCTCCATGGAGGAGGGACTTGGATTCAAAGCTATTGACTCTAACGAAATCCGCAGGAAACAGAAGTCTATCTCAGATCCAAATGGCTCTCTTCGCCTACAACAGGTGATATCTGAAAACCCTAAGAGTGATAACTCGTTGGTAATGGGATTTCCTCCCCTGATCACTACAAATGATCCTAAGTTGGGATCTTCTCTCCGGCAATCTACTTCGACAACGCATCCAGCTTGGTTTGGTTCGTACAGACCTAAATCAAGTTTCAGCCCTGATTCAAGTCCTACAGTCTCGAAATCCTTCATCTCAACGGAAGTCGACCTTTCCTCCCGATTAAGCTCGGGTCATTCATCCCCCCCAAATGGATTTGGGGCTCACAGCCCTAAATCGGCCAAGAGTACGACTTCAGCGCAGAAGTTACAACAGGCTTTTTTCGAGGAGGCGTTGAGGGTAGAAGCTGGAGCCGCAATGAAGGGCTCGGTTACACTATCATCTTCGAATGGGGCGGGGGCACATAGCCCAAAGTCGCAAGGTAATACTACTGATGCTCAGGAAGTGCAGCAAGCTTCATTCAAGGATGGACTGGTAAGGGAAGCAGAAGCAAGAGCAAGGGTGACTCATCTTCATGGGAACACCTACCAGTTTCAACGTACTCCCTCAGAGGTTCGGAATTCTAACTCTAATCCTAAGATTTTGTATAATTCTAGGGGAAATCCCTATGTCGAAGGAGACCCTAACCTAGGGTATCCTGTCGAGGATACAAAACCTAGATATCAGTCGGGTGCTGTTCCAAACCCAGCGAATCATGCATCCACGAGTACTAACCCTGTATCTCAGCCTAAAGCCATGAATCGTCAGGTACAAACTTTTTTTTTTTTTTTTGGGTAACTTAGCTTGAAATTAAAAAAAGATTAAGCGAATGTACAGCCTACAAGGGGCATACCCCAGGAGGAAAAGAAAAAGGAAAAAAAACAAGAGTGAAAAAATTGCGGTAAACCATGCACAACCCGCATGGAGAGTAATGAAAAGTAATGACATGACAAAGCCATGTGTACTGAGATAAATGAAGTGAAAATGAACTAGAAATTGAACTTCTACTGGCACAACCCGCCAGGCTAGGGAATAAAGTAAGTAACGTAAATAGTCATGGTCAACTATGACCGCGTGATAACCAGCGCTGAGGAGAGATTCTCCTCCTCCAAAGCTGGGCTAAGCAAACCAAGAACCCTGACGCCGTTCACCCCGAAGCAAGCATAATACCCACTCAACAGAAGTCAACTACTACAGAGGAACACGGACCAAGGGAGGACGAACTGGCGATGACGGCATCCGGCAAGGACCCTGCTAAGTATCCTGCACACCACGCCCATTCTAACCAGACTACTACAACCTCGCCATATCCCCTAGGCTCGCTAACGACTCTAAGCGGAACAGAAGGAGAGACCGCAAAAGCAGCCACCCAACCCCAAGCGGACCAATCTGCTCTTTTCGATCAGTGCAGACCACTAACTCTAATCAGAACCAGACTACGAAGCTACCCTTTCAATCAGCGAGAATCCACCAATCTAGTCAAGATAACTCCGGCAACTACCATGCTCAATCAGACTCAATCCATAATCTAATCATCGGCGCCCACAGCTGCTGCTACTGCGAGATAGCCCCTTAACTAGGAGAATCCAATCCAAACAAAAGTTGCCATGACCACAGGAATACTACGCAAAACCTCAGGGCTAAAACCGCAGGGTCAAGGGATAAAAGGCTCAACAAAAAGCCTGGCCCCCGATTTCAGTCCAACAGATGACTGCCTATCGAGGGTAGCAAAACTAACAGTGTACTGGCCCGAAAGTCCAGGAACAAGCTAAAAGCTAGTGGAGTACATTGGTTTACAATACAGAAACTTCCCCCCTGCCCGAGCCCCCCAGCCAACTTACCTGCCCAAGCTGGCTGCTCGCCCGGGCTAGCTGGATGGCCTACGCAGCGGCTGGTCGAAGGTTGGCTTGTAATGCCCGGGCTGAAGCTGTTGCCTAGCCTCTGCCCGAGCAGAACAAACACTGGCAGCCACTGCTGCCTCCCCCGCCTGAGCCACTTACTGATGGCCTGCCCGGGCTGGATGCCCAGGCTGGCTGAAAGGAAGCTGGTACGGTGCTAGGCTGGACTCACCAGGCTAGTTATGGCTGACTGCCACGCTGTGGCGATGAGCCATGGCTGTTGAGCCACGGCCCGGGCTGCCTGACAGTGGCGGTTGACGGTGGCTGGGTTGAGCTGGAGATGGTGGCCATGGCCACGGTGGGTTAGCCACGACCTGCGCCACTTCCCGGGCTGTTTAGATCTGCTCTTCTAGACCTCAGTGGTAGTGAAGCGATGTTGCTGTGCCACTGTACGAGCACAAATTGAAGCAACAGGCCATCATCTCCGGCGAGGCTTGGTAGAGCAAGAACAAACCGTAGCTTCGATCCAGTGGTTACGGACCAAAGCTACGCCCAAGGCTAGGCGGTGACCGGGTAGTAGTGGGGAGCGGGCTAGATCTGCCTGTTGTTGTTGCTGTTGGTGGCCGGCCCGTGGAGCTACCCGGCGGCCAGGGGCTGGTAAAGCCACGGCGGTGATGAGTCGTGGATGGTGGCCGGACCAGAGGGAGGCCGGACCATACTGCTCGAGGAGAGCCGGCCCTGTGGTGGCTGCTCAAACAGATCTGGCTTGCCCGTAGCTGCTGCTGCTGTGGCCGGGGCTGCTGTTGGGGATGGAAACGAAGCCCCACAGTGGTGGAGCCACGGGTTGTTGTTGCCCAGTCCAGATGGAGGCCGGACCAGATAGAGGATGGTCGAACCCGATCTGGCCGGAGCTTTTGGTACGGCCTGAGGTTGCTGCTTGTGGGTGGCGATGGAGGAGAGCACTCCCTAAGAAGGGTTGTTCCCTTGCCGTCTTGCTGCTACTGCTGCTGGCCGGAGGTGGGAGCCCGGCGGCCTGCTGTTGCCTTGTTGTTGCTGACCCAGATCTAGATCTGGCCTGTACGGGCTAGCCTTGTGGCTGCTGCCGGCTGTCGGTTGGCCGGACGGACCAGAGGTGGCCGGCTGTGGTTTGGCCGGACCAGAGGTGGCCGGAAGTGGGATAGGCGGTGGAGGAGAACTTCTCTAGAGAGAGAAGTTCCCTTGCCTTTTTTTTTCAAATCGAGATTATTGACCCAGTTGGCAGACATTTTGACCCTTCTACTCCTTCCTTAGACCCTTCAGGTACAAACTAATAAGAACTGGGCCTCCCTATTTAGGTCCCAAGGGCCCTCGAGTAATATGAAGTTAGATTTCTACCCAGAATTAAAAAGAGGGAAGAATGCTGTTGTTGAACTTGACATTACTCATTTGGATGAAAATTGTTGGTCACATTGCTTGGTTGGTCATTTCCTAGATGAGAGGATGGACTTTAGACTAGCAAGTTCAACTGCCCATAAGCAGTGGGGAAAGATGACTAAGTATGGCCTGTTGTCAGTCAAGTCAGATAATGCAGGGTTCTTATATTTTGAGTTTAAAGATGAAGCATGTCAACTTGCTGTCCTAGAAGGGGGACCTTGGTTCTTCTCCCAAAAATTCCTTGTTCTAAAGAAATGGAGAAGAATGATGACACCATCTAAGATCTCTCCATCTTCTATCCCTACTTGGGTTAAGCTTCATAATCTGCCCCCAGAGTGTTGGACGGAAGAGGGATTAAGTAGGGTGGCTAGTGCAATAGGTCAGCCCAAACATGTGGATCAAGCTACGGAAAAAAAGACTAGGCTTGCATATGCTAGAGTGTGTGTGGAAATTGAGGCTGCTGATGAACTACCAAATGACATCCAGGTCACAGTTGATGGGGAGAGTGTATCAGTGAGGGTGGAATACCAATTAATGCCTCCTGTCTGCTCAGAGTGTAAGGTTTTTGGCCATGCTACTACCGGATGTCCAAGAACCATCCCTCATAAACAAACTCGTGATAGTGGAGTACCAAAGAGTGATTGGCAAACTGTAATGAAAGGAACCATTGTAAGCAATGTAGGGGGTTCAGAAGCACTAGAGGCAGCTTCAGTTTCTGTGGTGGCTGTAGTGGACACTTCAATGCCCAAGGTCACAGAGGATGACATAGTTGGAAGTAAATCCGAAGGGGAGGAACTGAATGTCAATACTGATACTCCTGTACAGGTGATTGTGGATACAGGGGTTCTAATTGGTAGTGTGGAGGCTGGCTCAATTAATCCCTCTCGTGACCCAGACTCTGTGGGAGTCCCTTCTCAATCTGTTCCTCTAGTGAAACCAGTACCTCCGGATGATAAGGCTGAAACAGGAAAGGGAGAGGCATCCTTTCAGAGCTCTAAGGGTTTCAAATCTCATAATAACAAGGGCAGTGGAAAAAACAACAACAAAAAGTGGAGTGCCAGCTCCAAGAAACGGAATAAATGATATCCTTTTGCATATCCTTTTGAGAGGTTGTAGTTTTAATTCTTTCAATATCTACTACCTGTTGTTACCTTTTGATTTTGTTTTCGATGTCTTTACGAGCTTTCAATTTAGGTTTTTGGAACATTCGTGGTCTGAATGACCCCATTAAGCAAAAAGCAGCAAAATCTTTTGTGAACACTAATAATTTGGGCCTAGTTGGTTTTCTTGAGCATAAGATTAGGGCAACTTGGGCAGATAGAATCACCCAATACATTTGTCCTGACTGGAGTTTTGTGAACAATTACACTACACCCACGCTGCTTTGGGCAGGATTTTTGTGGGTTGGGACCCTGGGGTCATGTCCCTTACAGTGTTATGTCAGGCAGATCAATTCATTCACTGTCAGGTCCAACCAATAGATGGGAGTGCAGTGTTTTTGGTCACTGTAGTCTATGGGGCAAACTCTATCTCAGATCATAGGTCACTTTGGCATAGTCTATCTCAGTTTAGGTTCTCTTCTCCTTGGGTGGTCCTTGGTGACTTTAATGCTATGAGGCATCCTAGGGAGAAAGTTGGGGGGAATGCCCAGTGGTATCCCCCCATGGACGACATTAACCATTGTTTGTTCTCCTCTGAACTGGATGATCT
Source organism: Rhododendron griersonianum (assembly GCA_018127125.1). NCBI lineage: Eukaryota > Viridiplantae > Streptophyta > Magnoliopsida > Ericales > Ericaceae > Rhododendron > Rhododendron griersonianum. The sequence continues at coordinate 27,281,939 of CM030796.1, read as the reverse complement.
TAGGTTCTCAGGGTGCTTATCTACGTGGTCCAATAAGCAAGAGCCTCCTCACTTTGTGGCCACGAAGTTTTTTTTGTTTTTTTGGGTAAATCAGCTTTAAAATTAAAAAAAAAAGAAAACCAGATATACAGCCTACAAGGGGCATACCCCAGGAGGAAAACAAAACAAAAAAATATGGAAACAAAACAAAAGGGGATAACATTCCCTACCTATAGATAACATACTGAATAGATGGAAACAAAACAAAAGGGTATACATTGTTTCCTATCCATCTACAAAAAGGGGAATAACATTCCCTACCACTGTGCAAGAACAGGTTCAGAACAGCAAACTTGTCATGGCCAGCTGCAAGAACAGGTTCAGAACATTCAGCCATGAACTGGCTGTGCTCTCTAATGCAAAACTTGTCACTTCTGAACACAGATTCCATCACATCACATCAGCTGTGGCCCTTCAGAACAGCACAGAACAGCAGAGTATAATAGGAGTACCAACTTGAGACCACCAACTGATCTTGAGGCTTGTACCAACTTGAGACCAACACCAGCAGATTTCAGAACATTCAGCTGGATCAGAACTTGCACAGCTCAAATCTGGTCAATTTCAGAACTTGACCAGCAAACAGGAACAGCTCTAGACTTGACCAATTTGCTGGGGTAGGTTCAGCCTAGGTTCAGCAGCAGCAGCTTAGTGAAGTTCAGAAGGTAGCCATTCTGGTTTACAAAAGACTGATTACATATGGTGATTCCTTTTACTGATTTCCCATGGACAGCCCCCAATGGGTAGGACAAAACAAAACAAGTACAACTGTTCTTAAACAATTACAACACAGTACCCATTCTTTCTCATTTACATCCTGTGAAAGCAGGTGACACATTGCAGAGGAATTCCCCCTCTGCGAAGGGAGATCCCAAAGACAGCCCCTATTGGTTAGGCAGGCAACTAAGTAGCTACACTACTACCCAATGCTGATAATAGAAGCAAAACCAGCTAAGGATCAGAACAACAGGGGTATGCAGCTAGGTATCTGAACTTTAAGTACATTTCAAAACTGTATGCAGCTACATATGGTGATTCCTTTTACTGATATCTGAACCTTAAGTACATTTCAAAACTGTTGCAGTTAGGTTCTGACTTGGGAACATAGAACCAAGCTGCTATGAGATACAGCAATCAACAAGCCAGGTTCAGAAAAGATACCTCCCACAATCAACAAACCAGGTTCAGAAAAGATGCAGGTTAGGCTTACAAAAGTAACACAAATCAGAGATATCATGACAGACTTCTAGCTTTCATGACAGACTTCTAGCTTTCAAAACATAGCAGGTTCAGAACTCAGAAGCAGATCAGAGATATCACCACACTTGTTCCATAACAGGTTCAGAACTCAGAAGCAGTGCATAACTAGGAACAGGGCATAAGAACAGGGATAGAACATCAGCCATGAACTGGCTGAGCTCTCTAATGTAAACTTGTAGCAGAACAAAGCAGAACAGTTAAAGCAGCTGCTAAAGCAATCTGTAGCACAACTACCAACCGAACCATAATTGCAGAGGAATTCCCCCTCTGCGAAGGGAGATCCCACGACAGCCCCTATGGTTAGGCAATCCACAAAACCAAACACTGTGGTGCTACAGATTGCTTAATGGCACCAAACATTGTGGTGCACAATGGCACCAACACATAAACCACTGAGGTGCAAAAGAAAATGCACTACATAAGAAGTCAGGTTCAGAATGCACTACACAGTGATAAAACAGGCTGTCAAAAGTAACAAAGCACAGTTGTTGCATTGCTTCTATTGATTAACGGTTGCAACCCAACTCCCTCCACTCTCCCTCACAAAGTGCCTCCCACTAAATATTACCTCCACTCTCAAGAAGATTGAGGCTCAAGCACACTTCTCACAGGATCTACATATAGTGGCACACTCAATAACCTTGAAACCTACTAGCCTCCATGTTAGCAGGGGCTGCACCAGCCATCCAAATTTAGAGGCCACTGGAGTACTTTTATTAAGGCAGCCTTGCTGACCAAACCTGCAAATCTACAACCATGGCCACAATATGAATACACAAACACACAATACCTCATTACCCATTGATGCCCCATACTCTATTAAACCTATTATTTTGTGAGCCTACGGGCAACTTTGGCAACGATAGTAATCTACCCTTAACCATGTTAAAGACTTTGTGAACAACCACTTCCCAGGTGCTCGTTGTATTTTGAAACTTCCTTAAGTTCCTTTCAATCCAAATATGGTATACTGTAGTAGTGAAAATCAACTTAGATACGATATTCCTTAGAGATTTCCCCTTAAAAGAGGAGAAGAGGGTGATCCATGCTGGCCAAGGCCTTGGGGACCAACTCGTATCCATCTTTTCCAACATGGCATTCCAAACCCTTGTGGAAAAACTACAGTTGAAGAACAAATGATCATGGTTTTCACTACCATGGCAAAAACTGCATTGGGAGATTGATTTAATCCCAAAGAGGACTAATCTATCCTCCGTGGAGAGTCTACCCTGGATGGCCAGCCATGTAATGAAGCTACACTTAGGTATATGGCCAGAAAACCAAACAGCCTTATGCCAATTAACCTTGGGGAAAGGAGCCCTCAATTTCTCCCATAGAGAGGCTATACTAAACTGACCAGATGCATTCAGAGTCCATCTAACATGGTCCCTGGAGCCACGCAAAGGAGGGAGAAGCCGTCTAACTTCATTCAACTCCCATGTTTGCGTGATTGGGAAAGTCCAGCCAGAATTGTGTACTATAAGGGACACTTTGGCATTCAACGGAAGGCCAGAGTCATAAACAATTCTGGATCCAAACTTCTCCAGCAGAGGACCTAACGGGTGCCAAGGGTCAAACCATATGGATGTGTTCTCCCCATTGCCAATTAAGTGACGTATGAAGGGTTGGACTACATGTCTTAGATTAAGTAATTTACGCCAAACCCAAGAGGGATTAGCAGGCATTTTAAGGCTCCAAAAGCTCCTACCCTTTAATAAGTAGGATTTAACCCATTGGCACCACATGGATTGCTCTCCCCCGGAGATCAAGTACCATATATGCTTGGCCACCGCAGCCTTATTCCACACCTCCATAGATTTGAAGCCAAGACCCCCCTCATCTTTAGGGGCGCATAACTTCTCCCAAGCTATCTTAGCCCCTGATCTTTTTAGGTCAGGGCCAGACCACAAAAAGGCCCTAAGGATAGATTCAACTTCCTTGATGACCTTTTTGGTAAAATGAACAGGGAGGACCAATACGTTTGCATTGAGAACAAGATGTTCTTGATAAGTTGGACTCTCCCCGCATAAGTAAGGTCCCTATTGGTCCAACTTCTAGTTTTGGCAGTGATACTATCAACCAGCCTCTGGCAGTCCACAGCTTTAAGCTTTGTAGATAACAATGGAACTCCCAGATATCTCACTGGCAGGGAACCCTCCCGAAATCCCAAATCCTGCAAAATAGTCTCCTTAACTCCCACACTAACACCAGAGAAGAATATGCTACTCTTACCTGTGCTAGGGGAGAGACCAGAAAGAGCCTCAAACTCATTCAAGGCTTCCTTGATGAGTTTAATCGAAGAAGGCTCTCCCTTGCAGAATATCATTAGATCATCAGCAAAACACAGATTTATCAATTGATTAGTTTTACATCTCCAGTGATAATGAAAGTCCGGGAGCTGGGCTTTCTCCTTAAGTAAACTCGTAAGCACTTCCATCACAATAACAAAGAGATACGGGGATAACGGATCCCCTGTCTCAGCCCCTTCTTCCCTTTAATGTACCCCGTCACTTCCCCATTGATACATAGGGAATAGTTTGCAGTGGTTACACATGCTTGGAGCCACTTAATCATTGTAGGATGGAAGTTCATGGCGGACAGGACATCCCAAATAAATTCCCACCTAACATGGTCATATGCTTTCATTATGTCAACTTTCATGGCACACCTAGGGGAAGGAGAGGACTTGTGATACCCTCTCATGAGTTCTTGGGTAAGGAAGATGTTATCTGCAATTCTCCTTCCTTTCACAAATCTTGATTGGACCGGATCTATGAGCAAAGGAAGAGCAGATTGCAATCTCTTTGCTAGAATCCGAGAGATGCATTTGTAAATGGTATTGCAGCATGAGATGGGCCTAAAGTCACCCACCCTGGAAGGGTTTGGAACCTTAGGAACAAGAGCTACAATAGTGGAATTAGCTTTAGTGAGCAGTTGTCCAGACCTGAAGAAGTTCTGGACAGCTGAGGTGACCTCTCTCCCAATAACAGACCATGCCTTCCTAAAAAACCCTCCATTATACCCATCAGGGCCAGGGGCTTTGGAGGGGTTAATTGACCAAATGGTCTCTTTGATCTCCAAGTCTGAGACAGGGGAGACCATATTAAGACTATGCTCAGGGCTGAGTTTATTTCTAATTAATTGACACACTCTAGTTGGACCCCGATGGGGTGTGAGATGGGACGTTCCAAAAAGAGTTGTGTAAAAGTTAACAAACTGTTCTTTGATTGCCATGAGATCGTGTGAGGTAGATCCATCATTTAATTCTAAGCTTGTTATTTTGCTCCTATTCCTCCTATTGGTCACAGCTTTAAAGAAATAGGACGTACATTGATCTCCAAGTTTCAACCATTGTATACGAGACTTTTGTTTAGCTAAGCTTTCCTCAGCCCTAAGCAATGTGATGTATTGTTTGTGTACCGCTCTCTCTTGTTCTATAACAGCACTATTATTAGGATGAGAGCCTATAATTACCTGTATGTTTTCTAATGCTTGCTTAGTGGCCCTCACCCTCTCAGAGATGCCACTAAACTCTTCCTTATTAAGCTGCTTCAAATCCTTTTGAAGACGTTTAAGTTTCTCACACACACAGAACATGGGGTTCCCAAGTACAATTGTCCTCCAGCTCCTCTGGACAATTGCAAGGAATTGAGGGTGGTCAGCAAGGAAGTCAAAAAACCTGAAGGGTTTAATTGACCTTCTTGGATTGGGCTGGACGAACACCACACCTGGTGAATGATCTGAGATTCCAGGCACCAAAAATTGAGCCGATGATTGAGAATATGTTCTCATCCAAGGTTCATTCACTAATACCCTATCTATTTTGGAAGTCACAAAATGAGGAGGGACCTGCTTATTGGACCACGTAAATAAACACCCTGAAAACCTAAGGTCATCAAGCTCGGAGGAGAATAAACAGTGATTAATGTCATCCATGGAAGGATACCACTGTACATTCCCCCCCACTTTCTCCCTAGGATGCCTAATAGCATTAAAGTCACCAAGGACCACCCAGGGAGAAGAGGACTTAAACTGAGAAAGGCTAAGCCAAAGAGATCTACGGTCTGAGATAGAGTTAGCCCCATAGACCATTGTGACCAAAAATAATGCACTCCCATCTTTTGGATGGACCTGACAGTGAATAAATTGATCAGTCTGACATAACACTGTAAGAGACAACATACCAGGGTCCCATCCAACAAAAATCCTTCCTAAAGCAGCTTGGGGGTAATTGTTCACAAAGTTCCAACCAGGACAGATGAATTGGGTGATTCTATCTGCCCAAGTTGCCCTTATTTTATGCTCAAGTAATCCAACAAGACTCAACTTATTGGTGTTCACAAAAGATCTTGCTTCTTTCTGTTTAATGGGGTCATTCAGACCACGGATGTTCCAAAAACCTAAATTGAAAGTTTGAAAAGACATTGGAAACTAAATCACAAAGTAACAAAAAGAGCATAGCTTGACAGAATTAAAGCTACCCTCATTCAAAAGGATACCAAAAGGATATCATTTATTCCGTCTTTTGGAGCTGCTACTCCACTTCTTGTTATTGTTTTTTCCACCGGACTTGTTGAGACCCTTGGAACTCTGAAAGGGAGCCTTTCCCTTTATTTCTTTAGACTTATCATCCGGAGGAATTGGTTTCACTTGCGGATCAAGTTGAGCAGGGAATACCTCCGGGTCTAGATCATTAGGAGGATTACTTGGACCGGACTCCACGCTACACTTGAGAGCCCCTGTATCCACCATCACCTCAAAAGGAATATCAGTATTGAAATTCAGCTCCTCCTCTTCTGAGTCACTCCCATCTATGTCCTCTTTTAAGACCTTAGGCATTGACGTATCCACCACAGCCACCACAGGTATTGTAACTGTCTCCAGTGCTACTGAACCCCCTACATTGATAGAGACTCCTTTACTAACAGCATGCCAATCCTCCTTCGGAACTTCATGACCCTGTGCTTGCTTATTAAGGATGGACTTTGAACATTTAGCGGTTGCATGTCCAAACACCCCACATTCTAAGCAAACAGGAGGCATTAGTTGGTATTCCACCCTAACTGATACACTCTCCCCATCCACCGTGACCTGTATGTCATCTGGAAGTACATCAGCAGCCTCAATTTCCACACACACCCTAGCATATGCAAGCCTAGTCCTCTTTTCTGTAGCTCGATCAACATATTTGGGCTGTCCTATTGCACTAGCCACCCTGCTTAATCCCACTTCTGTCCAACACTCTAGGGGCAAGTTATGAAGCTTAACCCAAGACGGGATAGAGGACGGTGAAATCTTAGTTGGATTCATCATTCTTCTCCATTTCTGCAAAACAAGGAATTTTTGGGAGAAGAACCAAGGCCCCCCTTCTAGGACTGCAAGTTGGCAAGCTTCATCTTTAAATTCAAAATATAAGAATCCTGCATTATCTGACTTAACTGACAGCAGGCCGTAGTTAGTGTTTTTTCCCCACTGTTTATGAGCAGTTGAATTTGCTAGTCGAAAATCCATCCTACCATCTAGGAAATGACCAACCAAACAATGTGACCAACAATTCTCATCCAAGTGAGTAACATCAAGTTCAACTACAGCATTTTTCCCCCTCTTTAATTCTGGATAGAAATCTAACTTCATATTACTTGAGGGCCCTTGAGACCTAAATAGGGAGGCCCAATTCTTATTAGTTTGAGATGTACGATTCATGGCTTTAGGCTGATCAGGATTAGTACTCGTTGATGCATGAGACACTGGGTTTGGTACACCACCCAGCTTATTTCTAGTATCTTTGACAGGAAACAATATTTTGGGATTTGGGTTAGTTTTCCGAACCTGTGCAGGTGTACGCTCGAACTGGTACGTGTTTCCATGCAGATGCGTTACCCTAGCTCTTGCTTCTGCTTCCTTTTCCAGTTTCTCCTCAAAAGTGTTGATTTGAGCACTAGAGCTGTTCACCCCAGGCCCCTTCAGAGACAGGACTGATCCCATGGCAGCTTCAGCTTCAACCCTCAAACCTTCCTCCAAAAACACCTGTTGTAGCTTCCTAGCCGAACCAGGGCTTTTATCGATTTAGGGCTGTGATCCCCAAATCCATGAGGAGAAGCTTGCGGCCCGGATCTTGAGACCGTGGGTCCATCATCAACCTCGCCTGAGGTACCATCAATCGACTTCTTGAGGGTAGGGTTACCTGGTTCGAGGCCCAGATGAAGTGTATCGCCTGAGTGGAGCCTCTGACGATCTTCTTTCCAAGATTGTTGAATGGTCTGTAGTTTAGCTGTCACAACATCAAGAACGAAAGGATCCTCCGAATTGTTGAGCTCATCCTCCAGGTGACCCACAATTTCGAGCATCCGAGCTTCGGATTCCATCTGCTTCCGTTCGTTCTGAAAGGCCTGTTGGAGTTTACGAGCAGGGCTCGTCTTGATGTGTTTTGGACTGTGAGTTCCAAATTTAACTTGGGGATCTGATGTTTCAGTCGATTTGGGTGGGAGTGGGGTTTGCTCGGTGAGGACTGCGGCTTCACCATGTTGTATTGAGTTCTTCTGCCTGCGGCGGAGCTCGTTTGAATCCTGGGCCTTGATGCCCAGCCCTTCGGAGAAGGAGGATGAGCCGTCTGCCATGGTGGGCAGGCTAACACAGGAGTTTGATGACTTCAACGGAGATCGCCCTGCCTTGTCAGAATCGCCCTTGTCGCTTTTGATCGCTTTAGGGCTACCCGCCCCAAACCCAGTTGGAGATGGAGCAGGATTAGCCTTAATGGGGGAGGATCCAAGGTTGGGCTCACCTGAGTTGATCACCCGAGATGTTACCAGAACCGACGAAGGCGGATGAGACAGTTGATCTGAGACATGCTGCTTTCGCCGGGGCTCACTGGAGACGAGAGTCTTGGAACCCAACCCATCTGACATGGGAACTGTTCCGTCGGCCATGATGAATCAGACGGAGGAGATCGCCCAACAAATCGCCCACCAAATCGCCATTCTGAGAGATCCTTCTAGAGTGTTCTTTTCGTGGCCACGAAGTTAGATAGAGTATTAGTGAATGAGCCCTGGATGAAAACCTTTTCTCAATCGTCGGCTCAATTTTTGGTGCCTGGTATTTCAGACCATTCTCCAGGTGTGGTGTTTATCCAGCCCAACCCTAGGAAGTCAAAGAACCTGAAAGGTTCTTTGACTTCCTAGCTGACCATCTTCAATTCCTTGCAATTGTACACAGGAGTTGGAGGACAATTGTACTCGGGAATCCCATGTTCTGTGTGTGTATGAAGCTTAAGCATCTTCAACATGATTTGAAGCAACTTAATAAGGCGGAGTTTAGTGGCATCTCTGAGAGGGTGAGTGCCACTAAGCAAGTGTTAGAAAACTTACAAGCAATTATAAGCTCCCACCCAATTAATAGATCTGCCATAGAACAAGAGAAGGTGGTACATAAACAATACATCACTTTGCTTAGGGCTGAGGAAAGTTTAGCTAAACAAAAGTCTCGAATCCAATGGTTGAAACTTGGAGACCAGTGCACCTCCTATTTCTTTAAAGCAGTAAGCAACAGAAGGAATAGGAGCAAAATAACAAGTCTAGAGTTGAATGACAGATCTACCACTCATGACCTTAAGGTTATCAAGGAGGAGTTTGTTAACTTCTACACAACTCTTCTTGGCACTCCCCATCTCACACCTCATCTGGGACCAACCAGAGTGGGACAATTAATTAGGAATAAACTCAGCCCTGAGCAAAGTCTTAATATGGTCTCCCCTGTTTCAGATTTGGAGATCAAAGAGACCATTTGGTCTATTAATCCCACCAAAGCTCCTGGCCCTGATGGGTATAATGGAGGGTTTTTTAGGAAGGCATGGCCTGTTATTGGGAGGGAGGTCACTTCAGCTGTCCAGAACTTTTTCAGGTCTGGACAATTGCTCACCAAAGCTAACTCTACTATTGTAGCACTTGTTCCAAAGGTACCTAACCCTTCCAGGGTGGGTGACTTTAGGCCCATTTCTTGCTGCAATACCATTTACAAATGCATCGCTCGGATATTGCCAAGAGATTGCAATCTGCCCTTCCTTTGCACATAGATCCGGTCCAATCAGGATTTGTGAAAGGAAGGAGAATTGCGGATAACATATTCCTCACCCAAGAACTCATGAGAGGGTATCACAAATCCTCTCCTACCCCTAGGTGTGCCATGAAAGTTGACATAATGAAAGCATATGACCATGTTAGGTGGGAATTTCTTTGGGATGTCCTGTCCGTAATGAACTTCCACCCTACAATGATTAAGTGGCTTCAGGCATGTGTATCCACTGCAAATTACTCCCTATGTATCAATGGGGAAGTGACTGGGTACATTAAAGGTAGGAAGGGATTGAGACAGGGGGATCCTTTGTCCCCTTATCTGTTTGTCATAGTGATGGAAGTTCTTACGAGTTTACTTAAGGAGAAAGCCCAGCTTCCTGACTTTCATTTTCACTGGAGATGTAAAACTAATCAATTGGTAAATCTGTGCTTTGCTGATGATCTAATGTTATTCTGCAAGGGAGAGCTTTCTTCGATCAAACTCATCAAAGAAGCTTTGACTGAGTTTGAGGCTCTTTCTGGTCTCTCCCCTAGCACAGGCAAGAGTAGCTTATTCTTCTCTGGTGTTAGTGTGGGAGTTAAGGAGACTATTTTGCGAGAGCTGGGATTTCAGGAGGGCTCCCTTCCAGTGAGATATCTGGGAGTCCCTTTGTTATCTACTAAGCTTAAAGCAGTGGACTGTCAGAGACTGGTCGATAGTATCACTACCAAAACTAGGAGTTGGACCAATAGGGACCTTACGTATGCGAGGAGAGTCCAGCTTATCAAGAACATCTTGTTTTCAATGCAAACGTATTGGTCCTCCCTCTTCATTTTACCAAAAAAGGTCATCAAGGAAGTCGAATATATTCTTAGGGCCTTTTTATGGTCTGGCCCTGACCTTAAAAGATCAGGGGCCAAGGTAGCTTGGGAGCAGCTTTGTGCTCCTAAAGATGAGGGGGGTTTTGGTTTTATGTATATGGAGGTGTGGAATAAGGCTGCGGTTGCCAAGCATATATGGTTCTTGATCTCCGGGGGAGAGCAATCCATGTGGTGCCAATGGGTTAAGTCATATTTATTAAAAGGTAGAAACTTTTGGAGTCTTAAAATGCCTGCTAATCCCTCTTGGGTTTGGCCAAAGTTACTTAACCTAAGACATTTAGTTCAACCCTTCATTCATCATTCTATTGGCAATGGGGAGAATACATCCCTGTGGTATGACCTGTGGCACCCTTTGGGCCCTTTGTTGGATAAGTTTGGTGCCAGAATGGTTTATGACTCTGGGCTTCCCTTGACTGCCAAAGTGTCCAGCATAGTTCATAACTCTGGTTGGGCTTTCCCAATCACGCAAACGTGGGAGTTGAATGAGGTTAGACAACTTCTCCCTCCTCTGAGAGGCTCCAGAGACCAAGTAAAATGGACTCTTAATACAACAGGTCAGTTTAGCATAGCCTCTCTATGGGAGAAATTGAGAGTTCCATTCCCCAAAGTAAATTGGCACAAGGCTGTTTGGTTTTCTGGCCATATACCTAAAAGTAGTTTCATTACATGGCTGGCCATCCAGGGTAGACTCTCCACTGAGGATAGATTAGTTCTATTTGGGATCAAATCAATTTCTCAATGCAGTTTTTGTCATGGTAGTGAAAGCCATGACCATTTGTTTTTTAATTGTGGATTCTCCACAAGGGTTTGGAATGCCATGTTGGCAAAAATTGATACAAGTTGGTCCCCCAAGTCTTGGCCAGCATGGATTACCCATTTTTCCTCTTTTAGGGGAAAAACTCTAAGGAATGTTGTCACTAAACTGATATTCACTGCCACAATATATCATCTTTGGATTGAGAGAAACTTGAGGAAGTTTCAAGCTACTACTAGCACCTGGGAAGTTGTTGTTCACAAAACCTTTAACATGGTTAAGGGTAGATTACTGTCGCTGCCTAAGTTGCCCGTAGGCTCACAAAATGATAGGTTTATTAGAGTTTGGGGCATCACTGGGTAATGAGGTACTTGATATTGATATTGGTGGTTATTGATACTTGTGGCCATGATAAATGGCCCTGCTTTCCTGGACATCCTTTTAGATACATTCTGTGCAGGTATAACAATTGTGAGGATCCAGTTAGCTGTTTTGGCATCCTTGTGGGTGGCTGCCAAGTGCAGATTTGACCCTAAGCTCCCACAATGTGGTCTCCTATTACTGCTATGTAACCAGGTAGTTACCTTACTCCTTTGAGGGTTAATTGTTTGTGTGTACTCCTTCCATACTGTGTGCTATCCATGTGAGTTGAGTGCTAAATCCCCTTCATTCCTTGTGAGAGGAGGTAATATCTAAGGGGGAATCGGGTGAGGTTCAGTGGAGGGAGAAGAGGGTCACCTTATTCTTGGTTTTGTTAAGAGAGTGGGAGTTGTAAGGTTCCGAGGGAGTAGAGGGGTGAGCACTATATTTTCTGTTTTCAGCTACTGCCCTACTGTTCCATGTTGGGTGTGGCTAGCCTATGATATGTGTTGCTAGCCTTGTTCCATGTTGTGTTCCCAAGTCAGAAACCTAGCTGCATCAGTTTTGAATGCCTGATCAATGTACCCATGTGGCTGGTGTTGTTGACTGTTATGATAACAGTTGATGCTCTGTTGTTATGTTCCTCATATTGTACTGAACTGATCTACATTGTAGTAGTTGCTGTTATGTTGCTGCACTGCTGTTATTGTAGCAGTTGTCTTACTAGTTTTGTGGATGGATAAGATCAGCTGGTGCTAGTTATGCTAGTTATGCTGTTTGCTATAAAGCTGTAGATGCAAGGGTTGGTTGCTGCTACTTGGGCAGCCACGTCTGTTTTGTTGTAATTTTCTGTCTTATCATGCATCTGTTTAGTCCAAGTAGCTGCTGCCCAGATTCTGACTGTTGATTTCAAGTTAAGAAGTTGTAGCAGGTTCAGAAGTTGATAGAAAAGTTCAGAAGTTGAGAGAAAAGTTCAGAAGTTGTAGCAGGTTCTGTTTTCAGTTATGCCTAACCATCGGGGGCTGTCAATGGGATCTCCCTTCACAGAGGGGGACGTCCTCTGTATAGTTTTGTATATGTTTTCAGTATTGTATAGTATTGTACAAGTTCAGAAGTTGTAGTCCAAGTAGCTGTTTAGTCCAAGTAGCTGCTGCCCAGATTGCAGCAGTTACTGATCTGTATTGATGGTTGTGGTTACTACTACTGCTACTGCCACTGTGGTTCTGAACTTAGTTGATACCACTTATGTGCAGTCTGCAGTTGCTGCTTGCATGAAACTACCTGCATCAGGGATTTGCCTGCTTGGGACTGCTGCTTCGGTCTGCTGTCTGATCTGCCTGCTGTTCTGAACTAGTGGAGCAGGATCTACTTTTGGAATCTGTTATGTGTAGAGCTGCTGAAATCTGTTGGAGCTGCTGAACTAGTGGAGCAGGATCTACTTTTGAAATCCGTTATGTGTAGAGCTGCTGAAATCTGCTCAAATCTGCTGAAATCTGTTATGTGTAGAGCAGTCTGCAGTTGAACTCCTCCTGCTGAAATGTGTAGTTTACTGGTGAAGAGGGTTGTGCTTGCTCTGCTGCTATTGGTGAAAGGATTACACATAGTGCAACTTTGCTGCTATTGGAGCAAAGTTCTGAACTGTATTACTTCTGTTATGGAACTGAACTGCTATATTGTTGTCATGTTCTGTTATGGAACTGAAATATGTTTGTTGTCATTGCGTTGTTTTCTTCCCCTCTTCTAGATGGGCTGGAAACAGCGTCTATTAGGTTATTCTCTAGGCATGTAGCCATTTGGCATAGTCATTTTCTTACTTGGTTGTTTCCTTTTTTTTCCTCCTGGGGTATGCCCCTTGTAGGCTGTATATCCGGTTCCTTTTTTCTATTTAAAGCTGATTTACCCAAAAAAAAACTATCTGTGGATGCAAACATAAAGTTGTTGCATAGATCAAAGAACAATAGTACCCCAATTTATAATTACTACAATGGAATGAAATACAATTACTCATATTCGTCATCGGAGTAATCAGATACTTCGGGGTCGGATGCATAGTGTGGATTCCTCTGAATTCCTCTAATAGACTCTCTGGGGTCAAAGCCGTCCCTTTTAGCTTCCCTCACTTTGTTGACTATCAGGCCTTGACGGATTAGTCGCCTGCACATGGCATTAATCTCAAGCTGCAGCCTTTCGCACACGTCGTTATGGAGACAGTTTGGCCTTCTTCCGTTCATCATCTGCGCTGACCGTGCTTTAGGCACCTTAAGTAGGTACTTATGACATTTTGCTTCCAACTTGTTCCTCTGTACAAACATATAAGGCCACTTAAGAAAATCACCGGCTTGACCCTCAAATGAAGATTGGTTCCAGTCTAGTTTGAAATAAGCATCTTCACTTGCATCGTATTGCACCAAAGGTTCGAAAAATGTTCATTTGCCACGCCTGTCGTATATAGCAAGCGTATAGTCCAATCTTGGCAGGAGATGTTGATCTTCACGTGGACTTACCGTTGGCTGTGGCGGTTCACTGGCTGTCCTTGGCCACTTATGAAATGAATTGCACGACATGACACCGCGGTACCCACGCATAAGATGTACGGACAAATCATCACGAGTCCTTGCTTTGTTGTCGGCCAACCAAGCATCCATAACAGAGAGCCGTGAATGTCGACGATCGTCCCCTTCATCCATCTCACTTGGTAGTCGAAAACGACAGAAACGGGAGTTGTTCGGTGGATCAACAGGTGGGGGGTGTACTGGTGGCAGCACTTGGATTGGTAATCCACCATATTCGTCTATCGATCGTTCCACAACTTCCTCGTTTGTTGTGAGAACTCTCATAGTTCTTGTTTGAAGTAAACGATGCAGTTCATCATCTTGTGTCGAACCAAAGGAAGGACAGATGTTTGGATGTTGAACAGGTGGGGGTGCCCATGCACGTGCCCGTGTACGAGAACCAGAACCTGAACTCTCCCCTTTTTCTAGTCTTCTTCCAAAAGAATCCATATCGTAATTGTTTGGAATGCATCATCAATGGCCCAGCAAGTGTGTATATAGACAGGTAACTTAGTTGATTTGACCTTTCACTGGCCCCCTTGTCGTGTATATGGTGCAACTTATTTTCATAGTAAGAGCAAGTAAATATTACTGAAAGAGTACATTTTGTTTACATAAAGACTACAACTTAGAATCAAAAGGAGCACTTTGTTTTTTACACAACTGTGGACTATGGAATATTAAGTGTGAGGCATCCCCTATTCCACCAGGCCTTTTAAAAGGGGCCCAGCTAAGAAGGCCAGTGAATCATGTCATAAATGTACCCCTACCAATAAATCTTCACTAACATTAGGACATTTTTTATATATAGTTTCACAGTCAAAGTAGTAAATGCACTCTGGAGTTCAGCACCTCAACTACCATTCATGTTGTGACAAGGACAAAGTTGGGTGAACAAGAGCAAGTGAATATTTCTGAACGACAACATTATTTTTAGGGTCGGACCATATAATTTTTTCAAAAGGAGCACTTCATGTTTCTGACAAGGACAAAGTTAGGTGAACAAGACCAAGTGAATATGCTCAAAATCCTGTTCGGTTACATGGTTCCATACAAAAAAACTCTGTTCAGCTAATGGATTCCATGCAAATATATCCTATTCGGTTATCGCACATCATACACACAAATCCTGTTATGTTATGCAGGTCCATGCACAACCTTTTGCTACAATTCCATACCATAAAAGAGTGGCCACAAGCCACCCTCTAAACCTTGTTGAAACATATTAGACATTGTGCAACCACATAATATTGAAAGGTTTGGTGTTACTCAAAATACAAAGAACCATTGATATAGCCTGTCACCAGCATAATAGAATTGAAGGATTTTAGGTTACTTAAAAATCCACTACAAAACCACCAATACGTAGGACAAACAAGTCAGCTATTAACTACCCTGGTTTCAACATATGACCATTACACTGTAAGTCTCACCAATACTTTTAAGAGATATAGGGGCTAATTACCGTACAGGGTGAGCTAAGAGGGGCAAGGGAGTTTCTCTCTCTAGAGAAACTCTCCTCCACCGCCCATTACTATTGCCGGCCACTTCTGGTCCGGCCACCTATCCGGTCATGGGTCGGCATCAAACCCAGTACTTCGGTCTGGCCATCTATCCATCCAAGGGAATCATCTACAGCCGTGGTTGGACCCACTACCACCGTACTGCACTGTGTTGCCTAATCTCGCCGGAGAAGACAGTAGCACAGTCGCGGGCATCATCGAACTTCTCAAAGTGGTTCGGTGGTCAATCATACATGGATTTCGATACACATCAACAGCTGGGTTTCATCACTCACCAGCTGGGTTTCTCAACAATCACGCGACTCTTCTCAACACCCGATCTCATCGACTGGCCACAGGGTCAGTCTTCTCAGCGACGGCGGCGCCATCACCGCCGCTCTGCAAGGAGATGGGGTCACCGTCCTCAGATTCAATCCGGCCGGAAGTGGGTTCTCGACTTGGGTTCTTGAATCCAGCTTTGATACCCCGTCATCTACCAGGGGTCTTGATACCCGTCAAGGTGGACGCCGTTCGATTCCCTCCATAACCACCATCGGAGGCCTTCGATTTCAGATTCAGTGGGCTCTCAACTTGGGTTATTGAACACAGGTACCGGCGGCGACGGCGACCTTGGGGTTGTTGTCCGGGGCTCTCCGGCGACGACGACCTTGGGGTTGTTGTCCAGGGCAGCCACGCCAGGCCTGTCCTCTGATTAGATTCAATCCGGCTGGCAGTAGCCGCCCGATGGCAGGCCAGCCGTGCAGCCGTTCAACCCCGCTCGGTTCAAGCAGCTGCCATCCAGCCCGGGCAAACAGCCAGCCCGGGCCAACTAGTTGCTGGACTTGTGGGCCAGTTTACTGTTACTCTCTGTGATCCACGATAGGCGGTCATCTGTTGGACAGAAATCGGGGGTCGGGCTCTTGGCGAGCCTTTACAAGCCTAGATCCTGTGCTTGTTAGCTCTGAGGTTGGGTGTAGTATTCTTGTGGCGCGGCTATCGTTGATTAGATTAGATTCAGTCTTGATCGAAAAGGGTTTTCGCAGTAGCAGCAGCTGAGGATGCCACTGATTAGATTGTTGGATGGTTTCTGGTTGAGCGAGGTAGCTGCCGGTGCTGTCTTTGATTAGATAGGTGCAGCTTGGTCCACTTGAGGTTTGAGTGGCCACTTCTGGTGGTTCCTCTTTCTGTTTCGCTTGTAGTCGTTGGCGAGCCTAGGGGATTGGTTTGGGGGGGGAGTAGTCGTGGTGTGCAGGGTACGTAGCAGGGTAGCCTTGTCCGACATTTCCAGGTCGTGCCTCTCTCGGTCCGTGTCCCTCTGTAGTAGCTGATTTCTGATGAGTGGGTATTATGCTAGCCTTGGGTTTGGAAGTACTAGGTTCTTGGTTTTCTTATCCCAGCTTTGGAGGAGGAGGTTACTGGGTAGTTGGTTCAGTGCGTAGTTTTGGCGAGCCTTAGGTTAGGATGAGGGAGGGTTAGGCTGGAAGGATTGGGCGTGGTGTGCAGGGCTCTTGCAGCGGGGCCTTGTCGGATGCCGTCAACTCTGGTACGAGCCTCTTGATGCCTTGTTCCTCTGTAGTAGCCGATCAGCTTGCTTTGTAGCCGTCTTACTCGGTGGCTTCTTCTCAGTGTTGGTTATCATGTGGTCATCTCTGACCTTGACTATTTACTTTACTTACCTTATTTCCTAGCCTGGCGGGTTGTGCCAGGTGGTAGCTCTATTTCATTTAGCCTTATTTACTTTACTTACCGTTCACATGGCTTCTTCATGTATTTACTTTATCTAACTCTCCATGCGGGTTGTGCATGGTTTACCGCACTTTTGTCAATCTTGTTTTTTTTTTCTTTTTCTTTTCATCCTTGGGTATGCCCCTTGTAGGCTGTACATTCGGTTAACCTTTTTTAATTTCAAGCTAAATTACCCAAAAAAAAATTACCGTACAGGCCAAAAAAAAAAACAAGAAAAAGTTCAATTAGTGGTACAAGCAATCAAGTGCTAATTATCGTACATCATGACCATTACACTGTAAGTCTCGCAAGCCCGAGGGCAACTGTCACGGGCATTTGCCATTTCATGGTGAGAGAGACTAGGTTTGAACATGGCTCTGGTATTAATGTCCTCAAGGTTTGCTGGATTAGTCAGAGCTCTGCAAATGAACGAGCTGGTCGTGCTGGGAGAACTTAATCGGGAAGGTGTTATAGACTTTATTCCGAAAGTGATTTTCACTTGATGCCACCTCATCAGGAACCCAGTAGATCACTTGGGTTAATATTGGTGTGGCATTTTGTAGGATTGTTGCTTTGGGCACAACTGATGTAAATAGTTTAGATTTTATTGATGCTCCTAATGCAATAGCTATTGACATGGCTATTAGAAATCTTATCCAGTTAGGAGCTGTTTTATTGAAGAATGATGTTTTGAATTGAACAATGGACGAGCTGAAATTGGTTTGTTTGGGCATTGAACCTTGGTTGGGAAAATTAATTCTTCAATGCTTCGAGCACCGCTTCGGTAAATAGGGTCTTGTTCTGGCTGCGATTATGCCAACTTCCAGTAGCATATTTTTCCCCCACACCTGTTAAATATCCGAACATCCAGCCTTCCTTTGCTTACTTGCTTGTACTAGAATCTTTAAAATTGAAGTATTGGTTGTTGTTTTTGTATGGTAATTTGCCCATCTCTCTCTATGTCTAAGTATTGTTCAGACTTACAGTGTATGGTCAAACCATGGTAGGTGGAAAAGTAAACAAAAACGTGGATATTTTCTGAAAGTAAACCAAAACATGGGCTCCTCAACTCTTGATTGGAGAAGACATCCCTTATTCTTGTTCATCCGTTAATATCTGAAAGAAAATAGGTTGACCAACAATGCAACAACAAAACCCCATTCATGCTACAGCCATAATACAACGTGCTTTTAACAAAGCCAAGAGATTTTAACCAATGTACTCTATAATAAGCCAAAAATATTAAGAACTAAGTTTTTATTCGATATTGTTCCAGACCCAACAAGATCTTATGGCCATTGCCCTCAAGATCACACGCCGCCATAGTACCCAAACACAGAAACCAAAACAGAAGAAAAACATATTGTCCATACAATCACTATTTATATACGACTCCTCTCATACCCACAAACCAACCACCACACAAGACACAGATACTACGAACTTATTTTTTTGGGTAAAGCCCTAGGGCGGTTAGCTTGAAAATAAAAGAGGTTAACCGAATGTACAGCCTACAAGGGGCATACCCCAGGTAAGACAAAGCAAAAATATAAAGAGCGCCAAGTGGCTACATGGGTTGCCCGTGTTCATGCCCCCGTCGAACAATCTATCCCAAGGAATGGAACGTACAACAGGGAACCTAGACACGGGCGTGGCAAAAGCAGTAAATACCCGACACAACCTGTCGGTATAGGGTACAATCCGAGGCCCTCGAAGTCCTCGCAACTCATACAACTGAAAACATAAACGATAACAATAACAGCCAGTGCACAGTAGAAGATAATTGCAAATTGCACATTGAATAACGATGAGCACATTGGCTGCGATGATTTTCAGCCAAGCCGGGATGCCTGGCCCCAGACTGGCCCACGTCTGCACGGCGGCTGATGTCTGGTGGCCTGGCCCACGGTGGCTGGGCCAGTTGATGGCCTGGCCCGCTTTGGGTAGCCGTGGCTACGAGATAGATCTGAGGGAGCCGAGGGTAGTGAACCCGTGGGCTCCGATTGGGGTTGATAGGCGGCGGCCGGCGGAAGACCAGCGGCGGAAGACCAGCGGCGGCCGGCGGAAGACGAGCTGCTGCCCGCTCCGGTTAGATGTTTGAAGACCAGCGGCGGCGGCGAATCTGTTATGACCCGAGGATTCCGACTGATATGTTGAAGACAAGTTGAAAGTCGATCTATGGCCGGAGTGACTGGCCTTAGGAGTCCGGACCAGAGGTGGCCGGTTTGAGGTGGGTTGTGGCCGCTGCTGCTGTTAAAGGCGGCAGCCACCGGAGCTGTTGCCGGACCAGATCTGGTGGTGGAAGGCCGGGCCCGTGGGTAGCCGGTTGGTGACGGTATGGGCGGTGGAGGAGAGCCCCTGTCGAGAGAGGGGCTCCCTTGCCCTTGGGATGACCGAAGATGGACAGGCCAGAACGTGATTGGCCGGAGGAGGCCTGGCTGCTTGGCCGGAGGGAGCTTTCTCTCTCTAGGCTAGAGAGAGAAGCTCCCAGCCCTCCCCAGGTCCCCAGTAATGAATCCTCTCCCGCTTCCTATTTGATACTACGAACTTAATTCACCATTAAACCAACACTGATGACCAAACCACTGGAAACAGCTCAAAACCCACCACGGAGACGGAGGACAAGATGCAGGGTCGACTCCTTCTGAATGTTGTAGTCAGCTCATTCGGCACCATCTTCAAGCTTCTTCCCAGCAAAGATCAACCTCTGCTGATCCGGGGGGATACCCTACTTGTCCTTGATCTTGGCCTTCACATTGTCAATAGTGTTGGAGCTCTCCACCTCCTGAGTGATGGTCTTCCCAGTCAAGGTCTTGACAAAGATCTGCATGGCACCCCTGAGACGCAGCACCAAGTGGAGGGTGGACTCCTTCTGGATGTTGTAATCCGCAAGGGTACGCCCGTCGTCAAGCTGTTTGCCTGCGAAGATGAGCCTCTTTCAGTCGTTAGCGAGCCTAGGGGATGTAGGCGAGGTTGTAGTAGTCTGGATGGAATGGGCGTGGTGTGCAGGGTACTTGGCAGGGTAGCCTTGTCGGATGCCGACATCTCCAGTTCGAGCCTCTCTCAGTCCGTGTCCCTCTGTAGTAGTTGGCTTCTGTTGAGTGGGTATTATACTAGCTTTGGGGTTGATGGAAGTACTAGGTTCTTGGTTCTCTTATCCCAGCCTTCGAGGAGGAGGTTATTAGGTAGTTGGGTTCAGCAGGAGGTTTTGGCGAGCCTTAGGCTTGGATGAGGGAGTAGTAGGCCGGAAGATTTGAGCGTGGTGAGCAGGGTACTGAGCAGCAGCAGTAGCCTTGTCGGTTGTCGTCAACTCTGGTTCGAGCCTCTTGATGCCTTGTTCCTCTGTAGTAGCCGATCAGCCTGCTTTGTAGCAGTCTTACTCGGTGGCTTCTCCTCAGTGTTGGTTATCATGTGGTCATCTCTGACCTCGATTATCTACTTTACTTACCTTATTTCCTAGCCTGGCGGGTTGTGCCAGGTGGTAGCTCTATTTCATTTAGCTCTATGTACTTTACTTACCGTACACATGGCATCTTCATGTATTTACTTTATCTAACTCTCCATGCGGGTTGTGCATGGTTTACCGCACTTTTGTTATTCTTGTTTTTTCCTTTTCTTTTCCTCCTGGGGTATGCCCCTTGTAGGCTGTACATTCGGTTAACCTTTTTTAATTTCAAGCTAATTTACCCAAAAAAAAAAAGATGAGCCTCTGCTGGTCCAGTTATTGCATTCCCTCCTTGTCCTGGATCTTGGCCTTCACGTTGTCAATGGTGTCAGAGCTCTCCACCTCCAAGGTGATGGTCTTTCCGGTCAAAGTCTTTACAAAAATCTGCATCTCCGGGTTTCATCCATGTAGCCATTTGGCTTGCCAATTTTCTTTCTTTTTTCTTTTCTTTTCCTCCTGGGGTATGCCCCTTGTAGGTTGTATATTCGGTTAGTCTCATTTTTATTTTCAAGCTGGTTTAACCAAAAAAAAAATCTACATCCCACCACGGATGCGGAGCACCAAGTAGTGAAGGGTGGACTCCTTCTGAATATTTTTTTTTTTGGGGGTAAATTAGCTTGAAATTAAAAGAGGTTAAGCGAATGTACAGCCTACAAGGGGCATACCCCAGGAGGAAAAAAGATGAAAAAACAAGAATGATAAAAGTGCGGTAAACCATGCACAACCCGCATGGAGAGTAAGGTAAATGACATATGGGTAGAGATAATAGCCCCGTTGTACTAATGATAGCACAACGGTGTATGATATGGATGGATAAGACTACAAACGTGTGGTGAAATGAAATGGAAATGAAAATGTACTACTTCCTGGCACAACCCGCCAGGTTAGGAAATAAAGTAAATAGTTACGGTCAGTGATGACCACAAGATAACCAGCACTTAGGAGAGCAGCTACAAATAGAACGGCTTCCAGGCAGTCTGAACGGCTACTACAGAGGAACAGGCATCAAGAGGCTCGAACCAGAGTTGACGGCATCCGACAAGGTCCCCTGCTAAGAACCCTGCTCACCACGCCCAAACCTTCCGGCCTAACACTCCCTCATCCTAACCTAAGGCTCACCAGAACCACCCACTGAAACCAACTACCCCGAAACCTCCTCCTCCAAGTCTGGGCTAAGAAAACTAAGAACCTAGATCTTCCAGCCTCAAGCCTAGTATAATACCCACTGAAAGAGATCAGCTACTACAGAGGGACTCGGACCGAGAGAGGCACGACCTGGAAATGTCGGACAAGGCTACCCTGCTAAGCACCCTGCACACCACGACTACTCCCCCCTGACCCACTCAAACCCCAAGCGGTCCAAGCTCCCCCTCGCTCAATCAGAAACCATCCACAGATCTAATCAGAGCACCCGCAGCTGCTGCTACTGCAAGACTACCCCTTTCAACCAGAACAGAACCTAATCAAAGACAGCTCAGGCAGCTACCCTGCTCAACCAAAATCGTCCACAGATCTAATCAGAGCACCCGCAGCTGCTGCTACTGCAAGACTACCCCTTTCAACCAGAACAGAAACTAATCTAATCAAAGATAGCCACGACCACAAGAACTACACAAAACCGCAGGCTAAAAGAACAGGAACTAGGGATATGAGGCTCGACCAAGAGCCTAACCCCCGATTTCAGTCCAACAGATGACCGCCTATCGGGGATCGCCGAACAAACAGCAAACTGGCCCGTTCGTCCAGCAACAGATTGACAATAAACAAATAAGCACAAAGCACATATTGAATAACTATAGGCGCAATGGATACGAGATTTTCAGCCTATCCGGGGTACTGGGATGACTGCTTGGAGCTTGCTGCTTGCTGCCCGGGCTGAAGGCAGGCTGTGATGGCCGACTGTGGGTTGGCTGGGCCAGCGGTGGCCGGACCAGCGGCGACCAGATCTGGTGTATCAGTGGTGGCCGGACCAAAGTTGGAAGATCTCCATGCCCATGCCCAGCCGTGGGATTGACTCCGTCGGCTGTTGAGTGTGCCAGAACTGGCCGGTCCAGAGGCCGCCAGGAGATGATAGATGGCCGGACCCAAGGGTTGCCGGATGAGGAATGGGCGGTGGAGGAGAGCCTCTGTCGTGAGAGAGGCTCCTTTGCCCTTGCTGACCTGTGCTGCGGCTGCCGGATGGGGGGGGGGATGACCGGCTGAGATCATCGGAAGGTGGTGATGGTCTGCCGGAGGGAGCTTCCTCTCTCTAGGCTAGAGAGAGAAGCTCCCAGCCTCCCCCTTCTGAATATTGTAGTGACCAACGGAAAATATGATAATTTTGCAAGTAAATTTCTTAGTCGAAGTAAATTTTTTTTTTTTGGGTAACTTAGCTTGAAATTAAAAAAAAGGTTAATCGAATGTACAGCCTACAAGGGGCATACCCCAGGAGGAAAAAAAAGGGAAAAAAAACAAGATTGGAAAAAGTGCGATAGCCCATGCACAACCCGCATGGAGAGTAAGATAAAGTAAATAACATAACAAAAAATGCCATGTATGCTGAGATCATATCCCCGTTGCACTACCCATTGAAGCGAAAGGATCATACAACGGGGTATGATATTAAGTGATACAATTAGTAATAGTTGTAAATGATCTACTACTACCTGACACATCCCGCCAGGTTAGGAAATAAAATAAATAATCACAGTCAGAGGTGACCACATGATAACCAACACTGAGTATAAGCAGCAACACAGTAATACGGCTTCAAGGGAAGCTGAACGGCTACTACAGAGGATCATGGCACCAAGAAGAGGCTCAAACCAGAGATGACGGCATCCGACAAGGCTACCCTGCCAAGTACCCTGCACACCACGCCCAATCCTTCCGGCCTAATACTCCCTCATCCAAGCCTAAGGCTCGCCAAAACAACCAGCTCTCAACCAACTACCAAAAACCACAACCTCCAAAGTTGGGATAAGCAAACCGAGAACCTAATACTTCCAACAAACCCAGAGAGCAAGTATAATACCCACTTCTAAGAGAACAGCTACTACAGAGGGACTAGGGACCGAGAAGAGGCTCGAACTGAAGATGTCGGCATCCGACAAGGCTACCCTGCCAAGTACCCTGCACACCACGCACATTCCATCCAGACTACTACACCCTCAACCTAATCCCCTAGGCTCTCTACCAACTAAAAAAGGGACAGAAAGAGGATCCACAAGAAGTGGCCACTCGAACCGCAAGTGAACCAAGCTGCCCCTTTTGATCAGTGCACAACCACCAATCTAATCACTGACAGCCTGCAAAGCTACCCCTTTCAATCAGTGCACGACCACCAATCTAATCAATGACAGCCCCGACAGCTACCTCGCTCAATCAGAATCCAACCACTAATCTAATCAATGGCAGCCGCAAAGCTACCCTTTCAATCAGCACAGACTCCAATCTAATCAACGATAGCCACGACCACAACCATACTACCCACAACCACCAGGCTAAAGAAGCAAAGAAACTAGGGATATAAGGTGGCTCGACAAGAGCATGAACGAACCCGATCTCAGTCCAACAGGTGACTGCCCATCGAGGTTCTTAGAGAATCATAGTAAATCGGTCCTTAAGTCCAGCAACAAATTAATAGTAAGCAATATGAGGTGTGGGCTCCACATCACTTCATTATTCAAACATTGTCTCATCCAGCAACTTTAGATGAGTGGTCAAAGCCAGCCCACCGTTTTGAATACCACCAAACCACATTAGTGGACTAATGCCCAATCTCACAAGGGGAGTGAACCCCACGCTCATCTTCTCCGAAGAATTCAGTGGTAATTGAACCAGCCCACAAACAAATTCTACCATTAAACCACTAAATTTAGAGTAAAACCATTTATATTGCAATAAGCACCAAACCCAGTCCCCTTTAGTACGTGTGGCGCACAAATTCAAAGCAACCAGGTCTAGAGTTTACAAAGCGCGTATTTAAACCATAATCCAAAATACCTTCATCAATAAGAGAAGGCCCTTCCACGAGATTTGATTATTGCAGCACCACGCGGATGATGCCCACTCGAAAGTCGAAATCCGACTTGGGTATGATGACCGCCCTTCCGGCTGGCCGAAGCTAAGTCCGGCGAGCCACCGCCTTCTGCCATGACCACAACCGAGCAGCTCTGGCTCAACTCCGGTGCTGGTCTAGTGAGCACCCATTCGAGGTGCCTGTGTGTATAGAAACCTCCGAGAGGAAATTATGAGAGCCGACTGGAGTATGAGAGCCGACACAAGATGCCTTGGTGCAGCCCTCTTCCGATTTGAGTATCATAACCTAAATAGGGGTACGAGAGCCGACTGGAATTTATTCCAAGGAAAGAACTCCAAGGAATCTGTTGTGGTAATTGATCCACGAGGTGGACTGAATAAGATTTAACTGAGAATCCAAATGAACACCAGATATAATCGGTGGATTTGGTACAAAAACTGATTTTGGTAAAGGGGAGTGCATTCTCTCTCTAATCCTAGAGAGAGAAGCTCTCAACTCTCACCCTGGTATTCCAATCTTAACAGCATTTTAGTCGAAGTAAATTCTAGAGGCCAAAACCGTAACACAAAAAAAAAAAAATGTGTGCGTGTACCTATGTATTGCAAATTTTGTATAATATCCAATGAAACAAACTAAGAGTAGTTACTAGAGAGAGAAAGCTCCCTCCAGCCCTAACCCTCAGGCCGCCGGCCATCCCAGCTCCGTTTAACCCCAGATCCGGCATGGGGATGGCAAGGGAACGTCCCTCCCTAGGGTTAGTTCTCCTCCAACGCCTCCCTCCAGCCCGACCAAAGCCATTTTCGGCCTCCCACGCTGGCCCAGCCGCACCTGGCCCAGCCGCACCCCTCCGGCTTCCGATCGACGGTAGCAGCAGCAGCAGACCTCGGGCAAGGGAACCTCTATCGCTTTAGAGGATCTCCTCCACCGCCCAAATATCCGGGTATTACAGCGGAGGCACGGGGTACCCTTTGGGATCCGCGCCGTCCAGATCTAATCTCAAGCCGTCCATCTCGTGGTCCGGCCAAATATCCACCTCTCATCCTCACCGGACCGAAGGGGCTACAGAGGGTCAGCCTGGCCGTAGCTTTGAGCTTAATGGGTCGAGATTCTATGGGTTCGGTTCTGCTCAAACAATCCTCGCCGGAGAAGATGACCCTGCTGTTCAATATGTGTTCGAACAGTGGCACAGCAGTAGGGCTGACTCACCAAGGAGTTCTAATGTTCAGATCCCCAGCCGTGGCTCAACAGCCGTGGCTAACACCCGTGGCTCAATACCCGTGGCCCACCAGCCGTCGGCCAGCATCTCCAGCCCCAACCCCGCCTCCGGTGGGCTATCAATCCCAAGTCAGCCCGTGGCCGTGGCTCACAGTAGTGGCTCAACCGCCGTGGAGCAGGCGGCGCTTCAAGCCGTCTGGGCCAGAAGAGGCCCTGCGCGGGCCAAGCTGCTAGTCCGGGCGGGGCAGGCAGCCACTCGGCCAAGCGGCTAGCTCGGGCGGGCAGTCATCACATGGCCAAGAGGCCCAGCGTACAAATTACCCAGTTCCAGCTCGGGCAAGCAGCCAGCTTCGGGCGGCCATAACCCTTTCATCCAGCCCGGGTAAAACAGCCAGCCCGGGCAAACAGCAACCACCACGGCAGTCAGCAGGGATTTTTGGCCCTGCGAGCCTCATCAGCCCGGCCTAGGAGCCGGTCCTACAGCCTAGCAGCCCCGCTAGGTCAGCCCAGCAGCTTGGGCAATTTTTTGCTCGGGCAGTCATGCTGTTTATAGCTTATTGCTCTATTTTCTGCTACTGTATTGAATGCTAAGTGTAGTAGCTGTTGTTTATTCTGATGTAGTATGTCAGACCATGGTCTTGATAGTTTTCTGCTACTGCACACAACCAATGTATGTATTGCGAGGACTTCGAGGGCCTCTGATTGAACGCCGTGTCCAGGTTCCCCGTTGAACTTTCTATTCCATGGGATAGTTTGTTCGGCGGGGGCAAGGACACGGGCAACCCATGTAGCCACTTGGCGCCTTTATAATTTTCATTTCTTTTTTGTTTTGTCTTACCTGGGGTATGCCCCTTGTAGGCTGTATATTCGGTTAACCCCTTTTATTTTCAAGCTAAACGCCCTAGGGCATTACCCAAAAAAAAAGAGTAGTTACTATAATTTACCCAAAAAAAAGAGTAGTTACTACGGAAAAGGCAAAAGAGTTTGACATTTGTGTGAGTGTACCTATCAACCCGGTATTGCAAATTTCATATAATATCCAATGAAACAAACTAATAGTAGTTACTAAGGAAAAGGCAAAAGAGTTTGACATTTGCGTGAGTGTACCTATCATCCCGGTATTGCGGATTGGCATGTGCTACGGTTGTGCCCTGGTTCGCGACATCGGCTGCAAAAAATTGTGCCCTTGTCTTGTGTCTGTGACTCAATCCTTCTCTTTTTCGGTCGGCCTGCCTGCCTTTTCACCGCGGGGGGATGTAAAAAAGGATCAGTACAAGAAACACCGTTATGGACGTCATTATCGTTCAGCTCGTTGACAGCCAAAAATGATGATGCACTAGGCATGTCATGCAACGGCATTGGGGACATGGTATTATCATATATCGCCATTTGCATCTCCTTTTTGAGGAAAAGATCTACCATGTCATAAATAGCACGAGCAGCATGAGCGCAAGGAATTCCGGACATCTGCTAAGCAAGACAACTGCAATGCCGAGGGATCAGCTTGAATGCATAAAGTTTTCTAGTTTCATTTGCGACAATGAACTCGGTTGGCGAGGAGTTACGATGCGTAAATTTCCGAGCATATTCTTGAGACTTCTTAATTTCCTTCTCAATTTCTTTGCCAACTGGCAATTTCCATTTCCTAACCTCGGTATGCTTACAGAGCAACAATTCAGTGGTCTTCGACACATGTCCAGTCAAAAATTGTATGATGTCCAATTCCCTTAATGGCAATATCCAAGAATTGAAACATTCAGCAAGGTTCGTGTACATCTTGTCCCATCTCTTGTAAGGGAAAAAAGCATTAGACCAGTGCTTTGGATTGTTATCTTCCACCCATTTTGATAGATCAGGAGATATTCCATACAACTTGCCTAAATGATACTTGAATGAGTCTTCCGTCCTTGCGTACGCAAGATAATTAACCACCTTTAGAGCCGTGTTCCGTCTTTCAGCTTTCAACCCCTTTGAGCTGGCAAACTTGCTGAAGTTTTCCTTTAGGTGACGGAGACACCATGCATTACAATCCCCGCCAAAAACCTTAATTATACCATTGAGAAAAGAAGTATTCCGATCGGTGACCAAGACGACTTGACATCCTCCAAGAACTCCCTATGAAATATTTGGGAGTTCCATTACTATCTACCAAGCTCAAAGCTGTTGACTGTCAGAGATTGGTGGATAGTATCACTGCAAAAACTAAAAGTTGGACTAATAGGGATCTTACTTATGCAGGGAGAGTCCAGCTTATCAAGAACATTTTGTTCTCCATGCAAACTTTTTGGTCCTCCCTCTTCATCTTACCTAAAAAGGTCATTAAGTTGAATCTATTCTCAGGGCCTTTTTGTGGTCTGGTCCTGACCTTAAAAAAACTGGGGCTAAGGTTGCTTTGGAGCATTTATGTGCTCCTAAAGATGAGGGGGGTCTTGGTTTCAAATCTATGGAAGTTTGGAATAAGGCTGCAGTTGCCAAGCATATCTGGTTCTTGATTTCAGGTGGTGAACAATCAATGTGGTGTCAATGGGTTAAATCCTATTTATTAAAAGGAAAGAACTTTTGGAGCCTTAAAATGCCAAGTAACCCCTCATGGGTTTGGAGGAAGTTGCTTAAATTAAGAACTCTTGTCCAGCCCTTCATACTTCATATCATTGGAAATGGGGATAACACATCCTTATGGCATGATCATTGGCATCCTTTGGGCCCTTTGTTGAATAGGTATGGTCCCAGAACTGTTTATGATTCTGGTCTCTCCTTGAATGCCAAAGTGTCCCAAATCATTCTCAGTTCTGTTTGGGCATTCCCAATCACACAAACTTGGGAGTTGAATGAAATCAGATAACAGCTTCCCTCTTTGAGAGGTTCAAGGGATCAAATTAGATGGGCTCTTAACTCAAATGGACAATTTAGCATTGCCTCTTTTTTTTTTTTTTAGGTAATTTAGCTTGAAATTAAAAAAAGGTTAAGCGAATGTACAGCCTACAAGGGGCATACCCCAGGAGGAAAAGAAAAGGGAAAACAACAAGAATGAAAAAAGTACGGTAACCATGCACAACCCGCATGGAGAGTAAAATAAAGTGACATAGGCAATACAAATGGGTCTGAGTAGAGCCATGTAGTAAATGAAATGAAGTGAGGCGAAATGTAAATACTTCCTGGCACAAGCCGCCAGGCTAGGAATTAATGTAAGTAAAGTAGATAGTCTTGGTCAACGATGACCACATGATAACCTGCGCTGAGGAGAGATCCTCCTCCTCCAAGGCTGGGATAAGAAATCCAAGAACCGAGAAGCCCCTCACCCCGAAGCTAGCATAATACCCACTCAAAAGAAGTCAACTACTACAGAGGGACTCGGACCGAGAGGTTCGAACTGGAAGAGGGACCACCAAAAGTAGCCCCCAAACCACAAGTGGACCAAGCTGCTCTTTTCGATCAGTGCAACCACTAAATCTAATCAGAAACAGACTGCAAAACTACCCCTTTCGATCAGCAAGGATCCACCAATCTAGTCAATGATAGCTCCGGCAACTACCTCTTTCGATCAGACTCATCCATAATCTGATCATCGGCGCCCACAGCTGCTGCTACTGCGAGATAGCCCCTTAACTAGGATAATCCAATCTAATCGATAGCAGCCACGACCACAAGAATACTACGCAACTCCTCAGGGCTAAAAGCACTGGCTCAAGGGATACAGGGGGCACTACGAAGAGCCCGCCCCCTATTTCAGTCCAACAGATGACTGCCTATCGGGGGTTGCAAAATCTAACAGTAAACTGGCCCTTAAGTCCAGCAACAAATATGACAATAAATAGATAAGTGCAGAGAGTATGGCTGCATTGCATAATGGTAAAGTAAGGGATACTACCCCCACTGCCCGAGCTGCTGCTGCCGCTCTGCACGAAAGTAAGACTCAAACGCCGGCGTAGCGCCCGAGCGTAAGCCACGGACAAGACTGCCTACCCCCGCCCGAGCCACACAAGATGGCTCGCCCGGCCGGCTTGCTTGGCGTGGGTTGTTTGTTGGCCGGCCGCTGGGCCGCCTACTAGGCCGGTGATCGCTTAGCCGGGCACCCGCCCAGAATCGAAATGTTGATCGCCGCCAAGCAGCTTGGCTCGGCCGCTTGGCCCACGCGGGATATGGTGGCTCGGTGAAGGAACGGGCACCCGCCCTCGATCCCGGCGCGAAGAACCCCGAGCCGTGGTGGCTAAGCCCACGGAGTCAGAAAGGTGGGCTGGGCTTGACCCCAGTCACCGTTGATGCTTGATGATGGCCGACGGCCGTTATTACCGTTGCTGTACAGGGTTCGGAGGTGTGGCCTTGCTGGGACTCTGCACATGTAGATCTCAGTGGTGAATCCGCCTAGCTGCCGTGCCACTGTACGAGCACAAATTGAAGCAGGAAAGGACAACATCTCCGGCGAGGTCTGGTATAGAAGGAACCCATAAAGCTCGACCCATGAGGTTCCGAACTCAAAGCTACGGCCGTGGCTTGATTTCAGGTCTGCCAGGTGCAGATCCCAAGAGGTAGCCGCCGGTCCACGGTGGGGTTGGATCTGGAATCGAGGCACCACGATCGGAACTGCACAGGTCCCACGGTGGGACAGTGAAACCCACTTGCCCCATTTGAGATGCCTGGTGTGAGGTCTGAAGCTTCATATGGCTCGGAGCTCCAGTCGTAGGATGGTAGAAGGCCGAACCACCCACGGCTGAGATGCGGCCTGAGGTTGGCTTGGCCGTTGAAGATGTACCCTCGGCTGGGGCCGACCATAGCTTGGCCGGAGTAAATCCGGACTGGTAGATCCGGAATGGTACCCGCCGGTTCACGGCGGGGTTGAGGTTGGACCGGACCAGGTGGAGTTGAGCTCCGGGAGGCCGGGTATGGAGGGCGGTGGAGGAGAGCCCCTGTCGTGCGAGGGGCTCCCTTGCCCGGTGAGGTCTGCTGCTGCTGCCGTCAAGGTGGGAGGCCGGCGGGGAGGCCGACGAGGCTGGATGCCGTTGGGGAGCTTTCTCTCTCTACCCTAGAGAGAGAAGCTCCCCCATGTGGTTAGCATTGCCTCTTTGTGGGAGGAATGGAGAGAATCATTTCCCAAAGTAACTTGGCATAAAGCTGTTTGGTTTTCTGGCTATATCCCAAAGTGCAGCTTCATTACATGGCTTGCCATTCAAGGTAGGCTTTCCACTGAGGATAGACTTGTTTCTTTTGGGATTAAATCTAGTTCTCAGTGCAGCTTCTGCCATGGTAGTGAAAGCCATGACCATTTGTTCTTTAATTGTGTATTCTCCAAGCGGTTTGGAAGGCTATTTTAGCAAAGATTGATGAGAGGTGGTCTCCCCGGTCTTGGGCAGCTTGGATTTCTCACTTCTCCACTTTTAGGGGGAAATCCCTTAAAGCTGTTGTTTATAGATTGATATTTACTGGTTCAGTCTATCAACTTTGGCTTGCTAGATCTTGGGCAGACTGGGTAACTCTGTTATCAAAGTTTAAGGGCAAAACTCTCAAAAGTATAATCATTAGATTGGGCTTTACAGTAACTGTTTATCAAATTTGGATTGAGAGAAACTCGAGGAAATTCCAAAATCAATCTTGTACTTGGGAGATAGTTGTTCAAAAAATTTGCAACATGGTGAGAGCAAGGCTTTTATCACTTTCTAATTTCCCTCAATCACAAGTAGAGTTGATTGTAAATGAGTGGAACAATGTTGTGAGCTAATTTACTTTGCTAGTTGCTGGTTCTAATTGACTATGTGATTCAATCTCATGTGGTTCAAATTCATAGCAGGTTCTATACAGTTTTGGCATCCATGAAGGTGGCTACCAAGTTCCAATAATGGATACTTGACCGCTAATTCTCCTACTTATAAGCTTACTTTGAGTGCTTTTGTGTGTACCCGTGAGTTGTGCGGTTGAGCCACAATTTTCTAGTGAGAGGAGGTAATATTTAGTGGGAGTTTTTTTGTGAGGGAGAGGTGAGGGTGTTGGGTTCCACCCTGTTGCTTCCAGTTGTTGGTGGTTTAGGCCTCGAGGGAGTAGTAGGTTAGCAGATAAAGCAATAGGGTTTTCATGTCTTGCTGTTGCCACTGTCTCTATCTTGGTTGCTACTTTGCTGCTCATTGTTTGGCTATCGTTGCCCTGCTGATTAATCTATAATCTGTATGGTTGTAGCTGCTGCTATTTACATTCCTGCTGATGTTATCTGCTGAAACTTTGTAGCTGATCTCTGCTGCTACTGCCTGCTTGTTGTTTTCTGCTGCTACTGCTTTCTGGCCAGCCTACGGCTGCTACTGATTAGCTGATTGCTGTACATTCATTTGCTGATTGCTATAGCTACTGATTACCTGCTGTTGTTCTAGCTGAGTCTTAATACAAGATGGTTTATTCTTCGGCTGCAAACTGCTTTGTGGTCTTTATACTGCTGCCCTTTTAGTTTTGCTTCAGTTAGAATGCTTAACAAATGAATGTACAGTAGTCACATGTATTTGCAATTTAAATGGTTGTGAGTAGACATTTTCAGCTGGTCTACGTGTGTTTCCAAGTTGTTTTAACCTATCCTTGGGGGGTTGTCCCTAGGAATGTTAATGCTTTTCTAGGGGGCCGTCCCTAGCTCTTCTCTACAGCTCAGTTCTGCTTCTGTTTTGTGTTGTTTCTGTATTTCTACTCTGCTGCTACTGTTAATGGTTGCGGCTTCTCTGATGTTCTGTAATCTGCTGCTACTGTTTAGCTCTCTGTGTTTAGTTCAGCATTTGAATTGTATTGTGGCTGCTATCGGCTTGCTACAAGGGTACTATCAAAGTTGGTACAAGCTTCAAGATCAGTTGGTGACTTAAGTGTACAGGCTACAAGAGTTCCTTTTCATGGAGTTCAGCTTGTGGTTTCCCAAGCACTTTTGGGATTTGATATTTCTTTTGTCATGAACACCTTTTGTAATCCTTTTGTCATCTGTTTTGTATCCCTCTTTTAGATGGATAGGAAACAGATGTTCCATTTTATTCTAGTCCTATGTAGCCGTTTGGCGTAGGCTTTCTCTGTATCTTTGTTTCTTTTCCTTTTCTTTTTCCTTTTCCTTTTCTTTCCTCCTGGGGTATGCCCCTTGTAGGCTGTATATTCGGTTAGTCTCCTTTTTTATTTCAAGCTGGTTTAACCCCAAAAAAAAAACTTTGTTAGTCTCCTTTTTAATTTCAAGCTGGTTTAACCCAAAAAAAAAAGAAGAGGGAACCGAATATACAGCCTACAAGGGGCATACCCAAGGAGGAAAACTTTGGCTTGAACGAAACATGAGGAAGTTTCAAAATGCAGCTAGCACATGGGAAGTAGTAGTTCACAAAATCTATAACATGGTTAGGGGTTGACTTCTGTCTCTGCCCAAATTGCCCAATAGCTCACATGATTCTATATTTATTAGAGAATGGGGTCTAACTATGGAATAATCATCTTTTGTATGGATTATCAGTTGCTTGATCTTGAGTTTTGTTTTTGTTTTTTTTGGGGTAAATTAGCTTGAAATTAAAAAAGGTTAACCGAATGTACATCCTACAAGGGGCATACCCCAGGAGGAAAAGAAAATGAAAAAAAAAGAAAAATGAAAAAAGTGTGATAAACCATGCACAACCCGCATGGAGAGTATAGTAGAATAAAGTAAATAACAAATTCTGAAAGTAATTATGGACAGTTGTGGTGTCCAAGGCTCTGACAATATGGCGATTTCTGACAAGCCTGAGTCGATCTTCGTTGTACAGTGATCGTTCACCATGGCCGACGGCACTATCTCCTTCGTGGAGGGTTTGGGCCTCAAAGCTCTGGACTCAAATGAAATTCAAAGGAAGCACAGAGAAATGGGCGACCCATTAACCTCAGATTCAACAGCTTTTCTACAAAGTCTAGGCTCCGAACCAGAAAACCCTAATTTCAGAAGGCCGCTGTCTATTTTTTCAGATAGCTCTCAATCAAAGACTCCATTACTGGGGATTTCTAATCCCTCTCCTTCTGGGGTTGGAAGTCGTAGCCCTAAATCGGGTACAGCAAGGAAGATGCAGCAAGTCCTTTTTGAGGAAGGTCTGTTAATGGAAGCAGAGGAAAGAGCTCGACATCAACAAGAAGTCACACTCGCCACTTCATCCCAAATTCAAGAGAAGGAGGGTATGCGTTCGGATTCCGAACCTCGAATGCTTGAAATCGTGGGTCATCTGGAGGACGAGCTCAACTTGTCGGAAGACCCATTCGTTCTAGATGTGGTCACAGCCAAACTACAAAGAATACAGCAGTCATGGAGAAATGAGGAGGAACAAGCGGCTCGTCTACCTGACACTCGTGAACAAGAACAGGTACGTAGTCTTAAAACTACACCTAAGATTCTGTTTAACGCAAGAGGTACTCCATATGTGGAAGGGGATCCTAATATGGGTTATGGCATCGAGGACACCAGACCTCGGTATAGCAGTCGAGGTTCTAGTTCTTCTTCTAACAAACCTGAGCTCAACCAAGTTGACCCCACAACAGCCATACCACATCAAATACATCCAAATGCCAATCCTCTAATTCAACCTCAACAGCCCCAAATAATACCTCGGCAATGCCAGGCAGTTAACAAAAACCCCAACCACATGCATCTATCTAACTACAAACCCAAGTTAGGTCAGCATCAACCAAAACCTAAACCAAAAAACTGGGCTGCCCTCCTCCAGTCACAAAGCCCTTCTCTGGACATGAAATTGGATCATTTCCCAGACCTTCAGAGAGGGAAAGTAGCTCTGGTAGAAATAGATTTGGAGCTGACTGATGTGGGCAAGTGGAACAAGTACTTGGTAGGCCACTTCTTAGATGGACAAATGGCCTATCCTCTCATAGTTGCCACTGCTAGGAGTCAATGGAAGGAGCATTTTGTGGCTGTGAAACCTGATGTGGCTGGCTTTTACCTGTTTGAATTCAAAGATGAACAATCCAAGATACAAGTCCTTGAAGGGGGCCCCTACTTCTTTTCTCAAAAGTACCTAGTACTTAAGGATTGGCACAGGATGATGAAGCCTGCTAGAGAACAGCCTACCAAAATACTTGCTTGGGTGAAATTGCATGA
This sequence comes from Rhododendron griersonianum, assembly GCA_018127125.1. NCBI lineage: Eukaryota > Viridiplantae > Streptophyta > Magnoliopsida > Ericales > Ericaceae > Rhododendron > Rhododendron griersonianum. The sequence goes on along the minus strand of CM030796.1, from coordinate 27,247,066 downwards.
TTTACCACTGGAACTGTGGAATCAAGAGTGCTTGAGTAGGGTAGCTAGTACTATTGGAAGGCCTCTGCATGTTGATCATGCCACTGCTAAGACTGCTAGACAGCCAGGTTTACAACAGACTAAATCTACAAAGGCTAGAATCTGCATTGAAGTTAGTGCTGAACAAGTCCTCCCTGATGAGGTTCAAGTAGTAGTTGAGGGGGAGTCTGTTGTTATCCCTGTGGAATACCAAGTCCTACCCCCTATGTGTAACATATGCCATGTATTTGGGCATCATACAAGTAAATGTGCTAGAGGAGCCTCTACCTCTTCACCCCCACAACAACCTGCAGATCAGGTTTGGACTAGAGTAGGTAATGGTAAACAAAAGGTTGGCTGTGAACAACCTGAGACAGAGCAGCTGAACTGTACTGTAGCTGTACATGCATCAATTGTACCTGTCCCTGAAGAAGAGGTTACTGACTCTGAGGCAGAGTTACTCGAGGTTCTAGAAGGAGTAGTAAGCAGCAGTCAAAGGGCAGAACCAATAGCCCCTCAAGAGAAGGGTTCCACAAAATTACACAGTGCAAATAGTCTACAGGATCCTAAGGCTGAGAGAGACAAGTGTTATTAACCAGTCCAATTCTGCCCCTTTTACACTGTCCAAATCAGCTGCTAAGAAAGCTGCCCAAAGAGCTGCAAAACTCAAAAATAAAGAACCCCCTGATCCTTTGGTCATTTCAGATGTTAAACTTTTTTTTTTTTGGGTAAAACAGCTTTAAATAGAAAGAAAAGAATCGAACCGTATATACAGCCTACAAGGGGCATACCCCAGGAGGAAATGACTATACCAAATGGCTACATGCCTAGGAAATAACCTAATAGACGCTGTTTCCAGCCCATCTAGAAGAGGGGAAGAAAACAACGCAATGACAACAAAACATAACATAACATAAAACCCAATTACATAGCTTGGGATACTTTGCTCCAAAACATAGCATGACAACAATATAGCTCAAAACATGCACAGGTTCAGAACATGCAGAAGTTCAGCCCTCACTTCTGACAGCAACAGCATCAAAACAGGATAAAAACACATCTGCTCAATTCAGCATCATAGCAGGAACTCTAGTTCTGCTGCTGCAACTGACAAGGCTTGGGAAACTTGCTCCATAGCAGTTAGGCAAGCTTCAGAACTGCCACAGCAGCTTAGTGAGGCTCGGCAGCAGCAGACTGTGTCCCCACACAACATGGACACAACATGGATACAAAACATCAGCTTGGTTCAGAATCACCCCACGATTTTGTACAAAACAGCAGCAGAACTGGGCACCAACAGCAGCAGCAGACCAAACAAATACAATACTGGGCAAACTACAATACTGGACTATATCAAACTTGGACCAAGGTTCACTCTGACACAGGGCAAACTACAATACTGGACTACACAGTTACTTGGACTACAACAACTGAACTTGCACCATACTAAACAATACTGAAAACAAAGCAAAACAATACAGAGGACTTCCCCCTTAGTAGACAGATCAGACATGCAGCAGCTTAGGGAGGCTCAGAACATGCAGCCATCCTTCCACTGATTTACAACCTGTGAATGCAGGTAACACGTTGCAGAGGAATTCCCCCTCTGCGAAGGGAGATCCCAATGACAGCCCCTATTGGTTAGGCAATCAACAAAACATAACTGGAAGTACACTGCAGTCCTGAATTGGAACATTTAACAAGTACACAAATGCCCAAACTTTGAGCAGAAAATGTAACCTGCTAGTCTAACAACTTCTGAACCTCCTGCAACAAAACATATGCAGAACTGCAACAAAACAACTTCTGAACCTCCTACAACCATACAACAAAAAGCATTTCAGCTACCAAAACAGGTTCAGAACATTCAGAGCTGAACACAATCAGAACTGGGCCTTAGTAAAATCAGTCATCAGTCATCTGTCAATTACTGTACCAAATGCATAATTGTAGCAACACTTTGGTATTACAAGGTCACAAGTATGCTACACATGTCAGAGCACACTACAGTTCACTCAGCAACAGTTCAGCATCCAAAAGTACTGTCAAAACAGGAATGCTGAAAGTTTGAATGCTGATCCCAATAGTAACATATGTAACAAAGTGGTGCACAGTCTACTGAAGTAGTCTACTGGTGCACAAAATGAACATGCAATTCTTCATGAGCAAAAGCAGCTATGAGAACCATCTACTTTCCTCACTAAGAGAACCCTCACTCCCTCCTCTGAACCTCACATAGCTCCCCCACTAAATATTACCTCCTCTCTCAAGGAATGTTGGGGCTCTAGCTCACAACTCACAGGGTTAACACACAATGTAGTAACTACCTGCTAGAATAGGCAGATTCAGAACTGAACAACAACAGGTAGGTTTTGTGACCTCTCATGCCAAGGATTAAGGTAACTACCTGCTAGAATAGAAGTAATAGAAGCCATAACAGGCTGCAGCCACAACAGGCCCCCTTTGAGTGATGTGGATTCTCATTTGAACCCCAATCCTGCTGACCAAACCTGCAACATCTAATGCCACAATATGAATACACTAACACACAACTACCCCATTACCCATTGATGCCCCACACTCTATTAAACCTATTATTTTGTGAGCCTACGGGCAACTTTGGCAACGACAATAATCTACCCTTAGCCATGTTAAAGACTTTATGAACAACCACTTCCCATGTGCTAGTTGTATTTTGAAACTTCCTTAAGTTCCTTTCAATCCAAATATGATATACTGTAGTAGTAAAAATCAACTTAGAGACGATATTCCTTAGAGATTTTCCCCTAAAAGAGGAGAAGTGGGTAATCCATGCTGGCCAAGGCCTTGGGGTCCAACTCGTATCCATCTTTTCCAACATAGCATTCCAAACTCGTGTGGAAAAGCTACAGTTGAAGAACAAATGATCATGGGTTTCACTACCCTGGCAAAAACTGCATTGGGAGATTGATTTAATCCCAAAGAGAACTAATCTATCCTCCGTGGAGAGTCTACCCTGGATGGCCAGCCATGTAATGAAGCTACACTTAGGAATATGCCCAACAAACCAAACAGCCTTATGCCAATTTACCTTGGGGAAAGGAGCCCTCAATTCCTCCCATAGAGAGGCTATACTAAACTGTCCAGATGCATTCAGAGTCCATCTAACTTGGTCCCTGGAGCCACGCAAAGGTGGAAGATGCCGTCTAACTTCATTCAACTCCCATGTTTGCGTGATTGGGAAGGTCCAACCAGAATTGTGAACTATGAGGGACACTTTGGCATTCAATGGAAGGCCAGAGTCATAAACAATTCTGGAACCAAACTTATCCAACAGAGGGCCTAACGGGTGCCAAAGGTCAAACCACATGGATGTGTTCTCCCCATTACCAACTAAGTGACGTATGAAGGGTTGGACTAAATGTCTTAGATTAAGTAATTTCCGCCAAACCCAAGAGGGATTAGCAGGCATTTTAAGGCTCCAAAAGTTCCTACCCTTTAATAAGTAGGATTTAACCCATTGGCACCACATGGATTGCTCTCCCCCGGAGATCAAGTACCATATATGCTTGGCCACCGCAGCCTTATTCCACACCTCCATAGATTTGAAGCCAAGACCCCCCTCATCTTTAGGGGCGCATAACTTCTCCCAAGCAATCTTAGCCCCTGATCTTTTAAGGTCAGGGCCAGACCATAAAAAGGCCCTAAGGATAGATTCAACTTCCTTGATGACCTTTTTTGGTAAAATGAACAGGGAGGACCAATACGTTTGCATCGAGAACAAGATGTTCTTGATAAGCTGGACTCTCCCCGCATAAGTAAGGTCCCTATTGGTCCAACTTCTAGTTTTGATCACCACTAAAGTAATAACACAATGCTCTAGAAAGCTCCAAGTTATGGTAGCCAGTGAATGGGCAAGGGAGTTTCTCTCTCTAGAGAAACTCTCCTCCACCGCCCTTACTACTGCCGGCCACCTGGTCCGGCCATCTTTCCGGTCACGGGTTGGCATCAAACCCAGTACTCAGGTCTGGCTATCTATCCATCCAAGGGGAATCATCAACAGTCGTGGAACATCAAACCCACCAAACCGTATCCCATCCGTTCCATCTCTCGGATCTTCTGATCTGAGAGAGTCGGAACAAGGCAAGCCCACCGCCGGTGAGTACGGGAAGGCAGCAACTACAGTGGCGGCACAAGAGTTCCTCTTGGGCTCCGCGCCGTCCAGATCTGAAATCAAGCCGGCTCTACCAGCCATCAACAGTCAGCCAACATCAGCCGGCCATCTCTGGTCTGGCCAACAACCAACGCCGTGGAGCTTAACAGCCGTCGGCCATCATCAACATCAATGGCTGCTGGAGTCAGTCCCGGTCGCCGGGTCACATCTCCGGCCAGATCCGGTCCTAAGATGCAGTACACAGTGGAGGACGGTGGATTGGAGTCGGAGCTATCGTGGCTCGGCGGTCAACTCCGACCGGAGTGAGCCATCTCAGGCCACCCCCTGTCCAGGCCAGCCCTGGCCGCTAGGGCAGGTCAATCAGAGGCAGCGGAGGGGACTTACTCGGGCAGAGGAGGGGGGCTTGCTCGGGCAATACTCAAGCAGTTACCCGATCAGCAGCCTGGGCCTTCAGCCCGGGCCATCAGCCAGCCGGCCTTGGGCTGGCAAGGCAGAGTCTCAGGCGGTAGCAGGCAGGCAGCAGCTGCAGCAGGCAGCAGCAGTATTCATTGTCAATTTGTTGCTGGACTTTCGGGCCAGTTTACTGTTAGTCTCTGCGATCCCGATAGGCGGTCATCTGTTGGACTGAAATCGGGGTCGGGCTCTTGGTCGAGCCTTTACATGCCTAGATCCTGTTCTTGTTAGCTCTGAGGTTGGGTGTAGTATTCTTGTGGACGCGGCTATCGTTGATTAGATTAGTTTCTGTTCTGATTGAAAGGGGTTTTCGCAGTAGCAGCAGCTGTGGATGCCACTGATTAGATTGGTGGATGGTTTCTGTTTGAGCGAGCTGCCGGAGCTGTCGTTGATTAGATTGGTGGTTGTTCACTGATCGAAAGAGGTAGCTTTGCTGACTGTTTCTGATTAGATTGGTGGTTTGCACTGATCGAAAGGAGCAGTTGATCCACTTGGGGTTTGAGTGGCCACTTCTGGTGGATCCTCTTCCCGTGCCGCTTATAGAAGTTAGCGAGCCTAGGGGATAAGGTTGAGGGTGTAGTAGTCTGGATGGAATGGGCGTGGTGTACAGGGCTCTTGCAGCGGGGCCTTGTCAGATGCCGTCATCTCCAGTTCGAGCCTCTCTCGGTCCGTGTCCCTCTGTAGTAGTTGGTTTCAGATGAGTGGGTATTATGCTAGCCTTGGGCTTGTTGGAGGTACTAGGTTCTTGGCTCTCTTAGCCCAGCTTTGGAGGAGGTGGTTATTGGGTAGTTGGTCTCAAGGTGGTTTTGGCGAGCCTTAGGTTAGGATGAGGGAGGGTTAGGCCGGAAGGATTGGGCGTGGTGAGCAGGGCTCTTGCAGCGGGGCCTTGTCGGATGCCGTCATCTCTGGTTCGAACCTCTTGATGCCTTGTTCCTCTGTAGTAGCCGTTCAGACTGCCTAGAAGCCGTATTACTTTGTAGCTGCTCTCCTCAGCGTTGGTTATCTTGCGGTCATCGTTGGCCTTGACTATCTACCTTATTTACCTTATTCCTAGCCTGGCGGGTTGTGCCAGGTAGTAGTTCAATTTCATATATCTCAGTTCACATGGCATCTTGTTATATATTCACTTTATATTACTCTCCATGCGGGTTGTGCATGGTTACGTATTTACTTTATCTTACTCTCCATGCGGGTTGTGCATGGTTTACCGTACTTTTGTCATTCTTGTTTTTTTCCCTTTCTTTTCCTCCTGGGGTATGCCCCTTGTAGGCTGTACATTCGCTTAACCTCTTTTATTTTCAAGCTAAATTACCCCCAAAAAAAAAAACTTCTAGTTTTGGCAGTGATACTATTAACCAGCCTTTGGCAGTCTACAGCTTTAAGCTTTGTAGATAACAATGGAACTCCCAGATATCTCACTGGAAGGGACCCCTCCTGAAATCCCAAATCCTGCAAAATATTCTCCTTAACTCCCACACTAACACCAGAGAAGAATATGCTACTCTTACCTGTGCTAGGGGAGAGACCAGAAAGAGCCTCAAACTCATTCAATGCTTCCTTGATGAGTTTAATCGAAGAAGACTCTCCCTTGCAAAATATCATTAGATCATCAGCAAAGCACAGATTTATCAATTGATTAGTTTTACATCTCCAGTGATAATGAAAGCCCGGGAGCTGGGCTTTCTCCTTAAGTAAACTCGTAAGCACTTCCATCACAATAACAAAGAGATACGGGGATAACGGATCCCCCTGTCTCAGCCCCTTCTTCCCTTTAATGTACCCCGTCACTTCCCCATTGATACATAGGGAATAGTTTGCAGTGGTTACACATGCTTGAAGCCACTTAATCATTGTAGGATGGAAGTTCATGGCGGACAGGACGTCCCAAATAAATTCCCACCTAACATGGTCATATGCTTTCATAATATCAACTTTCATGGCACACCTAGGGGAAGGAGAGGACTTGTGATACCCTCTCATGAGTTCTTGGGTAAGGAAAATGTTATCTGCAATTCTCCTTCCTTTCACAAATCCTGATTGGACCGGATCTATGAGCAAAGGAAGAGCATATTGCAATCTCTTGGCTAGAATCCGAGAGATGCATTTGTAAATAGTATTGCAGCATGAAATGGGCCTAAAGTCACCCACCCTGGAAGGGTTTGGAACCTTAGGAACAAGAGCTACAATAGTGGAATTAGCTTTAGTGAGCAGTTGTCCAGACCTGAAGAAGTTCTGGACAGCTGAGGTTACCTCTCTCCCAATAACAGACCATGCCTTCCTAAAAAACCCTCCATTATACCCATCCGGGCCAGGTGCTTTGGTGGGGTTAATAGACCACATGGTCTCCTTAATCTCCAAGTCTGTGACAGGGGAGACCATATTAAGACTATGCTCAGGACTGAGTTTATTTCTGATTAATTGACACACTCTAGTTGGACCCAGATGAGGTGTGAGATGGGACGTTCCAAAAAGAGTTGTGTAAAAGTTAACAAACTGTTCTTTGATGACCATAAGATCATGTGAGGTAGATCCATCATTTAATTCTAAGCTTGTTATTTTGCTCCTATTCCTCCTATTGGTCACAGCTTTAAAGAAATAGGACGTACATTGATCTCCAAGTTTCAACCATTGTATTCGAGACTTTTGTTTAGCTAAGCTTTCCTCAGCCCTAAGCAACGTGATGTATTGTTTGTGTACCGCTCTCTCTTGTTCTATGGCAGCACTATTATTAGGATGAGAGCCTATAATTATTTGTATGTTTTCTAAGGCTTGCTTAGTGGCACTCACCCTCTCAGAGATGCCACTAAACTCTTCCTTATTAAGCTGCTTCAAATCCTTTTGAAGGCGTTTAAGCTTCTCACACACACAGAACATGGGGTTCCCAAGTACAATTGTCCTCCAGCTCCTCTGGACAATTGCAAGGAATTGAGGGTGGTCAGCAAGGAAGTCAAAAAACCTGAAGGGTTTAATTGACCTTCTTGGGTTGGGCTGGACGAACACCACACCTGGAGAATGATCTGAGATTCCAGGCACCAAAAATTGAGCCGATGATTGAGAATATGTTCTCATCCAAGGCTCATTCACTAATACCCTATCAATTTTGGAAGCCACAAAATGAGGAGGGACCCGCTTATTGGACCACGTAAATAAGCACCCTGAAAATCTAAGGTCATCAAGCTCGGAGGAGAACAAACAGTGATTAATGTCATCCATGGGAGGATACCACTGTACATTCCCCCCAACTTTCTCCCTAGGATGCCTAATAGCATTAAAGTCACCAAGGACCACCCAGGGAGAAGAGGTCCTAAACTGAGAAAGGCTAATCCAAAGAGATCTACGGTCTGAGATAGAGTTTGCCCCATAGACCATTGTGACCAAAAATGATGCACTCCCATCTTTTGGATGGACCTGATAGTGAATAAATTGATCAGTCTGATATAACACTGTAATAGACAAGACACCAGGGTCCCATCCAACAAAAATCCTTCCTAAAGCAGCTTGGGGGTAATTGTTCACAAAGTTCCAACCAGGGCAGATGAATTGGGTGATTCTATCTGCCCAAGTTGCCCTTATTTTATGCTCAAGTAAACCAACAAGACTCAACTTATTAGTGTTCACAAAAGATCTTGCTTCTTTCTGCTTAATTGGGTCATTCAGACCACGGATGTTCCAAAAACCTAAATTGAAAGTTTGAAAAGACATTGGAAACTAAATCACAAAGTAACAACAAGAAGCATAGCTTGACAGAAATAAAGCTACAGTTATTCAAAAGGATATCATTTATTCCGTCTTTTGGAGTTGCTACTCCACTTTTTGTTATTGTTTTTTCCACCGGACTTGTTGAAACCCTTGGAACTCTGAAAGGGAGCCTTTCCCTTTACTTCTTTAGACTTATCATCCGGAGGAATTGGTTTAGCTTGCGGATCAAGTTGAGCAGGGAATACCTCCGGGTCTAGATCATTATATGTATTACTTGGACTTGTCTCCAAGCTACAATTGAGAGCCCCTGTATCCATCATCACCTCAAAAGGAATATCAGTATTGAAATTCAGCTCCTCCTCTTCTGGGTCACTTTCATCTATGTCCTCTTTTGAGACCTTAGGCATTGACGTATCCACCACAGCCACCACAGGTATTGTAACTGCCTCCAGTGCTACTGAACCCCCTACATCGATAGAGATTCCTTTACTAACAGCATGCCAATCCTCCTTCAGAACTTCATGACCCTGAGCTTTCTTATTAAGGATGGACTTTGAACATTTAGCGGTTGCATGTCCAAAAACCCCACATTCTGAGCAAACCGGAGGCATTAGCTGGTACTCCACCCTAACTGATACACTCTCCCCATCCACTGTGACCTGTATGTCATCTGGTAGTACATCAGCAGCCTCTATTTCCACACACACCCTAGCATATGCAAGCCTAGACCTCTTTTCTGTAGCTCGATCAACGTATTTGGGCTGTCCTATTGCACTAGCCACCCTGCTTAGTCCCACTTCTGTCCAACACTCTAGGGGCAAGTTATGAAGCTTAACCCAAGACGGGATAGAGGACGGAGAAATCTTAGTTGGATTCATCATTCTTCTCCATTTCTGCAGAACAAGGAATTTTTGGGAGAAGAACCAAGGCCCCCCTTCTAGGACTGCAAGTTGGCAAGCTTCATCTTTAAATTCAAAATATAAGAATCCTGCATTATCTGACTTAACTGACAGCAGGCCATAGTTAGTGTTTTTTCCCCACTGTTTATGAGCAGTTGAATTTGCCAGTCGAAAATCCATCCTACCATCTAGGAAATGACCAACCAAACAATGTGACCAACAATTCTCATCCAAGTGAGTAACATCAAGTTCAACAACAGCATTTTTCCCTCTCTTTAATTCTGGATAGAAATCTAACTTCATATTACTTGAGGGCCCTTGAGACCTAAATAGGGAGGCCCAATTCTTATTAGTTTGAGATGTACGATTCACAGCTTTAGGCTGAGCAAGATTAGTACTTGTTGATGCATGAGACACTGGGTTAGGTACAACACCCAACTTAGTTCTAGTATCCTCGACAGGAAACCCTAGATTAGGGTCTCCTTCTACATATGGATTAGGGTTAGTTTTCCGAACCTGTGCAGGTGTACGCTCGAACTGGTAAGTGTTTCCATGCAAATGCGCGACCCGAGCTCTTGCTTCTGCTTCCTTTTCCAGTTTCTCCTCAAATAATGCCTGCTGCACCTTCTGTGCAGCAATAGTGTTAATCTGAGCACTGGAGCTGTTCACCCCAGGCCCCTTCGGAGGTAGGACTGATCCCATGGCAGCTTCAGCTTCAACCTTCAAACCTTCCTCCAAAAACACCTGTTGTAGCTTCCTAGCCGAACCGGGGCTTTTACACGATTTAGGGCTGAGCTCCCCAAATCTATGAGGAGAAGCTTGCGGCCCGGATCTTGAGATCGAGGGACCATCATCAACCTCTCCTGAAGTACCATCAGTAGGCTTCTTGAGATTAGGATTACCTGGTTCGAGGCCCAGATGGAGGGCATCACCTGAATGGAGCCTCTGACGATCTTCTTTCCATGATTGTTGAATGGTCTGTAGTTTAGCTGTAACGACATCAAGAATGAAAGGATCCTCCGAATTGTTGAGCTCATCCTCCAGGTGACCCACAATCTCGAGCATCCGAGCTTCGGATTCCCTCTGCTTTTGTTCGTTCTGATAGGCCTGTTGGAGTTTACGAGCAGGGCTCGTCTTGATGTGTTTTGGACTGTGGGTTCCAAATTTAATTTGGGGATCTGATGTTGCAGTCGATTTGGGTGGGGGTGGGGTTTGCTCGGAGAGAACTGTGCCTTCACCATGCTGTACTGAGCTCTTCTGCCTACGGCGAAGCTCATTTGAATCCTGGGCCTTGCTGCCCAACCCTTCAGAGATTGTGCCGTCTGATATGGTGACCCTTGATGTTGAAGTCGAATGAGACTGCTGAGGTTTCGTATTTTCTGAAACCTGTTGTAGTCGCCGAACTTCAGTAGAATCCATGGCCTGAAGGCCCAGACCGTCCGCCATTGAAGAAGATCACTGGAAGAATTGGATCTCAGAAATCGCCATTGGACTTTCAGTGGGTTTTTGCTTCTAAAAAAAACTGAATTGGGCAATGGAGGAGAGCTTCTTCAGATGTTAAACTTACAAAAGGAGGTTCCAACAAAGCTGGTCAAAGTGGGAGGCAGAAGAGCTTTTCTAAAGGCTCTTCCCATATCTCAGGGAAGTAACTCTCTTTCTTAGTTTTTGTCCACATATAGTTATATCAGTGCACTTTGTACTTCACTCTCATCTATACTGATTTGTAACTAGTGGTTGTAAATAGTCTTGTCTTATGGATTGCTCACCTATACATTTTGGTTTTTGGAATTTGAGGGGGCTTAATGATCCTCTCAAACAGAGGGAGGCAAAAAATTGGGTCTTTAATAATAAGTTATCCTTAGTTGGATTCATTAAACATAAAGTTAAAGATCCCAATGTACCTAGAATTGTCAATACAATCCTCCCTCAATGGAATTTTGTTAGCAACCATTCCTGCTCTCCCATGGGGAGAATCTTAATTTGTTGGAATCCGTTAGTGTTTAGAGCACAAGTACTGTATCAATCCAGTTAGTTTATCCATTGTGAAATGCATTCCTGTGATGGCCTATATAACTTTGTGGCCACTTTTGTTTATGGAGCTAATTCTTATCTAGATAGGCAACAACTTTGGGCTGACTTACAGCAAATCTGTGTTGTAACCCCTTGGGTGGTATTAGGAGATTTCAATGCCATTAAGCATCCCTCTGAAAAAGTTGGAGGTGATGGGACGTGGATACCCTGGATGGAAGAGTTCAATACGTGCCTCCAGTCAACTGAACTAGTTGATCTTAGATACTCTGGCTGCCATTATACATGGTCTAATAAACAGCTAGGGGATGCTCACAGCAGCACCAAGATTGATAGGGTTCTGGTTAATGAGAGTTGGATCAAGGACTTCTGTTGGTCCAATGCTCATTTTCTCAACCCTGGGGTGTCGGACCACTCCCCTGCTATTATCTATTTGACAACTCCTTCACCCCCAAAGAGAAGGCCTTTCAGGTTCTTTAATTTTCTGGCTGAACACCCTAGATTCCTTGAAACTGTTCAGCGGGTTTAGAGGAAAGTAATTATTGGTAACCCAATGTTCTGTGTCTGTGAAAAGCTTAAGCATTTGCAGATAGATCTTAAAAAGCTGAATACCAATGAGTTTAGTGAATTGTCTTCAAGAGTGGTATCCTATAGAACCCAATTGGAAGCCATCCAGAGAGAGCTAGGATCAAATCCTAGTGACCCTTCAAAGCAAGCCACTGAAAAGGAATTGTGCAAGCAATACCTTGTTTATGCTAGGGCTGAAGAGAGTTTTGTCATGGCACCTGCCAATTGCTGCTAAGTTCAGCTTCGTTGCTGATGTTCTATTGTAATGGCTGCTGCTGCTGAATCCTATTGCTGTTGTAGCTGGATTTTGTCATGGCTGCTGTATTATTGCTATCAGTATTGTTTTGCTGTCCAAGCTATCCCGATCCTCCAATCGTATGTGGCTTTCAAGATCAAGCGGCTGCTGCTGTTTGCTTTTAGATGTTCTTTATATGTACTTAATATCTTGTTGGTGCCATTTTGGTGTTGTTTTCCTTCCCTCTTTGTAGATGGATTGAAAACAATGCAACACGTAGTCCATGTAGCCATTTGGCGTAAGCTATTTTCTTTACTCTTGTATTCTTTTCTTTCTTTTCCTCCTGGGGTATGCCCCTTATAGGCTATATATTCGGTTAGCCTCTTTTTTATTTCAAGCTGTTTTACCCAAAAAAAGAAGTAAATAACAAGTGCTTTATGATTTGTTATCATTTCCCATTGCACTATCCCTCAATGAGGGAAGGCACAACGGGGTACGATACAAAGCAAACAGTAAGTAATGACGAAATGAAAGCTAACTACGGCCTGGCATAACCCGCTAGACTAGGATATAAGATAAAGTAGTCACGGTCGAAAAATGACCAGCTAATGAACCATCACTGAGGAAATGTAGCAACATAGCAGTTCGGCATCGAGGGGATGCTGAACAGCTACTACGAAGAAACTAGGTACTGAGAAGAGGCTCGACCCAAGGATGATGGCATCCGACAGGGGGCCCAACCCTGCACACCACGCCCAATCCAACCAATCTACTACTCCCTCAACCTAATTCCCAAGGCTCTCTAAGAAACAATCCACCCTCAGCCAAAACCAATCACCACAGCCGCCAGAGAAGGGATATGCAGACAAAGATTCTAAACTCCCAACCCACCTAGAGTCAAACGCAATACCCACCTCTAAGAGAACAGCTACTACAGAGGAACTCGGATACGAGAAGAGGCTCGACCTGGAGATGTCGGCATCCGACAAGGTTACCCCCCAAAGCACCCTGTACATCACGCCCATTCCATCCAGACTACTACACCCTCAACCTAACTCCAAAGGCTCGCTAAAAACTAAAGGTGAGATAGCACAATAGCCTCAAATCTAACGGCCATTAACCGTGCAAACCACCGAATCATCTGGCACAAAAAGAGGACACAAGATACCGCAGGAGGACCAAAGCTGCCTCTTTCAATCAGCGATCAACCTCCAATCTAATCAAAGACAGCCACAGAAGCTACCTCTTTCAATCAGAGAACAACCACCAACCTAATCAACGACAGTTTCGAAAGCTACCCCTTTCGATCAGAACCCAACCACCGACCTAATCAGTGACAGCCGCGAAAGCTACCCCTTTCAATCAGAGCAAGACCCAATCTAATCAATGATAGCCATGATCACAACCATACTACGCACAACAACCGGGCTAAAGAAGCATAGTAACTAGGAATTTAAAGAAGCTCAACAAAGAATCATGAGCTATGAAACCATCACTGACCAATAGTAACCAACACTGGCCCATAAGTCCAGCAACAATCAACATTTGGCAGTAAATAATCAACTAAATCATAAGCCAGTACCAGCATAGGTTATTATCCAACCTCAGATTAGATTAGTGGTTTGCACTAATCGAAAAGTACAGCTTGGTCCACTTGAGGTTTGGGGGTTACTTTTGGTGGTCCTCTTCCTGTTCCGCTTATTGTTGTTAGCGAGCCTAGGGGATTTGGGCGAGGATGTAGTAGTCTGGATGGAATGGGCGTGGTGTGCAGGGTGCTTAGCAGGGCAGCCTTGTCAGATGCCGTCATCTCCAGTTCGAGCCTCTCTCGGTCCGAGTCCCTCTGTAGTAGTTGACTTCTGTTGAGTGGGTATTATGCGAGCTTCGGGGTGACGGGCTTCTCGGTTCTTGGTTTTTATCCCAGCCTTGGAGGAGGAGGATCTCTCCTCAGCGCTGGTTATCATGTGGTCACCGTCGACCATGACTATCTACCGTATTTACTTTATTTCCTAGCCTGGCGGGTTGTGCCAGGTAGTAGTTCAATTTCATATTTCATGTATTACAGTACGCATAGCATTTTGTTATGTATTTACTCTATCTCACTCTCCATGCGGGTTGTGCATGGTTTACCGCACTTTTTCACTCTTATTTGTTTTTCTTTTCTTTCCTCCTGGGGTATGCCCCTTGTAGGCTGTACATTCGCTTAACCTTTTTTAATTTCAAGCTAAATTACCCACACAAAAAAAAAATTTACTGAGCAGTAGCAGCGAGAACCCACCATTATCTCAACCATTAACGCAATCTTAACTGTTGAGTACATCCGGTTAACTAAGGAGATCCCCCTTTCGGTTAACACATGATTTACCAAAACCCACAACACAAACCCAGTTGTAGATCTAATTGATATGTTTATTTGAAACAATAATAAGCTGCTGCTGATCAAGGATGGCTCAGAACCTTACCTAGCGGACTGACCCTTTCTGACCGGCACCAAGTGAAGAACTAAACCCACCGGCGGCATGTTATCTCCGGTGGGAGTTGGCAGATCCGGCGAGGAATGCCGGATGTCCAGATATGAAAACCCCAAGAGGAATCGGACGTTCAGTTCCTGATGGGTATGAATACTCCACCCCTCCTCTGTGAAGTTGAATCGCGGATGTGAGCTCCAGAATCCTTCAAAGACACAGCTCCGACCAGAACCCACATCTCCGACACCGTCCACCACTGCGTAAACTCCGAAGCTACCTGCAATGGCTGGGTTACCTGAGCTTGGACTGAACCGAGCCATAGAACCGGGCGTGGATCTGAGGGTTTTTGACCGAATACATTAACTGTTTTGATAGAGGAACCAAATCGTCCACCAACACGGAGGGTTTTGGTTTTAGAAATTTGGTTATGGTTTCAGAATATTTGGTGGATTTGATCGGGAAAGGATCATCCCCTTTCTCTCTCTAGAAATTTTAGAGAGAAGGCAGAGCCCCTCGAAGGCTCTGCTGCCTACACCCCTTTGAGTTTTGTTTTCCAAGTTCTATCTTGCATCTATGTTTTGTTTGGCAGGTTGTGTGTGACCCATTGCTAGTAGGAGCTTGTTATCTTGAGGATGGGTTTCCTCTAGCAAGGTTGTGGTTGGGAGCTTTTCAAGGTTGTGGTTCTTCAAGGTTGAAGGCTGCAACAATTGGGTTCAGTTTTTGAAGGCTTCACAGATGCCTTCATGTTGGCCTTCTATTACTTCTAAGTAACCAGGTAGATATCTTACTTCGAGTACATTGAATTGATGCTTCTTCATTCATGATTGATCTTTGTAGACACCCCAATTTGGCCTAACGATTATTTCAAGTCCCACCTTGGGACCATCCCGATGATGAAATGGATCCCCACTTAGAGGACCCAATTCAGAGCCATACAGCCTTTCAGACAGAAAATACAGAAGCCTAGGAGAATCGATCTGTCGGCCGTAACATCGATCTCACGGCCTTAACATCATTTCCTCACCCGAGCAACCTGTTGCTAGCAAAATCTCCCTGAGAGATCAATCCCTCGGCCGCAACATCTATCCTTCGGCCGAGATATCCATTCCTCGGCCGTGTAATCTATTACTCGGCCGCTAGATTGTCCTTTTTCCAGACTCTGGAACGTTCTGTCGATTGTTTGATCCAACTACACTACCTTCCCGATGCGTTCGGGCTACGCTCAGAGATTACAACGAAGAGTTTGCATTGTATTGCAATTGCAATCGCATGCTTTGATTGGCCGGAGTGAGTCACCAATTGCCTATATAAAGGGCCTTTGGACTCCGAAAATATACACACGAAATTCATAAGAGAATACACCACGATCAGCCACGAAACTCTGTCAAAATACCCTCTCAATCCCCCTCTTCAAAAGCCCTAACCTCGCGAAGGCAGCTGTCAATCCGGCGATCAAATCCCGAAGTTCAAACCCTAACCCTAGGGTTTTTCAAAGAGGCAATCAGTCAATCACACCCAATCCGAGGCAATCAAGCAATTGAGGGATCAAGGTGGTGAGGCCCAACGGCCTCTGGTTTGTTTTATTTATCGCTCTTATACTTAATCATAGCTTTCTGATTATCTGTTAATCGTATAGTCTGGTGTGAGGAAGAACATCAACCGGGGCTTCGATCCCTCGGCCGATAAATCAAACCAGGAGGATCCCTCGGCCGTGACATCAATTCACCGGCCGCGGGATCCATTACCCTGGGACAACTTTGTTTTGTTCTGCTTTTTTTTTTTTTTTTTTTGGGTAAATCAGCTTGAAATAAAAAAAGGGGGGGCTAACCGAATATACAGCCTACAAGGGGCATACCCCAGGAGGAAAGAAAAGAAAAGAAAAGAAAAGAATAAAAACAGGAGTGCGCCTACGCCAAACGGCTACATAGGACTAGAAGTAAATAGAACGTCTGTTTCGAACCCATCTAAAAGAGGGATACGAAACAGAACACAAAATGCTACTGAACTAGTAAATTTCATGCTGCTAAAATACTTGACAAAACACTATGGAACACCATAGGATCAGAACTGGACTGGGCTTGAACTTGGACAAAATCTGAACTTGGACAAAATGCAGGTCTTGAACAGGTTCAGAACTGGACTGGGCTTGAACTTGGACAGAATCATCAACTGCTACTTGATTTGCAATCATAGCTTGCAGCCACATGGTGTTCCAGGACCAATAACAGGATCAATAAGGTAGGTATAACAGGAGCAATAACTTGACTTGAACAGCTATAACAGCCTGGTGTACCACAGAGAAGCTTGCCACAATTGAAAGTGAACCACAGTGTGTGTAGTGCATTATTGAAGAGCTGCATTGTTCCAAGTTCACCTGGTTTCCAAGTTCTGATATGCCTGCATTGAGTAACTGCCACAAGTGAACTTGCAAGCATAACAAACCAACTTGCAGGCACTAGAAGCAATAGGCTGCTGCTGTCCAAAAGTGTTAGCAGCAGCAGACAGCAATAGGCTGCTGTTTTGTTCTGCTTTCTTGATGCATGCCTTATTTATCGCATTGGCTCACCCTTTACTGCTTAAAGGTTAAAAACAAACTACGTGTTAGAATTAAACGAAGTGTGTACATGTCTTATGTTGAATGATTATGGGCCAGTCTCACGACTGGGCAAAGAGGGGTGCCTAACACCTTCCCGTTATTGTACTTTTGGCTCCCGTGTCTAGAATCTCTATCTGTTTTCCCAGTTTTAATAAACTGGGTGGCGACTCTGTTTTGATGATAACCGCTATCATGTGGCGATGTTCCTAGCCATGGGAATGTCCATGATTTTGGTTTACGAAGCAAGCAACCAATCGAGCAAACAAACATGGTCAATCTGTATGGCGATGCCCCGTTTGGGAGGTGTCTACAGTTTTTGGCGACTCTGCTGGGGACATGAGAGCCATAACCAGAAAGTTCAACATAAGACTAATACATGCCTTGTTTTAATTCATCTATCATATGCATCGAGCGGGCAACCCGTTGAGTTCACCTGATATGCCGGCATGACACGGGCTATGTTGGGGGTTCCAGCAAACTCCACAGTCACTCGTACCTAGTGGTATATCAAAAAGGGAATCACCCAATCACCGCCTATGATGGGCTGGTGAGAGGATTGGTGCCCTTTGACAACGGAGCACCCTGAGACTACCCAAAACCTTGCATGTTTTGGAAAGTCATAGAACTTATCAAACTAAGACAGGAACCTACAGGCTAGGAACCTATTTGCATTTTACTTGCAAAAGTTCTTCCTCACACCTTGTATCATTTGTTGTTGTAATTAACTCTTTCTGTGCAGAAGGGTTGGGATTTTCAACCCAAATCCTAACCCTACACAGGCCGAATACTGACTTCCAGGTATTCTACTTTTCAAGCAGGCACAATAGGTAGATTAAAGAAGCAACCTCAGCCAGTTTTATACTCTTACAATACCCGAGGTCACGCCAAACAGAGGTCTTTACAGTCATCTCATCGGTCGCCTTCGCCTGTTAAGACACCCTCACCGCAACGGTCCCAATCAGTTCTAGGGACTTCGCGGTCGTCTTCTCAACAAACCCGATTATCTACCCAATCCCAAGCTTCACTAAGCAATCCCTTTACAGGAAATTCCTGGCCGGTCCCATAATTTACATGGGGTTCCATGCAAACCCTTTTTTAAAGTGTTATCCCATCTAGACCCATTTTTAAAGATGCTTTTACTATTTTGCCCTTATCACTTTTCATACCCCAAGAATTCACACCCCAAAAATTCACACCATCCAGAATTCACACCTCATAGAATTCACACGCCAAGAATTCACACCCCCAAGAATTCACACCTCACAGAATTCACACCACCCAGAATTCACACCCTTCAGAATTCACACTTTTTTTCCGTGCACCCCTTTTCAAAATTCACACCCACATACAAAATCCACTCATCTTTGCAGAATTCACACTCCTTTTCAAAATTCACACCTACAGAATTTACATCCCTTTAGAATTCACACTTTTTTTCCGTGCACCCCTTTTCAAAATTCACACCCACATACAAAATTCACTCATCTTTGCAGAATTCACACTCCTTTTCAAAATTCACACCTACAGAATTTACATCCCTTTGCATAATTCACACCCATTCAAATTACACAATTCACAACCTTAAATCTAGAATTCACACCCCTGTAAAATAATTCACAAACAAATAAGCATTTAATCCGGATTAAAATAAAATAAAAAAACAAATTACACAATTTTTGTTTGCACAATTCACATCCCTTTTCAAAATTCACACCCCTTTTCAACATCTAGAATTCACACCCTTTGCAGAATTCACACCATTCACACTCATCTAAATTACACAATTCACACCCTCTGAAATAATTCACAAACAAACAAACACTTAATCTGAATAAAAAACAAAAAACAAAATCACCCCTAGAATTCAAAAGTCCTTCCTTTCAAATTTCCATGCTGTTTTCATTATCAATTCTTGCAAAATTCACACACTCAGAATGCACACATTTTTTAGAATTCACACCTCAAGAATTCACACTAATTTGCAGAAATTCACACCCCCTAACTTATACAATTCAGACCCTAAATTTAGAATTCACATTCAAATGAAAAATTCACACCTTGAAAAAGACAGAATTCGCATCCTTAAATGAAGAATTCACACATATTTTAGCACCTGACAAAATTTATAATTCAAGCAAAAACATCAAAAGAAAAAGAAACAAAAGGAATTTACGAGAATGAAAACTAAAATTAGAAAACATAAACCATTAATTCCAAACTAGAAATTCACACCCCCTAACTTACACAATTCACACCCTAAATTCAGAATTCACATTCGAAAAAGACATAATTCACAAGAATTCACATTCAAATGAAAAATTCACACCTTGAAAAAGACAGAATTCGCATCCTTAAATGAAGAATTCACACATATTTTAGCACCTGACAAAATTTATAATTCAAGCAAAAACATCAAAAGAAAAAGAAACAAAAGGAATTTACGAGAATGAAAAGTAAAATTAGAAAACATAAACCATTAATTCCAAACTGGCTTTGAACAACTACCAATATCCTTGAAAGCCTATCAACGGCAAATAAAAATTCACCGCTGCTTCCACCAGCAGAAGGAATATCATCATCCATAGCAGCACCTCTCATGTCGGCACTGCCTGCACCTGGTACATCTTGGCGATGATCGGGTTACAGATGCTCTCGAGCTCCTTCAGTGGATCAACAACCACTGCGACTGGGTACACTGTCCTGCAGCTTGATCGGCACTCCGACGACACCGATCTCATAAAGAAGCAATACTGCCTCCTCACTCTGCTCCTCCACCCCGACAAGAACAAATTCCCCTTTGCTGACGCCGCGATCTGCCTCGTCGCCGATTCCTGGGCGGTTTTATCCGATCTGCAAAGGAAATCCCTCTACGACAATAAGCTCAGCATGTGCGGAAAGGTCAATCTCGTCGTCTCGAGGAGCGACGGGGATCGGGGGCAGAAAAGTTGACGGTGAGACGTGGCGGTGGTAACGGCGGAGGAGGCGGAGACTGTGAGGAGGAGGTGGCATCGTCGAACTTTTGGACGGTTTGTCCATGGGATATTCGGAGGTGGAGAGAGAGTATGGTTTTCTCATACGATTTTCGGTGGAACATTCTAGCATTTAAAAAAGGTGGGGGTATTCTGGGTACCTCTCTTAAAATAGGGTTTATGTGGAATGGATTTGATACGGAGTGGGCCTAGATGGGTAGACACTTACAAAAGTGGGCCGGCTTGGAAGAACCCCATCCCTTTACTTACATCCCAAAAATGGCAGACAATGATGCTACTATCACCGAGCTCCGAGCCCAAATTGCCTATTTACAAGCCGAGAAAGCAGCAAGAGATGCTGAAGACAAGAAAAATGAGGAAGAAGCAGAAAATCCTCATGAAGTTACAGAAAACCCTGAATTGGTCAAACAAGTCAAGGAAATCAAGCACGCTTTGGCTCGTTCACA
Source organism: Rhododendron griersonianum (assembly GCA_018127125.1). NCBI lineage: Eukaryota > Viridiplantae > Streptophyta > Magnoliopsida > Ericales > Ericaceae > Rhododendron > Rhododendron griersonianum. Next base: position 27,226,517 of record CM030796.1, on the reverse strand, counting down.
AGGAGACCAAATTCTAGATTTCGAAGGACTCTGCCTCTTCCTAGAATCCCAACTGCTTGAACGGTTCCCCGGATAGAATCCCACTCCAGCAGCTCCCCGGTGCAGCAGCTCCACCCATCGGGCAAGGGAGCAGGACGAGAAAGCTCCCTCGGCCCAGATCCAGCCGGCTGCCGGGCATCCCACCTCCGGCCAGTAGCAGCAGCAACATCAAGGGCAAGGGAGCCCCTCTCTCGACAGGGGCTCTCCTCCACCGCCCGTACTACAACCAACCGGCTACCCACGGGTCCGGCCATCTATCACCATCCACTGTCCAGATCTGGAATCAAGGGAGTGAACTCCGGCAGCAGCAGCGGCAACAGCCCCGGTGGCTGCCGCCATTAACAGCAACAGTGGCCACAACTCGGGCCCGGCCTCCTAAGGTCCAGTCCGGCCATGGGTCGCCGTGGTCCGGCCGCCACTGGTCTTCAACAGATCCGGCGCCTCTCTCCGCCGGCCATTCAACAACCGGCAACCCGCGGGCGGCCACTGGTCCGGCCAGCCACAGCTGGCCACCACTGGACCGGCCAAACCACATCCGGGCTTCTACGGCTCGGTCTCTGCAACTCCCTCCATCTCTCTTGTCCGGTCAACTATCCGGCCAAGTGAATCATCAACCGTCGGGGCATCAACAGCCGAGCAAGCCAGCCCGGGCAGGCCAACCGTGAGTGGCTCGAGCGGGGGGCAGCAGTGGGCTGCCAGTGATTGTTTTGCAGGCCAGCCCGGGCAGGTAAGCCGGCTGGGTGGCTCGGGCAGTGGGGGTAGTGTCCACTTCTCTCATCGTTATGCAATGCACTTTGCAATTATCTATCTATTGTCAACTTGTTGCTGGACTTATGGGCCAGTTTACTGTTAGTCTATGCGACCTCCGATAGGCGGTCATCTGTTGGACTGAAATCGGGGGTCGGGCTCTTCGTCGAGCCTTTTATATCCCTAGAGCCTGCGCTTTTAGCTCTGAGGTTTTGTGTAGTATTCTTGTGGTCGTGACTATTGTTGATTAGATTAGACTCTTTTCTGGTTGAAAGGGGTAGTTTCGCAGTAGCAGCAGCAGCAGCTGTGGGTGCCACTGATTAGATTGATGGATGGAGTCTGATTGAGCAAGGTAGTTGCCGGAGCTGTCATTGACTAGATTAGTGGATGTTCGCTGATCGAAAGGGGTAGCTTCGCAGTCTGTTTCTGATTAGATTTGGTGGTTTGCACTGATCGAATAGAGCAGCTTGGTCCACTTGAGGTTTGAGGGGCTACTTTTGGTGGTCCCTCTTTCTGTTCCGCTTATAGTCGTTAGCGAGCCTAGGGGATTTGGGCGAGATTGTAGTAGTCTGGATAGAATGGGCGTGGTGTGCAGGGTACTTAGCAGGGTAGCCTTGTCGGATGCCGACATCTCCAGTTCGAGCCTCTCTCAGTCCGTGTCCCTCTGTAGTAGTTGACTTCTGTTGAGTGGGTATTTACACTAGCTTTGGGGTGATGGAAGTCTAGGTTCTTGGTTTTCTTAGCCCAGCCTTGGAGGAGGAGGTTACCGGGTAGTTGGTTTCAGGAGGCGGTTTTGGCGAGTCTTAGGCTTGTCCTCTGTAGTAGCCGTTCAGACTGCCTAGAAGCCGTATTATTCTGTAGTTGCTCTCCTCAGCGCTGGTTATCATGTGGTCACCGTTGACCATGACTATCTACTTTATTTACTTTATTTCCTAGCCTGGCGGGTTGTGCCAGGTAGTAGTTCAATTTCACAGATATGTATTTACTTTATCTTACTCTCCATGCGGGTTGTACATGGTTTACCGCAATTGAGCTAACTACTCGAGACTTGGAGATGACCAAACAAGAATCCAATGAGGACTTTGCTACCTTTGTGGCAAGATGGAGAGAAAAGGCTGCCAAGATGAAAAGCCGCCCTTCCGAGGAAGATCAAGTGAGGATAGTTGTCAAGAATCTACAGCCCAAGTACGTCACCCACATTTACACTCAGGCTATCACCGACTTCAAACGTCTACACGCCACTGGATTACAAATCGAAGATGGAATCAAGCTAGGTCTCATTGGGAAAGAAGAAACCTCTCTACCCAGAAAAACCTTTCCGACCCATGCATCTCCTGCCTCTGTCAACACCCTTAACTCAGCCTTGCCACAAGACCCTTTTCAAGCTAGCTCATCTAGAAACACAAATCGCCCTCGCCGCAATTTTGACCCACTCTATATGACTCCATCCCAAGCCTTAGCCATCCTAAGCCGCCAAGGGCATCTCAGACTCTTGAATAATCCACTTCCTCAGCCACCTTATGGTCCAAGCTATGACGCTAATAAACAATGTGCATACCACCAACACCCTGGACATGAGACAGACCACTGCATGCGTCTACGTCATGACATTCAGGATCTCATTGATAGTCAAGCTATAAAACCTCCTAAGCCCAACGTGCAAATCAATCCACTTCCCGCTCACAACAACGAACCACCGCCTCAAAATATCAATCTCATAAGCCTATCCAATAGCCCCACATATAATCCTACCCGACACATTATCCCAAACACCCAAGCCAAACCATCCCTGATCTTCTCTAAGAATGACGAATGCTTTGCGACAGGAAGGGAACCCCACATCTATGCCATTGATGATGGGGATTGGTGGTTGGACATGCGTCAAGCCCTGCCAAATGATTGGAAAAATGGAAGAATTGAGCCTGCTGATCCTTGGGGCATCCAAGAAGAAGAAGTGGGTCACCTCACCCGAAGCGGAAGGGTATACAAACCTCCTAAACTAAGTGGGGAAAGTTCAACCTCAACACGAGTAATGGAAGAAGAAGAAGAAGAAAGCCAAAGGACCGAACCTGAGGAAGACAGGATGCTAAGACAACTAAAGAAAATCCAAGCTGATATCTCTATTTGGGGATTGCTTATGTCCTCCTACGAGCATCGTAACTCCTTCTTCAAAACCTTGGGGAAAGCCAAAGTTCCCATCGACATCACCCCCGAAGAACTGGTGGGTTTCATAATGGCGTCAAAGGCTCCAAAACCAATGATAGCCTTCACTGACAAAGACCTACCTCCTGAAGGGCCTGCACACAACAAGCCTCTCTACATTTCACTTAAATGTCTCACTAAATGGATCCCACTGGTCTTGGTGGATAATGGGTCTGCTTTAAACATATGTCCTCAAAGGACCCTCGACAAGCTAGGGGTAAGCGCCACCGACGTACGCCCTTCAAGCCAGGGCATAAGGGGCTATGACAATTCAAAGAGAAGAGTGGTTGGGTGTGTCACACTGCCAGTAGAAGTGGAAAAGATCAAAAGAGATGTAGAGTTCCATGTAATGGACATACCAGCCACCTTCAACCTCTTTTTGGGAAGGCCATGGCTACATGACACTGGGGCAGTACCCTCTACTTTGCATCAAAAGGTCAAGTTCGCAGCAAATGGAAGGGTTGTCACCATTTTAGGGGATTCATCAATTCGAACTCATTCTGATACGCCTGTCCAAGAGGTAGGAACCGAGGAAACCTTCCTTACAGGATTCAGTCTTGAGGAAGCGACTGCTGTGCAAGCCTTGATGGCTGAAAGAAACTTCTACATAAGCACCCCTGCCATATGGATGATGAAGAAACAAAACTACCTCCCTGGGTTGGGTTTAGGCAAAAGATCACAAGGCATCCCGCAAATGATTGATCCCCCGCATAACCAATACGCCTTTGGTCTTGGCTACATCCCGACAGAAGCCGAGGTAGAAAAGAAGAGAAGCATGGAAAAGGCTAAGGCAAGAGGAAGCAGGGTCAAAGAAGAGAAACTCATGATTCCAAAAACACTCAATGGTTGGTTTGTAAGAGAAGGAGAAGACTTTCCATTCTGTGGCTTCGCAGAAACATGGGAAGATGAAATTACCAAGCAAAGGTACCCTGGAATGCAAATCTTCTTTGATCAAGAATGGACTGACAGTGATATAGAGGAAGAACCAATGAATTCATCTCCTACTCCCGAAGACTTGATTGAGGTGCTAGCTGAGTTTGACCTAAAGATTATGTTTGACAAAAAGGGTGAAGAAGAGTATAAAACTGCAAAGGAAAAAGAGGCCACTCCCGAGATACTGCAGTAAATCGCATGACGAAAACATTGCTTTCATTTCCTAAAGACGAGTTAGGACATGTTTTAGGCCCCTGTTTGGGCATTATCTACAACTAAATAAATCCCCATTTTATCACTTCTATGCTTGTTAAATGATTCCATCTTTAAAATGTGATTGCTATACACTACAATCTCTTTGCCAAAGATAAAAGGATTTTAAGAATCTAATTCTTTATGTTGACAAAAAGGAAAGAAGGGGCGAACCCTGATTACTTAGTGTAGACACCCCAATTTGGCCTAACGATTATTTCAAGGGTTAGCTTCACAGTCTGTTTCTGATTAGATTGGTGGCTATCGTTGATTAGATTAGAATCTGTTCTTATTGAAAAGGGTAGTTCGCAGTAGCAGCAGCTGTGGGTGCCACTGATTAGATTGGTGGATGGTTTCTGGTTGAGCGAGGTAGCTCTCGGAGCTGTCATTGATTAGATTGGTGGTTGTTCACTGATCGAAAGGGGTAGCTTCGCAGTCTGTATCTGATTAGATTGGTCCGCTTGAGGTTTGAGTGGCCACTTCTGGTGGTTCCTCTTTCTGTTCCGCTTATAGTCGTTGGTGATCCTAGGGGATTAGGTTGAGGGGGGAGTAGTCGTGGTGTGCAGGGTACTTAGCAGGGTAGCCTTGTCCGACATTTCCAGGTCGTGCCTCTCTCTGTCCGTGTCCCTCTGCAGTAGCTGATCTCTGTTGAGTGGGTATTTCGCTAGCCTTGGGTTTGGAAGTCTAGGTTCTTGGTTCTCTTATCCCAGCTTTGGAGGAGGAGGCTACTGGGAAGTTGGTTCAGTGGGTAGTTTTGGCGAGCCTTAGGTTAGGATGAGGGACGGTTAGGCCGGAAGGATTGGGCGTGGTGAGCAGGGCTCTTGCAGCGGGGCCTTGTCGGATGCCGTCATCTCTGGTTCGAACCTCTCGATGCCTTGTTCCTCTGTAGTAGCCGTTCAAATTGCCTAGAAGTCGTCTTACTTCGTAGCTGCTCTCCTCAGCGTTGGTTATCATGTGGTCATCGTTGGCCATGACTATCTACCTTATTTCCTAGTCTGGCGGGTTGTGCCAGGTAGTAGTAGTTCACTTTTACATATCTCAGTACACATGGCATTTTGTTTTTTTTTTTGGGTAAATTAGCTTGAAATTAAAAAAGGTTAAGCGAATATACAGCCTACAAGGGGCATACCCCAGGAGGAAAAGAAAAAGAAAAAAAACAAGATTGAAAAAGTACGGTAACCATGCACAACCCGCATGGAGAGTGAGATAACGTGACATATGAAATACAAATGGATCTGAATAGAACCATGAAATAAATGAGGTGAAAATGAAGTACGTACTGGCACAACCCGCCAGATTAGGAAATAAAGTAAATAAGGTAGATAGTCATGGTCAATGATGACCACATGATAACCAGCGCTGAGGAGAGATCTTCCTCCTCGTAGGCTGGACTAAGAAATCCAAGAGCCATGTCTTCCTTCACCCCAAAGCTAGCATAATACCCACTCAACAGAAGTCAACTACTACAGAGGGACTCAGACTGAGAGAGACTCGCCTGGCGATGTCTGCATCCGACAGGGCTGCCCTGCTAAGCACCCTGCACACCACGCCCAATCCAACCAGACTACTACAACCTCGCCCAAATCCCCTAGCCTCGCTAACGACTAAAAGCGGAACAGAACGAGAGGCCACCAAAAGTAGTCACTCGAACCTCAAGTGGACCAAGCTGCTCCTTTCGGTCAGTGCAAACCACCAAACTAGTCAGAAACAGACTGCAAAGCTACCCCTTTCGATCAGAGAGAATCCACCAATTTGTTATGTATTCACTTTATATTACTCACCATGCGGGTTGTGCATGGTTACGTATTTACTTCATTTTACTCTCCATGCGGGTTGTGCATGGTTTACAGCACTTTTGTCATTCTTGTTTTTTCCCTTTCTTTTCCTCCTGGGTATGACCCTTGTAGGCTGTATATTCGCTTAACCTTTTTTAATTTCAAGCTAAGTTACTCCAAAAAAAAAAGGTCCCACCTTGGGACCATCCCGATGATGAAATGGATACAGTGATTGCTGATTGCCTCCTTGAGAACCTTAGGACTTTCGGTAAGAACTTTGAGCCACTTAGAAAACCCAATTCAAAGCCATACAGCCTTTCAGACATAAATACAGAAGCCTAGGAGAATCCATCTGTCGGCCGTGACATCGATCTCACGGCCCTAACATCATTTTCTCACCCAAGCAACCTGTTGCTAGCAAAATCTCCCTGAGAGATCAATCCCTCGGCCGCAAGATCTATCCTTCGGCCGAGACATCCATTCCCCGGCCGTGATATCCTTTATTCGGCCGCCAGATCGACCTTTTTCCAGACTTTGGAACGTGTTCTGTCAGACGTTTGATCCAACTACACTGCCTTCCCGATGCGTTCGGGCTACGCTCAGAGATTACGACGTAGAGTTAGAGATGCATTGCAATTGCAATTGCCATCTCGTGATTTGATTGGCCGGAGTGAGTCACCAATTGCCTATATAAAGGGCCTTTGGACTCCGAAAATAAACACACAAAATTCATTAGAGTACACACTCTCTTAAGCCTCGAAACTCTGCCAAAATACTCTCTCAAACCCACTCCTCAAAAGCCCTAACCTCCCGAAGGCAGCCATCAATCCGGTGACCAAACCCCGAAGTTCAAACCCTAGCCCTAGGGTTTTCAATCAAGCAATCAGTCAATCACGCCCAATCCAAAGCAATCAAGCAACTGAGGGATCAAGGTGGTGAGGCCCAACGGCCTCTGGTTTGTCTTATTTACTGTATTTCTGACTAACCGTAGCGTTTTGATCACCTGTTAATCTTTCTGTCTGGTGTGAAGAAGAACACCGACCGGGGCTTCGATCCCTCGGCCGGTACATCAAACCAGGAGGATCCCTCGGCCGTGACATCCATTCACCGGCCGCGGGATCCATCTCCCTGGGACAGTCTGTTTTGTTCTGCTTTCTGAACGCATGCTTCGATTATCGCACTGGCTCACTTTACTTTTTTTTGGGTAAAGCCCTAGGGCGGTTAGCTTGAAAATAAAAGAGGTTAACCGAATGTACAGCCTACAAGGGGCATACCCCAGGTAAGACAAAGCAAAAAATATAAAGAGCGCCAAGTGGCTACATGGGTTGCCCGTGTTCATGCCCCCGTCGAACAATCTATCCCAAGGAATGGAACGTACAACAGGGAACCTAGACACGGGCGTGGCAAAAGCAGTAAATACCCGACACAACCCGTCGGTATAGGGTACAATCCGAGGCCCTCGAAGTCCTCGCAAATCATACAACTGAAAACATAAACGATAACAATAACAGCCAGTGCACAGTAGTAGATAATTGCAAATCGCACATTGAATAACGAGCACACTGGCTGCGATGATTTTCAGCCTAGCAGGGATACCGGGCTGGCTGCTTGGGGTTGACTGGCCTGGGCTGGTTGACTGGCCCTGACCTGCAAGGACTGCCCGATGACGTAAGGCCCGTGCCGGGCCATGATCTGTGACGGCCGGACTGACTCCGGCAGCCTACCTCGAAGCCTGCGAGCCACCGTGGCTCGAACTCGAAACCACCGCAGCTCCCGATTGTTAATGGAGGAGTATGCAGAGACCGGATTATAGAAGGCCGGTTGTGGTTTGGCCGGACCAGTGGGTGGTTGGTCGCTGTGGGTAGCCATGGCTGCCAGATCTGGATCTGAAACCGTGACCGGCGGCCATGGCTGTTGGGGCACCCACCTCCGACCATGGACGAACCCTCCTCCGTTGGAGGGGTTAAAATCCTACCATGGACGCCACAGTCGTACTCGGCGGCGGCGACTGGGTTAACGCTTCGGCCATGGCTAACCTGTACCTGCGGCTGTGGGCTTCGCCGTTAGGATGACCCACGGTTGTACCCACGACCTAACGTGGCCTGTGGTGAGCTTGGCCGTTGGGGATTCTCGGCTGGAGCCTTGAACCAGATCTGAAATTCCGACCAATGAATGGCCGGATGTGGTGTATACGAGAGTGGGAGGCGCTGGAGGAGAACTAACCCTAAGAAGGGACGTTCCCTTGCCGTCCTTGCTGCTGTTACCGGCGATAACCTGCCGGAGCTGATGGTGGCCAGACCGTGGGAAATCTTTCTCTCTCTAGGTTAGAGAGAGAAGCTCCCTCAGTCCAACAGTTGACTGCCCAATCGAGTCCTTGGCTCACTTTACTTACTGTTTAAATTAATAAATAAACAGACTATGTGTTGGAATTAAACAAAACATCTATATATCTTATGTTGAACGATTATGGGCCAGTCTCACGACTGGGCAAAGAGGGGTGCTTAACACCTTCCCCTTATTGTACTTTTGGCTCCCGTATCTGGAATCTCTATCTATTTTTCCAATTTTAATAAACTGGGTGGCGACTCTGTTTTGATGATAACCGCTATCATGTGGCGATGTTCCTAGCCATGGGAATGTCCATGATTTTGGTTTACGAAGCAAGCAACCAATCGAGCAAACAAACGTGATCAATCTGTATGGCGATGCCCCGTTTGGGAGGTGTCTACAGTTTTTGGCGACTCTACTGGGGACATGAGAGCCATAACCAAAAAGTTCAACATAAGACTAATACATGCCTTGTTTAATTCATTTATCATATGCATCGAGCGGGCAACCCGTTGAGTTCACCTGATATCCCGGCATGACACGGGCTATGTTGGGGGTTCCAGCAAACTCCATAGTCACTCGTACCTAGTGGTATATCAAAAAGGAAATCACCCAATCACCGCCTGTGATGGGCTGGTGAGAGGATTGGTGCCCTTTGACAACGGAGCACCCTGAGACTACCAAAACCTTGCATGTTTTAGAAAGTCATAGAACTAATCGAACTAAGACAGGAACCTACTTGCATTTTACTTCCGAGTTCTTCCTCACACCCATTGTATATGTGTATGTTGTAAAGTTTCTCTTTTGCAGGTTAAACCTTAGGAATCTCTCTAAGTCAAATAAACAGTAGGTAAGATTAATCAATCTAACTAAAGCAAAAACCTTTTCAGGAAAAATGACTGCATCACTGTTCATGTCTGATTCGCACTTTCAAGTTGTCACCAAGCTATCTGGTCCGCTCCACTTCGCTGTTGAAGACTTCAACCCCTTCGAATACATCACTCCAGTAAATCAACCAAAGCTTATGGTGGCTATCATTGAAGACAACCATGCCATGTTCGCTAGAACGGTTTATGAGGAAGAAGTAGAAGACCTGATCGAAGAAGAAGGGCTTCGCAGGGTTCCAATCTATTTTTATGACCCCTATGCACCTACCGACAATTATTGGCCAATAGACGAGGTTAACAACCTCGAAACTAAAGAGGCAAAGGAAGAAGAGTCTGTCGACAATGACCCACTAGACGAAATATCACTAAACCTACTCTTTGATGAGGGGGTCACCAACAATGAAATAAGGGTGATCCACCCCATCACAGATAGCTTTGGTAATTGGTGGGGCTTTGTTGGCACACAACGAGTCGACAACAGCGATGAAGCAGAGATTGAAGCTCAATTGGAAGAAATAACAGCGATAGCAAATCAAATGGCCCTCCAAGACTTGCAGGGTGACAATGATGAAAGTGCGAATCAAGGTGACAGTGAAGTGCTGGTGATCAACCTTGGTGATGAAAAAGACTGCTCTGAACTGATTGTGGATGCTGAAAAAGGGGCTTACCCTAACTGGACCGTGGAACACACTCTGAAATACAAAATGAAAAGCGCTAATTCTGATCTTAGTTCTGATTCCAATTTCGACTCCGAGTCGACTCAGTCCGAGTCAAGCTTTTCATCTTTCGAAACTACTAAGTCTAGTGAGGAAAACCTGGTTAAAGTACCAAGGCATAACATTTACTTTGAGTTTGACTCTGAAATGTCTTTTTATAATCTTAGCAATGAGAAGGAAGATTTAGAGTATTTCACTTTGCCTATGATCAATTGTGTGGATTCCGACAAACCAAACTTTGAGGAAGAAATTCCAAAAGAAATTCTAGAATTCATCGAGAGAGAAGAAGAAAGGCACGCTAAACCTTTTTCTGAGGAAATAATCACAGCAAATATAGGCTCTGAAAACGAGCCCAAAATGGTTAAAATTGGTGCCGCACTATCCCCTCAAGAAAGTGAAAAACTAATCCTTTTGCTAAAAGAATACAAAGATATTTTTGCCTGGTCTTACGAGGACATGCCTGGAATAGACCCTGAAATTGTTCAGCATAAAATTCCCCTTCATCCTGATGCAAAACCAGTTAAACAAAAACTGAGACGTATGCGCCCTGATTGGGTCCAAAAGATAAAAGAAGAAGTCACTAAACAAATCAACGCCGGTTTTCTCATAGTCACCGAATATCCACAATGGGTAGCTAACATCGTTCCCGTACCAAAGAAAACTGGAGGAATCAGGGTCTGCGTAGATTTTCGAGATCTCAACAAGGCCAGTCCAAAGGATGACTTCCCATTACCTCACATAGACGAGCTAGTAGATAACACTACAGGCCATGCATTATTATCCTTCATGGATGGATTCTCTGGGTACAATCAAATCCTTATGTCTCCTGAGGATAGAGAGAAAACCACCTTCACTACACCTTGGGGAACCTACTGCTACCGAGTGATGCCGTTCGGGTTGAAGAATGCTTGAGCCACTTACCAGAGGATGGCGACAACACTGCTGCACGACATGATGCACAAAGAGGTCGAGGTATATGTTGACGATATGATAGTCAAATCAAAGGAAAGGGAAGGACACCATGGAGCACTCCAAAAGTTCTTTGAGAGGATTAGGAATTACAAACTACGTCTTAACCCTCAAAAATGCACTTTTGGGGTAACAGCTGGAAAGATGTTGGGATTCCTCATCACTCAAAGGGGAATCGAGGTAGACCCTTCCAAGATACAGGCTATCATGGAGACATCACCACCTAGGACGGAGAAGGAAGTAAGGAGTTTCTTGGGGAAGGTACAATTCATCAGCAGGTTCATTTCCAAGCTCACAACCACCTGTGAACCTCTTTTCAAACTACTGAAGAAAGGTACTGATTTTGAATGGAGCCAAGACTGTCAGCAAGTGTTCGAGGCAATCAAAGAATATCTTCATAATCCACCTGTATTATCACCGCCCATCCCTGGGAAGCCATTGATTCTGTATCTCTCAGTGACAGACACATCCATGGGGTGCATGCTAGCGCAAGAAAACGACGCCAAAGTAGAGTGCGCCATATACTACCTCAGCAAAAAAATGATGGACTATGAGACAAGGTACACTCCCCTCGAGAAAACCTGTTGGGGGCTAGTATGGGCCACAAAGAAACCGCACTACCTGTTAGCACATCCGGTGGTGCTGGTCTCTCGTTTAGACCCAATCAAGTATCTTTTCGAAAAGCCAGCACTTATCGGAAAGCTAGCTAGGTGGTTATAGCTGCTAGCAGAATTCGACCTCAGATACATGACAAGGAAATCAGTAAAGGGAAGAGCTGTAGCAGAATTCTTGGCAGATCACCCTGTGACAGAGGCCGAAGCAGAGGACTTCATGTTCCCCGACGAGGACATCTTATGTCTCTTAGAAGACACCTGGCAACTTTACTTTGATGGAGCATCAAACCGATGCGGATATGGCATAGGGGTACTGCTAGTTTCCCCAAACGACTCTCACATCCCTTTGTCATATAAACTGAGGTTTGAAGTCACTAACAACCAAGCTGAATACGAGGCCTGTATTGCTGGAATGGAGGCAGCCCTGGAGCTAGGGGCAAAAAGGGTAGAAGTCATTGGGGATTCAAACCTGGTGGTATCTCAAGCAAGAGGAGACTGGAGGGTCAAGGAGGATACACTAAAGCTATATCATTCTGTGCTGGAAGATCTAATTCCACAATTCAATTCCGTTATCTTCACACACACTCCTCGAGTGAGCAATAGATTTGCAGATGCACTGGCAACATTAGCATCTATGGTCGAAATACCCTCGGGATTCACAATGCGGCCTCTCATGATCGAGCAAAAGGTTAAACCAGCATGTGAATGCACCTTTACCGAGGAAGGTGAAGACGATGGCAAGCTATGGTACGAAGACGTGAAGGAATTCCTGGAAAAAGGAGAATACCCATCCGAGGCCACCTCGAAAGACAAAACGGCTCTGCGGAAGTTTGCTGCCCGATTTGTAACCTGTGGAGGAGCATTGTATTGAAGGGCACACTGGGGTCCAAGTCAACTTTGCATCACAACGGAGGACAGCCGCAAGGTAATGGAGGAGATACACGAGGGAATTTGTGGGCCACACATGAATGGGGCAACGATGGCAAAAAAGATCCTACGTCAGGGATATTACTGGACTACAATGGAGGCAGACTAATTGATTATGTCCGCCAATGTTACAAATGCCAAACTCATGCTGATCGTATGCGTATTCCCCCTACGGAATTGTATAGCATGACATCCCCTTGGCCATTCTCCACTTGGGGGATAGACGTCATTGGAAGCATAAATCCAAAGGGAAAATACAAACATCAGTTCATTCTGGTGGCCATTGACTACTTCACCAAGTGGGTAGAAGCAGCTTCTTATGCTACTCTCAAAGCCACTCATGTGGCCAAATTTATTCGCACTAATATCATCTATCGATATGGTGTACCTCACGAGTTCGTCTGTGACAATGGATCGCACTTCAAGGGGGCGACAAAGAAGCTTTTCGCCGAATTTGGGATACAGAATCATCGGTCATCTACTTACCGACCTCAAACTAATGGAGCAGTTGAGGCCGCAAACAAGAATATCAAGAGGATTCTGCGGAAGAGTACCGACACTTACACAGACTGGCCAGAAATGCTACCTCTGGCACTATGGGGTTATCGTACAACTGAAAGGACTTCAACTGGGGCCACTCCCTACTCTCTGGTCTATGGAATGGAAGCTGTCTTGCCTATCGAACTGGAGTTACCTTCGTTAAGGGTTCTAGCTGAGACTGGAATGATCGAAGAAGACTGGGTTCAAAATCACCACGATGAGTTGGTACTACTAGACGAAAGGAGGCTGAGAGCGTTATACCATGTACAAGGGTATCAACGCCGTATTGCACGAGCATTCAACAAAAAGGTGAAACCTAAGGACATCAAGGTAGGAGACATGGTGCTCAAAGCAATTCGTCGCCACGTCTCAGACCCAAGGGGCAAGTTTAGACCAAACTGGGGAGGCCCCTACCTTATCAAACGCATACTTTCTGGAGGAGCAGCATACATTGCAGACTTGGATGGAATGGAATTCACAACGCCAGTCAACATTGACAAGCTAAGGAAGTATTACCCATGAGAGATGCTCGTTGGACCGAAAACCACAAGGGTGGGCGGATCCAAGCAAAAATTAGAGCAGCCTGCTAGGTCAAAAACCTGCAAGGGCGGCTTAGGCAAAAACTAAGGCATAAATAAAACGCTCGCTAGACCGAAAACCCGCAAGGGCGGTTTTAGGCAAAATTTAGAGCACAAAAGGAGAGGAAAATACCCGAGTGGACCCTAACTAAAAACAAAACAAATCCCCTTTGTTGGAACTACGTTTATGGCCTGATTCCCTCTATGGGATACGTAGGCAATCTCTAAATTTGAGATCCGGCCACTGCTATCATCATCACTTCCAAAATTTCTAGGTCTATCCTAAAGCATGTTCACTATCAAATCATGGCAATAACATCTCTAAAATAAAACGACCAAATGTTTTATTATTTCCAAAGGGAAAGGACAAAGCAAACCTAAACAATTCTTAATCCATGAAAGCTAGAATCAAACAAACATCTTTTGAAAAACATAAGCAAAGCGTCAGCCTTTAGGTCTTCCTTCTCTTTGCACTACTATCCTTCAGAAGGTTTTTCTTCAACCAGCATTTGTAAGAACCCGATAGCTTGACAACGAAGTTCTCAGCAACCTCTTGCATCACTCTATTTGGCCAAAGAGGCAGCATATTGTGACGGAAGTTCGCATCGTGGACCTTAGAGACGGTGTACTCAGGGTCACCCAAGATTGCGGTTTGTTCAGTCCCAAACTGCCTTTGAAAGCGAGCAGGAAAGTAGAAAACGACTCGAGTAATACCAATCACTGCTACACCAAAATGGTTCATGGTACTCGCAGTCATGCTCTCAATACCATACCAGGGGCAAACCCATTGAATCCAATCACCTCTGCAAGTCTTCATCCATGCTTCCCAAGCCGCCTCAGTGGGGAACTGTTTAATCATGTGATGCTCCGTGCATTGGTCTGGATTATAAGGAAGTCGCTCCGGCGCATCCCACACCTTTAGCTTCTCAAACAACCACACCTAGAGAACAAGGGAAAATTGTGAGTTGAGAGAACACGTGAGTCAAAACAAAAGAGTGATGAGTGAAAAGATAAACTTGACAAATAAACAAATAAAAGAGCGAACCTGCAATAGCAAGGGACTGCCTGAGAACTGAGCTGTAGGACTACCCTTCATCACATCTAGACCCATCAAGGTCTCTGCCAATACTAAGCCAGCGAAACCCACACGGTTTCCAATCTGTTGAGCAAGGTTAAGCAACACAGGATCAGCATGGCCAGAGGAAGGGCCAAGCAAATAATAATGAAGGAGACAAACGCACAACGCATGAAAGCACGACTTCTGTAGGGAAACTTGGCGATGAGCCTCAGCTGTGCCAAAACGCCGAATAAGTTGCAGAATCTCCAACCTTCCTTTCACTAGGAAGAATTTAACTTCATGTTTCTGAACTTGGAGTAAATCCTTCAGGAGATCACCTCGGTTGAACAAAGGATTTGGGACAACGAAACCCTCTCTATCTGAATGACCCAGGATGGCCGCAAATTCCTCAATAGTAGGGCACAACTCCTCTCTCCTAAATCGAAAGACGTGAAAATCAGGGTCCCACAAACTAGCAGCTGCCCTAAGGAAGGCAAAATTCATAGGAATTTGACGAAGGGAAAAGAGGAAATCCATGCCAAAGGACTTAAAGTGTAAACGGTCGAGGCCATTAAAAGAATCCAACCACTGATCAAGGACTGGTTGTGCCATATGCAAGGAATTGCTACTGACAATGCTATCGGGTTCGTAGAACGCGTATTTATAAAACTAAGTCGAGTCTTAGTCCGAATCGGAATCGGATTCTTAATCCTCAGAATTTCAATCGGTCTCTCGGCCGATACTTCGATATGACGGCCGTAGGATCTATCCATCGGCCCGTGAAAATCAGGGTTGACCTGTAAGTCAAACCCAGGCAGACAAAACGATCCTTCGGCCGCCAGATCAAAGCCTTGGCCGCGTAATCGTTAGGTCGGCCGCCAGAACGGCCGTTTTACAGACTTTCCACGTTTTAATTCGTTTCATTGGATTAACAAGTTATCACACGCAAGCGACGAAAATATGGCATACACAATCACGAGCAGAGCAAAAGGTTTTTGTTTCATATAACGAAAGCTTTTTACATCACAAGGTGGATCATCCCACATTTCCTAAACAAACTATACATCGATTTCCTGTCAAACTAACCTATGCAGGAAGAGAAACAGAAAAAAAAAAAGAAGACAAAAAGAGGAAGCAGGAGAGGATGCCGGACCCTCTAGTGCTCTAAACACCAGAGGCCTGAGGCAAAGAAACTAAAAAAAGGACACCCCTAGGGCGGTGTATACCGGAGGAGTACTACGGTGCAAAAAAGACACCACATGGCCCAGAAAAATCACCATACCGCGCACTGCCGCCACCCTAGGAGTTCCGTGTCACGGAAGCAAGCCACCCATGCATGGGTCCCTAATCAAGCATCAAGACAAGACCAAGAACAGCGCGGTCTCCCTCCGCGAACGCCGGCCACATACCGCCCATCATCCGAACCTGACAGAAAAGGAGAAGGATCCTCGGTAGAAGGCGACACAACAGAAGAGAACGGGAGAAGAGGAGAGAAGAGAAAAAATAAAACGCCAAAAGGCCGGTTTTTATAGTGCTCTGGAAACCAAACGATTAGGCGGCCGATACTTCAATTCCTCGGCCGAGACATCAATCCTTCGGCCGAGAGATCAATCTCTTGGCCCCCTCAATCAATTTCCCTCAGCAACATCAGACCTTGCTCAGTGCACCAACTCAAAGCCACTACAGACTTCTAAGTCCTCAACCAACCAAGTAGCCTTGGGGGCATCCCCGAGCCAATACAATGTGGTCAAAACTAGCCTTGGGGGCATGTCCAAGCATGAGGAAATTCTCTCTCCACAAACTACTCGCCAAAACAAGTTAGAACACTCAGCTGCTCTACGCCCATATTCACTATCGAACACCGTGACTCCAGGTCCACCACCTCCACAGGCTCAAAGCCATTATCTCAGTGGCTCTAAGCCTGTATTCACTCACCTGGCAGCTCTAAAGCCCAATCACTATCCGCAACTCTGCTATTCACCGCCATCAAAACAATTTAACAGGCTCTACGCCTTCAATCGACTCAGCAGCGGCTCGAGGCCCATCACCTCAACAGGCTCGAAGCCTACGCCCGTAGTCACTCATTCAACGGCTCTATGCCCTCGACTCAACAGCTCTGTGCTCGCTATCACTCACTCGCCGTCTCTTTTTTTGGGTAAATCAGCTTGAAATTAAAAGAGGTTAAGCGAATATACAGCCTACAAGGGGCATACCCCAGGTAAGACAAATCAAAAAGAAAACGACAAAAATATAAAAAGCCAAGTGGCTACATGGGTTGCCCGTGTCCAATCCCCGTCAAACAAACTATCCCAAGGAGTAGAGGGTTCAACGGGAAACCTGGACACGGGCATGGTAATAGCAGAAAATCCACGACACAACCCGTCGGGATAGGGGTAAATTAGAGGCCCTCGAAGTCCTCGCAAGCACAGTAATAACTAAGTAAGTCAGCTACTGCTACCAGAAGCAACCAGTAATACTAAAAGTAAACAGTAGTAGACTGTATGATAGATAAATGCCCGAGCCACACTGCCCGGGATGGCAAAAATTTGTTGGCCAAGCCTGTGGTTGGCTGGCCTGGGCTGGCTGGCCTTGGCCTTGCCTGGCTGGCCTTGGCCTTGTCGCCTGCTGCTGCTGCCCGCTGCGTGGCCCGGGCTGGCTGATGAATGCCCGGGCTGGAAGGCCAACTGACCCCCGCGGCGGCTGACTGGATGAAGGCCGGGCCAAAAAAAAACCACGGCTGTTGAAGTGGCCAGAGAGGGCCTTGACTGCCCGGGGCTGGCGGTCGCCAGGCTAGCTGTGGCTGGCCGCCCCACTGCGGCTGGAGATGGTGGCCGATGGCTGCTGATGAAGGCCGACGGCTGACTGGCCGGACAGATCAGGCCGGAGAGGGCCCTGACCGCCCGGGCTATAAACTCAACAGGCTCTACGCCTATATGCACCCACTCAGCGGCTCCAAGCCCACTATCCAAACTGGCTCGAAAGCCGTAAACAACTAATCTCAGCGGCTCGATGCCCATTATCGACAGGCTTTACGCGTGTAACTCAGCGGCTCTAAGCCCACTATCCCAACTGGCTCGAAGCCATAACAACCGTCTTAACGGCTCCAAGACCATCATCGACAGGCTTTACGCCTGTTATCAAAACTCAACGGCTCAAAGCCCATCATCTCAACTGGCTCGAAGCTGTAAACAAGCAACAGGCTCTAAGCCGCCCCAACAATCAAGACATCATTCTCAGGCTCTATGCCTGAATGCTCAAAAATCTAACATTTTTGAATGCTCAAGCTCTACGCTTGGATGCCCAACCACTGTGTACTGGATGCTCAAGTTATACACTTGAATGCTCAAGCTCTACGCTTGGATGCCCAACCACTGCGTACTGGACGCTCAAAGCCTGTACTTTGAATGCTCGGATTCTGCCGTCTAAATGCTCGAGCTCTATGCTCTGAATGCTCAAGTCCGGAACTTGATAGAAGCTCTAAGCTTAAAAACAAACACACACGCATGGGCCCGTGCACATATTGCATTATCACATCGAGTCTGCATCATCATATCTGTTCACATCTAACAAACATCATCGCACATATACACTTTGCATATCTCTCATGAAACAGGTCAACCCTGCAATAAACCGGCTCTACGCCTCGATTTTATTGATCGGTCCAGCGCCTCGATCCTTTGGCTCGACGCCAACACTTATGATGAGAAAGCTCCGTGCACAGACCATCAGAATACAATCAGCTCTACGCTTCGGTTCAACACGTCAAGCTCAAAGCTCTGACACCTCAGGCTCTCGCCTTATACCAGCTCCGCGCTTCGGTCCTATCAAGCTCAAAGCTCCGACAATCCAGGCCCTCGCCTCAAGACTGCAGCAGGCTCCACGCCTCAATCTAATCACCTCAGGCTCCACGCCTCAGTTCCTTCACCTCAGGCCCTTGCCTTATACCAGCTCCGTGCTTCGGTTCATCACGACAAGCTCTAAGCTCCGACACCTCAGGCCTTCGCCTCACAAACCACAGCAGGCTCTCGTCTTGTAACCACTACCGGCCCCGCGCCTCGGTTCCATCACATCAGAAGCTATCACCTTAGGCTCTCGCCTCATGACTACAACCGGCTCCGTGCCTCGGTTCCCTCGTCTCCGAAGCTCCGTGCTCTATGTTACTGGCCCTGCGCCCCTCACATCTCAAAATCAAACGGCGTCCAACTCATCCCAGTAGATGGTTTGGATTCCACCCCATTACATCAATTCCTTCCAGCTCATTCGCAATGATAGGCTACTCTACCGAGCTCCTTTCAGTCAAAGTAAGGATGACCAAGAAAAGCAAACGCACCTGCCGTGTACTGGTCTACCCCAAAATACTAAAGAAGCTCTACGCAAAAACTCCCCAGGCAGCCCTGCGCTCCTTCAACTATCTTCCGCCAAAACCCTGGCTCAGTCTAGGTACGTCACACTACGGCTTTTTAAGCCTTAAGGTACGTCTTCTGTCTCTGACCCTCCAAATTTTTATTTTTCTTTATTGCCCGAACTACGATTGGTCTGAATTTTCCTTGTGGAATACGTAGGCAGCCTCCCGGCCCGACCATAACAAAACCTTTTTCAAAAAAACCCCTTGGAATAGTGGTTGGACCAAATTGAGTTGCTTTTTACAGCATTGACTTTTACTCAAACATGTCTTGCGATCCATCTGAGTTCAGTCAAAGAGGGGCATCTATAAACACCCCAATTTGGCCTAACGATTATTTCATGTCCCACCTTGGGACCATCCCGATGATGAAATAGATACAGTGATTGCTGATTGCCTCCTTGAGAACCTTAGGACTTTCGGTAAGAACTTTGAGCCACTTAGAAAACCCAATTCAAAGCCATACAGCCTTTCAGACAGAAATACAGAAGCCTAGGAGAATCCATCTGTCGGCCGTGACATCGATCTCACGGCCCTAACATCATTTTCTCACCCGAGCAACCTGTTGCTAGCAAAATCTCCCTAAGAGATCAATCCCTCAGCCGCAAGATCTATCCTTCGGCCGAGACATCCATTCCTCGGCCGTGATATCCTTTACTCGGCCGCCAGATCGACCTTTTTCCAGACTCTGGAACGTGTTCTGTCAGACGTTTGATCCAACTACACTGCCTTCCTGATGCGTTCGGGCTACGCTCAGAGATTACGACGTAGAGTTAGAGATGCATTGCAATTGCAATTGCCATCTCGTGATTTGATTGGCCGGAGTGAGTCACCAATTGCCTATATAAAGGGCCTTTGGACTCCGAAAATAAACACACAAAATTCATTAGAGTACACACTCTCTCAAGCCTCGAAACTCTGCCAAAATACTCTCTCAAACCCACTCCTCAAAAGCCCTAACCTCCCGAAGGCAGCCATCAATCCGGCGATCAAACCCCGAAGTTCAAACCCTAGCCTTAGGGTTTTCAATCAAGCAATCAGTCAATCACGCCCAATCCAAAGCAATCAAGCAACTGAAGGATCATGGTGGTGTGGCCCAACGGCCTCTGGGTTGTCTTATTTACTGTATTTCTGACTAACCGTAGTGTTTTGATCACCTGTTAATCTTTCTGTCTGGTGTGAGGAAGAACACCGACCGGGGCTTCGATCCCTCGACCGGTACATCAAACCAGGAGGATCCCTCGGCCGTGACATCCATTCACCGGCCGCGGGATCCATCTCCCTGGGACAGTCTATTTTGTTCTGCTTTCTGAATGCATGCTTCAATTATCGCACTGGCTCACTTTACTTACTGTTTAAAGGAATAAATAAACAGACTATGTGTTGGAATTAAACAAAGCATCTATATGTCTTATGTTGAACGATTATGGGCCAATCTCACGACTGGGCAAAGAGGGGTGCCTAACACCTTCCCCTTATTGTACTTTTGGCTCCCGTATCTGGAATCTCTATCTATTTTCCCAATTTTAATAAACTGGGTGGCGACTCTGTTTTGATGATAACCGCTATCATGTGGCGATGTTCCTAGCCATGGGAATGTCCATGATTTTGGTTTACGAAGCAAGCAACCAACCGAGCAAACAAACGTGATCAATCTGTATGGCGATGCCCCGTTTGGGAGGTGTCTACACTTAGAACTAGGTTTTTATCAAAACTCAGGAAGAAGACGCAATCTCCGTGAGAACACTTAGGGTTAGCTTACCCAGTGTGAAGGTACAAATGCAACAGGAGATTCATAAGAACGTCTCCATCAAATTCCTCTCCAAAACACCAAAACCCTCTTGAGAGAAAAATGCTCGTTGGGTAATCTATACACCCAAGCAAAAGTAAGAGCAGAGCCTGCTAGGACAAGAAAATGCGAAAAACGCAACCTAGACAAAAGATAAGGCATTCAGAGAAAACCTCGCTAGGGACTCAACCTCCATCAGGTAACCTAGGCAAAACTTAGAGCATGTGAAAAGAAAAACCATGAGCGAAAACCCAACCCCCAAAGGTGGTGATCTAGGAACTACGTAAAAAAGGCCTGATTCCCTGATTGGGATACGTAGGCAATCTCGCATCGAGATGCGGCCCAAACATTTGGAGAGAAGAAAACATCAATAGGTTTGTACTCAATGATAGGCATAGCTAACCCTGTGTATTGAGCTCGCAAAAGATGAGTTAGTCATTTTTCAGGGAATTGACCGAAAACAAAGACACGTAAGAATCATCGCTCATCCTCTCTGACTCAAAAGTCGTCAATATAAGGGACAAAGCACTCCAACGATCCCAAAACATGGCAAAGAGGTTGTAGAAACAGCAAAAGCAAATAAAGAGCAGGAATCAAATTCAAGTGTAAGAAGGGAAAAATGCCACTTGGCTAAAACAAAAGTCCAACTTCTTTAGGAAATAGAAGTAGCGGCCGAAGAATGGAATTCTCGGCCGAGCGATCCATTCCTCGGCCCATGTTTAAATCTAAAAATCACAAAACTTTGAAACTATTGCATACAAGTCTGAAGTATCTTAAGACAAAATAATTTCTAACACATGCTAAGGTTGCTTCATAAAAATACAAATATCAAACTATCTGTTTTGGAGCTAACAAATACAGGTACAAGAAAGGAAAGCCAGCTACTGCCCACGACCCCTCTTGGGCGCAGGACGAAAACGCTCAGGAACTGGGACACTGATCCTCTGTCCCTCATCAGCTTCAGCATCTCCATCACCAGCTCCGATACTCCCACCCTCGCTAACTCCAGCACTCTGAGTAACTGACACTGTCGGCACTCGCTCTGCTTCAAGCTGCAGAGACACAGGATATGGGCTTTCAGTTTCACATGAAACGTGGGATGGAAAAAGAAGAGATCAAAGGATATATACCGCAGCTATTCGGCCTCGCTGCCGTCGAGCCAAAGCCTCTGCACTCTGGAATGCACGCAACCATTCCTAAACCACATCAGCAGGCACCTGCCGAGGAAGCAATTGCATATACAGCCAAGCAAGCGAGGAATACTGAAGGAAACCAAAGCATAATCTACAATACTACCTGCTGAACTCCGACAAGAAGCATGTAGAACTACGTAGCACACGGTGTCAGCGTCAAACGCTCCTCTTCCCCATTTGCATTGTGGAAAGAAATAAAGCTGGGGGCCCGTGGCCAAACAAGAGGAGCAGCAGCGGCAGTAGCAATCGGTAGGGTCAACGAGGCCAAATGGAAGGCCGAATAATCTCCCGCCTGAAGAAAGCTCACGACTGGCCGTCTCTCAAGAGCGAGAAGCAAACTCTCTCCTGTCAATAGATGAGTAGACCTCATGCCAGCTGGAGGAGGAAGAGGAACAAGCTGCAATGCCTCAGAGTGTGGAAAGTACTGATTCACTACCCTCTCCCCAAGGTACCAAGCTCTCAAAAAAGGCCACTCCAAGAGGAAATGCTGGCTGTCCAAGCCCGGGCCGAAGTCAACTCCAAAGGAGCATCATCGAGCAAAGTGCCCCACAGATCGAATCGCACCTTTGGAATAATCATATATTGCATGGTGATTGTGCATGTGTATTGTGAATTGTGCTGCATGTGTTTTCTTGTTTGGAGTTGCATTTGTTTTCCAAAGAATATCTTTCTTGGCAGGATGTGACTGGCTGGATGTAAGAAATATCATCAAGAGCTTGAATAGCTTTCCATTTCTATTTATATTACTTCTAATTAGCAGGTATATATCTTATTCTTTGGTGAGATTAAATTGTGTGAATCTTCCTCATAGTGTGAGATGTGTGCTACCTGTGAGTTGTGTGCTTGTGCCTCTTCATTTCTTTGAGAGAGGTGGTACATGCAGTGGGGCGTTTTGTGAGGGCTGGGAGGGAGTTGGTGGATCCTAGCATATGAGTGATCAGAAGAGGAGGTGTGTGTCAGGTCCACATTTCCCTAGGAATTCATATCAGTTGCAGCTCCAAATTAATCTGTTTACTGTGGCATACCTGCTGTTCTGTTCTGATATGTAGTTCAGTTGTTGAACACATACAGAGTATTGTCTAGTTCTGCAGTCAGGTTGATCAAGTTCCAAGTTGTTCAATTTCAAGTTTTGAGGGACCAGATTGTTCAAGTCCAGTTCTGCACAGTTGTTCAAGCCTAGTTCTGCATCCTGCTGGTGTGGTGATGCTGTCACGAATCACCACAGTTGTTCAAGCCTAGTATTTTTAGTCCTAGTTGTAACTGGTTTATCACTCTAGTTCGTACATCAATTTAGTTCATGTTATGCATTGGTTTTTTTTTTTTTTGTTTTTTTTGGGTAATTTAGCTTGAAATTAAAAAAGGTTAAGCGAATGTACAGCCTACAAGGGGCATACCCCAGGAGGAAAAGAAAGGAAAAAACAAAGAAGAGTGAAAAAAGTGCGGTAAACCATGCACAACCCGCATGGAGAGTGAGATAGAGTAAATACATAACAACATGCTATGCGTACTGTAAAATGTGAAATTCGAAATTTGAAATTTGAACTACTACCTGGCACAACCCGCCAGGCTAGGAAATAAAGTAAATACGGTAGATAGTCTGGGTCAACGGTGACCACATGATAACCAGCGCTGAGGAGAGATCCTCCTCCTCCTAGGCTGGGAAAAGAAACCCAAGAACCGAGACGCCCATCATTCCGAAGATAGCATAGTACCCACTCAAAAGAAGTCAACTACTACAGAGGGACTCGGACCGAGAGAGGTTCGAACTGGAGATGTCTGCATCCGACAAGGCTACCCTGCAAAGCACCCTGCACACCACGCCCATTCCATCCAGACTACTACATTGTTGCTGGGCCAGTTCTCTGTTATGCATTGGTTGCTTAGCTTAAATCTGCTTTGTGCATATTATGGGTGAAGCTTCTCCTTTATTTTGCCTAACCAATAGGGGCTGTCGTTGGGATCTCCCTTCGCAGAGGGGGACGTCCTCTGCATAGTCACTAGGTATCTCGTTTGGTTATTGTTTTGAGCTGTAATTATGCTGGATTCAGTCCAGGACCTGTCATCTTCCAGGCTTGTTGCTGTCCAGTCCAGTTCAGCTGTACAGTTCTGAAGCGGCCCTTTTCAATTCAAGTCAAGTTGCTGATAGCTCCCAGTTTTGTTGCTGGCTGCTTCTGTGGCTGCTGTGTATAGGCCTAACCTGCTATGGCTGCTATTCTGATTCTGAGACTCAGTTCAGTATGTGGATCAGCTGTTTCTGCTGCTGCTCTTCTTTCTGTAATGGCAGCAGCTGTTTTGGCTGCTCAGGTGTGGATGTTCTTGGAACAATTCAGTTCTGATGTTGGACTGCTGTACTTGTCCTGTGGTTGGT
Source organism: Rhododendron griersonianum (assembly GCA_018127125.1). NCBI lineage: Eukaryota > Viridiplantae > Streptophyta > Magnoliopsida > Ericales > Ericaceae > Rhododendron > Rhododendron griersonianum. The sequence continues at coordinate 27,202,201 of CM030796.1, read as the reverse complement.
TGAGCAATTCTGCTCATAAGATTGAAGTGCAGCAGAATTGAAGTTTGCTGAAGTTCTAAGGTTTTGCACAAGTCCTGTATCCCAAGTTCCAAGTTCAAATTCAAGTCCAAGTTTAAAACCTATGTAATCATTTTGCCATCGGTTTTGTATCCCTCTGTTAGATGGGTAGGAAACAGATGTTCTATTTTCTTCTAGTCCTATGTAGCCGTTTAGCGTAGGCTCTCTCTTGTTTTCTTTCTTTTCTTTTCTTTTCCTCCTAGGGTATGCCCCTTGTAGGCTGTATATTCGGTCCCCCCCCTTTTATTTTCAAGCTGATTTACCCAAAAAAATATATAACAAAATGAAGGAATTGCATGAAAATCAGAGAATAGAGAGACATCGTACCTGATCCACCGTCAGGTGATCCAAAACTCGCCTCCAAGCTAACAAATCCATAGCAGGCGACCGTGTCCTCCGGACCCCTTTCAGCCAACGGGCCGCCCGCGGAACAAACCTAGGCTCAATATGCCTAGTCGGAGGAGGGAACTGCAGCAAATATTCAAAAGCCCAGAGCTACAAGATAAAAGGCGAGCATGAGAAACGGGCAACCCCTTGAGGGGGCTCTGCCTTCTCTCTAGAATTTCTAGAGAGAGAAAGGGGTTTTCTCCGTTCAATCCACATTCCTCCATTGATCCGATTCTATGAGGATCCTATCCAATTTCGGAACCACTACAAAATCAAATTTCTGACACCAAACCAACTGTTTTCGTCTGGTGGATGACTTGGTTCCACTACTACAACAAATAATTTCTGCTTTCCAAAACCCACCGATCCACGCCCCGTTTCTCTGGCTCGGTTCATCCAAGATCAGGTCCCGGCCATTGCGAGTAGCGGTGGACGGCGTCGGAGCTGTGGGCTTCTGGTATGGGCTGTGGGTTCCGGGGTTTCATACCCCCACCGATCCATGCTCTAATCGCAGCTGTATTGGGGTTTTAGTCCAACTCTCGTGCAAGAATCTTCATCATCATCTCCAAGGAGAATCGGTCCAACACCATCTCTCCAACTTCTGATTTCCGAGCATCAACACTGAGTCGGTGTTGACCATCTTCCACAGTCGTGGTTCCACTTCAACTTCACAGTTATGCATCTTCTCGGAGATGACCCAGAGTGTTTGGCTCATGGGTCTTATTCACGGCAAAGGAATCACCGGCGTTCAAAGCTGGGTTCCCTTCCTCCGGTGTTCCCTTCCTCCAGTCCACTCGTGGACCGAATTCCACACCAGGTGAGAGTCAATCTACGCTAAGACGCGTTCACCCTTGTTCGGTGGTATGGTTCCGATTGGGTTTCGGAAAATCACCATTTGTTTGGTTCATCACGTTCGGTGGAATGGTTCCATCTCATCATACAGCCCATGGATCTGGGGATGCGCGTTAGAGACTGGGTGCTGCCGTCAGGCTTGTTCTTGTTCATCTACTACAACCTAGTTCCCTTCCGTTATGTGTCGTTGGTGTCACGGCGGGAGGGGTAATCCCGGTGTCGGTTCTAGCGTTGCGTATGGGTTTCCTGTTTCAAGCTCGTAGCAGTGCTCTCAATCTGGGTTTGGGACCAGATCTCCGTCTATGGCTGTCATATAATTAGTTTTGTTCGCCGACCATGAACTCCGGCGCCGGGTCATGGAACCGCTGACGGCAATGGACTCAGGCAACAAGGCTGCTATCAGGTTTTGGTCCACGGTTTAACGTGTGGTTTGTGTGGTTTTGCGTTGTGATTAAGGGCTGCTAGCAGTCAGCCTGGCGTTGTTGGTTTTGGTCATTACTATGTTATTATTTTCTAGTTTAATCAATGCGGGTTGTGCACTGGCCATTATCTTTTAGGATTCCGTAGTATGTATTGCGAGGACTTCTAGGGCCTCTAATTGTACCTTATACCGACGGTTGGTGTCGGGTATTTACTGCTATTGCCACGCCCGTGTCTAGGTTCCCCGTTGAACTTTCTATTCCTTGGGATAGTTTGTTTGGCGGGGGCAAGGACACGGGCAACCCATGTAGCCACTTGGCGCTCTTTATATTTTTGCTTTGTCTTACCTGGGGTATGCCCCTTGTAGGCTGTACATTCGGTTAACCTCTTTTATATTTCAAGCTAACCGCCCTAGGGCATTACCCAAAAAAAAAAGGCGAGCATGAGATATGGAGAACAAAGCGGCAAAAAAACGACAAAGAAAGCTAAAAGTATATACCTCAAGAACGCGGTGATGCCCACCCAGCGACAAACTAACACCTCGGGAACAGGCACTCAGGTGCCCATACAGCGTAGCTAAGGCAGGAGTCCCCCAATCAAACTTTGCTATAATGTCCAAATCGACCAAGGCGGCCAAAAATTGGACATGCACCGAATTCTCCTTGTTGCAAAACAGAGTTTGCCCAAGGAGATAAAGCAGGAAAGCTCGTACTAGCTGAGAAAGGGGAACCTCTGTCAGTATATCAGCTTGATCAAACTCTTCCCGAAGCCAGGTATAAGTGATGTGACCGCTCTCTGACACACGAGGAACCTTCCCCAAAAGATATTCAAGAGCACCCTTTCGCTCATGGATCCGCGGGTCAATAGGAAGAGGATCACCACCAACTCTCAGACCTGTAAGCAAAGCGAAGTCACCTGGAGTAATCGTCATCTCCCCAGCCTCTGGAAGGTGGAAAGTGTTGGTGGTGTCCCACCACCGCTCCACCAATGCTATGGTCAATCCCAACTCCGCCTTCGGAAGATGGAAACCAAGTATCAAAGACTCAAAGCCAGCCAAAGCAACTGCGTCCTTGGCCTCTTGAGGAAGCCTCTCATACCACTCAAACACCTGGGGGCAGCTTCCCCACACGCGCAACCTCTCGTTTGCCTGACAAAATACGAAGAAGAAAATCAATACAAAAACATCGCCTACGCAGGGGGCAACTTCTAAAAACTCAAATTTCCTATCAAATATCAAATTATCATTTCATGAAATCTCATATACAAAAAACTATTTGACAGGACAAAATTTACCTTCCTATTGGTGAAGCCAAGGTGCTGCTCCGGCTCTCTATGCAGGACCTCAGATGGGACATCACTGACAGGAGGACGATATCGCAACAAACCGCCACGCCCAATCATGTAAACCTGAGGGGCGTATGAGGCGGCATCAAATGGCGGTAGGAGACTATCACCCGCATCAGCAGAAGCCTCGGGATCGACCTCAGGAGGAATGGGTTGCGAGGAACTCCCTCCAATAGTGGCTCTACGCCGACTTGAACGAAGAACGCGGGAACTCGAAACCCCGCCAAGAATCGCGGCCTCAACGGCCGGAGCTTTGCCCGTATCCCTAGGCGCAGCAGGAGCGCCAGATGATGGAGGAGGCGGTGATGATGCCATGACAGGAAAATAGTGATCAGAACCGTGTGGTCGGAAAGAACGACGGCGGTAAGGTGGGGGACGGCGACGGCCGACGAGGAGAGAGAGGAGGGAGCAGCGGCGAGAGAAGAGGATGAGGGATAGAAAGGATGATATGACCCGTGAGATCAATTAAGTTTAACTTAAATCGATTTTCTGACTTTTGGCTATCTCATGGCCGAGACATCGATTCCTCGGCCGAAACATCAATCCTTCGGCCGAGAGATCGATCTCCAGGCCCCCAAATCTATTTCCCTCAGCCATATCAAGTCTTGCTCAGTGCACTGACTCAAATTATTATGGAATCAAGTCAGCCTTGGGGGCATCCCTAATGCCAATACAGCACGATCAAAACTAGCCTTGGGGGCATGCCCAAGCATTGAAATTCTCTCTCCACAAACTGCTGGCCGAAGCAAAGCAAGACACTCAGCAACCCTGAGCTCATTACCCCAGCAGCTCCACGCTCAATAACCTTGTGCACAGGTCGCTCAAGTCACCCAGGCTCTACGCCCATATCAACTCACTCAGCGGCTCTATGCCTAGACTCACTCAGTGGCTCGAGGCCCGTCACCATGCCCATATTAACTATCAAACACCGTGACTCCAAGTCCACCACCTTCTCAGGCTCAAAGCCATTATCTCAGCGGCTCTACGCCCATTACCTCAACAGGCTCTACGCCTGTATTCACTCACCCGGCGGCTCTAAGCCCAATCACTATCAGCAGCTCTACGCTTGCCATTCCCAGCAGCCATACAACCATCAAAACGGTTATGCGCCTCTATTCACTATCACCCAGCGGCTCTGCGCCAATCATTCAGCAGCTCGAAGCCCATTACCGAATTCGCCAAAATTGCTCAACCGGCTCGAAGCCGTAACAACCAATCTCAGCGGTTCGAAGCCCATTATCGGCAGGCTCTAAGCCCGTATTCACTCAGCGGCTCCAAGCCCTCGACTCAGCTGCTCTACGCTCGCTATCACAGCAACAGGCTTGTAGACACCTCCCAAACGGGGCGTCGCCATAGAGATTAATCATGTTTGTTTGCTCGATTGGTTGCTTGCTTCATAAACCAAAATCATGGACATTCCCATGGCTAAGAACATCGCCACATGATAGCGGTTATCATCAAAACAGAGTTGCCACCCAGTTTATCAAAACTGGGAAAATAGATAGAGATTCTGGACACGGGAGCCAAAAGTACAATAAAGGGAAGGTGTTAGGCACCCCTCTTTGCCCAGTCGTGAGACTGGCCCATAATCATTCAACATAAGACATATACGCACTTTGTTTAATTCTAACACATAGTCTGTTTATTTATTCCTTTAAACAGTAAGTAAGGTGAGCCAATGCGATAAGTAAAGCATGCGTCAGGAAAGCAGAACAAAACAAACTGTCCCAAGGAGATGGATCCCGCGGCCGGTGAATGGATGTCACGGCCGAGGGATCCTCCTGGTTTGATATACCGGCCAAGGGATCGAAGCCCCGGTCGGTGTTCTTCCTCACACCAGACTATTCGATTAACAGATGATCAGAAAGCTATGATTAGTTATAAATGCGATAAGTAAAACAAACCAGAGGCCGTTAGGCCTCACCACCTTGATCCCTCAGTTGCTTGATTGCTTTGGATTGGGCGTGATTGACTGATTGCTTGATTGAAAACCCTAGGGCTAAGGTTTGAACTTCGGGTTTGATCGCCGGATTGACGGCTGCCTTCGGGAGGTTAGGGCTTTTGAGGAGTGAGTTTGAGAGAGTATTTTGACAGAGTTTCGTGGCTTGAGAGAGTGTATTCTCTAATGAATTTCGTGTGTATATTTTCGAAGTCCAAAGGCCCTTTATATAGGCAATTGGTGACTCACTCCGGCCAATCAAATGGCACAATTGCAATTGCAATTGCAATGCACCTCTAACTCTACGTCGCAATCTCTGAGCGTAGCCCGAACGCATCGGGAAGGTAGTGTAGTTGGATCAAACGTCTGACAGAACACGTTCCAGAGTCTGGAAAAAGGTCGATCTGGCGGCCGAGTAAAGGATATCACGGCCGGGTAATGGATGTCTCGGCCGAAGGATAGAACTTGCGGCCGAGGAATTGATCTCTCAGGGAGATTTGGCTAGCAACAGGTTGCTCGGGTGAGGAAATGATGTTAGGGCCGTGGGATCGATGTCACGGCCGACAGATGGATTCTCCTAGGCTTCTGTATTTCTGTCTGAAAGGCTGTATGGCTTTGAATTGGGTCCTCTAAGTGGCTCAAAGTTCTTACCGAAAGTCCTAAGGTTCTCAAGGAGGCAATCAGCAATCACTATATCTATTTCATCATCGGGATAGTCCCAAGGTGGGACTTGAAATAATCGTTAGGCCAAATTGGGGTGTCTACAGATGCCCCTCTTTGACTGAACTCCGACGGATCGCGAGACATGTTTGAGTAAGAGTCAAAGCTGTAAAAAGCAACTCAATTTGGTCCAACCACTTTTCCAAGGGGTTTTTGAAAAAGGTTTTTGTTATGGTCGGGCCGGGAGGCTGCCTACGTATTCCACAAGGGAAATTCAGACCAACCGTAGTTCGGGCGAAAAAAGTTTGGAGGGTTAGAGACAGAAGACGTACCTTTGGGCTTAAAAAGCCGTAGTGTGACGTACCTAGACTGAGCCAGGGTTTTGGCGAAAGATAGTTGAAGGAGCGCGGGGCTGCCTGGGGAGTTTTTGCGTAGAGCTTCCTTAGTATTTTGGGGTAGATCAGTACACGGCAGGTGCGTTTGCTTTTCTTGATCATTCTTACTTTGACTGAAAGGAGCTCGGTAGAGTAGCCTATCCTTGCGAATGAGCTGGAAGGAATTGATGTAATTTGGGTGGAATCCAAACCATCTGCTGGGGATGAATCGGACGCCATTTGTTTTGAGATGTGAGGGGGGGGCGCAGGGCCAGTAACATAGAGCACGGAGCTTTGGAGATGAGGGAACCGAGGCACGGAGCTGGTTGTAGTCATAAGGCAAGAGCCTAAGGTGATAGCTTCTGATGTGATGGAACCGAGGCTCGGGGCCTGTTGCAGTCTTGAGGCGAAGGCATGAGGAGATTGGATTGATAGGACTGAAGTGCGGAGCTAGCGTTGATCATAAGGCGAGAGCCTGAGGTGTCGGAGCTTTGAGCTTGATAGGACCGAAGCGCGGAGCTGGTATTGATCATAAGGTGAGAGCCTGAAGTGTCAGAGCTTAGAGCTTGACATGATTTGAACCGAAGCATAGAGCTGGTTGCATTTTGATGGTCTGTGCACGGAGCTTTCTCATCATAAGTGTTGGCGTGGAGCCAAAGGATCGAGGCGCTGGACCAATCAATAAAACCGAGGCATAGAGCCGGTTGATTGCAGGGTTGACCTGTTTCATGAGAGATATGCAGAGTGTATATGTGTGATGTTGGTTGTTAGATGTGAACAAATATGATGATGCAGACTCGATGTGATAATGCAATATGTGCACGGGCCCGTGCGTATGTGTTTGTTTTTAAGCTTAGAGCTTCTATCAAGTTCCAGACTTGAGCATTCAGAGCGTAGAGCTCGAGCATTCGGACGGCAGAATCTGAGCATTCAAAGTACAGGCTTTGAGCGTCCAGTACGCAGAGGTTGGGCATCCAAGCGTAGAGCTTGAGCATTCAAGTGTATAACCTGAGCAGCCAGTACACAGTGGTTGGGCATCCAAGCGTAGAGCTTGAGCATTCAAAATGTTAGATTTTGAGCATTCAGGCGTAGAGCCTGAGAATAGATGTCTTGATTGTTGGGGCGGCGTAGAGCCTGTTGCTTGTTTACGGCTTCGAGCCAGTTGAGACAATGGGCTTAGAGCCGCTGAGTTGTAATAGCGAGCGTAGAGCTGCTGAATCGAGGGCTTAGAGCCGCTGAGTGATTGTATATAAGCGTAGAGCCTGTTGAAATTCGCTTGTTTACGGCTTCGAGCCATTTGAGACAGTGGGCTTAGAGTCGCTGAGTTGTAATAGCGAGCGTAGAGCTGCTGAATCGAGGGCTTAGAGCCGCTGAGTGAGTGTATACAGGCGTAGGGCCTGTCGATAATGGGCCTCGAGCCGCTAGATTGGTTGTTATGGCTGCTGGGAATGGCAAGCGTAGAGCTGCTGATAGTGATTGGGCTTGGAGCCGCCAGGTGGGTGAATACAGGCGTAGAGCCTGTTGAGGTAACGGGCACAGAGCCGCTGAGATAACGGCTTTGAGCCTGTGGAGGTGGTGGACCTGGATTCACGGTGTTTGATAGTGAATATGGGCGTAGAGCCGCTGAGTGTTCTGACTTGTTTTTGGCCAGCAGTTTGTGGAGAGAGAGCTTCCTCATGCTTGGATATGCCCCCAAGGCTAGTTTTGATCATATTGTACTGGCTCGGGGGTGCCCCCAAGGCTGACTTGATATTTGCTTCTGTTGGTCATGGACCCAGAATTCATAATGACTTGAGTTTTGGATGCACTGAGCATGATCTGATGTTGTAGAGGGAGATTGATTAGGAGGCCAGGAGATCGATCTCTCGGCCGAAGGATTGATGTTTCGGCCGAGGTATCGAATACTCGGCCGTTTAATCGGTTTGTTTCCAGGGGCCTATAAAAGGCCACGGGCTCAGCCGTTTCATTTCATTTCTCTTTTTCCTCAGTTTTTCTCTTTGTTCGAGAAACTTTGCCAAGAGCTTCTCTTCCGCTTCCCCTCATTCCTGACGGCTCCGGGCCATGGATGATGCATGGCCAGAGATCACGGAGGGAGACCGTGCTGTTCTTGGTCCTGTCTTGATGCTTGATTAGGGACCCTTGCATGGGAGGCTTTGATTAGGGACCCTTGCATGGGAGGCTTTGATTAGGGACCCTTACATGGGTGACTTGCTTTCGCGACGCGGAGCTCCTGGCGTGGCAGTGGTATGCGGTGTGGTGATTTTTCTGGGCCATGTGGTGTCCCTTCTGCACCGTAGCACTCCTCTGGTATACACCGCCCCAGGGGTGTCCTCTTCTTTTTTGCAGCTGGTCTCTGGTGTTCGGACCACCAAAGGGTTCGTCATCCTCTTCTGCTTCCTCTTTTTGTTTTTCTGTTTCTCTTCCTGCACAGGTTAGTTTGACAGGAAATCGATGTATAGTTTTGTTTATGAAATGTGGGATGATCCACCTTGTGATGTAAAAAGCTTTCGTTATATGAAACAAAAACCTTTTCTTCTTCTATTGTGATTGTGTATGCTAAATTTACGTTGTTTGCGTGTGATAATCTTGTCAATCCAGTGAAACGAATTGAACCGTGGAAACAGTCTGTAAAACAGCCGTTCTGGCGGCCGACTGAATGATTACGCGGCCAATGCTTTGATCTGGCGGCCGAAGGATCGTTTTGTTTGCCTGGGTTTGACTTGTAGGTCAACCCTGATTTTTGTGGGCCGATGGATAGATCCTACGGCCATCATATCGAAGTATCGGCCGAGAGACCGATTGAAATTCTAAGGATTAAGAATCCGATTCCGATTCCGATTCGGACTAAGACTCGACTTAGTTCTATAAATACGCGTTCTACGAACCCGATAGCATTGTCAGTAGCAATTCCTTACATATGGCACAACTAGTCCTTGATCAGTGGTTGATTTCCTTCAATGGCCTCGATCGTTTACACTTTAAGTCCTTTGGCATGGACTTCTTCTTTTCCCTTCATCAAATTCCTGTGAATTTTGCCTTCCTTAGGGCAGCCGCTAGTTTGTGGGACCCTGATTTTCACATCTTTCGATTTAGGAGAGAGGAGTTGTGCCCTACTATCGAGGAGTTTGCGGCCATCATGGGTCATTCAGACAGAGAGGGTTTTGTTGTCCCTAATCCTTTATTCAACCGAGGTGATCTCCTGAAGGATTTACTCCAAGTTCAGAAACATGAAGTTAAATTCTTCCTAGTGAAGGGAAGGTTAGAGATTCTGCAACTTATTCAGCGTTTTGGTACAGCTGAGGCTCATCGTCAAGTTTCCCTACAGAAGGCATGCTTTCATGCGTTGTGCATTTGTCTCCTTCATTATTATTTGCTTGGCCCTCCCTCTGGCCATGCTGATCCCGTGTTGCTTAACCTTGCTCAACAGATTGGAAACCGTGTGGGTTTTGCTAGCTTAGTTTTGGCAGAGACCTTGATGGGTCTAGATGTGATGAATGGTAATCCTACAGCTCAGTTCTCAGGTAGTCCTTAGCTACTGCAGGTTCGCTCTTTATTTGTTTATTTGTCAAATTTATCTTTTCACTCATCACTCTTTTGTTTTGACTCACGTGTTCTCTCAACTCACAATTTTCCCTTGTTCTCTAGGTGTGGTTGTTTGAGAAGCTGAAGGTGTGGGACGCGCCAGAGCGACTTCCTTATAATCCAGACCAATGCACGAAGCGTCACATGATTAAACAGTTCCCAACTGAGGCTGCTTGGGAAGCATGGATGAAGACTTGCAGAGGTGATTGGATTCAATGGGTTTGCCCCTGGTATGGTATTGAGAGCATGACTGCGAGTACCATGAACCATTTTGGTGTAGCAGCGATTGGTATCACTCGAGTCGTTTTCTACTTTCCTGCTCGCTTTCAAAGGCAGTTCGGGGCTGAACAAACTGCAATCCTGGGTGACCCTGAGTACACAGTCTCTAAGGTCCATGATGCCAGCTTCCGTCACAATATGCTGCATCTTTGGCCAAATAGAGTGATGCAAGAGGTTGCTGAGAACTTCGTTGTCAAGCTATCGGGTTCTTACAAACGCTGATTGAAGAAAAACCTTCTGGGGGATAGTAGTGCAAAGAGAAGGAAGACCTAAAGGCTGACGCTTTGCTTATGTTTTTCAAAAGATGTTTGTTTGATTCTAGCTTTCATGGATTAAGAATTGTTTAGGTTTGCTTTGTCCTTTTCCTTTGGAAATAATAAAACATTTGGTCGTTTTATTTTAGATATGTTATTGCCATGATTTGATAGTGAACATGCTTTGGGATAGACCTAGAAATTTTGGAAGTGATGATGATAGCAGTGGCCGGATCTTCAAATTTAGAGATTGCCTACGTATCCCATAGAGGGAATCAGGCCATAAACGTAGTTCCAACAAAGGGGATTTGTTTTGTTTTTAGTTAGGGTCCACTCGGGTGTTTTCCTCTCCTTTTGTGTTCTAAATTTTGCCTAGAACCGCCCTTGCGGGTTTTCGATCTAGCGAGCGTTTTATTTATGCCTTAGTTTTTGCCCAAGCCGCCCTTGCGGGTTTTCGACCTAGCAAGCTGCTCTAATTTTTGCTTGGATCCGCCCACCCTTGTGGTTTTCGGTCCAACGACCATCTCTCATGGGTAATACTTCCTCAGCTTGTCAATGTTGACTGGCGTTGCGAATTCCATTCCATCCAAGTCTGCAATGTATGCTGCTCCTCCAGAAAGTATGCGTTTGATAAGGTAGGGGCCTCCCCAGTTTGGTCTAAACTTGCCCCTTGGGTCTGAGACGTGGCGACGAATTGCTTTGAGCACCATGTCTCCTACCTTGACGTCCCTAGGTTTCACCTTTTTGTTGAATGCTCGTGCAATGCGGCGTTGATACCCTTGTACATGGTATAACGCTCTCAGCCTCCTTTCGTCTAGCTGTACCAACTCATCGTGGCGATTTTGAACCCAGTCTTCTTCGATCATTCCAGTCTCAGCTAGAACCCTTAACGAAGGTAATTCCAGTTCGATAGGCAAGACAGCTTCCATTCCATAAACCAGAGAGTAGGGAGTGGCCCCAGTTGAAGTCCTTTCAGTTGTTCGATAACCCCATAGTGCCAGAGGTAGCATTTTTGGCCAGTCTGTGTAAGTGTCGGTAGTCTTCCGCAGAATCCTCTTGATATTCTTGTTTGCAGCCTCAACTGCTCCATTAGTTTGAGGTCGGTAAGTAGATGACAGATGATTCTGTATCCCAAATTCGGGGAAAAGCTTCTTTGTCGCCCCCTTGAAGTGCGATCCATTATCACAGACGAACTCGTGAGGTACACCATATCGATAGATGATATTAGTGCGAATAAATTTGGCCACATGAGCTTCTAGAGAGAGAAAGCTCCCTCCGGTCTGACCACCACCATTTCCGGCGGGAAGTCGCCGGTAACAACAGCAAGGAGGGCAAGGGAGATCCGGGCAAGGGATCTTCTCTCCTTGGAGAGTCTCTCCTCCACAGCCCTCCACAGCCGGCAGCCCTTGGGCCGTCTCTCCTCCATCGCCGTCCACAGCCGGCAGCCATGGGTCTCGCTCCGGGCAGATCTGGTTCTGTCGACCTCACTCTAGCCGGCCTCTAACAGGTCCGGTCCAGCTTCACACTGGTCCAGTCGCCGTGGCTCAACAGCCGTAGGCAGCTGGTCCGGTCAAACAACAACCGCCGTGGCTCAACAGCCGTGGTGCTTCGTCTACAACTCCAACCCCGCCGTGGACCGGCGGCTAACTCTTGGGATCTGCACTGGGCAGATCTGAAATCAAGCCATCTAATACCGGCCAACCACCACCAGCCGCCACCATCTGGTTCATTCTACACTTTGGTTCGGCTTTCCATCCGGCCAAGGAATCACCAAGGCCTTCAACCTCACGGCATAGCTTGAGTTCGGAACCTCCTGGGTCGAAGTGTAATGGGTGCTTTTCTGTTCAATCAGGCCTCGCCGGAGATGATGTCCTATGTTGCTTCAATTTATGCTCGTACAGTGGCACGGCGGCAAGGCTCATTCTTTTTTTTTTTTTTTTTTTTTGGGTAATTTAGCTTGAAATTAAAAAAGGTTAATCGAATGTACAGCCTACACGGCGGCAAGGCTCATTCACCAATGAGATCAACATGTGCAGAGACCCCAGCAAGGCCAAACCTCCAAACCATCTACCACCGTGGGGCTCAACAGCCGCCGTGGGCTTAGCCAGCCACGGTGGCTCACTGGTCTTCTTCATTCGCCTGGGCCAGCCAGGCCATCACATCCCTGCACGGGCCAAGCAGCCAGGCCAAGCTGCTAGCCCGGGCGGGTAGTCACCAATCACCTCTAAGCAACAAGCTGGGCAGGCAGCCAGCTCGGGCAGTCACCTGCCTAGCAGGCCAGCCAGGCCAACAAACAACCCAGCCACATGAACAGCCAAGCATGCCAGCCCAGGCAGGCCATCCGGGAGTGGCTCGGGCGGAGGGGGCAGCCGTGTGCTGCCGTGACTGTTCTGCTCGGGCAGAGGTTAGGCAGCAGCTTATGCCCGGGCGTTTCGAGTCTTCCTTCATCCAGCAGGCGGCAGCAGGCAGTAGCAGCGGCAGGCAGTGGCAGCAAGCTGCAGGCAGCAGCAGCAGTAGGCATCAGCCCGCCCGATGGCAGGCAAGCCGGCTGGTGGCTCGGGCAGTGGGGTAGTATCCCTTTTCTTACCTTTATGCAATGCAACTAAGCTCATTGCACTTATCAATCTATTGTCATATTGTTGCTGGACTTATGGGCCAGTTTACTGTTAGTTTTTTGCATCCCCCGATAGGCGGTCATCTGTTCGACTGAAATCGGGGGCGGGCTCTTTGTCGAGCCCTCTGTATCCCTTGAGCCAGTGCTTTTTGCCCTGAGGAGTTGCGTAGTATTCTTGTGGTCGTGGCTACTATTGATTAGATTGGATTATCCTAGTTAAGGGGCAGTCTCGCAGTAGCAGCAGCTGTGGGCGCCGATGATTAGATTATGGATGAGTCTGATTGAGCAAGGTAGTTGCCGGAGCTGTCTTTGACTTGATTGGTGGATTCTCACTGATCATAAGGGATAGTTTTGCAGTCTGTTTCTGATTAGATTTAGTGGTTGCACGGATCGAATAGAGCAGCTTGGTCCACTTGAGGTTTGGGGGGCTACTTTTGGTGGTCCCTCTTCTTGTTCCGCTTATAGCAGTTAGCGAGCCTAGGGGATTTGGGCGAGGTTGTAGTAGTCTGGATGGAATGGGCGTGGTGTGCAGGGTGCTTAGCAGGGTAGCCTTGTCGGATGCCGACATCTCCAGTTTGAACCTCTCTCGGTCCGAGTCCCTCTGTAGTAGTTGACTTCTTTGAGTGGGTATTATGCTAGCTTCGGGGTGAGGGGCTTCTCGGTTCTTGGATTTCATATCCCAGCCTTGGAGGAGGAGGATCTCTCCTCAGCGCTGGTTATCATGTGGTCACCGTTGACCATGACTATCTATTTTATTTACATTAACTCCTAGCCTGGCGGGTTGTGCCAGGAAGTATTTCCATTTCAGTTCATTTCATTTCATTTACTACATGGTTCTACTCAGACCCATTTGTATCACCTATGTCACTTTATTTACTCTCCATGCGGGTTGTGCATGGTTACCGTACTTTTTTTTCCTTTTTCTTTTCCTCCTGGGGTATGCCCCTTGTAGGCTGTACATTCGCTTAACCTTTTTTTAATTTCAAGCTAAATTACCCAAAAAAAAAAAAAAAATTTGGCCACATGAGTGGCTTTGAGAGTAGCATAAGAAGCTGCTTCTACCCACTTGGTGAAGTAGTCAATGGCCACCAGAATGAATTGATTTTGTATTTTCCCTTTGGATTTATGCTTCCAATGACGTTTGTCCCCCAAGTAGAGAATGGCCAAGGGGATGTCATGCTATACAATTCCGTAGGGGAAGTACGCATACGATCAGCGTGAGTTTGGCATTTGTAACATCAGCGGACATAATCAACGCAGTCGACCTCCATTGTAGTCCAGTAATATCCCTGACGTAGGATCTTCTTTGCCATCGTTGCCCTATTCATATGTGGCCCACAAATTCCTTCGTGTATTTCCTCCATTACTTTGCGGCTGTCCTCCGTTTTGACGCAAAGTTGACTTGGACCCAAATGTGCCCTTCGATACAATGCTCCTCCACAGATTGCAAACCGGGCAGCAAACTTCCTCAGAGCCGTTTTGTCTTTCGAGGTGGCCTCGGATGGGTATTCTCCTTTTTCCAGGAATTCCTTCACGTCTTCGTACCATGGCTTGCCATCATCTTCACCTTCCTCGGTAAAGGTGCATTCACATGCTGGTTTAACCTTTTGTTCGATCATGAGAGGCCGCATTGTGAATCCCAGGGGTATATCGACCATAGATGCTAATGTTGCCAGTGCATCTGCAAATCTATTGCTTACTCGAGGAGTGTGTGTGAAGATGACGGAATCGAATTGTGGAATTAGATCTTCCAGCACAGAGTGATATAGCTTCAGTGTATCTTCCTTGACCTTCCAGTCTCCTCTGGCTTGAGATACTACCAGGTTTGAATCCCCAGTGACTTCTACCTTTTTTGCCCCTAGTTCCAGGGCTGCCTCCATTCCAGCAATACAAGCCTCGTATTCAGCTTGGTTGTTGGTGACCTCAAACTCAGTTTATATGACAAAGGGATGTGGGAGTCGTTTGGGGAAACTAGCAATACCCCTCTGTCATATCCACATCGGTTTGATGCTCCATCAAAGTAAAGTTGCCAGGTGTCGTCTAAGAGACATAAGATGTCCTCGTCGGGGAACATGAAGTCCTCTGCCTTGGCCTCTGTCACAGGGTGATTTGCCAAGAATTCTGCCACAGCTCTTCCCTTTACTGATTTCCTTGTCATGTATTTGAGGTCGAATTCTGCTAGCAGCAATAAACACCTAGCTAGCTTTCCGATAAATGCTGGCTTTTCGAAAAGATACTTGATTGGGTCTAAACGAGAGACCAGCACCACCGGATGTGCTAACAGGTAATGCCTCAGTTTCTTTGTGGCCCATACTAGCCCCCAACAGGTTTTCTCGAGGGGAGTGTACCTTGTCTCATAATCCATCATTTTTTTGCTGAGGTAGTATATGGCGCATTCTACTTTGGCGTCGTTTTCTTGCGCTAGCATGCATCCCATGGATGTGTCTGTTACTGAGAGATACAGAATCAATGGCTTCCCAGGGATGGGCGGCGACAGTACAGGTGGATTCTGAAGATATTCTTTGATTGCCTCGAACGCTTGCTGACAGTCTTGGCTCCATTCAAAATCAGTACCTTTCTTCAGTAGCTTGAAAAGAGGTTCACAAGTGGTTGTGAGCTTGGAAATGAACCTGCTGATGAACTGTACCTTCCCCAAGAAACTCCTTACTTCCTTCTCCGTCCTAGGCGGTGATATCTCCATGATAGCATGTATCTTGGAAGGGTCTACCTCGATTCCTCTTTGAGTGATGAGGAATCCCAACATCTTTCCAGCTGTTACCCCAAAAGTGCATTTTTGAGGGTTAAGACGTAGTTTGTAATTCCTAATCCTCTCAAAGAACTTTTGGAGTGCTCCATGGTGTCCTTCCCTTTCCTTTGATTTGACTATCATATCGTCGACATACACCTCGACCTCTTTGTGCATCATGTCGTGCAGCAGTGTTGTTGCCATCCTCTGGTAAGTGGCTCCAGCATTCTTCAACCCAAATGGCATCACTCGGTAGCAGTAGGTTCCCCAAGGCGTAGTGAAGGTGGTTTTCTCTCTATCCTCAGGAGACATAAGGATTTGATTGTACCCAGAAAATTCATCCATGAAAGATAGCAATGCATGGCCTGCGGTGTTATCTACTAGCTTGTCTATGTGAGGTAATGGGAAGTCATCCTTTGGACTGGCCTTGTTGAGATCTCGGAAATCCACGCAGACCTTGATTCCTCCAGTTTTCTTTGGTACGGGAACGATGTTAGCTACCCATTGTGGATATTCGGTGACTATGAGAAAACCGGCGTTGATTTGTTTAGTGACTTCTTCTTTTATCTTTAGGACCCAATCAGGGCGCATACGTCTCAGTTTTTGTTTAACTGGTTTTGCATCAGGATGAAGGGGAATTTTATGCTGAACAATTTCAGGGTCTATTCCAGGCATGTCCTCATAAGACTAGGCAAAAACATCTTTGTATTCTTTTAGCAAAAGGATTAGTTTTTCACTTTCTTGAGGGGATAGTGCGGCACCAATTTTAACCATTTTGGGCTCGTTTTCAGAGCCTATGTTTGTTGTGATTATTTCCTCAGAAAAAGGTTTAGCGTGCCTTTCTTCTTCTCTCTCGATGAATTCTAGAATTTCTTTTGGAATTTCTTCCTCAAAGTTTGGTTTGTCGGAATCCACACAATTGATCATAGGCAAAGTGAAATACTCTAAATCTTCCTTCTCATTGCTAAGATTATCAAAAGACATTTCAGAGTCGAACTCAAAGTAAATGTTATGCCTTGGTACTTTAACTAGGTTTTCCTTACTAGACTTAGTAGTTTCAAAAGATGAAAAGCTTGACTCGGACTGGGTCGACTCGGAGTCGGAATCGGAATCAGAACTAAGATCAGAATTAGCGCTTTTCATTTTGTATTTCAGAGTGTGTTCCACGGTCCAGTTAGGGTAAGCCCCTTTTTCAGCATCCACAATCAGTTCAGAGCAGTCTTTTTCATCACCAAGGTTGATCACCAGCACTTCACTGTCACCTTGATTTGCACTTTCATCATTGTCACCCTGCAAGTCTTGGAGGGCCATTTGATTTGCTATCGCCGTTATCTCCTCCAATTGAGCTTCAATCTCTGCTTCGTCGCTGTTGTCGACTCGTCGTGTGCCAACAAAGCCCCACCAATTACCAAAGCTATCTGTGATGGGGTGGATCACCCTTATTTCATTGTTGGTGACCCCCTCATCAAAGAGTAGGTTCAGTGATATTTTGTCTAGTGGGTCATTGTCGACAGACTCTTCTTCCTTTGCCTCTTCAGTTTCGAGGTTGTTGACCTCGTCTATTGGCCAATAGTCGTCGGTAGGTGCATAGGGGTCATAAAAATAGATTGGAACCCTGCGAAGCCATTCTTCTTCGATCAGGTCTTCTACTTCTTCCTCATAAACCGTTCCAGTGAACATGACATGGTTGTCTTCAATGATAGTCACCACAGGCTTTGGTTGATTTACTGGAGTGATGTATTCAGAGGGGTTGAAATCTTCAACAGCAAAGTGGAGCGGACCAGAAGCTTGGTGACAACTTGAAAGTGTGAATCGGACATGAACAGTGATGCAGTCATTTTTCCTGAAAAGGTTTTTGCTTTAGTTAGATTGATTAATCTTACCTACTGTTTATTTGACTTAGAGAGATTCCTAAGGTTTAACCTGCAAAAGAGAAACTTTACAACATACACATATACAATGGGTGTGAGGAAGAACTCGGAAGTAAAATGCAAGTAGGTTCCTAGCCTGTAGGTTCCTGTCTTAGTTTGATAAGTTCTATGGCTTTCTAAAACATGCAAGGTTTTGGTAGTCTCAGGGTGCTCCGTTGTCAAAGGGCACCAATCCTCTCACCAGCCCATCATAGGCGGTGATTGGGTGATTTCCTTTTTGATATACCACTAGGTACGAGTGACTGTGGAGTTTGCTGGAACCCCCAACATAACCCGTGTCATGCCGGGATATCAGGTGAACTCAACGGGTTGCCCGCTCGATGCATATGATAAATGAATTAGACAAGGCATGTATTAGTCTTATGTTGAACTTTTTGGTTATGGCTCTCATATTCCCCAGCGGAGTCGCCAAAAACTGTAGACACCTCCCAAACGGGGCGTCGCCATACAGATTGATCATGTTTGTTTGCTCGATTGGTTGCTTGCTTCATAAACCAAAATCATGGACATTCCCATGGCTAAGAACATCGCCACATGATAGCGGTTATCATCAAAACAGAGTCGCCACCCAGTTTATCAAAACTAGGAAAATAGATAGATATTCTGGACGCGGGAGCTAAAAGTACAATAAGGGGAAGGTGTTAGGCACCCCTCTTTGCCCAGTCGTGAGACTGGCCCATAATCATTCAACATAAGACATATACGCACTTTGTTTAATTCTAACACATAGTCTGTTTATTTATTCCTTTAAACAGTAAGTAAGGTGAGCCAATGCGATAAGTAAAGCATGCGTCAGGAAAGCAGAACAAAACAAAACAAACTGTCCCAGGGAGATGGATCCCGCGGCTGGTGAATAGATGTCACGGCCGAGGGATCCTCCTGGTTTGATATACCGGCCAAGGGATCGAAGCCCCGGTCGGTGTTCTTCCTCACACCAGACTATACAATTAACAGATGATCAGAAAGCTATGATTAGTTATAAATGCGATAAGAAAAACAAACCAGAGGCCGTTGGGCCTCACCACCTTGATTCCTCTGTTGCTTGATTGCTTTGGATTGGGCGTGATTGACTGATTGCTTGATTGAAAACCCTAGGGCTAAGGTTTGAACTTCGGGTTTGATCGCCGGATTGGCGGCTGCCTTCGGGAGGTTAGGGCTTTTGAGGATTGGGTTTGAGAGAGTATTTTGACAGAGTTTCGTGGCTTGAGAGAGTGTATTCTCTAATGAATTTCGTGTGTATATTTTCGGAGTCCAAAGGCCCTTTATATAGGCAATTGGTGACTCACTCCGGCCAATCAAATGGCACGATTGCAATTGCAATTGCAATTGCAATGCACCTCTAACTCTACGTCGCAATCTCTGAGCGTAGCCCGAACGCATCGGGAAGGTAGTGTAGTTGGATCAAACGTCTGACAGAACACGTTCCAGAGTCTGGAAAAAGGTCGATCTGGCGGCCGAGTAGAGGATATCACGGCCCGGTAATGGATGTCTCGGCCAAAGGATAGATCTTGCAGCCGAGGAATTGATCTCTCAGGGAGATTTGGCTAGCAACAGGTTGCTCGGGTGAGGAAATGATGTTAGGGCCGTGGGATCGATGTCACGGCCGACAGATGGATTCTCCTAGGCTTCTATATTTCTGTCTGAAAGGCTGTATGGCTTTGAATTGGGTCCTATAAGTGGCTCAAAGTTCTTACCGAAAGTCCTAAGGTTCTCAAGGAGGCAATCAGCAATCACTGTATCCATTTCATCATCGGGATGGTCCCAAGGTGGGACTTGAAATAATCGTGAGGCAAAATTGGGGTGTCTACAAGGCTCCACGCCTGTACTCATTCACTCAGCAGCTCTACGCTCGCTATCACAACTTAGCGGCTCCAAGCCCACTATCCCAACTGGCTCCAAGCCGTAACAACCAATCTCAGCGGCTCAAAGCCCATTATCGACAGGCTCTACGCCCGTATTCACTCACTTAGCGGCTCCAAGCCCACTATCCCAACTGGCTCCAAGCCGTAACAACCAATCTCAGCGGCTCGAAGCCCATTATCGACAGGCTCTACGCCCGTATTCACTCACTCAGCGGCTCCAAGCCCTCGACTCAGCAGCTCTACGCTCGCTATCACAGAACAGTCTCTACGCCCATTATCTCATCAAAGCGGCTCAAAGCCCATCATCTCAACAGGCTCGAAGCCGTAGACAAGCAAATCTCAACAGGCTCTACGCCGCCCCAACAATCAAGCCATCTATTCTCAGGCTCTACGCCTGAATGCTCAAAATCTAACATTTTGAATGCTCAAGCTCTACGCTTGGATGCCCAACCACTGTGTACTGGATGCTCAAGTTATACACTTGAATGCTCAAGCTCTACGCTTGGATGCCCAACCACTGCGTACTGGACGCTCAAAGCCTGTACTTTGAATGCTCGGATTCTGCCGTCCGAATGCTCGAGCTCTACGCTCTGAATGCTCAAGTCCGGAACTTGATAGAAACTCTAAGCTTAAAACAAACACACACGCACGGGCCCGTGCACATATTGCATCAACATTTTCACATCGAGTCTGCACAATCATATCATCATATCTGTTCATATCTAATGACCATCACACATATACACTCTGCATACCTCTCATGAAACAGGTCAACCCTGCCATCAACCGGCTCTATGCCTCGGTTTTATTGATCAGTCCAGCGCCTCGATCTTTTGGCTCTACGCCAACACTAATGATGAGAAAGCTCCGTGCACAGACCATCAGAATGCAACCAGCTCTATGCTTCGGTTCAAATCACGTCAAGCTCTAAGCTCCGACACCTCAGGCTCTCGCCTTATGATCAATACCAGCTCCGCGCTTCGGTTCCATCAGCTCTAAGCTCACCTCAGGCCTTCACCTCAAGACTGCAACAGGCTCCACGCCTCAACCCAATCTCCTCAGGCCCTCGCCTCATGACTACAGCAGGCTCCATGCCTCAATCCAATCACCTCAGGCCCTCGTCTTGTAAACCGGCCCCGCGCCCGGTTCCATCACGTCAGAAGCGATCACTCTCTAGGCTCTCGCCTCATGACTACAACCGGCTCCGTGCCTCGGTTCCTTCATCCCCAAAGCTTTGTGCTCTAGTTACTGGCCCTGCGCCCCCCATATCTCAAAAACAAACGGCATCCAACTCATCCCCAGCAGATGGTTTGGATTCCAGCCCATTACATCAATTCCTTCCAGCTCATTCGCAAGGATAGGCTACTCTACCGAGCTCATTTCAGTCAAAGTAAGGATGATCAAGAAAAGCAAACGCACCTGCCGTGTACTGATCTACCCCAAAATACTAAGGAAGCTCTCCGCAAAAAACTCCCCGGCAGCCCCGCGCTCCTTCAACTACTCTTCGCCAAAACCCTGGCTCAGTCTAGGTATGTTGCACTACGGCTTTTTAAGCCCAAAGATACGTCTTTTGTCTCTAACCCTCCAAACTTTTACTTTTTCTTTATTGCCCGAACTACGGTTGGTCTGAATTTCCCTTGTAGAATACGAATGCAGCCTCCCTGCCCGACCATAGCAAAAACCTTTTTCGAAAAACCCCTTGGAATAGTGGTTGGACCAAATTGAGTTGCTTTTTACAGCTTTGACTCTTACTCAAACATGTCTCGCGATCCGTCTGAGTTCAGTCAAAGAGGGGCATCTGTAGACACCCCAATTTGGCCTAACGATTATTTCAAGTCCCACCTTGGGACTATCCCGATGATGAAATGGATACAGTGATTGCTGATTGACTCATTGAGAACCTTAGGACTTTCGATAAGAACTTTGAGCCACTTAGAGGACCCAATTCAGAGCCATACAGCCTTTCAGATAGAAAATACAGAAGCCTAGGAGAATCCATCTGTCGGCCGTAACATCGATCTCACGGCCTTAACATCATTTCCTCACCCGAGCAACCTGTTGCTAGCAAAATCTCCCTGAGAGATCAATCCCTCGGCCGCAAGATCTATCCTTCGACCGAGATATACATTCCTCGGTCGTGTAATCTATTACTCGGCCGCCAGATCGTCCTTTTTCCAGACTCTGGAACGTTCTGTCGATTGTTTGATCCAACTACACTACCTTCCCGATGCGTTCGGGCTACGCTCAGAGATTACAACGAAGAGTTTGCATTGTATTGCAATTGCAATTGCAATCGCGTGCTTTGATTGGCCGGAGTGAGTCACCAATTGCCTATATAAAGGGCCTTTGGACTCCGAAAATATACACACGAAATTCATAAGAGAATACACCACGATCAGCCACGAAACTCTGTCAAAATACCCTCTCAATCCCCCTCTTCAAAAGCCCTAACCTCCCGAAGACAGCCGTCAATCCGGCGATCAAATCCTGAAGTTCAAACCCTAACCCTAGGGTTTTTCAAAGAGGCAATCAGTCAATCACACCCAATCCGAGGCAATCAAGCAACTGAGGGATCAAGGTGATGAGGCCCAACGGCCTCTGGTTTGTTTTATTTATCGCTCTTATACTTAATCATAGCTTTCTGATTATCTGTTAATCGTATAGTCTGGTGTGAGGAAGAACATCGACCGGGGCTTCGATCCCTCGGCCGATAAATCAAACCAGGAGGATCCCTCGGCCGTGACATCAATTCACCGGCCGCGGGATCCATTACCCTGGGACAACTTTGTTTTGTTCTGCTTTCTTGATGCATGCCTTATTTATCGCATTGGCTCACCCTTTACTGCTTAAAGGTTAAAAACAAACTACGTGTTAGAATTAAACGAAGTGTGTACATGTCTTATGTTGAATGATTATGGGCCAGTCTCACGACTGGGCAAAAAGGGGTGCCTAACACCTTCCCCTTATTGTACTTTTGGCTCCCGTGTCCAGAATCTCTATCTGTTTTCCCAGTTTTAATAAACTGGGTGGCGACTCTGTTTTGATGATAACCGCTATCATGTGGCGATGTTCCTATCCATGGGAATGTCCATGATTTTGGTTTACGAAGCAAGCAACCAATCGAGCAAACAAACATGATCAATCTGTACGGCGATGCCCCGTTTGGGAGGTGTCTACAATCTTACTATACTGTGGGAACCCATGTCCGCTGTGTGCTAGAGCCCCATCCTTCTTTGTGAGAGGAGGTAATAATTAGAGGGGGAATCATGAGAGAAACAGTGGAGGGAGAAAAGGGTCCCTTGCTCTTGGTATTGTAAAATAGAGTGGGAGTTGTGAGAATTCAAGGGAGTAGAAGTGTGAGCTATATACATTCCAAGGGCTTTACTTCTAGTCGCTTACAATTGCTGCTGTTCTGTTACAGTTTCTGTTACTGATTATGGTTGCATTCTCCTATGGTGTGCAGTAATTTTGATGTCTGCTCATTACATTACTGTCATGTGGTTCTCTTTGGCAGTCCAGCAGTGTTTTGATTCATATGAGTTGCTCAGATTTTATTCTGGTAGCTATAGCTTGCTGTATATGATTAGATTGCAGCCCTGCTGCTGCTACTGTTACTGTTTGCTGTTTTGTATAGTGCAGGCTTGTGTGTTAAATTCTTTGGGTTCTGCAATTGGTAATGTATTTGGACTGACATTCATTTTCCTATCCTTAGGGGGTTGTCCCTTGGATCATTTAAAGCTTTCCTAAGGGGCTTGTCCCTAGCATCTCTTAGATAATTGGTTCGGCATTTTCTTTTATGGCTGAGTTGTTTGGTGGCTGAATTTGATTGCTGCTTCTGTTATAGTTACGGCAGAAAACTGTTGTCCAGCAATGGTGTTCTGTTCCTGTCCAATTGTGCAGCTGATTGTAGCTGCTGCTGCCTACCGTGTGCTGTCCAGAAATGCTGTTATAGCAGTTTGGGACTGCCTGTTATGGCTGCTGTTGTCCAGTTCTGCTACTGTCCAGTTCTGAAGCTGCCTGTTGTGATGCTGAATTGAGCTCCCTAATCGGTTGCTCAGTGCTGTGTGCAGTCCAGGAATCTGCCAAGATCAACCGTCCACCTTCATGTGAAGATACAGCCATTGCTTCTTGGCTTGTTGTTGTCCAGATTGGGACTGCCTGTTGTGCCATTGGGTGGTTCAAGCAGTTACTTCTAAGCATTAGGAAGATTAGTTGGTATTTTGGTATTTCTGTAGCTTTAATTGGTTACTTCTGTTATATGTTCATTGTTTAAGCTGAGCGCACGTTGTGTATCTTTTGCCATATGTTTCATTTCCATCTCTTAGATGGATAGGATACAGTTGTTATAGTTTGCTTCTAGTCCTATGTAGCCATTTGGCGTAGGCTTTCACTCTTGTTTTGTTTTTCTTTTCTTTTTCTTTTCCTCCTGGGGTATGCCCCTTGTAGGCTGTATATTCGGTTATCCTTTTTTTTAATTTCAAGCTGTTTTACCAAAAAAAAAAGAAAGAACCATAACCAGTCTTCATCATTCTTACTAGACACAATGACATATGCTAGGGGGTACAACCCATCGTCCGCATCATGTGCACTAGCCGATAGAGCGTGACCCCGATAGTATCCGGTCAAGAAACATGCATCCAATTTCAAAACTGGCCTTAGATAACCTGATCGGAATGCAGCAATAGAGCAACCATAAGAAACAAAAAGTTGCTTGAACTTGCCTTCATTTGTTGACGTCCATATTGCCCTAGTGTTTGGTATGGCTTCAACAAGCCGCCGACACATCCATGGGACTAGTTGGAAAGTCATCGAATGAGGTCCTGTGATGGCTTCCTTAGCCTTTCCTTTCGCCCTCCAACCTTGACTGTAATTCAGACAACATTGGAACACAAGCTCAAAGTCCTTGCAAATATCCCTCGGCAAATATTCAGGCTTGTCCACAATTCGGTTTTTGAAAAGCAACCCCACTTGTTTATTGCGAAAGGACAACTTATAATACTAGCATCTTCTGCATTGTGTAGGTGCTCATTCCTAAACATGATGACACGAACCAAATCACTTGAACCCTCACATTTTGCAGTCAGCTTCCAAGGACACCCTGGTACTTTACATACCAATCGATAGTAGGCTCTACTATTATCCAAATAAGTGAAGCTGAACTTGTTAGATGCAGCAAATAGTAACACTGATTGCTTGAAAAGGTCGGGGCTTTCAAATAGTTGAACCTTCCCAGTTAAAATCTCATTTGCATTGTCTGGCAAGTATGGCACAAACCCCATCTCTTGGCTACAACTATTGCTTACCTAACTGGAAGAAGGTAGTGCCAGTATTCCTCCAGGCGAGCTACTATTGTCAGTGATCATCGATTCCCTAACAAAATAAAATATATATGGTTATTCAAATGCACAAAGATAAATAATAACTGTAAATTAAAATGAAACATCCCATCTAACCTTCTTTTTTTTTGGGTAAATCAGCTTGAAATAAAAAGGGGCTAACCGAATATACAGCCTATAAGGGGCATACCCCAGGAGGAAAAGAAAAGAAAAGAAAGCATAAGAGAAAGCCTACGCCAAACGGCTATATAGGACTAGAAGTAAATAGAACATCTGTTTCCTATCCATCTAATAGAGGGATACGAAACAGATGGCAAAATGATCCCATCTAACCTTGTTGAATTTTTTTTTTGGGGGTAAATTAGCTTGAAATTAAAAAAGGTTAAGCGAATGTACAGCCTACAAGAGGCATACCCCGGGAGGAAAAGAAAAAGAAAAAACAAGATTGAAAAAAGTACGGTAACCATGCACAACCCGCATGGAGAGTGAGATAAAGTGACAAATGAAATACAAATGGGTCTGAAAAGAACCATGAAATAAATGAGGTGAAAAATGAAGTACGTACTGGCACAACCCGCCAGATTAGGAAATAAAGTAAATAAGGTAGATAGTCATGGTCAATGATGACCACATGACAACCAGCGCTGAGGAGAGATCCTCCTCCTCGTAGGCTGGACTAAGAAATCCAAGAGCCATGTCTTTCTTCACCCCAAAGCTAGCATAATACCCACTCAACAGAAGTCAACTACTACAGAGGGACTCAGACTGAGAGAGGCTCGTCCTGGCGATGTCTGCATCCGACAGGGCTGCCCTGCTAAGCACCCTGCACACCACGCCCAATCCAACCAGACTACTACAACCTCGCCCAACTCCCCTAGGCTCGCTAACGACTAAAAGCGGTACAGAACGAGAGGCCACCAAATGTAGTCACTCGAACCTCAAGTGGACCAAGCTGCTCCTTTCGGTCAGTGCAAACCACCAACCTAGTCAGAAACAGACTGCAAAGCTACCCCTTTCGATCAGAGAGAAACCACCAATCTAGTCAATGATATCTTCGGCAACTACCTTGCTCAATCAGACTCCATTCATAATCTAATCATCGATATCCACAGCTGCTGCTACTGCGAGACTACCCCTTAACTAGAACAGAATCTAATCTACTCAAAATAGCCACAACCACAAGAATACTACGCAACACCTCAGGGCTAAAAACACAGGCTCAAGGGATATAATGGCTCGACGAAGAGCCAGACCCCCGATTATAGTCCAACAGATGACCGCCTATCGGGGATCGCAGAGTCTAACAGTAAACTGGCCCATAAGTCCAGCAACAACATGACAGAAGATAGATAAATGCAATGAACAGTGCATTGCCTGACAAACATAAAACTTCCCCACTGCCCGGGCCATCCTGCCGGCTTACCTGCCTGGGCTGGCCTCCCATCGGGTGGCTGCTGCCGCTGCCCGCTGCTGCTACCGGGAGCTGCTGCCGCCTGCTGCTGCCTGCTGCTTGGCCCGGGCTTGCTACTTGCCCGGGCTAGCTGCTGCTGGACGGAGATTGACTCGAGTTGCCCGGGCATAAGCTGCTGCCTAGCCTCCGCCCGAGCAAAACAAGCTTTGACAGCCAGGGCTACCCCCCGCCCGAGCCATTCAAGGATGGCCTGCCCAGGCTGGCTGGCTGGCTGGTTGCCCGGGCTGAGTGCCCGGGCTGGCTGGAAGGGGCTGGTAGGGCGCTAGGCTGGCCACGCCAGGCTAGCTGAATTGCTTGATGTTGATGGCCACCGTAGGCGGTGAATCACCCTCCTACGATTGTGAATGAGCCATGGCTGTTGAGCCACGGCGGATGAAGGCCGACGGGTGACGGCTGATGGCTGTTGAGCCCACGGTGGCTGAGCCCCGCAATGGTTGGACCGACGGCTGTTGAGCTCCTCGGTGATGGTTGAAGACCCTCAGCCGTGAGGTTGAAGACCGACTGGTGGCTGGTTGTGGTTGGCCAGTAGTGGCCGGCTTGATTTCAGATCTGCCCGGAGCAGATTCCAAATGGTACCCGCCGGTTCACGGCGGGGTTGAGGTAGGAGATGAAGCCCACGGCTGTGGAGCTCTGGACCAGAGTGGAGTTTGACCTGACCAGATGAAGGCCGGCCAGGTGGTTTGACCAAACCAGATCTGTCCGGAGCGACCTAGTGACCGTCGGATGTGGAGGCGGCTCGAGGGTTGCCGATAGTGGAGGGCGGTGGAGGAGAGCCTCTCTAAGGAGAGAAGATCCCTTGCCCTCTCTCGGAATGATCCATCCGATGCTGCTGCTGCCGCTTGCAGAGAAGCTGTCCGGGGGAGCTTTCTCTCTCTAGGTTAGAGAGAGAAGCTCCCCAGTTGCTATTTTTGTGGCGGTTAGGGCTTTTTTAAGCGGTATTGCGGATAGGGTCATTATTCTGCCCTAAATCTTCTACAAATAAGTCAACATCATCTTCGTTCAAGTGGAACAACATTGCAACACCATTGTCGTCATTCAATGTTACATACTTCGTCTTGTCCCTCTTCGTGTTATAGAAAAACATTTTACCTTCAAAATTAATATGAAGGGCACCACAAACCTTCTCACATAACTCATTGAGTTAGCACCTCCTCATCTGGAAACACGAAGTCCTCAAGTCCAATGGCGATTTCTGAGATCCAATTCTTCCAGTGATCTTCTTCAATGGCGGACGGTCTGGGCCTTCAGGCCATGGATTCTACTGAAGTTCGGCGACTACAACAGGTTTCAGAAAATACGAAACCTCAGCAGTCTCATTCGACTTCAACATCAAGGGTCACCATATCAGACGGCACAATCTCTGAAGGGTTGGGCAGCAAGGCCCAGGATTCAAATGAGCTTCGCCGTAGGCAGAAGAGCTCAGTACAGCATGGTGAAGGCACAGTTCTCTCCGAGCAAACCCCACCCCCACCCAAATCGACTGCAACATCAGATCCCCAAATTAAATTTGGAACCCACAGTCCAAAACACATCAAGACGAGCCCTGCTCGTAAACTCCAACAGGCCTATCAGAACGAACAAAAGCAGAGGGAATCCGAAGCTCGGATGCTCGAGATTGTGGGTCACCTGGAGGATGAGCTCAACAATTCGGAGGATCCTTTCGTTCTTGATGTCGTTACAGCTAAACTACAGACCATTCAACAATCATGGAAAGAAGATCGTCAGAGGCTCCATTCAGGTGATACCCTCCATCTGGGCCTCGAACCAGGTAATCCTAATCTCAAGAAGCCTACTGATGGTACCTCAGGAGAGGTTGATGATGGTCCCTCGATCTCAAGAGCTGGGCCGCAAGCTTCTCCTCATAGATTTGGGGAGCTCAGCCCTAAATCGTGTAAAAGCCCTGGTTCGGCTAGGAAGCTACAACAGGTGTTTTTGGAGGAAGGTTTGAGGGTTGAAGCTGAAGCTGCCATGGGATCAGTCCTGCCTTCGAAGGGGCCTGGGGTTAACACTATTGCTGCACAGAAGGTGCAGCAGGCATTATTTGAGGAGAAACTGGAAAAGGAAGCAGAAGCAAGAGCTCGAGTCACGCATTTGCATGGAAACACTTACCAGTTCGAGCGTACACCTGCACAGGTTCGGAAAACTAACCCTAATCCATATGTAGAAGGAGACCCTAATCTAGGGTTTCCTGTCGAGGATACTAGAACTAAGTTGGGTGTTGTACCTAACCCAGTGTCTCATGCATCAACAAGTACTAATCCTGCTCAGCCTAAAGCTGTGAATCGTACATCTCAAACTAATAAGAATTGGGCCTCCCTATTTAGGTCTCAAGGGCCCTCAAGTAATATGAAGTTAGATTTCTATCCAGAATTAAAGAGAGGGAAAAATGCTGTTGTTGAACTTGATGTTACTCACTTGGATGAGAATTGTTGGTCACATTGTTTGGTTGGTCATTTCCTAGATGGTAGGATGGATTTTCGACTGGCAAATTCAACTGCTCATAAACAGTGGGGAAAAAACACTAACTATGGCCTGCTGTCAGTTAAGTCAGATAATGCAGGATTCTTATATTTTGAATTTAAAGATGAAGCTTGCCAACTTGCAGTCCTAGAAGGGGGGCCTTGGTTCTTCTCCCAAAAATTCCTTGTTCTGCAGAAATGGAGAAGAATGATGAATCCAACTAAGATTTCTCCGTCCTCTATCCCGTCTTGGGTTAAGCTTCATAACTTGCCCCTAGAGTGTTGGACAGAAGTGGGACTAAGCAGGGTGGCTAGTGCAATAGGACAGCCCAAATACGTTGATCGAGCTACAGAAAAGAGGTCTAGGCTTGCATATGCTAGGGTGTGTGTGGAAATAGAGGCTGCTGATGTACTACCAGATGACATACAGGTCACAGTGGATGGGGAGAGTGTATCAGTTAGGGTGGAGTACCAGCTAATGCCTCCGGTTTGCTCAGAATGTGGGGTTTTTGGACATGCAACCGCTAAATGTTCAAAGTCCATCCTTAATAAGAAAGCTCAGGGTCATGAAGTTCTGAAGGAGGATTGGCATGCTGTTAGTAAAGGAATCTCTATCGATGTAGGGGGTTCAGTAGCACTGGAGGCAGTTACAATACCTGTGGTGGCTGTGGTGGATACGTCAATGCCTAAGGTCTCAAAAGAGGACATAGATGAAAGTGACCCAGAAGAGGAGGAGCTGAATTTCAATACTGATATTCCTTTTGAGGTGATGATGGATACAGGGGCTCTCAATTGTAGCTTGGAGACAGGTCCAAGTAATACATATAATGATCTAGACCAGGAGGTATTCCCTGCTCAACTTGATCCGCAAGCTAAACCAATTCCTCCGGATGATAAGTCTAAAGAAGTAAAGGGAAAGGCTCCCTTTCAGAGTTCCAAGGGTTTCAACAAGTCCGGTGGAAAAAACAATAACAAAAAGTGGAGTAGCAACTCCAAAAGACGGAATAAATGATATCCTTTTGGTATCCTTTTGAATAACTGTAGCTTTATTTCTGTCAAGCTATGCTTCTTGTTGTTACTTTGTGATTTAGTTTCCAATGTCTTTTCAAACTTTCAATTTAGGTTTTTGGAACATCCGTGGTCTGAATGACCCAATTAAGCAGAAAGAAGCAAGATCTTTTGTGAACACTAATAAGTTGAGTCTTGTTGGTTTACTTGAGCATAAAATAAGGGCAACTTGGGCAGATAGAATCACCCAATTCATCTGCCCTGGTTGGAGCTTTGTGAACAATTACCCCCATGCTGCTTTAGGAAGGATTTTTGTTGGATGGGACCCTGGTGTCTTGTCTATTACAGTGTTATATCAGACTGATCAATTTATTCACTGTCAGGTCCATCCAAAAGATGGGAGTGCATCATTTTTGGTCACAATGGTCTATGGGGCAAACTCTATCTCAGACCGTAGATCTCTTTGGATTAGCCTTTCTCAGTTTAGGACCTCTTCTCCCTGGGTGGTCCTTGGTGACTTTAATGCTATTAGGTATCCTAGGGAGAAAGTTGGGGGGAATGTACAGTGGTATCCTCCCATGGATGACATTAATCACTGTTTGTTCTCCTCCGAGCTTGATGACCTTAGATTTTCAGGGTGCTTATTTACGTGGTCCAATAAGCGGGTCCCTCCTCATTTTGTGGCTTCCAAAATTGATAGGGTATTAGTGAATGAGCCTTGGATGAGAACATATTCTCAATCATCGGCTCAATTTTTGGTGCCTGGAATCTCAGATCATTCTCCAGGTGTGGTGTTCGTCCAGCCCAACCCAAGAAGGTCAATTAAACCCTTCAGGTTTTTTGACTTCCTTGCTGACCACCCTCAATTCCTTACAATTGTCCAGAGGAGCTGGAGGACAATTGTACTTGGGAACCCCATGTTCTGTGTGTGTGAGAAGCTTTTTTTTTTTTGGGTAATTTAGCTTGAAATTAAAAAAGGTTAATCGAATGTACAGCCTACAAGGGGCATACCCCAGGAGGAAAAGAAAGGAAAAAAAACACAAGAATGATAAAAGTACGGTAACCATGCACAACCCGCATGGAGAGTAAAATAAAGTGACATAACCATGAAATGTACTGAAATGAAATTGAACTATTCCTGGCACAACCCGCCAGGCTAGGAAATAAAGTAAATGAAGTAGATAGTCATGGTCAACGTGGACCACATGAAAACCAGCGCTGAGGAGAGATCCTCCTCCTAGGCTGGGCTAAGAAAACCAAGACCCGAGACATCCATCACCCCAAAGCAAGCATAATACCCGCTCAACAGAAGTCAACTACTACAGAGGAACTCGACTTCTGTTGAGTGTGTGAGAAGCTTAAACGCCTTCAAAAGGATTTGAAGCAGCTTAATAAGGAAGAGTTTAGTGGCATCTCTGAGAGGGTGAGTGCCACTAAGCAAGCCTTAGAAAACATACAAATAATTATAGGCTCTCATCCTAATAATAGTGCTGCCATAGAACAAGAGAGAGCGGTACACAAACAATACATCACGTTGCTTAGGGCTGAGGAAAGCTTAGCTAAACAAAAGTCTCGAATACAATGGTTGAAACTTGGAGATCAATGTACGTCCTATTTCTTTAAAGCTGTGACCAATAGGAGGAATAGGAGCAAAATAACAAGCTTAGAATTAAATGATGGATCTACCTCACATGATCTTATGGTCATCAAAGAACAGTTTGTTAACTTTTACACAACTCTTTTTGGAACGTCCCATCTCACACCTCATCTGGGTCCAACTAGAGTGTGTCAATTAATCAGAAATAAACTCAGCCCTGAGCATAGTCTTAATATGGTCTCCCCTGTCACAGACTTGGAGATTAAGGAGACCATGTGGTCTATTAACCCCACCAAAGCACCTGGCCCGGATGGGTATAATGGAGGGTTTTTTAGGAAGGCATGGTCTGTTATTGGGAGAGAGGTAACCTCAGCTGTCCAGAACTTCTTCAGGTCTGGACCGCTGCTCACTAAAGCTAATTCCACTATTGTAGCTCTTGTTCCTAAGGTTCCAAACCCTTCCAGGGTGGGTGACTTTAGGCCCATTTCATGCTGCAATACTATTTACAAATGCATCTCTCGGATTCTAGCCAAGAGATTGCAATCTGCTCTTCCTTTGCTCATAGATCCGGTCCAATCAGGATTTGTGAAAGGAAGGAGAATTGCAGATAACATTTTCCTTACCCAAGAACTCATGAGAGGGTATCACAAGTCCTCTCCTTCCCCTAGGTGTGCCATGAAAGTTGATGTTATGAAAGCATATGACCATGTTAGGTGGGAATTTATTTGGGACGTCCTGTCCGCCATGAACTTCCATCCTACAATGATTAAGTGGCTTCAAGCATGTGTAACCACTGCAAACTATTCCCTATGTATCAATGGGGAAGTGACGGGGTACATTAAAGGGAAGAAGGGGCTGAGACAGGGGATCCGTTATCCCGGTATCTCTTTGTTATTGTGATTGTAGTGGTTACTTGTTTACTTTAGGAGTAAGCCCAGCTCCCTGGCTTTGTTTATCACTGGAGATGTAAAACTAATCAATTGATAAATCTGTGTTTTGCTGATGATCTAATGATATTTTGCAAGGGAGAGTCTTCTTCGATTAAACTCATCAAGGAAGCATTGAATGAGTTTGAGGCTCTTTCTGGTCTCTCCCCTAGCACAGGTAAGAGTAGCATATTCTTCTCTGGTGTTAGTGTGGGAGTTAAGGAGACTATTTTGCAGGATTTGGGATTTCGGGAGGGTTCCCTTCCAGTGAGATATCTGGGAGTTCCATTGTTATCTACAAAGCTTAAAGCTGTAGACTGCCAAAGGCTGGTTGATAGTATCACTGCCAAAACTAGAAGTTGGACCAATAGGGACCTTACTTATGCGGGGAGAGTCCAGCTTATCAAGAACATCTTGTTCTCGATGCAAACGTATTGGTCCTCCTGTTCATTTTACCAAAAAGGTCATCAAGGAAGTTGAATCTATCCTTAGGGCCTTTTTATGGTCTGGCCCTGACCTAAAAGATCAGGGGCTAAGATTGCTTGGGAGAAGTTATGCGCCCCTAAAGATGAGGGGGGTCTTGGCTTCAAATCTATGGAGGTGTGGAATAAGGCTGCGGTGGCCAAGCATATATGGTACTTGATCTCCGGGGGAGAGCAATCCATGTGGTGCCAATGGGTTAAATCCTACTTATTAAAGGGTAGGAACTTTTGGAGCCTTAAAATGCCTGCTAATCCCTCTTGGGTTTGGCGGAAATTACTTAATCTAAGACATTTAGTCCAACCCTTCATACGTCACTTAGTTGGTAATGGGGAGAACACATCCATGTGGTTTGACCTTTGGCACCCGTTAGGCCCTCTGTTGGATAAGTTTGGTTCCAGAATTGTTTATGACTCTGGCCTTCCATTGAATGCCAAAGTGTCCCTCATAGTTCACAATTCTGGTTGGACCTTCCCAATCACGCAAACATGGGAGTTGAATGAAGTTAGACGGCATCTTCCACCTTTGCGTGGCTCCAGGGACCAAGTTAGATGGACTCTGAATGCATCTGGACAGTTTAGTATAGCCTCTCTTTGGGAGGAATTGAGGGCTCCTTTCCCCAAGGTAAATTGGCATAAGGCTGTTTGGTTTGTTGGGCATATTCCTAAGTGTAGCTTCATTACATGGCTGGCCATCCAGGGTAGACTCTCCACGGAGGATAGATTAGTTCTCTTTGGGATTAAATCAATCTCCCAATGCAGTTTTTGCCAGGGTAGTGAAACCCATGATCATTTGTTCTTCAACTGTAGTTTTTCCACACGGGTTTGGAATGCTATGTTGGAAAAGATGGATACGAGTTGGTCCCCTAGGCCTTGGCCAGCATGGATTACCCACTTCTCCTCTTTTAGGGGAAAATCTCTAAGGAATATCGTCTCTAAGTTGATTTTTACTACTACAGTATATCATATTTGGATTGAAAGGAACTTAAGGAAGTTTCAAAATACAACTAGCACATGGGAAGTGGTTGTTCATAAAGTCTTTAACATGGTTAAGGGTAGATTACTGTCGTTGCCAAAGTTGCCCGTAGGCTCACAAAATAATAGGTTTAATAGAGTGTGGGGCATCAATGGGTAATGGGGTAGTTGTGTGTTAGTGTATTCATATTGTGGCATTAGATGTTGCAGGTTTGGTCAGCAGGATTGGGGTTCAAATGAGAATCCACATCACTCAAAGGGGGCCTGTTGTGGCTGCAGCCTGTTATGGCTTCTATTACTTCTATTCTAGCAGGTAAATCTCAAGGGGTTTCCCCTTGATCTAACTTGATCCAGAGTTGTCTCTGAGGCTGCATCAGAAGCACTCAGGTGGTTGTACAGCAAGTCATTGGTCAAGGGGGATACAGCTTCATGCTCCTCCTTGGTCACAGAAACAGAAGCAGAAGCAGGGGAGTGCAGCAACCTGCCTGCTTGGCCTTCTATTACTACTAAGTACTCAGGTAGTTACCTTATCTCTTTTAGGTTCCTTGGTGCTTTGAGAGTTCCTACTATATTGAGTGCAATCCTTGTGAGCTGAGTGTTCTAGCCCCTTCCGTCTTTGTGAGAGGAGGTAATATTTAGCGGGGGCATTATGTGAGGTTTAGTTGAGGGAGAATAAGGTTTCCCTGTTTTGGCATTGTATAGAGAGTGGGAGTTGGGAGTTTTGGCTTTGTAATTTCAGGGTAATTTCACGGTGATCATTTATACTGCACCTGTTGTCTACTGTTGTTATGGTTCAGTAGTTATTTACTGTTGACTGATGGTTCGTTCAGTAGTTAGTTGGATTGGTGGAGTTCATTTATGCATTAAGTTACTGCTGCTAAGGTTTGCTATACCTGCTGCTGTAACTGCATAGTTTTGTTATACCTCTTGTTTTGCTGATGGAGTGAGTTTTCAGAGGGAATTGTGTGTTCTGTATCTGCTGCTGCCATGGCAGTTCTGATGTTATGATGTTATGATGTTCTGATAGGTCCTGTTTTGGCTGCTGTTCTGAATCTGATGTACTGTTTTGGCTTAAGAACTGCACCCTTTCAATATCATTGGGATGCACAAGGATGCTGATAAGAACCCTTGTGATGTCCATTGTCCAGTTCTATGTCAAGTGTCCATTTTCGGTTCAGATGTTGAATGTAGTTGTTGACTGCTGTATATTCAGAAGCTGTATTAAGTTTATTTAGTGGTTGTTCAATTATACTAGTCGCCTAACCAATAGGGGCTGTCATTGGGATCTCCCTTCGCAGAGGGGGACGTCCTCTGCATTTTGTTTTGTTTTGTGTGATGTTCTGTGATAGCAGCAGTTCTGAAGCTGCATCAGATTGAAGCTTGTCTGTTCTGCTGCTAGCAATATCAGTTGAAGGCTTATTAGATGAAGGCTCAGTTGGGACTTGTTGTGCAGTTCTGCTGCTGTTTTATATGCAGTCCAGTAGTAGATACCTTAGTAGATTCTTTTGTTCTGATCTGCTAGTGATACATTGTACCACCTAGTTTGTATGCAGCATAACAAGCTATTGGTTTTACATTGTAATTGCGGTGTTGGATTTGTGTTCCTTCAGTTTCACCTATCCTCGGGGGGTTGTCCCTTGGAGCGTGTATTGCTTTGCTAGGAGGAGAACAAATCACATCACAGATTGTTTCACCTATCAAGCTTCAGCATATGTGAAGGGCAGATCACAGATTGGGGGCAGACTGTTCTGCTATATACGATGAGTGCAAGTGTGCAAGTGTCCTGCTTTCTGGAATCGTCCAGTTCAAGTGCTTGTCAGGAAACAATACTATTAGAAACCATGTGCTTGTAAAGTGTGTAAGTGTCCAGTTCAAGTGCTCTAAGGAAACAATACTATTAGATGCCTTTAATAGCACTTTTAGATGCCTTGGGCGTAATCTTTTTGTTGGTAACAATTGGCAGTGTTTCCGTTCCCTCTTACTAGATGGATTGGAAACATAGCTCCTCATCAATGTCTTGTAGCCTTTTTTTTTTGGGTAATTTAGCTTGAAATTAAAAAAGGTTAAGCGAATGTACAGCCTACAAGGGGCATACCCCAGGAGGAAAAGAAAGGAAAAAACAAAGAAGAGTGAAAAAAGTGCGGTAAACCATGCACAACCCGCATGGAGAGTGAGATAGAGTAAATACATAACAACATGCTATGCGTACTGTAAAATGTGAAATTCGAAATTTGAAATTTGAACTACTACCTGGCACAACCCGCCAGGCTAGGAAATAAAGTAAATACGGTAGATAGTCTGGGTCAACGGTGACCACATGATAACCAGCGCTGAGGAGAGATCCTCCTCCTCCTAGGCTGGGAAAAGAAACCCAAGAACCGAGACGCCCATCATTCCGAAGATAGCATAGTACCCACTCAAAAGAAGTCAACTACTACAGAGGGACTCGGACCGAGAGAGGTTCGAACTGGAGATGTCTGCATCCGACAAGGCTACCCTGCAAAGCACCCTGCACACCACGCCCATTCCATCCAGACTACTACATTCTCACCCAAATCCCCTAGGCTCGCTAACGACTATAAGCGGAACAGGGAGAGGGACCACGAAAAGTAGCCCCCCAAACCTCAAGTGGACCAAGCAGCTCCTTTCGATCCGTGAACCACTAAATCTAATCAGAAACAGACTACGAAGCTACCCCTTTCGATCAGTGAGAATCCACCAATCTAGTCAATGACAGCTCCGGCAACTACCTTGCTCAATCAGACTCATCCATAATCTAATCATCGGCACCCACAGCTGCTGCTACTGCGAGACTGCCCCTTAACTAGGAGAATCCAATCTAATCAATAATAGTCACGACCACAAGAATACTACGCAGGTCCTCAGAGCTAAAAGTGCCGGCTCAAAGGATATGGAGGGCTCGACGAAGAGCCCGACCCCCGATTTCAGTCCAACAGATGACCGCCTATCGGGGGATGCAAAAACTAACAGAGAACTGGCCCAAAGTCCAGCAACAATATAAGTGCAAAAAGTACATTGCCTGACATAAATTAAACTTCCCCACTGCCCGAGCCACCCTGCCAACTTACCTGCCCGGGCTGGCCTGCCATCGGGTGGCTGCTGCCTGCTTCTGCTTCTGCCCGCAGCCTGCTGCTGCTTCCGCCTGCTGCTGCCTGCTGCTTGGCCCGGGGAAGCCGCCTAGCCTCTGCCCGAACAAAACAATCACTGGCCCCCCCCGGAGCCACGCACGGGTGGCTTGCCCGGGCTGGAAACTGGGTGGCTCCTTGCCCGGGCTGAATGCCGGAGCTGGCAGGTAGGGTGCTAGACTGGCCTCGCCAGGCTAGCTGTGGGTGAGCCCCACGGTGGCTGGGCCCCACGGTGGCTGACTGGAGATGAACACCGGGCCAGGTGCCCGGGCTGGGCTGACGCCTCCTGCTGCTGCTGCCCGTGCTGGCTGGGTTGCCCGGGCTGATGAGCCCCACGACTGGGATTGCCCGGGCTGATGGCCCAAGCAGCAGGCCGGAGAGGGCCTTGAATGACGGCCTTGACTGGCGGCCACAGTGAGCCACGGTGGCCTAAATGTGACCGTACCTGGATGTGGCCGAGCTTGTCGGAGATGTGAGCTTGCCCAGATCTGGGCGTTGACCGGCCGCCTGAAGGAAAACGATCGGCAGCCATGGCTTTGCTGTTCAGGTTCGGGGGTTTGGCCTTGCTGGGTCTCCGTACATGTAGATCTCAGTGGTGAGTTCGCCCTGCTGCCGTGCCACTGTTCGAGCACTCATTGAAGCAGCAAGGGCCATCATCTCCGGCGAGGCCTGGTGCAGAAGGTAACCCATGAAGTTTTGACCCATGATTCCAAACTCAAAGCCACGGTGGTTGTTGTTTGACCGGTCCAGACGGAGGTCGGACCAGGTGGAGCTTGATTGGCCAGTAATGGCCGTTGAACTTTCAGATCTGCCCGGTGCAGATCCCAATGAAGGTACCCGCCGGTGCACGGCGGGGTTGAGGTTGGAGGCGAGGCCCACGGCTGTGGAGCTTGGGTCGAGTGAGGATCTATTGGGGCTAGACCTGTCAAGAGCTAGACCAGGCCGTGGCTGCCCAGTGATGGCCGAACCAGATCTGGCCTAAGAAGTTGTTGCAGGCCCAAGGTTGCCGCTTGTGAAGGCGGTGGAGGAGAGCCTCTCTAAGGAGAGAGTATCCCTTGCCCAGAAGGTGACTGCCATGGCCGGAGGGAGCCTGGGCCGGAGAAGGCCAGCTATGGCTGCCCGATGGAGAGATAGAGGTGGCCGGTTGGAGGTTGGAGGTGATGGAGGAGAGCAGGCCCTAAGAAGGGTTGCTCCCTTGCCGTCCTTGCTGTTGATGTTGCTGCTGGCCGGAGGTGGAGACCGGCGACCGGTTGGATCTGGACCGGGGGAGCTTTCTCTCTCTAGGTTAGAGAGAGAAGCTCCCCAGCCGTTAAAGTTTGACTTTCATCTGTTTCTTGTAGCCATTTGGCGTGATCAATTTTCTTACTCTTTTTTGTTTTCTTTTCTTTTCCTCCTGGGGTATGCCCCTTGTAGGCTGTATATCCGGTTACCCTTTTTTCTATTTCATGCTATTTTACCCAAAAAAAAAAAAAAAAAAACTCATTGAGTTGACTTCCTTCCTCAAGTAGAACTGCTACACACATCCCTCCATTATACAAGAAGGTGCCATTGGCGTTTACCTTCCGTTCTCCACCCCAGTAGCAAAAACCTGTCAATGTTTTCTTTTCCCTATTCTCCATACCTAAAAAGAAAAAATATATGGCATACATTCTTAACAGTTTAGGGCATACATTCTTAAATAGAGAGCAACAAAAATTCTTACAAGGAGTAACATTAGGTGACTTAAAGAGCAACTATTTTATTCGCAGGAAAAAACATGTTACCTGACTTTAAGAAAGAAGAACCACATTTCATATAGACCAACACACCTTTGTAAAGAACAAGGTTTCTTGTGAAAGGAGAATTGCTGATAACTCTGACATGTAGGGCGATTCTGGCGATTTCTGACAACGGCCATGGAAAAATTGTAAACCGATTTCCGATGGCTACTTGGGGCGATCCCTCTGCTCACTAGTCTGTTGAAGCAGTCAGCCATGGCCGATGGTATGATCTCGTTAGCAGATGGGTTGGGCCTTCAAGCCCTAGATCGCCACAATCAGCGGTCTCATTTCACAGCTAAGCCTCAAATCATCTCAACCTCTACGAAACCTGAGAACTCATCTCGACTCGATCTTGGAGCAGATGATTCAATCACCATGTTGGAAAGGCTCGGTGGCAAAGCTATTGACTCTAATGAAATGAGAAGGAAGCAGAGGAACCCCGTGGATCCTGCTCCTATTCTCGGTCCTCAAGTAAATTCGATTACCAATCGGTCTTCTCCTACCAAGACCCTTCACAAACCCTTCGATCTTTGCCCAGGTGCTCTTTCCCTGGATTCATCTCCTTCAGGTCTCGGTTTCACTCTCAGAAGTGCTGCACCTGCTCCTGCTATAGAAGAGTTTGGGCCGTTCAGTCCGAAATCATCAAAGAACCCTAGCCCCTCTAGGAAACTGTAGCAGGTCTTCGAAGAAGCTCTGCAAAGGGAAGCAGAGGAGAGAGCGGCCCAGTTGCTTGTCAATCCTGAATTAGAAAAGGTACAACTTCCTAACCCTAAGCCTCGGATTCTGATAAATGCCAGAGGAAACCCTTATGAGGAAGGGGATCCTAACATGGGCTATAACCTTGAGGATACCAAACCTCGTTATGGTTCTCGCAAACCTGAGTCGAGGACTGCACCCAATTCATCCAAACCTAAGATTGGTCAGGCTAAACCTAAACCTAAGAATTGGGCTTCATTACTTCAATCTCAGAGTCCTTCTTTGGATATGAAGCTTGAACATTTTCCTGATCTTCAGAGAGGCAAGGAAGCCATAGTTGAAATAGACATTGAATTAACTGATATTGGCAAGTGGAATAGATATTTGGTAGGTCACTTTCTGGATGGTAGAATGGATTATCCGTTACTGGTATCCACTGCCCGAAATCAGTGGAAAGATCTCTTTGTAGCTGTTAAACCTAATGTGGCGGGGTTCTATCTCTTTGAATTTAAAGATGAACAGGCTAAAATGATAGTCCTCGAGGGTGGCCCGTATTTTTTTTCTCAGAAATATTTAGTTCTCAAAGATTGGCATAGAATGATGAAACTTGCTCCTGAACAACCTGTCAGAATTCCTGCTTGGGTTAAATTTCATGACTTACCATTTGAACTATGGAATCAAGAGTGTTTAAGTCGGGTGGCTAGTACAATAGGTCGACCCTTGCATGTGGACCAGGCCACTGCTAAGACCGCCAAACAGCATGGCCTATTGCATACTAAGTCCACTTCAGCTAGAATCTGTATAGAAATTAGAGCTGAACTAGACCTCCCTGATGAGGTTGCAATCAAGTCCTCCCCCCCAATTGTAAGCATTGCCTTGTATTCGGCCACTCAATAGAACGTTGTACTAAGGGAGCTTCTTCCTCTCTGAAATCTGCCTCCTAAGTTGAGTCTCAAGCAGGAAATGGGAAGCAGATAGCTGCCTTGGAACAAAGATCAAATGAACCCATTCAGCCGCCAATGGATTCCTTCAAAACTAGATCTCTGCCTAAACAGCCACATGCTAGCAATTCAGCTGATAAAGTTGATTCAGTTGATACGGTGAGTGAAACTGAATCTGAGGGAGAATTGATGGGAGTACTGGAAGGTATAGTCAGTAGCACCCATGAAGCTGATCTGCAAGCACAGATTTTATTGGCGGACACAACCTGTGCATCAAATCCTTCAACTTCTGCAGTACTTGGGACTGGCATGGTTCTTGAATTGAATCAATCCGTCTCTCCTAAGCCGCCGGATCCCCAAGGTTCAGAGGTAAGGGTCAAAGTCACAAACGATGATCTTCAGGAGAAATTCCACAAGGTTCTTTCTCGATCAGCTCAAAAAAGAATGAAGAAGCTTGCACGGGAATAATCTCGAAGTTCTCGTTCCAGGGGCAGGAACTAGCTCATCTGCATACTCATCCTTTTGTCAGGGCAGTATCTTAATTCTTTCATATTCTGCCATTTACTTTTTTCCAGTGTGCTTTAAGTTTATTTTATGGCTCAACAACCCCTTAATATTGACAGGATCAGAGCTGGGGGAGCTTCTCTCTCTAACCTAGAGAGAGAAAGCCCCCCTCCAGCTCGGCAACCACCATCTCCGGCCTGGCCAAGCCCATTCCGGCCATCTATCCATCCAATCCGCTGGCATTCGGAGCTAAGCAGGAGCAGCAGCAGTACACCTCGGGCAAGGGAGCCCCTCGCACGACAGGGGCTCTCCTCCACCGCCCAAGACTCAAACCAGCCACCACTGGTCCGGCCTCCGCTGGTCAGTAATAGATCTGGGAAAGCCAGCCATCACTGGGCCGGCCTCCTCTGGTCCGGTTGTTCAACCATATCTGGACCTCTCTGGTTCAGTCAACCATCTACGGGCCATCTACACCGCCCAACCCATATCCAGCCATGGCAGCCACCACAAGGTCTGGCCACCGGCCGGCCACCAAAAGCAGCAGCAACGGCCACCGGCCAACAGCAGCAGCAGCAACGGGCAAGGGAGGCTCTCTCCTTAGAGAGACTCTCCTCCACCGCCCTCCACAACCGGTAGCAGCAACCTCCGGCCACCACAAGGCCATTTCGGTCAGGCCAGATCTGGTTCGAGCAAGCTCCACCTGGCCCGGCCTCCAATTGGTCCAGTCAACAGCTACCACCGTGGCTCAAATAGCCGTAGTGCTTAGTCTCCACAGTCAACCCGGACGAGGACCGGCGGCTACGTTTTTGGATCTGCTCCGGGCAGATCTGAAGCCACTACCGGCCATCTGGTCCGTGGGGCTCAATACCAATCCCGGCCGCCAGGTAGCTCAGCCTCGGGCCGGCCACCAACAGCAACAGCAACGGGCAGATCTGTTTTTTGCAGTCATGGCTACCCAATGCGGGCAGCAACTGGTCCGGCCAGCCAGCCAGCTCGGGCAGTCACCAGCCTAGCAGGTGGCCGCCCGGGCAATCAGCAAACGGCCTACTTGGCCACGCAGCAGGCAGCAGCCTGCCCAATGGGTTTTTAATTTAATCAGTGCGGGTTGTGCACTGGCCATTATATTTTATGGTTTCCGTAGTTTGTATTGCGGGGACTTCGAGGGCCTCTTATTGTACCTTGTACCGACGGTTGGAGTCGGGTATTTACTGTTTTGCCACGCCCGTGTCCAGCCTCCCCGTTGAACTTTCTATTCCTTGGGATAGTTTGTTTGGCGGGGGCAAGGACACGGGCAACCCATGTAGCCACTTGGCGCTCTTTATATTTTTCATTTCTTTTTTGTTTTGTCTTACCTGGGGTATGCCCCTTGTAGGCTGTAAATTCGGTTAACCTCTTTTATTTTCAAGCTAACCGCCCTAGGGCATTACCCAAAAAAAAAACCCCTTAATATTGGCTTTTGGAACATTAGGGGTCTTAACGACCCAATTAAACAAAAGGAGGTTAAATGTTTTGTGAATAATAACAAGCTCTCACTTTTGGGTTTATTAGAGCATAAAATAAAGGAAGATAAGGCTACTAGGGTGATGAAATATGTTTGCCCTCAATGGAATTTTGTGAACAACTATCCTCATGCTTCATTGGGCAGGATTTTTGTGTGTTGGGACTCAAATGTTCTCCAACTTCAGGTTAGTGATCAGTCTGATCAGTTCATCCATTGTGAAGTGCATCCTAAATGTGGGGACCCATCCTTCCTTGCAACCTTTGTATATGGTGAAAACAATTACTTGAGTAGGCAAGCTCTTTGGTCTAGCCTACATCATCTAGGTTCTTCATCCCCTTGGATAGTGCTTGGCGATTTCAATGTCATTAGATTTCCTAGAGAAAAAGTTGGGGGCACTGTTTCTTGGCCCCCTTATATGGATGAGTTTAATAACTGCTTGTATGCATTACAACCTGATGATCTTAGGTACTCTGGCTGCTTCCTCACTTGGGCCAACAAACAGGACCCCACTCATTTTGTCAGTACAAAGCTGGATCGAGTGTTAGTTAATGAGCATTGGATGAGGGTCTTCAATTGTTCCTTTGCTCATTTTTCCACTCCTGGGATATCTGATCATTCCCCAGCCATTACAACCATCCTTCCAGGTCATAGGAATTCTAGCAAACCTTTTAAATTTTTTGATTTCCTAGCTGACCACCCATAGTTTTTTGCTGTGGTGCAAAAGGTTTGGCGAAGAGTAGTTATTGGGAATCCTATGTTTATTGTATGTGAAAAGCTCAAGATGTTGCAAGGGGAGTTTAAGTTAATTAATACTAGAGATTTTAGTGATGTTTCTGCTAGGGTTGTTGACACTAGACAACTCCTAAAAAATTTGCAGCATGCCTTGAGTTCTCATAACCCTGATCCTTCTCTGATTAGTCAGGAAAGAGTGGTTTATAATCAACTTCTCACAATGCTTAGAGCCGAGGAAAGTTTGGCTAAGCAAAAATCTAGGGTTCAATGGTTGAAGTTGGGTGACCAATGTACTTCGTATTTCTTCAAATCTGTGACCAACAGGAGAAATAGAAGTAAGTTAACCAGTTTGGTCTTAGAGGACGGGACTCTCACCCATGACATTGGGGTCATTAAGTCAAGTTTTGTTAACTTTTACACAGAGCTGCTCGGTACTACCCATCCTGATTCTTACCATGGGCATAGCAGAATTCAGCAACTTGACAGTAAAAAACTTTCTGATAATCAAAAGTTGGCAATGATTGCTGAGATCACAGATCAAGAAATCAAGGACACATTTTCGTCCTTCAACCCCAGCAAAGCCCCGGGTCCGGATGGCTACAATGCTGGTTTTTTTAGGAAAGCTTGGCCTATCATTGGCCATGAGGTCACAGCAGCTGTCAAGACCTTTTTTAGGTCTAGTAAGCTGCTCAGGAAGGCCAACTCTACTGTGGTAGCTCTTGTTCCTAAGGTCCCTAACCCATCCAAAGTTGGGGATTTTAGGCCTATCTCATGTTGTAATACCATATACAAATGCATTGCTAGAATACTTTCTAAAAGACTACAGAACGTCCTCCCTGTTCTAATTGACCCTGTTCAATCAGGGTTTGTTAAAGGGAGGAGGATTGCTGACAATATCTTCCTCACCCAAGAACTAATGAGAGGCTACCATAAATCCACATCAACACCAAGATGTGCTCTTAAGGTAGATATAAGGAAAGCTTATGATAATGTCAGATGGGATTTTCTTTGGGATATTTTGTCCTCTATGAATTTCCATCCTACAATGATCAAATGGCTTCAAGCTTGTGTTACCACTGCTAACTACACAATAAGCTTGAATGGGGAAAACACTGGGTACATCATTGGGCAAAAAGGTCTAAGGCAAGTTGACCCTCTGTCCTCGTATCTCTTTGTCATTGTAATGGAGGTTCTCACCTGTCTACTGAGAGAGAAATTCTTGTTACCTGATTTTCATTTCCACTGGAGATGCAGGAATACTAAGATCAT
This sequence comes from Rhododendron griersonianum, assembly GCA_018127125.1. Classification (NCBI taxonomy): domain Eukaryota; kingdom Viridiplantae; phylum Streptophyta; class Magnoliopsida; order Ericales; family Ericaceae; genus Rhododendron; species Rhododendron griersonianum. The sequence continues at coordinate 27,158,100 of CM030796.1, read as the reverse complement.
CAATCTCTGCTTTGCCGATGACCTCATGATTTTTTGTAAGGGTGAGTTGTCATCAATCATCCACATTCAGGAAGCCCTCACTGAGTTCCAAACATTGTCTGGTCTCTCTCCTAGCCCGGAGAAAAGTAGCATTTATTTCTCTGGGGTCAACAACACCACTAGATTGGCTATTCTGGATGTCTTAGGATTCCAGGATTCCTGTCAAATACCTTGGTGTGCCCCTCCTTTCTACCAAACTCAAGGCCTCTGATTGCCAACGTTTGGTGGAAAGCATGACTGCTAGGACTAAGACTTGGACTAATAGAGACCTAACATATGCTGGTAGGGTTCAATTAATTAAGAATGTTCTCTTTTCCATTCAAACGTATTGGTCCTCCCTGTTTATCCTTCCCAAAAAGGTCATCAAGGAGGTTGAGTCAATTCTTAGGGCCTTTTTGTGGTCCGTACCTGACCTAAAAAAAACGAGGGCTAAAGTTTCGTGGGAGCACCTGTGTTCCCCTAAAGAGGAGGGGGGTCTTGGTTTCAAATCGTTGCAAGTTTGGAACAAAGCAGCTATTGCAAAACATATCTGGTTTCTCATTTCCGGGGGAGAGCAGTCCATGTGGTGTTAGTGGGTCAAGTCGTACTTGTTAAAAGGTAGGAGTTTTTGGACATTGAAAATACCTGGTGATTGTACATGGGTTTGGAGGAAACTTTTGAATCTCAGACCTTTGGTAAAACCATATGTTCTTAATATACTTGGGAATGGGAATTCCACGTACTTGTGGCATGACAACTGGCACCCCCTCGGTCCTTTAATGGATAGATTTGGTCCTCGAATTGCATATGACGCTGGTATACCACAGGACGCATTTGTGTCTCACATTATTAATAACTCAAATTGGGTGTTTCCCATTACTCAAACCTTTGATCTAAATGAGGTGAGGAGCACTCTACCTCCTCTTGTTCAAGCAAGGTTGAATGGGGCTGATCAAACAAGGTGGACCCTTAATTCCAATGGTCAGTTCACAGTTGCATCTCTATGGGACAAATTGAGAACTCCCTTTCCTAGGGTATTGTGGCATAAGGTAGTTTGGTTCTCGACTCACATCCCAAAATGTAGCTTTGTCACGTGGCTTGCCATTCAGAACAGGCTATCCACCACAGATAGACTTGTGTCATTTTGTCTAAACATCTCCCCTCAGTGTGGTTTGTGTCAGGGGAGTGAAAGTCATGACCATCTTTTATTTTTTTTTTTTGTTTTTTTTTGGGTAATTTAGCTTGAAATTAAAAAAGGTTAAGCGAATGTACAGCCTACAAGGGGCATACCCCAGGAGGAAAAGAAAGGAAAAAACAAAGAAGAGTGAAAAAAGTGCGGTAAACCATGCACAACCCGCATGGACAGTGAGATAGAGTAAATACATAACAACATGCTATGCGTACTGTAAAATGTGAAATTCGAAATTTGAAATTTGAACTACTACCTGGCACAACCCGCCAGGCTAGGAAATAAAGTAAATACGGTAGATAGTCTGGGTCAACGGTGACCACATGATAACCAGCGCTGAGGAGAGATCCTCCTCCTCCTAGGCTGGGAAAAGAAACCCAAGAACCGAGACGCCCATCATTCCGAAGATAGCATAGTACCCACTCAAAAGAAGTCAACTACTACAGAGGGACTCGGACCGAGAGAGGTTCGAACTGGAGATGTCTGCATCCGACAAGGCTACCCTGCTAAGTACCCTGCACACCACGCCCATTCCATCCAGACTACTACATTCTCACCCAAATCCCCTAGGCTCGCTAACGACTATAAGCGGAACAGGGAGAGGGACCACGAAAAGTAGCCCCCCAAACCTCAAGTGGACCAAGCAGCTCCTTTCGATCCGTGAACCACTAAATCTAATCAGAAACAGACTACGAAGCTACCCCTTTCGATCAGTGAGAATCCACCAATCTAGTCAATGACAGCTCCGGCAACTACCTTGCTCAATCAGACTCATCCATAATCTAATCATCGGCACCCACAGCTGCTGCTACTGCGAGACTGCCCCTTAACTAGGAGAATCCAATCTAATCAATAATAGTCACGACCACAAGAATACTACGCAGGTCCTCAGAGCTAAAAGTGCCGGCTCAAAGGATATGGAGGGCTCGACGAAGAGCCCGACCCCCGATTTCAGTCCAACAGATGACCGCCTATCGGGGGATGCAAAAACTAACAGAGAACTGGCCCAAAGTCCAGCAACAATATAAGTGTGATCACTCGATTGGCCTTTACTGTAACTGTTTATCATATTTGGATTGAAAGAAATTTGAGGAAATTCCAAAATCAATCCTGTTCCCGAGAGGTAGGTGTTCACAAAATTTGCACGATGGTAAGAGCTAGGATTTTATCACTTTCTAATTTGCCGCACTCTCAAGCAGATTGGATTGTACATGTGTGGAACACTGTTTAACCTGATTTTAACTTCATTACTGTATCTGTTGGACCTGATTTTAACTTTTTCTTTAGTGGTTTTATGACTAATAAGGCAGGTCCAAGGGGGATACTTATTTGTTATGAAGTTTTGGACCTAAGCTCAGCTATTCTGGGTTCAGTTTCTGAAGGCTTCACTGATGCCTTCATGTTGGCCTTCTATTACTTCTAAGTATCCAGGTAGATATCTTACTTTGAGTAGATTGAATTGATGCTTCTTCATTCTTGAGTGATCTTACTTTACTGTGGGAACCCATGTCAGCTGTGTGCTAGAGCCCCATCCTTCTTTGTGAGAGGAGGTAATAATTAGAGGGGGAATCTTGTGAGAAACAGTGGAGGGGGAGAATAGGGTCCCTAGCTCTTGGTATTGTAATAGAGTGGGAGTTGTGAGAATCCAAGGGAGTAGTAGTGTGAGCTATATACATACCAAGGGCTTTAACAATTGCTGCTGTTCTGTTTCAGTTTCTGTTCTATTACAGTTTCTGTTCTGTTTATGGTTGCATTCTCCTATGGTGAACAGTACTTTTGGTGTCTGCTCATTACATTATTGTCATGTGGTATCCATTACATTGGTGTCTGCTCAGAATATATTCTGGTATCCATTGGTTGCTGCTATGGTTTTGTTGTTCATGTTCTGCACCCTGCTCAGTCTGATTGCTTGGCTGCTGCTGCTAATGTACTTGGACTGTCACTCATGTTCTAGCAGTTGCCATTCAATTGGTCAAGGTGTTTATTTAGTTGTATTTCAATAGTGGCATGGATAGCAACTGTGCTAGCTGCTGTTGCCATTCAATTGTATTTCAATACTGTTATGCTCAGCAAAGATACTAACTCCTCTGATAGTTAGTCTAGAATTTTGAAGGTGTCATGTTGTAGTATATGCCTAACCAACTGGGGATGTCGTTGGGATCTCCCTTCGCAGAGGGGGACGTCCTCTGCATGATGATGTTCAGATACTTTGGTGTCAGTTCTGTACCTGCTTTCTGTGCCTGCTGTCATGATAGCAGTTTCTATCTGCTGTCATGATAGCAGTTCTGTGTGGCAGCTCTGATTTGGTTGCTGTCCATCATGCTTCCAAGTTCAACACTGCTGGTTTTGCTGTTGTTCTGTTGCTGTTCTGAATCTGTTATGAATCTGAACCTTACCTGTTATGAACCTGCTGTTCTGAATCTGTTCTGAATTTGCTGTTCTGTTGCTGATTCGGCCAATTGGACTGCTAAGGTTCAGAATCTGATGTTCTGAATCTGTTTTGGCTCATGTTATATCTGTCCTGTGATGTACTGCTAGCTGCTGTCCTGTTTTCATTAAGGCCAGCTAGTGGAAGATTTGGTAAAGTGGTGTTCTGAAGATTTACTAACTGTAGTTGCTGTTGGAAGATTTGGTAGTGGCTGCCCAGATTTACTAACTGCTGTTCTCCTGTTTGTAATTGTCCCAGTGTTATAGATTTTGTATAGGCTTGTGGCATACTACTTTCAGTTGTTCTCGACCTGTTTTGCCCTTGGTTTTCTCCTCCATCTTGTAGATGGACTAGAAACCCATGGATTGGTCATTTCTTTTCCCTCTAGCTCTTTGTAGCCACTTGGCACAGGCTTCTCTCATTTTCCCTCTTTCTTTTGTTTCTTTTCTTTTCTTTTCTTTTCCTCCTGGGGTATGCCCCTTGTAGGATATACATTCGATTATTCTTTTTTTCTATTTCAAGCTGTTTTAACCAAAAAAAAAAAACACACCTTTGTAAAAGGACATCCACTCAGTGAGTGAAAATATAGGTCACTGCCCTTAACAGTCTAAGGCATACATTCTTACATAGAGAGCAACAAAAATTCTTACAAGGAGTAACATTAGGTGGCTAAAAGAGCAACTATTTTATTTTCAGGAAAAAACATGTTACTCCACTTGAAGAAGAACGAGAAAATACAAAGTACAACACCAAGAGTACACCACCAGCCTCCATCCGTTGACCTCTCTCCCTTCCTGTGACTTCCCTCCCTTCTTGTGACCTTCCTCCATCTCCAGCCATGCATTCCTCATCCTCTTCCTCTTGAAACACTCTAAATGAGTACCCTATTGATCATTTTTTTAAAGACAAGAGTGTAACTGCTAGAAATCTAAAGTATCTACCATGAAGTTGTGTCTGTGTCTGTATCCAAAATTTGTGTCTGTGTCTGTGTCCAAAATTTGTGTCTTAAAATGCAATGAAATGATTTCACCACTGCCTTTCATTTGTTTGTGCAATGAAATGTTTTCAACACTCCATAATTGGTAACAAAGCTGCATCTAAAAACTGGTGCAGGAAATTGCATCAGTCAAAGTGCAGCAAACTGCAGCAATCATTGCAAATCAAAGCTGAAACTGAAAGTGCATAACACAAAACTTAAACTGAAAGTGCATATTGTGGGGCTCCGATTAAGATGGTTCACTCCTTGGCTCTGGGGTTTGGATCTTGCTCTCAATCTTCCTCGATCCTGCAAAACGAAGCACGACTAAAGACCACACCGGAGGTTCCTCCGGGATGGCCCTCCGGTGCAAGAATCAGAACACTTGCGGAAGATAGGAGAAAAGATCAAGAGCTAGGGTTTTAGGGCCGTGTTTTGACGTACCTCTTCCAGGAGGCATAACAGTGTATTTATAGGGAACGTCCAGCTTGATCTCCAAGATCGTTCGCATGTTTGCCATGTGTCGGCTGACGTACTCCCTACGTCATTTTAGGGTTTCATAACCGTCTAGGAGGTGAGCTGGCTTCTTCACGTGCTACCATCACCCCGATAACCGTTTGGCTGACGTCATAGTCGTCATCATGGCCACGGTGGCACTCCCACGTGAGTAAGAGAGGAACATAGCCCCCACATTCGTTCAAGGCCGAACGTGAGCCGACAGTCCAAGAGTCGATAGCCGAGAAGATGTTGGCCGTGAAAGATATCAGGACGAAACGTTCATCCCTCGGTTAGCCGAGGCGGGTAAATATCTCTTTGGGTCAAATTGGACCGTGGGTAAGCCGAGGCCCCGTCGGCGTCACGGTGGGGGAGTTAGACCGTCGATACGCCGAGGCACTGTTAGCCTTGCCTCGAAGTAAACATGGACCGCTGATCCTGCGGCTCGGTATCACGCTAGGTGCAGCCCGAGCCATCTGACTCGACCTGCTACACATATTCAATGCCAAATACAGATTCAGCAGCTATCAAACTAAGTAGGTTCAACTAGTTCAGATTCAACTGTCAATAGCTACAAAAAAACAGACCACATTCTGGTTCTGCTATTAGTTACAAAATTCTGGATTTGTGTGTGTAAGAATGGTGTGGATTCAATTGTCATTAGCTACAAAAATTGTCCATTGCAGCCAACTCCTCTCCTTAAGCCTTCATCGATCAAAATTTTGGATTTGTGTCTGTAAGAATGGTGTGAATTCAACTGTCATTAGCTACAAAAATCGTCCATTGCAGCCAACTCCTCTCCTTTTTTTTTGTGGGTAAATCAGCTTGAAATTGAAAAAAAGAGGCTAAGCGAATATACAGCCTACAAAGGGCATACCCCAGGAGGAAAAAAACGAAAACGAAACAAGATTAAAGAAAATAGCTTATGCCAAAAGGCTACATGAACTAAAAGGTAAGCGTTGTTTCCAGTCCATCTAGAAAGAGGGAGGGAAAACAACGCCTTAATGGCACCAACAAAATAGCTTGAGAGCAGCTTGGTACATCTAAACATGAAAAAGTAGCATAAAGCAGTAGCAAAATGGACAACTACTATCACTTGAAAACTCTTCAAAACAGTTTGGAACTCTTGAACTGCTCGGGCGGGGTGGGCAGCCTTCAACCAGGACAAACCCATAATCTGGGCTGCAAATGAAAACTGGACAGCAGCTACACAAACAAAAGGAACTGGACAGCAGCAACCTAACGGCACCCATCACAAAACCAACTGCCGAGCAAAACAGGACTAGCCACGGTATGCTGCTGCTGCAACAGTCCTTACCGCAATGACAACAGTGGCTAGCAGCAGCCACACTCCTAGGGACATCCCCCCAAGGATAGGGCAAAACAATACCCAAAAGAACTATGGTTTCCTTCCCAAATAGCAATCAAGAGTGCACAGCAGCAACCGAGAACAATAGCAGCAGAGACAACAAAGCAATAGCAGTTCAGTCCACCATAACAATTCAGAACAGTGATTCAGTCCAGGACTAGATCGGATGAAGCTAAAAGTAGCAAAACATCAGCCATTAAAGCAGTAATCAGTATGCAAAGGACATCCCCCTCTGCGAAAGAAGATCCCAACGACAGCCCCTGATGGTTAGGCATATCCCAACTCCTCTCCTTACGCCTTCATCGATCTAAATTCCGGATTTGTGTTTGTACGAATGGTGTGGACTGTGGAGTTATGAGTAGGCTATGTATAGAAAGTATGAGAGAGAGAGAGAGGAGGATAGCTGATAACATATTCCTTACTCAGGAACTGATGAGGGGTTACCACAAACACTCCTCTACTCATAGGTGCACCATGAAGGTGGATATTATGAAGGCTTATGATAATGTCAGATGGGACTTCCTGTGGGATGTCCTAGAATCCATGAATTTCCCCCCTAAGATGATCCAATGGTTGAAAGCTTGTGTCTCCACAGCTAATTACTCCCTATGTTTCAATGGGGAGGCAATAGGATACATTCCTGGACAGAAGGGTTTACGACAAGGTGACACATTGTCTTCCTACCTGTTTGTCATAGTTATGGAGGTATTTTTTTTTTGTTTGGGTAAATCAGCTTGAAAATAAAAAAAGGCTAACCGAATATACAGCCCCAGGAGGAAAACAAAAGAAAACAAAGATTGAGAAAATTGAAATCTATGCCAAGTGGCTACACGAATTCGATAAGTTGTAATCTAGATGGAGACAAAACAAATAACATCTATTGAGGTACATTTGTTTCCTACCCATCTACAAAAGGGGGAAAATACATTCCAATAACTAAAACACACTCTGGATGGAGGTACCAGCCACAACAACCTATGTAGAACCACAGCTTCCACATGAAAGCAAAATGCAGAATCTCCCAGTAGAAGCAGAATACGAGCAGAATGCAGAATGTGAGCATAATGCAGGAGAAACAACAAAGCAGAACAGGCTGCCACTACTGGACAGCAGCAGCAGGGAGGCTAGCAGAAGCCAAAACAAGGCCATAACAGTAGCAACCCATCAAAACAGTAGCAGCAGCAGCAGGTACCATCAATAACAGCCATGATAGGCACAAAACAGGTAGTGATAATACTGGACAGCAAAGGAGCATGCAGAACAGTAGCAGTCGTAGGGACTACACTTGTATTCTAGTCTTGAATAGAATTTACATGATAGCTACTATCTTTTGGTTATCTGGACAGCAGCAGCAGCAGCCAAAGCAGAACAACCAAAGCATAACAAGGCAGCTATAATAGAACAAAACAGCAGCAGCAACAGGGCATAAAGTAGTAGCATAAAACAACCGTACAGAGGGTTGTGACCAAACAAAACTAAAGCAGAATACCAACAACTATACATCATGCAGAGGACGTCCCCCTCTGCGAAGGGAGATCCCAACGACATCCCCTGTTGGTTAGGCATAAACTACCATGCAGCAACATAACTGTATAGAAAGCAGCAATACAGAACACAGAACAGGACAGAAAATAGTATAGAATAGTAGCAGAACAGCTTGCTACACCAGCTTGACAGCAGCTTGACATGGAACCATAGAAAAACAGCAGCAGAAATGATCTAGTTTTGGAACCAAGAGCTGCACCTCACGGTGCTCCAACAACACAGCAGCACTAACAGATCAGATTCCATACAAAGCCTTAGTAGATCAAACTCCATAGGAAAACAGCAGCAGCAACTATCAGCTGCCATAACAGTCAGCAGACAACAACAATTCGAACTGGACAGCAACCATTACATGCTGCCATAATTCAGACTAGACAGCAGGAGGCAATGCAGCCATCTAGATTAGAGGTTGACTGCTACTAGTTATGGAGGTATTGTCTTGCATCCTTAAGGAAAAGTCTATCCTCCATGATTTTAAGTATCATTGGAAATGTGATTCCACCAAACTTGTTAATCTTTGCTTTGCGAATGATCTTATGATTTTTTGCAAAGGTGAGGTGAGTTCCATTACTCATATTCAAGACTCCTTGACTGAGTTTGAGGCTTTGTCCGGACTTTCTCCCAGCCCTACCAAGAGCAACATCTTCTTCTCCAGTGTTAATCCTTCCACCAAGGCTTCCATCTTGAGTATTTTAGGTTTCCAGGAAGGGACCTTACCAGTTAGGTACTTGGGGGTACCTCTTCAATCCACCAAGCTCAACCACACTGACTGTAAACTCATGGTTGACAGGATTGTAGCAAAAACTAAATCATGGACCCATAGGTACCTCTCTTATGCTGGCAGAATACAATTGATAAAGTCAATTCTATTTTCAATGCAAACTTATTGGTCAAGTCTCTTTATTATCCAAAAAAAGGTAATTAAAGAGATTGAATCTATTCTTGAGCCTTTTTCTGGTCTGGCCCTGACCTTATAAAAAGACAGGTGCCAAAGTCTCATGGGAACACCTTTGCTCTCCAGTCAAGGAAGGTGGATTAGGATTTAAATCTATGGAGGTTTGGAACAAGGCAGCTGTTGCCAAGCACATTTGGTTCCTTGTCTCTGGTGGGGAGCAATCTATGTGGTGCCAGTGGGTTAAGTCTTACTTACTTAAAGGGTAAAAGTTTTTGGAGTGTTAAAATTCCAAATAACCCCTCCTGGGTTTGGAGGAAAATACTTAACCTTAGACCACTTATCCAGCCTCACATCAAGTACAATATTGGGGATGGTCAACTAACCTCTTTGTGGTTTGACAATTGGCATCCCCTCGGCCCCCTCTTGCCAAAGTTTGGTCCTAGAATAGTTTATGATTCAGGAATTCCTAAGGATGCATCTGTGAAGGCCATCATTAGAGACAATCAATGGGCCTTCCCAATTACTCAATCCCCCGACCTTAATGAGGTGAGAGTTGATCTATATGCAGTCTCCATCAATGATTCCATTGGAGACAGGTGTATCTGGACTCTCACAGCATTTGGAAAATTTACAATTTCATCCCTTTGGGATCAGTTGAGAACCCACTTTCCTGTTACCACTTGGCATAAAGTGGTTTGGTTTTCAGGACATATTCCTAGGTGCAGTGTGATCTCATGGATGGCCATCCTTAATAGGTTATCTACTAAGGATAGATTGGTGATGTTTGGCATGAAATCTTATTCCACCTGTAGTTTGTGTATGGGTGTAGAGACCCATGACCACCTATTCTTTGAATGCTCCATGGCCACACAAGTTAGAGGTATTTTGACCCCAAAGACCCCTCATATGGTAGGGTTGACCTCTTGGCAACAGTGGATAAGTAAATTGTCCACTTTACAGGGCAAAACTTTAGCTATCACAATTGCTAAGCTTGTCTTTTTTGTGTGGATAATTTAGCTTGAAATTAAAAGAGGTTAATCGAATGTACAGCCTACAAGGGGCATACCCCAGGAGGAAAGAAAAAAGAAAAAAAGAAGAGTGAAAAAAGTGCGATAACCCATGCACAACCCGCATGGAGAGTAGGATAAAGTACGGAATGCAACAAGCGTGCAATGTGATTTGATATCATACCCCATTGCACTATCCATCTGTAAGGAAGGATAGCACAATGGGGTATGATATGAATGAAGCGAAATGAAACGAAATGAAATAACAAGAAACTAACTATATCCTGGCACATCCCGCCAGACTAGGAAATAAGATAAATAGCTAATAACAAGACAAAGCAATGCAAAAAGGTTACGATAACTTACCAAAATGAGGTGGGAGCTTCTCTCTCTAGGTCTCTCTCTAACCTAGAGAGAGAAAGCTCCATCCGGCCCATTTCCGGCCACGCCGTGCAGTAGCCACCTCGGGCAAGGGATCCTCTCTCCTTAGAGAGTCTCTCCTCCACCGCCCTCCACAACCGACTGTCTCTGGTCCGCTCTGGTCAGATCCGGTTCGGCCACCACGACTTCGCCCAAATAGCTCCATCCGGCCGATTGTGACAGCCGATGGCCGGTGGGCAGTCACGGTCTGGTTCTCATCAGGTCCGTTCAAGCTCCATCTGGTCTTCACACTCGGTCAAGCTCCAATCGATCTGGCCTCCATCTGGTCCGATCAACCTACACTCTGGTCCGGTCTTCCATCCAGCTAAGGAAACAACAACCGCCGTGGCTCAACAGCCGTCGGCCTTAGTCTTCAACCCCAAACCCGCCGTGGACCGGCAGCTACCTTTTGGGATCTGCGCCGGGCTGATCTGAAATCAAGCCGGCTACCTCAAGAACTGTCGGCCATCATCAATCTCACAACCTCTATCTTCGAGAATCAACGTCCAGCCGGTTGGGTTAGGAGCGGATGGTGATGTGGAAAAGGGGTAACTACTCCTGATCTGGGTCCGCCTGCTTCATCTTCTCCGGTGGACTATCAATCCCAAGTCAGACCCTTTGCCGGCGGTGGCTCGCCGGACAGGCCGGCTAGCCTGGCTAAGAGGCCAGCCTTACGGCACGGCCCGGCCATAACTTCATCAATGGACAGCGCGGCTGGTGGCTCGGGTACCACGGCTCACCGGGTACTTGGCACTACCGGCGGTGGCTCGGGCAGCCCTTGCGGGCCAGGACCTTCCAGTCCAGCAGCTTGGGCCATCAGTCCAGTCAGCAACAACAACAGCCTGGGCCGTCAGCCCGATGGGCCGTCACTGTATCCTTTATGAGCTTTGCATTGCTTATCTGTGATCAATTGTTACTGGACAATAGGGCCAGTTTACTATGATTACTGTCAAATTGTTGCTGGACTCTTGGGCCAGCTTACTGTTAGTATCTGCGATCCCCGATAGGCGACCTGTTGGACTGAAATCGGGGGTTCGGGCTCTTTGTTGAGCCTTTTTATATCCCTAGATCCTGTGCTCGTTTAGCCCTGAAGTTGTGCGTAGTAGTTATGGTCGTGGCTATCGTTGATTAGATTAGAGTCTGTTCTGATCGAAAGGGGTAGCATCGCAGTAGAAGCAGCTGCAGCTGCTGTTGATTAGATCATTGGATGGATTCTGATTGAGCGAGGTAGCTGCCTGGGCTGTCATTGATTAGATTGGTGATCGTTCACTGATCGAAAGGGGTAGCTTCGCAGGCTGTTATTGATTAGATTAGTGGCTTTCACTGATCGAAAGGAGCAGCTTGGTCCACCGGCGGTTAGGGGGGCCACTTTTGAGGATTCTCTTTCTGTTCCTCTTTTAGTTGTTAGCGAGCCTAGGGGTTTGGGTTGAGGGAGTAGTAGTCTGGTTGGAATGGGCGTGGTGTGCAGGGTACTGAGCAGCAGCAGTAGCCTTGTTCATCTCCAGTGCGAATCTCTTCTCGGTTCCTGTCCCTCTGTAGTAGTTGACCTCTGATGAGTGGGTAGTATGCTTGCTTTGGGCTAGTTAGAAGTATTAGGTTCTTGGTTATCTTATCCCAGCATTGGAGGAAAAGGTTATTAGGTAATTGGGTTCAGCAGGAGGTTTTGGCGAGCCTTAGGCTTGGATGAGGGAGTAGTAGGCCGGATGGTTTAGGCGTGGTGTGCAGGGTACTGAGTAGCAGCAGTAGCCTTGTCGGATGCCGTCATCTCTGGTTCGAGTCTCTTGATGCCTTGTTCCTCTGTAGTAGCCGTTCAGATTGCTTTGTAGCCGTCTTACTCGGTGGCTTCTCCTCGGTGTTGGTTATCACGTGGTCATCTCTGACCTCGACTATTTACTTTACGTAACTTATTTCCTAGCCTGGCGGGTTGTGCCAGGCGGTAGCTCTATTTCATTTAGCTCTATTTACTTTACTTATCGTACGCGTGGCATCTTGTCATGTATTTACTTTATCTAACTCTCCATGCGGGTTGTGCATGGTTTACCGCACTTTTGTCATTCTTGTTTTTTTTTCCTTTTCTTTCCTCCTGGGGTATGCTCCTTGTAGGCTGTACATTCGGTTAACCTTTTTTAATTTCAAGCTAATTTACCCCTAAAAAAAAAAGATAAATAGCTAATGTCGAAGATTCCAATGCATAATAAGCTGACCAAGATTCCAATGCTCCAACCTAGCACAGAAGTATCAAGTATAGCACCCACTTCTAAGGAACAGTAATTGCAGAGGACCGGGCTCCGAGAGAGGGTCGAACCGGAGATGACGACATCCGACAAGGCTACCTCCCCAAGTACCTTGCACACCACGCCCATTCCATCCGATCTAAAACTCTCTCGACCTAGTACACAAGGCTCACTATAACCTAAAAGTGGGATAGTACAAGGGCCTCGAATCCTGCCGCCATTAACAGTGCATAACCACCGAAGCATCTGGCAAGACACAAAAAGAGGACACAAGATATCGTAGGAGGACCAAAGCTGCCTCTTTCAATCAACGATCAACCTCCAATCTAATCAAAGATAGCCCAAGAAGCTACCTCTTTCAATCAGAGAACAACCACCAACCTAAGCAACAACAGTCTATGTACACCATCTGTGGCTTGAATCACAACTCTGTTACCAGTAGTCTACGACTAGGAACTCCGTTACAAGATCAACAGGCCCTTTGGGACATGTCTAGGATCTATCATGTAAATCTGATCCGAGTTCAAATTAGAAAACATGTATCTTGGGAGCTTTCCGATGAAGGGAATAGAGTAGATGAGATGCATTCACACCCTTCAGTAGCCAGCAGCCTAACTACTAGGAATCACAACTCTTTGACCAGTAGTCTACTACTAGGAACTCCGTTACAAGAAAAATAGCCCTTTTGGGACATGTCTAGGATCTATCATGTAAATCTGATCCGAGTTCAAACCGAGAAATCATGTATCTTGGGATCTTTGGGATGAAGGGATTAGAGTAGAATAGATGGTTACACACCCTACGGTAGCCAGCAGCCAAACTACTAGGAATCACAACTCTGTGACCAGTAGTCTACTACTAGGAACTCCGTTACAAGATCAACAGCCCTTTTAGGACATGTCTAGGACCTATCATGTAAATCTGATCCGAGTTCAAACTGAGAAATCATGTATCTTGGGACCTTTCCGATGAAAGGGAATAGAGTAGAAGAGATCCTTTCCCACCCTACGGTAGCTAGCAGCCTAACTACTAGGAATCTCAACTCTGTGACCAATAGTCTACTACTTGGAACTCCGTTACAAGATCAACAGGCCCTTTAGGACATGTTTAGGATCTATCATGTAAATCTGATCCGAGTTCAAACCGAGAAATCATGTATCTTGGAGATGATACAAGATCAACAGCCCCTTTTGGACATGTCTAATATCTATCATGTAAATCTGATCCGAGTTTAAACCGAGAAAAAATGTATCTTGGGACCTTTCCGATGAAGAGAATAGAGTAGAAGAGATACTTTCTCACCCTACGGTAGCCAACAGCCTAACTACTAGAAATCACAACTCTATGACCAGTAGTCTACTACTAGGAACTCCGTTACAAGACCAACAGCCCTTTTAGGACATGTCTAGGATCTATCATGTAAATCTGATCTGAGTTAAATCGAGAAATCATGTATCTTAGAACCTTTGCAATAAAGGGAATAGAGTAGAAGAGATACTTTCACACCCTACGGTAGCCAGCAGCCTAACTACTAGGAATCACAACTCTGTGAGCAGTAGTCTACGACTAGGAACTCCGTTACAAGATCAACAGCCCTTTTAGGACATGTCTAGGATCTATCGTGTAAATCTGATCTGAGTTCAAATCGAGAAATCATGTATCTTGGAACCTTTCCAACGAAGGGAATAGAGTAGAAGAGATACTTTCACACCCTACGGTAGCCAGCAGCCTAACTATTAGGAATCACAACTCTGTGACCAGTAGTCTACTACTACTAGGATCTCCGTTACAAGATCAACAGCCCCTTTTGGACATGTCTAATATCTATCATGTAAATCTGATCCGAGTTCAAACGGAGAAAAAATGTATCATGGGACCTTTCCGATGAAGAGAATAGAGTAGAAGAGATACTTTCTCAACCTACGGTAGCCAACAGCCTAACTACTAGAAATCACAACTCTATGACCAGTAGTCTACTACTAGGAACTCTGTTACAAGATCAACAGCCCCTTTTGGACATGTCTAATATCTATCATGTAAATCTGATCCGAGTACAAACCGAGAAAAAATGTATCATGGGACCTTTCTGATGAAGAGAATAGAGTAGAAGAGATACTTTCTCACCCTACAGTAGCCAACAGCCTAACTACTAGAAATCACAACTTTACGACCAGTAGTCTACTACTCGGAACTCCGTTACAAGATCAACAGCCCTTTTAGGACATGTCTAGGATCTATCATGTAAATCTGATCTGAGTTAAATCGAGAAATCATGTATCTTGGAACCTTTGCAATAAAGGGAATAGAGTAGAAGAGATACTTTCACACCCTACGGTAGCCAACAGCCTAACTACTAAGAATCACAACTCTGTGACCAGTAGTCTACGACTAGGAACTCCGTTACAAGATCAACAGCCCTTTTAGGACATGTCTAGGATCTATCATGTAAATCTGATATGAGTTCAAATCGAGAAATCATGTATCTTGGAACCTTTCCAACGAAGGGAATAGAGTAGAAGAGATACTTTCACACCCTACGGTAGCCAGCAGCCTAACTATTAGGAATCACAACTCTGTGACCAGTAGTCTACTACTACTAGGAACTCCGTTACAAGATCAACAGCCCCTTTTGGACATGTCTAATATCTATCATGTAAATCTGATCCGAGTTCAAACCAAGAAAAAATGTAACTTGGGACCTTTCCGATGAAGAGAATAGAGTAGAAGAGATACTTTCTCACCCTACGGTAGCCAACAGCCTAACTACTAGGAATCACAACTCTGTGACCAGTAGTCTACTACTAGGAACTCCGTTACAAGATCAACAGCCCTTTTAGGACATGTCTAGGATCTATCATGTAAATCTGATCTGAGTTAAATCGAGAAATCATGTATCTTGGAACCTTTGCAATAAAGGGAATAGAGTAGAAGAGATACTTTCACACCCTACGGTAGCCAGCAGCCTAACTACTAGGAATCACAACTCTGTGACCAGTATCCTACGACTAGGAACTCCGTTACAAGATCAACAGCCCTTTTAGGACATGTCTAGGATCTATCATGTAAATCTGATCTGAGTTCAAATCGAGAAATCATGTATCTTGGAACCTTTCCAACGAAGGGAATAGAGTAGAAGAGATACTTTCTCAACCTACGATAGCCAGCAGCCTAACTACTAGGAATCACAACTCTATGACCAGTAGTCTACTACTAGGAACTCCGTTACAAGATCAACAACCCTTTTAGGACATGTCTAGGATCTATCATGTAAATCTGATCTGAGTTAAATCGAGAAATCATGTATATTGGTCCCTTTGCAACAAAGGGAATAGAGTAGAAGAGATACTTTCACACCCTACGGTAGCCAGCAGCCTAACTATTAGGAATCACAACTCTGTAACCAGTAGTCTACTACTAGGAACTCCGTTACAAGATCAACAGCCCTTTTGGGACATGTCTAGGCTCTATCATGCAAATCTAATCCAAGTTCAAACTGAGAAATCATGAATCTTAGGTCCATTGGAATGAAGGGAATAGAGTAGAAGAGATGCTTTCACACCCTACAGTAGGAAGTAGCCTAACTACTATGAATCACAACTCTGTGACCAGTAGTCTACTATTACGAACTCCGTTACAAGATCAACAGCTCCTTTGGGACATGTCTAGGATCTATCATGTAAATCTGATCCGAGTTCAAACCTAGAAAACATGTATCTTAGGACATTTCCGATAAAGGGAATAGAGTAGAAGAGATGCTTTCACACGCTTCGGTAGCCAACAACCTAACTACTTGGAATCACAACTCTGTGAGCAGTAGTCTACTACTAGGAACACCGTTACAAGAAAAACAACCATTTTGGGACATGTCTAGGATCTACCATGTAAATCTGATCCGAGTTCAAACCGAGAAATTATGTATGTTGGGACATTTCCAATGAAGGGAATAGAGTAGAAGAGATATTTTCACACCCTACGGTAGCCAGCAGCCTAACTACTAGGAATCACAACTCCGTGACAAGTAGTCTACTAGTTGGAACTCCGTTACAAGATCAACAGTCCTTTTGGGACATGTCTTGGATCTAGCATGTAAATCTGATCCGAGTTCAAACCTAGAAAACATGTATCTTGGAACCTTTCCGATGAAGGGAATAGAGTAGAAGAGATACTTTCATTCCCTACGGTAGCCAGCAGCCTAACTACTAGGAATCACAAATCTGTGACCAGTAGTCTTCTACTAGGAACTCCGTTACAAGAAAATTAGCCCTTTTGGGACAAGTCTAGGATCTATCATGTAAATCTGATCCGAGTTATAACCGAGAAATTATGTATCTTGGGACCTTTGGGATGAAGGGAATAGAGTAGAATAGATGCTTTCACACCCTACGGTAACAAGCAGCTTAACTACTAGGAATCACAACTCTGTGACCAGTAGTCTACTACTAGGAACACCGTTACAAGATGAACAGCCCTTTTGGTACATGTCTAGGCTCTATCTTGTAAATCTAATCCAAGTTCAAACTGAGAAATCATGAATCTTAGGACCTTTGGGATGAAGGGAATAGAGTAGAAGAGATGCTTTCATACCCTACGGTAGCTAGCAGCCTAACTACTAGGAACTCCGTTACAAGATCAACTGCCACTTTGGGACATGTCTAAGATCTATAATGTAAATCTGATCCGATTTCAAACCTAGAAAACATTTTTTTTTTTTGGGTAAATCAGCTTGAAATTAAAAGAGGTTAAGCGAATATACAGCCTACAAGGGGCATACCCCAGGTAAGACAAATCAAAAAGAAAACGACAAAAATATAAAAGCCAAGTGGCTACATGGGTTGCCCGTGTCCAATCCCCGTCAAACAAACTATCCCAAGGAGTAGAGGGTTCAACGGGAAACCTGGACACGGGCATGGTAATAGCAGAAAATCCACGACACAACCCGTCGGGATAGGGGTAAATTAGAGGCCCTCGAAGTCCTCGCAAGCACAGTAATAACTAAGTAAGTCAGCTACTGCTACCAGAAGCAACCAGTAATACTAAAAGTAAACAGTAGTAGACTGTATGATAGATAAATGCCCGAGCCACACTGCCCGGGATGGCAAAAATTTGTTGGCCAAGCCTGTGGTTGGCTGGCCTGGGCTGGCTGGCCTTGGCCTTGCCTGGCTGGCCTTGGCCTTGTCGCCTGCTGCTGCTGCCCGCTGCGTGGCCCGAGCTGGCTGATGACTGTTGAAGTGGCCAGAGAGGGCCTTGACTGCCCGGGGCTGGCGGTCGCCAGGCTAGCTGTGGCTGGCCGCCCCACTGCGGCTGGAGATGGTGGCCGATGGCTGCTGATGAAGGCCAACGGCTGACTGGCCGGACAGATCAGGCCGGAGAGGGCCCTGACCGCCCGGGCTACAAGGAGAGCATTGGCCAGGCCTGGCCACTGAGCCACGGCAGTTGGTGTTCCAGAGCTCCATGAACCTTTGCTGTTCAGATCTGAACTTGTAGACCTCAGTGGTGACTTTGCTTTGCCGCTGTGCCACTGTACGAGCACAATTGAAGCAGCAAAGGTATCTCCGGCAAGGCCTGGCAGTACAGTAACGAAGAGCTACGATCCATGGGGTTCCGGACCCAAGGGTTGCCGGATGTAAGATGGGCGGAGGAGGAGACGCCCTAAAGAGGGAGGTTCCTTGCCCAAGCTGTAGCTGTGGACTGCTGCGGCTGTCCAGCTGGGTTGGTCGTTGAAGACGATGAACAGTGCCGCCTGACATGGTCAGCGCACTTCCAGATCTGGAATGGCCGGTGGGTGAAGTGGATGGAGATGAGGGCAACTCAGCCACGGCTGAGCTGCTGTACTGGCCAGGCTTGGACGGCCGGCTGTGGGTTGAATCGACCTTCGAGAGCCAGCTAAGGGCTGGCCGATTGGAAGGGTTGGAGATGTTGATTCCCGATCTGGGATGTAGAAGGGGCGGTGGAGGAGAGCCCCTTTCGTGCGAGGGGCTCCCTTGCCCGAGGACGGCTGCTGCTGCCATTGGAGAGGGCGGCCGGCGAGGCTGGGCTGGGCTGGGTCAGACGCAGCTGACTGCTGCCGCCTGTAAGTGGCCGGATGGGAGCTTTCTCTCTCTAGGTTAGAGAGAGAAGCTCCCAACGTGCTTTTCTTTTTGTTTTTTCTAGAAAACATTTATCTTAGGACCTTTCCGATGAAGGGAATAGAGTAGAAGAGATGATTTCACATCCTACGGTATCCAGCAGCATAACTACTAGGAACTCCGTTACAAGATAAACAGCCATTTTGGGACATGTCTAGGATCTATCATGTAAATCTGATCCGAGTTCAAACCGAGAAATCATGTATGTTGGGACATTTCCAATGAAGGGAATAGAGTAGAAGAGATACTTTCACACCCTACGGTAGCCAGCAGCCTAACTACTCGGAATCACAACTCTGTGACCAGTAGTCTACTACTAGGAACTCCGTTACAAGATCAACAGCCCTTTTGGGACATGTCTTGGATCTATCATGTAAATATGATCCGAGTTCAAACCTAGAAAACATGTATCTTGGAACCTTTTCGATGAAGGGAATAGAGTAGAAGAGATACTTTCTCACCCTACGGTAGCCGACAGCCTAACTACTAGGAATCACAACTCTGTGACCAGTAGTCTACTACTAGGAACTCCGTTACAAGATCAACAGCCCATTTGGGACATGTCTATGATCTTTCATGTTAATCTGGTCCGAGTTCAAACAAGAAAACATGTATCTTGGGAGCTTTCCGATGAAGGGAATAGAGTATATGAGATGCTTTCACACCCTTCGGTAGCCAGCCGCCTAACTACTAAGAATCACAACTCTGTGACCAGTAGTCTACTACTAGGAACCCCGTTACAAGATCAACAGCCCTTTTGGGACATGTCTTGGATCTATCATTTAAATCTGATCCGAGTTCAAAGCGAGAAATCATTTATCTTTGGACCTTTTTGATGAAGGGAATAGACTAGAAGAGATGTTTTCACACCCTACGGTAGCGAAAGCAGCCTAACTGTTGGGAGGTGTTCCCGAACAGGTACAAGTAATGGCCGAACACGTGATGTGCCAGATCCGTGTAATGAGGAAAGTGATATGGGACTCCATATAAGATGAACGGCGGCGCTAAGGTCCGGTGCCACGAGAAGGCACTGGATTAGACGATTTATTCTGCTTAGATAAACCGGTGACATGAGAAGTCATTAGTTGATACACTCTGTTCGGCTTAGATGGGCCAGTGGCATGAGGAGTCATTTACTTGTGCAGTATGTTCGGTAGGGGCATCTGCCGAACAGATGGAGTCGCTTGATGAAACGTTGTCTTAAGAGATAAGGCAATGGGAGTGCTCTGTAAGACGAACCCGATATACAGTAAAGATAAGTAAAGAAACAGTCCTATCAAGGGACGAGTTCTATGGTGAGAAGAGACCCTATGAGGAAGGGATCTCGGTTGATTGGGCAAGAGATCCCCAAGAGAGCCAGGGTTCCTATACGAGGCAGGAGACCTGGGCAACAAGGATGCTTGGAAAGCAAGCATGCTCATATCTATAAATACGAGGTAAACCTGGAGAAAGGAGGTACGCAATAAGTTGCATTCATTCTACACTTTCCTACTGATAATTAGGGTTTTGATACAGTACGAGATACTAACTTAGGCATCGGAGGGCCTTTGCCACGAGAGGTAGAGGTGCGCTCACCCCTTGTCTGTTTTACAGGTTAGGGTTCAGGCGAAGGTATTAGGGTTTCGGTTGGACAACACGTGAAGGAAGGAGATTCAGCGCTGTTCTAGGTACCATCTGTTTTTCTCCACCTACAATTGGTGCCGTCTGTGGGAATCGAAAGAGTTCCCTTTTGAAATACGACCTTGGTGGAGGTAGATCCAGTCACACCGATCATCGATAAAAACCAGGCTGGTGCGGCAGGAGATAAATCCCCACCAGGTGCTCCGAGAAAGCCAACCAGCGGGCATGATAAGAGGACAACAAGCAAGGATCCTCTTACCATCCACGACAACTCCAAGAATAGGGAGGGCAGAACGGCTATAACCTCCACGCGAAGGAGCAAATCCCATCACAGGGGAGAATCGGTTGCACATTTGAAAAGTGTGCATAGCAACGAGGATATCCCCGACAAAAAGAGGCAGGAAGTCGAGGAATATGCTCGACTAATTCGGAAAAGGGAACACGAGATCCGAGAGTTAGAACGGATCCGAGAACATCCTGAGGATTCTAGGTTGTCAGGAAGGAAATCCAGGGGAGACGGACTGGTCATGGTGCAATACACAAAGGCCCCTTCACGAAGAAGGAGGAGCAAGTCCTGAAGCCCCACTCCTCCCAAGAAAGGGTTTCTTCACGAAAAAGAAGGAGCAGAAGTCCGAGCAAGCAAAGATCTTCCCCACGTTACAGGAGAAGCAGGAGCCGAAGCTCCTCACCCGAGGAAGGCGTAAGAAAACACCACAAGGACAGGTACGAGAGACCTGATAATGATTGGAATAGGGCAGTGACCCACGAATCTAAAAAGCGAGAAGATGGGTCTATGACTGCACGAGAAGCAGCGAGGAGGGCCCTGAGTAATATAGCAGCATCACCTTTTTCAAAAAGGCTACAGGATGCGCGCTTGCCGAGCAGAGTGAAGCATGGGACGTTCGTACTTTACGAGACAAATGCGGATCCCGTTGCTCACGTACAACATTACCAACAGGCCATGTTCATGCATGATGGAGATGACGCCATTATGTGTAAGATGTTCCCTTCAAGCTTGGGAAAAGTGGCCTTATCATGGTTCCATAAGTTGGAACCACGTTCCATACGAAGATGGACGCAGTTAGCAGAAGAGTTCACTGCTCGTTTCTTGACGAGTAGAAAGGCTCCCAAGACATTCGAAAGTCTCTCAATGATGAAGCAGGAGGATAACGAGCCGATCAGAGACTACACAAAGAAATACTGGGAGACCTTCAATGAGATAGACAGTTGCAGTGAGGAGTATGCGATTGCTACCTTCAAAACTGGCCTGCCTGTTCGGGGCGAGTTACGCCGGTCATTGAATAAGCATCCCGTGGCATCATTGGCAAGGCTGATGGAGCGTATCGAACAACACGCAAGAATGGAGGATGACATACTCAAGGAGGAAGGCAGAGTTGCTGCCGAACAGCCAAAAACTCCAGCAAAGAAGGCGGATAAGCCAGAGCCCAAGACCTATAGGAAAGAATATGGGCAGGCTAAGAAAGAGCCATACAAGGAAAAGCAGGCACCTGATCCTAAGTCGTTCTTTTCAATAACCACGGTTTGGAAAGAACCAATCTATAGGATTCTTTATCAAATAAAGAATCAGCCTTACTTCAAATGGCCCCCAAGTCTAGGTGGAGATAAGGAAGCAAAACGTGCTACGAATCAGCACTGCAGTTACCACAAGGATTGGGGTCATATGACAGAGGATTGTGAGATGTACAAAAGACATCTCGACGATTTGGTCTCTCGTGGTTATCTTAAGGAATTCATTCAGGAGGATCCCAAAGATAAAGGGAAAACAATGGAGTTGGATTACGAGCAGAATCCTAGGGGGGTAATCCATATGATACATGGATTGGCCACACCTTATACGAGGAATGAGGTGAGGCTACTCCAGAGGCAGGTCAAGCATGACCAGCATGTTATGCGAGTGGGAAACAAAAGAGGGCGAGAGAATGATATGCCCAACGAAGCTATAGTCTTTACAGATGAGGATCTGGGATAGGTCCAGGTGCCCCACAACGATGCATTAGTCATAACCCTACGAATTGGGGAATATGACATTGAGAGAATCCTGGTGGATTCAGGGAGCTGTACAGAGGTGTTGTACTACGACGCATTCAAAAGGTTGGGGTTGAAACAGACAGATTTGGAACAATCTATCAAACCTTTGGTTGGATTTGGTACAAGTGCAGTATGGCCCCTCGGAAAAGTGACACTGCCTGTTCAGGCGGGGACAGTGGTCCTAAGGACAGACTTTTTGGTTGTGGATGTACCATCATCCTATAATGCAATTATAGGAAGGACTTGGTTACATAAGATGAGGGCTGTTTCTTCTACATATCACCAGATGGTGAAATTCCCAGGGTCCGACGGGATTGAGATGATAAGGGGAAATCAAAAGTCAGCACAACAGTGCTTGATTTTCATCATCAAGAAAGTTCCAAAGGCCCATCAAGTTCATACAGTAGAGGTACCAGATCAACCAACTGTTGAGGATGTTGGAAGAGATCCAGCAGAGAAAGTAGTGGAAGGTCTAAAGAAAATACAGATCAACGAAACTGATCGCGAGAGGTATTTTCTAATTGGGGAGTCACTGCCGGATGAGGAAGAGTCCGAATTGATAGGTTTCTTGAAAGAACATGTTGATGTGTTTGCATGGGTACCGGAGGAGATGCATGGAGTGGATGCAGATGTGATCTGCCACCACCTGAATGTTGACCCGCAGCATAAGCCCATTATTCAGAAGAAAAGAAGGGCAGAAGTACAGCATGTCGACGCTGTTATTGAAGAGGTGGATCGTTTATTAGAGGCCAAAGCAATACGAGAAGTCTATTACCCAGAGTGGCTGTCCAACACTGTGGTCGTGAAGAAGAAGAATGGGAAATGGCGTGTTTGTGTAGACTTCACAGACTTGAATAAAGCTTGTCCTAAGGATAGCTTCCCTCTCCCAAGGATTGATCAATTGGTTGACGCCACTGCTGGGTATGAGCGGATGAGTTTCCTCGACGCATATCGAGGATATCATCAGATTGCCATGTTTGGGCCTGATCAAGAAAAGACTTCTTTTATTACACCACGAGGGTTGTACAGTTACAGTGTTATGCCTTTTGGGCTGAGGAACGCAGGAGCAACTTACCAGAGGCTGGCAACAATAATGTTCAAGAAACTTCTTGGCCAAACTATGGAGGTATACATAGACGACATGGTGGTCAAAAGCAAGACCCGACAAGGGCACATTCTGGACTTGAAAGAAGCTTTTGGAATTTTGAGGAAATACAAGTTGAAACTCAACGCCTCGAAATGTGCGTTTGGAGTTGGCTCTGGAAAATTCCTGGGCTACCTGGTGACTCTAAGAGGAATCGAGGCAAATCCTGATCAGATAACGGCCTTACAGAAGCTCCAAAGTCCTAGGACTACGAAAGAAGTCCAGAGGCTAACTGGGATGGCTGCGGCCCTAAACAGATTCATTAGCCGTTCAAGTGATAAGTGTAGGCCTTTCTTCCAGTTGCTCAAAAAAAGAGAAGGGTTCGAATGGGGAGCAGAATGTGAGCAGGCATTCCAGGACTTGAAGAAATATTTGGCTCAAGCCCCCCTCTTGTCGACTCCAGACCCAGGTGAGATTTTGATTTTATATCTAGCAGTTTCTGAACATGTTGTGAGTGCGGTTCTGTTAAGGGACAAGGGACCCGAACAGATCCCGGTTTATTATGTGAGTAAAACACTTCTGGACGCAGAAACGAGGTATCTGCCCCTTGAGAAGCTGGTCCTTGCATTAAGGACAGCAACACGAAAATTGCCCCATTATTTCCAAAGCCATAAGGTCGTGATTTATACTGAGTTTCCATTAAGATCACTACTACGAAAGGCAGATTTCTCTGGGCGGATCTCAACCTGGTCTGTTGAGTTAAGTCAATACGATATCGACTTTCAGCTGCGCACTGCAATAAAAGGCCAAGTGTTGGCAGATTTTGTAGCAGAATTCTCACCAACGGTAGCACCCCAGCCCCCCTGCGAGACAAGAGCAGAAAGTTGGACTATCGAAGAGGAAAGGAAAGGCGCCTGCCGAACAGGACCCTTTGGAGTGGAAACTGTTTGTTGACAGTTCTGCCTGCAACACTAGGTCAGGTATTGGTATTGTTTTGTTCCCTCCCGGAGGGGTTATGTTGGAACAGTCTGTTCGGCTTGGCTTTAGTGCATCGAATAATGTAGCAGAGTACGAGGCTCTCCTGGTTGGCTTGAACAGTGCAAAAACTCTGAAGGTTAAAAAATCAGGGTTTATTGTGATTCACAATTGGTGGTAAACCAACTGTCCGGCGAGTATGAAGCTCAGAATGAGAAGATGGCAGCCTACGTGGAGGCGGCCAGAGGTTTACTAAACACCTTCGAAAGAGTATGTATAGAACAGATAAGCTCTGGACAGAATTCTCATGCAGATTCTTTAGCTTGGCTGGCTGCAGCTGTTCCAACTGAGTTTAAACGAAAGGTAGCAGTTGACTACTTGGCCGAGCCGAGCATCGGCAGAAGTGTGGACTTGATCCTGGACGTGAACCAAGGACCAAGTTGGATGGATCCAATCATAGAGTTTTTACGAGATGAAAAACTCCCTTTAGATAAAAAGGAAGCACACAAGATCAAAACCAAGTGTGCAAGGTTTTGGTTGTCCCCTGACGGGAAGCTATATAAAAAATCCTTCACTGGGTCGTATCTGCTTTGTGTACACCCCGAGATGGTGCAGAAGTTCCTGCACGAGATACACGAGGGAACATGTGGAAGCCATGCTGGGGGCAGATCTATTGCCCACCGAGCAATTACCCAAGGGTATTGGTGGCCACACATGCAGAAGGATGCCAAGGTCTATGTTAAGATTTGTGAGAAATGCCAGAAGTTCTCACCTATGATAAAGACACCGGCCGAGGATCTGGTACCCTTAACTAGCTCTTGGCCATTTGCCCAGTGGGGAATGGACATCGTGGGTCCACTCCATAAAGCGACGGGAAATCGAAAGTTCCTGTTAGTGGCCACTGACTACTTCACCAAGTGGATTAAGGCAGAACCCTTGGCAAAAATCACTGAACCCATGATAGAAAGGTTTGTGTGGAAGAGTATTATCACTCGATTTGGAGTCCCTTGCTCTCTGATCACAGATAATGGGGCACAGTTCCAGAAAAAGTTCAAAACATTCTGTTCCCAGTATGGGATAAAGAACTATTACTCAACCCCTGCATACCCTCGGAGCAATGGGCAAGCAGAAGCTTCCAACAAAACCATTCTTGATGAGATCAAGAAGAGGATAGACAAGGCAAAAGGCAAGTGGCCTGATGAACTGCCCCTGGTGTTGTGGGCCCACCGAACAACGCCTAGGAGGTCTACGGGAGAGACCCCCTATTCATTAGCGTACGGTACAGAGGCAGTCATTCCCCTAGAAGTTGGACTTCCAACCAATAGGACTGCATTGGTTGAAAGTGGGGGGAATGACAGGGCCTTAGAAATTGAGCTTGATCTGGCCGAAGAGAGGAGAGAAAAGGCCCTGGTCCACCTGGCCTCGTACCAAGAACAACTAATGAGAGGCTACAACAAACATATCCACCCTCGAGAGTTTGGCATTGGAGACCTTGTGCTTCGAAAAGTACTCGGCAATACGAAAGTGGCTAATGAGGGAAAGCTAGGAGCAAATTGGGAAGGTCCATATCGAGTGACCGAAATTGTGGGCATTGGAGCTTATAGGTTGGCAGACCTGGACGGGAACCCGGTGCCAAGACCTTAGAATATCCACAATTTGAGAAAGTTCTTTGTTTAAAAAGACTTGGTTTATCATTAATTCTGTTTTGGGATTATGATTTTGTTGGAATTACGAAGATAATTCCTTTGTTTTTTAATTCTGTTTTAGGATTGTGATTGTGTGGAATTACGAAGATAATTCCTTTGTTTTTTACTTCCGTTTTAGGATTATGTTATTGTGTGGGGATTACGAAGAAAATCCCTTTGTTTTTTAGTTGCAAGGAGTACGCCTAACAACCCCTTGAGTTTGAGAATTATGAATAAAAATTATGTTTTCACAACATATTTGATTTTTCAGAAATTTTGTTTCCTCCGATATATGGCTGTTTTTTGACTTATGAATCCGAAAAATGGCCAAACTGTCCCTCCTTCGTATTGGGGAGCAGGTAATTGGTATGAATGTTTTAGACGTACGAAAATACGTGCTAACAATATAAGTACGAGAAACTTGAATAAAGTACGAAATACTTGTTTAAACAAATTGCTAAGTACGATAAAACTTAACAATCTGTTTTAAGTACGAGAAACTTGAATAAAGTACGAAATACTTGTTTAAACAAATTGCTAAGTACGATAAAACTTAACAATCTGTTTTAAGTACGAGAAACTTAAACAAAGTACGAAATACTTTTTTTGGGTAAAGCCCTAGGGCGGATAGCTTGAAAATAAAAGAGGTTAACCGAATGTACAGCCTACAAGGGGCATACCCCAGGTAAGACAAAACAAAAAAAATGAAAATGAAAAATATAATGGACGCCAAGTGGCTACATGGGGTGCCCGTGTCCTTACCCCCGCCGAACAAACTATCCCAAGGAATAGAAAGTTCAACGGGGAACCTGGACACGGGCGTGGCAAAACAGTAGATACCCGACTCCAACCGTCGGTTTAGGGTACAATCAGAGGCCCTCGAAGTCCTCGCAATACATAGGAAATACAGTGATTAACCTAGAAAACAGTAAATAACAGTGGCTGCCCATCGGGCAGACTGCTGCCTGCTGTTTGCTGAGTGCAGGCAGGCAGGACATATGAAATAATAGTGGCCAGGCAGGCTGTCCGAATGGCTGCCTGGCCGGGCTGGCAGCTGCCAGGCAGGCAGGCTGGCCAAGCAGGCAGGCTGACTGACGGCCCAGGCTATTGAGGCCACGGCGGCTGGAGGCCACGGCGGTTGTTCGTGGTGGGAATAGGAACCCACAGTGGAGTGACCACTGCCGGCGGCCTGTTGAACGCCCGGATCTGAACGGGCCAGATCTGGACGGCGCCGCCCCCAATGGCGATTGGTTGAAAATAAAGCAGCTCAGCCATGGGGCTAAATTGCTGTACTGGCCGAGCCTGAGACGGTCGGCCGTGGGTGGAACGGCCTTCGAAGGCCAGTTGTGGACTGCTGCAGCCAGCTGTGTTGCTACTGCTGCGGCTGGCCAGCTGGGTTCGTTGAAGAAGATGAACAGTGTCGCCGGACATGGCCGGCGCACTTCCAGATCTGAAATGGCCGGGGTCTCCGTGAGAAGGCCAGGCCGTGGGATTGAAGGCTGGACCAGAGGAGGCCGGACCTGGTAGAGGGCTGTTAAGCCATGACTTGCCAATAAGAGGCTGGCCGGACCAGCAGTAGTGGTAGTCGGATGAAGGCCGGCTTCGTGGTGTTGCCGGGTTGAGGTTGGTTCAGATCTGCTCAAAGTAGATCTGAGATAGAACCCACCGGTTCACGGCGGGGTTGAGGTAGGACGAAGCCATGGCGATGAGCTTCAGACCGGAGTGGGAGGGCGGTGGAGGAGAGCCCCTGTCGTGCGAGGGGCTCCCTTGCCCGACATGGCTGTAAGCAAGGAGTTTTGTTTAAACAAGTACGAAATACTTGTTTAAACAAAACTCCTTGCTTACACAAGTTACTAAGTATGAAAAACTTAGAAGCAACATAAACACCCAAGTACGAATATACTTGGGAATTTGTCCAAATACGTGGAAATTGGGGAGCATACGAGAATATGCAGATTTATCCAAGTATGAATAAAACTTAGGAATATCCCTGAGTACATGAAAACTGGAAAGCTCACTAGCATGTGCACCAACAGCTAAAGTGTGTACAGGACTTAGATTAAAAGTATGAACACATTTGGTAGATACCAAACACTAAACATGTACGAGAAACTGGCTAAGTATGAAATAACTTAGTAAATTAACGTGAAACCTCTGGCCACGAAGGGCCACTTGCAATTTCAAAAAGCCACGAAAGGGCCGAGCAAACCAATGTAATGCCACGAAGGGCCAAATACCTGTGTTAAAAGTATGTTATACTGATGCCACGCAGGGCTGAAGATTACGGTCACGCAGGACCAGCAAAATGTTTTTGGATGATCAGAAGAATGGATTAAGACTTACCAAATCAGTCCAGGTTTTGGACCTCAGGGGTGGTGTTGCTTGGAACAACAGCAGCATTTTTTTTTGTTTTTTTTGTTTTGGGTAAATTAGCTTGAAATTAAAAAAAGGTTAAGCGAATGTACAGCCTACAAGGGGCATACCCCAAGAGGAAAAGAAAAAGAAAAAACAAGATTGAAAAAAGTACGGTAACCATGCACAACCCGCATGGAGAGTGAGATAAAGTGACATATGAAATACAAATGGATCTGAATAGAACCATGAAATAAATGAGGTGAAAATGAAGTACGTACTGGCACAACCCGCCAGATTAGGAAATAAAGTAAATAAGGTAGATAGTCATGGTCAATGATGACCACATGATAACCAGCGCTGAGGAGAGATCTTCCTCCTCGTAGGCTGGGCTAAGAAATCCAAGAGCCATGTCTTCCTTCACCCCAAAGCTAGCATAATACCCACTCAACAGAAGTCAACTACTACAGAGGGACTCAGACTGAGAGAGGCTCGTCCTGGCGATGTCTGCATCCGACAGGGCTGCCCTGCTAAGCACCCTGCACACCACGCCCAATCCAACCAGACTACTACAACCTCGCCCAAATCCCCTAGGCTCGCTAACGACTAAAAGCGGAACAGAACGAGAGGCCACCAAAAGTAGTCACTCGAACCTCAAGTGGACCAAGCTGCTCCTTTCGGTCAGTGCAAACCACCAATCTAGTCAGAAACAGACTGCAAAGCTACCCCTTTCGATCAGAGAGAATCCGCCAATCTAGTCAAAGATATCTTCGGCAACTACCTTGCTCAATCAGACTCCATTCATAATCTAATCATCGATATCCACAGTTGCTGCTACTGCGAGACTACCCCTTAACTAGAACAGAATCTAATCTACTCAAATTAGCCACAACCACAAGAATACTACGCAACACCTTAGGGCTAAAAATGCAGGCTCAAGGGATATAATGGCTCGACGAAGAGCCAGACCCCCGATTTTAGTCTAACAGATGACCGCCTATCGGGGATCGCAGACGAACAACAGCAGCATTGCTGTCTCCAGCTGGTTGTTCTTCCAGGTTGACGGTTTCGGTAGCTGTTCCCTCAATGGTTGGCTGCTCATGATGGGCTTCTTGAGATCCAGATTGGGCAGCTTGAGTCTCCATCTGTATCTCTTCATCTACATCAGCAAAATCATCGATTTGCTCTTCGATGTTATCAAGGGGAGGCTCCTCGGTGCCATGAGATTGCTGGAGACGCTTGCTAGGCAAATCATTGTCGACCCATAGGTTGGAATCATCAGGAGCTCCAATCTTTATCAAACATGCCTCCCATCCGGCGGCCCATATGTGGTCTTGAATGCCCGGCATCTGTTCTACATAGCTGGCCGTCACAGCATCAAAACCCTTCTGATGCCCGTCATCATAAGCAGCCTTCTTGGTGGCATCAATCTCTACCAGAGCCTGTTTAAGGTTCTCTTCTGCTGCCTCCATTTTGGCTTTCATCTCATCGGCCTCAAGCCTTGCCTTGTCCCTCTCCCTCTCTAGTCTTGTTATAGTCTGGAGTTGTCTGGTGCTGTCCCTCAGGAGCCTGTTTCGTTCAGGCTCAATCTCCTGCAACTTCTGGCCAAGAGCGACCATCTTCTGGATAAACTAAGTTAGATAAAAACAAAGGTGAAGTAAGTACATAAGAAAGGAATGTACTGAAATCTTATGAAAATAATGCAAATACTTTACCTTAACCCCACTCGCTATCCCAGTGGCCACTAGCCGGTCAGATGAAGAGGCGGCCTCTTTTTGCATGTCTGTAGGCAACAACAGTGCCTGTGCCACGGCCAGTGCAGTCTCTGATGAATTGGCGCTATCCCCTATGTTCACGGGCCGGTCACTCCTCTTGAGTTGGGGTGTCCAGGCCTCGAGAGTGACCTGGGTGATCGGCGAAGGAGTTTCCAGGGTCCCCGCTGCATCTTGGGCATGTGAGGCCCCAGCTTCGTCGTGCCTAGGGCGTTTGTCCCTGTGGGCATCAGAAGCCCCAAGGGAACCGTCTTGTTCCCGAGGAGATGAGGACAGTGTTGAGCCCCCCCTACTTCGGCGGGGTGGAGGAGGAGCTTGACCGGTGGATGACACCCGGCCAGAGGAACCTCGTCCCCGTGCAGGAAGGGTAAGGAGGGTGCTGAGGTTGAGAGGTTGGAGAGACATAGTACCTGAATCTCGAGGTGACCGGGAGTATCCTGGAGAAGGAGACCGACTGGTATTTCGAAAGGGGGCTGGTTGTTCGGGTTGTTGTGGAGAAACAGCCCGTCTGCGAGATGATCTCCTTCGAACTAACCGGGGTAGTGGGACACCTTCGGCAATTGGAACCTCACCTGGTTGGCCGGCAATGGTCACTCCAGCGTTCAATCTTGAGCTTCTAGGCTGGGGAGCAGTCGAAGTAGAAGCGGCACTGGTGCTTGGTTGGGCTAGTCTTCTGTCTATGAAGCCTCTATAAGATGGATCGTAGCCCAGAAGTACGCTCGCGTCACGACCCCTCCCAGCTATTCGGGTCCCTGGCTCACCCGTGTATTGTAGAATCCTGTTTACTTCTGCTGTTCGGACGTAGCTAGGCCCTCGTCTGGGGCATTTGTTGGCGTTAGTCGCTGCAGAAACAAAATTCAAAGTATGAATCAAACCTTCAATGAGATAAAATTGGAAGCAATAAGTTATAGTGAAGTGAAATAGGAGCATACGTGGGTGGCCCCATTTGTGGGGGCAATGGAAGCCCACCACTTGGCCATCTTCCCCGAATGGCTCGTAGGCGTTAGTGACATACAGGAAGTCCATTTCATGATCACGAGCAGAATCTGGCAAATTAAGCACGAGGCGCTTTTCTGCTTGCCTTACTTTGAAATAGTAAGTGTTGTATTTTGGGTTCAGCACGATGCTGTACCACCACTGGATTTCCCATAATCCAATTTGGGTGCCTAAAATTCTATTTAGGACCACAATACCCATCACCAGTCTGAAAAAATTGGTGGATACTTGCATGGGGGAGAGTTTATACCAACTGAGGACCCGACGAAGTAAAGGGTCAAGGGGGAAACGAACCCCACCCTCGACAACAGCTACGATAGGGATACACTGTCTATCCCATGTTCCAGCCTCGCTGATTGCACCTAATGGGGCAAGTTCAAGCCCAACGTTCGCGGGGATCTTATAATCCGCCCCGAATGCCGCCATGGCAGCAAGGGTTTCCCAGAGTTTTCTGAACTTCCCTGGTTTTGGGCCACTATCAGCCTCATCCACCATGGATGATCTTAAAAAACTATGAACAGTGTAAGGGAAGAATCTGGAAAGGAGGTTCGAACGAAACCCTGGTACACTATTTGAATCTGAGAACGAAATCTCGAGATGAAAAGAGAACGAAGTGAGAATGAGAGTCTTACAGAGATGAAGTGAGGATTTCCTAGGATGAAATCGAGTTTTTTTTTGCAGACGACGGCAATGGCGGACGGGGGATGAGCAGTCTTCGTCTGGTTTTAGGGAGAGAGAAAAGATGAGATTCGAGTTTTGGTAAAAGACCTAAAAAGATCCCTTTTTTGGGTTTAAGGGAAAAGTGACGGAGACGAAGCGTCTCTATTAACGACATTACATGAAAAGTAACGGCTACAGCTGTTGGATGGCTGACGTTTAAACGCCGTTTGGCCGAGACATCAGTTCAAAATTAATGAGAAGTGTACGAAACACGCCACGTGGAGACATTATTTCGAGATAATTATGACTAAACCGCCAAAAGATATCAATGGGAACCCAATGACTATATCTGCACGGAATCCGGTCTGTTCGGCCTTAAGTTCGTTCTTGGAGCTTTACTCATTATCTTGTGCAGTAGTAATGAGCAAAAGCTGGGGAGCAATTGTAGGGAGGTGTTCCCGAACAGGTACAAGTAATGGCCGAACACGTGATGTGCCAGATCCGTGTAATGAGGAAAGTGATATGGGACTCCATATAAGATGAACGGCGGCGGTACGGTCCGGTGCCACGAGAAGGCACCGGATTAGATGATCTATTCGGCTTAGATAAGCCGGTGACAGGAGAAGTCATTAGTTGATACACTCTGTTCGGCTTAGATGGGCCAGTGGCATGAAGAGTCATTTTTTTTGGGGTAATTTAGCTTGAAATTAAAAAAAGGTTAAGCGAATGTACAGCCTACAAGGGGCATACCCCAGGAGGAAAAGAAAAGGGAAAACAACAAGAATGAAAAAAGTACGGTAACCATGCACAACCCGCATGGAGAGTAAAATAAAGTGACATAGGCAATACAAATGGGTCTGAGTAGAGCCATGTAGTAAATGAAATGAAGTGAGGCGAAATGTAAATACTTCCTGGCACAAGCCGCCAGGCTAGGAATTAATGTAAGTAAAGTAGATAGTCTTGGTCAACGATGACCACATGATAACTTGCGCTGAGGAGAGATCCTCCTCCTCCAAGGCTGGGATAAGAAATCCAAGAACCGAGAAGCCCCTCACCCCGAAGCTAGCATAATACCCACTCAAAAGAAGTCAACTACTACAGAGGGACTCGGACCGAGAGGTTCGAACTGGAGATGTCGGCATCCGACAAGGCTACCCTGCTAAGCACCCTGCACACCACGCCCATTCCAACCAGACTACTACATCCTCGCCCAAATCCCCTTGGCTCGCTAACTGCTCTTAGCGGAAGAGGAAGAGGGACCACCAAAAGTAGCCCCCCAAACCACAAGTGGACCAAGCTGCTCTTTTCGATCAGTGCAACCACTAAATCTAATCAGAAACAGACTGCAAAACCACCCCTTTCGATCAGCAAGGATCCACCAATCTAGTCAATGATAGCTCCGGCAACTACCTCTTTCGATCAGACTCATCCATAATCTGATCATCGGCGCCCACAGCTGCTGCTACTGCGAGATAGCCCCTTAACTAGGATAATCCAATCTAATCGATAGCAGCCACGACCACAAGAATACTACGCAACTCCTCAGGGCTAAAAGCACTGGCTCAAGGGATACATGGGGCTCTACGAAGAGCCCGCCCCCGATTTCAGTCCAACAGATGACTACTGCCTATCGGGGGTTGCAAAATCTAACAGTAAACTGGCCCTTAAGTCCAGCAACAATATGACAATAAATAGATAAGTGCAAAGAGTATGGCTGCATTGCATAATGGTAAAGTAAGGGATACTACCCCCACTGCCCGAGCCACCAGCCAGCTTGCCTGCCCGGGCTGGCCTGCCATCGGGCGGGCTGATGCCTGCCGCTGCTGCTGCCTGCAGCCTGCTGCCTGCAGCCTGCTGCCTGCAGCCTGCCGCTGCCCGAGCAGAACAGTCACGGACAGCACTGCTGCTACCCCCTCCGCCCGAGCCACACAGGATGGCCTGCCCAGGCTGGCTTGCTTGGCTGTTCTGTGGCTGGGTTGTTTGTTGGCCGGGCTGGGCTGACGCCTTCTGCTGCTGCTGCCCGGGCTGGCTGGGATTGGGTGACTGAAATGGTGACTGCCTGCCCGGGCTAGCAGCTTGGCCTGGCTGCTTGGCCCACGCGGGGATATGGTGGCCTGGTGAAGGCCAACGGCTGTGAAGCCTCTGCCTGGCCTGGATGGCCCGGCGCCTGAAGAACCCCGGCGAGCCGCCGTGGCTGGCTAAGCCCCACGGAGCTGTAAAAGGTGGGCGGCTGGGCTTGACCCCAGTCACCGTTGATGCTTGATGATGGCCGACGGCCTTTATTACCATTGCTGTACAGGGTTCGGAGGTGTGGCCTTGCTGGGACTCTGCACATGCAGATCTCAGTGGTGAATCCGCCTAGCTGCCGTGCCACTGTACGAGCACAAATTGAAGCAGGAAAGGACAACATCTCCGGCGAGGTCTGGTACAGAAGGAACCCATAAAGCTCGACCCATGAGGTTCCGAACTCAAAGCTACGGCCGTGGCTTGATTTCAGGTCTGCCCGGTGCAGATCCCAAGAGGTAGCCGCCGGTCCACGACGGGGTTGGATCTGGAATCGAGGCACCACGATCGGAACTGCACAGGTCCCACGGTTGGACAGTGAAACCCACTTGCCCCATTTGAGATGCCTGGTGTGAGGTCTGAAGCTTCATATGACTCGGAGCTCCAGTCGTAGGATGGTAGAAGGCCGAACCACCCACGGCTGAGATGCGGCCTGAGGTTGGCTTGGCCGTTGAAGATGTACCCTTGGCCGGAGTAGATCCGGACTGGTAGATCCGGAATGGTGCCCGCCGGTTCACGGCGGGGTTGAGGTTGGACCGGACCAGGTGGAGTTGAGCTCCGGGAGGCCGGGTATGGAGGGCGGTGGAGGAGAGCCCCTGTCGTGCGAGGGGCTCCCTTGCCCGGTGAGGTCTGCTGCTGCTGCCGTCATGGTGGGAGGCCGGCGGGGAGGTCGACGAGGCTGGATGCCGTTGGGGAGCTTTCTCTCTCTAGGGTAGAGAGAGAGGCTCCCCCAGGTCCTGACACAGAACTATTAATCCTTCTTTATGAGGAGTCATTTACTTGTGCAGTATGTTCGGTAGGGGCATCTGCCGAACAGATGGAGTCGCTTGATGAAACGTTGTCTTAAGAGATAAGGCAATGGGAGTGCTCTGTAAGACGAACCCGATATACAGTAAAGATAAGTAAAGAACAGTCCTATCAAGGGACGAGTTCTATGGTGAGAAGAGACCCTATGAGGAAGGGATCTCGGTTGATTGGGCAAGAGATCCCCAAGAGAGCCAGGGTTCCTATACGAGGCAGGAGACCTGGGCAACAAGGATGCTTGGAAAGCAAGCATGCTCATATCTATAAATAGGAGGTAAACCTGGAGAAAGGAGGTACGCAATAAGTTGCATTCATTCTACACTTTCCTACTGATAATTAGGATTTTGATACAGTACGAGATACTAACTTAGGCATCGGAGGGCCTTTGCCACGAGAGGTAGAGGTGCGCTCACCCCTTGTCTGTTTTACAGGTTCGGGTTCAGGCGAAGGTATTAGGGTTCCGGTTGGACAGCACGTGAACGAAGGAGATTCAGCGCTGTTCTAGGTACCATCTGTTTTTCTCCACCTACTAGGAATCACAACTCTGTGATCAGTAGCCTACTACTAGGAACTCCGTTACAAGATAAACAGCCCTTTTGGGACATGTCTAGAATCTATCACGTAAATCTGATACCAGTTTAAACCGAGAAATCAAATATCTTGGGACCTTTTCGATGAAGGGAATAGAGTAGAAGAGATGCTTTCACACCTTACGGTAGCCAGCAGCCTAACTACTAGGAATCACAACTCTGTGACCAGTAGTCTACTACTAGGAACTCCGTTACAAGATAAACAGCCCTTTTGGGACATGTTTAGGATCTATCATGTAAATCTGATCCGAGTTCAAACCGAGAAATCATGTATCTTGGGACCTTTCTGATGAAGGGAATAGAGTAGAAGAGATACTTTCACACCCTACGGTAGCCAGCAGCCTAACTACTAGGAATCACAACTCTGTGACCAGCAGTCTACTACTAGGAACTCCGTTACAAGATCAACAGCCCTTTTAGGACATGTCTAGGATCTATCATGTAAATCTGATCTGAGTTCAAACCGAGAAATCATGTATCTTGGAACCTTTCCAATGAAGGGAATAGAGTAAAAGAGATGCTTTCACACCCTACGGTAGCCAGCAGCCTAACTCCTAGGAATCACAACTCTGTGACCAGTAGTCTACTACTAGCAACTCCGTTACAAGATCAACAGCCCCTTTGGGACATGTCTTGGATCTATCATGTAAATCTGATCCGAGTTCAAACCAAGAAATCATGTATCTTGGGACCTTTCTGATGAAGGGAATAGAGTAGAGAGATAATTTCACACCCTACGGTAGCCAACAGCATAACTACTAGGAATCACAACTCTGTGACCAGTAGTCTACTACTAGGAACTCCGTTACAAGAAAAACAGCCCTTTTGGGACATGTCTTGGATCTATCATGTAAATCTGATCCGAGTTCAAAGTGAGAAATCATGTATCTTGGGACCTTTGGGACGAAGGGAATAGAGTAGAATAGATGCTTTCACACCCTACGGTAGCCAGCAGCCTAACTACTAGGAATTACAACTCTGTGACCAGTAGTCTACTACTAGGAACTGCATTACAAGATAAACAGCCCTTTTGGGACATGTCTAGGATCTATCATGCAAATCTAATCCAAGTTCAAACTGAGAAATTATGAATCTTAGGACCTTTGGGATGAAGGGAATAGAGTAGAAGAGATGCTTTCACACCCAGCAGCCTAACTACTAGGAATCACAACTCTGTGACCAGTAGTCTACTACTAGGAACTCCGTTACAAGATCAACAGCCCCTTTGGGACATGTCTAGGATCTATTATGTAAATCTGATCCGTGTTCAAACGTAGAAAACCTGTATCTTGGGACCTTTCGGATGAAGGGAAAAGAGTAAAAGAGTTGCTTTCACACCCTACGGTAGCCAGTAGCCTAACTACTAGGAATCAAAACTCTGTGACCACAAGTCTACTAAAAGGAACTCTGTTACAAGATAAACAGCCCTTTTGGGACATGTCTAGGATCTATCATGTAAATCTGTTCCGAGTTCAAAGCGAGAAATCATGTATCTTGGGACCTTTTGGATGAAGGGAATAGAGTAGCAGAGATGTTTTAACACCCTACGGTAGCGAAAGTAGCCTAACTACTAGGAATCACAACTCTGTGATCATTAGTCTTCTACTAGGAACTCCGTTACAAGATAAACAGCCCTTTTGGGACATGTCTAGCATCTATCACGTAAATCGATCTGATCCCAGTTTAAATCGAGAAATCATGTATCTTGGGACCTTTTTGATGAAGGGAATAGAGTAGAAGAGATGCTTTCACACCCTACGGTAGCCAGCGGCCTAACTACTTGGATTCACTACTCTGTGACCAGTAGTCTACTACTAGGAACTCCGTTACAAGACAAACAGCCCTTTTGGGACATGTCTAGGATCTATCATGTAAATCTGATCCGAGTTCAAACCGAGAAATCATGTATCTTGGGACCTTTCCGATGAAGGGAATAGAGTAGAAGAGATACTTTCACACTCTACGGTAGCCAGCAGCCTAACTACTAGGAATCCCAACTCCGTGACCAGTAGTCTACTACTAGGAACCCCGTTACTAGATCAACAGCTCTTTAGGGACATGTCAAGTATCTATCATGTAAATCTGATCCGAGTTCAAAGCGAGAAATCATGTATCTTGGGACCTTTTGGATGAAGGGAATAGAGTAGAAGAGATGTTTTCACACCCTACGGTAGCGAATGCAGCCTAACTACTAGGAATCACAACTCTGTGATCAGTAGCCTACTACTAGGAACTCCGTTACAAGATAAACTGCCCTTTTCGGACATGTCTAGAATCTATCACGTAAATCTGATTCCAGTTTAAACCGAGAAATCAATTATCTTGGGACCTTTTCGATGAAGGGAATAGAGTAGAAGAGATGATTTCACACTCTACGGTAGCCAGCAGCCTAACTACTAGGAATCACAACTCTGTGACTAGTAGTCTACTACGGAACTCCGTTATAAGATAAACAGCCCTTTTGGGACATGTCTAGGATCTATCACGTAAATCTGATCGCAGTTTAAACCGAGAAATCATGTATCTTGGGACCTTTTCGATGAAGAGAATTGAGTAGAAGAGATGCTTTCACACCCTACGGTAGCCAGCAGCCTAACTACTAGGAATCACAACTCTGTGACCAGTAGTCTACTACTAGGAACTCCGTTACAAGATATACAGCCCTTTTGGGACATGTCTAGGATCTATCATGCAAATCTAATCCAAGTTCAAACTGAGAAATCATGAATCGTAGGACCTTTGGGATGAAGGGAATAGAGTAGAAGAGATGCTTTCACAGCCTACGGTAGCCAGTAGCTTAACTACTAGGAATCACAACTCTGTGACCAGTAGTCTACTACTAGGAACTCCGTTACAAGATAAACAGCCATTTTGGGACATGTCTAGGATCTATCATGTAAATCTGATCCGAGTTCAAACCGAGAAATCATGTATCTTGGGACCTTTCCGATGATGGGAATAGAGTAGAAGAGATACTTTCACAGCCTACGGTAGCCAGCAGCCTAACTACTAGGAATCACAACTCTGTGACCAGTAGTCTACTAATAGGAACTCCGTTACAAGATCAACAGCTCTTTTAGGACATATCTAGGATCTATCATGTAAATCTGATCTGAGTTCAAACTTAGAAATCATGTATCTTGGAACCTTTCCAATGAAGGGAATAGAGTAGGAGAAATACTTTCACACCCAACGGAAGCCAGCAGACTAACTACTAGGAATCAGAACTCTGTGAACAGTAGTCTACTACTAGGAACTCCGTTACAAGATAAACAGCCCTTTTGGGACATGTCTAGGGTCTATCATGCAAATCTAATCCAAGTTCAAACTGAGAAATCATTATTCTTAGGACCTTTGGGATGAAGGGAATAGAGTAGAAGAGATGCTTTCACACCCTACGGTAGCCAGCAGCCTAACTACTAGGAATCACAACTCCGTGACCAGTAGTCTACTACTAGAAACTCCGTTACAAGATCAACAGCCCCTTTGGGACATGTCTAGGATCTATCATGTAAATCTGATCCGAGTTCAAACCTAGAAAACATGTATCCTGGCACCTTTCCGATGAAGGGAATAGAGTAGAAGATATGCTTTCACACCCTACGGTAGCCAGCAGCCTAAGTACTAGGAATAACGACTATGTGACCAGTAGTCTACTACTAGGAACTCCGTTACAAGATAAACAGCCATTTTGGGACATGTCTAGGATCTATCATGTAAATCTGATCCGAGTTCAAACCTAGAAAACATGTATCTTGGAACATTTCCGATGAAGGGAATAGAGTAGAAGAGATACTTTCACACCCTACGGTAGCCAGCAGCCTAACTACTTGGAATCACAACTCTGTGACCAGTAGTCTACTAATAGGAACTCCGTTACAAGATCAACAGCCCTTTTAGGACATGTCTAGGATCTATCATGTAAATCTGATCTGAGTTCAAACTTAGAAATCATGTATCTTGGAACCTTTGGGATGAAGGGAATAGAGAAGAATAGATGCTTTCACACCCTACGGTAACCAGCAGCCGAACTACTAGGAATCACAACTCTGTGACCAGTAGTATACCAATAGGAACTCCTTTACAAGATAAACAGCCCTTTTGGGACATGTCTAGGATCTAACATTAAAATCTGATCCAAGTTCAAACTGAGAAATCATGAATCTTAGGACCTTTGGGATAAAGGGAATAGAGTAGAAGAGTTGCTTTCACACCATACGATAGCCAGCAGCCTAACTACTAGGAATCACAACTCTGTGACCAATAGTTTACTACTAGGAACTCCGTTACAAGAATAACAGCCCTTTGGGACATGTTTAGGATCTATCATGTAAATCTGATCCAAGTTCAAACCTAGAAAACATGTATCTTGGGACCTTTCCGATGAAGGGAATAGAGTAGAAGAGTTGCTTTCACACACTACAGTAGCCAGCAGCCTAACTATAAGGAATCACAACTCTATGACCAGTAGTCTACTACTAGGAACTAATTTACAAGATAAACCGGCCCATTTGGGACTTGTCGAGGATCTATCATGTAAATCTGATCCGAGTTCATATCGAGAAAACATATATCTTGGGACCTTTCGGATGAAGGGAATAGAGTAGAAGAGATGTTTTGACACCCTACGGTGGCCAGCAGCCTAACTACTTGGAATCACAACTCTGTGACCAGTAGTCTACTACTAGTAACTCGGTTACATGATAAACAGCCCTTTTGGGACTTGTATAGGATCTATCATGTAAATCTGATCCGAGTTCAAACCGAGAAATTATGTATCTTGGGACCTTTCGGATGAAGGGAATTGAGTAAAAGAGATGCTTTCACACCCTACGGTAGCCAGCA
Source organism: Rhododendron griersonianum (assembly GCA_018127125.1). Taxonomy (NCBI): domain Eukaryota; kingdom Viridiplantae; phylum Streptophyta; class Magnoliopsida; order Ericales; family Ericaceae; genus Rhododendron; species Rhododendron griersonianum. The sequence continues at coordinate 27,117,684 of CM030796.1, read as the reverse complement.
GCATAACTACTCGGAATCACAACTCTGTGACCAGTAGTAGTCTACTACTAGGAACCCTGTTACAAGATCAACAGCCCTTTTGGGACATGTCTAGGATCTATCATGTAAATCTGATCCGAGTTCAAAGTGAGAAATCTTGTATCTTGGGACTTTTTGGATGAAGGGAATAGAGTAGAAGAGATGTTTTCACATCCTACGGTAGTGAAAGCAGCCTAACTACTAGGAATCACAACTCTGTGATCAGTAGTCTACTACTAGGAACTCCATTACAAGATAAACAGCCCTTTTGGGACATGTCTAGGATCTATCACGTAAATCTGATCTTAGTTTAAACCTAGAAATCATGTATCTTGGGACCTTTTCGATGAAGGGAATTGAGTAGAAGAGATGCTTTCACACCCTACGGTAGCCAGCAGCCTAACTATTAGGAATCACAACTCTGTGACCAGTAGTCTACTACTAGGAACTCCGTTACAAGATAAACAACCCTTTTGGGACATGTCTACGATCTATCATGTAAATCTGATCCCAGTTCAAACCGAGAAATCATGTATCTTGGGACCTTTCGGATGAAGGGAATTGAGTAGAATAGATGCTTTCACACCCTACGGTAGCCAGCAGCCTAACTAATAGAAATCACAACTCTGTGACCAGTAGTCTACTACTTGGAACACCGTTACAAGATCAACAGCCCTTTTCGGACATGTCTAGGATATATCATGTAAATCTGATTTGAGTTCAAACCGAGGAATCATGTATCTTGGAACCTTTCCAATGAAGGGAATAGAGTAGAAGAGATACTTTCACACCCTACGGTAGCCATCAACCTAACTACTAGGAATCACAACTCTGTGACCAGTAGTCTACTACTAGGAATTCCATTACAAGATTAACAGCCCCTTCGGGACATGTCTAGGATCTATCATGTAAATCTGATCCGAGTTCAAACTATAAAACATGTATCTTAGGACCTTTGCGATGAAGGGAATAGAGTAGATGAGATGCTTTCACACCCTTCGGTAGCCAGCAGCCTAACTACTTGGAATCACAACTCTGTGACCATTAGTCTACTACTTGGAACTCCGTTACAAGAAAAACAGTCCTTTTGGGACATGTCTAGGATCTATCATGTAAATCTGATCCGAGTTCAAACCGAGAAATCATGTATCTTGTGACCTTTGGGATGAAGGGAATAGAGTAGAATAGATGCTTTCACACCCTACGGTAGCCAGCTGCCTAATTACTTCGAATCACAATTCTGTGACCAGTAGTCTACTACTAGGAACTCCGTTACAAGATAAACAACCCTTTTGGGACATGTCTAGGATCTATCATGCAAATCTAATCCAAGTTCAAACTGAGAAATCATGAATCTTGGGACCTTTGAGATGAAGGGACTTGAGTAGAAGAGATGCTTTCACACCCTACGATAGCCAGCAGCCTAACTACTAGGAATCACGACCAGTAGTTGATAAGCACCCAATATTGTAGATATTTGGTGCGCCTAGTTCCGTGTTTTGTCTTTTATTTTCTGTTTAGTTGCCTTTTGTAGGGTTTTTGCGCGTAAGAGTTTCTATCTAGCATTGCAGGTTTACGCGAACAAGTGTGCTTGTTGAGTTGATTGGACAAACCAAGAGGGTAAGCAAGTAGGCGGTGCCTCGAAGATTCATCCGTCGGGTGTCAAGACAAGGCACAAGGGTTTGAGCTGCATGAAGAAGACACGGTATCGATACGGACTTCAGCGTATCGATACGGTTTGAAATCAGAAGGATCTTCAAGCTTCAGCGTATCGTTACGGAAATATTCGTATCGATACGGTTCGAAAACAGAATCATTCCTGGGCTTCAGCGTATCGATACGATTTTCTGCGTATCGATACGGGTCATCTACGGAGAAACTTGGATTTTGAAGCAAGCTGTCTCAGTATCGATACGCGATTGGAGTATCGATACGAGATAAGACCGACTTACGTTTTTACAGCTGTCCACTTTCTTTAATTGGCAAGTTACCTCTTTATGCGTGAAAAAGATATTTCTGAGGAGAGAGAGAGTCCCTTGTATATAAATAGGACCACCTTTCTCCCTCATTTGAGAGCTACCTAATTACTTTCCTTGAACTTTCCTCCATTAATGTCTTGTTGAGTTTCAAAGCTTTTCTAGCCTAAATTTCTTAAGAACTTGGTAAGTTTTAAGTTGTGTTTGTTAATTTTCCAAGTACTAAAGTTGTTGCTACGGTTTAGATCCTTAATAATATCTAGTTCGTTTTCAATTCTATCGGTTTAATATGTTTACCTTTCCTAGCATAATTTCTAGTCTTTTCAATATGTGTGAGTAGTCGTTTGGCTAAGTCTTGGGCTAATCAATCCCAAGGACTTAGGTGGTTATTCGATTCTCGAATCTTCGGGCTTAAAATCATGGGTTTCGGAATAGAGCCTAACTTGTATTTTTGGTCTAAGCTAGGGGTGTAAACTACTTGGTAAGGTGTTTAGCCAAGCGGTCTTGGCAAGTGGCTTACCAAGGGATTGTGGCCTCCTATGTGTTTGATAAAAGTTTTCAACCAAGTTGGTTCGCCTCCGGTCAATCTCATCTTGTGACAAACATAGTTTTAAAGTTAAATCTTCCGGGCAAGAGCGCGCGGTCGTGACTTTTGCTTGAGTTATCATTGGGAATCGGTAACAGCCTTAGTCATGGGAGAGAAGATCCCTAGACTTGCCTTTTCAAAGTTCATTAAAACTCATTTCTAGACTTTCGTTTTAGTTTTTACTCCACTCAAAGGAAAAACTCAGTTGGCCGTATCAAACGCCACCATCCATTACATAAACCTTCAATCCAAAGCTGAATTCGATTCCTTGTGGGTACGATCCCGGACTTCCGGATATTATGCTTCCAACGACTTAGCCCTACGCTTGGGATTTAAAACCTTATCGAAGGCAAGGTTTACGGAGCTAAGCATTTTTGGCGCCGTTGCCGGGGATTCTTATTATAGCTTATTTTGGAGGATCGACAAACCATTGTGAGTACTCCGTTTTCTTTTCTTTTCTTTTCTTTTGTGTGTTGAACTCAAACTAGCGGATACCTCTAACTGAGCCATCAATTCGACTTGAGGTTTAACGAAGCTAAGTTGAGCGTCATTGCCCTTTTTATTGCTTTACTTTTTAGTTGTTGAACGTGGCGGCGGCATAGCCCCTCTAGTCTGTTTAATTAGTTTGTGCAAGGTGTATGCTCAACGTTTATCGTAGTCCTTTATCGAAACGGTTGCATCGCTCTGTTTCTCCTCCAAGGATTCGTAATATCACTCAGGCATACTCTCCACCACGCGAGTTATCACCTCTGTTAAGGCCAATGGCGGATCAACCACCAGCCCGTACGTTGCGTGATTACCTAACTCCGGAAAGAGGGCCGCATGTGTCACCTATAGCTATTCCGAATTGTACCGCTGCCAATGCATTTGCTTTCAAGCCAGAATATCACCGGGTTATACCAGAGTTTCGGGGCCGCGAACTTGAGGATCCTTATGCTCATATTCGGGAATTCGAGACCATTGTTAACACATTCGTGACGGGGCCGGGGCAGCTTGACCAAGCCCGTTTGAAACTGTTTCCTTTCTCACTCAAAGACAAGGCCAAGCAATGGTTCCATTCCTTGAAGCCTCGCTCATTGCTAACTTGGTCCGAGGTTCAGGATGTGTTTACAACTAAGTTTTTTCCGGTTAGCCGAACCAAGCTTCTTATGGACCAAATTCAGAATTTCAAGCAGAAGGATGGGGAGGTCTTTTACAAGCTTTGGGAAAGGTACAAGGATTTGCTCGCGGCCATTCCACACCACAATCTTCCCATGTACTTAGTGATCAACCATTTCTACTTGGGTTGTGATCAGCAGGCCAAACAACTTTCTTTTTTTTTTGGTACGATGGGAAGCGGTGACTTTATGGGGAAGGATCCCGATACCGCTTGGGAGTTTTTAGATGCTTTGGCGGAAAGGGCTCAATCTTGGCAGTACATAGATCCGGGTGATCAAGCTATGAGGAATCAAGGACCAGGTGGCTCCGGCAAGTTCTCGGTGAACGAGCATAATGTTTTTGAGACAAGACTAGATGAGCTATCGACAAAATTGGATAAGATGAAGTTGGACGCGGTTCACGTTAAGGAAGTGAAAGAGGTTCGACAAATGGAGGAAGTGTGTGTGATTTGCGAGATGGTGGGCCATTCTACCGATAATTGTCCTACCATTCCCGCCCTTCGGCACCATTTTAGTCAACTCCCTCCGGAAGAAGCATGTGCATTAAACCAACGTTGGGATCCGTATTCCAACACTTACAATCCGGGGTTGCGGTCTAATCCGGCTTTCCGTTGGAATAATCATAATGAGGCGGGTGCTTCATCAACTTCACAAGCACCTCCTCCCGCTCAGAATCAGAATTGGCGACAACCCCAACTCCAAGGTCCACCACGGTTTCCTGCAATTCAAGGTCCACCCGGTTTCCAACCTCCGGGACAATTTCAAGGACAAAACCAGTTTCAACAACCACAACCATTTCCTCCGCAACGATCTTTGGAGGACACTATGAATACGTTCTGTCAGATGCAAATAACCACCAACGATCAAACCACTCAAGCACTGAATGACATACGAAGTCAAATGGGTAAATTGACTACGGCCATTGGTGTTTTGCAACAAGAGAGGGGAAAACTCCCTACTCAACCTGTGGCCAATCCACAAGGCCAACACTTCGCGCAAGGCTCTTCGGTGCCTTTCCCAGAGCAAGTGAAGGCCATTATCTCTTTGAGGAGTGGGAAGACGGTGGACAACGCTCAAGTGGAGCCGCCAGTCGCTCCTAGTTTCCTACCTTCTCCAACTCCGTCCAAGCCAACTATACCAAGTGAGGAATCTCCCAAGCAAGCTCCTTTGGAAGAAGAGAAAGGAAAGTCTAAAGAGGGAGATGTCCCTCAAACTTTCACTGTTCCCGCACCTTATCCCAACCGCTTAAGGACGCCGGCCAAGCCAAATCTCAATACCGACATCTATGATGTGTTAAAGCAAGTAACCGTCAACCTCCCTTTGATCGATGCTATCAAGCAAATTCCGTCTTATGCCAAGTTCTTGAAAGACTTGTGTACTCAAAAACGGAAGCTCCAAGTGCAAAAGAAGGTGTTTTTGACAGAGCAAGTTAGTTCACTTTTCGAGTCAACCCTTCCGCCCAAGTACAATGATCCGGGGTGTCCTACTATTTCCATCACTATAGGGGGCAAGGTTGTTGAGAAAGCTCTCCTTGATTTGGGGGCGAGCGTCAATCTTTTACCATTTTCGGTTTATGAACAACTTGGATTGGGCGAGATGAAGCCAACGCGGGTGACTTTACAATTGGCGGATAGGAGTATTCGGATTCCCAAAGGGATGGTCGAAGATGTGCTAGTTCAAGTCGACCAATTTGTATACCCGGTTGACTTTGTGGTTCTAGACACTTGTCCGGTACCGGCGGCGCAATCATCCGTTCCAATTATTCTCGGACGACCTTTCTTAGCAACATCCGATGCTGTGATTCATTGCAGGGATGGTCGACTCAACATGAGTTTTGGTAATATGAAGATGCAAGTTAATATGTTTGAGAAAGCTGTCTGTGGCTTGGGAGCTTCTCTCTCTAAGCTAGAGAGAGAAAGCTCCCCCCCCCCCCCCGGCCAAAGCAGGCAGCAGCAGCCAGCCACGCCTGGCCAGCCTAGCCACGCCGGCCTTCCAATCGCAGCAGCGGCAGTCCTCGGGCAAGGGAGCCCCTCGCACGACAGGGGCTCTCCTCCACCGCCCTTCTACATCCAGGCCCGGCCAGTCCACAGCTGGCCTTCGACGGCCTTTTCAACCCACATCCGGCCGTCCAGGCCCTGCCACCGCCGTGGGTTCTCTCCATTCCCAGTCCCGCCGCCGTGGGTTCTTCCAGCCATGGCTTTTTGCCCCTCGTACGGAGGAGGGTTTGTCCATGGTCGGAGGTGGGTAGCCCCAACAGCCATGGCCGCCGGTCATGGTTGGTCTTCCGGCTGCCGCTGGTTTCAACAGTTCCGGCGCCTCTCTCGCCGGCCATTCAACCGGCAACCCTCGGGCCCGGCCTCCTATCAACCCCAATCGGAGCTCCACAGGTTCACTACCCTCAGCTCCCTCAGATCTATCTCGTAGCCACGGCTACCCAAAGCGGGCGGCCATTGTCCGGCGGCCAGCCACAGCTAGCTCGACAGCCGTGGGCCAGGCCATCAACTGGCCACCAGCCACCGTGGGCAGGCCACCAGGCATCAGCCGCCGTGCAGCCGTGGGCCAGTCTGGGGCCAGGCCTTCAACAGGGGCCAGCCTGCTGGTAGCAGCCAGCCCGTTGGCCTGCCAACGGGCAGCCCGTCGGGCGCAGCCTGCCTTCGCAGCAGCCGGCTGCAGCAGCAGGCAGCGGCAGCAGGCAGCAGCCCGCCCGATGGCAGGTTGGGCCTAAATTTCTTTCAAAAAAAAAAAGTGGCACGGATTCCAAACATAATTCCAAGTCCAATATTGGTTTATTGTCAATCTGTTGCTGGACGCACGGGCCTGTCTGATGGTGTAATTAACCCCCGATAGGCGGTCATCTGTTGGACTGAAATCGGGGGTCGGGCTTATGGTCGAGCCTTTTATATCCCTAGAACCAGTTTTTTTTTGCTCTAAGGTTGAGTGTAGTATTCATGTGGTCGTAGCTATTTTTGATTAGATTGAACTCCTTCCTAGTTAGGGGTAGCCTGCAGTAGCAGCAGCTGCAGGAGCCGATGATTAGATTATGGTTGGAGTTTGATTGAGCAGGGTAGTTGCCGGAGCTGTCATTAACTAGATTGGTGGATCCTCACTGATCGAAAGGGGTTGCTTTGCAGTCTGTTTCTGATTAGATTTGGTGGTTTGCACTGATCGAAAAGAGCAGCTTGGTCCACTTGAGGTTCGAGTGGCTACTTTTGGTGGCCTCTCTTTCTGTTCCACTTTGAGTCGTTAGCGAGCCTAGGGGATTTGGGCGAGGTTGTAGTAGTCAGGGTGGAATGGGTGTGGTGTGCAGGGTACTTAGCAGGGTAGCCTTGTCGGATGCCGTCATCCCCTGGTTGAGCCTCTCTCAGTCCGAGTTCCTCTGTAGTAGTTGACTTCTGTTGAGCGGATATTATACTTGCTTTGGGGTGATGGAAGCCTCGGGTCTTGGTTTTCTTAGCCCAGCCTAGGAGGAGGAGGATCTCTCCTCAGCGCTGGTTATCATGTGGTCCATGTTGACCATGACTATCTACTTCAATTACCTTATTTCCTAGCCTGGCGGGTTGTGCCAGGAATAGCTCAATTTCATTTCAGTACATTTCATGGTTCTTTTCAGATCCATTTGTATCACATATGTCACTTTATTTTACTCTCCATGCGGGTTGTGCATGGTTACCGTACTTTTATCACTCTTGTTTTTTTTTCTTTTCTTTTCCTCCTGGGGTATGCCCCTTGTAGGCTGTACATTCGATTAACCTTTTTTAATTTCAAGCTAAATTACCCAAAAAAAAAAAAAAGTTAATATGTTCCATGTCGGAAGCCACATGGGGGATGATGAGGATGTCTATGGAGTAAGCATGATCGATTCACTTGTCCAGGACCATGTCAATGAATTCATTTGCAAAGACGAGTTGGGAATAGCACTCACATCCGCCGAGGTTGATTTTCTTAATGCACCCGAAGTGGCGTATATGTGCTCCTTGTTAGATGAGGAGGAGGTGTGTGGGATTACCCCGTGGATTCCGAAATTTGAGGAGCTACCCCCTATTGAGAAGCGAGCCGTCCCGTCTAGTATGGAACCACCAACGCTCGAGCTTAAGCCACTTCCGGATACACTCAAGTATGCCTATCTTGGCGATGGCCAAACATATCCGGTTGTGGTATCCTCTGCTCTAAGCGAACTTCAAGAGTTGGAATTGCTTGTTTTATTGCTAAAGCATTCTAAGGCAATCGGGTGGTCTATAGCCGACATTAAGGGTATCGAAGCATCCCTTTGCTCCCACCATATTTACCTAGAGGATGATGTCAAGCCATCTCGCCAGCCTCAACGGCGATTGAACCCAATAATGAAGGACGTTGTGCGAGCGGAAGTGCTCAAACTCTTAGATGTCGGCATAATTTACCCAATTGCGGATTCTAAGTGGGTTAGCCCAATACAAGTGGTACCCAAGAAGTCCGGGGTGACGGTAGTGCGAAATGACAAGGATGAACTTATCCCAACGCGTGTCCAAACCGGTTGGAGAGTGTGTATCGACTACCGAAAGTTAAACGCAAGTACAAGAAAGGACCACTTTCCTCTTCCCTTCATAGATCAAATCTTGGAGAGGGTGGCCGGCCACAAGTTCTATTGCTTTTTAGACGGGTACTCCGGTTACAATCAAATAGAGGTGGCTTTGGAGGACCAAGAGAAGACAACGTTTACGTGTCCATTCGGGACCTTTGCTTATCGTCGTATGCCGTTCGGGCTTTGCAACGCCCCCGGTACCTTCTCAAGGTGTATTATGGGCCTATTTAGCGACATGGTGGAGAAGATCATGAAAGTGTTCATGGACGACTTCTCCGTCTTTGGTGATTCTTTCGAAGCTTGTCTTACCAACTTGGGGCTCGTATTGGCTCGGTGTGAGGAAAAGAACTTGGTCTTGAATTGGAAAAAATGTCACTTCATGGTGACCGAAGGCATCGTGCTCGGCCATATTGTGTCATCTAAAGGGATTGAAGTCGATCGGGCCAAGATTGACTTGATTGGGAACCTTCCGACACCGAAGTGCTTAAAGGACATCCGATCCTTTTTGGGGCATGCCGGGTTCTATTGCCGGTTCATAAAAGATTTTAGTTCCATTGCTCGACCGTTGTGCCATTTGCTCGCAAAGGATGTGCCGTTTGAGTGGACACCGGCGTGTGAGGCCGCTTTCGCCAAGCTCAAGTCAAGTCTTACCTCGCCACCTATCGTGCGGTCTCCAGATTGGGAGTTACCATTTGAACTTATGTGCGACGCGAGCGATTATGCCGTGGGAGCGGTGTTGGGTCAACGCCACGAGAAGGAGCCGTATGTTATTTATTACGCTAGCAAGACTTTGAACGAGGCCCAAATGAATTATTCGACTACCGAGAAGGAGTTGTTAGCTATAGTCTTTGCACTTGACAAGCTCCGTTCTTACCTAGTTGGAGCCCCGATCACCGTGTATACCGATCATTCCGCCCTTAAATACCTTTTCACGAAGCAAGATGCTAAGGCGAGATTGATTAGATGGATTTTACTCCTACAAGAGTTTGACCTTACCATTAAAGACAAAAAGGGTGTCGAGAATGTGGTAGCTGACCACTTGTCTCGGTTGGAGTTCGAAGACCACACTTCTCACATTCCTATCGGTGACTCCTTTCCCGATGAGCAACTTTTTGCAATTTCCACAACCCCGTGGTACGCCGATATTGTGAATTACTTGGTTACCGGCTTGATGCCTGCTCATTGGAATGTCCAAGCGAGGCGTCGGTTTTTAGCGGAGGTGAAGCGTTTCTCTTTTGACGATCCGTATCTGTTCAAGTATTGTGCTGATCAAATTATCCGAAGGTGCGTTCCCGACTCCGAACATCGGAGTATCATGAACTTCTGCCACACGGAGGCTTGTGGCGGCCATTTCTCTTTCAAGAAGACTGCAGCTAAAGTTTTGCAATGCGGTTTCTATTGGCCTTCCTTGTTTAAGGACACGTTCGAGTTTGTTAGGGCTTGTGAACGGTGTCAAGCCTTGGGAAAGATCACTCGGCGCAACGAGATGCCCCAAAATCCCATCCTAATCATTGAAGTTTTCGATTGCTGGGGTATAGATTTTATGGGGCCATTCCCTACATCATTTGGCTTCCTTTACATTTTGCTTGCTGTTGATTATGTTAGCAAGTGGGTAGAGGCAATCCCAACACGCACCAATGATGCCCAAGTCGTAGTTGAGTTTCTCCGGGAGTGCATATTGGCAAGGTTTGGGATGCCAAGAGCAATTATTAGTGACCAAGGCACGCATTTCTGCAATCGGTCATTCGCAGCCTTAATGAAGAAGTATGGGATTGTGCACAAGGTCTTAACGGCTTATCATCCTTAGACTAACGGACAGGCCGAGCTAGCCAATCGGGAGATAAAGGGCATTATGGAGAAAACGGTTAATCCTACCCGCAAAGATTGGTCCCTTCGGTTGACCGACGCTTTGTGGGCTTACCGTACTGCTTATAAAACGGTGTTGGGGATGTCGCCTTATCGTCTCGTTTATGGAAAGCCGTGCCATCTTCCGGTGGAATTGGAGCACAAAGCTTATTGGGCGATAAAGAAGATGAACGCCTCCATTCCGCTTGCCGGTGCTAGGAGGAAGCTTCAACTCAATGAACTTGAGGAGCTAAGGTATGATGCTTATGATCGCTCTAGTTCATATAAAGCCAAAGTCAAGGCCATGCATGATAAGAACATTCTTAGAAAGGATTTTGTGATAGGCCAAAAAGTGCTTTTGTACAATTCTAGATTGCATGTGTTTGCTGGCAAGTTAAGGTCCCGTTGGGCCGGTCCTTATGTTGTTAAATCTGTCGCTCCTCACGGAGCCATAGAAATTGAGAATGAGTTCAATGGGAATGCGTTTAAAGTGAATGGACAACGACTTAAGCCATTTCTTGGTTATATTGAAGTTGGGGAGCCCGACGAGGACTTGGGAACTCCCGTTTATTCAAATGCTGTTGTTTCTTAGGTTGGTTTAAACTATATTTGCACGGGGAGCGAAAGCGTAACAGCTGAACTTAACTGTTTGTCGGACCCGGCCCCCAGGTAGGGGGTACCCACCATTGACTTGGGTATTTGTAGCTTCGCACGCCGCTACTAAAACAAGGATCGTGTGCCCAGCTCCGGTTAGTAAGGGCAATGTTTAGTTTGTACATATTAGCTTGTTTATTTAGTTCTGGGATTTTCACACTATGAGATTTCACTAATGCATCATTGTTAGGGCTTTAATTAGTTCTTCTTTGTAGTAGTTTACCGTTAATGATCCATGCTTCCCAGAGATGTTCCTATCGGGAGCAGTTTAGGTCTGTGGGTGAGATTTGATACTCCCGTGCTTTGGCGCTAGGCTCTGTCCTGTCTCACCTTGTTTAGATCATAGGGAACGCTGGGCTTAATTGCTTGGCGAGGTCAAGCGGTGAATTTTACCTCAGGCATGATGTAACAAACTTGACGGTCTAGTATAGCCACCCGTGTCTTACCTCGCCGGTGAGACTCGGGAAGAAAAGTATGACTCGTAAGATTGCGTGAATATCGGGTGGTGTACCTTTTTGTTCCTTGTTGTTTCCTTTTGGTTTTTGGTGCCCGGATAACACGAGCCGGGCGGTTCTAATGTCCATTGTCTTGTGGAAGGTCTTTCTCTTAAGTCTTGCAGGGTTTATGTGCTACCACGCCAGCCTTGGTAGCTTGGGTCTACTGCTGAGGTGAATGAGGCATTCAGGAGCCCTAAGCATGGGTGCGGCTTTGCACCGCTGTTGTCAGGCCAATAAAGCTTTGGATATGGCCCAGCGTGACTAGCTGTGGTTCCGAGTGGGCAGAACCGAAAGAGTAAGCCCTGGAAGCATAAAACCTGACTGGAACGGGCAATTGGCATCAAAGCCTCCAACTTGGTCGAGGTATACGGGGGTTGACATTCCCCCGTAGGTAACATCTTTTGTTCCCTCTCTATGCGTTCTTTTTCATGCTATGGGGGCATAGCATATCTTTAGTTGGGGGGAGGGTTATATATATATATATGTGTGTGTTTTTTTTTGTTTTCCTTCCGTTATTACAAAATTAGTGGATTAAAACAACTTGGCACATGCTCATGAAGTGTTGTTTTGCAAGAGTTCGTTAACGCAAATTTTGTATACCACAACTTGCATGATTGAACGAAGGTGGAATTCACGACGTTCGAGTATGTTTTGATCAAGTTTGGTTCATATCCCAATTTTGTTTTCTTGCATCCTTAGTTAGATAAATAATCTCATGTTCATGCCTAGATACGTGTGTTGTCTAATTTGAATCGAATCGGAATCTATAGCGCACTTAGGATATGATACAAGGCATTTTTTGTATGATCAAGCCACATATGAGTCTCTTTTGTCCTTTTGAATAAGCCAAGTCCGAGTCGTTCCTACTTTTAACCTTAGGAAGCCGAATGTTTGGTTGGATTTAATTGCTTCTCGGTGGCTGAATTACTGTTTTCTCGTGGTTTCGACAATGCTTTGGGTGTTTGTGAGTTGCACATAGGCGTGGGAATGAGCTAAAAGGGTTGAAAATTGAGGAGTGCAGGGAAAGCAGAATAGTATCGATACGGTTTTCTGAGTATTGATACTCCATTTCAAGCAGAAGGATTTTGAGGCTTCAGCGTATCGATACAATTTCCTGCGTATCGATACGGTTTGGAAACAGAAGGTTTTTGAGAGTTCAGCGTATCGATACAGTTTTGTGCGTATCGATACGGGTCATCTACGGGTTACAGGGGAAGACGTCTGGGTATCGATACGGTGTGAGCGTATCGATACGGTTCGTGAATCTAGGTTTTTAAAACCAGATCGGGGTCGACCCTTGTCATTCCAAATACCTCTTTCTCTCTCTACTCCTCCATAACTGCCGCCCCTCTCACTAACCCTAACCCCAAAAACCTCCAATCCACCACCAAATCTCACAAATCTTTCACCAAAGTCACTCCAAATCACCTTCTCTACAAGATTCAAGCAAGGAATCGAGGGTTTCAAGCACTATTCACCAAGAATCAAGGTATTTCGAATCCCTCTCTCTCTCTCTCTTCGTTTTTCCTTGTACCCACCACCAAAAACCCACAAAACTTCCATTTCTCTACCATATAAACCACATACAATCAATTCCTACCACCAATTTCATCCCCACTTACCAAAAATCCGAAACCATAACTTCCCCTGTTCAAGTTCCGAAATTTTTTGAAAAAATTGACAATGCCAAGGCTTAAAAGGGCTGCCAATAAACCCCCAAGGGTCCCGGTTGCTAATGTGGCATCCTCCTCTCGCCAACCTGAAATTCAGGAGGAGGATGAAGTGCTTCGAGATTTTGAGGAGGAGGAAGAGATGATGGCTAAAACCCAGAGCAGGGCCAGGTTGGTTCAAGGAGGAAACGAACCTCGGATGAGGTAAAGGCTGACAAACAAGCGAGGTGGGAGAGGAGCTTTGTGAAAAGGGGAGTGAAAAACGAGCGCCACGTTGATGTGCAAAGTCTTGGGCCGAATCATATCTGTGTCCGGAGGATCACCGAACAAGGTTTGGCTTATTTCTTTCAGCAAAATCCTGGTTATATTAAAGACATGGTGAGAGATTTCTATAAAAATATGAAGGTCCCCGAGTTGGGGAAGATGTTTGATAGGGGTTCCCGGATTACTTCTAAGGTTGGTCGGGTTACCGTTGTGGTAGACCCGGATATCATTGCTAGGGCTATAGATTATGCTCGACCCCCTGCTGCGTCTATTAACTTGCCGAGGGAAGATTATGCCTCGAGGAATGAAGTGAATCAGGCTTTGTACACCAATCCGGCGGAATCCAAACGGCCTCATGTTCCGGGGAAATTTAAAGAGGAATACCGTCTGATTAACCAATTTGTGCATTACAACTTGAACCCAAGGGGCACCGAGAACAAGCCGGCGAAGTCCGAGGGTGAGATGCTTTACTCGTTTATGGATCCTGGAACCGTGAAAGATTGGTCGAAGTACATTTTCCGCCAAATGGTAGAGTTTAAGTCCAATGCGCCATCTTACACGAGGATGCCATACCCGTGCATGATAACCAAGATTTGTATGGAAAAGGGTGTTCCGAGGGAGAATTATGAGGAGTGGGGAAAACTTGAGCCAGGGATTCTGAATAGCACGAGTTTGACCAAGAGTGTGTCACAGACAAGGGGAGCTGGAGGAGCTGAGGGTGTGCTAGGTGGGAGTTACCTTACTACAATACCTCCCAAACGTGCCAAGCAATCAGTGTGGCAAAAGCTGCTGTTCTGCCAGGGAGTGGCAACAATGAATAGCCACCGTAAGCTGAAAAAGGAAATCCGGGAGAATACTAGGAGGCAGGAGAGGATCGACCACAAGTTGGATTACATGTTGTCAAGGCAAGAGGGGTCTACTAGTGAGCCGTATGCGCCGCCACCGATTGTGGATGCCGAGGATAGTGATGATTTCGGAGAAGAGGAGCCGGAGTCAGGAGACGAGAAGTAGTTGGAGTTCTTGTTAAAAGCCCTAAACTTGGTCGGGGTGCGTGGTGGTTGACAGCCCACCTATCCTATCTTGTTTTTACTTTCGTTAGTTTAGTCCGTATCTAGTAGTTTTAGGAAACTTTTGTTGAGGCCTGTATGTGGCCAGTGACTGGATGTTTGGTAGTCGGTGATGGCCAAGGGTAGTTAAACCAAGCAAGCATATGGCCGTCACCCGTCATTTTTTAACCGTTCTTTTGTTCATCCAAGGTCAATATTAGCTAATGAAGTCCGTCGTTGATCTATAGTGCGCTTTCATTCCGTTTTGATTCAACTATTGACGATTTGCATATTTAGTGTGTGGCATGCTTCCCTTTCGTACTTTAGCTTTAGACTTTGTGTCACGGAATCTGTTTAAAGGTGCTCTCCTCAATTAAGGCATGGTTTTTGTTTTTCTCCATTGCCTAGCTTTGAGCCCTTTTTCCTTGGGGATATGTTTTGTAGCGTGCAAATGCATATGTGTTGACCGTATCTCCCTTTTGATAAGGATACGGATTTCGTACTTGGTTTGGAACGTGCTCATTGCTTAGTTATCTATCTAAGTTTTCAGCTGTTAGTTGCGAAGGTTAAATGAATTTGCTCTTTGGAACTCTTGCTAGTTGAATACGGAATGCGCATGTGATGAGTTGTTTTATCGGAAGGATTGTCTAGTTAGTTTTTTTTTAGTATGTTTCTGTTGCTCGGGACTAGCAACGCTCAAGTTGGGGGGTGTGATAAGCACCCAATATTGTAGATATTTGGTGCGCCTAGTTCTGTGTTTTGTCTTTTATTTTCTGTTTAGTTGCCTTTTGTAGGGTTTTTGCGCGTAAGAGTTTCTATCGAGCATTGCAGGTTTACGCGAATAAGTGTGCTTGTTGAGTTGATTGGACAAACCAAGAGGGTAAGCAAGTAGGCGGTGCCTCGAAGATTCATCCGTCGGGTGTCAAGACAAGGCACAAGGGTTTGAGCTGCATGAAGAAGACACGGTATCGATACGGACTTCAGCGTATCGATACGGTTTGAAATCAGAAGGATCTTCAAGCTTCAGCGTATCGATACGGAAATATTCGTATCGATACGGTTCGAAAACAGAATCATTCCCGGGCTTCAGCGTATCGATACGGTTTTCTGCGTATCGATACGGGTCATCTACGGAGAAACTTGGATTTTGAAGCAAGCCGTCTCGGTATCGATACGCGATTGGAGTATCGATACGAGATAAGACCGACTTACGTTTTTACAGCTGTCCACTTTCTTTAATTGGCAAGTTACCTCTTTATGCGTGAAAAAGATATTTCTGAGGAGAGAGAGAGTCCCTTGTATATAAATAGGACCACCTTTCTCCCTCATTTGAGAGCTAGCTAATTACTTTCCTTGAACTTTCCTCCATTAATGTCTTGTTGAGTTTCAAAGCTTTTCTAGCCTAAATTTCTTAAGAACTTGGTAAGTTTTAAGTTGTGTTTGTTAATTTTCCAAGTACTAAAGTTGTTGCTACGGTTTAGATCCTTAATAATATCTAGTTCGTTTTCAATTCTATCGGTTTAATATGTTTACCTTTCCTAGCATAATTTCTAGTCTTTTCAATATGTGTGAGTAGTCGTTTGGCTAAGTCTTGGGCTAATCAATCCCAAGGACTTAGGTGGTTATTCGATTCTCGAATCTTCGGGCTTAAAATCATGGGTTTCGGAATAGAGCCTAACTTGTATTTTTGGTCTAAGCTAGGGGTGTAAACTACTTGGTAAGGTGTTTAGCCAAGCGGTCTTGGCAAGTGGCTTACCAAGGGATTGTGGCCTCCTATGTGTTTGATAAAAGTTTTCAACCAAGTTGGTTCGCCTCCGGTCAATCTCATCTTGTGACAAACATAGTTTTAAAGTTAAATCTTCCGGGCAAGAGCGCGCGGTCGTGACTTTTGCTTGAGTTATCATTGAGAATCGGTAACGGCCTTAGTCATGGGAGAGAAGATCCCTAGACTTGCCTTTTCAAAGTTCATTAAAACTCATTTCTAGACTTTCGTTTTAGTTTTTACTCCACTCAAAGGAAAAACTCTGTTGGCCGTCTCAAACGCCACCATCCATTACATAAACCTTCAATCCAATCTAAGCTGAATTCGATTCCTTGTGGGTACGATCCCGAACTTCCGGATATTATGCTTCCAACGACTTAGCCCTACGCTTGGGGTTTAAAACCTTATCAAAGGCAAGGTTTACGGAGCTAAGCAGTAGTCTACTACTAGGAGCTCCGTTACAAGATAAACAGCCCTTTTGGGACATGTATAGGATCTATCATGTAAATCTGATCCGAGTTCAAACCGAGAAATTATGTATCTTGGGACCTTTCGGATGAAGGGAATAGAGTAAAAGAGATGCTTTCACACCCTACGGTAGCCAGCAGCCTAACTACTCAGAATCACAACTCTGAGACCAGTAGTCTACTAATAGGAACCCCGTTACAAGATCAACAGCCCTTTTGGGACATGTCTAGGATCTATCATGTAAATCTGATCCGAGTTCAAAGTGAGAAATCATGTATCTTGGGACCTTTTGGATGAAGGGAATAGAGTAGAAGAGATGTTTTCACACTCTACGGTAGCGAAAGCAGCCTAATTACTAGGAATCACAACTCTGTGATCAGTAGTCTACTACTAGGAACTCCGTTACAAGATAAACAGCCCTTTTGGGACATGTCTAGGATCTATCACGTAAATCTGATCCCAGTTTAAACCTAGAAATCATGTATCTTGGGACCTTTTCGATGAAGGGAATAGAGTAGAAGAGATGCTTTCACAACCTACGGTAACCAACAGCCTAACTACTAGGACTCACAACTCTGTGACCAGTAGTCTACTACTAGGAACTCCGTTACAAGATAAACAGCCCTTTTGGGACATGTCTACGATCTATCATGTAAATCTGATCCAAGTTCAAACCGAGAAATTATGTATCTTGGGACCTTTTCGATGAAGGGAATAAAGACGTTTGTAGCTGCATGAGAAATGTAGAAGATTATGTGTAACAAATTGTATAAGAAAAGTACGAGAAAACTTTAAGTGAATAGATGGTACAACGAGTAAAGGGACTAACGTGGATGCCCAAATCTGTGAGGCGCATGAAAACCTATCACTCTGCCGTCCTCGTCTATGGGTTCGAAATTCCCTGTGACGATGCGGAAGTCATCATCGTCTCCTCGGGCAGAATCAGGAAGTTCAAGAACCAGTTTTTTTCCTGGAATTCCTACTCTTCATATAGTAGGTTAAGGCATCTTTGGTTCAAGAGATGCTATACAGGTGGTGGATGTTGTGCAAACCTAAAGATGTGCCTAACATTTGGTTTATGGCGTTTACGCCCATAACAACCCTAAAGAAATTGGCCGAGACTTGCATTGGGGATAACGTATAGCTGGCCAACACCTGGCGGAGCAAAGGAGCCAGGGGGAATCTAACTCCACCTTCTACTATGGCGACTACAGGGATATGGAGGGTGTCGTTATCAGGACTCTGGCAAATAGCATCCTCAGGGGCCAGTGCGGTGGCTATGTTGTCAGGAATCTCGTAACGAGTCTGAACGTAGCCATGGCTTGAGGAGTGTTGCAATGGCGTCTGAACCTCCCCATTTGTAAACGACGAAATTACAGATGAAAACAAGGGGATACTAAGGAAACCCTAACCGGAAGAAAAACCCCAAATTGAAGATAATGGGGGAAAGTAGAGTAACGATGACTTACGGTGTGGCAAATGGGGTTTCTAGACGCAGAAAGGGAGATCCATGAGACGTTGAGCAGTGTTCCAATGGCGGGTATGCTCAAATCTTCTTTCTGTAGTAGAAGCCTAGAGAGAGAAAGTGGTTTGAAATGGGACGAAAACCCAAATATACTCTAATGAGTGGGGTGGCGTATGTGAAACGTCACCCCAGACGCCGTTTGGGCGTTCTGTTCCCCAAAGACATCCACTCGCATTTAATGAGGGCAGTACGAAGCATGCCACATGTAAAGGTAAGGGTAGGAAAAGACTGTCCAGCCCAAACGATGAGACGTTTTGCCTGGACTAATGATGAAAGTTGCACCAATTTCGTGAAAAGAGGTGCAGTAGCAAAATGAATTTGCTCGGTTCTTGGGAGCTTTGCTCGTCATTTGAGTGAAAATAACGAGTAAAGTTGGGGAGCAATTGTAGGGAGGTATTCCCGAACAGGCACAAAGAAGGCCCGAACACGTGGTACATGGGACCATGATATAAATATAATAGGGACAATCGCCGTGCAAGATGGTGGTCGGTGATATAGACCAGTGACATGAGAAGTCATTGGTCCAGGAGATCTGTACGTAGCCAAGGTCCAATAAACATGAGAGGTAATTAGACCAAGAGATTGATAAAGGAACAGTGACATGTGAAGTCACTAGTCCAAGAAGTCTGATCGGCAACGAGATGGCCGAACATGAGGAGAATTCTGGGAAAGTGGCCTCAGATGCAAGGAACATTTTGGAAGGTTCTAGAATGGTTGAATTCCGTAAAGGAATAAGATTTCGAGAAAATAGGATCCAGGAGAGATTCCCTACGGGAATGAGATGTTCGGCTAGCTATGGAAAAGAGTCCTAAAAGGACTAAGAAAGCAAATTGATAAGGGAACGAGAATCCAAGATCTTCTGGGTTTCCTATACGAGGTAAGAAACCTAGGGTAACAAGGATACTTGGGCAGCAAGCATCTGTGAATCTATAAATATGAGGTAAACCTAAAGGTAAAAGGTACGCAATTCATTGCAATACGATTAATTCCTACTGATAATTAGGGTTTTTTGCTAGTACATGATACTAACTCAGGTATCGGAGGGCCTTTGCCATGAGAGGCAAATATGTGCTCACCCCTTGTCTGTTTTGCAGATTAGGGTTCTGACAACGTGCTAGGTTTCTGGCGAAGAGCCACGAGTAGCCGTACATTCTTGTGTTGTTCAAAGCTTCTTTCATTTTTCTCCACTTACAAAAATGGCAATAGTATCCAGCTAAACCCAAGAAACTACGGATCTCAAACACGTTCTTCAGTCGTTGCCAATTCATAATGGACTCTATCTTCCCCGGATCAACGGACACTCCACCCTTCGAAATCACATGACCCAATAATTTGACCTCAGACAACCAACACTTGCATTTACTAAGCTTAGCGTACAAGCGATGCTCTCTCAAGAGTTCAAGAACGATGGTGAGATGAGATTGGTATTCCTCCTCCGAAGGTGAGTATATGAGAATATCGTCTACAAAAACAACCACGAAGCGATCAAGGTAGGAACGAAAGATACGATTCATTAAGTCCATGATTGTCGTCGTCGCATTCGTCAACCCAAAAGGCATAACTATGAACTCATAATGTCCATAACGTGTACGAAAGCAGTTTTCGGAATATCCTCTCTCCGAACCTTTAACTGATAATAACCGGATCTCAAATCAATTTTAGAGAAACAAGTCGCACCTCGAAGTTAATCAAGCAAGTCTAACATGGAAAAAATAGAAAATAAGAAAACTAAAAATAAAACCAGGTGATAATCTTTTTCCTGTCTCTCTCTCTCTCTCTATTCTTTTGTCTTTGTTATGTCTTTTCTATTATTATATTCATTGTCAAGATAACCCAGTATTTTTCCCTCTAAAATAAATAAGAGAAAAATAAATGTCCTCTTGTACTTTTCTCTCTCTTGTATAAATTCATTGATTATACTGGCCTAACTTTGATAATCATAATTGTCTGTTTTGAAAAACTTGTCAAGTAGCACAATTATCTCAAAAAAATTGTTAATTAGAGACTGATCACATTAAAACATTTATCTTGAAAAAAGAGAGATCAATATGCTAAATTGAAATTCATTTATTTGAGGATAAAAATGTGTTACCAACATCAAAGTGATTATTGATCTTCTCTGATTTTTAACATCATCGCAAGGGACCAAAATGGGTTCAAAATTCACAAAACCAAACCTATGCAGGGACTATTTCTCCAAGCTAGAAAGTATCCATTAAAGAAGAAAAATTCTAAAATCAGCCCAATGGGTTGACAATAGTAGGTGTGTGAATGGGTATTAAAAGGTGTAAAAATAAACAGAAATATATATTTTCCTAGGCTCCGTTCAGTTGTCGAGAAAGTTGTGTGGGAAATTGGTTCCCAGAAAAAGTGAAGTGAGGTGAAGTAAAAGAAAAAGAAAATTATTTTCCTGTGAGTGTTCATTTGACAAAAGAATTTTGCAAGAAAAATTAAGGTTTAATTGTTCATTTGTCAGGAAAAAGAAACTTTCGGGAAAATTTTGTGAGTGTTCACTCATTTTCCTTTTCCCACGACGCAAAATCCTGTGTTTTTTGCAGGATCACTTTTGCAGGAAAGTAATTCCTGCAGGAAAACTTAAATTGGTAAGTCTTAGAATTTTCCTACCAACTGAACACTAGGAAAATTATGGGAAAGTTAATATTTCCATCATTTCCTATACTTTCCTGATAACTGAACGGGCCGTAGTGTGTTTATCGTCAGCTCAGTGGATTGACAATAGGAAGATGACAATAGCAAGACTAATGAAAGAAAAGGAAATTTGTGTTTTCCCAGGATTCTTCTCACTTTCTGGAGTTTTCTGTCCCTTCTTTTTCTTTATTATATATATATACACGTATTTACCGGCTTCACTCCATTCCACATAAAAAATGCTAAGGGTACATACAAAATGTACATACAATGTACATATGGATTTTGTGGGGCTCAAATCGGGTCCCACAAAGATGATTCGAACAGTCCTGAATTTGTGGGAGCGAAAACTACTCGTCGCCCCCACAAATTCAGAAAAAATCCTTACCGATATCGAGTGAGCTGATTTTTTATAGGGCTCCATAAAAATATGTTTTAAAAATAATAGACGGTTTGGATCATCTTTGTGGGATCCGATTTGAGCCTCACAAAATCTATATGTACATTGTATGTACATTTTGTATGTACCCATAGCAGCACTCATTCCACATGTTCCAAACATGGCCCCACCCATGTCCTTGGTCGCGTAACTGTTGGGCATGTTCTACTGCCGCTTCACTCCTTGTTGCTACACTGCGCCGGTGGCGCTCTCTTTCACCCTCCTGTTTCGTTCGCTTCCTTCATTTTTCTATACTGCTACTAGCTCTTTCCCCCAACTCATTTCGCGCTTTCTCTGACAGTTCCTTTCTCTCGAAGCTTGCTTCCATTCAGGCTCGCTCTCTCTCTCACACACACACACACTACATGGACACGCAGACCTATACTGTTATATCTACATTAGCTACATATAATGAACTTGTTTTATCACCCAGTTGATCGATTTGTGATTAGGGAGACAAACTTCTTTGTTGCTTTATTGAGTCGATAATTTTATAGATTTTCTGGTTTTCAGTTTCATTTCGCATTCGCATGAGAATTTGACGGTGGCGTGAGCTTTTTAATGTCTCAGTTTACGGAGCCCTGTGATGTGACATTGTGGGTTTAATTTTGGACCATAGAATTTTGATTCCATTATCTTCAGATTCTAGGGTTTAGTCCAATGTGGGTGAATTACCAAGTGCCATTTCGAATGGGGTTTGCGTTTCTCGATTTTTAGTTGCTTTTAGTTTAGCTCTGTGATTTTGTTCGTACGGGGGTGGATTTTTTTATTATTAATTTTTGTCAACATGGTAGGAGACTTTCGTTCATAAAAAAGAGCAGAGCAGTACGTGGGTGGATTCTAGGGGTGAGGTAATGCTACAGATTTTTGTTTTGGCTTGACATCCGAAAAAGACAATGGCTGGGGCATTTGGTTCATCAATTCCAAAAAGAAAGTAAAAATAAAATGGAAAAGAGATGGGAATGGAATAGATGAGTTAACTAGTTTTGATGTTTTTTTTGTTGGCCGGGGTAGGGGACTGGGGATTAGGAAAGTGGGCAGTAAAAGAAATAAAATTAAAGGATGGGTCTGACTTGACCACATTTTGGAATGCTCTTGTTCTGTGAATGCTCCTTTAGGTTTAAAGGCCAGCACCTATGATGCACGGACACGGACACGGCGGGAGACACACCACGTGTATATTTATTTATTTATATGTATATTTTTCCAATTTTTTCCAAGTTTAAATGGCAAAATGTAGACAAAACATAACATCCATAGTTCTAATACCTTTCAAACAAAACAAGACATCCATGATCCATAAGTTCAATACAATCCAAATACCCAATTGAAAACAAAACATGATAAACATTCATAGTTCCATAATAAATTATGGGGGACACGCCACGTGGCGTGTCCCGTAAGTGTCCCCCTAAAAAATTTATATTAAATTATGGGACATGCCACGTGGCGTGTCCATACGTGTCCCCATGTCCCGACACTGCGATATGTCGACCTCTAGAGGTGTCGGTGCTTCATAGGCCAGCACACATTAATTTGCAATAGCAGCCCATGGGAAAATTGGATAATTACAGAAGTTAAAGTTCAGAAAACTATTGACGGTTTCCCCTAGCATTTCCTTTGGTTCAAGTTCTCTAAGTTGTATAGGAAAAGGTAATGCTTAACCTGTAGTTGTAATTTGTGAGTTGTGACCGTTCCAATCTATTAAGGTGTATTGAAAGGGAGTTGGTTACTTGGTTTGTAGGGCACTTTAGGAGTTAATTGAATTTTAGAACTGTCTCATGGATGATGAAAGGGGTTGCGAACTCATTATCGGATTTGCGATTAGTTTCTTTCTATTTCCTGGGATGATACAAAGACAAAGGTTATCCTCAAAATGCCTTATTTCCTCCATTAAACACATTAAATTCACGAGTAGGCGCCAGAAAATCTTTTTGAATACGACATGATGAAACCGTGAAGAATAACTTATTCATAGGTTTTGTTAAATTGTAATCCTATAAGTAGCGAGGGAGTGATTTGCCATTGTGAAATCGATGTTACGAAAGGTGTATTATTATAAAGTGGAGTTTCGTCATACAAACATGCACCAATGTACCTATTCGGTTGTTCCATGTATGAATTCAAATGTTACGGTGCTATTCTAGCATTCTTTCCAGGTCAATTTTTTGTTAGGTCCTTTATATGATACATCTACATTTTCAAGATGGCGATATAAATATTGAACCTGATGTTCAGGCCTTGAATCTCATGCATTGTGCACCTTTAAAAATTGGTTTTGTCTGTTTTACTTGCCCATATTTTTTTGGTTTCTTGCATTTAGGTATTAGGATAGTTTTATATATTCTGCTCTAGTAGCATTGGAGTACTCTATTCAACTGCAGGGTTGTTACAGTTTCCATTTGAATGACAGGATGGTGGCAGGGAGGAGAACACATACATTCACACCAAATGAAAGTTCAGCTTTCTCTCCAAACCAGGCACTGAATCAAAATCAGGCAGTTAATTACAGAAAATTGGGGAAGAGGCACCTTGGGGGTGTGATATTTGGTTGCAAGAGTAGCACGATAAAAGAATGTCTTTTCAAGCAACTTTTTGGTCAGTTATCGACAATCCAGTTACGATTTGTGCGATTTTTGTTTGGCTTTTGCTAGTAAATCTAGACAACTGATGCTGTAGAAGCATTTCCATTTGTAATCATTTCACCCCATTCTATCTTTTTCTACTTACGAAACTTCTTTTGAGTAATTTTAATGCCACTTATATGTTGTTTCATTATTATATTTTGTCCAACAACTAATGGAAGATGTTTGAAAATTGAACAGGCTTACCCGCTCAACACTTTTGTTATGTAAAGAACATAGAACCTGGTATGCCATTGTTTCTATTCAACTACACTGATAGGAAGCTTCATGGAATCTTTGAGGCTGCTAGCCCTGGCCATATGAATCTCAATCCTTATGCGTGGACCACGGATGGTTCAGAGAGAACAGTCTTTCCTGCTCAGGTGCTTATATGAGATATTTTCTTCTGCGGTTTAGTTGTATTTTCTTCTGCGGTTTAGTTGTTTACTAAGGCTCTGTTTATTTCGGCCATGTAAATGTTTTCCCTGAGATTGTTTTACAGTTTTCCATTATTGGGTGTTTGGTAAATTTTGGAAAAGAATTTTACTTCCTCAAAAAGAAAAGAAAAGAAAAACGTGTCAACTTTCACTTACCAAATCAGTACCTTTTGTATTTGGTCCCATCTCCCTTCCTTCCCCACTCTCTCTAAACAACTCATTTCATGTATGGACAATGAGGATGGGTTGGGTTAGAATTAGAGATCCTGAGAGAATTGATTGAGTGATGAGAGTACTTGCAGAAATGACTTATACAGACTTCGGCAGGGTAAGTCATTTTAGGTTCATCTGGTGGAAAACAATTTTTCGGTTTATGTGCAACCAAAACACAAATTAGGAATTTACTTTTTGAGAATATTTTGCGTCAAAACAAACGTAGCCAAAGTTCTATGACGACGGTTGAGATAGCTGCATAAAATGATGGCAAAAATGTTTAGTTATAATGAATAGTTGTTTCTATAAAAATAGGTTCAAATCCGTCTTGGATTACGATGCCATCCGCTGTCTGAAGAACAATTTAAGTCAATAATTTCAGACAACTACTACACCACAAACCATTTTTGGTTTGAGCTTGACCATGCCCAGGCAAGCAAGTTGTCGTCCTTACTATCGTCCATGGCAATTGCCCCAAGTACTTTTGCTCCTCAAAATTCGACAAAGTGGAGAGCTCTATTCCAAGCTCCACCCTCGCAAGATAGGGTGAAGGAAATAGAAGAACCTTTTAAGCCACGAGCATTTGAGGCTGGGTGGCGTCCTTTAGATGGTGCCAAGTTGGATGCCAACAACCATGCATTGGAGGATTCTTTTGAAAAGCAGGCGGTGGAGAAACCGGAGGACCTTATATACTTGAAGCTAAAGGAATTGGTTCTTAATCGGGAGCGCTCAGACCCGCCTTTAGCGGATATACAAGATAGTGTTGCTGTAAATGAGTTGCACTCAGGGCAAGATGGACTTTCAGATGCACAAACAAATTCCGAAGGAATAAGTGAAGAAAGTCTTATCAACTCATTGGAATATCCTTCTGTTGTTGCTCAGGTATGTGGTGATGTCAATTTTCCATTCATCATTTAAGTTCCGGCCATGTGCATTTTTTTTAAATTTTGGATTATCTACAAATGTTCTCTTATTATGTTTTTTGTGTATGTAGTTGGTTCAAGGAATGGAAGAGCTGAAGGTTTTTAAAAGAGAACAAATTCATAAGATGTGTTGTCTGGAGCAGAAACTGGTATGTGTTGTTGAGTCTCTATGAATGTTTTTCTCGTGCATATCAAGTGAACAACCTTAATTGCAGATTGCACATGATGGTGATTTGTTTTTCTTGGTCTTTTTAAGTGCTTGGCAGTATGTGTATGATTACTTTTGAAAGCAGTAGAGTTGGTGGTGAAAAACTTAAGATTCAATCAGGGAAAGCATAGTCACACCAAGCACAAGGGAGCAAGGGGCGACGACATATAGAAGAGTTTTTAATATGGAGCACCTTGGGGGAGCGTTTACTATATTATATATAATTTAGTGGTAGGAAATATCCTTGCTTTCATAGTTGTCCTGTAGATGTTACGACAGGTCCACTGGTGTAGAATTTTTTTAGTCCTAGTTTAACACAGTAAAAGCGGACTTAAATACCAAAAAAAAAAGAATATATGCAAAAGTGCTCTTTATACAGATTTTCGTGTGCTTTATACAAATATTTAAGCATACTATCAAAATTGAGATTATGAGGATAATGTTGGAAATCACCTTTCAATTTGAAAAGAATTGCATTCAGTTCTCGATGTCTCGTTCCCCTAAAATGTTAGAACTTCGAATGGGCTACCATTGTGGGGCGGAAGGGGTGGCACAATGCCATTATAGTGCACATCTACTACGTTGTGCTATTTTAGGACTGCTACACCTAAATACTACATCCCTGGAAACTCTTTGTTGATAAGGCATTGAATATTTACACTGACCTCCCTTCAGATTTCCAACATCTTTGGGACCTCATATGAGGTTTCCAAAATTGTGCTGCGCCCCTTGCTTGACAAGAAAATCTTATTTTGTAAGCTAATAGTTCCTCGTTCTATTCTAACCAGATAAAAAACTAGTTATATCTTTAAATCGGTAATAAATTTTATACCCAATATGGATCTTGTTTGATAGATCTCGATTAGTTCTATAATACAATGTTTTCAAAATCACATAGAACATTATAAATTACAAGATATAATCAAATGAAAAGTAACACGAACTCCCAAAAAGGACCATTATATTGGGACGGAGGGAGTATCAGAAATAGCATTGTCTAGGATCCAGATTTTGGTGCAGAAATAGAATAGCTAAGGTGAACTTCATCACAACTGATCCCCTCCGCATAATTGAATTCATCAATTAGGCTGCTGCTGAGGTTTTTGCGGATAAGTTGGACTTGGAGCACATTGACTCTATGGGATTGAGTCTTATCTTCCTCTGCAGTTCTTTTGAGCTTCGGTTTCTCCCCTCTTTAAATGGATTCCGCTATTGTTTTTTGCTAGGTATAGGAGGGTATTTTTTAATTTGCAGTCAGAGCGTTTGGCAACTTTTTTCTTTCTCTCGTCTCTCTTTATTGGGCGCACTTGTATCTCCCTTTCTTTTTAGTAATTCCTTTTTTCTGCAACTAAAAGGAAAAAAAGCATTTGATAAGTTTCTGGCACATCCTTTTCGTGCGAAGATCACCACATTCATCCTGTTTCCATCATCAGGATCTCTCACCTCTTTTCCTCTCTGATTCTTTTCCCTTAAATCCCCACTGTTGTCCCTCTCCTTTCATTCTTGCCTGCTGATCGCTGCCACTACTTCCCATCTCTTCCCCCTCTGAAAGCCATCACTGCCACACCTTATTTCTCCTCCACCGACCGCCACTTCCCCTCTCTTGTCCAATGTAAAAAAATCACCATTCCACAAAGCTGCTCACTGTCACCCTTCCCATCAGCTCCTTCTCCACTGCAGCCAATTTCTGCCTACCCACAACAATAACTAGCCGCCACCACCTCATCCCGCTACCCAGTTATGAAGCTTGCTTGCTTGTATGTCCATTTGATGAAGGGTGTTATTCACATTCTCTTACCACAATTGAGGATACGAAGTTTGGCCGTAATGATAGGTTTATGTGACTGCTGAAGCAGAACTTAAAAAATTTCACATTTTCAAGTATTATATTTGTGCATTTCATGTGTATGCCACATATGTAGATGATAAGGTGCAGAACTTGATAGAGACAATGAGGTGGGAGTTAAAGTCCACTTCAAAACCTTGAGAGTTTCAAGAGAGTTTCTGGTTTTATCAAGAGAGAGAGAAAAATATGGAAGGTGGATGGTGTTGGAGATTGCTTTGGAAGGTAGGAATGGGTGGTTGTCCTGGTGGCTATTGTTATCTTACTATCTTAGTAACAAGCAAAATATTATCTGCTTTGTTTTCTTTTCTTTCACAAGGGATTTTTTATTTGTAATTTAGTAGTAATTTTTAATGGGAGATATAGATGAGAAGGGAAGATAGGTACTTACAAAAAGGTGAGGGAGGATAGTGATATTAAAAAAATCCACAAGGGAGGTTCCTGTAATTAGCAGAAACCTTAGAGGAGGTTAATGTATTTTGCCAATACATGTTTGCTTACCAAAACTTAATTAAGCATTGGAGGTTGGTGCTGATTTGTATTTTGATGTCAATCTTTTGCTATTCGTACTTAGTACTAGCACGAATTTGAGTTATTTCTATAATCTGATCAAAGCTGTTGATTTTCTTTTAGCTTGATAGCTATGGACTTCGGCACTACGATCCCATTTTTAACCATGGGTCTATCTCTGTGAGAATACGGCTTTAAGGTGATTCTTGCTTTGAACCGGGGAATTGTAGTTTTGCAGTGGAATCTTCACCCCCTAAAGGCAATTCATACAACCTTTGCTACCAGGACTCTGGTGTGAGTATCTGGACTCTGGAGTGGGTGTATATCTTGGGGTCGGACATCTCAAACCTTGGATAATAAATAGAGGGCACGTAGATATGTATCCGGATTTGTATACAGATTCAGGAATGCGCAACATAATAATCCTTTTATCATTTTTGTTTTTATATAAACAAGTGAAAGAAGGTGACCTAATATATATGAACCCAATAATACTTTTTTTTTCCTTCCTCGTACTTCTACAAAGAAAAGTTAGAAATTCCAAAGCTGTGTCCGATCTGTATCGTGCACCTGCACGAGTGTCATGTTGTGTCATGGGTGCTTCGGCAAAATGGCTGATCTTGGTAACATAACCTACAACTTAGGGACAAAGGTAGACATGGAGAATTCATATTGAATCAGGGAACATTTTGGCTGGGCTACACCTGGTCTGAAATCATGACTGAAGCGTGAAGCTATTCGGAGAAAATTGGGATAAGTGGATGAAAGGCAATAAGATTCTGAAACAGATGGGTAAGATTCTTTGTGAGTGTTTACTGAAGTAACTTACTTGATGCCCTTAGAGCAACTCCAATCCACTCTTCAAATCTCTTTCCTCACATATGTTGAATAGCCACTTCGGATTTTATTCCTCCAACACAGTCTTCAAACTACTCACCCAAATTTGAAGACTTCATCTCACTCTTCAAACTGAAGAGTCTATGAAGAGTGACAATGACTCTTCAAATGCCTTAAAAATAGGAGACACCTCTTATTACCCTTACACTTAAAGGTAGGTTATAATTACTACCAAAATGAAATTTGGGGATTGGATTGGAGGTTAAATATAAAACCATAAAAGTCACCAATGAAAATGCCACAGAGATCAACAGTTTATACATTTGGTGTGAAAATTTAAAGTGTGGGTTGAAGATGCCCATAGGAACCCACTGATCCAAGATGTGGGTCATCCTTATGGACCTTATCTTTTGTTCCCAAACTTGTGATACATGTTGGTCTAGAGTCTAAACTTTGTCAGTTCATCATCTCTAACTTGTTTTCCCTTGAGAATCCAATGTCTAATCATGCATGGAAAATTACTTCAACCTTAGGCCTTCCCTCCTTGAAGACAAGAAGTTTGCCTCTGTCCACCTTAAAAGAGTTTTTATCTTGTATAGAGCATTTCTTATTGTTGGTTGAGTTCCACATCTATTGTCTTCACCGATTCACCCTTTTCATATGATGGATGAAAACTTTCTCCCTAATTTTTCAGGTTGAAGCAGAAACAGAAATCAAACAGCTAAAACAAAGGTGTGTGGTTTTGGAATCTAGGTTGCATCCTTCTGTGGCACATGTTGAAGAAATGGCCGTGGAGCCATTTAATGATCTTGATTTGGATCTCGATGAGTTGATATTTCTTGTGGGAGGATATGATGGTGCATCGTGGTTATCAGCGCTGGATTCCTATTCACCTTCCCATGATGTGATAAAATCTCTCAAACCAATGAACTGTATTCGTTCTTATTCCTCTGTTGCAAGGTTGAATGGGGAGCTTTATGTATTTGGTGGTGGAAATGGTTCTTTGTGGTATGACTCAGGTAGTAGCTTGGCCTCTCTGTGTGTGTGTGTGTGGTAAACTATTTATACCCGCTAACTTTTCCACTCCTTTTTTGTGAAGTTGAATCATATGATCCAGCCAGTGACCACTGGACTCTACGTCCATCTTTGAATGTCCAAAAGGGAAGCTTAGGTGGTGCTACTCTAAACAACAAAATTTTTGCAATTGGTGGCGGAAATGGGGTTGAATCGTTTGCAGATGTTGAAATGCTTGATTTAGATGTTGGACACTGGATTGGTACAAGATCTATGCTACAAAAGGTAATTCATTCAATCTCAGGCCACCTTATACTATTAATAGGTTAGCGAGGCTTCTATTGCCTCTTAAATTGGAACATAATCCCTATAAGAGCAATTAGTCTTTTTAAGTACGAAAAGAGTAAGGTATATATTTTTTCGATAACTCTGTGTATCTTATATTCAGGTTCTTTTGTAGCCTTTGGTACATTTGACTTTAAGGGAATTTGAAATTCTTGGTAGAATGGAAAGTCCACCAGCGCAAGGTTTACTGCTTATTTCGGAAAAACATTTTTTCCAAGTTTCCAGCCCAGAACATTTTAGAGGCTTTTACATCACATTATTTTTCAGATTTTAACAGTGAGACCCTTGAGAGGATCAATTCTTCCTGGATTCGTTTAACCGGCACATATTTTACCCTGCCTTAGTTTTGCACTTAGCTTTTGTGCTTGACAAACTAATTTTTAGTATATATTGGCATGCTGCTTTTTTGTTTTTCTTCCAGAGATTCGCTCTTGCTGTAGCAGAACTTAATGGTGCACTTTACGCTGTTGGCGGATATGATGGAAAGGAATATTTGGAGTAAGACATTACACCTACTTTTTTTTACACCCTATTGAACAACTATTATATGTGTGTTGTCTCATTCGCGCACTCCCAAAGATGTGCAATCATCAATAGCTATGGAGGGGCATGGTTATCCAAGGGTTTTGTGCACCTGTCACTTATTTCCAAAGTTCATGTTACGAACAACTATGCAACTGTGCCCTGTTTGTTATGTAACTCATTTCGTGTCCACTGCGGTAAATGAGTGGCAAGCATACTGCATGAACAGCAGTTTCAATGTTTTGGTGCCTGGCTTGTTGGAAGACTGTTGTGACTTTCCTCTACCCAATTTGTTAGCGAGATGTTAGCAAAGGTGGATGTTTTCGTGATCCCTAAAATTCCTCTTGGTGAAGATAAAGAAGGAAGTATGCTAATTTTCAGAGGTCTGATCAGTGGCCTCTGTTACATAGGGGAACATGAAAAACAGCACCTTTAAATGATTAAATCTATAGTTTTCATTGCTTGAACCATTGTATACCACTATACCTCCGGTAGCAACTTTGTCCCCAGTTTCCTATTTATGGTATTTGTTTAATATTTCAGGTCTGCTGAAAGGTTTGACCCAAGAGAACATTCCTGGACCAAAATTGCGAGTATGAACACGAAGAGGGGCTGTCATTCAATGGCAATTCTGAATGAAAAATTGTAAGTCCATCTCTATATTTTTCCAATCAGCTTTTCAATTTACTTCAGTATGAACTTTTTGCTCACTGGTTTCATAAACTAGAAATGAAGGCCCCATTTGCTTGGTTGGACTGCTAATGAGATGATATGTAGTCCCCTTGGATGAGTAATCCCACCAGACTAATTGTAAGGGGACTGCCAATACCACACCCCCTCAAGAAATGCTAGATCTTATTTGTTGGATTGATATCTTGTCTTTCGTGAACTTTTTTGGTTTTTGGTCGAACTTTTTTACCTTTCTCATTAGTCTCGACGAGGAGAAACGACCAAGGCAACAAGTTTTTTGGACGTATTTTTAGCTTTGAGGGAGCTTTTGGTTTATATGTCTTTCATTTTGTCCTGACGAGACGAAATAGAGATGTAATTTATCTGCCAAAATGTGAAGAAAGTAAGACAACGGCAAAAATAAGTCGTTTCACATAAGTGAAGCCAGACTCAGCCGTAATTATGGTGCTTGCAGACATACAGAGATACCCAGGTGGGAATTGTAAAATTTCCATTGATTGAACATATTGCAAAGAGTTTGTCCACAATAAGCTGGTATGTAAGGCCAATCCATGAGAATATGATATCACTTTTTGCAGATACGCCATCGGTGGTTATGACGGAAGTGAAATGGTTCCGAGCGTTGAAATTTTCGATCCTCGTCTTGGTTCATGGATGATTGGGGAGCCAATGGACCAATCGCGGGGATATTCTTGTGCTGCTGTTTTGAAGGACTCTTTATATGTAATTGGAGGCGTGAAACCAGGCGACGGCGAGAAACACGAGACCATTGTAGACACGGTATGCTATTTTGGAATCGTTTAGGGCAAGCACAACAGCCTAGGTAAATTTTGGACCAATTTACCTTGCAAAAGTCACTTCTTAAGTTTAGGCACTTTCTTTTTATACACATACTGCAGTCTCTCTATTTTACCTATACTTCATTCAAATACTATTTTGTAACTAAAAAAAATTGTATTTTACATATACAGCACCCAATGTAAACTGGACCCACAACGAGATAATCCGAACTACTCAAGTCGTTGGTGTCGTTGAGAAGATCATTCATGGAAAAAATTATCTTGATCGGATATCGATAGATATCAAACACCATAGTTTTAAAATAATGTTGTAGTTTAAATTGCTATAGATGTTCGATGAAGATAATTCATCGTCTCAACAAGCCCACAAAATGATCTGTTCAAATCATCCAATTATGAGCTTGGTGCTTAGAAACAATTTTCCTCTCAAAAACACTTGAACAGATGTTAATTTGCTTGCACATGTAGATTAAAAGGTTAGAAGCTAGTGAATAGTACTGTAGCAAAGTTAGCATCTATCTATAATATCGGGCTTTCCCTAGTCTCCTGGACCTTGAGTTTTGAACTTTTTCTAGCTATTTTAACTAAGAAAGCATTTCCCCTAGTCTCTAGTGCTTGCTCTTACAAAGTTATGCAGCTGTGCATAATTTATTATTGGCTGATTCAGTTTTTATTCTTGTTTTATGTTTGTATATAATTTGTCACTATACTACAATTGCAGGTTGAAAGGTACAAGGAGGGTCAGGGGTGGGAAGTAACCAACCTGAGGGCCATTGGAGAGAGGTGTTTTTTCTCAACTATTGTTTTGGGGGGCTAGACATTTTAAAGTACTAGCTCTAAATTGTCAATCTGAGGAATTACAGAGACATAACCTTTTTGTTTTTAACCTCACTTCTAAGTGGACAATGCAATTGGGGTGAGATGATATCCCGGAAATTTGGGCAACAATCCAATTTCGAATCTTATATGCTCTAGTTTTAGTGTTCCCTAGTTGGAATCTTGCTCACTGCTCAGGAAGGACTTTGTAGACAAGCAAGAACCTAATGCTCCGTTTGGTTGCTGTTATTGAAATTGTCTTTCTAAAACTATGTTTGATCACCCGTTATAGAAGCGGTTGTTGAGAATTTGAAGGTTTATTTTGATGTTTTCTTAAAAAAAAAAGAAAAGAGAGGCTCGTTGTCAATGAAATCTGGTTTCGAAAACCCGTCAAACCAATTAGGCTGGCCGGTTCCAATCTGTCTGTTGAGGCACATATTCAATTACCTCTAAGGATAGAACAGTGCATCTTAATTTCCATTAAGCATTCACTTAGTTTTTAATTACTTCTAAGGACAACCTGATGATAAGATTACCTTTTTACCCTTTAAATACTGGAGTAGTAAAATTCACTAAATGTGCCCAATGTTTCTTGCCAATGAAATGGAAATAGCCCACTTCAAAAGTTTGCAAACTTGCAAGACTGCCCAAAGCTGTGCAAGCCCATTAAGTTCGAACTTCGTATGGAATCCTGGGGCCATTTAACTGTGGTCAGTCTCTTTTTATTTATTTTTTGACACGCTCCTTTTAAGATGTACTTTTTCTTACCTAATCTCTCTCTCTCTCTCTCTCTCTCTCTCTCTCTCTCTCTCTCTCTCTCTCTTTTGAAGTTAAGCAAAAGCATATTTAAGCGTCCGTTTAAAGTAAGGAATTATAAAGTATATGTATGGTTAATTAAAGGATCAACATCCTCTCCATACTCCAGTCCATTGGATGGTCCTGTTTTGATCCTTTCTGGATCTATATTGATAATTCCAAAATGTTCATATTTTAGAGCTCGTTCAAAACATTAACCATGCCAAAAATTGCAACGACCGGATACTAGTTGATATGGTTTTGGAACCCAGATATTTTGAATAAAAAAGATATATAAAAACTCATTTAACCTGATTATCTCAAGACAAATACGTTACAAAATCATATCAACTTCTATTTGATCATCACAATTTTGGGTATGATCACTATTTTCGACGAGATCTAAAATATAAACGTTTTGGATCATCAAAATAGGCCTCGGAAGAACCCAAAAAGGTTCAAAACTAGACCGTCTAGTCCATTATATGGATTGGAGAAGATCTTGTTCCTTTTTCTTTTTCTTTTTTAATCCTGTCCTGTCCTTAATTGAACTTGTAATTTTGTGTTTGATGTTGGTGTTTCTTTCTTTATTTATTTTTTGAGAATTGTGTGACCAACAATTGCAAATTTGCAAATGATATATCTCCATCACAATAAAGTTTTTAAAATTATGTGGGCGTAACGGCAAAGGCTATAAACTCGTTGAATATAATGGTACTAGAAGAAAATAGTTGTTTTTGTCCGTAGAATACTAACAGCCAAAAGAAAGAAAGTTACTATTATAATATTAATAATTTTATAATCACGCACAAATACACAAATTTATACACACTTATAAAAGGTGGTGGGTCTCACACACATTACACACCTCCAATGTGTGGGACCCACCACCTTTGTGAGTGTGTGTAAGTGTTTGTGTGTGATTGTTACAATATATACCGTCAATACATAACTAACAAGACGGGTGTGTCGGGTATTTACTGCTTTTGCCACGCCCGTGTCTAGGTTCCCTGTTGTACGTTCCATTCCTTGGGATAGATTGTTCGACGGGGGCATGAACACGGGCAACCCATGTAGCCACTTGGCGCTCTTTATATTTTTTGCTTTGTCTTACCTGGGGTATGCCCCTTGTAGACTGTACATTCGGTTAACCTCTTTTATTTTCAAGCTAACCGCCCTAGGGCTTTACCCAAAAAAAAAAATACATAACTAACAAGACCGCCCCCCCACCCCCTCCCCCCCCCCCCAAAAAAAAAAAAAGAAGGGAAATTTATTCAAATGGTCCTCCTAATTTCATCTGAGTCTCATTTTCGTCCCCCAAGTATCAATTACAACTCTTTTGACCTTCAAGTTTGGTTTTTGTACCAAATTAGTCCAATTAACTTTTGCCAGCCAAACTGAACAAAAAAAATCAGATTGATGGCAGTTTGGACGTTGTAGTTCGTGCCGATTGATAACGTCTGCCCTTAATCTGATTTTTTTTTTGTCCAGTTTGACTGACAAACGTTATCAATTGGATCAACTTGGTACGAAAACGAAACTTGAAGGTCAAAAGAGTTGCAATTGATACTTGAAGGACGAAAATGAGATTCGGGTGAAACTAGGAGGACTATTTATATAAATTTCCCTAATGAAAAAAAATTCTGACTTGGAGTAAAAATTATGGTAATTGTCATTAGTACTTCATAACCATATATAGGAGTCAAAATAAAATATTTTCTCATGCTAGGTTGGTGTATATGTTCACCGAGAGAGAGAGAGAGAGAGAGAGAGAGAGAGAGAGAGAGAGAGAGAGAGAGAGAGAGAGAGAGAGAGAGAGAGAGAGAGAGAGAGAGAGAGAGAGAGAGAGAGAGAGAGAGAGAGGCATTTGATGACTCGGCCCTCCCTTTGGTGCACTTGTAAGCCTAATTTGTTTTTTTGTTTTTTTTATAGGCTAATTTGTTTTCACTTTTAACCACAACCATTTGTTTTGATGTAGTCTTCGGTATATTTGAATGTCTATTGACTACTTGTGGCATAGAAACTTATATGTATATCGTAGCTAGCAGTGAACCCGTGTGATGAACAAGTATGCATATTTATCTAATTTTTTCATACTAACAAAAAATTTGTGACCCGTGCGTCTAAATCATTGGATGAGCGTGAACTTTACATGATCATGATTTTAACATAGATGTATCCTAAACTGTCTGATGTGTATGGATCTCATCTACCAAATGGTATTGAACATGTCTGCGGACTGAATGTTGATCTATGCATTTTCATCTGCGTTTGTAGTATTGCTCTTTGTAATATGAATGATCACCAATAAGACACTTCATGGACATTTTATTTAAATAGAAAAACTAAACCAATTAAAATGATTTTAAGGTCCAAAAAGCCGAGCTCCCATTTGGTTGCCAATTCCATTGACAAATCACACATTTATTTGTATCTCATTGTTTATCGAATTATAATTTTTTTTTCACTTCTCTAAGTAGTAAGTCTGTATAGGGCTAGAGTGAAAGGAGTCATATTTGTAATTTGATAGTAGAGTGGATTGGTTTTTTTTTTTTTTAATTCAGTCAAGCCCGAAGGCGAAGATTACATCCCAAAACACAAAAATGCACCAAATTACCTAATCCGGGACCCTAGGACACCTTGCAAAAAGCAAATCAATAGGAGGTGCCGATATGAGAATCCCGTTCGGGACAAGGCAGAGAGATCTCAAACAAAATCCCAGCACAAACCATTACACAATAAGAACAGATGTAATCGAAACAACGAACAAATACAAGCGTAAAGGAAAAACTACTCCCATGGACAGTCCACAACGACCGTCGGCTGGATTGGAGCGGAGAACCATTCCAGCAAGGGGAAAACTCAGAGGAGATTCCATGGCAAGCCTCTGCTGGCACGCGAAGCTCTGAACGCGAGAACCAAGGCAACATCGGAGAAAACTTCGACAGGCCCAAGCAACCACGGCGGCTAAGACCAAACCCCCCTTTACCCTGCCGCTGACGGCCCAGAAAAAGAGCAACTCGGGTGAGACAAGCGAAACGGAGCCAATACAAAAACCCCCAACAAAGGCGCCATTATTGCCGCTGCCGGAAAATCCCCATAATACCACCATACATCCACCGACCACAGCAACCCTCAAATCCGACCAAACACCACTCCTACTCAAACTTTATTGCCCACCACCCACAAACCACCGGATCTGGGGGAGACTAGACCTACAAACTGGATCTGGGGGAGACCTAGACCGGAGAAACCCGGACACTGGCCGATAAGAACGAAACAAAAAATGCAGAAAAAAGAAAACCCCCACCCACCCTCGCAAATTATTGCCGCCTAAAACCACCACCGGCCGAGGATGAACCAAATCTGAGAGGACAAGGTGGAGCCAGACCAAACTGGCCAACCAACCCACGGCAGGTAACCAACACGCTGGACAAACTCACTTGACAGCCAGGCCGAAATCCTAAACGGACGAGAACGGGGAAGGGAGTGGATTGGTTTGAATACTTTTGGCAAGGAAAATTTCAAGAGTAAATTCGGTCAAGCGTGTAATCAATCGGGCTTCTATCGAAACCTACTATTCGAAATTGGTATGCGTGGATTTGTGAAGTGGGTCGACCTAGTTCCAAAGTGGGTCGACTGAGACTGTTGAAAAGCTGGACATATAATTTACTCTCCTCCACCAAAACTTCTATGATGCTCCCAAGTGGTATGGGAGCATCATACTCCCAATGAATATGGACCATTGGATTGAAAATAGGCAAATCATTGCCTTAGGATCAAAACCAAAAACCAAAAGTAAAGTGGTGCTTCGTACTTCTCGATGTATCAAAAGAGAGATCACCCCAAGCGTAGGGTATAAGCGTCCAATTGAAGCATAATAAATCCGGAAGTCCGGGATCGTATCCACAGAGATAACTAATACGGCTTTGATGGATTTGTAGATGTAAGTATGGTTTCCGGCTTTTAGTCAGCCAACTTGGTTTTTCGTATGCGGTGGAAAGTAAAAAGGCTAAATTAAACGAGAATAAACTAGATAAAAAGAAGGTTAGGTCTAGGAATCACGAGCGCCCACGACTCAAGCAAAACCACACTTTTCACCCCAATACACGGTCTAACCCGGAAGATAAGATGGTTCGAAAATCAAGCTAGCTATAGAATTCATTTAGCAAACACCTCGAGCGACAGAGCTCCAATCATCATGTGTGGTAAGTAGGCGAAGCTCTTACCTACACATGATCAAGGAGGTTATCACCTCGGTAATTTGACAAACAAATCCAAGCCCCACATCAATTTCCAAAATAAAGTTGCAAACTTTTTGGTGAAAAATGTAATTTTTACTCAAGCCATGGGGTGCTAGTCACCCCATGACCCAACCTTATGAAACTACTCACACATATCTAAAAAGATAAGAGCAAGCAAAAATCTACTTAGCATAAGTGTAAACACAAGCCTAAGAGAAAATTAGATGGAAAGATAGATCGGAAGAAACTAAACAACTTTAATAAAGGAGAGAGTGGCAAAAATTAACTTACAAGAGTTGAAAATGCAGAAATTAAGGGCTGGAAAAATAAGAACTCTCAAGAACACGAAGAACAATTCAAATCTAGCTCTAGATCTAAAAAACGGGTACAAATCTAATTTCCTACGTGTTTGTTCAAAATGACATCACGCCTATATATAGTCCCTGAGTACGCGGATGGAATATTCCTCGATGATTCCCCCTTAAGGTCTCGGTACCGATGGCAATGGCCTTAAAACACAGTTAAGCGCTCGGTACCGATGTCCCAAAAATCAGCCATCGATGGCGAGCTCTTAAGTGCTGTCCCAGAGTTAGCTGCTCGGTACCGATGTCCAGAATCCTTGCCATCGGTGCCGAGCTCTTATCTTCGGGCGTTGACCGCTTTGCCTTGGCGTTGACTGCTGCTTCTTGGCCTTGCCTTGGCCATCTTGCTCGGGCCACCTTGGCCATGCTGCCAGCCAACGGGCCACCCTTGGCTGCTTTGCTCGCTCTTGCTCGGGCCATTTGGTCACGCCTGCCTTGATCATTGCTTTGGCCCGGGCAGCCATGCCTTGCTTGGGATGCCTTTGCTTTGAGTCCCTGTTTTTGAGATAGTTTTCTACAAAACGCCACCAAACTACTTTACGAGCAAAAGTAACTTAAAAACAACAAATTAAATAACAAAAGTAATTAAGACTAGCCACTAGCGCACCCTTTATTACATTGTCGGGTGCTTATCACACCCCCCAACTTGAGGTTTGCTAGCCCCTAGCAAATAAGACACGAAGAATAGAAAAACTAACAACTTGCAATTCCCCCGCTATCACAACTTAGAACATGCTCAACTTTGAAACCTAGCAAGAGTTCAAACAATCTATCGTTTTATTTCATTTCATACAACTCACAGTTTCAGTTTCAAACTAAACAGGCCAAGCATAAGCAAGTTAAGAGCAAGCTAAAAAGGTTCGTGTCCTCGAACAATGGGAGGATACGGGACACGAAACCTTGCGAGATCAAACTAAACCATATCCACCAAAAAGTGCTGGATAAACAGGCGATAGTGAAAAACAAATACTATGCCCCAAACAACTACAGCACTTATTCAACAGAATTAACCAACTAACAGATGATTATTGGATACGAAAGGAAAGCAAGCTATTCAACTAATCATGCAAATATCAGATAGTTAATCGTTAAGGAATCCAAGCGCGCAAAGGATCAACTAAGGACTTTTTCAAGCTTATAATGACCTTGGTATTCAAGAAAGGGTTAGCACAAATGGGCGACGGTCTATACTAGCAAGGTCAACTACCCAAATGACCGCCGCCAACAAATGAAAACAACCAAGTCAAGGGCCATACCGGCTAAACCAATATCCACCAACTAACTACTAATGTAAAGAAAACTACTACCACCAACTCCTTCACAACTAGTCACCATCCTCATCCGGCTTCCCACGATATTGAGCATCGAGTTTCCCCTTTTTATTGAACTTTTTCTCCTCCCGAATGAATAATAGCCCATAAGTCAAACCAATTCTCTCATCAAAGTATACAACCCTCCTTCAAATTCACTTTTGCTCTTTCATAGCATTTCTTTGATCTTCTCTTTCTTTCTTTTTCTTTTCTTTTTTTTTTCTTTGAGAAATGGGGTCATTTGAGGTGAGATTTGTAGTAAGAGAGATTGGAGCCAATTTTGGAGAGGAAAATGGAAATTTGGGTCTTTCGCTTTTGTAGTGGGAGTGGAGAGATAGAGAATCATGTAACAATTTTTCGCTTTTTCGCATTCCAACCACTTCTACCATTTCACACCACCCCCAAATCTCCTTGAACAATGAAAACTCATCCCAACATCCCTCCGAACAACCGGTTTCCTAGGTTAAGCAAAGAATGGGAGAAATAACATGTTGCGAAATAGGACAAGGTGACTCATATGTGGTGTAATCATGCAAAGAATGCCTTGTATCTTCTCCTAAGTGCGCTTTTGGATTCCAAAATGATTGAAAATCGACATTAAACACAACTAGAGATAGACATGCGATTATTCACCTAACTACAAGCATTTTATTGAATTGAAAAGGTGGGGATATGGCCAAAGCTTGCTCAAAAAACTTTACTCAAAACCTAAACTGTTCAATTAAGCACCAAAATCTCTTAGGGTTGCTACGAACTCTTGCCACCTTTCAATTATTGAGCATGCAACAAGTTACGAAAAAGAGCTAAAAACATGATAAAAAGGAAGAATTTGCA
Source organism: Rhododendron griersonianum (assembly GCA_018127125.1). Taxonomy (NCBI): domain Eukaryota; kingdom Viridiplantae; phylum Streptophyta; class Magnoliopsida; order Ericales; family Ericaceae; genus Rhododendron; species Rhododendron griersonianum. The sequence goes on along the minus strand of CM030796.1, from coordinate 27,077,243 downwards.
AGTAAAAACCTTTATTTATTTTTGGAATTTTCAATTTTCTCATTTTTTTGGATTTTTCAATTTTTATTGTTTTTGGATTTTCAAATTTCTAGCAACTAGCAAACAAATAGCACATAAGCTAACCCCTCCCCCCAACTTAAAGCGATGCTATGCCCTCATAGCATTAGGAACAAGAGCGAAGGAAGGAAAGAGTGCACGAATGTACCGTCCAAGGGGAATGTCAACCCCTAAATACCTCGACCAAGTAGGAGGATTTCATGTCAAATGCTTGCTCCAGTCCGTATAGATGCTTCCAGGGTTTACTCTTTCGGTTTTGCCCACTCGAAACCAAAGCTAGTCACACTGGGCCATATCCAAAGCTTTATCGGACTAATAACCGCGGCGCATAGCCGCACCCATGCTTAGGGCTCCTGAATGCCTCACTCACCCCGGCTTTAGACCCAAACTACCAAGGCTGGTGTGGTAGCAAATAAACCCTGCAGAAGACTTAAGAGGAAGACTTTCCACAAACAAATGACATTAGTACCACCGGCCCGTGTTATCCGACTTCAAACCAAACCAAAAAAAAAACAGAAAAACAAAGAAAAACACAAAAGATCATGCAAAACGATTTAGAAAATGCAACACAGAATGCAATGCACCACCCGATCATCACGCGATCAAACGAGTCATACTTTTCTTCCCATTCCGTACCGGTGGGGTAAGCAATGGGTGGCTATACTAGACCGTTGAAAATTTGTTATGCTAGCGCCCGTAATAAAATTTATCGCTCGACCTCGCCAAACAATGAAGTTCAGCGTCCCCTACGATCAAAACAAAGCAAGATACAATACAACCTAGGTGCACTCCAGGCAATATCACACCTCACCCATAGACCAAAGTTGCCACCGATAGGGGCCTATTCGGAGAGCATGGATCATTAACGACAAACTATTACCAAGAAGAACTAATGAAAGCCCTTTACACTAACACGTTGGTGAAATCTTTTCATGTGAAACATCTCCAAGACTTTATTTGAAACCAAGTAACACATAACATGGCAAACATGACAAAACAGAACAAAACATGACAAAATAAAACATGCATAACTAACACAAAACACGACAAAGCACAAAAGAAAAACACATATGTACATTTAGCACACCATTAATAACTATTAGAAGAAACAGAGCACTCCAAGCTACACTCTTTACCAAAAATTGAACTCGACCATACCATAAGATAAGATACTTTGAGTAAAGCAATTGTTGAATTCGTTTTAAAAATTTAAGTTCGTCCAAGTGCATAGCCCAAACAAGATCAATTTTCAAGTTGTTGACAAAATCTACAATATAAGGATGATAAACCACAAGAAAATCGTCAACACCAAGAAAATCAATTATTTCTATGATTGGAAATTTCTCAAAATTAAGCTCACATGCATCTTGTTTTTCTAACAAAGAGTTCAAGGAATCTACCTCAACATCCATTTTTGTAGCGGTGAGAGGATCAAGGCACGAAAAACTCGAAGGGACAATTGTAGCTTCCACGGGCTCCAAATCTTCAAAGATTGGTCCATAAGCATCTTGCTTAGCCAACAACGCATACAAGTAATCCACTTCGGCATCCATTTCCTTAGCGGTGAGAGGTTTTGCCAACGGATCATCACAATAGACGCCCGACATTTCAAACATGTTCATCTCATGAGCAAGGAGTAATTCCTCTGGGGAAGGGTCAAGATACGGGAGATTGGAAAAGACAACTTTAGCGGTGAGGTATTTTCCTCCCGGATCATCATATAAAGGGGGATCCACAAGAGAGGGAAGAACTTTCTTCTCGATTGGCGGTAACTCTTCAAATTCTTCAAACTTTGGGGTCCGAGAATTCACATCACAAGCTCCATCCTCATTCAACAATGTATACAAACAACTGACTTCGGAAGATTCGAGAAATTCAGCCTCTTCGGCTGTAAGAGCAACCTCCAAAGGATCACTAAAAAGCAGCTCGTCCACATGTTCCTCCACCAAAGAGTCAATAAAACTCACTTCATTCACATTTTCATCATCCCCCATTTGACTGCCGATATTGAACACATTAACCTCCATCTTCATATTGCCGAAGGTCATGTTGAGCAATCCGTTCTGACAGTTGATAACTGCATCCGCCGTGGCTAAGAAGGGTCTCCCAAGGATCACCGGAGTAGAAGTAGCACAAGAGTCGGTCGGAGTCGTGTCAAGAATCACAAAGTCCACTGGATAGATAAACTGACCAACTTGCACCAAAACATCTTCCACTACCCCCCTTGGAATGCGAACACTCCGGTCGACCAACTGAAGGGTGACTCGAGTAGGCTTCATCTCCCCCAACCCAAGTTCTTGATAGACGGAGAACGGAAGTAGATTGACACTTGCTCCAAGATCGAGCAAGGCTTGTTCGATACGCTTATCTCCAATGGTGATTGCAATGGTGGGACTCCCCGGATCTTTGTACTTTGGTGCAATGTTCGTTTGAATAATGGAGCTCACTTGTTCGGTCAAAAAGATCTTCTTTTGGACGTTCAACTTCCGCTTTCGAGTACATAGATCTTTAAGAAACTTAGCATAAGAGGGGATTTGCTTGACCGCATCCATAAGGGGGATATTGATCTTCACTTGATTAAACAACTCATGCAACTCCGCATTAAGATTCGGTTTCGCCAAAGCCTTCAAGCGTTGAGGATAAGGTGCCGGTGTTGGAACAACTCGAGGATCCGGTACACTTTCCTTCTCTTTACCCTTTTCCTTCTCCCTTTCTTCTAGAGCTTCCTCACTTGCCTCCTTGGGAGATTCCCCAAGGATTGTTGGACTTGACTGATCAACAGGAGGTAACAAGATAGGATCCGAGGGCATCTTCACTTGGTTGTCTACCACTTTTCCACTTCGAAGGGAGATTATCGCCTTTGCTTGCTCGGGGAAAATCACCGAGGAGCTAGCAAAGTGCACACCCTGGGAAGTCGGATTGGAAGTTGATTGCGGGTTGGGATGAGGCTGAGTTGGGAATTTCCCCCTTTCTTGCTGTAATATCCCCACAGTGGTTGTCAATTTGCCCAATTGATTCCGAATATCATTCATCATTTGGGTCTGTTGCTCATTGAAAGTATTCTGGCCTTGCAAGAGGGCACCAAACTGCTCTTCCCAAGAACGCTTAGGGGGTTGTTGAAACTGAGAAGGTTGTTGAAATTGAGTAGGCTGCTGTTGGAATTGACTTGCTTGAGGAAATGGAGCAGGAGGAGCAAACCCCGGCGGAGCTTGAGCTTGAGGAAAACGGAAGGCATTCTGGGCTTGTTGTTTCTAAGGCAACTGTTGAGCAGGAGGTTGCATTTGAGAAGAGCTTCCCTCATTTGATTGACCCCAACGGAAAGAGGGATGTTGTCGAGTCCCCGAGTTGTAGGATTGAGAATAAGGGTCAAATCTTTGCACAGCATGCACCTCTTCTGGGACAATCCCATTTATCACATTCTTCAAGGCAGGGATATTAGGGCAAGATTCTGTAGAATGGCCCACCATCTCACAAATAACACACACTTCCTCCACTTGGCGCTCCACTTGGCGTACCGCCTTCACTTCTTGGGACTGAGCACTCTTAATCTCCAACTTATCAAGTTTACGAGAGATCTCCTCCAACCGTGTTTCAAAGGCCGTATGCTCCGAAATAGAAAACTTCCCAGAACCTGAAGGGCCTTGGTTGAACATCGCCCTATCCCCAGGATCAGCAAGCTGCCAAGTCTGAGTCTTCTCCGCTAGTATCTCATAGAAGTCCCAACCATCTTCTGGTGTCTTTCCCATAAAATCTCCACCACCCATTGTATCCAAGAGTTGTTTGCTCTCTTGAGAACATCCCGTGTAAAAGTAGTTAACTCTGAGATATAATGGGAGGTTGTGATGTGGAATTGACATAAGCAAATCCTTGTAGCGCTCCCAATACTTGTGATACGTCTCTCCATCCCTTTGCTAAAACATTTGGATCTGATCAATAAGCAACTTGGCCCTGCTAGCTGGGAAGAACTTTGTAGTGAAAGCATCCTGAACTTCACCCCAATTGCGCAAGGATCTAGGCTTCAAGGAATTGAACCATTGCTTCGCTTTATCCTTGAGAGTGAAGGGAAACAGCTTCAAGCGAGCTTGATCAAGTTGATTCTGAGCAGGACAAATGGAATACAAAATATTTTCGAACTCCTGGATATGCAAATAAGGATCCTCCAATTCCCGCCCCCGAAACTCTGGAATAACCCGAAGATACTCAGACTTGAATTCGAATGTAGTCCCAACAGTCGGAGTAGGTATAACGATAGGCGATATAGAAGGAGCCCTTTCTGGATTCAAATAATCACGAAGAGTGCGAACTGGAATTTCTTCGGCCATTGGGCCTTTTTGATTGCGATTTCGATTTACTTTGCGCGGTGGAGAGTGGGCAGGATACGCCCTGGCAATGCTACGGATTCTCGGAGGCGATGAAGAACGGTGAAGCCGTTTGGAATTTGGGCTCCGATACACAACAGGTATAAACAAGCAAAACTACCAACTAACTACCAGCAAACTAACAGACCGGAGGGGCTAGGCCGCCACCTCAACAAGACAAACAGAAATAGAAAGTGCGAGGGGTTATGCCACCGCCTCGGCTCAACAATGCAGATTAAATGAAACTAACTAACTAACTAACTCAATATCTACTCCGGCTTCGTTACACCTCAAGTTTGGCATGAAACCAGGTTAGAGGTATCCACCGAATTAGATACGAGCAACTAGCAAATAAACTACTAACTAAAAGAAAAAGAAAGAAGCGGGATACTCACAATGGTTTGTCGAGCCTCCATAAAGCCATAATAAGAAATCCCCGGCAACGGCGCCAAAAATGCTTCGTACTTCTCGATGTATCAAAAGAGAGATCACCCCAAGCGTAGGGTATAAGCGTCCAATTGAAGCATAATAAATCCGGAAGTCCGGGATCGTACCCACAGAGATAACTAATACGGCTTTGATGGATTTGTAGATGTAAGTATGGTTTCCGGCTTTTAGTCAGCCAACTTGGTTTTTCGTATGCGGTGGAAAGTAAAAAGGCTAAATTAAACGAGAATAAACTAGATAAAAAGAAGGTTAGGTCTAGGAATCACGAGCGCCCACGACTCAAGCAAAACCACACTTTTCACCCCAATACACGGTCTAACCCGGAAGATAAGATGGTTCGAAAATCAAGCTAGCTATAGAATTCATTTAGCAAACACCTCGAGCGACAGAGCTCCAGGCATCATGTGTGGTAAGTAGGCGAAGCTCTTACCTACACATGATCAAGGAGGTTATCACCTCGGTAATTTGACAAACAAATCCAAGCCCCACATCAATTTCCAAAACAAAGTTGCAAACTTTTTGGTGAAAAATGCAATTTTTACTCAAGCCATGGGGTGCTAGTCACCCGATGACCCAACCTTATGAAACTACTCACACATATCTAAAAAGATAAGAGCAAGCAAAAATCTACTTAGCATAAGTGTAAACACAAGCCTAAGAGAAAATTAGATGGAAAGATAGATCGGAAGAAACTAAACAACTTTAATAAAGGAGAGAGTGGCAAAAATTAACTTACAAGAGTTGAAAATGCAGAAATTAAGGGCTGGAAAAATAAGAACACTCAAGAACACGAAGAACAATTCAAATCTAGCTCTAGATCTAAAAAACGGGGACAAATCTAATTTCCTACGTGTTTGTTCAAAATGACATCACGCCTATATATAGTCCCTGAGTACGCGGATGGAATATTCCTCGATGATTCCCCCTTAAGGTTTCGGTACCGATGGCAATGGCCTTAAAACACAGTTAAGCGCTCGGTACCGATGTCCCAAAAATCAGCCATCGATGGCGAGCTCTTAAGTGCTGTCCCAGAGTTAGCTGCTCGGTACCGATGTCCAGAATCCTTGCCATTGGTGCCGAGCTCTTATCTTCGGGCGTTGACCGCTTTGCCTTGGCGTTGACTGCTGCTTCTTGGCCTTGCCTTGGCCATCTTGGTCGGGCCACCTTGGCCATGCTGCCAGCCAACGGGCCACCCTTGGCTGCTTTGCTCGCTCTTGCTCGGGCCATTTGGTCACGCCTGCCTTGATCATTGCTTTGGCCCGGGCAGCCATGCCTTGCTTGGGATGCCTTTGCTTTGAGTCCCTGTTTTTGAGATAGTTTTCTACAAAACGCCACCAAACTACTTTACGAGCAAAAGTAACTTAAAAACAACAAATTAAATAACAAAAGTAACTAAGACTAGCCACTAGCGCACCCTTTATTACATTGTCGGGTGCTTATCAAGTGGTTTTGTCAAAATCGAGATGGTTTTGTGAACCGTTGACCAAAAAAAATGGAAGATTACTTACCACAGAACATTTACATATACCATTGAGTAAGGAAACACTTACCATAATTTATTTTCCCGCACCGGGGAATACTTTCTCTCTCTAGGAGCTCTCTCTCTCCTTTCTCTCTCTACTTCACTAGTTAGGGTTTTTCTAGGGGGGTTGGGGCTGCCGCCCCTTGCTCCACCTCCTCCCCTCCTCCTTTGCCCACCACCCCTCCTCACCTCGCCGCCCGTCAAATCCCTTCCCTAACCAGATCCACTTCCTTTTCGCCTCTTCCATCCCCTCCTCATTCGACCCGCCTTCTCTCATCCACCGCCGCCGCCACTGCCTCCTCGCTGCCTCCGCCTTCTCCTCGCCACCTCCTCTCCGCCTCCTCCTCTACCGCCCCCTTTGGTTCGGTGTTTTTCGAGATAGCTCTGACGGAGAGATGAAGTAGGGTGGCTCGGCTCCCTCCGGCAATAAGTCTCCAGCCTAATGGGTGGCGTTTCGCTGCCGACAGCTCCATGGCCGGAGGTTCCTGTACCGGGTGTCTTTGGCTCGGTTTCTCCCGGCTGGTCTCCCCAGTCCGGTGACTGTACCAGTCTGGTTTTTCCCAGATCCGGTGGGCGTGGTAGGTGGGCGAATAATTTCAGTCTGTTTAGGTTATTTTGTTCCGGTTTGATGTTGATTTCATCCGTGCTTATAGCTATGGTTTGAGCTGGGTGTCCCTTTGAGCTTTACTGCTAAAATCGGGGACGGGTTTGATGCCTTGCATTTATGTATGGTCTGCTTTGGCAGTATGTGCTTTGTCTAGGTTTTGGTAGTTTTGGTTCATTCCTGTATTTTTTTGATGAAATCGTTGTAGCCTTCGGGCTTTTTACCTTCGGGTATTGTGAAATGAATTGATTGACTTCTCAAAAAAAAAGAAAAGGAAACACTTACCATTGAATAAGGCTAAACTTACTATAGATTATGAAAAAACTTACTACAACCGGTTGCTCAGGTAACAAATTACCATTAACCAAAAAAAAAAGTACCCTATTTTTTGGCGGGAAAATTTAGAGATTTTGGGGATTTATATGTTCACACCACTTTAAGCTATATACACCATATTTTTTGCCTTGTTGCTAACAATTGGGTAGTGGGAAACCTAAAGAGTGGTGTTCGATTATAAATCTAGTTTAAGATTTTAATTTGGTCTTAAGATATAGTAATTAAAAGAATTATTTGGAAATTAAAATTTTGAAAAATATTTTTCATATTTTCCAAATATCATTATAAATGTATTTAATTAATTTGCTTTTAAATAATCATATATTTAAGTAACTTACTTTTAAATATTATGGAACAAAATAACGCTAATTTACAAATTAAGTTAATATATACTACTCCCTCCATCCCTAAATGTTTGGCACTTTTGGGAGTTCTAACTTTTAAGGAAGAAATATTATTGTATTGTGCAAAAAACCAAGTGTCCAATCTTACCCTTCTAGTGTACTTTGAATAGTACTTGAAATTTTGAATTTGAAATTTTGTGCCCAAAAGAAAAGGGTAACATAGGAAGTTTACCATATTTTGCTTTTGACTTTTCAAAATGGACAAATTATGTGGGACAACAAAAAGCATGAAAGTGCCAAACATTTAGGGACGGATGGGGTATAAAATAACGCTATAAGTTGATTGTTACAACAAAATTGAACAATAAATATATTTTTGCTTAATAGATATTGAATAATTTAGTAGAATTCCCAATTGAATTTATGGTAGTATTTAATGAAATTAGGCTATTCAATTTCATTAATATAGTTTATAGTGATCAATATGATATAATTTGAAAATCTAACAACTAATAGTGTTGATAGTAATATACTTTACAACAATCAGTTAACAAGGATGAGTTCATTTGCAATTGATTGATTTAGTCATAAGCTCAACCAATTGATCAGGCAATTTGAGTTGATTAAGATCATATTTGGCAGATGTGGTAGTTAACAATGATGTTGATTAATATTGATTAGTGAAGATTAATACAATTGGCTAAAGTAGGCTTGACTAATTTGTTTAATTGCTTAAGCATTGACTTATCTATTTCAATCATTCAAATTACATAATTAGCAAATTTCAAAAATGGTTATTTGGTGGTTAACATTGATCACTTGGCAAATGAAGGAGTATGGTTAACATTGATCACTTGGCATTTGTAGGAGTAATAGTTTTTGTGGTTAACATTGATCACTTGGCAAATGTAGGAGTAACCACTAATGAATCAATAAATTGAAATATCTCATTTTGGATGACAATTCTTTCTAAAAGTAATTTCGTTAAATATAAACACTTTTATTTAATTTATCATAAAAGTAATACAAGTAGATCCAAATAAAATTTAATGTGGTAGATATTATGACATCAGTGATGATACATAAATGTATACCTACCCGTCATTAATGTTATACTTACCATAGTAAAGGTTACAGATACCACAAAAGCTGAATTTTGTTTACCATGGACTAATATTTGTAGATAATACTTACCATGTGGTTGACAATACTTACCATGAAATAAGGGAAAACTAACTATTGCTGAAACCAATCCTAACATGCAAAGTGATGAAGTTTTGATCATTACCTTGTTTATACTTATCATTACTTATGGCTATTTATACCACTTTTTATGGTATTTCTTATTACGGATGAAAACCGTGTTTATTTGTTATTCTTGACTTTTGAAGCCAATAAGTTAAGAAGCTAACTAGGTGAGTTTTTCACAATAAGGAACTAAGTTTTGTTGTGATTAGCTATTACCAACCTATTCAAAGAACATAAGTTGAAGAAAGACAAAAAAAAAATCACAATAAACTTGACCAAGCTCTTCATGTCATTACTCTTACCATTGTTTATGGCAGATTATACCTCATTATGTGGGGTTTTTTAATTATGGATTGAAATCGTACGTATTTAGTTATGATTTTGACTTGTAAAGCCAATAAGTTGTAGAAGCTGTAACTAGGAAAAAAATTCGCAATAAGAAACGAAGTTTAATTGTGATTAGCTTTTACCAACTTATTTTTTTTTGGGTAAAGCCCTAGGGCGGTTAGCTTGAAAATAAAAGAGGTTAACCGAATGTACAGCCTACAAGGGGCATACCCCAGGTAAGACAAAGCAAAAAATATAAAGAGCGCCAAGTGGCTACATGGGTTGCCCGTGTTCATGCCCCCGTCGAACAATCTATCCCAAGGAATGGAACGTACAACAGGAAACCTAGACACGGGCGTGGCAGAAGCAGTAAATACCCGACATAACCCGTCGGTATAGGGTACAATCCGAGGCCCTCGAAGTCCTCGCAACTCATACAACTGAAAACATAAACGATAACAATAACAGCCAGTGCACAATAGTAGATAATTGCAAATTGAATAACGAAGAGCGCACTGACTGCGATGATTTTCAGTCTAGCCGGGATACCGGGCTGGCTGCTTGGGGTTGACTGGCCTGGGCTGGTTGACTGGCCTTGACTCAAGGACTGCCCGATGACGTAGGGCCCGTGCCGGGCCATGATCTGTGACGGCCGGACTGACTCCGGCAGCCGACCTCGAAACCGGCGAGCCACCGTGGCTCGAACTCGAAACCACCTGGCTGAGCCATCGCCGGCGACGGCATGACAGCCCCTTCAATGTATTGTAGATCTCCATGAAGGTTTGGCTCTATTGCCAAGCCACTGATCGAGCAGAAAATCTCCAATCCATTAGGCTCCGAACCTGGGATTGATGACTGCCCAACTAGCGTGTCCGGCGACCCACTGCCGGTAGTTCATCCTGTGCAGCTTACCATATGCAGCTTCATCTTGGGAATGAGTAGCCCATCCCGCAACACCAGCCACAATTGATTACTCGGATGCAATTCGGTGAAGATAGCCATGGACTATTACTCCCCACCGCCGTACCACCAGAGAAAGGAGAGATCTTAGTACTTCCCCCTTTTTTCATTTTCCAACCCATTCGGCTGGATGTGGCACTGTCTATCTACCAAAATTTCTGGAAAAACTCCCTGCCATACCAACAATCTGTAACCAACGAGAGCTTAGATTGAACCACCAGAATAATCGGTGGGCGGCGAAATCAAAAGAACTGGTTTCTGGTGCCAAGCGAGATAACCCAGCCGAGAACCCACTTCAGCCGAGATCCCCTTCTCTCGCTTTGGTAATAGCCCGCGGCTGTGTTGCTCTGCCTCGGAATAACCGAAGAGAGCTTAATTACTTCATAATCGGTGAAATGTGGCATAGATATGAAGATGTGGGTTTAGGCAACCCAGATCCCCTTTCCTTGTTGAAACTCTAGCCTGTAAGAAATCAGACCACGGGTGGCTGAAGAAATCAACAGGTAGAGGGTGAATCAATAAGTCCCACTTCAATAATCAGTGGGTTGTGATAGTTGGTCCGGACCAAAGATGGCCGGATATGGATTTGGGCGGTAGAGGAGAGCTTCTCTAGAGAGAGAAGTTCCCTTGCCCATCCTCAATGTGTTATCATGTGGTCACCGTTTTTACCAACTTATTCAAAGAACATAAATTGAAAAAAAAAAGACAAATAAGTTTTTCACAATAATTTTGACCAATCTTCCCATGTTTTTAAAACTCTAATTTGGTAAGTCTCTTATTATCTAGTCAGTTAATAGTCTATTATGTATTTGTCCATTCACTAATTTTAAAACTCTAACTTTGTAGATTGCTAAAAGGTCAAGAAATTCCAAGAGTGTTCAAGCTCAGTTCCATGGCAGTAACTTTGAAGGATGGTCAACAATTTCGGACAACGATTGTAAAAGATAAATGTAACCTTTGTTTGTTTGTAGTAAAACTAAGGCAGTGAGCAGGGCAAGAAGTTTATTGTAACCTTCACGTAGGAAGTACTCAAACTAAGAAGTTTATCGTAACCTTAATGTAAGAAGTATCTAGACAAGAAGTTCTCAGTATTTGTGGTAAGCATATCCAGAGTTTAGTAAAAGAACCCTGTATTTGTGATAAGTATGATTATGAAAATGGTAGATACTCCCAGTTCATACCTTTCCCACTAAAATGGATGTACAATCTTTTTGTGGTCAATATATCCAAATTTTAGTAAGAGAATCTTGTGTTTGTGGTAAGTATGGCTATGAAAATGGTCGGTACTCCCAGTTCATGTCTCACCCATGATTTTCGTAAGAGAACTCTTTTTTCATGGAAAGTATGCCCAGAGTTTAGTTAGCACACTCTGTTTATATCGTAAGAACATAAATTGAAATGGTATGTACAACCTGTTCATGACATACCCAACAACGCCACAAAGCATTGATCAAACATACCCAACAACGCCACAAAACAACCTGTTCATGACATACCCAATAACAACATCATAAAGCATATTGTGGGCTACCCGCCCGGAAAATATGTTTTGATTTGAAAGATTGAAGAGTCGCCACCCGGATTTATGGTTTGCCATCCGAGAAACCGTTTTGATTTGAAAATGATTGACTTGAATTGAAAACCAGAGATTGTTAAGGGTTCGGAAGCCATGTTACAAGAGGGGAAAGGTTTTACGGCACCCCTCTCGCCCGACGCGATGTCGGTCTCTACTCAATGTTTGTGGGATTTTGTCGAAAATATTTTGTTTCATTAAAGCATTTAGCAAGTATCCACAGATATGCCACACAGAGAAGTGTATACAGATGCTAGTGTACAATATATAATAATGAAATGACACAAAACAAACGATGATAGAAAATTGCCGCTGGATTCACTCCCGAGCGCTCGAGAATGGTCCTGAGCGCTCGGGACCTCTTACCCCCTGCAAAACAGAACTTAGCACTTCTGGATGCAAACAGAATGTACAAACAGTGAAGTATAAATTAGAGCAGCATTTAGGCAGGTTTACTCAGCATTAAACTCAAACAAACAAGAACAGGTCTTGAATATCCAAGTATTGCTTCCTTGCAAACAGAACAATAAACCTAAATAGACTCTGGATGGACCAGTTTACACCCAACATCTACTGAAATACAAGAAAAATGGTGTTTGGCGACAAAACAGGATTTTGATGGCAACAGAACTCCCGAGCGCTTGGGAGTGGTCCCGAGCGCTCGGGACTGAATACAGTGCCCAGAAAATGGTTTTTGTAGGTGGAGAAAAACAGATGGCACCTAGAACAGCGCTGAATCTCCTTCCTTCACGTGTTGTCCAATCGGAACCCTAATACCTTCGCCTGAACGCTAACCTGTAAAACAGACAAGGGGTGAGCGCACCTCTGCCTCTCGTGGCAAAGGCCCTCCGATGCCTAAGTTAGTATCTCGTACTGTATCAAAACCCTAATTATCAGTAGGAAAGTGTAGAATGAATGCAACTTATTGCGTACCTTTTTCTCCAGGTTTACCTCGTATTTATGGATATGAGCATGCTTGCTTTCCAAGCATCCTTGTTGCCCAGGTCTCCTGCCTCGTATAGGAATCCTGGCTCTCTTGGGGATCTCTTGCCCAATCAACCGAGATCCCTTCCTCATAGGGTCTCTTCTCACCATAGAACTCGTCCCTTGATAGGACTATTTCTTTACTTATCTTTATTGTATATCGGGTTCGTCTTACAGAACACACCTATTGCCTTATCTCTTAAGACAACGTTTCATCAAGTAACTCCATCTGTTCGGCATATGCCCCTACCGAACAGACTGCACAAGTGAATGACTTCTCATGTCACTGGCCCACTTTAGCTGAATAGACTGTCTCAACAAATGACTTCTCATGTCACTGGGCCATCCCAGCCGAACAGACTGTCTCATCTGGTGTCTCTTGGTGCACCGGGTTTTTCCGCCGCCGTTCATCTTATATGGAGTCCCATATCACTTTTCTCATTACACGGATCTGGCACATCACGTGTTCGGCCATTAATTGTACCTGTTTGGGAACACCTCCCTATAATTGCTCCCCAGCTTTTGCTCATTACTACTGTTCGAAGATGATGAGTAAAGCTCAAAGAATGAACTCGAGGCCGAACAGATCAGATCTCGTGCAGATATATAGTCATTGGGTTCCCATTGATGTCTTTTGGCGGTTTAGTCATGATTTTCTCGAAATAATGACTCCACGTGGCGTACTTCATACACCTTGCATTAAATTCGAACTGACATTCTAGTTCAACGGCGTTAGGATGGCATCCATTAGACCTCAGTCTGACCGTTACTTTTCATGTAACGGCGTAACCGGAGACACTTCGTCTCCGTCTCCTGCTTTTAATCCCAAAAAAGGGATGTTTTTGGGTTCCGCCACCCAAAACTTTGAATTTCTCTTCCTCTCTCTCTAAAACTAGGCGAAAACACCTAGCTTCCATCTGCCATTGCCATCGTCTTCGAGCTCGATTTCATCCCAGGAAATCTTCCCAATACTCGTGTAAGACTCTCATTCTTACTTCTTTTTCCGTTTCAATCTGAGATTCTCGTTTCCCATTCTCTCCTGCGCCTAGGGTTTTGATCTCACCCCCACACTTCATTTCGTCTTTGGTGGTTTTTTCAAAACTCATCCATGGCAGATGATAATAATGATCCCAAACCCGGGAAGTTTAGGAAGCTGTGCGAAACTCCGGCTGCAATGGCAGCTTTTAGGAAAGATTACAACATCCCAGATACCGTGGGTTTAGAACTCGCCCCTCTAAGGGCGGTTAGGAATGCCTGTAAATGGGATAGAACATGTATCCCAATCGTGGCTATTGTTGAGGGCGGAGTTCGCTTCCCCCTCGACCCACTACTTCGTCGAGCCCTCAACTGGTACAGACTCAATCCCATGCAAGTATCTACTAATTTTTTCAGATTAGTTATGGGGGTTGTAGCTCTAAACAAAATTCTCGGGACCAATTTAGGAATCTGGGATATCCAGTGGTGGTATAGCATTGTATTGAATCGAGAATACAATACTTACTATCTAAAAGTGAGAAAGGCAGAGAAGCGTTTCGTGCTTAACCTGCCAGACTCTGCTCGAGACCACGAGATGGACTTCCTTTACGTAATTGGAGCTTTCGAGCCCATGGGGGAAGATGGTCAAGTGGTGGGTGTCCACGTTCCCCACGAATGGGGCTTCCCACGTACGCTTCTACTTTTTGCTCTTTTAAGTTCAGTCATTTTTTCCTCTTATACTGAAGCTGTCCCACTAAGGGTTTCACTTGTTTTGTTGTTTTAGCCGAAAACGCCAACAAACGTCCATCCAGGGAACCCAGCTACATCCAAAATGGGGACATCAACACAGTTCTAAAGTACAAAGGGGTTCCAGGTACACGCACTGCTGGACGGGGACGTGACGCAAGTGTCTTACTAGGCTACGATCCAGCCTACAGGGGATTCATTGATAGGAGACTTGCGAACCCAAGTACCAGCGGTGCATCCACCTCGACTGCTCCCCCATCCAGGAGTTCGAGGCCAGGTGCTGGGGTAACATTTGCCGGACAGCCAGGAGAGGTTCCAATCTCTGAAGGGATCCCTCTTCCTCGCTTAATTCTAAGAAGGTCCTCTCGTCATCAGGAGTCCATCCAGCAACAGCCTGAACAATCAGTCTTACAACAAGACACCAGTCAATCATCCTCAGGAGGATACTCTCCATCCCCACCAGTTTCAGGTACCATGTCTCATCAACCCCTTAATCTTAGCACCCTGGTCACCATCTCTCCTCGGGGACGCGGTGCCCCGGGCAGGGCGGCTTCTACTGGCCTTGCCCCTCCAGCACCTCGTCGTACCAGAGGGCCTGGACCTCAATCATCCTCCTCTCCTCGGGAACAAGATGGTTCCCTTGAGGCTTCTGATGCCCATCGGGACAAACGCCCAAGGCATCAGGAAGCCGGGGCTTCTGACACACAAACTCCTGCACCAACTCTGGAGACTCCCTCATCGGTCACCCAAGTTGTCCACGAGGCCTGGGCCCCTCGACTCGTGAGGGGGGACCGCCAAAGAATGTTGGGGACAGTGCGAGCTCATCGGAGACTGCATTGGCCCTTGCTCAAAGTCTGCTGCTCCCCGTGGATATGCAGAAGGAGTCCTCATCTGCTTCTGACCTGCTTGTTTCCACTGGTCTTGTTAGTGGAATTAAGGTATTTTTATTTATTTCTTCCAACTCTTGTTGCACCATTTTCGAGGTACATAAATTCTTATCTGCACACTAAAGAATTCTTTGGCTGTCCTCTTAGTTTATCGAAAAGATGGTTACCTTGGGACAAAGGTTTCAGGAAGCAGATGCTGAAAGAATCAGACTGATGAATGAGAACACACGTTTGATTCGATCAGTCACAAGGGTGGAAAGGGAGAGAGACAAAGCCAAACTGGAAGCTGATGGGATGAACGTGAAGCTGGGTGCTACCGAAGAAAACCTTCGCCAGGCGCTGTCCGAAATTGACAGCACAAAAAAGGCAGCTCATGAAGACGGATTTAAGAAAGGGTTTGATGCTGCCACAGCAAGCTATGTGGAGCAGATGCCTGGTATTCAAGACCAGATTTGGAGCGTGTGCTGGGAGACATGCTTGACAAAAGTGGGAGCCCCTGAAGATTCCAACCTCTGGATAGACAACGATTTGCCCAGCAGGCGTCTCCAGCAATCTCATGATTCCGAGGAGCCCCCTCTTGATGATATTGAGGAGCAGATTGACGACTTTGCTGACGCAGATGAGGAGATACAGATGGAGTCTAAGAATGTCCCGGTTGAGTCTCATGATGCTAATCCTGAGCAACAACATATTGAGGAGGCATCAACTGATCCCATCAACCTGGAGGAGCAGGCAACTGGGTGTGATACTACTACGGAGGTTCCGAGCAATATTTCCCCAGAGATCCAGAACCTGGACTGAGCTTGGTAATCCTTTCCAAACTCCCTGATTAATAATTGCAACAGCTTACTGTTTTTGGAGGTCCTGTGCGGCCATGATTCTCAGCCCTGCGTGGCATCAGTACACTTTAACATACTTTTAACACAGGTATTTGGCCCTTCGTGGCATTACATTGGTTTGTTCGGCCCTTTCGTGGCTTTTTTGAAATTGCAAGTGGCCCTTCGTGGCCAGAGGTTTCTTGTTAATTTACTAAGTTATTTCATACTTAGCTAGTTTCTCGTACATGTTTGGTGTTTGGTATCTACCAAGTGTGTTCATACTTGGATATTAATCTAAGGCTGTGTTCCACAAAACTTTTAAGAACTTATTTTTTGTCCAATAATAAGGTGTGTTCCACAAAATAAGAACTTATTTTTTGTTCACCCTTAGGTAGTATGGCCGGCGGGAGGGAAATCGGTCCGGCGGCCGCGCTGGGCCGTCTCCGGCCACCGGACGGCCGATCCGAGCCGTCCAAAAATTCTAAAAATTAAAACCAAGGGGGCCAACGCGGGAATCAACGTCATCCGAGGTGTGTAGGGTGCTTGATCCGAGCACCCCTTTTCCGTGTACATATGAAACTTCATATGTACACGGAGTTTCATATGTACACGGAAAAGGGGTGCTCGGATCAAGCACCCTACACACCTCGGATGACGTTGATTCCCGCGTTGACCCCCTTGGTTTTAATTTTTAGAATTTTTGGACGGCTCGGATCGGCCGTCCGGTGGCCGGAGACGGCCCAGCGCGGCCGCCGGACCGATTTCCCTCCGCCGGCCCCCATATTGGTAAAAACAGTCTTCTTTTTGTAAAGGCAACTTTAAGCTCAAAAATAATGTGTTTACGCAAATAATTTTCCTACCACTATGGATCTTATTTGATAGATCTCATTGAGATCTTTAATACGGTGCGAAATTTTTTTTTTTTTCATTTATGTTATATTTGAGTTTGAAAATGTGGAAGGAATTTTGTAGTTGGGAAAAATAAGAAGGTTGGATTATTTTTGAATAAGAAGTAGGGGAATAAGTACTTATTTTTTAAGAAGGTTTGCGGAACGGGGCCTAAGTCCTGTACACACTTAGCTGTTGGTGCACATGCTAATGAGCTTTCCAGTTTTCATGTACTCAGGGATGGATATTCCTAAGTTTTATTCATACTTGGATAAATCTGCATATTCTCGTATGCTCCCCAATTTCCACGTATTTGGACAAATTCCCAAGTATATTCGTACTTGGGTGTTTATGTTGCTTCTAAGTTTTTCATACTTAGTAACTCGTGTAAGCAAGGAGTTTTGTTTAAACAAGTATTTCGTACTTTGTTTAAGTTTCTCGTACTTAAAACAGATTGTTCAGTTTTAGCAATTTATTTAAACAAGTATTTCGTACTTTGTTTAAGTTTCTCGTACTTAAAACAGATTGTTAAGTTTTATCATACTTAGCAATTTGTTTAAACAAGTATTTCGTACTTTATTCAAGTTTCTCGTACTTAAAACAGATTGTTAAGTTTTATCGTACTTAGCAATTTGTTTAAACAAGTATTTCGTACTTTATTCAAGTTTCTCGTACTTAAAACAGATTGTTAAGTTTTATCGTACTTAGCAATTTGTTTAAATAAGTATTTCGTACTTTATTCAAGTTTCTCGTACTTATATTGTTAGCACGTATTTTCGTACGTCTAAAACATTCATACCAATTACCTGCTCCCCAATACGAAGGAGGGACAGTTTGACCATTTTTCGGATTCATAAGTCAAAAAACAGCCATATATCAGAGGAAACAAAATTTCTGAAAATTCAAATATGTTGTGAAAACATAATTTTTATTCATAATTCTCATACTCAAGGGGTCGTTAGGCGTACTCCTTGCAACTAAAAAACAAAGGGATTTTCTTCGTAATCCCCACACAATAACATAATCCTAAAACGGAAGTGAAAAACAAAGGAATTATCTTCGTAATCCCACACAATCACAATCCTAAAACAGAATTAAAAAACGAAGGAATTATCTTCGTTGTAAGTGCAGAAAAACTAAGATGGGTTTAAGCACCACAAGATTGTAACGGCTACTTCGTAATCCTTGCCGTAACCCCAATATGCCGCCGGAGTCCTTATCTGCAAAACAGATAAGGGGTGAGCGCACCTTTGCCTCTCGTGGCAAAGGCCCTCCGATGCCTAAGTTAGTATCACGTACTAATGGAAAACCCTAATTAAGCATAAGAGAATACGTATAACTGTAGTGTATTGTGTACCTTTTTCCTCTCGGTTTGCTTTGTATTTATAGGTTTATGGATGCTTGCTGCCCAAGTATCCATGTTGCCCTAGGTTTCCTATCTCGTATAGGAAACCCAGAGTATCTCGGATTCTCGTTCCCTTATCAGTTCATTACCTTAGTCCGTTTAGGACTCCTTTCCATAGCTGGCCGAACTTCCCATTCCCGTTGGGTATCTCTCCAAGATCCTATTTTATTGAGATCTTATAGTATACATGGAATATCCCTGTTTCTAGAACCTTCTGGAACGTTTCCTGCATCTGGGACTGCTTTTCGTACAAATCCCCTCCTGTTCGGCTCCTTTGCTGCCGAACAGACTACGTGGACCAATGTCTTCACATGTCACTAGTCCTTTGTCAATTCCTTGGTCCAATACTCTCTCGTGTTACAAGACCTTGACCCAGTACAGACTCTTTGGACCAATGATCCTTCATATCATCGGTCCCTATTGCCGATCACCGTCTTTGCACGGCGATTGTTCTTATCATAACTATATCGTGGTCCTTTATACTATGTGTTCGGGCCATTCTTGCACCTGTTCGGGATTTACTCCCTACAATCGCTCCCCAGCTTTACTCGTTATACCTTCGTTTATGACGAGCAAAGCTTCTCAAGATCTGAGCAACTTTTCTTTTGCTCCTGCACCCATTAATTCTAAAAACTGGTGTAAATATCATCATTGAGCCAGCCCAAGGATACGTCTCATCGCCTGGGCTGGACAGGCTTTTCCTGCCTCTTTTTACGCGTGGCAGCCATCGTACCGTCCGCATTAAATGCGAATGGACTTTCTTTGGAAAATGGAACGCCCAAACGGCGCTTTGGGTGACGTTTCGCTTACGCCTTCCACTAAAAATGGGGTACATTTGGGTTTTCACCCCATTTTGAACCCTCACTTCTTTATCCAAGTTCCCTCTGAAAAAACGTAATCAAGGCTCCCGCCATTGAAGCTCTGCTTACCAACCCGAAGGTCTTCATTCGTGCACTTAGAACTTCGATCGCCACACTCGTAAGTCATCGTTCCCCTTTTTGCCCCATTTTTCTCGTCGTTTTTAGGGCTTCCTCCATCCACACTTAGGGTTTCTTCATACCCATACCTTCGTCTGTAAATTTTCACAAAGGTCCGTCTTTCTCGTAGAAAATGGGGCGATTTAGGCGTCACTGCAACACCCCTCAGACCATGGCCACGTTCAGATCTCGTTACGAGATCCCTGACAACGTGGCCACTGCACTGGCCCACGACTCAGAGAGAGTCCTGATAACGATACCCTTCACATCCCCGTAGTCGCTGTTGTAGAGGGTGGCGTCAGATTTCCCCTAGCCCCATTACTTCGACAAGTCTTAGCCCACTACAGACTGTCTCCGATGCAGGTTTCAGCCAATTTCTTTAGAGTTGTTATGGGAATCGATGCCATAAATCGCATGATAGGCACTTCCTTAGGTTTGCACGATATACACCATTTGTACAGCATTTCTAGAACCGGGGATGCCCTCACCTACTATTTAAAAAGTAGGGATTCGAGGAGAAAACTCGTCCTCGAGCTTCCTGACTCTGCACGGGGAGATGACGACGATTTTTTGATCGTTACGGGGGCTTTCGAGCCCAGAGACGAGGATGGCCGTGTGATCGGTTTCCATGCCCCTCACAGATTTGGGCAACCACGTTAGTTCCTCTTAACTTAAAGTTTTTTCGTACTTTAATTACTCATCCCCTCAGCGTATAACTTGCTGTATTCTTTGCAGCTGAAAATGTCAACCTAGGGTACAACATTATTACCCCACAGGTTCATGTGGCCGACATCACTCAAGCCCTTGGGTTCAACGGGCAAGGTACATACCTTGCTGGCCGAGCAAGAGCAGCACAAGTGCTCCTGAGCTACAAAGCATCATACGGTGGATTTGTTGATCGGAGGACCCGAGCAGCTGACAACCCAGCACCTCCTGGACCTTCCAATTTACAACCCGAGCAAGAGGAAGAGAGGCGTCCTGAAACTCCGCCAATTCCTGACGACCTGATCGACATTACCGAGGAAGCCTCTACTTCTTCCTCTCAGGGTTATCTCCCTTCTCCTCCTCCAGAAATGAACCAGCCCATTGACCTCAACAGCCTTCTCACCATCCCTGGGGCTGGCCGTGGAAGGGGCCGCGGCTCTACTCGTGGCCGTGGTCGCTCTCAGAGCCCCCAGCCGTCTCATGGCCGTCGTGGGCCTGCGCAATTGAGCATTCCCCCTGGTTTTTCCCCAGAAGAAATTGAGGCAGGTCACCGAGACAAACGTCCACGACTGGAATCATCTTCGATAGAAGGGCCTCAGCCTTAGATTTCTCATGCTCCAACTCCAATATGGGTACCACAACTTACCCATGGTGGGCGCCCTGTGACAATTCGCGACAGCGTGGCATCCGAGGGAACTGCCCTTGCCCTATCCCAGGCCTTCATGCTACTTGGGGATATGCAAAAGGTGGTGACCAGCTCCCCTGACAACCTTCTTGGGTCATTCATGACCAACAGCGCTCATGTAGATTTCCTTCGTTCGATTAACAATGTTTCAAATCGCTGCACTTGGTTTTTATCTAATTGTCTTTCATGTATCTCAGGCAATGCAGAGGATGGTTGCTATGGCACAAAAGCTGGGCCAATCCGAGCCCCAGCGAGACAAGCTGGTAATTGAAAATGCTCAACTGCAATGCACAATCATCCGTTTAGAGAAGGAGAAGGACCAAGCCTGTGGGCAGGTCAACGGGCTGAAGGGGAGGTTGGAGGGTGCCGAGGACAGCTTGAATCAGACCCTCACGGAGTTGGAAGCGAGCAAGAGTGAGGCTAAGGCGTTCTACCAGCAGGGCTACAATGATGGAATCAACGTAGCCACTGAAAGCTACAAAACCCAAATGCCTGGAATCCAAGACCAGGTGTTTGCTGCTGGGTGGACGGCTTGCCTTAGGAAATCTGATGCGACAGAGTCATCCCCTCTTTGGACAGAGATTGATCTCCCAAGCGTCATGGCCGCTCAAGAAGAGGACAGGGTCGAGGTGGAAGAAGTTGACTTGGATGGAGAATCTACTGTCAACATCTCCGAGCAGCATGATGTAGATGCCGGACTCATTGTTGAGGAGGCCAACCCTGGCCAGAAGGAAGCCAGTGGTAGTCCAACTGACTGTAGCACAGCTGCAGAGGCCATACCTGCACAGATCTCTTCTCCTGCTGTTGAAAACCATGCTGTTGGAAACCCTACTGTTGATCAGCAGGTATGAATCCCCCTTCCTTGGAACACTTTCAATTTCTTGACTATAATATTATGGTGGCCCTGCGTGGCTGTAAGGCTTGCCCTGCGTGGCACAAGTACATTCCCAACACTTTAAGTTTTTGGCCCTTCGTGGCGTTTAACTTTGTGTTGCTCGGCCTTTCGTGGCCTTTTAGTATTTCCTCAGTGGCTCTTTTGTAGCTAATTGTTTAATTTTACTGGGGTGTACCCTACGTTTCCCAAGTTTATTCATACTTTGACGTCTAGCTAAACATGTTTTCGTATGCTTCCCGAATTTTCCTCATAATTGGAAATAGTTCTAAGTATATTCATACTTAGACAATTTTGTATGTGTTCATGTGCTGCCCAAGTTTTCCTCGTACTTGGAGACAATTCTAGGTGTATTCGTACCTAGACAATTGTTGCATATATTCGTATGCTGCCCAAGTTTTCCTCGTACTTGGAGACAATTCTAGGTGTATTCGTACCTAGACAATTTTTGCATATATTCGTATGCCGCTCAAGTTTTCTCGTACTTAGCTGTTTTAGGTATTTCTGCATATCCTCGTATGCAGCCCATTTGGAATATAACCCTCTAAGTTTATTCGTACTACGGGGGAGCTTCTCTCTCTAGCCTAGAGAGAGAAAGCTCCCTCTGACCCAAATCAGCCGGCACTTCCACGGCAGTGGCAGCAGCCACCGCCAAACAAGGCCCAGCCACCGGGCAGCAGCCATCTCCCGGGCAAGGGATACTCTCTTCTTAGAGAGGCTCTCCTCCACCGCCCTCAACAACCGGCGACCACCGCTATCCTCCACCACCCTCCGCTCCGGACAGATCTGGTGCGGTCTCACCACCTGCCTGGCCTTCGTCTGGATCGGTCAAACTTCACTATGGGCCGGAGCTCCACAGCCGTGGGCTTCGCCTCCAACCATATCCCCGCCGTGAACCGGCGGGTACCATTTGGGATCTGTTCCGGCGACCTTCGGTTGCTGTTCAGTCCGTGAACCGGCGAGTTCCACATCGCCGTCGAGCTCAACCGAGGAGCTCAACTACCACATAGAAGACCCAGAGCAGATCTGCTTCTTCGTTCACGCTCAGATCCATCTACAGCAACGGCGACGGCGACCTTGGGTTGCTGTTCAGTCCGGCGACGGCTACCTTGGGTTGCTGTTCAGTCCGGTTGTTGTTAGCTAGCGGTCTGAACCACAGCCACCAGCTGCCGGTCCTTGTGGGCCTCGACAGCCGTGAACCACGCCATCAGTCAACAGCCGTGGGCCAGTTTGGGCCAGGCCATGCCGGCAGTGGTCACTCCACTGTGGGTTCCTCTTCCCACCACGAACAACCGCTGTGGCCTCCAGCCACCGTGGCCTCCATCACCGCCGTGGCCTCCAGCCGCCGTGGCCTCCATCACAGCCGTGGCTTTTTTCAGCCCGGGCAAAACAGCCAGCCCGGGCAAACAGCAACCACCACGGCAGTCAGCAGGGATTTTTGGCCCTACGAGCCTCATCAGCCCGGCCAAGGAGCCGGTCCTACAGCCTAGCAGCCCCGCTAGGCCAGCCCAGCAGCTTGGGCATTTTTTTGCTCGGGTAGTCATGCAGTTTATAGCTTATTGCTCTATTTTCTGCTACTGTATTGAATGCTAAGTGTAGTAGCTGTTGTTTATTCTGATGTAGTATGTCAGACCATGGTCTTGATAGTTTTCTGCTACTGCACACAACCAATGTATGTATTGCGAGGACTTCGAGGGCCTCTGATTGTACGCCGTGTCCAGATTCCCCGTTGAACTTTCTATTCCTTGGGATAGTTTGTTCGGTGGGGGCAAGGACACGGGCAACCCATGTAGCCACTTGGCGCCTTTATAATTTTCATTTCCTTTTGTTTTGTCTTACCTGGGGTATGCCCCTTGTAGGCTGTATATTCGGTTAACCCCTTTTATTTTCAAGCTAAACGCCCTAGGGCATTACCCAAAAAAAAAAGTTTATTCGTACTTAGATTCCCAAATGTATTCGTATCCGGGAAAGCCATGCATTTTATCGTATGCCAAACGTTTGTTCTTAAGTCTAAGTGTATTCATATCTATCCAAATGTTTTCATATTTGGCAAAAGTATGTACATCCATGTGTGCACACTAGGTTTATTCATACCTGCATAAGTAATTAAGTATACTCGTACTTGCAAAGTTTTGTTTTTTAATCTTTTTAAATCTGCTCAAATGTCTTCGTATTTGACGTAGACCCTATTCCTCTGCTCCCCAATACGAAGTGAGGAGCAAGGACCGGGCCTAACTTCGTATTCTCAGCATAATAGAAATAAAAGACAATGTTTTTATACCAAAACGCGGAATTTTATTCATAATTCATAACTCAAGGGGGCGTTATGCGTACCCCTTGCAACTAGTAAATAAAAACAGAGGAATTTTATTCGTAATTCCCACACAACCACGATGTGCATCCTAAAAATAGAGTAAAAAATAAACTGAAGTTTCTTCAAACAAAAAACTTCCTTAAGTTGTGGACATTCCAAGGCCTTGGCACCGGGTTCCCGTCCAAGTCCGCCAAACGATAAGCCCTAATGCCCACGACCTCTGGAACTTGATATGGGCCTTCCCAATTGGCCCCCAACTTGCCCTCTTTGGCCACCTTGGTATTGCCGAGCACCTTACGAAGCACAAGGTCTCCAATACCAAACTCTCGGGGGTGGACATTTTTATTGTAGCTTTTCATCAGCTGCTCCTGATATGAGGCCAAATGCACCAGAGCCCTTTCTCTCCGTTCCTCGGCAAGATCCAGTTCAATCTCCAGGGCTTTGTCATTACCTCCACTTTCAACTAAAGTGGTCCTGTTGGTCGGCAGACCAACCTCTAATGGGATTACAGCCTCCGTCCCATACGCCAATGAGTAGGGGGTCTCTCCCGTAGACCTCCTAGGAGTTGTTCGGTGGGCCCATAAAACGAGTGGCAGTTCGTCGGGCCACTTTCCCTTTGCCTTGTCCAACCTCTTCTTGATCCCGTCAAGTATGGTCTTGTTGGACGCCTCTGCCTGTCCATTACTCTGTGGGTAGGCTGGGGTCAAATAATAATTCCTTATCCCATACTGGGCACAAAAAGCCTTGAACTTTTTCTGAAATTGGGACCCGTTATCCGTAATCAGTGAATAGGGGACCCCAAATCGAGTAATTATGCTCTTCCACACGAACCTTTCTATCATAGGCTCAGTGATCTTAGCCAATGGTTCTGCCTCAATCCATTTGGTGAAATAGTCTGTTGCTACCAACAGAAATTTCCTATTTCCTGTTGCCTTGTGAAGTGGTCTTACGATGTCCATCCCCCATTGTGAGAAGGGCCAAGGACTTGTCAAAGGCACCAGATCCTCGGCTGGTGTTCGGATCATTGGTGAGAATTTCTGGCACTTCTCACAAATTTTCACATACACCTTTGCATCTTCCTGCATGTGAGGCCACCAGTACCCTTGGGTTATTGCTCGGTGGGCAATGGACCTACCCCCAGCATGACTTCCACACGTTCCCTCGTGGATCTCGTGGAGGAACTTCTGCACCATCTCTGGGTGCACACAAAGTAAGTATGGACCAGTGAAAGATTTTCTGTACAACTTCCCTTCTGGTGACAGCCAAAATCGTGCAGATTTTGTTTTTATCTTGTGAGCCTCCTTTTTGTCTGTGGGGAGTGTCCCATCTCGTAGGAACTCCACTATTGGGTCCATCCAACTTGGTCCTTGGTTCACGTCCAAGACCAACTCCACACTTCTCCCAATGCTCGGCTCAGCAAGATAATCTACTGCCACTCGTCTTTTGAATTCTGTTGGTACAGCTGCAGCCAACCAGGCAAGAGAGTCAGCATGGGAGTTCTGCCCAGAACTTATTTGCTCAATATACACCTTCTCGAAAGTGTCTAGCAGATCTTTGGCGGCCATCACGTAGGCAGCCATCTTCTCGTTCCGAGCCTCGTATTCCCCGGACAACTGATTCACCACGAGTTGTGAATCACAATGTACTCGTATTCTTTTTACCTTCAAGGTCTTTGCACTCCTTAGCCCTGCCAAGAGTGCCTCATACTCTGCCACGTTATTTGAAGCACTGAATCCCAATCGAAGGGACAACTCCATCATTGCTCCTTCAGGAGGGAAGAGTACTACCCAAATTCCTGATCCTGTATTACACGCAGAGCCATCAACAAATAATTTCCATTCCATGGGATCTTGTTCGGCTGGAGCTTTCTTCTTTCTCGTTGTTTGCTCCTTCCCCTGTTCCTTTCCCTGCTCCTGTCTCATAGGAGGCTGGGGAGCCACCGTGGGCGAAAACTCAGCTACAAAGTCTGCCAGAACTTGCCCCTTTATTGCGGTGCGCGGCTGGTAGTCTATGTCGTACTGGCTTAACTCGACCGACCAAGTTGAGATACGTCCTGAGAAGTCCGCCTTTCGTAGCAAAGACTTTAACGGGAATTCAGTATAGACCACAACCCTGTGACTCTGGAAATAATGGGGCAATTTTCTTGCCGCCGTCCTTAATGCCAGGACCAACTTTTCGAGGGGCAGATATCTCGTTTCTGCGTCCAACAATGTCTTGCTCATATAATAGACGGGGACTTGCTCGGATCCCTTATCCCTCAATAACACAGCACTCACAGCATGTTCAGAAACTGCTAAGTACAAAGTTAAAGACTCACATTGTTCGGGTGTGGATAATAGGGGAGCTGCTGCCAAGTACTTTTTCAGGTCTTAGAACACTTGCTCACACTCTGCTCCCCATTCGTATCCTTCCCTCTTTTTCAGCAATTGGAAGAAAGGTCTACATTTGTCGCTGGACCTGCTGATGAATCTATTTAGAGCCGCTGCCATCCCTGTTAACCTCTAGACCTCCTTCGTGGTCCTCGGACTTTGGAGTTTTTGCAACGCAGTAATTTGATCGGGATTTGCCTCTATCCCTCGTATGGTCACCAAATGCCTTAGGAATTTTCCTGAGTTTACCCCGAACGCACACTTCGAGGCGTTGAGTTTCAGCTTATATTCCCTCAGTATCTCAAAGGCTTCCTTTAAATCAACAATGTGGTTCTCTTTTTCCTTGCTTTTGACTACCATGTCGTCTATGTAAACCTCCATGGTCTTGCCGAGCAACTTCTTTAGCATAATCGTTGCTAACCTCTGGTATGTTGCACCTGCATTCCTCAAACCAAAGGGCATGACGCTATAACAGTACAGCCCCCTTGGTGTGATAAAGGAAGTCTTCTCTTGATCGGGACCATACATGGCTATCTGGTGATACCCTCGATAAGCATCAAGGAAACTCATCCGCCCATACCCAGGTGTTGCATCAACAAGTTGGTCTATCCTGGGAAGGGGGAAGCTATCCTTGGGACACGCTTTGTTTAAGTCGGTGAAATCGACACAGACTCGCCACTTCCCATTTTTCTTCTTTACCACCACAGTATTGGATAACCATTCTGGGTAGTATACCTCTCGTATAGCTTTTGCTTCGAGCAACCGGTCCACCTCCTCGATGACAGCGTCCACGTGCTGTACGACAGACCGTCTCTTTTTCTGCATCACAGGCTTATGTTGTGGATCCACATTCAAGTGGTGACAAATCACGTTTGCATCCACTCCAGGCATCTCCTCGGGCACCCAAGCAAACACATCAACGTGCTCCTTGAGGAACCCCACCAATTCTTTCTCCTCGGTTTCACTCAGGTTCTCCCCAATCAGGAAATACCTTTCTGGATCATTCTCGTTGATCTGGATCTTTTTCAAGTCTTCCACCACCTTCTCGGCGGGGTCCCCTCCGACATCCTCAATGGTCGGCTGATCCGGGACCTCGACTGCTTGGACCAACTTCGCTTTGGGTGCCTTCTTAATTATAGAAATCAAGCACTGCTGGGCAACCTTCTGATTCCCCCTTATCCTTTCTATACCATTCGATCCTGGGAATTTCACCATCTGATGGTAAGTGGAAGAAACCGCTTTCATCTTGTGTAGCCACGTTCTTCCAATAATCGCGTTATAAGAAGATGGTACATCTACCACTAGGAAATCGATCCACAGCACGACCGTTCCTGCCCGAACAGGAAGAGTTATTTTGCCCAAGGGCCAGACTGCTCCTGCACTGAATCCGACCAAAGGGGTTATTAACTGCACCAAGTCCGCTTGTGTCAGCCCCAACTTCTTGAACGCGTCATAGTACAGTATCTCTGTGCAGCTTCCTGAGTCCACCAAGATTCTTTCTATGTCATATTCCCCAATTCATAGGGTTATGACTAGGGCATCATTATGTGGCACCTGGATTCCACCCAGGTCCTCATCCGTGAAGACTATGCCTCCATTGCATTCTTCTCCCTCACGTCCTCGTTTCTTTCCCAACTGCATCACATGCTGATCGTGTTTTACTTGTCTTTGGAGCAACCTCACCTCATTTCTCGTATAAGGCGCGGCCAACCCATGTATCATATGGATTACGCCCCTTGGATTTTGCTCGTAATCCAATTCCAATGCTTTCTCTGCACCCTTATGCTCTTCCTGAATAAACTCTTTCAGGTAACCACGTGAAACCAGATCATCGAGGTGTTGCTTGAACATCTCACAATCTTCCGTCATGTGGCCCCAGTCTTTGTGATAACTGCAATGCTGACTCGTAGCCCTTTTTACGTCTTTATCTCCTTCCATCCTTGGGGGCCACTTAAAATATGGACGATTCTTTATTTTATAAAGAATCCGATAGATTGGTTCCTTCCAAACCGTTGTCACCGAAAAGAAAGACTTAGGGTCTGGAGCATGTTTCTCTTTGAACGGCTCTTTCTTGACCTGCCCGTATTCCTTCCTCTCTTTGTAGGTTTTGGGCTCCGGTTTGTCTGTCCTTTTCGGCAAACCCTTCGCCTGTTCGGCAACCATTCTATTGTCCTCTCGCATTATGTCATCCTCGTTTCTGGCATGCTGTTCGATTCGTTCCATCAGTCTTGCCAATGTACCTACCGGGGTCATGTTCAGGGATTTACGGAGTTCTCCCCGAACAGGTAACCCTGTCTTGAAGGTGGCTATTGCATACTCCTCACTGCAACCTTCAATCTCGTTGAAAGTCTCCCAGTATTTCTTAGCGTAGTCCCTGATTGGCTCGTTCTCACCTTGTTTCATGACATAAAGGCTCTCAAAGGTTTTTGGTGCTTTCCTGCTTGTTAGAAACCGAGCAGTAAATTCTTCGGCTAGCTGTCTCCATCCTCGTATGGTGTTCGGCCCTAGTTTATGGAACCAAGACAAAGCTACCTTTCCCAAACTTGATGGGAACATCTTGCACATGATCGCATCATCTCCGTCGTGCATGAACATTGCCTGCCGGTAATGCTGTATGTGGGCCACGGGATCAGTATTTGTTTCGTAAAGAACGAATGCCCCGTGCTTCACCCTGCTCGGAAGCTTTGCCTCTTGCAATCTCCTTGCAAAAGGGGATGAAGCTATATTGCTGAGGGCTTTCCGTGCTACTTCTCGTGCAGACATGGTTCCCTCCTCTTGTTCCTTTGCCTTCTTGGGAGTACTCTTTTCCCAATCGGAATCAGGCCTCTCGTACCTATCCCTGTGATGTCTTCTAATCTCTCCCTCTTCGGGGGTAAGACTTCTGCTCCTTCTTTTTCGTGAAGAAGCCCTTTTCTTTCTTGGGGTCGGGCTTCTGGACCTGCTCCTCCTTCCTCGTGAAGGAGCCTTCTTGTGTTCCACTATTGCCAGCCTGTCTCCTCTGGAATTTCTTCGTGACAGTCCAGAATCCTTCGGATGTTCTCGTATCCGTTGCAATTCCTGGATCTCATACTCTCGTTTTTTAATCAGACGAGCGTACTCTTCGATCTCTTGTCTCTTTTTGTCCAAGACATCGTCACGGTTGTGTGCACTCCTTGAATGTGCCACTGATTCTCCCTCACGATGGGACTTACTCCTTCTCGTGGATCCTGTGGCCGTCCCTCCCTCCTTGTTCTTGGAATCGTCATGGACGGTCAGGGGATTACCCTTGCTTGTGGGCTTCTTGGCTTGCCCACCATCGGGTTTTCTCGGTGGATCCGGTGGGGACTGGTCGCCTCCTCCTCCCAACTGGTGTTTTGGGTCGTGTGGTGTCTTTGGGTCTTCTTCCATCATGGTCGCTTTTCAGAGGGATCTCTTTCGTTTCCCACAGACGGCTCCAATTGTAAGTGCAGAAAAACTAAGATGGGTTTAAGCACCACAAGATTGTAACGGCTACTTCGTAATCCTTGCCGTAACCCCAATATGTCGCCGGAGTCCTTATCTGCAAAACAGACAAGGGGTGAGCACACCTTTGCCTCTCGTGGCAAAGGCCCTCCAATGCCTAAGTTAGTATCACGTGCTAATGGAAAACCCTAATTAAGCATAAGAGAATACGTATAACTGTAGTGTATTGTGTACCTTTTTCCTCTCGGTTTGCTTTGTATTTATAGGTTTATGGATGCTTGCTGCCCAAGTATCCATGTTGCCCTAGGTTTCCTATCTCGTATAGGAAACCCAGAGTATCTCGGATTCTCGTTCCCTTATCAGTTCATTACCTTAGTCCGTTTAGGACTCCTTTCCATAGCTGGCCGAACTTCCCATTCCCGTTGGGTATCTCTCCAAGATCCTATTTTATTGAGATCTTATAGTATACACGGAATATCCCTGTTTCTAGAACTTTCTGGAACGTTTCCTGCATCTGGGACTGCTTTTCGTACAAATCCCCTCCTGTTCGGTTCCTTTGCTGCCGAACAGACTACTTGGACCAATGTCTTCACATGTCACTGGTCCTCTGTCAATCCCTTGGTCCAATACTCTCTCGTGTTACCGGACCTTGACCCAGTACAGACTCTCTGGACCAATGATCCTTCATATCATCGGTCCCTATCGCCGATCACCGTCTCTGCACGGCGACTGTTCTTATCATAACTATATCGTGGTCCTATATACCACGTATTCGGGCCATTCTTGTACCTGTTCGGGATTTACTCCCTACATTCGTAATCCCACACAATCATAATCCTAAAACAAAATTAAAAAAACGAAGGAATTATCTTCGTAATCCCACACAATCATAATCCCAAAACAGAATTAATGATAAACCAAGTCTTTTTAAACAAAGAACTTTATCAAATTGTGGACATTCTAAGGCCTTGGCACCGGGTTCCCGTCCAGGTCTGCCAACCTATAAGCTCCAATGCCCACAATTTCGGTCACTCGATATGGACCTTCCCAATTTGCTCCTAGCTTTCCCTCATTAGACACTTTGGTATTGCCGAGTACTTTTCGAAGCACAAGGTCTCCAATGCCAAACTCTCGAGGGTGGACATGTTTGTTGTAACCTCTCATTAGCTGTTCTTGGTACGAGGCCAGGTGGACCAGGGCCCTTTCTCTCCTCTCTTCGGCCAGATCAAGCTCAATTTCTAAGGCCCTGTCATTCCCCCCACTTTCGACCAATGCAGTCCTATTGGTTGGAAGTCCAACTTCCAGGGGTATGACTGCCTCTGTACCATATGCTAATGAATAGGGGGTCTCTCCCGTAGACCTCCTAGGCGTTGTTCGGTGGGCCCACAACACCAGGGGCAGTTCATTAGGCCACTTGCCTTTTGCCTCGTCTAGCCTCTTCTTGATCCCATCAAGAATGGTTTTGTTGGAAGCTTCTGCTTGCCCATTGCTCTGAGGGTAAGTAGGGGTTGAGTAATAGTTCCTTATCCCATACTGGGAACAGAATGTCTTGAACTTTTTCTGGAACTGTGCCCCATTATTTGTGATCAAAGAGTAAGGAACTCCAAATCGAGTGATAATACTCTTCCACACAAACCTTTCTATCATAGGTTCAGTGATTTTAGCCAAGGGTTCTGCTTCAATCCACTTGGTGAAGTAATCAGTAGCCACTAACAGGAACTTTCGATTTCCTGTTGCTTTATGGAGTGGACCCACGATGTCCATTCCCCACTGGGCAAATGGCCAAGGGCTAGTTAAGGGTATCAGATCCTCGGCCGGTATCTTTATCATAGATGAGAACTTCTGGCATTTCTCACAAATCTTAACATAGACCTTGGCATCCTCCTGCATGTGCGGCCACCAATACCCTTGGGTAATTGCTCGGTGGGCAATAGATCTGCCCCCAGCATGGCTTCCACATGTTCCCTCGTGTATCTCGTGGAGGAACTTCTGCACCATCTCGGGGTGTACACAAAGCAGATACGGCCCAGTGAAGGATTTTTTATATAGCTTCCCGTCAGGGGACAGCCAAAACCTTGCACACTTGGTTTTGATCTTGTGTGCTTCCTTTTTATCTAAAGGGAGTTTTTCATCTCGTAAAAACTCTATGATTGTATCCATCCAACTTGGTCCTTGGTTCACGTCCAGGATCAAGTCCACACTTCTGCCGATGCTCGGCTCAGCCAAGTAGTCAACTGCTACCTTTCGTTTAAACTCAGTTGGAACAGCTGCAGCCAGCCAAGCTAAAGAATCTGCATGAGAATTCTGTCCAGAGCTTATCTGTTCTATACATACTCTTTCGAAGGTGTTCAATAAACCTCTGGCCGCCTCCACGTAGGCTGCCATCTTCTCATTTCGAGCTTCATACTCGCTGGACAGTTGGTTTACCACCAGTTGTGAATCACAATAAACCCTGATCCTCTTAACCTTCAGAGTTTTTGCACTGTTCAAGCCAACCAAGAGAGCCTCATACTCTGCTACATTATTCGATGCACTAAAGCCAAGCCGAACAGACTGTTCCAACATAACCCTCCGGGAGGGAACAAAACGATACCAATACCTGACCCAGTGTTGCAGGCAGAACCGTCAACAAACAGTTTCCACTCCAAAGGGTCCTGTTCGGCAGGCGCCTTTCCTTTCCTCTTCGATAGTTTAACTTTTTGTTCCTGTCTCGTAGGAGGCTGAGGTGCTACGGTTGGTGAAAATTCTGCCACAAAATCAGCCAACACTTGGCCTTTGATTGCAGTGCGCGGTTGGAAGTCAATATCATATTGACTTAACTCAACAGACCAAGTTGAGATCCGTCCAGAGAAATCTGCCTTTCGTAGCAGTGATCTTAATGGAAACTCAGTATAAACCACAACTTTGTTCGGGTCCCTTGTCCCTTAACAGAACCGCACTCACAGCATGTTCAGAAACTGCTAGATATAAAATCAAAATCTCACCTGGGTCTGGAGTCGACAAGAGGGCGGCTTGAGCCAAATATTTCTTCAAGTCTTGGAATGCCTGCTCACATTCTGCTCCCCATTCGAACCCTTCTCTTTTCTTGAGCAACTGGAAGAAAGGCCTACACTTATCACTTGAACGGCTAATGAACCTGTTTAGGGCCGCAGCCATCCCAGTCAGCCTCTGGACTTCTTTCGTAGTCTTAGGACTTTGGAGCTTCTGTAAGGCCGTTATCTGATCAAGATTTGCCTCGATTCCTCTCAGAGTCACCAGGTGGCCCAGGAATTTTCCAGAGCCAACTCCAAACGCACATTTCGAGGCGTTGAGTTTCAACTTGTATTTCCTCAAAATTCCAAAAGCTTCTTTCAAGTCCAGAATGTGCCCCTGCCGGGTCTTGCTTTTGACCACCATGTCGTCTATGTATACCTCCATAGTTTGGCCAAGAAGTTTCTTGAACATTATTGTTGCCAGCCTCTGGTAAGTTGCTCCTGCGTTCCTCAGCCCAAAAGGCATAACACTGTAACAGTACAACCCTCGTGGTGTAATAAAAGAAGTCTTTTCTTGATCAGGCCCAAACATGGCAATCTAATGATATCCTCGATATGCGTCGAGGAAACTCATCCGCTCATACCAGCAGTGGCGTCAACCAATTGATCAATCCTTGGGAGAGGGAAGCTATCCTTAGGACAAGCTTTATTCAAGTCTGTGAAGTCTACACAGACACGCCATTTCCCATTCTTCTTCTTCACGACCACAGTGTTGGACAGCCATTCTGGGTAATAGACTTCTCGTATTGCTTTGGCCTCTAGCAAACGATCCACCTCTTCAATAACAGCATTAACATGCTGTACTGCTGCCCTTCTTTTCTTCTGAATAACGGGCTTATGCTGCGGGTCAACATTCAGGTAGTGGCAGATCACATCTGCATCCATTCCAGGCATCTCCTTCGGTACCCATGCAAACACATCAACATGTTCTTTCAAGAAACCTACCAATTCGGACTCTTCCTCATCCGGCTGTGACTCCCCAATTAGAAAATACCTCTCGGGATCAGTTTCGTTGATCTGTATTTTCTTTAGGCCTTCCACTACTTTTTCTGCTGGATCTCTTCCAACATCCTCAACAGTTGGTTGATCTGGTACCTCTACTGTATGAACTTGATGGGCCTTTGGAACTTTCTTGATGATGGAAATCAAGCACTGTTGTGCTGACTTTTGATTTCCCTTTATCTTCTCGATCCCGTGGGACCCTGGGAATTTCACCATCTGGTGATATGTAGAAGAAACAGCCCTCATCTTATGTAACCAAGTCCTTCCTATAATTGCATTATAGGATGATGGTACATCCACAACCAAGAAGTCTGTCCTTAGGACCACTGTCCCCGCCCGAACAGGCAGTGTCACTTTTCCGAGGGGCCATACTGCACTTGCACCAAATCCAACCAAAGGTGTGATAGATTGTTCCAAATCTGTCTGTTTCAACCCCAACCTTTTGAATGCGTCGTAGTACAACACCTCTGTACAGCTCCCTGAATCCACTAGGATTCTCTCAATGTCGTATTCCCCAATTCGTAGGGTTATGACTAATGCATCGTTGTGGGGCACCTGGACCTCTCCCAGATCCTCATCTGTAACGACTATAGCTTCGTTGGGCATATCATTCTCTCGCCCTCTTTTGTTTCCCACTCGCATAACATGCTGGTCATGCTTGACCTGCCTCTGGAGTAGCCTCACCTCATTCCTCGTATAAGGTGTGCCAATCCATGTATCATATGGATTACCCCCCTAGGATTCTGCTCGTAATCCAACTCCATTGTTTTCCTTTTATCTTTGGGATCCTCCTGAATGAATTCCTTAAGATAACCACGAGAGACCAAATCGTCGAGATGTCTCTTATACATCTCACAATCCTCTGTCATATGACCCCAATCCTTGTGGTAACTGCAGTGCTGATTCGTAGCACGTTTTGCTTCCTTATCTCCACCTAGACTTGGGGGCCATTTGAAGTAAGACTGATTCTTTATTCGATAAAGAATCCTATAGATTGGTTCTTTCCAAACCGTGGTTATTGAAAAGAATGACTTAGGATCAGGTACCTGCTTTTCCTTGTAAGGCTTTTTCTTAGCCTGCCCATATTCTTTCCTATAGGTCTTGGGCTCTGGCTTATCCGCCTTCTTTGCTGGAGTTTTTGGCTGTTCGGCAACAACTTTGCCTTCCTCCCGGAGTATGTCATCCTCCATTTTTGCATGTTGTTCGATACGCTTCATCAGCCTTGCCAATGATGCCATGGGATGCTTATTCAATGACCGGCGTAACTCGCCCCGAACAGGCAGGCCAGTTTTGAAGGTAGCAATCGCATATTCTTCACTGCAACTGTCTATCTCATTGAAGGTCTCCCAGTATTTCTTTGCGTAGTCTCTGATCGGCTCGTTGTCCTCCTGCTTCATCATTGAGAGACTTTTGAATGTCTTGGGAGTCTTTCTACTCGTCAGGAACCGAGCAGTGAACTCTTCTGCTAACTGCGTCCATCCTCATATGGAACGTGGTTCCAACTTATGGAACCATGATAAGGCCACTTTTCCCAAGCTTGAGGGGAACATTTTACACATAATGGCATCATCCCCATCATGCATGAACATGGCCTGTTGGTAATGTTGTACGTGAGCGACTAGGTCTGCATTTGTCTCGTAAAGTACGAATGTCCCATGCTTCACTCTGCTCGGCAAGCGCGCATCCTGTAGCCTTTTTGAAAAAGGTGATGCTGCTATATTACTCAGGGCCCGCCTCGCTGCTTCTCGTGCAGTCATAGACCCATCTTCTCGCTTTTTGGATTCGTGGGTCGCTACCTTGTTCCAATCATTATCAGGTCTCTCGTACCTGTCCCTGTGGTGTTTTCTTACGCCTTCTTCGGGTGAGGAGCTTCGGCTCCTACTTCTCCCGTAACGTGGGGGAGTTCTTTGCTTGCTCGGACTCCTGCTCCTTCTTTTTCGTGAAGAAACTCTTTTCTTGGGAGGAGTGGGGCTTCTAGACTTGCTCCTCCTTCTTCGTGAAGGGGCCTTTGTGTATTGCACCATGACCAGCCCGTCTCCCCTGGATTTCCTTCCTGACAACCGAGAATCCTCAGGATGTTCTCGGATCCGTTCTAACTCTCGGATCTCATGTTCCCTTTTCCGAATTAGTCGAGCATATTCCTCGACTTCCTGCCTTTTTTTGTCGAGGATATCCTCGTTGCTATGCATACTTTTCGAATGTGCAACCGATTCTCCCCTGTGATGGGATTTGCTCCTTCGCATGGAGGTTGTAGCCGTTCTGCCCTCCTTATTCTTGGAGTTATCGTGGATGGTAAGAGGATCCTTGCTTGTTGTCCTCTTATCATGCCCGCTGGTTGGCTTTCTCGGAGCACCTGGTGGGGATTTATCTCCTGCCCCACCAGCCTGGTTTTTATCGATGATCGGTGTGACTGGATCTACCTGTACCATGGTCGTATTTCAAAAGGGAACTCTTTCGTTTCCCATAGACGGCGCCAATTGTAGGTGGAGAAAAACATATGGCACCTAGAACAGCGCTGAATCTCCTTCCTTCACGTGCTGTCCAATCGGAACCCTAATACCTTCGCCTGAACCCTAACCTGTAAAACAGACAAGGGGTGAGCGCACCTCTGCCTCTCGTGGCAAAGGCCCTCCGATGCCTAAGTTAGTATTTCGTACTGTATCAAAACCCTAATTATCAGTAGGAAAGTGTAGAATGAATGCAACTTATTGCGTACCTTTTTTCTCCAGGTTTACCTCGTATTTATAGATATGAGCATGCTTGCTTTCCAAGCATCCTTGTTGCCCAGGTCTCCTGCCTCGTATAGGAATCCTGGCTCTCTTGGGGATCTCTTGCCCAATCAACCGAGATCCCTTCCTCATAGGGTCTCTTCTCACCATAGAACTCGTCCCTCGATAGGACTGTTTCTTTACTGTATATCGGGTTGCTCTTACAGAACACACCTATTGCCTTATCTCTTAAGACAACGTTTCATCAAGTAACTCCATCTGTTCGGCATATGCCCCTACCGAACAGACTGCACAAGTGAATGACTTCTCATGTCACTGGCCCACTTTAGCCGAACAGACTGTCTCAATAAATGACTTCTCATGTCACTGGGCCATCCTAGCCGAACAGACTGTCTCATCTGGTGTCTCTTGGTGCACCGGGTCTTTCCGCCGCCGTTCATCTTATATGGAGTCCCATATCACTTTTCTCATTACACGGATCTGGCACATCACGTATTTGGCCATTAATTGTACCTGTTTGGGAACACCTCCCTGCAGTTTTGTTTCTTTGTGATGCTCTTGCTTTTGTGGTTAAATTAAAATCAAATGGGCTCACAACCACTATGAGGAACTGGTATGGGCCCTTGATTCCCCTCAGAAGTAGAAAAACAGTAGATTTGAAGTATAAAGTGAGACTTTATTCCTTTGAGCTTGACTTGAACTTGGTTTCTTGGACTGATTTGGATGCTTGAAAATGGGAAGGAAATTGTAGGAGAATCGAGATTTAGATGGACTAGAGGTTTGAGGCTTTGAAATGCTTTGAAAATTATTTGGAACTTTTAGAAAACTCAAATTTTGGGAAAATATTTGAGAGAGACTTAGAGGCTGAAACTTTCAGAATATAGCAGAGGGAGAGAGTGATTTTTTCGTCGTCCCTTGTGAGGTAGAAAAATGGGGTATTTATAGGCAAGCTAAAATTAGGATTTTAACTTGAAAATCAAATAAAAAATGAAAAGAAAAATGTTTTGGGGGGAGAAATGACATGATGAGATGCTTGCTGGCTCAGGCAGGCCTCTGGCACGTTCAGGTTTGAATTGCAGGTTGAGAATCTGAAAAAGCCATGGTCAAAGATCAAGCTCAACATGCATTGGCCTGTCAGCACTCCCAAGCGCTTGGGAGTGGCACTCTCGAGCGCTCTAGAGTGGTCCCGAGCGCTTGGGAGTGGCTGCCCAACTTCAGATTGGCGCCACGGACACTCCCGAACTCGGTTTTGGGTGTTTTTCGAAGCGTTGGAAAGCTCGTTGAGTCCTCTTTCTAACCCAATTGGTTTCATTCAAATGTATTTTATATGCTAAAAATGTGTGACAATTTTACCCTCAGGGTGTCAGGAAAAACGATGGTTTTGGTTTGTAAAAGTCCAAGAGACGTCGTTCAAGCTTTAGCCGAGTCCTAATTTGAATCCTTTTCATCATCGGGGAGCCTCGAGGGCGCAAATTAAGGATAGCTAATAGGTCCAAATTGGGGTGTCTACAGTTGCCCCTCTTTGGACGGTCCTCGGCATCATGTCTGGATGCGAGTGACGTCCAAAGATTGAGACAGCCCAATTCGAGCCCTACTAAATCCTTAATCGAATATCAAATGCAAGTAAAGATGTACAAGCATTTGAAACATGAGGTCGTGCTCTTTGGAGCTGGCTACGTACCCTTTTCTGAAGGGATCAGACCAGCGTAGTTCTTTGGGGCAGATGCAAATACGCATGCTGATAAATTGACAAGATAGATTGATTGAAGAGCGTCCACCGATTGCTCTGTCTCAGTGGACGGCCAAATTGAACAGGGTTGTAATCGACGCCATGCTCTGGAGGCGAAAGATGTAATATACCAACATGACAAGTTAGTTTGTCTTGAAGGGATAGAATGCGATTGAATCCCGAGACAAGTTAATTTGTCTTGAAGGGATGAAATGCGATTGAATCCCGAGACAAGTTAATTTGTCTTGAAGGGATAAAATGCGATTGAGAGAATTTGAAATGACATATATGCGAAAGATGGAGATAACCATGCCCTATTTGACAATGATGACGATAACCTTTTATTTTTATTCTTTGAAAAACAAGAGACACGTCTAAGTATCCTTTTTGCTTTACTGTCTAGGTATCGTCAGGCTTTTGGATTTGAGCTGAAGTTGGGTTTGAGCTGGATCTTGGGCTTGAGCTTGACTTCAGTCAGGGCATGAATTTTGAGCATTCATGCCCCATTCTTGATGTTGGCTGTATGTTTGCTGATGACATTAGGCTAATGTGCCCCAGTTATAGACCTCAGTTATGATTCCTTTCCTTGATTCCACTGATAGTTTCGTCAACCAGTTTTATCATGAGCACAAGCACAGGTTCTTTCATGTATTGGGGTTTCTATCACGAGTTAAGGCCTCAAGACTTGACTAGACGAATGACCTTGCGTGAATTTGGACAAGGCCTAAATGACTCAAAAGACAAGGTCAAACAGACAAGTGGTGGTCAACAGTCAAAGCTTGACCGTTGACCCACGCGCGTGTTGGTATGACCCACGCGCGCCAGGGCGGAACATGCACGCGCCGATCAAAGCCTGTCCCCATCACCTTTATGGATTGGTAAGCTTAACTACCAAGCAGCCCTCAGCCAGCCTCATGGACTGGCTGAGCTCCTCTCCTTGCACCAACCAGATTCACCTCCATCTCCTCCTATATATATCCCCCTTTGTCTCTCTTTCAAAGGGTTGGATTTTTGGATTACTTGGTGGGTTACAAATTTTGAACCTAAGGTTCCACCCTCAACAAGCCACCTTGTTGTTCAAACACCTCATCTCAACTCAAAGCTCAAACACCCATTCAAACTCAAAGGCCAAAGGTATAGCTTACCTTGGTTCTGCTCTTTGTTCTAATCCCTAAGGGGGGCTGACAGGGTCAAGGCTGGTAATCAATACCAGTTCTGACCCTAAAGTTGGCAAGGTTTCAAGACCGGGCATGGTTAGAACTGGCGCACGCCAGTCCCATATTCGTGCGCGCCAATAATGGCTGCACGCGCAGGACTGGTTTGGGGATCAGTGTCTAACTGTTTTATGTATTACTTTCCATATGTCTCACTATGAAGCATGTTAATAACCAGTGTACCGCTTTCCTTAGTTTAAAATGCTAGCTGTAGCTCAATATGCATATCTGCTGCTGTGGGGTACCCTTGGGAGTTTTCTGGACATGTCCCAGAGTCCAGGATTAGCAAAATCAAACACTGGAAGGTTGGCTCATACCAGCGCGCGCCAGGGCACAATCCGCGCGCGCAGGTCCACCTCCGGCCAGTGAGTGGCCTTTGCATGGGTAACTCGGCATTTGGCCATTATTTTATCCACACACTATTTATGGGGTGTTTTATTAGTTTTTAGGGCTTTTAGCCTTTAAACTGTATATTAACTGCCTACCAACTGTCCATAAATTGCTTGGTTTGTCATGGGTGTGCACTGGTCCTTCTAGAGCACAGAGGGTTGAGAATAAGAGCTGTGGGCTTAGGCTTATTGGCGCACGCAGGTCTTGTAGTAGCGCGCGCAGGTTGGGTCAGCATGCAGTGACTTGATCAGTGCATGCTGGTTTCTTCCTGCGCATGTCACTCCAAAACAGGGGCCTCCTAGTCTATTTATACCCCCACAGCAGTCTGTTTTCATCCTATTCTAACTGTTTCAATACAAGAGCATGCCATCGATCACATTCTGCAAATTGTTACAATCTTAATCCCCATTAAACTGTTCCCCCGCCCTAACTGGCTAAAAATCGATTAATAAAAGAAGAATTACAAACATTTTCACAAAATGCCTAAGTAGAGACCGATCTCCAGATTGGGCGAGAGGGGTGCCTTAAAACCCTTCCCCTCTCGTAACCTGGCTCCCAAACCCAGATATGGTTATGACGGACTGGTTCCTTCACTTTTTCAAATCAAACAGCGCGGCAGGTGCTTCCAAATACGGTTCCTTGGGTGTCGGACCTTCAAACCCGAATGGCGACTCTGTATTCCGAACGCTTGTCCTCTCCGCGAGCGCTCCCTCGATCCGGGGCTCCTTTGCTTTTGGGAAAACGGAATTTCCTAAGGGCATGCTACCCACACCATCCATCATTGTTTATCTTCATGAACCATACAAAAAAGGCAACATATGCCAATTAGTGTTTACATGAGCAATATCAAGTTTACATGAGCCATTTACTGTTTACATAACATGTCAAGTCCAATGTTAACACGAGCCGTATCACAAAAAGAGAGCATTTGCACTTTACAAGTGTTATCCCACAAAAAGAGACATCTGCCATTATTAGTCTCCCCAACTGTCATCAAATCTTCCTTCTAGTGCGGGAATATTTTTGTTGAGCCTTTCGAATTAAAACATTCCTGTAGTTGTTCTCCCCACAAAGGATCAATTCCAAAAGCTAGTCGTTTCTACCCTCTTCAGACTTGAATTTTAGCTACATTTAACAAGTAAGCAAAAATTAGAAACAATGAGTGCGCCAAGAACTTGTAACCGCAAGATCAAATTCAAAGACTTATTTATTACCTTAGCAGATTCTTTTTCATTAAATTGTTTCAAATCAAAGTACTTGCATGTGTGCACGCCACAATCAAGATGAAAACTTATATTCCTCTTCAAAGTTATTCACTCTAGCTCTCATTCATCTCTCTTCTTCTCTAAACAAATGAGTATTGAAGAAGAAACTTCCTAACTTTCAAAAGCCCATAAGTTGAACAAACTAACCAAGTAAATTTTTCTCAAGAACGAACTAAATGTAGTTGTGTATTTTCTTGTTTGATTGTGGAGAGAGAGTTTTATTCTTTTCTTATCTTGAATTAACTCCTTAATACCAAAATAGAAAACAACCTACTAGCTAAACAACCTCATTTATTGAAGGGGAAATTACAGTAAGCCCCCTCCAACTATACCTCGGTAACGAGTTGCCCCCTTCATCGTTTAACTCGGACACTAAACCCCCTTCATCTTTTATCGCGTGACACTTAAGCACCACCCGTTAGTGAGCTGTTACACTTAGGCCTCGTTTAGCTAAATAAGCCAACTGGCTTATTTTTTTGTCCTTATTCAAATTTTTTTCGTATTTGTTAGTTATTGATTAGTTTTTTGGAGATTATTGCATCGTCATGACAAGAGGAATCTAAAAAGTAAAAAATTACGATCGAAACCTAATTTTTTGAATAAAGACAAAAATAAGCCAATTTTTTCGTCTTTATTAAAAAAAATTTAGATTTCGATCATAATTTTATACTTTTAAATTCCTCTCGTCATGACGATAAAATAATTCCCAAAAAATTGACGAAAAACTACAAAAACGAAAAAAATTTGAATAAAGACAAAAAAAAATAAGCCAGTTGTTTTAGTACTCCGTGCAACTAAAAAATGCTTGACGAAAAACTACAAAAACGAAAAAAATTTGAATAAAGATAAAAAAATAAGCCAGTTGTTTTAGTACTCCGTGCAACTAAAAAATGCGCTGAATGCATAATTCGTTTTGGTAAAACTATTGTATTGCTATATCAAATTTTAAAACAGTGTTTGTGTAGACACCCCAATCTGGATCTCGAAGGGTCTTTGTCCGCCCCGATGATGAAATAAAGGAAACAAAGCCTTTGCGAGCTTGAATGAGGTATTCCTCCAGCATCCGCAGCCCAAACCAATCATCAGCCCATAAAAACCCAAAAAAAGCCCAAAAGCCCAGAGAAAGCCCAAAAAGCCCTGGACCGAACCTGAAGTACCGCGCGTGACACTTCTACACCGCGCGGCGTATCGAAATTTAATACGCCGCACGCAGTCATGAGGTTAACCGCACGGCATTTTGGATAAAGTTCTGACTGGCTCAAAAAGCTGTCGGCCACGCCTATTTGAGCCACAGCTGCAATACGGCTCAGCCGAAAGCACACTTCTGGCCCGCCCAGAAAATACCTCCAACTTTTGAAATTCAAAATCCAAGGCCCTTGCCTATAAATACATCCCTCCACTCAAGGGAAAAGGGCCCTTTTTTGGGTAATGCCCTAGGGCGTTTAGCTTGAAAATAAAAGGGGTTAACCGAATATACAGCCTACAAGGGGCATACCCCAGGTAAGACAAAACAAAAGGAAATGAAAATTATAAAGGCGCCAAGTGGCTACATGGGTTGCCCGTGTCCTTGCCCCCACCGAACAAACTATCCCAAGGAATAGAAAGTTCAACGGGGAATCTGGACACGGCGTACAATCAGAGGCCCTCGAAGTCCTCGCAATACATACATTGGTTGTGTGCAGTAGCAGAAAACTATCAAGACCATGGTCTGACATACTACATCAGAATAAACAACAGCTACTACACTTAGCATTCAATACAGTAGCAGAAAATAGAGCAATAAGCTATAAACTGCATGACTACCCGAGCAAAAAAAAAAAATGCCCAAGTCGGGAAAAGGGCCCTTGATCACCATTATACCTTTTCTCTCTCTTCTTGCTTTCACACCCACTTTCCCCTTTCCAAGTCTTGAGAATGTTGTTCTCAAAAGACATTCTCTAGGCCTTTTATTCCATTTTTCTCTTCACCATTGAAGTTAGTTTCTTACTAACTTTGAGGTCTCAACTACCCAATATACCCATCTATTACACACATCCATACTTCTACTTTCTTTTTCAACCTTCCGACGTCCATCCGCCTTCATCAAAACTCATTCAAGCTCCAGATCCAAGGTAAAAACCAAGTTTCCTTGGGCTAGGCTCTGTCCTGGCCCTGAGGGGACCTTTCTGTTTTCAGGCTTAACCCTTTTGGTTAGGATCTGACCCAAAACCTCTTTTACAAAACAAAACCAGTGTTCTGTGCAAAGGTGTTCTACGCCGCGCGGCGCTTTGAAGCATCGCACGGCGTAGTAAGCTTGCACGCACGGCATTTTAAAATGATGTTGTTTTCTTGTTCAAGCTGTCTGGATCACGATCGTCCGTTCTTGGATCATTTCTGTATATCAAAAGCAGTCCTAAAATGAGACCATATCTACAAGCCATGTTTTAAACCCCATAGATCTTTTCAAAATAGGCAAACGTATTAAAAATGGTTTTATTTCCATGGCTTGAAAGAGTGGTGCAGATCTGAGATGATCTGACGGCTGTGAGTTGTCTGAAGTTTTAAAATAACACCGTGCGATGTAATGGGTACACCGTGCGAAGCTTTACAAAACTATAAAAGTTTGGTATCCAGATCGGAACCACGCACGGCATATCAGTAAGCCGCGCGTTGTAAACCGATATGCCGCCTGACGGAGGATAGTGATTCAGACAGTCCGTTTGTATATCTTTCTTGTTTATATCATCGCCATGCCATCTTTATCATCTCTGTACAGCAAGCACCACTAGCACGACAACGTGTTATGATTTATCTTGTTCCCCTTTCCCTTTATGTGTTTTTAAGGTTTTCCGAATGGTATTAATCTCCCCCATTTAAAATGTTTAGTAGAGACCGGTTTTTACCGGGCGAGTGGGGTGCTTTTCAACAAAATCTTCCCCGTTCGTAACCTGGCTCCCGGATCCAAAATCTCAAACAGTTTCGCTAGACCAAAAAGCCTTTTTCTTTCAAACAAAC
This sequence comes from Rhododendron griersonianum, assembly GCA_018127125.1. Lineage (NCBI taxonomy): Eukaryota > Viridiplantae > Streptophyta > Magnoliopsida > Ericales > Ericaceae > Rhododendron > Rhododendron griersonianum. Next base: position 27,033,025 of record CM030796.1, on the reverse strand, counting down.
TCTCGGTTTCTCGGATCATCCATCTCAAAAATCCGGGTGGCGACTCTGTCTTAAATCGCGCTTCGGGCGCGGGAGCCCACAGTTTACAAAAGACTGATTTCGTTTTTAAGATATTCGTGATCGTTTTGCGAAAAACTATTCCAATTCGACAGCGTGCCTGTTTGAACTCCAGATGATACTCGAGCAGTGGAAGATGTCAGATCACTTCGTTCTGCCTGTGTTTTATGAGGTGGATCCGTCGGAAGTTAAGAAGCAACCTAAACATCTACATTTCAAAAAATTAAGTTTCGATCGTAATTTTTTACTTTTTAGATTCTTCTTGTCATGACGATGCAATAATCTCCAAAAAAATGATCAATAACTAACAAATACGAAAAAAAAAATTGAATAAGGACAAAAAAATAAGCCAGTTGGCTTATTTAGCCGAACGGGGCCTAAGTGTAACGGCTCACTAACGGGTGGTGCTTAAGTGTCACGCAATAAAAGATGAAGGGGGTTAAGTGTCCGAGTTAAACGATGAAGGGGGCAACTCGTTACCGAGGTATAGTTGGAGGGGGCTTACTGTAATTTCCCCTAAAAAGAATGAGTGTGACACGTTTTGTCTCAACATACTCTATCCTTCACATGTATATTTGGTAGTAAGAATTACTCCACTACTATCATTTTCCCGAATTAATTTTAATTTAGTAAGAGCATCTCTGGCGCTTACACAATTTTTACCTAAATTTTGAGTGAAATTTGAGTAAAAGCTTTGTTTGATAGAAAGCACACCAATGGGCAAATTCAAATAAAAGCACAAATTTGAGTAAAAGTTTCATTAATGGCATAATTGTAAATTTTAGAGGAAGAAAATGACCTTAAAAAATTTGAGTAAGCATTTGAGTTTTCCTTGATTTGGCTAAAAAATTGAGTAAAACTCATTTTGATATGGGTTTGAGCCGAGGGTTTAAGTGAAATTTAGGGTGTTCTACTCCGATTTTGATTATGAGTTTAAAAAAGGCAAAGGGGTGGTGAAGAGAAAGTTTCGAAACTGCTGCTAGAGAAAATTTTTCCAGTTACAAGTAGAATCACTGGGATGTGTAGGAATAACATTAATAAATAGAAGGGGCATACTTGTATAGGGTTAGTCCATACAAGGTTTTGTCTCGGTTTTAATTTGACTTAATTACCACTAGTCATGCATGGTGGGATTGTGTCCCAATTGCAGTCCGGACACCTTGAGTTATAAAAAGACAAGAGACCTCTGGTATCTTCCCACCATCGCCGCCGCCGCCTGGGGGGGAGGCGTTCCTCTCCCCTCCTCCCCCTGGGCTCTCCCCCCCCCCTCTCTCTCTCTCTCTCTCTCTCTTCAGGTCAGATTTGATCCCTTCTTCCCTTTTTTGTCTTCACCGGCGTAGCCTTTCTCACCGTGTCCTTCCCTTCTCTGTTTTGTGGCTTTTCCCGTCGGATCCTCTCCTGGGTGGGTCCGGTCTTGGGCCTAACGGCGTGGTGGAGGGTGGCGAGCAGATGTTTGGGGCTTTGGGCGGTTGATTCCCACCGATCGGTATCTCGTGGGCCGACCGGTTTTGTGCCTAACGGCCTGGGTTTCTACCGTTGCCGATGACTGTCGTTTCCTCTCCTCTCTGCTTCAGATCGTTTTTGTGGACTGCCCTCAGCCTTGGTCTGTTCAGAGGATAGGAGTGTGCATGCGAAGCCGGTTTGGTTTCTCCCCAAACGGCGACGGTGGCGGCAGGAGGCGGCGGGTTGTGGCTGGAGGCTATTTGGGTGGTTGTGCTGTTTGGTGATCTGCGGCGGAAGTGGGTTGAGCAATGGTTGTTGGCAGGCGCGGTGGTGGCTGTGGCGGGGGTGGCGGCGGTGGGAGGTGGTGTTAGTTTGTTCCTCTAGGGTTTGGGTTTGGGCTAGGGTTGGGTTTAGGTGTTCGGGCTTGGCCCGTTTTTGGTGTTTGGGTTTTCTTCCTGGTTTGGGCCCAGCCTGTTGGGCCTAAATCAGTTCCTCCGTGTGTTTGGAGATGAGGGTCTTGGATGGTCAGGTCGGTGTATCCTTGATCCTATTTTCTTGTAACTTCGTGTTATAAGTTAATGAAATTTTATTTTCGCTGAGCAAAAAAAAAAGAAGACAAATAGAGGGAACATGCAGGTTTACAATTTCGCCTAATAGGAACAAAACTTGAGTATTTCATCAAATTTTTTTTTTTTTAAAAAGAGGGAGAATGTGACTACTCCATCTTCCGAATTTATTTGTCAACAAAAAAATTGCCCAATTTTAAGTTGAATTATACAAATTTTATCAATGTCCTTTCTCTTTACTCAAAATCTTTCGCTCATAATTATTGTGTTCCCTTAATAAGTTAGAATTTCAAAATTATGAAACCAAATTTTAATGGAGGAGCTAGTATCAAATTTTATTTATTTATTTATGTTTTGAGGTTTTCTATAAAGGATGTCCGCACACAAATTTTAATGGAGGAGCTAGTATCAAATTTTATTTATTTATTTATTGTTCAAAACAGAATTTGAACAATATTTATATAATTCCTTTGTCGTGCATGCATCGCAAGTACTGCTTTTTTTTTTTTTTTGGGTAAAATAGCATGAAATAGAAAAAGGATAACCGAATATACAGCCTACAAGGGGCATACCCCAGGAGGAAAGAAAAAGAAAACAAAAAAGATAAAGAAAATTGATAACGCCAAATGGCTACAAGGTTTTGATGAGAAACTATGTTTCCGATCCATCTAGAAGAGGGAAAAGAAACATAGCCAACTGCTTGTTAAGATGATAAAAATTTCAGAACTGATAAAACATTTCAGCATACCAACTGGTTACTGAACATGTCTATACAAAAGATTAGATTACACTGAGGTTCACTTGGGACCTTAACACACCCAGATTGGGAGCTTCAGAACTTCAGTACTTAAGCTTGACTTTACTTCTTAACTTCAGAACTTGAGCTTGGACTAACTAGCACTAGGCATATCAGAACTTGGAAACCAGCTTCAATCCATCAGCTACCACATTCTGGAGTTGACACCTGCTGGACTGCCAATACAGTGATGGAGCTTCTGAAATTCTGAAGCTTCCAAACAGCCCATCAACATTACAGTCAGCAGATTCTGATCCTTAGGTGACAACACAGGAATCCATGACAGATAGTATACTATACAATACTAAAACAAATACAAAACTATACAGAGGACGTCCCCCTCTGTGAAGGGAGATCCCATTGACAGCCCCCGATGGTTAGGCATAACTGAAAACAAAACCTGCTACAGCCAACTGAACAGCCACAACAGGTTCAGAAAATATGCAGGACAGCCAAAACAGGTTCAGATCAAGCTCATTCTCCATTACAACTTCTGAACCTGTTTTGGAACTAGTTACATAACTAGCACCAGTTGTATGCAGAACATATCAACAGAACAACACCAGCCACAAGGGTACATTGATCAGGCATTCAAAACTGATGCAGCTAGGTTTCTGACTTGGGGATACAACATGGAGTAGCAGTAAGATAGCAGTAACATGCATATGCACATGCATAGCAGTAAGATAGCTACCTCAAGCAGTAAGATAGCAGAGCCCTCACAAAGATTAAAATATACTCACACCTAATCTGGCTGGGCAACAGAACCCCAGCAGAACAGAACAGTTCAGGAATGTAGAGTGTGATGCAATGCAGAGGAAGTCCCCCTCTGCGAAGGGAGATCCCACGACAGCCCCTAATGGTTAGGCCAATGTACTGAGGAGCAACAGAAAATGCACTACACAATAATCCAATGCTCCATCACAACAACTAACAGTTTGCTCTGCAGAACTGAGGAGCAGCAGAAAATGCATCACAAAGATAGCATGAAGGGTTTTCTTAAGGTACCAAGAATTACCTCCTCTCCCTTACACACGTTCAGAAAATAATAGCAGTGCCCTGAATGGAAAGCCTTTTCTGTACAATAACTGAACAAAACTGAATAATATTGAACTAGTTCTCACAACTGCTAGCTCTCACATAGCACCATGACAAATGCACCATAAATGCAGAACAAATCAGTTCATTAGCCACTAAACACTGATGGTGCATTTGTCAAACACTGATGGTGCATCAGTTCAGTAGCCACTGCTACAACATGTAGTGCCAACCAAGATTAAGGTAACTACCTGAATAATAGAAGTAAATATTGGTGCCTCTTGTTGAAGCATGGTGATCTGCTTCTGTGACTGTCACTGTAATCCCCTGAATGGAAAGTCTTTGCTGAGTTCCTGTGACCTGTCCTCAGGGACAATTCTGGACCAAGTTAGATCAAGGGGAAACCCCTTGATGTTTAAGCTGCATGTGTTATCATGTGAGTATATGGGTAATCTCATTCTAACTTATTACTGAGAATGTTAATCATGAATATTCCACATAGATAATAAATGAGAAGGCCCTTTGAACTTAGACAGTGACAACAACCTACACCTTACTTCATTTGAAATTTTTTGAGCAACCACTCCAGGAGGGCAATTAATGTTCTGGAATTTCCTGTGGTTTCTCTCTATCCATAATTGGTGTACATAGGTTGTGAAGACAAGTTTAGCAATTGTAATGGCCAGAGCCTTGCCTTGGACAGAGGACAGCCTGCTCACCCATTGCTGCATGGATGTAAGCCCTGTCATGTGAGGGGTCTTTGGGGATAAGATGCCTCTAATTTGTGTAGCCATGGGGCAATCAAAAAAGAGGTGCTCATGGGACTCTACTCCCAAACAAAGGCTGCATATGGAAGCAGCTTTCATTCCAAACATGACTAGTCTGTCTTCTGTAGATAATCTGTTTAGGATAGCCATCCATGAGATCACACTACATCTAGGGATGTGTCCTGAGAACCATACCACTTTATGCCAAGTGATAGCAGGAAAATGTATCCTTAATTGATCCCACAGGGATGAGATGGTGAACTTACCAGATGCATTGAGATTCCATATGCATCTATCCCCAGTGGAAGCATTGATGGGGACAGCTTGTAATTCTGATCTCACTTCATTGAGATCAGGAGTTTGGGTCAGTGGGAAGGCCCACTGATTGTCTCTGATGACAGACTGCACAGTGGAATCCTTGTGCAGACCAGAATCTAAGGTAATTCTAGGCCCATATTTAGGCAATAAGGGCCCTAGGGGATGCCAGTTATCAAACCACAAAGATGTCAAGTGGCCATCCCCTATTTTATATGTAATGTGTGATTGGATGAGTGGTCTAATGTTAAGAATTTTCCTCCATACCCAAGAGGGATTGCTTGGAGTTTTAACACTCCAAAAGCTCTTACCTTTAAGTAGGTAAGACTTCACCCATTGGCACCACATAGATTGCTCCTCCCGAAATAAGGAACCAAATATGTTTGGCGACTGCTGCCTTGTTCCAGACCTCCATGGATTTAAACCCTAACCCTCCTTCCTTAACAGAGAACAAAGATGTTCCCAAGAGACTTTTGCCCCCGTCTTCTTAAGATCGGGGCCAGACCAAAAGAATGCTCTAAGAATTGATTCCACCTCCTTAATTACCTTCTTAGGGATGATGAAGAGAGATGACCAATAGGTTTGCATTGAGAACAGTATTGACTTTATTAATTGAATCCTCCCAGCATAGGACAAGTACCTATGTGTCCATGATTTAGTCTTGGCCAAAATTCTGTCAACCATTACTTTACAATCAGAGTGTTTTAGTTTGGTGGACAGCAGGGGTACCCCCAAGTACCTAACAGGCAAAGACCCCTCCTGAAAGCCTAGGATACCTAATATGGATGCCTTGGTGGGAGGGCTAACACCAGAGAAAAAGATGCTGCTCTTAGAAGGGCTTGGTGAAAGCCCAGACAACTTCTCAAATTCAGTTAAAGAATTCTGGATATGATTAATGGAGGCAACTTCACCTTTGCAAAAGATCATAAGATCATCTGCAAAACAAAGATTGACAAGTTTGGTCGTTCCACATTTCCAGTGGAAGTTAAAATCAGGTTGGGAGGATTTCTCCTTAAGAATGCAAGTTAACACCTCCATAGCTATCACAAAAAGGTAAGAAGATAGTGGATCACCTTGTCTTAAACCTTTTTGCCCAGGAATGTACCCTATTGCTTCCCCATTAAAACACAAGGAGTAATTAGCTGTAGACACACAAGCTTTCAACCATTGGATCATCTTAGGGTGGAAATGCATTGAAGCCAGGACATCCCAAAGGAATTCCCACCTGACATTATCATAAGCCTTCATTATGTCCACTTTTAGAAATTAAGACGTGTAGAAGATAAACTCATCTAGATAGCCAGCCTAGGTTGGTTGATTGGGTTTCCAATTTTTGTGTCGATAATTGCGTACGTACGTACTTGGGTGTCCATTAGGCAGGGTGTAATTAACGATTCCAAGTTATCAGTCCCCTTCCAATAAGGGATTTCTTATTGAGTTAAGTTAAGGACCTCTCATTTCTCGATCGAATTTCAATGATCCGAACCGTTCAATGTGATCAGAACGTGAATTTAAGGGCCCCCTCAAGAAATCGGCAAAAAATATGACCGGGAAGGGCTTGATCTGAACAGTTTTTCATAAAAATGTATTTACAGCGTTTTTACAAAAAACTGTTCGGATCAAACCCTTTCCGGCCAAATTTTTTGCCGATTTCTCGATGGTATCTTTAAAATCATGTTTTAAACACATTGAACGATTTGGATAATCAAACTTTGATTGAGAACAATGTCAAACTCATGAAATTCTTAACTTAGCAAGTTAAGGGATCTTTTAATAGAAACTCTCGGTCCAAGTTATATATTATATATATGGATTCCCTTTTTGTGGTAGAAATTACTTGGAGAATTGGACTTCTGAAACAATTAATTGGGCTTATCTTCGAATGTAGTAGTACCATGCTGGAAAATAATGTCAATTTGTCATGAATGAAAGAGAAGAAAATAGTAGTATAAGATATATATATATATATATATATCAGAGCCACGTTGAGGTTCTTGGTAGTTTAATTACACTTCAATTCATCTGTTTAAGTTCTTATTTTAGGATTTTAAACTGGTCGTCCAGTTCGTAATACTTCACGTTTGGGCACCCGGTAAAGCCACCCATCGTCTAGACACCGTTTTCACTTAAGCCGCCTCGTGTAGGTTCCCAGTAATTCCCGTTGGTAAGTCCCAGGGTAGGGCAGTTGAGGGTTTGGATTAGACCAAAATGGCATGTGTGTATGTGGCGGTATGTGCTAGGTCGGAATTGGGTATGTGTGAATAGGGGTATGTTCCAAAAAGTTCCAATTACGAATTAGAATACTAGTTTAAAGTTGCTGAAATTAAAGAAAATGAATAGATTATTTAGGTGTAATTCTTCAGCCAGTTCTTCCTCTATGGCTTCGTTGTCTGAAATCCCGGATACAGTACACGAAGAAGAATATGAATACAAAAATCTAGATAGTGATTTAGGATACTGGAATATACCTAAGGTTTCCATTAAAGAAATATACAAAACTAGTTTTTTAAATGATACTTTTAAAACTGATCAAGTTGTTAAAACTTCAGAGCAAGTCTATGCTCTAACTAAAAAACAAGAAAAATGCATTCTTCTTAGTAAAGAATCAATCAGAAGACACTTAGAACGAGGATATAATTATATCCACGTAGGATTGGTACAAGTAGCTGTCAAACCCCTCACCAGGACAGGATTAAATTCTGCAGTATTACTCTCATTAAGAGATAGTAGATTCACCAATTTTAGTGATAGTCTGTTAGGATTAATGGAGTCAAGCCTACACAATGGGCCGGTTTACTTTAATTGTTACCCAGACTTACCTTTGAGTTTAAAAGATAAAAACCTATTAAAATCATTAACTTTAAATATTCAAACTTCTGGGGCAATCACCAATATGCTAGAAGGAAGTCATTCAATTGCATTAATTTACAGATTATACTATAAGTGTATGAAAATTAATTTAAATATTCATGCCTTAGTCAAAAGTCCAAAAGACAAACTGTCTTAATTCAAAGTAGTTCAGAAGCTAATATACAAGTTCCCAAAACAATTTCTTGGAATGATATCCAATTACCCACAAGTTGGATTACAGAAAATGAAAGTTTCCCACAAGTAATACAAAATGACACAGTCAACCTTGATTATATTCAACAATATTTAGATGGCACTGTTAGGATCAGCTTTGACCAACAGAGACTCAATCCTCTTAGAATTAGAGAATTAAGTAGAACAAACAGTAATACAAGTATACCCAGACATAGTACATCCAGTATTCCTAGACAAGATTCAGAATTATTAAACCCAAGAGTCACTCTTAGAGGAATAGATTCAAGTTCCCAAATTAGTAAACCATGTTATTCAACACAGTCAAAATTAGAAGATGATGAAACTCCTCAAGGGTCCCCAACACAGTCTGATTTTGAGTCAGCCATTCCACAATCAACCACACATCACCCTTCTCTTAGTGTCCTGCATAAACCTTTCTCTATTGATTTTAAAAATTTATATAAAGATTACAAGTCACCCAAAAATGAACAAAAAAGACAAGAATTTCGTAATAAATATAATAGGGAACAACGAGCAGAAATTCGTAGTCAATAGAAAGAATTCATGAATGATACAAGAAGTCAGATCAATATCTTTAAATATATAAAAAATCATTATGAGAAAAATAAAAAAGTAAAAAAGAAAAAAGAAAAGCATAATAGTACTACTAGTACTAATACTAGCAATGTTTCATTGTCCGTTCTCACCAAAGATGAGATTCCCATCCAAACTTTGCAAGAAGAAGTTAAAAAAGTAAAAAGAGAAATTATTTCTTTTAAAAAGACCCCACCAGAAGAATCTGATTCCGTAAATTATACAGAAACAACCACCCAACAAATCAATACTCATAAATGGTACATCCAACCAAAATTAATAATTCAAGATTATACAGTAGAGATTCCTACACTAATAGATTCAGGTGCAGATTTGAACTGTATTAAAGAAGAATTAATACCAGTCAAATATTATCATAAGACTACTGAACAATTAAGTTCTGCTAATGGTAGCCAAATGATAATTAATTATAAATTACCAAAAGTACATATTTGCCAGAATAATGTTTTCTTTAAGACATCATTTCTATTAGTCAAAAATCTTACTGAAAACATAATTTTAGGAACCCCGTTTCTCACTTTACTATACCCATTTACAATAAATAATCTCGGAATAACTACTCAACCTTTTGATAAAAAAATATTTTTCCCCTTTTTAGAAAAGCAACAACAAAGACAGTTAAAACAATTAGATATTAAAAATAACCGGTTAGTACAATTACAACAAGAAATTAAACACAAAAGAATAGAACAACAATTGCAGGATCCAATAGTCACCCAACAAATTGCTAATTTCAAAGAAAAATTAGAAAAAGAAGTTTGTTCTAATCTCTCAAGTACTTTTTGGTACAGAAAAAAACACATAGTTACTCTTCCATATATTAAAACTTTTAGTGAAAAACAAATACCCACAAAAGCTAGACCAATTCAAATGAATTTTGAGTTAATGGAAATCTGCAAACAAGAAATTAACAACTTGTTAGCAAATAACATTATTAAGAAGAGTAAATCTCCTTGGTCATGCTCAGCCTTTTATGTTAATAAAAATGCCGAAATAGAAAGAGGAGTACCAAGATTAGTAATTAATTACAAACCATTAAATGATGTATTAGAATGGATTAGATACCCAATCCCCAATAAAAAAGATTTAATTAACAGAATTTATACAGCAGTCATATTTTCTAAATTTGATTTAAAAAGCGGATTTTGGCAAATTCAACTACACCCCAATGATACTTATAAGACAGCTTTTGTAACACCATTCGGTCATTATGAATGGAACGTAATGCCTTTTGGATTAAAAAATGCCCCAAGTGAATTTCAGAATATAATGAATGAAATTTTCAACCCATTTAGTCACTTCATTATAGTTTATATTGATGATGTACTTGTATTTTCCAATTCTTTAGAAGAACACTGGAAACATTTAAAGTCATTTCTAGAAATAATTAAGAAAAATGGATTGGTCATTTCTGCCCCAAAAATTAAATTATTTCGGATTAAAATAAGATTTTTAGGATATGACATTTACCACTCAACTATCACACCAATTAGTAGAGCCATTCAATTTGCTTATAAATTTCCAGACATAATTACTGATAAAAACCAACTACAAAGGTTTTTAGGATCATTAAATCATGTAGCAGAATTTTACAAAGATCTTAGAACAATTTGTCAACCATTATTTGAAAGATTAAAAGATAATCCTCCTCCTTGGACAAACAATCACACTTCAATTGTCCAAAAAGTCAAAAAATATATTAAAATTTTACCTTGTCTTGGTATTCCTACTAGCCACAGTTTCAAAATTATCCAGATAGATTCCTCTTCCCCAGAACAGCTTATGGGGGAATTCTTCTACAACAGATAGATTCCTCTTCCCCAGTTTCAAAATTATCCACACTTCAATTCTTTAAGACACTTCTGATGCAGGTTATGGGGGAATTCTTCTACAACAGATAGATTCCTCTTCCCCAGAACAGCTTGTCCGATTTCATTCTGGAATTTGGAATAAAACCCAGAAAAATTACAGTACAATTAAAAAAGAAATTTTAGCAATAGTTTTATGTGTTTCAAAATTCCAAAATGATATATTAAATCAAAAATTTTTAATCAGAGTAGATTGTAAAAGTGCAAAATATGTTTTAGAACAAGATGTTCAAAATATTGCTAGTAAACAAATCTTTGCTAGATGGCAAGCTATTTTAAGTATTTTTGATTTTGATATTACACATATTAAAGGTAGTCAAAATTCAATCCCAGATTTTCTTACTCGAGAATTTCTCCTCGATAATAAATAATTATCATTTGCATGAGGGAGCAGTGAGGACTTAGCAAGATACATATTGCATCGAGGGAGCAGTGAGGACTTAGCAAGATACATTAGAGCCTCTAACAAATTCATTTTGCAGGTATGACAGAAAGGAAGAAGCAACTTGCCCTTCCACCAGCAAATGCCAATAGATACCAACCACTCAATTACAAGTCAGCATTAGCCACAACTTCCTCTTCAGATCAAAAACAAATAACTGACCCATTTGCTTCCCAAATTCAACTTAGTCAACCTAGGTTTCCTTACCCCGCCAGAAAAACAGAATATGTATTGAAACCCCAGTCTTCCAATTTATTTTATCTTGAACCAGTACATGCATCTATTACTGACCCAATTCAACTTGCCAAAGCCTGTTTTCCCCCAGATTGGCATTTTATCCCCTCACATCCACAAAAAACTCTAGCCTACTACAGAGACATTTTACTCCACCATCAGTCAATAGTTATTAAACCAATTCCAGATAGGAATAACCCAAATGTCACCATTTACCACTCTTTTTATATCCACAATATAGTCAGCTTAAAAGAATGGGGACACCCATCCCAACTCAAAGAACTCCCAAATCACCCAGTACCTTATAGTTACTATGATTATATTGATGCATTCTCTAAAGTTCTTTACTATGAGAATGAAACTTTCAGTCATTCGTGGTTCTTATCTTTTGACCACAAATTCAAGTCACAAATACCATCTTGGTTTCTCCGATGGTGGTCACAGCATGGAGCTACCCCAGAATTGTTACCTTCTGATTTATCAGAACAAGTCAACTACTTTAAAGCTGTGTATCCCATAGATCAACATACTAGCAAAATACCAACTTTTTTGCTATTTATGGCCAAGTACAAAGTCCCTTGGATCTTCAAATGGAGATACCACATCCAGTCAGATATACTCACTCGCCAAATGCTTGTCAAATGGTGGGATACTTACAAACATCAGAGAGTAATTGACCAAGTCAAACAAGAGTTTCCAGTCAACACTATGGCTACACCAGTCAGAGCAATTCACCCAAGTCCTCCGGAGGTTTCTACAATCAGACTTGGAAGCCCCTCGCCAAGTATAATTGGAACATCCAAGTCCAAAACCAGTAAATCCAAAAGCACCAAATTACTAGAATTGGCACAACAGCTAATTGCTCAGGCCAGTCAAGCTTCAGACTCATCATCCGAAGACTCAGCCACCAGTAAAAGTCCATATGATTCACTATTCCAGGATGCTCAGGATGCATTTGCCTGATTATCTATTCAGCAAGACAATAGCATCATCAGTTACCCACGTGATGAAGAATCATTTTCCTATTCAGTCAGCTTTACTAAAAGAAAAGGCATCACTAGTCATTCAGGAAACCAAGGGCATCTCCCAACAGTAAATTCAGTCACTTTCCCACCGAAAGAAGACAGATGGCCACAGTAAAAGCAAGTCACATGGTCACAGTAAAAGCAAGTCACATGGTCACAGTAAATCCACTTTATTTGTAAACAGTTTCTGGTTCCTTATTCTATAAAAGGAACCACAGACTCCAGTAAGAGCAGGCTCAATTTTTCAGTTTTCTAGTTTCATTACTCTTCTCTCCCCCCTCTCTCTAAGTCTCAGGATACGAAGACCCTGATCTTCATCCTCTTTCAGTAAGTTTTCTTTTATGTTTTACGTATGTACTAGAGCCTCCTTTTCTGTGAATAAATTTCATGTTTGATTTTCTATTTCTTTTATAGCTCTTTTATTTCTATTTTTGTTTCTCAACTGAAAGACAATCTTAGTTTTTTCTGCCTCCTTACTACTGAAGTCTGTGGTTCCTTTTATAGAATAAGGAATCAGAAACTGTTTACAAAGCATAATTGATTTTACTGTGACCATGTGACTGCTTTCGGTGGAACGTAGTGGAGTTACTGTTGGGGGATGCTGTTGGTCTGGACTGCATCCTTGTGACTGATGGGAATTTTACTTTCGGTGGTTGAATAGTAAAAGTTGGATGATGACTTGAATAGTAAAAGTAGTTGAATGATGACCTTTACTTTTGCTTTTGGAATTTTGCCAAAAGTTGGATGATGATTTCTCCGTGACTTGGATGATGATTTCTCCGTGACTTTGGATTCAGAGTATCCTAAAATTGTGGATCATTATTGGTCTTCTGGTGTTTAGAATTCCATCAAATTGTCCCAATTGTGGATTTCTTCAGATGTCAAATTATCCTAGTAATCTTGACCGTCGTCTTCATTAGTCGTAAAGTCAGATGTTACTGATGAGGTGCTTCTGGTTTGTTGATTTTGATATTTGGCCACTAATCCTTCAAAAAGAGTATGAAAGATAAATGGGACTTCTTTAATAGGTTCAGTAGATCTGATTTTTTGAATCTGGTCTTCACAAATTAACTTGTAGTTGTCTTCTAAATATTGATCATAGTGGTCAATGTCTCCAAGCTTGCAAGTAATTATCCAAGCTCTATGGTGTCGGATTTGACTTCTGGTTGACTGTGAACAAGGCCATGGGACCTCATCTTCAATAAGTTGAATTGGGAGATGTATTCTGCTGAATGGCCAGTTGGCTGAAAGATACATAATATGCTGGGCCGGTATTATGCGCCCAGTATGTGTCCATTCGGGCATCTTGCTTTTGACTAGCACTTGGCAGCGTAAACCTCCATATTTGACAAAGAGATTGTTGATACAAACTGCCAGTTTTCTGGTGACTTGGTCTATGTGCTCCGGATCAGTGAAAATCATTTGTCTAAGAAATCCATGATCTAAAAAAGTCATGGGAGAAATTTCAACAATTTTACTTTTGTAAGTAATATTAATATTTTTAAAGTACTGCATATCAATGCAGGCTTTAGGGATACTAAATATTAGTTGGCAAGGACAATCAATTCTTTCCAAAGGTTTTTCTTTACAAAGAGGGTTGATTTTGGGACAATCAATTCTATCTTGGTCATCTCTGTAAAGAGTTTCCCAAGTAATTTGTAAACCAGGTATTGACTTTTTAGATAATTCAGTAAGAGTTTGGAATAAAAATTCTTGAAAATGGTAACCATCCTGTCTCCCCAGGTGTTGAATATGGTGGATTAAATCTATGGGAAAATTTTTTGGAAAAAATAATTGACTTTTGGGAGATAGGAGGTTAACAGAAATATTTTGCAAAAGGATTGGGAGATAACTGTTTGCTTCCTGTAATGATATATTTTTACTGATGTGTCTTTCTACAACCTCACTGCTCCCTCTATGCAAATGATTACTGCTTTCTACAACCTAACTGCTCTTTCGATGCTTATGTAGATGATGATTGCTAATGTCTCTTTCTACATCCTCACTGCTCCCTCTATGCAAGTACAGAGAAAATTGTTTTTGAATAATTTTAATCTCATGCTGTAAAATATAATTTTTTGCTTTAAGTTGAACATTTTCTTGTGAGACTTTTGAAAGTTTAGTATTTGAATATTGTAGTTCGGAAACTACAGAAAGAAAAGACTTATCATTATTTTCTCTAATCTTATTTTGCTCACAAAAGTAATAATTTAAACTATTCAAAGCATTAATGTAATGACTATTATAACGATAATCCCCACATAAGTTCCAGAGAGCATCCAGAATACATTGTTGGGTTTCGTCTATACATTCTAAATGACTAAGCTTTCTGAATTTAATACTAGTTCCCTCAGGGATGACTGGTAGTGTGGTGGCTCCGAAAGCAATTCCTTTCTGAGTCATCTGTATCATAATTCAAGAAATTGTTAGTGGGATAAATCGAATAAGCTTTGAGTTTTTGTAATTCATTTTGTTTTGGTTTTGTCAGAAATTCAAACTGGACATTTTGCTTATTTAAATTGGTGGTAATTTTGTTACTGGAAACTATAAATGGATAGAGTAGACAGATAAAATGTACTCCTAAAATTACTTTGTCAGATAGATTTTTGACTAAAACAAACGAGGTAACGAAATTTGTTTTATTTTGTTGAACAATTACTTTGGGTAGTTTGTATGCTATTTTCATAGCACTACCGTTTGCTGAACTAAGCATTTCTGTTGTTGACTGGTAATACCTATCAGGTATTAGATTTTCCTGAAGACAATTGAGATCTGCTCCAGTATCAATTAGAGCTGTTACTAAAAAAATGAAATTATTTATTATTAGTTTAACTTTTGCATACCACTTTTGGATATTTATGCTATTTATAATGTTTATTCTAGTGTCTTCATTTTCTTCATTGTTTAATCCTTCCATGAAATATTCTGTATTTTTACTATGATTGGATTCATTAGAACCAGATGATTCAGATAACTCTTGGTTAATGGATGAATCACTTTTTGGGGATTTTGATTGAATTATTGATTCTAATTTTTTATTAGTTTCTTTTAATTTAGCTATTTCTGTTTTAATAAAGTTTACTTCTTGTATTAAATCTTGGATAGTAACCTCTTTATGGATTTTGTTAAATCTTTCTATGGTAGAATTGAGATTTATTATTGGTTTGGTATACTGTGGCTGTTTCTTATTTTGTTGAATCATTACCCTTTTGAGTTTATCAATATATTGTCTTTTTAACTCAAAAGCATCTATTTTACTAATTAAGTCAATTAGTAATTCTTTTTCGGGTAACTCTCGGTTGAGTGTACTTATGGTTTTATTACAACAATTATTGGTACATCCTATTTGGATTGGATTATCACTAGAGCTTTCATCTAAGGAATGGTATTCAGATGATTCGGATAATTCTTCTAGGTCATCTTCTGACTCAGTTGTGTTTGCTAATCTGAAAATTTCTAGATTATGTCTTTTATCAGTTTCTGGGATGTTAAGTTGATTAATCTTTTCTTTAACTTTGCATTCGGTTTTGTAATGACCATTTTTGCCACAATTGTAACAAGTAACTTGACTTTTGTCATTTGTAGTAATTTTCTTTTTATTCTTTGATTGGTGACTCTTGGGTTTTTCATAATATTTGTCTTTTGAGGACTGGATTTTATTTCTAGAGAATTTCTGATTCTTTTGAATTTCTCTAGTTGATTTCTTTTTACTTCTAGAAGGGGCTATAGGTGGTAAACCATATTGTTGGCAGAAATTTCCTAATTCATATTTAGCTTTATTTATATCTTTTTGTGCTTGCTTGTTGATTTTCATATCAATACACATTCTTAATCCTTCTTTTTGAATAGTGCTTACTATGTCGCCATAAGTGAGTCTATCATATTCAATTATTCCAGTAGGTTGACTTAGAACATCTCTAATCTTATGAGCAAATAAATTGGGAAGTCCATTAATAAATTTTTCTTTCCAAAATGACTTTGTACAGTCGTCTCTAAGAATCACTCTGGACATAAAAACATCTTTGTACCATCTAAAATCACTTAGTGTTGGACAGTACAGATTACTTAACTGGTCATGAATTCTAGAGGTGATGTTACTAGGTTGACCAACAAAATGTTTAATTATAGTATAAATTAATGTGTTAATTCCGTCTGGTACTCCTAATCCTATTTCGTTATCAAAAATTGGGAGACCATCTTCTCCTATTTGGGTGGCATGTATTATTTCTTGTCTTGACTCATGGGTGAGATACTTATCCCACCATGCTTTTAGCATTCCGGTAAAACCAGAAGTTAATAGTTCTACTATTTGTGGTTGACCATGGTCAAGATTACTAAGATAACTGTTTGCTACCATTGACATATGATTTAATTTTTCTAAGATCTGGTTTTCACTTAATCCATCTATGTTCCATTCATAAAGTTTACTGGAAGAAACTGAAAATTGATGGGTTATTTCTTCATACTGTAAATCAGGTGGGGTGGGGTGAGAATACCAATTTTTGGTTAGACTCGTTGGGTTGAATGTAGGTGTAACTAATTTATTTATTTTTTGAGCGGAGAATTGTTGTTGTATTTGGGAAATGTCACTGTCAGAAGAAGATTGTGATATTTGACTAAGAATAGGGTTTTTGGAAATAGTTGTAACTTGTGATGGTTCTGCTTTAATAGCTAACTTGGTTAATAATTCTTCTATTTTATAAATTTGTTGATTTGTTGTTTGGATTTTTGTTCTATTTTCAGGGAGTCTAATTAGGGGTTTTTCTATGATAAATTTACTGGTTGAAGGGGTGGTTTTTACTGATAATTCATCCATTTTAATTTCTATTTTATCTAATTGCTTATTGATTGTATTGAGACACTGATTAGTATAATTATTTTGTTCAATGATTTGACTAAATTCAGGTTTACTAGGTATTTTGAATAGTGAGGCTGTAATAGTAGAGCCTTTGTGTTCTATGATTATAGTATCTAACGGGGGATGGCTAGCATTAGTAATAGTATTGTCTGACTTTTTCCATCTTACTTTTGTAATAGTGTTTACTTTTTTGTAATGTTTTTCTAAGTATTCAAAGAATAAGACTTGACTATTGGATTTAGTAATGAATTTTTCCCAACGGGCTTTTATCTTTTGTCTTTTTTCTTTACCATACTTTTTTCTTAACTTTTCACGTTTTTCTTTGTTTTCTTTTGACTTATAGTCTTTCTTTAATTTACTGAAAAGATTATCACCTACCAAGGATACACTGCTGATAGACCTTACAACTGGGTTTCTAAGTTCTTCTTCGTGTACTGTATCCGGGATATCTGACAACGAAGCCATAGAGGAAGAACTGGCTGAAGAATTACACCTAAATAATCTATTCATTATTATTTAACCTCAAAATCTTAGACTAGTATTCCAATTTGTAATTATTTATGTTTTGGAACATACCCCTATTCACACATACCCGATTCCGACCTAGCTCATACCGTCACATACACACATGCCATTTCAGTCTTATCCAAACTCTCACTGCCCTACCTTGGGACTTACCAACGGGACTTTTACAGGGAGACCTACCCGAGGCGGCTTAAGTGAAACGGTGTCTAGACGATGGGTGGCTTTACTGGGTGCCCAAACTCATAATATTACAAACTAGATGACTTATCCAAAATTCTAAAATCAAGAACATAAACAGACAGCAGTAAGTATAATACAACTACCAAGAACCTCAACGTGGCTCTGATACCAAAGATAAAAGCCTATTGGAAAAAGTATATTGCCAAAACTAATAGTCAAGTCCCATTTTTTGAATACCTAGAAAACCATTACAAAAAAGTAAATACTATTACAAAAGTAAGATGGAAAAAGTCAGATAATTCCATAGTCCACACGAGTCATCCTCCTTTAGAAACTATAATTATAGATCACAGAGGTTCCACGGTTACTGCCTCACCATTCAAAATACCTAGTAAACCGGAAAACAGCCAAATTATTGAACAAAATAATTATACTAATCAATGTCTCAATACCATTAGTAAACAATTAGACAAATTAGAAATTAAAATGGATGAATTATCGGTAAAATCCATCCCTTCAACCAGTAAATCTACTATAGAAAAACCCGTAATAAGACTCACTGAAAATAGGACAAAAATCCCTACAACAAAACAAGATATTAATAAAATAGAAGAATTATTAACCAAATTAACCATTAAAGCAGAACCATCGCAAATTAGCACCATTACTAAACGACCTATTCTTAGTCAACAATCACAGTATTCGTCTGACAGTGATATTTCCCAACTACAACAGCAATTCTCTGCCCAAAAAATAAATAAATTAGTTACACTAACATTTAATCCAACAAGCCTAACAAAAAATTGGTACTCTCACCCCACTCCACCTGATTTACAGTATGAAGAAATAACTCATCAGTTTTCAGTATCTTCTAGTAAACTCTACGAATGGAATATTGATGGACTCAATGAAAACCAAATTTTAGAAAAATTAAATCACATGTCAATGGTAGCAAATAGTTACTTAAGTAATCTTGACCATGGTCAACCTCAAATAGTAGAACTATTAACCTCCGGTTTTACGGGAATGCTAAAGGCATGGTGGGATAAATACCTCTTCCATGAATCAAGACAAGAAATAATATACGCCACCCAAATAGGTGAAGATGGTCTCCCAATTTTCGATAATGAAATAGGATTAGGAGTACATGACGGAATTAACACATTAATCTATACTATAATTAAACATTTTGTTGGACAACCTAGTAATATTACCTCCAGAATTCATGACCAATTGAGTAATCTATACTGTCCAACATTAAGCGACTTTAGATGGTACAAAGATGTTTTCATGTCTAGAGTAATGCTCCGAGACGACTGCACAAAGTCATTTTGGAAAGAAAAATTTATTAATGGCCTTCCTAACCTATTTGCTCATAAGATTAGAGATGTCTTAAGTCAACCTACTGGAATAATTGAATATGATAAACTTACTTATGGTGAAATAGTCAGCATTATTCAAAAAGAAGGACTACGAATGTGTATTGATATGAAAATTAATAAACAAGCACAGAAAGATAAGAATAAAGCTAAATATGAATTAGGAAATTTCTGCCAACAATATGGTTTACCCCCTATAGCCCCTTCTAGAAGTAAAAAGAAATCAAGTGTTGAAAAACAAAAAATTCAAAAATATTCACGAAATAAACCTCAATTCTCCAAAGATAAATATTATGAAAAACCAAGAAGTCACCAATCAAAGAACAAAAAGAAAATTACTACGACTGACAAGAGTCAAATTACATGTTATAATTGCGGGAAAAAGGGACATTATAAAACAGAATGCAGAGTCAAAGAAAAAATCAATCAGCTAAATATCCCAGAAACAGAAAAGAAACATATTTTAGAAATTTTTAGGTTAGCAAATACAACTGATTTGGAGGACAGTTTAGAAGAATCATCTGAATATCACTCTCTAAATGACAGTTCTAATGATGATCCAATACAAATAGGATGCACTAATAATTGCTGTAATAAAAGTATAAGTACGCTCAACAGAGAATTACCTGAAGAAGAATTACTAATTGATTTAATTAGTAAAATAGATGATTTTGAATTAAAAAGACAATATATTGACAAACTCAAAAAGGTGATGATTCAGCAGAATAAAACACAACCACAATACACTAAACCAGTAATAAATCTCAATGCAACCATAGAAAGATTTAATAAAACCAACAAAGAGATCACTGTCCGAGATCTGGCACAAGAAATAAACCTCATTAAAACAGAAATAGCCAAATTAAAAATAACAACCCAAAAATTAGAATTAGAATTCCAACCAAGAAAATTAAAAACTCCTACAAGCAACTCATCTACTTCTGATGACCAAACCTTATCCGAATCATCCAGTTCCAGTAATTCTAGATCCAACCATAGTAAAAATACAGAATATTTTATGGAAAAAGATAAAAATAAAAATGAAAATACAAAATATTTTATGGAAGGATTGGAAAACGAAAATGAAAATACCAGATTAAAAATAATAAATAACATAAACATCCAGAAATGGCATGCGAAAGTCAAACTTATAATAAATGATTTTGTTATAGAAATAACAGCTCTAATTGACACTGGAGCAAATCTCAATTGTATTCAAGAAAATTTAATACCTGTCAAATATTATCAGTCAACAACAGAAATGCTAAGCTCAGCAAATGGTAGTAACATGAAAATAGCATATAAGCTGCCCAAAGTAATTGTTCAACAAAACAAAACAGATTTTATCACCTCTTTTGTTTTAGTAAAGAATTTATCTGATAAAGTAATATTAGGAGTACCTTTTATTTATCTACTTTATCCATTTACAGTTTCTAGTAACAAGATTACTACTACTTTGAATAAACAAAAAATACAGTTTGAATTTCTTACCAAACCAAATCAAAATAAATTACAAAAACTCAAAGCTTATTCAATTTATCCCACTAACGATTTCTTGAATTATGATACAAATGACTCAGAAAGGAATTGCTTTCGGAGCCACCACACTACCAGTCATCCTTGAGGGAGCTAGTATTAAATTTAGAAAGCTTAGTCATTTAGAATGTATAGACGAAACCCAACAATATCTTCTGGATGCTCTCTGGAACTTGTGTGGGGATTATCGTTATAATAGTCATTACATCAATGCTTTGAATAGCTTAAATTATTACTTTTGTGAGCAAAATAAAATTAGAGAAAATAATGATAAATCTTTTCTTTCAGTAGTTTCCGAACTACAATATTCAAATACTAAACTTCAAAAGTCTCACAAGAAAATGTCCAATTTAAAGCAAAAAATTATATTTTACAGCATGAGATTAAAATTATTCAAAAACAGTTTTCTCTGTATTTGCATAGAGGGAGCAGTGAGGATGTAGAAAGACACATCAGCTACAATAATCATCATCTGCATAAACATCGAGGGAGCAGTAAGGTTGTAGAAAGCAGTAATCATTTGCAAAGAGGGAGCAGTGAGGTTGTAGAAAGACACATTAGCAACAATGCATCATTGAACAGTTATCTTCCAATCCTTTTGAAAAATATTTCTACTAACCTCCTATCTCCCAAAAGTCAGTTATTTTTTCCAAAAAATTTCCCTACAGAATTAATCCACCATATTCAACATCTGGGAAGACGGGATGGTTACCATTTCCAAGAATTTTTATTCCAAACTCTTACTGATTTATCTAAAAAGTCAATACCTGGTTTACAAATTACTTGGGAAACTCTTTACAGAGATGACCAAGATAGAATTAATTGTCCCAAAATCAACCCTCTTTGTAAAGAAAAACCTTTGGAAAGAATTGATTGTCCGTGCCAACTAATATTTAGTATCTCTAAAGCCTGCATTGATATGCAGTATTTTAAAATTATTAATACTACTTACAAAAGTAAAATTATTGAAATTACTCCCATGACTCTTTTAGATCATGGATTTCTCAGACAAATGATTTTCACTGATTCGGAGCAAACGGACCAAGTCACCAGAAAGATGGCAGTTTGTATCAACAATCTCTTTGTCAAATATGGAGGTTTACGCTGCCAAGTGCTAGTCAAAAGCAAAATGCCCGAATGGACACATACCGGAAACATAATACCAGCCCAGCATATTATGTATCTTTCAGCCAACTGGTCATTTAGCAGAATACATCTCCCAATTCAACTTATTGAAGATGAGGTCCCATGGCCTTGTTCACAGTCAATCCGAAGTCAAATCCGACACCACAGAGCTTGGACAATTGCTTGCAAGCTTGG
Source organism: Rhododendron griersonianum (assembly GCA_018127125.1). Taxonomy (NCBI): domain Eukaryota; kingdom Viridiplantae; phylum Streptophyta; class Magnoliopsida; order Ericales; family Ericaceae; genus Rhododendron; species Rhododendron griersonianum. The sequence continues at coordinate 27,011,016 of CM030796.1, read as the reverse complement.
AGATATTGACCATTTTGATCAATATTTAGAAGACAACTACAAGTTAATTTGTGAAGACCAGATTCAAAAGATCAGATCTACTGAACCTATTAAAGAAGTTCCATTTATCTTCCATACTCATTTTGAAGGATTAATGGCCAAATATCAAAGTCAACAAACCAGAAGCACTTCATCAGTAACATCCGACTTTACTACCAGTGAAGACGACGGTCAAGATTACTGGGATAATTTGACATCGGAAGAAATGCACAACTTAGATAATTTGATGGAATTCTGAAAAGAATTCATCAAAAGCAAAAGACAAAAAGTCATCATCAAAAACCAACAGCATCTCTCAATAGTAAAATGAGTCATTGACTTTTACTATTCATAGAAGACAAAAGCTTCACGAGATGAAGAAACATTTTCCTATTTAGTCAGCTTTACTAAAAGAAAAGGCATCACTAGTCATTCAGGAAACCAAGGGCATCTCCCAACAGTAAATTTAGTCACTTTCCCACCGAAAGAAGACAGATGGCCACAATATAAGCAAGTCACATGGTCACAGTAAAAGCAAGTCACATGGTCACAGTAAATCCACTTTATTTGTAAACAGTTTCTGGTTCCTTATTCTATAAAAGGAACCACAGACTCCAGTAAGAGCAGGCTCAATTTTTCAGTTTTCTAGTTTCATTACTCTTCTCTCCCCCCTCTCTCTAAGTCTCAGGATACGAAGACCCTGATCTTCATCCTCTTTCAGTAAGTTTTCTTTTATGTTTTACGTATGTACTAGAGCCTCCTTTTCTGTGAATAAATTTCATGTTTGATTTTCTATTTCTTTTATAGCTCTTTTATTTCTATTCTATCTGTGCTTCTACTGTACTTCCTTCGTATCTGTGCTTCCGCCCCTTATATATATATATATATATACAGTCCTTTTCACATCCACTCGCCCGGATTTTCTTATGGTCTGGATTTTTCATTTCCCGATCGATTTGCGATGATCCGAGCCGCTCAATGTGATCAGAACGTGTTTTTAAGGGTACTCGCGAGAAATCAGCAAAAAAAATGTCCGGGAAGGGCTTGATCCGAGCAGTTTTTTTATTGAACGGTTCAGAGAAAAACTGCTCAGATCAAGCCCTTTCCGATCATTTTTTTTGCTGATTTCTCGCGAGTAGCCTTAAAATCACGTTCTGAACACATTGAGCGGCTCGGATCATCGTAAATCGATCGGGAAATGGGAGCTAAGGCACAAATCCGGACCATACTAAAATCCGGGCGACCAGATATGAACAGATATGAACAGAACTGTATATATATATATATACACACATACACATACAATAGTGCTTGCCCGTACCTACAGCACTACGCATTCCGGTAGGCTTGGACATTTTTGTAATATATTTTTATTTTTTTATGCCAACACTAGAAACAGAGTAGTGGGTAAAAAGAACCGATGATATTTTTGTAATATATTTGTAAGAGTATGAGTGTTTTCTTAAGAGAGTTGGAGAGCACACATCAGCCCTTAGATCAAATGAATCTCAGCCATTCTTTCAACTTGTGTTTGTGTGGTCCCCACACCCTTATGTTTTATTAGGTATATATATATAAATGGTTGAATCTTGGATTTGTGAGGGGGAAAAGGGGAGGGAAATAACGGATCCGGGGATCCTGTAGGGCGGAGTGCCCTATAGGGGTTGTAGTGCAACGCACAGCTGTTAATCTCACCAATCAACTGTTCAGATCAAAAATCAATTATGACTGGTAATAGATGATTCTTACCGGTCATAATTAAAAATCATATCTCAACCATTCATTGTCAAGATTGATGGCCCGTGTGTGCCCTACAGAGTGCCTTGCAGGGCCTTGCACTACAGGATTTCCCAATTTGGGAAATAACCACACAAAAAGAAGAAGAAGAAGAAGAAGAAGAGTGAGTTCACGCTATTAAACGGTATTTACTCAAAAAAATGCTCACTATTGAACACAACTTATTTTCCTTAACTAAATGGACTAAATTGTATTTTTGATATTCTTAGTGGAAGCAAGTGGTATTTTGGCATTAGTCTACACACAAAAAATATAACGCGAAGTCACCCTAGCTAAGTGAGCAATGGCTATCTTTTATTTGGTTCAGGGCTTTTTCCTTGATAATCGAATGCCTGGGTCAACTTACGGATACTTCAACTAATTCTCGACCCCTGAACTTAACCACTGGACAAACTTCTCCAATTGCCCCAAGTTTAGAATGTTTTGCCTCGGTGTCTGCAGGATTCGAACATGCGATCTCATGGAGGACAAACACTTGTTACTTTCTTCTTTCTACTTGGCAAAACCTCTTGGGGTTTATTTGTTTAGGCTGAGTATGCCCTTGTTTTCCGTCTTTGCATTTTATCTATATGTTGTATATCTATTGGACTATTTATGTATCTCTGGTTTTTTAATCGGATTTATGTATTTCTGTTGCTTTGTCTTAATATAATTGATGTTCTTATTTTTCCAAAAAATAAATAGTAAGTGAGAGAGGTTGCACTATTTCTTTTAGCAAATGGTTTGATATTCGTCAAGAAACGTTATTATTGATATTAATCAAGAAAAAATAATGAATCCAGAAACAATTCGTGTAATTCATAGTTCAAGCATAGGGCAAACGATATACTAGGGGGGGCGGACTTACCATGGGCATGCATGTGGGGTTATGTGTGGATTCCATATAACTTTTTCGCTCATACTTTAAGACTGTAGGATGTAGTTTTTTTTTTCTCGGCAAAAGGAAATTTTATTAAAACTCGAAGGGGTACATCGAGGGGAAAAGCTGAGGAGCAAAATAGCTCAACTCAAAAGAGAAAAGGAATACGAATCATCCAGTAGGAAGTTGGATGATGCACGCCCCAAAGGATTACAACTTTAACAATCAAATACCATCTAAAAACCCTTTAAAATCCTCCACCGAATACACCTTAATATCAAATTTAACTTTCATCCACATGGCCACCCTAAACTTGATTAAATCCACCACCTCCTCTAAGCAATCAAATGCATTCTAGAAGATGTACCCATTCCGCACAATCCATATGGACCAAATTGTCGCAAAAAAGCAGGCTTCCCAAAGGTGTTTTTCCATATTGCAGAAATTGGTGTCAAACCACCAACTCGAAAGCCCAGCTAAAGAGGGGGACAAACCCAGCAAATGTGCCACCAATCCAAAATATGAGACCGAACACTCCAGGAAAACTTACAGTGGAGGAAAACGTGGTTTGGCGTTTCAAGTTGCAGAGAACAAAACGGGCATGATTGATCCAACATAGCGATATTCTTGCTGATAAGATCGGAGCCAACACTTATGGTGGAAAAGCTCCGTGCACAGACCATCAGAATGCAACCAGTTCTACGCTTCGGTTCAAATCACGTCAAGCTCTAAGCTCCGACAACTCAGGCCCTCGCCTCAAGACTGCAGCAGGCTCCACGCCTCAATCTAATCACCTCAGGCTCCACGCCTCAATTCCTTCACCTCAGGCCCTTGCCTTATGCCAGCTCCACGCTTCGGTTCATCCCGTCAAGCTTAAAGCTCTGACACCACAGGCTTTCGCCTTGTGACCAACACCAGCTCCGCGCTTCGGTCCTATCAATCACCTCAGGCTCTCGCCTTATGATCAACACCAGCTCCGCGCTTCGGTCCTATCCAATCTCCTCAGGCCTTCGCCTCAAGACTGCAACAGGCTCCACGCCTCGATACCATCACTCTCCAGGCTCTCGCCTCATGACTACAACCGGCTCCGTGCCTCGGTTCCCTCATCTCCAAAAGCTCCGTGCTCCAGTTACTGGCCCTGCGCCCCCCCTACATCTCAAAAGCAAGCCGGCGTCCAACTCATCCCAGCAGATGGTTTGGATTCCACCCCATTACATCAATTCCTTCCAGCTCATTCGCAAGGATAGGCTACTTTACCGAGCTCCTTTCAGTCAAAGTAAGGATGATCAAGAAAAGTAAACGCACCTGCAGTGTACTGATCTACCCCAAAATACTAAGGAAGCTCTCCGCAAAAAACTCCCCCGGCAGCCCCGTGCTCCTTCAACTACTCTTCGCCAAAACCCTGGCTCAGTCTAGGTACGTCACACTACGGCTTTTTAAAGCCCTAAGGTACGTCTTCTGTCTCTAACCCTCCAAACTTTTATTTTCCTTTTTTGCCTGAACTACGATTGGTCTGAATTTCCCTTGTGGAATACGTAGGCAGCCTCCGGGCCCGACCATAACAAAACATTTTTCGCCCGAACTACGATTGGTCTGAATTTCCTCGTGGAATACGTAGGCAGCCTCCCGGCCCGACCATAACAAAACCTTTTTCGAAAACCCTTGGAATAGCGGTTGGACCAAATTGAGTTGCTTTTTACAGCTTTGACTCTTACTCAAACATGTCTCGCGATCCGTCTGAGTTCAGTCAAAGAGGGGCATCTGTAGACACCCCAATTTGGCCTAACGATTATTTCAAGTCCCACCTTGGGACCATCCCGATGATGAAATGGATACAGTGATTGCTGATTGCTTCCTTGAGAACCTTAGAACTTTCGGTAAGAACTTTGAGCCACTTAGAGGACCCAATTCAGAGCCATACAGCCTTTCAGACAGAAATACAGAAGCCTAGGAGAATCCATCTGTCGGCCGTGACATCGATCCCATGGCCCTAACATCATTTCCTCACCCGAGCAACCTGTTGCTAGCAAAATCTCCATGAGAGATCAATCCCTCGGCCGCAAGATCTATCCTTCGGCCGAGACATCCATTCCTCGGCCGTGATATCCTTTACTCGGCCGCCAGATCGACCTTTTCCCAGACTCTGGAACGTGTTCTGTCAGACGTTTGATCCGATTACACTACCTTTCCGATGCGTTCGGGCTACGCTCAGAGATTACGACGTAGAGTTAGAGATGCATTGCAATTGCAATTGCCATCTCGTGATTTGATTGGCCGGAGTGAGTCACCAATTGCCTATATAAAGGGCCTTTGGACTCCGAAAATAAACACACGAAATTGATATACCTTCACACTCTTTCAAGCCTCAAAACTCTGCACAAATACTCTCTCAATCCCATACTTCAAAAGTCCTAACCTCCCGAAGGCAGCCGCCAATCCGGCGATCAAACCCCGAAGTTCAAACCCTAACCCTAGGGTTTTCAATCAAGCAATCAGTCAATCACGCCCAGTCCAAAGCAATCAAGCAACTGAGGGATCAAGGTGGTGAGGCCCAACGGCCTCTGGTTTGTCTTATCTACTGTATTTTTGACTAACCGTAGCGTTTTGATTACCCGTTAATCTTTCTGCCTGGTGTGAGGAAGAACACCGACCGGGGCTTCGATCCCTCGGCCGGTACATCAAACCAGGAGGATCCATCGGCCGTGACATCCATTCACCGGCCGCGGGATCCATCTCCCTGGGACATTTTGTTTGCTTTTCTGCTTTCTGATGCATGCTCATTTATCGCACTGGCTCACTTTGCTTACTGTTTAAAGGAATAAATAAACAGACTATGTGTTGGAATTAAACAAAGCATCTATACGTCTTATGTTGAGTGATTATGGGCCAGTCTCACGACTGGGCAAAGAGGGGTGCCTAACACCTTCCCCTTATTGTACTTTTGGCTCCCGTACCCAGAATCTCTATCTATTTTCCCAGTTTTAATAAACTGGGTGGTGACTCTGTTTTGATGATAACCGCTATCATGTGGCGATGTTCCTAGCCATGGGAATGTCCATGATTTTGGTTTACGAAGCAAGCAACCAATCGAGCAAACAAATGTGATCAATCTGTATGGCGATGCCCCGTTTGGGAGGTGTCTACAGAATCCACCTTCCACTTACCAAAATTCACGAAGTTCGATCCGGCCACCTGTGAGGCTTACACCCACTTAATCCATTTCCGCCAAACAATCGAACTCTGCACCCAAAAAGATGAAGTAAAATGCAAGGCGTTCCCGTCCAGCCTCGGCTCCCTTGGACTCCAGTGGTTCAACAAGCTGCCCGCTGGATCCATACGGAACCTAGCCGACCTCGAATGAGCCTTCAACACCTGCTTCATCACGAGCAACAAAACCGCCAAGGAGCTAGAGTCCTTATCTCAGATGAGGAAACTCCCTTCAGAAACTCTCAGACAATATGCCAAACGTTACTGGCAGCTGTTCAATGAGATCCCTGGGATCGACGAGTACTGGGCTGCACGTACCTTTAAAAACAGCTTGGAAACCGGCAGCAAGATCCTGGACGAGCTCGCCATCCGCCCACCCCACGGTATGGGAGAGTTGATGCGTGTCGTAGAGAGATTTTGTGCTCTCGAGGAATTTTATGCGGATTGGGCGGCCCAAGGAATCCCGAGCTCAACCACTCCATTTTCCTCGACCGCATCCTAGCTGCCGGCACCAGTAATCACCCAAAACTCGCAGCCCAAGAAGCAGGTACATAACATCAAGGAAGGGAAGAAGCGCCCGCCGAAAGTACACGACTATGTGGCCGAGACCACGTCCTTAAAGGAGCCAATCTGGTCCTTCCTGAAGGAAATAATGCGACAACCATGGTTCGAGTGGCCGACAGGCAAGCTCGGTACCGACACTGGCCAGCCAAATCAAAATCCGAGGAAGAAGTGCTCCTACCACAACGAACTAGGCCACTATACAACAGCTTGCACGCCTTACAAAGCTCTCCTGGAAAAACTCGCAACTCAAGGACATCTCGATCAGTACATCGATCGAACAAAAACACCCGCCCGACAACCAACAGGCAATCCCAACCCCAATGAACAGCGCCCGCTGATACATGTTATCCACGAACCAGTGACGAAGGCATCCGAAACCACACTCAAGGCCGACATCGATCGCGCCTCCACATCCAAGCAGATACTCTCAGTCGGTTGTGGATCAAAGCGTCAACGCCCACAAGAAGGGCCCAGGTGGACAATAACCTTTACCGAGCGCAACCTAGAACATGTGCAAACTCCACACACAGACGCCCTCGTTGTCACTGTCCAAATCGGCATCCATGACGTCAAACGCGTCCTCATCGATCAAAGAAGCTCGGCAGAGGTCATGTACTACGACCTTTTCAATAAATTGGATCTCCCAGAGTCAACCCTACAACCCGCCGAAGTACCTCTCATTGGCTTCAACGAGCACCTGTTTGGCCACTTGGCCGAATCTTTCTCCCAGTCGTTGTCGGCTCAAGAACTTTGACTGTCGAATTCATTGTTGTCAACGTGCCGAGCCCATACAACGCCATTCTTGGCCGAACCTGGCTCCACGGCATGCAAGCCATCGCTTCCACCTACCACCAGGTCGTCCGCTTCATTGGCATGAATGGGAGACAAGAAGATCTGCGAGGAGACCAAGTAGCTTCCAAAAAGTGCTACGTCTCAGCCGTCCACAATTCCACCAAAGTCTAACAAGTACAATGGGTTGACGTCCCAGACATGGCCGTAATCGAAGACGTCGGCCACAAGGCTGAAGATAAAGCGGAAGAAAACTTGGTCAAAATGCCAATCAACGAGGACGGCTCACGTTTCTTCTTACTCGGCTCTTCCCTCAGCGACACCGAGTGAAAGGAGATGTTCCAATTCCTCAACGCCAACATGGAAGTCTTCGCTTGGACCCCCAACGAAATGCCAAGGGTAGATCCTGACTTCATCTGCCATTCTCTCAACATCAAGAAAGACTCAAAACCCGTAGTACAGAAGGCTCGACGCTCGGCACCAGAACATGCCGACGCCGTTGTCGAAGAAGTCGACCGTCTGTTGGAAGCAAATGCCATCCAGGAAGTGTAATACCCAACTTGGCACTCCAACACCGTGGTTGTCAAGAAGAAGAACGGCAAGTGGCGAGTCTGCATCGGCTATACCAACCTCAATGACGCTTGTCCGAAGGATTGGTTTCCACTTCCAAAAATCGATCAGTTAGTCGACGCAACCGCAGGACACGCTTGGCTAAGCTTCTTAGATGCCTATCGTGGCTATCACCAGATAGCCATGGACCCGAAAGACATGGAAAAAATGGCCTTCATCACACCATATGGCATCTTTTGCTACCGCGTCATGCCGTTTGGACTCAAAAACTCAGGAGTCACCTTCAACCGAGCAATCTTCAAAATGCTACATGCACAGATAGGCCACATCTTGGAAGCCTACATCGACGACCTCGTCGTTAAAAGCCAGTTGGAACATAACCATCTCACAGAGCTCGCCGAAGTATTCGAAATTCTCAAGCTCCACAAACTCCGCCTGAACCCGAAAAAATGTGCATTCGGCGTCAGTGCATGGAAATTTCTCGGCCATTTGGTCACAAGGCGCGGCATCGAGGCCAATCCTACGCAAATCAAAGCTGTGGCAGACTTACGGCCACCGCGAACGATCAGAGAAGTTCAAAGGCTCACAGGCATGGCAGCTGCCCTCAACCGCTTCATCAACAAGTCATCAGACAAATGCCATGCCTTCTTTCACGCCTTGAAAGGAAAGAGCCGGCGTAGTTTCGAATGGACGCCGGACTGTGACACAGCATTGGCCGACCTCAAGGATTACCTGGGCTCGGCTCCCTTGATGGTCAAGCCAAGAGAATTTGAAACTCTCTACATTTACCTGGCAGTTTCGGCTCATGCTGTTAGCTCCGCTCTTGTCCGGCGAGAAGGAGCCGACGACATGTCGATCTACTTCACAAGCAAAACCCTCTTACCCGCACAAACACGCTATCTACCTCTCGAAAAGTTAGCACTTGCTCTCGTCTCAGCAGCAAGGAAACTCCTACCATATTTTCAGGCCCATACAATCACTGTTTTAACCGAATACCCTCTCAAAGCCCTCTTTCGGAAAGCGGATCTTTCCAACAGGGTCTCTAAATGGGCAGTCGAGTTAGCAAATTTTGACATTCGTTTTGAGCCTCGGACAGCAATCAAAGGGCAGATTCTCGCCGACTTCATCACCGAGTTAACTCCGGAAGACACTGAGACTCTCAACACTCCCCCACCACCTCAACCCGCGGCCGAAACCGAAGCAAACAAGAAACCTTGGCTCCTTTTTCAAGGAGACACTTGGCGACTTCAGGTTGACGGTGCCTCTAACAGCAACGGAGCTGGAGCAGGGGTTGTCTTAGTCTCCCCTTGTGGGACCTTACATGAAAGTGCCATCAACATCAACTTCCCCGCCACTAACAACGAAGCCGAATACGAAGCCCTCCTTGCAGGCTTACACTCCGCAATTGCAATGAAGGTCGAAGAGTTAGCCGTTTTTTGTGACTCTCAACTCATTGTCAACCAGGTTTTAGGGGATTACGAAGCCCGGGACCCAAGGATGATGAAATATCAGGCCACAGCAGCAGAACTCATCAGGCAGTTCAAAACTTTCAAGATTGAACAAATCCACCGCGAGCACAACGCTCATGCCGACACACTCGCTGGTCTGGCCTCGGCTTCCATGGCATCCGAATTCCGAACTATCAACTTTGGCTGTATTGATCACCCAAGTTTTGAAATCGCTGCGAAGATACTCAACGTCGAACTCGGGCCAAGTTGGATGGACGAAATTGTTGCATTCCTTAAAAGTGACACTCTATCGAACGATAAGAAGGAGGCTTATCGCGTCAGGAACAAGGTTGCCTACTACTGGCTCTCCAACAGCGGCCAGCTTTATAGAAAATCTATCTCCAGTCCCTATCTCCTCCTCGTCCACCCTACACAGGTACCCACGATCCTCAACGAACTCTATTCAGGCAGCTGCGGCTGCCACTCTGGAGGCTGTTCACTCTGCCAACGAGCATTGAGTCAGGGGTACTTTTGGAAGAACATGAAGAAAGATTATGAAGAGGTCGTTCGCAAATGCCGACCATGCCAATTGTTTTCACCAATTCCGAAGCAACCGGCTCAGAACCTCTCCCCCATCACCAGTCCTTGGCCCTTTGCACAATAGGGGCTTGATATCGTAGGGAAACTCCCAACGGCTTCAGGAGGCTTCAAGTTCCTAATCACTGCAACAGATTACTTCTCCAAATGGGCGGAAGCTGAAGCCCTGGTAACCATCACCGAAGCCGATGTTCGGCGATTTGTTTGGCGAAATATTGTCACCAGGTTCGGCATCCCTTACGCCATTGTCTCGGACAACGGTACCCAATTTGTTGGAAATGGCCTCACAAGTGTCTGCGAAGAATTTGGAATCCGCTTCTTCAACTCTACCCCAGCATACCCCCAAGGTAATGGCCAAGCTGAGGCCACGAACAAGACTGTCTATGCCGGGATAAAACGCAGGCTGAACTCCAAGCGCGACAAGTGGGCAAAAGAACTCCCAAGGGTCCTATGGGCCTATCGTTCCACACCACGACGCTCTACTGGCCAGACTCTCTTCTCCATGGCTTTCGGCATGGAGGCCGTCATCCCACTGGAATCCAAGTTCCCCACCCTCAGAACGGAAACATTTGACCCAAAGACGAACGATGAGGCTGTGGAACAAGAGCTCATACTTGCCGAAGAGAAGCGCGATTACGCTCGGCTGAAGCTAGCTGAATATCAACAACAAGTGGCCAAGGGGTACAATCGAAGCGTGCGAACCAAGAAATTCAAGCCAGATGACTTAGTTTGGCGAAAGGTGGTGCAAGCAAGCAAGAAAACAAAATTCAAGCCCAACTGGGAGGGACCTTTTCGCGTCGTCAAGATTGCTAATGAAGGTGCCTACGTGCTGGAAGACATGAATGGGAAAGTGCTTATCAACCCATAGAATGCACAAAACCTGAAGAAAGCATACATGTGAATAACTTTTCTTCATGCTATGCTCAGCTGCTCACTATCCTCGGCCAACCTCCGTGTTACACAAATCTGTAAGTTCTTGTTTGGCTTTGGTCTCCCTGCCTATGTTCTTTATTTCAAAGAATGGCTTCGGCCAGTAGTTTCCCTACTTTGTCTTGTAAGTCTAAAGTTCTCAATGAAAAGACGAGTTTCGCAAGTAAATTCTTTAAGTGTTTTTAAGTGCTGTTTTACTTTAAAACTTACTCACATAACTCACTCTCGGCAAATCTGCCAAACCCAAGCGATGACTTCGGTCACACCCACAAACCACCCACAAACGGCTCTTCAGCTTATTGCTTCGGCCACTATCGCCGCCCAAAGAAGCAAACAACGGACATTTGGTCTGCCGAGCCTAAAACATACATCTCTGATGGAACACAGGCTTCGGCTCGGATTGGCAAGACGTTATGGTCGGCCACCGAAAGGTTACACTCGCGCTTTGGCGAGCAAACCACCCACAAACACTTTACAACTCTCAAGCAACCTTTCTCCCTTGGTCAAGAGCTGCCACTTTGGCCAAATCCCCAACAAATATTAAAAGGGCACCAAGCAATCGTGTACAGCGTCAAGTCAACAAATCCATGTTCGGCGACCTACATTACTACTTTGGTCAAGGCTCGGTAACTACCACAATGCAGCAAGACACATTCACATTAATCAAGGTGTTCGATTACTTAGCCGAACCCAGACCAAAGTGGGGGCTACAGATAACTACCACTCAAACAAGCAAGATCATCAAAGTTTCATGAAGGCATGAAAGCAATCAACCAAGTTCGGCAAAACAAGATGACAGAGACATTGTAAAAAGAAGCCATGCATTCAAACTTTCAAAGGAAAAACAAGTAACCCTAAGCTGGGAGACACTATTACATCTGGTATGGTAAAACTCCTGAGTTCGGAGCCGTCCAGTCCAACAAAAACTTCAAGTTAAAACAAAAGCAAGAAACAAATTCTAAACTTGAGGAACATCCTCAACAGTGACATCAGCAGCCACTTCAGCCTCGGCATCAGCAGCCCCATCGACATTCTTGGGAACTTGCTCGGCGTCCTCGGCCACGGCTCCCTCAACTTCTCCAGTATTTTTTTCAGTTGATCCATTCCCACCATCAGCATCGGTAAGATCATCGACGTCATCGTCGTTTTCGGGAAATTCCTCTGGAGGAAGTGGCTCGCATTCTTCATTAGTATATGGCAGCACGAGCTCGGGCACGACGGCCGCGGGGATTGACTTTGTCAAGTTCAGATCTGCATTCAGCTGCATGACCGCGCACGCAGCCTTCACACCGTCTTTGTACCCCGCTCGGTACGAGATCAGGTTCCTCTTCTTGATCTCGTCATTTACCATCGATCGAGCATCCCTGATGTACTCAGCACCAGCTCAGTCGTACCCGGCCTGATAGGCCTTCTCGTCCACCTCCTTCATCTTCCTCCTCTCCCTCCTCAAGACTTGGCTGAGCTCGCGTTCAGCCTTCTTGGCCTTCTCCATTGCTTCATCTCTCTCCTTCTCGAGCTCGGCGATCTTAACCTTCGCCGTCTTCAGACTATTTTTCACGGACTTCGTTTTGTCACGCTCGGCCTTAGCGTCATCGCGGTAACGTGTCCTCTCGGCTGCCAAGAGCTCGGCCTGAGTCGAAGCCCGTAGAAGAGCCTGTCTAGCCTGCTCAAAACAACAAATCGTCAGTCTCGGCAAACATCAACAGGAAACTAAATTCGAGTAAAAAATGTACCTGAACAAGGTAAGCACTGGTGTGAACCATGCTCGGCTGAAGCTCCCCAGGGACCCTATCCATGTCCCTGGGTAGTGTAAGGCCGTGCAGCATTGTAACAGCAAGCCCGGGCTTGAGCTTGACGCTGTCCTCAACGGTTACAATTCTGCCTTCGGCCATCGCAAAAGATGGCGCGAACTCTGGCACGATCGGTTGGCCACCCGACCCAGCCGCCCTCTCTACAGCCCTGGAGACATCTGCAGCAGATGACTCAGTCTGATCCATCTCCTTAGGCTGTGGCGTCGGCGGCCTCGTCGAGAAGAAATCTTGGGTAACTCTTTGCTTCTTAGCAAAGGGCTCGGACAGTTTAGCTTCCTTCTGTCAAGCTGCGACACCGTCCCTGAGGTTGATCTTGACAACGTTCCTTCTTCCCATGTCCTCGGCGAATTCAGGTATGAGGGTTCGGATAGGAGGAACGCTAATACCTGGGAACTCAGAAGGCTGACTCTCCTGGAACCAGAAGTCCGCTGACTTCTTGAAAGTGGGAAATTTCACCCTCGGGTCCTTCGCCTTTCTGCTCGGCTTAGGAGCTTTGCCTCTGCCTCCTTGCTCTGCGGCGACCTTCTTTTTACCCCCGGCCTTCGTGCTCGGCCCTGCTTCTTTCTCCTTCCTCTTCAACTTCCCCTTGTACGAGGGGATGTAGCCTAGAAGCGTCGGCGCGTCGTGGCAAATCTGGGTCTTCAACGTCTCGATGTTCTTCTCGACGGCCAAAGACTGCTGCCTCTTTGTAATTGCTCGGTGATCTGCAAGGAAAAAGTGTTAGCCAAACAAACATCAGGAATATAATGGAGAAAGAAATCATGCTCGGCAAAATAATAAAACAATAAAACAACCTCGGAAATCTTTTATATTCGGCACGTTGTGCAGCCGTGTCGACTGGTCGCCGAACTCGTAATTCCCACTAACTTCAATGTAGAAGTTAGCCCATTTATCGGTGTCAGGTAACCCATCTATCAGGGGTTCCTTACCACTGCGCGTTGACAAGTACCTGCGGTCGGTCTTGCCGTGCCTGGACATGATGTATGTGTGAAAGAGGTCGGCAACCGTGAATTCGAGGTCATGGAGCTCCTTCAGCTTAATCACCGACATCACTATCCTACAGCTATTGATGGCGAAGAAGTGAGGTACTATGCCGAACCTGGTCAACAGTTCCCTCAGAAATGGGTGAAGAGGAAAGCGGAGTCCAGCCTCGCAGATGGCCATAAGGGGAACCGTTATGTGTTCGGGACGGTGCTCCCTCTTATCTCTTATCCGGTTGCTGGCCACCTGACTAACGACAACATCATCTAGGATGCTGTACGTTCGGCAAAAGTCTGCGTACTCGTTGGGACGCCCGCTGAAGTAGTGGGCGTGAGGACAAACCTGCCCTCTCTCATAGAGGTCGGCGACCTCCCTGTTCTCGGATGAGGTTTCGCCAGGCCTGGATCGAGAAGAAGCTGCGGCCTCAGTCTCAGGGCGAAATCTGGACTCGGCCTCAGGCCCAAGTTCAGGCTCGGCCTCAGAGTCTGTGGTGGGAGTAAAAGTTATCTTGGGTGCGGTGTTGTATCCGCCGTCGTACTCATGGTCACGTTCGGCGTTGGTGTCGCTGGAACCTGACATGTTCGAAGCAATCAAAGAAGCTTGGCGTCGGCTCCTATGCCTTTCCACGTACTCTCGGATTACAAGGTCTGCGGAATCGTCCCCTAAACTTTTAGAGTCGGATGAGATGATGATAATCGGGTGAGCCAGACCTAACAAAAATAGGAACAAAACAATAAGAGATCTCGTCGTCGGTCAGAAGGCAAGGATCTCACTACGCTCGGCTACTTAGTTGGCTCACCCTATCATCACTCTCCGTATACCCAAGCTCGGGAAACACGGACTCGGGTTAGGAGGCTCGGCCAAACTCGTTGTCGGCCAAGCCTACCAGCAGTAGAAATTGGGGCTCGGCAAGCCCCGTCATCGGCCCAGACCACCAACATCAAGGTTGGGCTCGGAAGAACAGGTTGAAGCTGGAGATGAACCCCACTGTTCATCCCCAGCGTCGTACTGTTCACTCAGTACAAAACCCCCCAAAAAACCCAGAAAACAAAGAGAAAGTGCAAGAAAACTGCAGAAATGTTGAGAGAAGTAGAGAACGAACTCTTACCTATGATTTTCAGCGAGATCTGGTGTCCAATCTGTCAAGAATCAGGAATGGGAGACGAATAGGCGTAGCAGGAGCTCTGGTTATGGAGTTTTAGAGAGAGAGAGTCTGTAAGCTTTCTCTCTCTTCGCGTCGCCCATTATATAGAGCTAGGGTTTGGGATTCGAAGTTCCCGCCTATCATTACACCGCCGAACCGTTGGCCAATCAGCGCGTGACACGTGGCGTTGAAAGGACAGCCTACAGAGCTTCACGTTTGCCAGCCGTCCTCTCACCAGTTGTACCCAGCCATGGGGCGACATCTGGCGTTCCTCCATTGGGGTTTTCCACCGACGGCTGATACTGCTTCAAAGGAGAAGATGAATGGGGCTCGGCCAAAGACTCGACATCAATCCCTACCGCGCGTTCGTCATCGGTAGAGATTGAGGGGCTATTGTAGCAGGCCGAACATAAGTGTTCGCAATTGTGCGGACCGAACCCGGTCCAAGCCATATTCAAACCGTGTTCTCGGCTCCCCGCCGGCGACCTTCATCGCCATCCCGCTTGCCACAGGCTCGGCGAATGTCAAGCCTATGCTGGGCCACCTTCCTTGACAGGAGCCCCTGTCGGCGTATCCTCCTTAAGAGTCGTGTGTTGGGCTCGGCCACCCGCGAAGCACGACCGCTGCTGACGCTCGGCTGCCCGCTGAGTCACATGCCTTCCCACGTGTTGAAGCGGTTACGTCAAAAGATAATCATGAGCGCACATGGGCATGCCAGCTCACCCCAAAACGGTTACCAGATCTATTCCATGACGTCATCACCATAATGTCACTTGGCTTGTGCCAAGCACGTGTCCGTACTTGGGGAGCAAGCAAAGAAGGCTCTATAAATATCGAGTGATGGCAACCCTAATAGGTACAAGCTCTCGCACACTCATACTAAGATAATTCCAGTCTACTACCTCTCTCCACACATACTTATCCTCTCGCCGGAGGGCCTTGCCGGGGGAATCCCCGGTCAGATCTTAGTCGTGCGCTCACTGTGCATGTTAAGGGAAGAAGGCCAAGAGATCATCTAACTACCAGAGGAGGAACGAGGATTGAGGAATACGGGCCACACACGGAGAATACGAAGCCAAGAGTGAAATGATGGCTACCTACGTGGAGGCCGCCAAGGACTTGCTTGACACCTTCGAGAAAGTTTTTATTGAGGAGATAAGCTCTGGGCAGAATGCCCATGCAGACTCACTAGCTTGGTTGGCCGCAGCTGTGCCAACCGAATTTAAGAGAAGGGTGGCAGTAGATTATCTTGCTGAGCCTAGTATTGGAAGAAGTGTGGAGTTGGTCTTGGACGTGAACCAAGGACCAAGTTGGATGGATCCAATTGTGGAGTTTCTACGAGATGGAACACACCCATCTAATAAGAAGGAGGCTCACAAAATAAAGACCCAATCTGCACGGTTTTGGCTGTCCCCGGAGGGAAAGTTGTATAGAAAGTCCTTCACAGGTCCATACTTACTTTGTGTGCATCCTGAGATGGTGCAAAAGTTTTTCTACGAGATTCATGAGGGAACATGTGGGAGGCATGCTGGGGGCAGGTCCGTTGCCCACCGAGCAATCACTCAAGGTTATTGGTGGTGTTTAACTCCGAAATGGCTCAAAGGACTGAGCGGGCGTGCCAAGACTTGTCGCGTCCAACGTGAAGGACTGGGCATCCCTGTTCTGACTTCTAGATCTGAGAGGGCGATAGTGCTGCAACCTAAGGGCTGGATTGTAGTGAAGGTCCGTGGTTTTGCCTCTTCGTGCGAGGACTTAATAATTTCCTAACCGTGTAGGAAAGAAAGTAACAATGTAGAATTACTTTACTATATCGTAATAATAAAGTAGGGGATGAAGAGAGATATGAATAACTTTATTATGTTTCGTAATAATAAAGTTGGGGTACAAGAGAGATAGAAACTCGAATTACTTGGTGAAGTAATTGAGTGAAGGTGAGAAAATAGAGATAATTGCTTCGCTGGGAAGGCTTTGGTTTTTAAGCGTTGAGCTTGATTGGTGTGGGAACCCCTTTTTCTCCTTGAGTTCTTCTATTTATAGGCCAATGAGCTCCACGGATTTGCATGTGTCAAGTTTCCCGCCCTTCTCTTGTGATGACAAGTGTCCAAGTAACTTCCAACTCATGGGATCATGGGTAGTTAGAAAAAGTTACTGGAAGTGAAAATCAATTACCCATAAGGTCATGGGCAGTTAATATAGATAGTGGTCCACCTCACCCCCTCTTCCGTGGGTTTCAAAAGGTAGTGGGCCAATTTGACCAAGTCAAATAGCCATGTGGCAGTCATCCCTACTAACTCACTCCCTTCTTTCATGGGTCTGTGTAGAGTATCTAGCCATTTGACTCGGCCAAATAGCTCTTTGCCAGGTAACAAATATCTAACCTCCTCCCATTTTTTATGGGCCTCCTGGATAATGGGTTGTTAAGCTTCTCCTCCATTTCCTATTTTCATGGCACTTGGTAAATCATTTGCCATGTGGCATACCGACTTGCTTTTTCCACGTGACTTCATCAGACGCCAAATAAATCATGGGCCACTGATTAAATTATGTACAAGGCCTTACTCCCATAACCACTTGGCTGGGCCTCGTTTTGGTTTTTATAAGACACGGCCCATGGCCCGTGTTTTAATCTTTAAACCGAACTGAGTTACAATTGAATGGGCACAATCAAGACCACCTTGGCCCACTAATTTAAGTCCAATTCAGTTCTACTTTTTGGCCCAATTTAATTAAAAAATAATTAAATGGCCTTCCAACGCTTGCCCAGGACTAGGTGCCAAAAACGGGTGTAAACAGGTGGCCACACATGCAAGAGGATGCAAAGGTTTATGTGAAAATTTGTGAGAAGTGTCAAAATTCTCACCAATGATCCGAACACCAGCCGAATATCTAATGCCATTGACAAGCCCTTGGCCGTTTGCACAATGGGGGGTGGACATCGTGGGTCCACTCCACAAGGCAACTAGAAATCAAAAATTTCTGTTGGTAGCAACAGATTATTTCACGAAGTGGATTGAGGCAGAGCCTTTGGCCAAAATCAGAGCCTATGATAGAAAGGTTCGTTTGGAAGAGTATTATTACTCGGTTTGGGGTCCCCTACTCGTTGATTACGGATAATGGGCATAATTCCAGAAGAAATTCAAAGCATTCTGTTCCCAGTACGGGATAAGGAACTATTACTCAACCCCAGCTTACCATCAGAGTAATGAGCAGGCAGAGGCATCCAACAAGACCATACTTGATGGGATCAAGAAGAGGTTGGATAAGGCAAAGGGAAGCGGCCCGACGAGTTACCACTGGTCCTATGGGCACACTGAACAACGCCTATGAGTTCTACGGGAGAGACCCTCTATTGATTGGCATATGGGATAGAGGTTGGTTTGCCGACCAACAGGACCGCTTTGGTTGAAAGTGGAGGCAATGACAGAGCCTTGGAAATCGAGTTGGATCTTGCCGAGGAATGAAGAGAGAGGGCTCTGGTGCATTTAGCCTAGGGATGGCAATCTCGGCCGACCCGTTCGAACCCTCCCCGTTCCCCGCCCCGAAAATCCCCGAACTTCGGGGATTCGTTTGGGGATTGGGTAGGGTATGGGGATTTTTTTTTTAAAATTCGGGGATCGGGTAGGAGGCGGGGATAGGTCTGTCCCCACCCCGAACCCTACCCGTCCCCGTTCCCCGTTCGTTACCCGCCCCGCCCAATCCCCGAATCCCCGAAATATATATATTTATATATAAAAATAAATAAATATATACTATATTATATATACCCCTTCAGTAGTATTACTAGGAAAAGCATGCCACTCCCCATGAATGTTTTGGTTGCACT
Source organism: Rhododendron griersonianum (assembly GCA_018127125.1). NCBI lineage: Eukaryota > Viridiplantae > Streptophyta > Magnoliopsida > Ericales > Ericaceae > Rhododendron > Rhododendron griersonianum. Next base: position 26,992,478 of record CM030796.1, on the reverse strand, counting down.
ACTTTGGTCCATGACTGTTTTTTGTTTGGAACTATGGAATTGTGCACTGTTTCTTTATTTGCTTAATGTTTGCTCCGGTTATGAGCTGTTTAGAACTATGGAACTATGAAATTAGTGCTGGAATTAACTTAGTGCTGGAACTATGGCTCCTAACTTCCTGGCCAACCGACAACCGTTACTAGTACTGTTTCCTTAGCCCTTTTCCCTGGAAAAAAAATACAAAACAATCCAAGTCCTTTCGGCTTTCACATGCTAGTATATGCTGTTAGGTGCTGAAATTGTGAAATACAGGTGCCTGAATCCTGAATCCCCGTTCCCCGTTTGGGTCGGGAATGGAGGAAAAAAACAAATCCCCGTTGGGGATCGGGTCGGGGATGGGGATGGGGTAGGGGGTAATGGGTAAGGGGTGGAGGTAGTACCCCCCGTCCCCGACCCGTCCCCATTGCCATCCCTAATTTAGCCTCTTATCAGGAGTAGTTGATGAAGAGCTACAACAAGCATGTTCACCCACGAGAATTTGGTGTTGGAGACCTTGTGCTGCGAAAGGTGCTCGGCAATACCAAGGTGGCGAACGAGGGCAAGTTAGGTGCCAATTGGAAGGCCCGTATCGAGTAATTGAAGTTGTCGGCATAGGAGTCTATAGGTTGGTGGACCTGGACGGGAACCCGGTGCCAAAGCCCTAGAATGTCCATAATATGAGAAAGTTCTCTGTTTGAAAGACTTCGGTTTATTTTTCATTCTGTTTTAGGATGCATACCGTGATTATGTGAGAGTTATGAATAAAATTCCCTTGCTTTTTGTTTGTTAGTTGTAAGGGGTACGAGTAACACCCCCTTGAGTTCCAAGAGTTTGAATAAAATACTAATTACAAGTTTTTTCAAATTTTTTGATCTTTTCTGGACTTGTACTTTGTTCTTTTTGTTTGAATACGAAGCTAGACACTCGTAACCGCTTTTTCTCGCTTCGTATTGGGGAGCAGAGGCTGGGTACATGTGAATAGGTACGTTTACCGTAGTATGTATGAAATTTTTCCAGTACAAAAACACTTGGGGTGCCTCCGAGAACATGCAATTTTCAAGTTCGAATACTTGAGTATTTGTCTAAAAGTACGAACAAACTTAATAGGCATGCAATGTTTGGCTAAGTACAAATACACTTAGGCATTTATAAACTTGAGGTGCATACAAATACATACAACATTGCCTAAGTACGAAAACACTTGGGGTGCATACGTGAACATGCACATTTATCCAAGCACGAATAACTTGGGCCTTTGTCTAAAAGTATCAGGATACTTAGAGGACATGCATGACTAGCTAACGTATGAAAAAAACTTAGGCGTTCGTCCAAGTATGTGAACACTTGGGATGCAAACTTACCTAAGTATGAAAACTTAGGATTCTATCTGAGTATGGGAAACCATAGAAGTAAACGATATAAATCATGCGATTTCATGTAAACGCAAGGGGTGCACAAAACACATTCACCAAACAAAGGCCACGAAGGGCCACCAGCATGATTACGACCACGAAGGGTCGAGCAAAACACAGCAAAGCCACGAAGGGCCAAATACCAATGTTGAACGAGTATTTTTGAAATGTATTTTATGCCACGCAGGGCTAATACTATGGCCACACAGGGCCTGCAAATTTTTTCAGGATAGGAACTTGGTTAAAGGAACTAGTATTATACTTACTCATCTGCAGTCAGGTCCTGGATAGGAGTAACTTGAGCTGGGGTGTCTTCCGCAGCTGTGCTGTCATCATTAGGACCACCACTGGCTTCCTTTCGGCCAAGGTTGGTCGCTTCATCATTTTGATCGGCATCAGCACTGTGCTGCTAAGAGACATTGAGCTCCTTGTCAAGACTATCCCCCTCTTCCTCAGCAAACTCCTCGTCAGGAACAGCAATGGTGCTTGGAAGATCGTTCTTGGTCTAGAGAGGGGACGACTCTTCAACACCCACTTTTTTAAGGCACGCTGCCCAAGCAGCAGCCCAAATTTCATCTTGAATTGCAGGCATCTGGGTCTTGTAACTCTCTGTGGCCACGTTGATTCCTTCGTTGTAACCCTGTTGGTAAGCAATCTAGGTTTCTTTCTTGCTTGCCTCAAGTTCCATCGGGGATTGGTTGAGGCTATCTTCGGCTCCATCCAATTTGCCCTTCAGTTTGCCCACCATGCCACGTGCCTGATCTCTTTCTCTTTCGAGTCTAATAATGGTACGCTCCATCTTGGCATTTTCACTAGCGAGCCTAGCACGCTGAGGCTCCACTTGGCAAAGTTTTTGGGCCATTGCCACATATTTTCTGCATGGACTGTACAAGCAAACAGGTATTAATAAATAGGTATTAAGTTCTAAGGCAAGGAAAGCAGTGTGAGGGGACAAACCTTGGCACTATTGACCATGAACGAACTCAGCAATTTGTCAGGAGAACTTTCCACCTCCCTCTACATGTCTCCGGGTAGAAGGAACGCTTGAGATAGGGCCAGAGCAGTATCCTCGGACTCCGCACTGTCACGAACACTGATAGGACGGTTTCCATGAGACAGTCTGGGGGCCCAAATAGGGACAAAGGTAGTGGTTCTGTGGGTGGTTAAGTTTCCCTCGGGTGGAGTAGCTCCAGTAGAGATGGAGTCAAGGCGTTGACGCTTGTCGCGATGGCCCTCAGCAGCCTCATTAGGAGCAAAACCCGGTGGGGTGTCAGAATGAACAGTGGCTTGACGACCGTGGCCCTGTGGACCATCGTGGCCACGAGCAGTGCCACGACCCCGGTCATACCCGAGAAGGGTGAGTAGATTGCTAAGGTTGATCGGTTGGTTCATCACTTGTTCAGGTAGCGGGGGAGAATGGGAGTAGCCACTTTATGATGAGGTGGAAGTTTCCTAAGCAAGACGTATGGGCACGAAAGGAATTGGAAGGGTGCGGGATCGACTCCTCCTTCCTTGAACGGGGTTTGAGGAAGAAGGGGCTTGAAGCTCTGGATTGTCCGCTGCACGTGTACGCCAATCAATAAACCCACCGTACGAGGCCCTGTAGCTGAGGAGCACTTGAGTTGCTCTTGCTCAGCCAGCAAGGTGAGTACCTTGTTCATTGAATGCCAACACGCAATTGATATCTGTCACGTGGACTTGCATGGTGATAATATCATGACCCTGGTTGACATTTGTGGCTGCAAAAGAAGAGTGCGACAGAACATTTACCAAAGTATGAATAAACTTTGAACAAAAAAAATTAAACGAATGAAAGGAATTAACATGGTTGCCCAAATCTGTGAGGGGCATGGAAACCTATCACCTGGCCTTCCTCATTTCTGGGCTCGAAGTTCCCCGTGATGATAAGGAAGTCGTCGTCATCCCCCCGAGCAGAGTCAGGAAGCTCGAGGACGAGTTTTTTCCTAGAGTCTCGACTCTTCAGATAGTACGTAAGGGCATCTTTGGTCCTAGAAATACTGTATAAATGATGGATATCGTGCAGACCTAGGGATGTGCCTAGCATTTGGTTGATAGCATTTATACCCATGACGTCACGGAAAAAATTGGCCGAGACCTATATTGGGGATAACCTATAGTGGGCCAAGACCTGGCGAAGCAGAGGGGCTAGGGGAAACCTAACTCCGCCTTCAACGACGGCGACTACCGGAATATGGAGAGTGTCATTATCAGGGCACTCGCGGACAGCATCCTCAGGGGCTAGTACAATAGTTACGTTGTCAGGAATCTCGTAATGAGATCTGAAATTGGCTATGGCCTGAGGGGTGTTGCAGTGCCGCCTAAACCTCCCCATTGTTGGAAGGTAAGGTTTTTCACATGATAATAAAGGGAGAGAAGGAACCTTAGAAGTAAGAAAAACCCTAAATCGAAGAAAAATAGGGCAGAATGAGGAGCGGTGACTTACGATGTAATGATCGGAGTTCCCAAATGCAGAAAGGAAGGGACCTCAAGATGGTGAACAGTGCTCCAATGGCAGGTGTGAACAGACCTTCTTTTTGCAGAGGGAGTCTAGAGAGAGAATGGAGTTTCAAAATGGGACGAAATCCCACATATATCCTAAGGAAAGGGGGTGGCGTATGTGAAACGTCACCCTAGACGCCGTTTTGGCGTCCCGTTCCACAAAAGACTTCCATTCGCATTTAATGTGGGCGGTACGGGGCATGCCTCGTGTAAAGGAAAGAGCAGGAAAAGCCTGTCCAACCCAAACGATGAGACGTTTGGCCTAGCTTAATGATGGAAATTGTACCAATTCTGTGGAACAAGGTGAAGGAGCAGTATGGATTTGCTTGATATCTGGAAGCTTTTTTTTTTTGGGTAAAAATATCTGGAAGCTTTGCTCGTCATTTGCGTTAGAATAACAAGTAAAGCTGGGGAGCAATTAGGGAGGTAGTCGAAGCCGCAGGCGAAGGGCAAGGGAGCTTCTCTCTCTAGAGAAGCTCTCCTCCACCGCCCAAATCCATATCCGGCCATCTTTGGTCCGGACCAACTATCACAATCCCAAGCTGTTCATAGCTTCACCCCAAGCTGTTCATTACCGCCAAGTGGACTGATTTCTTCAAGATAGAAGTTCATAAGAGAAAGGGGTCTCAAACCCACTTTTCCTCTGCCGATCTTCATCTCTTCCAAGGAGAATCGGTCCAACACCATCTCTCCAACTTCTGATTTCCGAGCATCAACGCTGAGTCGGAGATGACCATCTTCCACAGTCGTGGTTCCACTTCAACTTCACAGTTATGCATCTTCTCAGAGATGACCCAGAGTGTTTGGCTCGTGGGTATTATTCACGGCAAAGGAATCACCGGCGTTCAAAGCTGGGTTCCCTTCCTCCGGTGTTCAGAATTGCTTGGTGTTGTACTGTAGACCTGGTGTATCTCCAGTCCACCCGTGGACCGAATTCCACACCAGGTGAGAGTCAATCTACGCTTTGGTTCATCTGGTGTTTGGAAAATCACCATTTGTTTGATTCATCACGTTTTGGGCGAGGATGTCCAATTCCATCTCATCATACAGCCCATGGATCTGGGGATGCGCGTTAGAGACAGGGTGCTGCCGTCAGGCTTGTTCTTGTTCATCTGCTACAACCTAGTTCCCTTTCGTTATGTGTCGCTGGTGTCACGGCGGGAGGGGTAATCCCGGTGTCGGTTCTAGCGTTGCGTATGGGTTTCCTGTTTCAAGCTCGTAGCAGTGCTCTCAATCTGGGTTTGGGACCAGATCTCTGTCTATGGCTGTCATATAATTAGTTTTGTTCGCCGACCATGAACTCCGGCGCCGGGTCGTGGAACCGCTGACGGCAATGGATTCAGGCAACAAGGCTGCTATCAGGTTTTGGTCCACGGTTTAACGCGTGGTTTGTGTGGTTTTGCGTTGTGATTAAGGGCTTTCCACCCCATTATCAGTTCCTAGATTAACATGGATATTTTCAATGGCAACCATATGAGATCCTCCACTGGCTTGTTCAATAGCAGCCCTGCTTGCTAGCTTGCTCGGTTGTACTGCTCTTTGGTCATTACTGTGTTGTTATTTTCTAGTTTAATCAGTGTGGGTGTGCACTTGCCATTATCTTGTATGTTTTCTGTAGATGTATTGCGAGGACTTCGAGGGCCTCTAATTGTACCTTATACCGACGGTTGGTGTCGGGTATTTACTGCTATTGCCACGCCCGTGTCCAGGTTCCCCGTTGAACTTTCTATTCCTTGGGATAGTTTGTTCGGCGGGGGCAAGGACACGGGCAACCCATGTAGCCACTTGGCGCTCTTTATATTTTTGCTTTGTGTCTTACCTGGGGTATGCCCCTTGTAGGCTGTACATTCGGTTAACCTCTTTTATATTTCAAGCTAACCGCCCTAGGGCATTACCCAAAAAAATTAGGGAGGTAGTCCCGAAGAAGCTCAAATAGAGCCCGAAAAGGTGGTACGTGGGACCACGGAATAAATAAGATAAGATAAACCGCCGTGAAGGTGGTGGTCGGCGATAAGGTCCAATGACATGAGGAGTCAATGGACCAAGCAGTTTGTTCGGCAGAAAAGGACCAAAGACATGATAAGTCATTGGTCCAAGCAGTCTGTTCGGCAATAAAAGCATCCTTAACCACTCCAAACATTTTAAACGTTTTCAATAGCCATTGTTGATCCTTAACTTCATGAATGTTGTCAACGAACAGCGTGTAGGTCTCCTTGCTTCTGGACTTGTTACCCATTTGCGCTCTGTGGTTCTTGATCACCGGAATCCAACCTCCATCTTCCTTCCCGCTGTGGACCCCTCTCTCTCTCTCTCTCTCCATTTTTTCCGTTTTGATTGTAGGGTGTAGTTTCACACACATTTCTATGTCTTCTCGATGATTTGAGCGGACCCAGCGACTTATATCACAGAGATCATCAAATAATTTGTCCTAACAAAAATTTAAGTTGATCAACTATGAATTTTTCGAGGGTTAGGAATACTTATGTGCGCTTACTATAGGAAATTTATAGATCCAACACTGGATATAGTTCTACCGGGATTTTGTTATCCCTTGGGATATGTTCATAAATTCAACATCTTCATAAAAAGTAAAAATCAACTAACAAATGAAAGATATACTGAGTACAACAGTAAAATAATTCTATACGTTGCCAGCCAATAAGATATCGTAACTAGAATGCATTATTACACGATTTTGTTTTATTGTTAGTTTTGAGGAGATAAGGTTTGTGTATTTTTTTTTCGTCTTTATTCAATTTTTTTAACATTTTAACAAATTCTTTTACTTTTTGAATAGAGGTACGCTATATACATCAAAAAAAATATAAAAATTCACTAAAGACGAAAAAATACGGATAACGAAACAGTCAAAAAATTTGAAAAAAATATTTTTGAGAGGGGAACCAAATAAACTGGTTAACATTTTTCTTATCTCCCGCCAATCCATTTAATGGGGACAGGAAAATGAAACTTTTCATAGGTAATAAGTCAAAACTGCCACAAAATATCGATGTTTTTGGAGTTAGAAACATTCCTTAGGGATGTCGACAGGTCGAGTTGATCAAGTAAGTGAAAACGTTTCTTTCTCTGTTTCTCAGTTCTTCTCCTTCCTTTTTTTTTTTTTTTTTGGTGTGTGTGATCTGATCAAGTAAAAACATTATCACCAATGAAACGAAAAGAATAAATAAATAAAGCAGCCAATAAGTGAAATTGGGAAGTGAAACAAAACAACATACCACGTCCAGCTGTCTGTTATGCTGCTTCAGAGGCCTGCCTGCTGCTGCTCGTGTAGTGGCTACCTCTGTTTTGCTGTTATACTTGTTATACCGGTCTGTTATGCCAGCTGTCCAGCTGTTTTCTGCTACTGCACTGCAGTTGTCAGTCCAGCAGAAGAATAGTTTTGTTACTGTTGTCCAACTTGTGTTGTTCTTTCCAACGGCTGCTGCCATCTTCGTTCACTTCAAATGTGGACTGCTGTTTGAGGCTACTATGGTTCCCCTGCTGTTCAGTCAATCCAACTGCAAATGTGGGTTGTGCTATTTAGTATACCTTCTTTTGGCACGTGTTTCCCCCCATCTCTTAGATGGTAGTGAAACATGTGGATCACATATTTCATTAAATTTGCTTAGCTTCCTTTTCATTGTAATCGTAAACATTGGTCAATGTAGTCACTTGGCTTTGGTCATTTTTCTCTATCTTCTTTTTTTTCCTCCTGTGGTATGCCCCTTGTAGGCTGTACATTCGGTTATCCTTTTTTAATTTCAAGTTATTTTACCAAAAAAAAAAAAGAAAAGAAAACAACATACCACGTCTGAAAAGTAATGGTTGACAATTGAAAGGTTGCCAATAAGGGGACCACAGAGTTATAGTGGAGTTAGAGATTTGGACAAATTAATGTGTTACTCACTTTCATCAATTTCTACACCAAGCTAGCAAATTAATGAACTCATGAGAGTCTCCGTATAGTTCAATTCTTTTCTTTTCGTTTCTTTTTTCTAAGCACAAAGAATTTATTAATCTTTTTGAGAAGTACCGCTGGAGATATCGATATTCGAACATATATATGTAGATTCGGATTATTGAGAGCTTCGTCCGACATGCGATGCATGTAGATCAGACGTGTACGTACGTGTCAACGCACTTATCTCCATGTGCATCGAACAACTCCATACGTACTGTGCATATATCCATATTCGGGTTAATTCGTGTAACGAATCTGTGTCACTAGCATTAGTGACTATATAAGTTTTTATTTTCCTGCGTTGCTGGTTATTTTACTTAAAAAAAGCATAAACCACTGAACAATAAACAGAACTGAGGCTCTGTTTGTTTGGACGTAAAATGTTTTTCAGTAAAATGGTTTACCTATTTTCGGTGTTTGGTTGTATAACAAATGAGGAAAACATTTTACATGTAAAATATTTTCCATTCATTGGATGAAAATGACTTACCATTAAATCTTCCGTAAGTCATTTTCCGAAATGAACCCGCTGCCTTTTACTGCAATTCTCACTGCTCAGTTTCCTCGATCGTCAATCCTGACCCACGTTCAATTTCAATATTTTCAGATCTCTCCACTGTTTAAGCCCCCCTTTCTCTCTCTACACTATTTTGTCGATTTCTAAATATATTTTTCAAGTGTCAACCAAATACCGGAAAATAAAAGTTTAAAGTTCATTTTTTAAAAAATATTTTACGTGAAAAATATTTTACATTGTAAAACATTCTACATCGAAACAAACAGAGCCTGAATTTCAATTGTTTATAAATCCAATTCAAATTAAATATAATCTCAATCGCGTGCCATTGACAGAAAGATTATGATTTGGTCTATATTATGATTGGGACAAAATTCACCTTTCACCAGCCTTTTCCCCACAGACTTAAACTCAAGCAAATGTAATTTACTAGTACTAATACTTTAATTTATGCAAAACCCCAACATTTTCATTGCACCTCCTGTAAATCCATCACAAACCCATTTGAAATTAAAAAATACAGAACAATACGAGTTGACTCGGTCCAAATCGAAGACGACTACTCGGTGGTGGTTGATGAAGGTTTGAGTCGTTTGTTTTGGGAATACTGGAATTGTTGAGCTCGGCGATGTGGTGGTGATGGGTGACGACGGCAATGGTGGATGTGGTGGCTGTGATGGGCTGCGGTGATGGGTTGGGGGTTGGGCAAAAGCGAAAATTGTTACTTGAGAAAGTAAAAGTTTCGATCTTTAATCGAATTAAAAATGAGGAAATGAAACAAAAGAAGATTTTAATGAAGATTTGATTTTGAAGGATATGAATCATGGTTGAAGCGGCGGAGGATACAGTGGTCGGTGACGAAATTCTGACAAGAGGGAGATTTTGTGTAAGGACCCGTAATTTTGGAAATTATTTAAAGGGTTATTTGATATTAGAAATTGAGGAAAATTTGAAATGTGTGTTATGTGATTTGGGGTTTGAGCGATAGAATTGCAATTAGAGGGGTGTAAAGTGTAATTAATAGATATTTGGGTATATATAGGAGGGTGAGAGAGTAGAGAATTATTTTTTCTCCTCCCTCTCTCACCGGCGTCTCTCCCCTCTCTCGGCTCCACTCTCTCTCTCCCTCTCCCTCTCGCTCCCAACCAAAACCCACTCAAACCAACCTCCATTCCACCTTCCTCTCGTGCTTTTGAGCTTGTAACTTGCCCGGTTCGGCTCGGCTCGGAGTATTTTGGACGTATTTCAAAGTTGGAGTTCCGGGGCTTGCGTGGCCCGATCTCCTCGTGTGTTTGCTCTCCGACTTCGAGGTAGGGATTTCTTGTACATGTTATGCGTAGATATGGTGTTTATGTTGATAGATCGTGCGTATTATTGTTGTTGTAGTCGGTGTGGTTGAAACCCAGAAAACCTGCTGAAAATCTGCTCGAACACCCATCTGTATCGATACTACTCTGGTCAGTATCGATACAGGATTCTCTGATGTATTACGAAGCCAATCTGTATCGATACAAAGTGCCCTAAAATCAGCTTTTGCTGTTTTGTTCCAAACTTCGTTATTTTGACCCCCAATCATCTCTAGCACCTCTTGAACATCATTGGACCTTCTCTAAACTTGATTGTTCGATCTCCATTGACTCATTGATGTTTTTCATTCCCGAGACACTCGTAAAACGTAACTTTAGTATCGTTATAAGTGAAGGATGTGTCGTACGGAGGTTTAAGGGCGTTGTAGGTCATGCGAGGTTTTGTGGTGAGTATGGAAGGGTAGAATGGTGTCCGTCTAGTGATCAAGAAGGTAAGACCGAATTCTGTGTTTTCATGATCTGCCTTGTAGTTCCCTTTAATTCCCTTTGGTGCTTTCCGTGAGGTCTAGATGTCAATCTTAGAAAGAGGTATGCCATAGGGTGGTGTTGGGTTGGTACTTTGCGTGTAGTGCTACTGTAGGTGTACGTAGAGGAAAGGTCGTGTACTAAATTATTAGACGTAATCATGATATGGGTAATGGCCTGGAATGTTTGAAAAGTCAATGTTGTGATAAAACTGTTGAGATGACATATTAACTCGTGTTCTCACGATTCATCGAGCCTCTCAATTCTTTGGGCACTCGTCCCGTGTGGTTCAAGTGTAGAGGCAAATGAGTAGGGTACTATAAGATTATGTTTAAGGGCTTTGTGCCTTGAGTGGGATGTGGACTTATAAATTAATAAAAGGGGCATGAACATGTATGTTTGTGGAGTTATGAATGATTGATTGAAGTTTTGCTAGTACAAGCGATAAATTGACGGTTATGAATAATGTGAGAGGTGACCCAAGTGGTCGTTAATGAGGGAATAGACTCGGGGTGACCCTACGCTCGAGGGAACTAGACCCGAGGTGACCCAAGTGATGATTATTATTGAGGGAAAAGACTCGGGGTGACCCTACGCTCGAGGGAATAGACCCAAGGTGACCCAAGTGGTTATTATTATTATTAAGGGGATAGACTCGGGGTGACCCTACGCTCGAGGGAACTAGACCCGAGGTGACCCTAGTGATTATCGAGGGAAAAATCTGACAAAAGAAAGGAAAGGAAAAAGGATCTTTAATAAGAAATGGGATTTGGTTATGAAATGAGGAATGTGAAAGATTGTGAAATGAGAATGAAAGTGGAGATAGATGTGATGCGAAGTATCAGTTGATAAACTAAGGATTGGTTAATTATGTTAGATGTGAGAATATTAGTGACGTTGGTGTGGGGTGTGAAGTGATAGGTGTCGTACATAGGGTCGTCTAGAATCCCTTGGCCATTGTGAGTTGTTTGTTGATAGCCATGCAAAATCTTGGGTATATCTGTCTCTATTCATTCACTCTAGAAGCGTACTCGGCATGTTTCCTTATAATATGTGCATAGATTTCTCTACTGGGCTAGTGTAGCTCAACCTATCTTTTTCAGATATATTGCAGGTCATTGTCACGGAGTGCTTGATGAGGTCGTTGTTTAAAGCTATTTTCAGATGTACTTGCTTATCTTTGTACACCAAACTGCATCGTAATGTACTTTCTATTGTGGAATTCTGTAATTATTGGACAGGTTTATGGAATTGGGAACTAAACTTTTTTTTTTGGGTTATTTATTGTAATTCCGGTGAGGATTTGATTATCAAATGTTATTATTGTTTATGTTGAAAATCGAGGGCGTGACATTTTGTGGATTGAAAGTTGAGAAAAGAGGGGAGGGTTGGCTAAGGGACGTAATAGTCATTTAACATGGTCCTTCCATGTATTAGGAATTTGTATTCCTCCGTTTCATGTTTAGAGCAATTTCACAAAAACTAGTCCATGACTTGGGAATAAAATACCCCTCTCCCCACTGAACCGTGATTTCCCCTTCTAAAGATCAGTATGGTAATGCAGCCACTTATCTCTTTTGGGTTTTAGGCATTATATTTGGTCTAATTCACCTAACTTTGAGGAATATATATATATAATCAATTGATTTAGAAACTTTTCGGGATTGTGCTGCAATATTAGGCTAAGTCCTACTGAGCTGCTTTATTTTCAACCAATCGCCATTGGGGGCGGCGCCGTCCAGAGCTGGCCCGTTCAGATCCGGGCGTTCAACAGGCCCCCGGTAGTGGTCACTCCACTATGGGTTCCAGCCGTGGCCTCCAGCCGCCGTGGGCCGTCAGCCAGCCTGCTTGCTTGGCCAACCTGCCTGCCTGGCAGCTGCCAGCCATTCGGACAGCCGCCTGGGCAATCCAGCCTGCCTGGCCACTATTATTTCATATGTCCTGCCTGCCTGCACTCAGCAAACAGCAGGCAGCAGCCTGCCCGATGGGCAGCCACTGTTATTTACTGTTTTCTAGTTTAATCACTGTATTTCCTATGTATTGCGAGGACTTCGAGGGCCTCTTATTGTACCCTAAACCGACGGTTGGAGTCGGGTATCTACTGTTTTGCCACGCCCGTGTCCAGGTTCCCCGTTGAACTTTCTATTCCTTGGGATAGTTTGTTCGGCGGGGGTAAGGACACGGGCACCCCATGTAGCCACTTGGCGTCCATTACATTTTTTTCATTTTCATTTTTGTTTTGTCTTACCTGGGGTATGCCCCTTGTAGGCTGTACATTCGGTTAACCTCTTTTATTTTCAAGCTATCCGCCCTAGGGCATTACCCAAAAAAAAAAAAATGCATTTGTCAATTTTGCGTCAAACTTGTGTGGATTATTGATTCGTTTTTTTTTTTTTTGAATATGGACAAAACACAAAAAAAAAAAAAAAAACTTCAGGGCCCCGTTTCAGAAACATTCTTAAAAAATAAGTAGCTTATTTCACATTTTCAAACTCAAAAATAATGTAAATAAAAAATATTTTTTTAATTTTTTTTGCACCGTATTTGTTAGGATCGTCACACACACGCACACGATTTACGAGTATAAGAACAGTAAAGAAATCGATACAGCAATATACGTGGTTCTCCAAAATCGGGTACGTCCACGGCAGCGAGAGCCGCTGTTCTTTTTTTTTTTTATCAGAAGCAGCTGTTCTTTTATTATCACAGTTATGAGCTAAGGTTTACAACATAGAGTATTTATAGCGACTCTATTCTAACCATAACCTGGTATTTGGTCTAAATCCCAAAAATACCCTTGTACGATACGCTCCACTCGTTCCGCTCCGCTCCGGCATCTGGCCTTCTTTCTAGAACTTCTTCGTATCTCTTCATATTAAACATATGAGCCACAATTCTAACAATTATTAAAGATCTTAATGAGATCTATCAAACAAGATCTATAGTGATAGAAAAATTATTTGCGTAAGCACATGATTTTTGAGCTTGAAATTGCCTTCTTAAAAAATAAGTACTTATTTTGAGTTGCAGAGCGGAGCTGCTGAGAAGTTTTTTCTTAACGATTTGATATACTTAATTAAGTATGTTGCACACGGGAGAACCCTCCAATGTTGGAGGATTAAAATCATGGTGTAGTGTTTAAACGGCTTTGATTGAAATCCTATGGCACCGTGTAATTAATTACCGTAGCTTAGGGGGTGTGCCAATAAAGCTAGCATGTGTGTGTATACACACGGTTTGTTTCAAATGAGGGGGTCCTCATTTTAGTTAAAATGCGGACCCCTTTTTTCCGATCGAATTTCGATATCTGAGCTGCTCAATGTGTTCAGAATGTGATTTCAAGGGTACCGTGAGAAATCGGCAAAAAAATTACTGAGAAGGGCTTTATCCGAACAGTTTTTTATTGAATGGTTCAAATAAAAACTTGTAACAACTCTAATTTTTAGCGAATAAAATTTTCATTTAAATTTCGGTATTTATTTTTAATTTCATGATAATGTTTTAAAAAATTTCTTTTTAATTCCTATAATCCGTCATAATTGGATTTTAGTCCTTTTAAATTCATTTCTTGATTAAAAGCCCTACTTGACTAGTAAAGTTAGCTTTCAATCGATTAGTTGGAGGGACCGAACCACCAATTCACCTAGTTACACCCCTCTAACCCTTAATGAGCCTTCTTAACCCCCTTTGAGCCTTGTGAACCCCTCCTAAACCTAATTAAACCAATAGACCATTAGAAATACTCATTTGACCTTATGTTTTGTCATTTCAAAGCCTTATGTGGCATTTTTCTTCCTTAACCTTTGGTTAATAATTGTTACGGAAAATTTTACCCCTTGGACAATAGGAATTAGTCTTGCTAATAAAAGACTTAGATTGGTAAGGCTAGTCACTTAGGTACTTGAAAGATAGGAAGCCATTATTTTGCTTCAAAAAGAGGTAAACTAATCTTGCCACACATGCAAGTCTAAGAACACTAGCCTTAACCCTAAATTGGCCAACATAATTACTTTTCTAAATTTTCTTTAAGCTCATATGAGTATACCCCTTGGATAAAAATTTCCTAGGAAATCTTTGACCCTTGGACATTGTTTACACTTGAGAGCATTAGCCTTTGTCATCACTTTTCTTAGGCCTAATAAGACTACTTAGTACTTAAGTATATATATAAGTGGATAGATATACCCATAGTCCTAGACTAGAAAGACCAAAACCCCTCATGAATGCCTAAGAATGGAAAAGACAAGTCTTGGCATGCTTGAAAGGCTTAATTGGGCAATTTAATGGAACAAAAAAAAATAGAGAAAAAGAAAGAGGGAGAGAGAGGCCGGTTGGAGGGAGAGAGAGATGGAGTGGGTGCATGTGTTTTGTACCCTTGAACAAGCTACCTTTAGCCCTTAAGCCTAAACCTCTTTTGACAACCCATTTTTAGGTTACTTTAAACATAAACCTAGCTTATCATTTTGTTTCTTCTTGCAAGCAAGCTATCCAAGGACAAGATTAGGCTAGAAACCCTTCATGATAACCTAGGTTAGGGCTTAAAGATGAAGTGACAAAAGAAGGAAGGCTTGGCATGCTTGATATGACCAAACATGGAGCAAAAAGATGAGAGGAAAGGAGAGAGGGGGAGGCCAGCCATGAGGGAGAGAGAGGGAGCCAAATTTTGCTATAAATAGGACCCTTGCCCATGCCATTCAACTCACACCCTCACTCTTCTACTTCTCTCTCTAAGAAATTCTAGTGTTCTCACCATGTTCTTAAGTTCTTGAGTTTTTTCTAAAAGCTCTTCAATAAACTTCTCCTAGGCCGCCACTAAACCACCACTCGAGCACCCTTCGATCCATAACAAGAATTAGTTTCGAGAGAAACCTTTCTCTTTCGAAGCTACCGGAAGCCACCGTAGGAAGTTACTCTGTCCAACGTACTTACTTTTTCCATAGCCGTACCCACCGCCAAGAAGGAAGGTAGAATACCTCTACTTACTTACTCTAAGTATACGCAGTAAATTTCCTTATCCGTTAAACAAAAAAAAAAGATGGTATTTACTTGTATGATCAAAAGCATGTTAGTTAGTAACCTTATTTGATAATGGAAGTATGAGTATGAATATAGGATTATTAGATTTACTTGTCTTGATATGTGATAAGGCATAAGTGGTTTTTCCACTCCAAAGGTGTCCGTCCATGTGACACTATGCCTTAAATTGTATATTAATTGCTTGAGTATGATTATGTGAAATCAGGGATTAAATGAGAAGGCTAAATAATATAGAGTTAGATGATCTTGCTAATTTAGTTTCAAGATTTATAAATGAATGATTTATGTTACTTATGTGAAAAAGTCCTACCGCGGAGTCTAAGCATGAAAACGAGACACGAAAATCGAGAAAGTTAGAAACATGACACTAGGGTGTGTTTAAAGGCATTGACTTGGTAAAATATTTTTGAAACTACATAATGACCGATTGTGGTAGTCATTATGTGAGTTGTGTGTGTGTGTGCCAATGGGAACCCGGTGCGGCGGAACCATTGTGAGGATACTCAGGAACCCGGAACGGCGGAACCGAGGTTGGGTGTGTGGCTTGGTTATCCGCGGAGAGGAGCCAATGCAAAGTTTTGTGTGCCAATGGGAACCCGGTGCGGCAGAACCATTATGAGGATACTCGGGAACCCGGAACGGCGGAACCGAGGTTGGGTGTGTTAAAAAACGGATTTTCGAAATGTTGATTTGGTTAAGAAAGTGGAAATTTGTGGCACAGTCTACGACGAGTTGCGTAGGAGAAACTCATAAAGGTCACGGACACCAACGATAGATAATAGTGAATGTGGATGTGTCATTATTAACTGTTTTAATAGATAAGCATGTCCTGTATAGATAATGTTATCTGTTTGATTAGTTGTTTTTTTGTAAGTTAAGGGTTAGTGGATATGATTTATTCTATTGAGCTTCTGTAGCTCATGGTGTTACCTTTTGGTGACCCTGACATATTATACTGGGGGCGACGCTGGTATAATGTGTCAGAGTTGATAGATGAACAGGGTGATCAGTACATTTTGGAGGCTTTTGGAGCAGAGGAACTTGCTAGGATGTAGGAAGAAGCAGAGTAGTCGTAAACCTTAGATTTCCTATCCTATGTGTAATAAAAGTACTCTCGTGATGTAATAATGAGCCAGACTTTAATTAGATTTCAATAAAAATTGTCCTTTTAACGTTTCCAAAATTATGGGCGTTACAAAACTGGTCAAATCAAGCCATTCCCGGTCTTTTTTTTTTTGCCAATTTCATGCGGGTACCCTTAAAATCACGTTTTGATCATATTGAGCGGCTCGGATCATCAAAATTCAATCAGTAAAGGAGAGAAATGGGAAGGTTTGGATTTTAACTAAAATAAGGACTCCCTCATGTGAAACGGACTGATATACAGTTTGTTTCAATCAGCTACCAATTACCGATCATACCACCATTTATGCTTATGGCTAGAGTTTATCCATTTATAAAACCAAACTAAGGTCATTAAGATAACATGTTTTTAATATTTGCTTTTGATTGGGTATAGTTAACTAATTTTCCAATCAACCATAATTGCTCTATACAGATTAAATTAAAGACGTCTAACCTATCAGAGACTATGGCCCCTTGACATATTGACCTTATACCTAATTGGAGGTAATAAAATAATGGGGAACTTAAATAGGAGTCCTATCACACATGAATACTTAAGTCCTCACCCCATTGGGTTTGAATACTTATCTTGTCATCCTCAAATTTAAATAATACCAATTTCACCCTTTTATTATTGTTTTACCACATTTTTAATTATAATAATAATAGAGTGGAAGGGATTATCCCTTTATTACCGGACCATTATCTTTGGTGCAGGTCCCAATTTTAAGAAAATTGTTTTTACCCTCCCTTATTTGTCGCACCATTTTCTTTGGTGCAGGACCCTCCGCTTCGATCCTTATCTTGCCCCACCTTCCCATTCGTCAATCAAAACAAGGGAAAAGAAAGGAAAAGGGAAACCGAAACAGCAAGTCCCGTCCTCCGGTCGTCTGCTTACCATTCTGGCAAACGAAAACCAAAAAAGCAAGCCCCCATTTCGATTTGAATCCTCTCTCTCCTCCGAAACTACATTAAACCAAAATCATGACAACATTTAATTTGAGAAATCAAAACACACATATTGAAATTATGACAAAATTTGTGAAATCACCATGAAATAGAAAACATCATGAATACACATCATAAAATTGTGCCGACGAAACTACACTAAACCAAAATAATGACAAAATTCGGAGAAACCAAAACACATATCAAAATCATGACAAAATTTGTGAAATCACCATGAAACAAAAAACATCATGAATACATATTATAAAATTGTGCCGACGAAAGTACACTAAACCGAAAAAATAACAAAATTCAAAGAAACCGAAATACAAATACCGAAATCATGACAAAATTTGTGAAATCATCATAAAACATAAAAAAAATTATAAACATGTATCGTAAAATTGTGCTGACGAATTGAAACTATACTAAACAATATCTATATTAATATATATAACTAGGAAACCAGGAGTGGAAGCAGCAAATTATAACGGCGGAGTGGAGGCTGGCAGTAGCAGTGGGGTTGGGATCAATCATATCCTTGCCGATAGCACCGCCGGGGTGGGCGTTGCTGCTTATTGGCTGCCTTCTTGGTCTCACTACTGGTCTCTGTGTTGCCGCCTTCAACCGTGGAGTGAGTCATTCGTTATTGCCGTCCGTTCGGTTTTGGTGCATTTGAGTTTGAATTGCCTAAAATTGGAGAAGAGAGAGAGTGGGCATATGAGTTTTTAATTTAGGATCGAAAAGATAGAGAAGAGAGAGAGTGGGCACATGCGGCGGCAATTTAGGGATAATTAGTTACTCCTACAATAAACAATATCTATATTAATATATATAACTAGGGGTATAATTGGGCAAGAATGCATTTTGAGGATGTCGACTTAAGTATTCAAACTCACATGGATCAACACCTAAATAAGTCTCCCATATAGGATGCCTATTTAATTTCTTCTAAAATAATAAACCTGTCAATTTCATCGATTATTATATATGAAATCAATGCAAAAGCAAATAAAGCTTAATAGAAGTAGATTGTGATAGTCTCTTGAAAGAAACCCAAAAGGAAACTTCCTCCAAAGGCAAGTGGAGCTAAAGGTGGACTAAAAAAGAAAGAAAAAGAATGATTAAGTGGAAATAGATGTAGGTTTGATTGTGAGTTTCCCTTATAATATTATCCACTCACTAGACCATTGTAAAACGCTTTTGTGCATAGTCCAAGCAACAGAATTGTAAATTGGAGGAAAAGGGAATGGTGTTTTGAGATCTTTAATTTCTAGGTTTTTTTTTCCAATTAACTCAAGGTATCAGGTTCACAGTTTATGCGTATCTCGACTAATTTTCGGGATATCTATTTCACTGTCCATTACAAGAAGGTTCATTCAAGTTGACGGGAAACGCCCTTTTTTTTTTTATCAGTGAAATTGTTCTTATTAATCAAATGTAATGGAATTGTTATCTGACCAACGATACTTTACGGGACGGAGTGTTGGCTTATCAAGATGCAACAAGTGAGTAAGATGAGTGTAGCTAAAATGAGGATGTTGAGGTGGACGTGTGGCAAGACTAGGAGTGAGAGAATTATAAATAAAACTATATGTGAGACGGTATGAGTTGTACCTATACACGATAACTTGAGAGAAAATAAATTAAGGTGGTTTAGACATATTTATCGTAGACCTACAGACGCAGTAGTCAAGAAAAGTGACATAATAGTAGTAGATAGTTGGGCTAGGGGAAGAGGAAGACCTAACTGACTTTGGATGTCGTGATAAAAGACTTGGGTTTACTAAATCTAAGCAAGGAGATAACCTTAGACAGAGCTCAATGAAAAAATAGGATTCATGTAACCGATCCTAACTGATTGGGACACAAAACTCGAATTGATTTGGTTAGGATAGAAATTAAAAAGACCAAGAGCACAACAAAATAAGTCACTTGAGCACCAAGAGGCTACAAGAATAACAAGAGAATCAAGAGATCAACCAACATAGGGGCGGATCAAAAAAAACCAACATAGGGAGAAAAAAAAAACGAGCCCAAAAAGGAGCCTAAACCCCAACCACGGATCCCCTAAAAAACAGGAGTAAACAAAAGCAAATGCAAAAACCCAAAGATCCTCAATCCCTGAAAAACGGCCCCACTCAACATCTACATCTTCAATCACCAAACACCCGTATGGACTCTTTCAAGTAAAACCATAGCTAGGGACTATTTTGAGTTGGAGGGGTCATTGAGAATGAGACAGCCCTATTCTTTCAAAAGCTGGGGACTATTTTGAGTTGGAGGGGTCATTGAGAATGACACAGCCCTATTCTTTCAAAAAAAAAATTGGTATTTTTGGTCGTCTTTCAGATTTCTTTTGGATTCACTTTATATTTTTGGATTAAATCATTCGTCTCGATGGGAGAAGTTTATAAATAAAAAAATTATAACCAAAAGCAAAAGAAGTTCATTAAAAACGAAAAATACCAAGGGGGCGTTTGGTAACCTTAGTCTAATGGATAATATGCTTACAGGTAATTATTATGTCGTGGATTCGGAATATACTAATATGCCAGGTTTTTTATCACCATATCGAGGAGAGAGGTACCATTTGAACAGTTTCCGTGGGCATGGCCAACGACCAAAAAAGATAGAAGAGTGGTTTAACTTTCGTCATTCGTCGTAACGTAATGTTATCGAGCGATGTTTTGGAGTGCTAAAAGCTCGATTTCCTATATTGAAGCAAATGCCACCGTATAGTGTTCAAACACAAAAGTATATCCCCACAGCTTGTTGTACAGTTCACAATTGGATTAGAATGCATGATGACAATGATGATCTATTTAGAGAATATGGTGATTCAACAATGTCAAAGAGCTAGCGGGAGTAGTTCCCAAAATCCAGTTGAGATTGATATCACTCGTGGACAACTCCGTCGTATGTCCAATGTTCGTGATCGGATTGCCGAACAAATTTGGTCTAGCATAAATCGTAGTTGATGATATTAGCACTACAAATGTATTTATCCTTATTTAAAACTATGTTACCCTTATTTGATGTTTGAACTCAAAGTGAACATCATTTGTATGCGATTGATGGATTTGAGTTTGTAGAATCATGTTGGTGTTAATTTTTTGTATGCGAAACTTTATTATTTCGTTTCCTCTAATTCCATTCAATTTGAAGAATAAAAAAACAAAATCAAAATAATATTACTCCCTCCGTCCCTTTTTAAATGTCTCGTTTCGTAACTTTAACTTATTAAGAAAATATCATCATTACACATTTCACATCAACTTTTACCTCCACTTTTCCTATTTACCCTCTATGGAGACATCATTATTACACTTTTACTCACTAACTTTTCAAAATGGAATCTACTTTTAGGGGCAAAATGAAAAATGTACCAACTTTTACCCACTAGCTTTACAAAATAGACATTTAGTAAGGGACTGCCCAAAATGGAATACTGAACTTTAAAAAGGGGACGAATGAAGTACCAAACATGTTTTGTGTTTTCATTTTTTACTGATTACAAAAACATTATTACCAAACATGTTTTTCGTTTTTGTTTTTATAAAAACATAAACCTGATTCTACTTCTAATTTCTTAAAAACAAAAAACTGAAAGTGTTACCAAACGCACCCCAAACAGTTGGTGTTTTTTTTTTGTATTTTTGTTGTCTTATATGAATTTTTTTTTCAACTGCGGTCCACATTTTTATAATTTTCCTATTTCACTCGTCGAGATGAATAATTAAACCCAAAAATTACGACGAAAAACTAAACAAAAGCAATGAAAAGTAAAAAGTACCAAGCAAAGACATTTAGGAAGAATGGTGCCGGCAGTAATTTAGTTCCGAAGGAGGACAAAGTAAATACGTAGCAAAATATCTGAAAATCTAAGCTACTTTCGTAACATTTTTCTTAATTAAGGGAATTAAAACATCTAAAGAGTGATTTTTATTTACTTGTTTCATATTATAATTTTGTTGACCTCTACAATTAAGATTTTCTCATATAAATAGTGGTGCGGAATGGAAATATCAAATTAGTTGAGAAATATTTTTAGTTTTCTTATTTTGGTTTTAGTTATTTTGTTAGGGAGTCTTGCAGATTTAAAAATAAGTAGTCTAGAGTATTTAGTTTCGGATTTAGTTTCCTTTTAATATTTTGCTTGGTCTCTCTCTAGTTCAAATTTGTTTGTGACTGGCTTGTTCCAAATAGTTTCGTGTTTCATACTCTTCCCTACGTAAGTTGGTATTAGATCTCAAGTTCCAATACTGACTATCGCCAGATGACATGTTGCATTGCTTGCGACTAGTGTTGCGTCATAGAATAGTGTGGGCTCCCGCGCCCCCGGCGTGCGTTCGAAGAGTCGCCACTCGGATTTTTGAGATGGATGATCCGAGAAACCGAGAGTTTGTTTTGAAAAGAAAGGTTTTTGATCTAGCGAAACCATTGAAATTTTGGATCCGGGAGTCACGTTACGAACGGGGAAGGTTTTGTTGAAAAAAACACCCCGCTCGCCCGGCGAAAATCGGTCTCTACTAAGCATTTTAAATGGGGGGATTTAATACCATTCGAAAAACCTTAAAAACACATACGGGAAAGGGCAACAAGATAGAATATATCACATTGCTGTGCGAGTGGTGCAACCTGTACAGGAATGATAAAGGATGCCATGACGATAATATGAATAAGAAAGACACATAAACAAGCTATCTGGATCACCATCCTCTGTCACACGGCACACCGCTTTATGACGCGCGGCCTTCTGATATGCCGTGCGTGGTTCTGACCTTGATATCAAACTTTTATCATTTTACAAAGCCTCGCACGGTATATCCAGTACGGCGCACGGTATTATTTTTAAAACTTCAGAAAGCTCATAGCCATCAGATCATCTCAGAACTGTACCATTTTTCCAAGCCACGAGTAGAAAATCATTTTTTGATACATTTGTTCATTTTTAAAAAGATCTATAGAGTTTAAAACATGGCTTGTAGATACGATCTCATTTCGAGACTGCTTTTGGTGTACAGAAAAAGATCCAGCAACAGACGATCGTGATCCAGACAGTTTGAACAAGAAAACAGTAGTTAGATAAAATGTTGTGCGCGTGAGTCCACTACGCCGTGTGACGCTTCAAAGCGCCGCGCGGCGTAGCGTATCCTGCACAGAAAACTAGTTTTTTTTTTAAAAAGGATTTTTGGGTCAGATCCTAACCAAAAGGGTTAGACCTGAAGACGGAAGGGTCCCCTCAGGGGGAAGACAGAGCCTAGCCCAAGGAAACTTGGTTTTTACCTTTGATCTTGAGCTTGAATGAGTATTGGTGATGGTGGATGGACGTCGGAAGGTTGGAAAAGAAAATAGAAGTATGGGTGTTTGTAGTAGATGGGTGTATTGGGTGGTTGGGGTCTCAAAGTTAGTAAGGGACTAACTTCATTGGTGAGGATAAAAATGGAGTAAAAGGCCTAGAGAATATCTTTTGAGAGTAACAATCTCAAGGCTTGGAAATAGGAAAGTGGGTGTGAAAGCAAGAAGAGAGAGAAATGGTATAATAGTAATCAAGGGCCCTTTTCCCTTGAGTGGAGGGGTGTATTTATAGGCAAGAGCCATGGATTTTGAATTTCAAATGTTGGAGGTATTTTCTGGGCGGGCTAGAAGTGTGCTTTCGACTGAGCCGTATTGCAGCTGTGGCTCAAATAGGCGTGGCCGACAGCTTTCTGAGCTAGTCAGAACTTTACCCAAAATGCCGTGCGGCTAACCTCATGATCGCGTGCGGCGTAATGACTTTTGATACGCCGTGCGGTGTAGAGATGTCACGCCCGGCATTTACAGGTTCACTCCAGGGCTTTTGGGGTTTCTCTGGGCTTTTGGGTTAGTTTGGGTTTGATGGTTCATTTGGGCTGAGGATCTGTTTGGGGCTGAGGGAATCCTTCATTCAAGCTCGCAAAGGTTCCGTTTCCTTTATTTCATCATCGGGGTGGACAAAGACCCTTCGAGGTCCGGATTGGGGTGTCTACAGTAGTCCCTCTTTAACGTTACTCGGATATCATTGAGTTGATACGAGTGACGCTTAAAGAATAGGCATCCCGATCCGTTGCTCTAAAGTCTTTGAACAGAGACAAAATACTCAAAAATGCAAGTAAATGTCAATGGTGGTCACGCTCATGGAGCTGCCTACGTACCCCGTTTGTAGGGATCAGACCAACGTAGTTCAATTGGGACTGTGCAAGCGCAGTAAACAATGTGAAAAATTCGTAGTGAGCCTTTTGAAAATTCGAGACGAGTCTTCGGGAGACTAAAAGTTCGAAATGAGCCCTCGGTAGGCGAAATTTGATTTAAGACGAGCCCTCGGGAGGCAAAACTTGATTTGAGACGAGCCCTCGGGAGGCGAAATTTGATTTGAGACGAGCCCTCGGGAGGCGAAATTTGATTTGAGACGAGTAACGCGAATTCGGCGAATACAGCGAGTCTTCGGGGGACGGGAAACTTTGCGAGTCCCAGGGGACGAGAATCAAATAATCCCATAATTAATTTACGTCGTTCTAAAAGATTTCTGCTGCAAGACGGCTGAAGTATTTGATTTCCGAGATGATTTTGGTGGCTAGGGTGATCAATTTCCGAGAAAACAAATTTAATCCTCTAGAGCCATAATGCCGTGCGGGCCTTCAGTATGGAGCTCGGCGTTTCGGATTTCCATGCACCCCTTCGATTTCCGAGGTCAGTTGGCTGGTTTAAGGGTGCCCATTAATACAGGCGTGCCCTTTCGTCGGTTGGAACTGCTTTAAAAAAAAAGGGGGGTAGTGCCTCATTCTATGCACCATTCTCCCAAGTCTCTCTACCTCCTACTTCATTCTAAAAAAAAAGGCTACTCTCGAGATATCGGCCATGGCGAACAGCAACTTGGCAACGCGGAGACATCCCTGGAGATCGAGGTGGGCTTCTACCGAGAGGAGATTGAGCGACTCACTGCTCAAATCTCTAGGTTGATCTCTACCATCCGTACCCTCCGTCGTGCGGTGTCCAACTTGCAGGACTTCGCGTACGACCAGCAGGATGACAAGAGCAACGCGTGGTTTGCACCGGAGTGCTTGTCTAGTGATACCGCAGAGGATTCGGAAGGGAATCCGAATGGTTCCGAAGACCGTTCGGACGGGACAAACAACGCATCCGATGGAAAAAGCGATTAAGGTGGGGGATCTGGAAGAAGAAGAAGAAAAACAATAGGATTTTTTTTTTTTTGAACAATGTAATGAAAGTCCCGAGGGTGGCCTCGGGTTTTATGAAATGGAAAGCCTTATTTCTTGCTACTGTTTGTCCGTTGACTTCTTTCTGCTTTCTGTATACAAACGAACTCGAACACGAACACCATTGTCAGAAATTGCACTCAGAATCCAAACTGTCAAAATAGCCCAGTACGCCGCGCGTAGTATGCAGAATGCCGTGCGTCGTGGCAACTCGAGAAATTTCATACAGTCAAGCTATTATGCCGCGCGCTCTTCTCCAATATGCCGTGCGGCACACCTATCTGCAAACCCGGTCCATTTTGATTCCAGACGAACCGGTTTGAGAGGGGGGTATATATATGGGTGAGAGTACACAGTACGCTCACCCGTTCGAATTTCCCTCCCTCTCTCTCTCTCTCGTTCTCTCTGATCTCTCTCGCAACGTCTCTCTCTCTCTCGCTGCTCTCTCTCTCACTGTTCTCTCTCTCTCGCTCGGTTCTCTCTCTCTCTCTCTCTCTGTTCTCTCAGCCATGGATGATACGGATACACTCGGGGGCGATCATCCCCCGCGGGTCGAGGTTGTACCGGCCTTGGTGGCCCCGGAGAGTGGTACGACAGCCGGGGAGGGGCTGGAGACCGTGGGGGTCTCGACCCCGGCGGCATTGGCCGAGGGGGCTGTGGCCTCGGCTGCCATGGTGAGCGGTAGTGACGGTGGTGACGACGGCAGTAGGGTGCTGGCCAACTTCGACCAGGAGACGGAGACTCCGGGTGCAGTGGAGTCTAGGGGTGAGGACGAGGCTACGAGCCGAGTGGAGGGCGCGGTTGGTTTAGAGGAGAGGGCCACGGAGGCTCGCGGTGGCGACAGGCTTGACGGAGTGGAGGTAGAGACAGAGGCTTCTCCCGTGAGAGAGCCTCAGACTGACTTGGGGAAGGGCCCCGTTGTCGAGGAGGAGTTGATGGAGGAGAGGGAGACACCGGCTTTGTTTGTCGGTAGTGGTGAGGGTGCAAGGTCGTCACGACCCATAGGGTTGAGTGACTACCTAGAGGTGCGTCCCTTGACGACCTGGTCGAGACCTTCCGAGGAGTGCCGGGGTTAGCTGAGGCTTTGCTTGAGGCTCGGGAGAGGGAGCTCCAGGCCGAGGTTGAGGCAGGGGCCACTGGAGGGCCACAGGGAGTAGAGGAGGAGGCTGTTGGAGGTGAGACAGCCCCTCGGAGGAGCATTGTGGAGGAGGCGACGGAGGCCCTGAAGGGGTGAGGAGCTTACGTGGCGGAGTCCTACGTGCCCTTTCAGCACGTAGTGGTCCCTACCCTTTTAGACGCCTATAGGCCGGAGCGGCCCACGTACGACGAGGCCCTGGTTCTGAGGGACCCACAACAGCACCTTTCCTTGCGCCGAGACGAGGTATACTTTAAACACTTCTATTTCAAATTTCAATGTATCGTACTTTCATTTTCTTATTTGAATATCGTATTTGTCTTGAATAGCATGCCTGTTTTACTGAATATTATCAACTTATTGCAACAGGCGATCACCATCTCGTGCTACGAAGGTGCGGCCGACGTGCCGACATTTTAGGAGAGGCTCCCCGAGGCCGTGAGGGAGATAGTGAGACAGGCGGGCTTCGGGGAGTTTGTCAGCGTGCTGACGAGGGCGAGCAACGATCGCCAGGTGGTGAGAGCACTTGCCGAGAGGTGGTGGGACACGACGAATACGTTCCACTTCCTCTTCGGTGAGCTGACAGTGACGCCCCTAGACTTTGCGGCGATCACTGGTTTGAGGGTTGGGGGCGACCCTATCCCCTACGACGCTGTTACAGGGAGGAGTGCGGTGTTCCAGCGGGAGATGCTGGGGTACGTGCTGAGGGCAGAGAGGGAGGACGCCCAGTATGCCCAGCTTTTGGAGTTTTGGAGGGAGGAGCTCCCGACAGACAGGGTGCAGGAGAAGCAGATGGCGCGGTGCTTCTTGTTGTACTTGCTCGGTGTGTCCCTGTTTCCCAACAGGCGCAACCGAGTACACCTTTCGCTCCTACCGGCCTTGAGGGACGTCGGGGAAATAGCCCACTTTGACTGGGGTGGCGCGGCTTTAGGGGCGTGCTACGCCTTCATGGGGTCTCTTTCCTGAGGAGCGGGGAAGAGCATCGGCGGCTACTGGAGAGTCTGGGAGGTACATTTCAAACTTCTCTTGCATTTATTTGTCTTTCCATTCACTTATTGCATATCATGTGCTAATCCTTGATGTTTAATCCTGCAATTGTGGACGTACGAGGTACTAGACATGTACCCTCCCGAGACCTCCTGCCTTAGAGACACAGTACTTCCCCGGGCCCTGCGTTGGTCCAAGGAGTTCCGGGGAGTGAAGAAGGGGAAGGGCGACCTGAACGCCTACCGCTTCTTTCTGGACGAGCTTCGTCCTGACAGGGTATGACTACACCTTGTGTGCTTCTATTTGTTGATAGCTCTATTCAAATCTCATACTGATGTTGTTTATCTTTGATTGCAGATTCGCTGGCGAGTGTGGGACCGCTGCGAGCTCCCTTACTTGGTCTGGAGTAGGGAGGTGACGAGGGGGAGGGTGCTTCTCGAGTCACCTTACGGCTGGCAGTGGTACCTGGGTGACCGGGTGTCACGTCAGTCGTTGAGGCTGGACATTTTTCGAGTCCCTGGTCCCCTTCCTGCTCTGGTGCAGAGGACGAGCTTGTACACCAGGGAGGAGGTCGAGCGGTTTGTGCGACCAGACTCTGAGCTAGAGCCGCTTTTCCAGGCAGACGCTGACTACTCCGAGTACCGGGCTCGGTACTTGATGCCAAGCTTCGGGGTACAAGCTGCTACCTGGGAGGCGACGCTTTGAGCGTCAGGTGGTGCAGGCGGTAGAGGTGGACGAGGAAGGAGAGGAGGGAGAGGAAGAGGAAGAGGGCGCGAAGGTGGTGGTGGTGGTCAGGGCGACGGTGCAGGTTCGAGCGGGGCCAGCTTGCCCCGACTCTCCTGGACTGTGGACATGACGACTGCCCAGGGGGTTTCTGGTGTAGTGGTGGTGCCACGTCCCACAGTTGCAGTTCCGGAGTTTCTTGCTCAGGTATGACACGTATTCTTTCGCCTTTTGCCTGCACTTGTTACTATCACTGTTCATTCTAATCAAATTGCCTATTGTGCAGGCAACTCTGGAGTACGTGAGGGAGATGGCGGAGGCCATGATGGGCCTGGAGCAGTTGGTTAGGCAGTACGCCATGGGCCATGCCCCAGAGGTGCTTCTTCACGCTGGCAGGACGATGGTAAGACTTTCAAACCCTTTGCTTTTACTTCTTATTGTCTATACTATGATTACAATGCAAATGATGAATGTCATGTTATTGCAGGCTGGAGGAGGGGCTTCACGTGGGCTGCGCAGGAAGTCTGTGCGCATGCAAGGGCCACAGGCTTCCTCTGCTGGCTCTCGGGAGGAGCCTCCGTCGAAGAGGCCACGGCTTTCTGGAGAGACGGAGGATGAGCCTATAGACGTCTCCGACGAGACTGAGGAGCCCACAGACGTCGACCTGGGGGACTCCTCAGGGAGTACTGTGCCCAGGGTGACGGGTACGCAGGAAGCGACCAATTCCCAGGCGGAGGAGGCCTCTGGGGAGGGCGACGAGGAGGACACTGAGAAGGGTGAGGATGAGGACGAAGACGAGGATGAGAGCTGAGTTCTTTTGTTTGTTTTGCTTTTGCCTTTTGTGGAGCCTGCGTGCTTCTTTTGGGGGGTGCCTGTTTACCTTCAGTAGATAGGATTTTTGAGCCTTGGGCTTGCACGCCTTCTTGTACTTTGACTCATGGATATTCTAGAGATTATAAATAGAAAAGTTTATTCTTTCAATGTTTACGCCATTCAATTCCTCTTATTGTCATTTGTATAAAGAAGATTGAATAACTGAAACATTAACCAATACATGCAACTAGTCTTTGGCCATAAACTGAAGTAAACTCAAGCTTTGCGATGAACAATATTTTGGGACATAGGTACATTGACGTTGGAATAGAAATCAAAGAAGGTAAATGAATAAATCTGAAAAATTGACACTTTGTACAAGAATTTACAAAAATGCCCCTGTCATGGACTCTCGTATATCAATAACAACCCTTAACGTTCGACACGTGACTAGAAAACTCAAGCTCTCGTTTGAAAACTGCTTGAAAAGCAAGAAAACGTTGACTTCGAAGAGTGACATTCTCAAATTTTGATTTTGACCTCGAAACGGAACTTGGACCAGGTCACTTTTGACCATTATGACCTGTAGGACTCAAAAGATCAGCTTGGGACTACTTGAAATGGACTTTGATACCTTGACACGACTTAGGAAATGGGTTTTATTGACTTTTTGGTGTCCTCACGTCGAATTTTGAGAGTTGACTCGAAGCGGGAGTTCCCCGAAGTCCCAAATACCCATTGAAGTGTGTTCTGAGGGTTGGTGATGCCTGCGAGTGCCTCGAATTGGTTTCAAACCCCTGCTGTCAAAGTCTGCAGAAATGCAGACTTGATATGCCGCGCGGGGCTTCGAAATGCCACGCGTGGTTTCATCTGATCCCGCGGCGTATCCATGTTATGCCGTGACTTTTCCCTCGGATCTATTATGCCGCGCGTTACTCCGATATGCCGTGCGGCACTATTTTCCTGACATTCTGCCATTTGCTGCTTCCCAAGACAGATTGCACGAAGGCTGAAGTTTGACCTATTCTATAACATTTCCGAGCCAGTGCATGTCTGCTTTGTTCTTTTAGGGCAGGACCAAGCTTTTCCCTATGCAAGACTCATGGAAAATTTACACTTTTGGAACCCAAGACTCTTTTGAAAGTTGAAGTTGTCTCCTCTATCCCTCCTATAAATTCAAGCCTTAGGCCTCATACTAACCATATCCTTCTTAGTCTTTCACCTTCCTCAAACCTTCATTTCCTCCCAATGGCTCTTTCTCTCACTGGTTCACTACGGCCATGGTTGGTTTCTATGGAGGGGGTCGATTGGCTCAACTTTCGGGCGCATGGTCTCTACTCCATGAGATACCTTCGTAACATCCGCCTTCGTCCCGAGCTCTTGAGGGCTGCCACAAGTCTTTGGGACCCAGAGGTGCACGTATTCCGCTTCGGTGAACAAGAGCTTTGCCCCACAATTGAAGAGTTCCGCGCTTATCTTGGCGGCTTTGGCTCTGGAGAGGTCATTGTGCCTCCTGTGCGCGAGAACATGTCCAAGGTTCTTGCTGCCTCTCTAGGGTTGAATGACGGTGTTGCTCGTTACTTGGTTAGCAACGGTAACCTCAACGTGATGCGCCTTATTGAGATGTTCTCTCCTCTTGGTAACCTAGTGGACACAACCTACCATACTCGGCGCATGATCGCTCGTTGCATGTGCTTACTTGCTGCCTACTTCTTGGTTCCTTCCACTGGTCATGCTAGCTCGGCGTTGGTTAGCATTGCGGTGCAGATTGAAGCTCGAAAGGATGTGATCCCAAAGGTATTGGCTGAAACGTTGTTGGGCTTGGACAAGGTTCGTTCTGGATAGACCAAGACTTTCGGCGGCAGTCCTCTCCTCTTATAGGTTGGTTTCTCATTCATCTTTCCTATTGCGAGCTTTTCTCGCTTGGCTTGGCTTTCTATGGTTCCTCACTTGTTTTCTCTCTCTGGCAGATTTGGCTTTGTGACAAGGTGAATGTGCTGACTCTCCCTCCTGGCAACTTGGTGTATGAGGCTAGGTTATTGTCCTCTCGGTGCTTTGAATTTGCAGACAGGCGAGCTTCCGAGTGGGTCAACTTCTTCAAACATCAGCGGGCTGAGACTATTTCCTAGAGATGCTCATGGCTTAACCTTCCGCCTATGACTGTACACTATATGGGCCCTCAGTGGGTGGTTCTTGCTGGTCTGGAGGCTTTTACCTTCTACATCCCTTATCGGATTCAGCGGCAGCTTGGTTTGAGACAGGAGGTTCCTGCAGAGGTTCTGGTGGATGTAGTTCTACCTTTCTTCCGCCATTCGGCTCTTCGTAACTACCAGCGATTCTGGAGGTCTCGCGAGGTGATTGATGCTCATCCTTACCCATCTGTAGCAGTGCGTGGGAGTTACAGGAAATGGCTCATGAGGGACATTGCT
Organism: Rhododendron griersonianum; assembly: GCA_018127125.1. Lineage (NCBI taxonomy): Eukaryota > Viridiplantae > Streptophyta > Magnoliopsida > Ericales > Ericaceae > Rhododendron > Rhododendron griersonianum. The sequence continues at coordinate 26,961,783 of CM030796.1, read as the reverse complement.
GCAAGGGCGGGAGCCTAAGGAAACTAACTCGATCTTACTACCCTGACCGTTGAATAAATCGTGGACCCCCTTTTATTGTATTGCACTTTTATTTTCGAAAATCATGCTCAGCCTTATGTATTAGAAGCAGTTATTTCAATATAGTGAGTTACAGAGGGTCTCCCCCTCTCTGATTCCACCTTTCTGAATTCTGTCAACCTGGATTTTGTTTTGATTGATTGTGACCGAGTCTCATGACGTAGTTCAAGGATAGGGTTCGCTCCGGTTTTGACACTCTTCTTTTGTGCTTTAATTTTTGCCTAGCACCGCCCTTTCGGGTTTTCGGCCTAGCGAGCTCGTTCATTGTGTGCCTTAACTTTTGCCTAAGATGCCCTTGTGGGTTTTCATCCTAGCAGGCTTTTGCTCTAACTTTTGCCTGGAACTGGCTGCCCTTGCAGCTTTTAGCCCAGCGAGCTTCTCTCTGGGGTAGTAGCACTTGAGTTGATCCAGTTTGACCAGAGTTGAGAATTCGTTTCCATCCAAATCAATGAGCTGCGTAGCCCCTCCAAACAGGATGGTCTTGATGATATATAAGGCCCGGACCACTTTGGTCGGAACTTTCCTCGTGGATCATAGACTGGTGCCCGGATTTCCTTCAAAACCATGTCACCTTCTGCTAAGTCCCTGGGCTTTACCTTTTTATTGAATGCGCGTACGATTCTCCTTTGATATCCTTGAATATGGTAAAGTGCCCTTAGACGGCACTCATCAAACAATATAAGTTCTTCAAATCGGTTGCTCAGCCAGTCTGCCTCTTGGACATTACATTCGATCATAGTTCGGAGGGATGGAACCTCTAACTCTATGGGAAGTACAGCCTCCATACCATAAACCAAGGAGTACGGAGTTGCCCCTGTTGGTGTACGTACAGACGTGCGATATCCCCATAATGCCAACGGTAGTTGTTCGTGTCAATCTCTTGCAGACTGAATGGTCTTTTCCATGATGGTTTTGATTGTTTTGTTGGCTGCTTCCACGGCTCCATTGGTCTGCGGTCGGTAGGTTGTTGATTTATGTACCTGGATCTGGAACTCCTCCAAGACTTCCCTAGCTCGACCTTTGAAATGAACCCCGTTATCGGACACGAATGCCTGTGGAACCCCATACCGATAGATGACGTTTTGCTTGATAAAGTGTGCGACTTGAACTGCGGTCAGGGTTGCATACGAGGCTGCTTCCACCCATTTCGTGAAGTAATCAATAGCTACTAGGATAAACTTATGGCCATTAGAGGCTACTGGCATAATCCTTCCGATGACGTCGATACCCCATGTTGAGAAAGGCCACGGCGAGGTCGTTTGCTGCAGTTCATGTGGTGGGACATGCGTGAGGTTAGCGTGAATCTGGCACTTATGACAACGTCGTACGTATTCCACGCACTCTGTCTCCATGGTGGACCAGAAGTAGCTCTGTCTCAAAATCTTTTTGGCAAGCATCATACCATTCATGTGAGGACCGCATACGCTCTCGTGGACTTCCTCCATCACTCTTTTTGTCTCATCACCATGAATACACAGCTTGTGGGTACCACAGTGAGATCTTCGGTATAGGTTTCCTCCACAAATGATGTATTGAGCTGCCATTCTCCGAAGAGCGATCTTGTCTTTCTTGCTAGCTTCAGAGGGGTATTCTCCCCTTTCCACGAATCTCCAGATATCGTAAAACCAAGGGTGACCATCTTCGGGCTCGTTGATGACCATGACGTGCTGGTATACCGGGGTGTCCCTTTGCTCGATCACAATTGGCCTTAGCTTTATACCAACGGGGATTTCGACCATGGAGGCCAATGTTGCCAAGGCATCAGCGAATTGATTTCTGAGTCTCGGGACATGAGTGAAAGTTACTTTATTGAAATGGGGAATGAGGTCTTCGAGGTCTTGATGGTATGGCTTTAACTTCTCCTCCTTGACCTTCCAATCACCGTTTGCTTGAGAGACAACCAAGTTTGAGTCCCCCACAACCTCCAATTTTTCTATACCGATTTCAATGGCTGCTTCCATGCCTACAATACAAGCTTCGTATTCCGCTTGATTATTGGTGATTTCGAAGTTAAGCTTGAATGCAAGTGGGATATGCGACCCATCCGGCGAAATCAATAACACACCGATCCCAAATCCTTTCTGATTGGCCGCTCCATCAAAATACAACCGCCACACGTCTTCGGCTACGGTCATTATGTCTTCATCCGGGAACTCGAATTCAGCATCTTCCCTTCCTTCGACGGGCAGTCGGCCAAGAATTCAGCGACAGCTCTTCCTTTTACTGACTTTCTGGTGACATACTTTAATTCAAATTCTGCTAGCATCAATAGCCATCGTGCCATTCTTCCTGTAAGTGTCGGCTTCTCGAATAAGTATTTCAAAGGATCCATTCGGGATATCAACCTTACCGAGTAGGCCAGCATGTAATGTTTTAATTTTCTGGAAGCCCAAACGAGTGCCCAACACGTCTTTTCTAAGGGAGTATAGCGTTCCTCGGATCCGACCATCTTTTTGCTGAGGTAGTAGACAGCTCTTTCAACCCCATCGTCTCCTTCCTATGCCAGCATACACCCCATGGAAGACGGAGTGACTGACAAGTATAGGATCAAAGGTTTTCCTGGTTTAGGCGGCATCAAGACTGGCGGATTCCTTAGATAAGCTTTGATGGCTTCGAAGGCTTGCTGACATCTATCGTCCCATACAAATGGTGTTCCCCTTTTGAGCAGGCGAAATATGGGCTCACATGTTGAAGTCAATTTTGCGATAAACCGGCTGATGAACTGCATTTTGCCAAGGAAGCTCCTTACGTCCTTCTCTGTCCGTGGTGGTTCCATTTCCAGAATGTCCTTAATCTTTGATGAGTCAATTTCGATGCCGCGAGTGGTGATCATAAACCCGAGCATTTTCCCTGTAGTGACTCCGAACGTGCATTTAGCCGGGTTGAGGCGCATCCTGTACTTCCTTATCCTTTCGAAGAACTTTCTGAGCGCGGGTAAGTGACCTTCCCTCTCCTTTGCCTTAACGATCATGTCGTCAACGTAAACCTCTACCTCTTTGTGAATCATATCATGTAACAAGGTTATAGCAGCTCGCTGATAGGTGGAGCCAGCGTTTTCCAGCCCAAAAGGCATGACCCGATAGCAATAAGTTCCCCATTTAGTGACGAATGTGGTTTTCTCTCGGTCTTTCAGGGCCATGAGGATCTGGTTATATCCTGAGAAACCATCCATAAAAGAAAGCAAAGCGTGTCCCGCGGTGTTATCAACTAGCACGTCAATGTGCAGCAGAGGGAAGTCATCCTTGGGGCTAGCTTTGTTTAGGTCCCTGAAGTCCACATAGACCCTGATTTTGCCATCCTTCTTCGGAACGGGAACAATGTTTGCGACCCACTGAGGGTATTTAGTTACCATTAGGAACCCAGCATTGATTTGTTTGGTTACCTCCTCTTTTATTTTAAGCACCCAGCCAGGCCTCATGTGTCTCAGTTTCTGTTTTACTGGATTTGCGTCAAGATGAAGGGGAATCCGATGTTCCACGATTTCAGGATCGATTCCGGGCATATCAGCGTGTGACCATGCAAAAACATCTTCGAATTCTTTTAGCAAATTTACGAGAGCCTGGCGCTCTTCTTCTGACAGCGCAGAACCGATCTGAACCATTCGGGGATTCCCTTCATCCCTCAAATTTATTGAAACAACTTCTTCTTTTACAGGCTGAGCATGCCTTTCGTCTTCCCTTTCGATTAGGGACCGAATTTCTTTAGGGATTTCCCCCTCGAAATCGATCTCTTCATCATCGGGGTCGACACAATTTATTTCAAAGTCAGGGAAGTAAGCGGAACCAGATTCATCTATTTCATCATAAGCAGAGGCCTTGGGGGCACCATACACACGGGTAGACTCAAACTCAAAATATAGACTCTAAGGAGTTGGGCCAGGAGGCACCGACTCAGACTCAGAAGACTCAGAAGACTCAGAGGACTCAGAGGACTCAAAGGACTCAGTTTCAGACTCAGGCTCATGACTGGTTGCACTTGGTATGAAAGTCCAGTTCTTATAATCCCCAGCGACATCCATGATGAGTGAAGTCGGGTCTTCGGGGGCCTCCTGCCCCAGCATCTGCACTTCTGCTTCCATGGCTATACCCATTGGTTCGTCTTCCCCAAATAAGGTCGCCAGACTACCCAGGCGAAAGGTTTCAACCCAGTCAGCTATCTTTGCTTGTTTGATTACTGCTTCCCATTCTTCATCACTTTCTGGCCAAACATCGTTAGCGAATATCTCAAACCCCGGTAGGAAGGTGTTGGTCTCTTTGTCCCAGAATGGTTTCGGCTGTCCTTGGTAAATCTGTTTTGCCTTCTCTCTGACAAAAATAATCCTCCAATCTATCTCCCTTCTTTTCTTTCTTGTCCTCCGAAGGGTGGTATCCCAAGCCTGTTATGCGGGTTAAAGTTCCTGGTTCTTCAAATTGCACTGGCCCTTGGAGATTCTTTCCCAACTCCAAACCTGGCATGTAGGACATTTTCTTCATTATCTTTATGGCGACATTACTAATGACGAAGTCATCATCAATCTTGACAGTGAAAACAGAATTAGAAGTGTCAAGCGAAAAGCCACCCAAGGCAATGTCCTCCTCTCCGTGTTGTATCTCCAAGAGTGGGGCGTGGTCTTCCACGGGAGCGCGAATCCCATAGTCTCCATGAATGGTGAGCATCCCAGTCTCAAGTCCTAATCTAATTTTCTGATGGAGTGTTGAAGGAACTGCCATGATGTCAGGTCGATGCATCCAAGGTCTACCCAGCAGTAGATTGAAAGAAGCGGGAATGTTTACCACATGAAACTCCACCTCCGTTTGGTAAGGTCTGAAAGTCATAGGAAGCATAAGGGTTCCAACCACATCCCGACGGGTGTTGTCGTATGCCCGAACTTTGATTTCTGATGGAGAGAAATCATTATTTTTGTACCCCAGGCAATAGGCGACACGGAGTGGACAAACATTGATTGCTGACCCATTATCAATCAAGATCACCGGTACCCATTTTCCGTGGCATTTCAGAGTAATATGGAGTGGCCGATTGTGATCAGTTCCTTCGGCGGGTAGGTCTCGATCAGTGAAGGTAATAGCATGTTTGACGGGTATAGTTTTGATGAGTGCTACGAGTTCATCTAGGGTTATAGCGGACGGAACTTTCAGGTGAGAGAGGGCTTGGATAAGTCCTTCGCGATGGCGGGTGGAGTGAACAAGCACGTCTCAAACAGACATTTTGGCTTGAGTCTGTTCAAGTTGGCGCTTGATCATTCCTTCTGGGTTTTTCTCAGGGCGAGAAGGCTCTTTAGTTGGTGGGGCAAAGGGTTGGAAAGTATCTTTGATTGGGGTAACGAACGGGTTAGAAGGTTCTTTGATTAGTGGAGCTGGATGGTTGGAAGATTCTCCGATTTGAAGATTATGAGGTTGATAGATTCGACCACTCCTGGTCAATTGACCAATCTGTTGGTACTTAGACTCTTCGTCCCACAAATCAGCAAAGGCCTTGCGTTTGTTTCCAATAGTGGTGTCTTGGAGGTTGGCAGCCAAGTCTGCGATAACCAGATCTTCCCATAGATCCTTGGGCTTCCAATTCTCAGCTTCTGCCACCGCCCTGTTTACGGTCCATTCCTCATTTCCCACTTTTATGTTGATGATCTCCGTATTTCCCCACAGATTTGTCTTAGCTCCTGGTTCACCTTCCCACGAATTCATCATGGCGACATCAGTGTCCTTCGGGAAAGTAACGGATGACTCTGATTTAACTTCATCTGCCAGGTAGTCCATTGGGTCGAACTCATTACTAGCCACATCTTCTTCTGGCCCTGGCGGTTCTAGATACAGAGCAAGACCCACATTGTTGTATGGATTATTGGCGAGTCATGGAGGTAAGAGGGATTCGGTTGAAATGGAGCAGGCTCGGGCCAGTTGTAGGCCATCGTCTGAGGTTGATATTCTTCTGCAAATAGTATAGGTATGGAGAAGGTATCCAGAGGGTCATTCCAGGCCAAGAGTTGGTATTCATCCGGGATTGGATTCCATTCCCATTCAGGCATTCCTGAAAAATTCTCATCATGTACAAAGAAAACCCATCAAGAGGGTCAGCATGAATGCTTTGCCAATCAACTTTCCATCCCGGTTCAAAGAACGGATTCACGTCTTCTTGAAAATTGGCGGCTTCGAACTCCTCCCAATCAGCAATCAAATCTCCCTATTCCCAAAGGTAACAGAGAGCAGTCTCTTCAGGAATTTCCACAACAGGCTTTGGTTCGGTATCAGGGATGATGAAAGAGGTAGGATCAAAGTCTTGGCTTTTAGTTCGGGCGATTTGGTTGATATGGAAGGGGGTATTATGTTGCGGCAAGGGGTTTGTCATGGTGTTTGGTTTGTCTGAAGGAGGGGTGTCAATGACTTTATTGTCAATGAGGTTTTGAATCTCATGACGGAGGCGGATACAGTTGTCAGTGGTATGGCCATGCATTTGGTGGAAATCACAGTAGACATTCTGGTTCAGGTTAGGTGGAATGGTTTGTGGTGGCGGGAGAGGGTTCAGCACTCCTACTTCGGTAAGCTTCTTGAGTAAGGCGGATCTAGGAGTGCTAAACTGGGTAAAGACTCTATGTTGGGACTTTGGTTTTTCAGAAATTTGGTTTACTTCTGCCGGTTTGGTGGATGAAGTTCCAGCCTGATTGGTATTCCCGAAGAGGACGTTGCTATTCCCTGAATATATCCTTTTGGACTTTGCTCCTGATTCCTTCTTCTCCAATGTGCCGTCTCGTAGGGCCTCCTCTACAGCCAAGCCTGAGTCATAGAAAGTTTCAAAATTTGGGGCTGCCTGGGAGAGGACCATGTATGGGGCAAAAGAGCTTGGCAGGTTCTTGGTGATAATCCTTATCTGTTCTTTCAAATCTAGTTTGCTTTGCATTTGAGCGGCTTTAGCCCTCCAACGTTTTACAAAATCAGCGAAACTTTCTTTCTCGCCCATCTTGGTGCTCTCTAGTTCCCTTGTGGTCATCTTTAAATCAACGTTGAAATCATATTGAGCCACAAATGCTGTCCCAATATCTTCCCAAGTCCTTTTTATAGAGGGTTCAAGAGTAAGAAACCATTGCAGGGCTGGTCCCGACAAAGATTCATGGAACAGCTGAGCCATGGCTTCTTTTTCAATCCCCCTCATGGTGAGTGAACCAACATACCCTTGGAGATGAGCCTTTGGATCTCTGGTACCATCAAACTTTGCAAAGTCCACGCCCTTAAACTTTTCCGGTAACTTAGCGTTAGGGAACAAACACAATTTGTTCATGTCAATTTCTCATCTTCCTAATCTCTTATTTTCTTGCACAGATTCTTCCAATTTACCAATTTTAGCCATAAGAGCAGCTAAATTGGGATCAACTGCTGGTGTATCTTTGGCCGGTGTCTCACCCTTGGGTGTGTCAGTCTTAATTAAGAGCTTGTCACAAACCTCCTGAATAGACTCCATTATCATATTCATGTCGTTTTTCATGGATGCAACCGGGGCTTTGAGTTGTGTATCCATGCCAGCAAGGGATTGCCTAAACTGGGTATCCATGGTGGCCATGTTCTGTCTAAGCTCTTCTATCCCATTTCCTTGATCAGCCATTGGTAAGGGACTTTCAGGTGACAGAGACTCCTGTATTGCTAGACTTGACGAAACCGCTAATGACGACTGCTCTTCCTATTCTATGTGGACCTCAAACAGTTGGGTTTCTTCCAGGGTATCTATGCGAACCAGTCTTCGGGACGGACGAAACCAATTGGGTATAGCCTCTTCTTTTTGCAGGTGTCCAATGTTTCTAAACTGGCGACAAGGCAAAAGGGAGTAACTCAGAACCCATCTCGAATGTCTGTCCTACCTTCTACGCGCCTCCTAGATCCTAAGACCTACCGTGACTTGAGTCTCACTTGAGGCATTTGTATAGAAGATTTCTAGCAGTCCGGGTAGGTACTATCAGGCAGGTTAAATTCCGATCGTTTCGGAACGAGAGCCAATCTCCTTACCTTGACCATCCGAGACAGAGCAATGTGACCGTCAGAATCCAGATACGCACACCTTCAAGGCTAGTCCTAAGTCAAGGGAGCCGTTCGGGCATGGCAAACACCAGAGGTATCGCAACCTCCATGGATTTACAGTCTCCTAGACTGACCGGAAAGTCTTAAAGAATTCTAAAGGAGCCTAATCCTCTAGCCTGCAAGATGCAATGATGTGTGAATGATATAAATGTACAGAAAAGAGATACACATAAACAGGATATATCACATAAGTCCTAGCCATGGGCTCCTGTCCTAGTTGGGAAGGTTCTATGGTTATGTACAAGTGCAAAGGCTGGTTTTGGTCTCAGAAGGGTTTCCCGGACTAGAGCCAAGATGTACTACCCCATGTCAAGTGTATTGCAAGACAATGGTCGAACAGCACGATGGCCCATCATAGTCAAGGGTTGCTAGGCATCCCGGGAGAGCTTGTCACCGGTAAACCGGGCAAGATTTCCGAGACACGCTAGCGAGGCTTGTGCGGTGCATAGTGTAAAAGAAAGTTTAAGTTTTTCGAATTGCATTAAGCCCCCCAAATAAAATACCTTTCAAGTTTGGCCCTCTTGATTATTCAACACTCCTTTATATTTTTTTTTTTTTTTTAAAAGAGTATCGAATAAACGTCCCCAGCAGAGTCGCCACTGTGGGCTCCCGCACCCCCGGCGTGCGTTCGAAGAGTCGCCACCCGAATTTTTGAGATGGATGATCCAAGAAATCGAGAGTTTGTTTTGAAAAGAAAGGCTTTTGATCTAGCGAAATCATTGAGATTTTGGATCCGGGAGCCACGTTACGAACGGGGAAGGTTTTGTTGAAAAAAGCACCCCGCTCGCCCGGCGAAAACCGATCTCTACTAACCATTTTAAATGGGGGGATTTAATACCATTCGAAAAACCTTAAAAACATATACGGGAAAGGGAAACAAGATAGAATATATCACATTGTTGTGCGAGTGGTGCTTACTGTACAGGAATGATAAAGGATGCCATGACGATAATATGAATAAGAAAGACACATAAACAAGCTATCTGGATCACCATCCTCTGTCACACGGCACACCGCTTTATGACGCGCGGCCTTCTGATATGCCGTGCGTGGTTCTGACCTTGATATCAAACTTTTATCATTTTACAAAGCCTCGCACGGTATATCCAGTACGGCGCACGGTATTGTTTTTAAAACTTCAGAAAGCTCACAGCCATCAGATCATCTCAGAACTGTACCATTCTTCCAAGCCACGAGTAGAAAACCATTTTTTGATACATTTGTTCATTTTAAAAAGATCTATAGAGTTTAAAACATGGCTTGTAGATACGGTCTCATTTCGAGAATGCTTTTGGTGTACAGAAAAAGATCCAGCAACAGACGATCGTGATCCAGACAGTTTGAACAAGAAAACAGTAGTTAGATAAAATGTCGTGCGCGTGAGTCCACTACGTCGTGCAATGCTTCAAAGCGCCGCGCGGCGTAGCGTATCCTGCACATAAAACTAGTTTTGTTTTGTAAAAAGGATTTTTGGGTCAGATCCTAACCAAAAGGGTTAGGCCTGAAGACGGAAGGGTCCCCTCAGGGCCAGGACAGAGCCTAGCCCAAGGAAACTTGGTTTTTACCTTTGATCTTGAGCTTGAATGAGTATTGGTGATGGTGGATGGACGTCGGAAGGTTGGAAAAGAAAATAGAAGTATGGGTGTTTGTAGTAGATGGGTGTATTGGGTGGTTGGGGTTTCAAAGTTAGTAATGGACTAACTTCAATGGTGAGGATAAAAATGGAGTAAAAGGCCTAGAGAATATCTTTTGAGAGCAACATTCTCAAGGCTTGGAAATAGGAAAGTGGGTGTGAAAGCAAGAAGAGAGAGAAAGGGTATAATAGTAATCAAGGACCCTTTTCCCTTGAGTGGAGGGGTGTATTTATAGGCAAGAGCCATGGATTTTGAATTTCAAATGTTGGAGGTATTTTCTGGGCGGGCCAGAAATGTGCTTTCGGGAGCCGTATTGCAGCTGTGGCTCAAATAGGCATGGCCGACAGCTTTCTGAGCTAGTCAGAACTTTACCCAAAATGCCGTGCGGCTAACCTCATGATCGCGTGCGGCGTAATGACTTTTGATACGCCGTGCGGTGTAGAGATGTCACGCGCGGCAATTACAGGTTCACTCCAGGGCTTTTGGGCTTTCTCTGGGCTTTTGGGCTTTTGGGTTAGTTTGGGTTTGATGGTTCATTTGGGCTGAGGATCTGTTTGGGGCTGAGGGAATCCTTCATTCAAGCTCGCAAAGGTTCCGTTTCCTTTATTTTATCATCGGGGTGGACAAAGACCCTTCGAGGTCCGGATTGGGGTGTCTACAAATAGGTTGTCCCAAGTGTAGGGCTAGGTTGTCGGTAGCATAGTAACTCAGAACTCCGAGGTCGAATCCACAGAGAATGCAATGGTGCTAGAGGGAGGATTATTTTACGAAGGGTTTTGGCATTAGAACAGCCAACCTTTAGGGTGGATTTAGTGGAATTCTCCCTCTCCACCTCTAACTTGACTAGAAAATGAATGAACTTAACAAGAAATTTAACTATAGGCAAGATCTAAGGACTCAAACCATCTACAACCTAGGTCAATAAACTCTTCTTAATGATACACTCAAGTGAGAACAAGCTCATCATACTCTAACTCAGAGGATTTAACAACAAAAATCTTGTTTACAGAGAAAATGTTGTTTGAAAATAGAGTGCAACTCTTTTAGGCATTTTATCAAACACTTAGGATGCCATGGTTCCAAGCATTGTGTGTATCAAAATGAGAGGTATAAGCCCCATTTATTTACAGTACTATTGAGGGCTTATCATGCATGGAGGTCAAGGGGAACGAGGAGGTCACAACTGTAGTTGAGGAAATGTATGAGAAGGATGACGTTGCTCAAGAAGCCTGAACGGAGAAATGGATGCAACGACTAGAGGAGATGCTTGGGGCGGTCGTACAATGCCTCGAGAAAGTTGCAAACCAGTCTTGCCATCGTCTGGCTAACCTACAGCCTTAGGATCAAAAGGTGTCGAATGAGGGTTCGCCTATCTTATACACCACTTCACAATCATCACAATCATCACTGGACTCTCGCCAGTCTATCAATTCATCACTGGACTCTCGCCAGTTTAAATCTCATCACAAATCTCATCATATCTCAAAATCACGCCTGCAGGCAATCTAAAACAAAAACTTTCCAATTCTTCCATTACCTAGCATCGTCTAGGTGATTTCTATTCTGCATACCACCCCATGTCTCTAGGGTCCAATCTAACAGATCAATCCAAAGTTTGAAAAAGATCAGCAAGCAATCATAATGATAATTTAAATAAATAACAAGCATAATAAATCACGTAACCTTTTATGAATGGGTCATTGCCCTTAATCTTGTATGGCCAAGATGACAATAATAAAGCAAGAATCTTTTATTTAATAAAAGTTTTTATCGAAACAAAAAAATAATAATAATAGGCTCGCATTAGTTTTTTTTTTTTTTTTTGAAATAAGATTGATTAAAACTAATTTCATGTATTAATTAGGTAAAAGTATTAGAATAATGATCATGACCTTAATAATAGTCCTAAAGGTCTAACATATCGAGTTCAAGTACCAAAAAGTGGGTCCGGAGGGTCACAGAATCATTTTTAAAATAAAGATATTAACAAAAGTTGTCAAAAATAAAATAAATGAATAATCAATTATCTAATAATTAAAATATTTTAAAGTTTATGAAGTTTCATGTCTGGAATGTAAAGAGTCTAAAAAAAAAATAACTCGGGCATCGATAACATAATTTACAAAATCATAAAGATTTTTCGTTTGTAAACTTTGAACGAAAACAAGTAAATATTTAATAAATAGATAATAAAATAAAATAAATATGTAATTAACAAGTTATGATCGTTGGGGTGTGAGAAGGCTAGGAAAAATAGTTCGGGTGTCAAAAACATTATTCGGGATGTCGAAAAACGAATTCGTAACGAAACAGTACCCGCTGCAAGGTTTGACTGGGTCAACCTTGCGGCTAAGCCTCCAGCCGCAAACTCCCGTCTGGTTCTTGCGGCCCGCAAGGTTCATGGCATGCAAATTCGGATTTTTTTGTTGTTTTGGTTCGGTTTTGATGCATGGGACCACGAGGGCTATTGGGTTAAGAATAAAAACACTTAATATACTTAGAGAAGTGGTTGGAAGGGATTATAGTACCTTGAATCGGATCTAATTGGTTCAAAAACGAAACTTGAATATTGGAGAAGAAGGCTTAGGATTCTTTGATCGTGGGACCTTGGGACCGAATTGGACGATGCTTGGTGATGCTAGGAGTTGTAGAAGGTGTTTGGAAGGGTCGAATTGGATTTCGGTGGGACGAAACTACGAAACCCACTTTTCTCTCTCTTTCTTTCTCTCTCTAAAACTCCATGGCTAGCTTGGAGCTTCAATTGGCCACGATTTTTCTCTCAATTCTGCTCGGTGGAGGGTGTAGGGATGAATTCGTGGCCGAAGTGGTGGGGAATTTATAGGTGAATTTTGAAAAGGTGATAAGATTGTATTTGTGAAGGTTTCTATCTTTTGGGCTTTGAGATGGACGAGATAAGGACGAAAATACGATCACGGAGGAAGTAGAGACTGAGTAGGAAAGGGAGAGAGCCGAAATTGTTTTGACAAGAGGGGGTGAAAAATACTACGGTGTATGTGGCACACTATACACATATAGAATTTTGATAATTTGATTTAAACTAATATAGAGTACAATCTATAATTAATTAACTAACTTTATAAAGAAATAATTTTTGTATAAAATTATAATTTAACTTATTAAAATTTTTGAATCATTATAACATATGGGTAAAAAAAATATTGTCGAATACTAGTCAGTGTAATTATTTAATAAAATAAAAGATAAATTTTTATTTGAAAAAAAATTAGGGCAAAAATTAGGGTCGTTACATAACATGTCTCATAAAGCGAAAAATAAGTATGTAAAAAATAACCTTAGCAGAACGGAGCCTAATTCACTTACCACAAAAAGTAATTACTATTTTTCCCTTCATTTATCTCCCTCCTTAGGATCACTAACTCTGACTAGCTCTTCAGTTAAGTATTGTTAGTTAATCTTTCATTTTTTTTATCGGCCAATATTTGTTAATCTTTATTAAAGCATCTAACTCCAAACTAATTCACAATGAGTGGAGAGACTACCCAGATTCATATACTAGTTTTGGAAGAGATAATTAACCAATGTATGACAAACTCTAATTCTTTATTTGCATTCCATAGTCAACATAATTGCAGTAGTATCCGTCACTACCTCAAAATGTGGACCTCATTAAGGCTACCTGATCATATACTTGATGGTGCAGCATTACCTAACCCATAAAATTGCAATGATGAAAAAAAAAAAATTGCAATGCGGAAAATATTTCGTGCATTTAGGTTGGACCCCATGCAGTGGCATGCACCATTCTGGCCAAAACCAAAATACAAATGCCGTTTACTATAAAATAAAAAACAAGAGTAATTATTTTCTTTAAAATATTTAGGGTGTGTTTGGGATGGCTCTAGTTAACTTTTCTAACCTTACACTTTGAATTATTTTTGCCTCATTTTCCTGTGCGTTGTACAATTTTAACTTTGGTCAATTTTTTTATGGTTAGCGGATTCGTAGTGTCGAGAAATCGTAAAAAAGTAAGGACATGACGCAATTTGATACAAATTTCAGAAACAAAGAAGTCAAAATAACCGAGAAATTCACTCTTATTTTCTTCGGTACTCAATGTTTTCCTAATTCGATAAAATTAAAAGAATTAAAAAATGACTCAGAATTTGAGAAAGTATTAGAAAATTCAAAAATAAGTAAATGTTTGGAAAGAAGCCACAGATATATATATACGGTAAAATTTATTTTTTTGGGTGGTCAGAATACCAACGCGTCCAAAATCTAACCACATCATTCGGTGTGAGTTCTTTAGTGCGCTTCTTTTTCCTTTTTTTCCCGTATAACATTAAATAGGTAGGACTTAGTAGTACCATTGATCATCTTCTTTCCTTTGGTCGTTGAGTGGAAAATATTAAAATCACACCCAAAAAAAAATTTGTATGAAAATGTCTCTCTGAAAAAAGGATGAATACAGTAAATTCAAACACAAATCATTTGAACGTGAGCATTTACTTAACATCATCATGTAATAGGTTGAATGCAGTACCACTTCAACAATACATAGCACTACTCATCCAATACTTATCTTTCTTTTTTTCATGGTACTTCGGAATATCATACGGAGTAGCTTAAAACACAAAGAGGTTCCTCATTAGAAGTTTGTGCGAGTACAACAGAGAGTTACAAACCAAAACAACTAATTTAGTCTTGAATTTGCCTGATATTCAAGCTATCCCTAATCATAAACTCCCTAATGGAGATGGTAGTGTACGTTCGCTGTGAGATAGCCTGGATATAGTTATAGTTTTTTTTTTAAAATGTGGAATGGAATGAGTTCCACTCTGATACTGTGAATGTTGATTTATTATAGGTTAACTAGAATGAATTCTCGATTTGTGTATGTCATCCTTGCGCAGGGGCCATACTAATCTTCTCTAAAAAAGGTTAACTAGCTAGAATGACAATGTGTATAAAGGGGAGGTACAACATTAAAGATACTCTATTGAAGACTTTGCGAGAAGCTTGGATGGCATTAGGAGAGTAGAAATATAGTTAATCCACCACCGTGGAGAAGTTTTCGGGGGTATTCACTTTGTTTTGTCATTCAAAATTTTTTTTTTAAACGGCAAAAGTATTGATATTGATAAACTCGATAACGGGTACATTGAGGGAGAGAGAAGGAGAAGAGAAAAGAAAAGCAAAGATGGAGGCCACATGACATGCCATGGAGCCACCACAATGCTTTATAAGGTAGAGGACCCGTTATCGAGTTTATCAATAATAATATTTTTTTCACCACAATCATTCAGTACTTTGTTGGATGAATTTTTTTCCTTTTGCTCTTGGGTTTTATGTTTAGTATATGATTGCTAGGATGTTCTATAGAATTTAATATAATGTTACTCATTTGTGCTAAAAGGAAAAAAAAAAAAAACAATACATTTCAAATCAGAAAATAGCCTAGAAACTTAATTTGGATATGTACTTACCAAAAAAAAACAAAAAACTTTGGATATGTAAAGAATTATCAGTTGGAGAGAGGTACAGTGCCCAACAACAACAGGAAACCCTAAAAACCATATTTCTTGTTGGTCCCACCATCCGACTATAATAATTCTCCACAAACCTTAGTGGAAAAATTCAGGCTGCATATTTTATTGTCTGCCCTATTATTGGTACAACCTTCAATGAAACGTCACCACCAACGGATATATAAGATATGTCCTCTTTAAATTCCCATCCCCACCACAAGCAACAAAGAAAATTAAAAGACGAGAGAGAGGGAGAGAGTGATATCTAGCTAGAGAGAGAGAGCCTCAACTGATCAACACCATTTTCAAATTTGCAACACCATTAGAATGGCTGGGGAATGCACAGAAAGCTCAATAGCCACCTCTTCCGCCACTCCCAACTGGTGGCCGGATTTACGTACGAATTCTCTCTCCTCGTGGAGTAGTAATAGGAATCCGTGGCATCCCCATCAAAACCCTAATTCCAACTCTTCTGGAGAGGAGGATATGTCCATCTCTAACCAGTCTGGTTTAAGTGTGGATTCATCAAGACATCTTGTTGATTCTTCTTCGGCCAACGACTTCATTGGAGAAACTGCTTCTGATAGTCAGCTTTGGAGCCATGTTTTATTGTAAGTTTGGTTCTTCCACTATCCAAAAGTGAAGGAAAATCATTCATTATTAGACATCTTTTGGTCCCTTTTTCTTAATTATAATTTGATGCTTAATTTGTGGTCGATGTTCTCGGTGGGAAAACAATCTTTTTGGGAAAGGAAAGGAAAGGAAAGGAGGGAATTTAGGGGTTTCTTTTTTCTAATTAACCCGTAGGTGCAAGTGTGGTCTGTAGTTTAGGGTTTCTTGAGTTGTTTTACTGTCAAAGTCAACAATCCTAACTCGAAGGAAAATGAAGAATCAACTGGGATAGTGATACCTATCCATACAGAGCTCAAAGCCTAATTGGAATCCCCGCAAGTGGACGTTTGGATAGGTCATCGAGGATTAGTCGTGATTCATGTAAGGCTGTAATTAAGTTTGTCCAGACACCTGAGTCATATTATATAAATAAATAAATAACGGCTCCATTTGATGACAAACAATCAAATCAACCGTACGTACAATATAACAAGCTGTATCACCATCCAATAGTAATTATCATGTAGACATGAGAAACTTCATTTCGCAAATGTGGTATAGTTACTGAATTATTTAAAAGCACCTCTATGTGTAAACTATCATGTGGACAAATATAATAAGTTTCATTTTGGTTATACAACTATGTATTTGCAGAGCATAATTGCTAATAAATAGGTAATTAAATAAAGTCCAAAATTCGTATACTTTGCGTTTCGGTTGATATTTAAAACTATGATACCAACATTCTTTTCCTAGTCCATGTATCAATATCATGGGTTAGGTTTTTTTCTTTTCTTTTTCTTGATGTACCCAATCAAGGTATTTAGTAAAATTCTTTTTGCCGATTGGAAAAAAAAAAAAAAAACATATCTAGCACACACGATATATGTTTGCTTCAAGTTTTTATTGGAATCTTACAAATTGAGTGAAATATACATTCTATACCTTTATAAACACAATGGAAATGTCTAAATTGCGCTTGCAGAAATGTTGGGAGCAGGGAAGAACTGAATAACACTCAAGAAGTTGGAGGGAACTCAATCAATCTATTGGCATCCAAGAGTTTATCAATTGGGATGTTTGAACCAGCCTGCAGTGACTACTTAAAGAAAATGGACAACAGTTGGGAATTCGCAAACTCGCCATCATTTAACAACTTTGACCAAAAGCATTTTAATGGGTTTAATCATGGCGTAATGGAAAGCGAAAGGCTAACCAAGTTGTCAAATTTGGTCAGCAACTGGTCCATTGCACCTCCAGACTCTGCTGGAATACTCAACCATCAGTTTGATCTTAGTCACATGAAGCAAACAATGAGCAATCCAACGCCGTTCGGAGGGATTTTGAATAGAAATTTGGGTTCTTTTTCGTGTTATGGACATGATTCAAAAGTGAAGGACGAATATCAAATAGGTCTTAGCAACTCATTTGTAGGAGATAACAAGTACTACTATGGAACGTCTGAGGTGCCATGCAATACTAGCACAAGAAGTTTCTCAGATGTTATGAATTTTAGTAGCTTTTTGAGCAAGCCATCGGTTGGTATTCATGGTTCCAAATCAATTCCAAGGTCTCTGCCCGATTGCAAGAAGCAGGTAGTCCAAAGTTCTTCCCTTGTAAACACACACTCTCTACCCTACTTCTGTTGCAACATAGTGCAATTTTGTTCATCCACTTCTGTAGTTACTTGTTTCGCTAGGGTTTGGATTCTACTTAAAGCAATCGATCCTAGTACGTATGAGAACCAACCACAGACAGAGGTGGTACAGATGTAAATAATTATTTACATTAGCATGCTCATAAAAATTTTACGCAAAATATATTTTTATCTTGAATGATGCATGTGAAGTCCTCCCATTTCCGAATTGATAAGATCCATCACTCTGTCTTATGATTCGAAAAAATATCATCGTCACATGATCATACCAACTGTAATGTTTGGTATAAAGTACACATAGGTTTATTCGGTAAACTTTTTCCTTCAATTCAATGCGACATTGCCCTGTACATTCATTCTAGCTAGTATGCGCCATTCCATACATATATTACTTACTGTATAATATTGTTTGCTCATACATGTTGGGGATTTTTAGCCTCCAATATCAACAACACAAACGGTGACAAGAAGTAGCATAAGAGGACAAGGGATTAGTACTGAAGGAAAGAAGAAAAGATCAGAAGAGAATTCAGAGACAGCATTAAAGAAGCCTAAGCATGATAGTTCTACAGTCTCTTCTTCAAAGGTATAAATATAAATACAAATATATATATATATATATGTGTGAATATATAAATGAAAAACTCAAGAGCATGATTACAGCAATATTATGTTTTCCCTCTGATTCAAAAAATAGATGCAGGTTCCAAAAGTCAAGCTTGGAGACAAAATCACAGCCCTCCAGCAAATTGTGTCCCCATTTGGAAAGGTACGTGATAAATTACACAAAGCACTAACACTTGTCCAATGCTTTTTGTAGTAGTATTTCAATAATTAAGCTTTATTGTTATCGTTGCTGCTTCTATTCTTATTTTAAGTTAGTATATCATTCATGTTTTTTTCAGACAGATACTGCATCTGTTTTGGGGGAGGCAATTGGATATATAAAGTTCCTACAGGAGCAAGTGCAGGTAATATATATATCTAGCAGAGTCATTACTCAGTAGTCTTGGGGCAGTGCCACGTGATGCCCAACACTCTTATTCACCCACACCCATTTTTGTGGAGTCCATACACTTAGTATTGGACTCCACAGAAATATGCGGTGAATATTAAGGGTGTTGGGGCACACCATGTAGCAGGTGGTGTCTGAACACCACCAAATAATTAAAACATACACCAATGTTTTTGCTTATATTACCTACTATTTCCAACAAAAGATTGTGCAAGTGTAAATGGTTATTTGCGAAACACTGAAATGGGTGGTAGGAACTATGATAAAATCTTCCTCTTTGCCGATAATAATAATAAAATAAAAAAAACTATGAGTTTTAATCCGGTTTTTCAGCGGGTTGAAACTCTATCCCAACCAAGTCAAAGTAAGGGTCAAAAGAGTTCAGAATCTTTTTTATGGGAGATTTTTAAAAAACAGAATATTTATCAAAGCTTCAATTAAATTGTAGGAATTGCATCTACGAACACAAGTAAAAGAGGCTAAACAATGAAGGCATTTTTTGTGCATTTGGAAAATGTATTTTAAACATCGTATTGCTTTGTATCAATATGATTTCCTTGGCTAATGTATTGCTTTGTATTTTAAACATCGTATTTCATTTGGTTTTTTGCATGCAGCTCCTTAGCAACCCTTACATGAAGACCAACACATGCAAGGTAATTAAGCAGTCGAACTTACATGTAAATAATTTTATTCAGCAAATATAAAGATTTTTCTCGAATTTATCGAAAATACTACAATGCATGCTCCTGCATTTCAACAACAGGAATCTAAAAAACTTTTGTGTCCAATTCAGGATCCATGGGGAGGGTTGGAAAGAAAGGATAGAGGAGATTTAGTGCTGTTCGATCTACAGAGCCGAGGTCTTTGTCTAGTTCCAATCTCCTGTACCCCCCACGTTTGTCGCGAAAACACTGGATCCGACTACTGGACGCCAACGTACCGAGGGTGTTTGTATAGATGAATCAAGTTTCTTCCTTCCAAGAAATCTTGCCCTTGGAAAAGTTGATGCATGCATGGTTAAGTAGAAACATATAAATTGGAAAATGTTTGCGTGCTACGTCAATGAGTAATATTTGCATTAGACCTAAACTAGCATACTATATCTGTTGGGTTACTTTTGATAAATGATATACTAGCCAGCCAGTATTGTGGTAAATTACACCAACACCAAAATTGAAGAAATTGTATGAACCGTCCACAATAATGGAAATACCGTTATTCATTCGTTCTGATTGTCTGGCCATGGGCCTCCCGATTTACGTTTCTGCGATTGCTAGAGTGGGTTTGGCATGAAATCAGCCATAGCCATCGAAAAATCTTGAAGTCGTAATTTTTTTTCATAGAAATTCTAAATGAAAAGGTGTAAGATTAGATCAAACACTTACAAGTATCCTATTGAGCTGATTTTTTACGAGGTCCCTCTAGCACTTTTGGTTACTAGGACCATCTCTCTCCTTGACTGCCTCTCTCTGCCCTCGTATGCATTTTAGGGTTTCCCCTTCGCGCGGGGGGTTCTCTCTCCTACCACCTCCCCTCCCCCTTTTAGTGCGCTCTCTCTCTCTCTTCCTCTCTTTCCCTTCCTCTCTTTTTCTTCTCTGTTTTTTTTACTTTCTTTTATCCTTCCCTTTCCTGCAGCCCTGTTTTCCTCCAAGCTTTTCGTTTTCCTCCTTCTCTCTAGGCCGCCGCCTCGACCTGCTTCCTCATCCTCTGGTTGTTGCGGTTTTTTGCGGAAGGTGTGGTGGCGGTTGGAGCGGGTGTGGGAGCCTTTATGTTTAGACGAGGGGCTTCGATCTCAGTGGTCTCGTGCAGCGGCGGTTCTGTTTTCGGAGCTCCCGCCAGTCTCATTCTTGGGCGTTGTCAGTTTGGTCTAACGGCGTGGTGGGGCTTCTTCAGCTTGTGATGGCGAGATTTTCAGATGGTTGCATCTCTGGGGAGCAATCGGTTCATGATTAACGACGTTTGCTGTCGGTGGTTTTGGGGTGACGGGTGAGCTTGTTCAAGGCGGCAGTGGCTGTAGTTAGGGCTAGGTTTTTCTTCTTTGGATTAGGGTTTTCCTTTGGGTTGGGCTTCAGCCCTTTAGGTACGGTTTCTAACCAATCGAGGGTTTAGGTCTCTAACTCGGTACAAGATTGTTCTTATTTTGCCGTTCTCCTTATTCCTATTGTCTTTGTAACAATTTTGGAGATAATGAAATTTTTTTGTCGTTCAAAAAAACTTTCATGGTTATAAGGGAAAGAGATTGAGACTATGAAATGGAAAACAAAGTGCACACAATGTCATCTGTTTTGTTATGGCGTCTGTTCATATGCTACTGCATTTTCTGTTATGGCTAGTTCAAGCCAAGATGGCTTTGACATTCATTAAGGCGTTGTTTTCCTTCCCTCTTACTAGATGGATTTGAAACATCGCATATCATTTATCCCATGTAGCCACTTGGCGTAGGTATTTTTCTTTACTTTTGTTTTGTTTTCTTTTTCTTTTCCTCCTGGGGTATGCCCCTTGTAGGCTGTATATTCGGTTAGCCTCTTTTTCAATTTCAAGCTGATTTACCCACACAAAAAAAAAGTGCACACAAATTTTAATACAAGTGCGCTAATCTCGGTTCAGTACTACATTACAATGTCATCTTTTCTATGTAAAATTGGCTTAGCTGGCTCGAGTCGTTCAATACGGTCGATTATGACCAATAATAGTGAACACTAGAAAAAATTGTAACATATGAAAGAGTGATACTCCCTCCGTTCCAAATTAATAGTCCGGTTCGGTCTCCAACGCAACTTTTAAATTGTTAATATCTTTCAATCTATAATGTCTTAAAAGATTTTAAAAACTTTGTATAATAGAACTAATTGAGATCTATCATATGAGATCCATATTGCACATAAAATTTATTATAGATTGAAAGATATTAACATTTTAAAAAATGCATTGAAGACCGAACCGGACTATTAATTTGGAACGGAGGGAGTATATTTTTTCCCAAAACTCTTGATAGGGCGGGTGTTGAAATGTTCAAATAATGTTTGGGGGCGAACATATATGTTGTTTTAACACTTTTGAGATAAAAACTACTATAATTCTAGTACAAATTTAAAACATGGGTAGGACATCGGTTGCCCGAGCTCATCAGCGCGCCTCTCGGTCCATATCGTTGGCCCTAAACCTTTCATTATGATTTATTAATCTCATTCCCAAACGGCCTCTAAACCTTTCTTCATCTAGCTAGCTTTGCCACCAACCTAAATGGACAACATACAAAAACAATAATTAATAATTAATAAAATAGTTGAGCTATAAGCTTTGAATGCTTTTCAAGTTGGCCGGCACTTGCTAACTACGCTTTCTTAATTTCTCTCAGTGCATGAATGAGTACTTCATCTGAATTTTTCCATAGCCATGGAAAATATATAATTTCTATTTTCCAAACCAACTTGTGGGATACGTACGTCACGTGGAAATTAAAGAAAGAAAAAAGAGAATGCAAACAAACAGTGGTCAAAGCTGAGATGAGCATAAAGTGATGAAATTACAACCCCAGCATATTGTGGTGCACTCACATTTATGTGCTCTTTCTAATTTCCTGGTTGTAATGAAACCAATTTTGAATCTTTAGAGTCCACTGGAAGTCAGAAATTAATACACCAGAAAGTACATTTCTTCTTATTTTTCTTCCTTTTTAAAAAAAAAAAAAAAAACTCCGAATTGTAGATCTGAACCATTCATTTTGTAGGGCCCGTAAAGTTGTATGTCTGTGTTAAAAATCAGCTTGATTGGATATCAATTTTTATATCAAAAATTAAATTTTGGTTTATAAAACAGACGATCATAAAACAGTTTAACTTAAAACTGGTGAAAAAATCAGGCCGTCCGTTATATAAACCACAATTTAATTTTTGATATTGCTATTGATGTCCAATCAAGCTGATTTTTTATAAGGACATATTAATTTGCAGGCCCTACAAGATGAACAGTTCAGATTACTGAAGTGAATGCTCAATAGGATCCAGAAATGAACGGTGGCAAATACTCCATAGTTTCCGCCTCATTCAGACAGAAGTGCTCACTTTGAAATGGAAATCCAAGAGAGAGAGAGAGAGAGATCTGGACCGCTAAATGGGCTTGCAAAAGAATAGTCATAAATCCCGTAGCCTGGGCCTTAATTAGCACTTCGATCCACGCGTATGGGCCTTTATATCCCTTTGGGTCTAATGAGTTTGGATTTTAGTGGCCCCAGTGGACTTTGTTCTATATATTTTCTTATGGCTCACAATAGTTTGTCTTAATCAAAGTATTTTTTTGGGTGTGGTTTTACTGGTGGCATTAGCTATACTTCAGTATTTGAAATGAAAGAAAAGAAGTGATTTTTACACTTTATTTTAGTTGAAATGTATCACCAAATTTTGGTGGAGTGTTCCACCAAAATATTTAAATAACTTGTTTTTTTATCACACTATTCTTAGAGGTGGTGGAGTGTTTTTTTTTATCACACTATTCTTAGCTATAAATTTAGAAGTCATAACAGCTAGGTCCAGAAAATAGAAAATAATTCCCACCAGGTTTCCTCTAATTAATGAAACACTGAAACCATATGAAAGTGTCTAAAATCCTAAACCTTGAAAGTGCCTAAACCATAGGGTACCCTATGAAATGGCCTAAACTCTAGGGTACCCTATAAAAATGCCTAAACCCCTAGGGTACCCTATGAAAGTGTCTTAACCGCTAAAATCCCTATGAAAGTGCCTAAACCTAAACCCTAGGACTTTAGAAAGCGCCTAAACCTATACCCTGGGGTACCTTAAACCCTAGGGTATCCTAAACCCTAAGGTATCCTAAAACCCTAGGGTACCCTAAAACACAAGGATACCCTAAAACCCTAGTGCGACACTTCCATTAATGGTAAATGTATTTTTGCAAAAGTGGACCGAGTGGTAATTAAGTATTCCATCTCTCCTTAATGGAAATTAAGTTTCACTTTTCTATACTTAGAGGCAAAAATCTCATAATTTAAACATCATTAATGCACCACTCATGTTGAAATATTTTTTTTTTAACGTGGCAAATAATTTAACCTACACCTAAATGACAACCCAGATTTCAAGATGGATTTCATAAAATTTCATCATTCATGACCACCAGGTTTCGGGCGGCGGTTCGTTAGGATGACGAGGGTTCCTCAGGCCGGCACCGTCAGCAGATGGTGGCTCCTCTGGCCCATTCCTCTTCCATCGTCTCCAGATCTGTTGTTCCTGGTTCGACGACGAGCGTAATAAGGTGTGCGGTTGGTGTATGGGGGTTTTCCGTTTTTTCATCTGCTATTTTTCGTTTTTCTTTTCTACCGGCGGGGTTCCCCAGTCCAGTTCTGTACCAGTCTGGATCTTCCAGATCTGGTGGGTGATGGCGGTGGGCAAATAATCCGGCGCCTATTGAGAAATGGTCTGGTGTTGGTGGTCTTTGTGTCTCTGGATGTCTGTTTTAGGGCTGGTGGGTTTTGGTGGTGTTGTTGGGGTTGGTGGTGGTCCGGTGGTGTTTGATTGGGCTGTGCAACAATTTCAGTTGGAAGAAGACTGGTTTTTGGTCGCCGTGGTTTGGTGGTGTTCGATTCTCATCCTGTTCAAGCTGGTGACCCTTGTGGTTTTGTCCATGAGACCTGTTAGATTTTAGTTGATTTGTTGTTGTTTTGCCTTCATATTTCAGCGATGCTTAATTGTTTAGGGTTTGAGCTGTGGATCTCTTCAGATCCTCTGTTATCTAGACCGAGATTAGTTCTTATATACCAGCGTTATCGTAGGGCCTGCTTCAGCAGTATGTGCCTCAAATTGACGTTTAGGTTGCTTTGGTTCTTTCCTGTATCTGTTCTGGTATTTGTTTGCCCGATGGGCTTGTGATGAATGAATGATTCTTATCACAAAAAAAAAAATGCTAGGGTTCAATGTCAATTTAGCCTATATTTCTTCAATTTGAAATTTTAAAATCAACCAAGAAAAAGAGTATATGTAGAGATTCAATCTTACTCGTTGAGGGGACGACTTCGTTGAAAAAGGTTGTTGTTGGTGACGGTGTAGTGAGCTATTGGTGATAGTTGGATCAGTGAGAGAGAGAGAGAGAGAGAGAGAGAGAGAGAGAGAGAGAGAGAGAACAATCTTAGGTTATGGTGAGATTCAAAAATTGAGATATCTTATTACAGGTAAAGTATATATATAAAAAAAAAAACTCTCCCCAATCCATGAACTGTCATGTTGGGCAACTTTTGGGCCAACTCCGAGCTCACTTTGATAACCGAAATTGTTCTGAGAGGATTCATAATAAGAGGGAACAATCCTAGGTTATTGGATTTGCTTGTAAAATTAGGACTTTTGGATTTATGGTGAGATTCAAAAATTGAGATATCCTATTATAGGTAAAGTATATAAATAAATAAAAAGCTTCTCCCCAGTCCATGAACTGTCATGTTGGGCAACTTTTGGGCCAACTCCGGGCTCACTTTGATAATCAAAATTGTTCACTTTTTAGATCTTGTTGAGACCATTAACCACGAAAAAAATTATGTCGCGATTAGATATCGTTTGGTATTCAAGAGCATGTATATATGGAGAAACAAAGGATTAAAACACGATCACAATCCATTTAACATATTTATCTCAATCTAAGTGTGCTTTGAAATTAATATATCAAACGATATTCGATCAACGTTATTTATGAGGTGGTTAATGCTATATGAGTAGCACTAGCCGTACCGACCATTTCCCACCGAAATCGTACCGACGGCTGCCGGCGGGTCATCTCCGGCCACCGGACGGCCGATCCGAGCCGCATATATGTATATACACGAAAAAAGAGTTCTTGATCCAACCACCCTACACACATCGGATGATGTTAATTCTCGCGCAGGCCCCCTCGTTTTTTTTGTTTTAAAATGATCGGTACAGCTATCATTTTCTCTCGACGATATCCAAAGAGTAAATGATTTTGATCACCGAAGTAGGCCCAAAGCGAGCCCAAAAATGGGCAAGTCCATATAAAATCGACTAGAGAGATCCTTCTCGTAAAATTAATGACACGACTTTTGGAAAAAATATCCAAAACTTTTGACTTTGTTTGATTTGGGTTATGACTATATATATATTTTTTTTTTTGCAATTCGTTAATTATAATCTATACTCCACTATTTTAGGGAAATTGGGGGAGGGGATGAGACTTATTGAGATCGAACCATGTTTATGTGCATAAGAATATGTAGGGAGGTCAACTACACTCTACCCTACTTGCAATTGTAATTGTGACTACTTGTAAGAATAATAGGCTGCTGATTTTGTCATTTTTTTTTTGTTAATACCACTCCTCTCCAAGTGTATTTTGGCAAAATCATTTCCCGAACAATAATTGAAAAGAAAACTTAGAGCATCTCCAACCCATGCTCTATTCCTCCATTTGAGAGTATAGAATTCCTCCGACCCATCCTCTCAAGCCTCCTCTATTTGAGAGGATGGGATTTTGATCCTCCATATTTAGAGGATGGGAGAAAATATGGAGGATCCCCTCTATAATACTATTCACCTTTTAAAATGGCATTTGTATCTTTTGAGCATCTCCAACCCATGCTCTATTCCTCCATTTGAGAGTATGGAACTCCTCCAACCCATCCTCTCAAGCATCCTCTATTTTAGAGGGAAAAATAGAGGGTTTGTGGTTGGAGTAAATAGGAATAGTAATTTCCTCTAAAATCACTTTAAGAATAAAATAGAGTATTTTGATACTCTCAAATAGAGTATTGGATTGGAGATGCTCTTACGTTAGAGAAGATCCAGATCCACATACGGGAGTTGGTTGATGGTTCTAAACTGCTATTGGAGATTTCTCTAAGAGTCCTGCTATGAGGACCGATCCAAGGAGGACCGAAATTTTTCGTTTAAATACACGAAAAAATTGGGTTCTTGATCCAACCACCCTACGCATATCGGATGCCGTTAATTCCCGCGTAGACCCCCTTTTTCGTTTCTCTAAAATACTCCTAATAGGAGGGGGAAGATTTATCTAAGAAGAAGAGATACGGGTTGCCTCATCAATTTTTTTGTTTGTTCACTTCACGAGGCCGTTCCTTTCCAGGTCAAACCCGTCCTCGTAAATTTCCGACGTACCCAAAAAAAAAAAAAAAACCCGTCCTCGCTCGTCCTCACAAAGCCCTCTTGGATCCCGTTCCGCTTTTTTTTTTTTTAAATCTTCTTTTTAAAAAGAAGATAATTTCGAATTCATATATTATGAAAATAAAAAATAATTTTTCTATTTTTTTTGCATTGTTTAAAAGATCTCAATGAGATCTATCAAATAAGATCTATATTGGTAGAAAAATTATTTACACAAACACATAATTTTTAAACTTAAATTACTTTTCTTTTTTTAAAATTCATTTTACTGTGCATCCGAAATCATCTTAACCTAACCCCAAATCCAAACGCAACCTCAAAACAATCGCGTCACTCCTCCTTTTCCCCCACTTGAAAATGGCGGGTCTTCCCATTTCCACTCCCTCCGAAAAACCCCACACAGTACCGTTTCACCACTGCTAGGCTAGGGTTTCCAAAAATGAAGCGCCCTTACGTCGAAATCTCCGACGACGAGTGGGAAAACCACTCCTCCTTCGACCCCTCCCGCGTCCTCAAAAAACCATCCAACCCCCCTCCTCCTCCTCCCATCGAGTCCTTCGCCTTTCGATCATCGTCGACGTTTCAGTCCGTTTCCAGTTCCAGCAGCGACGACTCGCTCTTCGCGCAAGTCGAGAACTTCGACGGGAACCTGGTCGACGACGACCTGGAGGACGACGACGCGGAGGGGCCGCCGCCGCCCACGTTGCGCGGGCGGAAGTTCGTTGTCGACGAGGACAGTGACGGTGATTTTAACGAGGTGGAGTTGGTTCGAGTGGAGGAGGAGGAGGAGATAGAGGAGATGGTGGAGGAGAGTGATGTGGTCGGGAAGGCTCTGCAGAATTGCGCCAAGATATCGGCTGAGCTTCGGAGCGAGTTGTACGGCTCGGGGGCGGCCGCCGCCGCTTATGATCGGTACTCCGAAGTCGAGGCTTCTTCTGTGAGGATTGTCACTCAGGTGATTGATTATATGTCATTGGTATTTCTGACCTTTTCGCATTTTTGGGCTCCGTTTGGGTTGTGGACATAGGATTCGTATTGAGCAGGGGCTTGAATCACATGTATTTTTACATAAATAACAAAAAATTGAGTCTATGATACAAATATTGCTACTTATTAGTTCTAAAAAGTAGGCGAGATTGTGCACTGTACATATGCATAATCGCATTTATGTTTATTACCATGATGGAAAAATGATCGATAACTTGGAATTTTAGGGGGGTTTTTTTTTACACAGAGAAAATTTATCAACTCTTTATTCACTCAAGAGGCTGATAAGTCTTGGAATCGTATTCAAGAATTGGGAGCAGAGTTTTATTTATTGGAAATGAGTTACAGGTGAAAAGAATGGGGATGAGAGAGAGGGAATTACAGGAAGAAGAAAGAAAAAGAACATACGACGCCCCTCGCTACTCTGCACGACCGCCTTATATCTCCCCTCCCTCCCTAACAGACTAACCGACTGACACAATACAATCAAACAATTACATCAGAGCACCCTATCACTACAACAATTACAATAAAGCCTCCCTCAACAATACAACTATTGCAAGTATACTCCCATTCCTATCAGAGGCTTGGAGACTTCCTATAGAATTTTTCCAAATTAATTTCAATATATTGGATAGTTGGTGAGATAATTGGAGGTGTGCAGCCCACCACCCCGAACACCCGCCCCCCCCCCACCCCCCCGAAAAAGGTCGGTTGACATGGATGGTTCAACCGACCTTTTTCCGCATATTTGGCTACTTTTTGTGTGTGTGCATATTTGGCTCTGTTTGGGTTGTAGTCTTGTAGATTCCGATTGATAGGGCGTGATATAATGAGGCTTGTGCAATTGGGGTGGAAGATGGTTTACAAGTAGAAGAGCTATATTCAATTGGAATTATTGCATAGCTACAATATTTGACATGTAGGGTTCAACTGACATTCTTTCGCATCTTTGGCAACGTTTGGGTTGTAGTCTTGTAGATTCAAATTGACAGGGTTTGATATTACGTGGCTTGGGCAATTTGGGTGGAAGATGGATTACTCGCAGCAGAGATATATGTTATTGGAGTTATTGTATAGGTATCATATTTGATGTATAGGCTTCAAATCACTCCTATTAGGCTGTGATTTCGAATCCATCATGATAGCGCTCCCAAACTCGATATCAAAATTGCTCTGTGAACTGTCAAATGTAAGTTTGAGCTATTCTCAATGAATAAAAGTACTGAATCGCTTCATTTGGAATCCATAGCTGATCGCTTCATTTGGAATCCACAGCCACAGCTATTTAAAATGAGAACTTAAGGAAACAAATTGGTTTGAATTGCAGAATTGTACTTTTAACTTGTTTGGTTGCATGTTCACTAGATCAGTAGACACTCAACTTCAGTTTAATGGGGTGTTATGGTTCAGTTAGCAGTATTTTTGTTGTTGCAGGAAGACGTGGATACAGCATGTGGGGCTGAGGATTCCGATTTTCAGCCAATTCTCAAACCTTACCAGCTTGTTGGTGTCAACTTTCTTCTTCTTTTGTACAAAAAAAGAATAGGAGGAGGTACTTCTTTTCAAGATCTAGTTACGATGTATGCACCATGTTTATGTTATTTAATTCAGTGAAAATAGACTCATAGCTGGTTGACTGATTTAGTAAGAGTTTTTGGACTAGTGCTATTTGATGCTAAAGAGATGTAGTCCTCTAGACACATTATGTTGCTAGTGGAGATGTAATAGTCTCGTGGACATATGAAGAGTGCTCCATCTTCTCAAATGAAAACTAGAAAAAACTTGAAGAGAAAAGCCTTTGTTAACTTTTTAACAATCCTAGGAAATCATGCAGAAATCATAGTAAGAAGAGTGCAAGATTGAAGGATTTAGAGCAAGAAGGCTTGTGTTTGGCGTCTCTGTTTTTGTTGTAAGATAGGTTGCATCATTTTTTTTTTTTGTTATTTTTTTTTTCATGGTTGGGGAATTTGTTTTATCCATGTAGCTGTTTTGGCGGTGTCCTAAACTTCATTCTATATCAATCTTTTGTTGTGATTAAACACTTACCCCACCCCAAAGAAGAAAGTTTAAAGTTTTAGTTTTCATTTTACGTGATTGAATCGTGGGGATTTGAGGATTGGTATAATGAACAATGCAGTATCGTGTAGTTTCAGTATCAAAGTTTGTATGGAACTCAAAAGTAACTACTACTCCAGAGAATAGTGGTGAGTGTCGTCCTATAGGGATAAATGGCTAAGTTACACTAATTCAACTAATTCCGATATCAATTCAAGAAAAGATTGGAGTTTAAAAATCGGTACTAGTAACTTGTGAAAGCAAGTAAAATAATAAATTGAGAATAAACTATAGAGAGAAGTTCTAAGGCTTCGAATCCACTTCCTCTGCAAAATACAATTTCCTCTGGGTGGCCTTTGGGAGGAAATCAAGTTTCATCTAGTGATTTGGGATGAATTTTGTTTACCATTGGAAGAAGGGTTTGGGAAATGTTGGGCATCAATGGAGTGGGTCTGTGGAAGGAGATTAGGAGAGGGTGGGAATTCTTCCTTTGTCAGGCTTGTTGGGTGCGGTTCGGGACATGAGTTTTCCCACCATAACCTATAAGCTTACTAGTTGATGCTAATTGGCTTATCATGTTAGAATGAAGTGGGTCTGGAACAATTTTGACGTGTATAAAACTGTATTGAGCTGTTGATTGATTTTTAGATATGCAATCGACACAGTGTTGATGATCGTACCCAGGTTTTTATGTGCAACTGAATCCTTCGTTTTACTTTTCCATGCAGCCATATTGGCAGATGAGATGGGTCTTGGTAAGACAATACAGGTAGTTGAGCTCTGTAGTCTGTACTCATTTTTTACTTTGTTAAACCAGTGTCTGTGGATTTTAGCGTCCATGAATTGAAGACTGCAATGTTGCTATTTTTAACAGGCTATAACATATTTAACCTTGCTGAAACACTTGGAAGGTGATCCAGGACCCCATTTAATTGTATGCCCTGCTTCTGTTTTGGAAAACTGGGAAAGAGAGCTGAAGAAGTGGTGTCCCTCATTTTCTGTACTCCAGTATCATGGGGCTGGGCGGGCAGCGTATTCAAAAGAATTGAGCTCTCTGGGCAAGACTGGATTTCCACCTCCATTTAATGTTATTCTCGTGTGTTATTCACTTTTTGAGCGACGCAGGTTTGCTTTGTCTTGTTTTTAAGCCTAAACTTTACTATGTTCATTTGGCATTGTTCTCATTGTTACGATCTTTCCAGTGTTCAACAGAAAGATGACCGGAAAGTTTTGAAACACTGGAATTGGAGTTGTGTGCTGATGGACGAGGCTCATGCATTGAAAGATAAAAGCAGCTATAGGTGGAAAAACCTAATGTCCGTTGCCCGGAAAGCCAACCAGCGCCTGATGCTTACAGGGACGCCACTACAAAATGATTTACATGTATGCTTCTGGTGATAACCTTTCTTTAAGTTACTAAAGCCGGATATTGTGCAGTAACTAACTAACCAAAGTAATGCTTGCTTTGCAGTTCGCAGTTCACTCTGAAATCTGATGTAATGAAGTAATTGTTGCTATGCATTTCTGTTATATGGGAACGTATATTGTGCACAAATAGCTTGTATTGGAGTTAAAGCTACAATAGAGTGACCATCATGTGTTGTGATACCAATAGACATTATGGGAAATTTGTACAATTTTGATCATTCATCTATTCCTTTTAAATCAGTACTACGAGTTTGTTCAATTATTTTTTAAATTCGATGTGTATATGCAAAATGGTAGCTAAGGAATCAGCTTGTGGCCCTCATGTGGCTGACATTGTCAGTAAAAGCGTTATTCTGCAGCTGCCTCTGGTTATATTCCGATGTCTTCATTTCTTTTAGAATATTCATTCTCTTTTAGGTTTTAGAACCAAAATGAGGTACTACTACCTTTAATTGTTTGGTTCAAAGCATTTTTCTTCTCTAATCTGTGCCATATTTATTCACTAATCTGCCTTTTGGGTCGGTGTGCCGTGATTAGCATAGGGGGATCTCATCCTTGTCAATTGGTTGTTCCCCCTGAAATACCTCGGCTTCCTTCATTAACTTTGAACGGTGTTTAGTGCAAAGGACCTGATTATATTTAGTGTTTGAGGACTAAGTATGCAAAATTGGAATGTGCGACCAAAGTGCCACAGATTGCATACTTTGGAGACCGATATTATTTATCCTTCAGTTATACATTGAATTTTGAAGTTCATTATTTCTGTTTATATGGTTATGGAATGCTTTTGTTGACTTGGATTGCAGGAGTTGTGGTCATTGTTGGAGTTTATGATGCCTGATCTATTTGACACTGGAGATGTAGACTTGAAAAAGATTTTGAATTCGGGAGATACGGATTTGATTTCCCGTATGAAGTCCATAATGGGCCCTTTTATTTTGAGACGTTTAAAAGCTGATGTAATGGAGCAACTAGTACCAAAGATTCAAGAGGTATACAAGTCTCAAGCCAGAAGCCCTTCTCTCTATTATCAGTTTCGAACTAGACAATGCCTTTTTCTGTTTCACCTGTTATTAAAGAGCTAGAATATGTTGCTGCAGGTTAAGTACGTGGAGATGGTTAAGCAACAGGATGATGCTTATAAGGAAGCCGTTGAGGAGTGTCGTGCTCGTACGCAGACTAATAATGGTACTAGCACTCTCCCTCAGCGTCAGATTTCCAACTATTTTGTCCAGTTTCGTAAGGTGCCCCAGTTTTTTTTTTTAGTTGCATATCTGCTTTTAATTCTAAATTCTTTGGATCTGACTGTGCCCACTGTTCTGTCTGGTAATTGTGTTTCTTATATTCTAGATTGCAAACCATCCTTTACTGGTGAGGCGTATATATACTGATGAAGATGTTGTCCGGTTTGCTAAAAAGTTGCATCCTATGGGTGTGTTTGGCTTTGAATGTACCTTGGACAGAGTAATTGAGGAGCTCAAGAGCTACAATGACTACTCTATTCACCGGGTATTTTCCTGACAATGCCTTTTTTTGGCCTTGTTCGTTTGACAGTCTTAATTAGCACATCTGACATTTTACTCCTATTTCGTTTCTTGGTCAAATGGTTGGAGGGCACTTTCAGATTTTCTAATCCATTAATCGTATGCACTTCAGATGGACCCTGTTCTTTTGATGCCTATTAAGGATGATTTAGTTCATTCGGTGATTAGTAGTCGACAAAAACCGCCATAAAGGTTGTGTACATTGAAGTCTGAACATCCACCAAATAGCAAAAGTATTTGTCCGAAGCTAGTATGTCACATATGAACTGCACAGAAGACATATAAAACAGACAATCCTCTCGAGCCCAATAATTGGAGAAAGGAGCAATGATCTTTTCTTGCTACACGAACACGAAGGACGCTCCACGGCTTCGTGTAGGATTTTCTATCACATTGTCTTCATTTGGTCTTAAGAATGCATAATGCCGCCATCTGCTCTTTCTTGCTCCGGAATTCCTGGGGCAATATGAGCTTAAGAACACCAGAAGCTCTCCAACTAAAAAGGGCATAACCTAAACGGTTCCAAACATCAACTCAATCAGATTCTAAAGCTCCCTAGCCACAGTTCAATGTCATTGAAGATTGGTGATACTCTGCCTTTCCCTTTCGCCCATGTTGGTCCACCCAATCAGAAATATGTGCCTCATCCTTTGATTATTAATACTCCACCTGTAAGAATAGTCGCTCATATGCTGTGATCCAGGCAAAAACAGTGACCTTAGGAGGGGCTTCTTCTCCATATTGCCCTTCCAAAGCACAAGTTGGTTGTCCACCTGTGCATAAAGCTTGGTAGAATGAGCGCTCTGTTCTTTTTTGGGATTAGCCAGGATGTTTCCTTCCTTGGACAACCTCCAGAAAAAGTATTGTTCATGTTGATTAATGATGGTGTCATAAATCATCACATTAAGGCCTCCATGGACTACATCTTCCATTCCTCTTTCGGAACCGAACATCCCCGACCACTCCACACGGCTAACCTCTGTAGCCTAGATACGGACACGAACATAGATGTGGGACATGACAATTACTTTTAAATATTTTAAGTTATGCAAACCTTCGTTGTAACCACTAAATATTTAGGTTAGTATTCCTATTGCCGTATCAACCGATATATGCTTATACACATACAAATGTTTTGTATTCCACTTTTGGCCCAATACTTTTGAAATTATAATTATTTTACCCCCGTAAAAGCTTTGAAAATCTTAAAAATCATGTGTCCCTATCGTTTCACCATGTGTGTCCCAAGCGTGTCGGGTAGTGTACCCGACATGCCCCGCCATTAATAATTTGAAACTTAATTGACATGCTATGTGGCATGTCCCATACGTGTCCCTAGCATGTCGTGTATCCCCATAGTGTCCAAGAAAGATATGGGAACTCTAGGAGTGTTGGTGCTTCATTGCTGCTAACTATACTGCTAACTATACTAATAGTTGGATGAGGGTTTTCTGTTGTGCAACACAACTACACAAGCGAGGAAAACTTGACGATAGTCACGATACCATTTCCCACTTTAAATAGGATACTTTTTGATATTGTTTCCATGCTTGTAATGCCCTAGGCCCCACTCCATACGGCCCAACAACCCTACTAATAGCTTGGTCTTCCCAACCTGAACCACGTCTGTTAACCAACTGCCTTCATTCGAGCATTCCAATGGGTGTGGTATCTAGTTTATTAGTGCAGTGTGCTAAGAACTAACAAACAAATATGTATTTTAAGTGCTCCAATGATTGTCTTATGTAGTGTGCTCGAGTGTATTAATTATGGGGTGTGCTAGAAAGTGTGCCAA
The DNA here is from genome assembly GCA_018127125.1 of Rhododendron griersonianum. Classification (NCBI taxonomy): domain Eukaryota; kingdom Viridiplantae; phylum Streptophyta; class Magnoliopsida; order Ericales; family Ericaceae; genus Rhododendron; species Rhododendron griersonianum. The sequence goes on along the minus strand of CM030796.1, from coordinate 26,927,261 downwards.
GTTTAGGGAACCTCTTAGCACACTCTAAACTCTAAAGGTGAGGGAGAGGAGAGACAAAAGAGAGAAAGGGGGAGAGGAGGGAGAAAAGACCATAATTAAGTTATAAATTTGTATATGCATCTAACTTACTCTAGCATACACTTTAACTACACCAATGTAGTACCTATTGAATCTCTAAACTAACACATGCCTAACACGCATATATGGGTGCCACTTTTAATATATTCGATAAGATAATACACATTTTAGCACGCATTGTCTAAGAGCCCATTGGAGATGCTCTAATCTAACTACGAAGGAGGTCAGGAACTCACCTCCTCTTCCAAGGTGCTGCTAATCTAACTATTTACTATTCTAACATTGCTGACTTCCACTGAAAAAGAAAACAACCTTCTTCATAACCTATCTAAGCTATCTTCTCCGCCAAAAGCAACTTCCCCAATTCCTCCAATTCGACATCCCTTCTGTAGCATCAAGCAAACAAATCTCCTCTAAGAAGTGGAGCAATATTAAGACCAATTCTCCCAAAGACCTCCTTGTCATCACTACTGGACCTTAATTGGTGGTCATATTGGTCTAAATGTATGGGGTATATGATCAAATCATCGATAGGCATGTGCCCTTTTATCACAGTTGAGTTTCTAATGCTATTATGCTACTAATATATTTTATGCTTGATTGGTTTTTAAAGGAGGTTGGAGAATTCGACTTTTAGTATTATTTACCTTATGTGACATTGAGATGTATTCCAACTACCTCTTTGCAGCTTTTACTTCATCATGGTGTGTCTGATAAGAAGGGAGTTCTTTCAGATGAGCATGTTATGATTTCAGCAAAATGTCAGGTACTTTGTTAGGTGATGTATTGAGGTTCAGAATGCTTTGACGAAACGGCACTAGATGGGGGTAGTGTATAACATCTTGTGCTCACTTTTTTTTAATACTGTCTTTGTGTGTCATAGGAACTAGCCAATCTTCTACCATCACTAAAAGAAAGTGGGCATCGGGTTCTGATTTTCAGTCAATGGACATCCATGCTTGATATCTTGGAGTGGACTTTGGATGTAATCGGGGTTACTTACAGGCGCCTTGATGGAAGGTACCATTGCACTTATCTGCCTTTTGTGGCTATGTCTACTTCTTGGCTTGGCTGCAAATAGTCTTCGTGGTATAAGCCATATAAATTTGACCAGTTTAATGCTCCGATTTTGGAAATCTTTTTCCTTACTAAGCAGACTGATGATATAACTATACCATCTGTTGACTTCATAATTAGTTCGAAATGTTCATGTCTGATCTCTTAGATAACCGTTGTATACTTGTCTCCATTTACGGCTTCTTTGTGATGAGACAATGTGTGAGAAAATGAATGAATGAATTGATTGTGCAGGGAAAAAAATAAATTAACTTTTTTGACAGATTTGTTAGCCTTACAATTTCTATCGACCACTCCTACGAACACTCCTACCGACCACTCCTCTCTCACATATGTGTGGCCCCCACACATTTAATTTCGGGATGGGCCCAGCCCCATGCATATGTGAGAGCGGAGTGGTCGGTAGGCGTGTCCGTAGCAGTATTGTTATACTTTTCCTGCTGCAGCTTGTATAAGAAACACTAGTAGAGTCCAGTTGGTACTTTGCGGGCAGTATGGAGTGAAGGTGGTTCTTCTCTGAAAAATCGTTATCTAGAGCAAAGTTTTGTTTCGATGTGTTGTTTTTGGCTTGCACAGAAACAGGAACATTTCGAAAGTGATCAAAGGAAATTGAAAATAAAAACAATAGAAACATGAACCTCAACCTATTGAAGTGTGTAAAAATCTGACAATTGAAGTAAAACTCATAAAAGCCTAATAGTTGATTTGCTAGTTTGGAAAGGGGAAAGTAAATGGCCTTAAAATAATATTGTAATGAACCGAAAATTGTCAGGTATTGTCAAACAAAATTTCAAGTCTAGTTTGACAAAACTTTTGTTTTGCTACGTTTGATTATTTATCTTCGTTGTACTATGTTGTCTGTAAAATCACTAGAGTCATTTTGGTCTCTTGGGAAGTAGAGTTCCTTGATCATTATGCATGCCGTAATATGTTCCTATTTTCCTTTTCTAAATTTCAGTACTCAGGTCACGGAGAGACAAACAATAGTAGATACATTCAATAATGACACATCAATATTCGCATGCTTGCTGTCTACAAGAGCTGGAGGGCAGGGCTTGAACTTGATTGGAGCTGACACTGTTGTCATTCACGACATGGATTTCAATCCACAGATTGACCGACAAGCTGAGGATCGATGTCATCGCATTGGTCAGACAAAAGAGGTTACGATTTACAGGTGGGGGACTCTCTCTCTCTCAAAATTTCATTTTGGTATGTTGTTTCCATTTGTTAGGGAAAGAAACGTTTCAGAAATATTTTGAGAATATATCCTGAACATAGTGGAAAGAATCCGAACTTGGGGACCTATGAAATATTCATTGTCGTATATTTCTAATAGGTGAACCAAAACTAGTCAATGTTCTGTAGAATTTCGATATGTTGCTGCATGTGTTGGTGGAACCTTGGTATTTCGAGATTCCAGTGACTTTTTGTGTTGGTCTCCTAGGAAACAAATTTTTGGGCCGAATACAAATTTTTTTTTGTTCCTCTTTCCCTCTCTCTCAATCTCTTCCTCCAGGCAATTCTTGATTTTATGGTGTTTTTTATTCTTTTACAGGTTGGTGACCAAGGGTACAGTTGATGAGAATGTATATGAGATTGCAAAACGGAAATTAGTATTGGATGCTGCTGTGCTCAAATCCGGCGAGGAAGTGAAAACTGAAGGTGGAGATATGCCTGATAATAAGACCATGGGAGAGATATTGTCGTCACTGTTGCTAGGATCATAATAGGGGCTGGAGAAAGGTATGTCAGGAGTACAACTTTTACATGACTCTTATTGTTTCTATTAGCGAGGGCTATTGTCCTTCGACTCCTTCCCAGGAAAAAAAGAAAGAAGAGGTAGTCTTCTTCTTGTAATAGTTGGGTTTCTATGAGGGAACACTACTTACAGTTGATAGTGCTTTGTGGCTTGTGCAATGCCAGTCTAATGTAGGTTTTGATATTGACAAAAACAAATGACCATCATATAGACCTTGTTATAGTCCTCGTGAACATGTTTATGGGATAGTTCCAACGAATATAAGAAATATGGTATCCTTGACTCCAAAACACAAAATCACAAAACATGTTTGGTAGTATCCTTGACTAGGAAACGTTTTTTAAGTTGTTTTTTGGAATTGTTTTTATAGACCTTGAAGGTGAGAATTTTATTTGTCATTGTTAGGAAACAAGTCTAGAAAAATATGTAAATTTGTCTACCGTCGTGTTTGGAAGTTGTGAAAGACAAGAAAATAGAAGAGAAAGTGAGGGAGATAAATTATGAGAAAAATGTTGACAGGGACCAAATTAGTGTGAAACTTTTTTTTATGAATAATAAAAAAAGGTTACAACAAAAGCAAAACAAAATACAGTAAAAAACCAAAAATAACAAAAGTACAAAGAAAGAAAAAACAGCTTTGGTGCGAACCCATTGATCTGCTCATGGAGTCAGGTAGAGAGTGAATGGATATTTGGAGTTACAAGCTTGTTCCTGTCATTGGATCGCCAGATCTGCTATAGATGCCTTCACTGCTGCTGGTGGAAAGGTTAGAATTCCGTTGCCGAACCAATTGAGTTCAAGAGCTAAAACCTACCAGATCTAGGCCTCTGTAGTCTACAAATGATGGGGAGAGTGGAGATATTTATAACTGGGTGAAGAAAATTTCAACCATCTCACAACCATAGAGGTAGGAGATGAGGAGAAGAGAAGAAAATGAGGAGGAAAGAGGTGGAAGGGCCGCCATGGGGTGGGAAGAAACGAAGAGGAAGGCGGGTGGAGGAAAAGAAAAATGGATTGGGGAATCGAAGCGGTCGGAGAGAGGTCGGAGAGAGGATTGAGGTTACCGACAGACCCATTTGAGAGTGACAGTGTCAGTGAACATGGACCAAAACGCCAGTAACAGTGGCGATCCTCTCAACTACGGAAGATTAAGGTGGAAGGGCCACCATGAGAAGAAACGAAGAGGAAGGCGGGTGGAGGAAGAAACGAAGAGCTCTCTCCTAGAGAGAAGCTCTCGAGAGCGATCCTCTCGACTACCAGTCTGAGTAACACTTTGAAAAAAAAAACAATTCTTCCTAGCCCCAATTTTTTTCCAATTCCCGCTTAAATGATATTTTTTATTTTATTTTATCTAAATCCAATATAACCCTTATTTTCAACAAATGTTAAACCTTATTTTATTTTTTGCTCACGTATTTTCCGCCCTTCCACCACCAAATCCGCCCCTCAAACCTACTCTCTATGTTAATGATCTCCACCAACCAAACTTGACATCAAGCGTCCACGAGAACATGAAAACAGAAAAATCTGTGAGTTTCTCGATTGGTTTTTTTCATTTACAGAGCATGTACCAGTGGTTTTGTTTGCGACAATATTTCACCCTCGGAAAACTTTAGGTAGTCTGAAGTCTAAACAAAGTCCGTTATGTGAGCCCCTCTCTCTAGAACTTTCTAAACCCTAGCCCGGCACTTCCCTCCTCCTCTCCCTCCCCCTAGGGTTTCTACTAGGGAAGGCATTCGGTCCGGATATGGGAAATTCTGTACCCGATCTCTGAAACTGAAAGACTACCAAAGTCTGCCTCGATACTCAAACGGGGAGAAGAGGAATGAACCACAACCGAACGAAATGGGGTTCGGGTAATCCCCAAACTGAATGGATAACTGAATTGAACTATAGATTTTAAGGGAGTAATCAATTAGAAGTAAATAAAGAAATCAAAATACAGATTAACGTCGAGATTGTTATGGATTAGGGAATCGAAGCGGTCGGAGAGAGGATTGAGGTTACCGGCAGACCATTTGAGAGTGATGGTGTCAATGAACATGGACCAAAACGCCAGTAACAATGGCGATGATAGTGCTTTCCCGATGATTATGGACCAAAACCCCAAATAGGAAAAATCCACCACCACCACTAATATTAACTCTGTTAACGCCCTTCCTTACCAGTGGCGATGTTAGTGCTTCTTCGGCCTCCATTTCAGTCACTCTAGAAAATTGATATTATAGAAGCTTTCTACCCTAAATGGGACGGCGGGAGGGGTGGCTGTCCTTTCCTCTCCACTCGAGCATTCTCTCTGTCGGTTTAATTGGAGATCTATCTCCTCCCTCCACCGTCCTCCACCCTTGCCCTACCCCTACGCCTCTAGCCGCCTCGACCCTTTCTTCTTCTCCACCGCCGCGCCATCTCTTTCACGGAGTTGGTGTTCCGTCATTGAGGTGCGTATCGGTTTTGTGGATTAGCTTGCAGATGTGATTGCCTGAGTCTGTCTTGTGCATGCTTGATCCGCCGGAGTAGGAGGGGTAGATTGGTTGGGTGTTGATTGTGAAGGTTTTTTTTTTTTTTTTTCCTTCTCTCTTTTGCTTCTCGTTTTTCTCTTTTGTGTGACTCTCTCCCTTGCGTGGGACTCTCTCACCCCTTGTGAGTGTTGGCTACCGTTTCTCCTTAGAGATCTCTTCTACCATTTCTTAGACCGATCTCTATTCCTCCGTTCCATTGGAGGTTTTGATGAGGTCGAGGTGAATTTTGTGAGCGTTTTCTTCCACCTCTCCTCTCCAACCCTCGGTCAAACTAGCGTTCCCCGGACGCTATGAAATGGGGGTCTTTCCTTCGCCTATCATATGTATCGGCTTGGCTTCGTCCCGAATCAAGGAGGCATTCTAGCGGGCGCGTGCGTGTAGGAAGGTCGTACGACTACAAGCCAAGCCGGAAGCTACTTGGTTCTATTCTCGTTGGGATTGGATATGGATGGTGAATCATTTCCTATAAAGCGCTTCTCAAAGACTTTGGACATTTTCAGTAGTAATCAAGCCCAGGTTGTAGGACTTGGGAGTTTAGTCTTCTTTGTGGCTTCTATCTTCCCTCCATGGGGATAGATGCCCGTTCTGATGTTTTTCGTTGCTATCATTTCTAAAATCTTATCCTACCGTTTGACCCAAAAAAAAATCCATTATTTTCACTATTTAAGGAACTTAATTGGGTTTTACTGGATATTGAGTCTCATTTCTTTCTATCCATTCTCTTTGGAAAATTCTGTCCCCAGCCATCAGAATCTTGAAAATTGTGAATTGGTGAAACTTGATTCTTTGTGTTGAAATATTAGGACCTAAAATCAAAGAACCCTAAAAGCACATAACCGGTTTTGGTGTGGCAGACATGGCGGCGGAAGATAGGAGCACGGCGGTCAATGGTGGTGAGCATGGAGAAACATTTGGTTCAGAATTTGTTAGGTACGTATTTCGTTATTAGTTTAAAACTTTTAAATGGTGGGTGTGCAAGAAAATTAGTGAAAACAGAATTTTATTCGGATCATATAGAATCACTGGAAATAATTCTATCCCCCTTCGGAATTAGGATGCAAATAAAGAAGTGGATTTGTTTTAAAAGTTTTTTCCTTCTTTACCTCTTTCCCTAATCTTCTTACAGCCCATTGTTTGGACAAGCCGTCATGGATAGCTTATCCTGGTGGGATTACTAAGACACTTGCAACAGGATAAGGCAAGCCCACCCCTACCCCAGTCATAAGCTTATCCCCTTTTCTAATTACTTTTGGTTGTCCCTGTAACTAACAAACCAACAGTGGGCCTATAGCTTCCAATCAAATGTTGCCCCTGTAGCTTCAGTCCGGCGTTGCTAATTATTAAGACCCTTTGAAAGAATGTTTTTTTGTTAGACTTACTTCGTTTGTTTCACAGTAAAATATTTTTTGATGTAATATTTTTTCCATGTAAAATGATTTTGTAAAAAATAAAAGTTTCATTTTTATTTTTCGGTATTTGGTTGATAGTTGTAAAATGATGTATGTATGTATGTAAGTACGTATGTATTCCATACAAAATTTTGTCGACTTTGATGAGAAAACACAAGGTTAGGTCATAGGTGGAAGAGATTGGGGCTAAAATACTGTAAGCGAAGCTAAGTTCAGAAAATGACTTACCACCTTTTCAAGCGGAAAACATTTTCAACCATATGAAGTAAAATGTTTTACCTGGTAAAATATTTTCCTGTCTTTTGCACAACCAAACACCAAAAAAATAAGTAAAACATTTTCCAAAAAAATATTTTACACCCAAACAAACGGAGCCTTAATTTATTCTATTTTACTCTATTATATACATTAAATATTAAAACGTATAAATAAACTTTGTGTTTAATATATTGGAATCATGTAATATATTAGTAATTACTAAAATATGAATATTGAGAATGTAAAAGAAAAAGATATTTGTTATTTAGTAGGTTAACATTTTAAAAATACAACTGTAATTATTAAATTTGAATACACAATAAAAAGGAAAATGAGTACTACAAGAATTACATAAAGGGCAACCAAGTAATTTGATTCATTATTTCATTATTCATCATTCTTATCTACCCATCTCAACTACCAAACAAACTTTATCTGTCCGACAAACGCGCCGTTAGGGCCCGTTTGTTTGGAGAATAAGGAATGAGATAAGGGAGAAAGGGGGATAAGAGAAGAAGGAAGGTGGTGTTTGGTAGTGGAAGAAAGACCAAATTGCCTTAGAGGAGCCTTAACTAATCCCACCCCCACCCTAGGACGAGCTTATCCGTATGGGGAGAAAGACCAAATTGCCTTGTAACATATCCACTCAAACGAGGTTAATTTAAACTAATCTCACTCCTAAATTAATCATCCCTTGTAACATATCCACTTCTTATTCACCCTTCTTTTTTATTTATCCAAAGCTTTATTCGTCCGACAAAGGTGCCATAAGGTTTCTTTTGGCTTGGTTCAGCTAAGCTGGTCCACTGGGCCTAACCAGAGGTGCAAAAGACTAAACTTTTTGTAACGTCAAAATTGTTCTTTCAATGTCAAAATTTGTAATGTGTACAATCAGGGACGGAGCTAGGAATTTCACTACACGGGGGCGATCATGTATGCAAGACAAAAAAAAAAAATGAAACGTGCATAACAACGTGAATACATTAAAACTAAAAAATGTACAAAATAGCAACACTTCATACTTAATTTCGCTTTTTATATAAATTAACATATTACAAAAGCATTAACGACTTACCTCAGCCTATCTAGTAAAACGAGGCATTTTAAATTGCACTCGGCGCTCTTTTATGTCATTAAAAGCATCGATGATGAGGTCAAACATTTTCACAATATCCTTCTCTATGTAAGTGATTTTGAAATTTGTTAAAAGTTCATCCTTCATCCTGTTGCAGAGTCTAGTATTCACACATTTCATAGACTTAGATTTCACCAAGATTACTTAGGATTCCCAAAATCTCTTCTCCTAGGTTCTTATTTTCTTGAAACTGCCTTCAAAGTCTTGACGATGTGGCATTCTTGTGCCGAGAGAGAGAGAGAGAGAGAGAGAGAGAGAGAGAGAGAGAGAGAGGGGGGTCTAGTGTGCCATGGAGATTTTTTAGGCAGAGAGAATAAAAGGTGTGAAACCCTCTTAACGATTGATGATTTTTGTGGGTAAAACTGGAACTTAAATAATTGAGTACTCACTATGTTAACCCTCAAATTTTATGTTTTGTTATATTTAACCGTAGTGTTTAGAAATTAACATTGGTATATCCTTGTATTTCAAAGATTACTAACTACCATTTGATTTTAATTTTTCCCTAAATATTAGAGGGGGGCGAGCCTCTATACTTTGATAGGAAAATTTTATTTTTACATATAATAAGTATAGTTTTTTTTTCTTCTTACAGGGGCGACTGCCCCTACTGGCCCCGATCGGTCGGTTTTTTTGGTTCGTTGGTTTTTCTTTCACCCTTGCTAACACTTGCACAATGTATAGGTTATTATCTCTTATGCACTACAATTTTGACATTGACAAAAACAGTTTTGGCATTATCATTATCCATCTAAGAAATTCAAATGTCGACATAAGGTCTAAGAAATCCGCAATGATCCACCTTTGATGGAGTAATTATTCAGTGGTCTTGGGACACCGCTCTAGTGCTCCAACACCATTATCTATCATACATGTTTGTAGAATCCATACATTTTGTACTTGGCCCCAAAAAAATGTATGGTACAGAAGAGTGTTGTGACATCACGTAGCGGTGCCCCAAGACCACCCAGTAATTTTTCCTTTTAATGATGCCATCTGACCTGTGAACAGAAAATTGCAGGAGACAGATTGGGATGGGATTATGTTGAAATAGAAAATTCATTAAGGCGGTATACAAAACAAATATAATATAAGAGTAAGAAGAGGCTGTTGATTTTGCCACTCCTTTTTTTTGAACGCCACTCCCCTGCAAGTGTATTTTTGGTGTAAAAATACACTTGTAGGGGAGTGCCGTTAACAAACAAAAAGAGTGGCAAAATCATTTCCCTAAGAAGAATGGGAATTAGGTAGACTTACCATTTCTTAAACCAGAAAGAAGGAATTTAAATCTGTAAACAATGCAGTGGGAATAAACAAAAGGAAAGGGAATAATGGTGAGTAAAACGACAGGGTGAAGGGGGTGTATTGTCCTGTTATGGGTGTCGTTTTGCGGTGTCGCCGGCATGGATTCTCGGTGGTACGTGGTGGGACAACCCCTGAAATTTCTCCCAAGTATATAAAAATGAGATGCATGCAGGGTGTGGCGGGCCCCTGAGGAGAGGAGGGGCTCACTGGTTCCGTGTCCCCTTACACCTTGTGACTCTGGGAATCCATACAAACCTCATAAACTCTTTCACACCAAGATAAGATGATCCCCCACACCTCTCAAACTCACAAATTAATTCCTTTCAACTAAAACATACTTGTATAGATATATGTGTGTATGCATGCATATGTATATATTTCTTATATATAAATATCCCAAGGGTAGCTCAAGTGGCAACACGGATGAAAAACAGTCGAGGTGCGCGTAAGCTAATCCAAACACCCATGACTACCAACCAAAAGAAATGAAATATATGTATACTTGGATACCTATATATAGTTGGAGTATTTAAATTTGGGAACACCTAAGGTATCCCCTCTCACGGTGTTCCCATGTTATGCCTCCGAATGGTTAATGGTTATGCCTTCGAGTGGTTATGTTACGCCATTTTGGAGGGACACTATAATAATGGCATAACACTTTTTTAGAAAAACACCATAATAATAAAAATATTATGCCATTGTTTTAAAAGTGTTATGTCTTCGAGTGGTTATGTTATGTCATTTTGAAAAGTGTTGTGCTTAATATAATAATAATAAAAGTGTTATATCATTTGGGGAAAAATGATATGTTTTTGAATGATTTAATGTTATCCCTTCCAATGATTATGTTATAGGGGTGATATGATATCCCCATACAAGAGGGGGACACCCTAGCATTATTCCCTAAATTTTGATAAGAAAATGGATTAGAGATTTCATATCGTGCATGTGTGTGTGTGCAGATATTTGACAGGGGCAAGGAGCCGACATCTTGGTTTTCCATTTCAAAACTTTATTAGATACTCCCAAAAGCTAGGTCAAATTTCTGAGCATAGGTGGATCAAATCCACACAAAAAAACCCACAACGATTGTGCTCAATACAAACCACATGTAGCACTAAAGAAAGACCCTCCTCTACACACTGCACTGTAAGGCCCTCCCTCTTCTTTTTTCCTCAGACGTTAATATTGTTGGAATAGTTACATTAGCGTATATATCTAAAGGGAAGTTGAACTTCTGATTCTGATCCCTTTTCTCCTGACTCCTAAATGTACTCCTAACTTCCTCTTTGTGAATGTTCGTATGAATATGTGCGTGGTTTAGGTGTTTCCCAAATTAGGGTATTTTGGAGTTTATAGTAAATATATATTGTAACCCTGAGAAACAAAATTTCGGTGAACGACAATTAGTCCTGAGTCTCCTGCTGACTCCTGGAAATTTGAACACCCAAACTCTTTTCATTTCACGTGTTGAACACCAAGCCCATCTCGGTCCACATCTTGCAAAACTATTCTATAGGTAACTCATATAGTAAGTATTAATTATAAATAGAGCCAACAAAATGGGCTCATGGAAGAAGAGGGTGAATTAGATAAAAATAAAAAATAAAAAATGGGATCCAACTTATTCATGTTTTGTATGGACTTCCTTTTTATTTTCATTGATTTTTCGTATTCCTTCTTTTGTCTTGTTTATTCAATGTTCTTATAGTACGGAGTATTTCAAATAGTTCAAAGATGAAATGTGTCTGTTGATTGCAAAATTTTGAAAAGGGAATTATTCTTTTATGAAATAATGTGTGTGCATTTATGTTTGCTTAAAGTTTTTGATAAAATAAGGAAAATAATTTTCACTCCTTTTTTTACCAATTATATATTTTTTTGTCCTTATTCACATGAATTTACTATGTTGCCCTTATTTCAATACGGTTTTTTACATATCCAAGGGCAACATTGCAAATTTATGTGGTTAAAGTAAAAAAAGAGAGTGGATTGTAAAAAAAGGAGAATGAAAATCATTTTCCTTAAGTAATGTTTAAAAATTGGAGTTGTTCCCAGTAATATGGAATATGGAAGATGATTGATTGTGGACATGGTTGCGAGGTTTCGTAGGGGGCACCCACTACATTTCCATTCAAGAGTAGAAAATATTGTGTGGGCCCACATGATTGCTTGTCACCGTCATATCTTGGGCTGCCAAAAATTTTGGACAGCAGCATGGAGGGGTCCAATTCCACATGTCAGGAGGATCTTACGGTTACAAGATAAGAAAAACAAAATACTACTTAGCAAAAGAAAATAAAGGAATCAGATAAAAAAAAAGAAAAATCAGAACACCTAAATTTGAAGTCAGTCAAGTTTAAAGAAGAAAATTTTCAGTTACCATCTTCAATTTTGGGATATTCATGAATAAAAGGAAAACTCCTTTGAGCAGTTAATGTATGAAAGTTGCATTGATGCTAAAAGAAAAATGTATAAACATTCACCTAATTCGTACTCCCTCCGTTCAGATTTAATAGTCTTTTTTTGGAGTTTGCGTCATTTTTCAATCGATTATATCTTGTAATTTATAATGTTTTATGTAATTTTGAAAACATTGTCTTATAGTACTAATTGAGATCTACCAAATAAGATCCATATTGGATATAAAATTCATTACCAATTAAAAGATATAACTCATTTTTTATCCGGTTAGAATTGAACGAGAGACTATTAAATTCGGACGGAGAGAGTATTTATTTTATTTGAAATGTGTATTGAAATTGGAATTATGTTAACATTATGTGTGTATTGTGTTAATTATGGTGCCGACTCATGAAATGAATGATATGGAAAAATAGAGTGTGTTGGTGAGATAACTAGTTGTTAGGGTATTGTATGACATGTGCTTTGTAATCGAGTGGTTGCCAACTTAGTTGCAATGTGCTTCTTTTATGTTCATGCATTTTGTGATCCCCTTATTATGTTGATGCCTTTTTCTTTTTTTTTTTTACCCTTTATCTCACTGTACCTTCAATTAGAAAATAAATCCCATTTTCCATTTTAAAACTTATGAAAGGCAACATCATTTACGCCAATACAAATGCACAAAATGAACAAAATTTTCATTTGTATTTTGATCAGCCTATATGAGTGCGAAATGACCGAATATAATTGGCTTATTTATCTTTTTGGTCCCGTACGCGTATGTATTGCCTGAGTGTCATTTTGGTGGATCTGTAATGTACCAAATGTAGGCATATAGTCGTAAAGTTTGAAATGTGTGTTTAATAGGTCCCCAACCCAAATGCCGTTTGATTTGTTGTTATATGCAGGGGCATTTTAGGTATTTATCAAACTTATTTACCTTTATGGTCCCCAATATGATGTATGGGTGCCATTTTGATTCCTAAAGTACCAATTGCAAACATCTACTCCCTCCGTCCCTTTATTACAGTCCAGTATTTCATTTTTGGCTGTCCCTTAATAAGTGTTCATTTTGTAAAGTTAGTGGGTAAAAGTTGGTGAATTGTCTATTTTGTCCCTAAAAGTAGATTCCATTTTGAAAAGTTAGTAAGTAAAAGTGTAATGATGATGGGTAAGTAGGGAAAGTGGAGGAAAAAGTTGATATGAAAGGTATAATAATGATGTCTTTTTAATAAGTTGGAGTTACGAAGCAGGACATTTAAAAAGGGACGGAGGGAGTACCTTTTTTGTAGCCTTTGTTTTTCTAACAATTGGATCTGTAATACGTACAATTTTCAAAATCGATTTGAGAAATACTTACCGCAATCTTTTTGATTTACTTTTTTTAACTAATGTCTCCATGAATTTTAAAATTCGTAGAGAAACAACATTAAGAAGAAACAGCAGCTAAGTTTTCAGAATTTTTGGGAGGCTGTACTATATATGAAGGCATTTGTTTTGAGAAGAAAAACTTGTGCATTTATGTGCTCCAATTATTTGTGATGGACTCCATACAATGGAGTTGGGGGAGTTGTTGTCCCTCGTTCACTTCGTAGAGCTCGTCAAATTGAACAAGTATGCAAAAAATCAGTTTGATCGGATATCATTAAGTGCCTGATCGGAACACATATAACTTGCCAATAATGAGTTCTAATAGATTTGATCCAGTGTTTCGGATCCATTCTTTTCAAGACAAAAAAGTTTCGATTAGGCACTTAATGATATCCGATCGAGCTGATTTTTCATGTACTTGTTTAACTCGACGAGCTCTACGAAGTGAACGTTTCAGATCATTGGAACGATACCAGAGCACGGCCCCCTTGGCTGAGATAGCAGACTGCTATCCCTTTAAGGGACAGCAGCTCCCCCAACTCCCCATACAATGTTCCCACATGTGATAGATAAAGCCAACTGCATTTGAGTTTGGGATCTTATAAACACATATTTCAAACGTTTGGGGACTAAATGTCTGAAATTAGTACTTTAGGGACCAAGTAGCACTTGCCCAATACACTGGGGACCAAATTGGTGAATAAGTTTGGAAAAATACCTAAATGCCCCTGCATATAACAGTGTTTGGGTTGGGTATCTGTTGAACACAAATTTCAAAGTGCACTAATTGATACATTAGGGATCAAAATATCACTCGCCCAATACATGGGGGCCAAAAATGTAAATAAACCGTATATTATTACATGTATACAGCATAATGTATCCATTTCTATCTTACAAGCAAAATGTAAGAAGCTAGCGTTCCATCTGTAGGTAAAAGTAAGAACTTAAAATAGTGCTCTCGATGCTCCTTGATCGATGATGCAAAATATATTTATAATGGAATCAACATCAGAGCGTTGAGCAATGTCTTTTTTCAATGTAAGTGAGCATATAACCTCCACCAGGGCGGTATTTCAAGTGGCTGAGGCAGCTGAGTTTAAACCCTCCCCCTCCCACCGGTCCTGATTTTGAGTCGGCTTAGGACTAGATGGTTGAGTTGTGGGGCTTTATGTCTACTTGCATTTTGGTAAGGTTCTGGTGACGAGTCTCGCAACGTGCGTGGTGATGGACAAATATTTCTTCTCCGGCCAAGTCAACTATGGCTCAACTTCGGACATTCAAAGGTAGGTGGGTTCCTCGATGGCCACACCCAAGGGGAGCCAACTACACCGATTGCCCCAACCCACCTTTTTATTAGCAGAAAAAAGTGAGCATATAACTTGCAAGGAAAAAAGGAAATGGTCCCTGTGCTAGTTAGGTAAGAGTAAAGGTTAAAGTCTGACTTGTTATCCACTACAATACTACTAAGATATTCACTGATTTTTTTAATTAAATGAAAAAGTGTTAGAAGGATAGATATCAAGAAATATTAAACAATTCTTGTAGGATCGGGTAATATATTTTTGAATTAAAAAAAACTACAGCCAAGAGAACCTATATAGTTCAAAAATTTTACTAAAAAATTACGATAATTACATGAAAATTTGGTAGGACAGTCGCCTGACTCATCCACTCCTTCTTCATTTCTTGCGGGTGGGGGAACAAACCTGGAGCAATGCTAGCGAAAATATTTTCCATACATTGCCGTGACTCAACAAAAATTAAAAAAATAAAATGTGAAGCCCATGGCCCACATAATGAAAGGGTCCACGACGTAAGTACCACTTTTATTCTTTTATTAGCTGTCCTCATTGTTTGACAAAAAAAAATTCAAAATCGAATGCATGTTGGGCCTAATTGAGTAAAACCACTACACTAGCACCCAAATGAAATATTCCTACTGCTACTCTCAGTTTGGGGCCTTTGGGCATCTTCTACTCAGCGACAACATATATATTGCGGGCAAAAATTCAAATTCTGATCCAACATCGATAACTGGAGATCGACCAATTAACATTCATCTTAATTATGGAAATAGATGGTCAATATGATTTTAGAGAATGAGCTACGAGGAAAAAAAAGTGTCTGACCATGTGTATACAATAGTTTGAGATTAACTTAATTTTGTGGACACGTGATCGATATACTGATATACTTGAAAGTAAAAGATTCCGATGGTGTGCTCGAGGTGTACCCCACCGAGATGCAATACGGATCCACCCATAGTGCGTAACTGCGTATCTAGCTACAAGATATACATCAATCTCGCATTCTCTGCCGAACGCAAAATATTGATCTAACAAAAATACCTATATATATATATACACACACACACTTAATTCAGGGTTAAGTTAAGGGTTTTTATATTTTATTTTGTTATATATATATATATATATATATTTAGGTTTTTTAAGAGTTCCCGGAACCGCCCCATATATTATATATATATATATATAACCAGATGCATGCCATACATAAGCTAGCATTTCCGCATGACTCAATCCATGAGGTTGACAGAGGAAAGAGCCATGAAAGCTTATGTAAAGGAAAAGCCCAAATTAAGAGGATTCCATGAGCTATAGGAGTACTCCACTGAGATTGACAGAGGAAACATCCCATGAATTCGAATATTTCACATCCCAACAAAGCCATCACAGTCTTTGTCTCTGTCCATGTGAAGTGATCAAAAAATGGCCATTTAGAGAAAGAGAGAAAAAGAAGAAGAGATAAAGGTAGTTTGATCAGTTTTTTGATGAGGGAAGAACAACTATTGTCCAAAATGCCAAGTGAGAACAAAAAGGACTACTCTCTTTAATATTAGCAACAAAAAATCCACCTTCTGAAAGAAGATAAAGTTCTTGCTTGAAATCATTCCCTAGCTAGTTTGAATATTTGACAAATCCTTCCCCCCTTCCCCCCTCTCTCTCTCTCTCTCTCTCTCTCTCTCTCTCTCTCTCTCTCTCTCTCTCTCTCAATGATTAGGGGTGTCTGGGTTAGCTCATGCGCACCTTGACTCTTTCTCTCCCTGGTGCAGTCAAAGGAGCTAGGCTATCCGCACTGGAGTTAAGAGATTCACAAATGATTTCTCTTTTGCTGTCATGACCCCAAAAGGTTACCAAATTATAAATTCAGAATTTTTAAATTGACAACTCATGCATCTCTGTTGCCACTTGAGCTAACTCCTTGGGGTTCTCTCCCTCATTTTATACAACAAAAGTGTAGCGCACTAATTCCATAACATTTTCATCTAAAAAACATACTAACCTAGTCATAGGACAACTATTTATTAGATTTTGGAGAGATATCTAGTGGCCGGTGAATCAAAGAGCGAGCAGCCGCCAGGTTTCATTCTTTGGTGGGATCCACATATGTAGTGGCTGGTGAACTCTTCTTCTTCCACGAAGATTCAGACAAAACCGGGCTTGGATGGAACTGAACAAGCGAACGAATACAAAGGTTAATTAATTTGTCGAGCAGATTTGTTTTTTACTACTAACAATAAAGACAGGAAGACGTAAATTGTGAACTTTGTTTTGTATCTATGTACAGGTGTTCTTGCTTACAGTACACTTAGGTTCAGAAAGATGCAGCATTTAGGTTGCAGTGCCTCAGCCTCATTCCTTAACGCTTTACAATCATTCGGAATAGGAAAGGAGGTGGATCCTATTGACCGTCCAATACTGCAATCAATAGTTCGGATCGATCTTCTCAGACACTCTTTGAGTGAAGAATTGAATTCTTCGTGCAAAGAGTTTGTGAGCAGACCTAAACCATTGATTTTCTCAATGTGCGGGTCAGATTAAGACTATTTCCTCCAGCTCAGAACTTGAACTGGAGAGGATTTGAACCCGAGAGAGAGAGGGGTGGGGGGAGGGGGGGGTTACCTAATACTTAATAGTGGCAAAAGAATTCGTTTAGCCACCTAATATTACCTAACCATAATTAAAATAACTAGTTCATCTTAAATGCACATAAAAATTATAAAAAAAGAAGAAGAGAGAGGCTGAATTCAAGGGTTGATATTAATTCCTACGAACTTTTCCCGCCCCATCTCCTTAGTTTGACCTCCGTATAGCAAATTCTGTTCATACCATTGAAAGGGGCTTTAGTGTACGTCCATGCGAGAGGTCTCAGGTTCCACTTTATGGAGCAACTTTTTTTTTTTTAAAGGAGAAAAAATTTATTAATCTTTGAAAACAAATTACAAAGATTAAAAGGACCCTAAGCAGCATCAAGCCGGAGAAAAAGAAAATCCACATGGGAAAACAACAAACTCCAGCAATCATATGCCAAGAAGGACCCAAAGGGAGGGAAAAAACAAAACAAAGTTGGCAAGAAGCCAACAAAGACAGGGCACCACCAATCCCAAATAGATTCATGACGCCTAAGATCCAAAACAACACCCTAAAGAGAAACATCCAAAGATCCAAAAAAGAAACACTCCATCCAAAGCCTACTAATTCAAGCAACATATATAGCAACTTTGCTATATATGTTGTTGTAACTTACTAACGACTAGCATCCTCATATTGTGCTGCTGATTAATTTGATGGCTTCTCTTGCTCCTGAGTTTGCTATTGCTGGTTTTTGTTATTAAAGGGTTGCTTAAGTTGGCGGTTATATTGGATGGTACCCCGGCCAGAACAGTATCCTTGTGGGGTCCATTCAATTTATCATTAAATGTATTGTTCTTTCTCTTTTCTTTTAGCCCTATGTTTTGCCTCATTCATTTGTGGCTTCATTTGGCTTCCTCAATGTATCATTTGTCGAGTTACTAATAAAATTTATTACCGATAAAAAAAGAGAGAGAGAGAGACTAGCATCCTCATGATATATGCATGGTGAAAAAAACTTTATTGTCACTGTCACAAAAGACACAAGTACTGAGGTTTCTTCTAACATCAATTTTTTGGGGATAAGTGAAACTAAGTCCGATAAAAACGCTTTATCATTAGCTGTGAGGCGGGGAATCAGGAGGGCTAGAAATAGCCTTATTTTCGATAGAATTGATCCATGTTGGGGAAGATGTGTGTGATATGATCAAGATGAATGTCGTCTTCTGGTTAAGAGCAAAGGGATAGCACATTTCCATTTCGATTAATGGTATCATTTTTACAGATCAATATTGGAAAGTATCGATCAGAGGTGGGGCTTTGAGGTGATCTTGGATGTGTACTAGTCGTTGCAGAATTAGTGTCAAATGCAAATGTACGTAGTTGGCAGCCGCAGCTTCAGTTTTCAGCAGCACTCATGAGTTGCTTGCTTGCTGCAATGTCAGCGCGCATGCAGTTGCAACAGTGGTGCATTGATCCTGTTTTCTGCAGCTATAGGCTCTGGTGCTATTCTTGTTACATGTTGCCTGTGTTTTTTAATTTCCATTG
Organism: Rhododendron griersonianum; assembly: GCA_018127125.1. NCBI lineage: Eukaryota > Viridiplantae > Streptophyta > Magnoliopsida > Ericales > Ericaceae > Rhododendron > Rhododendron griersonianum. The sequence goes on along the minus strand of CM030796.1, from coordinate 26,908,515 downwards.
AGTACTGCTTGCCAACAATTTTCCATTGAACTTAATTTGCTAAGCAACAGGACCTGCAATATATATAATCACAACCAACCTGTGGTGCCCCTGCAAAAACAGACCAAAACCAAGCACCCAGAAGACTAATAGAACCAAAATAGTAGTAACAAACACCATACCCGAACAAATATAACCGCGCCACCTATATACGCTCGACCTTGGACAAATATAGCAATTTACAGCCTTCTGATTTTATTTTCGTTTCTTGATCAACAAATCCAAGCTTTAGATATACATAGACATTGACCCTATTATATGGATTAAAGTCCAATAAGTTGAATCAAAAAATTATGATGTATTGGTATTGGTCTGCTGCTGTTCCAATTGAATGGTGGCCTAAGTTTAGGCTATGGATTCACACCTGCCAAGCCATAAACTCGGCTCTGGCCCCACTGATAAGGTTATTCACTTTGAAGAGTACTTCTGTGGCAAGCTGTTTGGAATGGATTTTGCCGTTCTTCTGGTTCATTAATTGGTGTATGTAGGAGCGGTCAAAATCTGGACCCATCTCCTCGGGGTTCAAAATAGAGCCCAAAATATTCATGAGAATAAAATGTGCTGGAGAGGTAAAGAATGGTTAGTGTTTAGATGAAGGGGTGGAAGAGACATAAAACGTGCGACCGTGCCCGAGTCATCAGGGCTGCCTACGTATCCCGGTGTACAGGGAATCAGGTCAAACGTAGTTCCAATTTCCTCCCGGGGAGATGGTCTCTCCCTCTTTCTAAAAAATCTATCTTCTTTCTCTAGAGGAGATGGCTCTCTCTCTCTAGAAATCTGTTTTCTCTCTCTAGAGGAGATGGCTCTCTCTCTCTAGAAATCTATTTTCTCTCTCTAGAGGAGATGGCTCTCTCTCTAGAAATCTGTGTATCTCTCTGTCTGTCCCTGAAGGAGAGGTCCTCCCTTCCCTTAATCTGAATACCAGCACTGGTATTTATAGGCAAGGAACAAAACCTCCGCTGGACCCCTATTGCCGCGGATCTTGCCCTTCCGCGGGCCTGTCGCGGCCTTGTCCGCGAGACCCTGGCGGGCTTGCTGCCCTCGCGATGACACTCGCGGGCCTTAATACCCCCGCGAGTTTGTTCAGCTGCATGGGGCACATCTTGCCGCGAACCCCACCCGTCCGCGGGACTACCGCGGCCCTGCCAGCGGGACCTTGGCGGTCCCAACTGCCCTCGCGATGACTCTCGCGGGCCTCAATACCCTCGCAAGCTTGTTCAGCTGCGCGAGGCCCATCTTGCACAACGTCAACGCATCTTATGCCTCGTGGCACCAAATCTCTCTGTGGGGCAGCTGCTTGCCACAAGTCAATCTCACGATCTTTCCACGCGTCTTCATGTGAGTGGTAGGTCAAACTTCTTCTGGGGTCAACGATCATAATCTTGACCGCACCTACAGTGTATCTCAGATTTCGTTTTCGTCAGGCTTTATACTCCTTTGTTGGAAGTTTCTTGCTTGGCTGATGAATGATCCCATATCTCCTTTGTGGTTTCATTCAATTTTTCGTTGGATGTATTTTTTTTCTCCTTTTCTTCGATCTTCTTTTTTTTGGTCATTTCTACAATTCAAACTTTTCTTTGTATCTAGAGTTTGACTGTATCGATATATCTTTTGTCGAGTTCTAATAAAATTTTGGTGCCGATAAAAAAAAAGTTGTATCAAAAAATTCTTCTCTTTTTTTTGGTACATAAAAAAAAAAAAATCTTCTTCTACCAGTACTATCAAAAGTTGACTCCCCATCAATACATCCCTAGACCTTGATCACATTCACATGTCTTCTTCTTTTTTATCGGCAACAAAATTTTATTTTACTCGACAAATGGTACATCGAGGCGACCATACTCTAGATACAAGGAAAACTTGAATCATAGATGTCACATTCACATGTCAAATTATGCATGCTAAATGCTCCAAAACATCCATTCCTCTTTCATTAATGTTAATTCACCTAGTTTTGATATTTTATACCATCCATATAATATATATATATATATATATATATATATATATTTAATTTGGATGATTCTTGTTGACTAACTTGAGAGACCAACTTGAGACTTGCAGTACCTGATTTTAATATATAGTAACTCGAATATGACCCCAAATGAACAAGACGACCTGAAAATGACAAAAGAGTTCTTGGGGTCCCTCCATCAAATCAATATTAAAAAGTAGATCAGAAATTAGATATCCCCTCCATCCCGATTTGTTTGTCCACTTTTTTACTTTATCCTTGTCCCAATTTGTTTGTCTATTTGACTTTTAAATAGATAAAATTTCTTTTTTTGAACAAAATAACTTTTCAAAAAAGTTGAAGGGTAAATATTGCGAATTGTAAACTACTTTTAGGTGTAATTATTATGCTCCCTGAATAAGTTGGATTCCCAATATTAGACAAACAAATTAATTGAAACAGAGAGAATGTTACTATGCTGCGGAAGCTTGAAACTAATAATTAAATAAACATTAATTGTGTTTAATATTCTACTTAATTTGTTAGGACAAATTAATCCTCTTGTATCTTGTGCTGTATTCTTGGGTTGCACTTGTTATATAGAAATAAACCTCAATTGTTTAATTCTACTAATGTATGATCCATTGAGAAGATTATTGTAATTTTTTTTGTTTGAAAAAATTGGCATCATTGTTCAAACAATGTATAATACGGAGTATCATATACCAACTTGGTTGCTGAATTATAATCCATTGGCCAATCATTGTCTTCCACGTCAGCTTATGTTGAGATATTGCTTGATATACTATTATTCTTGTGTTGTTTAATGGGTTTTTGGACTGACATAGGATGGTTATGTACTTCCAAGAAGTCTGAAGGAATTCTCTTTCCTCCCTAATCAACCAGAAAGCAAGACAGTCTGGATCGGATTTCAGGAAATATTCGTTTTCTTTTGGTGCGAATTATTTGGGTTTGAATTATTTTCATTCTCTTGTCTTATCGAAATTTGGTCCTACAAATATACTATAAGTATTTCAAAACCCTCTTAATTAATCCCATACCTAATCTTTGCAAAGCTTTATCTATCTCAAACATGGCTAGTTAAAAAATAAATAAAAAATCTATCTCCGCTACTTTATATGCTTTCATGCATGAAATTACGTACAGCATGGCATTTGATACCACTTTTGAGCTGCCATCGATCCTATATTGTACTCCCTCCCCTTTAAAATGTTTGTCCGGTCTGTAAAACGATAATTAAAAAATAATGCATTTCTTTTAAGAAAAAATTCAAAATTTTTGCATAAATTAAAAGAACTCGTCGAGATCTAGTAAATTGTTGAAGAAATTTTAAATTTTTCTTGCAAAACTTGAATTATTTTTACGTCCTCGTTTTGCGAATCGGACAAACATTTTGGGACGGAGGTAGTATTCCTCTTAACGGTCATGTTTGATCATTTTGACATCGGAGATTATGAACCCGAGGGGTTAGCCTAATGGTCAATGCTCATGTCTTAAAGGTTTGCTCTCTCCTAAGGTTTCAGGTTCGAAACCCTTTAGGTGTTATTAATTTTATCGTGGCCAGTCCATACAGATCTTTACTCTGCCGTTAATTGGGACCCTTGTAAGTGGACCATGGGATTGGTCCTACAAGATTAGTTGAGATGTACGTAACCAAGCCCAGACACCTGAGTTACATCCATTCAGAATGAGTAATTTTGAGGTGTACGTAACCTAGCCTAGGCCGTCAAAAAAAAAAAAAAAAAACGTAATTTGACAGGATGAGTAATTTTGCTGGCCGGGATCATAGTAAAATAATCCGTACACGCAAATATATATACATATTTGTAAGGAATGTGACACGGGCCAGTTGTTACATCGATGATCCATATCCATACAGGTATCCATCATGATCGATCGATCGATCATGTTCTGCTCCCAGAATCAAACAGAGGTAACATTAATTAATTGCTTAAACCGGCCGGGAAGTTTACTATAAGATCCCAAATACTAGTATCAATCTAGATAGTAACGATCATGTGATGGATTTTTGGAACTACTAAAAGAATATTCTTTAAGAAATGATTTAGCAAGAATTTGGAGTATTACTTAATTGTGAAAACGTAATTTAGCATCGATCGAACAAAAGATTAACTAGTATTTTAAAGTTAATACGTGCATTAATTCATGGCACAATATTTGAAGATTTTCAAAACAAGATTATATATGGACGTATGATTTTTTTGATCAGCAAAAAAAATTAAAAACTTGATAAGGGTACATCGAGAAGCGAAAAAACAATCGATCCATAATATTGATAAACAAACAGATCGAGCAAAGTGTTTGACCATAAATAGCAAATTAAAGAAACCCCCAACAAAATGTTGGATGAGGTGAAAAAGAAGGGAAATGGACGTATGATATGATATGTAACGGTTGATACTGATTGTTTTTTGCTATATATATCGGAATTTTGAGTACTTCCCGATACTGTTACAACCCAAGAATACCCGTGGAAATTAATAAAGCTCACTTGCAAATTGGCCTGTTACAATTAATTTACTCTGACGCTAGCTCTTGTTCGTTGTTTAGCTTTGAAAAGACGGAAAATAGCAGAAATATAATCCCTAGCTTTTGAAAAGAAGGGAAATGGACGTATGATATGTAACGGTTGTTTTTGGCTACATTAGAATTTTTTGACTTCCCGGTATTGTTACAACCAAGAATACCCGTGGGAATGAAACTCACTTGCGAATCGGCCTGTTAAAGTTACTCCAACGCCCTTGTTCGTTGTTTAGCTTTTCGAAAAGACGAAAAATAGGCCGTTCAAAAAAAGAAAAGACGAAAAATAGTAGAAATATATTGGTCATGTTTGGTAGCCATGCTATTTTCTATTTTCTATTTTCATTTTTCAGAATTTTCAAAAATTAACTTTGAAAGTTTGTTTGGTGCACTACTTCCACTTCCAAATTTTGGAAAACACTTTCACTATTTTCATAATTTGAGCAAGTAACAAAACCCAACTTTCACTATTTTTGGAAACAAAAAATTCTGGAGTTCCTTTATTAATTATTTCCTTTTCCTCTCTCTCTCTCTCTCTCTCTCTCTCTCAAGAAACTCACTCCTTCACCTCTTCCAAATACAGACCAAGAGAAATTGTAAAATCATGTTTCGGATAGGAGCCTATGGAGCTTCAAAACCCTTGAGAAGCCGGCGGATCACTCGCGTCAAGCCCGGAACCAGCAGGCTACATTTTTTGTTAAAAAAGTGAGAGAGAAGGCAACAAATCTTCAGATCTTTAATCAAATTCAGTTGTGGATACATGGATTTGATGGCAATTCTGAGGACAATCTATGTTAGTTGGAGCGTAGATAAACAAAAATGTGTATTCAATTGAGCTTGATTGAGTTGGGTCCTTTGATTCACGTACTAACTAATTTGCTTCTCTTTTTTTTTTTGAAAACAAGTTAACACAAACATGTTTTCTGCTTTCACTTTTTTTTTTTATACAAAGTAGAAATTAGTTTCAGCAAATAGAAAACAGAAAACATAAAAGTGACAGTGTTACCAAACAGACCCATAATGCTTGATATTCGTGAATCGTTATGTCACATTTGACACCATTGCAGGTCCCATATATATATATATATATATATATATATATATATATATATATATATCGTGATTAACAACCACATTCCAATTTCAAACCTTTTAAACAAAGTAAATCAACCATTTAAAAAAATGTCATTAGGGAAATCTGCATGCCTAGCTAGATCATTTTTAAAATACGCGTTTTCAACTTCTGGAAAATGTGATGAGAAGAAATAGCATCTCCTAGCTAGGGTGCCCTTGTCATATCTAAAAAATGGAGTAATTTCCATTTTAAAACCTCACAAGTACTAAGTAACAAACAAAGGTATATGTGAATCTAAGGAACAACATTGAAAATTCCTGTCTTGTTCTATTTTCTCAACAATTTAGAGAAAATTAACAACACTACTCCAAAAAACGAAACTTAAAAACAAATTGTCTACTAGAGTTTTTCGAGTTCATTACGAGAAAGTCTAGCTGCCTCTCTTTGGCGATTCCACGGTCGATACACACTTGTAAGAGATCGAAGATGGCTCAATTGGAAATGGACTCCTAACTCATGTTCCGACTTTCCTGCATGACAGTTAACGTGTAGTTTTTGTACTGAAACATGTAAAATATAACACAAAATCAGGCAAAATCGATCTATCAATATTGAGCATACAATGAGGGGGAACATGCAATTTATTACACTACTCTAGAGATATATAGGGGCATCTGTGTGATCATAAAAATGGATTTTTCCTTTCAAAGTGATAAAGAGGGGGAAGAAAAACGTTAAAGACAAGAAGAGACTCATCTAAAGGACAAGCAATATTAACAAAATCTAGACTAGACTCTCCTAAATGAGAAGCAATATTAACAAATTTAATTAAATCAAGTCTTGACTCGTCTAAATGAGAAACAGTATTGGTAGAATCAATATCGTTATGGTATCAATAATAACCTCAGGACAATGACCATCCATAACTACACCGATAAAACAATATCACAAAAATTACTTCTTTAGTTTCTTTACTCCTTCAGTTTCTTTTTAAGTGTCCCCTACAAAAAGAAGTGCAATTTTTGAATAGAAAATAAATTAAGTACTTCCATGCTTAATTTTTCAAACATTTTTTTCACTAATTTAAAAAATTAATTGAGATCTTTAATTTAGTGCCAAGAAATTGATAACAGTATGCACGAAAAGTCCTTTATTTTCTACTCCAAAAATTCAGTCTTTCCGTGGGAGACACTTAAAAATGGATGGAGGGAATAGGAATTATGATTATAAGGATAGTGAAAACAATAATTATATACTTATAATAATAGCAGTAATAAGTAGTAACAACAACAGTAACACTCCGAATGATTCACCAAAGTATAAGCAAGGATAGATGCATGTACAATATTTATTTATTTTTAACAACAAAAAAGAATGTATTTTTCTATAGATGTCAGAATCGACTGAATTTTTTTTTTTATTGGACTGAAAAAACCAAGTTCAACAAGAAAATTTTATGATTCAATGGATGAAAAGTAGGTATCATACTTTGAAAAAAGTAAATATAACTCTTTTTGAAGCTCAGTTATGCGATAAATACTCCAGTTAACATAAATCAGGATAAAAGAGACAACTTATTATCATATAATTTATCAATCACTCTTGAGTCTAAATATTGCAGCTCATTTGTGAACTCCTTTTCTTTCTTTTTTTAATAACCTAATTAACCCTAAGAATATTGCAGCTGTGTCATGCCCACAAAAACAATCGACCAGGGATCCCAAGTCCTAAATTCCACAACCCGTGACTTGATAAAATAATTGACCAAAAAGAAATGGCAGAGAGAGAGAGAGAGCAGACAAAAAGGAATCATGGAAAAATAGAAAAATTGTTCACGTGTTTGGATTATTGATTGTGGTATTCTTACAGCACATTACACATCTTTCTGACATCTACTATCTTTTTCTTTTTCTTTTTCTTTTTGGTACGTCGGAAATTCTCTGACATCTATCTTCAATTATATAGGACCCACAGCATTTCTTAAATGTATAACTTTACTCATTTGTTCGCCATTCTATATGTCAATTAATAAAACTACCATCTTTTTTGTGTACATTTTTCTATTCCTAAGGTTAACATTATAAGTTCATACCCAAAGAAACAAAAAGAATGAAATATTTTTATATGCTTACATGTAAGGTGAAATCAACTACCAAGGTGATAAACTTACAAAGTAGTGATTTTTGATAGCTCAGGTGTCCCGGCCCGAGTGAGTAAGGATAGTGAGGCTCCGTTCCTCTAAGGAGAATAAATACTTATTTTTTAAATTAATAGTGATGTATTATGAGAGAATGACATATTTCGTAAAACGAGAAATAAGTACTTAAAAATTACTCCATCTGTCCCTTTTTAAGTTTACTGTATTCTATTTTGAACTGTCTCTAAATAAATGTCATTTTGTAAAGTTAGTAGATAAAAGTTGATCATTTTCTATGTAACCCCTAAAAGTATATTCTTTTTTAAAAAATTGATGAATTAAAATGTAATGATGATATCTTCATAAAAGATAAATATGAAAAATATTAATATTTTAAAGATACAATCATGTTGATTTCGAAAACTGCACTTACCAGAACGGGGCCTACGTTATTAAAAACTACAGCTGCTTAAAAATGTACTTCATATGATTTTAACCTGAAACCAATGTCCTCTAGCACTGAACAATTTCTCGTAGTCATGACAGCATTGGAAACAAACAAGACTGACAGTCACAGAAAAGAAAGATACCCCTCCGGAACCCAATGAAAAATGTTGTAGTAAGAGTTAGGAACTACCAAAACACAAATGCCAATGAAATCCACTTTTAACACAAAATACTAAAAGTAATAAAATCATGCATCCAAACATGTCATTAATAACTATACCTACGTACCTGTACTTGCACACACCTTTTTTCCCTCAAATCTCCTTTCTTTCATTTCACTGAAAGTTCCCCTCTCCAAAAGCTTGGCTTTTCGGCTGCGCAGCCTTTCTCTCTGAATCCAATGAGCTCATATCAAACCCACCACCACCACCTCCGCCACCCCCACTACTACTCATGCTTCTCACTATCTCTCCTACCCCAAGAAAATCCCTAGTCAAGCTATCAGAGAATTTAGGCTGTGTTTGGGCTTGCTCCATACTTGTTCTATTTGCATTATACCCACCATAACTACTCTCTTGTTCACTACCACCAAATGCGTTATTCACCCCTCCAAATATGTTCGAGCCCCCACCACCAGCAAGTGAGTTCATCAGATCTTGGAGATTGTTTTCGTTGTTCTCGCCGAAGACGCCACTGAAGTTAGATGAGATGTTTGGAGGAGGCCTGTGATCGGACTTGTTCCCGCTAGAGGAAGCGCTTCCGAAATTTTTCAGAAGAGAAGCACTTGAATTGCTCGTCGTTGACCCCATTTGAGCGGCCTTTTGGAGAAGCGCGGTTGCAGACATATGAGAGGGGAAGTTGTTATTTTGGACCGACGAGCTATAGAGAGAAGGGATGTTCGAAGTGATTTGGTTTCCCATTAGGTTTCCAGAGAAAAGACTTGACCCTTCATTTCCACTCCCACCACTAGAATTTCCATTGTTGAATTGATTTGGAAATAGGAAGCCCGAAGAAACTGGTAGATTCGGATTGTTTTGAAGATCAGAAAGCTGCATTAGCCCATGAAACGGCTTGTTTGAGATTAGTCCATGTTGGTTCTGACTGTCTGCTTGGTCGTGAAAATCTTGGTTTGGCTCGGTCATGAAGAAAGCAGAAGAGGGGAGGGGATTTGTGGGAGGTCGGAATGCGGAACCAAGATTTTGTGGGATGAGATTATCGAACTGTGATGGTCCGGGTCTGGCACCGCCTAGGCGTAATATATCGGTGGAGGGATGGTTAGGGTCTTGGAGTGAGGAAATTTGGTGCCCTAATGGAGATAAGCCTAAGCTCATGTTGTTGGTACTTCCATATAAATGGCTTCCAATGGCACTCAAGGAGGGTGGATGCCTTGCACTCTCTTGAGCTAGGGCGTCGCAGAAAGCTCGGTGAGTAATAAAACTGTCACGCCTATTAAAAAAATGAAAAAATAAGGTTAATAACGGAAATTAGAAATTTTTAATTGAATTAGGTATAAAACATTGACAACATAATTTGCGGTAAATTCAAGAATTGTATGCTAGGGGGAATATGATTCTAGAGTAGGTCAATGGTACATTTCATGGCTTCTGATGTACAAGCAATTAAAGCACTGGGTACCACCACCAATACCATATCAGATAAAGTACAATCACTCTAACGTCAAAATGATATCAACAGGATCCGTATTGTTGCCCTTGACCTATTATTATGATTGGTCCCAGATGCCTGTGGTCCAATTCTATGAAAGGGGTTTCAATGGTTGAGAAAAATGGAGGACCGGCCTTAGAAATCCAATTGAAATATATAAAATAAATTATTCATAATTTAGCCACCCATTTTGAAGAATCTCAAGGGTTATATTTAGGGTTTAAGGCTCAATAGCTAGAAGAGAGATTCAAAGAAAGGTAATTTAAGTGACAATACAATGACGAAAAATTTCATAGAAAAATGTTGGATTTTATTGGAGAATGAAAAAAGAAAATGGAAGGATGAAAGGAATATGCAGATTTTCAGAGGGGACTGCAATTTCTGAACAAGGCAAAAAACATAAATTAAGTTGGTGAAAAAAAAAATCTTCTGATCTTTTTGAAATGATTGGTCAATATAATTCAAAACCTGCCAATTTAGGGACTGGGAGTTAAATAAATGCAACAAAAGAGGTTTTACCATTATGATGAAAAGGGATCAATCAATATCCGAATTCAATTCCTAGGCCGTTCATGATTCAACTCAATTACTACAAATTACAATGAACTGCCTTTTTTTCTTCAGTGCCTAAATTATTAATACCAAGGAATAGAAAGCATTCATCTAGTACTAATTCTCTCAAAACCCCCCATATGAATACTTTCTCAATAGGGCAAGAACGCAGCAGCAGCAGCTTCATTCATTACTGAACACATTCAAATTATTGAGAGAGAGAGAGAGAGAGAGAGAGAGAGATTAGCATGGAAAAGGATACCTGCAAAAGAAGGGACCTGAACACAAGTAGCCAGCCCACAAGAGAACAAACCTGGTATACCCATTGCCCATGGGGGTGTGCATACAGCAACACGTGAATAGGTAAAAAAAGAAAAAAAAAAAAAAAAAAGGGACGATTCTTTAGCTCTGTACGTACGACCCCCCCATGATGGCAGTTTCCTCTCCAGAGATTATTCACGTGGGGAACCATTTTTTCTTTCCTGGCCTATTTTTACCATCCCATGTAGTGCCAGAAAAAAATTCCAAACGCAACAACAAAAACCACTAGAGTTCAAAAAATTTCAAAATGGAATCACAAGGCGATGGAAGAGAGAGAGATGCCGATTCACAAGAAAAACTGTCAGTGAAAGGAAAAAACCATCAGAACTTTTTCTTGGTTGGGGAATCTAAGTCCGAAAAACAAAGGAGCCAAGCCACACCCTTTTGTTTTTTCCCTCTTTTATCAAGCATATAACCACCTAATTAATATATCTTCGACAAAAATTCGATATACCTTGAACTTTCACTTAGAAGAATACTAGAGAATGTGGTATTTTATGAAAATTTTAGATAATATAGTGTAATCAGAGTCATTCTGAAAATCATCTTTTGGGTTTTTTTGAGCACCTTTTTTGGGTATGTTACGTACCACTGCAACATCTTCCTTGAAATCAAGAATATTGAAAAAATAAACTCGATCCGAAAAACGAGAATTTATCTATGGAATTGGGCATCAAAATCACTGGAGAAAGATTTAAGAATATACTGTTGTTAGTTACCTTGAGAAAAGAGTACCACAGTCACATCTATACTCCCTAGTACCACAAGTCTTGGTGTGAGCTTTCCAATCAGATTGAACAGCATACTTCTTTGAACACTTCTCACACTTGTACTTCTTCTCACCATGTTTTCTGGAGTAATGCTTCTTGATTCCGGTGAGATCACCGAGGGCGCGGGAGGGGTCATGGTGGACGCAAGTGGGCTCGGGACACAGATAGACCTTCCTCTTCACCTCTTTTGTAGTCTTTTGCTTTAGCTTCCAAGGCAAATTGTGTCCTCTTCTGTGGAGCTGGAGGTTTTGCTCCCTTTGGAACCCTTTGTTGCATACCTCACAAATGAACCTGTTTGTTGCCATTAGGGTTTTGGGAGATAGCGCGATTATCTCTGCGTCTGGATCTGTTAGGCAGAAAAAATTTAAAAGAAAAAAAAAGGACAAAGAAGAAAATATTAGAAAAATCTCATGATAATTAGTTAGAACACTTCCAAATTGACAGAAAAAGACTTTTTATAAAATTCCAATTTCAGTTTGAATTCCTCTTTGTACTTTCACAATTAGGGCTTTCTATTCAGAATAAAAACAAACACATAGAGCTCTATAACTTGTATATTGCATAGGGTATATATGGTCGACCTTTTAAATCTCAAGACAAGATAACTAGCTGGGATATTCCAAATTGATTTTTAAAAGGAATCTGAAAAAAACCACAAAAAAAAAAAAACTCATGTCAATTCCTCTTAGAAACTTTTTGAAAACTACCCATTTCAGTTTGAATTCCTCTTTCAACTTTCACAATTAGGGTTTTCTCATGAGACAAAAACAAACATATATAGCTATTAGCTATACAGTTTGTATATCGAATATGGTATGGTATGGTAGACATTTAAATCTCAAGATAATTAGCTAAAATTCAAAAATTGGTCTGAAAGGGGGATTTAGTAAATACCCCTATTAAATTCCTTGTTCAAACTTTCAAAATTAGGGTTTCATCATGAGATCAAATACCAACACACAAAAACACAAACTCAAGGGATAAACAAAATTTTTTTTTTTTTTTTGTTTCTGATAAAATTGGTTGATACTTGCTTGGAGTTCCGGGTTGATTTCTTCTCTTCTTCTGGGGAGGAGCTGATGAAGAAGGCGGTGGTGGCGGTGCCGACGAGGAATGCTGTTGTTGTTGTTGTTGTCTCATCATCTGAATCTGATCTTCTTCTCTCACTCCAAAGAAAGCCGCCGCCGACGAAGTAGAAGAAGCTGCCATCTTTCAAAACGACACCGTTTCTCTGACCTTTCCTTCTTGTTTCTTCGCAAAAGAACAATCTCAAAGTATTCCAGATATCAGCAATCCCACATGCAATTCTCAAGCTTTCTCTCTCTTTCTCTTCCGAAACCTTATCTGAAGCTGAAAAACGGGGGATTTGAGTTGAGTTGGCTGGGGGTATTTATGAGTTGATGAGTGAGGAAATCTGAAAAGTTGAATATCTGAAAAAGAAGCTGAAATCAAGGCAAGAAAGAGAGAGAGAGAGAGAGAGAGAGAGAGAGAGAGAGAGCTAGAGAGAGAAATGAAAAAGGGAATAGAGACCCCCCATTGATATTTGATGCTTTTTTCCCTCTACTGCATACATATACATCTCCCTGTATTAAATGAAAATGAAATTTTAATTTTATTTAAAGAAAATGAGATGCTAGCTAGCTGCAGTGTTTCCTCAATGATTCGGTGTCATGCAGGCACGCATACACATATATTTTCATCTCTCTTTTGTTTTTGTTTTCATTTATTTCCCTTTTTATCTTTTCTGATTTTTCCCTCTCAATCGTTTTCTACATTAAATGAAATGCAAATTACAGAAATTTAGAGAGAGAGAGAGAGAGAGAAAGAGAAGGAGCTAGAGGGGAAGGGTGATGGTGTTGCTGTTCATCATGCTGCCTCCAACGCACCCTAATGTGTCCATATGCGGCGATGGATTGGGTCCACCGACCTGAGTAGACCCTGACCCCTCTCTCTCTCTCTCTAACACCACTCTTTCCCTAATCCTAAGGGGTCTAGCGAGCACGAGAAGGCTAATACTTAAGTGCTTGTCTTTCATGTGGTTGTATATTCGAATTTTTCAGATGCAAAATATTTCAAATCTTGTGGCCACTGAAAGATTTGTCTGATCGTTAACTTTAAAATTTCAAAATTAGTCAAGGCGAGCATAAGCCGTCCTGGATATCTGTTTAAAAAATAATAATAATCTCTCTCATTTCGTATCTTCTCACTCACTTCTGGACAAACTTCCTTCATCACCTCCTCCCTGGCCCCACAGTAAATTAAACTAATAGTCCTAGTATTACATAATAACTGCTCTTTAGAGTTTGGGATCATTAAATATGGCATAGTGACCCACATATTGAATGTTTTTAGGGATGTTTGTGTCTATACATATAGAGCTGTGATGGGGGAGCTCAGATTTGAATTCGGGAGGGTAAGAATAGATTACCCAAATATAATACAAATTTTACATGTAATAATATCTCAAATAGTACACGTACTTTATGATTGATGATGTATGATAACGAAAAAAAGTACTCATGTTTCAAGAGTGCTAATTTATGATAGCCCAAAAGACACCTTGTTATAAGTTTAATCGTTAATAATATTCATAAAATAGTACTCATGCTTTAAGCTTAATCGTCCATAACATAAAACAAAAAATAATTCAAAAACAATTATCTATCAAATTGAAACTCAGCATTCTTTTAAATTTCAAAAATTATCTGAGAGTATTTCTAAACAAATTTTAAAGCAATTCTCCTTTAATTGTGCTTCAAAGCCTAGTTTTGATAATCTTCAATCCTCAAAATGATTGTTCGGTGATTGTGGGTGTGCCTCAGACTCGGGATGGAAGACTAATGGATGCACTTGTGTTGTTGGACTTGAAAATAGAACACACTGAAGTATGCGCGTGCAAGTAAGTGAGTGCATTAGGGGAGGTCAGTGCAATTTATCCAATATATATATATATATATATATATATATACACACACACTATCTCATGCATGCGTTGCATGATTTATCTTCGTTCTCTTTTTTTTTATTGGCAAAATTTTTTTATTCAAACTCGACAAAAAGGTACATCAAGGCGACCACAACTCTAGATACAAAAGAGGTTTGGATCATAGAGAAGGCCAAAAAGAAAAGAAAAAGAAATAAGAAAATACATCCAATTAGATTGTAGGTATTTTTTTGAAAAATGGAACCAATTACGATATTATTTAACTAAGACATGACCCAAAATGGTTTACAAAATTTCGTTAACATATAGCATATCCTTTTGTTCATATGTTTCAATTAACATTTAACATATCCATATAAATATCTAAGGAAAATAAGCACCTCGCTCACTTTGTGGGTCCAAATCAATGTCCCCTTAGGCATGGTTTGAAACAGCTACATGTATCCAAATACGTAGTAGTAACCATATACATATTAAAACCACTAAATGTTACATATCTGGCAAGAGCTGTCACGGTCATTCTGTTCTAAAATTTATTACACAATATGAACCTAGCGGTCGTGAATTGGATACAAGTTAATTGATATGTCTCTAGATTCGGCCAATTATCATGTGATTTTTATTCTAATGATATAACCCTAAGTATATTATACAATACATAGCCACTGATATTGGAAAAATTGCCCAAGGGTGAATCAGAGGCCATGAAACCAACACCCGACCAATGACGGATATCGATTGAGATGTGTCTAGACAGGATAGCTGATTCGTTTGGACAGGGTAGCTGCCCACTGCAATTTTCAAAATCTTAATTTGTAAAGTATGATTCGTTCACCGTATTTTACCTACGATACATACATACGTACATACTAATCTTAATTAGCATACTTGTTACAAATTTTTAAACTGAATATAAATTCGCTCCAGTAAATAAATATTCTTACCGTAACTCTATGCCTGATTGTGATTCTACATATAGCTTTCTACCACCATATTTTAGGTGAAATTACACGAAAACCCCTCATTTGTACATATTTGGATATAGATGAAGGGATATCTGTGTAATTTCACCCATAATTTACTTTTGGGTGATTTGCTCATCAATGGTGAAAATGGCCAAATGGGGCGTGAATTGTGAGTATTTTTTACTCTATTTTTTTCAGTTACCAGATGCGTTTAGCTCTGGGTGGTCACCTCAGCATCAAGAAGGAAAGGGGGTAATTAAGTCATTTCTCCAAAAAGTAGGAATCACAATCATGACCCATGAAAAGACCTAATCCAACCACTAGGGATAAAGAATCAAACCCTGAAATCGAGAATCCAAAAAAGTAGAGCTAATTAATTCTCTGTAATCACAACCAAATCATGGCAATGTGGTATATAATATTACTCCAAAAAATGCCCAATCGGAAGAATTATGCACTTAGGGCTTTTTTAAGTGGCTTATTTTTTTGTTTTTATTTAAAATTTTCACATTTTTTTTATGTTGCATTGATTTTTTGTGGATTATTATATCATCATGACAAGGAGAAATATAAAAAGTAACAAATTAAAATTGAAATCCAATTTTTTTAATAAAGACGAAAAAAATTGTTTTTTTTTTGTCTTTATTCAAAATAAATTTGGGTTTCGATCATAATTTTTTACTTTTTCGATTCCTCTCGTCATCACGAAGCAATAATTCACAAAAAATTGACGAAAACTAGCAAATGCGAAAAAAAATTAAATAAGGACAAAAAATCATCCAAATTGCTTATTTAGGCCAAAAAAGCCCTAAATGCCAAAAAGGGTGGTTTGTGTGTGTATTCCAGTCTCTCTTGATTGTGATTCTTATATTTCCTAATAACATGATGCTTTTTTGCATTCCAGCTGCAAATGTTTTTTTTCTTAAGAGAGAGAAAGTGTGTTGCTTAAAAGGATTGGAATGGCCATGGCCATTCGTTTAATAACATACAAATTAAGTACAACGACGGCTTAACCATAAACCCGTGACTGTTTTTCTACAAATCTTTTCTTTTTTGTAAATTAATGCGCATGTCCGAACTATTTTACATGCACTTCACTTCCATTTATCTTTGAGGGACTAATTAATCCCACCATTCATTTTTTTTTATAACTCAGGTGTCTCGGATAGCTCACGCACCCCTTGACTAATCTTGGAGGACCGATCCCCCTGCTAATTATAGGCGGAGATCCTAATTAAAGACGGGACAAAGTCTTGTAAGGCCAAACCCTTAATCCCACCGTCCATAGAGGGAGCCTCGATTAAAGCCGTAAAAACTCTCGTATGGACTAACTCTACCATATAAGGACATTTCGAATGAGGAGTCTATATATGAGGCAGTAATTAATCCTTACGTCTCAGGCCTTTGAAATTTGTTGTGATTCATCTCCTATACAGACTCGGCCGGGGGTAAGCCCCACAAGCCGGCGGGCTTGGGCGACCCCCGGCATGGAGCAACCAAAAGACAAAAAAAAAAATTCATAAATATAAAAAATTATAAATCCAACAAAAAAAAAAATAGGAAGTTTCTTGGAATACAAATAACATCGTCATTTTTATGGGGATGAGTTTTTCCAAGAACTTGACATTTGAAACCAATATTGCCGAAAGAAGTAACAAAATCGATTGACAACATTTGATTTTACAAGGTCTTATTTATTGAAAATATGATGGTTTCCAAATGGTATGGGTTGTTTATTGAATTTTGTTGACTATACCGGTCATAGTTGCTTCAGCGGAGAGGAGCTTTTCGAAATTGAAGTTAATAAAACTTCCCTTAGGACTACCATGCATGTCACTTAAGAGATTAAGTGAATTGGTTATGAGCTTAATTAAAAATGAGTACTTGGATAAATGAAAGTACGATAATTTAATTGAAGATTTTGTTTCAAAAAATGCAAAGAGAAGTTATTTTCTCTAAATGAGATCGTGCTAATCATAAAACACTATAATCAGGGTTGCATTTTGATTCTATGATGTACTTCAAGCTTAAAGCACAACGTAACCTTATTTCTTGTTTTTTGTAAGTCTTTTTTATTTTTTTATTTTTTATTTTTTATGACTTAATAGTAAGTGGGCAACCAAACTTGAGCGCGGGCTTGGGCAACTCAAATGTCGGGGCCAGCATTGCTCCTATATTAAGCCTAGTAACCTTTTTTTTTTAACAAAAAAAAAAACCCATTATTAATCATTGTATAGGATACAAAGATTAAAAGGAGCAAGAGCAATGGCAATATTAAGCCTTGTAACTTGCTATAGTGGGGTAACCATGCATTTCAAAAAAATTCACAAATATTTTGTGTTCATCTGTGTATTGTTTCGAGGTTGAGGTTTTTTGTGCTTATCGGTGGGAGGCTAGCTGCTGGAAGAGATCGAAACATTGCAAATCTCATAACCAGACGATCTAGAAATTTTCAAAACTTGAGCTAAAGTTAATTTAATTTCCCAAAAAAAAAAATTCAAAGTTGCTTTAATTGGAAAGATAAGCTTGAATATTATGTTGCCGAAAAACAAAATCTTTTTTTTTATAGAGAGACAGTTAAAATTCAAGAGGGATATTTACTCCCAAAAAAAAAAAAATCAAGCGGGGAACATGCAAAAATTGATCGAAGGGGAAAATAATAAATTAGTGCCATGCCAGATCATTTCTTGTGTGAATACAAAATTCGATTCAATAAAATGCAAAATGACGAGGTAAAACACAATTAAAACGTGCGTGTGTATGTGGGCGTTAATTGATTTTAGTTTGGTCGAAGTTTCAAAAGTGCACTGAGCTTTAGAGTAAAAACAAAAGAATGGTTAGTTATGGGAAAGGTTCCAAAAATTAATGGAGGCTAATTCAAATTTTACTCAAGTACTATGAAAGAGGAAGAAGAGAAAAAGAAAGTAACCACACGACAGTAGTACGCACTTTGTAGTAGTAAATTAGTAAAAACAAAAGGCCAAGGAAATTAATTACTAGCACCTAAGAAAAAACAAGTTAATTAATTACTACTCCGTTACAATCATATATATATATATATATATATATATACACGGGACGGTTCAAGGGACACCCAAATAAACACCTAAAAAAACACCCCAAATCTCAATCTCATAGTTTCCGATCAAATTTTTATGATCCGAACCGTTCAATGTGTGCAGAATGTGACTTTAAGGGTACCCTCTCGAAATTAGCCAAAAAAAGGACCGGGAAGTGCTTATTTTGAGCAGTTTTTAATTGAACCGTTCATGAAATCTAAGCTAAAAACTGCTCAAATCAAGCCCTTTTCGGTCTTTTTTTTTGCTGATTTTTCGCGGGTACCCTTAAAATCACGTTCTGATCGCATTGAGCGGCTCGGATCATCTCAATTTGATCGGGAACTATGAGGTGATTTTTTAGGTGTCTAATTAGTTGTTTCCGGAACCGCCCCGATATATATATATATATATGTATGTATAATATACGGGACGGTTCTAGGGACATTTAAAAAAACATCTAAAAAAATACTCCAAATCTCAATCTCATAGTTTCCGATCAAATTTTGATGATCCGAGCCGCTCAATGTGTGCAGAATGTGATTTTAAGGGTACCCAAGAAAAATCGGTAAAAAAAATTACTGGGAAGTGCTTGTTTTGAGCAGTTTTTAATTGAACCGTTCAATAAAAAACTGTTCGGAACTATTTGGATCAAGCCCTTCTCGGTCATTTTTTTTGCTGATTTCTCACAAGTACCCTTAAAAACACGTTCTAATCACATTGAGCGGCTCGGATAATTAAAATTTGATCGGGAATTATGAAGTATTTTTTTAGATGTTTTAATAGATGTCCCCGGAACCGCCCCGATATATAGATATATATATATATATATAATTTCCCATCGGATCCTTCATGTCGTTAAAAAATCGGTCAAACCATCTAACACATAAACAACGAAGAACAATTAAATTAATCGATCATGAAAGAAAATTAACAAAGAACCCAAGGCACATGCACTTTTTTTCGTGGTTCCCCAACTCTGTAGTTTTTTTTTTGCTCGGCAAAAGTAAACTTTTATTAATCTCGAAAGGGTACATCGAGAAAAAAACAAAATATTAGCGCAAAGAAAATATCCAACCGAAGTTGGATAATACAACAATTTACACCTTCACTTTTCGAATCCCATTCAAATAACCTTTGAAATCCTCCACAGTGTAGATCTTGATGTCGAACTTAGCCTTCATCCACATAGCTACTCTTGTTTTAACTAAATCCGCCACTTCCGAAGCCTGTTGTGTTGCCCCATTGAAAATAAACCCGTTCCTCATCAGCCAGATGGACCAGATATATTTCTCCAAGTTTCGAAACCTGTTCCCAAACCACCATAGAGCTAACTCTGCTATAGAAGACGGGCATACCCACTGAATGTTCCACCAAGCCAGAATTTCAGACCACACCACCCACGAAAATCGACAATGTAGGAGCAAATGTTGAGGTGTTTCCACATGCAAATCACACATAGGGCACTTTGCCAAATGAAGTTCAGAAATTAAATTCCTTTCGAAAAGTACCGACCTTGTAGCAACTCTATTTTGGATGGCCATCCAGGAGAAAATTTCCACTTTGGGGGGACTCAGATTCTTTCACAATGAACCAAGTAGAGCATTCCGTGACTGAGTCTGGGTTTCCCACTGTCTATAAACCGATTTTACCGAGAAGATTTTATCGGCTGTCCAAATCCACTGTAATAGATCATGCTTTGAGGGATCTAGCGTCACTCCATCCAATCTTCGTTTCAAAACCTCAAGTTGCTGTGACTCCCGAACCCTTAGTATGCCTCTAAACATCAAATTCCAACCACCACTGGCCCCTACTTCACAACAGTTGCACAAGACCTCCTCCTGTTGAATTGAACGCCTATACAACCTAGGGTATTCATCTTTAAGCGCTGTAGGACCCAACCACGAATGCTCCCAAAATAGAGTATCTCGACCGGAGTTCACCTGCACCTTGAACCCCTCTCGAATAGAGAATCCAAGTGCCGAATCTGC
The DNA here is from genome assembly GCA_018127125.1 of Rhododendron griersonianum. Taxonomy (NCBI): domain Eukaryota; kingdom Viridiplantae; phylum Streptophyta; class Magnoliopsida; order Ericales; family Ericaceae; genus Rhododendron; species Rhododendron griersonianum. The sequence goes on along the minus strand of CM030796.1, from coordinate 26,888,037 downwards.
ATTGCCAATTGCATAAATATCCCTCCATACATTAGACATCGACCCATTGCCAGGCGAATACGGGAGCCAGCTCCTCCGGTCCAAATTGTATTTTCCTTTAATGACCTTAACCCATAGTGAGTTTTTGTCGCTGCCAAACCGCCACCACCACTTAGCAAGTAAGGCCAAATTCTGTTGTAACAATCTCTTGATCCCAAGGCCCCCATTTTCCTTCTTCATAGTGATCCTTTCCCAATTAACCATATGCATTTTCTTTTTATCCGGAGTATCACCCCAAAAAAATTGCCTTCGTAATTTCTCCAGCGATTTGGCAACTGCCACGGGCATTTTGAAAAGGGACATAAAATATATCGGCAGAGTGCTAGAGTTGTGATTGATCAAAGTAAGCCTACCCTCGGTAGAAATGGTTCTTGATCTCCATACACAAAGCCTCTTTTGAGTTCTTTCAAGAACTGGTTCTCATGTTTTCACTTTCCTCGGATTTGCACCTAACGGAAGCCCCAGGTATTTCATGGGTAGAGACTCCACTTTGCACCCCATCACCTGAGCAAGAGCTTGAATATGCTCCTGTTGGACTTTTACCCCACAAAGAGAGCTCTTGGAGTAGTTAATCCTCAAACTGGACATTAATTGAAAACATCTAAGGATTCGCTTGATGTTTCCCATTTCCTCCAAATCATTATTGCAAAAAAGAATTGTATCATCGGCGAACTGGAGATGAGAGACAGTCACTCCATTATTCCCCAACTTAACACCTTTAATGATACTTTTCGCTCTAGCTCGTTCCAACATAATATTAAGAGCTTCAACCACTATGTTAAACAAAAATGGGGATAAAGGATCCCCTTGCCTCAGTCCTTTCTGAGTTTGGAACTCTTGCGAGGCTACCCCATTTATCAGAACAGACATAGACACCGTGGAGCAACATTCTTTAATCCATCTACACCACCTGACCCCAAAGCCTACCTTCATAAGCATATCCATTAGAAAACCCCAGTTAACACAATCATAAGCTTTCTCAAAATCCAATTTCATAATTAAACCACCTTGTGAAGAATGTTTCCAACTATGAATAGCTTCATTGGCAATTAAGACACCATCCAATATCTGTTTTCCCCTAACAAAAGCAGCTTGGGCTTCACCAATGATAGAAGGAAGATGATCTTTAAGCCTATTAGCTAACACTTTGGATAAAATTTTGTAAATGCTCCCCACCAACTTTGTAGTTGAGGGCCTCAAGTTTTTTACCGTGAGTTATGTATAGAGAGTACAAGAGTTACATCGGCTACTGAGGAAAGAAAGTATTTCTAACATCAGATTTAAATCACCAATTACCATAATACTTCTGTCTAAGTTGAACTTGAATTGTGAGCGAAATTAAACCGAATCAAATCTCAAACTTTATAAATTAACCCAACAATTTTTGATGAATCTCTAATTAGCTAGGTGAGTATCGATCGATCTCATTGAGAGTAAAAAACCGTTAACAAACTAAAGAGAAATTGTCACGTACGGTTCTGTTTACACCCGTTTTTGGCACCCAGTCCAAGGCTAGCGTTGGATGGCCATTTGGTTAGAATTTAATCGAATTGGGCCATGAATTGAAGAGTTATTGGGTCAAAATTAATGGGCCAAGGCAAGAGTATGTGGGCCCAATTAATTTCAGTTGGATTTGGGCTTGGGTTCGTGAGTTTGGGCCTATTTTGCAAAAAGTATTCGGATGGCCCATGATTTGGTTGGGTTTGTTAAGTGTGGATATGGGCTAAATAAATTAGTAGGCCATTTAATTTGTTAAGTGGCCCGTTACCCAAGTGACCCGTGAAAGGTGGAAGAAGGTTAGAAATTGGTTACCTGGTGAAAAGCTATTGGACCGAGTCAACTAGTTAGATGCCCCAGATTACCCACAAAAAGAGGGCGTGAGATGGCCCATTACTTGTCAACCGCCCACAAAAGGAGGTGGAGAAAATGCATTATTTTCTTAACCGGCCATGATCAAGAGTTAACACATGGGTAACTATCATTTACCTCCAATAACTACCCATGATTCCACTAAATATATTAGTGGGTAGTTATTTTGGACACGTGGCAAGATCTGGAGGCCACTTAGGACACTTGTCAACTCGTGGTGAAGGCGGGAAATGCAGGACAGATCTGGCCGGTGCAACATTCGCCTATAAATATTAGAAGTCAAGACAAAAAAGGGGTTCCCACACCAATCAAGCTCAACGCTTAAAAACCAAAACCTTCCCAGTGAAGCAATTATCTCTTTTTTCTCACCTTCACTCAATTACTTCACCAAGTAATTCGAGTTTCGTCTCTCTTGTATCCCAACTTTGTTATTAAGAAACATAATAAAGTAATTCCTATCTCTCTCCATCCCCTACTTTATTATTACGATATAGTAAAGTAATTCTACGTTGTTACTTTCTTTCCTACGCGGTTAGGAAATTATTAAGTCCTCGCACGAAGAGGCAAAACCACGGACCTTCACTGCAATCCAGCCCTTAGGTTGCAGCGCTATCGCCCTCTCAGATCTAGAAGTCAGAACAGGGACGCCCAGTCCTTCACGTTGGACGCGACAAGTCCTGGCACGCCCGCTCAGTCCTTTGAGCCATTTCGGAGCTAAACATCTTTTGGCACGCCCGGTGGGACCCTGAGGGAGTGGCAGTCGACGTGCCAATACTCCAGGAAGCTGGCCCCGCGGTCAGCACCAAAGATCTTGACGACGCTACTGACAGCGTCAAATATTATATGTTCATGGCAGGACACGAGATCTCCCACGACATCACACAGTCAATCTCTCAATCGTTCTCTCAGTCCTTGGAACCTCTGACCATAGCAATCCACATAATGACTGCTACGCTTACAGAGAGGCTACCGCTCGCTCCTCAGCAGCAGGGCTTTCCACAGTTTGGTGTTTTTGGTAACGGTCAAGACCAAGCTGGCCTGCTAGGGGGACTTCCCCCTCCTCAAACATTCTACCATGCTACTTCTTCTAACAGTCCTGCACTCAGGGGGCAAAAGGAGAAGGGAGTCGCGATTGGAGGAGCCCAGACGCCTCCAACAAATGACGAACGAAGGTTTGTTTTGGCAGACAACCAGCCCAGACCTGACAAGACGGACAAAAGGCCTCTACAAGGAGGCCAGGGCTCTGGAAAGGACAAAGGAGTTGCTCATACTCCTTAAGCGTCTAAGACTCGGGGGGCAAGTTCAATCCAGGACCATCAGGCGCAAAAGGCACACCCACAACCGCCTCCTATGCCAAACATGCTTATAGGACGGGATCAAGTCCTGAACTTACTCCAGGAGCAGTTAGGACCTGGTTTCAGACCTTTGGGAAGACCAATGTACAGGAAGCCTCATACCGAAGAGGTGGACAGAACACCTTTCCCGAAGGGCTACAGAGTTCCAGAGTTCCAGACCTTCAACGAAGAAAGCATGCATTCAACAGTATAGCACATTGCCAGGTTTCAAGTTCAATGTGGAGAAGCTGGGGCCATTGATGCTCTGAAGTTGAGGCTTTTTCCCAATTCTCTCACTGGGACAGCCTTTACTTGGTACATCAACCTTCCACCCAATTCCGTGCAGACCTGGGCTCAACTAGAGGAGATGTTCCACCAACAATTCTACAGGGTAGAACCAGAAGTGACGTTGGCAAACCTGTCATGCTATCGTCAGACCCATCTCGAATCCGTGGAGTCCTATCTCCTACGTTTCAAGACTGCTCGATTCAAGTGCAAGATAGTCCTTCCAGAGGCCGAGTATGTGCGCATAGCACTAAACGGCTTAGGCTTTGAGATGAAGAAGAAGTTCTACGGGACAGAGTTCAGGGATCTGTTTGAATTGTCCTCTAAGGCTTCTCATTACGAAAGGCTCTTGGTGGAGGAGTAGGACAGGAAGACAGCATCTAAAGAGACGTACTTCCGTGACCCTAACTACGAGATGGCTGCAGTGGAAGCAGAGGCAGACCCAGACGTAGCCGTAGCAGAGATCATCAACAAGAAGCCATACGCCTGCAAGGCCTTTGTCAAGATGGAGCCCACCAAACAACCTATCCAGAACAGTCCTAATAGGCCAACCAGGGCCTATACTTTTGACGTTGGAAGGGCTGAGGCCATCTTTGTTCAGCTCCTTGCTGACAAGCTGCTCAAACTGCCCTTTGGTCACAAGATTCCAACCGTGGAAGATCTGAAGGGCAAGGAGTACTGTATGTACCACAACTCTTGGAGTCATTCAACGAATATGTAGACACCCCAATTTGGCCTAACGATTATTTCAAGTCCCACCTTGGGACCATCCCGATGATGAAATGGATACAGTGATTGCTGATTGCTCCCTTGAGAACCTTATGACTTTCAGTAAGAACTTTGAGCCACTTAGAGGACCCAATTCAGAGCCATATAGCCTTTCAGACAGAAATACAGAAGCCTAGGAGAATCCATCTGTCGGCCGTGACATCGATCCCACGGCCCTAACATCATTTCCTCACCCGAGCGACCTGTTGCTAGCAAAATCTCCCTAAGAGATCAATCCCTCAGCCGCAAGATCTATCCTTCGACCGAGACATCCATTACTCGGCCGTGATATCCTTTACTCGGCCGCCAGATCGACCTTTTTCCAGACTCTGGAACGTGTTCTGTCAGACGTTTGATCCAACTACACTACCTTCCCGATGCGTTCAGGCTACGCTCAGATATTACGACGTAGAGTTAGAGGTGCATTGCAATTGCAATTGCCATCTCGTGATTTGATTGGCCGGAGTGAGTCACCAATTGCCTATATAAAGGGCCTTTGGACTCCGAAAATATACACACGAAATTCATTAGAGAATACACTCTCTCAAGCCACGAAACTCTGTCAAAATACTCTCTCAAACCCACTCCTCAAAAGCCCTAACCTCCCGAAGGCAGCCGTCAATCCGGCGATCAAACCCGAAGTTCAAACCCTAACCCTAGGATTTTCAATCAAGCAATCAGTCAATCACATCCAATCCGAAGCAATCAAGCAACTGAGGGATCAAGGTGGTGAGGCCCAATGGTCTCTAGTTTGTTTTATTTATCGTTCTTACGCTTAATCACAATTTTCTGATTATCTGTTAATCTTCCTGTCTGGTGTGAGGAAGAACACTAAGCGGGGCTTCGATCCCTCGGCCGGTACATCAAACCAGGAGGATCCCTCGGCCGTGACATCCATCACCGGCCGCGGGATCCATCTCCCTGGGACAGTTTGTTTTGTTTTGCTTTCTGACGCATGCTTTATTTATCGCACTGGCTCACTTTACTTACTGTTTAAAGGAATAAACAAACAGACTATGTGTTAGAATTAAATGAAGCATCTATATGTCTTATGTCGAATGATTATGGGTTAGTCTCACAACTGGGCAAAGAGGGGTGCCTAACACCTTCTCCTTATTGTACTTTTGGCTCCCGTATCCAGAATCTCTATCTGTTTTCCCAGTTTTAATAAATTGGGTGGCGACTCTGTTTTGATGATAACCGCTATCATGTGGCGATGTTCCTAGCCATGGGAATGTCCATGGTTTTGGTTTACGAAGCAAGCAACCAATCGAGCAAACAAACGTGATCAATCTGTATGGCGATGCCCCGTTTGGGAGGTGTCTACAGTTTTTGGCCACTCTGCTGGGGAATATGAGAGGGAGAGTTCAAATTTCTCGAGAAAGAGAAGCAGCCCATGGGGGTAGATGGCAATCCATTTCCTTCAGGGCTGAGCACAAATATGGTCTCTGTCAACATGAGAGGCATGCCTAGGACTGCTCCTAGGCAGAAGATAAGTTTGGGAGCCCCTTCCAGAGAAGTTCACAAGTCCAGCCCAGGTAGGTACTGGGATCCCTATTGTGATGAAAGGGATGTCAGGACTGAACGGGTCAGGAGGATTGAAAGGCAGAATTCATGGTGGTCTAGACCTACAGGGGTAAAGAAACCAGAGAAGCCAACTTGCTCTATGGTTTGTACCGAATGTGGACATCATGCAAGTCCTAGCAAACCAATCCTGAAGAGCGTCATTGTGGGAAGGACTAAACCAAGGTCTGAGGAGCCACACAGACCTAAGGGAAGAAGGGTTGCTCGAGAATCAGTATTCAACCGAATTCAGCCAGGGTTGGTTGAAGTTGAGGATGAGCTTGACAACCTGAGGATATCTGCTCCGTCCAAAGGAAAACCTAGGGCTGTGAGACCCCCTGCCACTCCTCCAAATGAGTGGCATAGGGTTGAGCATCCCAAGTTTCCATCTCCTCCTCCGCCTTTGTCCAGATCTCAGAAGAGGCGCCACCAACGATTCAGGCAGGCAGTCAGAAGGGCTGAGGGAGAGACAGATTTGTTGGACGACCCAATGATTGAAGACGACCCCAAGGGGAAGTTGAAGATAGAAGTCCCAGCACAGGAGCCTCAGGTTGAAATGCCTAAGGCTAGGAGAGTACACAAGCCCTTGGAAAGGACTGTGGAAGAGGCTATCATGGAGCCTCCTCCAAGGACTTTACCCAAGAAGCAATTTCCTGCTGGAAAGACATACAAGGAGGCGGTTATTAAGACGCCTCTGAAACAAGCTACTGTACCCAAGAAACAACCGCTCTTGGAAAGAACTCTAGAGGAGGCTAGGATTGAGCCTTCTCCAAGATAAGTAACTCTGCTCAAAAAGACATCCCTTGAACCGAGGAAGCCAGACTCGGGGGGCAAGTCAAAGTTAAACCCTCGGGCTAAGGAGTTCAAACCTGGCCAAGGTCCTAATATGCACTGCAACATGGTGGTGATCCTGCCAGCAGAGCTGGAAGCCAAAGACAACGCTCCAACAGCTTTAGAGGGGGATTTTACAGAAATGGGGCAGACGGCTGAAATTCTGAACGAGTCCTTCTCTGTAGGACTGAACGGACCTTCAGTGATTGTACTGAAGGACGAGACCGAAGGAAGGTCTGAGGATCGAGCAGCTAGTGTGATCTTTGAGAGGCCAAGCCCTGCAATGAACAAACACATCAAGCCCTTGTACATTGCTGGTTGCCTTGATGGTATGCCAGTCAACCGTATTCTGGTGGATAATGGGTCTGCCACCAATCTCATTCCTAGGTTCATGATGCAGAAGCTTGGGAAGACTGATCAAGACCTGGTCTCATGCACTTCAACCTTGACAGATTTCACGGGAAAGGAGACAGCTTGTCAAGGTATTCTGATCATGAACTTGACGGTAGGATCCAAGACATTGACAACACCTTTCTTTGTTGTTGATTCACGGTCTTCTTTCAACGTTCTATTGGGGAGAGATTGGATTCACTCCTATCTGGCAGTTCCCTCAACCCTTCACCAGTGTCTTATTTTCTGGAACCAAGACGACGTGGAGGTCATATGGGCTGACCGCAGACCTTTCTAGGCCTCATGTTGAGGCCCATTTATACGATGAAAGGGTTGGTCCAATGAAAGTGGCAGGTCTTGACAAGTATGGCCGCCACAAAGTAGCCCCTATACACGGCAACAAATCAGCTGAAGAGGTGAAGGCACTTTTTCAGGAGTTAATCGGTTCTATGATCAGGGAGTCAAGTAGGCCGATTACAGCTTCCTTCAAACGCCCTTCTTAATGTTAGTAAAACCTTCAGAAGAAGAGAAGAGTGTGGCCCTCCAAGCCACATTATCGAAGTTTGAGGCCTACTTGCTTGAGAAGAGGCTTATGGGAAGTGAAGAATCAGAAGACGATCATTCGGCCTGTGCGGCCGAAGTGATCAATGAGGATGATAACCTGGTTGAAGATCTGGACGAAATCCGTCTGGAAGACCTTGAAGCAGCTCCAGCCAAGTTAGATGATCTGAGGGCTGACGTGCAAGATCCCTTGGAAGAAGTTAATCTAGGAGACTTAGAGAATCCCAAACCTGTGTATATTAGCCAACTTCTGCCAGAGGATGTCAAAGTGAAGTTCATCGAGCTCTTGAAGGAGTTCAAATCCTACTTTGCTTGGGATTATGAGGAACTTCCAGGTCTGTCCAGAGGTCTAGTGGAACACAAGCTGCCCATTCAATCGGGGTTCAAACCTTTCAAATAACCACCAAGGAGGATGTCCAATGAAGTCTATTTGCAAGTCAAGGACGAGATTGAACGCCTCTTCAATGCTGGGTTCATACGTACAGCCAGATATGTCACTTGGCTCTCTAACATTGTGCCAGTCCTTAAGAAGAACGTCAAGGTCAGAGTATGAGTGGACTTCAGAAACCTCAATTTGGCATCCCCAAAGGACGAGTACCCAATGCCAGTCGCAGATCAGTTAGTTGATGGAGCTTCTGGTCACAAGGTTCTGTCCTTCATGGATGGGCATTCTGGTTACAATCAGATCTTCATTGATGAGGCCGATACGGCTCAGACTGCTTTTAGGTGTCCCGGAGCCCTGGGGACCTTTGAGTGGGTCGTAATGCCCTTCGGCCTAAAGAATGCAGGTGCCACATTTCAGCGAGCTATGAACGCCATATTCCATGATTTCATTGGCCGTTTCATGGAGATCTACATCGACAACATCGTAGTCAAGTCTCAGTCCTACGACGAACATTTGCAGCACTTGAGGAGATCATTCTTGAGAATGCAACAGTTCGACTTGAAGGTGAATCCTTTGAAGTGTGCCTTCGGAGTTTCCGCAGGCAAATTCCTTGGATTTTTGGTCCATAACAGAGGGATTGAGATTGACAAGAACAAGGCCAAAGCAATCGTAGAAGCAAAGCCTCCTTCCACCAAGAAGGAGTTGCAGAAGCTCTTAGGTTCATTCAACTTCTTGAAAGGTTCATCTCAAACCTAGCAGGAAAGGTCCAGGTCTTTTCTCAACTCTTGAAGCTTAAGGACCAAGACACTTTTGTGTGGGAGGAAAGCCACCAGAAGGCCTTTGATGAGATCAAAGGCTATTTAGCTCAGGCTCCAGTCCTTATGCCTCCCATCAAGTAGAACCTGATTTTGTTGTAGTGTGAAGGCTCTATTGGAGGCCTTTTAGCTCAAGACAACGCTCAAGGAAAGGAACAGGCAGTTTATTATTTAAGTAGGTTGCTGACTCCATGTGAACGGAGATACAAACCTATTGAAAAGATTTGTCTTGCCTTGTACTTTTCAGCAATAAAGTTGAGGCACTATATGCTTCCCGTTTTGGTTTACATCATGAGTAAAACAGACCTAGTTAAGTATTTGCTTTCTCGGCCCATCATGAGAGGCCGAATTGGCAAATGGTCTTTAGCTCTAATGGAATTCAGTTTCCAATACATTCCTCAAAAGGCTGTAAAGGGCCAGGCCTTAGCAGATTTCTTGCTGATCATCCATGCGTAGATATCGGCAACGAATCTGAGATAGGACTGAGTGCACTTGAAATATCACCCACTCCTTGGACACTGTTTTTTGATGGATCAAGGACTCAGGAGGTCTCAGGCTGTGGGGTAATTATCGTTTCTCCCCAAGGCCTGAGGACTAAACTGTCCTTTCAGTTTGATTTCCCATGTACCAATAATCAAGCCGAGTATGAAGCAGTCGTTATAGGCCTTGAGATCCTTAGAGATCTAGAGGCCAGAGAAGTAAGGGTTATTGGGGATTCATTCCTTGTGATCAATCACTTGGCAGGAACATTCAAATGCTATAGTGAAGAGTTAGCTCCTTATTACATGGCAGCCGTACAATTAATGCAAGATTTTGACAATGTCACTGTCAAACACGTCTCAAGGAGTAAGAACACTGAAGCCAACAGTTTGGCTCAGACCTCAACAGGCCTAAAGCTCTCTCCAAGAACTTTTCACAAGATCATCACAGTCCAGAAGAGATTGTTACCTTCTGTTAGGAGAAGGGGTCTAGGACTGGAGGTATTTACTTCAGACTTCACGAGAGAAGAGTCAGATGATGAACCTGAGAACGATTGGCATACACCTATCATCTCTTTCCTTAAGAGGCCTTACTTTAGAGCCTCTAGGAAGGTGAGAAGGAGGGCCATCAGTTACATCCTCGTTGGAGATGAATTGTACAAGAAAAGCCTTGAAGATGACTTACTCTTAAGGTGTTTAGGGCGCCCAGAAGCCATGAGGGTTATGAGTGAAGTCCATGAAGGAGTCTGTGGAGCTCATCAATCAGGAATAAAGATGAGATGGCTAATCAGAAGGTATGGTGCTTGACCGACCGGGTGAATTAAAATAAAGACGCGTCCCAAGCGTAGGACTCTCGACCGATGTAGCATAATATCCGGAAGTACCGGAGTCGAACCACAGAGATGGACGAACGTGTGCAGGACTCAAAGATGACGGGTTCACAGTTTATCTTGGCTCTTAGGTAGCCACCCCTTGTTCAATGAGATTGATTTACTAATTAAATTACCAAACTGAATTAATTAAATATGGATTTAAAAAGGAGAGTACAACCGTGGGAACCCAGCGTCCGCAACTAGCCTAACCAATGTTTACTCGGGCCACAATTATTTACTTTGTTGATTTTAGAATAGGAAAAAGGATCCCTAACAAATGTACACCACCTGTCACCAGTCCCCGTGCGCATTCGAATTCCGGCGATGCTTGGGTTTTGTTTGTTAGAAGAGTTTTCGTCTTCTAAAATTGCTTAAAGATTAAATTAATTCGAACCCGAGGTAAAAATATTAATTAAACTAGCCACGGGACGCCTTCGTCCTGCGGCTGCACTCTACGAAATTACTCATTCATGCTTAAGCAATAAACGAAGAAAACCCTAGATTGAAACATGCTTCTGAATACGAAATAAACAAAAGATACGAATTAAACAAGTATCAAAGAATAACTTTATTAAAGAACAAAAATTAATAACGCATTACCGAAGTGCGAGTAATTGAACAAAGCTTGAAAACTTGAAAGGAAGAAAACTAAACAATATTCGAAAGCAAAGAAATCATGATGGCAGCCCCGTTCGGCAGCCCCGTTCGTAAAAACCTTCGAAAAAAGTGATGCCGGTCTCGTTTGTGTGTGATGCTTTTATAAGCTACAGTCACCGACTCTTTCAATAAACGCCCTATATTTCTCTCTTTGTTTATTCCAAGCCGAGGATTGCCTTTGGAAAGCCCACAATTTTGTCAAACTAATTGTGAAGCATTGGGCCCACCTAATAGACATAAGTCCAAGACCAATTAAGTCATAACCCAATTAAATTAGTTGCAAACCCATCACTGAAGTCAGCATGTGCTCGTGTTCATCGGTAGCGCTACATCAGTTTTTCCATGGCGCTACCGAGCTCCCTTAAGGTGCTTTGACTCCGTTGACTGATTGCTTTGGCCGATCGTGCTCGGTAGCGCTACACCAAAAAGGGTGTAGCGCTAGCAAACCCTTTGATCACTTTGTGCGCCATGCTATGCCATCTCTGAGCGCTATACTCATTCTTCTGTAGCGCTCACGAAGATTCTGATGATTTCCTTGCGAATTCTACTTCAACACTTAGTCTCCACGGCCCTCCTTGCTCTCAAGCTCCATCACGGCCTTCAAGTCTCTGCAATCCAATCTTGGCGCCAAAACAGCCTTATTTTCCTAAAAATTAACAAAAACACAAAAACATACCAAAGCAACGCATCAAGTGGAAAATAGGGAATAAATTAGATAACAACGTGTTAAAACTACCCTATTTAGGCACTTATATCTACGATACCGCGTGCCTATCATATGGGTACTATTGGCCAACCATTTAAGAGGACTGCATTCGTTTTTCCAAAGGATGTTAGCCCTGTCAAGCCCATGGCCCAATTCAACGTGTTCCTGCAGCTAATTACCATGTTGTGGTCAAACCTTGGCCATTTAGGGGGCTGGGCTTTGGACGTTATTGGGAAAATTTATCCTCCTTCTTCTGAAAATCATACTTACATCTTGGTAGCCACGGACTATTTCACTAAGTGGGCAGAAGCGGTGCCATTAAAGTCTGTGGATCAACAAGAGGTAATCAAGGTGATCAAGGAGAGAATCATCCATAGGTTTGGATTGCCAGAACACTTGGTTGTAGATAGGGGTATAATATTCATGGGTCAACAAGTGGTCAACTTTGCTGCACAACAAAATATCATTATGTCCAATTCTACCCCTTATTATGCTCAAGGAAATGGTCAGGCTGAGTCCACCAATAGGACTCTGGTCAATATTATTGAGAATGTGGTGGAGGATAACCCAAGGGCTTGGCATGAGCTACTTTCTGAGGCCTTATGGACCTACAGAACCTCAAAGAAGGAAGCCACCAATATAACTCCTTATATGTTGGTCTATGGGCATGATCCAGTCCTACCAATGGAAGTTGCAGTAAAGTCAGCAAGGTTAGCATATCAACATGGCCTCACTCCTGCAGATTATACTCAGGCCATGCTGATAGAATTGGAGGACTTGGATGAGGTCAGGCTCTCAGCCCTGGACCATATGTTGGTTCAAAAGAGAAGAGTTGCTAGGTCCTATGACAAACGTGTGAGGAAGAAGAGCTTCTCCGAAGGTGATTTGGTTTGGAAGGCTATATTTCCTCTAAATGAGAAGAATTCAAGATATGGCAAGTGGTCGCCAACATGGGAAGGACCTTACCAGATCTCCCAAGTCCTTAGAGGTAACGTGTACCTTCTTATGGACTTAACTGGTGGTTTGTTTAAGCAGTTAACAAATGGAAAGTACTTGAAGTATCATTATCCTACTATGTGGGAGATGAGAGATTTTGGAGAAAGCCAAGTTGATAAGTCATAAGAGTGTTAACCAGCAAGGCCTAAACAGAGGCCAAAATACTTGTTTTGCAAAAAACATAAAAGCCTTAGGTTTAGGCCACAAAAGCATTATCCAAGCCACACCAAACCATTGCCTTGGCCAATTAAAGGAAAGTTCCAAGTCAGGCAAGAAGCAGATAATACTAGTTATTACAAAACCAAAGTTCAAAAGTGAAAGTTTTTGAGGTCAAGACCTACAGAAGGCCTTCAAGACTGCTTTTGAGATTTGTCCAGGAGGTGTTAAGGTTGGCAAGCTGAGCTTCAAGTGTGTCCCGCTGCCCACGAAGACCTGGGACTTCTTCAACCAGGAGATTCAGCTTCATTTTCTGGCTTTTCGATCCAGCTTTCAGTTCTTCATGATGTTGGGCCAAGATCTTGGACTCCTTCCGAAAGCCTTCCATTCGGCCTTCAGCTTGTGCCAATTGGGTTTTGAGATCTTGAATTTCAGTGGAGGTGGCAGTGATGCTTGCTTCATTGACCTTGATATCTTCCTTCAGCTGATTCCATTCAGAACTGAATTTGGTAAACTCCATTTCAACCAGGTCCAATTCTGCCAACTTGGCATTGACCTTGTTATGCTCGTGGTTGGAAGAATCATGGGACTTGATCATGGTAGAGAATTCTTTCTGGAAATATTGAAGAGAGGTCTCCTCCGCACCCAAGGCCTGGGACTTTACAAGCACATCCATAGCCTTTTTGACATTTGAGGCTCGAGCGGGATGGGCAATAGCTTTGAAGTTCTGGAGGAGAGCCATTCTAAGGGCTGTTTTAGCCTCAGTGACTTCCTCTGCAGTAAATTCAGACTGTGATGTGGAGCCAAGACCACTGCTTGAGGTGCCCGAGGTGGCCGCTTTCAACATGTCTTGAGCAGATTTGAGCAGGGAGTCCAGATCTTCATCTTCTTCTTCCTCTGCCACATTGGCAAGGCCAGGACTGACAGGAGGGTCATCCGGCAAGATGGGGTCAGCAATTGGAGACCTAGGTTTTTCTGGAGTCTAGGAGGATGCCTCGTGTTCAGGTTCTTGCTCCGAGGTCTCCAGTCCCTTTTCTTCTGTTTCTATCTCTTCTTCCAGATAATCATCAAGTTCCTTGGGATTAAAGACAAGAGGGATTAGATGGTAATAAGGAGCCATGAAGGCTGGAGAATTCAGGTCATAGTACATCCTTATTATGGGGTTGTGTTCAGTGGCAGAGATGGTAGTTTCAGAGTCTACAGGTACTGCGGTCCTTCTCCTCAATCTTTTCCTTGTGGGGGTGGGGCCAGCCGGTTCTTCTTTGATCTTAGGGGCGTCCTGCATAGAAAGAGGTGTCATTTGATGCGCCCAGATAAGGAAAATTGCAGTGACAAGGAATGTGCAAACCTGCTCAGAAGGGTCAGATTCAGGTGAGCTAGTTTTTGCACCACTTCTTGTTCTACCAGCCACAGTGGTTTGTGGGGCCTACAATGGGAGATGAGGAATGAGTGACATGTTCAAGGAGTTAGTAGGTGCTAAAGGACTATACCTTTGGTGTCTGCCTACGTGCGAGCATCTTTGTCCTTTTAGGTTTTTGCGTTGCAGTTTCAGTAGAGAGATCCTCTGGGATGCTCTCTGGCCCTGAAAACAAGAAAACAATCAGGCCAAACTTCGACAAATTCAAACTCAATTCATACGTTCAATAGTAAAGATATGAGGCTTACCTTTTCTTTTGGAAGTCAAGGAGGGAGAAGGACTGATCTGTTGCAAAGGCACAGTGATGCCTGGCTCAGGAACACCAGTAGGTTGAGGGAAGAGTTTGGTTAAAACATCCAGATAGGGAGCATGGAAATGCATTTTAGAATAGTCTCCCCACCATTTGTCAAACTTGGCCCCTTTATCTGTACGTTCCACGAAGGTGTGAAGGGCAAAGCTCTTTCTCAGATCAGGGAGAAGGTTTCTAACCCTTTTCAGCTCTCTCGGTTGGATCACAGGCCTATCACTAAAATCCTCATTCAGAGATTGATATGGAGGCAAGGGGGTGAGTTGGCAGAGCCCAAACTGCCGAGCGAATTGGGCTGCATTGTAATACTCGACCCCACATTTGTAGTTGGTTGGGGTGAAAGCCATTCCATACATGAGGTCATGGGAGATCAGGAAGCTTGTCCAGATTTTAAAATGTTCATCAAAGTCATCACCAGGATATGATGCCCTTTGCTTCAACCACCAAGGAACCGTGTCCCTTGCAAATGGCATCCAGTTCTTCCCCATATTTGTGAGTTCATGGTAGAAGAATTTGAAGTAGGTCCCGAAGGTGTATCTAGGGCCACGAGCTTCGACATAGTGAAGACCGTAGCAGGTGTTTTCTGATTTTTTGTTCATTGGGGGAGCATACTTAGGAAAGTAGGACCACAACCATAGGGTTATGATCCACAGGGGGCCAGGGGCAAAGATGAATTTGTTGTTGATTAATTCTTTCATGCCTCGGTAAAGGTGGGCCAGGACCAAGGGGCCTAGTGCCAGCTTCTGCCCTGAAGCTAGGGCACAGGCCAAGTCGATAAAGTCCTTGGTAACTCTGTTCGCGGATACACAGAAAACAAATTTGTTCAACCAGTATAGGAGGAAGGCCACGTGTTCATCATCCTCAACAGGGCCTTTCTTGGCGTAATGGTTTATGAAAGGGGCATACGACAAGGGGTCCTTGTACTCGAAATAGGGGGTTTTCTGTGACAAGAAATAGTTGGCCTCTATCCCATGTGGACGGAGGCCTGTCAGAAAAGCCAGATCTTGGAGAGTGGGGCTCATGAGGCCTACCTTAAAGTGAAAGGAATTGGTGGTGACTGACCAGAACTGTGAGGCAGCAAGGAAGAGGTTCTTGTCCATGTCTATGATAGATCGACTGAGAAGTATGGCGTCTCTAATCCCGATCTGCTTCCATAAATCTCCTTTGGCCTCCAACATTCAGTCAAGCCATTCAACGTATTTGGCGTCAGGTCTGTGCCAAAGTCTGTTAGGGATGTCTGTGGTAAAGCGGTTCCAGTCAAGGCATGGGGAATCAAAGGGGAGGACCTCCCCTGCTAGCGGGTACATGGACGCAAGTTGAGAGGGGAACCCCAATTGGAAGGCGGCGCCAAGTCCAACTCTGTCAGCATTGGTGATCACTAGAACGTCGTTAGTGATTGCAATGTGCTCGTCGGCCATGATTTTGCGAATTTGCACCGCACGGCTGTTAGGGTTTGGTGGAGGAGCATTGGCTTTATGTGTCGCCATTTTGGGTTGCAGATCAGAGACCCAGAAGAAAAAAGCAAGGGTTAGGGTTTTTCTGGTTTTCGTTGGAGTAGGGAAGGATGATCAGGGAAGTAGAGAGAGAGAATGGAGGCCCAAGAATGGATTTTTATGGGTGACGGTGCAAGAATCAAGGGGCGCCGTTGCACTTATCTCTCGTGATAATTAAAAGAGTTGGACCTCTGATTGACGCAAAGAGTCCTGACGGCTTGAAAAGCTGCATGGAAGCCAATGCAAGGCCTGGGGTGACGACACGTGTCCCCTAGGCCTAAAGAGGTGATAATTATGGCTGCTATTAGGACTCTTCGGTGGGATCCTTATCTTGGAAACTGTTGAGATTTGGTTTAAATCAAATGGGAAGAGTCCAAAACCAATTAAAGGATATATGTTGGAACCTAAAAATTGTTAGGCCTAATTATGGCCTGATTATCTTTTGAGTTTAATTTCGGGAAATGATTTTTTAGGCTAAGTGAGCCTAATTATCTTTTTGTTTTTTCAAATCCAAGGATAAGGACTCGTTTGGCTTGCCAAAAACCGTGCTCTGTCCTAAACTACAAGCCTAGATCTTGAATAAAATCAAGGCCTCGGGGGGGCATTGTTTACACCCGTTTTTGGCACCCAGTCCAAGGCTAGCGTTGGATGGCCATTTGGTTAGAATTTAATCGAATTGGGCCATGAATTGAAGAGTTATTGGGTCAAAATTAATGGACCAAGGCAAGAGTATGTGGGCCCAATTAATTTCAGTTGGATTTGGGCTTGGGTTCGTGAGTTTGGGCCTATTTTGCAAAAAGTATTCGGATGGCCCATGATTTGGTTGGGTTTGTTAAGTGTGGATATGGGCTAAACAAATTAGTAGGCCATTTAATTTGTTAAGTGGCCCGTTACCTAAGTGACCCATGAAAGGTGGAAGAAGGTTAGAAATTGGTTACCTGGTGAAAAGCTATTGGACCGAGTCAACTAGTTAGATGCCCCAGATTACCCACAAAAAGAGGGCGTGAGATGGCCCATTACTTGTCAACCGCCCACAAAAGAAGGAGGTGGAGAAAGTGCATTATTTTCTTAACCGGCCATAATCAAGAGTTAACACATGGGTAACTATCATTTACCTCCAATAACTACCCATGATTCCACTAAATATATTAGTGGGTAGTTATTTTGGACACGTGGCAAGATCTGGAGGCCACTTGGGACACTTGTCAACTCGTGGTGAAGGCGGGAAATGCAGGACAGATCTGGCCGGTGCAACATTCGCCTATAAATACTAGAAGTCAAGACAAAAAAGGGGTTCCCACACCAATCAAGCTCAATGCTTAAATACCAAAGCCTTCCCAGCGAAGCAATTATCTCTTTTTTCTCACATTCACTTAATTACTTCACCAAGTAATTCGAGTTTCGTCTCTCTTGTATCCCAACTTTGTTATTACGAAACATAATAAAGTTATTCATATCTCTCTCCATCCCCTACTTTATTATTACGATATAGTAAAGTAATTCTACGTTGTTACTTTCTTTCCTACACGGTTAGAAAATTATTAAGTCCTCGCACAAAGAGGCAAAACCACGGACCTTCACTGCAATCCAGCCCTTAGGTTGCAGCGCTATCGCCCTCTCAGATCTAGAAGTCAGAACAGGGACGCCCAGTCCTTCACGTTGGATGCGACAAGTCCTGACACGCCCGCTCAGTCCTTTGAACCATTTCGGAGCTAAACAGGTTCTCATCGTCCCTTTTATCTCAACGCACTCCAAATTGCCATTTATTTGTGGATCTCCTCCCCATATCATGTCACCCGGCCAAAAGTTAAAAAGTGCATTGTTTCCAGAAATTAAGACAAATAATAGTAATTCGAAAACAAAAGATCCCTGGCCTAAATGACATTTAGAATCTGGCAAAGTTAATTAAGCTAGCCTAGCCTCTATGCGCGCAGATGGGTACGTACATAATTAGTGTTAGGTAGGAAGAAATTAAGTTTTTCAGTTACAAGAAAATTTGTCCACACTCGATCATTTAGAGCAACAAGACTTCAAAAAATGAGCTGATCGATCGAGCAAAAACAAACTGAGAGACCAGTATGTGACAACACAGCAGTACTCTGTTGCAACACCAAGACAATGTTTTGTTTGCTAGAAAACCTAGACACTGAGCAATTTTTTTCAACAGTACTACTACTGATGCATGGCATCTTCTGCTGCCTTTTTTTTTTGTTATTTTTATTTATTCCCCCCTCTGTTTTCCAATGATTACCCTAATACTTTTGTCCGAATTCCTTATTTGTCCTCTAACTAACTGATTCCGTAGTACGGAGTATCAGTTTATGGTTCCTATTGCATTTAAAGTGGTCAATTTTATTCCAATTCAACCGCGCTTTGAAATCATGGAATTGCCTAGTGGAGGTGGTAAGGGGAATTATTCTCTCACTCCTCTCACATGCATGTTTTCGACGTACTCCTTCGGGGCTACTCCGTATGGAGCATTTGCTTCGGCTTCAGGTGGACACCCCTGCTAGTGGGTGGTCGCCTGGTCGGCTTATGGTTTCTAGGGTTAGTTGTATTGCACGTAAATTAGCCAAGACACCTGGTTAAAAAAAAAAATTTTGAAAAAGTAGACCATTTCTGTTGCAGTTTCTCAAACATGTAAAAAAGTCGGTTTTGGGCTGGCCAGATTTTACGGGAGAGAGCAATCTAGCTAACTGGGCTCTGGTCTTGACATGGTTTAGTTTGATGGGCTTCTCTTCTTTTATGAGAAAAAAAACATTGGGCTGCTCCATGGACAGGTTTTTCTTTTTTATGCATCTCTCTCCACAGCAATACAGCATGTAGTGCTACTATTTCCAAATACCGTTCAACCAAATTTTTAAAGGATGAAAAATAAAATTCAGTGAAAAGGACAATATTCCAGTAAAAGTAATTTCAGGTGTTCGTTGTACTGCTTTGAAGTGTTGGAATTTGTAAATACTAATTTGAAAAGTGAACTTAATTAAGCCCGAATGAACAAGAAATATTACGTTATAGGATCACTTTAGTTGATCTAATATGCAACACATTCCAATGATTTAACATAAGTTTTCATGATAGTAGTATGTTACTGTAATTACTAATATGTATCATCCTGAGATTCTTGGACTGACTTCGCCCAAAAACTTGTTGCTTAAAGAGACTGTGATGAGAAACCACAAAAGAAAGACTTCCAACGCCAAAGATGCTCGCGGCTGAAGCGATTAAGGCTGTGTTCCACAAACCGAATAAGAACTTATTTTTTGTTCAATAATAAGGTGTGTTCCACAAAATGAGAAGGGTGCTTCTTATTTTGGAAGAAGCACCCTTAGGTACCAATGGGCGGCGGGAGGGAAATCGTACCGGCGGCCGCGTCGGGCCGTCTCCTGCCACAGGACGGCAATTCTAAAAAAAAAAACCAAGGGGGCTTATGCGGGAATCAACGGCATCCGAGGTGTGTAGGGTGCTTGATCCGAGCACCCCTGGAAAAGCCCCCTTGGTTTTTTTTTTTAGAATTTTTGGACGGCTCGGATCGGCCGTCCGGTGACGGAAACGGCCCGACGCGGCCGCCGGTACGATTTCCCTCCGTCAGCGCCCAACACAATAGCAACAGTCTTATTTTTTGTATACGGCAACTTCAAGCTCAAAAATCATGTGTTTACGCAAATAATTTTTCTATCACTATGGATCTTATTTGATAGATCTCATTGAGATCTTTAATACAGTGCGGAAATTTTTTTTTTCATTTACATTATTTTTGAGTTTGAAAATGTGAAGTGAAGTTTGTATTTGAATTTTGTGGAGGTCCTTATTATTTTCGAATTTTGAGTATGTGAAATAAGTTAGAGTACTTATTTTTTAAGAAGCGTTCTGGAAAGTAGCCTAAGTCCAAGCCGATCTTACATTTCGAGTTTTCCGTTTGTTCGTTCTTGAATGTAAAAGAAAGAATAAAGAAAAGTAGATCTGATAAGGCATTACTTGTTCAGGACTCTGGTTTTCAGAGAGAGAGAGAGAGAGAGAAGGAGAAGTCGTTGTCCTTCTGGCGCAGTGATCCCCACCCCCCAATGACTTTACCAACATATCCCCGCACTAAAGGACGAAAAACAAGGAGAGGAAGAAGGAAATTTGGGACACAGACGAAATTGTGGAAAAATAAGAAAACCCATTAAAGTAAATTTAAATTTGTGTGAACAGTGCAAAAAATAGAACAAACTTACAAGTACGCCCTCATTCTGCCCCAGCATATACCGAGAATATTCCAAATTGAAGGACAAAATTAGAAAAAATCAACCAAATTTGTCCAAATATAAGCATTAACATCTTCCTTTAGCCTAGGGGCAAGATTACTGCCCAAACGGCCCTAAGGCCTAGCCCAAGAGGCCACCACCTAAGGCCTGACCCAGAGTTAGGTTATGTAATGGAAAAATGACAGTTAATGACGTATTTTGATAAT
Organism: Rhododendron griersonianum; assembly: GCA_018127125.1. Taxonomy (NCBI): domain Eukaryota; kingdom Viridiplantae; phylum Streptophyta; class Magnoliopsida; order Ericales; family Ericaceae; genus Rhododendron; species Rhododendron griersonianum. Next base: position 26,867,661 of record CM030796.1, on the reverse strand, counting down.
TAATACTCGCCAAGGACATTTTCAGCATTAATAAATATTCTGAGTATGTCCTTGGCGGGTATTAATTATTAAAACACGTCATGGCCCGTCATTTTCCCTTATGTAAATATAAGGGGAAAAATTCAAAAAAACCCCTGAACTTTGAACTCAATGTCAAATAGGCACCTGAACTTAAATAAACTTCAATTGAACACCTGAATTTTCCCTCCGTTATTCAATTTACCCCCTGCCGTCTCAATCCGTGACTTGCCGTTAACGGCAAAGGCACAGTAGCCCTACCACACACCAAAACGGCAACGTTTTGGTTAAATAAAAAATACTTACCACCAGTTTGCAATCCTATGAAGCAGAAACGTGATTATGAGAGCCTTAGAGACAAAATTTGATTATGTCTCTTTAGAATAATATGATCAGAATAATAAAATCTTCACACCCGTTCAAACGGATTAAAAATTGGAGCACTTAATTTTTTAACCATATTTTTTAATATATAAACGGTCTCAAAAAAAATTAAGTGCTCAAATTTTCAAAAAGAATTTTTAAAAAAATTCCCCCTACTTCCAACATTTCTCTCTCTATCTCTCTCCACCTTCAATTGAACACCTGAACTTTCACTCCGTTATCAATTTACCCCCTACCGTCTCAAATCGTTAACGGCACAGTTAAATAAAAAATTCATACCACCAGTTTGCAATCCCATGGAGCAGAAACGTGATTATGAGAGCCTTAGAGACAAAATTTGATTATGTCTCTTTAGAATAATATGATCAGAATAATAAGATCTTCACACCCGTTCAAAGGGATTAAAAATTGAAGCACTTAATTTTTTAATCATATTTTTAATATATAAACGGTCATAAAAAATTAAGTGCTCAAATTTTCACTCCGTTTTGAATCAGTACAAAGATATTTAAGTGCTCATAAAAAATTAAGTGCTCAGAAAATTAAGTGCTCATAATCACATTTCTGCTCTATAGGGTCCTAAATAAATAACACATACTTAATATGAGAGCCTTAGAGATAAAAATGAATTACGACCCTTTAGAATAATATGATAAGAATAAAAAGATCTTTGCACCGATTCGAACGGAGTGAAAATTTGAGCACTTAATTTTTTGAGATCGTTTATATATTAAAAAATATGGTTAAAAAATTAAGTGCTCCAATTTTCAATCCGTTTGAACGGGTGTGAAGATTTTATTATTCTGATCATATTATTCTAAAGAGACATAATCAAATTTTGTCTCTAAGGTTCTCATAATCACGTTTCTGCTTCATAGGATTGCAAACTGGTGGTAAGTATTTTTTTATTTAACAAAAATGTTGCCGTTTTGGTGTGTGGTAGGGCTACTGTGCCTTTGCCGTTAACGGCAAGTCACGGATTGAGACGGCAGGGGGTAAATTGAATAACGGAGTGAAAGTTCAGGTGTTCAATTGAAGTTTATTTAAGTTCAGGGGTTTTTTTTGAATTTTTCCCAAATATAAGAGCAACTCCAACTAAGCTCTATAATGATCCAAACACTATAAGAAAATGTGGTTTTCTCGACACTAGTTTGTCGACGTTTCTAAAAACGCCGATAAGATGACTTTTGCTGGTATTTCCAAAAGCTCAACTGGAACTGAAATTAAAAGATAGAAAAAGAGACTTTTTAAAGTTTTCTGTTTTGTTTTACTAGGCTTAAGAAAAGTTATTGAGTGTGTGTGTCATATGCCAACTTATGTTTCAAACATATTTAAGTAGCAAATTAAGCCCAAGAGTCACTTAGTTAACTCTAAATTCACCGCCATGTTTGATATCCGCTATGCAAGCTCGTAGATTGATTGGTAAAGGATGTCAAGGTTATTTGTGTTCTATTCTTACTACTGAATCTGGTGACACTAGTTTGTCGGCGTTTCTAAAAATACCGCTAAGATGACTTTTACTGACATTTCCAAAAGCGTCGTCTAACATATGTTCAAGACAGCAGGAACTAAGAAAGATGAAAAAAAGAGAGAGGAGACTTTAATGCATCTTTTGCACTTTTTAATACACTTTCACACACTTTTATACACTTTTCACATATTTCAATGCACTTTTAAACCTTGACGACAATCATTGAACTGTTTTTAGCATTTTTTGATGACAAATGCTAATTGATGCCCTTGGGGCACAAGTTTAAAAGCATTAAATGAGTTAAGAAGTTTGCAAAACACCATTGGTATAAATGTAGAGTTCTCCAATGTAGAGTTCTCACCTACTTGTATTAATTGTAATAGTACTAGATTTTTTTAGTGTCAAATTTGCCCTCGCTAATTGAAAGTATTTTAAATATTTATTTTCAAATGGTAAGAAATGCTGTAGTTTTTTGTTCTTTATTGCTAATGCTAATGTAGTTTGTTCTTAAAAATTAAAGTCAAGGTTTGTGCTTTAGTTATAAGGGATAAAATAAAAAAAATCTCTACAAATTTTTTCTGCTAAATGATAACGTTAAAATTATTTTTGGGAAAATTTCAAAATACCCCCCAACCTTTACACCAAAATTCAATTAGACTCCCAACCTTTTAAAAACTTTAATTTTACTCCCAACGTTATCTTCCGTTAATCAAAATGCCCCCTTCCGTCCGAATGACTAACGGATTTCGTTAAAAGATCCGTTAAATATCGTTTCGATCGAATTTCAATGATCCGAGCCGCTCAATGTGTTCAAAACGTGATTTTAAGGGTACTCTCTAGAAATCAGCAAAACAAATGATCGGAAAGGGCTTCATCTGAACAATTTTTTATTGAATAGTTCAATAAAAAACTGTTCAAATCAAGCATTTTTCGGTCATTTTTTTTGCTGATTTCTCGCGGGTACCCTTAAAATCACGTTCTAATCACATTGAGCGACTCGGATCATCGAAATTCGATCGAAAAACGGGAGGTGCAAACCGAAGCAAAATCCGGATGTCCGGACTTGAACAAAATCCGGATCGATCTGCACCTCCTCTTTTCCAATCGAATTTCGATGATCTGAACCGCTCAATGTGATTAGAACGTGATTTTAAGGGTACCCGTGAGAAATCAGCAAAAAAAATGATCGTGAAGGGCTTGATTTGAACAGTTTTTTATTGAATAGTTCAATAAAAACTGTTCAGATGAAGCCCTTTTCTGTCATTTTTTTTGCTGATTTCTTAAGAGTACCTTTAAAATCTTGTTTTGAACACATTGAGCGGCTCGGATCATCGAAATTCTATCGGGACGATATTTAACGGAGCTTTTAACTAAATTCGTTAGTCATTCTGACGGAAGGGGGCATTTTGATTAACGGAAGATAACGTTGGGAGTAAAATTGAAGTTTTTAAAAGGTTGGGAGTCTAATTGAATTTTGGTGTAAATATTGGGGGATATTTTGAAATTTTCCTATTATTTTTGTTTAAGTCAAAATTTTTTGGCCTCGTTCTCCCTAACTTTATTGTGGTATTGTTGCCTAAATAATATTTTTGGACCCATTTTTTCTTCATGTTAAAGACAACTCATTCACCTATTTTTTGATAATTTTTGGTATCATTTACTTTTTGTAATTATTTTTAGTTTTTTATCATAATTTTTAAGACTAACTATTCGTCTCAACAAGAGAAATTAGGAAAGTATAAAAATGTGAATTGAAGTTAAAAATAATTTAGGTAAGACAACACTAAAACTAAAAATGTGGATCTCCAAGAATTTTTTTCTATTAACTAAAAAAGTGATCTCTCTGAATTATTTGTTCGTGATTCTATCGGTTAAAGAATAATGTTGGTAGCAGTGAAAACTTACACAACGATATAATAAATAATTAAATACAGTACTACAGAATAACTATAGTCTAGTGTTTCCAACCATTCAAAATTTAAATGCACAGGGACTCATTTAAGGAAGAGAGATCGTCATTAATTACTATACCCAAACAATTGCCCCAACGGCCCAACGTCACACACCAACGTCTCTCTCTCTCTCTCTCTCTCTCTCTCTCTCTCATATGGAGGACGAACAGAGCTGAAACAAACCCTATGCGTGTTTTCCCGCCGCTGAAGCCCAACGTCACACACCAACGTCTCTCTCTCTCTCTCTCTCAACAAACCCTATGCGTGTTTTCCCGCCGCTGAAGACGGTGGCCAAGGCCGGAATCACGTGTTTGTACGTTACTGATTTTAATTTGGGGTGTGTTTGTTCGAGCTTGGGGACAAGGTAGGCGTTTTCTTCGACGAAGACGGTGCGGCCATGGTGGTTGAGGGCGTTCCAGAGGAGGGTTTCGTGGGTTAGCCGAAGACGAGGAAGTTGCAGTTGGGGCAGCAGCGGAGGGCGGCGGCGAATGGGCAGTTGTCGTTCGTGAGGCGTAGTGGAGGAGGGCGTCGAAGATGGGTTTGGGTAAGGGGGTGCCGTCGGCGACGGCCGTGGTGTTGGCTGTGGTGGTTTCTGTTTATTGGGACTCTGATTTGGTTTCTGTTTCTGGGTTGTGTTAATGGCGCGGATTTGTAAACAGCAATAGCGGGTTGATAAGGGTTCTTTTTCTATTCCATCACTCTCATCTTGTTGAATTCTTGATCTGAGAGAAAATCAGAGATGGGTTTTGTGAGTATTGTGATGGGTTTTTTCGGATTTGTCTTGTTGATCAAGGGACCTCGGTTCCGTCAAGAGAATTCAATTCAGTCAATTACCGCCTAAAAAAAAACCACGCAACATATACTCTACTTCATCCAAGCCGTGTATCGTCACCAAAATAGCGCAGCACGTCGAAGGTTCAACGCTCCATTCCTGTTTCTAGGGCAAGCCTGGGGATTCTCAATTGGTATCCTCTCTCTATTTCTTCTTCGTGTTCTGCAATTTTCTAGGGTTTTGAATTTAGTTTCTAGTTTGGTTCCATATATACGATTTTAAAGTTGGTAATTTAGTTTCTAGTCTGGTTCTTGGGAATTTAGTTTCTAGTTTGTTTCTAGTTTGAATTCCGTTCCCTATGTGTTATGGCAGGCGATTCTTTATCGGTAGAAGATAGTTTTGGGTTGAATAGATGTTCTTGTTCGCCACAATACGAATACAAATACTAATTCAGGTTCCTTTTATCGTTCGGATTTTTTGAATTTTTGGGGGTTTCCCTTGCTATTACCTAACAACTTGTGCTTCGTTTGATGGATATGCAGCATATGGTGATGGAGTACTTTCAGATTCTTTCTTTCAAATTGCTGGTTTATTGGCTTGAAAAATCTGTATACTTCCTATGATTCCTTGTTAGAGGTGATTACTAGAACCCAATTTTCATGAACTTAACATGAGGCTATTATGTGAGTATATAATTAACCCCACTATTCTTTTGGATTGAGAGATTATTGCAAGGCTCAATAATCTCGCAGGAGTGTTTGTCTCAATGATGTGCTATTGTTCTTACAATTCTCCCATATGCTTGCTTGTTCGAGTCATGTATTAGGATTGGTTCTAGCTGGGAGTGATACTGGCTTGTCATGGTTTGCTTTATGGTTTTTCCCCGTTGCATTTGGTTTGCCTAATATGAAGTCTCATCTATTTTTTGGTTTTTTTTTTCTTCAAGTTTCAAGTATATGATTGTTAAGCACATTGCTATTGCGTCGTCGGGTATGGTGCTGTGCTTATTCCTTTTTTGTCACCTCTCCTATTGTAATCTATTTATAGAGTATTATCTGTAGATTGTCGTGCAATGTCAATTTTTTTATTGTTCTTCTTCTTTCTTACCGTGTTTTCCATTGCTTTGTGGGCAAGGCAGAAGTCCAGTTGAACTGTTGTAGCGTCTGTTGCTTCCTTGAGAGAAGACGCTCGATTATTGCTCCATTTATGTGTTCCTAAGGCTGTACGAACTGGGGTGAGTAATTTCTATGGTTTCAATCGTGAGTATCAGGTGTGTTTCTTGTTTTCTATTTCTTCCAATAGCTGATCGATGAACCTTTGTTCCCTACTGAATGTCCGAGCTTTCGTCCAATTCCTACCTCATTCAGGTTCGATTAGTTCTTTCCAATCTATTTGTGATGATTATTTTGAGGTATTTTTTGGGATTTTTGTAATTCGGTGCATTGTTTGTGTCGTGGTTCTGAAAATGGGGATCTGATTTTTCGATGTTATTTTTCCATTTCTGACCTAAATTTGTTGTTCCTTGATTTTGCTACGAGGCTGGTTTGTAATTTTGATGTATTTCTTCCTCGGTAATGTCGAAAGATCCTGCTTTCTTTGAAGAAACTGATATTTTCTGTTTCATGGATTGATGATTTTCATAATTTGGTTGGAGTTGCTGGAAGTGGCGCACAAAATTTGTGTTTAGGAGGGGCCCAAATCACGTGTATTTTCATGTTGATAGTAAGAAATATATTTTATATGTACACATTGCTATTTTAAGAAATGTTTTTCACTCAAGGGACTTGCAGGGGCCAATTACATAGAATTTTTCTTGAAAATTAGTATAATAGGCGATAAAATTTTTGGATTTGTGCAGGGGCCTGGTCCCGCTAGCATCCCCTTGGGACCACCCCTGGTTGCTGTGCTTCTGTTGGTTTTACCCATGTTTTGAGCAGTTAATTTTATGACGCATTGATGCTATTGTGCATTGAAAAATGTAGATGTTAAGTGTTCGTCTTTTTCTTCCTTTTTTTTTTGTTTTGGTCTAAAATATGCACAGATAGTATGGTTCTGTGCCTATTCTTTTACAGTATTTTTCTATTGGTAGTGTGTTGATAGTGAAAACGATGAATCGAGTTCATAATTACTTAGGGAATGGTCTATCATTGAAGAAATCAACTACGAGTGCATATTTCCCTATTCCATTAAATAGAAAACCAATCTTGGCAAAGAATGATGCCAGGCCCTTAATGCGGACTTGATTGGGAGTACTTTACATACTTAAGGATGTTTTCAATAAATTTATTTCGTATCCCAAAAAAATAAAGAAAACATAGTTAAGTGTGTGATGTAGTACGTTTAAGGGTATGTATGTCATTTTGAGTCTTTTGTAGGAGAGGGTCTATAAATAGGAGTCTAGAGTGCTCATTAGGTAGCTTTTGATTATTAAGAATATTGAATATATTGATTGAGTCATAGTTTCTCTCTCTACCCTTTGGGGTTTATCCCCTTGAATGGGATTTTGCTCATTCCTTTGAATCTTTGATTCCCCTTTGATATTTTGATTGCATCAGTGCGGCACTTGGTTGGAAAGTCAAGTTGATTTGGTTTGATAGCATTGTCTTGCTTATGTTTAAGTTGTAGGTCTTGCCTACTTTTAAGTTTGTAAGGGGTTAAGTTGTTCATTTTTTAGGAGACCATATGTTAGTGTATTTTGGGACAATGAGATAACACAACAAAGTTCTCTCAGTTATTTGGGGTTGGTTATGTGAGTCTGTTTCGGCTCACTTAGGTCTGTCCGTCCACCCTCTATCTTGTCTTCCTTTATGCCAATAATTCATGTCTGCATAGGATTTTGCATGTTTTTAAACGAGTTTTTAGTTGCCTAATAGAACTCTCCATTTACTGTGCTACTTACCGATCTTCCCTTCTTCTTTCATTGTGGAATTCCATGGTGCGGAATTGAGAATATATTCTGAATTTGCAAACTGCTTCAAATCTTATTCGCTTCTCATCCCAGGGGACTTTTAGATGTTCGGTCGGTAACGTTACGAGTTTAACGATGTCTGTCCATTGTACAAGATTATGACTCTATTTCATTCTCGAATCATTACAAAAAGCCGTTTTCCAATGACTTATTAATACGAACTTTTAATTGGCGGTCTTATTGGAGTGTTGTTTTGGATGCTTTGGTTAAGATAAGCCAAACAATGCAACGCTTGTGGGCTCTAGCCTAATGGTAATGGATACCCATACACAAACCTCCAAACATTATATAGTTATATCTCACATGCTTTCCCTAAGTATTAGACTTGATAGACACAATAATAGATAGTTCTGTGTAGTTTCCTTTTTGGCTTCCAATCTTATTATGTTTAACCTTGCATTTGACCAATGTTTTCCTTTATGGTTTCAAACTCTATCAGGTACTTGGAGTGAGCTCATGTATTTCTGTTGTAATGTAGGTGCTATCATGTTGTCGCTATTGACATTGATCCTCAAAAAGTGGAAATGGCATTAAGTAACACAAAAGTCTACGGCTTGGAAGATTATGTTGATTTCATTGTTGGAGACTTTATCCAACTTGCTCCTTCTCTAAAGGTATGCTTTTGCTCTCCTGGAACGAGAAAATATTGGAATTTAGAAGTAAAGGAAGTCAAGATGTTACTTATAAAAAAAAAAGTCCAGATGTTTTTATTCTTTTACCTGGATGCATTCTAACAAGGCTTTTATTATGATAGCGAAAATTTGAGGTCAACAATATTTTCAGCACCCTTGCCCCCCACCCATCTCTGAAAGACACAAATGAAAAAGCTTGTACCAATGCCATTTACTGTTCGGAGCGTGGTGTTGTTTTCATGTTTCTGTATATTTAAAGTGAGTTCTTATCTCTATTTTGTGCACACTCATATACAGGGATTGCTTAAGTTCTTCGATGTCATGAGATATTTGATGGCATGTCACATCTGTAACTGTGTAAACTGAAGTGTTTTGGGTGGATCCGTCTAGAGGCAACCTTCCACAGTTTTGTTATCCTACTACTACCTATTGATTTCTCTATAGAAATCAGTTGAATAAAACAGTAAATGGTGTTCAAGAGAAATGGAAAAGAAAAAAAAAGGCAGAGGAAATGAGTGGACTATAGACGTTATACATGTGACACAATTGTTTGCTAACAGGTTGAGGGTTCGAAAGTCCTAAAAGTGAGCCCTGGAACACATACCTACCTTGTAAACAGAACTTTGAGCTGTGCAAAAATCTAACTAACATGGAGAAACTCAGCTTTATCATCCCTGGGAAATGTAAAGCAGGGATGTTGTTAATCGAAGCTAAAAATTAGACCAAATTGGACCATCCTTTGACGTTTAATATTACTGCTTTTCCTCCTTTTCCCCTACGTAGATAGATTTTATATTCCAGTGTTTGTTTTGTTAGGGGGACGCAGTATTTCTCTCTCCACCATGGGGAGGTCCGTCATATAAAGCAACAAAGAATTTTACCCTTGATTTATTGAAGCCAAAAGATGGGTACGTGCTGATGCCCATACACTATCTTCACAATGGAGCCTGAGTAAAAAGATACACTGTCCTTCGTTTGTGCTGTATATTTAGACTGTTAATAAAGATAAATTAGAGAAGTGGAACAGAGACCAAGGGCGTTGGCGCTCTAGGAACATCTGGCATTTAGACTAAACTGATTCAAAATTAAAGAAATTAATCTTGAGGATGTACTAGGGAAAAGGCCAAGCGGCAACTTATGTGGAATGATAAGATCCATTGCCTTTAGTTTATGTAGGATGAAGCCATCAGTTGGGACTTAGGAGATTGCCATATTTTTTATTAATTGAAGGGGTGTGGATTGAGAGAAAAATACGCAGACAAGTCGAGTTGGGGAAGAGAGAGAGAGAGAGAGAGAGAGAGAGAGAGAGAGAGAGAGATTCTTACGGGTATAACTACTTTAAGGACTTACGGGTATAACTACTTTACCACTGAGTATTTGATATCTTGTTCAACAGCTGACAAAGACAAGGAGTTCTTTGAAGATAAGCTGTTGTCCAGTGCATTAGCTATTGATAATTTGCACGACTAGATGAAGACTTTGTCTTTGAAATTAGAGTCTTTGGAAGAAACTGTTAGAAATTGTAAGTTATTCATGTTTTGTTGTTTCACAAGAAATTTCATATGCATTTCGAAAATAAGGAAGCTGGTGAGGTGGAAGCTTATCATTTTTCAGTAGGAACCAAAGATTTCTGCTCTGTAATTCTTTAATTCGCGGTTAATATGTGTTTGAGTTATGAATGTAAGCGAAAAAGAGTTGAACGAACTCAGCATTGAGAAAGATGAGGTAGAGAAATCTTTTAGAAATGAACAGTGCAAAGCTGCCAATCTTATCAACGAAAAAGGTAAGAATCTTCATGGCCACTTGTTGTAGAGACAGTTCACAATTTACTGAAGTTTTATGTGTACGAGATTCATTGCTTTTGTTGATGGTCTGTTTCTGGATTTGTGACTCTGGCAGCGTGTTGAAAAGAGAAGTTTACTATTGGAAATTAATCAATGTGGGTTAAAAAAGAACGTGATAAAGGATTCAAACTATTGCATCTTGCCTCAAGTTGGTTAAGGAGGAGAAAGACCTTGGTTCTCAGTGTGTTTAACAATAATATGATCAACTCCACAATATGACTTTGCATGTTACACAGAGACAAATGCACTTCAAGTGGTGAATAAGGAGTTAGACAATATGATCATTGAACTGCGGAAAGGTCAAGAATTTGCAATGGTACAGCATGCGGAGGAATGCCTTTAGCAGAGGAGAGAATTCGGAGGTTGGAATCTGAAGCAGAAACAAATGGCGGGGGGTTAGATTAAAACTTTATGAGAAAGTTCAAGATTCGAGAGTAAAATGGTAAATATATTAATCTACATGACTTTTTTTTGGTGATATGCCGATATGCTAAACAAAATTGTTGCTTTCTTTGAACCTTGCAGCAAGACTCGTTGAAAATTTCAGCATTGGAATCTGAGAGCAAAGATTCTACAGAAAAACTACAGGAAGAGATACAGAAAAAGTCGGAGGAAGTGGAAAGATTACAATAAGAAGTTGATAAGCACGAGCAGCATCGAGATTCACTGGATAAGCAAGTTGGCCAACTTCAAACTATTCTAGAGGAGAAGGAACAGCTTGTTCTGCGATCAAAGGACAGAGAGAAAGAGTTGGAAGATAAAAAAACAGAGGTTTCCAAGATTAGAATGATCGTATACTGAAATAATTTTTACCTCTAGCTCAGTGTACTGAATAAATTTACCTTTGCAGCTTCAGGCGGCACTGGTAGATGCTGAAAGTAAACTTTCTGAAGCAAAGATGCATTAGGATTCGATGCTTGAAAGTAAGCAATTAGAATTGTCAAGACATTTGAAAGATCTATCTCAGAGAAACGATCAGGTGCCTCCCTTCTCCTTTTATGTTATATGATGTTTTAAAAGTGCTTGGACATGTTTCTTTTGATTAAAACTGGGAGGAGTTGTCATCAGGCCATTAATGATATCCGGAGGAAGTTTGAGGTTGAGAAAGAAAAGGTTTGGTCATAATCCTTGTCATTTACATCATCTGTTGGTCGTTAATAATCTTGCTGACGTGGTAGCATTCTTGACCTTCAGGCTAATAAAGCTGTTCAAGAAATGGAAAGAAATTGTGACCAAAAGCTTGTAGAACACAAGGAGGAATCCCCACAGTATTTGATGCATACAAGAGGAACATGCTGCTTTGGTATGTATCCAACTGCAATACTGGTTAACTGTAAATGGCTGATCATTATCTTATATCTACTGTTTTAGCTTTTGACAGATTCAAATAGTCTCATAGACGATTCAAGCTATAGTTAAATGGCACTATCAATCATTGTACGTCTTATTGTTTACGAGATTAAATATCAGAAGTTGTGTGTTTTAGATCTTTTAGAATTTCAACTTGTTCCAATGCTTCCAAAAGTCATTCTTCTTGTCACAAAATCACTCTTTTTCTTTCTCTAATTGCCTCAAACATGTATTCCAAGAGATGGTATATAAATTCCTTCTTCCTTTTGTAATTGCTTATACCAAGTGAAGCCATGATTTTGTATATCAGAACATACATGAGCTTAGCATTTACATACTGTCAGTTTATCACACCTATATCAGCCAGAAAACATTAATGATTTTGACGGGACATTTTTGATGTTTTTGAGCATGGTATTACTCAAAAGTTGTTTCTAACAACTGAACAAAATTTTGCTGTTACGTACAGAAGTTTGACTTTCGTAATATCCATTTGGTAGATCACCCGTATCCAGTAGGAGCATAGTACAAAGGAATTGAACCTTAAATCCAACCACAGTGATGGGCTAAAACGTGTTCAACTTCAAGCTGAAAATGAGTAGAGAGAGGTATATGTTGCTGCTGCAGTCTTGGCTATTCCTGCCAAGATCTGAATAAATTCTCATGCCAGGCTTGGAGTTCTAATCCAAATTTTGGTAACCTTCTCCAACGCCTGAGTTTTGAAATATTCTCCAAGTTTGGCATGTCTTTGAGTCAGATGCTGATCCTCGAGCTGTTTTGTGCCTGTGGATGTTCTTTTGGATGGCAATTCTGTGCTGGTTTGGACTATCCATGCCTGTTATGGAACCAATTCCCCCCCATTTTTTAGGCCAGGATGGAGCCCTTCCCAATTCCTGTTACTTCAATGCTCAAATTCAACTGGACTCTTATCACTGATTTTGCTGACGGATTGGATATTCATCACTGATTAATGCTCCTGGATTGATCTTTTGGGATCTTATATGCTTCATGCCTCCAAGTCTTTAAGCCATGTAGGATTCCTCTCAACTCCTGGATTAAAACTTTATATCAGAAAGTTCAGATTCGAGGGTAAAATGGTAAATATATTAATCTACATGACTTTTTTTGGTGATATGCCGATATGCTAAACAAAATTGTTGCTTTCTTTGAACCTTGCAGCAAGACTCGTTATTGAAAATTTTAGCATTGGAATCTGAGAGCAAAGATTCTACAGAAAAACTACAAGAAGAGATACAAAAAAGGTCGGAGGAATTGGAAATATTACAAGAAGAAGTTGATAAGCACGAGCAGCATCGAGATTCACCGGAGAAGCAAGTTGGCCAACTTCAAACTATTCTAGAGGAGAAGGAACAGCTTGTTCTGCGATCAAAGGACAGAGAGAGAGTTGGAAGATCAAAAAACCAAAGGTTTCCAATATTAGAATGACCGCATACTGAAATAATTTTTACCTCTAGCTCAGTGTACTGAATAAATTTACCTTTGCAGCTTCAGGCGGCACTGGTAGATGCTGAAAGTAAACTTTCTGAAGCAAAGATGCATTAGGTTCGATGCTTGAAAGTAAGCAATTAGAATTGTCAAGACATTTGAAAGAACTATCTCAGAGAAATGATCAGGTGCCTCCCTTCTCCTTTTACGTTATATGATGTTTTAAAAGTGCTTGGACATGTTTCTTTTGATTAAAACTGGGAGGAGTTGTCATCAGGCCATTAATGATATCCGGAGGAAGTTTGAGGTTGAGAAACCGTTGAGAAAGAAAAGGTTTGGTCATAATCCTTGTCATTTACATCATTTGTTGGTTGTTAATAATCTTGCTGACGTGGTAGCATTCTTGACCTTCAGGCTAATAAAGCTGTTCAAGAAATGGAAAGAAATTGTGACCAAAAGCTTGTAGAACACAAGGAGGAATCCCCACAGTATTTGATGCATACAAGAGGAACATGCTGCTTTGGTATGTATCCAACTGCAATGCTGGTTAACTGTAAATGGCTGATCATTATCTTATATCTACTGTTTTAGCTTTTGATAGATTCAAATAGTCTCATAGACGATTCAAGCTACAGTTAAATGGCACTATCAATCATTCTACGTCTTGTTGTTTACGAGATTAAATATCAGAAGTTGTGTGTTTTAGATCTTTTAGAATTTCAACTTGTTCCAATGCTTCTAAAAGTCATTCTTCTTGTCACAAAATCAATCTTTTTCTTTCTCTAATTGCCTCAAACATGTATTCCAAGAGATGGTATATAAATTCCTTCTTCCTTTTAGCATTGCTTATACCAAGTGAAGCCATGATTTTGTATATCAGAACATACATGAGCTTAGCGTTTACATACTGTCAGTTTATCACCCCTATATCAGCCAGAAAACATTAATGATTTTGACGGGACATTTTTGATGTTTTTGAGCACGGTGTTGCTCAAAAGTTGTTTCTAAGAACTGAACAAAATTTTGCTGTTACGTACAGAAGTTTGACTTTCATAATATCCATTTGGTAGATCACCCGTATCCAGTAGGAGCATAGTACAAAGGAATTGAACCTTAAATCCAACCACTTTGTAATTGAACCTTAAATCCAACCACAGTGATGAGCTTGTTAGCGCATGTTTTTGATGATGAGATTTTTAATGAGTTATTACACAAAATGAATACATGATATTGCTAAACTCGTTGTATGGAAAAGTATGGTTCAAAGGCTTTCAAGATTTCACAATTGGATCTCATGCAGTGTCTGGATCTCACGTTGGGACCTCATCAGGTTCTGGTTCTTAGTTTTGGATCTCATGGACTTCATCAGAATTGGACCTCACCAAGTTTTGGTCCTTACTTTTGGATCTCATGGTGTCGTCCGATTATGTTGTCCAGACTTACCTGTCCTATCTGTTTTTACTCTGTTGGATCTCACTTTTGGATCTTAAAGTGAAGTCCAATATTGAGGACCAGTTTTACATTACTCTGTTCTCACCCAACTCTCTCTCTCCTACTTTTCACATGGGTCCATATCTTTTAACGTTATTTTTTGGCTATTTAATGACTCTTAAGACTTTGTATATCATCTGAGATTTGGTGTGGACAAATCTTTTTTGTTGGATTAACCTTGTTTCACAGGTATCAACCTTGAGCCGTTCAAAGTTGAAAAAGGGGAACATAGCATTTATTTTGAGAACGTTGAAGCTGTCTTTTAGAAGATTTACCGAGATTTGCTTTTGGCTATATATCAAGAAGTCTTCTCCAGGGATTGATACTAAGAGAGATACTTACCACGTATTCAATATTGGAAAGCACTCGTTCAAAATATTCAAGTCTGAGATTTTCACTGAAGATTACCTTCTTCAGACATTCAAGAGAGTTGAGCTTCCACTGTATTATTCTTATATACTCTTTGTAGTGTTGAGCCACACTTGTATTTTTCATACAGAGCACTACACTTATTATCCCACCTTGTGAGTGAGAGAACCCAATCCACAGTGTTTTTCAGTTAGGATTTTGTTCCTCTAAAAAGTGTGGGTTGCAAAACACAAGGATTCCTTGAGTGGTGTATCTGGTCTGCGTTTACCAGAGAGATTTTAGCTTGTCGTGAGAAAGCTTTGTTTGTGAAGGAGAGTTGGCTCCTGTGAAACCAATAGTGTTGTACGTACTGAACACATAGTGGATACCAGTGATAGTTCAAGGGAACTTCATTGAAGAGTGGAAAGTAGTTAGCTGAACCACTATAAAAATCTCTTGTCTCATATTCTTTTACTCTTCAGTACTTCATTTCATTATTATTTCTAACAATTTCTATTGAAGGCAGAAAAATTAGGTTTCAACCTATTCACCCCCCTCTAGGTTGCTTTATCAATTGGTATCAGAGCGAGGAGCCTTCATTCAAAGGGTATAACAACCTGAAGGAGATCCTGTGCAACCAACAGTATGAATCAGATGGAGGGAGCTGGAACTGGGAGACCACCACTATTTAGCGGGACTCACTACAGCTATTGGAAAAATAGAATGAAGATCTTCATTGAATCCATTGAGATCGATCTATGGACAATTGTAGAAGAAGGATACACAATGCCAACCGTTACAAATGAAGGTATCACTACTGAGAAACCCAAATCTAAGTGGAGTAATGATGAAAAGAATAAATATACTTTGAATTCGAGAGCTATGAATGCTTTGTTTTGTGGGCTTAGTCCAGATGAATATAACAAGGTATCTGTTTGTAAAACTGCCAAAGAAATTTGGAAGACTTTAGAAGTCACCAATGAAGGTACTAGTCAGGTGAAAGATTCTAAAATTAGTACACTTATGCACAAGTATGAGATGTTTAAAATGAAACCTGATGAATCCATATCTGAAATGTATATTCGTTTTACAAATATTGTGAATGGACTAACATCACTTGGTTGAGAAACTCCCTCTATGGAGATAGTGAGAAAGATTTTGCAGGCTCTGGCGGCCAATAAATGGAGACCTAAGGTCACAGCAATAGAAGAAGCAAAAGACCTCAAGACTCTCTCGGTCGAGCAATTAATTGGATCACTCATTACTCATGAAATGGTACTAACAGAGGAGGAAGATGAGAAGCCCAAAAAAGGAATTGCACTGCAAGCTACAAGTAAGGATGAAGAATCTGAAGAAGACGAAGAAATGGCGCTTCTAACCCGCAGATTCAAAAAATTCATAAAAAGAAAAGAAGTTAGGAGAACAGATCAAGGAGATAGAGAAAGAAAACCCAACAACAAAGAAGAGGAGAGAAGGTGCTTTAACTGTGATAAAGTCGGATATATAGCCGCCAACTGCCGAGTAAAACAAAATAAAGGAAAGAAGGCCTTTGCTGCTACTTGGGATGACGAGGATGATGAGTTGGATATCTCCGACTCCGAGGTAAGCGAATTTGGATTTATTGCTTCTATTGATAATGAGCAAAATGATTACTTAGATGAGGATGTAACTGATGGTGATATTTACACAGCCTTTGAAAGTTTGTATAATGAATCAAAAAATATCAGTTTAAAAATAGTCACCTCAAAAAGAAAATTGTCTCTCTTGAAGAAGAAAATAGCATTTTAATCAACAAAATCTCTAGCCTTGAATAAGATTTGAAACAAAAGAACATTGATTTGGAAAGATTTAACTTCAGTTCAAAAAAAAAATTGACTACTCTTCTTGGAAATCAATGGTCGTTTGGAGATCGAAGTGGCATCGGGTATAATACATCTTGTGTGACTAATTTAGTAAAGAAGAGAATTTCGAATTATTTTACTCCTAGAGAATCGTTTCGTAATGTCGTGCTATTTTTGTTCTGATAAAGGTCACATTCAAATAAACTGTCCCAAAAGGAGAACTATTGTTCAAGGACCCAAATTAAGATGGGTGCCAAAAGGAAGATGTTATTTTGCAGGAACTATGGGATTAAAAGCAAACATTTGCAATTCCATGTGGTACTTGGACAGTGGGTGCTCTAGACACATGACTGGAGAAAAGGAAAGATTCTCACTCCTATCTAAGCACAATGGAGGGACTGTGACTTTTGGAGACAACAGTAAAGGTGAAATAGTAGGAAAAGGTACGATTGGTAATCCTAATAGTTCTTGTATTGAAAATGTGTATTTAGTTGATGGTTTGAAACATAGCCTTCTTAGTATTAGCCAACTTTGTGACAAGGGAAACCGAGTCCTTTTTTGCTCAAATCACTGTGAAGTACAAGACATAAACACTAATGAGATTATTTTCACTGGAAAAAGAACTAACAACACTTATGTTGTCAACATGAGTGAGATTTCAAAAAATAGTGTTAAATGTCTTGCTAGTTTTGAAAATGAAAGTTGGCTTTGGCATAGAAGACTAGGACATGCCAACATGAAACTCTTAAAACAGCTTTCTCAAAAGGACCTTGTCAAGGGAATTCCTAAGCTGGATTTTTCAAAAGATTTGAGAAGCATGTCAGTTAGAGAAACAAGTTAAACGCTCTTTTAAATCTGTCAATATTGTTTCCACCTCTAAACCATTAGAACTAATTCACATGGATTTGGTCGGGCCCACAAGAACTACTAGCATTAGCGGTAATTTTTTTTTGTGACTATGGTAGATGATTTTTCACGTTTTACTTGGGTAAGTTTTCTTATCTTACTCATAAAAATGAAGCTTTTAACCACTTTGTGAAGATCATTGCTAGAATTAAAAAAGAACAGGGACGTGAAATTCTCAAGATAAGAAGTGATCATGGAAGAGAGTTTGACTACTCAGAGTTTGAAAACTATTGTGACAAAAAATGGAATACAACACCAGTTCTCTGCTCCAAGGATTCCACAACAAAATGGAGTAGCAGAAAGAAAAAATGGATCACTTCAAGATATGGCCAGGACCATGCTCAAAGACAAAGGTCTGCCTTTTTACTTTTGGACCGAAGCGGTAAACTCAGCATGTTACATAGGTAATTGTGTTTTCTTAAGATCTATGCTTCATAAAACTGCCTATGAATTATGGTATGGTAAAAAGCCTAATATTTCTTATTTTAGAGCTTTTGGATGCAAATGTTACATTTTAAATACCAATGACAATATAGGAAAATTTGATTCTAGATCTGATATTGGCATTTTCCTTGGTTATTCTTCATCTAGTAGAGCATATAGGGTTTTCAATAAAAGAACTCTAGTTGTCGAAGAATCTGCAAATGTTACATTTGATGAAATCGGTGAAGAAAATCATGGCATGCATAATATAGATAATGATGATGATATCTTTCCTACTGTGATGCATGATAATAATAATAATAAGTAGAGAGAGGCTAAACCTAAATGCTCCAAGTCATCAGTTGCTTTATCAGAGCTAAAACGTATTCAACTTCAAGCTGAAAATGAGTAGAGAGAGGTATATGTTGCTGCTGCAGTCTTGGCTATTCCTGCGAAGATCTGAATCAATTCTCATGCCAGGCTTGGAGTTCTAATCCAAATTTTGGTAACCTTCTCCAACGCCAGAGTTTTGAAATATTCTCCAAGTTTTGGCATGCCTTTGAGTCAGATGCTGATCCTCGAGCTGTTTTGTGCCTGTGGATGTTCTTTTGGATGGCAATTCTGTGCTGGTTTGGACTATCCATGCCTGTTATGGAACCAATTCCCCCCCATTTTTTAGGCCAGGATGGAGCCCTCCCCAATTCCTGTTACTTCAATGCTCAAATTCAACTGGACCCTTATCACTGATTTTGCTGACAGATTGGATATTCATCACTGATTAATGCTCCTGGATTGATCTTTTGGGATCTTATATGCTTCATGCCTCCAACCACTATGTCTTTAAGCCATGTAAGATTCCTCTCAACTCCTGGATTAAAACTTTATATCAGAAAGTTCAAGATTCAAGAGTAAAATGGTAAATATATTAATCTACATGACTTTTTTTTGGTGATATGCCGATATACTAAACAAAATTGTTGCTTTCTTTGAACCTTGCAGCAAGACTCGTTATTGAAAATTTTAGCATTGGAATCTGAGAGCAAAGATTCTACAGAAAAACTACAGGAAGAGATACAAAAAAGGTCGGAGGAAGTGGAAAGATTACAAGAAGAAGTTGATAAGCACGAGCAGCATCGAGATTCACTGGAGAAGCAAGTTGGCCAACTTCAAACTATTCTAGAGGAGAAGGAACAGCTTGTTCTGCGATCAGTGGACAGAGAGAAAGAGTTGGAAGATAAAAAAACAGAGGTTTCCAAGATTAGAATGACTGCATACTGAATTTATTTTTACCTCTAGCTCAGTGTACTGAATAAATTTACCTTTGCAGCTTCAGGCGGCACTGGTAGATGCTGAAAGTAAACTTTCTGAAGCAAAGATGCATTAGAATTCGATGCTTGAAAGTAAGCAATTAGAATTGTCAAGACATTTGAAAGAACTATCTCAGAGAAATGATCAGGTGCCTCCCTTCTCCTTTTACGTTAAATGATGTTTTAAAAGTGCTTGGACATGTTTCTTTTGATTAAAACTGGGAGGAGTTATCATCAGGCCATTAATGATATCCGGAGGAAGTTTGTGGTTGAGAAACCGTTGAGAAAGAAAAGGTTTGGTCATAATCCTTGTCATTTACATCATCTGTTGGTCGTTAATAATCTTGGTCGTTAATAATCTTGCTGACGTGGTAGTATTCTTGACCTTCAGGCTGATAAAGCTGTTCAAGAAATGGAAAGAAATTGTGACCAAAAGCTTGCAGAACACAAGGAGGAATCCCCACAGTATTTGATGCATATACAGGAGGAACATGCTGCCTTGGTATGTATCAAACTGCAATGCTGGTTAACTGTAAATGGTCGATCATTATCTTATATCTACCGTTTTAGCTTTTGACAGATTCAAATAGTCTCATAGACAATTCAAGCTACAGTTAAATGGCACTATCAATCATTGTACGTCTTATTGTTTACGATATTAAATATCAGAAGTTGTGTTTTAGATCTTTTAGAATTTCAACTTGTTCCAATGCTTCCAAAAGTTATTCTTCTTGTCACAAAATCACTCCTTTTCTTTCTCTAATTGCCTCAAGCATGTATTCCAAGAGATGGTACATAAATTCCTTCTTCCTTTTGTCATTGCTTATACCAAGTGAAGCCATGATTTTGTATATCAGAACATACATGAGCTTAGCGTTTACGTACTGTCAGTTTATCACCCCTATATTAGCCAGAAAACATTAATGATTTTGACGGGACATTTTTGATGTTTTTGAGCACGGTGTTGCTCAAAAGTTGTTTCTAAGAACTTCTGAACAAAATTTTGCTGTTACGTACAGAAGTTTGACTTTCGTAATATTCATTTGGCAGATCACCTGTATCCATTAGGAGCGTAGTTCAAAGGAATTGAACCTTAAATCCAACCACAATGATGAGCTAAAACATGTTCAACTTCAAGCTGAAAATGAGTAGAGAGAGGTATATGTTGCTGCTGCATTCTTGGCTATTGCTGCCAAGATCTGAATCAATTCTCATGCCAGCTTGGAGTTTTAATCCAAATTTTGGTAACCTTCTTCCACGCCAGAGTTTGGAAATATTCTCCAAGTTTTGGCATGCCTCTGAGTCAGATGCTGATCCTCGAGCTGTTTTGTGCCTGTGGATGTTCTTTTGGATGGCAATTCTGTGCTGGTTTGGACTATCCATGCCTGTTATGGAACCAATTCCCCCCCATTTTTTAGGCCAGGATGGAGCCCTCCCCAATTCCTGCTACTTCAATGCTCAAATTCAACTGGACCCTTATCACTGATTTTGCTGACGGATTGGATATTCATCACTGATTAATGCTCCTGGATTTATCTTTTGGGATCTTAATATGCTTCATGCCTCCAACCACTATGTCTTTAAGCCATGTAGGATTCCTCTCAACTGCTATATTGCCTACTCCTTCAAACCTTAAGATGCAGTCACTCAAGGGAGTATCATTTTCAATTTCTTGTTGGACACTTGGATGTAATCTCTTTTTCTGTTTTCTATCTTTTTGCCATATTCTATGCCCTCATTTTCCTTTTGAGGCTTGGATATGACTCTAAATACCCTCGATGTACCTTTTGTCGAGTTTAAATAAAGTTTGTTGCCGATCCAAAATATATATATAGAATTACCTGTTGGGTCTCTTTGTTTGGAAGATAATTATTAGCACAATCCAATTAATATCAGAGGCTAAATGATTTATGTATCTGCAAATAAGAAATGCAAATAAGAAATACTTGATACTCTAAATATTTTTCTCTATGAAACCACTATTGTCTGAGCTTAACCAAAATTCTCAAAGACTGAGCATGTGGTGTCGTGTGAAGCACATTGAATTACAGTAATTTCAGTAAACAAATCCATGCAAATGTGTACAAATACAGTTGTATGTTTGTGTGATTCCCTTTTAAGCTTGGCAGAGATGTATTGTACTAAAGTATTTACCTGCACAGGTAGCAATTAGTCAAGCCCTCGAGTTTTGAAAAATATTATAGTTTGTCTTGATTAAGCTTTCAAGAGTTACTTCCTCCGTCCCATAGTCTTGGTCCAGTATTCCATTAGAACAAAAGGGAGAGATTGGTTGTCCACAGGTTTAAATTTGTAGAGCCACGTGTATGTGCTTTTGAGTGTGTACATTGAGGGTGTCTTCTAAATTCTATGCCATTTGTCCTATCTGAAGTTGAGATATTCTTAATTGTATGCTTTCCTCATAATGATCTTATGAAGTATTTCAGAGAGGATTTGCATCGAAGGCTTCTGAGCACAGACTTCAAGATGCAGGTTGATGGAATCGAGATGCTGCATAAGGTGATTTTTCAGCTACCACTCGGGGTTACTTGGATTTACTCTCAAGTCTAATTATGCAATTGGCATGTTTAACTTAAACTTATGCTGACTTTCCGGGCACTTCTTGATATACTTCTGAGGTGGTTTGTTCTACGGTTCTGTGAATCTAACACGTCATGCCTACTCAAGGTATAGAATTGATTAGTTTTTTTTGGTTTTACATGTCCATTCGCATTCTATTCTAGTGATGCATTTGGTACTAAGTTTGGTTATTGTGTTTCTAGGAAAAATGATCAGGTACTCGAATTTCTTCCCAAACTTTTTGACATGTTGCGGATTGAGTGGTACACATTGACTGTGTCAGAAGCTGCCATTTTTCTTCCTTGTTTGGTTGAGAAGGTACTTGCAACTTTACCCAGGGCTAACTTGCTTTCAGTTTTGCTTGTTGATGATAAATTGGTAATATAAAGTACTGTTCCTATTGCTGTGTTTTAGTTTTCATTTAGCTTGGCGTTTTTCTGAGCTTTAATTTCTTCTTTTGCTATAGTCTGGACACAATATTGAGAAAGTACGAGAAAAAATGCGAGAATAGTGCTCAAATATAAGTTGAGATTGATGCCAATCTTGAACTTCCGGAGGATGTTGCCATTACAGTCGCTGGAGAAACTGTTGTGGTTAGTGTAGAATACCAAGTCCTTCCACCAATTTGTGAGTTTTGTAAGGTGTTTGGGCATACTTCCCATCAATGCTCCAAGTCATCAGTGGCTAAACCTAAACCAGTGGTTACTGAGGTATGGCAGCAGGTTGGGAAAGGCAAAAGCAAAGCTGTTCCAATTCCTAATATTGTGGAAGCTTCATCTGTTAACCAAGAAGGGGAGTTAACTGAGCTCTCTTTGGTTGGGGGTCCTTCTGCTATAACCACTATAGGTTCCCCTGAAGCTTCAGTGAATGACATTATAATTACAAACGTGGAGAAGGCTGGTAGCATATTGTGTACCCTTCCAGTTAAAAATCACTATCCAGGAGACCCTTCCTTGTTGCAATTGGCTATTATCCAACCTAACTCTATGGTGGAGGCAGCTAGTGATGTGGTTAATGAAAGGGATCATTCTGATGATTCACCATTTACTCCAGTCTTGTCTAAAAAAGCTGCTAAGAAGGCAGCCAAAGCTGCAAAAATCGAGAACCTCTCAAGCTCCAAAGGGAAGTCCTAGTCCTTTTACATTTCAGTTAATAAATAGTTTTATATTATCTGCTATTTCTTTTGTCTATTTCTATTAATTTTATGCCTAGTTCTGCTTTAAGCTTTGGGTTTTGCCGTTTTGGAATATCCGTGGGTTGAACGATCCAATCAAACAAAAGGAAGCTAAAATTTTTGTTAAGAATAATAGGTTGTCCTTAGTGGGACTCATTGAACACAAAATTAAAGAACCTAGAGCAGAGAGGATTGTCATATACATATGTCCTAACTGGCACTTCACTCACAACTACACTCATGCTCCAATAGGGAGAATTTTGGTTTGTTGTAACCCCCAAGACATCTCTGTTAAGGTTTTGGACTTGAATAGCCAGTTTGTCCATTGTGAGATCCACACTCATGCTGATGATCATGTCTTCTTGGCAGGATCTTTGGAGTAGCCTTCAAAATCACCAATGCTCTCTCCTTGGATTGTTCTTGGTGATTTCAATGCCATTAGACGGCCCGATGAAAAGTATGGTGGACTAACTCATTGGCCCCCATACACGAATGACTTTAATGATTGTCTTTAATCTATTGAATTGGAGGACCTTAGGTACTCTGGTTGCTTCTTCACTTGGGCAGATAAACAAGATGCTACCAACTCTGTGTCCTCCAAGATTGACAGAATCCTTGTCAATGACGAGTGGATCAAAACATTCAGCTGCTCTTCTGCTTATTTTCATACCCCTGGAATATCTGATCACTCTCCTGGTGTAGTTTTCCTGACTCCCTCTCCTAGACCTGCTCCTAAGCCTTTCAAATTTTTTGATTTCTTGGCTGATCATCCTCTGTTCATCTCAACAACTCAGAAAGTGTGGAGGAAAATCATCATTGGAAATCACATGTATTGCGTTTGTGAAAAGCTTAAACTACTTCAAAAGGAGTTCAAGAATCTTAACTCCCATGAATTTAGTGCCATTTCTAGTAGAGTTCAAGAATCCAAACTTCATCTTGAGTCCATTCAAAAAGATCTGAGTATTAACCCTGATAATCCTATCTACCAGACCAAGGAAAGAGAGTTGTACAAACAATTTCTTGTCCTTGCTAGGGCTGAGGAAAGTTTTGCAATGCAAAAGTCGAGGATTCAGTGGCTGAAACTTGGTGATCAGTGCACTTCCTTCTTTTAAATCTGTTAGTAATAACAGAAACAGGAGCAAGATCACCAGTCTTGTTCTGGATGATGGTTCCACCACTCAGGATATAGATGCGATCAAATCCTCTTTTGTTACTTACTACTTCAATCTCTTTGGTACATCACACAATCCAGAAAATGTAAACCAATCAAGAATTGGACATCTTATTACTAAAAGACTGTCTTCGGATGAGAGTTCCAATATGGTTGCTGAGGTCATGGACATTGAAATTAAGAACACTTTCTGGCCTCTTAATTCTCAAAAAGCTCCTGGTCCTGATGGGTATAATGCAAGGTTTTTTTAAGAAGGCTTGGCCTATAGTTGGGCATGAAGTAACTGCTGCAGTTAAGAGCTTGTTTTTATATCAGGACAGCTTTTGAGAAAGGCAAACTCCACTATAATAGCACTTGTTCCTAAGATTCCTAATCCTTCCAAAGTTAGTGATTTAGGCCTATCTCTTGCTGCAATACCATATACAAATGCATTGCTAAAATCCTAGCTAAGAAAATCCAATCTGCTCTTCCCCTCCTTATAGATCCGGTTCAATCTGGATTTGTCAAAGGGAGGAGAATAGCAGACAACATTTTTATCACTCAGGAGCTGATGAGAGGCTACCATAAATCCTTTCCCTCACCTAGATGTGCAATGAAGGTGGATATCATGAAAGCTTATGACAATGTTAGATGGGAGTTTCTGTGGGCTGTTCTTACTGCAATGAATTTTCACCCCAAAATGAATTAGTGGCTCCAGGCTTGTGTCACCACTGCAAACTATTCCCTTAGTATCAATGGTGAAGTCACTAGCTTTATTCATGGTCCGAAAGGTCTTAGGCTGGGAGACCCTTCCTACCTATTTGTAATTATATGGAAGTCTTGACCAGTCTCCTGAAGGAGAAATCTACATTCCCCGACTTTCATTTTCATTGGAGGTGTGAGCAAATGATCTCATGATATTTTGTAAGGGGGATACCAGCTCTATTAAGCACATACAGAGTGCTTTGAATGAGTTTGAAGCTTTATCTGGTTTATCCCCCAGTCCAGGCAAAAGCAACATATTCTTCTCTGGTGTTCAACCTAGCACCAGATTAGTAATTTTGAATCTTCTTGGATTCAAGGAAGGTAATTTACCTATGAGATACTTGGGGGTTCCAATTCTTTCCACTAAATTAAATCACACTGATTGTAAGAGTATGGTGGATAAGATCACTGTCAGAACCAAATCTTGGACAAACAGGGATCTTACTTGTGCTGGTAGAGTCCAACTAATTACAAATGTCCTCTTTTCCATGCAAACATATTGGTCTTCATTGTTTATCCTTCCCAAAAAGGTAATCAAGTATATTGAGTCCATTCTCATAGCCTTCCTATGGTCTGGTCCTGACCTCAAAAAATCAGGTGCTAAAGTCTCTTGGGAGCATCTGTGCTCTCCCAAGAGTTAAGGTGGTTTAGGTTTTAAATCATTACAAATCTGGAATAAAGCTGCCATTGCCAAGCATATCTGGTTTCTCATAACAGGAGGTGAACATTCCATGTGGTGTCAATGGGTTAAGTCCTATTTACTCAAGGGTAGGAACTTCTGGTGAGTTAAAATGCCCAGTAGCCTGTCCTGGGTTTGGAGGAAACCCCTGAATCTTAGACCTATTGTCCAGCCCTTCATCAAGTACATTGTTGGGAATGGGCAGTCCACTTCACTTTGGTATGACAATTGGCACCCTCTCTGTCCTCTCATCCAAAAATATGGCTCTAGGATTACTTATGACTCTGGTTACCCCAATGACTCTACTGTGTCCCATATCATTCGTGACTCTACATGGAACTTCCTCATCACTCAAACACTAGAACTTAATGAGATTAGGAATAATCTTCCTCCTCTTGTGACTTCCAATCTAGAGAAAGTTGATCAATGAAGATGGTCCCTTACTCCCTCTGGACATTTTACTGTATCATCTCTTTGGGATGCACTTAGAGTTCACTATCCTACTGTCCCCTGGAACAAGTTGGTATGGTTTCCTGCTCATGTGCCAAAATGCAGTGTTATCTCTTGGCTAGCTATTCTTAATAGACTTTACACTGAAGATAGACTTGTACTTTTTGGAATGAAGTCTATTTCTTGTTGTAGTCTTTATCCTGATAATGAGAGTCACGACCATTTGTTTTTTAATTGCTCTTATTCCACCTGAGTTTGGAATGCCATTATAAACAAGTTGAATGAAACATGGTCCCCTCGGACTTGGGCTAATTGGATTGACCTTCTATCTGCAGTTAAGGGCAAATCTCTGAGATCCACCACAATTAAGTTAGCTTTCACTGTCACTGTTTATTATATTTGGATGGAAAGGAATCTGCGGAAATTCCAAAACGTAACTTGTTCTGTTGCTGTAACTGTGCATAAGATTTGTTTGGTCATGAAGTCCAGATTGTTATTCTTGGGTAAACTTCCCCAAGGTTCTCAAGCTGGTTGGTTTATCAATGAATGGGGTCTCACATAACTTTATAATATCAGGTAGCTGGCTCTTTCATGCTGTTTCAGACTGCCATTATTAGGTTGCTGGCTCATTGGTTTGTGTTGCTATTACTTCTATATAGCAGATTGTGCAGGTGCACGTACAGAGTTATGGGCTGTAAATCTGCCATGCCGAGGGCTAAAGCTGTGAGTTTGCTTGGTATTACTCCTATTTTAAAAGAAGGCAACTAGAATGAAGGTGTTGTGGAGCGTGTATGCTGTATCCCCTTGGTGTGCAGGTGGGCATGTCACAGGTTGTGTTTGTCAAGAGGAGTCTATTCCTTGGTTTTCCACAAGAGATGTTTTCGGTTACTACTACTATATAGCAGGTATATATCTTAATCCCATGGACTCAAGTAACGTGGCATACCATCCAGAAGTTGTGTGGTGGTGTGGCTGGCTTCTAGTACTGTGATGGCATTAGTTTAAGTCTCATATTCCATATTTACTTTAGCTGTGTGCGAGAGGTATCCCCCATGAGCCGTGTGATTGTAGCCCCTTTTCTTTTGAGAGGAGATAATAATTAGTGGGGGCATCATGTGAGAAATAGCAGAGGGAGATGGTGGAACCTTCACTTTCCAAGTCTGGTGTGAAAAAGAAGAGAGGGAGGTTAGATTTCGAGGGAGTCCAGATGGTGAGATCTTAAACAGACTTGGAA
Source organism: Rhododendron griersonianum (assembly GCA_018127125.1). Taxonomy (NCBI): domain Eukaryota; kingdom Viridiplantae; phylum Streptophyta; class Magnoliopsida; order Ericales; family Ericaceae; genus Rhododendron; species Rhododendron griersonianum. Next base: position 26,840,479 of record CM030796.1, on the reverse strand, counting down.
TGTATTTCTTTTGCTTTTCTGTTATCTAGCTTGCTAGGCACTCGTTTGGTACTTTTTTTTCCCGGACACTATCATTTACAGGTTGTGTATGCTCATGGACATCAATTTTGGACATAATCTTTGGATGTAATTACTAGTGGCTGGCTGTTATTGGGTGTTTGAGACCCTCATTGCGTATCCTATGAATTTGTGAAAATCAGTTTGGGCACTCGCCAAAACAAGTCATTTGGTGTTCGCTGCAGCGTATAATGGTTCAGTTGTTGTGCTCTTTGTTTTGGTTGTTGTTCAATTGTTGTGCTCTTTGTTTTGGTTGTTTTCACAGCTGTTATTCATCTTGATCTGTTGTCCCATTTTGGATGCTAACATGTATTGCTATCTACTGCAGAGACCATAATTCTAAGCTTCAGATGGGGAGACCTTCCATTCCCTGAGCAATTGCGACGGCAGATGGCCCCATGGACTGGAATAAAGCTTTTTGATATCATTCAACATGGCTCCCCTGAGCAGGTCTGTTTTTTAGCTCACCCCCCGCATCTATGTTGCTTTATTGGATGACTTTATTGAGCTTCATTTTTCCCATCATTGATATTTTCTCCTGATTCCTTTTGTTAGGAATATGTGGATGAGGGTGGCGTTGTTGCTTTATTGGATGTCTTTGCTGAGCGCTGGTTTTCCATTCCGCGAGCAATTTCTTTTTCTATCCCTTTAAGTATGGTATTCTTTGGTCTGAACACATACCATTATACAAAACTCTATGGCGAATTCTTGGAGGATCTCCTTATCGTTTATGTTATCAATCATGCATTGACTGTATCCTTGATTAGAGATTGAGTTTTTGGTAGTTGTTTGGTTGACTCAGATTTCATTGTGGCTCGTCTTTCGAAGCATTTTTTTTTACTCTTTAAGTTTTGTTTCTTGTTTTCTCTCAACCCCAAGTTTTTATGTGTGGGGTTATTACGCAGCCTATTGAAGGTGTGAAATTTATCTGCAATGTGTTGGTTCAAGCAACCAGCAATCTTGGAGACTGCAATGGATGACATTGTGAAAGATGCTGATAGACTGGTTTCATGCTTAGCTAATAAGGTGATAATTGTTCAATGTTCCTAGTTATGCCATTTCTTATTTCATATCAACTCGGTTGGCTTCTTTATGTTGCATCTCTCAAAGTCCAAATTGCATTATACTGCATGATATCTTCTGCAGGTTGCCAAGACATTTGACTTTAGTATCGGAGGAGCCTCTTCAAGGTCTTGTAACTATGTTTTGAACACATTAATGCAGGTAATTTATTGTCGTATATCTGCACATTCTGCTATTTAGTTCATTTGATTGCGGATAAGATGGAGAGAAATTTGAAATAAAGAGTTGTCATGGGTGCTGTATTTTGTCGGAGTTCATGACTCTTGTACTGTTATGCACTTGCTGCAGACATTTCAAAATAAACGCAGATGCTATGAAGGAGAGTACCCTTAATAATCTCATCACTGAGCTTTTGCTTTGGCTTTTGGATGAAAGGGTTCCCTGCATGGATGATGGCGGCCAACTTCTCAAAGCATTGAATGTTTTGATGTTGAAAATCCCGGTAAATATTGCTTCGTGAATCATCTTTATGGCATAATGATCATTGCAGTCTGTTCAATGATTTCAATCATAAGATCGATCACACTTTTCCAATGCGGAACATGCACCGTTGTTTGTTGTCCTAATTAATCTTTTATGCCCCTTGGACCCCTCGAGGTAGCCATCATCGGAGACAAAAGAGTCCTTGGCTTATAGAAATACCAAGTTCTTGGATTTGGTTGTCAAATGTCTTATTAAACTCATGAAAGCAAGTTTCTTATTTGATTTGTTTTTGGCCTTCCGTCATTATATTAATTTAAGTATCTGTATCTAAGTACTTTATTAGTTTCTTATGGCTGAGCTTTAGTTATGTAGATGGTCCGCAGACTTTAGTACGAGTGTGTGTCGAAGTGTCAGGTTTTTTACTACTCCCTCCGTCCCAATTTAAGTGTCCACTACGGTTCTATATATCATTTTCAATGGCTTATATCTCTCAACATATATTGTCTTATAGAAATAATTGAGATCTATCAAACAAGATCCATATTGCATATTTTTAGCAATATACATTGAGAGATATAAGCAATTGAAAATGACACGCAAAACTGTAGTAGACACTTAAATTGGGACGGAGGGAGTAATTCCTATGTGTAAGGACATGGGATAGAATCTGATACATTTATGGATGTCTTTTATTTCTAGTGTAAATAGTTTAAGAAAGTGCCCTCAGGAGTGCTGCTAGTTATTATAATATGGGGTCAACTGATCCCATCAAATTGGATTATATTCGATTCATTATTGAAAATAATGTGTTGGATTTCACATGTGACCACATGGAGATGAACAAACAAGTACGTAAAATAATCTTGGACTCAATCTTGTCCTTTCTTATCATTCGAGGTAAATCTAACCTTATGGTTTAGTGCTTTCTTTTAGTAAGCCAAAAAAAATTATTGAGATTCAGGGTTTAGTTTAGTTTTTTTTTATTATTTTATTTTATAGATTTGGGAGAAGTTGAATGGAGCGGAAAGTGAACAGTTTTTATTTATAAGTAAATTACAAGAAGTGGTTGGTCTAGTGCAATTCAACGTTATTGGAAAGTGAACAATTTTTTTTTTTAAAGTAATTTATAAGAAGGGGTTGGTGTATTGCAATTCAACTTGGTCGGCTGTAAAAATTAGATGACCCCATTGGACAAAAGTCCTGGAGCAGCCACGGGGTGCGTTGGGGCATTTAATGCATAATTATATTATGGTTTCTTGTTTCATAAATTGTTATAGAGCAAACAAGAATTACCAGATGATGAATGGCGAGATAAGAAAAGTGAGGGGTAGAAGCGGAACATAAAATACAAGCGAAAGCTAACCTGAGGATTTCCTTTTTATATAGAATAGTAATGAAATAATCGAAGGGAAAAGAGGATTTTTTAGGGCTTATGATGCTGTGTGTAAATGTAATAAGGCCATGCCGCCATTGTCCTATTTGTATACTCATTCATCATCTACACTGTTACATCTACACATCATCATAAGCCCTAAAAGATCCTCTTTCCCTTCGATTATTTCATAACTACCCTGTATGAAACTAGTTGTTTTCGCTTGTATTTTATGTTACAGGTTGTGTGTAACCTTGTACTACGATAGTTATATGTCATGTTTTGCGATTGTATAATAATAATCGGGTAAAGAACGCTTGTGTCAGGTGAGATGGAGAATTCTCAACAATACTAGCTGTAATTCGGAGCTGTAATTTAGAGGATCTGATTCTCAAAGAAGGACCAGAGACAGTAATCAAAAGTAATCTTACCTTGCATATAAAGGGTCTCTGGTTGGCTATCTAGAGCCACATTCTCAATGTGTTTTTTTGTGTGGCTAAATTAGCTTGAAATTAAAAGAGGTTAACCGAATGTACAGCCTACAAGGGGCATACCACAGGAGGAAAAAAAAAAGGAAAAAAAAGAAAAGTGAAAAAAGTGCGATAAACCATGCACAACCCGTATGGAGAGTAAGGTAGATTAAAGTAAATAACAAAGTGCAATGTGATTTGTTATCATACTCCGTTGTACTATCCATTAAGAAGAAAGCACAACGGGGTATGATACAATACAAGAAGTAGTGATGACATGAAAGCTATCTACTGCCTGGCACAGCCCGCCAGGCTAGGTTATAAGATAAAGTAGTCGCGGTCGAATAACGACCATCTGATGAACCATCACTGAGAAATTGCAGCAACATAGCAACTCGGCATTGAGGGAAGGCTGAACAGCTACTACATAGAAACTAGGTACAGATAGGAGGCTCGATCCGGGAATGATGGCATCTGACAGGGGGCCCAACCTTGCACACCACGCCCAATCCAACCAATCTACTACTCCCTCGACCCAAATCCCAAGGCTCGCCAGAAAACAACCCGCCCTTAGCCAAATACCAATCACCACAGTTGCCAGAGATGGGATATGAAGACCAAGATTCTAAAACTCCAATCTAACCTAGTGAGTCGAACGCAATACCCACCTCTAAAAGAACAGCTACTACAGAGGAACTAGGCTCCGAGAAGAGGCTCGACCTGGAGATGACTGCATCCGACAAGGCCACCTCCTTAAGTACCCTGCACACCACGCCCAATCCTTCCAGATTACTACTCCCTCAACCTAATCCCCTAGGCTTGCTATAAACTAAAAGTGAGACAGTACAAAGTCCTCAACCATTAACAATGCATAACTACCGAATCATCTGGCACAAAAGAGGACACAATATACCGCAGGAGAACCTAAGCTGCCCTAATCAATCAGAGCTCAGGACAATCTAATCAATGACAGCCACGAAAGCTACCCCTTTCAACCGGCCCACACCACCAATTAGACAATGACAGCTCCGGAGGCTACCCCTTTCAATCAGAGCCCAAGCACCGAACTAGTCAATGACAGCCACAAAGGCTGCCCCTTTCAACCAGTGCAAGCCCCCAATCTAATCAATGATAGCCACGGTTACATCCATACTACGCACAACCACCAGGCTATTGAAGCAAAGAAACTAGGAATGTAAAGACGCTCAACAAAGAGCTAAAATCCAAACGATTAACCCGATCTCAGTCCAACAGATGACTGCCCATTGAAGTCCTCAATCTGAATCTAAATTAGATTTTTTTTTTTTTTTTTATGAATAGTTCAAGGTTCCAACCAGTCAACGGAACTGAACTTAAGAAACATTTGATATTTCTGGTGATATACCATTGAAATCACTAGTTGCAAGAATTTTCCTAAGGAAATTGGAAAACACGTGGTCTTCCTTGCACAAGATAGCCCACGGTTTCTAAAACCACCAACCAGCCTTTAGAACCACTAATCCCCAAACTCCATTGAACTCAATCTCTGAATTCACACCAGGAATTAATCTTCAAAACAACTCTAATCACAAGAACAAGAGCCTTGTTTTAAGGGAAATCCGAAGACTTTTACCTTGTATACTGAGTTCAAAGCGTGAAATCTGTAGCCATGATTCTATACCAGATTTCCAATGTAGGACGCACAAATCACCGATTCCACCAGATTTCCTTAATACCCTTAGTTCCGAATGGACCCAAGTTCTGTGAGGAGCAGCACCCGTCCCATGACATTGAACTGCTATCTCTTAGGAATAGAACCGCTCAGCTTCGAGGAAAACCTCTTTTGGCTCAAAGTGAAACCATAAATTGTTTAGAGGCAGCAACGATGTACCTTATTCGGTTCAGATTCCGTAACTCTACCTTGTAATTGCTCTTGATTTTGCCGAAAAACAACATTTATGAAGAGCTCCAGTAGCTTTGCCATTGCTTCACCTACGCAGGATAAACCCCTTCGAGCAGATTGACGCCGAGATGACGAGCGTTGAGCCACAATAGGAAAATAATATTCGAGTTTTGTAACCCAAATGGAGGGTACCCCTCGCATTAATCGATCCTAGATGTGGTAGATTTTCTAGATGAAGATCTGCTAGAACAGATTAGGTTGGGTACTGGATTAACCCTTTCTCTCTCTAGAAATCTAGAGAGAAGGCAGAGCCCCCTCGAGGGGTTGCCAATTCTCAATGTGTTCTTGTCTTCATCTCCTTCTTTTTGCATGTTATAGTTCTGATTATCATCATTTGCAATTTATTTGATGTATGTGTATTGGTGAGATTGCTGCGGTCCCTCGTTCGCTTCAACCAGGATTCTTGGAAACTGATTAAGGCGCATTGGTGTGAGTGGAAACTACAACTGTTTTTTTGTGGCTTGGTTCTTGGAATTGATACGGTTAGTCTTTGTGAAGTACTGGAGTAATCTCTTTGTTTTCTCATCCAGTTAGTAATATCCTTGTCCTCCCATGAATAGAGAAGCTTGTGTTGTTGTATAGTGTGATAGGGATCACAATATACTTGGTGTGGAAAGTCATAATATTATTGGTGAGAACTATGTTGAGATGAAGCAGAAGTTGTGAAAATCCTTTAATTACTGATGGAGCCTAATTCAGCTATACATCAGCCTATTTCGTGTGAAGAAATGGATGCCTTTGTAAAAAATTTGGTTTTGGCCTTGTCGAAGATTGTTATTAACTCCGTTGTTTAGCACTTTAGCTGTTTGAGACTATTAATGCAAGAGAATATAGCTATCATTAGTACAAATACACACACACACTCAAACATGCACACACACAGACGTGCAGTTCTAAAATTGTTGGATCCTAATTTAGCTATATATCAGTCTATTGTGTGACAAGAAAGGGATGCCCATGTAAAGTCTTTGGTTTGGCCTTGTTGAAGATTGTTATTAACTCCGTAGTTTAGCTGTTTGAGAGTAATGGTGCAAGACATGTAGCTATGATCCGTACACCACACACAACCCCCCCCCCCCCCACACACATGTAGTTCCGCTTACGATTTGGGAGTCAGTTACATAATCAGAAAAGTATGATATGTTTTCTATTGGATTACAGACATAATCAGAGCATCTTTAGAGGTAGCTTTAGAACTAGGATGTTTTAGCAAGACTAAATATTGCTTATGGTAACTGTAGACGGCTGAAACGTTTTATATTTTCCTTGCCATGGTGTGATTTCTGTGGTCTTGGCTAGATGTTTTTTTGTTGGAATTCGAGTTAAAAATTTTCCTTTAATTTGTCTTTGATTTATAAGCTGTGTATTACTTTTTCTTTCTTGTTGGTGGCACTAGGGACTTCTCTAGTACCTGGGCCTGATCTAGGAGTCAACTATGTATTGGAAGTGGCGCACACCGGGTTGGGGTAGATTATGCCATGGCTTGTAACTGTAGTTTAGTTTTGATTCCTTTAATTTTTGCTTAGTTGCTCTGCACATGATGAATATTTTCTAGATCATTCTTCTACTATCCAGTTGCTCAGTTGTTTTGCTTAAAATTTTGCTTGCTTATATCGGAGACATTATGAACAATGCTTGCTACCGTCCCACTGTACTTTGTTGCTCTTGTTACCTATGTTGGATCTTTTCTTTTCACGGTATGTTAATGTTACAAATATTTAAGTTGTAGATTTTATAAGGACTCTTCTCATATTTTACTACATTTTAGATGTCATTCGATAGAAAACAAACTTATGCTTAACACTATCATGATGACTTACATTACAAGTGCATTTGGAAAGCGATATGGTCCCCTTGTATGAATTTATTGTGGCATTGTGTGTGTGCCTACGTTACACAGACACGGGTACATGAATCAGGTGCGGATATATATATATATCCAAGGGTCGGACACCTCAAAGTTGAAAATAGAGGATTCAGGAATATGTATCTGAATTTGGATACGGGTGCAGGGATCCGGTGAATATATATATATATATATATATATATATATATATATATACAATGCACTTCTAATGCAGACCTCCGCGTCTAAGCAAAGTGCGGACCACCCCATTTCTCCCCTTTCCCGATTGAATTTTGATGATCCGAGCCATTCAATGTGTTCAGAATGTGATTTTAAGGGTACCTGTGAGAAATCGGCAAAAAAAATGACCGGGAAGGGCTTGATTTGAGCAGTTTTTATTTGAACCGTTCAATAAAAAATAAACAAAAACTGCTCGGATGAAGCCCTTCCCGGTCTTTTTTTTTGCTGATTTCTCGCGGGTACCCTTAAAATTACGTTCTAAACACATTGAGCGGCTCGAATCATCGAAATTCGATCGGGAAAGGGGAGGTCCGCACTTTGCTTGGATACGGAGGTCCACATTAGAAGCTTACTCTATATATATATATATATATATATAATTTTTTATATTAATTATAGCAATAAATGTAAATATATCTCATAAAAATATCCTTTTCCCTTTTTTTAGGGGAAGGATTCAGAGGGGCGCGCGGGAAAAGATGCAACTCGCCCCGAGCCGTTAGATCCTTGACACGTGGCAGTCATTGGACGGTTAGTACCGAAAAGCCTGCACTAGAGTCGGAGCGCTGCTTACCGACCACTGGGAGGCTGACGCGTGTCCCTGAGGGGACGTTTCGTACCAATCAACTAACGTGGCACGTGCCGAGACACCTACCATCACGGAATAGCCTGGCGATGATCAACACGTGGCTCCTGGGGCTAGGGTTAAGAGTCTGACGATTACTGAAGCCGCTTTCCGCTTCGGTTACCTACTGATAAAGGACTCCAACAATGTGGCAGTTCGTGTGCACAATCAACTCCCCCGAGCTCGAAGATGACGCTCCAGCGAGTTGAGGGGCTATTGTAGTGGCTCCGGAACGGGGGCTCGGTCATCCCACCGAGCCACACTATACCGAGCGAGCACAAGGGTGTATTCAGTATGAGAGTCTGGAGGATCACAACGCCACCCTCGGAAGGTCGCTCGGTAAAGGGGTCTGGTCGGGGCTTTATCGCTGCCTAAAGGCACGGAGTATACCCGACCCCGACTCCTTGAGGCCACCTGAAGGAAAACGGTTACTCCAGGAGGGCCCCATGCGGTTACGCCACGAGAGTAATCATTGGGGTCTGACTTGGTCACGTGCTCTGTAACCGCCTTATCCCCTACGTCACATATGACGTCACTCGAGACGGTTACCCGAGTGTACCCTCCACGCGCTAGCTTGGAGGCCAAGCAAAGCAAAGTCTATAAATACAAAGGGACTCTAACCTAGAGAGGTATGCCATTCTACCCTAATCCTAGACCTATACACTTCTCCCTACATCTAACTTGATCGTCGGAGGGTCACTGGGCAACCACAGCCCTAGTGACTTGTTGCAGGTAAGGCGGCGGACGCACGGAGCAGCGGAGGAAGGAACCAGACCGACCCATGGTCAGGATCCCGTTAAATCGAATCCCTACATTGACCTTCTTTCTCATTTTGAAAGAGACGCTCTGGCTCTCGTATAGTTTTTTAGCATTTTGTGTGTGGTAGTCGCTCACAATATTTGATTTTCCATTGCGTTTAGCGGAACCTAACACTAAGCTTCAATCCCCAAACAAAATGTACAGAAAAAAGGTTGTGTAGCTTTAATGAAAATGTACAACTTACTCTTTGTGAACAAGGATTACAAGAGTTGTCTGTTAAACCCGGATAGTCTTCGCTTGTATGTGGCCCTTTTGCAAGAATTTCATGATTTACTCTTGACCTTTTGCTGTCATACCAATATAAGCAGCATTGCTTGCCAGCCGTTGGGACTTATCCTTTGATTCATTCGGCATCCAAAAGCTGTTATCACTCATTCACTATATTAAGGTACCTTCTATGTGTGCACTATGTATTCAAATGAAATTACCTACTCAATTGATAAGTTTTGGAAATTTGCTACTAGAAAATGTAGTTTGTATTGCTAACAATTGCCTCATGACTTATTTCTGGTTGTTGCATTTAATCCAAAGCGAGTAATGCGATCAATCATTTGTTTATTTTCTTTAGAAACTAGAACATTGTGCCCACAACCTATGAAGCACCGACACTCCAAAAGGGTGCCGTATCCACATATTGGACACGGGGACACACGGGGACACGTATTGGACACGCCAGGGACACAGCTGGGGTCAGAATGTATTTTTTAAAATTTTGGGGGTTAATATGAAATTATTCAAAATATTTGGGTTAAACTGTAATTATGCCTTTAAAAAAATATACAATTTGTGAAAATTTTCATATATATATATACAATGGTCTATAAAATTTTTTATATATAGTTATTTTTTTTATTTTTTTCATACATGTGGCGTGTCCCCCGCCGTGTCTGTATTCCTATTTTTTTAGAATTGCCGTGTCCCGTGTCCATATCCGTGTCTGTGCTACATAGCCCACAACTGCTGAATAGTATTTATTTTCTTCAATTGGTTTTGCCGAAGTTTTGGAATTAATGATTTTGCCGAATTTTCGGGATTAGTTAGGGGTGATTATTTTTTACTCCCAAAAATCCTTGCCTATAATACATTTATATATTATATATATAATAGTCAATATATCTATATAATAAAGGGCAATCCTTGGATTATTTAAAAGCGGGAATGGAAACATAACTGTTCAAAATGACCTGGATGGATACTTACATGAGATGAGGTTTAAGGATGGATATTTAACAATCTCTTATTAGTAGTAGTGAAAAAATTGTGAATAAAAACCACAACAATTCGATCTCTTCTTTCCTTCAATACATTATTGAAACATAAACCACTCAAAAATCAAGCCACCCAAACTAAACTAAATCAAACCACATTTAAAAGCAAGAACTTCGAAAGAAAACGAATTTGAGAGTAAAAAGCACAAAATACAAAAAAACGAAGAAAAACCAAACCAAGAAAACCCCAACCAAGCATGAGAAATCAAGCGACTGGTTCTCTTTATCCTTGGCGAAAAGCTTTTATCCACAGTCGCTAGAACAGTGCATCCATCATAAGAGGATTTTCTGGAGCCGTCAATAGAGTAAATTAAACGTCCAAACGAGAAATGATTCGAACATTAATACGTACATTGATATGGGATACGAGAATTTAAAAAATGAAAATACGGACACGGCGGCGGAGGACACGCCACGTGTACAGGTATGTATATAAACTCTGTTTCTTTTCTTGCAAGACTGATATATTATAACTAACACAGACACATATGTCAGATATAGCTTTCACATGCTCTCACTTTGATTTTTTTTTTTTTATATCTTCGCATCGATATTTTTGTCTAGGATCCATGTGCTACTCATGAGTTGGTCTTAGTTCGCCGTCAAGAAACGAAAGAAAACTTTCATCTCCAAGTTTCACTCAGATGGAGCTCCTTTGGGTGTGAAGCAGTGTCAAACCATGGATCTTTTGTTTCTGAGGGTGGTGGCCAAACTAATGTTATTGATGGGGTGATAAGCAATTGAATTTTGTGATGGTGTGGTATGACATCTCACTTTTTCTGTAAAAAAAAAAAAAAAATTGACGCAAATAATTAAATCTTTCATTTTTCTTTTTCAAACTTCTTCCGAAAAAAAATTTATTATTTATTTTGTACTACATTTATTTCAAAAATTCATCTAAACTAGGGTTATTTTATTTCTAACCTTGGGGAGGAGAGGAAGAAAGAGCAGCCGCAGTTGTGAGTTCGTCAATAGTTTTCGAGGCAGTTGTGCGTTGGGTAAGTTTGCTTGCTTCCAATCTAGTCCTCTCCTTTTCTTACTTTATTCTTTGTTAGATATGTATTGTATCCTCCCTGCGGGCCTAAAGGAGAATGTGAATGTTTAGAGCCGATTTGGCCATTTTTGCTTTATTTTTCTAATTGTGTCCCTTGATTTTTGGAGGCCCTGTGTTGTCTTCGTACGCATTTTCGTCATTTCGCTGGTTTTGGTGGTGGCCACCCAAACTGTTCACATCCTTTTTTTCTTTTTCCAAATTACTTAAATAGGTTTTCTTACTTTTGCCATTTTCCGTTTGGGTCCCGTTTTTGTTGTTTTTATTTTGTCGTACCTACCCTTTTTTGCGGGGGTATTTCTGTAAAATTAATTTCTTTTTTTGCAGACACTGGTGTTGGTATTGCTTTTTTTGCAAACACCTCTTTTCCTCTATTTTCCTCACGTCTTCCTTAACTTGTCTCTCCGTCGTCTTATTTCTCTCTCTCTCTCCCCTTCATGAGCTCGGATCCAGTCCAGTCAGGTTTTAACCTATTTGGTCCAGTTTAGGGCCAAGATTGAGCCAACTCAGGTGCTCCCAAATCAAGGGTTAGGATCCTCCCACCCACACCTCCCGTCCATCTCCTCCTCCTCCTTCCTCTCTCTTTCTCTGTCTCTCTCTATCCTCCTCTCCATCCCTCCACTACATTCACTAACCAAAAAAAACCCACTTCAGAAAAATGTTGATCACCGCAGCCACAATCCTCCTCTCCATCTTCACCATCTTTTCCATTGCCTCTGCCGCCCCATTTTCACCATCTTTTCCATTGCCTTCGCCACCCACCACGCCGCTCCGGCTCCGGCGGCGGATTGCTCAATCATGAAACTAAACCTTGTCGACTACTGCTTCGGGCTTTGCTCCGCTGCCCACCACACCGCTCTGGCACCGGCGTTGGACTACGGTTTTCAAGAACACTACCCATTTGGGTGTCACGTTGAATGTCACCAAGGGCCTTGGATTTGCCCTCCGGGTGCCACGTTTCCGCTCCTCCTATCACCAAGGCCTTGAAATCCTTTATTTTTGGTTGGTCACTGTAGTGGAGAGAGAGAGAGAGAGGAGGAGGAGGAGGAGGAGATGGACAGGAGGTGTGGGTGGGAGGATCCCAGCCCTTGATTTGGGAGCAACTGAGTTGGCTCAATCTTGGCCCTAAACTGGACCAAACAGGTTTTTAACCTGACTGGATTGGATCCGAGCCCCCCCTCCGTGTATGCGCAGAATGAGAGCCCCTCCATCGGTGGTCCTCTTCCAGCTTCCAATGTTTGTGTTGCTAGGTTTCAGGCCCCGTTCCGCTTTCTTTCTAAACCTTCTTTTTCAAAAAGAAGGTAATCTCAAACTCAAATATAACGAAAATGAAAATTTTTTTTAAATTTTTTTTTGCACCGTTTAAGAGATCTCAATGAGATCTATCAAACAAGATCCATATTGGTAGGAGAATTATTTGCTTTACACATGATTTTTAAGCTTGAAATTACCTTCATTTTCTAAAAGTTCTTTTTTTAAGAAACTGGAACGCCCTCTCAGTTCTCTTCCATATTAATAGAGCCTCAAATTTTCTGACAAGATATAGGAGGTACATCGTTTTTTTCGGCCATTCTCCTTGTTAGGCTGGTTTATGTTACAAATAGGACTATATGTGTTTGTTAAAAGGTACGATTGAAATACTTGTGTTTGTTTTACTAGGGTTTCACATCAGATTTGGACTCAAATTTAGGATATCAAAAAGCAACCCAAATTTCATGTTCTTTGGCCTCCGGTTTGGTAAGATCTGCTTCTCTTTCTTTGAATTCCTTTCTTCTCTTGCTAATCTTTCTGTGGATTTTGTTTGTAAATGTAGGAAAAAGTTTTTGTTGTTTCAATGGAACGAAGCAAGGTAGTTGAAGCTATTCCAATGGGAATTCTCCCACTCGAACACCGCTGGAGATTATGTGAGACAACTCAGAAATTTCGGGGCAACGTTTTCTTTTTCCTTCTATTTGATGAGGTATGGCTATTTTCCCTTTATTTTCTATATATTTCTTTCTTTCTTCTTTAATGATCTTCTTGATACCAATTTTTGCCCACTGCAGCAAACAAGGTAGAGTTCTAACTATTTTTTTGGTCCAATACTTGGAAGTTGAGTTTTAATTTTTTTAATGTTGTTGAATGTTGTAGGTACACTCCCTATTTTGTTTTCCTGAATTTATCTATGTTCATAATCAAACCAAATTGTTTTACAATTTCTTTATCCATGAAAGAACAGAGGGTCCCTAATCGGGAAAAAGTTTTGGGGTTGCATGCTTCTTTCAAAGGTGAATTTGTGGAATTCTCTGTGGTCTGCTCAAAACTCTCATTGGAATTAGATTTTTAATATTTCCATCATTCACCACGGCACTCGAAAGGAGGGACTAGGTAGATAATACTTGATAACTTGCACTTAAGATGACATCCAGTCGATTCATTTCATTATCCCTTTTGTTGCTGGTCAGTTATAATTTCTAGTAGTAGTTTCAGATCAAAGAAGAAAGATCTCCATATGGTTTTCATAGACTCAGAAAAGGCTTATGATAGGGTGCCTAGACACATCATGTGGTGGGTTCTGGAGAGAAAGGGAGTGACCGAAGGGTATATATAGGGTGCCTAAAGACATCATGTGGTGGTTTCTGGAGAGAAATGGAGTGTCCAAAGGGTATATCGAGGTGATTAGAGACATGTATGAAGATGCCGTCACTACCATTAGATCACCAGTAGGGGAAACAAGTGAATTTCCAATTACAGTAGGATTGCATCAAAGGTCAGCCTTGAGTCCGTACCTTTTTTTTTGCTCGGCAAACGAAAGTTTTTATTCATCTCGAAGGGGTACATCGAGGAGACAGAACATCACAGAACAGAACATCATCCAACGGAGAGTTGGATGACAACACCTCAAAGAAAATTACAATTTCAGACTACGAATCCCGTCCAAATACCCCTTAAAGTCATCCACCGAATATAACTTGATGTCGTGCTTCGACCTCATCCACATGGCCACCCTTGTTTTGATTAGGTCCGCCACATCCCAAACTAACATAGAAGCATTGTTGAACACACAATCGTTTCGCAGCAGCCATAACGACCACAGAGTTGCAAAAAGACAAGATTCCCAATGCTTTCTTTCTTTGCCTTAGTTATGGATGAATTGACTAGACAGTTTCAGAAGGAAATCCCATGGTGTATGTTGTTTGCAGATGATATTGTCCTTGTACATGAAACTGTTAGAGGTGTTAATACGAAATTAGAAATTTGGAGGGAAGCATTAGAGTAAGAGTTTTCGGATAACTAGGAGTAAAACTAAGTATATGGTGTGCAAGTTTAGTGGTACCAGCAGCGCGCATGAAGAAATAGTGATAATCCAAGACCAGGAGATACTAAAGAGTGATCATTTAGGTATTTAGGCTCAATTATTAGTAAAGATGAAGAGATTGCTGATGATGTGACCCGTAGGATCCAAGTGGGGTGACTCAAGTGGAGGAGCGTTATTGGTGTCCTTTGCGACAAGAGGGTACCCACAAAATTGAAGGGAAAATTCTGTAGAATTGCCATAATACCAACGATGCTTTACGGGATAGAATGTTGGCCTATTAAGAAACAAGTGAGCAAGATGAGTGCAGCGAAAATGAGAATGTTGAGGTGGATGTATGGTAAGACTAGACGAGACAGGATTAGAAATGAAACGGTTCGTGAGATGGTAGGTGTAGCACCTATAGAGGAGAAGTTGAGGGAAAACAAGCTAAGGTGGTTTGGGCATGTCTACCGTAGACCTGGAGATGAAGTAGTTAAGAGAGCAGATAGGATAGCTTTGGGTAGCAACGCTACGGGGAGGGAAAAACCAAAATTGACATTAGATGATGTTGTGCGCAAAGATATGAGTCTAATGGGTTTGAGTGAACGAGTGGCCCTTGACAGAGCTCAATGGAGAAAAAAGATTCATGTAGCCAATCCCAATTGATTGGGACACAAGGCTCGGTTTGATTTTAATTTCAGATGGATGTTAAGACAACTTTCCTAAATAAGCATATGCAAGAGGGTGGATTTGAATTTTTTTTTTTTTTTTTTGTCTTTATTCTTATGTTCCCTCAATATTTGGTTCATGCCTTTTGATTAGAATGTGAAATCCTCATTTGTATGTTTTGTATTCATATTGCTGCATGATAGATTTTCAACTCAAAGGTTGATCTCGATTTTCATTTTTAGGACAAGCCATTGTGGAGAGTAGTAGTGCTTATGGTAGAGCGTAAATGGCTGGTGAGTAAGTGAAATGACCTCACCTATTGGCCATTCCTCCTTTATTTTCACGTTCTAGTGGTAGAATTGATATAATGCTATGACTATGTTACAATATTATATTGCAGTGAAGTTTCAGTTGATGATGGTGATGTAATCTTCATCTCTCCTTTGCAAGGTAATCTGGACTAATTGTTGTTGATATTGTTGGCCTCTTTAAATGGCCTATAAAACTTGCACGTTCAACAAATTGGTTTGCGTGTGTATGTGATTTTATTGGACAATTGGAGGTGATATGTTATGTTGAGCTTGATTTTTGTTTCTTTCTATTAGTATTCAATTCTTACTACTGTTCAGTCTAGGAGGGTGTAATATTTTTTCGTGGTTCTTTAAATTGTTATATGCCGACACTTTTCTTCCTTTTGGGATTTTTTTTCTCATATTGGTTGCGTGCATATATGTGTTCGCAAATGTGGGCAGTGAAATTGTTCTATGTAGTTGATTCTCTCTAGAACCAAATGGACTGAATTGCTTTTACTGTGTGCAATTTGTGGAAGATGTTATGCATGCTACAAATTCTTCCACCAAAGTTATTATGGTCCATCTGAAAACTTACCCATTCTAATTCTGTTATCCATGTTTTCAAAACAAGAGGCTTGGAGGTGGATATAACGTGTTTCCAAAGTACGTAAGTGGGGTGAAATTATGTATCATTTTCAATTGCAATGCGCTGTGTCAAAATGAATTGGGTTGGATGGAGTTTGTTTTTAATTTAGTAATAATAACCAACACTCCAAGATTAAAAAGAGAGAACCGACTGATGCGGATTGATTTTGTGTTTGTGTTAAGAATAGTTAACTTTGTTGCTAATGCTTTAACTAAGTTTGCAGGAGGTTCTCTTTCTCGTTACAGTTTTCCTCTCTCAACCGACTGATGTGGTCTACATTAGTTACATCAAATTGTGTTTGTAGTTGCTTAAAACAAGAATTTCAGTCATGTTATTAACAAGAGAGAACCGAATTGGTCTTGGAATATGTTTTGTGATGTTTTAAGGACTGTCCTTTTGCTATTTCGGAACACCGGAAGAGAAAGAATGTATTTTTTGAGTTGGATTGATGAATTGGATGGATCGTATGTGAAGCTTATTTAAAAAGGCTTACTTTTGTGAATAGATACAATAATACAACGTCGTTGGCTGTGGCTACATGAAGATGAGACCTACTCCTTCTGAAAGGCTTGTTCCAATCTCAAACAAGGGGCATGGTATTTGTGTTGAGCACGAGGCAACCCATCTATGGTACTCGTGTTGAGCAAGTGTATGTTTCCATGCTATGGTACACCAAAATTAAACCAATGGGCATGACATTTTCGTGCGAAGCACGTGCCTTGTAATACTTATAGCTAGAGTTTGGGTTAGGGAGCAGTGTGTTAGCGTGGGATTTTGCGGCAGATCGAGTTCGGATTTGGTTACTCTTTTATTATTATCATTATATCTTAAACATTAGTTTTGCTATGGGAAAATGACCGGCAGGTGGAGGACCAGAGGCTATATTACCACTTTCATGGTCTACAGTCTCCAAATTACATATACATGGTAACTCCATTTAAAAATCACAAGAACATGGTGATCATGAAAAATCAGACCCTTTTACCCTTCAAATGGTACGCCGTCGTTTTCCCTTAAGGGTGAATATTCCAAGGGCCGAGCTATTTGCAACCACAAATTTCCTATACGTAACCTATTCTAAAATTAATCACTTTCGGACAAAATGCCCTTTAAAAATGGACAAAAATACCCCCAATGAAACGACGTCGTTTTAGGTCATCTTCCTCCCCATTCTTCTTCTCCAACCCACCTCCCACCTACCAGTCTCCTCCACAACATACACCAACAACCCCCCACCACCACCACCTCCATAACCGCCGCACCACCACCACCTACTATGGACAGATCAATTTGGCCTGCTTCCATCCTGTTGTTTATCACCTTGAGCCTTAGTTATGGTCTTGTAGCTTTAGCAGTAATTGTAGCCGGCTTTCGAAGACAACAAAAGGCTCCAGTTGCCTAAGGAAATTCATGAGCAATTTCATCGAGTTTGGGCTGCAAACGGTGCGCCGAGGGGCAATTGGGTTAAGGGGAGGAACGGGTTTAGTGCTGCTTTCCGACAAAACGTTTTGCTAAAGTCGGATTCATACCCGCCTTCCGCTGCTTTAGGGCTCATCGTCCTCCTCCATCGCCACCGCAGAACTTGACTGAACACACCACCACCCAACACCACAACCACCACCACCACCACCACCACCACTGTGTATCTGAAATTTTCAAAAACAATTCCCTGACATAGTCGGATACACATTTCTGAAAAATTTAAACAATTTTAGATTTTAAAACTTGAAATTGTTTACAAATTTCAGATTCTAATACTCGAACACTTTATAACGCATATTGAAGATTGTTAGATTATTATGGGTTTATTTGTAATTAGTTTATTAGTTGTTCTATTATGTAACTAGTTCATTCCCTAGGACCGTAGTATAATTAGTCGAATGTATTGTATAAATACTTACGTTGTATTCAGTTCATGGTATGAGAGAAATAACCCTAAATTTCTACGTCTCTTAATTTCACATGGTATCAGAGCGGTAGAACTGAGACCTACCTGTCGTTTTTTCCTTCCGATCAATCTATACTCAGCAACTTCCGTCCACCGTCGAGTTTTTCCAGACCCAGTCGATGACCCAGTCGCCTTGCCCTCGTCGACCGCTTTCTGACGCCGACGAGCCTTGTCGGCACCTCCGTGGTTCATTTTGACGCCGTACGACCTCACTCCAGTCGAGCCTGACGATTTCCGACGCCGTACGAACCTTATACGCACTAGATCTACCTGTTCCGACGCCGTCTCTGCATCTCCAACTATTTCTGACGATACCTGAAGTTCGCCGGACTACCTACGACCTCCGACAGCCCTGACCCAGTTCAGTTCCGACCTCGCCTACACTCGCCGGACCTCCGACGGACTGTTTCAGTGGTAGAACTCTTTGATTTGGAACAGTGGTAGTGGTAGGATTTTTTAATCTACGTATTCAACACTGTTTGGCACTGTTCGGGACTGGTAGGGTCTTCACAGGTGTATTTGGGTATTTATCTGGCACTTGGTATTGTTTTAAGGCGTTTTTTAAGGTGGCATTTGGATCTGAATATTTATTTAAAGGTAGTTTTCTGCAATTAGTATTGTTTTGGGGCGTTTATTGCTGAGTTGACTGAGTATTGTGGATTCGGAGCTGTGGTTCTACTGTTAAAATGTCATCAGAGGATAAAAACAAGGCTTCCGTTAATACAAAGGATGAGTTGAGTCGCGTAGGGACTCTGGATAACTCTTCTCTGGATATTTGTCATATTAAATTGGATGGTACCAATTATTTGATTTGGTCTCGCACATTCACTTTAGCTATTGAGGCCAAAAGGATGTCAGAGTTCATTGAGAGCCCTGTTACTCCACCTGTTGAAGCTGTTGAATTAAAGAAGTTTAAATCTCAGAAATCGTTGGTCATGACTTGGTTGTTTAACTCCATGAGAGCTGATATTCGCCATACTTTCCTGCTCCTTGATACTCCATATCAGATTTGGACTACTGCAGCCCAAACCTATTCGCAGCAAGGTAATGATGCACAGTGTTTTGAGTTGAGGAAAAGACTTCGTACATTGGAACAAAATCATCGCCCCGTCTCTGTGTACTTTGCTGACTTGAGTGGGGCATGGCAGGAATTTGATTATTATCAGGGGTTCCAGGCTGTTTGTGCTGTGGATGCTGCTAATTGGTTAAAAAGGATAGAGAAAGAGTGTGTTTATGATTTTCTTGCTGGCCTTGATGTGGAATATGATCCAATTAGAGTGCAGGTGTTGGGTCGTGTTCCGTTTCCGTCTTTGGGAGAGGCCTATGCCATTGTTCAGCAGGAGGAGAGTAGGAGGAGTGCTATGGTGCATACTCCTACTTCTGATCGTTCTGCTTTGGTTGCTATTCCTTAGGGTCAGTTTGGTTCTAGTGTTGGGTTTGTTCCACAAAGTGGTAAGTCACAGCCTGGTGCTAGCAGTGGGCCTATTGATCGTGAGTCACTCCGGTGTGATCATTGCCACAACACCGGCCATACCAAGGATTTCTGTTGGAAGTTACATGGCCGTCCCTCTCGCGGGCGAGGGGGTGGACGCGGTGGTCGCGGTCGTGGTTTCATGCGTTCTCAGGCCCAGGCTCATGTTTCAGAGTCCACAGCTGCTATCTTGCCTGATTTTGGGTTCAATATTGGTGGTCAGACGCCTTCTGATCATGTTAGTGGATTTTCTCAGGGGGAGATGTAAGCTCTCAGGCGCCTCATGGCTCGGGCTGATTCTCCATCTACTATAGCTCCCACCTCCACAACAGGTTCCACGTCATCCTATTTTGCCCACACAGGTATTCCGGCTAGCGCATTTACTGCCTCTTCTGCTATTCCTTGGATTATAGATTCGGGTGCCTCAGATCATATGACAGGTTGTTCTTCTGTATTTGATTCTTACTCTACTTGTTCTGGTAAGGATAAGGTCAAAATAGCAGATGGATCATTCTCTGCTATTTCAGGGAAAGGTTCCGTTCGCTATTCTCCCTCTATTTCCCTCTTTTCAGTTCTCCATATTCCAAACTTTGCCACTAACCTTCTGTCCGTTAGTAGTCTTACTCGTTCTGCAAATTGTTCAGTGACCTTTTTTCCTACTCATTGTGTTTTTCAGGAACTGGACACGGGCAAAGTGATTGGCAGTGGTAAAGCACATGGTGGCATTTATTTTTTGGAGTCTGCACCTCGTCCACCCATGTCATGTGGTCTTGCTCTACAAGCAGATACGAGTTCAGCTCTCTCTATGTTACATCAGTGGCACCGTAGATTGGGTCATCCCTCTTTTGGGATTTTAGAAAAACTTTTTCCTACTTTAATTAAGCATTGTTCTAGGAATCAATTTTTTTGTGAAGCCTGTGAGCTTGGAAAACATAAACGTTCATTTTATGCACCTATTAATAAACGGAGTGACTCCCCTTTTATGGTTATTCACTCTGATGTTTGGGGTCCTTCTCCTGTTACATCGCTTAAAGGTTTTCGGTGGCTTGTCACTTTTATTGATTGTTATTCTCGTGTGACTTGGGTGTATTTACTTAAGTCAAAAAGTGAAGTATTTTCTTGTTTTAAATCTTTTCATGCAATGGTGCGCACTCAATTTGACAAGAATATCAAAATTCTTCGTAGTGACAATGGCACCGAGTATATCGATAGGAATTTTAGGGCTTTTCTGGATGACAATGGTATTCTTTTTCAGACGACTTGTGTTGACACTCCACAACAAAATGGAGTTGCTGAACGCAAAAATCGTCATCTTGCTGAAGTTGCTCGCTCTCTTTTGTTCACCATGAATGTTCCCAAATATTTATGGGGAGAAGCGATTTTGACTGCAGCTTATCTTATTAACCGTATGCCATCTAGTGTTCTCCACTTCAAGACTCCTATTGAGTGTCTTCCTAACAGTTCTCGTGTCCTGACTCTTCCTCCGAGAGTTTTTGGTTGTGTGTGTTTTGTTCATGCTTCTCACCCTGTTGGGGGCAAGTTGGGTCATAAAGCTCATAAGTGTGTTTTTGTTGGGTATTCTCCTACCCAGAAGGGCTATAAATGTTATGATCCTCACTCTAGGAAGTTTTTTGTCTCTATGGATGTCACTTTTTGAGAAACCGAGTTTTTTTATTCTCCCTCCACTCCATCTCTTCAGGGGGAGCAGCATGTTAGTCGGGAAGAGATGATGGAGGAAGAAGTGTTTACATCTCTGACTCAAAGGTCATGGTCACTTCCTTCTAATAGTGAGGGGGAGAAAGAGAAATCTGGAGTGGAACTAGTATCTGTTGATAGTGCAAAACAGGACATTGGTGAACAAGTGGATGTGGATAGGCGTATCAGACCCAGTGAACGACCTACTACCTTGGCAATGTATCAAAAGAAAGGAAAGAAAGGCCAACCTTCATGTGTACTGTCACCTTGCCAATCACCATCCCCTGCTTCAGTTCCGGACTGGACTCCTTAGCTAACTCGGTAATGAATCTTCTCCCATTGAACCTCCTATTATTGATTATGATAATCTTCCCGTTGCTCTTCGGAAAGGTGTTAGGTCATGTACTCAACATCCCATTTCTCAGTATGTCTCTTATGATCGTTTATCTCCTTCATACCATGCCTTTGTTTCGTCTCTTTCTTCTATATCTATTCCACAGAATTGGCAGGATGCGTTCATGATATATGAGTGGAAAGAAGCTATGGTAGAGGAGATGACAGCTTTGAAAAAGAATGGCACTTAGGAGTTGGTATCACTTCCAAGAGGAAAGAGATCAGTGGGATGTAAGTGGGTTTTCACTGTTAAGCAGAATGCTGACGGTACAGTTGAGAGATACAAGGCGAGACTTGTAGCCAAGGGTTTTACTCAAACCTATGGCATTGACTATGAGGAGACGTTTGCTCCAGTAGCGAAGATGAACACTGTGCGGGCTTTGATTTCGTGTGCTGCCAATCTGAATTGGCCTCTTCACCAGCTTGATGTAAAAAATGCATTCCTTCATGGTAAGTTAGAGGAGGAGGTGTATATGGATATACCACTGGGGTTTTCTTCCTCAGAGACTGAGGGAAAGGTGTGTAGATTGAAAAAGGCTCTTTATGGGTTGAAGCAATCACCTCGAGCGTGGTTTGACAGGTTTTCAAAGGCTATGTTGAAGTTTGGTTACAAACAGAGCCACGCAGATCATACTATGTTCATCAAAGGAGGTGCTGGTAAGATCGCTGTCCTTATTGTTTATGTTGATGATATGATAATGACAGACAATGATGTGGATGAGTTTGTTAATCTCAAGTCCAGTCTCGCTCAAGAATTTGAGATTAAGGATCTGGGACCACTAAGATATTTTCTTGGAATGGAAGTGGCAAGGTCTGATAAAGGTATTTTTATCTCTCAACGAAAGTATATACTTGATCTTTTGGAAGAAACAGGTATGTTGGGCTGTAGACCTGCAGATTCTCCTATTGAAGCGAATCATCATCTTAGTGGAGATGTGGGGGAGCGCACTGATAAGGAGAGATATCAGCGACTTATGGGTCGACTGATATACTTAGCGCACACCCGACCGGATGTTACTTATGCAGTAGGTGTTGTTAGCCAATTTATGCATGATCCTCGTACTTCACATCTGGATGCAGTTTACTGTATCTTGAGGTATCTCAAGGCTGCTCCAGGGAGAGGAATTCTATTTTCTAATCATGGTCACCTACGGTTGGAGGCATTTACTGATGCCGACTGGGCTGGTTCTGTGGATGATAGACGTTCTACTTCTGGCTACTATACTTTCCTTGGGGGGAATTTGATCACTTGGCGAAGTAAGAAGCAATCAGTGGTTGCCAGGTCTAGTGCAGAAGCTAGTGCAGAAGCTGAGTATAGAGCTATGGCGCATGGAGTTTGTGAGCTCTTATGGCTCCAAACGGTGCTACATGATTTGGGAATTTCTGATAATGGTCCTATGAAACTCTACTGTGACAACAAAGCTGCCATAAACATTGCTCATAATCCTGTTCAACATGACAGAACGAAGCACATAGAGATTGACAGTCATTTCATCAAGGAGAAGCTGAGTGAGGGGTTGATATGCATGCCTTTTGTGAGATCCGAAGATCAATTAGCTGATATATTCACAAAAGGACTTGGTCGCAAGAGTTTCCACCCCATTCTCTTCAAGTTGGGCTTGATTGATATCTTCGCGCCAACTTGAGGGGGAGTGTTAGATTATTATGGGTTTATTTGTAATTAGTTTATTAGTTGTTCTATTATGTAACTAGTTCATTCCCTAGGACCATAGTATAATTAGTCGAATGTGTTGTATAAATACTTACGTTGTATTCAGTTTATGGTATGAGAGAAATAACCCTAAATTTCTACGTCTCTTAATTTCACAAAGATGCATCATGTTTTTTTTTGTTGTTGTCAAAAACGCAGATTCTGAGCGTCATGCTCCGCATAACGCATTCACGAAATGCGCGATTAACATCGCGCATTTTGCTAATGCGCGATGGGACTGGGTTCGTCGGTGAAAAAATGCGTGATAGTTAGGTTGCAGTAGAGGAGAGAATGGGGAGAAGGGTGGTGATGGTGGGCAATGGACTGTTGGTCGTGGTGTGGCGCGATGGTGGTGTGTAGTTCTGGTGGTTTGAGGAAGAGAAGAAGAGGAGGGAGAAACTGACAACATGGAGATAGAAGGGGAAAAGGGTGGTGATGGTGGTGTGGGGGGTGGTGGTGTTGGTGCTTAACAGTAAAGGAGAGAATGAGGAGAGAGAGGAGGGGGAAGGGGAGGAAGAAGATGACTGTTGGGGTGGGAGGGGTATTTTTGGAAGTTTATGGATATTTGTTAGGTAACATATAGTAAATTGTTATAAGATTTGTGGGTTAGGCTTAGAACAGGCTACGTATGGGAAATTTGTGGTTGCAAATAGCTCGGCCCTATTCCAAAAGTCCATCTCTCTCTTTCCCACCTCCTCCATCATTCTTTATCCCAAATCTCTAGGAAACCACAGCTTTCTCTATCTCTACCTATGACTTCGCCCAAATCCTCCCTCTGTTTGGTCCTCGCATTCGAAGTTTTTGCACCCTTCGAACAACAGCTATGGCAACAATTGAAGGAGTTACAACGGCAATGATCAGCAGTCAAAGTTTTTACAGTCGCCTACGGCAACAATCGAACAATAGCTTTAGTTAAATCGGTTTCCTTACTTGCATCTAGTGTTTGGTCCACACTGTAGTGTTAGGTATTGAGTAATTTCATGGAATTTCGTTTCGATTCAAGAAAAAGAATGGATATCTAAAAACTCTGTTCGAACAGATCTCTTTGTTTATTGATCTTGTTCATGTTCATCTACTCTCTTAGACTATTTGTGTATTGTAAGTACAAAATCTTTGTTGTGGAATCTATAGATATCCAATTTCCACTTTATTGAACATGTGTACATTGTTTTGCTCCTATATTTTTTGAACTTGTTAATTTTCACTTTCAGTCTTCCAAATGTGAGTCTCTAATTTTTCTGGTATTATACTTTTTAGCTATTTAAGAATCTTCTTTGGCTTTAGCGGAGCTCTTTATGTCATTCCAGATTCTAGATTGTGTATCGGGCCATCAGCAATTGAAGGAGTCGAAAACAGCAATCGGCTGTAGGAGTCACAGATTGCGTACGGAAAAAATCGAACAATTGTTTTAGGTTTCAGGTAAATCGTTTTCCTTACCTACATATTGTGTTTTGCATTCTCGACTTGAATCGTGTTCCAAAGTAACCCATCTGGTTTTTCATTGTTTTCAAATACTGAAACTGCATGATCCATTGAATGGGTTTCAAGACGCGTAACGTATTTTAACTGTTGTGTCCTATACTTGCAACAAATTTGCACTTTTTGGACTACTAGTTGGCATCTGAAGGAAATTAGGATTAGTTTTTCAAAACGACGCCTGTAAATATTTCTATCAATATAACTTCCTTGTCATTCTAGGAAATTAG
The DNA here is from genome assembly GCA_018127125.1 of Rhododendron griersonianum. Taxonomy (NCBI): domain Eukaryota; kingdom Viridiplantae; phylum Streptophyta; class Magnoliopsida; order Ericales; family Ericaceae; genus Rhododendron; species Rhododendron griersonianum. The sequence continues at coordinate 26,815,474 of CM030796.1, read as the reverse complement.
GTCGGCGTTGAAATTTGGAGAAAACTAATGTTTGTTTTGTATGAAAATGGAAAGGGTGAATCTAGGTTGTGGAAATTCTAGCTTGTGTTGATTAGGCTGTGTTTGGATGCGAAAAAAGTTATCTTTTGCCGGGTAAAAACTGGCTTTAAATATCTATATGTAGCTTACTTCTGCATACATATTTGCTTTGGTTTTTATCCTCCCCTAATTTGGATAAGAACATATATATCCTACTTCTATTATTACCAATCAGTTTGTATGCAAATATGTACATCACTGTAATTGTAACTTTTGCTTGGGTTGACAACAATTTTTGTGCACAACCACTGCTTAATAAGGTTTGAGCATGTCATAAAGTCTTAATTTGAATCTGTTGACACTTGAAAACGGTTATGTTTTTTGTATCAGCTGAAAGGTTTATGTTGTGTCAATTGTGTATTGTTTCTGTAACTAGGCCCGTTAAATGAACCAAATTGCTTGAGTTCAACTTGCTTCGGTTTGTTTAAGATTAGCTTGTCTAGCAAAAAAGCCAAGCATATCAGTTTTGAACAATCTACTATTGGACTTGATAAAGCTTAAATGAACCATATTGTTGGACATTTAGCACCACCAAGTGGTTTGTTGAATAAGTAACTACTTGGAATTGAAAATTGGCGAAAGCTAATGTTTGTTTTGTATGAAAATGGAAAGGGTGAATCTATGTCACGCCCTCGATTTTCAACATAAATAAATAGCCCTTTCGATAAATAATCCTCACATATGGCTATTAATACCCAAAATGAGCTTTTCCCACCTGTTTAATTACAAACAAAGTCCCCAAGTTTCTAGATAAACAACATTGGCATTCCGACCCAAATGAACTTAGATACAAGCACAAGTGTTTAGAATATTACAAACTTTAGTCAAAGATAGTTCAAGAGGAAAATTAGTTACAAAGCCATCTTTAATCCAAAGTAAGTCTTTACAAAGATGATTAGGTAACTAAAACATAGATAGCCTCCAAAATGTCTTCACATCTCAATACTCGAAGCATGCACGCTATTGACCGGCGTTTAAACCTGAAAAGAAAGATTTGGCTGAGCTACACAAGCCCAGTAGGAAATTCTCTACAAAATCTATATGTAATGAGATGATAAGCATGAATGCGGCGTATCAAATTTAACGACAAGATCCAAACAATGCACGTCAACATCCCTTATTCAAATGTCATAACAATTCCCAATCACAAACCCATACGTACACACACATGCACACACTTCTTCCAACGAATTTCCACCCCTTGCGAGATTGTGTTTCCACCCCTTGCGTCACACTAAATCCCCCATTCACTTCACAACAACAACAACCACACTATCGTCACAATAGATACCAATGCCATAAACCCATTCCACACACACCGACATTATCCAATACGACACATGTAGTTCATGGACCATAGCACTCGTTACCACAATACCACTATCAAAGATTATACAATCCTCAAGCCATAAAACATTCTATTCGACCATATATAGCAAATAAACACCTAAATCACACATAATCACCACAAAATATGTAGAAGAAAAGAGAAATCCCTACCAAGATGGGTTTTGAGCAAAACCCTAGGTCTACCGAAAGCAATAAGCTTGAATCCTTTAAAGACAAGCCTCACCCGAGCTTGGATACAAGATCTAGAGTACATAAAGCCCAAAAACATGAATAGCAAGCAAAGATCAACAAATAATCGAGAGGAGAGAGAGAAAAATATGTGTAAGCATCAAGGAGTGAGAACAAGAACACAAAACTCACCCTTGGTTCACCAAATGCTAGAATCTTGTGATTTTGAGGAAGGAGGCCCTTGGATCTTGGAGATTTGAGGTTGAAATCAAGGGTTTTGGGTGAGATTGGAGTGGGGTGAGTGAAAGGGGGTATTTCCAAGTGTGTTTCGTGGGTTTGGGAGTGATAAATGACAAAAGGGGGGTATTTATAGAAGTCCAAAAAGCGTGCTGAAAATTGCAGAAAAACGCAGCGGGTACCGGTACTAGGCGACTCCTAGTACCGGTACTGGAGCCTTCAAAACATCGATTTGGCCACGCTCTGGACACTGGGTACCGATACTGGGCGACAGGCAGTACCGGTACTGGCTGGGCAGAGAGATGAAATTTTCAACGGACTCCGGAACGAACCCAACTTGATACCAACACTACCAAACACCAATACAACATCAAAACTAACATTATACTATTCTCCGAGCATCCGATACACCACAGTAATCGTATATCCGTACACCCCCACAAACATACATACAACTTTATTAATTTACACGATTCCATTAACCATTAAACGACTTTCGAATTAACAATAAATTTGCGAGTCTCTACAATCTAGGTTGTCAAATTTTATTTATTTATTTTTTTATCGGCGTTGTCAAAATTCTAGCTTGTGTTGATTACATTATGTTGGGATGTGTAAAAAGGTTATCTTTTTGGCCAAGTAGAAACTGGGCTCACCCTTTTGAAGTTTTTGAGAAAGAACCATGGGTTTTTTGGGTGACTTTAAGCTTAAGAAAATTAAGATAGCTAAGGTGGGTTCTTTGTTGAATAATGTGGATGGTTGAATTTTTCTATTGCAAATGGCAAACACAGCCTTGATTAATCTAATGGTTGTTTTGTATGAAATGGAAAGAATCAATCTAGGCTGTCAAAATTGTAGCTTGTATTGCTAAGGGTGTGTTTCGATGTATAACCATTTTGGCCAAGTAGAAATTGGGCTCACCCTTTTGACTTTGTAAGTAGTAGAGGTTGTAATTGGGAATGCTAATAATGTGCTATAAAACGTATATATCTCGGGCCTTAGCATCTTTTTTACTATTAGAACACATATTAACAAAATCATCTTATTAATGCTCGCTAACTTGGCGAAGAAAAAGTTACCGACGCAAGTTTAAATCAACTCTCCATGACACCACTTTCGTTCCCGACTGATACAAACAGGATGTTGGCAAACTTGAGGGTGAGTCGATGTAACTATCCAGGACACCACTTTCGTGGTTTTTCCCAAATTCCCCATACCGAAGACGAAATACCCAACAAATATACATATAAATACTGTGAAGGAAGACATTCGGATAGTTTAGATTGTATCGCATGTTTGGGTTTGTGATTATGTGAGAGGTGGAACTACTGTTATTTATATTAAGAAGATGGGATATAAGAGGGAAAGTCAGAAAATTGAGTGGACTACATTGAGTATTCTAAATGACCAATCTTGTTTTTAACCTGGACCAAGTCGTATATCCGGACAAAACTTTGTCCCATTTTAAGGGCACATGTGGATGGAAAGTTAGGGGTAGCCATCTCCTATTCAACCTAAACCTTGTCTGAGCCATCTCCTATTCGCCCTCATATCTCTCCATCCATTCATTCCCCATGAAAAACTTAACCAAATCCCATTACCCCAAATCCCCCTCCCCGACAACCTCTCTTTCTCTCCTCCCTCGCTCTCCGCAAACACGGTTTCATCGGGCGCCACAGCCACCCTCCTCCAAATCCCCTAAACAGGGGAGACTCAGTTCAATTAAGATCAACAACGTGTTGGTTTCGAATCCGGAATTGTTTCTTGGTGGACCCATTTTGATCCATAGTGTTCTTGGGCTTTCTCTTCGTCACTCGTGAACGAAACCGATCGAGATTGGGAAATCATTCAGCCATCCGTCTATAATTCCACTACGTGTCATGAGGGGATGAAGGGAAATATGAGAGGTGTCCTTGAAAGCACCACGCCACTTACTCCCCCCCCCCCCCCCTTTTTCTCTCTCTCTCTCTCTCGGCGAATTTGACAGACCACGACGTCATTCTTCTTCTTCTTCGATCGGAGAATTCTCTCTCCCCCCCTCTCTCTCTCTCTCTATATCTAGATGGATCAATCGCTTGATTCCGACTTTGCACTATCTCAATTGCAGAGCAGATGTTTCCGTCTGAGATTTGTTCGCTTCTGCTCACCTAGGTTCGTAGCTCCATCCAGCGCTTAAATCGACAGCTCGTGCTCCTCCTGAGAAGGTTTGGCTCTATTCTCGGTGGCTTTTTCCGATACATGTTCTTTGCTGCGGTTTGCATGGTGTTTGGTTTGGCTAATGTGGCTATGATTTTTTTTTTGGGTTTATTGGTTGTCAATCGGAGGTTCCGTGAATGCATATTCTAGGGACTAGGGATAAGGTTTTGGTTGGGTTTGTTCATGGTTTTTCTCTTCTCCATTTGTGTTGCATGTGTGCTTTTGTGATGTTACCGTGGCTTCGGTAGCTTTGGGAGATGTAGCCTGTTCATTTTTTCTTACATTTAGGGTTTTGCGATTTTGACTTATTCAGGGTTAGTATTTTTAGTTTTGGGGGGTTTTCCCCTTCTTCATTTGTCGTTGTTTTTTTGCTCATAGGGGATTTTTGCTAAGTAGATTTTACTTGCCACATGTATAATCATCTTCTGTTGGCCACAGTAGCTATGGCTGAAGCGACGACGTGGTTGCTTGCGATTCTGAGTTTTAATGTTTTATAGAGTCCAAGTTGTGTGATATATTTGACCAAAACCCCCCTTCTTCACATGTATATATGTGGTTTGGATAAATTTTCTCTGCTGCTACAAAGTTGTCAGATGAGGTGTTAGTTTGATTCATTAATCTAACTTGTCCTTAGATAAACTTTTCCCTCATCCCCCAAAATTTGTGAGAGTAATTTACCTGTTATACAGAGCAATTCCATGAAACTTTGTACTTGGTTATTTCTGTTTTCATTCTTCTCCCGTTTGTGCATGACTTATGGTGAGATAGATGAACAACTGAACTGTAAGCATTTTTTTATGTTATTTTCTATCTTATGTGTTAAGGCCAAGCTTAAGGAAGTTGCTTCATTGGAGGGACATGTTAATTTGGAATCGTGTGGCAATTACTTTAACGTTAAAATCATGACATAATCATCCGGTTAAGATCGATCTAAACCATCGTATTATGTATACGATTCAACATGTTATGGATAAAATTCACAAAAGCCTATTCTTTCTGGTCCTGGGGATACTATATTTCTATGCTTGAAAGAACTTTCTCAAACAGGTCATATAGTGATGCATAAAAATTTACATTCATTTCTTCTTCTTCTTTCACTTCTTCCTTTAAAATGAGGCTAAATTTGCATTTGGAATCAAGGAGGTAATCGGTGAAAAAGTTCCATCCATTCACATTTTACGTTTTTTGACTTTGTAAAGAAGTAACTTGGGATTCATAGTTCATTACACGTTATGCACAGGCAACACAGCAGTATCTAAGCTTTATACGCTTTTAAACCTACAAGTTTATTTCTTAAAGAAAAAGAAACAGCCACAAGTATTTTGCAGTTGGTTAATGCTGGAAATATATGTGTAACCACCATTCTGAGAGAAGAATAGTAGTTACCCAAAAGCCATTGATAGAATGGTAGTTAGATCAGATTATTAGAGCCATTGTACTGGACACAACATGTAGCAAATAGAATTCTGTTTGTAATGATTGCAGCATGGCCCAACGGAATGCTTGCTGAACACCATCGAGGCATGTGCAATCAGTGTCTAGCCGGATATGGGAAAGAGGTAAGCTTTTCTCTACATTTGGGATTCAATTGGTGCATTACAAGTAATACTGATGTGTGAAACATTACAATCCTGTCAATGGTGAAAGGAATTCGAAAAAAAACTCATTTCTCTATATCTAATTGCAGTAGCTTGTGGGGTTTATTTTATCGTTATGGAAATGTACACATATCTCCTTGGCAAGTCTCTTGATATTGTCCACCTTTATTAATTAGGATGCTTTCATGTATCTATGCATAACCTTCAATGAAGCTATATATAAATGAGACATAATTGTTGCTTGATATCGGGGTAGCCTTTCTATGTGGAACGCTGGAAATGATTTGCCTAGAGTCGCTCACATTGATATATGATTTGCCTTTCTATGTAAACATATGTATATTTTTTCACACAGAACAGTCTGTCGATGCAAACTTATGTATGTGCACTTAGGTTGGGCATTTCATGATGTCTGATAGGATGGTAATATGTTTTAATGTTTGTTATCAACACTAACTAAAACTGTATTTGTGGCTGGATGCTAATTTAAAAATCCTCTTACTCTGCTTATTGATAGTAACTGTATTCTTGTAAAAAAAAGAAAAAGAAAGATAGTAACTGTATTTGTGCCTTAAAGAACGTCTTCAAAATTGAAAAGTTATTTTTCATTTACATTATTTTTGAGTTTGAAAATGTGAAATAAGTACTTATTTTTTAAGAAGGTGTTCTAGAACGGGCTCTTAATCAAGCTAATTGCAAAATAGGGCATGGTGATATTGACTATGATCAAACGGAACAGTCTCCCATCCTCCTTTTCCTTATCTGAGATTCTAGCTTGTAGGTTGCCCTCTTATGTCATATTTAGGCTTCTTGTCAAATTGGAAAAGGCCAAGGGACATTCATGAGTTGAAATGATCTCCAAAAATGGCATTGGTGGAGTCTGCTCTCTATTACAGTTGATTCGTTAACTACAATAGCTGGACCAAAATTTAGACACTGATTTTGAGCTTATCTTTTATGTAGATAAATTCGCAAAAGAAGAAAATATGTGTCATTGCTCCAAAATGGTTTGTGCAGCAAGTGAGGAAACAGAGAGAGGTTTTCCGAGGGTACATGCATCAGGTATGATGTTAACTTTGTTGATTATTTTTTTTCTTTATTTGAGGCGCGATTCAATCCCCTTGTTCTGTTGTTATTGAAATGAGCCTGTGAAAGCAGAGTTGTGATGGAAATTCAGTGGTTCTGTAGCATTTTATCTTCTTCCATGCAAGTGTAACACGCGCCAAGTTATAGATTGATGCAGACGAGTGTTTTCGAGTCGTGTATTGGTTTTTACTTCCATACATGTGTTGTAAATAACTGGAAATAAGTAGAAATTGTAAGCTCATACTTTTATGGGTTGTTTTCCTTATAATTTTTGGCATGAAAAGGTCAAACCAACAAATTTGTATCAGCCTAGCTTTCAAAAATACTCAACACCATTCAATTCAACGGGCATGACGGACGTGCCTTGCACGTCGCGATGTACCTAGTTGTAATAAAAGAACGAAGGATGGCTTGCCAAGCCATGCCGTGAAAATATGAAATTGCCCTCGTAAGGTTTATCCTCCGATTTGTTGAGCTGGGGGTAGTTTAGCTATTGCATGTCTTCCTTCCACAACAAGAAAAGTAAAGCTTCCTTTTTCATAATTTGAGGGAGGAAGTGTCCTCACATTACTGTTGGTGCTGCTGTAAATATATCCAATACATCAAGACAATCTCTCTCTCTCTCCATATATGAAGAAGTGAGTGTGTGTACGAATGTAGATACATACATACATGCATGGATTAGGCAATTGAGTTTGCGATTTGCTATTTCTTCTAATTTGTTTGATTTGCGGTTAATTACATGGAACGAATTGTTGTGATGTGATCAAGAATCCATGATTTATTTTCTGATGCAAATTGGATTCAATTCGTTTGATTTATGAGGGTATTTGTTTGAATTTGAGTATGATATTTCGTTTAGTGAATTTTAAGGCATGTCTTGTGATGTGGTTTTAAGTTCAACCCTTTATAGTACCTGAAAGAGGTTCATATATTGAGGACTGTTTTCTGGATTGATGATCTTTATAGTCTATTGTAAATTGAGCTGGTGTATATGTGTGCTTGTTGACAATTTTCAAGGAAATTTAAGGACTTGAAGAGTTTGACATTTTGAAGTGAAAAATTGGAATCAAACGGTGTTACATATATTGTTATCCTTCGATTCTTTAAAAATGGTTTTCTGGGTTAATTATGGTAATTAATGGTGGTCGTCTAAAGGTTATTCAGTAGTTAAAAGTTTGTTTAAGTTATTATTTTCTGATCCATATTTGAGATACTACACTCCACTCATTTGATTTTTTTTTTTTCTTTTCTGAGGGTGTTCATTTAATGTAAAGCCATGTTTTGTGATGTGGTTTTAAGTTCATCCCTTAGTAGCACCTAAAAGAGGTTTATATCTTGAGCCTCTCCAACATCACGCAAAAGGTGTTCTATGGTAATCTTTGACTATCATCACGCAAAAGGTTTTTCCTGTTCCGTTTCATTTTGGGTTTTTGTTATCGGTGATGGGTCGGATCATAAATATTACTCTATCAATTATTGTTTTTGACATTTTAATCTCTAAATTTTGTTGGGTTTTGTTTGTTTGCGTGTTGGTACTGGATGAGATTTAGAGAGAAGAGGAAAATGAGAGAATTTAAGATGACAGTAGAGTTCTTTCTGCTGGTTTGCACGGGAGTTGTGGTGTTCCGTCACGGAGCCAATTTCTTCTTCCGTTCTATCTCCTCTCATCTCGCATTTTGATCTCTCTGGTACATTTCTCTCTCTCTCTCTCTCTCGAATTTGATTTCTGTAATTGGATTTGGTGTGTTAACTCTGTTCCAATATTTTTCCCTTCATTTTGTGTTTGTTAATGGTGATTGAACCCAGGTGAGCAATTATATAGATGGCTTCAAGTTGAAAATTTCAGTCATTTGAGGAGAAAGGAATCACAAGATTACCATCTCTGGAAAGGTCAATTTTAATGTTCTGTTTCAAGGAATTTTGTTGATTTTGTGCATCTTTTGAATTTTTTTGTTAAAGTTGAATATTTTCAGAAATTCTTTTTGGGCCTGTCATTGAAGGATTAAAACATTTCTTTTTGTGCATTGAATAAGATAGATGCACCAAATTCCTTCCGTTTGTTCAATTCAAATTCTATAAAATCCACGGTTCAATTCAATAACCTCTTGCTATTTCTCTACTATCATCATAATGAAAATAAAAAAAACACTTCTTGACTGCAAATTTATCCAATGAGCATGCGGAAACGTGCGAAGCACGGGCATTGCACTATATCTATCTAATAAAACAAAAGGGTGTTTGTCCTACGTGGCACCTTTGTCCTATGTGGCATCTTTGTCCTTTGGAAACCACACAAACACAAGTTGAAAGAAGGGCTGAGATTCATTTGATCCAAAGGTTGAGAGGCATTCTTCCAATTCTATGGAACTGCCCATCGTTTCCACCTAAGTTACAAAGCTGCCATTACATCCCTTTTGCCCTAGCCAGCCACCACATCCCAAAACATATTCTGCTTTCAAAATTTGAAACCCCCCACGCCAGAATATCTCTCTCTCTCTCTCTCTCTCTCTCTCTCTCTCTCTCTCTCTCTCACACACACACACACATATTCCACCACCACACTTCGATGTTGCTCCCTACCCGAAGCTCGACCACTCTGACGTCGCTCCCGTCCCCATTGACTGCCGCAGAGCTTCGTCTCCCCCCAAGGTCTTGCTCTGTTCTCCTGCGAATCAGCCACCACCATGCCGCCGGAGTCCAACCCTTACGTTTCTCCCTCGCCCGCACTTGCGTCTTTCGTAAAGAGTAAGTTTTCGGTCGGCTTTCGTCTTTTGATTTGGTTTAGTGTTTGATTTTAGTAGTATTTGATTTGGTTGCGTTGATTGGTAAATGCGATTGAAATGGATTGAACTGCTGAGATCTGGTTTTTATGACTTTTGAGACCTAGTTTGAGTTTTATTTTATTCTCTCTCACTCAATTACATCTGAGTCCACTATTTTGGCTGATAGGTGTAGTTGTTAATGGTCGTCACAAACATTTATTCCCTTTTCGACCAGGAAAGGCTTGACCTTTGACAGGTAGAGAAGGAGGTCGCAGCTGCCATTGGAGCTGTACACTGCAGCAGCTATGGAGGACAGCTTGAACTTGAGAGGTATTTTTTGTTGCCCACCATGTGTTTGTTAAAATGCATGTTGCCCACCATGTGTTTTTTTTTTCCCATTTTGAGGTAGCCCACTCCAGGCTAGAAGCCCCAGTTACTGATCTCAAATGGAAGTTTAAATGCTAGATGGCAGTGAAGTAGTTATCTGATTTGGGTATTTTTAACTTGGGTTGGCTATGTAGAAGTACTTATCTGGTTTCTTGCTCAGCCCACCAAATACCACCACTGACTTACCAAAGGCAATAGCAACCCATTAACTCGGAAAGATGCTCTAAAAGATAAATGGGTTTTGAGTGGAAGAGCTTTCTTCTTTCTTAGTGGGAATGATGGGTTTATAGTGTTGAGTGGGGGCTGTTTGTAGGTAAAGAATTATGTTTTGATTTCAAAACCAAAACGGTTGCCTTTTAAATGATCTACTAAGTAGCATTGTCGATATGAACGACTAGAATTGGCATTGATCGATTAAATCCAAAATACTACTACTTACTAAAGAACAGAGAGAATCCGGACCATTTTTTTTTTGTCAATTCTGTTTTGTGGGGATATCTCGAGTCATTGCGCATTTTTCATCTCCTTCTTAGCTTTATTTTTTTCTCTTTTTCTTAGCCTCCGCTCCTTCCCCCTTTTTCTCTTAAATCCCACGCCATTTCCTCTTCCCATTTTACTCCATTACCTAGGGATATTTATAGAAATCAAGAGAAATGTAAAAGGCAGTGAAGTAGTTATCTGATTTGGGTATTTTTAAGTTGGGTTGGCTATGTTGAAGTAGTTGTCTGATTTAGGAATAGGTTTGCGTCGAACCGATTACCAACGCTTCTAGAAAAAAATCAAGCGCTGAGTTCGTTCGAACCACTTCGATGCTGTGATCTTTAAAATCAGAAATGTTCATGAAGCATTGAATCAATTGAATTGCTTTAACATCAGACAATTAGGGAACACAAGTTTAAATGTTTAATAAAACGATGCTAATTGCTTCTGTTCTTTCTATTTTTATTCCTCAATGGCGCCTTGGCTTGAATGTTAGTTAAGACTGTTAATGAACGTTTAATTAGCCCGAATCACATTTTTTTCCTGCACAACGAAGCCGAATTAGTTGATTGTTATCTTGCTGAATTTATTGTGTGTGTGTACTTACTAGATCTGTTTTGCTCATCTGTAGGTAGGAAGACTGGACTAACCATAAGGCTTCCCCTGATAGTTCCATAGCTGGTCTCTCCCCGAGCAGCAGATGTAGTGGAGATAAAGATGGGTTCCTCTTGCCAGAGTTCAACGAACTTGTGAGGGATTTCCATTTGGCTGCCACCAAGGCTGGTTTTTCTCCCAAAAAGGACGAACTATTGGAAGAGTGATGAAGAGAAAATTTCAAGATAGTTAGAAGAGTAATGAGGAAACACTTTTGGGACAATGATCCTTTTGCTGATTACATCCTTTTCCGACAACCCGTTTGTAGAGACCTGAATAATTTTAATTCTTGAAATATTTATTAAATGTCTAATTGAGAAAATATGGATTAATTGGTGAATAATTGATTCGAGGACTATAGTGAAAGAATATGAGTTAGAAGGGAAAATGTGTGATTTATTGATTTGTGAGTATAAATAGGAGTGATTGGGAGTAGGGGATCATTTTTCCCAAAACCCAACTCTCGGCTCCCTCTCTCCCTCCACCGGTTTTCTCTCTCTCCTCTCCTCTCTCTCAAAACTCCACAAAACCCTCACCAAAAACCTTCAATCCTTGCTCCTCCAAGCTCAAATTTCGTGGGTCTAGCTCGGTGGGAGTTCGTTCGGCTCGGTTTCGGAGTATTTCAAGATCTAGGGCTCGTTTGGCTCGGGGGAAGTTCATTCGAACTTGAGGTAGGAATTTCTTTGCTACTTTTATGTGTAAATAGCTTGTTTAGGTGTGTTGTTCGTGCCCTTTGTTGTTGTTGTTGTTGTCAAAACCTTTGAAATCTGCAGAAAATCTGTTCGTAACCACTCCGTATCGATACAAGTTTTTGCTGTATCGATACCCGTTGAAAACAGAAGCTTCAGGAATTTCTGATTTGAATCCCGTATCGATACAGCATTTTGCTGTATCGATACCCGTTCATAATGGACAGTTTTTCAGCTTTTGCCCCAAACTTCATCGTTTTGACCCCCGATCACTTCTAACTTGTTCTAAACACTTCCAAATCACCTCATAACATGATTAATCGTATCCGTTGAGTTCGTGAGAATTTATGCATCTTTTTCCCTTGTTCGGTGATCTTACCCATTGGTTGGTTATTGGAAATGCTTATGGTATTATCGAAACATAGATGGCTTGCCGTGTAGTGTTTTTACTTGTAATTTTGATAGTGAGAGAGTAGTGGTTTGCACGTCGAGTACGGTAGTAGTTGTTGACTTGTTGTGAGTCGTAAGTCGGTTAGGGAGTCCCGTAACGCAAGGGGTGGAAACACGGAGACTCTAGTGGACCTCATAACGCAAGGGGTGGTAACACGATGGTCCGAGGTGTTAGGGTTCGCCGTAACGCAAGGGGTGGTAATACGGTAACTCTTGGGGTGTTGTACTGTAGCGCAATGGGTGGAAATACAGTTTGTGGGGGTTGGTGTTGGCAAGTCTTGTCGGGATGGTTAGAGTGAATACATTGAACATTGTCATGCTCTCTCTCTCGTTGCTCCTTGATCAATGATAGAACCATGTCTTCTCATTAGTTCTCTTTTGCATTCATCATGTTGTTTGTACATAAGTTTAGTAAAGATTTTCCTACTGGGCTCGCATAGCTCAACCTAATCTTTCTTTTCAGGATTAAATGCTGGACAGTGATTTGCATGACTTGCGTGCCTGGAAGTGAAAAGGATTTTTGGGAGCTAACTCTAATTTAGTTACATAGTCATCTTTGTAATAGACTTTCTTTTGATAAAGATGAGGTTGTAACTTAATGATTTGTCCGTACAAACTATTGTAATCTATTTGGGGCCGGGGTGCCAAAAGTGTTTACTCTTTTGAAACTGGGACTTCTTTGTAATGCTCTACAGGTGGGAACTATTTGGGGTATTTATTATCATATGCGAAGGACTTAAATCGAGAAAGCTTTATTTATTTATGCTAAAAATCCAGGTCGTGACACAAAACAAAAAAATAACTTCACAATTGATATGTCACATTCTATTGCTTTCAATTAGGATCACATAGGATCTTTTGATGGAGTTGTTTTATAGATATAACTAGCAAAAAAATTATAGTTCTAATTAAACAAACATGATCAAATCATCTTGCAAAAAGAAGTAAATGTACCATTGACTTATCCTTTGTGATTTTTACACTCCTTTTCTTAGATCGGTACTCTAATGTTTGAACAGAGGAACAAGTTGGAAGCAAAATGTCGTAAGTACCTACTAAAGGTGCCTAAAGCACGCTCCGCACAAATGATAGATGGAAGAAGGCCAAACCGTCTCGACGACAACGTTTGCGAAAGGCTCCAGTTGGAGATTAATGCATATTTGCAAGCGGCTAATCCGTCAATAAAGGCTATGAGGGCTGCTGAAAGGGACAGCTCGGACCCATATGAAACAATTAGAGCAATTAAGAGGGATTCGCAATATGCAACACGCAACCGATAAGGAATTGTCAGATTATTCTGATGACGAATAGGCAACGAAGTAGGGATTATGTATTTTGTTGGGCCATTCGGTTTAAATTATTATGTACGGATTATGTTGTTTGTTGGCCTATTCGGTTTAAATTATTATGTAGGGATTATGTGTTTTGTCGGCCTTTTACGTCTCCCCAATGGGACCTATCCTCCATTCAACCTCAACCAAGTTTATTTGGGCCAAAGAGGGCAATTAAAAAGATACAAAAGACTTTCTATTACACCATCATGAAAGACAGTTTATGGTCCTAAAGGCTACACTTTTTATCTTTAACGACCAAATTTTAATTTACCCGAGACCAAGTCTATATTGCTAAAAGACTACACCCTATGTTTGTATGAACCACATGTTTATTGTATAAAGAACACGTCATATTTTTTGGGCAAGTGGTAAGCGTGGAAAGTTGGTGGTTCTTTCAAAACCAAGACCAAGTCTTTATTGCTAAAAGACTACACCCTATGTCTGTATGGATCACATGTTTATTTTATAAAGAGCACGTTATATTTTTTGGCAAGTGGTAAGCGTTCAAAGTTAGGTGGAGGTTGTATCAAGACCAAGTCCATATTGCTGAAAGTTAGGTGGAGGTTGTTTCAAGACAAAGTCCATATTGGTAAAAGACTACACATTATGTTTGTATGGACCACATGTTTATTGTATAAAGAGCACGTCATATTTTTGGGCAAGTGGAAAGTTGGTGGTTCTTTCAAAACCAAGACCAAGTATATATTGCTAAAAGACTACAACCTATGTCTGTATGGACCACATGTTTATTGTATAAAAAGCACGTCATATTTTTTGGCAAGTGGTAAGCGTAGAAAGTTGGTGGTTCTTTCAAGACCAAGACCAAGTCTATATTGCTAAAAGACTACACCCTATGTCTGTATGGACCACATGTTTATTGTATAAAGAGCACGTTATATTTTTGGGCAAGTGGAAAGTTGGTGGTTCTTTCAAAACCAAGACCAAGTATATATTGCTAAAAGACTACAACCTATGTCTGTATGGACCACATGTTTATTGTATAAAGAGCACGTCATATTTTTTGGCAAGTGGTAAGCGTGGAAAGTTGGTGGTTCTTTCAAGACCAAGACCAAGTCTATATTGCTAAAAGACTACACCCTATGTCTGTATGGACCACATGTTTATTGTATAAAGAGCACGTCATATTTTTTGGCAAGTGGTAAGCGTTCAAAGTTAGGTGGAGTTGTTTCAAGACCAAGTCCATATTGCTAAAAGACTACACCCTATGTCTGTATGGACCACATGTTTATTATATAAAGAGTACGTCATATTTTTGGGCAAGTGGTAAGCGTGGAAAGTTGGTGGTTCTTTCAAGACCAAGTCTATATTGCTAAAAGACTACACCATATGTCTGTATGTACCACATGTTTATTGTATAAAGAGCACGTCATATTTTTTGGCAAGTGGTAAGCGTTCAAAGTTAGGTGGAGGTTGTTTCAAGACCAAGTTCATATTGCTAAAAGTCTACACCCTATGTCTGTATGGACCACATGTTTATTGTATAAAGAGCACGTCATATTTTTGGGCAAGTGGTAAGCGTGGAAAGTTGGTGGTTCTTTCAAGACCAAGTCTATATTGCTAAAAGACTACACCCTATTTCTGTATGGACCACATGTTTATTGTATAAAGAGCATGTCATATTTTTTGGCAAGTGATAAGCGTGAAGGGGTGAAAAGTTAGGTGGTGGTCAATGACGCGCACCTTATTACCTTGAATTACACTTTCAAGGAGCTTTACATGGTGCTATAAAATTGCACCGGAATGGAACAGAGGCAGGTGGCATAGGATGAAAATGGAGACCCGAAAATCAAAGAAGCAAGCCGATGTTGATGTCCGGTAAGTCCGGGATCGTACCATAGGGAATCGGTAATAACTTGCTCGGATTGTAGGTTTTATGTAAGGATTGTGGCGTTTAAGACGGCCAACTTTCGATTTTGCTTTAAAGTGGAAATACTAAGGCAAAAGATTAGAAAAGAGTTTAATTAACTTAAAAGAGGCAAGCCTAGGGATCATCCATCCATTGATAAAGGCCGTTATCAGTTCTCGATTATAACTCAAGCGAGAGTCACGACCGCGTGCTCACGCTTGGAAGATTTAGCTTTAAAGACTACGTTTATCAAAAGATGTGATTTATCGGAGGCGAACTAACTTGTTTAACTCATTAATCGAACACGTAGGAGGCCACGAGCTCTAGGCATACCGCGTGCCAAGACCGCTTGACTAAACGGCATGCAAGGAGTTAACACCCCTAGTTAAGACCAAAAATGCAAGATTAGCTCTTATTTCGAAAACCATGCTTTTAAGCCCAAGGGTTTGAGAACCAAGCAACAACCCAAGTCTTTGGGAAAGATTAACCGAAGACTTAGCCAAGAAACTACTCACACATAGCTAAAGAACAAAGCAAAGCATAATAATGAGACATGTTATTTAACCATAGGAAACGAAAATAAACTTGAAATTACTAAGGATCTAGTCCATACAAGCAACTTTAATAAACGAGAAATTAACGAACAACAATTACCTTAAGGTGTTTTTAGGAGATTACACTTGAAAAAGCTTGAAAGCTATGGAAGAAAACTTAGAGAGGAAGAAAGAATTAAAGCATAAAGGTCTAGGTAATGAGATAAAGTGGAGAGAAGGGTACTTATACATGTCCACTTCTCTCTCCACAAATATCTAAAAACATACCAAAAGTAGAAAGTATTCCATAAGTGGAAAGTCCAAAAAGCAGCAAAAATCTCCATAAAAAGGTCACCGTATAATAAAACCAAAATGATTGTATCGATACATCAATCTTTTGACGTTTTCTTCAATCCCTCTGTCTTGCACCGGTATCGATACGGCAGAAACGCCTATATCGATACCGTCTTGATTCCTCCATAATCTCAGCTTTTGGCCTTCTTCTCGACACCCGACGATCCCCCGGCAACCCGACGGTCCTCTGAATGCCTCAAAAGCCTTGCCGGTCGCGTTTCGCGTGGCCTCCGGCGCTTGGGCACACTCATGGGTCGATGTTGGTGACAAAAAAGTGGCGTATTCCGCCGGTTAACCTGAAACACTTAAGAAAACACCTTACGTGCAAAATTACTATAAAAACTAAAGAAAATGCGAAATAAAGCAACATAACCCAGGACTAGATGCACCAAATATCTACAATATTGGGTGCTTATCACCCCCTTTATCAATACAGTACCTAATTTTTTCAAAAGGAGGGAGGGGTTGAGGATTTAACAAATCTAATGACCAGAGACACACAAAAATAGTTGAGAATAGTAATCCCTAGTAACAAACTAAAAATAAAGGGCCTTTGAGACCTTCATGAATTTCCATTTTACAAGTCATTCCATTACGTGTACGGACTACTTTTGTATCCAACTGAGTAAGGATAGCAATCTTTACCCTGCAAGAAGGCACAAAGCAATCTGCATATATAACAACCTTTAGAGTGATGGCAAATGTAAAAAAAACAATCAAGCATTATGTGGTTTACCTAACCAAACCATCGGGAGCAAATTAATAATAAGCTGCTCTTGGCCAATAATGCAATGTCCCTATTTCAAACCACCGGTAGCATTGCAATCTCTTTGGACATGCTTTTTACCTTTGAATTACACTAATATGAAGATAAAAAGTTAGCACATCTTCTCATGTCAATACACTCACTCACTTCCTGAATTCTTACCAAGTTACCCTGCTTCATAATATTTTGTCCCTTCAGCTGAAAGATTATTCAATGGCACAACATTCAAATGGTAGTGCCTAGTGCAAAGTAAACTTCCTTCAAAGGATCGACTGCTGAGATGGAGTCTGGTGGACAATGCCACTTGTGATTTGTGTAGAAATGGGGCTCTTGTATCTCATAATCATTTATTTTTCGATTGCTCATATTCTAGAGCTATCTGGAAGGAGATTTTGCGAAGGAACCATATTCACAGAGGCCCTCTCATGTGGGAGGATGAAAATAAATAGTTCTTGCTGCATTCCAAGGGGAAGTCTATTAAGAAATCTAGTATCAAATTAGAGAGTTGGCTGATAGGTGATAGGTGCATGGTTGTATAGTTTTATTTTTTCTGCTTTGGTGACTCCAGGACTTATGTCTTAGCGACTTGGCTGAGATAGCTTTGTTTTTTAGTCCTGATTGGACCTTGACATATCTTGTTTGGTGTTTAAATGAAAGAGTACAGTTACCTGAAAAAAAACAGGTTCAATTACAAAAACCATAACCAAAACAACTCCACAACTACTGAATTTAGTTACAAAAAGCACACAAAAGTGCCTAACTGCTATTAGTTACAAAAATCAAATTTTGGAGCATGTATACGACATGTATATCTAAACATGTATGCACTTTATACAACAGGAAAATGAGGATTTTTTTTTTTAATTCTGGATTCTTAGCAACAAGTTCATTAGGTACAAGAATAAGAGATAGGGATTGGTGTTGGTACTTTCCATTGGTGCCTTACACCTAGTATTGTAATATTGTAAATGAAGAGGTCACAACGGTACATAAGCATAAATTGTATGGCCCTCTTAAGATTATGATGCAAATGTGTACAGAGCAAAAAAAAAATTGTATGGCCCTTTTTTTGTAGTAATTTTGGTTTCTTGGCAAGAACCCAATTTTAATAATTTCGGTTTCTTAGCAACAAGTACATTATGTCCAAGACAAAAAATAAACTACCATACACTTTGCATTAGTTGGCACATGAGCATCCTTTTAGCATAGATGCGAACGAGAAATCATTATGGTCCAGTGCATTAGATCAAAAACTATAACATGCATTGCCCAAGAAGTGCTCCCAGCTTCTTTCCCTATGTTCTTACCAGCTTCTCCACTTTAAATCCGCAGCCCCTATTCTTCCTTGAAAAAAATAAAAATGGCGAAGATAAATGCCCAAAACTCAAATGTATTGCTAGAGAAGAAACTAGATGCCCAACTCAGTCACTCCATGAAGCACTTCTGCCCTCTTCCACTTCTATTTATATTGTATAAACCAAAGGGAAAATTTCAAAATAACACCTGACCTTTCACACAAATCACACATAGGCACCTGACTTTTTAAAATTATTAAAAAAACACCTGACCTATTTAAAAACCCATCAATTTCCCACCCGCCGTTAACTTCCCATCCAAAACTAACGGAAATGTTGAAAATAAGACAACATTCATTTGTCTTAACGTTTTTTACACCTACCATTCTTTGTCTTCAGTTTGCACAATTACTTTTCTTTCTCTGTCGTCACTTTTCACACCTACCCATGACTATTCTATGTTTTTTGTTTTTGCCTTTTCCTTTGTTTAATACAGAGTAATCTTGTTTGGCTGCATAGTTATGGATATTTAATTACTAAATTAAGCTTGATTTCTTATTTTGGGTGGATTTGAATTGAAAAGTTAAGTAATTTTGGTGACTTATTGATTCGTTTTGACGCAAAATTAACAAATGTAATTTTTTTTTTGAATAAAGACAAAAAATAAGTCATGGGTAGGTTATTTTTTATAGGGATAGTCAATTACTAATAACTTACTACCTCCGTCCCAAAATATTTGTCCGGTCCGCAAAACGATAACGTAAAAATAATTCAAGTTTTGCTAGAAAAATTTAAATTTTTTTCAACAATTTACTAGATCTCAACAAGTTCTTTTAATTTATGAAAAAAGTTTAGAATTTTTCTTAAAAGAAATGCATTATTTTTTTGTCCTCGTTTTACGGACCGGACAAATATTTTGGGACAAGGGAGTATTTATTTTTAGTCGATGAGGGTATAAAGGAAGATAGGGTTAACAAAGATGATGTCATGTGGGACCATTCTTCTTATTCGCGCCAAAATGTACATTTTCAACATTCCCGTTTGTTTTTTATGGGAAGTTAACGGCGGGTGGAAAATTGATGGGTTTTTTAATAGGTTAGGTGTTTTTTTGATAATTTTAAAAGGTCAGGTGCCTATGTGTAATTTGTGTGAAAGGTCAGGTGTTATTTTGAAATTTTCCCAAAAAGAAACGGGAATGTTGAAAATGTACATTTTGGCGCGAATAAGAAGAATGGTCCCACATGACATCATCTTTGTTAACTCTATCTTCCTTTATACCCTCATCGACTAAAAATAAATACTCCCTTGTCCAAAATATTTGTCCGGTCCGTAAAACGAGGACAAAAAAATAATGCATTTCTTTTAAGAAAAATTCTAAACTTTTTTCATAAATTAAAAGAACTTGTCGAGATCTAGTAAATTGTTGAAAAAAATTTAAATTTTTCTTGCAAAACTTGAATTATTTTTACGTTCTCGTTTTGCAGACCGGACAAACATTTTGGGACGGAGGTAGTAAGTTATTAGTAATTGACTATCCCTACAAAAAATAACCTACCCATGACTTATTTTTTGTCTTTATTCAAAAAAAAATTACATTTGTTAATTTTGCGTCAAAACGAATCAATAAGTCACCAAAATTACTTAACTTTCAATTCAAATCCACCCAAAATAAGAAATCAAGCTTAATTTAGTAATTAAATATCCATAACTATGCAGCCAAACAAGATTACTCTGTATTAAACAAAGGAAAAGGCAAAAACAAAAAACATAGAATAGTCATGGGTAGGTGTGAAAAGTGACGACAGAGAAAGAAAAGTAATTGTGCAAACTGAAGACAAAGAATGGTAGGTGTAAAAAACGTTAAGACAAATGAATGTTGTCTTATTTTCAACATTTCCGTTAGTTTTGGATGGGAAGTTAACGGCGGGTGGGAAATTGATGGGTTTTTAAATAGGTCAGGTGTTTTTTTAATAATTTTAAAAGGTCAGGTGCCTATGTATAATTTGTGTGAAAGGTCAGGTGTTATTTTGAAATTTTCCCTAAATCAAATTGGGACTCTTCACACTTAAGTTATGTTAATTTTCTCAAGTACTTTATATTCTTTAAAAAAAAAAAAAAAGAACTCTCACGTAGACAAGCCCCAAATTCAACAATAACTCGCACATCAAAAGCCCCAAGTACTGGTGCTTTAGCTTGCTTTATCAGTTAGTAACTTGGGATTTTACTTTTACTAACCCTTGACTTGGACTCATGCACAAATTCAACAAATTTAGGGCATATCAAGAGCAATGATATTTAAGATGCAGACGCAAACACATACAAATGAATACTACTATATTCAACGGAGATATACATTTACACACCTAGTGTGTTTGCAGGAACGACGACGACGAATTTGGGATAATGAGCGTGGATGATTGACGGACTCGAGCACGCATCTCTGGCAGATTACGGAATGGAAGTTGGGAACCAAGTCGGGCGTCGGGTAGGGGCAAATTATTGCGAGGAGGGGGAGCAAGAGGAGAAGAAGGGGAGCAAACCCTAGAGAGAGGAATGCGGAAGGAGTTTACGTTCCAGTGGAGAGAGAAGAAGGGAGAAAGGAAAGGGTTTTGAGGAGTATTACCTAAAAGACGTCGTTTTAGTAGTAAGGGCAGAATAGTCCATTCCGGACATGGTACCATGTATTGGTGATAAAAATAGGGAGATACCATGTAGTGGTGATTTGGAGAGTGGACACCATTGAAGTGGTGATCAAGGCTGGTCCACGCCTCCTGCCCGTAATTTTCCCTTAAAAAATCAGCTAAGAATTTGATTGATTCATTCAATCTTTCGTCTTGCAAATTCAAAGACAAAAAAATTGAACGAATTGATCAAACTCTTATTGATCTTGTAGCGAGCTGATTTCTTCTAAGAACCCTTAGAAACATGTTTCAGTAATTTAAATGGTTCCGATCATTTGCGTGGAATCCCGAAATAAATTCAACACGATTCAGTGTACAAACCAAATGATGTATCCACCGTTTCTTTTTTTAAGAGAGAGATAAGGAAAGGAAAAAAGAAAGAAAAACAATGGTCATGATATTTTTGCAAAATCCACGAGCTACTAACGCAACCTAATCTCTCTCCCTGTGCAACACCCAAAACCCTCCCCACATCCAATTACTCTGCTTCCACTCTTCTTCCCAATTCCTGCAAATCAAATCACCAAAGCTCATTACCCAATGCAATGCATTCTCCGTAGAAAAACCATCCCATGGAGCTTCACATCTCTACCAGTCTCCACAAATTCCCTTACCCCTCCTTGCACCCTCACTCCCCCAAGCGGTTATTCTTCACCTCTCACCTGTTCCACGGATTCAATTTCCCAACCCGATTGAAACCCAACTCGAGGACTCTCCGTTTCGCATTGTGTTCCGAGAAAGATTCCTCGCCGAACGGGAGTCCGTTTCGCGAGAATCAAGAGGAGGGTGGGAGGAGTTCGCGCGAGGATTCTGGGTTCGTTGAAGTGATCGGAATCGGGAGCAGAAAAGATGCCGTCCTTGACTTCTGCTTGGACTCGCCTTCTCTTTGGCCGTCTTTGAGGTTCTGGTATGCTCTTTTCTAAAACATCTCCGTTGTCGCGTATGTATTTGTGTTCCTATAGTAAATTTCTGTTTCTTTTCTAGAATTGCAGTAGTTAATAAGCCGAGAGGCCTTTGACCCAACGGCATTAGGGGATGCACTTATGTGCTAGGAGCAGTGTTCTAAAAGTCTAGTCGCTAGTCGGGCGGAAGAGGGGCACGCCTAACGCCTGCCGACTGGCTCCCTAGGCGGCCAACTAGTCAGTGCCTAGGCCGATAAAAAGCCTATTTTTATCTAGGCATTGGACCCCGCCTAACACCTAGGTGCCGACTAGTCGGCCGCCTAGACCAATTTTTAGAACAGACCGATTTTTAGAACAGAAGCTAGGAGAAAGGAGGTCAGAAGTTTACCTCATCCTCCGAGGTGTTAATCTTACTATAAAACAATACTGACTTTCACTGATAAAAAAGAAAGAGAGGTTATAAGTGCAATATAGCTCCATCAGCGGAGAATGGTGATGGAGAGTCAAAATTGTAAATTGCAAACAGTATATGTTCTGCATGTTCAGTGGATTTATTTGTATGCTTGTTATTTGGGGTGGTGACTTTGAAGAATAATGAACATATTATGTTAAAATGCAGACTCTAGTGTTTTGATCACTATAAAGCACAATTTTCTAGAAGGGAGTCGTGGCAGTTAGTTATATGATATCATATAACGAATTGGGTATCGATAATCTTTGGAATTTCGAGTTTGCGTTTCTGTAATTTGAATAGTAGTTTGCCCTGTTTTTTAAGTATCGGGGTACTTTTGGATTATTTGGTGGGTTTTTTTTTTTGGTTTCGGGTGGGTGGGGAAAGTAACATACAATGACCATGCTATACAAAATGGTAACTTTTGTAATGGTCCTAATGGAGTAAAATGCTTTCATTGGTTTCATGTAAACATGAAGGTAAATCAAAATAACCCGCATAATATGCATAGGATACCAAATGGATCCCCATCACTTCCTGATATTTGTGTCGTGGCAAAATTTCTTTGTCTGCTTTTAGAGGCTAAATGGCCAATGCAAAATCGGTTTGTCCGCTTTGAGAGTCTAGAGGGCCATTTTGCACCTCCGGAATCACCAGCCAGTGAGCATCATTGTTTCCACTCTGAGATCTATCTTCCTCTCTACTGGTGTGTCGTTTTCTGAATTATCAATCTCCACAGAAATGCTATTTTCCCCAAGCCTCATGCACAAGGAGTTAGGACATTGTGTGCTACCATAGAAATGGACTAAGCTGTGTCAAAGTTTGATAAGAGAGATAGATCGAAGTTCATGTCCGAGGTTAGTTAAAGTGATGAACACCCTTTCAGTGACATTCTGGGTCATGAGCCTAATGAGCAGTCCAGCTTTGAGAAAGTAATTAGTCGGTGTACAGATTTTAAGTTTTATGGTAGACATTTCACATTTATGTATCTGTTGAATTGTTTGCAAAATGCGAAGAAAGATGTCATTGGCTGCTGGTGTTGAAGGAGAACAAGTTGGACACATATGATGAGTGAGGTATTCAAGGGAAAGCCAATATAGTGATCTAAGTATCAATGCCCCGTTTTTCTTCTTTATTATTTGCCAACCTTAAAATCTATTGCCCAAGCCTAATACTTACCTTACATATGTTTTTAGACTGAGATCTAAGCCAGCCCTCTTATGTGTCTATTGTTGTAAATCGAGTTATTCCTATATTGCAGGGATATTTTCTTTGAAGATTCATTGAAGGTGCAATTACAACAACGCTACCCTGGTAAAGGTTAGCTGTTTGAGTTAGCAGCTTTACTGACGTTAATGGTTATATCTCATCATCCATTATTCTCGATTTTGCTTTCTTTTTACCTGTCTATGTGATGTGTTAAAGCATCCAACTCCAAACCAATTGGCAAGGTGTGGAGAGGCCGCCCAGGCTCATATACTAGTTTTGGAGGAAATCAATAACTGAAGTGGGACAAACTCCAACACTCTCCCGCACATGCGATCCCCAACTCGCACGTGGAGAGGTAAACAAAGGATCCGGAACACATGGATCACAACGAAAGAAAGTGCAACTATGGCACAAACAAAGGGAAAAAACCTCCGAAACCCTAGCTCTGATACTATGTTAAAGCATCCAACTCCAAACCAATTGGCGAGGAGTGGAGAGGCCACCCAGGCTCATATACTAGTTTTGGAGGAAATAATTAACCGATGTGGGACAAACTCCAACATGATGCATTACATCATTGAAGTCATCCTGATTAACAATCGTGGAAAAATTTGTGCATGACTACATATATATTGGTAAACAGCTTGGCTTGTTGATGGACTTCATGGCTATTTCGATATTATATTCTTTCTCGGATTTTGCTATCCACATGGTTAGATGATAAACTAGTAAAGAAAAACTTGTAGGCTTTATATATATGCCGGTTCCGCTAACACTTATTTTGACACTTAAAAAATCGGAGCCCCACACGAATAATTGGAGCCGTTCAATTTGTTTAAAACATGTTTCAAGAGTTTCAATAAAAATTAACTCATTCAGATATCGGTAAGGGCTTGATCGATTCATTTAGTTTCTATCTTGTCAAATTTAGGGACAAATACCGATCAAGCCCTTACCGATATCCAAAAGAGTTGATTTTTCACGGGAACTCTTAAAAATATGTTTTAATCAAATTGAACGGCTCCGATCATTTACGTAGGACTCCGTGGGACTCCAAAATGGGTTTCACACAAGTTGAGTGCCATTTTATGTGTCTAAGTATGTGTTAGCGGAACATATACATATATTATATGTATATGTATGTATGTAACTTCTCTCTTCTTCTTTTTTTAAATCTCTGTTAGCCTTTTACGGGTCAGGATTGAGCAGTATCTTGGTTTATTTTTGTATGTCGGGATGGGATCAGACATCAGCAGAATGATTATGTGAGCAATATAGGCTCTGCTCATAAGAGCTGAGAAAAGAGATGGTAACATATTCAAGTGGTCACCTATTCATGTGATCATTTGATTTTACCATTGGGTAGGTCTAGGCATTTCCATTGACGTCTTTCTGTGGCTTATTGCTTCTCCTGCATCCTTTCCTGAATTTGTTCTTAATACCAATCTGTGTTACTGTTTGCAGATGTTACACCAGACATTTTGGAAGCTCCGTCAGTGTTGCTGTCCTTCTCCAAAGCAGTTATCCTTGTTTGTACATTCCTTGCCTTATACTCTAGTAGTTACGAGATTTTCTTTCTAATAGATACTATAAAGTGAGTGTTCATAACGGCATAACCCACCACACATGATGTACGGTTGTTCTTAAAAGGGAATAATTTGACCTTTTTGTGCAGTTTGTTTTGATTAGGAATGTAGCCATACAAATTCTTCCATTTTCTTGAGTTTTTAGAACAGTTCTCACGTTTGGGGTTTTGCAGTTTTGTCAAATTTTTGCATAGCTTTGACTTGTTTGGCTGGCATCCCCTTGGTGTGGCTTGGCACGTTTTATTCATCAAGAAAAGAGAAAAATAAAAAAGAATGACATAATGACATCGACTAGTAACCGGTGATCTAATGCATAAGGATACCGACATATCAACCTTTAAACCTACAAATAAGAATTTCTGAAAATCTTTGTTTAGGATATGCCCTGGGAAAAAAATGTAGGACTTCTGATGTGTGTTTTTTTGGGGTAAATACTTCTGATGTGTTGTTGACTTCACTCTAAATAAATACTTAAATAGAGCTTAAAAATCGTGCTAAGGAGTTTAAGGGTGTTAAAGCATCCATCCATCCATGCTCATGCATTTGTCTTGGAGAGATAATTAACCGATGAGGGACAAGCTCTAACACTCTCCCGGATATGCGTATCCTAACGAGCACATGAAGAGGTAAACTAATTATCCATAACATAGGGATCACCACGAATCAAAGTGCGCACACTCGACAAGAAAATTAATAAAAATTGTTTTCTCCAAAAAGCCTTCAAAAGTCCATCTCCAGTACCATGTTAAACCGTCCAACTCACAATCAATTCTCTACGAGTGGAGAGGCTGATGTAGGACAATAAAGGAAGTTTATGGATTAGTATTGAATGGAAGTTTTAGGGTTAGGGCTTAACAAAACAAGAGAAATGCAACCAAATAGGGTTTTTTTGTGTGTGTGCTTGTGAACAGTACACGGGAACAGTAACAGGGGCTGTAGTAAACAGAAAACAGGAATGAAAGAGAAAAAAGAAGTTAGAAGCTCTAGGAATCACTTCTAGAGGGTTTAGGCATCACACCTAGGATTTGATTGCATCACACAACCAAAAAGAAGCTTCAAAAGCTCTGCAATTTCTCATAAAATCAAGTCCCCTTTATTGAGTCATAAAATCCTTATAAACTACTGGCTAGAGACTTTATAATTTAAATAAGGAACTACTATAAACTTTTAAGTTTTAACTACTAAAATCGATCTAAAACTAAGTTAAGTCACCATGACAATACCAAATCAATGACTTGACGCACCCCAACAGGAGGTTCCTACAACTATATAACCGTAGATGGAAATTTCATCAAAGTGCAAGCACATGTAGAATTCTGGAGAAGCCAAGCAGACTATTGATTTTAAATTTGTGTTGCACCAACTCATGCTATCTATTGATGTACCATTCCTTTAAGACACCCCTAAACTCAATTTTAGTCACTTGTCTTGTCCAAGTTATAACTTTCATCTTTAGGTCTCGCTTGTTTATCTCCAGCATTGATTATTCCCTGTGATTGCTACTGACAAACTGATAAATCCCCTTTCTTTTTGAAGTTTAAAATTCAAATTGTCTGCAAAAATGAGTATCTGACAATTGCAGTCACAATTTTTTATCCATAGAATTTTGTGCATTAATATATATATACACGCATGAAAATCATTGCATTTCCCCGTTTTGTTTTAGGTGGCTACTGCAGGTTATGGTGCAGATCATATTAGAGCAGTTGATATGCTTAAGACAGTGAAATCTTCAAACAGATTAGTCGTTGGTATCATTCTCAAGCCCTTCAGCTTTGAAGGACGAAGGCGCCAAGATGAGGTACACTGATTTCTCACACTCCTCTATCATCAGGATATTAAGGAAAGCATATAAGAAGAATCCATCAATTTGTTGTAGATCTTTATTCTTGTCATCATTCTATGAGTGGACATTGTATGATGTATTACTTGATTTTCAGCCATGGGTTTCAGTCTGTATGTCATTTCATTATTTAGGTATGTTACACTTAACCATAAAGTTTTGTGGATAGGTATTTGGATTTGAAATACAGACACAGAATTCCCAATATAAGTTAGAAATAAAATGGATCCCCTTTTTGCTTGTAGGATCATTACTTTGTGTTTAGATAGCATGGCTGTATAAGTGAGCAGTTCCAAAGAGTTATGATGCCTTGGTAATAGCTTGGTTATAGTAGAAGCCTAGAAGGCCTGCACCTTTGGAAGCCTGAATGATTGTCTACTTTTAAGAAACTATTTGGGTCTGAAATAGAAGGATAGAAGTTCCCATGATAGTACCTTTGAGTACTTTAATTTTCAATCAAATTGCTCAAATTTGATTTTTCATGTTGTGGCAATACTGTAAGAGCCTAAGATGTACTGTTGTCCAGATTTGGAGCAGGTTACATGGCGAGAAAGAAATTTGAGATGCTTTGAAAGGGTTGAAATGCCTTTGTCTAGGATCAAGAGTTTTTTGGTGAATAGTTTGTATAGTTGGGACAAGAGAGAATGTTCTCCTTCTCTTGACCAATTTCTAGATTGGTTTGAGCTTTTCCATTCTCATGGGAGTGTATAGGGCCTTTTTGTCTTGTGGCATTTTTTTGTAATCGGGTGGCATTCCCTCATAGCCTTCTTTTTAATATATTTATTTACTTATCAAAAAAAAAAAAAAAATTTGGAGCAGGTTATTGTTCAATGTGCTCATGTTACCGTACTTAGAACTCCTTTGGTCGTTTCAGTAGTTTAAGATCTCTTTTATGTTTGTTTACAAACAGGGTGAGATACTTTGAGTTTGATCTAAGGGTTAGAATTTTTTTTTTTGGGTAAGGTAAAATTTTATTAAAACAAACCACATTACACAAGACAGGGCATACCCCAGTCAAACAAAACTATACAAATGGACATCAATCAAAGCTTGAAAACAGAACATTACAAAACAAAGAAAAGGAACCAACAACACAAAATTACATGCTATCAAAAACTTTAGCTGGCACATTCCACCGAGAACAAAGAGCCATGTTAGGGCCTAACTTCTTGACTCCTCACCAAGAACTAACACATGCACGGATATCAGTTTGCACTTTGATCTCCAACTGTTGAACTGAGCTCCAAAAGCTTTTGAAGATTTTGCCATTCCTTTCACCCCAAACATGGTAAAGGAGAGCAGCCAAAGCAACTTTTGATAATGAGCACGAAAACTGAGGGCCATTGTTAACTTGAAACATCTAGTCCATGATTTGGGGCAGTCCATTGAAGGGACATTGAAACTTCAGGTCCTTTTGCAATGATTTCCAAAGTTGAGAAGAGAAAGAGCAGTGAAAGAAAGCATTAAATATATGCCCGTCTCTGTGGAAGATATTATAGTTGCTTTGATTCTCTTCTTGCTCCTCTTTATATGATTTCTTACTGCATTCGTTGTCATTGTTGTAACTTCTAATTTCGATTTTTCCATCAATTAACTTTATTTGCAGGTCAAGGATTTGATAGAAAACCTACAGGATCACACCAATTTCTGTATCGGTGAGCAATGTCTTGCTTTCTATTAGTTCAATATTTGAATATCTGGTACTCCTTTAAAATAACTAACGTAGATTACACCTTTTGTAACTCTTATTGTTGTTCAAAGATTCTTTGGACATTTGTGATGTTTAGACTTCTATTGGATTAAAAGAATCAAACACTATTGTCCACACGAAATGTGTAGACCTGTTCATCATCTTTATCATTTTTCCCTGGCGTGTGGTTTGACTTGATGACAAGAGATAGATAGACTGCCTGTGCAATACTTGTATTCTCTTCACGTTCCGGTTCAAATCTAATGAGATGAGACTCATGTTCAACTTTGGCTACCTTGTGTTTTATTGTATTCTTCTTCTTGGCCCTTTAAGAAAGAGATGTTTCTAATTTGCTTTGTCTGGTTTTAGACCCATCATTTGTCTTCTTATGAAGGATAAGGCCCTTTGACATTTAACCGGCTCCCAGTATTGTTATGCTATTGTAATGTTAGTTTTGAGGATACCATACGTTTCAGCCTTTCAGGTGTACTTATGGCTCCAGTGGAAGTATGGTCATTAAACCTCCTTTTGTAAAGATTTTGGAATTTCTCTGCCAAATTTGTCTTAGTTTGATTGCAATATAGGTCACAAGTTTTATTTTCTGGGCGTTTAGTCCAAATTATGTACACTCTTTATTGGTAGCAAGCAGCCAGTTTTTCCCAGATTAATTCCTTTATTCTCTCTAGATCAAATTAGTATCAACTTTATTTGTGTTATGATTGGATACACTTGCACCATTTGCGTGTTTTCAGTCCTCCCCAATATGAGTATGTGGAAACAGAAAGTATCATTATAGAAATGCTGTGCAACCTTTTTTGCCCATTTGAAATGGCTTTGATGTGGCTTACTCAGCGACTGTTAGTAACTGTCTGTCAATAATACTTTGTAACATTATGTAGTTTTAATAATAGAAGTTTACGTTTACTAATTTATTGTTGCTACAGATATTGTTAACCTTCATGGGTTATGGTGTGCTGTTTCTTTTTCCTTCAGTGGTCGATGCAGATGTACTACTAGAAAAAGAACTAGTGACATTAGATGAGGCATTAAAGAGCGCAAACACAGCCGTTTTGATGGCCATAAATGGGCTGTCTATTCTGACATCTGTAAGTTTACCTAAAGGCCAGTCTCTGTGGCTCCCAAATTTTTATTGTCCATGTAGCCTTGTCCTTACTATTGGTACATTGACAGGAAAGCCAAAAGAAGCTTCTTGACTCCCAACACGATAATGTGAAAGAACTCAATGTTTCAGACGTAATGAAAGTAAGTTTACTTTTCGACCTTCTTGGTTTGTGAGACTTGTTAATTGTCTTTGAATCACTTATTCTTGCATTTCCCTTTAGTTTGTTGGGTGGGTCCTGCATCTTGTTCCTAAGTGCTATTGATCACTTTTAAAGGGTTTGGAATCAACAACAAAACGGATGTGTTATCTTTTTCAATCTGTGGGTTGTTTGGTTGGAGTGAAATGCAGTAGCTTTCTGGGACAAGTTTCGTGATATTATTCTCTCTGGGGTAGAGTGTGTTATTTGTCTTCCTTTTGCGTTGGTTTCCCCTCCCTTTAGAGATACACCACTGTTTTGTATCTGTGGGGTTTGGAGGGTCATGTAATTTGTTGTTATGGGTTTAGTTTTGCTTTGCTTCTTTCCATTGTATTGGCTTTTCTTTAATGGACTTGTCATGCTTTTTTTATTGTTCCTTTGTTTGTATCTGTTTTAAATACTTTTAATGATTTTTTTCTTGCCAATCAAAAAGCAAAAAGAAAGTCATCTGTAATGCTTTTTTGCTTGTATTACGTCTTCTTATGTCCCAGTCTTCGAATCTATTCTGGAAGGACTGGACCCGTTAGTGTTTATCTATACCTGTAATTTTCTATAAATTGCACTTGCTTGCTTTCTTTTCTGTTTTTCACTTTCTCTTGATTTCTGAATGACTAATTTTGCAGATTCTGGAGAGTTACAGAGAAGCAAAAATTGGATTTGGAGCTGGTCACAACATGAAAATATCAATTATGCGAGCTGTGTATGACTGCCCCTTCCTTAGTGTAGGTTTAAAGGTATGAACAGATTCATTATAGGTGTATAGTTTGGTTTGTTTCTCTGTTAGCTGAACAACTCGTTTGTAAACCCTAATTTTGTTATTTCTTCTCAACTTGAGCCAGAAGAATAAAAATCTCCATATAGATTTTGAAGTTCATATATCATCCTCTCAATCTTTCAGCTTTATGCAATTCAGCCTTTCATTTGGCCAACCAGCTGAAAATATTTCATTTGGCCAACCAGCTGAAAATATTTCATTTGTAGCACCATTAAGCATGCCATGACCACCCACATCAATCCTACCATGCACTTGACTGATGTTAAAGCATCTAACTCAAAATCTATTGGCAATGGGTTGGAGAGGCTGCCGAGGTTGATATATATGTTTTTTGGAGTTAATAGTTGACGGATGTGAATGAAGCTCCAACTTCTGTGCACGTGCGACTCCAGACTCACATGGTGGAGAAATAAATAAAGCATCCATTATATCGGGATCACAAAGAATAAGTTCGATTATCCCTCAAAAATAAGGGGAAAAGATTAAGAAAGTCTTGGACAAAAGCCTATGATAGACTAGCTTTGCTACTATACCAAAGCATTCAACTCAAAACCAATTGGCAATGAGTGTGCCGCCGAGGGTCTCCAGATAATAATTAAGCAATGTGTTCAAGCTCTAAAAACTACATAGGATCAAACCCACCCGTCGTCCTCCCCACCTAGTAGCCCACCGCCAGCAAATTCCACTCAAGCCCTCCATCCCCTTGCCCGACCACAACCCTCTTCTCCCCTTTCTTCCCACTGGCCCCATCTCTGTTTGTGATATTTTTTTCCAGAAAATTTGAGATTCTTACATGCTGAGTATCCTTCAATCATGGAAATAAGGTGAGAGAAGTTGCAGATACAGTCCACAATAGTGGAAGGAGGTCAAGATTTGGTTCTGATGTGTGGTTCCAGGAACGGGTGGTGAAGCACTGCTATTAAATTAGAGTGGACAAACTTCTCTCTGCTTTTGATGATTATGGCAAAGTTAATTGTTACACCAACCAATTACACGTCCTAGACACTGATGGCTCTTCAAGTGGTAAATGGGACATTGATTTGAGTTGGACATATTTTCAAATAAATGAGATAAGGTGTTATGTAGGGGAGAGAAAATGTGGAGAGAGAGTGGAAGGACACAAGTGATTAGGAGGCGTGTGAACTGTCAGCGGTTTATGGTGGTGTCTACAGAGAAGTAGAGGATAATATTACCCCATTGCGCTTGTGACTATAAAGGGAGATGAATGTGGGTTTTGGATGGAAAACATGTTAAAATTTAAGTTGATAATATTAGAAACTCTCTTTTGATACGTCCCTTTGTTTTTGTGATAAGTCTCTCTCTCTCTCTCTCTCTCTCTCTCTCTCTCAGACACTTACACAAGCACATCAAGTTCTCTTTTCTTGCGGCTTTTGTAATTTATAATTTGTAGTATTCTGCTATTTTCGCGGTACGCAATTTAGGATGTTAATCTCTTCAAATGTGTGAGTGGTTTTTATGAAACACTGTTCTAAAGTAGGTGCACTTATACTGTCTTTTGTTCTTAGGATTTGGATGGCGTTGTTATCTGCATCCTCTCAAGCTCAGCTGTTATTGACAGAAGTGATGTGAATGCTTTTTTGCATACTTTTCGCCAAACTACTGAATGCATGGGAGGAATTATAATATCTTTAGTTCAAGAACCCACTTTGGAGCCCAACCTAATAATGGCAACAGTTCTTACCATAGGGTAAGAGTTCTATTGAACAGTATAGTCCACTTAATTTCGCTGCTCTTGTTTGACAGTCTTCCAGACAATTATGTTGAATACGCAATTAAAAGTTTGAATCTTCTTGGTTTGTGAAGGCTGACGGTGAGGGTTGTAACAGACAATTTGATCCTTGAATGACTTCAAACCTAGCAGAAACATAAAAAGAAAATCCAAATTTTATAACTGGAGGGCACTTTTTTTATTTTTTTTATTTTTTTTCCTTTTCATGTGCTAATTATTGGTGTTACCTTACTCAGTTTCATGTAGTTATGTACAGAAGTTGAGGAACTCCTTTTCAAAAGAGATGGTGCTAGCTTTTATGCTAGGTCATTGTGTATGAGCATGTGTTTGAATAATCGAATTTAAGATGGCAACCTCACCATGACAAATTCAAGGGTCTACATCGATTAGCACCACATATTTGAGATTTATGTTGTTTCTATCAAATTGTCTGAAACACTGCCTGCTTAATGGAAAAAGGAAGTGGGATATGGTAAGCTACTGAAAGTGGTCTTTAGTCTTTCTAGGGAGACATACACTATTATTGCTGGAGCTTCTGCATATTATGTACGAGTCACTCTAGTGTGGAGTTAGTAATGATGTTGAATGTTCTTTTTTTAGGTTTTTAGTCTGTTAACCTATAATGAAAAAAGAGATTGGAAGTAAAGGAATGTGCCCATGAATATGACTTTCTACATGCTGGGAATAAAGGCAACCTAATAATCTTGAAAACAAAATCCCCCTCAACCTTGGAGGATGGACCTAAATACATATAGCTATAAGAACAACTAACACTCCGAGAAGCTAAAAGAAAGCTATGCATCATCAAAGATTCAAGAATAAGCATGGGCTAAGTAGATCTTGCTGGAATCCTACTGGGCATGTTTCTTGGAGTAGGAGCGAAAGCTTTTCCATGGCCTCAGCCTTGGGAAGTTTCTCATCCAACTTCTTTTTGGTCTGATATTGCCCATTACTTGAAGTTTCTCAATCTGCCTCAGGATGCTCCACTTTTTGTTGGTAGTGTGAAATCCTTCTTCCTGCCTCTAAGTTTGTGTTTCCGCGGAAGGGGCTTTGACAACCAAGACATGCATTATGTTGTCCTCATCACAACTGCTATCCTAGTTTTCCATTCGAAGGTAATGAATTAGGTTGAATAATGATGCAAAGGTTGGAACAATCACATAAAATAGTGGAGATGTAATTGACCTGATACAGTATCATCTAAAGCCCTGCTATGAAGGAATGCACCTGAAACTAATGGTATATACGAATCTCTATCCCTCGTCTATCTGTGAGGTCATAAATGTTCCATTATCAGATGAGTGGCTTCATATTCAATCATCATTCCGGGTTAGCGGATCCAAATGTCTAATAAGTCTACTGTCGCAGTGGGACACTCCCCTTACCTTACCCTTGTCATGGCCGGTGGAACCCTTTATGTTGTAGAGGAAAAAAGAGTCCTTGTAACACAGGTTCTTTGACATGAAACACTTGATGACCTCCAAAATTCCGTGACGATGGGCAAGTTATTATGCTTTGACATTTGAATTTACTTTTTGTCAAGGTTTGAAGTAAAATTTCTGTACACTAAAACTTGAGTAAACTCCAGGTAGTAAACTCCAGTGAGTATAGATAGGCAAAGTATTATGTCCAAGAAATTTTGTTGTACATGTGGTGGCTCATCTCTCGATCCAAAAGTGTTAAGATCTGTCAGCCCATGAATCCAGCAAGGAGGCTGAAAAACCAGGCTTTTCTGTGTCAGTCTTTGATGATACCGGCAAACACTACCGAAGGATAACCAATTTGCTAGGATTGATTGCACGACTGAATTGGAAGACCTGAATCGCCTAATTGGGGGGGAATTCAGTGCAAGATCCTGAGATATTAATATGTTGACCTTTGAGAGCGCAAAATAAAAGAGACTCACTAGAATGCTAGTCACTTTAATATGAAAAACTGGATTAGGAACGTGGTATGTCATGTGCTCTAGAGTGTGGTACTAATTTATACATGCACTTAAGATGCAACCCAATCTGATTCTCATCTGTGTTTTGTTTTTTATAGCAGATGCAATATTCCTTTGAATGGGGCTAATTGACTCCAAACTTTAAAATTTAGGTCTTGATAGTGTTAAGAATTTTGTCTGACTGGCTGATATTTCCCAGTAAGTCAGGTTCTTGGGCTTTATGCCTCAACAATTTTTTTGCCTCATACCCTGTAACTATTGTGTGCTAATACATAAAGTGCAGGGTGTGCATGAATATTGCTTAGCTGATAGTTTTTCCCGTTCTTGACCCTCATGAATATTTCATGCAAATTGCAGTCACATCAAACATCAGGTTTCTCAAGAAAGTAGCATTTTCTCTAGACTGGCCCAGCATTTTCCTTTTATCGTCAATCTTTTAAGGAGAAACGGTCCACAATCTCCTGAGGGTGAGGAAAGTTATTTTCCCGAGGATCCATCTTTTTCTGAAGCAATCAAT
Organism: Rhododendron griersonianum; assembly: GCA_018127125.1. Classification (NCBI taxonomy): domain Eukaryota; kingdom Viridiplantae; phylum Streptophyta; class Magnoliopsida; order Ericales; family Ericaceae; genus Rhododendron; species Rhododendron griersonianum. The sequence continues at coordinate 26,780,519 of CM030796.1, read as the reverse complement.
ACAGATTCTGGCGAAATGCAGAATGAAATCCCTGCACATAGTACAGCTGAAGATTTTGGCATTTACTCCACTGAACTGCAGAACGTATTGAGCAACAATGGTGTTGAAACGTGTTATTTGAGGTCTATTATTTCTTCCCTTTTGATTCAGTGCATATCATGATTACTTGTGTTGTCCTTAATGTTATGCATTGCTCACAAGATTCTGAATTAATCTTTATGTTATAGGGGTTCTGACAGTAGCTTTGAAAAAAAGGATGTTGAATACTCAGAGACCACAACTGATTCTTCCGATTTTGATGACCTAAATGTGGGAGGTAGTTTCATTTTAGAAGCAAATATGATCCTATAAGTGTTGTGCAATGAGTTCTTTGTTTTTTACTCATTTGGAACATTTCATGTGTGAAAAGTGCATCTGAAGTTTTAGCTGGTTAATGAATGTGAATAAATGCATTACCTAGGAGTGCCTGCTTTTCAAAGGGAGCCACTTATTCCGCGAAACTTGGGACCAGGATTTCGGATTTCAGAAGAATGGACCAATCAAGGAGCCAATGACTGCAGAGCCATATCAACGCTTGATAATTTAAGAATCTACAAACTTCCGGTTGGTGTAAAACCATCAGAAGAATTAAAGAATTGTCTCAATCTGTCAAATACGATTCATCACCAAGAGAAATCAGGTGAGGAAGACATGATGGCCCAAACTCAGGCTCCTCCAAGGATGTCTTGGGATGCATTAACTGATGCAGGTTTCGAAGCGGTTTCAGAATTTTATGATAGTGCTTCAGCCGTATTCAAGGGAACTGACACTGATGTTTGTAAGAAGCAAGGAGTTCTTTCTGCTCGTGCATCATCTATGCTGGTTAGTAGTATTTCTTCTTCTGGTGTATTGACGTACAAACCAGTAATGAGGCTTTCAAACTTTTAAGGGATGTTTCATGCACTATTCTCATTGCTTAGTTTTCACAAAATTTCTATGGGCTTTACTTAGGAGCTCTTTTTCATTTAAGTCGTTGCTTTGTCAAGTGATTGTATTACATACATAATCTAATTTGAACCGGACTTTTTTCAATAACTGGGATTTGTGTAACAGCTGAATCAGACAATCAACTCCATCTCCATGGAATGGATTTCATGGCCAGGGGCTATTAGACAGTGTCGACTTTCAGTAAGGTTCCTAGAATGGGTAAAAGTAAGTCACGAAGATTTGAAGTTAAAATGTAGGTAACTTGCGCGGTACATCAATTTGGAAAAAGGTACTTTCAAATAGTTACTCTAGGTTCTCGTCAGCTATTGATTCACTTTTTTTTTCTTTTTTCCAAATTAGTTACTCTGTGCAAGTAAATAGTTACTGGGTGTGTATGTGTGGTGGTGGGGCGTGGGGGGTAGGGGTCATAGCATGTGAATGACTTCTATTTGTCATTCTACTGTTGTTGAATTGAGACTGTTCACTTTTAATGCTTTCTTTGGTGCTGATTGTGTGCTTTTCTTGCAGGAAGCTGAACGAGAATCACAACACAAGTGGAACCCTATAGTGGAAATAAGTTATAGAGGAGGAAAATATAAAGGGCGTTGCCAGGGAGGTCTGCCAGAAGGGAAGGTACTTTGCTATAGCTCTGGTACATTAGTGATAGCATCATTTCTAGGTTTTTCTAGTTATTCTTGTACGATAATTAAATACTAGAATTCTCAGGGGCGACTCTCTTTAAGGAATGGGAGCATTTATGAGGGAATGTGGCGCTATGGTAAGCAATCAGGTCTAGGTACATTCAAATTCAGCAACGGGGATGTTTTCCGGGGATCATGGAGGGACGACGTCATGCATGGAAAGGTATCCGTTGTTCCCCTTGAGCATGTTGGTATTTTCGTACTTGAGATACTGTCTTGAAGTTCAATGTTCTAAAAATCACTAGGTGCTAGTCGGGCGGAAGAGAGGCGCCTAGTGCTTAGGCCGATTTCATCGGGGCCTTGAGATTAGTTGCTTTTTCTATTTTTCCAATTATCTGCCCACCTCCCCCAAAGTTTGAGTAAGAATGACACGAACACAAGAATAGGAAGAAAAAAATTAAGACCAAAAGTAGCAACAAAGAAGTAACTAGTAACAAATAACAAGTCAAATACAAAGTTCAATATTCGATGTTCAAAGTTCAAAACTGAATAAAATTAAGTACTTAACACATAAAATCGACATATGATATATATATTTTGTCTTTGTGAATATAACACTTAACCCTTGTATTTTTTGATATTACACAATTAACCCTAGAAGTTTTAAAAATTACGAAATAGACCCGTCAACTAGTCACCACCTAGACCTAGCCGACTAATCCCCGGCTAGCCGATTTATCCCCAACTAATCCCGGACTAATGTTCAAATCGCATGTACCCTAAAATCTAGGCGTTGGGTGGTCACCTAAAGCCGGCCGACTTTTAGAATACTGTGAAAAGTAACATCAAGATGCTGGTGCAAATTTCTTCTCTTCACATTTACGAGTTTTTTCGCCCAAGACGAACATGTTCTGCATGGCTAAACTTTTATTACAACTTTCAATTCCTCACTAATCAACTTTGTGTCAAAATGTTCTTGGAGTACAACTTGCCTTGGCTTCCAACATTGACATTTAACTAGTAGTAAAATGTTTCACTTGTATTTATAAAGATTTTTTTATCAACCAAATTTAAAAGTAAGCTGCAGGAGAAGCTAATAGTTTATTTTGACTCCCAAGAATTATATCAAAAGGATAACTTGTGGTAAACCCTGGGATCGTCACCTTCGCATAATCATGTAGGGTTGGCTTTACTTCCACACTGGGGATAGATGGTTTGTTAACTTTTGGAAAGGGAAGGCAAATGGTGAAGGGCGGTTCTACTCAAAACTTGGTGAAATCTTTTTTGGCCATTTTAAGGATGGATATCGAGACGGCCACTTTCTTTGCATCGATGTCGACGGATCAAGGTTCGTTCAATTTGTCAGTTTTTTTCTATTTGTGTCATTTTTGTGGTTTGTAAGTTTTGCGCTGTCACATATGTGTTTTGAAATGTTAATGTCCTGCAAGGATAATAGAAAATAATATTGGGCTCATTTCCTAGCACTACATGAGGTGTTTAATGAAAAACTACACGTAAATCACTGCCCAGTAGCTTCTGGGGGCCTAACAATGTTGGCCCAAAATGCTTATGCCCAAGTTACAACTACTAGTCCACATGGTTTATCATAAACCAAAGATCACCGATGCAAAATTCTGATGTGGGACGCAGTATTACACTCTTCTCACCTTTATGGCCGTGCACCATCATGAGAGGTTGAGCGCTATAGACACCACGGTATCTCACGCGTCTTTTCCTAATCATCAAAGTCACCATAGCATTTTATGGGTCTTTTCCTGGTGACCACACAAGGTCCTGCTACAACTTGATTGCTTATATAGATTGTTCTGATACCACTTTAAATGCCCCATCTAAAAACCACTGGCTTAATTTGGTGGAGCCTAGCAACTTGGCCCAAAATGCTTTAAGTACCAACAATAGTAGTTCATATAGTTTTTCATATACCCAAGAATCAAAATCCCCCATGTAAACGGCAACTTGGATACAAAATTGTGTGGTGCCCAAGTTCCTACTATTTGTTGGTGCATAACTCATTTGGTGGTTTTATTAAGTCTGCTTTAATTGTATGTATGTATAATTGTCTTTTTCTTCTTTTTATATTAAAAGAGTTGAATTAATGCGGGAACAAATCACTAGAAAGTTTGAAAGAAAGATTCCTACGATGATAAAATTGACACATTTAAGTTTTGAAAGCTTTTGATCAAATTTCAGCGGCAGCATGGTGCATCAACAGTTGGATCAATGATGTTTTCATGCATTACATTAGTTTTTACGTTAACATGTGAACATAGTATTGCTTATAAATGTGTGTGTGTGTGACTCGTGTAGTATCCAAAGGCCACCACAAAATTCCCCTAGCTTTTCCGTGTTCTTCATATTAATCATTTGGTAATATCTGGAGTTAAAATTAGGAGGAACACCATCTGAATTAGGAGGAACACCATCTTTTATCTGCCCTAATCTAGTGAACAACCTTATTTGTATGTGGATATTGCAGCGTGTCTTTTATTCAACATTTCACGTCTAAAACTTGACACAAGATGAAATGCAGTGCTTGGTGACACCTTTGTTTTTGGTAGACTATTTTTGTTTTTGTTTTTTTGGGCTTACTCATCTGACGGCTTATTATCTCCATTACTATGGACAGAGTTAGGGTTTTAGTATGTGTATTGAACATCAGTAAAGGGTTCCCATGACAATAACACTGTGGGAGACATTGTTAGATCAGCTGTGAGTGTTGGATTAGACTATATATTCAAGGGGACCACATCCGGTGTTTGGTTGAAAGTTTTACGACCCAGAGTAGGTGTCCATTGGATATATAATCTCACAAAGTGTGACATATATAAGATAATGAGGGGTGTATTTTTATTAATCCATTCACTATTAATGTGGTGGGATTATACATCCTCTCGCCATTAGCCCCATCAAACAAACGGGCCCTATAGGCCTTCAATACTTTCCCACAGTTCAACCTTTTGTGTCATTCAAATATCTCCCATCCAAATTTGAAGTGTTTCAGGAATTTTCTGCTCAGTTTCTCTAGATCTCACGTCATCTTTGTCTGTCAACGTGTAGCTTTTGTGTTAATCAAGTGTTTCAGGAATTTTGATGTTTTACAGGTATGTTGAGAATTGGGATGAAGGTGTTCTTGTAAGTCGGAAGCAGCTGGATGCTGATTCCGTATAAACCACTTTTACTTGTTTGTTGTGTAAGTTCGTATCTTCACTCCAAAAGTAATTCTCTCTCTCAATACGGGTTTTTGTAGGTAAGAGAGGAAATTTTCTGTAGAAAATTCTCCGTCAATATGTATACATATATTGATGCAGCATACATTCGTTTCGATTTTGTGTGATTCCCCCATGCTATTAACTTTGCGATTCGATGTCCAATTATTTTGGACTCGCATGTCTTTTTCCATCGATTATTGTCCAGTATTTTGACTACAACTGTCGTATTTCGCATTGATTTCCTTATATCTACTGTCAAAATTGTTAAATCCACGATGCATTATTTTAGTGCCACGACATTTCATTTTCAATGACTGATTATACCCTCATCGGTCCAAGATGAGGAACCGTCAATGGCTGATCCATGTCAAATTCTTGTATCCTCTCACGAAAAACCAGCCACCGCAGCGAGCAGCAACCTTCTAACCCCTTTAATCTTGATTCTCTCCACCCAAATTCAAATATTGATAACTCATCTCCCCCACCCCTACATCTGTACATTTGCACATACATAATACGGGCATAGAGCAATACAAAAATTGGTCTTTTTAAACACCGGCGAAGCCTCCAAAAGTAGAATGTTGTTGATCTAGTTGCAAGTGGCTGTGCCGAACGGGAAAGCTGGGTCTGCATATGATAATGGTATTGGTAATTTGGTATCAACTAAAAATCGGGATCAACCTCTGTAGCAGGCCGAACGTGAGTGTTCGCGTTTATGCATATGATAATGGTATTGGTAATTTGGTATCAACTAAAAATCGGGATCAACCTCTGTAGCAGGCTGAACGTGAGTGTTTGCGTTTATGCAGACCGAACCTGGTCCCCGCCGTACCCAAACCTTGTGCACGGCTCCCCGTCGTTATGCTTCATCGCCACCCCACTTATCATAGACTCGGCGTAGGTCAAGCCTGTGCTCGGGCACCTTCCTCAGCAGAAGCCCCTGACGGCGTGTCCCCCCTCAAGAGGCACGTTGTGCTCGGCACAACGTATGCTCGGCCATTCACGAAGCACAGCCGTTGCTGATGCTCGGCCACCTGCGAAGCATTGCCACGGCTGGCGCTCGGTAACCTGCTAAGGTCTCCCCACGTGAAGAGGTGGTTACGCCAAAAGATAATCATGAGCACACATGGGCGTGCCAGCTCACCCCATAAGCGGTTACCAAATCTATTCTATGATGTCACCATAACGTCACTCGGCTTGTGCCAAGCACGTGATCGTACTTGGAGGACAAGCCAAAGGAATTCTATAAATACCAAGCCATGGCAACCCTAAAAGGTAGATGCTCACGTACACTCATACCGAATAACTCCAATCCCTTGCCTCTCTCTGCACATACTTATCCTCTCGCTGGAGGGCCTTGCCGGGGGAATCCCTGGCCAAGTCTTAGTCGTGCGTTCTTTGTGCAGGCTAGGGGAAGAAGGCTTGGAAACCATTTAACCACCAGAGGAGGAGCGAGAATCAAGGAACACGGACCACACAACCTCAATCCATCTCCCAATAGCTCTCTACTGATCAGGCATAGGAAAAATAAAGAACTACAACCAGAGAGGAGTGATTTTTCAGTGCCGAGCGGGTATATCCTACATGGTACTGTTGGGAAACGATTCCCAGAACCCAGTAATGACGCGTACAGATTAGACAACAAAAATTGCAAAAATCCTACAAGGCGGAATTAGGGTTTTACTACAATTCCCGGTGACACGAACGCTGGTTGAACTTGTTATAGCACGTCTTGCTATAAGCCACATATACTGCTCGACTGCACCTTATGATCTTCTATCGTATTCCCTGCACGTCTAGAACACGAACCGAGTGTGGACTCTTTTGTGATCTGTTTACTCTCTCTAAGTCTGCCTCTATTTCGTGAATAATAGAAAACGTCTAATTGACCTAGAGAGCATAACGTGTATATATAGGGCTACCATAGGGACCTAAGGAGTAATAAGTTCGGGCTCCCAGTGTAAATAAGAAATCTTAATCCCACCAGGATTCTATTTCTTATTTCACTAATTATAATTCACCCCACTACAGAATTATAATTGTACTTCCGTCCTTATCTCAATTATATTACGAGCTCCATGATATTAAATACTTATTTATCTCCTCACATTAAGATTACAAATACCCGTTGATTAAAATAAATTACTAACAATCTCCCACTTAATCAACATCTTAACCTTGAAACTATCCGCTTAACTTATTCGATATCTTGGATACAAAATCCACCTGCAGGGTTTGACATATTCGAAACTTATAAACTTACTCAAGGGGGTATCATCAATCCCTACTGGGACGTGGATTCCATCAATAATTAATAGCTGTCATATATATAATGTTGCGACCCAACTCACCGAGACTATTGACCGTATAAAGATCTCACCCTTTAATGAATCAAAATTAACAACATTAAATATATACCTCTAATAATTATCTTTGGATTAAGAGCATAAGCATTCATAATAACCACGAGGTTCCAATTGTCTTATAAAGTTAGTACAAAGACAATTACCTCAATGCAGTCACATTCAATACACACAAAGTGTACTAGCACAATGAGTTAGAACTAGACCGTTCCCTGTAGTCAAGACAGACCTACTAAACATTAACTACAGTCCTACCGATGGTGTGTCCAGTTCCATCTAAGACTGTGAACCATATCTTATATTTCACAAAAATCGATGATCCGATCTTCTGTGTGTAAGTCGAACTCTACACACCGGATCATCTACTTTGTAAAATAAAAGACACACATGCACAACATACAATAATATTATGTAAACATTACCCATAAAAGATTCTCATCAAAAAGGGATAAAACTGATTAATACATAACAATATTAATCCATCATATAAAAACATAACTTTTACATAACCTCCTAACAAACTCCCACTAAGACTCAAAGTCATACTGCCACACATCTCACTCACATTCCCTTTTACGTGATTATCAAAAGTCTTAGCCTGTAAGCTGTACGTAAAAGAATCTGCTAGGTTGTTTACCGATGCGATCTTGATCACAGCTACATCACCTCTCTGAACGATCTCTCGAATCAGGTGATACTTACGCTCGATGTGTTTTCCTTCTTATGAGTCAATGGCTCCTTTGTCACGCCCTCGATTTTAAACATAAATAATAATAACATTTGAAATACAAAACCCTCACAATCGTGTTTACATTACCCCAAAATACATTACAGTTTCCAATTCTTCAGACTAGTCTACAAATACAATCTTTCAAATTACAAAACCATAACAAACTGTTCACTTTACAAGAATAACTAAGTACTCTTCAAAATAGCTTTACTTGATAATGCCCGCATGCACTCCGAACTTTACAAGACCATGACCTGCAGTAAACCTGAAATGGTAGGTTGAGCAAACACGTGCCCAGTAGAGAATTCTATGCAGAAGCTATATGAAAATGTGACGATTTATGCAATGAGAATGAATGATCTCCACTAACGAACAAGGGATACACAGGGGCACCATAAAGATCCAACAAGCTACAACTATGGGATCCTATGCTTCTTAAGACGTCCCTAACCATTCGTACGTCATCTCGAAGCAACATTAAGCTCATATCATCCCGAACAACCACGACGACTTCTCAACCCTTTTATAACTACTTAAACGAATGCCACAAACAATCTCATTACTCAATGCCATAGCCATCGAGCCTCTTTTCATAAAACGAAAACATTCCCGTTAGATTTCCAAAATAATTTTGAGAAATACTCTCGACCTCCGCGGGTCGAGCTCCGTTGATTCTCTTGAATACCGGAATCCGTTGATTTGTGCCCAAATACTGGAACCGTTGATTCGCTCAGGAATACCGGAGGATTTTTCATAAAAATCCCCTTTTTTTTTTTTCAAAACCAAGTTCCTTTCTTTTTCAAAAACTTTGATGGAATCCATTGTTTATCTTCTCTTTTCAACAGATACAATATCAAGCAGCTCAAAGCCCAAACGACAACTTAAACTTCAATAAGTCAATTATAACTTCATTCATCATATGAGACATTCAGCTGTATTACCACACCTTGCGTTACAGTGAATTCTCTCCACCTGGGTTTCCGTATTACCACACCTTGCGTTACGGGCCCTCTAGAGTCCCCGCATTACCACACCTTGCGTTGCAGGACCCTCAGTTCAACATTCACAACTCACACAACACATATACATTATCAGTTCGAAGGTGGAATAATAACACTTTCCCCAAGTCACAATCATTCATTCATCGTCATTCGAGGCATTACAACTTATAACTATGTCTTATTGTACATTAATAAACACCTTAAGTTCACATTATTCCTCTATGTCTATTTCAACGCCCTACATCTCGTATTGAACCCGTAACAACTCTACGACACACCACCGGCTAGGTTCTAAGCAACAATCTATAGAACGAGTGCCAAAGGAACCTAAGATGATTAATCGAGACGAAGCACAAAGACACGGGTCACACTATTCTCTTCCGGATCACTAGGCAAACCCCTATCGTTCAACAAAACGCCCCACGTCAAACCTTATGACCATCGATACACAATAACCTCGCTACGATACGCATTTTCATCCTACCATTCGCCACGTCTAGCCTTAGCACCTAAAACACTTATAGCATTCACCAACTCATGTCACAATGACCCTCAAGTACCACCAATCCCATAGATACACTTCGATTGAGTTTTCTCTAGTACGACACTACTCTTCTTCTAACAATGGAAAGCCAACAGGACGAGGATAACTTAAGTAAACCCAAGGGGTTCAGCTAAGCATGCTTGAAATAGGTTGGGAGGTGTCCAAGGGAATTAGAAGTGATCGGGGGTCAAAACAGTGGAGTTCGAAGCAAAACAGTGAAAACTGGAAATAAGCTCACCGTATCGATACGGGCAAAATCCGTATCGATACGGATAGGCTTCGAGGCAGATCAGTGAGAACTGTATCGATACGGATTTTGGGCCGTATCGATACGGGATGCTTTCGAGCGAATTTTCTGCAGATTTTCAAGAATGAAACCCAAACTACAACCAACAATCATAAGCACGATTAAGGTGCAAATTCAACACATAAACATATAACAAGTGCAAGAAATCCCTACCTCGAAGTCGGAGAGCAAACACGCAAGGAGATCGGGCCACGCGAACCCTTGAACTCAAACTTTGAAATACTCCGCTCCGAGCCAAACCGGACGAGCTACGAACTCAAGAGCACGTGAGGAAGATGGAGAGAAGGTTGGGTTCTTTGGGTTTCGACCTTTGGTGGAGGAATGAGGGAGAGAGAGAGAAGAGCCGAGAGAGAGAGAGAGAGAGAGTCGGACGGGAGAGAGGGAGGAGGGGGATTAATTCTCTCCTACTTTGCACACACACACCTTATATAGTCCCATATCTAGAAATCACACACACACTCCCTCAAGTCTCTATTCTTTCACTTAAATCCCTAATTCAAATGTCCACCAAATAAACCATATTCTCGTAATTATCCAATTAATAAACTCTTCAATAATTAAAATAAAACAAAAATTTTACGGGTCTCTACATCCTTAGAGTTAGCAATTCCACCACTATTGTCACAATAGATGTAATAGCTAATTCCACTAAAGGAATCACTTCTAGATCCATCAAGAAGTTCTAAGCCAAACGGCCTCTTTGGTTGCTTAAGAAGCTACCACATACCTGGCCTCCATGGTGGAATCAATCAATTCACGATTGCCTCCAACTTATGGCACCATCTCCTAAGGTAAACACATATCCAGATGTAGACTTTCTGGAATCCTTATCTGACATAAAGTTTGAGTCTGTGTACCCACAAGGTACCAGACTCTCTGAATGGAACACCAACATATGATCTCTAGTTCTTTTCAGATACTTGAGTATATGTTTCATTGCAGTCCAATGCGCTTGCCCTGAATTAGACTGAAATCTACTAACCATGCCAACGGCAAAGCAAATATCAGGTCTAGTACACAGCATAGCATACATGAGGCTTCCTACTGCCGAGGCATGAGGAACTGCCTTCATCTCCTCAGGTGTCTTAGGACACTGATCCTTGGATAGGTTGATTCCATGTCTAAAAGGGAGGAACCCTTTCTTGGAATCTTGCATGCTAAAACGAGCAGGAATCTCATCGATATAAGTAACTTGTGATAAGCCCAACATCTTGTTCTTGCGATCTCTCATAAGCTTAATCCTAAAGATGTGACCGGCTTCTCCCAAGTCCATTTCGAATTGGCCAGATAACCACACTTTCACTGAAAACAACACTCCCACATCGTTTCCGATGAGCAGGATATCATCGACATATAGCACTAGAAACACTACCACTTTTCCGTTGCGCTTCTTGTACACACATGACTCATCCGGACATTGATCAAAACCAAAAAACTTGATTGCTTGATCAAAATGGATGGTCCAAGATCTAGATGCCTACTTAAGCCCATAAATAGACTTCTTAAGCTTGCACACAACATGTGCTTTTGACCTTTTACTATGAATCCATATGGTTGCACCATATAGATGCACTCATCTAGATTTTCATTAAGGAATGCGAACCTGATTAGAGTACATAGACTCCATCTTTGATTTCATAGCCTTTTGCCAAAATTTCACATCTTTATCTTAAAGTGCCTTATTGTAGTTACAGGGTTCGGCATGTTGATCATCAGGGATCATTTTAAAAGACTCTCCCAATGACGTATACCGACTGGGTGGAACAATAACCCTCCCACTACGACGAGGTACCGGTGTGTGTGTCAATATGTGTCTCTACAGATGTCTTTTGTGCCATTTCCTCCTGCACTATTGGTGGTAAAGAAGTTTGTGCATGTCTCTCTCCTCTCAATTCCTCTAGAACAATTTTACTTCTGGGCTTGTTGTCTATCACATAGTCATCCACTAAGTATCGGGCATTGGTGCTAACAATGACCTTCTGATCCTTAGAACTATAAAATAATCCACATTTCGTTTCTCTAGGGTACCCCACAAACAGACAAACTTATGTCTTTGATTCCAATTTATCTGTGTTCCCATTCAGCACATGTGCTGGACTACCCCAAACCCGAACATGCCACAGACTAGGTTTGAGTCCAATCCACAATTCTATGGGCGTAGATGGTACTGACTTAGATGGTACCAAGTTAAGAATATACGCTGTCGTTTCTAGTGCATGTCCCCAAAACGAAATTGGTAAATCTGAATAACTCATTATTGATCTGACCATATCCATAAGAGTCTTATTCCTTTTCTATGCTACACCATTTTGTTGTGGCATACCTGGAGCTAATAGCTGGGATGTAATCCCTTCAGTTGACAAGTAGTTTCTAAACTCTCCCAAGAGGTATTCGCCACCACGATCAGATCGCAGTGTCTTGAGACATTCACCCATACGCTTTTTCGTTTCTGCCCTATACTCCCTGAATTTCTCAAAGCATTCGGATTTACGGCGCATCAAATAAATATGTCCATATCTTGAGTAATCATCAATAAAAGTGACAAAGTACTCAAAACTACCTCTAGCTTGGACATTTATAGGCCCACACAAATCAGAGTGAACCAATTCCAACGGCTCTTTGGCCCTATATCCTTTAGCTAAAAAAAGGGCTCTTGGTCATCTTACCTTCTAAACAGGATTCACAGACTGGAAGTTCCTCAACTTCCAATGAACCTAAAGGTCCATCCCTGACCAGTCTAGAAATCCTATTCAGATTAATATGACCAAGGCGTTAGTGCCAAAGATACGTTTAGTTCAATTTAGAAGCCTACTTTCTCTTACATGGCAAATCATTAGTGTTATTCAATTCATGTAGTTGCACTTTAGGAAATATAGGATTAATAATGTAGAGATTATCCACCAAACATTCATCCTTGATCAACTTAGAAACTAAAACCAAGTTTCTTTAATAGAAGAAATATAAAGACAATCTCTCAAAATTAAACTCCTATTACTACTAAAATTTGAAAAAACATTTCCTACTGCAACTGCTGCCACTCTCGTAGCATTTCCCATATATAGATAAATCTCTCCATCACTGAGTCTTCTGGTTTCCTGGAACCCATGCAACAAATTGCAAACATGATTAGTGGCTCTCATATCTACACATCAGGTACTGGTAGATAACACCACTAAACGTGATTTAACAACTAGTGGAAAAGATTTATCCTGATTGTTCACTTTATTGAGATAGAATGGACATTCCTACTTCTAGTGTTCTTTCTGCTTGCAGTGAAAACACTTGCCCGCAGGCTTTTTCACTCGACCTTGAGGCGCATGAACTGCCTCTACAAACTTTTTTCTGAAACTTGTTCTGCTTCTTCTTGCCTTTCAACTTAGAAGTAGAAGCCTTTTCTGCCACTAACATTGATGGTGGTTTCTTCACAACCAAAAGACCCTCAGCTTGGAGTTCCTTAAGAAGTTTCGCCAAAGATAAATGCATTTTGTTCATATAATAGTTTAGGCGAAATTACTTAAAACTCTCATACTGCAACGAGTTAAGAATGAAATCGATCTAGGTTTCTCCATCATTTTCAACTCCAAGGATCTCTAGTTTATTAATATGAGTTATCATCTTCAAATCATGATCCTTAATCGGGGTCCCTTCAACATGGGTGATACTCACCAATTTTTATAAAGTTTTGCTTCCTGTTATGTAGCATTCTCATCAGGTCTAGGAGGGCATACCTCAATCAACACAAATTTGCGTCCCTCAGCAGTTAACACAATATCTAAATTCCTTTTCCAGTCAATATAATTCGATCCCGTAAGTTTATTTTCTTTGAGAATAATTGCAAGTGGATTGAAAGAACCCATTTTTTAATATGAGAATCACATAACAACAATTATGAAGGGCAATAAAAAAACTTGAATTTCATTTTAATATTGGTTCCCTCAACCACATGTTAAAAGAAAAATATTGGCAACCCTACACACCGTGAAGAGTATGCTTCGATGAGAAAGTCGTCTACTCTTCATCATTCATGTAGATAGGCACAACCTTTTAATTTTACTATCTAGACACTATACCATGCCAAGCAAAATTAAATAGCCAATATTGCTTCGGTCCTATAAATAATAACAGTGACTCAGATAGAGAGGATATTATTATTTATAGCTAAGTGTATACCATTACCTAGCTTTTAGACCTATTGTTCCGTTATGAACCATCTCAGATGGAGAAGTGACCCACACAACAATTATCTTAGAGCTATCCCTTTAGGAAGTTTGTACCGATGATGCCACAATTAATTTTGTCCGATAGGGAGGAAGGTTCTAAAATCAACACACAAAATTAATTATATCACCTACGAACTAGCAATGGAGACCATAGGATTTATTTAAAATAAATCCCCTCTCCCACTTAGTTATTTAAAATATTTGTGAGGGTTATCAAATTTTTGAGTTTGCAAGAAAACGTGATCCAGGTCAAAAGCCAAATATTACCATGTTGTCCTAATATGGTAAACTATCACATATGCAAATAATATGGAAATACAAATAATATGGAAACACAAATAATAAGGAAACACAAGATAAAGAATCCAGCTATTATGGTCAAAAATGCAATCCTTGAGCAACAAGGAATCCTTCCAAACTTGAAATCCTTAAGCAATAAGGAGTCCTTCCAAACTTGAAATCCTTAAGCAATCCTTCCAAAACTTGAAATCCTTCAGCAATACTTGTGTGGAAGACTTAGATAGTTTGAATCAATCAAGGAAACCAAAATCCAACCGTGCTTAAACAGGAAAAAACATATTTGATATATTCCCGCGTAAACTGTACAGTCTTCTGTATTTTGGCCATATCTTCCTCATCCGACCTCCAATTGAAGTGATTCAAATTGGGTTGGATTCGAAATTCAATTATCTACAACTTTCATGAAGAACAGATTTTCTAATTCCAACGTTCACTGGGTCAAAACAGCCCTGCAATCAGACCCTACGAATCTAGAAAAAATCTGTTGCGAGCCAAACAACTTGTATCTTCTGTATCTACCATCTTCGATCTCCGAATAACCGTCGAATGCTATTACAATCGAAAAAACATACATACATCGATCTTATGCCTCCATTGGAGTTCACATGCTACGTTAATTATTACAACCACGAAAAAAAAAATTCGTGGCACCCAATAAATAACACATGCTACGTTAATTATTACAACCACGAAAAATAATCGTGGTACCTAATAAATAACAATAACCACGAAAAAATTATCGTGGGATCCTATCACACAAAATCAACAAAAAAAACATGAGACCATAATAGCTGGGTAAGAACGCTGCAAAACAAGGGTTAGCACAGTTCTACGTTCTACCCTCTATAACCTACGGACAACATGGGTTGTTTAATCCATACGCATGATTACAGCCTGCTCTGATACCACTGTTGGGAAATGATTCCCAGAACCCAGTAATGACGCGTACAGATTAGACAACAAAAATTACAAAAACCCTACAAGGCGGAATTAGGGTTTTACCACAACTCCCGGTGACACGAACGCTGGTTGAACTTGTTATAGCACGTTTTGCTATAAGCCACGTATACTGCTCAATTGCACCTTATGATCTTCTATCGTATTCCCTGCACGTCTAGAACACGAACCGAGTGTGAACTCTTTCGTGATCTGTTTACTCTCTCTAAGTCTGCCTCTATTTCGTGAATAATAGAAAACGTCTAATTGACCTAGAGAGCATAACGTGTATATATAGGGTTACGATAGGGACCTAAGGAGTAATAAGTTCGGGCTCCCAGTGTAAATAAGAAATCCTAATCCCACCAGGATTCTATTTCTTATTTCACTAATTATAATTCACCCTACTACAGAATTATAATTGCACTCCCGTCCTTATCTCAATTATATTACGAGCTCCATGATATTAAATACTTATTTATCTCCCCACGTTAAGATTACAGATACCCGTTGATTAAAATAAATTACTAACAGGTACCCGCTCGGTGCATCCAAGCCGTCCGATACATTTTTGGACGGCTCGGATTGAAACTCTCTCTCTCCTGTCATCCAACACTTTGGGCGTGTTTGATAGGAGGTTTGGGAGGGGGGATTGGATTAGTAATCCCATGGGGCTCCTAATACCTTGTTTGGTTAGGTTTTTATGGGAGGGACTAGTTGTCCCATGGGATTGTTAATCCCCCAAAATGGGGGTATTAGCAATACCATGGGAGGGGTGTTACTAGTAATCCCATCCCCATGGGATTGAGTAAGACAAGCTTAAAAATCCACCTCAATCCCAATCACAATCCTAATCCTAGTCAAAACAAACATGTTATTTACAATCCCACCTCATTCTCAATCCCAATCTTAATCCTGTGCAAAACAAACATGAATAAATGATTCATCCCTCATTAATAATCCCACCTCATTCTCAATCTCAATCCTAATCCCATCTCATTACGAAATCCCCCCAAAACGAAATCTACAATCAAACACGCCCTTTCTCTCTCATTTTTCTCTCTCCAAATTTGAGCCGTTCAAACACGCAATGGACAGCTCGGATGCGCGAGCGGGCACCATGTGGTACCTGCTCGACACTGAAAAATTTCCCACAAGAGAGAAAGATCGTACTGGGTTCAGCAGACTCTGCACAAGAGAGAGAGAGAGAGAGAGAGAGAGAGGGAATAAAATTGTAAAACTGAACAAAAGATCGTGGCATTAGAAGAAAAGCTCGTGGCATTATCGCCACCCATGCTTGAATGTAACATTCTGGGTAACTCACTACTAGTATTATTCACGAGAGGCGCCAATGTTGTTGTCACATCAACTTTTGATTATCTATTTAAAAGGTTGTTAATGTTAGCAATGTATTTAAAAGGTTGTTAATGTTAGCAATGTAGTGGTTCACAATGGCATAATAAAAATTGGATAGCCAAAACTTGTCCCATCATCTTTTCAAATTACTAAAAAACTAAAAACTGTGAACATAGAAAATAGTTTTTTCTAAAAATAGTTTTTAAACTAATAAAAGTTAAAATCAAAAGTAGTTTTTGAAAAAAATTCGGAAAAAAAGTTTCTAAGAAAATAGCTTTTGTGTAACTACAATTTTAAAAAAATAGTTTTTATATAAAAAAAAGGTTTTAACAAAACAGTTTTCAAAACAAAATTGTCTTTTCGAAAAAAGTACAGGCCTTGTTCGTTTTGATAATTTACTTTGTTTTAACTTTGTTTTTCAATCATTATCCTATTTCTCTAATTATTAATTTCATTTCTCTCTCTATCTCTTTCCACTCATTACCTCTCTCTAATCATTACTCTATTTCTCTCTCCATCCACTACCAAAACTAAAATACCCAACATTACCAAACGAACAAAACCACAGTTTTTTTGGTATAAACACTATTTTTCAAAAACAGTTAAAAATAATATAATTTTTGGGGAAAATTTGTTTTTTTCTTAAACATTTTTGAGAGAGAACATTTTTTGTGGGTGTATTTGATTGAGAATATGAGGGGTTCACTAAATTTAATTATTGGCAAAAGGTTGCTAGTTTTGGTTATCCAAAGCCTAAAATTTGATTATTTCTAAGGAGGTTGTTAAGTTTGATTATAGCATTGTGAGCCATATTTTGCACAAACATTGTTAATTTTAAAAACCTATTATTTTTTATTATAATATTGTGGATACTCTTAGTAAAATGGTGTCCATTTTTTAGACTTGCAAAGATGACCAAGTTTTTCATTCCATGCGGCTCCAACTGTTTCACCCGGCTGATTGTTTAGCTTTACTAATTTTAATTTATCTAGTAATTTCATAGGGTAGATGAACTCATCTGACTAAAATAGTACGAGGGTTAACAAATACCAAAGAGAATAAATTATATATACCGGCGGTGTAAACATTTGTTTTCTTCAAATCAATTATATTGCACTAAATCACCATGTTCTATTAATTGAGACCATTGTTTGGATGATGATTGGCGATTTAGTGCAATGTAATTGATTTGGAGGAAACAAATGTTTACACCGACGGTGTAAATAATTTAATCTCAATATCAAATCCCCTCAAGTATTGTATACACCATGAATATTGCATACCCCCTGCTTACAGAATTTATCATCACATGATATTTAGGCTCCGTTTGTTTCGCCATAAAATGTTTTACAAAGGGAAATATTTTCCATGTAAAACAATTTTGCTGAAACTTTTCTTGTTCCTTTCGATTTTTGGTGTTTGGTTGACAATCAAAAAATATTTTTCAGGACAGGTTTAAATCAGTTTAACTTGTTAGAAGAGCTGTGTTCTCAGCCTTCTCATGAACATTTATGATTATAAGCCCGTACAAGTATGTAGAAAGAGAAGCATAGAGACAGAGGTTTATATAAAGAAGTAAAGAACACTGTTCCCATTCCCAACGTAGAGAGAGACAATATGTTGCACATAGGGTTGGCAACGGGACGGGGTGGAACCGGATCCACCTCAACATCCATTCCCGCCCCAAATTGGGAACAGAAATCTCCACGGGAATCGAATATCCGATCTAAAAATTAAAAATGGCACTTGCCACTCAAGGGAGTTTGACATGAGAGGTCAACAGTAGATTCCGGAGGATTAAAAAGTCGGTGCTGGACATTCGTCTGGCGACGCCGGCGATTCTTGCCATGGCAGGGCCTTTGCCGGAGAAAACCGCGGCTTTCCTTCTCTCGGACTTGCCTCCACTATTGCAAAAGCACCAGGCTTCACCCAAAATTGAGAATCCCCATCTCCCTTGTGACTCCGAAAAGATTTCAGATCCAGAGTCACAGCTTGTACTGCATTTCCTCTCTCTCTCTCTCTCTCTCTCTCTCTCTCTCTCTCTCTCTCTCTCTCTCTCTCTCTTGGGTAGCTCTAGCTTTCCTAGTCCTAGGTGTGTATGAAACATGAATGTATAAGCAGTAAAATTGGTAGCTCTAGTTATGTTGTTAATATGAAAAATTATGGGAACCTGTTTCTTCTTGTTTCTGGGCTTTCTTGCTGAGAGGTGCCTAGTCTCGATCAAAAAACCTTCTTATGTCGAAGCAAACAGGGCCTTGATCAAACAAACTTCCAACTAAACGTAGGAGATGTGATGCTCTTAGATTTACCATCTAATTTCATATTAATTCGTACAAACAAATGGGACCTAAAAATCTGGCAAGAGATGAGAAGTGGCGCAAGCATTCGATTAAATAAACCCTAAGCAAAGCCAAAAGTGATCTATTCTCTCCCGCTTATTTTTTTTAGAGCAGAAAATGACGTCTTCGTACAAACCTTTCATTTGTTTCTCATTTTCCTGGCAAAAAAAAATAGAACTGAAATAAATCTCTAGCTTAGTAGCTTTTCCACTTCACTTGATACCTTCTTTCTTTTCCTTTTTCACAAGTTCAAAATACAAAATACTTTCCTCAAAAAAAAAAAATTACTCCGTACAAAGTACCAAACACACCTTAGAATTCAAGCAAAATGACCACTCTTTGAATAATGGAATTTTCAAGGAAAAAGGAAAAGTAATAGGGAAATGATGTTGGTTTTACATAAAAAGATACATGAGCCAGCCAAACAAAAGAAAAAGCAACATCTTATTGATTTTTTTATGGGCTACCAAACTTACAAACATATATTTTGATAAATGCCTGTTGCTTTTTCTTTTTTTTTTTTGTGGGTAAGTGAATGCCTATTGATTTTCGTTTCATCTTCCCATCATTATCCATCGATCACCTAAGTACAAACATTTTTATCATACATGGAGATACAACTAACATCTAGCCTACTCCAGGTTGGGGAAAGGGAGCTGCTAAGGGCATGGACAAGCACACCCGCAAAGGGTGTTACACATTGTAGTACGCTACAATGAGAGGTTTTCTATATAGGCTCCCAAGTGAAAAAAAAACCTGGAGATACATGTACAGAGTATTTCAATCTTCCTTTGCTGGTTCAACACTCTTCTGGGGTGAATTGTAATGGTGGCTTTGAACAAGGCTGTATAGAAAGTAGCCATAGAACATCAAGACCTGTTAGGCATTAAATATACGGAACAGGAACAGTAACAAATGACGCATGCATTGGCATATATAGCTAAATCAGGATAAATCACGTTATACCAAAGGTCTTTTCCTTTAGGGCTGTTCTTTACTTCAGTTCCCTCAAGTTTCAAATGTGTCTTCTTTCTGTTTGAAATGCTAATTGAAGTTGTGAAAAAATGCTAAATAGGCTTAAAAGTTCGTCACATGACTCGCGTGTTTTTGCTTTTTTAGTTTGGAATACTGGGTCAAATGACGCAAGGACCACTCAAACAGGGAAAAAAATGGGGACCAAATAAAATTTTCTAAAGCTACAGTAAAATGATGTACCTGCAGTTCTGAGGAACCCTCCAGGATGATATCGATGATATCTTCAAGCTCGGTGCCAAAGACATATATTGTTTCCAGTCCTCGAGCATGATTCTGAGATCATGAATCTTGTTGCCCAGACCAAAACAACAATTTGCATGCATTGTACAAACTTGATTCAAATCTTTGCTTGGTTCGCAAAATCCACCAAAGTTAGCCGTATTCAAGAATCTCATCTTTAATTCTAAATCGATGACGAAAGCATCAAATTTGATAATATTAAGGACATCTTGGTCATGGTATCCTGGATACACTTCACGTGAGTTGTACCAGAACTTGTAAAATTCCACAGACCGGTTATTGGACCTGACAAAGTTAAATCCCCCATTTGGTCTGTTCTCCAAATCATAGGAGCTGCCCAAGAAATGATCACATGCAATTTGAAAATCTGCATCCGAATAAAACCGGGGAAATGGGTCCCTAAACCACATGATATCAGCATCCTGGAGAAGGAAAACCAACGAAATGGTATTGAATAGGAGGGAGAAAAATTTTCCGAAAGGCTGACTGGACTGGATTAAATACAAAAGGAAGTTACCAAAGCCAGGTAATTTGACATGAAGCAAAGAAAATCAACTGTCACTTCAAACCACTCAACTGTTTTCCTAAAAAAATTTGACCCTAATATGAATTCTCATGCATAGAATCCGAGTTCCCAAAAAAATCTATAAAAATAATTTCCCATACAAATTCAACAATGACAACAAAAAGAACCATAACCAGAATAAATAAATGTGATTTCCAGATGAATAAGCTTTTGTACACAGTTCACACCTATCACAAAATGTCTTTGTTATGCTTCTTACTTCTTAACAAAGAAAGTACGGGGTGAAGTGATATGGTGTCACAAATAACGTGTTAGTACATCAGTAAAGGTTACAGTAGAAGACCCCAACGTACTTTCTTAAATGCCCACAATCATGGCGTCAAAGATATTACTTAACATGGACTGAAACTGGTCAACCTAGAAGATCCAGATAGTTTAACAGGAAATAGTACAAAACGGAAAGAAGGAATAAGAACCTCCAAGACAAGCTGAAAGAGATAATTGTGTTTGAGAGAGAGAGAGAGTACCGTGAAAACAAAGTTGTATCCCATTTCAAGAACAGACCGTAGGAAATCGATCCTTCTCCACATCATCTTCAAGTAGTCAGGGGTCATAAAATAGGCCTCCCGAGAAAAGTCGACCCCTTCAGTGACAAGGGCAAAGCAATGGATGTGGACAACCAAACAACGGGAAAATGCTTTCTCATCCAAGGTAATAATCACTAAATGCTTCAGAAGTTTACGAGTGCCATCTCCAATCCTAAAGCTCTCAAGAAATAGGTCAACAATCGAATTTGGAGCAGCCCAAGCTTCATTTAAAGTTGTCAAAATAACTGTTCCATCTTTCATGGCAGCATTCTTTAACACTCTTTCAAGCTTGTACTCGTCGCTACCCTACGATAACTCAATACGAAGAAGAAATTTGCCAAAAATGTTAACAAGCACAAAAGAAAATAGAGAAAAGTAGAAATGATGCATAAAAGAGAAATGCCAATGAATATATATGATTTATCACCATGCCTCTACCATACATATCCTCGAACTTATGAGAGAGGATCAAAAGCATTCATTCAACATAAGTTGAACTCAAACATGCTTTTGAAAACATATGAGAAGGAACATCAACCATACATATCCTCAAACTTATGAGAGAGGATCAAAAGCATTCATTCAACATAAGTTGAACTCAAACATGCTTTTGAAAACATATGAGAAGGAACATCAACTGGAAAACCTTAAAGTTGATCCTATTCTTTTAAAAAGGGAAAATTTTGTTCAAGCTAAAACCAAATCAAACTGTCTTGTTGAAAACTCCAACTTATGAATCTCGTAAGCTCCCTTATGAATGGGCAAGAAAATTCTATCCCACTTCACTTAGAGAAACTCAACTCTCACGGTTGACCACTCACAAGAAACCTGTTAGCAACCTCTCCAACCTACCACTGAGACATCAATAGATATCACCGACATCATAAAAGCAAGCAAATTAGAGACACTACTTCCAATCAAAATTAACCTAGGGCTATCTCTTCCAAGTAGAAAGTTCCCTTTCAATTGCATCCACTGCCCTACCCCATACCATCTTAAGCATTAAAAAAGGATCCACAAGGAAACCCCAAATAGGTAGCCAACCATCACTAACATCTCGAAACTTAAGCCAGAACATCCATATTATCCACCTCCCCCAGCAAGCGCAAGGTAACCGCACTTTCAACCTACAAATAAAATGAATTCCTCAAACTTCTTCAAAACAATACAGGACAGCTCATAGGTCCACCCCATCCCCTATTTCACACCCATGAGTAAAGTCTCCCTCTTAAAAACCCTAGCCATCATCCAACTAAGAGCCTCCAAGACAGTTAAAAAGAATACGATTGGAAAAAGTGATTCAGCTCACTCAGCCTCCTAGAATCCGGAAGAAAAACTCCTTTAGGTATACCGCTTATTTAATAGTAACTACTACAGAAACACAGAACATCAAACACTTCCCCCATCAACCACCAAATCCCATCTTCTGCGTTACTCGAAAGACAAGTCGCAAAAAACATGATCATATGTTTTTTCCAAGTCCAACCTACGCGACTCTTCAACCAAGGACCAACTACTTCGCCTAAAATCCTTACTATCATCTGCAAATCACTTTCTGGGGTTTAAGGCATGGAAAATTAAACGATGCACCAATTACCAAAAAATTTAAACAATGCACTAAAGCTCCTCTGAAAATCCCCAAACTCCCACTAGCACTTCTGATCAATTTACGACCTCAAAGAGCAACAAAAGAACTACAATTAGCATTGAAAAGAACATCACATCTCTGAGAAAAACGTAACTAGAGATTTCAACAACAGATACTAAACAAAAGTTGGTTAGAAAAGTGTAAAATTGGACGCAAACTTGTGCCATGATTCGCAAAGATCAAACGCACAAAACGCAAACTTGTTTTGGGAATCAGAGGTTTATGTATAGGACCATAGGCTGCTTGTCAAACTAAAATGGAATTTGTATCAGAACTAGAATGCGGATTTCAAATCACTCCTGTTAAAGAATGATTCTTCAAATCCATAATAACGGAGCTCTCGAAAACAACATCAAAACCCTCAGGTAAACTGCCAAAAGCCTAAATTTGAGCTAAAGCATCAACGAAAAACCTACATTTACGGTTCCGGTTCGAAACGTCTTAGGTGCTATCAACTCCTTCGCGGCCAATCCATTAAGGGCTTTGCTCTCGCTTTAAGGGCGATGGAATTGATCCCAGGATTAGTTGAGGTGCACGAAAGCTAGCCCGGACACCTGAGTTATCAAAAGAACCTACATTTACTACCTACAGTAATCCAATCGGACCCTAACATTTTTCCAGCTAATTTATGATTGAGAGGCGATTAATATGGTGTAATCGAATTTGCCCCCAAAAAAAATGGCGTTTGAACTTACAGAGGTAGAGATATCGGGAAACGAGGGAATGACATGGCGAAGGGGAGAGGATGTTTGTATGATCCGGGCTAAGTTGGCGGCTTTGAAGAGGACGAAGCAGGAGAGAGAGGCGGCGAGGACGAAGCAAACGGCGACGATGGAGCGGCGGAGGAAGGCGGAGTCGGGCAGCATGTCCCCGCCGATGGAATTACCGGCGGTGGAACGTGATCGCCGCCGGTGGAATGCCAGTCGTCGGTGTCCTCCCGATGGTGGGTTCAATCTCATCGACGATGGATCGGACCATGCTCGTATAGAGAGAGAGAGAGAGTGGTTGAGTGAACAGATTATTACTATGTGAGATTAATTACAAACATTTGTCCGTTGCAAAATGTCTCTTTCACAACTTTAATTAAATAAAGGGTTTGAAGGTTAAAATTCAATCCATCCAAGGGTTATTATTTGTTTGGATTCGAAATTTGAAAACCTAAATTTTTCTCCCTTAATTTTCGATTCTTTCCTTTTTTTTGGGCAAAAAATATGGAAATTTGTTTTCTTTCTTACTTCCCCTCTCCTCTCTTTTTCTTCTCCTCTCTTCTCTCATTGATTTCTCAACAGCAACAAAGGTTGCTGTAATATTTGTATATACACCAGTTAAACTTGAATCAACACAAAATTTCAACTACAAAAAAACAATAGCTCAAGTATATCCACCGGTTAACTTGAATCAGCACAAAATAGCTATCGTTTTTTTTGTAGTTGGAATTTTGCGAATGGGACATTGGCCTTCAAGAATCTAGATAGACAAAACTGGTGAGCCGTGCCTGAAGCTTAAGTATATCCACCAGTTAACTTGAATTAGCACAAAATAGCTATTGTTTTTTTGTAATTGGAATTTTGCGAATGGGGCATTGGCCTTCAAGAATCTAGATAGACAAAACTGGTGAGCCGTGCCTTCAGGCACGGGTATGCACTAGTCTATATTACATTACATAACGATTTTGCAAAATGTCTCACTCACAAGTGTCCTCCGTGGCACAATTAAGGGTTGAGATTGAATCATTAATTCCATTTCACGTCTCTAATTCTCTCCCAAATACAAAGTGCACTCAAAAGGGTAGCAAAGGATTTAACAGCTGAGATTCAATCCATCCAATTTGATCCAATGGTTTATAGAATCTTCCCTTTCTTTGTCGCAAAAAATATGGAAATTAGTTTATTTTTCTTACTTTCCCTATTTGTCATTTTCTATCCCCTGTGCATTTTTAATGTGTTGCGTTCGATCGAGGACAAATGAAAATCTAACGGAGAAGGAGAGAGAATCTAACGGAGAACTTTGTTGTATGATGGTTTTATGATTAATTGAAGTTCAAATTTTATTGGATCGATGTTTTTTTGGTTCCATTAGTACTAATTTTGGTTTTGCAATGGCTGCTATTTTATGATTAGTCACACAATCACATTACTTTTGGATAAAGATGAGTTTTATCTATAGTTTATTTTGTTTCCTTCAAGTGTGACTAATTATTGATGGAGCTGTTGGATTTTAGATTAATCAATTTAGTCAATAAAAATAACGAGAAATTAGTTCTTCGTGGTGATAAAGCTATGTGGGTCCGTGCCTTTTTACGCACGATCATTTGTTCATATCTTGCCAAGGGACTCGAATTCGTATTGAATATCGAATGCTTCAAGACGTGCCTTTGGGCACCTCCGTGATAGTTTGGACGACAGAGATTGAAGACCCAAAAATAATCCATTTGTGATGACCGTTGGATCCTACACCCATTGACCCAAAAAAAAAATTGAATATCATGATTTCATAATCTTACCATTTGAATTTTAAATTTTGAAACATTACCAATTATACACCTTTTTTTAATTGGCTACCAAGTATAGACCCCGTTTCAAAAACTAAAGAGGTAAGTAATACGAAATTAAAGAGGCATTCCATAAGAAAAAATTATTTTGTCGTTGAAGTACTAAAATCCTGCCTTTCTTCGTTGGGTTATTCAAGCCTTCACATTTTGCATTACCTAATTGACTTGGGAGGTGGACATCTACGTAGCTAGTTTGCGTGCAGTTCTCATTCGGTTACGTAGCCTGATTTTTGTTCTTCGAAAAATTTCAAAAATTATTTTAAGCAACTAAAATTTATTTCGAATCTGGCTATGGTGTCTAAAAAAATTGAGTTATCACAGGTTCCTATCCACACCACTTACCATCCGCACCTCTCATTTCCCGATCAAATTTTGATGATCCGAACTGTTCATGTGTTTAAAACGTGATTTTAAGGGTTTTCGCTAGAAATCAGCTCAAAAAATATTGAGAAGGGCTTAATCCGTGTAGTTCTTCATAAAATGGTTTCTTTCAGCATTTATAAAAAAACTGCTCAGATCAAGTCCTTCCCAATCATTTTTTTGTCGATTTCTCGCGAATACCCTTAAAATTCCATTTTAAACACATTGAACGGTTCATATCATCAAAATTCAAACACATTAAACACATTGTTTGTTTCACAAGCGGACATCTTAAAATGCAGACCCCCCTTTCCCGATCAAATTTCGATGATTCCAACCGCTCAATGTGTTCAGAACGTGATTTTAAGGGTACCCGCGAGAAATCGGCAAAAAAAATGACTGAAAAAGACTTGATTTGAACAGTTTTTATTTGAATTGTTCAATAAAAAACTGTTCGAATGAAGCCCTTTCCGGTCTTTCCTTTTTTGTTGATTTCTCACAAATACTCTTAAAATCACGTTCTAATCACATTGAGCGGTTTGCTCAGATCATCGAAATTCGATCGGAAAAGAGGAGAAATGGAGAGATCCGCATTTTAGGAGAAAATGATTGTATTATATATATATATATATATATATATATATATATATATATATATATATATATAGAAAGCTTCTAATGCGGATCTCCGCATCCAAGCAAAGTGCAGACCTCCCCTTTTCTGATAGAATTTCGATGATCCGATCCGCTCAATGTGTTCAGAACGTGATTTTAAAGGTACCCGCGAGAAATCAGCAAAAAAAAAAAGACCGGGAAGGGTTTCATCCGAGCAGTTTTTGTTTATTTTTTATTGAACAGTTCAAATAAAAACTGCTCAAATCAAGCCCTTTCCGGTCATTTTTTTTGTCGATTTTTTGCGAATACCCTTAAAATCACGTTCTGAACACATTGAACGACTCGGATCATAAAAATTCAATCGGGAAAGGGGAGAAATGGGGTGGTCCGCACTTTATTTGGATGCGGAGGTCCGCATTAGAAACTTACTATATATATATGAGTAAGCTTCTAATACAGACCTCCGCATCCAAGCAAAGTGCGGACCTCCCCTTTCCCGATCGAATTTCGATAATCCGAGCCGCTCAATGTGTTCAGAACGTGATTTTAAGGGTACCCACGAGAAATCAGCAAAAAAAAAGACCGGGAAGGGCTTCATCGGAGCAGTTTTTGTTTGTTTTTTTATTAAACGGTTCAAATAAAAACTGCTCAAATCAAGCTCTTCCCGGTCATTTTTTTGCCGATTTCACGCGGGTACCCTTAAAATCACGTTCTGAACACATTGAACGGCTCGGATCATAAAAATTCAATCGAGAAAGGGGAGAAATGGGGTGGTCCGCACTTTGTTTGGATGCGGAGGTCCGCATTAGAAGCTTACTGTATATGAGTAAGTTTCTAATGCAGACCTCCGCATCCAAGCAAAGTGCAGACCTCCTCTTTTCCGATCGAATTTCGATGATCCGAGCCGCTCAATATGTTCAGAACGTGATTTTAAGAGTACTCGCGAGAAATCAGCAAAAAAAAAGACTGGGAAGGGCTTCATCCGAGCAGTTTTTATTTATTTTTTATTGAACGGTTCAAATAAAAATTGCTCAAATCAAGCCTTTCCTGGTCAATTTTTTTGCCGATTTCTCGCGGATACCCTTAAAATCACGTTCTGGACACATTGAACGGCTCGGATCATAAAAATTCAATCGGGAAATGGGAGAAATGGGGTGGTCCACACTTTACTTGGATGCGAATGTCCGCATTAGAAGTTTACTATAAATGAGTAAGCTTCTATTGCGGACCTACGCATCCAAGCAAAGTGCGGACCTCCTCTTTCCCGAACGAATTTCGATGATCCGAGCCGCTCAATATGTTTAGAATGTGATTTTAAGAGTACTTGCGAGAAATCAGCCAAAAAAAATACTGGGAAGGGCTTAATCCAAGCAGTTTTGTTTATTTTTATTGAACGGTTCAAATAAAAACTGCTCAAATCAAGCCCTTCCCGATCATTTTTTTTGCCGATTTCTCGCTGGGACCCTTAAAATTACGTTCTAAACACATTGAACTGCTCGGATCATAAAAATTCAATCGGAAAAGGGGAGAAATGGGGTGGTCCGCAATTTGCTTGAATGCGGAGGTCCGCATTAGAAGTTTACTGCATATATATACACACACACACACTAGCCTTCATGTGAGGACTCTCTTACATAAGCTATGTAAGGACTTCTAATAAGGGTCGTTGGATTGTATTTTAAATGGTTCAGATTTGTGGATGATTTATAACCATTGAAAACACGATCCAACGGCCCTTATTAGAAGTCCTTACATAGCTTATGTAAGGGAGTCCTTATATAGGAAGTAGATTGTGTGTCTACTTGCTAAGAAAAGGACCTCATGACTTGAAATTGTTCCCGACTAACTTTTGATGATCCAAACCAGTCAATGTGTTTAAAACGTGATTTTAAAGGTACACGCGAGAAATCGGCAAAAAATATGACCGAAAACGGGTGATCCAATCCCCATACGCCATGTAGGGAAAATTTTGTAGAAATGTAAATAGCCGTTGCAAACACGACCACTTATTTGCGGGCTAATTTTGCAAAAACTATGAACCCGCGACAATGCCACAGCATTGATAGGTTCGTAAATATGCCTATTTACGCCCCCCAACTTAGGCTTGTTATGTCCGTTTAGCGCGCTACTTAGGGTTTGATATTTGTTAATTGTGTTTTAGGACTCTCGATGTCGATGAATAACATTTAGAGCTAAAACACAAATTTGATATCCATTTGGTGTCAAAGCAAAATCCGGCTGATGAAATTTATCAAGTTCCTAGATAAATGAAAGAGAGATGCACTGGATAAAGTCCTAACCACAATAGAGATGCACTGGAAATTGGCCGATGAATTGGGCCCACTAAATACTTGTTTCGGGAAAAACATTAAAAGGAGGAATTGGGTACCGACTACGGGGGACTATAAAAGAAAAGGAAAAAAAGGGGGTTTGGGATTATTAGATGACAAGCAGGACTTGTTACCAAAATTGTGAAATCCGTTCCGTATCAGTTGGTACGTATCGTACCGGAGTTTAAACGGAAAACAAAGACTAGAGATCCGTTCCGGTTGAAATACCGGCCTGTTCCGGCCAATACCGGATGTACCGGACGATACCGGTCTGTTTCGGACATTTTCCGGTGTTCCGTTCCGGTATTATTTTTATTTTTTTTTAAAACTTGTGGGCTCTAAACTAATATATATGGTAGATATATATTAAATATATATAAAATTTTAATTGCGGTAAATCCGGAACGGTACCGAGATACAGTCCGGTACTGGTACGTACCATTCCAGAAGTGAAAACGGTACGCTGGCCGGTACGGGATTGACAACTTTGCTTTTTACACGGAAGAAAAAAGGACGGGGGCTGCCGTGAGGAAAAAAACGGGGCTGCTATCAATATTGTTTAGTTTTCAAGTTTTGTTCAATTACTTGCACTCCGGTAACTTGTTTTGATTTTTGTTCTTTATAAAAGTTGTTCGTTAGTTCTTATTTAACTTAGATCTTTTGTTTATTTTTCATCTCAAGTAATAGAAGCATGTTTCAAATTAGGGTTTCTTGTGTTTCTTGTTCAATGATTAGTGAGTAGTCGTTTAGGTAGGGTCGCGGGGTAATTAGCATACTGTGGCCAGTCCGAACACTGCTCCTATTTTCAAACAATAAAAAAATAATTTTAGATTGGTAAAATACTTTCCGTGGACGAACTCAGGCATTGTCGGAGCCCATGTGAACGGGAGAATGGGGGTCCAAAACTCATTCTCCGCTGCGCATGGGAAAACGGCGACCATAGGGTCTCGCATCTTGCGGGGTACCTTTTTCAATCTAAAGTTAAACGTTTTTAAGAACACCGAATGGAGCAAGTTAATCCGAACTGGTTACGAGTGCTATGAACCCTACGACCATACCTCCTTTAATTATCTAAAAGTACAATCAATTTCTTAGTTTTTATTAATCTCAGCATCAATCTACAAGGGGCGGCTACCTAAGAGCCGTTTAAATTATAACAACCCGAGTTTTTAGTCAGCACACATCACCGTCTTTGTGGATTCGACTCCGGTCTTACCGGATATTGTGCTACGTCGGTTTTCGCCATACGCTTGGGGCAACCCATTAATTTAAGACTAAGAAAATGTCAAGCATTTTTTGCGCCGTTGCCGGGGACGGTAACGTGTGTTAAGAATTCGGGTGTGTTTTTTTTTTTTTTTAGTCTCTTTAGTTGTTTCGAGTCAACATAGGTAGAGGTAAGCAATCCTCCATCGTAGGAAAGCAATCAACTCTGAAACCTAAGTACTACCAAGACAATACCAGGCCTCTCGTAGCCATTGAGAGAGAACTGAGAGTAACCGTGGAGGGAGAGTCTTTTAGTGGTGATTCGTTTGATATCGGTGGCCTTTTCGTTGATTTAATTATCGAGCCACCAAGATCGATGCGTGAACACATGCATCCTGAGAGGACCACTCCTCTCGGACCAATAGTTCTACCAACTGAGACGGTGGAAGCACGTAACGCTTTCACCATTAAGCCTGGTACGCATAATGCCCTTCCCCTCTTCTACGGGAAGGAGAATGAGGATCCGTATGATCATATTCGTTACTTCGAGTGGTTGGTGTGCACCCTTGCCACCACTGCTCAGTGGGAGAATGCTTGCCTTAAGCTCTTCCCATCCTCGCTTAAGGATAATACGGATAAGTGGCTGTGGATGCAGAAAGCCCAGTCTCTCACGATGTGAGCTGTTGTCCAAGATTTATTTTACAAGAAATATTTCTCGGAGAGTAAATCGAAACACCTGACTCGCCAAATTCAATCGTATAAGCAGAAAGAGGGCGAGTCGTTTCTAAGATGCTGGGAGCGGTTCAAGGATTTGCTGTTGTTCTTACCACATCATGGGTACGTGAAATACTAGTTGGTGTCATTTTTCTATTTGGGTTTGAATGTTGCTACGACCCGACAAATTGAGTACCTCTGTAAAGAGGAAGATTTTCTAGACAAATCCCCGGACGATGCGTGGGACTTCCTCGACGAGTTGGCTGAGAAATACCGAAGCTGGGAACCTTCCGACCTCGGTGATAGGGCCATGGCTGCACAGGGACCTAGTGGGTCTAGCATTTTTCCTTCGAGTGTGCGAGAGCACAATGTCCAGTCTCAGCTGGACAAGATGGCTAAACAGTTAAAGGACTTGAAGTTTAAGCAAGTCCATCAGGTGAATGAGGTGAGAGTCGAGGAGGTGTGTGCGTTATGTGAGTGTCCGGGACATATAGTCACTGCTTGCCCCGCTTTTCCTATAGTGAAAGAGGTCTACCAGAGCAATCAGGCTGAGGTGAACGCAATTAACCAGCGTTAGGACCCGTATTCAAATACCTACAATCCGGGGTGGGCCCAAAACCCACTTCTGGGTTGGAGGGATCAAAAAGCCCTGGTGCAACCCCAGGCACTACCTCAGCAGCAGTCAGTCTAGCAGTTTCGGCCTCTTCAAGGTCAAATGACCCAGTTCCGTTACTCACCTCAGCAGCAGGAGGGGTTCGGTCCTTCATCTTTTGGACCACCCCCTGGTATTAACTATCCCTCGCGGGATAAGCAGATTGATGAGATGATGAAAGCTCTCATGCAGTCTCAGATTAGCTTTACTGAGCAGACCAAGCAGGCCATTGGTGACATTAGGACCCAATTGACCCAGTTGACAGCGGCAGTTGGGCAAGTACAGCAGAAGAAGGGAAGGTTCCCTTCTCAACCACAAGTCAATGCCGTCTGTACTCATTATGTGGGCAATTCTTCTGACCCAAGTAATCCGAATCTCAGTCTGGAAGAGGCTAAGGCGATCACCACTCTCAGAAGTGGAAAGGTGATCAACAAGGACTTACCTCCCAAGCAAAAATAGGTGCCACCCCCGGTGCCGGTAGCTGCACTAGTATTTATTCAAGACTTGGGAAGTGTCCCTAAGGAAGAGAAAGAGGCGGAGTCTCCTGAAGTGGTGGTGCCTACACCTGCAGCCCTCACGACTCCGTCGCCACCCGTTACTCCATATCCAAATCGCTTGGTGGCAAAGCCTAAGGTCAATGTGAACTCTCAAATACTTGAATTATTCAAGAAAGTTCAGTTTTCTATCTCTGTGATGGAAGCCATTGACGCAATACATCAGTTTGCGAAGGTTTTGAAGGATCTGTGCACTCCAAAACAAAGGACTAAGAGTCAGGACAAAGTGCTCCTGATGGAGCAGGTGAGCTCCATCCTCCAGGCTGATATTTTGATAAAGCGTAAAGACCCCGGTTGTCCCACCATTCCCATAGTTATCGCAGGCCAAAAGTTTGATAAGGCTTTGCTGGATTTAGGAGCAAATGTCAACTTGCTCCCTTATTCGGTGTACTTGAAGCTAGGCTTAGGCGATTTGAAAGCCACACCGGTCACGCTGCAGTTGGCTGGCCACACCGGTCACGCTGTAGTTGGCTGACCGGAGTGTGAGAATTCCAAAGGGAGTGGTGGAAGATGTTCTAATTCAGGTGAGCGAGTTTCTTTTTCCAGTTGACTTCATTGTACTGGATACTTGCCCAATACCGGAGGTCTTTGAGAAGACTCCTATCATCCTTGGCCGTCCTTTTCTAGCCACCTCTAGTGCTGTCATGAATTGCAAAACTGTACAAGTCCAATTGTCTTTTGGGGACTTGAAAATGGAGGTGAAAGTGTTTAATGCGGATAGCCAAGTCAAGGATGATGAGGAAGTGTATGAGGTGAGTTTGATCGACACGCTGGTGCAAGAGCATGTCGATAATATTTTGTATAAGGATCTTCTGGAGATAACCAAGGAGGCGTCATTCTTAGATTTTTCAGAATTAGGGAGTTTGATGGAGGTGCTTACAGTAGAGGATGTGTGTGGCGCCGCTTGGGACCCAATTCTTGAGCCGCTGGGCACCCCATTGTCTATAGCTCTCCCATTGTTGGTCCAACCGGATGACCCTGTTGAGGTATTGGTTGATTCTGTTGAGCTGTTGGTCGATCCTGGATGAAATAGGTGAACCGAAAAAGGTGTTGGTCGATCCTGTTTATTCGGACGACCTTGTTGTGTAGCCGTTGTGGCTACGTTCCGATGCGTAGCTTTTGCGTACCACTCTCTTTATTGAGAAGTGGACCCGGCCCCTAGCGATGGGGGTACCCATCATTGACTTAGGTTTTATAGCTTCGCACGCCACTATTAAAATAAGGATCGTGTGCTCAACTCCTGTTAGTAAGGGCAATTTTGTGTCGGTGACATTGGATTTTACTAAGTTCTTTTGCTTTTGGCACAATCTATGTATCATTATCTTTTATTTCATTGTTCTTTCATTTCATTTCTTGTCTTCTAGTTAGTTATTTTTGTTTCTTTCATCCTTTAAAAAAAAATAGAAATTTGAAAAGAAAAAAAAAAGTATCATGGTCTTGTATAGCCACCCGTTCCTTGCCCACTGGCGAGGGATGGGGAGAAAAGTATGACACGTTGATCGCGTGACGATTTGGTGGAGTATTTTTCTTTTGCTTTTTGTTTTGGGAGCCCGGATAACACAACCTGGGCGGTACTAATGTCATTTGTGCTTTTCGATAATTGGTGCCTAATTTTTTTGCAGGGTGCGGCACTACACACGGCGGCAGAAGCGGTGACAGAAAATTTCTCGAACATCGGCCGAGGTCATGGTGGTTGGCTGCCATCCGTAGGTCCATTTCTTCTCCCTTGTGCTTTCTTTTGCTGTGTCTCCATGCTCTGGGGACATAGCATGTTTCTAATTGGGGGGGAGGGTGCACTTTGTACACGTTCTCGTGGCGTTGCTAAGGGTAATTTTTAATTTTTTTTTGATTTGTTGGGGATACGCTTGCTATGCTTGATTGTATAATTGGGCGAGCACGTTAGAATTAACCAAATTTTTATGCCTGTTTAACTTAGGTTCATGCATATATTTGGCGCATTTGGGAACATGTTAGTGTTGTCATTACGTTGAGTAAGTGTCCCCACGTGGTTAATTTTGCATCTTGAGAAACATTCCCATATTCTTTGTTTTTCATTTCTCGCATTTGCGTAAAATAGTAGGCGTTTGTTTCATAATTGAATAGCTAAATATTTTGCATGCATTTGTGAGAGTTGGTAACGTGCATAGGGGATGAAACAAGGCATTCTTTTATGATTAGATCACATATGTGTTCCTTTGACCAACTTTAAACCAGTCCGAGTCAGTTCCTGAGTCTAACCTAGGAAACCGGTGTGTGGTTGGATTGCAGTTGGGGGGTCTAACTTTGTGCATCATGGGTGTCTTGTTACATTGGATTTGGAGCATCGTTGTCATTGAAAGTGAAAGTGAAGAAGACTTGATGGGTGTCATGTTTTGGAACCAAACTCAACTTTCAAGTCATAAAGCTAAGTCAAAAAAAAAAGATAAAAAAAAAAAAAAACAGAAAACGCAGAATAAAAGGGAGTTGAGGCAAGTTGGGAGGAATCAGCACCTGCTGGCACATCAGAATAAGTGATTGTATGATCATGTTACAGGGCAGTCTTCGGCTCCGTATCAGCCGCCTCAGTTTCCGGACTTAGAGGTCAGCGACGACTTTGCCGAAGTGATCTTGGACTTCCGTGCTGCATGAAGCTAGGGTGGTGGTGTCATTTTATGTGTTTGTTTTGGGTCATTAGTGTCGGTGAACTATTTTTATCGTCGATGTTTTATTTTATCGTTTACACATGGTTTGGTTGGCACCAGTGGATGCATATCGGGTAGTTAAGGGGAAGGTGGCGGCCGGTCTGGATAGTCGACCTTGAGCTACTATAGGCCGCCGCCTAATTTTGTAGTTTCCTTTTCGTTCGGAACCACGGTCGTTATAAGTTTTATCAAGTCCCTAGTAGATCTTATGCACGCTATTAACTCTCGTTCATGCATGTTTTATATTTATGTTGCTCATTTTGTGGAATTGTGATTGTATATATTGTGCTTTTATTCTTTGTTAGCGTTGTCTTTAATTGGCACGTGGTGGCCTTTGTTTCGGTTCAACGTAGTTCGCCAAACACTTTTTCATGGGATGTTTGAGAGTTCCGGCAAGCGAGTGTAACAACATTGCCATTGTGGGGCATTTATCTCTGCATGTGTTTCGGCACTAATATCGTTTATCTTTTGGCCAAGGCATGCATGTGTTTGAGTTACAGGAGAGTGAGAATGCGGAAATCTTTCAGCCGCCTAAATATTGTTAATTTTGCATAACCCTCGTATCCCCGTTTTTGCTATGTTAGTTCTCATTTTAATATTTTTCTTTTCGTTCGTTACTCGGGACTAGCAACGCTCAAGTTGGGGGGGTGTGATAGGCGCGTGATATCTTGGATATGAGCGCCTAAGTAGGGCGAATTAGCGCATTAGAGGCGCGTTTTATTTCATTTTCCATTTGATGCCGTGCTTTGTCTTGGTTTTGTGTTTTTATTATTTTCACAGGTAATAAGGCGGATTTAGCGCCAAGGTTGGAATGAGTGGCCTCGAGGCCGGTTCGTACGTTGCCGGGATGCCAAAGCGGAGTCGTGAATGTCGGGTGACGTCGGGTGGCCAAATCCCATGCAAGGCTTGGGGGATGCCGTTAGTGCATGCGGTATCCATACTATCATTTTTTGTATAGATACAACTGGGTGCAAAAGTGGTCCAAGGCTGAACAGAGATGTATCGATACTTCCCTTTTCAGTATCGATACCGAGGGCTCCAGTGGGAATTTTCTTGTTTCGTCGTTTTTTTTTTCCTTTATTCCGAATAATTGGGGTTTTGTATAAATACCCCGAAACTCCGTTTTTAGGGTTTGAACTTTACTTTAGCAGCTTTCTTTTTACGTTCCTTTCTTCATAGAGCTCTTTCCTTTGAAGTTTTCAAGTTTTGTTCAAGAACACATCTTCCGGTAACTCGTATTACATTTCGTTCTTTATTAAAGTTGCTCGTGGATCTTTTCTTAGCTTTAATCTTTTGTTAAAATTTCAATCCAAGCATGATGCAAGTTAGGGTTTCTTTTGCTTCTTGTTCAATAATGAGTGAGTAGTCTTAGGTAGGGTCGCGGTGTGATTAGCACGCCGTGATCAGTTCGAGCACTGCTCCTGTTTTCAAACAATGAAAAAAGCAATTTTAGGTTAATAAAGAACATTCATGAGACGAACCCAAGCATCGTCGGAACCTATGTGAACGGGGAAATGGGGGTCTAAAACTCATTCTCTACTGCGTATGGGTATATGGAGACCATAGGGTCTCGCATCTTGCGGGGTATTTTTTTCAATCTAAAATTAAATGTTTTTAAGAACTCCAAACAGAGCAGGTTAATCCGGACTGGTTACGAGTGCTATGAAACCTACGATCGTACCTCCTTTTAATTATCTAAAAAGTACAATCAATTTCTAGGTTTTTAGTTAATCTCAATCAAATCAACAAGGGGTGGATACCTATGAGCCAGTTTAATCAATAACAACCCGAGTTTTTAGTCAGCTCACGTTTCTGTCTCTGTGGATTCGACTCCGAACTTACTGGATATTGTGCTGCGTCGGTCTCCGCCCTACGCTTGGGGCAACCCTTTATTTTAGGACTAGAAAATCATCAAACATTTTTGGCGCCGTTGCCGGAGAAGGGTAATGTGTGTTAAGAATTCAGGTTGTTAGGTTTATTTTGTTTTCTTTTTAGTTTTTTTTTTTAGTTGTTTTGAGTCAACATAGGTAGAGGTAAACAATCCTCCATCATAAGAAAGCAATCACCTCTGAAACCTAAGTATTACCGAGACAATACCAGGCGTCTAGTCGCCATTGAGAGAGTGCCGAGAGTAACTATGGAGGAAGAGTATTTTGGTGGCGAGTCGTTCGACATCGGTGGCCTGTTCGTTGAGTTAATAATTGAACCACCGATGGCAGAGCCACCAAGGTCGATACGTGAGCTCATGCATCCTGAGAGGATCAGTCCTCTTGGACCAATAGTTTTACCAACCGAGATGGTGGAGGCACGTAATACTTTCACCATTAAGCCTGGTACGCATAATGCCCTTCCCATCTTCTACGGGAAGGAGAATGATGATCCGTATGATCATATCTGTTACTTCAAGCAATTGGTGTGCACCCTTGCCACCACTCCTCAGTGGGAGAATGCTTGCCTTAAGCTTTTCCCAGCCTCGCTCAAGGACAATACGGATAAGTGGCTGCAGATGCAGAAGTCATAGTCTCTCACGACGTGGGCTGCTGTCCGAGATCTATTTTACAAGAAATATTTCTCAGAGAGTAAATCAAAGTACCTAACTCGCCAAGTTCAGTCGTATAGGCAGAAAGAGGGCGAGTCGTTTTTAAGGTGCTGGGAGCGGTTCAAGGACTTACTGTTATCCTTGCCGCATCATGGGTTCGTGAAACACCAATTGGTGTCATTTTTCTACTTGGGGCTGAATATTGCGACGGCCCAACAGATAAAGTACCTCTGTAAGGAGGACTTTTTAGGTGCGAGAGTACAATGTCCAGTCTCAGCTGGACAAGATGGCTAAACAGTTAGAGGACTTAAAGCTTAAGCAAGTCCATCAGGTGAATGAGGTGAGAGTTGAGGAGGTGTGTGCATTATGTGAATGTCCGGGGCATCTTGTTATACTATTTGCCCCGCGTGTCCCATTGTTAAATATGCATACCATAGTAATCAGGCTGAGGTGAACGCGCTTAACCAGTGTTAGGATCCGTATTCTAATACCTACAATCCAGGGTGGGCCCATAACCCACTTCTGAGTTGGAGGGATCAAAAAGCCCCGGTGCAACCCCAGGCACCACCTCAGCAGTAGGTCCAGTATTTCCGGCCTCCTCAAGGCCAAATGACCTAGTTTCGTTACCCGCCTCAACAGCAGCAAGGGTTCGGTCCTTCAACTTTTGAACCACCCCCTGGCATTAACTATCCCCCGCGGAATAAATAGACTGATGAGATGATGGATGAAAGCTCTCTCATGCAGTCTCAAATTAGCTTTACTGAGCAGACTAAGCAGGCAATTGGTGACATTAGGACCCAATTGACCCAGTTGACGGTGGCAGTTGGACAAGTCCAGCAAGAGAAGGGAAGGTTTCCTTCTCAACCTCAAGTCAATGCCGCCGGTACTCATTTTCTTGGCGATTCTTCTGGCCCAAGTAATCCGAATCTCAGTCTGAAAGAGGCTAAGGCGATCACCACTCTCATAAGTGGGAAGGTGATCAACAAGGACTTACCTCCTAAGCAAAAATCGGTGCCACCCCCGATGCCGATAGTTGCACCAGTAGTCACTCCAGACTTAGGAAGTGTCCCTGAGGAAGAGAAAGAGGGAGAGTCTCCTGAAGTGGTGGTGCCTGCACCTGCTGCCTCCACGACTCCGTTGCCACTCGTTGCTCCATATCCAAATCGCTTGGTGGCGAAGCCTAAGGTCAATGTGAACTTTCAAATGCTTGAGTTATTCAAGAAAGTTCAGTTTCCTGTCTCTTTGATGGAAGCCATTGATGCAATCCCTCAGTTTGCAAAGGTCTTGAAGGATTTATGCACGTCAAAGCGGAGAACCAAGAGTCAGGACAAAGTGCTTCTAACGAAGCAAGTGAGCTCCATTCTCTAGGCTGAGATCCCCACCAAGTGTAAGGACCCTGGTTGTCCCACCATCCCTATAGCTATCGCAGGCCAAAAGTTCGATAAGGCTTTGCTGGAATTAGGAGCAAGTGTAAACTTGCTCCCTTATTCGGTATACTTGAAGTTAGGCTTAGGCGATTTAAGAGCCACTCCGGTCACGCTACAGTTGGCTGACTGGAGTGTGAGAATTCCAAAGGGGGTGGTGGAGGATGTAATTCAAGTAGGCGAGTTTCTATTTCCAGTCGACTTTATTGCCTTGGATACTTGCCCAATACCGGAGGTCTTTGAGAAGACTCCTATCATCCTTGGCCGTCCTTTTCTAACCACCTTAAGTGCTGTCATGAATTGCAAAACTGGACAAGTCCAATTGTCTTTTGGGGACTTGAAAATGGAGGTGAACGTTTTTAATGTGGATAGTCGAGTCAAGGATGATGAGGAGGTTTATGAGGTGAGTTTGATCGACACGCTGGTGCATGAGCATGTCGATAATATTTTGTATAAGGATCCTCTGGAGATAGCCTTAACCGCCGAGAAGGCGTCATTCTTAGATTATCCAAAATTAGGGAGTTTGATGGAGGTGCTTGCAGTAGAGGATTTGTGTGGCGCCACTTGGGATCCAGTTCTTGAGCCGCTGGGTGCCCCATTGTTTTAAGTTCTGACGGGTAGCTTTTGCGTACCACTCTCTTCACTGAGAAGTGGACCCGGCTCCTAGCGATAGGGGTACCCATCATTGACTTGGGTTTTATAGCTTCGCACGCTGCTATTAAAATAAGGATCGTGTGCCCAGCTCCGGTTAGTAAGGGTAATTTTGTGTTAGTAACATAGAGCTTTAATTAGTTTTTCTGATAGGGGCTTTGAGTTTTGGCACAATCTATGTATAGTTGTTCTTTTATTTCTCATTTATGTTCCGTTGTTCTTTTATTTCTTGTCATTTATTTAGTTGTTCTTGCTTCTCTCATTAAAAAAAGGAAAAAATAGAAAATTGGAAAAGGCAAAAAAAAAAAAAAAATTAACATAATGGTCTTGTATAGCCACCCATTCTTTGCCCACCGGCGAGAGATGGGGAGACAAGTATGACACGTTGATCGCGTGAAGATTTGGTGGTGTATTTATTTTTCTTTCATTTTTAATTCGTGGAAGCCTGGATAACATGAGTCGGGCGGTACTAGTGTCTTTTATTTTGTGTTGTGAGACTAACAAGCTGCAAATTCAACACTTCAAGTTGAGGGATGACTCTCACCTTTTCTTTTGCCTTGCCTTTTGTTGCTCCTACGTGAGGTGCTATCTCTCCTCTCTTTCTCTGGCTTGTCTTTTCTTTTTTTATGTTTAAGCCGTCACTGAGGATAGTGCCGTTTTAAGTTGGGGGATGAGTCACTTTGCTTTTTGTTAGAGTTCTAAAAATCCTCAAAATGAAAAAATTTTGAAAATTAAAAAGTTTTAAAAAATACTTGTTGGATCCTTTTTACTTGAGACTTGGAAATTGCGATGTTTTCTTATTGGTTTGCTTGTGCTGAGAATCTATGGGCATTCCTTGAATATTTATGTTGCATGGTAGTTCTTTTTGCTAGCTTGGCAATAGAAATTTATCTTGGCATACACTCTTAGCATCTTTGCACTGCACATTTCTTGGACCTTGACTGCTTGTGAGTTGTGACTTGAGTGCTTTCAATGGCTAGATCAGTGGAGACTTATGTCGATGTGAGTTTTATGCTTCGTCCCAACCTTGCCTTCAAAATGAGGTTGGATTACCCCGAGCGTAGGGCTAGGTCGTTGTCAGCATAAATACCGGAAAGTCCGGGATCGTACCCACTGAGATAATCTCTATAGCTAATTAGGATTTGTAGATGTAAGGGTTTCCGGCGTTAAGACGGCCAACTTTCGGTTTGCTTGAAAAGTGATGAAAACTCTTATGAAAAAGACTAGAAATGAGTTTTAACTAAGAATTAAAAGCGGCAAGGCATAGAAGTTCATGACACCCGTAACTTAGGTCAATCAACTTTTCTCAACTGAAAACTCGGTTGAATCACACGGCATAGATTATCAACCGGAAGGTTTAGCGGTGAAAATGGTCAGGCTTGAAATAGAGTTTGAATAACAAGTTAAAGACAAGGCGTGACATCGCTCTCGGAACCATATGAGCAAGCACATAATCACCGGAGGTTAACAACGCCAAGACTTGAGTTCAAACTAAATATCAAGGCCAAGAACTAGAAGTATAGTTTGGAAAGCGAGCAAGTTCTTTGGTTCTTTTGGAAAACACGAGGCGAGACATAGCTCACGGAACCATATGTGCTAGCATATAATCACCGGAGGTTAACATCGACAAGTTTTGTTACATAAAAGGCGAACCACGCACATTTACAAACCAAACCTCAAGTCTTAAGTTGAGAAGAGCAAAATTAACCTAAATCACAAGGTGTTATTCACCCCATGGCCAAGCCTTATCAACTACTCACACATATTGAAAAGACTAGAAAGCATGGAAGAAAAGGTAAACATGATTAACCGATAGAAACAGAAATAAACTTGATTTATATAAGGATCTCAACCGTAGCTACAACATTAATAAACGAGAAAATAACAAACGAACTAAACTTACTTGAGTTCTTAAGAAATTAAGCTTGAACAACAATGGAGGTCTCTCCTAAAGAGAGAACTAAAGCTAGAACATAAGGTAGATAATGACTAAGGGGGAGAGAGAGGGGTATTTATACAACTCAGTCTTTCCTCTCCACAAAATATCCCTGAACTTGCCAAAAGTGGCAAGTATTCCATAAATGGAAAGTCCAAAAAAGCAACAAAATATCTGCAGGAGACAACAGGTATCGATACCAAAGGCAATGGTATCGATACCTTCCTTCAAAACTTCCCCCTTAGATAACTGGTATCGATACCAAAAGATAAAGGTATCGATACCCTCAAGTCTGGATAACTTCTGGACCAAGATGGGATGAAAGGTATCGATACCTTCCACCGTGGTATCGATACCAAAGGCTGAAAATGCAGATTCCAGGTTGAGACTTCAGCTTCAGCAAACAACTCCCAGCAACTTCCAGCTCCTTAGCACTTATTTTCATTCTCTAAATTTAAGTAAAGACTTTCTTTACTTTAATTTTATTTAATGAAAATAAGAAAGTACCCCCCATTTGGAAACAATGGCATTACCAGAATTTCAAGATTCCAATTAAATCAAAATGTCAACCCCCCACTTTTAGTGTAAAATGAAAAACTGCACATTTTTCTTAAGACGAAATGGCTCAAAACATGACCTTGCTCTTTAAATAAACCTTGTAACTTTGTAGTTACTCTTAGAAAAATTCAAGAATCAATTACCGCCATTTTAAATTTCGAAAATCGATACTTTTCCAGAAAGTCATTTTTCCATACTTAGACAGATTTTAAGGGGCCGACAGGGTTTTCGGGTACTTGGAAGCACTTGGGCCATCCATGGCGTTGAAATGCGTCTTATTTGCACGTTTTACCTGAAATACACAAAAACCTACCTTACGTGCAATATCACTATAAAAGCTAAATAAAAATAAGACAAAACAACATAAAATGGGACTAGTCGCACCAAATATCAACAATGTTGGGTGCTCATCATTTTAGTGCCTTACCTTTCTTTGGAGTGGTGTCATATAAACTCTTTTGTTTGTTATTAAAATAAAGAAGCTTAATCGTTGTTGATCTCATTATCTTTTGTCGTCAAGTGTTGAGACTCAATACATGCCTGTTATTTTATTCTTTGGGATTGGACCGTTACTTGGTTGTATTGCTCCTAGGAGAGGATAATAGGCCATCTTTGCTAATTGAGCCGGTTTGTTTCTTTTTCTTAAATACTTATCCTTGCGAGCCACATTGAGCCTCTTGCATGAGTTTTTTTTTTCCTTGCTAAGCATCACCAACCATATTGTGTCTTGAGAATGACAAGCTAATCATGTGAAGGTTAATTTTGAAGAGAATAGGGTAAGTGTATTCGAGAATGTTGTACTTGAGTTGCGGTGTTCTTCCCCATGCTAAAAAAAGAGGTTGAAACTTGAATAAAAAGAAAAAGGAAGACACCAATATACTAGTTGCAAGAAAGAAACAAGTTGTTTCATCGTGGAATTGCGTGAAGGGTGAAGAATATGAGGGATATGGTGGAGTTGAAAAGAGTTGAAAGAGGGCGCACATTATTATTTGCCTTATGTTGTTTTAGCCTATTCTCAGACACTTGCTTATGATTTATCCTAACCTTTGAAGCACTTTTCCTTACCCAACGATATAACCGAATAAAAGTCCTATTTGATCTCAGGGGCAATGGGTTGTGGATTGATGGATAGATAGTCTTTAATTCTTGACATTCCTTTCATGAGATCATGTGTCTACCTTAAAAAGCTTTCTCTTCGTGTCTAAAGTGTGCGGGGTACGTACTTTGATTCTTTATTGCATAACTTCCGCCCGCACACATTGAGAGTTTTTTAAATGCACCTTGTTTCGAGCGTTTTCTTTTGTTGAGTGCATGACACAGTGAGAATTGAAGTTGAGACTCGGTCGGGAGAGAGTACTTGGTTGTGGTTCACTTGTGGTTAAGGTCCTTGCTCACACACACTAAGCTTGGGTGCCATGATTTATTTCTATGTTTTGATAGCCTCCAAAACTATTTTCGCATATGCTATATTCTTGGCATTGGCGTTTCAATGAGTTGCATTGCAGGTTTTTGAGTTTCAATTAAAGGAATCCGCGGTGTTTTGTGGGTGATCACTGCTGAAAACCCTCACAAGACTTCACTCATCTTACCGGGGCCATCTGGGGGTTTAAAAGATCTATCCCTTAATTAGTTGCTTTATGTTATTTGTATTCTTGTCTTTGCTAGGAACTAGCAAAGTGTAAGTTGGGAGATGTGATAGGTGTGTAAATATGCCTATTTACGCCCCCTAACTTAGGCTTGTTATGTTCGTTTAGCGCACTACTTAGGGTTTGATATTTGTTAATTGCGTTTCAGGACTCTCAATGGCAATGAATAACATTAAGAGCTAAAGCACAAATTTGATATCTATTTGGTGTCAAAGCAAAATCCGGCTGATGAAATTTATCAAGTTCCTAGATAAATGAAAGAGAGATGCGCTGGATAAAGTCCTAACCACAATAGAGATGCACTGAAAATTGGCCGATGAATTGGGCCCACTAAATACTTGTTTCGGGAAAAACATTAAAAGGAGGAATTGGGAACAGACTACGGGGGACTATAAAGAAAAGGAAAAAAAAAAGGGGTTTGGGACTACAATAATTCTATACACACCCAAATACACATCCACACACACAAGTGTGTGGGCTCCACACACACTGTGTCTCTAGTGTGTGTGGAGCCCACACACTTGTGTATATGGGTATGTATTTGGGTGTGTAAAATGGGTGTGGTTGTAGAAGGACTCTTGGGATTATTAGATGACAAGCAGGACTTTTTACACGGAAGAAAAAAGGACGGGGGCTGCCGTGAGGAAAAAAACTGGGCTGCTATCAATATTGTTTAGTTTTAAAGTTTTGTTTAATTACTTGCACTCCGGTAACTTGTTTTGATTTTTGTTTTTTATAAAAGTTGTTCGTTAGTTCTTATTTAACTTAAATCTTTTGTTTATTTTTCATCTCAAGTAATAGAAGTATGTTTCAAATTAGGGTTTCTTGTGTTTCTTGTTCAATGATTAGTGAGTAGTCGTTTAGGTAGGGTCGCGGGGTAATTACATACTGTGGCCAGTCCGAACACTGCTCCTATTTTCAAACAATAAAAAAACAATTTTAGATTGGTAAAATACTTTCCGTGGACGAACTCAGGCATTGTCGGAGCCCATGTGAACGGGAGAACGGGGGTCCAAAACTCATTCTCCGCTGTGCATGGGAAAACGGCGACCATAGGGTCTCGCATCTTGCGGGGTACCTTTTTCAATCTAAAGTTAAACGTTTTTAAGAACACCGAATGGAGCAAGTTAATCCGAACTGGTTACGAGTGCTATGAACCCTACGACCATACCTCCTTTAATTATCTAAAAAGTACAATCAATTTCTTAGTTTTTATTAATCTCAGCATCAAACTACAAGGGGTGGCTACCTAAGAGCTGTTTAAATTATAACAACCCGAGTTTTTAGTCAGCACACATCACCGTCTTTGTGGTTTTGACTCCGGTCTTACCGGATATTGTGCTACGTCGGTTTTCGCCCTACGCTTGGGGCAACCCATTAATTTAGAACTAGGAAATCGTCAAGCAAGCGTAACGGTGACATTGTGGTTGGCAAGGACGGGCACATAAATCTAATATTGGGTGGATGCGTATTCAATATTATTACTACATATGAAAAGTGTTGAGTTTGGACACATTAAAAGTACTATAAATTCTTTTACTAGTCCAACAACCCTTGTTGAGTTTACATAAATGTACACTTACAAAGGAGCACGTCCTTTCTTTTATAGCCATC
The DNA here is from genome assembly GCA_018127125.1 of Rhododendron griersonianum. Classification (NCBI taxonomy): domain Eukaryota; kingdom Viridiplantae; phylum Streptophyta; class Magnoliopsida; order Ericales; family Ericaceae; genus Rhododendron; species Rhododendron griersonianum. The sequence goes on along the minus strand of CM030796.1, from coordinate 26,735,522 downwards.
CACCTCTTCAATGAACGGCTAAGATTATTTTCATCCAATGGCTCATATTTTCCTTCTAGAATCCTCCAAGAAAATATCTTTCATTCTTCACATCTCCTCAATATTCCAAAACTCTCCACACAGGTCTAGTATATAGTTGAGTTTTCTATAATTTTGTACAGCATTCCAGAATTCTTTAGTAATTTTTGAAACTCTCTAACTTCCTTTTAGAACCTTCCAAAAAGACATATAGTATTCTTCAACATTTGAGACTGTCCTAGAATAATTTAGATTATTCTTCATTTTTTTAGAGAGCCATTGTTCTAGAAAACTCTGTAACATTATAAAACCTACAAAACTTTTATTAGGATTCTCTCTTCTATTAAGGATAATTCTAGATCTATGGACACACTCCTTGAGATCAAACCGCACGTGCACATCGCCGGACCAATAAAACCTGCAAAATAAGGCATGGTGAGCACCTTTGTCTCTCGTCGGCAAACGCCCTCCAATGCCTAAGTTAGACCACGCACTAACAGAGAAACCCTAATTCACGTATGTAAAGCAATAGCTGAAGACTATGTACCTTTCTCTATAGTTTTACCTCTTTATTTATAGACTTGGGTAGACTTGTCCTCCAAGCATCTTTACTCGTTAGAAAACCAATCATATTAGGAATCCTTCTCCTATATGAAATCGGTTTTGTATAACAATCAGGGCCGGCCCCGGGGTAAGCCCCGCAAGCCCTCGGTCTTGGACAACCCCCGAACTGGGGCACCTAAAAAAAAAATTAACATATATATTTTAAAAAGTTTCCCATACTTGCACAGGCGATAGCCCGGGTGCAGTGGCCACGCAAGCACCTAAAATCTTAGGTGAACTAAGTTCAATTCTTGCCCCTTTTGCTCAACTTAAAATTTTTTCTCCACTTTTAATTCCTGGCCCTTCCGCGCCCCTTAATATTTTTTTCCCCACTCTTGATCTACCTCTTTTTGTTTTCCCTTCCAATGCATAATATTGCGAAAATCAAATTACTTTATTGGAAATTTTTGATTTAACAAACACAAAAATAATGTATAAGTGATATGTTCTTACATTTGATTAAAAAAAGGTCACAAATCGAGCAAGCTAACACGGTTTTTATTTTTACCTTCAAACCACCATTTTGCGAGAAAGATTAAAGAGATTGGCTATGATCTCAATTGAAAATGAGACGCCGTTCCACTAAAAGCATTTTTGGACATTTGGGTCTTTTTTAACTTCTTACGCTTTTCGAGACAGGTCATTCTCTTCACATATATCAACTAAAAAGTCCAAAAATCAAAAGTTAGCGAAACGGGTTCCGAATTCTTGAATAAGTAAAGTACGATAACTCAATTGTAAATTTTGCTTCAAAAAACGTAAGAAGAATTTATTTTCTTTGAATCGGATTGTGCTAATCATAAAATACTTTAGGATTTACATTTTGATGTTGATTTTTTTTATGCTATTCGAGCTAAAATAACAATGTAATTTTGATTTTTTTTTTGGTACTTTTATACTGTATATTTTTTATTTTGTTTAACTTAATTGTAAATGGGCAACAAAATATAAGGTTGGGCTAGGGCAACCCAAATGTCGGGACCGGCACTGATAACAATTCAACCTCTGTTGCACAATCTCTTTCCCTTATTCAAGGGATCTATTACTATCCCATAGGATGCTCCTTCTGGAATATTCCAGAATAACGTAATTGCCCTAACTTGTACCCTTTGCTCGGTTGTCACGCCAAGCAATGTTATCACCGATCAAGCACCATGTTTGGTCTTATGCACCCTCAAGCTGGCCACCACGACAATAAAAAACACCAATGGTGACACCTTTCGGTGACAAAATAGTATGCTTGTCACTAAATGTAACCAACAGCGACAAGAAATTCCAACTGTGTCACCGAAAGTGTTGGATTATGCGTGCCAAATGGAGGGAACTAATGGCGACACAAGTTTTGTGTCACCGAAGATTAAATTTGGGGTGACAAGGGTTTACTAGTGCACGTGTGTGGTCGGGGTTATCTTCTACGGACCCTCACGTGGTGTCAAACATACTTTCACGTGAACTGCACGTGGTCGGGCGTAATTCCTCTTGTTCGAAAATACCCCTCTATAAATGCTCCCTAACTTTGCCCATTATGTTGCTCGGCAATGATTGGACAAAGCTTTTTCAATGCTTTGGTCGAGTATGTGCTCGGATACCCTTATGCTCCTTTGTCTCGGCACTTCGTTGCACTCGAAGGGTTAAATTAAAAAGATTCCTTATGCCACATGGAAAGTATATTCCATCAATATTAAATGTGAATCAACGTTTCTGTTCTACGATATAATTGCTTGAGAGCTTGTAGGGTGCAAACACGACCTTCATTTTTCTCGTCTCTGAATTGAGGTTGAGAGCTTCTCTCTCTAAACTTAGAGAGAGAATGCACTCCCTCTGACAAATATCCACCACAAATCCGGTTTTGAGGTACCAAAAGCTCAAATCGGTGCCCATACTGGACTGCTACTTCAGTGGTAATCCGGATAATTTTTCCCTTTTGTCCTCATATACCCACAATCCCACCATAACCTGATTTCTACTTGCTCCAAGCCTGATGGGTTTCACGGAGGAAGTTTTCTTCGGTTTGATATGGCAGAGATTGCCGACGGAGGTAAGCTCCGGCGACCCAGTCATGGAGGTAAGCTCCGTTCGGCAAAACCCAGTGGACTACAGCTTCTGCATCTTTAAAGATTCGACCAGAGGGGGCAGTCTGGCTGGGAGCTTCTCTCTCTAGCCTAGAGAGAGAAAGCTCCCTTGGCCCCCGGCCAAGCCCTTCCGGCCAGCCCGGGCAGATCTAGTCGGCTACCACCTCCGGCCAGCAGCAACAGCAACAACAAGGAAGACAACCGGGCAAGGGATCCTCTCTCCTCACAGAGTCTCTCCTCCACCGCCCTCCTTAGCCGGCAGCCCTCGGGCCGCCGCCCCGGCCAGATCTGGTTTGGTCAAGCTCTTCCTAGCCGGCCTCCATCAGGTCTGGTCAAACTCCACAATGGTCCAGTCGCCGTGGCTCAACAGCCGTAGGCATGGTATCCAACCTCAACCCCGCCGTGAACCGGCGGGTACCTTTATTGGGATCTGCACCGGGCAGATCTGAAAGTACTACGGCCATTACGGGCCAATCACAGCCAGAGCGCGGCAGTCGCCGTGGGGGCCAGCTCCGGCTCCGCCGTGGTGACCAGCCCCGCCGTGGTAACCATCATCATCAGCCAGTCACCTGTGGCTCGGAACATATCAGATCCAGCCTTGGGTCTAACTACCAACAACTGGGTTCATCTGCTTTCCGCCGCGGGACCCAACAGCCGCCGTGGGGCTCAATCCAAGTCTCGGTGCCGTTCAAATCTAGCGGCCATGGCTAGCCACAGCGGGCGGCCACTGGTCCGGCCACCTCACAGTTGGCCACCGCTGGTCTGGCCAACTCACAGCCTGCGTCTTTGAGGAGCAGGGCCTTCCAGCCCGGCAGCATGGGTTCTGCCCAGGCAGCAGCTCATCCAGCCCGGGCAAGCAGCAACCACCACGGCAGTCAGCAGGGATTAGTTGTTTCTGTGATTGCTTTCAGTAGCTATTCTGTATATTTCTCTAGTCTGTATGCCTGCGAGGACTTCGAGGGCCTCTGATGTACCCCTATCCCGACGGGTTGTGTCGTGGATTTTCTGCTTTTACCATGCCCGTGTCCAGGTTCCCCGTTGAACTTTCTATTCCCTGGGATAGTTTGTTCGACGGGGCTTGGACACGGGCCACCCATGTAGCCACTTGGCTCTTTATGTCTGTCGTTTTGTTTTTGCTTTGTCTTACCTGGGGTATGCCCCTTGTAGGCTGTACATTCGCTTAACCTCTTTTAATTTCAAGCTGATTTACCCAAAAAAAAAAAAAAGTACGATTATATATGTAGAAATGTCTTGGCTTTAACAATTCAGTTATATTTTTGTTTTGAAGGATGAATCTAGAAAGTAAAAAAAAATTATATATATTTATAATTATTAAAAAAATTGACTAAAGACAAAAAATATTCTAGAACATACACATTTTTTGGATTATTGGGTCTTTATTTAAAAATAAAAATGTCTTGGCTTTAGTATATTTTTGTCTCAGAACGATGAATCTAGAAAGTAAAAAAATTTACATATACTTAAAATTATATAAAAAAAAATTGACTATAGACAAAAAAAAAATCCTATAACATACATATTATTTGGATTATTTAGTCTTTATTTAAAATTAAAATTAGTCTGATTCTTATTTTTTTTTCATCTAATTCTTTTTGTCAAGATGAATTAATAAAGACAAAAATGATTCCAAAAATACTAAATAATGCAAGAAAAAAATTAAATAAGACAAAAACAATAATCCAGCAGGATTATTAAGCCAAAATATCACATACTATTTTTTGTGGATAAAGTACTCCCTCTGTCCCCTTTTAAAGTTCAGTATTCCATTTTGGGTTGTCCCTTAATAAGTGTCAATTTTATAAAGTTAGTGGGTAAAAGTTGGTACATTTTCCATTTTGCCCCTAAAAGTAGATTTCATTTTGAAAAGTTAGTGAGTAAAAGTGTAATGATAATGTTTACATAGATGGTAAGTAGGGAAAGTGGAGGTAAAAGTTAATGTGAAAGGTGTAATGATGATGTTTTCTTATTAAGTTGGAGTTACGAAACGAGACACTTAAAAAGAGACGGAGGAAGTATATGTTTTTCAATAAATGATATGTGAAATAAGAGTGCAGCAAAGGAAAGTCTTGACGTTAACAGTCCTAGTGCAAAACCACATTCTCTTACGCAGAAGCGTTAGGAGCTTAATCAACACCTGCTTCTGGAAGTCCTGCATGTTCAGTGGAGCTTCATCAACACCTGCTTCTGAGAACATTCGTGATCACGTTATTTTGGCAACCAATGAGTTTTCTAATGAAATTTTCCAGAGTATTTTAAGTAGCGCTACAAAAAAAAAATGGAGGAGACTTATACAAAACTAACAAAGGCTATTAACCGAACGGTAGTCGCATGGGAAAAGCAAACATTAGTTACTAAGTATGGTACCACCACAGTTTGGTACTTCTAATTCTATTCTAGAAATGAATAGACCTATAAATATATAGTCATCCCATCAGCCCTATTTGCCCACCCTACATTGAGTACATTCTATCAAGGTTCTACTTCAAACGGCTCGCAATTAACAAGCCCGATGACCCGCCTCGCTAAGTTTAGCAATGTTCTGGGTTTCTAGCCAGAGGCAGGCACAGGGAGGCCACGGTCCAGAAATTTGGCCTCAAAACCCTCAAGAAATGGCAGGCAAAATGTGGTTACTAGTAGGGTTAAATATTTACTTGTCCCTTGAACTAACCAACTTTTGTTTACTTTCCCCTCCAACTACCAATTGAACACACTTCCCCCTCGAACTATCAATTTGTTACTCCATCCCTCCAATCCCTCACTTCCATCCAATTCACTAACGGAAAACTCAAATCCTAAAGGAGGAACTACCTATTCAAGGTCAACTTTTACACAAGAGAACCCAACTCTCTTTGTCGATATTCTTCCACATGGTACTTGTAAAGTCTGGCAGTACAATCTGTTTTCAAAGTTTGGAACGATTAGAGAATCTTTCATCCCCAACAAGAATAGCAAAATCACTGGCCAAAGTTTTTGCTTCGTAAGGTTTGTGTCAACAATGAGGCAAAGCAAGCAATAGCAAAGTCTAATGGATCTTGGGTATGGGGTCACAAACTAATAGTAAAAAAGGCGAGATTCTTGAAGGAGCGATGTGGGCTACCACAGGCCACAGACCCGGGTGAATCGGGGCGGCCAGAAAAACACGTTTTCGAATCGAAAATTTTGAAAAGTCGTCATCTGGATTTATGGTTCGCCACCCGAGAAACCGTTTTGATTGAAAACCAGAGATTCGTTAAGGGTTCGGAAGCCATGTTACGAGGGGGGAAGGGTTTACGGCACCCCCCTCGCCCGATACAAAATGGGTCTCTACTAAACATTTGTGGGATCTTTGAAAATATTTTGTTTCATCAAACAACTAGCAGGTATTCACAGGTATATCAAGTAAGGAGTGTATGCTGGTGCCAGTGTACAAGATATAATGAAATGATGATGAAAAATGGAAAATGACAGAAGAAATGGCAAACTGCTACTGGAATCACTCCCGAGCGCTCGGGACCTTTCCTGAGCGCTCAGGAGTACTACTAGACAGCCCTGCAAATTTTGTTAGGTACAGGCAGAATATAATGCTAAAACTGAAAAATAAGAACATTTAAACATGAAATAGACTCAGCAGAGGGTTTAAAAGATTAAGAACAATTCCTAATCAACCAAACCATGCCTCCTTGCCTTTGCAACGATAGATCTATATTTCTCTTGAGAGGAAAGAGAGCACATCTTACACTTGAGAGACCAGAATAATGACAATACAGAGGTGGAAATGAACTTCAAGAGCATGGCAACACTCCTGAGCACACCAGGTTATCTTTTGAGCAGAAAACAAACTTATTTTGACATGTTACTACTCCAAATCCATTTTCTGCAGATAAAACATCTTTTTAATATTCAATAACTGGTTCTAGAATGGATATTGGAGAAAATGGATTTTTGCTCTAATAAAACAGATTATTTACGTCAACATGTCATAATAAGACCATTTCATTCAAGAATACACTTCATTTCCACTAACTATTTGCCAAGAATGCAGAAAATAGAACTGGAAATAGTCCTTAGCGCTCTGGAACACTCCTGAGCGCTCGGGAGTATTCCTAACAAATTTGAAAAATATACTTTGTGGTTCTTTTGCTCTTGTCTTTACACTAAGGTTCCCTCAACCACACACCCAGTATGAATTGTTGGAAATTTACGGAATTTCAGATGAATGAAATCGGGGCTACCGGAGGGTCTCTCGAGGCAACCGTGCTCGTTCCGGGTTCGTCGAATCTAGACGCACCACAATCAATAGACGTATTGAATTGTGGGATTCTGTAACTCCCATAACCCTCCTCATGATGGTGTATTCCTCTCGTAACCTCCCTCTTCAATGGCAGAATTCATTGGCAGTATTCAATGGCCTGTTAATGGCAGCATTACACCTCTCCTGCCTCCTTCACTCTATAAAAGGAGGCTCACGTTCTTGGAGAAATCACCAGTAAATTCACAACATTCCAGCATTCTAATAGTCGTTCTTGAGAGAGAGAGAGAGGCAGGCGGTAGTCAGTTCGCCAAGGCAGTCGACGGTGGTGTTCCGACAGCTAGCAGTTCAACCGAGCCAACCCTGGGAGGAAGTCGCCGACGCAACCTACAACACCCACGGTAGGGGCGGATCTTTCTTAAGAAGACTGTGGTACTACACAGGACTCGGTTCGATATCCGAAAATCTGTTTGTATCTCGTAGTTACATTTTATCTCCTGTTTACGTTTATGTAATCTGTTACAATTATGTATTGTATCGTTTTCAATGGAAATTGCTCTCTGGAATTATACGTTACAGCCGAAATTTTTCCAACATGAATGACTGGAATGGGTTGAGGGACCTCCATCATAAGGGAAAAAAAATAGCCCTTTGTTTGAAACCAAAATAGATAGATTTCTACCTTTTGCTTGAACCTTGCTTCTTGAGTGACTTTAAAAAGGTGGTGGAGAATGGAAAAATTCAAGAAGTCGGAATCAAAGTTTTGTTCTAAACTTCCTGCATTTTTCTTGGTGTTGTTAGTATTTTTGTGATTTTGTTTTGAAAACCTTTGAATGGAAATGAGTCTTGAAGGAGGAGGATTGAAGTTGTTTTTAGACAATGGAGGATTTTTAAAGGCAGAGATTTTGTGCCCTTTACTCAGCTGAAATGAGGGTATTTATAGGGGATTATAACATATGGTTTGAAATATGAATAAAATCAAGAATACAATAAAAGAAACATTTGGAGGGAAAATCTCCATCATTTGATCTTCTGCAGACTGAGGTTGAGTGTTCTGCAGGGTAAAACCTGCTTTGAATGGCTGTAATGATGTATTTTATGAAAAGTGGAGAGCTTTAGCAGCCATTGGGCAGCACAGAGGTCCTGAGCGATATGGAGTAGTCTTGAGCGCTCTGGTATTCTTGAGCGCTCTGGACAGGTACTCCTGAGCGCTCGGGAGTGAGCTGGCCCTAGGGTTTTGGAAATGGTTTTGAGCGCTCGAAGTGTTTCTGAGTGCTTAGGACTGATTACAACACTTCATTTTTCCCTTTTAAAGTCTCCTGAGAAGCAGGGTTCTAATCGGTCCAAGGCTTGTTTTAATCCAAATTCATCATTGGGGAGCCTCAAGGCCACAAATTAAGGAAATTCGAGAAGTTCAAATTGGGGTGTCTACAAGCGAGATGATGTCCCAAGGTAGTTCCAACAATAGAGTAACATACAATTGCAGAGCCTCTCTCTCTCTCTCTCTCTCTCCCCCCTCCGTTCATTCTGTAAAAAGTGGATGAAGGTGTCTTGGTTGCATCAGGTTTTAGGGTTTCACTTGGAATTCGAGATTACCCTTGTTGTGCCCCTATTTTGCCACCAAAACCACACTTTGGGATAAGGGGTTAAGTTTTTCGTTAGTGAATTGGATGGAAGTGAGGGATTGGATGGATGGAGTAACAAATTGGTAGTTAGAGGGGGAAGTGTGTTCAATTGGTAGTTGGAGGGGGAAGTAAACAAAAATTTGTTAGTTTTAGGGGTAAGTAGATATTTAACGGCCCTAAGGGTTCCTAGACAACTTTAGAAACCAACTCAGCAACAAGTCCATGTTGCGAATAGGGATCAAATTATTTACTAGTAGATAATTCAAGAATATGTCGGCTCTAGCCTCAGGCGTGTTGGCCGACCCATTTATCGTAAGCCATATCCCTACGAGGTTGATCAGCATGAGTTCCCATAGTTATACCTTGTCCTACGGTGTTCTCTTTTCTCTGGGGAGGATAATCGTTCAATAGTGGAACTCGTTCCACGTTTTTCGTTCAATGTGGTGAGGCAGGGTCCTCATCTGGGTGAATTTGACTAGTTTTAGATGTTTATTCAATACAATTTGTAGTGGCCCCGGAAATGGGGCTCGGACCGTTCACCAAGACACAAGCCACCGGGCACAATCAAATAGGTCCTCTGAACCCGTGATGAGCAAATGGTTCAGAGCTTCCAACAGCCCCCTCAGTGTATTGCTCGGTGAGCAGCACCAAGCCAGGCTCCACCGTACCAGGGTGCCTCGGGGATCCCGTGGCCCCATTGATAGGCGCGCGATATCGTAGGTATGAGCGCCTAAGTAGGGCGAATTAAGCGCTTTAGAGGTGCGTTTTATTCCATCTACCACTTGATGCCGTGCTTTCTTGTGTTTTGTGTTTTTACTTTTCTTGTAGGTAATAAGGTGGTTTTAGCGGCAAGGTTGGAAAGCGTGGCCTCGAGGCCGGTTCGTACGTTGCTGGGATGTCAAACCGGAGGTTGCTCAAGCTTGTTTTCAAGAAATTTGGATAAAAGTAGAAGTAAAAGAAAGTTTGGGGTTAAAAGTGCAAAGTGCTTTAAAGTCGATTTTGTGAGTTGTTATCTCTATTATAAAACAGAAGGGTGTGGGGACAAATTGTTGCAACGGCTCAGATTTGTTTGATCCAAGGGTTGAGATGCATTTTTTTCACATTTTATGAAAGTATCCATATTTGCTCATCATATTACATAAATTCCATCTGTTATCTAAGAGGAAAAAAGAATCGGAATTCAAATTTCACAGCACTCTCTCTCTCTCTCTCTCTCTCTCTCTCTCTCTCTCTCTCTCTCTCTCTCTCTCTCTCTCTCTCTCTCTCTCTCTCTCTCTCTCTCTGTATGAAAACAAAGAAGGGGGAAAAGCAATTTTCCTTGCTTCCTTTCTACAAGACTTTTCCTCCCCTACGGATTGACTGTCTTCGAGGAAGGGGTTCCCCCCTTGGATTGTCGAGCACTGGGACCGTCCACCGTCCACTCCTCCTTGACAGTCAAACCCCTCGGGAGAAATCAAATCGGGAGGGGTATTTTTTGTTGCCCACCATGTGTTTGTTAAAATATTCTCTTCTATTTTGTATGCACTTCCTCCAAGATCTGAAGAGGTATTTTCTGTTGCCCATCATGTATTTGTTAAATACTCTCTTCTGTTTTGTAGAGCTGTAGAGACTTTGTGGGGGTTTTTTTTTCTTTTAACCTTTTTGAACGGTGTTCTACATAATTTCGTGAGATGCTAATTTCTTCACTACACTGTTTGCGTATTCACTTACTTCATATCAATAAAAAAAATAAAAATCTTCGCCGTTAAAAAAAAAAAGAGGTTAATTTCCAGCAATTTGTAGCTACCTAAAAATTGAAATAATGAGCTACTATCAAGATTCAAAGGGTATTTCAATTCCAATCGGGGTGAGTAGTGCTGTAGGCAAGGATCGGGGTGGATAGTGCTGTAGGCACGGACAAACACTAGTTATTATACATAGCCCAAGGGAGCTTGTGTAATTAAAGCCTATTTACCCTATATAAGGAACAGGGTAATGTCATCAGCGGCTGCTTTGGAAAAAAAGGTTTTTTTATTCGAACGAAAAAACAAAGAAAGAGGGGGCCGTGATATCTTTTGGGTAGGGGTGTTATTCGGTCGGTTCGATTCGGGGTGGATTTACCGGAAACCGATCGGGTTCGGGGTATGTAATTCGGGGACCGATTCCGACCGATATTAATTTCGGTTCGATCGGTTCGGAGTGAGTTCGGTCCGGTCGGGGATTTCGGGGATTTCGGTCTGCCCGAAATGGGCCTTAGTTGGGCCATTTGGGCTATGTTTGGGCCATTTGAGCCATTTTTAAAAACTAACAGTAGACTATGGGCCATGTTTGGGCCATTTTTTCAACCAATTTGGGCCATTTTCACATGTTTCTTACCCATATTTGGGCCATTTTCAACCTTAAGTCAATCACCCATATTTGGGCCACTCTTCCACCTGTTGCCAAACAATAAAACTCTTCCACCCATATATTTTCATTTTTCAGCCTTAAAACAATTGTACCTGTTTTTTTTTTTTTTCAAACACTAATTGAAAAGAAAATAACATACAACAGACATGCTCAAACAATCACAACTTTTACAAGTACTCTTCCACCTGTTTTTTTTTTTTCCAAACACCAATTCAAAAGAAAACACAACCGGGCATACAAAGAATTACAAGTACCAACTACCAGCCATATTTTCAGCCTTGAAAACCCTTCCACCAGTAAATAGAAATACTAAACAGACTGTTGATTCCAGAAAACGAAAAACAGTAAGAAAAATTACAAAACATCACCAATTCAAAACACTTCGCTATCACCACCTCAACACATCAAGCCAGCCAAAGAAAACATAAGAAAGAAATTAAGGTAGTTCAAAATCAACCAGATAAATTAAAACAAGAATTTGTAGACAAAGATTTATGATTGAGATTTCAAAGATTTATGATTACCAATGTCCGTTTCAAGTCCATCCAAATATACGGTGTCCGATGAACTGTATTCAACTCATGAACGTATTCAAGTTAAGCCATGCAATAATCTTTAAGATGCCAACACTTATGCAAATTAGGCTAGGTTAATGTTGAAACTCAAAATCCGAATTGTTAGGCTAGGTTAATGTTCACATAATCAAGCATTTGGAGGAGTCCCTTCTATTAAAATGAGATGGAAAAGACGTGTCCTTACTAGGATATCACTTCATACAGATTCGAGATCTCAAGGTGTTGATTTCATTTTGCTAGGCTCAAAATGAGTGTTCAAGTAATCTCAAAACTGGAAAATATCTTTCCCATCAACTAGTACATGGAGGGATTAGTGGATTACCGAATCGTTCTTTCTGTCAGCCAAACCCCGGCGACCTGTTGATAAGCGTAGGGGCTTAATTGTAATCGTAGCTTTATTCAGGGGCTTATTGTGCAATATTGTAATTGTAGTCATTCAGTCGGTTGTTCTATTAGAAAGATATAAAGGGGACAGGTGTTTAGGAGTGGGGATGGGAGTTATTGTTCCTCTTTCTAACTTTCCCTCTCTTGTAATCTCTCTCCATTCTTCCTCTGTAATTCTTTCTCTAATCAATAATAAGAGTCCGTTTGTCCCAATTCTTGATTACTTTTCACTAGTAAGGTCTATCAGTGGTATCAGAGCCCTCCTCCTCCGACTGTGGGCGAACGAAACATGGCGGACAATACTCGTGCTGCGGAAATTAAACGTTTGGATGAATCCATTCGCAAGTTGGCAGATGCAACCAACGATTCCCTCCACCGCTTGACAGACGTTACGGATCGACAAGCGACGGCCATGGACGGGATCAAGGATACAATGACGGGAATCACGAATCTGATTACGACTCTGAATTCCAAGTTGGAACAACTTCAGGAAAAGGTAAATTCTTCATCTCCATTACTACCAAACCCTCATCTGAGTCCAGGACATTTGCGAATCTTTCAACCCAAATTAGATTTTCCTAAATTTTTTGGGCAAGATCCAGAGGCATGGATTTATAAATGTGAAAAGTATTTTGATTTGAATGTTATTGACGAAAATCAGAAGTTACGCCTAGCTTCTCTTCACATGGAGGATAAGGCCATGCACTGGTATAGGTGGTTTGAGAAATCTCATAATATGCGTACTTGGAAGGAGTTTTCTAGGGTTTTACTCCTTAGGTTTGGGGATAATGTTTTCCAAGATGCTGTTGGGCAGTTGACTAAGCTTCGTCAATGGGGAACTGTTAAGGAATACCAAGAGAGATTTGAAGAATTGGCTAACAAAACTACGGGCCTTACAGAAGATTTTTTCATAAGCTGCTTTGTTAGTGGTTTAAAGGAAGAAATACAAGGGGGTGTCAAAATGTTTCAACCAATGACCATTTCCCAAGCAATGGGGTTAGCCCAATTACAGGAAGAAACTGTGGACGCTATGAACAAGAAAAACAAGGGTTTTCTGCGAATCCCCACAAACCCTACCCCATTGTCACAGAAAATACAGAGCCCTTTAACCAAGACAACTGAGGCAGTTGGAGTGGTTAAGAGAATGACTCCAAAAGATTTTGATGAAAAGCGAGCCAAAGGGTTATGTTTTGGATGTGATGAGAAGTATTACAAGGGGCATGTATGCAAGAAGAAGCAACTTTTTATGATAGCAGCTGAGGATGAAGAGGATGAATTTTTAGAAGCTCAGCAGGAGTTATTCCAGGATGACAGCCATGAGGAATTCCAAATTTCCGTACATGCTTTATCCGGGGTGCAGTCTTATCGAACTATGAGAGTCAAAGGGTTCATAAAGAAGGTTGAGGTGAGCATACTTGTAGATTCTGGCAGCACACATAACTTCTTGGACCCTGGAGTGGCTAAAAAGACAGGTGTTAGGGTCTTACCAACCAACCCTTTGACAGTTGTGGTGGCAGATGGAACTAAAATCAGTAGTAAGGCCATGGTCAAGGACTTGCAGTGGAATGTGCAGGGAATTGATTTCATCTCTGACGTAAGATTGCTGCCTTTAGGAGGTTGTGATATGGTATTGGGGGTTCAGTGGTTATCAACTCTTGGACCAGTATTATGGGATTTTCAGAACCTTCAAATGCAGTTTTCTGTTTCGGGGCAGAAGTTGTTGTTGAAAGGGGACAGCGCTACAGAGGTTCAGCTGGTGGATGCAAAGAAGATGCAGCAGTTGATTAACAAAAAGACCCCAGGAGTGTTGGCTCAAATGTGTAGTATACAAGCTGTCCAAACTACTGAGGTACCTTCTGATTTACTTTCCATTTTGCATGAATATGACGATATTTTTAAGGAACCCAAGGGGTTGCCTCCCTCTCGAGCTCATGACCATCAGATTCCTCTTAAGGTTGGCTCTCAACCTCCCAGCATCAGACCTTATCGTTACCCTTACATACAAAAAAATGAAATAGAGAAGATAGTTAAGGAAATGATTGCCACAGGAGTTATAAGGCATAGTGTTTCCCCATTTTCTTCACCAGTTTTATTGGTCAAAAAGAAGGACAATACATGGCGAATGTGTGTGGACTATCGAGCTTTGAACAAGAATACAATCAAGGATAAGTTTCCAATTCCAATAATTGATGAGTTATTGGATGAATTGCATGGGGCTGCATATTTTTCTAAGTTGGATCTGAGATCAGGTTACCACCAAATCAGAATGAACCCTAAAGATGTCGAAAAGACAGCTTTTCGTACACATGAAGGTCATTATGAATTCTTGGTCATGCCTTTTGGTTTGACAAATGCACCTTCAAGTTTTCAGAGCCTTATGAATGATGTGTTCAGGCCTTTCTTGAGGAAGTTTGTGCTTGTTTTCTTTGATGACATACTCGTTTTCAGTAAAACATGGCCTGACCACTTATATCATGTTTCACTTACCCTGGCCAAATTGCGAGAACATCTGTTGTTTGCCAAAATGTCCAAGTGTGCTTTTGGTCAACAACAAGTGGAATATTTGGGACATGTGATCAATGCTCAGGGGGTGGCTGCAGATCCTACTAAGATTGAAGGCATGCTTAATTGGCCTAGACCTCAGTCAGTTAAGGGTCTCAGGGGTTTCCTTGGATTAACTGGCTATTATAGAAGATTTATCAAAGATTATGGTAAAATTTGTCAACCTTTAAACTTGCTACTTCGAAAAGATGCTTATGGTTGGACTAGTGAGGCTGAAGCTGCTTTTAATCAACTCAAAATAGCAATGTCCACAGCTCCAGTTTTGGTATTGCCAGATTATACTAAACCCTTTGTGTTGGAATGTGATGCTTCTGGTAAGGGCATTGGAGCTGTGTTAATGCAGGAGGGAAAACCAATAGCTTATTTCAGCAAAGCTTTATCATCTACCAGTTTGGGGTTATCAACTTATGAGAAGGAGTTGTTAGCTGTGGTCATGTCTGTTACTAAGTGGAGGCATTATCTGTTGGGCAGACAGTTTATCATAAAAACAGATCACCAAAGTTTGAAATTCTTGTTGGAACAACGGGTCACTACTTTAATGCAACAAAAATGGCTGTCTAAACTCATGGGGTTTGACTATGAGATCATCTATAAGTCAGGAAAATCCAATGTTGCAGCTGACGCCTTATCCAGAGTGGAGGGGGAACTTCAATTAGTTTCAGAAAATCAAGGAACAATAGCAGCATTGACAGTAGTTTTGTGTCACTGGGTAAAGGAACTCCAAGACAGTTGGACACAAGATCAAGAGTTACAAAAGTTATTGGTAGCATTGCAACAAGATCCTGCCAGTCATCCCCCTTTCTCTTGGCAACATCAGATGCTCTACTACAACTCCAGGTTGGTGGTTGGAAACAATGCTTCCCTTCGGCTCAAACTCATTCAAGAACATCATGCTAGTCCAATAGGGGGACATTCAGGAGGAGAGAGAACTTATCAAAGGCTAAAACAAGCTTTTTATTGGAAGGGTCTCAAGCAAGCTGTACTCAAATTTGTGGCAGAATGTGATGTTTGTCAAAGACATAAGAATGAAACTGTGGCTTCCCCTGGGCTACTCCAACCTCTGCCAGTTCCTGAGAGGTTATGGAGTGATATCTCCATGGATTTTATAGAGGGCTTACCCAATTCTTCAGCAAAATCTGTGATATATGTGGTGGTTGACAGATTGAGTAAATATGCTCATTTTATTGCCCTTGCTCACCCTTTTACAGCTACTACAGTTGCACAAGTTTTCTTGGATAACATTTTTAAGCTTCATGGTATGCCAAGTTCGATCGTGTCAGATAGAGATAAAATTTTTACTAGTACCTTTTGGAGCGAATTGTTTAAACTGCAAGGTACTTCCTTAAACATGAGTACAGCTTACCATCCACAGTCTGATGGCCAGACTGAGGTAGTGAATAGGTGTGTGGAAAATTACTTGAGATGCCTGACTAGTGATCGACCTACAGCTTGGACGAAATGGCTTCCTTTGGCTGAGTGGTGGTATAATACCACTTTCCACATTTCTACTGGCATCACTCCTTATGAGGCTTTGTATGGTCAATCACCTCCAACTTTGGTACATTATGCTCCTGGGGGTACTGCAGTTGCAGCTGCTGAACACTTATTGCAAGATCGTGACACTATCCTCAAACTCCTCAAAGAACATTTGGCTATTTCACAGCATCGGATGAAACAAATTACAGACAAGCATAGATCAGAGAGGGCTTTTGATGTAGGTGATTGGGTATTCCTTAAGCTTCTGCCTTTCCGGCAGGTGACGGTGGCTTTTCGCAAAAATGCTAAACTAGCTCCAAAATACTTTGGCCCATATCAGATTACACAAAAGGTAGGACCAGTTGCTTACAAACTGGATTTACCTCCTTCTTCTACGATTCATCCGGTGTTTCATGTCTCATTGTTAAAAAAGAAGTTAGGCAATGGAGCGGTAGTTCAGTCAGAGCTGCCCCTTACTGGGGAAGATGGTCAACTGCAGTTGGAACCCGTTGCTATTTTGGACAGGAAATTGGTTAACAAAAACAATCGGCCACACACTTTGGTTTTGGTTCAGTGGTCCAACTCTATTCCTGAAGATGCCACTTGGGAGACTTGGCATGATTTGCATCAACGGTTTCCTCATTTCCAACCTTGAGGACAAGGTTGCTTTTAAGGGGGTAGTAATGATAAGCGTAGGGGCTTAATTGTAATCGTAGCTTTATTCAGGGGCTTATTGTGCAATATTGTAATTGTAGTCATTCAGTCGGTTGTTCTATTAGAAAGATATAAAGGGGACAGGTGTTTAGGAGTGGGGATGGGAGTTATTGTTCCTCTTTCTAACTTTCCCTCTCTTGTAATCTCTCTCCATTCTTCCTCTGTAATTCTTTCTCTAATCAATAATAAGAGTCCGTTTGTCCCAATTCTTGATTACTTTTCACTAGTAAGGTCTATCACCTGTCCATTTTCTCTCGTGACTGTCAGTATAATTGTGGTCCCTATTAGAGTACTAGAAACCAAACAGTCCCTCTGTTGTCCAGAGAGAGAGAGAGAGAGAGGGAAAGGGAGAGAGAGAATCAGAGATACAAGATACGAACCTTATCAGATCTTCTGGCAGAGGAACGATCGGAAGGACCAGACGACTCGTTAGATCCGTCACCGGCGGGAGAGAAGTCGGCGCTGCATCTGGAGGAAAGCGGAGGAGATCGCGGAGGTGAGAGAGAACTAGAGAAGGGAGAGAAAGAGAACTGGGGAAGAGAAACTGATGTCTGCAGTTTGGAGTGGGGGTGGAGAGTTAGAGATAAGGTAGGGTTTGGGATTGTTGTGGATGGTGTAGATTAAAACACCAAAATGATTGACGGTCAAGATTAAAACAATTTATATAAATATTTATAATATATGAGGTTCGGTCGGTTCGGTTCGGTTCGGTCCTACTCGGTTCGGTCGGTTCGGTCTGCATTTGGTTCGGTTCGGTTCGGGCCATATAGATTTCCAGAAAACCGAGACCGAACCGAACCTAGGTCGGTTCGGTTCGGTCCACCCCGAACCTCAAAAAACTGCCCCTGGACCAACCGAAGACCGAACCGATCGGTTGGTTTTTTCGGTCTTTTTCGGTCCGGTCGGGTTCGTAACAGCCCTACTTTTGGGGATCACGCTGTCAGAGAAAAAAAGCCGAGACCGAGAGCTACAGAGAACAAGGCGCTATGATATCTTCTTGGATTCGCACGCAAAACAGAATAGGAAGAACGGCAGCCCTTTTGTTCCGAAGTTTAGTTTTCTTTCTGAGTTTTATTTCTTTCAAGTTTTGTTTAATTATTCGTATTTTGGTAACTCATTTTAATTTATGTTCTTTATAAAAGTTATTCGTTGGTTCTTGTTTAACTTAGATCTTTTGTTTATATTTCATCTCGCGTAATAGAAGCATGTTTCAAATTAGGGTTTCTCGCGTTTCTTATTCAATGCATAGTGAGTAATATTATAGGTAAGGTCGCGGGGTGATTAGCACGTCGTGACCAGTTCGGGTACTGCTCCTATTTTCAAACAATAAAGAAAATACAGTTTTAGGTTGGTAAAGAACATTCGTTAGACGAACCCGGGCATTGTCGGAGTCCATGTGAACGGGGGAATGGGGGTCCAAAACTCATTCTCCGCTGCGCATGGGTATACTGCGACCATAGGGTCTCGCATCTTGCGGGGTATCTTTTCCAATCTAAAATTAAACGTTTTTAAGAACTCCAAACAGAGCAGGTTAATCCGGGCTGGTTACGAGTGTTATGAACCCTACGACCGTACCTCTTTTAATTATCTAAAAAGTACAATCAATTTCGTAAGTTTAGTTAATCTCAACCAAAACGACAAGGGGTGGCTACCTAAGAGCCAGTTTAAACTATAACAACCCGAGTTTTTAGTCAGCACACATCACTGTCTCTGTGGATTCGACTCCGGACTTACCGGATATTGTGCTACGTCGGTCTTCGCCCTACGCTTGGGGCAACCCTTTATTTTAGGACTAGGAAATCGTCAAGCACCCATCAAGGAAGGTATCATTATGATGGACCCTATACGGTTACGCCAGGAGAATAATCATTGAGGTTTAATCTGCCCATGTGCTCCGTAACCACCTTATCCTATACGTCACATGTGATGTCACCCGAGGCAGTTACCCGAGCGTACCCTCCATGTAACGCTCCGATTTTTCGGAAGCAAAATAAAATAATTTCTTAAGAAAATTTGCTAAATAAACATAATTTTCCAAAATAAAGGTTTAGCTATTACAATCTTAAGGTAAATTTACTGATTCAAAATACATTATCTTCAGAGCCGACTCTAGGCTTGATACGGATCCCAAGCAAACTCGATCTTCATTCCTGATATTCCTTCTGTGTCGAATTGCACCATCATTGAATCTTGCGCTCTCTGGCAAATTGATCACCGAAGCAATCGATTTACCAGGATACAGACGTATCCGTGAGTGATAAATCACCCAGTAGAATAATCCAACCCAACCACCCCTCTTACTTTACAGCTAGCAAGCAATAAGATAATAATAATCATGCGAAAAGTAAAACAGAGATTTTCCACATAAACCAGTTTATTACTATCCATTAACCCTACGTGAAATCTAAGATCTCATCCACGAGATCCTTTCCTCCCGTAACCACTAACTATGACCGTGTTATGGAAAATCCCCCCCTTGCTTATCCTGCACCGGGGTCCTAAATGAATTCATCTAGGTTATGTGCTTCGTATGAATTCATTTACAACCATAGCAGGGGGCACGATTACCCTTTGGAACTTCCCATGGCGTACCATACGTTAAGATCGCACCATTCCTAAGCCACTAACTATGACAGTGTCATGAGACAATCCCCCTTGCTGGCCTTGCAAGGCACGATTACCCTTTGGAACTTTCCATGGCGTACCATACGTTAGGGTCACCACAATGTCATCAATCCAGGGCCCCACAGGTCACCCTTGCCATAGCTATGGCCCAAATCACAATTCCACAATTTCATAACTCCAACACTTCACCATTTTTTCATTAATTCAGCATCGTCTATGTGAAATCTATTCACATACCACCCCATGTCTCTAAGGTCCAATCTAGCATATCAATCAGATGTTGGAATAATAGATAAGCAATCAGAATAATACTTGAAATAAACAATAAGCATAAAAATCACGTAACCTTTTATGAATGGGCCGAAACATAAACTTAATAAACTTTAGGGGCAAACTTTAATTTAGGTTTCATTTTTTTTTTAAAACCAACCGGCATGAACAGTACCAACAAAAAGCGTGAACAGTAACCATGCTTATGAACAGTGAACAGTTAATGTTTTCGGAAAAACTGGGTTTCGTTCATTTGATTCTAATTTCGATTTTTTTTCTTTTTAATCATAAAAACTAACATCTTAGCACGTTAATATACTTAGGGGGAGATAGGGATAGCAATTAATCTACCTTTAATCCAGACAAAACGATTCGGTGGAGTCCGGTGGATTTTCGTTTGGCGACGAAAGATCGATATTCTAGCAGTAACTTTAGACTGGAATAACTTGACCAAACCTCTGCCGTTTTGGACGATTCTTGAGTCTAACGTGAAGATCTTGAAACGCTCTACAACTTTCGTGAAGAAGTCTAAGCCCGAAAACCATTCGAACTAGGAGAAAAGTGGGGATTTAGAAGGGTCGCTGAATCTGCCTGGAAATCAAAATCCGAGAATTTTACCAAACTTTGGACGGTGATAACTCTATCAATATTTGATCGTTTTGCGTGATTCTTGGGTTGAAATCGAAGCCCTCGACGCCCTCTACAACTTTCGTGAAGGAACTCTGGCCTAAAAATGACATTAGCTAGGAAGAAACAGGCTGTGAACAGAGGTACATGATATGGGCGAGAATGGAGTTGGTTTTTGGTTTTTGTAATGGACGAGGAGTAGCGTGATGTGCCCTAGGGTCGAAGTAATGGGATATTTATAGGAGAATTTGGATGAGGAAGGTAAGTTTAAGTTTTAATGGGATTCTAACTCTTGGGCTTTGAGATGGACGAAAAATAGGATTAGGGAGGAATTGAAGTAGAGATTGAGTAGGAGTAGGAGAGGGAGAGATGGAAGGAGTTTTAAACATGCATGCAATTAAAAATAATAATAACAATAATAAAAGAGATAAATAAGATAATATACTTATTTTTTTGTATTTATCTATTAAGAAAAAAATAATAATAATTAAGACCTAATAATATTAACACTATTAAAAAAAGAAATTGGGTCGAAAATCCGGGTCGTTACACTCCATGCGCTTGCTTGGAGACCAAGTAAAGCGAGATCTATAAAAGCAAAGGGACTCTATCTTCCCTAGATCGGACCTGATCGTTGGAGGATCACTAGGCTGCCACCAGCCCTTGTGACTTGCTGCAGGTCAGGCGGACGGAGCGAGGACCAACAGATGAAAGAACCAGAGCCCTACCACAGTCTGGATCCCGATTAACCGAACCCCCACACAATTTCATGCTTGCACTTGCGCTTTCGTTCCGCTCACGCACACATTTTATGTGACTTATTGTCAAATGATTAATTAAACTACCTGCTTAAAAGTTTTAAATGGAGATAAAATGGTGGTAGTGCAGCCTGATTTTCGGATAACCTATTAAAGTGGGGTCCAAAAACCACAAGAAATGAGGCTGATACTAGTAGGCTTTACACGGGACTTTAGGATTGGACCAAATAAAAGCAGGCCGAACCTGTCAACGAGTGATCCAACATTCAGCCTCTGGGCTTTCAAACAAAGTTACTAGAAAATACGACAATTCTTCACTCCAGTGACGCTAGCTTTGGAAAATGCTAACTATAGTTCTTAAAACTGTGGAGTGTCTATAATATAATACTCCTACATTCATATCAATGGAGTAAAATTTTCCATATGAATTAAATTTTTATTTTTTCGATAGCTCATGTAACGACCCGGATTTTTGACCCAAATTTTTTTTAATAATATCTTTTAAAAAGTATTAATCGTAGTAATAAAATTATTTTCCTTAAATAGATAATTACAAAAAAATTAGTTATTCTATCCTATTTAATCCTTTTAATTTTTTTTTAGTTGCATACATGCATGCGAACTCTTCCATCTCTCCCTCTCCTACTCCTACTCGATCTCTAATTCCTCCCTAACCCAATTTTCGTCCATTCCAGTCCATCTAAAAAAACCAAGAGTTCGAATTTCATTAAAACTCTACTTTGCCAACCTTATCAAAAAAAAATTCTCTTATATATACTTCATAACTCCGACATTGAGACTCACCACGAATTTTTCCACACCCTACCGGTCCAGAAGAGAGAGAAAATTCGTAGGAAACCAAGCTCTAATCCATGGAGTTCTAGAGAGAGAAAGAAAGAGAGAGAAAAGTGGGTTTCATAGCCACGACCAACCAAAACCCGAATTGATCGTTCCGATCTCTTTCTTCAACCCCAAGTATCCCTAAGCATCGCCCAACTCGAGCCCAAGGTCCCCCGATCGCCCAAACCGAAGTCGTCTTCTCCAAAAGTTCAAGATTCGTTTTGAATCAATTCGATCCGATTCAAGGTACTATAATTCATTCCAATCACTCCTCTAAGTATATTTAATGTTTTTAGGCCTAACCCAATAGCCCCCGTAGCCCCATGCATCGAAACCGTAGCCAAAAACCAAAAAAATGATTTTCTGACAGAAACCTTGCGGCCGCAAGGTTCGGGCCGCAAGGACCAGAGCCGAATTCGCGGCCGCGTGCTCCACCGCAAGGTCAACCGGTCAGACTTTGCGGTTTGATCTGTTTCGCTCCGAATCGACTTTTCGACGTCCCGAACTCCATTTTCGACGCCCGAACTATTTTTTTTTAGCTTTTCCACACCTCAAAGATCATAACTTGTTAATATCATATTTTTTTTTATTTTAATATCTATTTAATTAATTTTTTGTTTATTTTCAATCAAAAGTTTCAAACGAAAAATCCTTGCGACCCTTTAAACCATTTTATAAATTTCTGAAATATTTTTTTTATATTCTTGACATCTTAAAGATGATATGTTGTTAATCTCAACATATTTGATTTATTAAATAATTTATTATCTATTTATGCTACTTTTGACAACTTTAAAAATCATCTTTTATTTCAAAATAGTTCCGAACCCTCAGGACCCACTTGTTATTACTTGAACAGGTTACGTAGGACCCTAGGACTCCTTTTAGAGCCATGCTACTTATTCTAGTGTTATTAATTACTTATTGTATTTATTATGATCATTAATAAATTTATTTTTTCCTAACTAAAAATTTATACAAGCTTAGTCTATTTTCTCTTTAGTAAAACTTTTATTTAATAAAAGTTCCTTACGTTATTCATATCTTATTGATCATACAAGACTAAGGGCAACGGCCCATTCATAAAAGGTTATGTGATTTAATACGTATTATTTATTTCAATTATTATTCTGTTTGCTTGATTATTATTTTCAACTGCTGATTGATCTGATAGATTGGACCCTAGAGACATGGGTGGTATGCGAAATAGAAATCACTTAGACGATGTTAGTTAATGGATGAATTGGAAAGTTCTCTTTTGTTTTAGATTGCCTGCAGGCGTGATTTTGAGATTGTGATGAGATTGATACTGGCGGGTGTCCAGTGATGAATTGATAGACTGGCGGGTGTCCAGTGATGAATTGATAGACTGGCTGGTGTCCAGTGATGATTGTGATGGTTGTGATGTGGTTTATAAGATAGGCGAACCCTAGTTGTGATGCAGGCATGATAAGCTTTCCCTTGTTGTAGTTATTGGGGATGCACACTCGGTATATAACTTAGGTGTATCTGCGACAACAGCAAAGGGAAGTGAACTCATGGGAATGAGCATGACTAGCGGTTGAGGGAGGAAAGATCTCGCGGTGAGATCTTAGATCACACGTCAGGTTAATGAATAGTAATAAACTGATTGATATGATATATCTCTGTTTTACTTTCTCGTGCCATTATTATCCTGTTTGCTTGCTAGCTGTAAAGTAAGAGGGGTAGTTGGGTTGGATTATTCTCTGGGTGATTTATCACTCACGGATACGTCTGTATCCTGGTAAATCGATTGCTTCGGCGATCAATTTGCCAGAAGGCGCAGGATTCAATGGGGAGGATTCAACGATGGTGCAGTGTTCGACACGGAAGAATATCAGGAACGAAGATCAAGTATGCTTGGGATTCGTATCAAGCCTAGAGTCGGCTCTGAAGTTAATGATTTCGAATCAGTAAATCTATCTTGATATTGTAATAGTTAAACCTTTATTTTGAAAAATTATATTTATTTAGCAAAATTTTCTTAAAGAAGTGTTTTTTTTTGCTCCCGAAAAAGCGGGGCGTTACAAGTGGTATCAGAGCATAGGTTCAACACTCGGCCTTGGGTAGATTGGGTAGACCATATTCTGATAGCGTAAAATCCGAATAGCAAAACGTTTACGATACCTTTTACTTTTCTAAACTACGATATATCCTACCTAAGTATATCATATAAATATTTATTTACCTGCTGCGACTCAAACTCCGAGAAATTACGAAATCAGCGTTGACTTTGACCAGAAGAAAGCGATGGAGCAGCCGTTTCCTGTCATAATTTAGTTGGTCGATCAAATGAGACAAAGAATCTTAGTATGAAGAAGACGAAGAGACAAATCTCGACAATGGAGGATAAGGTACTGTCGAAGGAGGCTACTCCGTGAATAGAGTACCTGTCGAAGAAGAATTTCATTTCCCTAGGCAGATAACGATCGAAAATAGAATAGGATCAGTATGAGAACGTTATTGCACATACTTCCTTGAGAGAACCAGATATTTAGAAACCCTCAAGACTCTAAACCTAACCTCGTGGAGCAGTCGTTACAAGATTGGTACCAAAGGTCAACGACGCCACTTTCTACGGTCATTTTGCCAACCTCACCAGTAAGGACAATACATGTAACCCTAATACCAACGCCGCCCATGCCATCAACATGTTTAGGCCAATCTCGAGGTCTACACAACACGAAGCCCAATGAGATACCGAGTAACATGGAGGTTATGTAACTTTTACAAGCGATTGCCACATCGACACCATAACCTCACACGCCATAGGCTCCTCAACATAATAGATCGACGAATAGAAGCATGATGTCAGAGATTCGCAATCGTCAACCAACTATATACCATGCAAACTACATCCGACGACGACACCATCGTAGTTCAAACAGATCGAGAAGAGTTCAAGGTCGTGAATAATTGGGAAAGCGGTGACAATTCTCTTTGAGGAGGTTATATGTTTTTCTTTAAGGGGGATAGGAGAACTACTGACGATCATTCATGCATCTTAATCCTCTTTTTCATTCGATTGATTGTATTCTAACCTTCCGCTGTTTTTGCATCTCTCATGAGTACTCTTCTTAAAATCATCTTCATTATGACTCTCCATTGTTAGAGTTGCAACTTCAACTAAAGGTCAAATCGTTAAACTCCTTGTCTATTCCAAGTACCTAACTCTCGTGACATTTTCCTTTTGTGAGTTGGGTATCCCTACTGATCGTTTTGTTCCAACCTTTCTTAATTTGACTTAATTTGATTTAAAGTCAACAGTTTACTCAATTATGAGTCTAAACTTTCCGATCCATTGAATACTGCAGTTTGGAGTAATCCTGATTTATTCTGACTAACTCCTTATTTATTCTGACCAGTGCACTATTAGGTATCCACAACCTTTGATTCTTTTAATATCACAATAAGACTTGTGTCCAATCTTACAAAACTCTAATTCCATAAACGTAGTTCAAATTTTCAATGTTGGAGTTGTCAAATCCTTTGATGCACATATTATTGTTATGCTTCATTTTCTTTGAGCTTTGTATCATGTCTTGAGCTAGTAAGATCCAATCATTGTTCTATTAATGACTTTTTTTTTTTTTTTCTATTTTTGGATTCGAAAGTCATTCTCTTCACTTGTACCCATTATTTTTCTTTTCTTTTAAATAACTAAAGTTAGATGCTTATTTTGAAACACGTCTGGCCAATGTGGTGCAAAGTAAATATCTAATTTGGTTTCACCATTTGAGCTCGTATCATTCAAAACCTATCGCAGTATATCTATATTTCTTAAGAGAACCCGCCTTGTTTATTCCATTGCAATATTTAGAAGCTCAAGTACTTGTTTGTTTCACTCGCATATTAAATCTTTAATCATCACTATGACAATGATGAAACTCTTCCAATTCCAATCATTGAGTTCACCTCTATTTACTTATTCTTTTTCCTGTTTATTTTGATTAGCATCATTGAGTTCACTTGGGTTAACCTAATCATCATTTTCATCGTATTCCAACTCCAACTCAAAACTACCTACACCTCGACTCGTGAAGGAGTATCTATTCATACTTTCTTTTTGGTGCTTTGACCTTTGAGCATTTGACTCATGTTTGAACTTCTTAAAAATTCTTGTAACCCTCTTGTTTCTTTGAGAGAAGTGTACCCACCTTCTAAGAGATAGAGACCAAACTTTCAAGCACTGACCAAGGAAGGAGATGCGTTGACAACTCCCGATCGATCGAAGTCGATAAAAGAGCAATGCCAACAAGAGGATGAGACCGTAGATTTTCAACGTACTTTTGTTCAAACCGCGCCGTGGGATCACCCGATTTGTCAAGAAAGGAAAGTTATCGCCTCGCCACATTGGTACGTTTGAGATCTTGGAGCAAATTGGAGAAGTTGCCTATCGCCTAACTTTACAACCGCAAATCGCCAAAATTTACGTTGTCTTTTACGATTCTACGATGCGGAAAGACATGACCCATTCCACCCATGTACTCAATTGAGAGGAAGTCACACTAGACGAGGAAACGATCATCAAAGAGCAACCGGCAAAATTTAGGATCATGGAGAAAAAGTTACCCAAGGCGAACGATCAAAATAGTCAATGTCTTATGGAGATACCAAGAACGAAAAGAATCATCTTGGGAACGCGAGGACACAAGGAACAGCCAGTGAAGATCCAAGACTATAGTGAGAAGTGCATTCGAGGCAAAACCATTCAACTCGTCCGAATCCTTTGGTGACATCGAGGAATTGAGGAATCAACCTGGGAACGAGCGGATACTATACGCGCCAATTATTCGAATCTGTTTCCTCCTAAAAGTACACTTTAATTTCGAGGACGAAATTGTTTTAAGGGGGATAGGTTGTAACGACCCGGATTTTTGACCCAAATTTTTTTTAATAATATCTTTTAAAAAGTATTAATCGTAGTAATAAAATTATTTTCCTTAAATAGATAATTACAAAAAAATTAGTTATTCTATCCTATTTAATCCTTTTAATTTTTTTTTAGTTGCATACATGCATGCGAACTCTTCCATCTCTCCCTCTCCTACTCCTACTCGATCTCTAATTCCTCCCTAACCCAATTTTCGTCCATTCCAGTCCATCTAAAAAAACCAAGAGTTCGAATTTCATTAAAACTCTACTTTGCCAACCTTATCAAAAAAAAATTCTCTTATATATACTTCATAACTCCGACATTGAGACTCACCACGAATTTTTCCACACCCTACCGGTCCAGAAGAGAGAGAAAATTCGTAGGAAACCAAGCTCTAATCCATGGAGTTCTAGAGAGAGAAAGAAAGAGAGAGAAAAGTGGGTTTCATAGCCACGACCAACCAAAACCCGAATTGATCGTTCCGATCTCTTTCTTCAACCCCAAGTATCCCTAAGCATCGTCCAACTCGAGCCCAAGGTCCCCCGATCGCCCAAACCGAAGTCGTCTTCTCCAAAAGTTCAAGATTCGTTTTGAATCAATTCGATCCGATTCAAGGTACTATAATTCATTCCAATCACTCCTCTAAGTATATTTAATGTTTTTAGGCCTAACCCAATAGCCCCCGTAGCCCCATGCATCGAAACCGTAGCCAAAAACCAAAAAAATGATTTTCTGACAGAAACCTTGCGGCCGCAAGGACCAGAGCCTAATTCGCGGCCGCGTGCTCCACCGCAAGGTCAACCGGTCAGACTTTGCGGTTTGATCTGTTTCGCTCCGAATCGACTTTTCGACGTCCCGAACTCCGTTTTCGACGCCCGAACTATTTTTTTTAGCTTTTCCACACCTCAAAGATCATAACTTGTTAATATCATATTTTTTTTTATTTTAATATCTATTTAATTAATTTTTTGTTTATTTTCAATCAAAAGTTTCAAACGAAAAATCCTTGCGACCCTTTAAACCATTTTATAAATTTCTGAAATATTTTTTTTATATTCTTGACATCTTAAAGATGATATGTTGTTAATCTCAACATATTTGATTTATTAAATAATTTATTATCTATTTATGCTACTTTTGACAACTTTAAAAATCATCTTTTATTTCAAAATAGTTCCGAACCCTCAGGACCCACTTGTTATTACTTGAACAGGTTACGTAGGACCCTAGGACTCCTTTTAGAGCCATGCTACTTATTCTAGTGTTATTAATTACTTATTGTATTTATTATGATCATTAATAAATTTATTTTTTTCCTAACTAAAAATTTATACAAGCTTAGTCTATTTTCTCTTTAGTAAAACTTTTATTTAATAAAAGTTCCTTACGTTATTCATATCTTATTGATCATACAAGACTAAGGGCAACGGCCCATTCATAAAAGGTTATGTGATTTAATACGTATTATTTATTTCAATTATTATTCTGTTTGCTTGATTATTATTTTCAACTGCTGATTGATCTGATAGATTGGACCCTAGAGACATGGGGTGGTATGCGAAATAGAAATCACTTAGACGATGTTAGTTAATGGATGAATTGGAAAGTTCTCTTTTGTTTTAGATTGCCTGCAGGCGTGATTTTGAGATTGTGATGAGATTGATACTGGCGGGTGTCCAGTGATGAATTGATATACTGGCGGGTGTCCAGTGATGAATTGATAGACTGGCGGGTGTCCAGTGATGAATTGATAGACTGGCGGGTGTCCAGTGATGATTGTGACGGTTGTGATGTGGTTTATAAGATAGGCGAACCCTAGTTGTGATGCAGGCATGATAAGCTTTCCCCTTGTTGTAGTTATTGGGGATGCACACTCGGTATATAACTTAGGTGTATCTGCGACAGCAAATGGAAGTGAACTCATGGGAATGAGCATGACTAGCGGTTGAGGGAGGAAAGATCTCGCGGTGAGATCTTAGATCACACGTCAGGTTAATGAATAGTAATAAACTGATTGATATGATATATCTCTGTTTTACTTTCT
Source organism: Rhododendron griersonianum (assembly GCA_018127125.1). Lineage (NCBI taxonomy): Eukaryota > Viridiplantae > Streptophyta > Magnoliopsida > Ericales > Ericaceae > Rhododendron > Rhododendron griersonianum. The sequence goes on along the minus strand of CM030796.1, from coordinate 26,706,795 downwards.
CGTGCCATTATTATCCTGTTTGCTTGCTAGCTGTAAAGTAAGAGGGGTAGTTGGGTTGGATTATTCTACTGGGTGATTTATCACTCACGGATACGTCTGTATCCTGGTAAATCGATTGCTTCGGCGATCAATTTGCCAGAGGGCGCAGGATTCAATGGGGATGATTCAACGATGGTGCAGTTCGACACGGAAGAATATCAGGAACGAAGATCAAGTATGCTTGGGATTCGTATCAAGCCTAGAGTCGGCTCTGAAGTTAATGAATTTCGAATCTGTAAATCTATCTTGATATTGTAATAGTTAAACCTTTATTTTGAAAAATTATATTTATTTAGCAAAATTTTCTTAAAGAAGTGTTTTTTTTTGCTCCCGAAAAAGCGGGGCGTTACAAGTGGTATCAGAGCATAGGTTCAACACTCGGCCTTGGGTAGATTGGGTAGACCATATTCTGATAGCGTAAAATCCGAATAGCAAAACGTTTACGATACCTTTTACTTTTCTAAACTACGATATATCCTACCTAAGTATATCATATAAATATTTATTTACCTGCTGCGACTCAAACTCCGAGAAATTACGAAATCAGCGTTGACTTTGACCAGAAGAAAGCGATGGAGCAGCCGTTTCCTGTCATAATTTAGTTGGTCGATCAAATGAGACAAAGAATCTTAGTATGAAGAAGACGAAGAGACAAATCTCGACAATGGAGGATAAGGTACTGTCGAAGGAGGCTACTCCGTGAATAGAGTACCTGTCGAAGAAGAATTTCATTTTCCTAGGCAGATAACGATCGAAAATAGAATAGGATCAGTATGAGAACGTTATTGCACATACTTCCTTGAGAGAACCAGATATTTAGAAACCCTCAAGACTCTAAACCTAACCTCGTGGAGCAGTCGTTACAAGATTGGTACCAAAGGTCAACGACGCCACTTTCTACGGTCATTTTGCCAACCTCACCAGTAAGGACAATACATGTAACCCTAATACCAACGCCGCCCATGCCATCAACATGTTTAGGCCAATCTCGAGGTCTACACAACACGAAGCCCAATGAGATACCGAGTAACATGGAGGTTATGTAACTTTTACAAGCGATTGCCACATCGACACCATAACCTCACACGCCATAGGCTCCTCAACATAATAGATCGACGAATAGAAGCATGATGCTGTCAGAGATTCGCAATCGTCAACCAACTATATACCATGCAAACTACATCCGACGACGACACCATCGTAGTTCAAACAGATCGAGAAGAGTTCAAGGTCGTGAATAATTGGGAAAGCGGTGACAATTCTCTTTGAGGGAGGTTATATGTTTTTCTTTAAGGGGGATAGGAGAACTACTGACGATCATTCATGCATCTTAATCCTCTTTTTCATTCGATTGATTGTATTCTAACCTTCCGCTGTTTTTGCATCTCTCATGAGTACTCTTCTTAAAATCATCTTCATTATGACTCTCCATTGTTAGAGTTGCAACTTCAACTAAAGGTCAAATCGTTAAACTCCTTGTCTATTCCAAGTACCTAACTCTCGTGACATTTTCCTTTTGTGAGTTGGGTATCCCTACTGATCGTTTTGTTCCAACCTTTCTTAATTTGACTTAATTTGATTTAAAGTCAACAGTTTACTCAATTATGAGTCTAAACTTTCCGATCCATTGAATACTGCAGTTTGGAGTAATCCTGATTTATTCTGACTAACTCCTTATTTATTCTGACCAGTGCACTATTAGGTATCCACAACCTTTGATTCTTTTAATATCACAATAAGACTTGTGTCCAATCTTACAAAACTCTAATTCCATAAACGTAGTTCAAATTTTCAATGTTGGAGTTGTCAAATCCTTTGATGCACATATTATTGTTATGCTTCATTTTCTTTGAGCTTTGTATCATGTCTTGAGCTAGTAAGATCCAATCATTGTTCTATTAATGACTTTTTTTTTTTTTTTCTATTTTTGGATTCGAAAGTCATTCTCTTCACTTGTACCCATTATTTTTCTTTTCTTTTAAATAACTAAAGTTAGATGCTTATTTTGAAACACGTCTGGCCAATGTGGTGCAAAGTAAATATCTAATTTGGTTTCACCATTTGAGCTCGTATCATTCAAAACCTATCGCAGTATATCTATATTTCTTAAGAGAACCCGCCTTGTTTATTCCATTGCAATATTTAGAAGCTCAAGTACTTGTTTGTTTCACTCGCATATTAAATCTTTAATCATCACTATGACAATGATGAAACTCTTCCAATTCCAATCATTGAGTTCACCTCTATTTACTTATTCTTTTTCCTGTTTATTTTGATTAGCATCATTGAGTTCACTTGGGTTAACCTAATCATCATTTTCATCGTATTCCAACTCCAACTCAAAACTACCTACACCTCGACTCGTGAAGGAGTATCTATTCATACTTTCTTTTTGGTGCTTTGACCTTTGAGCATTTGACTCATGTTTGAACTTCTTAAAAATTCTTGTAACCCTCTTGTTTCTTTGAGAGAAGTGTACCCACCTTCTAAGAGATAGAGACCAAACTTTCAAGCACTGACCAAGGAAGGAGATGCGTTGACAACTCCCGATCGATCGAAGTCGATAAAAGAGCAATGCCAACAAGAGGATGAGACCGTAGATTTTCAACGTACTTTTTGTTCAAACCGCGCCGTGGGATCACCCGATTTGTCAAGAAAGGAAAGTTATCGCCTCGCCACATTGGTACGTTTGAGATCTTGGAGCAAATTGGAGAAGTTGCCTATCGCCTAACTTTACAACCGCAAATCGCCAAAATTTACGTTGTCTTTTACGATTCTACGATGCGGAAAGACATGACCCATTCCACCCATGTACTCAATTGAGAGGAAGTCACACTAGACGAGGAAACGATCATCAAAGAGCAACCGGCAAAATTTAGGATCATGGAGAAAAAGTTACCCGAGGCGAACGATCAAAATAGTCAATGTCTTATGGAGATACCAAGAACGAAAAGAATCATCTTGGGAACGCGAGGACACAAGGAACAGCCAGTGAAGATCCAAGACTATAGTGAGAAGTGCATTCGAGGCAAAACCATTCAACTCGTCCGAATCCTTTGGTGACATCGAGGAATTGAGGAATCAACCTGGGAACGAGCGGATACTATACGCGCCAATTATTCGAATCTGTTTCCTCCTAAAAGTACACTTTAATTTCGAGGACGAAATTGTTTTAAGGGGATAGGTTGTAACGACCCGGATTTTTGACCCAATTTTTTTTTTTTTTTAATAATATCTTTTAAAAAGTATTAATCGTAGTAATAAAATTATTTTCCTTAAATAGATAATTACAAAAAAATTAGTTATTCTATCCTATTTAATCCTTTTAATTTTTTTTTAGTTGCATACATGCATGCGAACTCTTCCATCTCTCCCTCTCCTACTCCTACTCGATCTCTAATTCCTCCCTAACCCAATTTTCGTCCATTCCAGTCCATCTAAAAAAACCAAGAGTTCGAATTTCATTAAAACTCTACTTTGCCAACCTTATCAAAAAAATTCTCTTATATATACTTCATAACTCCGACATTGAGACTCACCACGAATTTTTCCACACCCTACCGGTCCAGAAGAGAGAGAAAATTCGTAGGAAACCAAGCTCTAATCCATGGAGTTCTAGAGAGAGAAAGAAAGAGAGAGAAAAGTGGGTTTCATAGCCACGACCAACCAAAACCCGAATTGATCGTTCCGATCTCTTTCTTCAACCCCAAGTATCCCTAAGCATCGTCCAACTCGAGCCCAAGGTCCCCCGATCGCCCAAACCGAAGTCGTCTTCTCCAAAAGTTCAAGATTCGTTTTGAATCAATTCGATCCGATTCAAGGTACTATAATTCATTCCAATCACTCCTCTAAGTATATTTAATGTTTTTAGGCCTAACCCAATAGCCCCCGTAGCCCCATGCATCGAAACCGTAGCCAAAAACCAAAAAAATGATTTTCTGACAGAAACCTTGCGGCCGCAAGGTTCGGGCCGCAAGGACCAGAGCCTAATTCGCGGCCGCGTGCTCCACCGCAAGGTCAACCGGTCAGACTTTGCGGTTTGATCTGTTTCGCTCCGAATCGACTTTTCGACGTCCCGAACTCCGTTTTCGACGCCCGAACTATTTTTTTTAGCTTTTCCACACCTCAAAGATCATAACTTGTTAATATCATATTTTTTTTATTTTAATATCTATTTAATTAATTTTTTGTTTATTTTCAATCAAAAGTTTCAAACGAAAAATCCTTGCGACCCTTTAAACCATTTTATAAATTTCTGAAATATTTTTTTTATATTCTTGACATCTTAAAGATGATATGTTGTTAATCTCAACATATTTGATTTATTAAATAATTTATTATCTATTTATGCTACTTTTGACAACTTTAAAAATCATCTTTTATTTCAAAATAGTTCCGAACCCTCAGGACCCACTTGTTATTACTTGAACAGGTTACGTAGGACCCTAGGACTCCTTTTAGAGCCATGCTACTTATTCTAGTGTTATTAATTACTTATTGTATTTATTATGATCATTAATAAATTTATTTTTTCCTAACTAAAAATTTATACAAGCTTAGTCTATTTTCTCTTTAGTAAAACTTTTATTTAATAAAAGTTCCTTACGTTATTCATATCTTATTGATCATACAAGACTAAGGGCAACGGCCCATTCATAAAAGGTTATGTGATTTAATACGTATTATTTATTTCAATTATTATTCTGTTTGCTTGATTATTATTTTCAACTGCTGATTGATCTGATAGATTGGACCCTAGAGACATGGGTGGTATGCGAAATAGAAATCACTTAGACGATGTTAGTTAATGGATGAATTGGAAAGTTCTCTTTTGTTTTAGATTGCCTGCAGGCGTGATTTTGAGATTGTGATGAGATTGATACTGGCGGGTGTCCAGTGATGAATTGATATACTGGCGGGTGTCCAGTGATGAATTGATAGACTGGCGGGTGTCCAGTGATGATTGTGATGGTTGTGATGTGGTTTATAAGATAGGCGAACCCTAGTTGTGATGCAGGCATGATAAGCTTTCCCCTTGTTGTAGTTATTGGGGATGCACACTCGGTATATAACTTAGGTGTATCTGCGACAGCAAAGGGAAGTGAACTCATGGGAATGAGCATGACTAGCGGTTGAGGGAGGAAAGATCTCGCGGTGAGATCTTAGATCACACGTCAGGTTAATGAATAGTAATAAACTGATTGATATGATATATCTCTGTTTTACTTTCTCGTGCCATTATTATCCTGTTTGCTTGCTAGCTGTAAAGTAAGAGGGGTAGTTGGGTTGGATTATTCTACTGGGTGATTTATCACTCACGGATACGTCTGTATCCTGGTAAATCGATTGCTTCGGCGATCAATTTGCCAGAGGGCGCAGGATTCAATGGGGATGATTCAACGATGGTGCAGTTCGACACGGAAGAATATCAGGAACGAAGATCAAGTATGCTTGGGATTCGTATCAAGCCTAGAGTCGGCTCTGAAGTTAATGAATTTCGAATCTGTAAATCTATCTTGATATTGTAATAGTTAAACCTTTATTTTGAAAAATTATATTTATTTAGCAAAATTTTCTTAAAGAAGTGTTTTTTTTTGCTCCCGAAAAAGCGGGGCGTTACAGCTCAGGTGTTCGATCCCGTTTAGACGCACCTCGGCTAATCCTGAGGGGAGGGGGGCGGGGGTTCCCATTGCCCACTTGCAAGGTCCTAATAAAAATTTTTCATATCAATTGAAATTTACATTCATATCGGTAGACAGTGTGAAGAATACTAAAAATTATGTATTTTATTTGGTTTTATGTGAGTATGTTGGGTGGTGGCTAGTAGAGCCTTGCATTTTTTTTAACCTACAAAAGATACATTAGAGCATCTTAAAATAAGAATACTACTTCAAAACACAAAAGCCATTGTACGTATTAGGTTCAACAAGAGATTTGAAAAAGGGTAGTGATTTTCACACTCCCTATTTTGATACATGAACTCCATTTTTTGTCCTTTAATGGAATTTTTATGTGTAATTTTTCATTAAAAGACAAGAGGTGGAGTGCAATTATAAAAAAAGGGAGTGTGAAAATCATTTCCTTTGAAAAATTGTGTTCAAACTTCATAAGTAAAATAATACTAGTATAACTTTGAGTAAATGATCGTATGCTTTGGATAAAAAAATTTACAGGAATTAATGATAGAGTATTTTGAAAATAAAAACAGAGATGTGCGATCCGATATCAGAGGAATAGTAATGAGCATCAACTCTCTTTTTTGAATGTCTAATGACTACTCATAGAACGGTTGAGTATTTTAAGGTGCATATAAAATATCTAAAAAGTCATAAAAAAGAATATTGCATAAAAACATGAATTTAGATAGTCACGATATATATATTCTTGTAAAAAGTGTTCAAAATTTTGTATAATGTTTGTAATGCTACAAGGGAACATGAGCAAGGATCCATATTTTGGCTTCGTTCAGCATAACTACCGCACCATGGGCGGGCGATGTTAGCATCGATCACTCTCAAATGGATTAGGAGATTCTGTAGTGTGACAAAATGACATAATTTTGCCATCATTTAAGGCTATGTTGGTAGTATATGGCGCAAAGCTCCGCTATAATGCAGGAGTGCATTACAGACAAGTAGAGATTCAACATGGCCGCCTGGCCGGGCCCTTAACCAGTGAAGTTTTAGAATCTCCCTAATTCACGTTTATAGTTCCCTATTTACCGTTTCCGAAAATTTGACTACTGTCCCACTGATCATTTCTACACTCGCATTCTATCCGGATCATCGATATCAACATTTTTGCTTATCATTTTATCAACATTTTTGCTTGCTCCCTCCATTCCATATTAAGAGCCCACCATGAAAAGTCGTGCCATTTTTCAGATCAACTACTTCTGTGTATAATTTTTTGAATTTTTTTGCACCAAATTAATGTACTAATCGAGATCTTAATACGGTGCAAAAAAATTTGAAAAATTATACACGGAAGTAGTTAATTTTTTTATTTAAAAATAGATAAGAAAGAGAAAGTGGAACTGTCATTGTAAAACGGATAGTATCAATTTTTGCAACTCAAATTGCAGAAGCTTAAAAAACAAGATACCTGCAGCCTAGTGAAAGTGTTGTATATATGAATGTCTTCACCTTTTTCCTTGCTAGTGTGAAAATTTTCATCGTTCAATTCCTGGATTAGTCAATTCCCTTGAAGCAAAATTCTATATTATTAAACGAAAAAATAGGAACTAATAAGAATCTACGCGAAACCAAATCATAGTGTGAGTTGAAGTTAACCAAACAAGGAATTTACTACTATGAGGTTACCAGACACTTTTGATTTCCAATTCTTCTAGAAAGAAATTCAATACATATACATACATAAAAATATTTAACACACATTATTCTTTTTCTTCTTCTTCTTTCTTTTTTATCAGTATTTAGCACACATTCTATTACCTTGACAGTACTTTTCTGCACCTGTCGAAATAAATAACAAATGCTCCAAAGTCAGCCGATTCCTTTTGCATTGGCTTGGCATATAAAAATGGTGTTGGAAAAACGTGCTTACCTTTTGTGTTAAAAACCGATAATCTGAATGCAATAAAATCAGAACTCAAAACCTGAAAATTGATGGAAACAAATTGGTGATCAAGGCGAGTGTTTGTGTGTGACACTCTGTACTTAAGACAGATTTCGCCCCGCTACGGTGCTCACGGTTTGAATTGGACGACTGTCTCCCAGCACTACTTGATCGGAATCCCCCCAAAGCAGCACTTCAATTGGAGGGCCTGACGAACCATCTTGTGTTTGTAACTCTCTCATATGAATGGACTTGAATGAAGGAAAAATCAACACCTAGAAATGAATGAGGGAAATAATATTTATAGGCCAACACGTAACTCTACGAAAAGTCACCATGGAAAGAGGCACATCTGTTCGTGAAGGACGCGTCCGTCCACGGCGAACAAGTGCCAATGAAAAGATGCAACTCCAAAATAAATCATTTTCATTCACACTTAAAATAAAATATTATATTCTATAATATTTTTCCAACAAATGGACACTAGCTAGCTAGGTAATTCAAGTGGCAACATGGATAAGCTGTAAATCCAAATATTTCGAGTTAGAAATTTGACAACCTCTTGGGCCGGGCTAGGTCATAAAAAGAAATTTCTTTTGAATCCCTTAATCCCAACATAAATGACCATGACCTGTTTTGATTGAACCAAAAAGAGGAATAATTGAAGTATGCATACTGACCCAAACATTCTTTATCGTCGAAAAAAATGGACACTTTTAATATAACAAAAGTCCCTTTTAGTTGTATGCAAAAGCAAGCTAGGCAAGTCATCAATCAGATGAAAACAAAAGTCAATCCTAGCTTTTATAATATTCAAACATAGCACATCAATTTCCCACCTAATTCCAATCTTCAATAGAAAGTCTTCAAAGGTGGGTCCTACTTCATTCTATCATTCAATTTCTTTTTTGAACTTGTCATTCTATCATTCATTACCTCGACATTTTCGAGATTCTCATTTTTATTTTATTTTTTAATGGAAATTCTCTTGACCACATCCTCATTTTTCATGTACTATACTAATTATTTTGTTTTCGTTTAGAGAAGAGATTCTCTCTCCTTTCGTTTGCTCTGCACGGGAAACGGATATGTAACTAATGTATGTCTTCTTAGATATAATCTGATTAAATTTTCAAGATTATCTGGATATATTCCCTACTCTTAAAACTACTTTTTCAGTAATTTATGTGAGTTAGTTCATTAAAATTTATACTTTTTCTCTGACTTCTTTAAGAAGTAAATATTTTTGGACACTCCAAATTCGAACAGTAGACAAATAAAATGAGACGGATAAAAAACCAAAAAAAAACAAGCTTAGTTTAAAAGTTTGCTTGTACACCATTTTATTGAAGTAAATGATGTACAGTATATGAAGTGTGAACACCTCAGACACTACGTAGGACCTTTGGAAAGACTTGTAAATGATGGTCTCATGATAATTAATCTAAGTAGCCACTATCCTTGACCAGTCATGGGAAAACCCTAAAATCATCCTGGCTTCTCTCTCTCTCTCTCTCTCTCTCTCTCTCTCTCTCTCTCTCTCTCTCTCTCTCTCTCTCTCTCTCTCTCTCTCTCTCTCTCTCTCTTCGTAATATTTGCTCTCAACCCAAAAACCAACTCTTGCATTCTTCCACAAATTCCGCAAACGACTACTAACCAGAATAATAGTAGTATATACTACATTACTACCGACATATTAAAATGTATGTGTTGAGAAATTGGGCAAACCAACAAACTCACACCACTTTAAAAATATTTGAAAAAAGAATGCAAGACATCGAGATTTTATGTGGCTCTTCAACGGGATAGTTGAATACATGAACGGCTCACGCCAATTTTCACTATATATTGAATGAATAAAACGCAAGAGTCATTGTCTGTTGCGTTTAACAAGTACTTTTATTTTTTTTCTCAGCAAAAGAAATGTATTAATCTTTGAAGTAGATATACAAAGATTAAAAGGCAAAAGCCATCCAATACACCAACTAGGAAAGCAACCAAAACAGTATATAGCATACAAGTATTTATAACCTAGGATTTACATTACTTACTATCGTAATATCACTTTCTTGGTACAGCGCCAAATCGGGTTTCCAAACGCCATAAATTTATTTTTTTTATCGGCAAAAATACTTATATCGATAACTCGATAAGGGCACATTGAGGGAAACAAAAAGATAGAAATAATACTCGCTTCAAGATATTGATACAATATGCACTTCATTTTATAGAATTAACCTTAGCCCTACATGGGTGAGAAATGAAAAGAAATTAGTGTGGTTTCTATTAATGATGAGAAAAGAAATAAAAGAGCATGTTTTCTCACCATCTCATTTGGATAGACCTTCCATTTTCTCTTCTCCCCACTTTTAATGGCTCCGTAAAGGATTCTTGATTCTCACCCTCTCTCACCTCTTTAACCATCCAAATAAGGGAAAGAAAGCTCTTCCCCCTCCTTTCTTTCTTTTCTCCCGAAACAGAAATTTTTTTGTATGGAGGTTTCTGTAAATATGGTTTTACACAGCTGGATCGCATGGGTCCAAAAGTGTTTGGGACGGTCCGGATTTAAAAAAAACTCTTCCCCTGGAAGAGTTTAGTTAAACTAATGGAAGAGTTCTTTTAAAATCTGGACTATTGATTGCCGAAACAGACATGTGAGATTTGCCGTCTCCGTGAATAAGCTATTCTCCTCCCGAAAACCCCCCATCCAAAGCGCGCGGCTGTATGTTCTGGAATGATGTTGCATGTTGTTAAAGAAACCACCATTTCTTCACAATATGCGGTTCCCTTTTCCAACCAACAACAGTGTAAATCAGTAGGGCTTAACGAACATATTTCGCAAGCAATGCAATGCTCATACTATTCAACACGGCTTCGGTCCTGAAATCGCCTCAATAAACGTGATCAATTTTTCATAATGCTAATAGATAATTACACAAAAGAAGCTGAGTATTTGGAGAAGCAGATGCATGTCTACTGGAGGTAGGCTAAACCAACTTAATTCCAATATGTCCAACTTGCCTGTGTATTTTATGTCCATTTTTAGAATGCCGGTGGCAGTGGCGAAAAAGTTGGAGAAGTTGCAACGTCAATTCTTTTGGGGGGATTCGGTTGACAAGAAGAAATTGCATTTGATAAAATGGGAGAGCATTACGAAGAAAAAGGTAGCAGGAGGTTTAGGGGTGAAGAGGCTGTTACAACAAAATTTAGCATTGCTTGCTAAATGGTGGTGGAGGTTTAGTAAGGACGGCGGATCTTTGTGGGTGAAGGTGGTGAGGTCGAAATACAAACTGGATCAGAGAAGTTGGTTACCGGAATGCCCATCGAGAGGCTCAGTCTCAAATGTTTGGAAGGATATTTGTGCAGTGGGTGATTCTGATTCAAGTATTGGAGGAATTGTGCAAGAGGGTTTCAAAATCAAAGTCTGTTCGGGCAACAATACTTATTTTTGGAACCATTGCTGGTTAGGACCGTGTTCCCTTAAAGAGGAGTACCCTAGATTGTTCTTGCTATCCACGCAAAAAGATGAGGTGATCAGCAATATTTGGGAAGGCTTGGAAACTAGAAATTGGGGACTGAATTTTCAAAGAAGGCTTCGAGAAAGGGAGAATCGGCAGCTAAGGGCTTTGTTACAACGATTGCAGTCTTATGCCATGGATGCGTCTAAGCATGACTCTTTAACATGGAGGTGGTCGGAGGACAAGAGGTTTACGGTAAGATCAGTGTACGAACAATGGGAGTTACTAAATCTAGATCGTAATTTGTTTTTGGGTTCGATTTGGAAAAATTTATGCCCTCCAAAAGTGGAAATATTGGCATGGATGGTTATTCAGGAAAGGGTGGCCACAAAGTCGGTTTTAATTAGTAAAAACATTGTGCTGAATGATCAATCTTGTCCGCTCTGTTCGATGCTCCAGGAAACACCTAACCATTTATTCCTTCACTGTAAGTTTTCTTGGTCCATTTGGTCCCAAATTTTGGACTGGTGGCATATTTTCTGGGTTTGCCCTCCCTCGGTAGCTGGTATGGCGAGTTGGTGGTTCGATACCAGCTTTCGTAACCTGGAAAAACATATTTGGGAAGCTTGTTTCTTTGCCACACTCTGGTCAATTTGGATAGTGCAGAATAGGCTTATTTTTCAGAATGTGATGATTGGCGTAGATGAGGTAGTGGATTTAATCAAGTACAGGGTGGCCATGTGGATGAAAGTTAAATTTGATATCAAGGTGTATTCGATTGAGGAGTTCAAAGTGTATTTAGACGGTATTCGATTGTTAAAACTGTGAGGTGTTCTCATCCAAACTCCTGCTGGATGGGATTTGCTTTTGTTTTCTTTGTGTTGGGTTGAGCTATTTGGTCCCCAACTTTTTCTCTCGATGTACCCTTTCGAGTTCTAATAAAATTTCCTTTGCCGAGCAAAAAAAAAAATAGATAATTACAACTTTAAAAGTAAAAATTATAAAATCGGGAACACATGGGATGGTTTTTATTTTTTTTGCCAAAATTGGGAAGATTCTATTAATAATATCCCATCGGCACTTACATGATGGAGTTCATTACAAATATCTTAAACAAAACCAAACTAATCATCTAACTATTGTAAAACGAGAAAAACCAAGGCAATCGATGTCTTTCACCCCGACCCAAACGTTGAGTTTGAGCCAAACAGAGGCACTCGCAATCAGCTATTTTTCCATACGTAGAATTAGCAGTTTTAAAAGAGATAAAGTGTTAGCCAATGATAAAGATAACAATTACCCAGACGATCAAATGAACTTCTAACCAATTATGAACGCACCAATGAACTTCCAAAAATTACAGATCTGACAAACAACCATGAGTTATCCCGCCAAAAACCCCACGAGGGTAAAAGCACTATTGGTACAAATATCATTGTGAAGCAACATCGTCTCTGAAAGAACCCAATCTATAATTCGTTCAAAAACGAAACTAACAACTCTCGAGAAGACGAGGAAAAAACAAACCAAAGACAAAACTATAACAGAAAAAGTTTTGGCCTTCCCCTTCTACCGTTGTACAATGGTGTGAAACCCTAGGGAGAGAAAGGAAGGGAGAAGAAAGATATTTGTGGTGGCTATGACTAAAAAAGATTTCTCTTTCATCATGAGGTTTAGGTCATGAGTTCAATTTCTATGGTTAGTTTGGTTTTCACCTTCTATGTTTGATAAAATATTTTTCTTGCATGTAATTGAAGATAAGAAAATACAAGTAAACGATTCACATGGTTTTTGTATCTGTATGCATTTTCTTTACGGAAAATGGCAAATAATTTGGAATGAAATTCGCGTTGAATAAGAAATGAATATCTGTTGATTACTCCATACAGTGATAGATCTTTCAGACATTAATTAGTGCAGGACCTCTCCTAAGGTTTCTAAAATTACACTGACCTCTCGTACTTACAAATTATTTTCTAATTTTTTCCATTCCGTTAACTAGACACTAACACGGTTAGATTTTACTATTAAATGACTGAAATACCCTTGAATATTACATAATTTACAAGTTTTTTGTTAGTTATATACAGCATCCAAAAAATATCTATTAGGAAATTAGGTTTATAAAACTTATGTTTTTCGTTGGATAACAAAAAAATGCCTAGAGGGAATTATATTCTATTTGGAGGGAAACTTCGTAAAATTATTTTCCGTTATAAAAAAAATAGCATTTCATTTGAATATATAAACACAAGCATGTATATAAATGGAGATTGGGAGAGAGAAAGAGAGGGAGAGAGAGAAATAAATATGAAGAATTATTCAAGTATTCATGAAGCTCTTATATATATCCATATGATTCTTATGCGAACATTAGGCGCATAACATGTCATGCTTGACTAAATAAAGTCTAATTAAATAGCACCTTTAGCTGGCCCATGTGCAAAAAAACCAAAAAGTTCATCAATCATTAAGGAAAAGTGACTTAACTCACCTAATCCAATAATATTGCCTCGAGGATAAAAGAGTCAAGCAAATGTAGGTCCCATCATTTTTATTCCCCGGAAGAATCGAGAATGATCAAAACAATAATTTTTTGTTATACCTACTCATGAAATTTACGTGCAACCTATATACTTGTTAATCTCCATGCAAATTTGGTGCATGTGTTTTTTATAACTCAAATGTTCAAGCCAGTTTACACGAACCTCGATTAATTTTGAGAGTCCAATCCCACAGTCCGCTTACGATGATCCAAATTAAAGTCAAAGAATTGATAGCACTTGAAATATTTCAAATTCGGCTGAGATTTTAAGACTTAGAGGGAGCAAACCCTTAATGGTCCATAAGATTACCACGACTTTTCAGGGGCTTGAAACAAAAATTAAATATTGAACACCTTTTGCTAGATTATTAAAGCATCACCAGCCCTGACCCTTTTCTTCACCCAAATTTGGCAGGGATTTGGATCAAAAGTTTGATTTGGGTAAGGCATCTCCAATACTAAACCTTTTTCTTTACCCAAATCTATTTTTGAATGACATACTTGTAATTAATAAGTGACACACTTGTAATTAATAAAAGTGAAAATAGAGTTTGAGAAAATGGGTATGGGTTTGGGGTCTCCCCAAATTCGGGTGAAAAAGAGTAAAACTCAAAATAGGTAGAAAAAATAGTATAACATTGGAAATGAGTTTTAGGCTTAAATCTTACTCAAATTTTGTGTATGAGTAATAAAATGGGTAGAGATTGAACATGCTCTTATAAACGGTACCAAAATAGGATGGCCCCCTTAAATTTGGAATTTTTTGAGGCCTAAAGCGGTGACCTCTTCAACTTTAGCTTAGAACCGACTCTATTCAAGTCTTGACTACTAGGTTTAACTCTTAGGGTTCAAGCTGCTAATTTCTTCCGTGTCGATTCTCCTCTTATGATTATGATCGCTCGATTGAATCTCTAGCTACTTGAAACATTAAAGTGTTCCTCAAATGGTTGTAATGATGTCTGGTTCATTTTTTAATGAGAAGTTTAGTCGGAGTTGAGTTTATTGGAAAACGTAACGTTGGTTTGGCGGACTCGGGGGCCTGTGGTGACCCAACTCACCACAGGATTGTAGCGCCCCAAAACTGTGTCGTTTTGGGGCTGCAAAGGGGTAGCCAAAAAAAAGGCAGCAAGGCTTGGTTTGGGGAAAGCCGAGCAAAAAATTAATTGTTCCAAATTTCAATCCGTTTGAACCAGTGGGAAGATTTTATTTTTCTGATCATTTTATCCTAAAGGGTCATAGTTAAATTTTGACTCTAGAGCTCTCGTTAATTAGCCCTAAAAAAGTTGTAGAACCAAATATCTCTTAGGGCTAACTAACGAAAGCCCTAGAGCCAAAAATTAATTATGATCAGAGAAATAGGATCTTCGTACTGATTCAAACGGATTGAAAATTAGAGCACTTAATTTTTCTACAATCTTTAGACAATTTATAAAAGAGAAGTGCTACAATATTTACTAGTAGTAGTACTATTATATATTTTGATGGTATGGTGTACACGAATCGCCTCAAATTTATAAAAAGATTATAATATTTGCATAAAAATTCATAACATATAAACGTTATGAAAAGCTCAAGGGTTCTTCTTCTTTTTTTGAGGGGAAGGCCTCTCCACCTCCCCCTCCCTAACTTCTGTTTCTCAGTTTTTTCCTCCTCCTTTTCCCTCCTCGCCTCTCTCTCTACGCACCGCCTGGGTTTCCTAGTTTCTCAGTTTGGAGCGACAATTTATGTAGATCCAGCGAGGAGAGCCCTTTAGTGGCAACGTGTCTAGCACACGGTAGCTCCCAGACTAGTACCTCTTCTGTTGTCTTCAGATCTGGCATCCTAGGGCCAGCGGTGAGCCAATAAGATGTGCGGTTGGGTGGGGAAGTTTTCATTAGGTTAGGGTATACACCAACTGGTCTCCCCAGTCCGGTTCTATTTTCGATCTGGGTTTTCCCCAGGTCCGGAGGGTGAGGTGGTGGGCTAATAAGTCTAGGGTTTGTTTTGTGCTTCCGACTTGGTTCTCTCCATAGGGCCTCATCGTGTGTTTGGGTTGCTTCGGCATCTCCGGCAGCATGTGTGGTCGCCGGCGGTGTTCGTGAGTAGAGCTGCTCCTCGGTGATTTTCTCCCTCACCCGGTACTTTGGGGATTGTAATGACTCAACAATGGCAACGTTCCCTTCTCGGCTTGACGGATACCGTCGTCTCGTAAGTTAGCCCGCTTTGGCCTTTATCGTTTTCTTGCGCTTATTGTAGTCCAGGGTTTTGGTTTTTGGAGATTTCAATGCTTGTTCACGGGGTGCTGTCCCTTGCTTGTGTGGTCTCTCTAAATTAATTCTCTGGATCCTTATTCGATATGGGCAATGAATTTATATATTTCAAAAAAAAAACGTTATGAAATCAAAGAGTGCATAATGTACATACCCAAATGTAAGTCTGTGCTGTAGCGTTACTCAATGACGATCGAGTAAAGGAAACAGCTTTTCGGCTATTTGTCGAGAACTACAAGGGGTACAGTTGAATCTCCTCTGGCCACTTGCCTAGCCTAGTTCAATAATTTTGGTCTACATTAATCATGGTAATAGAAGACCACATTAAAATGATGTTTTGAACACATCGAATCAGTCGACCCACCAAAATACTAGATTGGTATGTATATTCGATTCACATACTAATCAATCATTCTGCAATCACAAATATTTACACAAATTCACTCACATTTTACATTGAAGCCCACATGCACTACACCTCCAGTGTATGTGAGACCCACAAAAAAATATGAGTGTATGTGTAATTAATGCATTTGTGTTTGTGGTTATATAATAGTACGATCTATCTAATAAAACATAAGGGTGTAGGAACCACACAAACACAAATTGAAAGAAAGGCTGAGATTCATTTGATCCAAAGGCTGATGTGTGTGGTTTTCAACTCTCTTAAGAAAACACCCACACTCTTACAAATATATTACAAAAATGCAATCGATTATTTTTACCTACTGCTCGGCTTCTAGCGTTGGCATAAAAAAATAAAAGTATATTACAAAAATGCATGTGCCTACGACACTACCAGGGTGCGTAGTGCCCGTGCCTCGGGTAGTGCCGTAGGTACGGATAAGCACTAATAATTAATAAAGTAAAGAGGAAGGAACTTCATTTAAGCGGAATTTCGGGGTTGGGTCCAAGCATGTGATCAAATGCAGAGTTAAAGTCAAGCTTTAGTTATTATTTATAAATCTTAGTAGTAGTTGTATAAGTTAAATATGTATGTGTGCTTCCTGGCTTCTAGCTAGGGAGGAAGGAGTGTTTGACTAGCATTCCTTTGTAGTGATTAATTAATGTACGTACAACTCCTCCACAATTGCTGAATTGTTTCTAAAAATGATCCTTAATTTTGACCAAATTTACGTGAGACGCAGCAACTAATGATCCCATGTTGGTGGTATGGTATCACATTTGGATACGGTAATTAAGGCCTCTTCTTCCTATATTTTTGTTTCGGTGGTTTTTTTTTTTTTTTTTTCATCTTTTCTAGATCTTATATTTATGATACATTAGTTAGATTAATCATTCGTCTCGATAAAGATTTTTTTTTTTAAAAGTTAGCTATAAAAGCAGAATTTTTAATTTTTACTAAAGATGAAAATTTTTGAAACAACGTCTTTTTTGTCTTTATTATTGCCGTCTCAGTGCAAATACGTACGGTTAGAAATACAGTCTCGAATAACAAGGATATGAATAGCTTACTTACCCAATGGAACTCCAGAAAAGAGTTTTTTGTTTTTTTTTTCAAGTTGTAGGACAACAATGCATTTTTACGCACGGAATCGTGATAGGAAGGAAGAATGTACACATCTATATTTTCAATTACTAGTAAAAGGCACAATTTCAAACAACTTTCAAGTATTAAAAAATGAAAGTTTAAGGACAATTCACTAATGGAGTGATTTGGACATGCTTATAATAGATTAACAAATGCAGTAATTAGGAGGAATGGTTGGTATCATTACAATTTGGTAACACTGAGGCGGGTAAACAAAAAACTGACAATAAATGTAGCATTTTCGATAAGATCTAGGTTTTTTTTTAATATCACGGCCCGGTTGAATTATTATTATTACTATTATTTTGCTCAAATGCCCTTGACAAAACTTAATAAAGATATAAATTCATGCAGCAACCCAATTCTGAAATAATGCTCGATTTGATTTCATTCGTCTAAATCTTCGCTATTTTTCATAAAGGAGAAATGAGCTCTTTGTACCTATTGAGATGAGCCATGAACACTTGTAACTGTTTTTATTCATGAACAAGGATTCCCTGTCCCCCAATTTGGTTTTTTTTTTTTTTTGGATAAGAAAAATAAAGAATAAACTTGTTACCTCCTTTAAAGATGTTTTTAGATTTTATATCCAGTCTTGCTAACTATCACGATGAATGGTAAATCATAATGGAAAAGAAAAGTAATACTATAAATTTAACCACTAATTTCAAAAAAATTGATACATTGTGCATTAATATTTACGAATTTTACGCATGCTTGTTTTTGCTTTATAATTAAGTCAACTTATTTTTTTGTCTTCCTTTAATTTTTTTCACATTTGCTAGTTTTGTACCAATTTGTTGTGAATTATTAATTTATCTCGACGAAAAGTAAAGAATTACGATCAAAATCTTAAAGTTCACTAAGGACCAAAAAAAATCTGAAATAGACAAACTTTTTCAATTATTTTTCGTCTTTTATGAAAAAAATAGTTAGGTTCATAATTTTTACTTTTTAGAATCATCTCGTCGAGACAAACTAATAATTCATAAAAAAAATTAATGCAAAATTGACAAATACAAAATTAACGCAAAATTGAATAAAAATAAAAAATAGTTTGGCTTAATTATTAAGCCAAAAAAGGTGCACTCATAGGCGTTTTATACTTACATTCTCAAATGAAAGATGTAGATCACATACCCTTAATTTAGGAAGATTATACTATGGGGGCGTTTCCGCAAAAATTAATGGAGTAAAGCTCATGTTACTACGAATTTTAGGTAGGATACATACATCAACTAAAATGTTATTTAACGGAAACAACTTGGCTGTTGCCATTAGCTTGTAGTCCATTTAGTTTAATGAAAACGTAGCCTAATTTTTTTCCCAAATAAATGGAGAATTAACTACGTATTTTTTTGTCATAAAGGAGAATTACCTTCTTCTTTTCTTCGACGATCAGAGTGTCCGAGTCATTTTACGCGCACATCGATTAATCTCTTTCCTTATCCAATCAAAAGTAGACTATTTATGTCGAAAGTAGAGGATTCACAATAAATTACTTTCTTGCAATTTGTAGTGGGCTGAAATATCCGAAGGTTCAAAGAGTTCAAAAGAGTGACAATGTGAACCCACCGTTCAGTTGTCTCAGTTTGTCTGTAGGTCAAGTCGAGTCCTAACTCTCCACATCACGTCTCCCGAATGACAAGCGGGCCCAAGGCACTTGGCCGATCCTCAGTAATGCATCCGAACGATTGGGCTCTCGTTTCTTTCGGTAAGTACTTCTATTACTCGGTGAAATCCTCTTGCTCGGCTTACCTTTTATTACTCGACGGGCACTGCTTACACTCGGTGGGACAGAAGTCATTCGGAGATAATTCTACTCGGGATGGCACTCGAACGAGGTTGTTGAGGAACGTTCTGGAAGCTTCTGTTGGTTGATAGGCACAGTGCCCTCTCTGATAACCGATTTGACGTCTCTGCCCGATGTGATATCTCTGACATTGACTAATGCGGCTCTGCAATTCTCGAAGGGCAGCGTTCATTAAATAACTCTAACACATGACGTCATCTGAGCGTAGCAACACACGTGGGAAGCAGAACTGACTCGTACAACACTCCAAATCCTTGCTTATAAATACAAGAGTATCCCTTCTAGGGAAAAAGTCTGAAAAACTCATAACTACACTCTTCTTTCTCTTAGCTTATTTTTCTTACCAAACTTCTTCTTCATTTCTCCACATACTGACTTGTCCATCGGAGCTTCTTCCTGAAGGAACACCCCCTTCCGGTTTGTAAGAACACGAGACACGATACCGTTCCTCCACGGCTCAGCGATGTGGGAAAGGGATTCAGAAGGTTTAAGGTTAAATCTAACTCCCCACACAATTTGACCCCAAAAATATAACCTTGATTACGTAGAGATTAAACTCACCAACTAACCAAACTAATCTTTGAGTACATGGAGAATTATGTTGGCTTCTGTTGTTTCCTCCTTGTCTCCCTAACTAATTTCCATCTTTTCTTGTCTCCAACATTTTCTCTCTCCCCTCTACTTAAAATTGACTGTTCCCATATCTTTATTTCTCTCTCTGCTCTCTCTCTCTCTCTCTCTCTCTACATCAGCAGAGCAGACATGATAGTATATTAGCCAAGCCAGGGATCCCGTGCCCGTAGCCAGAAAGAAGTAGTGGTACTAGCTAGCCTAGCAAGTAGTAGGGTCGGAATTACTACTATATAGTAGTAGTATAATTTATGCGAAAATGATATGTATACCGACGGCCCCCCACCGAAATCGTACCGACGGCCACCGGATGGCCGATCCGAGCCGTCCAAAAATTCTATAAAAAAAAACCGTATATACACGAAAAAAGGGTTCTTGATCCAACCACCCTACACACGTCGGATGCCATTGATTCTCGCGTAGGGCCCCTCAGTTTTTTTTTATAGAATTTTTGGACGGCTCGGATCGGCCATCCGGTGGCCGGAGACGGCCCTCCGGTGGCCGTCGGTACGATTTCGGTGGGGGGCCGTCGGTACGGCTAGCAGTACTCTTAATTATGGATGAGTCAAAAAGCGGCTAATCCCCAGACTGTTTTGTTATTCATCATCTCATCGGGATCAATATGGATCTGTTTTCAGCAAAGATTGTGATTCTGAGAATATCTGATTCTGAACATCACTACTATTCCCATTCCTATTCTATTCCCCCCCTGTACCCGCACACTTCTCCAGATTTTTCACCCAACACGCCAAAATTTATACTACTACTCCGGTGTCCTCGATGGACCCACCCCGCATTTCCCTGTTACTTAAAACAACAATAAAGTTATTATTGGTACATATTAGAATGTACATATGAATTTTGCGAAATTTATTTCGGATCCCACAGAAATGAATCAAATCGTTCATTATTTTTAAAATATTTTTTTATAGAGCCTTGTAAAAAATCAGCTCAACTCGATATCGGTAAGGATTTTTTTCTGAATTTATAAGGGCGAAACTAGTTAATTGCTCAATTTCGTCCCTCCAAATTCGGAAAAAATCCTTACCGATATCTGGTTTAGCTTATTTTTTACAGAACTCCATAAAAAAATATTTTAAAAATAATGGGCGATTCGAATTATCTTTGTAGGACCCGAGGTGGGCCCCTCAAAATCCATATGTACATGGTATGTACATAGCACTACTCAGAGTGTTCATTATATGAAGTACAAAGTACGAACCACGGGACACGGGGGCATTCCGCTTTCTTTTTAAACCATCTTTTTAAAAAAGAATGTAATTTCAAGCTCAAATATAATGAAAATGAAAAATAATTTTTCAATTTTTTTTGCACCTTTTAAAAGATGTCAATGAAATTTATCAAACAAGATCTATATTGATAGAAAAATTATTTGCGTAAACACATGATTTTTTAGCTTGAAATTACATTCCTTTTCAAAAAGTTCATTTTCTAAGAAACTAGAACGCCAATCTATTGTGTGAGAGAGTTCACGAGATAACCAAACTCAACAATTGAACCAACGGGATAAATAAGCCCATCAAATGGACTACAATCACTATAAACCCAATTCAACTACAAACCACATTGAGGGGATAAATAACCCCAACAAATATAAAGGAAAGAACACACACGCACACAAGTGGGAAAATTCGAACTTCTGACCTCCTAATGAGATGCAAGAGTCTTGGCCAACTGAACTAGCCACAGTTGGTTCGCTGATTACCTACTTAAAGTTTTTTTTTTAAATTTTATTACATGGCCCCAAACTACATTTATCCAATCGAATTTTTTTTTTTTGATCAGCTTATCCAATCGATTTGAATGAATATTATTATATTATTACTAATGTTTTAGGGGCCTCTCTATAATAACTACTACTCCCTCTGTCCCTTTTTAATTGTCTTGCTTCGTAACTCCAACTTATTAAAAATACATCATCATTATACCTTTCACATCAACTTTTTCCTCCACTTTCCCTACTTACCCATCATCATTACACTTTTACTCACTAACTTTTTAAAATGGAATCTACTTTTAGGGACAAAATAGACAATTTATCAACTTTTACCCACTAACTTTACAAAATAGACACTTATTAAGGGACAGTCCAAAATGAAATACTGGACTGCAATAAAGGGCCGGAGGGAGTACAAATTTTTACAGCCCCTCATTTATTGATTGAAAATGCTAGGAGTAGGTACTGAAAATGTACATATGGTAAGTGAGGCCCACTTTTGGGTCACATACGAATAATTTGAACATTTTTATTAATTGTTAAATAATTTTGACTTAAATTCAGAAAATGCTAGAGGTACCAAGCTTGGGTGTACCGAAAATGTACATATGGCAAATGAAGCTCAATTTTGGATTTCACAAGAATAATCTGAATCGCTTAAAAAGTAAATTGAGAAAATTTATTAAAATGGTAGCAAGAAATTTTGAGATTTCAAAACAAACGAAGGTTGATTTAGGAGTTGTGCTAGCTGCATAGACAATTGTGTACATACTCCATGCACAGATCTTTTTGGGACCTGTTTTGGGTTTCACAAGTATGATCGGAGCCGCTTATTTTGTTTAAAATAAATTGTTTAGGGGCTCTGTAAAAAATAAGTTCTACCAGATACCGGTAAGAGCCTTTAAAAAACATCCAACTTTGTTCCAGAATTTGGCCTGAATTCTGGGACAAAGTTGGATGTTTTGTAAAGGCCCCTACCGATATCCAGTTGAAATGATTTTTTACAGAGGCCCTAAGTAAAATATTTTGAACAAAATAAACGGTTCAAATCATGTTTGTGGGACCCAAAACGTGTCCTAAAACAATCTGTGCATGAAGTATGTACTCCATTATCTGTGTTGTTAGCATTAGTGTTGATTTAGGGACGCGAGGGCTCTGCTGTGCCTCATGGCACAGTACCACCTACCCACACCCCAAAACGGTACCGTTTTGGAGGAAAAAAATCCTTAACCTTTTTATTTGCAATTCTATGGAGCAGAGACGTGATTATAAAAGCTATAGGGATAAAATTAAATTATGATCAGAATAATAAGATTTTTACACTGGTTCAAACAGATTGAAAATTGGAGCAGTTAATTTTTTAACTATATTTTTAATATATAAACAGTCTACAAATTTAATTACTCTAATTTTTAATCCGTTTGAACAAGGGCGAAGATCTTATTATTCTGAACATATTATTCTAAAAAGATATAATTAACTTTTGTCTTTAAGGCTCTAATAATCATATTTCTGTTCTACAGGATCCTAAATAAATAGTAAATACTTAATTATGAGAGTTCTAGAGACAAAAGTTAATTATGATCCTTTAGAATAATATGTTCAGAATAATAAGATATTCGCACTTGTTCAAACGGATTAAAAATTAGAGCACTTAATTTTTTTACACTGTAATATATTAAAAATATAGTTAAAAAATTAATTGTTCTAATTTTCAATCCGTTTGAACCAGTGTGAAGATCTTATTATTCTGATCATATTATTTTAAAGAGACATATTTAAATTTTATCTCTAGTACTCTTGTAATCACGTTTCTGCTCTATAGGCTTGCCAATAGGAATCCTAAGGATTTTTTATTTCTCCAAAACGGTACGGGTGTGGGTAGGGGCACTGTGCCATGAGGCACAGCAGAGTCCCCGCGTCCTGATTTAGGTGGTGTTCCATTTTAAGAAAAAGCTTTTTTTTTTCAAACGGAGGTAATTTCAAACTCAAATATAATGAAAATGAAAAATATTTTTTCAATTTTTTTTGCACCGTTTAAAAGATCTTAATGAGATCTATCAAACAAGATCCATATTGGTAGGAAAATTATTTGCATAAACACGTGATTTTTGGACTTGAAATTACCTCCGTTTGAAAAAAAAAAGCACTTTTTCTTAAAGTGGAACACCACCTAGAACTACGAACTGTTCTACTGGTACAGCACTTGCTGTACAGACAGCGCGCACAGCGAGCTTTTGGGCCTGTCTTGGGTCCAACAAAGATAATCGGAGCCGCTTATTTTGTTCAAAATATTTTGTTTTAGGTCCCCGTAAAAAATCAGCTCCAACTGATATCGTTAAGGGCGTTTAAGAAACATCCAATTTTACAAGCTTAAATTCCGAAGCAAAATTGGACGTTTCGTAAATGCCCTTAACGATATCGGTTGGAGCTAATTTTTTACAGGGACCTAAAACAAAATATTTTGAACAAAATGAGCGGCTTCGATTATCTTTGTTGGACCCGAGATGAGCCCAAAAGCGTGCTGTCTGTACAGCAAGTGCTATACCAGTAGCATTTCTGTAGTACTACTCCACTTGATTGGAAAGTAGACCAGTGTATTTGGGTTATGTTGGACTTTATTGAGGGAGATAGGGACTGGGTCTGTCGCAGTGCATCATTCCATTGTGCAGGAATTTCCATCATTCCCTATCTGCCACCAGGCCCACCATCATAAAGGCCTTTCTGTTCACCCAACTTCCAATAGATTTTTTACTGCTAGTACAAGTCAAACTTTGAAATACTCCTACTACTGGAGTAGTACTGAATTGTCTTTTCTGCTGGCAATAGTCCTCCTCTGCAAATTTCAAAATGGTTACTCCTATCAAGTATGGAGTGTAGATTGACCATTTTGTCCAACTTCGCTGCTACTGTACTACAGTATAAAGTTCCATTTTCTATATGGCCACTGATTTTCGCGCTCCAAAATTTACTGCAGGCGCTCAACATTTTTATTTTTACTTAAATGAGCAAAATAAATTAGATTATAAGTGCTACAGTAACATACATGACATTTTTCTGGTAAAGCTATGACTTTCTACTTCGTCTTTTTAATGACAAAAATTAAGAATATACAAAGTTCCTATGAAAATTAAGAAAACCACATAATTTTTTTACTACGTAACTTATAAAAAAAACTTTTAGAAAATTACTCCAGAAGACATGCTTTTTATGAGTTTGCAAAAGAAGAGTTTGTCAAACATAATTTGTGCCACGTTAAAAAAAAATACACAAGTGTAAGCGAAAAACATTGTCGGATTCTTTTGCTTCAATTTTCGTTACTATTTTTACCATTATCCTGCTACTCAAATACCAACTCTCTTTTTTACTACAAATGTTTATATATACTTTTACACACATTTAACATTTATGTGGGAATTGTGGGAGTAGCTCCCAAATTAATGAGAGTGTGTGCAAAATGCTTGTGCAAGTGTGTGTAATTGGAGTTTTTTTCGATTAAACCTATCTCAATTTTGCACCATAAAAATTATCCAAAGTTTATTAAACATATCTCAATTTTGCACCATACAAATATCAAAAACATTGTGTGACCTATGGCTGTCGCTCTATTTGTTTGAATTTTCACAAGATAAAATAATAAGCAGTCTTCCTAACTTGCACCCACTAGGAAGAAAATAATATGCTAATAATTTCAAACAAGTTTGAATATCAATATATATCTCACAGATATTAGTGTTTTGGCTAATAATTTACTTGGTTTTTTTTTGTCTTTATTCAAAAAAATTAAGTTTTGATCACAATTCTTTTACTTTTCGATTTCTCTTATCGAGACGAACAATAATCCAAAAAAATTTGACACAAAATTAAAAAATGCGAAATCTTTTTGAATAAAGAAAAAAATTAAGCCAAGAAGCTATTTTGCTAAAACACCCTACTTGTTCACAAGTATCAATGGTCTTGTTCGTTTGGTAACTTTGGGTATTTTAGTTTTGATAGTGGGTGGAGAGAGAAATAGAATAATGAATGGAGAGAGAAATAAAATTAATAATTAAAAAAATAGAATAATAATTGAAAAATAAAGTTAAATTTGTAAAACGAACAAGACCAATACATTTTTTCCAAATATCAATTCATCTTTTACTTGTACGTAAAAGGTGCATTGAATAGAATAACAAAAGCCATTCCCAAAAGTTTCTTGTACGTAACTGGATTGGAATTCCTCCACCTCCTCTGACCGTGTCTCTTAAATTCCTCTCTCTCTGTCTGTCTGTGAGTGTCTTTTCTACGAGTTTTTCAATAGTCGGCACCGTCTCTACTTGGTCGTAGAGCGGCCAAATTGCTATAGGGTACTCCTCCGTAATCCTTTCCGATAACTCGGTTGGGCCAATATATATATATATATATATATATATATATATATATATATACACGTTCGTTCATCTTGATTAATTTTGGAAAGACAATTACACCGTCTATTAGTTGGGGATCCAATTACTATTATCAATCATGATTTTTTTGGAAAATGACGGCCCATGATGTGTTTTGATAATTAATATCCGCCAATAACATGTTGAGAACATTTGTTAATACTGAAAATATCCTTAGTGAATAGTATTAATTATCAAAACATGTCGTTGGCCATCATTTTTCCTTTTTTTTTTTTTTTTGGGGCTACAAAAGGAAGGCCTAAGCCCTAAACATAAAAGCTACTACTAGCTAGTAGCGACAGATCTTAAATCTGCCAATGCCATCAACATATTTCCGCAAATGCTCCAGGACTTCCAACCATAATTCTATAATCATACATAGACACACAATAACTGATCTTCCACTTAGCTAAAAGCATTTTTTGAAGGTTTTTTTTTTTTTAAAAAAAAATGCATTCATTAGTTTTCGCCAAATTTTTGTAGATTATTGATTCATCTCGACGAGATAAATCTAAAGAAGTAATCTTTTTTACTTTTACCCAAATATTTTGAAAAATGGCCACTTTTTAGCCATAAAAAAGTTTTTTTGAGGGATTAAAAGTGGATATTTTGCTATATTTGAGCAAAAGTAATTTTTTTTTACTATTCTGATTTGTCTCAATGAATAATTCACAAAAATTTGGCACAAAACTAACAAATGCGAAAAAATTAAATAAGGACAAACTTTTGTAGAGCGATGCGTTTCCACTTGGACAATTTCTTGTCACTACTTTGTAGTTCTTTTCTGTGAGGATCGTGTGAGGATTTTCATCCAGACCGTAAAACTCGGCAATCAATGGTCCGGATATATTTATTATCTTTGACCGGTAAAAGTTAACTATTACCGGTCAAAAATAACAAACATATCTGGACTAAGTAAAGGCAATAAATTGTAGAGAGAAAAAAATAGTGGAAACAAGGCCTAATAACTCATTCATATCACATGTAGGCCCCACACACGCTTAAGGTGTGTAATGGTACCCCACATGGATGTGAGCAGAGCCCGCATTGATTTTTTGAGGGCCTAAAACGAAAATAAAAAATTGAACTTCTTTTATTGTACTATTATAAGGGATAAAAAAGTATGAATGGCCTATAAAATTAAAAAAAAATTAATTAGTTGTCTAAAGCGCCACAACATGAGTTCTAGCTCAAGGCCAACTCTAGTCTCTTAAATGTGAGTCACTTTACGTAAGTGTTTGTATGTGATTGTATCAAAATTGTTACTACTGCTCTTAGAGTACAAAACGAAAGGAGACAAACATTTGCTTAAAGGTTGATAAAAAAAAAAAAAACATTTGCTTAAAGGATCCTGTCTATGCAAAAAATAGTTGCATCTCAATCGTTAATCTCGATAATTAACGATAAGGTACACGGAGTAGTAAATAAATGTTAGGAGTACGTCGGTAAGAATATGTGGACAAATTCAAACTGGTAGAAACACTTTTTAGCAGAGCCCAACAAAGGAGATTATTTGGTGTACACTAAATTTATACAAATATGGAGTATGAGATTGTGTCACACTCATTTCAGGATAGGTTACACGCTAATGATCGGAGTCATTTATTTGTTTAAAAAATTATTTCCAGGAACTTTACAAAAGAATTAACACATTCGAATATCTCTGTATGAGCTTGATCAATTAATTCAAAAAAAATTCCCGCAAATTAAGGTACAAAAATCAATCAAAGCCTTATTGATATTCGAATGACTTGAATTTTTACTGAAACTCTTAAGAATATGTTTTAACCAAAACGAACGGCACACCAAATATACATTGGATTGTGTGAATTATATCTTATAGTAGTCCAACACCAAATATACAATCCAATGTATATTTGGTATACATGCGCTGCCTTGATCGTGTAAAAGTCAATGGGTACAAATTTTTTGAGCATAGATTATGAACAAATGCATTGTGGGGCTTAATTTCGGGTCTTTGACAAAAGATCTGTATTGTTCATTAAATTTAAAATACTTTTCAAGTGGCAATGATAAAAATTAGCTCAATCAAATAATTGTTAATGCTTGATTAATTTTTTCATTCAGAACGAATTGAAAATTGAATGATTTAAAGTTATTCGAATGAGTTTTTTTTTTTTGGAGCCACTCAAATAATTTAAATTAATGGATGCGTTATATCATTTGTTTGGGATTCAAAAAAGGACTGCACAATACTCCGTCGGTTCCTATCAAACGGTTCAATAAACAAACAAATCAACGCTATATTTGGTTTGGTTTTTGAAAAACTTTTTAAAAAATAGTAGGGGTAATAAGTTGAGAGAGAATAGAGAGAGAAATGTTGAAAGTAGGGGAAATTTTTTGAAAAATTCTTTTTGAAAAGAGAAGTAAATAAGGCACAAATTAAACAAGGAAAATTCTAAAATCAGCCCAATTGGCTGACAATAGTAAGTGTATGAATGTATATTAAAGGGTGTATAAAGTACACAGGAATACGTGTTTTCTTTGTTTTCTAGTGTGTTTATCATCAGCCCTGTGAGCTGACAATAGCAAGACCGATTAAACAAAAGGAAAACGTGATTGATTTGATGGGATTTGTTGATGTGATTGAATTTTCCAATTCTACATGCATTTCTACTGTAGAAAGTGCAGGTGCTTCTTACATTTTGATTCTTTCACCATACACGTCTTCCCAATTTCCACCATTGATTCTCGATAAGAATTCGTGCCTTGGTGCGTTTAGTCACCCGTCCTACGGTCTAGATTCAAGAATTTTTATTGAAAACCTTTTCTTGTTTGGCTTTACTACCTCTTTTTGTCTGGCGGGTTGACTTTTTCTTTTGTGAACTTTTGACATGAATGAAGAAATGCCTAACAGTTCAAGACAAGGCTTTATGGTTTTGACCAGTTCTATTAATCATTTCTATAGTCTATAGTTTGTTTGGTTTAGGTTTTCATAAACGCGGGGCCAAACTATGAACAAATTTTTTTTGAAATTTTAAGGTTCAAAAATCTAATAGTTTGTTTGGTTTAGGTTTTGAATGAGGTTTTTTGAGTAATGAGTAGAGAAAGATAGAAAGAGAAATGAGATTAATAATTGAAAGAAAACTTATGGCAGACCGTGTGCAAAGAAAGAAATTGAGTTTTGGGACCCAAAACGAACACATTCTTAAAACATTTAAATGTCTAAATAACATTCAACACAAAATAAAATATTTAGGTGTTCTTAACCCAAAAAAAAAAAAAACTAATATTAATATTGAAATTTAAAAAGAAAAAAAATCCCGAAACAACGCGGGGGCCATGGCCCCATATGCCCATATACAATTCCGTCTCTGAGGGGAGAGAGAGAGAGAGTATCTACTACTTTCGTTTACTAATGAATGGAGTATTAGACAAATGCACTCTCCTTTTCTTTTCTTTTTTTAAAATTTTCGTATAATTAGTAGCCCTGTTAGATACCTAGGTTCTTAATGCATTATTAGAGTATAATATTGTTTTTAGAAAACTGATTTTTCCACTCACTTTTTATCCAAATGCACTATTTTTGTTTTGTTTTGTTTTATTTTGAAAAAAATATATGAAGGGTAGTTGTATAACTTTAAGTGAATGAAGACAAAGAAGTACACTTGAACAAAAGGGGAGTATGAAAAATAATTTTCTTTTTTCATCCTTATTATTAGAGTATATTTGAATTATAAAAAAATGACCGACGTGAGAAGAATAGAGAGAGAGAGAGTGTGTGGTGGGTTTTCACCCCCACCCCTTCTCCTCCCCTTCTTGCTTCCCCCATCTATTTTTTTTTTGTCGGCAAAAAGATTTTATTACTCTTTGAAATTGTTACAAACACATATAGGAATAAGGAGAACGATATCAAATTCCTAACAAAGCTAAGAACAATTCTATGCCCAGTCCGAGATCCAATCCCTTGATCTGCAAGAAACTCAATAGGACAAGCTCAACCCAAAATAGAAACCCTAACTCTATCAACAACAAAACAAACCCCAGCCCTCCTACCAAGCTCGGCAGCCACCGTCCAACCACCACGCCAACGCCTCCATTGACTGCAACCACCGTCGGAACTCTGCTACGCCATTAAACCAAAGCTGATAACCCCTAGGAGAGAAATCGGTGGGAGCTCCGCACCAAAACACACGAACCCAAACCCCCTTGAATTATCCCCTCAGCTCCCACACCCATTCCAAACCGCCACCGCACCTCCCACAAAAAAACTCGCGACAAAGGGCGGTAGGACAAGTAAAAACAACAAAACAAAAAGAGGGGGAGAGAGCAAGACCAACAAGCACTAAGTGGATGGCAGAAGACGAAAACAAAAACGCAGATCGGCAATCATAGCACTTCCACCCAAACGAGAACTGCAACGCCATTAGGCCCTAAATCGGCAACATCCAGCAATGAAGATCGACGGGAAATCGCGCGCCGAAATAGAAATGGTAAACAAAACCGAAAAGGAAAGAGGGGAGAAGGAAAGATCATTGTGAAAGAGAAAGGAAAGGGGAGAAGAAAATAGAAAGAGAGAGGTGGAAGAAGATGAGATGGGGGGAGGAAGAGTCGGAGGGAGAAAAGACAGCATCACCAAGACAACAGATGAAACGAGAGAAAGAGAGAAGAAAAAAGGAGCAGCGAAAAAAAGGGAAGAAAAGGGAGCAAGGGGAGAGAGAGAAGTGAGGGAGAGAAGAGAGAGGAAGAGGAGGTGGGGGGAGGGGGGGTTTGACAAGGTGGCAGAGCCGCCTTCCCCCAAGGGGGAACCCGCCTATTTTGAGAAGAGAGGAGAGGAGGTGAAGAATTTTTAGAGAGAAAGGTCACCCTATGTACCAGTTGTTAACTTGTTACGGCTCTAGTAATTGGATTTTTCCGCTCATTTTTTCCCTCTATTGATCTCTTCCTTCCTCCTTCCCTCTCAGTCGCCCATCACCCAGACTCTCTCCTCTCCTCTCTCCCCGCTATGGTTGAGTGGTGGTCGAGACTCTCGTC
This sequence comes from Rhododendron griersonianum, assembly GCA_018127125.1. Taxonomy (NCBI): domain Eukaryota; kingdom Viridiplantae; phylum Streptophyta; class Magnoliopsida; order Ericales; family Ericaceae; genus Rhododendron; species Rhododendron griersonianum. Next base: position 26,675,771 of record CM030796.1, on the reverse strand, counting down.
CTTAGGAGAGATGTTCCCCGACAACCACATCATTTTTGGACATTGGTGACCCAGATCTGGTTTTCAGATCTAGGTTTTTAGCCCTCAGATCTGATCAGCCTAGGCAACAGATCCGTGGATTCTTATGCAGCAGTGGTGGTGGTGCGTAACAACTGCGACTGTGGTGGGACGAAGGAACGCTGAGCTTTAGCTACTAATGGAATCTTCTATCTTCCTCCAGCCATGAATGGACCGTATTCTCCATCAACGCAGCTGTCAATTTTGGCGTGATCTTTATATTTTTTCGTTATTTTTTTTCTTATTTTGTTCGGATCTTTTGGAACCTTTGTTGTATTTTCTGTTGTTGTTGTTGTAATCTTTTATTTTAATATAAATGGGATCTTGTTCGTCAAATAAAACAATCAAGTAGTTTTCTGATAAATGTTTAGCAAACACGCGCCACCTATTTCATTGTAACACCATCGATCGAGCAACGGATGAACACCTCTTATAAAACCAAGATATATCCTGCTGAGGTCGGCGAAAAAAAGTGAGGGAAAATAGCCAAAGCACAACTTTTCGGACTATTGAAAAGCTACTCCAAGTCCTTAGAACCTACGTGCCTCTATTACGACTTTTGTGCTTGGTCGTTCTTGTTTTTTTTTGATCCGCCTTGGTCGTTCTTGTTTCTCTTAGCTTTTTAGGCTTTTTGGGTGTTTTGTATACTTGTTAAAGAAATTGCATTTATTAGTTTTTCACTAAACTTTTGTGGATTATTGATTTGTCTCGACAAAAGGGATCAGAAAAATACAAATTTTTGACTTTTATCTAAATATTTTGGCCTTTTGGGCTTTATCTTTGATATTTCCAAAAATATTTGAATAAAAGTCATAATGATTTATTTTTCCGATTCGTCTGGTCAAGACGAATCAATAATCCACAAAAGTTTGATACAATTCTAACAAAAATAAAATTGAATAAAGACGATAAAACTCAAAAAGCCCTAAATATTCTCATAAAAGCTAAGGAGAACAACACAAACTAATGGTTTTACGAATATCTAGGCATGTCATTATTCTCACATACATCAACTCAAATAACATTTAACGATATTAGCTTGTAGCCCAATTAATTTAGCGTAAACGCACCCTCCATGGTGTACTTTACATATTCGAAGTGAAGACTGAGATGAGTTTGAATTGTAGTCTTTACTTACTCTTTTTCTAAAATTCTTAATTTGGATTCTTTTTAACAATATGTAGATCGGATAGATTTCAGTTGTGTATAGCGTAAAACGATAGAATAAGCAATTAATAAATCTATTAGAAACTACAACGTGGGACCGAGAACAATGTATATACTTCTTGATTTTTGCTTAGTTTTTGTTTATCTAAGTTTTTTTGTTTTGTTAAGCCTATGAACAATGTTGTATGTATTTAGAATTTTATGAGTGCAGCAATATTTTTTTTCTAAAAGATAAATAATTTTGGTGCATGGTTTTTTGAATTTTTCAACTATTTAAAAACTAACCGAGATCTTTCACTTGCTGTGAAAGAATATACTAGTAACAAATTGTGCACGAAAATGCTGTATTTTTATCCAAAACAACAAAAAAAAATTCTCGTAATTAGGCCTGTTCCGCTAAATAAAATAAGTATTTATTTTAAAATAAGTACTTATTTTTGAATTAAATGTGATATATTGAGAGAGAATGACATGTCTCGTAAAACAGAAAATAAGTACTTTAAAAATAAGAATCTTAACGGAACGGGTAAGGAGTTCGATATTGCACCATGAAGAAAAACACTTGTCTGTTGTTGATCGTGGGAGGATTCGGGTGAAGTGGTCGAAGGCAAGACTTGAATCAAATGAGGGTCGGAGCAAGTTAGGCAATCCAAAGCCATCTTGGCCTTCGATATATTATTACTCACATACCCTCAGATGGCAGAATTGTCAGAGCATCCACCACCGATTTTTGCCAATATCATTTTTTGGCTGATAGAATAGTATTATTTTGCCAAAAATTGGCAATGGTGCTACACTCGTATACGTCATTTTGCCATTCTCATTTTCTCTTCTCTCAATAAAAAAATGACAACTTTTGCCATATACTTTTTCTCAAATTTGGCAAATAAAATGGCTTTTGAGATTGTGGATGTGGAGTGCTAGTTGTCAATTCTTTTGTCATTTTTAACAATTTTTTTCAAAAGAAGCAACCGGTATGGTTGCTCTAAGGGTGCGTACTCTCATATGCTAGCTAGCTACAGTCATGTGTGATCGTCACTATTTCAATCCTAAATACATGTAGGCAAGTAATTTTTACATTTTTTTGGTTCACCGTCACGTTTGGTTTTGTTAATTTTCATATGAATTTATGGGGTAATTAATTTTCACACTGTTTTTATTATGATTGCATTCCTCTTTTTGTAATATTGTAACGAGCATTTACAATTCGAAAATTCTATGGAACCAACCAAGGTGCACCGATCGTCACAGTGGTCTCATTTCGGGTCCAGCACGGATTATCCGAGCCGTTCAATAATTTTAAAAAAATTCGAGTGAGTCCGTGAAAAATCAGCTTAAATGGATACGTGCAGATGCTCGATCCAATCTTCCAATTTTTCCATTCAGATTTAGGTTCCTGTAACCTGATTAAAAAATTGCAATATTGGATCGAGCACTTACACATATCTAATTAAGCTGATTTTTTTCAGACCAACTCAATTTTTATTTTAATTATTGAACTGCTGCAATCATCCTTTCGAGACTCGAAATGAGTCTCGTGTGACGATCGGTTCAGTGTCTATACACCTTTGGTTGGTGGCTGTAGTCGGGTTATGTACATCATAACCCTTTCATCAAGTGTAAAAAAATCGTGTACCCTTTCATAGTGTACAAAAATCATTTACACGCCTAGTTCGGTAAAAAATGGAGCATGAAAATCACTTCTTATTTCTAATAAAAAAATACGTGCAATTTCTTACGCATAAAAGCAAAGATTACAAAATACTGTGACATACAATAGGACAAAATAAAAAAAGGTAATAGTACTAGAATTCAATGCTTTATATGCATACACAATTACACATGTATATACCCTTTCATGGGATTTTGTGATCATCATGACGACGTTGGCGTATTACGATTCTAGAGAGAGAAACAAGATAGAGAGAGAGAAGGGTCAAAGCAGCAGCTACCAGCGCGGCAGAAGCAGCAGCAGCAGTATTTGTAATGATTTCGTAGAGAGAGAAAGATCAGAAGCTCGTGATGAGAATTTTTCTTTTCAGAGGGTAGACCAGACGCAGACGATCAGAGTCCCCAAAGGAATTTACAGGCCCCCTTCTTCAGCTTCCTCCCCTTGGTCTCTTCCTTTTCTCCTCATCTTTATTCCCCCCCCCCCCCGCCCCCCTCTCTCTCTCTCTCTCTCTAGACAGCTTTAACCAACAAAGAAGGCTGTTGTTGAGGCTGATATAGAAAGGTTTTCATTTTCCCCAGGTGGGTTTTTGGGGTATAGAAAAAACTTGATCAAGAACCGAAGAAAGTGGAAAGAAAGAGGTATTTTGGAGAGAAGAGTTAAAAATAGGTACCCATTTGGTCATTTCGGGAGATTTTCTTGTGTTTAGAGAGATGGGTAGTTGTGGGAGGAATGGAAGTGTGAGGCAGTACGTAAGATCGAAGGTGCCTCGTTTGAGATGGACTCCTGATCTTCATCACTGTTTCGTTGATGCCATTGACAGGCTTGGTGGCCAAGAGAGTGAGTCTCTCTCTCTCGATTTCCTTTCCTTTGTGTTCTTTGACCATGTTGTGTGGTTCTTTTATCATCTTATTCTTCTGTATCTCAATTTTTTATTTTATTTTATAATTTTGTAGAAGCAACGCCAAAGCTGGTTCTTCAGATGATGGATGTGAGAGGACTCACCATTTCACATGTCAAAAGCCATCTCCAGGTTCTCTCTCTCTCTCTCTCTCTTTCTATCTCTCGTTTTTTTTTCCTTCCAGTAATTTCTGCTCTCTCTTTAAAATTCCTTGTTTTGAATATGGCTTTGGGCGCTTTTCCAAACAAAAGAAAAGAATATGGCTTTGGGCTTCAATACTAACCGTGTGAATTGTTTTCCTCATTTGGGTTCTGTTTTCTCTAACCAGATGTACAGGAGCATGAAGAGTGATTTGAGCAAAGGTATCCAAACTTAAATCCTATTCATATACGTTGTTCATTTTTGTAGTAGGAGTACTATTTTTTTTGTTGCTTTTGTATTAAAATTCTACTCCACTTGGTAGTTTGCACAAGGAAGAACCAAGTATTTATTGCACCAAATATTCTTCTAGGAACCTTTGTTTCCTCTTTGGTATTGGTTCTTGACCCAAATCACAGGTTTCATACAATCACTCATTTGCCATGTTTTTGGAAATGAGCTTGGGTTCCTCAACTTCATTTATTGTCTGATTCCCTGTAAAGTTGTTTCCTTAGCCAAAATAGATGAGCACAGAATGAAGCCCCACTATCCTTTTAAATCTTCTAATATTAGCATTTCTTAAGAACCCCACAACCCTAATATTTATTTACTCCTCCCAATTTTTTTAAAATTTTTTTGAGAAGTCCCTCCCATATTTATTTACTAATAACATATTTTGGTTTGTAATTTTTCATATTTTGCCTTGGTTTCTTTCAAACAACAGGTAGGATTTCCAGCCAAGAAAGAAAACAATCTTTTGAAGATCATAGTGATGATGGGTGTTTGGATCAAGGAAATGGTTTGGGTTTCTCTCCCTCTTTAAATCACATTGAAGAACCGGATTCTTACTTGATGATCAACTGTCCTCTTCCTACTAAAAGGTTAGCTTTTTACACCTCTAACCAAGCTCTGCTCAAGCCCTCTATTCTTGTGCATTTCCGCCGTTGGATCAAGTTAAATTTTTTACTCATTTAAAAGTTTTAATAATCCAACGGCAAAAAATACATCAAAATATGGGAACACCAATATAGTGTTTGAATTTTTTTTTATGAGAGTAGTAGGGGTAATAAGTGGAGAGATAGAGAGAGAAATGATTAGAAGTAGGGAAATCTCTTCCTACTAAAAGGTTAGCTTTTTACACCTCTAACCAAGCTCAGCTCAAGCTCTCTATTTTTGTGCATTTCTGCCGTTGGATCAAATTAAATTTTTTACTCATTTAAAAGTTTCAATAATCCAACGGCAAAAAACACATCGAAATATGGGTACACCTCCGATGCATATAGGATTTGTTTGAGAGGCCTTTAATCCTTTGTTTCTTTCTTCTCTAACCCAAATATCAAGAAAGGTCTTTTTTTTAATACGGAGTAAGACTTATACGAAAAGGGATTTGCATTTACACATGCATTGATGTAGTAGTAGTTTTTTTGGGTAAAATGTAGTAGTAGTAGTTGTTTAGGCTTTAGCCCTTTAGCCTTAAGACATTTACTTTTGTAGATATTCTTAGAGACCCAAATCTCAAGAAAGGTTTTGGCAAGATACAAAACGGATTTTGCATTTACAAAAAAGGCATTGATGTTCTTTTTGTTTTCCTCAGAGCTCGAATCGAGGAGGAGATGGGTTTAGTAGAAGAATCGGAGAGTGTGGAATACTGCAACAAAAGAGTGGCAAGTGGGAAAGTGACAAATCCGTACTGTTTGGATGATTATAGGCAGGCTATAGCTGAACAAAGTGGAATAAAGGAGGAGGAGGAGGCTGTGGAGAGAGATGAGGAGGAGGGTGGTGGTTACAGATGGCAGGCCCATATTCCCCATCATCTTTTTTACAACCTCAACAATCCTTTTGGCTATGCAAGTTCTGTGGAACAATCTGATTTCCTCAAGGTAAAATTATAACACCTCCCTCCCATTTCTTGTTAGCAGGTTTTTTTTTTTTTTAATAACCGAATATCCGAGCTAACTTACTCGAATGTCGGGTAATCCTAGAAGTTCTATCAACCATCCGCTGGCCGGGCCTATTTAAATTCTTGTCAGCAGCTTTTGTGATCGTGCTTGATTCATTGTTGATTTTACAAAGTTTCAAACTTATGGTTTCTGGTTTTGTTTTTTTAGGAAAATGCTACTCCCTTCGTCCCTTTTTAAGTGTCATGCTTCGTAACTCCAATTTATTAAAAAGACATCATCATTATACCTTTTATATCAACTTTTTTCTCTACTTTCTCTACTTACCCATCATCATTACATTTTTACTCACTTACTTTTCAAAATAGAATCTACTTTTAGGGACAAAATAGACAATGCACCAATTTTTACCTACTAACTTTACAAAATGGACACTTATTAAGGGACGGAGGGAGTAATATTATTAAAATGTACACCGATATCCGAGAAAAGTGGTTTTATATCTTTAAATGTGTATTAATATATGTGAAGAGATGTGTATTGAAATCCAAATTTATTTGGCATTATTGGTTTGTTTTTAAATTGGTTATATTTGGTAGGATATTACTCTTTGGACCTGTGGATATATATACTCATGATTGGTAAGTAGAAAGGGAAATTGCACCCCCTAAATTTTTTGGGTTGGGCAGGTAAACATACATGCATATTGTTTCCTCTGAGGACACCTTCTAGTTTTTTTTTTGTTTGGGTAAATGAGGACACCTTCTAGTTATACTACCTCAATGCAGCTTCCAAACACATCTCATGGATTTGGGCAGATTGTAATTGGCTTGGGCTTTTTAATTGGTCATTAAACCTATTTACAACCTAATTACAGGATAATCAATTTTTTGGTTGGCAATTACAGGATAATCATTACCGATACCAAACCCGGCCCATTTATTTATAGTGAAACTCAACCCGTCCATTAACCCAATTACGTATGTATACTTACAATTACATTCCAAATAAATGTTTATATATGAAAAAGGCTTGTCTAACGTCAGTTAATGTGGTGTGATGTTAGTGAATTTGAGAGTAGCGTTAGTAAATTTGGGGTGCAGTTAAAGCGTTAACACAATCTGATCCGGTGTTACCATGTTAGTGATTTTTGTGTGCTTGTAGTAGATTTTGGCGTGGCGGTACTAAATCAGGTGTGCTGGTAATGAATGACTCATTGGACTCTTTTAATCCACCCACTAAGGACAGATTTGCGATTACCAAATTAGGTTAGCAACTCATCTCATAAAGTGGGTTGGGTTTTGGGTGAACACAGAATAAATGAATTTACTTATTTACATTGGTTTACGGGTTTGAGTTAACATTTTTTTAAACAGGGAGGGGTAAGAGAGTAATTCCACTTGCCACATTGACTAGGCAATTGTTGACTAGGGAGGGGGTATGAGGACCCCTCTTAAATACACGCACGCACACTCAACCCAAACTCCCGATGAGGGAGCTAGCCCAGATCGCAGGCCCAAAAGCCTTACCCGCAATCCAAACTTAAAACATTATAATACGAATCCCCAAATGGGATGGGTAAGTCTTAACCTCGTCTCCCAAGCTAATTGATCAGTAGTCCTTGTATAAAGTTATATAAACCCAACTTCCCATACTCTTCCCGACCCATTTATTTAGAGGGAAATATACTTACCCACTTCCATTTGAACCTTGTAGTATTTACCCCCTACCAGGAAACTGGAGATTACGGTTTGACTGGTATGCTTTATTCAGTGGCTATGTGGTCCAGTCCTTTAAATTTGATAAATGGTGAGAGGGGGACCCTTCATTTTGTGATCCCGAAATTCGGAGTTCAAAGTGGCCGCCTTTAATGCCATTATTACTAGAGCTGTACAGTACGTCTATACCGTAACCCTCAGTGTGCCTTATTTAAGAGTAGCAGGCTCATCATGCAGCACCCCCTTGTCCTTGCTCAAAATTACTACTATCATCACTTAGCAAAAATGACCTTTCTGTTAAGAATATCACACGCCTAGTGTGTGACCAAATGCAGCCGAAGGTCCATCAAATTTCAAGGGTTTAGATCCTTCATGTGATGGTCCCTCGTGTAGTTTTTCACGTGACGCAAAACGGAACCAATTACGGGTCCATTTGACAATCCAAACAGATCATTTTGTAAGTCTCCATGTGTTTAACTTCGTTGCCAAAAATTACTGTATTTTCATTGGACATTGGTGTCCAGTTAAATGTTATCATTTTTGTCACAAGTGAAATTGACGGTCAAAGAGTTTGATTGTGTATTTCACGTGTCAAAAATCATTCAATTAAGCTTTTAGCGTTCTCCGGTCAACTTGGTTTTTTTTCATTCACATTAAAAACGATGAGACCTACTAAATGAACAGTTTGGATCATGAATTGAGATTGTGATAAGTCCCGTTTTGTTTCATATGGGGAATTATACAAGAGACCATCACATGAGAGGATCTTGGGATTGTGATAAGTCTCGTTTCTCCGAAGGGTTCTGATACTGGTTTGAAGAAACTTTTTTTCTAACTGGGTGAAAGTGGAGCTTGAGTCCATTTGTCCTTTGGCAGGCATCGGTAATCTGTAGCTCCCTTAATTATGTGCGAGGAATTGCCCTATTGAGTAATGGGAAGCGGGCTACTCCCCGACTTTCACATACCTTGTGTCTTTCATTGTGTTTTTTTGGTGCATTATGAGTTTGGTACGTATAAGAGTACTACAGGTACAATCTTTTGGTTTTCGGTTTCTGGTTAATGAATTGGGTCACAACTCACAATTACTTGAGGTTGATGGAGGTATTCATGAAAACATGTACATTTCCAAATGTAACAGGTTTAAAACCAATCACGTAAGTGCTCACAATTTTATTAGGTTTCTAATTGGTTTTACCTTTAAAACAATCAAAGGTTTGTCCTTCAATGAATACCAGATCAGCAAAGTTAAAACAAATTAGGAAGAAGCTTATTTCAGATACGCCGAGTTAATAGGACGAGCCGAAGTTGCGTCAGTAAGATGGGTTCTAGAAGTTCATGTTGGGAGGATGAAGAAACAGAATATAAACGAAGGCCCAAACAAATGCAAGGGGATCGCTTTCATTTCTAGCTATTTTTGTTGATTTTTTTCATGCAATAGTACGTCTTCGGGATAATACATACTCCTATGTTCTTCTTCGATAACAGATGGCCATGCAAGAAGGCCAACAACATGCATCTTCAAAGCGCTTGAAATTCAACAACTCTGGAAATCATCATGCAAAGGATGAAGAGGCCGGTGGTGGCAGATTGTCACTGTCACTCTCATTGCACCAACCCTCTGCCCAGATAAGTTATGGTTCTAATTCGACGAGTGAGATCGGTGAGGCAATCTCGTCTTACTCCAGGTCTTATATCAATGACTGCTCTGTTGGTTCCTCTTCGGAAAAGCGCGCCATTAACTTGGATCTCTCTATTGCTTTATGTGGTAGCTAAGTATACTGTACAAGTTTATATCTGTTTAATCGGGTGATTTCATCCCTATTTTGCTTTGGTTGGGTTTTGTATTTAATCTATGGCTTTAAATAGTAGGATGTACTACCGGAATTCTTTCCACCCCTATATATTAATGGAAAAAACTGTGTTATTAGTTAGATCTTGTGAGTATGCGTTAATCCACCCTTTTATGATCTCGAGGCAAATGTTTCTGAATGTGAAATCGCCATGACTGCAATTTATCTGACTTGATTCACTTGAATATTAGATAATATAAACGGTTGCTATTGGTTCTGATTTTCGAAGTTTCAGCCTTTAGGCCTTTTGTATCATGGGTAAATTACAGTTAACCCCCTCTAACTATGCCTCGGTGACACTTAACTCCTTCTAACTATTATTTTTGGCACTTAGCCCCCTCTAACTAATTGAAATTCAAACGGTCATAACTTCAAAGTCCGAAATCGAAAACATGAAAATTATATATTGATTTCGAGATCTTAAAGTCAGCTTTTTAATGACATCAAAATCACATTACGATTCAAAGCACACAGAAAGTTATGATCAAAAGAGTAAGGGCTGGTAGACAGAAAGACCATTTTGATCATAACTTTCTGTGTGCTTTGAATCATGATGTGATTTTGGTGTCATTAGAAAGCTGACTTTAAGACCTCGAAATCGATATATAATTTGCATGTTTTCGATTTCGGACGAAGAAGTTATGACTGTTTGAATTTCAGTTAGTTAGAGGGGGTTAAGTGCCAAAAATAATAGTTAGTGGGGGTTAAGTGTCACCGAGGCATAGTTAGAGGGGGTTAACTATAATTTACCCTTGTATCATTTGGTGGTGTGCTGTTAGCTATGTTAGAGCAAATCCACCTACGTACGGGCCGGTGTCAAAATGGCATTGTCAAATTCATTTTTTTGGCTTGCTACAGTATAAAAAAAACCCAATTTTTTTTTTTTTGACAATAAAAAGAACTTCATAGATAAAAGAGTCATTACATCCCAAAGTTCATTACAACATTAAGCACAAGGCTCAAAGAAAAACCAAAATAAACAACAAACATATCAAAAGTACAATCTTCCATGGCAAAAGAAACAAAAGAGAAAGCTCATCCGGTGTCAAAAGGATAAGAAATATCCACTTCTGAATGGATCCTGGAAGATGCCGCAAACTTAGCCAAAAAAGATGTTTGATGTACACTGGTTTGGTGCCACCTTGCCAAAACTTCAAATTCAGACCATTAGGAAGGTGTTAAAATGACTAACTTTTAAAGGTCAATTTACCCAAAAAAAAAAAAACTTTTAAAGGTCAGACATAGAACACTCACTTCCATTGAGGTTTAGTCTCATTTTCTTCAAAGATAGGTACTTGCAATTTAATTGTTCTGAACCGTGTAGACGTATAGAAATATTGTAAATGATGAGTGGATTACCAAACGCACCCTTTATAGAGAGATCATCCTTATAAAGGGTTGCGTTTGGTAACATTTTCAGTGTTTCAGTTTTTTGTTTTTAAGAAACTAAAAGTAGAATCAGGTTTATGTTTTTATAAAAACAAAAACAAGACACATGTTTGGTAGTAATATTTTTTTTGTAAACAGTAAAAAATGAAACTTTTTTTTTTTTTGTTGAAGAGGGAGAATAATCAAGGTAAGGGAAAAAAAGAGAAGGGAAAAGCTGTAAAGTTAATATGAAAAAAGAGTTATGCCGTTTATTGATTTGGTAAATGTGTATATTGAGCCATCAAATTCAAATAGAAGACAGAATTAAGATGCTTGTTTTGGAAGGTGAAGTTTCCGAATCCTGCCCATCTATGGGTTGAGTATACACAGTCATATGACCGCCCATCTTCCCAAGCACATCAAAAACCGAGAGAGAGAGAGAGAGAGAGAGAGAGAGAGAGAGAGAGTGAGAGAGTACTGGTACTGGATGAAATAAAAATGATCGGGATCTCCTTGTTATGTTTGTATTCCTCCAAAAAAAAAACCTGGGGAAAACACCTTTTTTGTAGTTTCCATAATTTACAAAAATTCTAAAAACGTTTATGAAAAACGAAAAAGTAGAAACATGTAACCAAACAAGTTTTCTTCATTAGTTTTCAAAACAGTAAAAACAAAAACTGAAAATAAAATGGTTACCAAACGCCCCCTTTGCAGATTTTGATATTTTTTTTTAGTACTATGTATTAATGCGTCACTATATGTTCTGGAGAACCAAAATGGCTGCATCTTCAATTTACAACATTTTGTATCTCAACTTGGCTCAGCTGGATGATCATAAAATGTTTACTCAGTTTTTGTTGCCATTAATTTCTTACTTCTACAACTTTCTACTCCATAGATAGATATCCATAGAGACTTCCTATGAGTCGCTTTAAGCATTGCTAGTCAGGCTATTGTTGCTAATTAAAGTCAGTTTTACAATCTGTTACTACTATTGTATTAATTTGTGATTTGTGTAAAAATAATTTTACTCTATGTTACATGGATTCAGCTACGTACGGTACGGTACGGGCTTCTACTGCACATCTAATAATCAGATCTGTGAGTCCTACTCCCCGACTGGTTGGACGACTCGGGAGAAATGTTACAATGTGTTCGTATTTTGTGGGATCATGCATATGGGATTTCCCATACATAACAAATACTCCGTAGAAAACGAACTTAACAATTTTCAACAAAGTGATTTTTACGCACATTAATCGATCTGTTTTTCCTGATTTTCTGGAACTTTCCAAAGATATTTCTTTTTTTGATCAAACACAAACCTATCATATATATATATATATATATATATATATATATATCCAATAAAAAATGGTACATCCATCGTTATGGGTTACAACCCAAAGACAGGAACCAGAAAACACAAGGCAAACAAAAAACACATCCCACCCAAAACAAGAACAAAGACCTAACATAACCAAACAAACATGCAAGATCTCAACATAAATAAAACACCCCACAAATCGCAAAAGAAAGCCCCAAACAAGCCCTCAACGCCGACCATGCAACAAACGATACCATAAACCTGCAAAAACAAAGATTAGGCCCAGAAGAGATAAGTCAATGAAACGCACGGCATTGAGGAGCGCGATAGGAATGCGGATCAGCCTCTATAACCCTTTCCCTTCTCCGCTTCCTCCAAATGGAATGTGGGAGTGCCTTATCACCACCAATACTGCCTTCGACACTGACGACCTTCGTCCGCTTCTGCTTGCCAGAGTATCTCACAAAAACATTATCACAGTCCTCCATCCGGTATTGCCCGAACGCCACAATCCTCTTTGCCTGCAAATTCTGAGGTCCCAAAGCAGAATCCTGACAATCATCTTCTCCTCCAACCCTATCAGACGAGGACTCCTCAATGCTCAACTGATGATGGTCAGGTATTGGAGAGACAGTCACACAGCTGATTGGTGAAAAAGGAATCTCTTCCTCCACTTCCATTCGGGAAGGACTAGAAAAATCATGCTCTCTAACTAAAGGATTATCAACTACCAGGACCTCAACACAAACCTCCTGAGACATATATCCATCAGGGCTACAAGGATGGTTGTCCGTCAAAGATGGCTCTAGAACCTTAACTTCCACATCTTAGAGGCTGGGCATATGGAAAAATCGGAACCTCTTATCTAAATCCCGAAGGCAATGGCGTCTTACTAAGAGAAACTCTCGCCCCATAATAACCTTTTTTGATTGATGGCGAAACTTCATACCACCCCGGGACACCAAATTCCTGTCAGGTCCTTGAGGCCTTTCAAATCTATCAACAGACCACGAGCAACCAAAAGGAAAGCGATAGTCAACCTTGAACTCCGTAGCAGCACAACCAGAAGAAACCATGGGATCCTTGGACACAACTCCCAAACAACCAATCCCATCCAACTTGCTTACCTCCACTGTATCAGTAGACCGTGAAAATTCCCCAACGTGAAAATTAGTAGAAGCAGAGGAACCCCCACAGCATTGGTTAGGAAGCTCCCTAACCTCGTCATCCACATCCTCCGAGTCGGAATGGTCCCAATTGCCACGTACTTCCTCCCACGGCTCATACTCCGAATCAAAAAGCTCATGAAACCTAGCTTCTGCAGTGACCCTAGCTTCCGCTAATCGAGAAGGCCAAACCCAATAAGCTCGAAAATCCTCCGGGCCCATATCATCCAAAACCATATCCCGTTCCGAAAACAAGTCTAGAGACCTCGCAATACCCTTCCTTAGCCACTTTAGACAGACGATGGGAACCACGAGAAGACCCCGTAAAAAAACTTTTACTCAACCGAAATTTCTTGCCCATCCAGATTTTGGATAAACAAAGCCCTAATCACCACCCAGATTTTGGATCTTCCAGACTGATCAACAAAGCCCTAAACTTGCTTAAAAGTAAAATCTTTGAACCAAATCACGAACCTCGAACACAACCTCCAAACCACTGGTTACCCCCCAAAACTACTGATTATCCAGATTCACATCAAGTGCCAACAAACCAATGAGACACCGATGATGCAAAGAGAACCCGTACCTGAGAATCTGAGAACGAAAACCTCCGATGATCAGGAGAATCAGTAGATTTGGAACTCTCTGTGAGCGATGCAGAACCGAGATCTTCGCAAGAATGAAACGGAGTACTGGATCATATACCTCTCTGCAAGACGAACCCAGCGCACCCCACCTTGTCGCCGTCCGGTCACCGGTAGAGCCGCACGCGGGGCGTGAAGATCAACGGAGAAAGCAGCGCCTGGATGCTTCTAGAGAGACTTTCCAAAGATATTTCTTGAATAGGCAACAGAGTTTAGCAGGTCTGTAACGTAATTAAGAGATTGGCTCTTTAATGGTTCAATATGTATGTGTGCTCCAGTTTTGATGGCTATTGTCCCCTGTTCTTTCCATAACTCCCCTGAGCCACATTGTTCAAGCACAAATTTGACCCTTTGTCTATAAAAGGTTAAAAAAAAATAATTTCTTTAATTATTTGGTTTTGTAAGTGAGAATGTATTCCTTCTCACTGTTAACGTCTAGACGAAATAAACACACTATCTTTCAAAAGCTGTAGGATCGGATCAAAAAGAAAAGCTGTTGGAAAAATATCTTCAACCAAAGCCAAAGGCCCAAAAAAAAAGTCCTTGTTGAAAGACTCGACAGAAAAAAGAAAGAAATTCCAAAAACAAGAAATTGCCAAAACTTATGTTATTTGTGGTCATCCTCATTTTGATATTGTACGATATCACGTAAGTTTATTAAATGAGAGGATTTTACTCGATTTTCTTCCATTTTTATATGTTTATCTTAGCTTTTAAGCTTATTTTCATCTTCCAATATTTTTTTAAACATTGGGCCGAAATTTCATTCGTTCTCACTCACAGACTTCACACAATTAAAAGAAAAGAAACATGTGATGAACTGTATTTGCCTCAGGGTCCGACTATTTGCAACTGCAAATTTACTGTATGTAGCTTGTTTTAAAATAAATCACTTTCGGACAAAAATGCCCTTAAAAAAGGGAAAAAAAAATAACCCTACTATTACTAAATATAACCATAAACATACAACCCCTACCCACTCCTCCTCTACATAAACCAGCAACCCACCATCACCACCTCCATAACCGCTACACCACCACCTCCATAATCGCCGCACCACCACCGGTCACCTCCTCCCACCTCCTCTCTCTAACCAATGTCAGACATTTTTATTGGGACCTTAATAAGAAACCCTTTGTAAAATGATCTTCCAGACTTCGATTCAGCATAAATTTTTTTTTATACTGTGACTGACTTTAGAACTTGTTAAACTTCAGCAAATTCTTCTCTCTCTCTCTCTCTCCCCCTCTCCCATTTCGTGTTGAGCGTCGTCGGATTCTCACCATCATCGTCTTCCTCCATCGCTGCCGCAGAAATGGAAAGAGGTAGAAAATTTCGGAAATTACTTTTTTTTTTTGTGGTAAGTTAAGGTTTTATATCAAAACAGAGGCACTACCCCCTGAACACAGCATACAGCCAAGAAAAGTGAAAAGGGCTAGGAACATACTCCTACCCTAACAACAAGAGAACAAACAAACTCCTACTCCCAAAACAGAGCAAAGACAAAAACTAAGATGAGAACAAACTAGCAACACCACTAGCTACCAAAGAACCTAATGAGGAAGCCATCAAACAGTGGAGAAAGTAGCTTGAGAGATGTTCCACATAGCACACAGTTGCTGGTTCTTGGAACTTCTTTTCACATTCCTCCAAAGACTCAAACAACTCCTGATATCAGACTTCACCACAGATACAAGAGCAAGAGCATCCCTCTGATAGCCTTGAAAAACTCTATTATTCCTTTCCAACCATATATGATAAAGAGAAGCAGCCAACACCATTTTGTACAAGGACTGCTGCTGCAACCCATTGCTAGTCATGTGCTGACTAGCCCAACCAATCTCTTGATCCAACCGAATCAAGCCCCTACGATAACCACAGATTCGCAGGAGCTGCCCCACAATATAGGAAGAGTATGGACACATGAAAAAAAGATGCAAATGACTTTCAGTAGATGCAGCACAGAGAACACACAAAGCATTGGGCACCACACCCCATTTTTGCAGCCTATCCTTTGTTGTAAGCCTGCCATGAATAGCCAACCACTAAATAATAGCCCATTAAGGAATATGAGCCTTGAACCAGACAACTTTCCACCAAGAAACAACTGGCCTAACCTCTCGAATTTTGTCCCACGCAGATTTGATAGAAAACCCTTGGCCATTTAGTAACCAAATTACAGAATCAGATTGACTAGAATTTGGAACCAAGGCAGTAGGAGTGTTCTCAATGATTTCCTTAGTGACTGCATTCCTACGTCTGGGCCAATTCCAAGAACCATTACTGATAATAGAGGCCACTTTAGAAGACAAAGACCTTCCCAAATTAAAGACAACCCTCTCCCCATATCTAGAAAAGAGAGGCCCAAGGGGATGCCAATTGTCTAGCCACAGAAAAGTTTCAAGCCCATCACCAACCACACAGATTTTATCCAAGGTTGAACCAAGCTTCGCAGCTTAAAAATCTTCCTGATGATCCACGAAGAAGAAGGGGGAGTACACATATGCCAAAGACACTGCCCTTTAATTACATAGGAATGAATCCACCGTATCCACAAAGAATCAGCTTTTTTTGATATGGCCCAAAGATGTCGAGACATAGCAGCTTTATTCCAATCCTTAAGCGCTCGTATCCCCGACCCTCTGCTTTAGGAGAACAAACATCCCTCCATTTAACTTTAGCACCAGTAGATTTTAAAACAGTCCCAGACTAGAAAAAATCCCTGAGAACACCCTTTATTACTTTAAGAACTTTTTGAGGTAGGATGAAAATGGAACTCCAATAATTTTGCATACTAAACAGAACAGACCTGATTAGCTGCACTCTCCCCCCATAATACAACATTTTGTTGGTCCAAGTTTGAACCCTCTTGAACATCTTATCAATAAGAGCCTGACAATCACTTGCATGGAGCCTTGTGGTGATAAGAGGCACACCAAGGTACCTAACTGGAAGCACACCTTCTGATATAGCAAGAGTAGCAAATAATCCCACTTTTTCTTCAATAGCAACCCCAAAGAAAAAAATACTACTCTTTTCCAAATTAGGACGAAGCCCCGAAAAGGAATGAAAATCAGTCAACACAGAATTGACCAACTGTAAAGAGGACTGATCAGCCCCACACAAAATAAACAAATCATCCGCAAAGATAACATGGGAAAGCTGCAGGATAGAACATCTAGGATTGTAAGTAAATCTACTCTGACTAATTCTATAGTGAAGCAGAGAGGAAAACACTTCCATGACAAGCAAGAAGAGGTAGGGGAGATAGGATCGCCTTGTCGCAAACCCCTTTGGCCAGGGAAATAACCAACAAGCTCACCATTAATCACAATAGAAAACATGGCAAAGTTAACACACTTCTTGACCCAATTGATGAACATGGCAGGAAGACCCATCACAGTCATGATGTCAAAAAGAAAAGGCCAGGCAACTGAATCATAGGGATTATCAAAAAAAAAAAAAACTGAATCATAGGCTTTCATAAGGTCCAGCTTCATGGCACACCTAGCTGGACCTTGATCTTTATGATAGTCCTTCACAAGTTCCTGCATGAGCAACACATTGTCGACAATACTTCTTCCTTTCACAAAAGCAGACTGACAAGGGTTGATGAGGCTAGGAAGAAAAGGTTGCATTCTATTCACAAGGATCTTAGTAATGCATTTGTAGGGCACATAACAACAAGAGATAGGTCTGTAATCCTTAATAGTAGAAGGGGCTTCAACCTTACGAACCAACGAAATAGCAGTAGAATTCCATTCTTTTAAGAGGAAACCTGAATTCCATTCTTTTCGGAAATTACTTTCCAAGCAAAACCCAAAAATTCGGAAGTTAATTCCTGATTGTGACCCAATAATTTGGAAACTAACACCCGAACAAGATTTGAACATATACTTTCTATTTTTTTCCTGTAAAAAATGCATTTTTAGAATGCTTTATCCGTAAAACGCATTTCGTTCATGCGCGATTGACATCACGCATTTTGGTAATGCGCGATGGACTGTGGTTTCGGATTCCAAACCTGAAACCCGTGGGAGTTTTTGGTCGATTTAGATTTTAATACTTGAAAATTTCTACCATTTTCGGATTTTGATATTCGAATGTGAGTTTTTGGTCGTCCATCTTGGTTGTGGGTTCGATAATGGTTAACGACATCCATGAAAACGTAGAAGATTGGTTCTTGTTTCGAAGAGGATAAATGGCCCTAAAAAAAGAACAAACTGTCCTATGAAATGGTAACATTGCTTTTTTTTTTAAACAAGAACAGGGACAGAGAGGAAAGAACGGGGTGGTGCTGTGTTAATAGTAGAGGAGAGAACGGGGACAGAGAGAAGGGGGAAGGGGAGGAGGAGGAGGAAGATGACTGATGGGGTGGGAAGGGTATTTTTGAAAGTTCATGGATATTTGTTAGGTTGCATATAGAAAATTGTTATAAGATTTATGGATTTGGTTTAACACAGGCTACGTACAGTAAATTCGCAGTTGCAAATAGTCGAACTTTTTTGCCTCATTAAGAGGTCCCCACATAACGCTACTGTTTTGCCTCATTAAGAGGTCCCCACATGTGCTCTCCTTTTGTTTGCTAAGGTCCGTTTGGAGCAACAAAGCACTAAACAAAGAAAACAAAAACCTGTTTCACAATTCGTACCACTCTATCGATGTCGGAATAAGCTTATTTTTTCACGTAACCATAAAAGGTATTTCGTAGAATAATGAGCTGTTTGAATTATCTTTGTGGGACCCAAAATGAACCCCACAGAAAATTAATAAATCATTAGTCTGAATGAAGTGGTTTTTTCACAACTCTTAACGTCCTACCGATATCGGATTGAGCTAACGTTTCTTAAGAACCCAATTTATTTTTTTAAGAATAATGACCGGCTTGAATCATATTTTGTGGGACCAAAATGGGCCAATCTGATATTGGTAGAGCATTATGATTTGTTAAAAAATCACTTATTTTCAGAGTGATGATTTATTAATTTTTTGTAAGGCTCATTTATTCCACCAAAATGATTCAAGCTGCTCATTACACTTACAATATTTTTTATGGGTTCCTAAAAAATTACCTCAATCCAATATCGGTAGGTGAAAACTCTCGTTTTTGGCAAAGGCGTGAATGCTTTGAACGCGGGCGTGCCAAGACTTGTAGCGCCTAACTTTTGGTGAAGATTCCCGTGAATCTTGACTTCTAACGTATGAGCGATTGCGTGTGACCCAAAGGTAAAAGATCACAATGAGGTTCGTGATTTGCCACACGGTTGTGGACTTAAAAGTTCCTAGTCGTAGAGGAAATGGACGTAGAAACGTAAAAAAATGTGAACTTTATTACTCCGAGATAATAAAGTTTGATTGCAAGAAAAGTAAAAGATCCAAACTACTTGATGAAGTAAATTTGAATGGGGTTTGAGCACGAGGTACTCGATAGGCTACTTTGCTGAAAGTAGGAAAGTTTTTGTAAGCATTGAGCTTTGATTGGTGTTGGACCCTTCTTTCGGCATTGTGAACTTGTATTTATAGGCACAGCAGTAAGCTGATTCAGGCCTGAATCCGAATTCTGCATTGCACCATAAGCTGCCATGTGTCCCATGATTGTTCCTCCTTTTGTGCATGTAGATCATGGGTGGTTATTTGCAGTTGAAAGGTCATGGGGTGATGTGGTAGCAACCCCCCACTATCTCCTCTTCTTTCATGCATTTGACGCATGGCCAATTGACTTACTCAATTGGCCTTTGAACTTTGGAGGAAAATAACCACCTCGGCAGCAACCAAATCCCTATAATTGTGGGCCGCACCTTTTGGACCAGATCTGCTCCTTTCTTCGTGGGCCCAACCGTGGGCTAGTTCCCCAAAAGATCTTGGGCTACATTCTTCACATGGGCCGCGTGTCCCTTGGGCCCAAATGGAAAATACCCATGGCCCAAGATTTACCCAATTAATTACACAGCTCTCGGCCCAAATTAATTAAGGAATTAATAAAAAGCCCAATCACGACTAGCCCGATCCGTGATGCCAAAAACGGGTATAAACATTGCCCCCCCATGCCTTGATTCTTGATTTTTAGGATCAAGGCATGTATAAAAAAGAAAGTTGTTTTTGGCATCCAAACAGTCCTTGAATCCTGTTTTAGCATACCTTCTTTTGTTTGCCTTGCCTATGGATGGTAGGCATTAGGCATTGTTATGCTCCATTCAGGCCTTTGATAATATGAGATCTGTCTTCAGGCCTGAACCATGAAAGACCCGTCAAAAAGGCCTAGAAATATATTGGAAGGCCTGAACTTCTTCTTGGAATGCTTATAAACGTGGTTCAGGCCTAAACAAAGGGCTCAAAGGGCCTTCATCTCTGCGAAAAAGACCTGCTTACACCAATATGAGGCCTGCTTCAAAGCCTGGTTGTAGAGAAGCCATAGCATCATAAAAAGGCCTGGTAAGGACTAAAAATAGCTTGGAAGGCCTGAACCTCTGCTTTGAACTTTCAGGCATGCTCGATGAAATGAAAAGGCCTCCACCTTTGCGAAAAAGGCCTAGTAAAACTCTAATAGGGCCTACTCAATGACTAATAGGCCTTGGCCGAACATTTTTAGAGATATTTGTTCGGCCTTTGAAGGACTCTTCATCGGCTACTCAGCCCTTTTTACAACCCCAACGTTTTTGCGTAAGCCAAGTGAATAAGACCCGCATTTGATGTGCCCCACAAATCCAATGCGGGCGCAATTCTACACACTTAAGGCCTACAATTGGCCTATGGTTGTAATGCCTTTTGGTAGTTTGGACAATGCCAAAAAGGCCTTCATTAACCGGGGGAGGAGGGGGATCTCCGATTACAAATGAATCAAGATCAAGCCCTGGAGTGTTGTCGGTTTCCTCATCTTCATTCAGTTCCTCCTGTTCTAGAACAGGTGCGGCATGCAATTCAGACCTGGCCATAAGGCTGATGGCAGGTCTGAATCCTTCCTGACTTGTATCAATGATCTGATCACCGCTCAGGAGTGAATCTGCATGTGGTAGCTCTTCAAACTTTAATGTAATAATTTACATAGTTGAAAAAGATGGTATGACCCCGCTCATTTTGGGATTGGATTTGTAGGTAATAAGTGCAGAGAGAAATAGAATAATGATAAAAAATAAGAATAATAATTAGAGAGAGAAAAAAAATGAGAGTAATAATTAAAGAAAAATAGAATAATAATTAAAATTCAAAATCTAAAATCCTTAACCGAACAAGATCTATAGCCTAAGCCCCAACCGGATTTCGAATTCCGCACCACAGCAACCTCAAATCCAAGTCTCAGGTTGTTTCAGACCGCTCTCTTAACTTTTCATTGCCCTCTTTTTTTGGCTAAGTAAAAAGGGCAGAGGTGGGGCCATGGGCAGTGCCATCCTTCTCTTTGCTGATCATAGAGACTTCACATCCGCGCTGGACTTTTTCTAGAGATCAAAGAACCATAATCTCTCACCCCTAAGGGTTAGTGGATCACAGTCAGGTAGGTCTGTTAATGGATCTGATTCAATCTGTATTTAATTCGAATTCGATAACGTCGATCCGTAATCTGATAATTCAAGGATACTGATATTGGCATTCCAAAAATTGATGCATGCACTCTAAAATCAGTATAATTCCAAAGCCACTCTTCTTTGTTTTATGGAGTGCCTCCATCAATTTTTGGAGTGCCAATATCATTTTCCTAATTCAAATACAGATCGGATCGGATTCGGATTCTATAGATTAAATCCGCTATGAATCCGATATAAAATTTATTTTGAAAAAAAGCCCTATTTCCTTGTCTATTGCTACTGCCACCAGTTTTTCTCCGTTCATCCCCCTCGAATTCCACATCGTCTCTTTCTTCCCTCTTCCCGCTTCTGATCCTGGCGAGAGACGCGAATTAAAACAGAGAGCAAGGAATTCTGCACTTCATTTTCGATAGGCGAAGAGGAACGTATCAGTTTGAGTAATCAGAAACCCTAAACTCTACGCCCATCAATGTCCTCTTAGCTCTCTCTCTCTCTCTCTCTCTAGATTTTCTGCAATTACAGAGTCGAATTTTTCGATTGACTGGCTAGTTGTGAGATTTCAGGAGGATTCAATCAAACTTGAGAGTTGAGCCAGGCTTCGCGGAGAGACCAAGTTCGAGAGGGAGGCACGACTCGAATCCGTGACATCCTGACCACCCAAACCGTATGGGAATGAGCCATGAGCCACTACGCTTATGTCTCCCACGATGAATTTCAGTTCTCTTTGTTATCTCTGAGTCATCAAACATATACGTGAGTTCTCATTTTTTTTTTCCATCATTTCGTAAATAGATATGGCTTCCAGTGAGATTTTGTCTCCTTCACAATCACCAGCAAAGAAGCAACGTTGGGAGGGGACCCTGCAACCCCAATCTTCATCAGAAGAAACACAAGACCCTAGATCCAAAATTGAATACTATACTTATGATGAAGATGTGGAAGATGATAGTGATGGAACGCATGAGATGACTGATAAGGAATATGAAGAGTATAAGAGGCAGATAGAGGAAAGCAATGTGCGTTTGCTTCCTTCCCCTTGTATTTTCAGAATTCTCTCTTGGGTCGATTTGTTTCTGAACTGTATTTTCTGATTGTTGAATATTATGTTGGGATCACAGGGCTTCGATGTCACGCACTTCCCGCATTCCTTTGCGTTAGGTGAAATTGCACCTCTTTTTTCCTTTGCGTTCGATGAGGTTGCTGAAGACCTCAAATCTCATTCACAAATGGCACTCCAGCAATACAATGCTCAAAAGGTGTTTCTTTTTCGATTTCCCTTGCTTTATCACAAATTTTTTTTTGAATTGTTTGAATTAACATACAATGTTAGCACACACACATGCACAAAATGTTGTTAACAGAAGTCATTGATGAGTGGGGACCAGTAATATTAGAGTCACCAATATGTGCCTACTGCCTAGCATCAGGTGCCCAGGTTATATGGTATGTGATTCAAATGTGGTCACTGTGTGCAGAATATGATTCTGGAGTTTGTGAAGGTTATAAAGTCAAACAGGCATGGAGTATTTCATTACCTTTGACGTTAAAGACCCTGATGCTGTTGATGGTCGTACTATGGAATTTCAAGCAGAAGTGTGTGAGGGGATCTCCGAAACCACCTTAAAGTTGTGTAGGCCAAAACCCGAACGAGGTAAACTACCTACTTTGGTTTGATGGTATTGATCGATACTAAGAAGCAATGCTGTAATGTTTGAAGTTATTTGTTGTTGACTGGGTAGCTCGTCTATACCTACTATGTTTTGTGTTTATGATGTATTTGTTACAATGCAAAAAGGAGAGACCCAAAAGTAGTAGTTTGTTGCCAAATGTATGAGAGTAATCTAAGCTGAATTCAAACCCAGCCATCTAGGCCATATATATGAACCCCAAGTAACGCTTAGAAACATAAACCCTAAACCATTGGTGGGAGAGAATTGTACACACCTATGCTCCAAAACAGTGAATTGAGCGATCTAAAGCTACTCTAAAGGTTTTCCTTTAGAAACTAGAGAGTGTGGAGCTTTAGCAAGACATTAAGAGAAAAAATTGGTCATAGACTCATAATGCTTCCATAATCGTGTGAGTACTTCTAAAAAATTGTGATCCTGAACACCTCTGCGTGGTGCTCTAGGGTCCTCCACTCCACCACACATTTGTGTCCACCACGAAGTACTAATTTGTAGGCCAAAACCTGATCAAGGTAAATTACCTACTTTGGTTTGATGGCATTGATAGATACACAAATGCAGAACTGTTATAATTATAATTATTTGTATTTTTTCATTGATCTGGCAACTTGTGTGTAAGCACTCGCATTTGTTTTGTTTTTATGCTGTATTGTCCACATTGATTGCCTATATTCTTAATAAATTTGATGCCCTTGACGACTAACCCTGTTTTTTTCCCATTGCCACTAACGACCCGTCCCAGCTAACCTGCTAACAATTCGCCTAACCATGTGGCTCAAAAGGTTAACCTCAAGTTATACAGTAGTTGGTGGGATTTTCCATATATATCACACTTAATTTCCATTGCCCACTGATGTGGGACTATGGAAGTGGGAAAGTACTACTGAGTACACTCAACACAAAGATGACCAATAATGCCACACGATTTGGAAAATGTAAGGGGTTTTAAAGCGTCACATTGAAACAGAAGACTGACTTGCTTTTAGGTTTAGTCTTCTAGGTTGATGAAGCAACTTCATCAGAATGCCACGCATTTCTCCTCTTCTTTGAAAATTTGTACTTCAAGTTTTATTGTTCTTACTCGTCCGTGTATGCGTATATATAGAAGCATGTAAATTATCATTAAATGTTAAACATCATGAGCTTATTTTGGAAACTAAGGGAAGAAACTACTCCCTCCGTCCCAATTTGTTGTGCCCTTATTCCTTTTTGGGATGTCCCAAAATGATTTGTATGTTTCAAAACTTTCCATTTTTAGATATCTAAATTACCATTTTGCCCCTCCTTTTATTTTATACATTTAAAAAAGGCTATGCTTTCAAGAACCAAGACAAAGCAATTATGATGGACAACTCATTTTCTGAGCATGGCAGGGAACTTCCTGCCTCTTTCAAAAAAATTAGAATTTCACTTTTTGCCTAATTTGAATATTCTGTTAGGGATAAAATAGTAAATTGATGAAAAGTCAATGTAATTGTGAAGTTTTCTTAAATTACGTGAAAGTCAATATGGGTGTAACAAATTGGGACGGAGGGAGTAGTATTTTTTTTCTCGGCAAAAGAGAATTATATTAAGCTCGAGACGGGTACATTGAGGAGAGAAAAAAAAAGGTGAAATCAGCCAAGGAGAATAAACTCCAAAGTAGGAGAAAAATCCCAAGGCTAGATTAAAAAAACAGAAATCAAATCCAACAAGGAAGTTGGACAGGGAAAAAGAAAAACTAAATTCAATTTGACATGCATTAAATTGAAAACTAGTTTTTTCATTAGGTATCGCATTTAGCCTCGTATTTGTATGTCTTTGTGTGTTCATTTTCAAAAACTCCCTCGGACTTAAGTGGCAATTAGTAAAGAGATTTATGAGGAGTAATGCCCCTTCAATTCATGAATCTTTGGAGTAGTTAGTTTGCATTCTCGCTATATTTATTTTGGTATTTTTGTCTTCCTATAAGCGCCAAAATACCCATAACTTGCTAAATTGTTGGCCCATTTTGATTATATTTCCCTATAATTTCTAGAGATGAATTTGCTAACATAATGGTCAACTAATCAATGGTGGTAATTAAAATGCTAATGTGCAAACCTTAGTGAGGGGAGAATCATTTCTCTTACCGTGAATGAGCATCAGTACATAATGCAAAGCTCAGGGGCTATGTAGCACGGACACAGATACAGACATGGACACGGGACACGGCAATTCTAAAAAAATGGGGATACAGACACGGCGGGGGACACTCTGCGTGTATAAATCAATAAAAAATAAATATATAATTTTTTTATGAACTATTGTATATGAATAATTTCACAAATTGTATAATTTTCTTTCAAAGGCATAATTACAGTTTAACCCAAATGTTTTGAATAATTTCAAATTAACCCCTCCCCCAAATTAAAAATATTACATTTTGACCCCAACCGTGTCCCCTCGTGTCCCCTATCAAAAAATAATAAAAATTATTGGACACGCCACACGTGGCGTGTCCAATATGTGTCTCCGTGTCCAATACGTGGACACAGCGGAGTCTTGGTGCTTCATAGCTTAGGGGTTGTCAGTGAAATTTACTCAAAAAAAAAAAAACTTGAGTGTAGTTAATTTTGTTTTGATCTCTTAACTATCATAAAATGTCTACTTCGTCCTTAAACTAATAAAAGTGCTTCCTTAGTCCCTTTCCCTTACTAACAAAATGAAATCTTGTTAATCCTTTTCTAAATGGACCATCAAGAATTGTAAAAATAATATGGATGGGAGCAGCTAATAAAAGGGTCAATCTACTGAATCACCAAACAATCCCCTTTTCAACCGAAAACAACAAATTAAGGAGAACCTAACAGTATAACGAAATCCACCCTCATGTCAATCTATAGAGGCTATTGATCAATTGCAGCTTGCTATTACAACTAGGGATTCTGATTCTGACCAGCTTATGTTGATTGGTCCTGTGACTGGAGAAGAAATCAAGAAAGCTCTTTGGTCTATTAATGGGGATAAAGCCCCAGGACAAAATGGTTATAATTCTCTGTTTTGTCAAAGAAATTGGGAGGTGGTGTGACCCAGTTTTTCTGCTGCAGTTTCAGCCTTCTTTATTAGTGGTTTCTTGCTTAAGGAGTGGAATGCCACTGCAATTTCGCTTATCCTGAAGGTCAATGCTCCTATAACTGCTAAGGACTTTAGGCCAATCCCTTGTTGCAATGTTACTCTTAAGTGTATTACAAAAATCTTAGCTAATAGATTACAATCAGTGCTTCCATATCTCTTCAACAAATCTCAGTTTGCTTTTGTGCAAGGAAGGTCAATAGTTGATAATGTTTTACTCATGCAAGAATTAGCTAGAGGTTGCCATAGAGATGATGGTGTGCCTAGATGTGCCTTGAAACTTGACTTAATGACGGCCTATGATTCAATGGACTGGCAATTCTTATTTGATACTATGGGTGTAATGGGATTTCCTAGTTTGTTTGCTCATTGGGTAAAGCAGTGTGTCAACACCGTCAGGTACTCATTGGTGATCAATGGGTCCTTAGAAGTTTTCTTTCAGGAAAAAGGGGTTTGAGACAGGGTGATCCCATCTCCGATTATCTGTTTCTCATTGGTGTGGAGTCGTTTTCTGCTGTTTTGCATTACAGAATAAGTGTGGGTCACTTTACCTACCATCCAAGCTGCAGCAAGCTGCAGCTTTATCATTTGGCTTTTGCATGTGATCTCTTTGTTCTTTGTGGAGCTTTTGGTCCTTTTATTCTTATTGACCAGCTACTCAAGGATTTTCACTCCTATTTTGGACTTAAGCCTAATTTGGCTAAAAGCTCAATCTTCTTTGTTGGAGCTTCTGAAGATCTTAAGTTATTGAGAAACATTCTTCCTATCTCTGAAGCTAAGCTCCCAGTGAAATATCTTGGGGTCCCTCTTA
Organism: Rhododendron griersonianum; assembly: GCA_018127125.1. Taxonomy (NCBI): domain Eukaryota; kingdom Viridiplantae; phylum Streptophyta; class Magnoliopsida; order Ericales; family Ericaceae; genus Rhododendron; species Rhododendron griersonianum. The sequence goes on along the minus strand of CM030796.1, from coordinate 26,648,756 downwards.
TCTCCACAAGGTTAAAAGCGGTTGACTATTTGGTACGTAAGGAGAAGATTTTAGTAGAGTTCATGGGTGGTCTCACAAGCAATTGGCTTATGGAGGTAGGGCATAGTTAATTCAGTCTGTGTTGTTCATTGTACAGGTGTATTGGAGCTCCATATTCATTATCCCTAGTGAGGTAGTTAAGGAGATTGAGAGCACCTTAATAGCCTTCTTGTGGTCTGGTTTTGATCTGAACCACAAAGCTGCAAAAGTTAAATCGGAGCATGTGTCCTGTCCAAAAGAGGAAGGGGGTCTAGGCTTTAGAAGAATAAAGTAATGGAATAAAGCAGCAATGATGAGGCATCTCTGGGCCTTAAGCTTGAAAGCTAACACCTTATGGTTTAGTGGATTCACACTTGCATCATTAGAGACCAGAATTAATGGGCCATGGAGGTTCCTAGTGATGCATCATGGACCATAAGGAAGGTGTTTGGTATTAGGGTATCGGGGCAGCCTCTGATTCAATATAGGATTTGGCAATGGTCAAGGGACATTTTCTATAGCATAACTGGCATCCCTTGGGGCCCTTTTACAAACGTTTTTCTCTTCTATCATTTGCCAAGGTGAGTGGAGATGGCCTAGACTTTGGAATAGGTTCACTCAAGAAATAATCAGGCACACTCCTTCTGAATTAAGGCCTGAAAGTTCTAATGATGACCATGTAATGTGGTTGCCACACCCTACTGCTTAATACTCTGTTGCCTCTGCTTGGGAAGCAATTAGAAGTAGAATATCAATTCAACCATGGGTCTCTGCTTCTTTGGTCTAAGCAATCGGTTCCTCGTTGGGCTTTTGTGCTTCTACTAAGGACCGATTGGCTAGCTGGGGAATGCAGGTGTATGATGATACCTGCTTACTTTGCAATAATGACAGAGTCTCACCATCATCTCTTTTTGTAGTGCTTCTTCTCAATAATCTTGAATAATATTTTGGGGAGGTATCCTACTTCTGGGATTCCTAATACTCTCTCTGATGGATGTTGTGGATTGGTATGTTCAGAATGTGCAAAATAAGGGGTTCAGCAACTTGCTATTGAAGAGTATGCTAGCTGCCACAGTTTACGGTATTTGGATGGAACGGAATGTCAGGATTTTCCAAGACAGAGCTTCAACCGTGGACATAGTTTCTCTCAAAATTGTTAACTCTATCAGGGATTTCCTTCAAGAAGAAGAGTCAAGGCTTCTCCTATGAACGGATAGCTGGGAGCTAGGTGGAGGCTTCCTGTTTGCATTTAAATTCATTGTAAATCTTTGGTTTTTTGGTTTGGTTTTTTCGTCATTAAGCTGCTTGGTTTTTGTATCCCAGTTTGGGAATGTTATAGCAGAGGTTGTTATACTGGGGTATGCCTCTTTTAGATTGTAATTGGTTTGACTCGTTTGAGCTTCTTAAATGAAAATTTGCTTATCAAAAAAAAAAAAGAAAAAAAAAGGAAGGAGTGTTGCTATAGGTACATACACTCATGTACATACATCACGTACCTATGCACTTTAAATCCTTATCAAGTCCTACAAAAAAGATCCGAGCCGCTCATTTTGTTCAGAATAGTTTGTTTATGATCTCCGTAAAAAATTAACTCAACCCGATATCGGTAAAGGCATTTACGAAATATCCATTTTTGCTATAGATTCCAGGTCGAATTCTAAAGCAAAGTTGGAACTTTTTTTTTTGTTTTGGGGGTAATTTAGCTTGAAATTAAAAGAAGTTAATCGAATGTACAGCCTACAAGGGGCATACCCCAGGAGAAAAGAAAAAAAAGAAGAGTGAAAAAAATGCGATAACCCATGCACAACCCGCATGGAGAGTAGGATAAAGTACGGAATGCAACAAGTGTGCAATGTGATTTGATATCATACCCCATTGCACTATCCATCTGTAAGGAAGGATAGCACAACGGGGTATGATATGAATGAAGCGAAATGAAACGAAATGAAATAACAAGAAACTAACTATATCCTGGCACATCTCGCCAGTCTAGGAAATAAGATAAATAGCTAATGTCGAAGATTCCAATGCATAATAAGCTGACCAAGATTCCAATGCTCCAACCTAGCACAGAAGTATCAAGTATAGCACCCACTTCTAAGGAACAGTTATTGCAGAGGACCGGGCTCCGAGAGAGGATTGAACCGGAGATGACGACATCCGACAAGGCTACCTCCCCAAGTACCTTGCACACCACGCCCATTCCATCCGATCTAAAACTCTCTCGACCTAGTATATAAGGCTCACTATAACCTAAAAGTGGGACAGTACAAGGGCCTCGAATCCAGCCGCCATTAACAGTGCATTATCACCGAATCATCTGGCAAGACACAAAAAGAGGACACAAGATACTGCAGGAGAACCAAAGCTGCCTCATTCAATCAGCGATCAACCTCCAATCTAATCAAAGACAGCCCCAGAAGCTACCTCTTTCAATCAGAGAACAACCACCAACCTAATCAACAACAGCCTCGAAAACTACCCCTTTCGATCAGAACCCAACCACCGACCTAATCAGTGACAGCCGCGAAAGCTACCCCTTTCAATCAGAATAGCCACGGTCACAACCATACTACACACAACAACCGGGCTAGAGAAGCATAGTAACTAGGAATTTTAAGAAGCTCAACAAAGAGCTAGAACAATGAAACCCAAAGATGGTTCCACAAAAACTAACAGTACACTGGCCCAACAGTCCAGTAACAACTTTGACATTAAACAGATAATCTAACTAGCTCACGGGTTAGCAAAAACCACAACCAGTTAATTCGGACAGTGATTGATAATTCAGTCAGTAACGACCTCCTTACCCACTCTTCGGGATCTGAAAATTCCGGCTATCTGGACATGTCTCCGGCAGTCGTGTAGGTGTTCCCACGATTGGGATAATTGTGGACTTCCACTGGTGGGCCGGCCCGTATAGAACAATGGCCGGCAACAGCGACTGGATGGACCATAAACCCAGTCAGAACCAACAACCAATCGCCAGACGCCGGAGATCAAGACCGCCGCACCAGGTCCGATGTTAGGCCCAACAGGTTTCACTAGAGCAGATCGAACTGCTCCAAGTAGCAGCGATTTCCCCGTTTACCTCGCTGCTACTCTCGGTGGTTTGACCACCGATATTTGAAGAAATGAAGATGAGAGCCCATTTCTGAATAGCCCTCTTGAATCGATCGGAGCTGGTGTCGATCTGAAAGTTCCCTCGGAATCCCTTCAGTTCCACACCACGCAAACCGTGAATGAAATTGGTCGATCAAAGTACTGATTTCCTTTGATTCAGACCAGTGACGAGAAATCGATTCAAACCAGTGACAAGTATTGATTTTCAACCCATGAAATCGATTCTGAGCTTTGAAGACCCGGCTGCAACAGATCGAAGAACCAGGACCTTCATCGGCTTTGTGTTGGATTTTCAACCCCTGTTGTTGACAGAAGAGGTTGGACGGAAATTATCCTTTCTCTCTCTAGAAATTGTAGAGAGAAAGCAGAGCCCCCTCGAGGGGTTGCCGCGCAAAGTTGGAACTTGGATGTATCGCAAACGCTTCTACCGATATCGGGTTGAGTTGATTTTTTACGAGAACCGTAAATAAACTATTTTGAATAAAATGAACAGTTCGGATCATTTTTATAGGACCCGAGACAGGTCTAAAGTGCGGATGTACAAGGAGTATGTACATGAATGTATGTACCCATAGACTTTCCAATACAATAAAGCTCTGGATAACGACCCAAGGTACAGATTAGGTACATGGCTGTGTGGGGTTAACTTCGGAATTCGCACAAATAATCCAAACCTTTCAATAAATCTATAATAGTGTTTCGAATTGCCCCGCAAAAGATACGCAAAAGATAAGCTCAATCGGATATTGGTAACGCTATATTTGGTAATTCAATTTTTGGTCCTTGAATTTAAAGAAACTACAAATTATTTCCTCCATTCCCATTTTTTTGTCCCTCGTCTTATCTTAATCGGATAGAAAATTGATTATAAATTTTAATTGGTAGTATTATCTATATGCAATATGAACTTTGTTTGATAGATTTCAATGAGCTCAAGGGGGTAGATTGTAAGATATAGTCAATTCAAAGGTGACATGAATGTAAATGGATTGATCAAGCTCTTACTATTATCAGATTGATCTAATTTTTTCTTTGATATTTTCGTAAAAATTTATTATAAACAGAAGGAACAGCTTGAATTATCTTTTAGAACATAATGTTGTTCGAGTACTGCTATAGGTACATATGCATTGTACATATGGATTTTGTGGAGCTCACCTGGGGTCCTACAAAAATGATCCGAACGGTCCTTTATTTTTAGAATATTTTTGTATGGAGCCCTATAAAAAATCAGCTCAATCCGATATCGGTAAAGATTTTTTCGGAATACCTAGGGACAAAACTGAGCAGTTAAGTAGTTTCGTCCTTACAAATTCAGAAAAAAATCTTTACCGATATCGGATTGGCTGATTTTTTACATGGCTCCATAAAAAATTATTTTAAAAATAATGGGCAGGTCGAATAATTTTTATGGGACTCGAGGTGGGCTCCACAAAACTCATAAGTATTGCTCGAAAAATTAGCACACAAAAAATACTGAACTCGCGTGCAATATATCAACTCCCTATCCAAAAAATTCAACTATGCAAAAAATAATAACCCAAGCATATTCATAGAATGACAGAAATACCCGAAAAGAATGAAAGAATCATAAAAATAGTCCAACTAATCTTGCACATATTTATGACATCCCAAAAAGAATGAAAGAATAATAGAAGTACCCAAAACAAAAACAAAAAACGCTAAATAAACTAAACGGTGAGGAAGATTGACTTCCTAAATAAACTGAACATAACATAACGCTAAGTTTGCCACAATTCATAAGTATTTTCTCCAATTATACAGTACTTCATGCTAAAATAATCAGTTTCTCACAATAGAGTCAGACACACCAATTAACAATATTTTTTGAGCATAGATTTACATAGTGAGCTGTTAGAACCACCACTCAAAATGGATCAAGTCATACTAAAGGCATAGAATTACATAGTGAGTTTTATTGTTTTATCCATGCCTAAAGGCATTTATCCATACAATCTGCCATCACTTTAACTAACTACTGTAACTATCAAGAATTATGATCCAACAGTATTATGGTCTTCAAAATCAATCACACCTGAAAAACCAGAAACCAAACCAAACCGAACTAAAATCAGAACTCTTCTAGAACTAATGGGATTGCATGAACAAAGATTGAAGTTGGATAGTAAACGATTTAATAGCAAGACCCTAACTAAGCATCACTACAAATCTCATTAATAAAAAATGGATGTATGCAGTATGCATGTCCTTAGTATTTTCAAAAACAGCACTATGCTAACTAACTTAGATTACTAAGCTAGTCACTGAACTAAGGGTTGGTCCAAATGTAGTTAATCTAAGCAGAACACTAAAAATAGTACGTTGAAGCATCACGACAGTTAACATCAATAAGCCTTAGATAAAATTAAAAGCCATAGGATAATTCTCTTGACATAGCAGGAGTCAAAAATATCGAATCAACAGTTGTGCTTAATGGTTATTTGCCACGCTCATCGAAAGAGTCGTTATGTTACCGTAAAAAAGTTTCGCAGTTAAAAATAGACACATTGATTGAATAAATTGAGGCTCATAATCAATGCCCAATTAACATATTAGGATAACAAAGTTACCAGTCAATAAGAAAGTTGTCGACTGTTGCTAATGATAAGGTGAGGATTATCGGGGCCCTACAATTTTTGGATAGGGAGACCTATGTTCCTGTTAAATCAATGAGATGTTGTGCTAGAGCTCTTGGAGAGAGCTTTGTTCATGGGTGAGGATGATTTCGGAGACAAATTGTGTTGTAGGACATAAGCCTACCCCATAGATCAAGAAAAAAGAATAAGCTTATTCTACAATCATACTTGTATTACACATAAATAAATAAAAAAGTTTGTAGCAGAATATTACAGTAGGTTATATAATAGAGGGGCAAAAAAGGGCCCAAGGCATATGAATCAACCATGTTAACAGAAAAAGATTATAACCCATAACAAATAAGATTTTCATGAACTCACTGCTATTTATACTCCGGAGTATTGAAAACTATTTTCAATTGCATCAAATTACCACAATAGGATTTTGATGATACCAAAGAATCCACCAACATAGTTCAACTGAGGTATTGACAAATGAAAAAAATGGGCACTCCAAAAAACTTATACAGCATGGAGTTGAGGTATGATGGCCAAAAAAAGTCAATACAGAGTCAGGTTAATAAGTACGTGTAGCTAGAGTTGAGGTACGCATTAAAGCAAGACTTAAACAGCCGCCCATAAAAATAATTTCCGATTAGATTTGCACCCCTATTAACCCACAGTTAACTCATTGGAATACCTATCCAATATTTACCATAATCAAATTCTACACTCATTCGAAGACTCAGGTGTCATGTCTCACACTCTTTTTGCGCAGAAACTGGAAACCACTACATATGATCTTCGTGCACCCACCCACCCATCTCCATTGCCATATTTTCCCTTAGCTCTCCATACAGTTTCCCACCTGCAACACAAACCCCTCGTTTCATATAAACATAATAAAGAAGCACAATGCAATAAAAATGGCATGATACATGTTAACAATATTTTCCTATTGGGTTCATTTTTGTTTCCTCGGAAAAAAAATCACTTTTGTAGAACACGGTTTCACTTTGCTAGTTGCAGTAATCTCATTATTGACTTGAATGACATGATACATCAGAGCAATGCAATACAATAAGTCGAACATGCAAAATTGTATTAACTACTTGGGTTTTTGATGAGTTTTTCTTGCGATGCATGTCAACAATATAGCAGATTTGGTTTTCTTCCGGAATGGAATGCTAGAGCCATGGTTTTATGGTAAAGGTTTGGGTGATGCAGACCAAGTCTTGGCATATATTGCCAATATTGAAGCCAAATAAAAACAGGGCAAAGATAGGATCACAATTAAAGACAAATTGTAAGGTTCACCTTGCTTGAGCTCCAAAATAGGTCCGGTAACCAATACACAATTAGGGCTCCACACGGTCACCGAATGATACCTGAGAAGAGGAGGGGGAGGGGGAGGGGGAAACAAACCTAATGAGACCCGACAATGCATCTAGTTTTAGCATTAGCAAAAAGAAACCAAATCAATAATCAAACAAATAAGAAATCAGAATGAGGATAGTTTTTCTTAGCTTCCCCCTCCCTTTCTTATTATTAAAATACACCACTGTGAAATTGGGGGGAAAAAGGAGAGCCCAACCAAATTGGGTTTCTCTCTCTCACACATTGTATTTATATGGACAAAGGTACAAGTACAAATATACCCCTATGTAAAAGATACATAACAAAAAAACCCCTAACAATTTAACACTCCCCCTCAAGTTGGTGCAAAGATATCTATCAAGCCCAACTTGAACACAATGGGATGAAAAATCTTACTACTAAGCCCTTTCGTAAATACATCAGCTAACTGGTCCTCAGACCTTACAAACGGCATACATATCAAACCCTTGCTCAACTTTTCCTTGATGAAATGCCTATCGATCTCGATATGTTTCGTTCTGTCATGCTGCACAGGATTATGAGCAATATTTATAGCCGCTTTGTTGTCACAATAAAGTTTCATAGGACCATTGTCAAAGAGTCCCAAATCCTTCAACAAGGTTTGGAGCCACAAAAGCTCGCACACGCTGTGAGCCATAGCCCTATATTCAGCTTCTGCACTAGATCTAGCTACCACTGACTGCTTCTTACTGCGCCAAGTAACCAACACCAAAAAAGGTGCAGTAGCCTGAAGTAGAGCGCCTATCATTCACCGAACCAGCCCAGTCTGCATCTAAAACGCTTCCAACCTCAAGTGACCATGATTGGAAAACAAAATTCCTTTACCTGGAGCTGATTTAAGGTATCTCAAAATACGATAGACCGCATCCAGATGCACTGTACGTGGCTCATGCATAAATTGGCTTGACAACTCCAACGGCATATGTAATATCTGGCCTAGTGTGAGATAGGTATATCAGGCGGCCCACAAGCCTCTGATATCTTTCCTTATCTGTATGCTCCCCAATAGCTCCACTGAGATGATGATTAGCCTCAATAGGTGAGTCTGCAGGTTTGCACCCCAACATTCCCGTTTCTTCCAAGAGATCAAGAATATACTTCCTTTGAGAGACAAAGATACCTTTATCAGATCTTGCCACCTCCATTCCAAGAAAGTATCTCAATGACCCCAAGTCCTTAATCTCAAACTCTTGAGCAAGACGAGCCTTAAGATGGAGTATTTCTTCTGCATCATTGCCAGTCATAATTATGTCATCCACATAGACAATGAGGATAGCAATCTTGCCATTACCTCCCTTGATGAACATAGTATGATCTGCCTGACTCTGGCGGTAACCAAATCTCAACATTGCTTTAAGAAATCTGTCAAACCAAGCTCTCGGTGACTGCTTTAATCCATAGAGGGCCTTTCTCAATCTACACACTTTCCCTTCGGTTGCAAAGGAAGAGAAACCTGGTGGTATATCCATGTACACTTCTTCTTCTAAATCACCGTGAAGAAATGCATTTTTAACATCGAATTGTTGAAGAGGCCAATTCAAAATAGCAGCACAAGAGAGTAAGGTTCGAATAGAGTTCATCTTTGCTACCGGAGCAAAGGTTTCCTCATAGTCAATTCCATATGTCTGAGTATAACCCTTGGCAACAAGTCTCGCCTTGTACCTCTCAACTGTCCCATCTGCCTTATGTTTCACTGTGAACACCCATTTACAACCCACTGATTTCTTTCCCTCCGGAGGGGACACTAGTTCCCAAGTGCCATTCTTTTTCAAAGCCGTCATCTCCTCTACCATAGCTTCTTTCCACTTAGGTATTATGAATGCTTCCTTCCAACTCTGTGGGATAGATATGGAAGAGAGAGAGGAAACAAATGCACGATACGAAGGAGATAAACAATCATATGAAACAAACTGAGAGATGGGATGTTGAGTGCACTGTCTAACTCCTTTTCTATGAGCAATAGGAGCATCAAGATTATCAGAAACAAGAAGGGATGGTTCATTACCAGATGAGTCAGCTGTAGAATCAGAAACTGGACTTGAAACCGGAGTAGGTGATAGTGATTGGTAAGGTGGTATCGCACAGGCCGGTTGTCCCTTTTTTCGTCGAGAAAACTTTTGCAAGTTAGGCAACCTATGCGGGTAAAGCCTACCATCGTCAACATCTTGGCCACTCATATCATGTTCTGCCCTTGCTTCAGATATGGGTTCTTCCCTAGAGTTTTCCTTCTCCCCCTCACCATAACAAGGTATTGGGAAGTAAGACCATGACTCCTGAGTATGGGATGTCAACATCTCTTCCTCCATATGATTCTTCCCCTGAAGAGATGTACCAGAGAGAGGGTAAAAGGAAGAGGTTTCCCAAAAGGTGACATCCATAGAAACAAAATGTTTACGGGAGTGAGGGTCATAGCATTTATATCCCTTTTGGGTAGGGGAATAGCCAAGGAAAACGCATTTACGAGCCTTGGGATCTAACTTGCCACCAGGATGTTTAGGAGCATGGACAAAACACACGCAACCAAAAACTTTGAGTGGAAGGGAAGAAACCGAAGAGCTACGGGGGAGAAACTCAAGAGGAATTTTAAACTGAAGAACACTGGATGGCATGCGATTGATAAGATAAGCTGCAGTAAGAACAGCTTCACCCCAATAAAATTTTGGGACATTCATGGTGAACAAGAGAGAACGGGCTACCTCAGCAAGATGACGATTTTTACGTTCAGCAACCCCATTCTGTTGTGGAGTGCCAACACAAGTTGTTTGATAAAGAATGCCACACTCACTAAGATATGCCCGAAATTGCCCATCAAGGTACTCCGTCCCATTATCACTACGAAGGATTTTAATGTTGGTGTCAAATTGAGTACGAACCATCTGATGAAAAGATTTAAAGCATGAAAACACTTCATTTTTGGACCGAAGTAAATACACCCAAGTGACACGAGAATAACAGTCAATAAAAGTGACAAACCATCGATAACCAGAAATAGAAGTAACCGGGGAAGGACCCCAAACATCAGAATGAATAACCGTAAAAGGAGAATCACTTCTTTGATTAACAGGAGCATAAAAAGAGCGTTTGTGTTTAGCCAGCTCACACGCTTCACAAAAAAACTGACTCCTACTACATCGCTTAGCTAAAGTAGGAAAAAGTTTTTCTAAAATCCCAAAAGATGGGTGACCTAATCTACGATGCCACTGATGCAATAAAGGAAGAGCTGAACTCGTATCTGTTGCAAGAGCTTGACCCAATGATAGGGGTGTAAAAGATGGACGAGGTGCAGACTCCAAAAAATATAGACCACCATGAGCTTTACCATTGCCAATCATTCTCCCCGTATCCAGCTCCTGAAAGACACAATGTGTAGGAAAAAATGTCACGGAGCAATTCAATGAGTGGGTAAGACTACTAACAGAAAGAAGGTTAGTTGAAAAATTTGGAACATGGAGAACTGAAGAAAGAGAAATGGTTGGAGAATAGCGGATGGAACCTTTCCCTGAAATAGTAGATAGGGAACCATCAGCTATTCTGACTTTATCCTTACCGGAACATGTAGAGTAGGAGTCAAAAAATGATGAACAACCTGTCATATGATCGGTGGCACCAGAATCTATTATCCAAGGAAGAGAGGAAGAAGCAGTAGATGCACTAGCTGGGATACCTGTGTGAGCAAAGTACGAGGATGTAGTGGAAGTAGAAGCCGTGGAAGATGGAGAATCAAGCTTGGCCATTAGGCGCCTGAGAGTCTGTAACTCCCCCTGAGAAAAAGGACCACCACTTTGGGAAGTACCAGGCACGGAAGCTTGCAAATGAGTACCAATAGGGTCAGGCATCATGTCAACAGTAGACTCCAAAACATGTGCATGAGGACGTATAGGACCACCACCTCGACCACTACCTTTTCCACCGCCTTTCCCACGAGAGGGACGACCATTTAACTTCCAACAGAATTCCCTCGTATGCCTGGTTTTATTGCAATAGTCACACCGGAGTAATTCTTTATCAACAAGACCACTCTTATCACCAAGCTGACCCTGGGTAGACTTACCATCCCGTGGAGTAGGAATTGCAACTAAGGCAGAGCGATCCGGAATTGAAGGAAGAACCATCGCACTCCGTCTACTCTCCTCTTGTTGAACACAAGCATAGGCCTCTCCTAGAGTAGGAAAAGGAACCCGGTCTAGCACCTGCACTCGAATCGGATCATATTCAATGTCAAGACCAGCAAGGAAATCATAAATGCGCTCCTTCTCCACCATCTGGTGAAATGTAGTGGCATCAGCAGTGCAAACAGCTTGAAAAACCCGATAGTAATCAAGCTCTTGCCACACTCCACGCAACTCAGCATAATACTCAGCAAGAGATCGATTGTGTTGATCCAATCCCCTAAGTTTCTTCCTTAACTCAAAGGCTTGAGCATCATTACCCTTGCGGGAATAGGTTTGTGCCACAGTAGTCCAAACCATAAATGGAGTATCTAAGAGCAAGAAGGTATGACGAATAGTAGGGATCATAGAGTTGAATAGCCAAGTCATAGCCAAAGCATTCTGTGACTTCCAAGTCTCAAATTCTGGTCCAGCATCTGTTGGTTGTGTAACAGGCCCTGCGATGAATTTCGACATGCCCTTGGCCGTAATGGCCAAGGTAAAAGAGCGAGACCAGAGCAAATAGTTGGTACCATCCAATTTAATTTGACAAATATCGAGGGGAGTGTTATCTAGAGTCCCAACACGACTCCCCTCATTCTTTGTATCAGCGGAAGCTTTTTGTGAATTCCCCGACATATCAACACGAGAACAGAGATACCAAACAAATAATACCCAATAAATCCAACACTAAACAGCCTTGGAAACAACAACAGCAGCAAACAGAGACCTATTCGACCCGTATGAACTTGAAATCAACCTACCCAGCCTCCGATAAACCAAAGAACAACCTCTAACAGCTCAAAAACCCTGAAAACGCACCTGTAATTGGCCGAACAGTCACCGTACGAGGTCAGAAAGTAAGTCCAGCCATCGGAGAGTGGTGTAGGAGGCCGTAGGTGGTCCGGCGAACCTCCGGCGAGACTTGGCGTCGTCGGAGAAGGGCTGGGTGTCGTCGGAACAGTGGAACGGGCACTGGGTGTTGTCGGAAATGGCTGGAAATGGCAGAGATGACGGCGGAACAGCAAGACGAGTACTCGTCGGAGCTCGTCGGCGTCAGAGAGGGTCGGAACAGGTATGGGTCAGCACCACCAACGTCGGAGAAGGCTGGCGTAGGTCCGGCAGAGGTCAGAAAACCGAACAGTACAAGATACGACTAGAGAACCCAGAAGATACGAACCAGATCTGGAGCGTATAAGGTCAACGAGAGTTGTACGGCGTCGGAAAATGGTTGTAGGTGTTCGGCGCGGCGAGTACTGGGTCTTCATCATCCAGCCTTATCAACGAGATACATGCCGATGGTCAGGAGTCTCCAGGTACGGCTCTGATACCATGTGAAATTGGGGGGAAAAAGGAGAGCCCAACCAAATTGGGTTTCTCTCTCTCACACATTGTATTTATATGGACAAAGGTACAAGTACAAATATACCCCTATGTAAAAGATACATAACAAAAAAACCCCTAACAATTTAACAACCACCAAGGCTACTACCCCCACCATAATGATCCCCTTCAAAACCAAACACTAAGTGTGATAAAAATTTCAACTTGTACACAGCTTCTTAGTTCTTACCATCAAATTAGAACCAAAAACACTACCCAAGATATGGTTAGAATAGGATTTCATGCTTTTAGAGGCCAAATTAAATGAAAATTCCACATTTTTGGCAAAAACCAAGCAACAGAATGGAAAAATTAGTTACACATGCTAACATCCAATAATTTCTAGACAAAACCAAAATAAGAAGCAACAAATAGTTGTAAAAGGTAATAACAATTATGGACACAAACAAAACTAATGCAGTTAGCACAAATGAAGCAAAGACTGAACCAATTAACAGAAGAAAAAGAAAAAGTTGTCTTAAAAAATATACCAGCTCTCCTAACTCATCCACCCAAACACAAAAATTCAATTTAAAAGAAGGAATCAACTTACCTAAGAGTGAGGCTTGATATGTAGGTCGAAAATCCCCCTACATGCACAATAGATAAACACAAATCAGACTTTTATAGCCCTAGAAATCAAGTAACTCCAAACCCTCTTAATTACAAATGGTCTTATTGGAAGCAAGCTTATTCACAGTATAAAGCATAATCACAAAGTATACATTTCAGTTGGATCAGCGCTAAACGTATCTTATGTTGAAGTAAATATTCTTCAAGCCACGTCTTACCTGAACACGCACCCATTCCAAAATGCATCAACCAGTTACAACCCTACATCCCCAAGTAAATTCCATCATTCACAATACAGCGCACAAAAATGTCTTGGAAAAGCTTGATTTCTCACATTCGGTTCTGCTCTCTCCTGCTCTCGTTTAGCGAACCTTACACCAAATCAAATGTAAACCACCCATCCTGTTAAACTGAGTATGGTAAAGCCAATAAACTAAATGAAATATGGAAAAAACAAATAAATTAACCCTATAAAAATAAACTACCTACTCAATGCGACAAGAAAACCCCTGTTCCCAAGAAACAAAGCCCTCAACGGATGGCTACTGCTGCTGAGACTGTTGCAGCGTAGGCTAAGCCACCAAAGACAAACCCAACAAACGGTTGCCGCCGTTTTTTTCCCTGTTCTGAAACACTTGGTGTGCCACCTCCGGCTGCCCCCAAATCGTCGTCCCAAGAAACAGAAAAACAAAACCCAATTAAAAAACCGAATCAGAAAATAAATTATAGAGAGAGAGGCTGGGGGGTCCTTACCGGAGAGAGAGAAGGAAGCCGAGGAGACCTTGTGGCCCCAGATGACGAAGCCGCCGTTGCCGGGGAAGGCGGTGGAGAGCTCGGCGGTGATGAGGGCTTCTGTGATGCTCCAGATAAAGGGTAAGAAGAGAAGCCGAGGAAGCTTGGCGGCCACGACAGTGGGTTCTCTTGCTGGCTTTGACGGTGGATGCTCTCGAGAGAGAGAGAGGGAGAGGGAGAGGGCGATCGTTGTGTGTGTGTGAGAGAGAGAGAGAGAGAGAGGGGGTAAAGGGTTAATTACTTGTTGCCCCCTTTATCTATACACATTTTTCACTTTACCCCCTCCTACTATAAAACCCTACAACCTATCCCCTTTATCTTCCAATTCCTAACACATAAGGCCTGCCGTTAGTCTAGGATCCAAAAAATCGTCCAAGGGGCATGCACAGGCATGTGCATGTCACATGATCTGTAAAAAAGAAAAAATTTAATAAATACACATGATCATTTTCAATCCAAACAAAAAAATTAAGTGCTCTAATTTTCAATCCATTTGAATCGGTGCGAAGATCTTATTTCTCTGATCATTTTATTCTAAAGGATCATAATTAATTTTTGGCTCTAGGGCTCTCGTTGGTTAGCCCTAAGAGATATTTGGTTCTACTACTTTCTTAGGACTAATTAACGAGAGCTGTATAGTCAAAAATTAATTATGACTCTTTAGAATAAAATGATCAAAGAAATAAGATATTTATACCGGTTCAAACAGATTGAAAATTGAAGCACTTAATTTTTCATAGGCAGTTTATATATTAAAAAATATGGTTAAAAATTAAGTGCTCAAATTTTTAATCCGTTTGAACCAGTGTGAAGATCTTATTTCTATGATCATTTTATTCTAAAGAGTCATAATTAATTTTTGACTCTAGAGCTCTCGTTAATTAGTCCTAAGAAAATAATAGAACCAAATATCTCTTAGGGCTAACTAACGAGAGCCCTAGAGCCAAAAATTAATAATGATCCTTTAGGATAAAATGATCAGAGAAATAAGATCTTCGCACCGATTCAAACGGATTGAAAATTAAAGCACTTAATTTTTTTGCTCGGATTGAAAATGATCATGTGTATTTATTAAGTTTTTTCTTTTTTACAGATCATGTGACATGCACATGCCCTTTTGACGATTTTTTGGATTCCAGACTAACGATAGGCCTTATGTGTTAGGAATTGGAAGATAAAGGGGGTAGGTTGTAGCGTTCTATAATAGGAGGGGGTAAAGTGAAAAACGTATATAAATAAAGGGGGCAACAAGTAATTAACTCGAGGGTAAAAGAGGCGTTTCAAAAAAGAATTTTTATTACTCCATAGATATATGTCCATCTACCATATTAGACATATACTCGTATTGTTTTCTTTTTATTTACCTATATTCATTCTTTTCCCAAATATACATTTAGCCCTACTACGCGTAGATCTCAACTGTTGAAAAAATATGTACCGATCCTAGGGTCCAAAATATACGAATTTGAAAACATCTCTCCCATATTATATAGACTTTCACAAGAAAATAAAACTTCCTTGTGTTTTTTCTTTTAAGAAGAAAGTTGATGCTATGTACTCATGCTTTAGTGGGTTGTATAAGAAAATCCACTTTCTTGTATTTTTTTTTATCAGCAAAAAAAAATTTCATTAACTCATAAACACGAAGCTATAGAGATAATAGGATATTGAATACACCGGCCTGACCATCCAAGACCCTCTTCTCCAATCCACACGGAGGAACTGAAATAAGCCCAACATGCTGAGTCTAAACCAGGATACACCCCATTGGGACAAGCCCACACCTAAACTTGGCCTAAAAGCCCAGATCAATACAAATCAGCACAAACAAAAGCCAAACCCAGTCCAAAAACCAAGCTCAGCCCAATACACCACATCCTAACCCTAAACCCTATCACTGATCACCCTAGCCGCCGACCAAAACTTGCGGCCGCCCACCTCATCCAGGCGCAACCACCACCATCACCAGCAAAAACCCAGCAGCAACACAAAATAAACCAATGACCAGACATCGACGAAAGACGATCAGCGACGCCATCAGCCTCCACCGCCAGAACATCGAAGACCAGCCAAGAAGTTGTCGATACAACCCACGGCCGGAGAAGAGGAGAAATGCCGCCGCACACCACCGTCACAGTCGCCCAAAGAAACCCAGATTTGCGGCCGCACCAAACGCACCAGTCGTGGGCTCCATGCCGTTAGGCCTAACCGAATACACATAAGAGTGAATTGACCGGAAACCACATGATCCATGCCCCCCACTAGCTACACAATCACACCTCACTGTTAGGCAAAACCGATTGCACCTGGTGTGACAATCGGCGGAGTAATTTGAGCGGAGAGGACGTGGTGAGAGAAGACAGCGGAAAGGCTTGAAACGGCTGGAAGGGAGACCAGCAAGAGGATAAAGGAGAAGGAAAAGAGAAATCCCGAGGGAGGAGGCGGCACCTCCCCCCCGGCGAAGGAACCCTGAGATGAGACGTAGAGAGAGAAAGCGTTTAGAGAGAAGGAGGAGCGTTTTTTACTTTCTTGTATTTTATACTAATCAAAAACCAAAAAATGTCATTATTTTCTCTTTCTTGTATTCTATATCAATTTCACTATATTCAAATGGATCCTTAGGCGCAAGGTCAATATTAACCCTTAAATCCATTCTTGTAAACATAATTTTTCTTCTTCGTTTTGTGTGTTTTGTTCGTCTTTTTTGAATTTTTGTTAGATTCACATCATATTTTTTGAATTAATCATCCGTCTCGACAAGAGGAGTCTAAAAATTATAAAATTATGATCGAAAGCAAAAAAGTTCACTAAAGACGAAAAAAAGTAACAAACAGCTGTTTTATTTGTCTAAAGTGCCGTCTTATTTAAATTTTTTCAATATCGGTTCATATTATTATACTTTTCCGATTTGTCTCGTCAAGACAAATAATAAACCCCAAAAATTACGACAAAAATGTAAATAAAAATTTATGTAAAGTAAAAAATACCGAAAGAAGTTTTGGACTTATAAGTTTATAAGAACGCAGCCTGTGGTAAAGTGTGTCTACTTCCGTCTACAGTTATTAACGGCCCATCCAAAAAAGGACAAACTGGGATTTCATTTTGTTAGTTGAGGGAGTAAGTGAACTTTTTTCTAGTTTAAGGATGAAGTAGACATTATATGAATACTTCAAGGAACAAATATGAAATTAACTCAAAAAACTTCCGCATATTTCTATTCCTTCCCTTTGAGTCTGCTGTGTTTGGATTGGAATTTGAAAAGTTTTTTGAAAAATAGTAGGAGTAATAAGTGGAGAGAGATAGAGAGAGAAATATTGGAAGTAGAGAGAATCTAGGAGAAATTTTTAAAAAAATTCTTTTTGAATTGTAAAGAGAACAAGACAAAAAATCGATCCGAATTCCGATTTATGTGTTTTAAAAAGCGGTCAAAACCAAACTAGTTATATATATATAAAATTATAAGGGAGGGGAATCGAACGAAGTCTGTAAAACCCTCGCCACTCTTTACCAATGGGCTACCCAACCTTTTGCTATATTTTGGTCTACTAAATACATTTAGGCAAATTCTACAAACTGCCCAGTGGGCATCACAGAGTATGCTTCACGCGCCCAAAAAGCAACACGGCACAACAGTTGTCAAATCCTCGGTCAGATTGCAGTGAGGCTGATTAAGCTCTTAAAGAGAATGACAAAGTTGTCCCTCTTTGACTTTTCCTCCCCACCGTTTTACCTTGTGAGCACGGAAAAATAGGCAGCCATGTGTCAAATCCATATATGAGCAAGAACACATCTGCTACGCTCCATTGTCTTCCTCTTTCTCCTCCCAATACCGGTACATATAAAATTGAACATATATACCATGTCCGCATCGGATCCCTCAAAGATGATTCAAATCATTCATTATTTTTAAAATATTTTTTTAAAGAGCGTTGTAAAAAATCAGCTCAACCCGATATCAGTAAGGATTTTTTTTTGAATTTGAGAGGGCGAAAATACTTAACTGCTCAGTTTCGCCCTTGTAAATTCAGAAAAAATCATTACCGATATCGGGTTGAGCTAATTTTTTACAGAGCTCCATAAAAAAATATTTTAAAAATAATGGATTGTTCGAATCATCTTGTGGGATCCGAGGTGAACCCAACAAAACTCATATGTATATAATATGTACACATAGCAATACTCTTATTTAAATTATTTTCATTGTTAATTTTGCATCAACTTTTTTAAAATTATATCATATTGTTATCCACTAACTCATTTAATAGCTTAAACAATTAGATAGGTGCACCTTCATTTTTTATACAATAGTGCTACTTGCACATATTTTTGTGCATATATCATGCACATATATTTTTGTGGGGCCTATATCGGGGTCCCACAAAATGATCCGAAACGCTCATCTTTTTAAAAATTTATTTTGGAGGGTTCCCGTAAAAAATCAGCTCCAACGGATATCGGTAAGAGCTTTTTAATTCGCCCTACGATTTCTGAGAAAGCCCTTACCGATATCCGTTGGAGCTTATTTTTTACGGTAACCCTCCAAAAAATATTTTTAAAAAGATGAGCGGTTCGGATCATTTTGTGGGACCCCGGTATGGGCCCCACAAAAATGTATTTGCATGATATGTGCACAAAAATCTGTATGGGAATCATTACTGTTATTTATATTCTCAACACGTCTCTTCACGTATAGCTAAACTCTCTTTCATAAGCGAGCTAAACCCGTATAAATTTTAATCATAATATAGGTGAAATTTGAAAGTAAACTGGAGAGAGAGTACAATAGATGAATGATAATATTGTCATTTTAAAAAGTTTAAAAAAGTACACCCTGACCGTTTGGAAAATTGTGCTGGTAGAACGGTAAAGTAGTACTCCGTACAACTTTTTTGTATTGTGACCCGTTCAAAATGGTAAGAAAGAGGTACTTTATGTCTCGTCGGAGATGCCCAGTGGGCAGTCCCTAGCAGGACCCTAATAAATATATACAATTAATCAATTATATATATATATATATACAGAGCACTTCTAATACAGGCGTCCGCATTCAAGAAAGTTGTAGACTTTGCCTTTCCTGATCGAATTTCGATGATCCGAGCCGCTCAATGTGTTCAGAACGTGATTTTAAGAGTACTCGTGAAAAATCAGAAAAAAAAGACCGGAAAGGGCTTCATCCGATCAGTTTTTATTTATTTTTTTATTGAACGGTTCAAATAAAAACTGCTCAAATCAAGCCCTTCCCGGTCATTTTTTTTTCCGATTTCTCGTGAATACCCTTAAAATCACGTTTTGAACACATTGAACGGCTCGGATCATCAAAATTTAATCGGAAAAGGGAAGAAATGGGGTGATCCGCAACTTGCTTGAATGCAGGCGCTCGCATTAGAAGTGCCTTATATATATATATATTCAATACGTTTACGGTTTATTAATCCAGCCCTAATTTCATTTCATCACAGCCACAGGCGCCGCACTCCAGTCATGGCGATTTCGCCGATTTGAATCCCTCTCTCTCTCTCATAGTCTCATCTCTTCTGTCAACGACGAGGTCGAGGATGACCGGCACAGCCGCACAGGTTCGAAACCGACCCACCACTCACAGACAGGTCTCTCTCTCTCTCTCTCCGTCTATGTAGTATCTCTCTGTCTTTGTTAGTGTTTGATTTTTTCATAATGGCCGCCGCTGCTGTTTGTGTTTTGTTTCGGTTCGTTTGTAATGTTTGTATCATTATTGTGGTTCTCAAAAGCCACTATCGACCGGCTGCCTCTCATCTCCTATCAATAGATCTGTTGTTTTTGGGTTGAATCATAGATTTTTTGATGTGTTGGGCCCAAAATGTGGCCCATGAAAGAAAACCGGATAAACTGGACCGAAACCGGTTGAGCGGGTCAAAACCGGACCATAATATCTCAACCGGTTCCGGCTTGTAAAATTTCCAAACTGAATAACCGGTTTCGACCGAAAAAATATGGCAAAACCGGTCGAAACCGGACCGGTATCACTCCTACTTCCCCCTCCCTTATATGCTTGGGAGAAACTTATTTCACAGCTCGTTCACGAAAGACGCGCTATAAATATTTCATTGATTGTTAAAATATGTTTTTAATATTTGACCGGTAATAAATTTCTTACCGTTAATAGTTTTTCTTTAATTTGGATCGTTTAAAACACTTTTGGATGATCGAAATTGGCCTCCCTAAAACTTTATCAACAGGAGGCTCCGTTAAAAAGTTTTTCCCCTCTTATATTCAGCAATCCTAGGGCTTCTTTTCCATATGAAAGACGGCTTTGGTCTCCGATCAGAATCCTTTGGTCTCATCTGCAAACCTCAGGTTTATTTATTCCTCTCTCTTACCTTTTCATTGCTTTTTATATCCCGCGATGAATCTCGGTTGTATTTGTTATTTTGATAATTTGGCTCCGAGTTCTCATTTTACCCCCTCGTAATTTTGATTTTGCAAATAGATATGGTTTCTGCTGACGTTTTGTATCCTTCACAATCACCGGCAAAGAAGCAACGGTTGGAAGGGACTCCACAACACCAATCTTCATCAGAAGACCCTAGATCCAAAATTGAATACTATACCTATGATGAAGATGTGGAAGATGATAGTGATGGAATGCATGAGATGACTGATAAGGAACATGAAGAGTACGAGAGGCAGATAAAGGAAAGCGATGTGAGTTTGCTTCCTTCCCCTTGTATTTTCAAAATTCTCCCTTGGATTGATTTGTTTCTAAATTGTATTTTCTGATTGTCGAATATTACATTGGGATCACAGGGCTTTGATGTCATGCACTTCCCGTGTTCCTTTGGGTTTGGTAAAATTGTTCCTCTTTTTTCCTTTGCGTTAGATGAGGTTGTTGAAGACCTCAAATCTTATTCACAATTGGCACTCAAGCAATACAATAAGATAGAGGTATTTCTTTTCGATTTAACGTGCTTTATCACAATTTTTTTTTGAATTGTTTGAATTAACATACAACGTTAGCACACGCACAAAATGTTGTTAACAAGTCATTGATGAGTGGGGACTGGTAATATTAGAGTCACCATATGTGCATACTGCCTAGCATCAGGTTCCTAGGTTATATGGAATGTGATTCAAATGTGGTCACGGTAGCATTACTCATTGGAAGATGTGTGTGCAGAATAGGAAGTTGGAGTTTGTGAAGGTTGTGAAGGCAAACAGGCAGGGTGTTGCTGGCTTTTTGTATTTCATTACCTTTGATGTTAAGGACCTTGATGATATTGTTGGTTGTACTATGGAATTTCAAGCAGAAGTGTGGGATGGGATCTCCAAAACAACCACAGAGTTGTGTAGGCCAAAACCCAGTCGAGGTAAACAACCTACTTTGTTTGATGGGTATTGATCAATATGCGCTGAAATGTTTGTAGTTATTTGTTGTTGATGTGATGGATTGTCTATAACTACTATAATTTGTGTTTATGTACTTGATGAGAGAGACCCAAATGTGGTCACGGTAGCATTACTCATTGGAAGATGTGTGTGCAGAATAGGAAGTTGGAGTTTGTGAAGGTTGTGAAGGCAAACAGGCAGGGTGTTGCTAGCTTTTTGTATTTCATTACCTTTGATGTTAAGGACCCTGATGATATTGATGGCTGTACTATGGAATTTCAAGCAGAAGTGTGGGATGGGATCTCCAAAACTACCATAGAGTTGTGTAGGCCAAAACCCAGTCGAGGTAAACAACCTACTTTGTTTGATGGTATTGATCAATATGCGCTGAAATGTTTGTAGTTATTTGTTGTTGATGTGATGGATTGTCTATAACTACTATGTTTTGTGTTTATGTACTTGATGAGAGAGACCCAAAAGTAATAGTCTGTTGCAAAATGAGAGTGATTGAAACGGACTCCTAAGTCTACTGTCTTGGAATATCCAGAGTTCCAAACCCTAAGTGTTAAGGAAAAGGTATGTTAAGGAAAAGGTATGTGCAGGAAAAGATCAAAACGTACAAGGATGGATTTGGGTTTGTAGAGTCTGTTACCTTTACAAACTCTGGGCTTTCTTTCATTGATTTTTTTGTAATTGTGTTAATGAGGAATTTGATTGACGATGTAACCAAGTATAAACCTATGCAGGTGTTAAACAAAGTAGGATAAACCTGTAACAAAAATCAAAGACAGGGAAAGAAAACTGGGGTCTAGTAGGGCCAGAGAAGTTAAGACTCACTATGGGATAGACCAATTTCTACAAAATTGAAACTTACTCTAGCTGCAGTAGCACACGTTATTGATGCGAAAGTATGAATTTTGGTGCAAACGACAAAGATAAACTTCATCTAGGAGCGTTTATTGCATTTTGAGATGAAGACCTCATGTCTCTTTTGATGTTGGTGGTACCACGGACTACAAGCTTCCGAGCCTCTACCACAAATACTACGGCATATAACATTGCAGTAAGGACTTTTACGTTGGTTGGTACTTAAATGAAATCTGGCAGGATTGGGGTAAATTTACTGGCATCTTGATAGGCTAGATGCCTAGAATATAATGAGATATTGTGTCGATGGTGAATATTTGGCATACATGATGCTAATGTTGTTATCAATTTTAGGAGAATCTAAAGGTCTAATTTATGTTTCCATATGGTTTTGGATTATGTCTTAGTTAAGTTGAATGAACCATAACTTATATGTTACTAGCTTTTTTGGTGTTGAATACTAGCACGTTGACACTTGATTCCTTGTTGACCATTAATTTGTATTTTCTTGCAATAACAATATAACTTGTTTCAGTATACTGATGTGAATTATTTCGCTTAAATCATAATCAGCATTCATGTTTGTGCTCAGCTACATTGATGTTTTGTAACAGATATTGATATGCATATCTTATCAGGTCGCCTTGTTATTTTACATTGCAACTTCGATGTCTCAGCTGTGCTAAGTTCTGTTGAAACATCCCACCATTTTGCTTTTGATTTTGTTGTTAGCTTAATTGTCAAGTTAATTTCAAATTTTTACGTGTTATCTAAATTTTTTTTAGAAACAACTCAACACTTCGTCAACACTTGATGTAAATCTTTGAAGGAATCATGGTTGATGAATGATGATGCAATCTGAAAGGAATGCCACATGTTTCTACGGTAGTAGATCGAAGTTTTGTTCTTAAAAGTGGATAGGTAGAAGCAAAGTAAATAACTACTAGATGTTAAACAATGTCCTGAGATGATCTTGACAAACTAAAGGAAACAATGACACTTACAAATGAGTTGTATGAGTTTGTAACCAGAATTTAGAACTCAGTAAGCTAAGATTGTTTTTAGGGCTCGTGAACTATTAAACGAAGATTCATTGTTAGTTATTCGAAGAGGGCTGCTCCACTCAAAAATATCCTGAAGGACGTACGGACCGATCATGGAACTGCACTGATTGGAAGAATGTCAAAGATATAGAAGATACTAATTTTGACCCTACTTTCAAGTGTATCCAAATATGGTTTACGAGCATATTGTACAGTATGGATGTTTGTTTCCTAATTATGGAGAACTATTCTGTGTCATATGCATCTTTAATGTAGAACATTACTTTTACACGCAATGATATATGGTATAGGCCATGCTAAATGAGATGCTTCCTGAATCGTATGCATAAACATAAGAGTGTTGGTGAGGCGGGTTGCTTGCAACTTTTCGACCATGGGGTCCGCTGAGGAGCGTGGTCTTTTGCAACCATTCCTAGCAATCAGAACACGGGGCCTCTATTAGGACGTGCCACTTGCAACCTTCCAATTATGGGGTCCAACTAGGGGCATAATCGTTCTCCTTCACTCAGGCAATTGAATGGTTGCCTTTTTGCAGACCGGACAAGCATCTTGGGATGGAGGGAGTATCTTGGGTTGCATGGGAGAGAGATGATGTTGAATGACTTGATATATATTGTTGGACCGATTTCCTAATAGCTTAAGCTTTTAGGACAATTGGTAAATTAACACCATCCACTAACGTTTTAGGTGGACCAAGCTGTGTTTTAGGCGTGCTTAAGAGTGAGGCGGAGGGAAGGGACCTTATAGCACCTCCTAATCCTTTAGTGGAGGTTAGGGCTGTAAATGAACTGAGCTGTTTGCGAACTGTTCGAGACTCGGCTTGGTAAGGGCTCGTTCGAGTTTGACTCGTCTACTAAATGAACTGAACCTGAACCTCAATTTTAGGCTCGTTCTATAAATGAGCCGAACCAGAGCTTAATAGTATTCGGCTCGGTTAGGCTCGCGAACTTGGGGTCAAAATGTAATTAATAATACTTTGGGGTTTTATCTGTTAATATTATATATATCTTAGGGGTATATGTATAATTTAAGTATTACTTTTGCGGAGTAGTCCAGTATATTGTCGATATACTCTATACAAACGATGCAACTTCAATAAGTTAGGGTTTCTTTTACGAATGCTGCTACAGGTACAGCAATCTGTGCACAGATTGTGCACAAATTTTGTTGTGGGGCCCACCACGGGTCCCACACAAATCATCCGAGCCGTTCATTAAATGTAAAATATTTTTTCAAGGGTTTCCGTAAAAAATAAGCTCAATTCAATACCTATAGATGCTTCATTCAACCATCTAACTTTTCATTCAAATTTTCGGATAATGAAAAGTTATATGGTTGGATCGAGTACCTATAGGTATCGGATTGAGCTTATTTTTTACGGGGACCCTTGAAAAAATGTTTTACATTTAATGAACGGCTCGGATGATTTGTGTGGGACCCGTGGTGGGCCCCACAACAAAATCTGTGTACAATCTGTGCACAGATTTGCTGTACCTTTAGACTTTCTGTTCTTTTACCCACCGTTTCTCCTAAGCCGCTCCTATACATCGTCACTCTCTGCCTCCTCCACCGCCTCTCTCCGTCACCTCCTCAACGTCGCCTCTCTCATAAATATGTATGTATAGGTTTTCTTATTGATGAATAGGGTGTGTGGTGATGTTGCAATTTATGTGGACTAAGAGTTTTTGATCTGGATCTGGATCTGGATCCCAGAACCTGACGACTACCCTTGGCTGTCTGAGCACTCTCTTTCTTGAAATCTTACTAGTATCTATTTTCCCTTTTTTCTCCCCTTCATCTATTATTCAAATGCATTAATATATATTTGGGCGTTTTCCGAAAACCCTTTGTTTGCGAGTCGTTTCATTCAATATGAGTGTTCTTTTTGATACTGTACTGATCTCTTATTGTTTGTTTCAAATGGTTATTTATTTATTTTTATGAGAATTTTAGAAGGATTTGTATCTGCATTTTTGTTTCCAGTTGATGCTGTATGTGCATTTTTGTACTCGTTTTATTCTCACGAGCCTGAATTCGAGCCTGAACCGTATTCGAAAAAAGAATTCGAGCTTCGACTCGGTTCGGCTCGTTTAAGTCTAACGAGCCCTAACGAGCCGAGCTCGAGCTCTGAGCTTTGAAAATTTTTAACAAGCCGAACTCGAACTCCGTTGTCCTGGCTCGAATTGAAACCCGACCCGAACTCGAGCCTGACTTACACCTTATCGAACTGATCCCGAATATCACAAGGTTCGGCTCGATTCGGGTCTTTTACACCCCTAGTGGAGGTGTAGTAATTGAGGCAAATGAAACACACCTTTTTTTTAAAGTGCAAGACGCACTCTTCATGAGTTTTTTGTTTTGTAGCTTTGTATAGGTTAACTTGATGACAGTCTTTGCTGATGGAGTAAATTTAGGAACGTCCATTAGATTTGATGAGGAGTTTACTTATTATTGGTGGAAGCAAGGAATGGTTGCTTAGGATGATAGAGGATTCAAGGGGGGTTCTCTTTGGTTTAGAAGCAAGATAAGCAGTAGGGTTTGGTGCAGAAGGATGAGATTAAGGTAGTGAAAGGGGGGTTGGGAGCACACAAGTTGCAGAGAGCTTAGAGAGGACGCCATTGGCTCTCCCTCAAAGTTTTAGATTATGTTGTATTTCTTTGAACTCGACATTTGATGGGCTTCTTTTCTTGAGATATCAAATGGGATTCGTTTTGCAAATGTAAGCATCATTGGGTTAGAATTAATGAACTACGAACTTCAGAGCTTCTACTAGTAATTATTTGTTTACTTTACAATATAACACATTGGAATATGGACTTGAATGGTCGTTCGGTTATGACTATAATCTTGTATTATTGAAGTAGAAACTGTGTGAATAGGGTCTATTGGTGTTGTAGATGAATACTGTTGGTTTTTAAATTTTAATTTGTTAATTTTAATGGTTTGTAGTCAAATGCAGAGTCTAATGTATGCATCCCGCTAGTTTTGGATCAAGTCTTTATTAAGTTGAGCTGAGATAAATGCATGATTATCTACTTTGTGGTATTATTCTTCGATTTCTTTTCCTTGCCTAATTATTGTGTGCTTAGTCAGTGTTGTGTCATGTGGTATCTGTATATTCCTGAGGCTTAGTTTGCTTAGTCAGTGTGTTGTGTCATGTGGTATCTGTGTCCGTATTCCTGAGGCTTAGTTGTGCATGGAGTAGTAAATTTTAATAACTTGCTTGTTTAGAGTGTGTGTTGAAGTGATAAGTTACAAGAGTAGGGGTTGCAAGTACAACGGCTTCTTGGTTTCATTTGATCACGTGTAAATGAAAACTGAATAACCAAAAAAAATGTTTTGCAAAATCAACATTTGTGAACAGTAATCACCTATTTTGGTTACTTGCAGGTGTTTGAAGATTGCACCAAGGTTATATCCAGTTCTAGCGTTACTTAGCAAAAAGAAAGGGGAAAATTATTGTTCCTGTATCGAGATAGTGTGTTAGTACTACATGTGTTATGACAACAATCCTGAGACTCAACTTTGTTTGTCGACTTCTAGGCTCTTTGGTATTTGACAACAATGCTCTGTTATCCTATTTAGCATGTCTAGACTAGTTTTTTATTTTTAGGCAAAGAGCTTATATCACATCTTGTTGCATGCCAACTGTGATCCCAGATTAGAGAGATGTGTTACTGTTCAAAGCACTGCCTTTTCCTTCAAAAAAGGCAAAAAAAAGAGAAAGTATTGCCTAATTTCAAACAGTAAACCCTCATCACTTTATCACTCCTGGGTTTGTTGTCATATCCTTTTGAAATAGATATATTAGTCGTTAGAATCTTATTTTTTGTTCATCAAAATATAGAATTTCATTGGGAAATGATTTTGCCACTCCTTTTTTTTGTTAACGGCACTCCCTTGCAAATGTATTATTTTTGCACCAAAAATACACTTGTAGGGAAGTGTCGTTGACAAAAAAGAAAGTGGCAAAATTAGCAGTCATTTCATTTAGCTCATTATTGTTTATTATTACGCAAAAATTGAACTCTGTTTAACTGCATTTAAGTGTATTTACATATACATTGGGCTAATAGTCTCTGTTTCATTTTGTGGCCTCAATTGTTTTTGTGGATATCCATCTCACTCGCATGTTGGAAGTTCCTATATCGTTTCTACACCCGCAGCTTTGTTTGGAGAACTTTCAAACTCCATCGGGATGCATTTAACATGGGTTTGTTGTTGCGTGATAACACTCATTGGAAGTTTGAAATTTTAGATTTTACAATGTTTTTTTTGGTAGAGAGATTTTACAAGTGAGTGATAAAATATTGTTCCGACATTGAAATTAGCCACTCAAACATAAACTTTGGAAGTTTTTTTTTTTTAATACTAATAGAGATGTGACAAACGAAAGAACACCACACTGATAAAAAAAAAAAACCCCACAATTCAATTAAAATAAATTTAAATTGCGTTAGTCAATATGGTTGTCGCCGTAACAGACACCATTCAAAAAATTTAACAAACGGTGGGCACCGTATAAAAAATAGGCTAATTTTTTCGATAATTCCCAAACGGTAGAAACAAAAGTCGATATTGTCGTTCCAAAAACAGAAGTGAAATACAAAACAAATAAGCAATTCCAGTAACGGGGGATACAACAGCATTATTGTTGTGTTGATATAACTCATTGCAACTTTGAAATTGTCCCTTGTGAGCATTTCGATCCAATTCTACTTTTTAACTTTTCTAATAAAAAAGGTAGATAAATCTCTTTTGTGGGGAGTAATTGCTAACCATAGTTCTAGTCATCCAAAAAACGTAGAGTATAAAACAATAATGTTAGGATGATCACATTATACCCTATGATGTGTTGCTAATATTTTAATCGGACACATGATAATTCAACCAATGTACAAATGATGGCACATTATATGGTATTGAAGTTGTGATCTGAAATATAGTCATTGAATCCTTATCTATCTAACATAAAAAAGCAAAACAAAGATGCCTCTAGCAATTCAGTAAATTTGATCTAAACAAAAACTTCTCTAAATATCTAGCAGTCTAAACATCCATCCAATGCAACACAAAAACCATTCATGTCAAGTGTAAACTACTCAAGGCCACCCCAAAAAGATATAAACTGTGATCCAATCCCTCTGTCTCTTTCAAAACCTCCAATATTAGTCAAGCCATCTATCTCTACTTCTTCATCTTCCCTTGGAAATTGATGATTTGTTCGGTAGGACACTTGAAGTATTCCACTGATTTTGGATAAGAAACTCTAAAAATTGAGGAAAGTCTCCCTGGGGAAGGCTTGAGTTTCGTATGATCTTAGCAAATCCCTTCATGCCCCAATTCACGCCATATGAGTTTTGAATCAACCAATAGTTCTTCCCCGTTTTCTTGTCAGTGTCACAACCAACGATGAGGACCGCATGCAGATCATAACCAGTACTTTTATAATCAACACCGTAAAATACCGGCCCTTCAATTATTCCCTACAACAAGAAAATGTTGATAATTGTAAAAACAAACATTGACATTTAGATAATTATAAAAACAGACATTGGAATTACTTGTTAATTAACTTTTGGAAAGGAAATTCTACATAATGCTGTAAATAAGTATCTAACTTCTTCCACGAACCTCTTTATATTCTCTGAACTCTTGGGTCAGCAGAACTCCTACAGCGATTGGTTGCTTCTTCAAGGCATCAATAATCCTATCCTCATCTAACTCCGGTATATTTGTGAAACCCGTGATTTTCAAAGTGGGCGTTCAACAAAATGGATTTTTAATTAGCACACTATAGAGATTAAAGATGAAAGAAATAAGAATAGAAGTAAATCTAAATGTCAACTAAGGTATAAAATTTACCGTATCCTTTAGTTTGCTTTGACAATCTTGTTTGTTGGCTTTGAAGGGGCAACTTTTCTCCTCCCTGATTCCAAATTGTTCGGCATACCGAAAGCCTTCATTAACAGAAGAAGTATAACATTCTTTCTTCTCTTTTTTCACACAATTCATTAATTCCTGAGGAGCTGTTTGGAACAAAATCTCGGGCCGATTGGAGATGTTGTACAATGATTCGATTGCCTCACCAGAAACAATTGCCCAACAAGCATCTAGAAAACATAGTGCAAATGGCATTATAAGTCAGGGCATATCTTTGGGGTTTCAAGAAATTTGTTCATTGATCTATTCACAAACTTGGATTTTTGAAGAAGTTTT
Organism: Rhododendron griersonianum; assembly: GCA_018127125.1. Taxonomy (NCBI): domain Eukaryota; kingdom Viridiplantae; phylum Streptophyta; class Magnoliopsida; order Ericales; family Ericaceae; genus Rhododendron; species Rhododendron griersonianum. The sequence goes on along the minus strand of CM030796.1, from coordinate 26,619,212 downwards.
GTTACTAACTAATTAAAGTTTTGATGTAAATAGGTAACAAACTTAGCTTTCATTGATCATATTACACAAATCTTCATTATGCACCACCTGGTAATAAAAGATGTTTTTTTAGAGCAAAATAGATGCGTAAAAAAAAAAAAAAAGGGGTTTTCTCCTATTTTTGAATTTTCTTTAATTCCACTTTTTATGTACTTCAAATAAGTGAAGTGATTACACTGTATATATTCGTCAATAAATGCTCTAGTGGCATTGCCAAGCGATGCCCTCTCTCTCTCTCTCTTGCGCGCGTGCGCGCACACACACATTCATTTGGACTCCACATGCTTTAGGATTAATTAACATTAACTAATGACTAACATGTGATCAGTGGCGGCTCCAGGAATTTATGATAGGGTGTTCAAAAATTACCTTAACTTTACTAGTTGGTATATTAACCAATAATAAATGTATACAATCTCATATAGTTGTATAAATAGTACAATAAAAAAACATAACTTCTATTCTAAAAAAAAATTAACTACGAGACGAAATGAGAACTTAAAAATATATACTATTTTTTTAACAAAAATTTACTACAATTTTTTTGAAAGTGGTATTTCATAGTAGACAGTGTTTCGAGAATGAAGAGGGTAAAATTTTACAGTTGTCCTAAATGAGTTTTCATATTTTGTGCCAACGTTTAACCAGCGTATTAATCTACTAAAATCCTTGTGAAAGAAATTGTAGCTACTACGTTGAGGTTGACCTTCTTGAAAATATGTTATTTAGGATGACATGATGAGATTTTCTATCGCGTGTAGTCTTGAATTCGAAGGAATATTATTCAAGTTAACGGCATTTACAATGTAGTTGAATTTTTTTAAAGCTTTTTCGGTAATTTTATAAGCTAACTAGACCAAAAAAAGAGAGGTTATTATCATGAATGCGAAATTAACACATTTAGACCATCGACAATAAAGATGGAGAGAGAATGCAGAGCATAATACTTACATAAATAGATTCTTCTTTTCACTTTCTTTTTACAAGTTATGATTATAAGTTTTATTTAATGTAATGTGTTAGGTGTTCAAATATGAATTACCTGAATTAATTGATGGGCTGTAAATTGGATTGTGATGGAGTGTTCAATTAGTTTTGGGTTAGGTGTTCAATACTTTTTGGATTAGGCGTTCAAGACTTTTAGAATTGGGTGTTCATTGATATTTACGTTGGGTGTTCAAAGAAAGGCTAACCCATAATTTTTACATGTATTCTAAGCAAAAAAAATTTGTACGGATGTTCAGTTGACCATAGAAGCTCCCATGTAGAGCCGCCTCTGCATGTGGTCCTACATCTTCTCAGATAAAGTCCATACATCAAACATGCTCAGTGGGAATTAACAACATCCTTGAACTAATATTAGTCGAAGGCAATTTTGCCGCACCAAACAAGAGATTAGTTGCCCCACATGATCCACAATCCAAATGTCATGCCCCAAGGCCGAAACCTCTTATCAACCATGCCCTTAATCCATCTATACCATTTTTAGTTTCACAAACAACCTAATGGTAGATTTTTAAATTTTTGGTGAAGCTCAATATAAAGTTCTATCATTTCAAATTCAAAAATGCTAGGAACATATCCAAGTGTACATCCATTTGTACATCTTCTCTCACAAGTGATTGTGGGACCCAATAAATAGTGTTGTGGGTCTTACTATCACTTGTGAGAAAGATGTAAAAATGAATATAAATTTTTATATGTCTAGCATTGCTCTTTAACACACACACACATACCCAAAGGAATAATCCCAATCAACCCCTCACCATCGCTTCATAGCATATCCTAGGGTTTAGGTTTATGCACGGTTTAGTAGTTTAAAGACTTTTATAGGAGCAATTTTGAAAAAATATTCTAGAAATACTTAACGGTATATTTCCGTTTTTTTCCAGGACCTACATGTAAAAACCCCATCCTCTATTTTTTAATTACCTTCAAACCCACACCCTTACCTTTCTTGCACATCTGAAACTGAGAAACATTAGGGCTATGTTCGTTTGCAGGTTTTGGCAAAAAATTTTGAAATGTTTTCAGGAACTTGGCTTTGAACCTCTCTCAAAAAATCTGTTCGTTTCGAAATTCTGGAGCAATTATAAAACTAAATTTCTGAGATGCTGTTTGGTTGATTTTTTTTAATTTTTCAAAAATTGTTTATATTTTTTATTTTTTGTACAAATTTCGGTTAAAAGGCATTGCATTAAAATTTAAAAGGGGAAAAAAAGAGTACTCGGCACAATCAAATTCAAAAGGGGGAAAAAATATATGACAATAAAAAATTACAGTACATATTCTGAACTTGGAATTGTTAACCAAGTGGGGGATAGTGAAAAACAAATGAGGACATCTTGCAAAGGCTTTTCATGAATTGGAACAAGTTTCTCATGAAAACAACTCGAATGTTGCCAAACGATCGATACTAGTACATCACTCTCTGGAAACATCAAAAACCTGCGATTCAAATCGTTTCACTAACAACAAAATGAAAAAAAAAAAAAAAAACAATGGCAAGAATGCCAGCAGAACAGCAAAGAGTCAGCAACACAACTGATATACACTATAGCAAAGCCTCGTATTGGTCCAAGGCCTTCAGATTTGGAGCTGTCCGTTCAATTTCTGATATTAGGGCACCAATTTTTTGCGTAAATTCCACATCAAGCTTCTCCCTCTGAGAAGGCCTAGTATTCTGAAGATAAGATCTACTTAATTGACTAAAATCAAGAGCTGGGTCCAATGTAGGTGATCCAGTATCCATCGGGTCAGAGATAGTAGGAAGGATTATGCCCTCCAGTTCACACTTCTCAAAAATCTCTTGCTTCTGTGACTTTAGCTGCTCGATCTGTGCCTCTTGAAAAACCAGGCAAACAAGGTTGTTGGAATAACACTCTTTTATTGAGGTAATCCCCATATACTAACAATAAAGCAAACTATGCTACCTAACCTTTGATTTCAATTGACGACTGTGTTTGGCTAAGCTTGTCGTAGCAATAGAAATCTTTTTCCTCCATTCCTGAATATCCTTCTCACACTCTTCTGACTTGGACTTCCATTCTATGAAAGAAGAAAAAAAACCACAGCAAGAAACTTATTAAGCTATAGTAAGGAGGAGAAGAAATTTCTAATTGTAATTGGCAATAAACTGCTAATGAATGCAAGCAGTCAAATACAACTGTAACTTTAAGACCTCATAAACACCCATTGGGCTATACTTTCCAATAACCTAGTAAACTTCTCTTAACATGAGGAGCAGAAAGCATACCCTTCACTTCCTCCTTCAAATGATCAATGTCATCGGTAGCTTTCCGAATCGCTGATTTAAGTTCTTCCTCTTTGGCCTTAACCTCGTTTAAATCACTTGTTAGAGCACTGAGAGAAGATTCCAACTTCGTAATTGGAGAATCCATGTCTCGCTTTTGCTCATACTCCAACCTGAAATGTAGGAAGGAAACACGTAAATCCCAAATCTGGGCACCTCATAAGATAGTATCAAAATAGAGACAGCTAGGCATAGCATGTAAATCCCAAATCCCAAAGTAGATCTTACAATCAAATGACCAAAAATTGAATTCCTTAGATCCAAATGTGGATCCATAAAGTAGAGACACAAGTCAATAGGGGAGAAGCCATCATGCATCGATTTGGAATAATGTTCTGGTAGGTGTAACTTACATCAGTAGGTCCTGAGCAGTAAAATCTAGAAGCCTCGTATTCACTGAGCAGCAGAACAGCAACCATAGCATCCATCACTAAACAGAACAGAATATACACTATATAGAGGATGTCCCCCTTTGCGAAGGGAGATCCCACCGACAGCCCATGATGGTAGGCATAAACTATAATGACTACATAACAATAGCAGAAAACATCTTGACAGCAGCAGTAGATGCAAACAGCAGAAATAACCATCTTGACAGAATAATTAACTTGACAGCATACCATTTTGCCAGAAAACAGCAGCAAGAACAGTAGCAGCATCTGCATAAAAGGTAGCAAAAACAGTAGCAATTTTGAAGTAGTAGCTGCTGCTGCTTGATGCCTGCCCGAAGTAGCAGCAGAAAACTGCATAATAAGGCAGCAAAACAGCAGAGCAAAACATCTTGACATAATCTGCTTAAGGTATCTACAAGCAATCTAGCATTAGTAATCAGCAAAAACCCCTGCTGGACCTGTATATGATCTTGGCATCCCACATCCGAATGCCCAAATATCAAATAAGATCAGCTACATATTCATTGCATAAAGAAAGCAAATCAATTCCATAGTCCCAACGGTTCAACATAAGCAAAATCAAATCCGGGGTTTAAAGCTATTACAACATTACTATAACAGAATCATTCCTAAACACTCCAACACCAGCAAATATTAGTACCATTACATACCCCAAACGAAAGTGTCTTGGAAAAAACAAATATGACAACCTACTAAATTAAAAATGCCATTACTGCTCCAGGTGAGAAACAAGCAATGTTAATGCACTTATTTGAACCACCACGACCATCCATGTTTGATTGCACATTTAAGAGCAAAGGGACTGATGCTCCACATACACCTTCCATGCATCATACGAACTTCTTCCAGGGACTTTTCCAACAAAAACAACATAATAGGAACTTTTTCCAGCCATGCCTAGAAAAAATTTATTTTGTCAACATTAATTCTTAACCTTAATAAGGCAGAACTAAAAAAATAAAAAAAAGAGAGGGCAGGGGGGTTAATTAAGAGCAAAAAAATCGATATTCAGAAATGTAGGAAGGGCAGGGGGGTTAACTAACCTACCAATTGTGTGCATTCCATAATTGAGTCGCAATTTCATCACGCCTATTGGCCATTTGCTGTAAACCGCCACGAGACATGTTTACGACTTCAATATCTCCACCATCCTCTTCCTCATCGTCATCATCATCCGAAGAATCAAAATACAAGTCTCTTTGACGCTGGATTATGATCCAGTTGTGAACAACACAACAAGCTGTCACAATTGAAGGTTGCCTCACTGGCTTGTACGAGGGCATACTTTTAAGGATCGGGAATCGTCTCTTCAATACTCCAAAACATCTTTCAATAACATTTCTCAACGACGAGTGTCTATGATTGAACAACTCCCTATGTGAGTTGTAGACAGGATTGGGACCATTGTATTGATTCAAATGATACCTTTCGCCACGATATGGAGCTAGGTACCCAGGCATGTTGGTGTATCCAGAATCCACCACATAATATTTGTCTAAACGGAAGTAAATTTAGTGAGACATACATGCGCGTACAATAATCTACTATAACAAAATAACATGAAAGTGTAGTACTTACTGGTCGGTGGGTGCGAAAAGTGAAGATTAGGATTTGTAACCGCAGCTAAGAACACCCGTGAATCATGGGCACTACCTTCCCAACCAAGATAAACAAATGTGAATTTAATGTCAAATGAACATGCTGCCATCACATTTTGAGTTTTGGTAGCCTTCCTTCCACGATATGCTGTTTCTTGTGTGGTAGGCACCCAAGCTTCGATGTGTGTCCCATCTATGGCACCGATACAGTCCTGATCAAGTTGACATAATTACAAAGGTGTCGTATAGGAATACATGTATTTAACTACTATTGGACTGTATAATTACCTTAAACTAGGGATAGAATCTTTGATCATTGATAATTTCAGGAGGGGTAACATTCAAATCAGGCGGTCGAATTATGAATGGAGCTAACGTACAAAGGGCACGCCTCATGTACTTGAAGTGTCGGCATATGGTGTCAGTGGAATGTTGGAAACGATCTGCAACAGTTCTATGCCTTCCGCTTTGCCCACAAATGTATAAGAATATGGCCAATGACTCTTCCACAGATAAATGCATATGATCCCAATTAAGGTTGCCTCTACGTACCAACTCAGCAACCAATGACCTAAACGTTGGGGCATCTACACGCAAGACATCTTGTATGGTATCTTGATGCCCATTCAATAAATGTGTTACATATTCTTGCCCAGTGAAGGGGGCGTTGCGTTGTGGTTGCCTTTCGTCGTCCGAAGACGAAATCATTTCCATTATCATCATGTCATCACCATCACTACTACTACTTCCCTGCTCGTATTGGTATTGCCATGATGCACCATGTGATGACGACATACTAGTGGATTCTTTAGGAGTACAACCTAAGTTTTGCAACAAAACTGTAGGCTAAAAACAGGACCCAAAAAAATTTATCTGATCAATAATCAAAACTGAAACATATTTACCAAAAATATGAAACTTAAGTACAACATCAGGTTTAGACTTTTTATGCAGGCTTACAAGAATATGAAATGTAAAATGGACAGAAACTGGACAGAAACTTAAGTATAATGTTAAATATTTTTATTTTTTGGTAAGTATCAGATGGGCCAGATTAATGCACATTTTAATCAAGTTTGAACAATGGACAGAAACTGAAACAGAATACAATGCTAATTATTTACCTCTTTCATGATTTTACAAGTATATATCACAAGAGATATCCATTTTCACACAAAAAAGAAGCATTCAACACACAAGTACAACTATAGCATTCAGTTGGAATTCATCAATTCATACGAGGAGGAAATGACAAAATGACCATGCTATTGGCATTTTCCTACAACAACAAAGCGACTGACCTAACCACTTCTTTGAACGAAAAGGGACTGACATAGTTTGTGGCATTTTTCTTACTACCTAAAACATAGAAACTGGATAATAGCCCAAACAAGAGGCAAACATACGACCTACAACAGACGAACACCAACTAAAGGTTAAAACAACAACCAACAAAAACTTAAACCTACAACAAACTTCCAACTGGTACATAAGACATCCAACTTCCAACTGCCTAGTCAAGCAACAACCACTACTCAAGGGTTTCGACCCAAAAGCGCCTCATGTCGGGATCCAATTGAACAAATGATTTCCTAAGTTGTAGGTTCTCGGCAAGCCTGTTGAAAGCCTTAAGAAACTGAGTTGGTTCGACAAACGGCTTGAATGAGTTTAGTATCTCAATGGCCGAAGGTTCGGACTTTGGATCAACTTGTTCAGTGTTTTGGATCTTAACAGTCTGGTACCACTCTCCTTTTGCTTTCTGACAGAATGCTATTTGCTCATATGCATGGTCCTTCCTAACCATCTTGCTAGGATGACTCCTACCACAACTCTGCCCATCATCTGACTTTCTTTTGCCCTTAGAACCTGTAGAGGTTTCACTTTGCAGCCCTTTCCCTTTCCTCATCCTATGCATGAGTGCCTCCATCTCATCCTCATCATCCGTTGTTATTGGCTCTACAGTTGAATCTGGCGCATATGCTCCAGTCGCCATAGTGTTGCCCAACAATTCAGCAAGAAGGTCATAATGTTCAAGTCCTTTGGTTTGGAAAGGCTTAGCATCAGGGTGTGCCTATAAATTGAGAAATGAAAAGGGCCTAAAGTTAAAAAACAGATTGAAGAATTTTAAAATTGGTTGTTCATTGGGTTGCCTAATGTGAAGGTACCTGAATGTAAAGTTTCCACTCAGTGTCTGACATTGTGACTGTTCCAGTAGCCTCATCCCATCCTAGCCCTGTTTGCTTGACTTTTAGTGCCACAAATGCCTTATATGCCTACGAGCAAATTTTCCCTGCAATTTTTTCACAGTATATCCCCTCCTCCTCAACCTCACTGTCATCTCTCCCTCAATGGCTGTCCACTGCCTACCAGTAAAGTTTCTATCCTTCTTGTTACTTGCTTGTCCCTCTTTCTTCACCTCATCAAGCATTATATTTATGAAAGTCTCCACAGTGGAGTACCCCCACATCCCAATATCTGACAAATCATCAGCCATTCTAGCCTAGTTCAAGCAACAAAAGGGTATATAGAACATCACACATTAGTTTCCACTAAAATTCTTTATAGCCTAGTTTGAAGCAAAATAGAAAAAAGTCTCCCCTACTACTGTTTTGCCACGCAGTAATGAAAGAAAACAATAAGAATAGTGTTCACTTGTTTGAAAAAAAGGTGGAGGTCTATTTTGATTTTAGCAGATCTTAAACTAATAACATAATCCACATATCACTTTAACCTTGGCTTGATCATAACCTTTAAATAGATGACATATGACATAGATAATTTCCAATAATGTAAGAAGCAAAACAAAAAAATTACCAAAAGCACACAACAGAGCTAACAAGTAAGAGTCATATACCACTGGTATGCTATTCTCGCCGGTGCACGACTGTTCTGAAGGGACGGGAGAAGATGAATGCTTCTTCTTCTCGACTGAAACTTTACTTGGAACTTGTCTTGGAGGCGTCTTTGGAGAAAAAAATTGGGCTACATACAAACATCACAGAACAGTTAGGAACATCACAGAAGATGTCACGCCCTCGATTTTTAACATAAATTATAAACATTTTTAATAAATAAAACCTTCACTGAAATACCGGAAATACCCAAATGACATACTTTTCCCAGTTTTCAAAGTTAAATTCGAGTTACAATCTTGGTTCGAAGCCCCAAGTTATACAAACGCTAAAACAATATTACAATTTTCATTAATCAATTTTCTGAATACTACTTTTAAAAAAATGCAAACTTGACTCCTCATTTGAACCTCCGAGACACGTGATCAGCAAGCACGGGATGCACGTCATGCCAACTTCCTTGACCTTTACCTGAAAATGATAGGTTGAGCTACACTAGCCCAGTAGAGAAATCTATACTCAAGTTATATGGAAATGAGATGAAATGTACACCTGACACGAATGAGACACCCAATTGAACATGAGACACAAGAGGGATTACAAAAAAAGAACTGACGAATTTAGACCTTTCCGTATATCTTAGAGATAACCCTAACCATCCATGGATCAACTAGAAGAAGCATTAGGACTCATATCAATCAAACAAACAACAACTATAGTTCAACCAACAACGTTACAAATGAATTCCACAAACCATCTCCTCTTTTCATACCATCCACCATGGTGCCTCATTAATTAAAACTTTCTTTTTAGATTTCCAAAACATTTTAGGGAAAACTCAAGACCACCACAGGTCAAGCTCCGTTGATTCGAGCTTGAATGCCAGAGTCCGTTGATTTGTGCCCAAATACCGGATCCGTTGATTCGCTCAAGAATACCGGAGGATTTTTAAATAAAAATTCTCTTTTCAAAACTCAAATTGCTTTCTTTGATAAAAATCAACCTTTCATTCTCTGTCTCGGCAACCACAATCTCAAGCAATCATGCAATCCAAACATCAATATAGACCTCTAAGGTCAATCAAAATTCTCTTCATCATGCGAGACATTCAACTGTGTTACCACCCCTTGCGTCACATTGAATTCTCTCAACCTGGGTTTCCGCACTACCACACCTTGCGTTGCGGGCCCTCTAGAGTCTCCGTATTACCACACCTTGCGTTGCAGGACCCTCAATTCAAAATTCACAAATCACGTAAACGTAAAAGCATTATCAATCCGTATATAAGCGAACATCACTTTCCAAACTCACAGTCATTCTTACATCATTATCCATGTATACCAAACTCATAAGCACACCCATTGCACATTGATAAATACTTTAAGCCCACATTATTCATCAAAGTCTATCACGACGCCCTACGTCATGTATCGAATCCACAAAGACTCTACGACACACCACCCATTAGGTTCTTAACAGAAAACATATCGAACGAGGACACGAGTCACAATACCACCCATAGGATCACTAGACAAACTCAAGTCTACGCGTAACGTTCACCTCTTACTCCCTTATAGCCCACGGTACTCCAACCACCCTTACGGTATATATTCTCCAACCAACGACACTAATATTATACTCTAACGAGTGCTCAGAGACAAGATCGAATAACGAACCATTAGGGCATAAGCAACCCTACTCAAGAATGACTTAAACATAGTCTAATCATTTAGGAAGTCATAACACGGAACGAATATAACCTAGGGAGTAGCTAGGGAGTAGCCGCAAACATCGACCGACTGACACACCTCTACTCAAATGGTCATAACTTTCTGTGTACAAAGAGTTTAAAGGTGATTTTGGTGGCAAACGAAAGCTAACTTCCAGACCTTCGATTCGATATAAAGTTTGCGTGAAACGGGCATCGGATGAAGGAGTTATGGCCGTTCAAAGTTGGGCTGAAACCCAAAAACGGGAAGAAATTTCCAGATTTGATAGAAGCACAAAACCCAACCTCAAGCACGAAATAAAGCACGATCTAGGTACATAAACATCACACTAACGCATAACGAGAGTAAGAAATCCCTACCACAATGGGTTTTGAGCAAAACCCTAAGTAACCCAAGCTTGAAACACCAAGATCTAGCTCCTCCCAAGCTACAATACGAGACCTAGGTCCAAGATTTCCCAAGATCAAGAGAAATAAGTGAGGTTCAACAAGTGATTGAGAGGAGAGAGAGAGAAATCCGAAAATGATGAAGTTCTTACCTCTTTGAACGCAATAACCTTGATTCCGAATGAAATTAGGATGAATAACCCATAGATCTTGAAGATTTTGAGGTGTTTGATGTGGAAATCCAAGAATTTGGGTGAGAGATTGAAGAGAGAAGGTAGAGGGGCGATTTTAGGGCTTGGTTCGTGGCCTTGGAGTGAGAAAATAACATAAGGGGTCTATTTATAGTGGTCCAAGAAGCGTGCTGAAAAAGTGCAGAAAACAGACCATGTACCGGTACGGGTAAAAGCTGTACCGGTTCATGAACCTTCAAACTGTCAAAAATCACAACTTCTGGATACCATGTACCGGTACGGGGAAAAGCTGTACTGGTTCATGATGGGCAGAAAAAGGAAAATTTTCCAACGGACACCGAAACGAACCTGACTTGGTACTAACATTTCCAAACATCATTGCAACATCAAAACTAACATTTTACTATCCTACGAGAGTCCGATACACACCCGGATACTTATCTCCGTACACCCCACAACATACGAGCGATTTTACCAACAATACAACTAATTGACGAAATAAACGATTTCTGAAATTAAAACAAATTTGCGAGTCTCTACAGAAGAAATTATACATAGCTTTTAATCAGAAAACTCTTCTAGAAATTGCTCAAGTTTATAAATAAAAATCGAACTACCAGACTGTCGATTGAATACCTCTAGCTTTTCGGATTTTTGTCTGTCGGAGAACCCATCTTCCGCACCTCACAACGTTTGCCCCAACCTTCTCCGTGGTGGTCTTCTTCAATCGCTTGTGGCTTTTACGAGTACGGATTGGGGCCATTATATAGAAAAAGGGGTGAGTTTGGGTGAAGATAAAGAAGACCTAACTGGTATACCTGTGAGATTTGCAAATCCACTTGAATGATGGGTGTGACTAATCGTTTAGAGAGCTTTGTGCAGAGAGAAGATAAGGTTGAGATTTGTGCTAGTGGTTGAGCGTCTCCAGCAAAGTTACAGATCAGTAAAGGCGGTGGGTGGGTGTGTGTGTGTGTGAGACCGAGAGAGAGATAGAGAGAGGGGCGTGTGAGATTCGCTCTGTATACTCTGCAGAAATTGAAGAAAAAAGGAGGTGGAGGAGATGAATATTACTGTTGAATCTTGCAGAGAGAGGAAAAAGGGGTGATGAAGATAGCTTGTACAGAGGAAACGTCATAGCAGCTAGGGTTTGTGTGCAGAAGGGCGGTGGATGCGTCCACTCAGACGATAAAGAGGAGAGAGGAGGAAAATGTTGTACTGTGGTTCACAAAATTATCTCACGGAACCCAATTGTAAACCTTGAACCGAATACAGGTTATGGGTTTTAAACCCGAAACCCGGTTTGCAAAGCCCAAACGAACATAGCCTAGGTATGTAAAGAGGTGGGCAACGTGTAGTGTCTTGTCGTATATTTCAAGTTTTGTGGCTTTTCGGGTTTGTGTCAAAAGACTCAAAACACATAATATTAATAGCTTAAACGTACGTGTCATATATTTTGACCTTAATCTGACTTGCTAAAATGATCATGTCGTGTTTGGATTAATTTTTGTTAATATGTACATGACAATTATACACCTAACTTTAATACATGAACAACTTGTTTAATCCAACAACAAATTGAGCACATATCCAATACCATAACAAACATCGCAATTATAACAACAAAAAATTAGCCAACAATATTCACTAAATAATGATTTGAAAAGTGAAATTAGTCGGTTATCTATACAGTCAATAAAATAAGTACACCTAACTTTAATACATGAACAACTTGTTTAATCCAACAACAAATTGAGCACATATCCAATACCATAACAAACATCGCAATTATAACAACAAAAAATTAGCCAACAATATTCACTAAATAATGATTTGAAAAGTGAAATTAGTCGGTTATCTATACAGTCAATAAAATAAGTAATATTGTTAGAGGTTGATATACTAACTAGATTCTTTTTGATCTCTGCACTCGTTCAACACGCCCTCTTTCGTCCAATCAACAGATGGCAGCATAGCCTCCTATCGAACAAAAACGAAATCCACAAAACAGTTAGTATTAGTAATTAGCACAAGTACTGCACATGTAATGACATTAATTATTTCCGTTGTTTTAACAACCAAGTATTTACAAGCACCTATCTGAGACAGATTTTATAGTTCATATATATATATATATATATATATATATATTCTTTCTACATTATTATTATTATTCTTATTATTATATTTATTTAAAGGAGGCCTAAACCATGGTTACTAGCTAGCATGATACAATGCATGATACAATCGATCTCAAGCTAACCCCAAACCGTACTGTATTCCATTGAGATACGTAGCATAGGTCTTCCAATCATATACCTGTACGTAGTTTGCATCCATGCATACTACAGCAAACGTACGTATCTATGAGACAGACTACTCATGAGGTAAAAGACCCAATCTGCCCAAAGCCCTTCCCAGAAAATTCCCAAAAAGACCAAGACCCAAACCCAAAAAATGAGACAAGGAACAGATCACCAACCGAACAAGAAGAGGCCCAAGATCACATACCAACCCAAAAAAGCAAAGCCCACAACCAAACCAAACCCCAAAACCCAACCCAGCTTATGGCAGCACCCCAATCAAACCCAAAAACTAATATTTCTTGGGAAAATGACGGCCAAAGACGTGTTTTGATAATTAATATCCACTAAGGACAATTTCAGCATTAACAAATATTTTTAACATGGCGGGTATTAATTATCAAAATACGTCATAGGCCGTCATTTTCCCATATTTCTTCCTACATTTTGTGTTATTCGTTTCTTAATTTCTGTAGGGAGGGTCAATATTCCTGCAGTTGACCTTGGTCTAACCGTTAACCATCCTATCAGAAAGCAACATGTGCCACAGTTGAAAAGTTGACCATTCAGTCAGAAGAGGACTCGCAGCACCAGCAAACAACCGACACGTGGCATCGCCGCGATGATAGCTTCGCAGGGGTGAGGTGACCCTCGCGGGCACATACTTCACAAGTAACAAGATGGGAGGAGCAATCTCCCTGGCTTGTTCATCAGTAGCGAAATGGGAGGAGCGATCTCCCTAGCTTATTCACTGTATCCGGGCAGCCACCGTTAGGGTGAGATATCCGCCATCAGGGCGAGATTAGGGGCTTGGATATTCAATGTGTTTTGGTAGCCGCCGTTAGGGCGATGTATCCACCATCAGGGCGAGATACGGGGCCTGGCATTTTAGCACATCCCAAAGTTAAAAGGTGCATTAATGTACTTGGGTAGCGTAGCACCCGAACAGGGGCACAGAGTCGTGAGAAGTCCCAATTCAACGTAATTAGGCAGCGTAGCACCTGAACAGGGGCACAGAGTCGCGAGAAGTCCCAATTCAGTATACTTGGGCAGCGTAGCACCCGAATAGGGGCACAGAGTCACGAGAAGTCCTAATTCAGCGCATCTGGGCCGCGTAGGACCCATTGATGGGGCACAAAGCCGCGGAGGAATCCCAGAGCATAACGATAGCGAGGGTCGTAGCCAGGGCTATAACGTTAGATAGCGTGACCCAAAGCTAGGGCCATAGCAACTGAACTCAGACGCTTAATGTCTGCTCAGGTCGCGAGGCAGGACTTGAGGGGCTCTCCGGAGCCCGGTTTGGGATTCAGTCCTTTAGCGGGAATGGGGGAGATCTAGTGGCTTAGAAGAAGGGGTTCCGCTGCGAGATGGGGTAGTGCGGGTTACCGCGAGGGTGACGGTGACTACTCCCGCGGTCGAGGGGTACGAAAGGGACACGTGTCGCGATATTATGGAAGCCACCTGGCGCCTTTTTATTGGCCCGAGGTGCCTATAAATATCAGGTACTCCCATCCATCATTTCACAAGTTCTTTCAGAATGTTTAAGGCAGTTTAAGGCTCCCACAACACTCTCAATGGTAACTCTCCCTAGAGAGAGAGAGAGGGGTCCCTAGAGAGGTCCTCTCTTCTAGGGTTGTCTTGTGAATCTACCCACTCACAGAGCAACCAAAGGGATTCTGGCTTGGTTTTTTCTGTACCTCTTGCCCTTCTTCTTCACCCCCTACATCATTCCTCCATTCCTTCTACATATATTTCATCCATTGCTCTGCAAAACAGATTCTGTTCATCTAAACCAAACGCTAACCATCCTGACCTCTCTTTCCTCATCTATTCCCTCTTACGTGGAATATTTGACCACCAAACCGAACCTACCTATCCTACAATTTCACTACCAAGTAGTATCTGACAAATTAAACCCCAAAGGGGAGGGTCTAAGACTTGAGACATAGGGGTTTCCTCCCTCTTAAGATCTAAGATTCGAAACCTCTCAAGTACTATCAATTCATTTGGGGTCAGTTCATACGGAGAGGGGTTTCCTCCATGATTTCTCTCTCTTATGTGGCATTTCCTCAATAAATTTCTTCATGTTAGTGTATTTTTTTCAAATATTTACAACGTAAACATATGTGTACATGCACCAACTATTTGCTTCGGAAATACTGACATTACTCCATTTTGTCTAAACCTAAAAATACTGAAATTAAGTTCCAAATAAAATTATGAAGTTTGAATACACAATTTGAGATGTCTTACAATTTTATAAAGTAACAAACATAATTAATTAAGCATCGTAAGTGACAGATTCTTCTATGTACTTATGCATAGTTTTTCCGTTTTAACCAAAAAGGTCGCCCAATAATTCAAGCTTCGAAGGGCCTCTCATAGACTTTAAGGACGACAACGGGTCGCGCGGTTCGGTCCGAATATTTAACAAAATTGAATTAGAGTTCAAAATTTGCAATGGTAATAATTTTCACACTCTCATTTTTTATTACCACATGCACTTCGTTTACGATGCCATCCTTCTTCAAGTGTGAAAGAGTAAATTAAGAAGACAAAAAAGGAGTGTGGTTGTAAAATAAAAAAGAAAAGAAAAAAGGAAGTGTGAAAATAAACTACCAATTTGCAACTACTACTGAATCCGAACTAAAACTCATGGGACGTTTCTTTTAGGGAGAATTTTCCATAAGTCCACTATAGCAGTTTCATAACCCACTAAGTCCACTTCTAAACTTCATAACCCACTAAGTCCACTAGCCTACGAAAATACTAATATAACCTTGTAGCCCTAATCAATATATACCCCACTATAGCAGTTTCTTTTTCATTTTCTTCAAACGGGGGGGGGGGAGAGAGAGAGAGAGAAGCGCCGGCTCGACTCAACCTCCTGTCGTCGCCGCCGTCGCGACCCACCTCCAGTCGCGACCTACTTCCAGTCGCGACCCACCTCCGTCGCGACCCACCTCCACCTCCAGTCGCGACCCACCGCCGTCGCGACCCACCTCCAGTCGCCGTCACATACTGTCCCAACCTCCCGTTCCCGTCGCCATCGCCACCCACCTCCAGTCGCCGTTTCATCCCGTCCCGCCTCCTCTTCCCAGCCTCGTCGTCGCAATCGCATCTCATCTCCGCGTCATCATCGTGTTCAACAATTGGAATAGGTCGCCAACGCGTCACCAAACGAGATCTGCACAAATCTCCACGAGATCGCCGTCCTTTCCGACTGTCGGCTTCGTTCTCACCATCACCGTTGTTTTCAACACAAATAGGTAAGTCGAGTTTAGTTTAGGATTGGACATACACTGTTATTTGTTAGTATTTGTGCAGATCTGGTTTTAGTAGGGTCTTGGATGAACTTATGGAATCATATAATGTTATATATGGTTATATGTCCAAATTTGTTCTCTACATGTTATAGAAGCCATTCAATGAGGCCGCTGCGCGGACCAATTCAGTATAGGTAATGGACAACGGAGTAGGGTTAACAGGTTTTTGCTGGTTTTGGAATGTTTTTTTACTTTTGGTTGTTTACATATATCATTTTGTTTGGGCTGTCATTTTATTCTGTGAATATATATGGTTATATATCCAATTCTGTACCTTGTATCATGTCATCATATGGTTACAATGGAAGAACGTATAATACTATATGTTTACATTTGAGTCTTTAACATATAACCCTAATTACATACCGATTGCAATATAATTAGGTCGGGTTCTATGGCCGAAATTACACCTCAAGTTCTTGAAAATATCGTTTTCGCTGCAGTTCGGAGTGCTCCTAAAGTCGCACCCCGAACTGCGGCACTTTGTGCCGTGGGGGCTCCGCCCCCACACCCCCGGATGTAAACATATAACATTAGGTTATAACATTGTAATGTTATATGTTATTGCGTAACATTATATGACGTTATATATTCTCATGTTGGTTGTTTATAAAATGTCATTTTGTTCTGTGAAGAT
Source organism: Rhododendron griersonianum (assembly GCA_018127125.1). Taxonomy (NCBI): domain Eukaryota; kingdom Viridiplantae; phylum Streptophyta; class Magnoliopsida; order Ericales; family Ericaceae; genus Rhododendron; species Rhododendron griersonianum. The sequence continues at coordinate 26,602,427 of CM030796.1, read as the reverse complement.
GTATGGTATTTTATCATTTTGTTCGGTTGTCATTTTGTTATGTGAATATATAACCATATATATTCAGGTCTATAATCATATAATGTTAGATATGGTTATATGTCCAAATTTGTTCTCTACATGTTATAGAAGTCAGTCAATGAGGCCGCTGCGCGGACCAATTCAATATAGGTAATGGACAACGGAGTAGGGTTAACTGGTTTTTTGCTGGCTTTGGAATGTATTTTGTACTTTTGTTAACTGGTTTTTTGCTGTTGAGTTCAAATGTAAAAATATAATATTAGGTTATAACATATAACATTGTAATGTTACATGTTACTGCGTAACATTATATATTCTCCTTTTGGTTGTTTACATATATCATTTTGTTCTGGTTGTCATTTTATTTTGTGAATATATATGGTTATATATCCAATTCTGTACCTAGTATCATGTCATCATATGGTTACATGTGGACTGCTTTAATATGATTATATGGTTATATATTCAGGTCATATGGTTATATATTCAGGTCTATTAGACATATAACGTTTAGGTTTTCGTTTGACAACTGATATCATGAAACATATATGGTAATATACGAATTCTTGAATCTTTTTTTAACATATAAAGCTCTATGTTTCCATCTGTTTAACTTTTTTCTTAAATGTGCAGAAATGACGAATCCAAAAGAAATAGGAGTATGGTTTCATGAAGTGCCTAATCCAATTTATTGCAAATTGGAGTATCACCACAATGACACCGTGATAATGGAATTTAGGATGAACTCCAACCTCAGAAGAGCCCTCCACATCAAATCCTTCTACCAAAGGTACCTGATGAAGTTGAAGAGGCACATTAGGATCGTTGAGTCTAACAAGACAGCCAAGAACATTAGATTTAGAATTTTAATTTGGTTAAAGTCTTTTGGTGTAATTTCTTTGTCGTGTTTTCATATTGCTATTCAGAAGACTTTGAATCCATTTTGTAGATCTATCGATCAAATTTATAACTATGTAGTTGAACAATAGCATACTCTGAATCCATTTTATTTATTTATTTTGAACACATATGTTTTGATTGGCGGATGTAATGGTTTCAATAATTGTTACTTGTTAAGACTTAAACATGTACAGGCATGAACATATAACGTTATATATGTATCCCTTGAAAAATGAACATATGACATTATATAAGGTTAAACCTAAACAACCAAAATCATTTTAGGTTTGCATCCTTAATATCGTTATATGTGGTCTAACATATCACCTTATATGAATTGGTCCGCGCAGCGGCTTAACAGACCTGAACATATAATGTTATCTGTGCAGCGCGTTAAATGTAAGTATCTAACGTTAAATATGAACTGATGAACGAGTATATAACGTTATATCTCTTTCTCCCTCTTTCTCTCTGTCGCAAAACTCCCTCCTACAACGTAACTGCCGTGATTGTAGTGAAAAAAAGCTGGCAGAGGCATTTTTGGCTTGTATTAATTCCTTTTTGGCTTGATAAGGGCTCAGTTTGGCAACACAAAAAAACTGAGTGGACCTAGTGGGTTACAAACTTGAGAGGTGGACTTGGTAGGTTACAAACGTGCTATAATGGACCCTAGACCAATTTTTTATTTCTTTTACCTAGACTTGTAACCGTATTCAATGAGAATTGGCTAGGTTCGGTTTTCTCCCAATTAAGCCAGTGGTGGGTTGTTTGATTGGAATTTGGGACCTTTTGGTGAGGTGTCAGGTGGGGGAGTGAGGCGTAGCCCTGAACCATAACATAATCCTAGCTGCGTCATGTGTGTGTATATGGATGAGAGGGAAATTATGTAAATATATACTGTATATATTCCGGTTTGAAGATGGTTTTCAGGGAATATGCATATGGCATACGACCAATTACCCGACTCGAAATCCGCACGATTTTCCAAATAAAAAACTAAAACCAAATTTATGATTAAAAAATTAAGAAAAATCATTCTGGTAAGCACGAAAGGGTCGCGTATCCATTGGTTTCGGTGAAACTACCATTGCTAATTGACTAGGTCAGTCATATCTATGCAACATCCACTATCACCATGAGCAATGGCGACTCCAGACATTTTTGTAAATGGGTTCATTCAAATCTTTTAAAAAGTTTGTTATTTCATTGATTTTTTTTTTTTTTGTATATTGTACAAATTAAGTCTTTACTAGAAAAAATTTGACCTTTGGGCGTAGCCCAATTGGGTGCATAGCTCCCTTTGGGAGTGAGAGATCGCGGGTTCGATTCCTATTGATAGAAGATCAACCCTTTGTGATAATACTACTATCTTTTAACACTCTCACTAACCCCCGCTGATATAAACAATGTTGTCAAAAAAAAAAAAAAACTAGAAAAAAATATAAAAATATAAACTATAAAAAAAATATAAGGAATTTACTTCAAGCTTCATAGAGATAAAAGATTTGCTTAATTTGATTCCTGCAATGTGTAAAAAAGAATACCGGAAAATGAAAGAGTGTTGTGATCGATTGATTGAGAAGCATACACACTCGCAAAAAAAAATGCAGGCTTTGGAGGAATTTTCAGAGACGCGAGTGGAGAATGGACCCTGGGCTATTTTGGAAAGGCTATGTGTGAGACCAGTTTGGAAGCTGAAATATGGGAGATCTACATAGGTTTAACCATTATATCTTAGAGAAAAGCATGACTGGCATCATCATTGAATCGGACGCTCTCATGGCTGTGCAACTGATTAACGAAAGCAATGCTACTAATCATCCTCAAAGGAATCTAATCAATGATGCCCGCGCCATCCTCACTAGGACGGGATCAACGCTCAACCATATATATTGAGAGACAATTCAATATGCGGATCATTTTGCTAGAATTGGAGTGGAACAAAATGAAGACTTGGTGGTTTTTTTGGTTCAACCACCCTCGCTTAGAGAGTTTTGGATTCTCGATTAGGGTTCTTGGGATTTTATTTTGTGGATTCTAATATATGAACCATATATGCACGTATACTGCAAACTCTTTAGTTGACTATTTATAATATTTCATCCACACAATTTTTGACACAAAATTTGACACTCGATCTCAACCATTGAAATCAATGGCTGAGATGAAATTGTACTGCTTTTCCTATATCTCACTTACACCTAATTTCTCCCTCTCTCACACAGGATCTCCAACTCCACCAACAACCACCTCTCCCCACTCCGGCACCTCCATGTCCAGCTAGCCACATCTCCGGCAAATACTAATTCTGGTGAACTCCACCTTCTCTCGACCCCCTCCATTCCCCATCGTTCCCACAAAATAACATCCCGCTGGCCACCGCTGTCGATTTTGGGTTTAATCGACATCCCACCCGCTACCCGTCAAATGAGATTTGACCACGATTTCCAGAAAATCCAAGTCCACGTAATCTAATTGCCGCTGATGGTGGCGTTGGATGGCCTTCCACGAAAACGAAGGCAAAACTCAAAGATATCAAAGGCGGCCACGTGTTCTCGCAAGAGTCGATATTGGACACCGCCCAACTCCAATCTACTGTAGCGTGAGGAGTAAAATGGGCAGAGAGATTCATCAGCACGTCCGATCTACCCTTTGATTAGGAGTATCTCATCAGCACGTGTTCTCTGCTTTTCCTTTCTTCTTTTTTTTTTTTTTCTGTTTCGTTTTGTTTTGATTCTTTGAAAGAAGGGGAGTCTGAGAGTCCCAGAGAGAGAGAGAGAGAGAGGGGGGGTCGCCGGGAATGGAGGTGCTGGAGATGGAGAGTCGGCCGGAGTTGGTATGAGAAAGGTGGGATCCGTGGTGGGGAAGGAGAGAGGGAGGGATTAGGTGAGGAGATAGAGAGGGAGGAGAGAGAGTGTTCTAATCTCAACCATTGATTTTAATGGTTGAAATTGAGTGTCAAATTTTGTATCAAAAATTATGTGGTAGAACCGGCCCCGTCAAAATATATATACACACTCGCGGAGAAATTTATTCCACCAAACTAAAAAACATTAATAGAAGCCCAAAAGAGAGAAAAAGATGGAGAGAAAAGTTTGGAAAAGGGGAGAAATATAACTGAAAAGAACGGAGTTGAGAGCTTCTCTCTCTATCTTAGAGAGAGAATGCACTCCTTATTCACAAATTCCAGTCCGGACCTGAGGTAATCCTTGCTCAGTTTGGCCATCAAGAAGCTAATCTGGTAATTCCAGCTCTTCTTCGTTCCATCTATCTGGCTCTGAACTGTTCAAACCTCTGCACCGTCCGTGTAGAAGGCTGGCTTTCGTTCGGAGCTTCATCTACAACGATTGGGTCTTCCAATCTACTTCGTTCTATCCAACTTCAGAGGGGTTAGATTTCATAGGTTTTGAGTGGATTCCTCCACCTGGAACCGGGAATCTGAACTCTGCCACACCGGGGATAGGTTTCCCAGAAAGGGGATCTACCGTCTGAACTCACACCGGCGATTCATCCATCTCTTAGACCGCTTCGGTTTTCCAGAGAAAGGGGACCTCCGGACTGAACTCACCATTCACTCATGCCGTTCTTAACTGGGTGAATCGGCTATCATCAACCCATGGGAGCTGATCTCTTCCAGCATTCACTCGGAAGGTTTGGAACGGATGTGCTCTCTGATTAGTTTGCTCACGATGTGAGACTCGTGATTGGATCTGGAATTGGTCTCGGCTCACCTGGAGGCACAAATGTAGTAGGCAGTCATCACTTCCAGGTCTGAGCTAAACAATGGCAGTAGCTTTGAGTTTGGGCAGGCATCATTCTCGGGTCTGTGCTCGGGCTGTCACGGCAGAGGTATGATCAATTGGTAGGGAAATCGTGCTTTTCCTTAGTCTTGTAGATCCATTTCGAGATCCCCGATGGCGATGGACAGTCACCTGCTTGGACTAAGACCGGGTGAATCTTGACATTGGTTTCGGATCTGATTTGATAAAGTAATTCATCCAGAATTGTGGTAGCTGCATTTCGGCTTTCCTGTGGGTTGCCCAATTTTGGGGCTAAGGTCTTAGCGTTATACTGGGCTTGTTCACATTCCTTGTTTCTCTGCACCTCTGGGCCGTATGTTCTAGTGTAGTAGGGTTGTGATCGAGCCTGTCCTTACTAGATTAGTGGTGATTCACTGATTGAAAGGGATGGTTTGATTCCTCCTGCAGTTTTGTGTGTCTCGGTTTGTGTCTTGCCAGATGATTCGGTGGTAATACACTGTTAATGGCGGCCGGATTCGAGGCCCTTGTACTGTCCCACTTTTAGGTTATAGTGAGCCTTGTGTACTAGGTCGAGAGAGTTTTAGACCGGTTGGAATTAGCGTGGTGTGCAAGGTACTTGGGGAGGTAGCCTTGTCGGATGTTGTCATCTTCGATTCGACCCTCTCTCGGAGCCCGGTCTTCTGCAGTAACTGTTCCTTAGAAGTGGATGCTATACTTGATACTTCTGTGCTAGGTTGGAGCATTGGAATCTTGGTCAGCTTATTATTATGCATTGGAATCTTCGACAATAGCTATTTATCTTATTTCCTAGTCTGGCGGGATGTGCCAGGATATAGTTAGTTTCTTGGTATTTCTTTTCGCTTCATTTTGCTTCACTCATATCATACCCCGTTGTGCTATCTATCCTTACAGATGGATAGTGCAATGGGGTATGATATCAAAACACATTGCACGCTTGTTGCATTTCTTATTTTATCCTACTCTCCATACTGGTTGTGCATGGGTTATCGTACTTTTTTCATTCTTCATTCTTTTTCTTTTTTCTTTCCTCCTGGGGTATGCCCCTTGTAGGCTGTGCATTCGATTAACCTCTTTTAATTTCAAGCTAAATTACCCCAAAAAAAAAAAAAAAGTCTGGAAAAGGTACAGTAAATAGTCAACAACTAACTGAACTAAGGGTAGCTGGTGCTACTGTGCCATGGGGTCAGAGCTTTTATTAATGGTGTCACGGTACAAATGAAGAAACTACACCCATGATTCTGCTAGCAAGTGGCAACGCCCTATCATGATTCTGCTCTGATTTTTGGGTTGCCAAATTCAGCTCTCATTTGTTTTGTTCCGTATTTGGGTTAGGCCCCGTTCCAAATTCTAAAAAAATTACTTATTTTTTAAAGGTTTATTTTTAAACTTAAAAATAATAGGTTTGCGAAAATAATTTTTCAATTTTTTTTGCAGGGTTTGATAGATCTTATCGAGATCTATAAAACTATATCCATATTGCATAATTTTTTTTTATTTCAGTAAGCCTATTATTTTTAAGAATAAAAATTGCAAATAATTACTTACTCCATTTTTTAAGGGGTAATCCGGAACGGGCCCTTAGTTACTTTTTAGGCTTTTGATATTTCCTTTGATTCTCTTGTACGTCTCCCGTTTTCGTAGTCGCTCCTCCTCCTTTATGTGTGACTCGGATAGCATTTGGACTCGTGCTAAGAGCATCCACAATGTAATAATCAAAATCAAAAAATTGCTAAAATTAGCAATGTGTGTTTAAAAAAGTGCTCACATTGTAATAATCAAAGTTAGCAACATCCTAACCAATAAACAAATTTAGGCATTTGAATAATCAAAAGTAACAATATGGGACTTTATATTGCTAACTTTAACAACCCTCTAAAAGAATAATCAAAAGCTGACGTGACAAGTTTTGATTATTCACTTTGATTATTACATTGCGGATGCTCTAAGACAATTTTCAAGTACCACATTAAATAGCCCAACAGACAAATGCCTTTTCTACCCTTAGGGCCCGATTGGATGAGGGTATTATTTATGGAGGGAGGATAAGATAGTAGGGGGTATTAGTTAAGAAGGAAAGACCCATATTGATGTGACATTTATGGAGGATGATTAAAAAGTAGATTGTTTGGATGCTGTATTAAAGAGGGGGATAAGGTTGGATGGATGATGGAAAAAGTTGTCAAATGACTATTTTGCCCTTGTGCAGTACCAAACTTTATTATGTATAACACTAATTATATAATTGCAAAACTCAATATATTTAATTACTTTTCAGACAATTTTAAGCTATAATAATTTACTTCATTAACAAATTAAATAATTTAACAAATTTGTAAAATATAAATTTTGTTTTTTTAAAGTTGGGGAACTTGTAATACACATGGTCACACATGTGTTTTTCAAAATTGTTTGTCACCATTGGATTGCACTCCATTATTCTACACCATTTATTTGGGTTGGTTTCAACTACACTTGATAATTTTCCCAACTTTGGGAATATCGGCTGCCTTTCTAATTTTCCCAACTACATGTATGTATACGGAGAAAGAGTTATGTATACGGAGAGAGAGAAGAAAGACAGAAGCGTAGAAGAAGGAGGAGGAGGAGGAGCGGCCCCACCGATTGTCTCTCTTCTGATTTGTACACAATCCATCCCCAATTTGGTAATTGTCTCCCTCTCCGATCGGTGGGTTGTCTCTCTCTCCAATCTGTACACAACCCACCCCCAAGAACATGTACATCTCTCTCTCTATTTGTATACATACATATTTTCTATGTGTGTATTTTTGTGGTGGTGCTGGTGGTGATCTGTTGTTGTTGTTGGTGGTGTTGTTCTTCTTCTTGTTTCTCTGTAGCAGAGAGAGAGAGAGAGAGAGAGAGAGAGAGAGAGAGAGAGAGAGAGAGAGAGAGAGAGAGAGAGAGAGAGAGAGAGAGAGAGAGAGAGAGCCGTTGGGGGAGGGGGATGCAGTGGCGGCGCCACATGTAGTGTACCATGGTCACTTGACCGCCCCAAAGATTTTTTTTTGTTATAATACATATAGAATTTTTAGGATAGTCCATGTTTTGAAATAGTTTGAACACCCAATCCATAGATCAATGAACACCCACTTCACAAAATTTTGAACACCTAGTTCATACATCAATGACCACTGATCAATGGCAGAGTGGTATCCCTATTTTAAACCATATTTCTAATATATAAATAGTCTAAATTTTTTTTAAGTGGCTCTAATTTTTACTCTGTTTGAACCGGTGGGAAAATCTTACTCTTATGATCATTTTATTCTAAAGTGTCTTAATTAATTTTTTGCTCTAGGGCTCCCATATAAAAGAGCCCTAAAATAGTTGTAGAACCAAAAAAAGAGCAGATACTTAATTATGAGAGCCCTATAGACAAATATTAATTATGACTCTCTATGATAAAATAATCATAAAAATAATATATTTGCACCGGTTCAAACGGATTAAAAATTGAAGCACTTAATTTTTTAATCATATTTTTAAATATATAAACAATGTTAGTCTTTTGTTATTTTATTGCAATCTACATTGCTTTAAAAATAATCTCTTGATTTTTTTTTAAAAACTCTGAATTGTTCGGCGGCGCTTGGCGGTGGGTCGTCGCCCGACTAATGCCGAGCCGAGCACCATTTAGAATACTGTGTAGTATATTGTAAGTTTTTTTTGAACACCCTCCCGAAAAATCCTGGAGCCGCCACTGGGGGATGAGGAGAGGTAAAACGGTAAAAATCGGGGTGTATTAGGCCGGATAATTTATGGCCAGCTCCAAGGGTGGCAATAATATAGAACCTTGCTACTGGCACAGCAAATCTGTGCACAGATTGTGCACAGATTGCATTGTGGGGCCCATTAAGGGTCTCATACAAATAATCCGATCCGTTAATTATGTTTAAAACATTTTTTCAAGGGCCTCCGCGAAAAATTAGCTCAATCCGATACCTATAAGTTCTTAATCTAATCATCTAACTTTTCATTCGGATTTTTAGAGAATGAAAAGTTAGACGATTAGATCAAGTACTTATATGTGTCGGATTGAGCTGATTTTTTGCGGGGACCCTTGAAAAAATGTTTTAAACATAATGAACGGCTCGGATCACTTTTGTGGGACCCGTAGTAGACCCAACATAGAAATCTGTGCACGATATGTGTACAGATTTGCTGTGTCCACAGACTTTCTGAATAATATATGACCCCAAATCCGGATAAACGAATACGGGGATGAGTTTATACAGGCGTTTGGAAGGATTCCAAACCGTGCAAAACCTGTCAAGTCAGGCCCTCATACACCCGTTTTGGCTAATACACCCACGCAATACACCATCCAATCGAGCCCTTAGGCCGTAAACGAGCCAAACTGTGCTGTGTTCAAGCTTGTTTGTTAAATTTTTAGCGAGCTCGAGGTCGAACATAGAGATAATACTGTATAAGTTAACGAGACGAGCACTAGCCAATCGAAGCTTAACTCGAGCTCGAGCTTGTTCACGAGCCTTAACGAACCAACAACAAATATATATTTATAGTTGCATAGTAGGTGATGTTTTGATTTACCTGTACATGTGCATGTCTTATACAGTATAAACTAGCTATAAGAAAAAGGCTCTATTTCAAAATAGTGAATCAATTTACTGTAGGTTTTGAGTTTTGTACATTTACATATTACTTTTGAATTACTAAAAAGCAATGTAATCTCCTTCCGTTCAAATAAAACAAGCATTGTCGAGCCGGGCCGAGCATGCTAATGTTCAAGCTTCTTAGTTTTTTTTGCGAGCTTGATCTCTGTAAAAAACTGAGCTTGAATGAGCCGAATACCGAGCCATTCACGAACAACTCAATTCATTTACAAGCCTTACTTTGATTGATTGTAGTTGGGATATGGCTAATATGGCTTTTCAAAACCAAGCGTCGTAATTATTCCAAATGTAAGAGAGTTTCCGCACCAAAGCTCTCTATTGGAGACTTTTCGGTAAAGAATCGAGGAAAACTCCAAAAATACACGTGTAAGTTGGTCCAGATATCTGAGTTAATAAAAAAAAATTCCAAAAATTGCCCCACAAGGGTAACTGTTGATGCGGCACTATTCATAAGGTAAAGAGCGGTTTAATACTTTTTGTGTTTGTTTCTTACCTAATAATTTCATGAAAGGTGCATTTTAGGCTTTTGAATTTCATACTGTTCGCTTTTTTTAGTAGACAAGAGTCAAGTATTATCCCAGTCAATTCTAAAGAGACATGTACGTACGTACCACTCTCCGAAGCATTAGTATTCTCTGATACGATGAATTTTCATACAAGGCACGTTATGGTTTTTTAAGGATCATTTTAAATATTTGAAATACAAATTATGATTGCATCATCTCCGATTGTATCATCATTTTAATCAAAAGGTTTGATGTGCCTTGGAGCATTGTTTTTAAGAATTTCTATATAGGAGTATTAACTTAATTAAGATCCAAAAAGAAGGTAAGCATAATTAGATGTGATGTGCCTTGGAGTACTCTTAATTTTCGAAACAACACTTTGCAAATTTGGAAGGATATATAGAAATTAATAAAAAAAAATGTTTTGATGATATAGAGCATGCATGCAGGATACTCCTTTTTTTTTGGGTACGTACTTCTCCTACTGGCTTCAATTAAGTCCATCACATCTTATGCATGCATGCATGGGAGATAACTGATGCATTTAGATCCCCTCTAACCCCAGACCTAAATGTTGCTAGCTAATACGTACCCTCCAATGGACTTTACCTATTGCATGCAGGAGAAGTGAAGCTCAATGTTGATGCATGCATGGATGCTGGAATATATGCATGCTTTCGATAACAATGTTGGATTTGGAGGCCAGCCTCGATCTTTAGAGATTGCAAAGGAGCTAGCATGGATCGATCCTGGGGTTCTATGGCAAAATCACGTGTGAATCCAGCCTTGAAGCTCATGAACTAATTAATTAAGAGCTTTATACCGGGAGGATCTCACAGTGATAGATACTAGATCGCGCGAACTCTAGAAGAAGGCGCGCATGCATCGCGCCCACGTGAAGATTGAAATTGATATATTCTCAATCGGTTGTCACTCTCATCAATGGAGAAACGGGGATCGAGAAGTACGTACAGCTAGTCGCACCAGCATGCATGCTGCTCTCATTGAGGATGCCGGCCAAGCTTAATTATCCTATCCAGCACTGGATGTACAGTACGTACTCACGCATGTATATATCTATAGAATGGCCAACCAATGTGCTGATAATCTCGAGCGCCTTGGGGCCGGCTGAACAACAAGAAAACTTAGTGATAACTTATGAAATCCCAGCGGCCACCACGCCGTTCATCCGAGATTAATTAATTGATGACTTTCTGGGGGTTAGCCACCTCCAGGATTAAGTCTAGAAATTTTTGTGTCGTAATGTCGGTTGCTCGATCATGATCCCAACTGCTACGTCTATCTTTTCGATTTGGCACTGTAAACCTCTAACACTTTACTACTACTACTCCTAGTATTTATGAATTTCCGTTGAACCAAAAAAGAAAAGAAAAAGGTATATACATAAAAATACAACCAGTTTCCGAAATACCAACAAAAAAAATTACATAAATAACTTTAAATATAAATATACAAAAAAAAAAAAATCAACACAAAAGTGTTCTTTTCATCTTTTGTTTTGTGGTGTGCCTTGGTTTTCGCTTCGGGTGTTCGAATCTCCCTAGCATCATTATAAGTTTTTGTTAATATGATATATTCAGTATTGGCATGTGAATTTTGGAGGTTTATCACCTCCACGTCCAATCCTCCTTCCTCTCTCATTCTAAATTTTGCATAAATTCCAACAAAGTTTGTAATTTTTTTCAGCATTAATTGGAGAGGAACATGATTTGGATATTAAATTTTTTCCCCCACAAGCTAGTTTCTTTACGAATTATGGTATGTGTGAATAGACGTATAAAGTGTGGTTGTAAAAGCGTTTAGGGTAGATTTATCTAACTTTCATCTTGACTTGCCAAGGTGGACATTGATTACGGAACATCTAAAAGTGAAACAATCTACTAGAACTAACGTTGGAGGGAGTAGTTTTCTTCTACGTTTAGTTTTAATGCATGTCTGCTGCTGGGCCAAAATTCTCACTTTGCTTAATAGTACAAGTACGTGTGACAATTTCGAACACGACCCGAAGTTAGAAGGTTTGGAACGATCACTTTCAGTTTCTGACATGAACACGAATATCACACGACCCACCAACACACTAATTAAATGGGACGAATGAGGGTTAGAATTGCGTAACTCGATTAAAACACAGATAATCATTTAATTTTTCCTGTTGACCTATTAGCTTGAAACAAACGTACCGATTCTGGCAATGCCAACCCATAGTCCGTACTTGTGTTTCCTTAAGTAGTTTTGATTTTTCTGATTTTTCTAATTAGTATGCATGCGATTTAATTTTATCAATATACTAGTAATTATGAAATGGCAAAACATGCATATTATTATGTAGAGGTGAGCAAAAAAATTGTCCGTTCGTGAATCCAATTCGATCTAGCAGTTTGGTTCGGTTTTTTAATAGATTTGTTTGGACATGCTTCATAAAAATAGAAAATCGTTTAAGATGAATTAATTCAAGGTTTTATGCTTGCGGTTGTGGATAGGAACCAATCCAAACCACTGGTATTTGAAATTATGGCTTCGTTTGTTTGGGCAAAAAATATTTTCTAAGAAAATGTTTTACTTATTTTTTGGTGTTTGGTTGGCAAAAGACAGGAAAATATTTTACCCGGGAAAATATTTTACCCGGTAAAACATTTTACTTCATATGGTTGAAAATATTTTCCGCCTAAAAAGGTGGCAAGTCATTTTCCAAATTTGTTGCTTAATTGACTAATAATTGCTTACTTTACTGAGCTCTCCCATAGCCCCAATCTCATCCACCTATGACCTAACCATGTGTTTTTTCATCAAAGACAACAAAATTTTGTATGTAATACATACGTACATACATATATACATACACGGTTTGTTTCACACGGGGACCTCTTAAAATGCAGACCCCCCTTTTCCGATCGAATTTCGATGATCTGAGCCACTCAATGTGTTCAGAACATGATTTTAAGAGTACTCGCTAGAAATCGGCAAAAAAAATGACCAGGATGGACTTGATTTGAGCAGTTTTTATTTGAACCGTTCAATAAAAAACTGTTCGGATGAAGCCCTTCCCGGTCATTTTTTTGCCGATTTCTCGCGGGTATCTTTAAAATCATGTTCTGATCACATTGAGCGGCTCGGATCATCAAAATTTGATCAGGAAAGGGGAGAAATTGGGAGGTCTGCATTAAAAGTTAAAATGCGGGGGTCCTTAGGAGAAAAGGATTGTATACATACATACATCAATTTACAATTATCAACCAAACACTGAAAAATAAAAATGAAACTTCTATTTTTTGCAAAATCATTTTACATGAAAAAAATTTTACATTGAAAAATATTTTACTCCACTTTGAAACAAACGGAGCCATATATTAGTTGAAATATCAAAAGAAAATAGACACAGACCACAACTACTATAAACCACTATTTATCGAGGGCTACTTGCTAATTGGAAACATTTATTAGTGGTTGTTGAATCTTTTTTATGTTACTGAAACCTAAAGCTGCAAACGAGCCAAACCAAGCTTTATCGAACTCGAGCTCGGCTCGAGCCGAGTTTCTCCATTTATTAAACGAGCCTCTTTAATCGAGTCGAGGGGATCACTCGTTTACTAAAAGAGCTGAAAACTCAAGTTCGAGTTCGGTTCGCTTACTAAATGTTAGAGAATATATATTAGAATCTCGTAGTATCCCGCTAGGATGATGCTATGGTGTCCCCGGTTGTTTTGGGGACACCGTAATAATTGGCATGACAAAACCATTATGATCATAACCAAAACCATTCAGTGCATAACCAAGGTATAACAAATTTCTCGAATACTTAAAGAACCGGTGAAAAAATTAAAACTAAAAAATTAGCCCCCTTTAACCACGGTTTAACCACGGTTAAGGGAGTTTTATCCCCTACATCTATCATCCTCTGCATCTTTTCCCTCAATCATTCCCTTTAACCAGGGAAAAATCCCTTTGCCCTTCGTTTATCTCCTCATCTCCCACCCAGAAAAAAACCCTCGCCCTTTAACCACGTTCATCTCCCACCCACCATCGACTCCTCGTCTGGTGTCGAGGAATGGATTGATCTAAGCAACTCTTCTCTCTCTCTGTTCTCTTCTCTTCTCTTCCTCCGTCCCCTCCTTACATCCACCCCGTGGACGTCGCTGCTGCCCCCCACCACCAATAGCAACGGCGTCGGGCCGCCATCGGACAACCCGGTTTCAATCCAGATCCGAAACCCACCTTCGTCGAGAACAAGGCCGAGATCCTGAAGCTCCCCCACGCCCACGTCCAACCCAGTATTTTTGTTTGGGTATAATCTGATTCCCTATTTTATTTTTTGAACAAATTTTATTTACGGCCCATATTTGTTGAAATCTTCTAATTTGTGTTAACTTTAGGGCAACACAAATTAACGATTCTAGCACTCCTATGCTTTAGTTGTTGGTTCACATGAAATCTTTGGGCTGCTTAACCTCTGCATTTATTTGACTGTTATCAAAATTGGTGCTTTGGCATAAATGGCTCAAGCTCACAGTCTGATTCTATCACGACAGGCCATATTGGAGATGCTATTTTCCTAATACTCAAGCCATAATCTATGTCGTCGATTCGAGTGACACGGATAGGCTGGTAATAGCTAAAGACGAGTTTCATGCAATCCTGGAGGTATACTATAGCTAGGTGGTTTATGCTTACGTATGGAGATTTATTTTTGAAGAAGGTTTTTAGAAAAATGTGGTTTTGCTGTTATTTCTCTTTCTCTTACCATTTACTAGGCATGTTTCTCCTATTAGTTTTCTCACACTATATCTGAACAATTTGTCTTGCACAAGATAAAAAACTGCCAATGGTATATTTTTAAAACTTCTGCAATAAAAGGAAAAGGTTTATTTGAGGGTTTAGACTGGTAAGCTCAAGTATTTGATGATATTGATGTCCATGTGGGTTCATAGCGTTGCTGCATCGGGTTTTAATTGCCCTACTTCCTTAAATCCAGAGTGACTACGAATACTGGATTGATATATGTAGAATACTTCGACTTGTTAAATATCAAGGTTGTATCCCACGGGACTCCCACCCGAGTAGCATGGGTATGAACTGTGTTAATTCATGGGTTTACCCAAAAGCTTAACTGGCCGAAAATTCAAGCTATCCAGTACCCCCTTGGTGTGAAAAAACACCAAGGGGGTGCAACCAGCGTACACAAGACCAATAGATAACCCACGTGGTGAACCTGTTTTACCATGTATTATATATATTTAAGCTGATGGTTTAGTTGAATGTTGGTTCACTCTAGACTTTGTTGTGCCATAAATAACAGTCCAGTTTCTTTGGACTGTAAAGAAAGGCAGCATAAACAATCTGGTGTATTGTGTTTCCACAAAAGTCATATGGTTGGCAGTGAGGAAGTGGGAGAAGAGTATTTTTCTTTGTTTGTTACACTATTTGATCACACAAATGCCCTTATATGTTGTTGGTTAAGGTGTTTGCATATAAGTTGTTTGTCAAAATGTATTGTTGATTCTGTAGAGGTCAATTATTATTTGTAGGTATTCCAAATTTCAGAATCTTGGTGTTAGTGTGAGATATAGTAATGGTGTTTATGGTCCATTGATACTTTAGTCTCAGTTTTGTCCAAATACTAATCAAACAACTCTCCGATTGTATTTTTTGAGATATAGTAGTCATGCAAAAGTTTGACATCAAAGTCTTTAATGTTTGTGTAGATTTGATGACATAAGTCTCTTGAAAACCCATTTAGAAGGCATATGAGCTGTCATGAAATAGATCTATTTTGTTTATCACTATGAAGCTACAAATTGTGTAAGTAATGCACATTAGTTATAGGTAATGTGTATGCAACCTATTTCACCTCTTTATGTAACTAGTCTTGTGGATTAAAAATTGTGGCAATGTGGTTTAGTATTTAGGTGCAATGGAAACTCCCAATAGTAGTACCAACAGCAAGGGTGTGAAGGTAGATTCGTATGATTGGGAATCCAATTCCGACTCTTGTCCTAGTTCGGAAGATTTGCCGAGTAATACATTTGGAGATAATGATGTGGATGGGGAAAGGGAAGGGGAAGGGTCAGTTTCCAGTGTAGATGATAGTTTTCGTTTGCTCACTGATACGGAGATTTCGGAAATGAAATTTGTTTCTGAAGATGAGGCTGGTCAATTCTACAGTGCATATGCCAAGGCAATTGGTTTTAGCGTACGCAAATATAAAAGTAGACGACAAATAGGCAATGAAATGTACGTAAGGTGGAGGACTTGGGTTTGTTCTGGGGAAGGTAAAAGAAACAAGAAGCATTTAGAACGCACTGATCGAAAACGACGTCATAGAGCTGAAACAAGAACTGGTTGTGGTGCTAAATTTCGGGTTTGTCGTATGAGCAAAACCATGAAAAATTACGTTGTCACAGACTTTGTGAGTACCCACAATCATCCCTTAGCAGCACCACATTGTGTTCCCTTTCTGCGATCGCACAGACGTGTGGGTGATGCAGACATAGCTCAAGTAATGGCCATGCGGAATGTAGGTATGAAGCCAGCCCAAATTATGGACTTTATGACATGTCAGTCTGGGGGTTTCCATAATGTGGGGTTCACTGTAAAAGATTTGCGCAATAAATTGCATAGCATTCGTAAAGAAGAAATAAGAAATGGGGACGCTGAGGGTGCACTGGGATACTTGTCTGCTCAGGTAAGCAATGATCCGTTATTTTTCTTCAAGTACACTGTTGATGAGGATGACCGATTGGAGACACTTTTCTGGACAGATGGGAGGTCTAAGATGGATGATGCTGCATTCGGAGATGTGTTAGTTTTCGACACGACCTATCGAACCAATGCTTACAAGAAACCATTTGTCATACTGGCGGGTGTGAGTAATAACTTTACGACGACCATATTTGGTTGTGCGTTGTTGTCGAAGGAGACGGAGGATACGTACAATTGGGTTCTTTCAACGTTTTTGGAGGCTATGGGTGGTAAACGGCCCATCTCGGTGGTCACAGATGGTGATTTGGCGATGCGCAATGCAATTAGAAATATTTTTCCATATGCAAGGCATCGCCTATGTTCATGGCATCTGGAGCGAAATGCCGCTAAAAATGTTCACATACCGGAATTCGTATCTGACTTTACCATTTTGATGCAAATGGAATGTGATGTTGAAGAATTTGAAACTCTTTGGGCTGACATGGTATCACACTACGGCCTAGAGACAAACGCTTGGGTGGTAGAGATGTATAGCGACCGCGAAAGATGGGCCGAGGCATATCTTCTCGGCCATTTCTTTGCTGGGATGAGAAGCACTCAGCGCTGTGAAGGTATGAACCGTTATTTAAATCGGTTCTTAACAGTAAGGCTACGGCTTTTTGAATTTGTCCAACAATACCACCGTGGTCTAGCTAGGATGCGAGTTGCCGATGCGGAGGCTGAGACGGCAACGGAGCACAGTACCCCTGTCTTGATCACGCAATTGAAAAGTTTAGAGAAGAATGGAACCGAGGTGTACACACAATACATATTCAGATTCTTTCAGGATGAAATACAGCGCGCATCTGCATTGATTGTGGCGCGTCGTGTTGATGAGATGGAGCGTCGGTTGTACTTCATTGAGATGTACTCGCGTCCAGAATCCAATTGGACGGTCGAGTATTATCCAATTGATAGCAGAATCAATTGTAGTTGCTTGATGTTTGAGTCTTTTGGTCTACCTTGTTGTCATATGATTGTGGTCATGAAATATGAACACCTATCGACCATTCCCCCTAGTTTAGTCATGCGAAGATGGACAAGGTGTGGTCGGCCTCCGGCCCAACAACCAAATGTTTGCCAAATTTCTCGCAGTATATCCCACATGGCTAGGTATGGGATATTGAGTTCGGGTTACAAATTGATGTCATTCTATGCGTCGCATGCCCATGACTCATTTGAAGATGCTAGGCAAGTAGAACACGAAATGACATCCTGGATGAGGAAGCGTTGGGAGATGGGAAAGAATAAGGAGTGCCACACAGAGATTGGTGAATCAAGTGATGGCCAAACTTTGTTTGGTGTGGGCGATCCACCTGTGGTCAAGACCAAAGGCAACCCTGGGAAGAAGTCTAGTGCCCAACATTCTCGGAATCCTAGGAAATGTAGCCACTGCAAGTGCCGAGGTCACGATAAGCGGACATGTCCAAAGTTGTCATCAAAACATCCAATTGACGACCTTCCTATTTAGCCGTATTTAGTGAGTCCAAATACAAAGGTACGATTTCAATCTTCCTTCATTAGCTCGAGATAAGTAGTATATATGTCATTCGGCTCAGATTTCTTATTTCAATTTTTATTGTCTTCCAGAGGTTTGTGATATTGCTGTGTCATGTTTTCAGCAAGGGTAGTGGTTGTTTGAAACTACCATGTTCAAGGTACTGTGGACATCCTCCACTGTTCTCTTCTTTGTCTTTGTCACAGGGATCAGATACTTGCTAACAATAGTAAAGAATGAGACTAATTCTTCATAACTTACAAACTAGTTTTTTGTCCGCCAATGCTATTGAAGAGCTTCCGCTATATCTCTCTTCACAAGCTCCCTCTCCCTCCTCTCTGATTCTCTCTCTCAAAAATGTCTGCTACAATACACAATTACTTCCTCATAGTCCTCTTGGCCTGTAATTGATGATATTTTTTTTGAACGGCATAATTTATGATTTTTTTTCGCGATGTTGTGCTGTGCAGACATTTGGTAACAGACTGACTAGACTTTTGATCGCATAAAATTTTGCAGGTTTTGAAAAATATGGGGGAGATTATGAAACTTAGTGGTGCCAACTATTCCTCAGCAGTTAAGACCAGAATCATGTATGTCATTGGCTACATCAAGTAATGCTTTCTCCCCGTCATTTGAACACAGAAATGCCGTTGAAGTGACAAGAGACACAGCAATGCCTGAAGATTCTGCTGCTGTGTAGATTTTTTTTTTTGATCCGAGCTGTGTAGATCATTCAATAAATTTGAGCAGAATCAATCTGGGATTAAGTAATTTCTGTTTGTTTTCGGATTAGTTTGTTGGGTTTGGGTCTTGGATTTGTGTACTTCGCAATCATGTTGATCAAGAGAGAATATCTATCGAAACGCTCACATTTATCTTTACAGAAATTGATTCGATCGACTGTAATAATTTATCTTGGATTTTGTTTCCAATTATCATAGCAGCTGGTGGTGGAAATAGGTGGTATTTACTATTGAGCATGAAAGCAAACGCAGAGATGGCTACGAAAAATCTTTGGTCCTGAAGGAGTACTAGCTTTTAGAACAATCGTCTGGTTGCATTTTTAGATTGCTTGACAATTAATTCGTCAGACTAAGCGATTTCACGAAAGGGCCGAAAGCTTTTAGCATGAGCTTGCCCATAGAGGTTGCCCATAATTCAGTCCCATTTTAGTCAAAACCAAATGATTTACTCAGAGCTTTATCATGAAAACAACCATCAACGAAAAAATGGACTTGTTTAACCCTTCTTCCCCTCACCACAACTAAAAATTGAGTGTTACACCTTGTATATAAGAGGATATTTAAACGGATCCCATCCCATGCAAAGTAAATCAAGAATCAAAGTCCCATATTGTACTACAAAACTATATGGAAAAGGGAAAAATTAGAAAGTTGAACTAAAGACAGTTAAAACAATTAAGGCGGCCTAAAGTAAGCACCAGCTTTCCCATTTTCTCACCTACAAGGCTACAAATCACAAGAACCAATAAACTTACTCTACCTAAACAAAAGCAGCTCCGGGATTTGCAAAACGAAAACAGACAAAAGAAAAAAAAAACAGCTTCCTTTCCTCCACAAAACACACAAATTCAAGATCCAAGCACAATCTTCGACAAGAGAGCAATACTATGAGCACAACTTTATAACACAACTCCAACTCCAGACACAAAGCCCAGAAGTTCCACTCCCAATCGACCCAACAGACCCCTGCGATGACGGAACTGGAGGGACCCTGCAGTTCCTCTTATTTTGTAATATCTTCCAACTCCTCCAAAAACCAGCCAGTTCTGTCCCAAGTTGTCCAAATTCCTCTTACACTATCTTTGCCAGTTGATTCACATGGAAAGAACGGGTAATGATAGTATAATCAGGAATTTAGATAACCATGTGTGCGAATCCCCGAGAAGTATTCGAAAGTAGTGAGGTAACTCTTTCCCCATCATGCAAGCATTAAGTTTGATCACCCATATGCAACAAGGAAATTACATAACCAAAAGTTAGAACTAACATACGGAACGATACTTGATAACCCATATAACATCCATAAACTGTTAACGTAACCCATAACATCCATCAACCGTTAACGTAAAATCAGGCCCCCAAAAAACTTAACCTTCACAAAATATGCCCACTATTGCACCAATTCAAAACCAAACCAAGACCTTTTGAGCAAAAAGTTATCAGAACTCAAAAAAAAGACCCATATGCCTACAGATTGTTAGTTATATACGAATCACGTGACCACCTGCGTACACAAAGCCTGTTTTACCTCTTTCTGCCTTCCATGCCTCAAATTTTTTTATAACCTCCAAGGCATCCTGATTATTCTTGTCACCACACAATTCCAATAACAACCTTGGCCTTTCAGTATCGTCCATCTACAAAACCCAAAGCTAGTTTAGAAATCCAACACTATCACAACTACTTAAGTACAACATAACGATGTTACTTTACGAGCACTAACCCTGTGTACACCAGATGGGAAATTGAACCCTTGCATGAATTTTATAACAAATAGCCCACAATCATACCTAAAAATGTGCAGAAAGGAATAAAGTAAACCACTTCAAACGCAATTAACATAAGTAACCTATGAAGCACACATACGGATACAGGATACGGATATGACACAATACGGATACGGCGATACGGCAAAACCTAAAAAAATAGGATACGAATACGTCGGGGATACATTTTCATAATTATTAGTCTCATAGGCATAAAAGTGAAGCCTTAAGAAATAAAAAAGTAGTTGAATTGCCAATACCAAGCATTAAGTACCTGTCGTATCCCCCGTGTATCCCTCGCGTATCCGAAACGTATTTGAAAAAAAAAATATTGGGGCGTATCAACCGCGTATCGATATCCCTTACGTATCCGATACTCGTGCATGACTAGTTTCAGAGTATCCGTGATTCATTGCAAGTAACATAAGAATATGTTTAATAAATTACCCGTCCTCCTCATGCTGTAAAGGTTGTCTTTCAACATTAGCAATGTTAAACTTCGTGACATCAACCTGATAGAGCTCTCCATATTGGAAGAGCAATGCACGATGTAATCCCTCCAGCTAATCGTAAAAACAAGTAGTTAGAATACAAACCGGGCATATCGTAAAACATGGTCTAAGCGAGGTGTGCCATACCACTCGTTGTGTCAGTTTCTTACGAAACAAATTGGATCGAGTAGCGGGCTTTGAATAAAAAATATAAGCCATATGGATGCCCATGTCTATTTTGATGCAAAACCAGTGGTTCCCACGATCATTTGTTGGTATGTATATCTACGATCAAAGGTAAACAATCATGATTCAAGACCAATTGAAATCTTATTTTATAATTGATCTGCATAAGTACTAACTTAGTTCAACATTTTATAACTTTACCATGGAGCATGAGCTAAGATCAGCAGTAAAATTTGCATCTCCAAAGTAGCTATTGCATAACTTCTTCAAATCACAATCATTGAGGTTGGGATTGTCTAATATCTGCCTCTGCAAATTTACGGGAATAAAAAACAATGCCAGTAGTACAAGAAACAAAGGGGAAATTAATTATACTCACCGATACAGTAACCGGCAAATACCACATGAAGTGGCGCTTGTCTGGATAGAGCAACCTTTCCGCATTTGTCATTTGCACGGCTACCAAATTTAGAATCTACAACCATACATGATAGGTAACCACATTGGACTAAAATGTAAAAAGTAATAACAAATTGAATACTTCAACTTAAACCACGTGGCAAAATCATATCACACAAACCATGTCTAGTATCCATACTCCGGGTTTCAAGCTGCACAATTCAGACCGGGTTGCAAAAAATCTTTCGGTGGAAAACATTTTCAAATGCACGTAAGAATCCCTACAAGAATGATTGTGGTAATGAAAAACAATCCTCATAGTTTACAAGGGAAAACAAAGGAAAACACATATTTAGAAAAATGTACCCAGTAAATGGATCACAAGGATCAAAGATGAATGCCGTGAACAACTTTTCAAGGTCATTTAAGGGTACCGAGGTTGACTTCCTTGCATAATCTGGCGTTTCTCGAATATACGGCTATACAAGAAACAAATAGAAAAAAAAAACAGGTTAGACTCAATAGTAGAATGTAGAAAGGGAATTGGGAATCACTAGTAACCTTGGTTTGTGGATTCAACTGTTGCACACCAGCAAACTGCAAAGACTTGAATTTTCCATGGCGTCCACAAAACTGTTTAATTGGACAGGAAAAACAATATAAGAACCATGAATTGGAAATACATTGTATATAAGGGACAATAAATATAAATGATATTAAGATTCTCACAGTGGGAACGTTGACATCCAGGTTGTCCACAATTTGATGTTGGTCCACAATAATCGTTGACTGAGTTTTTGCTTGTATGTTAGGAGGGTTCCTCTTCTTAAGACCGTCCTTCGTAAAGGGAGAACGTTGGAAGTGGCTTTTCTTCAACTCATTTGGCTGTCGCAACCGCGGTGGTTCATCATACACTTCCACATTATCATTAACACAGAAAGACGGGACAGGGTAGGCATTTGGCAACTTTTTTTTCCTACCTCTACTCAAACCACCACGCGACTTAAAGCCTTTTACCGGTGAAGGTGAACATACAGCCACATCCACGTCCTGTTGTATCTTCCACTTTCGAGTGTCGATACCTCTACTCAAACCACCCCGTGACTTAAAGTCCGATACCGCTGAAGGTGAAACTAGAATCTCATCCACGTCCAGATGTATTCTCCTCTTTCGAGTGTTTCGAGTGTCAATCCCCATGTTATATTGATCAAAAGACGAGGTCGGCATGTCGTAGACAACCTTGGATTTGTGGAGCACAGGATCGGAGGTTTTAAACTGGTTGGGTGTTGAGGTTTCACTTCTGTGTACTCCTGTTAATTGGGGAGAGGATTCTCCTAAAGGATGGACATGGTTCAGGTCCATTTCTTGAGTCGTTTGTGGTTGCAGCTGAGACGGCATTTCAGAGCCAAGATCAGGGGTTTTAAACAAGTTCGGACTTGAACTTTGACATGTATGCACTTGCGTGAGGAAGGGAGAGGATACTCCTTCAAGGTGGACATGGTTCAGGTCCATTTCTTGAGCTGTTTGTGGTTGCAACTTAGAAGGCGTTTCAGCGCAAAGGTGGCTGGCTAGCCATGGATTTGTTGAGACAGCCTTGGATTGGTTGAGCGGAGGATCAGGATTTTGAAACAGGTTCGGTGTTGAAGTTTGACATGTATGTACTCCCGCGAGTAGGGCAGAGAATTCTCCTTGAAGGTTGACATTGTTTAGGTCCATTTCTTAACCCATTTGTGGTTGCAGCTTAGAAGGCGTTTCAGCGCAAATGTGGCTAGCAAACCATGGATTTGTTGAGACAGCCTTGGATTGGTTGAGCGGAGGATCAGGATTTTGAAACAGGTTTGGTGTTGAAGTTTGACATGTATGTACTCCCGCGAGGAGGGCAGAGAATTCTCCTTGAAGGTTGACATTGTTTAGGTCCATTTCTTGACCCATTTGTGGTTGCAGCTTAGAAGGCGTTTCAGAGCCAAGGTGCTTCGCCATTAATATATTTTGACGCAATAAGAGACCTGCTATAGTTGCAAGAGTATTTGTCATAACAGTTACATCTCCAGTTGAAATTTGGGACACACCGCCTTCATTGCCACTTGTTTTTTCCTCCAGTGTAAAATGAACCACCACCCCCTCCTTATCATAACCTCCAATTTGGTCAAACCGGTGCAAGATGCTCTTAATTTCAGAATCACCCCAAACAAGCAAAGAAGGGAATTTTCGAACGTAAGGCATAACTGTAGGCCTTGGAGAGACACGATCCAAGTAGAAAACCTACATTATGAGAAAATTAAAGTAATAATGCATAACAAATAAATAACCAAAGTGAAATAAGGAATATGAAATGCATTAATGCAGAATCAGTCAGAACCTACCACCAGGAGAAATAGGCACCCACTTGGTTGTACATGATCCTTATCGCGTTGGTCCAGTATACCCTTGCATAAGAAGTCTAGGGTCAAGTTCGCCCAATTCTGATTGGCCATTGCCGCAACATCACTAACAACATTAATAAGGGATCGAGTAACACCCGACTTTGTGGTTGGGCATAAAAAACATCCCAAGATGTACAAGGCAAATTTCCTCTTGAAAATATCATCTACTTCCTCCGTTTTCTCCAAGTACTCTCTCAGCTCTTTCAGTTGGACTACCCCATTCGTCATTCCAAGGTTTTTATTAACTTCTAAAAATTCTACCGACGTATTTCCCTCCAACTCAGTAAGCTGGCCTTGTGCATTAATGCCCAAGCACTCGTGAACATGAGAATCAGTGAGAAGGAATGTCCGTCCATGAACAGTAAGTGAACGAGAAACAGGATCAAATTTCTGCACCAACCAATTACATAGTGGATGGTTAAGAGCCGTACACCTCAATTCTAATATTCCACCCAACCCAATAAGCTGAACAGCACGGCGTTGATCTGCGCTTAACTTTTGTACTATTCGAACGATGGACTTTAAGGAAATACGGTTCTGTATCTTTTTCTGCAAATTTAACAAACATCACCAAATAAGTTGGCATTCCAAAATCAGGTTGTTCACCTAGTTATATAAGTCCCAACAATTTGTACTCACTTTTCTGGGTTTTGGCGGAAGTAAAGCTTTATGCTTGGCAAGTTCCTCTTTGGCCAACTTAGCCAAATCTTTGTACTTTTGCCTGTGTTCGTTCGACAGGTTTTTCCATTGCTCACCAATGTCCCTCTTCGTCTGCAATACGTACCAAATCATGTAACAATGATCATTCGCCATCAACAACATTAGATCAAATAGATGCAACTAGATGACGAAATGTTAAGTTAAAATTATAAATTTACCTGATTTGTTATTAAGGTACCAGCATCTTTTAGATTGGCTACGGTTTCATTGCTACTTGCACAAACATAAAGTAGTAGTCAAACATTGTCATAGGAAAATACATAATTAAGCCTTAAATCAGTGTTAAATGAATTAAATTTTCATTAACAAGGAATACTTATATAGAATGAAGGCCGATGGCGCCCTTCCTTTCAAAGCATACTTCTGAATGATCTCGTCTGTCATGCTGAAAATACATAATTCATCATGGCCGTGTTACAATCAAACATTATATCGAGATGAAAACGTAATCAGCTTAAAATGTTTAATCATCAATTGGAAATGGAATCGTACAACTTCAATTGGAAATGGAATCCCTGTTTAGTGCAAGGACATGCTAGTGGCACGAGTCACTAGTTATTAAACAGCCTCATCCCAGACATGTTCAAAGTCAAATAAAGGCAACTATACTATGCATGTCCATAGAGAGTTTGTGGATTCTGGGATTGGTACAAACCAATCAGCAATTATCAAGCTCAAAGTGTCATCCATGAAGCTCAAAGTGTGCAAATCCAAAGGAGAAGGATACCCATAGATGAGACAGAAAATGCCAAAACTGGGCATGATAATGCAATGGCTCTTAGGGTTCAAATGTTAGAAGGGCAGCTAGGGTGCATGAAGATGATGATGGCCATGTGCCTCATCAATATTACTATGTGTTTTTTTTTTATAAGTGCACAATCTTCTATTAAGCTCCAACCAAGAACAAAGAACTAGGGATAGGCTCCCTTACCAGAAACAAATTACAGCTACAAAGCAGGAAACAAGAACAACAATCCTACCCTATCTATACAGATCGTAGAGTCATATCTGATAGCCCCCACATATCACAAATGTATTTGTTTTGAGTAGAGTTTTTCATCTTCCTTCTAGAACTAAGGAAATCCCGGATGCCATTTATAATCTCTTTAGCTACCTGAGCATGTCCCTTAGTCACAGCACGAAAGATACAAGGCAGTCAAAATGTCAAAACGATCATAGAATGCAAATAGGGATCCATTGGTTCAATCAAAAAATTGTCCAAATTTGAAGTCGTGGGTTCAAGTTTGAGGGCAACCACTGCACAAATAACTAGAATGGTCTTCAAATACTGGTTAAACTAAAAAGAAAAGATGTAAGCCATAAGTTGTCTTGACTACAAATAATTAGGCTCAGATTTTACAAAAACGAAAGGAACCAAAAAAGCGCACAAAGAAACCAAAAAAAAATTGCAGGAAAACCCTAACTATCGGATTAACAAAGTAACCAAAAAAAGTGCAGGAAAACGAAATCCCCCAACGAAACCCTATTTACAGTAGCAATTGTTACCTCGTCAAGAAGCACCGATCCACAACAGAAGGTAGAACCATAATGGAGACGAAGATACCGACTGAGAGCAACGGAGAAGAAGAAGATAAGGATGGAGGGTTTTCTCTCCGTGACAATTATTCCCTACAGCAGCGTCGTTTTGACAAAAAGAAAGAGGAGTTGTTTTGGGCCCAGGATCCGAATCCTGAAATTTTTAAGGAAATTTCGGGGGTCCGTTCAAAAAAAAAAAAATTCGGGGGATTCTCCTTGTATGGGAGGGAAAAGTCTAATTTCAAAATTTCGGGGGATTCTCCTTGTATGGGAGGGATTAGTTGCATACATAATCGGATAATAGAATGTACAATATTGAATCTGCATTCCGATGAAAAGGTTTTCAAAATCCATTAGACCCAAAATTTTATGAGAATGATTAAAATAGCAAGTACAACAAAATTAATGGTATCGATCATTGTGATAATGTTGTGGTCGTGTGGCTACTGTACATTAGATTACAGCACAAGACTTTGGTTCATAATCAAAAAAGTTCAATGTATAGATTTTAAAGGTAGTTGGCAACTAATTTTTTCAAATGCTCGATCTAAACCGATGGGATTTAACGTCTTGTTGATTTAATCATTGTCACCAAAATCGATGATAGTCGGATGTCGACAACCACATAATCGGAACACATTTGGTGCTTCTAGAAGCGTTAAAGTCCCATACTGCACCACTCTTGGGCCGCCTCGGCTATTTTTTTTCAAATCGGGACCGTCTATGCTTTACGTAACAAAGATTAGAGTACTTCTGCCAAAAATGAATTAAATCTCTTATCAATACATACTTGATCGGATGTAAAATGTCATTCTAATAATGAATCTACATCTCAATAAAAGGGCTTTCTAAACCCGGTAGTCCCAAAAATTTACGAGAACAATTAAACCACCAAACAAAACAAAATGAACGGTATCGATCATTGTGATTGTGTTGTGATCGTATGAGTATTGTACATTATACAAAAGCACAAGACCTTAGTTTAGAAACAATGAAATTCAACATATACATTTTAAAGGAAGTTGTTCAATAATTTTTTCTGATGACCGATCTAAACCGTTAAGATTGCACATCTTATCGATTCTATATTTTTTGCCAACTTTAGTGATGATCGGATGTCGGCAACCTCATGATCAGAACACATTCGATGCTTACGTAGGTATTAAAGTCCTATAGGTCACAACTCGATGACCACTTTATCTATTTTTTTAAAATCAGAACCGTCTATCTTTTGCGTAAGAGAGATTAGATCATTCCTACCAAAAATGAAGTAAATTGCTTATTGTTACAAACTTTATCGGATATAAGTTATCATTCTTATGTTGAATTTTTGTACCAATCAAAGAGCTTCATAATCCGGATGGAGCCCAAAATTTCCAAAAATAACTAAATCAACAATAACAGCCAAATTAACAGCCTTGATTATTAAAATAAATAATTTATTGAGGTCCATTTCATTTTACTGTTGAACATAATCGCAAGGCACGTTTACATTTTAAAATTTTTCCCACTTAACCATGGTTAAACATTTTCAAATAAAAAATTAAATGAAAAAAAGACAGTTGTGTATTGTTATGGTTTTAGAGGTTGTTGTTATGCCTTTTAGAGGTTATTGTTATACTTTTATGTGGTCATATTATGCTTCTTTTACTTTATGCCTTTTATGGTTTTTGTTATACCTATCATTGGTTTTGTGTTATACTTTTCAATGGTTTACGTTATGCCCACATGGTTATGACTCAACAGTTATGCCATTTAATGGTTTTGTTATGCCTATTTTGGGTTAAAGTTATACCTGTTTAGGAAATGTTATACTCATGTTATGCCATTAAATTCACATGTTATGCCATTTTGGGTTTACTTGTTATGCCATTTAGTGGTTTTGTTATACCAAATTCGATGACCTGTTAGGGTGACCGGTTAGACCGGTCATTTTTTGTCAAACTGGCATGCGTGGCACAATCTCAACCGTTGGATCGGAGTTTTGGTTATGCCTTTTTATGGCTTGGTTATACATATAATTGGTTATGGTTATGCTTGTAATGATTTCGTTATGCCAAAAATTACGGTGTCCCCAAAATGACCGGGGACACCGAAGTCATTCCCATCCCGCTAATATAGTTTACCTTTTCTTTACTTCCTAATTTATGATTTTTTTTCCTAAATTGTGGATCTCGGATTCTTTTCCTTGTAAACCTAAGCTTAGTATTGTGTATATATTTGTATTGACTATTGTGAATCAATATACAGTTTTCATTCTTTCCACATAATAGTTTTATTATGGTATCAGAGCTACGGTTCTTAACCTAGCTTCCGCCGTGGGCTTTTGCATAATCAGTTCATCTTCAATATCATATCCACCGCCAGAAATTTTTCCAAGCCTAGCCTTCACGCCAAAACCAAGTCATAATTTGTCATCCTTTTTTTCAAGTCATAATTTGTCATCCTTTTTTTTTTGGTCATCGCCTTACCATCAGCTACTACCATCCACGTGCAACCAGTCACCTAAATATCAACACCATAAGGGTTAGCTTCCCTACCTTGTTTTCCTTTCCCATCTTCACCATGACAATATCAGAAGAAAGCTCTAAACAAAAAGATGCATCTGTGATTGACACCTCTAGTCCCTATTTCATCCATTCTTCTGATCATCCAGGCCTTGTTCTGGTTTCAAAGCGTCTCAATGGCGACAACTATGGTATGTGGTATCGATCGATGGTCATCGCCCTCACAGCCAAAAACAAAATTGGTTTTGTCGATGGCACCATCGAACCACCCTCTGCATCCAAGAAGCCAATGGACTTTGCCCTTTGGGTCCGTTGTGACAAGATGGTGCTTTCATGGCTCCTGAACTCAGTTGAATCAGATTTGGCTGATGGAGTTGTGTATGCGGAAACTTCCCGTGAAGTTTGGGAGGATCTCCATGATCGTTTTTCTCAAGGCAATGCCCCAAGGATTTTTCAAATCAAGAAGGCAATCGGATCTCATTCACAAGGCTCCACATTCGTTTCAACATATTACACAAAGCTGAAAAGTTTGTGGGATGAACTCTCATCCTACCAAACCCCCCCCCCCCCCCCCCACTTGCTCTTGTGGAGGGATGAAGGTTTTTCATGATCAACAAGATCAAGACAGAATCATGCAGTTTTTGATGGGCCTCCACGAAAACTTGGGTCCCATCCGAGGACAAATTCTACTCATGAATCCCCTACCCACTGTCCGTAAAGCCTATTCTCTCATCATCCAAGAGGAAAAGCAGCGCGAACTATCGAATGGAGTTCCTGAGAATTTTTCCATGGCAGCCGCTTTAACAATCTCAAAAATACCAAGGTTCATTGTGATTACTGTGATAGAGATGGGCACACAATAACCAACTGTCATACTCGCCTTTATCATTGTAATCATTGTGATAAAGATGGCCACACTGATGAGTTTTGTCGCAAGTTACACGGAAACGGGAGTACAGGAGGATGTGACAATCAAAAAATAGCTCGCGGCCTTGACAGCCGCAAAGGCCAGCGCCAAAGCTTTAGTTCATCAGGCCGTGCAAATACCACCCCCCATCCTACTGCACATGCGGCTCAATTTAGGCAGCCCGCTACAGAAGCGGCTTCAACTAATTCTTCGGATCAACCAGCCCACTTCAATTTTTCAGACCAGAATATATTGAATGGACTTACACCTGATCAATATCAGCAGCTCGCCGCAGCTGTATCTATGGTAAAATCACAGTCATCTTCCAATGCATATGCAAATGCAACAGGTCGGACTTCTTTCGAAATTCCTTCAATTAATTCTGTCTTTTCTGATTCTTGGATTTTGGTTAATGGAGCAACTGATCACATCACTTCTAACTCCACCCTTTTTACAAAATCTCAGTCTCAGTCTTCTACCTTACCCGTTGTCCATTTACCAACTGGTTCCGCTGCTCCCATTACTTCTGTTGGCACCGTACCTTTCAATAAGAACATCACATTGAATAATGTTTTATGTGTGCCTTCATTTTCTTTGAATTTGATGTCTACCGAGGATCCCCTGTCCGAGTGAAATCCGGACAGGGGCCTGTCCCAGTCTTCCGAGCCGTTGATCTCGCAAATCAACGGTTGAGATCTGTTGAGCCAAAACGAAGTCGTTTTGAACCAAAAAGTGTTCGGCAGATCTCAGCCGTTGATTTGCGCGATTAACGGCTCGGAAAACTGGGACAGGCCCCTGTCCGGATTTCACTCGGACAGGGGATCTAAGTACCTCATTAAACTGTTGTGCCATTTTTTTCCTACCTTTTGTGTCCTGCAGGACTTGGCTACGGGGAAGATGATTGGCTCGGGTAAACAACGTGGTGGTCTCTATCACATGGCACCTTTGCAAAGGGAATCTGTTGCTTGTCATGCATCCAGTACCCCTACTTTGTGGCACATGCGTCTTGGACATCCTTCACTTTCTCGTCTTCGGTTACTTGCCCATTTGCTTCCTTCCCATGCAATTTTATCTGATAATCATTGTGGGATTTGTCCTATGGCCAAGCAGACTAGAGTTCCTTTTTTTATTAAGTTCTATTTCGTCTGTTAAACCTTTTGAATTATTACATTGTGATATTGGGGGACCTCATAGAATTCCCACTCATTCCGGAGAACGTTATTTTTTTTACCATTGTCGATGATTTTACCCGAAGCACGTGGGTTTTTCTCATGCATCATAAATTTGAAACACAGTCCCTTCTCAAATCCTTCTTTGTTTTCACTCGTACTCAATTTGATTCTACCATTAAGAAAATTCGCAGTGATAATGGAACCGAAATTTATTCCATGAGGGATTTTTTTATTGCCAATGGAGTTGAATATCAGCGTTCTTGTGTGAATACTCCACAACAAAATGGAGTAGTCGAACGCAAGCACCGCCATATTCTCACTGTGGCTTGTGCTTTCTCCTTTCAAGCTCATGTTCCTTTGCGATTTTGGGGGGAGTGTGTCCTAACTGCAGTGTATCTCATTAATCGGTTACCCACTCCGTTATTATCTAACAAGTTCCCATATGAAATGTTACACAAGAAAACCCCCAAATTCGATCACATTAAAAAATTTGGATGTCTATGCTACGCTACTGTCACTCATCACTTACACAAATTTGATTCTCGTGCCCGTTGTTGTATTTTTGTTGGTTACCCCATTGGCCAGAAAGGATACAAACTTTATGACTTGCAAACACATCATTTTTTTTTGTTAGTCGTGATGTCCATTTTCATGAGCATATTTTCCTTACTCTACCGCACCACCAGCTCCATACCATGACAATAGCGTCCTACCCATCCCAACTCCAGATATTCCTGAACCCTTCGACTCCACCATGAGCTCCAATCCTAACCCATCACCTACAGTCTTTCCAGCCACTGCCTTGACCCAACCGACTACTCCACCCGACAGCGTCTCACCCATAGCTAACCCTTCCTCTCCTGAACCCACACCAACCCATGCTTCCGCACCTCTCAATATCTCTCCACCTGACCCCCTTCCCATCCGCCAATCCACCAGACCAAAATAGGTTCCCACATGGCAAAAGGATTATTATATGCTCTAACACCACATTTACTCGGGCTGATTCATTGCCTCCGGCGCCATCTGCATCTCGAGGTGCACAATATCCTTTATCCAATTATCTTTCCCTCTCTCGTTTTTCCTCATCTAGCTCATTGTGCCTTTTTAGCCAAGGTTTCCGGACACACGAAACCTACTTCTTATGCTCATGCTATTCGCGATCCGCATTGGCAACATGCCATGCAAGCAGAATTGGAGGTTTTATAGAAAAATAACACATGGTCTCTTATGCCTTTGCCCGCTGGTCATAAACCTATTGGCTGCAAATGGGTTTATAAAATCAAATATCATTTTGACGGTACCATTGAACGGTATAAGGCTCGCCTTGTTGCCAAGGGATATACACAGGTCGAGGGCCTCGATTATCTTGAGACCTTCTCTCCTACGACCAAACTTACCACTCTCCGGTGTCTTCTCACTGTCG
This sequence comes from Rhododendron griersonianum, assembly GCA_018127125.1. Lineage (NCBI taxonomy): Eukaryota > Viridiplantae > Streptophyta > Magnoliopsida > Ericales > Ericaceae > Rhododendron > Rhododendron griersonianum. The sequence continues at coordinate 26,570,033 of CM030796.1, read as the reverse complement.
CTGCTGCCCGTAATTGGTTTATTCATCAACTTGATGTCCAGAATGCCTTCCTCCATGGTGATTTACATGAAGAGGTTTACATGGATCCCCCTCCTGGCCTTCGTCGATAGGGGGAGCACTTAGTATGTCGGCTCAATAAGTCTCTTTATGGACTTAAACAAGCGTCCAGAAATTGGTTTTCTAAATTCTCTAATGCTATTCAAAGGGTTGGTTTTCAACAATCAAAAGCCGATTATTCTCTTTTCACCAAGGTCACGGGCAATTCCTTTACTGCAATTCTTATTTATGTTGATGATATTCTTCTCACAGGGAATGACCTACAAAAGATGGCACACCTCAAGTCATTTCTTCTCAGACACTTTCGTATTAAGGATCTTGGAGATCTGAAATATTTCTTGGGTATCGAATTCTCACGTTAAAAGAAAGGCATCTTCATGTCTCAGAGGAAATATGCATTAGATATCTTAGAGGATGCAGGTCTTTTAGGTGCACGCCCAGACAAATTCCTAATGGAACAACATTTGAAGCTCACCCCTACGGACGGAACTCTGCTTAATGATCCTACTAGGTACAGAAGACTAGTAGGTCGGTTAATTTATCTTACAGTGACAAGGCCGGACATAGTATACTCAGTTCAAACTTTGAGTCAATTAATGCACCAGCCCAGGAAACCGCACTTCGAAGCAGCTCTACGAGTACTGAGGTTTATCAAGGGGACACCTGGTCAAGGTTTGTTACTTCCGGCCACCAACAATCTTGCTTTAAGGGCTTATTGTGATTTAGATTGGGCGGGTTGTCCACCACAAAAAGGTCAATCACAGGTTATTGTGTTTTCTTGGGTACTTCTCTCATTTCTTGGAAATCTAAGAAACAACCTAATGTTGCCCGTTCATCCGCAGAAGCAGAATATCGAGCCATGTCAGCCACATGTCTTGAACTCACATGGCTGCGATACATTTTACATGACTTGAAAGTCATTCAAGACAATCCAGCACCATTACATTGTGATAATCAAGCAGCGTTACATATAGCTGCAAATCCAGTTTTTCATGAGCGCACTAAGCACATTGAGATAGACTGTCATATAGTCCGAGAGAAGCTGCAAGCTGGATTGATTAAGCCTTCTTATGTTCCCTCACGTATTCAGCTGGCAGACATTTTTACCAAGGTATTGGGAAAAGATAATTTCAACACTTTGAGTGGCAAGTTGGGACTTCACAACATTCACTCTCCAACTTGAGGGGGAGTGTTAGAGAATATATATTAGAATCTCGTAGTATCCCGCTAATATAGTTTACCTTTTCTTTACTTCCTAATTTATGATTCTGTTTCCTAAATTGTGGATCTCGGATTCTTTTCCTTGTAAACGTAGGCTTAGTATTGTGTATATATTTGTACTGACTTTTGTGAATCAATATACAGTTTTCATTCTTTCCACACAATAGTTTTATTACTAAAAGAGTCGAGTTGAGCCGAGCGTTAACGAGCTGATCTGAGCCGAGCTCGCGAGCTGCTCGGTTGATTTGTAGCCCTACTGAAAACCTATCAGAAAATCTTAGCTTTAATTTATGAGTTTCGATAAATTTAGTGACTTTTGGTGATTTCATAGTTACATACAGTGCAACAGTCACCGTATATGTCTACCGCACACGTGTGGGCGGTCACTCCGGGTCCCACAAAAATACCTATAAATTTTAAAATAATTTTTTATGGGACCCTGTAAAAAATCAATTCCAATGGATATCGATAAGTATTTTTTCTGGATTAATTCGTAGGGGTGAATTTTTACAGGGCCTCATAAAAAATTATTTTAAATTTTATAGATATTTTTATGGAATCCGGAGTGAATCCCATACGCGTGCGGTAGACATGTGCGGAAGCTTAGACTTTCGGTTACATACAATAACCCTGAGTTGATTAAGTTTAAAGACGTCATAATTTCTAAGTCTTGTGTGCAAATTTGAAACTTATGGTACTCCTATTGGCTACAATGGAACTGTGGTTCTAACCAAAACCAGACCGTGGTTAAATGGTTCGGATTGATTTGGTTTCATAATTTTTACAGGTTGATTTGGTTCTCAAATTCTAATAACCGTGAACTATGGTTTGGTTCTTATTTCTTATGATGAAACCGCACTAATCCAATCTATGCTCTCCTCTATCACCCATCCATTATACAAGTTTTTTCCGAGATGAAAACAATTGAATATTGAATTTCCTAATCCCATTAATTTAGGCCTAGTATTTTAGTTTAAAATCTATATCAAGATTTATTCTATAGTTGTTGGTGTTTTTGCTTATTTTAGCTAAGAATTGTAGAAAAGTAATTAATTTTGAGGCCTATATGTGTTTAGTGGTGACTTATGGCATTTTCCAATCTCATAATTTCGTTATGAGCCTTGACTATTTTTTCGGTTGATTTTATTTTCCTGTGACCTCGATGATATATATCATTTCTGTGACTACGATGAATATCTTTTGGTTATCTATTTAATGGGTTGCTAAGATTAACAATAGGGGTGATATCGGTCCGGTTTCAACCGGTTTTGGCATATTTTTCAGTCGAAACCGATTATCCGGTTTGAGATTTTTAGAAACCGGAACCGGTTGAGATAATCCGGTCCGGTTTCGACCGGCTCAACTGGTTTCGGTCCGGTTTATCCGGTTTTCATTTATGGGTCATATTTTGGGCCCAACATATCAAAAAATCCACAATTCAACCCAAAAATATCAACCAAAAACCCATAATTCAACCTTTTTTTTTTGGCCCAACAAAAAAGGATCAATTTTGAGCCCAATACATTAAAAAAAACCCATAAAAACATCATTAAGTCCATTAAAACTGTTTATATATGTATGTATCTATTATATATATGTATATATTATACATTTTTATAAATATATGTATATTATACATATATATAACCGGTCTGGTTTCGACCGATTTTTAAAACACATAAATCGGATTGAAATTATTTTTTCGGTTTATAAAATTTTATAAACCGGAACCGGATCGAAATTATTCAACCGGTTTGAAAAATTCGATTCGGTCCGATTTTTTCGGTTTCGATCGAGTTTCCGGTCTCGGCTAACAGCCCCAATTAACAATATGAAGTCCCACAACGGCCATTTTTGGTCCATAATAAAAAAACTCATTTTTGGTAGAGAGATAGAGAGAGTGAGTACTAAATGTAAGTGAGTGCATCCATTAATAGTAATGTGAGGGGGAGAGAGAGAGAGAGAGAGAGAGAGAGAGAGAGAGAGAGAGAGAGAGAGAGAGAGAGAGAGAGAGAGAGAGAGAGAGAGAGAGAGAATGTAGTCCCATTCAATTTGGTTATTTAAAGAGAAAAAAATTGCTAATTTTGTTTATCCAAAGTCAAAAATTTGTTACTATTTAAGGAGTTGGTAAATATGATGTCATATTAGCATTGCTAACTTTAAAAATCTTTTTATTTTGGTTATGCCATTTGAGACACTCTAATACGACATAGTTTAAGCATATTAGATTAGTGCCAAGTAGTTGACACGTTGATTGTTAACATTTGGTTTTGACACAAATGCAAAAAGACATCAAATCTAAAATGACACGACACAAATACAAAACTAGATGCTCACCCCCTAGTTTGACTGTATAAGAGCATCTTCAACCCATCTCTGAAAGTTCAAAATAGAGAATGAATGTGATATATTAGAGGGAGATTTTGTAATTTATTTCCACTTTTTACACTTTATGAGAGAATCTAAGAGGGTACTTTTTAGATATTTGGGTCTCCAAATTGTCTTTGGGTTTCAAATATGGAGACCCTACTCCCATTTTGGAGACAATTTTTAAAAAGTACGTCCCTCCTAGATTCTCTCATAAAGTGTAAAAAAAATAAGAATAAATTATAAATTCTCCTACCAATATGTCATATTCATTTTCCATTCTAAAATTTTAAAGAAGGATCGGAGATGCTCTAAGTGGCGTAAAGGTTGAAAAATGAAATCCAGGGGTGCCATGTGAAACTCGCCCAAAATTTAACAAGTTTTGGTCGGGCTGGACTGAACCTTTGGTGGGTGATCATCGACTTGGTTAGAGAGAGAGAGAGGAGCGAGACTGGTTAGAGAGAGATCGAAAGAGAGAGGAAAATCTGATCGGAGATGGAGGTGCCAGGATCGTCGAAGAAGATGATCGCGACGCAGGCGGAGATGGTAGAGGCGAGGGTCCCACTCGCCTACAGAGACCAGTGCGCCCACCTCCTCATACCCCTCAACAAGTGCCGTCAATCGGAGTTCTACCTCCCTTGGAAGTGCGAGGGCGAGCGCCACACCTACGAGAAGTGCGAGTACGAGCTCGTCATGGAGCGGATGCTCCAAATGCAGAAGATCCGTGAACAAGAGGAGGCCAAGTCGAAGCAGTCACAGAAACAGGGCACCAACGCCATTCCTCTCATCCCCAAGACCGCCAATGCTTGATTTCCGATTCTGTTAGACGGTGATGTTTTTAGTGCTTTATTTTTGGATAAATTGAATAATGGGTATCTATGTTTCAAATACAATCTAGGGTTTCCGATTGGGGATTTACTGTGTTTTTGTTTGGGTCGAATTTCGGAAATCTCTGGTCACTCTTATTAATGTTGTTGTTTCTTATGCTGTATCTTGGCCGTTTCAATAATGGGTATGTTTGTTTCAAGCACAAATTCGGGTTCTTGATTGGGGAATGTTGACCTTTGGTCTATTGTGAAACCTTTGTTCTGTTTTACCTATTCAGTAAAATAGGTTTTTTTTTTTATGCTTCTTTGTTTTTTTCTTTTGTTTTGCAACGACGATATCTTTGTTTCAAGGATACACACAATCTTGGGCTTCTTGCTGGGGATTTTCACTGTTTTGTGGGTAAGAAGCATAGATACGGATGTGGATACAGACACTATATGATATGGATTATTGGATATGATGGTACCTGAAAACCTCAAGCAAGTATGGGTATGATACGTTTACTAATGATGTTATTTTGTAGGGTATGTTTTTAAATATTGACGGACATGAAAAGTCATGAATTACGGTGTATGAGTCTTATTTTAAACTTTCAGTACCTTTTTTTCTTCTTCTTGGTTTTGAGGCTAAATTTTAGTAGCTTGTGTAGATGTTCCATCTCAATATCAACTTTACATTGTTTACTCGAAGTATCAAGCAATATTTTAAAAAGTGAGCCTAAGCGCGAACTGGGCTTCAACTAGTTGAAGCAAGGAGTAGGTGGCAAATTGCAATTGAGGCGCAAATGGTGCTAATTGCAAGCCTCATTAAGTGCGCGCTTAAGCACAGGCTCGGCAAGGTCTTTGTATGTAATCAACACCACCCAAATTTTTTTAACTCTATAGAGCACTTAAATGATACTATTAAGTATGGATACGCTATGATACGTATGCCAGTGGAAGGGTAGCTAATGATTATCTTTTTCTGTAAGACATACAAATGCATCAAAAAACTATACATTGTGATTATTCCTTCCAATTTGTGTTTGTAGAAAGCTGCACTTCCAATTTCGTCCAAGTTTGGATACGTAGTCTGCAGTATTCGAAAAGTATCAAATACTTGGAGAAAAATGGATGAAAATGAATTTCCAAATTATACTTTGAGTTAGGGCATGTCAAATACATATCCACGACACAAGTATCCGATAATGGTACATTACAGATATGAGTGCCTTCTAGTAGCTCATTGGTTTGTGGGTTTTGTGTTGTGCTCTGATATTTGACAGGTTTTAACTTGGTAATCTCTGATCTGCTCTACTTGTTGATTAAAACTCTGTTGCCTTTTCTTCTTTATTTTGGGGTTTGAGTAATGGTATATTAATTCGAGGACTTCAATAATGGTTTGTACTTTGTAGGGGTTTTAATGGGGTGTTGATTACTTGATTGTGTTTGTGGGCTATTTAGTTAGGTTGTAATGTACGATTATTGATGGGTTTAATTGATATTTGGAAATCTATGTGGTGTTCTACCTATTCAGTCCTAGTATGTTGTTTCTTGTGCTATATTCTGGATTGGGAATTGTTGACTGTGTTTCTGAGTTGTTTTCTTATATGGTCAGAAATTTGATGGGTTTAACACAATGTTTGGTAATCTTGTATGTTGTACACATGCAGTCAATATATTGTCTTTTATGCTTTATTTTTATTTTCAAATTTTTTGTATCTTCGGTTCATTTACTTGATATGCACAATCTATGTTTTCTTGATGGGAGATTGTTGAATGTGCTTCTGTTTTTTCCCTGTTACTGTTTAATATTCAATGGGCTTAGTCAATATTTTGTTTACTCTCACCAAATGAAGGGTGCATTACCTGCTCAACGTGGGGCTCGAACCGATGACTACAAGGTTAAGAGCCTTGCGCTCTAACCCAACAGCTACTACTCCAAGAGGTCAATGTTTGGTTATATATGGTCTGCTCAGTCTATTCAGTCAAACTTTGTTGTTTTCTTTCACTTAATTTTTTGGGCATCTTGGTTATGAGGACTTGATATTTGCATTGTCTAGGGTTTATGAGTTGTTCTGTTATGGTCTGATAGTGGGTTAACTGAGTATTTTGAAAAATTGAGTCTGTTCCATGTATTGAGTCAAATGATTTTGTTTGCTTCATCTTTAAATGCTTTGTTTTTGAGTAAGTTACTTAGTTTCAAGGACTGGATTAATGGTATCTAGGGTGCATGGTGTGATTTAATCAGTGTATGTATGTAATATTCATGATGGCTTTGCAAATCACGATATAGATATAGTCTGAAATTCCCTTTTGATTCTTTGATGGCACTCACATTTGACCTAAGTTGTTGGTTTTAAAACATGTTATGCGACCAAGCTGATAATGGTGTTCCACTGGCAATGATCTAGCTAGCTGCTAGCTTTAGCAATCATCTATGCAGCCCACAAATGATGGTTTCAGGACCCACCATATACTTGATTAGAGACCTAAACTCTTGTACTCTATTTCCTCCTTTGAATTCTCTTTTTATTGTTCCCTTCTGCATGTTTTGATTTTATCCTCAAGGGTACGAGAAACCATTAGAAAAATAAATAGGAGTATTTTATTCCATGGGAGCAGTTGGAACTTGGCCTACAAGAGTCCACGTAAAATGGAAGACCTTATGCCACCGTAGATTTAATGTTACCACCGAATAACCGAATTGAAAAACTTAAGATTCTAGCTGTTGCTACGACCCTTTACGCTCTTTGCCTCTTTCCCTTTTGTTTATTTGATACATGACTGAATTGGGTATGGCTGATACTGGACTTGACTGTTGAGGATTAATATTGGTGGACATAGACCGTGCAAATGTATTTATGATTTTTAGTCTTATCTATGCTTCCTTATAGTTTAGATCATGTATTAGTAATTTAGTATAGTAGAGCTGAGTAGCATGTATCATTGATTTATTTGTAACATGTCCCTATATTTATTTCGTAATGGTAGCACATTGGCTTTGCATTGATGAGGCATGGATAACCAGAAAATGCTGCCTTAAGTTAAGAGTATCTTATACTTTTGGATATGGTTAAAGCACCTGTACGTCCGTATTCGTACCTGTTATGCCAAAAGTATGGATACTTTTTTTTTAAATTAGTCTTAGGTCCACTATAAGGAACTTGAAGAGTCTCTAGTCCACCTCCTAAGTTAATAAAGTCTCTAGTCCATTTTTAACATTTTATAGTAGGCCCAGTCCACTCCATTTCAATTTAATACTTATACCCTCTCGCCACATCATCGCCGGGAAGTTTGCCGGAAAATTAGCCTGCGCCGGAAAGTTCACCGGAAAATTTAGGCACTTTCATATGTTTCTAGGGTGCATTTAGTTTCATAGGGTTTTAGTGGTTTAGGCACTTTCATTGGGTTTAAGATTTTAGGCACTTTCATAGGGTTTTAGGGTGCACTTAGTTTCATTGAGTTTTAGTGGTTTAGGCACTTAGTGGGTGTTTGGCACCTTCTTTTTCACCTTTTCATTTTTAACTTTTTACGTTTTTGTTGCTTGGCTAGCACATGAGAGAACCCATTTTGGAGAATGACTTCTCAAAACTCAGCTAGAGAAGAGAAGTGAAAACTAGCTCAGGAGGTCCTTTTTGCATTTTCCCATTCTTGCTCATTTTACCCCAATTCTTGAAAGACCCATTCACCCTCCATTTAACTTGTGCTTGATACCTTAAGTGCTTCCAGTTTGAAAACATTAATTTGGTTCCTAATGTTTAAGTTGTATTTTTATTGTCCTTTCGTTTCTTGACGACTTTTTACAATATATATTGTATTTCATAGTTTTTTTTTTTTTTCTGCCTTTATGGATTTGAGTTAATAGTTATTGTAACTTAGTTAATTGTTTTTTGGGGGCCTTTAGTTGGTAGGTAATTTTTTTTCTAATTAGCCAAAATAAATTATAGTGGAGACTTTCAAATATGGGACACAAGTATATATTTAAAAAATATTCAAAAATATTGTTCACACATTACCAAACCAAACCAAACCAATCCGAGCCTTATATCCCAATCACTTGGGGTTGGCTACATGAATCCGTTTTCTCCATTGAGCTCTCTCGAGGGCCCCTTGTTCGCACAAATCTATTATACTCAAATCTTTGCGCACCACAGCATCTAATGTCAATTTAGGTCTACCCCTCCCTGTAGCATTGCTACCCAAAGCTATCATATCCGCTCTTTTTACTATTGCATCTCTTGGTCTACGGTAGACATGCCCAAACCACCTTAGCCTATTCTCCCTCAACTTCTCTTCTATAGGTGCTACACCTACTATCTCACGAACCGTTTCATTTCTAACCCTATCTCGCCTAGTCTTACCACACATCCACCTCAACATTCTTATTTCTGCTACACTCATCTTGTTCACCTATTGTCTCTTAATAGGCCAACACTCTGTCCCATAAAGCATCGCTGGTCTGATGGCAGTTCCATAGAATTTTTCCTTCAATTTTGTGGGTACCCTCTTGTCACAAAGTACACCAGTAGTGCTCCTCCACTTGAGCCACCCCACTTGGATCCTATGGGCCACATCATCAGCAATCTCTCCATCACTACTAATAATTGAGCCTAAGTACCTAAAATGATCACTCTTAGGTATCTCCTGATTCAAAGCGCACTGCTGGTGCCACTAAACTTGCACACCATATACTCAGTTTTACTCCTACTTATTCGAAAACCCTTTGACTCCAATGCTTCCCTCCAAATTTCTAGTTTTGTATTAACACCTCTAGCGGTTTCATCTATGAGGACAATGTCGTCTGCAAACATCATACGCTAAGGGATTTCCTCCTGAAATTGTCTGGTCAATTCATTCATAACTAAGGCAAAGAGGTACAGGCTTAAGGCTGATCCTTGATGCAATCCGACAATGATTGGAAATTCACTCGTTTCCCTTACTGGTGATCGAATGGTAGTGACGGCACCATCATACATGTCTCTAATCACCTCGATATACCCTTTGGTCACTCCCTTTCTCTCCAGAACCCACAAAATGATGTCCCCATGCACCCTATCATATGCCTTTTCTAAGTCTATGAAAACCATATGAAGATCATTCTTCTTTGCTCTGTACTTTTCTACCATTTTCCTTAATAGGTAGATAGCTTCCATGGTTAATCTTCCAGGCATGAATTCAAACTGTTTCTCTGACACCGTAGTCACCATCCTCAAGCGATGCTCAATAACTCTCTCCCACAACTTCATCGTGTGACTCATCAATTTAATACCTCTATAGTTGTTGCAGCTTTGAATATCCCCTTTATTCTTATAGATAGGTACTAGCGTGCTCCTTCTCCATTCGTCGGGCATCTTCCTAGTCATAATAATCTTGTTAAACAATTTCGTCAACCAAGTCACCCCCAGGTCACCTAGACTTTTCCACACTTAAATAGGTATACCATCTGGTCCTAAGGCCTTACCCGGTTTCATCCTTTTCAAAGCTTTAACCACTTCGAACTTTTGTATTCTCCGATAGAATTCATATTCTATGTTCTCGCTAAGTACATGCACTTCCTCCCCACCAAAGCCTCCTTCATGTTTCTCATTTAACAACTTCTCGAAATACGACTTCCATCTATCCCTGATCGCCTCGTCTTTTACCAACACCACCGAATCAATATCTTTTATACACTTAACTTGAGAAACGTCTCTAGTTCTCCTTTCTCGCGACTTAGCAAGTTTATAAATAATTTTTTCTCCATCTTTACTATTGAGTCTATTGTAGAAATTCTCATAGGCTTTCAACTTAGCCTCCCTAACGGTTTTCTTAGCCTCCTTGCTAGCTTGCTTATAACCTTGAAAATTTTCCTCATTCCGGTCCTTTTGCCACTTTTTGAAGGACTCCTTATTAGCTTTTACCATGGTTTGAACCTCGTCACACCACCACCATGTCTCATTAGAAATTGGACATTTTCCCTTCGACTCCCTAAGAACTTCTTTCGATATTCTTCTAATACTGTCGGCTATGGTATTCCACATGCTGTCACTATCGCCTTCCACTTCCCACCAAACTTCTTGAGACGTTCTTTACTTGAATACCTTTAATTTCTCCCCTCTTAGGCCCCACCATTTAGTCCGTGGCAACTGGTTTCTTTTCTCCTTCTAATATTCCCCTTGAGACAGATATCTAACACCAAAAGTCTATGCTGTGTCACTAGACTCTCTCCGGGAATAACCTTACAATCCTTACATGTCAAGCGGTCTGCACCTCTAGCAAGAAAATAGTCGATTTGGCTTCTATTGGCTCCGCTCTTAAAGGTAATTAAATGCTCTTCGCGCTTCCTATAGAGAGTATTTCCCACTATAAGGTCAAAAGCTACTGCAAAATCTAAAATCTTCCGACCACCTTCGTTGAGGTCACCAAATCCAAAGCCACCATGCACCTTCTCATACCCTTGCTTATGCCTTCCCACATGACCATTGAAATCACCTCCTATAAAAAGCTTCTCCCCAAAAGGTATCTCTTGAACCACGTCATCCATCTGCTCCCAGAATTGCTCTTTAGCAAGATCATCCAAGCCTACTTGCGGTGCGTAAGCACTAATAATATTAACTATGCTCCCTCCGATCACAATCTTAACTAAAATAATCCGGTCTCCTTTCCTCGTGACTATAACTACCGAGTCTTTTAGGTGTTTATCTACTACAATACCTACCCCATTTCTATATCTATCCTTACCCGTATAGTAAAGCTTAAAATCTGTGTCATCTATCTCCCTAGCTTTCTCCCCTACCCACTTAGTCTCCTGAAGGCAAGCTATACTAATCGTCCTCCTAAGCATAGTGTCAACTAGCTCTCTAGTCTTTCCCGTTAATGTCCCTATATTCCAAGTTGCTAAACGAATCCTATAGTCCTGGGCTAGCTTCTTTACCCGCGCTCGTCCAGGCACGCGCGAGAACCCTTGCTCACTTATCACCACACCCGGGCGCCGGTGTGGCGCCCCTTGCTCATTTTTCGAAGCACCCGAAGGCAGGCACAACGCGTCGCTTAAAGGGAACGCCCTAGCATGTCTCGTTATCATATTTGGATTCATGTCATAAAGATCTGACGGGCTTTTTTTTATGTGCTGGTTGTCAGCTATCTAACGCACAACCCTTCTCCTTTATCCGGGCTTGGGACTGGCTGATAACTAAAAGATATGGCTCTAAGCATAAACCAGGCGGAGTTATTGTTCACACATTACGATACAATAATAAAGAACCAAGGACAATATGGTAAAAAAACCAACTCATAATTCATTTTCATCACATATCTTCCAAACACTACTCCTGTTGGCTTTTGCAAAATGCATTCTGCACATATAATCCAAACACGAAGAGCCTGTTTGGGAGGTTCTTTTTCTCATTTTCATTTCCACATTTCCACATTTTGGTTGTTTGGGTGGTGGAGCCAAAACACATTCTACCAAAATGTATTTTCAAATTTGAATGAAGGAGTTGGTCCGGAGCTTAGTAGCAGGATCCTTCTGAAATGGATGCGCTCCCTAGACGGGAACTCGAATTGATGCTCCCAAGATGGAAGCTTGACAGGAGCTCGCTCCTAACAAAGATGGGAGCTTTTAAGGCCGTTAAGGCAGTTATTCTCTTACTTTTAAGGGAGTTATGCCATTGCGGAAATAAGAATATGAGAATCATATTAGTCAAGAAGTTTTGCAAATTGAGAATATATAACTTCCAATAATTACACTTTAAGATCTGAAAATTTTTCAGTAAGTATCACTTTTCCTTTAATGGTTAAGTATTTAAAGGTATTTTATATACATATTTTTATATAATCTATATACATTCCTTAGACGCTCCCAACCTTAGGAGCTTCTAGGTGCCTTCGCTCCCCCGCACCCACTCCCGCCCTCGCTTCGTGATACTAAGGTCTGGAGGTCCTTTTCACATTCTAGTTGTTAATTCTTTACACTACTCATGTTGCAAAATGCATTCTGCACATTACTATCAAACACTCTGCTGATTTAAAATACATTTAGACCGTAATCCAAAAATGCAAAAAGTTAAAAAAATGGGGCTCCCAAACACCCCCTATCAGATTCAAAATACATATTGACCATAATCCAAAAAGTCAAAAAACCAAAAAGTAGGTTCCCAAATAGGGTTTTAGTGGTTTAGGCACTCCGGTGAACTTTTCAGTGGTGATTGGGGTGGGGGGGTGGTGGGTTGGGGAGGTGGTGGGCTTATTAAGCAAGTGGACTAGGGACTCTACAAATTATTGAGGTGGACTAGAGACTCTACAAGTTCCTTATAGTGGACTTATCACTAAATCACCTCTTTTTTTTTCTTCTATCATTTTTTGATACGGCACCAGTGCTTCGGGGTACGGTCCACCCTTGGTGACTTAAAAGGGTTTCAATTGGGGTCAAACTATTATGCTATGTAGCACCGACACGGCACGGATAAACACACATACACGGCATGGACTCTAGGACATGTAAATTTGAAAATTGGGAGGGCACGACACGTTGGGGGACACGTTTTAGAAAATATTTTTGTATACTATTATATATGAATAAAAAATAAAGAATAAGGCTCTAATTGTAAAGATGATACACATAAGTTAACCACCTTAAATCATATTGATCTGTGTGATACTTTATCTTCTTTACTTACCAAGAAAGAAATGCTAGTCGTATCCTATACTTTAGCATGATAAAATAATGAAAATAATTAGTTTCTATAAATGTACCTTGCTGTACCCATGTCAATTTTTTTTAGTGTTACCGCATCAGAGAATCTGTATCTTACTGCATCCGCATATGCGTTCTTCATAGTTCAAGTGTTGCATTGACCATTAGTTTTTAGTTTCTTGTAGTAATAATATTTTCTTTCCTTATTACTAATCGTTTCACAGACATCATACTTGTGGCATTCATGTTGGTTCTCAGCTGAATTACTCTTGCATCATATGCATCACATTATTACCGTGCCCCATTTTAATGTACATTACAACTTCAAGTTCCTTGTCTTTTTACCTTTTATACCTGTTTGAGTAGTGCTGAGATCTGTTGAAACTTTTCAAGTTTTGCATTTGGCTGTGGTGTTAATTGATACAAGAATCAAACATTGGTTTTATGATTTTATATGCATCCAAAAAGATGGAGAAAAATTCATCACATTAGGACTTTGACGGAAACCTCTAGGAAGGTGTTAGATGAAACAATTTACGAGTCACCAACAAACAAGACTTGGATTTAAGTTCAGCTCTTCAAGGATGATGAAGCATTTTCCCATGAATGTCATGTGTTTCTTCTTTTCTTCAAAGCCTGGTACTCGAAGTTTTAGTGTTCTTAACCGTGTATACTGTAAACCTATTGAAGCACATAGTAAATGAACAGTAGATCTTGAACAACATCTTGAGCTGCTATTGGAAATTAAAGGAAGAAATAGTATGAACCGCAGAAGAAACTACTTTGAGTATGTTGTGTTCATTTTCATTCTTTTTGTACTGATGGATGTCAGTATACAATGTGGAGAACTGTCGTGTACTCAAATTGACCCGGTTGAACGTATTTCAATTCAGAATATTTCCATAGTATCTCAACTTGACCCAGTTTTATCATATAGTGCTTACTCAGTACTTGACATCATCTGTTTCATCTATGACTTTCTAGTAAATACCGAACTTGACGTTCTATGACTTACTTTAAGCATGGTGGATTGTTAGTTAGGTAAGTTGGTAAAGTTTTTGTATGCAGTTTTGTATTTCTAGTGTATGCTATAATGGTCTTCTACTTTCCTGTACATAGTTCATTAACTCGACAGTCGACATGCTTTATGTTACATGGATTTAGCTATGGCTTCTGCTGTGGATGTCTTCAGTGGTTCGACGACTTGGGAAGAAAGGTACTATTTTTATATTTGTTTGGATGAAATATGATTTTCCATAACAAAGAGTAAGGCTGAAATCGGTTTGGTTCGGTTTGATCCGTTTCCCCCATAGAGACACCCGAGAGGAATTAGAAAGTCAGAATCCAACTTCAAGAAGTTGGCCAAGGTCAACATTGCCACATATGCTTAATCCATCTTTACGTATGTAGTAATAGTTGTTTTTGTGGAGACGCTAAGGACACATGAGAAGGTCAGAGCACAAATTAAAAGTTTGGCCAAGATCAAAATTGTCATGCATGCTTAATCCATGAATACCTATTTAGTGACCGTTGTTTTTGTGTTCTTAAAGTTACTGTTATTTGTGGTCTTGTCCAAGGTTCTGGTTTCAAAGAACAGAAAGAATTATATTAAGTGATAGTCCTATTTCAAAAAAAAATCTGATCAGTAAATCTTAAACAATATCTTGAGCTGATGCTGAAGGATTTATCACAACTTGGAATTCCGAGACTAGTTTAGACTTGAGTAGCTGTAGTCTCTAGGCTCTAGCTGTATTTCGAAAGGGTCTAGAAGGATGTTAGCTTTCTTTTTGAACAGTATTAAACTAGTAGTAGTAACTAGCTTGTTAAAAGTGTGGGTGGAACCAATAAGTGAGCGAGAATTCAGGTTGCAAGTATGCTAACATTTGTTTGATTTGATCACATGTATATAAAAACTGAATAACCGGAAGAGAGTTTGGCGTAATCAACACTGGCATGTTTCTGGTGTTTCTATGTGGCGCCTTGCCAACCTATTTTTGGTGGTGCGTCTTTGTACATGCATGGTTGTCCAAGGTGTATGTGCCAACCTTGTTGGGAGATTCATTTCGGTGATGCAATTGTTTGGAGCCCCGCTTTAATTGTGCTTTGTTATCTTTGAGATAAATAAAAAGTTTTTTACTGCCCGGAAAAGATTGGTGAACCAATGGTTTCTTTAGGTGCCTTTTGTTTTTGTGGACATTACACATTTTGGTTTCCTGCCGGTGATTAAGAGGATTTCACTAAGGTAATATCCAGATAGTCACTTAGCCAGAAGAAAATATTCCAGTTGTAGTATCTGTAGCCTGTTGGAATGGTGTGTTACATCCAACTGAATGATCCTAGAAATAGAAATTTATAAGTGTAGGTTCTATTATAAATTTGAAAGGAATGATGGCAAGTTTTAATTTATTTTGTTCCCAGATCAACAAATTGGTGGTAGGGTGGTGTTGGCTGGAGGGTGAACTTTGTTGATTTTTAAACACCTGGATATATGTTGTTTGACCTATGTGGTATGTCTGCAATAGTATATTTTATGAAATGAAGTCGTAGGATCATCTCTTGTTTGGGCAGCGACTCATGCATGAGAATTTTGCATGGTTTACGCGAAACAGTGAGATTATTCTTGTTAGAGATTGGGAAACCTGCAAGTATGTTGATTAGTTCATTCTGGTGTCACCCTCGCTGAATTCTGTGCTAATCTTCTGTTGCTGGTATGGTAATAAGGTGGGAGAATCTCAGTTTAATACTCATTCCAACCCTTTTGGGGTTTGGGTTTCTTGCTAGCGCGTGCTCAAATCATGCTGGATTCACCATTTAAAATCACATATGATGCTATCTTTCAAGTGTTGAATTTCTTTCTTTCTTTTAATCAAGTTAAAAAATTGATGCATTTCATACTCCTATACTTATGATGTTAGAGCATGGTATTTCAGTGCTAATCATTAGACTGTAAGAGTGGTTATCGTAAATAAATACAGTAAGAAATAGATGCCCAGTAGTTGTAATTGTTGAAAATCGAAGACTTATTGATATATTTATAGTGTTATAGTATTAAAATTTGGATAGCGACAACACTTGGTGGGGAAGCACATCCATCAGATAAATATTTGGCTGATGAACCAGCTTGCATTTGGCTAATGTTTCCCAGTTAGAGACACCTATATTCAAGGCCATCAAGAATTTTGAACACACCCTTTTCTTTCCCCACTACCCAAACTAAAAGCACCACTTGACAATTTCGGCCGTTATTACTCAAAACACACAGTCACGCCACCACCTTCGTCCGAACTTTTTCATCCCTTAAAATACAACCATCAAACACCCAAAATTAAATACCCACGTCTCTCTCTCTCTCTCTCTCTCTCTCTCTCTCTCTCTCTCTCTCTCTCTCTTGCGAGCAGCTCCAGCCTCACCTCGGCTCGGCTCGTTTAGTAAAAGAGCCGATCTTAATCCTCTAAAGCTAAAGCTCGGCTCGTTCAGCAAATGAACCAGGCTCGACTGGTTAAGGGCTCAGCTCTTTTACAACGAGCTGAGCTCGATCTCGAAGCACTAGTGCACTACAAAACTCGGCTCAACTCATTTGCACCATTTATGCATGTCTTTATCTATGTAGAGCAGTAGGGGGTGTGTGTGCGTGCGCGCGCATGTGAGATATAAAATAATAATAATAATCAACACCCTTCGGCGCTGATTGGAATAGCAAATGGAATCACGTTTTTTTTTTTTTTTTGAATGGAATCACGTTTGGTGCTCCAAAAACCCACAACATTGCCCTTGGGCGCTGCAGACCCGTTCCGGCACCTCATGTTCAGCAAACTTTCGATCGAACATATGCCCTTTGTTCGTCGTGAAGCAACCATACAATCTCGATTTGTTTTCCCACGTATCATGTTTAATTTGTTCGGCGTTTGGTGTTTGAACCACCTGAATATGTTCAGAAGTATTGGATAGAACGAGTGGCGCATCAAGGATTTGTAAGGTGTGGGCAGAGGTTGTGTTGTAGCGGATTGTGGTAGTTGAGATTTTTATTGATAGCGGTGTGGTGGCTGGATTTTGATTCAGGGCACTAGCACATTCAAGAATTTGACATAGGAGGGGCACCAACTCATAATAATTTTGAATATAATTTTTCAAGCATAATCTGTTAATGCCACACTAATTTTTTTTTTTTTTTTGAAAAGTACCAAAATTTTGCGTTAATTATAATAAGCCCATTTTGATTATGCCAATATATAGCATAAACTTAAAATACCATCTAAGTAACCCTTATTGTAGTGTCATATGGTAAGTAAATTGAATTCCCAAATTTAATAATTAAAGCATTATTCTTTCATTTTTATTATCTACAAATGGAATTTATCTATTGGAGAGGGAGGGAGAGAGAGAGAGAGAGAGAGAGAGGAAATTTAAGGTTTTGGGGCTGTTTGAATAATTTAGAATAGTAGGAGGAATTCTTAAAGAATTTATGGTTGAAATTTAAAGAGTTCGCAATTCTATATTGTTCTAACGTAGGGGTAAAAGGAGGCGACTATTCGCAACTCCGTATTTTCTCCCATAGCCCGTTAAAAATTTTTGAAAATTATATTTTCGGTAACTACATGTCGAAAATATGTTCAACCTTCGGTAAACAACTGCCAAACATATATTTTGGTAAATAGCTGTTGAAAACAAGATTATATTTCGGTAACTACATGTCGGAAATACATACAACAAAAACAAGAAACATATATTTTGGTAATTGGATGCTAAAAATATATCTGAATTTTGGTAACTAACTGTCGAAAATGTATCTCAATTTCGGTAGCTAATTGACGAAACATATTTCGGTAGTTGAAAAATTTTAATGGCCTAAGGGAGAAAATACGGGGCTGCGAATAGCCGCACCCGGGTAAAAGTGTATGAGGGTGTGTGTACAACTGTACAAGGGGAAAAAAATAATTATGAAATTTAGAGAGAATCTTTTTTTTTTCCAAGAAAAAAATTTAGAGAGAATCGAAGTTTGGAGTAATTAGCGAGGAAAGAGAAGGGTGCAAATAGAATCAAAAGAGAAATAGAATTCTCTATGACCCTTAACACCAGAAAACGAGGCACATGAGTCCTTTCCGTCATCAATTTAACGGAATTGGACGGTAGGGTAGGGTCCCCAATCATGGAGTAAAATGTAGAGGGCTCATTAAACACTAATTGAAGTTTGGGTGAACACGGGACATTGCGGTGAAAGTTCTGGATTTCTTTAGAAATTTCCAACAATTGGAGTAAAACCTAAACCCCACCGCAGCCGTTGATTAACGAGCTACACTCCACTCTATCGCCACCGTCGATTTTAGCCCTAAACCCTAAAAATCCTAAACCCACCTCTATATAGCCAAGAGATCGACGCGCCTGTGGTGTCTTCTCCGTCTTCGTCTACCTCTCTGTAAAACGCTCGATTCCTCTTAATACAGTATTCGAATCGAGCTTCTTAGGTTAATTTTTCGTAGTTGATAGACCTGTAAGTATAATTTTGTACCCGATTTCTTGTAGTTTTGTGCCGTATTACTGTCCGTGATGACAAATCCAAAGGCTTGTTTCTCAGAAACATTCGCAGTGGCCGCCTGATATAGCTTTCGCCTCGCCGGGCTTGAGAGCTTATGTTGCCCTTTCAACCTTCCTTGGATGTCTGAGACACCAAAAGTTTTCCATTGACACCATCCAATTTTCTGACTTTCTATCGTTTCTATCATATTTGCATCTAACTGTTTGTTTGTTTTCGAATGTGTGTTGAATTTGCATTTATTTAGTTTTCTCGCCATATGATAAAGCAGTTGGACTTGTAAATTTCTTCTTTGTATGCAATTTCGATGATGACAAATCCAAAGGCTTGTTTCTCAAAACATTCGCAGTGGCCGACTAAGATCTTTCGCCTTCGCCGGGCTTGAGAGATTGTGCTGCTTCTTTCCTTCCTTGGATGTCTGAGATTAAACTTGCCCTTGATTTACCTTAAACTTTGGCATACATTTTTTTCATTCGTTGTGTAATTTTTCAATCATTGGCATACATTTTTTTTCAATTTTTCAATCATTGGCTTGGCTTGAATGTTTTGTGCAGTAGATGTTTTCAATCTCTTCTCAAAATCTATGTTTTGATTACTTTAGGGGATGCGATTTCAAGATTAGTGTGAATGAATGTTTTATTTCTATGTGTTGATGATGACAAATCCAAAGGCTTGTTTCTCAAAACATTCACAGTGGCCGCCTAAGAGCTTTCGCCTTTGCCGGGCTTGAGAGCTAATGCTGCTCTTATCCTTCCTTGGATGTCTGAGACATGATTCCATCATTTAGAAGTAAGTAGTTTCATTCTGTGACTAATGCTTTTCATTGGTAGCTTGTTTTGTTTACATGGATGGGTATGCAATAATCCCACGTTCAAGTTTCATCATCGTTGATATGTCCAGTTGGTGTTACTGTAGTACATTCAGATCAGACTCCCTTCTATCTTCTTTCTTTTTGTTTTGTAATTAAATTAGCATTGTGATTCTTTCTTTGATATTCAACACCACTTGATACATTTGATCATGAGTGCATATTATGGTTGGATGTGTCCAAATTCCAATTGGTTGAATGCTGCCTGCTTTAATAACAAAACTTGTTTCTTTTTAGCTGTTGATATTGATGTTTATTGGGGTATGTTAACTTAAAAGTCATTTGCTCAATTCTTTTTTTCCCCTTCTTCATGGACCACAAATCCTTCTCTTTTATTCAGTGCTGATGCCTACCTTATGGATTTCGTTGGTGTCTCGATTGATTAGAAATTTTTTACTGTTGCTTTATTTTTAATCCTTGTTCCTGTATTGTCAAAGTTGGTGCATGATTTTCTCTCACTTTGTCTGGCCATTTTATTAACCAGAGTGATTCTCAGAAACTTTGCAAATACAGGACATGATGCATGTATAAAATGTACTTTGTTACCTTTTTTAAAAAAATGCACTTGGTTCTTCGATTTTTGTTTTCTTTATGACTCTGTGCAAAAGTAAAGCTGTTGACAATCAAGCTCACTCACACTCACAATAATTCATTTTTTGAGAATTCAAATATGTACATTGCTAATTTTAGACTTTTCTTGTTTGGGTCGTATGTATATAAACGACTAGACTAAATTTGTTATTTTATATATAAGTCTGTTATAGGAAATAAAAAAGGGGCAGGAGGTGGCTTCTTACGTTTGGGGGTATGAAGTTCAAATTAGGAACGTACCTATTAACCTATATCTATCTGAATTGAACATAAGAATGGGAAACAGACGTTTTGATGGTGTGACAAAAATGTTCCCATGTTGAAAGCCAGGAATAAAATGTGAACGAAAGGAGTTCTAAGCTCTCCGTTTAGAAAATTGTTGAACTTCCATCTGCAGAACTGAATCAACATACTTGTTCAGCTGTAAACTGAAGAGTTGTGGAATTCATTAAGGGCTTGTTTGATTGGAGGGATTGGATTAGGAAGGATTAAAGCTATTGGATTATAAGTCCGGAGAATAAATAGTCCAGGGACTATTTGGTAGTTAATCCTCCCTATCCCATGTTTGTTTTGTGTATGGGATTACATGATGGACAATTCCAATCCCAACTAATCCTTCTTATCCCATGTTTGTTTTGAATCCCCTCTTGACAAGAATTAGCAGTTCAATTGACTATATTGCCCCCAAAACAATTTACAAACCCACCCATTCTTATACAATCTGTTATATAATTTTTTAAACTAATTTACCATTCACACTGAATTTCACAGAATCTTCAAATGCTTGAAAAAAAAAGAGTTTGTTTTTTTTGTTCTTTTATAAAAGAAGTATCACAATCACAGTAGTAAATTATGATCATTGACTGCCTAGGTGAGTTCTTGATTCACCTAACTTTCCACTCTTCCATACACTAGAAATGATAAGCATAAGCATAAACCAAGTGCTACATATAAAAAAGTCATTAGCATAGCCATTAACCTAATAAGGCACAACCATAGCCATTACATGCCCAATACAAACTGTTTTGCACGCCCAAAAGTTGCCAAGGTATCATTTGAATTGTTGCACCATTCTACTTGGTTTAACATAACACTAGCATAGTCAAAAGCATGAAAATGTAAACATTTTCAAGACCAAATATCATACAGTTCACAAAAGAGAGGTTAGTACCAGTGGAGCAATTCCTATCCCGCTCTAGCAAGAATCCTCATCACCCACCTGTATTTGTCATCATGGTTCAAGCTAAAGAACATATCCAACTTAGTAGCATCATGCGAGATAATCTCGCCAACATCCAACCTCTCATCCACAGAGATTGGCAAGCATTGGAGCTCATCATTTAGGGCAGCCCTCTTGGAATCCAACACATACCGAACAAAGGTCATGTTAATACTCCCTCCGTTCCTTTTTAAATGTCCTGCTTCGTAACTCCAACTTATTAAAAAGACATCATCATTATACCTTTCACATTAACTTTTTCCTCCACTTTCCCTACTTACCCATCATCATTACACTTTTACTCACTAACTTTTCAAAATGGAATATACTTTTAGGGACAAAGTAGGCAATTCACCAATTTTTACCCACTAACTTTACAAAATAGACACTTATTAAGGGACAGCCCAAAATGGAATACTGGACTGTAATAAAGGGACGGAGGGAGTATGATGTAAGTCTTGAAATAGCAATGTTGCAACATTCACATTCTGTATTCAACAAACCTTTGAACGATTTAATTTTTTTTCACTCTTACTCATGACAAAGAAGACAGGAAGCCATTTTGATTAGAGTTATTGTAACGACCCTGATTTTTGGTAAATAAAAATTTCGTTAAATATTTGAATTTTATTTTAATTACTTGGATTGCTTTTAAAATTCCTTTTTTATTTCTAATAATAATCCGTCATAATTAGATTTGAGACTTATAAAATTATATCTTTTCGCATCGGACAATATAGTCATTTTCTAAAGACAAGTATGCCTATAAAAGCACTTGTATATTTTTCTAGTATTTGAAATAAGGTCTTAAAATTGTATTTCTTGGCTAGAAATTCTACGTGGCATGTAGAATTAATTTTCAACCGATTAGTTAACCAAATTATCGATTCACCTAGTTACATTTCCCTAACCTTAGATGGACCTTTTTGACCATCTTTGAGCCTTATGAACCCCTTTCTAGCCTATTAAACCAATAGACCATTAGAAGTAATCATTTTACCTTATGTTTTGTCATTTCAAGCCATATGTGTCATTTTTCTTCCTTGACCTTTGGATAATAATTGTTAGGGGAAATTTTACCCCTTGGGTAATAAAAAATTAGTCATGGCCTAATCTCATCCTTTTGCTTCCAAGAGAAGTAAATCTAGCATTGCCATGCATGCAAGCCTAGAAGTCAATTAGCCCTAAACCTATTTACCTTCCAAAGCTATTTTTCTAGATTCTTAAGTACATAGATAACCATATCTATAGGTATATATATCTCATAGCCTATTACAAACAAGTTTATATTATTAGGTGTGCACTTTCTAAGAAAGTAAGATTCACCTTTAATCATTACCCTTCTTAGTCTTCCTTATTCTTGCTACATATAGACTTAACCAAGTAGGAAAGAGAGCCGTAGAGGGGAGAGGGAGAGAGAGAGAGAGAGAGAGAGAGAGAGAGAGAGAGAGAGAGAGAGAGTGAGGTGTGTGCTTGTGTGTTGGACACTTCATTAAGCTACACCATAGCCTTAAGCCTAAAACTCCATGTGTCTACCATTCTAGTCTTTCCAAAGCCAATGATTAAAATCCTTTCTTGCAAGCCAACTTTTTAGGACAAGACCAAGCCATGAACCCTCCATAATAACCTAGGTCTTAGCCTTAAAGCCTAGGAAGTTAGTCATAACAAGCCATGGCATGCTTCAAGCATGATTTGACAAAACATGAGAGAGAGAGAGAGGAAGAATCGGCCAAGAGAGGGGAGGGAGGGCCGAGAGTGAGAGAGGAGGAAGGAGCATGCTTGTGATTTTGCTTGGACACTCACACAAGCTATCAACTAGCCTTAAGCCTAAACCTCATTTGACAACCCATCCTAACCAACTTTAAACATAAAACTAGCTTATCATTTTGCTCCTTCTTACAAGAAAGCTAATCAAGGACAAGATTAGGCTAAAAATCCTTCATGATAACCTAGACTTTGAACCTAAAATTGGATGACAAGGCATGGCATGCTTAAAGAAGTGATTTGACTACACAATGGAGCAAAATCCATGGGGTAAAGAGAGGGAGAGGTGGCCGGCCATGAGAGGGGGAGAGAGAGAGAGCCATTTTTTTCTATAAATAGGCACCCCACTCTTGCCTTGAACTCACACCTCCAAGCCTTCTACTTCTCTCTCTAGAAAATCTAGTATTCTTACTTTGATCTTGAAGTTCTTCCTTTGTTCTTGAGTTCTTCTTGAATCCTTCAAGAAACTCATCCTAAGCCGCCACTAGACCGCCACTCGATCATCTTTCGATTCATAAAAAGTTAGAAAGTTAGTCAAGAACTAGTCTCGAGAGAAATCTTTCTCTTTCGAAGCTACCGAAAGTTCATCGTAGGAAGTTACTCCGTCCGACGTACTTACTTTTTTCGTAGCCACCCTACCGCCAAGAAGAACGGTAGATTTTTCCCTATCTACTTTCCCTAAGTATAAATAGAAATAAGGATATTGAATAGTGCTTGTTTATTGAAATGCATGAGAACTTGAAAAGTGTTTTACTAAAAGAAATGAAAAGGAAGGGGAGTATGTTGAGAATATTGACTTTATTTTTTTTTATGTGTTGTTTTGAACTTTCTTAAAAGAAAGAAAGAACGGATTTTTTTTTTGGAAATATTAGCTTGATTGAAAGTATTTGTATTTTGATCTTTAAGATGATTATAAGCTTGTATACATGTTGCTTGCATTACTTGTGGTTGTATAATAAAGCATAAGTGATTATCACTCCAAGGGTGTCCGTACATGTGGCGTTATGCTTTAAGTTGTGAATTAAGCATGATTAATAATATGGAGTTGGATGATCTTGCTAGTTTAGTTTCAAGATTTCAATTAATAATTTATGTTTACTTATGTGAAAAGTCCTACCGCGGAGTCCAAGCATGAAAACGAGACACGAAAATCGAGAAAGTTAGAAACATGGCACCTAGGGTGTGTTAATGACAAGGTGTGTTTTGAAAAGGAGAAAAAGTTTTGAAACCTCAATGTGGCCGGACTTACCCATTGTGTGGTGTGCGTGTGTAAAGAAAGATTTGTGAAAAATCCAATGAGAACCCGGAGCGGCGGAATCATTGTGGGGATACTCGGGAACCCGGAGCGGCGGAATCGAGGGATGAATTGTGGGTTGGTTATCCGTGGAGAGGAGCCAACGCAATTGTTTTAATAATTTTCGAAATTTCCCATAGGAACCCGGAGCGGCGGAACCATGGTGAGGATACTCGGGAACCCGGAGCGGCGAAACCGAGGGTTTTGAATTGTGGATTGGTTATCTGTGGAGAGGAGCCAATGCCAAATTCAATGTTTTTGTGTGCCAATGGGAACCCGGTGCGGCGGAACCATTGTGAGGATACTCGGGAACCCGGAACGGCGGAACCGAGGTTGGGTGTGTTAAAATACTTTTCAAAATGTTGATTTGGTAAATGAAAAGTGAAAATGATGACACGGTCTATGAAACGTTGCGTAGGAGAAACTCTGATGTCAAGAACACCAACGATAGTTAATAATGAAAGTAGATGTGTCATTGTTAACTGTTTTATTTGATAAGCATGTACTGTGTAGATAACGTTATCTGTATGATTCATTGTTTGTAAGTATGGGTTAGCGGGTATGGGATTATTCTGCTAAGCTTTTGTAGCTCATGGTGTTACCTTTGGTGACCCTGACATATTATATCGGTGGCGACGCTGGTATAATGTGTCAGACTCTGTAGATGATCAGGATGAGCTGTAGACCTAGAAGGCTTTTGGAGCTAAAGAGCTGGCTAGAATGGAAGAGCAGGCGAAGCTGTAGATAGGAACCCTAGATTTTCCTTTCCTTTATGTAATGAAATCACTCTGATGGAAATTATGATGTAATAACGAGCCAGACTCTATTTAGAAATTCAATAAAATTGCCCTTTTAATGTACTCAAAATTGGGGGCGTTACAGTTATACTATGGGGCAAATGAAAGCAATAGTTTGAGTAGTTTTCCCCTTTTTTTAAAAACCTTTTACATTTTGAAAAAACATACTCCCCCGTCCCCTTTTTAAAGTCCAGTATTTTATTTTGGGTTGTCCTTTAATAAGTGTCCATTTTGTAAAGTTAGTGGGTAAAAGTTGGTACATTTTCTATTTTGCCCCTAAAAGTAGATTCCATTTTGAAAAGTTAGTGAGTAAAAGTGTAATGATGATGTCCGCATAGAGGGTAAGTAGAAAAAGTTGAGGTAAAAGTTGATGTGAAAAGTGTAATGATGACATTTTTTTTAATAAGTTGAAGTTACGAAGCGGGACACTTAAAAAGGAACGGAGGGAGTACTAACAAACAAAAATCAATTAACTGTTTTTCTTGTCCCTGATTAATTTTTTGGAATCACCCGTCCCCAGGCAGTCTAAAACCTCTAGCTAGACAAACTCATTGGTAGTGGAGATATGATTTGTCTAATGCCAAAAGATTGCATGTAAGGGATTTCTCTATATATGTACTAGTGCTTATTCGTGCCTACGGAACTATGCACCCTGGTTGGAATTGTCCGTGCCTACGGCACTTGCTAGCTAATGGCTCGAACATTAGTGTGTAGTATGCGATCCTCTTCTTAGTGGCACGAAAAAGAATTACCCGTTCTTATGGCACTCCCCCAACTATACATTTAAGCTAGCTACAAAGAACTATTAATTTGCTTATGGAATTTCAGTAAATACCATGTAAAAAAATTTCTAATACAGTTTAACAATTTAACCCGTTTCGAACCTCATCGCCTACCTTATGAAGGAGAGTGTGTCTAAACGTGTGTTGAATGTATATAAATAATAAAGTAAAAAAAAGGTCATAAAGGGACAACAATTCGGGATGATCATGACAAAAGAACACAATAAGCTGAATATATGGGATCGAATATCAAAAAAAGTTTTGGCCAGTGGAACACAATAATCATTATTTCTTGGTTAGCCAGTGGGAAAAAAATTCCTCGCCTCGTGGGTTTGTATACTGCAACTCTGCAAGTAATGAATGAGGCTTGCTCCGATCAACCAACCAACTCCCTCCTTGCAATTACGAACCAACCAAACGAAACCAAATACAGTTAAAAAAAAAACCCGAAACCAAATCAACAAAATCCTAAAATACAGTTTAAAAAAAAAACCCCAAATCAACCACAAAGCCGAGAGATCAATAAATTAAGTTACCGAGATGCATGAAGAACCAGAGTGAATCGTAGTCGCCGTAGAACGTCGCAAATAGGGGTGTCAATTTGCTGTTTGGAGCAGAAAAAAATTTGTCGTTTTTTTTTTGATCCGGAAATCTGTCACTTGATATGGCTTCATTAATGCGATGTCAGCTTATTATGGAAAGTTGTAATTGGTATCTGAACCGTTGGATTTGTTTGTACGAGTAGATAAAACTTGTATGAGGGAGAAATTTGAGCCATTGAAAAGGAATATTCCTAAACACCCTTCTGTTTTATTATATATATATATACTGTGTTTGAATCCAAAAGACAACCAACTGTCCAGATTTATCCCCCCTTCTACATAAATCTAGACCGTTGGCTTATGCTGGTAGAATCATGAATAACCCATTCTCTCTCTCTTTTCTTAATTTTCCGTATGTTAGCTAACTCCTTAAATTGTGGGATAACATAACTTTCCAAATAACGTAATTTATGGGATCTTATTAATTAAGGCATAATTTGTGGGATCCTATTAATTAAGACATAATTTATACTCATGCTTTAAGTAAAAGGCATATATATACAAAAACATTTCCGTTTTCAAATCAATTGAAGCAATTTGACCATATACCTATCTTAATTTGTGGGATAGCAAACAAACATTTCTTTTTTAAACCAATTGAAGCAATTCGACAATCGGAAATTGCCAAAAGGATGGAATATTTTTGGAAGTTACCTCTCTACTAAAATTATAGAACCAAAAGTATTTCATCCCTCCTCCTACTCTCTCTCCTCGACGTGTCTACCACCAACGCCACTACTTCAACCCATTCCAGGTTAGTTAGTTATTCATGCTACTGCTTCCGATTCTATTCATCTTCATTCGTTTGTTTGTTTCCGGCAAGTATCTTCATTTTATTGTGTCCCATTTACAGGACGAATAGTGAGAATATTAATCCTAACGTTGCCCGACGCAATCGAAAGTTTAAAATCATGAGTATTTAATCTTAATCATGAGTATACTAGCGAATGCCCGTGCCTGAAGGCACGGCTCAAACAATCAGCACATGCAAATAAATTATGGACTCGCGTGCAATATATCAACTCCTGCTCAACGAATCCAACAATGCAAAAAACAATAACCTAAGCATATTCATTGACTTGTTTAACTTGAATCAGCAAATAAAGAATTTTCTAATCCCTTTTGCTAAAACTTTAGTACTTCTGTTTAAGAACAGAAGAAGAAAAATAAAAATTGGTCAACCATATAAATCATCTACCCATTAGAGTAACACAACATGAAGAACTAACAAACTTACCTATAACATCAACATGGAGAACTAACCAATTGTACTCCACAGTATAGTTGAATCCATAAGTTGTAGATTCCCAACCACATAATAACAGTTACATTTTTTTAAATAAACATCCACATTCACTACGAAGCTTTGTCTATCTTCAAAAAACACCCACAATCATCTAGCTTCGTAGTGAATGTGGGTGTTTATTTAAAAAAATGTAACTGTTATTATGTGGTTGGGAATCTACAACTTATGGATTCAACTACACTGTGGAGTACAATTGGTTAGTTCTCCATGTTGATGTTATAGGTAAGTTTGTTAGTTCTTCATGTTGTGTTACTCTAATGGGTAGATGATTTATATGGTTGACCAATTTTTATTTTTCTTCTTCTGTTTTTAAACAGAAGTACTAAAGTTTTAGCAAAAGGGATTAGAAAATTCTTTATTTGCTGATTCCAGTTAAACTCAATGAATATGCTTAGGTTATTGTTTTTTTGCATAGTTGGATTCGTTGAGCAGGAGTTGATATATTGCACGCGAGTCCATAATTTATTTGCATGTGCTGATTGTTTGAGCCGTGCCTTCAGGCATGGACATTCGCTAGTATATATATATAAGGATAAAGTAATGGACATAAACAAGTGCAGATCTGATTTCAAGCAACAATGGACTTAAATATTCTGATTTTGGTATGATGGGAACAGAAAACGTAGTATAAAATCATAATAAATAACATGAGAGAGAGAGAGAGAGAGAGAGAGAGAGAGAGAGAGAGAGAGAGAGAGAGAGAGAGAGAGTACTTTCTGATCTGCTTCGGCGACTGTCCGGCAACCTTTCCTCTGCCAGGGTTTGGAAGGAGGCTGCTGGAAACTGGCGGGAGATAAAAAGAGATGAAGTGTGTTGTTTAAGTAGATTTTAGGGCAACTACGAAGGTATTTTGGTAACTTTAACTTCTAATCCGGAGCCCCTTTAATCCCCGAACTATCTATCCCATCACCCCCTAGTATTTTATTGTCCAATTCAAAAAGGATTACTAATCCGGTTGGGATAATTAGTCCCAGGATAAAATCTTAAACAAATATGGGACTAATGGGGGTGGGGGGATTAATAGTCCAATCCTTCCTCTAATCCCCCAATCAAACAGGGCCTAAGATGAGCAATTTGCCCATACGCCGAGTTTTCCTGTATTCCTCCTATTCATTCCCGTCTATGTTACTTCCAAGTGTATGTACTACGTAGGTATCCTCAGTAGAAAACACACACAGCCACACCCAATTTAGAGATTAGAATGCTCTTATTTTTGTGACATTTACGGAGAAAAGTTAGAGGTAAAGCTCTCACATTGGCTAGAAAATAGTAGTAAGCACCTGTAACCTTTTCATTGGATGAGGAATAAAATCTCTCTGTTTTTTTTTTTTTCATTTCAATTGACAAACGAGTATAATTTACAAGGGCAAAGTACGGATTACCTCCCTGAGGTTTGGAGGTTTGGCAGATAACCTCCCTGACATTAACTAATGACCACATAACCCCCTTATGGTTTTGGAGTAAATTGCAACCGTTAAGGTTTTCTATCCAAACTAATGGAAGGTGTAACACACACCTCTATTGTGAGAGTGAGAATGGGAAAAAAAAATTAAAAATCACACCGAAAAAATACTAGAATTGCTTAGCAAAAAAAAATTACTGGAATTGATTTTTTTTTTGTTACTTTATTTAAATTTTTTTCCCATTCTCACTCTCACAATAGGGGTGTGTGTTACACCTTCCGTTAATTTGGATGAAAAACCTAACGGTTGCAGTTTACTCCGAAACCATAGCGGGGTTATGTGGTCATTAGTTAATGTCAAGGAGGTTATCTGCCAAACGTCCAAATCTCAGGAAGGTAATTCGTACTTTGCCCCAATTTACAATACTCTGTGTTGCTACCCCTACAAATACTTCACCTGTTCACTATATGTAGAACATGAGTGTGCACTGTTTGGAGAAGTATCCCCATGGTAAGTTTTAAGTTTAGAAAGATCGACACTTGGATACCCACCACTCATACCGAGTTCGTGAAATGATGTGTACCTCTAGAGGCAATCAACAAAATAATACCTTGAGCTTTTTTTTTTGATAGGCAAAGTTATTAAAAAACGGGGAGAGGAAAAAGAAAAATCCAACAAAAAGTTGGTCAATACATCACATGGGTCAAAATCCAGCCCCTAAGGTCTAACATGGGAGCCCAAAAATAATACAAATCAAGCACGCCCGGTACCCAAATATATACAAAGCCCAAGAAAACAAACAAGCTTAAGAAGACCCACTTGACAGACCCAAACCCACAAACCCTAACCCTCAACCTAGCCGCCGCCGCACAAATCATTGTAGGCAACACCGCCCAAACCAACACCACCACCCAACCGCCTTGCCGTTAAGCAGATGATTGGCAGCAGGAAGGAACCCAACTGACCCATGTAATGCAAACGGCCTACGACGACAGAGAGGAACCAAAGAGAGGGCAATGGGAAAGAGAATTGTCGCCAAACGCTGCCTCTCCACAAAGCCCAGGAACACGGTTGAGAATAAAAGTTGGAACCATCACCACCAAGTCGACCCCTCGTCCGGGCTGCACTACATAAGAAATCGCCTGCTGTGGCGGATGCACATTGAGACACGAGGAGTCAATTGACTCCACTGGATCATAGAGATGCATGTAAATTGCTAATTCCCCCCCACCCCCCAGTTTTCCCACATTACCCCCGGCCTCCCCTCCCCCTCTCTCTCTCATTTTATTTTTTGTTATAAAATTTTAAATGGTAATAACTTTTTCTTGACGTATTGTTTTAAAATAAATTTTATATTTTTGAAATCTGCTCAACGAAATCTATCAAACGAGCCTAATATTGATGGTGAAATAATGGAAAATGGAAAAACTATATATTTTTGTGGTAGTTTAAGGGTAGTGATTTTGCCACACCCTTTTTTGATAATGCCACACCCTGCAAGTGTATTTTTCAAAAAATACACTTGCAGGGTGTGGCATTATCAAAAAATAGTGTGGCAAAATCATTTCCCTAGTTTAAACTGTATAAAGAGGTTGGAAAATTAAATGTTCCAAAATTCAATCCGTTTGAACTGGTGGAAAAATTTTAGTTTTCTGATCATTTTATTCTAAATGGTCATAATTAAATTTTGACTGTAGGGCTCTCGTTGATTAACCCTAAGAGATATTTGATTCTACAACTTTCTCAGGGTTAATCAACGAGAGCCCTACAGTCAAAATTTAATTATGATCATTTAGAATAAAATGATCAGAAACTAAAATCTTTCCACCTGTTCAAACGGATTGAATTTTGGAACACTTAATTTTCCAACCTCTTTATACAGTTTAAATTACCACAAAAATATATAGTTTTTCCAATTTTCCAACTTCTTTAGTTTCGAGAGAAAAAGAAAGTCTTTTTCAATTTGCCTTTTTTCCCCCCTTTTCTTTCTTTCTTTCCAATTTGCTTTTTTTTTTTCCCACTTTATTTCCTTTTATTTCTATCCAGTTTGAAATCTTTTTTTCTCTTTATTTCTTTTTCTTTCTTTTCAGTTTGAAATTTTTTCCTCTTTGATCAGTCTTGAACGGAGAAGACGCGTGAACCCAAGAGAAAAACAAAACTCATTTCGAAACCCAGATTACAACGATTCATATGGCCAATCTCTCTCACACTCTTGTTTACCTGTTTTCCACTCATACAAATTTTACGCTAGCTCCCCGAGGTTTTGGTTGCGCAGTAGATGAAGTGAAACTTTACTCTGATAAAGACATTTGTCCGAATACAAACAAACGATATTAGTAATTTGCAAAGAAAATGGTGATTTTGTTTTTGATCAAAGAAGATGGTGATTTGAGTTGGTCGTTCTTCCAAACTTTGAAGTCTTATTTGATATGGACTTGGAAAAATCAGAAAGAGAAATTTGAAGTTCTATGGAAACATACACTCTACTAGTAGTTGCCCTTTTGTTTGTTTACGAGGAGTTCTTAGTCTGTCTCTATCGGGAAAAAATTTCAATGCAATAGTTATTTGTAACGCTGTCACATGTGATCCCCACATTTTGTGAGATATGTATTATAAATAGCTGTTGCATTGAAATTTTTTTGAGAGAATTTTTTTTTTTGATCGGCAAGAAAATTTTATTTTTTG
This sequence comes from Rhododendron griersonianum, assembly GCA_018127125.1. Lineage (NCBI taxonomy): Eukaryota > Viridiplantae > Streptophyta > Magnoliopsida > Ericales > Ericaceae > Rhododendron > Rhododendron griersonianum. The sequence goes on along the minus strand of CM030796.1, from coordinate 26,538,064 downwards.
CGGAACCTAGGAGGAAAAATTATTCGGTTGCTTGATTGCCTAGACCACTGACCACTTCTTCTTTTTTTTTTAATAACCGGATTGAGTTAACCAAAAAAAAAACAGAAGGGAGGTAAATGGGAAAAGAAACAAATAAAGAAAATAATTGGAAATTAAAAAAAAAATTCAAATTGAAAAGAAAGAAAAAGAAATAAAGAGAAAAAAAATTCAAACTGAATAGAAATAAAAAGAAATAAAGCGGCCAAAAAAAAAAAGCAAACTGGAAAGAAAGAAAGAAAAGGGGAAAAAAAAAAAGGCAAACCGTAAAAGAAAGAAAGAAAAGGGAGAGAGAGAGAAAAGGGGGTAATCCGGGAAATGGGCTCTGGGGTCGGGGGGTGTGGGATAAAAATTTCCCATAGAGATGCATTTAAATTTTGGACATTTTGGTAATTTTGTCCTAAGATCCTACTCTGGCCCCATTCAGTTGCCAGGAAAGTACAGGAAAGGATGGGAAGATCAACTTTTCCATAACTTTCCTAGTGTTCAGTTGGCAGGAAAATTCTAGGACTTACCAATTTAAGTTTTCCTACAGGAATTACTTTCCTGCAAAAGTGATCCTGCAAAAAACACAGGATTTTGCGTCGCGGAAAAAGGAAAATGGGTGAACACTCACAAAATTTTCCCGAAAATTTCTTTTTCCTGACAAATGAACAACAAAACCTTAATTTTTCTTGCAAAATTCTTTTGTCAAATGAACAACTTGAGAAAGTTGTGTGGGAAATTGGTTCCCAGAAAAAGTGAAGTGAGGTGAAGTAAAAGAAAAAGGAAATTATTTTCCTGTGGGTGTTCATTTGACAAAAGAATTTTTCAAGAAAAATTAAGGTTTTGTTGTTCATTTGTCAGGAAAAAGAAACTTTCGGGAAAATTTTGTGAGTGTTCACTCATTTTCCTTTTCCCGCGACGCAAAATCCTGTGTTTTTTGCAGGATCACTTTTGCAAGAAAGTAATTCCTGCAGGAAAACTTAAATTGGTAAGTCCTAGAATTTTCCTGCCAACTGAACACTAGGAAAGTTATGGGAAAGTTGATTTTCCCATCCTTTCCTGTACTTTCCTGGCAACTGAACGAGGCCCAAGTGATCTTGAAAAATTACAAGCTTGCCCACTTTTCACCCATTGTCTTTTTGCTTTTTGTGGTCCCACCCTCCTTCTCAATCAATAACTCTCTCTCTCTCTCTCAAGGGGAAAAATCGAGCAAGACTAGTTTTTCGTCTATTCTAGACGCAAAACGAAAGTTTTCAGAGTTTTTATTCAATGTGCACACACACACTCTCTCTCGCTCTAGCTCTCCCATTTTTTTTAGCAAAGCAACACTCTGATTATTGTGAGGTAAGACCTAATCCTTGGGTTTCGAGGGAAATTTGATGATTTTTTTTGAGAATAAATTCTTTACACCGTCGGTGTAAACATTTGTTTCCTCCAAATCAATTGCACTGCGACACGTGTCAAAACAGTAGTCCCAATTAATTAAACACGGCGACGTGGCGCAATGCAATTGATTTGGAGGAAACAAATGTTTACACCGACGGTGTAAAGAATTCTCTCTTCTTTTTTTTTTAAAGATTTTGACTTCATTTGTGTTTGTGTTTTCTTTGGAATTGTAGATTGTAAAACTTAATTGAATTGTACATTAACAAGTTAAAGTAAACATCATATGGAATCATGGAAAAAAGACTTCATCAAAAGTCATGACCCATGATATTTGGTAAATAACTATGCAAGAGTTCTTCTCTTCTTCAGATCTATTTTTTAGATGGTTAACCAGTTGTTTGTTTGAGTCCTTCTAGTAATTAATGTTTACTACCTAAAACAAGCATTGGTTTAATCTAATTTCAGACTTTGAATTTTGTGTACCAAGTTAGGCCCTATCATTAATTTAACCTAAGCGAACTTATTAAAAATTAGGATAAACATAGGTCCTATTAAAGATTGTTAACATTATAGTAAAATTTTCCTATAGCTATGGAGAGATATTTTAAATGGAAGGAACCATCACAACCATCAATTTTTACCGGACACAACGAGTCTTTGTGTACCAAGATACTTGACCCCAGTGATAGTAAATCCTGAGTCCGTTCCTGATCGCCGGCTGAAAATAGCACACAAAAAGACCAAAAAATGCAGATCATTAGGGTCGCATACCCTTCGCAACCATGCCTCCAAACCGCCGCAAACCACCATTGAGCTTTATAGGTATACTCCGTATTATTATATTATCCATTCTTCAAAAGCAACAAAGAAGCAAAAAAATGCGTAACCCAGGGGAGACTCTCCCATAGGCTACACCTTGGGAGAGTCTCCCTTGATTGTGCTGCGTGCAGTGGCCCCACACTCCGCACAACGGTTAAGTTCAGAGTATGCAGCTGCCAGGTATTAAACCTATGCGCAAAGCCTTGGTATGTTTAAACTCAACTTGCGGCCCGATACTTGACCAACTGCAACTATTAACGAACAAACAAAAAACAAGTTGCAATATAATTTGCGAATAACCATTGATGAAGATCTGAATAAACTGTGCATTGAGAATCCAATTCATACCCCGATGCCTTGTAAGGTAAACAAACCTACGTCCTTCGTGGGCTTATTCTAATTAAATTTGTTTCTTTCTGAACCTTTTAAAATTTTATATATTATAGTAGCCGAAATCACCAACCCAAATAAATTAGGCTTACAGGAGTCAAATGCGTGGATCTGTAAGATTTTGGGCGGGTTTTATAAATGAGTCAGATTTTTACCAGGTTGTTAATCTTATCTTATAGAGTAGTACAATCCAATGAGGTACATAAATTAACTTTCTGTTTGAACTGGGAAGTGAAAAAAAGGCTGTCAAAGTTCCACTACATTTTCTTAAATTTTCCTTTTCAAACTTCTCTTGTATTCCCCCTCGTACGAACTCTCCCATTCGACTTCAATCTGTCGGAACTCGAAAAGCCGATCAAGACAAGGATCGCCGGCAATCAAATCTATTTTGTGCGGCTACCGGCACCGGCAATTGATGTATTCATGGGCTTGAATAAAAATTGACACCCCTAATCAAATAGTACTAATATAGTAGCTTAATGTGATTTCCCTAGTAGCTGAATTATCTCCCAAACAAACCCCTAAAACTAGTCCTCCTCCAATTGCAGCGGAATGGAACCAATGTTCTTGAAGCTTTCCCTGTGATCATTTCCCCTTTTTTGTTATTGCCAAATACAATGCCAGAAAATCCCCAGTTCATCCCAGAACTCCAGCAAAAAAAACCCAATTCAGTAATCTCAATTGCTTGTCCGAACAACAAAAGAGCGATGACTATCCTCAGTTACGGGCCACGGATACACAAGAAAATAGTCATTAAATAAAATTCTTTCAGTTTCAAGAGTAAATAGTGTTTCCGTAGAGCATTCACCTGATGAGGGAATTTCATGTATAATTCTTCAGTGAACTCAAAATCACTATTTATGTTCAAACTAAAAATGGCTAATTAACGTACCCAAGTCAAGGTCTCGGACACATATACTTCTTACATTTAAAAGAGTCTACGTAAGTCGTAAACAGAGCTTACTTAAAAGGCTTGCTCCATGGACAGATTAAAAGAGATGATTTGTTTCCCTGAATTAGCAACACGTGAATGCAAAGAACAAGAACCTTCAAACAATTTCTCACATTAATTTACAAATTTTACACCATAAGAAGATAAAACTATGTAGCCTGTATGTTTATTTCATCAGAAGCAAATGCTCTATCTGTACATTATCATGAACATCTCCACTGAGCTTGGAGAAAACATATAAACCATACATTGACGATATGACAACGACAGCAATAGAACCCTCAAATTGCCTTTTTCTGTTTATACCTTTTGCACAGAAGGCATACACCACCATGTTTACGAAGCTGAGTCCCGCCAAAAGCCAGAAGAAATAATCGAGATGACCCCCATTCAGATTATCAGGTATCCATCCAGCACTCCCGCCCTTTGTTGTTATAGATGTTACTAAAGTCAGGATAAAAGAGCTCAAGTAACTTCCCAAAGAAGTCGTCAGAAGCGACAAAGCGCTGCACAAGCTACGCATAGTATCTGGGGACTGGTCATAAAAAAACTCCACCTGTCCAATGAAAGTAAACACCTCTGCAGCCCCAAACAAGAAATACTGGGGAATTTGCCATAAAATACTAAGCGGGACCGGAACATTTACATCAACCAAACCAAAGGATTCTGCTATTGCCAGTCTCCTCATCTCCACCAAAGCAGCAGCTGAAATGGACAATATTGAAATGAAGAGACCAATTCCCATCCGCTGTAACTCTGAGAATCCTCTCCCATTGCCGGTGAATTTTCTCACTATTGGTACAAGGACCCTATCGTAGATAGGGACCCAAAAAATAACACTGATGACATCGAATGTGGAGAGTGAAGCTGCTGGAATGGAGAAGGAACCGACGGTCCTGTCCATCATAGTCCCTTGTTCAACAAACATGGTGCCCATTTGTGCATAAACAGCAGCAAAGATGATTCCAGTTGCCCAGATTGGAAACATGCGGATTAATATTTTCAGTTCTTGCACTTGGGTTACAGTGCAAAGCCTCCATGGATTAGAGAAGTCCATGTTTTTGCCATCAGCATTTGAGATTACTGCAGCTTTGTCAAGGCACCTGCACAAGGGTCAAGAGTTTCAGACTTTCAGTTAGACGTGACAGAATATGCTGTCAAGGAATGTAATGAAACATGGGAGAAAGAGAGGATTATAAGATGAGACAAATGCGTAGACCAAGGACCTTTGCATTTGGAGGGAGTAATGGAGCTAATGAGGTGCTAACAAAGCCGTGTCAGAAGGGCTAGCCCAATGGTTGGGAACCACCAGACAATACATTAGCTTTTGAAGAACTAAACCATCACCCCTAAACCCCAAGGGGTTGGCCTAGTGGTCCTGGCCTGAGACTTTTTCTTTTTCTTTTTCTTTTTCTTTTTCTTGGTGACTTAGGGGTTTGCTCCATTTAAGATTTCAGGTTTGAATCTCCTTGCCAGCAACTCTTGGGGCCACCTCACCCCACGCATAAGCCGGTGTAAAGGTTGTGGGAGGGGTTGTAGGGATTAGTTTGAGGTGCACACAAGTGGGCTCGGGACACCCTCCTAGGTTCGATACGTATGTCTGAAAGAAAAGAGCTAATCAATAAAAAACTGCTAATGAGAAAAGAATTCCATATGCTTCATAATAGTACATAACTAGAAGGAAGTAAAATTAGCCAAGATAAGACATAACCTAAAAAAGACACTTCCGATTGTTCACTTCGCCAAATCAAATTTTCATAGTAAATAAGGACTAACATTCTGTTTAGTCTTTCCTTGTAAACTACGTACATTAGATAAACAAGAAGATAAAGCAAAATTTTATTTTCCACAAAATATGTAATGTAGTTGAGTAGTCCAATAAAACACCCCCCAATCCCCCCTCCTCTTCCAAAAGACATACAAAAAAAAAGATAAAAAAGAAAAAGGATAATTTCACGATTAAATCTATCTTATTGGAGAAATGTTTCAGTTTACTGAAATGTTAAAGAATAGATTTTCAAGACATTTTAGGGATAAAGTAGGATATTCCTAAACAACTAATTAAAATCGAATTCCTATTATGACTTCCAACCCCAATTTCAGTTTGGATAAGCCCTTACATAACGTAGTGTCAACACTTAGAGAGCCCATATAATGTCATTCTGACATTACATGTATAGTTAGGCGGTGATCTCATTTACACAACTAACTTATTTGTTCAATGCCAAAAACAATGTAAGTTGAAACCACTTGATAAATAAGTGAATGTGATTTAAGGTAGCAGAACAAAACTGACAATAGGTTGAAGTAAGTAGTTCAGAATCGATAGAAGCGGAAGATATAAAGGAAAAAAATTACGTCAATTCATCAGTATGGTCCAGTTTCCTGCTTCCTTCCATTGCTGAGGTTTTATCTGGTTCTTCATACAGAAGACTACTGTCAATAGGGACCTCCAAATTCCGCTTTCGGAATGATGCCACCAAAACTTGGCACATTCTTGTAAGAGGGCTTCCCTGAGGGTTCTGAAATCTGTAAAGAGAAGTGCCTGAAAAGAAACTTGCAATAGCAATGCCCATGAACAATGCAGGGATCCCAAAACCTAGGCCCCACCCAGCGTTTTCTTGAATCCAAACGATTAAACTGCTTGATACGAGAGCGCCTAAATTGATTGAAAAATAAAACCAATTGAAGAAGGATCCCTTCTTAACCCTTTCTTTAGGATCGGTATTGTCAAATTGATCCGCTCCAAAGGAAGAAACACACGGTTTGATCCCACCAGTTCCTAGTGCAATCAGATACAGTCCAAAGAAGAATACCATATACTGAGAAGGAGTCGCAGCAGGGCACATGGAATCAACACATGCTGCAGGCTTAAGGGCAGGAACTGTTGCAGATATGGTCAATGTGCACATTCCCTACATAAAAACAAACACAGTTCAAACACATGCAGAATATATCCATTCCTGTAAACATTGGGAAGAGAGAGTGCGCAAGACTAGTGGAAATATCTACCACGTATCAGGCTAACATACCTAGCCATGGTATGTCCGAACTGAATTTGCAGTAAAAAAGAAATAGGGTAACTAAGTTGGACATCTCCAAGTCCAGAGTTAAATCTCCAACTAGGATGATTCTAATCACAACACCATAAGCAAGAATAGTTTTGTTATGTGAATTAAGTTCATCCGGGGTTTAGTTTCTAATTGTTTTCCAGTTTTTTCATGTGTATTACAAAATGACGAAATAATACAAAGTAGAATTGAGGGTTGTCAGAAAAAAACAGAAGATGGGAATAAAACAAAAGCCTCTCAATTCTTAAAAGAGCAACTACAGTCCATCAAACAATCTTCGGTGGATCCCTTTCCCACTGTTTCACCTTGTTGAAAGGATTTAAAAAGATGTCTGGAATCTTTGACACTGTAAGGCTTCATCCTTACAGTTAAATCCACACTTAGTGATCCGATAGGTACATTATCATTGCACCACGTTGCTGGGTAGGTTGTTGCCTGCTAACTCATTCTACTCGCAACCACTACCGTACTGAAACCTTATTGAAGTAAGATCAGACTAGATGGCTCCAACTCAATCACGTGAAGCAATGCAGTAGGGTACAAACTGACAAGTAGACAAAATTAAAAGCTTACTTTTAATCTTGGGACTCAGAAACTAATTTCCTGTAAATAAAGAATGTTACAATCAGTAACTCTATGAAGTATCGTGGTATTGTACATGAGCACTATCTAACAAAACGAAAAAAAAAAAACCCATCAAGTTAATTATAGTTCTTCCACCACAAAAAAAAAAAACCCTGAACTTAGTCCCATAATACCCTAATTACCACCCAACAACTGACAAAGTCGCACGCTTCTGGAATGCATCCTTGCCCTGAAGTAGCAAAACATGGTTCCAACAGAAATCTGTCTAGGTAACAGTAACTGGAAGCTAAGAGTTCATTCAGACAACAAACAAGGTTTTAATCAGGAAACAATTAGATGATGCACCGCATATCTAACACCAACCAAAGTAAACTTGAAAAAGAAGAGGTTGTTGTATTTATTTGTGCATCTCTAGATGACAAAGTTTTAAGCCCAACGACAAATATCAGTAAATACTTACGAGAAAATAAATAGTGGAGAAGGCAGCGATTGTCCAGTATCTTCCCCAATATGCATCCGCCACGACTGCTCCAATAAGGGGTGTGAGGTAGCAAGTGCCTGCCCAAGTGGAAACATTTCTTGCCGCGGAGACATTTCCTTCATGTAATGTTTTAGTGAGATAGCTGACAAGGTTTGTAGCAATCCCGAAGAAAGCAAGGCGTTCACAACATTCATTGCCTGTTTTTTAATTTCAATCTATTAGGATAACAATTGGTAATATAAAAGCATCAAGAAATCTAAAAAATGGCGGACTAGTGGCTACCAAGAATAAAGGGGCATGCTCTCCAATTTCCAGTCTTGCTCTTCAATACAGGTTGCCCGTTAATGTCAACAGAACCATCTCCAGTGTACTGTCCATTGCTTTTGTTCTGAAAACACCAGTAGTAAGGTAGGAAGCAGAAATCTTTGAAAAAACAAGCATTACATAGAAAAGCTTACCGAAAAAGGAAGACTAAAATACAGTGCTGGGCGCGTCTCTTCTGACAAACAAGTTTTGCTTCTAAAGTGCCTCCCACCTATTTCTAATCTTTTAACAACCTTACGTATATTAAGTGAGCCTAGACAACAACCTGGGTCGAACGAGCCTTAAATTGCTTTTAGCAAGCAGCTAAGGTTGGGAATTATGTTATTTGACACGCAAAATACATGGAAGGCAAAGAAACGCCTTGCCGAGCACCAAGAATGAGCAAAAATACACCCCCAGGCACCAGTTCACCCCCAGATGGGAACTTCAAGTGTGAGTAAAAGAACCAACATGGAAACATTTCCACCGCTACTAAATGCACAGCTAATTGATCATAAAATGAATCTATTACACCCTGAAGGATCACTCTCACAAATCCTTCTATCCTATGTCTCTACTCCCCATCTATCACTCAAGTAACTCAACAGCACTAGCCCATACTTCAGCAACTTTTTTCGTCGCTGCTCATCGAGATAAAAGACCTTTTCAACTTCTGGAAGGCTGGAGCACTTCATGGAGCTAAACATCGGATATGTAAACTGTTACTCAAGAACTTTCCTTTTTTCCCAATAGCAGAACTGAGGGCATCATTAAAACGTTCAACTAAGTCATGGGAAAGTAAAATGGATCAGAATGACAGATAACTTTCCAGTATACAAGCTGACTCACATACCCAAAAACAAAACGTAACAAACATGACAAATTTGAGAGAGTCCCCAATCGAAATTTAATAGAAGATCATGCTAAAAATAACAGAATCAGAAATTAGGAACAAAAACCTCATCACTAGACGAAGCCTAGTGGCGAATGGCTCTTAAGACTCTTCTACAAGAAAAAAAAGATGGAGCTTTGCAACCGAATTGAGGCTGAGATAGAGAAACAATAAGATTGTCTTAACTACGTCCTGGTATGCTATAAACCCACCCCACACGCAAAGCATGTGCCAGATCTAAGTTGATGACATGAAAGATACACAAAGAACCATATATATCAAAACCAAATTTGGGAACAACCTAGAAATAGTCGAACGGAAAACGAAAGATCATATCTCTTAAAGCTGTATTAGTTGCCAGTGTTCAACATAAAAGAAAAAACTAATCTTAAATCAGCTTAGAAAGATTCAAATTTCAAAATCATCAAAGCTCTAGGACATCATTTGCAAATTGGGTATCTAGTGATGCAAATAACTGGAACAACCCGTTTGGATGGTGAGAAAGGATGAGATAAGAAAGGAGAACCTATTCTCACCCAATCTCACCATTTCCTTTTTTGTACTTCTCTCTCAATTTCTCACCAAAATGCTCAATCCAAATGAGTGATTTCACCAGAAACCATAGCCCTTTCCTTTCTTTTCTCTTGAAACCCCTCCAAAGGGGCTGAAATGTTGGGTTCCCTCCTTAGTGGAAGCCCAATATTTTGTTAGCCCAATAATATTTTGTTTGGCCCAAATGAGTTATATTTGTGTGGGCTAGTTTTGGTGGAATTTTCTACACACTTTGAAGCACATGTTTTGTAAGCTTCTCTTGGAAGCTAAAAAGAGATCAAGTCTCCTGGGAAAACAATTGTATCAGTGGGGTTTTCGTTCTTCTCCAGAAAAAAAAGAGAAACGTGTGTGCTGTGTGTGAGTGTTTCGGTGGGTAAAAGAAAAACTGGGGCAGCCATTCTACTCTCTGTTCTGAAGCATTATTCTCGGCAGGTTGTATTAACTTTGGGGCTGGTTTGTGCTGTGTTTGGGCTCTCCATTTCCAGCTGCTATTAGAGGGTTTTGGTTCATCTATTTGGTGAGGTCTTCTCCTATTGGTTGTTGTATTTGTTGGATACACCTTAGAGTGTTTGTGAGATCTTGTATCTCTTGTAAATCCATTTGTAAGAACCTTTGTTGATAGTGAAATCGGACTCCAGTACCGTGGACGTACCTCACATTTGAGGGAACCACGTAAAAATTCCTTGTGTTCGTTTGGTTTGTGGTTTGCGCATTTCGGATTTCATTCACTGCAGTTTTATTATTTCCTTCGTGATTTACTTGTGGGAAATTCCGCATATTTTTCCCAACATGAAACACTAGAAATTTGGATCACATCTTCTAGTCCAGTCATAATTACAGAATTGTACGGTACCTAATAATCAAATCCAAATACATCGGAAGCCAACATCAAATTAACCCGTGAATCGTACTCAGTTATTTGCAAATGCAAATTCAAGATCGGAGAGTGAGTAATAGATTGTCATTCTATTGGATTCACGGAACTAACTACGGAAGTCGTAAAAAACATGCGGTAATTAATTACTCTATTTCATGAAGGAGATAGAGAATGGTACCTGTGGAAGGGGAAGACCGTCTTCCAAGAGCAATCTCTCCTCTAATCTCTCATCCTCCTTGATACCCATTACCCAGGAGTTAATAACTTCTGTGTCTCTCTCCAACAGAAATGGATATAGGAGCAGATTCCAAACCGCAATGGGAGTGAGATACTCTTCTGCACGTTATGTATTTTGGGTAAGGTTGAAGATTTCAAGGCTCAACTACACTTTAAATACACCTAACAGTCTGTTTGGAATGGACGTTATGAATGAAAAGGAAGGGAAGCGAAAACGTTTTTGTTAAGCCTTTTGTTTGGTTTTCAGAAAGATTTTTTAACCGATGAGTGGAGTGGAGTGGAGTGGAGAGAGAGAAATAATAAATAGAGAAAAGATCGAGAGTAATAATTAAAAAAAAAAAAAAACTTATTGAAAATCGTGTGTAGATGGAAGAGTTGATTCGAATAATTTTGTTCACTTTTCTCTAAAAAAAATTTCAACTCAAAAAATACTCATTATTCCTACTTTCAATCATTACTCTCCACTCATTATTTATATCTCCGATTATTATTCTCATTTCTCTTTTTATATCTCTCTACTCATAACCCAAATTTTTTTTAAAAAGTCATCCAAACACAACAAAAGCCTCTGTTTGACTTTGGCCATAAGAAAAAAAAAGAAAAAGAAGAAGCCTCTGTTGGTATTTAATTTTTATTTTTGTGGGGCTTTTATAGATCTTTCAAATCGCAAGTTATTCTTAAAATATTTTTTATGGGTTTTTGAAAAAAGTTACCTCAATCCAATATTGGTAAAGGCTCTTTCAGAATTCATAAAGTGCCCTATGAATTCTAAAATACTCTACGAATTCCGAAACTGCTCTTACCAATATCGGAATATTCTAATTTTTTCAGGAGGTCATAAAAAAATTAAGAATAACTTGCAATTTGAATCATCTTTGTAGGACCAGTAATGGGCCCATAACCAGAACATCTGTTATTTATTTTTGATTTTTTGTGGGGCCCATTCAGAATATTCTAATTTTTCTAGGAGGTCAAACTGAAAGTTATTCTTAAAATAATTTTTTATGAGTTTTTGAAAAAAATTAACACAATCCGATATAAGTCAGGGTTGTTTCAGTATTCGTAGGTTGCCCTACAAATACTGAAAGCACTCTACGAATTTTGAAAGAGCCCTTATCCAAATAATTTGTGGTTTGTAACATCTTAATTTGTAAGACCCGTAATGGGCTCCACAATATTTTCACCGATAACAGAGAAGGTAATGTTCACTCTATTTAAAGTAGGATAAACAAAATTATTCGAACCAACTCTTCCCTTTGCGCACAATTTCTAACAAATTTTTTCTCCAATTATTATCCGTAATGAACCCCACAAAAATAAAAATTAAATACCATCAGAGGCTTCTTTCTTTTTTTTTTTTCCCTTTTTCTTTTTCTTATGGCCAAAGTCAAACAGAGGCTTAAGGTTGGAATGGGGTGCCTGAGCCTGAAACGGTGCCGTTTGGGGGAGCTGCTAGTCCCCCCGAGTCTGAACAAAATTTGTTAGGCTCGGAGTGTCTCCATGGATTGGTTACACAATGTCATTCTTTGCGATTGCTCTAAAAGCAGACTTACTGGTACAATGTCGAATGCCATAAAAGAATTAATTGAAACCCATCCTAACACCAATAAGTTTTAGAAGAGATGGTGGAAAAGCAGTCCGACATTATTCTCGTTCCAGAGACTCAAAATGAGCACAATAATGTAACTTGAGGTGAGTAAGAGAGAAGAAAAAAAATCCAAAAGAAAGTTGGGGAAAAAATTTATTGTTCACAAAATTTGAATATTTTATTTTCCTTCTCAAACTAAATAAGGGAAGGGAGTTTTTTTTTTAAAATTTTTTTTCTTATTCTTTCCTTCATTTTTTATGAAGTTCCAAATAAACCCCTAAGGGAAGTTTCGAAATTTTTTTTCTATTCACAGTTCTTGATTTACTTCTCCCAAATCTTAATTAGATGCTTAACTATTACTTATATGCAGAAGTAAAGAAAATTTGTAGACAGGATCGGAAGAGCATTTTGGTAATTAACCTCACTTAATGAAAAAAGTATTTGGAAAAAATTAGTGATTGATAGTGATTTTTTGGAGTTCAGGTGCTCATTAGGCATTTTCGGGATAGTTGGAGTTCAAGGGCGGATACAAGGGGTGCGTAATTAACCTCACTTAAGAGCATCCGCAATGGGTTTGTTAACTAGTGTGTTAATTGTGTGTGTTAAGACTTAACAAACAAAATTGTATTTTTTGTGTCACAATGCTTGTGTGCTAAAGTGTGCTAGAGTGTGCTAAATGTAGTAGTGTGTTAGCATGGTTATCAAGTTTAGCAAAGAATCTAACAAACAATAAGTGGTTCCTATCCCTATAAATTCAAACTTCAACCATAAAATATAAATGCTCACACTACTTTCTTTAAAGAGTTAACACACTCCTAACTAACCCATTGAGGTACTCATATATATACTAACACACTCCTAAGCTAACACACACTTGTGGGACCCATTTTTTATCCTAAAACATACCTTTAACAAACATTTTGATACACAAATATAACACACCCATTGCAGATGCTTGCCTTGTTCGGATCTAGTTTTGGAATTTTTTTTTCAACTCAAAAACACTCAGTACCCCTACTTTCAATTATTACTTTCATTTGTCTCTCCACTTATTACCCATATCTCTGATCATTATTCTCATTTCTCTCTCTATCTCTCCACTCGTTACTCATATATTTAATTATTACTCTAGTTTTTCTTTTCACTCATTATCCCAAAAACCAAACTAAAATTTTTTCAAAAACCTATCCAAACATAAGATTAATTCTACCATCTTTTAGAACTCTTTTGGCGAGTATTTATTTCTCTTCGTTTGGCTTCTCAATCGAGCCAAAATCTTGACTCTGCCCTGAGTTCAAGGGCGGATACAAGGGGTGCTACCGGCCACCTGGAGTGCCTGGGTCTTTGCACAACTCCGAATACTTACACTAATTATACTACTAGTGTTTAGGTTAATTTGAAAAAGTTTTATTAGATTGGCCCCGGTTGTTCTCTTGAGTGTAAAAGAATTTCATAAAGTTCTTATATAGAATGTATTAAAAATACCCTTAAAATTCCAAGTTATCAACCATTTTTTGATCTTAGGTACAATATTAAATGGTGGTGACGCATATATGCACAATCTCCTTCTGCCATGATGACCATGATGATTTAGATAATTAGATTTTGGAGGAATGGGAGGTTGGAATATACTAATCCGCTAAGGGTTCTTAAAAAATAAAGTACTTATTTTTAACTTTCAAGCTTAAAAATAATGAATTTACTGAAATAATTTTTTGTGTAATATGAATATTGTTTGATAGATCTCGAAAAGATCTTTTGAACGGTGAAAAAAATTAAAAAATTATTTTCACAAATACATTATTTTTAATTTTAAAAATTGCAAATAAGTAATTATATATTTTTTAAGAATCAAACAGCACCTAAGAAGTAAGGTAAGAGAAGGCTGCATATATGGATGGGGAAGGAATACTATTCTCGCAGAAATTTACAACCTAAAATTGTTTGCGTTAAGACAAAAATGGTTCCCGCGACAAGTGAGTCTTTATACGTTAACTTGGCTTCAAAAATCAAAATCAAAAGTCACCATTCAAATGAAAATTACAAATTGGCATGCGAGTTTGCTTTCAAGACTAACCCAACCATCAACTGACTTCAGCGCTTACATCATTTTATTAGTATTTTACTTAGAGTACTGCTAGCCGTATCGACGGCCCCCCACCGAAATCGTACCGACGGCTGGATCAAGAACCCTTTTTTTCGTGTATGGTTCTTGATCCAACCACCCTACACACGTCGGATGCCATTGATTCTCGCGTAGGGCCCCTCGGTTTTTTTTTTTTAGAATTTTTGGACGGCTCGGATCGGCCGTCCGGTGGCCGTCGGTACGATTTCGGTGGGGGGCCGTCGGTATACATATCATTTTCGTTTTACTTTTTCTGCTTTAGAATTCTGAAACGAGATAACTGCAGCTCATACAGATTTTTTTAAAACAGATCTTGCACAGATCATGATGCGGGGGCCCACTAAGGGGGGTTCCACACAAACGATTCGATTTGTTCATTAAATGTAAAATATTTTTTCAAAGGCCTCCGCAAAAAATAAGCTCAATCCAATACTTATAAATGCTCGATTCAATCATCTAACTTTTCATTCAGATTTTAAGATAATGAAAAGTTAGATGATTAAGTCGAACACCTATATGTATCGGATTGAGCTGATTTTTTGTGGGGACCCTTGAAAAAATATTTTACGTTTAATGTACGGATTGGATCGTTTGAGTGAGACCTAAAGTGGGTTCCATATCGTGATCTGTGCACGATCTGTTTTAAAAAGGTCTGTGTGCACAGACTTTTTGTTCTGAAACTCCGTCTGTGCCGTGCTTGGAGTCTTTTTTTTTTTTTACAGCCGGCTCCAAACTGGGATAAAGTAGGAGGATTGTATGTTAGGTAACTGACAGTCAGCACATTAAAGTCTTGTTAGATCTCTATGACATGAATCCTAATATGAATACACGACTAACTTTCGATATTGTGATACGGAAGAACTTGGGCTTACTAAATCTAAGTAAAGAGGTAGCCCTATACAGAGTTAAATGGAAAAACAATATTCATATAGCTGACCTCAATTAATTGGGACACCAGACTTGATTTGGTTTGGTATGCTTTAGAATTTTGAAGATGGAGGTTAATTGGAAATATAGAAATTAGTTTGAAATGTATACAATTTAGGTAAGTGAAGAACAAGTACAACCAAGCCAAGCTTTAGAATGTTTGAGCTCTGCTCTTTTAGATTTAAGTCGAGGTCAGATTGAGCCCAAATATTCGAGCTCAAACTCGAGCATAAGTTCGATTATGATTTGAAAACTCAAGCTCGGTTTGAGAACTTAACGAACTTCTATAGATGAGCCAAGCTGAGCTTACCAACAAAGGCCGAGCTACACCAACTCGAGCTCGACTTGTTTATCAAATGAATCGAAAATTCTGTTTGACTATGCTATTTTATTTAACGAACCGAGTATAATCGAGCTCTTAATGAGTCGAGCATTGGAGTACTCAAAATTTGATTTGTAGTCTATAAATAGAGGCTGTATCAATCAATACCTTATACAAATGTGTTTGAGCCCAAAAAATCTCTAATCTCCCAATCCTAAATTCCTCTGACACTAAAAAAACTCCACGTTTACCTATCCCACCTACATACCAAAAACTGAATCCGTACTCCAAATTCCCAAATGGAAAAAAGAAAGAGAAAAAATTATTTCCGAATGTCCACCTCTCATTGTGAGCTCCACCGTGCGTTTATTGAGGTAATCAGAACCATTCATCTTGTAGCACTCTCAAAATATTACTATATTCAAGCAAAAATCAGCTTTATCGAACATTCATAGGTATGTCAAAAATTAAAATTTGGTTTATAAAATAGATGGTCATGCACATTTTAACTTAAAAACTATTAAAAGAATCCAGGCTGTCCATTTTATAAACCAAAATTCAATTTTTGATATACCTATGAATGTCCGATGAAGTTTATTTTTTGCTTGGATACACTATTTTGCGAGCTCTATAAAATGAACAGTTCAGATTACCTCAATGAACGCATGATAGGGCCCACAAATGGCCGTGGCGGAACCTCATCCGGATATAACTCATTCTAAAAAAGAAAAGGACAAAAAAAAAAAAAAACACTCTCACGTCCACCCCAGGCCAACTCCCAAGTCCTAACTCACCATGCCATACGTTCTCCACTTCAAAGCAAAAAACGAACTCATATATCAACCGAAATGTGCAATGCAACTAGATCTCTTATTCCCATGCACCACTAAACCATGAGCTCACTTCACTGTTAAAATTTGTCATCCTCTTCCTTCTGCCTCACATTCCACCAGATTTTTCCAGAGTAATTACCTACTCAGAACCGCAGAACTTTAAATTTTTTATCAGTTGGATAGATTGCATTCCCTTTCTGTAGGGGGCCGAAATAACCCCAATTTCGGAACGTCCAGAAGGGTCGCGAACCAATTTAATATTTGCTATGGACACGTCACTCTATGGACCCATTTGCATCCGAACCTACAGGAAACACCAGGTTTTGAGGCAACCTCCCCGGGCTCGGCTGACCTATTGCTCGGCTGACTTATTGCTCGGCTGCCTAAACGTTCATACTACTCGGTTGCCTAACGTTCATCCTACTCCGCTGCCTAAACGTTCATACTACTCGGTTGCCTAACGTTCATACTACTCGGCTGCCTAAATGTTCATACTACTCGGCTGCCTAACGTTCATCCTACTCGGCTGCCTAAACGTTCGTACTGCTCGGTTGCCTAAACGTTCCTACTACTCGGCTGCCTAAACGTTCGTACTGCTCGGTTGCCTAAACGTCCCTAGCGTTCGGATGTTTACTGCTCGGTTGACATTTCCCTAGCGTTCGGATGTCTACTGCTCGGCTAACATTTCCCTAGCGTTCGGATGTCTACTGCTCGGTTGACATTTCCCTAGCATTCAGATGTATACTTCTCGGCTAACATTTCCCTAGCGTTCGGATGTCTACTGCTCGGCTGACATTTCCCTAGCGTTCGGATGTCTTTTCCCTAACGTTCTACACTTGTTGTAACGTTCAACTGAATTTTGCTCCCTAAAAGATCTAACAAATATCCAAAGTCGGTTTAGAAGCTTCTGGAAGGTTCTTTTGAACAGGTGGAAGACATGTGTGATAAAGAAGATCTCTTAACACGTGACGTCATCCGAACAGTACGATACACGTGGGTGTACCGCCTACCGGTTTAGCACTCCAAAGCATTGCCTATAAATAGAGGACTCCTCCTCCAGGTTTGAGCATCCTGCTTCTTCATACTTTTCTCCCTAAGAAGCATACTCTCTTCTCTTTCTTTCACATACTGACTAGGTCGTCGGAGCTTCTTCCCGGAGGAACACCCCCCTCCGGTTTGCAGGTACCAGCCTCGACATGGCAACCTTCTCGGGCTCAACATCTCACTCCTCGGCATCTCACTCCTCAACATCTCACTCCTCGGCATCTCACTCCTCGGTGGAAACCTTCTCGGGCTCAACATCTCATTCCTCGACATGGCAACCTTCTCGGGCTCAACATCTCACTCCTCGGCATCTCACTCCTCGGTGGAAACCTTCTCGGGCTCGGCATCTCACTCCTCAGTGGAAACTTTCTCGGGCTCGGCATCTCACTGCTCGGTGGAAACCTCTCTGCTCGGTGGCAACCTCTCACTGCTCGGTGGAAACCTTTCTGCTCGGTGCAACCTCTCACTACTCGGTGGAAACCTCTCTGCTCGGTGGCAACCTCTCACTGCTCGGTGGCAACCTCTCTAAACTCGACGAGCACCCATCACCGTTCAAACACATCGTTTAAAGATCAAAGAAAGCAAAAGGCTCAAGGTGGAATTAACCCCCCCCCCCCCCCCCCCCACAATTGGCGACTCTGCTGGGGACCATTTCTCCTAGCTCCGGACTACACCAATTCCACTCATCATCTTCACGAGCGCTCCTGTTTGGCCGCTCGGCTTGATTACCTTCCCCATGCGCACCGGCTCCCGGGTGATGGTCATAGTGGCAGCTCGTAGTGGACACAATTCCCCGAGCCCCTGCAATATCCTCCTTGGTCGAACACCCACGAAACCAACGTATTACAGATTGCAGACGAAGAAAGGAAGCTTGGAGGATGCATGATTGATGGGGCTACCAACACCAATGGCATTGGGGCTGGTACTGTGCTCATTTCACCGAGCGAATCTGCTCGTCCTTCTATTTGCCTAAACATTCGGCGGACGTTTCCCTAACGTTAGGAGGTCTTTCCCTAACGTTAGGTGGTCTTTCCCTAACAGTAGGTGGCCTTCTATTAGCCTAGCGTTCTGCAATCTAATCGTTCGGGCGAAATCTTCTTAGCCCTCGACAATCTACTCGTTATGGGTGTATACTTCGTAGCCCTCGTCATTTTTACTCGTTCTGGGTGTATACTTCGTAGCCCTCAGCATTTTACTCGTTATGGGTGTATACTTTGTAGCCCTCGGCATTCTACTCGTTCGGGCGAAATCCTCGTAGCCCTCGGCAATCTAATCGTTCGGGCGAAATCCTCGTAGCCCTCGGCAATCTAATCGTTCGGGCGAAATCCTCGTAGCCCTCGACACTCTATTCGTTCGATGAAATTCTCGAAGCTGTCTGTTACTGTTAGGCACTTTCACCCCTAGCGTTCGGCTGACCTACGCGACATTAGGATTCAAAGGCTTTCACCCCTTGCGTTCGGCGTGCCTACGCGACGTTAGGGTTCAGGCACTTTCACCCCTAGCGTTCGGCGTGCCTACGCGACGTTAAGGTTCAGAGGCTTTCACCCCTAGCGTTCGGCGTGCCTACGCGATGTTAGGGTTCAGAGACTTTCACCCCTAGTGTTCGGCTAGTATGCTTAGGAAAATCCGACAGGATTGTTTATCGTTCGGCCCCCATATTTTCAACTTGTCACGCCCTCGATTTTTAACATAAATTATAAACATTTTTAATAAATAAAACCTTCACTGAAATACCGGAAATACCCAAATGACATACTTTTCCCAGTTTTCAAAGTTAAATTTGAGTTACAATCTTGGTTCGAAGCCCCAAGTTATACAAACGCTAAAACAATATTACAATTTTCATTAATCAATTTTCCGAATACTTCTTTAAAAAAAATGCAAACTTGACTCCTCATTTGAACCTCCGAGACACGTGATCAGCAAGCACGGGATGCACGTCATGCCAACTTCCTTGACCTTTACCTGAAAATGATAGGTTGAGCTACACTAGCCCAGTTGAGAAATCTATACTCAAGTTATATGGAAATGAGGTGAAATATACACCTGACACGAATGAGACACCCAATTGAACATGAGACACAAGAGGGATTACAAAAAAAGAACTGACGAATTTAGACCTTTCCGTATATCTTAGAGATAACCCTAACCATCCATGCATCAACTAGAAGAAGCATTAGGACTCATATCAATCAAACAAACAACAATTATAGTTCAACCAACAACGTTTCAAATGAATTCCACAAACCATCTCCTCTTTTCATACCATCCACCATGGTGCCTCATTACTTAAAACTTTCCTTTTAGATTTCCAAAACATTTTAGGGAAAACTCAAGACCATCACATGTCAAGCTCCGTTGATTCGAGCTTGAATGCCGGAGTCCGTTGATTTGTGCCCAAATACCGGATCCGTTGATTCGCTCAAGAATACCGGAGGATTTTTAAATAAAATCCTCTTTTCAAAACTCAAATTGCTTTCTTTGATAAAAATCAACCTTTCATTCTCTGTCTCGGCAACCACAATCTCAAGCAATCATGCAATCCAAACATCAATATAGACCTCTAAGGTCCATCAAAATTCTCTTCATCATGCGAGACATTCAACTGTGTTACCACCCCTTGCGTCACATTGAATTCTCTCAACCTGGGTTTCCGCGCTACCACACCTTGCGTTGCGGGCCCTCTAGAGTCCCCGCATTTCCACACCTTGCGTTGCAGGACCCTCAATTCAGAATTCACAACTCACGTAAACATAAAAAAGCGTTATCAATCCGTATATAAACAAACATCACTTTCCACACTCACAATCGTTCTTACATCATTAACCATGCATACCAACTCATAAGTACACCCCATTATACATTGATAAATACTTTAAGTCCACGTTATTCATCAAAGTCAATCACGACGCCCTACGTCACATATCGAACCCGCAAAGACTCTACGACACACCACCCACTTGGTTCCTAACAGAAAACATATCGAACGAGGACACGAGTCACAATACTACCCATAGGATCACTAGACAAACTCAAGTCTACGCGTAACGTTCACCTCTTACTCCCTTATAGCCCACGGTACTCCAACCACCCTTACGGTATATATTCTCCAACCAACGACACTAATATTATACACTAACGAGTGCTCAGAGACAAGATCGAACAACGAACCATTAGGGCATAAGCAACCCTACTCAAGAGTGACTTAAACATAGTCTAATCATATAGGAAGTCATAACACGGAACGAATATAACCTAGGGAGTAGCCGCAAACATCGACCGACTGACACACCTCTACTCAAATGGTCATAACTTTCTGTGTACAAAGAGTTTAAAGGTGATTTTGGTGGCAAACGAAAGCTAACTTCCAGACCTTCGATTCGATATAAAGTTTGCGTGAAACGGGCATCGGATGAAGGAGTTATGGCCGTTCAAAGTTGGGCTGAAATCCAAAAACGGGAAGAAATTTCCAGATTTGATAGAAGCACAAAACCCAACCTCAAGCACGAAATAAAGCACGATCTAGGTACATAAACATCACACTAACGCATAACGAGAGTAAGAAATCCCTACCACAATGGGTTTTGAGCAAAACCCTAAGTAACCCAAGCTTGAAACACCAAGATCTAGCTCCTCCCAAGCTACAATACGAGACCTAGGTCCAAGATTTCCCAAGATCAAGAGAAATAAGTGAGGTTCAACAAGTGATTGAGAGGAGAGAGAGAGAAATCCGAAAATGATGAAGTTCTTACCTCTTTGAACGCAATAACCTTGATTCCGAATGAAATTAGGATGAACAACCCATAGATCTTGAAGATTTTGAGGTGTTTGATGTAGAAATCCAAGAATTTGGGTGAGAGATTGAAGAGAGAAGGTAGAGGGGTGATTTTAGGGCTTGGTTCGTGGCCTTGGAGTGCGAAAATAACATAAGAGGTCTATTTATAGTGGTCCAAGAAGCGTGCTGAAAATCTGCAGAAAACACAGCATGTACCGGTACGGGTAAAAGCTGTACCGGTTCATGAACCTTCAAACTGTCAAAAATCACAACTTCTGGATACCATGTACCGGTACGGGGAAAAGCTGTACCGATTCATGAAGGGCAGAAAAAAGAAAATTTTCCAACGGATACCGAAACGAACCTGACTTGGTACTAACACTTCCAAACATCATTGCAACATCAAAACTAACATTTTACTATCCTACGAGAGTCCGATACACACCCGGATACGTATCTCCGTACACCCCACAACATACGAGCAATTTTACCAACAATACAACTAATTGACGAAATAAACGATTTCTGAAATTAAAACAAATTTGCGAGTCTCTACAATCTATCCTCCTTAAAGAAATTTCGTCCCGAAATTTACAATTCAAGCCAACTAAGCTCATCCCTCGCGATACCTAACCTTATGCCACATTTCCACATTTTAACGGTATGCTCCTACCGCCCAACAGTCGATCTCGTATGCCTAGGATGTACATTGGTTTCTTCCCAAGAATCACACCAACCTCTAACCGCTCTCCTGAAATCTCAACCTTCACAGACACTCAAATTCTAACACTCACTCTAAGATTCATCAACTTATATCCCCTCGTTTACCCAAAACTTTGAATCTTACATTCTCTCTCTCTCTTTTTTGCCAACTATCAATCTAGAAAATCTCGAATAATCTCTATGGTAGTAAAACCAAGAAAGCCCAAAATTCAATGATTAGACCTCATAGTGACCCTCACCATCTTCTCCATGATTGAACTTCTTACGTCTCAAAGCTATTGATATCCTTCTCGACTTTGAAAGTAAATACATCCCACGATCGATCCCATTCTATTGATAGTACTGAGGATAGACATCGACACCAAACGCACATAAGACAACCGCTAGTCACAGTCTCCAACTCACACCTCTTCTTCTTCTTCTTTTTTTTCACATAACTCTTCCCTATGAACTCTACACAAGCCTCAAACGTCTTTTCGTCCATCTAACATTCAATCACAATCAAGATTCTAACTACACAAGACAAAAAAATAATTCCTCATAGCAAATACCCACATACGCTTCATTGTTTATTCTA
Source organism: Rhododendron griersonianum (assembly GCA_018127125.1). Taxonomy (NCBI): domain Eukaryota; kingdom Viridiplantae; phylum Streptophyta; class Magnoliopsida; order Ericales; family Ericaceae; genus Rhododendron; species Rhododendron griersonianum. Next base: position 26,515,584 of record CM030796.1, on the reverse strand, counting down.
CATTGTGTACTAAAAGCAAACTTCACACATTGGGGCTACATAACAAGTCAAACATATAGGTTTAAACTAAGTTGCAACGAATTTCATACACGAAACATCCCAACAAACCAACCATACCATTTAACAGCTTACACGATACCAAACACATTCACGCATTAATAGGCTCACCCCATATCCAACGGATCCACAGAGTGTCCAGCAGACTCACCAAGTATCCAACACTTCACAATTCGTGGTTCTAAAAAGCCCTACAGTTATCTCATTCTTCCCAATCTCGTGAAGCCTCACACCACGTCTATTCACTTTATCGATCTCAATCATTTCCATTCATTTAGTCAAAGCAAATCGCACAATTCCCAAATTCATAATCTCAAACATCACATCACAGATACACGTATTATCAGTTCTAATTATTCCCCTATTCCATCAACATCACAACCTAACAACATATCTATACTTCTCGTTATATTCTAAGACTCTGACTACTTCGTTACTTAAGAATTAATCTCACTCACACCAATGATTTCTAACGGTTCCGCTCACCACACACCTCACAGCTCTCGATTTTCCCTCAATCAAGTAATCATGTCAATCTCAATATCCCTCAAAGGCATTCGCCACTTGTACACTCAACCTCAGGAACAACGACTTCCATTACCACCACCATCTCTGCTATCACTATTATCTCTTAATCTTTCTTAAACAGACTTATCATCTCAACGACGCCTAAACATGTCCTATACTGTCATTAGTCTAGCCTTCATACTTGGTTACACTCCACACACAATCTCTACGCTTCAATCCTTCAATTTACAGCATACTATTTCTCCACACGCCTATCCCTTCCAAGTTCCTACCATTTCCCACCCAGTATATCATTTACACTTCGCCTCATTATCTGCCTCAACAGTTCACATCCGTATTGCCCTCACTTCAGTTAAGTCTCTTACCATACACTTACATCAATTACTCGGCTCAAGTCACATCGATATAGGTCACCTCAAGTCTTGTTGTCCCTCTTATAAAATTCCTATATACAGCCATCTATCTAAATTCCCAAACCTAGAGATCTAGCTAGTCCCCTATACACAATCCTAGTGTCCAATTGACTTTCCGAGACTTCCATCTAGAAGGAGCGGTGATCAAGCGCCTCTTCCAACTGGATCTCATCGGTAGTCGCCTGGGTGTCCAGAAGACACATACCGTATCTAGACACCCTATCGATAACTCTTATTTTCCTAAGTCAACCTCAGATACTTACAACTCTCTACAAAGGCTTGACTTGTCTGATCTATACTTAATATCACCACCTCAATGACTACCATAACGATAACAAAGCACAATCACTGCCACGACAAAACATCATCTCTTCACACATTCAAGTTACTCCTTAGTTCAATCCCCTAGCTATGATACACCTTACTCACTTTCTGGACAAACTATGCTCCTGTCACACCTTACCTCACATAAAAATTACTTAAAGTATTTAAAAGTTAACAAGTAACCTGCACAATCCAAATAAAACACATCAGGTACTTAGCTCACAAATCTTACTAACAGTCTAACACTTCTATTACATACTAACAGATATCATCTCTCACGTGTCAACCTCGCCACTATGCATAACTACCACAATCCTTCACGACTTTCCAGCTCATCTAAAAGGTATCTTACCACGTAGAATCCAATGACAAGACTGCTAACGGAAACCACAATAATAACAACAAACGCTGCCACATCCCCTACGCATAGACCAAACTTCCATTCTTCCCAAACAAGGGTCGCCAGCATTCCTCCTAACAGAGTAAACGTAAATACAAGCCACACCGTTGAACAAACGTCGGTCATGCAAGCACACACATGTTTTTGTTAAAAAAAAATGCAATGACTTTTGAACCCATGAGACTAAAAGTCTCCCCACGGTCTCAAAGTATTCTAACCTAGTTGCTCTGATACCAATTTGTCACGCCCTCGATTTTTAACATAAATTATAAACATTTTTAATAAATAAAACCTTCACTGAAATACCGGAAATACCCAAATGACATACTTTTCCCAGTTTTCAAAGTTAAATTTGAGTTACAATCTTGGTTCGAAGCCCCAAGTTATACAAACGCTAAAACAATATTACAATTTTCATTAATCAATTTTCCGAATACTTCTTTAAAAAAAATGCAAACTTGACTCCTCATTTGAACCTACGAGACACGTGATCAGCAAGCACGGGATGCACGTCATGCCAACTTCCTTGACCTTTACCTGAAAATGATAGGTTGAGCTACACTAGCCCAGTTGAGAAATCTATACTCAAGTTATATGGAAATGAGATGAAATATACACCTGACACGAATGAGACACCCAATTGAACATGAGACACAAGAGGGATTACAAAAAAAGAACTGACGAATTTAGACCTTTCCGTATATCTTAGAGATAACCCTAACCATCCATGCATCAACTAGAAGAAGCATTAGGACTCATATCAATCAAACAAACAACAATTATAGTTCAACCAACAACGTTTCAAATGAATTCCACAAACCATCTCCTCTTTTCATACCATCCACCATGGTGCCTCATTACTTAAAACTTTCCTTTTAGATTTCCAAAACATTTTAGGGAAAACTCAAGACCATCACAGGTCAAGCTCCGTTGATTCGAGCTTGAATGCCGGAGTCCGTTGATTTGTGCCCAAATACCGGATCCGTTGATTCGCTCAAGAATACCGGATGATTTTTAAATAAAATCCTCTTTTCAAAACTCAAATTGCTTTCTTTGATAAAAATCAACCTTTCATTCTCTGTCTCGGCAACCACAATCTCAAGCAATCATGCAATCCAAACATCAATATAGACCTCTAAGGTCCATCAAAATTCTCTTCATCATGCGAGACATTCAACTGTGTTACCACCCCTTGCGTCACATTGAATTCTCTCAACCTGGGTTTCCGCACTACCACACATTGCGTTGCGGGCCCTCTAGAGTCCCCGCATTTCCACACCTTGCGTTGCAGGACCCTCAATTCAGAATTCACAACTCACGTAAACATAAAAAAGCGTTATCAATCCGTATATAAACAAACATCACTTTCCACACTCACAATCGTTCTTACATCATTAACCATGCATACCAACTCATAAGTACACCCCATTATATATTGATAAATACTTTAAGTCCACGTTATTCATCAAAGTCAATCACGACGCCCTACGTCACATATCGAACCCGCAAAGACTCTACGACACACCACCCACTTGGTTCCTAACAGAAAACATATCGAACGAGGACACGAGTCACAATACTACCCATAGGATCACTAGACAAACTCAAGTCTACGCGTAACGTTCACCTCTTACTCCCTTATAGCCCACGGTACTCCAACCACCCTTACGGTATATATTCTCCAACCAACGACACTAATATTATACACTAACGAGTGCTCAGAGACAAGATCGAACAACGAACCATTAGGGCATAAGCAACCCTACTCAAGAGTGACTTAAACATAGTCTAATCATATAGGAAGTCATAACACGGAACGAATATAACCTAGGGAGTAGCCGCAAACATCGACCGACTGACACACCTCTACTCAAATGGTCATAACTTTCTGTGTACAAAGAGTTTAAAGGTGATTTTGGTGGCAAACGAAAGCTAACTTCCAGACCTTCGATTCGATATAAAGTTTGCGTGAAACGGGCATCGGATGAAGGAGTTATGGCCGTTCAAAGTTGGGCTGAAACCCAAAAACGGGAAGAAATTTCCAGATTTGATAGAAGCACAAAACCCAACCTCAAGCACGAAATAAAGCACGATCTAGGTACATAAACATCACACTAACGCATAACGAGAGTAAGAAATCCCTACCACAATGGGTTTTGAGCAAAACCCTAAGTAACCCAAGCTTGAAACACCAAGATCTAGCTCCTCCCAAGCTACAATACGAGACCTAGGTCCAAGATTTCCCAAGATCAAGAGAAATAAGTGAGGTTCAACAAGTGATTGAGAGGAGAGAGAGAGAAATCCGAAAATGATGAAGTTCTTACCTCTTTGAACGCAATAACCTTGATTCCGAATGAAATTAGGATGAACAACCCATAGATCTTGAAGATTTTGAGGTGTTTGATGTAGAAATCCAAGAATTTGGGTGAGAGATTGAAGAGAGAAGGTAGAGGGGTGATTTTAGGGCTTGGTTCGTGGCCTTGGAGTGCGAAAATAACATAAGAGGTCTATTTATAGTGGTCCAAGAAGCGTGCTGAAAATCTGCAGAAAACACAGCATGTACCGGTACGGGTAAAAGCTGTACCGGTTCATGAACCTTCAAACTGTCAAAAATCACAACTTCTGGATACCATGTACCGGTACGGGGAAAAGCTGTACCGATTCATGAAGGGCAGAAAAAAGAAAATTTTCCAACGGATACCGAAACGAACCTGACTTGGTACTAACACTTCCAAACATCATTGCAACATCAAAACTAACATTTTACTATCCTACGAGAGTCCGATACACACCCGGATACGTATCTCCGTACACCCCACAACATACGAGCAATTTTACCAACAATACAACTAATTGACGAAATAAACGATTTCTGAAATTAAAACAAATTTGCGAGTCTCTACACAACTCCTCCTTCAGCTCTGATCGCTGGAAGAAGGAGTTGAGGGGCTATTGTAGGGGGCCGAAATAACCCCAATTTTGGAACGTCCAGAAGGGTCGCGAACCAATTTAATATTTGCGATGGACACGTCACTCTATGGACCCATTTGCATCTGAACCTACAGGAAACACCAGGTTTTGAGGCAACCTCCCCGGGCTCGACTGACCTATTGCTCGGCTGACCTATTGCTCGGCTGCCTAAACGTTCATACTACTCGGTTGCCTAATGTTCATACTACTCGGCTGCCTAACGTTCATCCTACTCCGCTGCCTAAACGTTCATACTACTCGGCTGCCTAACGTTCATACTACTCGGCTGCCTAACGTTCATCCTACTCCGCTGCCTAAACGTTCATACTACTCGGCTGCTGATAAGCACCCAATTTCGTAGATAATTGGTGCGCTTAGTCTCGGCTTTTGATATTCTTTTCGTGTTTTCTTTAGTCTTTATAGTCATTTTGCGCGTAAAGTTTCCCGTTGAGCATTTCAGGCAATACGCGAATAAAGGGGCTTGTTTCGATGTTTGGAACAACCCTTGAGGGTATCCGAGTGGCGATGCCTCATGGAGTGTGGCCGTCGGGCGTTGGGAATGAACAAGTGCAAGGCTGGTGGCACTTTGAAGGCATGATAGGAGCCATCGGGCCATCGGGCAACCTACGCCAAGGCCATGGCCTGGGGTGCAGGGGAAAATCAAGCGGTATCGATACGGGCAAATCAGCCGTATCGATACATCATATGATTCCAGAGCAAGGGCTGGCCGTAGAGAACTGGTACCGATACGGGCATTTTTGCCGTATCGATACGGCTTCTTTTCTGCAGATTTTTTGCTACTTTTTGGACTTTCCATTTATGGAATACTTGCCACTTTTGGCAAGTTCCGGGATATTTTGTGGAGAGAGAGGCTGAGTTGTATAAATACCCCTCTCTTTCCCCCTTAGTCATTATCTACCTTATGTTCTAGCTTTAGTTCTCTCTCTAGGAGAGACCTCCATTGTTGTTCAAGCTTAATTTCTTAAGAACTCAAGTAAGTTTAGTTCGTATGTTAATTTTCCGTTTGTTAATGTTGTAGCTACTTGTTGGATCCTTACATAAATCAAGTTTATTTCCGTTTCTATCGGTTAATCATGTTTTCTTCCTTAAGCATGCTTTCTAGTCTTTTCATTATGTGTGAGTAGTCGTTTAGGCTTGGCCGTGGGACGAATATCGCCTCGCGACTTATGTTTATATTGCCTTTCTCAACTCTAGGCTCGAAGTTTAGTACGGAAAATGAGAAGGGTTCGCCTTTATGTAACAAAACTAGTCGATGTTAATCTCCGGTGATCATATGCTCGCTCATATGGTTCCGTGAGCGATGTCTCGGCTTGTGTTTGCCAAGAGAATAAAAGAGCTCACTTGTTTTCCATATTTCATTTCTAGTCTTTCAATGATTTCAAAGCTAAATCTTCCGGTTGATAGCCGAAGCCGTGCGATTCAACCGAGTTTTTGTTGAGAATGGCCCGATGGCCTAAGACACGGGCGATAGTAGTTCCATTGCCATGCCGCTTGTTTAACTTAATTAAAACCAAGTTCCTAGTCTTTTTCATCCATTGTCAAAGCAAACCGATAGTTGGCCGTCTTAACACCGGGAACACTTGCTTCTAAAAATCCTAACAAGCTATAGAGATTCTCTCTGTGGGAACGATTCCGGATTTCCGGTATCTATGCTGACAACGATTTAGCCCTACGCTCGGGGTAATTCAACCTCATTCAAAGGCGAGGTTGTGGACGAAGCATATTTTGGCGCCGTTGCCGGGGATTTTCTTATTATAGCTTATTGGGAGGTTCGTCAAACCATTGTAAGTATCCCGCTTTATTTTGTTTTGTGCAACTTATACATAGTCTAGCGGATACCTCTAACCGATCTTCATATCAAATTTGAGGTGTAACGAAGCTAGAGTACGTATCAATTGCCTTTTCTTTTATTGTTTGTATAACGTGGTGGGGGCATAACCCCATGGAACTGTTTTGAGGGAGGTGGCGGCATAGCCCCTCTAGCCTGTTTACTTTATGTCTTATCTATCTTATGGAATGGAGGCGGCAAATGGGGAAATAGCCCCCATGCCTATGTGGGAATACTCTTATCCCGATTATGCTTTGCGGGAGTACCTTTGTCCTAATCAAATTTTTACACCCCCTTGCATAGCCACTCATGATGCCAATGTTTTTCAAAGTCGTATGACCATTTCCAATTGACTTGATCTCATAAACCAAATTCAAACTTTTGCCGAAAGAGTGAATGAGTCGTTTTATGCATGTTGGGGGAGATACAAGGACTTGCTCATTGCGGTCTCGAATCATGGCTATGATAATTTCCAAATTGCTAACTATTTTTATGACGGACTTTCTCAAAAGAGTCAACGATTCTTAGACATGGTGTGTGATGGAAAACTTTTTCATAAAGACCCCGTTGAAGCCTTAGATTTCTTTGATCTATTGGCTCAAACTTTGCAATCTAGGGTTTTTGTTAAACATTGTCAAGAGTCCAACTCAAATGTCATGGAAGAGGAAATTGAGCCACCTATCTTTGTTGAAGATGTTAGTTTTGCTTATGAAAGCCCCGTGGAGTCTGGATGGGGTAATGAGTTAAATATCCACTGTTCTCCTCATGTGCAACCTAGATTCATGGATGATTTTGATTCGTATTTTGAAAACTCCTCAGAGTTTGGAGGGAATGATGAGCTTCACAGTCAATGTCCCCCTTGAGCCCTCCCCTCCCCTTGAATTTTTGCCTCTGTGTGAGGCTCCACAGGAGAAACATCTCATAGCTGAAGAGATGGAAGTGGATGAGACCAATAATGGGTCTCCTACGTGTGAGGAACCGGCTCTTGTGATAGGAATGATCGACCAAGTATCCTCTCCTTGTGGTATCTACCCATTGGAGAAAGTACTCACTGTTAAGGAAATGGACGAGGAGGTAGATTATTTGTACTCTTTGTTAGAAGAGCAGGACAGAAAGTGTGAGACCAAGAGTTGGTTTCCTACTTATGAGAAGCAGGACTTTGTGGGAGTGGAGCTAATTGAGAAACATGACTTCGTTGGAGTGGAACTAAGTGAGGAGCCAGTTTTTGTGGAGGTTGAAGTAATTGATTTTCTAGGTGTTGATGACTTTGAACTTATTTACCATTCTTATCCTGTAAATTTTGTCAACAGTCTGAAAATTGATTTAGTTTGGGCCATGTGCTTAGAGGAGCGTAAATTTTTTGAACGAATTCGGCAAATGCTTTACTCTAAATATATTTTCTTGTGGAATGGCCGAGTTCAATTTTTGACAAAGAGTTTAGAGTGGAGTGCTATGTTTATTTTATTAGCTCTCGGTGGCATAATAAATGTTCGAAGCCCGCGTTTGGCTGAACGTGCACACTCTTTCTTTCTCTCCTTCTCTTTTTCTCTTTTCTTTTTCTCTTTTGATGGTCTGGTATAGCCACCCGTTTCTTGCTTGGGACATGGGAAGAAAAGTAGTACTCGTTCAATCGCGTGAAGAGTTGGTTGGAAGGTACGTTTACTCCCTCTCTTGTATTTCATTTCAATTGTCTTCATGCTATGAGGACATAGCATCGTTTAAGTTGGGGGGAGGGATATATATGTTATATATATGTTCATGAGACTTGTCTCATTTTTCTGCTTTTGGTAAAATTTTTAAATTTTTTGTGCAATCTTCCCTTGTTGGTAATGTTTTTGCATGCTAGATACTTTAAATATGCTCAATTGTGTCAATATGGCAAGAGTCATGTATCCCGTCGAATTTGGTTATGTGTTTTAATCTATGTCATATGCATATACATGAACTTTGTTGAACAAGTTGAGCCTAAAAGTCAAGTCAAGTGTTGTGCATCGCTAAAGTGGAGATTCGTTTCTTAAGCATCCCATGCTTTTTGTTCTCATTTCCCGCACTTGCGTAAATAATATCTTTTGTTCATGCTTGAGTAGTGTATATATCTTTCATGCATCTTGTTGGAGTTGCTAGCGTACTTAGGAAATGATTCAAGGCATTTTTGTTTGATTAAACCACATAAGAGTCTCCTTGTCCTTATTTTGAACCATAGTCTGAGTCTCTTCCGTTGTTGAAACCTAGGTAACCGGATGTTTGGAGGGTTGTGTGTCAATAGTTTTCAATGCTTCAAGGAGGTTTGGGGGTGGTGTGAATGTGATAGAAGTGGTTGGGATGTAAAAAGGCAAAAAATTGGTATGTGATTCCCTATCTCTCCTCTCCCACTACAAAAGATAAAGCCCCAAATTTTCATCTCCCTCTCCAAAGCTCTTGAAATTGGCCCATCAATCTCTCTCACTACAAATCTCATCTCAAATGACCCTATTCCTCAAAGAAAATCAAAGAAATGCTATAAAGAGCAAAAACATATTCGAAAGAGGGTTGAATATTATGATGAGATGATTGGTGTGATCTATGGGCTAGCATACATTCCGGATGAGAAAAAGTCCGATGGAAAGGGGGAGCTCGATGCTCAATACCGTGAGGAGCCGGATGTGGATGACGTCTACGTGTGGTGGAGTCGGTGGTAGTAGTTTTTATTTATTCTTCGTAACTTTATTTGGTGTTTGGCCGGTATGTGGCCATGCCTTGGGTAGGTTAGGGTCGGTAGTGGCCAATGGTAGATGAACCATGCAAGTATATGGCCACTACATTTTTGTAGTCTCTTTCCCTTTGTATCCAAGGTCGCTATAAGCTAATAAAGTCCTCCGTTGATCTTTAGTACGCTAATTAACTCCGTTTGATGCATGTTTGATATTTACTGCTTTTTAAGTATGATTTATTCCTTTGTCGTGCATAGTTGTGAATAATTAGCTTTCCTTTCGTTCTAAGCGCCCTTTTTATAGCATGCATAGCTTTTTGTCTCTGGCTATTGCATTTACTCGCTAGCGCTTGTCATGGGATGTATCCTGTATCTTAATGTGTGAAAAGTCGAATAAGAGTGTATCCTTGTGAGTTTTGGAGTCGAAACACGTTGTGGTGCATGCATGTTTGACTACTCTAATACGGCATAATTTCTTCATCCTAGTTCATGGCATGTTTGTGCGTGGATTGCATATACTCAAGTTTGAAGGGGTGCTTTGGACTTTTGCCTAGTTGTAGTAGTTGAGCATAGCTTTTGTATCTTCGTTTCGGGGAGGTTGCATAGTTTAGTTAAATATATTTTGTTTTTGTTTGCTAGGGACTAGCAAAGTTCAAGTTGGGGGGTGTGATAAGCACCCAATTTCGTAGATAATTGGTGCGCTTAGTCCCGGCTTTTGATATTCTTTTCGTGTTTTCTTTAGTCTTTATAGTCATTTTGCGCGTAAAGTTTCCCGTTGACCATTTCAAGCAATACGCGAATAAAGGGGCTTGTTTCGATGTTTGGAACAACCCTTGAGGGTATCCGAGTGGCGATGCCTCATGGAGTGTGGCCGTCGGGCGTTGGGAATGAACAAGTGCAAGGCTGGTGGCACTTTGAAGGCATGATAGGAGCCATCGGGCCATCGGGCAACCTACGCCAAGGCCATGGCCTGGGGTGCAGGGGAAAATCAAGCGGTATCGATACGGGCAAATCAGCCGTATCGATACATCATATGATTCCAGAGCAAGGGCTGGCCGTAGAGAACTGGTATCGATACGGGCATTTTCGCCGTATCGATACGGCTTCTTTTCTGCAGATTTTTTGCTACTTTTTGGACTTTCCATTTATGGAATACTTGCCACTTTTGGCAAGTTCCGGGATATTTTGTGGAGAGAGAGGCTGAGTTGTATAAATACCCCTCTCTCTCCCCCTTAGTCATTATCTACCTTATGTTCTAGCTTTAGTTCTCTCTCTAGGAGAGACCTCCATTGTTGTTCAAGCTTAATTTCTTAAGAACTCAAGTAAGTTTAGTTCGTATGTTAATTTTCCGTTTGTTAATGTTGTAGCTACTTGTTGGATCCTTACATAAATCAAGTTTATTTCCGTTTCTATCGGTTAATCATGTTTTCTTCCTTAAGCATGCTTTATAGTCTTTTCATTATGTGTGAGTAGTCGTTTAGGCTTGGCCGTGGGACGAATATCGCCTCACGACTTATGTTTATCTTGCCTTTCTCAACTCTAGGCTCGAAGTTTAGTACGGAAAATGAGAAGGGTTCGCCTTTATGTAACAAAACTAGTCGATGTTAATCTCCGGTGATCATATGCTCGCTCATATGGTTCCGTGAGCGATGTCTCGGCTTGTGTTTGCCAAGAGAATAAAAGAGCTCACTTGTTTTCCATATTTCATTTCTAGTCTTTCAATGATTTCAAAACTAAATCTTCCGGTTGATAGCCTAAGCCGTGCGATTCAACCGAGTTTTTGTTGAGAATGGCCCGATGGCCTAAGACACGGGCGATAGTAGTTCCATTGCTATGCCGCTTGTTTAACTTAATTAAAACCAAGTTCCTAGTCTTTTTCATCCATTGTCAAAGCAAACCGATAGTTGGCCGTCTTAACGCCGGGAACACTTGCTTCTAAAAATCCTAACAAGCTATAGAGATTCTCTCTGTGGGAACGATTCCGGATTTTCGGTATCTATGCTGACAACGATTTAGCCCTACTGTGAGAACCCTCACGTTAAAAATAGTATTAGTACATGATAATTCGTCACTACCTTTAATTATTGGTCACGGACACATTTTACAAGTCAATCGGTCAGGCATTACAAATCTATGTGTTCTGGATTTTTCCTTGAAATTCCGCGAATGGGGTTATTCTTAGAATAATTTATTTAGGGTACTGTACGAATTTTATATTTTTCTGAGTCCGGAACCCGTACAGTTTTTCGAGCCGCACGCGAGTCGCGCTCCGGAACTAGCCATGCGTGCATGGCTAGGTGTCAAGACCAAGTCAACACTTGGCAACCCCATTAGTTTAGTTAGGTGCCAAGTGTACACTAGCATAAAAATATTATTCATATAATATATTATTACTATTGTATTTTGCAAGAAAGAAAAAGGAAACAAAAAGAAAAAAAAGAAAGGGAGGAGGTGGGACGGCAAAAGAGAGAGAGAGAGAGAGAGAGAGAGAGAGAGAGAGAGAGAGAGAGAGAGAGAGAAGAAGAGGAAGAAGAAGAAGCTAGGAATCTCCATGCTCTTGGACACCCAATTCCTCTATCAAGATCAACTAGGTAATTGTTTTCTCTAGCCATTTCTATGTGAATAATTTTGATTAGGAAGCTACAAACCTCTGATTTTGGACACCCATTATCATATTCTTAACAGATGTGTAAGGTTTTAAGGTGTTAGAAGTTGATTACCTCAAAAAGATTAGGCAAAACAACACCAATTTTTGGAGACAGATTACTGTCCTTTTGGAAATTCGTATTTTGAGAACCCTTCTGCTATGATTCAATTTTTGAAGTCTTCATAACTTTTAAAGTAAGTTTAAAGACGAAGATTTTGATACCAAGAACATGCAAAACCGATCAACACAGAATTAGTTATGGATTTTTGAATACTGACTGTAATCTGTGTGTCCGAATCTGATTGTGTCTGTCTTCTTTTAAATTTATGGAAACTTTCACTACTTGCATGGCTATGGTTTTTTTTTCAGGAATTAAACCTTTAAGTTGGAAACATTTTGGCTTTGGAATCAAATCATTTGGATAAATATACAATATTTGGTGAATTTTTAAAGTAGAGTTGTCTGACAGGGACATAAACTGTGGTCAATCTGTTTTCTTTTGTTTGCCAAGGACAATCCTTTATATTTATGAATCTGGTATTTTTACTGAGAATAATAATTTACGTTTTGCAACTTTGAGCGCTGGTTTCAACATTTTTGAAGTTGAAATGAATTAGTTATGAATTTTCTACTAAAACATGTTTGGCTGCCCTGTTTTTCTGTAGAACAGCTTGTTCTTTTGAAATCTGCAGAATATTTGGTTGATAACTAATCTTCCAATTTTTACAGTAGATACACATGGATGTTACGCAAGTTTGGGCGCTGGTTTGAGTATTTTTGGACCTTACATGAATAAGATATGATTTTTCAAAGAAAGGGTGACAGATTTTAGTAAATGAACAAAGTATTATTTTTATTTCTTAAAATACTTTGCATGCATAGGTTTTTGAGAGTTTTTGACAAAACTAAGTTTTTACCCAGAAATTTCATGTGATATTAAGGTGGAAAATGTGTTTACCATTTTACCAATAGAGGTTGTTGAACCTCCGATCCATTGTGTTGCGTTTCTACGCCAAAAATAGACTTTGTATATAATTTTATTGATTTTTGTAAAAATTACAGGATTGTAATTTTTGAATAATTAGGATACTTAAATTTTACACTTCGTACTTAGAGATTTAAAATGACTATTTTGCCCTTGGGATTCAATGTGTGCTAAAATGACATTTTTAGTCATAAATGTTTTAAAACTGAGTTTTATACTTGAGTTCAGAATGAATTATGATTTTTGGATCAGATTTGATAAGATGAGAGATCTGAGTTCATAGCGCTTGGATAGATTGACCTTGGAACGTAAAATGACCATTTTACCCCTAGTAACAGATTGGCTCTAAGCTATGACTTAGACGACTAGAATTAGATTATTCGGACTTAGTACATTAATTGTACTCATACTTGGACGTTTATGATATTCTCATTAGGTCTGTGTGATCGTTAGTGTGAAATACGTGAAGACTCGAGTAGAGATTAGCTGCGTCTTCAGGAGCAAGGTGAAACATGCGTATCTTGTTTACATGTGTTGTTTAAATATTTCATTGCTGTTGAAATATCTTAGAAATGTTTTCTAAATGGAATCATGGATATTTATTAACTTGTTAAATGACTTGATGAAATGTATATTTTTCTGTCGATGCATCTGAATAAGTGTCCGTGCTTGAGGACTTTAAACAGACAAAGTGGATTTGGAGTTATAAGGTTGGAGGATATTGACCAGGTATCATGATGGTTTGACGTCATTCCCTTTTATGATATAGAGGTCGCTCCTCTAGATTCTGGTTGAAACTTGTTCATGAAAGATGTGCGAAATCGACGAGTATTATGAAATGTGATATTTTTAATATCATGATGGTTTTCTGCTTTATCCTGAAAAGTTGGATTTCATTCTGTGAATGAACTGATGAACCGATGACTTAGAATTATTGCTTTTAGCATAAGCCTATTGAAAGACTTGAATTCATTTTATTATGGACTTGAGATTTGATTACCTTTGAAAGAAGTACATTTTACATGTTCGATACTGAGGAGTATGACTACACTTTTTATAAGATGTTAGTTGTATCCATGATTTAACATGTTTACTGGATATGTCATGTTTCATACGAGCTTTAGCTTATGGAGTTTTCCAAAAACCATACTTTTCAGGTTAGCAGCATTAGATGGACTCGGCTTTGCTCTCAAGTCGAAATCTTTTTGGTGCTCAGTTCTTATGTGTATATAGTAGTACTGTTCTGATGTGAGTATAGAGCTATGAGGCCTTGTCTTGAAGACATTCGAATTTTGATAACCGGCTTGTTCCGGTCAGGTTATGCTATGGTTACTTGCAGGTATTGTTAAGCAATTATATTTATTTCCGCACGTAGAACTCTGGAATATGTTGGAATTATTGAAATCAGCTTACTGAATTTCTTAAGGTAATCTATTTTAATGAGAGGATTTTATGAATTCCCTAAACTGACTTATTAGGATAGGCCTAGGGTGACGTAGACTCACTGGCCGGTCATTAGACCTTTAACCCATGGGTTTGGGTCGTGACACCTACGCTCGGGGTAATTCAACCTCATTCAAAGGTGAGGTTGTGGACGAAGCAGCTGCCTAACGTTCATCCTACTCGACTGCCTAAATGTTCGTACTACTCGGTTGCCTAAACGTTCCTACTACTCGGCTGCCTAAACGTTCGTACTGCTCGGTTGCCTAAACGTCCCTAGCGTTCGGATGTTTACTGCTCGGTTGACATTTCCCTAGCGTTCGGATGTCTACTGCTCGGCTAACATTTCCCTAGCGTTCGGATGTATACTGCTCAGCTGATATTTCCCTAGCGTTCGGATGTATATTGCTCGGCTAACATTTCCCTAGCGTTCGGATGTCTACTGCTCGGCTGACATTTCCCTAGCGTTCGGATGTCTTTTCCCTAACGTTCTACACTTGTTGTAACGTTCAACTGAATTTTGCTCCCTAAAAGATCTAACAAATATCCAAAGTCGGTTTAGAAGCTTCTGGAAGGTTCTTTTGAACAGGTGGAAGACATGTGTGATAAAGAAGATCTCTTGACACGTGACGTCATCCGAACAGTACGATACACGTGGGTGTACCGCCTACCGGTTTAGCACTCTAAAGCATTGCCTATAAATAGAGGACTCCTCCTCCAGGTTTGAGCATCCTGCTTCTTCATACTTTTCTCCCTAAGAAGCATACTCTTTTCTCTTTATTTCACCTACTGACTAGGTCGTCGGAGCTTCTTCCCGGTGGAACACCCCCTCCGGTTTGCAGGTACCAGCCTCGACATGGCAACCTTCTCGGGCTCAACATCTCACTCCTCGGCATCTCACTCCTCGGTGGAAACCTTCTCGGGCTCAACATCTCACTCCTCGACATGGCAACCTTCTCGGGCTCAACATCTCACTCCTCGGTGGAAACCTTCTCGGGCTCGGCATCTCACTGCTCGGTGGAAACCTTCTCGGGCTCGCCATCTCACTGCTCGGTGGAAACCTCTCTGCTCGGTGGAAACCTCTCTGCTCGGTGCAACCCCTCACTGCTCGGTGGAAACCTCTCTGCTCGGTGGCAACCTCTCACTGCTCGGTGGCAACCTCTCCAAACTCGACGAGCACCCATCACCGTTCAAACACATCGTTTAAAGATCAAAGAAAGCAAAAGGCTCAAGGTGGAATTAACCCCCCCACACTTTCTTAATGTTGTTTATATTTCCTCTCGATGGTTTTCATTATGAGTGTCAAGTTCGGCTTCTTTCGGTACCAAAATCTGCCGGACCAACTACCAATTACTTGGAGATTGGTTCAAGCTCAACTCATTTTGATATGAAAATTTGGCGGGCCAATTACCTATTATTGCTCAAATGTTGATTAATCATTTTGGAATTACCTACTTATAATCATCATTTTTTATTTTGTAATGCAAGATGTCCCGGGCCAATTTGCGCACACCTCGGACTAATCCATAGAGTCCCTTCCACATCTGTTTCACACACTTACGCGTGGGGGTGTGGTGGCCCCAAGAGTTGTTGGCAAGGAGAATCGAATCTGAGACCTTAGAATGAAGCAAACACCTAAGTTCCAGGCCAAAACCACTTGGCCTTGGGGTTATCGTCGATCATCATCAATTTTTTTTGTTTGTAGTATTTTTTTAAGGTTTTTATTTTTATTCAAGCAAGTTGTTGCATTCAATCAAGCCAAAGATTGGTTCATGTTCTACACTTTTTGGTACGAAAATTTGACGGACCAATTACCAATTGCTTAAAGATGGGTTTTCATTTTATAATAACCTACTTACAATTATCTTTTTTTGGGGTACAATTTTTCCCTTTACTCAAATATTGATGTTCTTTTTAGAATAACCTACTTACAATTATCTTTTATGGTTTCCTATGTCGCAAATTAGCTAGTTTAATTTGAAAGTGACTTAAGTAATGTAAATGGGTATATATATATGATTTAAAAGTAGCGATGTATCTGTTCGATACACGGGAAAAAAAAAAAAACATCATGGACTTTTGTTTTTTGCTCATTGTATTGCTCGGACACAATGCTAGTATAAATGGACAAGAATGGTTCGTTCTAGATGAGCCTTGTACGTTATCTTTAGCTTCATAGAGTCAAAATCAAACCTCGCCATCCAAGAGAAAGGTACAAGGTCGTAATGCGTACGTGTTGGTTTTATATCCCAAGACTCTGTCCCAACCATCACCCAACTTCAGCACTTACATCACACTTTATTTTTACTCGTTTTGTTTCGTTTTCAAAAAGTCTACTGGTACAGCAATTTGTGCACAGATTGTGCACAGATTTTTTTATGGGGCCCACTACGGGTCCCACACCAGCTCAATCCGACACCTATAAATACTTGATCTAATCGTTAACTTTTCATTCTCTAAAAACCCGAATGAAAAGTTAGATGATTAGATCAAGCACTTATAGGTATCGGATTGAGCTAATTTTTCGCGGAGGCCCTTGAAAAAATGTTTTAAACATGATTAACGGTTCGAATCACTTGTGTGGGATCCGTAGTGGGACCCACAAAAAAATCTGTGCACAGATTGCTGTACCAGTAGCAAGGTTGTTTCGTTTTCAAGGGAATTTGGCACATAATATTATTATTATTATTATTATTATTTTTTGTGTTGTCAGTGTTGACGATGTGCTATAGTTTAGGTAGATGCCTTTTCCATAATCAATTGGATCGTTGAAGTCTCATAAGCCTAAACATTATTTAATTATAAATTACTCGAATTGGTAAAATTCGGGCGAGTTCGGAATGAGCTCAAACTTGGTAAGCTGACTTATTTTTTCGTTACGGTCAAAACTCACCACCCTAAGTCGTGACTGATGGTGTTTTTCGGCCTAATTCCTTCGTTTAGGCCTTCAATTTGATATTTTCGCCATTTTAGGAAAGTTTTAGAACGTTAATAAGAGTGTATAATTCCTTTTCAGTTGGTTCTTTTTGGGAAAATCCTTTTTTTTTTCCCGTTTTCAATTTTGGTAGTTTTCCCAAATTATGGGACTCTTTATTTTTCAGCATTATTTTTAGGGTTTCTAGGGTTAGGCCTTATAACAAGGATTGTAACCTAATTTCGTACTTAACTTTTCATCAATAATATTCAGAATTTATCTTTTTTTTTTTTTTTGTGCGCAAGGTTTGCACGTATAAATGCCTAGGAAGGCACTTCTAGGCCATCGATGATCATCGTTCAACTATCTGGGCTCAAGAACCATTAGGTCATCCACTAAATGCACTACAAATTTGATCCAAATCCAGTACAATCGTTTTCACGTATTGCACAAAAAATCTATCAAACAAGATCTATAATGCACAAAAAATATTTTAATAAGTACCTTAGCTTGAAAATTTAACGTAGTTTTGTAGGGGCTTAACTTTATGAAACGAATGGAGTAAAATTTAAGAAAAAATAACAAAAACGAAAGTGTCAAAAAATCGGGAAACAATTTGGCCGAAGGGCCCTTAACTTTTTTGACATGTTGGCCCTTTTTGACAATCATTTTTAACGTATAATAAATATGCTTTGTATCGTTTTCGTATTTTCCATTTTCGGTAAAAAAAATGAATGAAAATATCCGATCGTTTTTGCCTCTTTTTATACTTTTGTACCAAAATTAATCTATTTTCTCTAGATCTTTTTGTCTAGATTTTTTAAAGGTAGAATTTCTCTAAATTTTTTTTTGTCTTAATTCTATGATTTTTAAAAGGTAGAATTTCTCTATTTTTTTTTGTCTTCTATGATTTTTTTTCAAGCTTTTGGTCTAATTTTTATTGGAGTATTTGAAAAGTCAAAATTTTCTTTTTGGGTAAATTACAGTTAACCCCCTCCAACTATGTCTCGGAGACACTTAACCCCCTTTAATTAATGAAACCTCTTCATCCGTTTACATTCCGTTAGGAATTGGATGGCAAATGACATGTGTAAGTCACATGTCCTCTCATTTCAAAATTGTAGACCTTATTGCCCTTATCTTTTCCAGATCTATTACACTTCTGTCTCTTTCTCCTCATACCTTAACAAAAGCCCCTCCGATCTTGACATAAACGTCTCTCCTACTCCGGCGAACACACCCGCCCTCATCCAACTCACCACAATTCCTCGCCGGAACCACCCGCACCAAGTTCTCATCAAGACCCACTCCAACCGGACCCTCATCTGACCCACCCTTTGCTGCAGTTGTACCCAATCCCCTTTCTCTAGAAACACAGGCACCCACTCTCTCTCTACACGTATAGATCTGTCTAGTAAAATTCGATCGGTACTAGTTCAGATATCGCGAGGTCAAGCGGAGAAGATGGAATCGACAATGTCGTACTAATGCCACAGGTGCACCCGATTCGTCCTCGTCTGGTCCGAAGAAGCCCTAGTTTTGCCCCCACTGCGACAGCAGATTCATGGAGGCGAACATCACCGCACCGCTGTCGCCATCAGATTCCCACCGTCCCTTCCTTGCCGTCGCCATGTATCCAGACTAGGCCTCCAACCTCTGATCCCATAGGCAGAGACAGAACCACGTTTACATAGATGGATGGGGGGTTTAATAATGATGGAGGTCGGGCTGACTTGGTGGGTGGTTCGCAGTGGGGAGGTTTACCGTGGGAGGAGGGCTGGGGAGAGAGGGAGATCTAGTCGTATTTATGAAATGGGTTTATAGTTAAGAGTGAAGAAATGAAGAAAGAGTTTGAAGAACTAAAAAGATATACACATCTCTAAAAAAAAAAAAAAAACTAAAAAGATGAACTACTGTAGATGCGTTTTTTTGTTAGGGGCAAAATGGTAACTTAAGGCCTCTCCATTACAGAAGTCAACCCAATATAGGTTTTCATTAGTTAGAGGGGTAAAGTACCAAAAATAATAGATAAAGGAGGTTAAGTGTCTCTGAGGTATAGTTGGAGGGGGTTAACTATAATTTATCCTTTCTTTTTTGTCAAAATGTTACTAGTACTATTGTTTTAACTTGAATATAGTAATCAGAAGAATTAAAGAGCTTTTAAAATTGGGTCTTCATATATCTATTTTTTGTAATTTCTGCAGAAGATCATTTACAAAAGTGATTAAAAAAATAAAATCGATTCCAATTTTGTGCGTTCTTTCGGGACATTCCAAACGGTTGCGTTCAGAGTATTCCACTTCCACTTCCACCTCACTTCACTTTCCCTCCATCTCAAATGTGTGTGCGAACCAGATAGGTTTGATCATCCCTACTTCTCCCCGTAATCTCTCTTCCACAGTTCAACTCATCTGTCTCTCTCATCTTTGTATCACCACGAGAAGCACAAGCAAAGGGAAGTGACAGTATAAACCAAACGATTCTTGTTTTTTATTGCTTTTTAATGGGAGTAATGATTATATTTTTTAGTAATGCTGCTAATGCAGGGTGTTTTGGGCATCTTACGCGCATTTCGGATTAATTCCTATAGCTTCTCCCATAGCATTTTCACTCTTGCGCGTTGGAGTGAAGTGCTACCCAAGAGTTGTGTAGGGCCCTCGGTTATCGGCTCGGTAACCGGGCTACCAACACTGAACCAGTGGCTAGGGTACGGGCCGAGGTCTTCTGACTAGCTCTCTTCGGGATGCATCTCGGTCGCTGCCCGGGCTTCGGCTGTTATCCACTTCGGAGCCTCGGTTCACTGCACGCTCCCATGCTTCCAAAGGCTTCCAGGCGGTAACGGTTTCTGTGAATGGGACCCCATGCAGCTGACACAATCATTGAGATCTGTCCCATGTGCTCCGTAACCACCTCGCCCCCCCTCGTCATATGTGACGTCACCCGAGGCGGTTACCCGAGCGTACTCACCACGCGCTAGCGTGAAGACCAAGCAAACCTAGGTTTATAAATACGAAGTGATACTCACCTGAGAAAGGTACGCAATACTATCCTAACCCTAGACCTAAACACCTTCCCTGAGATCTAACTTGATCGTCGGAGGGTCACTGGGCAACCAAAGCCCTAGTGACTTGTTGCAGGTCAGGCGGCGGACGAGCGGAGCAGCGGAGGAAGGAACCTAACCAGACACCACGGTCAAGGTCCCGATTAATCGAACCCCTACAATTGGCGACTCTGCTGGGGACCTAGCTGTTCTTCATTCAATCACATTCTTCCTCACAAAGGTTCCGTTCAAAGCTCTCCAACCCAACCATGGTGGAAATCGATGACGTACACCGCACTGAGACCCCCTACGGCCCCGGAGATCTCAGGGACCTGGCGTCCGGCGGAACAGGCGCTCCTGGAAAGGCCCACATGTCCGTCGGACTCGCAGCAGGGACTTCGGCTCAGGAGGCTGGGGCTCCGGCCGAACTCCAATCCTACATCCGCCATCTGGAACGGAAGCTCGACGACCTCACGACAGTGGTGGAGCGCGACAGGAGCGTCCGAGACGAGTTGGCGGAGATCAAGCACCTCCTCCAAATGTCCCCGTCACATTCCTCCGGAGGCCGTGGCGGAAGACGAAGCCACCACAGCCCTCCTCGCAGCCGTGACGGAGGACAGTTGGTCGAACACCGATCTCGTCCTTCGGTCAAGGACCGCCTCGAACCACCAGGAATCAAGGACTGCCTCGAACCACCAGGCGAGGGCCGTAACGAAAGGGACGTTGAACGAGGGGAGCGCTCCCGCTCCCCTAATCCAAAGGGTCCTCGAGGCAAGCGATCCGCCTTCGAAAGGCTTGGTGGCGGAAGCGTCTCCGCCTCCTCCACCCACCCTATCATATCCAAGGAGCGCCGTCGGGAGACCACCCCAAGTTTTGCTAACGAAAACAACGCCCTATTGGAGTTCCAAACAAAAGGGTATCGTGAGCGACACAAGAGCCCACTCGTCCACCACCCCAAAGATGGTTACAAAAGGCTGGGTGGAGGAAACCAAAACACCGAGCGCCTCGAGCCCTACGCTCGAGATAGCCACAAGAAGCAGCGGTACGAGAGATCTCCCCAACGGTCAGGGAACTCCCAACCGAAGCGAAGAGAGTACGAGAGATCTCCTCAAAGGTCAGGGAACTCCCAACCGAAGCGGAAGGAGTACGAAGGACAGGACCGACCGCTGCCGAAGAAACATACCGCGACCGGGGGTCCAGACGGTCTCGACCGTTCGATCCGACCCCACCGGGACGCCCGTCTCGAGAGACTCTCAACCTCTCCTTTCGTTAGGGAGATCGACTCGGTCACCCCCCCGAAAGGCTTCACCCAACCCAAATTTGCAAAGTACGACGGCAAAACCGAGGCATACACTCATTTGGTTCAGTACAAGATGGTCATGTCTCTTTTCCTTCGCAATGAGCCTTCGGACGACGCCTTCCTCTGTAAGATCTTCCCGCCAGCCTCGGCAACCTGGGCCTAACTTGGTTCAACCAGCTTCCTGCCAGATCGATCTCTTCCTTCGATTCTCTCTGTGACGCTTTTATGGCCAGGTTTGTCACGAGCAACAAGCACGAAAAGGAGATCGATTCCCTTCTCGCCCTACGCAAGCGGACCGACGAGACGCTCCGCCAATATGCCGGTCGCTACTGGGAACTGTTCAACGAAATCGAAGGATGCGACGGTGTCATCTCCGCCCGCGGTTTCAAGCTCGGCCTAACCGCCCAGGACGAGCAGGTTTACGACGATCTCGCTCGGCACAAACCAAACTCCATGAAGGATCTCATGACTCGAATCGAAGGTTGGTGCCAGCTTATCGAAACCAAAGCAGAGAGGGGCATGGGGAAGTCAACGAGCTCCAAGGCACCGTTTACTCCGGTGTCCGCTCCAGCCCCAGCCTCGGCCACAACACCAAAGAAGCAAGTCAACAATATCAAGCAGTCCCCGAGGAAGGCACCGAAGCAAGGAGACTTCAGTGCCGAGAAAACCGTCTTTACTATGCCCATCTACAGGATTATCGACCAAGTAAAGGATCAACCCTTTTTCTCCTTCCCTAACCAAAAACTCGGTACCGAGAACGGAAAAATCAAAAACCCGATAGTCCGATATAGCTACCACAACGAGCAAGGACACTTTACAACCGCTTGCAGGCCCTTCAAGGCCTACCTAGAGCAGCTGGTCCTCGGTGGCCATCTCAGCAACTTCATAGATCATGAGAAAACGAGAGCACGGGCGCAGAATGCCGAGACAAGAGCCGAAGAGGAGATCCAGACGATTAACGTTATCCACGACCCTCTCAACTCCGAAGCCGCCCGTATAATCCGCGCCGAGTTGAACGACGCATCCTCTTCTAAACAGGTCATGCTCGTCGGTCCCGAGCCAAAACGTCCCCGAACCGACGACGGATCCAAGTGGACTATCACGTTCACCGAGAAGGACCTTGCGCGCGTCCAACTTCCACACAACGACGCCCTCGTGGTCACACTGCGCATAGGCACCTTCAATGTCCGACGTGTCCTCGTGGATCAGGGGAGCTCGGCCGAGGTTATGTACTACTCCTTGTTTAAAGATTTGAAGCTCTCAGACGCCGATCTCCGACCCTCCGAGGTCCCCCTCATAGGTTTCAACGGAGCTCCGGTCTGGCCCGTCGGTTTGATCACCCTTCCCATCCGCTCCGGCTCGGTCGTGCTCGATATGGAGTTCGTCGTAGTCGATGTCCCAAGCCCCTATAACGCCATCGTCGGTCGCACCTGGCTCCATAGGTTAAAGGCTATTGCCTCTACCTATCATCAGGTGGTCCGGTTCATCGGAACCAACGGACGACAGGAAGATCTGTACGGGGACCAAACCGCCGCTAAGCGCTGCTATGTCAACGCGGTCCGGAGCAGCAAACAGACTTCCAGGGTAAACTTCATCGAGGTACCGGAGGCTCCGGTCCTCGAAGACGTCGGGAGACCCGCCGACGAGAAGGCAGTTGAAGATCTTGTCACCGTCCCTCTTACCGAGGATGGTTCCCGTTTCTTCCTTGTCGGTTCCTCACTCTCGGAAACCGAGCGGAATGACATGGTGAACTTCCTCAAGAGCAACATTGAGGTCTTTGCGTGGACGCCCTACGAAATGCCCGGGGTCGATCCAAAATTCATCTGCCACGAGCTCAATATCGACCGAACAAAACGTCCGGTCATCCAGAAAGCTCGGCGATCCTCCCCGGTCCATTCCGACGCCGTTATCGACGAGGTCAACCGACTCCTAAACGCGGGAGCCATACGAGAAGTGCAATACCCTAAGTGGTTGGCCAACACCATGGTGGTCAAGAAGAAAAACGGGAAATGGCGAGTTTGTGTTGACTATTCAAATCTCAACGACGCCTGCCCAAAGGACTTCTTCCCCCTTCCTCGGATAGATCAGCTCGTCGATGCGACGGCTGGCCACGCCCGACTAAGCTTCATGGATGCCTACCGGGGCTACCATCAGATCGCCATGAGCGACGGCGACGTCGAGAACACGGCCTTCATTACTCCTCACGGCATCTTCGGTTATCTTGTCATGCCCTTCGGCCTTAAAAACGCCGGAGCAACCTTCCAGAGGATGATAACCAAGATGTTCGAGCGCCTGCTGGGAAATACTATGATGGCCTACATCGACGATATGGTGGTCAAGAGCATGATGGCCGGCGACCATCTCACTCACCTCGCCGAGGCGTTTGAGATTCTCAAGACGCACAAGCTTCGACTTAATGCCGAGAAGTGTGCCTTCGGTGTGAGTTCTGGCAAGTTCCTCGGGCATCTCGTCTCCCGCCGAGGTATTGAGGCCGACCCGGCACAACTTACAGCAATCGAAAAACTCTCGGCCCCCCATAACAAGAGAGATGTGCAGCGTCTAACCGGCATGGCCGCCGCCCTCAACAGGTTCATCAGCCGATCTTCCGACAAGTGCAAACCATTCTTTGCCCTCTTGAAGGGGAGCCGGCACGGCTTCAATTGGACCGACGAATGCGACCGAGCTCTACAGCAGCTGAAGGAATACCTCTCCAAGGCCCCTCTCCTTGTCACTCCTCGGGACCAGGAGGACCTGTTCATTTATCTCGCTGTCTCGGCGCACGCCATAAGTTCAGTCCTCGTCCGGCAGGAAGAACGCGACCACCAGCCGATTTATTACTCTAGCAAGACGATGACGCCTGCCGAGACACGTTATCTTCCCTTGGAAAAACTTGTTCTTGCCCTCGTCTCCGCGTCTCGGAAGCTCGCCCCGTACTTCCAATCCCACCGCATTATCGTATTAACCGAGTATCCTCTGAAGTCTCTCCTCCGAAAAGCCGACCTCTCGAACCGAATCTCCCAATGGGCCGTCGAGCTGGCCAATTACGAGATTCACTTTCAACCAAGAACGGCGATTAAAGCCCAGGCACTCGCCGACTTCATCGCCGAGCTCACCCCGACCGACGTCCTCGCTTCAAATCCAGCCCCCCGCCCCGAAGCCGTTCTCCAAGCACGTCCCAACACCGCCTGGAAGCTCTTCCATGGCGATGTTTGGAAAATGTATGTTGATGGCGCCTCAAACAGCCGAGGCGCCGGGGCTGGGATCGTCCTCCTCTCTCCTTCTGGCGTATTACCTGAAAGCTCCATCTCTATCAACTTTCCGGCCTCCAACAACGAGGCTGAGTATGAAGCGCTCATCTCCGGACTCAAGACTGCCGAAGCACTTGGAATTGAAGAGCTTGTTCTCTACAGTGATTCACAGCTGGTTGTCAACCAGCTCTCCGAGGAGTATGAGGCTCGGGACGATCGGATGCGTACTTACCTGAGCTCTGCCCTTCGGCTCCTCAAAAGTTTTCGAGCTATCTGCGTCGAACACATCCCGAGGGACCAAAACGCTCACGCCGACGCCCTCGCCGGACTTGCTACGGCCTGCGCCGCTTCAGGACAACGCTCCATCTCCTTTAGCTCCATCGACAAACCGAGCTTCGAGCTTGAAGTACTCAGTCATGAGATATTGAACGTGGAGCTTGGTCCGAGCTGGATGGATGAGATCATTGGCTACCTACGCGACGACACCCTACCACACGACAAGAAGGACGCCCACCGACTCCGCAACAAGGCCGCCCTCTTCTGGCTCAATCCGAATGGAAAGCTCTACCGGCGGTCGTTCACCGGCCCCTATCTATTGGTTGCACACCCCCACCAGGTCCCCGGGATCATCGAGGAACTACACGCTGGCGACAGCGGTTGCCACTCCGGTGGACGCTCCATCGCTCACCGAGCAATTACCCAAGGGTACTGGTGGCCAACAATGAAGAAGGACTCTGAAGAATTTGTGAAGCGTTGCAAGAAGTGTCAAATGTTCGCTCCCATCATACATCAACCAGCTCGGGATCTCAGCCCTCTCACCAGCCCATGGCCCTTCTCCCAGTGGGGCATGGACATCGTTGGCAAGCTTCCCGTCGCTCCTGGAGGATTCAAGTTCCTCTTAACCGCCACCGACTATTTCTCCAAATGGGTCGAGGCCGAACCATTGGTCACGGTTGAAGAGTCAGACATCATGCGCTTCGTGTGGAGAAACATAATTTCTCGCTTCGGTGTACCCTTCGCCATCTTAACCGACAACGGCAGCCAGTTCACCGGTCAAAAGTACCGAGCACTCCTGGATGAATTCGGCATCAAATGGGACACTTCCACTCCATACTACCCCCAGGGCAACGGGCAAGCCGAAGCTGCAAACAAAGCAATCTCATCAGGCCTCAAGCGCCGGCTCGAGTCACGCCGGGGCAAATGGGCCGAAGAGCTCCCTCGGGTACTCTGGGGCTACCGTACAACGCCTCGGCGATCTACTGGCCGAACCCCCTTCTCCCTGGCATTTGGAATGGAAGCTATAATCCCCCTCCAGGTCGGGCTCCCGACGATCCGAACCGAAGATTTCGACGAGGAAGTTAATGATGAGAACATTGCTGCGGACCTCGATCTGGCCGAAGAAGAGCGGGAGAATGCTAGGATCAAACTAGCTTCTTATCAGCAAGAGGTTGCCAAGGGCTACAACCGAAGCGTCCGCCTTCGGTCATTCAAGCCGGACGACCTTGTCTGGAAAAAGGTGGTGGATAAGTCCAAAAAGAGGAAGCTGATGCCTAATTGGGAGGGCCCCTTCCGAGTCCTAAAACACCTCGGCTCGGGAAACTATAAGCTAGAGAAGCTAGACGGCTCCCCAATCGCCAAGACCTGGAACGCCAATAACCTGAAGAAATTCTATGGGTAGACAGGCTTTGGCTTCTCCGGATTCATTTCTTCGAACAAATTTCGTTTTTTTTTGTCAACATGCGATTAGAACCAAACTACTCTTGTAATGGCCTGATTTTACGACAGTTTTTTAATGAGAATCTCTTGTTTACCACTAGTCTAATCTTGTCTCTTACTCTTCGTACTCTTTTCGCCGTTGCGTGAACCGTTTTATCCTGACTTCAGGGACTGTCCCCCGCGGGATATTCCTCGGACAGATCCCTCACCAAGTCACCACGGCCTCTTCGGTCGTTTCGGACTTTCGGACGCCGGCGATAAGGACACTCGGTATTAATCCCGAGCCCCTTACACCGACCCCCCCCCAATAAGTCACGCACTATTTAGATTCGCTACGTCCCGAAGTCATGGCCGACGCCATTCCCACTTCAGGACCCTAGCCCTAATCTAACAAGCAACGCCCCAATGAGTTGCTTCGGTTTACTCCCTTCGGCTCGGCGTCAGTTAAAACAAAGCAGGGGCATGCAAAATTCAAAAATTGCTAACTACTTTGCTTCGTTTTAGCTTACTCAATCCTATATTCTGCCTTACTTAGGTTTGAAATGAATTTTTTCCTCGGTTAATGCTTCGGCTAAAATCTGTTGCTACCCCACAACATTTCAACAGAAGTAGGGGCATGAGGCTCCCTTCGGTTACAAGCATAAAAACCATTCGAGCATCTCAGAAATAAACAAGACATTAAAGCGGATGAAACCATTCATTCAAAAGCAGTAAAGAGGATTGCAAGTTTAAAGCCCAACAATACTTCGGTTATCTGTTCGGTACCTACTTAAAATCCATTCATTCAAAAAAAAAAAAACATTTACAAACCCTGGAACGGCAAAATCCAAATGTTCGGAGCCGTCCAGCCAAATGTGAAACAAAAGAAGTCAAAATCCTAAGCATTGGGGGGCAGAGGGGTCTGGGCTCCATCCTCGGTTGAGGCAACGGCAATAGGAGCGGTCTGGGTACCCTCCTCGGTCGAAGCAGCGGCAACAGGAGCAATCTGAATACCTGCCTCGGGGTTTTGCACCTGCTCGCCCTCCTCTTCTTCTTCCTCGGGCGCTACAACCTCTTCGGGTGGCACCTCGGGAAGGACCCGGAGTTCGGAGTCGGCTGGGAGATCGAGTTTACTCAGAAGAGCTTCGTGACCAAACCGAAGTCCGTCCACGAAGCGGTCCCTATAAAGCTCGGCCTCAATCTCCCGAACTTGCTTCTGGTATTCTACCCCGGCTGCGGCCTAACCGTCGTCATAACCCTTGTTCCTAGCAGCTCCAACCTCGGTAGCCCGGGTAACCCTCAAGGTGGTAGCATTTTCCAATTCCTTTTCAGCTCGGGCTTCGGCTGCCAACCTCTCCCTGTCGCACCTTTGGAAGTCTGCAAGATAAAGATCGCAGGCCTCCCGAGCCACCTTCAGGTCATCCTCCTTCTGCTCAAGTGCCTTCTTCAGCTCATCAATCTCTCGCTCCTGGCCTTTGCATCGGTCATTTATGACCAAGGCCCGAGCACCAGCCTGCGAGCAGAAAACCGAAGAGGCATCACAAATATGGACTTAGCTGACAACAACAAAAGTCTAAGATAACAAACTTACAGTGAAGAGGGCCTGTGCTATCTCCGCGGTGATGTCCTCGGTCAACCCTTGGACAGCCCTGGCGTCCCTGGGAAGAATACAGCCTCGGAGCATCCCGTACGCTGTGCCGAGGTTTGACACGCTGTCCGCATGGTGGATCTGGCGCCCAGCGAAGTGACAAAATTCCGAGGCCCAGGGGACCTCTGTTGCGGGGACCCAGGTCCCCCCATCAAGCCTCTCTGCGGACCCTTGGTCCTGCTCCTCCGCCCTCTCCTCCCCCTCGGTAATCCGAGAAGTTTCCTTCTCCTTACCTCGGCCGCTACCTTCTCCCTCGTGCCGAGTCCTCTTCGCCGGGGGCTCCCGCGGAGAAACAGGGGTCACAACCGAGGTCCCTGCACCGGGGGCACTGGTGGCTGAGCCTCGGCCTCGTCCTCTTGACGTCCGACGTCTGAGGTTTAGCACCTCCCGAGCTCCTTGTTCCGACATCTCGTCGCTCAGTCCGGTCCTCTCAGGCGTCTCTCGGTCGATAGCCTCTCTCACGATACCTAGAGGCTCGGAGCTACTAGCCTCGGTGCCAGAAGTGCTTCCTCTGCCTCCTCTTCCCGCTGCTCCGCCTCCTCTTCGTCCACCTCCTCCTCTTCCCCCTCGTCCTGCCTTCGGCACCCCTTGTTTCCTCGGTTTCTTCTTTAAGTAACTGGTGTACGAGGGGACGTAACCGAGGAGCTGAGGAGCGTAACGGTTGGTGATTGGGATTGCGTAGGAGGCGTTTATCCGAGATCGGACGGCTCTCTCCCGAAGTTCCTGAACGGTGCCGTCGACTGCAAAAGAGTCATCAAAACATGGAGAAATCAGTGCAAGTTTACAAGCAAAATCGTTTATTGAAATAAGCTCACTACCGAAGGACAAGTTACCGACCAGGAACTCCAATCTCAAAAGGGACCGTGGTGACTATGTCTATAGTCTCCCCGGGCCCGAACATGAAGTTCCCGGTAACCGAGACATAGATACCCGCCCACTCTTCGGAGTCCGGTAGGTGATCAATCAGGAACGTGTCGTTCCCTGATCTGCAGGAGAGGTAGTGTCGGTTGTGGCCCCGGTTAACCCCCAGAAGGTAAACACCGAAGAGCTCCTCAATACCGAACACCAGGTTAAACTGCCTCCTCAGCTCGATGATGCTGGTAATAATTCGGTAAGAATTCACCGTGAGCTGGGAGGAAGTAAGGTTGAGGGTCCGGAGCACCCGACGCACGAACTGGTGGAGGGGAAACCTGATGCCCCCCTCGCATATGGCCATCAGGGGAAAGATCAATTCTCCTGACCGATGCTGGAGTTTCTTTGGGTCGGTTTCTTCTAGCAACCGAACCTCAACGTCAGGAGGGATGCTATAGAGCCTCTTGAACTCGGCGTAAGCTGCGGGGTCCCCGGTGAAATATTTGTTCTTAAATGTACAGGGCCTCATCGGTCTTCGGCGTCCCTGAATCTCTTCGGGCGCATTTCCGAACGGCCCCGGCCCGTGGTCCGACGTGCTTGGGGCCTCCATCTCCCAGGGCTCAAGGGAAGTAATCTCGCGTGGGGCCCGGTTAGGGTTGGCAGGCTCAATCTGGTCAACCGGGATTCGGTAAAACCTCCCCCTCCAAAGCTCTTGAAAGATGGCTTCTACCAAGGGATCGTCAGAACCACTGGAGCTGTTCGAGGAAAGCTCAATGACCATTCGCTCCTGCCTAAAAAAAAAAAGAAAATGTGCAAAACCCGTTAGCTATATGCCTAGGGGGGAGCAAAGGGTCCTAGCGCTCGGGACGAGATGGTCATCAGTCTTCGGGATCTATGGGTCTCGGTCTTTTAAAGACTCTTCCCTCCTCGGAAAGGGTCCTCGGTGGACGGCAACTTTATCCACGAGTCCAAGGTTGAAGATAGGCCTCGGGAAGGATATAGGCCTCGGGAAGAACAAGAACAGCGGCAGCGGGCGTCAGCGCCGCCGCGCACCAGACGACTTCGAATGGCGTCCCCGCCCTAATGCGCTCAGAAGGCGTTGAGAAATACGAAGAAAAGTACTAAAACTTGAAGATTGATTAACAAAGATCAACATACCCAAGTCTGGAGAGGAGATTTGCTGCCAAAGTGCTCGAAATCGCGATCCAAAGCTTGCAAAACACGGCGGCGGCGGTTCGACGGCGTCGGAAGGTTTCAGTAGCTTTCTCTCTCCAATTGGTCCGAATTTATAGTGGAGCGTACCAGGAGTCGCGCGGGAAACGAAGCGTCGCCAACCGAACCGCTGGATCGTCGACGCGTGTCATCATCAAACGGTCAGCAATCAGAGTTCTGAACCGAAGTCAGGCGCGCCGCGCTCCGAGCCATTCATGTTTCGACACGTGCCCTGACTGGGCGTTTCGTACCAATCAACTGACATTTCACGTGCCGAGGCTACGCATGATGTCACTCATTCCGGCGATGACTGACGCGTGGCTCCTAGGGCAGAAGTAGGAGATTCGGCTCTCCCGAAGGGCGCTCGGTTCTTCTCCAAAGCATTTCATCGGTTAAAAACCCAGTTTCGCTAGTCCATCAGAGGAGTCAACTCCCCGAAGACCAGTATGGCACTCCGGAAGTTGAGGGGCTATTGTAGGGCCCTCGGTTATCGGCTCGGTAACCGGGCTACCAACAATAATGAACCAGTGGCTAGGGTACGGGCCGAGGTCTTCTGACTAGCTCTCTTCGGGATGCATCTCGGTCGCTGCCCGGGCTTCGGCTGTTATCCACTTCGGAGCCTCGGTTCACTGCACGCTCCCATGCTTCCAAAGGCTTCCAGGCGGTAACGGTTTCTGTGAATGGGACCCATGCAGCTGACACAATCATTGACATCTGTCCCATGTGCTCCGTAACCACCTCGCCCCCCCTCGTCATATGTGACGTCACCCGAGGCGGTTACTCGAGCGTACTCACCACGCGCTAGCGTGAAGACCAAGCAAACCTAGGTCTATAAATACGAAGTGATACCCACCTGAGAAAGGTACGCAATACTATCCTAACCCTAGACCTAAACACCTTCCCTGAGATCTAACTTGATCGTCGGAGGGTCACTGGGCAACCAAAGCCCTAGTGACTTGTTGCAGGTCAGGCGGCGGACGAGCGGAGCAGCGGAGGAAGGAACCTAACCAGACACCACGGTCAAGGTCCCGATTAATCGAACCCCTACAAGTTGCACTGGCAAAGAGAATCGAACCTAAGACTTTCGGAGGGAGCAAAACCCGAGACCCAGGCCAAGACCACTAGGCCAAAGGGTGGAGCAACGGGTTTGGTTTTTACTTTTTATGTCCATACTCCCAATTACTATTTGTTAGTTTGTCTTCTTTACAATTGTATGCAGTTATGGTATCATAGCGTAGAAAGATACAGGTCTTTTTCTGGGATTGCTGAAAGCCTGAAAGTAGTGCATTCTCGGTTTTCTGAAAAATTATGCCTTTCCGACTTTCGAAGATGCTATTGTTTATAAGTTTCAAGTACGAAAATGAATTAGGGTTTAATCTGATTCTTAATTGGGTCTTCTTCTTCATTTTAGTATTTTGCAGTTGCTTGCTTCTGTTAGAAATTAATTTGCAATTTTCTAGAAGCTTGAAGAGTCTTGTATAAAGGTGTAGAATTTGCTGGAGTTAATTGGGTCTTATCTAGAAGTAGGAAGGTCAAGAATTAGTCCCTTCTAGATTGAGTCACTTGAAGTTGGAAGGTCAAGGGTTAATCTTATCCACGTATATTAGCAAGTATAAATAAGCATCCTGATGTAATCTTTTGTATGCAAGTACCAATAATAAAATTCCAGAAAAATACTTCTCTTTGCTGTACTCAAGTCCTAGTAAAAATCTTGGGCAAATCCAACTTTAGTTTTCGTTGCGCCAACAGCTTCTTGCTGCAAGGTAGTATAATTTATTGGTAAATCAGAATAACAAGGTGCATAAACTAGGCAAGGTATTTCACATTCTGCAGCCGGCCACAATATACGGTATGAAATGGCAAAGATAGGGATGTTTTGAATATGTTCCTGTAATCTACTGCAAGCATAACACATATGCCATTATGTGCAGAGGTTGAACAATGCATTTTGCGCGTATACCATTATGGTGTAGCGAATGGTGATGATTTACTTTGCGGTACCTGATTCAGGTAATAGGGAAGGCAGTGATGCCAGATTTTGGGATAAGACTTTTTTAAGTGATGATGAGATGATTGTTTATGGTGAAGAGTGGAAGTGTTACAGTACCGGTGAAGATGGTAAACATGGCTCTGATATATAGCAATGGTTCTATATCTCATGTTTCTAAGGTTAAGTGGGGAACTGATGATATATTCTTTATAGCACACATCCAGCCGGTAGTGAAATAACAGGAGAATGATCGTTGAAACATTCTGTGATGAGTCCATGTTCCCAGGGTGATCCCTTTGGACTTCAGCAACTTCATCAACCGCCTGGCCCACCCAAGAGAAATAGAAAAGAACTAGATGAAGGTGAACT
Organism: Rhododendron griersonianum; assembly: GCA_018127125.1. Classification (NCBI taxonomy): domain Eukaryota; kingdom Viridiplantae; phylum Streptophyta; class Magnoliopsida; order Ericales; family Ericaceae; genus Rhododendron; species Rhododendron griersonianum. The sequence continues at coordinate 26,483,014 of CM030796.1, read as the reverse complement.
AGTAGCAGAAAATGGTGCGTGCCTTATTGAGCTCAGACTGCTAGAGATTTGGGCATTATAAGATGACACGTCAATGAGTCCACTTAGGAGTGGAACTGTTAGAGGGAGAGAACCTGGTAGTGAAAGAGGAGGGGGGGCAAGGGGGAATAAGATCTTCGCACCGGTTCAAACAGATTAAAAATTGGAACACTTAATTTTTTAACTATATTTTTTAATATATAAATGGTGTAAAAAAATAAGTGTTCCAATTTTCAATTCGTTTAAACTGGTGCGAATATCTTATTTTTCTGATCATTTTATCTTAAATGGTCATAATGGATTTTTGGCTCTAAGGCCTTTCAATGAGCACCCTAAGAGAGTCCTGAAACTAAATAAGTAGTCTTCGGGTGCTTATTGTAAGACCTTAGAGCCAAAAATCATTACGACCATCTAGGATAAAATGATCAAAAAAATAATATCTTCGCACCGGTTCAACCGGATTGAATTGGAGCACTTAATTTTTTAATCATATTTTTCCGTTAGTTTCATTAACGGTGTTAACGATTTTACCAATTTGGAACGTAAAACAAACTACAGGGACGAAATTGAGACTATTGAAACTAGAGGGACGAAATTGAGGCAACCGTAAAACTAGAGGGACGACTACGAAAATTTGCCCTTTTTTATATGAAACTAAAGAAGTGTACATACATTTGGGCTTCATTAGTATAAGGGCAAGGTTTCCATTTATCAGACCTGTATTTCTGATTTTTTACCGTCTGAGGGACTTACGGTTACCCCTATGTGTAATGCTGGGGGCGTTGTATTTCAAGGAGAAGGAAAGATGACTGGACTATTTAAGAGGCATGCAATATGTTAAATTTACCGTAAATTTTTTTGCTGAAAAATGTGGTTTTGTTTTTGTCAAAGACTATAATCTTCAAAAAATCATTACTCAGGAAATTGCAAAAAATACATTATCATTTAAAGTGTGAGCATAGGTTATACATGTAACATAATTCTCCTGATTTGTGAAGTTCTTGCTTGTACACTTCATCTTATTGTCTAGGTTTGCTTTGCTTAAGGATCAAGACTCTAATCTAATCTTTACTCACAAATCAAGCAAGACTAGGCTCCAAGTCGAGAACAACAAATACCTTTCTCAAACATACCATGTGTATAACATACCCGTTTAGTGCTTGCGAAAGTTACATTACAGGAATTGCATAGAGAGCGAGACAGAATGGTTCTCTCAGATGTGCAGACACCTGATGAAATATCATCAAGCTTTATCAGTTCAGTCTTTGCATCCAGATATGTCCAGGATCCCCTGCCTAGGTTGTGCTCTCACCACATACTAAATATGGAACACCTGCTATTGTTTCATGTTGTCGAGTAGCTCTAGTTTTTCTTCTTTTGACACTTTTAAGGTGGTACGCTGGTTTTTCAGGTATAGGATGCCAGAGAATTCCATTCCAAAGGAAGTGGCTTATCAAATAATCCATGATGAGCTGCAATTAGATGGTAATCCAAGGCTTAACTTGGCTTCCTTTGTCACCACGTGGATGGAACCAGAATGCGATAAGTTGATGATTGAATCCATGAGCAAAAATTACGTGGACATGGACGAGTACCCCATCACCACTGAGCTTCAGGTAAATCAATTCTCTGTTATTTTCAATCCCCACCAATTAGTACTTTATACAAACTCTAAAAAACAAATAGGCAACCCTATGCACGAGGGTCCCACTAAAAAGCAGTCATGGGAGGATATGCGTATGCATTATGCAATTTGAACCCTATTCCTGGGGTGGCTGCTTTCGTAATGAACCGGTGTCGCTCGGCACTAGAGACTGTCGGAGTTTGTCCCACATTGGTTAATTATTATCTCCTTCAAAACTAGTATATGAGCTTGAGCTGCCTCTCCATTCATTGCCAATTGGTTTGGATGCTTTAACATGGTATCAGAGCTTTGTTGGGCCTTTGTTTGGTGGACCATTGTCCGGTTGCCATGTGTTGTGGTCCAGGAGGGTGGTTGGAATGTGTCCCACATCGCCTGGACATGCCCCATCTGTGCTGGTTATAAGGCCTCAGTTTCCTTCTTAACACCTGAGTTTTAAGGGGTAGTGTAGGCTGAGCTTGGTATCAGAGCTAGGGTTTTAGATGTATGAGGGAGTGTTGGAGTTTGTCCCACATCGGTTAATTATCTCCTCCAAAGCTAGTATATGAGCCTGGGTGGCCTCTCCACTCTTTACCAATTGGTTTGGAGTTGAATGCTTTAACAGACAATTCTTTACTGGGCAAAACTGCCCTTGAGCATTTAAATTAAATAAGTACCATTCCATCGCATATTGGCTAATACATATTGGGTTTTTAGCCTTCGAAAACAAAATTACAAACACACCTCAGTATGTCAGTGGGGCGGAAACTTGTGTATAGACATTCAACGACATGTCTCTACTCATAGCTCATCCAGAACTCGTTTCAACTGCACATTTGGCAGTTGCTAATTGATAAGGAAAAAAAAAAAAGATTCAGGATTGTGTCCTCCGATTCCTGATATGTATGGTTTGATACTCTTCGTACCCTCTTATTTCCCAATCTTAGTTGCACGAAGTGGGAGCGGAAGCGGGGGCGGGAGTGTGGGAGCGAGAGAATACTCAAGCTCCCAGGGTTAGGAGCATGTACATATATTATGAAAATAATGTAGCATAGAGTATTCACTTTAAAAGTAAAATCATTTTAGGAAGTAAAAATATGGGCCAAGTCCTCCATATGTGTAAGAAATGGGCTAGTGTTACAATATAGTATGATTTTCTTTTCAAGATATCATAACTTGGGCTAGATATATGAGTTCATCAAAGACCAATTAATAAAGCCAAGTGATAAATCCCTGTTTTTCTACACAAAGATCATACAAAAACTTCCATCTTTGTAAGGAGCGAGCTCCCATCTCAACGGGAGCGGTCCCATCAAGTTCCTTAGTTGGGAGCGCAAAAGCGGGCTCCCAAGGTGGAAGCGGCACCATTTTAGGAGCTCCCTGCAACTAAGCTCCCGATACAACTATTTAGAAACATTCCTTTGGTATTATCATTCTCAAAAGAATTTTCTTTTATGCCCCCTTTTCATCATCCCCATCCTTAAGGTTAGTTTGCAATCAATTCTATGGTTGCTAAAACTTCAATGCAATGCAAATATACTCATGGGTTTACAATATGACACAAAACGGAAGTAGCAATTAGAAAGTCAGTCAGTGTTCTAAATTGTACTGCCTCAATCCCTATTTGTTTGTCCATGTTCTATATTATGAACATCAGAAAAAAATCTTGTATAGTTTCTAACTTGGGTTTTTTAGATGAATATAAAACTGGTTAGAAGGACTAAGACCTTTTGATCGGTGAACTGTCTTACTGACTAAAAAGTTCAATAATCATGAATTTTTCACAAATGGAAGAAAAAATGGAGGACTTTTAACTTATGAAACCTTTATCATCTCGTTCTTAAACTCATTCTGCCATCAATTTTAGGTTAATGGACTTTTTATGGAATATAGATAACTATTGGTCAAGTATAGTTCTCATCTTCTATTTTGGTTGTTTTTTCCAGAACCGGTGCGTAAATATGATTGCAGATCTTTTCCATGCTTCTTTAACAAAGACGAAACAAGGCATTGGAGTAGGGACGGTAGGATCCTCAGAGGCGATAATGCTAGCAGGACTGGCTTTCAAGAAGAAGTGGCAGAACAAGAGAAAGGCAGAGGGCAAACCTTTTGACAAGCCTAATATTGTCACCGGTGCCAATGTTCAGGTATGTTAGTTGTTAAAGGTATAAATAATAAAGTTGCCCCTTTCTTTAACAGCTTAAGCTTTTAGATGAATTGGTGGTTAAAAATCTAATGTTGAAGGTATAAATAATAAAGTTGCCCCTTTCTCTAACAGTTTAAGCTTTTAGATGAGTTGATGGTTAACAATCTAATAGTATTAGTTTTTACACGTCGTTTGAAAGTAGCTTGTTTATAATAAACAAGAACTCCTTAATCAAGTTTGGTAATGCTATAAACTTGGTAAAATTTTGGAAAATGTGTACGGAATGCAATGTCGCGGCACTTAATGTAGTGCTGCCAACACAAAATGGTGAATTCTGTTGCAAAAAATGTTAAGTTACGTAATGTCACAGGAGTAGAATATTACTTTGTAAGTGTGTTTAATTAAGGGCATCTCATAAGTTTCTTTACTATGGATGCTTTATTGCTTCTCCATTTAAGAAAGTAAATCCGCTTGTCTGGAAAATTTATTGTGTCTCTGTTATTTTTCCATTGGATTCTGTACTCCACCAAACCCAGAAAAATCTCACACAAACATGTTCAGAACCAGATTTGATAGACGCGAAGAGTCCTTTGGTTACAATCAGGGTGATACAAAATTTAACTTCTGTATGTAGGTTTGCTGGGAGAAATTTGCAAGGTACTTTGATGTGGAACTGAAGGAGGTAAAATTGAGTGAAGGCTACTATGTAATGGACCCTAAGAAAGCAGTGGAGATGGTGGATGAGAACACTATATGTGTCGCTGCAATTCTGGGTTCGACCCTGACCGGAGAGTTTGAAGATGTCAAGCTCTTGAATGATCTCCTATCTGAGAAGAACAAGAAAACTGGGTAAGAAAATATTTCATTTTGTCAAAGACTGAAACTATATGTAGTGTGAATACTCTCTTCCCTAGTCTAATTTAGTCGGTCATAGTCCAGTTATCTCTTTTCTTACTGAAGCTATCCATTACCACAAAGTCAGTTACAACTTACACCTTCCCCTTCACCTCAAAGAGATGCTTGAAAAAATTGTAGAAGTATTGGGAACGGAAAGTCGTGTAAAGTTAGGATTCGCACTATGGAATGATGCATAAAACGTCTTGGGTCTGCAATGAAATGGGATTGGTCATAAACTGATCCAATCCAACTAACAAATTTTTGTCCATGTTTTGGCCCCCCTAAAGGCCAAATTCTGATTTCACCCTTGACTAAGAGAGTACCAAAATTATTATCCATCTCATTGCGAATGATGGCTCATGGCCTCATGGGTACGATAACCTGTATGTAAGAGTAGTTTCTCTCTGAATGTATACAGGTGGGAGACACCGATCCATGTAGATGCAGCAAGTGGGGGGTTTGTTGCACCTTTTCTATACCCGGAACTGGAATGGGATTTTCGGCTGCCATTGGTGAAGAGCATCAATGTCAGTGGCCACAAGTACGGTCTTGTGTATGCTGGAATTGGGTGGGTCATTTGGAGGAGCAAAGAGGACTTACCGGAAGAACTAATCTTCCACATAAACTACCTTGGAGCTGATCAACCCACATTCACCCTCAACTTCTCCAAAGGTATGCATATTTGAATCAACAAGTATGTGATCTTGCAATGCATACCAATTGTTGAGCGGGCTTCCCATGCTTAACTAGCTTGCTAGTAAGTTCTTGTTCTAATTCTAATGCCTGATATTACATCAAAGAATTTAATCACTGATCTTGTAAGAGTATGCCGAATGGTTGAAGTCCTTTTTTCAGTACCAAAGCTATTTTTTGCTTTGCTACAACAGTGCCATTTTGCAAAATTCATGCTATGTTGCTTGATTGATGCCAAACCATCTTTTGGCTTGATTAACCACAGATATAGCTGAAGATGTGAGCCACAAATATAGCTGCACATGTTGCTAGTGGGTCAAGAAATGGTGCCATTTTCTTGTGTCAAATTTGTTTAAGAAATTGCAAAGCCATTTTTGGCAACAGATTTAGCGAGTCATTGGAGTGCATATTTTTGGATCTCCTTCCAAAACCTGTCTTTGTCAAGAGAAATGAATACCTACTGGTTCTTCTCAAACAAGTGAAATTCTTGTTGATTTCATGACAATCCAACATTAGGTGTGCTTTCAATGCCTCGGCCCGGTAGAAAATGAAAGATGTCATCTGGTCGCAACTAGCTAAAGTTTGTGCAGATATTAGAACAACTACTCATACCTGATTTTTTTTGGATGTATATCCAGGATCAAGTCAGATTGTTGCGCAATATTATCAATTCTTGCGAATGGGCATGGAGGTGAACACACGCTTTAGCTAGCTTGGTTTTGTGATCTGAGCTAATGCATATAGAATTACAAAAATGATTCTCAAGTGGTGCAGGGTTATAAAAAGGTGATCACCAATTGCATGGAAAGCGCAAAACTTCTTCAAAAAGGATTAGAGAACACCGGCCAATTTGAAATTATTTCAAAAGACCAAGGAGTACCACTTGTGGCCTTCACGATGAAGAACAAGAGCAAAACCTTTCCATTTCAACTGTCAAAAGCTCTGAGGCACCATGGGTGGATTGTGCCAGCTTACACCATGCCGGCCAATGTGGAGCACATGACCGTTCTTCGAGTCGTGGTGAGGGAAGATTTGGGCCGAAACCTCGTTGAAAAGTTGGTTTCACACATCAAAGGCGCAATGTTTGAGCTCGAGAATGCTCCATCGGGTATTCCAAGGATTGCATTTACAGTGGAAGTGAAATCAAGTGATGACTATGGGAGTGGTGATAAAGGGGGTGTTTTACACATACCGGCGACGTCAATTCAGTGGAAGCAACATAAGCCTGAAACCGTTGGCAAGGAAGTGCAAGTGATGGGTGGTAAGACTAAGGGTGTTTGTTAAGTGCCAACTTGCTAGCTACTGAAAGTACCATGTAAAAATTATTGGAAATGTTATTTAGAATTTCTGTAAACTATAATAACCACAGACAACAATAATGACAATAAGATGTTGAAATGGTTGAGGTAACGCATTGAGATTTTTTTTCTCTCCACTTTTAGTTGTTTTTGGCTTGTTAAGAGCACCTAGATATTGTCTTTCGTATTGGATGTTAACCGTGTTATTTAGATATTTAAATGCTATAGATTCCCAAACCTTAAAATTTTAAAATCTCGTTGTTCATTCCGTGGCCCCATCGTATACAAAATCTTGGTTCCGTCACTGAATATGATTGCATCTTGGGGTCTCTCTCTTCCAAATATCGTTACTTATTTGACCCCAGGGTGTTTAGTGGTGAAACCAGGAATCGAAGTTAGAAGGGGCCGGATTATGAATTTTTTTTGGTTCAATGAATTTTCAAGGTTAAATCCAATCATTCGAGTTTTCTTGGAATGGTTTTGATAAATTGAAAAACTAATCTGGAATATTATTGCTATCCTATCATTCGACAAGATGCAGTATTATTATTGCAAAGATATCATTCACAAGAATATCCATCTTCCAAAGACATTCTTGAGATCTCCCTTCTCTCTAACTTTCTCTCTCTACAAACCACAAACCAGTGCTACAGCTCTCAGGTTTTTGGCTGGGGGAGGGGCAGCGCCTCCCCCCTCGCCTCTCTCTCTCTCTCTCTCTCTCTCTTCATACTACCTTTCCTTTCTATATACTGAATAAGTTCCCAACCATGTCTGCCGCCGCTCCCGCTCTCTCTACCTCCGGCGATCTCTATTTCCTGCTCTGGCGAGCTCTGTTTCCTGCTCCGGCATTCGTGTCTCAAGTGTTTGAGGCCTCTTTCTCCGGCGATGTGCTTCGGTGACCTTGTATTTCGCAGCCAATCACCCATGCAATTTGTTTTTCCCCCTCTTCTCCGGTCGCTCGGCCCCCCGTTTCATTTTCCCCTTCCCCGTCCGAGTGACTGCTCTCTCTCTCTCTCACTCTCTCTCTCTCTCTCAGAGCTGATAGGGTTTCTCTCCTCTTTCCCGTCCGATCGGTTTGTTCTTCTTTCCTACGATTGGATCGGGTTCCCCGCTCCTTTTCTCCCCGTCCGATCCAATCGTATGGTGTGCTTGCATGTGGTTTGATTGGCTTTTACAGGTGTTGTTGAACGGAGCTTGGTGTTGTTGAATGGAGCTTGGCTATGTTAGAGTCCTTGTGGTCTGTTTTGTTGTGACGCTGTGGATGCGGGGTGCTATTGTTGGGGTTGATGCTGGGGTCTTCGGCTCTCAGATCTGTGCCGGTTGCCGTTATGTATGGGCGCGATCCGGCCAGCGATTTAGTCGTCCTTGGCTGTGGAGTGTTAAAGTGGCTTGCTCGTGGCAGTGGCGCATGGTTGCGGTTGGGTTGTCCGTTTCTTTTTTATCTTTCTTTTGTTTATGTATTTTTTTGTTCATGTATTCATATTGTGCTCTTTTCCTTAGGTTTCATAACCTTCACATGTCGTTGGCGTCCTCTATCTTAGACGATAGCACAGTTGTGTTTTGTATTATGTTGTTAAAACCCTTGTACTCTTTCTTTTCATATATATATATGAAAAATAAGAAGATACGGAGTATCATTCACTATAATTTAGTGTGCTCCAAATGAAAATTATTCTTACATTTGAATTATGGTTGAAAATTTCAAATTTTTTTTTACAAATATCTATCAATTTTTTTTTGAATTATATTAAAAAAAGAAAATGGGTGAGGGCCAGGCCCCTTTTGGTTCCACAACAACTCCACCATTGCAGGGGTTGGCTTGATGATGGTAAAGACATAAAACTTAAGGATTAGCTTCATTTTCTTTTTAAGACTTCAGATTTGAAACTTCTCAAGTGCTATCAACTCATTTTTTCTGGAATTAGGTGAGGTAAGCGTAAGCTGACCTGGACATCTGACTTAAAAAAACTCATTTAGGACTAGTATGTGCAAAACTTTACTCCGACTTTAGTTGGGGCCCACTAATGCATGGTGAGAGTGGTCTCTCAAAATTAGTCGAGGTGCATGTACTTTTTTTCGTGAAAGAGTAAGAACAATTATGTTACTTGGTTGTCCACTTACTATTAAGTCATAAAAAATAAAAAGAAATACAAGTAAAATACAAATACAAAAACAAAAACAAGATTATATTGTGCTTTTAGCTTGAACTACATCGAACAATCAAAATCAAAATGCAACCCTCAGTTATAGTGATTTGTGATTAGCACGATCCGATTCAAAAAAATCAATTTCTCCTTGCATTTTTTGAAACAAATTCCACAATTTAATCATTGTACTTTAACTTATCTAAGTACTCATTTAATTGAGACCATAGCCAATCTATTTAATTTCTATTGTGACATAGTAGTCCGATGGTAAGTTTTTATCAACTTCAACTTTGAAAAATTCCTCTCCACCGAAACAACTTTGGCCGGTATAGTCAACAAAATTCGATAAGCAACCCATACCATTTAAAAACCACCATCTTACCAATGAGACTTTATAAAACCAAGGATGTCAATCAATTTTGTTACTTCTCTCGGCAATATAATTTTCAAATGTCTAAGTTCTTGGAATAACTCATTTCCATAAATATAACCATATTATTTGTATTCCAAAAACCTTTCTAATTTTTTAAATTTTGTTGTTGTTGTCCCATGCCTGGAGTTGTCCAAGCCCGCGGGCTTGCGGGGCTTACCCTGGCGTACCAAAACAAAAAAGGTTATTCATCAACTTTGTTACCTAGGGGAGGTTGTATGTAATATGTATGATTCTTCTAATCCCATAGCCCATTCCCTGCCCACCATATTCCATGTCAACCTTGAACGGGTCTTGGGTTTGGACCTGTTGGGTCTCCGTCTTAATGCTTGACCGGGTTAGAGGTTGGCGTGCGTAACCCGTCTCGAATCTCAAATCAAATCAGATTCGCCGCGTCCTCAATTCACGGTCATATGAATGAATGAAAACCATGGGCCCTCCTCACTCTTTAATTACGTCCATACCCTTCCAACTACGACGAATAGAGTAGGAGTATTTGGGAGGTAGAGTAATTATTTCTTATTCCTTGATTCTTTATTCTATATTTTTAGGTTTAGAGTAATAATTGATTTTAAGGTTTTGAATATTAGTAATCTGTAAAGGATTTTGTGATCGAGGAGAACTAAAACCAGAATTTAAATGAGTAGATGCTACAGTGGTAACTTTGGAATCCTCTCTAGCCCATAAAGAGAGAGTTTGGGAATAGATTGGTCCATTAACATTCTAGTAACCAAACATCACCGTCTCTAACTGTCCATTCTTCACGCACAATTTTCTCTATCTGTTATGTTCATGCGGAACAATTTTCAGTTTCCACAGTTGATATTTTGGTTTGTTTATTGGTTCTAAAGTCATTGTTAATTAAAGTTTTTGTGATATTTTGATGTGTCTGGAAATGCATACATATTCAATTTCCACATACAAAAAACTTAAAACAATTAATAGTGTGAATTATGGTGGTCTCCAATTCTAACTGCATGCAATGCATAGCCATTTTCGCAACAATTAATATATATATATATATATATTTTAAAATCCTTAATTCACGCTAGCTAGCTAGCTATGCAGGTTAGATATATATATATATATATACATACACGGTCCTGCTATGACTTAGAAAATAGGGGGCTGGGGAGGCCTTATTTGGGAAGGTTCTTTTTTCTTTTCTTTCTTCAATTACGGAACAAGTTAATTAATTGATGTCCCGCTTTTCCCACAATTATATTATAGTATATGTTATGGGCACCCAATTAATTAATACTAGCTAGTACTAAATTCAATGGGAAGCTTGTTAACGTACTCCCTCAAGTCTTGGTTACCGGCCACAATATTGTCAACACCTTTTATGTTTATTTATGTTATTCCGACCACCTAATTAAATAATCTCTCTCTCTCTCTCTCTCTCTCTCTCTCTCTCTCTCTCTCTCTCTCTCTCTCTCTTGTGTCATCTGGAGGACAAAAATAATCTCTTAATTAACTACCAGAAAACATAAATAAAATACAAAAAAGATATGACTTTTTTTCCCACTAAAATAATCTCCCCCTTTTTTCCCCTCCTGATCATCACGAAAATAATCTCTTAAGTCTTAACTACGTACCAATATATACTTTGTTCCTGTAAGCCGGGCTAATTCAATTTGTTTGGTCATGATTTATTCCTTAATTTTTGGGCAAAATCCACTTTGACCCCTTGTGATTTGGGTCATGTGCAGATACACTCCTTATGGTTCAAAAGTGTGCACATAACACCCCTGTGGTTTGTGAAGTGTGCACGTAACACCCTATTCCATCTATTTTAACAGAGATTTATCTCACACGCCTCTTAAATCTAACCAAAATCTAATCCGAGCTGTTCATGATGTATTAATCATAGAATAGTACATCTTTGTAAAAAAAAATCAACTTGATTAAACATCAATAACTCAGTGATCTAATTCTTGTTAAAATGAATGCTAAATCTAAATTTGATAATTTATTTCATAATAATTTTGATTCGATTATGAGGTTTTCATTTTTTCATGGACTTGAATTTTGGTTGATGTAATATTTGTCAAAATCTATAATATCAACAGTTCAGATCCAATTTTTCGTACAAGGGATGGAGTGGTTAGATCCAAGGAGAAGAAGATAAGGGAATATCGGACTTTCCTTGCGCGTCCGTCACACTTGACGTTATTATGGACAGAATTGAGTGTAATGTGCACACTTCACAAACCATAGGGTTGTTATATGCACACTTTTAAACCATAAAGGGTGTATCCGTACATAACTCAAAACCAGAAAGGGTCTAAGCAGACTTTGCCCTTAATTTTTTTTTTGTCAACTTTCAGTTTAGACAAGTTAACTTTCTGAATGAGAAATGCCATGTTCTTTGCGTATTTAGTCAACACTCAATCATTTTTTTAGCACAGAGTGCAAACCCAAGACACTATATCAATTTTTTTGAAAATCAAGACACTATATCAATTGAGAGAGTCAATGAGACAACAAAATTCAACAACTCAACGAATAAAAGAAATAAGCCCATTATATAATAGAAAGAAAGAAAAAACTCTTTTAATGAAAGAACACCCACACACAGGTGGAGATCTTTCAAACTCCTGACCTCTTAGTAAGATACTAAGATGCAAAAGTCTAGGCCAACTAAGCTAGTCCCAGTTGGTTAACACTAAATCATTTAGAACATAATTAAGTTTGGAATTGGATTCTTTAACTCCATTAATTTTCAATTGGGATTAATACCTTTCTGACTCATTCTAGCTTGAGCAAAGCTTCAGCATTCGAAAGCATATTACTTTTTGATAATCGACATGTTCAACTCCCGCGGACCGTAACGAATTTCAGGGCTTTGAAATTAACGACTAGACAAATCTCCAATGATTATAAAAATATTTTGATGACGGTGGAAATTGAACCTACGAGCTCACAAGGAAACTCTATGCTTGTTATGCTCTTCCCAACCAACCCCTCTAGTGAACGACGAAATTGATCTCACAGGATTATCGAGGCACGCGCAGGTGATTTATAAAAGAAAAGAGCATATTGACCATATCTTATATATTACTCCTTCAATTCTTCCGTAACATGAAAGCTATGCCAACAAATTGACTTAAGCCACGCAGAAAGAAAGTGGGATACCCATGGCTGTTCGGATGCTGGTTTTGGAAAACTCATACTCTTCCAAGATTTGTAGATCTGGTTGTTTCAAAGAATTGATCAGGATTTAAATCAATACAATGTTAGCACAAGTACTCTGCAGTTTTTTTTTTTAACAATCCTAGGAACAAAATTTCAAAGGGTACGTAATTGATTTTCATAGTTCCTTTTTAAAAAATAAAATAAAATTGCCCTCCTTTTTTGTCCTCTGGTGATGTGAATTTACAAAATTAACATTTCATTTGTATACTCTTTTACACTTGGAAAGACAACATTGTAAATTCATGTTATTATGTTATTTATAACTATGGATAAAATCTTGCTATGATATTTGCCCCTTATTATTTATTTAAGATTTAACAATAAATGTAAAAAACTTTAACAAGATAATGTTTGAGCATGAAAAGAAGTATAAAATTAAGCTTTTCTCTAATTGTTTATATTTAAATTTTGGAATTTTGAAAAGTGTAGGGATAAATAAAGAAGAATAAAATAAATTTCATTAGGAGAATGCCATATAGGAGAGAGAATTAAAAAAAGAAGCTTGATTTTATTTTTAGAAATTATATTTGCGTAGTATATAGTGTGAAGGAGGGTCTCATCTTCGGCCGCCGTGGTTGCTTGGGTCTCCGTCGTTGCCTTGGTCCCTGCGCCCGGAGTCTCGCGTGACAGCGGAGGCTTGCCATGGAGTCTTCCCGGAGTCTCCTCAGCTGGAATCCTGTTCCAGTCCGGCCGGCGGCCCTTGTGGTCTGACCATGGGAGTAGACTTGTCCTTTTTGCTTGTATTCTGTTATTGTTTCGATTACATCTGTGCCTATCTGTGTAATGGTTTGTACTGGGATTTTTGTTTTAATCTCTCTGCCTAGTCCCGGACGGGATTCTCATATCGACACCTCGTGTTGATTTGCTTTTGCAGGGTGTCCAATAATCCCGGATTAGGTAGTTTGGTGCACTCCTGTATTTAGCGATGTAATATTTGCCTTCGGGCTTAATGAATTGACTGGTTTTTCAAAAAAAATCATGACCAATTCATCAATTCCTTCCTTGGAAGACTATTTGGTAGGGAAACAATAAAGAAAACGTAGTAGGAAATCCAACAATATGCATGCGTTTTTGTCTTTTTGACCAAATCTGTTCAATACAGAGGGCAACCAAACCAGAGTCATCATATAAACAGAAAGTCTGTTTACACATATTTTTCATACACATATCATGCACAGATCATTATGTGAGGCTCACTACGGATCTTATACAAACGATCCAAACCGTTCATTAAATGTAAAATATTTTTTCAAGGGTCCCTTAAAAAATTAGCTCAATCCGATATATATAGATGCTCGATCCAATTATCTAACTTTTCATTATCCTAAAATCCGAATGAAAAGTTAGATGATTGGATCGAGCCTCTATAAGTATCGGATCGAGCTGATTTTTTGTGTGGACCCTTGAAAAAATATTTTGCATTTAATAAACGGCTCAAATTATTTGTGTGGGACCCAAAATGGACCCCACATTGAAATCTGTGCACGATCTATGCACTGAAATCTGTGTGGATAGCACGGATGTCATCATATAAAAGGGGCGGAAGTGGTCGGTAAAAAATATCATCCAACGAAAATATCACCTTTTTTATGGATGTTTCCATTTTCCCACGAGTTAAAATTCTACACGGAGGGGGCCGTGTAGAGTAACTTGTGTGGACGGCCAATCACTCACAAACACGTTACCCAAAAGCCTTTAAACGGTTGGGCTTTTGATAGATCCAGCGCTCTACCATCAATAAGTCTACAGACCTGGAAACCAGCCCATAGCCCAAAATGACGTCGTTTTGGGTGTCCTAAAAAAAAAAAAAACTAAAATCAAAAGACGCGTCTTTCTGTAGAAAGAGAGAGAGAGAGAGAGAGAGCGAGAGCGAGCGCGAGCGAACGAGAGAGGAGGACGCCGACGACCAAACCAACACAACCACCACGTCCGCCACCGGGGATCACCACCGCGACCGCTACCACCACCGGCGACCTTCCCTCCACCGAACGGCACCACCACCCGTGGTGATTTTCGCCTTCGCGACTTCTCACAGCCAAGGTCTCTCTCTGTTTGTTGCTTTGTTCATCTTTCTCTGTTATTTTTTGTTTGTTGATTTCTATAGTGGTTTCCCGGGATTGTGCCCAGGTCGAACCTGATTTCAATTGAAAGTTAGGGTTTTAGTTCCTTTGCTTTTCCTTATTTCGTTTCTGCTTGGAATTGAAACATAAGATTTTTGATATGTTCAGTTTTTGCGTGAATCTGTTGACTATATGGTAAATATGTGAAACCGAAAGCTTAATCTGTTAAAGTTTTGCAAGATTCCATTTTTGTGTAGATTGTACAGTAATTTCCCCTGAATTTGACTTGGAGAAATAACTATTGTTGCTATTTTCATTTCAAATGAGCATTTCCCATCAAATGGTTTTTGCTTTTGACAGCATATGGGAATTGTCATAACAATTGTAACAAAAGTGCTTTCTAAGCACAGTCTCTGATCATTTAGGTACTTGGGACAAGTTATGATAGATCTCTTGGTCCATTCTGAATGATGATTAGAAGCTATCACACGGTTCACATTGCTCTTTTATAATTCCAATGTACTTGGACTGCCTATTTATGAAAGCGAACCATCAATGTGGCAAGGCAAAAATTGACAATTTGCTGGTTGGTGGATTACCACTCCTATGAGTAAGATTTTTTTGTTCTTGTGTTGGTACAGTCATGATTGTTGAGTGGCTGTATGAAGCTCCTTTACCATCTACATTTAGTGCATGTGCATTTTCCTTTCAAAGAGGTTGCTTTTATTAAAATTGCCTTCTAAAATAAAGTCCTGTGATTTCAGAAAGTGATTCCTTCAAGTCTGGCGGCAACACTCCACTTCTGTCAGGAAAGGAGGTGTCCAAGGAGAATCAAGAAGGTAGTAATGGCATTGCCGGGTCTAGCCAAGAAGCCATATGGTTTAAACAGCTTTACTCGGAAAAAGCACCAAAATTGGTGAGATCTTCCAGTTTAAGTCTCAACCTCCTGTTTTCCCCATGAACTCTCCGCATCTTGGATAAGTCTCAACCTCCTGTTTTTCTATGTATTGCTAGTGTAAAACACCTTGGTTGCCATTATTGGCGGGTAGGTGTATCTTTCAATTTAGTTTATGGTTTTCTTCTAACCAAGATCTGTACAGAGACTGTTTCATGTCTTTATGTTAGAATTTAGAAAGAGTTCCCAGTTAGGGGCACATTCTGATAGGAGAAATTGCAGATCAAGTTTTTATTGCAAGGCATTCAATATGCGTTCTTGAGAACCTTCTAATATTTGTCATGGTATGACTGCATTTGTGACACATCAATCCTGTATAGTGTTTCAGTTGGCATACAGATGAGGAACATGGATGAATCTTAGGTGAATTTGGTTGTACTTTGTTTTCTCTTCATTCCACTCTAAGGGCATGTCTCTCATAAGGCGTTAATCATCTTTTCTGTTTTGGTTTACCTGTATAAATAGAAGGTGGCCTAATTGATGTTTGTTTTAACAGGTGCTGGAATTGGCCGGAAATGCGGCGAGGGACAATAAGAAGACCTGTATCATGCCGCGACACATTCATGTTAGCTGTTTTGGTGCGATGGTGATGAGACGTTTTTTGATCATGGCCTAAAATGATTTGCTACGGTGAAGATCCTAATGATGCTTCAAACATCTTCTAGTGTCGATGCCGATGATGACGAGGATGAGAACAGAGAGGAGACCGGATGATGAAGAAGACGTGGAGAATGAGGAGGATAGTGAGGGTGGTAGTAGTAGTTCTTTTTCTTTTGTTTTTTTTATTTGCAGCTTAAGAGAGAGGATAAATGTAATGCCCGTATAATGGTTTTTGTATCCGGAAGACTATGTATTACACTCATCATTATAATGAATGCCATAGTTTGCTCTATTTATTTTTTGTTGCTTTTGTGGTTTTTTGAAGACAATGCTTTTTTTGTTTGTTGTTTCAAAACTTTAAACTTCAATGTCCTTGATGATTTTATGACTTTTGCTTTGTGAATGGTAATTAGGATGATAAATGCCCAGTGTGGGCTTGTGCATAACATGTTCGTGTTGTACTGAACGAGACGTGAGACGTCGGGTTAGGACCAAAAATAGGGGAGGTGCTGCCCAAATTTTACTAGAAACTACCTTGTGTCCACAAGTGACCCCTTTTGCCAGCTCTAGGCATTATCATGAACTTGGCATTGGCACCAACTTTATGTCAATCAGCAAACAACTCAGCCTCATAGAAACTACAGGATCAGCATGAAATTTGCACAGGACCAAAAAACTTGTATTGTATTTGCTAGAAAATGCATAGAAATGTTTACATTATTTTATAGCTACGGTAATGAGCAACTTTTGCTGAAAATGTAACAGCAAGCCAAACTGCTTTGAGCTATACTTTCCCGCATATGCTAATTACATTTAGACACCTGCGTTGGTTTGTATGTTGTCGAAAAAGAGGGCCAAGAGGTAACAAAAATATTTAAGTGAGTTTGAAATCCCAACTTTTTGATGACGAGGAGAAAAAGGAGTCGTATCTGACACGTGTCAGATAGGAAACGGACACGACACAAGAACATTCCATAAACTCAATATCCAACACTCTAGAAACTAAAAGTGAAACTCAATTTCAAATATGGATACAACATAATACATCTTTCAAGATACGATACGGATATGGATACGATACGGATACGGATACGACACAATAACTCTCCATTATTATTAGGATCAAATTCCACATCTCACCAATGTTTCACATTATTTTTCAAAAACTAGGACACAAGCCGTGTCCGACACGGAAACGGACACGACACAAGGACATTCCATAAACTCAATTTCTAGCACTCCATAAACTAAAAGTGAAACTCAATTTCAAATATGGATACGACACAATACATATTTCAAGATACGATACGGATATGGATACGATACGGATACGGATACGACACAATACTATCCATTAAGTGAGTTTGAAATCCTAACTTTTTATGACGAGGAGAAAAAGGAGCCGTATCTGACACGTGTTCGATACGGAAACGGACACGACACAAGGACTTTCCAGAAACTCAATATCCAACACTCTAGAAACTAAAAGTGAAACTCAATTTCCAGCACTCCAAAAACTCAATTTCCAGCACCTAAGTGTTACCAACATTGAAACTCAAAACTGATATGATAGAAAATTTAATTTCCAAAAACTAAAAACTGAAATGCATACACAATTATTACCAACATTGAACGTGACACCTTTTTCATTAAACAAAATGATTGAAACACCTCACGAGGGTGTGAAATTACCATAAATAAGTTTCTAATTAACAAAATAAAAGAAACTCCCTATATCAATAAGAGAAAAGTCTTCTACTCTTCGCTGTAATGCCTTGCAAAGATCATTTCTGTAAAACTTTGATGTGCTCCTCCCCCACCCTGCCCTTGACTTTCCATAAAATTTGGTTGTGCTCCTCCCCAATCTTGACCTTGATCTCCCAAGAAAGTTGATTGTCCTCTTCCCGAAACTTGAGTACCGGTAAAACTTGGCATGTTGTTTTGTGAACTTGAGAAATTGTTTATAAATTGGTTAAAGCTTGTTCCGGTTGGGCATAAACTTAGAGAAAATGGGAGGACGCTTCCGCCTTGTGCCGGGAGGATGCTTCCGCCTTGTGCCATATTTGGCCGCATATTATGAGACATCATATTTGGCCACATTAACTACCCCATGTAGCTTGGGTAACTCTGCCCAACAACATCACCAATTGTTTAACATGAAACATAAACATAAAAAATTAAACAAGTAGAGCAAAAACAAATTAATTATACAAAAAAAAAAACTTACATTAACATTTATCACACTATCTTGTGTCCCAACCTCCTGAAATTGACAGTTATTGTGTTCCAACCTCTCTTGTGTCTCAACCTCCTTCAAAATAGTTTACATGGAACATAAATATAAAAATTTCAATTGAAAACATGAAATTAGCAATACAAATAATTTCAAATTTTATATGAACTTATACCTTGGCTTTTTCCTTGGACAATGTCTTCTTTTGTGTTTCTATTTTCTTCTTACCAACTTTTTCGACAAAGCCTTGCTTCCTTTTGGTTGGCGGTCTCCCTTTTCGACGAAGTTGTACCGGGTCAAGTATGTTCGTGGTCTCTTTGGAGGATAGAATTTCATCTCCAATTGAAAAGGAATTACTAGGAGTACTAGAAGTCATATTACTTCCACAAACATTCGAAGATTCAATCAACTCTCTTTTTAGCTCAAGTAACCGTGTCATCACCTTATCATACTTCTCTTGATTATCTTCCGCCAAATCGGCAACCTCATTAGACAGATTGCACATGTTGTCATGCCGACGTGCTTCAATTGTCGATGACGAGTTATCGTACTTGATTCGAACTTTAGTGTGGACCCTTTTTACATCTTTTCTCCATCTTCTAAAGACGTACTTGTCAGGTACTCGTTGAACTCCCCTTTCATGGAACACCATCAGTTGATATCTACACACCATTCCTCTAAACTCAAACAGTCGACAATTACAATTGGCTTCATTACTCTCACCATTAAAATTGACGGTAAATGACACACGTTTTTTCCTTTTCTCTTCTCCGAATGTAACCCACTCTTTTACCTCATACTCCGACCAAACATCACTTGCTTTTGTTTCATGCAAAGAACAATTAAGTTTCCCAACAAATTCATTTTGAAACTCTTTAACCTTCACATTCGTGTAAGCACTTTGAAATTGCTTCTCCAACTCATCTTCAACTATGCATGGGATGTAAGATTGCGAACTTTTCGTATTTTCATTCTTTTCATTGTCCACCTTTTTCGCCAATGCATTCTCATATTGCTCTACAAATTGTTTCAATGTCGTATTCGAATTAATGTAATCATCAAAATAATGATTCATACTCTCACTTCTTTGTGTGGATGACATTCCCGCCCAAAATACATCTTTCACAAAAGCCGGCACCCATCGATTCCTCTCTAAGTACAACCCATGTAACCATTGATTATCTTCAAGCTTGTACTTTTTAATGAACACCTCCCAAGCATCCTCAAATTCATCTTTTGTAAGTGAATCGTAAACTACATTGTGGAGAGAAGGTGAAATTGATTTATACGCATCATACGTTCCCAATTTTTCTGGCACCTTTTTCATGATGTGCCATATGCACCACCGGTGTCGGGTGTTAGGAAATACTTCTTCTATAGCATTCTTCATGGCCATACATTGATCGGTAATAATTGCTTTTGGAGCACAACCCCACATGCATATCATCCAAGTCTTGAATAACCACGAAAATGACTTGGTGTCTTCATGAGAGATGAGTCCACATCCCAATAATATCAACTGACCATGATGATTAACGCTTACAAATGGAGCAAAAGGCATGTCATACTTATTTACCAAGTATGTTGTGTCAAATGTGACAACATCACCAAACTCCTTACAAGCTGCCCTACTCCTTACATCGGCCCAGAATACATTCCTTAGTCGTCCTTCATCATCCAAATCCATGGCATAAAAGAAGTCAGAATTGTCAGCTTTCATCTTCATGAAATAACTATGCATCGCCTCAGCATCTCCTTCAACAAGTAATTTATGTCGCTCAGTATCCAAATAATTTCGGCAATCCTTCTGATAATATGGAAGGTTGTCATGTCCCCCCGCTTGAATCTGAAGTGAGTCATAAGTCTTATGCAACGGAATTCCGGTTTTATCATTCAATATGAGCTTTCTTTTCACATGATCATCAAGAACCCTATTGCTTTTGTAAAACTTGAACTTTCCCGGGCTATGTTCATGATTGTGCTCCAAGGCAACCCGATTCAACCTCCACTTTCCATTCGGGTATAGAGCAAAATTAAGGCGAGCTGGACAATCAGTTTTTGTTTGTGGCCTTGGTTTGACCGGATTGGCTGTTCTCACCCTTGCCTTTCCACCGTGACTACATTCAAAAGTTACATGCTTCAAGGTTCCATCTCTTCCCTTTTTGTGACATTTTTTTGCCACACCAAACCCATTTTGTTTAGCATATCTTGAGTAATATAGATAAGCTTCATCTGGTGTGTCGAACATCATTCCCACCTTTGGTTGCTCAACTGTAACTTCAAAATTTTCTGTTGACTCCTTTCCATTCAGATTAGTACCTATCTCATCACTCTCTTTTTGTAAAGAACCATTTGATACCTCTTCGTCATCTTCATTGTGTCCACTCCATACCTCCTTCTCATTAGTATCTATCTCATCTTGATTCGACGATCGAGGAGGCATGGTCGACGGAACAGACTCCGGCGACATCAAAGATGCTGGTGATGGCAATGGAAACCTTCATGTTCAAGAATAAAAATATTATGACATGAGCTTATCTCGGCAAACCGCAATATCATTGCATGCCAAATATCAAGTGTAAAAGCCACTATCGCAAAATTATGACATGAGCTTATCTCGGACTATTTCCTCCCTCCCATAGCTATTCTCGGTGAAAGGGGAAAAGAAGTAAAAAATGTATATGTCAAAGTTGGGGAAGGATGCCTTTACCCAATTGGCAATTCCAAAAAAAAATGATCAAAAGCTACTGAAGTTTAAGTAGGTTGGAATCGAAACTTACTTTGACCCATAAAGCCCGAATGCGTGAAAACCGTGAAGAAAAAACAAATAAGAAAACCCATAAATATGTTTGCGCCTAAAAATGGATCATAAAGAATTAACTCAATTATCCCCACACCTTTTTGTTTCAGTCTAAAATTTTATATATAGGGGAATATATTACAATGTGGAGGATTTCTATGGAGCATTTTCACAAACAACTTGAATGCAATAAAATCGCAACTGAATGGGCGCACATTTGCCCCAACCCATTAAATTTTTGACTACACTCACACCAAAAAAAAAACTCCAAACATTCGGATCATTGTCATTTTTTTTTTTGGTGAATGAATAATTTTATAACGAACCTAACTACACAGGCTACAAGAGATCACAACAGACCAGATCAAAGGCCAGACACAATCAACAAAGAATCAAAAACAATACTAGAAAAGCAAGGACCAAAGCCTATTAGAGCATCGCCATACTAGAAAAGCAGCCAAAGACCAGAGGGGAGTCCATCCCAACACCATCGGGATTTTTTGAACTAGCTAGAATCGATTGAAATTCAAGGGATCATCGACAACCAACAGATATCAACAGATATATAGATGAGAGAGAGACCTTGGCGGTGGATTTGACGTCGCGGGTGCGTCGGTTTTCGCAACGGGTCGATCGCCGGTGGTGCTCATGGTCGCCGGAGTGGAGGTTACGCTGCTGGCCACCGGTGGTGGTGGTGGTGAGGCTGGTGGACGAAAGTGGTGGAGGAGTGGTGGAGGTAAGGTTGGTGGTCGGGCTCCTCCTTCTCCTCTGATATCTCCCGGTTCTGTTTTCGCGCGTTTGTAGAAATGCCGATTCAAAATTTCAGTAATTGATTTGGTTTTTTTTTTTTTTTGGGACACCCAAAACGACGTCGTTTTGGGCTATCCAGGGTTGGGGCATGGGCTGGTTTCCAGGTCTGTAGACTTATTGCTCTACCATTTACGTCTGCATGGCAAGTTGAGAAAATTATTCCGTGTCATTGGAGCACCAACATGTGATTTTCCAAATCCATTTGTCATCGTACACTTATACAAGATCTGATCATAAAGGGTGTTCTGATTAAATAATTAAGCAAGATTATTTTTTTGTTGACATTATTAAAAAAAAATCTCATTTATTAGTTTTGCGTCATTTTTTTTGAATTATTGATTCGTATCGACGAGAGAAACCTAAAAGTAAAGAATGTTTAAAGGCTTTTAGGTAACGTGTTTGTGAGTGATTGGTCGTCCGCACAAGTTATTCTACACGGCCCCTCCGTGTATCTTTTTCCACCAAGTCAAACTAAGGAGAAATTTTTGGGTACCGGGTGGGTACCACATGACCGTGCTTATGTGGAACCCGAGCAGTCTATCTGGGCAATCCAAAAGTGTATTGGACTGCCTAAATTGAAACCCTCTCTCTTCTCTCACCCCACCACTTTCTCTCCTTTTTCTCTTTCCAAATCCGAGCCGTTCAAAATCGAAATGGACGGCCCGGATGCGCCGAGCAGACACCACATGGTACTCTTCCGGCACTAAAAAATTTCTCCAAACTAAGAGGTCCATATGTAAAGAGAAGCTATGAAGGACTTTCGGACATGCCAAACACCAATTTTTCACCACTCTTTAAGGTTACATTCGACTTATGATTGGCTTCGCACAAATGTGCATGTGATGAGTAATTACGTTAACTTATAGACACGTCAAAGAGTAATGAAATTAAAGTTAAAAATGCTACGGCTATAAATATGCCCAGATCGAAGTATTCGATTTATGTATCTTAAACGATTTACGTTGGACTCGCACAAGTCAAACGGTTCTGGATTGTATATGAACATATGTGTCCGACGGATTTTCTAGAATTACAATACATATATATTATGAAAAAGAAATTAGTAAATCTACCAGCGCTTTCTGACTTTTCTTAAATATGACTGAAAAAAAGAAGATGGTCAATTTGGGTATTTCAAAGTCGTGGCTTCACATTATATTGATTCCTTCTTCTAGACAAAGGCAAGAATATGATATTGGTGTCTCCTTCCATGAATGTTCTCCCCCACAAGGATATAATATTGCTGTATATTTTTCTTATATGGAATGAATTGCACAACACTGCATTGCCCTTATTATAAATACCCAAACCCTCATTCTCCTCTTCCACAAACAACTTATAATTGATTGCTGCAACCCACCAATCTCTTATATATACTCTCTCTCTCTCTCTCTAGTTTTCTCTCTCCTCTGAAACTTTGATCATTCATCACCATCACACAAATTGAACCATGGTTCTCTCAAAGACTGCTTCAGAATCAGATGTGTCCGTCCACTCCACCTTCGCATCTCGCTACGTTCGCTCTTCACTTCCACGGTACACCCCTACTGATACATACCCACAGTTTTCATTTTTTTGGTGAATTACACTTTTCATCCTCCTATTTCACTAAAATTTACTTTGGCCCTATTTTCACCGGTGTTACCAAAATTTACACTCGTATGGATCGATTCCCACTATATATCGCTTTAGAACTGATTTTTAGCCCGCTTTGCAATCACTACGTATGACCACTTTAGGTGCTCTTGCGCCAAAAATTATTTTGAAAGTTTGTAATCGTTACACCCAATTTCTGCTACGTATGATTTGATACTCTCGCCACATCAGTACCGCTACTGCTATTTGAAACCTTGGTTATTACGAAAAGAAAAGGCCATGTGGCCTTAGAAGGCCAGGGAGACCACCTGACACCCTAAAACCTTGGTTATTGGTAAATAATTGATTGAGTGTAATTAAAAATTCTAAAACCTTGGTTATTGGTAAATAATTGATTGAGTGTAATTAAAAATTCTATGCACATTTTTGTGTGTGCGTGCATTTTGTGTTTAATGGTGAATATATATATGTATATTGATGGAGTGTGGTGCGTGCGGATACTTGCATAATGAAATATATTAGGTTTAAGATGCCGGACAACTCGATACCGAAGGAGGCAGCGTACCAGATCATAAACGACGAGCTGATGCTAGACGGGAACCCGAGGCTGAACCTGGCATCGTTCGTGACGACGTGGATGGAGCCAGAGTGTGATAAGCTGATGATGGCTGCAATCAACAAGAACTACGTCGACATGGACGAGTACCCAGTCACCACCGAGCTTCAGGCATGCCTAGCTTCTATTCTAATCACATTTTGTGCCTTTTTTTGTGCATTTTTTTTTCTTAAAAATTAATAATCAATATTGACAGTATAACTTTATTACATTCGTACACACTTATATGCCATATGGGTAAAAAATGAATATGCGTAATCACCGTGGAAAAGCAAATCTTTTTACGTAGAAGCATAGCGGCAAAAATTTACTAAAAAGTTACTGTAGTTCTAGAAAACTATAGTCAAAAGTCAAAACTGTGTTTTGTTAGGAGGATCGAGATTGGTCAATAAAGCACATGTTGTCTAATAACTTTGTCGCCACGTGGCATCCACCTTAGTGTTGCCCACATCTCTGACTGACTGACTGACCTAAGCATATGTCGGTGATTAGACAAAAGGAAAAGTGAGACCCAAAGCATTTGACACGCCATCATGCATGTTGTATTGTACACCCAAAAAGATACTCCACTACTGCATTTGTTCCTTTTTATAAGTGCTTTCGTGTATCTTTGCATCAATTTGAAAGAACAAATTAAGATAATTAAATTGGTGCACAGATATTAAAAAAGAAAAAGAAAAAAATCATGTGCGAAAGTATTTTATTTTAATAATATATGATTCAAGAATTTCATGTCTTTTTCACAGGAGCACTGAAATGGAACGATGGCAACCCATGTAATCAACAAGCACGAAAAAAATATTATTAATCTTTTTTTTAATAAAGATACAAAGAAGGCCTATGTTGAATAATTATTCTATAACCACAAACACATTTATAATGGGACCCACATATATTACACCTTCAGTGTGTATGGGATCCACGAAAAGATGGGCAGAATACTACTGAAAGGACTAATGTTTGAAGGAAAGTGAAACCAGCTTTGGCAACCCAGTCACTCACCCACGTCGTGAAGCACATATATTTGGTATTGCCCAGTGCATGTCCAAGAGAAGATGGATTTACTGTAGCAAACAATGAAAAATGCTTGTATCTGTTTTTAATTGGCGTGCAGAACCGTTGCGTGAACATGATAGCACATCTGTTCAATGCTCCGTTGGGAGACTCGGAGACGGCGGTGGGCGTTGGAACAGTTGGGTCATCTGAGGCCATAATGTTGGCTGGCCTTGCTTTCAAGAGGAAGTGGCAGAACAAGCGCAGAGCCGAGGGAAAGCCCTGTGACAACCCCAATATTGTCACCGGAGCTAATGTTCAGGTATCGCACACTCTATATATTTACATTATAGTATATCTCAGCACAATGTCTTTTACATTTCTGTCGATGCTGGCCTGTTGGGCTTTTCGGCTAACTGGAAAAGGCTTATTGGCCTGTTGGGCCTAACTAGTCAAAGGTTGGGCTTAGAATCTTAAGTTTGGGGTAGTATAGTTCATGATCAAGCTTGTTATGATATGTTATCTAGTTTTGGGAAGTATAGGTTTGTTCTGAATCGCTTATGAAAACATTCACTCGGTTTGATTTCGGTCTTGTAGAAACAACCTACCCATACCGACATGGCACACAAATAAAAAAGTGTCACATAGAAAAACGCGCGATCTGAGTTTCTCAAATGATTAGCTCAAGTGAAGGGCCTTTTTCCCCGGTGAAAGTGATGTAATCAGTAATTATTGCTAGCCCCGACAAGAAATTTTTAACTAGTTAGCACAACATTATTCTAGCCACGGAAGGTGCATTCATGGAGTAGAAATCTTGTTAAGAATTGACCTGAAGCTTCTGATTGTACTTCTTTTTGTGAAGGTATGCTGGGAAAAATTTGCAAATTACTTTGAAGTAGAATTGAAGGAAGTTAAGCTGAGGGAAGGCTACTATGTGATGGACCCTGTCAAGGCTGTGGAGCTGGTGGATGAAAACACCATATGTGTTGCTGCGATCTTGGGTTCAACTCTCAATGGAGAGTTCGAAGATGTTAAGCTCTTGAACGATCTTTTGATCGAAAAGAACAAACTGACCGGGTAAGAAATCACCGATCTAACCATATCGATTGGAAATGGGAAACTGATATTCGGAAGAAATTTTTGGTTAGTTACAAGAACGGTTTTGAAACAACATTGATATCCCTTGAACAAAAGTTTCCGACTCTTGTCTCTGTTAGAATATATCTTATGCAACTTTCAGCAATTTAAAGTTTTATGAATCTCCATACGCCATATAATTACTCATAATGTCAAATTTGCAGATGGGATACCTCAATTCACGTGGACGCAGCCAGTGGTGGATTCATCGCGCCATTCATCTACCCGGAGCTGGAGTGGGATTTCCGGCTACCATTAGTGAAGAGCATCAACGTCAGTGGCCACAAGTACGGCCTTGTCTATGCTGGAATTGGATGGGTTATCTGGAGGAACAAAGAGGACTTGCCTGATGAACTCATCTTCCACATAAACTACCTTGGTGCTGACCAACCAACCTTCACCCTCAATTTCTCCAAAGGTATCCAAAACCCTCTTCAATAATTCAACTTAATTAGTTCAGTACTATTTAGTTTAGATAATCTTGTGACAATCACATTTATGCATATTACTTTGGGCATTATCTTTGTTGGAACGGACAGAGTACGGCCCAACAACATGTGCTTCTGTTGGTATGGTACGGGGAGCCATATCATATCGTACAGCACTATTCGTATAGGAAATACCTCTCGCGCACATTCTGATACGCCTACATGTCCTTGATCAATTACTTTGCAGGTTCTAGTCAAGTCATTGCCCAGTACTACCAACTCATTCGCTTGGGTTATGAGGTCAGTGCTTAATGGAATCATATGTATCTTCCTGTTTGATCGAATTGTTCAGAAACTTGATAGAATGAAGAACACTAGTTGATTCAAATACTAGAAAACAATATGTAAGAACTTGTGTCCTGTACAAAGAATTCTTAGAAAACAGGTTTCAAATATTTTGAAAATTGCAACCAAGCAGGGCAAACGAGGCAACCAAGTTTCATAGGTTTAGTAACAATGTGTTATAACTAAAATTAATATGTCACAACTTATGTATAACAGGGATACCAAAATGTGATGGAGAATTGCCGCGAAAATGCTCTCGTCCTAAAACAAGGACTAGAGAAGACCGGGCGCTTCAACATAGTCTCCAAGGACAATGGAGTTCCCCTGGTAGCCTTTTCTCTCAAGGACAACAGCTGCCACAGCGAGTTCGAGGTCTCGGACATGCTACGTAGGTTCGGCTGGATTGTGCCTGCTTACACCATGCCACCGGATGCCCAACACGTGACGGTGCTCCGTGTTGTCATAAGGGAAGACTTCTCGAGAACCCTGGCCGAACGCCTGGTAATTGATATAACCAAGGTGCTCCATGAGCTTGATGCCCTCCCGGCAAGAATAAGCGCCAATATCGCCGGTGAAGAAGATAAGGTGAAGAAGAACGGGATGGTGGTGAAGAAGACAGCGTTGGAGACGCAGAGGGAAATCACCGATGCTTGGAAGAAACTTGTCACGGATAGGAAAAGTCAAGTTTGCTAGAAGCTGATTTGAAGGGTCACTGAGGATCTCGCCAAGTTTTTGCAGAGATTTAACGTTGTTCATTTTCTTATTTTGTCATTTTTATATCTCCTTCTGAAACGTTAATTTGGGTGAATCTCCTATTTATATGGGAGCCATGTTTTTGCCTATTATTTGGTGATTTAGATGCTACTAAAGGTTGGATTTTTATTTTTTATTTTATAACAAGACCATGAAAATAATATTTAATAGAACTTCAGTTTTTGCTGGTGAGAAGAAAAGGCCGGGATAACACAAATAAAACTAATTAAGCATTTTTATTTTATTTTATTTCCTATAACCGGATGTTCGAGCCAGCTTCTACGCACCTCGACTAATTTTCGAACATAAAAACATTCCTAACAATAAGACTGGAAAAACCTCACCTCATGTTTGTACCTTGAACTCATTATTACTCCACCATATATTTTCCATAATTATGACCTTAGCCTGGCCAAAATGCACGGTCATTAATTGTTTCACCCAACTTAAAAGCACCCACAAACTTGGCCGTATAGAATATGATCTTGTTAATCCCACAGACCAATCAATGGTGGTCGGGTGTCCAAAAAGTATAGTTAAAAAGTAGTACGGGAAGAATACAATTAATGTGCTGGAATAACAAATACACTTACCTATCACCCAGAGTTCGAAGTGTCACCTTGTGAGTGCATTTTGGTTTTCTAGTTCCACTGGGATTAATATTAATCCACCCAGACAACAAAATCATGACATGTTGAATTTATATCAGAGCACGAATCTGAAACTCCCTCCACCTATCCTCAACCACCCCACTAGTGAAAAAACGCCACACCACCCCCCCCCCCCCCTTTTGTTCTCCATTTCACATTGCGATGTATTGGAGTAGTATAAAATCCAAGCTGGTGTCACAATATTTTTTGTGATAGAAAAAGTCCCATCCTAAACTTAAGAGATCGATATGGCCTCTAGGATGACAACTAGCTTTGCCACTTTGATTGCATGCTTGCTAGTTTCACAGGTTTTTTTGGACCTAGCCGGGGCGGCCGGAGAGTGTGGGAAGACTCCCATTCAGTCCGCGGCTACCAGTTTAAGCCCATGTTTGGCCGCCGCAGGGAACGCTAGGGCTAATGTTCCCCCAACTTGTTGCACCAAAGTTAATGCATTGATCAAGACAGCCCCGAAATGCCTCTGCGCTGTCTTACTATCGCCTTTGGCGAAGCAAGCCGGTATCAAGCCCGGGATTGCAATCACCATTCCAAAGCGATGCAACATCAAGAACAGACCGGTTGGAAAGAAGTGCGGAAGTAAGTAATCCTATGTTTATTTTTTATCGGGCTAACAATTGTTTTGGTATGATCAATCGAACTTGTTCTTTTCGAGATGAATAATCCATCCAAGTGAAGTCAGGGTGAGTCCAC
The DNA here is from genome assembly GCA_018127125.1 of Rhododendron griersonianum. Classification (NCBI taxonomy): domain Eukaryota; kingdom Viridiplantae; phylum Streptophyta; class Magnoliopsida; order Ericales; family Ericaceae; genus Rhododendron; species Rhododendron griersonianum. The sequence goes on along the minus strand of CM030796.1, from coordinate 26,453,882 downwards.
AACTGTCCGAGCATAGTCCAAACCCTAAAAGTGACTAAAAACCAAACCCCATATATATAGTTGGTTATGGTCCACTGAACCTTCGGATACGAGTTCAAGTAGATGCAAGTGATCACTTCGGATTTAGGTTTGGTAATATAGCAAAATCAGAACCAAACTAACTGGTTCTGGGCTGGTGACCGACTTTACACAATCAACAGGGAAGCTTTGGGCCCGTCTATACTTTGGGCCATCTGAATACCAATGTTATTTTTTTAGGTATACCAAGCTACTATACTATACAAGCCAACGGACTTGTAGCTCAACGACACTTTCTCAACTCTTCCATATGGAAGGTGAGGGTTCGATTCTCACCAGGACCGAGAGTGCTTGGTGCGGTGGTTAATACCATTTGGGCTTGCTCCACTCATATGCCACTTAATTAGCGATACCCTTTTCACACCCCCTTAGGAGTAGGCTAGACATCTATCGAGTGGGGAAAAAAAAAAGAAGAAGCAGCTACGTAGTTAACCATGAGTGATATTCAATACGATTGAAACCCATTTGAAATCCTCTTGAAAGATATATATAAAAAAAAAAAAAGGACAAGCACTTGGTAACTTTTTATTCCAAAATTTAACAACCCACTAATATATACGGAGTAGTTAATGTGTGATTAGAATAAAATATGGATAATATTTGTAATTCTTTTGACTAATCATTTGATTTTTGTATCGACAGGATACACCGTCCCATGAGATCGAACCAAGCTCAGAGCATCGTAGTAAACCCTAGTGTTTATGAGTCGTTTCCTTTGTGTGTTAGTATAATTATAATTATAATTATAATTATAATTATAATTATAATTATTATTACTCCAGTAATAATTGCTAAAATAAGAGTTGCTTTGAAGTACAAGTAATGGGTCCGTACGTCATACACTGTTGTAGCGACCCAAATCAAGCAACTGTATTTGCCATGTGATTTCTTTCAGGTTGAAATATGTGAACATCGAGATGTATTAATGGAAATTAATCTTCATCCGTTTCTTGCTTGTAATTTTGATTGAGAATAAGAATACGTACTGCATGTCATTCAAAATTGAATACTGATCACCAATCTAGCTAACAACTTTGTTCATTGTCAGACGAAATAATGGTAGTAGTAGAGATTTAATTAAGAGGCCTTGATTTATCGTTTTTTATTTATTTTAGATTAATTCAAGTAGATTATATATGCAGAAAATATTCTTGATTAATTGGGGTGATAAAAATCATGAAATTAAACTCACCCATTCGTTGCCAAAATCAAGCAGGAAATGAAAGAGACATATAATTATATCTTCTTTGAAAGGATGAAATAGATGCATGTTCTCATTGATTGCCAAGTACTGATCATCATTTGCATCACAATTCACAAATAGGCAAGTAGCTAGCTGTAACGGGTGCGGCAAAGACAATTATTATTCAACTACAAGCACTTACACATATTTTACACACACACACACTCACATATTTTGGTGGGACCTACACACACTAGAGGTGTAGTGTGTGTGGACTCCAATGTGAATGTTTGTCCGTTTGTGTAAATACTATTATTTGTGTAAGTGTTTGTGATTGTAAAATGATTGATGAAAATAAATCATTTTCCATTTCCTAAACTTGGCCAGCCAAAAAAGGAAACCAGTCAAAATCATGAAAAAATTCATATATTTCCAACTATTCCAAGGTCAAGCCCAGCCCATGTCGGTACAGTTGGATTAAATTCACTTTGGAAACTGTGGTGAATGTTGGCAGTCCCAGTACTTGAGAAAGAGTCTGGCTTGTCGGCAGTCCCCTTATTAAAACTGCACCGTGCAGTTGGCTGATTATCAGCTCATACCGAGTCGATACCGTTTATGTCGTAGAGCTCAGCGAGAACTTTAACCACGTCAAAAATCATGTTAATCGGATGCTTATTAATACCTAATCGAAGTGACTTTTTGGTTTATTAAATTAGATTTGATGGGTTTGATCCAGTGTGGCCATATTCATTTTCAGAAACATAAATGAGATCCGATCATGAAAATAAACTTGGTATAAGCTGATAATTGGCTGATTGCACAGTGCAGTCAGCATAAGGGGACTCCCGACAAGCCACTCTCTCTCTTTGGTTGGATCAAGAAATCAATAAGCATTCACAAAAAGTTGAACAAGGATTTGGCCAAGTGAACATAAGACACCAACTATAGGATTTACAGTTTGCATGTCCCTCCGTAAGAGGTCGTAAGTTCGAATCTCATGAACGTCAAACGTTCTAACCCTTAAAATCACTGAAAGTTTTTTCGGCCTTAATTTTAGAGTTCCAACTTAATCAAGGTGTCTATAAGCTGGCCAAATGTTCGGTTATTAAAAAAGAAGAAGTCGAATGTCTACACACATGCATTAGACAAACTTATTGTTGAATCCAGTATGGGAAGATGGTCCCACATCCATTACCATTAATCCTTCTAATCCTTGCAATGGGACCCCCCACACTCATTGGTCGCAAGCCAGCATGCAATTTTGTGGCCCCAATCAACTGAAGGACACCTAACCCTGGAAACTCGAAAAAAAGGTTGATGGAGATCTAAAAGCAGGTTTAAAAGCAAGGGGTGCTACTATCCGGTGAATGATTATTACATTCAAATTTCGTCATTCTCAACAATATTTGGTCATTTTCTTTTAAAGAAATTACTACTACATTGATCTAACGATTCTAACCTTTATTACATCCGAGCAAAATTTATTAGCGTCTTGCCCGTTTAGTGCATAGGGACGGAAAAAAAATCAGTGAGAATCTTTTCTTTTCTGTGCATCAATGGATCGACATATATGACTCTTGAAATTTACTTCATTTTCTATTTACTCCCCTTCTAAGAATTGGTTTTCTTGCATGTGTGTGTGGGTAAATATATATATTATACTATTTTCTCGCAAAAAAAAAAAGAAGAGAGGAAATTTCAACAACAATTAAAAAACAACAAAGAAATAAAGAAAATTAATATATATATATATATATATATATATATTTGTTTCCTTTTCAACCAATACAAAGTACATATTCTACATTTTGTAAAAAGTGTAGAATAATAAATTAAAAGATGATAATATGAGAAAATCCATGTAGAACAGAGAGTGAAGGAGAGTGCTTCTTTTTATTTTAGATAACTATATCCTTATAGTATATAGTATAAGAAAGGTAATACAAAACTTGAACTGATAAAAATAGAACACAACTTGCGTTAATTCATAACACATCATACTGTAACTTACATCGGCAGTTAGACCAGTACTCCTATTTATAATTTGGATTCATTTTACATAGAAACCTCTTTTGACAAGGTAGGAAAAAGCTATTGGGATGGAAGTGCGAGTTACTTTCCCTAGCTAGTCATGCCATATATCCTTATTAAGTCTGTCAATAATCCTATTCCAGCTTATGTCATGCAACACAACTTGGTGCCTAAATTCGTGTCTAATTATCTAGACCGCATCAACCGCAATTTCCTTTGGAGATCCTCTCTTGAGAAATACAAAATTCACGCGATCCATTGGGAGGACATAGCGAAACCGAAAGTTTTTGGGCCTTGGTTTGACAACTCCTGGAATTTCAGTAATCTCTCCTTTGTTTTTCAAGAATCTCTCCTTCATACCATATATCAGAACCAATGCAATCCTCGTCCTACTTCGAAGTTGATCGAATATTGGCCTTGCTTGGAAGCCAACTCTTTCGGGCAAGTTCACCTACCAAACTGCATACCTTTCCTCGAAGGCTTTCGCCACCTAGCTCCACCCTCTTTCTGATTGGAAATGGACTTTGCAATTTGCGTACCTCATCGACGTCAAGAATCTAGCATTTCATTTGGCTTGCAATCAACACATATACACTTTTGATAACCCTTGCCCGCCGTAATATATTTTAGCCCAGTTTGCAATAACCATGAGGAAGCAGCCCTACGGGACTGTTTGGTGCATGGCGAGAAATTTCTAGTCTCTCTTGCGTATTCCACCGACCTAGCTAGCTTGTTCCCCTGGCCTCTTTCAACACCGATCTTGCACTCTGGATCAAAGCTAAATCTCTTTCATGCACTTTGTAACCATCTTTCCGGCCGGGTACATTGGAATGTCATTTTCTGCTCTACTTCTACCATATCTAGCTAGCTCCATAGTCGGTAGAGACATTATTGTCCACAGTGAAACCCAACTAGCTAGCTAGCACCAACCGAGAGAACCATCTCAACCATATATACTTTCCAAAGTCTTTGAATGGGATTTTATAGCAGTTCAACCAACCTTAACACCAACCCGTATTCGTAATTTAATTTGTTTGTTTTTCATAAAAAGAATACCTGTATTGAAAAGAGTATATTTAAGCGAGAAAAACTTCTCTACTCTGTAAAGAAAGTTTACAGAGCTCAATCTCGGCCATCCAAAAGTGTATTGGATGGTTCGGATTGAAAATAATTTATTACCGTTAATAGCTAGATTATCTATTAGCGGTAATATATTGTTTTTAATCCGGATCGTCCAAAAATATTTTGGACGATTGAGATTGAGCGCTTCCGAAAAGAGCACATGTGAATAAGTATCTCTCTATCCAAGCATTTCCTATTCTTAGCATTACTAATTTTGAGGAGGGTTGATTTATAATCAATGGTAAGACCCCACAGTGGGTAAGAATATTGAAGTGGAAGAAAGTTTTCCACATCCAAAGGGAAAGGAAAGGAAAGAAACGATGAACATTTTGTGGTACTGTCGGAAGTAAAAATGAAAAAGGAAAAGCTGAAATTTGAATTGTGTCTCTGAATCCATGTCCCATTACCATATAACAACGCAACATCATCATATCCTAACCACTGCAATTATTTTAGTCCCCACAATTTTGCAAAATGACTATAGTGACCCGTTTTCAGAATCCCAAGAAAACATCTTTTTTCCTCCTATCTTCCTTGGCATTGACTGACTGGCTGACTATTCCTTCTAAAATCAATATCAGATTTTCTCACTTGTTTTTTCGACGAGGAGATTGTTCGGATCAGATTACGCGCCTTTCAATTAATCTTTTATTTTTTTTTGTGAATTTTTTAGTTTCGGCATAAACGGTCAAAGATAGTTCACGCAGAGACTAAAAAATTCATAAAAAATTACTTTCTTGCGATCAACTCTAATAATTGCATTGTTGTCAATTATGTAGGAAGCAAACCAACCAATCCATTGGACGAACCATTTGGGCTACTTTTTCTCTACTTAAATACACACATCTCATAAACTTAGGACACGAGAGCAAAGAGAAACAAATGGAAGACCTTCATTCCATTGCTTACACCAGCAATCTCCATACCTCTTCCCTAGGTTGGGACTTTCACAACCTTGGAGTTTTCAATGCAGACATGTCTCCAGCTTGTAATATACTTCTCTCTCTCTCTCTCTCTCTCTCTCTCTCTCTCTCTCTCTCTCTCTGCAATGATTTATACACATAAGCATATGTATAAGCTAGCTCGTGTTTAATCATAAGGCCTTATGGACTTGCAGTGATGGAAAGCAGCAGCACACCACCAATTGTGTCGCCCTACGATTCTGATTTCTCAACTGGGTATCTACAAGATGCTCTGTTCGAATGCAATGATCGGTCTAAACGACGCCGCTTGATGTTTTTCACCGACCATCATCATCAATCCAGAGAAACAAAAGAGCTTGTTAAGGTAATAAACAATTAAGTAGTAATTCTGTATACCAGTTTCTTATTTTGTAGAACAAGAGTTTTGGATTTCGTCATTTTTTGGTGGAGAGACTGAATTTCAAGGTGTGCAGAGTTACTGGGAATTGAACCAGTTTGAGAATTGTTCAGAGAATCTCGGTTACATGAGCCAGATGATGACGACTAGCTTCAATGGAATTTCAGGTAAACAGGACCAACACTTTAAATATACGTAAGCGTAAGCATATATGAGAGGATATCCATAATGGACAATGGCTTTGTCCTACCTTTAATCGGGCACTTCGCTAGTGGATAATATGGGATTGATTGTTCTTTCAGAATTAATAGAATCAGTTGAGGTGGACATAAGAACACCGGAGTTGTATTAGAAATTGTCGTTGTTGTTATCGGTATTACTAATGTGCATGTCTTTGTTTTCCACGATGACAGGGGAGGAACATAGCAGCATTTTCAGAGAGATGAAAACACCGGAAGAGGACATATCAGCTTCTGAAGCTCTTGATTCTTCTTCCTCTTCTTACAGGGACTCACTTAACACCAAGCCCTCCATACCTGACAAAGAGACCCTTTATTCCTTAGGCCCCAGCTCTCCTTCTGGTACCTCTCTCTCTCTCTGTAGGTGGATAAATTATTCAAATATGCCCTTGGGGAGAGTTTTGTATACAAAATTACAAATTACAAACTCACATACATGGGGATGGGAGATCACTCCAAATTTTGAAAGGCCTGTTTAAATAGTCGTATAGCTATGAATATTTTTCTAAGTATTATATAGCCCGGCCCTTAAATTTGTGTATACTTTTCACCCTAAGCGCCGATTAGTTAAAGTCTCCTATTTCGAATTATTTTATTGTTTGTACGCATATTTGCTTGTGGCAGGTAAAGAATCTTTTTGAGGGACTAGGCCTCATTTACTTTTTTTTTTGTTCTTATTTAATTTTTTTTTGTATTTATTAGTTTTTTGTCAATTTTTTTTTGAGGATTATTGCTTCTTCATGACGAGAAGAATCTAAAAAGTAAAAAATTACGATCGAAATCCAATTTTTTTTAATAAAGAAGAAAAAAATGGCTTGTTGGCTTATTTTTGTCTTTATTAAAAAAAATGTAGATTTTGATCGTAATTTTTTACTTTTTAGATTTCACTCGTCAAGACAAAGCAATAATTCTCAAAAAATCGACGGAAAACTAACAAATGCAAAAAAAAATTTGAATAAGGATTAAAAAAAAAAGCCAAATGACTTATTTAACCGAATGAGCCAAAAGTAAATTTATTGCAAATACAAAATTATACTTCCTCTATGGTCACATCCACTATTTGATCGGGACCTTTTAAAATTTTATATATCTTTCCAATATCTATTGATTTTTTATACACACTATAGATCAGGTCTCTATGGTCACATTCACTATTAGATCGGGACCTTTGAAAAGTTTATATATCTTTCCAATATCTATCGATTTTTTACACACACTAGATCAGATCTCTAGACTAGCTTACCCGCATCTCGAGTGATTGTGAAATCCTGAAGTTAAAATTATGCGTTTGTCATTATACATCGAACAGATTCACCCACTTAAATACATATAGTAGGTTTTTTTTTGGTTCTAACTTCTAGTTATTATTATTTTTTTTTATGTTTAGATGGTGGTGATAACAACAGAAAGAAGAGGGGGGTGATGAAAAGAGTGGTGTATCCATTTGCACTGGTGAAGCCCGGTGGGGTTGAAGGGGACTTGACGTTGAACGACATAAACGAGAGGATACTGATGCCGCCGACTCGGCCAGTGAGGCACCCCGTCGGAGACTACGCTTGCCGGCCACTGGTGACGTCACCCGATGGGCCGGGCTTATCTGGCAAAGCTGTGGTGGCCTTCACTAAAATCCACACCCAAGGGAGAGGGACAATCACTATTATCAGAACCAAAGGTTGAGAAACTAGTCAAAACAAAAACTAGTCAAAGTTGTAGAATTACTTATTGGTTTTGTAGCTAAGTCCTCTTTTTTTTTTTTTCTTTGGTACTTCAGATCTTGTAGCCAAGTCCATGGTTGTTTGAATTGTATATAAGAGAGAGAGAGAGAGAGAGAGAGAGAGAGAGAGAGAGAGAGAGATATGTAAATATATGTATGTACTGTTGTTCACCTCTACACATGCTATAGTTTCAGCTTTGAGGTTGCAGAAGATTGAAAGAGAGATTGCCCTACAAGATTATTATCCAACATCATGATATGGTCTTGCTTGCATGCCGGATTGAGAGACAAGTTCAATTTGATATATTTGATGGAAACTAAGGTTGAATTTTTATACAACATTCATCACCAAGAAAATATGTCATTGTCATTCGTATAATTGGAACACATGCATACTAGTTGATTTCTTTGTTTGAGAGTCCGAGCAATGGCTCTAGGATTTTGATTCAGTGGTGAGAAGAATATATATTATATATAATTCTAATAACAAAAAAATTGATGTATGAAAAAAATATACTTCAACTTGACAATTCATATATATCAGGTTTAAAATTTTGTCAGGTTGGATTTTTTGTTGACTTATAGTATGATGTAGTCACGAGCTTATTTTGACTTTTGTTTACATTCATTTCATACAAGTGGTCTAGTGCTGATAATACAGAAGGGAAAACTAAAGATTGTACGTATTCCAAAATAATTTTTTGCAATGAACCTGATGTGGGCTCAAAATGGGTCCACAAAAATTAAAAGTGGACCTAGACTGAAAATATATATATATATATATATATATATATATATATATATATATATATATAATGCCAAGGGGTTGACTTAAGGCATAAGATTTAGGGAAAATGACAGTCAATGACGTATTTTGATGGAGTAATTAATACCCGTCAAGGACATGTTGAGAATATTTGTTAATGCTGAAAATGTTCTTATACCAGTCAAGGACATATTGAAAACATTTGTTAATGCTGAAAATATCCTTAGCGGGTATTAATTATCAAAACATGTCCTGAACCGTCATTTTCCCTAAGATTTAGAAGCTTACTTCATTTTAAGGTCTCAAATTCGAAGCCTCTTAGATTCTATCAACTTCTCAACTTTTTTGAGGTCAATTTCTAAAAAAATTTGTTATGTTTTAGCCAAGGTGAGAATAGATATAGATATATGTATGTGTATTCATTCCACTGTGAAGTACTCCATATGTCGGTACGTACCTTCTGTAGTTTAGCTTTATCAGAATTGAGAATGGGCATGCCCTAGATAAAGAGAGGCCCTGCAGACACCACCCACACCCACCCATGAAGTTGCAGTGTACCATTCCACAGGTTAGAATATGGCTTTAAAGTCAATAATTTATATCCCAACACAAACTTGTCCTTTTTCTGTCAAAGTTGTTCAATTAACTTATGAACACGAAAATTAAGGATTTTGATTTTTACACTCCAAAATTTATGCCGTCGCTCTAAAATTGAAGTGCAAAAATCAATCCCGATTAAGAATTAATTTTGGCACTCCCACTTGTTAGAGCGCCGGTAATAATGTTTGAAGCGCCAAAATCAATATCCCGAGAACTAATGTCACAAAAGTTGTGAGTAATTAGTAGTACTAATTAAGTTGAACTTATTTAAAAAGGGATTAATTAATTAACCGTCCTGTGTTAATCTTAAACTATTCATTTGTTTTCTTTTTGGGATTACCCTAAAGACTATGTACGGTGGCAGACTAATTTGTTTTTGGATGGAGTTTTTTCCAAAGCAGATATCCAGAGATTTTCCATGAGTCTGATCATAAGAATGGAATATAAATTATTTGTGGAATGATATAAATTATTTGTTATGTCTTTGCTTTTCTTTTGACCGCAGTACAGTGGAAAAACCAACCACCCTTCTCTTTCCAAAAGACTTCAGCCCATGAAGTAGTGTGATACACACGACTCTCTCTCTCTCACACACACTCTCTCTCTCTCTCTCTCTCTCTCTCTCCATATATATATATATATATGGTGCGCGTAAAAAGGTCCGAACTCTGACTGTCAAACTAAAATATTGTGTCTATATATCTTTATATATATGTGTGTGTATCATGTATGTATATACTTAATGAATATATGTAGCAAGACAAGATGATGACTCATATTTTTTTTTGATCGGATGACTCATATTACTTTCCAAACTAGTATGAACACGTTTTACGTGAAGGGGTGTGGAACAAACATTATGAATATATGCACGTTCTCTCCTAGTTGTAATGCCGTTGTGCATGCTCTTAATTCCTTTAATCTTTGTATCTTTCATTTCACGATTAATAAAATTCTTCTTTTCCCGTTGAAACAAAAAATTCCAATTCGTTGAGCTAGGTACCCAAAAACCAAAAGCAAGTGACCCAGATAGGTCTTTTTTAGAACAATACTGTATTAAGTTGTAGTCCCTGCCATGAAACAGCTAGCTGGGTGGGAACCCCTTATTAGAAAAACAAACACACAGAGAGAGAGAGAGAGAGAGAGAGTTCTCATTTCCACAAAAAGTCAAGCCATCCAAAGTCCTCTAAACAAACAACATTATCGGATGGGCCGGTGAGTAAAGTTCCTCTGAAATTAGATTAGAGGGCCACTTTTTTATTTTGTCAAAGGCATGCAAGATTTTATTACTTTTACAATAATGGAGGTTTTTTCTTGAGTTATATATATGTCCTGTCGAACGAGTAAGTTGTAAGGTGAGATTGATCGATGTTAAGGTTGTTGATATTAGGAAACACCAGTCTCTAAAAATAGATCTAGATTTTATTACACTTGCTGGAAAAAAAATACATGAGTAAATTACTCTACGTACCCAACGGTACAACATATATAATACTGTACAAGGTATTTATGAAAACTTCACTAATATCAATAGTGGTGAATATCTGCGAGACAGACTTCACTAATCTATTCAAGAACAAGATTTACAAACCAAACCAAGGTCTTTGTTTCACACAGTGCATGTCTTTAAACCAGATTCATCGCCTCCCGGATGATGGTTGAGATATCGATTGGCGTCTGTCTCTCAATATACAACGGTTGCCACCACCTAATTAATAAGACCACCCTATTGACTAGGTTCTAGTGATTACTAACAATTGCCACGATAAAATTTGTAAAACTAATGTACAAGTCACATACACATTAACCTAGAAACATGACTAATTAACATATGATTTTATGCACAAATATAATTACGTGCACAATTACACCATAACTCAAAAGAAATAACATAATGCCCATAAAATAGAAGTATTCTAGTTTTTGAAAAAATTTGGGACATTTCAGCGGCTCCAACATTAATTACTACAGTATCTTATATTCTTGGAAAAAGAAAAAAACAGGAGAACAATTGTTTCATAAACTATCCCTAAACGGAAAAACAAAAGGAAAAGCTGGTTGTAGGAAATTAAATTCTAATTTAAAATTTTGAAATTAATTAATGCACACAAATTTAAAGGACTTGTGTTCTTTTTCTTTGTTTTTATTTCATCGAAACAAGAACGCGCGCGCGCGCGCACACACACACACAAAAACTAAAGATAAAAGTACATAAACTAGCTAGCTACCACACGACGAAACCATATGTAGTTTCATCTGCGCGCTCACTCCTTGCTATATGGCAGGTATATCCCATGAACATGCTGCCCTGATTGAAGACTATATAACACATCAAATGTACCCAAATAAGTTGATTATTGAGTATATGTAAGACTCTTTTCCTAAAGAGAAAAACATGATACTGTATATGTAAAGACAAGATTATCCTGACATTCAATTGGCAGAACATGATGATACCTTTACCAAAGAAAAAGAGAAAACCATGCCCATATAATATTATTAATTAATTGTTAAAGCAAAACACCCCAATCATTGGTCTAATTTGATCGTAAATAGTACTACTCCATTATCCTAGCTAGGACCCTCCATTCGGCATTCCCATTGTGTAGATTTTTGCTGTAACCCAAATTCTACAAGGGGCTGGTATTATATGTCGTTTTCCTCATAGGTCAACAAGAGTAGTACTAGTACTAGTAGTAGTGGTAGTTCTTGTTGTTTCTCTTTTTCCAAATTCAAACTTCACGGATAACGAGAGACAGTATCTAGCAAGTTGGACCCCCACCCCCACCCCCACCATGAAAGACCCATTGTTAACGGGAGACAGCCACGTGAGGCCCACTATGGGCTCTACACTGAAAATCTAAGCTGTTTAATAATTTTAAAAAGCAAGATTAAGTGGCCGTAGTGAAAAATCAGTTCAATCTAATATGTGTAAGCGGTCGATTCAATCTTTCCATTTTTTTCGGTTTTCCAAACATGGGAACGTTGAATTAAGCACCTACACATATCAGATTGAGCTGATTTTTCGCAAACCATTCGAGGTTTTTTTGAATGGTTCAAATTTTCTGTGCGGGACCCGTAGTGGGCTCCTCATGGCCGTCGGTTCCTTTATTTTTTTGTAGCCCTAATATGCGGGACGAATTACCGAAGGCACCCTACGAATTTCGACGAAGGCATCCTAATTTTTTTTATTTTGGGCTAATATTCTAGATACCAAGACAAGGAGAAATTTTTCAGTGCCGAGCGGGTATATCCCACGTGGTACTCATTCGGCGCATTCGAGCCGTCCGATACAATTTTGGACAGCTCGGATTGAAACCCTCTCTCTCCTCTCATCCCAATACTTTCTCTCTCCTTTTTCTCTTTCCAAATTCAAGCCGTTCAAAAACGCAATAGATAACTTGGATGCGTTAAGCATGCACCACATGGTACCTGTTCGGCACTGAAAAATTCTTCCAAGAGGAGAGATTATTGTTGGGTACTAAAAGTTGTCGGAGCTAGCCCTAATTTTGTACTACCTTTTTAGGCGACTGCCTCTTGTGTCTTAGCTTAGGGCCGTTTCTGATTATGACCATATGTCCACTTAACACTATTTGACTTGTGATTCAAAAAGTAATACTAGCATTGAACTAATGAAATACGGATAGAAGTATCATTAAAACAAACCTGGCCTATTTATATATATTATGATAAAAAATTCAGTGTATATATGCAGTATCAATTGAAGCACAACAATTCTTGAAATATTTTCAACATATAAAGTGAGAGGTGTAAATAAAATTTCTTACAGTACTATTTATTGGAGTGACTAACACAATTTAATATAGTGAGATCAGTAATTTACGAGTTTTCTTTCTCCAAAATCAATCGTTCCGCAAAACTTTTCTCACTTTGGTTATTCTACGCACACATAATTAATTAAATGGATCTTGCAATCGTGATTTTCAAAATTAAAACTTTGGTTTGTGGTTATGAGTATGTTTACAAACATCATTATCTATGAATATTCCACCCGCTAGTGGATGGTGGGATTGGTACTAAATGATTAGTCGAGATACGCATAAACTGTCCTGAACACAGAGTTAATTAAGGGCAAACCAACTCTTGGAATGGGAACTTGTCATATACACAGTATGTAAAGCCAACCCTTTTAGCATGTGCAGTGTCCAACTTAATTTGTAGTTGAAATCTTTGTGGGGCTGTTAATATTAATTGGGAGTGATGTAGATTAGGTTTTGTCTCTTTCCAGCAATGATTAGCTTTTTTGGGGCCGGGGTGAAGAAGCTTTTCTTTTTTATCTTTATGTGGCATGCCCATTTTTTCTTTTCTTTTTGGTTTTAATTAAATATAAGTAGGTAGAGGTAGAGGTAGAGGTAGTGGTAGTGGGAAATTTATGTGATATTTTTGTCATTCACCAATCTTCCTTTCCATTTTAAAGATGCATTAAAACACTAAGATAACAGGAGGTATCTTGCTTTTTATATGATACATACAAACTGATGGTAGGACTTTTTCTTTATTTCACCTTCCCTTTCTTTTCTTTTTTTTCCTTTTCTTTTTCGCTCTTTTGCTTTCTTTTATTTTTTATTTTTGGAAAAAAAATAAACCCATCTCCAACTTGTGTATGGGCATATAGAACTACAATATGTTGGTCTCAAAAGGCCCAAAACGGTTCAATAAACCCATCTCCAACTTGTGTATGGGCATATATATACTATTCTTTTCTTCCAAAAATATTACATAGTATTATCTAGTTTTACTTGTCAAAAGTAAGAAAGAAAATACCATATCAGCTGATGGTTGCTTTATCTAGTTATATCACTCATAAATTAGCTGTCGTCAAATTTCTCTGATTCTTCTTGTTAGAATACCTCCTCATGCTAACCAAAGGGGTTGGCTTGGTGCTCAAGGCCTGAGACGTAGAGATTTGCTCTCTCCTAATATTTCAGGTTCGAAACCTCTCAGATGATATCAACTCCTTAATTTGGCCGGGGCCTGTCCATACAAGACTTTGCTCCAGTTTTGATTGAGCCCCGCAAGTGGGCGGTGGGATTGTACCCCCAAGATTAGTCGAGGTGCGCTTAAGTTGACCAGAATACCTGAGTTGTAAAAAAAATACCTCCCCTTGCTAGAATTATATGTATTTTACACAAAGGCAATGCTAGAAACATAATTTTAAAATACAATTATGGATACAATGGGCTCAAAACTATTAAATTCAATTCGAGCTATATATATCAAATGGCTCCGGATTCATTGTTTCCGAAATTGTGTTTCTAGACCTTTTGTTAATAAACTTCCAAAAAATTAAGAGAGGAAAAAAAGAGAGGACATTTTGTTCATGCGAAATGATAAGAGTACCAACCAAATGACTACCGTCGGGGTACCGACCCACTACGGGTCTTGTAAGGATAATCCGAGCCGTTCAATAATTGTTTTTAAAAAAATCGAGTCCGCTTCCAAAAAATTAGTTAAATCCAATAGGTGTAGGTGCTCGATCGAATATTTCATTTTTTCATTCAGATTTCAGGATCGAATTGAGCTGATTTTTTAAAAGCTCAGTTAATTTTTTCTTAAAATTATTGAATAATTCGGATCATCTGTGCGAAAGCCGTTGATACCTTATCGGTATAAAACTTGTCGATACCACCAACGTTGTCTTTTGTTCACACAAATAGAATGAAAAGAATTTCCTTGAAAAACGAGAGAATATCTGCTTTTTGCTTTTCCAAATCCCAAATAAGTGAGAATTAGATTCCTGTTTATTTTTTATTTTTATATTGTCCTTGGGATTTTCTCACTTTTTGGAAGAAAAAAAAATCTTCAAAAACTTACTACTCCAGTATATAGAATTATTTATATATTTATGAGCACGGCAAAGACAACGTCAGAAGTGTCATTATCTGATGTCACATCCAGTGTCGAATAGAATTGGGTTTAGGTCCCAAATCTAATTTAGGCCCAACTTGCCGGCCGACAACAAAAGGGCCAATCGAGGTAATAGGCCCAGATAATAATAATAATAATAAAACCTTAATATTGTCACAACTCACAAAAACATGTACCGAGTCCTCCTTGTACATTGGACAACATCTTATTTATGGAGGAGCCGTAAATAAGGTTTACGGTGATTAATTTCGTGAATAAGTTTCTCTCTGAGCAGTTTCTATCTATGATCGGAGTCCTCTTACTTTACCTTTTTTTTTTTTTTTTGGTGATAATGATTTTAACTCATAACTGACGCAAGCAACATCTTCTATACATATCTCTAGTTTATATATTCTTAAAAACATTTTCCCTTTGTCCCTTTTTACAGTCCAGTATCTTATTTTTGGTTGTCTCTTAATAAGTGTCCATTTCATAAAATTAGTGGGTAAAAGTTGCTACATTTTTCATTTTGCCCCTAAAAGTATATTCCAGTTTGAAAAGTTAGTGAGTAAAAGTGTAATGATGATATCTCTATAGAGGGTAAGTAGGGAAAATTATAAACTTTTAGAGCGTAATGATAATATCGCCATAAAAAGTTGAATTTACGAAATGAAACTCTTAAAAAGGGACGGAGGGAGTAATAGCTAAATTGAATCTAGAAAGAATAGAGATCAAGACCACACATTTCATTACTTGCTCACAATTAAATTTACGGGTAAATTTATGTTATATCCTTTCGACTTTCTCATGAATTCTACTTCAGTCCTTCTATTTTCGATTTGGAAAATTCTAACCTTTCAATTTTAGTTGAGTTTCAATTTTGGTTGAGTTTCCAGTTTTTGGATGGAAAAGAGGCATGTGCTCCTCATGTGATAAGTTTACAGGGTGAATTTTGGCCATTTCCTTCCCCTCTCTCTCCTATTTTTTCTTAAAAAAGTAATCAACGTACCATTTAACCTTCAAAATAAAAATATTATCATTTGCTCCAGAAAAAAAATTCAATTAAATCAACCCAATCTAACTTTAACCTTCAAAATAAAAATCTCAATTTTCAGAAACCCATTTACATTTCACAAGCCAATTTTTAATTAAGTCACCACAGCCATGCACTGCCAAATTACAATATTTGTAGGCCCATTAGGCCACTATCTACCCATTGTAATCGGCCCTTCACGAATACCTCGCCCACTCGGTAACTTCTCATCTCCTTCCCCAGTAGTTGCTAGGGGTGATTTCGGTTCGGTTCGGGGTGAAATTTTCGAAGACCGATTCAGTCTTGGGTAAATATTTCCCAGACCGATCCCGACCGGTGTTGGAATTCGATTCGATTCGATTTGGGGTGGGGTCAGTCCAATCGGGGATTTCGTTCCATCGGAAATGGGCCTTAGTTGGGCCCATTTATATAACATGACAGTGGGCCAATGCGCCTAAACCCATGCCACTTAAATAAGGGAAAATGAAGGCCCATGACGTGTTTTGATAATTAATACCCACCAAGGACATTTTCAGCATTAACAAATGTTCTTAGCTTGTCCTTGACGGGTATTAATTATCAAAACACGTCATTGGCCGTCATTTTCCCTTTAAATAAACGTATACCATCAAATGGCCCAAACCAATACCATTCTCTCTCAACTTGACAGTGGGCCATATGGCCCAAACGGCCAAACCAAAGCAAACACCTGTTTGGCTGTTTTCCAAATTCCAACTACATTTTATCATTTTTTTAAAAAAAACTAATAAGGCCCAAGCATACTCAACCTGATAATAAATTGATTAAATTCCCAAGCAAACACCAATTCTTCCACCTATTTTTTTTTTTTTCAAACACCAACAACATAATCAAAGTCTCAAACTACGGAGAATTACAAGTACAGTTGAAAAGCCCAGTCCACACTATTCCTTAAAACCCAGGTGTTAAAAAGAGAAAAACTGAGACCTTATAACTAGAACAGATGGGGCATGTCCAGGCGATATGAGACACATTCCAACACACCCCCCTGGACCACAACACATGGCAACTGGACAATGGTTCACCAAACAAAAGCCCAACCAAGGCTCTGATACCAAGTTGAAAAACTCAGCCCACACTACTCCATTTTCAGCAAAATATAGAACCAGCAGAAAATTGCACCAACATACTTCAAGTATTGAACACCCAACATTGCAAAAGTCAAAGTCTACCAAGTTCAAAATACTAATGCCAACAATCCAGCTAGTAGCTTGGGCAAAACAAAAAACATACAAACTCAAAAGGTCCATACCTAGCTCCATGACATCAACTCCAAGGCTCCAAAATAAAAACAAACTATTTCAGTAGCATCCATCCAACACCCCACCTGTACAATACCTGAAATCAGTAGGCAAAACAACTGAAAAATTTTAGAAAACAAAAACAGACTATAATTTCATAAGAAAAATTATAGCAAACAGAAACAGATATGTGATTAGGATTTACCTCAATCATGAAATAAACAATTGCACCAACCCCTTACTCCTTAGTCCTTATCAGTTGAGTCCAAGACAACTAAAAACATTGAAGAAAAAAAATAAAGAAAAACATACAAGTAAGACATTCAACATGAAAGGAATTTAAGAACCATGAAATAAAGAAAACAAGAACTAAAAGTAAGAGTAGTACCCGAATCTAATTGCTCCAACTCATCAAGTTGTTATCTAATATTGATTTTTAGTTGGTTTTCTTATCCATTGTTGCATGCAAATAAGAGCCTCCACGGTCTTCGGAAAGAGAGAACTTTGATATGGGTCAATTACACAGCCGCCTGTGCTAAAAGTGGATTCGAAGGCGAGGGTGGACACATGGATAGCTAGCACATCTTGTGTCATTTGAGAGACAATTGGATACTTAAAGGAGCTTAACTTCCACCAACGCAATTCATCAAGCTCATCATAATCATCTTCACTAGCTTCCGCAAGATACTTTTCTAATTCTGATTTGTTTGTCATTTTGTTTCCTTATGCAAGTGCATCTTAAATTGAGGGGTAAATTACAGTTAACCCCCTCTAACTATGCCTCGGTGACACTTAACCCCCTCTAACTATTATTTTTGGCACTTAACCCCCTCTAACTAACTGAACTTCAAACGGTCATAACTTCAAACGGTCATAACTTCTTCGTCCGAAATCGAAAACATGCAAATTATATATCGATTTCGAGATCTTGAAGTCAGCTTTCTAATGACACCAAAATCACATCACGATTCAAAGCACACAAAAAGTTATGATTAAATGAGTAAGGGCTAGTAGACAAAAAGACCGTTTTGATCATAACTTTCTGTGTGCTTTGAATCGTGATGTGATTTTGATGTCATTAGAAAGCTGACTTCAAGACCTCGAAATCGATATATAATTTGCATGTTTTCGATTTCGGATGAAGAAGTTATGACCGTTTGAATTTCAGTTAGTTAGAGGGGGTTAAGTGCCAAAAATAATAGTTAGAGGGGGTTAAGTGTCACCGAGGCATAGTTAGAGGGGGTTAACTGTAATTTACCCTAAATTGAGATTTCAAAGATTTATGATTACAAATGTCTATTTCAAATCCATCTAAATTTACCTTATCCGATGATCTCCCCACCTCTTGGCTACGCACATTCAAGCTTGCACTATTCTTCATATACCGTTCAAATAAACGGGTAATTCCATGTGTTATCATGTCCGTCAACTCACCAACCAACTTCTTATCATAACCCAAAGTATTTCGAAAGCAATATTCAAAGAATTCAACTTTGCTTTGAGGGTCAAGAACAACCGCAAATATCATCATTTGATTAATCTCATATCAAGTGTCAAATCACTATCATCGGATGCACACAACTTCATAATATCTTGTTGAATCAACCCCATTTCATCAAAAAAAAGCATTGCAAGTGACGTACAAAGAATCCAAAAATTTTAAAGTTGCAATGTAAAACACTTGAAGAAACAAAAGTACATCTTAATCTTTTCCCAATCACTTGAAGTTGAAGGCCCAACATTTTCCTTCCGCTCTTTTTCCCTCCCTTTCCTTCTCTTTCTCTCAATTTCAATTATCCTACCTAGACCTTCAAAAGCATCAATATCATCAAATTCCTCATCCATCTCTTCCTCTCTTACAATTAATTTGAAGGTCGGTCATCAGTAATCGATCAAAAACCTTTTGATAAGTTAGAGCCATCTCCAACATAAAAAATGTGTAGTTCCACCGAGTAGACACATCCAAATAAGGTTTAAAGTTGAAGGCCCAACATTTTCCTTCCGCTCTTTTTCCCTCCCTTTCCTTCTCTTTCTCTCCTCAATTTCAATTATCCTACCTAGACCCTCAAAAGCATCAATATCATCAAATTCCTCATCCATCTCTTCCTCTCTTACAATTAATTTGAAGGTCGGGTCATTAGTAATCGATCAAAAACCTTTTGATAAGTTAGAGCCCTCTCCAACATAAAAAATGTGTAGTTCCACCGAGTAGACACATCCAAATAAGGTTTAAGCCTACATACAATGCCTTCCATTTCAATATATGACTCTGCCATTTTAGATGGGGAAGACCTCACATATTTCATAATATTTCGCACCCTTGCAATTGGGACATCAATCTCTTGCAATTCCTCATGTACGACTAGATTTAAGATATGTGCCTAACATCTCACATGCAAGAACTCGTGATTTAAAATGGTGGTCTTCCTATATTTGGTCTTTCTCTCCAAGTAAGCAATCAAAAGATAATACGAGGATGCATTATCAACCGTAACAGTTAGAAACTTATCAGTCCCCCAATCTAACAAGTATTGTTCAACCATTCTACTAAGAGTCTCACCCTTATGATTAGGAACAACACAAATTCATAATTTTCTTTTGATATTTCCAATTCTAAGCAATAAAGTATCCCGTAAGACACGTAATTTAAATTTTGGACCAAAGTCCAAGTGTCCATTCTAAAACACAACCTTTCACGCTTAAGTATTTGTTTTAATGCTTTTTTCTCTTCCCCATGTACGAGCATGCACTGCTTAGCCATTACAATCCTACCAGGAGGCTTCCAGATTGGTTGAACGACACGTAAAATGTTGGAATCCTTCTTCCTTAGCAAATGAAAATGACAACTCATCAATTATTATCATTTTCACTAGTGCCCTTCCACATGCGTCAGCACTAAAGGTCATGAGCACAAGTTTTGCACTTGTTTGATCATTGTGTTTCTTTTTTTGAAAACTAAGAATTTTTTGCCACGTACCCGTAAATTTATTGCTCATGGGATAATTGGTACACTAATTCTTAAGATGATGAGTCAGTGACGTAGTACCATTATTCTTTGAATGACATGCATAACTCTTCACACACAAGTTGTGAAATTATGCGGAAGCGTTCAATCTACTCCTAGAGGGGGGGTGAATAGGAGTTTTGAACAAAAATCACCAATTTTGTTGATCTAAAAATTAATATTGATGAACGGGTTGATTATCTCGATTAATCCAAACCAAAAAATCAAGTAGTGCAGTAGAATAAAAATTGAGACAAGATACGCACGATTTACGTGGAAAAACTTAGGGTCCTAAATAACCCTAAGCCAAAACCACGGCCTAACACTACTGATATATTCTATTAATCAAAAAGAAGTACAGATTGCAAAATAGTAAAAACCTTACCCAAGCCTTTACCTATTCTCGCCAATCTCCGATGCTCCCAGAGCTTCTTCAAGATCCAATAGATGCACCACGGACTTCACGCCCGATCTCCGGATTCAACCGGCTCCGAATCAATCTCCCAAAGATTCGGCCACAGCAGCAAACGGCGCAAGAATCACGAACAGTGGATGATTAATGAATGGTTTGATATGAAACGTTTTCTCTGCCGCAAAATCCCCAAAAAGAAGATGCAAACCCTTTATGTTCTTTTTGTACCAAAAACTCTCGCTCTCTCTGTATTTTTTGTTTCAAAAAAAATAACAAGGGTTGCTATAAAAAAAAACTCTTCTCGGGGTCATTTTCCCTATGGTGATCAACACCCTTTTTATACGACAATTTTTTCCTTAAAACAAGTCTTATAATGACACATAAATGGAAAGAAAATTTTCGGACCCTTTCAAAGATATTTGATTTAGGATACATATATATATGGAAAGACTAATTACCGGAGAGATTTACCGGCAAGAAAAATGTGCAGGAATAAAATTTCTAATCTTGCATGTTGTGTTGTGTAATGCTTTTACCTCTCACGCAATTGGATTGATTTTGCAGCAGTCAGCTTGGCGCAGATAATGGGAGGAGCATCGTGCGAGCAACTACCCACTACGAACCTACCCATTACAATCAAATGGAGTCGATATAGCAAAGACACCAATGGAGGTTTTGGACAACCCCGGAAAGTGCCAAAATATCTAACAATCTCTCCCTTTGGCATTTCCGGGACAAAACCAACTGCACTAAAACACAACGGAAAAAATACAACTGAAAGAAATAAGCACTAGCCTAAACTAGGTCTATCCAATGAAACTTGAGTTGCACTTCCAATACCTGCAAAGATAGCTCAACAAAAACTATGTGACAAAATATATGTTTCGAAAAGTAGAATGGGTCAGCATAATTTAATAATAAACGACAAAGCAACATTATATCCAAAAGCATGAAAACTCAACCAGCAATTCATCAGTAAAATAAATCTCTCCTTATAATATCTCCCCAACTGAACAATAGCATTCAACAAATGAACAAAAGTACTCGCCATCACCATACCAGAACCATATAAATCAACCACAAAAACTCTCTCCCCCTTTTTGTCACGGAAAAACAAAGGAAAGGAGCATATTGACCAAATTCGAACAAAGAGTTTCAATGGAAACTCGATTGATGGTTCGGGGGACTAATTTCTAGACAGTGAGTTGTGATTGACACTTGATGGATTAGTTGACCGACTTTAGTTCAAAAATATATATTTCAAATAGCATAGCCAACTCGTCCCAAAATGCTATACTATTAATGACAAATATGACTGGATTTTTGAAAAAATGGAGTTTGGTGTCGCACACAATGAATTCATACGGATGCATCGAGAACATAATCCATGCACTTCTTGTGAACAAAAGCAATGTTTGCCATTATCAAAGACCTTATAAGCAAAACAAAAGAATTCGCAATGCAGTCGTTCAGCAAAGAGATAATTAGAAGAAGAATGAAGCATAAAACAAGGCCGTATGACAAAGTGTGTGTGCGTCACGTAAATAATGTCAAGCTTAACTCAGTCCAAGAGGAATATTCTCATGTACGGAAGGATTTTCAGGGTAACTCCCCCTCAAGAAGTCAAACCAAGCTAGGTCCTCAAAGTGAAATAAAGAGAACCACAAACTCCCCCTCAACAGAACAACTTTTTTTTTTTTTTTTGGGGATAAAGACATCCACTATTATTCCACCGCTGTTTGACGCGAACACTCACTGCTTACTGAGGCAAGAGGCCCGGTTACTAGGCAAGTGGCCCAGGAGTCATACGTACCTTCACAAGGTCTATCCACCTTTTGACGCGAACGCTTAGAGGGAGAATACCTCACCCCAATTGTTCGGTTATTCAATGAACGCCCGGATAGGTAAAGAATATAAAAGTACCAGCTAAGTGTTTTTGCAAGAGAAAAACGGTACAAGGTAAAATCACTAGGGAATAGTAGCCAAAGGTCAATCTCAAGGGGGCAAACACATGAACATGTCCAAGTACATGAGAATAACCAAAAGGAGTTGAGGGAGCAATAAATCACGTACGTGATATAGTGGAAATCATAAAGCCATGAAATATGGTACATCCAAAGTCTAAAAATTCTCAAGGATGAAAAAAACACATTGAATGCAAGTATTCTGACTACAACGGCCATGAACATGAGAAACAAAAAAAACATCTGTTCACAAAATTTTTCTTTTCTTTTTTTTTAAGTCCAAAAAAAATATGCAGAACAAAAAAAAAATGGAAATAAAAATAAAAGAAAAAGTTTTACATGCCTACTCTAGAATGATAGCACACAAAGCACGCAAATGAGAGACATGCAAACCCACTGAATCTAATCCATGGAA
Organism: Rhododendron griersonianum; assembly: GCA_018127125.1. Classification (NCBI taxonomy): domain Eukaryota; kingdom Viridiplantae; phylum Streptophyta; class Magnoliopsida; order Ericales; family Ericaceae; genus Rhododendron; species Rhododendron griersonianum. The sequence goes on along the minus strand of CM030796.1, from coordinate 26,430,853 downwards.
ACATGACCAATAGACTTCCTAAGGTACTCAAACCTAAGGGAATCTAACGGTTTTGTGAAAATATCAGCTTTTTGTTCATGTGTGGGTATAAACTCAAGTGTCATGACACCATTGTCAACCAAATCACGAATAAAATGATGATGGGTGTCATGTTTAGTCCTAGAATGTTGGACTGGATGACACACATTAGAACCGGCAATTTCAACACAATAGCAATTGTCCGAGGAACGAACACCTTTAACCACACACACACCCGAAGCATCAACAATGGAGCAATTATTTTTAGAAAAATTGACTTTATGCATAGTATCACAAAATTGACCTATGCTTAACAGGTTAGCTTTCAACCCCTCAACATATAATACGTTATCTAATGGAGGGATCCCGGGTGCGTTTATGGTGCCTTGTCCTATGATTTTACCTGTATTACCATTGCTAAATGTGATAAACCCACCATTATACTTCTCTAGCTTAGCAAAGAGAGACTTATCTCCAGTCATGTGCCTTGAACATCCACTGTCTAAGTACCAGGCAAAGGCATCCTGTGCTTTAAACGCAGTGTGTGCAACATGACAAACGACATTCACTCTCTTCCATGTTTGCTTTGGTTTGGTGTTCACATGCGAGGTGTGACCGTGTGTGATACGTCTTTCAACAATCCTATTAGTCTCTCCATTATTGTTTGCCAAATTTGACAACTTTTTGATTTCCTCGACGAGGTGAGAAGTTTGATTCGCCAACTGACTCAATATCTTTCGAAAATTCTCATTCTTAATGTTTGTGGGAGACTGACGCACAACTTGAGGTCTTCCCACATTGGGTTGACCATATCGAACACTTTTATTAACTGGGGCTACAAATAATTTCCCCTTTGTTCTCTGAATATTGTCCCTTCTAAGTGTATAACAAAAAGGTCGAATGTGACCTTGACCACCACAATAGTGACAAATAAAAGGATTTTTCTTCTCAGGAGCATGATTATTGTTGTATGCATTTTTAATGATGGTGGGAGATTTAATAGAAGATTCGGGTTTATCGCTCACTACCTCATTCTTTGCAATTTTAGATTTCTCAAACATGATTTCCTTCTTTGTGAACTCGTTAGCCTTAGAAGTGAGTGAAGGTGGATCAACGAACCCTAAGCCGCTTCTATTTCTAAACGTACGTGTCATCTCGGCAATACGAGTTGCGCCACACTCATTACGCTTTATGGCCTCAGTGGCCTCCCTAAGGTCATGCTCCAATTCAAAAATTCTATCCTTAGACCCTTCAAGGGCCTTCAAGGCATCCACATGATCTCTCTCAATTTTGGCAAACTTGTCTTCCAGATTAGAGTTATAGGCTTTTAATTTTTCAAACTCGACGTTCTTAGATTCAATGTCATCACTCAGTTTGTTCCTCTCACTACTAATTCTCTCGATGACATTCAAGAGTTCCTTTGTTTTCTTTTTCAGTTTGACACCCTCTTTAAACAATTGATTATAGGCCTCATGAATTGAATCTATATCATCATCACTATTCTCACAATCTTCGTCAGTCGAGACATACTTACTATCATCGCTAAGAGTTGTAGAAAGTTCAACCGATTTGGGGGACTTAATGTTGGCAACAAGCACAGAATATCTAGGAGCTTCAGAACCCCCATCACTATTCTCATCACTATCGTCATCCCACATAGCCTTATACCCCTTAGCCACTTTCTTTTTAAGAGTGTTTGCACACTCTGCCTGAACATGCCCAAAACCGTGGCACTCGTGACATTGTATACTTTGGGGTTTCTTAAATTTATCAATGGATGATTTCTTTTCATTATCCCCAGAGTTAAAATTCTTACCTCCACTAGTCGAAGAAGAAAAATTTCCAGATTTATTATTTTTATGAAATTTAACAAATTTTCTGAATTTCTTAGCAAAGAAATCTAGTTCTTCTTCGTCAAGGTTATCATCACTCGCTTGTGTCACAGAGGATTCTTCTCTAGAAGATTTAAAAGCAATGCTTTTATTAGGCTTTAATGTAGGTTTTTTCGAAAGATGATTCAATTCAAACGTTTGAAGTTTTCCTACAAGTTCCTCAAAAAGAATATCATCAACTTTATCACTTTCTTCTATTGCAACTACCTTAGCCCTAAACCTCTCAGGAAGAGACCTAAGCACTTTACGGCAAACTTTGAGATTGGAAATTGGTTCACCTAATGCATGAAAAGTGTGAGAACCCTCACGTTAAAAATAGTATTAGTACATGATAATTCGTCACTACCTTTAATTATTGGTCACAGACATATTTTACAAGTCAACTGACCAGACATTTCAAATCTCTGTGTTTTAGATTTTTCCTTGAAATTCCAAGAATGGGGTTATTCTTAGAATTATTTATTTAGGGTACTGTGCGAATTTCATATTTTTCTGACTTCGGAACCCGTACAGTTTTTCGAGTCGCGCGCGAGTCGCGCTCCGGAACTAGCCATGCGTGCATGGCTAGGTGTCAAGACCAAGTCAACACTTGGCAACCCCATTAGTTTAGTTGGGTGCCAAGTGTACACTAGCATATAATTATTCATTAATCATATTATTACTATAGTATTTTGCAAGAAAAAGGAAATAAAAAGAAGAGAAAGAAGAGGAGAGGTCGGCAGAAGAGAGAGAGAGAGAGAGAGAGAGAGAGAGAGAGAGAGAGAGAGAGAGAGAGAGAGAGAGAGAGAAGAGGAAGGAAGAAGAGAAGCCATTTTAGCTCTTCCAAGGTCTGGACCAGCCCTTAGACACTAAGGTTCTCCGTCAAATCTTGCCGGTAACTTCTTAAACTTTCCTGACAGCTTTCTGGACCATCACAAATTCGTATTTTGAGAACCCTTCTGCTATGATTCAATTTTTGAAGTCTTCATAACTTTTAAAGTACATTTAAATACGAAGATTTTGACACCAAGAACATGCAAAACCGATCAACACAGAATTAGTTATGAATTTTTGAATACTGACTGTAATCTTTGTGTCCGAATCTGATTGTATCTGTCTTCTTTTAAATTTATGGAAACTTTCACTACTTGCATGGCTATGGTTTTTTTTTCAAGAATTAAACCTTTAAGTTGGAAACATTTTGGCGTTGGAATCAAATCATTTGGATAAATATAAAATATTTGGTGAATTTTTAAAGTAGAGTTGTCTGACATGGACATAAACTGTGATCGATCTGTTTTCTTTTGTTTGCCGAGAAAAATCCTTTAGATTTATGAATCTTATATTTTTACTGAGAATAATACTTTACGTTTCGCAACTTTGAGCACTAGTTTCAACATTTTTGAAGTTGAAATGAATTAGTTATGGTTTTTCTACTAAAACATGTTTGGCTGCCCTGTTTTCTGTAGAACAGCTTGTTCTTTTGAAATCTAAAGAATATTTGGTTGATAACTAATCTTCCAATTTTTACAGTAGATACACATGGACGTTACGCAAGTTTGGGCGATGGTTTGAGTATTTTTGGACTTTTTATGAATAAGATATGATTTTTCAAATAAAGGGTGACAGATTTTAGTAAATGAGCAAAGTATTGTTTTTATTTCTTAAAATACCTTGCATGCATAGATTTTTGAGAGTTTTTGACAAAACTAAGTTTTTTCCCAGAAATTTCACGTGATATTAAGGTAGAAATGTGTTTACCATTTTACCAATAGAGGTTGTTGAACCTCCGATCCATTGTGTTGCGTTTCTACGCCAAAAATAGACTTTGTATATAATTTTATTGATTTTTGTAAAAATTACAGGATTGTAATTTTTGAATAATTCGGATACTTAAATTTTACACTTCGTACTTAGAGATTTAAAATGACTATTTTGCCCTTGGGATTCAATGTGTGCTAAAATGACCTTTTTAGTCATAAATGTTTTAAAACTGAGTTTTATACTTGAGTTCAGAATGAATTATGATTTTTGGATCAGATTTGATAAGATGAGAGATCTGAGTTCATAGCGCTTGGATAGATTGACCTTGGAACGTAAAATGACCATTTTACCCCTAGTAACAGATCGGCTCTAAGCCATGACTTAGAGGACTAGAATTAGATTATTCGGACTTAGTACATTAATTGTACTCATACTTGGACGTTTATAATATTCTCATTAGGTCTGTGTGATCGTTAGTGTGAAATACGTGAAGACTCGAGTAGAGATTAGCTGCGTCTTCAGGAGCAAGGTGAAACATGCGTATCTTGTTTACATTTGTTGTTTAAATATTTCATTGCTGTTGAAATATCTTAGAAATGTTTTCTAAATGGAATCATGGATATTTATTAACTTGTTAAATGACTTGATGAAATGTATATTTTTCTGTCGATGCATCTGAATAAGTGTCCGTGCTTGAGGACTTTAAACAGACAAAGTGGATTTGGAGTTATAAGGTTGGAGGATATTGACCAGGTATCCTGATGGTTTGACGTCATTCCCTTTTATGATATAGAGGTCGCTCCTCTAGAATTCTGGTTGAAACTTGTTCATGAAAGATGTGCGAAATCGACGAGTATTATGAAATGTGATATTTTTAATATCATGATGGTTTTCTGCTTTATCCTGAAAAGTTGGATTTCATTCTGTGAATGAACTGATGAACCGATGACTTAGAATTATTGCTTTTAGCATAAGTCTATTGAAAGACTTGTATTCATTTTATTATGGACTTGAAATTTGATTATCTTCGAAAGGAAGTACATTTTACATGTTCGATACTGAAAAGTATGACTACACTTTTTATAAGATGTTAGTTGTATCCATGATTTAACATGTTTAATGGATATGTCATGTTTCATACGAGCTTTAGCTTATGGAGTTTTTCAAAAACCATACTTTTCAGGTTAGCAGCATTAGATGGACTCGGCTTTGCTCTCAAGTCGAAATCTTTTTGGTGATCAGTTCTTATGTGTATATAGTAGTACTGTTCTGATGTGAGTATAGAGCTATGAGGACTTGACTTGAAGACATTTGAATTTTGATAACCGCTTGTTCCGGTCAGGTTACGCTATGGTTACTTGCAGGTATTGTTAAGCAGTTATATTTATTTCCGCACGTAGAACTCTGGAATATGTTGGAATTATTGAAATTGTACTTCCGCAGCTTACTGAATTTCTTAAGGTAAACTATTTTTGATGAGAGGATTTTATGAATTCCCTAAACTGATTTATTAAGATAGGCCTAGGGTGACCTAGACTCACTGGCCGGTCATTAGACCTTTAACCCACGGGTTTGGGTCGTGACAGAAGTGGTATCAGAGCAGCAGTTTTCGGAATTTTAAAAAAAAAAAAATCCAGAGTTAAGATCACTACACATTATATTGCACCTATGTGACTACTTGTATAGTTACTATGTTTGCTTGTAACTATTCAACACGTAAGTTGAATTTTTCGGTCGATAGACCATTTTACCTTAGAACGACACTTGAGGTCTAGTTCAGCAGTTGGCATGAATTAATATGGTGATTAGTGGACATGGGTCGACGCCATTGATGGTTATAATTTTTCACGAGGGATATCATATGCATAATATATTGGATTATTGCACTTTTCGATGGAAATATTGTGGAACCTAGAGAGGTACAAGAAAACTGTACATTGATCAGAGGTGAAATTTACAACCGATTAGAGAATTGAATTTTGGTAGCTCAGCTTAGACATGTATGTGCTGAGTGGAGATTATTATGAAGAATAGATTGCAGAGTTCCTCTATTCCATAGAAATTGGATTGTAGCTTTCCATATTGCGCTTGGAGTGATGGTCTTCCTTGCATTAGTACTCGAGTTAGTACATGGAATTGAAAATCTTTTGAAGGAAATTTTTTTGAATTAGAACTTTCACCTTACAAGAGAGAGATGGATACTTGAAGATGTGAAAGTTAGCACACCTCGTTGAGGAGAATTTTTATGATCGTTATTTGTACTAAGTTACATATATAGAGAGTTTGATTGCTCATTGGGTTAGGTGAATTCGATGCTACAACCTAGGAATCCTAGAAAGCCCAGTATGAATTGGGGAAAGTTTGAATTTGTGGATTTAGCCCATGTAGATCATACCTTATCGTGATTGAGAATTGAACCTACGAATTTTGAGGCTTATGCTCTTGTTTTTTTAATAGACAATAGTAGATGGGTAAGGAAGGGGAGTCGTATTAGTTCAATGAGAATAAAAGAGTTTGGGTTGAGCAATGAAGGGAACAAGTTGAACAAGAAATCTAGTATGGAAAAGTTGAACAAACAACCAGATAAAAACTAGAGAGGTACAATAGAAAAAAAAATTTATGTGTCATTTGTGAAAACAATCATTTGACGCTATGTTGTGATGATGATAGAAGGAGATTGACGATGGCAAGGTTTTAATTTTGTTTTGAAGTGGTAAGAGAAGGACGTACAAATGGGAAGAGAACAGTCATAGGCCACAGTTCCTAGGAATGGCAATGCAAAGAGTAGTTGTGACAACAATGAGAAGAGTGCGCAGCGGAAGCATGGTGGAATATGCTAAGAGGATATGAAATGGGAGTATGAGAAGAAAAAAAAAAAAGGGGAACCGCAAAATTTGTCTCCTACTAGTGTGAAACCCCTAAATGATGATCCCTAAGAGTTGTTATAGGCATTGGAGGAAAAAAAAAAATTTTAAAAAAAAAGGCTTGGTGTGTGCTATTTGTGATAAGAACATAAGGAATTACTTGCCGCTAGCAATACTAAAGTATGTTATGGGTGTCATTAGATGGTATATGAAAGATAGAGTCGGGATCTTGAATTCATGAGGCGTACATGGGTTAATGTAAGTTAGCCATATATACTTTACTTGTGCAGCTACCTGATATGTAGAAGTAGTTTTTTCTACTTAACTCATAGATATATTACTTGATCCCTTTAACTTATTGATTTAATTGGTGACGTACCCTGAGGGCTTCTGGTATGGAAAAGGGAAACATGAGAATTTTTCTTTTAGAAATGAAAACGTAATGTTCTATGTGAATTATTAAGCTCTAATTCATGATGCATGTGAAAATTTTATTCCGAGTGAAGTATTGAGTAGTAAAGATGAATGTATATGGCATAAATGAAACACGTTTTTGTTAAACTTTGACAATCTACTTTTGGATATTCAGTTGGAAGGGCGACTGGCCACCGCAACTTCATGTCGAATATCCGAAATAGAAACGCTAATACAAGATATGAGAAAAAGTTTTCAAATTACAATGACATTAAATTTCGATAGAAATATCAAAGTTAAAGACTGATACTTGTTTGTTGACTTTACACCTTTGAGACATGATTTTTCTGATGTGAACTTCTTTATAAGGGACAATTTAGACACTAAGAAATATATTGTGAGTATGGTTGATGGATTGTGAAAGAAATTAGGGCAGCATTTACTGTCGGAATATTATCACAATGGTTAATTATCACATTTTGATGCACACTAAGGCGGTTGGTGAAGAATTTTCATCATGATGGGCAGATATTAGAAAATTCTTAGATGGGTTGGAAGCACATCGTTTTGTACAGAATTCTTGAGTTAATCATTATTTGTTTTGATTCTATGTTTGGATCTTTATAAGATCGATTGTATTTTCTTAAAGGTTTCACCTATGAAAGGAATTTTGAGGTTCGTGAGGAAAGGAAAGTTGTGGGTCCTTTTGAAATCGTAGAGAGGATTGGGCCAGGTGCTTATCGTTTAGCATTGACCTTAGAACTTGCAAAAGTTCATGATGTGTTTCATGTATCCATATTAAAGACGTTATATTAGTGACTCCTCTTACGCCTTGGAACAACCTCAAGTAGAGTTACAAGAGGATTTGAGGTAAGAAGAATCTGCTTGTGTTTTAAATTGGTAAGAGAAGCGGTTCAGGAACGAAGTAGTTCCACTCATGAAAGTTTGGTGGGAAAACCATTTTATTGGTGAAGCCACTTGGGGAAAACATGAGTTGATATGCGTGAGTGTTACCCAGAGTTGTTTGTTGTTGGTACTTGGTAAGCTACCGACTACATACTTTATGTGTGTATATGTTAAGTTAATTTGGAGGACCAAATTTCCTAAGAGGGGAGGAATGTGAGAACCCTCACGTTAAAAATAGTATTAGTACATGATAATTCGTCACTACCTTTAATTATTGGTCACGGACATATTTTACAAGTCAATTGGCCAGACATTTCAAATCTCTGTGTTTTAGATTTTTCCTTGAAATTCCAAGAATGGGGTTATTCTTAGAATTATTTATTTAGGGTACTGTGCGAATTTCATATTTTTCTGACTTCGGAACTCGTACAGTTTTTCGAGTCGTGCGCGAGTCGCGCTCCGGAACTAGCCATGCGTGCATGGCTAGGTGTCAAGACCAAGTCAACACTTGGCAACCCCATTAGTTTAGTTGGGTGCCAAGTGTACACTAGCATATAATTATTCATTAATCATATTATTAATATAGTATTTTGCAAGAAAAAGGAAATAAAAAGAAGAGAAAGAAGAGGAGAGGTCGGCAGAAGAGAGAGAGAGAGAGAGAGAGAGAGAGAGAGAGAGAGAGAGAGAGAGAGAGAGAGAGAGAGAGAGAAGAGGAAGGAAGAAGAGAAGCCATTTTAGCTCTTCCAAGGTCTGGACCAGCCCTTAGACACTAAGGTTCTCCGTCAAATCTTGCCGGTAACTTCTTAAACTTTCCTGACAGCTTTCTGGACCATCACAAATTCGTATTTTGAGAACCCTTCTGCTATGATTCAATTTTTGAAGTCTTCATAACTTTTAAAGTACGTTTAAATACGAAGATTTTGACACCAAGAACATGCAAAACCGATCAACACAGAATTAGTTATGAATTTTTGAATACTGACTGTAATCTGTGTGTCCGAATCTGATTGTATCTGTCTTCTTTTAAATTTATGGAAACTTTCACTACTTGCATGGCTATGGTTTTTTTTTCAAGAATTAAACCTTTAAGTTGGAAACATTTTGGCGTTGGAATCAAATCATTTGGATAAATATAAAATATTTGGTGAATTTTTAAAGTAGAGTTGTCTGACATGGACATAAACTGTGATCGATCTGTTTTCTTTTGTTTGCCGAGAAAAATCCTTTAGATTTATGAATCTTATATTTTTACTGAGAATAATACTTTACGTTTCGCAACTTTGAGCACTAGTTTCAACATTTTTGAAGTTGAAATGAATTAGTTATGGTTTTTCTACTAAAACATGTTTGGCTGCCCTGTTTTCTGTAGAACAGCTTGTTCTTTTGAAATCTAAAGAATATTTGGTTGATAACTAATCTTCCAATTTTTACAGTAGATACACATGGACGTTACGCAAGTTTGGGCGATGGTTTGAGTATTTTTGGACTTTTTATGAATAAGATATGATTTTTCAAATAAAGGGTGACAGATTTTAGTAAATGAGCAAAGTATTGTTTTTATTTCTTAAAATACCTTGCATGCATAGATTTTTGAGAGTTTTTGACAAAACTAAGTTTTTTCCCAGAAATTTCACGTGATATTAAGGTAGAAATGTGTTTACCATTTTACCAATAGAGGTTGTTGAACCTCCGATCCATTGTGTTGCGTTTCTACGCCAAAAATAGACTTTGTATATAATTTTATTGATTTTTGTAAAAATTACAGGATTGTAATTTTTGAATAATTCGGATACTTAAATTTTACACTTCGTACTTAGAGATTTAAAATGACTATTTTGCCCTTGGGATTCAATGTGTGCTAAAATGACCTTTTTAGTCATAAATGTTTTAAAACTGAGTTTTATACTTGAGTTCAGAATGAATTATGATTTTTGGATCAGATTTGATAAGATGAGAGATCTGAGTTCATAGCGCTTGGATAGATTGACCTTGGAACGTAAAATGACCATTTTACCCCTAGTAACAGATCGGCTCTAAGCCATGACTTAGAGGACTAGAATTAGATTATTCGGACTTAGTACATTAATTGTACTCATACTTGGACGTTTATAATATTCTCATTAGGTCTGTGTGATCGTTAGTGTGAAATACGTGAAGACTCGAGTAGAGATTAGCTGCGTCTTCAGGAGCAAGGTGAAACATGCGTATCTTGTTTACATTTGTTGTTTAAATATTTCATTGCTGTTGAAATATCTTAGAAATGTTTTCTAAATGGAATCATGGATATTTATTAACTTGTTAAATGACTTGATGAAATGTATATTTTTCTGTCGATGCATCTGAATAAGTGTCCGTGCTTGAGGACTTTAAACAGACAAAGTGGATTTGGAGTTATAAGGTTGGAGGATATTGACCAGGTATCATGATGGTTTGACGTCATTCCCTTTTATGATATAGAGGTCGCTCCTCTAGATTCTGGTTGAAACTTGTTCATGAAAGATGTGCGAAATCGACGAGTATTATGAAATGTGATATTTTTAATATCATGATGGTTTTCTGCTTTATCCTGAAAAGTTGGATTTCATTCTGTGAATGAACTGATGAACCGATGACTTAGAATTATTGCTTTTAGCATAAGTCTATTGAAAGACTTGTATTCATTTTATTATGGACTTGAAATTTGATTATCTTCGAAAGGAAGTACATTTTACATGTTCGATACTGAAAAGTATGACTACACTTTTTATAAGATGTTAGTTGTATCCATGATTTAACATGTTTAATGGATATGTCATGTTTCATACGAGCTTTAGCTTATGGAGTTTTTCAAAAACCATACTTTTCAGGTTAGCAGCATTAGATGGACTCGGCTTTGCTCTCAAGTCGAAATCTTTTTGGTGATCAGTTCTTATGTGTATATAGTAGTACTGTTCTGATGTGAGTATAGAGCTATGAGGACTTGACTTGAAGACATTTGAATTTTGATAACCGCTTGTTCCGGTCAGGTTACGCTATGGTTACTTGCAGGTATTGTTAAGCAGTTATATTTATTTCCGCACGTAGAACTCTGGAATATGTTGGAATTATTGAAATTGTACTTCCGCAGCTTACTGAATTTCTTAAGGTAAACTATTTTTGATGAGAGGATTTTATGAATTCCCTAAACTGATTTATTAAGATAGGCCTAGGGTGACCTAGACTCACTGGCCGGTCATTAGACCTTTAACCCACGGGTTTGGGTCGTGACAAAAAGAATTAACAATATCACTCAGCTTGGTGATAAAACTATCAAAATTTTCATCTTCGGACATTCTCAGTTCCTCAAAACGAGTGGTCAGCATTTGAAGTTTAGAGGTCTTAACAGTTTTGGTGCCTTCGTGGGTAACACGCAAAATCTCCCATGCTTCCTTGGCGGTATCACATGCGGAGATACGACTAAATTCAGTTTTACTTAAAACACCATAGATAGCTCCTAAAGCACGAGAATTGGCCTCGAAACTATCATTATCCGCAGTGTTCCACTCAGTGTCTTCTTTAAGTCTCATCTTCTTAGTAGTTGTGTCCTCTATTTTAGGAGATTCATACCCGTAGCTCACAGATCTCCAAACCCTAATACCTAGAGAACTTAAATGTGTCGTCATTCGTGCTTTCCAGTAGGGATAATCATTCCCATCAAAGTAGGGCGGCCTAGAGTTAGAGGCTCCCTCACGTGGTGCATTCATGTCCAGGATCAAAGGATCAAAACTCAGGTGTTTAAACCTAAACAGAGCAACCCGCTTTGATACCAATTGAAATTATGCGGAAGTGTTCAATCTACTCCTAGAGGGGGGGTGAATAGGAGTTTTGAACAAAAATCACCAATTTTGTTGATCTAAAAATTAATATTGATGAACGGGTTGATTATCTCGATTAATCCAAACCAAAAAATCAAGTAGTGCAGTAGAATAAAAATTGAGACAAGATACGCACGATTTACGTGGAAAAACTTAGGGTCCTAAATAACCCTAAGCCAAAACCACGGCCTAACACTACTGATATATTCTATTAATCAAAAAGAAGTACAGATTGCAAAATAGTAAAAACCTTACCCAAGCCTTTACCTATTCTCGCCAATCTCCGATGCTCCCATAGCTTCTTCAAGATCCAATAGATGCACCACGGACTTCACGCTCGATCTCCGGATTCAACCGGCTCCGAATCAATCTCCCAAAGATTCGGCCACAGCAGCAAACGGCGCAAGAATCACGAACAGTGGATGATTAATGAATGGTTTGATATGAAACGTTTTCTCTGCCGCAAAACCCCCAAAAAGAAGATGCAAACGCTTTATGTTCTTTTTGTACCAAAAACTCTCGCTCTCTCTGTATTTTTTGTTTCAAAAAAAATAACAAGGGTTGCTATAAAAAAAAACTCTTCTCGGGGTCATTTTCCCTATGGTGATCAACACCCTTTTTATACGACAATTTTTTCCTTAAAACAAGTCTTATAATGACACATAAATGGAAAGAAAATTTTCGGACCCTTTCAAAGATATTTGATTTAGGATACACATATATATGGAAAGACTAATTACCGGAGAGATTTACCGGCAAGAAAAATGTGCAGGAATAAAATTTCTAATCTTGCATGTTGTGTTGTGTAATGCTTTTACCTCTCACGCAATTGGATTGATTTTGCAGCAGTCAGCTTGGCGCAGATAATGGGAGGAGCATCGTGCGAGCAACTACCAACTACGAACCTACCCATTACAATCAAATGGAGTCGATATAGCAAAGACACCAATGGAGGTTTTGGACAACCCCGGAAAGTACCAAAAAACAATTTGCATGCAGCCTTAGGTTTCAGATGACCTGTTGGTGTAATAATTTTAAAATCCTTCCAGCAAGGAGCCCTTTTATTACCTACTACACCATCACCACCAACACTTTTAGACTCAATCTTATTTTCAGGCACTTGATCATCATTTACATTTTTAGCATTGTGAGAAAAATCAAACTCATCAGCATCATCCATAATGTCAACCTCATCCTCATCAATATCATTCATCTAAATTAGATGAATATAAAAATCAACACAATCACAATCTGATTTTCAAAACTAATATGATTAAACCATATATATAAACTGTATTCTCATGCTCAGGCACTAATCTGATTTTCTATCCATCACCTCATACTTATGCAAAAATTAAGCAGTATATAAATTGTATTATAACATAATCTGATTTTCAGGCCAATATATGAACCGTATTCTACAAAAATTAATCTTATGGTCAGACATTTCACCGGCGTCATTGAGGAGATTCTGGCAGAGACGAGAGATGGGAGCTTGAGATTGAGTGAGGTCGACTTAGAGAGAGGGAGGCATTGCGTGAATTCAATTAGGGTTTCAGTAATCTAAAAGAAAAGCTCCAAAGTGCCTGTAAATCAAAGAGCGGAGATAGATTTTGAGAAAAATCGAAGTGCTTGTACAATAGGGTTTAGGCGCGTGAGAGAGAGAGAGAGAGGACTTACTCGATGTCATCGATAGGTTGACAACAAAGAGAGGAGCTGAGGAGGCAGGAGGCGCGATTTGTGTGTGTCCTGTGGTTGTGAGAGAAAAGGGGAAATAGAAAGGGTGGGGCGCGTGCATGAGAGACCAGAGAGGGGGAGGGTGAGAGAAGGGGAGGGAGGTGTGATCTCAAATTCTCAGTCTTCTCAGATCTGTGTTTTGTTTTGTGTGAGACTGAGAGTTATGATTTGTGATGGACGGTCGAGATTGTTTAAAAAATAGATGAATGGTCAAGATTAATGCAAAAGATATAAAATTTATAGTCGGTTCAGTCTGGTTTGGTTTAATTTCGGTTCGATTTGGATTAGTTTCGATTCGATTCAGTCGGTCAACAATTTCAGAAAATCGAAACCGAACCGAAGTTGGTTCGGTTCGGTTCAGTTCGGTCCACCCTGAACCAGAAAAAATTTTGCCTCCACCCCGACCGAAAACCAAACCGATAGGTCGATTTTTGCGATTTTTTTTTTCGTCCGTCGATTTTTGTAACACCCCTAGCCTAGTAGCCGCCAACTAACCTAGCTACTACCTTCCCCAAACCCCACCCTGAAGTAACAATTCCTGTTTTTCCGCAAATCGTGTGGTCGACAAAAATCTTATACTTAGTGTATTGCAGTCGTCAATCCGTCGTCGGAACTTTGTTATCATCAATTTAGTTCTACGAAATTATTAACTTGTAACGTAAGGCTTTTATAGGTTGTACAGGACTGAACAGTTAGGAATGTGCCTTGAACATAAATAAAATAACATTACATAAATAAAATCCTCATAATAAAATCCATCTCACCCAAAAGAGTTTACCATTATCCATTCATCAAATTACAATCCCATCCACGAGTCTCATAATATTACATGCCTGGCACAACGGCCCCAAAAGCTTAAGTATTTGGTAGATAAATTGATAAGAGTTTACAATAATCCTTCAGAAAAGAGGTATAATTAAATTTACAAATACACTTATCCAAAAGAGGTTTACATGAGGTGCCTAAGTAATTCTTCCAGCCCAACTTTCAAAAGGTATTCCCATTGATGCATGCATGCACAACACTCCAAGCTACTGCCCCTGATTAGTACCTGAAAATGTTGAAGGGTTATGCTATACTAGCCCAGTAGAGAAATCTACATAATCATTATATGCAAATGAGATGACAGGTAGAAAGAATGGGAAAGGCAAGAATACGGTATTTCAAGCGTGAAACAAAGCATGACTTATGAAACAATCACGACCAAAAGAATTCCAATCCCAATGTCCTTCATATCACTACACTTTCTCATTAATGGCCCTTTTTTTAGGAAAAGTCTTCAACACACACCCCTTTAAGGTGTGTACCATATGCACCTATTGTGTGGTTCATATTATGCCACCTCATAAAAAATTACTTGTAGGACCGGTCATTCATAACATTTTATTTCGTATCGTAACTTTTATATACTAAAATTCGTAACTTTTCATCAATATGATTCATAACTTTTTAGCGATAGATTCATAACATTTTGGAAATAATAACATTTTAGTGTGTTTCAATGAGGGTGCATATGATACATACCCAAATAAGGGGTGTGTATTATAGCACTTCCCTTTTTTTAAAATCAACATCGTGTCACAATTTTCATATCATTTTGTATTTTGTGTCATGAGCAAAAAGCTCCGACCGGGCCAATTAAGGGATTCCGATACCCCCTGCCAAGCACCTTACCTGTTAATAGGTCCTGAATATATTACAAGCATTTGCTCATGCCGGGCCAATTAAGGGATCCCGATACCCCTGCCAGGCACCTCACTCGTTGATGGGTCCTGAGTGTTCGCATTTCATTTAAGTGTCCACGTGTCCCGTTCTTACACAACTCATGCTCCATGACTTTCATTTTAAGGTTCGATAACACTACATAAGTTCAACAAACGAGTTACTATGTAGAAAACATGCAAAATTACTCTAAAACTCGTAAACATGCATTTTAACAATCCCAAAAGGGTGACCAAGGCTTAAGAACATGAAATAAGGAAATTTTCGGAAAACAAGGACGCTCTACCATTCGTTTCAAACACAAATAACAGATCATTAAACAAAATTCACGTTCACATAGAAGTAGTAAAGAAATTTCACTTCAAACAACTCACAATCATTATACTATCGGTTTCCCATATCGTTATACATGCGTTCACGCAACTCATCACTAATTAACTTACTCACAACAATTCCTATCTTCCCATCCTTTAGCTCATTAGATCATACAAGCTACGCTAGGGATTTACTACACCTAGAGCAAAAGGAAATGTCTCTCATGCCCACTCCTAGCACGGTCAGACCTATATGTGTGTCCTACGTGTCCGTTTCTCGTATCGCATGTCAACACATGTAGCTTCCGTCTACCTCGATTCATAACGTTCTCTAAATTCTCGTTTCAACGACATTTAACCCTTACGAAACCCGACAACCACCTCCAAGTCCTAAACATGTCAATATGTTCCCGAGCCCAAGAACAAACGTAAACTAAACCCAAAAGTCGACTTGAAACCGTACCACGAACCTATCATCTTTTGGTTACAACATCTTATTGGTTTAGAATTAGGATATGAGACCACCACCGTTAGAAAGTATATTTTCCGTACATCAATTTTGATATATAATATGCCCCAAACGGAGTCCTGATGATAAAGTTATGTTCGTCCGAAATTTTTTCTAAAAAGCAGATTTTTCAATTCCTATCAGTAGAGAACCAAATTTTCAGTTCCTACCGGTAGAGAACCAAAACAGACTCACCACAAGATTGTTCCTACCAGTAGGATCAAATCCCTATCGGTAGAACCTGGGTTTCTGTGCACGATTTCTAGATTTTTTAAGGATGAACACCCAACCTCAAACAACAACACAAGGCACGATTCAACACCATATCAACACATAAACACATAATAAAAGTGAGAAATCTCTACCTCAAAGATCAAAGCCGAACCCAAGCGTTCCAAACAAGCCCTAGCTCTCCAAGACCCGAAATCAACTGAATGCTCCTCTCCGAGTCCAACCCGATGAAATACAAGCCCAAGATCGCGTATACGAGGTGAAATGGAGGTTGATCTACATGGGTTTCAAGTTATTGGGTGTGATTTTGAGAGAGAGATATAGAGCCAAGTGAGAGAGGGGAGAGTGGGGTGAGAGTAGAGAGAGAAAGTAAGTGAGAATTTGATACTCTAGACACACACCTCTACATATATATACTCACACACATATGCCTAACACTCACATCCCAAACTTCCAAATTCTATCACATTCAACCCAAATCACATTTTCACATTATCTCGATATTCTATTTTTTTATTCAAACATTAAAATTATTAAAGTTTACTACGGGTCTCTACATGTGATGTGCTTGACCAAAAGGCTCTTAGTTCGATCAGTTGAATCTGGGAGATGTTGTTCTTCAAGAGGTTGAGGAGGAGACTTCGTTGGCCGGATTGTGATTGAGGCAAAATAGTAAAATACCATGACCACGTACAACCCTGCAGTTACAAACTCCGAAACAGTTCCCCATTCGCCAAAGCAGTGTTCTGTCCATTATCCAGCTTTCCAAAGCCCTCCCTACGTACACTTCTTCCTCTGTTTTCGTCTCATAGTTAACTCCTCTCTGTCTCAATGGAAGCTTTGTCGGAGAAAATTTGTGATTCCGTATGAAAACATCTGTTTCAAGACAAAAGTTCTACTCTAAAAAAGGTACTCTATCTCTCTCTCTTATTCCAAAGTGTTCATATTTTAACATATTTCCAAGCTGTCAAATATTTTAAAATTTTATTTGTTTTTCCCATTAGTTTTTGTTAAGTAACACTTTTTTTTTTGTTGCTTTCCACTAGTATGCATTTCAATAGTAGTAATAGTGTGCATAATTCGCTTTTTTAGTTCTCTACTCATTTTTTGTTGTTACTTCCCATTCCTCTCCATCATTTTTTGGGTTTGCATCCCTCTATTATTGGTAGAAAGGGAAAAGAATAGCTCTCATAACTCTTAAAAATTCATCTCCAAATAAACTCCAGTTTTGGCAGCCATGGTTCAATTTTGAGTGTGTTTGCTTCGTTTCTGCTATGGTTCAATTTTGAGTTACCACTTGAAAAAATAGACTCCAGTTGTGAAGTTCAAAAAAAAAAAACATGGGACCACGTTTGTCTACTTTTTTTTTAACCCAAGAATTCACTATACTAGAGGCCGGGATCGCGTGTACAAGTCAAATTTTGTCAAAATATGCAAAATTTCTTTCCGTTAAATGTTTGATCGATTTTCACAAATTTTGTACAAATTCAACTTGCACACGGATCACATGTGCCTCGGATACTAGTTTTGTATAAAGGAAGGTATGCCCATTAAAAACAGTATTGATGAGCTAATTAAAATCATTATGGATCTTAAAAATATTAATGTTAAAATTAATGATGAAGATCAAGCCCTTATTGTTTAATGTTCATTACCACCCTCTTATGAGTATTTTGTTACTACCTTACTTTATGGTAAAGATCCTGGCTTTGTTCGTTTTCCATTTTAATTTTGTTTTGTTTTTATTTTTTAATCATTACTCTACTTTTCTCTTCAATCATTACCCTATTTCTTTAATTATTATTTTCATTTCTCTCTCTATCTCTCTCTACTCATTACTCATATCTCTAATCATTATCCTATTTCTCTCTCCACCCACTACCAAAATTAAAATATCCAAAGATGGAAACCAAGCAAAGCCACTATTTTCATGGAGGACGTTAAATTCAGTTTATATTCTTAAGAATTGAGAAAAAAAGGCATCTGAGTGGAGTAGCGGGTTTGATGATGCTAATGGCTCGATGTTACATGGTGGAAGGGATCATGGCAATGGAGAATTTTCTGGACCTTCTACAATACTAGTGTGTTACTACTATTGCAAGAAAATCGGGCACTATAAAAAATCTTGTCCTAGGTTAAAGAAAAAGCCAAAGAATGAAAAAAAGAATGTTGTGGGATATGTTGGTAGTGATTCGGATGATTGTTTATTTGTTGCAAGCGATTCTTGTGTTGATACTAAATGGGTTCTAGATTTGGGCTGTTCAAACCACATGCGTCCAAATAAAGAGTGGTTTGCTACTTATAAACCGGTCCATGGTGGTAATGGGTGACAACATAACCCATGAAATTATTGGTGTTGGAACTATTAGAATCAGGATGCACGATGTATGGAGAGGACTTTATTCGATGCCAGGCATGTTTTAGGTTTGAAGAGAAATCTTACTTCTTTGGATGTTCTTGACTCCACCTATTTCAAGTACGGTCAAGGGAGAGTTTTCCGAGTTTCTAATGGTGTGCTGAAGATATTCAGATGTATTGAGGCCTCTATGTGCTAAATTGTAATAATATTGTGGGTGCTACGAGAGTGGTTTGCTACTTATAAACCGGTCCAGCGTGGTAATGGGTGACAACATAACCCATGAAATTATTGGTGTTGGAACTGTTAGAATCGGGATGCACGATGTATGGAGAGGACTTTATTCGATGTCAGGCATGTTCTAGGTTTGAAGAGAAATCTTATTTTTTTGGATGTTCTTGACTCCACCTATTGCAAGTACGGTCAAGGGGGAGTTTTGTGAGTTTCTAAGGGTGCACTGGAGATATTCAAGGGTCAGATGTATTGAGGCCTCTATGTGCTAAATTGTAATAATATTATGGGTGCTACGTCAAGTGTTTCATCGTTATTCAAGGTCATGGGTTTTATTTTGGCAACTATGTTATGGACCATTAGCTCTCTGGGGACTCTGAGTAGATCTTCGATTAATTATATCCATGAGGGGTGTGTTGGGCTGTCGAGGCCCGTTTGAAGCTCGTTTTGGAGGCATGTGCGGCTGGATTTTCTGAGTCGCATTTACAAGGTCAAGTAGCCATGCTTGAGCTTTGCTCGTGTTTGCCGCTGGTGATTGCCCCACACGAGGGACAGTGGAGAAGAGGGTAATTTTTAGGGGATTACACTATGTTGAATTGAAAGAATTCAAGTCAATGGAGAGATTCTTAGAAATGTGCCTTGAATTTTCCTTTTTTGGATGTTTCTATGGCAATGCTTTGGTTTTATTTTTTCAGGCAGTTTCTATTGTGTTTAGACTTCTATGGCAAAGCGTTGATTGTATTTATTATATATAAATATCTTGTGGTATTCTATTGGTAAATTTTTTGGAGAGATTATGTGTAACGTCTCGATTTTTGAAAACATTACTTGAAATAAACCCAAGAGCATTCTTCACGCCATGTGATTGTCATAGTCTTAATCTTGCACTTTGTGATATGGCCTACTCTTGTTCACAAGCTACTTCTTTTTTTGGAGTTGTACAACGTATATATTGTTTGTTTGTGTTTTTGCCAAAGAGTAGAAAGTGTTAAAAGATAAGGTAAGTATTACAGTCAAATCATTGTCACAAACATATTGGAAAAATCGTGTTAAAATTATTAAAGCGAGTCATTGTCACAAACATGTTGAAAAAGTCGAGTTGAAAATATTAAAGCGATAAGATACCAATGTCCACAAATAAGAGATGCTTTAGTTGAATTGGCCAAGGCTAATGATGATCCCAAATCAAAAAGTGATGTTGAGTCCCTAGCAAAACATGGAATTGCATATTTTGAGTTCTTAGTTGGCATGGTTATTTGGTACAATTTGTTGTTTGAGGTTAATTTCGTTAGAAAAAAAATTCAAAAGGAAGACATATATGTATAGATGTTACTATAGATCGATTGAATAGACTTATTGTTTTTATGAAAACCTATAGAGAGGAAGGGTTCACAAAGGCCATGACTGAAGCTAAAGAAGTTGCACGTGAAATGAAAATTGAACCGATATTCGAAGAGAAGCGTCTCTATTGTAGAAAGAAGCAATTTGATGAGAATGATAATGTAGAAGTGACACAGTCAACTGAGGAGTCCTTTTGAGTCAATTACTTTATATTTATTTTAGATCAAGCACTTTCTTCACTCAAGAACAGATTAGAACGATTTCAAATATACGAGAAAGCTTTTGGATTTTTGTTTGATTTGAAGCATTTGGATTCTCTAAGGGATGAAGCATTAATGTCCTCTTGAGCCAATCTTGAGGATCTCTTGAAAAGTGGTGAGCTTTCTGATATTGATGGGAGGAATTTATTTTCAGAAATAAAAGTCTTGAAGGATGTTTTGCCAAAAAATACAAGAAAGTCAATTGATGTGTTGATTTACTTTAAGACAATGGATGGTTGTTTTCTAAATGCATGGACTGCATACGGAATAATGTTGACTATACCGGTTATAGTTGTATCGAGAGAAAAAAGCTTTTCAAAGTTAAGATTGATCAAAATTTATATTTTGTCCATCAAGAAGGAGTTGGTGAAGAAACAATGACTATGGAGGCATAATTAAAGTGCAAGAAGACTAATTTTCAAATGATAAATTTTGAGATATTGTAATGGTTGAGGTTTTTTGAGATAGCTATATGCTTATATTTTGTAATGGTAAATCTTTTGTAATGGTTTTTCTTTAAGAAACTCTTTGTAGACTAACTTTTGTATGAAAAATATAGGGAGACCACATTCAAGGGATTCGCTTCCGGCCTTCAAAAGTACTTATGAGCCGGCACTAACGTCTATCTTGGTGTGGTGTTCTTGTGCTTTCGCGTTTTGTTAGCCTACTTTTTTCCTCTGTGGCTTGACATTAAAATGGGGTGTGTTAAAATCCCAACACTGAACACACACACACATAGGGCGGTTCCGAGAACACAACATTTGCCACAAAATGTAATCGAAGCCCCTCGCTAATAATCGGAGTTGTTCAATTTATTTAAAACATGTTTTAAAAAATTTTCATACAAAATCAACTCAGTAAGATATCGTTAAGAGCTTGATCGATTCATTTAGTTTTTATCCTGTTAGGTTTAGAGAAAAATATCGATCAAGCCATTACCGATATCCGAATAATTTGATTTTTTTTTACAGAAACTCTTAAGAATGTTTTAAACATATTGAACGGCTCTGATCATTTGTTTTAGACTCCAAAATAGGTCTCACACAAGGTTTTTTTTTATATTTTGTGGCAAAAGTTGTGATATACACACACACACACACACACATACATACATACATACATATATATGGACAAAAAATATAATTGGGTCTCTGTGCATGACAACATACACGGTTCAGCCGTGTGGAACTTAAATCTCAGTTGAGATTTATCTATTAGAACTTGAATTACGGTTTGGGTGGCTGGAACATTCAATAATGGATCGGTGGCTATTTGAGAGACAAAGTAGGGGAGGGTCACAATGGAGGTGGCGGTCATCGGTGGGGTGGGGTTTTAAGGGTTGTATAGAAATGGATTGGCATGGGTTGCTGTGATTGAAATGGTGGGTTTATTTATTTTATTTATTTTGACAAGTAAAATGCTGTTTATTGATTCTTTAAGAAAAGAGGAGAGAGAGAGAGAGAGAGAGAGAGAGAGAGAGAGAGAGAGAGAGAGAGAGAGAGAGAGAGAGAGGAGGAGGAGGAGGAGGAGGAGGAGGAGTTGAGTGGGAAAAGGGTTATCCAGTTTTTCCTTAGATCACTTCACTTGTGTATTGCAGCGGTTGTATTTTTATAAGCTAATTTTTTGTAAGCTATTTTATACTTGAAGGCTGAAGCATAAAATTTTTCCTTGCATAACTTCCTAAAGAAAAAAGGAAATCCAATACATTACTCAAATTTTTAGAAAAAGTAACTAAATTAAAAGATAATAAGCAATTGGAAGTTTCAACAATCAAATTTTTAAGTAGCTTTGTTACACTGGTCATTCAAAATTTGAAATTGCATTTTTCTCCCCTCTTTTAAGTGGCTTGTGAGTTTTACGAAAGAAACATTTGACAAAATTGAATTGGGTATACGAAGTTGCCCAAGAATTCAAGCCCAGCCATATCAGAGAACTGCAGGCCATTTTTGGACTATTGAACTGGACTTGCCCAACTTCCAAGTTACTGGGCTACTAGGACCAAAATTGGATTCTCTTTTCACTGCATTCGTTGTCATGGCCCATGACTCACTTCTAAAAATTGCCACAGTACTTTCGGATCTTAGTTAAAAATGAGATAAGACTGGGGGCTCCATTTGTTTCGACATAAAAAGTATTTCTAGCTGTAAAATATTTTCTTTGTAAGAAAACTTCTCGTGTATTTCTAATTGACAAAAAAAAAAAAAAAACCCTTCTTGTTTCAATGTTTGGTTGATATTTTAAAAGTATCTATCAAAATGATGAAAGTTAAGTTTGGGGTTCATGCATGTACCGAAAAATTATATGTAAAATGATCGACACTCTCTCCTATAACAAAAACAATCAGCTCTCTCTCTCTCTTTCTCTGTCTCTCTCTAATTTCCTGGTTTTTCTAAGGCAAGATGAGTGGTGGAGTTAGGCTTTCAACTTAGAAGTGGCACCCAAAAAGATCAATATAATTTCTCCATCCAAAAAAGAATATTGTCTGATCCATCAAATTGGAAACTTAAAAAAGAATATATTTTTCATCGAACAAATTCAAACTTTTTTTTCAAAAATTGATTTGTTTTGAAACAAAATGCATATTTCTGAGTTTTTGTTTTGTGAACCGGACAATCTTTTTGAGACGGAGTATTTAAACCAAACAAAGTATAAGTTGTAAAATTAATCAAACGCAACACAACAAAAATACATCTTTTCATAAATTAATCATTCATCAATTAATAATAATAAAAATAGTAGCCATTGAAATTGGTTGGGGGTTACGAAACAAAGAAGCGCCCCTGTTGTGTGTGTGTGTTGTTTTGTGTAATAATACTAGAACGAGTAATACTACAGTCACCGACTTGGGGGTTGGTGGTGACCAGCCACCGACTGCGTGTGGGGTCCACTTCGGGCCCGTACAAATGATTTGAGCCGCTCAATAATTTTAAAAAAAAACTGAGTGGGCCCCATGAGAAATAAGCTCAATCTGATATGTGTATATACATACTCGTCCCAAACTTTCATTTTTGAACGGCTCGGATTGTCTGATATTAAAAAGTTTGGATCGAGCACGTACACATATCGGATTGAGCTTATTTCCCAATGGGCCCAATCGTTTTAAAAAATAAAATAAAATTGAGCAGCTTGGATCATTCGTGCGAGGCCCGGAATGGGCCCCACACGCGATCGGTGGCCAGTCACCGACCCTCCCAGTCGGTGACTGTAGTGTTTTTGTACTAGAACTCTAGTCTAGTCTAGTAAAAGAGGTTAGTTTCAGGTTTTCGTCCTCTCTATGAGAGGTTTCGTCTTGCTCTGCAAGTTTGTCTCCGGCTAGCCTTGGCGGCGGAGTTTTTTCATCTCCCTTACCCGCTTCTTTATTTCTATCCTTCACTCTCTTAACCCCCATTGTCTCCCTCTATTCTACACCCTCTTCCCTTATTCCTTTTAGCCATACACAGATCTCAGTCTCTCCTCTTAGACTCTATTACTATGGGCGATGATATCAATTCACCGGGGGACGATCTGTCTCTTCGTTTCAAAACCTTTACACTCACGAATGCAGAGTCCAAAGAAGTCACGATTGTTGAGGAGGATATCAAACTCAGTGAGGCCGAATGTCGGTGTAGTCTGATTGGTAAGGTGGTTTCCTCAAAATTGGCAAATCTGCATGGTATCAAAAATACCATGGGCCCTCTTTGGGGTAACCCGACCGGTTTTAAAGTCATTGAGATTGGGGATAACTTATTCCAGTTCGTTTTCGGATTGGAAGAAGATCTTGTTCGTGTGCTTGCTGGAAAACCTTGGTTTTTTAATAACAGCTTCTTAATCCTCACTCAGTGGCATGCAGATATGAAGGTGCAACAGCTGGTGTTTAAACACTCGCCCATTTGGATTCAAGTTTGGGGACTACCACTTCAGTTTTATTCTGTTGAGGTTGGCACCAAAATTGGCAAAAGCATGGGTGAGTTTTTGGAGATTGATATGCCCGTTTCCGGGCACTGAGAAGGCCGTTTGATGCGAATCCTGGTTAGTATTGATATTAGAGGCTGTTCCTGTTCGTAGGGGAATGAAGTTGAAACTCGATGTTGGGCAACCTTTTTGGGTGGAATTTCGTTATGAAAAACTCCCCATGTTTTGCTGCTATTGTGGTTTTATTGGACATGAGCAGAAAAGTTGTATCAAACAGACAAAGGACATGGAAAATGGAATTTTTGTTATGGATTCACAATATGGGAATTGGCTTCGAGCGTCTCCGGGCAAATCTGCTGGTTGGAAGAAGTATGGTCCCGGGGGCAACCGGTGGTCGCCGGCGTCACCGGGGAAATCTGGAAATAGTAAGGCCGACGATCACGGAGGAAATCGTGGAGTAGGCCCCTATCGTAATCCGAAGAGATTGGGAGCGGGAGATTTGAATTCGAGTTATTCACGGGCGCAGATTGGTGATATGGGTGAGGATGGAATGTTGTTACCTAATAATCCGCAGAAGATTTTGCTTTCCCTTCCACGCTCCGCGTCTGCTGGGATTTTAAAACCCAAATCCCTTAATTCTATTCTTGGAGACGAGAGTAGTGGGCCCTCAAAGGGCATTGGACCTCTGATTGATAATGGCACCAAGAATCCAGCCCAAATTACCCTCAGTTTAGCCCAAACAGTTCCCTCCCATTCCCCAACAACCATACCTTTACTTAAAAGCCCAATAAACGTACCCTTACTAAAAAACCCAACCCACTCTGATAGCCCAATTCCAAACACCAACTTTTCAGCCCAAAATATTACCCACCCCTCTTCCTCATCAGTTATAGGGTGTTCCACTTTCCCTTCTTTTTTAAAAAGTATTTTTTTTTCAATTTTCAAACTCAAATATAATGAAAATGAAAAATAATTTTTTAATTTTTTTTGCACCGAATAAAAGATTTCAATGAGATCTATCAAATAAGATCCATATTGGTAGGAAAATTATTTGCGTAAATATATGATTTTTGAGCTTGAAATTACCTTCTTTTTCTAAAAGTTATTTTTTTTTAAGAAACCGGAACACCACCTTATTCTAATCCCAGACCTTACTGTCCCTCTACCTCCGGTGTTCCCAAATCCTCCAACCCCTGCCAACCAAACCCAGAACTTTGCCTTCTCCGCCGCGGCGGAAGGAGAACTCTCAGCCGGAACAAATTCTTGTCCTGCTTCATCTCGCAGTAAGGACTCCCTTCCCACCCAGAAGAAACGCGGTAGGCCTCTCGGTAGTAAGTCTAAAACGGACAGGAGCAAAGGGGTACCTAATTCAGGAAGTGGCTCGGCCTCGTCAACTGATGTTTTGTCCAGCACAACTCCAGCTCCCCGGGTGGGGGAGAAACGACCGAGTAGCATGGGTGAGACTAGAAGCTCTGATCTTGATGGTATTGAAGTGTGTTCGCCTGCAAAACGACCTCGGGTTACAGGAGGTGTTTTGGCTGATGTGGATAGTATCATGGACGACCCAATTTCTACTGAAACGGTGGAGGACGCCAGCCGAGATTGGCCCCAAAGGGGTAAATGAAGCTCTTATCGTGGAATTGTCGGGGTTTAGGGAGGCCTCGGACATGTCATCAACTCAAGGCGATGGTACAATTCCACTCTCCCGATCTTGTTTTTCTTTCCGAAACTAAAAACAAACCAAAAAAATTAGAGTCAGTTCGTAGGAGTATTGGTATGCAGAATGGTTTTTGGGTTGACCCGATCGGCCTTTCGGGAGGTTTGGGGATATTCTGGAACGATTCAATAGCTTTTGAAGTTTTCAAGTATGGTAATTTTTTCGTTGATATGAAAGTTAAGTGTTTGAGTTCTTCTTTTTTTTGGCATTTAATTAATGTTTATTTGAGTCCGGAAGATGGTGTTCGAGTCCAACAATTTCATACCCTGTCTGATCATATTCGGGGTCTGAATTCGGAGGTCGTGATTTGGGGGGATTTCAATGATGTTTTAGATCCTAATGAAAAACGTGGAGGGATACAGCGTGATCGAGGAAGTTTGGTTAGGTTTCAATCTTTTCTCGAGGATTGTGGCCTGGCCGACTTGGGTTTTAATGGATATCCTTTCACTTGGAGGAATAATCGACAGGGTGACGAGTTTATTGAACCACGGTTGGACAGGGCTTTGGTATCGTCCCAATGGTATCTGCAGTATAACCAAGCCTCAGTGGAGCATCTTGATTGTGTGGGTTCTGACCATAAAGCGCTACTTCTGAAAACTATGGTGGGTGGTAAGAGACGTGCGACCCCATTTAGATTTGATGCAAGATGGTTCGAATACGAGGAAGTTCAGGCGATTGTGCAGTATCAATGGGATCAAAGTATCTCGGGTTCTCGGTTGTTTTCTTTGAATCAGAAATTAAAGAATTGCAGGTTGGCTTTGAAATCTTGGCGCGTGAAGCCAAATCTTTATTCCAGAAGAAAGATTGACCAAGTGATTGCTGAAGTTAAGGAGCTGGAAAATAAGGGGCGTGAGCTTCATCTCGAAAGTATCTCGGCCTTGGAGGATCAACTTGCAAGAGAATGGGCGCATGAGGAATTGTACTGGAAACAGAAGTCCCACAAAAAATGGCTTAAATTGGGAGACCAGAATACTTCATACTTTCACGCGAGCACGGTTGAGCGGAGAAGGCGTAATCATGTTTCGGGTATTGAGAATGAGCAAGGGGTATGGGTGTCAGACCAGCAGAGTATTGCGACCGAGTTCCAAAAATTCTTCACCAATCTTTATGTCAGTGAAGGTGTTCACGAAGTGCAGCAGGTTACAAGTTCTATTCCCACTCGTATAACAGCAGATATGAACAATAGGCTTCTTAAACCATTTTCTACGGGTGAAATTAAATCTGCTTTGTTTGCAATGCATCCTAATAAAGCACCGGGCTACGATGGTATGACAGCGGGTTTCTTCCAGCGATATTGGGATATAGTCGGGGTTGATGTTTGCCGAGCAGTGCGCAGTTTTTTCCATGATGGCAGAATGCTTGGAAGTGTGAATCGCACTCAGATCGTTCTTATTCCGAAGGTGCATACACCAACCAAGGTCAGCCAATTCCGTCCTATCAGTTTATGCACCACAGTTTACAAGCTTATTGCTAAGGTTCTGGCCAATCGGCTTAGACCTTTTCTCTCTGCTATTATCTCAGAAAATCAAAGTGCATTTGTAGGGGGTTGTCAGATCACGGATAATGTGTTGATCGCTCATGAACTTACGCACTATATCAAGCATAAACGTTCAGGTACTCAAGGCGTGGCCGCGTTTAAATTGGATATGGCGAAAGCATACGACCGGGTGGAATGGAGTTACTTGGAGAGGGTGATGGCTCAATTGGGTTTCCACCAAAAATGGATTGGATGGGTCATGGAGTGCATTAGGACCGTCTCATTTTCGATCACTGTCAATGGGGAAGCGGGTGAAACTTTCTTACCAAGTCGAGGGATTCGGCAAGGATGCCCTCTCTCCCCGTATCTTTTTCTTTTATGTGGGGAGGGGTTCTCTGCTCTTTTCAATGACTTTCTAAGTAAAAAGGTTTTGCGGGGTTTTCAGATTAACAACCATTGTCCTATCATTTCTCACCTCTTATTCGCGGATGATTCTATTATATTCTGTCGTGCAACAGATCAAGATTGTGAAGCTCTTTATCAAATTCTTGACATGTATGAAGCTGCCTCGGGTCAGAAAGTGAATAAGGAGAAATCATCAGTTTTTTTCAGTCCCAATACTCCAACTCAACGTAGAAACCTCTTAGCAGCAAAGGTGGGGATCACAATGGAAGCAAATGGGGCTAGATGTTTGGGACTTCCAGTTTTTCATGGTAATTCCAAACGTGATCTTTTTTCATATGTTAAGGATAATACTATTAAACGGCTGAGGAGATGGAAAGACAATCAAGTTAATCAGGCGGGCCGTGAAGTTTTATTAAAATATGTGGTATTGCCTCTTCCAAACTATGCTATGTCTTGTTTCCGTCTACCAAAAACTATTTTGCAGCAGATTTCTTCCGAGGTTTCGAGGTTTTGGTGGGGTTCAAAGGAAGGTGAGCGGAAAATTCATTGGATTAAATGGGACAAGTTGAGTTTATGCAAAGGGGATGGCGGCTTGGGTTTGCGGGATATGGAATTCTTCAATAAGGCTTTGCTAGCCAAGCAGGGTTGGAAACTTATCTCAGGTGAATCATCTTTGTTCCGACAGATCTTTAAAGGACGCTACTTTCCCAGTACATCCTTTTGGCATGCAAAAGTTACCAGTCAGTCTTCTTGGGCATGGAGGAGTATTGTATGGGCACGGGAATTAATTGATAAGGTTTGGAGGTGGCAAGTTCAATCTGGAAACGAGATTCGTGTCTGGGAAGATCCTTGGCTCCCAAGACATACGAATTGCAAAATTGATAGGCACACGCTGAGGAGGAATGATATAGAGAAAGTGGCTGACTTGATCGATTCTAGCACTAAAACTTGGAAGGTTGCTTTGGTTCGTGAGGTTTCTAGTAAAGAGGATGCCGACCATATTCTCTCAATTCCGATTAGCTATACAAGTCGACGGGACCGTAAGATTTGGCACCCATCACCAAATGGTTCTTTCTCTGTCAAGTCGGCTTACCGACTAGCTAGGGAGGGGACTGATATTCGTGGAAACATTCACATGGGTCAAACGAGCTCTTCCGGTGTCCTTCCTACTGTTTGGAAGAAGTTGTGGGGACTACAAATCCATCCGAAGGTAAAACTGTTTATGTGGAAGTGTCTTAATAATGCGGTGGCAACAAATGTGGCTCTAGTTGCGCGCAAAGTCAGAATTGATCCAGTATGCTCTCGTTGTGGTAAGGCAGAGGAATCAATCTCACATGTATTGTTTCGGTGTGAGGTTGCAATCAAAGTCTGGATTCATTCTCCGTTTCGTTTAAGACCTGAAGAGCTTCTTGATTGCAGAAACATGACAGATTGGTGGGATTGTATTCAAGAACGTATCAGTCAAAGTCATATGCCTCCTTTCTCATTAGGTATGGCTCTTCTTTATTGTTGGTGGATTTGGCGTGCTAGAAATGATTTTATTTTTAATGGTAAATGTTGGGCTACGGAAGCGGTTAGTGGTAAAGCGCAAGGATATTTCTATGAGTTTCAGGATGCTAACTCTAAGGTTCCATCACCTTTGTCGAGATCCACTCGTAATGGGACCTTAGTGTGGCAGCACCCTGGGATGAATATAACCAAGATTAATGTGGATGCTGCTGTCTCTACGAGTTCAAATTCTATTGGTACAGGAGCAATAGCTCGAGGTCATGATGGCAAGGTCTTTGGTATCTTCTTGAGTATTCACACTGGTATTACTTCGTCAAGAATTGCCGAGGCTCTGGCTATTCGAGACGGTTTGAAGCTGGGGATTGATCTAAATCTTTCTAGAGTGGTTATTGAATCGGATGCAGAGGCGATAGTGAGAAAATGTTCTACCTCTCTAGATCCTCCTATTGATATAGCGGCTATTATTTTTGATTGTTTAGCTCTGAAAGAATTATTTTCTTCCTGTGAGTTTGGTTTTGTTAAACGTGATTGTAATCGGGCTGCACATTGTTGTGCTCAAAAGGCTCTTTTGAATGGTTGGTCCGGTCTGTGGACTTCCATTTTGCCCCCATGGGATTCCCAACTGTCTAATGTTTAGACTTTTACGCCTTTCAGATTTATAACACTTCTCATCTTTTGTCAAAAAAAAAAAAAAAAAGAGGTTAGTTTCAATGGCTACGTCATTGAATTCAAATAATTCCGGCCGGGCTAGTTTATTTTTTTAGTATTTTATTAACCCGAGGCCGGCCCGGCGGGCTGCATGTTGTAATTCACGGTTAATGATCTGAAGCAAGTTCATTTTGTTCAAGTCGTCTCCCATTACAAAACTTAGGTGCCCCAAGTGCCCAACCTTTTAGGTTACGCCTCGAGTGTGTGTATATATCTATATATATATATATCTATATATATATATATATATATATATATATATATATATATATATGTTCATTGGATCTCCACTAACCAAACAATGCAGGATTCTTCACATTCCCTAGCCTTCCATGTCAAATAACTAACTTTAAGACCTAGTTTCTTTTTCATCTTAAATGGTTTTTGCCAAGAAAATATTCAATCTTAATCTCCATATATCAAGAAATGTTTTCCAAACTTGGGGACTCGTCGTCCACAACGACTTGTGGGAGGGAGCCATAGATAATTTGTCTAATGTTTGCAAAATTAAATAATCATGATTTCCCATTGTAATATATATTTCTAACAATGGAGTATATGTCTTGTACAATATTGTAGGTTATAGGCATAGTTAGTTGTTACTAAGTTATTGCATATATATATATGCATAGGCCATGTGAAGGAATGAACAAGAGCAAGCTAGTAGTATCTTGTTAAATTTTTAACGAGCAGTGCAAGAGGTCAAGTTTTTCTTTGTTTAGCAAAAATGAAGATCTTTTTCCTTCAAAATAGAAATTAAAAAAGGTTGCAGTTTCTGCAAAATCCTCGATCCTAGAGGCCAGGGTAAAGGCTATGGTCTCCATGGCTACTTGTACGATTATAATTATGAATAGTAGTACAGACCCTAAGCAAAGGTGAGCAAGGCTTTCGTCTTGGGGACCCAAAATTTTGATGGTGAACAAGGCTTGGTGAGCAAGGCTTTCGTCTTGGGGACCCAAAATTTTGATGGTGAACAAGGCTTGGTGACCAAGGCTTTCGTCTTGGGGACCCAAAATTTTGATGGTGACCAAGGCTTTCGTCTTGGGAACCCAAAAATTTGATAAAAACAGGGGCTCCAAAAAATTGTGTAGCATTCAAAAATAAGGTCTATAAAATTATGTTCACTCAAAATGAGCCCTTAAGCCTCTTAAAAGATACTACAAGAAAAGAGTAATCTTTTAAGTGCTTGTTCAAAGTGTTCCTAACTATGCCTTGCTTTTATCTTGTTGAAGTAGTAGTATTTTAAAGTTGAATTGTCGTTCTGTCTTTTCAAGTGTGAAACGCATTACATTAACTAACGGTCTCCAATTCTTTTAAGTACGCATATATGGGGCCCTAAAAATGTCAAAGCCGACCCTTATTGTGGACACCCGTGATTAGCGATCGACTAATGAGTTTGGTTCGAACAGTTTTTAATGAGAGAATAAAACAGACCGATTTAATCAATCTTTAATTACGAACTGTGAACTTCGACCGATCGACACCAACAAACCTCACCGAATCGCATTGTATTTAGGCGATTTGATTTGGTGCGGTTTATAGGTTTGGAATTTACAAAATTGGGCCAATACCTTGTCATAAACAAAATCAGCAAATTTAAAACCTATTCTGGTCACATATCAAACGAAACCATGTTCAGCAAATTACTTACTAGGTGGAATACAAACGGTTTCGGTTTTAAATACTCCTAGTTTTTAGGGAGAATTTTTCCTAGGTCCACTATACCACTTTCCAAACCCCATAAGTCCACTTCTAAATTCTATAACCCCCTAAGTCCACTAACCTATTAATAAGGATATAATAACCCTAATTAGTCTAATATACCCCTACTTTTTTAAAAACGTTTTGCCCCATTTTTTCAGCCCATTTTTCAGCCATTTCAAAAAAACCCTAATCTGAAAAAATCTTTCCCATTATAAAACCCCTCCCCGCTCCCCCCCCTTCCCCCCCCTCCCCCCAGACTGAGAGAAAAACAAACGAACTAGACTTTTTCAAAACGAACCAGAGAGAAAAAACCGAGACTCCATTCCTCGATCGCCGGCGTTCTTTGTTGTCGTCGCCAGCCGATCTCCGTCGTCCACCAACAATGGCCCTCGTTCACCAACAGTCGCCGTCGCCGTCAAATCCTTGTCCCAGTTGTTCACCTTTGTTTCACATCCTCGTCGCCGTCAATCAATCTCTGATTTCGTTCGATTCATCTCCGTCATTCTGCATCCTTGTCACCGTCGAGACCCTTCGGTTCATCCCCGTTGCCGTCAATCTCCTCCGTTTGCTTCGATCCATTCGGTATGTTTTTGAGAAAAACTAAAAGTGAACTTTGGGTATATATGGTTATGTATATTTGCTAGGTTGGTGTTTTGCAGTCCAATCCCATGTCTGCTCTTGCCTATCTGTTAGGGTTTTGTATGTTGTACTTTTGTTTACCTGCTGTTGGAAACATATATGGTTATATGTTAAGATCTGTTAGGGTTTTATTTTTTGTACTTTCGTTAGTTGCTGTTAGGTAACATATATGGTTATATACTCAGATCTGTTAGGCCGCTGCGCGGACCAATTCAATATAGGTAATGGACAACAGAGTAGGGTTAACTGGTTTTTTTGCTGGCTTTGAAATGTTTTTTGTACTTTTGTTAAGCTGCTGTTGAGTAATATATATGGTTATATGTTCAAGTCTGTGCTTATACATAATACATATATATATGAGTTCAAATGTAAACATATAACATTAGGTTATAACATATAACATTGTAATGTTAAATGTTATAGCGTAACATTATATGACGTTATATATTCTCTTTTTGGTTGTTTACATATATCATTTTGTTATTTGCGAGTATATAAGGTTATATCCCTAAGTTATTTGCCCCTGTGATTGAGGGTTTCATACACAGACCCTGCTCTGAACAGTTTATGTTTTCCATCGTATATATGGTTATATAAATGGTTTTGTCTAAGTTAAGTTAGGGTTTTGATTGCGAGTAGATATGGTTATATCAAACTCTGATCGGTTAGGTATTGGTTGAGTTAAGATAGGGTTTTGATTGTGAGTATATGTGCTTATATCAATCTTTGATCCGGTATGCTATGGTTGAATTAAGTTATGGATTTGATTGCTTGTATATATGGTTATATAAAGGTTGGTTATATATATTCGAATTTTGTTATAGTTTGCGAATGTAAACTGTGTGTGATCCTACATTGCTATTGATACACTACGTATGTTTCTCCTCGTATATATGGTTATATGAATGGTTTGGCTAGATTAAGTTAGGGTTTCGATTGCGAGTATAGATGGTTATATCAAACTCTAATCGGTTACGTATTGGTTTAGTTAAGATAGGGTTTTGATTGCGAGTATATGTGGTTATATCAATCTTTGATCCAGTATGGTCTGGTTGAATTAAGTTAGGGATTCGATTGATAGTATATATGGTTATATCAATGTTGGTTACATACTAATTTTGTTAAATGCTGTTATTTGTGCAGTTGTTTAAGGGGTGAAGAGTATTAAGTTACCTGTGAAGTCGACTGTGAAGAAGGCGACGGCGACGAAGGGAAAGAAGTTACGAGATCTCCTCTTTTTATTTTTATAGAGTTAGAAAGGACAAAATTTCATGTATAATGTTTTTTTGTGTGTATTATTGTTACTAGAAGTAAGTCATTGAGGCCGCTGCGCGGACCAATTCAATAAAGTGAAAATATAATGGAAAGAAGTTACGAGATCTCCTCTTTTTCTTTTTTTAGAGTTAGAAAGGACAAAATCTCATGTATAACGTTATAAGGTTATATGATTATTTTTTGTCACATGTATTACTTTTTTTGTGTGTATTATTGTTACTAGAAGCAAGTCATTGAGGCCGCTGCGCGGACCAATTCAATAAAGTGAAAATATAATGTTATATGAGAGTTTTTGTGCAGCAAAATTCAAAAAAAATTCAACAAAGCAGTTGATAGGGATGGCAATCTCGACCGAACCGATGGGTACCCGAACCGTAACCGTTTTTTTTCCCCGAACCATAACCGAAAAATTCCCCGTTGGTGCGGATATGGTGGAGGTTGGAAGATAACCGAACGGGTTCGATTCGGTTACGGTGGAGCTGATAACCGAACCGTTACCCGAACCGAACCGAACCGAAACAAGGTATTTACCAAAATACCCTTGTATATATATATTAGCCATTCCCAGTTCCCACTAGTCCACTACTCACTTAGGGTTTTCATTTCATTCCCTCGGCTGCCACTCCAGAATCCACTCCTCCAGAGCTCCACTCCAGCGATTGCTCTGTTCAATCTCTCCCTCGATCTCTCTCTCTCTCTCTCTCAATCTGGACTCTCGTCACTCGGCCACTCCTCAGTCCTCTCGGACCTCTCCAGACGGACCAGACCAGACTCCACTCCAGACCAGAGCAGCGACTACTCCGTGAGATCTCTCTCTCTCTCTCTCTCTCTCTCTCTCGATCTCTCTTAGTCTCTCTCTCAATCTGGACTCTCTAATCTCTGTAACTCTATTTTTGCAGGCTATTTTTGCAGGCGACGACGATCGACTGACTCAGTCGACTGTAAGTCGATCGTGAGATCTCTCACTCACTCTCTCTCTCTAGCTCTCTATCTCTCTCGATCTTGTCTCTCATCTCTCGATTTTTTCAGGAAATCGGTTGCAGCAGTCCGGCAGTTCACACTCCGCAGTCGCCACTCTTCGGAGCCCAGTTGACTCAGTTGACTGTTATCGTTGGTTTATCTCTCTCTCTCTCTCTCTCTCTCTCTCTTATGTGCTCGAAAATATAATATGCTTCAGATCTATGCTTGAATATGCTGCATGTGGGCCAAGTATTTGATTTTTTTCATAGATTAGTGTATCAGTGGATGAGTTGATCACTGGACTAAAATTTGCTGCATGTGGGTCAGTTATATATCAGAATCTTTATTGATTCAAGTCGAGTGAGTGGTGGTTCGATTAGGCTGAGTTGTTTGTTTGATTAGGGTCAGTTGTTGGTTGTTAAAATTTGCTGACTGTGGGTCAGTTGGTAGTTGTTAAAATTTGCTGTATGTTTGTTTGTTTGTGGGTCAATTGAGCTCAATTTAGCGGATACCTCTAACTGAGCCACCAATTCGACTTGAGGTGTAACGAAGCTAAATTGAGCATCAATTACCTTTTATTGCTTTTAGTTATATAACGTGAAGGTGGCATAACCCCACGGAATTGTGCATCAATTGCCTTTTATTGCTTTTAGTTATATAACGTGGAGGTGGCATAACCCCACGGAATTGTGTTGAGAACGAGGCGGCGGCATAGCCCCTCTAGTCTGCTTAACTAGCTTGATTGTAGTCTTTCGGTATTGTAGCTTGTGATTTGATTGGGAGCACGCTTGTGATCTAATTGTGGCTTGAACTATAATTGTAGCTTAAATCTGTAATTGTAGCTTGAATCATGTCTAAATCTGTAATTGTAGCTTGAATTATGTCTGAATCACCTGTTGGTTCGAGTGCTCAGTCAACAAATCCGGTTGATGGTTCTGGACCATCACAACCAAGTGGTAGCCCCGTACCATCATCATCCCCTCTTAATAACCATGCAAGTGACAATCCTACTAATGCAAGTGACAATCCTATTCATCCTAGTGACAATCCTACTGATGAAGTTGAAGTTGTATCAGAAAAATCCGATGATGGAAAAAGGTTAAGGAGTCCTTATTGGGTTCACTATAAGAGGGTGAAAATTAGCGGGATTTACAGGGCCATTTGCAAGTATTGTGGAGCAAAACTTTCTGGAGAAACAAGGAATGGTACTTCGCATTTGAAAGAACACTATATAAGGAAACACGAAAAGAAGGATAACATGAGGCAACAAGTTCTAACAAACAATTTCATGAACAAAGACCGTCCTCTGCTACTAACTTCATATAGTTTTGATTATGAGACGGCACGGAAAGAACTTGCAAGTGCCATAATCATGCATGAGTATCCCCTTTCAATTGTGGACCATGTTGGATTTAGGAGGTATTCAAATGCTCTTCAACCTTTATTTAAGGTGCCGTGTAGGAACACAATGAAAGCTGAAATATTTAAGATTTATGAGTACCAGAGGGGGAAGACAATGAGTTTGGTGGTGAGTAATGCAAGTAGATTAGCTATCACAACAGACATGTGGACTTCAAGTAATCAAAAGAAAGGCTTCATGGCTGTCACAGCGCACTTTATTGATGATTCTTGGACTTTGCAAAGTCGCATTTTGAGGTATTTGTAACTTATATCGCTATATTTATTCCTTTATGCAATGTAAATCTTCATTTTTCCTTTTTTAACTAAATATCAATGTTGCATGTTAGGTTCATATATGTGCCATGTCCACATACAAAAGAAGTTCTATGTGACCAATTGTTAAATTGCTTGATGGATTGGAACATTGATAGGAAGATTTCAAGTATAACGGTTGATAATTGCTCTACTAATGATGCCATGATTGATCTTTTGTGGGACAAACTTGATAGTGCGTCGCTCATGTTAGGTGGGGAATTGTTTCATATGCGTTGTTGTGCGCACATTCTTAATCTTATTGTTAAAGATGGGTTGGATGTTATCAAGGTGGGTATTGAGAAAATTAGGGACAGCGTAGCTTATTGGGC
The DNA here is from genome assembly GCA_018127125.1 of Rhododendron griersonianum. Classification (NCBI taxonomy): domain Eukaryota; kingdom Viridiplantae; phylum Streptophyta; class Magnoliopsida; order Ericales; family Ericaceae; genus Rhododendron; species Rhododendron griersonianum. Next base: position 26,394,153 of record CM030796.1, on the reverse strand, counting down.
AGCATCACAAAAAAGAGAGGAAAAATTTGAAGAAACAGTCCGCCAATTGAATGTGACTAGTACTAAGAAATTAGGATTTGATTGTGCGACTAGGTGGAATTCAACATTCTTGATGCTTCAAACAGCCCTACTTTATAAGGATGTGTTCATTCGGTTAAGCAAACGGGATGCTCAATATAATTCCTTACCTAGTGAACGTGAGTGGGGGTTTGCTAGAGATGTTTGTCAGAAGTTGAATTTTTTTTTTAAGGTGACAGAGTTGTTTTCTGGAACTAAATACCCCACTACTAATCAATGCTTTCCGAATATATGTGAGATTAGACTTGAATTGAGAGATTGGCTGCATTCTGAGAATCAGGTGATTAGGGAAATGGCCAAAAGAATGGTGGAAAAATTTGACAAGTATTGGTCTGTGGTACATGGTGTTGTGGGGGTTTCTGCTGTGTTGGATCCTAGGTATAAGATTAACGTGTTGGAGTTCTACTTTAAATTGTTGTTTCCAACAAGTTATAAGGAAGAAGTTGACAAAGTTCGTGCACTTTGTTATAAATTGCTAAAGGAATACCAATGTCCTAATTCAATGATGGAGGGTATTGGTGACTCTTCTTCCCAATCAAGTTCCATTGATGAAGAGTCACTATCAAAGTATGATGTCTACATGCTTAGGGAGTCGAAGAGAAGTAGGACAATCGATACTGCAAAATTGGAGTTGGATCATTATTTGTCGGAAGCTGCCTTGCCAAAATCTGCGAGATTTGATGTCTTGAATTGGTGGAAATCACATCAACCCAAGTATCCAATTTTGCAAGCCATGGCTAGGGATCTGTTAGCTATTCCGGTATCGACGGTTGCTTCTGAGTCCGCATTTAGCACGAGTGGTAGGTTGGTGAGTCCACATCGTAGTAGACTTCATCCCGATACGATGGAAGCCTTGATGTGTGCTCAAAGTTGGTTGTGGGCTGCCGAAATGAAAGGTAATGAACTTAGTATCTTGCATTTTTCTACTTTAAAGTAAACTAAAACTAGTACTTATGAATTTTTTACTTTATATTTGTTAGGTGAATCAACATCAGGGTACGCCACTATACTAGATGATGCAGAATCGGGGGATTCGTGCGTGACTCGTGAGGTAATTGGCATTTGTCTTGCGTCTCTCGTGGATTTAACATTACATATTGCTCATATTAATTGAACTTTTTTGTTGATATTAATTCGCTTTTTCTGCCCTTCAATTTAACAGATATGAACTCAGCAAATGGAAGTTGGCGTTTCAAGATGGAAATCAGAATTGATTCTATTATTTTGTTTTTCCATCTCTTAATTCTGCAAATGAAACTTTGTATTATTTCAAGATTTGTGATGTGGTGAGATGTGGTAACTGAACTTTGTATTATTTCAACTTTGGCTGGACTGATTGGTGTGCATGTGGTGACTGGAGTGGCTGGACTGATTGGTTTGCCTGTGGTGACTGGAGTAAATGGGGTGGACAGTGGACTTACTGAACTTTGTAATGGGGTGGCTGGACTTATTGAGAATGTTGGGGTGTAAAATGGTTGACTATTTTGTGGTGACTGTATTAGTTTTTTGTGCATGTGACTCTATTAGTTTTTTGTTTTTTGTCAAGAAAAGGTCAATTACTCAATTCTTACTGAACTTTGTAATGGGGTGGCTGAACTTTGTTATTTTTGCTTGATTAAAAGGTGTTATTCACTATAAACTTGGCAGGATCAATTTTTTGCTTGATTAAAAGGACCTGTTTTTTTGCTTGATTTCGGTTATCCGTTCGGTTCGGTTATTACCCGATATCCGTTTGGTTCGGTTATGGTTACCCAGTTCCTTCCCCGTTCGGTTATCGGGGCGGATATGGGTGGTACTTCGGTTTCGGGTATCGGGTACGAAATACCCAATATCCGCCCCGTTTGCCCCGAATGCCATCCCTAGCAGTTGAGATCAAGATGTAACTCTACAAAGCAGAATATACAATGTTATATAACGTTATATAAGTAAAATAACGTTAGATACGAAACTGATCCAACGTAACTGTTATTTCCCGAGAATTTTGCGTGATTTCAAACGTATAAGTGATAATGGGGGATAATGGGCTAAACGGATGGGATTTGAATGAAAGGGTAAATCTGTCAGGCACTATTTCCCTTTTTAAATGCAGTGGACTTTATGCCTTACCAAATACATATTAGTGGACTTAGTGGGTTAGAAACTTGATCAGTGGACCTAGTGGGTTAGAAACATGCTATAGTGGATCCTAGACCAATTTTTTATAGTTTTTAATCTCTTGAGCCCTTCTGAAACGCAAAAGGGATTTTTCCCCTTAACACAAACCATCCAGACCAATCAAATGTAATTGGTTTTGGTGGTTTGGATTAAGGGAAAAAAAAATCAGTTTTTCTGCATTTACTAATCTGTCTTTTTTTCTCTCTCTTGCTTTCTTCTTTCTCTCTCTAACTTCTCAAGTAAAACGAAATTTCTTGAAAAAAAAAGGCTTCTCTTTTATCTGAGAGAAATCATTGAACGAGTCAAAAAAAAGTGTTTAGTGGAGTACTTGAATTTGGTCAAAATATTCTCGTTTTGAAGTCTTTAGTTTGTTGGCATGTCGCTGTCTACTTAATTACTTCTTGTCCACATTCCACATGTCGTTTGACGAGAGAAAAAATACGTACCCATTTAATTTCAAAAGGATTAGTTAAATAATAATCCTAATTAGGCACACCACATTAGAGTTTTTTTTTTTTTTTTTGAACGTGTCATTGGATTAACAAAACTGCTTAGTACAAGTCTTTAAGCAAAACTGAATCCAAATCGGGCGGAATACAACCCGTGTGAAACAAGATTTTCCTATCTAAACATTGGGATGCAATCCAGTGGGCAGCCTTGTTGTTTCCTCGAGCACACCATACGAACGTCCATTTCCTTATTTGCGCCCACTCCTGGATGTCGGTAACAAATGCTCCTATTTCCCATGGGCATTGCACTTTCGGATCCTTTATGCAATTGATGAGAGCTTTACAGTCCGACTCAAAGATAACCTCTTGATTCTCCCACTCTTTTGCCACATTGCATGCGATCCTCAATGCCCATGCATGCTTCAACAGCTAAAGCCGAAGATAACATTACTTTGCCACATTGCCATACCTGAGCTCGTCCACCACTATCTCTAGCAATAATGCCAAAGGCAACTAAGCTGCGGGAGGACTTAAAAGCTCCATCACAATTAACTTTAATTACGGGGGGAGGGGTGGTGACCACCTATCCGTCCGCGGAGGCCTTGGAGATGGCCTTTTAACTCGATCACATATTGCTTGAAGGTAATCAACATTTGCTGCCCTTGCTTGGTCAATTACCTCCTCTGGCTTTGGAGCTTTCCTGCTAAAAACCCACTTATTCCTTGCCTTCCAAATTGCCCAGCACAATTGGAAAATAGTCTCCACATCCATGGGACTTGTCTCTTTTGAAAGGCAGCCACATAGAAGGTCCTCTAGCCACTTATCCACGGCTACAATTGATTTCGAAAAAACCCAGTAATGCTTCCCACTTCCAAACCAAACTGCTCTGGTCCATGGGCAGTGAAAGAGCATATGTTCCACCGTTTCCACAGCATTCTCACATAGAGGGCAAGTTGGGTTGGGGGAACACTTCCTACGACACAAGTTCTCCTTACACGCTAACCAATTGCGAGCAGCTCTCCACATAAACATACGTACCTTAGGATTTGTGCAAGAGTCCCAGAGCCTCATCCACATAGATTTTGAAGGAGTAAAGGAGCTTGAAGCACTGTTTGATCCGGCCCTAAACGAATTTATCCTCTTTTGAAAGTATCCCGACTTGACCGTGTGTATCCCAGATTTTGTATGGTGCCAAACAAGATTATCAGAAGCATTTGAAAGGCTTACTGGGATTTTGCAAACCGCCTGGACTTGCTCTTCTGGAATACAACTTTTGAGTTTCTCATGATCCCACTCCTTGGAAATTGGTTTCAAGAAATCCACTACTCTTTCATTCTCCACTTGAACACCTTGGATGGGGTTCACTCTCCCCCCTTCGATTCCTGGAACCCATGGATCTTCCCAAAAGTTAATAGATTCACCATTCCTTACATTCCACCGTATCCCTTCTTTGATGAGGCTCTTACCCTCCAGAAGACTACACCAAATCCACGAAGGCTTCGACCCTTTAGCTGCTTCCATACAACTTTTCTTTGGAAAATACAGGCCTTTAAGAACTCTTGCCCAGAGGGCATTTGGACATGTCACTAGTCACCAAAATTGTTTTGCAAGAAGAGCAATGTTAAAAGATTCAAAATCTTTGAAGCCCATTCCCCCCATTCCCTTCTGATCAGTCAACTTATTCCAAGCTCCCCAGTGAATTTTTCCCCCTTTATCACCATTTCCCCACCAGAATTTGCTGATTACTGAGTTCAAAGTTGAGCAGACAGAACGTGGTACTTTGAAACACATGAAGGTGTACATTGTGATAGGTTGGAGTACTGACTTAATAAGCACCTTTTTCCCAGCATGGTTTAAGTCTTTATTTCCCCATCCCTGAACTTTCCTCATCATCTTATCCCTGACATAACTCAAAGCTTCCTTCTTAGACCTTCCCCAAAACATTGGCAGCCCCAAGTATTTACCACTCCCATCCATATCGGTCATTCCTAGGATACTTTTAATTTCCTGCTTCAGATTCTCCTCAGTGTTTGAAGAGAAAAGAACACTGGATTTCTGAACATTGAGAGATAGCCCAGACGCCTCACTAAAGCATGATACAAGTTGCATAAAATTTGAGCAATAATGAGGGAGAGCTTCAAGGAATACCAAAGAGTCATCAGCAAATAAGAGATGTGAAACTATTGGGCATCTCTTACGCAAATGAATTCCCCCAATAGACTTGTTTAAAAGAGCCTTCTGCATGAGGTTGGAGAATACATCAGCGACCAGTAGAAAAAGGTAGGGGGATAGTGGGTCTCCTTGACGAAGCCCCCTACTTGGATTGATAACACAAACTTGCTTTCCATTGGCCATGATCGAGTACTTTACTGAACACACACACTGCTTCACCTAGCCTATCCATCTGCTATCAAAGCCCATTTTCTCCATTACTCTGAAGAGGAAGTCCCAACAGACCCTATCATACGCCTTGTTCAAATCCAATTTAATTGCCATTGCTGGTTTAGGGCATGTCTTTTTATGCTTGATAAAGTGGAAGACCTCGTGAGCTACTATGATATTGTCTTGGACTTGCCTTCCAGGAATGAAAGTAGATTGATTCTCCGAAATGATATTCCCCATAAAAGGTTGAAGCCGGTTAGCAAGGATTTTGGAGATAATCTTATAAACAAAACGACAAAGGCTTATTGGCCGCAATTGATTCATACCTTCTGGATTTGGAACCTTCGGGACGAGAGTGACATTAGTTTGATTAATCTCTTTGAGGAGGACACCTTCTTGGAAGAAACCTTGAACCGCTTTGAACACATCCTCTCCAACAATTTCCCAGTAGGATTGATAGAAAATACCTGGATATCCATCTGATGACTGCTTTAGTGAGCTGGTCATTCCACTCTAGGGATATAATTGGGTCAACAAGGCTAATAATGTCTTCAAAGTCACGACTCGGAGGGCCCTTGTAAACTTCTTGAAAGTGCGATTTGATAATCTCTGAAATATCCTTTTGCTCAGATCTCCATACCCCATTAATATCCTTCAGCCTCATGATTTGGTTACATTGACGCCTCTGAATTGTTGATAGGTGGAAAAAACGTGAGTTTTTATCCCCTATTTGTAACCACTTAATCCTGGACCTTTGGTGCCAATACATCGCGTCCTTCTGCCATAAATCTTCCAGCGTTCCAATTAGATACTTCTCCTAAGCTGCCAGGTCAGAGTGAAAGCCAATTTGGAGATGCTTTTGGACCTCGGCTAGCTGGTCTTTTGTAACCCCAATTTTTAATCTCAAATTCCCAAACTTCCTCAAACTCCATGCTTTAAGTTTATCTTTGCAATTCCTTAGCTTTTTACACACTTTTAGCATCACTGGATCTTCTCTAGCTTGGCTCTAGGTCTCTGAGACTACATCTTTACGTTCCTCCTCTGTTACCCAAAACGATTCAAACTTAAACGGTTTACCTACTTTATTGAGGGGGACATCAGTATTGAGGATGAGAGGATTATGGTCTGATCCAATTGCAGGTTCCACAAATACCATAGCATGTTCATGACTCTCTCGCCACTGGGAATTTGCAAATGCCATATCAATACGCTCCATAATAAAGCTGTCTCCACTCCGATTATTCCTCCAAGTAAACTTAGGTCCCTTAAAGCCCAAATCCACAAGACCACAATCAGTAAGCATATTATGAAAGGAAGACAAACCGTTTTGACTTGGTAAATTTCCACCCATATAACTTCAGCACAAAGAACTTGATTAAAGTCCCCCATACATAACCAAGGTAGCCTCGCAGAATGAGCAATACCCTTAATATCTTCCCACACTGCCTCTCTCCTTGACCTAGCAAGACACCCATAAATAAATGTGGCAGCCCAGCTAGAAAGGACTGACTTTTCCGAGATGGTGACATGCATAAAGTTCTTGGTAGCAAACTCCATATCCAGAACCACATTATTAAATCACCATAGGGCTAGACCCCCAGACAAACCATCAGGATCAACGTAACTACTATTATCAAAATGAAACTTACGACGGATGGTCTCAAGCATGACCTTATTATTCTTTGTCTCCATCAGAAAGACGATGGAGGGGCGGTTTCTACGCACTAGATCACCTAAAGCCTGGCTTGTCAAAGTACGCCCAAGGCCTTGACAGTTCCAGGTTAGGATCAGCATTGAGACTATGGCTATTTTGGGCCAGCCACGAGCCCCTCTCCGTTTAACTGAGCAGAGTCTTCATTTTGTGCATTGATTTCAGGAAGCATCTCATCCATTACCCCCGAGACCTCATTAAAATCCTGAATTTGAATCTCCACCAGGTTATCCTCAACCATTGCTGAATCAGCAATATAAGACTTCCTTTTCCTTTGAGATTTTGAATAACGATTCCTTTTAGGAGTGATACGAGAAGAGCGACGGGGAGAGATTTGAGTGGGTTTTGGGTGTGGGTTGGAGGAGCAAATACGAAGAATTTTGGATTGGTTCTCTGGGAGCTCATCTTGAGCTTTCCTCTTAATGGCTAAGGATTTGAAAGTAGTAGACAAGGTTAGATCAATGGGTTTGGGAGTTGTAAGAGGTGTAGGGGAATTTAGTTCAACGATCTGTGGATGGGGTGGGCTATGAGGGTGAGAAGAAAGGTTCTGACTGGGTTGGAAAGGTGGACTATTTGGGAGGGTAGAGGGATTTGGGCTGGGTTGAAAATCTTTTGGGTTGGTACAGAGAGTAAAGTGATTCTGGTTTGAATGGGAGGCTTTGGGGCTGTCCGGGGGTTCAGTAACGAAATACTGGGGGTCCAATTCTGAAAATTGACCCAGTGGGCCAAGATACATTCCTGATCCAAAGAGCCGAGATTTGTTTTGGGCACTAGTATCCAAATCACTATCCGGTAAAGGTACTACTAAATCCGAATCAACAGAAACAGATTTACCTTGGGTATTACTCAAAGGAATATTCTGAGAAGGGGCACCTGTCACTTGTGAGCTACCAACACCTGTCCCTCCAAGGATAATATCACTTATACGATTCAACGTATGCGACACCTCCAATCCAGCGATTGCCTGTTGGACCTGGCGCGTTTCGTGCCTTGTCACGTGTTCCTCACCATCGTTTGTCACGCACTCACCATTTCCATTCCTCTGTATCTCCGGCCGCCGTGCAAGGAGAGTTTCAACCCGTCTTTCAGCTTCATCCACCTCATGGCGGATTTCTTCTATTAGGATCGCTCCACGTCTAGCTCTTCCTGTTCTCATTTTTGGCCCAAAACCAGATTGAGCCTCAAAACCCCTAGCTGTGAAACGACAACTCCTATTATCATGCCCAATCCGACCACATGAATAACAGAAATCTGAGAGCTTCTCGTATTTGTAAGAGATCCAAAGATCATTCCCCGACTTTCCCTTCAGATAGAAACCTTTTGGAAAGGGCTGAAGAATATTAACTCCCACTCAAACACGAAGGAAGCTACGAGATAAGAGCATACTATCAGAGGACGTTTCAAGGGCTAGAATCCTACCAAATCTTTTGCCAATGATTTCAGCATTAGCCCTAGTCATCTTCTCCACAGGGAGACCGTGGATTTGAACCCAGAAGGGGCAAACTGAGAAATCAATCTGAGTGGCAACCATACCTTCCTCCAACTTTCGGAGAACCAACAAGCTGTTCATAATGGACCATGGACCTTCTTGCATCACCTGTTGCTTATCCTCAGGGTCTTCAAAACGAAAGAGGAAGATATTGTTATTCCAGTCACTCACATGAAATGGAGATCTCAATCTCCAAGCAGCTGAGAGTATATTAGAGATAACAGAGGCGTTTAGAATTTTTGTGTGGATAAGTTTACCCACTAAACAGAGATTATTAGTCACCCCTGTTTCCCCAGAACCCTCTTCAAGGTCCAGGACCTCCGATTCAGCCATCAAAAGCTAAGAGAGGGAAAGGATAGAGGAAAAAGTGGTAACTGAGAGCAAAAAAGAGCAAAGTTGAGAAAATAAAGAGGAGAAAAGAAGAAGAGTCGGTGGAAAGGATATGAAACAGTAGTGGAAAGAGGTATGGGGGAGGAGGGAGGCAGAGTGATGGGGTGGGAAGGTGGGAGAAGAGGTGGTGGAAAAGGGGAGGTATGGTGGGGAAGGAAATGGAGCCACTAGGGCAAAACTCCCATTCTAGAGAGAGAAGCTCTCATTCTAGAGAGAGGAATCCCCACACACATTAGAGTTCATCTGGCCATTTTCGTGTTTATGTTTTCATCATTTTGCTATATGAATTACCGTTATTACCCTTTTGGATATTATATGTACTGTGTAGTTATATTTATGTTTCCTATTTTGGTGGGATTTCATTAAGTTTTGATACGGTAATTAGTTATTCTAAATTGGAAGGAACCATAGAAGTTGAGAATTCAAAAAAAAAAACAAAAGAAGAGAGAGGATGGAATTGATATCATCTATACGATATACTACGGGAGTGTTCCACTTTAACTAAAATAAGAGCTTATTTTTCAAATAAGTATTTATTTTTTGAATTAAAATAAGTACTTAACTCTCTCTCTTATATGGAATTCATATTTTTATTCATTCCTCTACACTTTTTACGAAATGTAAACTTCATTTTCCTTGAAAATGAAACTAAATTTAATCAGTAACATAACAAATATATATTTTATTTCACATGAAACCTATTTTCTTTCTTTCTTTCTTTTACTGTTGTGAAATTTTCATAATTTTTTTTGCGAGAAAAGAAAGTAAATTTCAAAAGCCATACATATCGATCCATTGATGCACTGGACAACAAGAAAAGAGATCTCACTAATATATTTTTCCCGTCTCCATGCTCAAACGGATAAGACGCTAGTTCTTCCCTATTTTGTTGTGGACTAAAACACATTCTTCGCTAAGATATCTATCACTCTAGTGGGTTTTCGATATCATAACTGTGTTATTTGTTTATTCAAAATCTTTTATGATCAATTGTTTTGGGATTTCTGGTAAATAGGTAAAGTGGACAATTTATCATCGAATCCACTTGATTAAATACACCACGAATGCTTGTTTGATAGAGTTTGATCATGACAACATGATTGATTATTGTGGGCGCCCCCCGATCAAAGAAAAACGAGAGTCGCCGGCCACCTGGATTTTTGAAATTGATAATCCAAGAAACTGATGATTTATTTTTAAAAAAAGGCTTTTGGTCCGGCGAGAACGTTGAAACTTTGGGTTCGGGAACCAGGTTACGCGCAGGAAAAGTTTTGTTTAAAAAGCTCCCCGCTCGCCCGGTATGAACCGGTCTCTACTTAACATTTTAAAAGAGGAATTCAATATCATTTGAAAAACTTAGCTTTACAACAACAACAATAATAGCAAGTACAGTAGTATATAATGACAGGGGATGCAAAATGTACAAGATGTAAGTGAATAACGTACAAATAAACAACTTGCAAAAATGTAAAAAACAAATACAGAAACATAAAACACCGCACGGCATACTGAAACGCCGTGCGGTATACCTAAAACGCCGCACATGATTTTTGTTCCTGCACTTTTCCATAACAGCATATTTCATCTTAAAATTCGAACTACAAGCTTGGAAAATGGGTTTTATACATGTTGTCACTGAAAATGGTTTAATAAGCTTCTGAGTTCAAACTTCCACATGAAATATCATGCCAAGAGGCATCAAAAATGGTTTTAAGACATAAAATGAGTCTAAAAAAGAGGTTTTAATAGAAAAACAGTAGATTTGAGCATAAAAACAGGAGGTTCTGATTTTACAGGCCCTGATCAACTTGGAAGTCAGAACCAAAGTCCCGTGCGGCGTACCTCATTGTGCCGTGTGGGGTTTTGGACCACCGCACGGCACCATGAGTCCAATGCAGAAACTATTTTTGGTACTTTTTGAATGTACAACTCTTTTGAGGCCAATACCCAGAATAGAATGACTAGGAAAGGTCTTAGTGAGCTCCCCTCAAGGCCAAAACATGGTTTAGTCTAAGGAATTTGTTAGAGTGTGTAGTATTAGGTGAGTGGGGGTTTGTCCCACATCGCCTATTTGACTTAATGTAAACTCCTCCTAGAATATAAATATATGTTATGTGTGTGAGGATAATACACCGAACACACTTTTCTTCTCCAAACAACATGGTATCAGAGCGGGTTCTTAAACCGCCCTTGAAACCCTAAAATCTCACCTTCGACAGCCACCATAGCCGCCCCAACCCTCATTCAGTGCCGACATCATCAACCCCAATCTCGGCCGACATCATTCAGTGCCGACATCATCAACCCCAATCTCGGCAGTCCTTTCCTCCTTCCGAAAACCCTTACCACCTCAAGTTCCCAAAACGACAGGGGCCCATCGCCATCACCGCTGTCACTCCAGCCTCCGACAACCTCTCGCCACCCTCCGGCGCCCTTCTTGGACCTCCGGCGACCCACGCCGCTTGTTGCCCGTCCTCCGGCGACCCACGCCACCTGTTGCCCAGCCTCCGGCGACCTCTCCGGTACCCTCTGGCTGCCGATCTGTTGTTGATTTCGTGGTGGCAGTCAAGATAGTAGTAACCTCTTTATGCAGGGCCTGCTGGATTAGTGGGTATGGAAAGTTTATTTTCACAATCTGCTGGGTATTGTCTTATTTTCACAATTTCTCAATTTTACGGGCAGTAGATTGAATATTCAGAGAGACAATTGTTAGTTACTATTTCAAACTCGTTTGATTTGCTACAGTGTAATTCTTTGGTATGTTAGTCTACTATGAGGTGAATGCCGTAGTTCATTCTGGTCGGTACCAACAGATGTTTGGAAGTTGTTATTGGTAATTGTTGAGTTATCAGTAGTTTTTATTGGGTGTAGCCTCTTCGTTATTTGGTACGATGTCTGATGCTAATAAGTCTGGTTCTGGTTCGAGTTCTACACCCACTTCTACTGTTATTGGTAGTTCATCTAGCTCCTCTCGGTCGCGTGATCGGCGCCCAATTACTTCTACACTATTAAATGGGAAGAATTATGTACTGTGGGCTAAGGCTGTTGAGGTATATTATTTGGGTGAGTCAGAGCGTTCCTATCTGACTGATGATCCCCCTGCCGTGACCTCTTCCACATATGCGGCATGGCAGGCTGTAGATGCTCGTATTCGGACAGAATTGTGGAATAGTATGGAGGAGCAGATTTCTAGTACATTGATGTTTTGTGACACAGCCAAGGAAGTGTGGACCCAAGCTCAGGAGCTGTTTTCTGGGGTGAATAATCTCCATCGCATATATGATCTTCATCATTCCTTCTTTTCAGTCTCTCAGGATGATTTATCTTTGGAGGCTTATTATGCGAAGTTTAGTCGCATTTGTAATGAACTGGATGTGTGTGAGCCATTATCGACTAATATTCACATTATTCGCCGCCAGCTTCAGCGTATGCGGGTTACTCGGTTCTTGTCAGGTGCTTCATCACTTTATGGGCCGGTGAGTAAGCAGATTCTGGGGTCTCCAGACCTCCCTTCTCTTGGCGAGGTATTCAGCCGTCTTCGTCAGTCGACTGCCTCAACTCCTATCCCACCTACCGCTCCATCTTCTGATCGTTCAGCTTTGGCTTCTAGTTGTTCAGAGGGTTCTGGGTTCTCCGTTAGTAGTGGCCATGGTCGTGGCCGTGCTTCTGGATTTCGTGGCCGTGGCCGAGATTCTGGGTTCAGTGGTCGTAGTGGTCGTGGTGACTTTGGTGGGCGGTTCACTAATTCTGGGGGTCGTATGTTTGGTCGTGGCCGCTCGACAGGAGGTGGTGGCCGTGGTCATGGTCATGGTTCTAGGTTTTGTACACATTGTGAGGGCACAAATCACACAGTGGATACTTGTTATGATCTTCATGGTTTTCCTTCTCAGGCTCACCAGGTGGCTACCTTTGAGGATATTGGGCAGATTGCTAACTCACCTACAGACCCTATGGTGACTATCCCAGCAGCAGAGTACCAGCGTTTCATGTCCCTTCAGTCTTCCCTTGCAGGTTCACCCTCCACTGCTACGCTGGCTCAGACAGATCCTTCTCTTGCTTGTGCTGCGTCTTCCTCTTCTCACAGCCCTTGGGTCATTGATTCTGGCGCCACAGATCATATGACTGGTATTTCTACCATTTTTTCTAATTATCAGTCTGTTGGTACCCATTCCCATGTTCGATTAGCCGATGGTTCTAACACTCCTGTGACTGGTTTGGGTTCTGTTCCTGTTACTTCCCTCCTTACTTTACAGTCTGTCTTACATGTTCCTCGTTTACCTTTTAATCTGTTGTCCATCAGTAAACTTACGAAATCCTTAAACTGTTCCGTCACATTTCTTCCTCATGGTTGTTTGTTTCAGGATCTCGCAACGGGGAGGAAGATTGGTGGCGGTGTTGAGCGTGGTGGCTTGTACTACCTACTGGATGGTGTGCCTTCTCAGTCTGTTGCTCTTCGGACCTCTGCAACTCCTTATCAACAACACTGCCGCCTTGGTCACCCTTCACTTCAGAGTTTAAAACGCTTAGTGCCAGCTTATCGTTGCCTTCGAGAATTACCTTGTGAAGTGTGTGAATTCAGTAAACACCACCGTGTACCCTTTTCTCCCAGAGTAGAGCGTTGTGTGTCTAGACCATTTCAGTTAGTTCACTCTGATATTTGGGGGCCTATCCACGTTCCCAGTGTCTTTGGATTTCATTATTATGTCATTTTTGTTGATGATTTTTCCCGTATTACATATCTTTATCTTATGAAGGAAAGATCTGAGTTAAAGTCTGTTTTTCTATCATTTTTTAATGAAATAAAGACTCAGTTTGATACTTGCATCCGTATTTTTCGTTCTGATAATGCACGCGAATATTTTCATGGTGTTCTTTCTCAGTTTTTTGATGAACAAGGTATTATTCACCAGTCAGCTTGTGCACGGACCCCACAACAAAATGGGGTTGCCGAACGCAAGATTCGACATATATCGGAAGTAATGCGTGCCCTGTTATTTCAAATGCATGTTCCTAAGTCCTATTGGAGTGATGCTGTCCTAACTGCTTGTCATTTAATTAATCGCATGCCTTCTACGGTGCTTAGTGGTCAGACACCTCACGAGGTCTTGTATCCTGGGCGGCCTCTCCACTTATTACCACCTCGAGTGTTTGGGTGCACCTGTTACGTTCATGACCTTGATCCTGATCGTAGTAAACTTGACCCACGGTCGATTAAGTGCATCTTCCTTGGATACTCACGGACTCAAAAAGGATATAAGTGTTATTCCCCATCCTTACGGCGTCATTTTGTGTGTGCTGATGTAACTTTTAATGAGTCCTTACCATTTTATTCAGGGTCCGTCGACCCTGCTATTCCTGTATCTGAGACTGTTTTTCCCATAGCTGTTCCATCTGGCTCCCCCCCTCCTCCCAAACCCTTGCAGGTATATGTGCGTCATCCGCCGGGTCCTCCCACACCCCCGGCAGGCCCACCTCAGACTGAGCAGGCACATCCCCCAGCAGGCCCACCTCCCGTTGCACCTCCGTCTCCACCCCGCCCGTCGTCTCCCCCCCCCCCCCCCCGTCGCCAGATCCCCATGCTCGTCGATATCCTGTCCGTGACAATCGTCGCCCTCCGGTAAAGTATAGTCTCTCTACCTCTTCGAGTACTTCTCATCCTATTGATCGTTTTGTCTCTTATTCTCATCTCTCTCCGTCCCTTCGTGCTTTTACCACTATTGTTTCTTCTATTTCTGTTCCTAACACTGTTCAGGAGGCCTTATCTATGTCTGAGTGGCGGACAGCTATGGAGGATGAAATGACTGCTCTTCATCACAATGGTACATGGGACCTGGTTCCTCTCCCGGCTGGTAAAACCACCGTTGGTTGTCGGTGGGTATACACTGTTAAATATCTTCCCGACGGTACTGTTGAGCGCTATAAAGCTCGCCTTGTTGCAAAGGGATACACTCAGACCTATGGTGTGGATTATTCTGAGACTTTTTCTCCCGTTGCCAAATTGGGTTCCGTACGGATCTTTATCTCTCTTGCTGCCAATCTTGGTTGGCCATTGTTCCAGCTAGATGTCAAAAATGCCTTTCTCCATGGGGATCTCCAAGAGGAAGTCTACATGGAGCAACCACCTGGGTTTGTTGCTCAGGGGGAGAGTCATCAGGTATGTCGTCTTCGTAAAGCCTTGTATGGTCTTAAGCAGTCACCTAGAGCCTGGTTTGGTAAGTTTAGTGATGCAATTATGAAGTTTGGTATGCGACGCAGTCAGTCTGATCATTCTGTGTTCTCCCTCACATCTGATCGCGGGAAAGTACTGTTGATTGTTTATGTGGATGACATTATTATTACAGGTGATGACCAGCAAGGTATCGATAAACTCAAATCCTTCTTACATCAGCAGTTTCAGACAAAGGATTTGGGCAAACTACGATACTTCTTAGGTATCGAGGTAGCACGATCCAAAGAAGGTATCAGTTTATCGCAAAGGAAATATGTGTTGGATATTCTTGAGGAAACAGGAATGTTGGGAACGAGGCCTGTTGAGACTCCTATGGATCCCAATGTCAAATTGTGTGTTGACCAGGGGGAGGTACTTACTAGCCCTGATCAATATCGTAGGTTGGTTGGTAAACTAAATTATCTT
Organism: Rhododendron griersonianum; assembly: GCA_018127125.1. Lineage (NCBI taxonomy): Eukaryota > Viridiplantae > Streptophyta > Magnoliopsida > Ericales > Ericaceae > Rhododendron > Rhododendron griersonianum. The sequence goes on along the minus strand of CM030796.1, from coordinate 26,378,866 downwards.
ACTATTACACGTCCCGATATCTCATTTGCAGTCAGTATGGTGAGTCAGTTCATGACAGCTCCTCGTCTTCCACATTGGGAGGCAGTTCTCCGGATTGTGAAGTATCTTAAGTCACATCCGGGGCGTGGGCTGTTTTATCGAGCTAATGGGCATTTACGAGTTGAGGCGTTCACTGATTCCGATTGGGCCGGAGGACCGTCTGATAGGAGATCCACTACGGGTTATTGTGTCTTTTTAGGTGGAAATCTCGTTAATTGGAGGAGTAAGAAGCAAACAGTGGTTGCTCGGTCTAATGCAGAAGCGGAGTATAGAGCAATGGCACATACAACGTGTGAGATTGTATGGTTGCGATCGTTCCTCGAAGAGATAGGATTCAATGTGAAGTTGCCCATGCCTTTGTATTGTGATAATCAAGCAGCTATTCATAATGCATCCAATCCCGTGTTTCATGAGAGGACTAAGCATATTGAAGTTGATTGTCATTTAGTGCGGGAGAAGTTGACCGAGGGTGTGATAGCTACTCCGTATGTGTCTACAGGCGCTCAGTTAGCTGATTTGTTTACTAAGTCATTATTTAAACCACGGTTAGAGTTGTTATGTAACAAGCTGGGACTTTGTGATATTTATTCTCCAGCTTGATGGGGAGTGTTAGAGTGTGTAGTATTAGGTGAGTGGGGGTTTGTCCCACATCGCCTATTTGACTTAATGTAAACTCCTCCTAGAATATAAATATATGTTATGTGTGTGAGGATAATACACCGAACACACTTTTCTTCTCCAAACAACAGAATTGTTATACCTTTCTTGTTCAGCTTGCGAATGTTTGAAAATGGAGGTATGGAAGTGGGTTTGACTGAGATAGATGAAAATCAGAGGGATTTCTGAGTTTAAAGGAGGATTCTTGGAGGTTTTGAAGCTTTAATTGATGGAAATATAGGCTGTTTTTTAGAGATAGAACAATATGGAGGAATTTTCTGCAGAATGAACTTGTGAGTTGGTCGAGGGAGAGGAGGTGGATCAAGTGGCCCTTATATAGGGAATTCATCAAAGATAATGATGAGGGAGTGTAGAGGTGGAGAAGAAGAGCGAATCTCATTCAACGGTCTTCTGATCGCGCCAAGAACCATTGACCGAGCATGGCCGATAGCTTTTCTGCTATTGTCAGGAATCTTTTAAGACGTCGCGCGGTACTTGAAAATGCCGCACAGCACACTAAAGTGCCTTGAGGAATGTCGCATAGCACTCTAAAGAGCCTTGAGGTGCTCTAAAATGCCGCATGGTCTTTTAAAATATCGCGCGGTGTTTTAAAGTGTCCCGCAGTACTTTTTGACAGCACAGCATACCGAACTTTGCAGGGGCGCCTCGAACACTCCCGAACTCGGATTTGAGCGCGGTTCAAAGTGTTGGAAAGCTTGTTGAGTCATCTTTTTAACCCAATTGGTTTCACTCAAAAATGATTTATACATTAAAATATGTGCCCATTTTACCCTCAGTGTGTCAAAGCAAACACATCTTTCTCTTTTAAAATTGAACCGGGAGTCACCCTATATGTTTGAAAAAGGATTTTCTTGAGGTTAGTGAAGGAGTAACAATCCAAGCCTTGAAGGTATGTTTTTCCTTATTTCATCATCGGGGAACCAACCAAGCCAATCTTAAAGATATAATCCGAAAGCCCGGATTGGGGTGTCAACAATTATTTTCACATTTCAAATTGAATTTAACCAAAACAATCATGATTCATGAGTGGTTTGATTAAATTAACCCAAGCATGATTCATGGTTGATTTTGTTTTGATGATTGATTTGTTTTGTTAACTGAGGCATTTGATAATATAGGAGTGATTCTCTAGTACATTTGGAAACCATCCAACTAGATTTCATGGGCCAATTTTACTAAATTTCATGGTAATTAAATTGACCAGACTGCATGGTTAATTTTACCTTTTTTGATAAATTTATCCCTTTTCACTAGCGTTTTAGGATAAATTTATCGGATACGATAAATTATCATCTTAGTTTGATGATAAATTTACTGTATACTATAGATGTTCCATAAACTCAACATTAGCAACAGTCGATGAAACTAGCATTTGAAGTTCAAATAACTTACGGTAGGATTTTTTTGGGTTTGTGATATAGTTAACACACAGGGAAGAAGATAGATGTTCCATTAAACTCAACATTAGCAACACTTGATGAAACTAGCAGTAGAACTCAAAAATAGCATAATGCGAACAGACAGTTACCCTACTGGTAGAATGTGATTTCTCTACTAATAGAACTGGTTACTCGTGGACAATCTTATGCACTCTACTGATAGAACTAAAATCTCTACCGGTAGAACTGGACTCCAAACTCCAAATTTGACTAAGCCCTAGAGTTTTGGCTTAAATATTTTGTATCGATCCCTATATATACTTGGACAGCAACTATTTGAGGTTAGACAGTACCTCCCCTTGCACCCCATCTCTCTCTCTACCTCCCTCTCTTAGGTTTAGCTCAAATTCTCCATGGATTGAGCTCTAAATTTTCATTTCTCTTGCAATTTCCTTTAAATCATGTAAATACTCCTTATTTCAATCATAGTTTTTGTTTAATTTTGTGTTTATCTTTATGTATTGTGTTGTCTCTTTTCTTTTTTTGTTGATTTCATTTTCCATGGAGGGGTAGCCTCCTTGGGCTTGGTCATGGGGTTATCTTCATCCTATGACCAAGGTTATTCAATATCTTGTTATATCAAAGCTTGATTATGGATGGATTAAGTTCTTACCTTGTTGATCAAAAAATAGAATTGTTAAATCATTGGTTATGTGTAGACAATAACATTGGCACGCATAATACTTAGATCCATGTCACTCTAAGTGTTTGATGAAATGCCTCAAAGAACTTGTTGAGCTCTTACTCTTTTGATACAAAGCTAGGGTTGTTAACTTTTTTTTAATTGTGTATAGACAAGAGACTAAGCACACACAATGCTTGGAACCAAGCACTCTAAATATTTACTCCATTTCCAAACACCATTTTCGATATAAACAAGATTTTCATTTTTAAATCTTTCGATTGAGAGCAAATGACTGTGACTCTCACTTGAGTTATCATTGAGAAGAGTTGAATAACTTAGTTTGTGGATGGGTTGAACCCCTAGACCTTGTGATAAGCACCCAATAATACATATTCTTGGTGCTTAAGTTCTTAGTTTTATTGTATTTATGTTTATAAAGTAAGTGTTTTATGCGATATTGCATGTAAGGTAGGTTTTTGTGTGTTTTAGGTAATTCGTATAAATAATGCGCGTTTGAACGCCAGGATGCAACCAAGTGCCCAAGGCCACATGCCACCCCGTTGCGGTGCTCGAAAAGATGATTTGGAGGTTGCTTGGGATGCCCAATGGTCAAGGGAAGTGAGGGAGATGCGAGGATTTTATCAAAGCAATTCATTTTTCGACTAGCTGAGGGTAGAATCATCATATCTTTTGATGTACAAATTATCTTGGATCCAAACCTCTTGGGTTAGAAGGTAGACTCGACAAGCTTTCCAATGGTCCAAAGAACATCCAAATCCGAATTCGGGAGTGTCCGGAGCGAGCCCGCAAAGTTGCCCAAAAATCTGTCAAGCAAAGTCGGTACCGGTACTGGGCATTTTCCAGTACCAGTACCGATAGTGAGAATTTGCCAGTACCAGTACTGTTTGGAAAATCTACAGATTTTTGTTAATTTTTTCAACTTTCCATTTATGAAAAGTTTCCACTTATGGAATATTTTTTGGGACTTTTTGGTCCTTTGTAACTTAAATTTAGAGCCATATAAATAGGCTTGTATGCCATTTATAGAAGGTTAGGCCATATAGCATAACTTTAGGCCTAAGCTTTCTTTTTGCTTTCTAGGATTCTCCATTGTTGTCTTAAAGTTTTCAAGCTTTGTTTCTTCCATAACTACTTGAGTTACTTGTTTTCCGTTAATTTCCCGTTTATTAATGTTGTAGCTACCGCTTGGATCTTCGTTAATATTAAGTTTATTTCAGTTTTTATCGGTTAAAAATAATGTCTCGTTTTCCTTCTATGCTTAATCTTTCAAGTATGTGTGAGTAGTTGACTGGCAAAGTCTTGGGCTAATCTATCTCAAAAACTTAAGTTGTTGTTTGGTTCTCGAACTCTCAAGCTTAAAGCATGATTTTCGGAATTGGATTAACCTAGCCTTTTTTGGTCTAAACTAGGGGTGTTAACTTCTTGGCATGCCATTTAGTCAAGCGATCTTGGCACGCGGTATGCCTAGAGCTCGTGGCCTCCTACATGTTCGATTCATTAGTAAAACAAGTTGGTTTAATTCCGATAATTCACACCTTTTGATAAACGTAGTCTTCAAAGCTAAATCTTCCAAGTGTGAGCGCGCGGTCGTGACTTTCACTTGAGTTATATCAAGAATCGATAACGGCCTTTGTCTAGGGATGGATGATCTCTAGACTTGCCTCTTTTTAGCTTATTAAACTCGTTTATAGTCTTTTCGCCTTAGTATTTCCACTTTCAAAGCAAAACTGAGTTGGCCGACTAAACGCCACAATCATTACATAAAACCTACAATCCAAACAAGCTATTACCGATTCCCTGTGGTACGATCCCGGACTTACCGGTTTATTATGCTCTCAATGATCTAGCCCTACGCTTGGGGTTTTCAACCTTATTTCAAGGCAAGGTTATTGGCGAAGCACCTTGCCTTTAGTTAACTTTCATGTTAAGTTCATTTTCTAGTCAAGTTAGAGGTAGAGAGAAAATTCCACCCCAAATCAAACCTAAAGGTTGGCCATCCTAAATGCCAAAATCCCATGTAAAATAAACCTTCCGGCCTAGCTACATTGACTCCATGTGCATTCAACCTCGAACTTCTGAGTATTATGCTATCAACAGGGCCGGCCCAGGCCCAAGGCCCAAGAGGCCTGGGCCTTGGGCATCCCAAAAGTTTCAAATTTTTGGGGCACTCCAATTATATGTTATATATAAGTTTTTTCGGAACATAACACAAAAGTATCCTAGCCCAGCGGTGTTTGTAAACAGAATTAAAAGCCAGAGGTTCTTGGTTCGAAACCCCATACCTCTATTTTGGTTTAAATTTGTTTTAAACCCCAGTCCTCAATTTTGGGCACTATTTGTTTTTCTTTCGTATCCTTGGCCCTTGCACTTCTTACCTCTTAGCCTCTTACTGTGCATAAGCGAAAAGAATACTCTACTTCCTCCAATCAAATTGCACAAAAAAATTAGTGGAAACCGTGGACTCTTACATATAATATGATGACACTTACTTGTCAAAATATATGATGGATCTTACGCCTCTTATATTTTTAACTATTTAAGCATTGTGACACAAGATCAAAGTTCAAACCTAAATGTTTTGGTAAGAATTTTTTGTTTGTTTTAATTTTTCTTTTAACTTTGAATATAAAATTCACAAATAAAACGCACAAATATTGTGATTGTAACTGTAAAAATTATTAAATATTAACTCTTTTAGGGCACATTTTTTTAATTTGGCCTTGGGCACACAAAACCCTTGGGCCGGCCCTGACTATCAACGACCTAGCCCTACGCTTGGAGCAATCACGACTACGACGCACACTAGGGTCCGGCAAGCAATTATCCTCTTAGGGTGGAAGCTAGCATTTTCCTCTGTCTATACTATTAGCATGTATGCTAAGGTGGAAAATATACTATTCCAATATCATGCATATTTTTAATTTTTTGAGTTGCGATCCCCGTGCATTACACGGATTTGCTGCTAGTAGTATTATAAAGCCATTAGAAAAGTAGTCTAATTGAGGTCGAACAAAACCTACCATATTTTTATTATATGGGGGAGACAACAACTGTTGCCCACTTTATATTTAGTAAAAATTACTTTCCTTTATAGATTTTTTTCCCATATCTCTACTATAGTCTATATGGGTGTGTCCTTTTAGCACAAGACGCAAGTTTATGTGCGTGCACTTGTGTGTGGTGCTAGCATTTTTGGTGGTGAAAATTTGGCATAGATCACAACGTGACATTAATGCAGCATGCAAGCTAAATAATCTCTTCAAGAAGAAGACGGAGGAAGCGTACTGAATTGGAAAAGAGATAAAGGAAAAAGGGGAAGAAATCGGATCTATGCATATTTTATATGATTTTATGGCAACCCTTTTTGATTCACCATTAATGACGCTTTACGCTTGAATATATAGTTGAATGAAATGTTTTTGACATTTTTCAATTTGGGAATAGGCACATAGGGGTGGCCCTTTTGTCTGCCACAAACTAGTCATTTGGCAAAAGTAACATTTTATTTGGCATCTTCTTCTTCTTTGTTGTTCACACATTTATTAATTTGAATGCTTTAATTTTTGGTGTGAATTAAAGCTTGGAGGAGGGGACATGAGTCTTGGATAGTTTGTTCTTGGTTTTGTCTATACACCATACACGTACGATCGATCGAGCTCCCGAATTTTGTTCTCTGGCGCTGAAACCGGCCGGGGCCTCTGGTAATAGTTTGAGGGATAAAAACATTTAAAAAAAAACTCTAAATATAAAAAATGTCTGCCTCAATGGATTGCCGAAGCCCGACTCCAAGTTTGGTTGCCCACTTGCTAAGTTCATAAAAAATTAAAAGCTAGAGTAGTAAAAAAAACTAAAATACAAAATTAAGGTTACATTATGCTTTTAACTTGAAAACAGAAATTCAAAATGTAACCCCGGTTATACTAGTGCTTTATGTTTAGCAAATCTTAAAAGTTTCGAGTTCGAATTGTGTGGGGTTGTACTGCCATAGAAAAGATGTCGGACCGCTTATCCACCATCTCTCCTAAAACCAATTGGTGGTAAGAAGGATTTCAATTAAGTCTTTTATGGCATTCGACATCGCACCCGCAAGTCTGTTTTTAGAGCGGTCGCAGGGAGTGGTATTGTGTAACCAAATCCATGGGGGCACTCCAGGCCCAACAATCCCTCCCCCACGATGACGCTCCCGCGACTCGAACCCATGACTTCCTGGCTCTGATACCACTTGTCGGACTGTTTCCACCATCTCTCCTAAAACCAATTGGTGGTAGGAAGGGTTTCAATTAAGTCTTTTATGGCATTCGACATCGCACCCGCAAGTCTGTTTTTAGAGCGGTCGCAGGGAGTGACATTGTGTAACCAAATCCATGGGGGCACTCCAGGCCCAACAAAAGAGAAGGGTTTCGCGTTTCCTCTGCATTGGCTTTGGAATGGGCTTTCTTTAAATCTGAAATTTTTTATTTGTTGGGTTTATAATTTTTCTTTTGGTTGGGTATACAACAAAAAAAAAAATTTATTAGTTTTGTAGGTGTTTTTCAGATTAATTTCTTGTCTTGCCTAGAAAAGTCTCAAAAGGAAAGAAAAAAAAAATGACAAAAACCTTAAAAAAGCTCCCAAAGGTAATAATAATAATCTTATTAGAAAATATTATCATAAAAAAACTTAAAAGCAAAAATCATGTTTTTTTTCTGGTTCATGCAATATAAAATCATAAGCAATAGTAAATCACAAACTTTAAGGTTCATGTAATATAAAATCACTTCCAGACGTCAAGCAATATAATTTATTAAACAAAACCAATATAGAACAATCCAAATCAAATGGTGGTGCCGTGGTGATGAATTGAATAACAGGAGAGGGGAAAAAAAAGATTAAGCAACTTATGGGTTCTTATAATCTTAATTACCTCGGAATACTTCCAATGGTGGTGCCGAGGTAATGAGATATTCAAAAACCAAGACAAAAAAAGTCAAGCTATATAATGGAGCCAGAATAGGAGTGTTGTAGATGGATAATGCAATGGATTTGGGAAGTCATATACAGATTGTTTAGAGGAGAGAAGAGCCGTTTTAGGGAAAAAAGAAAACCCTCGTTCGATTTGGAAAAAAACACGGCAGAGCTCGGTTCTTTTTTTCGAAAATGAACCCTTTTTAGTTCTCCAATCTACAAGTATGCCACTGAGTATTTTTGGGCCTTGCTTTGATTGGATGCAGGTTAGGCCTTTATTTTATATTTAGATGGGCTTTTTTTTTGTATATACTACATAGGACTACTACATATTTTGGGATCCTAAAAATCTGCCATTTTTTGGGGCCTAAGAGCATCCCCAATGGGGATGTAAAACCAGGTGCTATAGTTATAATAGCACCCAGATGTAAAAAAAATTGCTCCAATGGAGATGGAAAATAGCACAAATGGAAAGAGAGATGTATATTTGCATCTCCTTTTGGCTGCAGCTATAAATGGACAGGTCATCACCAACTGATTGTACCAGAATTTTGGATAGCCGGAGGTTACCTGATTTCGTCGGGAAGTCGTCGGAAATTGGAAGAACACGCCAGAATCTGGTAGAACACGCCGGAATCCGGAGATGACTGTCTCCTATCCCGATTCTTGACGATCCATGGACGGCGCAGATGCATGCCGCCGGCTGTGCCCTTCTGAAACTCTCGCCGGCTGTGGCCTTCCGGCTGTGATTTCCCTTCGGTTCAGAGAGAGGGAGAGGAGGGGTCTGCTTCAGAGAACGTCACCGTCTTTGCTGCTGCGCTGCCGTTCTGAGCGTCCTCCTGAGTCATTGCGACGGTTGTCGTAGAGAGAGAGAGAGAGAGAGAGAGAGAGAGAGAGAGAGAGAGAGAGAGAGAGAATGATCAGATGAGAAAGAGTAAAGTTGGGTTGGGTTGGGTTGGGTTGAGAGCCAATCCGACCGTTGGTATTTTTATTTTTTTATTTATTAGGATCCGACCGTTGGTAACCCAACGGGCTATTTTGGTGATGAAAAAAATTTGCAACGGTCCATTTTTTTTCCCTGCCTATAAATGTGTGTTAATAGGATTTTAGACAACAAAAATTTTCTTCATTCTCCACAAATACCCTCCAAAAAAAATAGTGTATCAATTATGACAGAAGGAAGTCGTAGTGCGAGAGGAAAATCGTTCAACTCCGATCAAGATGATCGAAGCAATTTGTAATGCTTACTTGTGCATTAGTCAAGACCCGATTATCGGTACCAACCAACCACGATCTAAATTATGGGATCGGGTTGCAAAAAAATATACCGAATTCACAGGAGGCGATGTACGATCGGATGTTTCTATCAAGTCTCGATGGCAAGTCATCCAGCAGGCTTGCAACAAATATCGTAGACATTTAAGGCAAATTCAAAGGATCAGGTAAATGATGTGGTTGAGAGTTGATGAGAGTAAATGGTGTAATTGAAGTGGATGAGAAATATAAAAAAAAATTTCGGACGGAATTTTTTTTTTTTTAAGTTCTCGATTACCGGATACCAAAATTATTTTTCAACGGAAGTAGTACTTGAAATAGGGTTAAGAAAATTAGGGAAAATTAAGGAGGAGGGAAAGTTAGTTAATTATCCATCCTTTTTTTACATCTCACCATTGGATAGGGGTGGGTTCTATTTTACATCCAACTAACTTTTAACCACTTTTTACATCTAAAATAACTATCCATCCCCTTCTAAAATACATCCCCATTGGGGTTGCTCTAAAGCCATGACGGCCGGCCCTGGGCACATGTTAACATGTTTTAGTCCTGTTTTTGTTTAATTTCCATCAACTGACCACAGTTGGCAATAAACGTGAATTTTTATTTTTTTGGGTGCTTTTCCGGATTGAACATAGACAAGTTTTTTCTGTTTCTAGGAAATAAAGAACTGGCAAGTGAACATAACAACAACAGGCCTAATATGTACAGTATCCAACTTATTTGATAAGGTTTTCTATAGCTAACTCCCACTGATTTGAGATTCCTCCTTGAGAAGTTTTTCGCCTTTGTTATTCTAGAGATTCAGTCATAGATGTGCAGGCAAGATTGCTGTGAGCCATTGCCAACCAGAAAAACTTTACTTGCATTCAAGCGGAGCTGTGCTCTCCACCCAATCCCACATTCCTCTCATTTCTTCCTCAAGTGAATAGTACTTCAGGTCATTCATCTAAAGGGTAAGATGATCTCCCAATATAGTATTAAATCTAGCAAGTTTTGGTGATTACATATTGAGTTTGGTATTTTATACTTGTTAATTAGAGTAATAGAAGCAAGGAACACAATCAACGGACCATGGTTGATGCTGTTGTCTCCTTCGTCGTTGAAAGACTTGGTGAACTACTCATTGAACAAGTTGTTTTTTTACGAGGAGTGAAAGAGGAAGTGACATAGTTGAGAAATAAATTGGTCATGATGTCGTGCTTCTTGAAAGATGCGGAAGAAAAACAGGATGGAGACCACCGAGTGCACAAGTGGATATCCGAGACGTTAGAGATGTGGCTTATGATGCCGAAGATATTATTGATAACTTTATACTCAAAGTAGAAGAGGGACATGGGACTCCAAAAAAGATGGAGCTAAAAGATTGCTTTCAGAATTATTTTTGCTTTTGCAGCAAACATGATAGCCTTATAGAACAGGCAAATCTCTATGGTATAGGAATAGAAATAAACACACAGAAGAAGAGGCTCGATGAGATCCAACGAAATCGGGAATATTTCAATATTAGAGATATCAGTGGAAGAGAAGGATCAGATCTCAGGAATGAGAGACAAAATCAAATACGAAGAGAGATGCCATATAAAGATAACGAGCTTGTTGTAGGTTTTCGGGAGGATGCTGCGAAATTGATGTCTGAACTTGTCAAGGAAGTCAAACACCGAAGTGTTATATCAATCGTGGGCATGGGCGGCTTAGGTAAGACAACTATAGCTCGGAAGCTTACAACAACAATAGTTTTAGAGACAAATTTGACTGCTATACTTGGGTTTCTGTGTCCAAAGATTACAACATCCATGATCTTCAAAAAATATTTAAATCTTTCAAGAGGCCAACAAGCAAAGAGGAATTCGAATTTTTGGAGAAGATGAAAGAAGATGATTTGGAGTTTCATTTACGTAATTATTTGGAAGGACGTCGATACTTGGTGGTGGTTGATGATGTATGGGACGTAAATGCTTGGGCAAGCTTGAGAAGAGCCTTACCCGACAACAAAAATGGAAGCATGGTAATTGTGATGCCCCGAAGCAAAACTGTTGCCAAGCATTGCAACGAGAGACCGTATGTCCATGAGCTCCCATTTTTGAAGGAAGAAGAAAGTTGGGAATTATTCTGTAAGAAAGCATTTCCTACCTACGACGAGGTTGGAGACAAGAAATTTTTTCGTCCTCCAAGATTGGAGGGTTTGGCAAGAGAAATGGTCAGCAAATGTCGCTGCTTACCCCTAGCCTTAGTTGTATTGGGAGGGGTACTGAACAAAAAACATCCCAATGAGTGGTTCAAGCTGAAAGACCAAATATGGTGCCATGTAACGGAAGAATCGGATAATGTCAAATACATGCATATTGGAATTAAGCTTCAACGATTTGCCTCATCACTTGAAGCCGTGCTTTCTTTACTTAAGTTTGTTTCCTGAAGACTGTGAAATTGATGCTGAGATGTTAGCTCCAAAAAGCGGCGTTATTTTTTGGTTGGCAATTCCATTGACAAAACGCATATTCCTTTGTATCCTATTTTTTATCGAGTTGTAATTTTTTATTTTTACCTTCGCTAGCAAGTCTGTATAGGATTAGAGTGGAGGGAATTATTTTTTGTGTAATTGAGAGTAAGTGTTTTATTATTATTATTGGAACGGATTGATTGGCTTATCAAACTTGCATCCATCGGGATCAACTGATCAATTGTGGCAGCCGAATGAAATAAAAAGCAGATGGAGTGACGGATCGATACACCGATCGACCGGAAGGCTATTAATATAAAAAGGGCTTTTTTCTTTTCAGCTAGGGCACGACACAGAAAACACTGCAGTCAAAACATTAAGGGCTTTGGGTTTTGAAAGAACAAGCTGCTTTGGGTTTTAAAAAACGAGAAGATGTCTAGCATGAATCTGGGAGTTGCAATCCGATTGGTCGAATGTTGAAGCAATATTCAAACTCCCAGAGGTATTGCTCATGGTTTTTATCTCAACAAACATAGTTTCGCTCTTCGGTGGATTTCCGAAGGAATTTTTGGAAGGCTTGAGGATTCGAGGCGGCAGCAATCAAGCACGGGGTACGGTGAACGAGGAATTTTTGAAATGGCATATCTACAACAGCTAATTGACAGAAGTTTGATTCTAGTTTCGGATAGAAACTGGCAGAGGATCGTGACATGCCGAGTGCATGATTTGCTCCGTGATCTTGTAATCCAAAAGGCAAAGGAGCTAAATTTTCTTCACATCTATGATGGAACTGATCATTCACTATTCACTCCAAATAGTCGACGACTAGCTTCACATTGTGGATTTCAAAGGATTGTTCCGTTGGATCATTCAGATATGAACTTACGAACTCTCTTGTTTTTTAATTGTAGAGACGAATCCGATGAGTTTGAAATAGCACAGTTACAACCTTTATGCATAAAGTTGAGATTACTGAGAGTGCTAGATCTTGAGAAGCTTTCTTTCCGTCGTTCTCGAGAAACAGGGGAAATAAGGCTACTTGCTTGATGAAATAGGGAAACTTATTCACTTGAGGTACTTGGGGTTACGTGGCACAGTCATAGATCAGCTCTCGTCGTCCGTCCATCGGTAACTTACATGCCCTACAAACGTTGGAGCTAATTCCTGATTCGTATCCAATTCAGGTATATTACCTGATGAAATAAATACGCAATGCAAAGCAGCTAATTAAGACGTTCAGTTGGAGTTTTCAAGTGGCCGTTTCCAGTGGACAAATTGACTAAGCTTCAAACTCTCAGAGGGGTTGTAGTTGAAGATCAGATGGATTTCAACCCAACGGGTTTAATCAATCTTCGTGAGCTCGAGCTCTGTGTGAGATTTGTGGGAAGGGACAAGAGAATCACGCTAGACTCGAAATCCTAGGAGTTCATTGTAAATCCTAAAGGGGAGCTGGAAGTGGAAGGAGGAGGAATGCCCATGCTTAAGGGCTTGAAAACGCAAGGCTTGTATACATTTCAGAGAGGCTGCTACGCTCTATTCCCGGCCCCCTCGCCGTTTATTGATGATGAGGTTTGGCCTTACTAAGTACAGTAACAAATCGACAACCACTGCTTAGTGCAGTTGGTAAGTCATTGCCTCCCCTTTGTGGAAGGTCTTGGGTTCGAGCCCCACAGGGGGCAGGCCCTTTAGGGGGCCAGGGCTATGGATAGCTTCTGGTCTCCTCGTGCTAACTCTAACACCCCTATTAACCCCCGCTGATGTATATCGCTGTGAAAAAAAAAAAAAAGTACAGTAACAGATCTGCTTGTTATTACTAATTGAATTGGGAATAATAGGGCTTGCTCGATATATATATATCGCTGTAAGAGGTGGTGCCATACGTACAACCTTTGATTGAGAATTTTCTCCGGCCCAATGGTGATGTCGCTTGAACTAGTGGGCTCACTAATCTTCACCGGCTTCAATTTAATTAGGCTCTTTTTCTAATTAAGCTCATGAAGCCTATGCATGTTTCGTGTGGCCGGGATCAGTACTAGTGCCAATGGTGAAGGGTTACCGACTTGGATCGTTTTTCAGTCTTGATCGAAGAAAACTTCTCCTGTCTTTTTTTTTATCTATTAATAATTTAATTCTTTTATTTAGTTCGTGTGAGAACATCAATATAATATACTACAGTTAAATTTAAGGAGCCTGGTGAGCGGATTTGAACAATCAACAACTTGGCCTAGCTTGTAAGTTTCCTGCTATGTTGTTTGATATATAAATACATTGTGCATCTTTTGTTTCACCTGAGAGTTTTTGTTCTGTTGGTTTTTTTATCTTCTTACCGTTTTCTAAATAATTATGGGATGGGGATATAACTAATTATATAAGGAAGAACTTATAACTTATTGTGGCCGGGGAACGCGGGCGGGCTTCACAGCATGCATGTATAGAATTCCCTGCCCCTCACTCCCTTTAATTTATCCGAGAATTTTTGGGGCATCAAAACAATCGGCTAAAGGGTAAGCATTTGAATTTGAACTTATGGAATAATACCAACAGTCATGTAATAATTTAAAATATAACTTACAATAAGTACGACCGGGGAAGAAGAGTTTTTTTTTTTAGTATTTCTCGGTATAAAACAACCACATTTAATGGAGACGTATCTAAATGAGTTACTAATTGATATAGTAGTTTAATTCAAGTAGCAGAAAGAAACTGAAGTTTGATTTCAACACAACACTTTAATTTGCTAGCATCGATCTCATTTGTTTTTTTTTTTTTTTTAAAGTCACTCCAATGTTTTAATGACACCATGCATCTATGTTGCACACGTACTCTCTTTTTTGGAAAAAATTACTCCTATATTGCACTCGATGAGGGGTAACCTTCCTTGAGGCTTTTCACAAAAGCATTGATTCTTTGCGGATTGAGCAGAAAACACAATTGATTTCCGCACGAAGGGTGAGCCGGGAAGCGAGGACAATGAAAGTAAACAGAGGCGGCTGCATGGACATATGTACATGTAGTGAAGATTGGTCACACCCCCCCCCAAAAAAAAAAAAAAATTGCTTAGAATACATGTAAAAATTATGGACTAACCTTTCTTCGAACGCGCTTAATCCAAATATTAATGAGCACTCAATTCTAATAGTCTTGAACACCTAGCCCAAAAAGAACTGAACACTCAACTCAAAACCAATTGATCATACTCAGTCACAACTCAATTACAGCCCATCAATTCAGATAATCCATATTTGAACACCTAACACAATACTTCAAATAAAGCTTACAATCATAATGGAAAAAAAATTAAAAAAATAGAAAGAGAAAAAGAAGAATCTTTTGGTGTACGTATTATGCTCTGCGTTTTCTCTCCATGTCTATTGTTGATGTCTGATGACCTAAATGTGTTAATTTTGCATTCGTGATTTATGACAATAACTACTACACTTTATTTTTTTCCTAGTTAGCTTATAGAATTACGAACAAAGCTTAAAAAATATTCAACTACATTGCAAAATCCAGCTAACTTGAAAAATATTTCTTCGAATTTATGACTACAATAGAAAATCTCATCATGTCGTCATAAAGAAGATCATATTTTCAAAAAGGTGATCAGACCCTACCTACTTGCTACAATTTCTTTCAAACGGGTTTTTAGTAGACTAAAAATACACGGGTTAAACATTGACACAAAATATGAGAACTCGTCTACGAACATTGTCTACTATGCAATATGAGAACTTTCAAAAAAATTGAATTATTGTTAACAAATATAGTGCCTATTTTTAAGTTATAATTTTGCATCGTAGTTAATTTTTTTTAGAATAGAGATAATGTTTTTTTATCGCACTATTTATACTAGTATATGAGTTTTGTACATATATTATTGGTTAATAGATCAGCTAATAGAGTTAAGGTAACTTTTGAACACCCTACTACAAATTCCTGAAGCTGCTACTGAAAGTAAAACTCTCCAAAATGCATGAAAGGATGTAAATAGCGGGAAAAGAAAAACAAAAGAATTGAAAATTTACTCAAACTTTTTAAGGAGACAACCATTGATTGCATGTCCCCTTGAAAAGTTAAATTCTCCGTACAAGACGAGCAATATAGGATGGAGGGAGTATCATAATTTTCTGATGGCTTCTTCAATAGAAGAGTGAGAGTGAAAGGATGTCATTTCCAGTACCTTCAGGGTCTTTATATCGTAAACCACAAACCTCAGGCGGTGTTAGTGAAATTTCCCCTAGAAATACATGTGTGTGGACGGTTGGACCAAAAGTCTTACACATTTTCTAATGTATGGTTGTGCAGCGCGATTTTAAGGAGTAAGAGGGTATGCAGTGTGATTTGGGAAAATCTAAGGGGGTGTTCTGAAATTTACCCTAAATCGAATGCTCCTCACATGTAGGCATTGTGACGCGTTGATGTCAGATGAAGCAACACGTAAGTTGCCACATGTAAGCATGCTGACGTAAGCATCGCCGGTGCTTCCAACATCGTTAGATGAGTTTTACATACTCCCCAAGGATGTAACCAGCGGAGTTTAGTTTAGTGGCGGCAGCTTGTCACAATAAAAATTTTAAAAAGTGTAATTATTACTATATGTGGAAAAAAAAAATATCCTCAACTTATATAATCTTGTCTCTACTAGATTTTTTTTTCTTATTTTTTATTATATACTAGTCATAAATCTTCTATTTTTTTTTTCAAGAAAGGAGACCCAAAAAAATATTCCAAAACTAAATTCAATGGGTCAAAGTGAAATAATATAAATGATGATGTGTAATTAAGAAAAAAACCCTCCACATTCTAACCCTGAAACAACTTAACCTAAAAAATTAAGAGAATGTAATTATAATACTACTCCCCAAATTTATAATGTCACTCCCAAAAGTGAGTGTGGTTATCAATTTGAAAATTCTATATAGGGATCTGGGGAGTGGCATTATGTCCAAAATTAAAGTTAGTCTTTTTTCATACTGTATGTGCAAATGACAAACATCATTTATTATAGTTTTTGTTATGTTATTTTAATTTTTTTCTGGAGCCAATGACTATTAATATTGTAATGCATCTTTTTATTTTTTTAGTATATATTTCGCCACTACTAGGGTAAAGTTTTGGTTCCGTCTCTACAGTCCCTCCATCCTATTTTGATAGTCTCGTCTTGGGATTCAAACTTTTTAAAGAAGCATAATGATGAGATCTAAAAGTATTTAGCTTTCTAATTATTCTCCTATCGGAAATATGAAAACAAACAATTCCAGTTTTGGCTTACTAATTAAGTCGGACTTGTATTTCTTCGGTTTCTTTTTTGCATTTGTTATAGATTATTGATACGTCTCTACAAATAGAATCAGGAAAATAAAATATGAACCAACTAAATTTTTTTGAAATAAGGACAAAATAATCCAAAAGTCTATTTGTTTGGATTATTTTGTCTTTGGTGAAATTTCTACAATTTGACAATAATTTTTCACTTTTTCAATTCACAAAAAAAATTGATGCAAAACTAACAATGGTAAACAAAGAATAAAGGGTAAAAATAAAAAATATTCACGCAGAATTATTAAAGCCAAAACGAGCAAAAGAACATCTCTACTGATGTCTTTAAATTTTGAGTTATATTATTTAGTGCTCTCTGGAGCCCTGCCACTTGATGCGGGTTTAGGGCTTGCTCTACGCCTCCGGCCGCCACACATCGATATGGCAGCTCACAAACTTGTGACGACGGAGAATGTCTTTGGAGCACCATGTGCAGTGTGCAAGAGAATTTAATACTAATTAATTTTCACTAAATTTGTGTCTTTAAATGTGTTTTTTACAATATAACAAAAATAAGCTCCGCATTTCGTGTGTTGAAGCATTGCTAATTTGTGGAGTAAACTGAGTACTTTAATGACTTAGCAGAAAAAAGATAAGAGTAGTACTTTAATGGATTACTTAAAAAGTGGGTTATTTCTTTAACAAATGTCAAAGCTCTTTACTACTATAAATGTTAAAACAAAAAGTAAAAAGTCATTTGTTTTTATCCTAATAAAATACATCTAGAACACAAATTAAGATAGCATAATAATTGGAAGTTTGAAACTCTTTTTCTTTAACACATAGGAGTAATTATTAATTAGAGATGCTATAAGAATATTCAACCCGGCCACCATCTCAACTCATCGAACGTGGTCAAAAGAAAATTAAAGCAGCTGGTTCAGAATTTATTCACGTTTTCAACTCTTTAGTTAGTGGGCCCATTGCGACGTCACCGTCAATCATATTACTCTCTCCGTCCCATTTTCATTGTCCTTTTTTGATATTCGTGTCAGTTTTTAATCGCTTATATCTTCCAATGTGAATCTCAAAAAATATACAATATGGATCTTATTTGATAGATTTCAATTTGTTCTATAATACAAAGATGTCAAAATTATGAAAAATATTATAGATTGAAAGATATACGTAATAGACACAAAAGTGACAAAATGAATAATGGACAATGAAAATGGGACGGAAGGAGTATATTACTTGTTGATCACGTTCCCATGTTCGGCCGTCTAGATATCTATTGAGAAATGTCACAAAATTTAATTGGTCACATATATTTTTAAGGCTCTATGCTTACATTCATAAGTCTAGGGGTGTCGATATTGACCCAAACTCACGAATCCCCTAACTTTAAGTTCACTCAAACTCAACCAAATTATATCAAACTGTCATTAGCTATGGTCTTGAAGCACTACCACCACGTACATGGTGTTTCAATATATACCATTTTCTACCACACTAGTACTCTTGTGGGATTCAAACACATAATACTGAGTTCTACAAGAATGTGTGGTCTCGATAAGGGTATTGGGGGACGACGGTACCCCCAGATCACCCCAATTTATTTTTAGCTATTGATTCCTTTTAGGTTTTACATATAGCTAGCAACTGTGATTTATTAGTTGTGAGATATCCTCCCGTATGAGGACACACATACGTACTGTTTTTTGTTTTCTTTTTGTCTTTTTTGGTCATAAAGATAGGAAGGAAGTTCCCCAAATCTAGTAGCTCTATATAGGAAAAGCAACCACTTTTGACCTGCACAATGATGGACTTAAGTGGGCACCTAGCAGGATAAATTGGTCCATATCGAATTCACAAGCCAAACTTGGATAAGGAATTATAGAGTTTAGTGCAACGTAGGGCCACTTTGCCTTAAATTAAGTGTTCAATAGGAATAATCATTTCAAGATCGCCTATTCAAGTTTTATTAAAATTTGCAGCTTAATTGTGAGTGTGTTTTCTTAAGTAGTAAGTTCTTAAAAAGTCAAAGTCAAAGTCAAAAGCAAAAGCAAAAACAATTGAAGTTCATCCATGGTACACAGACACAATAACATGATAAATGAGTGTCTTGAATTTATAATCAAATTCTGATTTAAAAATAAAAAAAAAAAAGAAAGTAGATTATACTTTTTATTGAACTGCGAATGTATACTCAAATTGAGCATCAGCAGACAAAAACAAGGCCATCATGCATATTAGAATTCTCCCCAAATCGATCAGAACAGAAGATTTGAAGAAATGAAAACAGTGAATTTTATTTGGGAGAGAGAAACAGAGAGAGAGAGAGAGAGAGAAAAGGACCAAGCCTGTTTTAGGACCAAAAGGTGATCGATATGAGAGAGAAGCCACGTACTACCATACATATATAAGAAATTGCAGAGTGTTGGAACATGAATTGAAACCCATATTCCAATATTAACACAACTCCAAGCTGATCAAACTAACTAAGATAGTACAAATTACTGTAAAACTTTTCAAAGAAAAAACTAGTAGTAACTCCACAACAACAAAACTCTCAACAAATTGGAATATTCACCTCCTTTAATTGACCCGTCGTACCAGCTGACCCAAATCAAGCCCCACATAATTAAATTGTACAGATCTAAACAGACAGACAGAAAGATCAGGAAAAGATCGATCGAAGAAGTGGAATTCTTTTTATTTTCCTAAAACCCGGACCCATATATACAACAAGAATCATACTCCTACATAAAAATAAAATAAAATAAACAAAGTTGGACTCACTACCTGGTTCTGGTTGACCCATACCTGACCCGGAAAGAGAGAAGAAGAAGAAGAAGGAAGAAGAAGTATTCTTCATTTATTCTCCCAACAAAACCGACCCGCGCCGCAATATTAATGATCACGGAATGGAAGGCAAAACCACTGACTTGTTCGAACGGCGCCGTTTCTTCCCACCTTGGGAACAGAGACATGGAAAGCACATTTTAAGAACGTTCCTCAGAACCTGGCCCCTTTTTGGGATCCAACGAGGCGCAGTAACGGCGCCGCCACCCGCCGCCGGCGCAGGGAGGCTTTTGGTTGGATTGGGAGCAGCCATGTGTGCGGAGATTTTGGTGTAATTGAGGTGAGAAATGGTGGAGAGAGAGAGAGAGAGAAGGAGGCGGTAAAAATACTAATCGAGACTGGAAGTGGGAGATCGAGGGAGAGTACCGACCATGGTATGTAGTATATACTAGTAGTAACAAGTTTTGGGTCGGGTACGGTGGGGTTTCTTGGGGTTTCTTGGTCCCTAAGGCAAAACGCAAGCCATTCTCTTCTTTTCCCAGTAGTAGTATAAAGGGAAAATATACTCCCTCCGTCCCATAATATTTGTCCGGTCCGCAAAACAAGGACGATTATGTTTTTTGCAAGAAAAATTCAAATTTTTTTCAACAATTCATTAGATATCGATGAGTTTTTGTAATTTATGAAAAAAGTTTGAATTTTTTATTAAAAGAAATGCATTATTTTTTAGTTCTCATTTTGCGGACCGGACAAATATTATGGGACGGAGGGAGTATATAGAAATACAGGAAGCAAGTGAATGGGCCGGCCGGGGGTGATTAACTCAAAATCAGAAATTAAAGTTTAATGGGGAAGGAAGGAAGGAAGGACGTGTTAAATCCTACTCCATCCATTCGTCTCCAATTGTAAATCTGTGTACTACATGCAGTAGGAGTAGTATTTTACTCCTAAGTAATTTTAAATGGAGTAATAATAAAAATTGTTCTCAATTTCAAATACTACTACTACTAATAATTAAAATGGATGCATTAAAAATTGGAGTAGTCCGTACATATATATACTACCTCCGTCCTAATTTAATTGTCTTTTTTTTTTTGGGAGTTCGTACCACTTTTCAATTGATTATATCTTGTTATTTATAATGTTTTAGGTGATTTCGAAAACATTATATTATAGAATAAATCAAGATCTATCAAACAAGATCCATATTGAATGTAAAATTCATTACCAATTTAAAGATACATCTAATTTTTTTTTATTCAGTTATAATAGAACTGAGACAAACAAATTAGAACGGAGGGAGGGAGTACTAGTGTGTATTATTCCCAGCATTAGCAAGCAATTACTCCAGTCCTGGGTACTAGTAACTAGGATTAGGAAACCAAACACGCGTTGGGACTGGAGGATTAAAATAAAAGAAACACGAAAAAGGAAAAAAACAGAAAACGCGTGGGACCACGTTCAGTAAAAATCTCGAACCAAGAGTACTTATTTTTGTATTGTATTTACTACTAATATTCATCTCATCTCATCTCATCTCATATGGCTCGTGAGATGGAGGCGTGGAGGAGTGATCAGTATCTATCAACTGTCAGCTAGTACTACTATTACCTGGTACTCCTTCCTTTTCAGGACAAGTCTGTCTTTGGGCGGTAATTCTGTTACTTACTTACTACTACTAATTTCGAAACCCTAGCTAGCTAGCTAGCCGCCGATACCGATCTACTGCTACTGATTTGGCTCAGCTGGCTAAACAAACAAACAAACGAACGAAACCGCACATTCCAGTAATTATTCTACTGTATCTACTACTCCGTATTAGGTACTGCCTTTTCGTGTATACTACACTACTCCTAGCTACTATGGGAAGCTACTATGGGATCTTTTTTGCAGTCTACCCACTTCTTTAAGAGATCGATAGGGCTGACAAACCAAGGGTTCCACCTTGTACAGTATTTGCTTATTATTACCTAAGTAAAATAAAAGCTCCTTCAATGTCGATTTGTTACTTAAACATAAATCAATCTTCAACATGTTTTTGAAAAAAGTAAAACTCGTTCAGCTTTCAAGTGCAAGTCAACTTGAGATGGAGGAGAAACAGAGGGTTGAAAGACAAATATCGCTCATGGTTTGTTGGTGCTAGTAGTGGTAGCTTTGTTTGGTGGCAACATAGAGGTGTGATTTTGCTGATTTAGTCAAGGATCACCTATATTTTCTAAATTAACTTCAAATTCAATTTGCAAATAACTACTTCCATGACAAGGTTAAATTATTATTTTTTTGTGTTTTTTTGCAGGGAGAAAAAGAGAACTTTATATGCATAAGTGAGTTATAAATGAATCTATAATTTGTTGCACTTTCATTCTGTTGCTAACAAACGGCCCTAAGAGTGTACATAGGATACAAGTTGCAGTATGTGCATATGTGAATCCTTTGTGGCGCTTTACATGTTCTAGTACAATTATGCATGGATCAACCACATGAACCATAAATTGCACAAATCAGTTTAAACTGGTCCAGGGGTAAAAAAAAAAAAAAGAAGAAAAAGAAGAAGAAGTCAAAATGACAACCCAGGACGTGTTTTGATAATTAATACCCGCCAAAGACATGCTGAGAAGATTTGTTAATGCTAAAAATGTCATTGACGGGTATTAATAATCAAAACACGTCATTGGCCATCATTTTCCCAAAAAAGAAAAGTTCACATGAGAGAGAGAGAGAGAGAGAGAGAGAGAGAGAGAGAGAGATAAAAATATGGGAGAAATCTCGAACACTTCAAAAAGACAAAATCCTGACCTTTCATGGAATTTCTAAATGTACCCGTATTCAAAACTATGATCACTTGTAGTCTACAGGAACTTATCTTCAAGTTGAATTTCATATGTGCTATGTTGGACCCATCACATGATGTCATTAGGCATTCAAGGTGCCACATCAAATGCAATACGAATGCGTGAACCGTGTGGTCACAAGGGTAACACTGTTCTGAAACAGTGTATCTAAAGAAACAACCATTAAGGTTGGCGAAAAGAAAGCCTACTTGGTGAATCAATCTGTACAATCAGTTCATCCTCTGCACCAGACTCATCGCTTGAATCATTCATTGCACGACTCTCTTTTGTAGTGCGAGAAATTTCAGCTTCGCGTGCAAGATCTCGTCCTTTGAGCTTTTGGACTGCTTCACGGTTCTTTCTCACAGTAGAAGACCCTTCCGATCTCACAGAAACCAGAACTCGTTCATGACTTGATGGAACTCTTGGGTAAGACAGACTGTGAGATGGCCTTGCTTGATTACTCCGTGTGGAACTTGGAGTTCGCAGCTGGTGTATATTGACCTAAAGTATTGAAACAATGTAGGTAGCAAGCTGAAATGAGAAGCAAAATTTGAAAGAATGGTCGATTGTCAGGCAGTAACTTATGCAACCTTTTCATTATTATCTCAGTGTAACTTTATTTCCTTAATTACACTCAGCAGAAAAGAATAAAAAGAAAGCAGAAAGGAATCCTAGGGTCGTACATACTACGTAGTATAAGTTTTACTTAGGCATCAAAGAGGATTTTTTCCTTGAGTTTTTTTTTA
Organism: Rhododendron griersonianum; assembly: GCA_018127125.1. Classification (NCBI taxonomy): domain Eukaryota; kingdom Viridiplantae; phylum Streptophyta; class Magnoliopsida; order Ericales; family Ericaceae; genus Rhododendron; species Rhododendron griersonianum. Next base: position 26,355,761 of record CM030796.1, on the reverse strand, counting down.
ATCCTAGAAGTTACTTCACAACATAGACTCAAAGAACAGATAAACTGAAAGTACCATGCTTCCATAGATGCTCAGCTGCATTGCCCTGGCAGACAAGCTGCTTGCTTGTTGATCAATCTCGTCAGGATTTTGATCAGCTTCCATTGGCTTGTAGAAATTTTCAGGCCAGCTCATCAAACCAACATGTTCTTTACTGAGGGATCTAGAGGTGTGATCAACTGGATGTGGCACAAATGAAGACGACCTTCTCTGCAGAGCCTTCTTGGATTCAAACGCAGCAATGTCAAATATAATTACTCTTGCCCTAGTCTCAACTTGATACAATGATCCATGATGAGGAAAAGTGGCTTGCTTGAAACCTGTCACATGGAACATAATGATTAAACAAAGGGCACAGTTTCATTAATTTCCAAACGTAACATGGACTTTATTTCATTTTCAGTTCAATTTTTCAATGATGTGGAAACGATTTCCAACTGCCTTTCTTTGCGACTGTTTTCGATTCAGAAACTGAAGGATTGATGATGCAGGAGCTTAGACTTGGCAGCCGTGCGGACGACTAAGGGTTATCTTAATTAGTTCAAGGTGTCTATTTAGTATCTAGTCAAAGTGTCTGTCAAGTTTCTAGTCATGTCTTTAATTTCTAGTCAAAAGTATTTTAGAGTCATTAATATTGCACACATATGCATGTAGTTAGTTACATGAAACACATCATTCTAGGTTTATCATTATGCATGTAGATCAAGGGTCGTCTAGGTATTTGAAAGGTTTGTCTTGGAAATCATCTAACCTTCATTGAGTCTTGAAGAGTCATCTTTTGTAATGCCTATTTATAGGTGATCTAATGAAATAAGAAGAAGAGTTTTGATTAGTAAATTATTTGCAACTGCATCTTGCTAGGAGTGACCGAGTGAGTGATTCCTCCTATAATCAAGTGTGTGACTTGGTCGCATCGAGTGGCATCCGCGATTAGTAACGTCGAGTGGCATCCCGGGACTATCCTAATCTTGCAGGTCTCGGCCTACGACTACGTCAAATTGGTATAAGAGTGGTGATCCTGCCCTGCTGAGTTTTCATTCCATGACACTTGAAGAATATTCAATGTTTCGCATGAATGAAAGACAGAGGACATATCACAACAACAATGAAGTTGATCCAGTTTTGACCCCATGGAAGATGAACGATGACATCATACTTCTTGGAATGAACTTGGAGGAGATATTCTCGTATAGAGACTCATCCCCTCTATAGGAAGTTGATTGGACTCTACCTATGAGGTACGATGAATATACAAATGATGTTTCCTAAATAAAAGTGATTTTGATCACGTGGTGAGTTCTAAAGATTTCAAATATGTCCGAGAAAACTTGATTGGTGAAAAAGTTGATGGAGTTGATGTTGTTAGTCATGAAATGATTGATAACTTGAGTTACATGCAACAGAACAATCCCAACAATGTAAGGAATCCTTTTGGTTAGCATTTTCAAAAAAAGACATTGTTAAGGAAGTCCTGAGTGAGCTAATTTTCTTGGATAGAAATGCAAAAGATTATGGAAGTAAAATGGCAAGGAGTAGTTCACATCAAGTTGACTTTTGGTCTGGTTTCGTAGTTCCATTGCAGATGGTTGATGGCCAATTTTCAAGAGTCGTGAGATTGTTCTATTTGCTGATGGGTCACAAACCTAAATTCAAGCAACATCTAAGGCAACAAACCAAAAGATGGAAAAGTGTTGTTGGTCAACCAGTGGACAGTGGAAAGTTAAACTCGAGGGACAAGTTCTTTTAAAGAAAGCGAGTATGACGCAGGAGCTTAGACTTGGCAGCCGTGCAGACGACGAAGGGTTATCTTAATTAGTTCTATTTAGTGTTTAGTCGAAGTGTGTCAAGTTTTTAGTCATGTCTTTAATTTCTAGTCAAAGTATTTTAGAGTCATTAATATTGCACATATGCAAGTAGTTAGTTACATGAAACACATCATTCTAGGTTTATCATTATGCATGTAGATCAAGGGTCGTCTCGGTATTTGAAAGGTTTGTCTTGGAAATCATCTAAAATTGAGTCTTGAAGAGTCATCTTTTGTAATGCCTATTTATGGGTAATCTAATGAAATGAGAATAAGAGTTTTGAGTTGATTAGTAAATTATTTGCAACTGCGTCTTGCTTGGAATGAGTGATTTCTCCTATAATCAAGTGTGTGACTTGGTCCCGTCAAGTGGCGTCTCCCCTACCCCCGGTCGAGTAGCATCCCAGGACTATCCTAACCTCGCGGGTCTCGGCCTGCGTCAATTGACTACACAACACACTTTCATACATTTCAAACAATAAAATTGCCGTCATTTGTTTTCACTTCATCTTTTTCGTTACTCTGGAAACAATTCCTAAAGATTCTAACAAAACAAACAATGGAACGTATTTAGCACAAGGAAAAATAAGGAGAGAGGAAAGAAGGGAAGCGCTGTCAAAAGACTTGCATTTTTGGAGACGCTATTGTAGCCATGCAGGTTTCGTAGTCATGAGTCATGACTAGAGAACAAAAAAAAAAACGAATTTAAATAACTTGTTTCAGAAATGGTAAGAAGGATCTAGGTTCGTTGGATATCATGGATGCCATTGACAGAGCTCAATGCAGAAAACAGAATCATGTTTTCCAACCCCAATTGATTGGGACTTGAGACTCGATTTGATTTGGTTTGGCTAGAAAATAGTAGGGGATCATCTTTGTCAATATACTGAGAAAACTGGTATGTTGACACAGGCACCCAAATTCCTTTCCTTTTGTTTTTTTGGTCAGGAGGCACCCAAAATTCATTACATGGCTAGAGGACAAAATCGAAAGTAAATTTATAGAATTGTTTCCACAAATAACTCCGTCTGTGTCATGCTTAGAGTTGTATTTTTCACACAGCCCATCCCAAACCCGGATAAAGGAGGAGGTTGTGTATTGGATAGCTAGCGCCTAGCAGCTAGCACGTAAAAGATCTCATTAGATACTTATGACACGAAGTGATTAAAGAAAACAGGACGCAGACCTCAATTGATTAGGACTTAAAGCTTGGTTTGGTAACTTGTTACAGCAAATAGTGGGGATCGATTCTGTTCAGCAGATTTTAGTATCAGGCCCACAAAGTATGGAAGAACATCTACTACTGGAAGTCCAGCAGACAAATTAGTTTACTTTCCAGACAAAGAAAACCAATGACGTTTGCTGGTCCTCATTAGGATAGACCTAGTCAGTGCAGTGAGCTCCAAAATTGTGGGGCCTAGGGAGGGTCAGATATTCGGCCTTCACTTATAAATACATACTTACGTGCATACATACAGGAGCTAAATAGGACCTCGACAGAAATCAAGTTCTTTGAACGTCTTTGACATGCTAACTAACTTAAGTCCTATTGGCTACGTGGTTCTATTCTACATTACGCTCTTTGAAGACCTTATCTGCAATAACTTCAAAGAAAGCATACATTTTCTTTGCACCTTAAACCTAGTTCTCCGTAGGAAATTCCGTTGTTCTTGCAGCACCATCCACCTGGTACATACAATACTATTCTCTCTCTTTTTTGTGCTAAGTACATACAATACTATTCACCTTTTCAGTGGTTGAACCTCTTTACAAGAGACTAAAGAACCTTCTTTTTTCATTGAGCTCATGTCGAAAATGTCTTTAGACTCAGTTCTAAATATCCTTTTGAGTTAACAGCACTAGAGATTCATCAATGTCATGTCGTAAATTCTTTAGACTCTCACTTCTGGATAACATGTTGAGTGAGCAGAATGAAAAGGCCATAAAAGCTATAAGCCTATGATAGTGAGACTAATCTTGCAGCAGAAACAAGAATAAACTCTGGTCTAAGGATCGCCCCGTATCAAGTGCACACAACCAGAAACAAAAAAAAGGTACCACGTACTAGTAGTAATAAAAACAAAATAGGAGGATCTTAATTATACTTGCAGCAGAAGCAAGGAACAAAACTCCGTTTAGATAATTACCCCATCCAAGTGAACACAAAACCCAACCAACACGGAAATGTTAATTACCGCTGCAAACAATAAGCTAATGGTGAACCCAAAACAAGAACGTTAGGACTTAGACCCGTACATGCAACAGAAACAAGAAGTACCACACTAAGCACCCACGTGTTATTACACCCATTATGGAAAACAGTACATAAGTAAAAGGTGAAATACCACACGCCCATCCAAGGGGATGCTAAATAAGTTTCAATTACCTGAGGTTTCTGATCCTTGGAAGCTTTGATCGCCAAGTGAAGGTAGTAGTGCAGGAGGAGATATAATCAGTTCTTCTTGGGCACCTTGTGTTTTCACAAATCCTTCCAATAGAAAGCCAATGGAATGATGAGGTATTTCTATATATTCTCCCCTTATGTGTATAGTCATGATTGACCGCTCTGCGACAAGAACTCTCAAGTCTTGCATAGCCATTTTCTCAAAAAATTGAGGAAGCAAGAGTTTGGCAAGAATAATAGCACTTTCCTGCCAGGAGAAGAAAGGAGAAAACTAAGCGCGAATCGAAAACAGAAAACAAGTTGCATGACTCATTCTGTGGACCATCTATTCGAGGGATATGCGACTCCAATAGCCATTCTAAATTTAACATGATTTCTACAGGAAAAAAAATGAAAATAAAACTATTTTGCCTTTAGATGATCAACAGACGAGATTTCCTATTGTTGACCTCGTTGCAACACTTAAATTGCAGAACGAATCTAGACATAACATTGTGTGTGTATGAACTACGACATTAAGAACTTGGGACCAATGAATTATACCAAGTTTGTGTGCTTATGGGTCACATGTTAAAAGAATGAGGCTGCAAAATTTATACGGTGATTAAAATCAAGAACTGGTCTTCCAACAAGAAAGATAGTCTCAAACTCTTCTCAATAGGATCGTACCTGCCACAGAAAATCCTCTACTGCTGGATCAGATTTGAGCAATGTAAGTATCTTTTCAGCATCAACGAAGAAACAAAGTACAACAGAATCAGCGATCATATCACAGATATACGGCTTGCCATTCAAAACTTCATACAGGCCCAGAGTACTTCCATGGGTAAATGTTGGGTGCAATGAGTGCTTATTCCTTAAACTCCTACTTGTCCACTGCCAAACAGAAACTCTCATTTGTGACAAATTCACATTCAAAATTTCTAGTCCAAGATCTTGATTGCAATAGATGTTTCACTCAAAACTCTAATTGACGAATGCAAATTGTTTTACCTTTGCTACTCCATTCGATATGAGCCAAATTCCATTTGGCTTGGAACCCTCTTTATATAGTGTCACGCCTCGTAGTTTCATTATCTCTTTGGTAGAACTTGCAAGTGGTTCACGAACAGAAGAAGGAAGTGCTCCCAACAAAGGATGAGAACTAACCAAGTCAGGTATCTTTGGAATCTTCACTAATGGAGGATTCCTTAGGAGCTTTTTCAAATCAGTCTGCATAAGAAATGGAATACAAACTCAATATACTATTTGGCTTCTAATTTCTTGCAAACTATCTCCGGGGAAAACAAAAATCATGAGTCATTGAAACAGACCTATCCCTTGCCCTTAAACGAAGAGCCCAAGGTTGAGTGAAGCTTGCATTTGTGGCAGGTTCTTGAGTTGCAATCTAGGGCAGTTTTATGAGTAGCATTTCGGATAGTTTCTTGACTTAAACTGGTTGAGTGAAGCTTGCATCTAGGGCTGTTTCTTGAGTCGCATTTCGGACAGTTTCTTGACTTGCAGTGGGTTGATTGAAGCCTTGCATCCAGGGCAGTTTCTTGAGTCCGAAATGCGACTAGTTTCTTGAGTCCAAAATGCGACTCAAGAAACTGCCCAAGATGCAAGCTTCAACCAACCCCCTGCAATCAAGAAACTGTCCGAAATGCGACTCAAGAAACTGCCCTAAAAATGCAAGCTTCACTCAACCCGTTGCAAGTCAAGAAACTACCCGAAATACTACTCAAGAAACTGCCCTAGATGCAAGCTTCAATCAACTCGCTGCAACTCAAGAACCTGCCACAAATGCAAGCTTCATAGATGTGCAAAAGTTAAATGGAGTCAGGGTCTGCTCTCCAAAAGATGAAGGGGGGTTGGGTTTTAGGAAGCTGAGAGAAGGAAATGTGGCTGCTATGCTTAAACTTCTGTGGGCTCATAGCAAAAAAGCTGACTCTCTTTGGGTGTTCACTCTTACATTATTAAGGATCATAATCTCTGGACTATGGGACTACCATTTGATGTGTCATGAACTGTAAGGAAAATCTTTCAGTTCAGGGATATATGCCAACCTTTGATTTGGTACAAAGTGGGAATGGGGCCTCTACCTCTCTTTGGCTCAACAACTGGCACCCATTGGGGCCCTTGTACAAGAGGTATGGGGAAAATGTGTGTTCTAATATTGGTAGATCTTTGCATGCAAGGGTTTCCGCAATTATTTGTGATGGAACATGGTCATGGCCTAGACAAAGGAACAGGTATATTCAAGAGATTAAAAACAACACCCCTCCAGATTTCCTTCCTGATATCTCTAATGAGGATAGTGTGGTTTTGATTCCTTCCCGAAATGGTAATTACTCTTTAAAATCTGCTTGGGATGCCATTAGTGTCAAATGGAATCCACGAATGGTGCAAAATTGTTTGGTTTCCCAAAGCTGTCCCTAAATGGGCTTTCATCTTATGGATGGCCATGCAATGCAAACTTGCTTCTAAGGATAGATTGATGAAATGGAATGTGGTGGACAATGCAACTTGTGTTTTATGCAGGGGTGGGGCTCTTGAGTCCCATAATCACTTATTTTTTGACTGCCTTTATTCTAGAGTTGTCTGGATGGAGATTTTACGAAGAAACCAAGTTCAAGGGGAAAAGAAATGGTTCTTGCTGCACTCTATGGGTAAGAATTTCAGGAAATCTGTCCTCAAATTATCACTAGCAGCTTCTGTTTATGGTATTTGGTGTGAGAGGAATTCGAAAATCTTTCAACACACGGCTTTGGAGGCTTCTGCTTTGGGCTCCAGGATTTGTAACAACATCAGAGATGCCATTTTGGCTTGGAGAAATATCAGATCTATGCAGGAGAATAGGGTTGAATGATAAATTTGGGGGATTCCTCTCCCTTTTTTTAGGCCTATTGCTGATATAGTGTGATTGGTTCTTCAGTTTTGTTGATAGTTTTCCTAGCTGTATAGTTTTTTGTTTTGCTTTGGCGGTTCCTGGCTTTGTTCCTTAGTGAGTTTGCTGATATAGTTTTGTTTGTGCCCTGTTGGACTTCGCTGTATCTTTGTTTGGAGCGTCTAATGACAAAGTACATTTACAGGAAGAAAAAAAAAAAACTCAATATGCTATCCTAAGATTGTAGTTGTACACTAAGGGAAGACCATAAGGACTAGTATCAAAAATAATTCTCAAGGAACCTGTACAGCATCATGAAGATGAATCATCTCCTTTTCTTCCAGCAAACCAACCTTCTCAAGATTTTTGACATACTCACTTAAATGGTTAAGCACAGAGTATGTTACTTGCCTTGTTTTCACAACGCGAAGAACCTGAAAATGTTTCCAGTCAGAAATACCTTGGAATATATTTTATCAATTTTTAACTTACCAAACTACCAGAAGTAAAGCATAATATGTTCAAAAGAAAAAAAAAAACTAACAGAAGTAAAGCATAAGAGTATCCACAATGCTATAATCAAAAGTGAAAGGTTTTTAAAGTTAACAATGTTGGTGCAAGATATGGCTCACAACGCTATAATCAAACTTAACAACCTCCTTAGAAATAATCAAATTTGGGCTTTGGATAACCAAACTAGCAACCTTTTGACAATAACCAAATTTAATAGACCCTACATATTCTCAATCAAATACACCAATCATTATACAAAAATGTTCTAACTCTCTTCTCTTTTCCTCTCTCTCTCTCTCTCCGAACAATATTTTCGGAAAAAAATATTTTACTAAAAAATTGTTTTTTTTTTTTCAGAAAACAGTTTTTTTTCCAAAAAAAAGTTTCAAAAACTATTTTCTATTTCTAGAAAATAGTTTTTATTAGTTTCAAAACTATTTTCTACTGTTCACAGTTTTTAGTTTTTTGTAGTTTGAAAAGATGATGTGACAAATTTTGTTAATCCAATTTTGATTATGCCATTGTAGACATCTAAATTGCTAACCTTAGCAATCCCTTAAATGAATAATCAAAAGCTGATGTGGCAACTTTTGGCTATCAATTTTTGATTATAGCATTGTGGATACCCTAAGAGACTAAGTTATTAGTCACAACCATACATACAGCCTGGAGAAGAGTCTAGTATAATTGGTGGACAAGTTACATCCATTGAAGGGTGTTTGACAGTTAACACACAGACCTGAGGAAATGTAACGCGGACCTCTTCCAGGAACTGTCTTGCTTCCTCTCCTTCTGCCTCACTTTCTTTGATGACCATAGATGAAACCTCACTATCACCTAAAATGACAAAAAGCATGAGTTTCCAACAACAGATTGTCTTCAATGATGAGGTGACAAATGACAATGCAAACCGATTATGAGTAATACAATTTTCAGAACAAGTAAGCAAAAGCTAGCCATCAGTTACCATCCAATTAGTATCTACATAAAACATGGTACTTATTCTAAACAAAAGTACAAAGAATTTGAAACATATTAACGACTGGTAACTGGACTAAGAGGATCCAAGTCATAACTTTTTTGTTCTCATTTAGAATGGATAGGCAACATTCACATATTCAGTACAAACAATAGATGACATATTTGAAATTGCTTAAACAGTAATAACGCCGTGACTACTTGCCAGCATTTGGATTATCATCCTGATGCAGAAGCTTTTCTCTTAATGCAAGAAATACAGTAAAAAACAATATGGAACGGATAAGTTACAAGTACAAGTAAAAATGAAAGAGGCTAACCCAGAAGCTCAGCAAGGTTCGAAACCTTCCTTGGAGGCCACCATGTTTTGATAGAAACTAAAGACACATAAAAGTATGAAAGAAAAATCAACTCAGTGGCTTGCCATAGCGGAGAGCCTGACTAAATTGCAGCTACCGCTCAGCAGAACAATATTTTTTTATTTTTTTATAAGGGCTGCATCCGCAGAACAATCAAGACCCTTCAATATAACCCCTGTGATGAGCACAGCTGCACAGATTTGAAATTCAACACAGCCAAGGAGCACATGAAACCAGTTTCATCTTTGTGTACTTCTGTTAAATGCTTCACATACTTATTCAATCCAACATGCTCAAGATCTAATGTAGGATACGTAGAAGCTGCAACTATTTGAAAGAAGACATTTAAGAAGAAATCTAGTCTCTCACAGAACAACTGTGCCACTAAAAAATTTACCCAAAAAAAACTGTGCCACTAAAAAGTGAAAAGACGCTTCAAAAGACCAAGAGGTAAAAAACCCAAAGAACATCATAGAAAATTCTTACCAATGAAGTCATGTAGTTGCCGCCGCGCAATTCGATGGGCCCGGAGAAATGCAGCACAAATGTAACATGCAGATTCCAACCTTTCCACAGTGAAATGTGTGACCAGCTTTTGTGGGCAAATGCTTGTTTGGAGAAACTTATAATGGTGTGGGTAATGAACATGAGCCTTTAAACCTCTCCAGTCGCACAAAGGCTCGAGAGATACCAAGTCAATCGCTTCGTCAACGGATTGCATCAAGATATTTGCAGTGGTTTGCATTATCCTTCCCTCATCAAGCATTACCCAATAAGCAGCTTGAACACCTTAGATGGAGTATGTTATCATGTATTAGTAGGAGAAGTAATTAAGTCCAAAACTTGGACAAGACCAGAAGAAGTTAAAAGTTAAGGTACTAACAAGGAAGACCACTTAGCCAGTTCTTCTAGTCTATGTTCAAGAAGTCATGAGCAGGAACGATGGCTAATGTTATCGACCTCCAGACAAGAAGGGGTAAAGCTTTTTTCACTCTATGTTAAAGGTAAGAGCCCACAATTTACATCATCAATTTGCAGAATCTATGCATTTTCTGACCGCGAAGGAGAAAATTATCCACAATTAAGCAGAAAATTATCAACACTTGATCAGTCAGCAAATGAAAAAGGAAAGGGTTCAAATTATTACCTTCCAAACAAAATTAACAACTAAAACTATAGATATTCAAGCACCATACGCCTGTAATGTAGTCACTAAGTGCTTAATTTTAGAAAATAAAACTACTGAATAAAATGATATCTTCAAATTAGAAGAGCAGCACACTAGCTAAGCAGTGTACCCGTTCAAACATTGGTTGGGTGCTAAACTAGGTCTTTTTCAATAGAACATATTTTGAGGACTCGCAGTCGTTCCTTACGTCTAATCTCTGAAGTTTTTAATCCTCTCATCTTCCCACTTTTCTCTGATCAAGTGTTTAACCCACCACAACCCTTCCGGCGAATGTTTTGCATGGATTGTGATTGTTAAAGCATCCAACTCAAAACCAATTACTAGCTTTGGAAGTCATGAGTAACAAATTTGGGACAAACTCTACCACTTGCCTAAGTCACAACTTCGCAACACTGGAGCGAGAGCGTCCAGTTCACAAATATATGGAATTGAGAGCGCACAAGACCGCCTGTATATTACTCCCTCTGTCCCCATTCTTTTGTCCCTCATCCTAATCTAACCGGATAAAAAATTAATTATAACTTTTAATTGGTAATACTATTTATATGCAATATGGATCTTGTTTGATAGATCTCAATGAGCTCTTTTAAACGATGTTTTCAAAATAACCTAAAAATTTGTAGATTGCAAGATATAATGATAATCAATTGAAAAGTGGCACGGACTCCCAAAAGGGACTAAAGAATGGGGACGGAGGGAGTATCAAATATTAATCTAAGACCAAGTTAAAGGGAGTTCCTTACTTTAATTCCTCTAATTTCCTTGCGAAGGTTCCACATTCAACATTCACAAAACATTTTTTTTGAGTTTGAGTACACTCTCAAAATCAAATCACCAATTCGCAATCTCACCACATTGGTTCCCGATTGTTTTCCCAACTAAATGAAAATTTGTCAGCTCGCACATCAAGAGTGTGGTTACCCTTTCTTAGCAAATGCAGTGGGCCGAACCCGTATGCCCCAATGGGCTAGCCATATCTGGTGGGTTTAGCCGTTCGGCCAGAACACTCAGTAACGGGACAAGCGAATGAGTGCCCCGGCATGACCAATCTGGTTGCCCGGACAGAACCGAATTGATTGGCAGACTCGTGACTTTGGCGGAAGGGTCGTTCAGGCATGTGGGCGTAAAAACGTTGGTGCTCGGTACGTCATCCATGATGTCACGCCAGGCGATTAGGTGTGCCTAGCACGAGGTTACTTGGAGGTTAAGTCAGGAGATCCCTATATGATGTAGTATGTAGTAAGGGTATTTATGTCTTTTTGTATTGGGTCTATATATAGGTGTTGGAGTCCTTTCTTTGGTAGCTTTTATCATTTTGAACAAATGTTATCAAGAGCTAGTCTCTTTTGTATCCCATTTGGGAGTTTCTCTCTCTAAGTTAATCTATGGGTATTTGGATTTGCATCATTTGGTATCAGAGCTTCTAAGCTCGATCCCCACCCTTCATCTCACCGGAAATTTGCCGGAAACCTAAAACGGTGCCGGAAAACCTCGCCGGAGCTCCTATTCCACTTGAAAATCACAAATCTACCCAACCCAAGACCATAAACTTGATTTTGACTCCCACAACTCACAAATCGACCTAATTCAGTGCAGTTCGAGCATTGTACATCCATTTTCAAACAACCAAAACCCATTTCGGACAACCAACACCCAGATTCAAAGCTCATACTGCTCGATCTACTTTGACCCAGCCTTGTTTGAACTTGGATCTGTCATTTCGGCACTTAAATCAAAGTTTCAAACCCTAACGAGGCCAGATCTACCTGTTTCGGACCTCAAACAGGTGATTTCGCACTCGATTCAGCCATTACGGAGCTCGGAACAGTGACCCATAGCTGCAAAATGTCTCTACAGTGTTCGGAACAGTGATTCGACACCAGATCTGTCTGTTTCAGACCTGCTACAGTGATTTCAAGCTGCTACAGTGATTTTGAGCACAGCTATAGTGATTTTGAGCCTACTACAGTGATTTCGAAGCCTGCTAGAGTGATTTCAAGTCAAATCCGTGGATTTTGAGGGTTTTCGGACTGTTTTCAACCCATTTTTGCTGATTTCGGACCAGATCTAAGGTGGGTAAGTGTCGAATCCTTATTTTCTTTGCTAGGTTGTTGCTAGATTGCTCTGTAGTTGTCGATTCGAGTATGATTACTGTTGATTAAGTGTTTTTGGGGTTGTTCTGTTGACTGGATTTTCATTATTTGGGGTTGATTGACTTGTTGAAGTTGAATTTGGGTATTGTAATGGCTTATCGTGTTAGAGGTAGAAGAGGAGGTAGAGGTAGAGCGTAGAGGTTTTGTGGTGAACAATGGTGAAGAAAATGAGTTTGGCAACCAAAACCATGAGATTCAGGAGTGGAGACAACAAGTTGCTACCCTAACGGCGATGGTGCAAGGCTTGCAAGTGTCACGTGCGGGTAGTGGAGGGTCCGAGGACTCTCATAGTCACTTTGACAATCCGTTTGGTGATCTGAATTGGCGGAGGCCACCTTCCACTCACTCTCCTTATAGCTGGGAGCAGAACATCAAGATTGAACTTCCCGAGTTCAATGGAAGTCTTAACACAGATGAGTTTGTTGATTAACATTGAAAAGTCTAATGCGAAGTATAAGGCGGTCGTTGATGCACACAAAAGGGAGGTTTTGTTCCAAGAAGGGGATCTTGTTTGGGTTATCTTCAGTAAGGATAGGCATCCTCATGGTGCTTACATGAAGTTGAACGATCGGAAAGTGGGTCCTTGTGAAGTCTTGCGCAAGATCAATGACAACGCTTATCAAGTCCGCTTACCCTCTCATTTGAGCATCTCCAACACATTCAATGTGCAACACTTGGTGCCCTATTTGCCGGAGGACACTACCGTAACTTGAGGACAAGTTTCTTTTTTTAGTAGGGGAGTATGATGTAGTATGTAGTAAGGGTATTTATGTCTTTCTGTATTGGGTCTATATAATATATATAGGTGTTGGAGTCCTTTCTTTGGTAGCTTTTATTATTTTGAACAAATATTATCAAGAGCTAGTCTCTTTTGTATCCCATTTGGGAGTTTCTCTCTCTAAGTTAATCTATGGATATTTGGGTTTGCATCACTATAAAAGGTAAAAGGAGACTAACCCTAAGAGATACAATGCACCATAATACTAAATACTTGAGCTCTGTACTTCTCCATCTCCTTTAGGGACTTACTTAACCATTGGAGTGCCTCCCCGGTTGTCACCCACCCGTCAGGCACTAATGGTGGTTTTTCGCCTTGTAACTTGCAAGGCGACGATCCAATGAGATCCCTCGCAGCATCAATTGTCAAATTATCCCCACACTCAAATATTCTACGGCATATTTTTGAGCAGTCAAAAATCTCTCAATTCTTATTTCATGCCCCGAAAAAGATTATAAGGCACCATGCCCAAGATGTTCACAACGAAACAACCATGAAAAATGCATTTTCCTAGTTCACCATTCAAAGCCTTCATTATTACTAGAGGTCAGGCACACGTGATGCGTGTGCAAGTCAAATTTCAACAAAATATGCATAATGGCTTCCAGATTATTGTTTGATTTTTTGTGATGTCAAATTAACATCGTGTGACAAATAAACAACATAAATTCCTGTACCACTATATGTACAGTACTGTGACAAATTATACATAATAGATTCAATGTCATAGTGTAAATATGCCAGTCAATTGTTGATATGAGGTATTGTAGCTAGATAGGTTACCTTGCTAACGTCGTTGCTTTTTTAAATATGTTATATCCTAAAAAACGGAGTCTTAAGCAAGAAAGTAAGATATGACGAGAAATAAAGATAATAGGATGACCAGAATTATCAAAAGCAATTAATAACTGCTACATTATTTATATGAACACTTAAGAGAACACTTAAATTGGATGGAGGTAGAAAAGAAAACTAAAAGTCTAAAACACTAAACTGGAGAAAGGATTTGATGACTGACAAAATTAGGACAAAATATCAAATGGTCTAATAGCTTTTTAGAAGTAATAGGGCTTTAAGAAAAGAAAATAAAACTGCACACCAACAAAATCCAAATCAATTAAACAAACATTAGATACAGATTGGATGGTGAGGAAAACCAACCATTGATGATTTTGAGGAACTAAAACCCATTTGTTTCGAGATGTCCTCTTCACTTTACACAGTTTCAATTGCACGGAAGAAATTCACTAGGCAAATCATCAAGCATTTGAACCTCACATTGAATTGTTGGATGAAACATGATCATTTCATTAAGGAACGCAGGAAAAATATTTTGATTTGCACGGAGAAAGATGTTGAGTTTGTGAAGTGGTAAAAGATAGCAAGATACAGTGGGGGAGGAACCTGACATTACACAACAGTAGCAAGTTTCAAATGTCGGTTCTTTCCCTCCTCAGTTTGCTTCAAACTCTCAAGCCCAGTCACCATCATTGCAAGCCCTCTCTTCCATGTGCCAACAACAGAGCTCTTCTCATTTACATGGAGGAGAGGTTGAGCTTTTGTAGTACTGATAGAAGAGATAGTGGGCTCGGGTAGTTATTTGGTGTTGAATTGCCGATTATGCCCTTGCAGTTATTTTTCTTAACCATTCTACAGTAGACAATTTTGTTTTTTTATTTGTACAAATTCTTAAAAAGGAAATTAATGGTTGGAAATCTTCATCACAAGAAAGAACTTTTTATTCAATTTAGAAACTTCCTATCTAGAAACAATGTGTTTTTTAGTGTCAACTACTAAGTTTTGGTCCATGCAACTGTAACCAACACGATACAATTGATACAAATCAGAGACGAGAGACAGAAAAAGAGAAAACAGAATATTATTACTGATGTTTAGAATACCTTGAAGACAAGGCTAATACACATATAAATAGGAAAAACCTATGTCTAGAAAAGGAAAAGATTACACAATATAATTATGATACGATCACGATATCATGCCTAAAATAGAAGATAACTACAATCAAATACATTAAGATACATTCACACCCCCCCTCAAACTCAAGATGCGAGAGCAGAGAGCATCGAGAGTTTGCCAAGGAGAAAGCGGAAACGAGCAGCAATGTGAGTCTTTGTGAAGAAGTCTGCTAACTGCAGCGTGGAAGAGACGAAGGGTAGAGTAATGGTGTCAGACTGAAGGTGTTGGCGGATGAAATGACAATCAATTTCGATGTGTTTGGTGCGCTCATGGAAGACCGAGTTATGGGCAATCTGAATAGCACTCTTGTTGTCACAATAAAGAGGCGTAGGTGATGTAACAGAGACACCCATGTCGGAGATAAGCCAACGAAGCCAGACGATTTCAGAGGTAGCATGAGCCATAGCACGATATTCAGCTTCAGCGGTGGAGCGAGCCACAACAGATTGCTTTTTGCTTTTCCAGGATATAAGGGAGTCACCTAGAAAAACACAAAGGCCAGAGGTAGATTTGTGGTCTCTAGGATCGCCTGCCCAATCAACATCAGCAGCATAAGCATGGAGAATCAAGTTCGATGTAGAAGATAGCAGAAGACATTGATGGAGAGTACCACGAACGTAACGAAGAATACGTAACAGAGCTGCCCAATGAGTAGTACGAGGAGCAAAGACAAATTGGCTAACAATGTGAACAGCATAGGCAATATCCGGCCGAGTGACAGTAAGATATACCAAGCAACCCACCAACTCACGATATTCCGTAGGATCTTCAAGGGGAACACCATCAGAAGCCGAGAACTTGGCATGAAGCTCAAAGGGTGTTGGAATATTTAAGTAGTTGTTATGAGTCTTGTCCCACATTGGTTAAACAAGTCTTGTATCAAGTTATCTCTTAATATAAATAATAGTTATTTGTGTTATGGTTCATTAACACCCTATACACTTTCTCTCATCTCTGACAACATGGTATCAGAGCTTAACCCTAACCTACCACCATAGCCACCGCCGCCCTACGCCACCCACCACCGCCGCTACCTCCGCCATCATCTTGACCCAAATCCGTAACTCCAGTAATCCAAGTCTTCAACCAGCCACCCAAAAAAAAAACCCTAAAACGACCTACCCAAACCATTTGGAATCTTAAAACGACCTACCCACACTCATTTCCCCTACGAGTATTCGGGTGCACCTGTTATGTTCATACTCTTGATCCTGACCGGGACAAACTTGATCCACGGTCGATTCGGTGTATTTTTCTGGGATACTCGCGCACTCAGAAAGGGTATAAGTGTTACTCACCGTCTCTACGTCGTCATTTTGTTTGTGCTGATGTCACGTTTAATGAGTCATTACCCTTTTACTCACGTCCCCGTACTCCAGTTGACCTTCCTGAGACCGAGTCTGTGTTTCCTGTTTGTGTATCATCTGTGCCACCCTTGCAGGTGTATGTTCGCTAGCATAAAGTATTAACAGCCCCACCAGTGCCTTCCGCCGCGCCTCCTCCGTCTCAAGATCTAGTTCCACAACCACCGCCACCTCCACCCCCACCACCACCACCACCTCCACCTCCACATCCACCTCCACCTCCACCTCCACCTGGTCTTCCTATAGCTCTTCGCAAAGGTATTCGGTCTTGCACTTCTCATCCTATTGATCGGTTTGTTTCCTATGCTCACTTGTCTCCATCCCTTTGTGCTTTTACTACTTCTGTTTCGTCTATTTTTGTTCCTAATACTGTTCAGGAGGCTTTATCTATTTCTGAGTGGCGGACAGCTATGGAGGCTGAGATGTCTGCTCTACATGACAATGGCACTTGGGAGTTGGTTCCTCTTCCGCCAGGAAAGTCTACTGTTGGTTGTAGGTGGGTCTTTACGGTCAAATATCATCCTGATGGGTCTGTTGAGCGTTACAAAGCTCGTCTTGTTGCTAAGGGATATACTCAGACTTATGGTGTTGATTATGCTGAGACTTTTTCTCCAGTTGCCAAGCTTGGTTCTGTCCGCCTTCTTATCTCCCTTGCAGCCAATCTTGCTTGGCCTTTATTCCAGTTGGATGTTAAAAATGCCTTGCCTTTCTTCATGGGGATCTCCAGGAGGAAGTTTATATGGAGCAACCACCTGGGTTTGTTGCTCAGGGGGAGCGTAATCAGGTATGTCATCTTCGCAAAGCACTCTATGGTCTTAAGCAGTCTCCTCGGGCCTGGTTTGGCAAGTTCAGTGATGCAGTTTTGAAATTTGGGATGAGTCGTTGTCAGTCTGATCATTCAGTTTTTTCTCTCATCTGACCGAGTGAAAGTATTATTGATTGTTTATGTGGATGATATTATTATTACGGGCGATGATCAAAAAGGTATTAATGAGTTGAAGGTATTTCTGCAGAGTCAGTTTCATACCAAAGATCTGGGAAGGTTGTGATATTTTTTGGGTATTGAGGTTGCACAATATAAAGATGGCATTAGTTTATCGCAGAGAAAATATGTGCTAGATATTCTAGATGAGACTGGTTTATTGGGGTCGAAGCCTGTCGATACTCCTATGGATCCTAATGTCAAACTGTGTGTTGATCAGGGGGAGCTGTTTTCTAGCCCTGACCAATATCGTCGCTTGGTTGGTAAATTGAACTATCTTACTATTACACGTCCAGATATCTCGTTCGCAGTTAGTATTGTGAGTCAGTTTATATCTGCTCCTCGTTTTCCACATTGGGAGGTTGTTCTTAGAATTGTAAAGTATCTCAAGGCTCATCCAGGACGTGGTTTGTTTTATCGAGCTAATAGTCACTTACGTATCGAGGCTTTTACTTACTCCGATTGGGCAGGAGGACCTTCTGACAGGAGATCCACTAGAGGATATTGTGTTTTTATCGGTGGAAACCTTATCAACCAGAAGAGTAAGAAACAAACAGTGGTTGCACGGTCTAGTGCTGAAGCAGAGTATAGAGCCATGGCCCACACGACATGTGAGATTGTATGGGTGCAATCTTTCTTGAGGAGATAGGATTTAGTGTGCAATTACCAATGAATTTGTATTGTGATAATCAAGCAGCAATTCACATTGCATCCAATCCGGTATTTCATGAGAGGACTAAGCATATTGAAGTTGATTGTCATCTGGTGCGTGAGAAGTTAGTTAGTGGTGTGATAGCTACTCCCTTTGTGTCTACAAGTGCTCTGTTAGCTGACATGTTTACTAAGTCATTGTTCAAGCCCCGGTTAGAGTTGTTATGTAACAAGCTAGGACTTTGTGATATCTATTCTCCAGCTTGAGGGGGAGTGTTGGAATATTTAAGTAGTTGTTATAAGTCTTGTCCCACATTGGTTAAACAAATCTTGTATCAAGTTATCTCTTTATATAAATAATAGTTATTTGTGTTTGGATTCATTAACACCCTATACACTTTCTCTCATCTCTGACAACAAAGGGGAGTATCAACAGTTTTGGTATCAGTAAGACAAGCACGGTGGATAATATCAGTAGCATACTTGCCTACTTGGACTGTCCCAAAAGATACCCCTGAGGAGAGGAAGCAACCTCAATACCAAGAAAACACCGAAGAGGGCCCAAGTCTTTCATCTCAAATTCGCGGAAGAGACGACGTTTCACTTCATCAATGGCAGCAGAAACAGAACCAGTGATGATCATATCATCAACATATAGTAGAAGCAGAACCAGGCCATGAGAAGTGCGACGAAGAAAGAGAGCAGAGTCATGCATACTAGACTAGAAGCCAATCTGAAGAACCACATCCTGAAAGCACGCATACCAAGCGCAAGGGGACTGTTTTAAGCCATAGAGAGCGCAACGCAAGTGACAGACAAGACCAAAGGGATGAGAGAAGCCAAGCGGAGGCCGCATATAGACCTCTTCAGAGAGATAGCCATTGAGAAAAGCATTCTTCACATCTAACTGATAGAGAGGCCACTTGTTCACAGCAGCAACAGAGATCAAAGTGCGAACAGTGGTCATTTTAGCAATGAGAGCAAAGGTCTCCTCATAATCAATCCCATACTCCTGAGAAAACCCTTTGGCAACAAAGCGGGCTTTATACCGCTCCAAAGAACCATCCGAATGAGTTTTGACCTTGTAGACCCATTTGCAACCAATAAGATTCTTACCATCCAGCAGGGAACCAACTCCCAAGTCTGATTTTGAGCAAGAGCATTGAGTTCAGTGTGCATGGCATCCACCCAGTTGGGATCAATACAGGCTTCTTTATACGATCTAGGCTCAAAATAAGTGTGTCGAGAAAGAAATGATTGATAAGAGGATGAGAAACAAGTATTAGTAAAGCCATATTTTACCGGCGGGTGGCGATTTTCATGAAGGGGATACCAGCGAGCAGGCGGATCAGGATCCACGGAGGTAGATTGGGGAGCAGCCGGAGAGGTCGGACGATGGGCGTAGACCTGGGGTAAGGGGGTGATCGGAGCATGGCGAAAATAAGTGTGTATGCGAGAAAGAAATGATTGATAAGAGGATGAGAAACAAGTATTAGTAAAGCCATATTTTACCGGCGGGTGGCGATTTTCACGAAGGGGATATCGGCGAGCAGGCGGATCAAGATCCACGGAGGCAGATTGGGGAGCAGCCGGAGAGGTCGGACGATGGGCGTAGACCTGGGGTAAGGGGGTGATCGGAGCACGGCGAGGAGATGCCGAGGGAGACGCAGAAATATCAAGTACCTCAATAGTACACGTATACTCTTCGGGAGGCACATCCTTATCCAGAGGAAAAGGGTCAATATGACTTAAATCTTCTTAAGCAACAGGAGCAGTTGTAGGAGGAAGAGTAAAATAGGGGAGACGTTCTAAGAAGACGACATGCCTAGACACATAAAGCTTTTTGGTCACAGGATCATAACACCGATACCCTTTTTGATTAATGTCATACCCCAAAAAGACAGCTAAGACACAGCGGGCGCCGAGCTTAGTGCGATCTTTCTTAGGAAGAAGGACAAAGCAAGTAGAACCAAACACTCGAAGGAGTGAGTAGTTAGGAACCTGACCATAAAGCTTTTCATAAGGAGAACTACCAGAAAGAAGAGAGGTGGGCATCCGATTCAAAAGATAGGCTGTAGTGAGAACAGCTTCTCCTCAATAACAGGACGGGACGGAGGACGACAGGAGTAGGGACCGGGCAGTATCAAGAAGGTGGCGGTGTTTTCTTTCAGCTCTACCATTTTGGGCAGGAGTGTCAATACAAGACGACTGATGGATAGTCCCAAGCGTATCGAGGAATGCATGAAACTCAAAGAGAGAATATTCCCCACTTAGGTCAGATCGAAGAATTTTAACAGACGTGGAAAATTGGGTTTGAACCATGGCATGAAAATTGCGATAAATTTTAAAGAGCTCAGATTTGTGTGTCATTAAGTAAACCCAGGTATACCGACTAAAGTCATCTACAAATGAAACATAATAGATAAAACCACCTTTAGTAGCAACCGGAGAAGGTCCCCATAAATCAGTATGAACGAGCTGAAAAGAAGAGGTAGAAACAAAAGTACTTTTATTAAATGGTAACGCAGACATTTTTGCAAACTTACAACCACTGCATTCTGAAATATCACTGACAGAGACATGACCCAAATGACCGGACTTAACCAAAAGTTTTAGATGCTCACTAGACAGATGTCCTAATCTAGAATGCCAAAGATAAAACGGAGAAGACTTATTTTCCAAACAAAACGATGACGCAGCAGTGGAAGAAGGTTTTATTGGGAGATGCAAGTTCTCCAAAATATAGAGATCACCAACTCTACGGCCAGCCCCAATCTGCTTCTTGGAATCCCGATCCTGCACAACACAACCAGAGGAAGAGAAAACAAAATCAAAACCAGAGTCGGACAATTGGCTAATCGAAAGAAGGCTTAATGACAACTGAGGAACATAAAAGACATTAGGGAGAGACAGTGAAGGCATGGTAGTAGACTGAATAGAACCAATAGAAGTAACATGCATAGGAGAACCATCAGCGGTGGCAATACTAATAGGATAAGCAGGTGGTGCACAATTACTAAGAAGAGATAGATCAGGGGTCATATGATGAGAAGAGCCTAAATCAAAGATCCAAGTGGTGGATAATATTCCTGTGGTGAAGGAACCACGCAAACCTGAGTGAGTGGTAGTCATGGCAGAAGCTTGGGGAGAAACCCCCCGAATGGTTGCCATGTAAGCCTGATACTGCTGAAATTGCTCAAAATCAAACTCTGGAGGGGCACTACCGGAGGTAGGTGCTGACAAGGCTGCAGGAGGGTGATGAGACTGCTGTGGGGTACGAGAACCAGTGGACTGGGAAGCATTTCGGCCCTTTGGTTGGGAACGCTTAGGGCAATTATACTTCCAATGACCCTTCTAATGACAATAGCTACACTCGTCCTTAGGGATTTGAGGTGTAGGGTTTTGAGGCGCAGGCTTGCCCGGAAACTGAACAGGATGGGATGCTGAAGTAGATAGGAGAAGTGCCGTGGACTGGCCAGATGGAGCAGCAAAGACAGATTGAGAGGGGGAAGTCATACGAGCCACTTTGAACCTTGTTTCTTCAGCAATGAGTTCATGAACAGCCCCATCCACAGAGGGTTGAGGAGAGCGGTGCAGAATTGCCCCGCGAAGAGGCTCAAACTCGACTCGAAGTGGCATAAGGAACTGTACAAGCCTCTGCTTCTCGCAATATGCAACAAGAGCATCAGTTGACTATAGCAGGTTCCATAAGAGCTAACTGATCCCAATAACTAGTCATCTTGTTATAAAACTCCTGAATAGACTTATCACCCTGACTAGCATGACGAATGGATAATTCAAGCTCATACAGATGCAGAATACCTGATGCTGAGTATCGGATCAGAAAATACCAGAATAGGTGTAGAACAAAGAAACAGTAACACCACCTTGATCGGATCAGAGAATACCAAAAAAAAAGGCTGTTGGAATAGTCGTGGGTTTCAGATCTGAGGATGTAACAGCAGATACACAAATATCAGATGATATCAAATGCTGGGTCTGGTTGATGGAGGGTCGTCAGAGGTTGTACGAGACAAGGTGGGGTCGCCGGTGTCCTTACGGTGGCCGGCGAGTTGCTGAGAGTCACAGATCGGGCCTCGTGGAGGCTTGTCGGAGTTGGAAGTGACTGGGTAAGGCTCGTCAGTCGTCGGAAGTAACTGGGTGGTTGTTGGTGAAGGTCGTTTTTGAGATTTTCGGAGGCAGAGAGATTTTCTGAGATGTACTTGAGGAAGAGAGAGGGGCGGCTGAGGGAGAAAGAAGACAAAGGCAGAGAAACAAACGGACAGGTTAGGGTTTAACCCGCTCTGATACCATGATACAAATCAGAGACGAGAGACAGAAAAAGAGAAAACAGAATATTATTACTGATGTTCAGAATACCTTGAAGACAAGGCTAATACACATATAAATAGGAAAAACCTATGTCTAGAAAAGGAAAAGATTACACAATATAATTATGATACGATCACGATATCATGCCTAAAATAGAAGATAAGTACAATCAAATACATTAAGATACATTCACAACAATAACCAAACCAAACCAAACCAATCCGAGCCTTAAGTCCCAATCACTTTGGGTCGGCTACATGAATCCGTTTTCTCCATTGAGCTCTGTCGAGGGCCCCTTGTTCGCACAAACCTATTATACTCAAATCTTTGCTCACCACAGCATCTAATGTCAATTTAGGTCTACCCCTCCCCGTAGCATTGCTACCCAAAGCTATCATATCCGCTCTCTTTACTATTGCATCTCCTGGTCTACGGTAGACATGCCCAAACCACCTTAGCCTATTCTCCCTCAACTTCTCTTCTATAGGTGCTACACCTACTATCTCACGAACCGTTTCATTTCTAACCCTGTCTCGCCCAGTCTTACCACACATCCACCTCAACATTCTCATTTCCGCTACACTCATCTTGTTCACCTGTTGTCTCTTAATAGGCCAACACTCTGTCCCATAAAGCACCGCTGGTCTGATGGCAGTTCCATAGAATTTTCCCTTCAATTTTGTGGGTACCCTCTTGTCACAAAGTACACCAGTAGCGCTCCTCCACTTGAGCCACCCCACTTGGATCCTATGGGTCACATCATCGGCAATCTCTCCATCACTACTAATAATTGAGCCTAAGTACCTAAAATGATCACTCTTAGGTATCTCCTGGTCTTGGATCAACACTCTTTCTTCGAGCGCACGCTGGTGCCACTAAACTTGCACATCATATACTCAGTTTTACTCCTACTTATTCGAAAACCGTTTGACTCCAATGCTTCCCTCCAAATTTCTAGTTTTGTATTAACACCTCTAGCGGTTTCATCTACGAGGACAATGTCATCTGCAAACATCATACACCAAGGGATATCCTCCTGAAATTGTTTGGTCAATTCATCCATAACTAAAGCAAAGAGGTACGGGCTCAACGCTGACCCTTGATGCAATCCGACAGTGATTGGAAATTCACTCGTTTCCCCTACTGGTGATCGAATGGTAGTGACGGCACCATCATACATGTCTCTAATCACCTCGATATACCCTTTGGTCACTCCCTTTCTCTCCAAAACCCACCAAATGATGTCCCTAGGCACCCTATCATATGCCTTTTCTAAGTCTATGATAGGGCTTCAAGAAAGAGAAACACCAACTTGTGCTCTCTCTTTGTGTAATTATTATTATTATAGATTGATTAGGGATACTGTAAGCATTTATTATTTGACAAATACCAGCAAAATAGTTTCAATGAAGGCATGTCTACGAATGTTAAGCTGTTTAACTTATCAATCTGTCATGATGCTGATTGCTGACAGAAAGTGTCTTCACGGACCACTGATTTGTCGCAGAAATTGTATATGAGTGCAATGACATTGCATAAAAAGGATTAGTTTGTGATGAACTTGGAGAGATTGGTAAAGTGAAATTTTTCTGAAAGAATGTTCTTCAGGAAAATGCTGTAATAGCTGCTGTTCAAAGATCTATCCCCAGCTACCTTCTCTACAAACCAAACAACTTGGCCATCTTAAAATCAACACATACGATAAAAACATTTTGTCTTTATACTCTACACAATCTTCTAACCATTAGGACCCTAAACCTTTAATCCATTAGGACCCTAAACCTTTACTTTTAACCAAAGCATACCACAAACCCAATTTTGAATAGATTATAGCGTCTTAAAAGCTGTTATACCTACTTTTTCTCTCTTTGTTTCTTTCTCAATAGCAGTTCTCTGGCTCTGAGAAAGAGAATCTCTTACCCTGCTCTTTATTGATGCGATTATCGAACTTCAACGAAAGTAATGTTGATTTAGAACTTCAAACTATCCTACCATATGTTATATTCCATAAAGTTCCTTGCACGAATTGTTGATAGGAGGATTATCGAATGCAGTAATTGAGGAATAAGACAAAGTGAGAATCAGTGAAGGGTGGTTATATTGACAAATGAGTGCCATAGTTTTTTGGTTACAGATTTGTCAATGATGATGACAGACAACAAATGTAAAAGTATATGCTTTTCATTGAACAACTGTGTTAAATCGGGCATTGTTAGGAGATAAAGTCAGAGGAGTTCAATGTGAGGTTTCCAATTTGGCCAAAGACACAACGGGAATGTAAGACCAGCACAAAAGCTATCAGGCATGGTATAGAAAGGGAAATATAAATAAACATTTACCGTTTAGCATGCGTATTCGTATATCCTTCAAGTTCATAGAGTCTAGTTTATTATCATCTCCAGATACACTATGCGGGTGCACACGTTCCCCTTCAACGTCATTTAAGCTTGTAATATATCTTTTAACAGTAGGCCAGTCAACAGGTCCTAGTTCTTCATCATCTCCCAGATCACCAAAAGCCTCTAGCGCTTTGTTCAACATTTCATATTTTGTGTAGTCCAATATGCGCCTCTGCCATAGAATACAGAAGCAGAAAAGAAAAAATCTGGTCAAAACAAACACACACACACAACCGACACAAATGCACACAAATAAGCGGATCACAAAAAAACAAAAAGAACCTGATGTCAACTATCTAGATCAACAAATTATGAGCAATTTAAAGCAATATTTTCAAGGGTCTTTCTGCGTACCGCCCAACAGGCGTTTAAAATATGAGAAAAAGTAACTCATTCCTGCTGGTTCACGTCAGTTCATTAATAAAAAAGCAAAATTTCATTGTCCTTTCAATATATGGTCAGACTCTCTCTCTTAACTTTCTGAGATGACAAACCCTTCATCTCACACATCCAGTTCAAAAAAACAAATCCACACGTCGCTTTTTTTTTCTTTATTTTGATCGGGCACATTAACCTAACCACAGTTTAAGTCAAAAAGGTTCTCCACCAAACCAGAAAACCGTTTAGAACGGAAAAACTGTTCATCTTCTTCGGCAGCGAAAACCCAAAGGCTCCGTCTTCTCCAGTAATTCTGCAAAGACTGCACATCTGATTAAACAATTTCACCAAGAATCAAAGTCCCATAGTGGTTTTTAAAGCGTTTTCAGTGATCGTTGCTGATGTTGGAAGATTGAGTTTGTGGATGATCTACAACAAAATATATATATATATATATATATATATATCAACTGTTTTGGTCCCAACCTTGGCTTATACCTGACGAAGACTCATGTGATTCTAAACCACAAAACACAATTGAAATGGATATACAATATTTTGCATTTCTCCCACATGGAAATCATCAAGAAAAATTTGCTGATGGTATAATAGCAAACAAGATCAGTAGGACCCCTATCCCACTTACCTCTCTTGCAAACCGACTGACCAATCCGGTCAGGAGATGACTAGGCACTGAGGCTACGCAAGTTATTGTGTGAGCAAGGGTAAAAAGAAAACGAAGATGTGTAAATGGGCTAAAAATTTCTTCATTTAGATCAGAAATAGGTACCGCCGACCACCATCAACACCTTCCCAATGGTCCGAGGATGCAGGGAACAAGAGTGGACGAGAAGAACGTGGAACAGGAAGGGCAACAGGACGATGGCCAGAGCTGTCGGCGTTTATCACAGATTGTGAAGGGAGAAATGGGTCTTACCAGAGAGAGAGAGAGAGAATGGGGAGAGGGAGAGTCTGAGAATGCCCACTACTGTGAGGTTATTTTTGTCGCTTAAAGTGCCAGAACGAGTAGAGTTGGTATGGGAATTCGGGCTGAGTAATTGTCAGAAGCATGGGCGCGTGTGACTTACTATTCGACGCCCTTTGGGCGGTCTGTAGCATTTGCCTATTTTCAAATGGGATTATTTTGTAGGGTTACTGTGTAAGGATCGAAATGATAGGTTGTTGAAAATAGAAAGGGATTGCAGAGGGAAACATATTCATGGACAACCTTCTAAAATCAGGTAATCCTACTAGCATAGCCCGACTATTGGTGAACTGAAAGAACTAACCATGAAACCGAAACGAGCACATCCAAATGGCATTTAAATTTAATTGGTGAGATAAACAGTACGTTGCACTGTGGTGCATAAACACAAACCCTCAAACCAATCCAACCAAACAGAGCCTTAGGTCTTAATCAATTGTTGTTTTTCTGTCAAGGGCATCGTGTTAGATAAGATTTAAAAAATCTAGATCCTTTGAACTACCACCTCTAATGTCAATTTTGGTCTACCCCTCCCGTTAGGGTACCTCAAAAAACCATATCACTCCTCCTAACTACCTCATCGATCTGTCATCTGTGATAGACATGTCCAAACCACCTTAACACAAACCCTCTAACATGTATTTCCTAATTTAGGTTTCAAATAGGAGCCCAGTCATATGGCAGTTCTATCATACTCCTTAAATGCTTTCTCAAGAATCTCTTGTAGTTGATTTTACAATTCCATAAATCTAACTTGGTTTGGAGGAATATATGAGCTTATATCCAGACACATGCTTATCACCTACACAAAGCCAGTAGCAATACAATGTGAAGCATTTTACAAATCAGCAGACATCTTACCTTTGGTGTGGACAACTTATCCATATTGAGAAAATGTAAAACAAATTGAGTGGTTGATCCGTTCACGATAAGCGTAAGAAAAACAATTCCACCAGTGAAAAAAACAAACTGCAACAAGAAAACGAGAAAACAAAAAAAAATGGCAATAAGTAATATGCATTTTTGTAATTTGAATAACCAAAGATCCCAATTCCTAGTTCTATGCTGAATTTCATAAATAGTTATTGTTTTATTCAGCAGATTGGATTTATGGGTTTCCGTTGTTAGTGGTATTTTTTTTTTTCGGGAGCTACGGGAATTTTTATTGGTATTACAGTATTACTATTACCATCAAATGATCAGATCATGCCATTAACCTCACAACAGAGAAACCTTTAAACAAGAAAGGATTTCCAACAACGTACCAGGGTTCCTGTTTCAGAACTGATGTATGAATTGCCACTAGATTGCTGAAACAACCAAATAGGAAGCAATTTAGACTAAAATCAGAATATGGCACCAATGTGGCATTAGATAAATACAAAATAAAACCTCACAGTAAAAACGAAGAATTAAACTGCATGTAACATCTAGAAATGTACCGAATATGCACAGTTTAATTTTTTTTATCACAGAAGTCGCGTATGCTTTGGCCTCATGTTCACGATTCAGGCATGTCTTGATGTTTGAATACAAACATGTCATCCATTATGTGAGCTACCCGCCCGGAAGGCTTTTCGGATGGCCCGGAAAATGTGAGGTTTGGAAAATTGATTGAAGAGTCGCACCCAGATTTAAGGACGTCTGTCATCCGAGAAACAATTTTCCTTCAAAAATGAAGTTTGACATTGAAAACTAGAGATTATTAAGGGTTTGGAAGCCATGTTACGAGAGGGGAAGGGTTTTACGGCACCCCTCACGCCCGACGCCCGACACGGGGTCGGTCTCTACTCAATGTTGGTGGGATTTTGTCGAAAACATTTTGTTTCATGAAAATAGTTAGCACGAATTTATAGGTATGACAAGTAAATGTGTATACTTGTGATTGGTGTATAGGATATAACAATGACGTGATATAAAATGCATGAAAACAGAAAATGAAACAATGTTACTGGAAACATTCATGAGCACTCAAGAGTGGTCCCGAGTGCTCAGGACCACCTTTCCCTTGCAAAATAGAACTTAGCACTTTTGACAATAAACAGAATATTCAAACATAGAGTGTAGTGGCTCCAGAACTGGGGCTCGGTCGTCCAGTTGAGCCATGTTGCACCAAGCCGTCACGAGGACACCCGTCTGTTATGAATAGGAGAGTCGGGAGGATCATGGCGCTTCCCTCGGTATGTAGTTCAGTAGAAAGGGAGTCCGGTCGGTTGCTCTACCGTTACCTAATGGCTTAGGGCCTACCCGACCCCAACTCCCTGAAGCATCTTGAAGGAAAACGGTTACTCCAGGAGGGTCCCATACGATTATGCCATGAGGGTAATCATTGAGATCTGACCTGGCCATGTGCTCCGTAATTGCCTTATCCCCTATGTCACCTATGACGTCACCCGAGGCGGTTACCCGAGCGCATCCTCCACGCGCTAGCTTGGAGGCCAAGCAAACCAAGGTCTATAAATACAAAGGGACACTAGCCTAGAGAGGTATGCCATTTTACCCTAACCCTAGACCTATACACTTCTCCCTACGTCTAACTTGATCGTCAGAGGGTCACTGGGCAACCACAGCCCTAGTGACTTGTTGCAGGTCCAGCGGCGGGAGCGCGGAGCTGCGACGGAAGGAACCAAGACCCGAGCCACAGTCAGGATCCCGTCAAATCGAACCCCTACAATTGGCGACTCCGCTGGGGATTCTAGCCACTTTCTCAGCATCCAATTCCTTCCTCTCCAAGAGCTCCGTTCAAAGTTCCTGAACCAAAAATGGTAGAGGTTGAAGATCCACATCCCAGCGACACGACCCTCAGGCTCGGCCCCCTCAGAGACCTAAATCCGGGCTCCAGCAGACCCAACGCCCTGGGCAAGACTCACATGTCCATCGGTGTCGGAGCCGGTATATCAACGCCTGATGCAGGCCCGTCCTCCGAACTCCACACCTACATCCGCCACCTGGAGCGGAAGATCGACGACCTGACAACGGTCGTGGAGCGGGACAAGCACATTAGAGACGAGCTGGCAGAGATTAAGCACCTCTTCCAGATCTCCCCATCCCATTCCACCGGGAGCCGTGGCAGACGAAGAAGCCATCACAGCCCCCCTAGCAGCCGCGAAGGAGGCCCCCTGGTGGAGCACCGATCTCGACCCTTAGCCAAGGATCGTCTCGAACCCTCGGAGGATGGAGGCCGTACCGAGAAGGGAGCGTGGCTCAGGGAAGGCTCCCGTTCCCCTAACCACAAAGGACATCAGGGGAAGCGCTCCGCCTTTGACGGGCTCGGGGTCTCCGCCTCCTCCACCCATTCTGTCAAAATCGGGAAGGGGCGCGTCAAACACCCCTAGTTTCACGAAGGCTGCAAAGGGGGACGAGGCCCTCGTGGAATACCAAACCAAGGGGTACCGCGAGCGCCTAAAAAGCAGATGAGGCAAAAGTCCGATCGTCACGCACTCCAAAACCGGTCGTGACAGAAGCCCAGTCACCGAGCGCCTCGAGCACCACCCTCGAGATAGCTACAAAAAGGAGAAGCCCGAACGCTCTCCCCAGAAGTCGGGAAGTGTTCTGCCTAAGAGAAGAGCACGAAAGATTGGACCAACTCGTCCCGTAGAAGCATTCGGCGACCGAGCGTCCAGACGGTCCTGACCATTCTATCCGACCTCATCGCGATGCCCGACGAGAGAGACTCACGACCTCTCCATTTACAAGAGAGATCGATTCAATCACCCTCCCCCCCCCCCCCCAAAAGGATTCACCCAACCAAAGTCTGCCAAGTACGACGGAAAGACCAAGGCATACACTAATCTGGTGCAATACAAACACGTCATGTCTCTGTTCCTCCGAAATGAGCCCTCGGACGATGCTTTCCTATGCAAAGTCTTTTCCGCAAGCCTCGGGAACCTAGGCCTCACATGGTTCAACCAGCTTCCCGCCCAGTCCATCTCCTCGTTCGATTCCCTCTGCGACGCCTTCATGGCTCGGCTCGTCACCAGTAACAAGCACGACAAGGAAATCGACTCTCTCCTCACGCTGTGCAAACGAAACGACGAGACACTCCGACAGTACGCCGATAGTTACTGGGAGCTTTTCAATGAAATCGAGGGCTGCGACGAAGTTATCTCGGCCCGAGGATTTAAGCTCGGTCTCACTTCGCAAGATGAGCAAGTCTACGACGACCTGGCTAGGCACAAGCCCGGCTCCATGAAAGAACTCATGACCTGCATTGAAGGGTGGTGCCAATTAATCGAATCCAAGGCCGAGCGAGGCATCGGGAAACCTGCGAGCCTGAAGGTCACAGCCGTCTCGGCAGCTGTTCCAGCTACCGCACCTGCGCCAACCCTTAAAAAGCAGGTTAACAACACCAAGCAATCTCCGAAGAGGGACCGAAGCCGAGCGATTTCAATGCTGAGAAGACCATCTTCACCGTCCCAATCTATCGGATCATCGATCAAGTCAAGGATCAGCCCTTCTTCTCCTTCCCAAACGAGAAACTTGGCACCGAGAACGGGAAATTCAAGAACCCAATCGTCCGATGCAGCTACCATAATGAGCAAGGCCACTTTACCACTGCATGCAAGCCTTGAATGCAAGCCCTTCAAGGCTTACTTGGAGCAACTTATTGCAGGTGGTCACCTCGGTAATCTCATCGACCACGACAAAACAAGGGCTCAGGCACAGCTCACCGAGACCCAAAATGAGGAAGAAATCCAAACGATCCACGTTATTCATGGTCCTCTGAATGCCGAGGCCGCCCGCGTCATCCGCACTGAGCTCAATGATGCTTCCTCTTCCATGCAAGTCCTGTTAGTAGGTCCCGAGCCCAAACACCCCAGAACCGACGATGGCTGCAAATGGACAATCTCGTTTATCGAGGACCGTGTCCAGCTCCCACATAATGATGCCCTCGTGGTCACGCTTCGCGTCGGTACCTTTAACGTTCAACGAGTCCTCATTGACCAGGGCAGTTCGGCAAAAGTTATGATGCTAGTGATGATCCGGTAGGAGTTAACCGTGAGCTAGGAGGAGGTAAGTGACAAGGTTCGAAGCACCCGACGCACGAACTGGTGAAGGGGGAACCTAATCCCGCCCTCGGTATGGCCATGAGGGGAAAGATCCTCCTGGGTGGTGCAACAGTTGGTGGGGGTTGGGGGTTGGTGGTTGGTGGTTGGCTGCAACCGAACCTGGACGTCTAGGGGATACTATAAACCCTCCTAAATTCTTCGAAGGCGCCCGGTGCACCGCTGAAGAATTGGCTCTGATAAAGGCATGGTCTCATCGCCCTCCTGCGTCCCTGAACCTCCTCGGGGGCATTCGTAAAAGGCCTCGGTCCCTGATTCGAGGTACTGGGAGCCTCCATCTCCCGAGGATCAAATGCTGTAACCGGACGCGGGGCTCTCTGAGGGTCGAAGGGTTCAACAAGATCAAGCAGAGTCCAAGAGAACGCTCGGATCCGAAGGGCCTCGCGTATCTGTTCGTCGATAACTGGAGAGGAAACATTGCTACTGGAACTGTCCGAGGAGACCTCAACGACCATTCGCCCCTACCTAGCAAAAAGGATGTGCAAGACCCATTAGCTACATGCTTGGGGGAAGCAGAAAGATCTAATGCTCGGGACGTAATGGTCTTCACTCCTCAGAAGCTCTAAGTCTCAGGCAATAGCAGGATACCCTTCCTCGAGAAGAGCACCTGGGGCCTGGAATTGTTTCGAAAGGCCTCGGGAAGGAGATGCGCCTCGGGAAGAATATGCGCGTTGGGAAGAACATGAACAATGCCAGGAATAGTACACCGCCATGAACCAGATGCCGCTAGGAATGAAGATTAACGAGAGGAGATCGATATACCTGAGATTTGAGTGAAGATCCGTTGCCAAATCGCTTGAAAACTCGATCGAGCGTGAGGAGCAACAGTGGCAGCGACGGAGTAGCAGAGAGAGAAGGTGACGCTCTCTCCAGCCGCCCCTTAAATAGGGTGAGATTTGAAGGGTTGCGCGGGAAACGAAGCGTCTCGTCCCGAGCCATCGGATTTGCGACACGTGAAGGTCATCGGACGGTCAGCATCGAAAGGTTCAGCACAAGTTCCGGGGCGCCGGTCACCGAGCCATTGGGTTGCTAACACGTGTCCTCGAGGGGATGTTTCACACCAATCAACTGACGCAGCACGTGCCAAGACACCTTCTAGCATGAAACAACCTGGCGATGATCAACACATGGCTCCTAGGGCTGGGGCTAGCGATCTGAAAACTACCAAAGCCGCTTTCCGCTTCGGTTACCTGTGGACGAAGGATTCCAATACGACAGTTCACGAGTGCAATCAACTCCCCTGAGCTTGAAGATGATGCTCCAGTGAGTTGAGGGGCTATTGTAGTGGCTCCGGAACTGGGGCTCGGTCGTCCAGTGGAGCCATGTTGCACCGAGCCGTCATGAGGACGCCCGTCTGTTCATAGCAGGAGAGTCGGGAGGATCATTGCGCTTCCCTCGATATGTAGTTCGGTAGAAAGGGAGTACGGTCGATTGCTCTACCATTACCTAATGGCTCGGGGGCCTACCCAACCCCGACTCCCCGAAGCATCTTGAAGGAAAACGGTTACTCCATGAGGGTCCCATACGGTTATACCATGAGGGTAATCATTGGGGTCTGACCTGGCCATGTGCTCCGTAACTGCCTTATCCCCTATGTCACCTATGACGTCACCCGAGGAGGTTACCCGAGCGCATCCTCCACGCGCTAGCTTGGAGGCCAAGCAAACCAAGGTCTATAAATACAAAGGGACACTAGCCTAGAGAGGTATGCCATTTTACCCTAACAATAGACCTATACACTTCTCCCTACGTCTAACTTGATCGTCGGAGGGTCACTGGGCAACCACAACCCTAGTGACTTGTTGCAGGTCCAGCGGCGGGAGTGTGGAGCTGTGACGGAAGGAACCAGGACCCGAGCCACGATCAGGATCCCGTCAAATCGAACCCCTAAATAGAGCTATGAATTAGAATAACATTTAGGCAGGTTTGCTCAGCATCAAACTCAAACAAACAAGAACAGGTCTTGAATATCCAAGTGCTGCTTCCTTGCAAACAGAAAATAAACCTAGTTGGGCTCTGGAAGGACCATTGCACACCCAGTATCCACCAAACTCACATGAATAGCAACAAAGAAGGAGAAACAAGCTGCAGCAAAATAACAACACTCTTGAGCACTCCTGAAAAACTTTTTATAACCTTTTGTTCTTGTTGTTAAACCAAGATCAGGTGGCTGACAACCAATATGAGGAACTGGTATGAGCCACTGATCTCCCTCGGACAGGGAAAAACAGTAGGCTTCTAAGTATAAAATGAGATAAGACTTCTTGGATGGGTATGGTAGCTTGAATAAGGGCTGAAAAACAGTAGAAAATGAAGTCTAAGACTTCAAATGCTTTTTGTGATTTTTGGTTTTGCTTTGAAAATTATTTGAAGATGGAAGTTGGAAAATGTTGAGGGTATTTGAGAACTGGGGTTTTCTGAAAATAGGGGAATGGGAGAGTAAAATTTCATGTCCTCCAATGCTAGCACAATGGGGGTTATATATAGGCAAGCCAAAATGAGGATTTTATTTTGAAAATAAAATCAAAAATGAAAAGAAAATGTTTTTTTTTTTTTTTTGGGGGGGGGGGGGGGGGAATGACATGATGAGATGCCCTGCTAAGCCTGGGATGTGCAGGTTTGAACTGGAGGTTTGAATGGACTGAAAAGTCTAAAAAAGCCATGGTCAAAGGTCAAGCTCAACATGCATTGGCCTGTCAGCACTCCCAAGCGCTCAAGAGTGGTCCTGAGCGCTCAGGAGTGGCTGCCAAACTTCACAGAGGCGCCACGACACTCCCGAACTCGGATTTGGGTGTTTTTTGAAGCGTTGGAAAGCTAGTTGAGTCCTCTTTTCTAACCCAGTTGGTTTCACATTGAAAATTGTGACCATTTTACCCTTAGGGTGTCGTGGAAAAAGGGTGGTTTTGGTTCGTAAAAGTCCAAGAAGCATCGTTCAAGCATTAGCCAAGTCTTGTTTTGATTCCGTTTCATAATCGGGGAGCCTCAAGACCACAAATTAAGGATAATTAATAGGTCCAAATCGGGGTGTCTACACATTCCTATTCCTAAATATGACAAAACGAAATCAGCACTAGATGGTTTCCACCAACCAAAGCTAATACGTGACTATAATATTAGCATTTTTCTCATTTGAAAGAAAATCAGAAAAAATTTACCCAAAAAAAAAAAAAAGAAAATCAGAAAAATGCTATAATAATATTGACAACAAGAGAACGCAAGCTTTGACCATCATGAATTACTCCCAAGATAAGTTGCACAGTGATTGATATGGTACCTATAATATCATCGATCCTGACAAAATTTCATACAAGCTTTAACCCAACACATACCATACCCCATCATATAAGTGAGCACTTGGAACAATGTGTCACTCACATGAATTGTAACCATTTAATTCGATACCAAACTTATTTAAAGAGAACAAAGAAGAACGAAGAATATAAGAAAGAAAAGCAGTAATAAAAACAAAGAAAGACCAACTATAAATACCCCTCCCAAATGGGAAAAAAGACAGAAAAATAATAAAACAAAGGGAAAATAATCAAAAGGGGACAGAGAATTAGCCATTAAAATTACATGCTCCCTCCGTATTGTTGAGTTTTATCCCATAGTTGCTTCATGGGCCACAAAATAGTCAAGTTGAAGGCATCTAAACGAATTCTGAA
The DNA here is from genome assembly GCA_018127125.1 of Rhododendron griersonianum. Lineage (NCBI taxonomy): Eukaryota > Viridiplantae > Streptophyta > Magnoliopsida > Ericales > Ericaceae > Rhododendron > Rhododendron griersonianum. Next base: position 26,320,879 of record CM030796.1, on the reverse strand, counting down.
TGAGCCTAATCTAAGAGCTGATTGGTTTGTCCCTTGCAGCGTTTTGTCAAAACAGTATTTTTGGCATATACTTAGTACACCGCAAGAAAAATGTTATCCTCTTGTTGTTTGAGAAAGAGAAAAAGTAATTAACCCTAACACAAAGACTTGTTATTTATATTATGTCATCTCTTGACACAAGAATACATTTAACCAATGAGGGACAAGACTAATGACTACTAATAATATTCTAAGACCTCTAAATCACCAATTGTAGTAACAGCCAGATGAACTTGTCCAAAAGAGAAGTGTGCAAGGGTTGGCTCCCCATATATACTAGAGAAGGGCTAACCAAAGAACGCATTTGGGTTCACTGAAGCTACCTATGTACCGGCACCGCAAACCCACTTGTACACTTACGACATAGGACTCAACACATCAGCAAGGGTCAGGACCATCACAAACATCCAAGGCTCAATACCTATTGTTGCAGGTTGTACTAAAGAAGAAACCTTTATGTTCAAAATTGAGAGAGGGCCTCATTCATGGTTCAGGATGAAAAGACTCAAAAAAGCAGCTACTAAAATTTTACATCTCTTCATCTTCTCACAAGCTCCCAAGCATCGGATTCCCAATGTACCCACAAAAGTACTGCTGCCACATTTATTCATGTAAACTAATCATTGACTTAGATTGCCTATATCAGCACTGATAGCTGCTCGCACCAGAATTTACTGCATTTTAAATTAGGAAAAAGTGTTCCAAGACAGATGCTTGGGTAGCCAGCAATATCTGCACTAGGGTACACGTACAACAAATTATTGTACCCCTTGTACTCATGCAAAAAATTTCCTCGGGGGCCAGCCTGAACTCCCAGATTCGAGTGGGGACCCACCATGGAGTTGGATCTGCAAATGGAGTTGGTTTACGTTTGAGAATCGAGACAATCCACAAAATCATGTTTTTGGAAGTGAAAATAAACAATCCTTAAACCAAAGTTACATGACTTGAATCATGGCCCTTTTTTTTTTTTTTTTGAATGGCAATTTTGTTTCTGGACGGCCCATTTTTGTACTTCTCAAAGTCAGTATGGCGCACTTCCATTACCCGGTCTGTTCTCAATCTTTGTTGCCTCCGGGCGCTAAAGTGAAATAAATCTGACAAAATTCGTAGACCGGCCAAACCAAACTTCAAACCAATTAGCTGTTGAGAATTCTAACTAGTGGAAGTGTGGACAAATACTGTAGATTTCGAAAACGGAAAAACCTCGTAAATTGTACGGACCAAAATATATTACTACCTCCATCCCAAAATATTTGTCCCGTCTACAAAACGAGAATTAAACAATAATGCATTTCTTTCAAGAAAAAATCTAAACTTTTTTCATAAATTAAAAAAATTCATCAATATCTAGTGAATTGTTAAAAAAAATTTAAATTTTTCTTGCAAAAATTGTATTATTTTTACGTCCTCGTTTTGCGGACCGGACAAACATTATGGGACGGAGGGAGTAATTACGGAAGACTCCAAACATGACCAACTGGGCAACTATATTCCTATGGGTTATGGCTACTCCCAATAACCCATCTTCTTCATTTGGAGACTTCCAACTATCCTATCTTCTTCATCTTGTCACCTTTTATCCTTACATCCATAGACAAGTATCTTAATCAAATAGCAATAACAGGACAAAAGTATGACATTATATTTTGCACAAAAAGTTGTATGATTCATATATAATTCTTGTTTCCTATCTATACATCTTAAAATATATGCATATATACATCTTAAAACACATGCATAGACACTTTTAAACAGCTTTGTGGATCCTAAAAATTTTGTGTTTCGATGTTCCCCCTCCCCTTGCGGAGTGCCCTTGCTCTATTGCTCGAGCACATAGACCAAGACTAACAGAAAAGTGAAACAAAGATACTCTTTCTCATAATCTTTTATCCTTTATTCATGTAATGTAGTGAAAAAGACACGACTTGTGTTAAGGTTTTTAAGGACCTTAAGATCATTAAAAGATGCATAGACGGCAACCAGATCCGAGGAGTGATGGACCAACCAACACATACAATTGTTAGAGATCACGCCTAATGGTCCTATATCAAAAACCTTAATACATGTTCCTGGATCCACATGGTGTTTCATTGCATCATAATAATCATATGAACAGCACTAGGCTGGTCATAAAATTGCTAGTAAAGTGTTTTAAGTTCATCGTGAAAACGCAAGTATTAATCACTAATGCAGGCCGATATTCTAATAATCTAGAAATTTAGGAATTTTATTTTATTATTTCAAATTTAATATTTTAGTAGGAATTTTTTATTTTAGTCAAGATTTGCTAGAAGTATTAAGTTTCCAAGTTTGTTTCGATCTAGTATTTCTATTATGTAGGTTGCTTGGTCAAGAAGCATTAGCGTTGATTTTATTTCCATATGTTTTATTTCCTTTTTAGTATTTTAGTAATGCTACTATTATAAATTGAGATGTAAGCCTTAGGGAAGAGTTAGTGATTACTGAATTAAAAAAAATGAGATTTATCTCATGATTGTGTGTTCAAAGAAGGAGTACCTCTAGTTCGTACTTGTTCGTGTTTTCTTCGTGCAAATAGTTTCATAAAAGGAGGTTGCGTTACATCAGTTGCATAAGTTGGCATCAGAGCCCAAGTTCCAATCCTCACTATGGCAGGAGGACGTGTTGGAGGTTGAGGGGGACGAGGAGGTCGTACAGCTTACGTTGATGAAGTCTATGAGCGAGATGACGCACGAGATGCTCGAATGGAGGAAGGGTTTGCCGACATCAAAGCAATACTTGGAGGCTATGAAGCACCGACACCTCTAGAGGTCGACGTATTGCAGTGTCGGACACGGGGACACGTATGGGACACGCCATGTGGCGTGTCCCATAATTTAATTTAAATTTTTGAGGGGGACACCGATGGGGACACGGCGGGGTCAAAGTGTGATTTTTTTTTAAATGGGGTCAAACTGTAATTTTTTAAAAAAATTTGGGTGTCAAACTGTAATTTTAAAAAAATTCAGGGGTCGAATTGTAATTTTTCAATAGGGTTGTATTGAACTTATGGATGTCTTGTTTTGTTTGAATGGTATTGGAACTATGAATTTTTTGTTTTGTCCACATTTTGCCATTTAGATTTGGAAAAAAATTGAAAACAAATATAAACAAAATAACAAATAAATAAATATACACGTGGCGTGTCTCCCGCCGTGTCCGCGTCCCCATTTTTTTAGAATCCTCGTGTCCATGTCCGTGAATCATAGCTTGGAGGTCTTGTCAACGCATGGAGGCTTTAGAAGTTGTAAAACTCCCCTCGCCACGTCCGGTTAAACCTCGGTGTCCTAAGGAGGAGGTGTCGAATGACGTTTCTATCACCAAACCTTTGGCTGTTGGTAACCAATCGACGGGGAGGACATGGGCGGTCAAGATTCCTAATCGTGATCCGCAACTTTGGGAATCTGATCTAAAGATCAACTTTTCTGAGTTCCAGGGAGGTATGACACCCAAAAAAAAACCTATAGGTGGATACGGTGGATGAGGCTACCATTGAGTGGCCTTTCACTTCAAATATTATTCCAAATCCAATAGTGGATTGGAGTAAGTCACCAACTTTTGACGAAGAATCAGTGGAGAAAATTACGAAGGAAGAAATTACGAAAATATTGCAAATAGAAGAAGTTATAATGCTTGAAGATGGTGAAGATGACTAGAGTAATGAATATGTTGATCCGTTTTGGGAGTTTATTAAAAACATTACATGCAAGAGTCCTTCTGTTTCGATTCGGGAGGAAGGTAGATTTGTTTGATTGATCGAAATTATTTCTTCACCTTTCGGACTCTTGTTTACAGTTTGGGTTGGAAAAAATCAATTTGAAGTACAAGCTTAATGTGGACAAGTTTCGGCGAATTCAACTATAGAAAATCGAGGACGACTTTCTTCAAGCTGGGGAGAATGATGCAGGCCAATATTCTAATAATCTAGAAATTTAGGAATTTTATTTTACTATTTCAAATTTAGTATTACAGTAGGAATTTTTTAATTTTAGTCAAGATTTGCTAGAAGTATGAAGTTTCCTAGTTTGTTTCGATCTAGTATTCTATTATGTAGGTTGCTTGGTCAAGAAGCATTAGGGTGGTTTTATTTCCTTTTTAGTATTTTAGTAATGCTACTATTATCAATTGAGATGTAAGCCTTAGTGCTGGGTTAGTTATTGGATTAAAAAAAAAAACGAGATTTATCTCATTATTGTGTGTTCGAAAAGGGAGTACCTCTAGTTCATACTTGTTCGTGTTTTCTTCTTGCAAATAATTTCGTAAAAGGAGGTTGTGATGCATACTGAAAGAGAACGAAAAAGATAAAGCAAACTTGCCTTAACTGACAATGACAGTGATAGGGCCACAGCGCCTCGCAAACCCGACCATACAAGAATAATAGCATCTCTCCAGTCCAAACCATAGCCAAAGTACCGTAGAGAGGGATATAACACTCCAACAACTATCATCCGAGAAACTTGGACATAAACATAAAGGAGAATAGCATAGCCCCACACATCTCCTGTCTCAAAAACAATACGAATAAGTAGAATTTACATGAAATCCATAGCTCCCAAGAAAAAAGAAACAACACACTGGCAATAAAAGAATTGGACGAGAACTCACAAGAATAATTGATATCTAAAGGTGAACATACTATTAGTAAAAAAGTGTCTTGTGCGTCAAGAAAAATGTCATTTTACAACACAAACAATCATTAATGATCGGGTCTAATGATCCTAAACCAAAACCTTATGAATCTACGTGGTGTTTCGAAGCATCATATGAGCAAAGTAGACTTGTTTGACTAAAAAAGAGAACACAAAAGGTTGTACGAATTCCTATGGTGACTATACTATCAATGTTCTAGAAAGCATCATGGTGTAGTTTCAATTACATACCTATTTTCTTAATTTTTTTTCCCCTGTTTCCAACCACGTTACTTGACCAACATGGGAGAGCCTGTAACACTCTCCTGCACATGCCACCCCAGGACGTAAATAGAGGATCTAGAGCATATGAAGCATCATTCTGTAGTTATATAACACATATATTTGCTTCTTTGTTTTCATTTTTTGGCCAACCATGTAGTTCTCAATACAATGGGCACAATCAAATGGTTTTTAGTGTTAGTTTACTGATATGTGACAAGTTCTTAACACTTCACTATGTATATTGCATGCTATGGAACTCGCAGGTGGAGAGTTGTACAGAGGACCTAGAACATATGGAGCACAATGGAACAATGTGCACGTAAGTCATAAAGGGGGAATCAACTTGTCAAATAGTCTTGTCCAAAAGCCCAACTCTGATAGCATGTAAAAGCATCCAACCTGAAACTAAAGTCGTAAGATGATTGCCGCTATACTACCCTTCATAAGGGTACCAATCACATGCAAATATTTCAAATGATCGAGTATGTGGTGAGGTTTGAATACATGATCTATTGGCAGCTCTAATGCTATGTTATTTTTGGAGCATCCATCTGAAAACGGATATGCATTTGTGGATGGGCCTCTAATTGACCATGCTTCCGTGGCTTAGAGAGGAAAATCAAGAAGTAAACCTTATTCCAATACCCAATTATACTAGAGAGCTCTTTGTCGATATCTCTGTTCAAAACTGACCAAAGGTTCCAGCAACATGGTCAAATTACACGAGTTCTGACAACTCATGGGATGTTTAAGAAATCCATTAAGTATTAAACCGAATATAAATTTCTCCTAAGTTTGCATCTTGGGCAGATCCATTCTTTCAAACATATACTTGCACAATTAACTATGATTGGTCGTTAATGGCTGATGCAAGGAAAAAAGTTTCCCAATAGGGTGGAAAGCCAAAACTGTAAAGTGTTTTTCAATCCAAAAAGCAAATCTGCCCTTTCTAAATACAGTACCATATACAATGCAATAAAAATCATAGCTCATAGCTCTTAGATTAACACTTGACCAACTTAATACCATAATTACAACCTATTTCCGAAGACAATGCAGTCAAAGGCTATAGAAGACTAAAAGACTGCAATTACTTCAAAACCTAGAGCCATAGCAACTAGCTTAGTTGGTATCTTAAACATATTCAAAAAAAAAAGTCCTTCAGCTATAAAACCAAAAACACCATACCAAACAGAATCCCCTAAATTTCCACTAAATCCAAAAAGAGATATGGTCTCTCAAAAACAAAACAAAAAAGGACAGAATGGGCCTTTGTGGCTGAATTCTTCCAGACATAACAAAGATGTCTAGAGTCAATTGGCAAGGACTGTTTGGGTTGCATCAATGGCCCCCTAATTATTGAATAGTTCTTATATGATTTCACCATTCTAGCACTAAGCATTATAATGAACATTTTTTAACTTTCTACTCAGTGTTTCTCATTAGGTACAGCCGTACAGGGAAAAGCTGCAAATCTCCACTAATTGAACTGTATATCATTCACATACACCCACAGAACTAAAGTAATGAGAAGAAGGGAAGCGGAATACAAAATAAAACATGTCAGACACAAAAGCATGCTGGTCTACAAGGAGAAAGTTTGGAATTCAAAAACTACCGTCACTTTTAAAAATACTGTCACTGCTGAGTACACCTTCAGCTATAACAACTCCGCTGCAGAAGCAAAAGAGCAACGAAATATTAATTAGATCAATGCAATATGCTCTAACGGACAAATGTAAAGGCATTTCTATGTTTCACAAAATTGAGAAGCATGAACTCAGATGTTTATTCATGTGCAATATTTCTGGCTTCCTATTTTACATTACAGGGAGTTATGTAATGGCACATCAGCTTGTCAGCCATGAAAGCCTTACCACGGAGTGATCTTTTGTAGAAGTACTTAGTGTAGGCCTCTACACTCCCATGACTATTAAAGAAAAGATGTCCCTGATCAACTTGATTTGGATTTGCTTTCTTTTCACTCTCTAAAAGATGACCAATTCCTCCTTACTTTTAAATGATTAGAGAATAAAAGATAATAAGACAATTTACTTACAAGATTTTTCGTTTCTTTATTCTTTTCTTTTCCCATTGCAACAGTGAATTGCCCCCGTAAATCCAATTTTTCCTCATAGTTCACATGTTGATACAAGCAATATGCGAAGGAACTGAGGAATAATGCATATACTAGCTTTAAAAAATGGGCACGAAGTCTAATGTTTCTTGACATTCTTGCCTGAACGTCAACAAGTATTCTTAATATCTAATTACATCATTTGTATCTTATAAACTAACGAGCAGTCAAATTCAAACATCTACCTTAGGGGTTCATGTGGTGCAAGCTGTGTATAAACTTGAATATTGGCAGGGGCAACCAATATAAGATAAAGTCAGTCAATTTGTAGGGCACTCATTGAGATGCCTAGGAATTGAAAGACGAAACAAAATAAAGCTCACGATTGTTCTTTTTTCTCCAATAACTAATTAACTACATTGAAAGGATTACAAATAAGATTCCTTTCGCAACCGTCTATGACCGATCTCCTCTTCATACTGCCTTGTGTCATAAGCCCTTGTATGAAGAGGACCATGCTTAAGCTTGTTTAATGAAATTCCAGAAATGAGGAAAGATATGGAAATAAATTATCAAGTGAATTTAAGACCATGGAAAACATAGACAAGAACAGAAAGGATAAGTCCCTACTGAGCCATTGAAGGGATCTCTCCATGGAATCCCTAAGGAAAGGTACCCCGTCAGATATAATCACATGTTAAAGTTTGAGAATTTCAGACCTTATGTTCTTTTGGAAGAACCAGGAGATTATGCTTATCTCCACCATTTGCCAAATGGTCTTCATACCTCCCCATCTCAGTAATATGGAGATGCCTCACAAGAGTGGGTAGCTGGTGGAACAGCTTCCCCACACCGAAAAAGGAGATATTATTCAGTGCCCCTAGAGCAACTGCCACGTGATGCCCCATGCCTCTCCTCCACCACATATTCATATGGGATCCACACACTTAGTATTGGGCCCCACATAAAGGTGTGGTGAGGGAGAAGCCCCAGTAGAGATGGCAATGGTGCAGTTGGGTTCAGTCATTAATAAAACCAAAATCCAAACCATAACCAAAATCAGCTGTTTCCTTTTTTATCTTAAGTCTTAACCATAACAAAACCCCTTGGTTACCGATTTGGTTCGGTTTTCCACCGAAACCAGTGGTCAACATTTTTAATCACCTAACCTAAATCAACCAGACGAAAGGGGCAGGAAAAAAATTAAGAACAATGTAAAGATACAACATATCCTATAACTAAAATGCCAGCAAATTAATACACCATAGAGTGAATCCATCTTCCAAAGTTTCAATTCCAGCTTCCATTCTCTGACTTCAAATAATAGATGTACACACACACACACACACATATATGGTACTTTTTGCAACTTTATTGCAGCTCGGTTTCGGTTACGGTTCAGTTTCAGTGCGGTAACCATATAAAACCAAAACGGAAGCCGATTTTTTCAAATTAAAAACCATAAAATAATCGCGGTTAAAGAATCGGTTCAAAACCATCCCGATCGATTTGGTTTGGTTCAGTTAACCGCGGTTAGGGTGAGATTGCCATCCCTAGCCCCGGGTAGCACTGAATTATTTTCCAACACATATATAATGTACTTTTGCAACTTTATTGCAGCTCGGTTTCGGTTACGGTTCAGTTTCAGTGCGGTAACCATATAAAACCAAAACCGAAGCCGGTTTTGGTTAAAGAATCGGTTCAAAACCATCCCGATCGATTTGGTTTGGTTCAGTTAACCGCGGTTCGGGTGAGATTGCCATCCCTAGCCCCCGGTAGCACTGAATTATTTTCCAAAGAGGAGAAGATATGTTAGATGGCAGAGAGATGAACACTAGAATGAAATTCTTCTTGAAAATCTATGTTAAACCAATGATAGAAACTTAGTAGATGAATGGATCAAAATTGGATGGTGAGGCAAAGGAGCAGACCGAATCCCAGCTACCAATAAATTTGTTCAAATACGAAATGGATTTATGCAAATTACATTTTCAAAGATCGTTTTTTATGAATAATCAAAAGTATATTCATCAGGCATCAAGGGTATGCACCATGTACACAAGGAAGGTCTAAAACAAAAACACTCTATTAGCTTACAGTTTGGAAGGTTTCAGGATGCCGAAGCCCCTGCCAAAGCAATTTGGGAGTTCCTGAAAGAACGATACAGTACCACGGGTCTTGCCCATCAATATCAGCTATTGGGGTCATCTTCATCGCATGCGCCAGGAACCCGGTCAATCTATTAATCATTTCCTCTCTATACACCCTTAAGAAAAAGAAAAAAGATCTATAATTGGATTACACTCGCTTGAATCCCAGTTATACTAACTACTTAAAAAGAGGCTTTTAAGCCTATGCAAAGGCATTTCCACGCCATCAAAATGTCTCCCATTCCACTCTCTCCATATAAGCCACATCAAACAAAGTGGGATCAAGGCCCAAATCTTTCTCCTCAGTCTACCGAACAGCAACCATGCAACAACTCAACCACCGCCACAGAAAAACCCATGGGATGCCAGTCCATGACAGAACTGAAGTCCACAACTCCCAAGCCATAGGGCATCCATTTATCAGACACATACAGTAAACCCTAATCATTCCATGAAGTGAGGATCTTATCTTGAGCCGCACACCACACAAAAAACTCCAAACAGCTTTTGAAGAAAAGCCCGAGACTGTACCACCACTCAGGCTCACCTGATAAGAGCCACATGACGAAAAGGCTCCACTTCAAAGAATATCCTCCTACCCCCATACCTCGATAATCATATAACCTACCCCAATATCTTGAGCAGCACACCACACAAAAAGCTCCAAACAGCTTTTGAAGAAAAGCCCAAGACGGTACCACCACTCAGGCTCACCTGATAAGAGCCACATGGCAAAAAGGCTCCACTTCAAAGAATATCCTCCTACCCCCAAACCTCGATAATCATATAACCTACCCCAATGATAGCCAATAGATCCTTCATCTCCCAATCGTGCACCTCCCTTCGAAGAATCATATCTCAAAACACCATTTTCCGCTCCCTTCTACCATAGTTCGCTACTGAAGCACACCTATGAGTTAACAATCGACAGATATACAAAAAGCATCACAGAACCTCTCCCCACCACACGACACATGATACCAAAATTTCACCCTCCTCCCCTCCTAAACCTACAAACTAGTATGTCTAGCGAACTCATCCCACCTGATAGGTGTGCTTAAATGCACCTAAAGGAGTTTTGGTGTTTGCAGGCCTTGGGGGTCAAAGAACGCGTTAATGTGCGATTTGGAGGATGTTAGGAGTGATCAGAAGGCAAAAGAATACCTTGCAGCAACTCCCGTTAGGAGTGATCAGAAGCCAAAAGAATACCTTGCAGCAACTCCCGTCCGGACGGGAGTCAAGTCTGTCCGGATGAACCATGTGAAGTTCAAAGTCTCGACTTGCAGTTCCTCCAGCCCGGACAAATGCTGCCCACAATTTTTGTACTTTACCATTTTTCATGTAATTTCTAAGGCTTTTGTATAAATAGAAGTTCTAAACATTATTTGAGGGTTCTAAACTTGTTAGAGCAAAACCCTAGAGAGAGAGGGGCAAGAGAAAAGAAGATGATCTCCATTGCTCCTTCCACCAAAGCTTTGAAGATCCGATCCATGGCCCGCTAAACCCCATTCTAGGGTGAAGATGAAGCCCCGTCCCAAGTAATTTCGCTTATGTATAGATTTTAGATTTGGATATTCAAATCGATTGTATAACTAGAACCCATTTAATTTCAATTGAATGGAATGATTTTTAATGCTTTCAATCTAATATGTATCTGTACTTGCAATTCAAATACAAGCTATACAATCATTTTCTTTGGTTGTGTTGGATGATTGAGATGGGTTATACTTGTATGACGGAACGTACTCTTGGACTGTTCGTGCCTAGAGATGTATGACAGTCCGTGCTATGGGATAGTCCATGCTGATTGACAAACAGCAAATATTTTTTTGACGATTATCGAGAGGGATTGCAAGCCCACGTGATAGTCCTTATTGATGCAAATTCTAAACTGGGTCTGGTCTATACATAATTTAGTTTATGTGGTCGGGGTGGATTCAAAGCCCTAGATCCTTTCTTTTACAATTTTCAAATCAATCGATTACTCGCTTTCTTAATTCAACTAGTTTCCTAAAACCAATCCAATCAACTTTCTTTCCTTCGAATTACATTAGAAATCAACCAAAGTTATAGTAACTCAGCCAATCTGTCCCTATGGAATCCACATTCGTACTTGACCACTAGTTTTCTGAATACGGATTAACTCTTAGTTTAAATAAATTTATTTTTGGTACGGTAAGACGCGACCACCACCCTATCCTGATCCCCTTCTAAAGACCCACCCCATGAGCAATGTTCACCATCAAAGAAGTCTACTCACCCCACCAGTCATGCCTCTCAGACACCACTAGGATCAACCAATCTCTCATCGGTCAAGGTCTGCATGTCTTGTAAACCAAGTATTTCATGTCACAGTAGTTTGAAGCTCCCATTTACAATTCAAATGCAATTCTGTAATAAAAAAGATAAAAAATCCTTCAGGAATTACATCAATTTTCCAGGAAGTTTTCAAGTTATAGAGTGGACAGATTTTCTGGCAGCGATAAATACTCTCTACTGCTTTTTGATTTGACATCGCAATAAAATGTCGAAAGGAGAAAGTCCAAACTGAGTTGACGTTCCATGCTAAAGTTATCAAATCGTTTCATCTTTCAACCATGTTGAAGCCCTTCGTATCTAGTTTCAACGGATGCCCCTGAAGTGATCGATTACTTCGATTGAGCTTCAGAGCTTAGCCAACTCTATGATAAGAGTAAGGAGAAACTCAAAATAGTGATTGCCTCCTTACGTCTCTTCATGCAAGCCATAGTCCACAATCTTTTAATCCCATTCTCTAAATAAATAACTCATATTAATTATTTAGTGAGCTTCCAAGATCCATTAGGGAAATCAAACCAGCCTCTTTTGAAGATCTTGCCAATCAATCATCAAATATTTCCTGCATAATGTCATGCCCAAGTGGAACAAAATGAACTAGCTAACCAAGCCCTTTACTGTCTATGTTATTAGCAAAGCGAAGGAGCCAACGGAAAGCTAGTCACTTTAGTCTCTCCTGTCCTCCTAACTTGTTAAATTGTTAGGGGTTTTTTGTTATGTATGTTTTAGATAGGGATATATTTGTACTTGTACATTTGTCTCTATATATACAAAGTGTGAGAGAGGGAAACCCAATTTGGGTTGGCTCTCCTTTTTCCCCCAAAATTAACATGGTATCAGAGCTCCCGACCTAGGCGACTTCATCAGGCGTTGGCTTTCTCATTGTCGATCAACCACTCTAGTTTGTCCTTTGACAGATCTTTCCAACGCTGTGGTTGAAGATCCAGTCGAAGAAGATCCACCGACAGCTCTTTCTTTCATTATCTCTGACCCAAGGTTTTACCATCATCATCGATCACTTTCAGCTCACGCCAATGATCTTTGACCTCGTACAAATCACAGACAGTCACTGTCAACCATCAACGAACCAGCAGCTGTAGTCGCCGACCTCTGGTGACATTATTCTGACTCTCGCCTACCACTGGCGAGTGTTCTCTGACGTCCGGCAACCCTATTTGCACTCTATTTTTGCTGGGTCTCCTGTATTCTTGAATGTTCAGGTAGTTTGAACCCAGATTTCTCTTTTTCGGCACTGATTGTGGAAGAACCCAGTCGAAGAAACCTTCCACCTGCACTCGCCAGCCTACCGAAGGACCAGATCCTTCCGATAGCCTTTGCGAGGACCTCCGACAGCCTTTGCGAGGTTCTTCGTTGAAGACCCAGTACAACCAAGGCCTCCGACAGCTTCGCCTACTGTTCCGAAGCGACTCCAGCCCATCTCCGACGACCTCCAGCCCTTTTCCGACGACACCCAGCCCTTTTCCGACGACGCCAAGGCTCGCCGGAGGTTCGCCGTACCACCCATGACTGTCTGACCCTCGTACGTCTACTGTACAGCTACTGATTACTGTATGTCTACTGTCCAGGTACTGTTTGACTATTTACAGGGTACATTTTAAGGGTTTTGTGCTGTCAGAGGTGGTGTTTTGGTTTATAAGAGGTTGGGGTTTATTGGGTATTGCAGTTTCTGAGTTGACTGGGTACTGAGTTTAGTGAGTTTGATTTGTTGATGGAATTTCACTGGTGTTGATTGACCTTGAATCGCCCATTTTTTGAACTTTAGAGGATTATTTGGACTTCATCTATCACTTAGTATAGTTCGAAGGGTTTGTACCTCTGTTATTAGCGGTCCGCAGTTTCCTGTTACGACAATTTCATAGTCCCTGTTTTGGGAGCCGTTTGGATATTATTTGCTCCTATTCTGCCCTGTTGAGGCTGTTTTTGGGGTTCCTATTTGTAGCAATTTATGCGCTGATTTCTAGGGCTGATCTGTCCCTACTTTGGTCTTCATTTACAATAGCTTGGTGCACTGGTTTTGGGGCAGCCTTGTTCTCTATGTCTGGGCTCTTATTGCAATTGTATTGGGGTCTCTAGTTCATCTATTGGGTGAGTGAAATCGGGCTCTGGTCTCGTGGACAAAGTACTGTTCTTTTTGGTATGGCGAACGATCTCAAGAATGTTCCCCTCGGTGATCTTTCTCAGGGGGAGTTACAAACTCTTAGACGCCTAATAGCTAAGCTTGACATTCCGTCTACCACAGCTTCCACTACCTCCTTTGCTCACACAGGTATCCAACCTAGTGCATCTACTGCCTCCTCTTCTCTTCCTTGGATTATAGATTCTGGTGCTACAGATCATATGACAGGTTGTTCATCTGTTTTTTACTCCTATACTACATGTTCCGGTAAGGATAAAGTCCGAGTCGCAGATGGATCCCTATCAGCTATTTCAGGAAAAGGTTCCATTCGCCACTCTCCAACCATCTCACTTTCTTCGGTTCTTCATGTTCCAAATTTTTCTACTAACCTTCTATCTGTTAGTAGTCTTACTCATTCCTTAAATTGCTCAGTGACATTTTTTCCTACACATTGTGTCTTTCAAGAACTGGATACGGGGAGAGTGATTGGCAGTGGTAAAGCCCATGGTGGTCTATACTTTTTGGGCTCCGCACCTCGTTCATCTTGTCCATCTTTGTCATGTGGTCAAGCTCTTAAAACAGATACAGGTTCTGCTCTTCCTTTGTTACATCAATGGCATCGGAGATTGGGTCATCCTTCTTTTCGATTTTTAGAAAAACTTTTTCCTAATTTAACTAAGCACTGTTCTAGGAGTCAATTTTTTTTGAAGCTTGTGAGCTTGCGAAACATAAACGTTCCTTTTACGCTCCCGTTAACCAAAGAAGTGCTTCTCCGTTTATGGTTATCCACTCTGATGTTTGGGGTCCTTCTCCTATCACCTCACTTTTTGGTTATCGATGGTTTGTCACTTTTATCGACTGTTACTCTCGTGTCACTTGGGTGTACTTACTTCGATCTAAAAATGAAGTGTTTTCGTGCTTTAAATCCTTTCATAAAATGGTGTGTACTCAATTTGACACCAACATTAAGATTCTCCGTAGTGATAATGGGACTGAGTAGCTAGATGGGCTCTTTCGAGCATACCTTGATACAATGCCATTCTCTTTCAGACAACTTGTGTTGGTACTCCACAGCAGAATGGAGTTGCTGAACGTAAAAATCGTCATATTGCTGAGGTAGCTCGCTCTCTCTTGCTCACTATGCATGTCCCTAAACACTTTTGGGGAGAAGCTGTTCTCACTGCAGCTTATCTAATCAACCGTATGCCATCCAGTGTTCTTCAGTTCAAAACTCCTCTCGAGTCTCTTCCTGTCAATTTTCAGGTCTCTTCTCTTCCGCCCAAGATTTTTGGTTGTGTGTGTTTTGTTCATGCCCCTAAACATCCTGGTGGTAAGTTAGAACCTAAAGCCCGTAAATGTGTTTTTCTTGGCTACTCTCCTACCCAGAAAGGCTACAAATGCTATGACCCTTATGCTCGGAAAATGTTTGTTTCTATGGATGTCACATTTTGGGAACTTAAGTCCTTTTATCCTTCCTCTAGTCCATCTCTTCAGGGGGAGAGTGATAGAGAGGAAGAGATGTTGATATCTCATAATCAAGAGTCATGGTCTTACTTCCCAATACCTTGTTATGGTGAGGGGGAAAAAGAAAACTCAAGGGAGGAACCTATATCTGAAGCAAGAGCAGAACATGACATTGGTGGACGAGATGTTGATGATGATAGGCTTTACCCGCATAGGTTGCCTAACTTGCAGAAGTTTTCTCGACGGAAAAAGGGACAGCCAGCATGTGCGATGCCACCTTGCCAATCACTATCCCCTACTCCGGCTCCAAGTTCAGTTTCTGATTCTTCGGCTGACTCGTCTGGTAATGAACCATCCCTTCTTGTTTCTGATAATCTTGATGCTCCTATTGCTCATAGGAAAGGAGTTAAACAGTGTACTCAACATCCCATCTCACAGTTTGTTTCATATGATCGTTTATCTCCGTCGTATCGTGCATTTGTTTCCTCTCTTTCTTCTATATCTATTCCACAGAATTGGCAGGATGCATTTATGATACCTAAGTGAAAAGGAGCTATGGTAGAGGAGATGACAGCTTTGAAAAAGAATGGCACTTGGGAGTTAGTATCACTTCCAGGAGGAAAGAAATCAGTGGGATGCAAGTGGGTTTTCACTGTTAAGCATAAGGCAGATGGGACAGTTGAGAGATACAAGGCGAGACTTGTTGCCAAGGGCTATACTCAGACATACGGAATTGACTACGAGGAAACCTTTGCTCCGGTAGCAAAGATGAACTCTATTCGAACCTTACTCTCTTGTGCTGCTAATTTGAATTGGCCTCTTCAACAATTCGATGTTAAAAATGCATTTCTTCACGGTGATTTAGAAGAAGAAGTGTACATGGATATTCCACCAGGTTTCTCTTCCTTTGCAACCGAAGGGAAGGTGTGTAGATTGAGAAAGGCTCTCTATGGATTAAAGCAACCACCGAGAGCTTGGTTTGACAGATTTCTTAAAGCTATGTTGAGATTTGGCTACCGACAGAGTCAGGCAGATCATATTATGTTCATCAAGGGAGGTAATGGCAAGATTGCTATTCTCATTGTCTATGTGGATGACATAATTATGACTGGCAATGATGCAGAAGAAATACTCCATCTTAAGGCTCGTCTTGCTCAAGAGTTCGAGATTAAGGACTTGGGATCATTGAGATACTTTCTTGGAATGGAGGTGGCAAGGTCTGATAAAGGTATCTTTATATCCCAAAGGAAGTATATTCTTGATCTCTTGGAAGAAACGGGGATGTTGGGGTGCAAGCCTGCAGACTCACCTATTGAGGCTAATCATCATCTGAATGGAGATGTTGGGGAGCATACAGATAAGGAAAGATATCAGAGGCTTGTGGGCCGCCTGATATACTTATCTCACACTAGACCAGATATTACATATGCTACATATGCTGTTGGAGTTGTCAGCCAATTTATGCATGAGCCACGTACAGTGCATCTGGATGCAGTCTATCGTATTTTGAGATATCTCAAATCAGCTCCAGGTAAAGGAATCTTGTTTTCCAATCATGGTCATTTGAGGTTGGAAGCATTTACCGATGCAGAATGGGCTGGTTTAGTGGATGATAGGCGCTCCACTTCTGGCTACTGCACCTTTTTTGGTGGGAATTTGGTTACTTGGCGTAGTAAGAGGCAGTCAGTGGTAGCTAGATC
This sequence comes from Rhododendron griersonianum, assembly GCA_018127125.1. Lineage (NCBI taxonomy): Eukaryota > Viridiplantae > Streptophyta > Magnoliopsida > Ericales > Ericaceae > Rhododendron > Rhododendron griersonianum. The sequence goes on along the minus strand of CM030796.1, from coordinate 26,304,062 downwards.
CAGTGCAGAAGCTGAATATAGGGCTATGGCGCACGGCGTGTGTGAACTTTTGTGGCTCCAAACCTTGTTGAAGGATTTGGGACTCTTTGACGATGGCCCTATGAAACTTTATTGTGACAACAAGGCGGCTATAAATATTGCTCATAATCCTGTGCAGCATGACAGAACGAAGAATATCGAGATTGATAGGCATTTCATCAAGGAAAAGTTGAGCAAGGGTTTGATATGTATGCCGTTTGTAAGGTCTGAGGACCAGTTAGCTGATATATTTACGAAAGGGCTTAGTAGTAAGATTTTTCATCCCATTGTGTTCAAGTTGGGCTTGATAGATATCTTTGCACCAACTTGACGGGGAATGTTAAATTGTTAGGGGTTTTTTGTTATGTATCTTTTAGATAGGGGTATATTTGTACTTGTACATTTGTCTCTATATATACAAAGTGTGAGAGAGGGAAACCCAATTTGGGTTGGCTCTCCTTTTTCCCCCAAAATTAACATAACTAAAACCAAACTCAAGCTAGGAAGGGCAGACAAAGAAGGCAGGGAACCCAAAGGTAGAACAGGGAGATCAAAGAAAGAATGACTTCGTTCTGATTTCGGTATCGAGGGTCTTATGTCAATCAAGAGGCACCAAGAATGCATTTATATTCATTACTACTCTACTAGTTCCATATTGTGGAATCTTGGAAATAGAGATTCAATATTCAAAAGCTGTACCTTGTGTTCATTGATTTTGATTAGTGGACAGTATTAATCGCTGGGCCTACTTGGTATTCAACCTACTCCTATCCTTCTGATCATTCTACGACATCATCCAGTTAGAGGGTTTTCTTTGCGTTTATATGAGCCCTGTGCAACAAAAATTGCAGAAAACGAACTTGAATCTGACTACATGACAACAATTCGCAAAATACTACATATAGCCCAATGTTTAATAAAAGTACACACATATCTACAAACAGAGTTAGATATGTAAATAAATGTACATACATGTGTATAGAGAGAGGTATAAATAAAGAGAAAGGGTGGAAGCATCCATTTGGCATATGTTGCACACCAGTGCATGGTTGCTCTCTTTACTCTTCAACGGAAAACTAACTCTAGAACAGTCGTATGAAAAACAATCACGTGAACTACTTCTTCAAGTGCTGAATTCAAGCACATACCTTAAGATAAAAATCAGAGTATTAGCAATGTAGGAAACCATTTCCCTGCAAAATAAGAAGAATAAAAATATAAGTAGACAAACATAAAACATTGTGTGAATGATGAACTCAAGTGTTTAAAAATTACAATAAGTTGTAGGAAACTCAGCCAGTGTAACTACATAACTTCCTCCTTTCTATGAGGGTTCTACTGCAAAAGATTTAGAAAATTAGTCTTAGGTCTATTATGTGAACTTCATAAGCCCACAAGTCCACCTACTAATTTTGTCAGGTCTCAAGTCCATTTTAGGGTACCCTAGGGTTTAGGCACTTTCATAAGATTTTAGGGTGCACTTTTTTGTTATAGGATAGGGTACCATAGGGTTTAGGCAATTTTATAGGGTTTTAGGGTGCACTTTCCTATTATAGGGTTTTAGTGGTTTAGGCACTTTCATAGGGTACCCTAGGGTTTAGGTTGTGTGGACTTGTGGCTTTACAAAACTATTAGGTGGACTTGTGGGCTTATGAAATGTCTATAGTGGACCTATCACTAAATCTTCCGGTCTTCCCAAAAGATTTACGGGGTAGACTAAGACAACAGGGATTTCTCAAACTGGACTTGGCAATGGTCATGACCAGGATACTCACTTCCAATTGTCTGGTCAAACAACATGACATTAATGAATAAGAAGATACAGAGTTGCTTCCAATAGAATCTTACCCTGCACCGTCATTTCCAAGGAAATATCTTCCTCCAATAGATTCTATTCAAAGTCAAAACCTTAGTTAAATATAAGCTAATCATAACCATTCATATCACCCATCCAAGTCTTTCTGGGCTTCCTCTATTTCCTTTTCGACCCTCCATGGAGACCATAATCACTCATCCCTTCGGGCGCATGATAAATCATCATTCAGAATGCAAAGGAAAAGGAAAGAAAAGGCTACACCAATGGTTTAAGATGTCAAAGAATCAAATATTTCTCATGTCTAAAGAAGAGAGTAGTGAAGCCAAAAAAAGAAAAAAGTCATTGCACCCCTTCAAGACAATAATCAGCTATTGAGTGTCTGCTAACATCCACTTTCAAGTTTCAATAATCCATACAAATTCAAACTTTCGTCAATGACATGACCATGGCTTCATACCTAAACAACTCAACCTGCAAGGACCAAGCAACCATCCTCGACAAAGAACTTCTTTTGACCCATCACTAAAGATTTTGTAACTTTGTCTTTTGTTAGGAAATAGACCCAACAATGCATATCAAGCTATCTAACACCCTCTCTCACGTGCAACCCCATCTTGCACATGGAGTTGTAAACATCCCTACACATTGTGAAACAATGCAAACGGGAGAAACATAATGCAAATGGGAAATAAATGCAAGCAGAGACACTTAAACCCATACCTTCCAGAAACTAGAGCTTTGATCCCATGTTAAGTTATCAATCATCCCAAAAGCTTAAGCTATTTGGAAATCAGCCTAACAATTCATATGAGCTATCTATCATGTCTACGACCTTCTACCATGTTTTGAGTAAGTGGTATTTTCCCTTCATACATTAGATGGTTCCCATTTCCAATTATCTACAACAACACAAAAAGAAAGTTTCTATCCATTTTAAGAAAATGAGTTTTTCAGGCACATCCAATTCATTTTAGGGTAAAGTCCACTTTCACCCCATATGGTTATCGCCATGTGCGGATACCCCCTCATGGTTCAAAACTGAGCACATAACCTACCTGCGGTTTTGAAAATGTGCGGATAGGCCCCCTGCCATCATGTTTTCCATCCATATATAACAGAGGTGTATTTCACACGTCTCTATAATGTAATCTAAGTCGTTCATAATGTATTAAATAAAGAATAGAGTATCTTTGTAAAAAATCATCTCGATCAAGCATCAATAACCCAGTGATCTAATTTTTAGTAAATTCAAATTTGAAATTTTAATTTCATAACAAAATCGATTCGACCATGAGTTTTTCATTTTTTGATTGACTTGAATTTTGGCATAGATGAAGTACTCGTCAAAATTTACAATCAACGGTTTGGATTCAATTTTTGGTATAGGGGATTGTGTGGTTAGATTTAAAAAAGAAGAAGAATCAAGGGACATGATGAGGGTATATCGGTCTTTTAATGTTGTGTTCGTTAATATGGATGGAAAATATGACGGCAGGGGGTCTATCCGCACATTTTCAAAACCAAAGGTAGTTTATGTGTTCAGTTTTAAACCATGAGGGGGGTATCCGCACATGGCGATAACCACAGGGGGTGAAAGTGGACTTTGCCCTTCATTTTAAACAACAAATTCAAAACCCAACATGCAATAGTAGGATTAAGGGAAAAGACATCTTGTATTTGACGCGCAAAAAGGGAATATAAGCATAATTTCCAAAATGTCCACTTCCTCTCCACTTTCAACGGAGTGTCAAGAACAAGAAATTACTTCAAAATCTTAAGGTCCTTTTACAAAACTTATTGTAGTTCCTCACTTCTATATCGAACAGCAATATTCAAAATTTTGAAACGCCCTAAAGAAAACCTAATAGAACCTCTTGGTATAGAAGACAATTACACTCATTCATGCATTTTTTGAGAAAAAGTTCCCGAAAAGACTGTGAAACACACTTGAATTGAATTCCCATAAAGGCTACACAAGTTAGAAGTAAGAAGACATGACATATACCAAAAGTGATGCAAGCTTTGTTGACCATCACCCTTAAAGGCAGTCCTTCCAACTGCAGCAAAGAACCTGTCAATGCAAAGTTATATCAAGAAGTTATTCACAAATAGAAAACTCTAGAAACATATTCTCCTTACATTCCCAAAGTCATCACTGCTAGAACACCCGAAACATCAGCCGCCTCTTGAGCCTTTCACATCAGAAAGGGGGAAACAGAGAAAGAAACAGCATAAATCAGCTTTTTTGGTTATCGGCAAAAACATTCCATTTACACAAGGATAAAAAGTTAAATCAGTACAATAAGAAAAGAAAAGCATTGAGAGAGCCTCAGAGAGTGTACAATACCCTCCTACTATAGCTACTCGCAAATTCTTAGCCTACCTCTCCGGAATTTTCTTTTTAAAGAAAAACAACCATAACAATAGGTTAGCAAAGAGCTAACTCTAAACTACAAGCAAAACACAAAACATAAACTACCACTCTCCAGTCCAAGATTTGAGAAGCCCAAAAAATTAGCCATTGCCAACACGTGTTCCAAGTCCAACCTAGAGAACAACCACTGCTGCTTACAGACATCCCATCCCATGCCTTTTTCTCAAAACTTGCAATTACAAAAAAACATCAAACACACTCCTCCCAGTGCGTGTTACCACGCATCACCACTGATTGCGCCATCGAAGTTTGCATCAGCCACCCGAAAATCTTCCGTCTGCCACCATACCTGAGAAGCACGTCTGAAAGAAACCCAAAAAACCATTGCAACCACCAAAAACACCCCTAAGCAAAACCAAAATCATCACTAAACATAGCCCCTTAGACAAACGCCACATCCACAATCGCTTGGACATACCCCTAAATGAGATGCAAAACCACTGTAACCCCACAAAACACACCTACACAAAACATAACTCTCCACTAAACAAAAACCTTTACAGTGTAACCTCCACCATCATGATGATGATCACCTCGGCCATAACCCCTACATCATCTTAAACCATGATCGATGAAAGCCAAAAATCATCTTACAGGGGGTGAAATCACCAAAAAACACCTCCTCACTAAAACCCCAAAAACACCTAACACCACTGCCTGGTAAAAATGTGTAGCTGAATAAAGCAGACCTTAGCACAATCAAACCTCTGATAAAACTGAAAACTAGGGATACACTGCGAGCTTCAGATGACAAGACATGAACAGATCTGAACTGAAGAGGATGAAACATGGCTGGCAAAACTGGTTATGTAAACACCGGCTAATTGAAAATGAAACAGAAAATAAAGATCCCCCAAACCAGAAAGCGAGAGGGAAAATGGGGGACGGAGAGAGAGATAGCTGAGAACAGAAAATGGGGAGAGAGGAGGAGATGAGGAGGACAAGGAGAAAACCCTAGCAGAGAAAAGATTATAGAGAGGGAGAGAGAGAGAAATAACAGTATAATTAGCATAAATAAGCTTTTACATATAACACATTTGTAAATGAATCCGAGAAGGATAACAATAGTCAGTCAATTCACAACCGTGCCTCGCTTAAAAAAAAGAACCAAAGTTTTACAATGAAAAGCAAGCTACTCCCACATGCAGACAGGAATGTAGTCACAAACACTAAATAAATGAAGAAATAAGATCAGAAGATTTGATAGGGAAATATTTGAGAACAAAACATTAGACTTGATAATCAGATATTCAAAAATGTGCTTGGCATATTGTGCTTGCAGATAATTACTTGATGATGGTTTTGTGTAAAGTGTAGAGTGTATGTAGGGTATTTTGCACCTACTTTGTTGTTAGTTTTGTGCCTTTGAGTGTCCTTCGGTGCACGTGATTGAGTTTTGTTGTTTTTCTTGGCCTGGGTGAGGATTTTGTATCTTTTTGGTTGTACGTTTTCTGCTGTTCTGTGGTATGCCCCTTTGCACCTATCTTGCTTCATTTATTCAATGAATTAACTTCCCAAAAAACCTCTGTCATGAATTTATGAACATGAAAATGCATTATGTCCTCGAAAAAAGCAAAAGGTTTACCCGTTGAATGCAGAATAGGATACTTGATGTGAAAATACATGCAGTGAAGAAATGGTTCCTTCTGTGATAAGATCTACGATTTAGTATATTGACAGTTCCAGTAGAAACACAGGTGATAGATGTCTGGGTTACAATATAGGTCAGGTGTCAAGAAATTCTAAGAAAGGCTCTAAGACCCCTGTTATATTTCTAAATATTCTGTCAACAGATGTGATTTTGTGCACCTATATTCTGTTCAGAAATCAACTTACGAGAACCCACTTCCATCAAACCTTACCTTGAAGACCAAGTGTTGCTGGGGGAGGGGGAAGGGTACATGGCATTGCGGTGGTAATAAATATGGGTCATTTGTTAACAAGAGAGGTTGTTAGACTTGTCCCACATCGCTCATTTAAGCCACCCAAGGTTGGTTAATAAAATCTAGAGGCTACTCCACCTATTGCCAATTGGTTTTAGGTTGGAACCCTCCAAGAAATCTAACAGAGGTCATATGGTTATCAGGGTATTAACGTCAATTTACAAGCACAATTAACTGAAGCAGGCTGTGCACTTTTTACATTAGAACACTGATTTTTGTGGGGCCCATATCGGGTCCCACAAAGAGGATCCAAACCACTCATCTTTCTTAAAATATATTTTGAGGGTTCCTGTAAAAAATCAACTCCAACAGATATCGGTAAAGGCTTTTTCAGAATCATAGGGCAAATCAGAATGATTCGCTCTACGAATCCTGAAAAAGCTACGATTCTGAGAAAGCCTTTACTGATATCCGTTGGAGTTGATTTTTTACAAGAACCCTTGAAATAATATTTTAAGAAAGATGAGCGATTCGGATCATCTTTGTGAGACCCGATATGGGCCTCACAAAAATTTACCTGCATTATATGTGCACAAAAATCTGTGCAAGTAGCACGGCTGCACGTTTTAGTCCAAAAGCCATGTGTTAAGCACCTACTTCTGAATGACAGGGGTCACACCCTGTGAAAGGTGCCCAAAATTTAGTGCAATAAACAGAAGAAGACAAACAAAAACAGTTACCAAACACTCCATAGTCCACAACAACCAAAAAAAATATCATCCTAGACTCCTAGCTAGAGCTGCTTCATTTTAGATCCAGGACAGTAGATTTCATCTATTTTGAAAACTCAAACCTCACAATTTATATGTTTGACCAATGTAGCACATTCTCCCCCCATGAAAGACTAGTGATTAATTACCTGCAGTTAATCAATTCATATGCATTGGTAAAAGGTAACAAAATGCTGAACCATCAGGCATCAGGCAGAGAAATCTATGAAAGAGAAAATCGACCAACCCGAAGGCACTGTTGTTTAGGAAGGAAAAGTGTATAGGGTGTTGTGTTAACTAAACCTAACACAATCAACTCTTATTTATATAATGGGAAATCATAACATAAGACTACATTAACCAATGTGGGACTAATACCAATATTATATTCTAACACTCCCCCTCAAGCTGGAGACTCTCCAGCTTGTTACATATCAACCAACGAAACAATTACCTCACTACTAACAACAATAACGAAAAACAACCAACTTGTTAAAACAATGGAACAACTTTCAATAGCAACGAACTACTTCAACCAACAAAACAACTTCAACCAATGAAACAATTTCAACCAACGAAACAACTTCAACGAACAAAACGACTTCAATGATTTCAACGACGACTTCAACGAACGAAACAACTTCAACGAAATAATTTCAACGACCAATGAATCAACGAACGAATTCAACGACCAACAAACAATGAACGAATTCAACGACCAACGAACGATTTCAACGATCAACGAACAACTTCAACAACCAACTTTAACTACCATCAACCAACTACCAACGTCAACGAAATAGACGACAAAACAATATAAGTTATCATGCTCACCAAAAGCATGGCCAAAAACCTGACCACATTACCCAGAATCGCGGCTGCGACCATGACCATGGCTAAATGAAGAACCACACCCACCAGAGACAGCGGAAGCAGAATCAGAATCAGATTTCATTGCAAATATGTCACCGTGCAATGAGAGGCAACCAACGGATCAACCACCAATATTCCACCAACTAAAAATAAGCATCAAACAACTACCAACAATACCAATACGAATATACCTTCGGCAACCAAAAGCAGAACCATAGAACATATCTGACCAGCCATGAGTGATGGAACAGTACTAACAGCGATGAACAGTAACGACGATGAACAGTAATAAGTGAATAGTACCGACGATGAACAGTAATATGTGAACAGTGATTATGGCAATAGATTTCAACGGAAGGGATTAGGGTTAGGACAGAGGCTAAGATTAGGGTTGTGGTGGTTTGGGATTATTGGCAGTAGATTTAGGGTACCCGCTCTGATACCATGTTGTGAGAGAAAGAAGGAAAAGTGTATAGGGTGTTGTGTTAACTAACCCTAACACAATCAACTCTTATTTACATAATGGGAAATCATAACATAAGACTACATTAACCAATGTGGGACTAATACCAATATTATATTCTAACAGGCACTACAGAAAAATCATTCGTTCTTGAAACTCCCAATTATCAAGCGAAGCTACGCTTTGTTTGGATCTTACAGAAAGGAAAGGAAAAGAAAAGAAAAGACAATAATTGGCGGGAAAGTGGAAGAAAAGTAGAAGGAAAATGTTTGCTTTGCTGTTTCCTTCTCTCTTTCTCCAAGAACCAAATAATGGAGGAGAATTTTTTCTAATTTCCTTTTTCTCCCCTTTCTTTCTCCAAGTTCGAAACAAAGTGTTATTGTTTCAGTTCAAACTAAGCCCACTTGATGTGAAAATACTTCATGAGGGATACACGTACCAACTGAACAAAAACAAGGAGATATGCTAGATATACATATAGAAGAACTAAGGAATACAAAATCAAATGTCCCAAGTTGAAGAAGATGCATACCGTGAAGAAAGCAATGTAGCTCACTGTAAGCGTCAGCGCAATCTCTATCACAGTGTCATTGAAAATAAATCCAAGCCACAAAACAGATGCTATTCCAAAAGCAAGACCAATGCCTACACTAAACAAAGGAAGGAGTTTTAAAACAACTTCCTCATTCTACAACTGCAACTTGAGTATAAGACATACTTACGCTCCAAGAGAAACTTTCATAAGAAACTCTACTATAGCCCCAAAGCTAAAGCTCTCCCCAAACACTATTCGATAGAATAGCTGATAGACCACGATAGCTGTCCTGAAATTAGAAGCCGACTTCTTAAGACTCCATATTAAGCATGGAATTAAAGATAAGGACCATTTCATCTTGTTAAATTTCAGCCCACCAACTTGTCTAAAAATTTACGCCCTTAGAGGGTGCCAGGATGGTAATCTACATATTTATGTGCTTTTATGCCCAACAATGTGTGGGTAGGCGCTCTTCCATACACAGGACAATACTAAATGGGTACTATTTTTATTGCGTAGGCAGTTTGTTCGAAGAAAACATTGTAGACAGAAACATTGAAAACGCTACCCGTCATTCATCAAGGATTCTCCTTCAATGATGGTGCTAAGTTTTTTGCTTGCACCAAGCTCTTTCAGAAGAGCTACAACAGCCACAGGATCAGTGGCACTAAGAAGTCCGCCAAGTAACAATGATGTTTTCCAGCTCCAATCATATGGAAAAGTAAGCTGTAGAATTTTGAAGCGGAGTTATTGCACAAGACTGATACTAATTGAACATAAACAAAAGAGTTTCTCTAAACCTTTAAGGCAGAACCAAGGCAGAAGGTTGAAATGAGAACACCAGGCCCAGCAAGAATAATCATCTGTGCCATACATTTCTGCATCAGAAAACAACAACAAAGAACAATTGAAATCTTCGAAATCCAAGATAATGTCCAAACATGTTGAATGAATTGCCTAGAACCATGCTAATACCAGCTAAGTGAAAATATAAATAAAGAAACAAGGAAACAAATTATCTGCAGGTGAAAACCATTTTATCTAATTATTTTTCAGACATTTATTCTACAAATCTGAAACACGGAGTATATGAAACAGATTAAGAAATATTTCAACAATGATTCATACTCAACAAATTATTTATGGGCAGCATCCCAGTAATAGCTTGCTAATGAATTCTCATTGCCAATGTATTGTGGTGGTTAGTACTGAGGAGTTACAGTGTTTGTTATTAGTCAGTGGGGGAAGTATTGTGATTTGTATTCACTCCTATATATATTCATAACATCTGTGTGTTAGGGTTAATTGAAAACCCTAAACACTTTTATTCTCCCTAATTATCAATGGTCATTGCAGTATGCGGCATCTTCTAGCGGATAATTCAATCCTTCATGAAAGGCTATTGGAGACTAACCTCACACAGAAACTTGGATCAAGTGTGATTTCTTTCTTTTTTTTTATCAAGGATCAAGGTGATTGTACAAATATTTGGTAGTGGTACCCTAGGAACAGTTGTAAAAGTAAAATGCAATCGTAGTTCACCAAGAGGGATGCAACTAGTTATTTCTGCCTGTGAGTCATCACCCATGTGGTGGGTGGTTGACATAGACATTACTCCACTCTGACCCAAGCTTTTGGGTGTTGCCACTTCATGTGATACACGGCTCCTTCTTCTGTCTTGCATGTAAAGACAAAAGAATCTACAAAATGAACACATGTTCATGCACTAAAGTGGCAGCAAGAAAAGAAATACGTGTGGGAGTTCTGTTATAGGCTTATAGCATAATGAAGCGGCTAGAAATGATGGGGCATTTTTTTATTCTTCCAATCATTTCTTTTAATTTTTAGTCCAAGTATCTATTTAATATTCAGTCACAGTTTTTAGCTATGAAGTACGGATACTCTATTTTGGCCTCTGTATCCCGTATGGTACGCGTATCAGATACGGATGTATCTGTATCTGATACGTTTTTTTAAAGTATCCTGCTTTTAGAATTATTTTTTGGTATCTCGATACGTTTCGGATACGTGTTGGATACGCTCGGATGTGTTTTGGATACGCGCGGGATAAATATGTTATTACTTAAAATATGTGGGTTAAAATTGCAATTAGAACTATATATTTATCTTTTTCCCCCACCAATCGACACCAGAAAGACAGAAACACACCGATGATATCCTCTCTCTCGTCTCTCATCTCTGTCGTCAACCTTGTAAGTTTCTCTCTCTCTCTCTCTCTCTCTCTCTCTCTCTATATATATATATATATATATATATATGTGAATATAATATATTTTTTATTTACTTCTATATTCAACGTATCCCCAACGTGTATCCTACTTTTTGGAAAAATCACGTATCCACGTATCCGTATCCGTAACCGTGCTTCTTAGGTTTTTAGAGTCATTTTGTTAATCAAAGTGTTATTGAGTCAGATCGAAGAATCATTTAGTTTTTCTATATGCACAAGGAGTCTAAAGGTTGGTTCAAGTTTCTAGGTTATTTATTGTCTTGGGAAGATTAAGAGTCGAGTCTAGTATAAATATGTATGCAAGTCTTATGCAAAAGGAAGTTGATTGAATAATATTGAGTTTTATAGAGAGAATATTTCTTTATCTTCCAAATTCAAAGTGTTTGATGCCTTTATCCCTAGGTATTCTCAGAATTGACAGGTTTAGAAAAGGATTTAATTTCTTGGTATTCATGCACGAATCAACAGATTTAACTCGTGCTAATTTTGTGCTTCTGTATGCTTGTGCTGCATCAAAAAGCTTCCTGAAGTTTTTCAGCCTAGATAAATTTCTCACTCGTGGGAGCATTCTAGCTACACAAAAACCAGTCCCACCTGGTACCATACAAATGCACGTCTTCATTATCCTAGTTTCAATGCTTAAGGTCCAAAAACGTAAACCTGAATGAAGTCGAATATTTGCATTTGCTAGTTGTAGACACATGTTTCATGATCCTAGAACACAAATCAAAAAGCTAACTAATGAAGGGCTCTGTCAGTCTAACGTACCACATATTAGTTTTACACCACCAAGCAATGTGAGAATTCCCTTCAGACTCTCCCTCACGTACAACGTGCTCACTTAGCAACAGTTGTCGTGTGTGTACTAGGGGCAGATCCTACCCATCTCCAAGTACTCCAAATCTTATACCATGCAACAAGTTCAGAGATATAACCCCAAAAGCTAGCTTTTGAGATGAGGTTCTAACTTCTACCTCCAAAGCTAGCTTTTGAGATGAAGGTGCCCTCACACATATAGACTGCAGATTACTTTTATAAACCTAGCTTTTGCGGTTCAGTTCTTTTCCAGCAAATTTTTCAGCTTAGGGTGCCTGCACGCCAATAGTGTACTTAACCCACAAATATTTATGTATGTGAGTTGTCTTGCATTGAGAAGTTCGAATGCTTGTGCTATGTTGAATTTCAAAATATCCATAAAGCTAATGAGTTCTTGCATTTTCCTTTGTAGTTTCTAATCTCTAAAGCATCAAAGAAAGAGAGAAAGAAACAACTATTAAATAGAGCCACATAATTCATTCTTTATAGAAGAGGGAGAGAGACAGAGAGAGAGGAAACAATCCATCTAACCACTTGTACTCAAATGCAAATGCTCAAGTGGAGAAAATACACAATGGAACCTTAATTTGGTGCACTTCCATTGAAAATGAACTTTCAAAAAGAAGCGCAGGGAGAAAAACAGCCAATAGAAGGTTAGGATCAATGTTTGCCCCTGCACATGAACAAAAGCAAACCTCTTCAGATATCTGATATTTTTACAGCAAAGAAGCCCCTAATGGTAGAAAGCAATTTTAGAATTAGAAGCAGTAACCAAAATCCTCACATTACTCAGGAAAATGCAGATTTAACTCACAAATACGAATGCCATCGCCAATCTTTCCCAGTCCATGACTTGTTCCATACTCTGCATATAGAGTTACCAATATAAAATAAGCCATTACATACTGACAGCAGAAAAAGCTTAAAACCAACAGCCTGGAAAGGCAAGGGACTGGCCTATAACTTCATTACGTATTTACGTGTAATAAGAGATTATCAAAGGAAAGAAGATTAGAAAAGGAAAATAAGTAACACAGGCAAAGGTGACGCAATGTGCATGAATGCTCTCGCAAACAAAATAGCTCACTGACAACTAAATTGGATTCATGAAAATAAAAAACCATGCGGCTGATGTGTGAAGAGTTAAAGGGAAAACAATTTTTTTCCCTTCACTGCCAACGACTGAATACATCAAAGACTTGGGTCAAACATGGTGCAAGGATAAAGGTTTATGACTTGCGCACTGGAAGGAGTTGCGTGTAATTTGAGTACATAATATCTTATGGGAAGAGATTTTGTCTGTGCATATCAATAAGGCGTGAAAAATGGGTCAATCCTTCGTCTCATTCTGTTCGTTGTGTTATGAAGCCAATGCCTGCAGATTTTTTCTTCCTTTTTCCTTCTTTCCTACATGGTTTTTTCTTTTTCCTTTCTGTTAACTGGTGATGTGGACTACAACCCTTATTGCTTCATCTCTGAGTAACTTCTTCATTTCTAAATTTTATTCGCTTTTCCGTCTCCTGACAATTCAGAATTTTATCTTTGTAATCATCAAATTCAAAGCACATCCATCAGGAGTGTAGAGCCTTCTTGTTTAATCAATTCTAAAAATCGGTCCAGGCAGTCGGCGCCTAGGTGCTAGACGGGGGTCTAACACCTAGATAAAAATTAGCCTACGGGTCAACTAGTTGGCCGCCTAGGGAGCTAGTCCACCAACGAGTCGGCTCTTAGCCGCTAGGTGCCCATCTTCCGCCCGACTAGCGCCTTGCAACTTTTAGAACACCGCTTGTTTTTCACTAAAGATAATGAAATAGCCCACTCTAGACTGATCCGCGATATCAACAAACCCCTTGAGTGGTCCACTGAAAACCTCAAAAGCCTAAAGCAAAACTATAATAAGCGATCATTCAGCCATTCTGGAAAAAAAAAAAAAGCGTTGGAACTGACCTAAAGATCCGAGGCCGATACCGAGGATGAGGAGAGCGACGGTGTAAGGGACTCTGGTGCCCCTGAGGAGATGCCTAGATGCGATTCCCAACACCAGGCTTATTCCGACGAAGATCACGGCATTCGTCGGATTTGACGACGACGAAGACGAACTCTCCTCCGCCAAGACTTTCACCGAATACGGCCCTTCCTCCAGCACAGACGCCATTCTTTCCGCTTTACTTCCAGTTCCGGCAGCAAATATAGAGAAGCGCATAAATAATACTAAAGCCGGGCACACGCGATGTAAGTTGAATAACCTGGCACTTATTATTTGTTTGATCAATTTTTGTTAAAATTCAATTTGCATGTATACCGACCTCTAGTTGTAAATTCAAGGTCTACGACAAATTCAAAGAACAATTAAATTTGCAGAAATGATACACCCACCGAACCCATCCCCACCGCACGCCCACCGCACGCCTGCCGGGCCCACTCCGGCCACCGGACGGAAAATCCGAACCGTCCAAAAATTCTATAAAAAAAAACCGAGTGGGCCCACGCGAAAATCAACGGCATCCGACGTGTGTAGGTGCTTGATCCGGAATTCCAAAATCAGATGATCCGATCCGTTAAAAATGGAAGATTGGTTCGAGCACCTACACACGTCGGATGCCTTTGATTCTCGCGTGGGCCCACTCGGTTTTTTTTTTTAGAATTTTTGGACGGTTCGGATTTTCCGTCCGGTGGCCGGAGTGGGCCCGGCGGGCGTGCGGTGGGCGTGCGGTGGGGGTGGGTTCGGTGGGTGTATCACTTCTCTTAAATTTGTTCATTAATCACACCCTAATGCAGATTGAACAATATTAAAGAATGATAAATTGCATACAAATATTATTATATGCAAGTCTAACAGGGTAATGCAAATGGTAGCAGAATAAAGAACCGAGTAAAAAGTGTATATTCATCCACAACCGTAGAATGGGATCGTTGGCGACCGGTAGCAATTATGAAGGCCTTTCAGAACAGAGAAGAACTAACCATGGAATTGACAGAGAAAGGTTTCAGAATTTGGGGAGAATAACAGAGAAAGCTGTGCCGTTTGTGGAGTAGGAAAATAACAGATCACTGTTTTCGGCAGTTTTTTCGGCGTTGAAATGTCCAATATATCTCCAGTCAGTTAACTGTTTTGTGTTGTGTTTTAATTATTTACTAGTATTAGCCCGTGCCTACGGCACTAAGCTGTTCCAACAACTTGTCCCCACACCCTTCTGTTTTATAATAGAGATATATATATATATATATATATATATATATATATATATATACACACACATTAGAATAGACAATACGGTTACATGCGGGGAGGAATGAGTCGAGGGACTCTTCAGAGAGAGAGAGAGAGATGTGGGGCCAAAACTGCTTGTGTAGTTTTTAAGTTGAATGCTTCCTAAACTTTTGATTAGAGATAAGGACAGATTCGAAAAGTTGTGATTATTATGTAGTAACGTGATGTATGTAGTAACGTGATGTGCGTAATTTGATTCGTATATTTTGATTTATTAAAAATAAAAATATAAAGTCAACAAATTAAAAGAATTGACAAGAAAGTCATTTTATAGTGTGCTGAGACACTATGGTAAACTCATGAGATCCATCTGTCATTAATACAAGAAATTAACAGAGATATCGTGGATCTTTTGTTAGTTTTGAAGAAATTTTGTCCTTATATTCTGCTCAACTCCAAAAAAAAAATATTGAGAAGGTGTTCCAAATAATTTCAAATTGCGAAAATTGATGGTAAATATGACTTAAAAAGTAAATTGTAAGATAATTTTATCTAGATCAGATGGAGTATTAATTTTCTATTAACTAGCAACGTTGAACAAATTATGTAACGATGTAGATCATAATAGGGTTAATTTGGTAGAATAAAATCACTCTATATTGCGTTGGCAACTACCAAACGAGGGAGTCAGCTTCTATCTAGTGATGGCAATTTCGTCCGATCCGACCGTCTCCGATCCGATCCCGCCCCAAACAGAGGGAAATTTTGGAAATCCATTTGGGGATTTGGGTAGGGTATGGGGATTTTTTTTTTTTAAATTCGGGGACGGGTTGGAGGCTTGGACAGACATATCCCCGGCCCGAACCCTACCCGTACTTGTTCCCCGTTGTGTATCCGGCCCCGCCCCGTCCCTAAATCCCTGTTGTATACCATTTGTTGATGATTGATCGGGTAAGAGTTTTTTTAATGTACGTATAATAATCATCTCAATTGAATGTATTTATTAGAGAATAGAGAGTAATGCATTTGTATTTTACAGGTTGTATGATGGGAGGGGTTGTATTTTAACCTTTTACATGCTGCTGTTGTTGTTTCTGTTTGGAAATATGGGACAAATGACAAATCTGTTTCATGATGCTGCGTTCTCCCCTTTTCTTGTTGTTGCTACTGTTATTATGGCGTTGTTGTTTGAAATCTTTTTTTTTTTTTATTAATGGCGCCTCAAATGGACTTTGTTTGAAATACGTTGTTTTCCTGTTTTGTTATTATTGACGTTATTAGTGGCGCCTCAATGGACGTTATTTGAAACTTGGCAGAAGAAATTTCTTGGAATTTTATATTGTTTGAAATCTGTGATTTTTTTTAAAGTTAACTTTGGATTCCCGAATTCCCGTGGGGATTCCCCGTTTCCCGTTTGGGGCGGGGATAGAGGGAAGAAACAAATCCCCGTTGGAGATCAGGGATGGGGACGGGGAAGTGGTATGGGGATCGGGGATGGAGATAGTACCCTCCGGCTCCAATCCGTCCCCATTGCCATCCGTACTTCTATCGAGTTTCCTCTCCATCTAATCTAATCCAGTTTAGGCTGTTTATGAGTTTTTTTTTTTTGACTCACAACAATGATCGAAACTGTTTATTTTTTAAAGCTCACCGAGAACAATGACCCCGTTGAAAATCAGGTTGATCGGATACTATTTGATATGATTTTGAAATACATTAAGCTTCATATATAGTTGTGTCAAATAGGTTGCAATTCCTATGTTGCACACTTTGTTTAGAAATAAGATTAATGCATTTTGAAAACATATCAACCATGATCAACTTGATTTTCGACGTAATCAATATTCTCGGTGAGCTCTAAAAAGTGAACGATTCCGATCATTGCTGTGAACCTAGAAAGAGCCCCCCGTTTTTTCATCCATTTCAAAAACATCAATTTGAAATTTCCTATTTCCGAAAATTTCTCCCGATTTTCAGTACAAAACCCATTCCCCATCCCCCCCTTCCCCCCCTCCCCCCATTTTCAGAGCGAACTGTTCGTGGAAAGCCCTAGACGGTGTGGTGGCCCACATATTTTTTCTACATAAATCTTGACCGTTGGCTTAACACAAATTTTCCTTCACAAATCTTCACCCTTCAATCATTTCCATTCTAAGACCCCAGTAATTAATCGGTTCCCACGGCAATTGCTATTGTATTCCTAAACCATATATTGACACTTTAAAATTTATGGTAAGAAGGCAAATCAAAAGCAATCTTCTATAATACATTTCACGACGGTGTGGTGGCCCACGTATTTTTTCTACACCGTTGGATTTGTAACACATTTTTCTGCATAAATCTTCACCCTTTGTTCAATTCCATTCTCCCCGTTAATTAATTAGCTCCCATGACAATAATTTACAGTAAGGCAAATCAAAGGCTATTGGTATTGCTATTCCTAATCCCACGGCAATAAAATGCACTTTATTTATGGAATGTTCAAACTCAAAGTTAGAATCTGAATAATCATATACACGGCAAAATGGCAACTCAATATACACGGCAAAATGGCAACTCAATATACACGGCAAAATGGATAGAAACAAAATCAATATACACAATCAATATACAGCAATCAATATACACGGCAATAAATGCAGTACTTTATTTATGGTAAGAATACAAAATGACAGTGCACGGCAAAATCAATATACACGGTTTTGTATTTCATTGTTTTACTCTCTCCCTCACTCCTCCCCCATCCCCTCTGCTTCTTAAACACCATAACTTGAGGTGAATGTATTTCATTATTTTTTTTCGGTTTATATACCCCCAACGCACGGTATTGTCTTGCTTCCCTTTTATCAGATTTTTTTTTGCTTAATATGACTGTTAGTTTGGTATTGTATTTCATTCTCTTTTTTTTGTATTTCACGGTTCCTTTTTTTTTTTTGTATCAGATTTTTTGTCGAATACGTATTGCGCATATATACCGTTTTGTATTTCACTCTGCTTTCGAAATGATTGAGGTGAGTGTATTACATTATTTTCTTTCAGTATACCCCCAATGTTTACGTTGATTTATGTATTACCGATTTTTGTTTTCTGTTTACGTCTTAGTTTTTTTTTTTTTTCCAGTCATTATAAGGAAACGCAGATCTAACTTCTAAGCATATGTTGGATTCAAAGCTCCACTAATGAAAAAATATTAAATTCAAAATACACAAAGAAGCTTTGGAGATTTAGACACCGTAATGAAAAAATGAGGAGTACTCATTTTGGTATAGGCTTGAGTAAATAAGTGGATAGTGATTGGGTGGTTTTCGGGCTCAAAATATTTAAAGTTTGAGTCTGTATTATAGATTTCGTGTTATTTTTAAAAAAAAGAAAAAGAAAGGGGCTAATTTTACCGGAAATCTATTTTTTTTTTTTGTACTGAAACTTTTTTCTCCAGGTTGTGCCTATGGACTAATTTCAACCACATCATTCGTTCTCTGCTAATTTTCAAAGCACTTTTTGAAAGCCCTTGAGCCCTCGAAAGATTTTATTTTAGAATCCCCTTTATGGTTAGTTTTTGTTTTGTTTTGGAAAGCCCAAGTACCTGCCCTTGAAAGATTTCATTTTTTGGTTTCAATGTACTTCTCTACTTTTATTATTTTTGGGTTTTACAAAGTTTCAATGCCTTCTTTGGTTTCAAATGTTATTGTGGTGATCCGCAACAAGCAAAAGGAAAATTTGATTGAGTCAATTTGCAATCATTAAGCATTGCTTGGTGGTTCATGTCATTGAGGTAAAAATTACCTTAACTGTGCCTCGCTAGGGCCCAAGAGTGTACCATGGTGGTGATTCATGTGTCTCTCAAGTTCCTTTTTGTTGGTGCATCTTTTGTAACATACATCTTTTGCACGACTATTTGATTTATGGTTCATCTTGAAATTATTTCACAATTGGTATGTGTTTTGAGTTTCATTGTTCTGTTAATTATAAACAAAGTGACTTATCAGGAGTATAATAACTCATTTAGAGTGAGAAATGTATTGCTTTGGTTATTGGCTTCAAAAGTAATAAAATGAAATTTGAGTGGGAATCCTGATTGATTATGCAATGTTATTAGCTCATGTGTTATCATTGAATGCAACTGATGAGATTAGACAGATTTGTCTACGTTAATTGTTTGTGTGATATTTTTTCGAATTCATTTGTTGAAATTGGTTAGATGGACTACATTCGGTAAACAATTTTTTTTGGACCAGTAGAATTTGTTTGGGAGAAGGGAAATGTGTGGTATGGTACTTCTATTAATTAGACTTGGAGAAGTATACTCTCTTTGGGAGAAGAGGAAGGTGGGGTATGATACTTCATTTAATTGCGTTTGAATGTATTGCGTCAGGCCCCTTAGGAAAATTCGGTCTTAGCCCCGTAGGAAAATTCTCTCTCTCTCTCTCTCTCTCTCTCTCTCTCTCTCTCTCTCTCTCTCTCTCTCTCTGATGAATATGGAGTGCGAAAGCTCCTTTCTCCAATCCCCAACCATGCTTTGGTGAGTGATTTCCTACTGTTTTTTTTTTTCACGTATTGCTGTTATTGTGTTTGATTCTTGAGTTCAACTCCATATTTGATTTATAGGGTTCGAAGATCTCCTCTATGTTTCTCTCTCTCTCTCTCTCTCTGTGATGAATATGGAGTGCGAAAGCTCCTTTCTCCAATCCCCAACCATGCTTTAGTGAGTGATTTCCTACTGTTTTTTTTTTCACGTATTGCTGTTATTGTGTTTGATTCTTGAGTTCAACTCCATATTTGATTAATAGGGTTCGAAGATCTCCTCTATGTTTCGTTTATTACTTTCAACATTTTTTCTTTTCTCTTTCCTATTTTGGTTTTGTACTGGTAATAGGATGATATGAGTCCAATTGTTGAATCGCGCCATGACGCACAATATGTGATCTCTTCCAGTTTGGCAATATCACGACAACGAGCATCAATAATGTAAGCAAGGTGTTTCTCCAATTTTTTCATTAATCTCTCTCTCTCTCTACTTTTTTTGTTTGTTCCATTTGCTTTTTTTTTTTTGGCTTCATTGAGTGGTGCCCTGGTGGGCAAACTAATGTCGAATGAAGGGGTGATGAGCACCTAATTGTGCGGTGGTGTGGGATAAGAGCTTGATATAGCAGAATATGAGATTTGATCGGAAATTCAAATGTTTGAAGCTGTTTAGCAAATTAATGAACTCTCTGTAGGTTAGTGATTAAAGCTATTAAGTTCTTTGAATCATGCATAAATTTGCTACTCTCACTGTTGCATTTTTTGTATTTTCAAAGCATGAGTTCTAAGAGTTTCATTCTTCCTACTTTTTCTTAACTTCAAAATTCCATATCAGTGGCGAGATTCTAAGCAACTACCAAGGTTAAAATCAACTCGAATATGTTGTTGGGCTTAAGTTGGCGGTAAGATTGTGGTTGGCTCGACAAGTACTTTGTCCATTACTTATGAAAAGCTTATTTTCGGATTCTTTGCTTAGTTTCTTTCTGTTTTCTCTTCATTTGATCACGTTCGTGAACATAGAACTAGATGTTTCCATGATTAAAGAGGGAGGAAAATCACAGAGAAAAGAATTTTGCATTTTGACATACATTGCTACGATCCATTTGTCAACTTCACTTTCTTTTCAGGACCTCTTAAACTCCAGCGGCTGGGTGTCAAGGTAGCTCTGCTTTTGATGTATCATAAGCTACAGAGACCTAATTGTTCAAAAATCGTACATAAGTATGTCTTTCCTATGATGTTTAGGGTAGAGAACTATACAAGTTTCAGTCACACAATGACTCTAATTCTAGCTTAGAAGGATGTGTTGGCAATGCTTTCATTATCTGGTTGTGCTATGGTTGGCACTCGCAGTTCCAAAATTTGTGTCTTCTTATTTGGTTTTGTTCAAATGGTTTTTAATTAATTGGAGGGAGGAAAAACCTGTTACCAATAGGGTCAGTCGGACATAATTAAGTTTCCCAATTAGGAATTTTGCATACACTTTGTTAGTGACACTTTTTTTGTTGCTTTTCTGATGGCTCGATTAGCATGCTTATGGGTTTTGTTTTGGGTTTCCAATGTTTGTAACAGGTTGCCAAATATCTACCACCTCTTGGAAGTCATTATCATCAATGCTATTTCAATTCAAAGCCAACTCTTGAACTTCAAATTATAGTGATTTATTTTTATTAGGTTCAATGACTCTCTTGAACTTCGCCATTTGTTTGTTTGATTTTGAAGGTTGAATCTGAAGTAGAGCTTCGAAGTATCGATGGGGGATTCTGTGTAAGTTTTTTTTCCCATTCATTTTCTCATGCATTTTAACTCTAAAGTGGTCTTTCGTAGTGCATCTTACAATATAGGTTAGTGGGTATATATATATCATGTAGCAGATTGACAAGTACAAGAGCGGCATTGGTCTATTCTCATTTTTTAGAGTTAGTAGGAATGGTTGATGGTGTGAATTGCGAAGTCATTAGTATAAATATGGATTGCTCCTTATTAGTTCAACATATTCTCCCAAGTATCATTGCTTTACAAGACTGATTATAACGCATTGGAGATGACGCCTTTTTTTTTATAAATTGGTTTTATGACTATTGACCCGGAAATATGTTTTCATTGAATTTGAATTCTTATAACGTGATTGGAGACTTTGGCTTTTCTTGCAGAAAAAGATTTTTTACTGCATTGGATGGATTATGGCTTGGATCACTGTTGATGTACCAGTTTTGTAAGGAAGTGAATGAAATGAGTCAGAGCAAGCAGCAAGTTAGAAGAATAATAGTAGATAGTAAACTACTATATTCAGTATCTATCTTTTTTTTAACCATTACCTATATTCAGTATCTCGATTGGTCAATATTTACAAGTAGCGTTTGCTACTCTATTACCAGAATCTCAAGGGTTTGGGATTTGTAATGGAGCTTGGCTTATTTACAGGTAGCGTTGGCTCCTCTTTTACCAGCATCTCTAGGGGTCATGAGAATTTTGTAACGGAACTTGGAGTTGTCAAAGTCAGCGCTAGGACAGTCACACATAGTGGCTTTCATTTGTTTCGAACTTGAAGGGCCACTTCCGTTGTTATTTTCTTCTTCTTTATGGTACTTAACTTCAAGTTGATCAATTAGGTGTTATTTCTGAATTACATTCGCGCGTGCCTTTTGGCACATGTCATTTCTAAACAAATTTTCAACTTTTGGCTCATGCTATTATACTAGCTCAATGTTATTACAGATCCATCTTGCACATGGTGTTTGATTACTGAAGGTTGTTTTCATCATGGGAAATCTATAGGGATTGGGAGATGCTCCCAAGCACGGGGTGGTTGGAAGCGGTGCCGAGCGTATCTGGACCGTCCAAATATGTTTTCAGCGGTCCGGATTAAAAATAAACTTTTTTGCTTTTCCGGGAGAGTTTGTTTTTAATATGGACCATTGACTGCAAAGATGGACGACATAGATGCGCTAGGCAGCGCTGCCAAGCAGGGACCTGCTTGGCAAGGTCCCCGGGTGGTAGCTTTGATATTGTTGAAAAGTAATTCTTGATAGTTGCAACCAGCTATTACGTTGCGTCGTGCCTTTAACCAGCTATTACGTTGCGCCGTGCAATTACCTATGAAGGTCTAATTTTCTGATGCAATTAACGTATATTGTGTTGAACAAAGTTGCCACTTCTTCTTTGGGACCTTTATATAGAGTGGAAAAACTCCAATGTCATGAGTACCAAGGTTACTAGAACTTTTTATTTTAGTTTCATGTGCTTCCTTTGGATTTATCATAAAGTCAATACCCATGCAGTAAGATTAATTTTTTGGGAAGACTTTAGCACCAACCAATGAATTGTAATGGGGGGAAAATGATTTTGATCGAGAATTAAAAATAGCCTTGAAAGGTTGGATCTAAGAGGTTAGGAGGACATTGAATTGTTTGCTGATCGTTCGAGCCGTGCCTTCAGGCACGGGCAAATCCTAGTCTATAATACAATTCGCGACGGTGTGGTGGCCCACACATTTTTCCTACATAAATCTTGACCGTTGGCTTAACACAAATTTCCCTTCACAAATCTTCACCCTTCAATCATTTCCATTCTAAGACCCCAGTAATTAATCGGTTCCCACGGCAATTGCTATTGTATTCCTAAACCATATATTGACACTTTAAAATTTATGGTAAGAAGGCAAATCAAAGGCAATCAATATACGGTTTTGTACAATTTCAGTGACAATAATTGCTATTCTATTCCTAAACCATATATTGGCATTTTAAAATTTATGGTAAGAAGGCAAATCAAAGGCAATCAATTTCGGTGATGAGTTTTGTATTATAGTAGGAGATATTATAGTAGGATTGGCGTTTGGGAGGCTGCCATTGCGCGTTACAATTTTGTATTACTGATTGTTTTCCTTCTCTCTCTCCTCCCCAATCCCCCTCACTCGGCTTCCGAAACGGCAAAACAAGAATTGAGGTAAGTGTATTTCATTGTTTTCTTTCGAATATAATTATTGATTGTTTTGATTCTTTTTTTGTATTTCAGATTTTTTGGCGAATTCACAACGCACGGTTCTGAAAGAATTGAGGTAAGTGTATTTCATTGTTTTCTTGCTTAATACGACCATTATTTTGGTTCTGTATAGATCTTTTTTTTTTTTTCCAATTCTTTCTTGGTTTCCTATTTCTGGAGCATGCAGTAAATTGATCAAGTCATTTGTCAACTCCATTGCTGATCCCATTGCGAGGCCAAGGAAAAGCCTTTGTCAACTCCATTGCCGATCCCATTGTGAGGCCAAGGAAAAACCATTTTATTCCTTGCTTAATGGTCCAGCAAACCAAACACTACAACAAACAAAATTTTTGAATTTTCCCGAGACCGTTCTAATTATTCAACGTTCTTGACTGCCCTAATGTTTCAACAGTGCCCTCGCGTTCTTCGCTACCACCGATTCCTACAATTGAATCGTGAACTCTCTCACAGCTCTCTCCTCTGTTCTCTCCCTCTCTCTCACGCCTATCATTCTTCGTCCTCGCCTCATTGCTGTCGTCCACTGCTTGCTTCTCCGACGATCCAAGCCCTAATTTTGGGGTCCAAACCTTAGATGATTGAGGTACCTCTCTCTCTGTATCTCAACGTTTGGGTCTTCAATTTCTACTTACGGTTTAAATGATTTTAGGTCTTGGATCAAACACATCGACATCCAATATTTCCATATCTCACCTTGAATATGTACAAGTGGCCGGGGCACACGCTGCAAGTTGAAATTTTTTATTAATTTATATAATAACTTCCAACTTATATTGTTTGATCTTCCATTTTGAACATGTGTTCTTGACATATGTGGCCGGATACATGTGTTCTTGACCCCATTGTGAAATATTGACTGCATTTGATTTTGAAAATTTGTTCTTTATTTTGTCTCTTACATCTATTGCGAAACAGAAGGCTAAATGGTCCAACAAAAAAATCTTACACGAACTACTGCCAAGGGAAAGGAAAATGCACCAGTATGATTCTTTGAATTTGTATAGAGTTTTTATAAAAAAAATTAAGGTTAAACCTCCTTTCAAGTCTCTCTATTAACAATACGCAGGATCGACATCCTCTACAAAGAAATGTTGGGATTGTGGTACGTGACGAGCAAAACGTCAATGTCATCCGTATCAATGAGGTGAGTCCATCAGTTTATTGACAACAAAAAAAGTCCATTAGTTCCGTATATTCATTATTATCTTTGGTAAATTTGGACAATACCCCATACCCATTCAGGCAAAACTTCTTCATAAACAAAGAGATATGTCATCTTCTAATGCTTCTATTAACATTTCTGAACTGACTTTGTACAAGGAGATTCAACCTCTTCGTGACAAAAATATTGGAATAGTAATCCGTGATGAGCGAGACCACAATGTCATCCATGTGGGGAATGGAAATCAAAATTCAAGGGTATCTTTTGTCTTTCTTTTGATAGTTTTAAAAATTATCTGGAGTCGAATAGCAAACTCTAAAGCATCTCTAAAGTACACCTGTATCTTTGAGTCTAATCTAACAACGTCATGCAAATAATTTAGTTTTTGAAGTGCATTACGTGTTTGTAATTAAAAAAATTTCAAAGGGAGTAATTTATTTTACATACGGAAGTGATTAAGTTTGTGCTTTGAAGATAAAGGAGGAAGCTTCATTGTACGAGTGAGTTTTTTTTAGCAGTTTTGTTGATGTAATCTTGAATAACAACTCCCTAATTTTAATTGACAATTTTGCATTTTCTTGGGTTTAAGCAGTTTTACTGTGAGGGTGCATGAAAGTTTTTCTTTGTTTTATGTTAATGCTTTTGAATTAGTGACTTTTGGCACGGGCACAGTTGCACTCCTTAGATTTCAGACCTTCGAAAGTTAGACAATTTTCAGAATTTGAATACACACTCCTCGATCAAGGAAAAAAAAAACACTCAATAATTTTCCGTTGTCACGGTTTGCCGTAGTTTACTTCTTTTTTTGACAGGTGGAATGACATTAAATTTTCTTGCTTGATGATTGAAATGGTTTATGAGCTGAAGCGTCATTTGTTTTTTTATCAGGTTGCATCGGCTAACCAATAACAAATACCAAGTTGGTTGGAGCTTGAAGCTTAGAAAGTCTACAACTTTGTTATCAATGATTCTGTAGAAGTGGAATTACATTTTTATATTCAATTCAAATGCTGATTATGTTTTGCCTTTTCTTCTTGATTTTAGAAAACTTGATGAATAAAAGCTAGATATTGCTATATTATCATTAAGTTTAATTACTGGTTCATTAAGTTTTAATTACTGGTTTTGTATTCTTACATTCTAAAGCTTGATATTTTTTAAGGACATAAAGTGGATTTTGTAATTACAATTGGGTTTTGCCAATTGTGATCCGTAGTTTGTAGTGTGGTCGAACTCGCTGTGAATTTAAATGGCTGACGATAAGTGCCTTTAGGTACGAGTGCTACAACTATTAGTTTGTTAGTTTTTTTAATTTATGTGCCGATTTAAGTAAACTGGTGGTTATACTTGAGCTATTATTTTTTGTGTAGTTAGAATTTTGCAAATGGGGCCTTGGCCTTCAAAATTGGTATTAGTTGAATACCGATTTCGAACCGTGCCTTCAGGCACGAGCAATTCCTAGTCTACCTAATAAAACAGGACAGTGTGGGCCTCCACGCAAACACAAACACATCCAACGGCTGAAATTCATTTAATCCAAAGGTTGTGGTGCATCCTCCTATATTCCCAGTTAAGTGGCCATAATTTTAGCCTGAATTACACAACTGCCATCCCTCTTCCTTTCACGTTTCAAATTTCAGATAAAAAAAAAAACCCCTCTCTTAGACAGACGCCTCTCTCTCTCTCACTACCGTTTCCCCTTCCTACCTCCGACGATCCACCACCACCGCCTTTTTCCTCTTCTCTTTCTCTCTCCCCTTAACCCCCAAACGCCTCCTCTCTTCTTCTCCTCCTCCCCCCTCCCTCACTCTCTCGATTGTCCCTCTCTTACTCCCACACCGACCCCTAGCCACTCCGACACACCACCACCACCGCACCTCTTACCACCACCAACGGCGCCATTCCCACTACCAGTTCACCACCACGAGGTATCTATCTCTCTCTCTCGAAAGGGCTGAGTTTGTGTGCGTACGAAGTGTTTGATGAAATGCTTACGTTTTCGGCAATTGCAAACATTCCTCTGTTGGTGGCAGATTTGTGAGAGTAGTTATAGCTTTCGGGTGCCGCAGCCACGATGCTGTCCCCATCGATTGAAATCAAACAGTTATAGCTTACGTTTTAGGCAATTGCAAACATTCCTCTTTTGGTGGCAGATTTGTGAGAGCAGTTATAGCTTTCGGGTGCCGCAGCCGTGATGCTGTCCCCATCGATTGAAATCAAACAGTTATGAAGAGTGTACCATTAATTAGTTTAAGATACCATTAATTAGGATTGAGAATGTGGAAAAAAGTAAAGACAAATGTGTGAGGTATGAGAGGTATTTTTAATTTGTACCTGTTAAACTTCCTGGCCACCATGTATTTGTTAAAAGGCATGTGTAGAGTCTGTTAGGGTACAGGGGGGCTTTTTTTTGTCCCAAAATTGGTTGATTAGGTTGTTAGGGTATATCTATAGCTTCTTCCCAGTGGCGTAGTTTGGCCATTTGTCTGCCTTTTTCATGACGGACCAAAATTGGTTGATTTTGTGTAGTTTGGCCGTTTTAACGTTCCTTTGAAAATTGATCATAAGTTTCAAAGCTAAACACACTATTAAATTTACAAAGAGCTGGGAGGGTTCCGATCATGTCACGTGGGAAGAATAAAGAACCAGCAAATTACGTAGGCATTTGTTTCTTTCTTTGTTATACGGGGGTTTTGAACGGACCAATTCGCGTCGACAGTAGGAATGTAGGATTAATCTCTCTCCCATAAAGTAGTCGAGGTGTGCATCGTTGGTCCGGCGATATTCACCAAAAAATTTGCTAGCACCACACCTAAGAATGAATTTGTGAAAAACCATGCATGCACTTGATGCGTAGTTTGGCCTGCACTTGATTCACCAGTCATAACGTAGTTTGGCCTACACTTGAAGTGCCACGTGAAGTGGAAAAAAAATGTGATTGCTTTGTTGGTTTCGGTTGTCAAAACGTAGGCTCTGTTTGAAACTTAAGGAAAAGAAAAGAAAGGAAAGGAAAATAGAGGACACGGGATACTATGATGCACGGACACGGACACGGACACGAATACGGACACAGACATGGACATAGACACCTACGTTAATGGGATACTATGATGCACGGACACCGATACGGACACGGACATGGACACGGAGACACAGGAATACTAATCTAAAAAAATAGGGACACAGAAACAGAGAGCTTTCTCCTTCTTCTTCTTTTTTATAGTGTTGAGTGGGGACACAAAAGTAGGGACACAAAAGTGAAATGGCACACGCCACGGTCTTCTATATAGATTTCAATCCTTTCATATACCTCTTTTGTTGTAGGCAACAAGGTGCACAAAAGTGAAATGGAAGAAAAGTGAAGGTCGCATTGGAAGGAAAGAGTATGTCGAATCGCGATGCTTCAGATTCGTAAGTATTCCCTTATTATGCAGAGCACTGGCTGGTGTGCTTATATCTGCTCTTATGTAGTTAAATGCAGAGCACTGGCTAATGTGCTTAGATTTTTACTGATTTCGTTGATGCAGAGCACTAACTGATGTGCTGCTTGGTTTTAACTTTTTTCCTGGTATTTATTTACTAGAATTCCATAAGCAAATTGATAGTTCTTTGTAGCCAGCTTAAATGTATAGCTGGGGGAGTGCCATAAGCACGGGTAATTCTCTTTCGTGCCATTAAGAAGAGGATCACATACTACACACTAATGTTTGAGCCACTAGCTAGCAAGTGCCGTAGGCACGAACAATTCTAACTGGGTGCATAGTGCCGTAGGCACGGGCAAGCACTAGTCTACCTAATAAAATACAAGGGTGTGAGCCTCCACACAAGATAAGTTGATCCAAGGGTTGAGGTGAGATTTCTCTTTTATTAAGCTGTCCAGGCTCTTTAATTTAATTACAAAATTGCCATCGGTCAAAATTACACCTGCTTGAATCAAATCTGTTATTCAAATTGAAACCCTACGGCAGGAAGCGTTCTCCCCTCTCTCTCTGTCTCCACAACCTCACACAGACCATCTTGCTTTTTCTCATACACCCTTTTCTCCTTCACCGTCCTCCACCACTCCCGATGACCCCTGACCCTCCTTTCAAGCTCTCCACAATCGAGACCCCTCGCCCCTCCCTAGCTTTTGCTCATGGTTCGAATATAGCGGAGGTATGTATGGGATCTCTGCGTCTATTTCATGTCTCTTCCATTTTTATTCCCTTTTTTCCTTTGAAGTGTGTGATTATTTGAATAGTGGCCATGAAGTGTTTGTTGAAATGCAGTTTCCAGCCCAATCATAGCCCTCTCCCCTTGCATTCTTGGTTTCTAAAAAAAAAAGAAAGGGGTTTCTAATTGAAATATGTCTCTCCAAAAAAAAAAAAAGTTTCTAATTTTCAGAACAGTGTGCTCCTCATGGCATGAATCTCTCGACTTTGAGCTGCAGAATGTGGTGGAGGTGCTGACAAGAATGACACAGTAGATAATTAGGCATTAGTATTGGGCCAATACATAGATTAGGTTGTTTTCGGTGTTTCAGATAAACTATGCTCCTTCCATTTAGTAGTTAGGAATGTAATTGAGGTATCCAATTGGAAGTGAACTCTTGCTCACGATCTATTTGGTTATTTGATTTGCTCTTTTGTAACTAAGATGAGCAAGCTACGGATGCTGATGTATTGCCGCTGTACCGTGAGCAAGTTGCTGTCCAGATTTGCTATTCTATTCTGCTACAAGTTACTGTCATGGTGGTTCTCCAGTAAGGAATTTGCTGCTATTGCTGCTACTGCTGTTGTGTGCCTATGGCAGTTGATGGTCGGCTCTGTTTGGCAGCTGGTGATGCAAGGGTATGCCAAGTTTGGATCATACCACAATTCTACTGTATCTTCAGTCCAGTAACTGAGTTCAGTGGTTGCTGTAATGTTTAGGAGTCCATATCTCTTTTGTAATGGTTCGGAGTTCAAGCATAGGCTATGACATTCAATTAGGCGCTGTTTTCCTTCCCTCTTACTAGATGGATTGGAAACAACACATATCATTTCATCCATATAGCCATTTGGCGCACCCAATTTTCTTTACTTTTTTGTTTTCTTTTTCCTTCTGGGATATACCCCTTGTAGGCTGCATATTCGGTTAGCCTCTTTTTTATTTCAAGCTGGTTTATCCAAAAAAAAGAGAAAAGATAGACAATTATTTAGTAGTTGGTAAGCAATGACACGACTGATATATGATGTCACTTTCTTTCCCCTACTTTTAGTGAAGTTTCGAGCCCGAGTTCAATCCCAAAACCGTGGTGAATGGTGGTCTTTGTTGATTGCTTTATTTGAAGACCAAAAATGTAAGATTGAGTCTCTTTTGGTCACCAAATACTTTAAACTCCATGCTTTTTATATGTGCTCATGGAGATTGTTCTTTTCTATATTTTGACAGGACACACAATTGGGTTCCTTCAAAAATCGAAAGACATCAAGGTCATTCATGCCATCATAAGAAGGTTTGATTCAAGCTAACGAAAAAAAATTCCTTCAATCGGTTGTTCGTATTATTTTCTTAATTACATCCCTTGCTACTAATTTCGTACTTATTTTTTGCTGTCATTACGGTATTTGGTCTCATTATGTATGCGAGTAATGTGCTATTTTTTTTTTTGTCTATTAATTATTTCGTACTCATTCAAGACTTTGGTACGACCAGATTTTGTTGTTATTACAGCTAGGCTTAGATAGTGGATGTGAAGACCGTGAAATTTCTCTGAATTAAGAACCCTTCAACGCTCTCCACTTTTGGCTCAATCTAGTAGGGGTAATGTGATTTGCAATATTGGGGAGTAAACTCATCTTTCAAGAAAAAAAGTCCAAATTGTGTAAACATGGTGCCTTGCTAACTAGACCCACCTCCAAGCCTCCAAGAGTTTTCTCTGAATTACCAAGTGCGTATTGCGTAGCTATTAACTGTGATAGAGTTAGATTGAATCTTACGATTATATTAAAGGCATGAAAGGCATGAAAGTTTCACATATGGAGCTACATGAGTGCTACAAAAGATCGTTTTTTGGTCAACTATTCTAATCATTTTTTGGTGGTGAACAAATGCTAGGAAACACTTGCTATTATTATTGTGCTTTGTTGGGTTTGATTGCTTTGAATAGGAGATTAGGTATTTTTTTTTTTTGCCCCAATACAGAAACTCTGGGTTTGCCATAGGTATTTGATTTGATCAATCGAATGAACTCTCAAAAATAGTTTAGGAAAAAAAAAATTAGCTTTATGGAGGAGAAGAGTGTCAAGGATTTTGCAGCTTGAACTTGCTTATGAGTGGTATTTTCTGTTGCTCACCATGTGTTTGTTAAAATGCATGTGGCAAAATTTGTACCTCTCTTTTATTTTTCATTCTAATTGACTTTGTAGAGACTTTGTGGTTTATATTTATGGATTTTCTTACTATCGGTTGAAATACATATAGTGAAGTAGAGGATTTCTGCAGATTTTTTTTTTCCTTTTTGAACGGCGTATATGACTGGAACTTGAGTTGCTAATTCCTCCACTACACTGTTTGCATGTATTGAGCCAAACCTGTTTGGAGCGTATTCACTTAATTCTTGGAATCTTGAACAAAATGTCCATTAGAGCATATGGTTTCTGACATCAAAACCTTTTTCCCTTTGTTCACTTTGAACCCGTCATCTAATGAATTGCAGTGTCCTTTTGCTTTGAAAGCTAAACTGATTTCCTCAGTTTTGGATTTTGGAGAATTGATTCTCAAGATCCATTTTTAGGCAATTTATCTCCTGGTACAATTTATCTTGGAGAATTGGTTTGTAAAATGATACTCTTTCTTTGTTTTGAGGCGAAACTTTGTATTATGAAGTTGTAAAGCCTAATTCTTAATGTTTCCATGCAAATATTCTTTGTGCTATCTGTCTTTGTGCTACTGTATCTGTATTTGCTTCGTGGTGTTTGTTCTTTTTTTTGATAGAAATTGACAGTAGTTATGCAAGACATCATCCTTTTTCAATTTGTCTACCAGCTAGAAAAAGCAAAAAAGAAGGAAGTTGCATTCATTGTAACGTTTGCAAAACGGGAGCAGGAGATAATAGAACCAAAGGTGAGAACTCAAGCTGGACATTTTTGTGTGTTGTGTTGTGAATGAAAAAATTTACTGGCTAATGCATTTTCCTAATATGATTGATTGATTGATGATTGCAACTAATTTATTAGGGAAAACTGAGAGAGAGAGAGAGAGGGGAGGAGGAGAAGAAAAGAAAATTGAGAGAGTGAGGTTTCTGGCTTTTTGTCTTCTTTCCCCCCCCCCCCCTCTTTCTTGAGTCCTTAGGATGTTGTGAAGATCTTTGATGCTGATCAATGGTGTACATTTCTGCTCTATGTTGAGTGTATCTCTATTGCTAATTTGCTTCTATGTGATATGATGGTGTCTCTACCCATATATGATGGAATCCCATCTCTCTGTTGGAAATATGCTGATGTTTGTTGTTACTTTGGATTTGCTGCTACTGCT
Source organism: Rhododendron griersonianum (assembly GCA_018127125.1). Taxonomy (NCBI): domain Eukaryota; kingdom Viridiplantae; phylum Streptophyta; class Magnoliopsida; order Ericales; family Ericaceae; genus Rhododendron; species Rhododendron griersonianum. The sequence goes on along the minus strand of CM030796.1, from coordinate 26,271,810 downwards.
TGGTTTAAACTTTTTATTTGGTATTTACTTGGATTACATAAGCAAAGTGATAGTTCTTTGTAGCTAGCGCTTAAAAGTTTAGTTAGGGGAGTGCCGTAAGCACGGGTAATTCTCTTTCGTGCCACAAAGAAGAGGATCACATACTACACACTAATGAAGCCTTTTATGTGATACGATGGTGTCTCTACCCATATATGATGGAATCCCATCTCTCTATTGGAAATATGCTTATGTTTGTTGCTGCTTTGGATGTGATGTTGTTGCTTGGTTTAAACTTTTTATGTGGTATTTACTTGGATTACATAAGCAAAGTGATAGTTCTTTGTAACTAGCGCTTAAAAGTTTAGTTGGGGGAGTGCCGTAAGCACAGATAATTCTCTTTCGTGTCACTAAGAAGTGGATCACATACTACACACTGAAGCCACTAGCTAGCAAGTGCCGTAGGCACGGGCAATTCCAACCGGGGTGCGTAGTGCCGTAGGTACGGGCAAGCACTAGTCACTATTATAAAAACAGAAGGGTGTGGGGACAAGTTGTTGAAATGGTTGAGATTGAATTGATCCAAGGGATGAGGTGAGATTTCCCTTTTATTAAATTGTCCAGTCTCTTTCATTTAATCACAAAATTGGCACCGATCAAAATTACACCCACTTTTAAATTTGAAACCCTACTGCAGAAGCATTCTTCTTCATCCCCTATCTCTCTCTCTCTCTCTCTACACTCTCATTGGTGTCACCGGCGAAATCCACTGGCGTCGGTCCTCAAGTTTGGGCTAAAAGCTGCGTTTTGAAGGTAATTTGGGGAAACCAGACCTTCTAACCATTTTTTGATTCTATCGTGCATATCCAGTTGAACCATTTACTTTACTACCTCACTCCTTTTCCCCTTTATATTTTTCCAGGTATTGCTCTTTTTCATTTCATTTGTTGGGTGTCTTGATGGTGATTCCAAAATCCAAAATTCAAATCGATTCATTAGATGTTTTCACCCTTTACAGTATGGCGACTTTTCTTTGTTGTAGTTGTAATTCTGTTATTGAAATTGCCTATTTAAAACGTAAAAAAAGTGGGTGTGACGGAGCTTTTCTGTGGTGATGCAAAGAGGTAGGAGGCGGGACTCCATGCCGAAAACCCCTGTGACTATATGTGGAGGGTTTTTTTTTAAAACGTTTTTGCTATGCATATTCATTAGATTGCAGAGTGGATGGATTTGTTTGCTTTCACTTCTTCATCTTTTTGTATTAGGTTCTTTTTGTACATTAGGAAAATTTCACAATCTCCTGTGCACTTTCTCAATTGTTAGGCTTTGTGTTCCAGTGAAAACTCTTTTATCCTAACTGTCGCTTTGTGTACCAGTTTAATTTTCAACAATTTTAGCCACTATCAAGATTAAAGGGTAATTCCAATTCCAATCGGGGTGGGTAGTGCCGTAGGCATGGGCAAATACTAGTTAGTAATAAACTGCATGAAGTCATCAGATTTGGAGGAGGGAGAGAGATGGAGGGAGTTTTCTTTTTTTGGCCAATCAGAGATGTTTGAGTCTCTTTTTTTTTTTTGGACCGGAAGAGATGTTTAAGTCTGTTTACAATTTTACGCACACTTTGACTAATTTTTTCTTCTGTCTGGTCAAAGGCAGACCGTTTATGCCGGAACTATAAAATTTACAATAAATAACTTTCTTATAGTATGATTCCAAAAATCAAACTCCGATATATTACTTTGAGAAATAAATCTACCAACCAGCTGGACTAACGTTAGTGGTTGAGATGGATGGAGTTATGTGTGGGGAGGAGTGAGACTCTTGAGATAGACATTGGGGATAAAAATAGAGTAATGATTGGAGAGAGATAGAGAGAAAAATGAGAGTAATGATTGAAGAGAAATAAAATAATGATTAGAATCCAAAATTCAAAACCCTTAGACAAATAGGATCATAGTTTTAACTTGATTAGTGAAAAAGACAGATATGAAAAGTTGTGATTTAAGATGAGGAGTAGAAGTCGAACATAAAGGCAAAAGTTACCAAATAGACACCTACAGTGCACCGGGTATTTTTCCTCAAAATTTTGGAAAATTATTTTCTGTCTTTAATTTAAAAAATTCAGATTTGTTAGTTTTGCGCTAATTTTTTGTGGCTCATTGGTTCCTCTCAATGAGGGTAATCTAAAACGCAAAAATTTATGTTCAAAACTAAATTTTTTTAATAAGGAAAAAATTAATTTGAAATAGATTTTTTAATTAATTTTATATTTGTTCAAAAATAATAATTTTGAACATAATTTTTACTTTTTAAATCTCTTGTGGAGATAAACCAATAATGTACAAAAATTGACACAACTAACAAATGAGAAAAAATTAAAATAAACACACAAAAACCCGATTATTAAGCCAAAACAGGCCTAATTCACTGTGGTGACTCTGTGAGCTCCAACGTCATCATACATTAGGTAGATGAATCGAATTTTTTGTCAATTTTGTGGATACTTAATGGAGTAATTGTGATCTGAGTTCTTTAATCTATAAAATTTGTTAAGTAGAGATGTCGCAAACAAAAAGGTTCAAATTGTAAAATTAATCGTGAGTGTGATATACTAGAAAATAAACGGGTTAAACAAATCTATCTAGATCTTACAGTCATTGAATTTCGACTACTTGATTTTTGGCACAAATATATAAGAGAAAACGAATTTTATAACGGTTTAGATTTGATAATATTTGGGTGAGAAATCGAAATACATACACTGCACTTTATCATGGACGCAAGGGGCTATTGTGCTCGTCTCACAACAGCGTGCAGCTGTGCCAATCTCATCGTCCGTCTCGACAATCAATGATCTAGGGAAGAATTATTTTATGACTTGTAATAAAATACTATTAGCGGTAATAAATAGTAGGATCATCCAAATAACTCGAAACACTTTTGGACGGTGAGATTTAGGGAATGGGAGGGGCTGTAGTGAGATCCAGCCGTCCATCTTGACACGAACGGCCTTGATTTAATCCGAGCTCCTACAAATCCTAACCGCCAATTGTTTGGATGAAAATCCGAGATCCAATATTTAGCGCAATTTCACGTTGATGTGAGATGGGAACAGCCGCTTCCCTTTATCATGCAGTGTCCAACTACCTAACAACAGTACCTTGGCGATGCACTTGCAACGTCACGGTCAGATTTGATAATAAAGATTGAAGTGCATCCAGTCATTTTTCAACTGTTCAACTACACCACGAGCAGTGGTGACGGCCTGTCTTCCCTTTTTAATGATTAAAAAAAAACTACACCACGAGCATTTGGCGCCTTTGTTTGGTTGTGAACTTTAACCTAAAAATTGATGTTTAACTTCTACTACGGCGGCACTGTTCCAGAACACCTTCTTAAAAAATAAGTACTTATTTCACATTTTCAAACTCAAAAATAATGTAAATGAAAAATAATTTTTCAAATTTCTTTTGCACCGTATTAAAGATCTCAATGAGATCTATCAAATAAGATCTATATTGATAGAAAAATTATTTGCGTAAACACATGATTTTTGAGCTTGAAATTGCATTCTTAAAAAATAAGCAACTTATTTTCCTTTCGGGAACGGGGCTTATCTCTAACCTTGTAATAAAAGAACGTTAAAAGGGTTGGGAATTTTTGGTCCAATTTTTCCAATTAAGCCCCTGCATTTGAGGGGTTGTAGTTATGTGTTCAGGGGTATTTATGTCAAAGGGCAGGGATGAATGCTGTTTAGATCTGAGCTGTAGATTTTTTATTGTGGACCAGATGGGGACACGTGCCTTAATCCTCAAGGTCGGATTTATTGTGGACCAGATGGGGACACGTGCCTTAATCCTCAAGGTCGGAAGGATCCAGGACTCCAGGTCTCGCTTTATTTTCTTCTTCCCTTTTCGTCTATGTCCGGCTCCCATGCCCCAAACCAGTATTGGGGCATCATGCCCCCCCCCTTTTTTTTTAAACCGTTGGATCTTCTGATTCAATCTCAGCCCTTGATCCATCCCACTTTCTCTCTCCTCTTAACCTTCTAAACCGGTTAAACTCCTCTCACTCTCTCTCTATCTTCTCTTCTCACGCCCCACACCTGGGAGCGGGACGCATGCCATGGCCATGACTCTCTCCTCCTCCTGTCCTCCGCCACACCAACTCCTCCACAACATTCTCGGACGCTCTTCCACATCATCTTGTCTTCTCCTCCATAGCAGTTATCACTCGAGGTACCTGCCTTCTCCCTCTCTCGCCAAAACACACACACACAGAGTGTGGGTTGCGACCCCCCCTCTCTCTGTGGGCCGAACACACACATAGCGTGGGTTGCTTGGGAAAATGGGGGAAGATTTAGGATTTTGTGAAAATCAGGGCAGATTTAGGGTTTTGTTTAAACTTTCCTGGACTGTTTTTGTTCACGTGTACAAGTTCTCCATAGCCGTAGCTCTATCTATATCTCTGCCTTCTGATCGCTCCGTTCCGTTCATGCTTGGTTACCAAACCTCCGGTTTAGTCTTCCCAAATACATGTACACCTCAGACAAGCTTCTTGTGTTTAGTTCATTTAGTAAGCCAAAAACAGAGGTACTCCCTCCGTCCCTTTTTAAATGTCCTGCTTCGTAACTCCAACTTATTAAAAAGACATCATCATTATACCTTTCACATCAACTTTTTCCTCCACTTTTCCTACTTGCCCATCATCATTACACTTTTATTCACTAACTTTTCAAAATGGAATCTACTTTTAGGGACAAAATAGACAATTCACCAACTTTTACCCATTAACTTTACAAAATGGACACTTATTAAGGGACAGCCCAAAATGGAATACTGGACTGTAATAAAGGGACGGAGGGAGTATTATTCCTCTAATTATTCGATTTGTGTTTGTTATGCTCAATATTCGTTTACGAAAAACCACGAGTTGGTGGTGAACCTGAGAGATCAGGAGTTGTGACCAGAAAAAACTCATCTGTTGAACCCATATTATTATGGGAAAAAGGGAAAATCATAAAAAAATTAAGTTGCAGTATCCTAAGTAGAATTGATAAAATTCCAAATATAGAATAGGACGCTTAAACTCTTAAAAAAATATGTACTTTTATAGAAAACAATTTAAAACACCACACTCTAGCAGCTAGCACATTCAAACGTAAAGCTACTAATAGTTTATATCACTGAAATTAGGAGACATTAAAATTTCAAAATATTTTAGTAGCTTATAAGTTCCAGAAATACATAACAAAACAGTGAATGTGATGGGCAAGAAAACTGCAAGTTCTCTCTTACCATGTGTGGGAACAAAGTGTTGTCATGATAATCTCGAATAGCTTCTGATAGTTCAAGCATCCCACGGTCCCACCTGCATTAAATTTCAATACTTGGATGAGCCATAAGTCAAAAAATTTAGTATGCTACCATTTGAAAGACTGAAATGGCTTCCAATTCAAGAAGGTAGTGATTGTGGCGTGCACACCGCCAAGTACTTTAATTTGGAGCAATTTATTGAAGACGAATTGATTATGGTAACAAACTAGTTTTACATATAATGTCGTTTCTACCATTTTATATACTCAACACTTGTTCCTAATTTTTGGTTTAATTTCTTAATTGTAGCTGAAGTTCAGTCTTGCAGAGGGCAGGATTGACTTAGTTTTGGACTTGATCATGTTTGAAGGGAACAATGTCAAGGAAAAGATTATGGAGAAGGCTAAAAAGAAATATCCCAGCCCTAAAAGGAAAAACTGATGATATTGTGGAGGAAAAACTGACCATATTGTTGCTGATTGTGTAATATTTTGGATGTAAATGCAGCTGTCTTTTTGTTAATTTACATGGTTGCTGCCTTTTGGATGTATATTGTGGCTCATGTAGATTGCTGCCTTTTGTTATTTGGAATAGCTAAAAACTTGTGATATGTATTCAATGATATCGAGGTCTTTCTTTGTTTTGATGAATGTTGAGAAATTTTATGCCTGCTTGTTGTGAATGGAGGGATACCTTACCATTTTAGCGGCCATGATATCGAGGTCTTTCTTCCAAGCCGGCCCAGTTTCGTCTCCGCGTGTCCGTCCAGCCCCACCCAATGTCAAACCCTATCCATGTAAGCCCCGTTTTAAGTAATCTGCCCAATATACCCCGCTCTCCTCCTCGCCTTCCACTACTCCAGATTCTTTCCTTCTTTCTTGTTCTCGGCCTTCCGCCCTTTGCGCCACAACTGTGGCTCCGCTCTTCTCGGCCACAACGGCTGCTTCCGCCATCGCCCCACTGCTAATCTCCACCGTCTCCTCTCTCCTCCTTTTGCCTCTGCTCCCCTCGTCTCTCTCCTCCACCTTCATATTCGCAGCCGCCGCCACTCGTATAAATACAGACATCCACACGTATTTGAATCTGCATACATATGTGCGTGTAACATGTGTTTAGGATTTTTTGTGTTTTGTGAATTTGTCCCAAGTGTAATTAATGGACAATGGAAGATGCACTGGAATTTGCGATGTGATCGTCTCGGGGGAGATCTTGTCGTCACGGCTGTACATCAACGGCGTAAGGACGCCAATCTCGAGCTTGATCGTCGCAGATGTAGATCTTGAGGGAGAGTTGGGACCCGTATCCACGTCGGGGCCCGTCGACGGCAGAGGAGGAGTTGCAGAAAGATAAGAAGGATGAGGAGTGGTGGAAGAGTCTGGTGAGGAAGAAGTTGGCGGCGACGAGGGCTAAGGCTCCGATCATTGACAGCACACAAAAGGAGTGGATTTTTTTGCTTTATTTGGATGCTTTTTTTTTTTGTTAGACGAAAAATAGTTTTACTCCTACTTTGTTAAAGTTCTGAATGAAGGAAAAAGAAAGAGAATGGGTGTGAATCGTGTAATTTTGTTGGTGTGAATTGGAAATTTTTGGGTGTGAATTCTGCAAAGTGGTGTGAATTCTCCAAATGAAGAATTCACACGTTCGAAAAAGACAAAATTCACATTTAAATGAAGAATTCAGGTTAATTTCTCCAAATTGTGCGGTTGGGTGATAGTTTTTTTTTTTGTCATTTTTAGTTTACTTTATTAAATATCAGGTTTATTTATAGGTGTGAATTATGTATTTTTTTGGTGTAAATTGATATGTGAATTTTTGGGACGTGAATTATGTAAAGGTGTGTGAATTTTGCAAATGGTGTGCTGGGGCTAAATTCACACACTCAAGAATTCACACCAATAATTTACCCAGAATTATGAGGACTTGAATAGTGCAAAGGGGTGTGAATTCTTGCAAATGAGTGTCAATTCGGGGGTGTGAATTCTTGCAAATGGATGTGAATTCTACAAAGGGAAATGAATAGTAAAAATAAGATGTGAATTCTTGGGTGGGAATTATATGGGGTGTGAATTCTGTGAGGTGTGAATTCTATGGGGTGTGAATTCTGGAAAGTGTGAATTCTTGGGGTGTGAATTCTGTGAGGTGTGAATTCTTGGGGTGTGAATTCTATGGGGTGTGAATTCTGTGGGGTGTGAATTCTGTGAGGTGTGAATTCTGAAAGGTGTGAATTCTGTGGGGTGTGAATTCTAAAAGTGTTGAAAAGTGAAAGGGTAAAATAGTAAAAGCATCTTTAAAAAAGGGCTGGATGGGATAGCTCTACAAAAAGGGGTTTGCATGGAACTCCAAGTAAAAAATGGGACCGGCCAGGAATTTCCTGTAAAACTTGAGGTGCGCGCTTACCATGTCAAATAACATACTTACCACGAATATGGGGTGTATATAACTAAAACTAGACATTCTTACCACGTATTTTGGAAGGAAAAAATAGTGACTAAAGGTACTTACCATGACAAAGAACATACTTACCATGAATTCAGGATGTACATAACTAAAACTGGACATTTAAACCAAGGATTTTGGAAGGAAAAAATAGTGACTGAAGGTACTTATCATGACAAAGAACATACTTACCACGAATTCAGGATGTACATAAGTAAAACTGGACATTCTTACAATAGATTTTGGAAGAAAAAAATAGTGACTCAAGCTACCACGTATATGTTTGATTTTCGATCTAATTTGAGATGAAATATAGCAGGACATTCAACTCTAGTTAGTGCCATTGGCTCTTTTTTTCGATCTTTTCTTTCCATATATTTAGCTTCTCGATATCCTTCTCTTGAGCAAACCCACTTCCTTGAAGTAACAATGCCCTCATTGTCCTTGTAAATATTATCCTTTCGGACATTAAAACCTTTCACTTTGGCATATGCATTATAGAATCTTTCTCCATCCTCATCCGAATCAAATATCATTTCATAAACATCTTCTTTCGTTAATTCATCCAACCGATAATCGTCAAGTCCGTCATCGTCACCATATCCGTCATCATCGCTATGTCCGTCATCATCACTAGCGTCATTACTAATGTCTATCACTACATTCTTTTCTTTCAAACTGTCATCCATCTCTCTGAATCTGGTAAAATACGACCACAATCGGTGGTAAGTGTTTTCATATATAGTGGTAAAAAAACGCAACACATTATGGAGATAATTCTGAATTTGGTCAAATACGATCATAGATTGTGGTAAGTATTTTCATATATCGTAGTAATCAATTGTTATACATTATGGTCATTTTTATCTTGACAAACCAACAACAAACCAAAAACATAATCATTGACCTTTTGCTAAAATAAATAAATTATGTTCAATATCTAAGAATCACAACTAAAATAAGACTTCATAATATGGATAAACTTACTTGGTCAAATTCTTCAATTTATTGTTCTTGAAAGTTAGAGAGGTTCTTCAATATTCATTTCCTGGGACAAGAAGGAAAATGTGTGGAAAAGTGAAAAATCATTTGGATAAGTTTGAGGAGTTTAATGGCATAATGTGGGGTAGGTAAGCATTTATTGCACAAGTTCGAAAGTAAGTGAATCATTTTCGAAAGTAAGTGAATCATTTTCAAAAGGTAAGAACTAGCAAGAATTGTGGTATGTACACATATACCATGAACTACTGAATATTGTGACGGTAACAAAAATCAGATGGCATGGTATAGATAGTTTGATTTTGTGGTAAGTATGACATTAATGACATGTAGGTACGTATTTATGTAACATAACTAATGCACCATAATGATGGTAGTTAATAAGGTAACTATCATAATAAATGTGATGTTACTTAGTTCTACTTAATTTGTATTACCTTGTAATTAAAGCATAATACCTTAATGATTAATGAAACCAAATAATGTATTGAATGGGTCATTAGAGATCAATAGTTAGTGGTTACTCTTACATTAGCCAATTGTATCAATTACTTATTGATTGGAACTAAGACTACTGTTAACTACTACTTCTACTAATAACATTGATCACTATTAACCTACATTAACCAATTCATTTTAGCCAAGTATATTAATACTCAATCATCACTATATCCTCACTTATTGAATATGATCAACCAATTAAGCTCTCAGTCAAATGATTATGACTACTATAGTCGATTATAGAGATTAATCGCTACCCTACCACTAATTGAATAATCTAATGTCAATTATAACTACTAATTGTTATAATATCACGTTAAATAATTGCATACATCATTTCAAATAAATTATTTAAATATAATTAGGAGATTATTACAATTATATGGTTTATATTTATTATTTTTAAAAATTTGTTATAAGAAACATATATACACAAAGTAAAAATTAAATGGAATATATTAACAACATTAATTGTAAGTTATTCAAAACAACAAATGAATAAATGTTTTCTCAATAATATTTGTAAAATACTTTTTAATTAAAAATAATTTAATAAAATATATTAACAACATGGATCTAAAATCAAGGCAATTTTTTGGCTTAAATATTTAGTTTCAAAAATTTGTTATAAAAAATTTGTTTACAAATTAAATATTATTAAATTTATATTTTCACCCAATATTTGATAGTCTATTACACAAGTGATTAGGAAAATGACAAAAAATAGGGTGAATATGACAAAAAGTGGTGTGAACTTATAGATTTTCAATAATTAAAAAAATTCTTGCAAAAAGGTACATTTTCTTGCCAAAAAAATTTATTTTCCCGCCAAACCGGCTGGCTACCTAGAGAACAAGTTAGAGAGAGAAAGGGCAAAAACGTTGAAGTGTAGTATTTTATTATGGTAAGTATACAATATTTTGTGGTAAGTATCCGTATAAACTGTGGTAAGTAGAGCCAGAGTTCATGATAAGTATGATGACGTTTTTTTCTGGAAAAAAGGGTAAAACCACCATACTTTTGAGAAGTGGTTTTGATCTAAGGACTGATATTCATCCAAAACCTGATCTAAAGGCCCTGATTAAATGTGGGCATGATGCCCCAATACCACGTTGGGGCATCATAGAAAAGTGTTGATTTGGGATTCTTCTCGATCACGGTAAGCCTGTGAGTTTGGTCTCTTTGCGATGCTTCTGATGTGATTAAGTTCAGGTAATCGATCTGGACCTCATCTCTTCTTCTCTTCTCTTCTCTCTCTGGAAAAATTAGATCGTTGTGAGCTAGGGTTTTTTTTTTTTTCCTCCCCAGTTGGTTTTTGTTGGTCGCATAATATAGAGATTAGGAGTTGCCTTCTGTGCAAGCTTTTACGTAGACTGAGCTGTAATCGGACTGAAATTTGTATTGTGCCAGTTGTTCGAGGTCCTTTTACCTTCTCCCTCGCATAGGGTCGGTTGTGATTTGGGTAACTGAGATCAAGGATTCGAGCACGGGAAAAGGTAAATTCTACAGTGAATTTTTTCCTCTGGTTTTATGATCTTTTTTTTATTAAGTGCATTTTGTGCGTGTTGTTTGGTTGCATTTAATTTCCCTTTGAATTGGCGCCTGATTCCTATGATAGGTAAGGAACCTGATTGATTTGAGCAACACCACCATAACTTATTTTGCTGTTATTGCTGCTGCAGAATTTGAAACCTTTTGCTGTCATGGCCAATTCTGCTATCGGTTGGATCTATCCTTATGGCAAAGTAATTAACTAGATGCTTTTGTTTATAAAAGTAGACAAATGTTATTAATTTTTTGGACGTTGGATTTGCTTTCGGACCCATTTTCCAAGGACTTTGTGTAGGGGTTCGATTGATCAAGACCTTGATCGTGGCTCTGGCTAGAATCCTTCCTTCGCAGCTCCGTGCTTCCGCCGCTGGACCTGCAACAAGTCACTAGGGCTTGTATTGCCCAGTGACCCTCCGATGATCAAGTTAGATCTCAGGGGTAGTGTTTAGGTCTAGGGTTAGGATAATGTGGCGTACCTCTTTCAGGTATGCATCCCTTGGTATTTATAGACCTAGGTTTACTTGGCTTCCAAGCTAGCGCGTGGAGAATACGCTCAGGTAACCGCCTCGGGTGACGTCACTCATGACGGAAGGGAATGAAACGGTTACAGAGCACATGGGCAGGCATGATCCCAATGATAACACCTGTCCCGTGAGGAGCATGACCCTGGTGGGATCCACCTAGCGTAACTGTCTCTCCTGAATATCCTTGGGAAGTCCGGAGCAGATACGAAGCTAACGGGATCTCCGAAGTACTGGAGAGCCGATTCCGAACATGCAACCTGACTGAGTACCGAAGGGTACTTGCCATGTGGCTACGAACCGGACCCTCCTCGGACGTCGGTTCATAACGTATGGCCAGGTTACCGAGCCTGTAACCGAGGCCACTACACTTTGTGCCAATGAATTTGTTCTATCAATAGTTATTAGTTTACGATTATGTCTTTTTCGCCAATGGTATCATAGCAACATATTTGATCTTATAGGGTTAAAAAAAAAAGGGTGCTTGTAAAAAATAGTGTAAGTTTTGTGCTCCTCATATCCAATTGCCTTTACGGTTGTGGATTATTGGTCCACTTTCAGGTTTTCCCACTCAGTTATGCTACTTCATTTTCGCAGTTTTCAATTTCTGAATCTATGAAATGAAAGCATGTGTATTCTTCCAGGTCTCAGTAATGTTTGTGCACATTATATATGCTTATATGTGCCTATTTCTAACCTTCTAATAAAAGAACGTTAAAAGGGTCAGGAATTTTTGTCCAATTTTTTCAATTAAGCCCCCGGATTGGAGGGGTACTAGACTAGCTTCCAGGGGCGTTTTTGTCAAAGGGTAGAGATGAATGTTGTCTTCATCTGAGCTGTACATTTTTTGCTTTGTACCAGATGACGCCACGTTTTTCAATCTCAGGTCTTGATGATGGGAACGATTGATCTAGGTTTTATCCTCTCTCTTGCTCTCCCTTACTCTCTATTCATCTGCCATTCTTATCGACCACGCTTTAGGTGTGCACCTAGGTCTTCTGCCATGCTTCCGATGCCGTTAAATTCAGGTGATCGGTCTTATCTGGCTAGAAAGATTGAATCGTTTCGTTGTGAATCGATTAAAGCTGTGTTCTCTTTACTTTTCAAAAGGAATTTTTCAAAAAATTCCCCCTAGATTCCCCCTACTTCCAATATTTCTCTCTATCTCTCTCCACTTATTACCCCCTAATATTTTTCAAAAAAAATTTCAAAAACGAAACCAAACATAGCATAAGTTTTCCGGCAATCTGAGGCTTGCCGTACATTTCTGTTTAGTAAATACGCATTAGGAATAGCCTTTTGTCTCTTCCCCCTTGTCTCTCTCCCAAATCCCAATAGCTCTGTTGCAGTTTAGTTGATGTAGATTGAGGATTTGGTTTGTTCGCGCCTAATTTTTACAGTTCTTTCTTTCCAATTTTGGGTAGAATGAGTTGTGACCGAGGTTTGATTTGGGTGGATTTTGGTTTTCCTCAGTGGTCGGGCGTTCTTCTGCTCTCTGTCTGGCATAAAGTCTCTTTGATTTGGGCGACTCATCAAGGATTCAAGTATGCGAATAGGTAAATTTTAGAGTGCATTTTTCCCAGTGGTTTTATCACTTATTAATGTAGATTTAGTCCTCAATGTTTGGTTGCATGCAATTTCCGATATAATTTCCATGTTATGTTTATGATAGCTAAAGGATCCGGCTGATTTGAGTCACCTATGCCAGCGGTGGGAGGTCCTCTCTTTCTTTCTCTCCCTCTATGTGTGCGTGACTGTGTGTGCGTGTGTATTTACATTTGTATGTGAATATTCAATTTACTTATTAGTTACTGTTCAGCCACAAAGACGATAGAGAAGAAGAAAGCACCTAACAGAGAGAATAGCAACTGAGGGGATATGTTCCTGTATTTTGCCGATTGATATGTAAATTATCTGGAATTCAGATTTTTCTTTGGTTCTTTTCCGTGTCTTAATCAGTTTTCTTTCATTGGGTGAGAGCTAGATATATTAACTGAATATGAGTCTCGCATTGGATTCAGTACACTTCCTCTTTGCCTCTCTATCCGGCTTATAACTAATGAATTAAAATTTCATCTTTCAACTTACCATGTTTAGGCAAGTTAACTGGGACTGCAACTTGCTGGGTTTGAGAAGTTAGAGTCTTTCTCTTTCTCTCTGTCCTTTATACTTTAGGCGTAAATGTTCTGTTGGGGATACTATTGACAATTATTTAAAACTGGATTGCTCAGATTCAAAAGCAAGAAGTGCACATGATGTAGTGACTTCACTTGTGTATCATGTCACACGGACGCATGTATTGGATCTTTTTTTTTTGATAACTCAAGTATCCGGGCCGGCTTACGTGACACATGTATTGGTATTGAGTGATGTGATCGTATCTGTTTCTGAGTGTCTTTTTTTTTATAATTCCTTGTCAAACAACACAACAGGGTAGATATTCTTAGTCTTTAATACAAGTGTTTGTTAAGTATCGCGCATCAGATGCTTGAGCATTGTTATATATTGAACACAAATATTAGACATGCTTATTGGGCTCATGATCAAATAGACATAGAGAATATATTGGCAAAAATCATCTTCAGACTGATACAGAAAATATTAATGACTGATAGATGTCTGCAGGTTTGGGAATTTGATCAGGATCACCAAAGATGGCTCGCAGTTGCTGAGTTAGCTTTACCTGAGGAAAAGGGCAATCCAATTTATGTGGTTGCTTGGGCACCAAATATTTTCAGGTAACATTGGGTCCATCTTCTAATACAAGTTTATTTCGTGTGCGGCACATGTAAAAATAACCTCATGCCTGCGATTCTGGCCTTTTGAAATACTAAATATTTTCAGTGCAATGTTTTGCTTTAGCATTCCATGATTCTGATTGTTACTGGTTCCTTAAAAAAAAGAAACGAGCTAGAAGCACCATTATTTGAGATGACTCTTAGCTTGGGTTTGATATTTCTTTTTTAGGCCATATGAGGTAATAGCAACCGGGACTCACAAGTGAATTGCAATATGGCACCTTGGATTGAACCCCAATCTTGATGGAAAGCTCTAAACGGAAAAGGTTACATTGCTCTCTGGTCTTAATTTCTTTTTTATACTTGCTCAAAAAAGGGTCGCCTATAATGTAGGGGAGGATGTGCTTGTTGAATCTTCCCTTACAAATCTTATATTTCCGTGATCAGGTTTGGGAGATGGAGTTGAACATCAGTGGAATGACACTAGTAACCACTGGAGGTGATGGCGTGGTGAGTTTGTGACAATCTAACTTAAAAGGCGTTTGTCTACATGATACAGCGACATGGAAGGAGCTGAATCCGTGAAGCCTCTGAAACACAAATACAAGAAAGAATAGTGCTCCCACCTAATGCCATCAAGCAATCTTAGCAAAATAGATATCAAGGCAAATATTTTGGTGTGAATAATTTGCAAGTTGCTACTATGTAAATTTTAAATGCATAGGCATCATCTAGCATATGTATAAATCTTTTGCTTTAGCTATTGAACTTTGAAATTATTCAAGTACTCGTAAATTTTTATAAATCACTTCTGCGCACAGTTTTGCCTTCAAATAATCCTATTTTAGATATTCCACGGGCATGGAATCTTCATGCGAGCATGACGGCCAAAACCTAGTTTAATTTAATAACCGAATATTCTTATTCAATTCGCCAATCATTTGTTTTTATCAAACGGAATTAGGAGTAAAGTAAGAAACACATTACAATAGTGCTGCTTTTTCAATGTTTATGGGCAGGCGGCAGCCATGACATCATTCCTAGAATATAGGCCCACCGAAGATATCCCACACACACACCCGAAAAAAAAAGTTGAAAAGGGCAATTTGGCATCACGTTTTTCTCGAACCTTGAAAGAAATGTTGCTAATGAGAACACGGATGGGAAATTTTGAGACGTCCACACGATTCTGAGTAGGTACGATCAATGTTCTGAATACCATATCGGTCAGGGTATCGGTTTTTCTACTGGTACGGTACGTACCGGTACCAAGATATATGCTCTTTTTTATTGCAGAATCATTGAAGGAATACACAATATCAGCGAGATAGATGATGTTTTGGCTGTTTCAGAGTAATGTTTTAGACTGGACCAATGTTCTGAATACCGTACCGGTTAAATACCGGGTACCGTTTCGAATTTAACGCAACTACAATATATATAATAATTATATATAATTATAATTCAAAAAAATCCCCCATGCATGCCATGCAATTCATCATAAAATACCTATATTAAGACAACAAAATTCACCATTTGGAGTCCAAAATCAAATATTGCAAGTGTATAAACAAGTCATAAGACGTTGGCTTGTTGTTGATTCACGATCATAATAAATAAATCCAAACCAGGTTTGTTGCTGTTGGGACTTTGGTGTGAAGTCATAAAACATTGTGTTTGCCTCTTGTCCCACATTGCCTAGTTACAAAATTATTTTCCATCTTAAATGACTTTGCACACTAGTGGGCTTGTGAATGAAAATCCAATGAGAGGTCTCGCGCGCTCGGGAAAATGGCTCATGGCCGAAGGCAATTTGAAAAAATTGAAACCAGTTACCGGGCGCGCGTCGAGGGTTATTCACGCGCAGGGGGGGTGCAAATCCGGGATATGAGCCTCGCGCACGTACTGTAGTTATAAGCCCACGTTTTGCTAAAATTCTGAATTATTATTTTTTTCCTAGTTGCAAATTTTTGGGTTCCTCCACATAATTCTGAATTTTTTTTTTCCTGGTTGCAAAATGAAATTTCAGATCTGTAGAATTCCGGCCGAAATTTCCGGTAACCTTGTCTCGTCCAGTATTTTTCCGAGATGCCCGGTACCAACTGGTAAGGCCCGGTATTTAGACCGGAACGGTATTGAAGGCTTATGGTACAGGAATATCACAAATCCAGGACGTACCGACCGGTACGGTACGGGATTCACAACCCTTGGTACGATGACAAACCAATCCCACCTCAATTTGGGCGTGCACTTGCTTGGTCCATGTGTGATCGAACACGATCTCTAATACGTTTTCTTTTCAATTAATTGTTACTCTTTTTCTTTTCTTTTCTTTTTTATCTATCTTTCCTCACTTATTATCCCAAAAAACATCTCTCAAAATTAAAACCAAACAAAGTCGATGAGTTACTGGTAAACCGGATCCAAAAGGATTTTAGGCATGCAAGGACTCTCTCTTTTTAGTTTGACCTCTTCAACGCCTTTGACACGTGGTTGGCGATTGCAATTTTGTTTACCATCCTTAAAAGAGGGTGAACATTATATTCTCCCTTATTGGTTGAAATAGTGTGGACCCTGTTGGACAAGATATATGCGATAGGAATTTTCTGGTAGAATAACAATTCTAAATAATATTCATCGATCAAAAACAACAAAATAAAATAAATAGAGAAAGGAATAGAATAGCCTGTAGGGTAGTCGAGGCACGTGATAGCGCTCTCCTAAGGAACGATATACCCCCTCTTGCACAGGGTTGAATGATACTCCTTCCCTAAGATACATCGACCTTCAAGTTCTCTTCTGTGCAGTGAATTGAACTCACGAACCAATAGTTTCCCGACACTCGAAAGAAAGCAACCAATAGAGTTTTGAAGTAGCTTCTCGAAAGAAAGCAACCAATAGAGTTTTGAAGTAGCAAAAGCTTTTATCTTCTAAAATAGATTACTGCTTGAAAGGAGAGAAGGTAAACGCATTTTCCTGTGCTAGTAAAACCAAGACCGAGGAAGGAATAAGTAGTATTCTAGTGTATTAGTCTCTCCCAAGCTACAAAGGCATACGAGTATATATAGAAAATACGGTAACAATACTCCTCTATTTTTTAGGAGAAATATTAGGAGAACAGGAGACCAAGTCTAAAGTGGCTTCAACCACCCTTAATAATCTCTAACAACATTTTAATTCCCTTAGAAATCCACGTGATATTATCACATGTATCTGAAATTTAATATACCAGAATCTAATCAAATCTAATTTAAATATATTAGAGTAAAATTTTAAATTAGACCAACAATCCCCCACATAATTTAAAATTTTACAAGAGTGCTTTTACTGTGCAATAGGCATAGGTGTCTTCCGGACTTGAACCTACGCTTAGTGTTAGCAAGTTTCAGCTTGAAGAACCGTAGTGAACAAAGTCTTGAACTAGGTTCTTGAAATCAAACTTACGCCTACCACACACACAGTACGGGAAACAATTATGGTTCTGGAACGGTTTGGCGCGATTGACGGTCATGCGCACGTATCTTGTTTCATGAGTGTCTTTAGAGAGTAGCCTAATTTCTCACAGCAGCGACCCCACTGCCACACTCATATAGGTGTATCCTCCAAGGGTGATTTGTGACCAACACCCTGTAGAAATCCTACCTTGGACACATTCAGAGCTAAGCTCTTCCTATCGTCACATAACATGAGCACTATCACCATAGGAATAGGACTAGGGAATTCCCCTCTAATATTTTTAGTGCTCTTCCTAGTCACCATTCAGCTTCGTTGTTACCTATTGAACCTAATTCATGGGATCTCCAATCACAAAGGTTAGGTGTCCGCCGAGGTGATTAACTTATAGGCTTCAGTCCCATTCCCCTCGATGATTCAAAGACTAGCCTTCGCGCTTAGCCTTTAATAAGACTAACAAGAATTAGCCTACACGCTAATCTTTTTGTCTCTTGAGGCTGATCAGGCCCCCACATTTTTAGAAGTGTATAAGAGCTCCATTATTACTTCACATCAAGCTCACCAACATTCGCAGCCTGAAAAATATTTAAATACCATTCTCCAAAACAAAATTAGTATACTCAAATATCATTTTCAAATTTACATCTCCTCTTAAACTTTGTAGAAAATAAAACCTTCACACATCTTTTCTCCAGACATAAGAAAAGATCATGCATGTTTGTGCATATCTGGCCCCACAATTACAAGCATCCATCGAAAAATGATTTTGAGTACCCCAATTGACAAATCAAATTTCTTTAGCATAACAATGTAGCTCTATAGCCTTTTCTCCTCTCTTTCTAGATCACAAAGTGTAACTACCACAACACTTTACCAGGTTGGGATTTAGTTAAGATTCACTACTAGTAGCATAACACCATGCTAACAAGCTGAATAATGCTAATGACAACAAAAAATTGCCCCCACATTTTATGGTATTTAATCCTCTTATTCACATCATCAAACAAAATAACAGAACAGAAATTTCAAGTCTAATCCTCATTATCATGTGTACATCTCAAAGCATGCATAAGAAATTCAGTCGCCGCAAACATGAATTTAGGAAAAACTACGCTTTGAATTTTGAAGGCCACATCTAAACACTGGGAAGAAGCTCTCTCTAGCTTGTAGTTACAGATTAGACTTGTCTATATCCATGAAGGGAATTTGCGCGCCGTTAACAATACTGAATGTGTACTATGCAAAGTTCCTATTGCGTAACGTAACACTTGTATTGTTTTTGGAAAAGCTTTATACTCCAAAACTAATGAACACACCAAAATCTATCTTGCATTTAAGACTCTAATATCCACAGAGGATTTATGCTAAGACCACCATCTCAATGCACACATGAAGATATACTGACGAAATATATACAAGATATATGTTCATGCCTTACATAAATGCAAGCCTAACATGTTTTGAACTAGTCATTACAGTGACTACAAAAAAGTGGTAAGACGATTTACTCTCCAATTAAATAAGTACAAATAAATTAAGATTAAGAAACATATCGTGCCGACTCCAAACTAGGCAAGTACGTTTTTTTTTTAAACGAAGACTGTCATTTATGAGTAACTATACAATCTTGGTACAACATCACCCACTATATAGGATTTAAAAATATGCTTCCAATATTAGGTTAAAGTAATTAATTATGCTAGATACAGTAATTTCTTTTTCTACTCCGATTACGGCATAGTCTCCATTTTTGTGAATTTCTTATCAGAGCAACCTACCATTTTCATTCTAAAATTGAAGCCAATATCGTCTTTCTTAATAATCATAGAAACACAGAGCATCGACTTTCATCCCGTTATTGCAATAACTCAATACTCTATGAACAAATAGAAGATATCAAAAATCTCTTTAACAACGCAATCTGCAATCATATGAAATTTATTCCACTAGACAAAAACAATGTCTAGATGACTTGGCAAACTGCAAAGCCAAGTCTAGTGTCAAGCACAGAGTAACACAAACATCCATATTACTCATTATGCATAACTACACTGGATGAAGTGCAACAATCGTACTATATCATGGCCTCCCATCAATTGCAAAGATATAGAACATCTGATCTGATCAATTCCATCTCTACGGTTAATGCACCCTAGACAGTGTGTATTGTCTATTTTTTCCAATCTTCATTTTATTGCAAAAAATAACAATCTCAACGACCACCCAAGTTAGAACTTATTCTACAGAAAATCCTAATAATTATCGTTCCTTAGATTGTTGGACAAGATATATGCGATAGGAATTTTCTGGTAGAATAACAATTCTAAATAATATTCATCGATCAAAAACAACAAAATAAAATAAATAGAGAAAGGAATAGAATAGCCTGTAGGGTAGTCGAGGCACGTGATAGCGCTCTCCTAAGGAACGATATACCCCCTCTTGCACAGGGTTGAATGATACTCCTTCCCTAAGATACATCGACCTTCAAGTTCTCTTCTGTGCAGTGAATTGAACTCACAAACCAATAGTTTCCCGACACTCGAAAGAAAGCAACCAATAGAGTTTTGAAGTAGCAAAAGCTTTTATCTTCTAAAATAGATTACTGCTTGAAAGGAGAGAAGGTAAACGCATTTTCCTGTGCTAGTAAAACCAAGACCGAGGAAGGAATAAGTAGTATTCTAGTGTATTAGTCTCTCCCAAGCTACAAAGGCATACGAGTATATATAGAAAATACGGTAACAATACTCCTCTATTTTTTAGGAGAAATATTAGGAGAACAGGAGACCAAGTCTAAAGTGGCTTCAACCACCCTTAATAATCTCTAACAACATTTTAATTCCCTTAGAAATCCACGTGATATTATCACATGTATCTGAAATTTAATATACCAGAATCTAATCAAATCTAATTTAAATATATTAGAGTAAAATTTTAAATTAGACCAACCTTAAAAAGAGGGTGAACATTATATTCTCCCTTATTGGTTGAAATAGTGTGGACCCCACCATAAACTTTCCTCTAACTAAAGTTTCATTTAGGGATCCAGCATCACAACTTCGGTTCAAAAGATAGCGGACTCTTAATATGGGGTTTTATTTACCAAACGAAAAGAGAGAGATCATATAGATTTCAGTTTACATAAGTCAAAAAGGTTTTTCACCTTGCACTATCTTCGTCTAAATCAGCAGATGTCATGTCTTCCTCATACACAATTGGGTAGAACTTGTTTATGCCGTTCCCCGTATACAAAGCTTGACCCTGTGCAATAGAAAAAAAACTAAATTTGGAAGTAGAATAGTCATAAAGAACTGGTTGGTGACTCACTTATCAAAGAAAAAAAAAACTCAGAATCAACTAAGTCAAAAAGGTTTTTCACCTTGCACTATCTTCGTCTAAATCAGCAGATGCTACATCTTCCCCAAACAAAATGGGGTAGAACTTGTTCATGTCGTTCTCCGTATACAAAACTTGACCCTGTGCAATAGAAACAAACTAAAATGCGAGAAAAGACATATCAAATTGGGTTGGTTGGACTTCTCAATGCCACACTGCAAAGAGCAAACTAAGGCCAATTCTTTTTATTATCACTCCTTATCATATCCTCCCCATTATGAATTAACTCAGGCAATTAAATTAGGTTCAAGACTTCATGGCAAAGTCACTTACAGAGTTACAGGCTTACAACTACAGAATCAAAGAAAAAGACCCCTGACCGATCAGCCACATACAGGGAGACGGACAAACATACCTGACAGATCGGCCACAGTTGATGGTGCTCAAAAAGAGAAGATATCCCTTGGAGAGAGAAAAACCCTAACCTAAGAAGTACTCGTACCTACGACAACATGAATCAAGTATGTAATCCATGTCTAACGGTCTATGCCATGGGAATGAACAAAACCTAGACTCGTAGTTTTTTAGTGAAAGATGCACACTGAAATTTCAAACCTTTTCGGGTAAAGAACTACATACCATCGATTCGAACCCTGATTTATCAAAGGTGGGCGTGGTGAGAGCCTCGAACGGTGGCGGTTCCAGTGGTCACTCGTCGTGTCGGTCAGCAGCAGGTCCAGAAGAATACTCACTTATAAATGTTAGACTTCAAAGTAGTGGAAACCAATGAAATAAAGCAAAGATAGTACAAACAAAACAAATAACTCAAAGAGTCTCTCACTATTTCAAGGATTACATTCAAACTCTTAAAGAGAAGCCCAACAAAGAAATAGGAGTATATCATGTCATCATGTCCAATCAAGATTCAGTGATCAACTAAAAACAAACTTTTGCAACTGAAGAGTTTCATATACCTTATAGTAACGCCAGCAGTTTCTGAAAACCCCACAAAAACACAAAAAATTAATGAAGTATCTAAAGAAGGGTGTAGAAGTTAAATAAATCCTGAATGAAATAAAAAAAAAAAACCTCGTCAAAATTATGTGTCATATCCTCATCACCAACCTCGAGAATTTTAGTCCCCTGTAATATAATGAAGATGAAAGTAACGACACAAATAACAAATGGCCCATTTTGCTAGTCATAGTAATGCTAGAACTTGAACAAATAACACACAACCTAGTTTGCTCCAATTTTAAATTCTACATGAAAGGAGGAACCAGAACTAAAGATTGATCACAACCAACCAATTAAGATTAGGAATATAGAAAAGCATGAAATAGAAAATTAAGATTAGGAATAATTGACACAAATAAGTCACTAAAATCTAAACAAACAACCAATTTAGATGCTCAAACCAAGGGATTTCACCCATTTACCACATGAATTGATTCATTTAAACAGTGCGTTCATGCTTGTGAGGGTGAGAAAGAGAGTGTGACCTTCAAAATCACATAACTATTCAAGAATTATCTGTACAAAGCAATTTCGGAAGGAATATGGAAATAAGCTGAGGGATCTTCCACCGTTTTTTCATAATCATTCATCTTTTTTGAACTCAACCAACTCTTTGGCTTTCAACCTATTTTAGTCAGACATGTCTTTCCACCTATTTTACCACATTGATATGGCCCCTTCCTTGGTAGGATTAAAGTGAACCTTAGAAATTAAACAATTTGAGCCATTATAAAAAGGAGAAAGAAAGGTCAGTCAAAAGGACAAAAAGAAAACAGAGCACAGAGAAAAAAATATAAGAAAGGAAGAAATTACAGGTTTGCATTCAAAAAATTAAAAAACCAAGTCACAGATTTTTTTCCCCCTTCCCTTTTTCTTCTTTAATCGAGAAAGGAAAAGAACTTGGGGTGACCTATCACTCATCAAAAACTGGTTCTATGGCCGATCGATGTCCGAGCCTATTGGTCATATGACGACTACTTCACTATTGGTTAGCCTCTAGCTTAGGGAACACAAAATGCAGATCTGGAATGGAGAAAGACAACACATAGTCACATGATCATTCCTTGAAAATCAATCTAAGAGACCCAACCATATGTAACATAAGCACTTAACCAAACAATAGATAAGCACGAACAATGCCACCGGTTAATTTCAAACCCTCCTAACTCATCTACACAAAACAATGCAAGTTTGTTTGAAAATTACATTTGCATGAAGGGGGATAAAAATAGTGTTCTCTTTCCACTATTAACATCATTTGATTTTCAGAGAGAGGGGAGGGGAGGAGAGGAAAGGGCCAGGAGGCAAAGGTAGTATTCTCTTTCCCAATATTTTTTTCCCTCACTAAGCTTGAAGAAAGTCGACCAAATTTCAATTATATTTTCCCAATGTGCATTAATAAAAGGCTTATTTGCAAGGACACCCCTTCAACTATCACGGTTTGTCAACTTCACCCCCTCAACTATTAAAACTCGACAACTTCACCCCCTGTGTGAAATTCCGTTAAAAAATAGGACGGAGACGAGTGAAAGGACCATTATACCCTTCTTATGTTAAAAATGGGTTTCGTACTGATAACCCATTACCTCTTCGACCCTACTCTCTCTCTCACTCCTCTCCTCGGTTTGGTCGAGAGAACTCGAGAACCAGCATGAGAGAACCCACCCACATGAATCCTTTCGTTTGAGATAGAACCCACGGTTTGTGAATAACATCAGATCTGGTCGCTGCTTTGAAAACCCCCTGAAGTCTGAAAACCCTGAAGTGAAGAGTGTGGACGACGAACAACGACCGTTTCTGCGATGTCCACCATGTAAGTCGCACCATATTTGTTCACTTTCAGTACGATTTTGAACTTGGTTAAATGTTTTACATGTTTATTTCTCAGGAATTTTGGGTTTTAAACTGAAACCCTAATTATTCAAAAAATTAGGGTTTCTGTATACATTTTCAGTACGATTTCGAACCCGAAACCTTTGATCGAAGTTGTTAAATGGTTTTTGTGGTTTTTGTCCAAAATTTTGGGTTTCGAACCAAAACCCTAAATTTTCGAATTAAAAATTGGGGATTTTGTATAAATTTGTTATTTTTCAGTACGAATTTGAAACCTTAACCTTTCTTCGGAGTTGTTAAATGGTTTACGTGGTATTTCTAAAAAATGTTGGGTTTTGAACCGAAACCCTAAATTTTTGAATTAAAAATTGGGGATTCTGTGTAAAGTTGTAATTTTTTAGTACGATTTTGAAACCCTTACCTTTCTTCGGAGTTGTTAAATGGTTTATGTGGTTTTTGTCAAAAAATTTGGGTTTTGAACCGAAACCCTAAATTCAAAACCCAAAATTTTGGGGATTCTGTATGTATTTGTTCTTTGTCAGTACGATTCTGTATATATACTGTATATTGTGAACCCTAAATTACGAAACTAATCCTGGCATAGAGTTCCCAGACTCAAAACTGAACCAAAAGAAAATAGGAAAAAACCCACCAACAGTCCAACAGTCCCAAAACAATCTCTGATAAAAAACCTTGGTATGCATCCTCTATGAAGCAGTAGTGGCTAAGTTTTGATGAGAAGCCTTGACCCTCCTGCAAGAGCTAAGGCATGACCGAATGTCCCCTATGATTGACTAAGTTTTGTAATTGTAAACAGGAGGAGTAATCCCTGCAGAGAATCTGAAACACCCTACCATTACTTTCCCTCCACACCCAATACATAGTTGCAGCTAGGATAACTTGAAAACAGTGTGAACCATGGAACTGGCACCTCTGTGTTGCCTGGTCCAGCTCAATAGTCCAAAAAACTCCATAGGACCAGTAGTCAGACCAACAATATAGAAGACCAAACTTGCTGAGCATAAGGACAAGAAAAAAAGAGATGACAAATCCTTTAAACTGGGACTTTTGCACAGTTTTATTAAGGCAAGAAAATTGTGAGATTCTGTATAACTTTGTGAATCTTTTGAACATAAGTTTAGTGCTTAGTTCATGTATTTTTGGATATGGTTGTGCTCTTTTGGATATGGTTCTGCTCTCATTTTATACCTTGTTTTTTAGTGACGCAATTGCATTATTAGCTGCTTATGTATAGTAATTTTGTTTGAATGAACCCTAAATTAGGTGGTCCTATTGATAATCTAACTTATTTGTTGCAGAGAAAACAATCTTGACTTCAGGTGTACTTTGGAAATTCATGTTCGTGGTAAACTTCTGAGGGGGGCCCAGGTTGAATACTTGGGTGGGTTTGTTGCACAAAGCAAGGTAGATCCAGATTTCTTCTCATTTTATGACTTAATGACTGTAATTAAGGAGTGCCATTCACAAGAAGATAACATTAGTGTGTTTTATAGACTTTCCAACACTGACATGAACAATGGCTTAGTTGCATTGACTTCTCATGATGAAATGCTTAACATGTTTGCAACACATTCTCCTGGTATGAAGTATTTCTCTATTGATATGTATGTTGACTGTCCTAATGTGGTTGATTCAGAGGATGAGGAGGTGATAGGTAGAGACACAAACACTGCAGACCAAGGTTGCTTAACTGAGTTGGGATCTGACTTACAAGTAGAGGAAGGACAGGGAGGTGTTGACTTAGGAGTAGAGGAAGGACATGAAATTGTTGACTTAGACATTGAAGGTGTAGTCCAAGGTGTGGATGCAAATGAAACTGATCATAGGGAGTTCCAAATGGATGATGATGATAGCTCAGACATTGAGTGGTTGCCCTATGATGATAGCTCAACTTCCACTGGGTGTTTTGGTGGGGTAGAAGAGTCTTCTGATGAGGAGGAAGAGGACAACATTCCCTTGGTAGGTTTAGGTAAAAACTTGGGTCAAAACATAGGTGATGAAGAAGAGGACCTTAGTTCTGATAGTGACGATAACAATTTGGTTGATGATGTGATTGATGAGGATGGGAAACCTATTTTTCCAGAGTTCAAAAAGCATTATATGAAGAAGCCTGAATTAATAGAAGGGATGAAGTTCCCTAATGTGCAAGTGTTTAGGAAACTGTTGAGAGAATATCATATAAAGGAGGGGTATACGTTTACATTTTTGAAGAATGAGTCTAAGAGGGTCACTGTGAAGTGTACACATGATTGTGGCTTTAGACTTCATGCCTCTCCCATGTACGAAGAGAGATCCTTTCAAATAAAAAAGATCAATCAACAACATTCATGTACTAAGAAGTACACTAATAATAATGCAACCTCCTCTTGGCTTTATGAAAAGTACTTGGCCAAAGTTAGTGATGCCCCAGAGACTAAGGTCACTTCAATGAAGAAACAGTTAGGAGGGAATGGTTGTTAAATGTTTCTGAGAACAAGATCTATAGGGCAAAGAGAAAGGCCCTTGAACTGATTCAAGGAGATCATAGAGTTCAGTATGTGAGGTTGTGGGACTACTGTGAAATGGTAAGAATACAGAATCCACATAGTACTGCTAAGTTGAAGGTGGATAGGCCTTTGCCAAATGAAGGACCAGTGTTTAAAAGGATGTTCATAAGCTATGCTGCCCAACTGAGGGGATTTTTAGCAGGTTGTAGACCGATAATTGGGTTAGATGCTTGTTTTTTGAAAGGGCCATTTGGTGGTCAGTTGATGCATGCAACTGCGAAAGATGCCAACAATCAGATGTTTTCTTTGGCATTTGCTGTTGTGGAGGCTGAAACAAAAGAGAGTTGGACTTGGTTCTTGGATTGTCTGATGGACATGATAGGCAATCCAGAGGAAAGGGGTTGGTGTTCATCTCCGACAGGCAGAAGGTATACCTAACTATTTTTTTACTTAATCACTGCTTTTGTTTACTTCATTACATGTTGCCTATATGTAACTACAACTTTTTGTTTCCCTTAGGGATTGACACAAACATTTGCACAGTTGTACCCCAATGTGGAACATAGATACTACATTCGGAACATGTACTCTAATTTCAGAAAAGTGTACAAGGGTAAGGAGTGGAAAGACCTCATGTGGAGGGGTACCTCAGTGTACACAATTCATGAATTTCAGCAAGCTATGGAGGCCATTAAATCAATTGATGAGGATGCATATGAGTATTTGATGAGTGAAGAACCCTCAACATGGGCTAGGTGCATGTATGGAACAAGGTCTAAATGCAATAGAATGGACAATAACACAAGTGAAGCATTCAATAGAGCAATCAAAGATGCAAGGGACCAACCAATTTTGACCATGACTGAAAGTATTAGAAGGTACCGAATGACAAGGTTGCAAATAAGAAATCAATTGTGCCAAGGCTGGAAGGGTAATGTATGTCCAAGAATTCGAAGAAGGGTTGAGAAAGCATGCAAGTTAATGGGGGAGTGCGAGGTGATTTACAGTGGTGGCAGAATATTTGAAGTTCTTACTGTACTTAGGACCCATGTAGTGGACATAGGAGAGAGAACATGCACATGTAGGAAGTGGGATGTCAGTGGGGTACCATGTTCACATGGTATGGCTGCAATAATACAAGATAAAAGTGACCCATTGGACTATGTTGATGAGTGCTTTCATGTAAGTACCTTTGCCAAGATATACAACTTCATCATTAAACCAATTCCTGACCAAACAATGTAGGTCCATACAGAGTTTGATCCCATAGGTCCTCCCCCTTTAAGAAAGAAGAGTTGTAGACCCAAGAAGAATAGAAGGAAAGGGCTTGATGAACCAAAGAAACCCAATGGAGGTGTTAGGAAGTATTACACAACTCTCAAGTGTGGCATATGTAAGCAGCCAGGACATAATGCCAGAACGTGCCCTCAAAAGGCTAACAGCACTACTGTTGACCAAGTAAGGAAAATTCAGTTTTTTTACCATTTCCTTTATTGTTTTTTTAAGGCATATTTGAAATGTTACTGCAATTTTTTGTACAGGACTGTGAAGTGGCAATGGAAACAGCAATGGTTAAAGGACATGAAATTGAAGTGGCTGAGGAAACAAGAGCCAATAGTGGGAGAGGTAGTGGTAGAGGAGGGAGAGGGAGAGGAAGAGAAGGGAAGACTGGCAGAGGAGGAAGAGGAGGTAAGAGTGCTAGAGGAGGGAAGACTGGGAGAGGAAGTGGTGCAATGGTGGTTGGAGGCACAGGAAGAGGTGGTGATCCTGCACCAATGTATGGCACTATTGCTCCAAGAGGTAGAGGTAGAGGAAGAGGAAGAGGTGCAACCACTGCTCCACCTCTTCCTGGAATTGTGATTAGAGAACCAAATCCTAACACTGGGGTGGATATTGGTACAGACAAAGGTGTCAACTATGGGAAGGGTAAACAGCCCATAGTTTTTAGAGGCAAAGCACCAATAACAAGGTTTGGAGGTGCCCCAAGGGTGGGTTTGCCAACACCACAGGTAATACACTAACCTCATGCTCATACTTTACAATTTAGTCCATATAATAAGCTAAGTTATGCATGTTGTCAATGTAGTGATGGAGAAGATCCACAAGGATGGGGAATGCCATTTTTTGACTCAACCAGAAACTTCATCTGCAGCATCATGTGGCAGTGGTGGTGGAAGTGGCAGTACCACAATGCCAAGCACTCAACCATCAAGTTCAACACCAAGTACCCAGAAATCAGCCACTTGAATCTGCTTTAGGAAATGGATTAGGATAAGTCTTTTGGTTTAGGATAAGTCTTTTGGTTTAGGGTAAGTCTTTTGGAAACAATGTGTAATGTTTACACAGAGATGGAACAATGTGTAATCCATTAACTGCCACTTTCATATTTCTTTTGTGGGTTGGAACTACTGAATGCAATGAATGAAATGTAACCTTTTGAATTCAATGTTGCCTTCAATGTATGAATGAATGACATGTAACCTTTTGGTACCTCTATTGGTGCTGTTGTTTTGTTAGTACATTGAAACTGCTGCTGTTGTTCTGTTAGTCCAGCTGCTAGCCTGCTACTGTTGTCTTGGTACATAAAAAATGTGTTATGCTATTGCTATTGCTGTCCAGTTTTATGGTGGTCTGTTATGGATCTTCTTGTTGCTGTCATGGGATACCTGTTATGACTGTAATAGCTACCTGTTCTGTTGTTTTTCTGCTATTATAGCAGCCCTGTTAAGCTGTTGTTCTGCTGGTAGTGATGGACTGGACTGCTGTTCTACCTCTGTTCTGCTCTGTTATGGACTGGCTGTATGTTCTACCTCTGTTCTGCTCTGTTATACCAGGAATGGACTACTGTTCTGCTGATTGCAGGTACTGATTGCAGCTCCTTTCTGCTCTGGTTATGTTTTATTGCAATGCTCGTAGTACTTGTGTTAGTTTCGTATGTGTAATAAGTAATGAAAAGGGGAGAAGCAGCCTGTGAGAGTGAGCTGCCCCATTCTGCTCTGGTTATGTTTTCTTTGTTGCCCTTAATCTGAAAGCTTTCTTATATGGGTTTGAGGTCTAATTGAGCAATTTAAAGGCAGTTATTATATGGGTTAGCTGCTGCTTCTTCTTCTGCCCCATTATATGTGTTTGTTGTAGCTTTGTGGTGGTATTATATGGGTTAGCTGCAGCCTACTCACTGCTCCAAGGGTTAAGGTGTGTGGTGAGTATGGTTAGGGGAAATGTGCTCTTAAACAAGCCCCTTGCTTGGGCTATGTCTCTGGTGATCAGGTCTGGACTCTACACAGTTTTCAATTGATCTCAAGTGGAATCCATGTGCCAGGTTCAACTAGTGTTGACTCCATTAACTTTTCAATCTACACCACACAACTCTTTGTTTGAATGATTGAATTTAGAATTGATTGAAAAAGAGAAGAGCAACTAGTTATTCAAAAGTTGGTGCATCTGGATACAAAAAATATTGTTGATGTTGTTACTGCTGTTACTGTTTGTGCTGCTTTATTTTTTTATTTTGAAGATGTCTGTTCTTTTTCTTTTGCTATGGAGATGTTCCTTTTGAAGCTCTGCTACAGCTCTGTTGTAATGTATGTGGCTATTCTGTTTGTGGCTGTTTTGTTTAAGTAATGAAATGGTGAGAAGCTGCCTGTGAGAGTGAGCTGCCCCATTCAATCAGATCCAGAGAGAGCAGCCCCATTTTCTTCCTACTCTGTTATGTATAATCTGAAATACCATGGTGGAAAAAGGATGCATTTCATTCATAGTTAAGGAGTTAAGGCAAATACAAATACTTTTTCTTAGGGTAGTTATGGTTCACACTTGACATAAGCACACCAATCACAAACACAATGACTACCACTACTATGATGTTCCTACAACAACTTGGTCCTATCTCTCTAGTCTTCCTTGCTCCAATCTGTGCATTTAGGGCTTCAATAGTAGTTGTAAGGTTGACATTCATTTCAGTCAAGTCTGCCAATTTGACAACCAATGCATCATTTTCTTCTTCCACCATTTGTCTTCCTCTTTCCAACCTCTCATTTTTCATTTTCAACTCTTTAACTTGTTTCTCAAGTTCTTCCTTTTTCCCTTGCATGATCTTGGCATATTCCAATCCTCTAGGGCACGTTTCAGGATCTATCCAGACAAAGAAATTGCATCCATTTTCTTTCTGCAAATAAAACATAAGCATATTGCATTATCTAATTTTATTTAAATGTACTAATAGTTAGATAATTTGGTGTATTAAAAAAAAATTTGAAAAATTACCTTGTAGTTGATACACCCAAGGAACCTTCTTCCTGGATTTTTCACAGTTAGTGATGTTTGCATCACAACCCTCTGACCACAACCGCATCTTTCATCTCCATTGTACTCAGAAAAGTTGGTGGTGTAGCTACTAGAGCTGCTCATGGTGAATCTGGATTTGACTGGGTTTTCGAAATCAGTGAGTTTTTTGGGTTTGTGGTTTGTGAGTTTGGTTTCAAATGTGGATTTAGATGGGTTGAAATCCGGAGTTAGATGGGGAGATGGGGAGGGCAGGAGAGTGGGGGGAGAGATGACTACTGAGATGAGAGGGCAGGAGAGTGGGGGGAGAGAGTGGAGAGAGTGGGGGGAGAGAAAATAACCTGGGTTTGGGGGAGTAGAAGAAGTAGATGGGGGAGCAGAAACAGAGCAGTAGAGAGAGAGACCTGGAGAGAGAAAAGCATTGGTGGCCGAGAAAAGCTTTGGTGGCTGAGAGAGATGCTGGGTGAGAGAGATGAGAGAGACTCCAGAGAGAGGTCGGGATGGGATGACAGAGAGAGAGAGAGAGTCTGATTTGGGTTTTGGTGTATGTGGTGTATGTTAAAGTAAGTATAAATACCCAGAGAGAGTTTTCCCGCCCAATAGCCAAGGGCATTTTTGGGTCCAATTCTGTTTTTCCGTCCAACTTAACATCTAAACTTAACATTTCTGAGCAAAACTGGACGGAAGGGGTGAAGTTGTCGAGTTTTAATAGTTGAGGGGGTGAAGTTGTCGAGTTTTATAGTTGAGGGGGTGAAGTTGACAAACGGTGATAGTTGAAGGGGTGTCCTTACAAATAAGCCTTAATAAAATTCAATTTTGTATTCCAAGTTTGATTTTCTCTAAATACCGAAAGAGAAGAAAACACCATCATCTAAAAACAAATATGACGGAGACACCCATTACCAAACAACATAGCACGATTTCGGAACATATAGCTTACATGTTCAATGACTGAAACAATGGCCACAATCAAATGTCCTTGATAAAGGGGAAAAAAACTAAAACAAAGGGTGAGATTGGTGAACACCTTACGTGCATGAAAGATCAAGAATCTAGAATCCTGGTGATTTCAAATCTACAAGCAAATACAGCAAATACAGGATTAGATTCAACACAGAAACAATGCCCCATTTGACTGAAGCACTAAAATCGGGAAAAAAAATAGGACTACATACATGCAAAGACAGGATTAGAGGCAAGTGAATAAAGCCTATTCAGAAGACAGGATTGGATAGATTCGAAGTTAAAATTCTGATTACCAACAGATTCAGTGGCAACTTCGGTTGGTAGTATCCCCTTTGATTCGTGGTGTCCCAATCGACTTCACGGGGTAAGAAATCGAATGAAATCCCAAAAAAAATATAGAAAACTGATATTTGGCTCAGAAATTGTACAACAAGAACAAGGATCAGAAGATGGGAGAGATCGGTGAGAGAGAGGGAGACCGTGTGTGTGAGAGAGAGAGAGAGAGAGAAAGAGATACATGCCTTCAGTTTTGTGTGTTAAAACACCTTGGAGTCGCCGGAGGCAGCAAACGATATTAGAATCGCCGGAGGCAGCGGACGGTATGAGCTCGGACTCGATCTTGGCCCGATACTCCTTGATGGTGGCGACGTGGTCGGCGTTGCCACTGGACTCCTCCTTCTACTCAATGTAGACGTTAGGGGAGTGGGGGCTGCCTGCCATTGGGAGGGAGGAGGGTTGGGGGAGATCTGAGATGAGAGAGATAGAGAGAGACCATATTTTGAAAACTGAAAAATTCTTCGTGAGAGAGGCTTTCCGTAAGTGCTATGTTTTACCAGCATTCATTACCTAAAATTCATAGCATTCAACAGCAATCCTTACCAAAACTGCATTTAGAATTCATTAAATCATTATCAAAATTGAAAAAAACTGAAAAAATCATGCCTGGTACCATATATTCCAGAAAATGCAAAGTATTTATTAAAATGCCAATGGTTGAATAAAGGGTGGAGTTTTATGCAGAAAAATATGTATTAAATCCAACGATTAAAATTTATGGAGGGATTTTATGAGGGCCCCCACACCGTTGCGATTTGTATTATAGATCATCTAACATGCTCCTTTGAGCATCTATCAGCTTCCCAAAATAGATATGTCATCACTTGCTAAAAAAGAATAAAACCACCCCAGTTAGACTTGTCAATGGATATCTTGTACAAAATGGCAGGTCTTGCCAAAATTATTATGAACTTTTTGTTCTTACCAAGGGAACTATAACAAAACTATTAACAAACATAAAAGGAAATACGAAATAATCCCTAGCATACAAAATAGCAAAGTTTGATTCGAATTTAAAAGCTTCTGGTCCTATGTATCCAAGGTAACCAAACACCAAATCAGTCTATCGTAGAAAGCTATAACTCACCAAGAATCTTATAACCAGTAGCCAAAGTATTTTAGCAGCTTTCTGAATTTCACCATCTTGTTCTGGAGTTAAGCTTGCAACAACCTACAAGGATTTCAACTTTCCACTAACCTGCAGAAAAAAGTTATTTAAATCAAAGTACGTTTCAATGAAAAACAAAAGATCAGATAGCATAACATATTTACCTCTGCTCCATGGCTATCAATCAAGAATCCAACAAGATCGACACTCTCAATCCAGGTTCAGTTGTTTCTATAATGTAAACCCTCCAAGACATAAGGGAAAGTTTTTGCTGCTAAATATGAATGAATTACTTGTTTTACTAATTCTCGCATTTTTTCTCGTACTTTCTCAATATTATGTCCAGACTGTACAGCAAAAGAAGAAATTAAAGCTCAGAAAAACGCCAAGCTAAATGAAAACTAAAACACAATAATAGGGAACAGTGCTTCATATTACCAATTTAGCATCAACAAGCAAAACTGGAAGCAAGTTAGCCCTAGGTAAAGTTACAAGTACCTTCTCAACCAAACAAGGAAGAAAAATGGCAGCTTCTGACACAGTCAATGTGTACCACTCAATCCGCAACATGTCAAAAAGTTCGGGAAGAAATTCGAGTACCTGATCATTTTTCCCGGAAACACAATAACCAAACTTAGTACCAAATGCATCACTAGAATAGAATACGAATGGACATGTAAAACCAAAAAAAAACTAATCAATTCTATACCTTGAGTAGGCATATGACGTGTTAGATTCATAGAACCGTAGAACAAACTACCTCAGAAGTATATCAAGAACTTCAATCATTTCCTTTTCCAATTTATGGGAGTGCCTGGAAAGTCAACATAAGTTTTAGTTAAACATGCTCATTGCATAATCAGACTTGAGAGTAAATCCAAGTAACCCTCGAGTGGTAGCTGAAAAATCACCTTATGCAGCATCTCGATTCCATCAACCTGCATCTTTAAGTTTGTGCTCAGAAGCCTTCGATGCAAATCCTCTCTGAAACACTTCATAAAATCATTCTGTGGAAAGCATACAATTAAGAATATCTCAACTTCAAATAGGACAAACGGCATAGAACTTGGAAGACACCTTCAATGTTCACTCAAAAGCACATACATGTGGCTCTACAAATTCAAACCTGCGGACAAACAATCTCTCCCTTTCATTCTAATGGAATACTGGACCAAGACTATGGGACGGAGGATGTAACTCTGACAAACTATAATATTTTTCAAAACTCGAGGGCTTGACTAATTGCTACCTGTGCTGGTAAATACGTTAGTACGATACATCTCTACCAAGCTTAAAAGGGAATCACACAAACATACAACTGTAATTGTATGTGTTAGACTTTGTCTCACATCGCTCATCTAAGCCTCTCAAACTTGGTTAATATATTCTAGAGGTTACTCCACCTATAGCCAATTGGTTTTAGGTTGGAACCCTCCAAGAAATTTAACATGGTATCAGAGCTAGGTCTTGGGTGGCCTCACCTCGTGTGGTCAAGTCTCTATCGCCCGAGTCAATCGTCTCACCTAATCAATTCATACCTCCACATGCATCCGGGCTGCATGTGAGGGGTCGCCCGAGTCAAATCTCCTAGTTTCCTCAATTCGTACCTCCACGTGCATCCGGGCTGCACGTGAGGGGAGTGTTAGACTTTGTCCCACATCGCTCATCTAAGCCACTCAAACTTGGTTAATATATTCTAGAGGTTACTTCACCTATAGCCAATTGGTTTTAGGTTGGAACCCTCCAAGAAATTTAATAGTATGCATTTGCATGAATTTGTTTACTGAAACTAGTGTAATTCAACGTGCTTCGCACAACACCACATGCTCGGTCTTTGAGAATTTTGGTCAAGCTCGGACAATCGTGGTTTCATAGAGAAAAATATTTAGAGTATCAAGTATTTCTTATTTGCATTTCTTATTTGCAGATACATAAATCATTTAGCCTCTGATATTAAATGGATTGTGCAAATAATTATTCCAAACAAAGAGACCCTGCAGGTAATTCTATAATTTTTATTTTATTTTTGGATCGGCAACAAACTTTATTAAAACTCGACAATGTGAATCGAGGGTATTTGGAGTCTTATCCAAGCCTCAAAAGGAAAATGAGGGCATAGAATATGGCAAAAAGAAAGAAAACAGAAAAAGAGATTACATCCAACAAGAAATTGAAAATGATACTCCTTGAGTGACTGCATCTTAAGGTTTGAAGGAGTAGGCAGTATTGCAGTTAAGAGGAATCCTACATGACTTAAAGACATAGTGGTTGGAGGCATGAAGCATATAAGATCCCAAAAGATAAATCCAGGATCAAGAGCATTAATCAGTGATGAGTATCCAATCCGTCAGAAAAATTGTAGACACCCCAATTTGGCCTAACGATTATTTCAAGTCCCACCTTGGGACCATCCCGATGATGAAATGGACACAGTGATTGCTGATTGCTTCCTTGAGAACCTTAGGACTTTCGGTAAGAACTTTGAGCCACTTAGAGGACCCAATTCAAAGCCATACAGCCTTTCAGACAGAAATACAGAAGCCTAGTAGAATCCATCTGTCGGTCGTGACATCGATCCCACGGCCCTAACATCATTTCCTCACCCGAGCAACCTGTTGCTAGCAAAATCTCCCTGAGAGATCAATCCCTCGGCCGCAAGATCTATCCTTCGGCCGAGACATCCATTACTCGGCCGTGATATCCTTTACTCGGCCGCCAGATCGACCTTTTTCCAGACTCTGGAACGTGTTCTGTCAGACATTTGATCCAACTACACTACCTTCCCGATGCGTTCGGGCTACGCTCAGAGATTACGACGTAGAGTTAGAGGTGCATTGCAATTGCAATCGTGCCATTTGATTGGCCGGAGTGAGTCACCAATTGCCTATATAAAGGGCCTTTGGACTCCGAAAATATACACACGAAATTCATTAGAGAATACACTCTCTCAAGCCACGAAACTTTGCCAAAATACTCTCCCAATCCCCCTCTTCAAAAGCCCTAACCTCCCGAAGGTAGCTATCAATCCGACGATCAAACCCCAAAGTTCAAACCCTAACTCTAGGGTTTTCAATCAAGCAATCAGTCAATCACACCCAATCCGAGGCAATCAAGCAACTGAGGGATCAAGGTGGTGAGGCCCAACGACCTCTGGTTTGTTTTACTTATCGCATTTACAACTAATCATAGCTTTCTGATCATCTGTTAATCGTATAGTCTGGTGTGAGGAAGAACACCGACCGGGGCTTCGATCCCTCGGCCGGTATATCAAACCAGGAGGATCCCTCGGCCGTGAGGATCCCTCGGTCTTGACATCCATTCACCGGCCGCGGGATCCATTTC
The DNA here is from genome assembly GCA_018127125.1 of Rhododendron griersonianum. NCBI lineage: Eukaryota > Viridiplantae > Streptophyta > Magnoliopsida > Ericales > Ericaceae > Rhododendron > Rhododendron griersonianum. The sequence goes on along the minus strand of CM030796.1, from coordinate 26,235,591 downwards.
CCTGGGACAGTTTTGATTTGTTTTCTGCTTTCTAATGCATGTATTACCATTCGCACTGGCTCACTTTACTCACTGTTCAAAGGCTAAATTAAATAGACTATGTATTGGAATTAAACAAAGCATCTACATGTCTTATGTTGAATAACTATGGGCCAGTCTCACGGCTGGGCAGAGAGGGGTGCCTAACACCTTCCCCTTACTGTACTTTTGGCTCCCGTACCCAGAATCTCTATCTGTTTTCCTAGTTTTAATAAACTAGGTGGCGACTCTGTTTTGATGATAACCGTTATCATGTGGCGATGTTCCTAGCCATGGGAATGTCCATGATTTCAGTTTACAAAGCAAGCAACCAATCGAGCAAACAAACGTGATCAATTTGTACGTAACAGCAAAATTTAGTTCAAAAGTTCTTAGAAACAACTTTTGAGCAACACCGTGCTCAAAAACATCAAAAATGTCCCGTCAAAATCATTAATGTTTTCTGGCTGATATAGGGGTGATCAACTGACAGTATGTAAATGCTAAGCTCATGTATGTTCTGATATACAAAATCATGGCTTCATTTGGTATAAGCAATGCTAAAAGGAAGAAGAAATTTATATACCATCTCTTGGAATACATGTTTGAGGCAATTAGAGAAAGAAAAAGAGTGATTTTGTGACAAGAAGAATGACTTTTAGAAGCATTGGAACAAGTTGAAATTCTAAAAGATCTAAAACACGCAACTTTTGATATTTAATCTCATAAACAATAAGTCGTACAATTATTGATGGTGCCATTTAACTGTAGTTTGAATTGTCTATGAGACTATTTGAATCTGTCAAAAGCTAAAACAGTAGATATAAGATAATGATCGACCATTTACAGTTAACCAACATTGCAGTTGGATACATACCAAAGCAGCATGTTCCTCCTGTATATGAATCAAATACTGTTGGGATTCCTCCTTGTGTTCTGCAAGCTTTTGGTCACAATTTCTTTCCATTTCTTGAACAGCCTTATCAGCCTGAAAGTCAAGAATGTTACCACGTCAACAAGATTATTAACGACCAATAGACGATGTAAATGACGAGGATTATGACCAAACCTTTTCTTTCTCAACGGTTTCTCAACCTCAAACTTCCTCCAGATATCGTTAATGGCCTGATGACAACTCCTCCCAGTTTTAATCAAAAGAACCATGTCCAAGCACTTTTAAAACATCATCTAACGTAAAAGGAGGAGGGAGGCACCTGATCATTTCTCTGAGATAGTTCTTTCAAATGTCTTGACAATTCTAATTGCTTACTTTCAAGCATCGAATCCTAATGCATCTTTGCTTCAGAAAGTTTACCTTCATCATCTACCAATGCCGCCTGATGCTGCAAAGGTAAATTTATTCAGTACACTGAGCTAGAGGTAAAAATTATTTCAGTATGCGGTCGTTCTAATCTTGGAAACCTCTATTTTTTGATCTTCCAACTCTTTCTCTCTATCCTTAGATTGCAGAACAAGCTGTTCCTTCTCCTCTAGAATAGTTTGAAGTTGGCCAACTTGCTTCTCCAGTGAATCTCGATGTTGCTCGTGCTTATCAACTTCTTATTGTAATCTTTCCACTTCCTCCGACTTTTTCTGTAGAATCTTTGCTCTCAGATTCCAATGCTTGAATTTTCAATAACAAGTCTTGCTGCAAGGTTCAAAGAAAGCAATGATTTTGTTTAGCATATCGGCATATCAACCAAAAAAGTCATGTAGATTAATATATTTACCATTTTACTCTCGAATCTTGAACTTTCTGATAAAGTTTTGTTAAGCAACAATTCCATTTCAGACTTCGTAGAAAGAACACTTTCTGCTTCAGATTCCAACCTCCGAATTCTCTCCTATGCTAAAGGCATTCCTCTGCATGCTGTACCATTGCAAATTCTTGACCTTTCCGCAGTTCAATGATCGTATTGTCTAACTCCTTATTCACCACTTGAAATGCATTTGTCTCTGTGTAACATGCAAAGTCATATTGTGGAGTTGATCATATTATTTTTTAACACACTAAGAACCAAGGTCTTTCTCCTCCTGAACCAACTTGAAGCAAGATGCAATAGTTTGAATCCTTTATCCCGTTCTTTTTACACCCACATTGATTAATTTCCAACAGTAAACTTCTCTTTTCAACACGCTGCCAGAGTCACAAATCCAGAAACAGACCATCAACAGAAGCAATGAATCTCGTACACATAAAACTTCAGTAAATTGTGAACTGTCTCTACAACATGTGGCCATGAAGATTCTTACCTTTTTCGTTGATAAGATTGGCAGCTTTGCACTGCTCATTTCTAAAAGATTTCTCCGCCTCATCTTTCTCAATGCTGAGTTCTTTCAACTCTTTTTCACTTACATTCATAACTCAAACACATATTAACCGTGAATTAAAGAAGTACAGGAGCAGAAATCTTTGGTTCCTACTGAAAAATGATAAGCTTCCACCTCACCAGCTTCCTTATTTTCGAAATGTATATGAAATTTCTTGTGAAACAACAAAACATGAATAACTTACAATTTCTAACAGTTTCTTCCGAAGACTCTAATTTCAAAGACCAAGTCTTCATCTGGTCATGCAAATTATCGATAGTTAATGCACTGGACAACAGCTTATCTTCAAAGAATTCCTTGTCTTTGTCAGCTGTTGAAATTTGAATTGTGGAACATGCAATCACGTGAATGTTTCCTTTTATTCTTCTATGTTTTTGTTAGAAAACCTCAGCCCATAAAGTCTCCTTAAAACCCAGGTGTTAAGGAGAGGGAAGCTAGTGCCTTATAACCAGCATAGAGAGAGGGCTTGTCCAGGCAATGTGGGACACAATCCAACACACCCCCTGGCCCACAAAGCGTGGCAACCGGATAACAATCAACGGTTCACCAATGAAAGGCCCAAACCAGAGCTCTGATACCATGTTAGAAAAGCTCAGCCCATAAAGTCTCCTTAAAACCCAGGTGTTAAGGAGAGGGAAGCTAGGGCCTTATAACCAGCACAGAGAGGGCTTGTCCAGGCAATGTGGGACACAATCCAATAGTTTTCCTCATTCAAGAGATGTAAAACTCCATAAACAACATAAGATACCATACCTGAAGTAGAGAAGAGAAACTTTCCCCATGAGCGATGGATCATAGAATTTGGTATGAGAAGAAATGCAATCAAAGGGGAGTACCGATATGTTGTTCTCTCGTAAGGGGACTTCCCGGAGGCCATTAGGGAAGCAGCATCAGAAAACACGAGGTAATCAACATCTGTATAGCTGACCTCCATATGAGTGTCCTGCCATTCTCCATAAACAATCAAAATAAGTCGAAGAACTGCTGAGAACAAAAGCAGAGAACGCGGATCTATTGACGGCATTGCTGCGACACAGGAGGGGAAAGTAGTCACCTTGACTATCGAATACTCAGTGGTAAAGTAGTTATACCCTTAAGTCCTAAACTCCCCACTCTCTCTCTCTCTCTCTACCCCACTTCAATCTCTTCCCCAACTCGACTTGTCTGCGTATTTTTCTCTCAATCCACACCCCTTCAATTAATAAAACATATGGCAATCTCCTAAGTCCCAACTGATGGCTTCATCCTACATAAACTAAAAGCAATGGATCTTATCATTCCACATAAGTTGCCACATGGCCTTTCCCCTAGTACATCCCCAAGATTAATTTCTTTCATTTTGAATCAGTTTAGTCTAATGCCAGATGTTCCTAAGGCACCAACGCCCTTGGTCTCTGTTCCAATTCCTTAATTTATCCTTTATTAACAGTCTAAATATACAGCACAAATGAAGGACAGTGTATCTTTTTACTCAGGCTCCATTGTCAAGATAGTGTACGGGCATCAGCACGTACCCATCTTTTGGCTTCAATAAATCGAGGGTAAAATTCTTTGTTGCTTTATATGACGGACCTCCCCAAGGTGGAGAGAAATACTGCGTCCCCCTAACAAAACAAACACTGGAATATAAAATCTATCTACATAGAGGAAAAGGAGGAAAAGCAGTAATATTAAACGTCAAAGGATAGTCCAATTTGGTCTAATTTTCAGCTTCGATTAACAACATCCTTGCTTTACATTTCCCAGGGATGATAAACCTGAGTTTCTCCATGTTTGTTAGATTCTTGCACAGCTCGAAGTTCTGTTTACAAGGTAGCTATGAGTTCCAGGGCTCACTTTTAGGACTTTCGAACCCTCAACCTGTTAGCAAACAATTGTGTCACATGTATAACGTCTATAGTCCACTCATTTCCTCTGCCTTTTTTTCCTTTAACATTTCTCTTGAACACCATTTACTGTTTTATTCAACTGATTCCTATAGAGAAATAATAGGTAGTACTGTAGTAGTAGGATAACAAAACTATGGCAGGTTGCTTCTAGATGGATCCACCCAAAACACTTCATTTTACACAGTTACAAATGTGACATGTCATCAAATATCTCACGACATCGAAGAACAAGTTAAGCACTCCCTGTATATGTGTGTTGTGTGCACAAAATAGAGATAAGAACTCACTTTAAATATACAGAAACATAAAAACAACACCACGCTCCAACCAGTAAAATGAGCTCATGTAGAGACCCGTGAATGTCTTTTAAAATTTTAATGTTTTATAAGTGGATAAAAGACGGTTTAATGTGAAAATTTTAGTTATGGGTTAATGTGTAAGGATTTGGAAAGTGTGGGTGTTAGTGTAATTTGGTGTATATATGTGTGTGATGAGTGGCAGGGGATTTATTTCCCCTCTCCACCTCTCGGTCTCTCACTCTCCCTCGCGCTCTCTCTCTCTCTCTCGGTTCTTTCTCTCTCTCACTCCCTCACCCCAAAAAAACTCATCTCCAACTCAAAACCCACAACAATCAACCTCAACCTCGTCTTCTACTTGCGTATTGGAGTTTGTATCTCGTTGGATGGGGCTTGGTTCGGTGTATTTAGCTCGGTTTGAATTTCGGAAGCTAGGGCTTGCTCAATCTCTTCGGTTTCGGCTTGGAAACTCGAGGTAGGGAATTCTACCTCTCTTTATATGCTTTATGAGTTGATTTGGTACTTAAATCGTGCCCTAGATCTTTGGTTTCGTTGTTGGAATTGTTCTGGTAAAATCTGAAAATCGTGCACTGAGAACCCAAGTCCTACCGGTAGAAATTGTGGACCTACCGGTAGAAACGCTGTCCAATAGTGTCACTTTTGTGAAATTTTGGTCTTCTACCGGTAGGAGATTAATGTCTACCGCTAGGTATTCAAAAATCTGTCATTTTTGTGAAATTTGGGTCTTCTACCGGTAGAGATTAATGTCTACCGGTAGACATTGAAAAATCAGCATTTTTGGAAAAATTTCGAACGAGCATAACTTTTTCATCCGAACTCCGTTTTGGACAAATTTTATATCGAAATTCATGTACCGGAGTTCTACTTTCCAATGGTAGTGGTCTCATCTCCTATTTCTTAATCAATAAGATTTGTTAGCCAAAATAAGATAGATGCGTTCGTAAACGTCGGATAATCCTTTTCCTTAGGATCGTGTGGGTGAGACACGGATGTACTTAGGCTCTCTTGAGTACTTAATTGAATGGTTTGACGAAGTTAGGGATATACTAGACTTTGTAGTGGTCGTTGAGTTCCGTATGAGTCCTTTGACACCGAAACGAGGGTTTAGAGAACATGAGGAATATAGGTGGGCGGTTGTATGTGTTGGCATGCGATGTGAAAAATGAACAAGTAAAACATTCCTTTGAGTTAAACAACGCTAGGCGTGGGTACATAAGACATCTTCCTTATGCTTGATATGTGGTATGTGAAGGTACGGGGTGTACTTCGAGGTACGGTGAGGGTGTGCGGTATTGTGATATGTTTAAAGGGAATGGCGTCTATAAATTTATTAGTCGGAATCTTGATATGCTTGACAGTTTGGAATGTTTTGAAATGTAATCAATATGGTGGATTGAAGAATCGTGGTACAACCGATAGATAGATGATAAAGTTAATTACGAAATGATGACGATTATGAAAAGTGTGGGAGGTGACCCAAGTGGTCGTTATTGAGGGAATAGACTCGGGGTGACCCTGCGCTCGAGGGAACTAGACCCGAGGTGACCCAAACGATTATTATTATTGAGGGAATAGACTCGGGGTGACCCTACGCACGAGGGAACTAGACCCGAGGTGACCCATGTGATGACTATTATAGAGGGAATAGACTCGGGGTGACCCTACGCTCGAGGGAAATAGACCCGAGGTGACCCAAGTGATGATTGAGGGGAAACAACTGATTAAAAGAAAAGAAAGGTTTTATCATGAAGGGTTTTGATGATGAAAAACATGGACACGAGAAAGATTGTAGTATCATATGAAGAATAATAAGATGATTCAGAATTAGTTATAGACTGATGTGGATTGACACGAGTTTATTAATGTATTTAGTTAAAGAAGCAAACGGTTAGTGACATTTATGTGAAGTCAATGACCTTAGACTATAGCTTGCGGCTTGTTGGTAGTCACTTGTGCATTGGGCGTATCTGTCTATGTTCACTCACTCGTGGTGCTTGATTTACCTCATTTGCATATAGAGTTTGCGTAGACTTTTCTACTGGGCTAGTGTAGCTCAAGCCTTATATCATTTTCAGGTGCCAATCCGGAACTGTAGCTTGCATGACTGGAGTGCTTGGAGTGTGGACATATCTTTTAGAAAGCTAACCAAAGGAGTTACTCATCCATCTTTGTAAATTTTGTTTGGTAGATGTATTTGAAACTTTAATTGTAAACCTTTTGACGAAGGAACATTGTAAACTCTTAACTCTCTATCGATACTCTATATTTATGTTGATTTGGGCCTCGGAGCCAAAGATGTAATCTTTTGGGAATTATTGGATGTTGAAGTGAGATTATGAGGATGGAAATGCTATATTATTTTGGGTATCGTACGGATAGTTGTGAGGTTTTATTTATAAAAATCCTCTATAAATATGTTGAAAATCGAGGGCGTGACAGCTCATGACATTGGTACAAGCTTTTTCATTTGTGTCTTTCAGAGATGGGTGGGGGCAGGGGTGCTGAAAATATTGTTGACCTCAAATTTTCGCTATCGTAATAAAAGCCTTGTCAGAATGCATCCACGTAAAAGAATAAAAACATCTGGACTCGATAAGTAACATCTTGACTTCCTTACTTCTAAATTCCAATATTTTCTCATTCCAGGAGAGCAAAAGCATACCTTTAGAGAAGGAGCAAGTTGGATAAAGTCTCCAACAATGAAATCAACATAATCTTCCACGCTGCAGACTTTTGCGTTACTTAATGCCATTTCCACTTTTTGAGAATCAATGTCAATAGCAACAACGTGATAGCACCTATATTACAACTGTCACGCTCTCGATTTTCAACATAAATATAAATAACATTTCGTAATTAAAAATCCGTATAATAGCGTACATCATACCCCAAAAGAGTTCTACTCAAGGCACATCGGTCCAATGGCTTGAGATTACAAAGAGTGAAGGAAGAGTTAAATAGTTTACAATTATCCATTTGACAAGATAGCTAAAATAAAGATACAATTACATCTTTCAAAGAAGAATGTTACGAGTGTCAATGAAATTTCCCCATGTCAGCTTTCAAAAGATTTCCAATCAATGCATGCACTGCACTCCATGCTACAGCCCCGAATTCACACCTGAAAAATGAAGGGTTGAGCAAACACGTGCCCAGTAGGAAAATCTCTACAAACCTTGTATGCAAAAGAGAAGATTTGGACATAAAATAATGAAACCTGAGACGACGAAAGAGAATGTAACCAATGCAACTTCATGAAGGGAACTCAAGACTCATAAGTATTTCACTTGTCATTTATCAATCTATTAGCCATCTTTTAATACGCTGTTAGTGGTCAAACTTCTTCTCACACACTCCTGCATTGAAAGATTTACATTCCGGGTCTTAAGGACCCCGTATATCTCCATTATGAGCTCTTGTAGCTCTTTCTCCAATAACACGCCGAACGATTTGCTTAAGAAACTTTCCGGGTTTCAGGGCCCCATATACCCATAATGCATTTCCGGGTGCTCAAGACCCCGTACATCCACTTTACATTCCGGGCACTCATGACCCCGTACATCCAATTTCAGTTCCGGGTATCAAGACCCCGTATGCCGACTACAATCCGTTGGTGTTGCATTTCATCATATATGTTCCTAAAGCTCTGATTTCACGATTCGAAGATAAAGAGAAAGAGAGTGATATTAAGTAAAAGGTTCACTCATCAATTCGTAATCCCATTTGTTTCCAAACTCGTTATCCCAACTCGCTCCTCGTACTACATGGCTTCTAGTGTTAAGTTATCGCGTCACATTTATGATTCATCCACCCTCCTATCTAACAATCAACCTTATCGACATACACTTTTAGTATGAACAAGTTCACTGTATCAATCTTAGCATTTCACATTATCACCATTGGTTAAACGAATGCACTAATGAAACATTAGGATGAAAATCCATTCCATACGATATTCTTGTTCAACGCAACGAGAGCCAACGAATGAGGTTGACCAAGGAATCATTGGAGCACAAGTAACCATGTTTGGAAGTGGTTTGGAATGGCCAAAAGTGTTCGGAGGTCAAAATAATGAGTTTCGAAGCAAAACAGTGAAAACTGGGTATAAGCTCACTGTATCGATACGGGTAAAATCCGTATCGATACGGGTTGACTACGAGTTTGTCCAGTTTGTAGGGTATCGATACGGGTTTACAGCCGTATCGATACAGATGCTGTTCGAGCGGATTTGCAGCAGATTTTCGAAACTTCGACTACGACAACTACAACAACAACAACCAAGCACGATTTCATGTACAATACCAACTCAATAACATACAAAAAGAGAGAGAAATCCCTACCTCGAACTTGGTGAACGAGCTCTAAACGAGAGATCGGGCCTCGGCCTCCAAAATCAACCCCTAGTCAAATACGAACCACCGAGCTCCTACGAACGCGATTCGAGCTCCAAAGCACGTAAGGATGAAAGATTGAAGGTGTATTGTATGGATTTTGTGTTGGTTTGGACGAATTTGGGAGAGATTGAGAGAGATGGAGAGAGAACCGAGAGAGAGAGGAGAGACCGGGAGAAGAGAGAGAGGATTTGGGATTTTTAATCCCCTACACTCACACCTCTCTATATATATACTAGCACACACATAATTACACATGCACCCCTCTACAAACAACTCTCTCACATTAACCCCAAATCATATAATTCGACAAATCTCACATTTTCTTCCAATTTCCAACATCGAATAATCCTTTAAATAATTTTCGAAAATTACGGGTCCTTACATTCTTCCCTCCTTAAAGAAATTTCGTCCCGAAATTTGCCAAACCAAGTCCAACCAACACACACTATACAGACACGCATCAGCCATAACATGGTTCATCACGCCACAATTCAGTAATCATGCAAATCTTCGTCATAACTCAAGTCAATAAAATCGAAATAGACGTAAGCATTCCTTTCTAACATTGTCCTCCTATTCCCACGTAAGTTTACACTAACGGCATCACCTTACCCTTCAAACTTACTCACGTAGATCTAGGATACGTGTCGGATTCTCACCATGGGACACGTCAGTTTCTAACTCAAATTTGGACACCATATTCATACGTATATCTAACACAACACAAATGCTCAAAAGTCTCGGCGGCATTGCCAGACGGTACGCAATTTCTAAGCTTCCCCTAGTTGTTGCGAAATTCTCTATATACAATCACCTATTTCCATACAGAAATCTTACCTTTGAATATATATACGACCCGATAGTCCAATTGACTTCCCGAGACTTCCATTTAGAAGGTGCGGTGATCAATCGCCTCTTCCAACTGGATTTCATCGGTGTCGCTTAGGTATCCGAGGAACACACACCGTATTCGGTACTTGACTTATCTCACTAACAGTATAAGCTCTCTTCTAATTGTCCCAAACAAGACAAAGCTCAACACGACGACACCTTACCCAATACGTGAATTCTCCCACTTTAAATGACAAAGGGTGATGTCAACGGTCAACACAATCCTTCGGTTATCTCAAACGAAACAAGTGAGCTCCAAACTCGAATACCGATCAAGATCTCAAAGAACAGGGGCGAGGCATCCGGAATTTGAAGAATACGTGATATCTTTAAAATCTCCAAGCAATAAACCCAACGTTCCGACCATAACCTTCCTATTGCTCTATAAGCCAAATGAATCAATGAATGACTCCTAGTATATGACTGATTTCAATACTGAGAACAATCTCATAGTAACAAAGTAAGCCACTGTACAAACAAATTGAGGCGAGACCAATAATTTACCCATTACCAAAGATAAGCAAAGCTTTCAACAAATTGAAATTGAGTAACTTAGAATGAACTCTGTGCTTCCAGAGTTGAGAGATTTCAACAAAGACTACAATTCTGAATGCCACAGAGAACAACTACAACAAGTGAAGTTGAATTGAACAACAACCATAAGTCAATATCAATCAATATGTCACCAAGAATTTTGGTCCCAAATACGTGAGTATTACGACACAAGAACTTGAATGGAATAGCAATCTTCAATACATAGACTAGTAGCTGCAACAGTGGCATCGACACCAATCAATGAAGTCTAGATGAGCAAACCGATACGATGCAAAAGTAGGTTCCAATCATGTAACTTCAAGATTGAGGAGTCACAACAAACTGTGGCGCCAAAGTAAACAACGATGGCAACAAGGTCCATATTTGACGGTATGAATGAATTTGCATAACATCAGACATGTGAGATTTTTCTTTAAAGGGCTACGAACTCAATGCACCAACTCACACACCGAAGCCAGGAATTTGGAAAAGTTAGTTCAATTTTCCTACCATTTCACAATTCTAGGAAACTAGTGCATACATTTTGACAAAAGAGCATCCCGATACAAGTGACGAGAATAATGTAAAGATAGATCCAAAACCGACAAAAGACATACAACCGAGCTTAGACCGATACCAGATGGCGCAAGATTCTCGATGAGCCGGAACGAAATAGTATTGATCAAACCATGTACCTTTAAGATTAAGGAAAAGGCCACAATTTTAACAAGATTCGAACTTGAAAACACAAAGAATATAATGTCATTGAAGACATCACTACTAACTTGGCCTTAATAGATAGGTGTTGCAACAGCGGAGATCAAGTGAATGGCAACTACGAACTGAGAGAATTGTAACCACAGCGACGGAATTCCAGATTGACCAGCGGGATTTTATACCACGAATCATAACGTAAGAAGTAGAACAAGAGTACAAGACAAGAAATATTCATTGATTTCATTAACAAGTATGTCAAAATCGATAGTAAACACACCACAAGATATCTCGTAACAAGGATCCGGGTGGCATGAGGGAGCATTAGAAATGATTGTGAGATAATTGATGCAGGTGTCAAAACCTATTCAACCCAATGATCAAACGACCTCATGAACAACCAGCTCAGATACAAATTTCGATTAGAGTTCAACTAGACCATAGAAAAGAAAAAAAAACAGTAAGAGAAAGACTTGGATAGAGACACACTCGACATATAGCAAATAATCACTGGTGTAACCAAACCTTTCCCAAGGCAGAACCAAACCTCGCTTTACACCCAATAGGGAATCAAAGGCTAAAGGATAACTTAGAATAACCAACTCATAGTCTCAACAATTAAGAATAGATTAAAAATTTTCGATGTTCCAATTCAAGTCAAAGGAAAGATGCAAATTGTATATTTATGGCATGTTCCCGAATTAAAAGATTCTAGTAAAGAATTTAAATGAGATGGGAGAAATTACCCCTATACATCCGATGTCTCTGGAACCTGAGAAACGGTAGGATTCGCTCCTCACTCAACGTGTGACCCCTGACCCGAAGTAGACTGGAACTGTGAATGATGCCGAACAAAACTCTGTCCTGGTCTCACTGAACTAGACCCACTATGCCTTCCTACTTTCCGAGGGCATCTTCTTGCAAGATGATCAGGTGCACCGCAAATGAAGCACGCCTTTTGTTGTTGTGAACACTGAGCACGAAAGTGACCCGGCTGACCACATCGATGACACACGATTTGTGGTCTGACAGAAACTCCATGACTTCACGATGAAGTAGGTGATCCAAAACTCTGCTGAATCTGCAAAGTTTGTTGTGGTTCCCGTTGCCTCTTCTTCCCCTGACTCCCAGAACTTCCCGAAGGCAAACTTGCACTAGCGGACGATTGCTTGGGTTCCCACACTTCCACATCTCCGTGTATACTCACTGGATTCTCAACACTTCTTGCACATTCGACAATCTCAGAAAACCTCCCAATGCGCTGGCTCACCACTAACAACTTAATAGATGGGTGTAACCCTCTCTCAAAACGCCTACACTTCCTTTCCTCTAACGCCACTAACTCTGGTGCAAAGCGTGATAAGGATTGAAATTTTATAGCGTAATCAGAGACTGTCATATTTCCTTGCTCTAACTCCTCGAACTGCCCTCTAAGTTTCTCACGGTACGTTTCTGGAAAATATTGATTCTCAAAGAGTTCTTCAAACTCAGCCCAAGTCAGGTTCTCTACATCTGGTTCATTTGTTCGATTAATAGCCAAGCCATTGTCCTAGCATCCTTTCTTGCTCCTAAAACCGATTCCCACCACTCATTTGCCTCACCGATAAGTTGAATGGCCACAATACCCACTCGAAGGTCATCTTCCGTAATCTTAAGAGCGTTAAAGATTTTACGAATTTGTGCTAGCCAATGGTCGGCCACAAGAGGATCACTACTCTCCCCATCGAATTGAGGCGGTTTCATACGGCAAAATGCCCTCATCACTTCCATGGCACGATCACCCTAAGTGCTGGATTCAAAAGATTCGACTCTGCAAGTGCTGCTATGATTTCCCTAGCAAGGTTATTCTCACGTCTCGGTGGCATCGTGCTACAAAAATTGAAAGCTTAACACAATTAACGACAATTACCATCAATTACGACAACTATTAACAACAACCACAGTTCCATCGCGAGATCAAGTCTCCAACTCCCCCGGCACGGGTCAACAATACCACAATACCTCATGTCATCATAGATGCAATGTCACACCGATGCACTGACTCATTCATGCAAGCACACATGTTATGTAATTTTTTTTTTTTTTGCAATGTTTTTGAACCCATGAGACTAAAGTCTCCCCACGGTCTCAAAGTATTCTAAGCCTATGCTCTGATACCAAGTTGTCACGCCCTCGATTTTCAACATAAATATAAATAACATTTCGTAATTAAAAATCCGTATAATAGCGTACATCATACCCCAAAAGAGTTCTACTCAAGGCACATCGGTCCAATGGCTTGAGATTACAAAGAGTGAAGGAAGAGTTAAATAGTTTACAATTATCCATTTGACAAGATAGCTAAAATAAAGATACAATTACATCTTTCAAAGAAGAATGTTACGAGTGTCAATGAAATTTCCCCATGTCAGCTTTCAAAAGATTTCCAATCAATGCATGCACTGCACTCCATGCTACAGCCCCGAATTCACACCTGAAAAATGAAGGGTTGAGCAAACACGTGCCCAGTAGGAAAATCTCTACAAACCTTGTATGCAAAAGAGAAGATTTGGACATAAAATAATGAAACCTGAGACGACGAAAGAGAATGTAACCAATGCAACTTCATGAAGGGAACTCAAGACTCATAAGTATTTCACTTGTCATTTATCAATCTATTAGCCATCTTTTAATACGCTGTTAGTGGTCAAACTTCTTCTCACACACTCCTGCATTGAAAGATTTACATTCCGGGTCTTAAGGACCCCGTATATCTCCATTATGAGCTCTTGTAGCTCTTTCTCCAATAACACGCCGAACGATTTGCTTAAGAAACTTTCCGGGTTTCAAGGCCCCATATACCCATAATGCATTTCCGGGTGCTCAAGACCCCGTACATCCACTTTACATTCCGGGCACTCATGACCCCGTACATCCAATTTCAGTTCCGGGTATCAAGACCCCGTATGCCGACTACAATCCGTTGGTGTTGCATTTCATCATATATGTTCCTAAAGCTCTGATTTCACGATTCGAAGATAAAGAGAAAGAGAGTGATATTAAGTAAAAGGTTCACTCATCAATTCGTAATCCCATTTGTTTCCAAACTTGTTATCCCAACTCGCTCCTCGTACTACATGGCTTCTAGTGTTAAGTTATCGCGTCACATTTATGATTCATCCACCCTCCTATCTAACAATCAACCTTATCGACATACACTTTTAGTATGAACAAGTTCACTGTATCAATCTTAGCATTTCACATTATCACCATTGGTTAAACGAATGCACTAATGAAACATTAGGATGAAAATCCATTCCATACGATATTCTTGTTCAACGCAACGAGAGCCAACGAATGAGGTTGACCAAGGAATCATTGGAGCACAAGTAACCATGTTTGGAAGTGGTTTGGAATGGCCAAAAGTGTTCGGAGGTCAAAATAATGAGTTTCGAAGCAAAACAGTGAAAACTGGGTATAAGCTCACTGTATCGATACGGGTAAAATCCGTATCGATACGGGTTGACTACGAGTTTGTCCAGTTTGTAGGGTATCGATACGGGTTTACAGCCGTATCGATACAGATGCTGTTCGAGCGGATTTGCAGCAGATTTTCGAAACTTCGACTACGACAACTACAACAACAACAACCAAGCACGATTTCATGTACAATACCAACTCAATAACATACAAAAAGAGAGAGAAATCCCTACCTCGAACTTGGTGAACGAGCTCTAAACGAGAGATCGGGCCTCGGCCTCCAAAATCAACCCCGAGTCAAATACGAACCACCGAGCTCCTACGAACGCGATTCGAGCTCCAAAGCACGTAAGGATGAAAGATTGGAAGGTGTATTGTATGGGTTTTGTGTTGGTTTGGACGAATTTGGGAGAGATTGAGAGAGATGGAGAGAGAACCGAGAGAGAGAGGAGAGACCGGGAGAAGAGAGAGAGGATTTGGGATTTTTAATCCCCTACACTCACACCTCTCTATATATACTAGCACACACATAATTACACATGCACCCCTCTACAAACAACTCTCTCACATTAACCCCAAATCATATAATTCGACAAATCTCACATTTTCTTCCAATTTCCAACATCGAATAATCCTTTAAATAATTTTCGAAAATTACGGGTCCTTACAACAACAGAAATACACGAGCTCACTCCAAGTACCTGATACTGTTTGTCCCCATAAAGGAAAACATTGGTCAAATGCAAGGTTAACCATACTAAGATTGGAAGCCAAAAAGGAAACTACACAGAACTATCTATTATTGTGTCTATCAAGTCTAATACTGAAGGAAAGCGTGCGAGATATATCATATAAGTATATAATGTTTGGAGGTTTGTCTATGGGTATCCATTAGGCTAGAGCCCACAAGCGTTGCATTGTTTGGCTTATCTTAACCAAAGCATACAAAACAACACTCCAATAAGACCACCAATTAAAAGTTCGTATTAATAAGTCATTGGAAAACGGCATTTTGTAATGATTCGAGAATGAAATAGTCATAATCTTGTACAAAGGACAGACATCATTAAACTCATAACATTATCCGACCGAACATCTAAAAGGCCCCTGGGATGAGAAGCGAATAAGATTAGAAGCAGTTTGCTAATTCAGAATATATTCTCAATTCTGCACCATGGAATTCCACAATGAAAGAAGAAGGGAAGATCGGTAAGTAGCACAGTAAATGGAGAGTTCTATTAGGCAACTAAAAACTCGTTTAAAAACATGCAAAATCCTATGCAGACATGATTTATTGGCATAAAGGAAAACAAGATAGAGGTGGATTGAAAGGCCTGAGTGAGCCTAATCAGACTCACATAACCAACCCCAAATAACTGAGAGAAAACTTTGTTGAGTTATCTCATTGTCCAAAAACTCACTAACATATGGTCTCCTAAAAAATGAACAATGTAACCCCTTAAAAACTTAAAAGTAGGCAAGACCTACAACTTAAACATAAGCAAGACAATGCTATCAAACCAAATCAACTTGACTTTCCAACCAAGTGCCACACTTAACTATGTTTTCTTTATTTTTTTGGGATACGAAATAAATTTATTGAAAACATCCTTAAGATATAAAGTACTCCCAATCAAGTCCGCATTAAGGGCCTGGCATCATTCTTTGCCAAGATTGGTTTTCTATTTAATGGAATAGGGAAATATGCACTCGCAGTTGATTTCTTCAATAATAGACCATTCCCTAAATCATTATGAACTCGATTCAGCCTTTTCACTATCAACACACTACCGATAGAAAAATACTGTAAAAGAAATTAATATGAAAATATACGTGATTTGGGCCCCTCCTAAACACAAATTCTGTGTACGCCACTTACAGCAACTCCAACCAAATTACGAAAATCATCAATCCATGAAACATGAAATATCAGTTTCTTCAAAGAAAGCAAGCAAGATCTTTCGACATTACCAAGGAAGAAATAAATCAAAATTACAAACCAACCTCGTAGCAAAATCAACGAATAACAAATTTAGGTCAGAAATGGAAAAATAACATCGAAAAATCAAATCCCTATTTTCAGAACCACGACACAAACAACGCACCGAATTACAAAAATCCCAAAAAATACCTCAAAATAATCATCACAAACAAATTGAAAAGAACTAATCGAACCTGAATGAGGTAGGAATTGGACGAAAGCTCAAACATTCAGTAGGGAACAAAGGTTCATCGATCAGCTATTGGAAGAAATAGAGAACAAGAAACACACCTAATACTGACGATTGAACACATAAATGGAGCAATAATCGAGCGTGTTCTCTCAAGGACAGCAACAGACACTACAACAGTTGAACAGTACTTCAGCCTTGCCGACAAAGCAACGGAAAAACATGGTAAGGAAGAAGAACAATAAAAAAAATTGACACTACACGACCATCTACAGGTAATACTCTATAAATAGATTACAATAGGAGAGGTGACAAAAAAAGGAATAAGCACAGCACCATACCTGACAACACAATAGCAATGTGCTTAACAATCATATACTTGAAACTTGAAAAAAAAAAAACCCAAAAAATAGATGAGACTTCATATTAGGCGAACCAAATGCAACAGGGAAAAACCATAAAGCAAACCATGACAAGCCAATATCACTCCCAGCTAGAACCAATCCTAATACATGACTCAAACAAGCAAGCATATGGGAGAATTGTAAGAACAATAGCACATCATTGAGACAAACAATCCCACAAGATTATTGAACCTTGCAATAATCTCTCAATCCAAAATAACAGCAGGGTTAATTATATAATAGCCTCATGTTAAGTTCATGAAAATTGGGTTCTAGTAATCACCCCTAACTAGGAATCATAGGAAGTATACAGATTTTTCAAGCCAATAAACCAACAATTTGAAAGAAAGAATCTGAAAGTACTCCATCAGCATATGATGCATATCCATCAAACGAAGCACAAGTTGTTAGGTAATAGCAAGGGAAACCCCCAAGAAATCAAAAAATTCAAATGATAGAAGGAACCCGAATTAGTATTTGTATCGTGGCGAACAAGAACATCTATTCAACCCAAAACTATCTTCTACCGATAAGGAATCGCCAGCCATAACACAAAGGGAACGGAATTCAAACTAGAAACTAAATTCCCAAGAACCAGACTAGAAACTAAATTACCAATGTTAAAATTGTAAATATGGAACCAAACTAGAAACTAAATTCAAAACCCTAGAAAACTGCAGAACACGAAGTAGAAATAGAGAGGATACCGATTGAGAATCCCCAGGCTTGCCCTAGAAACAGGAATGGAGCGTTGAACCTTCGACGTGCTGCGCTATTTCGGTGACGATACACGGCTTGGATGAAGCGGTGCTTTTAGATCCGACGGTTTATGCTTCTTCCATGAATTCGAAGGAATATAGGTAGTGTATACGTTGCATGGTTTTTTCTTTAGGCGGTAATTGACTGAATTGATTTCTCTTGACATACACAACCTGTGACATGCCCACCTGCACACCAAGGGGATACAGCATACACGCTCCACAACACCTTCATTTAGTTGCCTTCTTTTAAAATAGGAGTAATACCAAGCCAACTCACAGCTTTAGCCCTCGGCATGGCAGATTTACAGCCCATAACTCTGTACGTGCACCTGCACAATCTGCTATATAGAAGTAATAGCAACACAAACCAATGAGCCAGCAACCTAATAATGGCAGTCTGAAACAGCATGAAAGAGCCAGCTACCTGATATTATAAAGTTATGTGAGACCCCATTCATTGACAAACCAACCAGCTTGAGAACCTTGGGGAAGTTTACCCAAGAATAACAATCTGGACTTCATGACCAAACAAATCTTATGCACAGTTACAGCAACAGAACAAGTTATGTTTTGGAATTTCCGCAGATTCCTTTCCATCCAAATATAATAAACAGTGACAGTGAAAGCTAACTTAATTGTGGTGGATCTCAGAGATTTGCCCTTAACTGCA
Source organism: Rhododendron griersonianum (assembly GCA_018127125.1). Taxonomy (NCBI): domain Eukaryota; kingdom Viridiplantae; phylum Streptophyta; class Magnoliopsida; order Ericales; family Ericaceae; genus Rhododendron; species Rhododendron griersonianum. The sequence goes on along the minus strand of CM030796.1, from coordinate 26,217,038 downwards.
GATGGTCAATCCAATTAGCCCAAGTCCGAGGGGACCATGTTTCATTCAACTTGTTTATAATGGCATTCCAAACTCGGGTGGAATAAGAGCAATTAAAAAACAAATGGTCGTGACTCTCATTATCAGGATAAAGACTACAACAAGAAATAGACTTCATTCCAAAAAGTACAAGTCTATCTTCAGTGTAAAGTCTATTAAGAATAGCTAGCCAAGAGATAACACTGCATTTTGGCACATGAGCAGGAAACCATACCAACTTGTTCCAGGGGACAGTAGGATAGTGAACTCTAAGTGCATCCCAAAGAGATGATACAGTAAAATGTCCAGAGGGAGTACGGGACCATCTTCATTGATCAACTTTCTCTAGATTGGAAGTCACAATCCCACAAGAGGAGGAAGATTATTCCTAATCTCCTTAAGTACTAGTGATTGAGTGATGGGGAGGTTCCATGTAGAGTCACGAATGATATGGGACACAGTAGAGTCATTGGGGTAACCAGAGTCATAAGTAATCCTAGAGCCATATTTTTGGATGAGAGGACGGAGAGGGTGCCAATTGTCATACCAAAGTGAAGTGGACTGCCCATTCCCAACAATGTACTTGATGAAGGGCTAGACAATAGGTCTAAGATTCAGGGGTTTCCTCCAAACCCAGGACAGGCTACTGGGCATTTTAACACACCAGAAGTTCCTACCCTTGAGTAAATAGGACTTAACCCATTGACACCACATAGATTGTTTTCCTCCTGATATGAGAAACCAGATATGCTTGGCAATGGCAGCTTTATTCCAGATTTGTAATGATTTAAAACCTAAACCACCTTCACTCTTGGGAGAGCACAGATGCTCCCAAGAGACTTTAGCACCTGATTTTTTGAGGTCAGGACCAGACCACAGGAAGGCTATGAGAATGGACTCAATATACTTGATTACCTTTTTGGGAAGGATAAACAATGAAGACCAATATGTTTGCATGGAAAAGAGGACATTTGTAATTAGTTGGACTCTACCAGCACAAGTAAGATCCCTGTTTGTCCAAGATTTGGTTCTGACAGTGATCTTATCCACCATACTCTTACAATCAGTGTGATTTAATTTAGTGGAAAGAATTGGAACCCCCAAGTATCTCATAGGTAAATTACCTTCCTTGAATCCAAGAAGATTCAAAATTACTAATCTGGTGCTAGGTTGAACACCATAGAAGAATATGTTGCTTTTGCCTGGACTGGGGGATAAACCAGATAAAGCTTCAAATTCATTCAAAGCACTCTGTATGTGCTTAATAGAGCTGGTATCCCCCTTACAAAATATCATGAGATCATCAGCAAAACAAAGATTAATCAGTTTGTTTTGCTCACACCTCCAATGAAAATGAAAGTGGGGAATGTAGATTTCTCCTTCAGGAGACTGGTCAAGACTTCCATAACAATTACAAATAGGTAGGAAGGGTCTCCCAGCCTAAGACCTTTCGGACCATGAATAAAGCTAGTGACTTCACCATTGATACTAAGGGAATAGTTTGCAGTGGTGACACAAGCCTGGAGCCACTTATTCATTTTGGGGTGAAAATTCATTGCAGTAAGAACAGCCCACAGAAACTCCCATCTAACATTGTCATAAGCCTTCATGATATCCACCTTCATTGCACATCTAGGTGAGGGAAAGGATTTATGGTAGCCTCTCATCATCTCCTGAGTGATAAAAATGTTGTCTGCTATTCTCCTCCCTTTGACAAATCCAGATTGAACCGGATCTATAAGGAGGGGAAGAGCAGATTGGATTTTCTTAGCTAGGATTTTAGCAATGCATTTGTATATGGTATTGCAGCAAGAGAAAGGCCTAAAATCACTAACTTTGGAAGGATTAGGAATCTTCGGAACAAGTGCTATTATAGTGGAGTTTGCCTTTCTCAAAAGCTGTCCTGATCTAAAAACAAGCTCTTAACTGCATCAGTTACTTCATGCCCAACTATAGGCCAAGCCTTCTTAAAAAAAACCATCATCCAGAACAAGACTGGTGATCTTGCTCCTGTTTCTGTTATTACTAACAGATTTAAAAAAGAAGGAAGTGCACTGATCACCAAGTTTAAGCCATTGAATCCTCGACTTTTGCATTGCAAAACTTTCCTCAGCCCTAGCAAGGACAAGAAATTGTTTGTACAACTCTCTTTCCTTGGTCTGGTAGATAGGATTATCAGGGTTAATACTCAGATCATTTTGAATGGACTCAAGATGAAGTTTGGATTCTTGAACTCTACTAGAAATGGCACTAAATTCATGGGAGTTAAGATTCTTGAACTCCTTTTGAAGTAGTTTAAGCTTTTCACAAACGCAATACATGCGATTTCCAATGATGATTTTCCTCCACACTTTCTGAGTTGTTGAGATGAACAGAGGATGATCAACAGAGAAATCAAAAAATTTGAAAGGCTTAGGAGCAGGTCTAGGAGAGGGAGTCAGGAAAACTACACCAGGAGAGTGATCAGATATTCCAGGGGTATGAAAATAAGCAGAAGAGCAGCTGAATGTTTTGATCCACTCGTCATTGACAAGGATTCTGTCAATCTTGGAGGACACAGAGTTGGTAGCATCTTGTTTATCTGCCCAAGTGAAGAAGCAACCAGAGTACCTAAGGTCCTCCAATTCAATAGATTAAAGACAATCATTAAAGTCATTCGTGTATGGGGGCCAATGTGTTAGTCCACCATACTTTTCATCGGGCCGTCTAATGGCATTGAAATCACCAAGAACAATCCAAGGAGCAGAGCATTGGTGATTTTGAAGGCTACTCCAAAGATCCTGCCAAGAAGACATGATCATCAGCATGAGTGTGGATCTCACAATGGACAAACTGGCTATTCAAGTCCAAAACCTTAACAGAGATGTCTTGGGGGTTACAACAAACCAAAATTCTCCCTATTGGAGCATGAGTGTAGTTGTGAGTGAAGTGCCAGTTAGGACATATGTATATGACAATCCTCTCTGCTCTAGGTTCTTTAATTTTGTGTTCAATGAGTCCCACTAAGGACAACTTATTATTCTTAATAAAAATTTTAGCTTCCTTTTGTTTGATTGGATCGTTCAACCCACGGATATTCCAAAACCCAAAGCTTAAAGCAGAACTAGGCATAAAATTAATAGAAATAGACAAAAGAAATAGCAGATAATATAAAACTATTTATTAACTGAAACGTAAAAGGACTAGGACTTCCCTTTGGAGCTTGAGAGGTTCTTGATTTTTGCAGCTTTGGCTGCCTTCTTAGCAGCTTTTTTAGACAAGACTGGAGTAAATGGTGAATCATCAGAATGATCCCTTTCATTAACCACATCACTAGCTGCCTCCACCATAGAGTTAGGTTGGATAATAGCCAATTGCAACAAGGAAGGGTCTCCTGGATCGTGATTTTTAACTGGAAGGGTACACAATATGCTACCAGCCTTCTCCACGTTTGTAATTATAATGTCATTCACTGAAGCTTCAGAGGAACCTATAGAGGTTATAGCAGAAGGACCCCCAACCAAAGAGAGCACAGTTAACTCCCCTTCTTGGTTAACAGATGAAGCTTCCACAATATTAGGAATTGGAACAGCTTTGCTTTTGCCTTTCCCAACCTGCTGCCATACCTAAGTAACCACTGGTTTAGGTTTAGCCACTAATGACTTGGAGCATTGATGGGAAGTATGCCCAAGTCTGAGCCATTGAATCCTCGACTTTTGCATTCCAAAACTTTCCTCAGCCCTAGCAAGGACAAGAAATTGTTTGGAAAACTCTCTTTCCTTGGTCTGGTAGATAGGATTATCAGGGTTAATACTCAGATCTTTTTGAATGGACTCAAGATGATGTTTGGATTCTTGAACTCTACTAGAAATGGCACTAAATTCATGGGAGTTAAGATTCTTGAACTCCTTTTGAAGTAGTTTAAGCTTTTCACAAACGCAATACATGTGATTTCCAATGATGATTTTCCTCCACACTTTCTGAGTTGTTGAGATGAACAGAGGATGATCAGCCAAGAAATCAAAAAATTTGAAAGGCTTAGGAGCAGGTCTAGGAGAGGGAGTCAGGAAAACTACACCAGGAGAGTGATCAGATATTCCAGGGGTATGAAAATAAGCAGAAGAGCAGCTAAATGTTTTGATCCACTCGTCATTGACAAGGATTCTGTCAATCTTGGAGGACACAGAGTTGGTAGCATCTTGTTTATCTGCCCAAGTGAAGAAGCAACCAGAGTACCTAAGGTCCTCCAATTCAATAGATTAAAGACAATCATTAAAGTCATTCGTGTATGGGGGCCAATGAGTTAGTCCACCATACTTTTCATCGGGCCGTCTAATGGCATTGAAATCACCAAGAACAATCCAAGGAGCAGAGCATTGGTGATTTTGAAGGCTACTCCAAAGATCCTGCCAAGAAGACATGATCATCAGCATGAGTGTGGATCTCACAATGGACAAACTGGCTATTCAAGTCTAAAACCTTAACAGAGATGTCTTGGGGGTTACAACAAACCAAAATTCTCCCTATTGGAGCATGAGTGTAGTTGTGAGTGAAGTGCCAGTTAGGACATATGTATATGACAATCCTCTCTGCTCTAGGTTCTTTAATTTTGTGTTCAATGAGTCCCACTAAGGACAACTTATTATTCTTAACAAAAAATTTAGCTTCCTTTTGTTTGATTGGATCGTTCAACCCACGGATATTCCAAAACCCAAAGCTTAAAGCAGAACTAGGCATAAAATTAAAAGAAAGAGACAAAAGAAATAGCAGATAATATAAAACTATTTATTAACTGAAACGTAAAAGGACTAGGACTTCCCTTTGGAGCTTGAGAGGTTCTTAATTTTTGCAGCTTTGGCTGCCTTCTTAGCAGCTTTTTTAGACAAGACTGGAGTAAATGGTGAATCATCAGAATGATCCCTTTCATTAACCACATCACTAGCTGCCTCCACCATAGAGTTAGGTTGGATAATAGCCAATTGCAACAAGGAAGGGTCTCCTGGATCGTGATTTTTAACTGGAAGGGTACACAATATGCTACCAGCCTTCTCCACGTTTGTAATTATAATGTCATTCACTGAAGCTTCAGAGGAACCTATAGAGGTTATAGCAGAAGGACCCCCAACCAAAGAGAGCTCAGTTAACTCCCCTTCTTGGTTAACAGATGAAGCTTCCACAATATTAGGAATTGGAACAGCTTTGCTTTTGCCTTTCCCAACCTGCTGCCATACCTCAGTAACCACTGGTTTAGGTTTAGCCACGGATGACTTGGAGCATTGATGGGAAGTATGCCCAAACACCTTACAAAACTCACAAATTGGTGGAAGGACTTGGTATTCTACACTAACCACAACAGTTTCTCCAGCGACTGTAATGGCAACATCCTCCGGAAGTTCAAGATTGGCATCAATCTCAACTTATATTTGAGCACTATTCTCGCATTTTTTCTCGTACTTTCTCAACATTGTGTCCAGACTATAGCAAAAGAAGAAATTAAAGCTCAGAAAAACACCAAGCTAAATGAAAACTAAAACACAGCAACAGGAACAGTACTTTATATTACCAATTTATCATCAACAAGCAAAACTGAAAGCAAGTTAGCCCAGGGTAAAGTTGCAAGTACCTTCTCAACCAAACAAGGAAGAAAAATGGCAGCTTCTGACACAGTCAATGTGTACCACTCAATCCGCAACATGTCAAAAAGTTCGGGAAGAAATTCGAGTACCTGATCATTTTTCCTAGAAACACAATAACCAAACTTAGTACCAAATGCATCACTAGAATAGAATGCGAATGGACATGTAAAACCAAAAAAAACTAATCAATTCTATACCTTGAGTAGGCATGACGTGTTAGATTCACAGAACCGTAGAACAAACCACCTCAAAAGTATATCAAGAAGTGCCCGGAGAGTCAGCATAAGTTTAAGTTAAACATGCCAATTGCATAATTAGACTTGAGAGTAAATCCAAGTAACCCCGAGTGGTAGCTGAAAAATCACCTTATGCAGCATCTCGATTCCATCAACCTGCATCTTGAAGTCTGTGCTCAGAAGCCTTCGATGCAAATCCTCTCTGAAATACTTCATAAGATCATTATGAGGAAAGCATACAATTAAGAATATCTCAACTTCAGATAGGACAAATGGCATAGAATTTAGAAGACACCCTCAATGTACACACTCAAAAGCACATACACGTGGCTCTACAAATTTAAACCTGTGGACAACCAATCTCTCCCTTTCGTTCTAATGGAATACTGGACCAAGAATATGGGACGGAGGAAGTAACTCTTGAAAGCTTAATCAAGACAAACTATAATATTTTTCAAAACTCGAGGGCTTGACTAATTGCTACCTGTGCAGGTAAATACTTTAGTACAATACATCTCTGCAAAGCTTAAAAGGGAATCACACAAACATACAACTGTATTTGTACACATTTGCATGGATTTGTTTACTGAAATTAGTGTAATTCAACGTGCTTTGCACGACACCACATGCTCAGTCTTTGAGAATTTTGGTTAAGCTCAGACAATAGTGGTTTCATAGAGAAAAATATTTAGAGTATCAAGTATTTCTTATTTGCGTTTCTTATTTGCAGATACATAAATCATTTAGCCTCTGATATTAATTGGATTGTGCTAATAATTATCTTCCAAACAAAGAGACCCTACGGGTAATTCTATATATATATTTTGGATCGGCAACAAACTTTATTTAAACTCGACAAAAGGTACATCGAGGGTATTTAGAGTCATATCCAAGCCTCAAAAGGAAAATGAGGGCATAGAATATGGCAAAAAGATAGAAAACAGAAAAAGAGATTACATCCAACAAGAAATTGAAAATGATACTCCCTTGAGTGACTGCATCTTAAGGTTTGAAGGAGTAGGCAATATAGCAGTTGAGAGGAATCCTACATGGCTTAAAGACATAGTGGTTGGAGGCATGAAGAATATTAAGATCCCAAAAGATAAATCCAGGAGCATTAATCAGTGATGAATATCCAATCCGTCAGCAAAATCAGTGATAAGGGTCCAGTTGAATTTGAGCATTGAAGTAGCAGGAATTGGGGAGGGCTCCATCCTGGCCTAAAAAATGGGGGGGAATTGGTTCCATAACAGGTATGGATAGTCCAAACCAGCACAGAATTGCCATCCAAAAGAACATCCACAGGCACAAAACAGCTCGAGGATCAGCATCTGACTCAGAGGCATGCCAAAACTTGGAGAATATTTCCAAACTCTGGCGTGGAAGAAGGTTACCAAAATTTGGATTAGAACTCCAAGCTAGCATGAGAATTGATTCAGATCTTGGCAGCAATAGCCAAGACTGCAGCAGCAACATATACCTCTCTCTACTCATTTTCAGCTTGAAGTTGAACATGTTTTAGCTCATCACTGTGGTTGGATTTAAGGTTCAATTCCTTTGAACTACGCTCCTACTGGATACAGGTGATCTGCCAAATGAATATTACGAAAGTCAAACTTCTGTACGTAACAGCAAAATTTTGTTCAGAAGTTCTTAGAAACAACTTTTGAGCAACACTGTGCTCAAAAACATCAAAAATGTCCCGTCAAAATCATTAATGTTTTCTGGCTAATATAGGGGTGATAAACTGACAGTACGTAAACGCTAAGCTCATGTATGTTCTGATATACAAAATCATGGCTTCACTTGGTATAAGCAATGACAAAAGGAAGAAGGAATTTATATACCATCTCTTGGAATACATGCTTGAGGCAATTAGAGAAAGAAAAGGAGTGATTTTGTGACAAGAAGAATAACTTTTGGAAGCATTGGAACAAATTGAAATTCTAAAGATCTAAAACACACAACTTCTGATATTTAATCTCGTAAACAATAAGACGTACAATGATTGATAGTGCCATTTAACTGTAGCTTGAATTGTCTATGAGACTATTTGAATCTGTCAAAAGCTAAAACAGTAGATATAAGATAATGATCGACCATTTACAGTTAACCAGCATTGCAGTTGGATACATACCAAGGCAGCATGTTCCTCCTGTATATGCATCAAATACTGTGGGGATTCCTCCTTGTGTTCTGCAAGCTTTTGGTCACAATTTCTTTCCATTTCTAGAACAGCTTTATCAGCCTGAAGGTCAAGAATACTACCACGTCAGCAAGATTATTAATGACCAAGATTATTAACGACCAACAGATGATGTAAATGACAAGGATTATGACCAAACCTTTTCTTTCTCAACGGTTTCTCAACCACAAACTTCCTCCGGATATCATTAATGGCCTGATGACAACTCCTCCCAGTTTTAATCAAAAGAAATGTGTCCAAGCACTTTTAAAACATCATTTAACGTAAAAGGAGAAGGGAGGCACCTGATCATTTCTCTGAGATAGTTCTTTCAAATGTCTTGACAATTCTAATTGCTTACTTTCAAGCATCGAATCCTAATGCATCTTTGCTTCAGAAAGTTTACTTTCAGCATCTACCAGTGCCGCCTGAAGCTGCAAAGGTAAATTTATTCAGTACACTGAGCTAGAGGTAAAAATTATTTCAGTATGCGGTCATTCTAATCTTGGAAACCTCTGTTTTTTGATCTTCCAACTCTTTCTCTCTGTCCTTTGATCGCAGAACAAGCTGTTCCTTCTCCTCTAGAATAGTTTGAAGTTGGCCAACTTGCTTCTCCAGTGAATCTCGATGCTGCTCGTGCTTATCAACTTCTTATTGTAATCTTTCCACTTCCTCCGACCTTTTTTGTATCTCTTCCTGTAGTTTTTCTGTAGAATCTTTGCTCTCAGATTCCAATGCTAAAATTTTCAATAACGAGTCTTGCTGCAAGGTTCAAAGAAAGCAACAATTTTGTTTAGTATATCGGCATATCAACAAAAAAAAGTCATGTAGATTAATATATTTACCATTTTACTCTTGAATCTTGAACTTTCTGATATAAAGTTTTAATCCAGGAGTTGAGAGGAATCTTACATGGCTTAAAGACATAGTGGTTGGAGGCATGAAGCATATAAGATCCCAAAAGATCAATCCAAGAGCATTAATCAGTGATGAATATCCAATCTGTCAGCAAAATCAGTGATAAGGGTCCAGTTGAATTTGAGCATTGAAGTAACAGGAATTGGGGAGGGCTCAGTCCTGGCCTAAAAAATGGGGGGAATTGGTTCCATAACAGGCATGGATAGTCCAAACCAGCACGGAATTGCCATCCAAAAGAACATCCACAGGCACAAAACAGCTCGAGGATCAGCATCTGACTCAAAGGCATGCCAAAACTTGGAGAATATTTCAGAACTCTGGTGTTGGAGAAGGTTACCAAAATTTGGATTAGAACTCCAAGCCTGGCATGAGAATTGATTCAGATCTTGGCAGGAATAGCCAAGACCAAGACTGCAGCAGCAACATATACCTCTCTCTACTCATTTTCAGCTTGAAGTTGAATACGTTTTAGGTCTGATAAAGCAACTGATGACTTGGAGCATTTAGGTTTAGCCTCTCTCTACTTATTATTATTATTATTATCATGCATCACAGTAGGAAAGATATCATCATCATTATCTATATTATGCATGCCATGATTTTCTTCACCGATTTCATCAAATGTAACATTTGCAGATTCTTCGACAACTAGAGTTCTTTTATTGAAAACCCTATATGCTCTACTAGATGAAGAATAACCAATGAAAATGCCAATATCAGATCTAGAATCAAATTTTCCTATATTGTCATTGGTATTTAAAATGTAACATTTGCATCCAAAAGCTCTAAAATAAGAAATATTAGGCTTTTTACCATACCATAATTCATAGGCAGTTTTATGAAGCATAGATCTCAAGAAAACACGATTACCTATGTAACATGCTGATTTTACCGCTTCGCCCCAAAAGTAAAAAGGCAGACCTTTGTCTTTGAGCATGGTCCTGGCCATATCTTGAAGTGATCTATTTTTTCTTTCTGCTACTCCATTTTGTTGTGGAATCCTTGGAGCAGAGAACTGGTGTTGTATTCCATTTTTTTTCACAATAGTTTTCAAACTCTGAGTAGTCAAACTCTCTTCCATGATCACTTCTTATCTTGAGAATTTCACGTCCCTGTTCTTTTTGAATTCTAGCAATGATCTTCACAAAGTGGTTAAAAGCTTCATTTTTATGAGTAAGATAAGAAAACTTACCCAAGTAAAACGTGAAAAATCATCTACCATAGTCACACAAAAAAATTACCGCTAATGCTAGTAGTTCTTGTGGGCCCGACCAAATCCATGTGAATTAGTTCTAATGGTTTAGAGGTGAAAACAATATTGACAGATTTAAAAGAGCGTTTAACTTGTTTCTCTAACTGACATGCTTCTTAAACTCTATCTTTTGAAAAATCCAGCTTAGGAATTCCCTTGACAAGGTCCTTTTGAGAAAGCTGTTTTAAGAGTTTCATGTTGGCATGTCCTAGTCTTCTATGCCAAAGCCCACTTTCATTTTCGAAACTAGCAAGACATTTAACACTATTTTTTGAAATCTCACTCATGTTGACAACATAAGTGTTGTTAGTTCTTTTTCCAGTGAAAATAATCTCATTAGTGTTTATGTCTTGTACTTCACAGTGATTTGAGCAAAAGAGGACTCGGTTTCCCTTGTCACAAAGTTGGCTAATACTAAGAAGGCTATGTTTCAAACAATCAACTAAATACACATTTTCAATACAAGAACTATTAGGATTACCAATCATACCTTTTCCTACTATTTCACCTTTACTGTTGTCTCCAAAAGTCACAGTCCCTCCATTGTGCTTAGATAGGATTGAGAATCTTTCCTTTTCTCCAGTCATGTGTCTAGAGCACACACTGTCCAAGTACCACATGGAATTGCAAATGTTTGCTTTTAATCCCATAGTTCCTGCAAAATAACATCTTCCTTTTGGTACCCATCTTAATTTGGGTCCTTGAACAATAGCTCTCCTTTTGGGACAGTTTATTTGAATGTGACCTTTATCAGAACAAAAATAGCACGACATTACAAAACGATTCTCTAGGAGTAAAATAATTCAAAATTCTCTTCTTTACTAAATTAGTCACAGAAGATGTATTATACCCGATGCCACTTCGATCTCCAAACGACCTTTGATTTCCAAGAAGAGTAGTCAATTTTTTTTTTGAACTGAAGTTAAATCTTTCCAAATCAATGTTCTTTTGTTTCAAATCTTATTCAAGGCTAGAGATTTTGTTGATTAAAATGCTATTTTCTTCTTCAAGAGAGACAATTTTCTTTTTGAGGTGACTATTTTTTAAACTGATATTTTTTGATTCATTATACAAACTTTCAAAGGCTGTGTAAATATCACCATCAGTTACATCCTCATCTAAGTAATCATTTTGCTCATTATCAATAGAAGCAATAAATCCAAATTCGCTTACCTCGGAGTCGGAGATATCCAACTCATCATCCTCGTCATCCCAAGTAGCAGCAAAGGCCTTCTTTCCTTTATTTTGTTTTACTCGGCAGTTGGCGGCTATATATCCTACTTTATCACAGTTAAAGCACCTTCTCTCCTCTTCTTTGTTGTTGGGTTTTCTTTCTCTATCTCCTTGATCTGTTCTCCTAACTTCTTTTCTTTTTATGAATTTTTTGAATCTGCGGGTTAGAAGCGCCATTTCTTCTTCTTCTTCAGATTCTTCATCCTTACTTGTAGCTTGCAGTGCAATTCCTTTTTTGGGCTTCTCATCTTCCTCCTCTGTTAGTACCATTTCATGAGTAATGAGTGATCCAATTAATTGCTCGACCGAGAGAGTCTTGAGGTCTTTTGCTTCTTCTATTGCTGTGACCTTAGGTCTCCATTTATTGGCCGCTAGAGCCTGCAAAATCTTTCTCACTATCTCCATAGAGGGAGTTTCTCGACCAAGCGATGTTAGTCCATTCACAATATTTGTAAAACAAATATACATTTCAGATATGGATTCATCAGGTTTCATTTTAAACATCTCATACTTGTGCATAAGTGTACTAATTTTAGAATCTTTCACCTGACTAGTACCTTCATTGGTGACTTCTAAAGTCTTCCAAATTTCTTTGGCAGTTTTACAAACAGATACCTTGTTATATTCATCTGGACTAAGCCCACAAAACAAAGCATTCATAGCTCTCGAATTCAAAGTATATTTATTCTTTTCATCATTACTCCACTTAGATTTGGGTTTCTCAGTAGTGATACCTTCATTTGTAACGGTTGGCATTGTGTATCCTTCTTCTACAATTGTCCATAGATCGAACTCAATGGATTCAATGAAGATCTTCATTCTATTTTTCCAATAGCTGTAGTGAGTCCCGCTAAATTGTGGTGGTCTCCCAGTTCCAGCTCCCTCCATCTGATTCATACTGTTGGTTGTCACAGGATCTCCTTCAGGTTGTTATACCCTTTGAATGAAGGCTCCTCGCTCTGATACCAATTGATAAAGCAACCTAGAGGGGGGTGAATAGGTTGAAACCTAATTTTTCTGCCTTCAATAGAAATTGTTAGAAATAATAATGAAATGAAGTACTGAAGAGTAAAAGAATATGAGACAAGAGATTTTTATAGTGGTTCAGCTAACTACTTTCCACTCTTCAATGAAGTTCCCTTGAACTATCACTGGTATCCACTATGTGTTCAGTACGTACAACACTATTGGTTTCACAGGAGCCAACTCTCCTTCACAAACAAAGCTTTCTCTCGACAAGCTCAAATCTCTCTGGTACAAGCAGACCAGATACACCACTCAAGGAATCCTTGTGCTTTGCAACCCACACTTTTTAGAGGAACAAAATCCTAACTGAAAAACACTGTGGATTGGGTTCTCTCACTCACAAGGTGGGATAATAAGTGTAGTGCTCTGTATGAAAAATACAAGTGTGGCTCAACACTACAAAGAGTATATAAGAATAATACAGTGGAAGCTCAACTCTCTTGAATGTCTGAAGAAGGTAATCTTCAGTGAAAATCTCAGACTTGAATATTTTGAACGAGTGCTTTTCAATATTGAATACGTGGTGCGTATCTCTCTTAGTATCAATCCCTGGAGAAGACTTCTTGATATATAGCCAAAAGCAAATCTTGGCAAATCTTCTAAAAGACAGCTTCAACGTTCTCAAAATAAATGCTATGTTCCCCTTTTTCAACTTTGAACGGCTCAAGGTTGATACATGTGAAACAAGGTTAATCCAACAAAAAAGATTTGTCCACACCAAATCTCAGATGATATACAAAGTCTTAAGAGTCATTAAATAGCCAAAAAATAACGTTAAAAGATATGGACCCATGTGAAAAGTAGGAGAGAGAGAGTTGGGTGAGAACAGAGTAATGTAAAACTGGTCCTCAATATTGGACTTCACTTTAAGATCCAAAAGTGAGATCCAACAGAGTAAAAACAGATAGGACAGGTAAGTCTGGACAACATAATCGGACGACACCATGAGATCCAAAAGTAAGGACCAAAACTTGGTGAGGTCCAATTCTGATGAAGTCCATGAGATCCAAAACTAAGAACCAGAACCTGATGAGGTCCCAACGTGAGATCCAGACACTGCATGAGATCCAATTGTGAAATCTTGAAAGCCTTTGAACCATACTTTTACATACAACGAGTTTAGCAATATCATGTATTCATTTTGTGTAATAACTCATTAAAAATCTCATCATCAAAAACATGCGCTAACAAGCTCATCACTGTGGTTGGATTTAAGGTTCAATTCCTTTGTACTATGCTCCTACTGGATACGGGTGATCTACCAAATGGATATTATGAAAGTCAAACTTCTGTACGTAACAGCAAAATTTTGTTCAGTTCTTAGAAACAACTTTTGAGCAACACCGTGCTCAAAAACATCAAAAATGTCCCGTCAAAATCATTAATGTTTTCTGGCTGATATAGGGGTGATAACCTGACAGTATGTAAACGCTAAGCTCATGTATGTTCTGATATACAAAATCATGGCTTCACTTGGTATAAGCAATTACAAAAGGAAGAAGGAATTTATATACCATCTCTTGGAATACATGTTTGAGGCAATTAGAGAAAGAAAAAGAGTGATTTTGTGACAAGAAGAATGACTTTTGGAAGCATTGGAACAAGTTGAAATTCTAAAAGATCTAAAACACACAACTTCTGATATTTAATCTCGTAAACAACAAGACGTACAATGATTGATAGTGCCATTTAACTGTAGCTTGAATCGTCTATGAGACTATTTGAATCTATCAAAAGCTAAAACAGTAGATATAAGATAATGATCAGCCATTTACAGTTAACCAGCATTGCAGTTGGATACATACCAAAGCAGCATGTTCCTCTTGTATGCATCAAATACTGTGGGGATTCCTCCTTGTGTTCTACAAGCTTTTGGTCACAATTTCTTTCCATTTCTTGAACAGCTTTATTAGCCTGAAGGTCAAGAATGCTACCACGTCAGCAAGATTATTAACGACCAACAGATGATGTAAATGACAAGGAATATGACCAAACCTTTTCTTTCTCAACGGTTTCTCAACCTCAAACTTCCTCCAGATATCATTAATGGCCTGATGACAACTCCTCCCAGTTTTAATCAAAAGAAACATGTCCAAGCACTTTTAAAACATCATATAACATAATAGGAGAAGGGAGGCACCTGATCATTTCTCTGAGATAGTTCTTTCAAATGTCTTGACAATTCTAATTGCTTACTTTCAAGCATCGAACCTAATGCATCTTTGCTTCAGAAAGTTTACTTTCAGCATCTTTGCTTCAGAAGCTGCAAAGGTAAATTTATTCAGTACACTGAGCTAGAGGTAAAAATTATTTCAGTATGCGGTCATTCTAATCTTGGAAACCTTTGTTTTTTGATCTTCCAACTCTTTCTCTCTGTCCTTTGATCGCAGAACAAGCTGTTCCTTCTCCTCTAGAATAGTTTGAAGTTGGCCAACTTGCTTCTCCGGTGAATCTCGATGCTGCTCGTGCTTATCAACTTCTTCTTGTAATATTTCCAATTCCTCCGACCTTTTTTGTATCTCTTCCTGTAGTTTTTCTGTAGAATCTTTGCTCTCAGATTCCAATGCTAAAATTTTCAATAACGAGTCTTGCTGCAAGGTTCAAAGAAAGCAACAATTTTGTTTAGCATATCGGCATATCACCAAAAAAAAAGTCATGTAGATTAATATATTTACCATTTTACCCTCGAATCTTGAACTTTCTGATATAAAGTTTTAATCCAAGAGTTGAGAGGAATCCTACATGGCTTAAAGACTTGGAGGCATGAAGCATATAAGATCCCAAAAGATCAATCCAGGAGCATTAATCAGTGATGAATATCCAATCCATCAGCAAAATCAGTGATATGAGTCCAGTTGAATTTGAGCATTGAAGTAACAGGAATTGGGGAGGGCTCCATCCTGGCCTAAAAAATGGGGGGGAATTGGTTCCATAACAGGCATGGATAGTCCAAACCAGCACAGAATTGCCATCCAAAAGAACATCCACAGGCACAAAACAGCTCGAGGATCAGCATCTGACTCAAAGGCATGCCAAAACTTGGAGAATATTTCAAAACTCTGGCGTTGGAGAAGGTTACCAAAATTTGGATTAGAACTCCAAGCCTGGCATGAGAATTGATTCAGATATTGGCAGGAATAGCCAAGACTGCAGCAGCAACATATACCTCTCTCTACTCATTTTCAGCTTGAAGTTGAACACGTTTTAGCCAATCACTGTGGTTGGATTTAAGGTTCAATTCCTCCGTACTATGCTCCTACTGGATACGGGTGATCTACCAAATGGATATTACGAAAGTCAAACTTCTGTACGTAACAGCAAAATTTTGTTCAGTTGTTAGAAACAACTTTTGAGTAATACCATGCTCAAAAACATCAAAAATGTCCCGTCAAAATCATTAATGTTTTCTGGCTGATATAGGGGTGATAAACTGACAGTATGTAAATGCTAAGCTCATGCATGTTCTGATATACAAAATCATGGCTTCACTTGGTATAAGCAATTACAAAAGGAAGAAGGAATTTATATACCATCTCTTGGAGTACATGTTTGAGGCAATTAGAGAAAGAAAAAGAGTGATTTTGTAACAACAAGAATGACTTTTGGAAGCATTGGAACAAGTTGAAATTCTAAAAGATCTAAAACACACAACTTCTGATATTTAATCTCGTAAACAATAAGACGTACAAGGATTGATAGTGCCATTTAACTATAGCTTGAATCGTCTATGAGACTATTTGAATCTGTCAAAAGCTAAAACAGTAGATATAAGATAATGATCAGCCATTTACAGTTAACCAGCATTGCAGTTGGATACATACCAAAGCAGCATGTTCCTCTTGTATGCATCAAATACTGTGGGGATTCCTCCTTGTGTTCTACAAGCTTTTGGTCACAATTTCTTTCCATTTCTTGAATAGCTTTATTAGCCTGAAGGTCAAGAATGCTACCACGTCAGCAAGATTATTAACGACCAACAGATGATGTAAATGACAAGGATTATGACCAAACCTTTTCTTTCTCAACGGTTTCTCAACCTCAAACTTCCTCCGGATATCATTAATGGCCTGATGACAACTCCTCCCAGTTTTAATCAAAAGAAACATGTCCAAGCACTTTTAAAACATCATATAACATAAAAGGAGAAGGGAGGCACCAGATCATTTCTCTGAGATAGTTCTTTCAAATGTCTTGACAATTCTAATTGCTTACTTTCAAGCATCGAATCCTAATGCATCTTTGCTTCAGAAAGTTTACTTTCAGCATCTACCAGTGCCGCCTGAAGCTGCGAAGGTAAATTTATTCAGTACACTGAGCTAGAGGTAAAAATTATTTCAGTATGCGGTCATTCTAATCTTGGAAACCTCTGTTTTTTATCTTCCAACTCTTTCTCTCTGTCCTTTGATCGCAGAACAAGCTGTTCCTTCTCCTCTAGAATAGTTTGAAGTTGGCCAACTTGCTTCTCCAGCGAATCTCGATGCTGCTCGTGCTTATCAACTTCTTATTGTATTCTTTCCACTTCCTCCGACTTTTTCTGTATCTCTTCCTGTAGTTTTTCTGTAGAATCTTTGCTCTCAGATTCCAATGTTGAAATTTTCAACAACGAGTCTTGCTGCAAGGTTCAAAGAAAGCAACAATTTTGTTTAGCATATCGGCATATCACCAAAAAAAGTCATGTAGATTAATATATTTACCATTTTACTCTCGAATCTTGAACTTTCTCATAAAGTTTTAATCTAACCCCCCGCCATTTGTTTCTGCTTCAGATTCCAACCTCCGAATTCTCTCCTCTGCTAAAGGCATTCCTCCGCATGCTGTACCATTGCAAATTGTTGACCTTTCCGCAGTTCAATGATCGTATTGTCTAACTCCTTATTCACCACTTGAAGTGCATTTGTCTCTGTGTAACATGCAAAGTCATATTGTGGAGTTGATCATATTATTGTTAAACACGCTGAGAACCAAGGTCTTTCTCCTCCTTAACCAACTTGAGGCAAGATGCAATAGTTTGAATCCTTTATCACGTTCTTTTTAAACCCACATTGATTAATTTCCAATAGTAAACTTCTCTTTTCAACACGCTGCCAGAGTCACAAATCCAGAAACAGACCATCAACAAAAGCAATGAATCTCGTACACATAAAACTTCAGTAAATTGTGAACTGTCTCTACAACAAGTGGCCATGAAGATTCTTACCTTTTTCGTTGATAAGATTGGCAGCTTTGCACTGTTCATTTCTAAAAGATTTCTCCGCCTCATCTTTCTCAATGCTGAGTTCATTCAACTCTTTTTCGCTTACATTCATAACTCAAACACATATTAACCGCGAATTAAAGAATTACAGAGCAGAAATCTTTGGTTCCTACTGAAAAATGATAACTTACAATTTCTAACAGTTTCTTCCGAAGACTCTAATTTCAAAGACAAAGTCTTTATCTGGTCGTGCAAATTATCAATAGCTAATGCACTGGACAACAGCTTATCTTCAAAGAACTCCTTGTCTTTGTCAGCTATTGAACAAGATATCAAATACTCAGTGGTAAAGTAGTTATACCCGTAAGTCCTTAACTCCCCACTCTCTCTCTCTCTCTCTCTCTCTCTCTCTCTCTCTCTCTCTCTCTCTCTCTCTCTCTCTCTCTCTCTCTGCCCCACTTCAATCTCTTCCCCAACTTGACTTGTCTGCGTATTTTTCTCTCAATCCACACCCCTTCAATTAATAAAAAATATGGCAATCTCCTAAGTCCCAACTGATGGCTTCATCCTACATAAACTAAAAGCAATGGATCTTATCATTCCACATAAGTTGCCGCATGGCCTTTTCCCTAGTACATCCTCAAGATTAATTTCTTTAATTTTGAATCAGTTTAGTCTAAATGCCAGATGTTCCTAAAGCGCCAACGCCCTTGGTCTCTGTTCCACTTCCTTAATTTATCTTTATTAACAGTCTAAATATACAGCACAAACGAAGGACAGTGTATCTTTTTACTCAGGCTCCATTGTGAAGATAGTGTATGGGCATCAGCACTTACCCATCTTTTGGCTTCAATAAATCAAGGGTAAAATTCTTCGTTGCTTTATATGATGGACCTCCCCATGGTGGAGAGAGAAATACTGCGTCCCCCTAACAAAACAAACACTGGAATATAAAATCTATCTATGTAGGGGAAAAGGAGGAAAAGCAGTAATATTAAACGTCAAAGGATAGTCCAATTTGGTCTAATTTTTAGCTTCGATTAACAACATCCCTGCTTTACATTTCCCAGGGATGATAAAGCTGAGTTTCTCCATGTTAGTTAGATTTTTGCACAGCTCAAAGTTCTGTTTACAAGGTAGGTATGTGTTCCAGGGCTCACTTTTAGGACTTTCGAACCCTCAACCTGTTAGCAAACAATTGTGTCACATGTATAACGTCTATAGTCCACTCATTTCCTCTGCCTTTTTTTTTTCTTTTCCATTTCTCTTGAACACCATTTTCTGTTTTATTCAACTGATTTCTATAGAGAAATCAATAGGTAGTAGTAGGATAACAAAACTATGGCAGGTTGCCTCTAGACGGATCCACCCAAAACACTTCAGTTTACACAGTTACAGATGTGACATGCCATCAAATATCTCACGACATCGAAGAACAACTTAAGCAATCCCTGTATATGTGTGTGCACAAAATAGAGATAAGAACTCACTTTAAATAGACAGAAACATGAAAACAACACCACGCTCCGAACAGTAAATGGCATTGGTACAAGCTTTTTCATTTGTGTCTTTCAGAGATGGGTGGGGGCAGGGGTGCTGAAAATATTGTTGACCTCAAATTTTCGCTATCATAATAAAAGCCTTGTTAGAATGCATCCAGGTAAAAGAATAAAAACATCTGGACTTTTTTTTTTATAAGTAACATCTTGACTTCCTTTACTTCTAAATTCCAATATTTTCTCATTCCAGGAGAGCAAAAGCATACCTTTAGAGAAGGAGCAAGTTGGATAAAGTCTCCAACAATGAAATCAACATAATCTTCCAAGCCGTAGACTTTTGCGTTACTTAATGCCATTTCCACTTTTTGAGGATCAATGTCAATAGCGACAACATGATAGCACCTACATTACAACAGAAATACATGAGCTCACTCCAAGTACCTGATAGAGTTTGAAACCATAAAGGAAAACATTGGTCAAATGCAAGGTTAAACATAATAAGATTGGAAGCCAAAAAGGAAACTACACAGAACTATCTATTATTGTGTCTATCAAGTCTAATACTTAGGGAAAGCATGCGAGATATAACTATATAATGTTAGGAGGTTTGTTTATGGGTATCCATTACCATTAGGCTAGAGCCCACAAGCGTTGCATTGTTTGGCTTATCTTAACCAAAGCATCCAAAACAACACTCCAATAAGACCGCCAATTAAAAGTTTGTATTAATAAGTCATTGGAAAACGGCTTTTTGTAATGATTCGAGAATGAAATAGAGTCATAATCTTGTACAATGGACAGACATCGTTAAACTCGTAACGTTACCGACCGAACATCTAAAAGTCCCCTGGGATGAGAAGCGAATAAGATTTGAAGCAGTTTGCAAATTCAGAATATATTCTCAATTCCGCACCATGGAATTCCACAATGAAAGAAGAAGGGAAGATCGGTAAGTAGCACAGTAAATGGAGAGTTCTATTAGGCAACTAAAAACTCGTTTAAAAACATGCAAAATCCTATGCAGACATGAATTATTGGCATAAAGGAAGACAAGATAGAGGGTGGACGGACAGACCTAAGTGAGCCGAAACAGACTCACATACCCAACCCCAAATAACTGAGAGAAAACTTTGTTGTGTTATCTCATTATCCCAAAATACACTAACATATGGTCTCCTAAAAAATGAACAACTTAACCCCTTACAAACTTAAAAGTAGGCAAGACCTACAACTTAAACATAAGCAAGACAATACTATCAAACCAAATCAACTTGACTTTCCAACCAAGTGCCACACTGATGCAATCAAAATATCAAAGGGGAATCAAAGATTCAAAGGAATGAGCAAAATCCCATTCAAGGGGATAAACCCCAAAGGGTAGAGAGAGAAACTATGACTCAATCAATATATTCAATATTCTTAATAATCAAAAGCTACCTAATGAGCACTCTAGACTCCTATTTATAGACCCTCTCCTACAAAAGACTCAAAATGACATACATACCCTTAAACATACTACATCACACACTTAACTATGTTTTCTTTATTTTTTTGGGATACGAAATAAATTTATTGAAAACATCCTTGAGTATGTAAAGTACTCCCAATCAAGTCCGCATTAAGGGCCTGGCATCATTCTTTGCCAAGATTGGTTTTCTATTTAATGGAATAGGGAAATATGCACTCGCAGTTGATTTCTTCAATGATAGACCATTCCCCAAATAATTATGAACTCGATTCATCGTTTTCACTATCAACACACTACCAATAGAAAAATACTGTAAAAGAATAGGCACAGAACCATACTATCTGTGCGTATTTTAGACCAAAACAAAAAAAAAGGAAGAAAAAGACGAACACTTAACATCTACATTTTTCAATGCACAATAGCATCAATGGGTCATAAAATTAACCGCTCAAAACATGGGTAAACCAACAGAAGCACAGCAACCAGGGGTGGTCCCAAGGGGATGCTAGCGGGACCGGGCCCCTGCACAAATCCAAAAATTTTATCGCCTATTATACTAATTTTCAAGAAAAATTCTATGGAATTGGCCCCTGCAAGTCCCTTGAGTGAAGAACATTTCTTAAAATAGCAATGTATACGTATAAAATATATTTCTTACTATCAACATGAAAATACACGTGATTTGGGCCCCTCCTAAACACAAATTTTGTGTACGCCACTTCCAGCAACTCCAACCAAATTATGAAAATCATCAATCCATGAAACAGGAAATATCAGTTTCTTCAAAGAAAGTAGGATCTTTCGACATTACCGAGGAAGAAATACATCAAAATTACAAACCAGCCTCGTAGCAAAATCAAGGAACAACAAATTTAGGTCAGAAATGGAAAAATAACATCGAAAAATCAGATCCCCATTTTCAGAACCACGACACAAACAATGCACCGAATTACAAAAATCCCAAAAAATACCTCAAAATAATCATCACAAATAGATTGGAAAGAACTAATCGAACCTGAATGAGGTAGGAATTGGACGAAAGCTCGGACATTCAGTAGGGAACAAAGGTTCATCGATCAGCTATTGGAAGAAATAGAAAACAAGAAACACACCTGATACTCACGATTGAAACCATAGAAATTACTCACCCCAGTTCGTACAACCTTAGGAACACATAAATGGAGCAATAATCGAGCGTCTTCTCTCAAGGAAGCAACAGACGCTACAACAGTTCAACTGTACTGCTACAACAGTTCAACTGTACTTCTGCCTTGCCCACAAAGCAATGGAAAACACGGTAAGAAGGAAGAAGAACAATAAAAAAATTGACATTGCACGACAATCTACAAATAATACTCTATAAATAGATTACAATAGGAGAGGTGACAAAAAAGGAATAAGCACAGCACCATAGCCGACGACACAATAGCAATGTGCTTAACAATCATATACTTGAAACTTGAAAAAAAAAAAACCAAAAAATAGATGAGACTTCATATTAGGCAAACCAAATGCAACGGGGAAAAACCATAAAGCAAACCATGACAAGCCAGTATCACTCCCAGCTAGAACCAATCCTAATACATGACTCGAACAAGCAAGCATATGGGAGAATTGTAAGAACAATAGCACATCATTGAGACAAACACTCCTGCGAGATTATTGAGCCTTGCAATAATCTCTCAATCCAAAAGAATAGTGGGGTTAATTATATCCTCACATAATTGCCTCATGTTAAGTTCATGAAAATTGGGTTCTAGTAATCACCTCTAACAAGGAATCATAGGAAGTATACAGATTTTTCAAGCCAATAAACCAGCAATTTGAAAGAAAGAATCTGAAAGTACTCCATCACCATATGCTGCATATCCATCAAACGAAGCACAAGTTGTTAGGTAATAGCAAGGGAAACCCACCAAAAAATCAAAAAATCCGAATGATAAAAGGAACCTGAATTAGTATTTGTATTCGTATTGTGGCGAACAAGAACATCTATTCAACCCAAAACTATCTTCTACCGATAAAGAATCGCCTGCAATAACACATAGGGAACGGAATTCAAACTAGAAACAAACTAGAAACTAAATTCCCAAGAACCAGACTAGAAACTAAATTACCAACTTTAAAATCGTATATATGGAACCAAACTAGAAACTAAATTCAAAACCCTAGAAAATTGCAGAACATGAAAAAGAAATAGAGAGAGGATACCAATTGAGAATCCCCAGGCTTGCCCTAGAAACAGGAATGGAGCGTTGAACCTTCGACGTGCTGCGCTATTTTGGTGACGATACACGGCTTGGATGAAGTAGAGTATATGTTGCGTGGTTTTTTTTTTTAGGCGGTAATTGACTGAATTGAATTCTCTTGACGGAACCGAGGTCCCTTGATCAACAAGACAAATCCGAAAAAACCCATCACAGTACTCACAAAACCCATCTCTGATTTTCTCTCAGATCAAGAATTCAACAAGATGAGAGTGATGGAATGGAAAAAGAACCCTTATCAACCCGTTATTGCTCTTTACAAATCCGCGCCATTAACACAACCCAGAAACAGAAACCAAATCAGAGTCCCAATAAACAGAAACCACCACCGCCGTCGCCAACGGCACCCCCTAACCCAAACCCCACTACGCCTCAATATCAAACTCCACGAACGACAACTGCCCATTTGTGGCCGTCCTCCGCCGCTATCCCAACTGCAACTTCCTCGTCTTCGGCTAACCCACGAAACCCTCCTCTGGAACGCCCTCAACCACCATGGCCGCGCCGTCTTCGTTGATGAGAACGCCTGCCTTGTCCCCACTACGCCTCAATATTAAAATCAGTAACGTACAAACACGTGATTCCGGCCTTGGCCACCGTCTTCAGCGGCGGGAAAACACGCATAGGGTTTTTTTCAGCTTGTTTTTTAGGGAGGGTGATGTGTTGCTCTGTTCGTCCTCCATATGAGAGAGAGAGAGAGAGAGAGAGACGTTGGGGCAATTAACGATGATCTCTATTTCTTAAACGAGTCCATATGCATTTAATTTTGAATGGTTGGAAACACTCTCTAAGCGGGAAAACACGCATATGAGAGAGAGAGAGAGAGAGACGTTGGGGCAATTAATGACGTTGGGGGAATTAATGGGACGCGGGGGCTCTGCTGTGGCTCATGGCACAGTACCCCTGCCCACATCCTAAAACGGTACCGTTTTGGGAAAAAAAATTATTGGTCCCGTTTGCAATCCTATGGAGCAGAAACGTAATTATAAAAGCCTTAGAGATAAAATTTAATTATGTCTCTTTAGAATAATATGATCAAAATAATAAGATCTTCACACTGGTTCAAACGGATTGAAAATTGGAGTTAACTGTATTTTTTAATATAAATGGTCTAAAAAAAATTAAGTGCTCCAATTTTTAATCCGTTTGTACAAGTGCGAATATTTTATTATTCTGAACATATTATTCTGAAGGATCATAATTCACTTTTGTCTTTAAGGCTCTAATAATCATGTTTTTGCTCCACATGATCCTAAATAAAGAGCAGATATTTAATTATGAGAGTTCTAGAGATAAAATTTAATTATGATCCTTTAGAATAATATGTTCAGAATAATAAGATATTCGCACTTGTTTAAACGGATTAAAAATTGGAGCACTTAATTTTTTTTAGACCATTTATATATTAAAAATATAGTTAAAAAATTAACTGCTCCAATTTTTAATCCGTTTAAACCAGTGTGAAGATCTTATTATTCTGATCATATTATTTTAAAGAGACATAATTAAATTTTATCTCTAAAGCACTTATAATCACGTTTCTGCACCATAGGATTGCAAATAGGAGTCTAATAATTTGTTTCCCCCAAAACTGTACCGTTTTGGAGTGTGGTTAGGGGGTACTGTGCCATGAGTCACAGCAGAGCCCCGCGCCCCAATTAATGATGATCTCTATTTCTTAAATGAGTCCATATGCATTTTATTGTTAACCGATAGAATCATGAACAAGCAATTTAGGGAGATCACTTTTTTAGTTAATAAAAAAAATTCTTGGAGATCCACATTTTTAGTTTTTAGTATCGTCTTACCTAAATTATTTTTAACTCCGATCCACATTTTTATTCTTTCCTAATTTTTCTTGTTGAGACAAATAATTAGTCCTAAAATTTATGATGAAAAGCTAAAAAAATTACAAAAAATAAATGATACCGAAAATTATCAAAAAATAGGGAGAATGAGTTGTCTTTAACATGAAGAAAAAATGGGTCCAAAAATATTATTTAGACAACAATACCACAATAAAGTTAGGGAGAACGAGTCCGGAAAATTTTGACATAAATAAAAATAATTTTGACGTTATCATTTAGCAGGAAAATTTTTTTTGTAGAGATTGTTTTATTTTATCCATTATAACTAAAACACAAACCTTGACTTTAATTTTTAAGGACAAACTACATCAGCATTAGCAATAAAGAACAAAAACCTACAGCATTTCTTACCATTTGAAAATAAATATTTAAAATACTTTCAATTAGCAAGGGCAAATGTGACACTATAAAAATCTAGTACCATTACAATTAATACAAGTGGGTGAGAACTCTACATTGGAGAACTCTACGTTTATACCAATGGTGTTTTGCAAACTTCTTAACTCATTTAAATGCTTTTAAACTTGTGCCCTAGGGGCATCAATTAGCATTTGCCATTTGAAAATATTGAGGATGTGGTATTGGAGGAGATAGCCCGCGTTATGAACATGGTGGTATTATACTCCGGGGTTTTTTTTTTAATCGAAGAAAGAGAGAAGGGAAAGTGGGTGAGCATGTGACTTGCATGTGTCCATTTCCATCTAAATCCTAACGGAATGCTAACAGAAATGAGTTGGGAATAGATTTCCAATAGTTAGAGGGGGTTAAGTGTCCAATTTTATAGTTAAAGGGGATTAAGTTTCCAATTTTATAATTAGAGGAGGTTAAGTGTTTCGGGGTGTTAGTTAGAGGTGGTTAGCTGTAATTTATCCTAACAATAAAAAAAAATTACACATAAAAAGATTAAATATAAACATTTGAAGAATTCCATACAAGTGCATGGTCTAGTATAGTGGTAAAGTGTCTCATATTCGTTAGGGTTTGAATTCCCTACCACTCATATGTTTTTTTGTTTCCAAACTCTCTCTTTCTTATTTTTTGCATAAGTTCCCATAAGATTTGTAATTTTTTCACTAATTGGAAAAGAATGTGACTCATTTGGACAATAAATTTTTCCATGACCCATTCGAATACATAATTTTCTTTATAGAATAATGTATTAATGTGGCTCGACTAAGTATTTACGGGTATGCAATAAAAACTAATACTTTGTACAAATGCTATAAAAATGTAATTTAGAGAATGGTAGGCAATCAAGAAAAGTTACTATCGTAATGTCTTGTATTTGCATACCTTAAAAGAGGTGAAACAAACCTTTATTTCTTTGTCAATAAAAAAAGTCCACAACAAAATCTAATTATATGACTTTACACTTAATTTTTTCTTCATATATTTTCCACACAACATGAAACTAGATTTCCATTGGATGGTGCTACTCCCACATCTGAATCTTGACTCTACCACTGCTATCCACACAGATTTCCTCTTCACAAATCAGGATGTGGGACCCGACGTGGGTCCCACACAAAGTCACTAACGATCTGAATCATTCATTAAATTTAAAACATTCTTTCAAGTGCCCTCGCAAAAAATTAGCTCAATCCAATCATCTAATTTTCATTCAGATTTTAGATCCCTACAATCTGAATAAAAAGTTAGAAGATTGGATTGAGTGTTAACAGATATCGGATTGAGCTGATTTTAGGGACACTTTAAAAAATATTTTAAATTTTATGATTGACTCGAATCGTTTGTTATTTGTGCGGGACCTGGCGTAAGCCCCAAATTGTGATATGTGCATAATCTGTAAACAAACTCGTGCATGCCCGTGCCTGAAGGCATGGCGCAACATACCTAAAAGCACGTTGCTAGTTCATGCTCATGCCTGAAGGTACGACTCGAAGAATCAGCACACTACATATAAATACTGGACATTGAACCCAATATATCAACCTCTGTCCAAGAGTAAGATTATAATAACCAATATTTTAAAATTTAAGCATACCAAACAATGCTCTGCATCAACTAAATCAGTAGGGAACGAAAAATAATAATGGAAACTCTTTTTGGTACTAGTTTTGGCCTTTTGGTTTTATAAAATTAAGAAAGTAATAAGAGTAGGGGACGGAAATTATCACCCTTCTAATTTGGTGTTTTTTATTTATGCAGCCTTATACCTGAGAAAAAAAAGGATGAAACACTCAGAACTATTGTTCACACACTGCATGCGCTTACACATTTTCCAACTTAAATGGATGGCCAATAGCCATTACCTGCTTCCAAAGATTTTCCAAAATACATACAATTGAATAAAAAGTAGTCTACTTTCTATAAAAACCAATTCACTACTACAGATTCACCAAACATGCGTTGGGCATTCCATCAAACGCCTTATTGGCTACATAAAAAAGGTATCGAGTACATGAGAAGGAAGGAAGCTAGAGATGGGAACCACTGGTTTAAACAGAGTAGTATCAATAATTTTGCAGCGACGTCGTGGCCGTCGTCTGCTTTGTCAGACCACACCCAACCCATTTCTATTGCCTACGTGGAGAGAGAGAGAAAGACCTACAGGCACTTAGGCAGCAAGGAGGGAACATGGTTTTGAGGGAGAATTTTACGGAGTATTTGAGATTCAAAGGTTGTAATGTATTTGAAAACTCAATCCAACGGCTAAAAATGTGCGATTATTTTTATGTGTACATAAATTTTGGAATATTCCTTTAAGATACCGCTCTGTTTTAGAATATAGATGTTAAATGTTTTAAATTTGTATTAATTTCAATTTAATGAGTATTCTTGGATTCATGTTAAATGTTTTAAATTTGTCATTCGTGCGAAATGATGGTTATAAAATGTAAAAGCTATGATGAAAATAATCAAAGACGAAAAATTAACAAGCACTTACCGATATATATTTACTAGGAATTGTCCATACCTAAAAGCACGGCGCAACTTAATAGCGAGTTTGCAACTATCCAGAATTATTTTCCACCAATTTCACATTTGCCAGAAGTCATTTCGAAGCTATCACGTAATAAACATGAATTTTTCACTATGAAAATGACCTTTAATAATCAAAACACCATGTGCAAGCATGGAGCGATAGTAACATTGAGCTAGTATAACAAATACAAATGGAAGGTGAGTTCTCAATATAGCTCCACTAGGGATTGTGCCCGTGCCTGAAGGCACGGCGCAACATGTTTTTGAACACGGCTAAGATGAATTATCGAGGAGTTTGTAATTTTTGTTTCTTGGTCGAAGAGTGTGTAGAGTGTATTCAAATTCTGAAAATGGTCCAACTTTCGAAGGTCTGAAATCCGAGGAGTGCAACTATACCCATGCCAAAAGTCACTAATTCAAAAGCATTAACATAAAATAATGAAAAACTTTCATGCACTCTCACAATAAAACTGCTTAATTTCAATAGAAGATTAATCCCAAGGAATCAAAGCAAAATGCAAAATTATTTTAAAAAATTAAGGAGCTATTATTTAAGATTACATCAACAAAACCGCTATTTTTTTCCATGTCAACAAATATGTACATTTGGGAAAACACGGTATGAACACAAAAAGTGATCAAAGCAAACACCACTCGTATAATGAAGCTTCCTCCATCTTCAAAGCACCAACTTAATCACTTAAGTAGCTAGAATAACTATTTTCCTTGCAACAACCTGAAACCAAAATAAAAGGACAAATGAATGGTTATAGAATCATACCATCGAACATGCATTATTTTTTCCAACTGCTATTTACGCCACAAACATGGCCAACTACTATTTAGAGAACATGGAAAGAACTCAAACAGGTTGCAATCTTCCAATCTAGGAAAACTTAGACACCATATTTCTTTTAACAAACATGGAATATTTACTCTTGGTTTGAAGAACGACAAAAGAGTTTTTCCTCCATTTTGTTTGTTGTTCTATTAAAATTTAAACCTAAAATAGTAAGGTTGTAAGAGGCAATATTTTAAAATTTAAGCACACATGTCAGTGCTATGTATCAACTAAATCAGTAGAAATCTAAGCAAACCAACCAGTGCTCTACATTTAACATAAGAGCAAAATCTAAGAACACCAGTCAGTGCTCTGCATAATAAAGAAATACTCACGGATCTGAAACCTCGCGATTCGACATACTTGAGCGGTATTTCTACACAAACGTGAAAATAACTAGAAAACTAATAAGCATCAGTAAAGTCACTACTTCCGGTTCAAATAAAAACACAAAATACAGAAAGTAGAATGTTGAATTTTCTATTAAAAAGGACCACAGTGTTGGATTTCTTGTCAGACCTCCTTGAATGGACCACAGTGTTAGATTTCTCCAAACCTTTTGTTTGTTGTTCCATAATAACTGTTAGAAAAATATAACCATAGTGCGGAAGCGTGTGGTTCGGGTTACCTTGCGAACTTTAACCGAACCGGACCTTTGTGTGGATGGATTACAAACTCTCGATCACGTACCAAAACAGCGACAAAATTCCTGCGATGGAGTGATACTACGAGGATCGAGTATCACCCTCAATTCCACGGTGCAAAAGCTCGGATTGCTCTTTAATGGTAGAGAGAGAACTATCGAAGAGAGAGAGTTCCTCAGAACTCTATACTTTCTGTATGCCTCTGATGTATATCATTGTGTATCTCTTTATGAACATCCTGCAGGAAATAAATAGAGAGAGAGCATCCTAGATGCTTTAGAAGTCTTCTAATCCTAAGAGATTAGAATTACTTCAACTTCTCCTATCTTATCTCCATGATAAGATAGGACTCTCTAATATACGGGTCACCGGGTCATGCCCACATGGGCGACCCGATTTGGTCCCGGACCGGCCCAAATTCCAACATCTCCCACTCGTCCATGCATGGGCATGACAAGTTGTATCAATCTCTCTTCCATCTACCCAACTAAGAAGCAAACTCATACGCGCTAATGAACCGTGCGATCGCTGGAGCACCTGCAAGTGGGAGCTCTACACTAGAAACTCTTTAAGAGCCAGCATAGAGACATCAACCCATAAGAGTGTCTCATGTACCCTGAATCCATTTAGTTACACCGGACCAAGCATCTTTAATCCTTCCAAAAAGCATGCTTGACCTCCCAACATCATGCACTCTATATTCACACCCGATTCGCGTCCCAATAGAGCGACCTGAGTTGTCGACAGTGAATATATTGCAAGGGTGTACTACTAAATGATCCTCTTTTCGCCCTCATGCCACTTCATTTTAACCTCGCTGCTTTCCCAGACATGCTCCATGGGACCCTGACATTTCGTGGTCTTAGGTAGTCAAGCTAGAGTAGCATCACAAAGTCTCTACTACATGACATAGTCAAAAATCAAAGAGCACCTTTAATATATATACAATCACCTTATCTAAATGACTACTCAGACTCACACAGTGAGGAAACAAGGATCCATTCACTCACCTCTAAAATAAATGACCGCCAAGCACATGTAGTATGAATACATGCTACGGTGGAGTTACTTTTCCAAAAAGCGACGTCATACTCCCAAACACCGTACAGACCTTAGTCTAGTCGCTACCTAGCGCCCAACCTGAGTTCTCAGATAGCAAGCCATCATGTCGCTATATGAGTCCTCACATCTGGCTAACAAAGAAAGGTTAATCTCAAGATAGGGGGAACTATCTGAAATTGGTCTCTTGCTAATAGACCTTATCTTGGTTCCAACCAAGGCGACACATGGTGGGTATGTCTGATTCTACTTATCAGACTATATCACAGGTCCAACCTGTATATCTTACTACCCATCCGTCTCAGCTTCGCTCGCTATCTCAAGCGCCGAAGGCGATTGCTCATGTGAGTGAGCCAATCTAACCTGCTGACATCAATCTTTAAATTCTGTATGTATTGTTCAATAAACAATTATCCAAATTGCAACAATAATAAGCTAATATTAAGTGCACAAATGGCATAAATATCCCATAAATCTGAAAGAAGTGATTACTAAAATTAATAAATAAAACACATCTATCATCATCCACGCAGTCCTAAAGCCTTATCATAAGTCTCAAAAGCCCCACTAGCAATGGGCTTAGACAAAGGGCATACAACTATGCGACTCGTAGCAATGTGTTTTATAATCACTTTCTTTTTGCGCAACAATATCTTTGACCCAACAAGGCATAGATTCACACTTTGGAAGCAAAACATGAAATTAGCAGTCCATCAGAGATATCCTAATATCCTCTCGACTGCTTGCCAATGATCATGACCAAGATTGGACCAAACACTATTTATAAGCTGCCAACGATACTTGAATAGGGCACGTGGGCCATCAGTTCCAATTCTTTAGGAGTTTTAGGTTCCATGTTAAGCCTAAGTCTCGCCTTTTAACTATAGAAGTGTCTATGAGTTTGCAGCTTTGTCTCTGGAATCGTTCTAAAAACATTCTTAAAGAAAGAATATTCCTAGAAGGACCCCTTAAGATCTCAACTCTGAGCACATAGCTTGCTTTGCCCATTCCTTCATCCCATAGGTGAAGGAAAACCACAACTTTGTGGTGACAACATCTCTTAGTCATTCCAACCACCTAAAAATTAATGTCATCAACATAGAATGACAGTATCAAGAAACTATTTTTGGACCGTCTCATATGCACGCAATGGCCTTCATTGATCATCGTAAACCCAAATGGCTCGATGAAATCTCAGGTACCACTGCCTGAATGATTGTTTTAGGCCATAGATAGACCGTTGAAGCTTAATTGCAAACTCTCCGCTCCTAGCCTATTGCCTTAACGTCCATCTAAAATAGTTCTAAGGCAAGAGTAACTTCAACACTAGACGAGTCTTATTGCTCAATATGGGACCATCTGCTTTGCGTTTGATCTTAAGAACCCATTTGTTCCCAATGATCTTGCGCCCAAGCTCAAGATCGACCAAGTCCCAGACAAGGTTTATCTTTATAAACTCCATTTTATCTTACATTGCAGCTATCCATTCCTTACTAGCAGGCGATAAAGGAGTTTCTCCCACTGTTTTGGGCTCTCCTTAATCTTCAGGAGCAATCATGACAAACTCCCCCTCAATCTCAAACAGCCGACGAGGGATTATTCAATGTTTGCTTCTATGCCTAAGAGGATCTTGAGAATCCATTAGATCTAATCCATGATTAAGCAAGTCGCTCCCACTATCCCCAGGAGGTAGGAGAATTTCTTCCCCATTTTCAACTAGACAATTTGGTGCGCCTCTCGTTGGATTCTCTTTCTTGTAGAATTCTACATCTCTACTAACCTCTCATCTGCTAGGGAAATCCTCCTTGAGGAATCCACATCTCGTAACTCAATTTCAGTTACACTTCCATCAGGTTGCTGGCCAATAAACACATAGCACTTAGAGTGCTCATTGTAACGCATAAAAAAGCATTACTCACCTCTAATACTTAATTTCCCACACATAGGAGAAGTACTACGTGTTTGAGTAGCCAAGCCACATGGCCGCAAAATTACCCTCATTAGGTTTTCGCCGGTCCATTGCTCATATAGGATGGGAGGTACTAATCTGGTAGGCACACAGTTATGGATGTAGGCCGCAAAATTTAATAATGCATCTCCTCAATACAAAATTGGAAGATTAAGGCTGCGCCATCATCGACTTAACCATATCTAGCAACATATGATTCCTTTTCTCCACTACACTATTTTGTTGCGAAGTACAAGGAATTGTTAATTGCCCTTACGTTGAGCCACAAATGTCTAAACGGATAAGTGGTAATGGAACAAATGCCCTTATGGTTTTCTAATGATTTTCTAATTGCTTTTCTTGTTGGGCAATGGTCACAAATGGGCAGGTTGACTAACAAATCCCCCTCTTGCACAATGTGACCTAATCTCGAATGCCATTTAACAGAATCAACATCAACAGAAGATGTAATAAAGCAAATAGAATCACTAGCATTATTATTAAAATTTAAATTAATAACATCTAGTGTCATCAAACCATCCAAAACCATAACAAATTGTACCCAAATCAATCCTCACTAAGCTATTCTCAAACAGAAGTAAAAACCTAGACCCATCATGCTAGTGACTAATAACAAGTTTCATCAAATTCTTGGAGCATAAAGTACTTCATGAAAAAACAAAGTGCGCCCATGTCGCATGTCCAGCTTGCCAACGCCCAGCACTAACACACTAGACTTGTTTCCCATGAAAATTCTTTGGCCTCCAACTGGAATTCGGCGATACTCCACGAACCTATCTTGTTTCCTCGCTAATTGGTTGGTTGCTCCTGAGTCTACAACCCACGAATGAGGAGAATAAGCAACTAAACCTTGACATGTTCCAAAATAGTCAACACGAGAAACAAAAATATGGTGTACCTTCTTAGGCTCAGTGCATTCACGAGCAAAGTGTCCCAACTTGTCACAGTAATAGCACGCCTTTCTGGCCTTGTTTTTGTTACCACTTTTCTTCTTGCCTCTATTGCGCTTAAAAGAACCAGCGCCAATAGGGTTAAGGCCTATAGCAGCTCTTTTCTTTAGGGCGCATTTAGCCTTCCTTCGCTGGTACCCAGACCTGCAAAGGACAGTCTCAACTATGATGCATGAACCATCTGGCTCAGCTGCCTCTTGGCGTTTAGCCTTCATGAACTCTGATTTATGTTCATCATCACATTTCAAGTTCGAGACCATCTTAGTCAAGAAGTCGATATCGTATTTCTGTTTGATAGCTTTCCACAGCTTATGAGCAGTCTCATAGTACTCAAACTCACATATCAAATCGTTGTGCATGCTGCGTACCATAGTAAGTCGCGCACACTGATCTTTCTTGAACCATTTTTCAAAGGTCTCAAGATCACGAAGATACTGTGGTGAGTCACAACGTTTTGGCTCAACCATCTCAAGGTCAAGGGTCTCCAAGACCTCTAGCTCATTAAGGAGAAATTGGATCTCATAGCGCCAAATATTAAAGTTGTCGCTTTTCAATTTCTCAACCTGGGTCAAATCAGCTATCACTTTCTTAGCTTCCATTTCAACTCTATCAAAGAAATGCGCATGGGATTATTAATAACAACACAACACAGAATTATTTCACAGCAAGAATCTAAATTAGAAAAATAATAATACCATACATGTCGCAAGATCGAAAACTCGCAAAGCTTATAATCATCTCCTGCGCCTCTAAGTATTTTATTATTACAATTTAATCTAATTCATGCGCAAAATTTCAGTTTTCGGGAAAAACATGTATAAATATTTTTCTACCAAACAACCTCCCACTAGGTATGGCATATCACAAGCATGAAACAAATTTATGATAGTGCATAACACAATTTATGCATTAAAAAGTATTTTTCATGCTATCAAAATGAATAATTTAAACATTGAACAATGCCAAAATTATCCAAACATGCCACATACAACATGTAAAATCGTCCAAAATATTAAACAAGCTATTTTCAATATTTTGTACATTTCCAGTTGCTCACATGCAATTATTGTCAATTTTCAAGATTTATTCTAATTCTCCAAGAATAAATAACAAGTAGAAAATGCCAAATAATATCAACATGTACTGGAAAAATACACAACCTACACCAATGAATAGGTACTGAATCCAGGAGGTTGAATCCAAAAATTTATAATTTTTCAGATTTTTATTCTAATTTTCCCAAATTATCAACGGATAGAAAATACAGAATAAAAACAACACATACTGAAAAATTATAACAACCACTCCTATAAATTGGTTCTGATTCCAGGAGGTTAAATCTGAAAATTTATAATTTTCCAGGATTTTATTCTAATTTTCCTGAATTATCAACGGATAGAAAATATAGAATAAAAAACCATGCTCACTGGAATTATACACCTCATACCCCAAACAATGGGCGACAGTAGCAAAATATGCCACAAAAAATTTGGTTCCCAACGGAGGAGGCACGCATCCCCACTCTCTTATAAAACGAGTCAAAAATTTCATTTTTCTTGTATTTAAAATTCTGAAAAATAATTTCATTTCAGAAAAATAAAATAAATACACAGAAACGTAGGAAATTCAATTTCAAGTTCAGCAGTACTCTCGGTTTTTTCATACGACGTCGGTACAGTGAGGGGTGAATCTCACTCTCTCTCGGTTGAGAGTGAGAGTGTGCAGAATCTGCACTTCATCTTCTCCAAAACATGCCCAAACTAGGGTTTACCATAACTTTTGATCCGTAACTCCAAATCAAGCTTCTAATATACCGATGAAAAGCTAGAAACAAGAGCTACACAATGATACAAGTCCCGCATGTTAAATCAAAACACAGAAAAAACACTGTCCAGTCAAAGTTTCGGAAAAACCAACTAGGGTTTGATTTTTCTCACATACGGTCAATCCAATAACCACGAAACTTTCCATATATGATGTACATGTTATGGACTGCGTTCTGGTAAAATTTGAAGCAATTCCGAGAACTTTTGAAAAATCATGTTTTTCGGACCCATATCCGGCATACACGAAAATCAGTCAATACGTACGCCTAAAACATGATACATATGACTATTCAAGTACTAAAGAGCACGAAAACATCCAACTAAGGCTCTGATACCAATGTTAGAAAAATATAACCATAGTGCGGAAGCGGGTGGTTCGGGTTACCTTGCGAACTTTAACCGAATCGGACCTTTGTGTGGATGGATTACAAACTCTCGATCACGTACCAAAACAGCGACAAATTCCTGCGATGGAGTGATACTACGAGGATCGAGTATCACCCTCAATTCCACGGTGCAAAAGCTCGGATTGCTCTTTAATGGTAGAGAGAGAACTATCGAAGAGAGAGAGTTCCTCAGAACTCTATACTTTCTGTATGCCTCTGATGTATATCATTGTGTATCTCTTTATGAACATCCTGCAGGAAATAAATAGAGAGAGAGCATCCTAGATGCTTTAGAAGTCTTCTAATCCTAAGAGATTAGAATTACTTCAACTTCTCCTATCTTATCTCCATGATAAGATAGCACTCTCTAATATATGGGTCACCGGGTCATGCCCACATGGGCGATCCGATTTGGTCCCAGACCGGCCCAAATTCCAACAATAACAAAACCTACAACATAAATTAAGTTATGCACAGATACGTCCCATCAGAGAGAACCTGATTGGAGTACAAAAGTTTATTACCAAGCTCAAATGAGAAGTAGGCCAACTATGTGCTACACTGTTACCATATATCACTAAAAAGTTACAGAGATGCACAGATACGGGCCATCACTACTGCCAATGCTTTCTTTTTAGTCTTACTATCACGGTTAAAAAAATATGAATCATTGGCATCAACTATAAGTCGATGAAGACATTTCTTACTTTTGAGCATGTTGACAACCATAGAAACTATTTGAACGCAAGATAATGGATAAGCCCTACCCATCTTGATCTCATGTGCAAACCAATTTCCAAGTTCTTAAACAGCCCAGTATCCGAATTCTACGACCAGTTTGTAAAAATTCCAACAAAGATGTCTCCATCTGCTCAATCAAACCACCAAAGGGATATCTGATAATTTGTCTAAAAATATGACTTCATGCCCTACTGTTGTCTCAAATGTCCAATTTGAAAACTCATTAGAAAACAGATATTCTCTGACGAAAAACACAATAGGAAAAAGAAATCGAGTTTATCCTGCAAATTAGATGTATGCATCCCACGGAATAAGAAAACTCTTCATTCCACTATATCACCAAAGCACCTACAGTTTAAAGTTTCAATTTTTTTCCTACCTAAAATTTACTCGTATCAACTTCACGTAAAAGCAAACAACCAACCACAACATACAATAGCAATCGGACAACTCTGAGGACCTACTTGAAGAGCACTGCACCACCTACTGCTAGCATAGCCACCGCCTTCTGTTTGTATTTTAGGAACAGACTTTTCCTCTGTGTGGGTGTGTGGGTTGCTTATTTGGTTTAAGCATAATGGAACTGTTTATGTCTAATGCAACTTCAAGAAGGCCACAGATGCACAAAAGAATCAACTCTCGGAGGGGACAAAAAGAACTGAAAAAGAAATGAACAAATAGCCAACAAAAGTACTAACAAAATTCATATTTGCCCGAGGGATTTCGACTCATTCCTTTATTCCCAATAAAATTTCATAAATACCAAGACCCTACAAAAAAGGCCATGGTTGTACGTCCAAACACAAAAGGGTCACCCAATCTCATGTAAGCAACACGTCAACAGACTCAACACCAATGGAGAAAGGTAGCATCCTTTGTTTTTAACAAACTAAATAAAGCATCATAATCGACTAAGCAAAAACCATTTTATGCATGATCAAGAGACATAAAAGACGAACAAAGAAATGATACGAATAAGTAAATGTGGAAAAGAAGCCCAAAAATACTACCTGAAGTTGCAAAGATCGGAACATCGGCATCTCATCTTCCCCGCTAAACGCGGACGCCTCGTTTAATGGCTCCTGTATAAAAAAAAAACCCAATGATACTGATATGCAGAGAGAAATAAAGTCAGTCTCCTGTAATCCTGCTAAAGTCTCGTGTAATGTAATAAATACAATATCTTCACCGTGTGTGTGCGAAGGAAAAATGGAGGAAGGAATAGATGAAAAAAAAGAGTTGCTCCCTCGGAGTCGTTCAGGCCGGAGACCCTCTCCATAAACTCGACCATCTCCTCGGCACAAGAGAGAGAGAGAGAGGGAGGGGGGGATAAGGTAGAAAGTGGGAAAGTAGGAGAAGAGATATTTACGTGGGTTTCAAATTTTGAAAACAAAATCATAGTTTTACCAAAATGCCATTTGACTAAACTTTTACAGAATTACCCTAAATCAGATTGATATTTACTGAATTGCCATCTTTATTCTCAGCCCCAGTATGACACACTATTTACGAAAATGCCATCCAAAAGTTAGTTTGTGAAAGAGATAGAATTAGACCATTGGATTTGTAGGCACAGCGCGGCGTAACGTAAAAAATAAATCTTGATGAACTTCCCATCCCATCGCTCCTATAGACCCCCAGTCAATGAACTCACCTCCTCCATTCGCCAATGAGCTCACCTTCTCCTGTTTACATTTTTTGTGAAAGAAGCTTCAGATTAGGGTTCATTTAATCAAAATTTAGAACACTGTACAAAAGCGAGGACACATAAATTGAACAAAGAACATAGGAATCTTAAATAAAGACGACCGTGTTGGAAAATATAAATTGAAGGATTGAGAATATTACCTTCTTGAAGGCACTCACCGCCGAAATCCAATCAAAACCTTTACTAACAATATAGTTCTATCTGCAATGCAGGAACCCCGTGTCAAGAAAAATGATATTTAGGCCATAAAAACTCCTGTGCATTATTTTTAATGCACAAAAATAACGCACAAATATAATCTACAGTAATTTTGTTCCAGGAAAAATATCCCAATAACCAAACTTCTAAATTAATTTCTTCATTCAAATTCCATTACCCTAGTCCGGCCCAGTTGCTAACCTAGAGGGCTGAACCTAGACTCCTCTTGTCCCTTCCCACTACTCATGCTCACGGTTTCTTTTCCACTTTTCTTTTTCCTCTTCGTCATCCTTCTTCAGTCTACCTCTTCCTCTTCTGATATCTGCAAAATATCCAAAAGATAGAGAGTCATTCGGTAAAAGCACAGTAGCTAAGACCATAAGAAAAAATGCAAGGCTGAGCTTCAAGCATACCCTCTTCTGCATTTTTTTCCACCACCAGATCTGTCAAGATCTCTCCAACCTTTAGTTTTAGTTGTTGCTGAAATTCATCCGACCGCTCATACTTTTGTTCATATTACTTCCCCTGTATCAAAGTCCTACGGGATATGAATCAGCAAGTTGTTTGACTCATCAATCAAACCCAAAAAGCATTTAGCATGGAGAATGTAAGTTTTCAAAAAGCATTTCAAAAGCTGAGCAAGGTACAACCAAAATGCAATGTTGGAGTAATATCAACACGGGCTGCCATAAAATGTTTCTTTCTTTGTCCAATATGGCACACAAAAGTAATCTATTGGATACTACCCAATTGAAAAGTTTCAGTATATCAAATATCATTTCATTTGCAAGTCAGACCATAACAAAAAGAAAACGAAACAGAAGAACAATGATTATACATGATCTCGAGATCTCTAATGATTAGTGCACCCATACTTCAACAGAAGGTATCAGTAAAAAAAAAGCCATTCAATACCTCAAGAAAAGAACACAATTACACAGGATTGTCATAATTATAGCACACCAACTCTTTGACTGAGTTTCTGCAAGCTGTTACATGCAGGAGAACTACAGTTGGTAATCTATGCTAGTGCTAATAGACAGAACAAATAGGCACTCTAACAGCTCACAATCTTAGATTATTAGGATAGCTGTAGACTGCCATCTAAAGGGGAGAAAGATCACAAAGAAAAACCCCACCTATGCACTTCAAAGGTACTTCAAAAACCTCCACAAAGTTCCAAAATTGCTCAATAGGGGAAACCTTTCTTAGGAGGGAAGACTAACACTATATAATATGGTAAAGTTCTCGAAATTAACTATTTAGCATCAAATTGAAGTATTGAAACCACGCAACAAAGTTCCGCTATGTCAACATACCCATAGCAAAAGAACAGACCAGAATAATGTGGACATAAAGGCCAGCGCAACCTCTTTACCTCATCGACTAATGACTTTATCTTAAAAGTTGTGTTTTTCTTCCTATTTGCTCTAAGTTCTTCTGCAGTACATTTAAAAGGGACAAACAAAAACTAGCCCGTACAATGGCTACTACGAATCATGAAGAATGTGTAGTGCATAACCACCATTCTAGTCTGCATTGTCTAACGTGTACCCAATGATGATTTTTTGTTCTCAAATCCGAACATAAAAATTGCTACAAAGTAGAGCACAAATCACTGTACAAAAACTGTGAAACTATTTTTGTACATTAACGGGCCATGGCAACGAAATCAGGCTGATACCCATCTAATTAATATGAAAGCTATACCGGTAAGATTATGCTGAAATGATTAGGTTTGGACACCCCACGATTTCGTCTGAGAGCAACGGAAGTGGTCGACTTTTGGCAGAATCGATGGTTCGCCAAACACCCTGTTAACCACAAAAGAGATTTCTGATCAAATTTGTTTCATTTTTTTTGGGCAAAGTCCACTTTCACTCCTTGTGGTTATCGCCATGTGCGGATACCCCCCTCATGGTTCAAAATGGAGGGGAGGTGGCGGCTAGGCGGTGGCAGTAGCAGCTGGATTCGGGGAGCAAAATGGAGAACCATTGGATTTGGGTATTAAGGTATTGTCAAGTGGAGAGGAAAATAGAGAGATGGCAGGTGGTGGTTCGGCTGTCAGGGGGGAGGGAGGAGTAGGGTGGTAATGGTGGGCAAACTACTAATCGCACCCCCGTGTCAGGCACCCCCCTGACAAGGCAATTCCTTCCCTCTTTTACCCCCCACCCCACGTGCTCTCTCTCTCTCTCTCACAGCAGTCTCTCTCTCTTTTATTTGATTTTTTTGTTATAAATTTTAAATGTTAATAACTTTTTTTTCATGTATTTTTTTAAAATAAATTTTATATATTTGAAATCTACTCAACAAAACCTATCAAACGAACCTAATATTGATGGTGAGATAATGTAAAACGGAAAAATTATATTTGTTCCGTAGTTTAAACTGTCTAACGAGGTTGAAAAATGTGTTCCAAATTTCAATCCGTTTGAATCGTTGGAAAGAAAACAAAGTTTCCTGATCATTTTAGTTATGACCATTTATGGTAAAATGATCAAAAAACTAAAATCTTTCAACCGGTTGAAACGAAAAGAAAAAAGAAAAAAGAGAGGCAATCGGTGCCTTGTAGTGCATGTGGTGCTTTTGTGTGCATGTGAGAGTTTTGAAATGAGCACCTTATCGACTTACCTATGGTTGAGCACCTCTTGCAGAACAGCTGCAAATGTAGAGCAGCTGCAGATCAGAGCAGGGCAACTTGTTGGCTATTGCCTATGGTTGAACATTTCAGCTATATAATCTGATGATAGCGTACTCTTGCATACATTGAGACTGAGAGGAATTTTGAGTAACCACATCCTCACAATTTTTCTCAACTTTCATTTCATTTTCATAATTCATAAAAGAATATTATGGATCAGTACAATTTTTTATTTTCGGATAGTTGGTCAGTTAGGAACGATATTACGAATAATGTTCCTTGTGGGGAGAGCAGCTCCTACGTTGGGCGTGATTACACAGCCGAATTTACGACTGACCATGTTAGTTATTACTATTGTTATTATACATATTTGTTACTTATTTTTGTTAATGTTGTTGTAACACCCCAAAACCGAATTCCATATAATCTCAAGGAAATTAAGGTGTTACCAAACTCTCATCAAACTATAATTAATAGCCCAATACTCGACCACTCCCACTCTTACCGAGCACATGTTCACCTCTCTTATATGCCAATGCATGCATTCCGGTGGTGAGGACACCTAGTCCTTTTTATACACTTTGTCCCATTTGCATGTGTTTTTGTTTTGCTCTTTCTTTTCTTTTCTTTGTGGTTTTTGTTTTACACTATTTGGCTTTTAGCCCACACACTGATGCAAATCCATCCACGTATACCCAAAGTGAAAAATGAACATTTGTCCATTCCATGCAAATTTATAATTCCAACTATCCATTTTTCTTTCCTTTACAATCGGACTTAAAGTGACCAGCACAAGGGAAAAACTAAACTATTCCCCTTAAGTGGGGATATTACAGTTGTACTCTTTTTGACTATTCAGAGAAATATAAAGTAAATTTAAGTGGATTCAACATACATAATTTACTTGAAAACTCAAATATAGAAGTTTTAAAAAAATGAAGGACAAAAAAATAAAAACAAACAGATAATATATTGGGCCCAAAAAAATAATTTAATTTCGACACATTATTTCATATTCAATATTAGACTTATTTGATAGGTTTTGTTGAGTAGATTTCAAAAATATAAAATTTATTTAAAAAAATACGTGATTTCAACCCCTTTAGACAATTTATATATTAAAAAATATAGTTAAAAAATTAAGTGTTCCAAAATTCAATCCGTTTGAACCAGTGGAAAGATTTTATTTTTCTGATCATTTTATC
This sequence comes from Rhododendron griersonianum, assembly GCA_018127125.1. Lineage (NCBI taxonomy): Eukaryota > Viridiplantae > Streptophyta > Magnoliopsida > Ericales > Ericaceae > Rhododendron > Rhododendron griersonianum. The sequence goes on along the minus strand of CM030796.1, from coordinate 26,175,145 downwards.
CTAAATAGTCATAATTAAATTTGAACTCTAGGGCTCTCGTTGATTACCCTAAGAGATATATTTGATTATACGACTTTCTTAGGGTTAATCAACGGAAGCCCTAGAGTCAAAATTTAATTATGACCATTTAGGACAAAATGATCAGAAAATTAAAATCTTTCCACCGGTTCAAACAGATTAAAAATTAGAACACTTAATTTTTCAATCTCTTTAGACAGTTTAAACTACCACAAAAATATAGTTTTTCCGTTTTACATTATTTCACCATCAATATTAGACTCGTTTGATAGGTTTCGTTGAGTAGATTTCAAATATATAAAATTTATTTAAAAAAATAAGTGAAAAAAAGTTATTAACATTTAAAATTTTATAACAAAAAATAAAATAAAAGAGTGAGACAGGGGGAAGAGAGAGAGAAAGCATGGGGAATGGGGGGTAAAATGGGAATTTGAAGGGGGCCCGTGTCAGGAGGGGCCTGACACGGGGGGTGCAAGTAACAGCTCTCTAATGGTGGTAGGGTGATGTTCGGTGGGAATCCGGGAGAGAGAGAGAGAGTCGGCTGGAAAGGGAAGAAACAAATCCCTTAATTCCCGGGAAAGCACATATTGTACATACATGCACAAATATAAATATACACATATATGTACGTATGAAATTCAATAATACTAAAATTTACGGAAAATAATATTGGCACTCCAAAAATTGATGCAGGCACTCCTAAATCAGTGTAATTTCAAAACCGCTTTTCTTTGTTTTTTGGAGTGTCTGCATCAATTTTTGGAGTGCCAATATCATTTTCCAAATTTAACTAATCTATAATACAAATCGCGACGGTATGGTAGTCCACACATTTTTCCTCCATCGTTGGATTTGCAATACATTTTTCTGCATAAATCTTCACCATTTATTCAACCATTGGAATTTTCGTAAATACTTTACATTTTCTGGAATAAATTGTTGAGTACTGATTCTTTCAGTTTTGGTATTTAATTTTTCGGATTTGGTAATGATTTAATTTTCCGGTTGAGTACATAGATGGCCTTGAATGCTATCTATTAATCAATAGATATAAAATAAAATAAAAACGTGAGGGAGAATTTTAGTTGAATGCTATATTCCGGTTTTGGAAAGATTTGATTGGGAGATCGATTTGGTAATGGCAGATTTGATTGGGAGATTTGGTAATGGCAAAATTTTGGGTGCTTGATTTTTGGTAGTGAGTTTGATTGCCGATTTTTGGTAATGAAAGCTTGATTGAGCAATATAGTCTTTGGCGTTTATTCTCATTTTCGATTTTCTCTCTCTCTCCCCCTAAACGTTTTCTTTCCAGTTCTCTTTCCTGTCTCCCTGACCCTCGCCTTCTCTCCGGTTGACTCTCCACAGGTAGGGCTCTTAGTTCTTTGTTCTCTTTTTTTTCCGGCCAGTTCTTTGTTCTCTTGCCACGTTGTTTAGAAAAATTCTAATTGGGAGTTGGAGTTAATTGAAAAATTCTTCCAACAACCATATTGCACGGGCATAAGATTTATTTTTAAAGTTATCTTTGAAGCTTGGGTTTCTCAAACTCTTTAGCTTCAGTTAAAAGGATAGATTTATTTTTTTCCTCCAAAAAAACACATTTTATATACTGAACTTGTATGAAAAAACACATTTTCCATCACATGGGATGTAGATACTAAGCTTGCATCTAAAATAGGTTTTTTGTTGCATTCAGGGGGCGTTCCACTTTCCCTTCTTTTTCTAAAAGTTCTTTTTCTTCAATTTTCAAATTCAAATATAATGAAAATGAAAAATAATTTTTTAATTTTTTTTACACCGTATAAAAGATCTCAATAAGATCTATCAAACAAGATCCATATTGGTAGGAAAATTATTTACGTTAACACATGATTTTTGGACTTGAAATTACCTTCTTTTTCCAAAAAGTTCTTATTTTAGAAAGCGGAACGCCCTCTCAATACATACAGTACATAAACTCTTTAGTTGGTTATCGATTGTTGGTTTATACTTTATATGGACTAATAGAATTGCCAAGTTATGTCAAGGTGTGTTCCACGAGAGGCTATTTACAGGATCTTGAAGCTGATTGAATAATTCATAATTGGCAACCAACCAACAATGACCTCTCCGTCTTCCAAATCCCACCAACGCCGAGCCACCGATGACTGCAACCTACCCACACAATGTGAGTTCATTTTCAATCCTTCTTTTTTTTTTTTCTAGTGCCTGCCAATCCACAATCACCCAATTCAAACCCAATTGCAATAGACACTAAGAACTTTATGTCTTCTTCTATGCAGTCCACTCTAGATAGATTCATTCAGAAGGTGGGACCTAGCGTTTGATTTGAGGGACCAGATCGACCGGAATATCGATCAAGACAGGGTCAAGGAAATAGACCTAGATAAGTTCAGGGGTAGTGGACGGGTGAGCTACGTTGAGATCGATGCAGAGGCTGCAAAAACCTAGATTTAAATTTCCTCTTCTTTTTCTGTAGTGGTAATGGTTTTTCAGGGTTTTTGTTTATTTGTTTGAAAAGGGTTAATGGTTTTTCAGGGTTTTTGTTTATTTGTTTGAAAAGGGTTAATAGTTTTTCTGAGTTAAGTTGTTTATTATATGTAAGAAGAATGGTCTGCCTAAAAATTCTAGAAAACAAAGGCTTTAGACCATTTAGTTTAGTGGAAACAATAAACTCACCACCTATTTGATGCAACGTCGACAACGTTACTCGAATAGGACGTTGAACACCATCAAATTTCCCATCGGGAGTTCACCAATTTTTTTAATTTCAAGCTTCTTTGTTATTATGGATATTCACCAATTTTTTTAGACTATTAATTTCTTTCTTGATTATTGGCAAGTGTTTACTACGTACAATTCTCCTTTTTTGTTTTACTTTCAAATTAATTCTCTCGATTGCACGAGTGTTATTGCTTATTTCCTTTGAAAATATCTAACCTGTAGTATATGGGATTTATTCTTTTTTCCTTGACTTTTTGGTGTAGGTGGTTAAAGTGGGGATGACTTAAGGGACGAAAAATAGGTAGTTATGAACATGCTACTCTTGATTTAGCTAACAAAAAAAAAAGTAGTTACCACTTAATTGTTCAATTCTTTAATTTTCTTTATGTGTCCTCTTTTTCTCATTCTATTTATAAGCTCTAAACTGTATGTTCCTGGAATAAAAGAGAGTATAGATGACTCTATTGTGGAAGAAATGGTCAACGGATTGAGCTGGACAATCACTTTCTCAGAAATGGGTGAGAGTTGTGATAGGTTGATCTTTAGGTTGAAACTTTCAAATTTGAAATTTGTAAGGTTCTTTTATATTAGGTAATCAAAATATGTATTGAGGGCTTATCATAATCTTCAATAACGATGAGTAGATGCCTTTTTTCTTGAATCTTGGCAAAATTGTTGATGGATAGAACATATAATGGAAATTTGATATTAATTGGCATCAAAGAATCAAGATTTCAATTTCTTTTCCTACTGTGTTGTTTGAATTGTTCACATTTATAGTTGAAATATACTATTAAGTTTTAACCTTTTTGGATTCCAAAAATTTGGATGCACTTTGACATGGATCTGGACATGAGGTAAAGAACAAGCTATATACTCTATACTGTACTATGGATGATATGTTTGTTGTAGGATTTTTTTGTTTGGAACAATTTATATTTGAGTTTAAGTTTGCCCTCTTTCTATTGCTTTTTGGAACAACAAGCTATATGTTTGTTGTGCGCTTGGTCATGGATCTTGATAAGTTATTTTAGTTGTGTTTAAAAATGTGTTGCGCCGTATCTTCAAGCACGGGCAATTTCTAGTACAATACATAACTAGTTAGTTAACTTTATTAAAGAAACAATGTTTATTTTTATTTTTTTAGTTAAAATTATAGTAAATTTTAATTCATTAAAATTTTCGGGTCATTACAGGTAGTTTGTTTTGAAATACATTTGGCTTTTCAATAGTTCCAATTTGAATTGGAGGGAGCAATTGCATCTCGGTAGGTTATTCTATTTGGGCATAAGGACATATTATTAGTGAAATATCGTAAGCGTTATTTACCTAGACACCCATCAAAGTATATCCATTTTTCACGGTTATTCCCTCTACAAATTTCACCTGCTACTAAACCCTCTCATTAAAGTTTACTTTTCTCTTAAGCCCCTTCCGTTAGTCTTCCATCTAAATTCGTTAATTTTTTCACTTAAGTTTTATAAAAAGTGGCGCAATCTTCCAATATTGCCCCACACCTTATCACTACCGTTTTCCCACCATTTTCCCTCAGTCCCACCATTGATTACATCTCCGGCGAAACTCCCAATTCCACATACATGAGGTTTTTTCAAGTAAATGCAAACCACAAAAAACTAGCAAATTCTCCAACTTTTTCTCATACCCACCGTTTAAAAAATCCTCTTTTTTGATCAAATCAAAGTTCTTAATTAGGTTCTTGATTCTTCTTACTGATATATAATCCAAAACCCACGTTTTGTTATCCGTATTCGATGCTCTTTCGAAGGCTCTGCACCTCTCTTACTCAATTCAACCTAAACCCATCTCTTTTCCACTCTAAACCCGCAAACCCATTTCGTGTTTTCCTCTCAAACCCCAAATATCTCAACTCAAACACCTTCAAAACTCTATTTCAGGCCTTAAATCGATCCAATTGCAAAATGGGTGATGCCCGGCGGCCGGCGGCGGTGTCAATTCTTGACCGTAGCCGGCCGAGCGGGCCAAACTGTACCGAGCACTTAAAGCTTCAGTTGGGTCAACACCAAACCCAAATCTTTGATCATAGTGATTAGAGGACCAATTGGGGTGGGTAAAGATGCAGTGATCAAGAGGTTGAGGGAGTTAGAGAGGAGATTCATTTTGTGGTGACGGGTACAAGCCGAGCGAAGACGAAGAGGAGCGTCGGCGGTGGGAGTAAATCTCTGTTTGCTGAGTATATATACAAAAGGGTAAAATGGTCTTTTCGTTCATTCCGTCAACGGAGTTTGCGAAAAGTACACTTTAATGAAGGAGTCTGGCCGTGGGCAAAATTCGTAGAGGGGGTGACCGTGAAAAACGAGTATACTTTGAGAGGTGTCTAGGTAAATAACCCATATCGTAATTGTCTTTTGTATCATAATCGTATGTTATCATAACTTAATTCTAAAAATTACTTATTAAAAAAATCTTAATTCTGAAAATCTGTTTTCCGGAAAAAAAAATAGAGGTTATCTTTCGAGAATTGTCATTTCAAATTCTTTCAACATGATTCTTGTTTTTCTTTTTCCTTTTGGCAATTAAGAGAAGGTTCTTGTTAAATAGTAGTATGAAATTCTGACGAGATAATCAAACATAATTACACAGTTAGATTCATCAAACTAGTCTAGGTGCACGCAAGCTACCCCATACATCCGGCTATTAAAAAATAAAAATAAAAATCATCACACAAAGGTTTAACAAGTATTCTCAACTCATTCCTGGACAAGCCGTATATTACAAAAGGGTTCATCTTTTAAAGCTTGTACAATTGCACAAAGAAACAAGTAAATATTCCTGGACCTTGGGAATAATGTAAGAATAGGAGTTTCATTCATCATATCCATGCTAGACTAGACAGATATCCTCTAGCATTAGAATGAACTGCATATACAGAGCAAAAACTGCCATCCATGGAAGCATCTCAAAGCTAGAGGGACTTTCTGAACTACCTTCTACAAAACAAAACTCTCCACAATGAACAAAATGAGAAGAGAAACGAGGAAGAGTGTACCTGAGAGACCACACCCTATTCGCACTTGATAGACCTGTATATGTGGCGAACAAAGAGCAAAGCAGCACGGAAACCAACAGCCCCCAGCATGAGGAAGAAACCGTAGCAGATGCAAGCCATGTATCCAAAGAAAAATGAAGTTTGCATGAAACCAGACATGTCGGATCTCGCATGGTAGTAATACAGGCAGTAGCCATAGATAAATATGCCAGTTGATCCACCACAAAGAAAAGACCTGTGGCAAATCGAACACGCAAATTAGTCTCACTTCAGACATAATATCTCGCGTAAAGTGTATTCAAGTTTTTCCGAACTTAAATCACCGAAAACAAAGGCTACTGTGCTTCTAGTTGATTAAAGCCATCTGAACTTAAGCACGTGTAAAACAAGAAAGAGGGCAGTCAACAAGAAAGTTAGATCCTGACTCGCAGACTGAATAGCATTAACTAAAAAGAATTTCTTTTTCACATTTCCATGGAAAAGAAGTTAAATAAGCTAGAAATACAATAGGAGCCAAATAGTACGACCCATTCTCATGGGAAAAACATTCTCTTACTTGTAAAACAAAATAAAGAATCAAATAATAATGATCTATATATGCTCCAGAACCTCTCCTCTTTAGGTGTGTCAAACGGTTGGGTTTGAAATGTTTGATGATCAAGAGGACTAAAAAAATAATCGCTGGGTGCAAAACTAAACAATACTAAAAGTCTAAAACATTTGGTTTTGATGGACGGATAGATGGATGAAAGTTTGATGTTTTCATTTTGGATGTTATTTGATGTTTTGTTCTACTTATGTTGTTCCTCACACTCAAACTTCGGGAGGGGGGAATATTTAAAACAAAACCCGACTAATCTCCGGGCTCCGACTAATCGGCCTAGGCTCTAGCACCTCTCCACCACCTGACTAGCACCTAGTGCCTTTTACAACCATGATTTATGTTTAGCCAAACTGGGTTAAGACCCATTATGACCCTTCTCATAAGTGGGATGGGTTAGAGTGAATTTAGACTGGATGGGTTTAAGTGGATTCATGAAATGGATCAAATATTGCCACCCGTACTCCTCTTTCATCCTAAGTTCCTAACCAAACTCCTTTAAAGATTATAACTATGTTCTCTTTCCTTCAGTTTTAAGCACTCTCCGGCCAAACCAAAGGAGGCCATAAGGGATTTTATTTTCTCTAGCCAGGCAAATTCACCTCATGGACTGAAGAGTGAAGACAGGTATATGAACATACAAGCTAAAATTTTGAAACCTAGTATTCCCCCACTCATATGAAAACCTGGTACCCCAGGTCATCTCAATATGTTTGGAGAAGACTAGGGGTACACACAGATTTATCATTACAGACGCCATATATCATGGATTTTAAACTGACATAACATTGTTCTTCAGTCTGTTATCAGAAAATCGATTCGTAATAAACTCAAGGAGCACAAAACAAAACGGTTTTATATGCCCTGTGCAAATATAATTTTCCTATCAACAACAGCTGACAGAAAAGCACAAGAGACCGTCAACAGACTCAATTCAATGTAAACACCTGATCAGTTGAGAAAAGGACTAGCAAGTTAAGACTAGCAGAAAAATTATAGAATCTAGATTTCCTGCAGAACATCCAGTTAGTTGGAGGAAAATAGAATGTACTCCAACAAACAAAAGAGCGTGCACCATTGACCAGCTTCTACAACCAACTATGCAAGTACTAGCTTTAAAAAGAGTCATCCATAAATGCAAGGACTAAGGAACATCAGCAGGGCAAAAGCATAATAATATAGCAGGAATGGCCGTGTTACGTGAGAAACCAACAAGAATAAGCTGAAACATACTCCATGAGCATATAAGAACCCTAGTTTACCTCCACCACCATCCATGATCTTCGGCAGCAAGCTGAAAGTACGTCAATGCAACAGTAATGAAAGCAGTCACGATCAGAAGGATAATGAAGACAATAAACAGGATGCCGTATATCGTGTAAATCCTGTGACCCCACACGCTAGCAAATATGTAGTACAGTTCAATGTATATGGCACTGAAAGGCAAAAACCCTGCCATTGCCATTTGAGATATGGTACTCCTGTACCAAGGCAATTGTGGAATCTCTCTAGGATACTTTGTGGTGCGGCATGGAGCTTGGAACTCAGCTTTGCTATTTTTCCCAGCAATCCCACCCAACACAAGCAAGGGCGACGTGACTAATGCCCATATGAGGACTATAACAACAATCGTCCCAAATGGAAGTGCTGCAGTAGAACTATAGGAAATTGCAACGGTATTAAGGAAGCAGAATGTGAGAAACAAAGGCCCACAGAAAAGGCATCCCGTTAGCACTAAATTCCTCACCTGTCAAAGAAGATATTTAAACCTAATCAGTCCACCACTTTTCACTTTACAAAATTATCAAATTTAATCCAAAATGCTTCAGATGAGAGCCATCAGCACTTACCCAGTTGGTCCCTTCAAGCTGAAAATAGTAAGAGGTAGCTGTATATCCTGCAATACCTGAAGTGCATGCATATATGACCACCAATGCAGTAAATACAGCACCTCGGTTGTAAGGGTAAAATACACCCACCAGTGCAAGCAAGAAAATAAATACCGTCCTGAAGATGAAGGTAAAGACAACATTAAATAAGTCAAATAAAAAGTTTGAATATAGGATACAATTGGCTTGCGCTTTGTGGAAATACTTACAAAGTAAACAGCTGGGTGCCAGATCCTAGAGCTGCAGAAAACAATGACTTGTGTTTCGGGAACCGAAACACATCACCGTGAATGTACTTCCATCCAGTCTCCTCTTGGTCATCATCTGTTTCCTCGTCATGTGCATACCTTTGAAGGAAATAAAAGAACACAGGATAAAATGAAATTCATCATTTAAATTCAACAATGATTACATAACCTCAAATGCATAACTATTACTCACTTCATAAAATCATTCTTAAGGACCCGCATGAGAATTGTTGCAAGGAAACCAGTTAAGAGGAGCACTGTGACACAAGAGTTTATGATTGAAAACCAATGGATCTCCAAATGATGTGGTAAAGAAGAAGTCTGTGAGAATTTATCCATCCTATTCTCAAACGGGATATCTGTTTCCCTCCATTTGACTGTATACGTGAACTCTGCATCAACTTCCTTGTCCTCTATCAGGTCAACAACAGAATGAGGATCCATTCGAGCATTGACCTCAATCACACAGTCCACATTGTACAGTATATCAAAATGGATATGCTTGAAAAGGAAGTATTTGTAGTCACTTGGGTCAGATTTGCCTTCCCTATCAACCTTTCCTACGAAACCCCAAATGGGTAAGTCATCGTAGTACATTTGGAAGAAATAATCTTTCCTTACTGCAGTTCGGAACTGAGCTACTTCTTCTGTCGTCAGCTTCTTTTTGCAAACAACTTCAGAGTCTTTATCAGCTAAGAAGTCAAGTGTATAAGGTGCACTGACAAGACGATCCCCATTCAACACCTCACCCAGGGCTTCCTTCTTCTCTTTCACATGAGCTGCCATTGCAATCACTCAAAGCTTAATAAACGTAAGAAATTAAAGGTCCATTCTTGCTATGTCACATTGTTTCTGAAATTGCATAGTAACTAATTTAGTTATGCTCAAATTACGTCGAAAGAAAACATTTCCAGCTTAATGATGAAACTTGATAGACTCCATAGTGTTTTACCACAAGCCACTTGATGAGGCATGTAAACTCTCAAAAGGGAAATAAGATCCATCAAACTTTTCATGAGACAAATAGAACTTGCATCAGAAACTAACTTATTTATTTTGATTCATTTGTAAACTTCATCACTCGTCTCCATTTGCTTTGCATAAAAAATGCAATTACATAAACAAAATTTCACATGCCCATACCATTCCACAAGTACTCAGTCATTATTCTTTTTCGAGATAGATTGAAAAGAAAATTTCATAACTGTTTAAGTGGGTGCATGCAGACACCCGAGAGTAGTTTGGGTTATGGACAAACCGAGTAGCTAGGGCAGTCAGCAGCACGAGGACTACATCCGGCAGCCTCTGGCCATTGGTCATGCCATGAATTCAATTCTCAATAACCCTCCACAACTTGTACATAGTGCAATATTCAAGAATAAAAACACTGAGGAAATATTGTAAGTGAAGAGAAAAACCTGGTAAACAGAAGGGAAGGTCGAAATATCGGTACGTTTCGCTGTAACCAAAAAACACATATAAAAAAAATTAGCAAAAATGTAAGATGTGACCGAAATCAGATACGTATAAAACAGCAACCAAAGCAGTTGACTACGAAAACAGACACATTGACAAGATTTCCCAAATAGCTCACAGTGCACGTAGCCGCATGTCAAGCATTCACATACATCTACAAATACAATGCAAAAATTGAATCTCTACAAAGAGTAAAATGTGATCCTAATTACTCTCATGTCCCATATTCTTTACGAAAAAACGTGTAATCTTCGGCTCAAAACATAAAGTGCTTTCATGCATAAATTTTTAAATTTATCGACACCAAATTAAAGAACTAATTGAATTAATTGCGGACTTTAATTTGGTGTCAAAAAATTAAAAAAAATAATAATGCAGGAAAGTACTTTTATGTTTTTATCCAAAAATTACACGTCTTCTCATAGAGGACCAACAATATAGGACGGAAGGTTCAATGCATTTGCGTATCATGATCTACAGATCCATCACTGATCAAAAAAGGCGCCACAACATATGCACAAACAATAACCGAAGATATAAAAATTGATTGAATCATATAATGAGCGAGACGGGGTGATATTGATCAAAAGATGAAGGTAAAAAGAAGCATGTACGTGTAAATACATTATGCATTATATTTAGAGAGAGAGAGTACCTGGGGTTGTGGAAGGGACCGACCTTGTTGGCGTAGAGAGGGACAGGGTCGCCGCGGTTGTAGCGATGATCGGAGGCGTCTGATCTCACTTGGCTCCCTAGACACGTCGCAATAATGGCGATGACGAGGAACTCCAGAGGTTTCTTCATTGTCCCCAGCTTTACCAGAGAGAGAGAGAGAGTGAGTTCTAATGCTCAGAAGTCAGAACGCATGGGGCAATGAAGAATAGATGGGAAGGGAGCAGAGAACAAACAGAAATATTTCTAATTTCGCATCACAGTTTTTTCCCTTTCTGGGTTCACGAGACGAGACCATCCTCAGGTCACGTGACAAGCAACAACCCATTTAAAAGCCTTTTTTTTATTTTATATATATATATATTTATTTATTTATCTACACCACTCTTTTTTATTTAATCTATAAAAAACCTGGAAAGCTAGAACTTGTCATTTTGTAATCAAAAAATACTTTTGAGCATAATTTTTTAACTTTTTCCAAAAAAAAAAAATGAATTTTAAATTAGAGCGGAAATATTTCAAAATTCATGTGATAAAACTGGTTTACTTCTTATCGAGAAATAACATAAGTATCGTAATGCACTATTCATTTGAGAACAAAATGAGTAATACATATATGCACATATTGGTATGATTGTAGAGTATCATTAAAAATCTATCCAAACCAAATTGAGCCGACTAAAAGTTTGGTTTTTTCCGTAAGAGCTTGATTTTTTTGGTTATTTAAGTCAATTTCAATAAAGTTTTCAAAAAATTCGTAGTGGCTTGGCTCGGCTAATAACGCCACTCATTCATAATTACAGTTTCAGGCCTTGTTTGATTCTATTTATGGTTGCATTCAATTACCACAAACAGCAATGCTAGGGTCTCGAAAAGTTTCTCCAAAAATATTCTCGAGAGAAAAATCAATGGTTTAGAAAAATAAATAAAGTTTTCAAAAAATGCTCCGAAAAAGTTTGGGTTCTATACATCAAAGTAGGGCTATAAACGAGCTAAGCCGAGCTTTGTCGAGCTCGAACTCGGCTAAAACTTGAGCTCAAGCTCGACTTAAGCCTTAATGAGCCGAGCTTAGTCGTCAACTAAACGAGCCTCTTTAATCGAGCCGAGCCGAGCTTTTGTCGAACAAGTCAAGCCAAACGTTAACGAGCCGAGCTCGAACTCGGCTCGGTTCATTTACAACCCTAAATCAAAGTGAAGCTCAATCATTAATTTCACTTTCGGGACAATTTTTGGAGAACTTTTCGGGACCATAGAATTATTGTCACCAGAAAATGTTCGGAAATTGAAATAGAAGAAGTGCTTTTATTACTCTCCATATTAGTAGCAGTTCAGTTCACTTTACGCTATGAAATAATTGCAAAACACGTAAAATGTTGGAGCACTACTTTCTCCCAAATACATCAGGAAAAATCACCGGAATGGGTCACACTTTAGGCCTAATTTGCTTAATAAGTAGCAAGTGAGATGGAAGTTGCTTTTTATGGACTAAAGACTCAGAAATTCGGACCATCCACTCACGAATTCCGAAAACTGAAATTGAGTCAATCCTATATAATATCTGGATCTCTTTTCACAAGAAAATTCTCTCCATCACAACTAACAAAACACATTCAAGGCAACGCAAATCACTAATCTCAAAAGAACCCAGTTGCAGAAGCCTGTGTAGAATCAGAATTCTTACAGTCTCTCTACCTGTTATATGACTAAAATTATGGTGCAATACGAGGAAGGAACGCCGCTCAAAGAAGTGGTCCGCTTCTCGCGCTTGATAGAGCCATATATATGACGAACAAAGAGCAAGGAAGCAAGGAAACCAATTGTCCCAAGCATTAGGAAAATGCCATAGCAGATGCAACCCATGTAACCGAAGAAGAATGAAGTTTGGAGGAAACCAGACATATCCGACCTTCGAGAGTAATAGTACAAGCAATAGCCATAGAAAAACAAGCCAGTTGAGACACCACAAAAGAATGACCTGTGGAATGAGGTGGCAAGAATCACAGTTAAGGCAGCTAGAGTAAACAGCATCTCACACAAAGTGAAACTACAGTAAAAATATAGGATGACTAGCATAATACAGATATAAAAAAAAGCACTAGCATAATTTAATATAAAAAAACAGCACCCCTGATTCAGCTAGAAACTAGTTATGGAAGAGTTTCATGATGGTAAATGGAAATAGCAACAGATTTAATCACTGTAAGGAGATTCAGTACGAGTTATAAACAACAAAAAGACTACCCAAGACTACACAATTTTTGGCAATCATAATGGAACCTTATAAGAATGCTATATGAAGCAACTACAACAGCTATGAGCCCTTTAACCTGGAATGGAAGATAGGCGAAATTCCTTTAACCTCGAAAACCTCACCAAGCACTCCATTGTATCCTCCATCAGTTCGAAAAAAGGCAAGCTTAGGGATGGTCCACATTGCAACTTGATTGCTGATGTAGGGATTGACCATTACAAGTGATAAAAGAAAGACCAAGTGGGATATGAATGGCTGGAAAGTAATTCGCAGTTACTCTACCATACGATTTTGCTACTAAAAAACAAAAAAATGGCATCGTTATATGTGTATCATCCAAAGACCCATTTGTTACAATTTGTGCTTTTGCAAACTAGGGCATATAACATTTGATGGAAGGAGCATTTTCTAAGAGAAACAAGCTCTTGCGATTTCAGAGAGAGAAATGATGATTGAGATTTGAGCATGTCATATAACTCTAAAGAAGCCTGGCTGCTAAGGCAATTTCCAGAGAGAAGAAAGAGAGTGCTTAGTCGTTTGCAACTTCCAAGGCATGGCCAAGTGACAGGTATAGCATGTTTAGGACTGTTTAGTGGACCATGCGACAGACAACATCACAACACATCTCCTTCTCACTAAGACCAGCTTTAGCATATAACTCACGAGGGGGAAAGTGCCTAGACTCATGAGAGGAAAAGAGGCTCGCCAATACGAACCAAGCCATGATGACAAAGGCCTTGTGAATGGCTAAATGGAGATAAAACTCTGAATAGAAGGATCATTAGACCAAGCACCAATCTTCGTCAGGCTCTAACATTTGTCGGCCACCCCAGAATATGAGAGTGCGACATAGAGGATGGAGGCATGTCATTGATTTTGGAGATACATACCAAGTCTTTAGCCTCACCTCATTGATTTTATGTTCAAGAAATCCAACTAAGGATAATTTATTCTTAAAGACCCAATTTTTTGCCTCCCTCTATTTGAGAGGATCATTAAGACCCCTCACATTCCAAGATCCAAAAAGCATAGGTGAGCAATCCATAATACAATTCATTGCTAACAAAATTCCACCTGGGAAGCATAGTGTTGACAATAGTAAATACTAGAGGTGGCAATCCTAACCCATATTTTTTTGACCCGCCCAATCCGCCCACTTATAACCCAACCCAATCCGCCCATATTACATAATGGGTTGATATGGGTTGAACCCATATCAACCCATATTTATATGGGTTTAGATGGGTTAAAAATGGGTTCAATATGGGTTGAAACTAAAACCCAAAGATAATCTATCCTGTATGTAGGCTTTTCACGTAGTACAGCCCACGAACGAAAAGAAAAAGAAAAGGCGGCATTTCCCGTACGACCTCTCGTTCTTTTATTACTCCCAGGAAAGGAATTTTCAAAATTTTTTTAAAAATGGGGTCCACACTCTTGCTAGCCAAACTTTTTTTTTTGGCCAATGAAATGGAACCAGCAAAACTTACAAATCACACACACATTTATTCAGTTATTCTTTTCGCATTACCTAATGAAAGACAAAAAAAAAATTGCATTTATTAATTTTACGTCAAGCCGACTTTCATGCACCCTCAGCTAATTTTTTGGGCAACTAATCAAGTCGCTCACTGGCAGGTGGACCAACTATTTTTGAAAACATCCAAGAAAAAGCCCAAAAAGTCGATTGTTGGGATTTATCTTAAATATTACAAAAATATTTGGGTAAAAGTAAAAAAAAATACTTTTTCGATTCTCTCGTCGAGACGAATTAATAGGGATAAAAAGTTTGTCGCAAAACAAATAAATACAAATACAGTAAATGAAGAAACACTCTGTTTCTCTCTCCTCATCATTCATGTTCATGAACTTCCCAGTTCCCACTTCTCGTCACTATTTCTGCGAGTCTATATGATCCTCTCTCTCTCTAAGAAAATTTGAGACAAATCAGAGAAGGGGTGGGGGAGTAGAGAGGGGAGGGAGGAGGGAAAAAAAAAAAAAGGAAAAAGGGTCGGGTTGGGCGGGTTTGGCTTTGGCTTGACCCATATTTGACCCTACCCGTTTCAATCCGTTGACCTTTTGACCCATATTCGACCCGCCCATATTTGACCCACGACCCGTTTCAACCCGCCCAAACCCGTCCGTTTGCCACCTCTAGTAAATACCTTGGGATCTTTGATTTTATGTTCAAGAAATCCAACTAAGGATCATTTATACTTAAAGAACCAATTTTTTGCCTCCCTCTGTTCACTATTTTCCTTTCACATGACTAGTAGTCTAAATACCTACTAACAGTCATGTGTTTATCGCTATTTTTTCTTCACACGACTAGTATTCTAATCCTCTACTAACCGTCATGTGTTTTATCCTTATTTGTTCTTCACATGTCTAGTAGTCTAAACACCCACTAATCGTCATCTATTTTTCTCGTGTGGTCACTAGTCATACACTACTAGTAAGTAATAACCACTTTTTTATTTCCATTTTCCCGACACAACACGCGAATTTGTGGACCTACAAAATTGATAAACTTTTTCAATAAGGGAGACATTGATTCGAGGTATCATCAATTCGAAGCAACAAGTACATTTCGTATCTAGTACATAACCTTGATCCATATTAAACCGAGATAACACCGAATCCACACTTTCAGAGTTCTTATCACATAGTAATCAGTAGTAGTCTTTGCATCTGCTAGGAATCACTATTTTTCATTTCACATGACAAGTAGTCTGAATACCTACTAGCCGTTATGTGTTTATCGTTATTTTTTCTTCACATGACTAGTAGTCTAAAGACCTACTAACCGTCATGTGTTTTTCTCGTGTGGTCACTAGTCATAGACTACTAGTGGTAACAACTAGTTTTTTTTATTTCCATTTCACTGAAGCAACACGCGAATTTGTGGATCCATAAAATTGATAAACTATTTCAATGAGGGCGACATTAGTTTGACGTATCATCAATTCGAGGCAATAAGTATGTTTCAAATCTAGTACATAAACCTTTTTTTGGGGGTAAATTAGCTTGAAATTAAAAAAGGTTAACCGAATGTACAGCCTACAAGAAGCATATCCCAGGAGGAAAATAAAAGGAAAAAAATAAAAGTGAAAAAAGTGCGATAAACCATGCACAACCCGCATGGAGAGTAAGGTAGATTAAAGTAAATAACGAAGTGCAATGTGAGTTGTTATCTTACTCCGTTGTACTAGCCATCAGGAAGAAAGCACAACGGGGTATAATACAAAAGTAATACAAGAAGTAATGATGACATGAAAGCTAACTACTGCCTGGCACAGTCCGCCAGGCTCGACAATCAGATAAAGTAGTCGCGGTCGAATAACGACCATTTGATGAACCATCACTAAGGAATTGCAGCAACATAGCAACTCGGCATAGAGGGGAGGCTGAACAGCTACTACTGAGAAACTAGGTACAGATAAGAGGCTCGAACCGGAGATGACGGCATCCGACAGGGGCCCCAACCCTCACACCACGCCCAACCAACCAATCTACTACTCCCTCGACCTAATTCCCAAGGCTCACCAGAAAACAACCCGCCCTCAGCCAAATACCAATCACCACAGTCGCCAAAGATGGGATATGAAGACCAAGATTCTAATACCCCAATCTAACCTAGTGAGTCAAACGCAATACCCACTTCTAAGAGAACAGCTACTACAGAGGAACTAGGCTCCGAGAAGAGGCTCGAACTGGAGATGTCTGCATCCGACAAGGCTACCCCCTTAAGTACCCGGCACACCACGCCCAATCCTTCCAGACTACTACTCCCTCAACCTAATCCCCTAGGCTTGCTATAAACTAAAAGTGAGACAGTACAAAAGCCTCAAATCTGACCGCCATTAACAGTGCAAGACCACCAAATCATTTGGCTCAACCATAAATCATTTGGCTCAACCATTAACAGTGCATAACCACCGAATCATCTGGCACGAAAAGAGGACACAATATACCGCAGGAGAACCAAAGCTACCCTTATCAATCAGAGCACAGACCAATCTAATAAATGACAGCCACGGAAGCTACCTCTTTCAATCGGCCCACACCACCAAATCCACACTTTCAAAGTTCTTATCACATAGTAATCAGTAGTCTTAGCATCTACTAGGAATCACGATTTTCCTTTTAAATGACTAGTAGTCTACGGCTCCGTTCCGGAAACCTTCTTAAAAAATAAGTACTTATTTTGCAACTTCTTATTCGAAAATAATAAGGTCATTCCACAAAATTCAAATACAAAGTTTACTTCACATTTTCAAACTCAAAAATAATGTATGAAAATAAAAAATAAAAAATTTTCGCACCGTATTAAAGATCTCAATGAGATCTATCAAATAAGATCCATAGAGATAAGAAAATTATTTGCGTAAACACATGATTTTTGAGCTTGAAGTTGCCGTATACAAAAAAATAAGACTGTTGCTATTGTGTTGGGCGCCGGCGGAGGGAAATCGTACCTACGGCCGCGCCGGGCCGTCTCCGGCCACCGAACGGCCGATCCGAGCCTTCCAAAAATTCTAAAAAAAAAAACCAAGGGGGCCACCGCGGGAATCAACGGCATCCGAGGTGTGTAGGGTGCTTGATCCGAGCACCCCTTTTATGTGTGTATATATATAGGGGTGCTCGGATCAAGCACCCTACACACCTCGGAGGCCGTTGATTCCCGAATTGGCCCCCTTGGATTTTTTTTTAGAATTTTTGGACGGCTCGGATCGGCCGTCCGGTAGCCGGAGACGGCCCGACGCGGCCGTAGGTAGGATTTCCCTCCCCGACCGGTCGGTACCTATATAAATTCTTCCAAAATAAGTACCAGCCTTCTTATTTTTGTGGAACAACCCTTCTTATTGAACAAAAAATAAGTTCTTATTTGTCCTCTGGAACACAGCCTACATACCTACTAACCGTCATGTGTTTATCACTATTTTTTTCTTCACATAACTAGTAGTCTAAACACCTACTAACCATCATGTGTTTATCACTATTTGTTTTGCACATGACTACTAGTCTAAACACCTATTAACCGTCATGTGTTTTTCTCGTGTAGTCACTGGTAATACACTACAAGAAAGTAAGAACCGCTTTATTTACATCTTCCCGAAGCAACATGCGAATTTGTGAATATATATCATTGATAAACTCTTTCAATAAGGGCAAAATTGATCGAGGTATCATCAACTCGAGGCAACATGTACGTCTCGGATCTAGTACATAAACCATGATCCATATTAAACCGAGATAACACCGAATTCACACTTTCAAAGTTCTTACCACGTAGTAATCATTAGTCTTAACATCTACTAAAAATCACGATTTTCCTTTTACATGACTAGTAGTCTACATACCTACTAACCGTCATGTGTTTGTCACTATTTTTTTATTCACATGACTAGTAGTCTAAACACCTACTAACCATCATGTGTTTATCACTATATGTTCTTCACATGACTACTAGTCTAAACACCTATTAACCGTCATGTGTTTTTCTCGTGTAGTCACTAATAATACACTACAAGGAAGTAAGAACCGCTTTATTTCCACATACTCGAAGCAACACGCGAATTTGTGAATCTATAAAAATAGATAAACTCTTTCAATAAGGGCGAAATTGATCGAGGTATCATCAACTCGAGGCAACAAGTACGTCTCGGATCAAGTCCATAAACCATGATCCATATTAAACCGAGATAACACCGAATCCATATTTTCAAAGTTCTTATCACTTAGTAATCAATAGTCTTAGCATCTACTAGGAATCACGATTTTCCTTTCACATGTTTATCACTATTTGTTCTTCACATGACTAATAGTCTAAACACCTACTAACCGTCATGTGTTTTTCTCGTGTAGTCACTCGTAATGCACTACAAGGAAGTAAGAACCGCTTTATTTCCATCTTCCCGAAGCAACACGCGAATTTGTGAATCTATAACATTGATAAACTCTTTCAATAAGGTCAAAATTGATCGAGGTATCATCAACTCGAGACAACAAGTACATCTCGGATCTAGTACATAAACCATGATCCATATTAAATTGAGATAACACCGAATCCACACTTTCAAAAAATTTATCACATAGTAATCAGTACTCTTTGCATCTAGAAGGAATCACGATTTTTCTTTCACATGACTAGTAGTCTAAATACCTACTAACCATCATGTGTTTTTCACTACTTTTTCTTCACATTACTAGTAGTCTAAACACCTACTATCCATCATGTGTTTATCACTATTTATGCTTCACATGACTAATAGTTTAAACACCTACTAACCGTCATGTGTTTTTCTCGTGTAGTCATTAGTCATACACTAATAGGAAGTAAGAACCGCTTTATTTCCACCACCCCGAAGCAACAAGCAAATTTCTGAATCTATAAAATTGATAAACTCTTTCAATAAGGGCAAAATTAACCGAGGTATCATCAACTCGAGGCAACAAGTACGTCTCAGATTTAGTACATAAACCATAATCCATATTAAACCGTGATAACACCGAATCCACACTTTTAAAGTTCTTATCACATAGTAATCAATAGTCTTTGCATCTACTAGGAATCACGATTTTCCTTCACATGACTAGTAGTTTATATACCTACTAACCGTCATATGTTCATCACTTTTTTTTCTTTACATGACTAGTAGTCTAAACACCTACTAACCATCATGTGTTTATCATTATTTGTTCTTTGCATGACTAGTAGTCTAAACACCTACTAACCGTCATGTATTTTTCTCGTGTAGTCATTAGTCATACACTACTAGGAAGTAAGAACCGCTTTATTTCCACCACCTCGAAGTAACAAGCGAATTTCTGAATCTATAAAATTGATAAACTGTCACGCCCTCGATTTTAAACATAAATAATAATAACATTTGAAATACAAAACCCTCACAATCGTGTTTACATTACCCCAAAATACATTACAGTTTCCAATTCTTCAGACTAGTCTACAAATACAATCTTTCAAATTACAAAACCATAACAAACTGTTCACTTTACAAGAATAACTAATTACTCTTCAAAATAGCTTTACTTGATAATGCCCGCATGCACTCCGAACTTTCCAAGACCATGACCTGCAATAAACCTGAAATGGTAGGTTGAGCAAACACGTGCCCAGTAGAGAATTCTATGCAGAAGCTATATGAAAATGTGACGATTTATGCAATGAGAATGAGTGATCTCCACTAACGAACAAGGGATACACAGGGGCACCATAAAGATCCAACAAGCTACAACTATGGGATCCTATGCTTCTTAAGACGTCCCTAACCATTCGTACGTCATCTCGAAGCAACATTAAGCTCATATCATCCCGAACAACCACGACGACTTCTCAACCCTTTTATAACTACTTAAACGAATGCCACAAACAATCTCATTACTCAATGCCATAGCCATCGAGCCTCTTTTCATAAAACGAAAACATTCCCGTTAGATTTCCAAAATAATTTTGAGAAATACTCTCGACCTCCGCGGGTCGAGCTCCGTTGATTCTCTTGAATACCGGAATCCGTTGATTTGTGCCCAAATACCGGAACCGTTGATTCGCTCAGGAATACCGGAGGATTTTTCATAAAAATCCTTTTTTTTCAAAACCAAGTTCCTTTCTTTTTCAAAAACTTTGATGGAATCCATTGTTTATCTTCTCTTTTCAACAGATACAATATCAAGCAGCTCAAAGCCCAAACGACAACTTAAACTTCAATAAGTCAATTATAACTTCATTCATCATATGAGACATTCAGCTGTATTACCACACCTTGCGTTACAGTGAATTCTCTCCACCTGGGTTTCCGTATTACCACACCTTGCGTTACGGGCCCTCTAGAGTCCCCGCATTACCACACCTTGCGTTGCAGGACCCTCAGTTCAACATTCACAACTCACACAACACATATACATTATCAATTCGAAAGTGGAATAACAACATTTCCCCAGTCCCAATCTTCCAATCATCGTCATTCAGTGTATTACAACTTATAACCATGTCTTATCGTACATTAATAAACACCTTAAGTTCATATTATTCCTCTATGTCTATTTCAACGCCCTACATCTCGTATCGAACCCCTAACAACTCTACGACACACCACCGGCTAGGTTCTAAGCAACAATCTATAGAACGAGTGCCAAAGGAACCTAAGATGATTAATCGAGACGAAGCACAAAGACACAGGTCACCCTATTCTCTTCCGGATCACTAGGCAAACCCCTATCGTTCAACAAAAATGCCCCACGTCAACCTTATGCCCAACGATACACAATAACCTCTCTACCATACGCATTTTCATCCTACCATTCGCCACGTCTAGCCTTAGCACCAAAAACACTTCTAGCATTCACCACCTCATGTCACAAGGGAAAATTAGTGTTCAGTGGCCCTTGGGGCAAAATATTCTCAAGTCATGGACTACTTTTCATAGAATTCATCTAAATATGAAAAGGAGAAAAGTAATTCCCAATACATGGACAGTGCGACCTAAAATGACTATTACGCCCCTCATGAAATAAACCCTAAATCCTCAATCCCACCCATCGTTCTCATTTCATACTTCATTCCCATTCGTACGCCCCTGAAGAGGAAGAGAACAATAGAGGTAGGTTTCTGCTTCTGCTATCTTTCGACCTCTTCTTCCTCTCTCACTTCATCTCTCTGTAAGTTACAGTAGATTAATCTCTCAATTCCACCCAAGAAGAAGCAGCATCTTCTCCTTCCCCAAGTGAGTTCGTCGTCGTACGCATCTGGTAAGGTTTTGGGTGTTTCAAATTTTTTGCAGCTTTCTCTTTTCTCATTTCATCCCTATCTCTCTGTTTTTAAGCAACTTGTTCTTTTCATTGTATGAGTGAGTGGTCTGATAAGCCAGAACTTGTTAGGTTTTAGGTACCCATTTTGTCATGCATAACAAGTGTTCGATAAATTGTTGAAGAGAAAGAAGTAAATACATCTCGTGCATTTAGACGTAGGATATTGAGGGTCTTTCATTCTCCTATCAACAAATGGCAGTGACCTATATTTTTGCTCACTGAATGGTTGTCCCTTTACAAAGGTGTGTTGGTCTGTATGAAATGTGGTTCTTGTTCAAGTTACGTAACATGTTTTTTCCTGAAAATATAATAGTTGCTCTTTAAGTTACCTAATGTTGCTCCTTGTAAGAATTTTTGTTGCTCTCTATGTTTGAATGTATGCACCAAACTCTTGTCCCTTCAAATAGTTTCTCCCCCCAACCAGACTATTGTACATTGACGATAGGAATATTTAAAAAAAAAATTGATGAATTATGATGGACTTAATGGAAAAGGAAAAAATTTCAAATAACTATTGTGGTTAATGGTATTCCATCGTTGTTGAAGGATATGTCCTTCAGTTCAGTCAGTTCAGGTTGTAGTTTGACAAGGCAACGAAAGTGCCTTTGTGGTGATAAGGTTGTTTTGAAGCCTTCTGGAACTGATATGAAGTTGTTCTCAAAACATTGAGACAACTACTTGGGCATGTGATATGCAGTACGAGGAGGGAGCATCATCTTCGTTGTTTACAACTATAGTTATATTCATTGTAACATCATTATCCTAAAGTGCAAATGGAAGAAAAACAAAAGCAAAAGCACGAAAAGTACATTTACATGCATAAAAGTACATTTATATTCATTATAACATCATTATCCTATCTTTTTTTTATCCCATGTTTTAACTCTCTCAATGGCTGTCCCTTTACCCTTGTGTGTTGCTCTGTATGAAATGTGGTTCTCTTTCAAGTCATGTAACTTAATTTTTCCTGAAAATATAAAAGTTGCTCTGTAAGTCACCTAATGTTACTCCTTGTACGAACTTTTACTGCTCCCTATGTAAGAAAGTATGCCCTAGACTGTTAAGGTTGTTTTTTTTTCTGAAAATATAAAAGTTGCTCTTTTTGTCACCTAATGTTACTCATTGTTTGAACTTTTGTTGCTCTCTATGTTAGAAAGTATGCCTTACACTGTTAAGGGCAGTCACCCATGTTTTAACTCACTCAATGGCTGTCCCTTTACCCTTGTGTGTTGCTCTGTATGAAATGTGGTTCTCTTTCGAGTCATGTAACTTGTTTTTTTTTGAAAATATAGAAGTTGCTCTATAAGTCACCTAATGTTACTCCTTGTATGAACTTTTGTTGCTCCTTATGTAAGAAAGTATACCCTAGACTGTTAAGGGTTTTTTTTTTCTTCTGAAAATATAAAAGTTGCTCTTTAAGTCACCTAATTTTACTCCTTATATGAACTTCTGTTGTACAAGAAGGTGCCATTAGGATTTTATGGATAGGTTTTTATGGAATCCATCTAGAGATGAAAGGGAAGAAAATAATTTCGCATACATGAAAAGGGCAACATAAAAAGATGAATATGCCCCTCAAGTGAAACCCTAAATCCCCAACCTCAAATCACTTCCTCCTCTTTTCCCATCCAAACACGCCGTCGATCGAGAACTCCACTATTTCCCTGGTAATCAGCAACGTTTTCCTTTCCTCTTCTCTCTCTCACAGCAATGAAATCCACCGACATCTCGACATCAAATCCCGTCGGTCTTCAAGTATGGGCCAGAACTATATTGAAAAAGCTGCATTTTTTAGGTAAGTTTCGGTTTCTCCTTTCCTCTTCGCTCTCTCTCTCTCTCTCTCTAGCAACAAAATCCACCGACTTCTCAATGTCAAGTCCCGTCGGTCTTCAAGTCTGGGCCAAGAACCATGTTAAAAAGCTGCGTTTTTTAAGATATTAAACATTACATTTGGAAGCAATGGTAATGGGTCTAATACTTGATTTGTTCGATTAATTTGAAAAGTCGGTTGACGAAGTATGGGATGGTGAGATATGAACAGATCGTCAATGTTTGGGGGCTCATATCTTTACTTCACTTAGTTATGGCAGCAATGCTTGTAAAATTTCAGAAATTCTGCAACTCAAGATGGAGTCAGAGAAGAAGATACAGAGGAGATGTTTTCATTTTTTTTTGGGTATACTTTTGCTCCTTGAATCAATATATGTTGCTCTTTTTATTAAAATTCATTGCATCTTGTATGTATGGACATCTTGTATGTATGGACCTAAGTTGCTCCTTATTTTTTTTTCTGAGTAGCACGTATCTAAGTTGCTCATTGTATCAATATATGTTACTCTTTTTATTAAAATTCATTGCACCTTGTATGAACCTAAATTGCTCTTTATTTTTTCGAAGTAGCCCTTGAATTTACCCAACTTTTTATTTTTGAAAACTAATTTTTGCTCCTTTTTTTTTTCCTGAGTAGCACGTAACTAATTTTTTTTGTACAATAAATTGCTTACATTATACAATTCGTTTTGATGGTCTCAATGGGTTTGACCACCCCTATTTTTGATATTGTGATAACAAAACTGGTCCAATATTTGTTCCTTTATTCTCAATCTAGTTCAACACTATAATCTGGGTATTGACTACAGAAGTGCACTTTTGTTCTCTTAGTTGCGTCAGAAACTTAGATTTGGGGTTATTTATTTCTAAGCTTGGACTATTCTCTTAGATTAGTCCTGTTCATTACATTGTTTTGCTTTTTCCTTTTGTCTCTTGGATTAGCAATTTTTGGAGTTAGGGAAAGTACTTGGTCAGATTACGTATCCTCCAAATTTATTGCAGTTCGTTGATTATACTTTCACAAGTGAATGGTTATTCAACTTATATTTGTTGTTGTGATGTGCTAATAGCTTAATACTGCAATCTCAAAAGTGAATTGGATGTCAAGTGGTGAAAAATATCTTTGATCAAAGAATTTTTCTGCAATGATAACCAAAAATGTCTTGGAAACTCCTAAGAGAGAGTGTTGTCTCCCAACCAAACTTGATCGCAGAACCTAGTTGCTCCTCCTTAATAAACCTTCATTCTGAATCCTTGTTGCATACTCTCAAACAAGCAAGATGAAATTGCACCAGTAGAACATATATATGTCAGTCCATAATGCAGAGCACTTCCCATGAGTTGGTGTTGTTTGCAAGAAGCATACATTACTGAGCCCATACTTATTTGTAATGACTTTAAGTCTTTAGCCCAAAGGGCTTCTTTCTCTTGGGAGAACCTCCACCACCATTTTGCCAATAGAGCTTGGTTGTGAACCATAAGCTTTTTTATTCCAAGACCACCCTGTGCTCTGCTTCTTGTCACCACATCCCATTTGACAAAATGAACTTCTTTTCATTGGACCCTTCCCATAGGGACTATCTCTGAATTCTTTCTAGTTTCTTTGCCACCACCATAGGGATTTTAAAGAGTGACATGGGGTATATAGGCATATTACTGAGTGTTGACTTAATAAGAGTGATCCTCCCTCCGATAGAAATGTATCTAGCTTTCCAAATGGCATTTTTTTGGAGACTCTATCCGCAATTGGTTGCCAAGTCTTAGCTATCCTGGGATTTGCTCCTAAAGGCATACCCAGATATTTCATTGGAAGGTCCCCTTTCATGCATTCAAACAGATTTGCTAAGGCTTCCACCTCTTGCTCATTATTGTTTACTCCCAAACTTTTGGCCCTTTCAAATAAGATGTTGAGGGCTTCCACCACCACATTAAAGAGGAAAGGGGATAAGGGATCCCCCTTACCTTAGACCCCTCTGAGTTTTAAACTTCTGAGTAGGAGAATCATTGATCAGGACTGACATTGACACTGTGGAGATACATTCCTTGACCCAGCTACACCATTTGTCCCCACATCCCATCTTTCTTAGCAAATCCAGCAAGAACTTCCAATTCACAGTCATAAGAACTTCCCGAAAGGGTCTATGCCTCTATGGATCTATAGATATGTACTTTGAACTATTTAATCATGTTGCGATGATTGATTGTGTTCCTTTGAACAGTTATGTACGAGTGTGAAACAATTTCTTTTTCTTCTGATTTCTGCATTCTTTGATTAGGCTTTCAAGTTTCAAGAGGTCCATCACGAATAACGTTCATTTTCTTTACTTGCCTTAATGTGATTTGTAAGATCAAGGTATGGTGGATAGTTGTTACAGACATGAGCAACGTCTTTGTTAATATGAGGACTCATGTCCCCGAAAAGCTACTACAACTTAATAGTGAAACGAGAACCTTACAAGCAACCAATAGTTATGAAAACCTCAAGGTGTATCTGTATTTCACACACCTTGTTCTGAACTCGTCTGCTGAAGTGTTGAATTCTCTCCACACAAGTCAGGGCTTGCTTCTTCCTATAAATGGAAATAGCCTCGAAAGCCGCAGATTTGGCTTTATGGTTAGTCAGCTAATAGTTATAACCTTCTTATTTCCACATTACTTCCGCAGATTTGGCTTTATGGTGATTTGGCACTGACTTTTAGGTTCATCTAATGTTCGTTGTTTCCTTTTGACATGGATGTGGGTTTAATCTCATATTCTCAGAGGCCTGCAGTGATTTTGGCTACAACATCTAGCACAAGGACTAGAGAAAACAGTATTTCAGTATTGATAGAGTTTATGAATCCCATATTTGACTTCAACTCCTCCCATGTATCTGTCACTGGACGGCATTTGCAGAGGTGAGTAATTTCCCAAGTGGTGGTGCATAAACTCGGTGCACGTGTAAACAGGGCATTAGTATCATGAATCGTGTACAGAAATTTGCAAAAGTTTAGAAATATGCGACATGTATCAAATGTTTAACTTTGATGCATTATTAAAATGTGTGCATTTTCTTTATAATTATTGCATTGCCGAAGGGGACTTATGTTTCTATGCACAAACCGACACACGCACGCGCACATGTATACACACACGCAAGAAACAAAGAAAATTTGACACGATGTGCAAGCAGTTTCAGGTTACTTGTGGAAACAGCATTTTACAAGCATGAACTAGAAGACTGTTTATTGAGTAAATTCCTTTTCTTTTTTCTAAATCTAGCTTTCGTGAGATGAGTAAGAGAATATATGTCATAGAGACATAGGCAGAAAATGAAACTATAACTATCAGCGTCCCTGAAAATGTAACACAGGATGTTGCCGGAAACAAAAACATGGCATCTAATGTTCTACAAGTCAATCACTGTAAGGATCTTATCCTTTTGCTTGTTTCCGGCTCCTTCATTGTCTAGTCTTTTGTGATTCTGATTACTAGATTATTATCTGATCTGCTTATCCAACAATATGCAGATTCTGTACCGGTAATATCTTTGGTTCTTTCCAAACTTGTGACTGCTGCTTTTGCGGTGACGGCTGTAGTTGCAGGTTTGCTAACTCTTTCAACTGCAAGTCTTCAATCTGTTGGGGCATTTCCAAGACCATCTTCTTCTTTGACATTTGATCCCGGAAGGAATCTTTTTGTAAGTTACCTACCTATTTTGATATCTTGCATATTTATTAGATTATTGCATTGTTTAGTTATATACTGAACTTTCATGAGCCAAGCCATAATAGGCTTTAAGATTGGAATGCTGCTCAGCCACCAACACTGGAGATAGAAGGATATATATTTGGAATTTCCCAATTTAGGATGGTAGTTATTGGGTAGATGAAAATTAAGATATGCAAGATTAAGCGAGATAAATGAACAATTTTGTTAAACCTGGAAGCCTTTAGAGTCAAGTTATTCCTTTTACTCTATACAGTCATCTAGAGGGTTATCCATTCTCTTCTCATGCAGCAACCTCTTCTCTTTTGCATGAATGGATTCTGACCATTTCTCGTTACGCTATCTCCGATTCTCGCAAGAAAGGTTGGATATGCAATGGGATTGAGCATTTAATATAATACTATGGTGAAGTCATCTCCGACAATGTGTTTGTGTTGTATATGTTAGACTACAAGAGTCACAAACAATAAGAGAAGAACATCGCAAAATGGTTCAAATTGAGTTTCTTTGGGGCATCTTTGTGTCTGTTTTTGCTGCTTTCACTGTGAGTTCCTGCTTCCACTTTCTTGCACTCTATCTCCCCATCATATTTCCTTTCACATACAGAAATTCTCTTATCGCTTTTTGGCTCAGCGCCACTAGATTTCCATATGACGGCATGATATGTATGTCATGTGTTACATTACTGCCAGGTGAAAGAAAACCAATTTGTTATTGCACACATCCCTCATTATAGAGTACTCAACATTTGTAGTTGGCTAAAAACAGATGCAAAATAGACGTAGATGGGCCGAACTTAAGAGTTCTATTTATGGTCCCGTATTTCTCTTGTATAGTTTACATGCTCAAGTGTTGCACGTTTGTCTAGACATTTAAGTCAAGCTGGGCAAGAGTTTGTATGAAACTTCATGTGTGAGGAATGACTATAAGAGTACCGGAAGAAATTTGTTTACTTTTTTTTTTGTTTTTGATGAGTACTCCATTTTGTTAAGCCCAAACAAAATACAATCTCGAAGGGCCCCCAGTAATACAGCCATGGCCATTCCAGCCAGAAGAAACTCCTGCACTAATCTTGTATACAAAAACAGACCCCAGACAAGCCAAAACAAGCAAACCAGAAACTGCTATACAATATGTGCTTAGATAAGCTCCAACTGCTGCCTAAAGACTTATTCCATGGGGATGGTTTCTCACCCCTTCTAGAACACAAAAAAAAAAAAATCCCTAATAGAGTTGAAAAGCTTAAGAGCCAACTGATCTACAGCAGGCTTATTCTGAAACACCCTGAGATTCCTCTTCATCCATATAGAGTACTCAGTAGCAGCAATTACACACCTCATTATCAGACATTTAAGTCCCTTTACCTTTAGCATTCTGATGAAACCAATCCATAACTTCGGTTAGTCTACATGAAATTCCGGAATACGGGCCTATCCATTTCAGCAATCTAGAGAGCATAAGCGAAAGGGCACTGGAAAACAAAGTTTTGGTAAGACTTCTTACCATTAGAATAAAGCAAGCAGCTATCGTCCACCCTCATACCCCAACTATCAAGTCTATCCTTGGTGCTGAACCAATTTCTCTTATGTGGGAGATTATGTGAAAATTGCACACATCCCTCAAGTTGTTATTATCGACTACAACTTTGGGGTAGTTAAAGTGGATGATGATATTTGAGATTGGGTGGTATCTTCAATTACGGTGCCCTGTTTTTAGTAGTAGTATATTACTACTTTTTTGGTGCTTGTGAACACTTAATTGCATGCCAACTTTATCTCTGTAATCTTTTTGTGAGTATTAAGAGTTTTATTTCCATTCTTCTTTGTTGTGAATGAAGTTTAGTACTATATCTATTGACCGGATTTAGAATAGCAAAGCATTGCCCTGGGTTTGTAATTAATTGAAGATCAAGACAAGACAACTCTGAATCAATGAATCTAGGTTCTCTTGGATTTGTGAAAATCATTGTTTCGTGGGTGTTATTATTACGATGATAGTAGTTTTTCATAGGGCTGCAATCATACAAAGGATATGTTCTAATGAAAGATGTGACTTGGATGCTTTTGAGTTTATTTTGGTCTTAATATAGTGTTCCAATACCAAGCTAGTGTTCTGATTACCAAGCTAGTGTTCTGATTCTCTTATTTTGTTGTTTGATTTTAGGTTTATCAAAGTTAAAGACGGTGTAGAATCAAGTGGCTACTTGACGTAATGTGATGTTTGTCTACCATGGTGGTACCAAGACCTAATGTTATGTTCATCTATTATGATGGATTTTTGTATTTTGGAAAATATTTGGTTGAATGTAGTAGAGATATTGAAAGACAACAATGGGTTATGGTAGGATGTATTTTGACATTAGTTGTGTTATGAGACATTTAATACTTTGAGAGCTTATATGTTAAGATGTGTTTGAGAAGTTGTATGTTGTAAATTAGTTAATTGGATGCGAAAAATGGTGCAATAGGGCAAAATTTTCTAAATTAATCCAGTGATATGTTACCGGCGTTTGTGTATGTTATTCCAGGCGTTTATTAACTGGCGGAAAGTTCCCGGCGTTTAAAAAACCCCCAGTAAAAGATGAGGAAACGCCGGAAAAAATGCCTAGTACTTTTCCCGGCGTTTTAACAAACCTCGGTAAAAGGAGCCAGATCTGGTCACCGGAACACTTTTATCGGCGTTTCTTAATCGTTGGAAAAAACGCCGGGTACTTTTCCCAGCGTTTTTAACAAACCCCAATAAAAGTCACCAGCTCCGGTCACCGGAAAACTTTTACCGGCTTTTATGAAACTCTGGGAAAACGTTGGGTCCTTTCCCGGCGTTTACCAAACGCCGTATAGTATTCTCTAGCCCGGTAGTCGCGGCGTTTATCGAAAACCCCGGAAAGACTTTTGCCAGCGTTTATTTCACTTTTACCGGCGTTTTATAAACGCCAGAAAAGCCATTTTTTCTTGTAGTGTGCACACCTCGATGAATCCATAGACTTATTTTACCGTCCACTTGAGTAACCAATTTAAAATGGGACAAAAGCCACGTATGGATTGACCCCACAAGAATTGAGACCACCTAGGAGGCTTAGAAGCTGAGAATTTTGAGGGAGCAAACCCTAAGTTTCAATCATTGACTACCAGGCCAGCCGTTCATAACCCAGCAGTCAAGTTTGTTCATGGCTTGAATAAGACTGAAATGGTACTTGGTACATACGGTATTGGTAGAAAATGGGTAGGTACGCTATTCAGCATATATTTAGACTTAAGTGATGTAAGATGAAGTCTCCTGCTGCATGGTTTTGTATGGAACAATATGTGAATATATGAGAGCTTCTTTATGGCAATTAATTGAACTTGACGATTGGTTTTGGAAATTAAATTGCTCTCTGTGGAATAAAGTTGCCCTTTGTGAAAATTAAATTGCTCTCTCTATGAAAATAAGTTACGCCATATACACGCCAAGGGAGGCCAGTGAAGGTAAAGCTAACGGTTTGTTGGCCGCATAGGCCATAACTACCAATCATCTTGAAAGCCACAAGAATACTTCAATGATCTTGAAAGCCACAACAAAGACATCATCTGGGAAGATGAACAAGATGGGGAAGCAATTGAGCTTGCCTTCAGCAAGAAGAAATTTGAAGCAAGAAAGAATTGGCTCCGACACTTTGAGGTTTGAAGTTATATAATGTATTCCTCAAATTTGTAAGTTCTCTTTTGTTTTGCAAATATTGTCTTTTCTAATGGGGACAACACTTTCTTTGTTTTTGTCGTTGCAGCTTGGTACTTACCTTGATCAGAAGGAGAAGCTCATCAACAGTGACTTTGTCTACAAGGAGCTTACTGTTTTCAATGGCAGATCTTCAGCGGTCAATACCTTCGATTACAAGTGGTACGTATGTATACAAGCCACATCTTTTTTTATGAGATTCCTGATCCCCAAGGATGATGACATCCTTCTTGACTACTTGAATGAAGATGGGCAATCTATTGAAAACACTTGGTATGATTTTTGAGTAGTAGTAAACAATTTATATTACGATGAATTTGTTTGGCATGTTGTATATTCATTTGCCATTTTCTAAAGGTACATGCCGATCATACCGATGTTAGTTGTCAATGGAAGTGAGGGAATTGGGATAGGATGGAGCTCAAATATTCCGAATTATAGCCTAAGGGATATAGTTGCAAATGTGAGACATTTGTGAGGCAATGGAAGTTATGGATCCAACTGTACCAAAGGGTTCAGAGGAACGATTGAGAGAATAGCAACCAATGAATCCGAGATTTTTTTTGTTGTTGGGTGATTTAGCTTGAAATAGGAAAAGAAACTAAGCGAATGTACAGCCTATAGGGACATACCCCAGGAGGAAAAAGAAGAAAATTGCCTGCCCTATGAATCCGGGGTTAGTTCCACTTTCAGTGGAATTATAGAGGGAAGTCAATGACATCACACTCAGGAATTTAGAGCTGCCAATCCGACGATGGACTCAAGATTACAAGGAATTTCTGCAATCAATTACGACGGGGAATGACTGTCCCTTTACCCTTCTGTGTTGGTCTGTAAGAAAGTATGCCCTAGACTGTTAAGGGTTGTTTTTTTTTTTGAAAATACAAAAGTTGCTCTTTAAGTCACCTAATGTTACTCCTTGTATGAACTTTTGTTGCTCCCTATGTAAGAAAGTATGCCCTAGACTGTTAAGGGTTGTTATTTTTTGAAAATACAAAAGTTGCTCTTTAAGTCACCTAATGTTACTTCTTTTATGAACTTTTGTTGCTCTCTATGTAAGAAAGTATGCCCTAAATTGTTAAGGGTTGGTTTTTTCTAAAAATACAAAAGTTGCTCTTTAAGTCACTTAATGTTACTCCTTGTATGAACTTTTGTTGTTCTCTATGTAAGAAAGTATACCCTAGACTGTTAAGGGTTGTTTTTTTTCCGAAAATACAAAAGTTGCTCATTAAGTCACCTAATGTTACTCCTTGTATGAACTTTTGTTGCTCTCTATGTAAGAAAGTATGCACTAGACTGTTAAGGGTTGTTTTTTTTCTGAAAATACAAAAGTTACTTTTTAAGTCACCTAATGTTACTCCTTGTATGAACTTTTGTTGCTCCCCATGGAAAAAAGTATGCCCTAGACTGTTAAGGGTTGTTTTTTTTTCGAAAATACAAAAGTTGCTCTTTAAGTCACCTAATGTTACTCCTTGTATGAACTTGTGTTGCTTTCTATGTAAGAAAGTATGCCCTAGACTGTTAAGGGTTGTTTTTTTTTTTTTCTGAAAATACAAAAGTTGCTCTTTAAGTCACCTAATGTTACTCCTTGTATGAACTTTTGTTGCTCCCCATATAAAAAAGTATGCCCTAGACTGTTAAGGGTTGTTTTTTTTTCGAAAATACAAAAATTGCTCTTTAAGTCACCTAATGTTACTCCTTGTATGAACTTTTGTTGCTCCCTATGTGAGAAAGTATGCCCTAGACTGTTAAGGGTTGTTTTTTTTTCGAAAATACAAAAGTTGCTCTTTAAGTCACCTAATGTTACTCCTTGTATGAACTTTTGTTGCTCTCTATGTAAGAAAGTATGCACTAGACTGTTAAGGGTTGGTTTTTTCTGAAAATACAAAAGTTGCTCTTTAAGTCACATAATGTTACTGCTTGTATGAACTTTTGTTGCTCCCCATGTAAAAAAGTATGCCCTAGACTGTTAAGGGTTGTTTTTTTTTCGAAAATACAAAAGTTGCTTTTTAAGTCACCTAATGTTACTCCTTGTATGAATTCAGACATACAGAAAATCAACTGAAAGAAAGTAAACATACTAATAGTCCCCGGCAATGGCGTCAAAGTTTGGAACATTTGTGTGACCCAAAAACGTGAGTAATATCATGCTTTAACCTCTACTTGAAGAATAGTGTACGAGTACTGGTGTCTAAGGCTAGGTTATGCTACCATGCAATCCATTCATAATGTAATTCCATGGAACATAAATTTGGTTTAAGAGAATTACTATCAACTAAAATAATACTGTGAAAACATAAGAGAGAAATCTTGGATTTTGAGTCCAGTTCTCGCATAACCAAGTTTGTACAGTTCCAGTTCACTATTCATATCAAAATGGTTATTGCTAGGATCCGCATTAATTCCTATCAATAATCGCCAAGAAACTATATAATTGGCATAGATTATCACATAGCTCAAACTATCTTACTAGTACAATCCATGTCAATGCGCGATTCGTCTAATTGAGCAATACGTCTTCTAGACAACCTATCTCAATCACCCAAATACTAGCAAACACAAGAACCCATTATATGACCCGCATTCAAGCTTTAGAATACAACACGAAATAGATTGAAAAAGCTGAAATCAATTTCATAGACTGCAAAGGGTTCGTCCCATAATCCAAGCTGAAAAAGAATAGTAGAAACTATTTAAGCAAAGTTATTTGACAGTAAGCTTCAATCTTCACCTTGGAAGGGGTGTAGATATAGCCGCACACATGTAGCTGCAAGCTCTCGCTGATGGAAGCCATGGAGATCTCTTCTTCTTGTTGCTTTTGCCTCTCTCTAGCCTTCTCAGAAAAATTCAAAACTCGAAAATCGAACTAGGATTGCCCTATTAAAGTTTTTGGGCCTCAAAATACATCAGAAAGCGCAAAATAAAACAAAACACGAGTCGCCCATTAAGAAGTCCCTCCGGATGACCGTGATTCTGTCCGGACGGAGACCAACATTTTTTCCTTCTTTGGATCACGATTCAAGCCTCCAATCTCCACCGCAACACTCCAAGAGCCTTCCGGAAACTCCATTTCGCATCCATGGATTCGCAACCTGCAAACCCATGAAACACATTAAACTCAAACCGAGCCTTACGTCCCAATCACTTGGGGTCGGCTACATGAATCTGTTTCCTCACCAAGTACTATTAAATAAAACAAAAGTAAATTGGAGGGCTTAAATTAAATAAGTACTATCAACCCATGAAACACAGACTATTGAAGTACTTGCATTTATACCTGTTAATGAGAGAAACTTGATTCTTTTGAAGAATTTCCCACTGACGACACTCTTTAGTGGAGATAGGATGGAATAATAGAAGCTTGCATCAAGGCATGGAAATTGGTAGAACACTAGAGCCTGGAATAGGAATTCATCAGAGCGTCGTAAAAAAAAATTTAATACTTCCATGCCTACACAGAACAGTTTCTACTTACCCTCCACATTTTATTAAGATTAAGAAGAACGAGTTTCCACATAGTAAGTGAAACTGATTGCCAAATACTCGAAGTTATAAGACAAAATGATCCTAACAAAGCACTTAGTATACAAAGCCAACTCTCTCTATGTGCACGCACGCGCAGGGGTGTGTAGTACTAGGTGTGGGAAGAACCACATTTGACTGGTGAATACTTCCAAATGATTTCAAAAGAGCTATGACTACCTGAAGTATAAAGAACTGATTGATTGATCAAGCACTTCATTCCAACCGACTTTGATGCTTCTCGTGCTTAGTCTAGGCCAAGTACCTCAAACACCGAACCCAATAGGAAGCTCAGCAGATTTCAAAACTCAAAGGCATTAAGTATGCAACTATCATACATTAGATTCCGGAAGAAATGGAAAAAACAAGAACATTTTAGTCACTGAAATAGAGTAGATTCTGAAACAGTCTATAGTACGAGAAGACACGAAAAGAACTTCATACCTTCAAGTAATCCTCTTGTCATTCAGATGAGATGCCACATATGAATATTAGTTTAACAACCTATAATTTTGTTCAAAAAAATGACTCAGATTCAGTTTTTTTCTTGTGTCAGAGAGAGAGAGAGTATACCAATGTGATAGAAGCTTAAGCACTTGCAGAATTGTATTTTGCCAATCCTGAGCAACACATGATCTTGGTGAACAAAACAATTGAACAACGTAATCCTTTCCATTCATATAAAAGTTGCTCTTTAAGTCACCTAATGTTACTCCTTGTATGAACAAAAGTTGCACTCTATGTAAGAAAGTATGCCCTACGCTGTTAAGGGCAGTCACCCATGTTTTAACTCACTCAATGGCAGTCCCTTTACCCTTGTGTGTTGCTCTGTATGAAATCCTTCAAGTCATGTAACTTGTTTTTTTCTGAAAATATAGAAGTTGCTCTGTAAGTCACCTAATGTTACTCCTTGTATGAACTTTTGTTGCTCCCAATGTAAGAAAGTATGCCCTAGAAAATATAAAAGTTGCTCTTTAAGTCCCCTAATGTTACTCCTTGTATGAAATTTTGTTGCTCCCTATGTAAGAAAGTATGCCCTAGACTGTTAAGGTTGTTTTTTTTTTAAAATATAAAAGTTGCTCTTTAAGTCGCCTAATGTTACTCCTCGTATGAACTTTTGTTGCTCCCTATGTAAGAAAGTATGCGCTAGACTGTTAAGGGGTTGTATTTTTGTGAAAAGAAAAAAGTAGCTCTATAAGTCACCTAATGTTACTCCTTGTTTGAAATTTTGTTGCTCCCTATGTAAGAAAGTATGCCCTAGACTGTTAATGTTTTTTTTTCTGAAAATATAAAAGTTGCTCTTTAAGTCACATAATGTTACTCCTTGTTTGAACTTTTGTTGCTCCCTATGTAAGAAAGTATGCCCTAGACTGTTAAGAGCAGTCACACATGTTTTAACTCACTAAGAGCAGTCACACAAGGATTCGTTGATTCAGATCAACAATATGCACGGTATACGTACTTCACATGGTACTCCCGTTTTTAACTCAAGTGGAAAAGTGTACGGGTTAATATCTTTCACGGAGGGCTTTGATTTTGCCCTCCATCCTGAGCCTCTAAAGAAGTTGGTCAAGTCGTGCAATGAAAAACTAAAAGCTGAAGAAGAATAGAGGAAGGTGAGATTTTGAGGGAGTTATAAGTTGGTGAGGTTCTATACTGACATGGATACTTTACTGTTCTGTTAAGCATTCCCTTTATTGGCTCCTGAATGTTTTAAGCTATCCAATTTGTTACTAACTCTCAGATGTAACAACTACTTCAATATTGATTTCCTCATTTCTGGACTTTATCAATTGTTTCTTTTGCTAAACCGTGTGTGGCTAACTCATACCAAGCCGTGTGCGGCTATCTTACTTGTCGTCTAGCCATATGGAGTTGTCTATGGTATCTAGATTGAATCAATTTATTGTTTAAATCTCATGTTTGTGTGTTCTCTTGTCCGCTATGTCCACGATATTCTTTTGTCTTCATTTTCCTTCTGGGCCTTGTATTGGTGGTGAGGATCTATTTGAGAAAATGCGCTCAATTACTTCCCAACTGGAAGATTTAAGGGGTCAAGATTAAAATGTAGACAAATAAGTAAAAGGATAAAAGTTGTCAATTCCATTTGAGACCAGGAGCTCATCACGTACGAAGCATGCAATCTCACATTAAAGGCGTTGTAAATAACAAAGGAAATGTTAACTACATGTCTAAATACACAAACACACCTCCCTGCTAGTTTAGCATGTACTAATTTTGACAAAGCATGCTCCACTTCTTTCACTTACCTATTTTCCCAATAAAATTAGACC
Organism: Rhododendron griersonianum; assembly: GCA_018127125.1. Taxonomy (NCBI): domain Eukaryota; kingdom Viridiplantae; phylum Streptophyta; class Magnoliopsida; order Ericales; family Ericaceae; genus Rhododendron; species Rhododendron griersonianum. The sequence goes on along the minus strand of CM030796.1, from coordinate 26,138,341 downwards.
AATGTTAACAGAAATGGGATATATAGTTACGTGATAAAGAAAAAATCAGATATCATTCAAAATATAAGGTATTTACAATCTTTCTTGAGTTTACTAGGTAAAAAAAAAACTGCATAGCGAAAGTATTATTGGACTGGTTAGAATTGTTAAATGTACGTGAGAAGAAACTTAAAGAAAGTTTCACACGTACATGCCCAGTGTATCAGAATGGATGGCAACAATGCAGTTAGGATACTTAAGCACGTCTAAAAGGAAAGTGAAAGCCATAGGCTCATGTAGTGTCATGACATTAATTTCATCTCTTACTGGTAAACACATCAAATAAGACACTAATCATAATATTTGTCTAATCCAGCAACAATTCATGCTAAAAAATTAAGATGACTTACAATTCTGCGGAAAAGTGGCTACAATGATGATCAAAGTCTCTGCAACTATCCACCTTCAAAGCTTCCACAATCACACTGTCGGAGAATTTGAACCAAGATATATTAAAACGACCCAAATAACTGGTGTCATTCATTTACATGTTAGACAAATTAGATGTATTACCCAGAAGCAATTTTCATGAGTTCAACATTGTATCACTCGAAAAAGTTTTAAGCAGTTTAGAGCTTATGACAAGCCTCAAACAATTGAAACTATTTCACTCGTTCAGAGAAGATAAATAGTTCATGGCAGATTACAGACTAGAAATACTATCTTGAGATCAGATGTATACGGTCAGCACGTTGGAGGGGTAACTTGAGCAGACTTCGTAATGTCAACTCTTAAGACAACTAATCTGCCTTTTTGTAATATTCTTATAATTACCTTTTCAGAGCCTCATTTGTTTTAATTTAGCCAAAAACACAATTAATTGTGATTTTCGATTGCAAACCTTATTTAGGGCAGAACCAGAATTTTGAGCAATGTATTAAGTCAATAACCCAGGCTAACTCCATCTTTAATTTGTCAATGAATTAATAAAAAGAGTACTCAACCCCCAAGAGGTTAACCCATGACTTAGGTTTTTGTTCTTTCTTAGTTTCGAAGCTTTTTAGGTGTTTCTTAGCCCATACAAGGTTGACTCCTTCAAGCTTTTTTTTTTTTTTTTGGTAAAAGACTCCTTCAAGCTTTTTAGCCCATACAAGGTTTGTCCCGGATTTAATCGGGCCCTCGACAAATTTGCCAAATGCCCTAATAATAAAATTTCTCTTTCCGTTTGTTCCAAACAGTACCTAACCATGTAACATTGACAAACTATCCACTTGTCAAATGACACCACAATCACATACATAAGCCCCTACATAGGTTGATATATATATAAACATACAGCAAATCGGGTCTAGCTCCCCCAGATAGCTGCATCACTGATCACTAGCTAGTGTGTTCTACAAAGCGAAGAAACGTACCTAAATTCCCTTTACTTTTATGGGACTCAAAATAGATTCTGCTAACTGCTTTTTTATTATTATTGATATTGATATTGATAAAAAGGCTGTTTCGATTATAGAATCAGTGTAGTAATTCACTGGTGTGGGTCATGGGATTCTCACTTTCTTTACTTAGCCCCTCCCTCCCCTTCCCCTGTCTTGTTCTCCCCTCTCTCTCGCTCGCCTGCCTCCACCACCATTTTCAGCAACTTCCGTACCTTTCTCTACATACATAAACAGATCATATATTGACCCATATGTATATTTGGAATCCCCTTTCCATCTGTCCAAGAATTCTCATTTGGCTCTTCTTCTACTCTAATTGATTCCCAAATCCCATTAGCAGAATCTCTTGAGATCAGAATTTGTTCACCGAGTGTATCCTCTGCTGATTATTCCGACTACATCCCACGTATCGCAAACGCATCAAAAGTTCCTTCTTCAGCATCATAATCCAGGTATGTCTCAATCTTTCTTTTTCCAAGTTAATTACGTTACCACGGGTTTTTTTCGATTATTGGGTGTCTTTCGTCCTCATTTATTCCCAAACACACACAACGGCAAAATGCTTTAAATTAAATAACCAAAGCACACATGCACCACAAATGGCATACGGAAAACAGATGGGAAACTAAATATCAAAGTTCTATACATCCATAAACAAATAATCATCATAAACAAAATACCTGTTACAAAGGGCAACAAACAGAGAAAAGATCTCCAACCCAGGGGATTTCGGAAGCAAATCAGTGCTGAAAGTTCAAACCCAGTCAATTCCGAAACCTGATAGAGGTCTCCGGTGGCCGGAAAATAACAAAGATGGTCGCCGAGTTCCAAGGTCGCCTGAGGTCAGTGGCTAAAGAAAACAACTGTGTCTGGAGATTCAAGCCCAATGAAAACGTCGAGGAAGATCGACGAATAGAGATGGGGGAATTGCTGGTCGTCGGTTGGCAAGAGAGAGAGGAGGAGAGAGGAGCAACGGGATGGGTTACAGAGAGCAATAGCGAGAGAGAGAGAGAGAGAGAGGGTTTCAGAGCTAGGGTTTGGATGTGATTTGGGGTGGGAGAGTTGCGTGTTTTTGGAAGGAGGGAGGGATTCCAACGACGTCGTGTAAGGAGAGGGGTATTTTTGTCCATATATGTTTTCCATACCATGTATTGGGAAATAATTTTCTCCTTCCCATGACTTTGCAATTCCTAAAAACTAGTCCATCACTTGGGCTTTATTTGCCCCTTTACCCACTGATTTGCAATTTTCCCATGTCACAATGACCCTCAAGCACCACCAATCCCATCAATACACTTCAAGTTAAGTTTTATCTAATAAACCATTACTCTTTTCCCAACGATAGAAAGCCAACGAGACGAGGATAACGTAAGTAAACCAATGGAATCCAATAAAGCATACTTGAAATAGGTTTGGAGGTGTTCAAAAGGTATTAGAAGTGATCGGGGGTCAAAACAATGGAGTTCGGAGCAAAACAGTGACTTCTGGAGATAAGCTCACTGTATCGATACGGCTAAAATACGGGATGACTACGAATCTGTACAGTTTGTTTCGTATCGATACGGGTTAAGGGCCGTATCGATGCGGGAGGCTTTCGAGCAGTTTTTCTGCAGATTTCAAGCAGCTCAACCACAACAACAACAACAACTATAGACACGATTAAGGTGCAAATTCAACACATAAACATATAACAAGTGCAAGAAATCCCTACCTCGAAGTCGGAGAGCAAACACGCGAAGAGATCGGGTCACGCGAACCCTTGAACTCAAACTTTGAAATACTCCCAAAATACTCCGCTCCGAGCCAAACCGGACGAGCTACGAACTCAAAAGCACGTGAGGAAGATGGAGAGAAGGTTGGGTTCTTTGGGTTTCGACCTTTGGTGGTGGAATGAGGGAGAGAGAGAGAAGAGCCGAGAGAGGGAGAGAGTCGGACGGGAGAGAGGGAGGAGGAGGATTAATTCTCTCCTACTTTGCACACACACACCTTATATAGTCCCATATCTAGAAATCACACACACACTCCCTCAAGTCTCTATTCTTTCACTTAAATCCCTAATTCAAATATCCACCAAATAAACCATATTCTCGTAATTATCCAATTAATAAACTCTTCAATAATTAAAATAAAACAAAAATTTTACGGGTCTCTACATAAACTCTTTCAATAAGGGAAAAATTGATCGAGGTATCATCTACTCGAGGCAACAAGTACGTCTCGGATCTAGTACATAAATCATAATCCATATTAAACTGTAATAACACCGAATCCACACTTTTAAAGTTTTTATCACATAGTAATCAATAGTCTTTGCATCTATTAGGAATCACTATTTTCCTTCACATGACTAGTAGTCTATATACCTACTAACTATCATGCGTTTATCACTTTTTTTTCTTTACATGACTAGTAGTCTAAACATCTACTAGCCATCATGTGTTTATCATTATTTGTTCTTCACATGACTAGTATTGTAAACACCACTAACCGTCATTTGTTTTTCTCGTGTAGTCACTAGTCATACACTACTAGTAAGTAAGAACCGCTTTTTTTCCACCTCCCCGAAGCAACACGAGAATTTGTGAATCTATAAAATAGATAAACTCTTTCAATAAGGGCGAAATTTATGGAGGCATCATCAACTCGAGGCAACAAGTACGTCCCGATTCAAGTCCATAAACCATGATCCATATTAAACCGAGATAACACCGAATCCACACTTTCAAAGTTCTTTTCACATAGTAATCAATAGTCTTTGCACCTACTAGGAATCACTATTTTCATTTCACATGACTAGTAGTCTAAATAACTACTAACTGTCATGTGTTTTTCACTATTTTTTTTTCTTTACATGAATAGTAGATGAAACACACACTAACCGTCATGTATTTATCACTATTTGTTCTACACATAACTAGTAGCCTAAACACCTACTAACCATCATGTGTTTTTCTCGTGTGCTCACTAGTCATACACTATTAAGAAGTAAGAACCACTTTTTTTTATTTCCATCTCCCCTAAGCAACACGCGAATTTGTTGATCTATAAAATTGATCCAATTCTTTCTATGAGGGCAACATTAATTCGAGGCAACAAGTACATTTCAAATTTAGTACGTAAACTTTGATTCATATTAAATCGATGTGACACCGAATCAACAATTTCCAAAACTAATCAAGCCAACACATTTCTCAATACTCGACTTACCATATGAATTAGGCGCCCATCACAGCCATGTTGTCAAACAATATTTTTTCAAATTCCGTCCTTGGTAGCCAGTAGCCCTCTCTAATAGGAATCAATTTTTCAGTGACCAGTAGCCTTGGGCTTATTAAAAATTAAGTGTGTCCTTAAAGAGTTAATACTTAATAATTTTCAGCAACAATTACAATACGAGCCAATGTCAACTAAATCAGTACAAAACTAAACACCACCAACCAGGGCTCTGCATTTAACAACATAAGTACAAACCTAAGCACCACCAGCCAGGGCTCTGCATATACCAATATAAGTTCAAATTTAAGCGCCACCAGCCAGGGCTTTGCATAATAAGAGAATACTTACGAATTTGAAGCCTCGCACGCAAATGGAAGAGATATACTCTAAGACTCCGCAGTGTGTCCTGCATTTCAATTTCCAATAAGTTTAAATACAAATCAATGGGAGAATAAAGAACAACAGCAACATAGAAAACCACATGCATTGAAAGCCAACAACAAACAGACGAGGGACCACACAAATCTTACATTACTCAAAGAAAATTATAATGTAATGATAAAAGGAAAATTTACTATATAGAAATGAACTGATTATTTTAGTTAGTTACACTGATTTAGTCGACAAGCCGACAAACCCTATACCATTTCAATACGCCTTGTATTGCAACTTGCTATCACTTGTCTTCATTTTCATGTAACAAGTAGTTCTAGTACAAGTGGGGTGAAAAGTGCTCTGACAGTGGCCATATTTGCACTACGGACCAAGAAAACTGAAGTTGATGTAACAATTACCTTTAGCAATTGGACCCTCTCTACAAAAATAAGCCGGAAGGTCTTTCTCAAGTACTGAATAGCCAATCAGTAGGAATAGTCAGCACAAACAGGAGTACATTAAAAAAAATAGGATATGGGTACGGCCCAGATATGTTAGACTACAAACTATCATTACAATACTTTGCAATTATATTACATATGATGCAAGTATGGTGAGAACCGTTTTGTGTTGTTCGAATGTAAAAGTGTTGTACACAAGTAACAAGTTTACATAGTTATTTGTTGAAATCCAATTTTATGGAACACATGTATGCCACAATGGGTGCATTAAACAAACTTTATAATGTTGATACAAATTTCATCTTAATAGATCTTCCTCTCTAAAAACTAAGTAAAGTATTAACCATTATAATTATCTGTATTCCTATTTCCTAACAATCTACTCCAATACTATGCAAGAAGTGCCACAATCTTAATTTCATAAAGTTCATATATGTGACCAAGAGTATCCATAAGGGATTCGATGCTTCAAAAATCACAATTTAATTTTCAAAAAGTTGATGCTTCTGGAAAATGTATCCGCAAGTATGGGAGAGAATCGGCATCTGATAAGGACACAACTCCCACATAGAAGTATTTGTGCTCATAGGAGTATACCCACTTAATAAGAATATATCTTTTATGTTAAACTTTCTAACATGCAGACGTATAATAACATCAATATCTGCAGCACATTGATAATTGTTCACATAATCAGAAATATGATAAAATGACCTTCAAGCTTTCATTCAAACTATCAAACAGTGCAACAAACAAGCGGTCCACAATATTCATCACCTGCATGAAAAAGCTGACCACCTTAACATCACGTAGGTCATAACCTTTATTAATTTGTTATCCTTACAACCTCATATAGTAAGAACAGCTGAGCCACCCTCACTAAAGCCTGCTATCAACTTTGGGGTATGAATCCCCACAAAGCCTTCAGATAGTAAGAACTGCTGAATATCTGTAGAACAGTTTAAACAGAATTAAAAACCAAGCTAGAAACCATGTGCTCTAGTTTAAAGTGTACAATAATGAAAGGAAAACGGCAAATTGGTATGTACAGCTGTAAACAACACGTACGTGTCATATACACAGAGGTAATTATAACAACAATAAAGATAAAAACTTGTGCGAAAATAGCCTAGAAAGCCTAAACTACAACTTGTGCAAAAATAGGCTAGTTGATAGCAACCACAATAAGAACACAGAGCAAAAACAAATTTCCCACCAAGTTATATAAGCTCACCACCCCTATGTTAAAATCAAGATTCCGTCTCCGCCAAAGAAGATGGCGGAAAGCCAATTCTAATAACTCGAGAATAAATGAAGTAATTTCGATTAAAAATAGTTCATTATCCAAAAACCAATGTTGTAGTTTACTTTACCACCATCATTGGAAAGTAACCGCATAAATCTTTGAAGGTATACCTCTTAGTAGCACGAAGCGAAAGCGGGGGTGGGAGCGGGGAAACGGAGGCACCTAGAAGCTCCTAAGGTTGGGAGCGCCTAAGGAGCGTATATAAAGTATCTTTAAATACTTAACCATTGAAGGAAAAGTGATTACTTATGAGAATTTTTATGATTTTAAAGGGTACTTAGAGGAAGTTAGATATTTTCAATTTGCAAAACTTCTTGAGTGATAAGATTTTCATATTTTTATTTTCATAAGGCATAACTCCATCGAGAGTATGAAAATAGTTGTCTTAACCGCCCAATAAGCTCCCATCTAAGTTGAGAGCAAGCTCCCATCAAGCTCCCATCTTGGGAGCGCCGATTCGAGCTCCCGTCTTGGGAGCGCACCCATTTTAGAAGGATCCTGCTACTAAGTTATACCTTGCTATTTGATACTTTGTTAAGAGTAAATGTGTACCATGTTTAAAGAGAGGCTCACTATTAAGTTCTTGAACACTAGTGTGAAGGAAAACAACATTTTGTTATATCTCAGCTAGCCTCTTTGGACTGTATGGGAGTCCATAATCTACAAATCTCCATCTATAAAATCACTCCACAACAACTAGTATGTGTCTGAACATGTTGCATTGCCATCCTTTATGAGTAAGCACAAGAAAGTATTCAGGGTCCTTTATTAATACATTTACTACATTCGAGAGTCCTCTTCAACAAGAAGTTGCGCATTTGATACAGATTCTCCCTGAAATATTCCTTCGCAATTGAAAGCAAGAATGAAAATAGAGTCCTTTCTTTATTGACCTTACCTCATTCATCTATTTTTGTTTTTATAGCTGGGTAAAACTATGGTCACCCCCACTTTTTTACCACATGGCTGATCTAACAGCCACCAGCAATAATTTCTTAATCTCTACCACACGGCTGATCCAACAGCCACCAGCAATAATTTCTTAATCTCTACATCATATACCTTTCTTTGCTAACAACAATATTATTAAACATTTCAAGAAACCGATTTCAACAAAAATGAGAAGGCAGAGGGATGGGCACTATGAAGAATATAAACCACATAATGCAAACTTACATTTTCAACTTGGCATTGAACGCGAAAAATCCATTGATTACAAGGTGTGCGCAGGTCAAGAACCCTAAAATTAGATGGGTATCCTGATTAACAAGAACAAGCTATTCTCCAGCGTACACACATCGAGAAAGAAAATTGATAAACAACTTAAAAAGGCAGTAAGCACATGAATACAATTCATCACAATCACAAAGCATGTTATCAATCTCCACAAATAATATGATACGATCTAATATATAGCGTTCATCAACTACAAGCACTCAATAAGCACTTAAAAAAAAAAAAAAACAACAAGCACTCAATATTCGGTTAGTCTTTTTTTTCAATTTCAAGCTGATTTACCCCAAAAAAAAAAAGTTACATGTGAAAGAAAATGCAAAACCATTGTACCTGCAAAACCTCGTCAATTTCAACTTCACAACGTGCAGCATCCTCGATATTAATAGGTAAGGTAGGCACTGCCTTGCTGATGCAGTAAACTTTCCTCACTTGAATTTCCACCTACGATATCAAAATAGGTTCTTTTAACTACTTATCGTCAACAAATTTCATAGGTCATTTCCAGACTTCACCCCTCATAAGAAGGGAAAACCCAAAAATTCTGCCACATGCCAATGAATATCTACTAATGCCAACAGAGAGGACACCATCCAGAATTGAAATTTGCTAAGGAAATCCCCAAGCATTCGAAACTAGTGTAAATAAAAAAACAACATTGAGATCATGCCAAACAACACTGAATGGATGATAGATGCCACTGACTATAGATTCTAAGAAAACGCACTACCTGAAGTGAAAAAAGTTAAAAAATGGTAGCTCCTCCACACGTCAGCATTGGAGTGGTGTTTCAACCAAATAGTAAGTATCCCAAGAAGAAAACGGGTAAGGGGTGGAGCTTTGATTGAGGATTCTTAAGGGTTTTGACACTCCATCTTAGCCTAGAAATCAATGGAAGTGATTAAAACATCACATCTCCGGATCTCCCTCACTTCTCCATCTCTCTCTCCCCCTCTCGCCCCCACCCCTGCTTCCTCCATATCAGGTTCTCTAGCTCCCTCTAACCTCATGATACCACTCCATGCTCACCTAGCGACCCATCTCCAGCGAAGATAGCAGATGGCTCCATCGATACAGTATCCCGTAATCTTCTCTACCTCTCTCTCTATCTCTCAACATTTGGGTCTTTGAGGTTCTTTGAAAGACATGATCATGCCAAAGTTCACCAACGAGTCACTAAGCTTCATTTTAGTAATTTTCCCGTTTTCTAATAAAAAATTTGGAATACCTGACGTAGGTCCTCTATTTTCATCTCTCATTGATCCAAAACCCTTAAACAAAAACACAAGGACGAGACCAAAAAAAAAAATCGGGAATGGAATATTGTACCAGTTTACACTTAATTTTACAAATATAACTAACGTTGTGCCCATTCGATACACGAGAACAAAAAAAACACAATCGTTAATTTTTTTTGTCCTGTGCATTGAACTAGGTACAACGCTTGCAATATCCTACGCAAATGTAGTGGCTGCTCTCCGACCTTCAAATATCAAATTCTAATTTTCCAGAATTTATAATTTTTAAAACCTAAATAATGCTTGGCAGTAACATGTACTTCTATGGGGATAAAGATGGACGTTGGGTGGGACATGGGGTGGATTTTGGGATTTCTTATATATTTCAAGTAAAATAGAAATGAGATTTTTTAGTGTTTTCGTTTGTTTTATTTTATTGCTTTTTTCTTAGTAATTTACTTTTTATTTGGTCATGATTTTTTTATGTAAACTTGAACATGTACGATAAATTATTTTAACACCTAGCTTTGTGTCACGTTCGATGTACGAAACAATGAACAAATTTCACCCCAATTTTTTCGCTACCCCATGCATAGAATGGGACTCAACGCTTCTATCTATGTATCTATCTATCAATATTCTATACAAATGTGTGTGAATCCCCAATCCTACTTTCCTAAATTTTTCATTTACCTTAAAAAAACAAAATTCTAATACCCACAGATATATTCCTCTGAGCCAACACGTGTCCCACCCTACCCTTGCACCTGAATCATTACACTCAACTTCAACCAAAAATGCCACCCCCATGTCTTCCCCCACGTTGCCCATTTGGAAGGAAAAAACGAACAGTTTTCAAGCACAAGGTGAAAATAAAAAGGCAATCAGCAAAAAATAGTTAATTAGCTTGCCTACGTTCTCCGATATTACCACATCCGACAACACCTTATATTTCCCTCCGAAATTATCACATCCCACAACACTTATACACAGAGAGAGAGAGAGAGAGAGCATACACATGAAGTGTAGATTGTCCCTGCTTCAAATTGAATTCAATTCCTCTTCATTTGCCTTCATTGGCATCTCTAAAATGCAAGCAAATTAACTTACATTAACGACAAGTTTAAATTTTAAAGAATTATTGTAAGGCCCATTATACCAATTTATAACAGGCCCAGTCCATCTCACTTTTCCACAACACTTCTAGTCCAGTCCATTCTATTTTCAAACACCTCGGGTCCAGTTTCATTTTTTCGTGGTACAAAATTACCCCTTCTTTAATAAACTTCAAACTGTACGTTATAAACAGAGTAGTAACCGACGATTACTAGAGACGGAGAGAGAGCGAGAGATCGCGAGAGAGAGAAAGAGCTCGCGATCAGGATTTCTCACCAGTTTGTGCAAGCTCGATCAGGATTTCTTACCGGTTTGTGCAAGCTCTTTCGTGCAATCTAGATCATAACACAGGATCCTTTTCTCCGTTGATCCGAGCTCGAACTAAATCAATCTGAGAAAAGGTTCGTTTTGTGATGATTTCTTTTTGTTCTAATTTGTTCTAATCGATTCCAGAAAAGGTTTTGATGACAATGTTTGTGATGAATGTTGTACCTTTGAGATGAATGTTGGTTTTGTGCTTTCAATGTTGACAGAGTTTATATTAGATGATCACAAACGCCAAGGAGAATATAGACTGCAAATTTAAGCACCTAGGGTTTACGCACTTTCGAAAAAAAACTAAACTACAAATTTAAGAATTCACACTGCAACTTTAAGGATTTTGGACATGGTCACTTTTTGTATTTAGACTGTAAATTACTATTAAACACACACCAGCCCGTATATGAAATCTGTTTGTATATTATGAGTATAAATAGTGTTTTTGAGGCATTAGATAGTGTACAAATTGACTGATTATATCAAACAAATATTATTGCAGGTGTGTTTTTTTTTGTGATGGATACAACCAAAATGTTGCTGTGTAGGTATGTATCGCAGGTTCTTGTTGTGAGGATATCTGGTGGCATTCGGTTGGAGCATGTTTTAAGAAAGATTTGTGATATGTGGGACAACTTATGCATTGGTAGTTTCTCATTGTTTTATGTGTTGGATGGGAGTGATTGTAAGCTTGACAATGAAGAATCTTTTGATAATATGTTGTATTTGTATCCTACTACTGATAGAATATATGCTACGGTTGAGGAGATTAAATCTTGTAGTGGACAAACAGTTGGAAGTATTAGTAGTGGAGGAACACTTGGAAGTATTAGTAGTGGAGTAGAAGTTGGTAGTTCTATTGGTGCTGTCGCTGTTGTTGAAAGAGAAGAACCTTTGGAGGAATTTTGTCGCCATGCCGAAACTAGGTACTTGACAGCGGGTTGGGCCAACTTGATACATGAGGTTGGGCAAGTATTTACTGGAGGTGTGAGGGATTTTAGGGCTTCTTTGCAGCGATATGCTATTGAAAATGGTTTTATGTATGATTTTGTTAAAAATGACCAGTATCGTGTGACTGCAAAGTGTTCAATTTCTAGCTGCGGATGGCGTGTGCATGCCATTTTGGATCGCTCAAACAAAGAGTTTCGGATTAAGGAACTGGTAAATGAGCATGGTTGTGGTTCAACCTATCGAACGAATAAACATAAACGGGTGACATCTAGTTTAGTTGCTAGTGAGGTTACTAGTTTGGTTCGGACAAAGAATAACACATCACCTATGGATCTGTTGGATTTGTTTACAGACAAGTACGGTTTGGATTTATCATACCACCATGTATGGTTAGGAGTGGAGAAGGCTAGGGGGGAAATATTTGGAGACTATGAAAGTTCATTTGATAAGTTGAGGTGGTACGTTGAAGCTGCCAAAATTGCAAATCCAGGGAGCTTATTAAAGCTTGAAGTTGATCCTGTCAGCAAGGAATTCTCGAGGCTCTTTGTGTCGTTTAATGCATGTATCACAGGGTTTAATCATTGTCGACCATTCCTTTGCCTTGATGGGACACATCTCAAAGGCAGATTCAAGGGGTGTCTTCTTGCTGCCACAGGAAAAGATGCAGATCAAGGTACTTTTTGTGTTCTTTTTGATTTTGAATGTATTCCTTAGATACTCATATCTATTTATCTGCTTGTTCTATGATTAGCATAAGACAAAGCCTAGGTTTCCATACATATCCATATCTATTTGTTTTCATACATATCAGTCAGCTTTCCCTAGTTTTAAAAGGTTGCAGTTTTTGTTTTTATTCTGGTAATGGTTGGGTGACAAGATGAGCTCTCAATTGTTTTTTTTCCCCATAATGATGAGCACTCACTTGTTGTTCCACTTATTAGTAGATGATTAGACTAAATCAATCATTACATAGGCAAATCAAACATGAATACTTACAATCTATATCCAAAATTCAGTTGGATAATCTTATACTGTACCAAGAGAACCAAAAGTCACTCGTTTCTGTATTTTCTGAAGCTAGTTAATTACATTTGCCAAATCAGGGATTCAATGAGCCATCAGCGGGTGAGTTCACAGATTTGGGTAACTCTCATGAAAATGCACCGGGCAAGTAACTTTTGCATTGCAAGAAACGGCGTACTTGTATCATGGTCTATTTGGGATGGATAGTGTATAGCTTTGTGTATGTCCCGGTCAATAGGGGGCAGCTACAGATTGCTGGTAAAACTGTCATGTCTGCAAGAACTTACGTAATTTCACATTCTGTATTACATATTCCATTCATACAACTCTCATCACTATTCTGATACAAATTTGTATCAGTGTGTGTTTTTATTAAGTAGATCAATGTTTCTTTAACTAGAACTACATCTAAGTGGAGTTCCATCTTATTTTTGTTTGTTTTGGGTTTTTCTTTTTGTGTTGCAGGTTTATTTCCCCTGGCGTTTGCTATTGTGAATGCAGAAAATGATTGTAATTGGTTGTGGTTTCTTCGGATTTTAAAGACTATCTTGTCTCCACGGCCTATTTCTTTCATTAGTGATCGCAACCATGGTCTCGTGAGTAACATACCGGCTGTTTTTCCTGATTCTCATCATGCTTACTGTTTGTATCATCTTCAATTCAATTTGAAGGACACTTCCCCGGACGGTTTCGACAAGGTTATCGAAATAGGTTGGTTAAATTGTTTAATGCTATTGCTTATGCTCCATCAGTATCAGCTTATATGATATGTGAGGCTAAGTTCTACGAGCATGGGGGAGATAAGGCCAAGACTTTTATTGCAAGTGTTCCAAAACAACATTGGACTAATGCTTATTTTCAAGGGCATCGATACGGAGAGATGAGTTCTAGTGCTATTGAGTCCTTCAATAACTGGATACTTGCTGCACGGCTTATGCCGATAATGAATTTAGTTGAAGAGTTGAGGTCCAAAATTATGATTCAAATGTTGCGTAGAAGAGAAGAAGCATCGCGTTGGGTTTCTCAGATTTGTCCGGACATGGATGCGAAGTTGGCTAAGAGGATTGACAAGGGGAGGTCGTGGAGGGTTTATAAATCAAAAACTGGTTTGTATGAGGTGAAATCTGTACCTGCTGTTCTGGTAAATCTTGAGCAAGGGACATGTTCTTGTGGAGGCTGGCAATACAATGGTTTCTTATGTGCTCATGCCGCAACGGTTTTAGTCAAGAGTTGTGGAGCGGAGGGATCCTTGGTTGGCTACATTGATCCGTTTTATCATGTTGAGGCATATCGGCTCACATATCAAGATAATATCCATCCAATTCTAGCTATGGATATTCCTGACTTCACAGAAGGAAGTACTCGGGTTATCAAAGCTCCAAAAAATAGGAGGCAAGCTGGAAGACCTTGCGTAAAGCGCATTTGTTCTAGGGGTGAAGAACAATCCTTTGCAAGGCCAATGAAATGTGCGAGGTGTCATAAGCTTTCTCACCACAACCGCAGGACATGCAAAGAGGCTACGGATGATTGATTCTTTACATTTTTAATAGTACATTGTTTCATTGGAATTCATATCCATACAAGTAAAGAGACTACTTAATTGTGCTTAGGTGCGAGACCATTGTGAGACACAACAAAAGGACTTGCAAGGAACCTCTTCTTAGTTGATTCTTAGAATGACACATTAAAGTCTTTCTACATTCTTCTTCACAAAAGTTTATGAACTGGGAGTTTGTTTAGTTTTACATTGCGTTTTCAATAAGTTGAGCATTGTGATACTGGTTGAGAAGATTTTCAGTACTATGCAGTTTATGAGTGTCTTCAGTTTTATGAAACTTTATGTTGGTCATCTCTGTATATTTTGATTATGTTGTCTTCCTATAAATTGGTATGAAGAGCGACTTGTAGTGTATCTTGGCAGCAGTATCTGCTGGTCTGTTTATTGATGTTTTCGTTTATGGTTAAACGATCTGAGGGTCAGCAGACTTGTGTGTACTATGATAGTTCTGAGGAAAGTATGATTGTAGTCCTCTGCTTTCTTGTAATTTTGTTACAGATTGAGGACTACATAATGCAATTTCTGACAAAACCTGAGTAGACTTCTTCTCTTGAATGCTGTCAATTTAACGTTACGTCATGGTTGTGCTTGTTAGGATCGTGTCTTGATGTCTTATTTGGCAGAGTACATACTGCATAGAGCAGCATTCTTGTACCATCTTATTTATCATGCATTATACTCCATCTTGTCCATGGTTCTATCAGTTCTTTTGTTTTTCATCTGTGTGGGTCATTTGTTGACCAAATTTAGGATCTGGTGTTGCCTGGCTGGCTCATCGAGATAACTAACTCTTGTCACTATTTCTACACTTGCTTTGGTGGCTAAATGTACACTCTTTCAGTCTTGCATGTTCTGATGAGTTTTACCTCGTCACTAGCAGATGGCAATGACACAGAAAAAAAATATGTTCATGATTATTACAGCGAACCAGAACGTCATAAATGTTCTCCTCTTTCCAGTTTAGAAGTTTGAATGCTGACAGCAAGTTTCACTCGCACATAGTGTCATCCATACTTTGTTGCAACGAATAGATTATCAGTTACATTTCCTCTCACAATCTGAGACTCAAATGATGAGAGGTCGGTTGACATTGATCTTGTTTTATCTTTTTGCAAATTTAATTTAGACTTCAAATTTTCACTTTTAAATTGCAAATAAATACACTTTTTGCAAATTCGTACTTTTAAACTGCAAATTTAATTTAGACTGCAAATTTGTACTTTTAGACTGCAAATAAATACACTTCCCACTTTCAGATTGCAAATTTGTACTTTTTGACGGTAAATAAATACACTTTGAACTTTTAGACTTCAAATTTGCATTTTAGACAACAAATAAACACTTTTAGACTGCAAATAAATACACTTTTTGTAAATTTGTACTTTTAAACTGCAAATTAATTTAGACTGCAAATTTTCACTTTTAGACTGCAAATATATACTCTTTTTTGCAAATTCGTACTTTTATACTGCAAATTTAATTTCGACTGCAAATTTATACTTTTAGACTGCAAATAATTACACTTTTTGCAAATTTATACTTTTCAAATGCAAATTTAATTTAGATTGCAAATAATACACTTTTAGACTGCAAATAAGCACTTTTAGACTGCAAATAAATATACTTTTTGCAAATTTATACTTTTAAACTGCAAATTTGTACTCTTAGACTGCAAATAAATACACTTCCCACTTTCAGATTGCAAATTTGTACTTTTAGATTGTAAATAAATACACTTTGAACTTTTAGACTGCAAATTTGCATTTTAGACAGCAAATAAACACTTTTAGACTGCAAATAAATACACTTTTTGTAAATTTGTACTTTTAACCTGCAAATTTAATTTAGACTGCAAATTTTCACTTTTAAACTGCAAATAAATACTCTTTTTGCAAATTCATACTTTTATACAGCAAATTTAATTTAGACTGCAAATTTATACTTTTAGAATGCAAATAATTACACTTTTTACAAATTTGTACTTTTAAAATGCAAATTTAATTTAGACTGCAAATTTGTACTTTTAGACTGCAAATAAATACATTTTCCACTTTTAGACTGCAAATAAGCACTTTTAGACTGCAAATAAATACACTTTTTGTAAATTTGTACTTTTAAACTGCAAATTTAATTTAGACTGTAAATTTGTTCTTTTAGACTGCAAATAAATACACTTTCCACTTTTAGATTGTAAATTTGTACTTTTAGACTACAAATAAATACACTTTGCACTTTTAGACAGCAAAAATGCATTTTAGATTGCAAATTCCGATGATGATTATAAACCAGATTTTGTTGCTGATTCCGATTATGTTATCCTTCCTCCTTTGCAAAGGAGGCCAGCGGGTAGGCCAACGACCAAGCGTGTATCGCCGATTTGGAAGACTACTAGGAAAAGGTTATGTTCTAGGTGCGGGACCGTTGCGAGGCACAACAAAAGGACTTGCAAGGAACCTCTTCTTAGTTGATTCTTAGAATGACACATTAAAGTCTTTCTGCATTCTTTTTCACAAAAGTTTATGAATTGGGAGTTTGTTTAGTTTTACATTGCGTTTCCAATAAGTTGAGTATTGCGATACTGGTTGAGATGATTTTCAGTACTATGCAGTTTATGAGTGTCTTCAGTTTTATGTAGTACTTGAAACTTTCATTGCCAATAAAAAAATGAAACATTATGTTGCTCATCTCTGTATATTTTGGTTATGCAGTTTATGAGTGTCTTCAGTTTTCTGTTTCTTGACAGAGCACGGTGATACTAGATATAGCTTGTTGATGGTTGTTTGTATCTTGGTAAAATCATAGGGCTTGAATGGAGGCCGTGAAAGCTTACCCACAAGCTGAAACGCATATAAATTCTAGCAACCATTGTGAGTATATCAATGCCTTAATTACCTTATTCTTGCCTTATTCTTGTTGCCTTGATTTTGCCCTTACTTTTTCTGACAACTTAGTATGCTTTCGCCCTAGTTATGTGCACATACTTTAGAAGAGTTGTTAAGCCTTGTAGGATCTGTGAATAGAATCAGCTGGACCACTAAGTATCGGATTCAGACTTTCATGCCATCCGTTATAGAATCCCTAGTTATGTTGTGTGTTTGGGCTTAGAGTTATTAGTAGCACAAGGGGTTGTAGAATGACTGTTTGGTAGCACTCTCTGTGTGATTTTGATGCTCATCATCTAGATCTTTTGGAGACGAGAATGTGTCTTTGAGATCATTGCGTAAGAAATGTGTTAGGAAGTTTTTTCTTCATGCAATTAACTTGTAGCTGTAAGAAATGTGTTGCTTGTTAGGACAATCAGTTCCTCAGAGGATAAACCGTACAAGACAAAGATTTCCCGACTTAGTGGACATTATTATCAAGAATTCCACCAGATTCCGTAGACTCATCCACGGGATCAGGGCCACCACACGATCTTGAAATCGATCTTACAAGATTCTCAATCTCTGGTGCACACCTTATGAAAGACGAACTCCAGAAGTTGTATTTCAGATTTTGCACGGCAGAAAAACAAACCCGGATGGTGTAAGTACAGTCAATGACACAACCATGCTTGTTGCCCCCTTGCTTATAGCACGCAATAGAGTATGCAATTTTTTAAGAACTACCATATATTTGTAGATTGTAAATGAGTTATTGAAACTGGTTTTTATGTCCTCCTTTTACATATGTTGCAGATCTTTAGTGGCATAGAGAGGTAGATGCATTATTGGTCTTGTGTGTCTATGCAAACGTGAAGTTTCCATAGAGCGTAATCAGAAGCAATTCAGACTGTAACAAACGTGAAGTTTTTGCATTTCATCCAAGTTACCACAACGAGACTTGCACGTACTTTGGATTTACACCATAGCACAATGTTTGTTAGTTACTGCTCAGTCTGCTCTACTTAAGAGCCGACAGTATAGAAGTCTTGTGAAGTGGGACTTCAGACAACATGCTGTTTTTCTCAATCAACCAATATACTGAAGCTTTCTAGATATTATGCTACTGCTGATGTGCTGAGTATATTTATGATTTTTCAACTTTCTTCTGAAGTCTGAAAATATTTCCTTTCTCCGGTGTTGGGTACATAGAGAGTTACTCTCTGAGCTTGGACTTCACTATATATAAATACGGAGTACTATCTATCTCCACGAAAAATAACAAGTTCTGGGTTCATGTTCTCACAGGATTATTCATGGAAGCATAGCCATTTCCACGAGCAAGGGTGAGACATGAATACCATGAGGGCTAAAGATCCTAACTATGGTAGTATCGTTCAAAGACCTGCTGGTCCACCCTTTGCTGCTTCTTATAGACCTACACCACCAGGTGCTTGGATCTGAAGCATCCGGCTTTAGACCAACACAAACCCTTAACTCTAATATTCCATCTATGCCACCTCCACCATCATCATATGGCCCTGCAGTACCTTTGCAGCGTTAGACTGCAAATAATTACACTTTTTGCAAATTTGTATGTTTCAAATGCAAATTTAATTTAGACTGCAAATAAATATACTTTTCACTTTTAGACTGCAAATAAACACTTTTAGACTGCAAATAAATACACTTTTTTGCAAATTCGTACTTTTAAACTGCAAATTTAATTTAGACTGCAAATTTATACTTTTAGACTGCAAATAAATACACTTCCCACTTTCAGATTGCAAATTTGTACTTTTAGACGGTAAATAAATACACTTTGAACTTTTAGACTGCAAATTTGCATTTTAGACAGCAAATAAACACTTTTAGATTGCAAATAAATACACTTTTTGTAAATTTGTACTTTTAAACGGCAAATTTAATTTAGACTGCAAATTTTCACTTTTAGACTGCAAATATATACTCTTTTTTGCAAATTCGTACTTTTATACTGGAAATTTAATTTAGACTGCAAATTCGTACTCTTTTTTGCAAATTCGTACTTTTATACTGTAATTATTTGCAGCGTTAGACTGCAAATAATTACACTTTTTGCAAATTTGTACGTTTCAAATGCAAATTTAATTTAGACTGCAAATAAATACACTTTCCACTTTTAGACTGCAAATAAACACTTTTAGATTGCAAATAAATACACTTTTTTGCAAATTCGTACTTTTAAACTGAAAATTTATACTTTTAGACTGCAAATTAATACACTTCCCACTTTCAGATTGCAAATTTGTACTTTTAGACGGTAAATAAATACACTTTGAACTTTTAGACTGCAAATTTAATTTAGACTGCAAATTTATACTTTTAGACTGCAAATAATTACACTTTTTACAAATTTGTACTTTTAAAATGCAATTTAATTTAGACTGCAAATAAATACACTTTCCACTTTTAGACTGCGAATAAGCACTTTTAGACTGCAAATAAATACACTTTTTGCAAATTTGTACTTTTAAACTGCAAATTTAATTTAGATTGCAAATTTATACTTTTAGACTGCAAATAAATACACTTTCCACTTTTAGATTGCAAATTTGTACTTTTAGACTACAAATAAATACACTTTGCACTTTTAGACAGCAAAAATGCATTTTAGATTGCAAATTTATATTCTTAGACTGCATATAAATAAACTCTTTGTAAATTTGTACTTTTAAATTGCAAATTTAATTTAGACTGCAAATTTTCACTTTTAGACTGCAAATATATACTCTTTTTTTGCAAATTCATACTTTTATACAGCAAATTTAATTTAGACTGCAAATTTATACTTTTAGACTGCAAATAATTACACTTTTTGCAAATTTGTACTTTTAAAATGCAAATTTAATTAGATTGCAAATTTGTACTTTTAGACTGCAAATAAATGCACTTTCCACTTTTAGACTGCAAATAAGCCCATTTAGACTGCAAATAAATACACTTTTTGCAAATTTGTACTTTTAAAATGCAAATTTAATTTAGACTGCAAAATTATACTTTTAGACTGCAAATAAATACACTTTCCACTTTTAGATTGCAAATTTGTACTTTTAAACTACAAATAAATACACTTTGCACTTTTAGACAGCAAAAATGCATTTTAGATTGCAAATTTATATTCTTAGACTGCATATAAATAAACTCTTTGCAAATTTGTACTTTTAAACCGCAAATTTAATTTAGACTACAAATAAATACTCTCTTTGCAAATTCATACATTTAAACTGCAAATTTAATTTAGACTGCAAATTTATACTTTTAGACTGCAAATAAATGCACTTTCCATACTCTCTTTGCAAATTCATACTTTTAGACTGCAAATTTGTACTTTTAGACTGTAAATAAATACACTTTCCACGTTTAGACTGCAAATTTGTCCTTTTAGACTGTAAATAAATACACTTTGCACTTTTAGACTGCAAATAAATACACACTTTGTAAATTTGGACTTTTAAACAGCAAATTTAATTTAGACTGCAAATTTTCATTTTTAGACTGCAAATAAATATTCTTAGCAAATAAATAATTTAGACTACAAATTTGTACTTTTAGACTGCAAATAAATACACTTTTTACAAATTTATACTTTTAGACTGCAAATTTGTCCTTTTAGACTGTAAATTATACATATTGGACTTTTAGACTTCAAATTTGAATTTAGACTGCAAATAAATACACTCTTTGCAAATTTGTACTTTTAAACTGCAAATTTAATTTAGTCTTCAAATTTTCAATTTTAAACTGCAAATTTAATTTAGACTGCAAATTTGTACTTCCAGATTGCAAATAAATGCACTTTCCACTTTTAGACTGCAAATTTAATTTAGACTGCAAATTTTCACTTTTAGACTGCAAATAAATACATTTCAAACTTTTAGATTGCAAATAAATACAGATTTTGCAAATTAGCACTTTTAAAATGCAAATTTGCTCATTGTACTTTTAGACTCCAAATAAATACACTTTGCACAAGTTTGCAGTCTACAAATGCAGTCTACACAAGTTTACAGTCTACAAATGCAATCTAGACAGAAAGTTTGCAGTCTACACAAGTTTAACAACAAAAGATCATCATTCCTAACTGTATCAAACTACTACACCAATGAAAATATCCTTGAAAATTGCAAGATATAGGATTTTAAATCATTGACAACCAAGAAACAGACTCTTATCCCTCCAAAAATGAAGTTGAAAATTTCAACCAAAACATTTTCAACCCTTAATCAACAGTTTAAAATTCCTACACTTTGTGCTTCAAATAAACCAACACCCACCAAACTGCATATATGCAGGACATCACAGGCAAATAACAACTCTTGGTAAAATATACGGGTACTTCTTCAAATTCTGAAACTGCGATGCCTACACCAGCAACTTGTGTTCAGTGATATGGCCATCTGGATGATACAAACCAAAACAGAATAAAGTTTTCTATCAATATACAATCGAGTGTATTGGGTAGAGGCATTAACGGAAGGTAAAAAGAGAAGCATTTATGCATTTGAACCATATAACAAAGGCATCCAAGTTATTAGAAAGCTATGTAGCACAGACACTTCATTGGAGTTATTTGTGTTTTAATCTGTATGCAAGCAAGTGAGCAAGCAAAATCTCTCATTCGTGAATTTTTCGTAACAGGTCCATCGCGAAAATTTGCATCTTAGCATCAAATTTGATGAACTTAAAAATTGTACAGTTTCGATATGCAGATGCATTACCCATCCACAGTGATCACAAAAATTAGAGAAAAACCTCCTCTATTTATTTCATACTTTCGAGTAGTTGTTTCTATGAATGTCTGTCTCTACATTGCAAAAGTAGTTGTTTCTATGAAGTGTACTCCAAGGATGGGCTCTTTTGGTGAATGCCTGTCTCTTCAATACAGAAGCTGCTGCTCCACGGAAGTATATTCCTAGGCTGGGATTATCCCTATCAGTTTGATGCTTTGATAGGAGTGGTTTTTGCTAAAGGTGTTAGCTGCTGTAGGATGATGTCAGGTTTTTCCCGGAGTGTCCTGTTTTTTTAGAGAAGATCAGAAGCTTCAGAGACAGAGATCTGTTCATGACTACTAATGATAGGTTGAGTCCTAGAGCAAGAAATGTATCCAGACACTCTCCGGACACTTGTCCGACACAGCCCGGAGTGTCCTGTTTTTTTAGAGAAGATCAGAAGCTTCAGAGACAGAGATCTGTTCATGACTACTAATGATAGGTTGAGTCCTAGAGCATGAAATGTATCCAGACACTCTCCGGACACATGTCCGACACTTCCCGGAGTGTCCTGTTTTTTCTTGGAGTCATAGTATGCATAAAAAGAAAAGGAAACATGATTTGCCAAACATACTGAGTCACAACTATAGAAGTTAATCTAATCCACCAACTTGACACCTAAATCTGCCAAATGTTCAAAAATTTGGGTGCTAAAACGGATCAAATAGGAAACCTAGTTGTGGAAAAATTTGCCTATCTCTAACGGTCTAGTTCCAGCCTATTCTTGACTACCACGTATACCCTTCTCACGTGGGTAAAAAAGAAGGGAAATGAGATGAAAACCAGACGGGGACAATAACCATTCAGCACAACCAACAGAAGGGAAATGAGATGAAAACCAGACGGGGACAAGAACCATAGTTAAAGGCTGGTGCTTTAAAGAGTGGACAATATTCTAAACTTGCCAACAGCACAAACAAACAATGTTTTCAAAACAAACTTACAAACCCATATGCAGAATCAGACACCAAAAAAATCAGATTGAGCTAAGCATGAACCACAAAACAATCAATCAACTGAAAGTACCAGAGAACAACAAATACAAATCCACCATTTTCCGCAACCAAATGGACTAAACAGCATCAGTTTAAAGTATGATATGATGGCATCAAAGAGAAGAATTTTGGTCAATTTTTCCTTTTCAGGTTACAGTATATTGTGAGGTCGTCAATCAGCATATAGTTCCAACACTGGTTGAAGAAATAGAGGTTTACCTTTTTGTTTTTGTTTTTTCTCTTTTCTTCTGATTGTAAGAAATAGAGGTTACTGCTACAAGTGCAATCCCACCTTCAATTACAACGTCGTGACACATGCATGGTCCAATACAATTGGCATCATCTCTTATTCTCTGAACATTGCGTCCGAACAAAACAATAGGGCACAAAAGTCCTGTCCAGCCTGAAGAGGTGTGAAATAAGATTGTAAACAGTAGAAGTCCGTGTTTAAAGCAGAAGGATAGAGACAGCAGATAGCTAGGATAAGCTTTAACATAGAAGAAGGGCAAGAAAATCAAGAACATCTAAAATATGAAAGAGACGGTGTAACACTAACATGAATAAATGGGCTATTGAATGAACCGTACTTCAACAAATGTGTCTCTTGACCACTCCAATATGGAAACAGAAAACATGCTACATAGCCACTGATCCTAGCCACTTGAAGTTTGTGTAATCTAGTTTGCATTGATTAGACCAAAAGCAAAAATAGAGATGTTGTGTCACATGCTAGATACCTGTGATCTTAGATATGTAGAGTTTGAGCCACAATTCAAAAAAGACTAGAGACAACTTCACTGTAAAACAACATCATTTTTTTCCACAAAAACAAAGCTTTATCTTCTTCTCGACACTTCTATATCTATTCTTCCCTCCTTCCTTTGATCTCTTTCTGGTTTTCCTCTAACTGACGAACACAACTAGTGTAGTTCACAATGACAGCTTGGGAAATGACCACCACGCTCTCAAAGACTCTTCTATCGCCACAATTATCCATAGTGATAAACTGGAAACTACACATATAGAAACGCCCAATATCCACACTCACAAACGAGGTCTAGCTAATATGTCAGCTTAAATCACTCATGAAATTGCGCAGGATAACCTGCCCCAGTTATTCCTTACAGGGATGGGAAGTAATGGAGGCCTAGGATTCAATAGCATTGCAAGCTTATGCCATTAACACCATAAAAAGTAAAGCGAAAACAAGCTGACAACAATAACATTAACCAAATACATTTTCCATTAGACTAGTTCAAAAATTTGGAAACTGAATCATACCAGAGTTCAATTTAAAAATTTGGGAACTTGAATCATAACCAAAACATCAGCTTTAAAGAATGGTGTAATGGACGAGAACAGACAAAGGTTTCAGCACAAGCTTACAAACCCATGTTTTTCAGTCTAATCCATAAGGAAACACAAGCAACCATGATTTTATAATGAGCAAACATCTAAGATTTATTATTGAACAGATTAGGAAGTACCTCCACATGGTGAAATCCATGTGTTTTATAAGACTTCTTGCTTGATGAATAAGTCTATAAGGTCTGCCCTGAACTGCCTACAATCCTGTCTTGTTATTGCACTGGTTGGATTTTCATTCTCGATGTACTTCCTCATGATTGACATTACAATAATGCCACAGTCAAGACTGCAAGAAAAAATGGTGTCACCTATTAACTAGGAAAAAATAAGTCCAATTCTTCAATAATATTTTTACTATGAAGCACGTTGATTACTATGAAGCACAAGATAGTAAGGACCAGAGAAAGTACACCATAGGTGACAAAGACTATTACAAAAAACCTTACAGTACTTACCTTCCAATTTCTTGTTGCGGTGAGTCCTTCTGTACCTCCACTGTATCACTCATAACCATTTTGGCTGCTTGTTTTTTGTCCGCATTGATGTATGCTGCAACGGTTATTCTCTGCGGAGAAGGAAACAAATAATGTAAGAGCTTTGACAAACTACATATATGAAATACCACATCATCCAGGCCAGCTTACCAATTTCTCTGATATAATGCTGTATTTATTGTTCTTTCCATATTTGAGAAACAGAGGGTTATAAAACTTCCACTTTCCGTTGTCTTTGTCAAGCACGAGCAACGTCCAGTGGAAAGAAGTTAGTATTGGAAAGAGCAAGAATCTTGCCGATGCAGCTTGTCGCATTAGATTGTGAAGCGTCCTCCTCAGTTGCCCTGGCTTTTTGTTCTCAATTATGTCCTATTTACAGACAAAAACAAATCAAAATTTTTTATTTTTATTTTGAACAAATCAAAGTTAACTTGTGTATGAATAATACAAGGTAGTGCTAGTTTCTTACCATGAAGTAGCTAATGAAGATGTATGATTTCGGTGGTTGAGTATTCAAATTAAATGTCGGTTGTGTTTCAAGGTGTTGGCGCATGAGGAGCAACGCGTATGCATCTACACACTGTTTTGTACCAGTGAAAACATGATTAGCTCTCTAAGTTCTGTTTGAATACAGTCTTACAATTGCAGTCTACAAACAGCAGGTTTGATATTGATATTGAATCATTTAAAACACAACTAGATAGTATGGGAATTACCCGATTTGATATTGGATCGTCGAACAAGAGGTTTTCTATGTCAAGAAGTTCAACAAAGATGACGTCCTGTGGTGATTTCATTACTACAGTACTGCATATTGCAAATTGGTTTTAAAATTCTGTTAACAATCATAAACTTTATAACTAATGGATATAGTTGAGAGTATATCTTACCCAGGTTCTCCTGTCTTCCAAAGTTGTTCGATTTTCTTCCAAGTTTTAGGACAAATCAGTTTTGCCACTTGACCCTTAACATTCAAATTCTTCAGCTTCTTCTTTTTGCCCTTTTCTCGTTGCTCATACTCCTGAGACTCATCTACATCGATAGTATCTATTTCAGTATTAACCTTCAACTTCTTCAGCATTTTCTTCTTCCCCTTTTGTTGTTGCTCATAGTCCGGACTGTTGTCTACATCGATTGGATCTACTTGTGGACTCTTTCTCTTCGCTTGTCCATAGACGTAGTCCTCGGAGTAGTTCTGCTTTCTATCATCCCTTGCTATGACTCTTTTAAACATTGACCGCGGAGAGCATTGTTCCTTAGAGTTCTTCAGCTTCATCTTTTCCTTTGCTGCTTCTTGTGTGATTTCGTGAACTGTCATACATGCCAATTCGTCCTCCATGTCATTCTTCTCTTTCTCTAGGCTTGCGATTTTCTCAAATGTTGCGTGTTGCGTCACTTCATGCACTTCTCTCTCAGTTTCCATAGGATATGCTTGGGTTAACTGATGGATTTCAAAATCTTCAACTTTCGCATCTCACTCCTTAACTTTCACCTCCAAGTCCTCCTTTTCTTTCAGTAACAGCTTGTTTCCATTTTGTAACTTGTCGTTCTTTTTTTGTAGTGCAGTAGCATGTTTTTCAAGGGTTTGGATTCTCTGCTTCAACATTCCATTTTCTTCATTTCGAGATTGTAGAGCTTTCTCATTCTGTTCTTGAATTTTGATGATCTCAATCTCTAAATTCTGCTTCTCTATCTCCAACTTCTCAATCTTCTTCTTCATTTCATCAATAAGAGCATTTGCGTCCTTCTTGCCTTGCTCCTCTATTGTTCCACAAATCGTATTCAAGGATGCAATAGGCGTTGTGTTCGGTGACGACATTTGACCCAATGTATTCGGCACCAATGTTGATCCTGAATCCGTTTCATATGATCTGCAGATTGGACTATTGAAGTCATCTAGTCCCTGTACTTTTTCTGCTTCATCATCCTTTTCACCCCCGTCATCTTTTGAAACTTGGACTCCACCCTTTTCTCCTTCTTCCTCACCACAAACTCCAACTTGCTCTCCACCATGCACAACCCCAATCGTTGGTTCAACCTCTGTTACCTTTGCTTCTCCTTGTTCACCCCGGTGATCTTTAGAAACTTGACCTTGTTCATCCCCGTGATCTCCAGAAATTTCATCAAAGATCTTTCTTTCTTCAGCTGTTTCTTGTACCTCAGTATGATTTACCAACTTGACGCCTGAATCCGTTTCATATGATCTGCAGATTGGACTGTTGAAGTCATCTAGTCCTTGTACTTTTGTGCTTCATCATCCTTTTCACCCCCGTCATCTTTTGAAACTTGGACTCCACCCTTTTCTCCCTCTTCCTCCCCACAAACTCCAACTTGCTCTCCACCATGCACAACCCCAATCGTTGGTTCAACCTCTGTTACCTTTGCTTCTCCTTGTTCACCCT
This sequence comes from Rhododendron griersonianum, assembly GCA_018127125.1. Taxonomy (NCBI): domain Eukaryota; kingdom Viridiplantae; phylum Streptophyta; class Magnoliopsida; order Ericales; family Ericaceae; genus Rhododendron; species Rhododendron griersonianum. The sequence continues at coordinate 26,111,194 of CM030796.1, read as the reverse complement.
GGTGATCTTTAGAAACTTGACCTTGTTCATCCTCGTGATCTCCAGAAATTTCATCAAAGATCTTTCTTTCTTCAGCCGTTTCTTGTACCTCAGTATGATTTACCTAGTCAAACAGAAAATACAACAGTCAACAGTCTTTAGAATACAAATTAAGTATATCAATATTTCTTTAACTAGACAAGTTACATGTAAAAGAAGCTCAAGTTCGTAACAAAAGGGAGTATAGAACTGCATTCCAATCTATGACATAGAAATAGAAATAGAAGATTCGTTAAATTTAATACAGTTAGGAAAAATACATTCCAAGTTTACTGTCTTATCTGCTCATTCTATTTTTTAATAAATCTAGACACAAAAGGTCATATATCCACTTTTATTAGGAAAAATACATTCATCTACACGCACAAAAATTTTCCACAATCAACCACAAATATTGCTGACTCAGCACACTTAAAAAGCTATGTGAGTCGACTCAGCACGTAGTTATTCTGCATGGGGTTCTTCTAATCTTCAGAATGGAATGACAAAATGTAAATAGAATTTTGTGAAGTATAGAGTTTTGTTGTCTCTCAATGGCAGAGTTGTGAAAACCCAAGTGCAACTTCTTGGGGTCATTTGCATGAGCACATGCATATCATGTTATAACCCTCTGTTACCTTTGGAAACTTGACCCCGGTGATCAATGTTTCTTTAACTAGAGTTTTAAGTATATCAATGTTTCTTTAACTAGACAAGTTACATGTAAAAGGAGCTCAAGTTCGTAACAAAAGGGAGTACAGAAGTGCATTCCAATCTATGACATAGAAATAGAAATAGAAGATTCGTTAAATTTTTGCCGAAACAAATAGAACCAATAAATTTCTACTGATAAGTATGGTTTCAATCATTTCTAGGCTAGAGGTGCATACTCCATAGCAATTCCCAAAATCAAAAGCACAAACTCAATATTCGAAAACCACAAAGCAAAAACAACACAAGAAAAGATACAGCCTCAAACATCAATAGAAAAAAGAAGAAGAGACATTATTACTTTATCACCAGGAAGTTGACTTAATTGCTCAAAATCCTTGAGGCATTTTCGAAGATCTGAAATTTTCCACTTGACGACTCTTGGAACTGCATTCTGATTTTTTACTTCTACAAGTTTTGTATGCTCGCAAAGCCAATACTGCAAGAAAAAAATTTCAAAATCAATAACACAAGTAACATGATTTTAAATCAAAGAATTTGTGTAAAGATATGTATTCATTACCAACAATAGTACAGTAGATCCTCTAAGTCCTCTGAGATCTTTGTGATTGTTGTGAACTGACATAAGTAGGTACTTTCTGATAGCTTCTGCCCAGTCATATTCCTTCACTCTTTCAAGATCTTCCATGTGTTGTATATATGACCAGTTCTCTGTAGTTCCTTGGTTGGAGAAAAATAGGGTTACACAAAGGTAAAGACATAGTAATCTCACAACATCCTCCACATCCTGTTCCTTCTCACTACTAATCAGTTCCTTAATCTTTTGCTTCATGAATGGTGCTGATAACCTTGCCTCTTTCATTTCAAGCCTCTTGGCTAATGCAACACTTTCTTTCTTTACATTTGCTTCCACCATCTCAACTTCTCCACAAGAAATACCAATAATGAGCTTCACATGCTCCTTTGTCAGCTTCAACTGCCTATCACCCACTATAAAACTTCTACTCTCTTCTTCATATGACTGGATAATTTTTAGAACGACTTCATCATACTTCCTACAATTATCACTCAACAACTTGCTATTCATAACAGCTTCAAACAACAACCAAAAGGGCGTTTTCTTGAGGGATACTATATGTCGGTCACTCAATTTAGTATCCTTGAGTAGTCTACATATAGACTGCATATTACACCTATTAGAGCCCGTTGGTTGTGTTTGTTCTACTTGTGTATGTTCTTCATCTATCTCTGTTTGTTCTTCGGGCTCTTGCCTATCCCTTTTTCTTTTCTTTTTCCCATTCACTGGTTGTGATCGGGATTCTTGCATTTTTGTTGCTACTCTCTCTCTAAGATCATACTGGCTTTGTGTACACTCTCTTGCTCTAACCGTAATCAGTGCAACTATTTCCTCATTCCCCTTAGTTTTTGGAAGAGTCACTGGTGTTGGTGTTTGAGTCTCAATATTTGAGCTTTCCTGAAATCCATGTTCAAGTCTATTTGCAGTAACTGCATAGGTTTAAAGGACACACAAAATTAGGAAAAAACAAAACAGGCATTCACACGATTGTAAAACTAATAAAGCAAAGTATTGAAACAAAGCAGACCCTCCTTCTTGGCACAAACAGCTTCCCATATCAAGCTATTATAAATTTCAATGCATGGAAGTTGGAAACAATAAATGTCAATGCATGGCAGTGGCATTCACATTAGTATATGCATGATGGTCCCACTACTTAGTTTCCCTGTTCTTGTTCTCCCTTCTGGCTGGTGTTTGACCCTTAAACCCAGTAGGTGGGTGACATAATCCCTCCAAATTAAATCTCGGGTTGAAAGGTGGATCTCTTGATTTCTTGGCCAGAGTCGGGATGTTCACATTGTTCTGAATGTGGTGAAGTCTGATCTAAGAAGTTGCTTGAGCTCGTGGAGGGTCAAGTGCAGTGTCAAGAATCAAAGATTGTGTTCCCTGTGGAATCTGTCCCCTACTATCTTTTCTTCTACTTGCTAACATAGGAAGGCAGTGGAGGATGTAGGTGTGCTGGGTGTGTTTTGTGTTGTGTTTTGGGGGCCCATACTCGACTCTTTTTAGTTTAGCATTATGAATAAGATATCACAAAAAATATAAAAAAGGCAGGTGGTTTTAGAAATTCCCAAGAGAGCTTAAATCAGAGCACCCCATAACCAAAACAAAGCTAACCCCAAAGAACCCTGGTGAGAATGCAGATAAAATAAAATAAACAAAATTGGGTGAGGAAAAAGCAAAATGAAAATATAGTGCCAGTGTGCAACTTTTCTTTGCAAGGCACAACCAAACACAAGAATCTCGCATAGAGTTTGGTCCTGGATCAAGATCAACAGTAGCGACGTGCCTAACACATTCAAGTCGGATACAAAACGGTGTTTTCAATGACAAACGGGTGAGTAACGTGTAAGAACCTACGACTCGTGCAAGATAACTCATGGATTCGAATCTCTCAAAAACTAGACAATTGTTTTTGCTTTCTTTTAGGCTACCATCCCGGCTTCGACTCAGTACTTACACAAATGGTAGAAGTAAAATGAAAAATCGTGCATCCTCCAAAAATTAGTAGAGTAGAGAATGAAGTCCAGAACAGAATATTAGCAGTAAAAAGAACACCAATTCACAAACTCTCTTTGACATGATACATCTCTTCACCACATAAGCTGTTGTTTGGGCCTACAAGCTAAAAATCTCTTCAGTTGGTTCGAAATAACTACGTACCAACAGACCGAAATCTCAAACTTAGAAGTTAACAGGCTCCATCAGTTTTAGAATAAGTATAGAAAACGTTTCGACTTTCGGTCTCTCTCTCTCTCCTCTGTGCGCGTGTGTGATCCTAACCATCAAGTTCTTCTAATCTTTCAGAGGAATCATATTGGGGTGAACTCGGGGCTGTTTTATAAAGGAAAAGGACAATAGAAGCATTGACGTCATATGTTGTTCATACTTCCACCATAGAAGTTGAGACTCCAGGGTACTCTTAAGATGTTCCTTTTAAGTTATTAAACCTGTTGAATGCCATTGTTATACACTATGCCTGATCTTTTTTTTAGTTTAACTGATTCATTACCGTACCAAAAACATTAACAACTTACTGTGGAATTGGTTCCATTTTTGCACTTTTATTGGTTTCCACGGGATTCCCTTGGAAAGTCATCACCTGTTTTCTACTTCTAAAAGTACTGAAAATGTCCCTACCAAGCCTAATTATTAACACACCAGGCCCAAGTTTATTCACGCAAGTTCGGAGCATACACGATAACACGACTATTGAAGGCAATTCTACGACTAATGAAGGCAACCTTCCCATCCTAAACCGAAAAGACACAACCCTTCCAATGTACTGACTATTAAAGACGAGCCCACCGAAAAAACACAACCCTTCCAATCTATTGATTATTAAAGACTCAAAGCCAACCATTGCTTCGCCAACAGACTTTGAGTTCCAAACCATCATTATAGGTGCCTAACTCTCAAGCCGTAGCGGCAATTGCTCAATTATTCCATCCGAATTTCTAGAGCTGGCCAAGATTGGAAGTTTTGTTCATGTCAAAAAGAGTCAGTTGGCTCAGCCCCGCCATGGAGGATGGAGTTTGTGGGGCCTGTAATGAATCCTAACAATGGTGTCGAAGTAGGAAGGAAGGAGGAGACGCTATGCTAATTCTGATTCTGATTCTGGTTATGTTATGAAGAATATGGAATTGCCAGAATGAGGTGGTGTTCAACGGGGGAAGTCCAAATCCTCAACATGTGATGTATATGGCGGTTAGGGAGGCGGAGGAATTTGTTAAGGCAAGTGAAGGTACAGAGGAGACTCGGGGGCAGGGTGGGGATGATTGCGGTAAATAGGTGGATAACCCCCGGCCACTGGATGGGTCAAGGTTATTTTTGATGGGGCATGGGTTAATCGAGACGGGGACCGGAAGGGGGTGTTGGCTTTGTGATTCGGGATGGCAGTGGCAGGTCCATCGCGGCTCGGCCAGTGAATTTAGGGGTTGTGTCATCTGCTTTTTGCGCTGAAGCTTTGGCATGCCGAGGCGCTTTGTTCTTTGCTTCAAAACTAGGAATGGAGTCCATTGTTGTGGAGGGGGAATCTTTACAGATTGTGCAAATGGCTGGAAAAAAGAGACATTGCAACACAGAGGTTGAGGTCTTTACTGAAGACATATGGCGCGAAATGGAGAAGTTCCGAGTTTGTGAGTTTTTGTTTCTTCGGAGGTCGGACAATGGTGTAACTCACACATTAGCCGCCTCTGGTTTGGCAACCAAAAAAAAAAACCACCCTACACGCCTCTGGTTTGGGGATTCTTTACAGATTGTGCAAGCGTAAGATTAGTTTATACCCATGTTTATATGACCTCAAAGGGATTATCTCACAAATTAACCTTGTTTCGAAACTGTTTTTGGTCCAAACATAATACATATATGCTTGAACCTGTTTTGAATTCCAAAAGGCTTGGAAGATTATCTTGACCCTTCCCAGAATATATTCTCCACGGTTGCGAAATTTCCCTACTCCAAGGTACTTGGTCAAAGCCAGATATAATTTTTTCCCCCTTTTATACCTAGGTGTCTAGGCCAACTTAAACTCACATCAACTGATCCGGTAGTTACGAACACACTATTCATTGTCTAATCAAAGTCAAGGCAAACCCCAATACAGTTTCGTAGTAAATTATCACGTGCATCGCACGTGCACTTTTACTAGTAGCTTAAAGGAAAAACAAGAGAAGAAAAAACTAACAACAGTTGTCAATTTACAATTTCTTCAAACGAGCACATGTTGTTTTAGCTATGCTGATTATTCGGCTTGAATCACTGGATTAGAAATGAGGTTGAACTACAACTACGAAGTGCAATGAGCAAAAAAAAACCAACTTAACAGAGATACTGCTATTGGAGACATACAAAATAAGGAATAGACAAGCATAGTTTTACGGAATTGGATGGAGGGGCTTACAGATAAAAGAAATTGAAAACTGAATTTAAATCTGTTATACGTACTTTTCTTCCTCATTGTGACTGTCAATGCAGCAGGGCTTGCAAGAGTTCGCAAAATGTGGAATCAGCAGGGCTGTCAATCGTCTGACAATCTGGATTTCATGCACCGGAGAGAGAAAACCCTAGAACCAGAGCAAGGAATCAAAAAATTGAACAGATAGAACCCTAGGGGCAGGTGTTTGAGAAAACCCTAGGACCAAAGAAAGGATTGGTAGCCAATGATTCGAAACAAACAAAGTAGTAATTCTCTCATTTCAGATACCTGTATTTAAGTTCAGCTGAGTAATGGGGAGTCACGAACAGACACAAACAAACAATACTACTGAATGTATTCCTCTCCACTGAACAATGTATGTGATTTTCAGAGTCGGGGGCTTCCTTCTTCCTTCCCTCTTCGTGCTTGGAAGGCACCAGCGAGCTGTCGGACGATCATGATTTTCAAACGCCGGAGAGAGAAAACCCTAGGAATGGGAGGAGTAGGTGCTTGCTACTTTCCTTAGCTAACTAGAGAGAGAGGTTGGAGTAGTCGTGTCTTCTCCGATGTCAGGAGTCGGAGGAGAAACGTCTTCTCCAATCGATCGGTTTGAGAACGTAACAGTAGGGTTTAGGTTTGGATATTGGGAACGTCTCTACTACAGAGTAAAAACAGGGGTATTTTTGTCTTATGCTATGTTATAAAATTACAATGTGGACCGTATATGTTATAAAATGATAGTGTGGACCCGAGACTTTAGGAAATTCTTACAGTGGACCTCCTACTAAATCTCCCTTTAAATTTTCCATGAACTCTGGTAAATCAAAATAAATCAATCATTACCCATATCGGTGCATTTCTTCTCTACCATTTCTAACAAATCCTTTAGCTTCTCTTGCTCCAAAAGAAGTTCCCTTCAAGCTCTGGAAACCACTTTCCATGAACTCCGGTGATTCTAAGGAAAGTAAGAATACATATACCAATTGAGATACTTGATTATGGACTGACGAAGAAGAAAAAGGATTTCTTCTTTGATTCCATCAAGTTATTCACTTATGCAAAACCAAATCAAAGACCACCCTTCCTATGAAACAAAAAAAGAGCATTATAATGTTAGTTCTAACCAATTTGGTTCCTTTTCAAAAATATAAAAGGGGAAAAGAGAGCAAATTTCTACGATAAACAGAGAAAGAAAACAACTAAAAACACTTTTTTTTAAAATGCCAAAATGTTTATTTTTTCTCTCCTTCAATATAGCCCAGCTTTTGAAAGGCCACTGATGGGGACAGGGTCAAGGGGGAGGCAAGGGATATTTGCGGAGGTAGGAGAGCCACCAAGCAAAGATCATTTGGCTAGTAGGCTAGATGTAAGTGGTCAACAGAACATTGCAACTCCAAGGTTAAAAGGCATTTAGCAAAATGGGATCATAGTTCAAATAACCACACATACAAAAGTCACTAATCCATAATCACAAATACACATGGCTCAGCAGTTTTTTGTCATTGAGGTAAATAAATTTGAAATTACTCTTTTTCCTCATTCTAATGTTGAGCCATACGTATACCAGTTTGAATCATCAAACCTGGATTCTAATTTATAATTTCAAAGTCACTAAACCATAGAACTGTGTTGTGTGATAATGGGCGGCAAAAATTGGAGGTGGTCAACTCCATCCCACCCATTGCTCTTTGTAGCTCTCAATCTCAGCCCTTCCTCATGTCTTGGTTCAAAAAATTTCCATCATTATTATATTGATGTTATGACTAAGATATTTAAGAGACTTAGTTTGTCCGAATCCATGTTCAAATTGACGTCGATTCTCGATTGCTTTCCTCAATTGTTTGAATGTACCCAGCGTTCTAAAACTCGCTACTTGGTACTCGCTCGGCCAGGCACCTTGGAGCGAGTACTCGGCGTTAGTCGGCGAGTAATGCCCACCGAGTAGGGGATTAGTCCCCTCGGCCAGGCACCTTGGAGCGAGTACTACTCGGCGAGGAATACCAAGTTTTAGAACATTGAATGTGCCAATGGTAATATTAAGGGTAGCAATGCAAAAAAATTGCATAACCAAATAAACAACCTGTGTGCGGCACAAGCGGGGACCAGAAGCCACTACAACTATCATTTCTTATACAAACACTCGCAATAGAAGCCACTACAACTATCATTTCTTATACAAACACTCGCAATCCGAAGTCATATACAGAGTTATCCCAAACACTAAAGCCATTAGCTTCAAAATAAAATTCTCTTTGACAAACACAAGTTACACAAGTCTAAATCAAAAGGCATTTGTCAGTTAATACAAATTGGACAAGCCTTTGTGCCAATTGCATTACAGTGCTGTACCTAAGACGGAGAACATGTGTACTCAAACTGAGAAATCAAAACAGTTTCAGAAAACAAATTACAATTACAAACAGAGAGGCAATCACCTATTCCCCGAATAGTAGAACACTCCAAATCAGATTTATAAAGCATTTGATTCATCCAAGCAGTTGAGATAAGATTAGTTTGATTGTTTACAGAAATTTGTACCAAATAAGAAACATACTGCAAAAATTCTTAAAATCAGAGTAATGCAAATAAAACAGCATACAGATAACTTTTCATACTCTTTGTTCAACCAATCTGTCCCAAATAGACCAAATAAATTGCAATACGCCCAACATAGCAAAATTTGTACCAGAATCGCATCATGATTGCAGATTTGCCAAAATTTTGCTCAATGTGAACTACTTCATATGATTTTCGTACAAACCCACGACTCCTAAAACCTAAACCTGACAAAGATGCAAACTTAGGGTTTCAAAGTTAGAGGGAACACAAAAGAAGAAAAATATCAAACAATACTTTCAGTACCCATGTTTAGAGAAACTTTAGGGGTTCAAATTTAGGGAAACGTACGGACAAACACGCACACACAGATGACCTTAGAACTGTCGTTGTGGCGGACCTGGCTGGATGAGCGCAGTCTGTGTGGTGGCAAGCTTTCTCCGGTTGGACCTTGTGGCTTGGATGGTTGAGGCTTGGACGTGGATGGGCTAGACCTGCACACGAAGCAATCGCGTTAGTGCCCAAACCCGGAGCGTGGTGGTCCGGGGCGGGCACTCCGACGCTCTAGTCAGTAAATAGGAGAGGAGATATCGAAGTGTATTTAGGGTTTGAGAAAGTGTTACCTTATTCTTGAGGGGAATACCTCCTTTTGTAGCCAAAAGAAGTGCAGAGTCCAACTCCCATAAGACTTCCACACGTTGTATGATGAGCCCGCCTACCTCGGACCCAGATAGACATCCCAATCCTGAACCTATCCAATCCCCTATATTCCGCTCCTAAATATAAGGGATGGGATAAGACGCGAGGTTGCCTCCTCCTGCCCACCTCTTCCTAACTTCCTCTTCAAGTTAGGGGGCAGGAGGCTCGGCGAGCTCAGGTTCTGCCGGACTGCTGTTACGGCACTGTTTGCTTCAACAGGGGCAACCTCCAACCCGTTCGGCGGGGAACCGCCGAACTGGATCATATTGATTAATATGTACGCCGAACCAAATCGTTCCCTCCCATGGATCAACGCCTCGGTTAACTTAACCAGGCCCGACTGGACTCGGATCGGCTACCGACCCAGCCCGCCGACCCATGGGTAGTAGATTCACTGGTCCGGCTAATTGGTGCAACGTGGCCACTGCCTCAGTCCCTCCGCCGGACCACGCCCTCCACAATAGCCCCTCAACCTCTTCCTCCCTTGCAAAAAGGTGGGAGGGGTTGACCACATAAGAAAAACTTACTACAGAGGGCGTCCTGAGGCAAACGTACCGAGCATACGCCGCCGATCCAGTGAGGGTTAGTGAAGAGCCTTCTCGAATCCTGGGGTAATGATGTATCTGCAGCAAACGGGGGCTGATGGGACCGTTGGGAGCCAGAAATCGAACGGTCCATCAGGAAACCCAAACGGCGTGGGGAGCCACGTGGTGGAAGGGGAGACGACGCCGGTACGGAACGGGGCAGGCTTTCCACGTGGCATGAAGAGAGTGGGCGGAGCGGCGACGCTTCGGTTCTCGCGTTTCGACCCTTAGGGTTCCACCCAGCCATTCCATCCGCTATATAAGCGGGGAGGCGGGACAGAAAATCACTTTCTGCTCTCGCCTCTTTTGCTCTGCAACTCCAACTGCTGCTACCATTTCGATCGCCTCCATTGCTCCGCCACTCACCGCCATCCAATCCCAGCGTTCTCAGGTAACTCCGCTACCCCTTCTGATTCTTTCTGAGTTTTCCAAGATGCAACACTACCCATTTGCACAAAAAGTTATCTTCATCTAAATAGTGTCGTTCTCCCATGGCCGCCTGCGGCCGTGGGCCGCCGTCTGGACCGCCAACAACGGCGGTCCTCCACCGTGCCAATCTCAACACTCGATAAAAAACCACGATTTCCGCTGAGGAGGATCCTAAAGGACTCCCCTCGGCAGGGATTTAGATGCACATGAGTAGCCATGCTGAAGTAGGAATTCTCATCATCCCTTCCATTTCTTATTCTGTTTAGGTCTTCAGCATGGTGGATCCCAACTCATACTCGCCGAGGATCAATCCTGAAGCCTACCCAGACCTCCAAGAGACCATCCAGGCGCTCGGCAGAGGGTATAGGAGCTTCAACGAAAGCTCCAGCAACTTTGCCCAGCGGGCCGGAGGTCCAATCATCCCCGGCATCCACATTCCCCTTCAAGTTGACTATAGGTCCTCCAGGGACATTCTCTACGGGCGGAGTGACTCCCCCGGCGAATCCGCCGAGGAAGACACGCACGGCTCTGTCCCGGAAGTGGCTAACAAGGAACGAGCAGCCACCGGGGCTCAGGCCAGCACATCGACATCAGCTGATGTGCCGCCGAGCACCTCTGACGCAGCAGGAGGTGCCGAACCACCCCCGCCGAGGGACATTGACCTCATCCCCCCGCTACCAACGGGTCTCGGACCTATGCCGTACAGCCACTTCTACGGCGACGGTCCAGGTGGCTTCACACAGGCCTTCCGGACCAAATACTCCATCCCAGATGATGTCCTTGCCGAAAGGGTAACCTCCGAGAGGATTCCCTTCGGCGAAGACTTCATCACCCTTCCTCTCTACGCCATCACCCAGGGAGGGGTAAGGTTCCCATTGAAACCCTTCCTCCGGAACTTCCTGGCAGACTACCACCTGGCGCCGATCCAGGTTGCAGTCAACAGCTGGCGCATCCTGTGCTCGGCGATAAGGCTGGCAGAGATCAACAACCAGCCGTTCACCCTTGGGGACCTGATGCTAATGTACGTGGTATCAAGGACCCCCAAGTACGACAAGTACTACCTCACCACCCGCCAACACTTTGATCACCTGGTGGACCGCCTCTACGATACTGAAAAGTGGTGGATGGTCCTGGTCAAAGTGTCCGGCAACTTCGAGTGGGGTCCCATTAACCCCCAACTCGACTATCCCTTTCCAACCAGGAGAGGTACAGAGATCGAGAGGCCCTACAAAATTCCTCGAGTGCGAGGGTTCCCCGGCCTCGGGGACAAGCCTGGTATTTATCTCCCTTTGTGCATTGTCTTCCATATTAACTGTTATCCTTCATACTGATCTCCTTCTTCTACTTGCAGATTGCTCCGCACCGAACAAGGGACTCCTCATCACAGGCAAGTGGACGAACCTGATCGCCCTGCTCCGGTGCCCTAATCGAGACGCGCCGACCCTCCTTGGTTACAACCCTTTCTACCACGGATACGTCAACCGAAAAAACAAGGAGAACATGGTGAGGAAGACAGTCGACCTAGCCTTTGTTGCCGGGGAAGCACTGCAGTTGCAGTACGTGGCCCAGGACATCTCAACCTCCGGGCTGCCAAAAAGGGAGGAGAAGGGCCCCTCTGACAAGACGGAGCCCCAGGAGCAGCCCACCGCAGCCGCTGCTGTGGTACCCCGCCCCTTTCGCCGAAGAGAGAAAAGCACAACCGCCGAGGGGGAGGGCCCCAGGATTACTAAGAAGGCCAGAATTTCCAAAGGGGATGCGCAGGTCCTCAACACCGGCCATCTTGAAGGTGCACCCTCGGAGCCCTTCGTTCCGAACCTGGTGTGCCCTGATGGGCACGTGATCTCCACCGGCGACAGCCTGGAGGAGAATCCACTTCTGGCCATCCCCCTCTTAAAGAGGCTGGCCCTCCCTAAGGACATGGAGAAGCTGCAATCAGTCAAGGCCGAGAACATGGCCGAACTGTGCCTTTTCCTCGCCAAGGTACGGATTTCCAACCTAATCTTTGAAAGTTGAATTCCCCTTCAAGGTTACTGCCCTTTTCAGATGCTAACTCTTTCTTCTCTTTTTGCAAGCCGGGCAATGCGCCAGTAAAGCCTTCAATGACATGGAGGTCCTTCTTGAAACTAAGAAGACCCAAAGGGGGGACCTTCAGGCAATGAGGAAGGAGGTGAAGAAGGCCAATGACCAGATCGAGGCGCTGGAGGCCAAAGTTACCGAAGCCAAGACTGGCTTGGAAGAGAGGGACCGTCTGCTGTTGAAGCTCAAGGAAGCTGAAGCCGAGCGGAACCAACTGAAGGAGGAGATGCAGCAGATGGAGGATGAGCTGCCGGCCAAGCTAGAGGAGGCCGGCGATGCTGGTTACAACGAGGCCGGCGACTATTACCGGGACTAGGTGGAAGCCCTTGTCAAAAAGGCTTTCAGGGACGGAGAGCTGAAGGGATATGAAGACGCTCATGCCTCCTCTTTCCTCCGCGGATTCCAGGTCGGCCTTGATTATGCCGAGGTCCCCAAGGATGACCACCGAAGGGAGGCTCCAATGGTGCTACCTGTGGATCTGCCGAGGCACTTGCTTCCAGCCGAACAAGCCAACCCAACCGTCGACGTGCCATCAAACTCCGCCGGTCAGCCTAATCCAACTGATGACATGCCGTTGAGTCCTGCCGAGCTGCCCAATCCCACTACTGTGGAGCCGCCGAAGCCAACTGACGCCCCCACCGTAGCTTAGAATTTCCTTTCCTTTGTATGTCGTAGAGTCTAGGGTCGGCAACAAGTATCTTGTTCAGCCGAGCCCCTTTTTATGTTTGTAATGGACCAAGTTTATTATAATGAAAGTTTGAAGTTTTCTGTTATGTTTCATACTATTTGCACTTCATGCGTGTTAAGACCACGTATTGCACTTCATGCACATGGTTTAACAATAATCTCTCTAACAATTATCCGTCCCAGCTCGTCGTACCCAGCCCCTGATCCGGAGGAAACACACCACCGAGGTTGGTTCCGCCGGAACAAAAGGATCGGTTGAAGCTGGGAATGCCCCTACAGGATATGGCATGCAAAGTCTTTTTGCCGAACAGAATCTGAAAAGGCGTGCCTCGGCATCCGAGCATAATAATACCACTGATTTTAACAGAACTCAAATAAAATCGAAACAAACTAGTCTTTATTGAAACAAACTTCGTAATAAAAACTGAAGGCTTAACACATAGCCGAGGCGAAAAGCCAAAAGAAATTTTAAGCGTAAAACTTTCGAAGCAGCTGGGCGTTCCAGTGGTTCGGAATCGCCGTTCCATCCATCTCAACGAGTTCATACGAACCATAGCCAACCTTTTTAACCACCCGGAATGGACCTTCCCACTTTGGCATGAACTTCTTTAAATGCTTCTTCTGGACTATTTGCCGAAGGACAAGATCATCCACATTGAAGGGGCAGTTCCGCACATTCTTATTATAACTCCGAGCCAACTGCTGCTGATAAGCTGCGTACTTTATGTGGGCATTGTCTCGAAGCTCATCTGCTCGATCTGCTTCGGCGGCTAGCATTGCATCGTTCGTTGGAACGTCAAATGTTGCAGTTCGAGACGTGGGTCGAGTAACAGCCACAGGGAGCACGGCCTCGACGCCGAACACCATGGAGTAAGGAGTACGACCAGTGCCGCGCCGTGGAGTGGTTCGGTAGCCCCATAAAACATCAGGCAACTCTTCCGCCCACTTGCCGCGCTTGTTGTTGAGTCGGCGTTTCAGGCCGGCAGAGATAGCCTTGTTGGCAGCTTCGGCCTGTCCGTTTCCCTGAGGATAAGAGACGGAAGCTGTCTTCATCTGTATGTTGCGCCTTTTGTACAAGGCCTTAATCGCGTCGGCGACAAACTGGGTACCGTTGTCTGACACAATGGCGTATGGTACGCCGAACCTGGTAAAAATATGCTTCCAAAGGAAACTCTCCACATCGGCGGCCGTGATCGTTATGAGTGCTTTGGCTTCCACCCACTTGGTATAATAGTCCGTAGCAGTAATGATGTGGGTAAAGCCGCCAGTAGCCTTCGGCAACTTGCCAATGATGTCCACCCCCCATTGAGCAAAGGGCCAAGGACTAGAAACTGGTTGCAAAGGTAGGGTCGGCTGGTTGAGAAAGGGAGAATGCTTCTGACAAGATTTGCACTGCTTGGCAAATTCTGTAGCCGTATGTACCATTCGTTTCCACCAATAACCCTGGGAAAGGGCACGGTCAGCTAAGGACAGGCCGCCGGTGTGACAACCAGCACTTCCACCATGCAACTCTTTGAGGATGCCGGGTACCTCCTGCTCGTGCACCACACGGAGGTCGGGACCAGTGTATGATCGGCGATACAGAGTGCCGGATGGATCGATGAAATAAGAAGCAGATTGACAACGGATCTTATGGGCCTCTTTGCAGTCGGTAGGAAGCACAGCGTGTTTCAAATAGGAGACGAGGGGGTCCATCCAGCTAGGTGCTTGATGGATGTCCATCACTTCCTGTGGCTCCGGCTCGAAGCTCGGTGATGGGACTTCGCCGAGGACTATTGTTCTTTCACCTCCCTGATCGGCACATACGGCTCCCAGTCCGGCAAGAGCATCGGCATGAGAATTGAGATCGCGCCCAACATGGTCAAAAAATACATTTTTGAACGAACCAGCCAGGGCAACGACTTGGCTCACGTACTTGTTCATGCGTGCATCCTTGGCCTCGTAATCATCATTGAGCTGATTAACAACGAGCTGGGAATCGCTGTAAACTTGAACCTTGTCAGCACCCATATGCCGAGCTAATTTGAGCCCGGCAATGAGGGCCTCATATTCCGCCTCATTATTCGTTGCTGGAAACCCAATGCTCAACGAATGCTCGTGCAAAGTCCCGCTCGGTGACACTAGAACAATCCCGGCACCAGCCCCTCGGTTATTAGACGCTTCGTCTACGTGGAGTCTCCAAGCGTGCCCGGTGAACAAGCTCGCTCGGCGTGAAGGGATGGGCCGCTTCGTGATATATTCTTCGTGAGCTGGATGGCTCGACCAAGGTCCAGGGGATGGCCCGGTGGAGTCTTTTGCCAGGTCCTTGTCGCAACCTCTGCCGTCTTCCACCCCAGGGGAGAACTCGGTGACAAAATCAGCCAATACTTGACCTTTGATTACCGTTCTGGCCTGGTAACGGATATCAAAGTTTGCCAACTCCAGGGACCACTTGCACAATCTGTTAGAGAGATCTGCCTTGCCTAACACCGCTCTTAAAGGGTACTCGGTAATGACCACAATGGTGAAGCTCTGGAAGTATGGCAGGAGCTTCCTTTTCGCCATTACCAATGCCAGAGCCAGCTTTTCTATTGGGAGGTAACGGGTCTCGGCGGGCAGAAGCGCCTTGCTAATGTAGTAGACAGGCTTCTGGTCCGTGCCCGTCACACTCTTTGAGATCTCCTGCCGAACCAGGACAGCACTAACAGCATGCTCGGAAACTGCAAGGTAGAGGTGGAGCTCATCCCCTTCCTTGGGCACAACCAGCAAAGGGGCTTGGGATAGACATCTTTTTAGTTCGGTGAGCGCGTCATCGCAGTCCGGCGTCCATACGAAGCTCCTTCGGCTGTTGCCCTTTATCGATTGAAAGAAAGGTCGGCAGATATCCGAAGACTTACTGATGAAGCGATTAAGGGCGGCAGCCATGCCGGCGAGGCGTTGAACCTCCCTCACCGTGGCCGAAGCCCTGATTTCTTGTATGGCCTTGATCTGACTTGGGTCGGCCTCGATTCCTTGGCGAGTAACCAAATGTCCAAGGAATTTGCCGGAGCCAACGCCGAATGCACATTTTTCAGCATTCAGCTTCAAGCCGAACTTCTTGAGAACACCAAAAATTTCGCCGAGGTGAAGAAGATGATCGGCTGCGTCCTTACTTTTGGCGACCATATCGTCAATGTATGGCTCCATTATTCTGCCGAGAATCCCTTTGAACAACAAAGCTACCATACGCTGGAACGTAGCCCAGGCGTTCTTTAAGCCGAACGGCATCACCAGGTAACAGTAAGTGCCACTGGGAGTGATGAACGCTGTCTTCTACTGATCCTCCTCATCCATAGCAACTTGGTGGTATCCCCTGTATGCGTCCATAAAACTCAGCCGAGCGTACCCAGCGGTAGCATCCACCAACTGATTGATCCATGGGCAAGGAAAATAGTCATTTGGGCATGCGTCGTTCAGATCGGTGAAGTCGACACAGACGCGCCATTTGCCGTTCTTCTTCCGGACCACCACTGGATTTGCTAACCACGTTGGATACTGGACCTCCCGAATAGCTCCGGCATCAAGGAGGCGTTCTACCTCTTCATTAATTGCATCGGCATGTAGGGCCGAGGATCGTCGCGGCTTCTGCACAACGGGCCTCCTAGCCGGATCAACGTTCAACGAATGTTTTATCACGTCGGGACTAACACCCGGCATTTCATATGGAGTCCAAGCAAAGACTTCCATGTTCTCTTTGAGGAACTCGACCATCTGTGTTTTCTCGACCTCATCAAGAGCCGAGCCAATGAGAAAAGAACGGGTACCATCTTCATTGACCGCAATCCGAACTAAGTCTTCCACGGCCCTGTCTCTTGCCGGTCTTCCAACTTCTTCAGGCCCTTGCAGCGCCTCTCTTGTTTCTTCTTCGGGGGTGGTTTCATCTAGCAACTCAGGTACCTCTATACTCTGTACCTCCTTTGCTCGGCTCTTTCCGCGGACAGAGTTGACGAAGCACTTTTTGGAGGCCACCTGATCCCCCTTGATGGTCTCCTGTCTCCCAGATTCTCCAATGAATCTAACACATTGATGAAGCGTGGATGCCACAGCCCTCATGCCGTGCAGCCAGTTTCTTCCCAGGATTGCGTTGTACGGGCTCGGCGAACTGACCACTATGAATTCCATGTCTAACTTCACCGAACCAGCATATACCGGGAGTACGATCTTGCCGAGCGGGTAGACCGGGATCCCAGTAAAGCCGATTAAAGGGGCTTCCACCGGGGTCAATTGCTCTTTTGAGAGACCTAGAGCTTTGAACGCTGAATAGAATAGGATCTCCGCCGAGCTACCCTGATCGACCAATACCCTCCGGACAAGTTTCCGCTGGAAGGGTAAAGAGAGGACCAAAGCATCATTGTGGGGTAAGGATAACCCCTCCAAATCTTGCTTGGTGAACGTGATCTCCCACGTGCTACGAGCGTCCATTTTCCGCTTCGGAGAATTTTGAACCACCATCACCCCAGGTGGGGAAGGTCGGTACAGTTTTTCGTGGAGCTCGTTGGCCTGGGCTTTGTTCATTGGCCCGTGAATGCAATGCACCACGCCGTCGAGAACTTGGGCTCTCGGCTGGATCCCTGCATTCGGTGACTTGGTTCGGTCGATCCACCGATCCATCCTTCCCTGCTGGACTAGCTCTTCGAGGTAGACTTTGTATGGCTGGCATGCTGTCGTATAGTGCCCTTGTTCGTTGTGAAATGAGCAGTACACTCTCTGGTTCGATTCACGGCCATCGGCAGTTCCCAACTTTTCCGCCGCCCCTGTTGGCCATTGGAAACCAGGAAGCCATCCACATTCTCGGAGCATACGGAAGATTGGCTCCTTGAAGTAGGTCGTGATGGCAAGGTGGTCCCGCCCATCGCTCGGCGGGCGGTCCCACGTCTTTCCGCTTCCTTTGTTTCCGCCGAACCCTGCGCCCTCTTTCTTGGACACTACGTTAACCTGCTTCTTCACTTCCTTGGCCGCCGTTTTGCCTTGCTCGGCAACCGGTGCTACATCGGATCCACCGATGTACTCCTCAAGCTCTATGTACCGAGCAACGGTATGCATGAGTTCTGTCATATTGTTCGGCGGCCGTAGCATCAATTCCTTGGATAGGTCAGAATTCCTATCCAGTCCACGTTTGAACGACGTAGCCGCAGTCTTTTGGTCACAGCTCTCAACCATGTTGTATACATTATAGAAGCGCTCAGAATAATCCTTCAAGGACTCGTCGGCCTTCCGCCGAAGGTCCGTTAAGGCTTCTATTGTTTTTAGCCTCCGGTTACTTGCCACAAACCGTGCCGTAAACGAACGCTCCAGTTCGCCGAAGCTGCTTATTGAACATGGTTTTAGCTGCGTATACCACAGTATGGCAGTGTCCGGGAGGCTCAGCGAGAACGTTCGGCACATCATTGCCTCGCTCAATCCGCAGAGCGCAACCATGGACTTGAATTGCTGCACATGGGTCGGCGCATCTGACTTCGCGTTGTATACGGTGAATTTGGGGACCTTGAAGTGGGGAGGGGGAACCTCATCCGCTATGGACTTGGAAAAGGGGGAGGCGCTCTTTGCTGCAACCACTTCCTTCGGCGGAACCGCCGCCGAAGGCGCGAGACTTTTCTCTCGAGCATCGTCCCTTGTCCTTTTATGGATTGGTGGGGTCCGAGCCCCCCGGCCGCCGACACTCGGCTTGGGGGTTCGGCGCTTCGACCCCGAGACCCTCATGTTTCCCTTTACCGGGGGTTCTTCCTGATGCTGGACGGCCCGGTAAGTGATTCTTTCGCCGGTGCGAGTATTTACCACTGTCAAAGCCCCACCGCCGGCGCTGATCTCGCATCTCTCCTCCGGTAGCAGCCCCTGACTGTCCTCTTCCTGAGGTCTGGATCATTCGGCAGATCGACCCGGCGATCGCCGGTGGTGACCCTGATCAGATCGCCTTTGCCGGTGTTGGGAGCGACTAGTAGAATGGGCCGGTGACCGCTGTCGGAGCCGAGTGCTCGTTTCCCTTTCCTGCTCTTCATATCCCCGCCCCTCAGATCTGTTCGTTCTCTGGTTGTCCTGGTGACCTCGCGACCCAACAGGGAGATTAAGATCTTCTGCGTCATTTCTTCCGTCGCCGAGCCGAGGAATTCCTTGTGTCTGGTCCGGCTTTCCCCTTGACTTCGAACGAGCGCTTGACACCGTGGCGCTTGCTGTTGGAAATAACGCTCGGCGAACGTTGTCGATTCCGGACGCACCGTCTTGTTGACCGGTTCGGTGGCCGGGCTCGAGATGGACACGGCCGCTAGAATCAATGCGACACAGTGGGCCGAGCCTTGTAAAGGCAGAGGCCCTAACAGCGTCAGCCATCTGGGTCGGCTGAAGAGTATTCCTCCTCCGTCGCCGTTCCCGCGACCTGGAGACGAGTGGGGCGCTCTGATGTGCCTGGATCTCTTGTACTTGTGTTTTTAGTCGCAATAACTCCTCCGCCATACTCACCGGGAGCTCTGTCGGGGGGGGGGGGGGTGGAGGAACTGTGAGGCTTGTTGCAGAGCGGTGCACACCATCTATGTGGAACGCTGCTGCTCCTAAATCCTGGTTGCTAGGGTCAGGGATGTTTGAACCCACCACCCTGGGGTCGCCGGGTCCCCCAGTGGGGATACCATTCCGCCCTAACTCCGTCCGCTGAGAGGAGTTGTGACCCAGGTTTGGATCGAAGTAAGTAAGGCCGAGAGGTCGTCCGTCCGTGCCTGTCATCCTGAACTGGGAAAAGAGAACGACGGAAAGAAAGCTTCACCACAAGATGTGTTTGTTACTACTAGTTTCCCCAGCGGAGTCGCCAATTGTGGTGGCAAGCTTTCTCCGGTTGGACCTTGTGGCTTGGATGGTTGAGGCTTGGACGTGGATGGGCTAGACCTGCACACGAAGCAACCGCGTTAGTGCCCAAACCCTGAGCGTGGTGGTCCGGGGCGGGCACTCCGACGCTCTAGTCAGTAAACAGGAGAGGAGATATCGAAGTGTATTTAGGGTTTGAGAAAGTGTTACCTTATTCTTGAGGGGAATACCTCCTTTTGTAGCCAAAAGAAGTGCAGAGTCCAACTCCCATAAGACTTCCACACGTTGTATGATGAGCCCGCCTACCTCGGACCCAGATAGACATCCCAATCCTGAACCTATCCAATCCCCTATATTCCGCTCCTAAATATAAGGGATGGGATAAGACGCGAGGTTGCCTCCTCCTGCCCACCTCTTCCTAACTTCCTCTTCAAGTTAGGGGGTAGGAGGCTCGGCGAGCTCAGGTTCTGCCGGACTGCTGTTACGGCACTGTTTGCTGCAACAGGGGCAACCTCCAACCCGTTCGGCGGGGAACCGCCGAACTGGATCATATTGATTAATATGTACGCCGAACCAAACCGTTCCCTCCCATGGATCAACGCCTCGGTTAACTTAACCAGGCCCGGCTGGACTCGGATCGGCTACCGACCCAGCCCGCCGACCCATTCACAGATGACCTTAGAACTGTCGTTGTGGCGGACCTGGCTGGATGAGCGCAGTCTGGCTCGCGGAGGGAACTTTGGCTCATCGAGGTAGAGACCGTGACGAACTCTGGTGCTCAGCACACGTGTCATCGCCATGGGAGTTGCGGTTGGCTGCTTGTGCCATTGTGGAAGAGAGAAGGGGGGGAGAGGCAGTCTCAATCGCAGAGAGCAGCAAGCAGATAAGGATGGAGGGTTTGATATTTCCGTAGACTAGCGTCAAACCATCGCGTTTGTCCGATCAACAACAACAAATCGCCATCACTGTTGCAGAGAGAGAGAGATAGAGAGACTCACTGTTACAGCAGGGAATCGAGAGAGAGGAAGAGAGTCAGGAGTCGCGTGTTTTATATGTATATACACTAGTATTGAGGCCCCGTTTGATAGAGGGGTTGAGATTAGATTGATAGAATGGGGTATTATCAAAACCTTGTTTGGTTTCTCAAAAAGGGTCCGGATTATCAATTCATTGGGATTGCTAAGACCCTAATTTGGAGGTATTGCTAATACCATCTTGGAGATGATATTAGTAATCCCATCCCATCCTTCCCTCATTATCAATTCCTTCTTATTACCAATCTCTTCTATCAATCCAATTCCATCATCTAATCTTATATCAAACAAACATAATATTAATAATCTCATCCCAAACAAACATATTCATTATCAATCTCTTCTCATTATCAATCTCAATCATAATCCCATCTCCTTACGAATCTCATCTATCTATCACTGTTATCAAACGAGGCCTGAAGGCACGGTTCGAAGAATGCAACATTAGAGCAAGGCAAGTACACCAAAACATCTATAATACATTTTTTGCTATTTAACCTAAGAAAAATATAAAAAAACCCACCTGCAGCAGCTTCGGGGAAAGGGCATGTATTTCCCATTTGTAAACAGTGGTGAGCTACTTCTACCGAAGATCTGTTCATCAGCTACCCATTAAAAAATTAGTTTCTTTCTCCTCTTCTCTCACTCAGAACACTGTTCATGTTCTCTCACTCACTCCTTCTCTCTAAAAGTAATAATATTTTAATAGAGAATAGGTTAAATAAATAGTGTTGGTGTAGTGTTAAAAGAGATATGAGTAGGTAAAATAAAAAATGTGTACTGTTCAAGAGTTTTTTTAGCAAACGACCGGTAAACTTGCTCTTAGAACTGGCTTTGAGCGTCTTTCCTCTTTAGCAAGGTGTGGGCAACTGCTTATGCCTAAAGGTACACACCCACATAACTTGATCCCAACACAAACTTTAGGGAAAATTTCAAAATAACCCCCAACCTTTACACCAAAATTTAATTAGACTCACAACCTTTTAAAAATTTCAATTTTACTCCCAACCTTTTAAAAATTTTAATTTTACTCCCAACATTATCTTCCGTTAATCAAAACGCTCCCTTCCGTCCGAATGACTAACAGATTTCATTAATAGCTCTGTTAAATAGCGTCTCGATCGAATTTCGATGATTCGAGCCGCTCAATATGTTCAAAAGGTGATTTTAAGAGTACCCTTAAGAAATCAGCAAAAAAAATGAACGGGAAGGGCTTCATCAGAACAGTTTTTTATTGAATATATATTCAATAAAAAACTGTTCTGATGAAGCCCTTCCTGATCATTTTTTTTGTTGATTTCTCGCAGGTAACCTTAAAATCACGTTTTGAACATATTGAGCGGCTCAGATCATCGAAATTCGATTGGAAAAGGGGAGGTGCGGATCGATCCGAATTTTGTTCAAGTCCGGACGTCTGGATTTTGCTTCGGTATGCACCTCCCCTTTTCCAATCGAGTTTCGATGATCCGAGCCGCTCAATGTGATTAGAACGTGATTTTAAGGGTATCCACGAGAAATCAACAAAAAAAATGACCGGGAATGGCTTCATCTGAATAGTTTTTTTATTGAACTATTCAATAAAAAACTGTTCAGATGAAGCCCTTCCCGGTCATTTTTTTTGATTTCTAGAGAGTACCTTTAAAATCACGTTTGAACATATTGAACGGCTCGGATCATCAAAATTTGATCGGGACGATATTTAACGGAGCCTTTAACGAAATCCGTTAGTCATTCAGACAGAAGGGGGCATTTTGATTAACGGAAAATAATGTTGGGAGTAAAATTAAAGTTTTTAAAAGGTTGGGAGTCTAATTAAATTTTGGTGTAAAGGTCGGGGGTATTTTGAATTTTTCCCCAAACCTTATTAGGCCACCAAAACCTATGCTATGCACGAAAATTGTGACACACAAAACACAAATAACCTGTGCTAGCGAATGCCTGTCCTTGAAGACATGGGCAAACATAGTATAGCATCAATTACGTCTAGAGGTGGCAATCTCAACCCATTTTTTTAAATCCGCCCAAACCCGCCCACTTATAACCCAACCCAATCCGCCCATATTGTATAATGGGTTTATATGGGTTGAACCCATATAAACCCATATATACATGGGTTTAGATGGGTTAAAAATGGGTTCAATATGGGTTGAAATCAAAACACCCATTCTCTCCACAAGAGTTGTTTTACTCTTGAAATGTGAAATCCCCGTAAGTGAAAAAAAATTCCACAGCTCCAGCAAAAAATGCGGCATTGTACAGTCACCCTCTCTCTCTCTCTCTCTCTCTCTCTCCTGACTGACTCCTGACTGAAGTGTGAAATCCCCGTTAGTTATTTTTGGGAAAAAAATTCCACACATTGTACACACTCTCTCTCTCTAATTTGTTTATCACGTGCCACAATTTCCTTTTCTCCGGCCAGCAAAAATGCGGCATTCATGTGGACTATCGTCCCCGTTTCAGTCTAACTCTTCGTTAGCGGACGGCGAAATTGGTTTGTCAAGAATTATCCATTCGGCTAAATAAGCTAACTGTTTTTTTGTCTTTTCCAAAAAAAATTATGAGCGCGAATATCAATTCCCTTATAATACCGCATATATATTTCTCGAATGAACTGTTCGGGCACCACTTGGGCACGGTTACACGGTACCCATCCAGTACCCAAAAATTTCTCTGCCGGAGCACTGACTATTAGCCTTGTATGTAAATCACCATAAAGAGATCAGCCATAACCCACAGTTCTCTAGGCCATCGATTTGTTTTGTGCAATTGATCTTCGTAAAACCTTCTTTACGGAATAGTCTGCAAATAAGATTTTCGTATTTGCTAATTTTGCTTTAAATTTTTGTAACTTATTGATTCGTCTCGTCGAGGGAAATCGGAAAAGTAAAATTTTTTGATCGAAACTCTTTTTTTTAAAAAATAAATAAAAGAAGTAAAAAAAGATATCACGGATAAGGAACCGTGTCAAGGAGGGAAAAGGAAAAAGAAAAAAAAAGGGGAAAAAAAAAAGAGGAAGGAAAACGGGTCGGGTCGGGCGGGTTTGGGTTTGCATTGACCCATATTTGATCCGACCCGTTTCAACCCGTTTACTATTTGACCCACATTTGACCCGCCCATATTTGACCAACGACCCATTTCAACCCGCCCAAACCCGCCCAGACCCGCCCATTTGCCACCTCTAATTACGTCTATTGCCAACTCTTACTCGACGAATCCAATTCAACTCCACGAAATTTCCCTTTTAAAATTTAAGCTATGCAAAACACAAATAACAGTATACGCCTTTTGGGCTATAAGACTGGGCTGAGTACGTGAGAAGCCCTCAAACCCGAATGCTGTCTCCAGCGGAGGCGGGTCCTTTTACTCTCTCAGTTCCCTCTCTTTTCTAGGGTTTTAAAGCAGACGTTTTGCCTGAAAATTCTTTCTTCCAGATTTCAAACCATATTTTGCCAATTAACAAACGAAGAAGAAATCAAGGGTTTCAGCAATGGCATTTTCTTTCACCCCACAGCAACAGCAACAACCCCAACCACTACAACCATTCCCACCTCAACAGCAACAGCAATCCCCATTCCAACAGAGCAACCCATTTTTCCAACAACAACAACAACCACCACAGCAATTTCAACTACAACCACAACAGCAACAATTTCTACAACAACAGCAGCAACAACAGCAGCAGCAGCAGCAACACCACCAGCCGCAGTAACAATTGTACCTTTTCACCAACGAAAAAACTCCGGCCACGTACGGCACCAAATGGGCCGACCTCCACCCGGACTCCCAGAAATTCCTCCTTCAAATTGAGTATGTTCCGAATGACATAGTTTTGTGTATATATCTGCGCGCATAGGAGTTAAAAAAATTTACCCAGTTGATTGTTTTTAAAGTGCCTCAATGGTTTCAATTAGGTGCATTTGAATTTCGTGAAAGTTTGTACTAATTGTTTTGTTAATTTGTTGATTGTGAAGATATGTACTAATTTGTACTAATTGTTTTGCTAAAGGGGTGTTTTTTTCGATGATTTGGATATTTCTTTCCCCTCAAAGTATACTTCTTGAAATTGAAAATGTTGGGACTATAGACAATAATATAATGCAATAGACGCATGTATATGTTGAGTGACAAGTTTTAGCCAGTGGAACTTGGTGTGTGTAGTTTTGGCTGGGGATTTGGTTTGAGCTGCTGCAATGTCTTGATTAAGGAGCTTTTCAATTTCGCTAGTAGAGTGTTTTCCTTATCTTAGAATCTGATTTGCTATTTTAGGCTTCGAGTTGCTAAAGTAGTGGGTTTTTGGTGGCTAGGGAGAAGATACTTGAGTGTAGGGACGAAAGCCAGCGGGTGGATCAGTGTAGTAGACTTTATGATTCTTTGATCTCCAATGACGGGTTTGATTCTGATGCAAGCCACATTGTACAGGTTTCTTACATTCCTAATTTAATGAATTTCATACTGTAGCTGCTTGTGACATGATTGTAGCTTACTAAACCTAGCTTTATGGTAAGTTCTTACATTTATTTTTTCAACTCAACTATGATAAGGTGGGCAACGACCTTTCTCCTCCACGGATATAAAAGATCTTGCAACTCCCCCAAAATTATTGCTCCTTTACCCTAGCTTTTCCCAGTGATGGTTTCTGACCTAGATTTGGAAGCAGATTTTACATAAAAGTCAGAGATGACTAAATTATAGCTTGCCCATGATTGGATGTATTCAGTCCCTCTGTTATATGAAGCAACATGAATGTCTCTAATCAAGTTGCCCGAAAAAGAAAAACGGATGTCTTAATGGAATTCTTAAACTATTTTCATTACTTCTGCTTACCAACTTTTCAATGAAGATTTGAATCTCAAATTCTTCAGTTGACTTCAATTTTTGTTTGGTTGTAGTCTTGTAGACAAACATGTGATCGCTGCTAAGTTTAGGAGAAAATAAAGTTTAATTCTTGAATTTGTCAGGCTAAGTTTTTCTTTTTAACCCATGTTGGGCTAAGTTTGACTACTGTAACCTCTGCTAGATAGATGCCTCAAGTCTTTTTGAACAACCTTTTCTCTCTTTAAATCTGACTTTATTGGTGATGATGATATTGAAATTTTTTGTGGTAGGAACTAGGTGGAGTTAGTACAGCAATGGAACGGCAGAAGGCTGTTTTGTATGAACTTATGGCTGTTATCAAAGATATGCTACGTAACACTGAGGTCACTATTCGTTCTTTCATTATGTTACGGCCAAGGTTTGTCCGTCCAAATACAGGTGCTGCTTCAAATGCCACTGCACCATCACAGCTTTCAGGAGCGACTGTTGCTCCATGTGGAAGTACTCAACCTGTAGCTACCTCTGTAGTGCCAATTTTTGATTTCTATAGTGGTCTCCCCAAGAAACCATCTCCCTTTCTGCAGCAAACAGTTGCAAGATTTGAGAAGTATATTGGTCAATGCCGTCAGTGGATTGAAGAGTTAGAGCAGCTGCTGCTCGTCGATTCTGGCAGGAACTCTTTAAACTGTAGCTCTTCATTGTTACAGTCTCTTCCCAAAGTTATGTCAAATGTGCACGACTTTTTTGTACATGTGGCAGCAAAGGTGAAGAAAACTGAGTCGATTGTTTTTAACTTCTGTGAACGTAAAGAAGTTCGGTATTTGCTGTCTACTTAATAATAACATGAATGGAAGCACAATTAGTGTCTTCCTTGGTTGCTTTCGGTTTCGGTTATGAAACCAGATGCCAAAGCAATTATTTTCACTTGTGATCGGGTATTAGCTTGATGTATAGCTGGAAAGAATTCTCAGTTGTTCAAAAGGATGGAATATCTAACTTAGTTTGGAATGTGGAATCTGAGAGTCTACTTTTGGAAGTCTGGTGTGATGCATTAGTGGCAGACTGGCTGTAATTACATGATAGCCATTTTACATGGATTCTTATAATGTATGACACTTAAAATGCTCGGGCAATGGTATGAGATCCATGTCTGCCTGTTGGGATTTACCTAGCTATCACAATTTGTGTTTCAAAATTACCACAGACTTGGTAAGAAATATCACTATTTTTGGCATGTTCAGACGTCCTCGAGATAGAAATTCAATGGATACCACAGTTAGACACATTATCAGGTCCCTGTGACATAGCATGATAACTGTGGCAGTTTGTAGGACTGTATTCTCAGGTCTACATTTTTGAACTCTAAGTCATGCAATTTCTCTTCTACACTACTTCAAATACCTTGGATCAGTGATTGTGTGAGCATACTTTTGGGAGCTCAGAAACTGTAATATGCCCTTCATATTTTATACTTTCGACATGCTTCTTATTCAATTGGAGTTGCTTCTCATGTACTCATGAATATGCTCTTCTGTATTTATCACTTATCGTAAGAACTTTATACTCTGGTGCTGTGTAGGTGGAGAGCATTCATCAGTACATTGAATCCATGAAAGCAGCATATCTTGCCGACCAACGCCGCCGTGGGGATGCAAATGATCCATTTCTTGAGGCTGATAGAAGGGAAACAGCCAAACAAGAAGCTGCTGCCCGGAGGGTACACCCAACCTTGCATTTGCCTGCAAGTTCACAACCGTTGACTCAAGTTGCAGGGTTGTTCGCCAGCTCAGCAACACCTGAGGCATCCTCTGCCCCACACCCTTCTGCAGCAGTTGTAGCAGCTTCGTCAGGGAGTGGGTCCTCACTTTTTAGTACTCCATCTGCTGCTGCGTCTTCGTCTTCGTTATTTTCCACTCCCAGTGCTGCTCCAACAGCCTCATTTGGAGTACCTGGTGCATCAGCCCCATCGTCACTTTTTGGTCCTTCAACACCCTCATTGGGTAATACCCCTTCTTTACTTGGTGTCCCTTCTGCTGGAGTTTCATCCTTTTTGACCCCATTTGCTTCAGGTACATTCTACGACTATCGTTGTTATTTATGGATTGGGGACAAGGGCTAGGAAAACAAACTTGCAAAGACTCATACATCATTGTAGAAGCCAGTATTGTTTGGTTTTATCTGAAGTTGTCTTTCATAAGGGCTTTGGCTATGGAGCACGGGTACCGGTACGCGGTACGGGTACGGTACGGGTACGGGTACGGGAAACGGCAAAACTCCAAAAAAGTAGGGTACGGGTACGGCGGGGGTACGACGAATATATATATATATATATATATTATCTTTTAATATTTTTATTGCATAAAATGAAATATAAATCTATTTTACCAACAAAAAGCAACATAGGTAAAAAGTCAAAATGATATGTTTGTGTTTGTTAGGGGTAAAACTGAATTACTAAACAATTAGAGGTATGGTGGAACTGAAAGTTATAAAACTGTAATTTTTAGAAATTAAGAGACTTTATTGTCATGGCAAAGAACTTAAGGGGCTATACTGTATTTTTTGTAATATATATTACAATGAAATAGAGAACCCAAATCAATCGATCAGAAGCCAACCAGAAGCCCTAAAGCCCTGAAAGCAGTCATCACCTCGTTGCCGTCGTCAATCGATCGACCCAGTCATCACCTCGTCGCCGTCGTCAATCAATCGACCCAGTCATCACCTCGTCGCCGTCGTCAATCGATCGACTCTGGTTCTCTCTCTCTCTCCGTCTCTCTCTCTCTCATCTCTGACTCTCTCGTCTCTCTCTCTCTCAATGTGTCTCTCATTTTGGGCTAAAACGTACCCACGAAGTACCCAAGGCGTACCGACGGAGTACCCTTGCCGTACCCAAAGATACCAAAAGTACCCGGTACGATTTTGCCGTACTCGGTACGTTTTTGCCGTACCAACGCCGTACCAGTACCCGGTGCGCGTACGGCAACATTTCCGGAGTACCCGTGCTTCATAGGGCTTTGGTAACCACTAAGATTAGTCATATACATTACTATGAACTGTGTTCCAAGATCTTGGAGTGTGGCAGATTATGTTATTAGAATACTTTAAAGATCCAAATCAACGTGTTGGTGCAACAATGTAGGACAGCACTTTGTGGAATTTTGAAACTAGGTTTTGTAGAATATTGATGGATGTAGGGTTAGGGCCGCTTGACCGAACAAGGCAAGGGAACCAAAAGAGGGACTGTTCTGGTTACTGTGTGCAACAACGTTAGTCTATGGTTAACTGTTATGGAGAAGAGTTAGTTTTGTGAGTACAATGCATAGGATTCCGATATATTTCACTCAAGATCTACTTCTGGAATATTTTAGGCCAAAAGCACCTAAACTAAGAGGGAATCACTATAGGAATCACTCTTGAAACTTGGCAACGTACCTAGATTCTCTAACAGCATCACACATAAGGCTATAATTGCATGACTCTACTCCCAAGCCTCTGAACTCAGCTCTGTTGAATTATATGTATTACTTGGTCTTGTATGGACTTCACGGAACTCTTTTTTCTGTCAGGATTTTGACTTCCTATGTGGATTGCGACTAATAACTTTCAAAACCTACCTCAAACAAAACAGTACTCTTTACTCAACACAGATTTATGGCGTGATCCTTAGGACAGAACATGGGCAGCCCATGGCCATGAACTCTATACATAATAGTACCCCTGAGCTACAAAGCAAAAAAAGAAAACGTTTGAGAAGTGGAACCAGATTAATATCCAACACATGTGACACTGCCAATTTTCAAATGTTGCCCCTTCTCTTATTCTACTTTTTCTTAAGACGATGTCTGGAACAGACAAAATATGTCAATGGGGTTGTATTTTGGACAGATTGCCACGTTATTTACAAGCTTGTAATAATCTTAATTCTGATTTAGATGTGATTGTTGATCAAATTTGTTCTTCTGATCTTGCTTCTTACAATTAAGCAAATGATTGTTAACATTTTAGCCCATTCTCCCAAAGAATATTTGTATTTTTTTTTGTTTTGGTACGTTTATTCGTCTTTTCTGAATTTTTGTAAATTCACGTTATATATATTTTTATTAATCATTCGTCTTGACAAGAGGTGTCTAAAAAGTAAAAAATTATGACCAATAGCAAAAAAAAAAAAGGTTCACTAAAGACGAAAAAGTTACCAAACAACTGGTATTTTGTCTTTAGTGTTGTCTTATATGAACTTTTTTCAACTGCGGTCCATATTTTTATACATTTCTGATTCCTCTCGTCGAGACGAATGATTAATCCCAAAAATTACGACAAAAAGCTAAACAAATACAGTAATTACAAAAGTAAACGGAAAAAATACAAGACCAAAAATTTAGTGTTAAGAATTTGACACTATTTGCTAAGTATTGATGAATACGTAGACATCATAGATTTGCAAAGACCTCAGTTCATGGCCTCCTTGTTATGACTATGTTTTAGTGTTACCAATCTTAGTTCTCCCCCCCCCCCCCCCGCCGAAGTGGGACTCTTCTTCCCTCTCGTTCTATTTTTATTTTGTTACGAAGAAGTTCGTAACATTTAGCGACGAAACATTCAAATTTTCCTTCGCATGGCTGGTTTTCTAATTGCAATCTGAGCTTCACTGCCTGATTGAGTGATCTTAATATTATTGTAGGTGCTGCAACAGGGTCGGGAGCAAGCTTCGGGACTGCATCTGTTAGTGATCTCTCTCTCTCTCTCTCTCTCTCTCTCTCTCTCTCTGTGCGCGCGCGTGAGCGCACACGCGCGCCATGTTTAAACTATGTCCGTTTGAAAACCACAACCTTAGTATTCTTTTCTCTCTCTTTTTTTGTTGTTTTTGGTCAAGGAGGGGGTGATGTGGATTATTGGATTTTCTTGGTGACACTGGCTGTTGTTGTTTTTGGTCGAGGAGGGGGTGATGTGGATTATTGGATTTTCTTGGTGACACTGGCAAATTGTAAGCTAATACGAGTTAGGCTTCGATTATTCGGATACACTCTTAAAATTCTATATTACATTGCTTTGTCATCTACATCACCTATACCACTCTCTGAAGAGCCTGTTTGTTAGCTGGACTATTTGGTTGATTGACTATTTTCTGGTACTAGTTAATCCGGGGACCGGGACTGGCTAATCCAGTGTTTGGTAGGCACACAGACACGAACTATTTAATCCTGATACATACTAATACTACCAACCACCCATACATACTACCAACCAAACAAAGTATAAAATTATTCCCTTCTTAATGTCAACACACCCCACCGCCCCCCCCCCCCCCCCCCCCCCACCATATCCTCCTCTCATCCGCCCTTCTTATTTATTCCCCCAAAACTAGTCCAACTAACTAACATTCTCGAAGTGTTGCAAACGACATTGAAATCAAAGCAATTTTCTTTTTGTGTTTTTTGGTGTGTGGAAAATTTGGTGTATGCTGGCTTTGTGTTTTCTTTTTCTTGCAAATATAAGCGAATTTTGTGTTTATCCTTTATCAAATTTGAGTCAATGTTTTTATATTATCTGATGATTGCTTCACATTTTCTCTTGCTTGGTAACTTTTCTTTTGTTTTCTTGGCATTCATATGCTTGTGAGATTCTATCCTAGTTGTAAACACGCTCTTTTCAAGATGGGAGCGAGATTTTTAGAGATTTGATTTGGGAGCACGGGAGCGAGGTTTTGGGGTGGATTATTGCCCTGATAGGAGAGAGATCCTTCAACTAAGGCCCTGGCTTTTTTATCCTGTATTAATTACATAATTAAATATTGAAATTGCTAGCTAGCCCAAGTAGTTGGATGGTTGTTCCAAGTAAATTTAGGTTTAGTGTTCAATTTTCGTTCCTTTCATCTCAAAAGGTACTATTTTATATTGATGTTCCTGCTTGTTCAAAAAGAGAGCTTGAATGTTTTGAAACTGATGCAGACTTGATTGCATATGCATACATGGATCAGCATGAGGGACAAAGGGCAAAGTAGTAATAAGATTTCGGTGGATTTTTCTAGAATTAGAATATTCTTGAATCCTCTAAATCTTCATATATTTTCCATGATAAGAAGGATCTGATTTGCTAGTATCTTTTATTTCCATGATAGGAAGGATCTAATTTGCTATTATCTTTTAATTAGGAAGTTTCTTCTTTCTGGTAATTGTTTTGTTTGGGTAGGAAGTATTACCTTTTCTTTTTTAATTTCCTAATATGTTTAGGTTCTAGTAGCCTATAAATAAACACTGTAAGCCTTAGGGCAAATCAATTGATTAATAAAATTCTAGCTTTGCTTGAGAAGAGAGAGTATCTCTTGTTCTTTTGGTTGTTCTTTATTGCGTGAGTTATTCTTCGCTTTTACGCTGCGTCAGTTGGTATCAGAGCGTAGGCTCGCTTCCTGATCCATCACCAATGCCACCAAAAGGAGGAGGTCGAGGTGCTGGTGGTCGACATGGCGCTGCCGACGATGCGTATGAGCGCGATTATGCCGTGCTTGAAGCTCAACTAGAGGCCCGCTTAGCACAACTCTTTGATGACAGGTTCAACGCCTTGACAGAGCAACTTGTCGCTTTGAGTGTTGCTAGAGGACCACCTCAACACCAGAATCCCCATTCACGTCGAGTGAATGAGGAGAGCGGTGATGATGTCGAGTGTGAAGATGGTGACAACCCGTTTGCTGTGCTCAGGCCACAAAGGAAAGAGCTTGCTGTGGTTCCGGATACATTCAGGCGTTGGGAGTCGGGCTTCAAGCTTGACATACCAGAATTCAAGGGTTGCTCGCAGCCCGATGAGTTTCTGGATTGGGTTGCGGCTGTGGAGGAAATTTTGGAGTTCAAAGAGGTACCTTTGGACAAACGAGTTTCTTTGGTCGCAACAAAGTTTCGAGGGGTGCCGCTGCATGGTGGCAACAACTTAAACAAACCCGTGAGCGACAGGGAAAAGAGAAGATTCGTTCGTGGGAGAAGTTGCTGAAACATATGCGGGCATCGTTCTTGCCCCATAACTACACAAGGTCGCTGTACCAACAGTTGCAGAACTTGCGGCAGGGCTCAAAGTCAGTGGATGATTATACCCAGGAGTTTTACCAACTCCTGGCTCGCAATGACCTATCAGAATCGCAAGATCAGTTGGTTTCACGGTATATTGGGGGCATGAGAGAACAGTTTCAGGATGCTTTGAATTTTTATGACCCCGTTTCCGTTTCAGAAGCACATCAAAAGGCCTTGACATTGGAGAAGCAAGCTGGCCGGAAGAGCGGATTCCAGTTTGGCAACATTACCAGTAGCCGTCCCATCCCGCCAGTGAACAATCAGACCACTATTGGGAAGCCTCTTGTGGCTGGTCAAGCGAACCGTGCACCAATAAACAGCAACACAGCACGTTGTTTTAAGTGCGGTGAACCGGGTCATAGGATGGCAGATTGCAAAAGAAACGAACGGTTCGGAAAGGGACTGTTTGTGGATGCCAGAGATAATGAAATTGAGCAACCCAGCGAGGAGCAAGCAGCACAGTACGATGAGGATGGGGTCGAAGAAGAGTTTGTGCAAGGAGATTATGGGCCTTTACTGGTAATTCGAAGGGCATGTTTCACCTCTCGAAAGGCTGGTGAGGATGATTGGCTTCGAAATAACATCTTCCAATCAACTTGTACAATTGGCGGTAAGGTATGTCACCTTGTCATCGATTCTGGAAGTTGTGAGAATGTGGTTTCGGAAGAGGCTGTTCACAAATTGGGGCTAGCAACGGAGAAGCATCCAAGCCCTTATAAGTTGTCGTGGCTTATGAAAGGGAATGAGGTAACTGTTTCTAAGCGTTGTTTAGTTTCCTTTTCAATTGGCTCCAAGTACAAGGATAATGCATGGTGTGATGTTATTGCAATGGATGCTTGTCACCTTTTATTGGGAAGGCCCTGGCAGTATGATAGGAATGCTCTGCACGAGGGAAAGAAGAACACATATAGCTTCATGTTTGGTAGTACAAAGATAGTCCTTGTTCCAAGCAAAGAGGTTGATCCTAAACCTACTAAAGGGGAGGGTTCCAACCTTTTGGCGAGGAAGTTTATGGAAGATGCAGCAGATTCAGGACTTGTCTATGTTCTGATTGGCAAGGAGTGTGCAACAGATAGTTCGATTCCAGATTCAGTTAGACCGTTGGTTGAGGAGTTTCGGGATGTGTTTCCCGATGATTTGCCTGAAGAGTTGCCACCTCTGCGTGACATACAACATCAGATTGACTTGGTTCCGGGTTCGAATTTACCTAATCGGCCACATTATCGAATGAGTCCAAAGGAGCATGAGGAGCTTCGGCGACAAGTCGAAGCATTGTTATCAAAGGGCCATATCCGAGAGAGTCTCAGCCCGTGCGCAGTGCCTGCATTGCTCACACCGAAGAAGGATGGTACATGGCGTATGCGCGTGGACAGCCGTGCAATCAACAAGATAACGGTGCGGTACCGGTTTTCGATACCCCGACTCGATGATCTGTTGGATCAGCTTAGCGGAGCAAAGGTGTTTAGTAAGCTGGACCTCAAAAGCGGGTATCATCAGATTCGAATTCGTCCAGGCGACGAGTGGAAGACAGCTTTCAAGACTCGTGAGGGCTTATATGAGTGGCTGGTCATGCCATTCGGATTGTCCAACGCCCCCAGCACTTTCATGAGGGTTATGAACCAGATTTTCAGGCCTTTGATTGGTCGGTTTGTTGTGGTTTATTTGGATGATATCCTTGTCTATAGCGCTAACATGGAAGAGCACCTACATCACTTGCGAGAGGTCTTTGCAATATTGCGCCGAGATAAGTTCTTTGCTGCCATGCCTAAATGCTCTTTCATGACTGATAGTGTCTTATTTTTGGGGTATGTGGTGTCAAAAGATGGGTTGTCCGTGGATGGGTCCAAAGTAGAAGCTGTCAAGAATTGGCCCATCCCAACTAGTGTTCATGAAGTTCGGAGTTTTCATGGGCTTGTATCCTTTTACCGTCGTTTTATTCCAAATTTCAGTACTATTATGGCACCGATAACTGATTGCATGAAATTGGGAAGGTTCGAATGGACGGATGCAGCAACACTAGCCTTCGAAAGGATTAAGCAGAAATTAATTACAGCCCCGGTGCTTACTTTACCAGATTTCTCCCAGCCATTTGAGTTGCATTGTGATGCATCTAAAGTGGGGATAGGAGCTGTTTTGAGCCAACAGGGAAAACCGGTAGCTTACTTCAGCGAGAAGTTGGGTGACTCAAAGTTAAATTACAGCACGTATGATATCGAGTTCTTTGCCATTATTCGAGCTCTTAAGCATTGGAGTTCATACTTGGCATACAATGAGTTCATCCTATATTCTGACCATGATGCTTTGAAGCATATTAATAGTCAGGAGAAGCTCTCTTCGAGGCATGCTACATGGGCCGCATATATTCAGCAATTCACCTTTGTTATAAAGCATAAGTCTGGTGCTTTAAACAAGGTAGCCGATGCTCTTAGTCGGCGAAAACATCTCTTGGTCACCATGCGAGCTAAGGTATTGGGTTTTGATTTGTTTCGTGAATTATTGCCTAGTGATCCTTATTTTGGGTCGATTATGAGAGATGTAGAGGCTGGAAATCGAGCAGATTATCAGATGCATGATGGATTTCTATTCAAAGGCAATCAGCTGTGTGTGTCGGCGAGCAGTTTACGCCTCAAAATCATAAAGGAGCTGCATGAGGAGGGACACGTTGGGAGAGACAAGACGGTTCAGCTTGTAGGAGACTCTTACTATTGGCCTACAATGCGCAAAGAGATTACAAGGTTTGTTGAGGGTTGTCGGGTTTGTCAAGTTTCCAAGGGAACGGCGACCAATGCAGGCTTATACATGCCACTGCCTACACCGAACCAGCCATGGGCCAACGTTAGTATGGATTTTATCCTTGGATTGCCAAGAACGCAGAAACGAAATGATTCTATCTTTGTTGTGGTGGATCGGTTCTCAAAAATGGCACACTTTATTGCCTGCAAGAAGACTACAGACGCTGTTAATGTCGCCCAACTCTATTTCTGTGAGGTTTATCGTTTGCATGGACTGCCCCAATCTATAGTCTCCGATAGGGACACAAGATTCCTTAGTCACTTTTGGCGCTGTTTGTGGAAGTTGGCCAATACAAAACTTGATTTCAGCACTGCATATCATCCACAAACTGACGGTTAGACCGAGGTGGTTAATCGCTCTGTGGGTAATCTGCTCCGTAGCCTTGTGGGTGATCATCTCAAGTCTTGGGACCAGCGGTTGTATCAAGCTGAGTTCGCCTACAATCGCTCGGTCAATCGTAGCTCTGGATTTAGTCCCTTCTTTGTTACATATGGGTTTAATCCTTGAGCGCCCCTTGACTTGGCTCCTGTTCCGGATTTGAAGCGTCCCAATGGTAAAGCAGAAGATCTGATTTCAGGTTTGCAAGCGGTTCACAAGATGACTGTGCAACACTTGGAAGAATCTTCTGCAAAGTATAAGCAAGCTGCCGACAAAAAGCGTCGTGCCGTGGAATTTGAAGTGGGTGACTTTGTGTGGGCTGTTTTGACGAAGGATCGCTTCCCAGCGAGTGAGTACAACAAGCTTGCGGCTCGAAAGATTGGACCGTTGGAGATCCTTGAGAAAATTAACCCCAATGCATACAAGTTGAAGCTTCCAAGTCACATTCGCACTTCTGCTACATTCAATGTCAAACATCTCATTCCATATCGAGGTGATAGTTCCGATGAGGAGTCTGCGAATTCGAGGGCGAATTCTCTCCAACCTGGGGAGGATGATGCAGACTTGATTGCATATGCATACATGGATCAGCATGAGGGACAAAGGGCAAAGTAGTAATAAGATTTCGGTGGATTTTTCTAGAATTGGAATATTCTTGAATCCTCTAAATCTTCATATATTTTCCATGATAAGAAGGATCTGATTTGCTAGTATCTTTTATTTCCATGATAGGAAGGATCTAATTTGCTATTATCTTTTAATTAGGAAGTTTCTTCTTTCTGGTAATTGTTTTGTTTGGGTAGGAAGTATTACCTTTTCTTTTTTAATTTCCTAATATGTTTAGGTTCTAGTAGCCTATAAATAAACACTGTAAGCCTTAGGGCAAATCAGTTGATTAATAAAATTCTAGCTTTGCTTGAGAAGAGAGAGTATCTCTTGTTCTTTTGGTTGTTCTTTATTGCGTGAGTTATTCTTCGCTTTTACGCTGCGTCAGAAACAATTGCATTCCTAGATCCGATTTGGTTCTTCTGAAGAACACCCTAAATTTGACCTTTGCTTTAGTTTTATTTTCGATCAAAAGACCAAATATCAAGCTTATGAATTCTCTTCTATGTTGCATTTGGTGAATAGCTTGATATACTTTGTTATGTTGTTGGGCCCATTTCCTAACAGCTCAAGCTTTTGGAACAGTTGGTAACTTAACATGGTATCAAAACTCAGGTTGTAAGAGGTATTGGATTAAAGTCTCTCCATTTGGATTCATTCCTCGTTTGCTGTGCTTCTCCTCTTCATATCCTCTTTTGAATACCTATAAGTATTTGCATCTCCACATGCAAGACGAGGTTGCACCTGACAGAAGGTGTTGAATAACTTGATATACATAGTAAGGCCCATATCCTAATAGATTAAGCTTTTGTGAGTCTGTGACAATTGGGAACTTAACAGCATAAATGCAATGACAGTATCCAGGTAAATCCCCGATCGAGGAGGGTGTGGGTGGGGAGGACTGGAGACGGATCCAACCTTTGGTAATAGATGCACAAAGTGGCTGTTCTAGACATACCACTAGAATAGGAGCAAAAAAAATCGAAGATTGCAAGGCATGTTATGCCGTGGAACTATGCCCCCCAAATCAAGGCCGGAATGCATCGGAGAAGGCAGATCTAGAGACCCGATAGAATTTCTGTGCTCATTACTGTGATTCTTTCATTCAGAATCCATGAATAATGCCCAAAAAAACTTACACACACAAATGCACAATTTTAAAGAAACTGGCTCTTGTGAACTTTACTGCTGACCACTTTATGAATGTTGAAGAGGTATGAGGAATAGAAAGACGTAGCTCCGTTGTCCTGCCATTCTAAATTTTCTTGTCAATGTTGGTGCAAATCAAATAGTACTAGATTTTTTAAAATACAGATGGGGAAGCTGTTTACGTGGCACAACTAAGTTGTTACTAGGCCTTTGAGAGCCTAATATTCAATTTTTCTGGTGTCTCACTGATATACTATGTGTTGCAGAAAGCAAGAGCAAAAAGTCGCACTGGTCGACGCTAGTAGCAGTTTCCTGAGGTAATGATAATGGAGGCGACATTTTACATGCTTGATTGATTCTCAGCATCCCTTCTGTGGGGAACTACTATTAGTTATTTGCAGTCCATGGCATCTGGATCTGCCTGGATTCCTGTACTCTATGGACAATTCTTGCAGACGGGTTGCTGGATTCTTGGTCTATGAATCAGAGGTTTTTTCTTGCCTTTGGACTTCAAATGTTGCGGGTATAATGCCCTGAGATCCTTCTTCTTGTAACATTGTAAATTGCAACTTGACTTGATTGTTTTGGCTATAGATCCTTGTTAAGAATTAATTCTGTTGATCTGGAAATGGATGCCACCTTTGTCCTCTTCGGCTTGTTTATTGAACTCATGAGAATGGTATTTGATGTTAATTTCCATTTAAGGTTCTAATCTTGGGTTTTAACATTCTACTCCTTTGATTATCACAATACATCCCATCTTTCTCTTATTCTCTGATCGTCTATGTCCACACAGTAAAAATTCGTGTACAGATGCTGCTGGGTCTCTGATCTGAGATGTATGCTAAATTTCTCTTCAAGTCCACAAATCAACATCTTTTTAGAGAGTAAAGAAGAACACATGTAAATGATCCCGGAACATAAACCGTCCGTTGTCGCCAACGGCCCCTAACATCTGAATCACTGAATGAGACATGCTCCGACCATTAATGTTTCTGCAACTACATGTTTTCTTTTGTCTTCCCTTGGTAAATTGTAAAGTACTATACTAGAAATTTTATTTATGCTTTGATATGGTTCGGCATTTCTCATTTTACAGAACAAATGGATGTGGTTCTGATTTGTTTTGTCAGACAAATAGCGTCCATTCAGGCATAGCCTGTTGAATAAACTTTTTTCATTTTCATTAGCAGAAATTACTCTCCAACAGTCGTATTATATGAGAACGCTACATTCCTCTCCAACTGAACTACTATTTGCTCGTCCTTAACCACAAAGTTTCTCAACTAATCGACTAGAGGAGAGAAATGATGTGTACTGTAGAAGAATGGTTCAGACTTGAACGATTAGATTCACGTTTTGCGAAAATAAATAAATTTTGGCTGCATTCTTTACCTGTCCTTTTATATAAAGGTATATAAACTTGCAATAAATAAAAGGGTAAATTACATTGACCTCCCCTGAGGTTTTCTAACAAATAGACTGACCTCCTCTTTGGTTCTACAAATTATTCTCACCTCCCTTACTTTAAGAACTAGTAATATGCATCTACCTCCCTTGCCGTTAAAATATGGCTAACATGTTAACTTTGATGAGAAAAAGATCAAAATATCCTTAGTACATGTAGATTTGAGTGCCTTTCATGCTCTATATTAACACATTGTTTTAGTATTAACATATCACAAGTATAAAAACTATTTTATTTTTCGAATGCTGTTATAAGAAATAATGATACTCTAAATTTTTTGAATTTTTTTTTGGATTATTTTAATGTTCATATCTTTTCATCATTGGTCATAATATATTTTTTTCAATCTCTCTCATTTATACAACACAGAAAAGTATTAAATTTTCTCCAAGAT
Organism: Rhododendron griersonianum; assembly: GCA_018127125.1. NCBI lineage: Eukaryota > Viridiplantae > Streptophyta > Magnoliopsida > Ericales > Ericaceae > Rhododendron > Rhododendron griersonianum. Next base: position 26,071,977 of record CM030796.1, on the reverse strand, counting down.
AATAAAAAAGAAGAAGAGTAACTTAAAGACAAGATTTATAGGCTTTATGCCTTTACCTATATTGTTATCTTATTTTGTTCTTGTAAAATACATGATTCAATATTATTTTATAATTGGTCCAAGATTTGATTTCTTATCCTTAGTGAATTTTTTACGGTTATTAACCAATTTCTTTTATTTTTTCAGTTAGCCTCTATGATAAACATAAAAAAAAAAATTTCAAACTAAGTTTTAATAGATACACTAAAAAGCTCTTTCAACTTGTAAAGAATGACTTCTCTCATCTTATGGGAAGTTTAACTACCAAAAATTAAGAAAACAAACGTTACACATGTTGATTTCTCCTAATTTTGATTTTCTATTTAATCTCAGTTTGGTTTATCTCGACAAGAAATAACCATCAAACTAAAATAAAATAAATTTAAATTTGAAGAAGTACACTACGAATAAAAATATAAAAAACCTATTTGTTCATATTTTTGTCTTTAGGTTGGGACAAAATTTTGATACTTTTTTGAATTGCGTAAACGATAGAAATGAAAAAAACTTTTATGACCAACTATAAAAAGATGTATTAACAATTAAAACAATTCAAAAAAAATAATCAATTTTTGAACTTTTTATTTCTTATATTCTATGGAGTTTGAAAAACAAAAAAAATATTATATACTTGTGAAATGCTAATAGTAAAACAATATGTGTCAGCACATGGAAGACTAATGCAATCTGATCTACATGTGGTGAGGGTATTTTGGTCTTTCATTCATCAAAGTTAACACCGTTAGCCATAATTTGACGGCAAGGGAGGTAGGTGCATGTTAGTTTGTAAAGTAAGGGAGGTGACAGTAATTTCTAGAACCTGAGGGGAGGTTAGTGTATTTGTCAAAAACCTCAAGGGAGGTCAATGTAATATACTGTAGACACCCCAATTTGGCCTAACAATTATTTCTAGTCCTACCTTGGGGACCATCGCGATGATGAAATGGATACGGTGATTGCTGATTGACTTCTCGAGAACCTTAGGACTTTCGGTAAGAATTTTGAGCCACTTAGAGGACCCAATCCAGAGCCATACAGCCTTTCAGACAGAAATACAGAATCCTAGGAGAATCCATCTGTCGGCCATAACATTGATCTCACGGCCTTAACATCATTTCTTCACCCGAGCAACCTGTTGCTTGAAAATCTCCCTGAGAGATCAATCCGTCGGCCGCAAATCTATCCTTCGGCCGCAAGATCCATTCCTCGGCCGCCAGATCCTTTGTTTTCCAAACTCTGGAACGTTCTGTCAGACGTTTGATCCAACTACACTACCTTCCCGATGCGTTCGGGCTACGCTCAAAGATTACCACTAAGAGTTTGTATTGCATTGCAATCGTGCATTTTGATTGGCCGGAGTGAGTCACCAATTGCCTATATAAAGGGCCTTTGGGTTCCGAAAATAACAACAACGAAATACACCAAATTCGTATACTTCCATACTCTCTCAAGCCACGAAACTCTGCAAAAATACTCTCTCAAACCCCCTCTTCAAAAGTCCTAACCTCCCGAAGGCAGCCATCAATCCGACGATCAAACCCCGAAGTTCAAACCCTAACCCTAGGGTTTTCAAAGAAGCAATCAGTCAATCGCAATCAATCCGAAGCAATCAAGCAACTGAGGGATCAAGGTGGTGAGGCCCAACGGCCTCTGGTTTGTTTTATTTACTGTATTCATGCTTAATCATAACGTTTTGATCATCTGCTAACTTTTCTGTCTGGTGTGAGGAAGAACACCGACCGGGGCTTCGATCCCTCGGCTGGTACATAAAACCAGGAGGATCCCTCGGCCGTGACATCCATTCACCAGCCGCGGGATCCATCTCCCTGGGACAGTTTGTTTTGTTTTTCTGCTTTCTGATGCATGCTTTACTTATCGCATTGGCTCACCTTATTTACTGTTTAAAGGCTTAATTAAACAGACTATGTGTTAGAATTAAACAAAGCATCTATATGTCTTATGTTGAATAATTATGGGTCAACCTCACGGCTGGGCAGAGAGGGGTGCCTAACACCTTCCCCTTACTGCACTCTTGGCTCTCGTACACAGAATCTCTATCTGTTTTCCTAGTTTTAATAAACTGGGTGGCGACTCTGTTTTGATGATAACCGCTATCGTGTGGCGATATTCCTAGCCATGTGAATGTCCATGATCTTGGTTTATGAAGCAAGCAACCAATCGAGTAACAAACGATCAATCTGTATGGCGATGCCCCGTCTGGGAGGTGTCTACAGTTTTTGGCGACTCCGCTGGGGACTTGAGAGCCATAACCAGAAAGTTCAATATAAGACTAATACATGCCTTGTTTAATTCATTTATCATATGCATTGAGCGGGCAACCTCGTTGAGTTCACCTGATACCCCGGCATGACACGGGCTATGTTAGGGGTTTCAGCAAACTCCACAGTCACTTGTACCTAGTGGTATATCAAAAAGGGAATCACCCAATCACCGCCTATGATGGGCTGGTGAAAGGACTGGTGCCATTTGACAACGGAGACCCTGAGACTACCTAAACCTTGCATGCATTAGAAAGCCATAGAACTTATCAAACTAAGATAGGAACCTACAGGGTAGGAACCTACTTGCATTTGCTTGCAAAAGTTCTTCCTCACACCTTGTATCATCTGTTGTTGTAACATTTCTTTCTGTGCAGAAGGGTTGGGATTTTCAGCCCAAACCCTAACCCTGTACGAGCCAAGTACTGACCTTCCGGTACTCTACTTTCTCAAGCAGGCACATTAGGTAATTCAAAGAAGCAACCACAGCCAATTTTATACTCTTACAATATCCGAAGCTGCGCCAAACAGAGGTCTCTGCAGCCATCCCGTCTGTCATCCTCGTCTGCTAAAACACCTTCACCACAACGGTCCCAATCACTCCCAGGGACTTCACGACCATCCTCTCAACAAACTCCTCTATCTACCAGATCCCAAGTTTCATCAAGCAATCCTCCTACCCTCATGGCAGACAACGACGCCGCTATTGCCGATCTCCGAGCTCAAATCGCTACCCTGCTAGCCGAGAAAGCAGCCAGAGATGTTGAGGACAAAGAAAGATCAATGGAAGACGAGAATCCTCACAAAGTGGTATTGGCGGAAAGTCCCGAACTAACCAAGCAAGTCAAGGAGATCAAACAAGCTCTGGCCCGTTCACAAGGAGATCAAATTATGGATTTCGAAGGACTTTGCCTCTTCCCAGAATCTAAACTGCCTGCAAATTTCAAAATGCCAAACATCGAAAAGTTCAATGGAACTGGCAACCCTACCAGTCATGTTCGACACGTCATCAACACCCTGAAGCCAATGGGCTTAAATGATGAGCTCATCGCCCAATTGTTCTAGCGAACTCTCACTGGAAGCGCTCTCGACTGGTTCCTCACTTTGGAATTTGTGCACTATCAAACTTGGCCAGAAATTGCCAACGCTTTTGTCAAGCAGTACGCATACAATGTCCAAATTGAGTTAACTACTCGAGACTTGGAGATGACCAAACAAGAATCCAATGAGGACTTTGCTACCTTTGTGGCAAGATGGAGGGAAAAGGCTACCAAGATGAAGAACCGCCCCTCCAAGGAAGACCAAGTGAGGATAGTTGTCAAAAATCTGCAACCCAAATACCTTAGGCATATCTATACACAGACTATCACCGATTTCAAACGCCTGCATGCCACTGGGTTGGAAATCGAAGATGGAATCAAGCTAGAGCTCATTGGGAAAGAAGAAGCTCCTCCTCCACCTAAGAAAACCTTCTCCAGCCGTACATCTCACGCCTCCGTAAATACCCTTGGCACATCCTTGCCTCAGGACCCTTTCCAAGCTAGCTCATCCCGGAATTCAAATCGCCCCCGCCGCAATTTTGACCCTCTTTACATGACTTTGTCCCAAGCTTTAACCATTCTTAGCCGTCAAGGGCATCTCAAACCTTTAAACAAACCGCTTCCTCAGCCACCCTATGGCCCAAACCATGATCCTAACAAATAGTGCGCCTACCACCAACACCCTAGGCATGAAACAGACAACTGCATGCGTCTTCGCCATGACATTCAAGACCTCATTGATAGCCGAACTATAAAACCTCCAAAACCTGATGGGCAAGCCAACCCACTCCCTACTCATAATGCTGAACCGCCACTCCGAAATATCAATCTCATAAATCTATCTCACAACTCCACATACAACCCTAGTCAATACATTGTCCAAAACAACCAAACCAAACCAACCTTAACCTTCCCCAAGGAGGACGAGTGTTTTATGATGGAGGAGGAAGAGAACAATGAGTCCAATCAGTCGGAAGTGGTCGATCCTGGCATGTCCGACATAAGTAGCAAAGATCAAACAAAGGAAGAAAAGCTAAGGAAATGGAGAGAACATTCCTGGGCAAAGCACAATTTGGAAGATCTAGACATCCCATTTGTAGAAGACGATGAGTGGCTCCGTATCTAGTTTGAGAATAGGAAGAAGGAAAAGGAAAAGGTCATCATGAGGAGAAGGCACGCTCGCTTCGAGCCTGCCCAAATAGTGGTACCTATCAACCGTCCCAAAATTCCAACGCCACCCATTGTCTGGGAGACAATCAATCTCATAGAGAATGTGGAGGAGGTCCAAATGCAACCATGAGTCAATCCATATGAAGAATGTGACTATAGCCAGTGGATAGAGGAAGAAGAGGATCTGGGTTTCACATATGCAGACCCATATCGAACAGGGGAAAGTGACTTCGACGAAATGGAAGGAGAATGCGATGATCCCCTCAATGGAATCTCCTTAACACCACTATTCAGCCAAGTAGAAGTGACTGGTCTCTCTTGCGACTGCGCAATCAATGAGGAAGAAAAAGTGATAAAAACCCAGGCTGATGTTTCCATTTGGGAACTACTCATGTCTCAAGGAGGTAGCTATCATGCAAGCTGTGAAGACGAATCCAATTCAAGGGCTCTGCTTGGCAAAGGAAATGGTGGAAAAGAGTATAAAATTGCGAAAGACAAAGGAAAAGAAGACAACCCCAAAATGCCGCAATAGCTAAGAAGTCACAACATGGCAAAGAACATTAAACATTGCTTCTTGTTTTCCAAATCAAACTAGAATATGTTTTGGGCCCCTGTTTGGGCATTTTATTTCCACCAAATGAATTCCTATTTCATCTTCCAGATTATGCTTATTCGACAAAATTGCTATACACTATAGTCTCTTTGCCAAACAAAGGAAAATTCAAGGAAATCAAGTTCTTTGTGTCTCCGACAAAAATGAAAGAAAGGATGAACTTTAGTTGCTTAGAAAAACTAGGCTTTTGTCAAAACTTAGAGAGAAGACGCTATCTCCGTGAGAACACTTAGGGTTAGCTTGCCCATTGTGAAAGTACAAACGCAATAGGAGATTCAGAAAAAGATATCTTCATCAAATTCCTCTCCAAAAACACAGAAAGCCTCTTGAGAGAAGTGCTCGTTGGGCGACCTAAGTACCCAAGCAAAAGTAAGAGCAAAGTCTGCTAGGGCAAGAAAATGCAAAAATCGCAGCCTAGGCAAAAGATAAGGCATTCAAAGCTCGCTAGGGACTCAACCTCCATCAGGTAACCTAGGCAAAATCTAGAGCATGTGAGAAGAAAAACCAAGAGTGGAAACCCAGCCTCAAAGGTGGTAATTTTGGAATTACGTATAAGGCCTAATTCCCTGATTGGGATACGTAGGCAGTCTCACATCGAAACGCGACCCAAACATTTGGAGAGAGAAAAACATCAAAAGATTTGTGCTCAACGATAGGCATAGCTAATCCTGCGTATTGAGCTCACAAAAGATGAGTATGCTTTTCTCGAGGAATTGACAATAGCAATAGACACAAGAATTATAGTTCATCCCTTTTAACCTAAAGGTCATTGACACAATAAACAGGATACCTCGAAAGCTCTCGAATTTGGCAATCAGACTATGGAATATGGCAAAAGCAAAAGGCGGAAAATCAAAACCAAGCATAAGAAGGAAGAAAAAAGGGGAAGCCACTTGGCCAAAGCAAAATTTACCCTTGGAAAATCAAAGTAACAGCTGAAGAATTGATACATTGGCCACAATATCGAACAATCGATTCTTCGGCCAGTACTCCATTTCACACAGATTACTGTCTATCAGCAAACGCTTGTTCAAAAAGCCATGTTCTGACTTTCACATGCATTTAGAGGCACGAAGGGTACGAAAAGCTCTTCTCATTTCATGAACAAAAGTTTAGTTACAAAATTTTCGCTGTGGTTGCTTTCACTATACAACTTCTGCTTGCCTCTTTTACTAACTATGAACAGGAAAGGAGAAAATCCTAAAAGACTAATCACAACGGCGTCTCTGAGATGATCTCTGAGACGGGGACTACTCGTTGGTTCCCGCATCCTCCCCACCAGCAGCTGGTGCTCGCTCAGCCTCAAGCTGCAGCCAAAGAGGATACGAACATTCAGATTCAAGGAATGATACAAAGCAAATAAAACACATGGAGAGAGTCATACCTCGAGGATCCTACGGCGCTGTCTCCGAACCAAAGCCTCTGCACTCTGATAGGCACGAAGCCATTCTTGCACTATCTCAGCAGGCACCTATGGAAACAGACCAGGCATTTCAAATACAAGAGCAATGATAAAGCAGGAAAAATAAAACCAGAAATAAGGCAATACCTGTGAAACCCCGGCTGGTAGCGTGTAAAGTTGGGTCATGCAAGGAGTAAGCGCCAGTCGCTCCTCCTCCCCATCATCGGAATGGAAGGAGACAAAAGAAGGGGCCCGCGGCCAGACAGGAGCAACAGCAGCTGAAGCTAAGAAAACACGGCAGTACTCCGTGTAGTCTCCTGCCTGAAGAAGCAAACCTGCCCAATCCCTGATCCGAGCATTCCTCAAGTCCTCCTTAGACATCGAAGAAGTGGACCTCATCGATGTTGGAGGAGGAGGAGGAACAAACTGAAGCGCCTCAGCACGCGGACGCCACTGACTAGCCACCCGGTCACCTAAGTACCAGGCCCAGCAAAATGGACCCTCGAGCAAGCTACGGGTACGGTCCAGAACCCTGGAACGTGCAAGAGGGGCATCCTTTGGTACACCACCCCAATGGTCAAACTGTACCTGCAAAACGAGATCAAATCAGCCACAACGTAAGGATATGCAAATCTAAGGACACGAAACCCAAAGAAAAAGGTACTTGATCGACCGTCAGTCGGTCCAAAACTCGCCGCCACTCGGGAAGGCTCAAAACTGGTGACTGTGGCCTCCGTTGCCCCGCCAACCATCGCTCGTAGCGAGGTATACAGTTCGCATCTCCATGCCTAGTCTCAGGAGGAAACTGGAGAAGGTGCTCGAAAGCCCAGAACTGAAAAGCAGATTAACCAAAACAAGTTCAATACTAAGAGAAGTCAAAACAGGAAAGGAAGCAAGAGAGAAGGATATATACCTCAAGTGCCTGGTAGTGACCGCCAAGGATGGGACTCTTGTCCCGTGAGCAAGCTCCTAGATTTCCATACAAGGTGGCCAAAGCAGACGATCCCCAATCAAACTCCCTAACGGCCTCCAAACGCTGCAAAGGAGCCAGAAGCTGTGTGTGTACCGAGCTATCCTTGTTGGCAAACAACGTTTGCCCAAGGAGATAAAGAAGGAAGACCCGCGTCAGCTGCCCGACACTCACCTGAGTAAGGATGTCAGCCGTCATATAAGTCTTGCTCAGCCAAGCAACGTTAACGTGGCCTCGAGATTGAAGAGGAGGCACCTTGCCCAAGAACCACTCCAAGGCCCCTATCTGCTCCCAAAGTCTAGGATCAACTCGGAGGGAAGCTCCACCCACTCGTAGGCCGGTAAGCAAAGAAAAGTCGCCAGGAGTAATCGTCATCTCACCAGCAGAAGGAAAGTGGAATGTGTTGGTGGTATCCCACCACCTCTCAACCAGCGAGGTCATTAATGACCAATCCATATTTGGAAGATTGAGACCCAGAACAAATGCTTCGAAGCCAGCAGCACGTGCCAGTTCCCGAGCCTGCTCCGACAGTGTCAAAAACCATCTGTGCACCTCCTTGCCTCCACCACGAGCCTCCTGCCTCCTATTTCTCTGCCAAAGACAAAAAGGGAGTTAAGCTTATGATTGCATAAACAAATAAAAAGTTAGGGGCATCAAATTAACATTAAAAAGCATGCATTGCCTAAACAGGGGGCATGGTAATTCTAGTCTTTTTAAATAAAACAATTCCGACCCATTCACGCCCCTAGCTGAAAGGGATTTCATCCCACAAGTAAGGAACTCACTTTTAAATCATGCAAAAATTAAAAACTCCAAACTAAAGTAAACATTTTTACTTTTCAGGAAACTCACCAGTACATTGAGAACACTCAGGTGCAGCTCAGGTTCCCGACGAACCACCTCGGCCTCTGGGCCACCAACAGGAGGACGGTTTTGCAGTAAACCGCCATAACCTAACCTACGCAAAGGAAGTATGTAGGTAGCAGCATCGAACAAACCCAGCTTTTCAATCGCTTCCTCATCGGACGAGGGATACTCAACACCTACACCGAGGTTGCGTGGAAGAACCTGCAACGTCTGTAGAAGAGGATGGCGGCAAATCAACAGAGGGTGGCGCGTCCATCTTGTTGGAAGCAGGAGCGACAACACCAATGGTTGCAACAGCCGAAATCGGTAGTGAGGATAGTGGAAACCGGCGGTGATGGCCGGAGGAATGACGGTGGCCAGACTACGGTGGGGGAGAACGACGACGAACGTTGGTGGACGGACGAGAGGAACAGAGAAGAAGAATGAAGATTAAATGGGCCGTGAAATCGATTAAACCGAACTTAAATCGATTTTCTGACCTTTGACGTTCTAGCGGCCGAGATTTCGATTCCTCGGCCGAAATATCTTTTCCTCGGCCGAGTGATCGATCTCCTGGCCCCCTAATCAATCTCCCACAGCAGCATCAGATCTTGCTCAATGCACTGACTCAAGCCATTATGGAATTCTGGGTCCATGACCAACATAAGCAAGATCAAGCCATCCTTGGGGGCATCCCCGAGCCAATACAACGTGATCAGAACTAGCCTTGGGGGCACGCCCGAGCATGGAAAAAGGTCAAAGACTCTCTCTATCCCAGCAAAGCTTGCCATTACTAGCCACTTGGCTACCAAAGATTGTCAGCCCCAAGCTCTCAAATTCACACCATTCAAGGCCATTCAAATAGCAAGCTCCACGCTCACTGTCCTAGCAACCCTGTCATTATAGGCAATTTGCTCGCCACCTCAACCGCCTTGTGCATACTATCTCAGTCATTCAGCAGCTCTGCTATTCATCACCAATCACCTCAGCAGCTCCAAAGCTGAGCCAGGACTGTAATTGAAGCATGCATCAGAAAGCAAAACAAACAAAGCTGTCCCAGGGTAATGGATCCCGGGGCCGGTGAATGGATGTCACGGCCGAGGGATCCTCCTGGTTTGATGTACCGATTGAGGGATCGAAGCCCCGGTCGGTGTTCTTCCTCACACCAGACTATACGATTAACAGATAATCAGAAAGCTATGATTAAGTATAAGAGCGATAAATAAAACAAACCAGAGGCCGTTGGGCCTCACTACCTTGATCCCTCAGTTGCTTGATTGCGTCGGATTGGGTGTGATTGACTGATTGCTTGATTGAAAACCCTAGGGTTAGGGTTTGAACTTCGGGGTTTGATCGTCGGATTGATGGCTACCTTCGGGAGGTTAGGGCTTTTGAGGAGTGGGGTTGAGAGAGTATTTTGACAGAGTTTCGTGGCTTGAGAGAGTGTATTCTCTTATGAATTTCGTGTGTATATTTTCGGAGTCCAAAGGCCCTTTATATAGGCAATTGGTGACTCACTTCGGCCAATCAAATGGCATGATTGCAATTGCAATGCAATTCAAACTCTTCGTCGCAATTTCTGAACGTGGCCCGAACGCATCGGGAAGGTAGTGTATTTGGATCAAACGTCTGACAGAACGTTCCAGAGTCTGGAAAAAGGACGATCTGGCGGCTGAGTAATGGATGTCACGGCCGAGGAATGGATGTCTCGGCCGAAGGATAGATCTTGCGGCCGATGGATTGATCTCTCAGGGAGATTTTCTAGCAACAGGTTGGTCGGGTGAGGAAATGATGTTAAGGCTGTGAGATCGATGTTACGGCCGACAGATGGATTCTCCTAGGCTTCTGTATTTTCTGTCTGAAAGGCTGTATGGCTCTGAATTGGGTCCTCTAAGTGGCTCGAAGTTCTTACCAAAAGTCCTAAGGTTCTCAAGAAGGCAATCAGCAATCACTGTATCCATTTCATCATCGGGATGGTCCCAAGTTGTGACTTGAAATAATCGTTAGGCCAAATTGGGGTGTCTACAGGGAGGACTGATTCTGGTCCAACCAAGATTGACCAGATACAAAGCTTGGGTGTGTAGAACCCTCCGAAGAGGGAATTAGAGAGATTAATGTTTCCGAATTGAGCTGTGAACCTCAGATCCGGAGTTGTGTTGGATTATGACTGAGGGAGTGCATTCTCTCTCTAGGTTTAGAGAGAGAAGCTCTCAGCCTCCAGCACATAAAACTCTCAAACTTCCTTTCATTATTACGAATTTTACATCCTCGTATAGGTGTCCATTTAAGAGCAGTTTGACAAAACCTTGGTAGTGGGTAGGTACTACATGGTTTTAAATTTGTAATCACTCAAGGAAGGTGAATGGTGTATAGATTTATTGAATATCCTCTTAATTCCTCGTAAGAACAACTTTCTACATTCCTAATAACACCCTATGCTAATTTGAATTTTTGAATACAACGGTTATTTGGAATGCCCTCTCACAGTGTGTCTCATGTATGTGTAGGTTCCACTTCAAGAGTGCGTCTCATGTCACGCCCTTGATTTTCAACATAATTATAAAGGATTTTCATTAATAAAACCTCGCAATAGTCCGTACGATATTCCAAAATAACATAGCAGTCCCATTTCCAAAATATCATTCCAATCATCCATGAGTCCCCAAAATGTTACACCTTTGGCTTCGAGGCCCAAATTAACATAAGTATCGAATATCAAAGGAGGTTTAAGAGTTTACAATATTTCTTAGTCAAAAGATTTTCGATTAGGTTACAAACACATCATCCAAAAGATAGAATACAAGATGGACAAGTAATTTCTCAAGTTTTAGCTTTCAAAACAAAGATCACATCCAAGCACTCCAAGCATGCACGCTATTGTCCCTGTTCGGCACCTGAAAATGATATAAGGCTTGAGCTACACTAGCTCAGTAGGAAAGTCTCTACAAACCTTGTATGCAAATGAGAAGATTTTGACATAGAAAGAATAAGGTTTGGGATAACAAAAGGAAATGCAAAAAAAATGCCAACTTCATGCCAAAACTCAAGACTTAGGAAGTACTTCGCTTATTGATCGATCTAGTCAACCTTTATTCGCCTTTCACACTTCCGCTTTCTATTCCAATATTAATTCACACACTTCTACTTTATGTGTCTTACATTCCGGGTCTTGTGGACCCCGTACATCTCTCGTTGATCTCCAATGTGAGTTCAAAAAGCTCTTTCTCCATAACGCACCAAACGATTTGCTTAAGAAACTTTCCGGGATTCAGGGCCCCATATACCCACAATGCATTTCCGGGTGCTCAAGACCCCGTACATCCACTTTACATTCCGGGTGTTCTTGACCCCGTACATCCGTTTTAAGTTCCGGGACCCCGTATGCCGACTACAGTCCATAGGTGTTGCATTTCGTCATATGTATTCCTAAACTTAGATTTCACGACTTGAAGATAAAGAGAGGAATTGATATTAAGTAAACGGCCCACATGCCAATCCATATTTCTATTTGTTTACAAGCTCATTGTCTCGATTCACTCCTCGTACTTCATGGCATCAAGTGTTCGTGAATCTCATACTTACATAATGTGTCGTTTCGTTTCAATTGTACTCAAGAGGTTTAAGAAAAGTTCACCGAATAAGGGCAAAGGAGCATAGATCTCTAACGAACTCAACGGATACGATTAATCATGTTATGAGGTGTTTTGGAAGTGTTTAGAACAAGTTAGAAGTAATCGGGGGTCAAAACGACGAAGTTTGGGGCAAAAGCTGAAAAACTGTCCATTATGAACGGGTATCGATACAGCGTTTTGTTGTATCGATACGGGATCCAAATCAGGAATTTCTGAAGCTTCTGTTTTCAACGGGTATCGATACGGCAAGAACCTGTATCGATACGGGATGGTTACGAACAGATTTTCTGCAGATTCCAAAGATTTCAACTACAACAACAATCACAACAACCAAATGCACGATTTCATACACAAAACCAACTTAAGAACATACAAAGAGTGAGAGAAATCCCTACCTCGAAGTTGGTGAGCTAACACGCGAGGAGATCGGGCCACGCGAACCCTCGAACTCAAACTTTGTAATACGCCCAAAATACTCCTCTCCGAGCCAAACCGGGCGAGCTACGAACTCAATAGCACGTGAGGTAGATGGAGAGAGGGTTGGGTTTGTTGGGTTTTGAGTTTTGGTGGTGGAATGAGTGAGAGAGGGAGAGACCGAGAGAGAGATGGGGAACGGACGGGAGGAGAGGGAGGGAGATGAGAGATTTTAATCTCCTACAACCAACACTTCCCTTATATACTAACATGAACACAAAATACACTTGCCTCTCTCTAATTGCAATTCCATCATTCAAACCCCAAATCAATTAAACTTAACAAATACCATATATTCCTTCAATTTCCAACATCAAATAATCCTTTAAATGATTTCCAAAATTACGGGTCCTTACATTCTACCCTCCTTAAAGAAATTTCGTCCTCGAAATTTACCAAGCAAGCCAACTAAAACCATGCATCGAACAATCATGCTCATGCAACAATACACGTTACCGAACAATAAACTAATAATTATGAGATCGAAAGTTCGAGACTCACATTGATTAACTCGGAAACAAATGCGGATACTTCTCCCTCACTTCGTCTTCCATTTCCCACGTCGACTCTTCTATCCCGAGATGACTCCATAAGACTCGCACTAACGGAATGGTTCTACCCCTCAAGACTTGTTCATGCGAATCTAGGATACGTATCGGCTCTTCCTTATAAGATGCATCGGCTTCCAACTCAAGTTCGGACCACTCTAGAATGTGTGACGGATCTGGTTCATACTTTCGTAACATCGATACATGGAATACGTCATAACGCCCGACAATCTCGGTGCTAGATTGGTAACTATTACTGTAAGCGAATTCGACTAACAACAAGTGATCTTCCCAACTACCCGATAACTCCACAACACAAACCCGAAGCATATCTTCTAAAATTTGAATCATCCTCGAAATTTGCTAACCCAACTCCAACCAAGTCACCAACCATAATATCAAATCTCATATTGCAACCTCATAATCTTCATATCATCCATTCTTTTCTACGTAGACTTTTCTTATCCCAATCACTCCACAAAATTTTCACTTTCGGTATGGTTCTATCACTCAACACTCCATCTTGAACCTCTATCATTTTTATCACATCCTCAAATCCCAACATCTGTATAAGAATCCAAGTCCCCACACACCAATCATGACAGTCAGACCGCGACCCGACAGATAATAACCTCACTTTTTCCCAAATTCCGAATTCTACATTTTTTTTTTCGGTTCCATGCGCCTTAGTCTACCAAGTACTCCTTAAACTTCCTAGAAGGACAAATTGAACTGCTCATTGAAACTCAAATTCTAAACTCCAAGTTCTATCTTTCCTAACCAACATCAATCAACGAATGACTTCACTCACCAATCCAAAGAATCTTAAATAATCTCCACTGAAACAAAACTAATAGGCCTCGAATCTTTAAACTACTTAATGCCTCATCACCTTTGGATCAATTATAGACATCCACTCACCATAGTCAAGCCTTTTACGTTTCAAGTTATTGGTCTTTCTCTTGACATCAAGAATGAACATACCTCACAACTGATTCATAATATTAATACTGTTATTAACCGACTGTAACACCATTTCCCTTTAACATTTCTCAAATGACCCCCTTTGCCTCGTGACACTTACCTCCCTCTCATAAGGACACAATTAACCCCCATTGGTACATTAATACACTCATATCACAAAACTGTTAGTCATTACCTCCATTTCACATCTCTATTACCCATACAATTCTCATATAAATTCTACATAAACCTCAAATGCCAATTTTTTTTTTTTTACACTCGAATACCATTAAAAGTCTAACACTACTCCACTTTCCTTAGTCCACTCAAATCGTTACTGGTTTCTACTTTTCGAAAACCCAGACTCGCTTCTATGGAATTACACCTTTGTTATATAACTCAACACAACGCAGCTTTAAAATTGTTCTGATAAATTCCCAACTATAGGTTGACAACCTACTGGTACCTTCCATATCTAACCTTCTAATCATTTCATACCAAAGATAACAGAGGCATATGCCAACTTCTAACTAAGAATCCTCTCTTCGTACCCACCTACCCATCAGTGTCTACTCCGCACCATACATTAAGACAAATCGCATTCATCGGGATTACACATCAAATTGAACATGCATGCTAATGCTAAACAACGACAAGTTTCGTACATAAAGCATATCAACAAACTATTCATACGAATTACTGACTTACACAACGTCAGATTTATCCACATATCAAAAAACTCACTCAGTATCCAGTACATCACAATTCCCTGGCTCTAGCAAGCCCAATAATAATCATTTCATCTCGTCCTCGCAATACCTTTCATGTTTTCCCTTCGCCCATCAACTTCGAATACTCACAACTTTAAACATTACTGCAAATATAATATACACACCAAACATATGTACTCTTTAACACTTAATCAAATCCATAACTCGACAGCATTACAACATGACAATATCTCATTACTCAAATAGTTACACATAATAGGTGCCATGGCTGCACCAACAAACATCCATTAATCTCGAATATCTCTACGCTAATATCTAGTCACCAATACAAACCAGTTGATAAAAAAAAAAGATTCCCTAAATACCCACAAAACTCTGGGATTTCAAACACAAGTCCATACTTCTCATTATATTCTAAGATTCCAAGTACCTCATCACTTAGGAATTAATTTTCTCGCACCAATAACTTCTAATAGTTCCGCTCACCACAAGTTTCACAGCTCACAAACTTCTCCTCTTAACTATGTAGTCATAAAGACATCAATTTTCCTCAAAGATATTTACCACAGTTGCATTCAACCTCAATAATATCAACCACACCATTCCCATTACCATCACTGCTATCACTACCAATGTTTAAGCCCTAGTCCCTCACAAATCTATCACCTCAATGCATCCTATACTGTCATCAGTCTAGTCTACGTCGCCAATTTCACCTCACACACAATCTCTACACTCCAATCTTTCAATTCGCAACAGTCCTCATTCATATTGCCCTCACTTCAGACAGGTCTCTCACTACACACTTACTTCAATCATTCGACTCAAGTCATATCGACATAGTTCATCTTAAGTCTTGTCTTCCCTCTCACCAAATAATGTTTTCACTATCTCCTATCAATATGCTATAACGACACCATCACGACATCTACCTCAGCAATGACGACTACAACACTATAACTCTTCTCAAGCCTAGAAATCTAGCCCCTATACACAATCCTAGTGTCCAATTGACTTTCCGAGACTTCCATCTAGAAGGGGCGGTGATCAAACGCCTCTTCCAACTGGATCTCATCGGTAGTCGCCTGGGTGTCCAGAAGACACATACTGTATCCAGACACCCTACCTATAACTTTCGTCTTCCTATGTCAACCTCAGATACTTACAACTCTCAACGAAGGTTCAACTTGTCTTACCTTTACTTAAAATCACTACTTCAATGACTACCATAACAATAATAGACCACAATCACTACCACAACAAAATATCATCCCTTCTAACACATTCAAGTCACTCACTAGTTCAACCCTCTAGCTATGATATATCTCACTCAATTCCTAGACAAACTATGGTTCCTGTCACACCTTAACATGCATTCTCTTTGCTTCTTCCTTCTTCGATCCTAACAAACATACTCACTCCGCTTGGTTCACCATTTTGAGAGTAACTTTTAACTCTCGGCACAGTTTCCAATAAATTTCTCTCTCTATCTCTCTCTACTCATTACCATTCAACTCTCAAAAATAACTTTCTAAAACCTCAACCAAACAAAGTGACTACCTTTTGTACGTTTACACTCCATGCACCTCACATCTCATAAGATTTACTAAAAGTATTTAAAACTCAACATGTAATCTGCGCAATTCAAACAAAACACATCGAACTCTCAGCTCACAAGTCGTACTAATAGTCTAACACTTCCATTATGTACTAACAAATAATAGCTTTCACATATCGGCCTCGGCACTACACACAACCACTACGCGCAGGCCAAACTCTCTGTCACGACCACCATTTTCAACATAAAATATAAAGAGTTTCTTAAGCAATTACCTCACAATAATCCGCACGTTACCAAAATATCATTAATTACCCATAACCATACTCCAAGCCCAAGAGTTCAAAAATATTACATCTTTGGCACAACGGCCCCAAATAAGAATAGACATCAAAGGTCAAGAGTTTAGAGTTTACAAAATATCCCATAGTCAATTGTACCATCACTTAAGTTACAAATACATCTTCAAAAGGAATTTACAAAGATGCCTAAGTAACTCTACAATGTTAGCTTTCAAAACGTTGTGTCCGATACCCAAGCACTCCAATCATGGTCGCTAATGTCCAGAGTTATTACCTGAAAAGAAATAAGGCTTGAGCTACACTAGCCCAGTAGGAATGCTACGCAGACAATATATGCAAGAGAAATGCGAAAGTGATAATACGACGTATGCAAAGGATAGCCCAAGCAACTAACAATCGAAATGGTTCAACAATCCGACAAACAAGCCATGAGATTTAGAATACCCCTCAACCTTTAACCATTATCATATCTAGCATATCCAAACCGTCTCGCGTTATGTGTCATGAGCCGAAGCTCCTGCCGGGCTATTCATGGGACCCCGATATCCCCTGCCAAGCACCCACCTCGTAGATTGGGCCTTGAATGTTCAATACGAGCATTAGCTCCTGCCAGGCTGTTTATGGGACCCTGATATCCCCTGCCAAGCACCCACCCGTCGATGGGCCTTGAGTGTTCACGCGTTGTGTCAACAAGTTTTGTGTGTCTCAAATTTCATAACGTTTCGTTCCATTTCAAGTTCATATGATAATTAGGACAAATTATATCGAACGAAAGTAAGGAAGTGCCAAGAACGCACAAGAGCCCAACAAGGGTGTTCAACAATGATTAGGAGGGTTTTAGAAGTACTTGGAACGAGTTGAAAGTGATCGGGGGTCAAATCAATGGGTTTTGGAGCAAAACAGTGAATTCTGGAGATAAGCTCACTGTATGGATACGAGAAAAAAAGCCGTATGGATACGGGTCGGTTACGAATTTTCCAGCTTGTTCCGTATGGATACAGATTTTTGGCCGTATCCATACGGGAGGCTTACGAGCGTTTTCTGCAGATTTTCAGAACTTCAACAACAACCACAACAACTACAACAACAACCATGGATACAATTTCAAGCAAGGAAAACACTTCAACTACATGTATTGAGAGGTAGAATCCCTACCTCAAAGCCGAAGAACGAAACCCACAAAGTTACGAGCCCTAGCTCTCCGAAAACTTCGATTCGAACGGGATACGACCTCCTCGAGCTCCAATGAACGGGATACGGGCCGCAATACGCGTAGAGGTCGAAGGATTGAAGGTTATATTGGTGGGTTTTTGAGTGATTTTCGTGAGAGAGCAAGAGAGAGTGAGAGAGGCGTTGGAGAGAGAGACCGGGAGAGAGAGACGTGAGTGAGGGTGAGGGAAAATGATCCCATGCTCCCTCATCTCCCCTATTTATACTCTTAAATCCACAAATCACACATTACCTCCTTCCACAATCAATTCCTTCGTTTTAACCCCAAATCACATAAATACGATTATTCCATTATCCTTTTCCGAAAATTATGCATTTAATAAATATCAACTATGGATAAAATAAACACGAGTCTCTACATTCTACCCTCCTTAAAGAAATTTCGTCCTCGAAATTTTCATGCCAAAGCTAACCACTAATGCATCATGCATGCATACAACATTCACAATTTCATCATCATGCAACAAGTCAATTATCGAAAGGCTCAAAGTGTAAATACTCACATTGGCTCATTCCAGAAATAAGTGCGGGTATTTCTCCCTAATTTCGTCCTCTCTTTCCCATGTCGATTCCTCGCTACTCTGACTTCTCCACAAGACTCGCACCAGTGGTATCGTCTTACCCCTCAAAACTCGGTCACGCGAATCTAGGATACGTGTCGGTTCTTCCCCATAAGACGCGTCGGCCTCTAACCCAAGTTCGGACCACTCTAATACATGCGACGGATCCGGTTCATACTTTCTCAACATAGACACGTGAAACACGTCATGGACACCCATTAGCTTCGGTGGCAAAGCCAAGCGATACGCAACCTCCCCAATTTTCTCGATAATGTCAAACGGCCCGATATAACGCGGCGATAGTTTCCCTTTCTTCCCAAAACGTGATAATCCCCTACGAGGCGATACCTTAAGGAATACGTGATCCCCTTCTTCAAAGGACAACGGGCGACGACGATCGGCATAACTCTTTTGCCTACTTTGCGCGGTCAATAATCTTTGGCGAATCACCTTGACTTGTTCGGTCGTTCTATCTTGAGCTTCTTTAAGGCGTTGTCGAATAGCTCTCATACTCTCGGAGGTCTCCGTGATCATATCCGGCCCCACTAGTGTAGCTTCTCCCAATTCGGTCCAACATACCGGCGATCGACACGGTCTTCCATACAAAGCATCATACGGTGCCATTTCGATACTAGATTGATAGCTGTTGTTATACGTGAATTCGACTAACGACAAGTGATCCTCCCAACTACCCCAAAAATCCATCACGCAAGCCCGAAGCATATCTTCTAGAATCTGAATCGTTCTCTCGGATTGTCCATCGGTTTGAGGATGATAGGCGGTGCTAAACAAGAGATTGGTGCCTAAAGCAGCTTGCAAACTCTGCCAAAAACGTACGGTAAACCTCGGATCACGATCGGATACGATGGATACGGGAATCCCATGAAGACGGATGATCTCCCGAGTATACAAACGACTCAAGGTTTCTACGGAATCGGTAACACGAATAGGCAAAAAAATGAGCGATTTTGGTCAAACGATCCACGATTACCCAAACAGCATCATGCTTCCTTTGCGACCTCGGTAAACCCGTAACGAAATCCAACTAATAGTACCTCCACGTTCTCTTCTTCTTCTTCTTCTTTTTGTTTCATTTTACCATATACCCCTTGAACTTCCTAGAAGGACATTTTGAACTGCTTATAAAACTCAAATTCTAAACTCTAAGCTTCATCTTTCCCAATTTACATCAACCCACGAATCAATTCTTTACTCACCAACCCCAAGAACCTCAAATAACATCTACTAGAACAAAAGCTAAAAGCCTAGAATCCTTAAACCATATAATGACTCATCACCCGTTGCTCAACTATACCCACTCACTCATCATTCAAACCCCTCACTTGACTTCAAGTATAAACACATCTCACAACTAATTCATCTCTATTAATACTGCTATTAATCGACAGCAACACCACTCCCGTGACACTTCCCAAATGGCTCCTTGCCTTGTGGCACTCACTCCCCTCTCATAAGGACACAATTAACCTCCATTGATATCTCGAAACACTTATATCTCAAAACTGCCAGCCATTACCTCCATTTCATATCCCTATTACCCACATAACTCTTATATCAACTCTACATAAACCTCTAATGCCTTTTCATCCATCTAACATTCAAACACAACTAAGGGTCGAACACTACTCCACCTTTTTCCACTCTGAATCATTACTAGTTTCTAACCCAAACTCACTTCTATGAAAATGCGTCCCCTCTACGTAACTTAATACAACGCAATATCAATACCGTTCAGGCAAACTCTCAAATTCACTATTTTTCTTATCACCAGCCATTAGCTAAGGATTGACATATTGCAGATACCTTCCGTGTCTAACCTTCTAATCGTATCATACAAATAAAGTTTAGTAAGGACACGTTCCAGATTCTAACTAAAGATAGTCTCTCCCGTAGCAAAATCTACGCACACATCAATGTCTACCCTGCACCGTAACTATGAGCAAATTACACACATCGAGATTGCACATCAAGTCAAACACATATGTTAACACTAAACAACAATAGATTTCGTACGAAATATATATCAACAAACCATCCATACCAATTAATGGCTCAGACAACATCCGATTCACCCACATATTAACTAACTCGTTCGGTACCCAGTACTTCATATCTCATGGCTCTAGCAAACCCAACAGTAACCACAATCATATCAGTCTCGTTCTTTCTAATCTTGTAATACCTCACGCGATGTCTATTCACTTTACCAATCCCGAGCATTCTCGTTCATTTAGTCAAATCAAATCACGTATTTCTCATATTCACAATTGAAACATTACATCACAAATGCACGTATAATCAATACGAATCATTCCTCTATTTCAACAACATTACAACTTAACAGCATCTCATCATCCTAGCACCTACACAATGTGTCCAATAGCTGCACCAACTAAAATACAATACTATTGATTGTTTCTATACTAAAATTCGACACCAACACAAACGAATTGACTGACTCCTCCCTAAATGCCCACAAGACTTAGGGTTTTCAAATGACAACATGTCTATACTCCTAGTTACGTCTAAGGCTTCTACCGCCCCATCACTCAAGAGGTGAATCCACTCACACAAATAACTTCTAACGATCCCGCCCACTACAAACTTCACGGCTCACAAATTTCTTTCTCTCCACCAAGCAATCATATTGACATTCATATTTCTCAAAGACACCACCATAATTACACTCAACCTCAATCATAACAACCACACCATTCCCATCACCATCACTACTATCACTATCACCATTATCCCTTAATCTCTCTCAAACAAACCTATCATCCCAACGACATACCCCAATCTATCCCCAACTGTCATCAGTCTAGTCTACATTTTCGAACACACATCATACAGTTTCTTTACGCTCTAATCGTTCAACTCACAACGTTCCGTTTCCCTCTCACATTTATCACTCCAAGCTTCCCGCCATTTCAAATCAGGACACACCAACTACTCTTCACTTCGTTTCCAACCACGATAGTTCACATTCATAAATCCTTACAAACTTCAAACACGTTCCCCACCACATAACTCACGTCAACCACTCGACTTCAAATACATCAATATAGTTCTCCTTCAATCACATAACTCACTAAGCAACACTACAACTGTTATCCTACCATCTTGTTATAATGACATCACCATGACAATTATTTCAGCAATGACAACAACAATACCATAGCGCTTCCATTTTCTACAAAATTCTTATAGACAGTCATCTACCCCAAGCCTAGATATCTAGCCCCTATGTATAACCCTAATGTCCAGTTGACTTTCCGAGACTTCCATCCAGAAGATGCGGTGATCAAGCGCCTCTTCCAATTGGATCTCATCGGTAGTCGCCTGGGTGTCCAGAAGACACAAACTGTATTCTAACACCCTACCTATAACCCTCATTTTCCTATATTAACCTTAGATACACATATCTCCTTATGTAGGTTCGACTTGCCCTACCTATGCTCACAATAACTGTCTCAATAACAACCACTACAACAATCAACTATAATTTCATCACAACAAGTCTTTACCATTTCCAAACACATTCAATACACGCACTAACTCAATTCCCATCGCATATATTACTCACCTTATACTTATACCCTATACAGCTCATCTCATACAGGTTTAACTTAGCACATAATCCGAGCAATTTCAATTAAAAATACATCTAACACTCATCCCGTAAGTCAAATCAACATTCTATCCCTTTTATCACATGCTAACAAATATCCTTTCTCACACATCAATATTGTCACCACTCATGCCCATCTAACATCTCATATAAAAGACATCTTACCACAAATGGTACAGACCAAGACCACCAACTGTAATGATATCAATAACAACAATCGCAACCACAATCACTACAATGAGGTCAGAGCCTCCAACTTCTCAACACGGGTAACTAACTCTACACCACTCTATGATAACAAAAACACAATGCCATGTAGTCACATAAATGTTAGTCACGCAAGCATGCACAATTTATGTTAGAGGGCGCGACATTTTGAACCCATGAGGCGAAATGCCTCCCCACGGTCTCTAGGTGTTCTAAACCTAGTGCTCTGATACCAAGTTGTCACGACCACCATTTTCAACATAAAATATAAAGAGTTTCTTAAGCAATTACCTCACAATAATCCGCACGTTACCAAAATATCATTAATTACCCATAACCATACTCCAAGCCCAAGAGTTCAAAAATATTACATCTTTGGCACAACGGCCCCAAATAAGAATAGACATCAAAGGTCAAGAGTTTAGAGTTTACAAAATATCCCATAGTCAATTGTACCATCACTTAAGTTACAAATACATCTTCAAAAGGAATTTACAAAGATGCCTAAGTAACTCTACAATGTTAGCTTTCAAAACGTTGTGTCCGATACCCAAGCACTCCAATCATGGTCGCTAATGTCCAGAGTTATTACGTGAAAAGAAATAAGGCTTGAGCTACACTAGCCCAGTAGGAATGCTACGCAGACAATATATGCAAGAGAAATGCGAAAGTGATAATACGACGTATGCAAAGGATAGCCCAAGCAACTAACAATCGAAATGGTTCAACAATCCGACAAACAAGCCATGAGATTTAGAATACCCCTCAACCTTTAACCATTATCATATCTCGCATATCCAAACCGTCTCGCGTTATGTGTCATGAGCCGAAGCTCTTGCCGGGCTATTCATGTGACCCCGATATCCCTGCCAAGCACCCACCTCGAAGGTTGGGCCTTGAATAATCAATACGAGCATTAGCTCCTGCCGGGCTATTCATGGGACCCCGATATCCCCTGCCAAGCACCCACCCGTCGATGGGCCTTGAGTGTTCACGCGTTGTGTCAACAAGTTTTGTGTGTCTCAAATTTCATAACGTTTCGTTCCATTTCAAGTTCATATGATAATTAGGACAAATTATATCGAACGAAAGTAAGGAAGTGCCAAGAACGCACAAGAGCCCAACAAGGGTGTTCAACAATGATTAGGAGGGTTTTAGAAGTACTTGGAACGAGTTGAAAGTGATCGGGGGTCAAATCAATGGGTTTTGGAGCAAAACAGTGAATTCTGGAGATAAGCTCACTGTATGGATACGAGAAAAAAAGCCGTATGGATACGGGTCGGTTACGAATTTTCCAGCTTGTTCCGTATGGATACAGATTTTTGGCCGTATCCATACGGGAGGCTTACGAGCAGTTTTCTGCAGATTTTCAGAACTTCAACAACAACCACAACAACTACAACAACAACCATGGATACAATTTCAAGCAAGGAAAACACTTCAACTACATGTATTGAGAGGTAGAATCCCTACCTCAAAGCCGAAGAACGAAACCCACAAAGTTACGAGCCCTAGCTCTCCGAAAACTTCGATTCGAACGGGATACGACCTCCTCGAGCTCCAATGAACGGGATACGGGCCGCAATACGCGTAGAGGTCGAAGGATTGAAGGTTATATTGGTGGGTTTTTGAGTGATTTTCGTGAGAGAGCAAGAGAGAGTGAGAGAGGCGTTGGAGAGAGAGACCGGGAGAGAGAGACGTGAGTGAGGGTGAGGGGAAAATGATCCCATGCTCCCTCATCTCCCCTATTTATACTCTTAAATCCACAAATCACACATTACCTCCTTCCACAATCAATTCCTTCGTTTTAACCCCAAATCACATAAATACAGTTATTCCATTATCCTTTTCCGAAAATTATGCATTTAATAAATATCAACTATGGATAAAATAAACACGAGTCTCTACACTCTCTTCTTCCCCTTTGACACAAGTCAACCACATTCCACCAATCCACATAAACTTAAATACAATGCCACATTGATGAACACACGTCGATCATGCAAGCACACACATGTTTTGTTAAAATGATATGCAATGATTTTTTTTTGAACTCCTGAGACTAAGTCTCCCCACGGTCTCTAGGTATTCTAAACCTAGACGCTCTGATACCAATTTGTCACGCCCCTAATTTTCAACATAATTATAAAGGATTTTCATTAATAAAACCTCGCAATAGTCCGTACGATATTCCAAAATAACATAGCAGTCCCATTTCCAAAATATCATTCCAATCATCCATGAGTCCCCAAAATGTTACACCTTTGGCTTCGAGGCCCAAATTAACATAAGTATCGAATATCAAAGGTGGTTTAAGAGTTTACAATATTTCTTAGTCAAAAGATTTTCGATTAGGTTACAAACACATCATCCAAAAGATAGAATACAAGATGGACAAGTAATTTCTCAAGTTTTAGCTTTCAAAACAAAGATCACATCCAAGCACTCCAAGCATGCACGCTATTGTCCCTGTTCGGCACCTGAAAATGATATAAGGCTTGAGCTACACTAGCTCAGTAGGAAAGTCTCTACAAACCTTGTATGCAAATGAGAAGATTTTGACATAGAAAGAATAAGGTTTGGGATAACAAAAGGAAATGCAAAAAAAATGCCAACTTCATGCCAAAACTCAAGACTTAGGAAGTACTTCGCTTATTGATCGATCTAGTCAACCTTTATTCGCCTTTCACACTTCCGCTTTCTATTCCAATATTAATTCACACACTTCTACTTTATGTGTCTTACATTCCGGGTCTTGTGGACCCCGTACATCTCTCGTTGATCTCCAATGTGAGTTCAAAAAGCTCTTTCTCCATAACGCACCAAACGATTTGCTTAAGAAACTTTCCGGGATTCAGGGCCCCATATACCCACAATGCATTTTCGGGTGCTCAAGACCCCGTACATCCACTTTACATTCCGGGTGTTCTTGACCCCGTACATCCGTTTTAAGTTCCGGGTATCAGGACCCCGTATGCCGACTACAGTCCATAGGTGTTGCATTTCGTCATATGTATTCCTAAACTTAGATTTCACGACTTGAAGATAAAGAGAGGAATTGATATTAAGTAAACGGCCCACATGCCAATCCATATTTCTATTTGTTTACAAGCTCATTGTCTCGATTCACTCCTCGTACTTCATGGCATCAAGTGTTCGTGAATCTCATACTTACATAATGTGTCGTTTCGTTTCAATTGTACTCAAGAGGTTTAAGAAAAGTTCACCGAATAAGGGCAAAGGAGCATAGATCTCTAACGAACTCAACGGATACGATTAATCATGTTATGAGGTGTTTTGGAAGTGTTTAGAACAAGTTAGAAGTAATCGGGGGTCAAAACGACGAAGTTTGGGGCAAAAGCTGAAAAACTGTCCATTATGAACGGGTATCGATACAGCGTTTTGTTGTATCGATACGGGATCCAAATCAGGAATTTCTGAAGCTTCTGTTTTCAACGGGTATCGATACGGCAAGAACCTGTATCGATACGGGATGGTTACGAACAGATTTTCTGTAGATTCCAAAGATTTCAACTACAACAACAATCACAACAACCAAATGCACGATTTCATTCACAAAACCAACTCAAGAACATACAAAGAGTGAGAGAAATCCCTACCTCGAAGTTGGTGAGCAAACACGCGAAGAGATCGGGCCACGCGAACCCTCGAACTCAAACTTTGTAATATGCCCAAAATACTCCTCTCCGAGCCAAACCGGGCGAGCTACGAACTCAATAGCACGTGAGGTAGATGGAGAGAGGGTTGGGTTTGTTGGGTTTTGAGTTTTGGTGGTGGAATGAGTGAGAGAGGGAGAGACCGAGAGAGAGATGGGGAACGGACGGGAGGAGAGGGAGGGAGATGAGAGATTTTAATCTCCTACAACCAACACTTCCCTTATATACTAACATGAACACAAAATACACTTGCCTCCCTCTAATTGCAATTCCATCATTCAAACCCCAAATCAATTAAACTTAACAAATCCCATATATTCCTTCAATTTCCAACATCAAATAATCCTTTAAATGATTTCCAAAATTACGGGTCCTTACATCTCATGTATACAGTTTTCATGTAGGCTCCACAATTACCCCTATAATCTACCTATTTTTGCACCATTTGTATTCATATATGAGGGACACTTTTGAAATTTTATTAAATTTCTATTTTTATTTTTGGAAAGGGACGTTCATTTTGCAAAATGGAATAATGGACTATCATTTAGGAATAGGAGGAGTATAAAATTTTCATTCTATTTTGGGAATAAAATTTAAAAAACTTGCAATTTGGAGTAAATGATTAATTAGAAGAACTTCTTACAACGGTTAGGTTAATTGAGCATCAACAAAATGTTTGAGGGAGGTAAGAGTATCTCCAATTTTTACCCTCTTTTTCTACCCAAACCCAAAAATAGAGCAGAAACATTAAAAATCAAGAGAGATGCTACTTGCACAGCAGATCTGTGCACAAATTGTGCACAGATCGCATTGTGGGGCCCATTAAGGGTTTCATATAAATAATCCGATCCGTTAATTATGTTTAAAACATTTTTTCAAGGCCCTCCGCGAAAAATTAGCTCAATCTGATACCTATAAATGCTTGATCTAATCATCTAACTTTTCATTCCGGTTTTTAGGGAATGAAAAGTTAGACGATTAGATCAAGTACTTATAGGTGTCGGATTGAGCTAATTTTTGGTGGGGGCACTTAAAAAAATGTTTTAAACATAATGAACGGCTCAGATTATTTGTATAGGACCCTTAGTAGGCCCCACAACATGATCTGTGCACAATCTGTGCACAGATCTGCTGTGCAAATAGACTTTCTGAAAAATCAATATCTAATGACTTTTTTTTTTTATCATTGAGCTGCTAATGACTCTCTCTCTCTCTCTCAAAGACTGAACGCCGCCGGGAAAGAAAAACCCTCGCCCGGGAAAATGCATCATGTCGCCGCACACTCGAAGCTCTGCCATCTAATCGACGAGTCTCTCCGTCCTTTCGCCGTAATTTTATTCCATTCTCTTTGTTTTTCTTCCTTCAGCACTCCCTTATTGCTCTGTACATCCCGTTTAATCTTCTTATCTCACTAGAATTCTTTCTGTTAATCCCAGTATTTGCAGGAGGAGGAATTGGCCAAAGGGATCGAGAAAGACCTTCTCATCGTTCTTTCTCAGGTTCCCTTCTCTTTAAACCACGGACTCAAGCGAGGGTTCAAGCGAACACCCTGGGTCCAAAAAATGCAATAAAACTTTGTGGTTTTCTTACATACTAGCAGCAATAGCACGGTAATCGTAAAACATAGAAAATTAAAATTCTAATATGTACTTTTGACAATTAAAAAGTTTTTTTTATTTCTTTTAAATTAAAACTATGGAGAATTGTAGAAATTCTAAAGTCTCTTGCGCCACGACATTAATTCTCATTCCCTGCAATGCTTTCCCTAATCCAAGGAAACACAAACAATAGGCTCTGCTGCTAAATCCTAATCCCTAATGTTTTGGTTCGACTGGTATGCTGAGTTTCTGTTATGGGTAAGCCATGCTTCTTCTTCTGCTAGTTGGTGGCTCTAACATCCCAATTTGTATGCAATGTTATGCTAAGTTTCTGTTTTGCTTGATTACTCATCAACCCAACTTCAAATTGTGGAATGAGAGAAAATTGAGGACCTCAACATAATTAGACACGTATCCGGGCAAATTTTATAAAAACGGGAGAAGATTTGGAAATGACAAAAAACGGGAGAAGATTTATAAACTTGGAATTTATATCGCATCTTATTGGCAACCAACAAATCCGGGCAAATTTTTTGCTGATCGGCACATATCCGGACATTGATTGAATAATTTGTTCTTTCCCTCTTCTAAGCCGAAGCAATGAAAATTAGTCTTAAATTTGTAAGGTCAAACAATATTAGCATAGTATATATGTAGGATATACTTATGCCATAACTACCTTTCCTTCATTCCACAAATCCTGCTTGATTAATATAGGATCCTTGTACATGTTTAAATTCCATGTTTGAACAAATTATCCCACAAATTAAGGATGTGAGATTTCTTTCAAACATTCAAAAATTATTGTACTAAATAATTGTTTTGGCCAATCAATTGTTGTCACTTGTCGCGCCGTGAGGCCTTCTCACTAATAGACACTTTTGTTTAATAAATAGTATAGATGTGTCGTATTTTTTAAATATTGTATCGTTCATATAAAGTTAGAAATTAGAAAAGATGAATATTCACTTAAATTTGTGTGTAAGTTCAACCAAAAATAAAATAAAATAAAAACTAGGCCCGATAAGTTCTCACTCAAAATATAAACTTCCATTTTGTTCCGCTAAGATAAAATTCTGAAGTCACCCCTGCCCTTGTCTTTTCTTCGATTTTGGGGTTTTTGTTTTGCTGATGGATGGTTGCTTTTATGAATTATCTTTCAGTTCTTTCGGCAAATCCAGCAGTGGATACATGAACTTGATGAGGATTCCAACGACAATGTCAGACTCACTCTCACTTGCTTTCTTTTTCTCTTCATTATGTCGTTTTCTTGTCAATTGGAGTTTGAAATTGGTTGGACACTTTAGCTTCCCATCAGTTAAACCTCCAAATCTGAAACAGGTTGTGGTGGTAAAAGTAGCAGCTTCTGACCACGAAACTTCACTTCGTCACGATCATGACTGCTTGCCTAAGCTCATTGGTGACTTGGTAATTGGTCTTTATCATGCTAAAGATGAGTTTTCCACCTTTTTGAATGTGATTCTGTGGGATTCAGCACTACCAGGAGAAGCTTCTTTTTCTCCTGGTGTTATTAAAGATGGGAGATTATTACTTTGTTGTAATATCAATGTTGTCAAATAACAATATAACATGATATGTAGTTTTCAGCTTTTAACGTTGAAGAACTATGATTGCAATTGGTCTTTATCATGCTAAAGATGAGTTTTCCACCTTTTTGAATGTGATTCTGTGGGATTCAGCACTACCGGGAGAAGCTTCTTTTTTTTCTTTTTCTCCTGGTGTTATTAAAGATGGGAGATTATTACTTTGTTGTAATATCAATGTTGTCAAATAACAATATAACATGATATGTAGTTTTCAGCTTTTAACGTTGAAGAACTATGATTGTTCTGACTTAATGTTCTTGTCATTTATTTTTGAATGCCATTGAAGAGAACTTTGGTTTTGATGGGTGTCTAGAGTGCTAAAGTGGTCGATGAAACAGTATGCTTGGAGAGACAGCATGCGCTCGTGTGTGTATGAGCATAATGAAGGAAAATAGTAAGTTACCTCTAGATAAAGACAAAATGATTCAGAGAGTGTGGTACATTCCACTCTAAACATATTAGTTTTAGAAAGTAGTGTGATTAAGTGATATACCATTTTAGGCCTCTCTTTGCTGATATGCATTTCAAAAGCTTCTCGTGCGTTTAGACATTGTCGTACTATGAGTGTCCTTGTATTAGAAATACCTGACCTTGGGGTGAAAGAAACATTTACCAGAGTATTAAGATGAATGCTTAGATCATTTTGGAGCATCATCCATTGTGGTGTTGATGATTTGTACCTGTTTTCTGGTACTTGAATTGCAGCCGAGCTGTCAAGGTCCACTTTCTCCCCTGCTAATATTCTTCTCTTGAACTCATGTTTTGTTGTTTTCTTACAGATACTTTTCCTATCTTTTGAGAGTCAATTTGTTCAACATTTGGCTGGAAACATTCTTGTAGCCATCTCTGACTACATGGTGGCATCTGTATGTGAAATTTGCTAGCTTGAGAATTCAATTCATTCCTGTTTATCTTGTGCTTATCTTATTAGAGTTATATGCTCAATAGGGAGGCAATTGGGGTGAATTTATGCGATCCTTGTGCGTTTGCTTGGAGTTGGCAATTTCTAATGCTCTTTTGCATTCTTTAGAGCATCCAACTACTAAAGCCTTGGTTTCAAATCGCGATTCATCAAGTGCCATTATTTCCTTGACGTCAAAACTTACAAAAGCTAATTGGTCTTCAGTGGCTTGTGTTGGTCGGGTTTTCCGCAATATATTGAAACATTTGAAGGAGGACCTTGATGACCAGCTTCTTGAAGCGTACTTGAATTCAATCAGTTCTTGTCTTCCAAATTTGCCTTGGAAGTCATTGGATCAGCTTCACGATGATCAGAATTGTGAGACTGTTAAAATATCTAATGGGAATTTCTACTCTAGAGTTGGGCAACTAGATTCAACACTCCTGTTTCGTGGAACTCTTGTTCAGATTTTCTGTTCCTTGGTTAATTCAAGTGTGTGGATGGAAGCTGCTGGTGTGACCTTAAATACGCATCCTGTTATTTGTGAAATCAGCGACCTCATTCCCAGACTTTTAGCCTGGTGTCTTGGTCATGGAGATCGAAACAATATGGGCCTGTCTGAGTACTTTAGACACAAGATGTTGGTATGGATTTCCATTAGTCGCTCTTTGAATGAATTTCAAAGTTTGATGAGTTTTGTTTTATGCACTTTATCTTCTTCTTCTTTTCGTTTATTATTCTGTTGGAATTATATTTAAAACTCAGACAGAAAGGTACTACATGAAGTTTGGTTATTATGTTTGTGGAGTATAAGTTTTCAGAAAGTAGTTGGATCTTGCTACATGGACATCTGACAGATTGTACTCGCTCAATTCGTATGAACCATTGTACAATATCATGTAGTGTTGTATAATGAGCATCATGAAGGAACATGATGCTATCATTTTTATTTCATAAATCATATAAAAAATGAGCATTATGAAGGAGTATTTTCTTTCTTTCTGGTTGTCAGAAGCACGAATAGATATGAGCAAATATGTGACATGATACTGTGCTACTGCTCTGATTCGATATCGCAAAATGATGGTCACAAAACTAGGGCAAGATGTTTTGCATGCGCTCATTATAAGCAGTTCGTAAGTATTTCATGTCTTCTTTTTGAACTAAAAAAGCTTGGTAGGACTTCTGAATTTGTTGATTACCTTGCTTGTTTTAGTGAACATGTATGAACAAAAGTATGCACTGCTGTATTCCTTGATGCCCCTGTAGGTCTTCACTATCAGAAATTTGCATCAGCAATATAAGGAATTTCGCCTTATAACCGAAAAGTTTTCCACCGTGCTATAGCCAAAATCAATTGAACCCATCAAAAGCTTGAACGGACACATGTTCCCTAGTGTGCCTCTTAAAATGCTACATCAAAAAATGGTTGGTTGTCCATTTGATGTACAATTAATGTATACTTTCCTTCTCTCTCTCTCTCTCTCTCTCTCTCTCTCTCTCTCTCTCTCTCTCTCTCAACAAAAAGCTTTAGTTCTTTGATATGTCATGTTTGACCGTAGTTGTCAAAATCGAACAGTTCACGAATTGCAAACATTCAAATGATTCATCCAAAAATGATACGAATCTATAAGGGAATGAAGGTTTAGATGGAATCAGTGATGAACCGAATGATTTGTGATTCAATTCATTCCTTCCTCCTAAGCACAACAAAGCTCTCCATGTACTTCTATGAAGTAGGTCACCGGCCTTAGTAGACTATTGGCTATGGAGCTTTCAACCTTCAACCACTCCCACTGGTCCTGGTGAAAGGGGAAGAACAGCCTCCACCATAGTGTGAGCTGGGAGCAGCTCCGAAAGCGAGGCTACTTAAAAATTCGCTTTCACCATGGTAAACCTAACTGTATTAAAGCATTTAAATGCGCTTTACTTTCCTCGAGTTTATACACTCTTGGGGGGAGCAGTGGTCTGAATCAACTCGTCCTTACTCTTAAAACTTGTGAGCCGGTCAAGTGTT
This sequence comes from Rhododendron griersonianum, assembly GCA_018127125.1. Lineage (NCBI taxonomy): Eukaryota > Viridiplantae > Streptophyta > Magnoliopsida > Ericales > Ericaceae > Rhododendron > Rhododendron griersonianum. The sequence goes on along the minus strand of CM030796.1, from coordinate 26,039,958 downwards.
AGAAAGAGTAGGCGATTGAGGTGTAAGAAAGGGAAGTCAAGTATTTGCAAAATACAATTTTGCATTCGATGAATATGAAACCACTTTAACCTTCATTTGTTTTTGGGAAGAACAAGAATGACTCCATAGATTGTTAAGTTCGAAAACCCGTATTCCCATGTAAAATTTGTTAGTTAACTTGTTGATTAGAAGATTTATTCTCAATTTGTAGCATATTTTTAATCCGTTGTTTCTCAATTTTCTCAATCATTAAAATATTCACTCTAGATATTTTTAAAGCTTACATAACATGTTCTCTTGAATTAGCTATTATGAGTTTTGTGAAATTTCCATAGTTCATTATCATATGAGTCAATAAATGGGATTAACGTCTTTAAAATGTCACTAATAGTATTTTACTTTTCTAGACTATGATTACACAAGTAGTTGTTAATTTTGTTCAATACCAAATCCTACGTGAATGTGAATTTTGACAAGTCGATCTCTTTAATTCTTGTATTTTCTAACTAACCAATTGCAGCTGGGCTCAGAGCCAGCCCACATATGTTGCCATATAAGAAAGTTTCTTTCCTACCAGGGTCTAGGCTACATAATCATCGTCAAAAACAAACTTTTTTATTGTATTGAGGCGAAGCTTTCATTTTAATAATGAATCTTTAGTATCTACATGCATATGTACATATTTTTGTTCCGCGACCGAGGCTCTAACAGTTTAAGTCCATGACTTGATTCGATTCAAAATTCAGACAAAAGGCCATTTAAATTCATGATTTGACAACCTTGTGTTCGACATATATTTACTTGTTTTTGAAGAACGGTTGTGACAAAGTATTAATATCTACTACCTTTCCCATTCTGTGTCTCTGGCTCTGTTTATGCTGTGATATGGTTATTTTTTTTTCGGATCATAGATGTACCCTTGCTCACTATTGCTGATGAATATTAACAGCACATTGTTATTAAGTGTGTAGTTTGCTGTGTTTGCTGATTTGGACGTCCTATGCAGGTGTTAATGATCAGGCTTAGTTTCCAGCTCCATTTGGAGTATTCTCTTCTTGTTTCGTGGTTGCACCTTATCCACAAGTACTTTGATGATCTTTTAGTGCTACAAATGGCTCAGCTGGCATCTGATCAAGACAGTCTAGAAGGCTCCCCATTTTTATCAAGTGTTTCTCCTGCTGGAATGTGTAGTATGACACCCAGCCATTTACAAAGGCTAGCTCTTTTCCTTTTCCTGAGGTGTTCGCTCTGTTTGGTCAGCATGAGAGACGAAAGTGCTGAAGAGTGTCATTGTGCACATATGAAGCTTTGCATGGTTTCTGACCTCGAGTGTTGCAGTAGAAAAACAGGCTTATTTGAGCTTTATTGGTGGCTTCAAGGGCACCTTCCGGCCGAAACGTTTGTAGTGTGTGAATCCTATTATAGTAGATGCACTAACTTTTCCTTGTCCTTCCTCAGGCTATTCATTCACGAGGTTATCTCCATATTCTCTTGCAATAGTTTTAGAACTTAGTATATTTCTTTTAGGTGACCACCTTGGATGTTCATTTCTTTTGTTGGGGTTGGCTTATGTATCTCTGGGCTTGTAAAGGTTCTGCTGAAAGTGCTTAAATGCTGTGTTGGTACTGTATCTGTTCTTCCACCTATGTTTCAGTCTATGAAGTTGCTGGTGGGTGGGTCACATGTATTTCTCATACACATCATGGTCAGCAGCGGTGCTGAATGTTAAGGTCGATAAAAGTTTTTGTTTAAAATATAAGATTCTTCACCAACATCTGAAAGATGGTAGGCTTATATGGCAGACAGATATTTCATTAGCAAGAACTAAATATTGGGTAAATGACACTGACTTCCCCTGAGGTTTCTAATATTAATAATTATATTTGACGTAGTCTTTATAACTGTGGTATTTAGATCTTCTTTCATGGTGATTGTGTCTTTTAGTTTTCCTTCTCAGTGTTTATCAGACATTGTTTTTGGTGCGGTGCGGAAGGCAAGTATACTATGCATTGGTGTTGTCGGCGATAGGAACGTATTCGTTTTTTTGAAGAGGGATCGGATGTATTTGAGGTTTCCCATTCATCTAATCTTTCCCAAGTAGGGGTTCTGGTTTTCTCATTAAAATTGATTACATAAATGTCCCAACTCTTAATGTATTTTGGCTACACAACATGCTTTGTCCCGTGCCCTAGCAATTATGGAAAGATGGCAGGATGGAAAGGCATTTATCCAGTTCTCTCTCTCTCTCTCTGTGTATGTGTGTGTGTGACATTTCATCATCGCAAAGAAAACAAATCCCGGGCATTCGGTGCCTATGTAGTAGATTAATCTCTCCAGTCTCCTAGTGATTTTATAGTGTGAAAGTGACATCGAAGTGTCATCGCTTGAATGGTTATGTCACTTTGTTGTTATCGTAATTTCTTGTTCCTAGATTTACGAACTTTTTTGAACAGTTCTATCTACTAATCCCTCATCTAACTCTTGCATATAGGATGATATCCTATTTGAAGTGCTCTTGCAACTGTTTTGTGTGCCTCTCTTCGCCAAGCAACGGTAAGTAATACACAAGCTCATATGCTTTAGTAGGTACTAAGAATATTGGTTGCAGAAGTCTAATGAGAGTTGGCATGTAGAATCTGCCAAGACAGGTGTGCTTTTGAGGAGATGAAAGATGACATGCTTTTCCATGTCTCGAACCTTTTCAACCCCATACATCTATTCCATCTGTTTCTTGCAGAGGCAAGTTCAACAAGACTTCTACCATTTAGATGATTCTAGTGTCTATATGTTCTATCTTCACTTACAGGAACTGGTTATCGACTAAAGTAATGCGAACAATCTTCATTACCTTTGCAGTTACACTATGATCATGAAGTGCTTCTTGATTACCTTATTTCAAAAGATACAGGAGCCAATTCTGCTGAATATCTTTTGAGGTAGTTTAGTTGCTTGAATTGCATTCAGATCTCTTATGTTGGGAACTCTGTACATGGCCTCTCATGAACGCATGCCTCAAAGTGTCCAGTTCATCCACTTCTCATTAAAGAAATGGGACACAGCATTTAAATTTCTTATTAATTTTTCACGTGTTTTCATGGGTAAAATGGTGTTTAGTAGGTCTCATAGGCATTTCATGCAGAATATGGGAGTTTTTTTTTTTTGCAGAGTTTCATAGTAAATTCGAATGGAAAATGTTTTCTTGGTGAATGTGGACGCAACGCCTACCCTTACTGGAGTTGAGTGTGTGACACAGGTACTTTACACCTTAGGAAAGTCCATATGATATAGGTTCTGAACAATGATTTACCCAAATCCTGTGCCCAAGACAAACTGTTTCCTACTTAAGCTAAAGTGACAACAGTGTAGTTAATTTTTAGAGCTTTCTTGCCTTCGAAAGATTTTTTTTTCCCCCCACAATTTTATTGATTTGAATAGCTGACGCAAACAAGCACATTAATTAACTGGGACTTTCAGTTTTGCAAAGTACCCAGCTTAATAGATCATTTTGGATTAAGTTAATTTTTTTTTCCCGTGTTAGTTTTTAGAGGATTGAAACTTGGCTGCGTTGATTCTTATATTTCGTCTCTTTCCAAACTTGATGTGCTTCTCACTTCCCTTTTGTTTTTAAATAATTAACTTTTAGGTCCTTGCGTGGTGTGTGTGACTCGTGGTATGTTTTTGTGGAATTTTCTACGGAAGAGGGAATCGTTAACATGACAGATGTATATAAGTTATCTGCCAAGAAAAGAAAAGTTGTTGCAGATGAATCAGAGATTCTGGGACATCTACCCTCTTCATCAGTCAAAAGCAAGGGGATTCTTTCTCCTGGAAAGCAACGGCTGAAGGATCTTTTGAATGGTAGCAAGCACTATAGAACAAAGAAGCTACCATTTGAGAATGCCAAGGATTGTTTGCTTTCATTGAAAAAATCTTTGCAGAGTCTCCATAAAAACATCTGTTCCCATATAATCCAAAGGTGCTTCTGCAAAGGTTAGTTTTTTTTATGTCTCGTATTACATTCCCATCTACAATTTGGGAAGTGTCTGTTTAGATTGCCCTTATTATCATCTTAACGGTAATGTAATAGCAATATGTCATTTAGCTTGCGAAACCACTTCTCGCTAATAAGAAGGAACGCAAGTTCTATGATTGTTAATTCTATTTAAATTCTTCAATCCCCCTTCTGAAACAGATTAATGACCTTTTCTGTAATCTCGTTGGTGCATCTGATCTTTTTTAGCAATTTCATGGACTCCTAGAGACTGATTTATGACATCCATGCATTTTCTACTTTCAAATCTAGCTGACGATAGGTTTGCATTTGCGGAACTGAAGCCTTGTTTCTTATATGGTCAACAATGATATTAATCTTTTGAAACTGGATTACATAGGCTTGTTAATCTTGTACTTCCTACCGTTGTGATGATACACTATCGTTGAATTGAAGTAATTAAAGAAATGGGTTATATAATAGTAAATTTGCAAGTGAACCTTTTTCCTATTTCACCGGCCTTCATGTATTATTCTTGCATGCTATTTGCAATTTCAAGTTCCTGCAAGTCTGATTGTTCTACCCATAATGTACATATCAATACAAAGCACTAACATGTGGTTTTCTAGATGTTTCTCAGATTCCTTGTGATTTAATTTTGTGCTAATTAACTGGTTTAATTTTATGCTTTCACAATGAGATTAATAAGCTGTGACCACTGTTATCCTAAGATCAAGGAAAAAAGAGAGAAGAAATGTGCTGTTATGCCACATTGATTGGTCTCTAAATTTTTATTGCAGGTTAATGAGATTTCAGGAGCTGTGTCGAGGTGTGGAGTAACTTCCAATTTGGAGAAGATAATACCTTGAGACCCGTCACTTCTTGCCAATACACAGTTTCTCTTGTTGATAGCTCCTCTGAATTATGATAGCTCCTCTGAATTATGACTGGACTTTTGACAAAGAAGTTATTTCTTATGGCGCCTTGGAATTCATATGCAGCTGTGGTTTCTAGAAATTAAATGGTGCGTTTTGCATGGACTTGGATACGGATATGTGTCTATGTGCCATATTCATCTAATTTGCATCTCAAGCATCTTTTTGGCATGAACCATTGGTGAGATTGCAATTGCCTACCCAGCTCAAATTTACTTATTTATCCAGAATTTGCTTGTTTTATGGTCAGCTGACGTACAATTAATCATGGAGCTAATGTTCTTCCCCCAAGTTCTTTTAATGCAAGTTATATCAGCTGATTGCGCTCTCTCCACCCAAAGTAAGCTTGTTTAGTGATTAATATTTAGATGCTGTTAAATTGTTGGGGGTTATTTTGTTATGTATCTTTTACATAGGGGTAGATTTGTACTTGTACCTTTGTCCATATATATACAAAGTGTGAGAGAGAGAAACCCAAGTTTATGGGCTCTCCTTTTTCCCCAAGTTTACATGGTATCAGAGCACGTTTCGACCTAGGCGAATTAGGCGACTTCAGCTGGCTCCAACCTCATTAATCCTTGTTGATCAACTGACGAGAGGTGAAGATCCATTTGAAGACCTAGATCTGCTGAAGACATCGATGCTGTTTAAGAACCTGTTGTACGCAGTTGTAACCAGTTGCTATGCACCCTTGTCTACACTTCCTGACCTCCAGCGAACCTTGTCGACACCTCCATGGTCGATTCCGACGCCGTACGACCACTTCCAACTACCTCGTACGACTACTGTTTGACCACGAACAGATTCGTTTTCAGAGTTTTGTGTTATCCGAGGTCGTTTTTTGGTCTTTTAGACGCTGAGTATGTTGATTTTGAGTTCGTACGGGTTCGAATAGGTCACTGTTTGCACTCAGAACTGATTTTGAGGTATTTCGGCACTGTTTATGTACTGTTTCTGCACTATTTCCACTGTTTGGGGTATTGTCTGGTAGTTGGTTCCCTCTTTTACTTGCGGCATTTTCGTAGTCTTTTGCTACTTTTCTGTTGATATGTCGGAGGATCCCAAAAATACTTCCGCTAGTGCCAAGAATGAGTTGAGTCGTGTTGGGACTCTGGATAACTCTCCTCTCGATATTTGCCATATTAAGTTGGATGGTTCCAACTATTTGCTTTGGTCTCGCATTTTTACTCTGGCTATCACTGCTCGTGGCTTGTTGAAATTTATCACAGGCCCTGTTCAAAAATCAACAGCTGCTGGACCCGAATTTGAGACATGGACTTGGCAGAATGCTTTAGCCATGACTTGGCTATTTAACTCTATGATTCCTACCATTCGCCATACCTTTTTGATTTCTATAGTGGTCTCCCCAAGAAACCATCTCCCTTTCTGCAGCAAACAGTTGCAAGATTTGAGAAGTATATTGGTCAATGCCGTCAGTGGATTGAAGAGTTAGAGCAGCTGCTGCTCGTCGATTCTGGCAGGAACTCTTTAAACTGTAGCTCTTCATTGTTACAGTCTCTTCCCAAAGTTATGTCAAATGTGCACGACTTTTTTGTACATGTGGCAGCAAAGGTGAAGAAAACTGAGTCGATTGTTTTTAACTTCTGTGAACGTAAAGAAGTTCGGTATTTGCTGTCTACTTAATAATAACATGAATGGAAGCACAATTAGTGTCTTCCTTGGTTGCTTTTGGTTTCGGTTATGAAACCAGATGCCAAAGCAATTATTTTCACTTGTGATCGGGTATTAGCTTGATGTATAGCTGGAAAGAATTCTCAGTTGTTCAAAAGGATGGAATATCTAACTTAGTTTGGAATGTGGAATCTGAGAGTCTACTTTTGGAAGTCTGGTGTGATGCATTAGTGGTAGACTGGCAGTAATTACATGATAGCCATTTTACATGGATTCTTATAATGTATGACACTTAAAATGCTCGGGCAATGGTATGAGATCCATGTCTGCCTGTTGGGATTTACCTAGCTATCACAATTTGTGTTTCAAAATTACCACAGACTTGGTAAGAAATATCACTATTTTTGGCATGTTCAGACGTCCTCGAGATAGAAATTCAATGGATACCACAGTTAGACACATTATCAGGTCCCTGTGACATAGCATGATAACTGTGGCAGTTTGTAGGACTGTATTCTCAGGTCTACATTTTTGAACTCCAAATCATGCAATTTCTCTTCTACACTACTTCAAATACCTTGGATCAGTGATTGTGTGAGCATACTTTTTGGAGCTCAGAAACTGTAATATGCCCTTCATATTTTATACTTTCGACATGCTTCTTATTCAATTGGAGTTGCTTCTCATGTACTCATGAATATGCTCTTCTGTATTTATCACTTATCGTAAGAACTTTATACTCTAGTGCTGTGTAGGTGGAGAGCATTCATCAGTACATTGAATCCATGAAAGCAGCATATCTTGCCGACCAACGCCGCCGTGGGGATGCAAATGATCCATTTCTTGAGGCTGATAGAAGGGAAACAGCCAAACAAGAAGCTGCTGCCCGGAGGGTACACCCAACCTTGCATTTGCCTGCAAGTTCACAACCGTTGACTCAAGTTGCAGGGTTGTTCGCCAGCTCAGCAACACCTGAGGCATCCTCTGCCCCACACCCTTCTGCAGCAGTTGTAGCAGCTTCGTCAGGGAGTGGGTCCTCACTTTTTAGTACTCCATCTGCTGCTGCGTCTTCGTCTTCGTTATTTTCCACTCCCAGTGCTGCTCCAACAGCCTCATTTGGAGTACCTGGTGCATCAGCCCCATCGTCACTTTTTGGTCCTTCAACACCCTCATTGGGTAATACCCCTTCTTTACTTGGTGTCCCTTCTGCTGGAGTTTCATCCTTTTTGACCCCATTTGCTTCAGGTACATTCTACGACTATCGTTGTTATTTATGGATTGGGGACAAGGGCTAGGAAAACAAACTTGCAAAGACTCATACATCATTGTAGAAGCCAGTATTGTTTGGTTTTATCTGAAGTTGTCTTTCATGAGGGCTTTGGTAACCACTAAGATTAGTCGTATACATTACTATGAACTGTGTTCCAAGATCTTGGAGTGTGGCAGATTATGTTATTAGAATACTTTAAAGATCCAAATCAACGTGTTGGTGCAACAATTTAGGACAGCACTTTGTGGAATTTTGAAACTAGGTTTTGTAGCGTATTGATGGATGTAGGGTTAGGGCCGCTTGACCGAACAAGGCAAGGGAACCAAAAGAGGGACTGTTCTGGTTACTGTGTGCAACAACGTTAGTCTATGGTTAACTGTTATGGAGAAGAGTTAGTTTTGTGAGTACAATGCATAGGATTCCGATATATTTCACTCAAGATCTACTTCTGGAATATTTTAGGCCAAAAGCACCTAAACTAAGAAGGAATCACTATAGGAATCACTCTTAAAACTTGGCAACGTACCTAGATTCTCTAACAGCATCACACATAAGGCTATAATTGCATGACTCTACTCCCAAGCCTCTGAACTCAGCTCTGTTGAATTATATGTATTACTTGGTCTTGTATGGACTTCACGGAACTCTTTTTTCTGTCAGGATTTTGACTTCCTATGTGGATTGCGACTAATAACTTTCAAAACCTACCTCAAACAAAACAGTACTCTTTACTCAACACAGATTTATGACGTGATCCTTAGGACAGAACATGGGCAGCCCATGGCCATGAACTCTATACATAATAGTACCCCTGAGCTACAAAGCAAAAGAAGAAAACGTTTGAGAAGTGGAACCAGATTAATATCCAACACATGTGACACTGCCAATTTTCAAATGTTGCCCCTTCTCTTATTCTACTTTTTCTTAAGACGATGTCTGGAACAGACAAAATATGTCAATGGGGTTGTATTTTGGACAGATTGCCACGTTATTTACAAGCTTGTAATAATCTTAATTCTGATTTAGATGTGATTGTTGATCAAATTTGTTCTTCTGATCTTGCTTCTTACAATTAAGCAAATGATTGTTAACCTTTTAGCCCATTCTCCCAAAGAATATTTGTATTTTTTTTGTTTTGGTACGTTTATTCGTCTTTTCTGAATTTTTGTAAATTCACGTTATATATATTTTTATTAATCATTCATCTTGACAAGAGGTGTCTAAAAAGTAAAAAATTATGACCAATAGCAAAAAAAAAAAAGGTTCACTAAAGACGAAAAAGTTACCAAACAACTGGTATTTTGTCTTTAGTGTTGTCTTATATGAACTTTTTTCAATCGCGGTCCATATTTTTATATATTTCTGATTCCTCTCGTCGAGACGAATGATTAATCCCAAAAATTACGACAAAAAGCTAAACAAATACAGTAATTACAAAAGTAAACGGAAAAAATGCCAGACCAAAAATTTAGTGTTACCAATTTGACACTATTTGCTAAGTATTGATGAATACGTAGACATCATAGATTTGCAAAGATCTCAGTTCATGGCCTCCTTGTTATGACTATGTTTTAGTGTTACCAATCTGAGTTCCCCGCCGAAGTGGGACTCTTCTTCCCTCTCGTTCTATTTTTATTTTTTGTTACGAACTTCTTTGTAACAAGTGGTATTAGAGCCGTCAATCCTTGGCTTCATCAAAACTCGAGTATGGATCAACTTATTTTATCATCTATCCACACAAAGTGGCAAGCGGCGTTAAAGTTCAAGATTAGTGCTTCCGAAGAGTTGGTTGTTGTGACCTAGAAAAAGACCTCGTTCGCATGCTTACAGGGTTCTTCTTTATTAAAATGTGGGATCCCAGTGGATTTCCAATGTTTTTTGTATTTCCATCTTGAGGGCAAGGGGATAGAATTGTTACATATATGTTTTCCTAAAATCATTTTGTATTTATTTTAATTAAGGTAGTGGTAGAAGATATGATTAGTGGGATAAGTGTTCCTAGTTTGTAGGGTAGTGGGTTAGTGGGAGGTTGTCCTTCATTGTTTATAAATATAACCTTTGTGTATCATTTAAGGGAGTTGAATATTGATAAAAGTCTTCTATTTTGAAGTACAGAGGTCCAGTTCTCCTCTATTTGAACCAATCAGAGGTGTTCCCCCCTCGAAGTGGGACTCTTCTTCCCTCTCGTTCTATTTTTATTTTGTTACGAAGAAGTTCGTAACATTTAGCGACGAAACATTCAAATTTTCCTTCGCATGGCTGGTTTTCTAATTGCAATCTGAGCTTCACTGCCTGATTGAGTGATCTTAATATTATCGTAGGTGCTGCAACAGGGTCGGGAGCAAGCTTCGGGACTGCATCTGTTAATGATCTCTCTCTCTCTCTCTCTCTCTGTGCGCGCGCCATGTTTAAACTATGACCGTTTGAAAACCACAACCTTAGTATTCTTTTCTCTCTCTTTTTTTGTTGTTTTTGGTCAAGGAGGGGGTGATGTGGATTATTGGATTTTCTTGGTGACACTGGCAAATTGTAAGCTAATACGAGTTAGGCTTCGATTATTCGGATACACTCTTAAAATTCTATATTACATTGCTTTGTCATCTACATCACCTATACCACTCTCTGAAGAGCCTGTTTGTTAGCTGGACTATTTGGTTGATTGACTATTTTCCGGTACTAGTTAATCCGGGGACCGGGACTGGCTAATCCAGTGTTTGGTAGGCACACAGACACGAACTATTTAATCCTGATACATACTAATACTACCAACCGAATATACTACCAGTGTTTGGTTGATAGACTATTGCATCATCCACCAAATTTTATCCACCCATACATACTACCAACCAAACAAAGTATAAAATTATTCTCTTCTTAATGTCAACACACCCCCCCCCCCCCTTACCATATCCTCCTCTCATCCGCCCTTCTTATTTAATCCCCCAAAACTAGTCCAACTAACTAACATTCTCGAAGTGTTGCAAACGACATTGAAATCAAAGCAATTTTCTTTTCGTGTTTTTTGGTGTGTGGAAAATTTGGTGTATGTTGGCTTTGTGTTTTCTTTTTCTTGCAAATATAAGCGAATTTTGTGTTTATCCTTTATCAAATTTGAGTCAATGTTTTTATATTATCTGATGATTGCTTCACATTTTCTCTTGCTTGGTAACTTTTCTTTTGTTTTCTTGGCATTCATATGCTTGTGAGATTCTATCCTAGTTGTAAACACGCTCTTTTCAAGATGGGAGCGAGATTTTTAGAGATTTGATTTGGGAGCACAGAAGCGAGGTTTTGGGGTGGATTATTACCCTGATAGGAGAGAGATCATTCAACTAAGGCCCTGGCTTTTTTATCCTGTATTAATTACATAATTAAATATTGAAATTGCTAGCTAGCCCAAGTAGTTGGATGGTTGTTCCAAGTAAATTTAGGTTTAGTGTTCAATTTTCGTTCCTTTCATCTCAAAAGGTACTATTTTATATTGATGTTCCTGCTTGTTCAAAAAGAGAGCTTGAATGTTTTGAAACAATTGCATTCCTAGATCCGATTTGGTTCTTCTGAAGAACACCCTAAATTTGACCTTTGCTTTAGTTTTATTTTCGATCAAAAGACCAAATATCAAGCTTATGAATTCTCTTCTATGTTGCATTTGGTGAATAGCTTGATATACTTTGTTATGTTGTTGGGCCCATTTCCTAACAGCTCAAGCTTTTGGAACAGTTGGTAACTTAACATGGTATCAAAACTCAGGTTGTAAGAGGTATTGGGTTAAAGTCTCTCCATTTGGATTCATTCCTCGTTTGCTGTGCTTCTCCTCTTCATATCCTCTTTTGAATACCTATAAGTATTTGCATCTCCACATGCAAGACGAGGTTGCACCTGACAGAAGGTGTTGAATAACTTGATATACATAGTAAGGCCCATATCCTAATAGATTAAGCTTTTGTGAGTCTGTGACAATTGGGAACTTAACAGCATAAATGCAATGACAGTATCCAGGTAAATCCCCGATCGAGGAGGGTGTGGGTGGGGAGGACTGGAGACGGATCCAACCTTTGGTAATAGATGCACAAAGTGGCTGTTCTAGACATACCACTAGAATAGGAGCAAAAAAAATCGAAGATTGCAAGGCACGTTATGCCGTGGAACTATGCCCCCCAAATCAAGGCCGGAATGCATCGGAGAAGGCAGATCTAGAGACCCGATAGAATTTCTGTGCTCATTACTGTGATTCTTTCATTCAGAATCCATGAATAATGCCCAAAAAAACTTACACACACAAATGCACAATTTTAAAGAAACTGGCTCTTGTGAACTTTGCTGCTGACCACTTTATGAATGTTGAAGAGGTACGAGGAATAGAAAGACGTAGCTCCGTTGTCTCGCCATTCTAAATTTTCTTGTCAATGTTGGTGCAAATCAAATAGTACTAGATTTTTTAAAATACAGATGGGGAAGCTGTTTATGTGGCACAACTAAGTTGTTACTAGGCCTTTGAGAGCCTAATATTCAATTTTTCTGGTGTCTCACTGATATACTATGTGTTGCAGAAAGCAAGAGCAAAAAGTCGCACTGGTCGACGCTAGTAGCAGTTTCCTGAGGTAATGATAATGGAGGCGACATTTTACATGCTTGATTGATTCTCAGCATCCCTTCTATGGGGAACTACTATTAGTTATTTGTAGTCCATGGCATCTAGATCTGCCTGGATTCCTGTACTCTATGGACAATTCTTGCAGACGGGTTGTTGGATTCTTGGTCTATGAATCAGAGGTTTTTTCTTGCCTTTGGACTTCAAATGTTGCGGGTATAATGCCCTGAGATCCTTCTTCTTGTAACATTGTAAATTGCGACTTGACTTGATTGTTTTGGCTATAGATCCTTGTTAAGAATTAATTCTGTTGATCTGGAAATGGATGCCACCTTTGTCCTCTTCGGCTTGTTTATTGGACTCATGAGAATGGTATTTGATGTTAATTTCCATTTAAGGTTCTAATCTTGGGTTTTAACATTCTAGTCCTTTGATTATCACAATACATCCCATCTTTCTCTTATTCTCTGATCGTCTATGTCCACACAGTAAAAATTCATGTACAGATGCTGCTGGGTCTCTGATCTGAGATGTACGCTAAATTTCTCTTCAAGTCCACAAATCAACATCTATTTAGAGAGTAAAGAAAAACACATGTAAATGATCCCGGAACATAAACCGTCCGTTGTCGCCAACGGCCCCTAACATCTGAATCACTGAATGAGACATGCTCCGACCATTAATGTTTCTGCAACTACATGTTTTCTTTTGTCTTCCCTTGGTAAATTGTAAAGTACTATACTAGAAATTTTATTTATGCTTTGTTATGGTTCGGCATTTCTCATTTTACAGAACACATGGATGTGGTTCTGATTTGTTTTGTCAGACAAATAGCGTCCATTCAGGCATAGCCTGTTGAATAAACTTTTTTCATTTTCATTAGCAGAAATTACTCTCCAACAGTCGTATTATATGAGAACGCTACATTCCTCTCCAACTGAACTACTATTTGCTCGTCCCTAACCACAAAGTTTCTCAACTAATCGACTAGAGGAGAGAAATGATGTGTACTGTAGAAGAATGGTTCAGACTTGAACGATTAGATTCACGTTTTGCGAAAATAAATAAATTTTGGCTGCATTCTTTACTGTCCTTTTATATAAAGGTATATAAACTTGCAATAAATAAAAGGGTAAATTACATTGACCTCCCCTGAGGTTTTCTAACAAATAGACTGACCTCCTCTTTGGTTCTACAAATTATTCTCACCTCCCTTACTTTAAGAACTAGTAATATGCATCTACCTCCCTTGCCGTTAAAATATGGCTAACATGTTAACTTTGATGAGAAAAAGATCAAAATACCCTTAGTACATGTAGATTTGAGTGCCTTTCATGCTCTATATTAACACATTGTTTTAGTATTAACATATCACAAGTATAAAAACTATTTTATTTTTCGAATGCTGTTATAAGAAATAATGATACTCTAAATTTTTTGAATTTTTTTTTGGATTATTTTAATGTTCATATCTTTTCATCATTGGTCATAATATATTTTTTTCAATCTCTCTCATTTATACAACACAGAAAAGTATTAAATTTTCTCCAAGATAATAAAAAAGAAGAAGAGTAACTTAAAGACAAGATTTATAGGCTTTATGCCTTTACCTATATTGTTATCTTATTTTGTTCTTGTAAAATACATGATTCAATATTATTTTATAATTGGTCCAAGATTTGATTTCTTATCCTTAGTGAATTTTTTACGGTTATTAACCAATTTCTTTTATTTTTTCAGTTAGCCTCTATGATAAACATAATAAATACATTCAAACTAAGTTTTAATAGATACACTAAAAAGCTCTTTCAACTTGTAAAGAATGACTTCTCTCATCTTATGGGAAGTTTAACTACCAAAAATTAAGAAAACAAACGTTACACATGTTGATTTCTCCTAATTTTGATTTTCTATTTAATCTCAGTTTGGTTTATCTCGACAAGAAATAACCATCAAACTAAAATAAAATAAATTTAAATTTGAAGAAGTACACTACGAATAAAAATATAAAAAACCTATTTGTTCATATTTTTGTCTTTAAGTTGGGACAAAATTTTGATACTTTTTTGAATTGCGTAAACGATAGAAATGAAAAAAACTTTTATGACCAACTATAAAAAGATGTATTAACAATTAAAACAATTCAAAAAAAATAATCAATTTTTGAACTTTTTATTTCTTATATTCTATGGAGTTTGAAAAACAAAAAAAATATTATATACTTGTGAAATGCTAATAGTAAAACAATATGTGTCAGCACATGGAAGACTAATGCAATCTGATCTACATGTGGCGAGGGTATTTTGGTCTTTCATTCATCAAAGTTAACACCGTTAGCCATAATTTGACGGCAAGGGAGGTAGGTGCATGTTAGTTTGTAAAGTAAGGGAGGTGACAGTAATTTCTAGAACCTGAGGGGAGGTTAGTGTATTTGTCAAAAACCTCAAGGGAGGTCAATGTAATATACTGTAGACACCCCAATTTGGCCTAACAATTATTTCAAGTCCCACCTTGGGGACCATCGCGATGATGAAATGGATACGGTGATTGCTGATTGACTTCTCGAGAACCTTAGGACTTTCGGTAAGAATTTTGAGCCACTTAAAGGACCCAATCCAGAGCCATATAGCCTTTCAGACAGAAATACAGAATCCTAGGAGAATCCATCTGTCGGCCGTAACATTGATCTCACGGCCTTAACATCATTTCTTCACCCGAGCAACCTGTTGCTTGAAAATCTCCCTGAGAGATCAATCCGTCGGTCGCAAGATCCATTCCTCGGCCGCCAGATCCTTTGTTTTCCAAACTCTGGAACGTTCCGTCAGACGTTTGATCCAACTACAATACCTTCCCGATGCGTTCGGGTTACGCTCAAAGATTACCACTAAGAGTTTGTATTGCATTGCAATCGTGCATTTTGATTGGCCGGAGTGAGTCACCAATTGCCTATATAAAGGGCCTTTGGGTTCCGAAAATAACAACGAAATACACCAAATTCGTATACTTCCATACTCTCTCAAGCCACGAAACTCTGCAAAAATACTCTCTCAAACCCCCTCTTCAAAAGTCCTAACCTCCCGAAGGCAGCCATCAATCCGACGATCAAACCCCGAAGTTCAAACCCTAACCCTAGGGTTTTCAAAGAAGCAATCAGTCAATCGCAATCAATCCGAAGCAATCAAGCAACTGAGGAATCAAGGTGGTGAGGCCCAACGGCCTCTGGTTTGTTTTATTTACTGTATTCATGCTTAATCATAACGTTTTGATCATCTGCTAACTTTTCTGTCTGGTGTGAGGAAGAACACCGACCAGGGCTTCGATCCATCGGCCGGTACATAAAACCAGGAGGATCCCTCGGCCGTGACATCCATTCACCGGCCGCGGGATCCATCTCCCTGGGACAGTTTGTTTTGCCTTTCTGATGCATACTTTACTTATCGCATTGGCTCACCTTATTTACTGTTTAAAGGCTTAATTAAACAGACTATGTGTTAGAATTAAACAAAGCATCTATATGTCTTATGTTGAATAATTATGGGTCAGCCTCACGGCTGGGCAGAGAGGGGTGCCTAACACCTTCCCCTTACTGCACTCTTGGCTCCCGTACACAAAATCTCTATCTGTTTTCCTAGTTTTAATAAACTGGGTGGCGACTCTGTTTTGATGATAACCGCTATCGTGTGGCGATATTCCTAGCCATGTGAATGGCCATGATCTTGGTTTATGAAGCAAGCAACCAATCGAGTAACAAACGATCAATCTGTATGGCGATGCCCCGTCTGGGAGGTGTCTACAGTTTTTGGCGACTCCGCTGGGGACTTGAGAGCCATAACCAGAAAGTTCAATATAAGACTAATACATGCCTTGTTTAATTCATTTATCATATGCATCGAGCATGCAACCTCGTTGAGTTCACCTGATACCCTGGCATGACACGGGCTATGTTAGGGGTTCCAGCAAACTCCACAGTCACTTGTACCTAGTGGTATATCAAAAAGGGAATCACCCAATCACCGCCTATGATGGGCTGGTGAAAGGACTGGTGCCATTTGACAACAGAGCACCCTGAGACTACCTAAACCTTGCATGCATTAGAAAGCCATAGAACTTATCAAACTAAGATAGGAACCTACAGGGTAGGAACCTACTTGCATTTGCTTGCAAAAGTTCTTCCTCACACCTTGTATCATCTGTTGTTGTAACATTTCTTTCTGTGCAGAAGGGTTGGGATTTTCAGCCCAAACCCTAACCCTGTACGAGCCAAGTACTGACCTTCAGGTACTCTACTTTCTCAAGCAGGCACAATAGGTAAATCAAAGAAGCAACCACAGCCAATTTTATACTCTTACAATACCCGAAGCTGCGCCAAACAGAGGTCTCTGCAGCCATCCCGTCTGTCATCCTCGTCTGCTAAAACACCTTCACCACAACGGTCCCAATCACTCCCAGGGACTTCACGACCATCCTCTCAACAAACTCCTCTATCTACCAGATCCCAAGTTTCATCAAGCAATCCTCCTACCCTCATGGCAGACAACAACGCCGCTATTGCCGATCTCCGAGCTCAAATCGCTACCCTGCTAGCCGAGAAAGCAGCCAAAGATGTTGAGGACAAAGAAAGATCAATGGAAGACGAGAATCCTCACAAAGTGGTATTGGCGGAAAGTCCCGAACTAACCAAGCAAGTCAAGGAGATCAAACAAGCTCTGACCCGTTCACAAGGAGATCAAATTATGGATTTCGAAGGACTTTGCCTCTTCCCAGAATCTAAACTGCCTGCAAATTTCAAAATGCCAAACATCGAAAAGTTCAATGGAACTGGCAACCCTACCAGTCATGTTCGACACGTCATCAACACCCTGAAGCCAATGGGCTTAAATGATGAGCTCATCGCCCAATTGTTCTAGCGAACTCTCACTGGAAGCGCTCTCGACTGGTTCCTCACTTTGGAATTTGTGCACTATCAAACTTGGCCAGAAATTGCCAACGCTTTTGTCAAGCAGTACGCATACAATGTCCAAATTGAGTTAACTACTCGAGACTTGGAGATGACCAAACAAGAATCCAATGAGGACTTTGCTACCTTTGTGGCAAGATGGAGGGAAAAGGCTGCCAAGATGAAGAACCGCCCCTCCGAGGAAGACCAAGTGAGGATAGTTGTCAAAAATCTGCAACTCAAATACCTTAGGCATATCTATACACAGACTATCACCGATTTCAAACGCCTGCATGCCACTGGGTTGCAAATCGAAGATGGAATCAAGCTAGGGCTCATTGGGAAAGAAGAAGCTCCTCCTCCACCTAAGAAAACCTTCTCCAGCCGTACATCTCACGCCTCCGTAAATACCCTTGGCACATCCTTGCCTCAGGACCCTTTCCAAGCTAGCTCATCCCGGAATTCAAATCGCCCCCGCCGCAATTTTGACCCTCTTTACATGACTTTGTCCCAAGCTTTAACCATTCTTAGCCGTCAAGGGCATCTCAAACCTTTAAACAAACCGCTTCCTCAGCCACCCTATGGCCCAAACCATGATCCTAACAAACAGTGCGCCTACCACCAACACCCTGGGCATGAAACAAACAACTGCATGCGTCTTCGCCATGACATTCAAGACCTCATTGATAGCCGAACTATAAAACCTCCAAAACTTGATGGGCAAGCCAACCCACTCCCTACTCATAATGCTGAACCGCCATCCCGAAATATCAATCTCATAAATCTATCTCACAACTCCACATACAACCCTAGTCAATACATTGTCCAAAACAACCAAACCAAACCAACCTTAACCTTCCCCAAGGAGGACGAGTGTTTTATGATGGAGGAGGAAGAGAACAATGAGTCCGATCAGTCGGAAGTGGTCGATCCTGGCATGTCCGACATAAGTAGCACAGATCAAACAAAGGAAGAAAAGCTAAGGAAATGGAGAGAACATTCCTGGGCAAAGCACAATTTGGAAGATCTAGACATCCCATTTGTAGAAGACGATGAGTGGCTCCGTATCTAGTTTGAGAATAGGAAGAAGGAAAAGGAAAAGGTCATCATGAGGAGAAGGCACGCTCGCTTCGAGCCTGCCCAAATAGTGGTACCTATAAACCGTCCCAAAATTCCGACGCCACCCATTGTCTGGGAGACAATCAATCTCATAGAGAATGTGGAGGAGGTCCAAATGCAACCATGAGTCAATCCATATGAAGAATGTGACTATAGCCAGTGGATAGAGGAAGAAGAGGATCTGGGTTTCACATATGCAGACCCATATCGAACAGGGGAAAGTGACTTCGACGAAATGGAAGGAGAATGCTATGATCCCCTCAATGGAATCTCCTTAACACCACTATTCAGCCAAGTAGAAGTGACTGGTCTCTCTTGCGACTGCACAATCAATAAGGAGGAAGAAAAAGTGATAAAAACCCAGGCTGATGTTTCCATTTGGGAACTACTCATGTCTCAAGGAGGTAGCTATCATGCAAGCTGTGAAGACGAATCCAATTCAAGGGCTCTGTTTGGCAAAGGAAATGGTGGAAAAGAGTATAAAATTGCGAAAGACAAAGGAAAAGAAGACAACCCCAAAATGCCGCAATAGCTAAGAAGTCACAACATGGCAAAGAACATTAAACATTGCCTTTTGTTTTCCAAATCAAACTAGAATATGTTTTGGGCCCCTGTTTGGGCATTTTATTTCCACCAAATGAATTCCTATTTCATCTTCCAGATTATGCTTATTCGACAAAATTGCTATACACTATAGTCTCTTTGCCAAACAAAGGAAAATTCAAGGAAATCAAGTTCTTTGTGTCTCCGACAAAAATGAAAGAAAGGATGAACTTTAGTTGCTTAGAAAAACTAGGCTTTTGTCAAAACTTAGAGAGAAGACGCTATCTCCGTGAGAACACTTAGGGTTAGCTTGCCCATTGTGAAAGTACAAACGCAATAGGAGATTCAGAAAAAGATATCTTCATCAAATTTCTCTCCAAAAACACAGAAAGCCTCTTGAGAGAAGTGCTCGTTGGGCGACCTAAGTACCCAAGCAAAAGTAAGAGCAAAGTCTGCTAGGGCAAGAAAATGCAAAAATCGCAGCCTAGGCAAAAGATAAGGCATTCAAAGCTCGCTAGGGACTCAACCTCCATCAGGTAACCTAGGCAAAATCTAGAGCATGTGAGAAGAAAAACCAAGAATGGAAACCCAGCCTCAAAGGTGGTAATTTTGGAATTACGTATAAGGCCTAATTCCCTGATTGGGATACGTAGACAATCTCACATCGAGACGCGACCCAAACATTTGGAGAGAGAAAAACATCAAAAGATTTGTGCTCAACGATAGGCATAGCTAATCCTGCGTATTGAGCTCACAAAAGATGAGTATGCTTTTCTCGAGGAATTGACAACAGCAATAGACACAAGAATTATAGTTCATCCCTTTTAACCTAAAGGTCATTGACACAATAAACAGGATACCTCGAAAGCTCTCGAATTTGGCAATCAGACTATGGAATATGGCAAAAGCAAAAGGCGGAAAATCAAAACCAAGCATAAGAAGGAAGAAAAAAGGGGAAGCCACTTGGCCAAAGCGAAATTTACCCTTGGAAAATCAAAGTAACAGCTGAAGAATTGATACATTGGCCACAATATCGAACAATCGATTCTTCGGCCAGTACTCCATTTCACACAGATTACTGTCTATCAGCAAACGCTTGTTCAAAAAGCCATGTTCTGACTTTCACATGCATATCTCAAAGCATTTAGGGGTACGAAAAGCTCTTCTCATTTCATGAACAAAAGTTTAGTTACAAAAATTTCGCTGTGGTTGCTTTCACTATACAACTTCTGCTTGCCTCTTTTACTAACTATGAACAGGAAAGGAGAAAATCCTAAAAGACTAATCGCAACGGCGTCTCTGAGATGATCTCTGAGACGGGGACTGCTCGTTGGTTCCCGCATCCTCCCCACCAGCAGCTGGTGCTCGCTCAGCCTCAAGCTGCAGCCAAAGAGGATACGAACATTCAGATTCAAGGAATGATACAAAGCAAATAAAACACATGGAGAGAGTCATACCTCGAGGATCCTACGGCGCTGTCTCCGAACCAAAGCCTTTGCACTCTAATAGGCACGAAGCCATTCCTGCACTATCTCAGCAGGCACCTATGGAAACAGACCAGGCATTTCAAATACAAGAGCAAGGATAAAGTAGGAAAAATAAAACCAGAAATAAGGCAATACCTGTGAAACCCCGGCTGGTAGCGTGTAAAGCTGGGTCATGCAAGGAGTAAGCGCCAGTCGCTCCTCCTCCCCATCATCGGAATGGAAGGAGACAAAAGAAGGGGCCCGCGGCCAGACAGGAGCAACAGCAGGAGCAACAGCAGCTGAAGCTAAGAAAACACGGCAGTACTCCGTGTAGTCTCCTGCCTGAAGAAGCAAACCTGCCCAATCCCTTATCCGAGCATTCCTCAAGTCCTCCTTAGACATCGAAGAAGTGGACCTCATTGATGTTGGAGGAGGAGGAGGAACAAACTGAAGCGCCTCAGCACGCGGACGCCACTGACTAGCCACCCGGTCACCTAAGTACCAGGCCGAGCAAAATGGACCCTCGAGCAAGCTACGGGTACGGACCAGAACCCTGGAACGTGCAAGAGGGGCATCCTCTGGTACACCACCCCAATGGTCAAACTGTACCTGCAAAACGAGATCAAATCAGCCACAACGTAAGGATATGCAAATCTAAGGACACGAAACCCAAAGAAAAAGGTACTTGATCGACCGTCAGTCGGTCCAAAACTCGTCGCCACTCGGGAAGGCTCAAAACTGGTGACCGTGGCCTCCGTTGCCCCGCCAACCATCGCTCGTAGCGAGGTATACAGTTCGCATCTCCATGCCTAGTCTCAGGAGGAAACTGGAGAAGGTGCTCGAAAGCCCAGAACTGAAAAGCAGATTAACCAAAACAAGTTCAATACTAAGAGAAGTCAAAACAGGAAAGGAAGCAAGAGAGAAGGATATATACCTCAAGCGCCTGGTAGTGACCGCCAAGGATGGGACTCTTGTCCCGTGAGCAAGCTCCTAGATTTCCATACAAGGTGGCCAAAGCAGACGATCCCCAATCAAACTCCCTAACGGCCTCCAAACGCTGCAAAGGAGCCAGAAGCTGTGTGTGTACCGAGCTATCCTTGTTGGCAAACAACGTTTGCCCAAGGAGATAAAGAAGGAAGGCCCGCGTCAGCTGCCCGATACTCACCTGAGTAAGGATGTCAGCCGTCATATAAGTCTTGCTCAGCCAAGCAACGTTAACGTGGCCTCGAGAATGAAGAAGAGGCACCTTGCCCAAGAACCACTCCAAGGCCCCTATCCGCTCCCAAAGTCTAGGATCAACTCGGAGGGAAGCTCCACCCACTCGTAGGCCGGTAAGCAAAGAAAAGTCGCCAGGAGTAATCGTCATCTCACCAGCAGAAGGAAAGTGGAATGTGTTGGTGGTATCCCACCACCTCTCAACCAGCGAGGTCATCAGTGATCAATCCATATTTGGAAGATTGAGACCCAGAACAAATGCTTCGAAGCCAGCAGCACGTACCAGTTCCCGAGCCTGCTCCGATAGTGTCAAAAACCATCTGTGCACCTCCTTGCCTCCACCACGAGCCTCCAGCCTCCTATTTCTCTGCCAAAGACAAAAAGAGAGTTAAACTTATGATTGCATAAACAAATAAAAAGTTAGGGGCATCAAATTAACATTTAAAAACATGCATTGCCTAAACAGGGGGCATGGTTATTCTAGTCTTTTTAAATAAAACAATTCCGACCCATTCACGCCCCTAGCTGAAAGGGATTTCATCCCACAAGTAAGGAACTCACTTTTAAATCATGCAAAAATTAAAAACTCCAAACTAAAGTAAACATTTTTACTTTTCAGGAAACTCACCAGTACATTGAGAACACTCAGGTGCAGCTCAGGTTCCCGACGAACCACCTCGGCCTCTGGGCCACCAACAGGAATACGGTACTGCAGGAAACCGCCATAACCTAACCTACACGAAGGAAGTATGTAGGTAGCAGCATCGAACAAACCCGGCTTTTCAATCGCTTCCTCATCGGATGAGGGATACTCACACCTACACCGAGGTTGCGTGGAAGAACCTGCAACGTCTGTAGAAGAGGATGGCGGCAAATCAACAGAGGGTGGCGCGTCCATCTCGTTGGAAGCAGGAGCGACAACACCAATGGCTGCAACAGCCGAAATCGGTAGTGAGGATAGTGGAAACCGGTGGTGATGGCCGGAGGAATGACGGTGGCCAGACTACGGTGGGGGAGAACGACGACGAACGGTGGTGGACGGACGAGAGGAACAGAGAAGAAGAATGAAGATTAAATGGGCCGTGAAATCGATTAAACCGAACTTAAATCAATTTTCTGACCTTTGACGTTCTAGCGGCCGAGATTTCGATTCCTCGGCCGAAATATCTTTTCCTCGGCCGAGTGATCGATCTTCTGGCCCCCTAATCAATCTCACACAGCAGCATCAGATCTTGCTCAATGCACTGACTCAAGTCATTATGGAATTCTGGGTCCATGACCAACATAAGCAAGATCAAGCCATCCTTGGGGGCATCCCCGAGCCAATACAACGTGATCAGAACTAGCCTTGGGGGCACGCCCGAGCATGGAAAAACGTCAAAGACTCTCTCTATCCCAGCAAAGCTTGCCATTACTAGCCACTTGGCTACCAAAGATTGTCAGCCCCAAGCTCTCAAATTCACACCATTCAAATAGCAAGTTCCACGCTCACTGTCCTAGCAACCCTGTCATCATAGGCAATTTGCTCGCCACCTCAACCGCCTTGTGCATACTATCTCAGTCATTCAGCAGCTCTGCTATTCATCACCAATCACCTCAGCAGCTCCAAGCCCACCATCTCAGCGGCTCTACGCCCACGCCCATTATTCAGCGGCTCGAAGCCCATTATCATAGTGGCTTTATGCCCGTATCAACTCAGCGGCTCTACGCCCATTATCTCAACTGGTTCAAAGCCGTAACAACTATCTCAACAGGCTCTACGCCGCCCCAACAATCAAGACATCATCAATTCTCAAGCTCTACGCTTGAATGCTCAAAATCTAACATTTTGAATGCTTGAAGCTCTTCGAATGCCCAACCACTGTGTACTGGATGCTCAAGTTCTACACTTGAATGCTCAAGCTCTACGCTTGAATGCCCAACCACTGCGTACTGGATGCTCAAAGCCTGAACTTTGAATGCTCAGATTCTGCCGTCCGAATGCTCGAACTCTACGCTCTGAATGCTCAAGTTCGGAACTTGAAAAGAAGCTCTACGCTTATATCAAACACACACGCACGGGCCCGTGCACATTTGCATCAATTGCATCATCATTATCACATCGAGTCTGCATCATCATATCTGTTCACATCTAACAACCATCATCACATATATACACTCTGCATATCTCTCATGAAACAGGTCAACCCTGTAATCAACCAGCTCTACGCCTTGGTTTTATTGATCGGTCCAGCGCCTTGATCCATTGGCTCTACGCCAAAACTTATGATGAGAAAGCTCCGTGCACAGACCATCAGAATGCAACCAGCTCTACGCTTCGGTTCAAATCACGTCAAGCTCTAAGCTCTGACACCTCAGGCTTTCGCCTTATGATCAATACCAGCTCCGCGCTTCGGTTCTATCAAGCTCAAAGCTCCAATCTCCTCAGGCCCTCGCCTCATGACCACAACAGGCTCTACGCCTCAATTCTATCACCTTAGGCTCTCGCCTTGTGACTACAACCGGCTCCGTGCCTCGGTTCCATCACGTCATAAACCACCACCTCAGGCTCTCGCCTCATGACTACAACCGGCTCCCTGCCTCGGTTCCCTCATCCCCAAAGCTCCGTGCTCTAGTTACTGGCCTTGCGCCCCCTATATCTCAAAAATGGCGTCCGATTCATCCCCAGCAGATGGCTTGGATTCCACCCCAATTACATCAATTCCTTCCAGTTCATTCGCAAGGATGGGCTACCCTACAGAGCTTCCTTCAGTCAAAGTAAGGATTATCAAGAAAAGCAAACGCACCTGCCATGTACTGATCTACCCCAAAATACTAAGGATGCTCTCCGCAAAAATTCCCTAGGCAGCCCCGCGCTCCTTCAACTATCCTCCGCCAAAACCCTGGCTCAGTCTAGGTACGTCACTACAGCTTTTTAAGCCCGAATGTACGTTTTCTGTCTCTAACCCTCCAAACTTTTTATTTTTCTTTATTGCCCGCCCGAACTACAGTTGGTCTGAATTTCCCTTGTGGAATACGTAGGCAGCCTCCCGGCCCGACCATAACAAAAACCTTTTTCGAAAACCCCTTGGAATAGTGGTTGGACCAAATTGAGTTGTTTTTTACAGCTTTGACTCTTATTTAAACATGTCTCGAGATCCGTCTGAGCTCAATCAAAGAGGGGCATCTGTAGACACCCCAATTTAGCCTAACAATTATTTGAAGTCCCACCTTGGACCATCCCAATGATGAAATGGATACGGTGATTGCTGATTGACTTCTCGAGAACCTTAGGACTTTCGATAAGAATTTTGAGCCACTTAGAGGACCCAATCCAGAGCCATACAGCCTTTCAGACAGAAATACAGAATCCTAGGAGAATCCATCTGTCGGCCGTAACATTGATCTCACGGCCTTAAAATCATTTCTTCACCCGAGCAACCTGTTGCTTGAAAATCTCCCTGAGAGATCAATCCCTCAGCCGCAAGATCTATCCTTCGGTCGCAACATCCATTCCTCGGCCGCCAGATCCTTTACTCGGCCGCCAGATCCTTTGTTTTCCAGACTCTGGAATGTTCTGTCAGACATTTGATCCAACTACACTACCTTCCCGATGCGTTCGGGCTACGCTCAAAGATTACCACGAAGAGTTTATATTGCATTGCAATCGTGCATTTTGATTGGCTGGAGTGAGTCACCAATTGCCTATATAAAGGGCCTTTGGGTTCCGAAAATAACAACAACAAAATACACCAAATTCGTATACTTCCATACTTTCTCAAGCCACGAAACTCTGCAAAAATACTCTCTCAAACCCCCTCTTCAAAAGCCCTAACCTCCCGAAGGCAGCCATCAATCCGACGATCAAACCCAGAAGTTCAAACCCTAACCCTAGGATTTTCAAAGAAGCAATCAGTCAATCGCAATCAATCCGAAGCAATTAAGCAACTGAGGGATCAAGCTGGTGAGGCCCAACGGCCTCTGGTTTGTTTTATTTACTGTATTCATGCTTAATCATAGCGTTTTGATCATCTGCTAACTTTTCTGTCTGGTGTGAGGAAGAACACCGACCAGGGCTTCGATCCCTCGGCCGGTATATAAAACCAGGAGGATCCCTCGGCCGTGACATCCATTCACCGGCCGCGGGATCCATCTCCCTGGGACAGTTTGTTTTGCTTTTCTGCTTTCTGATGCATGCTTTACTTATCGCATTGGCTCACCTTATTTACTGTTTAAAGGCTTAATTAAACAGAATATGTGTTAGAATTAAACAAAGCATCTATATGTCTTATGTTGAATAATTATGGGCCAGCCTCACGGCTGGGCAGAGAGGGGTGCCTAACACCTTCCCCTTAATGCACTCTTGGCTCCTGTACACAGAATCTCTATCTGTTTTCCTAGTTTTAATAAACTGGGTGGCGACTCTGTTTTGATGATAACCGCTATCGTGTGGCGATGTTCCTAGCCATGGGAATGTTCATGATCTTGGTTTATGAAGCAAGCAACCAATCGAGTAACAAACGATCAATCTGTATGGCGATACCCCGTCTGGGAGGTGACTACATATACCCTAAATAAAACTACTCTAGTAGATTTTTTTTTATGGGGCTACAGAGGAATCTCTTATGGGTCCTAATAGAATCACTATTATTGGTTTTTAATCACTACCGGCACAACTGGAGTGGATACCCACACTTTAGGATACCCACACTTTATCATATGGGTCTTTCTACAATACGCCCACTAGGCTGATGGTAAGGAGACAATAAAGTAAGGAACTTACTCTGACATCTTTTATGGCTACTTTTCACACTCACTCGACTATTTGATTTTTGTACTGTCATAGCTCTTAGAATTCCTATTTTAGCCTTCCTGTCCTTTTAAGGTCTAACCCATTCCCTATCTCTTGAGTTCCCTCTCTCTAGTCTCTACAAGCACCGAGCTCTAAAGGCCCGATCTACTTTCCCAATTCTCTCTCTATTCACAAACCAATGTATGTATATTTGCTGAGGATGAAAACAATATTTTGAGAACTCTAATAAAATTGATTCCCAAATTTATCGATTGCTTGTCTCCCAAATTCTAATATTACTTGATTCAGCACGAATTGCACGAAATAGTTGATTAATGCATCTCTCTAGCCTCTGTCTATCATGTCCCATATTCTCTAAATGTAATTCAAAATAAGGAATCGAAGGTCTAAATTGATTGCCCGACTAAAAAACAAGAACTCTACAATCAGATCTTACAACATTGGAAATGGGAACTTTTAATTTTGACTACAACGGCAACAGTGGAAGAACCAGAAGGCCATTACTAAAGAATTGCGCGCTCAAAACAATACAAGCCAATCACCAACCCAATCCTACATCCATCCTTCGGCTAACTCAGTAAAAAAATACACTGGAAATCAAATCTAGATTTATAAAAGAAGAGATTTATAAAGAGAAGAAAACCATGAATGATGGAGAAAAACAAAGCATGAGTAAAACCCATGTCTGTTGTCAATAAAAAAAAAAGTACCCATGTTGGTTGAGTAATGTGAGAAAGAGCACGGGCGGGGTGAGAGAACCATATTCTCCCCTGTTCCACGTCCGCACGTTCAACTGAGTTAAGTTTCAAACCCATAAATTACATAGCTCAATAAAAAAGAAGGTAAAAATGAAGTGCTATTTTTCGATGGGAAATATTGAAAATGGCCAAAGAAAAAGTAAATGGAGAGCTACCGGAAAAAGTCTAGTTTAGGAACACCTTGGCTGTTGGGGTTCGTCAATGGCGAGGATAGAGAGAGAGAGAGTTGGGTGATGTAGAATTATTAAGTGTGGGGTTATTTTTGTCATTTGCTTCACAACTTCAGTAATCTTCAAATATTCACTATGGTATGCCCTTAGGGCTGACAATAGCTTTTGCCTTATTATATTACGTTTTATTACAATTTATACGTTCAATTTGGTAAGCGATTTGACACAACCTCGACAGCTTTATACATGAGATGATGAATAATGTACTTTTACCAATTACATATACCTCAGTGTAGATACATAGATGTTAGGGGTATATCAATTTGTTACATTTCAACCACATCTCTCTCACATACATGTGGATCCCTAACGTTTATTGTGAAATTCTCATACATGCATGTGCGAGAGGTGTTGTTGGAGTGTGACACATTGATGTGTCCTTAGCATTTTCCTATATACATACTCGAACAGCTAGATTGGATACCCCTTCAATTTGGACTTTATCTATTCTAATATATAAATGGAGAGCACCAGTTTGGTGTCTCCCTTTTTTGTCATGTTTTTTCATTTCTAAAAATGGACACCCAATTGAATTCATTGGAGACTTAATTATTACCAAATAAGTGTACGATCGTACAGAAAAACTAACCTTATTATTCAGAAGGCCGAAGCCAATATTACAACTGATGGGGAGGAGAGTACAGCGGAAGAGAGAAGGGAGAGCTAGGATTTTAGAGAGAGCGAGAGGGTAATCCTGAAAAACCTGCCTCAACCCTTACAGACTCAATCTATTTATAGACTCAAAAAAAAAACCAAATGAAATGAAAATGAAATACAAATTACACTCAAATTGAAATGAAGATTCTAGCCGGGTACACCTGGGGCCCCATCGTCGCCTTAGTCTTCACCGAAAGTAGAGTGTGATCATGTCGACTCCACTATTGAGTCCTTTGTCCCTGAAAGTAGTTTTGGCATTTTGTCAAATTATTGGTACTTTTCTTTGCCTTTTTTGGACTGTGATAGACGTTCAGCCATCAACTCTGCCATGCTGTCCCAATAGTCACCTAAAGTAGGTGTGTCCATATTCGCCTCATCTTCGTAGGGATCCTGGGATTCCCCTGCTAGGCATGTGAAGGGATTATTGTCTTCTTCTTTGGATTTAGCTGATGTCATGGATTCGTCATCAGCTGTATCAGTTTGAACAGTCTGGAGGAATTGTTCCTTCATGAAATCCATAGTTTTCATGACAATTTCGTCATCTGTGCAATTAGGAAACTTAGCCCTGATTTGAGCTGAGATTTCTAAAAACGAATTTTTAACGGACAACTGTTCCTTCTACTTTATTTGTTGTCTCAATTCCTGGGTTTTCATTTTTACATCATTGATGGTTTTCTGCATATCTGCTTGCTTCCACCACCGATATTGGAATGTCCTCTGGAGGATTGGAAGTCCCAATTGACTTTTACCAATTTGAAGATCCCATTTCCAAATCCACGGGATACCGAAAATTGTCATTGTATCAAGAAAAAGTTTTCTTTCAGGAACATCGCCCCTCAATTGGGAGTAACATTTGTGGAAGGACTCTATTTCCTTCTGAATATCAAATGGCAAATAATCTTGCAACGGTCCAAATTTAGACCACCATTCAAAGAACCAATTTGGAAATTCATTTTGTCCAACCAGCTTTGGACACAATTTTAAAAATCAAGAATGCCTTCTATGCTGGTTTTGATAGTAAAAAGCTTTAGTAAAGGCTTCAATGTAGTCCCAGTAATTGTACTGGATCGGAACTCCATTTTCCGATTTAATAGTCAAAGATTTCGATTTGCTTGGGTGTATTCCCCATTTCTGTATTGGAATGACCATTTTAATTACGGCCTTGCTGTAGCTAATTGGACTTTTTTGTCCAATTTTGCTATCATAGGTGTGGCGAATTTCCACTGATCCAGTTTCTGTGAGCAATCATTCCAGTTCTCCTATGGGGAGAATTTTGATTTGTTGGAACCCTTTGGTGTTTAATGTACAAGTAATGTTTCAATCTAGTCAGTAAATTCATTGCTAAGTACATTCATGTGATGGCCATTACACTTTTGTAGCCACATTTATCTATGGGGCTAATTGTTACTTAGATAGGCACCAACTGTGGACAGATTTACAACAACATTGTGTTATCACCCCTTGGGTGGTATTAGGGGATTTCAATGCCATTAGGAATCCCAATGAAAAGTAGGTGGTGATATGACTTGGTTGCCTTGGATGGAGGAATTCAATACATGCCTCCAATCAACTGAATTAGTTGACCTCAGATACTCTGGCTGCCACTTCACTTGGTCTAATAAGCAGCTAGGGAATGCCCACATTAGCACCAAGATTGATAGGGTCCTGGTCAATGAAAGTTGGATCAAAGACTTCTGTTGGTCCAATGCTCATTTTCACAACCCTGGAGTGTCTGATCACTCCCCTGCTGTTGTATGTCTGACAGCTGCTTCACCTCCAATGAAAAGGCCTTTCAGGTTCTTTAATTTCTTGGCTAGACACACAAAATTCCTTGAAACTATTCAGCAAGTTCGGAGAAAAGTAATCATTGGTAATCCAATGTACTGTGTTTGTGAGAAACTTAAGTATCTGCAGGAGGATATGAAAAAGCTGAATACAAGTGAATTCAATGATCTGTCATCAGGGGTGGCTTCCTATAAACCACAATTGGAAGCCATCCAAAGAGAGCTGGGATTGAATCCCAATGATCATGCTAAGCAGGCCATTGAAAGGGATCTGTGCAAGC
Organism: Rhododendron griersonianum; assembly: GCA_018127125.1. Classification (NCBI taxonomy): domain Eukaryota; kingdom Viridiplantae; phylum Streptophyta; class Magnoliopsida; order Ericales; family Ericaceae; genus Rhododendron; species Rhododendron griersonianum. The sequence goes on along the minus strand of CM030796.1, from coordinate 26,009,758 downwards.
AATACCTAGTGTATGCTATTGCTAGGGCTGAAGAAAGTTTAGCCAAACAGAAGTCAAGGATCCAATGGCTCAAGTCAGGGGACCAATGTACTTCATTTTTCTTCAAAACCATTAGTAATTCCAGGAATAGGAACATAATTTCTAGTTTGGTTTTGGAGGATGGATCAATTACCTAGGACATTGAGTTAGTAAAGCACACCTTCATCAACTACTACACAAACTTGTTAGGGACCAAACATGTGAGTGATTATTCTGGATCCTCCAGAGTGAACCAACTCATTACTAAGAAACTCTCCCATTCTCAAAGTTTGGATATGGTGCTTGAAGTTACTGATAAAGTGATCAAGGACACATTCTGGTCTCTTAATCCTCAAAAAGCACCTGGTCCAGATGGTTCAATGTTGCCTTCTTCTTTTTTTGGGTAAATCAACTTGAAATTGAAAAAGAGGCTAACCGAATATACAGCTTACAAGGGGCATACCCCAGGAGGAAAAGAAAATGAAAACATAAAAGATTGAAGAAAATTTCTAATGCCAAATGGCTACATGGGCTAAATGATATGCGTTGTTTCCAATCCATCTAGTCAGAGGGAAAGAAAACAACGCCAAAATGACATGAAGAACATGGTTGAAATGACATGAAGAACATGGTTGAAATGACCAGAAGGTCTCTTTGTTAACCTGAGCTTGGGCCTTCCATCCTAGGCTTCCTAAGCATTACCAAAAGATATGGAAATAACTGGTAGTAGATAGTTCAATTACAATCAGCTAGGAACTAGCATACTCAATGAACTACACTCAAAAGAACACTGTTGACGAGAGGAGCCACCAGCAACACCTAGCTGTCCAGAGGGATCACCAACTACTTTGTGTAGCAACAACAGCAGCAGTAGCACTACTCATTTGCTGGACTGAACACAAAATGAAAACAGTGGCCATAACAGCTAGCAAGACAGCAACAGATAGCAACAGCAGTAGCAGTAGCAGTAGCATTGGCAGCAAGCCACGGCAACAAACAACAGGAGCACGATACGCCATGTGAAAACCGAGGTCAGAACAAACAAAACCAAGCAGTCTCATCTCCCTACTGGACAGCAGTCACACATCAAACTGGACACAGTAACCTCAGATATAACAGAAAATCTGGAAATGGATGCATTGAACATGAAACCGATAGATGCTAGGGACAAGCCCCCTAGGAAAGCATTAAACATTCCAAGGGATAGCCCCCCAAGGATAGGCCAATTAACCTCAGTCCAGAATCAGTCCAGTATGCAGATTCTAAGTAGTATAATAAACCCTTTGTTAAACTGTTAACAGCAATTATGCATTAAACAATTTACCCCCAAAAAAAATTAGGCAACAACAGACAGTTGTGTACAACTCATTGTGAAAGATAGCAGGCTATAGTTAATCTTTACAACTCATAAGTGCTTCCACAACAGACAGTTGCCTATCTATGAAGGACACAGACATAACAGCAGCTTTAAAGTTTCTGACAGCAGCCACAACAACATGATATGATCAGCTAATAATTCAACCAAAAGACAACCACTTGGTTAAGAAGTCCACTCCTCACAAAGCTTATATCTCCTCACTCTACTCCTCCTTCGGAGCCTAATTCACCAACACTCTAAAAGTAATAGGGTGAGCTATTACTCCCTCACAAAATGCCTCCCTCTATTTGGATGGAAAGGGCCTAACCTAGAGAACTACTAAATTGGGGGTACACACTGTAATAATAAACCCATGTATCCATGTACTTGCCAACAAGTGGGTTCTCAGACAATGTCAATTATTCATGCTGCCATAGAGTGATATGCCCATAAGAAGCAAACACTACATTGCAGTTTTTGGGCTTAACATTACAACAAATTTTTGTTCCTAGGGGTTGTTCAATGACACCAAGGAATCCACAAAGAGGTAAGAAAAGAACCATGAAAAAGCTTTTTACCCACACTACTAGAAAAGAATCAACAAATATCACCTTAGCAAAGCTATGAATTGTACTCAAGCGCTACCCCAATTCTATAATAGTATTTCAAGATGCTCCAAGTAGAATCCAACATCATGGATACCCACGTAACTCCTCCTGTCAAAGTTGGTTTGTCAATTACGTGAATTAATCAGCTTCTTCAAATAACCAGTATCATCTAGCTACCTTACAATACATAGACTAATTATAACAATTCATGCAGCTAAAGAGAAACAGATATGCAGAAGAAAACTATGCGGCACCCCTACACTTACAAGCAAGACTTTGAACTCAAGAAAGTTGGAGTATAATATACAAGTTGACCAAACTTTAAAAAAACCAGCATAATGAAGGCAAAAAACGCATGCGAGAAGACTATACCTCCACCACCATTCATGATCTTCGGCAGCAAGCTGAAAGTACGTCAAGGCCACAGTCACAAAAACAGTTACGATGATGAGAATTATGAAGACAATGAGCAAAATGCCACATATGGTGTAAATCCGGTGACCCCATATGCTAGCCAACAAATAGTAAGTCTCGACGTAGATAACACCATAGGGCAATATCCCCGCCACTGCCATCTGGGGTAAAGTACCCCTGTACCAGCGAAGAGTTGGAATCTCTCTGGGACACTTGGTGGTTCTGCATGGAGCTTGTAAATCGGACCCCACTATTTCTCCCAGCAATTCCACCAAACAAAAGCAACGGTGATGCTCCAAACAGCCATATAGACAACAATAACAGAATCGTCCCTAGTGGAAGGGCTGCATTCACTCTGTACGTGATAGCAACAAAATTTAGGAAGCAGAATGCAAGGAGGAGTGGCCCTCCAAAAACACATCCTGTCAGCAGTATGTTCCTTACCTGTCACAGCGAAAGGTTGAATTTTTCTAATGAGTCCACATGGCTTACTTTCAATAAGCATAATCAAATTCAAAGTAAAAAACACGTAAAGAACTCCCAAAAAACACACCCAATTGGTCCCTTCAAGCTGGTAATATAAAGAAACTACTGTATAGCCTGCAATAACAGACGTAATTGCATAGACAAACACCAGCGCAGTGAATAGTGTTCCTCAGCTACATGGTTGAAATACTCCAACCACTCCTAGCATTATAATGAATATCGAACTGCATGGAGCAATAGAAATTGCATAAAAAATATCAGATAATTTGCAACGTGCCAAATTGAACTCCATGTTCACGGAAAAAACAACAAAAAACAGTTGCAAAGAGAAACTTACAGAACGAATAATTGGGTGCCAGAACCAATGGCTGCAGCAAACAAAGACTTGTGCTTTGGATACCGAAAAACATCACCATGGATGCTTTTCCATCCTCTTCTTCTTGATTATCAAACAACTCCTCATCACTCACATACCTTCCAGAAAGTGAATAGATTTACATAACATTCGAAGTAAACAAAACATACTACAAAAAAATACAATGTACGCGTGGCATTCATTTTTATATTAACGCTTACTTATTAATATCCTTCTCGAGGACTCGCACATAAAACGTCAACAGACAACCAAGTACGATGAGAACTCAAACACGAGTTCATAACTGCGAACTAGTGGACTCTCCGGTAATGCGGCAGTGTAGAAGACCAAAGGTATTTATCTATCCTCTTCTCAAACAGGTTGTCTGTTTCCTTCCATCTCACTGTGTATGTGAACTCCACTTCAACTTCCTCGTCTTCCGATAGGTCCACCACAGAATTTGTGCCTGTTCTAAGAGTGATCTCAATCACATGTCCCTTATTGTAGAGGATCTCAAATTCAAGATGAGTATAGAGGTGGTATTGTTCAACTATACCACCATCATAATGCTTGTCTTCAACCTTTCCAATGAAAGCCCAAATTGGCAAGTCATCGTAGTACATTTGAAAGTAATAGTCACGCGCAAATGCAGCTCGGAACTGAGAAACTTCTTCTTTTGTCAGTTTCTTTTTACATGCAACTTCAGACTCCTTCTCAACTAGAAAGTCGAGTTTATATGTAGTAGAAACAAGACGATAACCATTCAATACCTCACCTAAAGATTCTTTCTTCTGTTCCACCTGATCTGGCAATGAGGTGGCCCCATAAAAAGAAAAATAAGATATGGTTAATAGCGACGCCTAAAGAGCAGCAACTAAAGCTTTCATGTAAAAAATGAAGATGAAAACCTGGTGAACAGTAGGGAAGATCATTATAAGCATATGTTTCACTGAAAACAAAGAAAGGCAAAAACAAGAATAGTATTAGAAACCTGATATAAAGGATTCAATCTAAGGAAACAAGAAAATATGTATTAGGCTAGGATCTTGTGCTATCAACCAGACTTTCCAAATGAAGCAATAAGCAAAGCTATTCCTACATTAAAACTTTGCTACATATCTCATAAATCATAATGTAATGTGGTAATATTCAGCGTAGTCGCATACATTGAGAAATACAGGAAGTACACAATCAAACCATTAGTACGGCCGCGTTGACATAAAGCATGCACTATCAAGAAAATAGCAATGGCATAGGATGAGAAGTCGATCACTTTGAGAGGATTCATGATCAAACATGATAATTATTAGGAGTTGGCTAAACAACTCTGGTAATAAGATCAACAATAGTACTTACACAAGGAAGCAAATAAAAGATTGAAGCAACATACCGAACGGTCCATACCCCATAAACTCCATATGTATGGAAGGATCAAGGAGTGAAGCATTTACCTAGGATTATGAAATGGGCCTGCCTTGTTTGCATAAAGAGGGATTGTGTCTCCGGCTTTGTATTGATGGTTTGACCCAGCTGATCTCACTTGACTTGCACAAAACATTATGAGAAAAGCAACAAAACAAATTGCTGAGCATTCAGCCATTCTCCTAGCCCTTTAACAGAAGAACATAATCAAATTCCATGAAACAGCCTTCGAAAAAGGCTACATGACTACATCAAATTGATGGTAGAGTATACAGAGACAAAAGTCAAGAAATATTGACTTCATGCCTCTGGCAGAGTCTGCAAGGTTGTGTGCACAAACTTTCAAGGATCATTCCACAATGGTAAGGACATTTTTTATTAGATCATTACATCTTTGTATCTTCGTTTGGGAATCTCGAACAATGCTTTCAGCTGTTTCCAATAGGCCAAGATAAGTAAAAAAAATTTTTTTTTTGGGAAATAAAGGAAAGTGAAGTAGGAGTACCAAGATAAGTAAATTGCCGTGTACAAGAAGCAAAAAAGAAAAAGACGGTGGACGTTTTGACATAGATAGTGCTTGCAAGAATATTACAGGTGGAGATATAGGTGAAATGAGACGGAAGTACATGGTGGTAGCAGCATCAGAATGGGGTGTTCAAAGAATGACGTTGTCACTGTGCAGAGAATTGGATTGGAGGTGATCAGTGGCGGACGCAGATTTGTGCATAGTAGAGGCCCAAATCACATGTATTTCAATATAGATCATAAAAAAATATATTTCGTACATATATATTGCTACTTGCGACATCCAAGGAAGAGACGAGATTATGTGTATGTGCATAGCCACCATTCAATTTTTTAAACGCAACCCAAAAACGATTGATTCCTTGATATTTAAGGGATTTTTTCCACAAACATATACGAACTTTAAGAAATTTTCACTCAAGAGACTTGCAGGAGCCAATCCCGTAGAATTAATTTAAATTAACGTAAGAACTAGTATAGTACGTTGTAATATTTGGAGTTGATGAGGGGCCGGGCACCCCCCGGCACCCACTTATGTCCACCACAGATGGTGATAACACACTGAGAATCTTGATTGCTTAAGTAAACCAAACTTTGAACAAATCATAGCTAAATGTAAGCCTTTTGCAAGGATAATAGAATTTACAGGAAATAGAAATTCAATGATAACAGTGATAGTATTTTTTGTGAAGATCCACAAGTTGTGTGATGATAAATGAGGTGGGAAGAACGAAAAGTGGGCAACAAGTCCAAATCCAAGTTCAAACAGCAACAATAAAGAGCTACTGATATCCAAGACCATGATGGCTACCATCAGTAAATTAGTCAATCTATTCAGTCATTAATCGCAAATGCTAGGTTACACAGGGGTGGACCAAGGGGGTGCAATTGGGGGCCCGGGTCCCCGCACACCTCCCAACTATCTCATTTTTTTACTATATTTTGGGTTTTGTATGTAAAAATTGTGAAGGAAGGTCCCCTCAAAATTGTGTTATTATTATATATAAGAATAATATTTTATTGTTAATATATGTATACATTTCATTTATGTCATTTGGTCCCCCGCAATAAGAAGAATCCTTGGTCCACCACTGGCTAGTTAATTCATGGAATTCACACAACATAAGCCGATAAATTGTTCTAACATCACATCTAAGAATGAGAATTCGGGGGTTCAGTACACACAAACTACTTGTACAACTCTCACTCTTTGTACTGATTTACTAATCAACACACAAAAACAAGCATTAAGAAGTCAATAAATTGCAGGAAAGAAAGACGAACCAGTTTGGTACTATATGTTTATAGAGAGAGAGGAGGAGGAAGAAGACGAGCGCAGGCCTAATACGTTGGAAGTATCCATGGACGGAGTCCACACCAAATCGCCTGAACCTAATATAGGTTGAATAACCCATATCCATTTAAAAAGGCTAAAGCCTTGTAAATGGTGAACTGTCCAGTTGTATATTAAAATCTAACTCTTTTTCTATTTATCCGACGGGGGACTTAACGTTTCACATGTTCCTAACAGTTTCAGCAATCAGATTGCCTAGTTCCTGGGTACCTTGTTGGTAGAGAGAGAGAGTAGTGGTATATAGTAGGGCCGTTCCGCTTTCCTTTTTAACCTTTTTTTTCAAAAAATATGTAATTTCAAGATCAAATATAATAATGAAAATGAAAAATAAATGTTTAATTTTTTTTTTCACTGTTTAAAAAATCTCAATAAAATCTATCAAATAATTTTCATTTCAGTAAAAAAAATTTAACCTTTTTCACTGTTCATCATGTTTAAAACATGTCGATTTTGTTTGGTTGGGAGTTTAGTTTTGGTAGTGGGTGGAGAGAAATAGGGTAATGATTGAAAATAGGGGTAATGATTGGAGAGAGATAGAGAGATATGAGAATGTAATAATTGGAGAAATAGGGTAATGATTGGAGAAAGAAATAGGGTAATGATTGGAAAACAAAACTAAAACAAAATTAAAATGGGAATCAAACAAGGTGGTTATGTTCAGAAAATTTATGGTTGCAAATACCTTGGCCCTTCTGTTTGGGGCTTGATATTTGCACGCTTGCGAGAGGGCATCAGATGGTTCCAGAGTTCTCTTCCGTCATTATTAGCTGATGGAGGATTTGCGTCGGTGTCCATGGTGGTTGCGATCTGTCGGTTGAGCTCTTGGCTTGAGGGTTTATGCGCTGTTTTCTCGACAGGTTCTCCGTTCCTCTTCTCTCTCTGATTTTTCTGCTAACTGTTCGTTGTTATTAGTTTTCCGGTGCAAAAATGCACACGCACGCACATACAGCGAGCGAGCGAGCTTGCTGGATTCGTTATTTATTGTTGTTCTGGGTGTTTGGATTCTGGGTAAAATAGATCTAGATTTCTGGCCTCGGTCTGTTTTTATAGAATAGGAGATAAAAGTGTGGAATTTTGGAAGTTGTTGGGACTCTGGACTCAGTAATTAGGCTTCATTGATTCTGGGTTTAATAGATTTGGATATGGATATCTATGCTCCGTATGTTTTGGTGGATTTGGGAGTTCTCTTATAAAATAAAATGTCATATGGGTCTTGTAGACTGCCGCAGACGTTCTTATCTTTGTGTATGTGTATAGTCGTCTTTCTCATTTGGCAATATTTGCTGCTAATAGGTGCTGTAAAGGTATATTTGGCAACACACTGTGAAAATAGTATGTAATGTGTTTGACCTTGCTCTTCATTACTTTGTTTTGTATCGTAGTAAATGAATGCAGTACTTTGCGGATCAAAAAAAAATGAATGCAGTACTTTGCGGATCAAAAAAAAATGAACGCAGTACTTTGTGGGTACATGATTCGTGCGTACATGATGGTGCTGATGATGTCTACTTTGGTTTATGTCCATGGATTTAATTAACATGCTAAAGCTAATAGCTCCAATATGTTCTCTGATTCTGTGTTTCATGCCTGCATGGAGAGGTTTGAATTGGTCTCTGTTTTTTGTCGCTTTTTTTCTTTTCTTTTTTTCAATCGGAAGACCAAATCAGTTCATTAATATTCGTCATACAACATCTACAAATAATTCAATTACGGAGCAAGCCATACAATGGCGTCTGTTCCGTAATTAAATACTCCAATATGGAGCCATTACATAGGCAAGAGCCACTATCTGTTTCACACTGAAAAATACAAGGATCGACAAACGTGGAACACATATCCAGAAACCAGACACCTCGGGATGGCACAGTTCCATACCAAAGACAGTAGAAAAAAGGGGTGGAAATCAGTCGAACACGGGCCAAGCCCAGCCCCGAATGGGCCAAGCCTAGTCCGAGGCAAGAAGACGACTGGAACCACAATGGCAAAGCCACCGAGAGCCACCCCTGGAAGCCGCCATCACCGAACTCCAGCCATACCCCCAACCACCACCGAAAAAAAAAACACACACACACACACACAAAATAGAACTACTGCATACCACATGCCACCTCCACCACTTAACAAATCCAAACCAACTTAGCAAAACCCCGCCAAAAAAATGTAGATCTACTGGATCCCAGATCGTCGGCACACACAAGGACAAACACCTAGCCATTAGGCACGAAATCGGAGACCCCCAGAAGTGGTTCCTGGCGGCGATAGGCCTCACATCCTGCCACCATCACCCACCGTTGCGCCTAGCTGTTAAGCACAAAACCAGAACCCCCAAAATGTGGATCCCGTTGGCCGAACAGTGGTGGTGGAGGGCAGAGACGGGAGGAGATGCACGGACAGGGGTGCACAAGGAAAGGGAGGAAGGAGAGGGACAAGGAGGCGCGGAGGGAGGAGGTGCCGCGAAAGAAGCTGGTGTGTAGCCCTAACTGGTGAAAAGTTTAGAGAGAGAGAGATCGTTTCTTCCAAGTATCAATTGCAATTCTTTTGACCTTCAAGTTTGGTTTTCGTACCAAGTTGGTCCAATTGATAATGTTTGTCAGCCAAACTGGATGGAAAAAATCAGATTGAGGGCAGACGTCATCAATTGGACTAACTTGGTACGAACTGCAATGTCCAAACTACCATCAATCTGATTTTTTTCATCCAATTTGGCATATAGAAGTTATCAATTGGACCAATTTAGTACGAAAACCAAACTTGAAAATCAAAAGAGTTGTAATTGATACTTGAATGACGAAAAAGAGACTCGAATGAAACTACGAGGACCCTTTATATAAATTTCTGCTTTTTTTTTTAAAGAACGAGGTTTCTCATAATTACAGAAAGGCTCCCTGGTAGTTTCTTAAACTATACTTTCTTCCCCTAGTTTTTACAACAATTAAGATGAGTCTAGACAAACTTTTAACTGATTTTTTATCTTTTTCGTCATTTTATATAATTAAGTACTAGTTTTCTAGACCCACAGGAATTTTGTTGTTCTTATTTTTATCTACAGAAGAATTTTTTTTTATATATCACGAGAATAAAAGTGTGTAATATTATTGTTGCTTGCATCCACTGGCGGTTTTGCCCTTTTTTTTTTTGATAATCAAAAGGGTGGGAGGAGGTGACCAGCATATTAACTCCCCCTTGAGCATGACCATGGGGGCTTCCTACCCCCCAATGGAATGTCCGATTCGAGCCATAGCTACCGTCCGTGAGAATGGGCCGTCACCACGGCACTACCTGGTGCACAGCGGCGAGAAATTCCCCTCTTCGGTCTACATACGGGTTCAAAATAAAGCCTATTAATGGCACCACCGGGTACAAGCACAAATGTGCCTCCCGGAGCTCGAACCGGCGCAGGTGTTAAAGAGAGGTGGTGACTCCCACCAACTGGACTATCACCTAGATGGTAGGCGGAGCAAGAGGGATGCTACATACACTACCATCCATCCATTACACCATCAACTACATTTTTGTAGGGCTCACCCCCAGTCCCAAAAAAATACAGAAAAATATCAATAAATTTTAGAATAATATTTTATAGGGCCTTGTAAAAAATCAACTCCAACGGATATCGCTAAGTATTATTTCTTGATTCGTAGGAGCGAAACAACTCAACTGCACAGTTTCGCCCCTACGAATCCAGAAATAACACTTACTGATATTTGTTGGAGCTGATTTTTTACAGGACTCCATAATATATTATTTTAAAATTTATGGACATTTTTTTGTATTTTTGTGGGACCCAAGGTGGGCCCCACAAAAAATGTAGTAGATGGTGTAGTAGATGAATGTAGTGTACCTAGACTTACTGAGCAAAGTATGGGGCTGTTTTTTTTTGTTTTTTTTTTTGATCCGCAGTATGGGGCTGTTTGTTGGGAGATTATTTGGTTGGATAAGCAATATTTCTAAATGAGTAATCTTCTCCCCACCTAATTTGGGTTTATTTTAGAGAAAATTACCTCTAAGTACAGAAAAGTGACACTTAATTCCCATTAAGGAGAGATGAAATACTTAATTACCACTAAGTCCACTTTTACAAAAATACATTTAACATTAATGGAAGTGTCACCTTAGGGTTTTAGGGTATGCTAGGGTTTTAGGGTACCCTAATGTGTACCCTAGTACCCTTGGGTACCCTAAAATCTTAGGGTACCCTAGAATTTTAGAGTTTTAGGGTACCCTAGGGTTTTAGGGTACTTTAAGATTTTAGGTTTTAGGATACCCTAGGGTTTAAGGTACCATAGGGTTTAGGTTTAGGCGCTTTTATAGAGCCCTAGGGTTTAGGTTTAGGCACTTTCATAGGAGTTTTAGGGTGCACTTTCCTATTATTGGGTTTTAGCGGTTTAGGCACTTTCATTGGGTACCCTAGGATTTTAGGCACTTTTATAGGGTACCCTAAGGTTTAGACACTTTCATAGGGTGCCCTAAGGGTTAGGTACTTTCAGTATTTAGGGTTTTAGGCACTTTCATAGGATTTTAGTGTTTCATTAATTAGAGGAGACTTGGTGGGAATTACTTTCTATTTTCTGGATCTAGAGGTAAATTGCCCTTTATTTTATTTTACTTAGCACGAGAATACGAGGGAATTGAAGAACTAATTCTTTCCCCCAAATATTGATAATCCCCCTAATGAGGGTATTCACAAGCCTATGGGACTAATAGTCCACCTCTTTATTGTGAAAACAAACAAAGGAATAGATTCCTTTGGGATTATAAATCCCTAAGGCCAGAAGAAGTTAACAAACGGGGCCTTAATCAATTTCTTAAATTCATCAAAACAAAAGGTTTAAATTTGTACTCAACGAAGCTGATTTTTTTTATTTTGTCAATATTGTATACATCGGCGGGAGTTTGCGGAGTATTAGTATGTTAGTTAACAAGGGATTCAGAGGCTGTCACCCCAAATTTACCTCCCGTAGGGCTTGAACCTCCGGCTCCACAGTATGGAGGCAGGGTGAGACAACCAACTTCACTAGGAAGGGTTTCTCACCCACCCACTGCGATCAGAGTTTCGGATCAACATTTGAATTTCAGACCTACCCGAACCCGAGAGCCATTATTGTTATTGCAACCTGTTCGAAGCAGGGCCTCAAATTGTATGCTTATGCGATATCAGCTCCAGGTAGACCCAAATTATTCTCACCCCCCTTTTTTTTTTGGTAAATGATATTGGCACTCCAAAATTGATGTAATTTCAAAACCACTTTCCTTTGTTTTTTGGAGTGCCTCCATCAATTTTTGGAGTTCCAATATCATTTTCCTTTTTTTCAGGTAATTTCTAAACTTTAGGGCTCGTCCGACCCGACCCGATTGGCAGTCCTACGGCTTTAATAGGGTAAATTGGTCGGTTGATTATTGGGTGGGCGCCAGTGGCAGTCTCTCTTCCCCTGGCCCTGTTCGACCTTTGCAATCGCAGCTTGCGTTTGTGTATATATTTTATTTACAGTTGATATATACAGAAGTTCATCAGGGTGGGGCTGGAGCAAAGAGAAATCAAAGGGATTTGCTTGGTGCAGGAGATGGGCGACGAGGTTGAGAGGAGGAAAGAGGACGACGCAGTGCGTGTACTGAGGGGGAATGATGAAAGAGAAAAAGACGATGACCACTCGCTGGTTCCCCTACTTCCTGGGATCCCATTAGCCCCTTCAAGTCGAGATCCAAAACCACCCAGGGTTATCTTTGTGCTAGAGAAAGCTTCTCTGGTTCCTGCTTATGTTGGCAGGGTAAGAAAGCTTGTACTACTTCCAATATTTTCTCTTGCCAGAATTTTTTGTGTTATCTATATTTGTTTGCCTTTTTGTTTTTGTTTTTGTTTTTGTCCTCCTTATTTGCATACATATCACGTTCTACAGAGCTACCAAATTCTAAATCCAGATGAGCATGCTGATTTCCTACGGAAAAAGAACATGAATCCTTATGATCACAGGCCTGATATCATTCACGAGGTGAATAACTATCCTTTTGTTGATTAAATCCTTTTTACTGGTGTTTGAACTTCAGTTAATTGACAAACCTTCATACAGATTGTCAGGTTTTTTCAGTTCTAATACTTAGGCCTGGGGAGAGAAACAGGCACACAATCTTTTGCATACCTATTTTGTTAAAATCATTTTGCATTTGTTTTTACTAAGTATTAGAAATTGAGTTGTAGTAGTAGTAGGAGTTGGTTAGATAGTGGGATAATTAACCTATTTTGTAGGGTAATGTGTACTAGTGGGTATCAATCTTTCTTGTATAAATATGACGTTTTTGAATCAACAAAGGACGAGTTGAATATTGTTAGAAGTCTTTAATTGTGAAGAAAGAGACCAGGTTCTCCTCAATTTGAGCCAGTTGAAGGTCTTACCTGCTCGAAGTGTCACTCTTCTCTCCTTTCGTTATATTTTTTTTCTTGCCTTGTTTAAAAGAAGGTTTGTTAACAAAAAGAAAATAGTCGGCAGTTGGTCTTTATTTTCTATCTTGGTTTGTGAGGACCTTGGGAACATCTGGTGTAGGGCTGCAAATGGACCGAGCTGTTCACGAGCAGCTCGAGGCTCGGGTCGGCTCGTTAGTAAACAAGCTCGAGTTTTAAGCTCGTTTAGTAAACGAGCCAAGCTCGACCTCGATTATTTGAGCTCGACTAAGTTTGAAGAGCCGAGGTCGAACACGCCAAAGCTTGGCTTGGCTGGGCTCGGTTGCAACCCTAATCGGGTGTAATTTCTTTGGGAAAAATCCTTTGCCTACTTACCGTATGCTATCTCTCGTTGTAATATTAAGATACGATTGGGTCTCACTGTCATCACTTTGTCATATAACACAACACTTCAAAGTTCAAACACACTTTTAGCAACATGACTGGAGAGGGCCCTAGACAAACTGGCAAGTGGCAAGAAATTTGACACTTACACCATCAAGTATTGGTCCTTATGTACCTTTTGCTGGAGCCACTATTTGCATGACATGAAGTGTTTGAACTATTCTATACTTTACACTTACAATGTGCGGTATTTAAACTCAAGTATTTTTCTGGTATCAACATTTTCAGTTCTTTTGGGATCTCAAGATCGCCCAAGCTAGGAATGGGTATCCTATTTAGATAGCCATAATGTACCAGTCACTGGGCCACGAGCTACGAACTTCAAAATTAGATAATTTTTGGTGTCATTTCGATTTATGAAGCCTTATGGAGAAAGTTTTGGCTCCAGGTCATTTCAGCATGAAAATTAATTTTGTTGGCAAGTCAAAGTAACATTTCTGCCAAAACAAAGTAGAACAATTAACAGCTGTATGTACCTCTGGTAGAACTACACAGCTATCAAATAAACTGAAATCCAGAGAAAACAAAAAGGAACCATTTGGCCAAAGCATCCTACCTGATACAGAAGTAATACTAAAGTAATACCCAGGGAGAAGTTCCAATCTAAATGCAAACAATTACTAGGACTGAAATTCTGTTTTTTTTGTTATTCATGCTCATGTTTGTCTTTTCGTGCAAATCTTACATATGTTCAGGCTCTCCTTCAAATTATGGGTAGTCGACTTTGCATGGCTGGTGGTGTACAAGTGATTTATATCAAAACTGTTCATGGGGTTCTCATTAAGGTTGAGCCACATACGCACATTCCAAAAACCTTGGGGCCGTTTTGTGCCATGATGTGTGAGTTTCCCTCTGTTGAATGATATCAGCCTTCTCATTCTCCAACGTGCACCAATTTGCTTTCATTTTTGTTTCATCTGTGCCACTATCTTCCCTCTTTTACAGCACAATTACTGCAGAAGTTGAGTATTAAAGCAAGGGGTAAGGGTGAGAAACTTCTGCGTCTTGTTGAGAACCCTGTGACCAAGTATTTACCTTTAAATTCCCATATAATAGGTGAGCCATTGAAATTATATGTTTATATCCATTCTTTGTGGAACTATTTGAATGACATGAAGTAATGGTGTTCCTTAGGTCTTTCATTTAGTTCAAAGAAGGCTGTACGCATACGGGATTACATTGGTAATATTTGCAATGATCAAAGTCTTGTTTTTGTGGTATGTATATAAATACTCTCGGCTTTCACGCATTGAGTTAGATTTCATATTTTCTTTTGTAAACTGTATCTCATTGGAAATTTTCAACCAGGTTGGTGCAATGGCTCATGGGAAAATTGATTGTGACTACATCAACGATTTTTTGTCAGGTTATTTCCATCAGAATGGTCATTCTTAATTGTTTTCAGCCTTAGTACCATTCCATTCCATTCCATGCATCTATTAGTCAATTGAGATGTTTCTGTGCTTCACCAGTGGCTGGTAAATAATTTCTGCTTATAACATAGTAGTTGTCTGTCCCCACATGCTTCTCAAGTTTGTCTTAAATGGCATGGATTTCGGCTGATTTGTGATATCTGATCCGTCATATGAGAATCTTATGCCACAAAAACTGTTCTCGTGTGATTATCATCTCAGCACATTAGGTTTTCTTCTCTTCTCAGTTTTTGTTATTTTTAATTGGCTAAGAAATGGAAGCCAGTTTTGAGCAAACAGGGAATCTTGGTTTCTTTCCCAGGCCTTCCTTGTTTGAAGATCTTTGCCTGGCTGAGCATAGTAGATTAGTTTGCACTCAGAGGTGTGCGATTGTGACATGGTTTTTGTTATTTTTAATTGGCTGAGAAACGAAAGCCAGTTTGAATTAAACGGGAGAATCTCAGTTTCTTTCCCTGGCCTTGTTTGAAGATCTTTGCCTGGCTGAGCATGGTAGATTAGTTTGCACTCAGAGGGGTGCGATTGTGACATGGTTTTTGCTATTTTGACCTGCTTTTAATATTTAGAAAAGAAAAGTCATAACATTGCTGTGAAGCCAACTGGCGCGAGTTGAAACAACATAATGGAAGCTGTTGGAGACAGATTAAATCGATTCAACCAACATTTTGTCCTATGGGAAAAGCAAACCTATGGTTGATCCATCAACATGGTTTAGCTGGCTGGTTACACTGCACTATAATTGACATGTCATATGAGATAAGTTACTTCTCGTAATTGCAATTACGGAAAGGCCTCTTTTCCAGCTCATCAAAACTGCTGCAACATCGCAAGAGAATCAGGGGTTCACTAAAATGACTAAATGGAATTAATTGCAAAGTTGGACACTTCAGTCCATGTGCTTCGATTTAGAACATCCATACTGGTGGTGCAATTAAGGGGAAGGTTATTTGAGTGGCCACCCTTCTAAACATTACGATAATTCAGGAGTTTAAATGGCCTGGTTGTACGTGGCACGGAGTCACAAACACGGACACGGGACAGGGGATTTTTAAAAATGGGGACACCAACATGGCAGGGGACATGGAAATCAATAATAAAGGCTGCCAATAATAAATAAATGATATTCATTTTATACCGTTGGAAACATAGTTGTATGTTGATAGCATCATACATCATATTGCATTTTTAACCCAAAAAATTGTAGTGATGCACATTTAACCCAACAAAATTTTAAAAAAATGCATATTTAACCCTGCCGTGTCCCCATACGTATCCCTCCCCATGAAAAGTTTTAATTAAGTTTAATGGACACGCCACGTGGCGTATCCTTGGCGTGTCGGACACGGATACAACAACTTCTAGGAGTGCCAGTACTTCATAGGCTTTGTTACAATCTACCCATGATCTACCAAAGGTTCAGCATTGGAATTAGCCCCATGTCATTGTCAGGTTGGATGAAGAAAGGGCACTTAGCTCTGGCCAACGCAATATCTACTGCTTAGTCTTCTTAGTCTTTTTTTGACGGCAAAATTAGTCTTCTTATAGCCGATCTGCCATCGGACCATTTGCTATTGCTTTGATCATCCACTGCTTCAATCAAAGCATTTTGTTTTAATTTTCCTCAGTCGGTCGCCATCTGGTGCTTCTACTGAACTATTTCTGGAGTCCTTCAGAATTCCCTCCATAATTCCTTTTGGATTTCAGTCTTCGAAAGAATAAAGTGGTACTTTTTCCAACCCATTCTGTTTTCTGTAGTACCCCAGTGTCTTTGATTCTTAACTCTTTGAGTCTGGACTTCAATGAAACCAGCAAACCAACCATTGTTAATTTGATTTTTGGGAGACGCTCAAGTACCTTGGCTTTTGATTATTTGGTCACATTGGAGTTATTTCGTGTCATCTCTTTCATTTTGTAATCATCAAAAACGTATTCCAGTCATCAAGTGTAATTGAGGAATTGATGCTTCTCCACAGTCCACTCTACTTTGTTACACTTTTGTGACCCTTTCCTTTTTCTTTTTTCCTTTTTCTTTTTTCAACCGAGGTCTTTTTACCTTGTTATGGAGTTGCAGTAGCTTCGGATAAAGTTTTTGGAGGCCATTGTTAAAGTCAGTGTCTCCTGATGTGGATATTTATTGTTGTGGCATCCTGGACAATTTATTATGGTCTCAGTCTATAGAAGTTAGAAAATGGTTGCTTTTTAGGGTTATTGATGTATTATATACTCTTGTCCTCTCTATCTTTGCCTTTGCAGTCTCTGGCCTTCCATTGAGCGCTGCAGTATGTTTGAGACGTATATGCATTGCCGTGGAGAGACAACGGAAGATCCTGTGAAATGGTGTCATTGTTTAGGTACACCTGTTCAAGGCTTATAAGTTATCATGCAGCTTGTGGCCTTCCATTATGTCATGGGGTTTGTGTGCGTTGTTTTTTCAATCTACACCTTTTTTACTTGGAAGGGTTTTTTTTTTCCAATCATTATGGCGTTAGCTAATTTATGTTGGGCCTAGAGTTGTGTAAGACATAGTTGCCATTGCTTCTTTTTACGTTGCAAATTCAATCTGCAGTTTCAGGAATTTAGATGTATGATATTTGTAGCGGAGATAATTTCTTGAATGATCGTGCTAAATCCATGTGGGCTAGAATAATGTTGATTCGTACAAGGTTGGGACTATGCATGCTCCATGCCGTTGGCCATCAAGAGGTTTTGTTAACGAATAAAAGAGTGCAGTTATACACTTGGACATTTTAGTAACTGAACGGGACTGTTGTTACTATAAGAGCTGGCCCTAGATACATATTTGGGGAATTGATTTCCGCACTCCCCTTTTTACCATTCACTCTCTTTTCGTTTTCATTCACGTGGATTTACTACATTACCCCTTGATATGTGAAACAATGAACTAATGAAAGGGTAAAATGATAATTTCACGTGAATAAAACAAAAATAGGAGTGCGGAAGGTAAAAAAGGGAGTGTGAAAATCACTATCCTATATATATATATAATATATATAGATATCTATTTTTTTTAGCATTAGTGCTAATTAGTAGTTACTCTGTTGTCTAAATAGTTCACCCTCACTTTGTTCACCCTTGGCGAGGGTATGCTCATTTCGTGTCTCAATTTGCTGATTGAAATAGTTCAATTTTTCCAAATTCATTTGTTAGGAGATCATGATAAAATTTAGCTCAATCGAATATCGGTAGGTGCTTCATCTAGGAGTTTGTGCACTTGTCAATATCCGGTTAAGCTAAATTTTTGCTTAGTCTCCTAACAAATGAATCCAAATAAAATGAGTGGTTCCGATTATCGTAGTTAGACATGAAATGAGCATACTCTTGAACAAAATGAGTTTCAAAATAAGTGTTACGTCTTTCTTATCTTCGTCTTAGGTATATCATTGTATTGAAAGGCGATCCTTGCTGAACCCACATGAATGTGTGTATAAAGAAAGTGACTTTGTCCTGCAGGATTAAGTCACTAATGATGCATGTCCCTCAAGAATGAGAATGGTGGCCCCTTTCGGCTAGGGGACATCGTCGGAGAACAATGTGAAGACAGGGTGAGTGAAAACCTTCTATTGGTTACACTTGGTTCTATATTTAGATAAGGAGATAGATCCAGATAGAGATCTCTCTCTGTCTATCTCTCTATCGAAAGATAGATGTATTGATAGATGGATATTGATCCGGTTTCAAATCTATGAATAAAAGGGATCCCTAAATATCCATTTGACAAAATAGATGAATAGATGGGATGGAGCCAACAAGCTCCAAGCCTCCAGCGACATGACTCTTTACGGACACGAGTGGATTGTGCTCTTTTGGTTCCCCTAAAGGACTAGTCAATGCATTCTCCATACTAATGTCGACTTTAAACGGAATGAATTTTAAAGTTAAAACTGATAAAATTCCATTTAAGATCAACAATGTCACAGAAAAGATCAACGATAAAAAAAAGTCACCGGAAAGATTAAGAACATACTAGTAATTACTAACTTAGCAAAACGTGACTACTAAAATTTAATTGGTAATTTTATCTAAAAAAAACTATAGAAACAAGTTTAAATAACAACTAATTAAAAATGCTAATTAATTTGAAAAGATCCATTTTAGATTTTCACTTTAGGTCCCCAATTATTTAGTTTAAACAACAACTATTTAAAAATACTTGCATATGATTCATATTTCCAAATACTGCATTCACATGTACGTGAAACACATGGTCGAATATTGCACTATTTCCTAACAAAGAAAGGAAAAAAAATTTTAAAAACAGCACGAGTCAGAAAAATTATTTGTACTGAAAATCGTACGTATCAGACTCGTACCATTTCAGTTGCAATGCAATAGTGATTGTATTAAACACAAATTAACAAATTTAATTGCAACACTTCACATACTTTGATGAGAAGGGAAGCTTTGTTTGGAACTTATGGAACAGAAGGGAAGAGAAGGAACAATTAAAATTTTTCCTTCTCTCTTGTTTGGATTCTTACCGAAAGAGGAGGAAAAATGACAGAATAAATTCAACTTTTGGCTTATTTCTTTCAAATTTTCTCTCTGCGTTATCTCTTAATTATTTTTCTTTTTCCTTTCCACAAGTTCCAAACAAAGTGTAAAGGTAAAAGAAAAAAATAAATCAAACAATTGTGCGTATATGCTTTATGCTACCCAAAAAACCAAAATTCAGAAGGGAAAAAAAACATGATCTAAAGTGCAAAAAGTATCTATCCAAACAAGCCCTAAATCAGTTAATTTTTTCTTTTGAACTTCTTTTCAAAAATTCTCTTAATTTGGGGTTAATTTTCTTCTACTTCGGACGAGAAAATGAGGGAATTGAAGAACTAATTCTTTTAATCAATTTCTTAAATCCATCAAAACAAAAAGGTTTAAATTTGTACTCAACGAAGCTGATTAAAAATGAGGTTATTATTATTATTATTTTTGAATCGATTCAATCCATTAAACATGGAGAGCCCGAAGGCAAATACAAATTTCCTCACTAAATACAAGAGTGAACTAAAACTATCTAAACCTAGACACAAGGCACCTACTGCTGAAGCAAGCCGGCGATAATGTCGGTACATAAAAAACCCGTCTCAACATACATAGTAGAGTATCCAAATAGACACCCAACTCAAATCCACAATCGGCCCAAGAGGAAACCCCGGCAAGTAAGAAGTCCAGACGAGCTCAACGTCGGCACATCCATATCAGAAAGCATGCCCACCCCGACGAGTAACCACTGACGAGCGAACCCCAAAAACAGGATTAGGACCACATCGGTGCGAGCTTTGCTGACACTTCAGGCTCTAGCCGGCAAAGAAGAAAAGGGAAAAAAACAAACCCTAACCCCACTGATCATTGATCAACTATTGAGTAGGATCAGAGTTTCGGATCAACATTTGGATTTCAGGCCTACCCGAACCCGAGAGCCATTATTGCAACCCGTTCCAATATACTACAGTACTCCACTACTACTGGAGTAGTATCCTTCGAAGCATGCCCCAGTCGACAGTCAACATTTGTATGCGATATATCAGCTCCAGGTAGGCCAGGCCCTAGTTCCCAATTTTTATTTTTATTTTTTTCCCTACCCTAGTTCCCAAATTATTCTCCTCCTTTTTCTCTCTTCATTTCTTAACTTTTTGTCTCCTTCATTCATTCAAGGATTCAAAGCGATTCTCATCCACAAAAATGATGCAGAGGAGGAGGCCCACTGTTGTCTTCTTTCTCGAGTCAATTCCATTTCAACCAGAAGATGACTTTCCTGGGGTAATTACTACTAGTACTAATTTTAAATATAAATACTCCTACTAATATCCTCCAACCCACCCCTATTAAATGAACAGTAACATTTATTGTTGTTTATTCGTTACTTTCTCTCTCTTCTTTAATTAATGATTTTTTTTTAATCTACTTCTTTAATCAATTAATGATGGATACATAAATCTTGCTCTGTGGTTTAGGGTTTTGAGATTTGTCCCCTGATTTAGGGTTTTGAGGCGTCCTTACTAATTTAGGTTTTTGCGATGTTAGGGTTTTGTGAAAGGGGTTTGAAAGGTGCTTTAGGGTTTTGAGAGGATATCCGTTCCTATCCATTCTTAGGATGGCTGATTAAACATTCCGTCGAGGGTCAACCGAGCCATTCGTGAACTCGTTACGAGGCTTGATTCCTTAAAGGCTCGTTCGAGTTCGATTCGTTTACTATATAAACCGAACCTTAGCCACAATTTTAGTCTCGTTTTGTTGAAATAACTGCTGTAAAACAAGAACGGATTACCTCGAGATGATGCTATTGAAATGCGGAATACCAGATTATAGAACTACTGCTGGGTTGAGTCGCGGACTAGGTCGCTCTCTTTAAGACGTTTCGCGGCTCTGCCCAGATTGTGCAAGCAGTTCGTCGTTGCCCCGCCGTCTCCAGGATAAATTAGCCCAGAACTCCTCCTCTGTTCGGCCTTCCTCTGCACAGAAGAAAAACCGAGAACAAAACACACAATCGACCTAATGCTCGAACTCATAAAAGACTTTTAGGGGAGGAAGAGAGAGTTGGGTTTTTTTTGCGTAGAAAACAATTGTGAAACGCTGAATTTATAGGTGCAGGCTGAGGCGTTGGTTTTGGAAAAAACAAATCAAATCCCTTTGATTATGCACACGTTTTTTTTAATCAATCCGAAATCATCCCTTAATCAGCTAAAGTCAAATCAAATCTCGTTCCTTTGATTTAGCACACGTTTTAATCACGTTCTTAACCAGCAAGAATTTCCATTCTGAAAAGATTTGATTGACTGGAAATTTTGTAACAAAAAAAAAACGTGTTCAGAATTTTAGCAAAAACGTGGCTTAACCATTTGCACCCCCCCTGCGCGAATAACTCGTGACGCGCACCCGATTAACTGATTTCCGAATCAATTTTCCAAATTGCCGCCCATTTTTCTGAGCGCGCGAGACCTCTCCTTGGGTCCTCTTTTACAAACCCACTAAAGTGCAAATCCATTTAAAGTAGATGAAGGTTTTGTAACTTCCCAATGTGGGACTAGAGAAAATAGCATGTTTTACAAATACATCAAAGTTCCAACACGTTTAAATTTAATAAATGAGGCCGAAACTGAACCTGCCCTTATTTGGCTTGATAAGGGTTGCAAACATGGAGTGTGTGTGTACGTATATTTATATGTCATGAGAATTTCGTATGTAAACTTCAATACATATATGTACACAATGAAAATGTTTATAAGTTGCACATGTATAAGCTTTTATAAACTTATATTTTTACAATCTTAAATGGAAACTGATTTTCGCGCTCCACTTTTTGCTGATAGCGCTCTACTTTTAAGTGAAGTTACTAGTAACTTCATGAACAACGTGGAGCGCCATCAGTAAAAAGTGGAACGCGAATATCAAAATCCTATATGTATGAACTTTTATTTATGTACCATTCCAATATGGCTGGATTGAACAGTTGAGTCCGTGGATCTGAACCAAATTTTTTTTTAAAGTCCGAATTGTTATTTACATATGCTTAGATGGGTTTAAATTTAAATATGGGCTTAAAATTAAAAAGGCTTACTTCAAACCAAGGTCCCGTACCGGCCGGTACATACCGGTTTGCCGTAAAAATGGTACCCCAATACTACAATACCGTCTCGGCCTCAATACCGGGCCTTACCAGTCGGTACCGGCCTTTCTGGGAAATACCGGCCGAGATGGTGTTACAGGAGATTTCGCCTGGTACTTTGCAGAACCTCAAAGACAACTCGAATAGAAGACAATCGGACGAGAACCTGGGATTGAGAGCAGGTAGATCTGGATTAAGGACTTGAAAAGAGCGCCTCGCTGAAGGATGTGGGAGAGAGTTTGAAAAGAGAGACGCGCGGGTGGAGAAATGAGAGGAGATCGCCTGAAGAGAGAGAGGGGAGCTGAAGTTAGATGAGCACCGGAGATAGCCATGGTCGGTGGGAAGACAAGACAGTGGGACTAGGGTTTGGAAGTCACCTCAATATCACTATCGCTGTGTTCAGAATTCAAAAGAAACTTGGCCACCTGGCCCACTTCCTTTATTAGCCCAAAGTTCTTTTATGTTTGGAACCCGTGAAAAGGAAAGGAAAATGAAAGAAAAATGGGAGGAAAAATTTACTATTTACTACACTTGAAATTCTTATTTTCTTCACTCTTTCTCTTCCAACCAAACAATGGAAGGGAAATTTTTTAAATTTTTCTTTCTTTTCCTTTCATTTTCATGGATTCCAAACAGAGCCTTAGTTTTATTTTAGTGGACGAGAAGTTCTTTTTTAGTTATGGGAGTGGAGTATATTTTTTTTTAGGATTGGATGAGAGTTATATAATAACAATTTAATTTTTATTGTGGAATGAAAGTTTTATGTTATGATGAATTGGATAATATGAGGAAAATTATGAATTTATAACTATACTAGGTTCCTTCTTCGTGCACAGCACGAATGTTGTGCCCGTTGAAGAGAGCGTTTTAGAAAACAGCTGATTATATTGGTATGATAGTAAAAGAATTTGTGACACTTTTGTTTCCACAAATGGCCCTTCTACTTACAAGTAATTTCTACCCCACCCCCCACCTTTTCCCAACCGTTAGAATGTAACACCCGAACGATTTTACCAGACAAAACTACAGACGCCTTTCTTCGCCGTTGCAAGCAATTTTTGCCCCACCTCACACTTATTCCCAACCATTACAATGCAAAACTCCAACTATTTTACCATACAAAATGTGCTGAAGATGAAAAAAATGTGCAGAACCCATGGATAACTTACATATAGCCTAAAAAGTTTCAAGTTTTGTTACAGGAATATTGCCACCAACACAAAAACAGCAAGGTAGTAGACAATACGGTGACATTAGTACCAAGCATAAAGCTTTTCAACATCCACATCTTCGCATATCACAACAACTCGGAGTTTTGCAGTGGGTAGCATGATAACCACCTAGGTAATCAGGGAATTCTAGTTGGAGCACACCAATAAAGTGAGCAAATCTTTGAGCGTCAAGGTGCAGATCATCGATTGGCACAGCCCAAGCCCGATTACCCATTCTAATGACCATCTCCTCACGGTCATACACCCAAAAAACTTCTTTCCGCCGGAGTTCAAATTCCTATGGAAATCAATCACAAACCTAGCTATTTTAGATGTCAATCTAAACATAATTGCTAATCTAATAGAATAAATATGCACAATAAGGAAAAAGCATGTACGTGACGTAATTGTCGGCCTAGGAGATGCAAATGTCCAAATTTCAGTACACTCTGCGCAGCTGAAACAACCGAATGTGAGCATGAAGTGCACAAATTTCCTGGAACAAAACAAAAGAGCAAGATCGAGACATGAAGATAAGTACATACAAAGCCCACCATTAGAAAGAACAATAATTTGTCTAGCTATGCATGTGCAGGAACATGCATATGTGTTTTGTGATAAGTTTCTGTCTGTGTGTTGCAGAATGGAGCAACAGTTATAGGAAAGACACGAGTCGAGGAAAAAAGGGGCAGGACATATATCGAATAAATATATAAATCTATCCTTACGCAAAGGAGGATGGAGGTCTCGCCATTGCAAATTAGGACCAGTCCAGTCAAAGACCATCTCACGGTCATTTTGATTAAGGAAAACGCCATGGAAAATCCATTTACGCTCCACTGCCAAGACAAACTTATACTCAGTCTTTAACCCATGCAATTTTCGGAAAGTACTCCAGCCATTCCCAAAGCGACGGCCAACAACCTCAATTGGCCAAGCTCAATATCCATGCCTCACCAAAACCCATGTGGCTGGACCATTGTAAGGGAAGTATCGTCGGAGGCCTCGTGGCAACCACTACACATAACAAGAATATTTTAACTCTGCAATCCGAATTATGTTTTTATACATAAATAAATAAATATATATATATATACACACACACACAGATATTAAATTAAACCATGAATAGGTAACAGAATCGAAGAACAAACCTGAGGAACATCAAGAGGATCAACATAGCTTAAGCTCCAGCAATGGTCCACACCTAAATATAAATCCACATTAACAGGTAATAGTTGTAAAATGAAATAAGCAATGTACACACAAATAAATATACAGAAAGCATAACTAATGAAAAACGTATATCCTAACACCATCTAAAAGCAACAGAGTAAGCTGTGGCTTTACCTTCCTCACTATACCATAAGAACGAATGATATATGATACCATCTATAACCATGCAGCAAGCTGACATCTAAAGTTCCATTCCAGTGCAGCACTTAAAGGCAAAATATTATCATACTCTTGAAGGAAAGCAGGGAAAGGTCTATAAATCATGTGCTTTCCTTGGCCAGAGATACCAGTAACACAATCAACCCTTTCACCTTCAGTTGTTTCCAGATAATAAATACCTGATTACCTATGGTCATATTGAGCAATGTTCTTTACTCATTTAGCTGTTTCTAGCATCATAGTTATATGAATTCTCTGTTTCTGTTTCTGTCTGTGTTTTCTTTTATTAGTACGAACGCCTAATGTGGACAATTCAACAAGCATCATAGTTATTATGTCTTACGAGCTGCCATGTATATTTCCCAGTCAAACACAACAAAACTGGATGAACAAAAGAATCTTTTTTTTCATCTAGTATCGCACCAGACAACCATAATGATAAAAAGGACCAAGCACACCCGTTACCCTATTATCAAGTTCATGAGATGAACCAAAAGAGTAGGCTTTATCTAACCGTATGACGTTCACCATTTTTTTTTTCATTTCCGCTCAATACAACATGATTTATTACTACAAATAATAAGGGTAGTACATCGAACCATGTAAACCTTAAGCAGAAAGCTTCAATTATTAAGCACCCCGAACATGTTCTTTATAGACCCATAACAAGGATATGTACGATTTTCCTCAATAATTATGTTTTTGTTTTAAAATAATACACGGCCACATTAATCTCAAATTATAATTCATAGCCTCCAAAAAGATGCTACCAATTCCTTTCTACCCGAACAAAATTATGCATCTACACTACACAACTTCCACTTTATGTTTACTTAGTTAAACTCATACGTTCCACAACAGTCTCTCAAAACGTGTAAACAAACACTTTAAAATTTCAAGCTTTTCTCTAAGTCTAGCACAAATGCCCCCCTCCTTTTTTATTTTTACTACATGAAGGGTGAAGTACACAACACGTATATCATGCCCGTTGGTTTGTAATTGCAGAAAACATTGCGGAGGTACTAAAGTGGAGGAAATCTCTTTTCTTTTCTTTTCTTGTGTTTATTTGTGCAGTATTATAGGGAAATGAAACATTAATGTGGGCATTTTATGTGGAAGATGGATACAAGGCAGTACACAGTAGCAACTATTAAAAGTGATAGCAAACTGTAGTTGGAATTTCTGAAAGGAGACAATGGCAGGAGGCCATTAAGCTGTGCTATAGATTATATGTAGTCGTAACAGCGGCAAAAGGCTTAGTAGGTTTCACTATACAAAGTGTACATCATAGCTTTATATGTACAAAATTTCAAAAGACTTGCTATCATAGTAAAGTCTATGCAAGTTATGCAAAGCAGAAGTAATTGGAAAGCAAGTTTGGCACAACAAAATATTTGCTTTTCAGTTGTAGCTGCTTCTTGCAAAAAGGTGAGGGCAAGAGCTTCCTATTCTGTTTTTTTTTTTTTTTGTGACGTCCACTGATGCTCAAGCCACTGATCTAACTCACTATAGCTAAATATTGGTAACAGCATTTCCCAATTCACAGTCAACTACAAATACAGTTTTAGTTAATGTCGATTACAAGCATTGAAAAACATCATAACAAGACCAACACAGATCATCAACTATTTAAATAAAAGGAACACTCATGAACAAAAGTTATGGAATCGGCTCACACTTATCTTTCCCAAAAAAGTTTGACAAACATTTTTACAGCATAATGAATTTCCAATTTGACTTGGGACAAAAGAGGAAAAACACCTTATGTAATTGCTTGGGAAGTTATCAAAAGGGTTTTGCCCTCTCCTCTTCTACGGCTTTCAAGTGGTTCAAGCATATACATTGTGCGGGCTTCAAATGCAAGCATAAGTACATGAGTACACAGATATACACATATTGATAGATAGCCTGAAAAGATACCTACAATCTGGGGAAAAAAGACGGCTGAATTTGCAGCAGCAGATGAAATCACAGACGGTGGTGGAGGGGCAGTGCTGCCACTTGCACTGTAAATGTTCATCACATCTTGCAAGCCTTGCAGTCGATAATTTTCATGCTTTTATCTGGTAGCCATTCACTGAATATCACCTACAGAATTTTTGTTCTAAAGGGGGGGAAATAAAATCACTACACTGGAATTTCTTATTAACAAGCTTTTGTTGCATAAAGACGCTAACATGCTTATATAAATCTAGTTAAGCTCTGAGGAAAAACTACTATAATTTCTAATAAAAATACCTTGTTCGCTGGAGGCCGATGGGGCAAATCTTCCCTCCCCGGTGCCAAATCGCAAACCAGAAAAAGACAGTAAAAGACTCCGGTCGAACAACGGGAAAATCCGCTTGATCTGACCGTTATGGAACGCACCGTCCGCTGAAATCGTAGACTCCTCTGCTCCAACACAAGCAAACGGGAATGCTTCTTCTTCGTTGCCTTCTTCATTGCCGTCGTCTTCGTCCTTATCGTCGCCGTTATCGTCATCATCGCCGTCGTGGCCGCCTTCATCGTCTCACTCTCTCTCTATAAAACACTGTTCTCTATAATTGTTCCTCTGAGTAAAACGTAAAAAGGAAAGTAATAAAGTGGTAGGTCGGAGGAAGTGGCCGAGAACGCGCCACATGGGCAGGAGTGAAATTACAATTATGCCCATCTGACTAAGTTTGCACTGTTTGCAATTGAGGGGCAAATGTGTCTAAATTGGAAAATGGCAGGCCAAAAACTCCTTCTTATTATATAAGGCTTGGATATATTGGTAATTGCGCTAAATCCGAAACGGTAACCGATATTTGACCGATACCGATACGTACCATACCATTAGAAAAATCGGTACCCTAACCGGAACAGTATTCAAAACCTTGCTTCAAATACCATGATCTTCTTTTCGGGCCCATCCAACCGACCCAATTGCCATTATTGTAAATATTGCAACCGGTTCCAATGTACAGTATATCAGCTCTAGGTGGGCCCTAGTTGCCAAATTATGGGAAAATGACGGTCAAGGACGTGTTTTGATAATTAATACCCACCAAGGACAAGCTAAGAACATTTGTTAATGCTGAAAATGTCCTTAGCGGGTATTAATTATCAAAACACGTCCCGGGCCGTCATTTCCCCCCAAATTATTCTCTCCGTGTCCATTGGGCTCACCCGACCCGATGGGCAGTCTAGACTATCTAGCGGGGTTTTTAGAGGCCAGTTCTTTTTTTTAGCTTTGGTTTTATTCCAATCCTGAATATAATATTTTTATCCAATTTTTTTAAAATAGTCATGACTCATATTTAATTGGACAAAAATACCATTGACTATGAGAATTATGTCTATGAGAACTGTAGCTATGAGAATGTGTTTATGAGAACTGGAAAATTCACAGTTTACGTAGTCTCACCACACACTAAAATACACAGTTCTCATAGTCAGTTGGGAAAATTGAGTAAGAGGACATACTATAAGGTTTTTTTACTATAATAAGGACATAAATATTTTCCCTTAAAGTCTAAAGGACATTATGTCCAGAATTTACATAGTGTCCATTGACTGGCGTTGACTAGCGTTGACCGGTGTTGACTAGCGTTGACCGGCGTTGACTGGTGTATCTGTTCATTTTTTGTGTATCTGTTGATTTTTTATTTTTACCTCCACTACTCAACCACCACTTCTACCACGACGCCACCGCCACCATGCCGCCACAACCTCCACTTCCATCACCACTTTTACCACCACTCCATCACCAACACGCCACCACCTCTACCACCACCACTCCATCACCGCCACGCCACCACCTCCACCACTCAACCACCACCTCCACCTCCACCACCACCACCACCTCCACCACGACTATGCCACCACAACCTCCACTTCCACCACCACTCCATAACTACCACGCCACCATCTCCAACTCCACCACTTCCACAACCACCGCCACCGCCACTACAACTTCCACTTCCACCACCACTCCTACCACCATGCCACCGCCTCCACCACCACCACTCAACCACTACTTCCACCACCACCACTACGACGCCGCCACCACCACCACCATGCCACCACAACCTCCACTTCCACCACCACCATGCCACCACTCCAGCGCCACCATGCTACCACCTCCACCACCACCTCACCACTTCCACCACCACCATCACCACCATGCCACCACAACCTCCACTTCTACCACCACCTCTACCACCACTCCACCACCACCACCACTACTCCATCACCACCATGCCATCACCTCCATCTCCACCACCACCACCACTTCCACCACCACCATGCCACCACAACTTCCACTTCCACCACCACTCCACCACCATCACGCCACTATTTCCACCTCCACCACTCAACCACCACTTCCACCACCATGCCATCACCTCCATCTCTACCACCAGCACCACTCAACCACCAGCACCATGCCACCACAACCTCCACTTCCACCACCACTCCATCACCACCACGCCACTATTTCCACCTCCACTACTCAACCACCACTTCCACCACCACCACCGCCACCATGCTACCACAATCTCCACTTCCACCAACACTCCATCACCACCACGCCACCGCCTTCACCTCCACCTCTACCTCCACCACCACCACTCAACCACCACTTCCACCATCACCACCACCATGCCACCACAACCTCCACTTCCACCACTCCATCACCACCACGCCACCACCTCCACCACTCAACCACCACTTCCACCACAACAACAACGACGCCGCCACCACCACAACCATGCCACCACAACCTCAACTTCCAATACCACCATGTCACCACTCCATCACCACCACGCTACCACCTCCACCACGACCTTCACCAGTCAACCACCACTTTCACTACCACCATGCCACCACTCCAGCACCACCACCTCACCACTTCCACCACCACCATCACCACCATGCCACCACAACCTCCACTTCTACCACCACCACTCCATCACCTCCATTTCCACCACCACCATCACTCAACCACCACTTCCACCACCACCATGCCACCACAACCTCCACTTCCACCACTACTCCATCACCACCACGCCACTATTTCCACCTCCACCATTCAACCACCACTTCCACCACCATGCCATCACCTCCATCTCCACTACCACTCAACCACCACTTCCACCACCACAACCTCCACTTCCACCACCACGCCACTATTTCCACCTCCACCACTTCCACCACCACCACGACGCAGCCACCACCACCGCCACCATGCAACCACAATCTCCACTTCCACCAACACTCCATCACCACCACGCCACCGCCTCCACCTCCACCACCACCACTTCCACCATCACCACCACCATGCCACCACAACCTCCACTTCAACCACTCCATCACCACCACGCCACCACTTCCACCACTCAACCACCACTTCCACCACCACAACTACGACGCCACCACCACCACCACCACCATGCCACCACAACCTCCACTTCCACCACCACTCCATCACCACCACGCTACCACCTCCACCATCACCTTCACCAGTCAACCACCACTTTTACTACCACCACAACCTCCACTTCTACCACCACCTCTACCACCACTCCACCACCACCACCACCACTCCATCACTACCACGCCATCACCTCCACCTCTACCACCACCACTCAACCACCTCTTCCACCACCACCATGTCACCACAACCTCCACTTCCATCACCTTCACCTCCACCTCCACCACTCAACCACTACTTCTACCACCACCACTATGATGCCGCCACCACCACCTCCACTTCCACCCCTACCATGCCACCACTCCATCACCACCACGCCACCACCTCCACCCCCACCTTCACCACTCAACCAACACGACGCCACCACCACCATACCACCACAACCTCCACTTCTACCACCACCTCTGCCACCACTCCACTATCACCTCCACCACACCACCACCACCACCACCACTCCAGTTCCAAAATCATGTCCATCACCACCACTACCGCCACCACCACTCCACCGCTACCGCCACTACCACTACCACCACCACCACAATACAAAACAGATACAGATATACCAGATACAAATACACCAAAACAAATACAATAGATATACCACAACAGATACACCAACCCAAAAATGACACAGATATATCAACAACAGATGTACCAAAACAGATGCAAATATATCAACAATATCTGCTGGGGTTTGCTTCGGCTTTTCTCTTGCAAAATTGGAGAGAGAAATAAGTTTTTCGTTTGTTTTTGGACGGAAGTTGACGGTAGGAGTTTAATTGATAAGTGTTTTTAAAACGTCAAATGTTTATATGATATTTCGATAAGGTCAAGTATCTATGTGATTTGCGTGAAAAGTCAGATGCTAATATAAAAAATTTCCATAAAGATATATCAACAGCAGATGTACCAAAATAGATAGATACAAATATACCAACAATAGATACACCAAAATAGATATAGATATACCAAAATAGATACACCAATAAAAAAAAGATATAGATATATCAAGACATATACACCAACACAAAAGACTTACATATATACCCGCAACAGATACACCAACGCAAAATAGATACAGTTATATCAACAACAGATGTACCAAAATAGATACAAATATACCAACAATAGATACACAAAAATAGATATAAATATACCAAAACACATAGACCAACACAACACAAAACAGATACAGATATACCAATACACCAAAACAGATACATCAATACAAAACAGTTACAGATATATCAATAACAGATATACCAAAATAAATCCACAACCTCCACTTCCACCACCACCTATATATACCACCACTCCATCACCACCACGCCACCACCTCCACATCCACCTCAACCACCACATTTACCACCACGACGTCACCACCACCACCACCACCACCACCATGTCACCACAACCTCCACTTCTACCACTACCTCTACCACCACCTCCATCACCACCACGCCACCACCTCCACCACACCACCACCACCACCCATCAGCACCTCCACAATCACTCCACCACCACCACTCCAGTTCCACGACCATGTCTACCACCACCACTCCACAGCCACCACCACAATCACAATAAAGTCTTTTTTTATTTCTTAAAACAAAATAAATACAAATATACAAGATACAGATACACCAAAACAGATATAATAGATATACCACAACAGATACACCAACACAAAACAGATACAATTATATCAAGAACAGATGTACCAAAATAGATACAAATATACCAACAATGGATAAAAAAAATAGATATAAATATACCGAAATACATACACCAACACAACACAAAACAGATACAGATATACCAATACACCTAAATAGATACACCAACACAAAACAGATACAGGTATATCAATATCAGATATAACAAAATAGATTTACAATCTCCACTTCCACCACCACCTCTACCACCACAACCTCCACTTAAAATACAGATATACAGATATCAACAACAGATACACCAAAAATGAACAGATACACCGGTCAACATCAATGCCGGTCAATGGTTAAAAAAATAAAAAAATCAACAGATACACTAAAAATGGACAGATACGTCGGTCAACACCAATCAATGCTGGTCAACGATCAAAAAAATAAAAAAATAAAAAAATAATCAACAGATATACCAAAAATGAACAGATACACCAGTCAACGCCGGTAACACCGGTCAAAATAAAAAAAATAAAAAAAAGACATTTTTATGTAAGCCAAACAAGGCCCTTGTCTCATTAAAGTCAATTTAAATGAAAAAAAGACATTTTTTGTGTTAGCCAAACAAGGCCCTTGTCTCAGGCCTTGTCTCATTAAAGTCAATTTAAATGAAAAAGATATTTTTTGTGTTAGCCAAACAAGGCCCTTGTCTCATTAAAGGCAATTTGGTCTTTTCACGGATCTTAAACTCCAAAACATTTTTGTTAATGGACTTTACAAATCACTGAAAATTAAGCTGGACTAAATCTACTTTGTGACCTCTTCTTTTGGACTTTAGACCAATTTGCTGTTTATATATTATATATATATAACCGGTCCGGTTTCGACCGATCTTTAAAATACATAAACCGGATCGAAATTATTCGACCAGTTAGAAAATATAGAAAGTCTAATGGTACAGACCAAAAATCTGTACCAGTGGGTACAGATCCTTTTTGGATCCTCATTTTGTATAAAATACTTTGCTTATGGTCCCTACGAAAAATAAGCTCAATCCGATATCGGTTATGACACCTACAAAACGTCCAATTTTGTCCCAGAATTCAAGCCTGAATTCTTGAGCAAAGTTTGGATGTTTCGTAAATGCTCTTACCGATACCGGATTGAGCTTATTTTTTGTAGGGACTATAAGCAAAGTATTTTAAACAAAATGAGCGACTCCGATCATTTTTTTGAGACCCAAAATGAGTCAAAAAAGGATTTGTACCCACTGGTACAGATTTTTTGTCTGTACCAGTAGCACCATTCTATAAAATACACGCACGAACAAAAATTAAACAAAAATAAAAAAAGTAATCAAAATTAAATATAGTTTTAAAAATTCAAATATAGTTATAAATACTGGAGTTGTTTGGTTGGCATTTTAGTTTAGTTTAGTTTTGGTAGTGAATGAAAAGAGAAATAGGGTAATGAACTAATGATTGGAGAGAGAGATAATAATTAGAGAGAGATAGAAGGAGAAATGAAATTAATAATTGGAGATATAGGATAATGATTGGAGAAAGATATAGGAGGAATGATTGGAAAA
The DNA here is from genome assembly GCA_018127125.1 of Rhododendron griersonianum. NCBI lineage: Eukaryota > Viridiplantae > Streptophyta > Magnoliopsida > Ericales > Ericaceae > Rhododendron > Rhododendron griersonianum. The sequence goes on along the minus strand of CM030796.1, from coordinate 25,976,017 downwards.
CAAAACTAAAACAAAAGTAAAATGGCAACCGAACAAATCTACCGTAGATCTGTATTACGTTTTTTTATACATCTTGCCCCAAATCAAAAGTAAAATGGTAATGCAATTTTAAAGAATTGTTGTAAGGTCCATTATAGGATTTTGTAACATGTCAAGTCCACCTCATATTTTCAAAACATCTCTAGTCCAGTCCATTACTTTTTTTAAAGCATCAGGTCCACTTCAATTTTTGACAGGACAAAATTGTCCCTTCTTTAAACTGTACACGACCTCCACCTCCACAACCACTCCACCACCACCACTACCACCGTCGCCACCACCACCATGCCCCCACCACCACCTCCAACATCACCACCACAATGCCACCACCACCATGCCCCCACCACCACGCCACCGCCACCATCACCATAATGCCGCAACCTCCACAACAATTACCACCACCACAACCATCACCACACCACCGCCACCACCACCTCCGCCACCTCTCCACCCCCACCACCACCACCACGTCACCACCATCGCTCCACCACCACCACGCCCCCACCAAAACCTCCTCCACCACCACCACCACACCCGCCACCACCACCTCCCCGCCCCCACCACCACCACCGCTCCAACCCCCCCACCCCTTCCACCACTACGCCCCAAACACCACCACCACAACGCCGCCACCACAACCACTCCACCACCACCACCCCGCCCCTACCACCCCCGCTCCATCACCCCTACCACCTCCACCACCACGCCGCCCCCCACCACCACCGTCGTCGTCAGCACCACCTCCACGCCCACACCACTACCTAAACCACCACGTCGCCACCACCACTACCATTACCACCACAATGCCGCAACCTCAACCACAATTACCAACTCCCCGCCCCCACCACCACCTCCTCCACCACCACCACCACCACCACCACCACCACTCCACCTCCCCGCCACCACCACCACCACGACGCCACCACCACCGCTCCACCATCCCCACCACTTCCACCACCACGCCCCTAACACCACCACCACCATAACGCCGCCACCACAACCACTCCACCACCACCACCGCCACCCCGCCCCCACCTCCATAACGACCACGCCCCCACTACCACCACCACCCCCACTCTACCGCCACCACCACCACGCCCCCATCACCACCTCCACCATAACCACCACGCTCCCACCACCACCTCCACCATAACCACCACCACCACGACGCTCCCACCACCATCTAAACCACCATACCGCCGCCGCCACCACAATGCCGCAACCTCAACCACAATTACCACTTCTCCGCCCCCACCACCACCACCACGCCACCACCGCTCCACCACCACGCCCCCAACACCACCACTACCACCACCACGCCACCACTGGTCCACCACCACCACAACGCCGCCGCCACCATAACCATTCCACCACCACCACCCCGCCACCCCCACCACCGCTCAACCACCCATACCACCTCCACCACGACGCCACCATCACCACAACCACAACGCCACCACCATCACCGCTCCACCACCCATACCACCTCCACCACCATGCCACCATCACCACAACCACAATGCCACCACCACCACAATGACAACTAACGCCAGAGAAAATTTATACTGCAAATTTATTAATTGAACACCAATGCCAGAGAAAATTTAGACTGTAAATTTGTACTTTTAGACTGCAAATAAAGGCATTTTTGAAAATTTTGTAGTCTAAAAGTGCAAATTTACAGTCTATACAGAAATTTAGACAACAAATTATTAAATGAACACTAACGCCTATGAGAATTTAGACTGCAAATAAATGCACTTTTGTAAACTTTGCAGTCTAAAAGTGCAATTTTGTAATTTACAGACAAATTTAGACTGTAAATTATTAAATGAACACTAATGCCAATGAGAATTTAGACTGCAAATTTGCATTTTTAGATTGTAAATTTACACTTTTAGACTACAAATTTGTTAAATGAACACGAATACCAGAGAAAATTTAGACTGTAAATTTGCACTTTTAGACTGCAAATAGAGACACTTTTGTAAACTTTGCTGTTTAAAAGTACAAATTTGCAGTCTACACACAAATTTAGACTGCAAATTATTAAATGAACACTAACGCAAATGAGAATTTAGAATGCAAATTTACACTTTTAGCTTGAAAAATTTGTTAAATGAACACAAATGCCAAAGAAAATTTAGAATGCAAATTTGTACTTTTAGACTGCAAATAAAGACGCTTTTATAAACTTTACAGTCTAAAAATGTAAATTTGCAGTCTACACACAAATTTAGATTACAAATTATTAAATAAATACTAATGCCAATGAGATTTTAGACTGCAAATTTGTTAATTGAACACCAACGCCAGAGAAAATTTAGAGTGCAAATTTGTACTTTTAGACTGCAAATAAAGGCACATTTGTAAATTTTGCAGTCTAAAAGTGTAAATTTACAGTCTACACACAAATTTAGACTGCAAATTGTTAAATGAACACCAACGCCAGTGAAAATTTAGACTGCAAATTTTCACTTTTAGACTACAAATAAAAGCACTTTTATAAACTTTGCAGTTTAAAAGTGCAAATTTGCAGTCTACACATAAATTTAGACTACAAATTATTAAATGAACACTAACGCCAATGAGAATTTAGAATGCAAATTTGCACTTTTAGACTGCAAATTTGTTAAATGAATACCAACGCCAGAGAAAATTTTGAATGCAAATTTGCACTTTTAGACTACAAATAAATGTACTTTTATAAACTTTGCAGACTATAAAATTACAAATTTGCAGTCTACACACAAATTTAGACTACAAATTATTAAATGAATACTAACGCTATTGAGAATTTAGACTGCAAATTTATCCTTTTAGACTGTAAATTTGTTAAATGAGCACCAACGCCATAGAAAATTTAGACTGCAAATTTGCAAATAAAGACATTTTTGTAAATTTTGCAGTCTAAAAGTGCAAATTTACAATCTACTCATAAATTTAGACTACAAATTATTAAATAAACACTAACGCCAATGAGAATTTAGACTGCAAATTTGTACTTTTAGACTGCAAATAAATACATTTTGTAAACTTTACAGTTTAAAAGTGCAAATTCGCAGTCAACACATAAATTTAGACTGCAAATTATTAAATGAACACTAATGTCAATATGAATTTAGACTGGAAATTTGTATTTTTAGACTGCAAATTTGCACTTTTAGACTGCAAATTCGTTAAATGAACATCAACGGCAGAGAAAATTTAGACTGCAAATAAAGACACTTTTGTAAATGAACACCATCCCTAAAGGGACTTTAATTTAGACTGCAAATTTAGGCAATTTTGTAAATTTAGACTGTAAATTATTAAATGAATATTTTTGGACTGCAAATAAAGACATTTTTGTAAAATTTGAAGTCTAAAAGTGCAAATTTACAGTCTAAAAATGGTGGTGGTGGCGGCGGCGGTGTGGTGGTGGAGTGGTGGTGGCGGTAGTGGTGGTGGCGGTGGCATGGTGGTGGTCATTGTGGTGGCGGTGATGGTGGTGGCGTGGTGGTGATGGTGGCGGCATGGTGGTGGTGGTGTTGGCGGCGTGGTGGCGGTGTTGGTGATGGTGGACTAGTGGTGGTGGTTGTGGTGGACTGGTGGTGGTGGTTGTGGTGGCGGTAGTGGTGGCGGCGGTGGCGGTGGCATGGTGGTGGTGATTGTGGTGGTGGTGACGGTGGTGGCGTGGTGGTGATTGTGGTGGCGGCGTGGTAATGGTGGCGGCGTTGTTGTGGTGGTGGTGGTGGTGGAGTGGTTGTGGTGACGGCATGGTGGTGATGGTAATTGTGGTGGAGGTAGCGGCGTTGTGGTGGTGGTGGTGGCGGCAGCGGCGTGGTGGTGGAGGTGGTGGTGGGTGAAGGTGGCGGCGGCGGCGGCGTGGTGGTGGTCATTGTGGTGGTGGTGGTAGTTATGTGGTTGTAACAAGATCGAAAAAAATGAAAAAATTACATCTTTTGTATTAGCTAAACAAAGCCCTTGTTTTTTTTTGTATAGGGTATTTTTGCCATTGGAAATATTAGTAGACTAGAGATGTTAAGAACTTTAGAAGTAGATTTGGTGGGTTAGAAACATGCTATAATGGACCTATCGAAAATTCTCCCATGCAATTTCTACTCAAATCTTTATACATCTTGCCCCAAATCTGTATTACGTTTTTTTCAAAAGTGTTTCATAAGAGAGAAGAGAAAGGGCATATCTCGGCTCTGCTCATGATAAAACACAGGAATCACCGCCGTCCGATGAAGAACTGACGACTACAATGAAGAAGACGATTTCTCCTTCTCGAGTGTAGCTAACGGCAACGAATCCCCAATCTCGGCCGACGATTTGTTCCACAACGGCCAGATGAAGCCGATGTTTGTCCATAGCCTTCTCTTCTCCACGAATTCAAAGGTGGATCTGCCGCGTCGGCCTCCGGTGAAGGTCTTCGTTGAGGCGAAGGATGTTTCTCCTCCAGCGGCGGAAGGAGGAGAGGAGGAGACGGTGGAGATGTTCTGCGCATGGTCGGGGAAAGCCGTGGAAGCGTCGCTGAAGATCTGCGAGAAGAGTAACTCCACCGGGTTTTCGAGGCTGTTTAGTATGTTGGGGAGTCGGAGAGGGTCGGGATAATGGTCGGAAGATATCGCCAAATACCCCGTCGAAGAGCTCGCCGCCGCCACTGTTTCCACCAACGGCGCTAACTCCCGCTAGTCCGAGACCGTACGCCTGTGTTCCATCAGGCTTGAGCAGTCCGTAATTCCTCTCCGACGTCGGCCCGGGCTTCATATTCTCGTTAAACAACGCGAAGACAAAGATGTTCAAATCGGAATTCGGCCTCAACGGCGTCCCCTTCTTCTGCGCAATCAGCTTCATCAGATTTCCATTATACTTCCTCGCGTTCTCCGGATTTGCCCTTGCTTCGTCCTCGTCTCCTTTGGACGGCCATCCAGTCTCCGTTATCTGCACCGACACTTTTTTATACCCTAGCGAAGCTAGCACGGAGTACTGTTTCTCTCTCTCTAGATTTAGGGAATGGAAATGGAGAGGTCTGAGATTTTCATCGTCTGGGTAGGGATCGGGATAAAAAAGTCTTTACGCAACATATCCGGGCCTATGGAGGTTCGGAAAAACTATTTAGGGTTGGGATGAAACTGAACCTAAAAATTAGGACCGACCTCTAAGCTTAATAGGATAAATTGGTCGTGTTTTTTGGGCGCCAGTGGGCAGTCTCTTCCCTCCCTCGTCTCTTCCCCCTGGCCCTGTTCGACCTTTGCAATCGCAGCTCCTCCACCAAAGTTCTACGCCAAATTCAGGTACCCTTTTGGTTTTTCTGTTGATTTTTAATCGATGAAAACTCACCAACACAACACGTATCCCTCCTCTTTCTAAACTAGAGCTACAGTACAGTAGTACTCCTATATTCTTCTTCAATACTAGCGTTTGTATCTATCTGGATTCTGGGCTGTGGTGTTACAGCAAAGATGCCAAGGCACTGCTCAGCAGGGACGAAGCGAAAGAGGAAAGGAAAAGCAACAGTTTCGAAGCAGGAGGAAGAGGGAGACGTGAACCACGAAACGAGGAGCCCGAAAGAGGATCAAGGAGACCCATCGGTACATGAACGAGTTCCACCACTAACCTCGAATCCCACAATCAATGGGAAGGCTATATTCATTGTCGAGAATGCTGCTCTCAACAAGGGTTTTGTCAAGAAGTTATATCACTATTTATTCGGTTATGTTGATGCTTATACTTGCCCATGACATACAAATGCGGACACCACCTTTTCTAATTCCTATTCGGAGTTCATGTTGGAATTCTGGCAAAATGTACAGAATCTTGTCGCGCTACTAGTTAACTTAGCGATAAGGGTCTGTTTTCTTTACAATTTTCACAGGCTGGAGGAGCTGTGAGTTTGAATGACCAAGAATTATCGGGGAAGGGAAACCTGGGAAAGGATAGAGGGAGGGAGACCTCCCACTCCTACAACGGCCAACGGGCGAGGCCCCTTCTCCTGCTTTGAGTATTGATGTTAATTTTTGAATCAATGTGCGCGCGTAGAATTTTTTGAGCTATTGCCTTTCACTATCTATTTAGTTGGGATAAAGCTGACTTTCATTACAAAAGTCTGGAATTCAATAAATATTAGTATGAGTTAATTTTGATCCATATTTGCGAGTTGACTTAGTGAGGGGAGATAAACTATTTTGTGGACTCACGAATAGATTTTGAGTGTCATTGAAATTTCTATAACTTAGTCTAAAATCTAAATCTATTAGCTACATTGTGATTTTAACTTTTTCGTTGAAAGCGTTTGACTGATGACAAGAGAGAATCGGGAACGAACTAGAACCAGAACCAAACCGGTATTGGGGTTTGGTTCTTGTTAGGTTCTACATAATAATGGTTAGGTTTTGATTTTCAATTCCTTGGAATTCGGAATGGTTTGGTTGCTAGATTTATACGAACCGGACCAATCTGAAACATGTAGTAACACCAATGGACTAAGTTAAATCCCCCTCTTAATAGTAATATAGAATAAACGTGGAAGACACCAAGCCTAGTCTCTCTCTTAATGATATCGGATTGATTTTAACTTTGTTTTCTAATTTTTTTTTTTTAGTTTTTTTCTCTTCGGTGATTCCAAGTGGAGGTTTATTTAAAAAAAAATTTATGTGCTGTGAATCATTGTTTTTCTTTTCATTGTTTTAGAGGTGGAAGATTCTGAATACTGAAGAGGACAGCAATTTTCTCCTTAGACAGAAGAAGAATCTTGGTGATTACAGATCCGACATTGTGTACAAGGTTGGTGGATGTTTGTTCCATGTTTCAAGACTCAACTCTTAAGTTTCTATTTCTTCATAATATGTGAAAACAAAGAATGTGGCTTTGCTTGTTTTGACCTACCGAATCTGTGCACGTGCACAAAAACATTATAATAAAAATTGTATGATATGTTTTCACGCGTACTGGGTATGCATGTAGCTGTACCATACGGGTACTCATATGGCTACAATTTTGAGATACCTGTGCTTCATGGATCTTTGGAGTTTGGAGTTCCAATGCTTCACAAACTCAAGCATGGGTTCTCCTTCAACTCCCCGTCTTTTGAAAGCTCTTCTCTTTGCTTTTTAGTTATGTTTTTTTAATGAGTTTGAGCAAATGAGCAATCTTCTGTTCATGAGGGTGTATCAAAAACACCCCAAGAATCTTCTTGCTAGCCCTCCTGATGGGTTTGCACGTTTATTTTATATAATGGGGAACTTTTTGTATGAGTATATTAAGGGAGGAAGAGGAGGGATGTTTTCTTTTTCTTTTCTACATAATGGGGTCCTTGTGCCTTAGAATTATGTTATGATGTCATGTTTGTCATCGTTGGTGTTACTTTTTTTTTTTTGTATTTATCTTCTGAAGTTGCTCTTTTCTTTTTTTTTAAAATTTATAGTTTACCATTATGAATGCCAAAGTTTGATATTTGCAGGTTCTCCGTGCAATTCTTGATAGTCCACTTAACAAAACTGGTATGGTTGAAGCCATATATGTGAAAACCACCAAAGGAGCACTTTTTGAAGTTAAACCACATGTGCGCATACCGAGAACATTGAAGCGCTTTTGTGGCCTCATGTGTTAGTGGACTGATTTCTATTTTTATGATCAACTCATCTATCTCTATTTGCTTCCACTTCTTTCACTATGCCGTTTATTTCTTGCTTGTGATTAATCATTTGTTTTAAGATTTTCGAGAATTTATCTGTACTTTTGTGTGCTTTGGTGTGGGTAAATTTTTTGCAGTGGAGTTACTAGAGAATAGGGCTGTAAGTGCTACTCGCGAGCTCGGCTCGGCTCGTTAAGGCTCGGCTCGGCTCGACTCGTTTAGTAAACGAGCCGAGCTCGAGCTCGAGTATCCGGCTCGTTTACTAAACGAGCCGAGCCGAGCTCGACTCGTTTGACAAAAACTCGGCTCGTTAAAGGAGGCTCGGCTCGATTAAGAGAGGCTCGTTTAGTAAATTACTAAGCTCGGCTCGTTAAGGGCTCGGCTCGTTAAGGCTCGAGCCGAGCTCGAGCTCGAGTATTTGGCTCGGTAAGTAAACGAGCCGAGCTCGAGCTCGCTGAAGCTCGGCTCGACTCGGCTCGTTTACACCCCTACTAGAGAAGAAGTATGTTCGCAATAAAGATACTCAAGAAACGCTTCTTCGTGTTGTTGAGGAACCTGTAACCAGATATTTACCCTCCAACTCTCGTATTATAGGTAATAAAGCTTTTCTAATGTTTACCCTCTTTAGGTTATTGGTTGGATAACAAAGTAACAAAACCTATTAATTTAAAAAGCATTACTAAGGATTCTCTCTTTCTTCTTCTTCTTCCTTTTTTGGGATGCAAGGCCTTTCACCCCACTCAGAGAAGGTGGTTGATATAGAGGGCTATGTTTCTGGTGCAAGTGATGATTTAAATCTTATTTTTGTGGTATGTATGAATAAACTGAATCTCTGAGCTTAGGCTGCACCTCTTTCTTTGATCCACAGCTGACAACTTGAGGCCTAAAAATGATTTTTTATGTTATGTTTTCAGGTAGGTGCAATGGTAGGTGGAAAAATCAACGGGCAGGGTACAGATGATTTTATATCAGGTAACGTAAATTTGGTTGTTAGTGAATGTATGCCATGCTCAGTTTCAAGTTTGTTCCACTTAAATAATATGTTCATAATTGTTGATGGATCTCTTATCTAGAAAGATGGAGATATGGAAAGATTTGTTATTAGAAACTAATGCAGTGATCTTTTGGGAAAAAGGTTCAATTAATTCACAAACACCACCAGGTTCAGCTATTGCTGCAAAGGTTTACGTTGATGGCTTTCTTACATTTTAGAAATGAAGGATCTGAAAAACCTGCAAATAGTTTGGAAAGTATGAATACTACTATCTATACGTATGTGGGGATCTCTAGCTCTGCTGACTCAGGCTTGTTTTAACAGCCTATTTGTGTCAGGACAAGAATAACCGTTTATCTATGAGTTTAGTATATCTTATGGGCTCTCTTTTTTGTCTTCCACGTCAGTTCTCTCCATGTCAGTTCACCAAGGCTTATTTTAGTTCTCTGTGTGTGTGTGTGTGCGCGCGCGTGTGTGATTGATGGCGCTTTTCTGATTGATGTCAGATAGTTATGATTGCCAACTAATGTGAATACTCCGTGTCCAAATAGTGATTTCTGTGATTTGCAATATGGCCCATGAGGAATTTTTTGTTTGAGACTGATTAGGATTAATCAACATCAATAGTAAACCATATGATGTCTATTCAAAAGGGCCATTGTCAGCTATATTGCTTTCGTAAAATTTTGTGTGTGTGTGTGAGAGAGAGAGGCGTCAAAATATAAGTGCATATCTCTTGAGAGAAGGGATAGGTCAAATAATTTGGGAGCAAAGATATACCTTCAAATATGTGAAGTCCGTGTGAAGGAGTCGGGATATTTCGTTAGAAACATCAGGGATGTTGCTAAAACCACCTTACTGTAGGGACCGGGGCTATTTATATTGCATGTCTATCGATTGCACCCACCCAAATAATTAGGGACCTGGGCCATTGTCAGTTATATTGCTTTCGTTAAATTTTGTGTGTGTGTGTGTGTGAGAGAGAGAGAGACGCCAAAATACAAGTGCATCTCTCTTGAGAGAAGGGAGAGGTCAAATAATTAGGGAGCAAAGATGCCTTTAAATATCTAAAGTCCGTGGGAAGGAGTTCGGATATTTCATTAAAACATCAGGGATGTTGCTAAAACCACCTTACTTTAGGGACCTGGGCTATTGATATTTGCATGTCTATCAATTGCACCCATCCATGACGTGATTCTTGGCGACAATGTTCCAAATTATATGGAAGTCTGGGGAACCGAAACTTTAGGACAACATTGGAGCCATAGCGACTTTAGGACAACATTTGCACTTTTGGTGCAATCTGCATTCATGGACTAGGGAGGGATAATAACTTGGTCCTAAAAATTCAATGCTTGGTTAAAGGGGGAGAGCAAGTGTAAAGTTGAGACAGGCAAACTTTTAAATTTTTTTTTTTCTTCTGGTCGTTCGGATGTTAAAACGTTATAGACTTGTGTACACGGACTCTTAAGTTATGAGTGAACTCTATTTTACATGCAACATTATATTTACACAAAGAATATTTATTATCATAGCCCTGTGTATTTGGTTTTTGATTAGTAGTTTAGATGATCTGCTGTGCAAGTATCACTCTACATCCAATAATAGTACTTGAGCCCTGTGGCATATTGTGTGTTTGGTAACGTCACAATAAGAATCACATCTAAGCATGCCTAGACGCCCAGATCATTCTACATTGCTTCAATTGGACAAAGCGTGAATTCTTTACTTCCCCATTGTTATGATCTTGGTTACACTCATGCTATTTGGAATAATAATGCAGATTTGAGATTTTGTGGTTGAACATTGCAGTTTCCGAATATCCCTTGGAGGCGAAATGGTGCACAGAACTGACTTGTGAGGCGTTGGAAGAGAAATGGAAGATCTATTGAGTAATTGGAGTTTCAGATTAGCTAATCTCTTACTGGTCTAACTATGCGGGTGTTCTTGAATGCGTTGTTTATTCTCCCAGCTGTCTTTAACAAACGGGAGAATCTCGGTTTCTTTCCCTGGCCTTCCCTGTGAGGCGTTGTTTATTATCCCAGCTGTTTTTAGGCGAACTCACCCCAAATTTTATCTATTCTCATTAACGTTGAACTTAGGTAGATTTCATGAACTATCTTGCTGAGTTGCTGGTCTAACTACGCAGGTGTTCTTGAATGCGTTGTTTATGTAATGTATCGAGGGATTATAGAAGGATTTAACGTTGGTCTAACGTTTATGCTTTGTTTACATCCAAATTTTATGAGATTTTTTTTTTTTCTTGGTACGAATCATTTTACCTAGCCAGGGATGGTTTCAAAGTGGCCTTATCTTGTGGAGGTTTCTTGCTACCCCAAAATAGAAAACTATAAATTAAAAAAAGAGGAAAATTGGATCCTTAAAGCGTTGAAACTTTTTCTGAACAATACGAAAAAACATTCCACAAATTAGCCTAACAATGAACTCAACAACACTTCCCGGAATTGTTTTTCGTTTTTATAATTTGCCGAGACCTTGGATTAGCCAAGATGATGGTTCCAACTTCCAAGGTTGTGAGTTTGAACAAGGAAAATAATTTTTGTACTGTCATTATATTCATATACACTCTTTTTTTATTAAGCTCTTCACTCATGGAGGGTAATTTTGTAACTATTTGAATAAAGACAAAAAAAAATGATATGAATAAAAGAATAAAAAGGGAGTGCAAACCCGGGGATGCTGCCACCCCTGCCAAGTGGGGTGCTGAGTGGTATCCGGTTGTTCATCTTGGCACGGACGACTCACATTGAATCTGAGCACGTATAGATCCAAGCCGTCGATTCCTGAGATGAACGGCCGGATCAGCCGCTCGGCACTGCTCCGCTTGGCAGCATCTCCCAATCTACGCTAATAAATTTCTACCTCTTGTCATTTTCATTAGTGTATGATGCAATCTAATCTACTAAAAATCAAAAGTGCTAGGTATCCAAAAAATATACTCTGAAATTATCCCGAATAGACTTTTAGAAGTATTTATGACCGTTAATAGACTTTTATTAACGGTAAGAAATACTTGTTTGGGGTGATTTCGGGGTATCTAGCATTGCTCAGTAAAATTTACTCTCTTTGTTCTTTAATGTTTATCTTTTTTAGGAGTCTAAATTTTTAAAAAGACATGGAATAATCGCACGTAATTTATCAAATTTATACTTGAACTATGGCAAAATGACATGATTAATGGACTAACAATTAGGAATAGAGAAATTAAGTACTAGTTTTGTGGGCAACAATTTTAGTTTATGGAATTCAATTGTTGAGACGAATTGAAAAATGTAGTAAAAATCCTAACTTAAAACACCAAAAAGAAGAGAGAGAAAATTCTCCATTTTGGTCTTGGAAGCTACTTATTATATTTTGGAAAAGGGTTTATTGTATTCTACGGTGACCTCGCATAGAGTAATAAACCGACTCCAAATTCCGTTTGACCAAAAAAAAAAAAAACAGACTCCACTGTCAGTTGGAGTATTATTCATCAGTTCTGGGAGTATTTAAGCGTGCACCTGAGGAGTCCCTCGCAATTCAACACTCGTCCCCCTCCCATCGTCTTCTCTCTCTAGAAATACATCCCCCCCCTCTCTCTCTCTCTGCAACAGAAAAAACCTCCAATCCAGCATCATCCATTGCTGCTACTACTCCACCTCTTCCCCTCCAGCTCCTGATCATCCTCGCCTCCATCCTCCTCTCTACCTCCACCCTCACCCTCTTTTCTTACGTCCCCTCCCCCACTCAATCCCCATTTCCACCACCACCCTCCCGCGACGTCAACCACGCCTACCCAACCTCCCTCTTCGCCGGATTCGCCCCCATCCTCTCCTCCCTAGGCTTCCACGGCTTCTCCACCGCCGCTCCCTTCCTCTCCAACGCCACCACCTGGCGCGGCCCCGCCACCATCTTCGCCCCCTCCGATTCCTCCCTCTCCACCTGCTCCATCCCCCTCCTTCTCCGCGAACACACCCTCCCGGGCCTCTTCCCCCTCCCCTACCTCCTCACCCTCCCCTTCGCCACCAGAATCGAAACCCTTTCCCCCGGCAAATGCCTCACCATCACCTCCTCCACCCACAACAACGCCACGTCATCCGAACCCCAAGAAGTCTTCGTCAGCGGCGTGAAGATCACGCGCCCCGACCTCTACAACGACGGTGTCGTCGCCGTCCACGGGCTCCAGGGCTTCATCTCTCACCTCTCCCCCTACTCCTGCGACGCCAACAAAATGACCTCCCTCGCCCTGCCTCACCCTTCCCCGACGTTGCCGTTCTTCCTCATGCGCCTGATGCTTAACGAAGCCATGCTGCGGCTGAGCGGGGCCGGGTACGGCGTCGTCGCGCTGGCGCTGAGAGTCAAGTACCACGAGCTCGTCCCTCTGCAGTCGATGACCGTGTTCGCTCTGGACGACGTATCGATATTCTCTGGCAACGGATACGCTTACGTCACCGGCTTCCGGTCCCACGTGGTGCCGGACAAGCTGCATATGGCGGCGGACTTGGAGAGGCTGGCGTTAGGAACGGCGTTGGCGACGCTGGAACCGGGGAAGAAGCTGGTGGTGACGAAAGTCAAGCCGACGATCAGCATCAACTACTAAGTGAAGATAAAGAGGTTTGATCTGGTGTATAACCCCAAGGTCGTGGTTCATGGACTGTCGTTGCCGTTTCCGCACGTTCACGGGGATTTTGGTGGGGTTAAAAAAGGACGGTCAGGATTTTTATACAGGCGTGACGTGGCGGCGCCTACGTAGGTGGTTGAATCGATGGTGGAGGATCATTTTTTTTTTTTTGATCCGATGGTGGAGGATCATGGGGTGGCCTCTGAGATATGTAATTGAAGCTTACTAGATCTGTTTCTGTTTGGATTGGAATAAATCCGTGCGTGCAGTAGCTAGCTAGCTAGCTAGCTCTACGTACGGAGGGAGTAGTTTAGAGTACATGATCATGGGCTTGTTGTTACTCGGACAAGGGATCTGGTCTCGTTACATTGAGGATTCCCTGTCCGAGTGAAATCCGGACAGGGGCCTGTTCCAGTCCTCGGAATCGTTGATCTCGCAAATCAACGGTTGAGATCTGTCAAACCAAAACGACGTCGTTTTGGACCAAAAGTGTTCGGCAGATCAACGGCCCCGAGGACTGGGATAGGCCCCTGTCCGGATTTCACTTGGACAGGGGATCTGGTCTCGTTACATCGAGGATCCCCTGTCCGAGTGAAATCCGGACAGGGGCTTGTCCCAGTCCTCGGAATCGTTGATCTCGCAAATCAACGGTTGAGATCTGTCGAACCAAAACGACGTCGTTTTGGACCAAAAAGTGTTCGACAGATCTCAGCCGTTGATTTGCAAGATCAACAGCCCCGAAGACTGGAACAGGCCTCTGTCCGGATTTCACTCGGATAGGGGATCTGGTCTCTTGTTGTTACTCATCGTGAATGCTTGTCCCTAGCTAGCTAGCTAGACATATCAATGAATGAGTAGACTTTTATTTTCGCGTTTGTTTGGGGAATCCAATTCTATTTCTTGTGTTCTGTTTCTATCCAATCTGTCATTAATTGCTCTTAATTTTTTCGTATTCTAATCTTAAATTCTAAGTTTAGGAGAATAATTTGGTCAACGCAAAGTCTAGCTAAGAGGTACTGTATTAATAAAATATATGTGCAGAGATGACAAAATCAATCGAATTTCAGTAGTTGAATTTCAAACAATTTCTTTGCGATTGAAAGATAAAGAGTGACCTACATTGTACTCTAGGAGTATCCAATAATTGACCTTTCAATCCACACGAAGTGTAGAGACCCGTAAAATTTTTGTTTTATTTTAATTATTGAAAAGTTTATTAATTGGATAATTATGAGAATATGGATTGTTTGGTGAATATTTGAATTGGGGACTAAAGTGGAAAAATAGAAGGTTGAGGGAGTGAATGTGTAATTTCTAGATATGGGACTATATAAGGTGTGTGTGTGCAAAGTAGGAGAGCATTTATCCCCTTTCTCTTTTTTTTTCTCTCATCCGGCCTCCACTCTCTCCCCCACACCGGTCTCTCTCTCTCTTGCTCTCTCTCAAAAACTCACCCAAATACCTCAAACACCTCAAGAACCCACCCTCATTTCACCTCCTCTACGCAACTCCGGGCTCGTATTGCGTTGGGTGAGGCTCGGGAGATAGATCACGGTTGATTTCCAAAGATTCGGAGCTAGGGCTCGTTCGAGTTTCTTGGGTCTCGTTCCTTAAATCGAGGTAGGGATCTCTTTACCCTCTTTATGTGTGAATGTGTTGATATAGTGTGAATTCGTGCCTATGTTTGTTGTTGTTGGTATTGTTGTTAAAATCCCAGAAATCTGCAGAAAATCTGATCGAAACACATCCGTATCGATACGGGATTTTTGCCGTATCGATACTAATTCGAAATCGTAGCTTCTCAGTCTGTTTGCATCCTGTATCGATACAGCTATTTTGGCTGTATCGATACCAGATGCTTATGGGCAGTCTCTCAGCATTTGTTCCGTACTTCATTCCTTTGGTCCCCGATCACTTCCAAACCCTGTTAGACACCTCCAAACCTATTTCTAGCATGCCTAAACGAATTCCTTTGGTTTACTTAAGTTATCCTCGTCTCATTGGCTTTCCGTTGTTATAGAAAGGGTAGTGTCTTACTAGATAAAACTTAATCAACGTATTTTGGGATTGGTGGTGCTTGAGAGTCTTTGTGGCCTAAGGTGAAGCATGCTATAGGTATGTTAGGTGCTATGACTAGACGTGACGAATGATAGGAAGAAAATGCGTATTGTAGAGAGGTTGTTGTGTATCATAGGGCATAAGGTATGACGTGGAGAGTTTTGTTGAACGATAGGGGTTTGGCTAGTGATCCGGAAGGGAATATGGTAACTCGTACCTTCGTGCTTGTCTCGATTTTATCATCTTAGGTTCCTTTGGCACTCGTCCTATAGATTCTTGCTTAGAATCTAGCCGGTGGTGTGTCGTAGAGTTGTTATGGATTCGATACGAAACGTATGGCGTTGAAATAGACTTAGAGGAATATCGTGGACCTAAGGTGTTTATTAAAGTACGATAAGACATGGTTATAAGTTGTAATACCTTGAATGACGATGAACGAAAGAGTGTGACTTGGGGAAAGTGTTGTTATCTTATATTCGAATTGATAATGTATATGTGTTGTGGGAGTTGTGAATGTTAAACTGAGGGTCCTGCAACGCAAGGTGTGGTAATGCGGAGGCTCTAGAGGGCCCGCAACGCAAGGTGTGGTAATGCGGAAACCCAGGTGAAGAGAATTCACTGTAACGCAAGGTGTGGTAATACAGTTGAATGTCTTAAATGATGAATGAAGTCGTAATTGACTTATTGAAGTTTAAGTTGTTGTGTGGGCTATGAGCTGCTTGAGATTGTAACTGTTGAAAAGAGAAACTAAACAATGGATTCCATCAAAGTTTTTGAAAAGAAAGGAACTTGATTTTGGAAAAAGGATTTTTATGAAAAATCCTCCGGTATTCCTGAGTGAATCAACGGTTCCGGTATTTGGGCACAAATCAACGGATTCCGGTATTCAAGAGAATCAACGGAGCTCGACCCGCGGAGGTCGAGAGTATTTTCCCAAAAATTATTTTGGAAATCATACGGGAATGTTTTCTTTTTATGATAAGAGGCTCGATGGCAATGACATTGAATAATAAGATTGTTTGCGGCATTTGTTTAAGTAGTTATAAAATGGTTGAGAAGTCGTCGTGGTTATTCAGAATGATATGAGCCTAATGTTGCTTCGGGAAGACGTACGAATGGTTAGGGATGTTTCTAAGATGTCTAGGATTTTGTAGTTGTAACTCTTACCCGTCTATTGGATCATCTTTGTTCTTGGTGCATAATTCCTCATATTTTCATATAACTTGTGTAAAGATTTTCCTACTGGGCTAGTGTAGCTCAACAAAATCCTTCTTTTCAGGTTCAAACGCAGGACAATAGATTGTATGCATCCGTATGCTTGGACACGAAGACTTTTGGAGGTTAACTTCATTGTAGTTAACTAAACATCTTGTAATGGATTACTTTTGCCAAAGATGGGTTTGTAACTAAGTGTTCCTAAATTTCTTTTGATTGAAAGTTTGTATTATTCCAATCAGGTTTGGTACTGGTAATTATTTGAACTTGGGGAAACTTGAATTGTAAATGATCGTCCAGGAACTCTCTTTTGGGTATTATTAATATTATGCGAGGAGCACGTTTTGAAATGGATTATTTATTTATGTTGAAAATCGAGGGCGTGACAAATTGGTATCAGAGCTTCTAGGTTTGAATACCTAGAGACCGTGGGGAGACTTTTAGTCTCATGGGTTCAAAAATCACTGCATCTTTTACGAAACCACATGTGTGCTTGCATGAGTGATATTAGTCCATCGATGTGTCATTGCATTTGTATTGCGGTAGAGTTGTGTATAGTTGTTGACCTCATATTGGAAAGGTTGGACCCTTGTATTTGATAGTGATGTGATTAATGCTGATGATCCTCTTTCTTATGTCTTTTTTTTTAGTAGGATGTTTTCGAGACGTGAAGTTAGGTGGGGTGAGACCGGGGATCAGGATAACCAGGGTTGTAGTGCATACGGGGAGAATGAGGCGAGTCAGTATACTAGGGACGAGATTATGTTTCTTGAGATCGTTGAGTGCGCGAAGGGTGTTGAGATTCTGGAGGGTGTACAAGGCGGTGTGAATGTGGGGGAAGCTAGGCATCGAGTCGTTAGCGCGAGATCATCTTTTGAGGGTGTTGAAAGTTTAGGAAGCAAGAAACCAGAGGAACTAGATCAGTCTATGCAGGGCCAGCGAGGCCTCACACTACCATCTCATTTAGAAACTTCGGGAGTTCTCCTTAAGTGTCAAATTGTGTGTCACCGATGTGGTCAGCCTGGTCATATTCGTTCTCAGTGCCAAAGGGCTTAAAGATCTTGTTTCACTTGCGGGGAATTTGACCATTTCGCGAGGAATTGTCCTCAGAAGAAGAGAATGCAAGAAGAGTCAGGCTTAGTACAGCAGCCAGGAATTCGACAAATCGTTATTCAGCCACAACCCCAGAATGCACAAAGATTACCAACCGCTAGCGTAGATACGTCGCCAGGGAATGTCAAAAGTCAAAGGAGGAAAAGACAAAGGGAATCAAGTCAGCTATCACAGAATCAGATTCGTCTTGGGCTGCCTACTTTATCCGGGAATCAGAGAGTCTCACAGTTTGATAAGCTTTGTTATATTTGCCGCAAGCCTGGCCACTTTGCGAGAAATTGTCCTCGGGGATCTGGAGTACATGGTGAGTCGAGTTCCATCCAGCCGTACAAGCGTACACCAAATCGACAACAGATGCAGTTCCGTAGTTAAACTACCACATCCTCCTACTCTCTAGCTCTTAGAAACGTCACTTGTTTGAGGTATCACCTTTTCCAAATTGTTCTACTCTTTCGTTGCAATGCTTTTGATTCGGAAACACTTCACCCATTGTGGACCCCATTCTTACTCGTGTTTGGAATCGAAGATAAGAAATTTTAGTCCATGCGTGTTGAGAGACATTGATAGATCAAATTTGTTGAAGATTAGGGGTTAATCATTCCATATGGAAGTGTTATCTTTGACTTCTTTGATTTACGTGTGGCGAGGATAGATGTGATTTGGGAAGAGGTTGATTGTATCCATGGTAGTAGATGGTATTCCGAAAGCGATTTCGTAAGCATTATTTCTTAAGTACGTTATTTCGTTGGCCAAATTGAAATTTTGAATAGAGTTGTATCGTAATTAGTTTTCTCGTGAAGTTTGTCGTACCGTTAAACTGTTATGGCTCTTGACGCTTAAGTTGATTATCACATAATCCATTTATAGCTTTTCTTGGGAGTATTCGAAACCTTGTGGCGAAGTACCCCGTGACACACTTACTTTTGTTGTTGAGGACTGTTTTCAGTACCCCATCCGAAGTTTTATTCTGATAGTATTTTGCTTGATATAAGTTTTATTTGGTCGGTTGAAATCCCTCTGTTGTACTATCAATTTGATTGTCTGTCACTGTTGATCTGCACAAGTTCTCGTCTTGCTAGTTTAGTCTATTAAGCCCAATCTCTAGTCACATACCTTATGGCATACAAATTTGTTGGAATCGTTAAACTCAGACTTGTTACTATTGTTGCTCGTATCCGTCTTGTATCTGTTTGTCAGCCTAGAGCTATTTAGCTGGTTTGAGTTTCCTTGTTGCACCTACCAATTTATTTGTTGGAATGTATCATCCTGCACAAATTTTTATATCGAAATTTGAGCCAAATCTTGTGGTGGCATATCTCTCGAAATCTATTTATTTGTTCCGTTTAATCCAAAATCACTGGTGATGGTTGTCTTTGGTGCTATTCGATTCTGTAGTGGTTCCTCAACTCGAAAGGCATATGATGGTTTAAATCTGTGATGCTCATATTCATTTTGTTCGAAGTATTGCTCGAATCTGGTATTGAACCAATTTTCAACCTAGAAGGGCTTGATCACTAGAGATCTATCTCATCATTTTGTGTTTGTCCCCAGTAAAGTTATGATCGATTGTTTTAAGATTGCCTCGGAGTATCATGAGTTGTTCGACAAGTTTGTTATTTGACCATTCTAAAGATCTCGCGTGCCCTTTTGGTTCGGGTACCTTACTACCGTTCTCGCATACTTGATTAACTTTGTTGAGTTTTAGAGTTCGTTTGTCTCGTTTGAGATAGTCAAGAATCGTGTTGACCGTGTCTTCACTTATTGTCACTCGAAGTGGGAAGATTTCCATATTTCTTAAAGTATCGCCGTGTTGAAGCTTGACTCGTCTCGGGGAGAAAAGGAAGCGTTCACCGCTAGAAAGAGAGATTAGGTATCGGATACGGTGCGTGTCTTTTGGATAACCAGGCGACAACCGATGAAATCCAGTTAGAGGAGGCGCTTGATCACCGCTCCTTCTAGATGGAGGTCTCGGGAAGTCAATTGGGATATCGGGTCGTATTTAGAGGTAAGATCTAAGTGTCGAGATAGATGATCGTATGTAGAAATAAGTATCGTTTGGAAGTGTCGCCGCAAACTTTTGAGCATTTGTGATGCAATGTATATACGAATATTAAGGATGTATGAGCCGAATCCATTGCATGAGTTAGAAGGTCCGAACTTGAATTAGAAGCTGATGTGTCCCATGGTGAGAATCTGATGCGTATCCTAAATTTGTGTAGTTAAGTGTTGAGAGGTAAGTCAATGCCGTTAGCGCGAGTTTACATGGGAAAGAGAGGGCGAAGTTAGACAGATGTATTCATATTTGTTGTGCCATGATTGATGTAAATCTTTGATATGTATTCGATGGTTACTGAATTGTTGTATGGTGGATAGTGATACGATTGGAGTATGTTGATACGTTGATTGGCAGGATAGAACTCGGTTCATTAAATTTCGGGACGAAATTTCTTTAAGGAGGGTAGATTGTAGAGACCCGTAAAATTTTTGTTTTATTTTAATTATTGAAAAGTTTATTAATTGGATAATTATGAGAATATGGATTGTTTGGTGAATATTTGAATTGGGGACTAAAGTGGAAAAATAGAAGGTTGAGGGAGTGAATGTGTAATTTCTAGATATGGGACTATATAAGGTGTGTGTGTGCAAAGTAGGAGAGCATTTATCCCCTTTCTCTTTTTTTTTCTCTCATCCGGCCTCCACTCTCTCCCCCACACCGGTCTCTCTCTCTCTTGCTCTCTCTCAAAAACTCACCCAAATACCTCAAACACCTCAAGAACCCACCCTCATTTCACCTCCTCTACGCAACTCCGGGCTCGTATTGCGTTGGGTGAGGCTCGGGAGATAGATCACGGTTGATTTCCAAAGATTCGGAGCTAGGGCTCGTTCGAGTTTCTTGGGTCTCGTTCCTTAAATCGAGGTAGGGATCTCTTTACCCTCTTTATGTGTGAATGTGTTGATATAGTGTGAATTCGTGCCTATGTTTGTTGTTGTTGGTATTGTTGTTAAAATCCCAGAAATCTGCAGAAAATCTGATCGAAACACATCCGTATCGATACGGGATTTTTGCCGTATCGATACTAATTCGAAATCGTAGCTTCTCATTCTGTTTGCATCCTGTATCGATACAGCTATTTTGGCTGTATCGATACCAGATGCTTATGGGCAGTCTCTCAGCATTTGTTCCGTACTTCATTCCTTTGGTCCCCGATCACTTCCAAACCCTGTTAGACACCTCCAAACCTATTTCTAGCATGCCTAAACGAATTCCTTTGGTTTACTTAAGTTATCCTCGTCTCATTGGCTTTCCGTTGTTATAGAAAGGGTAGTGTCTTACTAGATAAAACTTAATCAACGTATTTTGGGATTGGTGGTGCTTGAGAGTCTTTGTGGCCTAAGGTGAAGCATGCTATAGGTATGTTAGGTGCTATGACTAGACGTGACGAATGATAGGAAGAAAATGCGTATTGTAGAGAGGTTGTTGTGTATCATAGGGCATAAGGTATGACGTGGAGAGTTTTGTTGAACGATAGGGGTTTGGCTAGTGATCCGGAAGGGAATATGGTAACTCGTACCTTCGTGCTTGTCTCGATTTTATCATCTTAGGTTCCTTTGGCACTCGTCCTATAGATTCTTGCTTAGAATCTAGCCGGTGGTGTGTCGTAGAGTTGTTATGGATTCGATACGAAACGTATGGCGTTGAAATAGACTTAGAGGAATATCGTGGACCTAAGGTGTTTATTAAAGTACGATAAGACATGGTTATAAGTTGTAATACCTTGAATGACGATGAACGAAAGAGTGTGACTTGGGGAAAGTGTTGTTATCTTATATTCGAATTGATAATGTATATGTGTTGTGGGAGTTGTGAATGTTAAACTGAGGGTCCTGCAACGCAAGGTGTGGTAATGCGGAGGCTCTAGAGGGCCCGCAACGCAAGGTGTGGTAATGCGGAAACCCAGGTGAAGAGAATTCACTGTAACGCAAGGTGTGGTAATACAGTTGAATGTCTTAAATGATGAATGAAGTCGTAATTGACTTATTGAAGTTTAAGTTGTTGTGTGGGCTATGAGCTGCTTGAGATTGTAACTGTTGAAAAGAGAAACTAAACAATGGATTCCATCAAAGTTTTTGAAAAGAAAGGAACTTGATTTTGGAAAAAGGATTTTTATGAAAAATCCTCCGGTATTCCTGAGTGAATCAACGGTTCCGGTATTTGGGCACAAATCAACGGATTCCGGTATTCAAGAGAATCAACGGAGCTCGACCCGCGGAGGTCGAGAGTATTTTCCCAAAAATTATTTTGGAAATCATACGGGAATGTTTTCTTTTTATGATAAGAGGCTCGATGGCAATGACATTGAATAATAAGATTGTTTGCGGCATTTGTTTAAGTAGTTATAAAATGGTTGAGAAGTCGTCGTGGTTATTCAGAATGATATGAGCCTAATGTTGCTTCGGGAAGACGTACGAATGGTTAGGGATGTTTCTAAGATGTCTAGGATTTTGTAGTTGTAACTCTTACCCGTCTATTGGATCATCTTTGTTCTTGGTGCATAATTCCTCATATTTTCATATAACTTGTGTAAAGATTTTCCTACTGGGCTAGTGTAGCTCAACAAAATCCTTCTTTTCAGGTTCAAACGCAGGACAATAGATTGTATGCATCCGTATGCTTGGACACGAAGACTTTTGGAGGTTAACTTCATTGTAGTTAACTAAACATCTTGTAATGGATTACTTTTGCCAAAGATGGGTTTGTAACTAAGTGTTCCTAAATTTCTTTTGATTGAAAGTTTGTATTATTCCAATCAGGTTTGGTACTGGTAATTATTTGAACTTGGGGAAACTTGAATTGTAAATGATCGTCCAGGAACTCTCTTTTGGGTATTATTAATATTATGCGAGGAGCACGTTTTGAAATGGATTATTTATTTATGTTGAAAATCGAGGGCGTGACACGAAGTCCACTTCGATATCAAGAAAGTTTCATATCCTTATCTCATAAAAAAGAGGTTAAAAAAAAAAAAAACATCTCCTAAAAAACTGCGTAATAGGAGTATTCTATGGTCAAAAAATGGGTACAATTGAATCTTTAGTATTTGTATGATCAAGATTCAAAATATGTTTCTCTCATAAAATTGGCAGTATTTTTACCTTTCTATTTTGTGTTGTTGCATAAATGTACTTGATGTGTAGGTAGGGGTGTAAACGAGCCGAGCCGAGCCGAGTATTGGCATGTTCGAACTCGGCTCGGTCAGGATCGGTATGGCTCGAGCTCGGCTCGAGCTCGAATCGAGCCCAAAAGTCAAAGCTCGAGCTCGGCTCGGTAAACATATACAAAGCTCGAGCTCGGCTCGTTAGAACTCGGTTTGGAATAAACGAGCCTGCTCGGCTCGGCTCGAGCTCGAATTCAGCCTTAATCAAAACTAGCTAATTCCATCATTTTTATCACAAAACTGGCAAATTTGATGATTTTTATCCAAAAAAAAAAGAGGGCTAATTCAAAATCATTCCAAACAAGCTCATCATTCATTCCAAAGGCTGATTCCATCCATTTTTTTCCACAAAATCACTAACTGCCACTACCAGGCAGTACCAGCCTAATTCCACATTGGTAGTTCTCATTGTTCACTACAAAAATACCCATTGTTCATCACTACAATAGGCTGACAAAAAACAGCCATCAAAAACATAAATGATAGAGATTAAAGTTCTTGAAACATGCACAGATGCACTTAACCAAAATGGCAACAGTCAAGTCTGACTTCCTAAGATTTACACCAAACCGCAGATATTTATACAAAAAAAGCCAAACGCCGAATGTCTTGAGTAGATAATGCGCCGAACACCAACTTGGTCCTGAGGTATAAACAAGTGATACAACAGTTAGTATTTTTCTGGTCCTTTACATTCTCAGTTTTCACGAAAAAATGCTTGCATGTATGACATTAGGCTAATAAAAAGAATTTCTATGAACTAAAGCTATTCCAAAGCTATTCAAGTAATAAAAAAAGAAGACACTAAAGTACTTATTGCAGGCAGCAGCTCACAAACTCACAGTAGCTGAGGAAGGTTTCAGCAGTCAAAATCTGGTCTAACCATCTATCATCAGTATCCAACTAATACTAGAAAAGATCAAGAATACTCTGAATCAGATCCACAAGGGAAAATTCAATAAGATACAATGTATTGCATTAATAATGCAGATCAACACATCTCTGAACCAAGAGACACATTAAAAAAAAAAAACCCAGCTATCATGTTAGCTTAGCTTCTGATCAGTCAGGTTAGCTTCTGATCTATCTTACCAATCGGATCATATAGGCAATAAAACTCAATTAGTTGACAGGCTTAACTCGTAAAAATAATATATTTTCTGAGGTGATACCTTGAGACTGTCCTCGGTTCCATCCAATGCCGTTGTTTTCTGCAAACTAGCTACCATGTACCATTTCCACACACACCACGTTACTCCATTAAGGTAGAATGAACTCTTTGTGAGATGGCTCTTTGGTCTATCAAAAAAACAACAAAAAATTCATCAGAATATATATAATTAACATGAGTGGATACGAAAACATAAATAAACAAATTTCACTTACATCGGATCCCTTTTTAAGTCCATGATATGCACGTACATAATCAGCTCCACAAAGTAACATTTCAACCGTTTCTGTTGCCAATGATGCACGATATGGATCAATGACTTTACCTCCCGCACTAAATGTGGACTCCGAGGCCACCGAGGTAATAGGAATGGACAATATATCACATGCCATCTTGGACAATATGCGGTACTTGAGAGTATTTGCTTTCCACCACTCCAATGCATCAAAATGGGGATCCAAAACTTCTTCACCTTGTGCTTGTGAAGCACATATATAAACACCTTCTTCAAGATAGATATCCAAATCAGATTTTACAGGCTGAATGGTATCGGCTTTCCTAACAAAAGACTCATATTTGGATTTACCCGTGGCAACTTTTTTCCCTTGTGAAACACTACTAAGAGAGCAAACTTCTGTACTGCTTTGCTGTAAAATTTGTTCATTGTATGCTAGGGAATGCATAACAACATACTCATCATAAAGATCATACAGAGATTTACGCACCATAGCAATGTTTTGGTCTGCCTTGTCACCATATATCTCTGGAAAACAAAACCTAATCAACACCAATTTGTATCTTGGATCCAATGCTGCACCGAGAGCCATCACTAGATTACACTCTCCCCAGTACTTGTCAAATTTCACCTTCATCTTTAAAGCCATTGATCTAAGGTATTCCAATGCACTCACTGAATTTTTATCCAAGATTTCTTTTACTCTCCAAACCTCGATGAGAAACAAATTGGAAGTTGGATATTCACAACCGGAGATTATATTTGTCACGTCATTGAAAATTTCCAAAAATTGACAAACATTCTCAACTCTCTCCCACTCTTCATAGGTAGGCACATAGGAAAAACCAACATCCCTTTCACTGTACCTAGAGAAAACATCTTTGAACTCCAATGCAGCAGACAACATCATATAAGTTGAATTCCATCGTGTAGGACAATCTAAGATTAGCTTTTTCGAAGGCAATTTCAATTGCTTAGCAATATCACTAAATTGAGTTAAGCGTGCTTCAGAATGTATTAAATACTTCACACCATCCCGAATACAATCAGTGATCCATTTAATTTCACTAAGCCCATCTTGTACCATTAGATTAAGTATGTGTGCACAACACCGCACATGAAAAAGTTCACCATCCAAAGGTATCTTCTTCCCTAACAACTGAAATGTTGATTTCAAATTTCTCAAAGCAACATCATTGTATGAAGCATTATCCACTGTGATAGTAGCCACCTTATTCTCAATATTCCAATCAACTAAACACTTATAAAGAGCATCAGAAATAATTACCCCGGTATGTGGAGGTGGGACATTGCAAAAGCTGAGCACGCGCTTTTGTAACTTCCAATCTTCATCAACATAATGACCAGTTACGACCATATATTGGATCCTTTGGCCCGGTGACTTCCACAAGTCTGTTGTGATGCTAACTCTGCCAACATGCTTCAATGATGTTTTCAACTTCTTCTTTTGTGCTTGGTAAGTCGATGTACAATCGTTTTTGGCGACGGCCCGACTTATCTTTTGCCAATGAGGAGTGGCCGTCTTCATGAACTTGTTGAACAACACATGCTCCATATGCATAAATGGATACTCATGGTAAAGTATCATGTGGGAAGCAGCTTCTCTAACTTTGGCATGGTCATACGTGAAGGTTGTAAGATTCCCACTCTCCGATCCCCCGGCCTCAAATGACAAAGTTTTTTGCCTTTTCTCTGTTAATCCAAGTTGAAGCCGACGTTGCACACACGAAGTTAAATGTCTAAGAAGATGAGTAGTAGACCCCGATGCTTGGACGGTCAAATAATCTTTGCAGAATTTACATTGATGCTTCTTCGTACCATTTGGAAAAGTTACAAGTTGAAAATCACTCCAAACAGGTGATGTTTTCTTTCTTTCCTTCTTTTTAAATGGGTTTGGCTCTTCCTCAATGGCTACATCACTGGCCTCTACGCCCACCCCAACATCCGCCTCATTAGCATTAGCATCAGCATCAGCATCAGCATAGTCACCAGCATTAGCCATGATCGGACTAGTTGATGAATCCTCAAATGAAGAAATTTGTGTGCTCAAATCTTGTAATGGCGAAATGAGATGAAATTGTCTATTAGACATATCTACAACCACAAAAGTACCCAAGAATTAATCAACGATATGCAATTTAACAACTCTAAAACAACATAGTTAAACTCTAAAAAGAAGTTGTAATGGAGAATGAGTAGAGGAAATAACTAACCACACCAAAGTGGATCAAAGAGAGAAGATGATCTCCCAATCCCAATCTTCACCAAAACAGACCTGAGGTTAAACCATATTATTTAACATCACGTTAGAAAAGGTCGTAGTTCTTATTACAAGTCAGAGACCAACACTAATGAACCAACAAGAAAAAGTTCAAAAAATAAACAACAATTAGGGAGTTCTTGTTCACTTTCATTTCTGTTAAAGAATCAATAGTGCAAACTGTGCAGTTTCAAAAGACAACATGGAAGAATGCAGAAATAAACTAATCCTTCAATAAAGTAAACATTTAATAAACTAATCAGTTTGAAAAGGAATATCAACATGGAAGAATGCCCCAATAAACTAATCATCTACTAATGCAAATAAGAATTTCCCCTCCGTACGAGTCATACCAAATTAAATTCAGTCAAATGCTCATAATCAAAACATAAAAATTTATAGAATCCTAGATTCAGTCAATTATTTTTATAGTACAAGAAAGTCAAAATATGATGATTAATATAATCCCATAATACACATGCAAGAGTAATTAACATTTCCCCAATTAAAAAACCTCCTCCCATTGAATCTCTCTGGAAGAATACGCCAATAAACTAATCATCTACTAATAAACTAATTGCCATTCAAAAAAATTCTACTAATAAACTAGTCATCTACGGATCTACCTCTGTTTCATCTATATGCATATATTAGTGTGTCTCCCGTTATATATTAGTGTGTTTTATCTATTACCTCTGTTTCATCTATATACATAAAAGCTGTATATATAACGGGAGAGGAGGGAGGGAGGGAGAGAGAGAGAGAGAGAGAGAGAGAGAGAGAGAGAGAGAGAGAGAGAGAGAGAGAGATTCATCATTCACACGAATCATACCAGAGCCTGACGGTGGCGTAAACGCGAGACCGGCGTGAGTGAATCGGAGTCGGAGAAAGGAGGTGATAGCTGGGACTCTGGGAGTGAATCGGAGACCGGAGGTGATGGCTGAAACTTGAAAGTGAATCAGTGAGGTAAGCCGCCCCACCCCTTCTTCTTCGTCCTCCTCTTCTTCTCCTATCTCTCTCTCTAAAAACGGCGGAAGAAATAAGAACGTGGAAAAGAAATGGTCAAAAGAAACCCTAAAATTAAGAAAGGTATATATATATATATATTCGAGCCGAGCCGAACCGAGCCGAGCCTTTAACGAGCTACTCGCGAGCCTATCGAGCCGAGTATTACTAGGCTCGAGCTCGGCTCGTTTGTTTAACGAGCCTCAAAACCGAGCTCGAGCTCGCTCATTAACACTTCGAACCGAGCCGAGCCGAGCCGTTGCCGAGCCGAGCTCGCGAGTAGCTCGGCTCACTTACAGCCCTATGTGTAGGTTGATCCTGATCAATTGATTCTTAAAACACATTTATGCTGCAAAATATAAAAAAATTACTAAAATTTAAAACACCGAATCATAACTCAATTTTTACAATTTAATGTGTTTCGAAAATATACCTGTTAATATCCAAAGAACATGATTTTAGGTGTGATTAATACTCTCGACGACTTCTACAAGGTTAACAATTTTGTTCATCGATCATATTAAGCCCGAGAAGAACTCACAAAAGCCTTTGAATAGACCGTCGAGCCCCACGCGGGAATTGGAGAGGATCCCGTCACGTTTTTTAAGGTCCCTTTGTGTTGTAATAAATATATCAATACACTTAATTATTAGAAGGAAATACTACTAGAAATTAAACAATGCTTCCCTCCAAAGTGTAGTACTAAAATAATTTTCCGAAACATATATTCGCTCCGGTGAACTTATCACTCTTTCTTTTGTTGCACTAATATGAAATAATTAGGGAATAGATTCTTACATTCCCCTTTTTTATATTCACACTCCTTTTTTGTCTTTTACCAAAAAAATACACACACACATTTTCAATACTATAAAACAAAAAAAAGGAGCATGGATATCAAAAAAGGGAGTGAAAATCAATTCTCAATAACTAATGTCCAATCCGGTTCAACCAACAATGAGCTAATTTTCAATACGTATGCTTTATATAATTCAGAAATTGTGTTTTTCTAGACTAATGCATATTTTAATTTAGAAAGCCAATAGAGAGGATTCCTGTTTCATATACTTTGGTTATACACTGAAATTATATTTCCCAATGTTCTTTTTGGTAGTTTTCGTTAATTCTCATACCTTACGATTGAATTTTTGTAATGCCACCGGACTGTTGAAATGAAATTGCTTCTTGTTAAAATAAATAAAGAAAACTGAGGGCATTAGAAAAAAAAAAAAAAAACCCTGATACACCTACTCCAGATCCCAGTTCAAGAGCCAATTGATTTTTTCCGATTCTTTGTAACCACAATCATCAAAATACTGTAACAAAAAAATCTAGAAAAGGAAAAATTACTACGGAAACGAGCAAAGTTTTTTATTCAGTAACAAGTGGGAACGAGGGATAACATGAGGTTGTAGTACCACAACGTACAACACAAGAAGCACGAGCGAGACAGTAAATGCGTAGGCAGTACTAGCAGTTAAAGAGTAACAACAATTACATCCATCTCAAAGACCATGGTGATCTTCAATCTCGTCCGTCCGTTCAATCCTGGACGGTGGAGCCACCGAATAGCCGACGTCAGCATTTCCCGCCACTCCACAACCAGCAGCGTCGTACCCCGACCCGATCACGGCCGTCACATTCACATGCGGAAACGGCATCGACAGTCCATGAACCACCATCTTCAGGTTGAACATCAGATCTGGTCTCTCAATCCTCACGTAGTTGATCCTCACCGGCCCCCCAAACGGACCTCCGCTGCCGCCGCCGGTAGTAACCACCAGTTCCTGCCCTAGATTCAGCGTTGGCAAAACCGTCCCGGCCGGCAACTGCTCCAGATCGCTCGCCATCAGCAACCTGTTCGGAACGATGTGGAAGCGGAAACTGGTAACGTACTCGTGTCCGACGTCGGAGAATATCGCGGCGTCGTTTAAGGCGAACACGGTAACAGCCTTGAGGTCCACCAGATAGGGATATTTTACTCTCAGAGCAACGGCCACGATGCTGTAACCGCTTAACCGTAGACGGAGCATGGCGTCTTTTAGCATCAGGCGCATGACGAAGGACGCGTCCTGGGGAGGGGGAGGAGGGGGGAAGGAGAGGGACGTCGTTCGTTCGATGTTGCAGGAGAACGGGGAGAGGTGAGAGACGAAGCCCTGGAGGCCGTGGACGACTACGAGGCCGTCGTCGAAGAGGTCCGGGTGTGTGATCTCAACGCCGCCGACAAAGACCTTGGAGGCGTTAGGAGCGGAGGAGGTGACGGTGAGGCAGCGGTCGGGGGCCAGGGTTTCGATCTTGGTGGCGAAGGGGAGGGTGCGGAGGTAGCGGAGGGAGAAGAGGCCCGGGACTGTGTGTTCTTGGAGGAGGAGGGGGAGGGAGCAGGAAGGGCCGCAGGTGAGGAGGGAGGAGTCGGAGGGGGCGAAGACGGTGACAGGGCCGCGCCAGGCGGTGGAGTTGGAGAGGGAGGGAGCGGCGGCGGCGAAGTTTCGGAAGCCGAGGGAGGAGAGGACGGGGCCGAAGAGGAGGAGGGGTTGAGTTTGGCCTTGGTAGGATGATGGTGATGGAGGGAGGGTTGAGGGACTTGAGGCGGTGGTTGAGAGGAGGAGGATGGCGAGAGTGAGGAGTTGCAGAAGAGTGGCCATTAGATGGGGTTTTGGGTTGATTTCGCAGGAAGAAAGGTTTTTAGAGAGAGAGAGAGAGAGGGGGGTAGTACTAGTAATGATGAGGCGTGAGGAGGGAGTGGAGTTGTGCATGCGCTTATTTATAACTGATTGATTGATGAGGGGAGGGGAGGGGAGGGGACGAGAAGCGGTTGGATAAAATTCTGTTAGAGATTCTTTCACGTGATAAGACGATTTTACCCCTCATGTTTACATTCAAATGACGGAATTGCCACCAGCTCACTACTGGAGTACTACTACTGGCGAAGGACGGAATGACTACTATCTAGAGAACTCGACGCTCTTTTTCTGTCCGACTAACGTCTAACGATTTTTAGAAAATTGGTAATTGTTATTGAGAGAGATGCTTGTGAGCACGAGTCAAGCTCAAGTAGATAGTTCATTTAACATGCATAATTGCCATCACTATTTAATCAGTTCTCCCTTTTGCTAATTTTTTTGTTTGTTTGTTTCGGTTGAGAATTGTGTCGTGAACCTACTATTGCCTTTTGGTTTGGAGATATGGTATTTATTTTATCCATATATGTCTTAGGGATTGGATTCAAGTAGAGAGATGACTAACTTGGTGAAGGCCCCTTGCAACACTTGGTATGGGGTGTGTCCATTTTCGTTGGAAAAGCAAGAGGAAGGAGTGGTATGCAGGTCCTCTATGTATTTTTGTGGTGCATTTTGGAGTGGATGGATCGTGTAGATCTTTTGAAGGGATCAAAAGCTCTTCAAGACTTCAACTAATTTGAAAGGAATGGAGGTGGTGGTGGTGTGGCGTTTAGAGATGATTGTCCATTTGCTTTGGACTCTTTTATAGAATTTTGGGGAAACTTGTACATCCCCGTCAATTTTTATGGGCACTAGTTTAGTTGTTTCTGGTTTCGTATACTCAGGTTTTGTTTACAAGGTTGCGTGGCTTGCGCAACAGTTTTGATATTTATAAAACTCGCGCTTATTGAGAAAAAATAAACGAAATGTTGTTTGTCAAATAGAAGGAATTCATTCTTGTTTGTTGAGAAGTTTGGCCTATGGGTGGCCTTGAGCCTTGACAAAAAGCTGTTGGAATTTTAGTATTTTGGGGTTGTAGTTTAAGTGCAAGGATATTTCTTATTGGAAGAGGGGCATGGTTTGCCACTTTGCCTCTATTTTATATGGTATCGTTGGCAGATCCCATAGGGGCCTTCTGGTGGGATGGAGTGAATTGCTTGTAGAGCAAACTTTCTGGCAAGTGATGTGGACACTGGGCATCGGAGCTGAGCTGTTAATTGTAACTAGGGACGGTAAATGGGCGGTTTTGGGCTAAATTAGATAAGTTACAAGTGGGTTGGGTCTTTAATGGGTCATTGACTCACTTAGACCCAATTAGTTAAGAGTCCAATTATCCAAACCCAACCCAACCCATTTATTTAAAATCAAACTCAACCCGCCCATTAACCCAATTAAAATTAAAATTGACTAAAATGCCCACATACACTGAAATGACCATATCACACTTGTACATTTAAATGACCAAATTACCCTTTCATACTTAAATTACCATAATACCCCTATATACTAAAATGGCCAAGCTCGAGTTTTAGGCCCATGTCGTCAATAGCAGCTCAGCAGTCTAAAGCTTGCTTGGCTCAAAAAAGCACGACTCGTTTGTATATACTTGGCTCGTTTGTAAAGACTCATTTAATAAATAAGACCGGGCTTCGCTCGTTTGATCGAATGAGCCGAGCTCGAGCTCGAGTTTTAGACTCGGCTCTTTTACACCCCTCCGGAGTCCGGACCAAATCCGTCCGGAATTCTATATCTCCCAAAATTGGGACCAATTTTGTTTCAAACTTCATAAACAGTAAACACAACTGAGAATCAAAATCCTCACTCACATAACAATGACGGTACCTTGCTTCGATATTGGGTCTGTTATTGCCGTCGACGACGATGACGGTTCCTTGCTTCGATCAATATTAGTACTATCACTAGTAGTACTCATGTTTCTGCCTAAGTATGCGATACTCCGTCTCGGTGTTCCGCATTCCGGCTCAGAATCCTCGGCTCGTTTTGTATAAGCTCGGCTCGAACAGGACTCGGCTCGTTTACAAAAAAACGAAGTTTGAGTTCGAATTTTTGGTTCGTTTAGTGTACGAGTTCACTACAAAACTCAGCTCGACTCGGCTTGTACTGTAATTAGAATTCGTAACATGAAACCGTTCAAACCAAGTCACCAGTTCCCGATTTGACCAAGAAAAAGGTTTGCTTCACATAATATGTTTACTTTTGTTTTTTTCATTTTTATGGTAGTTCTATTTTTTTTATTGGGTAATGTTCATGACCCATTGGGCATTTAAGTTGACCCAATTGAAACCCAATTAAGACCCAATAATAAATGGGTTGGGTTGGGTCTATTTTTTAATAGATGGGTTTGGGTTTCTTAATGGGTTTGGGTTCAATTTGTCACCCCTAATTGTAACACACTTTAGTTAGATTAAAAGTTTGCAGTTCAATTTACTAATGATCTATGATCAAAAAAATTTACTAATGATCTGTTCTATTTGCAGGTTTGGAACCACTTCTGCCGTGCATGGATCGGATACATTGAAGCAATCAGAGGAGCACAAGAGAAAGGCTAGAGCAGAGAGCTAGGTTTGGTTATGCAATTCCTTGTCGTTTCATTTCAGAGACATTGTTCTTGTATTTTTCTTTTCTTTTGATGTATATATTATGCTTTTCAGCTGTTTTTTTACACTGCTTTATGTGTTTCAGGTTTGGGCTTGCACAGTCTGTGACTGCTGATGAGGAGGCAAAGAAGAAAGCTAGGCTTTCCAGGTTTGGAGCAGTCCCCAAGGCAAATGCACCAAAAAGAAAGCTAGGGCACTAAGGTGTGCACCACTCTCACATCTCTGCTCTTTTTACTAGTATGGGGGTCTCGTGTCTGCCTGATTGCTTAGTTCTGACTCAAACAAAGCATACTTTATATCTACTCCAGCATGCCAACATGCTAACGGATTATGAGCTCCTGGCGGTTCATTCATTCTAGAGCCACTTTTGATTTCTCTTTTTCTGTTGTAGTATCAAACGCTCATGCTAATTATTAGAAATGCATAAACTTTTATATTTCAGTACACATTTTCTCACTTTTCAATAACCTTCACCGATTTCTACACATCTTGGCATTTTTGCATCTTGGTTATCCCATTTTTCAGCTTTTGCACCTTAACTGCCACCCTTCTGCATTTTCCAGCACGAGATTTGATTTAATTTCACCATTTGATTTTCCAGGTTTTCACAACCTCCGAATGGCTCTCTATCACAATTGAATGGCAAGGGAAACAATATTATTGAAGTTGTAAGTACCTAAGATTGGATCCTTTTGAAGCCGAAGATTTTGAAGTGAACTCATAGTTGGTTGTTTATTGTTCAGAAGACTGCTACTGCGGGGGCAAGGCCTGTGGGGGAACCTAAATAGTGTGCCTTCTTTCTTTTATAGTAAGTGCTGTGCTGTTTGAAGTAGCATTACAGTGTCATTTGACTTCGTTTTTCCGTCCGACTTTTTAATTGATCCTGTTGTCTCATTTTTTGGCAGGTTTAGGGTTTTTTACATTTTGTGACTCCCCCGGCGACTTGTAGTCAAGTCTACTTTCTGACCTATGAATTCCTGGATGCAGCTCTGTTCCATTCTTGGATAACTTCTTGTGACCTGTGGCTGGAGAGCATGACGTAGTTGGTGTTTCTCTGGGGTACATCTATTTTCCTGGTGAGGCCTAGGAGAATCCTCATGTTCTCCTTAGTGTGAATCCATCTGAAATGATGGACAAAAAATGTCAGAAGTACTGAAATTATGTCCTGGGAAAACATCACTGATTGCTAACTTGGTTATATCTATAATTTCACCCTCATCGTCTCTTTGTCCAGCTCACATTGACCAACCATGCATATCCATGTGTTGTCTTGTGTCACATAACAGACCATGTTGGAATTAACAGTTGCAATTGTAACATAGCCTGACCTAACTTTTTTAGTTCAAAATTGCACCATTGTCCATGTAGCAATGCATTAGTTTAGAAGATAGTACTTTTAAATCATCTTTTACACTTCTGCTGTGGCGTATTTTGGTTTGAGATCTTGGGTTGCTGCTTGTTTTGTGGTCTCTTCTGCCTAAATTTGTTGGAAAAGTCAGATTAAAAAAAAACTTGCGGAATAGTCGGTATTTTATTTTAAATCCTATATTAATAGCGTTTTCGAAGAGTCCCAATTCTGCCCCTTTTTTTTTTGATACACTCACATAGTTCTAGTTAGATGGTAGACTTAGGATAAGAACTATGTAATGCATCATTTTCAGTAATATTCCTGCGGTATGCTTTCCCTTTAGCAAAGGACTCTTGTGTCCCATTCGTAGTGGTGAGATACCATTTTCTTTTCGGTGATGATAGTAGATTTGCCTTGGTTTTTTTTTTTTTTTTTTTCTAGATGTTATTTTTGAGTCACTTTCTTTGCATCAGCATTATCGTGCTTACTTCAAAACATGCATAGCCTCTTTTGCTGACTGCTGTCTTTCAACTTGGTCACTTGTCCACGACATGCATATGATGAGACATGAGTTGAATGAAGTTTGAGGGTGAAGTTTTTAAAAAATATGTGCACCAGTGGTTATTGTGATTGGTTTTTAGGATGACATCGGTTTACAGAAACAAGATATTTCCCAGGCTATAATTTCCAGAATTTTGGTTACTGTTGGTTAGTCCTCGGAACATTGACACTCGGGAGATGTTTGTTGATTACCCTTTGGCCTCACCAGCTGAATTTCCCCTGCTACAGTCTATTGGGTGTGTAGAGAAGAATGGAGAATGTTCGGTAATAGATATGTCGTGTTTTCGTTTTGAAACTTCTATGGAAAGGGTGCTTTGTTTCCAAATTTGTATGACCAGATAAGTAGATGTCAGGGGCAGTCATTTTGTTGTTTCTGTTTTACTGTGAAATATTATCATTTGTTTTACTTGGAAAATCAAGCTTGGTATCTGTTCTGTTTCTGATCTGAGGGAAGGCAGGATGGTGCAACACCTCAAAAGCGCTGCACCGTGCATCGCTCAATCTCACCGTCCAAAAGTATTTTGGGCGGTCCAGATTTTAAAAAGAACTCTTCCGGGAAAGAGTTAAACTCTTCACAGGAAGAGTTTTTTATATTCCGGACTATTGATTACCGAGACGGACGGTCCGGATGAAGTGTTGCACACTATAAGTGCATCTTCAAATCTTCCACGAGGGAGTTAGCTATTTTTTGGGACTGAAATTTGCTGTGTTAGCTTAACACATCTTCGCTCCTAATTGTGTCAGTTCTGGGCTTGTTTCGTGATCTACCTATTACGCATGACAGAAAAATCATCGAAGATCCGTAGCCTATGGATACCAACTCTTGAAGTCTATGTTCGTTTGATTTACCACCAAAAAGTCCATGAATTCAATAGTTTAATGAGCTAAGGTCCATTAGTTTGAAGTTATGATGTACTTTTATCACTCACTACATTTATTTATTAGGATATGCTCCTATTAGAGCGTTATTAGAGCGTTCACATCAGGCTCAATAAATTCGAGTCAAATTATGACTAGAAAAATCCACTTTATTTTATTTTATTGAGTGTCTTATTTAACCTTCACTCCACTTGACTCTATTAGTATAACTCTTTCCTACTTTAAAAGAAAAAAGAAAAAGAAAAAAAGTTTATCCTATTAATTAGTAGAAATAGGTGCATCCCGACGTGCAAGGCTACTCTGGAGAAACTGTGGATTTTTGGTGTAGCCTCTCTCCACTTCAGCAGAACCATGCTAGGCCTAGGGAGAGGCAAAAGGACTTCGTTGCTTCTTAATTGTTTGATAGCTCGATGTAACTGCGTTACTTTCTGGATGTTTAACCCTGCGGGATGTAACCTTAAAAACTATAGCAGCGGCTAGCTCACTTAAGAATTAAGATAGAGATGTTGCTTCACAAGCAGAAAAAGCAGCAAGATACCCAAGGATGAAAAGCAATGAGCAAAGCTTTACGAAGCGAGCAGTGGACTACTTTACACCTTGCTCCCTATTAATGAATCGTAATTATGCTTGTCTGGTTGGGATCCGATTTAGGGGCATACAATAATGTTTCCTTCGATACGTACGTGAGGTTCTTTAAAACGAGCGACCGGGTTTTCCTTTGGAATTCCCATCTTTAGGCTGTGTTTTTGTAAAATTATACTCTCCCCGTCCCATTTTTTTTGTTCATTTTTAATTTTTCTGTCGTTTTTTAATTGTTTATATCTTTCAATTTATAATATTTTTTTACAATTTTGAAAACTTTGTATTATAGAGACTTATCAAATAAGATCCATATTACATACTGGAGTATTTTTGAAGATTTATATTAGAAGATATAAACAATTGAAAACTGGCACCAACATCGAAAATGAGCAAACAATATGAGACGGAGGGAGTAAGGGGCTGTTTGATAAACTTATTTCTACATTATTTTTTACTTTTCATTACTTTTTTGTTTTGTTTTTCATAGTAATTTTGGAGTTAATCGTTCGTCTCGATCTCCACAAGACGAATTGAAAAGGTATAAAAATATGCACCAATGTTGAAAATTTTCAAATAAGACGCCAATTTAGACAAATAAGACAATTGTTTGATACTTTTTTCGTCTTTAGTGAATTTTTTTTATTTTTCGTCATAATTTATACTTTTTAGACTTCTTTCGTCAAGACGGATGATTAATCCATAAAATACCAGTCTCAACTCTCTTGACACGTGATGTCCTTCAAAACAACGTCTATTACATTCTCCTAAAAGTTTATCTAAAATATTTTTTCAATATTTTTTAATTTTTTGTAACTTTTTGTAGAGCTTTCCGTCGTAATTTTTGAGGTTAATCATTCGTCTTGATGATAGGAATCATAAAATCATAAAAATATGGGCCAATATTGAAAAAAGTTCATATAATACGACACTTTAAATATAAAAAAATTTGTTTGATATTTATTTCGTCTTTAGTGAACTTTTTGTTGCTTTTATTTATAATTATATACTTTTTAGACTAATCTTATCGAGAAAGATAACTAATTCAAAAAATATAGGCTGTTGATTTTGCCAATCTCTTTTTTTGTTAACGCCACTCCCCTACAAGTGTATTTTTGGTGCAAAAATATACTTCCAGGAGAGTGACGTTAACAAAAAAAGGAGTGGCAAAATCATTTCCCAAAATATAATGCGAATAAAATAAAATTTCAGAAAACTACCAAAACACACAAAACGAATACTAAGATTAGGGCAAGTTTACCAGAGGAGTTAAAATGACAATTTAGCTATTTTACCGAAGAAGAATGGAAAAAAGAGGTTGCAGCAGAGGAGGAAAACAGGGGAGGTAAAATAGCTTTCTAGAACTGGTTCGGTAATAATACCTAACCACTGTTCACCAGGAATCCTAGGTTTTGATTATTTAACTCTCTCTCTCTCTCCCTCCCTCTCTCTCTCATTATAATAATAGAATAAAGAAAAAGATTGTATATTTTAATAGAGAATAGGTTAAATAGATAGTGTTGGTGTAGTGTTGAAAGAAATATAAGTAGATAAAATGAAAAATGTGCACTGTTCATGAGTTTTTTTTTTGGGAAATGATACACCCACCGAAGGGAACCCACTGCACGCCGGTCGGGCCCACTCCGGTCACCGGACGGCCGATCCGAACCGTCCAAAAATTCTATAAAAAAAAACCGAGTGGGCTTACGAGAAAATCAACGGCATCCAACGTGTGTAGGTGCTCTAAAAAATCTTACATTTTTTAACGGCTCGGATCATCTGATTTTTGGAAGTTCGGATCGAGCACCTACACATGTCGGATGCCGTTGATTCACGCGGAAGCCCACCCGGTTTTTTTTTAAGAATTTTTGAACGGTTCGGATCGGCCGTCCGGTGGCCGGAGTGGGCCCGGCCGGCGTGCGATGGGCGGTGCGTGGGTTCCCCTTCGGTGGGTGTATCATTTCCCTTTTTTTTTTTTCCTAACAACTGATGAACTTGCTCTTAAAAAGTGGGGAATGGAGACGTCGACAGCGGATCAAAAAAAAAAAAAAAAAAAAGACGTCGACTGGCACTCGTCAGAGAGAGAAAATAGTACTGATCTCTCTTCCCCGCCTCTTCCTCCCTCTCATGAGTACTCATCCTCCAAAACTTCCACCACCGTCTCTCTCTCTCTCATTGAACTCGGTTAATGCGGAGCTGGAGTTCTCACCGGCGAAGCACTTCGAGATTCTCGGTCAGTGGCGTGGAACTTTAAACCGTAAGTGAATTTGAATTTTTTTTTTTTTATGGTTAAGAGAGTTGTTTAGTTTCATATTCCGATTAGTGTACTTGAATTTGTTGTGTTCTATTCTGATTAGTGGAGTTGGTTCTCGGTGTAAAGTAAGTGATAGTTTGTTGAGAAAGCATAGAAACCACTTTCAAAGGTGACCTTATAATCTCTGTTGTGATAAATGTTTAGACTATTGAGAAATCGGCTAAACCAACAAACACACAACGTGAGGGAAGAACAATAAAGCAAGAAATTAAGCGCACAAGACACAGAGATTTTAACTTAGTTCCCCAATCGTGCAGTTAAGTATGTCACAGCTCACATCAGTTTTCACTATGTATCGAATGAAGAATGGGGTATAAGTTACATCAGTTGCGCATCACAAGTATTTATAGCTTAAGATTTAAATCATCAAGTACCATTGTACCTTTGTCTAGGACCTAGGTCAAACCCCAAATAGTCAGCAAAACGCAAATTAGACCGAATCAGGCTTTACAAACCCAATATGGATATATCAGAAAATATTGCTATCAAAATTGTTTCAAGTTGCAGACTATGCAACAAGTTTTATGCAAAATCATCCATATGAAATAAACTATTCAATTTGGGGGACGTGTGTGTGTACCATAGGTGGGTGGAGTTTTAACATCCCATTCAGAATTCTACTTATTGGCAATAATTCCCTTCAACAGGATATTGGATTTCTGGGAGGATGATTGAATGTTTTGGATGTGCCTTGAACTTGATTTGTCTATGTATCACAGATCTTGAAAATAATAATGATGCATATTTAGTTAGCTTTTGGTTTCCATCTTTCTTAAGAAAACATTCCACTGAAAAACTTTACCTGCAGTTATAACTATGTTATAAATATTAATGCTTATGGTAATTCTGCAGGAGAATAAGGTATGACAATATTTTGTTTTCTTTCTTGTTGACAAATGAATTGTATGTTGATATAAAATAAATAAATAAATAAAAAAACAGAAGTATTGTATGGCAATGACCCTAAAACAGATGAAAATGCAAACACAGAACTAGGCATGTAGAATTTCAGAACATTTGACAATATTGCTTGCAACCTTGCTTCTTTGGCAAATTTCACCTTCTAAAATGTGCTTTAATCTCTGGAGTAATATGTACAGGTTCAGTGATTCCTCTGGCTTCTGTCTTGGTTTACCTTCAAGTTATTCCTAAGTTACTTAAGTTTAATTTGATTAAAATAAAATAAAACTGAAGTTTAATGGGGCCATGGTGCTTTCTCAAGTGTAAGTGATGATAGTGATTTATTGTACTTGTTATGTTTGGTCTTACATAAAATTCAGGCCTGAAACTTGGAATGACTGTAAAACTAAAAAACTAGCAGTACATGGATAATAACAGGAGTGAGTTTGCAGTTAAGGTTGTGTAATAAGTTGAATTTGCACTTTAAGCAGTTAAGATTTCTCAACTTATTTGCAAAGTTGCTGAAAGTGTTTTGGGTTGTATCATGGTTTGAATCTTCTTAATTAAGTCAATGTCATGAGTCCATGACAATCTGTAGTTAATAATGGCTCACCTTTGTGGATACAGTATGAGCCAGAGCTGCTCCCTGGATTGATATAGCAGATAAAAGCTGATTCTTGCATCACAAAAGAATATAAGCGGTGCCACAAGAAAGCCTTGCTCTGATACCAACTATATCGAGGTCATGCTTGTGCGTGTCTGTGTCATGTTCTATGGTGCCACAAGAAAGCCTCGCCCCGTGACACTGTGGCATGCACTGTGTCATGTTCTATGGTGCTTAACCTATTCTGCTGGCCAACTATTGTCTATCAAATCGGAAAGTTGTTGGGGCTTCCATTGTTGTCTAAGATAGAAGAAATAAAATAGCTTATTAGTATAAGCTGTATTTGAAGATTTTTTGGAGCTAAATAGGTAAAGCAAGAGAATTGCAATTACCACTTCAGAGTTTTTGCCTTGTTCGCCCACTTTATGTAGAAACTTTATATCATCTCAAAACCAATTGGCAATGAGTGGAGAGGTCTCAAATTAAGTGATCACCCATTCCACTCCCAAGCAATGTGGGACTCTATTTCCTTAACATCCCCGGCCCCTCATGTGCAGCCGCATTTAAGGTCTGTCACGTGTGGTCACTTTTTGGGTCCTATCATCATGCAACATTTTTGCTGGTGTGTCATCGTGGGGTGTGGATTGTGAATTTTATAAAATGTGGGGTGGAACGGGCCCCGCTCAAATACCATGTAGAAACTTTATATCCATCTCAAAACCAATTGGCAATGAGTGGAGAGGTCCCAAATGTTATTAAGTGATCACCCATTCCACTCCCAAGCAATGTAGGACTCTATTTCCTTAACATCCCTCCTTTAATGCTCATATCAAAAGAGGGATCTAGAGGCGGGCGCATATTTAATTATTTGTTGGACTTTAGCTACTTTAGGTTTATAGTCCAAGCCTTGACCACTACATAGGAGCGATAGCGAAGCCAAGCCGACAACCTAAATTTTGTACTGTTTGTATTGGTTTCGGGGAAAATTGTTCCTACAGGAGCGAAGGTGATGAGATGCCATATCCCCGTTATTGTGTTATTTTGTTCTGCAATATTTCTGGGTCTGTATGTTATTTTGGTTGGCTATCAATTATGTATTTCCTTGTTTGTCCTACTCTTCATGTGAGATATGAGACTTATACTACCTTCGAGAATATATACCCAGTTCTCACTGAGTTCATAGAAGTTCAGCAATGGTATGGTCGATTACATTACCTTAGTGATCCAAACTTGAATCTTGTGATTAGTGTATTAACTTTTGTTGGACTGTAATTTCCCAGAGCACACTGCTTGGGCGTGGGTATGTATGTTTGGATGAAGACATCAAGTCAGATGCCTTTCAGAATTTGCT
Source organism: Rhododendron griersonianum (assembly GCA_018127125.1). Lineage (NCBI taxonomy): Eukaryota > Viridiplantae > Streptophyta > Magnoliopsida > Ericales > Ericaceae > Rhododendron > Rhododendron griersonianum. The sequence goes on along the minus strand of CM030796.1, from coordinate 25,934,577 downwards.
AGCCTACATTGTTTTTCTTACTTCATTTTGATCTTTTGGATGAAATGTCAGTAGTGCCTCCCCCAATTCCTTGGTTTAGCACTATGTTAAGAGTAGGTGGGACAGAGTAGGCTTTCGATATTAATGCAAGCTCTTGCATTAGGTTATGCCGTATGCCAACCAATAATACCCAAGATATATGCTCTTTTTTATTGCAGAATCATTGAAGGAATACACAATATCAGCGAGATAGATGATGTTTTGGCTGTTTCAGAGTATGTTATGTTTTAGACTGGACCAATGTTCTGAATACCGTACCGGTCAAATACCGGGTACCGTTTCGGATTTACCGCAACTACAATATATATAATAATTATATATAATTATAATTCAAAAAAATCCCCCATGCCATGCAATTCATCATAAAATACCTATATTAAGATTTAAGACAACAAAATTCACCATTTGGAGTCCAAAATCAAACATTGCAAGTGTATAAACAAGTCATAAGACGTTGTTGGCTTGTTGCTGATTCACGATCATAATAAATAAATCCAAACCTGGTTTGTTGCAGTTGGGACTTTGGTGTGAAGTCATAAAACATTGTGTTTGCCTCTTGTCCCACATTGTCTAGTTACAAAACTCTTTTCCATCTTAAATGACTTTGCACACTAGTGGGCTTGTGAATGAGAATCCAAGGAGAGGTCTCGCGCGCTCGGGAAAATGGCTCATGGCCGAAGGCAATTTGGAAAAACTGATTCGGAAACCAGTTAACTGGGTACGCGTCGCGGGTTATTCGCGCGCAAGGGGTTGCAAGTTAAAGCCCACGTTTTGCTAAAATTCTGAATTATTTTTTTTCCCTGGTTGCAAATTTTTGGGTTCCTCCACATAATTCTGAATTTTTTTTTCCCCCTGGTTGCAAAACGAAATTTCAGATCTGCAGAATTCTGGCCGAAACTTCCGGTAACCTTGTCTCGTCCGGTATTTTCCGAGATGCCCGGTACTGACCGGCAAGGCTCAGTATTTAGAATGGTATTGAAGGCTTATGGTACCGGAATCTCACAAATCCGGGACGTACTGGCCGGTATGGGATTCACAACCCTGGACTGGACAATGAATATACAGAACTTAAAACAAAAAAAAACATCTGGGACTTGATTAGGACCTCATTTTTACTCCCTATTGTCTAATCTATTCCATTAGATTACCATAATTTGTCCAATACAATAGACCTGAGGCTGTTGTAAGTGAACAAGGGCATGCAGGAAACTGGTGTAGTTTGTTCTTATAGACAGTATTACTGCTCAGCAATGTAGTTTTCACATATCTTAACTAATTTAACTGCTGTATTCAATCTGTGGCAGATTTTTTTAGGGAGAGGAGCAACTGACCCATGTTTGCAAAAAACTGTTGAGAGGCATGTTCATGAACCCGACGTTATGACCGCTGAACCCAGGCTACTGTAAATAGTTGAAGGGAAGTTAGCCATTGGCTCATGCTATGGCGTTTCAAGATAAATTAATGGCATCCCCCAATTATGCTCTTTGGATGAAGTAGGTATGCGTTAGTGCAAATGTATGTGATTTTTGCTTCCGAATATTTTGAATTCATCAATCGTTTTTATCTCATTTTCTTTTCCCCTTTTTTATATAAACAGAGGGTGAGTTGTTTGGCCAACACCACCACACAGGTTTGGTGTTTCTTTGAGAGTTCTGAATTGCTCTCTATCTCCTCCTGCTGTTGGTTTTGAGTTTATCATATCCTTGTTGATAAAAAAGAAAGAGTATTTTTTTTGATGTTGCATACTAGGTATTGCTGACTTTTCATTATCTTTTTTAACTCAATTAACTGTGTCATGAATATGGCTGTTTGGATTGCTTGGCATGGAGTCTTAAGTTTCAGTTGCTTTATGGATTTCAGTCCTCTGAAATGAGAGTAAATCTTACTACTTTCGAAACTAAAGGATGTTAGTACACATTATTTGACTGTTATGTATCGATCAAGTTAGTGCATATTTGTTTTCCATTGTTAAAACATAGATGATGGTTTTATATTAGTATTGCAGTCTCTGATGTCAGGATGTCTGCATAGGTTATATGGTATGTGTTAGAACATGTCGAAATGCGAATATGAAAAGTCCCATCTCTGGAACTGAAAATAAAAGATCAGGGCTTAATATTCTTTGTATGGACCCACCACTTATGGGCCATGTGTTGCACGCAACAAAGACCACCAATTTGTAAGTATTTTTGTATTCATTGACGCATTTGAAGGTTGCAACTAACCGATGGCTCTCCGTTGTTTTTCTTACTTGAAATCATCTAACATTCACGTTAATAGATTATTCATTTCCAATTTTGGTCTGATAGAATTAAGGTGCATCAGGTTACGCCTGATGATACTCTTCTTTCAAGGGAACTGGAGTTAAAAAACTATTTTCCGAATAGTTTTTCTTTTCAATTAGTCAATACGCATGTTTGCGATGTTTTGATCTTAGAGTTTGAAAAACTGGAGAAATGGCTGGGTAATCAAACTCTGTATTCATTCCCTCTTTGATGAGAAATAGCTATTCAATTTTCGTGTCCCAAGCAAATAAAAGATGAGGTAGTTTATGTCGATGTAGTCAATAGTATAACGAGTAATTGGTTTTTTGTGGTGATAAAATTATGCTGGTATGTGCTTTTAGGCACGATTTGTTTGCCCACCTAGCTAAGGTCATTAGAAATCATATTGAATAACGAATTCTTCGACCCGTGCCTGAAAAGCCCTAAAATACTTGATGCTTGAAATGGTATGTGTGAGCTAAAACAATATTTGCTTTTTACAAGTTGCAGTGGCCAACCTTGCAACGTTGAAAGCTATGTTGAGATAGAAGTGAAACCACCTCAAACTTCTTTCATATCAAGTTGATTAGGTAGAAGTGAAACCACCTCAATCTTCTTTCATTTTGAAGGTTTTTTTTTTTCATTTCGATATTACTTTGTTGTATGGATAAAATATATGTTTTCCTAATTCAAACTTATAATGTGGATTTTGTGAAGACATTTGGATTTTTGGGATGTGATCAGTATTATAATCGAGTGGTTAATATAGCGTGAAGTTAAATTTTGTTCGCAAGGGCCTTCGGGCATGGGCATTCCATTAGCTAAGCTCATACCTAGCTAAGTTCACTCGAAATCATATTAACAAATTCATCGACCCGTTCCTTTACACTAGTAGATTTAAGTGGAAGGTCAGTACATGTTTCTATTTTCTTCATTCATCATATTGTATTGGTGAAAGTTTTTATGGTATTCGTTTTGTTTTTAATTTTTCCATTCATCATATTGTATCTTGCCAGGCCCGAGAGATGGACAAAAGAAAGGAGGGAAAGCATGGAGAAGCAAGGGCTGTTTTTAGGCGTTCCATTAGGGAAAATGGGTGTCTCTCTGCTTTTCTTTTGGGCACCTTATTTTCCCCATCTATGAAGCACGGATACTCTATTTTGGTCTCCGTATCACGTATCGTATCCATATCGGATACCGATACTCTCTGGATACGTATCTGATACGCTTTTTAAAGTATCCTGCTTTTAGAATTATTTTTGGGTATCCCGATACGTTTCAGTTATGCGCGGATACTCTTGGATACACTCCGGATACATATCCGATACGTGTTGGATACGCTCGGATATGTTTTGGATACGCGCGAGGGTAAATATGTTACTACTTAAAATGTAGGGGTTAAAATTGCAAGTAAGACTATTTTTTTCTTTTTCCCCCACCAATCGACACCATAAACACACCGACAATATCCTCTCTCTCTCGATAACCTTGTAAATTTCTCGTCTCTCTCTCTCTCGCGTTGTGTGTATGTAAATATATATATATAATATATCTCTCGGCATGTGAAATGGTGAACTTGTGTAATGGAAAACTTATTAATGAAATTTTAGGAATTAAAAATTATATATAATATATTTTTTATTTACTTTTATATTCAACGTATCCCCCAATGTATCGTATCCTCCTTTTTGGAAAAATCACGTATCTGCGTATCCGTATCGTATTCGTATCCGTGCTTCTTAGTTCCCCATTGTGTCTCAATCAATTCATGCTTTCCTGTGTAGCGGTTGTAGCCTTATTTATTGTGCTTTGACACTTAATGTTTTTAGGGCATTGTTTGATTTCCCTGATGGAGGGGATATAGAGAAATACAAGAATTTTTGTTGCAGAAACTCTTTGGCTATGCATTGTGGATGGCCTTTTTTTAAGACATGAGAATCACAAAAGAAGTTGGGGTCTCTGTGTCAGACACATGGATACTCTTGACACTTTGGGACAAGTGTGACTCCTATCACTTAGACATGCAGCACATTACATATTTGGAAAAGCCTTGAGACCCAATGATAAAATGAAACCATTAAATACTCACTCTGGTTAATCTCTTCTTCTATTGTAGAATTTTGGAGATCTTAGGTCTCAAAACATAATTGCGAAAGAATGTGTATAATAGGTGTCAAGCTTGGAGAGTATGGTATGAAATGTTTGGTTAATTTGATATACTTGAACATTACCTAGCTGAGAGAGATGAAAAACTAGACCGTTTATATTTCGTGATATTAAAACTTTAAGCGCTCATAATCTTGGCTATTATTTGTCTCAACACTACATGTGAAACCTGTAGACAACTTTTCTTGGGGTCAAAACAAATTATGTATTTGAGCAAGAAAGTTGTTTTTAGTTGTGAATAAACAAAATAGTCAGGTTATTTATTTCAGGTTTCATTAGGCATGCCCAATGCTATCACTGTATTTTCTCTTGAAAAAACCAACTATTATTTTATTTCTATTTCTAAAAGTGAAGCACCTTCTTTTTGTTTTTTTCTAATTGGACTGTTGCTTTTGAGTTTTGGGAATGGAACCACTCCTGGAATGTGCTATGTATGCTCTTGTGTCATGGTTTTTCTTCTCTGTCAGTTGTATACATCATTGCTTAAAAACTCGCCATTTGGTGTCATGAGTTGTGTGAGGTTTTAATGAATTGAACTAGCAATAATATCTTTGACTTTCAGGCATTGCATGACTCGTGGTAGTAGGCTAATGGCGAATGAGAAGCAAACCATTGCGCTTATCAAAAAAAGGAAGAAGCATAAAAGTTGTTCAATTCCTTGAGTTTTAGTTTCTTTATGGTGCTGTCATTATCCCTTTCCAGTTATGATTGGTACGCTCTCTTTTCTTCTTCTCTTTTTTAATCTTTTTTCCTTTGTTTCATCAGCTGTTTTTTTTTATGGTGAAATTACACAGAGACCCCCTCATCTATACGTTTTGGACACGAACACCTCCTAACCTTTAAAAACGCCCACAGACACCCCCTCATTTATTAACGTTACCCAAGTTAACCCCTTCCGTTGGATTGCCGTTTGTTTCAATGGCACGTGTCAGTGCTTTTGGCCTTTTTGAGACAAAAATACCCTTGACAGAATCTGTATACCTCCCCCCCTTTTTTTCTCTCTCTCTCTCTCTCCTACGGCAGCCATGGTAGCTGCCAATAGCAGTACTAAGGGTGCTTGCAACGGCGATTCTAGCGCGGGGGAAGAGACCTCTTCCTCCTCCCTCCGGGCTCCCCTCTCCCGCCCCTCTGTTCTTCGGTAGCCAGATGAGAGTCGCCTCTCCTCCTTCTCCTTAGGCTTCAAGCACTGTCCCTCCACATTTCCTCTTTGCTCCGACCATCTGACGGCTTAACAGCGTGGGTGGTGGGGGGTCTTTGAAGGGCTGTTTGCGCGCCTCCAGTCGATTCAATCCTAAAGTGAACCCGGTTCGACCCAACGGTGGTGGGCTCGCGACTGGTGAGGTGGGTGACCACGGATCTGGTGCAGTGGTGTGCAGCGGTGGTTCGTGTCTGGGTTGCGGGGTTCAAGGAACTCCGGCGACTGCGGCTGAAGGGCAGTGTACATCTTGCTCTCTGGCGTTTGGTGGTTCTTTGTGGTTCTGTCCGGATTGGTGGTTGGGGATGGTTGTGCCTGGGTCAAGGTGGTCGGCGGGTTCTAATGGAGGTCTTCAATGATTGGCGCACCTCCGGCATCGGCTCACCGCTCATTTCACTGCTCATCTCGTCCAGAGAACAACCCACAACTCAGAACGGATTGGCAGGTCTTAATTGTATTAGAGGGTTTCAACTCCGATCGGTGGTAGGGACAATCATCTAAGGGTCTCTATTGTTGCCGGACCTCCCAACGGCAGGTTTCATTCTTTGACATGTTGATCCATATTGAGAAACTCGAATGGGCAGCCATCTGTTTGGGCTGAGATTGGGTTAATCTTTTGGATCTATTTCATTAATCCTTGCTATAGCTAGTTTTTACGGTGTGTCGTTGTTTATGGGTAAATGCAGTAGGCTGGCTTTAAGGGGAGACAGTGCAAGAAGGAGAGGGAGACGAAATTAGGTGTTTGGAATTTTTTTATCTGTGAGTGTTATTATAACAAGGGTATATTTGTATGAATGTTATTATGACAAGGGTATCTTTGTCATTTCAGCCATTCCGTTAACAGAGTTTGTGATTTTTTAGTTTCAAGTAGATAAGGGGGTGTCTGTGGGCGTTTTTAAAGGTTAGGGGGTGTTTGTGTCCAAAACGTATAGATGAGGGGGTCTCCATGTAATTTCACCTTTTTATTTATTTATCTAGCTATTTGTTTTTTGTGTTTGTATCTTAATGTCTTCCAATCAGTTTCTATTCGTGTACCATAGTAAAACTGCTTCTTATTCCTCTTATCTTTTTCGAGTAATAATCAAGGAATCTTTGTTGCCTTGTTTGAAAAGTGAAGTGTGGTTTGCTTTTAACCTCATTCTTGTATGTGTCTCTCTCTTATTATTGCTTTCTTACTTTCTTCGCATGCTACATATATTTTAGGTTGAATTGTCTTAAATTAGTTGCGTTCAAACATTGATGTGCTTTCTTGGATTTTGATCTACAAAGTTATGTCTTGTTGTTTACTCATAATCAATTTTGATCTACAAAGTTATATCTTTTGCATCATTTCTAGGTCTGAGGTAGCAGAACAAAGTGGCGATGTCTCACGGTAAGTTTTTACTTGGTACTGCGGGCTTCCTGCATTTTGGTTGTTCATTTTATGTGCTCTTTGTTTTGGTTGTTTCCACAGCTGTTATTCATCTTGATCTATTGTCCGATTTTGGATGCTAATATGTATGTCTCTCTATTGTAGGGACCATAATTCTGAGCTTCAGATGGGGTGGCCTTCCACTCCTTGAGCAATTGCAACGACAGATGGCCCCATGGACTGGAATGAAGCTCTTGATATCATTTAGCATGGCTCCCCTGAGCAGGTTTGTTATTTGGCTCACCCCTCACATGTATGTTGCTTTGTTGGATGACTTCATTGAGCTCCACTTTTCACATCATTGATGTTTCTCTTGATTCCTTTTCTTGGGTATATTTGGATCTTAAGAGGGTGGTGTTTTTGCTTAATTGGATGTCTTTACTGAGCTTTGGTTTTCCATTCCCCGAGCAATTTCTTTTTCTATCCCTTTAAGTATTGTATTCTTTGGTCTGAACACATATCATTATACAAAACTCTTTGACGAATTCTTGGAGGGTCTCCTTATCGTTTATGTTGTCAATCATGCATTGACTATATCATTGATCAGATATTGAGTTTTTCGCAGTTGTTTGGGTGACTTGGATTTCATTGTGGATCTTGTCTTTTGAAGCATGTTTTTTTCACTTTTAAGTTTTGTTTCTTGTTATCTCTCAACCTCGAGTTTTTATGTTTTGGGTTTATTATGCAGTCTGTTGAAGGTATGAAATTCATCTGCAATGTGCTGGTTAAATCAACCAACAATCCTGAAGACTGTGCAATGGATGACATTGTGAAAGACGCTGATAGACTGGTTTCATGCTTAGCTAATAAGTGTTCCTAGTTGTGCCCATTTCTTATTTGATATCAACTCGGTTGGCTTCTTTATGTTGCATCTCTCAAAGCCACTGCATGATATCTGCTGCAGGTTGTCAAGACATTTGACTTTAGTATCGCATGAGCCTCTTCAAGGTCTTGTAAATATGTTCTGAACACATTAATGCAGGTAATTTTTCGTCGTATATCTGCATATTCTGCTATTTACTCCCTCCGTCCGGATTTAATAGTCCTTTTTTGGAGTTTGTGCCATTTTTCAATCAATTATATCTTGTAATTTATAATGTTTTATGTAATATTTAAAACGTTGTCTTATAGAACTAATTGAGATCTATCAAACAAGATCCATATTGGATATAAAATTCATTATCAATTTAAAGATATAACTCATTTTTTATCCGGTTAGAATTGAACGAGGAACTATTAAATCCGGACGGAGGGAGTATTACATTTGACTGCGGATAAGATGGAGAGAAATTTGGATTAGAGAGTTGTCATGGGTGCTGTATTTTTCCCGAGTTCATGACTCCTGTTCTCTTATGCACTTGTTGCAGACATTTCAAAATAAACGGCTTGTAGATGCTGTGAAGGAGAGTACCCTTAATAGTCTTATCACTGAGCTTTTGCTTTGGCTTTTGGATGAAAGGGTTCCCCGCATGGATGGCGACCAACTTCTCAAAGCATTGAATGTTTTGATGTTTAAAATCCTAGTAAATATTGCTTCATGATTTGTGGCATAATGTTCATTACAGTCTGTTCAAAGGCTTTTTACCACTATGTACAGAAAATAAAAAGTATTTCCCACGAGGTCACCTCCAATTAATGAAACACCAAAACCCTATGAAAGTACCTAAAATCGTAAACCCTGAAAGTGCCCAAACCCTAGGGTACCCTATGAAAGTGCCCAAACCCTAGGGTACCCTATAAAAGTTCCTAAACCATAGGGTATCCTATGAAAATGCCTAAACCCTAGGGTACCCTATGAAAATGCCTAAATCGCTAAAACCCTATAATAGGACAATGCACCCTAAAACCCCTATGAGCTTTTGGTTTGGCTTTTGGATGAAAGGGTTCCCCGCATGGATGATGGTGTCCAACTTCTAAAAGCATTGAATGTTTTGATGTTGAAAATCCTGGTAAATATTGCTTCGTGAATCATCTTTATGGCATAATGTTCACTGCAGTCTGTTCAATCATAAGATCGATCACACTTTTCCAATGCGGAACGGACACCGTTGTTTGTTGTCCTGATTAATCTTTTATGCCCAGTGCCGGCTTAGAGCAAAGGCGGGGGAAGCCTCCGCTTCCGGCCCCCGAAAAAAATTAAAAACGAGGGCCCCCAAATTTTTAGGATTCCTATATATATATATATATATGGTCCAAAAAAAATTACACTAGCCTCCTTTACACAAAATAGGCCCAATTGAAATTTAGGAGCCACAAAATAGGCCCAAATTGTGGAATTATTCATTAGAAACCCTAACACGTTAAAAAAGAAAAAAAACAACAACATAAAGGTCGGCAGAATATTAGTTGCACACGGAACTGACGGGAATAGAAAAAGAAGATCAAAAAAGAAAAAGAATTATAAAGCCGGCTCTGATAAGGAGTAGGATGACAGGAACTAGAAATGCTTCATGCTTCATGCTTGAGGAGTCGAAGTGGGGGGAAGACAACAACCAACGACCGTGGACTAAAATTACTTGCACACGGAATTCCTTGAGGCCCCTCTTTTACTATCTCCAACTCTCCACCTCTACCGAGTAAGTTTGTTATTATCTTAACCAGTTGACCTAATTGGTAGAATTTTTAGGGTTTTCTATTTATGGTGATGAATATAATAATATTATGTGGGGTTTGAATCATTTGATTTTAATTCATGGATGTCCGATTGGAGGCTTGAAGCCTTAATTAGGGTTTTTTTTTTTATTATCTAATTAGTGATGTCTTTTAGAGTTGTGAGCATTGATAATAAATTATTTATTATTTTATGACCTAATGGTTTGCAGATTGTTCCGACTATTATTTTGATATGCCTCGTAGAAAGTATCCTTCTGGGTCTGAGAAAAGAAAGAAGAAGCAAAGAATAGAAAAACTAATTAAATCACAAGAAGGCGACATTAATAAGTTTTTTCGTTCCAAGAATCAAACAGAGAGTTCAGGACCTTCTGTTATAGTTGAAGATGATGAGGATATGGAACATGAAGATTCGTCGGATAAAGAAGATGAAAATTTCGTGAATGAGGAAGTTATTCATGATTTGTGTTGTGAAATTTTAATGTACTCGCAAGTGCACGAATCGTACCGAAGTATAGTAATGCAAGAGCGAGGTCGAACCCACAGGGACTTGTGATTTTTTTAATAGGAAAATAAATAAACTTAAATCGATTAACCCTAACCTAGTTTACAAAAAGTTGTGATTGATTTAATGGAACTAAAAGTGAAAAGTAAAAACAATGAACTAAATTATCCAAGACGAGAAAATTAAAGCTTTCTTTTTAACCAAAGGAAAAAATACTAGGGTTTCGGAATCCACACCCATTAACTCGTATCATTATATATTCATGATTATTGACTTTACCCAAAATTTCTTCGTGATAATCTAAAAACTAATTCTGTTACCACGGAAAATATCATCGTGAAAGTTCATCAAAAAGTCTAATGTTTGTTCCTCTCCGCTCGCAAGTATAAAACCAAATCATTAATTGTATCCGCTTTCAACAAATCACAATAAATATCCAATTTTATAATTAACGATTAAAAACCAGCTTTCAATGCTAAAGACAATTCCAAATCATGAGAAAAACATGATTGAACTCATATCCAGAATTTATCCCTAACAATTGATTTGGAGTAAGAACAATTTAATCAAAATCAAACCACATATTCGGGTAAACTCAAATCTCATGAATATATAGGTAATAACCGTTAATGGGGCTTCATCCTCAACCCTAGTTAAAAAGTTTAGCCGCACATGGAATTAAAACACATACTCAAATAAAGATAAAACTCCATTGAACAAAGCTTACGAAAAGAGAACAAATAATTCTTTCTCCGTCTTTTTCTTCTCTGCGCCAATATGCTGCCGCTGCATGCAGTGTGCCGAGATGGTGCGTGGAAAAGTGATCCCCCAATCCTCTGGGGGAATTCCTCCTTAAATACATGCCAAGCATTCTTGTGCAACAAGATCTCTTCCCTAATTAAATCTTATATTTAAAGAAATTAATAAAGTAGTTTTCCTAATCCCCTTCTAATTTGCCTTGGCCTCCCTTTCTTCTGAAATACAAGTCCCATTAGTGGATCAAAAGGAACGGGTAAGGTGGATCCACTTTCCATAGATTTGGCCGAATTTTGATTGCACGTGAAATTGATTTCCTTTTTTTTTTCTAGCCAACTTCCATTTAGAATTGAACGTGATCCGAATTGATTTTGGAGACTTTTAGTTCACCGGCCAAAATACTTCTAATTGTCATCTTTTCCTGCAAAAACGATAATCCAATACAAGTGATGAAAAGTATTATAACCATAGGCAATTATGCGCATTTTGGGACGAAAAATATGTGATATGGGACTTCCATGTGTCAATAATGTGTGCTGATCAAATACTCCCAAACCTATATTTTGCTAGTCCTCGAGCAAAAGAATTAAAAATGAACAAAAGAAAAACAAAAATATTAACTAATCCTTTTTCGGAGGAGTCCGATTGCATTTAGCATATGCAACAAGCCTTTAAACCCCTAGGTTGCCCTAGTGGACGAGTTATAGTCTCGTGAGGGTTTGCCGTGAATATACCCACAAAATTCTTAAGAAAGATGACACTCAATTAGAATTCCAAAACATAGTCGATGGCCTCTCAAAATAACTAGCGTGAGAATAACACAAGTTAGAGGCAAGATATTTCATCCATTAACAATGTTAAACAAGTGAACATTCTAATCCAAATTAGCACTAAAATGGATCCTCTCACATATATCTGGATAGAAAGAAATCACAAGGCATGCGTGTAAGTGAAAATCACACAAAGATCTTCATTAACCTCGAAAACAATACACGCACCTTCAATACCTCAATACTCATCAAAATGCTCACATGAAAATATAGCCCCTCCCCTTGTTCCAATCTTCACTTTTTTTTTTCTTTTTATATATTTTTTCTTGTGGTTGTGCAATGCCTTGGTCCCTTAAGCTTTCTAATTGACCCTTGTAGCGAGTTTTAGGCCAGTGACACCCAAACCAGATGGCTTTAGGGCACTAGATGTAGAGAACATCCCAACGGACTTAATCACTCGAGTCAAAAAGGCTACGAACCCAAGCTAACCACACATGACAATCCCAGAACTCTCCACCGTTTGACGCGAACACTCACTGCTTACTGAGGCAAGAGGCCCGGTTACTAAGTCAAGAGCCTGAAAAGCATGTATTTTATTCTTCTTCTTTTTTTTTATTTGGTGGGGAAAGAGCATTAAGCATTCTATTAAGACATTCGAATCATACTGAGGCATCAAAAATATATGTACGGCCCTCGAGATCAAATCTAAGTCTAAGTGTGACGGTGCTCGAGCAAATTAAAGGCATGTATACAAGTGATTAATCGCTATCCAAACATAGGTGATTTGAACCAACTAAGTGCCTTTCATCGATGCCTATGTTCGCAAGTTTAATTCTATCAATAAAATCATATCAAGACTCCAACTTGAGCAATAATCAAACTAGTACTAATCAAAAACCAACAGCCACGTCGAAAATCATAATCAAGTATCCAATTTTTTTTATTTTATTTTTTTGAATTTTTACTCTTTTTTTTTCATTTTTTTTTTATAAAAAAAATGGTTAACTACGGAGTCTATGCATAGAACAAATATAAATAATAGGTGAACCCTCCCCCAAACCTAAATGTGACAATGTCCTCAATGTCAAAAGCTTACAAAATAAACTGTAACATAAAAAGGAGAAAGGATAGGATACACCTGAAAAGCGCGATGAGATTGAACTGTGCGACACCTGCAAAACAAATTATGGAAACACAAGAAAAGAAAAGAACGCACTAACCAAAAGTAATTAAATGAAGTCAGAATGCTCTTTTTTTTTTGTTTTGTAATTTATTTTTTTGTTAACCTACAAATAATGATAGAAAAATAATAATAATAATAATAATAATAATAATAATAATAATAATAATAATAATAATAATAATAAAAAGAAGATAAACTACTACTCTAATCAAGTACTATACAGTAGCATACAAAAAGATCACCAGTTTTGGGCAGACTAAATGGTTAATCCTCATAAACAGGATCCTCCAAAAGGATTTCCTCTACTTCTGGGGTTTTCAACTCTATAAACGGTTTCAATCGCTGCCCATTCACTTTGGACACAGAACCATCTTTAGGATTCTCAATTTCAACGGCCCCATGCGGATAGCTAGTGCGAACGATAAAAGGGCCGGACCATCGAGAACGGAGTTTGCCTGGGAACAAATGCAGACGAGAGTTATAAAGAAGGACTTTTTGACCAGAAGTGAAAGATTTTCTTAAAATATTTTGATCATGGACCCTTTTCATACGGTCCTTGTACGATTTAGCACAGTCGTAAGCATCATCCCTAATTTCCTCTAGCTCAAGAAGTTGAAGCTTTCTACGAACACCTGCCTTGTCAAGATCAAAATTGAGTTGTTTAGTAGCCCAATATGCCTTGTGTTCTAGTTCTACAGGTAAGTGACATGCCTTGCCATAGACAAGTCGGTAAGGAGACATTCCAATGGGAGTTTTAAATGCCGTACGATAAGCCCACAATGCATCATTAAGGCGTAAAGACCAATCTTTCCTATTAGGGTTCACTGTTTTTTCAAGTATATTTTTAATCTCCCTATTAGATATCTCAACTTGACCACTGGTCTGTGGGTGATATGCAGTTGCAACTTTATGTGTTATGATATATTTTTTCATTAAATGCTCAAAAACTCGATTGCAAAAATGCTTACCTCCATCGCTAATAATAGCACGTGGTGTCCCAAAACGAGCGAACACATTATCTTTCAAAAACTGGACCACCACTTTATGATCATTAGTTTTACATGCAATGGCTTCAACCCACTTAGAAACATAATCAACAGCGACAAGGATATATAAATTACCAAAGGAATTAGGGAATGGACCCATAAAATCAATGCCCCATACATCAAATATCTCTACAATCTGGACCACCACTTTATGATCGTAGAGATAATGAGAAGATTTATCAGGAGAGGAATGGAAATTTTTTAAGTTCAATTGAAATGATTGCAGAGTTTGATGCAGTAATGCAAGAGCACCTCCGACGAATTAAGAGCAGTGAGATTCATCACCATTATCTTGGTCACAATATCCAAAATGAGATCATTCAAATGCTAGCAGGGGATGTCAAGAGCACAATCATTGCAAAAGTCAAACAAGCAAAGTACTTTTCTGTTATATTAGATTGTACTCCGGATTTAAGTCACGAAGAACAAATGTCTCTTGTAATCCGGTGTGTGGATGTTTCGACAAGTCTAATTAAGGTGGAAGAGTTTTTTGTAGAGTTTTTAAGGGTTGATGATACAACGGGGTTGGGGCTTTTTAATGCACTTAAAGAAGTACTGGTCACCCTTCAACTTGATGTTGACGATATAAGAGGACAAGGATATGACAATGGCTCTAACATGAAAGGGAAGCACAAAGGTGTCCAACAAAGATTACTCGAAATAAACCCAAGGGCATTCTACACGCCATGTGGTTGTCATAGTCTTAATCTTGCACTTTGTGATATGGCCAACTCTTGTTCTCGAGCCACTTCTTTTTTTGGAGTTGTACAACGTATATACTATATACTGCTTGTTTTCGTCTTCGCCAAAGAGGTGGAAAGTGTTAAAAGATAAGGTAAGTATTACAGTCAAGTCATTGTCACAAACACGTTGGGAAGCTCGTGTTGAAAGTATTAAAGCAATAAGATACCAAGCTCCACAAATAAGGGATGCTTTAGTTGAATTGGCCAAGGCTAATGATGATCCCAAATCAAAGAATGATGCTGAGTCTTTAGCAGAACATGGAATTGCAAATTTTGAGTTCTTACTTGGCATGGTTATTTGGCACAATTTGTTGTTTGCGGTTAATTCCGTTAGCAAATTTTTTCAAAAGGAAGACGTGTGTATAGATATTGCTATAGATCAGTTGAATGGACTTATTGCTTTTATGAAAAATTATAGAGAGGAAGGGTTCGCAAAGGCCATGATTGAAGCTAAAGAAATTGCATGGGAAATGAAAATTGAATCGATATTTGAAGAGAAGCGCCTCATTTGTAGAAAGAAGCAATTTGATGAGAGTAATAGTGAAGAGGTGACACATTCAGCTGAGGAGTCCTTTCGAGTCAATTACTTCCTATATATTGTAGATCAAGCACTTTCTTCACTCGAGAGCAGATTCGAACAATTTCAAGCATATGAGAAAGCTTTTGGATTTTTGTTTGATTTGAACCGTTTGGATTCTGTCGAGGATGAAGCGTTGATGTCCTCTTGTGCCAATCTTGAGGATCTCTTGAAAAGTGGTGAGTTTTCTGATATTGATGGGAGGGATTTATTTTCAGAATTAAAAGTTTTGAAGAATATTTTGCCAAAAGATAAAAGAAAGCCAATTGATGTGTTGAATTACTTGAAGACATTGGATGGTTGTTTTCCGAATGCATGGATTGCATATAGAATATTGTTAACTATACCGGTTACAGTTGCATCGGGGGAAAGAAGCTTTTCAAAGTTGAAATTGATTAAAAATTATCTTCGGTCAACCATGTCTCAAGAAAGATTAAATGGATTGGCTATGTTGTCTATCGAGAAAGAGTTGGTGAAGCAACTTGACTATGGAGACTTAATCAGTACGTTTGCAGCAAAAAGTGCGAGAAGAATAATTTTCAAATGATGGATTTTGAGGTATTGTAATAGTTGCATTTTTTTGGGAATAATTATATGTTTTATTTTGTAATGGTAAATCTTTTGTATTGGTTTTTTTTTATGACTCTTTGTAGACCACTTTTGTATGAAAAATATAGGGTGGCCTCATTCAATAGGTTCGCTTCCGGCCTCCAAAACTTATAAGCCGGCCCTGTTTATGCCCCTTGGACCCTTCGAGGTGGCCATCATCGGAGACAAAAGAATCCTTGGCTTATAGAAATACCAAGTTCTTGGATTTGGTTGTCAAATGTCTTATTAAACTCACGAAAGTAAGTTTCTTATTTGGTTTTTTTTTTTGGGCCTTCCGTCATTATATTAATTTAAGTATTTGTATCTAAGTACTTTATTAGTTTCTTAAGGCGGAGCTTTAGTTATGTAGATGGTCCGCAGACTTTAGTACGAGTGTGTGTCGAAGTGTCAGGTTTTTTACTAATTCCTATGTGTAAAAACACGGGGATAGAATCTGGTACATTTATGGATGTCTTTTATTTCTAGTGTAAATAGTTTAATAAAGTGCCCTCAGGAGTTATGCTAGTTATTAGAATATGGGGTCAGCTGATCCCATCAAATTGGATTATATTCGATTCATTATTGAAAATAATGGGTTGGATATCACATGTGACCCCATCGAGCTGAACGAAAAGTACGTAAAATAGTCTTGGATTCAATCTTATCCTTTCTTATCATTTGAGGTAAATCTAACCTTATGGTTTAGTGCTTTATTTTGGTATGCAAACAAAAATTATTGAGATTTAGGGTTTAGTTTTTATCTTATTATTATTATTATTTTATGGATTTGGGAGAAGTTGAATTGAGTGAAAAGTGAACAGTTTTATTTATAAGTAAATTACAAGAAGGGGTTGGTGTAGTGCAATTCAACGTAATTGGAAAGTGAACAAATTTTTTTTTTAAAAGAAGTAATTTACAAGAATGGGTTGGTGTATTGCAATTCAACTTGTTCGGCTATAAAAATCAAATGGTCCCATTGGACATAAGTCTTGGAGCAGCCACTGGGTGACTTGGGGCATTTTATGTGTAATTCTATATTGGTTTCTTGCTTCATCTTGCACCCATCAACTAAGTTAAGAGTGTGGTTTTGTGTGAAAGAGAAAATGAATGGCGAGATAAGAAAAGTGAAGGACAAAAGCGGAACAAAAAATACAAGCGAAAGCCAACCGGAGGAATTCCTTTTTATATAGAGTAGTTATGAAATAATCGAAGGGAAAAGAGGGTCAGGGTCTCTTAGGGCTTATGATGCTGTGAGTAGACGTATTAAGCCCATGCTGCCATTGTCCTGTTTTTATACTCGTTCATCATCTCCATTGTTACATCTACACCAACATCATAAGCCCTAAAAGACCCTCTTTCCCTTCGATTATTTCATAATTCTCCGGTTGGCTTTCCTTGTATTTTATGTTTCAGGTTGTGTCTAACCTTGAACTATAGTAGTTATATGTCATGTTTTGCGATTGTAATTCGAAGCTGTAATTTGTAGGATCTGATTCTCAAAGGACCAGAGACGTTAATCAAAAGTAATCTTACCTTGCATATGAAGGGTCTCTGGATGGCTATATAGAGCCACATTCGTAATGCGTTCTTGTCTTCATTTCCTTGTTTTTGTATATTATGGTTCTGATTATCATCATTTGCATTTTATTTCATGTATGTGTGCTGGTGAGATTGCTGCGGTGCTTGGTTCGCTTCAAGCAGAATTCTTGGAAACTGATTAAGGCGCATTGGTGTGGTTGGTAACTACAACTGCTGTTTGCGGCTTGGTCCTTGGAATTGATATGGTCAGTTTTTGTCAATTATCTCTTTGTTTTCTCATCCAGTTAGTAATATCCTTGTCCTCCATGAATAGAGAAGTTTATGTGGTTGTATAGTGTTTATGATAAGGATCACAAGATACTTGGTGTGGAAAGTCATAATATTATTGAGGAGAACTATGTTAAGGTGAAGCAGAAGTTGTGATTTTTTTTTGATTACTGTTGGAGCCTAATTTAGCTATACGTCAGTCTATTTAGTGTCAAGAAAGGGATGCCTTTGTAAAGTTTTTGGTTTTGGCCTGGTCGAAGATTATTATTAACATCGTAGTTTAGTTGTTTGAGTCTCTTTGTGCAAGACATGTAGCTATCATTAGTACAAATACAGAGAGAGAGAGAGAGATGTGCAGTTCTGATTACTGTTAAAGTGTATTCAGCTATATATCAGTCTATTTTGTGTCAAGAAAGCGATGCCCTTGTAAAGTTTTTGGTTTGGCCTTGTCAAAGATTGTTATTAACTCCGTAGTTTAGCTTTTTGAGACTATTAGTGCAAGATATGTAGCTGTTATCAGTACAAATACACAGAGAGAGAGAGAGAGAGAGAGAGATGTGCAGTTTTGCTTACAATTTTGGAGTCAGTTACATAATATGAAACGTATCATAATATGAAAAGTATGTTATTTTTTCTGTTGGATTATGGACATAATCAGAGCATCTTTAGAGGTAGCTTTAGAACTGGGATGTTTTAGCAAAGACTAAATAATGCTCATGGTAACTGTAGATGGCTGGAATGTTCTATATTTCCCCCGTCATGTTGTGGTCTTTAGTCAACCACGATGGATTTCTCTGGCCTTTAGTCATGTAGGTTGCTTGTTTGAAATTCTTCTGGCCGTTCATTCTTTCTGTACAAGTTTTAAAAGCTAAGCTAAGCAATTCTACCGTGAATATGTTAAGAAATGAAGTCTTCTTGGCCATATGCTTTTTGTTGGAATTTGAGTTAAAAAATTACCTTTAATTTGTCTTTGATTTATAAGTTGTGTATTACTTTTTCTTTGGCACTAGGGACTTATCTAGTACTTGGGACTTATCGAGGAGTCAACAATGTAATGGAAGTGGCGCACACCAGGTTATGAATAGATTATACCATGGCTTGTTATTGTAGTTTAGTTTTGCTTTTGCTTCCTTAAAATTTTGCTCAGCTGCTCTGCACATGATGAATATTTTCTAGATCATTCTCCTTCTATCCAGTTGCTCAGTTGTTTTGCTTGCTTTTATCGCAGACATTATGGACAATGCTTGCTACTGGCCCACAATACGTTGTTGCTCTTGTTACCTATGTTGGATCTTTTCTTTTCACGGTATGTTAATGTTACGAATATTTAAGTTGCTGTAGATTTTATAGGGACTTTTCCCATATTTTACTACATTTTAGATGCCATTCGATAGAAAAAAAACTTATGCTTAAGATGCAATATTGCATTGGTTATTGGCTAAGACTATCATGATGACTTACTTTACATGTGCATTTGGAAAGAGATATGATGCCCCTTGAATGAATTTATTGTGGCATTGTGTGTGTGGTAGCGACTCTAGCGATGAGTAATGCTGAATTACGTCTAAACGTAATGATAAGATAAGGATGTGTAGTTTTAATGAGTAGGTACAACTTATCCAACGACCAAAGTAAAGGTATTAGAAACCAATTTCCATCGCTCTGCACTTTTGCCTCAATTTTTCCAATTGGGTCCCTTGGTTGGTTGTCCTGCAGGTTTGTTCCCAGGGGTAATTCCGTCATTTTTTGGCATTTGCATCAATTACCGTTATGCCTTCCCAGACTTCTGCCATTTTTCGGCTTGTCCTGTTGGCCTTTGTTCTTTCATCTGCTTTCATCTTCTTCTGCAGGGTGTTTCTCGTGAAAGCGATAGTGTTGGGTAGTCAATGAGTGTGCATTGGTTTCCTCTGTTGTGTGCAGGCCAGGATGGGATGTGTTGCGGACGAGTTTGGTCCATTCATATTTGTCGTTCCTCGCTTCTGCGCTTGGGTGAGTTGATCTCTTCCTAGGGTTTTGATTTCTTGTTTGTGCTTGTGCGAGTTTATCTTGGTTTTTAGTGTGTCTACTCACATTTTTTGCTTCACGAGATTTGAATGGAGCTGGCGATGCCTTTCCTTCATTCCGCTGGACGTCAAAGAGCCGTTCAAGACCTACGCGGAGGGTGGGGCCCAAATTACGGCATCTTCGGCGACGGCTGGGGCCACGGCCGTCGATGCAGAGCGCATACTGGAGCAGATCCTCTGAAAATGACACCACATTGCCAAATTCCCAGACACACTCTCACTCTTGAGGATTTCCACCAGTTCTGCTTCTCCGTCAATCTTAATCCCCCGATCGGCTCTCAGGTATAAAATTACTTTTTTGTTTTATGTTTTCTGGCTTTCAAGTCGTGTGGAATTGGAAAGTTCGGAGATAATACTCGTGGAATTAAATTGTGTGGGATTTTCCTTGTGTAACTGTCTTTGCTATTACCGAGCAACCAAAGAAGGAATTAGTTGGAGTTTCACCTGTTTTTAAAAAGGCAAGGAAATAATGGGAGAAAAACTGGATATTAGTCATTATGACCCTGTTCGGTTTGGGATTTGAGGGAGGTTTTTAGAGTAATGAGTAGAGAGAGATAGGGAAAATTTATTGGAAACCGTGCCCAGGGATTTTAAGACCCTAAAATGAACAAGGCCTATAGATTTGATTTGTGTCCATAAGCGGAAAGAATTGGGAGAAACGGGAATTATAGTGGTCCGATGTGGACAAAAGAGGATATGAGTTGGGGGCTTTGGATTTGTTTGTTGGATTTTCCTAGCCTATGTTTTTGAGTACTTGAGACCACTGACTACCTATGAATTCTGCACCCGAATAGAGTAGGTATTGCTTCGATTTCACCTTTCTTCACGGAAACACTGCCTCCAAAACAACAATAACAAAGCGGCACAACAGAGGACCCGACCATCAAAGTGCAAACTCATTGCAACAAATCTCTGTTGCCTCATCCAAAATTATAGGAGTCATTTCACGTGATTTGCCTTATAACAGTTTGATATAACGATCCAATGACAACAAAGGTGTGGGTCTTACTTCAACTTCACCATTGCTTATATGTTGGTCGACTGTTTTCTGATGAGGCAACATGTCCGTCATACTGAGCATAGTCCTTTCATGTGATTTGCCTACCAACTGTTTGATACAATGATCCAATGACAGTAAAAAAAAAAAAACCCTCACACACCCATGCAACAAAGTGCTAAATGAGAATGAGTCTGCCTTCAGTGTATAATGTCCCTTAGTTTCATGAATCACCGTTCTCCTCACCCTACATGGAATATAATTTACGAGAATTGCTTTGAAATGCTCTACCTGTGAACAATTATGCTTTGCTGATTTACCATTTCATTATCCCCTACATGCATTTGTGCCCAATCAACAAAAAGCCCTAAACAGACATGCCAATTTTGACCCCCATTTGCTTCCTCCTTAAGTCCTTTGTTCTTTCCAAACCTTCCCATTGAGTACTAAGTTCTTATTCGCGTCCTACTTTAATCTGGTCTGCAGTTTGTGAAGGTTGGTATCTTGGGTTGTGACATTTCCAACCACGAAGGCCGCCATTTTATAGCCACAAAACCAAATTCTAATGACTTTCTTCATCGCAAAGATGCAGACACAAAGACGAATACCCACATTCCTTTAAATCCTATATATCTATCGCCTATGTAGCACGGACACGCATACGGATACGGACACGGACACGGGACACGGCAATTCCAAAAAAATGGGGATACGGACACGGCGGGGGACATGCCACGTGTATAAATAAATAAAAAATAAACATATGTACATATATATAAAAAAAAAATTATGAACCATTATATATGAATAATTTCACAAATTGTATAAATTTATTTCAAAGGAAAAATTACAGTTTAACCCAAATATTTTGAATAATTTCATATTAACCCCCAAAAATTTTAAAAATATTACATTTTGACCCCTAGCCGTGTCCCCGGTGTGTCCTCAGCCGTGTCCCAGACTTGTCCCCTATAAAAAAATAATAAAAATTATTGGACATGCCACGTGGCGTGTCCAATACGTATTTGGGCGTGTCCCCGTGTCCAATACGTGGACACTGCGCCCTTTAGGAGTGTCAGTGCTACATAGTCTATCGCTCCCTCATCTCTTGAAAAAAAGGACAGTGCTATGTCTCTTTCAATCTCTAGGTTTATATACGTATCATTTTTGGTAGCTTATGTACACAATGTGCGAAAACTTATATTGCTTTGTGTTCTCTTCTGAAAGTGACATGGTTCAACTCCTTTTAGATTTCGATTTAACAAGGAAGTGTGTAGTTTGGTGTTAATCTGGGTGTCAATGGAAGGCCCTATTAGAAGTAGTGCAATGAAGTAATTTGTGGTCACCGCAGAACTTTTAAAGTCAAGTTTTCGTACTTCTTTATTGATATTGTACACTTTGATGTGTTGAATATTACAAGATCTTGTTAACTGAAAATGTGTCTAATATTGCATTGAGGAAGTTAAACTTTTTTCGCAACCCCCCCAACAAAGAAAAATATAGTAAAAAATATAGTAAAGTAAATGTTTTTTTTCTCATGTAGTTTTATTGGTTTAATTCTTATATTTTAGGCAGCAAAGGGAAAAACATATCAATGCCTTTGTTATTCTAACATTTGTGCTCCTTGCCTGGAATCTCATTTTTCTAGTCGCTTAGAAGATTGATATTCTTACTTATTTATTGTCACCCTATCAACATTACATCCCAAGCATTCGCAAAGTCATAGAATTTGGCTCTTTGGTTGCCGTGGAACCCCGAGTAATATGCACCCTACTAGCATCTCTCTCTCTCTCTCTCTAATGTAGATTTTTATTAATTTGTTTAGTGTTTAAGTATAATATATCTTGATCCAACCAACTAAAATTTCAGTCACATTACGCATTTAGTTCCTCGGGTTAAGTGCCAGGGAACCTCTTGACCCTCAATTCCATTTTATAATCATAGACATGCTACTTTCAAATTATTGTCACCTGTTGTACAATTCAAGGTAATAAGCACAAGCTCGAGAAATCCATACAGGTGATGTACTGATGTTTCTATCATCCTATTTCAAATGTAGTCACAGTTCTTTCTTGCAAATATGGATTTCCTTTTATTGAAGATGAGACATACTACATCTATGAAAATAAGTTATTCTTTTTTCCCTGATCGGCATTCCTATATGTTATCCTTTTGCAGTTCTTAACAGTTGTTTTCCTAAATTTCCCCTCTTAACTTTTAAAGATACCACAAAGAACTTGAGAGGGTTTTTTCTTCCTTTATATATACCACTGTGTCTATTAAAGCCTTGATTCTTATGAAGAGTCAACTTGTACTTTTTTTCCCCTTCTTTTAAAGATTGTAACTTTTAAGATACAACTGTTGAATTTGAACAAAGATATTTCTATTGATTTTTCAAATATTGCTTTTTTGCAGGAATGTAGCCTTTAAGACCAATTCCTCATGTGAGGGAAGTTGGCTTTGCATATAAGTTTGAGAAGCTGCTGATTTGAGTTTTTGATGATGCCATATCAGACTAGCAAGTTGGAAATCGAGGCTCAATTTTCAACATGGTAAACTTTCTTGTCACATAACTGTCCATCGGCAATACATGTGGTGCCTTTTTTTGATATGAACTCCCACCTTCTAAAAATTACTTGACATTCTGGACCTTGGGTGCCTTTAGAAATCACGTATATGTCTGACTGTTTTGGACAATTGAGCAAGTAGTTGTAGGCGAAATGAAAACTTTGGTACTTCAACTAGCTCAAGTGCTTGGGTGCTTGTTTTGAGTTCACTTTGGTCTTACACGTTCAACCTCTCCCACTTTATCTTGTAACTATTTTCGCTTGACGTTCTTGCCATTACTTACACACACGAGATAAAATATTTCTGACATGTTATTATACAAGTTATTGGTGTTATCGTCAAAACCATTACTTCCAACATTATGCACTTCAGCTACTTTCATAACAAAACAAGGGTAGCCTCTCCGAGCGTGATGCTTGGTTTCGACCCTTGTCTCTAGCAGTTGCAGCTTCCCATTCCTGTTAGTTGGAAAGAAAATGAATAGTGATTCTCAATTTACATGTTGCAGATCGTTGTTTACTCATTTTGGATTTTTTAGCCAAGGCATTAGACTTTCTTCAAATTGTTCTGCTTTTTCATACGCTGCCGTTGATAAATTAAATAGTTGGGTCCGGCGGCGACGAACGTCTTCTTTCTCCAGCCGACGACCTAGAAGGATGTAGCTAAACCAAATAAAGGCAACGATGGAAGAGCAGTAGAAGACGACAATATTGAGCGCTGTAGAGAGGAGAGGAAGAAGGCCTACGAAATGGAGCGCTCAAAAATTGCTCCACGAACTCGGTAAATCAGTTATTCTATCATCTTTATTTCAAATACGAGTAATCTTTCAATTCCAATGTTATTTTTCTTCTAGTTTTCGTTGCTGAAAGAATTCTGATTTGGTGTTCAAAAGGCGATATTCCTCGTGCCTTTTTTTTCCCTCTCTTCAAAATTGATTATAATTCGAGGATATAATGATCACTTGTTTTCCCATATGAGAACACTTGGTACTACTATCCTAAGTCACGTAATGCGTGTGTGGATGCGGGAGCGTGAAAGCCTCTTTCAAAACTCCATCAAACAACTAGAATTTGTGAGTGTGAGGATTAAGAGCGTGAATGCAGAGCGAAGATTGAGTGCGGTAGTGAAGGCAATTTTGAAGGATTATGTGACTAAGCTACTATCGAATATGTTTACAGTTTACCCATATTTGTTTTTATAACCGGATGTCCGGGCTAGCTTGCGTGCATCCCCAATAGGCCCCAAGGTTTGGAATGTTTTGGCCTTCTTGGGATCGAACTTAGGATCTCTTGAGGGGCAAGTATTTTAGTTGCTTTTTCATGCCCACTTGGCCAAACCCTTGGGGTTTGTTTACCCATATCTGGTAGTGACAAGATATTTTTCTTTACCATTTTCTGGTTTTATGGATCTTCATAACGTTGAGATGCTATTTATATTCGATATTTCTTTTGAATGCATTCTCATAACAATCTATATATATCACATTCCTCTAATACAAGTTTGCAAAGGAGTAATTAAACTAGAGCCCTTTAATGGGCTTTTGTTCGTTGGATGTATGCTGGTGCAGACCATGCAGTCAATCATATTTGATTTTGTTTTCCAAAATATTTGCTTTTGCGTTTTCTCTTTTCGCCTTTTTATTGCTTTCAAATTCTTTTGGTATTAGCTTCGAGCCTCTGAGGGGTTCAGGCTGTGCTATCTTTCTCCCTCATCAATGCCCTCATAGCATAATATGCCTGTCATATTAGGTCGAATTCCAGAACGATAGGAGTGCAAAGCTTACCATGCCCTTTTCACTTAAGCCGACACTGTGGGAGCAGAAAATCATGCCTTAATACATCATGTCCATCTCAGTGTAGATAGAAATCTTTTATTTGTGGTACATATGAAGGCAAACTATAGCTCTAAACATTGTATAAAGAGTGAAACAAAAGTTCAAAATCTTCTCATACGGCGTAGCTTGAACGTACTGAGTGTCTTTTATTTATCGTCCTTCTTTGAGCACCAGGGAAAGTTAAAGAAGAAACTTTAAGCCTCTGAATCTTGCTCCAACTCTGCCTCTATCTCCAACAAAAAATCGTGAGGTCCGAAAATAGAAGTCAAGGTTGATCCTTTGCGCTGAGGTAGCTGATTGATCTTGTGTGATTCTTCCTCTGTCAAGCACCAATCAAATATATCAAGGTTTTGCCTCATCCTTTCCTTGTTGAAGCTCTTTGGTATCATACTTGCCCCTTGCTCATACACCCATCTCAGAGAGACCTGCAAGAACCATTTTTCAATCCGATGCTTTGAATGTTTGGTATTGTTAATGAGTAGTGAGAGAAATCCTTTTGGCACTATTGCAGTAACCCCGATTCATAGTTGCTTCTTTGCATTTGAGGATACAGAATATACATAAAAGGGGTCATACTTATTTCACAAGACTATCTTACACCAGGATATGGGAGAGGTGGTTGCCAGGCACCCTTCCTTTCCTCTTTTCCTCTCTCTCTCTCTCTCTCTCATTTAGTAGCCTGAGCTTTGCAGTAACGAAACCAAAGAGAATGATATGGAAGCTGAAATGAAGAAATGTAGAATTGCTCCTAGAATTTCATGCTTCGTTTCCCGTTGAATGAAGACAGTCGATTGTCTCCTTGGCAACCAAATTTTTTTATGAATATCGCGTAAAGTAGGAAATGACGGAACTGTTAGTTTGATTAGTGTGTCAGAGTTCTAGAATCATAAGAAGGATAGCTCAAAGAGCTTAGCTTCCTGTGCGTGATGGGACTAAAAGCTACAATTCTATTTTTGGACCGGTTAGGAAACAAAGTAATTGTGGTTGAAAGATTGACGAGAAGAATAGCAGCTATTAGTAACATACAAACACTGAGCTAGTTCATAAAAAGTTCAAGCATGCTCATGTGCTCACGTGTTTAAGCATGCTCATATGAAGAGCAGCAGAGGTGAAGAGAGAATGGGAGAAAGTGCTTGTAAATAATTTGAACCCTGGAAAACAACAAACACGAAAATAAACTAAAGGACTTAGATAATTGTAATAGGCTGCCAAGTTGTGGTTAACTAATTTGGTGCTGGGTACTCTGTAAAGCACGGATTTTCAGACACCAAAAACCTGGTGTGAAGATTGAAGTATGCAAAATTATTGAGTTACATGGTCCTATTGGAAGTTAAGTTCTTTCGGTTGCTTTCAGATTTATTGAAGTACAACTCCATTAGTTCATTCAATTCGTTGGGAAAGAAATTAAACAAATATACCAATAAAATTCTTAAATGCAAATCAGAATACTAGGTTATACTTCGGTTAGTATTAAAATATGATTAGCCAGAAGTTTCCGATCAATATTCCTAGTTGCTGGCTTTAGCAGTAGGTAAGAGTTCTCAAAGATGGTAAGAAGGAGTAGCATCAATTTAAAGTTTATGATAAAGTCAGCGGCTGAGAAAAAGAGACCACACGAGGGGGTACTGGACTACCGGCGCTTCCAAAAGCCATGCAGAAAATACAGCTTCAACCATACCTGCGGGTTAGCTGCCATATTGACTACTAATAGCTACATTGAGAGAGAGTCACACCTAGATAGATGGATAGGAACTACAAAAGGGTTAGCTTATTTCTGAGAGGTTGTGGTTCGCTGTCACTTGTCTCCCGCTTTTGTTACTGTTAGGTTGAGGAACTCCAAGGTTGGTTTCATTAGCTGACTTTAAATGATCACTTGCTGCTTTTCGATTTCTCCTTGTCACTTTTCACCTTGAACGAAGGTACGTTTCAAAGCCTGATGTTGATTTCATTATGAAATCGCTGAAAAGCATGATCACTTAGAAAGTTAGCTGACCTAACGGAAAATCCCTTAGCTTTGAGTTCTCTATTTCTTGTTTCCTTTCTGTCTTTCCTGTCCTCTCCTCTCACTTAATTTTCTGTATTTCGTTACTTGAAAATCAGTTTTACCAGTGATTAGGGTCAATGCCAGATATGAGAGCAACACTATTGAACTAAACAATCGAGTGATATAGTGTTTGAGCAAACATATATAGCATACGAGAGACACTTTAGTGGAAATACCTGGGCTGTGGTTTTTCCTTTAGCCTTGGCTATTTCGTTCAGCACATCACACCCCACAATTCTGTTGTCTCCCCATCTAGTCCCATTAGCACCCAAAGGAGAGTAAGCAGTGATGTGAATACCTTTTTCCTTGCAGAACTCCCTCAACTTCTTTTGTCTCCAAAATGGGTTCAGCTCCACCTTTTCGCAACAATAAAAAACCATCTCACCCCTCAAAATGCTTGTCATGCACATATAGTTAGATACTAAATATGCGTAGAAGCAAATATTTCAAAATTTTGGTTAAGACTGCAGGCTTACTTGGTTGACGGCGGGAGGAATTTTGGCGAAGGAGAGGAGATGTGCAAGCATCTTGCAGGAGAAATTACTGACACCAATGCCTTTGGTGAGACCGAGATTTTGGCATTCCTCCATTGCTTCCCACACTGACTCGATATCTAAAGGCTTTATGGCCTCTTTTGGAACTGGGGTTTTGGTAATTTGTTGGGTCAACCGTAGCGGTAAATGTATCAGATACATATCAATATAGTCCAACTGAAGATTCCTGCGGAAAAACACGAACTGTTTAGTTAACAGGTTCAAATCAAGGAAAAAAATTTGTTCCGTTTTCAACTGAAATGAAACATTAGTAGTTGAATCTAAAATTCTAATATTTACACGAAATTGCACCGACACACTTCGAAACGCTAGGAATCAACTGAAATGTAGGGCTGCAAATGAACCGAGCCGCTCGCCAGCGGCTCGTGACTCGACTCGTTAGTGGCTCATTCAAACTCGACTCGAAAGATAAACGAACGAGCTCGAGCTGAGTTTTTTAGCTCGTTTCATAAACGAGCCGAGCTCGAGCTTGCCAAAGCTCGGCTCGAGCTGGCTCGCGAGCTGAATATATATATATATATTAAATGTAATAATAATATAATAGTATATATATTATTATTATTATACTTAATATTTTGGAATCAATTTGGGAGCTGAGTGTTTTCCACGCATGGGAGCACGTGTAACCATGTAGTCCACCAGTTAGCTTTATAGACCCAAAGAAGGCCTCTCAAGCATGTTTTCCCGATGTGGGAGAAATGAAGGAACAAAGCCAAAGTGTTTTCTCCCTTCTCTTCTAGTCCCACATCGGACACTTTACACAAGGGTGCAATGGAGACCACACTATAAGTAGAGAGAGGGCCTCACCAGATTTCTTCGTTGCTGGGCTGGACTCTACCTTACGAGCCACTTCGAGCCGAGCTCGAGCCTAGAAATTAATTTTCGAGCCGAGCTCGAGCCTAATAATTGGAGCTCGTCACGAGCTCGAGCCGAGCTCGAGCTCACTACTTTTGAGGCGAGCCGAGCCCGAACATGTCGAAACTCGGCTCGGCTCGGCTCGATTGCAGCCCTACTGAAATGTAACCAGGTTCAAAGAAGAAACGGAAATTCGTTCTGTTTGCTTAGCAACCGAAATGAAACCTTATTGGGATGCGAAAATTGAATGTTACTACCAAAAAGTACACGTGGAAACAGGTTGAAAGAATGAGTTGCTTCAGCACCTACTAGAAACATTCAACAATGACTAATAATCATTCGTGTCTAAATTCATTTGACATCTCTCAAGTTTCCGACTGAAATGTTTTAGAAACCTTTTTATTTCCTAGACGACCAGATCGTAATGGAAATTTGATCCTTGGGTTCAAACATCAAAGTACTGGTGTTTTTATTTGTACGTGCGCGGACACACAACTTACTTGAGGCTCATTTTAATGGCAGAAACGATTTGGTCACGCTCAGCGAAGGTGCACCATAGCTTGGTGGTGATGAAGAACTCATCACGTGATTTGACGAGGCCGAGACTCAGAGCTTCGGCTATGGCTTCCCCAAGAGGCTGCTCGGAGCCGTAGGCAAAGGCGGTGTCGAAGTGGCGGTAGCCTGCTTTGATGGCTTCATGGACTGCTGCCTTTGTGGTCTCTGCATCAACCCTTGGATCTGCCACGGTTCCCAGGCCGATGGCCGGTATTGTCTTGCCGGAGCAGCCCAAAGGTACCTCAGGTGCGACGCCCATTTTCTTGCTCAACTCTTTGAGTTGTAATTTCTCTGTGGCAAAGTCCTCGATGTACGCAAATTTAACGGTAAGTGTGTATATATTTGTACTAGTATAAAGTGGCAGAAAATCATGTGCGTTGACTGGCTTCTCGTTTGGATCACGAGAGCTAGGGATGTACATGGTTCGGATTGGTCTGGTTCTTTAGAAAATCAGTAACCAGACTATTTCAAACGGTTCCAGAAAATTGGAAACCAGAACCTAACCAATATATGCATGGAACCTAACCAGAACCAAATCGCAAGACCGGTCCGGTTTTGGTTCGGTTCCGGTTCTATTCAATAAGTATCCAAACACTTATTCACAAAATATGAACTCATAAAATTAAAAAAATTGGAAGATAATCTACTAGAATATGAAATGAAGAAAGAAAATACTCCCTCCGTCCCTTTTTAAATGTCCTGCTTCGTAACTCCAATTTATTAAAAAGACATCATCATTATACCTTTCACATCAACTTTTTCCTCCACTTTCCCTACTTACCCATCATCATTACACTTTTACTCACTAACTTTTTAAAATGGAATCTACTTTTAGGGACAAAGTAGACAATTCACCAATTTTTACCCACTAACTTTACAAAATACACATTTATTAAGGGACAACCCAAAATGGAATACTGGATTGTAATAAAAGGACGGAGGGAGTAAAAGTTTTTCTAACAAATGAGATTTCATCTTTAAATAAATTAAGTTTAGCAAGGAAAAGATTAATCTACCAAATTCAAATACATATTTAATTACACACACATATGTATTTCTATATTTATCTTAGTTTTAAACGGTCCGGTTCGGTTCTAACCATGGTTCATTAATTGAGAACCAGTAGCCAAATTAAAATTAACGGTTCTTATTTTTTTGGAACCATAACTTGACCATAGAACCGCAAAATAGGACAAAATAGGACGGTTCGGTCCGGATCAGACAAGTTTTACGGTTCGGACGATTTTCTTGAACACCCCTAACGAGAGCTGTGATGTTAGTCAATTTGGGTGGCCTTATTTTTTCATCGGATTCGTGCGAATTTTCTTGTTCAAAAGAGGGTCAATTTGGGTGGCCTTATTTTTCATCGGATTCGTGCGAATTTTCTTGTTCAAAAGAGGGACAGGACCAACTTTTGTCGGTCACTTGAGGTGGCCTTATTTTGTTATATTCAAATCCTGAGACTTAAAATTCCGCTTTAAGTTTTTTGGGCTTTTTGAGAGTTTTGTCCTTAATAAATTTTGCATTTGTTAGTTTCGCGCCAAATTTTTGTCGATTATTGATTCGTCTTGACGAGAGAAATCAAAAAAGCAAAATTTTCTTACTTTCATCCCAATATTTTTGGAAATATCCAAGATAAAGGCACAAAAGCCCACTAATGAATGAGATTTTTTTTTGAATAAGAACAAAACTCTCAAAAAGCCCAAAAAGCTTGGCGAAACTTAGCTTTAAGATGATGTTTTAGCTATACTATTAACTTTTTTGCTCTATAAAATTTTGGCCGTGAACAAGCTTTTTACAATAGCAATCAATCGCGATAGTCCAAAAGTATTCTGGGCGGTTCGGATTTGGGAAAATGACGACGAATGACGTGTTTTGATAATTAATACCCGCCAATGACATTATTTTAATGAAATTAATTAGTCTCTAGGGCATGTTTGATAGCAAGATTAGAGGGATAGAATTAACGGGGAGAAAATCTTTTTAACAGCAGATCCGTAAATAGTTGTTTACAGAGCCAATGTGTTGGACGGTCCAGGTGTTAATGAAACTTTTCCGGTAAAGAGTTAAACTTTTCCCCACGTTATTCAAGTGGAGCAATCTTATCACCAGCAGGAATTTTAGACCATCTAGATTGCACGAAATATTTTACCATTGACTATATTGGCCATACAAGCACTTGTTTTCAAATGCAATGATCTCATTGGGCTTACCAATGAAAGTGTGAAAATAGTTACTCCTGTTTGTTTTTTTCTTTCATCAAATTAAGTGACTATAATTACTTAAATATTTTTTTTTCTCGTCTTTCTTTTTTTTCAAAGTTAATTTGATCACCATATATATCATAATTTAATCTGGTATTTATCCATACAAAAGTAAACAATTTCACATATTGTACTACTGTGATTTATTTCATTTATTCACCTGGTTTCCAGCCCCCAACTGTTGTGTCTTTAATCTTAAACTCCATCGACATAGCCTGTATGGATACATAGATATAAGGTTTTTTTTTTTTTTTTTAATCGGCAAAATTAAATTTTATTAAAAAACGGGAGAAAGGGGAAGGGGATCCAACAAAGAATTGGACGATACATCTCAAGGGCAAAACCTGGAACACCCAAAGGTCTACAAGAGTCCAAAACAAATAAGTGAAAAAGCCCAACCCTATACCCAAAATAAACAATGAAAGCTCAAAACACCCAAAACCGGCCAAACCCTTGGATCGGCCCACCCAAACCAACCCTCAAACCCTAACCACCTTCAACATCCATTGCCGCACAAAACATCGGAGCCCAGCCTCGCCGTTAAGTCGAGCCGACCTTTCCCAGATGTAGAGACCGGTGACGGGAACTGGCCTACGGAAATGAACGCCGAAGACAGACAGGGCAAAGAGGAGCACACCACCACCAACATCAGGCCCCAGCAAATCCCCCACAACACCCGATCTCAATCAACAACAGCAAAAACCCGGAGCGACGAAATGTTGACCCCTCGCTCGACTGAGAAACTTGAAGTGGCCGTTGACCGGACTTCGGCACACAAAGCGACCTGAGCAATCCAACCATGAGAATCACATCCACCCCACCACCACTGGAAGGAAGCATCAACAATCGAAACCGCAACTTTACCGATCATTTTTGGAGTTTAGAGAAACCTGCAAAACAAAAGTTAGAAAAAAAAAAAAAAACCTACAAAACACCACCCATCACCATCGCACCACCACCCACTGCCACAAACACACCACCCGCCAAATCTCTGCCAACAACCACACCCCTGCACCTCCGAAACTCCCCGCTCCACCCAACACCGTTGGGCTCCCGGAGGGACTAAGGAACCTTCGACCGGAGGCAAAAATGAGCAATAGCTCAACCGCCACACCCTCCCACATAGGGGAGGGCGGTGAAACGAACAGCCAATAGAGAAAAAATAGAGGGATGAGAGAAAGCAACGATCAGAAGGGTAGAGGGAATGTGAGAGAGGGAAGAGGGGGAGATGAAGAAGGAAGAGAGGAGCCCTGGGGGAGGAGGGAAGAAGGGGCTCCCCCACCCCCCCCCCCTGCCGCGGCGGCAGAAGAGAAACCCTAGATGGGAAAATCAATTAAGGGTGAGAGAGGGGACTTTACATAGATACATGGTTAAAGGTTGTAACATGATATTTCCATTTGGCTACCTAAGGGCATCTCCAAGAGGCTCTCCACATTGGCCCCGTTGGCTATTATAGCTTGCCAGGAGCACATTTCATTCTTCCAACAAGCTCATTACTATCCTAGTCATTCTGCCTTCCCTCACTTTGACTGGCTACTGTGGCGAGTAACCTCTCCCTCGCTACGTACTTTGATTCTTTCCAGCTTAGCTCTTTTGACGCCAGAAATACCAGGTAGAATCTCTCTCTCTATTGGAAATGCCTCACCGGGGACCAGATTCGTGATGACCACTATACATACCATGCCATGCAGTCGAACAATTCTTTCACTGATGAATTAAATATTCATCCCAATCAGCCATACCACGTAAGTATTCATCCTACCTACTTTTTGTGGTTATTTTTTTATCCTTTCAATGTGTGAATTATCTTGATTATCCTTTTATGATTATATCTATATATATACACATTTATTGATTTCTAATTAAAGGAGATTGGGATAAATATATGTAGGCATAGTTATATATTTGTTTCCTATCTTGGTGAGATTTAATTTTTAATGATATTTAATAGGTGATTTCAAAATGGAAGGAATGTACAATATTAGGGAATTAAAAAAAAAGGATGGTTGGGGAAGAAAAAAAGATATATACTTCCAAAAAGAGATAGGCTTCCAAAAAATGGATGTACTTACCAGCAATTATGGTATTTTCACAGATTTTATGATAAATTTGAATATGATTAATTACTTTTATATTTCTTTTGAATCAAACCAAAACAATCATGATTCATGATTGATTTGTTAACCCAAGCATTGATTGATTTGGTAACCCTATATTTGACAAGACAAATCTGAGTTGGAAGATACACCATGATCTTAAAATACACCATGAATACTTAAATCACACTATTCGAAATACATCATGAATACATAAATACATCATGATCATAAAATACACCATGAATACATGAATCGTACTTTTCGAAATACACCATGATCATAAAATACAAATCTGAGTTGAAAAATGCACCACGATCATACAACACTGTAACCCCAATCCGAACCTCGAAGGGTCTTTGTCCACCCCGATGATGAAATAAAGGAAACGATACCTCAGTGAGCTTGAATGAAGGATTCCCTTAGCCTAAACAAACCCTCAGCCCAAATAAACCCTCTGCCCAAAAGCCCAAAGAAAGTCCAAAAGCCCTGGACTGGACCTGGAACGCCGCACGGGACACCCCTACATCGCACGGCATATCGAAAGTTACAACGCTGCACGCAATCATGGGGTTAGCAGCACTGCATTTCATGAAAAGTACTGACTGGCTCAGAAAGTTGTCGGCCAAGCTCATTTAAGCCACAGCTACAAAATGGCTCAGCCGAAAATACACTTCTGGCCCGCCCAGAAAATACCTCCACTTTTTGAAATTCAAAATCATTGGCTCTTGCCTATAAATACACCCCTCCACTCAAGAGAAAAGGGCCCTTGATCACCATTACACCCTTTCTTTCTCTTCTTGCTTTCACATCCATTCCCCACTTCCAAGTCTTGAGAATGTTGCTTTCAAAAGATATTCTCTAGGCCTTTTGCTCCATTTTTTTCCTCACCATTAAAGTTAGTCCCTTACTAACTTTGAGACCCCAACTACCCAATACACCCATCTATTACACACATCCATACTTCTCTTTTCCCTACCAACCTTGCCGACGCTTATCCACCGTCATCCACCCTCATTCAAGCTCGAGATCAAAGGTAAAAACTAAGTTTTCTTGGGCTAGGCTCTGTCCTGGCCCTGAGGGGGCTCTTCTGTTGTCAGGCTTAACTCCTTTTGGTTAAGATCTGGTCTAAAAATCATTTTTACAAAGCAAAACAGCCCCTTGTGCTGGGTAAGCTACGCCGCGTGGCGCTTTGATGCGTCGCACGGCGTAGTGGACTCACACGCGCGACTTTCAGCTAACTGCTGTTTTCTTATCTAGACTGTTTGGATCATGATCGTTCCTCGTTGTATCTGTTTCTATCTATCAATGTTAGTCTCGAAACAAGATCATAGCTACAAGCCATGTCTTATTATCTCGAATGAACTTTCTCAATCTTTCTGAATAAACGAATGCATTAAAAGTGGTTTTCTACTTGTGGCTTGGAGGAATGGTACTGTTCTGGGGTGATCTGACGGCTGTGAGTATTCTGGTGCTTTGAAGTAACGCCGTACGTCGTACTCTGTACGCCGTGTGATGTTCTGAAAACTATTGATAGTCAGAAGACCAGATCATAACCCCGCACGACATATCGTATGGCCACGCGTAATATCCCGGTATGCCGTGTCGCAGAAGACAGTGGTCCAGATAGTTTGGGTAAATGGCTTTCCTTGTCTATATTTTTGGCGCATCATCCTTTATCATCACTGTACAGTGGGCACCACGTGCACGCCAATGTGATATATTCCGTCTTGCTCCCTTCTCCCGTATGTATTTTTGAAGTTTTTTTCAAATGATATTAAATCCCTTATCAAAAATGTTTAGTAGAGACCGGTTTTTTTTGCCGGGCGAGCAGGGTGCTTTTTCAACAAAACCTTCCCCGTTCGTAACGTGGCTCCCGGACCCAAAATCTCAACGTTGTCGCTAGATCAAAAGCCTTTTCCTCAAACAAATTATCGGTTTCTCGGATCATCCATCTCAAAAATCTGGGTAGCGACTCTTCGAACGCGCCGGGCGCGAGAGCCCACAGTGGCGACTCTGTTGGGGACTCTTTTATCCAATACTTTACCTGTGCTTTTTTTAAAAAAAAAAAGAAAAGAAAAGGGAAGGAATAAAAAGTATTGAATAATCAAGATGGCCAAACTTGAAAGGCATTTTACTTGGGGGACTTAATGTAATTTGGAAAACTTAACTTTCTTTTACATTATGCACCGCACAAGCCTCGTTAGCGTGTCTCAGCAATCTTGCCCGATTTACCGGTGACAAGCTCTCCTGGGACGCCTAGCAACCCTCGACTATGATGGGCCATCGTGCTGTTCGACCATTGTCTTGCAATAAACTTGACATGGGGTAGTACATCTTGGCTCTAGTCCGGGGAACCCTTCTGAGACCAAAACCGGCCTTCTGCACTTGTACTTAGCCATAGAACCTTCCCAACTAGGACAGGGACCCGGAGATTAGGACTTATGTGTTATATTCTGCTTGTGTGCATTTCTTTTCTGTACATACATATCATTCATACATGACTGCATTCTGTGGGCTAGAGGATAGGGCTTCTTTAGAATTCTTAAGCTTACTCCGGTCGGTCTAGGAGACCATAAATCCATGGAGGTTGCGATACCTCTGGTGTTTGCCGTGCTCGAACGGCTCCCTTGACTCAGGGACTAACCTTGAGGACATACGTATCTGGATTCTGATGGTCACATTGCTCTGTCTCGGATGGTCAAGGTAAGGAGATTGGCTCTGATTCCGAAGCAATCGGAATTTAACCTGCTTGACAGTACCTACCCGGGCCATCAAAAATCTTCTGTGCAAATGCCTCAAGTGAGACCCAAGTCATGGTAGGTCTTAAGATTTAGGAGGCGCGTAGAAGGTAGGACGGTCACTCGGGATGGGTTCTGAGTTGCTTCCTTTTGCCTTGTTGCTAGCCCAGAAACATTGATCACCTGTGAAAAGAAGAGGCTATACGCAATTGGTTTCGTCCGTTCCAAAGATTGGTTCGCATAGACACCCTGGAAGGAATGCAACTGTTTGAGGTTCATATAGAACAGGAAGGGCAGTTGTCGTTAGAAGGTTCACTGATGCTAGCAATACAGGAATCTCTAGCAGAGGCATTGCCTGAAAATCCCATGTCAATGGCTGACCAAGGAAACGGGGTAGAAGAGCTTAGGCAGAACATGGCCACCATGGAAACTCAATTCAGACAGTCCCTTGCTGGCGTGGATGCACAATTCAAAACCTAGGTTGCGTCCATGAAAAATGACATGAATATGATAATGGAAACCATGCAAGAAATCTGTGACAAGCTCCTCACTAAGCCTGACCCACATAATAGTGAGACGCTGGCCAGTGAGACACCAGCAATGGATCCCAATTTAGCCGCCCTTATGGCTAAGATTGGTAAGTTGGAGGAGTCTGTACAAGAAAATAAGCGGTTGGGAAGAGGGGAAATCGATATGAATAAGTTATGCTTATTCCCCAACGCTAAGTTATCGAAAAAATTCAAGGGTGTGGATTTTGCAAAGTTTGACGGTACCGGAGATCCAAAGACACACCTCCAAGGGTATGTCGGTTCTCTCACCATGAGAGGAATCGAAAAGGAAGCCATGGCCCAGTTATTCCATGAGTCTCTATCAGGACCAGCCCTGCAGTGGTTCCTTACTCTCAAACCCTCTAAGAAAAGGACTTGGGAAGACATTGGGACAACATTCGTGGCTCAGTATGATTTCAACGTCGACTTAAAGATGACCACAAGAGAATTAGAAAGTACCAAGATGAGTGAGAAAGAGAGTTTCGCCGATTTTGTAAAGCGTTGGAGAGCCAAGGCCGCACAAATGCAGAACAAACCAGATCTGAAGGAACAAATACGGATCATCACCAAGAACCTGCCAAGCTCTTTTGCCCCGTACATGGTCCTTTCCCAGGCTGCCCCAAATTTCAAAACTTTCTACAACTCAGGTTTGGCTGTAAAAGAGGCCCTACGAGATGGTACGTTGGAGAAAAAGGAGTTGAGGTCAAAATCCTAAAGAGCATACTCAGGAAATAGCAATGTCCTCTTCGGGAATACCAATCAGGCTGGAACTTCATCCACCAAGCCGGCAGAAGTGAACCAAATTTCTGAAAAACTAAAATCCCAAAATCAAGTCTTCACTCAGTTCAGCACTCCTAGGTCCGCTTTACTTACGAAACTTACAGAAGTAGGAGTGTTGAAACCTCTCTCACCACCACAAACCATTCCACCAAACCTGAACCAGAATGTCTACTATGATTTCCACCAAATGCCCGGCCACACTACTGACAATTGCATCCGCCTCCGTCATGAGATCCAAAATCTCATTGATAACAAAGTCATTGATACCCCTTCTTCAGACAAACCAAACACCATGACAAACCCCTTGCCACAACATAACACCCCTTTCCACATTAACCAAATTGCCCAAACCAAGAGCCAAACTGTCCAAAACTTCGATCCTACCCTTTTTATCATCCCTGATACCGAACCAAAGCCTGTTGTGGAAATTCCCGAAGAGACCGCTCTCTGCTTCCTTTGGGAATGGGGAGATTTGATTGCTGATTGGGAGGAATTCGAGGCCATCAACTTTCAAGGGGGCATGGACCCATTCTTTGAGTCTGGATGGGAAATTGACTGACAAAACATTCACGTTGACCCTCTTGATGGGTTTTCTTTGTACATGATGTTCGAAAACCAAAACGAGAACTTTCAAGTCCTTCAAGGGATGCCTGAATGGGAATGGGACCCAATCCCGGATGAATACCAACTCTTGGCCTGGAATGACCTTCTGGATACCTTTTCTCTACCCATGCTATTCGCGGAAGAATACCAACCCCAAATGGCGGCCTACGATTGACCCGAGCTTGCTCCATTTCAACCAAATTCCTCCTACCTCCATGACCTCATCATCAACGATCCATACAACAATGTAGGCCTTGCCCCGTATCTAGAACCGCCAGAACCGGAAGAGGGGGTGGCTAGTAATGAGTTTGACCCAATGGACTACCTGGTGGATGAAGCTAAATCTGAGTCATCTGTCATTTTCCTGAAAGATGCTGATGTCGCCATGATGAATCTGTGGGAAGATGAACCAGGAGCCAAAACAGATCCGTGGGTAAATACGGAAATCATTAACATAAAAGTGGGGAATGAAGAATGGACTGTAAACAGAGCGGTGGCAGAAGCTGAACAATGGAAGCCCGAGGATCTATGGGAAGATCTGGTTATTGCCGACCTGGCCGCCAATCTTCAAGGTACCACTATTGGAGGCAAGTGCAAGGCCCTCGCTGACTTGTGGAGTGAGGAATCTAAGTACCGTCAGATTGGTCAATTGATCAAGAGTGGTCGAATCTATCAACCCCCTAATCTTCAAGTCGGAGAACCCTCTAACCCTCCAGCTCAACTGGCCAAAGAACCTTCTAACCCTTTCGTTACCCCAATCAAAGATACTTTCCAACCCTTTGCCCCACCAGTCAAAGAACCTTCTCGTCCTGAGAAAAACCCCGAAGGAGCGATCAAGCGCCAACTTGAGCAGACTCAAGCCAGAAGCTAAACAATGGAAGCTCGAGGATCTATGGGAAGATCTGGTTATTGCCGACCTGGCCGCCAATCTTCAAGGTACCACTATTGGAGGCAAGCGCAAGGCCCTCACTGACTTGTGGAGTGAGGAATCTAAGTACCGTCAGATTGGTCAATTGACCAAGAGTGGTCGAATCTATCAACCCCCTAATCTTCAAGTCGGAGAACCCTCTAACCCTCCAGCTCAACTGGCCAAAGAACCTTCTAACCCTTTCGTTACCCCAATCAAAGATACTTTCCAACCCTTTGCCCCACCAGTCAAAGAACCTTCTCGTCCTGAGAAAAACCCCGAAGGAGCGATCAAGCGCCAACTTGAGCAGACTCAAGCCAAAATGTCTATTTGGGATGTGCTTGTTCACTCCACCCGCCATCGTGAAGGACTCATTCAAGCCCTCTCTCACCTGAAAGTTCCTTCCACCATAACCCCTGATGAACTCGTAGCACTCATCAAAACTATACCCATCAAACATGCCATAACCTTTACCGATCGAGACATGCCTGCTGAAGGAATTGATCATAATCGGCCACTCCATGTCACTCTGAAATGCCACGGGAAGTGGGTACCAGTAATCCTGATTGATAACGGGTCAACAATCAATGTTTGTCCACTTCGTGTTGCCTATTGCTTGGGGTACAAAAATAATGATTTCTCTCCATCAGAAGTTAAAGTCAGGGCATATGACAACACCTGTCGGGATGTAGTTGGAACCCTCATGCTTCCTATGACTTTTGGACCTTATCAAATGGAGGTGGAGTTTCATGTAGTGAACATTCCTGCTTCTTTCAACCTACTGCTGGGTAGACTTTGGCTGCATCGACCAGACATCATAGCTGTTAGTTCTACACTCCATCAGAAAATTAGATTGGGACTTGAGACCGGAATGCTTACCATTCACGACGACTTTGGGATTTGTGCTCCTGTTGAAGACAATGCCCCACTCTTGGAAATACAGCACGGGGAGGAGGACATTACTTTAGGTGGCTTTTTGCTTGACACCTCTAATTCTGTTTTCACAGTCAAGATCGACAACGACTTTGTCATTAGCAATGTCGCAATAAAAATAATGAAGAAAATGTCCTACATGCCAGGTTTGGGATTGAGAAAGAATCTCCAAGGGCCTGCGCAGTTTGAAGAACAAGGAAATTTTAATCCGCATAACTGGCTTGGGATATCACCCTTCCAAAGATAAGAAAGAAAAGAAGGGAGATAGATTGGAGGACTATTTTGTCAAGGAGGAGGCAAAGCAGATTTACCAAAGGCAGCCAGAACCATTCTGGGACAAGGAAAACAACACCTTTCTACCAGGGTTTGAGAATTTGCTAATGATGTCTGGCCGGAAAGTGATGAAGAATCAGAAGTAGTGATCAAGCAGAAAAAGATAGCCGATTGGGTTGAGGTCTTTGCTATGTGCAGTCTAGCAACCTTATTTGAGGAAAACAAACCAATGGGTATAGCTGTCGAAGCGGAGGTACAGATGCTGGGGCAGGAGGCCCCCGAAGACCCGACTTCTCTCATCATGGATGCCGCTGGAGATTACAAGAACTGGATTTTCATACCAAGCGCAACTTGTCATGAGTCTGCGTCTGAATCTGAATCCCAAGAGTCCTCTGAGTCTTCCGAGTCTTCTGAGTCTTCTGAGTCTGTTGAGTCTGAGTTGGAGTCTCTCGGCCCAACTCCTCAAAGTCTGTACTTTGAATTCGAGTCTACCCGTGTGTATGATGCCTCTAAGGCCTCTGCTAATGATGAAATAAATGAATCTGGTTCTGCTTACTTCCCTGACTTTGAAATAAATTGTGTTGACCCTAACGATGAAGAGGTCGATTTCGATGGGGAAATCCCTAAAGAAATTCGATTCCTAATCGAAAGGGAAGACGAAAGGCATGCTCAGCCTGTAAAAGAAGAAGTTGTTTCAATAAATTTGAGAGATGAAGGGAATCCCCGGATAACTCAGATCGGTTCCGTGCTATCAGAAGAAGAGCGCCAAACTCTTGTAAACTTGCTAAAAGAATTCGAAGACGTTTTTGCGTGGTCGCATGCTGATATGCCCGGAATCGATCCTGAAATCTTGGAACATCGGATTCCCCTTTATCCTGATGCAAAACTGGTAAAACAGAAACTAAGACGCATGAGGCCCGACTGGGTGCTTAAAATAAAAGAGGAGGTAACCAAACAAATTAATGCCGGATTCCTGATGGTAACTAAATACCCCCAGTGGGTCGCAAACATTGTTCCCGTTCCGAAAAAGGATGGCAAAATTAGGGTCTGTGTTGATTTCAGGGACTTAAACAAAGCTAGTCCCAAAGATGACTTCCCTTTGCCACACATTGATGTGCTAGTCGACAACACCATGGGGCACGCCTTGCTTTCTTTCATGGATGGTTTTATGGGGTATAACCAGATTCTCATGGCGCCAGAAGACTGAGAAAACCACGTTCGTCACCGAATGGGGAACTTATTGCTATCGGGTCGTGCCTTTCGGGTTGAAGAACGCCGGTTCCACCTATCAGCGAGCTGCTACGACTTTGTTGCATGACATGATTCATAGGGAGGCAGAGGTTTACGTTGATGACACGATCGTTAAGGCGAAGGAGCGAGAAGGCCACCTACCCGCGCTCAGAAAGTTCTTCGAAAGAATAAGGAGATATAGGATGCGCCTTAATCTGTCTAAATGCACGTTCGGGGTCACTACAGGGAAAATGCTTGGGTTCATGATTACCACTCGTGGCATCGAGGTCGATCCATCAAAGATTAAGGCTATTTTGGAAATGGAATCACCGCGGTCAGAAAAAGATGTAAGGAGTTTTCTTGGCAAAGTATAGTTCATCAGCAGATTCATTGCAAAATTGACTTCAACATGTAAACCCA
The DNA here is from genome assembly GCA_018127125.1 of Rhododendron griersonianum. NCBI lineage: Eukaryota > Viridiplantae > Streptophyta > Magnoliopsida > Ericales > Ericaceae > Rhododendron > Rhododendron griersonianum. The sequence continues at coordinate 25,892,653 of CM030796.1, read as the reverse complement.
TATTTCGCCTGCTCAAGAAAGGAATACCATTTGTATGGGACGACAGATGTCAGCAAGCTTTTGAGGCCATCAAAGCCTATCTACAGAATCCGCCAGTCTTGATGCCACCTGTACCGGGAAAACCTTTGATCCTATACCTTTCAGTCACTCCGTCTTCAATGGGATGTATGTTGGCGCATGAAGGAGACGATGGGGTTGAAAGGGCTGTTTACTACCTTAGCAAAAAGATGGTCGTATCCGAAGAACGCTATACTCCACTAGAAAAGACATGTTAGGCACTCGTTTGGGCTTCCAGAAAGCTAAGACATTACATGTTGGCCTACTCGGTAAGGCTGATATCTCGAATGGATCCCCTGAAGTACTTGTTTGAGAAGCCAGCACTCACAGGAAGGATGGCACGATGACTATTGATGTTGGCAGAATTCGAATTAAAATATGTCACTAGAAAGTCAGTAAAGGGAAGAGCTGTCGCTGAGTTCTTGGCCGACTGCCCAGTCAAGGGAGGAGAAGATGCTGAATTCAAGTTCCCTGATGAAGACATAATGGCTATCGCCGCAGATGTTTGGCAGTTGTATTTTGATGGAGCGGCTAATCAGAAAAGGTTTGGGATCGGTGTGTTGTTAATTTCACCCGATGGGTCGGACATCCTACTTGCGTTCAAGCTTAACTTTGAGGTCACCAACAATCAGGCAGAGTACGAAACTTGTATTGTAGGCATGGAAGCAGCCATTGAGATTGGTATAGAAAAATTGGAAGTTGTGGGGGACTTAAACCTGGTTGTCTCTCAAGCGAATGGTGATTGGAAGGTCAAAGAAGAGAAGTTAAAGCCATACCATCAAGATCTCGAAGATCTCATTTCCCATTTCAGCAAAGTAACTTTCATTCATGTCCCGAGACTCAAAAATCAATTTGCCGATGCCTTGGCAACATTGGCTTCCATGGTTGAAATCCCTGTCGGTGTAAAGCTAAGACCAATTGTGATCGAGCAAAGAGATACACTAGTATACCAGCATGTCATGATCATCGACGAGCCCGACGATGGTCACCCTTGGTATTATGATATTTGGAGATTCGTGGAAAGGGGGGAGTATCCTGCTGAGGCTACTAAAAAAGACAAAATCGCTCTTCAGAGGATGGCAACTCAATACATCATCTGTGGAGGAAGTCTATACCGAAGGTCTCACTGTGGCACGCACAAGCTATGTATTCATGGTGCGGAAGCTAAAAGGGTAATGGAGGAAATCCACGAAGGTGTATGCGGTCCTCACATGAATGGCATGATGCTTGCCAAAAAGATTTTGAGACAAGGCTATTTTTGGTCCACCATGGAGACAGAATGTGTGGAGTACGTACGACGGTGTCATAAGTGCCAGATCCACGCCAACCTCACGCATGTTCCACCGCATGAGCTGCAGCAAATGACCTCGCCATGGCCTTTCTCGACGTGGGGTATTGATGTCATCGGAAGGATTGTACCGGCAGCCTCCAACGGCCATAAGTTGTGGCTGTTGATTACTTCACGAAGTGGGAAGCCGCCTCGTATGCAACTCTGACTGCAGTTCAAGTCGCGCACTTTATCAAGCAAAACGTCATCTATTGATATGGGGTCCCTCAAGCATTCGTGTCCGATAACGGGGTTCATTTCAAGGGTCGAGCCAGAGAAGTCTTGGACGAGTTCCAGATCCAAGTACACAAGTCAACAACCTACCAACCGCAGACTAATGGGGTCGTGGAAGCAGCCAACAAAACAATCAAAGCCATCCTGGAAAAGACCATTAAATCCACAAGAGATTGGCACGAACAACTACCATTGGCGTTATGGGGATATCGCACGTCCGTACGTACACCGATAGGGGCATCTCTGTACTCTTTGGTTAATGGTATGGAAGCTGTACTTCCCATTGAGTTAGAGGTTCCATCCCTTCGGACTATGATCGAATGTAATATTCAAGAGGCAGAATGGCTAAGCAACCGATTCGAAGAACTTATGCTATTCGATGAACGCCGTTTGAGGGCTTGCGACCTTAATGTGCGTCAGAATAAGATTACCCCAAGCGTAGGGCTAGGTCGGTTGAAAGCATAATAAAACCCGGAAGTCCGGGATCGATTCCACAGGGAGCGCGTCCATAACTTTGCTTTGGAGATTAGCGAGTGTCGAGAGTTTTAGCGTTAGGGCCGCCAACCAAATTTGGCGTTGAGACGGCCAACTGAGTGATTTGGAAAGATGGCTACCTAACCTAACTACGGCTTTTTATTGGAGATAAACTAAAGGTTAAGTCGAGGGATAATCAACACCCATAACACAAAGGTAAGCTCGACTCTTCTCTTTCAACAAAAGTGTTAACCATGGTTCGGGTCCTTTTCGGTTCATTTGGACAAACACAAAGAGGGACATAGCTTCAAGCATCAAATGTGGCAAGTGGTCTAACCCTTGCCTACATTTGATCAAGAAGATTAACACCTCTAAGTTTTGATACATAAAATCACCCATGACCCATGCTTAAGCTAGAAAAACGGAATTTACAAGAGAAGAGCGAGCCACACCCTTGGTCACGGGATGTTAATCATCCCACAACCCAACCTTACTACACTACTCACTCATATTGAAAGAAGAAACGAAATGAGCAAGGGTAAACATGAAGAGAATACCAAACATTGACTAAATACAAAATAAATATAAGATCCTCGAAGAGAATGAAATTCCTTACAACATTAATGAAGGCGAAAAGCTTCGAATGTTAACGGATCGTACCCAAAAACCCTCCTTAAACTTCAATGAGGAGAGAGGTGGGAGCTAAGCTTTAATGGAGGTAGAGAGAGAAAGTGCTAAAGTGGAAGTGCCCTATATTTCGGACAAAGGTGGGTATATATACCCCAAAACAAAATAATTACAAAAATGCCACCGAAATGCTCGCGCAGGAGTGAAGGATCGATCACTGGTCAGAGGGGGATCGATCCCTGCCTCTACTGGATTTGCCAAGACTGAAGGGGGATCGATCCCTGGGAAATGGGGGATCGATCCCTGGTGCCCCTGGATCTCAATGCTGGATTGGGGGATCGATCCCTGGGAAATGGGGGATCGATCCCTGGTGCTTCTGGACTGGGCAGCTTGCCTCGATGCTGCTTTGGGCTTCCTTGGCCTTCTCCGATGGCATGGGCACTTCGCTCGAGGTTAGGAATGACCGCTCGGGACTTCTCTCAACATGATAGCACCTCCGAGCTCTTCCGGGGATCTTTGGGAGCCTTGGAAATGCCCTTTTTGCTCCGATTACCTACTTTCCAACAAAAACACAACTTGCGCGCCAAATCAAGTAGAAACAAGTATAAACCGCATGCAAGTGCCGTGGAACGGGATAGATAAGCCCTATTATTTACACTATTAAGGGCTTATCAAACCCCCCAACTAGAACGTTGCTCGTCCCGAGTAAATGGCAAAAAGGAGAGACAAGGTAACAAGCAAACTTCCCGGCTACAATAAGGTACACAACATATGCTCAACACTAATCGAAGCGACAAAAGTCTAAAAATTTTCTCCCACGAAGGGTCACAACTCACTCCATTAGCCAGTCAAGTACCATGGTTCACAATCTTTATTAAAGACGCATGTGAGTAAGTTAAACACACCGAGCCTCGGTTCCAAAACTCACAAGGGCAACGCTCAACAAAGGAATTACTAAAGCGGTGCAACACATATCCCATGATCAAGCACAAAGGTTGCATGCAATAACCGAAACAAAAAGTTAAGCATGACAATCAATGACATCGTTTGCAACGAAATGAGAGCTTCAAAAACACAAAGTACTTGAAGAAGAAAACACGGAAGGAAAACATACTAAGTATCACAAGTTTTCAAAAATGCAAAGCATGGAAAACGTAGGCATATGCGAAATCTACTAAGGACTTAACTAGCTTTTAATGAGTTACGGGTTTCAAAGGAATAGGTTAGACAAAATGGTTGCCGGTCTTTACTGGCTTGGGACACAACTACCCCATGACCGGAAACCAAACCTACACTACCCTACTCATCCTGCAATCAACCAACAAAAGCAGACACTACAAGAAAATGGAAAACAGACTCGACAAAAGACAAAACACCGACTTAAAACGACAAAAGGAAACAGAAAAAGCCAACACTACTACCACCGCCACCAACTAACACTAAACATCATCTTCCCCACCACTCGCGCCAGGGCCAAAAACTGTCTCTGCGCCCTCACCTTGGAAAATTCCCGGATTTAGCTCCTCGTCGTTCTCATCAATATCCTCATCACTATCCTCCGATTCCACTTCCGGAGGGGCCACGTACTCCGCCGCCGCAGGGTGCCTTTCAACCAACCAATCCACCTTGTGGGATTGCCTCGACAGCATCTTTCGATCCAACTTCCTTTCCCTTTTTAACTCCCGATTTTCCTTCACCAAATGTACCACCATGCAAAACATCTTCTTTATCCAAGAGTCTTGCTTTTCCTTGGGCCCGGGGGTCTTGGTCATTTCAGCCATTTTTCCTTTCCTTTTCGGACTAGGTGGGTCGTGGGATTGAGACTTGCTCTTGGTAACAATTGAAGCATCGAGAGCCCCGGGTCTAAGTGGCTCAAGATGAGCAAACCGCGGTCCCCTTACCTTTTGAGTCTTGCAAATCTTGCTTATCATGCACGGGAAAGGCATACGGGCCGAATTTTGGGACTCAGCCTGGAAATTGTACACTTGGTAAAATATCCACAAAGCAGCATCAAACACGTAATCCCCACTAGCGAACATAAACAATAACTCCGCTCCCCTCTGTCTCGGATGGTGCTCGGAGCCTCTCGGGAATAAATTCGCATGGATAACCTTATTCAAAAAGCCAAATTCTTCCTTAAAATGGCCCGGCTTGTGGTGACCATCATAAAAGCTAATGTCGGAGTACAAAGCATTATTCACAATAGCCGGGTCGATGTATTCCCCACCGTCAAGGGGGTAGTTCACAGTCGAAAGTGGGGGTCGGGTGTATCCCAAGTACTTAGCAATAATCGTGGGGGTCAAAACCACCCGCACATTGTCAATCATTGACTCAATCCGCATTTCATTCACAGGCCCATCCATTATCGACACCATATTTTGATAAAATTCAATCACACATGCCTTATTATAGCCTTTCAAATTCTTAAACCAAAAACTCAAACCTCGAGTGGCGATGTGCGGGATGCCATAAAGCTCGGTGCCCAAGCTTTTGATGTCGACTTGGCGCTCACACTTGAATCCCCTCCCGGCCATGCCGCTTTTCCAATTCTTCCGAGTGACCGGTTGAGAGCCCCCGGGCTCCTCCATTTCCACATCAATTTCCTCCTCCTCTTCTTCGATTTCCGAAGCCCGGTTAGAACCACCGCCCCGCGCCCTTTTCGCGGTGACCTTCTTCTTTCCACCGGCCATTCCAACAATCACCATTGTAATTAACCCAACACCCATTAACAACATGAGCACCCAAGCGAGGGGGGCTGAAATTTTCGGATTTGTGGTAGAGGGGTTGAGGTTGAGTGAGTTTCTAGCCATGGGAAGGTTTGGGGGTGTTTTTGGTGGGTTTGTTGGGAGAGGGATGGGCAAAAACGTGGATAAGAGAGAGAGAGATGAAATTTTCGGACTAGAGAGGAGAGAGAAGTGGGTTACCTTGATTTGAGAAGAAAACCTTGCAATAGATGGGTGGATCTTGAAGCCTTGATGATTTCTTGAAGATTGGTGGAAGAATTTTTGAATTTGGTGGAGTCCTGAGAGAGATATGAGAGAAAGAGTGAGAGGAAAGGCTATGGAGTTCAAGGGTTGTGACTGAAAAGTGACGTGGGGGTGGGGAGAGAGAGGATGGAAAGCTTTTAAGGTGGGCCAGAAATATGCAATTTTTCAGAAAAACCGTCGGGGGATCGATCCCTGGTCAGAGGGGGATCGATCCCTGCCTCTACTGGATTTCTCGGCTGGGCAGGGGGATCGATCCCTGGGAATTGGGGGATCGATCCCTGTGGCTACTGGACCCTGCTGGCTGCTGTCCTCAGATTAAGCGGGTTATCCTCAGCTAGACTTCTCCGAACATGTTCAGAACAATTCAACACACACCCAAACCACCTGCACAATATTCCAACGCTCCAAACAACCCTCCGAACACCGGTTTCCTAGGCTAAACAAAAAGAGAGGGGACTCGGACTAGGATACAAAATGGTGCAACGGTGATAATATGTGTTTCAATCACAAAAGAATGCCTTGCGTCATTTTTCAAGTACGCCCACGACTCCATAGAAATGCATAAACGAAAACAAAGGTACTCAAGCATGCACAAGGGAATTTATTTACTAAACTACGGGTACGGAGTTCAAAAACATGGGATATAACAAAAATTGAACCTCCACTCGACATGTTTAACCGACTCAAATGCACTTAGCACAATTCGATCCACACAATACTTGAACCTGCTAATAGAATGAGTTGGTTATTTCAAAAACAACATTTGGTCCATTCAATCGATCTTTTGCCACTTCCGAATGCAAAACGAGCATATGCAACGTAACTTAACAAGCAAATCTACTACAAGACGGGAAGTTTGCACAAAAATTTAAAAATTTCTACGCAAAGGCGAAAAACGAAAAAGTAAGTATAAAGCATAACTCTCCCCCCAACTTGAAATGAGCAACGTCCTCGATGCACAAAGACGAAAAATAAGGAGAGAGAGACAAAAATTGTACCGACGGGGTGGAATGTCAACCACCCAATACCTCGACCAAGTTGGAGGATTTGCGTCCATATCACCGTCCGTCTTTAGCAAGGCTTCCAAAGCACATTCCTGCAATCAAGCTTAAGAACCAACCACGAAACGGGAGACAAAAGACATTAGGACCGCCGACTCGTTATAGCCCGGCACAAAAATATTATGTACAAGATAATAAACCACCGAATCGTCACGTGATTAAACGGGTACTACTTTTCTCCCCATGTTTCGCTTAAGGTGTCGCAAAGTAAAAGAGACAACACCCTAGGCGAAACACAGGTGGCTATACCGGACCACAAAAGATTTGCCCTTACGAACCGGAGCTGGGTACACGACTTTTTTGAATAGCGGCGTGCGAAGCTATAAACCCAAGTCAATGATGGGTACCTCCGAAGAGGCCGGGCCTTCCAAACAATTAAGTCCAGAAGTACGCAAAGCTCCCCATGAAAACATTTTGAGAACTTAGTAACACAAAGGATCATCCACATACACCGGAGCTACCAAATCCTCCGTTTTCTCCTCGCTTTCAAAATTCTCCAAAAACGGCTTAAGCCGTTGGCCGTTCACCTTAAAAACATTTCCATTGGAAGGGTTCACCACTTCGATTGCCCCATGAGGGAAAACGGTTTGAACAACGTAAGGCCCAACCCAACGAGACCGCAATTTTCCCGGAAAAATGTGAAGTTTTGAATTGTAAAGAAGAACCTTTTGACCCACTTCAAAATTCTTCCGTTGGATGTTCTTATCATGGAAATCCTTCACTTTCGATTTATAGATGTCCGTATTATCATATGCGTCCCGCCGTATCTCTTCCAATTCACTAAGTTGGAGCTTGCGATGCGCGCCGGCAGCGGGCAATCGGAAATTTAAAGCTTTTATGGCCCAATAGGCCTTATACTCCAACTCAACAGGAAGATGGCATGCCTTACCGTATACAAGCCGATAGGGCGAAGCGCCTAAGACGGTCTTGTACGCGGTAGGATACGCCCACAAGGCATCGGTCAAACGGAGTGACCAATCCTTGCGATTTGGATTGACGGTTTTTTCGAGAATGGGTTTTACCTCCCGGTTTGCAAGCTCGGCTTGGCCATTGGACTGAGGATGGTATGCGGTGGACACCTTGTGAGTGATCCCATACTTTGCCATGAGCACTTGGAACGGCCGATTACAGAAGTGAGAGCCTTGATCGCTAATGATGGCCTTCGGGGTCCCGAATCTCGACAAGATGTTTTCCTTGAGAAATGCAAGCACCACCTTGTGATCGCTTGTCTTGGTCGGGATGGCCTCCACCCATTTTGAAACGTAATCCACCGCAAGGAGGATGTAGAGAAAACCATCAGACACCGGGAACGGCCCCATGAAATCGATCCCCCAGCAATCAAACACTTCAACGATAAGGATATTGGTGAGGGGCATCATGTTCCTCCGAGTCACCGCACCTAATTTCTGGCAAGCTTCACACGTTCGGCAAAAAACATACGCATCCTTATGGAGTGTTGGCCAATAAAAACCGCATTGGAGCACCTTGGCAATGGTCTTAGTATGAGAGAAATGGCCACCGCACTCTTTGGAATGGCAAAATTTTAGAATTCCTTGTTGATCCTCTTCAGGAACACACCGTCGGATGATAAGGTCCTCACAAAATTTGAACAGATAAGGGTCATCAAAGACGAATCTTTTCACCTCAACGTGAAACCGCCTCCTATCCTGTGCGCTCCAATGGCCCGGTAGTTGCCCCGTGACAAGGTAATTGACAATATTAGCATACCAAGGGCTCGAAGAAATTGCAAGCAGTTGCTCATCGGGAAAAGTATCGGCTATTGGGAGATTGGCTGTTTGGTCATCAATTCAAGCCGGGACAAATGATCGGCTACCACGTTCTCAACTCCTTTCTTATCCTTGATAGTGATGTTGAATTCTTGAAGTAACAAAATCCAACGGATTAGCCGAGCCTTTGCATCTTGCTTTGCAAAAAGATACTTGAGGGCCGCGTGATCAGTAAAGACTGTGATAGGAGTTCCCACCAAGTATGATCGAAATTTGTCCAAAGCGAAGACGACTGCAAGCAACTCCTTTTCAGTGGTAGAATAGTTCATTTGAGCTTCGTTGAGAGTCTTGCTCGCATAAGAAATGACATAAGGATGCTTATCCTTCCTTTGTCCGAGAACGGCCCCCACAGCATAATCACTTGCGTCACACATCAATTCAAACGGAAGATCCCAATCCGGAGTTCGCACAATGGGAGGAGAAGTAAGGCTAGACTTCAATTTCCGAAAAGCTTCCTCGCAAGCATCGGTCCATTCAAAAAGAGCATCCTTAGAGAGGAGGTGACACAAAGGCCGCGAGATGCGTTGAAATCCTTGATGAACCGCCGGTAAAATCCAGCATGGCCTAAAAAGGAACGAATGTCCTTCACACACTTAGTCGTCGGAAGCTTCGCAATCAAGTCGATTTTTGCTTTGTCCACCTCAATCCCCTTCTTTGATACGATATGCCCCAAGACAATGCCATGTGTAACCATGAAGTGGCATTTTTCCCAATTCAGCACAAGATTCTTTTCCTCGCATCTCTCCAAAACTTTTCCCAAATTCGATAAGCAATCTCCAAAAGAGTCCCCGAAGACCGAGAAGTCATCCATGAATACCTCGACAATGCGCTCCACCATATCACTAAATATCCCCAAGACACATCGTGAGAAAGTACCCGGAGCATTGCATAACCCAAATGGCATCCTCCGATAAGCAAACGTCCCGTAGGGGCAAGTGAAAGTAGTCTTCTCTTGATCGGCCAATGAAACCGCAATTTGATTGTACCCCGAATAACCATCGAGGAAGGAATAGAAAGCATGACCGGCAACGCGCTCTAGGATTTGATCAATGAACGAGAGGGGAAAATGATCCTTACGAGTGCATGAGTTGAGTTTCCGGTAGTCAATGCAAACACGCCAACCGGTAGCGACTCGAGTTGGAACAAGCTCATTGTCGGCATTTGCCACCACCGTGATTCCGGATTTCTTAGGAACAACTTGTATCGGGCTTACCCATTTGCTATCGGCGATAGGGTAGATGATTCCTACATCCAACAACTTCAAGACCTCGGCTTTGACCACTTCTTTCATAATCGGATTCAAACGGCGTTGGGGTTGGCGGGAAGGCTTGATATCATCCTCGAGATATATGTGGTGAGTGCATAGCGAAGGATCAATTCCTTGGATATCGGCAATTGACCACCCAATAGCCTTTGTATGCTGCTTCAATAATTCCAAAAGTTGAGATTCTTGGTGCTCATCCAAAGAAGAAGAAATCACAACGGGGAATGTCTCATCGGGCTCAAGAAAAGCATACTTGAGAGTATCGGGCAAGACTTTCAACTCCAATTTCGGAAATTGCACACTTGAAGGGAGAGTCTTACTTGATAAAGGCGGTAACTCGTTAAATTTTGGAGACCAAAAATCCGTCCCACATACCTCCTCCACGTCCAGCACAGAATACAAGTACTCCACCTCCGGTGAGTCTAGAAATGTCGCCTCTTCGGCGGTAAGGCATAGTTCCAACGGATCCTTGTATAAGAAAGTATTGACGTGCTCTTGGACCAAAGAATCGATAAGGTTGACCTCATGCACACACTCGTCATCGCCCATTTGGCTCCCGATATTGAACACATTCACTTCCATCTTCATGTTGCCAAAAGTAAGGTTGAGCAAACCGCTTCGGCAATGGATAACGGCATCGGAAGTGGCCAAGAATGGACGCCCAAGAATAACCGGAGTTGATGTTGATACTTGAGATGAGGGCACCGGACACGTATCCAAGACCACGAAGTCCACGGGATAAATAAAATTGTCCACTTGCACAAGTACATCCTCCACCATCCCCCTCGGAACACGAATACTCCTATCGGCCAATTGAAGGGTAACCGCCGTTGGCCTCATTTCCCCCAAACCAAGTTGCTCATACACGGAGTACGGAAGTAAGTTCACACTAGCCCCTAAGTCAAGTAGAGCTTTCTCAATTTTCGTACCCCCGATAGTGATGGAAATGGTTGGACACCCCGGATCTTTATACTTTGGGGCCACGTTGGTTTGAATGATCGAACTCACTTGCTCCGTCAACAATACCCTCTTGTGAACGTTCAACTTACGCTTTTGAGTGCATAAGTCCTTGAGAAATTTGGCATAGGTAGGGATTTGCTTGACCTCATCCACCAACGGGATATTAATCCGCACTTGCTTGAAAAGCTCATAAATCTCGGAGTTCGTATTGGCATGGGCCGGAACTTTCAATCGATGGGGAAAAGGAGCCGGAATTTGGGACACGGGGGCCTTTGATTCTTCCTCTTGAGCTTTTGCCGGTTGCTCACCAACGGGAGATTGCTCCGAGGTTGGCGAGTCAATAGAAGCATCCGAAGTTTGCACTACAATGGGTGTAACCCGTGGCTTGATAGGCTTGGGAGGAATGGTCTTATCAACTTCCTTGCCACTCCGCAATGTTGTAATGGACTTGGCTTGCTCGGGACTAGGCACCGAAGAGCTCCCCACAAAATGTTGTCCTTGCGGATTTACTTGAGTTTGAGTCGGAAGTTTCCCCCTCTCTTGTTGAAGCATCCCCACCGTGTTATTCAACTTGGCCATTTGTTTATTGATCTCCCCCAATGCTTGAGTGGTTTGATCATTGAGAGTTGCTTGACTTTGCACGAAAGAAGACATAATATCCTCCCATGATCGCTTGGGAGGTTGGAATTGATTTGGCCTATGAGGAGGTCCCGGTGGTGCAAACCCCGGTGGTTGTTGATTATGGGGAAACCTCGGCGCTCCTTGAGATTGGGGAGGCCGGAACGCTTGTTGTTGTTGTTGTTGTTGTGGAACTTGTTGAGGTCCGGGAGGTTGCGGGTCGCTCCACCGGAAATTTGGATGAAGCTTCCATGCCGCATTATATGTTGAAGAATAAGGGTCAAACTGTTGATTAACGGCATTGACCTCCACTGGACCCGTTCCTTGGAGAATATCTTTGACGGCGGGGAGCATTTGGCAATCTCCCGTGGCATGCCCTGAAACATCACAGATAAAACAAAATTCTTCCACCTTGCCCACCGAGGCCACCCCCGCAACTTTGGTGAGTTGTAAATTTTCGATTTGGCAGGAAAGCTGGGCGACTTTGTGGGCAAGGTCATGTTGTTCATTGAGTTGAAATTTTCCGGAATTGTTCGATCCCGAATTAAGTATGTTCCTCTCGGAGGGTTCCGAACAATCTCAGGATTGCGTTTTTTCCGCCAACTCTTCGAAATAGTCCCACGCTGCACTAGGAGTTTTAGCCATAACTCCACCCTCAACCATGCTATCCATAAGAAGTCTAGTACTCGGAAAGCATCCCTTTAACAAAATTTCCACTTTTTGAAAGGGTTCAAAGCCATGGTGTGGGATGGAGTTAAGCAAATCCTTAAACCTTTCCCAATACTGGTAAAACGATTCCCCCTCCTTTTGCTTAAAAGTTTGGATTTGATTTATAAGCTCCTTTGTGAGATGAGGGGGAAAGAATTTCTTGTAAAAAGCCTTTGATAAATCTGCCCAATTCGCCAACGATTGGGGCCTCATGTTATTTAACCAGAGTTTGGCTTTGTCCTTCACGAAAAACGGGAAGAGTTTAAGTTTTGCTGACTCTAACTGGGCAGGCGTAGAAACTATTGTCGAAACCATTTCCTCGAATGCCCGCATATGAGTGTATGGGCATTCCTTATCTCTTCCGTAAAATGAAGGCATTGAGTTTAGGTGATGCATTTTCACCGTAAAATTATTCGCCTCAGTTGCGGTCGGAAGGACTATGGTAAGGGCCGGCGTAGTACGTGCCAGATTCAGATAATCACTCATAGTTCTTTCGGCCGCAGCCGGGCCGCCTCCACCACCGTTGCCTGCCATTGTTTCTCTCGGAGGGGATCTTATTACAAAAGGAGTTCTTTTGGGTGGTGGTGTCCTTGCCCTAACCCGACGAGGGGTTTTGGGTCGAGGAGGAGAAAAAGACCGGTGAAGCCTTTTAGAATTAGGACTCCGAAAGGCTCCCCGGTGACCACCACGCATACACTTAGAATCCTTCCTCGAGAAACAACAGTTGACAAAGCAAAAATAAGCAGACAAGAGGGGCTAGGCCGCCACCTCCTAACAACAGCAAACAATGAGGGGCTATGCCGCCGCCTCGAAAAGTAAGTGCAGAAAGTAAAAAGGCAGTTTATACTTACGTTAGCTTCGTTAAACCTCAAGTTAGAGACACGCTCAGGTTAGAAGTATCCACTAGATTAAGTATAAACTACGTAAAGCAAAAGTTAAGCGAGATACTTACAATGGTTTGGCGAACCTCCAATATAAGCTATAATAGAAAGCGCTCCCCGGCAACGGCGCCAAAAATGCTTGTGACCTTAATGTGCGTCAGAATAAGATTACCCCAAGCGTAGGGCTAGGTCGGTTGAAAGCATAATAAAACCCGGAAGTCCGGGATCGATTCCACAGGGAGCGCGTCCATAACTTTGCTTTGGAGATTAGCGAGTGTTGAGAGTTTTAGCGTTAGGGCCGCCAACCAAATTTGGCGTTGAGACGGCCAACTGAGTGATTTGGAAAGATGGCTACCTAACCTAACTACGGCTTTTTATTGGAGATAAACTAAAGGTTAAGTCGAGGGATAATCAACACCCATAACACAAAGGTAAGCTCGACTCTTCTCTTTCAACAAAAGTGTTAACCATGGTTCGGGTTCTTTTCGGTTCATTTGGACAAACACAAAGAGGGACATAGCTTCAAGCATCAAATGTGGCAAGTGGTCTAACCCTTGCCTACATTTGATCAAGAAGATTAACACCTCTAATTTTTGATACATAAAATCACCCATGACCCATGCTTAAGCTAGAAAAACGGAATTTACAAGAGAAGAGCGAGCCACACCCTTGGTCACGGGATGTTAATCATCCCACAACCCAACCTTACTACACTACTCACTCATATTGAAAGAAGAAACGAAATGAGCAAGGGTAAACATGAAGAGAATACCAAACATTGACTAAATACAAAATAAATATAAGATCCTCGAAGAGAATGAAATTCCTTACAACATTAATGAAGGCGAAAAGCTTCGAATGTTAACGGATCGTACCCAAAAACTCTCCTTAAACTTCAATGAGGAGAGAGGTGGGAGCTAAGCTTTAATGGAGGTAGAGAGAGAAAGTGCTAAAGTGGAAGTGCCCTATATTTCGGACAAAGGTGGGTATATATACCCCAAAACAAAATAATTACAAAAATGCCACCGAAATGCTCGCGCAGGAGTAAGGGATCGATCCCTGGTCAGAGGGGGATCGATCCCTGCCTCTACTGGATTTGCCAAGACTGAAGGGGGATCGATCCCTGGGAAATGGGGGATCGATCCCTGGTGCCCCTGGATCTCAATGCTGGATTGGGGGATCGATCCCTGGGAAATGGGGGATCGATCCCTGGTGCTTCTGGACTGGGCAGCTTGCCTCGATGCTGCGTTGGGCCTCCTTGGCCTCCTCCGATGGCATGGGCACTTCGCTCGAGGTTAGGAATGACCGCTCGGGACTTCTCTCAACATGATAGCACCTCCGAGCTCTTCCGAGGATCTTTGGGAGCCTTGGAAACGCCCTTTTTGCTTCGATTACCTACTTTCCAACAAAAACACAACTGCTTCAATCAAAGAGGGGGAGACCCTCTGTAACTCACTTTATTAAAATAACTGCTTCTAGTACATAAGGCTGAGCATGATTTTTGAAAATAAAAGTGCAATATAATAAAAGCGGGTCCATGATTTATTCAAAGGTCAGGGTAGTAGGTTTAAGTCAGTTTCCTTGAGCCACAGCTCTTGCAGCAATGTCTCTCTTGAGCCACTTCCTATAACTCCCACGGACTACCACGGATGGGTAGGGGTGAGCATCAGTCACCTCACGAGTCCTCCAGAACCGTTGGTAGTTGCAAAGAATCGAATGACGGAAGAAAGGCAGAACTACATCCACCAGGACCTCTGCGGGAGCCTCCTGTCTCAAACCAAGCTGACGTTGAATCCGATAGGGGAGGTAAAAGGTAAAAGCCTCCAAGCCAGCAAGAACAACCCATTGAGGACCCATATAGTGCACAGTCATAGGCGGAAGGTCAAGCCATGAGCATCTCCAGGAAATAGTCTTAGCCCGCTGATGTTTGAAGAAGTTGACCCACTCGGAAGCTCGTCTGTCTGCGAATTCAAAGCACCGAGAAAACAATAACCTAGCCTCATACACCAAGTTGCCAGGAGGGAGAGTCAGCACATTCACCTTATCTCAAAGCCAAATCTACCAAAAAGAGAGAAAACAAGTGAGAAACCATAGAAAGCCAAGCCAAACGTTGAGGAAAAATGAGAATGAGAGAAAAGCCCGAAAAAAAAGAGCTGAGTGAGAAACCAACCTATAAGAGGAGAGGACTACCTCCAAAAGTCTCGGTCTCTCCTGAGCGAACCTTATCTAAACCCATCAATGTCTCAGCCAATACCATCGGGATCACGTCTTTCCGAGCTTCAATCTGCACAGCAATGCTGACCAATGCCGAGCTAACATGACCCGTGGAAGGAACCAAGAAGTAGGCAGCAAGTAAGCACATGCAAAGAGCGGTCATGCGTCGAGTTTGGTAGGTTGCGTCCGCAAGATCACCAAGAGGAGAGAGAACATCTCAATGAGGCGCATCACGTTGAGGTGACCGTTGCTAACCAAGTAACGAGCAATACCGTCATTCAACCCAAGGGAGGCGGCAAGAACCTTGGAAATGTCCTCGCGCGCAGGGGGGATAATGACCTCTCCAGAGCCAAAGCCGCCCAGATAGGCACGGAACTCTTCTATCGTGGGGCAAAATTCTTGCTTGCCAAAGCGGAATACGTGCACCTCTAGGTCCCAAAGACTTATGGCAGCCCTCAAAAGCTCGGGACGAAAACGAATGTTACAAATGTGCCTCATGGAATAGAGGCCGTGAGCCTGAAAGTTGAGCCAATCGACACCTTCCATAGAAACCAACCATGGGCGGAGAGAACTGGTGAGAGAAAAAGCCATTGAGAGGAAGGGAAGGCTTAAGAGGGATGTGGTTAGTTTGAGGTCCAAGGCCTGAATTTATAGGAAGGATGGAGGAGACAACTTCAACGTTCAAAGAGCCTTGGGTGTCCAAAAGTGAAAGTTTTCCATGAGTCTTGTGTGGGAAAAGGCTTAGTCATACCTCAAAAACTTGGTACAAACATGCATTGGTTCAGAAATGCCATTGAAGGAGTTAAACTTCAACCATCGTGCAATCTGTCTTGGGAAGCAGCAAATCGCAGACTGTTAGGAAAATAGTACCGCACGGCGTATTGAAGCAACGCGCGGTATACCTAATTCGAGGAAACACCACGGCATAACATGGATATGCCGCGGGATTAAATGGAATCCCGCACGGCACTTTGAAGCCCCGCACGGTGTAGTAGTCTGCATTTCTGCAGATTTTGACAGCAGGGGTTAGGAATCAATTCAAGGTACTTTCAGGCATCACCAACCCCCAGAACACATCTCAATGGGTATTTGGGACTTCGGGGAAGTTTCGCTTCGAGTCAACTCTTAAAATTCGAGGTCGTGGCACAAGAAGTCGATAAAATCCATTTCTTAAGCCGCGTTAAGGTGTCAAAATGCGTTTCGAGCTATTTCAAGTCGTTTCGTTGAGTCACACAGGTCATAATGGTCAAAAGTGACTTAGTCCAAGTTCTGGTTTGAGTCCCAAGTCAAAATTTGAGAATGTCACCCTTCAATGTCAACATTTTCTTACTTCTTTAAGTATTAGGTTCAATTCCCGGGATACATGTCAAGCTTTAAAGGTCACCATTGTCATATGCAGTCATGTTCAACCCGGTGGCAAGGGTATTCATGTAAATTTTTGTATATAGTGTTAATTTTCAAAAAGTTTGTCCAAATTACCTTTCTTTCGATTTCCATTTCTTTGTCAATACATTTCTCTTTCTAGGATCATTACCTGACGAGCATTTCATGATAGATTCAGTGATTTATGGCTAGTTGTGTATTATGGTCAGTGTTTTATGTTACTCAATGTTCTTTATATCACAGCAATTAAGGAAATTGAAGGACACAAAACTTTAAAACAACAGTTTTTCCATATCATCTCAAAAACATCCATGAGTCGAAGTACAAAAACTAAAGAAGGCGTGCAAGCCCAATACTCAAAAGTCCTATCTACCGAGGGTAAACAGGCACCCTCCCAAAAGGAAGCACGCAGGCTCCACTAAAAGGCAAAAGCAAAAACAAACAAAAGAAGGAGCTCAACTCTCATCCTCATCCTTGTCCTCGTCCTCCTCGGAGACCTCCTCCGCCTGGGAGCTGGCCACCTCTTGAGTACCCGTCGCCCTGGGCACAGTGCTCCCTGAGGTGTCCCCCAGGTCAACGTCTGTGGGCTCTTCAGTCTAGTCGGAGACGTCGATAGGCTCACCCTCAGTCCCCTCAGAGAGACGTGGCCTCTTCGACGGAGGCTCCTCCCGAGAGCCAGCAGAAGAAGCCTGTTGCGCTTGCATGCGCACAGACTTCCTGCGCAGCCCACGTGAAGCCCCTCCTCCAGCCTGCAATAACATGACATTCATCATTTGCATCATAATCGTGATATAAGCAATAAGAAGTACAGTAAATAATCAGAGTTTGAGAGTTTTACCATCGTCCCGCCAGCACGAAGGAGCACCTCTGGAGCATGGCCCATGGCGTACTGCCTCACCAGCTGCTCCAGGCCCATCATGGCCTCCGCCATCTCCTTCACGTACTCCAGAGTCGCCTGCACAATGGGAAAACTGATTAGAATATACAGTGATAATAGCAAGTGCACGTAAAGACGAAAAGGACATATCATACCTGAGCAAGAAACTCCGGAGCTGTAGCTGTGGGACGTGGCACCACCACTACACCCGAAGCCCCCTGGGGAGTCCCCACGTCTACCGTCCAGGAGAACGTGGGCAAACTGGCCCTGGTTGAACCCGCGCCACCACCGCCGCCGCCTTCACTTCCTCTTCCTCTTCCTCTCCATCCTCTCCTTCCTCTTCCACCTCTACCACCTACACCAATTGACGCCAGTAGCGTCGCCTCCCAGGCAGCAGCTCGTATCCCAAAGCTCGGCATCAAGTACCGAGCCTGGTACTCGGAGTAGTCAGCGTCTGCCTGGAAAAGCGACTCCAGCTCGAGGTCTGGCCGCACAAACCGCTCGACCTCTTCCCTAGTGTACAAGCTCGTCCACTGCACGAGGGGAGGGAAAGGCCCAGGGACTCAAAAAACGTCCAGCCTCAACAACTAACGTGACACCCGGTCACCCAGGTACCACTGCCAGTCGTAAGGGGACTCAAGAAGCAACCTCCCCCTCGTCACCTCCCTGCTCCGGACCATGTAAGGGAGCTCGAAGCGATCCCATACACGCCAGTGAACCTGCAATCAAGGATATGCAACATCAGCATGAAGTTCAAATAGAAACGGACTTAATGATCGAAAACTAGGAGCATGTAAAGGGTAGTCATACCCTGTTAGGACGCAGCTCGTCCAGGTAGAGGCGGTAGGCGTTCAGATCGCCCTTCCCCTTCTTCACCCCCGGAACTCCTTGGACCAACGCAGAGCCCGAGGGAGTACCGTGTCACTGGGGTAGGAGGTCTCGGGAGGGTACATATCGAGCACCTCGTACGTCCATAGGTGCAGAATTAAACATCAAGGATTAGCACATGATATGCAATAAATGAATAGAAAGGCAAATAAGCATGAAAGAAGTTTGAAATTGTTTACACCCGTTTTTGGCACCCAGTCTTGGGAAAGCATTGGAAGGCTATTAATTATCTTTTAATTAAATTGGGCCAAAAAGTAGAAATGAATTGGACTTAAATTAGTGGGCCAAGGTAGTCTTGATTGGGCCCATTCAATTGTAACTCAGTTCGGTTTAAAGATTAAAACACGAGCCATGGGCCGTGTCTTATAAAAACCAAAACGAGGCCCAGCCAAGTGGTTATGGGAGTAAGGCCTTGTGCATAATTTAATCAGTGGCCCATGATTTATTTGGCATCTGATTAAGTCACGTGGAAAAAGCAAGTCGACATGCCACATGGCAAATGATTTACCAAGTGCCATGAAAATAGGAAATGGAGGAAAAGCTTAATTGCCCATTATCTAGGAGGCCCATGAAAAGTGGAAGGAGGTTAGATATTTGTTACCTAGCAAAGAGCCATTTGACCGAGTCAAATGGCTAAATACTCTACACAGACCCACGAAAGAAGGGAGTGAGTTAGTATGGATGACTGCCACATGGCTATTTGACTTGCTCAAATTGGCTCACTACCCTTTGAAACCCACATAAAAGGGGATGAGGTGGACCACTATCTATATCAACTGCCCATGATCTAGAATCAACATGTGGGTAATTTCTGTTCATCTTTGTAATGTCCCACGATGAGGAAGAAACACATGGGTAATTGTTATTTACCTCCAATAACCACCCATGATCCCACTAAGTATGTTAGAGGGTAGTTATTTCAGACACTTGGCAAGATCTGGAGGCTACTCGGGACACATGGCAGCTTGTGGTGAAGGCGGGAAACTTGGCCCAGATCTGGACCAGTGAAGTATTTGCCTATAAATACTAGTTTGCAAGAAGAAAAAAGGGTTCACACACCAATCAAGCTCAACGCTTAAAAACCAAAGCCTTCCCAGCGAAGCAATTATCTCTATTTTCTTACCTTCACTCAATTACTTCACCAAGTAATTCGAGTTTCTATCTCTCTTGTACCCCAACTTTATTATTACGAAACATAATAAAGTTATTCATATCTCTCTTCATCCCCTACTTTATTATTATGATATAGTAAAGTAATTCTACGTTGTTACTTTCTTTCCTACACGGTTAGAAAATTATTAAGTCCTCACACGAAGAGGCAAAATCACGGACCTTCACTGCAATCCAGCCCTTAGGTTGCAGCACTATCGCCCTCTCAGATCTAGAAGTCAGAAAAGGGACGCCCAGTCCTTCACGTTGGACGCGACAAGTCCTGGCACGCCCGCTCAGTCCTTTGAGCCATTTCGGAGCTAAACATCTTTTGGCACGCCCGGTGGGACCCTAATCGTCTAAGGGTTGTATTATGGCAAGGAAGCAACAACAGCAACAGTCGGATCCACCCATCCCGGATCCACAGAGTCCTGAGGGAGTGGCAGTCGATGTGCCATTACTCGAGGAAGCTGGCCCTGCGGTCAGTGCTCAAGATTTTAACGACGCTACCGACAGCGTCAAAAATTATATGTTCATGGCAGGACGCGAGATCTCTCACGACATCACACAGTCAATCTCTCAATTGTTCTCTCAGTCCTTGGAACCTCTGGCCATAGCAGTCCACAAGATGATTGCTACACTTATAGAGAGGCTACCGCTCGCTCCTCAGCAGCAGGGCTTTCCACAGTTTGGTGTTTATGGCAACGGTCAAGACCAAGCTGGCCTACTAGGGGGACCTCCCCCTCCTCAAACATTCTACCATGCTACTTCTTCCAACAGTCCTGCACTCGGGGGGTAAAAGGAGAAGGGAGTTGTGATTGGAGGAGCCCAGACGCCTCCAGCAAATGATGAACGAAGGTTTGTTTAGGCAGACGACCAGCCCAGACCTGACAAGACGGACAAATGGCCTCTGCAAGGAGGCCATGGTTCTGGAAATGACAAAGGTATCGCTCATACTCCTCAAGCCTCTGAGACTCGGGGGGCAAGTTCAATCCAGAACCAACAGGCACAAGAGGCACACCCACAGCCGCCTCCTATGCCAAACATGCTCGTAGGACGGGATCAAGTCCTGAACTTGCTCCAGGAGTAGTTAGGACCTGGTTTCAGACCTTTGGGAAAGCCAATGTACAGGAAGCCTCATACCGAAGAGGTGGACAGTACACCTTTCCCGAAGGGCTACAGAGTTCCAGACCTTCAACGAAGAAAGCATGCATTCAACAGTAGAGCTCATTGCCAGGTTTCAAGTTCAATGCGGAGAAGCTGGGACCATCGATGCTCTGAAGTTGAGGCTTTTTCCCAATTCTCTTACTGGGACAGCCTTTACTTGGTACATTAATCTTCGGCAGACTTGTCATGCAATCGTCAAACCCATCTCGAATCCGTGGAGTCTTATCTCCTACGTTTCAAGATTGCTCGATTCAAATGCAAAATAGTCCTTCCAGAGGCCGAATATGTGCGCATAGCACTAAACGGCTTGGGCTTCGAAATGAAGAAGAAGTTCTATGGGACAGAGTTCAGAGATTTGTTTGAATTGTCCTCTAAGGCTTCTCATTACGAGAGGCTCTTGGCGGAGGAGCACGACAGGAAGATAGCATCTAAAGGGACATACTACCGTGACCCTAACTACGAGGTTGCTGCAGTGGAAGCAGAGGCAGACCCAGATGTGGCCGTGGCAGAGATCATCAACAAGAAATCATACGTCTGCAAGGCCTTTGTCAAGATGGAGCCCACAAAGTAACCTATCCAGAACAGTCCTAATAGGCCAACCAGGGCCTATACATTTGACGTTGGCAGAGCTGAGGCCATCTTTGATCAACTCTTTGCTGACAAGCTGCTCAAACTACCCTTTGGCCACAAGATTCCAACTTTGGAAGATCTGAAGGGCAAGGAGTATTGTAAGTACCACAACTCTTAGAGTCATTCAACTAATAACTGCATAGTATTTAGAAATGATATCCAGGATAAGATTGAGCGGGGAGAGTTCAAATTTCCCGAGAAAGATAAACAGCCCATGGGGGTGGATGGCAATCCATTTCCTTCAGGGCTGAGCACAAATATGGTCTCTGTTAACATGAGAGGCATGCCTAGGACTGCTCTTAGGCAGAGGATCAGTTTGGGAGCTCCTTCCAAGGAGGTCCACAGGTCCAGCCCAGGCAGGTACTGGGATCCATATTATGAAGAAGAGAATTTTAGCTCTGAGCGGATCAGGAAGTTCAAAAAGCAGAGATCATGGTGGTCTAGACCTACAGGGGTGAAGAAACCAGAGAAGCCAACTTGTTCCATGATATGTGCAGAGTGTGGGCATCATGCAAGTCCTAGCAAGCCAGTCTTGAAGAGTGTCATCGTGGGAAGGACTGAACCAAGGTCTGAGGAGCCACACAGGCCTAAAGGAAGAAGGATTGCACGAGAATCAGTATTCAACCGAATTCAGCCAGGGTTGGTTGAAGTTGAGGACGAGCTTGACAACTTAAGGATATCTGCTCCTTCCAAAGGTAAGCATAGGGTCGAGCATCCCAAGTTTCCTTCTCCTCCTCCGCCTTTGTCCAGATCTCAAAAGTGGCGCCGCCAACAATACAGGCAGGCGGTCAGAAGGGTTGAGGAAGAGACAGATTTGCTGGACGACCCAATGATCGAAGATGACCCCAAGGGGAAGTTGAAGATGGAAGTCCCAGCACAGGAGCCTAAGGTTGAAATGCCTAAGGCTAAGAGAGTACACAAGCCCTTGGAAAGGACTGTGGAAGAGGCTATCATTGAGCCTCCTCCAAGGACTTTACCCAAGAAGCAACTTCCTGCGGGAAAGACATACAAGGAGGCTGTTACTAAGATGCCTCTGAAACAAGCTACTGTGTCCAAGAAACAACCACTCCTGGAAAGAACTCTAGAAGGGGCTAGGATTGAGCCTCCTCCAAGACAAGTGACTTTACTCAAGAGGGCAGCCCTTGAACCAAGGAAGCCAGACCCGGGGGGCAAGTCAAAGTTGAATCCTCAGGCTAGGGAGTTCAAGCCTGGTCAAGGTCCTAGTATGCACTGCAACATGGTGGTGATCCTCCCGGCAAAGCTGGAAGCCAAAGACAACACTCCAACAGCCTTGGAGGGGGAATTTGTGGAAATGGGGCAAACAACTGAGATTCTGAAGGAGTTCTTCTCTATAGGACTGAACGGGCCTTCAGTGATCGTGCTGAAGGACGAGACCGAGGAAAGGACTGAGGATAGGGCAGCCAGCGTAATCTTTGAGAGACCAAGCCCAGCAATGAACAAACACATCAAGCCCTTGTACATTGCTGGCTGTCTTGATGGAATACCAGTCAGCCGTATCCTGGTAGATAACGGGTCTGTGACCAATCTCATTCCTAGGTTCATGATGTAGAAGCTTGGGAAGATTGATCAAGACCTGGTCTCATGCACTTCAACCCTGACAGATTTCATTGGAAAGGAGACAGCTTGCCAAGGTATTCTGATCATGAACTTAACGGTAGGATCCAAGACCTTGACAATGCCTTTCTTTGTTGTTAATTCACACTCTTCCTTCAACGTTCTGTTGGGGAGAGATTGGATTCACTCTTGTCAAGCAGTTCCCTCAACCCTTCATCAGTGTCTTATCTTTTGGAATCAAGATGACGTGGAAGTCATATGGGCTGACCGCAGACCTTTCAAGGCCTCTACTAACCATGCTGAGGCCCATTTATATGACGAAGGGGTTGGCCCAATGAAAGTGGCAGGTCTTGACAAGTATGGCCGCCACAAAGTAGCCCCTATACACGGTAACAAATCAGCTGAAGAGGTGAAGGCACTTTTTCAGGAGTTAATCGGTCCTATGATCACGGAGTCAAGTAGGCTGATTACAGCTTCATTCAAACGCCCTTCTCAATGTCAGTAAACCCTTCAGGAGAAGAGAAGAGTGTGGCCCTTTAGGCCACGCTATCGAAGTTTAAGGCTTACTTGCTGGAGAGGAGGTTAATGGGAAATGAAGAATCAGAGGATGATCATTCGGCCTGTGTGGCCGAAGTGATCAATGAAGATGATAACCTGGTTGAAGATCTGGACGAAATCCGTTTGGAAGACCTTGAAGCAGCCCCAGCCAAGTTAGATGATCTGAGGGCTGACGTGCAAGACCCTTTGGAAGAAGTTAATCTGGGAGATTCAGACAATCCCAGACTTGTATATATCAGCCAACTTCTGCCAGAAGATGTGAAAGAGAAGTTCATCAAGCTCTTAAGGGAGTTCAAGTCCTGTTTTGCTTGGGTTTATGAGGAACTTCCAGGTCTGTCCAGAGGTCTAGTGGAACACAAGCTGCCCATTCAACCAGGGTTCAAACCTTTCAAACAGCCACTAAGTAGGATGTCCAATGAGGTCTATTTGCAGGTCAAGGACGAGATTGAACGCCTCTTTAATGCTGGGTTCATACGTACAGCCAGGTATGTCACTTGGCTCTCTAACATTGTGCCAGTCCTTAAGAAGAACGGCAAGGTCAGAGTATGTGTGGACTTCAGAAACTTAAATTTGGCATCCCCAAAGGACGAATATCCAATGCCAGTTGTAGATCAGTTAGTTGATGGAGCTTTTGGTCACAAGGTTCTGTCCTTCATGGATGGGCATTCTGGCTACAATCAGATCTTCATTGATGAGGCCGATACGGCTAAGACTAGTTTTAGGTGTCTTGGAGCTCTAGGGACCTTTGAGTGGGTCGTAATGCCCTTCGGCCTGAAGAATGCAGGTGCTACATTCCAGCGAGCTATGAACGCCATATTTCATGATTTCATTGGCCGTTTCATGGAGATCTACATCGACGACATCGTGGTCAAGTCTCAGTCCTATGACGAACATTTGGATCACTTGAGGAGGTCATTTTTTAGAATGCAACAGTTCGACTGTAGACACCCCAATTTGGCCTAACGATTATTTCAAGTCCCACCTTGGGGACCATCCTGATGATGAAATGGATACAGTGATTGCTGATTGCCTTCTCGAGAACCTTAGGACTTTCGGTAAGAACTTTGAGCCACTTAGAGGACCTAATCAGAGCCATACAGCCTTTCAGACAGAAAATACAGAAGCCTAGGAGAATCCATCTGTCGGTCGTAACATCGATCTAACGGCCTTAACATCATTTCCTCACCCGAGCAACCTGTTGCTAGAAAATCTCTCTGAGAGATCAATCCCTCGGCCGCAAGATCCATCCTTCGGCCGCAAGATCCATTCCTCGGCCGTGTGATCTACTACTCGGCTGCCAGATTGTCCTTTTTCCAGACTCTGGAACGTTCTGTCGATTGTTTGATCCAACTACACTACCTCTCCGATGCGTTCGGGCCACGTTCAGAGATTGCAACAAAGAGTTCGAATTGCATTGTAATTGCAATTGCAATCGTGCCATTTGATTGGCCGGAGTGAGTCATCCATATGCCTATATAAAGGAGCCTTTGGGCTCCGAAATTGATAAGTGAAATTACTCGCCCAAGCTCCGATACTCTGCTAAAATACTCTCTCAAACCCTCTTTTCAAAAGCCCTAACCTCCCGAAGGCAGCCATCAATCCGACGATCAAACCCCTAAGTTCAAATCCTAACCCTAGGGTTTTCAAAGAGGCAACCAGTCAATCACACCCAATCCGAGGCAATCAAGCAACTGAGGGATCAAGGTGGTGAGGCCCAGCGGCCTCTGGTTTGTCTTACTTACCGTCTTTATGACTAACCGTAGTGTTCTGATCATCTATTAGCTTTTCTGTCGGGTGTGAGGAAGAACATCGACCGGGGCTTCGATCCCTCGACCGATATATCAAACCAGGAGGATCCTTTGGCCGTGACATCCATTCACCGGCCGCGGGATCCATTACCCTGTGACAGCTTGTTTTGTTCTGCTTTCTGATGCATGCTTTACTTATCGCATTGGCTCACCTTATTTACTGTATAAAGGCTTAAATAAACAGGTTATGTGTTGGAATTAAACAAGGCATCTATATGTCTTATGTTGAACGATTATGGGCTAGTCTCACGACTGGGCAAAGAAGGGTGCCTAACACCTTCCCCTTATTGTACTTTTGGCTCCCGCACCCAGAATCTCTGTCTATTTTCCTAGTTTTAATAAACTGGGTGGTGACTCTGTTTTAATAATAACTGTAAGGGGAAAAAATCCGCTTAGTGCTAACTCTAGCTTTTTGGTAAACAGCTTCACGCGCCTCCTCGCCGGAACCCTAACTGCAAAACAGACAAGGGTGAGCGCACCTTTGCCTTTCGTGGCAAAGGCCTCCGATGCCTAAGTTAGTATCACGTACTAGCAGAAAACCCTAATTATCAGTAGGTAAATAACTCGATTGCAGTAGACTGCATACCTTTCACCTTTAGGTTTACCTTGTATTTATAGATTCACAGATGCTTGTTGCCCAAGTATCCGTGTTGTCCTAGGTTTCCTATCTCATACAGGAAACCCATAATATCTTGGATTCTCGTTCCCTTATCAGTTCATAGTCCTTTTAGGACTCTTTTCCATAACTGACCGAACATCCCATTCCCGTTGGGTATCTCTCCTGGATCCTATATTCTCGGGATCCCATTCCTTTACGGAACACCACTGTTCTGGAACCTCCTAAAGTATTCCCTCTGCTCCAGCACTTGATTGGAGTTCTTCCCTTGTTCGGTTATCTCATCGCCGAACAACTACTTGGACCAACGTCCTCTCAGGAGCTCTCCTCCTGTTCGGCCATTTTGGACCAGGAACAAACTACTTGGACCAACAACTTCACATGTCACTGGTCCTTTATCAATCTCTTGGTCCAATAACTTCTCATGTTTACTGGACCTTGACCCCATACAGACTTCCTGGACCAATGACATTTCATATCGCTAGTCCATATTGCCGACCACCGGCTTGCACGACGACTATCCCCATCATATTTACACCATGGTCCCACGTACCACGTGTTCGGGCCCTGTTTGGCCTTGTTCGGGAATACCTCCCTACAATTGCTCCCCAGCTTTACTCGTTATTTATTACCCAAATGACGAGCAAAGCTCTTAAGAACCGAGTAGATTCGTCCTGCTTCTGCACCTTTATTCGTGGCACATATCTTACTGCCCATATTAGATGCAAACAAATGTTTTCGTGAAACGAGACGCACAAACGGCGTCCGGGGTGACATTTCACGTACGTCACCCTACTAACTTGGGTACTCAGGGAATCTCGTCCCCAATGCAGACCCACATTTCGCTTTGCTAAGTTCACTCATTTTTCAGCAAATCTTTTTGCACTCTTGCTAAGTTTGTTCGTACTTAGCATTGACCCTAGGTCATTCCGTATCTTCGCAGTTTCTTGGTATTCAGTATTTGCTTTGGCCCAAAGTTTTCTCGTACTTTAGCGAATTCCCAGCAATACTCTAGGAGTACTTGTACTCATCCCAATTCTTGGCCGAACATGGTTGCTTCAGGCATTCGATGCCAAGACCTAGGTCTCCTTTGCACCCAACCTATCTCGGGCTCAGCTTGTAGCCAAGGCTTAAGTTTTGTCGATTTTTGGCATTCCTTACTGCCTTGGCCTAAGCATACTCGTTCTTAGCCAATCCACTGTCGTGTCTAGGTTTATGTCGTACCTAGCTTATCTCAGGCTTTGCCCGCATGAGAGCAATGTTCGTTGCTTGGGCCCCAAACCTTTTCGTGCTTGGGCCTTTGTCATGATTCAAGCAATGTTCACTGCTCGGGCCCCAAGCCTCTCCGTACTGGGGTCTATTTTTGACATTCTACGTTGTCATAGGTTTATTCGTACCTATGTTCAATTTAGCTCATGGTCCCCCAAATTTTCGTGCTTGGTTATTTTTCCAATTCTAGGCACTTAACTTCTGCCATTGTTTATGCTTGACACAGCCAAATAGTTTTTTTGAACTATTACTGTTTGAGCCTATGCATACTCGGCAAATCATCTAAGTTCATTCGTACTTAGGTAGCAGCCCAAGTGTATTCATACTTGGGCTTTTCTCAGCATTATTCGTTGCTGTGAGACTAAGTGTATTCATACGTAGCTAAATCTCAACATTATTCATTGCCTTTTGTGAGGCAAATTTCTTTTAATCGCCTCTTTGGCCCTATTCGTGGCCAAGCTCTTTCACACTCAGCAGATACTTAGCAATCTTCATCGCTCTTGCATAAATATTTTAATCATTATCCAAGCTTATTCGCACTTGGTATGCCTAAGTATATGCATACTTATGTTTCGCTCGTACTTGTTCATACTCGGTGAACTGTCTTTTGTCCGTACTCAGGTATTGCCCAAGCTTAACCACCCTCGGCAGACTGCCCAAGTTTATTCGTACTGAGGTATATCCTGTGTTCGATCATACTCAATCGAATTTCGGCACCGTTCATGGTCATGGCCTAACTTTACTCATATTTAGCCAAACTTTGAGTTTGATTGCACTCAATCTGATTGTGGCATTTTTTATCGCCATGGCCTAAGTTTATTCATATTTTAGCCAAATTCAGAGTTTGATCGTACCCAACGAATATTTTTGATGAATGCTCTTTGCTCCCCAGGATGGAGAAAAAGTATCCTTAGCTTGTTCTTGCCGGGACCGAACAAGTACAATATTCGTGCTGGAAACAATTTCTTTCGAGCAATTTTATTCATAATTCTACCGAAGCAACTCGTAGCTTAAGAGAAATGTTGAACACTACCTCTTCTTTAAGTAATCCCATTACTTGACGTTATTTTGACTGATGGCCCTTCGTGGCCAAAATATAACGTGCTCGGACGCCGATCGCAGCTGTCCAAATTTCGTGTGAGCTTCTTAAGTATTTCATACCTATCGACCTTATGTATCTCATACATAAGCTTAAGTTTTTCATTCTTAGATACTTCCGCGTTTATACTTGGCAACTCTCAAGCATAGTCGTCGTTCGCGCGCGACTCAATCTCGTGCTTGTTCATGCACATATAATTAAGTGTTATGAATAAACCTTCCTATATGCATTCGAGCATAAACTTAAGTGTTTCATACTTAGCAAGTTCCTAAGTTTCTTATACTTAGTATTGTTGTGCTTACATGCACACACCCTAGTTTCGTGTGTTTATTCATACACATCTAAGCATTCGTACGTAGTCGGGCTTGTGTGTTCCTTCATATACCTCAATCGTACTCAATCCCTACCGGATCTATTTGCAGACCTAAACCCTTCGTGCCTGGCCAATTTCGTGCGTTCATTCATACACACTTTTTGTATTGTGCTTGCTCACCCAAGTGTTTCATACTTGACAGACTCCTAAGTGTATTCATACTTTAGATAAATCTGCATATTCTCGTATGCTCCCCAAGTTCCTCGTACTTGGAAATATGTATATATTCACGTATGCAACCCAAATGTCTCGTACTTGGGTATATTCTGAGTTAGATCATACTCAATCAAATTCTGGCATTATTCATTGCCATGGCCTAAGTTTACTCACACTTAGCCAAATTTGGAGTATAATCATACTCCATCGGATTTTGGCATTACTCATTGCCATGGCCAAAGTTTATTCATACTTAGCCAAATTTAGAGTATGATCGTACTCAATCGGATTTCGGCATTACTTATTGCCATGGCCTAAGTTTATTCATCCTTAGCCAAATTCGGAGTATGTTCGCACTCCATTGAATTTTGGCATCACTCATTGCCATGGCCTAAGTTTATTCATACAAAGCCAAATTCGGAGTATAATCGTACTCCATCGGATTTTGGCATTATTCATTGCCATGGCCTAAATTTATTCATACTTAGCCAAATTCGGAGTATGATCGGACTCCATCGGTTTTTGGCATTATTCATTGCCATGACATAAGTTTATTCATACTTAGCCAAATTCGGAGTATAATCGTACTCCATCGGATTTTGGCATTATTCATTGCCATGGCCTAAGTTTATTCATACTTAGCCAAATTTGGAGTATGATCGGACTCCATGGGATTTTGGCATTATTCATTGCCATTGCCTAAGTTTATTCATACTTAGCCAAATTTGGAGTATGATCGGGCTCCATCGGTTTTTGGCATTATTCATTGCCATGGCATAAGTTTATTCATACTTAGCCAAATTCGGAGTATAATCGTACTCCATCGGATTTTGGCATTACTCATTGCCATGGCCTAAGTTTATTCATACTTAGCCAAATTCGGAGTATGATCGGACTCCATCGGATTTTGGCATTATTCATTGCCATGGCATAAGTTTATTCATACTTAGCCAAATTTTAAGTTTTTTCGTACTCAATCGGTTCTCAAGTTTCTTTCTTAAGTCGTATTCGTACTTTAACTTGAAAAACAACAATTTTTCAAATCAAATTTCGTTTTATTGCTTTATTCCAAGTTTATTCATACTTAGATGCACACTCTCCCTGCTCCCCAGTATGGAGGCAAATTAAGTGTCTTTGGGTCCATACTTAGCTTAGTCGTGCTAGGACCGAACACAAATAAAATTTCTTAATTCTGCACAAAGCTGCTCGTAGCTGAATAATTTCTATGGAATTCTGATCATAATTCTCTTATAGCAACTCATAGCTAAAATATAAATTGCAATAAGTAATTCCACTACTTAACTGTATATTCCATGGCATATGCATCGGATTCCCATCCAAGACTTTGAGGCGATAAGCTTCAATCTCAGTTATCTCTGTAACCTTGTATGGTCTCTCCCAATTCGGACCAAGCTTCCCATTCGTGGGATCTCATGCAAAAACTTCCTTAGTTTCTTAGCCTTCAGTACTTTGGGCACTTCATAGCCCGACCAACAAGGCTTTGTATTCTACCACATTATTCGAAGCATTGAGCTAAACAACCAGTTCTAGCATCACAACCTTAGGAGAGCATATCATAATTCATGCTCCTGAATCTTGAACTGTAAACATATAATTTTCACTCCTCTTGATCCTGCTCGGTAGATTCCTTCCTTCATCGTAATCACTCCCGCGTGGGTTTATTACGAGAGCATCGTTGTCCGATAACTATACACTTTTCAGGTTTCTGTCCATAAAGGTGCTTGGCCCTTTGGTTTGTTGCCTATTCGAGCACTACCTGAATTCTCCACCTTTCGTAAGCATCTATACCAATCTTTGATTTCTTGCTCACGTTTTTTCATATGCTAAGCAATTTCTTCAATACTACATTATTTCTCTTTGAGACCTTTCGTAGTCTCGAGTACGTTGTGATCGCCTAACAAATTTAGACTGATCCTCATGATCGTCTAACAGATTCAGATTGGCCTTCGCGAGAGCCAAACAAATTTATACTGCTCTGTGTGATTGCCTAAACAATTTAGACTACTCTGTGCAATTGTATAGAAATTTTGAATTGCTCTGCATGGTTGCCTAGCAGATTCAGACTGCTCCACCCAATCGCCCAACAGATTCAGACTATGCTGCGTTGCTGCCGAGCAGATTCAGAATGCTCTGCGCTGCTGTCGATCTGATTCAGATTGCTCCGTAAGATTCCCTAGCACATTCAGACTGCTCTACGCGGTCACCTAGCAGGTTTAGACTGCACTGCGCTGCTGTCGATCTGATTCAGATTGCTCCGTAAGATTGCCTAGCACATTCAGACTGCTCTATGCGGTCGCCTAGCAGGTTTAGACTGCACTGCGCTGCGCGGCTGTGGAGCAGATTTTGACTGCTCCTTAGGATTGCCTAGCAGATTCAGACTGCTAAGTGCAATCGCCTAGCAGGTTCAAACTGCTCCTTAAGATCGCCTAGCAGATTCGGACTGCTCTGTGCTGCTACCGAGCAGATTCAGACTGCTCCTTAAGATCACCTAGCAGATTCGGACTGCTCTGCTACCGAGTAGATTCAGATTGCTCCTTAAGATCGCCTAGTAGATTCAGACTACTCTACGCTGCTACCTAACAGATTCAAGACTACTCCTAAAGATCACCTAGCAGATTCGAACTGCTCTGCGCTGCTGCCTAGCAGATTCAAATAGGCCTTTGTGAGCGCCTAACAAGTACAAGTTGCTCTTCGCGATTGTCTAGCAAATTCGAATTGCAGTGCGCAATCGCCTAGCAGATTTAGATACACCTTCGTGGCCGCTTAACAAGTTCAGATAGCTCTTCGCGATCACCTAGCAGATTCAAACTGCTTTGCGTAATTTGTCTACCAAATTTGGACTGCACTACGCGATCTCCTAGCAGATTCGAACTGCTTTGACTTCCATCTCGGCATCTTGATTAGCTCCCCCAATCCTAGGAGCATACAATATTGAAGGACTTGCTCATAACCCTACTCAGTGCTTTCTCAGGAGCACCAGGCAAAAAAGGTGTCCTCTCATTTTCCCTCTTGGATCATCCTCCATTCGCGGAGTCTTTACGCTTCTAGAAAACATTGTTGATCTCAAAGAATTACTTCGTTTTGTATTAGATTTCTCGAATCTCTCTCTCTCATGCTTTTTAATCAGGCGTGCATACCCCTTGAGTTCATCCTACCATTTTATCCTTAGAACTCTAGGACTGAACCAGCGAGTGACTCGTACCCGCCAAGCCATTCCTTTACTCCATCAGCGGCTTTTTCAGAGCCTGCAGTGGCGTTTTGTCACGACCCCCTCAAGACCATGCGTGTTCTTTGGGTCATATGGCTCTTCTTCCATCATGGTTTCAATGGGAATTCTATCGCTTTGTATTAGATTTCTCGAATCTCTCTCTCTCATGCTTTTTAATCAGGCGTGCATACCCCTTGAGTTCATCCTACCATTTTATCCTTAGAACTCTAGGACTGAACCAGCGAATGACTCATACCCGCCAAGCCATTCCTTTACTCCATCAGCGGCTTTTTCGGAGCCTGCAGTGGCGTTTTGTCACGACCCCCTCAAGACCATGCGTGTTCTTTGGGTCGTATGGCTCTTCTTCCATCATGGTTTCAATGGGAATTCTATCGTTTCCCACAGACGGCGCCAATTATAAGGGGAAAAAATCCGCTTAGTGCTAACTCTAGCTTTTTGGTAAACAGCTTCACGCGCCTCCTCGCCGAAACCCTAGCCCTTCGCCGGAACCCTAACTGTAAAACAGACAAGGGTGAGCGCACCTTTGCCTTTTGTGGCAAAGGCCCTCCGATGCCTAAGTTAGTATCACGTACTAGCAGAAAACCCTAATTATCAGTAGGTAAATAACTCGATTGCAGTAGAATGCGTACCTTTCACCTTTAGGTTTACCTTGTATTTATAGATTCACAGATGCTTGTTGCCCAAGTATTCGTGTTGCCCTAGGTTTCCTATCTCATACAGAAAACCCATAATATCTTGGATTCTCGTTCCCTTATCAGTTCATAGTCCTTTTAGGACTCTTTTCCATAACTGACCGAGCATCCCATTCCCGTTGGGTATCTCTCCTGGATCCTATATTCTCGGGATCCCATTCCTTTACGGAACACCACTGTTCTGGAACCTCCTAAAGTATTCCCTCTGCTCCAGCACTTGATTGGAGTTCTTCCCTTGTTCGGCTATCTCATCGCCGAACAACTACTTGGACCAACGTCCTCTCAGGAGCTCTCCTCCTGTTCGGCCCTTTTGGACCAGGAACAAACTACTTGGACTAATAACTTCACATGTCACTGGTCCTTTATCAATCTCTTGGTCCAATAACTTCTCATGTTTATTGGACCTTGACCCCATACAGACTTCCTGGACCAATGACATTTCATATCGCTGGTCCATATTGCCGACCACCGGCTTGCACGACGACTATCCCCATCATATTTACACCATGGTCCCACGTACCACGTGTTCGGGCCCTGTTTGGCCTTGTTCGGGAATACCTCCCTACAATAACCGCTATCGTGTGGCGATGTTCCTAGCCATGGGAATGTCCACGATCTTGGTTTACGAAGCAAGCAACCAATCGAGCAACAAACGTGATCAATCTGTATGGTGATGCCCCATTTGGGAGGTGTCTACATCGACTTGAAGGTGAACCCCCTTGAAGTGTGCCTTCTGAGTTTTCGCAGGCAAATTCCTTGGATTTTTGGTCCATAACAGAGGGATTGAGGTTGACAAGAACAAGGCCAAAGCAATCATGGAAGCAAAACCTCCTACCACCAAGAAGGAGTTGCAGAAGCTCTTGGGATCATTCAACTTGTTGAGAAGGTTCATCTCAAACCTAGCAGGAAAGGTCCAGGTCTTTTCTCAACTTTTGAAGCTGAAGGACCAAGACACTTTTGTATGGGAGGAAAGCCATCAGAAGGCCTTTGATGAGATCAAAGGCTATTTAGCTCAGGCTTCAGTCCTTATGCCTCCCATCAAGAACAAGCCTTTGAAGCTCTACATCTCAGCAGGTGAAGGCTCTATTGGAGGCCTTCTAGCTCAAGACAACGCTCAAGGAAAGGAACATGCAGTTTATTATTTAAGTAGGTTACTGACTCCATGCGAACGGAGATACAGTCCTATTGAAAAGATTTGTCTTGCCTTGTACTTTTCAGCAATAAAGTTGAGGCACTACATGCTTCCTGTTTTGGTTTACATCATGAGTAAAACAGACCTAGTTAAGTATTTGCTTTCTCGGCCCATCATGAGAGGCCGAATTGGCAAATGGTCTTTAGCTCTAATGGAATTCAGTTTTCAGTACATTCCTCAGAAAGCTGTAAAGGGCCAGGCCTTAGCAGATTTTCTTGCTGATCATCCATGCGTGGACATCGGCAACGAATCTGAGACAGGACTGAGTGCACTTGAAATATCACTTACTCCTTGGACACTGCTTTTTGATGGGTCAAGGACTCAAGAGGTCTCAGGCTGTGGAGTAATTATCATTTCTCCCCAAGGCCTGAGGACTGAGCTGTCCTTCCAATTTGATTTCCCATGTACCAATAATCAAGCCGAATATGAAGCAGTCGTTATAGGCCTTGAGATCCTTAGAGATCTAGAGGCCAGAGAATTAAGGGTTATTGGGGACTTTAACCTTGTAATCAATCACTTGGTGGGAACATTTAAATGCTATAGTGAGGAGTTAGCTCCTTATTATATGGCAGCCGTACAATTAATGCAAGATTTTGACAATGTGATTGTCAGACACGTCTCAAGGAGTATGAACAATGAAGCCAACAGCTTGGCTCAGGCCTCAATAGGTCTGAAGTTATCTCCAGGAACGATCCACAAGATCATTACAGTCCAGAAGAAATTACTACCTTCTGTTAGGAGAAGGGGTCTAGGACTGGAGGTATTTACTTCAGACTTCACGGGAGAAGAGTCAGATGATGAACCTGAGAACGATTGGCGTACACCTATCATCTCTTTCCTTAAGAGGCCTTATTTTAGAGCTTCTAGGAAGGTGAGAAGGAGGGCCATCAATTACATCCTCATTGGAGATGAATTATACAAGAAAAGCCCTGAAGATGACTTGCTTTTAAGGTGTCTAGGGCGCCCTGAGGCCATGAGGGTCATGAGCGAAGTCCACAAAGGAGTCTGTGGAGCCCACCAATCAGGAATAAAGATGAGATGGCTAATCAGAAGGTATGGGTACTATTGGCCAACCATTTTAGAGGACTGTATTCATTTTTCCAAAGGATGTCAGCCATGTCAAGCCTATGGCCCAATTCAGCGTGTTCCTACAGTTAATTACCATGCTGTAGTCAAACCTTGGCCATTTAGGGGGCTGGGCTTTGGACGTTATTGAAAAAATTTATCTTCCTTCTTCTGAAAATCATACTTACATCTTGGTAGCCACGGACTATTTCACTAAATGGGCAGAGGCAGTGCCATTGAAGTCTGTGGATCAACAAGAGGTAATCAAGGTGATCAAGGAGAGAATCATCCATAGGTTTGGATTGCCAGAACACTTGGTTGCAGATAGGGGTACAATATTCATGGGTCAACAAGTGGTCAACTTTGCTGCACAGCTAAATATCATTATGTCCAATTCTACTCCTTATTATGCTCAAGGAAATGGTCAGGCCGAGTCCACCAATAGGACTCTGGTCAATATTACTGAGAAGATGGTGGAGGATAACCTAAGGGCTTGGCATGAGCTACTTTCTGAGGCCTTATGGACCTACAGAACCTCAAAGAAGGAAGCCACCAATATAACTCCTTATATGTTGGTCTATGGGCATGATCTAGTCCTACCCATGGAGGTGGCAGTGAAATCAGCAAGGATAGCATATCAACATGGCCTCACTCCTGCAGATTATACTCAGGCCATGCTGATAGAATTGGAGGACTTGGATGAGGTTAGGCTCTCAGCCCTTGACCACATGATGGTGAATCGCAGGCAAAGAGGAATATGAGGGTTTGGCCTGTACCCTAACCCTCGAGATTCATTTACACTTCGGCTGGGGTGGGGAGTGGGATCAGGCGAGATATACACAAAGCTTTATTGAGAGTGGTTATAAAAAATTTAAAAAAAGAGCTTGATTTGAGAGGGACAACTCCAATGGAGGTTTTGTTTTCGATTCATTAAAGCTTAAACCCACTCGACAATACCAGATCTGGAGGTTTGAAACTTTTCGATGTGGTAGCGGTGCAGCATACGGCCACTTTGAGGTGGTTTTTGTGAAGATCAAAAAAGGGGTAGATTTTTGTAGAGACCCGTGTTTAAATTTCAATAATTTTAATGTTAGAATAAAATTAGAATATTAAGGTAAGGAGAAAATGAGATTTGAATATGTGATTTGGGTTGAATGTGATAGAATTTGAAAGTTTGGGGTGCAATTGGAATTGGTATGTGTGGTGGTATAAATAGGTGAGAGTGAGTGGTAGAGAATAATTCTCCAAATCACGTCTCTCTCTCGGTTCTCCCTCTCCCAGCCGACGTCTCTCTCTCACTCTCTCCCTTCATAAAAACCTTGTAATACCCCTTAAATGCTAAAAGATCCACCTCCACCCTATCGTATTGAAGTGTTCTCGACTCATAGATCGCGTGAGTGAAGCTCGGAGGAGGAGTTTTGTGGTGAGATTCGGGTTTGGAAGCTAGGGCTTGCTTGGAAGTTGGGGGTTTTGCTCAAAACCCGTTCGGTAGGGATTTCTCACTTCTATTATATGTTTATGTGTTGATTTGGTGTTTGAATCGTGCCCTAAATCTTTGGTCTCGTTGTTGGAATCGTTCTGGTGAAATCTGAAAGTCGTGCACTGAAAACCTAAGTCCTACCGGTAGAAGTTTTGGACCTACCGGTAGAAACGCTGTCCAGTAGTGTCATTTTGTGAAATTTTGGTCTTCTACCGGTAGGAGATTAATGTCTACCGGTAGGTATTGAAAAATCAGCATTTTTGGGAAAATTTTGAACGAGTATAACTTTTTCATCCGAACTCCGTTTTGGGCAAATTTTATATCGATATTCATGTGCCGGAA
Source organism: Rhododendron griersonianum (assembly GCA_018127125.1). Lineage (NCBI taxonomy): Eukaryota > Viridiplantae > Streptophyta > Magnoliopsida > Ericales > Ericaceae > Rhododendron > Rhododendron griersonianum. Next base: position 25,855,885 of record CM030796.1, on the reverse strand, counting down.
GTCTACTTTACAATGGTGGTGGTCTCATCTCCTAATTCTAAGCCGGTAAGTTTTGGTGACCAAAATAAGATAGGTACGTTCGAAAACGTGGAGTAATCCTTTTTCCTTAGGATTGTTTGGAGGAGACACGGATGTTCCTAGGTTCTCTTGAGTACTTAATTGAATGGTATGACGAGGCTAGTGGTATACTAGGGTTTGTAGTGATTGTTGGGTTCCGTATGAGTCATTTGACACCGAAACGAGCGTTTAGAGAACGTAAAGAATATAGGTGGGCGAAGGTTGTATGTGTTGACTTGCGATGTGAGAAATAAATACGTAGATCACTCTTTTGAGTTAAACAATGCTAGGCGTGAATACAAGGGACAATTCTCTTTATGTTTGATATGCGATACATTTCTTGTGTAACTTGTACGGTTTTAGGAGTTGCAAGGTGGAAATCTATGAATCGTTGTTAGCGAATATCTCTTGATATGTGAGTGCTTGTATGATGATGAGAAACTAATAACGTAATAAGAGTGAGTTGATTGAGGTGAAATTATCCATGCTACTTCTATGTGAATAAGTCTCCGTTGTAGATTCATTATGTGTGATTGAGATGAACGGCTGAGTTTTAAAGTGAATTGGAGGAATTTTGGGTACGATGACCTATGATGTGTGACTTGAGTTAGTTCCATCAGTGAGAGAGGTACTAGTGGGGAGTATCGGGGCTCCGTAAATGGCCCGGCAGGAACTTTTGCTCATGACATAGAACAAAAAGGAAATTGTGACATAATGTGATTGGAAATGGGCTATTATTGTGAAAGTGCGAGTGATATGAAAGACATCGGAGTTGCGGCTCTTTGATTATGACGGTTTCATAAGTCAAGATAGTGGATAGGAGATTAGAAATAAGATGAGGGGTAGTGGCAGTCATGAGAGAATCGTATAGACAGTAAGTCCTCGTGGTTGAACTAGAGTCGTGATGCGTAGTCTTGGTACTTCATTTACGTCATCGACGTTGGGATAATTACTAGTCGTGTTTTGTTTCTCCTTGAGATACCGTGCCTTGTTCCTGTTATTCATTCTACCTGTCATCCCATTTGCATATAATGGTTGTGTAGATTTCTCTACTGGGCTAGTGTAGCTCAACCTATCATTTTTCAGGTGTGATCCCGGAGCAGTAGCTTGGAGTGAAGTGCATGCATTCAAGTGCATACTTTTCGAAGGAATTGGTAAAAGTGACTCATGGATAATTTTGGGTAAATCATGTTTTGGGAATGTAATAGAACTTTAACTCTATTTCTTTTAATGATGTTATATATTCAGACTCTTAGATATGGATTTGTAATTTAATGACCAGGACATGGTGAACTCTTTTGGGGTATTATGTATGATAATGTGAGGAGTTTTATTTATGAAAAGCTATTTTATTTATGTTGAAAATCGAGGGCGTGACAACTTGGTATCAGAGCATGTGTTTAGAATACCTTGAGACCGTGGGGAGACTTTTAGTCTCATGGGTTCAAAATCACTGCATTTTAACAAAGCTTGTACATACCTTATGAGTGGCATTCATTCATCTATGTTGCATGGTATTTATGTTATTGTAGGTTGGCGTAGAGTCGTTGGACCGGATTGGTGGGGTTAGAAGTTTGTAGTATGTTTGTTGTTGATGATCTCTTTATTGTTTCTTTGTAGCGAGATGCCACCGAGACACGAGAATAGACGGGGTAGGATTGGGAATTCGAGAATGGGGGCAGGACAGAATCAGCTTGTTAGGGAAATTGTAGCGGCACTTACAGCAACAAATCTTTTGCAACCACCTCATAGGGATAATGCGGACAGTCGGGCCATAGTAGCCATGCGAGAGTTTAGCTGTAGAAATCCACCTCAGTTTGATGGGGAGAGTAGCGACCCCCTTGTGGCCGATCATTGGCTTGCACAAATTCGTAAGATCTTTAATGCGCTTAAGATTATGGAGGACGACCTGCGGGTGAGTATAGTCGCTTGTCAACTTGTCGGTGAGGCGAATGAGTGGTGGGAATCAGTTTTAGGAGCAAGAAGTGATGCTAGGAGAATGGCAAGGGCGGTTAATCGAATCAATGAACCAGATGTAGAGAACCTGACTTGGGTTGAGTTTGAAGAACTCTTCGAGAATCAATATTTTCCAGATACGTATCGTGAGAAACTTAGAGGACAGTTTGAGAAGTTAGAACAAGGAAATATGACTGTCTCTGATTACGCTATAAAATTTCAATTTTTATCACGTTTTGCACCAGAATTAGTGGCGTTGGAGGAAAGGAAGTGTAGGCGTTTTGAGAAAGGGTTAGACCCGTCTATCAGGAAGTTTGTGGTAGGTCAACGAATTGGAAAGTTTTCTGACATTGTCGAGTGTGCTAGAAGTATTGAGTATACGGAGGAAACACCAGGGGAAGTGAAAGTACGGGGACAGAGACAACAAACCGTTGACAAGAGTGTATCTATAGAAGCGTTTGGAAGCCAAGGGAGGAAAAGACAGAGAGAACAGTTTCGGTCCACCTCGGGACAGCATAGTTCAGAACCACCTAATCTTACCAGAACGTCAGGAGTTTCGTCTTGGTCAACGATTGCGTGTTATCGGTGCCGTCAGTCGGGCCATCGTGCAGTAGACTGTCCTCAGGAGAGGGAATATCATGGTCAGAGACCACCTCGGGTTTGCTATCGGTGTTGTCATCCGGGGCACTTAGCGGTAGATTGTCCACAACCGACGAGCAGAGGGAGCGTGTAGAGATCCACGGAGTCGGGTCATACATCTCATACCGAATGTAGGGAGTAAATCCCGAACAAGCACAAATAGAGCCCGAACACGTGGTACGTGGGACCATGGTATAAAGTACAGTCGCCGTGCAGAAATGGTGATCGGCGATAGGGACCAGTGATATGAAGGATCATTGGTCCAGGGAGTCTACACTGAGTTAAGGTCCAGTAACACGAAAGAGTATTGGACCAAGAGATCAACGAAAGAGTAATGACATGCGGAGTCATTGGTCCAAATAGGCTGTTCGGCAATAAAAGAGCCGAACAGGAGGGGGTTTGTACGAAAAGCAGTCCCAGGAGCAGGAAACGTTCCAGAAGGTTCTGATGACAGGGATATTCCATGATTGCTGTAAAGATCCCAATAAGATAGGATCTTGGAGAGATACCCAACGGGAATGGGAAGTTCGGCCAGCTGTGGAAAGGAGTCCTAAACGGACTAAGGTAATAAACTGATAAGGGAACGAGAATCCGAGATATTCTGGGTTTCCTATACGAGATAGGAAACCTAGGGCAACATGGATACTTGACAGCAAGCATCCATAAACCTATAAATACAAGGCAAACCGAGAGGAGAAAGGTACACAATATATTACGGTTTTACGTATTCTTCTACTGAAATTAGGGTTTTCGACCAGTACGTGATACTAACTTAGGCATCGGAGGGCCTTTACCACGAGAGGCAAAGGTGCACTCACCCTTTGTCTGTTTTGCAGATAAAGACTCCGGCGACATATCAGGGTTCCGGCGAGGACCTCGAAGTAGCCGTTACGTTCTTGTGCTGCTTAAACCACTCCCGGTTTTTCTGCACTTACAATTGGCGCCGTCTGTGGGAAACGAAAGAGATCCCTCTGAAAAGCTACCATGATGGAAGAAGATCAAAAAACTCCACATGATCCGAAACACCAGTTGGGGGGAGGAGGTGGCAACTCCCCACCGGATCCTCCGAGAAAGCCCGACGGTGGGCGAGCAAAAAGGCCCACAGACATGGATAATCCCCTGACTATCCATGGCGACTCCAAGAACAAGGAGGGAAGGACGGCCACAGGCTCCACGAGAAGGAGTAGATCCCATCATGAGGAAGAATCAGTGGCACATTCAAGGAGTGCGCACAACCGTGACGATATCTTGGATAAAAAGAGACAAGAGATCGAAGAGTACGCTCGTTTGATTAAAAAACGAGAATATGAGATACATGAATTGCAACGGATATGAGGACATCCGGAGGATTCTGGACTGTCACGAAGAGATTCCAGAGGAGAAAGGCTGGCAATAGTGGAACACAAGAAAGCTCCTTCACGAGGAAGGGGGAGCCGGTCCAGGAGTCCCACTCCGAAAAAGAAAAGGGCTTCTTCACGAAAAAGAAGAAGCAGAAGCCTCACCCCCGAAGAAGGAGAGATTAGAAGACATCACAGGAATAGGTACGAGAGACCTGATTCCGATTGGGAAAAGAGTACTCCCAAGAAAGCAAAAGAGCGAGAGGAGGGAGCCATGTCTGCACGAGAGGCGGCACGGAAAGCCCTCAGCAATATAGCCTCATCCCCTTTTTCAAAGAGATTGCAGGAGGCAAGGCTTCCGAGCAGGGTGAAGCACGGGGCATTCGTACTTTACGAAACAAATAATGATCCCGTGGCACACGTACAACACTACCGGCAGGCAATGTTCATGCACGACGGGGATGATGCAATCATGTGCAAGATGTTCCCATCGAGTTTGGGGAAAGTGGCCTTGTCGTGGTTCCATAAGTTGGGGCCGAACACCGTGCGAGGATGGAGACAGTTGGCCGAAGAATTCACTGCTCGGTTTCTGACGAGCAGGAAAGCACCAAAAACCTTTGAAAGCCTCTCTGTTATGAAACAAGGAGAGAGTGAGCCGATCAGAGATTATGCTAAGAAGTACTGGGAAACTTTCAACGAGATTGAAGGGTGCAGTGAGGAATATGCCATAGCCACGTTCAAAACAGGGTTGCCTGTTCGGGGAGAGCTGCGTAAATCCCTGAACATGAACCCGGTAGATACACTGGCAAGGCTAATGGAACGAATCGAGCAGCATGCCAGAAACGAGGATGACATACTGCGTGAGGACAACAGGATGGTTGCCGAACAGGCGAAGGTTCTACCGAAGAGGCGGACAAGCCAGAGCCCAAGACCTACAAAGATAGGAAGGAGTACGGGTAGGTCAAGAAAGAACCGTATAAAGAGAAGCACGCCCCAAACCCCAAGTCTTTCTTTTCGGTGACAACGGTTTGGAAGGAACCAATCTATCGGATTCTTTACAAAATAAAGAATCGCCCATATTTCAAGTGGCCCCCAAGGCTGGAGGGGGACAAAGATGCGAAGAGGGCTACGAGTCAGCATTGTAGTTACCATAAAGACTGGGGGGCATATGACGGAGGATTGTGAGATGTTCAAGCAACACCTCGATGATCTGGTCTCACGGGGTTACCTGAAAGAATTTATTCAGGAGGAGCACAAGGGTGCAGAGAAAGCGTTGGAATTGGATTATGAGCAGAATCCAAGAGGGGTAATCCATATGATACATGGATTGGCCGCACTTTACATGAGAAGTGAGGTGAGGTTGCTCCAAAGACAAGTAAAACATGACCAGCACGTGATGCAGTTGGGAAAGAAATGAGGACGTGAAGGAGAAGGATGCACCGGAGGCATAGTCTTCACGGATGAGGACCTGGGGGGAATCCAGGTACCGCATAATGATGCCTTAGTCATAACCCTACGAATCGGGGAATATGACATGGAGAGAATCTTGGTAGATTCGGGAAGCTGCACGGAGATATTGTACTATGACGCGTTCAAGAAGTTAGGGCTGACACAAGCAGATTTGGTGCAGTCAACAACCCCTTTGGTCGGATTTAGTGCAGGAGCAGTCTGGCCATTGGGCAAAGCAACTCTCCCTGTTCGGGCAAGAACAGTTGTGCTAAGAACCGATTTTTTGGTGGTAGATGTACCGTCTTCCTATAACGCGATTATTGGAAGGACGTGGTTGCACAAGATGAGGGCGGTTTCCTCCACTTACCATCAGATGGTAAAATTTCCCCGGTCAAATGGTATCGAAAGAATTAGGGGAAATCAGAAGGTCGCCCAGCAATGCTTGGTTTCTATAATCAAGAAGGCACCAAAGGCCCAGTTAGTTCAAGCAATCGAGGTTCCGGATCGGCCGACCATTGAGGATGTCGGAGGGGATCCCGCCGAGAAAATGGTGGAAGGCTTGAAGAAGATTCAGATCAACGAGAATGATCCAGAAAGGTATTTTCTGATTGGGGAAAATCTGAATGAAGCAGAAGAGGAAGAGTTGGTAAGGTTCCTCAAGGAACACGTTGATGTGTTTGCTTGGGTGCCCGAAGAGATGCCCGGAGTGGATGCAAACGTGATTTGTCACCACTTGAATGTGGATCCACAACATAAGCCTGCGATGCATGCAGAAGAAGAGACGATCCGCCGTACAACACGTGGATGCTGTTATCGAGGAGGTGGACCGATTGCTCGAAGCAAAGGCTGTACGAGAGGTATACTACCCGGAATGGCTGTCCAACACTGTGGTGGTAAAGAAGAAGAACGGGAAGTGGCGAGTTTGTGTCGACTTCACCGACTTGAACAAGGCATGCCCCAAAGATAGCTTCCCCCTCCCCAGGATAGACCAGCTTGTCGATGCAACGGCTGGGTATGGGCGGATGAGCTTCCTTGATGCTTATCGGGGTTATCATCAGATAGCCATGTACGGCCCCGATGAGGAGAAGACATCTTTTATCATGCCAAGGGGGCTGTACTGTTACAGTGTCATGCCTGCCGGTGCAACATATCAGAGGTTAGCAACGATTATGCTAAAGAAGTTGCTCGGTAAGACCATGGAGGTTTACATAGATGACATGGTGGTCAAAAGCAGAGAGAAAGAAAACCACATCGCTGATTTAAAATAGCCTTTGAGATATTGAGAGAATATAAACTGAAGCTCAACGCCTCGAAGTGTGCGTTTGGGGTAAACTCAGGAAAGTTCCTGGGGCATTTGGTCACCATAAGAGGGATAGAAGCGAATCCCGATCAAATTACAGCGTTGCAAAGGCTCCAAAGTCCAAGGACCACGAAGGAAGTCCAGAGGTTGACTGGGATGGCAGCGGCTTTAAACCGATTCATCAGCAGGTCTAGTGACAAGTGACCTTTCTTCCAATTGCTGAAAAGAGGGAAGGATACGAATGGGGAACAGAATGTGAGCAGCGTTCCAAAACCTGAAGAAGTACTTGGCGGCGGCCCTTCTGTCCACTCCCGAACAAGGCGAGTCCCTAACTCTATATCTGGCAGTCTCCGAACATACTGTAAGTGCGGTGCTACTAAGGGACAAGGGATCCGAGCAAATCCCTATCTATTATGTCAGCAAAACGTTGCTAGATGCAGAGACAAGGTATCTGCCCCTCGAAAAGTTGGTCCTGGCACTAAGAACAGCGGCACGAAAATTGCCCCATTATTTCCAGAGCCACAGAATTGTGGTTTATACTGAGTATCCGTTAAAATCTCTGCTACGAAAGGCAGATTTCTCGGGACGTATCTCAACTTGGTCGGTCGAACTGAGTCAGTACGACATAGATTATCAGCCGCGCACCGCAATAAAGGGGCAGGTGCTGGCGGACTTCGTAGCTGAGTTCTCACCCACGGTAGCTCCCCAGCCTCCTATGAGACAGGAGTCGAGAAAGGAGCAGGGAAAAGAGCAATCAACAAGAATGAAAAAAGCTCCCGCCGAACAGGATCCCACGGAGTGGAGATTATTTGTTGATGGCTCTGCGTGTAATACGGGGTCAGGAATTGGGGTGGTACTTTTTCCTCCTGAAGGTGCAATGATGGAGCTATCCCTTCGATTGGGATTCAGTGCATCGAATAACGTGGCAGAGTATGAGGCACTCTTGGCAGGGTTGAGAAGTGCAAGGACCCTGAAGGTGAAAAAGATACGAGTGCATTGTGATTCACAGCTCGTGGTGAACCAGTTGTCTGGGGAATACGAGGCCCGGAACGAGAAAATGGCTGCCTATGTGACGGCCGCCAGGGATCTGCTTGACACTTTCGAAAAGGTGTATATTGAGCAAATAAGTTCTGGGCAAAATGCCCATGCTGATTCGCTTGCCTGGCTGGCTGCAGCTGTACCGACAGAATTTAAGAGAAGGGTGGCAGTAGATTATCTTGCCGAGCCGAGCATCGGAAGAAGTGTGGAATTGGTCTTGGACGTAAACCAAGGACCAAGTTGGATGGATCCAATAGTGGAGTTTCTACGAGATGGGATACTCCCCGCAGATAAAAAAGAGGCTCACAAGATTAAAACAAAGTCTACACGGTTTTGGCTGTCACCAGAAGGAAAGCTGTACAGAAAATCCTTCACTGGTCCGTACTTACTTTGTGTGCACCCCGAGATGGTGCAGAAGTTTCTCCACGAGATCCACGAGGGAACGTGTGGGAGTCATGCTGGGGGTAGGTCAATTGCACACCGAGCAATAACCCAAGGGTACTGGTGGCCTCACATGCAGGAAGACGCAAAGGTGTACGTAAAGATTTGTGAGAAGTGCCAAAAATTCTCGCCGATGATACGAACACCAGCCGAAGATCTGGTGCCTTTGACAAGTCCTTGGCCCTTCGCACAATGGGGGATGGATATCGTGGGTCCACTACACAAGGCAACTGGAAATAGGAAATTCCTGTTGGTAGCAACAGACTATTTCACCAAGTGGATCGAGGCTGAACCATTGGCTAAGATCACCGAGCCTATGATAGAGAGGTTCGTCTGGAAAAGTATAATCACTCGATTTGGGGTCCCTTATTCACTGATTACGGATAATGGGTCCCAATTTAAGAAAAAACTCAAGGCCTTTTGTGCCCAGTATGGGATAAGAAATTATTATTCCACCCCAGCCTACCCACAGAGTAATGGGCAGGCAGAGGCTTCCAACAAGACTATACTTGATGGGATCAAGAAGAGGTTGGACAAGGCAAAGGGGAAATGGCCCGACGAACCGCCACTTGTTCTATGGGCGCACCGAACAACGCCTAAGAGGTCTACGGGAGAGACCCCCTACTCATTAGCATATGGAACAGAGGCAGTAATTCCATTGGAGGTTGGTCTGCCGACCAACAGGACCACTTTGGTTGAAAGTGGGGGCAATGACAGAGCCCTGGAAATAGAATTGGACCTTGCCAAAGAACGCAGAGAAAGGGCCCTAGTGCATTTGGCTTCTTATCAAGCAACTGATGAAAAGCTATAATAAAACCGTCCATCCACGAGAGTTTGGTATTGGGGACCTTGTGCTTCGAAAAGTGCTCGGCAATACCAAGGTGGCCAACGAGGGCAAGTTGGGGGCAAACTGGGAAGGCCCATATCGAGTTACCGAAGTTGTGGGCATTGGGGCTTATCGATTGGCGGACCTGGACGGGAACCCGGTGCCAAGGCCATGGAATGTTCACAATTTGAGGAAGTTTTTTGTTTAAAACAGACTTCAATTTATTTTTTCTGTTTTAGGATGCACATCGTGATTGTGTGGGAATTTCGAATACAATTCCTTTGTTTTTTATTCTTGTTAGTGGCAAGGGGCACGCGTAACGCCCCCTTGAGTTTTTTGAATTATGAATAAAATTCTGCGTTTTAGAACAAAAACATTGTCTTCTGTTTTGTTTAAATACGAAGTTAGGACCTGATTCTTGCTCCTCACTTCATATTGGGGAGCAGAAGGATAGGTTTATGCTAATACGAATATATTAGGGCAGATTCAAAACATTCCAAGTACGAATATACTCGACTACGAACACAGGTATGAACAAACCTGGTGTGCAGGTATGAACAAACCTGGTGTGCATACGTGAATGCACACACTTTTCCCAAATATGAAGACATTTGGGTAAACTAAGTATGAATACACTTAGAACGTTTGGCGTGCATACAAAAATATGCATAGCTCCCCCAAATACGAAAACGTTTGGGAATCTAAGCACGAATAAACTTGGATAGTTTTTTAGTTCAAACCAATAAAGAATGGGGAGCAGACGAATATGTACAAGTACGAATACACTTGGAGTTGTCCCCAAGCATGAGGAAGACTTAGGCAACAGCATATGAATACATGCAAATTTTAGGCTAAATAAGAAATACTCAGAGACGTATGACGAGAATACGAAATCATCTAAGTACGAACATACTTAGAGTCACCTCCAAATTACGAGGCAAATTCAGCAAGCATTCGAAAACATGCTAAGCGAAAAGCTAAAGCTCGAATCCATTCGGTTAACTATCCAGGCATGGGTTAACATGAGAAGCACCCTAGCAAGATTGAATTGGCCATGAAAGGGCCACCAGCAATGTCAGAAGGCCACGGGGGCCAGGCAAAACATAGTTAGACGCCACGAAAGGCCAAATGTTTAAACTAAAGTATTGAGAATGTATTTGTGCCGCACAGGGCAAACTTACAGCCGCGCAGGGCCATCACTACGTATCAAAAATTATATTGTTCCAGGAGGAGGAGTGCATACCTACTGATCCATAATGGGATCTTGAGTGACCGGATTTGGGGTTTGATCTGGAGCAACAGGAGCTGGGGTTTCTACGGGGGTATCTTCCATAGCAATGCTTCCATCAGTTGGACCACCACTGGCTTCTTTCTGGCCAGGGTTGGTCACTTCATCGTTGCCATTGGCATCAGCACCGAGCTGCTCGGAAACATCCACGTTGAGCTCCTCATTCGGATTGTCCTCCTCTTCCTCGATCTCATCTTCATCTTGGGCTACTATAGTGCTCGGAAGATCAATTTCCGTCCACAAGGCAGAAGAATCAGCTGTACCAGACTTCCTGAGGCCAGCGGTCCACCCAGCAGCAAATATTTGATCTTGGATCTTGGGCATCTAATTTTTGTAGCTTTCAGTGGCTACGTTGATCCCTTCGTTATACCCCTGCTGGTAAGACATCTTCGCCTCGTTTTTGCTCGCCTCCAGCTCTATCAGAGTCTGGTTCAGGCTATCTTCAGCACCATCCAGCTTGCTCTTCACTTCAGCTGCCACGTTTCGAGCCTGGTTTCTCTCTCTCTTAAGCCGGGCTATGGAGGTTAGGAGTTTGGCGTTTTCGCTGGCCAACTTTGCACGCTGGGGCTCTGAGTGGCCCAACTTTTGGGCCATGGCCACCATCTTTTGCGCAGCCTAAACGTATTAATCATGGCTCAGTAGTACAGTTGAGAGGAGGCTAAATTATAAGAAATGAAGATCATAAATGGGTTTACCTTAAAGCTATGCACCATGAAAGATCCAAGCAAGTTGTCCGGAGAGCTCACCACCTCCTTCTGCATGTCCCCGGGGAGCATGAGAGCCTGGGATAGGGCCAGTGCGGTCCCTTCAGACTCCACACTATCCCGGACAGTGACAGTCTTGTTGCCATGGGAAAGATGGGGAGCCCAGATTGGAGTTTGGGTTATGGGTATCTGAGTCGAGGTCCCGCCAGGTACTTCCAAACGTGGGCGTTTGTCCCTGTGGCTAGCTTCAAGTTCTTCAGGAGAAAATCCAGGGGGAGCGTCGAGTTGAGCTGTTCCTCGGCGGCCATGTGACGGCGCAGGACTCTGGGAGCGACCTTGGCCACGAACAGTGCCGCGGCTCCTTCCTCGGCCAGCTCCTGGGATTGTGAGGAGACTTTCGAGGTTGATTGGCTGATTCATCTCTTGAGAACGTGGAGATGGGGAATAACCGTCTGACGATGTAGATGCTTCCTCAACAATTTCCACAGAAGCACTACGGAAGGGGGGGGTCTGAGAACGCCTTTCTTCTTCTATCTGCTCGGGCTGTGCAGGTTGTGCGGCGGCAGGTCCAGGAACTGGCGGGTCGTCTGCTGCTCGGATGCGCCGATCAATGAAGCCCCCGTAAGATGCTCTGTAACTCAGGAGCACCTGCGCTGCTCTTGCTCGGCCTGCCAAGTAGGTGCCCTCGCCGTTGAAATTTAGAGCCTGAGTGATATGCGCTACATGAACTTGGGGGGTGACGATAGCATATCCCTGGTTGATATTTTCAGCTGCAACACGAGAAGTTGACAGTCAGAAGATGGATAAAATCGAATACGCAATACGAATGAATTGCTAGGAGAATGAATTTTACGAAGAAGAAAGAACTGACGTGGTTGCCCAAATCTGTGAGGGGCATGAAAGCCTATCACTTGGCCGTCCTCGTCTCTGGGCTTGAAATTTCCAGTAACGACGAGGAAATCGTCGTCGTCTCCTCGAGCGGAGTCGGGCAATTCAAGCACCAGCCGCCTTCTGGAATCTCTACTCTTTAGGTAGTATGTGAGGGCGTCTTTTGTACGGGAAATGCTGTACAGATGATGAATATCGTACAGACCTAAAGATGTGCCTAACATCTGGTTTAGGGTATTGATACCCATAACCACTCGGAAAAAATTGGCAGACACCTGCATAGGGGATAACCTGTAGTAGGCCAGAACCTGGCGGAGTAGTGGCGCCAGGGGGAATCTAACACCGCCCTCTACAACGGCGACCACTGGAATGTGTAGAGTGTCATTATTAGGGCTCTGACGTATAGCGTCTACGGGAGCCAAGCTGACGGCCACATCGTCAGGGATCTCATAGCGAGACCTAAACGAGGCCATGGTTTGAGGGGTGTTGCAGTGACGCCTGAACCTCCCCATTTTTGAAAAAAGGCGGGTCTATTGCAGTGGGAGATCACGGGTACGAAGAAACCCTAGATATGATCTGAGTAACCCTACAATAACGAGAGGAAAGGGGCAAAAGGGAGCGATGACTTACGATTGTGATGGTCGAAGTTCTAAAATGCACAGGAGAAACCTCGAGATGGTGAACAGGGCTTCAATGGCGGGTGCGTTTGAAAGCTCTGGTTGCAGAGGGAATCAAGATGGAGAAAGGGGGTTTCGAAATAGGGTGAAAACCCAAATGTACCCCAATTAGTAGGGTGACGTATGCGAAACGTCGCCCCAGACGCCGTTTGGGCGTTCCGTTCCCCAAGAGGTGTGCATCCGCATTTAATACGGACGGTACGATAAATGCCATCTGTAAAGTAAGGGGCAGGAAACGTCTTGGAGAGCCCAAACGATTAGACATTTTCGCTTGGATTAATGATGCTCTCTGCACCAGCTTTTGAGGGAATAAAGGGTGCAAGAGCAAAAGAATGATGCTCTGATCCTGAGGAGCTTTGCTCGTCATATTAAAAGTAAATAACGAGTAAAGCTGGGGAGCAATTTTAGGGAGTAAATCCCGAACAAGCACAAATAGAGCCCGAACACGTGGTACGTGGGACCATGGTATAAAGTACAGTCGCCGTGCAGAAATGGTGATCGGCGATAGGGACCAGTGATATGAAGGATCATTGGTCCAGGGAGTCTACACTGAGTTAAGGTCCAGTAACACGAAAGAGTATTGGACCAAGAGATCAACGAAAGAGCAATGACATGCGGAGTCATTGGTCCAAATAGGCTGTTCGGCAATAAAAGAGCCGAACAGGAGGGGCTTTGTACGAAAAGCAGTCCCAGGAGCAGGAAACATTCCAGAAGGTTCTGATGACAGGGATATTCCATGATTGCTGTAAAGATCCCAATAAGATAGGATCTTGGAGAGATACCCAATGGGAATGGGAAGTTCGGCCAGCTGTGGAAAGGAGTCCTAAACGGACTAAGGTAATAAACTGATAAGGGAACGAGAATCCGAGATATTCTGGGTTTCCTATACGAGATAGGAAACCTAGGGCAACATGGATACTTGACAGCAAGCATCCATAAACCTATAAATACAAGGCAAACCGAGAGGAGAAAGGTACACAATATATTACGATTTTACGTATTCTTCTACTGAAATTAGGGTTTTCGACCAGTACGTGATACTAACTTAGGCATTGGAGGGCCTTTGCCACGAGAGGCAAAGGTGCACTCACCCTTTGTCTGTTTTGCAGATAAAGACTCCGGCGACATATCAGGGTTCCGGCGAGGACCTCGAAGTAGCCGTTACGTTCTTGTGCTGCTTAAACCACTCCCGGTTTTTCTGCACTTACACCGAATTGCGAGGTAGCGTGAATTTACATGTTTGAGTTGTGATTACTTATACATATTTGAGATGCTTGATTGTTGAATAACTACTATAATGAAAGTCTGTGGTCCATATTAGTATCGATTAACACTGTGGAGTGATCTATGTGATATTGTTTGATAGTGACCTACATAAATGTGATGACTAAAGTAGCTGAATGAAAGTATTCTAGGTTGATAAAATGGATAGAAATCGTGTAAAACCTTACGAGATTGCAACGAACTTGATTACTGTTGAATTTTCGGAACCGTGAGTTATGAAGTATTGGGCACTGTGTGAGCCTGTGGTATTTTGGGCACTGTGTGAGCCTGTTATCGAATTGGGCACTGTGTGAGCCTGTGGTATTTTGGGCACTGTGTGAGGCTGTTGTCGAATTGGGCACTGTGTGAGCCTGTTGTCGAATTGGGCACTGTGTGAGTCCATAGTGTATAGTGCACTGTGTGAGCCCGTAGTGTGCTGGGTACTGTGTGAGCCCGTGCTATATTGGGTACTGTGTGAACCCGTTGTTGTATTGGGCACTGTGTGAGCCCGTGGTTGCATTGGGTACTGTGTGAGCCTGTTGATGCGTAGATGTATTCGGTGTTGCGTAAGCCATTAATTCGTACAGTGACTTTGCAGCTGATTGGTCTATTATGGTATTTGTGTGTGAAATTGGTTGTTGTTTAGTTTCGATCTACATGCTTGACCTGTGATATAATCTTAGCGTGTGGATTTTGCTTTTAGAACACATACTAGATAGATGATGATGTGTGTGTGCGTACTTGCTACATGTTAAATAGATAATTGATTGAAGGTGTTTGTGTGGGCAATTGGACCTCTTAGTTAGATGTAACATTATGTGATAATTGGAATCCCTTGTCTCAACTACTTATTTGTCGTAGCTTACGAATTGATGATAGTTTTGCATGTCTTTCAATTTCTATATTATAGTTTCGTTGAGACCACTGCTAGTTTGGTTAATCCTTCGTGAAGTTATTGAATAAGCGAGAGTAGTTGGACGTTGTAGAAATATGCCTAACATGAATTGAGTCCTTTACTTGGGGCGTCGCGTAAGTATAGTAAAATGTGTGGAGTGGTGAATTTTGTTTTAGAAAGTTGTTACACTTACGGATGTACATATTTTGAACTCAAAAATTTTCTAAAAGGGATAATGTTTTGTGAAAATTGAATCTTTGTATAGTTCATTTTCAGAAACGATAACGGTACAGACTTGGAGTCGGCTACATCATAGTTCATTTCTATGTCGTCAAAATTGTCATCATTTTCCACTTACCGAGTGAGGTGTTCGTAATTGATTGTTGATAATGTCTTTCCGAAATGAATGTTTCCTTTCAAATTCTATAGAATTTTGCCACATGGGCATGTTTCAATGGTTTTGTAACTACTCGAACTAGAACTCTCAATGGGGCAAATTTTTGTCAAAACCAACATGTCACTTTTGCTTTGGAAAAATGTAAGTTGGAAAATTCATGAACTTGTTCAGTTTAGATTTCATCGTGTCGGACACTTTAACATTTGCTCAGCGTTTGTCTTTTGAGGGAGTTTGCCTTGAGTTAGAATTAAGAACTATTAGAGCTCTACTGGTGTGAGTCTTGATAATGTGAGTAAGTCGGGAAGTAAAAAAATGAGGTGAAAGAGAAATGCATGAAAGTTGATTTCCCTGTAAGCGTACGTGAAGAATCTAGTAAATCTTGGGATGGATGAGTAAATCTTAGAACTTGTTGATTATGTTTTGCTAACAAGGTTGTTGAATTACGACGTTATGAAATTCTCCATTGTGTTTGGACACGGTCTATGGAACCAGAATTGGTTAGTCGGAAGTAATGAGAATGGGTATGGTTGGTGAGACCGGAATTAATTGGTAACATGATATGATTAGTACGAATACGATAACTTTGTGATTTGACATGTATGAACATGGGAAGTTGGCGAGGTAAGAAGCTAAGCTAGTTAGTTGTGGCATTATAGAGTTTTCTTGCATTTTGGACACGGAGTTTAGTGGATACAAAGCGTTGTGTAGTGGACTCCGTCCTTGGGAAGAGAAATTCATTGATGGTGTGACTTTGTCTATTCTATGCAAATTTCGGGATGAAATTTCTTTAAGGAGGGTAGAATGTAGAGACCCGTGTTTAAATTTCAATAATTTTAATGTTAGAATAAAATTAGAATATTAAGGTAAGGAGAAAATGAGATTTGAATATGTGATTTGGGTTGAATGTGATAGAATTTGAAAGTTTGGGGTGCAATTGGAATTGGTATGTGTGGTGGTATAAATAGGTGAGAGTGAGTGGTAGAGAATAATTCTCCCACTCACGTCTCTCTCTCTCGGTTTTCCCTCTCCCAGTCGACGTCTCTCTCTCACTCTCTCCCTTCATAAAAACCTTGTAATACCCCTTAAATGCTAAAAGATCCACCTCCACCTTATCGTATTGAAGTGTTCTCGACTCATAGATCGCGTGAGTGAAGCTCGGAGGAGGAGTTTTGTGGTGAGATTCGGGTTTGGAAGCTAGGGCTTGCTTGGGAGTTAGGGGTTTTGCTCAAAACCCGTTCGGTAGGGATTTCTCACCTCTATTATATGTTTATGTGTTGATTTGGTGTTTGAATCGTGCCCTAGATCTTTGGTTTCGTTGTTGGAATCGTTCTGGTGAAATCTGAAAGTTGTGCACTGAAAACCTAAGTCCTACAGGTAGAAGTTTTGGACCTACCGGTAGAAACGCTGTCCAGTAGTGTCATTTTGTGAAATTTTGGTCTTCTACCGGTAGGAGATTAATATCTACCGGTAGGTATTGAAAAATCAGCATTTTTGGAAAAATTTCGAATGAGTATAACTTTTTCATCCGAACTTCGTTTTGGGCAAATTTTATATCGAAATTCATGTGCCGGAAGTCTACTTTCCAATGGTGTTGGTTTCATCTCCTAATTCTAAGCCAATAAGTTTTGGTGGCCAAAATAAGATAGGTACGTTCGAAAACGTGGAGTAATCCTTTTTCCTTAGGATTGTTTGGGGAGACACGGATGTTCCTAGGTTCTCTTGAGTACTTAATTGAATGGTATGACGAGGCTAGTGGTATACTAGGGTTTGTAGTGGTTGTTGGGTTCCGTATGAGTCATTTGACACCGAAACGAGCGTTTAGAGAACGTAAAGAATATAGGTGGGCGAAGGTTGTATGTGTTGACTTGCGATGTGAGAAATAAATACGTAGATCACTCTTTTGAGTTAAACAATGCTAGGCGTGAATACAAGGGACAATTCTCTTTATGTTTGATATGCGATACATTTCTTGCGTAACTTATACGGTTTTAGGAGTTGCAAGGTGGAAATCTATGAATCGTTGTTAGCGAATATCTCTTGATATGTGAGTGCTTGTATGATGATGAGAAACTAATAACGTAATAAGAGCGAGTTGATTGAGGTGAAATTATCCATGCTACTTCTTTGTGAATAAGTCTCCGTTGTGGATTCATTATGTGTGATTGAGATGAACGGCTGAGTTGTAAAGTGTATTGGAGGAATTTTGGGTACGATGACCTATGATGTGTGACTTGAGTTAGTTCCATCAGTGAGAGAGGTACTAGTGGGGAGTATCGGGGCTCCGTAAATGGCCTGGCAGGAGCTTTTGCTCATGACATAGAACAAAAAGGAAATTGTGACATAATGTGATTGGAAATGGGCTATTATTGTGAAAGTGCGAGTGATATGAAAGATATCGGAGTTGCTCTTTGATTATGACGGTTTCATAAGTCATGATAGTGGATAGGAGATTAGAAATAAGATGAGGGGTAGTGGCAGTCATGAGAGAATCGTATAGACAGTAAGTCCTCGTGGTTGAACTAGAGTCGTGATGTGTAGTCTTGGTACTTCATTTACGTCATCGACGTTGGGATAACTACTAGTCGTGTTTTGTTTCTCCTTGAGATACCGTGCCTTGTTCCTGTTATTCATTCTACCTGTCATCCCATTTGCATATAATGGTTGTGTAGATTTCTCTACTGGGCTAGTGTAGCTCAACCTATCATTTTTCAGGTGTGATCCCGGAGCAGTAGCTTGGAGTGAAGTGCATGCATTCAAGTGCATACTTTTCGAAGGAATTGGTAAAAGTGACTCATGGATAATTTTGGGTAAATCATGTTTTGAGAATGTAATAGAACTTTAATTCTATTTCTTTTAATAATGTTATATATTCAGACTCTTGGATATGGATTTGTAATTTAATGACCAGGACATGGTGAACTCTTTTGGGGTATTATGTATGATAATGTGAGGAGTTTTATTTATGAAAAGCTATTTTATTTATGTTGAAAATCGAGGGCGTGACAACTTGGTATCAGAGCATGAGTTTAGAATATCTTGAGACCGTGGGGAGACTTTTAGTCTCATGGGTTCAAAATCACTGCATTTTAACAAAGCTTGTACATACCTTGTGAGTGGCATACGTGTATCAAATGGAAGGACTTGAAATAGCAATTTGAAAGGCTAGATGGGAAGTGAAAATACAAGCGTGGTATATTGGATAAATGGAGTTACAATTTGCAACAAACTTGTCACTTGTGCCTCATGGTTGTCTTTTTGGTGGATTCTCTTAATTATGTAGAAGTAGTGTTTTAGTTGTCTTTTTTGTGCTAAGTTAGTGTTATTTCCTAAGAGGTTGGGAGTTTGTAGATCCCATGCCTCATGGTTGTCTTATTGGTGGATTCTCTTAATTACGTAGAAGTAGTGTTTTAGTTGTCTTTTATGTGTGCTAAGTTAGTGTTATTTCCTAATAGGTTGGGAGTTTGTAGATCTCATATTCGTATTAATTGCAATTATTTAAATTTAAAAGTATAAGCATTTTCCCCTACTTTTTCTGTGTGTCCGACCGTGTCCGTATGGTTATTAATGTTGGAAAATCGGAACCGCACGCTTAGACTCACAACGAATAAATCACTCAGGATCTTGGGATACTATCGTCACAGAAAACAAACTAGAGAAAAAGGAACAGAAAAACAGTACACATAGATATACGAGGTTCGGCAACTTGCCTACGTTCTCGGGAGCCACACCAGTCTACTGTGAACGGAGAAAACTAAAGATTACAAGTCCTCTTTCCTCTATAAGAAAAGTTTTCTCCTACACACACTCTCTCTCTAGAATTCTCTCTGGCTACAGCCCCTCACTTCTCTCTAGAATTCTCTCTGGCTACAACCCCTCACTTTTTCTGCTCAAGAAATAAATGAATACAGCAACTAAAATTTATAGGCAAACCCTAAGTGACAGATGGACCCCTCCAACCGACTTGAGCCGCGGCCCACGACCCATCTTGGTCACGAGCATGCTTGTCGCGCGCTACTTACCGCGAGTCTAACCGCGTGCCTACCTTTCGCGAAACTCTCTGGGTTGGTCGCGGACCACCTACCGCAGAACCCTCTGCATGGGTCACAGATCTCTGTTGCTGAAACTTGTCTGCATCCCCAACAATCTCCCACTTGAAGATAACTGAAGCAAACCAATATCAACAACCTCAATCAATAGTGGACGTAGTGAACTTCACCCCTCTTAGTGCGACTCCGGCCCTCCAACTCCTCACGCGCAAAGGCCAACTGAAGTTGAGCACAACTTCAGTTTCTTGATGGTGACCGACTTTGTCAACATATCTGCTGGATTTTGGCTCCCCAAAATCTTCTCTAGTAACAATTCCCCTTCTTCCAAAAGCAAGCGGATGAAATGGTACCTCAAATCGATGTGCTTCGTTCTGGCATGAAATACTGGATTCTTCGTAAGGTGTATAGCACTCTGGCTGTCACTAAAAAGAACACTGTTCTCCTGCTTGAAACCCAACTCACCCAGAAAAGCCTTCAACCAAATCATCTCATCAGTGGCCTCCGTGACTGCTACGTACTCAGCTTCTGTCGTGGACAAAGTTACCAACTTCTATAGACGCGAGACCCAACTCACCGCTGTTGATCCCAAAGTGTAGACATATCCTGTGGTGCTTCGCCTTGTATCGTGATCACCCGCGAAATCTGCATCCACATATCCTCTAACCACCAAGTTTGTTCTCCTAAAATACAGTGATACATCCGCGGACCCGCGGAGGTACCTCAGTAACCATTTGACAGCTTCCCAATGCTGCTTCTCCGAATTGCTTGCAAACCTGCTCACAACTCCCACGCACGATGTCCGGTCGCGTGCAGACCATCGCGTACATCAGACTACCAATGGCTGAGGCATACGGTACCTTGGCCATGTGCTCCTTCTCAGCATCTGTCTTTGGAGACTGCACGTCAGAAAGTCTAAACTGACTTCCCAGAGACACGCCAACTGCCTTGGCGTTTTGCATATTGAACCTTTCCCGAACCCGTTCAATATACTCAGCTTGACTTAACTTCAAGACTCCTTGAGTTTTGTCCTTGCTGATCTTCATCCCAAGTATCTGCTTCGCTGCACCCAGATCTTTCATAGCAAACTCTGCTGCCAACTGTTGCTTCAACTTGTTTATCTCGCATAAACAGGACCCCGCTACAAGCATGTCATCTACGTAGTGTGTAGAGATCATACCACCGTTGCACTATCCATCTAAGCGGAAGGATAGTACAACGGGGTATGATATGAAGTGATATGATTAGTAAAAACATGAAAGCGAACTACTGCCTGGCACATCCCGCCAGGCTAGGAAATAAAATCAATAGTCGTGGTTAGAAATGACCAAATGATAACCATCACTGAGTAGTAGCAGCAACAAAGCAAATCGGCAACAAGAGAGGCTGAGCAGCTACTACAGAGGAACAAGGCACTAAGAAGAGGCTCGAACCAGAGATGACGGTATCCAACAGGGGGCCCCACCCTGCACACCATGCCCATTCCATCCGGCCTAATACTCTCTGATCCAAGCCTAATGCTCGCCAAAACAACCATTCTCAGCCAACTACCAACGACCACAAACTCTAGAGATGGGATAAGCAATCCAAGACACAAATACTCCAACCAAACCCAGAAAACAAGCATAATACCCATTTCGAAAGAACAGTTACTACAAAGGGACAGGCACCAAAAAGTGGCTCGAACTGGAGATGATGGAATCCGACAAGGTTACCCTCCCAAGCACCCTGCACACCACGCCTATTCCATCCAGACTACTACACTCTCAACCTAATCCCCAAGGCTCGCTAAAACAAGAAGCGAGATAGCTTAAGAACCAAAACAATGCATAACCACCGAAAAGGCCTCACGAACTGCAAGTGAGACCGAGCTGTCCCTTTCGATCAGAGCAATACCCTAATCTAATCAATGACAACTCGCCAAATTTCCCCTTTCAATCAGAGCAATACCCCAATCAAATCAATGACAACTCGCGAAGATACCCCTTTCAATCAGCGCATAATCACCAATTTAGTCGAAGATAACCTCAGACACACCACACTACACTAAAGAACTAGGCCAGAGAAGCAAAGAAACTCAGAATATGAGAAGCTCAGCAAAAGCATGAGCAATCAGCCCCAAATTGGGCAACTTCGGAGCAGCTGTGAGCAAGTTGTCCATGGTATACATGTTTGGTCAATTCTACCAGCTTAACGGGCCCACCCACTAGTAGATTGAACAATATCCAATTGCATATAGCTGTGAAAACTATTCCAAAACCAGACCCCAGTTTTGAAACACCAGTAATCAAATTGGATGGCAGTTTTCAATAACAGTTCAATCAACAATAGTTCAACAGTGCAACAACAGTTTCAATGAATCTCTTCATTGGTGAACCTGTACAGTCCCTATGAGCAATCCATCTCTGGATTCATCTCATCTTTGTGAACCCGAACTGTTTAAAGCAGCAATGAGTGTGTCTATTTGATTAATATTCCGTAGCACAAGCACTCATGAACCTCTCTGAGTTTTAACGACTATAAAAGGGCTCACCGATCTACCCAAAAGGTTGAGAACCCCTTCCTTTGATAAAATGTACGAGTATGAAACAGGAATAAAACTGAAGATGAAGATCTGCATAAATCGGACAGATTCAGCAGATTGAGCTTAATTACCAAATTGAGCTTAGATTACCTCAAATTTGGTGAGAGCTTAGATTACTTCGGTTTTGAAGATGGGTTCTCTGATCGACGGCGGGAAAAAACTAGGGGTGTCCACGGTCCGGATCGGATCGGATTCGTATGAATCCAATCCTAATCCGTATCTCACGGTTTTTAGAAAATACAATCCAATCCTAATCCAAAAGTCGTACGATTCGGTTTGGATTTCGAACCATGAGTCACGGTTCGGTCCCGGTTTTATCCACGGATTTCCTTCCATAAACATTAAACTCTAAAAAACGCAAAATTACTTCAACTACTGTATTACATATCATTCCAAATTTCTAGTTCAAAATTCAGTCCAGGTTTCATCAGCCATTGTTACATCCACGGAGCAGCAGGAGGTTCTATTTACACAGTGGTAGTAGCTGACTACAAGTTATAAATCAGAGGGGGAAGGCAGGTGAAGTAAAAGTAAGGAATTTCATATAAGGAGCAGATTTCCTTCGGTCATTGTTATGAACTTAAAATTGTTAAAAAAATTTCATAACTAGTAGAATTATAATTATTTATAAATATTACACACACACACACACATATATATATATTTTTTAATTTTTTTAATTTTTTAAATATCTCACGGTTCGGTTCGGTTAATCCACGGATTTGAAATAAAAATCCAATCCTAATCCGTATCTCACGGTTTTTTAATTTTCAAATCCGTGTCCAGACCATTAATCCACGGACAAAATTCAAAAGGCACAGATCGGTTTGGTCCGGACCGGTTTCATGATTCTCGGTTTTTCTTGGACAGCCCCTAGAAAAAACCCATGAAAACCCCCTCTAATCAGTCCGACTGACTAGGAATCCGATGCCCACAGAGACGGACCCAGATTGAAGATGATCGGTACCTTCTTGTTGAGGCGAACCCAGGTTTAGCTGAGACGGACCCAGAGTGAGCTGGAACCGATTCCTCCCGACGCCGTACCGTCGATTGGTACAGCTTGAAGATGAACGGGGAAACCCCACTTTAACCCTTGACTGAAAATGCCCGAAATTATCCCCTAGAAACCGAATGTTTGAAGGGAGGTCCAAAAATGGATGATTTATGGAGAATTTCTGGAAGGAGGAGTGAAATAGAGAGAGAAGCTCGTATTCACATGTTCATAACAGTGTTTTGAGATTCTAACCAAATCGTGGCTTGCCAATGCATTCGGACAAAGGGTAATGATATTTGAGAAAATAGGATTTTTTGCCCCCATTATATCTCAGCTTACTCTAGGTGTAATGTGAACTACATCTTAGTATTATTCAAATTACAACGAGCACGAGATTCCGTGCGTGCATGGAGCGATAAATCCTAGTTAGAAACAAGGAAATATCCCAAACTATATTGTCCTCACAAAGCCTGATCAAATATCATTAGCCTCATTCCCTATTCCCTCTTAAATTTTTATAAAGCTCTACGCGAAAGTTTTGACTATGAACTATTGGCTTTACACCATAACATGAGAACAGAAAAATCTTTGTGGACCGTTCCTAGGTATGAAACACAAATGTATTGGAAAACACGAGATAATTAATGTAAACCAGCTTCCATGTCTTACATCGGATCACCAGTCAACATTATCTATTAACTGTTGCAAATCTTTCATGTCCTTGCCAACGTTGAGAATATGACTCCAACAATTCGAGTTCAAAAAGTGCCGCATTGTGTAACATTAATAAATGGGATCCATTTGAAGATAGTACGTCTCTTGAGTCTATAAATATGCAATATTAGGTACAATAGATCCAATTTATGCAAGAGAAATGACACATAAGAGAAAACCATATGATCTACGCTAAAACAAGTTCCATCAACTTTTGCCTAGTTTCTTGGGCAGCTTTAGTTGCTTGTCTGTTCAAAACAAACCTTGAGTAAAAGAGCGGCTACAAATTATTTGAAGATGGTGCGTCAGTGGCAATTATAAGGTACTATAAAGATTATAACGTAAAATACAAAACTTTCAGTAAGAGCCATATACAGAAATAAATTAAAACCAGACTTACTTTCACCAATTCTCACCGTATCCTAATAAACATGTGTAGGAGACATCTCCATTGGCTTAATTTCTAAAACCCTCACCATATACTGATAAGCATGTATAGGAGCCATCTCCATTGGCTTACCGTCTCAAGCTCATACTTTTTCTTTACCTCTTTATTACTGTTGAAAGATGCTTCATTTTCACTCCCTTGACATTGGAGCAAAAGTCTAGCTGAAATTAATAGGTTTAGGCTTGGAATCCTCAATGAAACCATCCTCGGCGGGGGTCTCTTGGGTGAAGGTGCTAGTGAAATGCCCAATCACTTCATTAATCAAATGCCAAACTCAATCACAAGCTATAGAGGGAAAAAAAATCCACCTTTCTATCTGTTTTATCTTTGATGGTATTGTATATGCCCTTTAAAAAAGACCACAAAGCACCATCAATATCAAATGAGGCACGTACCCAACTTGGATTAGTCAGAAAAGCAAAGAAAAGGGTATGTTTCTGAAGAAGAAAATTAAAAACAACAATCTTCAAGTTAAAAAAGAATCATCATTTTAAATGGAAACACACTTGGAAATTAGAGTGTTTTTAGATTAATGCATCATATTTTAAGCATATGCCTTCATTTTTGTTGGAAGATGAGGAGATTTTTAGTATTTGAAAGAGGAAGATATGTTTAAGACAAGGATGGAGGAAGGAGTATTTGTATTACAATTCAACTCAAATGTTTTGGCTTGATACAAAATGACTAGAACTCATCCCTATTTATACTACTCTATGGATAATTCTAGTCTAAATATTTCTTACAAGATATTTTTTGTAGAGAATTCTTTATACATGTGCTCTAAAAAATATAGATATTTTGACAATGAGCTTCTAGATCTCTAGAAGCTCGATATTAAGAATCCTCCAAAAATATCTTCTATATTTGGATTTATCTCTTGGGCTTCCAAATATTATATTGGATCAAGAACAATCAAACACCCTCCCTTAAACTTGATTTAGTAACTCCAAGGAAGGACGTTCTTAGCTTGAAGAAAACTTCATGCTTGAGTAGCTTGGTGAGAATGTCGACAATTTGATCTTGTGACTTTGCGAATGTCAATTGAACCTCCTTCTTTGCCATGCATTTTCTTATGAAGTGATATCTTGTATCAATGTGCTTGCTACGATCATGGAAGACTGGATTCTTGGCTAATGCTATCGCCGATTGATTGTCTACGAATATCTCCGTTGCTTCTTCTTGTGCAAAGTTAAGCTCATTTAGTAAGTTCCTTAGGCACATAGCAATGCTATGATAGCATGACATCCACATATTCGGCTTCACAAGTGGAAAGGGTGACTGTCGGTTGCTTCTTTGAAATCCAAGTGAAAGCTGTGGTACCCATATTATAAAATAAGAAGCCGATTGTACTCTTTCGATCATCTAAGTCTCCGGCCCAATCGCTGTCACTAAATCCAACAAGTTGAAAGTTGTTAGATGATGAATAAAATATGTCGAAATGAAGTGTAGCTTTGATGTAGCGAAGAATCCTCTTAGCCATTTTTAAGTACGTCATGGTTGGTTCCTCCTTGAATCGACTCACAAAGTACTCCAACTCCGAATAGTATATCCGGTCTTGTGCATGTCAAGTAGTGCAAGCTTCCCACCAAGCTTTTGAAATATGTTGGATCCACCTTTTTCCATGATCAAGTCTTGACAACTTGACTCCACATTCCACCGGTATGCTAATTGGTTTGCAATTAGCCATGTTTGAATTTCTTGAGAACCCGGGAAAAAAAAAAAGAATTTCTTGAGAACTTCCTTCGCATAACCTTCTTGGGAGATGAAGATCCCATCTTTCCTTTGCTTTATTTCGATCCCAAATTGTGGCCCCTCTAGAGTTTACATTTGTGATCGGGACTGTTCATTTTTTCAAGCATGTTGAGCATAACATGTGTGCAAAAAATCATATTGATCGGTCATTGGTACAAATATGATTGAGATACATTTGTCTTATATTTTATTCTCTAATCATATTGTCCATCTATTTTTGTAAAGAGAATGGTATCCAACCTTATTGTCACAAATATCCTATAAATTTGATTTTTTGCATGAGTGATCTACTCAACATTTCTGACAAAATGAACGATTTAGATTACCGATATAGATTACAGAGGACCCACAACCGGAGGCACTACGGGGTGTATTGCTTTGAGGTATTACAGGAACCCCAAATCCATATCACAGGCTCTGTTCCGCTATATAACTCAAATAAGTTCTTTTTCTGAATTAAAAGGGATGTATGGTGAGAGAATAACTTGTCTTGTAAAACGGAAAATAAGCATTTAAAAAATAAAAACCTTAGCGGAAAGACTGATAACTTATAAACGAAAAAAGAAAAAAGTGAAAGATCATACATACTGAATATTGATCCTGGTTATAATAAATAAACATTATTCCCACTATTTGTAAACAATTATTCCGCTCTACTACAAAACAAGAGGCAATATATATGTATTTCTAGTATCCAACAAGAAGTGTAATACAAAAGTGTAAAAACCATCTCATAAATTTATCCATGTTTATACATACATATATATAGACTTCAGATCTCTGCATCAATCTCCAACACCAAATCGTGGGGTCCCAAAATAGAAGCCATGGTGACTCCTTTACGCTGAGGAAGCTGATTGATCTTGTTTGATTCTTCCTCTGTTAATGACCAATCAAATATCCCAAGGTTTTCCCTCATCCTTTGCTTGTTGAAGCTCTTTGTTACTATACTCACCCCTTGTTCATAAACCCATCTCAGAGACACCTGCAAATTAAGACCAGGGATCGATAATTAGTTTCTCAATGAATTTTGCTCTCTCTATATATAAGGTGGGTCATATGACTCATATCCATGTGTCTTTTTCTTTGTACTTTTTTTATTTTTATTTTTTGTTAGTTTCACGGTAAATTAAATAAAACTAACTTCCATTTATCTTTTCTAAAGTTCTTTCAACTATGGTCTACATTTTTGTACTTTTGTAATTTCTTTCGTCAAAACGAATAATTAATTCAATTTTTTTTTGGTGAGATCCTAAGAAAAGGTATAGTAAATAGTAAAAAATACCTACAAATAGGCCTTTTTTTTTGGGTGAGATCCTAAGAAAAGGTATAGTAAATAGTAAAAAATACCTGCCAAGAGGCCTTTAGCCCAACAACATCAGGGGGTGCACTAAGGTGCTAGATGTAAAAAGGTCAAGAGTTCAACTATTTTAAGGTGTTAATCTAATTATTCTAACAATACTAACTTTCGTTGAAAAGAATAAAAAATAAAAAGTAGCAAAGTTACCTACTGTCTTTAGGGGTAATCAATTTAGTTCAAACAATTCTTAATGAAACTCTCGTGGACAATTTTAAGTTGTTCTCCTTAGTGTTTTTGGCATTTTGTCTTTATTCAAAAAAAAATTCGCGTTTATTAGTTTTGTGCCAAACTTTTGTGGATTATTGATTCGTCTCGACAAGAGAAATCAAAAAAGTAGTTTTTTTTTTTCTTTTACCCTCATTTTTGAAAATATCCTAGATAAAGTTAAAAAAAACCCCGACTTTTGGCTTAGGTTTAGCTATTAGTGAGGCTGCTAACGCTATATATGGTGATGGTTTACTTATTAGTTTTACCACGTGCGCGGTGTACGTTTGGTGTATGCTAAATAGGGTACCCATAGTTTTATTGTTTGTACTCCTTCCGTCTTGATTTATTTGTCCCCTTTTTGACTTGTACATGTCCCAAATTGACTGTCCAATTTCAAAATCAATGGATAAAATGATGTAAATATTCAAATCAAAGGATCAGATTTGGTTTCCTTAATAAGTTGGAAACCCGAGATTGGATAAACAAATTGGGACGGAGGGAGTATATTATTTGTTTCTTCGTTCTTTGTGACTTGGCTTCTCACTAACTCCGTCTTCCCTTGGGTCTTGGAAGGCATATGATAGTCCAGTGCTTACGTGCCAAAATAGTTGGGATATTCCTCATTGATTTTGATGCCGGTCTCTTTGTTCCCTTTAGTGTTTGTATACACTTTGTTCAAAAATTAATGAAATCTTCTTTTGCCTTTCCGGAAAAAAAAAAAAAAAAGGAGAGAGGAGAAGCATATGCCGGGAACTATTCCGGTTTAGATTTCTTTCTTCAAGTTTGTACAGTGAGGAACATGACTTCAAAATTACCAACTCAACAAGTACACGCTAAGAGATTAGTCAATAAAATAAGTCAAACAAAGAATTAAAATTCGTACACGCTTTTGGGGTTCACTTACTCCCAATATCTCATTAACTTGCCGCATGGGCCATTGAATTAAAGTAATAAAAAAAATTAGTAATAAAAATTTGTTTTCGTCCCTTGAAGTACCTTTAGTAATCGAAATATCATGTAACAAAGTTGACTAACATGGGCCAAATGAGCATGAAAAAGTAAATAAGTAGTTATTTCTCATGAGTTGAATGTTCGAATTCAACGGAGGCCAAACACTCTAAATTGGGGCCACAAGAAAATTTGCCCGATCGTTGGCTTTAGGGCTCCTAAATTAGCCGTGATGCTCACAAGCTGGCCCGGATGTTTGCTTATAGTAATAAACAATAAAACTAATGTAGGACAAAAATGGAGAGTTTTTGTATTTTATTTTTATTGTTTTAGAATAAGATTTTGACTAGGAATATTTTCGTTTAGGTTAGAATTATTAACTTTCCGTATTCAGTTTGATTTTGATTTCTACCTTTATTAGAATTCTTGGTCTACAAGAATTAAGATTTTATTTTAATTAATTAGGAAATATCTTTTTTTTAATGCCGCAGCATGATTTAAGATTTCTTTTACAGTAGGATTTCTAGGGTTAGGGTCTTATAAAAAGGGCTGTAACCTATTCAATTATTGAACTTTTAAAGCTTTTATCAATAATATTGCAGAGATTCTCTCTTTCTTTCTTGTGCGCAAGGTTTGCTTGTTATGACGAGTTGTTTATCTCGTTTGGACTAGTACGCTAACTAGTCTCTCGTGAATTCCGTTGCGTCAAAAACAAAGTCGACTAAGTGTAATTACCTGGGCAGTGGTTTTTCCTCTAGCCTTGGCTATCTCGTCAAGGACATCACACTCCACAATTCTATTGTCACCCCATTTAGTACCATTGGCACCCAAAGGAGAGTATGCAGTTACGTGAATGCCCTTTTCCTTACAGAACTCCCTCAGTTGCTTTTGATTCCAAAGAGGGTTCATCTCCACCTTTACCAATAATCAAACAACGGAAAAAAATCAAACTCATCAAACATTTTCTCATTTGTCCATTAAACTAGAGTTGTGCACACGACATGTTTGTGCTACATATGGAAAATCTTGAAAATAGAAATTGGATGAAGAGATGTGGGGAAGGGAATTGTAGCATGACTCAAATAGTTGGTAGAATTAAAAAAAATTTGAACGAGAGACATTGCACCGATGCTTGTTTTATGAAAATCTTAGAAAATTAAACTTGAAACAATTGATACTATAAAAAGGAAACGAAGTAGTTGAGAAAATAAATTAAAGCAAAAAATTTTAGGAGAAATTTGATTCACAGTACAATTCCAATCACTGAGATTGAGGTTGGGATCTTTAAAACATAGTATTATCCTTTATTGCAAGCTGGTCTTTTTAGAGATTCTTATATAATAAATATTTATTTCTTGATTTTTTTTCTACTATGTACAAGACTCTGAAAAGTTCAAAAGTAATCAAACTTGAAAAAGTCTACTAAAGATGAGCAAAAAAAAAAAATAAACAGCTTGGATTTCTTGGGTTTGTTCACTAGCTAACATTTTTGAATTATTGTTCGTGTTACCCTTTACTTTTCAGGTTCTCTCGTCCAATAAAAGCGAAAAAGTAATGGTTTTCCATAAAGTAAAACTGGTTTTTTTTTCCTAATGCAAAACATATCCTACAAAAAAGCACACATTTTAGTGAAAATTAACAAAGATCTCTCTTTTCTTTTTCTTTTTCTTTTTCTTTTTCTTTTTTCTTTTTTTGGAAAGGAGAAAACAAAGATGGTGGAATTTATAGTCTGGATCAGTTATATATAGGAGTATATATACTTGATTGACAGCCGGAGGGATTTGGGCTACGGAGAGGAGCTCATCAAGCTTTCTGCAAGAGAAATTACTGACGCCAATGGCTTTGGTGAATCCAAGTTTCTGGCACTCCTCCATGCCTTCCCACACTAACTTGATATCCATGGGGACAATATGGTCTTTTGGGACTGGGGTACTGTTAATATGTTGGGTCAGCCTAATTGGCCAGTGTATCAGATACAGATCCACGTACTCCAGTTGAAGATTCCTGCACCAAACCAAAATCAATCAGTCAACAAAAAACAATTTTACTTCGGTCGTTGCCGGTCAACACCAAACAGACAAAGATGCTTTTTATTTCTCAATTAACTGCTACAAACTACTTTTTTTTTTTTTTCCGGGTCAAACGGAATATCATAAAACGATTACGGAGCAGAGTATACACATATTAGTTAGTCTTATAGAAACTAGGGGACCTAGGAACTAGTCTAGCAGCTGCCTAATGTTCAGGCTATCTCTCAAGACAAATTCTCTCATAACAACAGGTATGTCCATAACAAACACAAGTTCATCTGTTTGTTCAGCACCTAATTTAGCAAGATAATTTGCACATTGATTGGCTGAGCGGTAAGTGTGACTGCTACAAACTATTACTCCTACTAGTCAATGAATAACGTGTTCAGCGCACATGTGTTTATGGTGTTGGGAGGACAGAGGATTAGTTGGGCACACCATTTTGACTGTAGATTACGTATTTTGTTGCCATGTATCGGTTTTCCGATACTCAGATCGATACCCTTACCCTTTGATAATAGAGAAAGAAGCAGTCGATATACGTATCATAATAAATAAATAAATATTGATAAAACTCCTTCTATACGGCTATATCTATTATTAGGCTACGTTCTTATGAACTTAACTTAAATTTGAAAATTTTGTTCTTATTTGAATTTTTTTTTTGTATTTGTTAGTTTTGCGTCAAACTTTTATGGATAATTAATTTGTCTCGATGAGAGGAATCGAAAAAGTAAATTTTTTTTACTTCTATCCAAGTATTTTGAGAAATAACCACTTTTTTAGGCTAAAAAGTGATTTTTTTTTTGGTGCTAAAATGTGGTTATTTCTCAAAATACTTGGGTAGAATTAAAAAAATTTACTTTTCCGATTTCTTTCGTCGAGACGAATCAATAACCCACAAAAATTTGGCGCAAAACTAACAAATACGAAAAAAAAATCAAATAAGGACAATTTTTATATTTAAGTTAAGCTCAATGACCATATGGGGACCTCTTTTTTAGGGATTTCGAGCTCATCTCTTCGTTGCAGTGGCGTAACCAGGATTTCTATAAGGGGTGCCAAAACTTAAAGTTCAATCAACTGAAATCTTACTACTTTTTTTTTTTTTTGGGCAAACGAAAATTAATCTTACTACAATAGTGCATATATATATATATATATATTGCCGAAGCGGGGTGCCCGGCACCCACCCTTGCATGTAGTTCCGCCCCTGCTTCCCCTTTACTTTTTCATCGGTGTTATCAAAATTTACAGTATCGACTGTCGGCCGACTGTGAATATGTATTGCTTTGTATTCGATCTTTAGCCCGCTACTACGAACTCTTCAAGTGCTATAACTCCAAAAATGATTTACAAAAATTCATGGCCCCTGACACCTGATTCATAATACACATCAGTAATATTCCACTACTGTTACCGATTCTAAGTGCGCTACCGCTATTTAAAACCTTGTATGTGGCCGTGTTCCCGGTAGTCTAAATAATTTCTCAGACACGGTGACATACGTATATAACGTTTTATATGTATATCAAAATCAATTACGTACTATTTTGTTGCACACGAACAGTAAAATTGGTAATGCACATTTCGATGTGAGAAACTTACTGGAGGCTCAATTTGATGGCCGGAACCACTTGATCGCGGTGACCAAAGCTGCACCAAAGCTTGGTAGTGATGAAGAGTTCATCACGAGACTTGATGAGTCCCAGACGGAGAGCCTCGGCTATGGCCTCCCCAAGTGGCTGCTCCGAGCGGTACGCAAAGGCGGTGTCGAAGTGGCGATATCCAGCTCTAATGGCTTCGACGATCGCGTTTTTCGCGGTTTCTACATCCGCCGGAGGATATGTGGCAGTTCCCATGCCGATAACTGGCATGACACAAGTTTGCCCCAAGGTTATCGCAGGCATATACCCCATGTTGTTTTGTAGTACTTCTTGGGAACTGGAGTATGTGGTTTGTCTGTGTTACAACTTAAGGTCTATATATATATATATATATATGGATATGGAGATTGGTCCCTCAAATCCTTGTGGACCGGCCCTAAGATTGAACGTAGTCAGTTTTGGTGGTCTTATTATATTGTTGGCACTAGGCATCTTACCATGTCGCTGTAGGAGGAAAAAATTCTAGCGCAGATGCATTCACATACGTACGATAAGTTATTAATTGCTCCCGGGTGACGGTGTTCCAAGGGCCTTTTTAGTTTTCACCACGCATTGATGTGGGCTCCACCACTAAATGTGCAGTTGGATTTTCACTAATTTTTGTTAGAAAAGGAGCCCCCCTCCGAGCACAGGGTAATCACTCCACATCTACCAACTACCCATTTGAAAAAAATTTAATTATGCCTCCATTATTGAATGATAAAATTGATCTCCCAAATGTTCGGACCTGATGCCGAGTTATCAAAATTAAAAGGTGAAAGAAAAATGCACCGACCACAAAACCAAGTCAAGATGCTCAGTTGGGATTAGGGAGAGTATATAATAATTTAGTGGGGTCTCTACATATGGTGGATGAGTACGTGTGTTAAGTCATTATGTGGTGGTGCTCTAAGGTCACCTAATAAATTTTCGATTAAGGGCACCAATATTCAGAAAGGATCAATTATTTTTTGCAAAAACAATTCGAGTAATTTACAGTGTTAGAATTTTACGAGTACTACTGAATTTTTTAAACAATGCATGCATTTAATCTGCATATTAATAGTCATTTTTCTCGTTTCTCCTCCTTTGAATCTACGTAAGTTTGACGTAGGGAAGATGCATGCATGTAAATGTATGGTATGCATTAATTGACCAAATTTTGTTTGCTGAACGCCAAGGAATATAAGTATTTATTTTTTAAATTAAAGATAATATATTGTAAGAGAATGACCTGTCTCGTAAAATAGAAAATAAGTACTTAAAAAAATAGGTTTTGCAATTGACAAATGTTAGGATCTAAACACACACGCACACGATTTACGAGTATAAACAGTAAAGAAATCAACACAGCAATATACGTGGTTCCCCAAAATCGGGTACGTCCACGGGAGCGGCTACTGTTCTTATTATCACAGTTCCAGTACATTAGGGTTTTACAATAGGGAGCCTTATACTAGCTATTTATGACTTGATGTTGTCTAACGATTTTTAATATAAACTTAGCTGTCTAATGTTGTTGTCGAAAGTTTTGAAGTCATCCATTGATTGGGTCAAGAGATATGATGTCCACACAAATTATGTGGATGGAACACGTGACACTCGGTCATTTTTTCCAAAACAATTTTGTACGTTTGTCAACAATCTTGAATCGGTTGACATTATAATTGTTGGGCCATGCCATTGGAGTCACACGTACAACATATATGAGAAGAAAAACTCCGATTTGTATTAATTAAACGAAATACAAGCTATAATTGTCGTGTCACAGAAGTCACATGTACAATATATCATGAGAGGAAAAACTCCGGTTCGTATTATTAATATTCAAGTACAAAATAGAGTACTACAACTACAAGCTAGCCATGAAAAAACCCTCCCTGTTGTGCCGAACACGAAATTGAGAATATAACAAATCAACAAGCGATAAACAAGAACACAAGGATATACGTGGTTCCGCTCAAGCACAAAGCAAGAACGTCCACTATAAACGGGGAGAGAAACAAAGAGCCGGCTATACCCGTAACTCTACTTGAAGCACCAAACAGATATCTAGGGACAAATCTCTGGTGGAACCCAAAAGGGAGACACAAACCCTTGGTGGAACTCTAAGAGATGAACAAAACCATAATATCTAAGCCCTTGAACAAAAGACCATAACCCTAGCAACCCCCAAGGTCCCTATTTATAGGAAAACACTAAATAAACCTAAACCGAATAGGAAAAGGAATCCTAGTCAATTTAGGAATTCTAGTCAATTTCCAACAAATCTCCACCTTGACTTGAATTCCATCGAACTCAACACTATAGGTAATCCTCTCCTTCAATCGCTCATCTCCCCCAAAAGCCCCCCACGGGGCAATCACCAACGGCACAAACGAACAAGGCTCAAGCACACCTGCTTGACCTTGTAAACGCGACTTAGGAAACCCAGCTGCACATGCCTCCAAATTGAGCCTCTATCTTCCAACGGGCACCTCCCACCCAACGCATCCCTCTCGGATACACACGAAGATCTGCTCAAACTCCCCACAGAGTTAATTACCGACTCCACCACGGAGTTAAAAACCCAAAACTGAGTCAACCTCGAATTCACCGATGAAGAACCCAAAGATGTAGCACCCACAATCGTACTACCATCAAGCACATAGAGGTTATTTGATTTCCGACCCTTCATCAAAACACGAGCACCCTTCAAAACCCTCAAGACTCCACCTTCAGCGGTATGCTTCCAACCCAAAGAGTCAAGAGTGCCTAAAGAGATAAGGTTCCTTTTCAAATCTGGTACATGTCGAACACCAAACAACGTCCTCACAAAACCATCATGCATTCTGACTTTAACTGTTCCAATCCCAACAATTCTACAGGGCATATTATTCCCCATAAGAACTGTACCACAACTGACCGATTCATAAGTATTGAACCAATCTTTATTCGGACACATGTGGTAAGAACATCCGGAGTCCAGAATCCATTCGGCATTCGAACAGACATCACCGACACTCACAGAAAGAACCATAAGTGAATCGTCGAAATCCTCTTCAACAATACCA
This sequence comes from Rhododendron griersonianum, assembly GCA_018127125.1. Taxonomy (NCBI): domain Eukaryota; kingdom Viridiplantae; phylum Streptophyta; class Magnoliopsida; order Ericales; family Ericaceae; genus Rhododendron; species Rhododendron griersonianum. Next base: position 25,820,951 of record CM030796.1, on the reverse strand, counting down.
GCAACAACCTTCTCTTCAAAATTGTCCTTATTTTTCAACCTAGGACAATTTCTCACCATATGCCCGTATTTCCTACTGTAAAAACACTTTACTTCCTGATTTGTGGAACGAGAGCCAGAAACCCCTCTACTGCTATTATCCCTCTCATAAGTTCTTCCTTGCACCACCAAACCATCAGCATAAACCTCACTTTCACCAGATACCTTTTTCCTTAATTCTTTTGAATATAAACTAGATTTAACATCCTCCATGGAAATCGTATCTCTCCCGTAAAGTAGGGTAGTAACAAAATGCTCATAAGACGCAGGCAAAGAACATAACACAATAAGGGCTTGATCTTCATCATTAATCACAACATCAATATTTTTAAATCCATAATAATTCGATTTAACTCATCTAGATGGTCTTTTACGGGCGTACCTTCCCTCATACGAAACGTATAAAGGCGCTGCTTCAAATACAACCGGTTGGTAAGAGACTTCGTCATATAGATACTTTCTAACTTCAACCAAATACCGGCAGTAGTATCCTCCTCCCCAACCTCGCGAAGCACATCATCGGCTAAACACAACTGAATCGAACTGAGCGCCTTCGCATCGAGATCCTCGAACACACTATCCTGCATATCAGCAGGTTTCTTCGATTTCCCCAACAAAGTCTTGTGTAATCCTTGTTGAACAAGCAAAGCCTTCATCTTAATACGCCATAAACTGAAGCTAGTGCTCTGCCCATCGAACTTCGCAATTTCGAAACGAGTCGCCATTGAAACGATCACCAATTGCACAATACACAACAGAAAACAAAAGCCTCGGATTGAAACCCAAAGCTCTGATACCAATTTGTTGTGCCGAACACGAAATTGAGAATATAACAAATCAACAAGCGATAAACAAGAACACAAGGATATACGTGGTTCCGCTCAAGCACAAAGCAAGAACGTACTCCACGGGGAAAAGAGCAAGAGGATCCACTATAAACGGGGAGAGAAACAAAGAGCCGGCTATACCCGTAACTCTACTTGAAGCACCAAACAGATATCTAGGGACAAATCTCTGGTGGAACCCAAAAGGGAGACACAAACCCTTGGTGGAACTCTAAGAGATGAACAAAACCATAATATCTAAGCCCTTGAACAAAAGACCATAACCCTAGCAACCCCCAAGGTCCCTATTTATAGGAAAACACTAAATAAACCTAAACCGAATAGGAAAAGGAATCCTAGTCAATTTAGGAATTCTAGTCAATTTCCAACACTCCCCACTCTCTCCTGTTCTTGCTCTGTTTCTCACACACCTCTCTCTCCTAACTCTATACATGCAGATATAGACGACTAGAGAACAAAGAAGAAAAATCAACAACTAGGGCGGCCGTTCAATGCATGCCGGCCAGCCTCAAATACAACTAAGATATCACACTCAGACTTCTCTTATGGGGGGACCTCGATCCATGACTGTAAAAGTCAACAAGGTAAAATGAATTAGCTAGTATCATAATTTTTACATGTAAAAATACATAATTGAGATGATGCATTAATTAATGAGGTTTAATAAGAATATAATTAATGAATAAATTTTGAGGCATTCAATTCATTTATGTAAAATCACCAGTAGAATACAAATTCTTTAACACCATAAATACAAGGGTTGGTTAGGTTCCATGCATGGATAATTAGTACTTGATTTCAATATTCCTCAATATGTAGTTGGGGTTCAAATCTCCATATATCCGGTTGATGGGAACCTACAGTATTTTTTAGCTGCATGCCATAGTGCTAGGTGAGATCGTAATTAGCTTTGGTCAAGAGAACTATGTAATTATATAGCTTCGGTCAAGAGATCGAACTATGTGATCGATGCTGACGACAATAACGGATATATAAGTGAATTGAAGTAGCCTATTTAAAATTCATTTTTTTGTTTAACAAATCGATCAAATTGATAAAACTTATACACAAAAATCCTGTTTGCGGGCTGATAGAGGTAGAAGAATGAAATCAAACTAGTTACATAAACATCAAATTATCTTCAAGAAAGAGCCTTAATTCCAATCAAACTACCTGAAGGGATCCAATAAAGGTAATTAACTTTTCGATCTGGAAGAACTTTCTTGTATGAAAGGGTCAAAAAAGCACTTCCCAAATTAGAGAAAGTATGGTAGTGACATGTAGCTGTACTTTTTTTAACATTGCTAAACTTTCTGAAAAAAATTGTGCTACATGGAACATCCATTCACACATCGATCACTGGTAATTAAGAAAAGCTGTAAAGATTTATGTAAAAATTAATGGATCGAAGAGTCTGGAATTTTTCTATAGAAGTTTTTGCAACTTTTTATTACTAGTGACAAAATTACTCGGTATTTTTTTTTGGGTATTGTGTTAGCGGGTTCGGACAGTATGTCTAAGCGAAAATCTTTTAATTTGCCAGCAAATTTCAATGGCCCGGATCCTTTTTTTTTTTATATGGAAACATAGATAATCACAAGCAGCCAGAGGATGTAAAAATGGAAGAGTCTGGCATTTTTCTATAATAGTTTTTGCAACTTTTTATTACTAGCTAGTGGCAAAATTACAGGGTACTTTTTTTGGGGTATTGTGTTACTGGCCAGGTTCGGACAGTACATCTAAGCGAAATTCTTTCAATTCGCCAGCAAATTTCAATGGCCAGGATCCTTATTTTTGTTTTGATATGGAAACGTAGATAATCACAATAAGCCAGACCGGAGGATGTCAAAATCTAGAAGGTTGACTTTGATGGTGATGAAATGAAAATGGCCTGCATTAATATGAAAGCTTTGAAAAATGAGAGTGGGAACTTGACAATTTCTTCAGTCATTATCTTAGACCATCTATTCTAGACCGCCCAACATGTTGGCAGCTGACTGACTGTTTCCAAAAATGTATAATGACATTTCTGTCCGTTTATATATGGAATAGTACTTCCGTACAATGCAATGAATTAAAAAAAAAAAAAAACCCAAATAAAGTTCATAAGCTCGGAGAGATAAAGAATCACCTCTGCGTCATTCATCAATTGAGTTATGAATTAAAATAAAAAGCAAGAGTTTCTTCTTGGACGTGCACGCCAAGCGTGCCCAACCCAGCCTGGGTTTTTCATCTTTGACAAAGTTGGGTTTTTTTTTTTTTGCAACAGCAAAAAGATTTTATTGGAAGATAACAAAGATTAAACGGATCTCGAGCATACCGGCAAAAAGCCGCCCGAAAACCAACACTAAAGGATGGCAAGAAGCCAACCAAACCAAAAAACCTAAAATCATGAAAACACCACAAGGGACAAGCCCGCAAACCCAAAAAACCACAAACGACTACAAGCAAAGGCAGCCCAAACTTAAGACCAGATAGAACAAAACACAAACTACACCCACACCCGAAACACACAAGGCCAAACACTTCCAACCACGCCTGAACCCCAAAAGAAACAAAAGACGAACAAAGACCAAAACCTCAGAAAGAAACCGAAGCAGCAGAACCGCGCATTTAAAACTCCAAAGAAAGGGAGGCATCTTCCTCGCGATCGTCATCATCCTCCAAATCAACATCAATCTGGTCTATTTATGGCTTGAAGCAGTCATCTAGACAATGGTATTTTAGATTTCATCGAGCTATTCAATCGAATGGGTTTGCGATGGCGAAGAAGACCATTGCGTCTATGTCAAACAATCCAAGGAAAGTTTCATCATATTATCATTATATGTTGATGATATATTATTGGCTGGAAATAATATAGAGATGATTGTCACCACCAAAGGGTGGTTGTCCTCCACTTTTAAGATGAAGGACGTGGGTAAGGCAGATTACATCCTTGGGGTTAAGATTATAAGAGATCGTTCGAAGAAACTTCTTGGTTTGTCCCAAAAGCCTTACATTAAGAAGGTTCGTGAACGATTTCACATGCATTATTGTAAGCCCATGGACACTCCTATTGCTAAAGGCGAAACTTTGTGTCGAAATATGTGTCCTAAGACTCAAGAAGAAAAGGAAAGAATGTCTCGAGTTCCCTATGCGAGTGCTGACGGCAGCCTAATGTACGCTACAATGTGCACTCGGCGCGACATATGTTATGCAGTTGGTTTTGTCAGTAGATTCTAGTCTAATCTTGGACTTGCTCATTGGAAAGCCATCAAGAGGATACTCAGATTTCTCATAGGAACAAAAGATTACGTACTTTGCTATCAGGGTTCAAATTTGCGCCTAATCGGCTATAGTGATGCTGATTGGGGTAGTGATCTGGATGAACGCAGATCAACTTCGGGCTTTGCGTTTTTGCTTAACAATGGTGCAATAACATGGAGTAGTAAGAAGCAAACCTGTATAGCTTTATCACCATGGAAGCAGAGTACGTAGCCTGCTTATCAGCAATTCAGGAAGTAGTCTAGTTGCAGAAGTTTTTTCAGCACCTTAGAGTTATCTCTGATACTTCAGATCTTGTTACAGTGCACTGTGATAGTATGGCAGACCTTGCCTATTCAAAGGATCAGAAGTATCATGGAAAAACTAAGCACATTGACATGCGCTACCACTACATTCGAGATATGATTGCGCAAAAAGAGGTGGTCCTGAAACATGTTTCTACGAGTCATATGATCGTCGATCCCTTGACAAAGCCTATAGCTAGAGATGCTTTTCAAGCTCATGTTAGGCATTTAGGGCTCCGTAGATTCTGATCATTTTTTTTTGTTTTTGAGTTGACCGTTATCTGTTGGGATATTTGTTTTTTTTAATAAAAATGATGTTATTTAATAGCATTGTTACCTACACACACATTGTCACGTGATAAGTATGTCAACAGGCTGAGATCAGCTCACTCACATGATTGATTGCCTCTAGCACTAGCGTGGTGAGCAGAGATGAGACGTGTGTATCTAAACATCGCCTTAGCTGATGCTAAGATGAGGTCTATATGTTTTTTTGACCATACATAGACAACCCACATTCTATGTAGCCTATGATGAGCCAAATGCGAGTTTTTTATTTGACGCTTAGAGTAGCGAGCGGATAGAAGACTCGGGTGAGGCGCTTAATTGATGACTTGACCAAGATCTGTACGGTGTGAATAGATTAGACATACACTCTTTTTTTTAAAGAGAACTCCACTGTAGCATGTATTTCATACTACATGATTCAACCAGAAATGGAGGTGAATGAATAGATCCCTACTTCATCACCGTGTGAGTCCAACGAGTCATAAAATGACTCAAATTATGCCCTTTATGACTTTTAGCTATGTCGCAAGATAGAGGTATCGGTGTCTGTTGCTTTAGCATGCTACCTATGATCATGATTGATTCGGTCTAAAGGGGCATCACTGGGTAAACGACCGTACCAAAGTTAAGTGACATGAGAGGGAAGGAAAGACTATTTGATAACACATCAACAATAATGTGGCTTACTGTCTACAGGTTATGATGCTAATAGTAAGCAATATGATCGTAAGCACATTATGTGATTTGATGGGTTAAGCATAGCTTTGAGTATTTGTACTCGAGAGGGATTAAAAATGCTTAATCCGATGTGGTCGAATGAGTCTAGGGCATACCGAGACATTTTTTATGGGATGTTACTATACCAGTTTTATTGGCTAAAATTTAGTAGTATAGTACTCCAATTTTATTTTTTTTGTAGATGCGCTCGGTGGTCGCACGGTCTATTACCAATATGAACAAGAGTTGTAAGAGAGAACGAGAAATCCATGGCTGAGTCATGCTCTCTCTTTGTGAGTGGGAGATGTAATCAATGCGCCCATGAGTGGGCAACTCAAGGGTTTATACTTGGGGAGCACTTATACGTGGGCAACCTAAAGGATTATGTCACGTCCTACATTTTCAACATAATAATAATAGTATTTTCGATAAAAGTCCATCACATTAATGCCCCAAAATACTTCCCATAATCCATCTGAGTTAACAAACAAGTCTGAAAGTTTACGATAATGGCACTCCGGCCCCAAATACCAAAATTTAATCAAAAGAGGGTAAGATTAAAGGTTACATGATCTCCACAGTCAAAGAGTACAAATGAGTTACAATTACATCTTTTCAAAAAGGGATGTACAAAAGATGCTAGAATAACTCTTCAATGTCAGCTTTCAAAAGGTTTGATGCCACACAAGCATTCCATGCACTCCAAAGTCAATACCCTTGCGGTGTACCTGAAAATAATAATAGGTTGAGCTACACTAGCCCAGTAGAGAAATCTTTGCTCAAACTATATGCATATGAAATGAACTATGCACCGAGATGAACATTGATACAAGAAAACTTCCCACATGAACAAGAGCAAGAGGATAAAGCTTGACACTCAACACCATTCACATACATGCTACTTAGTAGTCTCTAATATCTCCATTTTTATCATCTCAAGCGTTCTCGGTTTCCATTCCGGGCATTTAGGATCCCGTGCATCCGAATTCATTGCGGCATCGCACCATTCGATGGATCCGTGGCTTTCTTGTGCACTTCCGGGCATTTGGGACCCCGTGCATCCCATTTCCGGCATCACACCTTTTAGTGGATCCGTGGCTTTCTTCGTTTCGTTCTATCATTTCATATTGCAATTTTTCATTCTACTAGCCTCAATACCGAAAGCATGGCATAAGACAAATCCATATGATTCACAAAACATGTCACAATATTCACGTGACAACCAAATGCATAGACAAACATCCAAGTCTCATATTCATTTAGTTTCACACTTTTGTTCGTTATAACGAGAGCCAAAGGGGTGGGGACGAACAACGAATCCTTGGAACATGAATAATCAAGTTTAGAAATGACTAGAGTGTGATCGAAGAGTGTTAGGAGTGATCGGTATTCAAAACAATCGAAGAGGGATCAACAAAGTTCAATGCAGTTTTTCTGAGTCAGTGGTATCCATACCTCAAAAAGTTGGTATGGATACCAAACCACTCCAGTGAGCAACCCGAGACCAAGGTATGGATACCTTAAAAAGATGGTATGGATACCACTACTTCGCAGAGCACGATTTTTCAGAAAAACCAAAAGAGAGCATAACGTCGAATACAACCAATTAGAGCACGAAAAGGGCACACAATCAACTCATAAACATGTAGAGAGAGTAAGAAATCCCTACCTCGGTTACCAAAGCCGAAACCCAAGGGATCGATCAAGCCCTAGAACTCCCAAGTTCAAACCGAGTAAGAAATCTCCTCTCCGAGCTAAACCCAACTAGATATGAGCTCAATAAGGTGAATGGATGAAGGATTGAAGGTTAGTTGCCATGGGTTTTGAGTGGGTGAGTGGGATTTTGGGTGTTGGTGGAAGAGAGAGGGTGTGTGCCGAGAGGGAGAGAAAGATCGGGAGATAGAGAGAGGAAGTGAGGAGTGAAAATGCTCCTCTACAAACACACCCACACCTATTTATACTCACATAAACACATATTGCACATATACCCTCCTACAAGCAATTCTATCACATTCACCCCAATTCAATTAAGCTCGATAAATCCCATATTTTCCTTGTTTATCATTTCGAATAAACCTTTTATTAATTTCTGAAAATACGGGTTCTTACACCCTACCCTCCTTAAGGAAATTTCGTCCTCGAAATTTATAACCGCAAGTAACAAGGTATGCAACATTTAGATATGCACCAATTGTAATACTAAACATCATGCAACTATGTCATAATCGTAAGTCTTAATTTCGGAAACTCACATTGATTCAAACCGGAAATAAGTGCGGATACTTCTCCCTAATCTCATCTTCACGTTCCCAAGTCGACTCTTCCTTGCCTTGGTTACTCCACAAGACTCGCACTAACTGTATTTTCTTACCCCTCAACACTTGATCGCGCGAATCTAGGATACGTATCAGTTCCTCCCCATATGACGCATCGGCTTCTAACTCAAGTTCGGACCACTCTAAGACATGAGATGGATCCAGCTCGTACTTCCTCAACATGGACACATGGAACACATCATGCACTCCCGAAAATTTCGGTGGCAAAGCCAAGCGATACGCGACTTCCCCAATTTTCTCGATGATGTCAAACGGCCCGATATAACGCGGTGAAAGCTTTCCTTTCTTCCCAAAACGAGACAAACCCCGACGCGGTGATACTTTAAGAAAAACGTGATCCCCTTCTTCAAAAGATAATGGTCGGCGACGACGATCGGCATAATTTTTTTGCCTACTTTGCGCGGTCAACAATCTTTGGCGAATCACCTTAACTTGTTCGGTCGTTCTTTCTTGAGCTTCCAAAAGACTTTGGCGAATTGCTTTCATGCTCTCCGAGGTCTCCTTAATCATATCCGGCCCTGTTAATGTAGCCTCGCCTAACTCGGTCCAACACACGGGTGATCTACACGGTCTCCCATACAAGGCCTCATACGGTGCCATCTCGATACTCGATTGATAACTATTGTTGTATGCGAATTCGACTAACGGCAAATGATCCTCCCAACTACCCCGAAAATCCATGACACAAGCCCGAAGCATATCCTCCAAAATTTGAATCGTTCGCTCGGATTGACCATCGGTTTGAGGGTGATACGCAGTGCTAAACAAAAGATTGGTGCCCAAAGCGGCCTGTAAACTTTGCCAAAAGCGTGCGGTAAATCTCGGATCTCGATCAGATACAATAGAAACGGGGATTCCATGAAGACGGATAATCTCTCGAATGTATAATCGGCTAAGTGTGTCAATCGAATCGGTAACTTGAATAGGTAAGAAGTGAGCGGTTTTGGTCAAACGGTCCACAATCACCCATATAGCATCGTGTCCCCTCGGTGACTTCGGTAAACCCGTAACAAAATCCATGGTCACGTTCTCCCATTTCCACTCGGCCACTGGCAACGGTTGTAACTCTCCCGCGGGTCGTTGATGTTCAGCTTTCACTTGTTGGCACGTGAGACACTTAGACACGAAAATAACGACATCTCTCTTCATTCCGAACCACCAAAATTGCCTACGCAAGTCGTGATACATCTTCGTTCCTCCCGGATGAACGGCTAACGGAGAATGATGGAACTCTCGCAAAATTTCTTCCCGACACGAAATGGGTACGAACAACTTTTCTTGATAACGTAAGCCCCGATCGGTATGAATCATCCACCCTTCCTGAGCATTCTCACTAAGGAATTTGGTACGAAGTTCCTCTGCTTCCTCGTCGTGTTGTTGCGCTTCAATGACTCGATTCGATAAAGAGGATTGAACGGTCAAATTGCATAAAGTAACCCCATCCCGGACTTCCTCAAAGTGCAATGCGTAAAATCCCAAATCATTCATCATTTTCCACTCGTGAATCGCTAGACTCGCAAGGTGTGTCGGTTTTCTACTCAACGCATCGGCCACCACATTCGCCTTCCCCGGATGATATTGCAAGTTGAAGTCGTAATCCTCCAAGTGTTCCATCCAACGTCGTTGTCGCAAGTTAAGCTCTTTTTGGGAGAATAGGTATTTTAAACTCTTGTGGTCGGAAAAGACCTCGAACCTTTCACCGTACAAGTAATGACGCCAACTCTTCAACGCAAATACAACGGCTGCAAGTTCTAAGTCGTGCGTAGGATAATTCCGCTCGTGAGTTTTCAATTGCCGTGATCCATATGCTACCACTCTTCCCGATTGCATCAAAACGCACCCAAGCCCTTCTTTCGAAGCGTCGCAATAAACGGAATAGCCAACTCCACGTTCGGGCACAATCAAAACCGGCGCAGTAGTCAATCGTTTCTTCAACTCCTCAAAAGCTGTCTCACATGCGTCACTCCAAACAAAGCGTGTCCCTTTCCGTGTCAACCTAGTCATAGGTGCCGCGAGACGCGAAAAGTCTTGGACGAAACGACGATAATACCCTGCCAAACCTAAGAAACTACGAATCTCGAACACATTTTTCGGTCGCTGCCAATTCATAACAGACTCTACCTTCCCCGGATCAATGGACACTCCACCATTCGAAACCACGTGACCCAAGAATTTGACTTCGGATAACCAAAACTCGCACTTGCTAAGCTTAGCATATAAACGGTGCTCTCTCAAGAGTTCAAGAATGATAGTGAGATGAGATTGGTGTTCCTCCACCGAAGGTGAGTATATGAGAATGTCGTCTACAAAAACAACTACGAAGCGATCGAGATAGGCACGAAAGATACGGTTCATTAGGTCCATGAACGTTGCCGGCGCATTCGTCAACCCAAAAGGCATAACTACGAACTCGTAATGACCGTAGCACGTACGAAAAGCGGTTTTCGAAATATCCTCTCTCCGGACCCTTAACTGATGATAACCGGATCTCAAATCGATTTTAGAGAAACAAGTCGCACCCCGAAGTTGATCAAATAAGTCGTCGATTCTAGGCATTGGATATTTATTCTTAACGGTGACACGGTTGAGCTTACAGTAATCGATACATAAACGAAGCGAACCATCCTTCTTTTGCGCAAAAAGTGCCGGTGCACCCCAAGGAGATGTACTCGGACGAATAAACCCTAAATTCTCCAATTCTTGCAACTGGACCTTTAATTCCCTAAGTTCGGCGGGAGCGAAACGATAAGGAGGTACGGAGATTGGTGCAGTACCGAGAAGTAACTCGATAGTAAACTCGACTTCTCTCTCGGGAGGTAAACCGGGTAACTCCTCCGGAAACACATCCGGGAAGTCGCAAACAACAAGGGGCAACTCCCCACGCATGGACACATCCTCATCCAGAGTCAAACTCGCCAACAACGAATAAACGGACTCCCGCTCTCGAGACCCACACAGATACGGCTCCAACGATTCCCGACGCTCCCCAAAGAACTCAAAACAAGCACCCTCGGGTGGACAAATACGAACTCGACGCTTGAAACAATCGATGGTGGCATGAAACATAGATAACCAATCCATTCCCAGAATAAGGTCAAAGCCCAACATTCCCAATACAATGAAATCAAAGGTGAAGCGACGATCATGAATGAGAAGTTCGCAGTCTCGACAAATACGATCCAAAGGTGTCTTACCCCCTAATGGTGTCTCAACGAATAACGGTGGACTCAAACTTTCAGTTTTCAACTCCAAAGCACACACAAAGGATGCAGCAATAAATGAATGAGATGCTCCAGAATCAAAGAGTACTTTAGCAAAGGAATTGAATAATAGAAATGTACCCCTCACAACCGAAGCCTCTGGAGCATGAGAAGTGACTGGAGGCGGTGGAATAGCAGAGGTAATGGCAAATGCCCTTCCCTGAGTAGTCTGGTTCTGAACAAATCCTCCCCTTTGCCCCGAAGCCTGAGAAGGAGAAGAAGAACTCGCACCCCTTTCATTCTGAGAGCCCTGAACGGTAGTGGTCTGACGGAAATGTGGTTGTTGCTGCCTTTGCGCACCCCTGAATGACTGTTGGCCAAACCCATGCCCTGACCCTGGCTGCTGCACGGAAACTGACTCACTACGAGCGCCTCTCACTCTACGAGGACAATCCTTGGCTAGATGGCTAAACTCGCCACACACATAACACTCCTTTGCCCGACAATCTGCTCGAAAATGGCCCGGCTGACCACAACGGTGACACGTATTCGCAGGCCTAGAATGAGCTCCTCGAACTCCGGAAGAAACGGTCGATGTCCTAACACTCGGTTGACTTTGAGTCGCAAAAGATGTTTCCCTTGGTCGCTTCCTCCCCTGACTCCCAAAAGTCCCCGAAGAACTAGCAGTAACAACCGGTTGCCTCGATTCCCAAACTCCCCTATTTCTCCTTGCTTCCATTGGTATCTCAATAGTCCTTGCACACTCAACAACCTCGGCGTACTTCGTCCTGCGTTGCACCATTACCAATCTCTTCACAGTGTTATGTAACCCCTTCTCGAAACGTCTGCACTTTTTCTCCTCAGTAACGACTAACTCGGGAGCGAATCGTGACAAGGATTGGAACTTCATCGCGTATTCAGAAACGGTCATATTACCCTGCTCAAGCTTCTCAAATTGGTCCCTCAATTGATCACGGGAAGACTCCGGAAAGTATTGGTCCTCAAAAAGTGTTTCGAACTCGGCCCAGGTCATATTCTCCACATCTGGCTCATTTGCTTGAGCCACGGTCCTAGCCGCCCTCCTCACATCCTTCCTACTCTCCAAAACGGACTCCCACTGATAGGCGTGTGAAATTCATGGATTTTAGCGCCTAAGTAGGGGAAATTAGCACGTTAGACGTGCCTTTAATTCTCATTTTCCGTTTAATGCGTGCACGTGGTTGGTTTTTGTGTTTGTGCTTAAATTGCAGAAAATTGAGATGTTTTGGCGCTAATGAGAAGTATCCGGTAGGCCGTGATGGAGCTCGAGAGCGAGAAGGGCCGTGGAGACTAAGTATTGAAGTGCAATTCGCGAGGAAGTGAATAGAGAATTCGTGAGCGCTACAGGAGATTTGGCCTAGCGCTCAAAAGGGGAACAAAAGGCCTTCGAAACATACAGAGGGTTCGCGAGCGCTATACCCTTTTGGGTATAGCGCTACCTAAAAGCTAAGAGGTCAACGGCCAAGGGCTTGGTCAACATCAGGACACGTCATAAGGGGCTCGGTAGCGCTACACCCATTTCCCTATAGCGCTACCGAGGGGCTTAATTGCCTTTTAAACGGCGGCGTTTTGGGATCGTTTAGGGTTATTCCGATTATTATTAGGATTTTAATTGTTTTTAAGGGGATTAATATAAATACCCCATTTTAACTTAGTTTTAGGGTAGATTTGGATTCCAGACTTTAACGTAGCAGCTTTTTCACTAACGTTGTTTTGTTTTCTCTCAGTTCTTAAGTTTTTTGCACTATTTCCTTCAATCGCTTGGATTCTGGTAATGTTTGAGATTTTCTTCATTAATTAAAGTTGTTCGTTATTAATTATTCTACGTGGATCTGTTCTTTAATTTTCCATTTCTTTTAAAATAGATGATCCTGTTTCGATCTAGGTTTTTATTTCCTGTTACTTCAAGCATGTGTGAGTAGTTTCTTAGGGTGCAGCCACGGGACGAAGGCGTCCTGTGACTAATTTAATCAATATTTCACCTCGGGTACGAATTAATTTATTTTTCCAACAATTTTAGGATACGAAAGAGAATCTATTTCTAATAAACAAAACCCAGGCATCATCAGATTTCAAATGCGCATGAGGGCTGGTGACAGGTGGTAGGCATTTATTGGGAACCCCCTCTTCCCTTATTCTGAAATCAGTGAATTGAATTATTGTGTCCCGAGTAAATATTGGTTAGGCTAGTTGCAGACGCTGGGTTCCCACGGCTGTACTCTCCTTTAAATTCATAGTTTATTAATTCAATTTAGTAATTTAGTCAATCAATCAATCAATCGAACAAAGGGTGGCTACCTAAGAGCCAGATTAAACTAGAATTCATCACATTTAAGTTAAGCACCGTCCGTCCGTCTCTGTGGTTCGACTCCGGTACTTCCGGATTTATTGTGCTACACTGGTCGAGAGTCCTATGCTTGGGACGCATTTTTAGTCTTTATTTTAATACACCCGACAGGTCAAGCATTTTTGGCGCCGTTGCCGGGGACGGCGACGTGTGTTCTAGAGTGTGAGTTTTAGTATTTTTTGTCTTTTAGTTGAGTCACTATAGGTAGAGGGAAGAAGGTGTCCTTTAAACAGGACCCTCTTTATTATCGTGACTCGACACATCGTTTAGTTCGAAAAGAACTGGAGTCGAGTCAGCCTGTGTGTTCTAGTTCTTCATCTTCTAGTTTAGAGTCAGACTCAGCTGAGCATCAGTCAGAGTCTATTCCCGTTAGTGATTTTTATATAGATTTACCTTTTGAGTCAGTTAGTGTCAGTAATCCACTTTTCCAGTCGGTTTTAGAATCAGAGTCAGAATCCGTTGAGATGGGAGATAGGCAGGTAGCTATTCAGCCGTCCTTGAGGCAGCACATGCATCCTGAGAGGACCACTCCTCTCGGACCTATTGTGTTCCCTCAGGAGACACAAGAGGCACGTAATGCCTTTACAGTAAAGCCTGGTGTCCTTAATAGTCTTCCTAGTTTCCACGGGAGAGAGTGTGATGATCCGTATGAGCACGTGCAGACATTTGAGGGATTGGTGCGCAACCTTGCGTCTAACACCCAGTATGAGAATGCGTGTCTCAAGCTTTTTGAGGCGACATTGAAAGATGGCGCGCTTCTGTGGTTTCGAATGCAAAAGTCTCAGTCTTTCACCACTTGGGCACAAGTGCGTGATGCGTTTTATAGGAAGTATTTCTCTGAGGCTAAGATTAAGACTTTTAGGCGTCAAATTCAAGGTTTTAGGCAGGAGAGGGATGAGTCATTTCTCAAGGCATGGGAGCGTTTCAAGGAATTGCTCCTAAGGCTGCCACACCATGGCTTTGAGAGAATTCAGTTAATTGGGTTCTTTCATCTTGGTCTCAATGCTGAGTCAGTCCAGCACATAGAATACTCTTGTAAAGGGGACGATTTCTTGTCCAAAATAGCAGACCAGGCATGGGATTTCTTAGATGACCTAGCTGATAGACAGAGGGCTTTAGAACCATCCGATTTTGAGCGATCCGGACCTTCTGGGTCCAATGTTATCCCGGTTACCATTCGTGACCAGCGGCTTCAGGCTCAGGTTGAGAAAATGGCTCAGAGATTAGAGGAGCTAGAGGTGAGGCAGGCTCGACCAGTTCATGAGGTATCAGTAGAGGAAGTTTGCGTGTGGTGTGAATGTAAAGGGCACACCGCGACCGTTTGCCCTGGGTTTATTGCCGCCAAGGGGGCAAGTCATTTTACCCAGGAGGAAGTCATTGCAGTTAGGACTTGGGATCCTTATTCTACCACGTATAATGCGGGATGGAAGGATCACCCCAATTTTGGGTGGTCAGACTCCAGACCCGTAGGTGGAGGCCAAGCTCAATCTTTTGGGCCACCTCCGCCGCAACAGTTTCAACAGACCCAATCGTCCAGGCCCCCTCAGGGCCAGGTTATCCCATTTCACTTCCAGCCACAGGCTGGTAGAGGGGCAGGACCATCCACTCGTGGTCCTCCCCCAGGGTATTCACAGATGACCGCGCGTGACCATAAGTTAGATGATACTGTCAATTCCCTGATGCAGTCACAGATGACATTTCAGACGGAAACGAGACAGCAAATTGGGGCTCTTACAACCCAAATGTCACAGCTCACTGCGGTGATCGGTCATCTGCAGCAGGAGAAAGGTAAGTTTCCGGCCCAGGGTAGTACAGCAGGAGCCCATTATTTAGAAAATTCTTCAGGTTCCAATATTCATAACCCAAATCAGGAGGAGGCTAAGTCGGTCACCATTCTTAGGAGTGGGAAGGAGATCGATAAGTCCATCCAGCCAAAGCAGAAACCAGCTCCACCCCCGGAGCCGGTTGATGCATCAAAGGCAACTCCTGATGTTGTTGATGTCCCTAGGGAAGAGGTTAAGGATGATGAGGAGTCACCAGAGTTGGTGGTGCCTGCAGCTGCAGCCCCCACGACTCCAACACCGCAGGTTGTGCCAGTAGCTCCATTTCCCCAGAGATTGGCGGTGAAACCTAAGCAGAAAATGAACCATAAGATGATTGAACTTTTTAAGAGGGTGCAATTCCCTATCACCCTGATGGAGGCTATTGAGTCTTTTCCCCAGTGCGCGAAGGTATTGAAAGACCTTTGCACGAAAAAGCACAAGGGTCAGAATAATGTGGTTCTGACCGAGCAGGTGAGCTCCATCCTTCAGACTGAAATCCCTGCCAAGTGCAAAGATCCTAGGTGTCCCACCATTACCATAGATATAGCAGGCCAGACGTTCGATAAGGCATTGTTGGATTTAGGAGCAAGTGTTAACTTGCTCCCTTATTCAGTATACTTGAGGTTAGGCCTAGGGGATCTAAGACCTACTCCTGTCACACTGCAGTTGGCAGATAGGAGTGTGAGAGTACCCAAGGGTGTGGTGGAGGATGTGATGATTCAGGTAGGTGAGTTCCAATTTCCTGCAGACTTTATTGTTCTAGACACTTGCCGAAACCCTGAGGTTCTAGAGAAGACTCCCATTATTCTAGGTCGTCCTTTCTTAGCCACCTCCAATGCCGTTATGAATTGCAAAACTGGCAGAGTCCAGTTGTCTGTTGGCGAGGAGATGATGGAGGTGGATGTTTATAATGTTAGTACTCTAGAGGAGGATGATGAGGAGGTAGAAGAGGTGAGTTTGATCAATGCGCTCGTTCAGGAGCATATAGATACAATATTGTATAAGGATCCTCTGGAGATTGCTCTTACCGCCGAGGAGGCGTCATTTTTAGATTCTCCAGAGGTAGGAAGTTTGTTAGAGTTATTAAATGTTGAGGATTCAGTAGAGGAAGTTTGTGGGGTCTCTTATGACCCATTGTTTGAGCCTCTTGGCGACCCTCCGCCCAAGGTTCTTTCGTCTTCAGTTCAGCCGCCAAAACCAGAGTTAAAACCTCTGCCGGACACACTCAAGTATGCCTTTTTAGAGGGCAGTGATACTTATCCGGTAGTGATCTCCTCATCTCTTGAGGAGAATCAAGAGAGGAAGTTGCTTGATTTGCTGAGAGAGCACATAGGCGCGCTTGGCTGGACCATAGCGGACTTGCATGGTATAAGCCCAACGGTGTGTACACACCGAATTGATCTTGAGGATAGTGTGAAGCCTTCTAGGCAACCTCAGCGGCGTTTGAATCCCCACATGAAAGAGGTGGTTCGAGCTGAGGTTTTGAAGCTCTTAGATGCAGGTATCATTTACCCAATCGCCCATAGTGAGTGGGTGAGTCCAGTTCAGGTAGTGCCTAAGAAG
The DNA here is from genome assembly GCA_018127125.1 of Rhododendron griersonianum. Classification (NCBI taxonomy): domain Eukaryota; kingdom Viridiplantae; phylum Streptophyta; class Magnoliopsida; order Ericales; family Ericaceae; genus Rhododendron; species Rhododendron griersonianum. Next base: position 25,804,204 of record CM030796.1, on the reverse strand, counting down.
GCTGGGGTTACAGTTGTTACCAATGAGCAGGGTGAGTCTGTACCAACCCGAGTGCCTACAGGATGGAGAGTTTGCATAGACTACCGGAAGCTCAATGCGAGCACTCGGAAAGATCACTTCCCTCTCCCTTTCATTGACCAAATTCTGGAGAGGGTAGCTGGTCGTGCTTTTATTGTTTCCTGGATGGGTATTCGGGATACAATCAGATAGAGGTTGCGTTAGAAGACCAGGAAAAGACCACTTTCACTTGTCCGTATGGTACTTATGCTTACCGTCGCATGCCCTTTGGGTTGTGCAATGCACCTGGTACTTTTTCCAGGTGTATGATGGGGATTTTTAGTGACATGGTGGAAAGGATAGTGGAGGTGTTTATGGATGATTTTTCGGTCTTCGGGGACTCATTTGATGGGTGCCTCGAGAATTTAGGCAAAGTATTGCAGAGATGTGAGGAGAAGCACTTGGTGCTGAATTGGGAAAAATGCCACTTTATGGTTACCCAAGGGATTGTGTTGGGACACATTGTGTCCTCCAAGGGTATCGAGGTGGATAAGGCTAAGATAGACTTAATTCGTAAGCTTCCAACTCCAAAGTCTGTCAGAGATGTGCGTTCATTTCTTGGACACGCTGGTTTTTACCGGCGGTTCATTAAAGATTTTAGTGCTACCTCCCGTCCGTTGTGTCAGTTGTTAGCAAAGGACGCACCCTTTGTGTGGTCCGGTAAGTGTGAGGAGGCATTCCAAAAGCTGAAGCGGAGTCTCACTACTCCGCCTATTGTGCAGTCTCCTGATTGGAGTCTTCCCTTCGAGTTGATGTGCGATGCATCTGACTATGCAGTTGGAGCTGTTTTAGGACAGAGGAGAGGGAAAGACCCATTTGTGATCTACTATGCGAGTAAGACACTCAATGAGGCACAGATGAATTACACCACTACCGAGAAAGAGTTGTTAGCGGTAGTGTTTGCCTTAGATAAGTTTCGATCCTATTTGGTGGGGTCGCAGATCACGGTGTTCACCGATCATGCGGCCCTGAAGTACTTGATGACCAAACAGGATGCGAAAGCTCGCCTTATTCGGTGGATTCTGTTGCTGCAAGAATTCCATCTCATTGTTAAGGATAAGAAAGGGGTAGAGAATGTAGTAGCTGATCATCTATCTCGTCTGGAGTTCGAGGATCCCACCTCGGATCTTCCCATTAGAGATTCTTTTCCAGATGAGCAGTTGTTTGCTGCTAACGAGTGCCCATGGTATGCTGATATTGCCAATTATTTGGTAACCGGGCAGATTCCTTCCCATTGGTCTACCCAGGAAAAGCAGCGGTTTTTAAGGAATGTCCGACAGTACATTTTCGATGACCCTTATTTATTCAAGTACTGTGCGGACCAAATTGTGCGTAGATGTGTCCCCGAGTCTGATCAGCAGGGGATCATAGAGTTTTGTCATGGGGAGGCGTGTGGGGGTCACTTCTCTTCGAAGAAGACCACCGCCAAGATTTTGCAGTGCGGGTTCTGGTGGCCCGATATGTTTAAGTATGTGCATACGTTCTGTAGGTCATGTGACCGTTGCCAACGGCTTGGCAAGCTGTCTTCACGTCAGGAGATGCCCCTCCGGCCCATTCTTGTGTTAGAGGTATTTGATTGCTGGGGCATCGATTTTATGGGTCCATTTCCTATGTCTCATGGTTTTGAGTACATTCTGTTAGCAGTTGATTATGTGTCAAAGTGGGTGGAAGCGATTCCCACTAAATCTTTGGAGTCTAAAGTCGTGTTAGAGTTTCTTAAGGCTAATATCTTGTCGAGGTTTGGCGTGCCACGCGCCATTATCTCGGATCAGGGCACGCATTTCACGAGTCGGTAATTTGGGAAATTGATGGGGGAGTTTCAAATCACTCACAAGGTATCCACTGCGTACCACCCCCAGACTAATGGGCAGGCCGAATTAGCTAATAGAGAGATTAAGAGGATTTTAGAGAAGACTGTAGGTGTGACGAGGAAAGATTGGTCCACCAGGTTGAACAATGCGTTGTGGGCCTACCGCACTGCTTATAAGACCGTGTTGGGTGCTTCACCCTATCGGCTTGTTTACGGTAAGGCCTGCCATCTGCCAGTTGAGTTAGAGAAGAAGGCCTATTGGGCCATTCAGAAAGTCAATTCGAGTTTAAGTGAGGCAGGTGAGCATAGGAAGTTACAGTTGTGTGAGCTCGAGGAGCTTCGGAATGACGCGTATGAGAACGCTAGCATCTATAAGGCTAAGGTTAAGGCGTATCATGATAGGAATATCCAGCGCAAAACCTTTAGGGTTGGTCAGAAAGTGTTGCTCTATAATTCGCGTCTCCATTTGTTTCCAGGGAAGTTAAGGTCACGTTGGGACGGTCCCTATGTAGTAGTTCAGGTGTATCCAAATGGTTCAGTCGACGTCCAAGACTCTAAAAATGATCATGTGTTTAAAGTTAATGGGCAGCGTCTGAAACCCTATTTGGAATTTCTAGAAGTAGGTGAACCAGATGAGGAGTTGGTCAATCCTGTCTATCAGGATGACCCGGTTGCATAGTTTATTAGCCATGAATTGCACGGGGAGCGAAAGCGTACCGCTGAACTTAATTGTTTGTCGGACCCGGCCCCTAGCAATAGGGGTACCATCATTGACTTGGGTTTATAGCTCCGCACGCCGCTATTAAAATAAGGATCGTGTGCCCAGCTCCGGTTAGTAAGGGCATTTTGTGTCAGTAACATTGGATTTTTCCTAAGATCTTTTGCTTCTGGCACAATCTATGTATTTTCGTCTTTTATTTCTTTGTTCCTTATTTCTTGTCATTTGTTTAGATGTTTTTCTTCTCCCTTTTAATAAAAAAAATAAAAAAAAAGTAGAAATTAAAAAGCAAAAACAAACAATACTAGGGTACTTTTTAATATCAGTGACATAGGGCTTTAGTTAGCTTTTCTGATAGGAGCAATTCACCGTGCACCACTCACGTCTTCCAGATTAGCCCCATCGGGGGCGGTATAGATCATAGGTTCGGCTTTGGTATTCCCGTGCTCCATAACCGCACTTGGCCCTATCTTGTGCCTGCCGAGTTACGATCTTAGGGGACGCTGGACTTAATTGTTTGGCGGAGTCCAGCGGTGACTTGGACGCTGCGAGTTCTGGTGTTAACTCATGCATTTTGTACATATTGCACATACTGTATATTTTGTACATAGTTCTCTTTTTGGTTGTTTGTTTCTTTGTGTTTCGGGCTTTTCATTCACAAGATATCATCAACGCATTATTGTATCGGACTTTTAGTAGTCCGTCTTTGTGGTAGTTTACCGTTAATGATCCGTGCTCTCCGAAATTGTCCCTATCGGTGGCAGCTTAGGTCTGTGGGTGAGATTTGCTTTTGTTCTTGTCTCACTTTGTTTCGATCTTAGGGAACGCTGGGCTTAATTGCTTGGCGAGGTCAAGCGGTAAATTTTACTTCGGGCGTAATGTAACACATTTGACGGTCTAGTATAGCCACCCGAGTTTTGTCTCTTCGGTGAGACTCGGGAAGAAAAGTATGACTCGTGAGACTGCGTGAATGTCTGGTGGTGTTCTTTTATTTTTATTATTATTTTCTTGCTGTGTCCTGGCTTCTATTAGCGGGCGGTACTGATGTCATATGTTGCCTAGTAGGTAGTTGGTTCTTAAGACTTTTGCAGGACGAGCATGCTACCACATCAGCCTTGGTAGTTTGGGCCTCTCCGCCAGTGTGAGTGAGGCATTCAGGAGCCTCGAGCAGGGGTGCCACTAAGTGTGGCGGTTGTCAGTCCGATAAAGCATTGGCGTGGCTCTATGTGACTAGCTGTGGACCTCTTGTGGTCCGAAGGAGCGGATTCTGGAAGCAGTTCTGATGACGAAACGCAACAGTGACAGTAAATTCCTCGAACATCGACCGAGGTCACGGTGGTTGGCTGCCACCCCAGGTTCACTCTTTCCTTTTTTTTTTGCTCTTTCTTGTTCAGTGTCTCCATGCTTTGGGGACCAAGCGCATTTCAAGTTGGGGGAAGGGGTGTACTTTGTACACTTGCTTTTATTTTTATTTTTATTTTTGAGCGTTGTTAGTTAGTTTAGGGCTTTCATTTTTATTTTTATTTTTATTTTTATTTTTGTCTGGGGATACGATTGTTATGCTTATTTGTATGAGTTAGGTGAGCATGCAGATGTTTGTCTCGTTGTTTGCCTGTTTAACTCGTTTACATGCATATATCTGGTATCTTTGTTTGAGTATTTTTCGCACCATAAGCAATGTTGAGTAGATGTTCCCACTTAGTTCACAGTATGTTCCTGAAAGCATTCCCATGTTTCTTTGTTCATCAATTTCCGCAATTGCATAAAATAGTAGGCGTTTGTACCACTAGTCGTAGTCTAAATATTTTGCATGCATGTTTGAGAGTTGGAAACGCGCTTAGGGGATGAAACAAGGCAGTTCTTGTTTAATTAAACCACTATATGAGTCCCGTTGATCCATTTTAGACCCGTCCGTGTCTGTCATATCTATGTCAAACTTAGGAAACCGGTGTTTGGATGGGGTGTGTGTTTGGTGGTCCAGCTCTGTGCACAGTTTAGAGGCCTCGACTTGTTGAGATTAAGGAGCATCGTCATTTTGGAAGAATCAATATTTTGCTTTTGGGTGTTGTGTCTTGGTTATTAATTAAAAAAAAAAAAAAGAGATAGCTGCTCGGGAGCGCTACACCCAAAGTGGTGTAGCGCTATAGTGTGCCGTAATAAAAAAAAAAAAGAAGGCAAAAGGTCGGTCAAAGGGGGGGTCCACCCCATTATCCCATCATTATCAGAACCATCCCACTTTTCCCCATCCACGAAGAAAAAAAAACCTTTCTCTCTTTTCATTCCATCATCTTCCCCACTTCTTTTCAATTTCCAGACCTTTAAACCTCCATAGCCAACTAGAAACCCTAACCTCCAAAACTCCATATCCCCCTCAAAACTCCACCAATCTTCACCAAAATTCACAAAAACACTCCTCTCTCCCTCCTCTACCATAATATCCAACCCAAATTCCATTCTAACCCCATAAAATTTTCAGATCCGAAAATCTCAAACCAACCTTTTTAGCCCAAAACCCACCAAGTATGGCACCCAAAAAGCAGAATGTTGGCAAGGGGAAGGCAGTGGCTGGAGCCTCTGGTCCACCGGAGGAAGTTCCAAAGACCCGGGCTAAGCGTAGGGACCGGGAGCAGATTGACAGAGATAGTCAGGCGGAATGGGAGGCTTCCATTAAGGAGCGGGGCGTGAAGAACGAGAGACACATTGTTGATGATGGGTTATGGCCGGCAAACTTTGAACCTTTTGCCGCCATTCGGGACCAAGGTCTAAGGTATTGGTTCGCTCATAATCCTGGGTATAACAATGCTTTATGTGAGGAGTTTTATAAGAATATGGTTGTGCCGGAGCCGGGTCACTTTTTGGCTCCGGGTGCCCGGATTACTTCACGAATAGGTAATACTCCAGTTTTTATTGATGTGGCTGAGATAGCCACTGCTTTAGATTATCAGAGGCCCACGAGACCTGTTAATTTCCCTAGGCCGGATGAAACTTTTGATCAGAATGAGATAGCTGGATATCTGTATGAGCACCGAAAGAATGCTAGGATTCCTCACTGGCCTGGTAGATTCACGACTACGTATAGGTTTATCAACCAAGTGGTTTGCTTTAATTTGTATCCTCGGGGTCGGGAGGGCGCACCCCAGAGATCTGTTGGAAACTTGATGTATGCATTCATGGGTGAGGACACGGTCTCTGATTGGGCCCTATATATTTTTGGGCAAATGTGTGATTTTAGAGATGCTCCGACTACTTTGAGGATGCCTTTCCCGTGCTTAGTTACCAAAATTTTGAGGACTAGAAATGTTCCGGGAAAGCGATTCTATAGTAATGAGGATCTACTGCCGGGGGATTTGGATTCTTCGTTTATTCAGCGGAGTATGGCCCAGTTGAGAGGGATTGAGGGATCGTTACTGTCTCCGCCACCAGCTAGTGCTAGTACTAAGACTTGGCTGGAAAAGATTTTTGGTTGTTTGACGGGCCTTGCTAGGAGCCAGCGCAAGTTGAAGAGAGAGCAAAGGCAGTTGGCCCGGAATCAGGCGGACTTACTTGAGAGGCAGCGCCACATGGAGGCACAGATTTCTGGACAGAATCCGTGGCCTTTCCAACCTAGGCGGTGGCCGGCATTGGAGGTGAATGATGATTTTGCGGATGAGCCTGAGGAGGAGGAGCATTCGGATGCTGGAGATGGTAACTAAGCATAGAGCTGGGATGGTGGTGGTGTTATTTTATGTTCCATTGTCGAGTCATGTCAATTTTTGTGTTATTTCATGTGTTTTGTGAGTCGGTGGATTGAGTCTTGTCATTCAGATATTGTGTAATAATTCGTACTTTGTTATGATTGTGATTAATGTTTTGTGTTGAGCACCGGTTTGGTGCAGGAGTCAAGGTGGCGGCCAGTCAGGGTAGACTAACCATGCGTTTCTATAGGCCGCTACCCTTTGCATGTTCCTTGTTTTTTCGTAACCACGGTCGTTAAAAGCCAATGAAGCCCTTAGTTGACCCAATGCACGTTGTTAACTCTCTTGCATGCATGTTTTATATATAGCTATGAACATGTGGTATCTTTATTCCATTGAGCTTTCATTGTTATAACTGGCGTTGTTTTGATTGGCACGTGGTGATTTTTGTTCCATCTCACGTTGGTCGCCAAGCGCCTCGCATGGGATGTTGAGTGTTCCGGTGAGCAAGAGTGACATTGTGACTTTGTGGGGACATTTCATCTCTAGTATGCTTTGGTGCGGAATTGTTCAAATAATAGCTAGGGCATGCATGTGACTGAGTAAAATGTGGCTATGAGGAGGAAATCTTATGTTCACTAAATTTTTATACAGGTTGCATAACTCTCGTATCCCCTGTTGAGTCTTGTTTTGTTATTTTTATTTTTTTATTTCGTTGGTTGCTAGGGACTAGCAACGCTCAAGTTGGGGGATGTGATAGGCGCGTGAAATTCATGGATTTTAGCGCCTAAGTAGGGGAAATTAGCACGTTAGACGTGCCTTTAATTCTCATTTTCCGTTTAATGCGTGCACGTGGTTGGTTTTTGTGTTTGTGCTTAAATTGCAGAAAATTGAGATGTTTTGGCGCTAATGAGAAGTATCCGGTAGGCCGTGATGGAGCTCGAGAGCGAGAAGGGCCGTGGAGACTAAGTATTGAAGTGCAATTCGCGAGGAAGTGAATAGAGAATTCGTGAGCGCTACAGGAGATTTGGCCTAGCGCTCAAAAGGGGAACAAAAGGCCTTCGAAACATACAGAGGGTTCGCGAGCGCTACCCTTTTGGGTATAGCGCTACCTAAAAGCTAAGAGGTCAACGGCCAAGGGCTTGGTCAACATCAGGACACGTCATAAGGGGCTCGGTAGCGCTACACCCATTTCCCTATAGCGCTACCGAGGGGCTTAATTGCCTTTTAAACGGCGGCGTTTTGGGATCGTTTAGGGTTATTCCGATTATTATTAGGATTTTAATTGTTTTTAAGGGGATTAATATAAATACCCCGTTTTAACTTAGTTTTAGGGTAGATTTGGATTCCAGACTTTAACGTAGCAGCTTTTTCACTAACGTTGTTTTGTTTTCTCTCAGTTCTTAAGTTTTCTGCACTATTTCCTTCAATCGCTTGGATTCTGGTAATGTTTGAGATTTTCTTCATTAATTAAAGTTGTTTGTTATTAATTATTCTACGTGGATCTGTTCTTTAATTTTCCATTTCTTTTAAAATAGATGATCCTGTTTCGATCTAGGTTTTTATTTCCTGTTACTTCAAGCATGTGTGAGTAGTTTCTTAGGGTGCAGCCATGGGACGAAGGCGTCCTGTGACTAATTTAATCAATATTTCACCTCGGGTACGAATTAATTTATTTTTCCAACAATTTTGGGATACGAAAGAGAATCCTTTTCTAATAAACAAAACCCAGGCATCATCAGATTTCAAATGCGCATGAGGGCTGGTGACAGGTGGTAGGCATTTATTGGGAACCCCCTCTTCCCTTATTCTGAAATCAGTGAATTGAATTATTGTGTCCCGAGTAAATATTGGTTAGGCTAGTTGCAGACGCTGGGTTCCCACGGCTGTACTCTCCTTTAAATTCATAGTTTATTAATTCAATTTAGTAATTTAGTCAATCAATCAATCAATCGAACAAAGGGTGGCTACCTAAGAGCCAGATTAAACTAGAATTCATCACATTTAAGTTAAGCACCGTCCGTCCGTCTCTGTGGTTCGACTCCGGTACTTCCGGATTTATTGTGCTACACTGGTCGAGAGTCCTATGCTTGGGACGCATTTTTAGTCTTTATTTTAATACACCCGACAGGTCAAGCACCCACCACTCACCGGCCTCCCCAACAAGTTGAACGGCCACAATACTCACCCGTAGGTCATCTTCGGTAATCCTAAGAGCGGTGAAGTTCTTGCGGATTTGTGCCAACCAGTGATCGGCCACGAGAGGGTCGCTACTTGTCCCATCAAACGTAGGTGGATTCAGACGACAGAATTCTCGAATAGCTACTAAAGCCCGATTGTCCGCGTTCTCCCGAGGAGGAGGTTGCAAAAGATTAGCGGCTGCAAGTGCCGCAATGATATCCCTAGCAAGAGGGTTCTGAACATTCCGCGCTCTCGGACCCGGTCCGGCCCCTAATCCTGCATCCCCACTTGGGTTCTCCCCATGATGACTAACCTCGTCCTCTAAATGTTCTGCATGGCCACGACCACGGCCTCGGCCTCGGCCACCCCGATTTCCAGCCCTACCTCGCCTTTCACGTAGTCTCGGAGGCATCTTGCTACAAGGATTAAGAGAGAAAACGATCAACCACAATATATATTTACTATGAGGTTCACCCCCCCCCAACTCCCCAACACGGATTAACAACGCTACACCACTCTACAATGAGGTTGATGTAATATCACGTAATTCCATGAATGTCGATCACACAAGCACACGTATGTCATGTAAAAGATGCAATGCTTTTTGAACCCATGAGACTAAGTCTCCCCACGGTCTCGAGGTATTCTAAACCTATGCTCTGATACCAAGTTGTCACGTCCTACATTTTCAACATAATAATAATAGTATTTTCGATAAAAGTCCATCACAATAATACCCCAAAATACTTCCCATAATCCATCTGAGTTACAAACAAGTCTGAAAGTTTACGATAATGGCACTCCGGCCCCAAATACCAGAATTTAATCAAAAGAGGGTAAGATTAAAGGTTACATGATCTCCACAGTCAAAGAGTACAAATGAGTTACAATTACATCTTTTCAAAAAGGGATGTACAAAAGATGCTAGAATAACTCTTCAATGTCAGCTTTCAAAAGGTTTGATGCCACACAAGCATTCCATGCACTCCAAAGTCAATACCCTTGCGGTGTACCTGAAAATAATAATAGGTTGAGCTACACTAGCCCAGTAGAGAAATCTTTGCTCAAACTATATGCATTTGAGATGAACTATGCACCGAGATGAACATTGATACAAGAAAACTTCCCACATGAACAAGAGCAAGAGGATAAAGCTTGACACTCAACACCATTCACATACATGCTACTTAGTAGTCTCTAATATCTCCATTTTTATCATCTCAAGCGTTCTCGGTTTCCATTCCGGGCATTTAAGATCCCGTGCATCCGAATTCATTCCGGCATCGCACCATTCGATGGATCCGTGGCTTTCTTGTGCACTTCCGGGCATTTGGGACCCCGTGCATCCCATTTCCGGCATCACACCTTTTAGTGGATCCGTGGCTTTCTTCGTTTCGTTCTATCATTTCATATTGCAATTTTTCATTCTACTAGCCTCAATACCGAAAGCATGGCATAAGACAAATCCATATGATTCACAAAACATGTCACAATATTCACGTGACAACCCAAATGCATAGACAAACATCCAAGTCTCATATTCATTTAGTTTCACACTTTTGTTCGTTATAACGAGAGCCAAAGGGGTGGGGACGATCAACGAATCCTTGGAACATGAATAATCAAGTTTAGAAATGACTAGAGTGTGATCGAAGAGTGTTAGGAGTGATCGGTATTCAAAACAATCGAAGAGGGATCAACAAAGTTCAATGCAGTTTTTCTGAGTCAGTGGTATCCATACCTCAAAAAGTTGGTATGGATACCAAACCACTCAGTGAGCAACCCGAGACCAAGGTATGGATACCTTAAAAAGATGGTATGGATACCACTACTTCGCAGAGCACGATTTTTCAGAAAAACCAAAAGAGAGCATAACGTCGAATACAACCAATTAGAGCACGAAAAGGGCACACAATCAACTCATAAACATGTAGAGAGAGTAAGAAATCCCTACCTCGGTTACCAAAGCCGAAACCCAAGGGATCGATCAAGCCCTAGAACTCCCAAGTTCAAACCGAGTAAGAAATCTCCTCTCCGAGCTAAACCCAACTAGATATGAGCTCAATAACGTGAATGGATGAAGGATTGAAGGTTAGTTGCCATGGGTTTTGAGTGGGTGAGTGGGATTTTGGGTGTTGGTGGAAGAGAGAGGGTGTGTGCCGAGAGGGAGAGAAAGATCGGGAGATAGAGAGAGGAAGTGAGGAGTGAAAATGCTCCTCTACAAACACACCCACACCTATTTATACTCACATAAACACATATTGCACATATACCCTCCTACAAGCAATTCTATCACATTCACCCCAATTCAATTAAGCTCGATAAATCCCATATTTTCCTTGTTTATCATTTCGAATAAACCTTTTATTAATTTCTGAAAATACGGGTTCTTACAGATTATAACCCACAAATTGATAGCAGAGGTTAACAAGCCTTTTGGATTCTCCTGGAGGTTTCAATCCCCTTGGGTTTTCCTGGTTAATGAGCTATCAATGGAGGGACCGAAAAAATCTCTCTCAATCTTGTTGGTCTTAGACTGTGGATATGGGTGTATAACTCTGATAGTATACACATCACCGGAGCACGCTGGATTCGTGGGATTCTGTCTAGCAAGCTCTCAACGAGGTAAAACACCTTCGCCGATCTGATGTCGCTACCGTAAGGTAACCCGAAATTGAACTTTCGCTGCGTCAAATTAAAAAAACCCAGATAAAGTTCATAAGCTCGGAGAGATAAAAAATCACCTCTGCGTCATTCATCAATTGAGTTATGAATTTAAAAAAAAAAGGCAAGAGTTTCTTCTTCAATTTTGCTATGGGTACTACAATTTTGTACCGAAGGTGTACTACATGCTTAGGTGGAAGGGGGCCCACTCCAAAAATTTCAAAATGAAGCAAAACACAACCCGGGAAATGCAACTCTGACCGCGCGGGCCGCACTTGGGAAAAAAACAGTAGTAAACAAAGAAGGAAGGAGAAAGCCCTAAATTCGCGTTCAATTTCCACCCAAATATCACCTCTGGAATGCCAAACACTGCAACCGACGATGACGCACCTCCTCCGCAATGTCTGGATCGACCACGAGCCACCACCGTAACCGACGACGATCCACCACCGACGTCGCCACCGACCAGTAGCCATTTTTTCTCTCGACTTCCATCTCTCTCTCTCTCTACCACATCACTGCTGACAACCCTTCTTTGTTGCCGCCGTGGTCGGAGACGTTACTCTTCCACATTATTTTCGTCGTGGTTGCCCGTCTACAAAGGTAGATTTCTTAACTGCCTATGTGTATATGTTAAAGATTCAGTTTGCCCTAGTTTTTTATTTTTTATTTTTTAAAAACAAATCTTATACTTGGGCTTAAATTTGGAGGATTAATTGGGTCTTGCTCTATTTTCCCTAAATTATTTACTTCCCCTATACTCATAGGCTTCTTATGTGATTGTTGGCCTAAAATCTTTCAGAAAGTTCACTGCGCACAGATAATTTTTTTGGAAAGGCAATAGAGATTAACTTAACTCTACTAGCTGATGTATTAACCAAAAATATGTGCGAAATATACTAGTATAAATAGTGCAGACAAAAAAAATATAACCTCTATTCTAAAAAAAATTGATTAACTACAAGGCAAAATGAGAACTTAAATATATATACTATATTTTCTTAACAAAAAATTTTAATTTTTTTTATGTTGTCGTATTGTGTAGTATACAGTATTTCAAGAATAGAAAAAAAATTAAATTTTACACTTCTCCGAGACGGGTTCTCATAATTTGTGTCAATGTTTAACCAGTGTATTAATCTACTATAACTATTATGAAAGAAATTGTAGTGAGCATGTTGGGGCCGACCTTTTCGAAAATATGTTATTCGTTGGGATGACATGGTTGAGATTTTCTATCCTAATCTTAAATTCGAAGGAATATTATTCAAGTTAATGGGGTTTTGCAATGTAGTTGAATTTTCTTAAAGCTTTGTCTGTAATTTTATAAGCTAACTAGACAAAAAATAATAAAGTAGTTATTGTCACGAAATAAAAATGTGAAATTAACACATTTAGACCATCGCCAATAGAGATTGAGAGAGAACGCATAGTATAATAACCACTAGATTTAACATTTGGGTTGGGTGTTCGTTGACATTTAGATTGACTGTTCATTAACATTTGGGTTGGGTGTTCATTGACATTTGGGTTAGGTGTTCAAAATAAGACTAACCCAAAAATTTTACATGTATTCTAAACAAACAAACAAAAAAAATTTGGGTGGTCAATTGACCATGGAAGCTTGTGAGTGGAGCCGCCTTTGTCCAGGCGGGTAGCCCACACTTATAACAGTTAATCATTTTTTACAAAAAATTAACATCACAATGATAAACATAATTGTCGGTGTCTTTCCAAAGTTATCACAATGTATCATAAATCGTGTTATTTTTTTTCCAACATCGATTCCAGTTTCCACTATATTTGCTCGAGCGCTGGTTCCACCGACTATCTTTCAGATCCCATAAGGTTCTTTTCGTTACTTTGGACGGAAATACTAACAGTTCCAAACCAGTCTTAAGTATAAGGGGTGCGAGTGATTAAAAATGAAGTAGAGGAAGTGTAGTTGAAAAACGACCAAAGTACAGGGGGTGTATCTGGAATTTACCCTTTTTTAACTTATTTTTTTGTCTTTATTCAAAAAAATTATGAGTTTCGATCAAAATTTTATATTTTTGAATCAACAAGTTACAAAAATTTGACCCAAGACTAACAAATGCGAATTTTTTTTTGAATAAAGACAAGTTAATTCAACTATTTTATCCAAACCCATCTCTTAGTATTACACAGTTTTTTGTGGGGCCCACTTTTGGGTCCCAAATAATGATTCGATGCATTCATTAATTTTAAAATATTTTTTTTGCGTGACTGTGAAAAATCAGCTCAATCGGATAAATATAAGTGTTTGATCCAATCTTACAACTTTTCATTCAGAATTTTGAATAAAGAATTGTAAGATTGGATCAAATATTTACATTCATCCGATGGAGCTGATTTTTTGCAAGGTCACTCAAAAAAATATTTTAGAACTAATGAACGAATGGTGTCATTTGTGTGGGACCCAAAAATGAGCCCCATAAAAAATATGTTCATAATTTGAGCAAAAAAATCTGTTTGGTAGCAAAACTGGAAAGAGAAACATATTTTCCATTTGTTTTTGGAACGAAGTTGACGGCAAAGGTTTAATTGATGATTTCTTTAATATGTCAGGTGTTAATGTGATGTTTCGTTAAGATCAGGTGTTTATGTGTGATTTGCGTAAAAAATCAGGTGCTATCATGAAATTTTCCCTATCATGAAATTTTCCCTTCGAAAGCAGCTATGTTTTATTATATAGATTTTGTATAGGCATATCATAGCCAAATTTTTTAGGATAACAATTATGACTCTCTCTCTTTCCATAATAATATATATTACAATTAAATGTAGATAAAAATCTCTCCCACTTGATAGGTTTGTCTAGTATTAAGAAAGTCTAGGTTAGGTTTAACAACCAATTAAATCTATAAAAAGAAGAAACAATTCAATAAAATGTTTAATTTTATTTTAAAAAAATTTGACCGAAAATTTGGATCATTACCAATCGTGTTTCACTCTATAGTACTCCATTCGTCTCTTTTTTAGAGTTCAGTATTCCATTTTAGGCTGTCACTTAATAAGTATTCATTTTGTAAAGTTAGTGGGTAAAAGTTGATGAATTTTCTATTTTGCTCCTAAAAATAGATTCCATTTTAAAAAGTTAGTGAGTAAAAATATAATGATAATGTTTTCATAGAGGGTAAAGAGAGAAAGTGGAGATAAAAATTGATATGAAATGTGTAATGATGATATCTTTTAATAAGTTAGAATTACGAAACAGAACACTTAAACGGACAGGGAATATTAAAAACTAGCGAATGCCCGTTCCTGAAGGCACGGCGCAACGTGCCTACATGCACGTTGCTAGTGCATACCCGTGCCTGCTGAAGGCACAGCACAACGTGCCTACATGCACGTTGCTAGTGCATGCCCATGCCTAAAGGCACAACTCGAACGATCAGCACATGCAAATAAAAACTTGACTCGCGAGCAATATGTCAAGCAATACCCAACAAATCCAACTATGCGAAAAACAATAACCCGTGCACATGTTTTCTATTTTCTATTTTGTTCTTATATGTGTCACATGTCACTCGATCATGGCTATTTTATTGCAAAACAAAACAGAAAACATGTGCATGCCAGTGCTCTGCATTTAAATTTAAGAACACCAGCCAGTGTTCTGCATCAACTAAATTAGTAAAAATCTAAGCACACCAATCAGTGCTTTGCATTTAACATAAGACCAATCAGTGCTCTGCATTTAACAACATAAGAGCAAATCTAAGCACACCAGCCAGTACTCTGCATTTAACAATCTATATAAGTACAAATCTAAGCACACCAGCCAGTGCTCTGCATAATAAGTGAATACTTATGAATCTGAAACCTCGCAATTTGACGTACTTGAGTGGTATTTCTGCACAAACGTAAAAATAAATAAACTAATATAGTCATTGACTATGGAAATTAAACCTCCAAAATCACAAACGAAAAACGAAAAACATAATTTGTCATGTTCACAATGCTACTTTCAGTCTAATATTGAACTTTTGACATCATCTCTCCAATCAAAGCATACAAACTTGGATCATTTCATGTACTCATGAGGATTCTACGATTTACAATGTGACAGAAATGCACTCACTAACAGGTCCAATAAGGCAGCTCTTTAATCCTCAAAAATCCAATACTTGTCTAGCTATCAGTTACCCAAGTGGAAAAATCAGTTCATCTATCATCTGACTATACCTATGACAAACTCCAATATTTTCAATCAATTGCTTTGCTACGTAAGCAAAAGACCTCAATGTTGAAGTATAATAATAATCTACCCATGAATACAATAAAATCAAATGATTTCGATCGAAAGTTATGCCAATAGATACGAATTCGATTGAATTTCACCATAGGCAAAATAAAGACTAAACTCTTTTCTGTACATTTATCGACGAAATCAAAGGAGAGAAAAAACGAACGGATATCAGACCTCGTTGCTGAAGTAAGCCTTGTGAGCTCGGAAGGACTTGGCCGGAATGAAATTGGCGGCGGCCCGTAGATTTATAGCTCTTCTTTTCCCAAGGGAAAGAATTCAAACCCTTGTTTTCTTCAATCATCATCACTCACTCCTAATTCAAGTCTTTAAAACTTATTTGGTCTCTCAGCCCCTCGACTCTGCATCATCCGCATCAGAATCACTTCCCGAAGGGCTCCCAGATTCAGAATCTGCACACAATCCCTCATGATCACATAACCACTCCACAAAAAATTTCACCAACTATTTCCACAGAGGAAGAAAATAAGGAATTTTAGATGTTACCACTTGATGAGGATGAATCGCTGCTTGAGCCGCTGGAGCTGCTTGAACTGCCGATTGCATGACCCTTATTATCATGACCACCGCTACCTGCCGCGGGGCCATCATCCTTCTCAATCTCCACTGGTGATAAGCGGGTCATTGGCATCTCATCGCCAATGTCAATATCTTCCTCCTAGCATCAGTTTTTTCACTCACATAAACCTCTTATTAACAACATAACAATTATTAGCAAAACTTTCAGTGCCAACCACTAATCACAAATCAAAGCAAAACCTATGTGTTTTAACCACATTGTGATTCTTCAAAACCCACATATAAAATGCGCATTACAATGTAGTCAACAATTCTAGTGTTTTTAGCATATTGTCTGTGCTTGAAAACACTTAAAAAATATACTTCATGAGCAATACACACAACCCTGTGGTTTGAGAGTTCAATGCACAAAGTCATAGAAAATAGAACACGCTACAGTTCTGAATGAGAAAGCAGTGGCATTTTACTTCATCACCTTTGAGTTAACAGTTAAATGCATATGAGATAACAACCAAAATAAGATTACCATGGCTTCCAGTTTCCGAAACATGGAGTAAAAGACTTGGCAATAAAGCACACAATACAAAAAAGGCTTCAAGTAACCAAAAAATCGGTACAGAAGGACCGAAAAACTGTTACGTAACTGATGATACTTAAATCTATGATCAGGAGCTACTTGCAGTCACTAATCGCTGCATTTGGATACAAAACATCTAAACAAATTAAAAACATCAAAGTAAGCATCAATACCTTGAAGCCACATGAGAACTGCTAGTGTTCTTAATCCTAACATCACTTCTCATCTGCTTCCCTGGCTCATCTAAAAATTACAACAAAACCAAATCAATCAGTTAATTCTAAAAAAAACTCGTAAACTAAGAAAAAACAGTTCCGAGCTAAAAACGACGCCGCACAGGGAAAGTATAAATTCCCATTTAGACTAAGAACATCAGTATGTATTTAAGGAATCCTTTGAGACATTTCATCAAATAGGCAGTGAGCTATCAATACACTCCAAATCAGAAAGTAATGCAGTTTGAGAGAGAGAGAGAGAGGGGTAGAACCTGTAGCACGCTGACGTCGGCGTTCTATGACTTAGGGGAACTTTAAGAAAACTGAAATTAGAAGAAACAATTTGGTTATCAATAAAAATACTGCTAGCTACAGGTAACCAATAAATATAGTGTATTCGATTAAAGCTGGTGCATTACTTATGGAAGCTTACATTTTGATTTTCGTAATACTACCAAGCTTTCACTTTGTGTACATAAAGTTCAAGAACAATACTCTGAATATTTAGCAACCTCTCCAATACCTAGTGTATTCAAAATCCCAACCTCTCCAATCCCTAGCGTATTCAAAACCCCAACCTCTCCAATCCTTTTCAAACCCTTAAAGCCCACTTCATAAGTCTTCTAAATAACATCCACTGATGAGTAATACACAGACAAAACAAACCCTAAAAACCCAAATGGAAGACAGAAAATAAAAAAACGAACCTTGATATGGAAAAGCTGCAGCTTTTCCAAATGGAAGACAGAACCATTACTGCATCATGGTGAATAAATTGAACTGGTTGATACTTTACCATACCATCTCTAAACTACTTTAGGTTTTACCATAACTTCCAGTCAAATAACATCTAGTGTTTGCTCTCTTCTTCCAAAGCATAACATCTAGAGCAATGGGGAACTGGGAAACTAAAGAACAGACGCAAGGAAAGCAACAATTTTGAATCCAGGACTGATTTTGAAACACAAAACACATAAACAGAAAATAATCATGTGCGATCAATCATGGAATAATCACCGAAGATGTTCTGATAGCGAGTGGCTCTGATGGTGATCTCAATTCGCATTGGAGTTACCCTAACCTCCGCTAGCTCTCTCATCAACACGTCGTTCAGCTCAGTGAAGAACACTCCATCAACAACGAACTGTAAACAAAAAAGAGAAATAGTAGAACTGAACACTAAGCTAACTTATAAAGGCACCTCATGTTGAAAACAGTAGAACTGAACACTAAGTTTATGAAAATCAACCTCTCTGAACCGAACACTAAGCTAGCAGTAGAACTCAACATGGGCAGCTGTTAAAGCATTTGGTAGTAAATTCTGAAACCTAGTAGAACTCAACATATCAGACATCAGACATTCATGCATTTATGCATACGTAAATGCCTCAACTACAGCTAAGTCCATGATAGAAAAATCTAAACTCTGAAACCTAGTTGAGACATTTTATCAAATAGTTTGAAGGCAGATGGATTACTGCTTGGTTGGAGCAAATTATACCAGTAACTCAGGCAATTTAAGACCATGAAAAGCATAAGGCTAATTGGTGGTTGAAGTACACATTTTCTCAAACACGTGGCAGGCACTTATCGTAAACAATGAGGCTAATTGGTTTACTGAAGGAAACTCATTTTAAAGAGACTGTGGAGAAGCACATGAAAAGCATAAGGCTATTGTAGTGAAGTCAAGATGTCAAGAAAATGGTAGAAAGCTGAGAAAACTCGACACAACAGTGAAGTCTTTCTCTTTGGTCATCAATCACAGGGTTTGTTAGAAGAACATGACATAAATTGGTACATTATCATTGCTGTAAGTTGAGTTTTGAAAAACAAACCTAGATAAGCATGATTTTTTGTAGAACATGAAGGCAGAGATTGGCGATTCGGCCAGCACGGGGAGAGCGGCGGCGGCGCCGTCTGTCTCTGGTTGTTGATCAGCAGGAGAGGGAGGCGGTGGATAAACTGTGTAAGGGGAGGAGGCAGGGGAAAAGTTGCGTGAGGGGGAGGCCGTATTCACATAGAGAGAGAGAGAGAGAGAGAGAGAGAGAGAGAGGAGGGTTTGGAAATCATGTTTCCAAATTAGACGGGGAGGTGTTATCAAAAAAAAAAATTACAGTACGACTGGGTTTGATTGGGAGATGATCAAGAAAAGTTAAGTATTTACAAAAATGCCATTATAGAATCAAGGGTGGATAATATGCGAGAGACAATTTTGGACCATTGGTTGTCTTTTGGATTCAAACCCAATCCTATCTTATTATATAGATGTTAATCATTAGTTCGGGTGAAAGTCGAACCGAACTAGTAAACGTGATTTTGGTCATGGTTTATATAGAATAACATGATAATTGGCCGTCTGCTTTGATTATGATTTTGGTTTGAGGGTTATTCCGTCTCTGGTTTTGATTTTTCCAATAACCGATCGAAAAAACCGCACCGTTGACATCCTTATTGGCTTTGCCGGAGGTATTTGGCTGTTATGGAATTAGTCCGAGGTTTGTGGCGTGCTTGCGGTGACCCAGCAGGAGATCCACGCCTGCGTTCAGGTATCCCCTTTCTCTTCCTCTTGGCTTCTCTCTCTGCTATCTATGCTAGCTCGCATTTTGATCTCCGGCTAGCTTTATAGGATAATTTACGAATTTTGCAGATCGGCAAAATTTTGCTCCCTGGGTTGTGATTGATAGGGTATTGTAACCAAACTCTCAAATTCATGGTTGTTAAAATCCTACGATACCTACGATTTGTATCGTCTTCTTCCAAAAATGATACCTATCGCACCCCGTATTCTTTTTTATAGAAATCCTACGATACAGCGGCGTATCCTACGATTACTTATAGAGAACAAATCATACCATATTTTAAAAAGTGGAACACTAATTGCGTTCTGATCTTTTCATCTAATTATGGTCGGATCCAAATCATTCAAAGAAAACCCAAACTCAAAGCTCGAATAAAAGAAATAACGTATTTCGATCATGCTTTGCGTGAATCAGATAAGGGCTCTTTTTGTCTTCCCTTAACTCAGGCACCAAAAAGCCTGATAGACTTGGAATTTTTCATCCTACAAGCATTTTTCCATATATAAAACACTTTTTTTTCAAATATACACCAGATTTTTGGATTATAATTAAGTATAACTATTAGTTTATTGTATATTAGCTTCTGTTAACGTATCTTACGATACAAGATACGTATCCCAATTTGAAAACACTGCTCTCAATGGCATTGATAAGTAGGGTGGAAATCCTATCAATCGTTATATAGAGCAGGCTTGTTTCTTGACTGTCTTAACCATTGCAATTTGATGGACTTGGGTTTCTCTGACTCTCTGGCTCGAAGTATGTGTGGACTAATCTGTGCAACACAGGTGGTCTCATTCGAGAAAGAACTGATAGGTGTTGGGGTAACCCTAGCTGGTATCCTCTATTCCTTCCATTTTCGCGCCCTTTCCGTTTTGAATCCATTTGGTTCTCTTACCCTTCAATTTATTCTGTTGTTAGTGATAGTTGGCATAATCCTACCTCTTCTTTCCAGGAAAGTGCCGCTACTTAACCGAAAAAGTCACTGTGTGGGAAAAATAAGTGTTCTGTCCCATATTGCTAGCTAGTACTCAAAAAGCGTTGGACACTAGCGCTTACCGTTTCTTGCTTGAGCTTGAACAGAAGCTCATGGCAGAGTTTGACCATATCCTTCATCTTGAGGAGGAGTTTTGGGCCCTCATGTACTACCTCGATTGTGGAGGGGGATAGAAACACTAAATTTTTCCATGTTACCATTCTTTCCCCCCTTCGTAGTAACAAAATCCACGCTCTCAAGGTTGGTCAGGATAATTGGGTTTTTTACAATCATGCGCCATCACCTTATTGACCACTTTTCTAGTTTGTTCACTACTGGTAGAGATGCAGAGAATAACATTGGTCTTTGTGGCAACACAACAACTGGACTCGTATTGAGAGCACCTAGCTAGTGTCCTCAGGCTGGGGAGCTGAAATCTGTGTTAACCTTTAAGCATTGGAAGGCCCCTGGACCTTAACACTCTCAGATTAGTGAAGTTCCATAAACTTTCTATGCTACTGTATTATGTACTTTTGGTGGGATTTTCCACTCGTGCATGTTCAATAAATTCAGATTGATTTTCCTAACAACTTTCTCTTGCTTTGCCTGCCCCATTGTTTTGGGATGTTGCAAAGAAGATGGAAAGAAACAAAAATCAGGGGAAGAAGTCTAGTGCTAGTTCTTACTGAAACTTCTTTATCTAACTATCATTTTTGAGTGGTTTCTTAATTTGTTCTCGTTTTGGATCGAAAGAAAGACAAAACTTACCTTTCTTGTTTGAGTAAAGCGTAGGCTTATGATATACTAATGCTGTGTTTGGATGAGTTTTTGAGAAATTTTTTATGAGAGTAATGATTGGAAGTAGGGATAATGAGTAGGGAGAGATAGAGAGAGAAATGAGAAAAATGATCGGAGATAGGGGTAATGAGTGGAGTGTAATGATTGGAAGTAGGGGTAATGAGTATTTTTTGAGTTGGAATTTTTTTTTCAAAAAGGGAAACAAACAAGGCATAAAAGAAGTAGTACAAAGTAGGCCACCAATCTAAACCAAACAGAGAAGACAAGGGAAGGGGACCAACTTCCATTTGTCTTTTTTCATGCTCCCATTGATTTGTTTGATTCTTTCTACTGCTTATCTCTACTGCTCCACCTAGGGAAATTGGTGAGCAAGAGAGAGAGAGAGAGAAGGGATGGGAATCATTCCAGAGGCTCCACTGGGTTCAAGCAACGCAACGATTCCGGTGATTGGATTCGGAACAGCTTCGTGGCCACTCGGAGGATCAGAAATGTGAAGTTGTAAAGGAAGAGAGAGACGTGGAATGGGAACCCAAAGATAGGGTTATTTTCTCATTGAATCATCAGATTACTGCGTACAACGTGAAATAGGTATACAATACACTAAACTAATTACACTATTGTCCTAGAGAATGAACTAGTTACACAATAGAACAACTAATAAACTAATTACAAATAAACCCATAATCTAACACTCCCCCTCAAGTTGGTGCGAAGATATCAATCAAGCCCAACTTGAACACAATGGGGTGAAAACTCTTGCTACCAAGTCCTTTTGTGAATATGTCAGCTAATTGATCTTCAGATCTCACAAAAGGCATACATATCAAACCCTCGCTCAGCTTCTCCTTGATGAAGTGCCTGTCAATCTCTATATGCTTCGTTCTGTCATGTTGAACAGGATTATGAGTAATGTTTATGGCAGATTTATTGTCACAGTAGAGTTTCATATGACCATTATCAGAAATTCCCAAATCATGTAACAAGGTTTAGAGCCACAAGAGCTCACAAATACCATGCGCCATAGCTCTATCCTCAGCTTCTGCACTAGACCTGGCAACCACAGATTGCTTCTTACTTCGCCAAGTAACCAAATTTCCCCCAAGAAAGATATAGTAGCCAGAAGTAGAGCATCTATCATCCACATAACCAGCCCAGTCGACATCAGTAAATGCCTCCAACCGCAGGTGGCCATGATTGGAGAAAAAAATTCCTTTCCCTGGAGCTGATTTGAGATACCTCAAGATACGATAAACTGCATCCAGATGTGAAGTACGAGGGTCATGCATAAATTGACTAATAACACCTACTGCATAAGTAACATCCGGTCGGGTGTGAGCTAAATATATCAGTCGACCTACAAGTCACTGATACCTCTCCTTATCAGTGCGCTCCCCCACATCTCCACTAAGATGATGATTCGCCTCAATAGGAGAATTTGCAGGTCTACAACCCAACATACCTGTTTCTTCCAAAAGATCAAGTATATACTTCCGTTGGGAGATAAAAATACCTCTATCAGACCTTGCCACTTCCATTCCAAGAAAGTATCTCAGAGGTCCCAAATCCTTAATCTCAAATTCTTGAGCCAGACTATACTTAAGACCAAGAATCTCACCCGCATCATTACCTGTCCCTTGATGAACATAGTATGATCTGTATGGCTTTGTTTGTAACCAAACCTCAGCATAGCCTTTGAAAATCTGCCAAACCAAGCTCTAGGTGATTGCTTCAACCCATAGAGAGCCTTCTTCAATTTGGACACCTTTCTCTCAGTCTCAGAGGAAGAAAAACCTGGTGGTACATCCATATACACCTCCTTCTCTAACTCCCTATGAAGGAATGCATTTTTCACATC
The DNA here is from genome assembly GCA_018127125.1 of Rhododendron griersonianum. Classification (NCBI taxonomy): domain Eukaryota; kingdom Viridiplantae; phylum Streptophyta; class Magnoliopsida; order Ericales; family Ericaceae; genus Rhododendron; species Rhododendron griersonianum. The sequence goes on along the minus strand of CM030796.1, from coordinate 25,781,290 downwards.
AAATTGGTGAAGAGGCCAATTCGAATTGGCAACACAAGAAATTAGAGCTCGCACACTGTTCATCTTTGCTACTGGAGCAAACGTCTCATCGTAGTCAATACCATAGGTTTGAGTAAAACCCTTGTCAATAAGTCTTGCCTTGTATCTCTCAAATGTACCATCAGCATTCTATTTAATAGTGAAAACCCACTTGCATCCCACTGATTTCTTTCCCCTGGGAGTGACACCAGCTCCCAAGTGCCATTCTTTTTCAAAGCCGTCATCTCCTCTACCATAACTCCTTTCCACTCAGATATCATGAACGCATCTTGCCAATTCTGTGGAATAGATATAGAAGAAAGAGACGAAACAAGGGCATGGTACGAAGGAGATAAACAATCATAAGAGACATATTGGGAAATGGGATGTTGAGTACATGACCTAACACCTTTCCGAAGAGCAACAGGAAGATTATCATAATCAATAATAGGAGGTTCAATGGGAGAAGATTCATTACCAGATGAGTCAGGTGAGGAGTCCAGAACTGAAGCAGGGAATGGTGATTGGCAAGGTGGCAGTACACATGAAGATTTGTCTTTCTTTCCTTTCTTTTGATACGTTGCCAAGGTAGTAGGCCATTCACTTGGTCTGATACGCCTGTCCCAATCTACTCGTCCACCAATGTCATGTCTTGCACTATCAACGGACACTGGTTCCACTCCAGATTTCTCCTTCTCCCCCTCACTACGAAAAGGAAGTGACCATGACCCTTGATTCTGAGATGTAAACACCTCTTCCTCCATCATCTCTTCCTGACTAACATGCTGCTCCCCCTGAAGAGATGGAGTGGAGGGAGAGTAAAAAGACTCGGTTTCCCAAAAGGTAACATCCATAGAGACAAAAAACTTCATAGAGTGAGGATCATAACATTTATAACCCTTCTAGGTAGGAGAATACCCAACAAAAACATATTTATGGGCTTTATGACCCAACTTGCCATCAGAAGGGTGTGGAGCATGAGCAAAACACACACAACCAAAAACTCTCAGGGGAAGAGTCAAGACACGAGAAATGTTAGGGAGACACTCAATAGGAGTTTTGAAGTGGAGAACACTGGATGGCATACGGTTGATAAGATAGGTTGCAGTCAAAATCGCTTCTCCTCATAAATATTTGGGAACATTCATGGTGAACAAAAGAGAGCGAGCAACCTCAGCAAGATCATGATTTTTGCGTTCAGCAACTCCATTTTGTTGTGGAGTGTCAACACAAGTCGTCTGAAAAAGATTATCATTTTCATCCAGAAAAGCCCTAAAATTCCTATCGATATACTCAGTGCTATTGTCACTACGGAGAATTTTGATATTCGTGTCAAATTGAGTACGCACCATCGCATGAAAAGATTTAAAACAAGAAAAGACTTCACTTTTTTACTTAAATAAATACACCTAAGTAACACGAGAATAACAGTCAATAAAAGTGACAAACCACCGAACACTTTTAAGAGAGGTAATAGGGGAAGGACCCCAAACATCAGAATGAATAACCATAAAAGGAGAAGCACTCCGTTTATTAATAGGTGCATAAAATGAACGTTTATGTTTTCCAAGCTCACAAGCTTCACAAAAAAATTGACTCCTAGAACAATGTTTAATTAAAGTAGGAAAAAGTTTCTCTAAAATCCCAAAAGAGGGATGACCCAATCTACGGTGCCACTGATGTAACATAGAAAGAGCTGAACTCGTATATGCTTGTAGAGCAAGACCACATGACATAGGTGAACGAGGTGCAGACTCCAAAAAATAGAGGCCATCCTGTGCTTTACCACTGCCAATCACTTTGCCCGTGTTCAGTTCCTGAAAAACACAATGAGTAGGAAAAAAGGTTACGGAATAATTTGCAAAACGAGTAAGACTACTAACGGACAAAAGGTTAGTGGCAAAATTTGGAATATGTAGAACTGAAGAGAGGGAAATAGAGGGAGAATAGCGAACGGAACCTTTCCCTGAAATAGCAGAGAATGATTCGTCTGCTATTCTGACCTTATCCTTACCAGAACAAGTAGAGTAAAAATCAAATACAGAGGAACAACCTGTCATATGATCTGAAGCACCGGAATCTATAATCTAAGGAATAGCAGAAGAGGCAGTAAATGCACTAGCCGGAATACCTGTGTGAGCATAATAGGATGAAGTGGGACCTGCTGTGGAAGTAGGAGCTATAGTAGATGGAGAATTAGCCCTAGCCATTAGGCGCCTGAGAGCTTGCATCTCCCCCTGAGAAAATCCACTAACATGATCAGAAGACGCTTGAACCCTAGTACTGAACCAGAATCAGTCAAGGTAGCAACTGACAACTGTAGACTCCAAAACATGAGCCTGGGCCTAAGAACGCATGAGACCACGACTGCGACCACCGCGTCCACCCCCTCGCCCACGAAAGGGACGACCATGTAACTTCCAACATAAATCCCTGGTATGGCCAGTGTTGTGGCAGTGATCACACCGGAGTGACTCACGATCAATAGGCTCACTGCTAGCACCAAACTGTGACTTACCACTCTGTGGAACAAGTCCACCACTAGAACCAAACTGACCCTGAGGAATGGCAACCAAGGCAGAACGATCAGAAGTAGGAGTATGCACCATAGCAGCCCTCCTACTCTCCTCTTGCTGAACAATGGCATAGGCCTCTCCCGAAGACGGAAACGGAACACGACCCAACACCTGCACTCTAATCGGATCATATTCCACATCAAGACCAGCAAGAAAGTCATAAACACGCTCTTTCTCTATCATCTTCAACCAATTAGCAGCATCAACAACACGAACAGCCTGAAATCCCTGATAATAATCAAATTCTTGCCATGCTCCACTCAAGTCAGCAAAGTACACAGGGACAGATCGATGATTTTGTTCCAATGTACGGAGTCTCTTCCTCAACTCAAAATACTGTGCATCATTACCTTGCTGAGAATAGGTTTGGGCTGCAGTAGTCCAAATCTGATGTGGAGTATCAAGAAGCAGAAAAGTATGGCGAATATCAGCTCTCATGGAGTTAAACAACCAGGTCATGACTAACGATTTCTAAGATTTAAATTTCTTGAGTTCAACCGCCTCAACAGGTGGAGTAACAGGACCCTCAATGAACTCTGACATCCCTTTGGCCTCAATAGCCAAAGTAAAAGTACAAGACCAAATCAAATAGTTGGTACCATCCAACTTAATGTGACAAATATCCAGAGAATAGTTATCCATAGTCCCTACACGACTCAACTCATCCTTCCCACTAGTGGATCCTCTGACATCTTAACAGCAGAACAACAACTCCAAATAAACAATAAATCAAGTTCCCAGCAGCTTTAAAACTCCAAAAAAAATAAAAATAAACAAGGTTCCAATAGCCCTAGTACTTTAAACACAAACTGAATACCTTTAGAAACTCTTACCCAATAGAATCGAGAATAACCAGATCTGACCCAAACCCAAGTTGTGTAGAAAATACCAAGATCAGTTCCCCGCAGTCACGAAGAGCCCACAAACAGGTCACGAATAACAAGGATTTCTGTTGCAGTTCACGAAGAGCCACGAAGGTACAGAAATCAGACCAGTCGGGAAATCGCCTGAGGGTTTCGTGGGTTGCCGAAGTGTGGGTGATGTCCGCCGAGACTCGGCGGAGGCTGGATGAGGTCTGGTGGGTGTCGGACTGGACTGTAGATGATGCGTTGGTTGCGGGTCACCAGTGGACTGCTGATGATGACTGGGTAACGAGGAGCAATAGCTCTAGAAGGGAAAATCGACAAGTTTAGGGTTGTGTTGTGAAGGAAGAGAGAGACGTGGAATGGGAACCCAAAGATTAGGGTTATTTTTTCATTGAATCATTAGATTACTGCGTACAACGTGAAATAGGTATACAATACACTAAACTAATTACACTATTGTCCTAGAGAATGAACTAGTTACACAATAGAACAACTAATAAACTAATTACAAATAAACCCATAATCTAACAAGAAACCATGAAACAATCAGTCCTCCAAGCAATCGAACTCGGCTACAGGCACTTCGACACAGCTGCCATTTACCAGTCGGAGCAGTGTCTTGGGGAAGCCATTGCCCAAGCTCTGCACCTCGGTCTCGTTAAATCCCGTAAAGAGCTATTCATCACTTCGAAGCTTTGGTGCTCCGATGGCCACCCGAATCGAGTCCTCCCTGCGCTGCAAAACACTCTCAGTTGATGAATTTATAGTGCAGATTACGTAACCCAGAGTAATGTGCACAAGTAGAAACTGAACCACTCTTCGCCTATGATATACTTGATATTACGTTATCACACCAGAGCAAAGGGGGAGGAACTGGGGAGGGCAAACGTAAATCTTGAACCAATTGCATTAACCAAACAAGCTCAGCTGCTGTATTCGCCAAGGCCTTGTATTCAGCTTCTGTTGAAGACCTAGCAACAGTTGGTTACTTTTTAGCAGACCAAGATACAAGATTTGAACCAAAATACACACAGTACCCTCCTGTGAACCTTCTATCAGAAGGACTACCTGCCCAATCAGCATCAGAAAATGCAGAAAACTGCAGTGCTCCTTTAGTAAAAAGAAGACCTTGAGTAATTGTACCCTGAGATATCGTAGTATTCGTTTGACTGCTGTGAAGTGGCTTGTCAGAGGATTATGCATATGTTGGCACACAGCATTCACAGAAAAGGAAATTTCTGGTCTAGTTAAAGTCAAGTATTTCAGAGAACCAACCAAGGTTCGATAAAACTCTGGATTAGAAAGAGGAACATCAGGGATGACAGTATTAGGCTTGAGAGAAGAAGGAGAGGCACAAGGCCTACAATCTGTCATGCCTGCCTTCTTAAGTAAATCAAGAGTGTATTTAGCTTGGGAGAGCATAAGGCCCTGAGGCACAGGTAACACCTCTATGCCCAGAAAGTAATGAAGAGAACCAAGATCTTTGAGAGCAAAATCAGACCCCATACTCTGAATGATTTGAGCCACTAAAGAGGGATTGTTACCAGTGATCAAAATATCATCAACATATACCAACACATACACAAGGTCTGATCCCTGAGAGAGAATGAACAATGAAGAGTCTGCCAAACTGTTGTGAAACCCCTTTTTGAGTAAACTGTTAGACAGCATGTCATACCAAGCTCTAGGGGCTTGCTTAAGGCCATATAAAGCTTTATGAAGTTTACACACATGATGAGGGAACTGAGGGTTGACATATCCTTGAGGCTGTCTGAGATACACATGCTCTTGAATAGATCCATGCAAGAAAGCATTGGAGACATCAAGTTGTTTTATTTCCCAGCCAAAATGAAGAGCAAGAGACAACACAAGTCTGATAGTGGGCTGTTTAACAACAGGACTAAAGGTTTCATTATAATCAATACCCTCTGTTTGCTGAAAACCCTGAGCTACAAGTCTAGCTTTATACCTAGAAACAGTCCCATCAACATTCCTTTTGATTCTAAAGATCCACTTGCAACCTATAGTGGGGGTATTAAGAGGAAGAGGGACCAGAGACCATGTACCTTGTTGAATAAGAGCAGAATATTCGTCGGACATTGCTTGCTGCCATTCAGGAAAAATTATAGCCTCTTTAAAGGAGAGAGGTTCAGAAACAGGAGGAGAGTGAACATAAAGAGTAAAAGGAATTTTAGGCATAAAAATTCCAGATTTAGACCTGGTGTGCATGGAATGAGGAGGAGGGACAACCCTTGGAGAAGTTGAAGGAACAACAGAAGGACTACCAGAAGCTGAGCTCATAGGAGCAGAATTAGAAGGAGAACGAATTGCACCATTAGAGAAAGGTAAAGCAGTTGGATAAGTAGTAGGGGAAGATGAAGCAGGAGAAGAGACAAGGGGTGACACGGGAAAGGAAGAAGACAAAGAAGTCTGAGAAGAAGAAGAAATAATAGGAACAATAGAAGATGCTGTTCTAAAGGAAGGGATACCAGAAGAAGGGAGAACAGAAGGAGAGGAGGACACAGGAGAGGATGAAGTCAATTTGGGATAAGGAAAGTCAGTTTCTAAGAACTTAACGTGTCTGGAAACATATACTCTATTAGTAGTGGGGTCCAAGCATCGATACCCTTTGGTGTGTGCGCAGTTGCCTAGAAATATGCATGGAGTAGACCTAGGAACAAGCTTGTTAGAGGCATATGGTCTTAGCCAAGGAAAACAACAACATCCAAAAGGTTTAAGAAGAGCATAATCAGGACTAGTTTTGTAAAGAAGATGAAATGGAACTTGGAAGTGAATAGAAGAGTTTGGTAAACGATTGATCAGATACAGCGCAGCAGTAATGGCTTCAAGCCAGAAAGTAACAGGTAGATTGGCCTGTTGAAGTAAAGTAATTGCAGTTTCAATAATATGTCTATGTTTTCGTTCTGCTACTCCATTTTGCTCTGGGGTATGAGGGCAAGAAGTCTCATGAACAATGCCAAATTGAGCAAAGAAAGAATACATGAGTTTACTAAGAAATTCTCCCCCATTATCAGACCTTACAGTCTTAACAGACTGAGAAAAGTGATTAGTTACAAAAACTTTAAAGGCCTGAATGTAAGTAGTAACTTCTGATTTGAGTTTAAGAGGAAACAACCAACAATATTTAGTAAAATCATCAACTAGGAGCAGATAGTATTTATAACCAGAGAAAGAAGGAACAGGAGATGGTCCCCACACATCCATATGAAGCAACTCAAAAGGTGAAGTAGTGTGAGATGTAGAAAGAGAAAAGGGCAATTTGTGACTCTTTGCTTTATTACAAGGGTAGCAGGTAAAGCTAGTAGGAGAAATGGAAAGATTATACTGTTTGGAGAGAATTTGAAGTAAACCAGCATGAGGGTGACCAAGCCTCTGATGCCAAAGTGCAGCTGAAGAGCCAGAGGTCAGCAAAGCTGTAGCAACAGGTCTAGTAGAAGACAGAAGGGGATATAGCCCCTGATGACAGGGCCCCTGATGAAGAATTTGATGGGAGGTCTTGTCCTGAATGGTATTACCATGAGAGTCAAAAGAGATGATACAATTATTATCAAGAGCAAATTTATGAACTGAAAGAAGATTATGTGAAATAAGAGGAACATGGAGGAGATTATCCAATGTAAAGAGAGTGTGAGGAGTAGAGAGAATACCTTTTCCTGAATGGGCAACAGGAACATTATGCCCATTTCCAACGGTGTTAATGCTCAGTGGAAGGTCTCTCATGAGAGCTGTGAATCTGGGAAGCATCAAAAGTAACATGAGATGTAGCCCCTGTGTCAAATATCCAAGGGGAAATAGGTGATTTCCCATGAGATGATGTAGGTGTTTGAGTAAAGGGGGAAGCCTGAGCAAAAGTCCCAAAGACTTGAGGTGGAATAGTAGAACCAGCAGTTGGAGCAATGTTGTAAGATGCAGGTCCCCCAAAAGTACTACCATAATCATAAGTGGGAACATTACCAACTCCATAACCAGCAGTCAGGGGCAGAGAAGTACCATATCCAAAACCTGAGTTATCAACCCCAAAACCATAACCAGATGACATTTGTGGTTCAGTAGCAGCAAACATAGCATGAGGTGGAGGTCTACGAGGATATCGTGGAGAGAAACCACCACCAGACCTTCCCATAGGTCTATACCCCAAATCTAAACGATAGTGACAAGAGTAAGCCAAATGATTAGTTTTGCCACAAATCTGACATCCACCATTAGAAGTACCAAAACCAAAAGAGGGTCTAGAAAAATCAGAGGGAAAACCAGTAGGATAATGTGGAGTAAAATTTCTCTGAAAGTTGGTATCTCTGAATCTGTTGGAGTTTCTAGGACCTCTTGGACCAGAGAAGTTTGAGGGAAAGAAATGTTGTGTTGGTGTGGGAAAAGGATACTGAAAGGGCTGAAGGATAGGGTTCAGAGATGGTGTTTCAGGTACAGAATTAGATACAGAAGTAGGACCTGGGGTGTTAGCCACAAGAATGGGAGTAGATTCCTCTTGATCCTGAGCCATATGTAGCTCTTCTGACATGAGAAGAGATGTCAAACTACTGAAAGTAAATGATTCAGGTCTAGATCAAACAGTTTGTTTCAGAGACTTGTAGCCTGTTTTTAAGCTATTCAGAGTGTGGAAGATAAGTTCTTCATCATCAACATATGAACCAGAAGCAGCAAGGCGCTGAACAATCTCTTTAATTGAATCAAGATATTGCTCCATACTACCAGTTTTGTTCAAACTATACAATCTGCGCTTGAGATCGTGCACATGCGAGCGAGAGAGAATATGAAATTTTTCTTCGAGTTTGGTCCATAACTCAAACAGATGAGTAGATCCAACAATATGAGGTAGCACAGATGGTGAAAGCGTAGCAATCAAACAAGAAAATAACATTCGATCGATGACATTCCATTTCTCAAACTCCGGATTAGGGATCTTTGTGCCAGAGGTATCAGTAACAAACAACGGTGGGATACCAAGAGAGCCATCAGCATAGCAAAACAAATCGTTGGCTTTCAAAGCATTTTCCACTTGCGTTTTCCACGTAAAATAATTCGTAGAATCAAGCTTAACAGAGATAAACGACTGAAAATTCGCGATTAAGAAAGCTAGAGTTGGAGGGAGATGAGAGGAATTTACGGAATCGGACGACGCTGAAGATACCGCCATGGAAATCGAACAACAGAGCTTGGAGATGCGAAGAGAAAATCTCAAGATCTCGTCGAACTTTCGTCAATTGATGACTTTGACGATGATGACGGCGAGATGGTGGGGGACGATGATGCCATTGATGATCTGAAAGCACTCGAAAAGCTAAAGTTTGGAGGAATCTCTTGAATCTGGAACAAAAAACAGGTAGGGTTTCATGACTCGCGTCTTTCACGGCTCTGATACCATGAAAACTTTTGTAAACTGAACTCTTATTTAACTAATCAATCATTCTGAATACAATAAAAGGAAGCCCTAGCTCTACTTTATATACAGAGATCAGTAGTTGTTAATCCTCAACTAACTACACTATTATGCTAACAGAAACCTCAATTAACTGCACAATTACATTAACAGAAATCACTAACAGAAATCCTAGCTGGCACACAAGTCTGAGGTCAGCTGACATCATCTATAGTGGAAGCCTTTGTATCACTTAACAGATATTACAAAAATGAAATTTTGGAATCTTATAGAGTTCCTTAGAACAATCATGGATACAATAGTGATTTCAAGGAAACATTTGAACGGGATTATATCTTATGTTGGATCATTGGGTATTTGATTCTGTAGTGGGCAGAGCAGAATGTAGTTTGGGATGCACTGCACAGTGCACACAATGTGTTGGGCCCAACCCGCCTAAAGGCAAAGAGCTGACGAGCATAATTTGGGCTGTTCCATATGCGAGTCTGTTTCAAATGTTGGAATCATGAGAATGTTACTTTGTTGATTTGGATTTTGAGGGAGGTTTTTGGGGTGATTGTGTGGAAAGAGATAGATAAAAAAATGAGAGTAGTAATTGGATAGAAACTTATTGGAAACTGTGCACAAAGAGAAGGGTTGAGTCTAGAAACCTAAAGCGAACATAGTACGTTTCCATCTTCATTCTTCTCAAGATTGCTGTCATCCAAGGTCTATCTTGGATTTCGATTTGTTGCTATTTCAAATGCCAACTCAATGGGTATTTTGTTGTTTAGGAGACTTGGATTGGACTATCTTGATCTATATCTCCTTCATTGGCCGGTGAGCTTGAAATCAGTAGGGTATGATTTGCCTTTCAGTCAGAAAGACCTTGTTGCCATGGATGTCAAGTCTGTTTGGGAAGCCATGGAGGAGTGCCACAGTCTTGGCCTCTCAAGAAATATAGGCGTAAGCAACTTCTCTTGCAAGAAGCTGGAACAGTTACTCCTTACATCGAAGATCCCTCCGGCTGTAAATCAGGTGAGTGTTCTGTTAACAATCAGATACTTGTGCTACCATATATATAATTATTAACGTTTTTAATATTCTGCAACTATGAAACTATGATCAAAAGATAGTTATGGACATGCATTGTGTGTTTCTGGTAATTTGCAGGGTCATATAGTTTTTGTGTTTGTAAATGTGCTCAGGTACTAGTGATCCAATATGCGTTCGAACCGTCAAAAGAATAGTGTTCCCCATCAGATAGAATGTAAAAGGGTGGCTATTGACATACGTTGAATGTACTCTATCATTCATGTGCTAAAGCTTTGAATTGGGCCTTTTTTTTTTTTTCTCAGCAAAGAAATTTGCTAATAGTTGAAATATATTATAAAGACCAAGGCCACGACAGTGTACGTCACCCAAGACCAAAGAAGAAAGAAGGCAAGACACCGACCAAGAACAATAGGGACAAAAGGAAAATGACCATAAAAAATCATAGGAACTAAAAAGCTCAAACTAGTCACCAATACTCCTGCAAAAAATAAACCACAGAACCTACTTAAAACGCCTTCAGCTGCAAAGAAAACCATACCAACCGATACGAAGCAGCAGAAAAAACCAGAAGCTGGAATGCCCAAAACTTGTGATGCAAGTTTTGGGCAATGTTTAGATGCTTTGGATGTTGACTTCTGAATTTTTCCCCAAGGTACTGGGACATATAGAGAGGACCTCTAGCAGATTCCCTGAACAACTAAGATTAGATACGCGAATATAAATAGGACCGACATCGATCCGGATCCAGCTAATGATATTTAAAAACCCTGATCTCCCATCTTTATTTTAGCATCCTACAGGTGAAAAATTACGAAAATTCTATAAATAGTCCTGTATCATTTAAGAGAATGTTTAAAAGGGATCACTGGGTTTTGAAGATTCTTGATTCATTTTTTCTGAACAGCAAAAAAGAATTTTATTAACTTTTGAAAATAAATTTTAAAGATTAAAAAGATTCAAGAACAAGGCATCAAATAAGAGGAAGAGCAACCCACAAGAAAGGCACCTCCTCAATCCGACAATCACATGTCGCAAAGACCCAAAAGGGAAAGAAAAGCAACCGAAGATTGGCAAGAAGCCAACCAAGGCAGAAACCCCAAAAGAAGCACCACTCCCAAAACCCATCCGAAACAAACACCACCCAAAAAACACCTAAGAATCAATTATCCTGCTGGGTAGCCGGAACCTTGGCCCTTTCTTTATCTTCATCTTCCATAATCATAATTCTACTTATAACTTCCTTATCATCACCCTTATAACCGATGCCCCTGATCTTATTTAAAGACCAAACAGCCTCAGACTCATTGAGGTGAATCCTGTTAATTCCATCAGAAGAAGAGGATAATGTGGCAGCTGCAACAGCAGATTTGAACAGAACGCATTTTTGCTTCTTTCTTCCACCCCTCTTCTTGGGATTAGGAATGCCCGACATTTCTTCTATCGACTTCTGCTTCCATTTTCCTTTCCCCGTATCCTTAGCCTCCACAGCTCAGAAAGCTTAAGATTCTTGATTCTTTGATGTCTAGTCCAGCTCTAACAAGCTAGCCAGCTTCCAATATTAACCAGAAGTCCAGTACAATTCACCTCATTTAGAACGCAAAATCTATTCAAATTATTGATTAGTCCAAGTGATCTTTGAATGATTATAATTTGTTAAGAGCTGGTACTTAGTTTTTGATGGTATTTTGTTTTTTTTCCTTGATTACCATCAATTCTTTATTCTCACTCCAAACTCCCTAGATTGATTCCCCTGCTTCTAAACCAAATTAATCTAAACTTTTAGTCTATTCTTGTGATTTATTGTGAAAATTATTAAGACTTATTGCATTATGGCTGGATTAAAAGGTGGAGATGAGCCCACTTTGGCAGCAAGCAAAGCTGAGGGATTTTTGTCATAAAAAGGGCATACATATTACTGCATTCTCACCTTTAGGGGCAAGAGGTACAGTCTGGGGAACCAACCAAGTCCTTGATTGTGAGGTACTAAAGGAGATTGCTGAGGCTCAGGGAAAGACAGTTGCTGAGGTAACATTCTTTCTTTATAGTCATCAATTTTTTTTTTTCCCTTTCATCCGTGCTCTTTATGAACTTCATTCAGCGTTGCTCGCAAGTCACAACTAGGTTAATTGAAAGCAAGTATAAAGGACCACTTTGTATCAGAATCGGTTTGGATTGGGTGATTAGAGAAGGAATAGGTGAAGAGAAAATAGAAATTAAGGGACCTGCCTCTATAACCCTTCGGGTTGAATAGTTTAAGAGGACAGAAATCAGAAATAGAGAGAAAACATAGATGTTTAGAATTTGATAATTGAAACTCTCCAAGCTTAGAGACTTGGATTGAAAGCATTGAGATAATTTCGTTACAACTCAACAATTGAGGTGGAGAATGGGGTAATGTTGTATGAAGTTGGTACCGGAAAAAATTTATTCACTGGTAGGGCAAAAAAATGAAATCATGACTTGCGATCTTGTCACGTATTTGTGCACAGGCCTCACACCGTGATTTTCAAATTGAAGAAAGAACAGATAGTACTCCTTTTGTTCGTTCATATGGCTATGATGAACTGATTTTTATGCTGAATATGTGTATCTTGTACATTGGTGTGATTATTGAAATGCGGCTACGTACGTGAAAAGGTTTGCCTGAGATGGGTTTATGAGCAAGGGGTGAGCCTTGTTGTGAAGAGCTTTAATAAGGAGAGAATGAAGGAAAATATAGGCATATTTGATTGGAAGCTAAGCCCTGAAGAGTGTGAAAGGATAGAACAAATTCCGCAGGAAAGAGCATGTGTTGGACGTGATTACACATCAGAAGATGGCCCTTATATCTCTGTTGAGGAGCTCTGGGATGGTGAGATTTAATTTTCATATCAGGTTTCCTACAGTCATGTAAACAAAAACAAGCGTTGTACCTGCGCGAGGCACGAGAAGATTAATTGATTTTTGTGAGAAATATTTGGTTTCTTCTTATTTCTTTTATGCTCTCTCTCTCTCTCTCTCTCCACACTTAGCTCTCCCCTTGTCTCTCCTAATTTTTTAAAAAAAACTTTAAAAACAAAATTCTTTAAAATTAGGCCAAGGGAGTTTAGATGCTTGAGAAGCTACATTGGCATATAGTTTTTATAGATAGATAGATAGATAGTTGGGTGGATGCTTTGAGCGTTCCAATGTTTTTTTTTTTTTTTTGGAAGTTGTATTCGCAGCCCTCGACTTCTGTGGGTGTGAACAATAAATCCCTGGTTGTTTTGGGGATTTCAGCCGAACAAAGCAAGGGCCTATATATCAACATCACCCAACTTATATGGGCCGAGGATAATGTTGGACCATTGGGAGATTCTGATACTTTCTGTTGAATGGGGAGAGAGGATAATGTCCGTTTGATTACAAAGAGAATTACGATGGAAAGTGAAAGTGAGAGGAAGTGAGGCCAAAGAAAATAAAGTTAAAGGTTAATTTATTTTCTCCTATTCGCTTTGTTAAAATGAAAAGTTTTGGACAAAAGTTGTAAGAAAGTATTCACAGATACTATATATACATACACTTAACATACAATACGGTTTATTGTAGGACATGCAGTGTAAACTATCGGCATGATGGGGAGACCCACAGTTGGTAAGTTCACATAAAGATAAAAATCTCCAATGTTTTTAGCAAGAAAATGGCAGCTATGTAACTATTGTTAAATGGGTTGTACAAAAAAATTCACTTCCCAGCATTTCCTATTATTTCTATGTCAATAAACTGCTAGAAGGGTGTTTTTTATTCTTCTCTTTCTCTGTATTTTATTTCTTTGGATTTTAGACACTCACGCAGAAAAGAAATGATGCAAAAGATGACGTGAAAATGACAAATTCCTTTTCTTCTTCTTTTTTCCTTATGATTTTCTTCTTCTTGATAAATCTCTCCCAAATTTATATGGCCTCATCCTTTTCTTTTCTTTTTTTATGGGACTATGGTGTACTTTCTGTTTTTGTTGCAAATGGACTGTGGTTAATGGGGACATGCATTTGCTACAAATTAAATGAAACATTCATCATTTTTGGTGAAGTGCTAGCTAGCTCTGGCTGTTTCTCATGTGGGTGCCCTAATTTTTAGTATTTCACAGGTCACAGAAGAAAAAGTGTTAGACTTTCTACTAATTAAAGCATAGCAATAATTCTCCTTTTCAGCTTTGGATAGGGGGCCATTGCCATGGGGTATGGCATGTGTAAAGTCCATCATTAAGTTTTTCACCATCTCTCTCACTACTACTTCACAACTCCTACTGTAGCAAAGGTGTTTCCAACATGCCCTTTGGCTCAAAAAGAAACAGTTCATGGAGATGAACTCTTTTTCCCTTTCATGGATATCAACTTCATTTGGTCAACCATAGAGAAAATAAGGACTTATTTGTAAACTTACATGCCCACTTAAAGTTACTTAATGGGATAGGTCATTGACCACTTTTGGTAAAGAAAAAGCAAAGACCATATAGATTATAAACTTTATCAAAATATGGTGTTTTCACTTAATTAATAAAGATTTTTCTTAAAAAGAAACTATTTGGATCCTATTATTGATATTTTCTTAAATGATGGAAAAAGTCAAGTGTGGATTAACTTCTCTCCCCCAGACCTCTATTAAACAAGGTTAAATTTAGCATAATGAATACAATGCCAAGTTTGAATGTTGAAGTTATTACGGAAAAGAAAGAAAATGGCTCATCTCGTGGATTTAACCGCGTGAGTCCCGTAGTGGTGATCACGTGTCTTTCATTATGTGGATCACAATATAGAAATTACCTATGAAAAAACATACTAACTTTTATCAAACCTTGATAGTGGAGTAATTAATTTGCCTATTTGGTCGAATCACATACATCTCGAAAAATATTAATAAAAAATGTTGTCCATTATGTTTGTATTAGGAATCGACCAGGCACTCTTAGATACCACTTAAATTGAATCTTTAAAAAAAATTATTTATAAATGATCTACTTATAGAAAGTCTTATAAGTAAATTGTTAGCCTTATTGAAGAGAAACCTGTGGTGGGCCCAATTACTCGACCAGTTCATTCAATGAGCCAGAGAGGAGCCATATTAAAAAAAAAAAGTGAAAATTATTTTCACTTATCTAGAAAAAAGACTACATCTATTCTTAGAGCATCCACAGTGGTATAATCAAAACAAAAAGGTTTATAAAGTTAGCAACATTTGCTCAAAAAGAGCTCACATTGGAATAACCAAATTTAGAAACATCTTAGCAACTCATCAAATTTTGGCCCTTGGATAATCAAAACTATAAACCTTTTGCCAATAATCAAATTTAATTGTTTTCACATTTCCTCAATCAAGTATACCATCATTACACAAAAATTTTATTTCTTCTATTTTCAACATGTTTACAACAAAAATACTTTTAAAAACAGTTTTTATTTTTTTTGAAAAAACAGTTTTTTTATTAAAACTGTTTCCCCTTTTTTTTTAAAACAGTTTTATTTCAAAACAGGTTTTTTATTAAAAAAAAATTTCAAAAACTGTTCTTTTGAAAGAAAAAACTACTCCCTCCGTCCCTTTTTTAGAGTTTAGTATTCCATTTT
The DNA here is from genome assembly GCA_018127125.1 of Rhododendron griersonianum. Taxonomy (NCBI): domain Eukaryota; kingdom Viridiplantae; phylum Streptophyta; class Magnoliopsida; order Ericales; family Ericaceae; genus Rhododendron; species Rhododendron griersonianum. Next base: position 25,765,800 of record CM030796.1, on the reverse strand, counting down.
GGGCTGTCCCTTAATAAGTGTCCATTTTATAAAGTTAGTGGGTAAAAGTTGGTGCATTGTCTATTTTGTCCCTAAAAGTAGATTCTATTTTGAAAAATTAGTGAATAAAAATGTAATGATGATGGGTAAGTAGGGAAAGTGGAGGAAAAAATTGATGTGAAAAGTATAATGATGATGTCTTTTTAATAAGTTGGAATTACGAAGCAGGACTTTTAAAAAGGGACGGAGGGAGTAATTTTTTTAACTTTTTCCCGAAAACTGTTTTTTTAAAAATCAAAATTTTCAAAAAACTTTTTTCTCTTTTTCTAATAACCTATTTTTATTAGTTTGAAAACTATTTTAAAAAATTTGTTTTCTATGTCACAATTTCTAGATTTTTATAAGTTAAAAATGTGATGTGGCAAGTTTTAGTTATTCAATTTTGATTGTATGGAGTGATGGGACCGGGGTGTGTATAGTGGGTGTCTAGTGGCGGCGGCCGCCACGACAAGATTTTTAGAAAATGCAATTATTATATGTAAAAAAAAAATTATACCCAACTTATATAGTCTCGCCACCACTAGATTTTTTTCCTTATTTTTTTGTTATATACTAGTCCTAAATCTTTTTTTTTTCAAGCAAGGAGACCAAAAAAATATCCCAAAACTAAATTCAAAGGGCCAAAGTGAAAGTAATATAAAAAATGAGGTGTAATTAAGAAAAAAAAAACTTTACAACTCAACCTAAAATATTAAATAAGTTAACCTAAATTAATAGGAGTAGACGGCAGTAGTGCTATAACCTAAATAGGATTACTCTTGACGGCTTTCTACCTACGATTCTTGGTTCCAAATTTCCAACGCTGGTGGTGGACTTCTGATTTCTCTTGTTTAGAGCAGCGGTGGAGTTTCGATTTCCGAAACATTACAAAACCATTTATTGTTTGGCGTTTTGTGTGGATTTCACAAACTTCATTGGAAAAAGGTTAGTCTTCTTCAATTTTTTAATGTTCAATTAAAGTTAGAGAAATTATTGAATGTTTTGAATACCTTGAATTTGTCTTGAGCAATACACTACGCCAAAAATTGCCTTTGCCGGCGGTTTTTTTACCGGCGGTATTAAAACCGTCGGTAAAGGGTGCTATTTTCGGCGGTAATAACAAACCGCCGCAAAAGGTAACTATAAACGCCGTTTATTAACGGCATGAGTAAAACCGCCGGTAAAACTAACTATTACCGGCGGTAATGTAAAACCGCCGGTAAAACTTACTATTAACGGCGGTAGACAAAAACCGCCGGTAATAATCTTTATATAATATAAATATTATTATTCTTCTAATAAAACACATAATTTTATGTAGCTCAGTGGGTAAGTGCTCGGGTATTAATCAACGGGTCGCGGGTTCGAATCTCGGCAATGTCAATATTTTTTCCGAAACTTTTAGCGGCGGTAGTAAAACCGCCGTTAATAGTCCGAAACTTTTACCGGCGGTAATTTACCGCCGTTTTTGTATTTCCGACAATTGTTTTGCCGACGGAACTTTTACCGGCGGTTTTTGGACTATTACCGGCAGTTTTTTAATGCCGTTAATGTAAAAATTTGGCGTAGTGATAGATGGTATTTGCACTGAAAAAAGTATAACAATTTATTAATTTGTGTAAACTAATGTGGTAGGTAATCATGGTCAAGAAAACAATTGACTCATTCTTTAAGAAAAGAAGTGTTGAACAAAGTGTTGAGCACAATACAATTGCAGAACCTTCAGAAAGTGCAATTGAAACTTCAACAATTGAACCAGAAACTCGTCCTCTCAAAACTCCTAGAGTTGAAGTGAAAGAATTTGATTCGTCTTCTTTAATAAGGGATCCGGGTTTAAGACGACCAATAAGGGATTATCCAACTTCCGAACGTGATGAGGTCCGACGAGCTTATCTAATGTTTGGACCATATCAACCAGAATTTTCGAACGACCAATATCCTAAAGATGGCAATGGTCGCCGCTTTCTACCTTCTTGGTATAAGTTGTATCTAGAGTGGTTGGAGTATTCTCCAACAAAAAATTGTGCCTATTGCCTTCCGTGTTATATCTTTTTGCTTAGGAATCTGGACGCCCCGGATATAATGCTTTTGTTGATCATGGATTTTCAAAATGGAAGAAAGTCAATAACAGAATGAAGTGCCCTTTCACAATTCATGTGGGAAAAGACCTTAACTCGTGCCATAGACGCGCTTTGGGTAAATGCCATGATTTATTCAAGCACAGCATATTGAGAAAGTAGTTGAGAAACAAACTTCTGAACAAGTTGCAAAAAATCGTTTGAGATTGAAAACCTCAATAGATGCAGTGAAATGGCTCACATTGCATAATTGTGCTCTTAGAGGCCGTGATGAAAGCTCTACATCTAGCAATAGAGGGAATTGTATTGACTTGATAGAGTTATTGGCTTCTTATAATCCCGATGTTGAAAAAGTTGTATTACACAATGCCCCTCAAAATGCATCTTATCATTCAGGTAAGATTCAAAACGAAATTCTTAGTATTTTTTATGATAAAATACAAAGATTCATCTGTGAGGAGATTAATGGTGGAAAATTTTGCATTATTGTTGATGAGTCTCAAGATGAGTCAAATAGAGAGCAAATGGCTATTGTTTTAAGGTTTGTTGACAAGGATGGTCTTATACAAGAGCGATTTTTTGATATAGTTCATGTATTGAACACTGCGTCAGCAACTTTGAAAGAGCATATATGTACTGTTCTCGCTTGTCATAGCCTTAGTGTTCAAAACATTTGTGGTCAAGGATATGATGGTGCTAGTAACATGCGTGGAAGATGGAAAGGGTTGCAAGCTTTATTCTTGAACGAGTGTCCATTTGCGTATTATGTTCATTACTTCGCTCATCGGCTTCAATTAGTATTGGTTGCGGCATCTAAAGAAGTTATATCTGTCAAAAATTTAGTAGATAGCTTAAATTAAAGTTGGTCTTTTTTTGTACTCCATGTGCAAAAGACAAACATCATTTATTATACTTTTTATTATGTTATGTTAATTTTTTCTAGAGTCGATGATTTTTAATATTGTAATACCTCTTTTTATATTTTTAGTATACATTTTGCCACTGCTAGGGTAAAATCCTGGTTCCGTCCCTGATTGTACCACTGTGGACCTCTACATTGCTAACCTTAGCAACCCCTTAAATGGATAACCAAAAGATTATGTGGCACCTTTTGATTATCCATTTTTGATTATTCCACTGTGGATGCTCTTAGGCCTTGTTCTGCAAAAGTTTTTATTTTTAAGTACTTATCTTTCGCTTTACGAGGCAAGTAATTCTCTCATAATACATTACTTTTAATTCGGCCAAGCTTGGAGCTCGGCCAGCTGTGATGACATGTGTCTCCCCACGTGCTGAAGCGGTTACGCCGAAGGATAATGATGAGCGCACATGGGGGCACCAGCTCATACGAAAACAATTACCAGATCTACTCAGTGACGTCACGATGACATCACCGGCTCGTGCAAGACACATGCCCGTACTTGGAGAGCAAGTCAATGAGACTCTATAAATACTGAAGGATCACAACCCTAAGAGGTACACACACTCTCCTATGCCTAAACCCTAGTCTCTTGCACGCTTTACTCTTTGCACATTCTCATCCTTTCGCCAAAGGGCCTTGCCGGGCAACCCCGGCTAGGTTTTAGTCGTGCGTTCACTGTGCAGGTAAGGGCAAGAAGGCCAGGAAACCCTTGAACCATTAGAGGAGGAACTAATCAAGGATCGCAGACCACACAATATAAATAAATAAATAAATAAACCCTACTTTTTAGACACATCTAGTTTTTTCTTCCCATTTTCTAAAGTTAACCCGAAAAGCAAATAGCTTATTCACTTTGTGGTTTTTGACGAAATTAGATTTGAATGGCATCAAGTGTCCATATCAACTGCACATAAGCCCATGATCCCCATCTTATCAACTCACTAACACCTTAGCCACACCCAAAAAAAGCTTGCACGCCAAGGTTAAATCTTTCATCATTGGTAACAAATAATTGGTCCTTACATATTTCAAACTCAGAGAGAGAGAGAGAGAGAGAGAGAGAGAGAGAGAATTGGGATTGGGATTGGAGAGACAAAAGGGATGGTGGTGGTTTTTGGGGTCATCACAAATCATTTGGATTCTGTTAAAAACAAAGAAATCGGCCATAGTGGGATGTGATATGGACTGTCTGTTGGCGTGCCATTGACGACATTTTCTGGTGCTGTAAGTTACTACTTCTCTATTTTTCTAACCCCACCCCCCCATTTGCATAAAAAGCCCCACCCCCAGTTATTTATTTAATTTTCCCTCCACCCGAAATCAAGGAAAATATAAGATCTCCTAAGGAAAATGATACCGTTGAACCATTTACAAGTACACCACTCTATGATTTGATCATTTTCCGATTTGTTTTCATTTCTTTTGATTTTCCACTCGAGGTTAATTTGTTAGTAGCTAGTAGTATTTAATAATTTATAGGGACTTCAATTTACATCCCAATTGGGACGGTTTCGCAATATTCTTTAAGGTTTGGGTTGAATATAGGCAAATAAATCATTTTTTAAAATAAAAAAAAAATTTAGTTGGCGTTCGGCACCATTTTCTTTCTTATACACATTCCAAATAGATTTATAATAACTTATGGCGAAGGAGATGAAGATTGATACATTGCTCTTTCTAGAAATTGCAGGATTCGGTACAAGAATATGTATTAATGAGACTGCTGATGTTGTGAATGAGTGTTATTTATGCATTATAAAAATTATATAAGAGGTTTGAAGTATAATGTGAATACCATTTTTCTCTCCGTAAATTACAATGAATTCCTAGATTTTATGGGACAAATTAAGGTGTTATATTCTAGTGAGTAAGATTTTTTGAAGTCATAATTTGGTGGGGGAAAAAATGAAGAAGAAGGTGACTTTCTTGACTTGGTAAGTTTTCCAGATTTTCTCTTATATTTTGTTCACTTATCCATAATCCAAATTCCAAGATACAAGCGTTGTACAGCCTTGAAAGATTGGGAAACCAGAGATTCACATAGGTCAAAGCCTTCAGCAAATTAGAATTTGGAGATGTGCTCTGCAACCACTTATCAACTCAGTAATTTCTCTCACCTAAATGATTTTGAAAAGGGGGTCCACTAAATTTATCTCTTACAATAAGTTAATTAAGCTAATAATATCATTTGCGAAACACCTTTTATATGGTCAAAATGTAATCCAACCGCCATTATCACAAGAGGAGGTCACTCTACTTTGTGAGTGACTAGATTTCTCCTTCAGAGTGCTCACTCCATATTAAGGGCCTAGTTCTTTTTTATTTCCTTTTATATATGATAAAAACAAAAACAAAAAACCAAGGAGTTGCTTTGGTGATCAAGACCGGAGTTTAAGGAATTTGATTTATTTTCAACTCTTATTGGGTCAATCTATACAAAACTTTATCTCAATTTTAATTGGAGACTCAGCTAGTAACCTACAGAATTTATCCCCAGGGATTAGTTGATTCTAAAAAATTCATCTAAAGAAAAAATGTTCAATGTTTTAATTGAACAAATTTGGAAGATAATAAGGCATGGGCTTTGGGATTGTGAAGTCATATGATCTTCTCACCTTCCGCCCTCCCATTTTGAGTAGAGGAAAGACTAGTGTATACCTAACAGACATAATTTTAAACACACTCTTCTCACAAAGAGTTATTCCGATAGTGAAATATGAAACTCAACATTGTGATAATGTGTATCAGAAGTTGTGTTTGTAGTAGTGCTGTTTGGGATATCATTTGTGAAGGTTTTTACTCTGATGTTAAAGAAGGGGACCTTTCTAGCAGAAAAACTTATTTACAGAGCTTTCCATAAATATGTTTTTATGGAGCTGAATCGCCCGCGTCCAAAAGTGTTTTGGGCGGTCTGGATTTTAAAAGAACTCTTCCAAGGAAGAATTAAAATCCGGGCCATTGATTGGCGAAATGAACAGATGGGATTTGCCACCTCTTTTGAATAATTTTTATATTCACAACTTCTCCGTGAATAAGTTATTCTCCCTTTCTTGTGAGAAGTTCATGAAATGGTGAAAATTGAACTTGGTCATCCACCTCGATCGGCAGGCCTTGATAATCTAAGGATTAAGACAATATCATTAACCTTATGATTGATTTCTGTGAGCCCAATATGGCACATTCATCAACAATGACCTAACCTTGGGAACTTCAACATACATACAGAGGTATATATAGGCATAAATTTACATTCAACTGGCAAGATTATTTTTTTTACAAACAAGATCATTCTAGTTATATTAATACGAAATTAAAGTATAATTAAAATAACCAAACAAAATACAACAAAACAAAATCTAAAAAAAACAAAACAAGAAAAGCCGCTCAACTAGAAAGATTATTTGAATACAACAATTAATATAGCAGAATTACACATATGCTTGACAACTAATCCCACATAACTTGCACCTTTGTTTCCCTATGATTCTACGTTATGGATCCGTTGTTACCTCTCGAAGTGAGAAGCAGGAGTCGAGGAAAGTGCAGAGCTTTCTTCAGCATCACTTACTTATCCCCTCCAAAACTAGTCAACGTGTATAGGCCCTCAATCTGCACTGATTGTCAATTAATTTTGAGTTGGCTATCTTAATATATCCTCATACCTCTGGTTAAAACTATAAAACAAAGCTCACAAGGGGAAACATAAATGAATATTTGAAGAAATTATTTAAGCATTATCATCCATAGTTGATGAACTTGCTGAGGCACGCCGGCCATTACCTCCTTAGCTGTACTGTGGTGGACTACTGGACTTGATGTCCCCTTCCTCAAATTCAAAACAAATGACTATTTGACATAAATGTCCCTCATTTTGTTCCTTGAATCTAACTGATACTATTAAAAATTTAATCCGAGCCATTAATAATGTATTAATCAAAGAGTAGATCATCTCTGAAAAATACTCTTATTAAAATGAACGGCAAATTTACTCTTCAAAGATTTTCCTTCATAATTAATTGCACCATTATCCGATCAACTTGAATTTCGGTATGGACGTAATATTTGTCAAGCTCTGCACTATGAACGGTTCGCATCAAACTTTTGGATCGGAATGAAACCCATATTAAGGGTACAATAGGGCCTGCTATCCTTAACTGAAAACTCTATTAATATGAATGGAAGACATGACTGTGCACAAGAGTCCACAAAGCACAGGGTAGTTATGTGCTAACAGATTGAACGTTAGGGGGTGTATCCACACATAGGCCAAACCATTGGGGGTGCAAGTGAAGTGTTCACAATACTTTATACAAAGGAAAAGAGATGTAGACACGCACAAGAATGATGAGTTTCCACACCCTTTTCAGAGAAGAAATAAACCAAAACTATATAATAAAGTAAGAGAAGAGAAAGATGAGTACCTTCTTTTTGATGATGCATTTTGAATACTATATGTCATATGAAAATTAGCATATATATCGAATCCCAACAAAAAGGTATGAGGAAAGACTATACTAATCCGACGGTCAACAATTATCCTAACATGCCAATTTTTAAGAATTATAAATACGTGCATTGTATCTGTAAGATTTAGACACAAAGAAGGGTGGTCCAAAACCAGCTAAAAAGGTGAATCTACAGCTTAAGATAAGGTGATTAAAATTGTTTGCATCAGGTAAAGGTTGGGAAAGAATAGAGATTGCAAGAAAAAAAATGGCAAGAAAATTAGACCAAGTGGGAGCATCATCACCTCCATTTTCCATTCATCACAAGAGCTCATTGATGCGTTCCTATGTGGGCCACCATCCACCTCCTTACATGTATATATTATGGATTTGTGTGATATCTATAGTGTGTATATTCTTGAGTGGGCAAGATAACAACTTACTTATGCACCATCTAACCAAAACTCATTCCCACTCAACGTTTCAGCACCTGGCCCTACATCACCCCTTTCAAGTTAATTTTAACGTTCTTTTATTTCATCAATAAACCTTTAACCAGTCTTCTGGTAGTATATATATATATATAATAAGGGTGAATTACAGAAACCAAATCCTATAGTTTGTTGGAATACCAAAATACACACACGTAGAGTCAGAAACTACACTCACCTCCCATATTTGGAAAAGTCGATCTGTAACAGTTTCCTTGCTTTTAGCATATACCCTTAAGAGCTGGAAGGATATTTTGCAGGGGGCACTACCCTATACTTGTATGTAGCAGCCATGTAAGCTCCACCCTGTAAGCGTACCGAAAATCCAATATTTTGTATAGGCCACGCTACCTACAAATGCATGGGTTCCAAAAATCCTGCCAATTTTCATAAATAGCAAGAGATAATTGGGAACAAATGCCCCAAAACAGCAGTTTTACTTCACCAAAGTGATCTATAGTGTACGGTAACGCATTGGATGGACAAGATTGACGCACACGAATTCTGTTCTACAGACTCACTTTACACCAAGATTTTCAGTCACATATCTAATGTGGAGACATTCTCACACTTACTGACAGGCAGTAGCCCCTTGGATCAAACAAGCTTCACTATTTTTTTCTCCATAAAGAGCCAATCTCAGATACAGCTTGTCTGTGGGTCCCAACCCTTTTGACCAAACCTCAAATCCATCCACCTCATTTAATCCCTTCCACTGCATATATCAACATAGTACACAAAATCAAATAAGCCGTATAAGTTGCAAATTAAGTACATACCCACCAGTGTTCAATCCAATTCCCTACTTTTTTTTATTCCTTCCCACGTTCCCTCCTTTTTCATTTTATACAACAATAAGAGAAAAGGAACTACTTTTTCTAAAGCTCTCCACCCTCCCACTTTGCACCTTCGGAATTCTCATCATACTTGTCACTCCCTCTCTCTTTCTGTAAACAAACATACTCTCCCTCCCAATCCATCTCTCTCAAACCAGTGTTTCTGCAATTGGTTTCTCCAATGGGGAAAAACCCATTACAGCTTTTCCTCCATCTTCCTCTAGCACTGATCCTCTTGTTGTTTGCTTCAATTTTTGAAGCCGGACAAAGCGGGATTTTGTCCGCGAAAACTGATACTGAGGCTCTTCTTCTGTTCAAGAAGGCTGTAGATAAGGATCCGAAGGGAGTCTTGTCGAAATGGCGACCCAATAGGAATCCCTGCAATTGGTATGGAGTTACATGCAATCTTGGAAGAGTAACTCAACTTGATCTTGGCAACTGCAATCTCATTGGCACAATCTCTTTCTCTGCTTTTGATGCTCTTGACATGTTAACTTCACTGAATCTCTCTTCTAATTCCTTTACTCTGAATTCAACTTCTCTGCTTCAACTCCCATATGGGTTGAAACAGCTTGAACTGTCTTCATCAGGTTTAGTAGGCCTTATTCCAGAGAATCTCTTCACCAAGTATCCTAACCTTGTTTATGTCGATCTTTCTTTCAACAATCTCACCGGTTTTCTGCCTCAAAATCTTCTCTTGTATTCGGATAAACTAGAAATCCTTGATCTTTCTTTCAACAATTTCACTGGATCAATTGCGAATATGAATATTCAGACCTGCAATTCCTTGTCGCAACTTGATATGTCTGGAAACAATATTTTCGATTCCCTTCCTTACTCCCTTTCAAACTGCACCAATCTGAAAAGTGTCGATTTCTCTTATAACTTGCTCACCGGGAACATCCCACAATCTTTTGGAGATCTCAAAAACCTACAAAGATTGGATCTTTCTCATAACCATCTCACCGGTTGGATCCCTTCAGAGTGGGGTAATACATGTGACTCACTCTTAGAACTACAGCTCTCTTATAACAATCTGACCGGCGCAATTCCAGACTCGTTTTCCTCATGTTCTTGGCTACAGCTTCTTGATTTGTCCAACAACAATCTAACCGGTCCGTTTCCTGATTCCATACTTCAGAACTTTGGATCGTTAGAGAGCTTAATATTGAGCAATAACAAAATTTCTGGATCCTTCCCTTCGTCCCTTCAATATTGCAAGAAATTGCGAGTCGTGGATTTTAGCTCCAATCAGTTTTCTGGCATTATTTCACCTGATCTGTGTCCCGGAGCTTCATCGCTTGAGGACTTGAGGCTCCCTGACAACCTCATTACAGGAAATATCCCAGCTGAATTGTCGCTATGTACACAACTAAAGACCATTGATTTCAGCTTAAACTACCTCAATGGATCAATTCCAGCTGAAATCGGACAACTGGAGAATCTTGAGCAGCTAATGGCATGGTACAATGGGTTGGACGGGAATATACCAGCAGAGTTGGGAAAATGCAAGAATCTAAAGGATCTAATTCTCAACAATAACCACCTGAGTGGAGAGATCCCGGTTGAGTTGTTTAATTGTGGTAACCTAGAATGGATATCGCTCACCAGCAACGGACTCACCGGCGAAATTCCACAAGAATTCGGTCATTTGTCGAGGCTAGCTGTGCTTCAACTTGCAAATAATAGCTTGAGTGGTGAAATCCCAAGAGAGCTTTCAAATTGCAGCAGTTTAGTTTGGCTAGACTTGAACAGCAATCAGCTCACAGGAGAAATACCACCTAATCTTGGAAGGCAGCCTGGATCAAGGGCATTGGGTGGGATTCTCTCAGGCAACACTTTGGTTTTTGTTAGGAACGTGGGAAATTCATGTAAAGGAGTAGGAGGGTTACTGGAATTCGCTGGAATCCGACCGGAAAGGCTTTTACAAGTTCCGAGTTTGAAAAGTTGCGATTTCACAAGGATGTATTCTGGTGCTGTCCTAAGCTTATTCACCCAGTACCAGACTCTAGAGTACCTTGATCTTTCTTACAATGAGCTTCGTGGGAAAATCCCCGATGAATTTGGGGATATGGTGGCTTTACAAGTTCTAGTGTTATCCCATAATCACTTATCTGGGGAGATTCCCTCCTCACTTGGCCAGTTAAAGAATCTTGGCGTGTTTGATGCATCATATAACAGGTTGCAAGGGCACATCCCAGACTCCTTCTCAAATCTATCTTTCTTGGTGCAGATTGATCTATCCAACAATGAATTAACAGGAGAAATTCCACCAAGGGGGCAACTTAGTACACTTCCCGCAAGCCAGTATGCAAACAATCCAGGACTTTGTGGGGTCCCATTGGCAGAATGCCAGAGTGTAAACAACCAGCCGGCTACTAATCCAAGTGGGGATGGTGGCAAAGAGAAGGGAAAAGCGCGAGCTGCATCGTGGGCTAATAGCATTGTTCTGGGGCTTCTCATTTCTATTGCCTCTGTCTGCATTTTGATTGTGTGGGCAATCGCAATGCGCGCGCGACGGAGAGAAGCTGTGGAACTAAACATGCTTAAGAGCTTGCAAGCATCCCATGCAGCCACAACATGGAAGATCGACAAAGAGAAAGAGCCTTTGAGCATCAACGTGGCGACTTTCCAACGAAACCTTCGTAAACTGAAATTCTCACAACTCATTGAGGCAACAAATGGGTTCTCAGCGGCGAGCCTAATTGGGTGTGGAGGGTTTGGAGAAGTGTTCAGGGCGACACTGAAAGACGGGTCAAGCGTAGCAATCAAGAAGCTCATACGGTTGAGTTGCCAAGGTGACAGAGAATTCATGGCCGAAATGGAAACTTTGGGGAAAATCAACCATAGGAATCTTGTGCCTCTGTTGGGTTACTGTAAAATCGGCGAGGAGAGGCTTCTGGTGTACGAATTCATGGAATTCGGAAGCCTAGAAGAAATGCTTCACGGTAGAACAAAGACACGAGATAGAAGGATTTTGACGTGGGAGGAGAGGAAGAAAATCGCAAGAGGTGCAGCAAAAGGGCTTTGTTTCCTACACCACAATTGTATTCCTCACATCATACACAGAGACATGAAGTCAAGCAATGTGTTACTTGACCATGATATGGAAGCTAGGGTTTCTGACTTTGGAATGGCCAGGCTCATAAGTGCACTCGACACTCATCTAAGTGTAAGCACGTTGGCAGGGACACCGGGGTATGTTCCTCCGGAGTACTATCAAAGCTTCCGGTGCACTGCAAAGGGCGATGTTTATTCGTTCGGTGTTGTACTCTTGGAACTCTTGACAGGGAAAAGGCCAACCGATAAGGACGACTTTGGGGACACAAACTTGGTCGGGTGGGTGAAAATGAAGGTGAGGGAAGGGAAAGGGATGGAAGTGATTGACCCGGAGTTGCTTTCGGTGACTAAAGGAACCGATGAAGCTGAAGCAGAGGAAGTGAAGGAGATGGTGAGGTATTTGGAGATAAACCTACAGTGTGTTGATGATTTCCCATCAAAGAGGCCTAATATGTTGCAAGTGGTTGCCATGTTGAGAGAACTTATGCCAGGGACTGGTAATGGAAGCAACAGCGGTTGAACCCCGGAGTGTTATTGTTTATTGATTTTGTTTATTGTAAAAGGATGTGGGTTTGTAAGATTTCTTGTTGCTTATTAAGCTTCTAATAGCTGTTTGTAATTACTTTCTCCTCTCTTCTTTCTTCTGATTGCAATGGCTATTATTACCTGACCCTGAATGAGCATATTTAAAGATGGAACAACAAATATTGAATATGGGTTTCATATCAAAATATACGAAGTGTTGCAGTGGGCTCTGTAAAAGTGATAAGAAAGTTCAAAAAATTTAAGTAATTTAGTCGAGTGCATCTTTCAGAGACATTCTATCAAACATGTGGCGTACAAGAAAATAGGAGTAGTAAGATTGAATTCTGTGACGAAGTTACTAAAAGGAAACGAGCATCTATTCAATGATTTATGATTCAATTGCTAACAGCCTGACATGACAATCCTAGAGGTAAAAATCATCACTCATCAGTAGGAACTCTATTTGGCAATTAATTAGGGTTAAGGTTTACCTTTGGAACTGAGTTTGGCAAACTACTTGGGAGTAGCAAGTTGGCCCGCGCGCTTTAAGTGGCTAGCACTTATCAATAATGTGAAAAAATATTTAGTGGTCTCGTGTCATCGTCATGTCATCCCTCAAAATTCTTTTTCTGCACACATTTTTATGGGGTGCAATAATGAATATATGCATCTCGTAAGAATGTGTAGTGGAATATGGCGTTAGAGGGAATTGGAAATCTTAGAGTGCACTCCTCTTTAGTGCACCTTGCAGGACATATTCGGACCGTCCATCTCGGCAATCAATGATTCAGATATGTTTGTTAATTTTTACCAATCAAAGTTAATTCTTATCGGTAAAAATTAACAAATATATCTAAATCATTAATTATCGAGATGGACGATGCAAATCTGCCATGCAAGTTGCACTACAATGAGTGCCCTACAAGATCCCCGAATCCGATTCATTCTGGGTATGACTCACAACCAAATTAAAATCTATATATAGCAATAATTAGTTTTTTGCTAATTTTCGACGTACATTTTGAGGTGCACACATTTCTGGTGCCGGTTATCAATAATTAAACAAAACAAAAAAATTATTTCATCGGGAAGATGATTTTTTGTTGTTGTTGTCATTGCTGTTGCTTCTTCTTGTTGCCCTATGAGACAACCACAACAAGCTTTGATAGTGATATATGAACTGCTGGACCGGTCTATTCGAAGGCATCTAGTGGGGCCCAGTATCAGCTTTGCCATGTTTTTGAACTATGAATCACTTTTATGTCGCGATTTTCCGCTTGACCAAAAAAAAAAGAAAAGAAACGAATCACTTACGTCGCGGGTGGATGTAAATGCGCGAGCGTGAAAACGTTTCTCAAAAACCTCCCAAACAGCTTAAATAAGTGGGTGCAAGAATTATGAGCGAAAGTGCAAAATGAGACGACAGTGAGAGCTAAGGCTATTTTGAATCCGTTTGTTTAGATTAGATGTAAAATGTTTTTTCACAAAACAAAATTCAAATTTTCATTTTTTTGTGTTTGGTTAGCACTTGAAAAATATTTTCAGAAATCGACAAAATAGTGTAGAGAGAGAGATGAGGGCTTAAATGGTGGAGAGATTTGCGAATATTGGAATTGAATGTGGGTCAGGATTGACAATCGAGGAAACTGAGCAGTGAAAATTGCAGTAGAAGGTAGCGGGTTTATTTTGGAGAATAACTTACAGAAGATTTAAGGGTAAGTCATTTTCATCCAATTAATGAAAAAATATTTTACATGTAAAATGTTTTCCTCATTTTTTACACAATCAAACACCGGAAAATAGGTAAAACATTTTACCGGAAAATATTTTACGTCCAAACAAACGGAGCCTACGTGACTAATGTCACAGATACTAGTGATCAGATTCCAAAAAAAAAAGTATAAAAATAGAGAATGTGTTCTGTAGGATGAAGCAAAAACCCATGGTTTCTGCCACCGCCCATTGTAAGTCCTATCAAGCGTTTTGAATTTTAGTTTATAAAACAGACGGCATGATTCTATCACTAGTTTTTTTAAGTTAAACAGTTCATGACTGGCTATTTTATAAATCAAAATTTAATTTTTGATATAGATATTGATGTCCGATCAAACTAATTTTTCACGCAGACATACAACTTTGCGAGCCCTACAAAATGAACGGTTTAGATTACTGCAGTGAACGCTCAGTAAGGCCCACAACCATATAACTAAATACATTCCCTGGATACCCAAATTGAAAGTCGTCCCTTTTAAGGAAAAATGAAATGCACATGCACATGCAGATAACGGAAATACACTTCCCATTTATCCTCATGATGCACTCCTCTCTCTTTTTTTGCCGTTACTCACATGAAATTACTAAACTAGCTTTACTTCTACATTCACTTTTTACATGTGAAGGCCATTTTGATTACTTTACATTAGGGGTGTCAAATGGACGGGTTTGGATTAAAATGGGTAAGTTGCAAGTGGGTTGGGTCTTTAATGGGTCATTGACCCATTTAGACCCATTAATTATGAGTCTAATTACCCATACCCAACCCAACCCATTTATTTAAAAGCAAACCCGACCCGTCCATTAGCCCAATTACACACTTTTTTTTAATTATCCGCAATTACACACTATATTACTAAAATTACCATGTACACTAAAATTACCATACTATCCCTCTACTACAAAAATGACCAAATTACCCCTGTACACTTAATTACCATATTGGTCGCTCTTAATTATCGAATCGCAATGTATCCAAGTGGCTTTTTTTTTTGTGTCTTTATTCAAATATTTTTCGCATTTGTTAGGCTTTTGACAAATTCTTGAGGATTATTGTTTTGTCTTGACGAGAATAATCTAAAAAGTAAAAAATTAAGTTGGAAATTCATATTTTTTTGAATAAAGATAAAAAAAAAATTGGCTTATTTTTGTCTTCATTCAAAAAATTTAGGTTTTGATAATAATTTTTTACTTTTTAGATTCCTCCTGTCATGTCGAAACAATAATCCACAAAAAATTAACGACAAACAAACAAATGTGAAAAAAATTGAATAAGGACAAAAAAATAAGCCACGAACAAGCTCGGCTTGGCTCGACTCGTTTGCAGCCGTAGGGAGGGTGTTTAAGAGAGCGAAAGCGTAGACAAAAAAATAAGCCACGAACAAGCTCGGCTCGGGTACGACGTGGTGCCCGCTCGCGCATCCGAGCCGTCCATTTCATTTTTGAACGGCTCAGATTTGGAAAGAGAGTCTAAAAGTGTATCGGACGGCTTGGATGCGCCGAACGGGTGCCACGTGGGCAATACCCGCTCGGCACTGAAAAATTCCTCGTGTATCTGTGTACGTATTCCAACCAGTATACAGAGAGATTGAAAAGTAGAGAGAGAACTCAGAAAAGAGGTGTGGGGGTAATTATACCGTGCTCTTTGGCCACTGCTTCAAGAGATTTTAAAACCAAACATTGTTGTGGGATGACGTGTTCAGCATGAAACTCTCCAGTGATGTGTGGTGAGGATTGTTTGTGAAATTTTAGGCTAGGAGCATGGAATAATTTTCCGTAACAGGGTGGCAGGGAGGTGACACGTGGAGGGAGATGGGTGGAGGAGTGTCTTGGCAGTAGGCGAGCGAGTGGGGAGGTTAGGTTTACAGTTGTTTTTTTCATTTATGTGGTATTTATATTTTTTGTTGGGTAATGTTCATGACCCATTGGGCATTTAAGTTGATCCAATTGAAACCCAATTAAGACCCAATAATAAATGGGTTAGATGGGTTTGGACCCATTCTAACCCAACTAATAAATGGATTGGGTTGGGTCTATTTTTTAATAGATGGGTTTGGATTTCTTAATGGGTCTGGGTTCAATTTGCCACCTCTACTTTACATGAATGAAGACAAAGAAAGCAGTACAAATGGATTAAAAAAAAAATGAGTGTGAAAATCATTTCTCTCGTAGAAAAAAACCCAATATTAATGTGGGCGGCTCCGTTTGTTTGGACGTAAAATATTTTCTGGTAAAATATTTTACCTATTTCTGGTGTTTGGTTGTGTAAAAAATGAGAAAAATATTTTACATGTAAAACATTTTCCATCAATTGGATGAAAAATGACTTACCCTTAAATCTTCCGCAAGTTATTTTCCGAAATGAACCCGTTGCCTTTACTGCAATTCTTACTGCTCAGTTTCCTAGATCGTCAGTCCTGACCCACGTTCAATTCCCATAATCTCATATCTCTCCACCGTTTAAACTCCCCATCTCCCTCTCTACACTATTTTGTTGATTTCCAAAAATATTTTCAAGTGCCAACCAAACACTGGAAAATAAAAATTTGAAATTTGTTTTCTAAAAAAACATTTTACATCGAAACAAACGGAGCAAAGAAACCAAGAAACTACTACTAAAAGCGTGGCCAAATGGGCCTTACGAAATGGGATCGTATTTGGGCAACAAGGTAAAAGGCCCAGAAACCCCTCAGAGTAATGAGGGTCTTTCCTTGCGAGCTAGGCTATGTTCTTTTCTTGGGCTTTTGTTGAAAGCCGAACTACCACAAAAAGGGTGGCAAGCACCCATGGGCCATGCATGTACGTACCTTCTTCTCTTTCTTTTATTTTTTTGGTAAATTGAATCTCCCTCAACATTGAATTTTCATTTTTGTTCCATTCCAAATTTTCTGAAGCTATGCAGATGTTCTTGGGAGGTGATTTTGGCACTCCAAATTTAGCCAATGACACTCCACTTTTAGTTTTATTTTCTCACATGATTAACACATAAAGTGGAGTGTCAGTGGTAAAAATTGGAGTACCAAAATCAATTTCCATGTTCTTACTCAATACTGTTTGGTATTATATTCAAAAACTTTTAGTACTAACGAAGTAAAAAGGACATTACTTTCATATTTTTGATGATGCGCATTACGTAACATTCGTACGTGACATCTATAAGGCGTTTAGTTGATTCCGATGATGTTTTTGGTTTTGGAGCACGGTAATGTTAGCCCCAAGGGATTGGCCTGGTGCTTTTAGCCTGGGGTTTAGAAGTTTGCTCCTTTTAAATTAAGGTTTCATGCTCAATTTTCCTTGCTAGTAACTCTCGAGGCAACTTCACCCTCACACGCAAGCGAGTGTGAAAAAACTATGCGAGGAGTTGTAACTTGTAAGGATTAATCCGAAGTGTGCTCAAACTGGCCCGCGACATCCTATATTACCAAGAAAAAAAAAAAGAGTTAATTTTGTGCATCTCGATCTTTTCCAAAAATAAAATTTACTGTAAATGTTTTGATCAGGGTAGGTTTTTTTTTTTGGCCTGGATTCCCGACAGTAGTATTAAGAAGATGCCACTTTCAGCAGTGAGTAAAAGTACTTACAGCTTACAGTTTCATTACCTCCGGTGGGGTAGAGACTAGAGTGGTCACACCATCTGCTGTGTTTCTTCTTCTTGCACAGATAACCCCATCAGGTTCAGGTTAGGCCAGCAATGGAGATTATTATAACATGGGGGGGGGGGGGGGGGGGGGTACCGGGCTACTTTTCTTCCCACACTTGGTAGGGGCCTCCATATATACAAACCATGCAAAATTTCATTCATAATTCAACTTTTCCTCCAAATATTATGTTTTTACTTTTTGAAGAAATTGTTAATAAGTTTGTAACGGTAGTAATTTCATAAAAGTTGTAAATTATAAAATCACAAGTTATATGTATTTTAATTTAAAGTGCAAAATGAATTTTGAACAATGTTCTTCATTTCTCATTTAATTCTTCACAATCAAATTGAACCATATATGGTTGGAGGAGTCTCACATTCTTGATCATTTTCAAGATTAATATGAAGAATATTGAGTTAGAAGATTCGAAGTATGGTTGGAGATGCCCTGTTTATTTCTATATATACCCCACAAATATTAATGTAATCAACCCATAATTCTTGTTGTGCATAAAATAATTGTAGGTGCACGTTTGTGTGAGATTTTCCCTGAGAAAAATACACAGCGAATATAATTTAAGGACAACTATAATAAAATCAAACTACTAATCGTATCGAAGTTATCTGTGGGAAGGGGGAGTTTGGGCTCTTGAGAAAATCTCCTGACGGAGCCAGGATTTTGACCCGATGGTGGCCGGCTTAATAGACATGTATTTTTTATCGGAATATATACTTATAACTATATTATAAAGCTTTTCTTTCCAATACATTACATCCTAAAAAAAATGAGAAATAATAAATGAGAATTTAAAATATTCTGTTTTTTTATCAAAACCAGACCAAAATTATTACGTAACATTATAAGTAGCTATACATAAATAATTACCAATAATATTCAAAATCACGTATATAAAAAAATAAAATTTTAAAATTCAGGGGATTTAATGGACCGGAGCCCGGTGGGGCCCAACATAGCTCCACCCCAACCCCTGAGAGCAATGGAATGGTTCTTCTTCACTGTCCATAATGGAAACGGTAGTCCTAACTAGAGGGTCAATTGAAAAGTTGATTGGCTGGGAACCACCTCCATGGGATGGGATGGGATCATCAGTAGTTAAAATCAATACGGACGATAGAGCAGTTGATAAAATGGGACCGCGTGCGACGCAAGTGGCCTCATCAGATCAGATCAGAGACCACTCCACTACCACTAACCTTCTGTCGAGATTCCAACGAAACGTAGGTGCTTAATTGGGTCAATTTTAGCGGCAGAGTTTGTGGGGTTTGAGAGTACTACTTGAGATCGAGATGATGGGCTTACAGTACTGGCCAAAGATCACAACTAACCCGCCAGTATATATATATATTGAAATCAGTGTGGACGCCGGCCATCTCCGGCCGGTATCTAAGTTCAATCAGTAAGATTGATTAATATCACATGCAAAACACAGCTTAATTTGAATCCTTCGGTAATTTTATTTGTGATTGCAGATACCTAGCCTGTTGGGGATATTTACATTGGGGGAAGAATAGCCATGATTTTCGACAGGGCGAAAAAATGCGGAGACCTATATATATTAACACGCCCCCGGGGGGGGAGCGCACCTGCTCCTTCCCGTCGCGAGCCCTCTCTTCTCTCCTCTCTTTCATCTACTTCTCTGATCCTTTCTCCTACCCTTCTTTTCCCATTTTTTACTCTATCTTCCTCTGCTTTGGATCGGCCTCGTTGGCACCTTGGGTGCGACGACTTGGGGCTTAACGGCGTGCTGATCTGAGAGTACGTCGCTGGACCCCAACCGGTTTTTCTTTGTTGGAAGGTAACAGGTATGCCTAACGGTGATTGGGGGTGCGGTAGCGTATGGTGGTGGGTTTCCACGATCAGAAGTTCGTCAGCTCCAATCGGGCCTTGCCGTATGTAAGAGCCCATGATGGATAAGTCCCACATCGCCTATACTGGGAAAATAGAAATAGTTTATAAGTGATTCCGACTAGCTATTGTATAATTTGAGGTTAACTTTTTGAGTCACGTGATTAGGCTAAGAGTTAAGCAGATCAACTGGCGCGGGTTGTGACACCGTAGTCGTTTGTTGGATCCCAGATCCAACTTTTATGTTCGTGGAGTTTTTCTTACAAGTATAGTGGGTTGTATCTGGTTGGCTTTGTTTTGGCTTTCGACGGTTGTAGATCTTTGGCAGTGGTTTGACGGTGGAGGTTGGTGGGTTGTTCGTTTTTCACTGGGTGACAATGGCGTCTCTCTTTTCTTCGCCGCCCTTGTTGGGGCGTCGGCATATATGCGGGTGTTTGCTGTGGTCGGTCCGGTGGGTCATGAGCAGTGGCAGCGCTTTGCTCCAGTGGCGGCAGCAGCTGTTTGGATAGGTTTAGGGTTTTTTTGTTTTGTTTGGATTTGGTCTTGACCCTTTAGGTGTTCGGGCTTCGGCCCTTAGGTGTGAGCTTTTGCTCTTTTGGGTGTTAATTCATTGTCAATCGAGAATTGGGTTTTGGATTGGACAAATGTTTATTCTTAGCTTTGTTAGAAAATTTAGTACTCCATTTTCGATATTTTTTAGGAGTATTTACTCTTGCATATTTTTCATCTACCATTAAGTGTATCCACGTGTAAATTGCTGCTGTATGGTAGGTCTAGCTAGCGTCCTTACAAAACTAGACTCTCTCTCTCACACACACACACCTAGGTTCCAAAATTCATCATCATCATAAAGGGAAGAGAGAGAGAGGCCCAAATCTATAGTAAATCCAATTCAGCAAAACCCTATATAGCTTTACTTTGTGGCTACTACTGCCACCCCATAAAGCTATTGCCCCTTGCACTACTTGTACTACACACCCAAATAAGGGCCCCCTGCATTAAAAGGGTTTTCAAAAGCTGTGCACGTGGTCCCTGAATAACAATACAAATAACCCAGTTCAAAATAGAAACCCCTCATACGTACACCACCCCCATGGTCCTCTGTTTCTTTCTTTTTTTTTATTTTAATTTTAAAATTAATCAATTTACGCGTTCCACATCTAACCTTTGAAGAACTAATTTCGCCGTCCGCTGACAAAGAATTGAAATGAAACCGGGACGATAGTCTGCATGAGTAGTGTTAGTCCCGTCCACAAGTACACTTGCATCCAATTTGAAATGAAAAACCAAAACGTCCACACCTAGTTCGTATGATCCGTCTTGACCTTTCTCTTTCCTTTTTCTATATCAAATTTGGAAAAGGGTTTGGTATATGGTCTTTCTAAATGGATGAAAAATAAAATAGAGAAATAAATTACTCCTAGATAAAAGGTGACTGTGGCACCTGCAGGCTGCTAGACTGATCCTGATAAAAGTTAGAGAGAGAGAGAGAGAGGAGCATATGTGTTTGTGACTTGTATTTTGTTTTGTGAGAGGGACGAGTGACTGTCTTTCAACCATTTCAACTGTGGCACTGAAAAACATGGTGCTTTATAAGCATTTATAAGGTACATTATGGTGAAAACGACTTTCTTCCTTTTTCTCTCTCTCCCTCTCCCTCTCCCTCTCCCTCCGTTTAAACTACGTGTACGGATGTCAAGTGCATATTTGATTGTGTGTGAGTCACCTCGAGGTTTCACACAAATACTCCCATTCGATCCCGATTTGTTTGTTTGCTTTTTGATTTTCGATTGTTCTAAATTGTTTGTTCAATTAGAAGTTGACTAGGAAAAATGTCCTCAATGCCCTTTCACTTTTTTTCAAAATTCATGTATTGGAAAATGTGTATTCTTATTAATTGTCCAAAAAGTAAGGGTATTTTGGAAACCCAAAATATTTTGAGTGTAATCATTGTGCTTCATTAATAAGTTGGAATCTCAAAATTGGACAAATAAATTAAGACGGAGGAAGTAGTACGTATTATTTATGAATTTTTAAAAAAAAATTAAGTGTAAATAAAGATCAGCTAACTCTAGAGCTGGCCGACTGGCGTTTTTTTTTTGCAGTTTGAGTCGCTCGTTGCGGTTTGTCTCTTTTCCCTTCGCACTTGTTCGTGAGCATTGTTAGGTTCCGTCAATTTGGTTACGGTTTGTGCGGTTTATAAAATGGCCCAAATCCAATCCGTCAAGATTCATATATTTAGAACCCGTTCTAGAACGGAAAAAAATTATGGGCTTATTAAAATATAAAAATTTGTAATATGGATCTTATTTGAAAGATCTCATCAAGAAAAAATTAAAAAATTATTTTTCATTTACATAATTTTTGAGTTTGAAAATATGAAATAAGCTGTTTATTTTTTAAGAAAATTTCTGGAACGGACTCTAAGATGGATTCGCGGGCAGTTTGCACGGTTCGATTGATC
Organism: Rhododendron griersonianum; assembly: GCA_018127125.1. Lineage (NCBI taxonomy): Eukaryota > Viridiplantae > Streptophyta > Magnoliopsida > Ericales > Ericaceae > Rhododendron > Rhododendron griersonianum. Next base: position 25,743,681 of record CM030796.1, on the reverse strand, counting down.
CGCTGGGCACTTTGTATCTGTATGCGTAGTGGTTCCCCTCCCTTCCTCTTTATCTTTTCCTCTCTCTCATCCAATAATGCAATTAATATTGCTTGAAACATAGGTGTCGCAGAATTAGGTCAGCAGTCAGCACGTTGTGAGTGCTGATTTCTTCCAAAGATTCTCCACCACTTGATGCCAAACTAGACTAGAACAGATAAGGGATTTTGAACTTATAGTTTGCAACGATTTGATTCATTCGGGATCTGCTATTGGTACTGATGGATTCCTTACTGATGGGGTACCGACAGGCATGCAGGGTCCATTACGGATCCCGCACGGATGATTTGAGCCATTCACTAATTTTTAAAAGAAAAATCTAGTGTGCTTGTGAAAAATCAGATCAATCCAATATGTGTAGATACTCGATCCAATCTTCCATTTTTTATTCAGATTACAGGATCCTAAAATCTAAATGAAAGATTGGATTGAGTACTTAAACAAATCGGATTGAGCTAGTTATTATATACAAGCCCACTTGCTCTTTTTTAAAATTATTGAACGACTCAGATCATCCATGCAGGATCCAGAGTGAACCTCGCGTGCCTGTCGGTACCCTATCGATGAAGATTTTGAACTTAGCCCAATTAGTTTTATCAATCAATTGAAAGCTAAGGTAAAATTTGTGGATGGAATACCTGCGAAAACATCGGATTACTGGTAATAATTTAACTCACTAATGTAAATTATAACATGTTAATTTTGAACGAAACAAATGCAACTAGGATGACAGCATAGTTTTAAGTAATGGCTGCTACGTAGCATATCAGCCACTACATAGCAGATTTTTGATATTCTGATACTGCTACTCCCTCGTATATCGTTGCATGTTATCCAAAACACACACTTGTATCAATCAATTTCCGATACTTGTCGTCTTGCATTTGTTTTTTTTTTACCACTACTGGTGCTCAAACGCCAAATTTTTTTTAAAAAAATTCATGATTGTTACACCTGATTTCTACTACTTATAATTTGATACGCCCACTACTACCATACTGATCGATACACAGCTATTTAAAACCTTGGATCACATTATTTCTAATGTATGATACGAGAGTGTTTTTATTTTTATTTTTTTTATTTTGGGGGAGGAGGGTTTGTTTTTATTTAGTGTTCCATCCATCACACAGACCCATCCTGGTATCACAGGTAATAGTAGCTAGCTATGTCTGGGATATTGAACTGCTTTTCATGATTTGTCAGGTAAGGACCTGATTACCCCTCTCAAACCACAGTGCATGGAATAGATATACTACTCCGTAACACTGCCCCACTCTGAAAATCTACGCTAGCTTCTCCTCTCATCAATTTTCTTTCCATACTCATCCGCATTTTTTTCGTCTTTACTGTTTTTTTAGCGATTTTTTTAAACCTGATTTTTACTTTTTGGATGTATATGTGATGTACTTCTATTTGAAAAGTAAAAAAAATTGCTATAATATTAAATAAATTGACTAAAAACAAAAATTTACGTAAACCGGCCAATAAACTTTTTGCTATCTCAAAACTGACCACCAAGCAAGATGTAAATTATTCATATTTACAGTAATGATAATTAAATGGAAAATAATAGTCTCCGGTAATTTTTATTGAGAATTATTTACCCTGATGATAATAGGGAGCATGCAGTAGCCTTAATTTTTTGTAGCTAGCTTGATGGATTAATTGTCCTCAATGATACAGTTTTTTTTTTTTCACTCGATAAAAATATCTAGCCTACTCTTAAGAGAATGTGGAAGGAGTACTGTACTACCGCTAAGCGGTATACGGGGAGCAAGCCCGAAAGACATCAACCACCACACCAAGCACTCACGCTTCCAGCGAGAATCGAACTCTCAATTTCCATGTGGAAGAGGTGAGGAAGTGTTGTTGGACTACAAGTCCATTGGTCCTCGGAATTCAATAAGATCAAATTTTATTTGTGGTAACGAGTACAGTAGGAGAAATATTGTTCACACTTAAAATGATCTTATTGCACATTCTGTATGCATGCAGTATACATAATCATATCAGCTATTTTATGTTTGTATAATTGATACGTATTTTCTGTTTGTAGCATCACTACTATTGGGAAATATATTTTCCTCTTTTGCTATTTTTCTTTACAAATCGGTGAAAGTAAAATAAAATATTTTTTAAAAAAAGCATATTCTAAAGTCACACTATGCTTTTCAAAATTGACACGTTAGCCCAGGTGATTGAGTGTACTTAATTTTGTCCTAACTTTATCTAGATCTTTAGTTCAATTTTCTCCATTCACCTCACGTACAATCATATATCGATGGTCAATGCTTGCAAACAAATTTTTTTTTAAAATCATCAGCATGATCTTCTAGTATGGATCTCTTTTTAGAGTGCAAAGAAGATGTGAGAGTCTTCGCATGAAAATTTTGATATTTGGGATATAACGGTAGATTCAACAAGAGAAATTTTAGGGGAGATATGTATGTTGTTTGATACCTTGCCAACTACAATTTGAGTTTTCTTGGTTGTTAATTTCATCTACTTTCCTCCTCTTGTAATATTTTGTTACTATTAATGAAATATTACTTTCTTTGCGGTTTTAAAAAAAACTTCTCATAGTATCGATAAATAAAATGATGGGGCACAATATAATTGATTTGAAAAAAATAAATGTTTACACCACTTCATTGCTCTCTCTCTCTCTCTCTCTCTCTCTCTCTCTCTCTCTCTCTCTCTCTCTCTCTCTCTCTCTCTCTCTCTCTCTCTGTGTGTGTGTGTGTGTGTTGGAATGATAATAGCAAGAATGCAAAACAAAAGGTATCTAAATAATCAGTAGCAGTGCCATTACAAAACCAAACACTCATGATAACAATCCCTTTTTTGGGTTTCGTACTAGAAAACAAATGAAAGAAAAACTCAACACCAAGACAAAAAAGATTACAACACTCAATTGAATGAACTTCTACACACTTAATTAGATGACCAGACTCTGACACCCCCCACATGAGAAAATACAAAACAAACGATATACAACTAACACATTAATACAACAGTTGATCTCATAGAGAGAGAGAGAGAGAGAGTGAGAGGGTTTTATACTGTTACTATTTTTATTATCCTTCTCCTTCTGTAATGGCCGATGACATATAACTAGCTGCAGCTAGGGAAATTTCATCAACCGGTGCTGCAGCAGTGACACCGGTTGTTGCTTGGAATTGTTGTTTGCAAGAGTGGCAAGTTATTTGCAAAATGGTGGAGCTGATTTTCTTAGTAGCTTGTTCTTTCAAAACTTGAGCCTTTTCGACTTCGGCTTGTGCTGCTTGTCTGATTCTCTTTGCATTGGCAAACTCCAACTCGGCCAGCTCGATTTGCTTCTTCGCTTGTCTTCGAGCTTCTTCGGCGTAGGCCTTCTCGGCCGTCGCCAGCTTCAGCTGCTCACTCGCTCCTTCCTTCACTCTTGATGCTTCCATTGCTGCTTGTGCTTCTGTACCATTCCTCTCTGTTAGATTAGACGTTTGAGTACCGATATACAAATAGAAAATATAACGTACATCCAAATAGTAGGTGTACGTAGATTTGAAGCAATTCAGAATGAAGAAAAATAATGTACAATGGTGTGACAAATTAATCGTGTCGTATATTTTATACAAAGGGATTATATCAAGATGACCGTCTATTTAAAAATATCATTGCCACATCATTCTAGTTAAGTAACAAGAACCGCCGATCGGCTAGTAGGACAAAAGCTATATATGAAAAATTGCATGTTTTTTTCGTAGTATCTTTACCTTGATTGGGTGACCCGATCGATAGTTTCAAATTCGTCGCATGATTCTGATCACAACTACGCAACACGTGATTCGACGAGGGCAAGAGCTGAAGTTCCAAGTTATGGTGGTGATCATCGGTACTCGAACAACTGTAGCGCTCGGGGCCTAGAAACATGGCTTCGGAAGTATTAGGCGGGACTGAAATTCTTTGCAACGGCACAATGCCGAAATTGTTGTCGCTCGACGGACTCGTGCTCGACGCAGATCGTGAGGAGCAAACCGGTTGCATCGCCTGCAGTACTTCCGGCCGGACCCGCCGGACGTTGCAAGCGTCTTGGTGTTCGATGAAACTCTCAACTCTGAAAGCACAAAACACAGAACGATCGAATGCAAATGGGGCCGAAAGAAAAAGTGGTAGTTATATTAAATCTGGTGGCTTGATTTTGATGTACATAATCCACAACAATAGTAGGAGTATTATTATTATTATTATAAAAGAATTTGGAATTAAGAAAACAAGGCTTTCTATATGTAGGGTTACCAACTAACAAGCAATAAAAAAATAGATCATTCGGCTGTATTAATAGATTGTGACTTCGTTTAATAATACAGTATTGTTTATGAATAAAGACATATTATACTGGATTACTAATATTTAATATTTAATTGTTTGTGTTCATGCCGACTTTGAGTTTAAATTTACTTTGGGCCATGAAAACTGTTACAGGGAATTGTGAATATGACGGTTCGGATGGTGCACAACACTGTACTGTGCACCATGCGCTCCCATTGAGGTTGAGGCCAGAATCAGATCAGACAAATTTGAACTTCAAGAAATTTACAACTATTACATTAATGATATAATAAACATGATATACATGTAACTAAATATATACACTCACAAGAATCATGAAAGCACAAGGAAAACCATAATGAAGCCAAACGAAAAGAGAAAAGCTCAATAATTAAAGTAGTTATCTCTCATTTTTTCCATGTTTATTGGGTAATTTTTAGGGTTCCTTCCTTATTCCTAATATTTTATCCGCCCCAAGAAATCCGACAAACGCTTTTTCCTATCGCAAATAATTACGATGAAAAATCCACTTTTCAAATTCCGTAAACAGCTGCGATATTGAGTTACAAGTCAACAACCAGAAAGCATTCCGAGGAAGAAAAAAGAAAGAAAGTATCTATTCGTTTCATAAAACAGTTTCATCCTTCTATGAAACGAATACATATAGAGTGAGAGGAATTAGAAGAGGAGAGAGAGAGAGAGAGGAACCTGGAAAAAACACGGCCGCAGTCACAAGAATGGCCGCGGGTACCACAGGTTTTAAGATGGGCCTTGTAATCGGACTGAACGGCGTAGCCCTTTGCGCACTTCTCGCACACCCACTGCTTGTTATTGCTGTGTTTCCTCCTGAAATGCTTCTTGATCCCGACCAGATCCCCGAGCGCGTGGGTCGGGTCGTGGTGCAGGCAACTGGGCTCGGGGCAGACGAAAACCCGTTTCCTCACCTCGGGCGACTCCCGCTTCAGGAGCTTCCACGGCACCTTGTGCCGCCGCCGGTGCATCTGGAGGTTCTGGTCCCGCTGGAACCCTTGGTTGCAGATCTCGCACACGTACCGGTCCGATTCTAGTAGCGTTTTCGGGGAGAGAGAAACCACCTCCGCATCCGGATCTGCAAAATTGTATAGTAACACCGTGAATTTCCCTGTCGTACTCGATTTCATTTCTTTTTTTTTTTATCCTTGATCACGAATGAAATTTTATCCGCCGATCAAAAATGAATTCAACCAAATGTCAATTACTATAGAATTTGTAAAGAAGGATGTTGAAATTCCGATATAACCCACTAATAAGAATGTTTGATACAACTCAGATGCTGTGATCCATAGGATAATCAAAATTTGAGAAAAAACCCAAGCAAATAAAATTCAATATATATGTATATGTATATGTGTGTGTGTGTGTATACGTATATATATATATATATAGAGAGAGAGAGAGAGAGAGGGAGAGGGAGAGGGAGAGGGAGAGAGAGAGAGAGAGAGAGAGAGAGAGAGAGAGAGAGAGAGAGAGAGAGAGTGGGTGGGAGGGGGGTACCAGGGGTACCAGCGGGGCGTCTTTTGCGTTTGTTGGAAATTCCATTTTCTGAGGAAGTGAAGGCATCAGAAGAAGAGGAAGGACCAAGTGAGGCAGCAGTAGTGGTGGTGTTGTCGAACATGAGTGGATTCTGGTGCTTTAGTAATTTTTATTTTTGAGGGGGTGGAAAATATAATCCGTCCCTATGGATGGATGGCTATGAGAGACAGTGGATCCTGAACCCTGCGGTGTTTGCTGTTGAAGTGGGTGCTGTTTATCTCTCAGCAGCTTTACTCATAGTAGAAGAACTCGAAGAGAGAGAGAGAGAGAGTGAGAGAGAGAGAGAGAGAGGGGGAAAGCAGTTGCTTTTGAGAGATCAGCTTTCTTTAAGCTTTTAGAGGGAGGGGAGGGGAGGGGAGGGGGGCTGGGCTCTTTTAGGCTTTTTTTTTCCTAAGAACTTTCTTGCTTTGGTTTTCAATGACCCCTCACCACCACCCCACCCCCACCTTGAGCAGGTAAGGTTGAGGCTAGTCTCCTTCTATACATAAAGCTTCTAAAACAGTAGTGGCTTGAGAGAGAGAGAGAGAGAGAGAGAGAGAGAGAGAGAGAGAGAGAGAGAGAGAGAGAGAGAGAGAGAGAGAGAGAGACTCTGACCCAATCACATTGCTTCAGAATAATTATCCGGTGCTCCTGAGTCCTCACTGTCTATGCCAAACAATCTTTGGTGGCAGTAGAGTGTTTGGTGAATTCAATGCATTTATCTCCTTATGGGGGCGCCTTTAAAAAGTTTAGACATTCTTTTTCGATTATATTGTTTGTAATCGGGTGTTCTTCGGTCCGCTAACATATACATCGACTAATTTTGAGGGCCTAATCCAATTGGCCACCGCCCATTTGTAAGGAGTCCAATTAAACCGGAGCAAGGTACCTGAAAAGTTTCAAATCTGAGCCAAAGTATGAAGAAATTTCTAAGTTTATAATCAGGTGTCCTATTTTTGTCAATGGAAAATTTACTTGAACATCATCTCAAGCACTAGGTAATTAGAAAATGAAAACAATTCGAAGTACATTTACAAAAGTCAAAATAAAAGAATGAAAATATGTTCTTTTTTCGCTTCATTTTATTTGTTATAAGATATCGTACTTTTTCACCTATTTAAGATGAAACAAGAAATCTAGACTTCTACTCTACCAAAATCTTTAAAAAAAAACATGCAAAAAGGAAACCAAGATTAAAAAAAAGAGAGCAATATTTTGGCTAAATAAGCCACTTGTAGCCATTTTGCTTATTTCTTGTCTTCATTTAAATAAAATTTTGCATTTGTTAGTTTCGCGTTAAATTTTTATGGATTATTGGTTCGCCCCAACGAAAGGAAAAAGGAAAAGTAAAAAAAACTGTGATCCACACTCAATTTCATTTGAATAAAGTCGTAAAATTTGACCTTTTGTCTTTGTTCAAAAAATTTAAATTTAGACTATAATTTTTTACTTTTTCGATTCTTCTCGTCGAAATGAATCAATAATTCATAAAAATTTGACACGAAACTAACAAATATATAAAAAAATTGAATAAAGACAAAAAATAAGCCAAGTACACCAAGTCTAGAGACGCAAACAATACCTTAACTCACACAAGGACACCAAGCCCGTTGAGTGTCATAAAAGGTACACGAATATAAATCAACACTAGAAGTCAAGAAAAATACGTACAAGATAGTTCCAAAACAAAAATGAAATGGAAGGGATATTTTCTTGTTTCATTCAGTCATTGATGTAAGTAGACGGTGAGATTGAGTTTTCAGAATTAGTCGAGGTACGTAAGTTTTACCTACCCGGATACCTTGAGTTATAAAATAAATAAATAAAATGAAAGGAAGAGAGACGGTTGGAGCATGCTGAAAAGAGTAGCTGATTATTTTCCCATTTGCGTGAAACTTTAGCCCGAGAGAAAGAAAGAACAAAACCCACAAGAAAACAAACAGTAATAATTTCATCACACGCTGTTAATTTGCATTAATGAATGAATATATATATATATATATATACACACACAAATGTTCAAGTCCACATCTCTTACGGTCCACACCGTTCACACCTCTCATTTCCTGATCGATTTGCGATGATCCGAGCCGCTCAATGTGTTCGAAACGTGATTTTAAGGGTACTAACAAGAAATCAGCAAAAAAATGACCCGAAAGGGCTTGATCCGAGCAGTTTTTTACTGAACCGTTCAATAAAAACTGTTTGGATCAAGCCCTTTCCGGTCATTTTTTTTGCTAATTTCTCGCGGGTACCATTAAAATCACGTTCTGATCACATTGAGCGGCTCGAATCATCAAAATTCGATCGGAAAATGAGAGGTCCAGACCGTAAGAGGTCTAGACTTGAAAACGACTAAATGTGTGTGTATATATATATATATATATATATATATATATATATATATATATATGCAGGGTCCCAGGCAGACTTCGAATACACGTGACCTCCCCGTCTCCCTCACGTGACCCTCATCCCCAAAAAGAAAAAAGGAAAGGGTGCCGGGTTAAAATATGAGTTTACTTTGACTGAAATGCCCTTTTAGTAGACAAACAAAGTGAAACATGATTAATGTTTTTGAGGCAGCTTTCCAAAAGATGGAAGGGAAGTGAAGTGAAGCTTCCCACTGCTTCTCTTCTTCTTTGGAAAAATTCACGTATAAGCAAGTAATAAAAAATTTACAACAATTTCTATATTTATCATGAATTTAGATTTGAATGGGTTTTTTTTTTTTTCAGCAGACGATATTAAAATATCAGCTATTTAAAAAAGTTCCTATTAGAAGTGTAATAGAAGCATAATATATTACTTCGTACTAAACTGTAAATACCTACAAATACTATAATTACACATATCAATATACACCAGTGAAAGAGATATTGATCGAACCTGCATAGTGTCTCCGAAAGTTGTTAGGGAAGTGATCCCGATTATCTTTTATGACACCAGAGATTTCGTCACACAAACTACACCAATGTAGCAACCGGCCTTGCTCATTAGAAATTTTTGCAAAGTTTAATCAATCTTGACAAACCCATTAGAACCTACTCCAAATTCATATTCGTAGATTAAAGATTTGTATGGTGATATCAGTTTCGAACTTCGAACCTATTAACACTTGTTTGGACCTTGAATTTCTTCTAATTCCACATTAACTATGGTATCACTCATAGTGTTTGTAGTGAGTCGAATATTCTGGTTCGGCCATGATCACTATGTTTGGCTAAAGACCGGGTTAAACCCCTCGATTCTGTCTGATCTGATTGAGGCATTGACCGGGTTACTAGGTTCGGTCGTGTAGATCCGTATTAAATTTTGATACTTTTGAAGTTTAAATAAAAGTTAGAATATTGAGTTAATGTGAAAGGTGTAGTGGTTATGTGTTTTGGGGTTTAAGAGACGAGATTATTAGTGGAGGGGTGCAAGTGTAATTGTGTGTATGTGTGAGTATATATAGGTGTGTGTGGTGGAAAACCACACAACACACCTCATCCTCTCTCCCTCATCTCCACGCCTCTCCCCCTCTCTCTCCATCCGACTCTCTTTCTCTCTCTCTCTCTCTCGGTTTATCTCTCTCTCCTCAAGAATCTTCCAATACACCTTGAATGCTTGAAGATCCACCTTCCATCCACCGTATAGAAGCGTTCTTGGCTAGTGGATCGCATGGGTAAAGCTCGGAGAAGGAGTTTCGTGGTGGATTTCAAGTTTGGAAGCTAGGGCTTACTTGTAGATCTCAGGTTTCTGGTTTGGAAGCTTGAGGTATGGATTTCTCACTTCTTTTATGTGTTGATGAGTTGATTGGGTGCTTAAATCTGTGTTTGATCATCCCCTTCAAGTCTTACTATTGAACTCCGTCAAAAGCTGAAAAATCGTTGTTCGAGGCCCAGGTATTGATACCTAGGAGTGGGGTATGGATACCCCTTCTTGAATCTGGAAATCTTGTGAGCAGGTATCAATACTCATTGATGGGGTATCGATACCAGTACTGCTTGTTTCTTGCAGATTTTTCCCCTTTGTTCTACCCATGATTCTGCACGTTTTGATAACCCCTTTTTTCCAACGTTTTGTAGACATTAGTGAGAACAAAGTGAAAGGTTAATTTAGTGTGCCCTAGAGCATGGGGACTATGTTGTAAGATTTAGATTTGACGATGATTGTCGGGTCCCATAGGAGTTTAATAATACCGAAAAGAGAACCTAAAGAACGTAATGAATGAGGGTTGACGAAAGTGATATGTGTCAATCGGCATACGTACGAGAAGCAGATATGTAGGGCATTCCTTTGAACTTGACAATGCTAGGTTAGGTTATGAGGGACATTTCGTTGTGTTTAAGGCGTAACATATCGCTAGCATAGCTTGTAAGGGAAAGTGGGCTAAAGACAGGAAACTACGAACTTGGGTGAATGAATGTGCTTGAAATGAGATATGAGAATACTTGTATGAAGGTACGGGAAACTGATAGTGTTATAGTTGCGAGTCAAATACAATGGGATTATCCTTAAAATTTCTATATGAACGAGTCTTGTTTATGAATTCATTATATGTGATTGAGATGAATACTAGAGTTATGAAGTTTACTAAGAATATGGTGGTACAATGACCTATACTGTGTGAATTGAATCAGTTCCATCTATGTGAGAGGTACTTGTGGGGAGTAACGGGACTCCATAAATAGCCCGAAAAGTGCATTCGCTCATGACATGTGACGTAGGTTTGCAACAGTGATATGAAAACAAATGAAGGGATTAGTGGAATGAACCCATGAAAGGAACGGTTGGTTGTCCGAACACGAAACTGTAGAGTTATACTTGTTTCCTTTAAATGTGGGTTGTTATGTTTATTTCGAAGTCAAGATAGCGGATAGGTTATTCCGAATAGGTTGAAAGGCATTGGTAGTCATGAGTAAATCGTATTGAAAGTAGGTCTTCGGGGTAGACGTAAATCCTGAAGTGTAGACATTGAGCTTTACTTCCATAATTGATGGTGGGACATACATCATTCACGTTCTGTTTGTCACCTGAGATATCGTACTCTCTCAGTTATGCATTCTACCTGTCATCCCATTTTCATATAAGAATTGTGTATATTTCTCTACTGGGCTAGTATAGCTCAACCCTTCACTTTCAGGTGCGAACCCGGAGAAGTAGCATGGAGTGACGTGCATGTATAGAATGCATTCTTTTGAAAGCAGAGTAAGTGGAGGTATTTAGTTTACTTCATTCACATTTTGAAGGTGTAATGTAAACTCTTATTACCTTTCAAACTCATATGTTTACGAATTATTTGGTCATGGTGCCTCATGATGTAATATTTGGGAACTACGTTATGAGAAGATTGGAAAGAAACTCTTTTGGGAAACATTTATGAATATAATGCGAGGGTTTTCTTTATGAAAAGTTATCAATATTTATGTTAAAAATCGAGGGCGTGACAGGTCGAGCTCGGTTCAGCACAAACAGTGTTGGGACATGCAAATCCGAACAGCCAACTCATTCTAAGGGTTGAATCTCTATTTGGTTCGGACATTATGGTTTGGCTAACTCATATTGAGGTTGACGCTCCTCTCTGTGGTTTAGCCAAGTGGTTTGGACACGATGGTTCGGCGGCCAACTCATACGTGCCTGCTCACCCACGTGTGTTTAACTGCCTTATCCAATACGTCACATGTGACGTCAAGCGAAATAGTTATCGAACGAGTTGGGCACGAGCGCACATGCATAGGTGACAACTTGCGCACATGCCCGATAAGTACCCTATCCAAAACGTCAAGTGTGACATAGGTCGAAGGCGATTACCAAATGTGCTTGGCATGCACTGGCTTGGAGAGCAAGCCAAGGAGATCTATATAAAGGCTAAGATGCATGAAACCTTACAATGGTACGCACTCTTCACCTCTCTAAATCCTTGTGCTTTCATCTTCCTCCTACACTTTCTGACTAGACCGTTAGAGGGCCTTTTCAGTCTCCAACTGGTCTGGCCCTTAGTCGTGAGTTGTCTGTGCAGTTCAGGCAAAGGGCTCGGCAAACCCAGTCGTTGAACCAGGAGGCTCAAGATAGCTAGTTAGCCAATCTTGATCGACAAACCCATAATGTTTTTGAATTTGGACATTGATCTTAATGTGATTTTGTATTTAAATTTTGAAGCTTAGATGACTAGTCATCAATCTTTTCATAACAATTTTAGGTTATAGTAATGAGTAACATTAAGTGAGCTGGCAAATAAGATTTCATCAAAGTACCCGTAAAATTAGTTGCTGATACGGCTTTCACATCTCCCTTTTGAGAGAAAACTAGAACTTCTTGGTAGCCAAATACTTTGAGAAAGGACTAGCCAAGAGAATGATGAACTAGAGTTTTTGCAAAGACCAAGGGGATGCAGACTAGTGCTAGGCTTATGATTGATGAGATGAAGTAGGCTAGTAGCAATGGCTTCAAACCAAATAGGAAAGAGGAATGGAAGATTGATGATGCTCTACAATATCTTTGTATTTCCTTTTGACTATCTCATTTTGAAGACAATAAGTCGATCTGTCCACACAGACATATTGTATACAGATTGTGTACAGATTTTATTGTGGGGTTCATCACGGGTCCCAACACAAATGATCCAAGTTGTTTATTAAATGTAAAACATTTTTTCAAAGGTCTCCGCGAAAAATCAGCTCAATCCGATATCTATAGGTGTTCGATCCAATCATCTAACTTTTCTCTATCCAAAAATCTGAATGAAAATAAAATGATTGAATCGAGCACCTATAGGTATCGGATTGAGCTGATCCTTTGTGGGGACCCTTGAAAAAAGATTTTACATTTAATGAACGGCTCGGATCATTTGTGTGGGACCCGTAGTAGGTCCCACAACAAAATCTGTGCACAGATTGTCTGTGTGGTTTTTTTTGCCAAGTAAAAAGATTTTATTAATCTTTGAAAAAGATAACAAAGATTAAACGGATCTCAAGCACACCGGCAAAAAGTCATTCGAGAACCAACACCAAAGGATGACAAGAAACCAACCGAACCCAAAAAAAAAAAAAAAAAACCCCTGAAACCATGAAAACCTCATAAGGGGCAAGCCCACACAACAAAAACACCAAATCCTAAACACCACAAAGGACTGCAAGCTGAGACAAACTATAAAAAACCAAAGAGAAGAATCAAAGCCTACACCTACACCTAAAAACACACACGACCAAACACTGCCACCCACACCCGAGCCATAAGAGAAACAGCCAAAAGACCAAAACCGGAACCCCAGAGATAACCAAAGCAGCAAAACCACGAATTAAAAATCCAAAGAAAGGGAGGCACCCTCCTCGAAGTCGTCATCATCCTCCAAATCAACATCAATCTCCAAATCATCAAGTGCGTTAATCTTTTCTACTAATTCGGCTTCTTGTATTTCAACACAAGTCTTGAAGATAAAATTTCTCCCCCCTTTGAAGTTCACGCCCAGCCTAGCACCTAAATCCATCGTCTCACGAGTTTCCTTAAATAGAAGAGAGTTTTCTGTTCCTAATGTGTTGTTAGCAGCGCTGTTTTGAAGAAGTGTAAAAGGGCAACTGCTTTGATGAATAATGCCTTGTTCGAGCAACAAAAAACTGGTGCATAAAATTTATTGAATTGTTTTTTAACAAAATTACGTAAGGGCCCTTATACAATTTTGCGTAGGGCTCCGAAAATCTTAGGCCAACTCTGAGCGCAAAGGATAAAGCCCATGTGAATATGCTAAAATCATTATAATGGACATGACATAAAATTAATTTGAATATTGGTTTAGAATGATTGGAAGGCCCTCATACATCACTGTGTACTAAAGAGATAAGCTTATGAACAGTACTAGAACTTTTTAATCTAAAGGCTTCTTTTACAGCAATGACCCTGACCTGACCGAATAGGAGAAAATAAATGGTTGATAAACTTAACTAGCAAGTATGGAATATATATGTTTTTGCACTCCTCTCTCTCTCTCTCTCTCTAGTACTACTCTGATCACATGGAATGTTTTTTATTATTGTTAATATAAAGTTAACTTTCTTTGCCAAATCGAAAAAGACATAAAAGTCGAAACAAAGCAGGAAAAGACGCTTGGGCACATGCTGTGGTTTCATGTAGATAATACCTAATGGAAAAGTCTAGTTTTAAACATTGACGGCTTAATTATGAAGTTTCATTTCATTATGAGAAAATTAAAAGCACAATTGGTTTGGTTCGATCGGTTGTCTTATTGAGGACTTTTCTACACGAATTTGTTTTTCACACATGTACAGGAGGTATCCCACACCACACTCAAATAATATGAGACTATTTTACCTAGGACAGGACACATGCAAGGAACTGACGTACGCCTATGAAAAATACTAAGAAGTAGCTCACCCACGGAAAACTGTTAGAAGTAACTACGAGAGGATTATTGGACTCGCCCATGAGCCTAACCATATCATGAACTTTCACCTTTCAACCGGTTGACCTATCTTGAGAGTCGAACTCACGCTTCCAGGACGGAAGCAAATCCCCTAGCTAGTGGAGACAATCCTCGTTGGGTTCCTAGACGAAATTCTCTAGAGCTAAAATTAATTCAAAGAAAGCGAAAATCATTTAAAAGGGATACTTTCCTCATGATGTAAGTTTTAGCTGGTTAATTATTCACATCCCTTTATTAACCATAATTACTTTTATAAAAAAAATAAAAATAAAAAACCTTTGTTTTACCATAATTGCTCCATAAACTTGAGATTTGAACAATTTTACTTTTCATGAGGCCATGTTTCAATTACATGCCATAAACAAGGATAAGCAGCGCGCGGTGGTTAGGAGTCGCGGCCATATATAAGTTTAAAAATAAAAAATAAAAAATAAAAAAAATCCATAATTACAGTCGTATTTTTCTAAGTAGTAATTTAAAAATCTATTCTATACCCTCTACCGTAAGATTATTAGACCCCATCAGATTTTAACTTGGTGATTTACGGGCCAGTCCAGATTAGGACCGCCCATTCCCACACACTCCAACCGAAAAAAGAAAACTACCCATAAGGATTGAGATTGATTTCTTCCGAGATTACCCCGCACTCTTGTCTTCTCCGTCAATAATGGAACTCCTCCCTCTCCGCATACCGGAGCAGAACCAGCCGGTGCTGGCGATGGAGACGTCGAAGGCCCTGGCGCCGGAGCCGAAGAGCTCCGGCAGAAGAGCATGCAGTCAACGATGAAGATGCAGAGGCGGCACGTTGATCACGGTGGTGGCGATTTGCTGCACCGGAGCTGGAGACGTCGAAATGACCGGCTGGTCGTTATTAATTAATTCACAAGGATTAATTAATTTTTAAATAAATTTGAGTACTTTTTTCAGAATTAGTGAAATTCACAATTTCACGAGCTCTGAATCAGTGAAATTCACGAGCTTTACTATTTTGTTGTGTTTTGAAACCAGTGAAATTTGAGAAGTAGTGCAATTTGAAAACTAGTGAAATTAGTGAAATTTTGCCGGAAAAAGTCGCCGGAAAAGTTGCTGACCGGAAGTGGTCGCCGGCTGGAAGTGGTTGTGCAATAAAGGTGGGAGGGGGTGCTTTGTATTTAATGAAGGGTAAAAGGGTAATCCTCATATGAGGTTATCCTTAGATGTAAATAAAAATTGAGCTCTTCCTTAGTGGGAATTAAGTCTTGATTTTTTAAACCACGGGTAATTTTCTGTTTTAACTTCAGGGTCGTTCGCAAATAAGTGTTTCTTTTTGAGAACTTAACATGTTCAGGCCAATTTATGCATGCTAGGGAATCAATCCAACCATCCACAACATGGGCCAACTTTAAATTTGGATAAAATCTCGTATAGATTGACTCAATCCACAAAAGTTAATCATACCTATGAGGTTTCCAACTTGATATCTTAGAAAGAACCAAACTACTACGGTCTTGCTATTGTCAACCTACTGGGCTGACGATAAGCACACTAGAAGACAAGAAAAATACATATTTCTATGTACTTTTTATAACCTTTAATACACATTCATTATTGTCAACCCATTGAACTAATTTTAGAATTTTCCTTTGTAATTTGGTAGATTGTCATGATATGATTGTAAAAGTGCAATTCTAAAGCCACCTTTATAAATTGACTTCAACGCAAAAAAAGAAATCATAAATTTTCATAAGCAAAGGGAGTACAACCGGCTTTATCTAAAAATGATGATACAATAATTCAATTTAGAAATCTTGTGTTTCTAAAAACTAAATAACAACTTAGTGTGTTCGGGACAATTTACAGATACAAACTAATTGCTAGGAACCAATCCAATCGTCACCTTTATAAATCGACTACAACACAAAAAAAGAAATCATAAATTTTGATAAACAAAGTGAGTACAACCGGCTTTATCTAAAAATGATGATACAATAATTCAATTTAGAAATCTTGCATGTGTTTTCTAGTAACTAAATAACAACTTAGTGTGTTCAGGACAGTTTATAGACAAAACTAATCGCTAGGGAACCAATCCAATCGCCCACAGCATGGGCCCACTTAAAATCGCGATAAAGTGCCAATAAAAAAAATACTACTAACTAAAGAAGAAACCATGTAATCCTGGTTTAGGTCCCAAATTGTCTAGGATCGACCCTATCCTTATTGCCAACTGGGTATTTCTGATTCTTAATTGGACCCATACTGGGTTTCTTTGGCCCATTCAGAGGTAATAAATCCGCACTTGTTTTTTGCAGAAAAGAAAACAAAAAAGGTGAATACTACTACAAAGGAGTGTATATATATATAAAGGGATTTGTGTGGAGTATTTTGTAACCAACATCGAGGTTGGGCTCCGGTGGTTTGTACGGTGGTGGTTGCCGGTGTGGTTAGGGTTTAGTGGATTGGATTGGGTGGGCCGGCCCATGTTTGGGCTTGGTTTGGGTGTTAGGGCTTTAATCTGTTTATTTTGGGTATTGGGTTGAGTTTATTGTCTTAACTTTCGTGAACCCTTGTAGATCCTTGGGTGTTTGGGCTAAGCCCCTGTGATGTATTTCCAACTTTTAATTGGATTTCCTTTCCCATGACTTAATAAAATTTTCTTCTTTTGCCGATAAAAAAAAAAACTCTTAACTCTTTCGGAAAGCTTTTTGAGGTGAGCGTGACCTTATTTATGGTACCTTTTGGCAGAAAGTGGTCTGGGTAGAAATTAAATTTTCCTGATACGTACGCCAGCCTAGAAATCAAAACAAACAAGTACGTAGAAATAACTCTCCATTTTATCTCCACAATATTCCTAGGACAACCGAACAAAATCAATGGAAAATTTATACAGTTTTCATCGCTCTATTTTCTTTTCCTATCTTTTTTTTTTCTTTTTCGAATCTTTTCTTATAGTAATATAAGATTCAATGTTCTGACAGTGGCATAATTTTATGGTCAGTTACTGCGTTTGGATGCTCGTCCAGGTATAATTTTCCTTCTTTAATTAGCTTGAGAGCATCTTCTAGCATTGCGCTAATATATATGGTCGACCAGTTTAGCAAAGAAAGAATTGTCCTTTGTCATGATTCATATATATATATATATATACACACATCATACCTGGCTTAAGGTTTGAATTAATAATTGGTTGGAATGCCTTTATAGCACGAGAGAGAGTTTTTGTTGGTACTTAGACTTATATATATAATAATATATGTCCCATAAAACACAGGGGGATAGAGAGAGAGAGCGCGCGCTTTGGTTTTTTGGTATTGTATAAGTTAATTATTATTATTATTTTAATATATAAGATTGAGAAGCATGGGTGGGGGAATGATGGAAATTGGATTCTCAACACATGCTTAAAGTGATCAATGGACGTAGCTAAAGGACAATTATCCCCCCCCCCCTTCTCCAATCCAACTCCCATTCGAATCTTAATCATTTATTATTATTAGTTGTTTAAAGTACATTAGCTTACCCTTGCAATAAAAACCCTTTCCTTAAACCTTTGTTTGTGTTTTTTGACTTTACTCAAAAGTCCAAGCATTAGAAAATTCAAATTACTAATTTAATTAGCTTTTGTCTGAAACTGGAACCAGCCCGGTGTTTCCTTTTTCCTCCTTTTTATCACATGCTAACAACATCATTCAAACCTCACTTACCTTAAAGGTTGGGGGGAAGTCGGCGAGATTCCAATCCCGGCCCCCAGCCCCTTGTTTTTTAATTCTCGACTGTACACTACATGTTATGGTTTGGCACTATTTTTTTTTCCCCTGATAACCGGATGTCCGGGCTATGTCACGCGCACCTCGACTAATTCCAAGGTCCTGAAGGTAACAACAGGACATAACCCCTAGTGGTCCCAAGATTTGAAATATTTGATCTCCGCAAAAATGGAACTTGTGACCTTATGGAAAAACACTTATTGCTTTCTCATGAAAGGGTTTGGCTCTATAATATTAACAATAACTTTAGGTGGGTGCATGTGGTTGATGTTGCAGTTAAGTGTTGTGTCCTTAATTAGCATTATTGAAATATTAGCATTTACTATTTTTTTAATAACTTGATATTCGGACTATATTACTCGCACCTCAAAATTAGTATTCACTATTATATCGGTCAATATAAGATCATATTATTCTTTGAATACTGTAATTTTTAATACACTAATCTGAGCCCACTATATAGGTGAGCATAGCCAAAGGTCTATTCACTAAACACAAAGAGACCGATTAAAATTGGTATCAACTGACCACTAAAGAATTGATAAAACTAAAAAAAGCTTAGAACATGAGACCTAGAAGGACAAAATATCTAAGTTTCAAGCCTTAACTATTAGGTCAACCCCGTGAGTAGGGATGATAACGGGATGAGACAGATCGGAGTTGGATTTATAGTCTTTTGTCCCTGCCCCTTATTAGAGTGGAGTCAAAGCGGAGAAAATCGGAGAGGTGTTCGGGTCGAGAAATAGTCGAGTCCACCTTTACCATTGCTATTTGGACTTAATTTGTTACTGGAGAGGTTTATGATAAGAAAATACTCCAGTTATGAGAGGTAATTAAAAAGATAAAAACAAAAGAAATGAAATAGTGATTTATTAATTATTTCGTATTTTACTCTTCTTATATTTAAATTAACAAATGAAATCAACATACATAGATAGATAAACATGCGAAACTACATATTAGCATAATTGGGGGTGGGGCGGAGTGGGTTAAAATTATGGAGGAAGCAAATACCAATCCCACCGCATTTCTTTTCCGGATCGGGCCGGGAAATATCTGGGAAGAGGAGATGTCGAAGGAAATTGCAACCTAACTTTGAGGTTTTTTTTTAAAGGGTAATGTTCATTGCCAATATCAATAAGGATCCAGAGGATCGATTTACAGAGAGAATCACACAAGCGGGGAACAAACCCCGAATACAAGCAACAAATCTCCAAAAATCAAAACCCTAGATAACAATAAGCTTAAGAACACGATAGAGGCCTGGGCGGCAAACCCGCGAAACGGAGACATCCACCAAGCCGAGGAAGGGACGTTGCCATTGCTGAGTCATTACGAACCCTGGAGATCCAGACTGTAAGGACCCGTAATTTTCGGAAATTATTTAAAGGATTATTCGATGTTGGAAATTGGAAGAAAATGTGAGATTTGTCGAATTATATGATCTGGGGCTAATGTGAGAGAGTTGTTTGTAGAGGGGTGCATGTGTAATTATGTGTGTGCTAGTATATATATAGAGAGGTGTGAGTGTAGGAGATTAAAAATCCCAAATCCTCTCTCTCTTCTCCCGGTCTCTCCTCTCTCTCTCGATTCTCTCTCCATCTCTCTCAATCTCTCCCAAATTCATCCAAACCAACACAAAACCCATACAATACACCTTCCAATCTTTCATCCTTACGTGCTTTGGAGCTCGAATCGCGTTCGTAGGAGCTCGGTGGTTCGTATTTGACTCGTGGTTGATTTTGGAGGCCGAGGCTCGATCTCTCGTTTGGAGCTCGTTCACCAAGTTCGAGGTAGGGATTTCTCTCTCTTTTTGTATGTTATTGAGTTGGTATTGTACATGAAATCGTGCTTGGTTGTTGTTGTTGTAGTTGTCGTAGTCGAAGTTTCGAAAATCTGCTGCAAATCTGCTCGAAAGCCTTCCGTATCGATACGGCCCTTAACCCGTATCGATACGGGACAAACTGGGCAAACTCGTAGTCAACCCGTATCGATACGGATTTTACCCGTATCGATACAGTGAGCTTATACCCAGTTTTCACTGTTTTGCTTCGAAACTCATTGTTTGACCTCCGAACACTTTTGGCCATTCCAAACCACTTCCAAACTTGGTTACTTGTGCTCCAATGATTCCTTGGTCAACCTCATTCGTTGGCCCTCGTTACGTTGAACAAGAATATCGTATGGAATGGATTGTCATCCTAATGTTTCATTAGTGCATTCGTTTAACCAATGGTGATAATGTGAAATGCTAAGATTGATACAGTGAACTTGTTCATACTAAAAGTGTATGTCGATAAGGTTGATTGTTAGATAGGAGGTTGGATGAATCATAAATGTGACGCGATAACTTAACACTAGAAGCCATGTAGTACGAGGAGCGAGTTGGGATAACGAGTTTGGAAACAAATGGGAATACGAATTGATGAGTGAACCTTTTACTTAATATCACTCTCTCTTTCTCTTTATCTTCGAGTCGTGAAATCAGAGCTTTAGGAACATATATGACGAAATGCAACACCGACGGATTGTAGTCGGCATACGGGGTCTTGATACCCGGAACTGAAATTGGATGTACGGGGTCATGAGTGCCCGGAATGTAAAGTGGATGTACGGGGTCTTGAGCTCCCGGAAATGCATTATGGGTATATGGGGCCCTGAAACCCGGAAAGTTTCTTAAGCAAATCGTTCGGCGTGTTATTGGAGAAAGAGCTACAAGAGCTCATAATGGAGATATACGGGGTCCTTAAGACCCGGAATGTAAGTCTTTCAATGCAGGAGTGTGTGAGAAGAAGTTTGACCACTAACAGCGTATTAAAAGATGGCTAATAGATTGATAAATGACAAGTGAAATACTTATGAGTCTTGAGTTCCCTTCATGAAGTTGCATTGGTTACATTCTCTTTCGTCGTCTCAGGTTTCATTCTTTTATGTCCAAATCTTCTCTTTTGCATACAAGGTTTGTAGAGATTCTCCTACTGGGCACGTGTTTGCTCAACCCTTCATTTTTCAGGTGTGAATTCGGGGCTGTAGCATGGAGTGCAGTGCATGCATTGATTGGAAATCTTTTTTGAAGCTGACATGGGGAAATTTCATTGACACTCGTAACATTTTCTTTGAAAGATGTAATTGTATCTTTATTTTAGCTATCTTGTCAAATGGAAAATTGTAAACTATTTAATTTTTCCTTCACTCTTTGTAATCTCAAGCCATTGGGCCGATGTGCCTTGAGTAGAACTCTTTTGGGGTATGATGTACGCTATTATACGGATTTTTAATTACGAAATGTTATTTATATTTATGTTGAAAATCGAGGGCGTGACAACTTGGTATCAGAGCGTCTAGGTTTGAATACCTTAAGACCGTGGGGAGACTTTAGTCTCATGGGTTCAAAATCTTCAAAAAAAATTTCATTGCATGCGTGTGCTTGTGTGAGTAACACTCATTTAACCATGTGACATTGCATTTACGATGACGTAGGGTATTGTGGTATCGTTGACCCGTGTTGGGGGAGTTGGAGACTTGATCTCTCGATGGAACCGTGATTGTTATTAATAGTTGTTGACGTTGATAGTCGTTGTTGTTGATTGTGTTATGTTTCCAATACTTGTAGCACGATGCCACCGAGACGTGAGAATAACCTCGCTAGGGAGATTGTAGCGGCACTTGTAGAGTCGAACCTTTTGAATCCAGCATTTAGGGCTAATCCGAATGACCGTGCCATGGAGGCGATGAGGGCATTTTGCCGTATGAAACCACCTCAGTTCGATGGGGAGAATAGTGATCCTCTTGTGGCCGACCATTGGCTATCACAAATTCGTAAAATCTTCAATGCTCTTAAGATTACGGAAGATGACCTTCGAGTGAGTATTATGGCCATTCAACTTATCGGTGAGGCAAATGAGTGGTGGGAATCTGTTTTAGGAGCAAGAAGGGATGCTAGGAGAATGGCAAGGGCTATTAATCGAACAAATGAACCAGATATAGAGAACCTGACTTGGGCTGAGTTTGAAGAACTCTTTGAGAATCAATATTTTCCAGAAACGTACCGTGAGAAACTTAGAGGGCAGTTCGAGGAGTTAGAGCAAGGAAATATGACCGTCTCCGATTATGCTATAAAATTTCAATCTTTGTCACGTTTTGCACCGGAATTAGTGGCGCTAGAGGAGAGGAAATGTAGACGTTTTGAGAAGGGATTACACCCATCCATTAAGTTGTTAGTGGTGAGCCAGCGCATTGGGAGGTTTTCTGAGATTGTCGAATGTGCAAGAAGTGTTGAGAATCCAGTGAGTATACACGGAGATGTGGAAGTGTGGGAACCCAAGCAATCGTCCGCTAGTGCAAGTTTGCCTTCGGGAAGTTCTGGGAGTCAGGGGAAGAAGAGGCAACGGGAACCACAACAAACATTGCAGATTCAGCAGAGTTTTGGATCACCTACTTCATCGGGAAGTCATGGAGTTTCTGTCAGACCACAAATCGTGTGTCATCGGTGTGGTCAGCCGGGTCACTTTCGCGCTCAGTGTTCACAACAACAAAAGGCGTGCTTCATTTGCGGTGCACCTGATCATCTTGCAAGAAGATGCCCTCGGAAAGTAGGAAGGCATAGTGGGTCTAGTTCAGTGAGACCAGGGCAGAGTTTTGTTCGACATCATTCACAATTCCAGTCTACTTCGGGTTAGGGGTCACACGTTGAGTAAGGAGCGAATCTTACCGTTTCTCAGGTTCCAGAGACATCGGATGTATGGGGTAATTTCTCCTCTCTTGTTTAAATTCTTTACTAAAATCTTTTGATTCGGGAGCATGCCATAAATCTAAGATTTGCATCTTTCCTTTTTCTTGAATTGGAACATCGAAATTTCTTTTTATCTATTCTTGTTTGTTGAATAATACCTCCGGATCATATTAGTTGAGACTATGAGTTGGTTATTCCGAGTTATTCGTTAGCCTTTGATTCCTCTATTGGGTGTAGACGAGGTTTGGTCCTGCCTTGGGAAAGGATTGGTTACACCAGTGATTATTTGCTATATGTCAAGTGTGTCTCCATCCAAGTCTTTCTTTTATTGCTCTTTTCTCCAAGGTCTAGTTGAACTCTGATCGGTATTTGTATCTAAGTTGGTTGTACATGAGGTTGTTTGTCCATTGGCTGGCATAGATTTTGACACCTGCATCAATTATCACACAATCATTTCTAATGCTCCCTCATGCCATCCGGATCCTTGTTACGAGATATCTTGTGGTGTGTTCACTATCGATTTTGATATACTTGTTATTGAAATTAATGAATAATTCTTGTCTTGTACTCTTGTTCTACTTCTTATGTTATGATTCGTGGTATAAAATCCCGCTGGTCAATCTGGAATTCCGTCGCTGTGGTTACAATTCTCTCAGTTCGTAGTTACCATTCACTTGATCTCTGCTGTTGCAACACCTATCTATTAAAGCCAAGTTAGTAGTGATGTCTTCAATGACATTATATCCTTTGTGTTTTCAAGTTCGAATCTTGTTGCAATTGTGGCCTTTTTCCTTAATCTTAAAGGTACATGGTTTGATCAATACTATTTCGTTCCGGCTCATCGAGAATCTTGCACCACCTGGTATCGGTCTAAGCTCGGTTGTGTGTCTATTGTCGGTTTTGGGCTCTATCTTTGCATTATTCTCGTCGTTCGTATCAGGATGTCCTTTTGTCAAAACGTATGCACTCGTTTCCTAGAAATGTGGAATGGTAACAAAATTGAAGTTAAATTTCTCCAGATTCCTGGCTTTGATGTGCGAGTTGGTGCATTGAGTTCGTAGCCCTTCAAAAAAAAATCTCACCTGTCTGATATTATGCAAATTCATTCATACCGTTAAATATGGACCTTATTGCCATCGTAGTTTACTTTGGCGCCACAGTTTGTTGTGACTCCTCAATCTTGAAGCTACGTGATTGGAACTTACTTTTGCATCGTATCGGTTTGCTCATCTAGACTTCATTGATTGGTGTCGATGCCACTGTTGCAGCTACTAGTCTATGTATTGAAGATTGCTATTCCATTCAAGTTCTTGTGTCGTAATACTCACGTATTTGGGACCAAAATTCTTGGTGACATATTGATTGATATTGACTGGTGGTTGTTGTCCAATTCAACTTCACTTGTTGTAGTTGTTCTCTATGGCGTTCAGAATTGTAGTCGTTGTTGTAATCTCTCAACTCTGGAAGCACAGAATTCATTCTAAGTTACTCAATTTCAATTTGTTGAAAGCTTTGCTTATCTTTGGTAATGGGTAAATTATTGGTCTCGCCTCAATTTGTTTGTACAGTGGCTTACTTTGTTACTATGAGATTGTTCTCAGTATTGAAATCAGTCATATACTAGGAGTCATTCATTGATTCATTTGGCTTATAGAGCAATAGGAAGGTTATGGTCGGAACGTTGGGTTTATTGCTTAGAGATTTTAAAGATAACGCGTATTCTCGAATTCCGGATGCCTCGTTCCTTTTTTATTTGAGATCTTGATCAGTATTCGAGTTTGGAGCTCACTTGTTTCGTTTGAGATAACCGAAGGATTGTGTTGACCGTTGTCGTCACCCTTTGTCATTCAAAGTGGGAGAATTCACGTATTTAGTAAGGTATCGTCGCGTCGAGCTTTGTCTTGTTTGGGACAAATAGAGGAGAGCTTATATTGTAGAAAGATAGGTTAAGTATCGGTTACGGTGTGTGTTCCTCGGATACCCAAGCGACAACCGATGAAATCCAATTGGAAGAAGCGCTTGATCACCGCACCTTCTAAATGGAAGTCTTGGGAAGTCAATTGGACTATCGGGTCGTATATATATTCAGAGGTAAGATTTCTGTATGGGAATAGGTGATTGTATATAGAGAATTTCGCAACAACAAGGGGAAACTTAGAAATTGCGTACCGTTTGGCAATGCCGCCGAGACTTTTGAGCATTTGTGTTGTGTTAAATATACGTATGAACATGGTGCCCGAATTTGATAGAGAAACTGACGTGTCCCATGGTGAGAAACCGACACGTATCCTAGATCTATATGAATAAGTTTGAAGGGTAAGGTGATGCCGTTAGTGTAAACTTACGTGGGAATAGGAGGACAATGTTAGAAAGGAATGCTTACGTCTGTTTCGATTTTATTGACATGAGTTATGACGAAGATTTGCATGATTACTGAATCGTGGCGTGATGAACCATGTTATGGCTGATGCGTGTCTGTATAGTGTGTGTTGGTTGGACTTGGTTTGGCAAATTTTGGGACGAAATTTCTTTAAGGAGGGAAGAATGTAAGGACCCGTAATTTTCGGAAATTATTTAAAGGATTATTCGATGTTGGAAATTGGAAAAAAATGTGAGATTTGTCGAATTATATGATCTGGGGCTAATGTGAGAGAGTTGTTTGTAGAGGGGTGCATGTGTAATTATGTGTGTGCTAGTATATATATAGAGAGGTGTGAGTGTAGGAGATTAAAAATCCCAAATCCTCTCTCTCTTCTCCCGGTCTCTCCTCTCTCTCTCGATTCTCTCTCCATCTCTCTCAATCTCTCCCAAATTCATCCAAACCAACACAAAACCCATACAATACACCTTCCAATCTTTCATCCTTACGTGCTTTGGAGCTCGAATCGCGTTCGTAGGAGCTCGGTGGTTCGTATTTGACTCGTGGTTGATTTTGGAGGCCGAGGCCCGATCTCTCGTTTGGAGCTCGTTCACCAAGTTCGAGGTAGGGATTTCTTTCTCTTTTTGTATGTTATTGAGTTGGTATTGTACATGAAATCGTGCTTGGTTGTTGTTGTTGTAGTTGTCGTAGTCGAAGTTTCGAAAATCTGCTGCAAATCTGCTCGAAAGCCTTCCGTATCGATACGGCCCTTAACCCGTATCGATACGGGACAAACTGGACAAACTCGTAGTCAACCCGTATCGATACGGATTTTACCCGTATCGATACAGTGAGCTTATACCCAGTTTTCACTGTTTTGCTTCGAAACTCATTGTTTGACCTCCGAACACTTTTGGCCATTCCAAACCACTTCCAAACTTGGTTACTTGTGCTCCAATGATTCCTTGGTCAACCTCAGTCGTTGGCTCTCGTTACGTTGAACAAGAATATCGTATGGAATGGATTGTCATCCTAATGTTTCATTAGTGCATTCGTTTAACCAATGGTGATAATGTGAAATGCTAAGATTGATACAGTGAACTTGTTCATACTAAAAGTGTATGTCGATAAGGTTGATTGTTAGATAGGAGGTTGGATGAATCATAAATGTGACGCGATAACTTAACACTAGAAGCCATGTAGTACGAGGAGCGAGTTGGGATAACGAGTTTGGAAACAAATGGGAATACGAATTGATGAGTGAACCTTTTACTTAATATCACTCTCTCTTTCTCTTTATCTTCGAGTCGTGAAATCAGAGCTTTAGGAACATATATGACGAAATGCAACACCGACGGATTGTAGTCGGCATACGGGGTCTTGATACCCGGAACTGAAATTGGATGTACGAGGTCATGAGTGCCCGGAATGTAAAGTGGATGTACGGGGTCTTGAGCACCCGGAAATGCATTATGGGTATATGGGGCCCTGAAACCCGGAAAGTTTCTTAAGCAAATCGTTCGGCGTGTTATTGGAGAAAGAGCTACAAGAGCTCATAATGGAGATATACGGGGTCCTTAAGACCCGGAATGTAAGTCTTTCAATGCAGGAGTGTGTGAGAAGAAGTTTGACCACTAACAGCGTATTAAAAGATGGCTAATAGATTGATAAATGACAAGTGAAATACTTATGAGTCTTGAGTTCCCTTCATGAAGTTGCATTGGTTACATTCTCTTTCGTCGTCTCAGGTTTCATTCTTTTATGTCCAAATCTTCTCTTTTGCATACAAGGTTTGTAGAGATTCTCCTACTGGGCACGTGTTTGCTCAACCCTTCATTTTTCAGGTGTGAATTCGGGGCTGTAGCATGGAGTGCAGTGCATGCATTGATTGGAAATCTTTTTTGAAGCTGACATGGGGAAATTTCATTGACACTCGTAACATTTTCTTTGAAAGATGTAATTGTATCTTTATTTTAGCTATCTTGTCAAATGGAAAATTGTAAACTATTTAATTTTTCCTTCACTCTTTGTAATCTCAAGCCATTGGGCCGATGTGCCTTAAGTAGAACTCTTTTGGGGTATGATGTACGCTATTATACGGATTTTTAATTACGAAATGTTATTTATATTTATGTTGAAAATCGAGGGCGTGACACAGACTAGGGGGGAAATCACCGAGGAGCGGCCGCTTAAGAACACCTCTGGCGACACACCACTACCGGAGCAACCCAAACAGCCGATGAGGCCAAACCAGACCAGAACAAAAACAAAAACAAAGGAATTATTTACCCACCACCACAACCTCACTAGATCCGGGGAGATCCGAAACGGCACAAAACCGGACTGGGAGACCCAGCCAGTAGAAGAGACAGAAGACCGCCGGAAAAGAAAAATGCAAACCCTAACTCCCAAACCTCACCTTATTGAACCCATCCACCGACCACCTCACTACCAGATCTGAGCCTCCACCGCGAGGACGGAACGACAAGACCCACAAGCCCATGGCCGGAGTCCAAGTGCCGGACTCAACAACTGGAAAAACTTAGACCGGAGAAGTGAAAATCAGAGGGGTGGGGGGGAGCAATTGGGGGAAAAGGGAGGAGGGGGGCGGCTTCCCCTCCCCCCAACGGAACGAAACCTAGCTGCTGGGAAAGTGATCCTCTGTCTCAAAATGCACGTATTTCCGTTCCCAGACCTCTCTTAACTTTGAGGTTAATAAAGGTCTTTCCGAATACCAATTGATTCTCATTCTAGGGAGAAGACTGAATGCAGTTCGTAGAAGCACGTACATGATCGAATTGCCGAATTCAATTTTTACCACTAATGCGGCCACCCATATAATCCCTTTTGCGGTCGCAATTTAATTAACTCATTGCAAAGTCATTCACTTAATTCACAATTCGTCGAATTCGACCAAATCATAAAACTTAACTGACTCAGAAATTTGATGAGAACTAGCTAGTCTCATCTTTGGAACAAATAAATATGTGTGCTTATTTCTTTTTGATAATCAGATGTTTGGGCCAGCTTACGCGCACTTTAACTGATTAGCCTGGGGCTCAATCCCACCGCTAACTTGCAAGCAATCCAATTAAAGTCGGCGCAAAGTTCCACATGGACTACCCCAAATGAGTTGAAAATGTGCACTTAGGAGGTTTTAAACCTGAGACTTTAGAATAGAGCAATTCCTTAACTCAAGTCTTGACCACCGAATTAACCAACCCCTTGGGATTTAAGTCTATTTCTGTTATTGGTCTATCATTAACATGTGATGAGCAATGCCACAGCACTAACTAGATACAAAGTTGTGTAGAGTATGGTCACGAGTCCAATGACACACCATGACATATAAATGTATCTAAAGAAGGAAAAGAGACAATGAAAATTAAGAAATAAAGAGGAGCAAATCCAGATAAGGGCTCCCACATAAGAATGTTCCATAGCCATCTAAGAAAAGATGTGGTGTGGCCCTGTGTTAGGTTGTCTGTAACCAGAGATTGAAATTTGAATCATCTCAAGCTTAAGGTGATCATGCATGACACATTTGAGGACCGATTAGGAAATTCAAAAAGCTATCGTAAAAAATTTAGAATAACTTGAGGTTGTAACTCGGAGAGAGCATAACTTATTCTATACGTTCCTAATTAAGTGCCGTGACGAAAGTTCGAGTGGCAAAACAGCGGTGTTATCCTTATCGCTCTGTTTCAGCGCTCCCGCAACGCAATGGGAGTAGACTTTATGAGAATTTTTACAAAGAAAAATGTTGCAAAAACAAGATAGATGTACACCGACATGAATAAACCTTTATATGCTTTTCGAAATTTTAAAGCTTCGAGGGAATAAAGTTTCCCTGATCTTAGAAAAAAGAAGGTAACATTGCCAAAAAGCTTGACCCCACTATCACAGCAAAGGCACTGCACCTTTTGATCACAAGGTTGACACCAAGCAAATAATTTGTTTTTAGGTAAATTACACTCTTGGTCCCGTAGTTTAGTAGTTATATGACACTTAGTTTTGGTTTATTTATGATTTTGGTCCCCAATGTACTTGCCATTTTTGTCCCCAAACTTTCAGTATCGCGAATTTATTCCCCAATGCTTAAAATGTGCATCAAAGCCATCCCCCCAATAGTCGCCGTTTGTTTTTTCCGTCAACATCAGGGACTTTGTAGTCATTTTACCTTCATATTTAATTTACCTTTTTGGTACCCAACGTACCGACTAAGTATCATTTTGGTCCTCAAAATGTAGATAAACTAATAATAGCTAGGAAAAAAGAATATCAAGGGTGTATATATAACATATGATCAACCTACTCTTCTCTACAAAAGACCATCACAGAACCACGACTACTATTCACATTCCCACCCACCACGGTTAATGAGAACCTTGCACTTCTTTATTCCTTTGATAGCTCCAACGGAAAAAGACTCATGAAACCGATAGAAGTAAAATACTAGTGAAAGCATAGGACCCACTCGTGTTTACTTTTTTTTTTTTTTCATAAAGTCTGAATTACCTTTAAATTAAAAGGGGATCCACAAGTAGAACGTGTTGTGTTCTCCTTCGAAATGGTAATGGAAATTTAATGTGTCTAAATTGATCATGAAATTGAAATTACTGAAACTAAAGGGAAATCTTGAGAAAAAATATAGGGACCAACATTGTTGTTTTCCGAATTTCCATAGTACCCCTCTTAATCCAAATGCCCATCCCAAAGTAAGCATAGTACACATGATATGGTCATATTAACCAAGAGGAAAAGAAAAAGAAAAGAGAGATGGAAAACTTTGGAAGCATTAGTGCATGTGCGGTTCAATAATTTTGAGGATGGGTGGAGCAAGTAATGAGCTCTCTTTTATTGCACTGATAACCTGATGCTTTTGTCTGGTTTATTTTTGTTGGTATCCTAATGTGGTGAACAAGAAAGTTGGCATCAATACAGTCATTGAAACTAGATAATACAACAATATAGTGAAACGTACCCCTCCAAGGATCCTATGGCTGTACCGGACCCCGGCATTCTCTCTCTCTCTCTCTCTCTCTCTCTCTCTCTCTTCAATTAAGCTGAGGAGGGATGGGAGTAGAATGTTTGTCTGATTGAGAGATTCTTTCTTTGCTCTCACTTCGAAGTTTGAATCGATTTCCAATTTTGTTTTCTAGGGAAAGAGGAAGAGAGAGACTCAGCTGACAGACTGAATACCCAACGTGACTTGCTGGAAGTTTTTCTCAGGAAAATCAAATGCATTGTGAATTTACACAAATAAGCAATGATAATTGAACTGGCCTTAGTACTCACAGGATTTCCTCCGGTATCTTTTCATGATGCATGGGCGAGGCTTAAAGGTTTTTGCTATAAAAAATGCTAGACTCGTAACAAAATCTTACGACATAGTTACAGTATCCTTACACGTTAGCACTGGATGTTGTAACTATGTTGTAGGATTTCGTTGTTAGCCTAACATTTCTCGTTTGCTATATATGGAATTGAGAAAGTCCATGTCCAATTTGGGTGCACAGATCCGAACCCAAATGTATTCGATATCATCTAGGCTTGGCAGTTCGACCCATCCCAAACCAGCCCCAAACAAGGCGGGTTTCCACCAAATTTTCGGGATGAGGTTTGGGGTTACATATAAAAATTGTATATTAATCCTTCCATTCGTAACCCTATTTATAATTCTTCCACCAAATTTTGGAGTTTGTGTGTTAAAAGAATTCTCTTGCCCCTAGCTAGTCAATAATTGGCTAGTTGAGCGTTACCCTCTGCTTAAAAAAACAATTCCTTGGCCAATGGGCCAGCTTCAACCATAGAAAGGGGGTCAGTCGTTTCATGCCGTTAGGCTCGTCCGAAGGATGGGTGAGGCTTTCGGGCAAATTTTATGGGATGGCTTTCCATATCAGAAAGTTTCGGTTTGTGTGTGTAATAAAAGGGTCCCTTAGCTGAGCGGGTTAAGTGGCATTACCCTCTTGCCTTCTGCTCATAAAAAGAACAAGAATATTAAGACAAGAGATAAAAACAAAAATCATGAGGAAAATGGGTGAAGGAAATGGAATCATCGACA
This sequence comes from Rhododendron griersonianum, assembly GCA_018127125.1. Taxonomy (NCBI): domain Eukaryota; kingdom Viridiplantae; phylum Streptophyta; class Magnoliopsida; order Ericales; family Ericaceae; genus Rhododendron; species Rhododendron griersonianum. The sequence goes on along the minus strand of CM030796.1, from coordinate 25,712,457 downwards.
CAAGATGGGAATACAGGGAGGGTTGGGGAAGTTTCAAAGGAAGATGATAAAAGTTTGAACAGAGTGTGAAAATGACAAAGGAAAATGCCCAGGGACTTGTCTTTGGGGTGGTTCCAGAAAGTCATGCAATGAAGTGTCCCTTAAGCAGTTTCATCCCAAAAAAAAACAAAAGGAAAGTACTGTGCAGAGACAAACATACCCCCCCCCCCCCACCCCCACTTTAACAGTGATTTGACCTTTGTAGTAATAGAAAATGGAAAATAATGATATCTAGCATTCACACTTTACTCCTTACTCTGGCTTCACCAGAGACAAACATGCCCCCTCTCCTTCCAGTGACTTGCTTAACCCCCAGTGCAAACATTAACACCACTCTCTCTCTCTCTCTCTCTCTCTCTCTCTCTCCTGGGAGAAAGATCTCCTAACTTTTTTCAAGAGATCTATTATGTACGTACTGTTTCTTCTAAAGTCGAAACATGTTAAATGAACTCAATAAATTTCTCCTCAGTATCACTACTGCTACTCTTTAAACCATTTATTAGTATGCGTGGCTTGAAATTTCCCATCGGAAGTGGTTGCAAGGCTAGGTTCCTGGGGATTGGTCTGCAATGAGTAGATTGATTTATTCACAGCGGCAGGTGATTATATCCGTCCGTTTCAACAATCAATGGTTGAGATTTGTTTTTAAACTTTGACCGATATCTATTACCGTTAATAAAATCTTTTTAATCCGGACCTTCCAAAATACTTTTGGACGGCCAAGACTGAATTCCATGGTAAATCTTATTTACGGAGGCTCTGTAAATAAGATTTTCTCCTGCAATATGTAAATCATTGAACACACATGACCTAGGAAATGTGAATTTCTTTGACAAAATTCATACGGTTTACAGTAATTCCATGGTCTTTGAAAAGTTTTTCCGAAAATGTTTATGAAAGTGAAATTAATGAATGCGATTCACTTCGATGTGTAAGACCTGAACATTTAAGTGAATTTGAACCATTGATTTCTCTTTCAAGGATATTTCCGGGAAAGCTTCTTGGGACCTTATCTGGCAAAATGTCAATTTTGTTAAAATTCACGGTAAATTACTAGTATCATCCCTCGAGTTTCACTTCATTCTCGATTTTGTCCCTCTGTTATCAATTGTACAAAGTTTGACCTTTAAGTTTACATTTGATCTATGGTACAAATAACGGAAGTTTAAAATTGGATGGAAAATATAATGTGCACCTCACATGACTGCTAAGTGGAATTATTTTCAATATTCCACCCTCACTGAGTTATCCCACTCATTGGATAAATCTCAAATGGATTATACCAAGGAGGGCATAATGCAATTTCACCAACGTCCACTGGCAAAGGTTCCAATTGATCGAAGCTAGAACAAATCTCGGTATAAACTGACCCTAAAGAAGTTGATAGGTCTCAGAGATTTCGAACCTAAGACTTTAGCAGTGAGCAAACTCCTAAGTTTCAGGCCTTAAGCACTTGGGTGATCAACCCCTTACGAAAAAAAGATAGAAAATGATGAATGAACGACAAGTAGAAGCAATAGAAGAAAGCTAAAACCAACAATTCTTGCGAAATCATAATTGCTTCTTTCTTTCTTTCTTTTTTCTTCTTTCTTTCTCCACAGCTTGAATATTAGTATTCTTTTTTCTTTTCTTTTTTTGTGATAAATTTGAACCAAATTGGAGTTTTATTTAGCTATGGCAAAGAATTAGGGAAGAGCAAAATATCTTGCTCACATCTACTGCACAGAAATATGGTTGGAATTTCTTGATCATTCGGAATCCGAACACACCTAGTGTGCTGCCAAACTTCACAAATGTCACAAGTAACCATTCTTTCCCCATCATTCTCTTTGGCTCCGCAACCACAATCCACAACCAATTTAGTAGTTTCATTACCTTCAAATATATCGTCGTTCGTAGTTCCTCCCTCTTCGTTTCTCCCCTCGAAAACGACTTTTCCCCCGACTTCAACTAGCCCGAAAACAGAGTCCGATCCGTTGGCGTTCACATTGAGTACAGATTGTGCCACAAAGCTCCTTAATCCCCAATAGATCTCTCTAAACCTCTTTTCCACATGCAGCTTGAGCTCATCAATTGTGGCATTGCTATTCAATCTGAAACACTCGTATGGTGCCATCACATTTTTTATGCTTCCATCTGCGCAACTATCGTTCCTCAATGCAATTGTCGAATTGATCGTGCATTCTGATGTGATTCCTGCTTCTAATTTTGAGGGCAAATCCCCATAGTATTCTTTGATGAGGTACTTGGTGTCAAGAATGATCCTTGAAGCTATTGGAATTGTCGCAAATATCCCCATGGTCATTGTTGGATTTTGCTCTCCAAGGATGTACTTGTACAAGTAAAACAAGTCCTTCGTGAGCTGTACCCGCGTGATCATGTACCGAGCTTTTGTTTTTGAATCACCCAAACTCAAACATTCTTGGTTGAGAAATGAATTGGAGATGTCCTCGAGGCAATACTCGAGTACTTTGGTGACAGGATTTAAGCTGCGACGGACCAAATAATTTCCCACTATGTGGTTTCCAAGCGACTTCAACACAAAATCTAATAAACCAGTGTCACCAATATAGGCGCGAGCAGCATCCCTAACCTCTTGCCTCGAAACCCACCTAAATTCAGCTCTTTTTAAGGCTTCAACAATAACTCTAGTAGCCATTTCTACTCTTTTAGGCGACCATCTACAAGTATTTTCCACCAAAATTCCCCCATTAGATGAATTATATCTCTCTTTTGGAAGGCGCGATTTAAGCTCGAGCATGAAGTGGAATAGATCGCCAAGTGTCGCCAATGAATGGCTCGAAAGTGTTTGATACCTAGAGATTATGGAAGTAAATTCGTGATTAGAGTTGCCAAGATGATGAGCAAGCAAGCACAATGGCATGGTTTGTAGGGCTTCTATGGCCTTTTGGTACATTTGTAGGGTCACACCATAGGTTCCACCCCCAAATCCATAGCCCCATCGACCAAACCACGGCTCAGCATACCCTACTCCATGGATTAGCCTCAATTCCATGCCTTTCTTCTGTGAATCGTCGCTTAAACTCACTTTCCTACCAAACAAAGCACACGTTTAGGTTATTTTAGATAGAAATCTAGTCTCATAAACAAAAAATCAAACAAGTTAATCTCATGATAAACTCGGCCCCAAAAGAACCAAAGAGTACCACACTTGGCGGGGAAACAAAGCAGGTCCACAAAGCCCAACTAATCCTGCCCCAAGCCCATTCAGAAAATGAATGGAATGTGCATAGTAATCAGAGTTCTTTTCAACTAAATTTTAAAGATAAATTTTACAAATGGTCCCTCTAGTTTGCATGAATTCTTATTTTTGTCCCTCTAGTACTAATTGTGTCAAGTTTAACCCCATATTTTACATAATTTCTCAATTTCGTCCCTCTCGCTTACAGCGTCCATGAAACAAATGGAACTAAAAGGGAAAAACTGTCATTTCTCCTCACAGAGACTAAATTGAGATTTCATGCAAACTAGAGGGACCATTTCTAAAATTTTACTTTCTACTTTTGTTTTTGCAAATAAAATTAAAAGCCACCATACCGAATATATTTCCTACCTCATTTTTTTTATTGGATAATCAAAATATGTTGAAAATTTTAAAGCTTTTACTATATTCCATAACACAATAATATTACGAAATTTGAAAAGTAACCCCTATGTTAAATGTCTTGTTATCGTATTTTTTTCATAAAATAATGGAATGTGCATAGTAATTAGAGTTCTTTTGGGTTCACATGGGCCAGTCCAATTTGTCTGATCTTTTCAACTAAACTTTAAAGGAAAACTTTACAAATGGCCCCTCAAGTTTGCAAGAATTCTCATTTTTGTCCCTCTAGTACTAATTGTGTCAAGTTTAACCCCATATTTTATATTATTTGTCAATTTCGTCCCTCTCGCTTATGGCGTCAATGAAACAAATGGAACTTAAAGGGCAAAACTGTCATTTCTCCTCACATAGACTAAATTGAGATTTCATGCAAACTAGAGAGACTATTTCTAAAATTTTACTTTCTACTTTTGTTTTTTCAAATAAAATTAAAAGCCACCATACTTAATATATTTCCTACCTCTTTTTTTTTTAATTGAATAATCAAAATATGTTGAAAATTTAAAGCTTTTACTATATACCATAACACAATAATATTACGAAATTTGAAAAGTAACCCCTATGTTAAATTTCTTGGTATCGTAGTTTTTTCAATTGGATTTTTAATCTCTTTTTTTTTTGTCATGCAATTGAAAAAAAAAAGTTATTCAGTAATATTTAGGTATCTTGTAATTTTGTTTGATTGAGTAATGAAATACTCTTGAATATTAAGTTATCGAATGCGTTAATACATGAGGAGAGTGTATTTTGGGAATTATTGATAAGACCACTCATATTACAAATAAACATGGATTGATTATTTATAGCTACATGATCAATCTAGATAACCGTTTCAAATCAATATAAGTTAGCAATATCGAAGCTATGAGTTGGCTTACAGCATCACGTACCCCAAGTCGAAAGTTCACTCGCTTATTTATTATCCAATACGTACCCCAAGTCGAAAGTTCACTCGCTTATTTATTATCCAATAGTGCTCTACTTTTTAATCAACGAGTACAAAATTAACCAAATGATTTTGAACATTTTTTTAATCGGGTGAAAAAGAAAAAATAAGAAGATTATAAAAATTAAGATAAAGCTACTAAAAAAGAAACATGATACAAAGACAATTAACTAAGGGGTTGATTATTTAATTTTCTAATATATTTTGTAACGTGTAATGAAATATATCTCAACATATTTTGATTACCCAATAAAAAATAATTGAGGTGTCAAATACATTATGTATGCTATTTTTTATTTTTACTTGCAAACAAATGTAAAATTTTAAAAATAGTTCTTCTTGTTTACATAAAATCTCAAATTTGTCCCTCTTTAAAACGAAATGATAATTTTGCCCTTTAGCACTTTTTGTTTCATTGACACCGTAAGCGAGAGGGGATGAATTTGAGACATAATGTAAATTATAGGATTAAAAAGTGATATAATTAACATTAGAGGGATGAAAATGAAAATTCATGCAAACTAGAGGGACTATTTATAAAATTTACCCAAACTTTTACGTCTGCATTTGATGAACAACACTTCTACAACCACAGACACTCCCCAAATTGACATGATTGTGAATATGTGTGTGGTTATGGAAGATTTTGTTGATGAAAGGTTCTAGAACTTTTTAAACCTCAATGCACTTTCAAAGGTCCAATGTGCAAGGTGCCAGAACTTTTGTTCAGCCAAGTGTTTTCTGAAACTCATGGTTTTTTTTTTTTTTTTTTGTTGAGATCCCTTGTCTAGGAATTGAGAAAAAAAATTCCATTTAATGAACTCTTAAGGCTTTTTGTAAATAAAAAATAAAAAATCACTAGAAAATCCAAGTGCTGCATATTCAATTTTTTTTTTTTTTAAAATGCACTAGAACATAAAATTTGCTAATGGGCTCACCTTGCGCTTAATCCACTGCACAGTCGATCCCAAAACTCCATGATCCGGTATCCGGGTAAGTCCGAGCCCATTTCCAGCCCATTGAAACAGAGCAAATGCCCAAACCCATTAGAATGGAAGACACCATGCATTATATGGGCCTTTAATTCCAGTAAGTTAGACTTACCATTTGTTGGATCAGCTGTGTCCTTGAAAGGCAGCAAGAAATGATATTTCTTATTGCAGATCATATGATTCCCCCAGCCTGAGCTACAATGAAAAAAACAGAACCATGCATCAGAGAGAGAGAGAGAGAGAGAGAGAGAGAGAGAGAGAGAGAGAGATGGTTAACCAGTCTTTGAATTGTTTCCCTCCCATTTTTGTTGAAATTTTTTTTCCATTTTTTTTGCCTCTTTTAATAGTGTGACTCAACATCTCTCTATCGCTATGATAAATAAATAAATAAATAAAAATCTCTCCATCGCTTAAACTTTCCTTTCTTGTTCAATCGTTTCAGTTCTCTATGTGAAAATATCTTATGATGTTAGGTTTCGAGATTTTTCACTTTACCTACATATTGGCAATGTTTACAGTGTCGATCGAACAACACCTCCAGCGGTTCTTCCACAACAAACAACATTACATGAACCGGAGGGTGACGGTGGACCTCCAGCAGAAACGACCATCCAGCGACACCACCACTCCCACTGCACAATCCACTTTCTATATTCCCAAATTCCAAAAGGGCCTTGACATTTTCTACAAACACGCCACCACCATCCCAATCCACAGGGTGGCCTTTTTCGCCAAACGTCTTGAACTTGAAGACCCTCTCCCCTCTCCTCCTCTTCTTGCATGAACTCAGGTCCAAATGAGACATATTTGGGGGAAAAAAAAAACCTAGAGGAAGAGAGAATTAAAGGGGGAGAGTCTAGGTAAGAGAGGGTTCCATTCCAAGAGAGTTTATGAACTAGAACACCTGCATATATTTATATGCACATGGATAGTTAGCTAGCTTGGTCACACACATGGTGCCTAGAAATAAAAATGGAAGGAACTCTAAATGAGATATTTATCTAAAGGATGCAGTGGTAGCTCACTATGTGCATGATTTGTTTCAAAAATGGAAGTTTGCGAATCTATCGCGGATTGCGTAGTCATGGATAGGAGAAGTTTTTGGGTGCCGGGCGGGTACCACGCACGTGGTATCCCGTCGGCGATTCCAACCGTCCAAATGTGTTTTTGACGGTCCGAGTTTTAGAGAAAGAAAAAGAGGAGAGAGTTGTCGGGTGAGGGGAGAGAGAGGAAATAAATCTGGGCCGTCTAAAAAACGTTTGGACGGCTAGAATCACCGACGAGTACTGCCACATGGTACCTGCTCGGGACCCAAAAATTTCTCCATGCGTAGGGGTAAAAGAGTAAAGTAATGGCACCATGCTTTTGGTCATGCAACTATAACCCATTGAAATCTCTGTATTCGGCGAAAAGATTTATGATCAGCTAAGGCATGTGGAAAGATTTCTTGAATTAAGATAGAGACGAATGCAAATATCGAACTTGGCCAACTACCGTGATTTCAATAGTAATTGAAATTTTCGGGTGACATATATAGCAAATAAAACAAGAGCATCTTTTCTGCTATTGTTTTTTTGGTTTATTATATTCTTTCCATCCATTTTTAAGTGTCAAATTTCGTCAATTCAACTTATTAAGAAGATATCAACATTACACTTTATACGTCATCTTTTACCTTCACTTTTCAAAATTATCCTTTCACTTTATCCATTAACTCTTTACGCTTTAACTCCTTCAGAGCATCCACAATATAATAATCAAAATCAAAAGATTGCTAAAGTTAGCAATGTGTGCTTAAAAAAGTGTTCACATTGTAATAATCAAAGTTAGCAACCTCCTAACCAATAATCAAATTTGGGCATTTGAATAATCAAAAGTAACAATGTGTGACTTCACATTGCTAACTTTAGCATCCCTCTAAATGAATAATCAAAAGCTGACGTGGCAAGTTTTGATTATTCACTTTTGATTATTACATTGCGGATGCTCTAAAAGGACAAAATAATAATGATACATACTATTTTTTTGGGGGGGTAAATAATGATACATACTTTAAGTCTTTAACCCATTAGTTTTTCAAAATGGATACTTATTTATGCACAGTTCAAAATGAAATATTGGACTTTTATTTTGTTGATGGAGGAAGTATTAGCTAGCATAATTGAGCTTTCTACGGTTCTGAATCTTCTAATCCATAAACTTGAATCCCAAACGCTTCCTCTGAAAATCTAGACTATGGACTATCACTAAATTCCTCCAACTTTGCTTCTCGTTTAACCACTAACCAGAGCCTCAGTATTACAATTTTCATGTTTAGATCCTTCAATGTCAATAATTAGGTGAGTGTCGTCCACTCCAATACCAGAGGATAAAAAACAATTTTATGTGCTTCTTTGTTCGGCCCGGATGTGAAACAATTTATTATATGCTTCTTTGTTCGGTCCGGATGTGTCCATGAATTTGGTTACACAATGTCAGTCTTTGGGATCGCTTTAAAAATAGACTTGCGGTTGCGATGTCGAATGACAAAAAGACGGCCTTATTCGGTTGTGGGTTTGGAAAATTTTTGGGTTTGGTTTTTGGATAATGAATGAGGAGAAAAAATAGGGTAATAATTGGAGATAGGGTAATGAGTGGAGAGAGATAGAGAGAGAAATGAGATTAATGATTGGATATAGGGATAATGAGTGGAGAGAGAAATGAAAGTAATGAGTGAAAAGGGAAATGATACACCCACCGAAGGAGAACCCACCGCACTGCCCACCGCACGCCGGCCGGGCCCACTCCGGCCACCGGACGGCCGATCCGAACCGTCCAAAAATTCTATAAAAAAAAACCGAGTGGGTCTACGTGGAAATCAACGGCATCCGACGTGTGTAGGTGCTCTAACCAATCTTACATTTTTTAACGGCTCGGATCATCTGATTTTTTGAAGTTCGGATCGAGCACCACACATGTCGGATGCCGTTGATTCTCGCGTAGGCCCACTCGGTTTTTTTTTATAGAATTTTTGAACGGTTCAGATCGGCCGTCCGGTGGCCGGAGTGGGCCCGGCCGGCGTGCGGTGGGCGGTGCGGTGGGTTCTCCTTTGGTGGGTGTATCATTTCCCGAGTGAAAATATAGGTAATGAGTGGGTTTGGGTTTGAATTTTTTTTTTTCCCAAACCCACAACCGAACAAGGGCTTAGAAACCCCTCCTAACACCAATTAGGAAAGTTGGTGGAAAAACGGTCCAACAAGTGGTATTAGAGTCAGAAAATCATGGGTTCGAGTCACGGGAGTATCATCGTTAGAGAGGGATTGTTGGGCCCGGAGTGCCCTTATCGATGTGGTTACATAATACCCCCTCTCCTGTGACCACTCTCAAAACAGGACTTTCAGGGGTGAGGTCGAATGTCATAAAAAACTTAATTGAAATCCTCTCAAACACTAATTGATTTTAGAAGAAATGTTGGAAAAGCGGTCCGACATTCGTAATTGAGCTAATTTTCAGATGGATAATTTTACCTGAAACTGTCAATGGTGCTCTCTCTTTAGCTTTTCTCAAAATTAGATTTATCCATTACATACACTAACCTTAAAATTAGGCTAATTAGGAAGGCAAACCGAATAACACGATGGTTTTGCCTCTTTATTTTTAAACAGATAGATAGGATTGTACTGACTAATTACAAAGGTTAGATATGGAGGGCTCAAAAAGTTCTGGTTTCTAGGAGCTCTCTCTCCTTTCTCTCTCTACTTCTTCAGTTAGGGTTTCTCCCGGGGGTGGGGCTGCCGCCCCTTGCTCCACCTCTTCCCCTCATCCTTTGCCGGCCACCCTGCCTCACCTCGCTGCCCGTCAAGACCCAAGACCAACCAGATCCACTCTTCCGCCGCCTCCTCCTCCTCCTCCGCCTACTCCTCTCCGCTACCGCCTCCTCAACCGGTTCTTCCATCTCCGCCTCCTCTCCGCCGCCGCCGCCTTCTCGCAGCCACCGCTTTCTCCTCTCTGCAACCGCCTCCTCGCCAGCCGCCTCCCTCTGGTTTTGGTTTTTGGCATGATCTGACAACAAGATGATGTTTGGGTGGCTTGGCTCCCTCCGGCATAAGTTTCCAGATTACGGGCGGCGTAATCCGGCGATTTTTCCTTGGCCGGAGGTTTTTACCAGCCGTTTCGGTCTGGCTTTTCCCGGCTGGTTTCCCCAGTCCGGTGACTGTACCGGTCTAGACTTCCTAGATCCGGTGGGCGTGGTTGGTGGGTGAATAAGTCCAGTTTTATTTTGTTTTTGTTTCTGGTTTGTAGTTGATTTCATCTTGTGCTTAGGGCTATGGTTTGAGCTGGATGTCCCTTTGAGCTTTACTACTAAAATCGGAGACAAGTTCGATGCCTTGCATTTATGTATGGTTTGCTTTGGCAGTATGTGCTTTGTCTAGGTTTTGGTAGTTTTGGTTCATTCCTGTATTTTTTTGATGAAATCTTTGTAGCCTTCAGGCCTTCTACCTTCGGGTATTGTGAAATGAATTGATTGACTTCTCAATCAAAAAAAAAAGAGTTAGATATGGAAGGTTGGCGAAATGCATGTTTGGGAACCTACTTTTTTGGCTTTTCATTTTCAGCTTTTTGACTTATTGGCTTTTTGGATTATGGCCAGAATGTATTTTGGGTATGGTAGAGTGTTTGGGAGATTTGTGCAGAATGTATTTTGAAATTGTAGTAGTGTTTGGTAGATGATTGTTGAGAATGAATTATGGGTTGCATTTTTACCATGTTGCCCTTTGTCTTCTTATAACAGGTGTCAGTTCCGTTTTTTTGTTCTTTTATTTTTTTACTTTATTATTCAATAGTTTTTATGGCCTGCCTATTAAAGTCTATTATTGTAAAATACTGTTTTGTTTTTGCCTTTTTTTTTTCCAGATCCCCTATTTGCCTTTGGCCATTATATATTATTGTGTTTATTTTTCATATGTATTTTTTTTTATCTTTTTTTAAATTTAAGGAAGACATTCGGTATTTTTGCTTTTGGTAATTTAGAATTAAAATAATAAGACCAATGTGTGGTGTGGTGAGCAGATGAGGAAAGAAGGGAGTGGATAAGGGAAGGGCAAATCTGGTAAAATGAAGGGAGTATTATGGGTATTTTGGTAATACAATCTCATAATCCGAAAATGGGAATCCAAACTCCTCCAACCCAGATTTTGGTTTTTGGCTCCTAAACCCATAATCCGAAAATCCATTCTCTCAAAATCTATTCTCAACTCAAGTTGCCAAACACTCAAAATCTGAAAATGGGAATCCGAAAATCTGAAAATGAAGTTCCCAAACACCCCGCACAAATGGAATATCTCTTGGGCAACTGCCCATAGGAAATTGAAACCAAACCAGGAGCAAATGCATGTTCACTGTACCGATCGACAAGACCAGGAGCCGTTATTTCCATGTCGGCCGAACAAGAAAATTGGTAAATTTTTGGGAGAATTGCAGGACAGTGGGAAGAGGGGCAAAAAATGCCCAACACATGGACCACTTTTTTGGAATTCATAAATCATGGGAGGGAGAATATTAATTCCAAAGACATGGAATTCAAAACAGACCTGGACAAAAATACCCCCTTCTCTTACACAACGTTGTTCACTCTATTCTCTCCCCAAAACGTGAAACCCTCCCACCCCAAATCACTCTGTGAAACCCTAGCTAGCTGAAACCCCCCTCTTTCTCTCTCTGTTGCTCTCTGAAACCCATCTCGTTGCTCCTCTCTCCTCATCTCTCTCTTGCCAACCGATGACCATCAATCATCACGACTTACTCGCCGAATGGAGTGGTGAGGGTGCGTTCCCCATCTCCGCCCACCTCTGCTTGCTGTAGAAATTCAAATACATGAATCAATTCGCGTCACTAGACCAGTAGCCGCCTCAAACAATCCTAATCTCAGAACAGGTAATAAATTGTCTACTACTCCTATATTTGCTATGTACTTCTGTGTAAAACGCTCTCCCTTCCCCATCTTGATTGAAATCTTTCGCCCGCCACATGTTCGACAAAATATGCCCTCCACATATATTGGCTTTCAGACTGTAGCACAATCATCCTTTTCGATGTGGAGAGAGAGAGAGAGAGTGAGAGAGGACACAAGCCCCTAGTTAATCACCACAGAGAAAAATCTGCATATAGCATATCCTGAATTTGAAGGCAAAATGGCCTTCTCCCTCATTGTTCTCGTTAGAAAGGTACAATCTCAAGCTGTACGGCATAATATTGCAAGCACAACACAAAAAATAGTTACCGCTACGAAAGAAACTGCCGCTGTTTTCCCCAGAGAATCAGAAAACATGGCAAATCTCAGTCACCAAAATAGTTGATTATTTTCACCAATGGACTGTTGGAGATTGGCTATTTGGCTCTCCTTCAGTGGAATAAGATAAATCAGAGATACACAAATCAGTTTCAAAGATCAGCTATGAACTTGGAGGATTTTTGGATTGGTGGCTCAGAGTTTATCACGTTGGATTTTCTGTCTGCGTCTTATGGTTTTTCTCTCCATTAAAAAATTCCTTGATCAAAACATAAAATTATGGTGCATGTTTGTGGGATTCATAAGATGTTGGTGGAAGCAATTGTAGTACCTGTTCTGACTGAATAACTACTCATAACGGTTTTCGGCCGGTTGAGTTCACATGGCCAAGTGCAATCCGAAAAGGTGCAGAGTTTTTCAAGTATTTTGCATAAGCTTGGCAGTTGGGACTTACAGTGGTGGCTTAAAAAATTCAGCAATATTGGCCTTAGCCACCTAGTTTCGTTGGGAAGTTGGCTTTGGTCCTAGAATTTGAAGTGTTAAAGTAGTGTTTTCGGCATCAGATTGGAGTTTCTGCTTGGTATACTTTTTGGATGGTATAGAAAGAGGAGCATTCGGGGGGGCATTTGATAAAAGAAAAGTATGGGCTCTGAAGATAGATAGTTCCTGGGCGATCAAAAAAAAGATAGGATAATGGTGTTATAATGAATTTATGCATCTAAATGTACTTTTCATGCTTTTGCTTTTGTTTTTTTCCATTTGCACTTTAGGATAATGGTGTTATAATGAATATAACTATAGTTGTAAAGAACGACGATGATGCTCTTGCCTCGTACGGCATATCGCATGCCCATGTAGTTGTCTCAATGTTTTGTAGGATTGTTGTCGAAGAGATTTGTAATGACTCTGGTATTTGTTGATACGAATGCCCTAGTCGGCCTTCCATAGGATCTGTGAATCCATTTCTACTCTGGCCTAGCAAACGGCTTCAATTTTGTGTTTGCAAGTAGCATACATTGTCGTTGGGTGAATGATCGAATTTAGAAACTATTCTAGCTTTCACTACAACAGATATGGGCTTTTATTGCGTTAGGTTATAACGTTTTTACATCTACGCTATAATAGAGGAGTAGTTACAGCGTTCCCTGTTCAGAAACAGGGAAACGCTCCCTCGGATCCTCCGCTCACAAAATTATATCGTTTCATTAAGGTAGAACATCCTCCGCTCACAAAATTATAGCGTTTCATTAAAGTAGAACAGTGTTCCGCGAAAATCTTCAGGCGCGAAAATCTTCAGGCGCCAGTCCTTTGCCGCCCAAAGTCACCAAAAATTCCAATCGCTCCATCAAAATCAGAGGCGCCAGATCTCCCAATCACTTCGCTCGAACTGGAGCTTGATATCTCAAGCATTGCGAATTGATTTTGCTCGTTTATGGATCGATTTCTCGTGTCCTAGGGCTTCAATCGTGCACACCAGGTTTGTTCCCCTCTCTCTCTCTCTCTCTCTCTCCCATCAACCAGCGCAGATCATTGAACCATCGCACAGACCTAGCCACTTCGAAATTAGAGTGAGAAGCTTTCGATCATGTACGATTAAGCAAACCCAGCCACAAATCCGGACATTAGAGTGAGAAGCTTTCGGACATGCACAAACCCAGCTACTTTGAAAACGATTATCTTATATATACTGACATATATGTAATGTTAAGCATTTTTAGGGTTTGATTTTGGGGGTTTGTGATTTTACATTGTTTATTAGAAATTACAGGTTATTTTTTAGGGTCTATGTGCTTAAAAGTTCTACTTTGTATAAATCTTCATTTTATATACCTAGTTTGTAGAGAATAGACCAGAATTTATTTTAAATAATATGGTCTCCTACCCTAGGTTTTATGAAACAACTATAAAGAAAACGTTTGAAGAGGTCCACTGGTTGTGTTTTAATGGCTGGGTTGTCGTTTCCCCAAATCACTTGAGTTAATATTATATGCTTATTGATGTCAGTGTATAAATGGTCTGTTTTTGTTAGTTTATCCATTAACTTTTGTTTCTTTACTAATCTCCTAACCTTCATCATTCATCTGCTTCGTCATTGTGCATTTGGAGAAGAATCAAAGCCATATTCCGACATATTGCACCGGCAGAAGCAAACAATCAGTTTGGAAACTTCTCACCAGGTTTGATTTGATTTTTGCCTTTCATTCTTACCGAAATATAAGGTTCGGGCTTTACTTTTTTCGTGGTATCTATTTCGAGTTAAATGATGTCGTAGAGTTACTAGCAAATTTTTTACGAGAATGTGTGATTTGTTGGTTATGGTTGTCTTTATTTTATTAAATAGAATGTGAACTAGGGAGAGAAATCAAAGAAAAACTGATGAAGTCTTACTGATAGACCTAAAGCTTGGTTATTGAGATGAAGTGTTACTGATAATTGTTGATGCTATATATGTCACTTGTTAACTGGTGCTAAACTTGGGCTTAAGGCAATGGCAATATTTTTTGGAGTGACTCAATAATCGGAACATATCCAGCACCACCAAACAATTGAACCTGCTTTACGGTTACATCTACTTTTTGAGGGGTTTGATACTTGAGGCTATAGAAATTTGGGCCTCTTTCAATTCTGCCATGTCCTGGTTCCCTTTTGGAAACACTCTCTTTTTTGCTGTCATTCTTCAACACTAGATTTTGAGTTTGGCCTTGTAGAATAAAGATAGTGTCATCTCGATATGTAGAAACTTCCGGTTCTATGACCAGTTTTCTGTTTTATTCTCGTCTTCTCCATTGTTATTCTTTTCTTTCGCTCTTTCTTTGCTTTCTTTCCTTGGTCATAATGATGAAATTTTGCCAACGAAGCTGCATGTAAGTATTGCAGTAGTATGTACATAGTGAACACTTGAAACTATCCTTAAATAATTCTTCTTCATATTACAGAGTACAGATTAACTATGGGGTATTTTATATCAGTCTATGTACAGATAACCATGTTTCTGGGCAGTAAGTGAGGATGTGGGATAGTAACATAAAGTTGGGAGAAGATGTAATAAGTCAGTAACGTAAAGTTGCATAAGGCAAGGCAATGAAAAAATGAAAGGAACAACCACTACCTTCTAGTACCAACACTTCACATGTTTCTGCAACCCCTTGTCCTCGTCATGTCGACCGTCCATCTACTCCTCCCTTGGTCTACATATTTCACTAAAAATGTTCCTCTTTTTTTCTTTCCAAATCGACTCTTCGGCTTTGCAAAAACATCTTTATGAAAGAGGTATAGCTATTCTATGTGGTTCACAAGGCACAAGCTGTGGACAAAAACAACTTGGATCGGTGGTCCTTATTCGTGAGAACGGATATTCAAGTGGATTGTCTGAACAAGGCATCGATTATATGAACACCCATGCCAACTTTAGGGACATCACAAAACACTGGACAAACTCTTTAGACCCTACCCCAAACATATAAATCACTCTCAAGCAGAAAAGCTTTGTCTATTTCAAGTGTAACGAATCTGATGGTTGGATGCAAGTGGCAAGTGGCATTTCATTGTCACTCTTCTTTTTAATATGCCTCTCAGTACGTTCGTACCTGGCAGCAATTAAACGAACCGTGCAGAAGTTGGAAAAGGTCCCTGTACAAATGGTGGTGTTTTCATAGGAAAAAAGAACAGCTAAAGGACAATTTTGAATTCTTATTGAATCTGATTAGTTCAAGTAGGGAGATTAAAGCTTAGGAAACCTTGTTAATTGTATTGGAAAGAGAATGCTCTACTAGATTTTCTGGCAAGTTCCAATGACAGTACTCCTAAGGTCCAAGTCACTTTAGCAAGATTCTTGTGCCTGTAATTTAGAGTTTTACATTCCTGGTGTGCCTTTTCCAATTGTTTGTGTTTTCTGCTTCTCAAGTTTCCTTTCGTCTATTGAAATAGATTTCGATTCTTCTTTTTCGATCCGTTATCTGTCTTCACTCTTCGAGCATGTTATATTTTTTGTTGCCTAACCACCTGTTTGATTAGGACCAAAGATGACTGTATCGTACATAATAGTCTATTATTAGCAGTTGTTAAAGTAAGACTAAAATCTTGGAATAACACTTGGGAATTGGGAGTTTCAAGTTTTCAACCAGTAAGTGAAGTGACATAAAGAGCATTCTGAAGTCTAGAAAGCTTAAACAAGGAATGTGAGAAAAGATAAGGAATCCCTTAAAGGATAGAAAACAAAAAAGGAAGAGATGGCAACATTGGGAAAGCTGATAGGCAAGTTAGAGGGAGGGGGGAGAAATTGACTTTTTCAAATAATTGAAAGGGAAATGTGGGGTTGTTAATGGATATCTGAATCTAGACTACCTTACCATTGGACAGCTTTAGAAAAACCGAAAAGAAAAAGTCCCTTTTGTGAATGTGGTGTCCATGCTATCTTAGACCCATGAATAGAATCTTGATGACAAAACACTAACCTGTTGACACTGCTGAGAAAGGGTTGCGGACCACCCACCCAAATGATGTGCTGATTGTTGGGAAATAACAAAATCACTAAATTTAGGAGCAGAAACATTCCAGTAAGCTTACAACTGTTAGCTATATGAGAGTGGGTGGAAACTAAAACTTCTATGGTCAGATAGACATTTTCACCTCGATCTTAAATGTTTTAACGATTTTTGGTGCAAGTATTCAAGCCATAGAATTTTTTTTTTTTTGGGGGGGTGGGGGGGGGGGTAAATGTCAAGCCATAGAATTTTCTCTCTGCAAAAAACATTTTTGATAACTCGGGGTGTCCGGGCCACCTTATACGCACCTTGACTAGTATTATGTGCTTGGGTTTAAGATAGCTTCTCCATAGAAAATAAAAAAAGCCTGGGAGGACTTGCTTTACTTGAATCTGCCCTGTGGGAATTTGTATTCAATCTGTTTCAGTTGCTTGAACTGCATTGAACCTGTTTTTGAACTACATTGACTCTATTTCAGTTGCTTGAATCTGCACTGAATCTGTTTCACTTGCTTTGGACAGCTTTGGAAAAGCTTTGGCACTAACAGTTCTTTACTTTGACTGTGTTCTGAACCTGAATCTGCAATAAGGTGTGTTTCATTCACTTTAGTTTGAATGTGTTTTGAGAGTGTTCTTTTTGTTTAGCTTTCACTTTCACACTTTGGCATTCACATTCACTTTTTACTATGAATCCCATTAACTTTTTTGGGATGCCATGTTTCAGCCACATTAGTCTAAATCACATTCACATTTTCTGGTAAAGAAATCAAGCTACAACCCATTTTTAAACCTCATCAATGCGGACTTTTTTTTTTTTTTTCAATCTGTTTTGTTGTGTTTGGGAATTTGGGCTTTTGCTTTGTTTGGTCTTTTTTGTGATATTATGGTGATGAAACCAAGTTGTGTATGTAGGATCCATTCCCTTTATTACTAAGTGCTCATAAACATCCTCTAGACAGTGGTGGCTTAAATTACGGCAATCTTTGCAAGGGCATAGAATCTTTTCTAGATTTCCGACATTTTGGTAAGCCATTTTCACAAAACTCGATGCTGCGTTCATATACTCATCAGTGGATCTACCAATGTTGAAGGAAAATATGTTAAACACTTAAATAATCTACAACCACTATGTGTAGTAGCCTGAAGGTATATTTTTTTTACCTAATCAAACGCACCCAATCTTTGTCCATCATCCTAACAGCAGACAACTTGTTTCCTGATATGAGGTAATCATACAAGCGAAATCCTCATGAAGTATACATGGACATATATCATTCTTGGCAATAAGCAAGAAATCCAAACCTTCTAAGTGCATAAGTTGTGCAAATAGGGTAAAAGCCAAAATGCTAGAGGCACATCACCTATAGACACATCAACCACACCCCTCTCACATACAGGTGGGTCCCACTGAAACGGGGCCCACCTATATGTGAGAGGGGTGTGGTTGATGTGTCTCTAGGTGATGTGTCTCTAAGTGATGTGCCTCTAGCACTCTCCGGGTAAAAGATAACTATGATTCATGATATTGAAGTTGCTAAGACTATATATAAAGACTAAGAACAACTAGCTTTAGAAATATGCACAAGAGTAGTGAAAGAGCAAAAGAGCTAATGGTCCAATACATAAAGGCAAAGAAAGTGGCACCCATTAAGCTACACATTTTAACAAAGACAAAACCAAGATTATAAGAGGGAAAAAAAGGGAAGTGCATGCTGTCATTTCAATTGGCCAAGATCCTTCCCAAAACATCACCAGAATAGTAAGGCAAATAGGAGCACTATTACAAACAAAACAAAACTGATCCATCTTGAGCAGCAGCAGAAACATAGCAGCAGTAGCAGACACAACAGCAGAAACACAGCAGCATATATACAAAACAATGCAGCTTACAGATTCTTCACAGCAGCAAACAGTATGGTTTAGCAGCAGGAAAAAAACATGACTCTTGTTGAAAATACAATCAAGACTGAAGTGGTTTTCAGTATGGAGGTGCTAAATGGATTATCTAAGCTGCTACAAAAACCAATTGATGCTACATCTTTGGGATTGGCTAGTAAGTTTTTGGCTTGAGGAACATTGGCTAGTAAGTCCTTGGGATTGGCTAGTAAGTTTTTGGGATTCTTCACAGCAGCGAACAATATGGTTAACCAACAGTTATGATGTATAAGAATACATACATCATATTGAAGAACATTCTTGGCTTGAGGATTTCATAAAGAAGCAAAAGGGGGACCACAGACAAAAGATTACTTGGAATAAATAAATTAGGGGCCTTTTTTGAGCTATTCATTACTCTAATCGAATATGATTTGTGTAATTATCGAGTTATTGAAAGGAAATCTTAGTTGGACATTCGCACCTTTAAATTGTTGTGCCTATTTTCAATTGTCGTGTCATTTTGGATAACATATATTTGGTTACTCCTCTTTTTTTTTTTTTTATATATTTGTAACTTCATTTGCTATGTTGCTTTATCTATCTTTTGCTACAATGACAACGTAATGTGAGTTACATGCATCTTTTGATCTACTTAACTAATTTCATGACAAGTTATGCGAACAGGTGCAGCATGGCTCTTAGTAAAGAGTTATCACGTGACTTGCATCGTAACCAAACACCAAGTCAAGAAAGTCCTGAGACATTACCAGATGTTGCTCCAATAGAGTCACAGAAACTGAAACGCAAAAGAGGGCCAACCAAGCTAAAAACCATTGCTGTCGATGGAGGTAGTCGGATTGAAGTTAAGTTCGACGAGAATGGTCAACCAATTGGTGATGGATCAATCAAGTTATCTTCTTTCTATGGGCCTCTAGTTCGAGAGATTGTACCATATACACTTTCAAGTTGGCGAAAGCTTCCTTCTGGATTGGCAGCAGTCCTATGGCAATCGATTCAGGTATGGTATAGTGGCCAAGTATTCTATCATTTGTAGAAGTGAAATATGATAGAATTTTCTCTAAGTTACATTCATATTTTCAGGTAAGATTCAATCTTCATGAAGAATGGCATAGAGAATTGTGTTTCCAGAAAATGGTTGAAGTTTGGAGAGCCTCAAAGTCGAGGTTAGTCACAAAAGTAAAGAATGCTCCAAACGAGGAAGCAAGGCTAAAGTTGCAGCCTGATAACGTCAAATCACTGCATGATTGGAAGGATTTTGTGAAGGAAAAGACTAGTGCAGCATTTAAGGTATGTGCATTTGGAAAAGGAACAACTAGAGCTGCAGCATACAAGGTTGTGATTTTATTTTGTTCTTGAGTTTAGGTTAAAAGTGACAAGTTTCAAGAGATGAGAAAGAAACAACTGGAGCTGCAACATACTATGAGTCGTAAGGGATATGCACGGTTGGCTACCGAGTTGGTAATACCTCTATTATTTTGTTCATTATGAAAGATCATCATACTTCCTATTAAAAAGTGTAACTCAAATTGCATTTTGATCATATATGTGTCTGTACTCTAGAAAGCAAAAAAAAAGAAGACAAGTAGAGTCGTAGTTTGGGCCACAGGACATAAAAAAAAGGATGGTCAACCCTCAAGCACTAATGTTGCTCAAAAGATTGTAAGGCCATGACTCTTTTATTATTTGTGTGTTTTACTTGTTATATTTGTTGATAGTCTCATTGGTCTTTACATTTTCGTTATGCAATTTTACAGAATGATATGGAAAAAATTGAATTGGATACAGAAAGCTCACCTTCGACTAATTTCAAAGAAGATCCTCTTTCTAAAGTGATGGGTCCCGAGAGGAATGGCCGTGTAAGAACATTTGGAAAAGGAGTCACAAAAACAAAATTAACTATATTATCACAAATGAATGGTCAAATGGCTGAGATTCGTGAGGAAAATGTTCAATGCAAGTCTGAAATTGCACGTATGCGGAATGAAATTGACGAGTTAAAGAAAAACCAAGTAAGTAGCTTATAATTTTCTTCATTGGTGGTTATTTCAGACTACTATGACTAATGACGTTTTGTTTGTTTTACTTTTTTGAACTTTCTAGGCTCAGAATCCAGCAACAACAAAGGAACACCAACTACACCCATTGTTTCTCCCTCGGTAAAAAGTTATTTACTTTAGCATTTGTAAAAAAGTTATTCATTCCTGCTTGACATATTTCTGAAAATTATTTGGAATGTTGTGCGCATAAGATGGATAAGTAATGTGACACTTCATAGTTAAGCTGGCATAACACACATCAACCTGTGAAACTTGCTTTGATCCCCCTGCTCCAAACTTCACCCAAGCAGCTGCTTCTCTTAAAGAAGCTTGCTGGCATGCACCATCAGTCACAAAAAAAAACTGCACTGAACTCATGTTAACATCTATTCCTTGCTTTGCAACACAAAACAGTCCCTGCCATGTGAACAGCTCCTAGCTTCCACAGTGCTGCACGTTACACTACTAAAATTCAAAACAAATTTCCTTTTCCATGTCTGCAACTGCTTCGTAGCCCTGTTCTCCTGAATTATTTTTCTCTAACCATAGTATGTTCTAAGCATCTTGTTCATTCCATTCATGTATAGCTTTGCATGAGAAGACGAAAGGTTATCCTATCCGGACCTAGTAAACTAAGTAGCTCATATAGAGAAACACCCGCTATTAATCGAACAAATAACCAGCAGAATTGGTTGTCGGCATGACTTTAGTCCTTGACGAGGATCCAATAGGTGAAGAAGCAACGGTACTGAACTAGGAATAATTTGGAAATTGATGTTTGAAACTTAATTGCTACAGAGATTTCCATACTGCCTCAAAGCCGTGGTGTCTGCCTCTGTAACATATGCCAAACACTGAACGTTTACTAGAGGTGAAAGCCAAACCCAATTGGTTTCGATGGTAGTCCATGAGGTTTCCTTGGATATGTTTATTTGCTTAAGAGGACCTTCTGTCATTGCAGCACAGTTAGCATCTCTAATAGCGTCTAACAGAACAGATATAGTACAAGAGAATGAACGTGGGAAGCTGATTAGAGAATCCATCACTTTGAAACCAGCAAGACATGAGTCATGATTGCATACCACAACCTAATCATTGTCTAATATTCTGACCATCACACCTACCTACTCCTAGCAATTTCACCATCGACAGAGATATTTTACATGTTTGTACATTTTTCTCCAGTTTTTATTAACTTTTCTTCTAGATTTTACTTCTTTTTATTTTTTTCCTAAAAAGTCTTTATTTCAGTTGATTGCTATGTTATTCTTCCATTAAGTTAGGTGGGTGTGTCCAAAATATTGATCTTCGGTTGATTTACCTTGGATTTTGTTGCATTTGGGAGCTCTGAGAAACAAGTTTGAGGATGATTGGATATATAGGTATTCTCGTACAAAAATTCACTTATAATAGCAGTGTACGAGGACGTATGGATTTTTGTTGTAAGCATTGCAGTTCTGACACTTTCTATGAGGAGCCATGTCTGTGAACAAACAATTGCCATACCAACTATCATTTTAATATGCCTAGAAACTTGTTGGATGATATGCGCATTGCAAGATTTTTTTCCCAGACAAAGACAACTAAGTTTATCAGTTTATGTACACTACAACAAATCTGCCTTTTGGCGACAAGGATTTGCAACATAACAACAAATGCGTCGCCGTTGGGTATATATTGGCGACACACTTTGATGTCGCCAATAGTTTTCACATTCGGCGACAAGGATTGGCGACACAACAAAAAGTGCGTCGCCATTGGGTATGTATTGGCGACAAACTTTGACGTCGGCAAAAGTCTTTACATTCGGCGACGCAATTCGTGTCGCTGAAGGGCAAATTCAGCGACACATTTTGATGTCGGCAAAAGTCTCCACATTCGGCGACACAACTTACGTTGCCGAAAGGCAAATTTTTTGGCGTTTTCGTTTGGCACTAAGCCTAAATGTTCAGCGACAACATTACTGCGTCGCCAAAAGTCTTCCCAATATCTAATTTTATTATATGTCATACATTTTTTTAATAATCTTCAATACGATTATTTAGCGGATCTCAATAAGATAAAACTATTTTAACAATCGAGACCGTTGATTTTGTTGTGCTTATTGACTAAATCATTATCGTAAAAATTTGACTCAATCGGGGTTAGAAGGCTCCTTGCATTGGTACACAATTTGTTTTTTGGATGATAGTTATCGTCCGATCAAACGTGTAGCGATACCCGATCAACTTCATTCTTGGTAAGATTGATGAACTCCATAATATGTAAAACATAGATAGTTCAGATCGCAAAATAAAGACTCTGGTATGGGTCAGGTCTTGCAATCTAATACTTCAATGCCTCAGAATGCATGAAATGTTGTCCGATCAGGCGGTTGCTGATATCCGGTGATCTTGAATTTTGGTGACAACGATAAAATCAGTGAGATGTGAAATACTAATGGTTCAGATCGACCGCTGTAAAAATTGAGTTGGTAATGACCTTTAAATTCTATACATTCAATGTAATTGTTAACATACTAAATCCTGTACTGTACTTGAATGTACGGTAGTCATTCGATTGCGACATAATTATGATGGTCCAGACTGTTGATTTTGTTTTTCTTGTTGTTTATATCATTCTCGTAAAAATTTGTCTCAATCGGGTTTAAAAAGCTTCTTTATCAAGACACAAGTTGATTAACATAATGAGTTTTTCTGTCCGATCAAAGTGTGTAGTGATACCCAATTAATTTCGTTGTTTGTACGAATGATATACTCCATAATATGTAAAAGATGGACGATTCGATCGGAAAAAAAAAAGACTCATGTGGGGGTCGAGTATTGCAATCTAGTAGTCTAATGCCTCGGGATGTACCAAATATTGTCCGATCAGGCAGTCGCTGATATTCAATGATTCTCGATTTTGGTGATAATGATGGAATCTATAAGATTCGAAATTCTAATGGTTCAGATCAACCATTATTAAAATGTAATTGGCTGATTAAGGCCCCATTCGGCTAAATAAGCCAACTGGCATATTTTTTTGTCCTTATTTAGTTTTTTTTCGTATTTGTTAGTTTTTCGTCAATTTTTTGGAAATTATTGCATTGTCATAACGAGAGAAATCTAAAAAGTAAAAAATTATGATCGAAATCCAATTTTTTTTGAATAAAGACGAAAAAATTAGCTTATTGACTTATTTTTGTCTTTATTCAAAAAAATTAGGTTTCAATCGTAATTTTTTACTTTTTAGATTTCTCTTGTCATGACGATGCAAAAATCCCCAAAAATTGACAAAAAACTAACAAATACGAAAAAAAATTAAATAAGGATAAAAAAATAAGTCAATTGGCTTATTTAGCTGAACAGGGCCTAAGTTTAGAATTTGTCCGTACTGCGCGATACGAGGGTGCCTAATTATTTTGGCGCTAATTCTCCAAAATAATTGAAATCCCAAATCTCTTTGGCGCCATGTTTCGCGCCACATTTTTTCCTTTTTGGCTCAAAAACGACGTAGTATCAATGGATGATAATTATTGTTTATTTTATTTCGGATTAAAATGAAAAGATGAAGGGAACGCTCCTTATCCTTTCTCTTTCATAACTCACTCTGACGTTACAGACGATGCAACCACTCGGTCTCTGGCTCTCGTTACCAGGTCTCTCTCTCTCTCTCTCCCTCTCTCTCTCCCTCCTTGATTCTCCCTACGAAGATCATCTATTTATTCTCCTTCTTGATTCTCTCTAAGAAGATCATCTATTTATCGATTCTCCTTCTTGATTCTCTCGAAGATCATCTATTTATTAATTTTCAATTTACTTTTTCGACCAAGAATTGGGGCAAAATGTTGGGGCTTTGCACAGCGGGGTGTGGTCGTCGGTGCACCGCTTGACACGGAAGGATATTATACAGCGCTTCATTAATCCATCTATAGCGTTCTGCCCTGATATAAGAAGCACAAAAATGGCTTCGCTCCCCAAATCGCACACCGCTTCAAAATTTTCACTCAATTTTGTAGTTGCGCCCAAATCCAGATCTCCCGATCTACTCTACAAACTCGTGCGAGATTTCTCAAGCTGTGCGAACTGCGAACTGGTGTTGGCTGCTATTCTAGGGTTTTAATCTTGAGTTACAGGTTAGTTCCTTGTTCTTCAGTTCTCCTAATATGTGATGATTAACCTCTCTTTTCGTTCTCATCTTCGACTTCATCGTATGTTTTGCTCTCTCGTTCTGTAGTTGGAGAAGAATCAAAGATGATTTTTTTTTTTGATCGACGAGAATTGAAGACATTCAGACGAGGTCTTTGTTCGGAGAGTCCTCACAAGTTTGATTTGATTTTTTTCTTAATTTTTGCCCAAATACAAAGGTAGGGTTTTAATCTTCGATTATTAGCTTGTGATAATCAATTTGGAATTTACATGGATTATGCACCGAGAGGGTTTGGATTTACTTTCATTGAGGTATCAGTTTTCATTCTGATAACATATGGGGGCTTTTGGGTTTATTCATTCTGATGACAAGCTCAAGAAATAATAGATGACAAATAATGTTTCTGTGTGTCGTGGAGGCACTCCTCCTGCCCCCCGAGCTATCTCCATTCCAACATCTTCATCTCCACAAACCTTCCAAAATCTCACACAAGCCTCTGAAAATTTTAATTGATGCTGTGCGAACTGGAGGTAGATTTCCCACTACGTGAGAACCGCCCAAAATCTCGCACAAACCTCCGAAAATTTCAATCGATGTTGTGCGAACTGGAGGTAGATTTCCCACTTTGTGAGAACTTGTCATGACTGCTTATGGATCCATCGTGATAGGGTTATTTATTTATTTATTATTATCATGATCGAGTTCTTCTTTCCAGCCAAAGGTTCGTTCGTTTTCCATTACTTTTGCTTATATCGCTTCGTAGTCACCTATTGATTTCTCAACTAACTGCATAATTTGTTTTTAATCCTTCATTGTTTTTCAACTCTCTCATTCCCTGCTCGAAAAGGAATCAAGCCACATTTGGATCTATTGCAAAGAGTTAGTGTACGGAAAAGCTCACACCAGGTTAGGTTTGATTTGAGTTTTCTCTTGATTCTTGCCCAAATACAAGACTAGGATTCAATCCTCATTCATTAGCTTGTGATACTCTATTAGGGTTTGCAAACTTATGCATTAGAGGGTTTGTATTTACTTAATCGGGGTACTTGCTTTGATTGGTATAAATATATTGGGGCTGTTGTTTTATTATTTCAAACGATTGGCTTTTAGGTACTTTTTCTCTTCATGAATCTTAGGCATGATTTTGTAGTCTTTTGAAACTTCCAAAAAAGGACTTTGCAAAGTGCTTGTAAGACATGAAAATTTTGAAATTTGAGAGCCAACAGCTACTTGTTATTGGATGGATTCATGTGATTTCAAGTGCTTATGTGCTTCTTTATAACTTGCATGTGGGTTATAGGATGCGTGATGATGTTAGGAAGGTTAGGGGAACTGATGAAAGAAAAGGACCTAGAGAGGTTCAAGCGTTGTGATAGAACTCCCTTGAGGGAGTTATTCTTAAGTTCTTTGCCAGGGATAATCCTGGCTTGTTCTCCACCTTCCCCTTAGTTCTATACTCTGTGAAGATTGTGGTAAAAATGGTCTTGAAACAAAAAAGGAGGTGGGATATGATGCTATAAAATTATTAGGAGACAAACTTAGTTTACAGAAAAGTGTCGACGATAACTTGGAACACTAAAAGACTATGATAACTGATGCAAAGGGAACTTCTTCCCATTATCAAAAGGAAGCAGAAAAGTGCAATTCATGAATGGAAACTTGCGAAGAAGCAAGGGGGAAAGTGGAAGCAGGACTCATTGAAGAGCGTAAGCTCTCCTCATTGTGGGAGAAAAGAACTCATGAACATATTGGAAGGATGAAAGAACTATATACCAATGAGAATTTTTGTTTTTAGTTGAATGAATTTAGGATTTATTCTTGTGCACCAGAAATGAATATAACCATGCCATAGTTAACTTATTGTTATTCATCCATCTGAAATGTGATACTTTTAGAGCTGGCCATTAAGGAAGAATAGAGTATATGAACTAGTTGTAGGCTGTTCCCTTGGATTCTCATGTTGGGAAGTAATTCCACCCTAATATTTTCTGTTTTTGTTGTGCTATTAATATGGTAAGTAAGAGACAAGTATCTTATAGTTTGTTTGAAATGGAGAGTACATATGGTGGAGTTTGGTGATAATTGATAACTCATTACTCTTACTTTTTTGCTATATGTCCACTCCTCACCTTTGGCTGTATATATCAGAAGATCAATTGGAGTAAGATTTATTGGCGTGTATCTGTTTACTCTTTTTTTCTTCATAATCTGTAGTATCTATTTACTCTTTTTTCCTTCTCAAAAACTTCTAGACCCTGCACACTAGGGGCCAGCACACCTTTGCATAATTCAGCCTTTTGCACTTCTCGGTAAGCTGATCTGTATTTTCGCACCATTTTGCCTCTAATCTCTCACACACATTTGAAGTTGTGTATGAATCATACAGTGGCACACATGACTGCGATGCAAGAAAATTTTGTCTTTTGTATGTAATGAATGATATTGTTGTGTCCACTAAACTAGTGTTCACTCTGGATTTTAGTTTGAACGGAGAACACTTGAACAACTTCATATCAGGAAGAGAGCATGTTGAACCACTTCAAGAAAGGAGACATGAGTAGTTCGCAAAATCATTAGAGAGTTTGGCTTACTGAAATAATGAGGTATATTCTCTTGACCATAGTGTTCTAGAGAGTTTGGCTTACAATTTGGATACTTAATGACGGGTGCTGATGAATGGTGTACTGGTGTGCCTCTTACCTAAATGGCCTTTGATCCTTTGAACAACTTAGGGGCCGTTCGGCTAAATAAGCCAAGTGGCTTATTTTTTTGTCCTTATTTAAATTTTTTTGTATTTGTTAGTTTTTCGTCAATTTTTTGGGGATTATTGCATCGTCATGACGAGAGGAATCTAAAAAGTAAAAAATTATGATCGAAAAATTTGGTTTCGATCATAATTTTTTACTTTTTAGATTCCTCTCGTCATGGAGATGCAATAATCCCCAAAAAATTGACGAAAAACTAACAAATACGAAAATTTTTTTGAATAAGGACAAAAAAATAAGTCACTTGGCTTATTTAGCCGAACGGGGCCTTATTAGTTAAAGTTCAATCCTTTGGTGTGATAAGATTGCAATCCTTTGGTTTTTGGATGTGGTTTAGTATTTCTATTTCATAACCCACTTGATTTGGGTAAGAAAATTGTCTTGTCCAGTAGAATGTGGGTGGTAGAGCAATTAAAATATCTTAAAACCTCCATGATGCATCACTTTGGTAGTTTTAAATGGTTTATGAAATAACAAGATCCCATTTTATTGCAAATCCTTGCCTAAAGGACTCCCGAGTTATAAATCATTATTTTGTTATTCCAGATTCCTAATCGTAAGGCCATTCAAATTGCTCTTGAACTCAAAAAGCTGCTCATAGACGATAGCCTTCTCGACATGTAAGTCATCACCAATTACCTTTTGTTTTCTATCTATGTTGCTTTCAGTCCAGTTTGTATGTGATCCAAAAAGTTAAAGAGTCAAATTAGGAGAAGGAAAAGATTGTTTGTGCAAAATACTAAGAACTAATGGTGTTTGCACAGACCTCTAAGAACTAATGGTGTTTGCATAAACCTTAAACGTTGTTGCATGGATCTCAAAAAGTTTTTCTTTCAAATATTAGTTCAGCTCTTTCTTATTTCAGAAAGTAATTCATTTTTGAAGGCTTGAGTCTTGGTTAAGAAAGTATTTCAGAAAGTAATTCATTTATGAATTGTATGCTATCTCCTACTCCCCGATAGGGAATTATAGGCTTGAGTCTTGGTTAAGATAAGAGTCATAAGACATCTATTTGTTCTCTGCATGATATATCAGACTAAAGGGGAAACTATGAAAAAAAAATCCAAACTAGCTGAGCTTGGTTCTCCATTGCTGAACCTTAAAACCTTTTGGTTCAGCAAATAGTGCAGTACAGTTAAGCCATGGTGATTGCTGCATAGCGAAACACATAGTTAGGAACTGGGTTGGTTTCCGGAATTTTACAAATGATTCAACTAGGAATGATATTTTGGAAGGGATTCAACTAGGAATGAGATAATAGCAGTACCTACACTTATCCTATTTTCCTAAGTGCCGCGCTACGGTACTAGTTCGTACTTTGGATTTTCAATTTTTTCCATCGGAAGGAGCTGGTCTGATTTCCATCAGCGATGTAATTAAGTTTTGTGGTACTTCTGTAGCAAAAGAGAAACAAAACCTTTGATATATTGCCACCATTGTTGAAACCAAAGCACTTTAAACCATAATCAAAATCCACTAGGCTTTGGGACACAGATAAGACATAGGAGGGACACTTGATATTCTATATTTTGTCCCATTTAGAGATGTTCCAGTTGCTTTTTTTGCTGCTGCAATAACACCAAAAGAAATTGGTGTGAAAACTATACTAGCCATTAATCATGCGTGAGGGTATTAATGTCTTAAGAACTGTTTGTGATGACATGAAGGTTACTCCTACATTCTTTGGCTAGTAGTAATTATGCTTCTATGTTCGTTGTAGAGAGCTGGTGATCTTCTATTCGTCCCATGTATCTGCAACCAATTGCAGGGTCATGGGGAAACTATACGTGTAGTTGGTATTGTTAATAACCTATTAAGTTCTACAATTTGTCCTTGTTTAGTCCACACATGGAAATCAATATTGGTAAAGCTTTGATTCATCGGCTGCTATTTTGAGTACATAGGCTACCATTCCAATCTGCCGATAATGGCCAAAGTGAACAGCTAATAAAAGACCTTACATGTTCTTAGAAAATAGTGCTACTGCAGGGTTAATTCTTGTTAACTCACTTGGCAATTTGCATTATTTCAAACTAAGAGCCAACGTTATATGATCGTGGGTATATGTTTATATTTAGGGAGTAGTTGACAAATGATCAGTGAACTGCCAAAAAATTTGTACTATGCTACATGAGCAAAATCACTTGAAACGATCTGTCTTGATATGCTTACTTGATATGCTTACTGTCAAACCTTTGAAGATCAGCATAGGAATTCATGATATGGTCTTGATTTTGCTTCAAACATATTTTCTTTGTTGGTAGACTACCGATCAGAAATAGATTGCCAAATGTAAATTTCTACATATACATGTAATATGCTAACTAATTCAAATTGACGTAGGTTGAGATTGCTAAAAAGATAGCCGAGCAATCGCAACCCGGTGTCACAAATCCTTAATCTGAGGTACAAGTTTCCATTGATGTGCTTGGGAAGAGATCGGGGTACTTGAAGGGATATGGAATTCGCAAGAGCACATATGCTACACAGTCTCAAGTAGTCCCAAATTCAGAGATAGTTGCTCTTAAAGAAGTCGTGGCTGATCAAGCAAAACTCCTAGTTGATTATGCTAAAAAAATTGAAACCATGATGCTCTTCATGGCTACGAAGAATGGAGTTTGATCCAGCCACCTTTCCGGGGTTGATTTCAAGTAATGAAAATGGAGAAGACACTTCAATTGGACAAGAAGATGGAATTTCAACTTAAATGGAGGTTGAACCTGACTTTAGATGTTTTGAATGGTTTTTGGATATTACGTTTGATGTAACTATGGTTGGTTATTACTGTTGAAAATGTTTGGATATATAGACATCTAGATTAGTTTTTGGATACATGGCTGGTGAAGTAAATTTGTGGAGACATGGCAGGTGGAGTAAACTAGTTTTTGGATACATGGCAGGTGGAGTAATCTTTTGGTTGTATTTTGGACGTTTGAATAAGTTGGGGATAATCATTTGGCTGTAATATTCTGGATGTTTGGATAATTGGTTTTTGGATTGTGATATATTTAAGGTAATAGAATGACCTCTATTGATTTTGATGAGCTTCTGAATGAGTTTGGTTGGAATGAATGTATTTACAAGTTATTGATAATTATGAATGGATAAATGCATGATATCATGTTATAGGGAAAAAAATAGATTTAATAAAAATTATATCGTTTTTATTTAAAATTCTTTTGCCAACGCAAAGTTTGTCGCCGAATGTGCTATATTATCTCAGATTAAATGCACTTTCGCCAACACCAACTTGTGTCGCCAAATCCACTGCTTTTTGCCGACACAGGCTGTTTACGTCGGCAGAAACTATTGCCGACATAGCTACGCCGACGACGTGCCGACGCAAGGTCTTACGTCGGCAAAACTCTTTGCCGACGCAAATATAGCTTTGCCGATGACTTTTTTGCGTCGACAGAACCCGATTTTGTTGTAGTGGTACTTGGACAAAGCAAGGAAATATGAAAACGCTAGGTTTTTAGTTTTAGTAAAACAAGATAATTGGGTACAGTAAATGCAAGCACCACTAGGTGTTTTCCGCATGGCAGTTTGTTTAGTTTCATTGTCTGATTTATGAATTATGAGATTGTTGATACAGAAGATGAGAAGATTAAAAAGTCAATTAGATCTTTAGTGTATGCATAGAATACATACTAATGTTACAAAGTAAATAAGATATTTATCGACCTCTATCCCATAAGATGGCGGCCTCGAGAGAGATATATATATAAAAGAGACACCCTGCCCGCACCACTCTTCTATTTTGGTTTTACTCTTCAAGTTCTCTTCAGGATTTTGCCCTTCTCTCTTTATAGTTGAATTGGGTAGATCTCTTCTTATTAAGGTGTCTTCCATTGTCTGGAATGGTGAATGGAAGTGGAGCATGACTCTTCGCTATACAATTGATCATGGAGCATGACTCTTTGCTAACCATTATAATTGCTGGTGATTCTGTCTCTTTGATTCTTAGTACTTGTGGTGAGTTTTCTGTTTTATCTGCTTGGAATGCTCTGAGAACTGCAGGCAGGAATGCTTTGGTTTTCAATTTTTTGGTTCAAAGAAAATGTTTCCTAGGCGAGCTTTCATCCTACAATTATACTGTCTTCGTAAACCCTCTACAAAGGATAGGTTGGTTGGATGGATTATAGGTGTGGATCCTATGTGCTTGTTGTGCGCCTTAAGTGCTGAGACCCATGAACACCTATTTTTTGAATGTACTTTACTGAGTGGGCTAATGTTTGGCGAGGTTGAGAATTCATAGAGCCCCTCTTAACTGGTCTGCAGAATCAGAAAGGTGCTTGCAAAATATGAAGGGTAAAAGCCTAGCTGCAGCCTGCAAGTCTTTACAAATGGGACCTTGCTGCTTCTGTGTACCATGGCTAGAAAGGAATGCAAGGATATTTCATAGTTGTAGAGAGCCTTGAGCTATTTTCTGTAATGTTGAGAAGGCAGGCTCACTCCATTATGCCCCCCTGCCACACCTGTAATCCTTTTCTCAATTAATGTAGATGCAATCAATTGACTAGAGGAAATCCAGTACATTGAATTCTTAGAATAATGTTAGGACACTTGAAGGGGGATTCGGAATAAGGTAGTTTGATTAATATAGTTGTACAATGCCCAAGTTAAGGATACATATGCCTACAACTAAGCCCATGCTCTCTCTCTCTCTCTCTCTCTCTCTCTCTCTCTCTCTCTCTCTCTTTGTGTTAGTGTGTGTTCCACTAACAATGAAGCATCCACGTTAGTTGCAGCCATGAGAATTAGGAAGAGAGGCAAGTTAGTTTCATGTAATTTCATATCCTATGTTTGGCAAGTGGAGTTGTTATAGTTAGTTTCATGTAATTTCATATCCTATGTTTGGCAAGTGGAGTTGTTATTCAGATTATTAGTACTTTTAATTTTAGTTTTTCACTACACTTACATTGTTGATTTTTGTTGTTGTTGTTGTGTTGCCTTGTTGCTAAAGAGCGTTAACACTACTAACCCACATAGCGGCAAGTGCATTTTGCTTGATTGGATGGGGATGGGAGAAGTAGTTGCTGAAGGATGTTGGTCTTCTAGTGATCCAAGTGCAACTGTTCATCATGTTCCCATCGGACCTAACGCAATGAAAGTTTGGGTGGTTGTTCCAAAAAAGCCTGAAACGTTTTTTGGAGGCAAACAAGTTTTATGACTACTATTGAAGAAGCTGTTGGATCTACCATTGCATGGCCTGCTGACAAGGTTCTTATGGAATCTAACCCAGGGTAATGTACTTTTTTTTCACTTATATATGTCAAAAAAGAATATAATGTGTTATACTCCATTGTTTATAAATTTGGTTTACTAGAAATTGTTATGACTCCATCAATTGAAATGTTTGCTTCTACCATATGTAGGTTTATGGGTTGACAAAGAAGAGAGAAGGCTTTTTTGTGACTTTTTGTTGAAGATCGATATAGGTATGATCTGCTAGTGCGCTGGTTGTCATGATCGCTCGGAAGGACTATTTTGGTTCGAAGCCTTTTTGTTAATATTTTGGTGCCAAGGCTTAAACTCCACTTTTGGGATACATAGATGTTTCGGAAGGCCTTTTTGTTGATATTTTGGTGTCAAGGCTTAAACTCTACTTTTGGGATACATAGATGTTTCAGAAGGCCTTTTTGTTGATATTTTGGTGCCAAGGCTTACACTCCACTTTTTACGGAAGGCCTTTTTGTTAATATTTTGGTGCCAAGGCTTAAACTCCACTTTTGGGATACATAGATGTTTCGGAAGGTCTTTTTGTTGATATTTGGTGCAAAGCTTGTACTCCACTTTTGGGATAGATAGAAATGTGGAAAAGACATGTAGCATACTGATGTTTGGAGACATATTTTGTTGGTTTTTATGCAAATTGCAAATATATTGCCAAGGAAGTTATTGGAGCCATCTTGTTTTTTTTTGTATGTTAGTATTGTTGCATGAGCTTGCTATTCATATTATTGAGTTGTAGTGTTGTATAAAATAAGGAAAATTGATATATAGAAAGCAATGTGGCATACGTAGCAAGTTATGTGTTATGGAAGTTAAACAAACATAGCAAGTTTGAAAATGCTATAGAAAATGTACAACATATATGTAGCAGCTTTAAAACGCTATAAAAACAACAAAACATACAACGTTCAATGCATGTTGTAAAAACTACGCACAAGACAGCGGCCCAAAAACGCTATAAAAAACTACAAAAATAGACAGCAGCCTGAAAACGCTATATTAGGTCTCAAACATACAGCGTTCAGAAAACGCTACAAAAAACTACAAAAATAGACAGCAGCCCGAAAACGCTATATTAGGTCTCAAACATACAGCGTTCAGAAAACGCTATAAAAAACTACAAAAATAGACAGCAGCCCGAAAACGCTATATTCGGTCTCAAACATACAGCGTTCAGAAAACGCTATAAAAAACTACGAAAATAAACAGCAGTCCATAAACGCTATATTAGGTCTAATACAAACAACGTTTATAAAACGCTATTAAAACTAAAAAATAGACAGCAGCCCAAAAACGCTATATTAGGTCTCAGACTTTTTATAACGTCGGCTAATACAGCGTTTCAAAAAACGCTATCTATACCTTTCAACAGCGTTTTCCGAACGCTATTAAATCCGATTTTTCTTGTAGTGTTTCATAACTAAAGCTTGTATTTGGGCTTGTGTTTTTGCTTAACCATTACTTAACGGCTTACAACTTAACTTCGCGATAGGATGCCTGTAAGTGCGTTCCACACTTGTTTGGTGAAAGGGCAATTAAAGAAAAGATGATCATGGGTTTCCCTCTCCTGACAAAGACCACATTGAGGACTATGAGTTAGTCCGAATAAGACAAGTCTATCAGCAGTGGATAGTCTATTTTGAATAGCTAGCCATGTGATGAAACTGCATTTTGGAATGTGGCCTGAGAACCATACAAGCTTGTGCCACAGAATCTTGGGGAAATGAGTTCTCAATTTGTCCCAGAGAGAGGCAACCGTGAACTGTCCACTAGAAGTAAGGGTCCACCTCTTTTGATCGTCTTCATTCGATCTGGTCCGGACAAGTGGAGGAAGAGTATTTCTCACCTCATTAAGTTCAAAAGTTTGGGTAATGGGGAATGCCCAATTGGAATCATGAATGATATGTGACACAAAGGCATCTTTCGGGATACCAGAGTCATATACAATTCTAGGGCCATATTTAGCCACTAAAGGGCCATGAGGGTGCCAATTGTCATACCACAAGGATGTGGAGTTCCCATTTCCCAAAATACTAAGAATATAAGGTTGCACCAGAGGTCTAAGATTCAAAATTTTCCTCCAAACCCAAGTGCAATCACCAGGAGTATTTAAATTCCAAAAACTCCTCCCTTTTATTAAATATGATTTGACCCATTGACACCACATAGACTGTTCACCCCCAGATATAAGGAACCAAACATGCTTCGCAATGGCAGCCTTATTCCATACTTGCATTGATTTGAAACCAAGTCCCCCTTCCTCTCTTGGAGAGCATAAATGATCCCAAGAAACCTTTTTTTTTGGGGGTAATTTAGCTTGAAATAAAAAGAGGCTAAGCGAATGTACAGCCTACAAGGGGCAAACCCCAGGAGGAAAAGAAAAAAAAAAGAAAGCAAAGATTGAGAAAATTAAACTAAGCCAAGTGGCTACATTGACCTAAGCCAAAGCTAAAATGAGACGGGCCGATTGGGCTGTGGTACCAACTACCAATCTAACCCAAAAGGATTAACTACATTATGAACCTAGGCAAATTTAAGCAAACATGGAATCACATGTTTCAATTCCATCTAAGAGATGGTAGAGAAACACATGTCAAAAGTAAATACAAAAGGTGAATCCTTCATATGTGACATTAACAACATCTGGATAGGAAACCCCTGGCAATGGCAATGGAGAGCAGTTCGGGTGCTGGTCTGAACAGAAGCAGCCAAACTTGAACAGTCATCCTTGCATTCCAACTGCTATAGCAGCACACTGAGCTAGTAGCAGCAGGAACACTGCCCTGCTAGATTGTCTCAAAACTGCCAAAACCAGGCAGAACAACTTGTGCCATATGAAGCAGTAACAGTAGCAGAAATCAGGCACAGCAACTTGTGTACAACAAATCAGTCAACTTGACAGCCAAAAGTAGTTTCCTCATACTTGACAGCTAAATCAGTGAACACATAACAGATGTGTACAACATATTGAGAAGATAGCAGGCTATAGTAATCTGTTCAACACCTTTCACAACAGACTACAAGCATACAAAAGCAGTTGTGGTAGCTGGATAGCAGCATCCGAACAGAACAGAACAGAAGCTGGACTGTACAGGCAACTATACACCATGCAAACACTAGCAACTATATACCATGCAGAGGACATCCCCCTCTGCGAAGGGAGATCCCAACGACAGCCCCAGTTGGTTAGGCCTATACAGT
The DNA here is from genome assembly GCA_018127125.1 of Rhododendron griersonianum. Classification (NCBI taxonomy): domain Eukaryota; kingdom Viridiplantae; phylum Streptophyta; class Magnoliopsida; order Ericales; family Ericaceae; genus Rhododendron; species Rhododendron griersonianum. The sequence continues at coordinate 25,676,837 of CM030796.1, read as the reverse complement.
ATATTGAAACATCCAAAGGCAGCAGACATAACAACAGCAGCAGCCATAGAGACTAGCAGCAGCAGCAGTAGCAGTAGCAAACTGGATAACAGTGCCAAACAGCTATCTATGAGTAACTAAAAAAGTCCACCATAACCATTCAGAACAGTGCAGTAGCAGTGCAGTAGCAATACTACACCATATTCAGTAATAGCACAGAGCAGCAGCAGTGAAAGTTGTTAGATATAAGGCCAAAATCAGTCCCCAAACAGTCAGCAGAAATGGGTGGCCCATAACAGTAGCATAGCAGTCACTAATAGCATAACCTGCTCTCAACGAATTCAGAGTAAACAAAGCCATAACAACAGTTGTAACAGTCACAGCAGATGACAAAACTAAGACCTGCCACAGCCATGAGACAGTAGCAGCAGCAAAGAGCATGGAATCTCACAACTCCCTCTCTCTATTACACAGCCAAGTACATGGAAACCCTCTACACCCTCAACTAAACCTCACAAAATGCCCCCACTAATTATTACCTCCTCTCACAAGGACGGATGGGGCTATAGCACACAGCTCACATGGGTTGCTCATAATATAGTAAGATCTCTCAATTGCTATGGATATCCAGAATAACCTACAAGAAATAAGGTAGCTACCTTGATACTTAGTAGTAATAGGAGGCCAAAAGCAACACAGCAGCCTGTTAAAGACACAGCAGTCCTGGTTTGGCTCCACAACTCTCTGAATGTGACTAGTCTGATGAAAGCCTAGTGTTGCAGCCTTCACCTTGATGAAGCTCCCAACTCTGCAAAACAGCATGAAATATAGAAATGGTGAATGGAAGGATACAAAGTTATGTAAGTGTTTAGAGTGCATTACTTAAACAATGTTCCATTGTGCTTTTAAATGACCAGAAAGTATGCCACTAGGCAAATTGGCAATGGACAACAGCCTAGTCCTTATAACATTGGAGATTTTATGGGCAACTACACTGGGAGGGCAACAAGAGTTTTGGAACTTTCTATAGTTCCTTTCCAACCAAATCTGATGAACATACACTGTGAAAGCCAGTTTAGCAATGGTGTTGGCTAAAGACTTACCTCTCAGATTAGAGAGACAGTCCACCCAAGATTGCCAACCCTGATGTCCACTCATATGGGGGGACTTAGGGGACAGGATACTCCTGATCTGCGAGGCCATAGGACATTCAAAAAAGAGATGGGCATGGTTTTCCTCAATAGGGCAAAAGGTGCATTGGGATAAGGACTTGAGGCCAAACAGAACAAGCCTATCCTCAGTGTTTAACCTATGCAAAAGGGCCATCCAGGTGATTAGGCTACACCTAGGAATAGGGCCAGGAAACCACACCACTTTATGCCATGCAACAAAAGGAAAGTGGGTTCTTAGATTGTCCCAAAGGGATGAAATAGTGAATTTCCCTGAAGTATTAAGCGTCCACTTGCAAGAATCCTTGGTCATAGGATTGAATGCAACCTTATGCAAATCAGCTCTGACCTCATTTAGCTCAAGAGTTTGAGTGCCCGGAAAGGCCCATTGATTATTGTGAATTATGTCATGAACGGTTGCATCCTTAGTAAGCCCAGAGTCGTAAACAATTCTCTGGCCAAACTTTGAAATTAAGGGACCTAAGGGATGCCAATTATCATACCACAAAGAGGTAGACATTCCATCCCCCAACTTGTATGAAATAAAAGGTTGAACAAGGGGTCTCAGACAGGGGTTGAGAGCTTCTCTCTCTAGAATCTAGAGAGAGAATGCACTCCCCTATCTATCAAATTTTTACAAACAGCCCTAAATCTTACTGATTCAGGGACATCATTCACCACATCTTCCAATCGGTTCTCTCTTCTTCGAGAGATTTAATACACAGCATCTAAAAAAAAGGGGTTCTGAGGAAGTCCAAGTGCTCAGAAACCCATCTTGTTCGTTTGCCACCACTCATATCACGCATTATCCAGTTGGGTTTGCTTGAACACCAGATCCACTCCATTACCACGATGGTCTTGCGATCTGGTAACCAACAACAGAGGTCCTAGCTTTTCTTTTAGAAAAAGTTGGGTCTCCATTTATATGAAGGTACGGACCCAGTTCCACATTTCAAAAGGGGGATTTGATTCCTCAACATGGTTGATTCATGGATTCAAAGCTTGGGTTTGTATCACAACCGTGGGCTTCAGTCGTTCAAATGGGTCTCGAAGCTTTCCCTATACGCCATTTTCAGAAGGGGATCTGAGGATCATACCTTCGTCTGGGCTTTCCCTAGCGTGTACTGATTGCCGAAAAGTCAGAGGCTCCTAGTTTGGTTCAGGTTGCATCATCATCTATCCTCCCTTGTCGGTGGTCTATCTCACCAACGAACTCACAAAGGCCAGCTTGAGGTTGGTCAAACTTACTGATCCTATGGTCATCTCAACCGCGCCAGAGGACTGGGTGGAACGGTGAGGTTTCCAAGTTATGGGTTTCGTCCACCGATCCGGGTTTCCCAGAACCATCGCAGATCCCATCGGTGCTTCTCATCTGGGTTTCCCAGAAACACAATACAAAGTCGACCCGGAGCTCCAAGCTCGTGGGTCTCGTCCACTGATCTAGCGGTGCACGGCGCCGGACCTCTCAACGGCAAGCCACGACTGGCAAGCCTCTCAAGCGGCGGTGGGAGGTATTTCCCATCGACTGGTTAGGCACGGCGGTGGGACCTCTACAGCCGTCGGCCAGCCACGGTGGCTCGCCGGTCTTCTTCAGCTTGGCCAGGCCTGGGCCAAGCAGCAAGGCAGCAGCTGGCAAGGCCAGCCCGGGCCAGCCAGGCCAGGCCAGGGCTCAATCATAATCTGCCTTCAGCCCGGGCAGCAAGCTCTCGTATCCATTGCGCCTATCGTTATTCAATTTGCGCTTCGCACTTATTTGTTTATTGTTTATCTGTTGCTGGACGATCGGGCCAGTTTACTGTTTGGCGATCCCCGATAGGCGGTCATCTGTTGGACTGAAATCGGGGGTCGGGCTCGTTGTAGAGCCTTTTATATCCCTAGAACCAGCGTTTTTTTCTCTGAGGTCGAGTGTAGTTGTCACGACCCAAACCCGTGGGTTAAAGGTCTAATGACCGGCCAGTGAGTCTAGGTCACCCTAGGCCTATCTTAATAAATCAGTTTAGGGAATTCATAAAATCCTCTCATCAAAATAGTTTACCTTAAGAAATTCAGTAAGCTGCGGAAGTACAATTTCAATAATTCCAACATATTCCAGAGTTCTACGTGCGGAAATAAATATAACTACTTAACAATACCTGCAAGTAACCATAGCGTAACCTGACCGGAACAAGCGGTTATCAAAATTCAATTGTCTTCAAGTCAAGTCCTCATAGCTCTATACTCACATCAGAACAGTACTACTATATACACATAAGAACTGATCATCAAAAAGATTTCGACTTGAGAGCAAAGCCGAGTCCATCTAATGCTGTTAACCTGAAAAGTATGGTTTTTGGAAAACTCCATAAGCTAAAGCTCGTATGAAACATGACATATCCAGTAAACATGTTAAATCATGGATACAACTAACACCTTATAAAAAGCGTAGTCATACTCTTCAGTATCGAACATGTAAAACGTACTTCCTTTCGAAGATAATCAAATTTCAAGTCCATAATAAAATGAATTCAAGTCTTTCAATAGGCTTATGCTAAAAGCAATAATTCTAAGTCATCGGTTCATCAGTTCATTCACAGAATGAAATCCAACTTTTCAGGATAAAGCAGAAAACCATCATGATATTAAAAATATCACATTTCATAATACTCGTCGATTTCGCACATCTTTCATGAACAAGTTTCAACCAGAATCTAGAGGAGCGACCTCTATATCATAAAAGGGAATGACGTCAAACCATCAGGATACCTGGTCAATATCCTCCAACCTTATAACTCCAAATCCACTTTGTCTGTTTAAAGTCCTCAAGCACGGACACTTATTCAGATGCATCGACAGAAAAATATACATTTCATCAAGTCATTTAACAAGTTAATAAATATCCATGATTCCATTTAGAAAACATTTCTAAGATATTTCAACAGCAATGAAATATTTAAACAACACATGTAAACAAGATACGCATGTTTCACCTTGCTCCTGAAGACGCAGCTAATCTCTACTCGAGTCTTCACGTATTTCACACTAACGATCACACAGACCTAATGAGAATATCATAAACGTCCAAGTATGAGTACAATTAATGTACTAAGTCCGAATAATCTAATTCTAGTCGTCTAAGTCATAGCTTAGAGCCAATCTGTTACTAGGGGTAAAATGGTCATTTTACGTTCCAAGGTCAATCTATCCAAGCGCTATGAACTCAGATCTCTCATCTTATCAAATCTGATCCAAAAATCATAATTCATTCTGAACTCAAGTATAAAACTCAGTTTTAAAACATTTATGACTAAAAATGTCATTTTAGCACACATTGAATCCCAAGGGCAAAATAGTCATTTTAAATCTCTAAGTACGAAGTGTAAAATTTAAGTATCCTAATTATTCAAAAATTACAATCCTGTAATTTTTACAAAAATCAATAAAATTATATACAAAGTCTATTTTTGGCGTAGAAACGCAACATAATGGATCGGAGGTTCAACAACCTCTATTGGTAAAATGGTAAACACATTTCCACCTTAATATCACATGAAATTTCTGGGTAAAAACTTAGTTTTGTCAAAAACTCTCAAAAACCTATGCATGCAAAGTATTTTAAGAAATAAAAATAATACTTTGTTCATTTACTAAAATCTGTCACCCTTTCTTTGAAAAATCATATCTTATTCATGTAAGGTCCAAAAATACTCAAACCAGCGCCCAAACTTGCGTAACATCCATGTGTATCTACTGTAAAAATTGGAAGATTAGTTATCAACCAAATATTCTGCAGATTTCAAAAGAACAAGCTGTTCTACAGAAAAACAGGGCAGCCAAACATGTTTTAGTAGAAAATTCATAACTAATTCATTTCAACTTCAAAAATGTTGAAACCAGCGCTCAAAGTTACAAAACGTAAATTATTATTCTCAGTAAAAATACCAGATTCATAAATATAAAGGATTGTCCTTGGCAAACAAAAGAAAACAGATTGACCACAGTTTATGTCCCTGTCAGACAACTCTACTTTAAAAATTCACCAAATATTGTATATTTATCCAAATGATTTGATTCCAAAGCCAAAATGTTTCCAACTTAAAGGTTTAATTCCTGAAAAAAAACTATAGCCATGCAAGTAGTGAAAGTTTCCATAAATTTAAAAGAAGACAGACACAATCAGATTCGGACACACAGATTACAGTCAGTATTCAAAAATTCATAACTAATTCTGTGTTGATCGGTTTTGCATGTTCTTGGTGTCAAAATCTTCGTATTTAAACTTAATTTAAAAGTTATGAAGACTTCAAAAATTGAATCATAGCAGAAGGGTTCTCAAAATACGAATTTCCAAAAGGACAGTAATCTGTCTCCAAAAATTGGTGTTGTTTTGCCTAATCTTTTTGAGGTAATCAACTTCTAACACCTTAAAACCTTACACATCTGTTAAGAATATGATAATGGGTGTCCAAAATCAGAGGTTTGTAGCTTCCTAATCAAAATTATTCACATAGAAATGGCTAGAGAAAACAATTACCTAGTTGATCTTGATAGAGGAATTGGGTGTCCAAGAGCATGGAGATTCCTAGCTTCTTCTTCTTCTTCTTCTTCTTCTTCTTCTTCTTCTTCTTCTCTCTCTCTCTCTCTCTCTCTCTCTCTCTCTCTCTCTTGCCGTCCCACCTCCTCCCTTTCTTTTTTTCTTTTTGTTTCCTTTTTCTTTCTTGCAAAATACAATAGTAATAATATATTATATGAATAATATTTTTATGCTAGTGTACACTTGGCACCTAACTAAACTAATGGGGTTGCCAAGTGTTGACTTGGTCTTGACACCTAGCCATGCACGCATGGCTAGTTCCGGAGCGCGACTCGCGTGCGGCTCGAAAAACTGTACGGGTTCCGGACTCAGAAAAATATAAAATTCGCACAGTACCCTAAATAAATTATTCTAAGAATAACCCCATTCGCGGAATTTCAAGGAAAAATCCAGAACACATAGATTTGTAATGCCTGACCGATTGACTTGTAAAATGTGTCCGTGACCAATAATTAAAGGTAGTGACGAATTATCATGTACTAATACTATTTTTAACGTGAGGGTTCTCACATTCCTCCTCTTAGGAAATTTGGTCCTCCAAATTAACTTAACATATACACACATAAAGTATGTACACACATAAAGTATGTAGTCGGTAGCTTACCAAGTACCAACAACAAACAACTATGGGTAACACTCACGCATATCAACTCATGTTTTCCCCAAGTGGCTTCACCAATAAAATGGTTTTCCCACCAAACTTTCATGAGTGGAACTACTTCGTTCCTTAACAAAACATAAAACACGTACCCAAGGTAGACATATCAGGCAATGACAAATCATCAAGCATGCATACTTCTCATAATCTTCCTCAAACAATTATATAAGCTAACCCAAAGAGAAGCTATCATTGTAGTTCAACTACCATTTTCATTACAAAAGAACTCGAAGGAGTATAATCTTGCTTATTTTTACACCATATAGCAAGAAGTAACACATTTTCTTATTTTTATTTTTTTTATAAAGAAGTTCACATCAGAAAATTTTAAGTTTTATAGGTGCTAAGTCAACAAACAAATATCAATCTTTAACTTTGATATCACGTGTCTATCGATATTCAATATCATTGTAATTTGAAAACTTTTTCTCATATCTTTTATAAGAGTTTCTATTTCGGATATTCGACGTGAAGTTGCGGTGGCCAGTCGCCCTTCCAACCAACCGAATATCCAAAAGTAGATTGTCAAAGTTTAACAAAAACGTGTTTCATTTATGCCATATACATTCATCTTTACTGCTCAATACTTCACTCGGAATAAAATTTTCACATGCATCATGAATTAGAGCTTAATAATTCACATAGAACATTACGTTTTCATTTCTAAAAGAAAAATTCTCTTATTTCCCTTTTCCATACCAGAAGCCCTCAGGGTACGTCACCAATTAAATCAATAAGTTAAAGGGATCAAGTAATTTATCTACAAGCTAAGTAGAAAAACTACTTCTACATAACAGGTAGCTACACATGTAAAGTATATATAGCTAACTTACATTAACCTATATAGGCCTCATGAATCCAAGATCCCGACTCTATCTTTCATATGCCATCTAATAATACCCATAACATATTTTAGTATTGCTAGTGGCAAGTAATTCCATATGTTCTTATAAAAAGCACACACCAAGCCCCTTTGTTTTGTTTTTTTTTTTTTTTCCAATTTGTCTCCAATGCCTGTAACCACTCTTAAGAATCATCGTTAGGGGTTTCACACTAATAAAACATGAATTTAGCGGTCCCTTCTGATTTTTTTATTTTTATTTATGCCCATTTCATATTTTCTAACACATTCCACCACACTTCCGCTGCGCACTCTTCTCATTGTTGTCACAACTACTCTTGGCATTGCCATTCCTAGGAACTGTGGCCTATGACTGTTCTCTTCCCATCCAATTGTACGTCCTTCTCTTATCACCTCAAAACAAAATCACCTTGCTACTATCAATCTCCTTCTCTTATCATCCACAACATGGCATCAAATGAGTGTATCCACAAATGACCCATAAATTTTTTTTCTATTGTACCTCTCTAGTTCTTATCTGGTTGTTTGTTCAACTTTTCCATACTAGAATTCTTGTTCAACTTGTTCCCTTCATTGCCCAACCCAAACTCTTTTATTCTCATGAACTAATACGACTCCCCTTCCTTACCCATCTACTATTGTCTATTAAAAACAAGAGCATAAGCCTCAAAATTCGTAGGTTCAATTCTCAATCACGATAAGGTATGATCTACATGGGCTAAATCCACAAATTCAAACTTTCCCCAATTCATACTGGGCTTTCTAGGATTCCTAGGTTGTAGCATCGAATTCACCTAACTCAATGAGCAATCAAACTCTCTATATATGTAACTTAGTACAAATAACGATCATAAAAATTCTCCTCAACGAAGTGTGCTAACTTTCACATCTTCAAGTATCCATCTCTCTCTTGTAAGGTAAAAGTTCTAATTCAAAAAATTTCCTTCAAAAGATTTTCAATTCCATGTACTAACTCGAGTACTAATGCAAGGAAGACCATCACTCCAAGCGCAATATGGAAAGCTACAATCCAATTTCTATGGAATAGAGGAACTCCGCAATCTATTCTTCATAATAATCTCCACTCAGCACATACATGTGTAAGCTGAGCTACCAAAATTCAATTCTCTAATCGGTTGTAAATTTCACCTCTGATCAATGTACAGTTTTCTTGTACCTCTCTAGGTTCCACAATATTCCCATCGAAAAGTGCAATAATCTAATATATTATGCATATGATATCCCTTGTGAAAAATTATAACCATCAATGGCGTCGACCCATGTCCACTAATCACCATACTAATTCATGTCAACGGCTGAACTAGACCTCAAGTGTCGTTCTTAGGTAAAATGGTCTATCGACCGAAAAATTCAACTTATGTGTTGAATAGTTACAAACAAACATAGTAACTATACAAGTAGTCACATAGGTGCAATATAATGTGTAGTGATCTTAACTCTGGATTTTTTTTTTTAAAATTCCGAAAACTGCATCTCTGATACCACTTCTGTCACGACCCAAACCCGTGGGTTAAAGGTCTAATGACCGGCCAGTGAGTCTAGGTCACCCTAGGCCTATCTTAATAAATCAGTTTAGGGAATTCATAAAATCCTCTCATCAAAATAGTTTACCTTAAGAAATTCAGTAAGCTGCGGAAGTACAATTTCAATAATTCCAACATATTCCAGAGTTCTACGTGCGGAAATAAATATAACTACTTAACAATACCTGCAAGTAACCATAGCGTAACCTGACCGGAACAAGCGGTTATCAAAATTCAATTGTCTTCAAGTCAAGTCCTCATAGCTCTATACTCACATCAGAACAGTACTACTATATACACATAAGAACTGATCATCAAAAAGATTTCGACTTGAGAGCAAAGCCGAGTCCATCTAATGCTGTTAACCTGAAAAGTATGGTTTTTGGAAAACTCCATAAGCTAAAGCTCGTATGAAACATGACATATCTAGTAAACATGTTAAATCATGGATACAACTAACACCTTATAAAAAGCGTAGTCATACTCTTCAGTATCGAACATGTAAAACGTACTTCCTTTCGAAGATAATCAAATTTCAAGTCCATAATAAAATGAATTCAAGTCTTTCAATAGGCTTATGCTAAAAGCAATAATTCTAAGTCATCGGTTCATCAGTTCATTCACAGAATGAAATCCAACTTTTCAGGATAAAGCAGAAAACCATCATGATATTAAAAATATCACATTTCATAATACTCGTCGATTTCGCACATCTTTCATGAACAAGTTTCAACCAGAATCTAGAGGAGCGACCTCTATATCATAAAAGGGAATGACGTCAAACCATCAGGATACCTGGTCAATATCCTCCAACCTTATAACTCCAAATCCACTTTGTCTGTTTAAAGTCCTCAAGCACGGACACTTATTCAGATGCATCGACAGAAAAATATACATTTCATCAAGTCATTTAACAAGTTAATAAATATCCATGATTCCATTTAGAAAACATTTCTAAGATATTTCAACAGCAATGAAATATTTAAACAACACATGTAAACAAGATACGCATGTTTCACCTTGCTCCTGAAGACGCAGCTAATCTCTACTCGAGTCTTCACGTATTTCACACTAACGATCACACAGACCTAATGAGAATATCATAAACGTCCAAGTATGAGTACAATTAATGTACTAAGTCCGAATAATCTAATTCTAGTCGTCTAAGTCATAGCTTAGAGCCAATCTGTTACTAGGGATAAAATGGTCATTTTACGTTCCAAGGTCAATCTATCCAAGCGCTATGAACTCAGATCTCTCATCTTATCAAATCTGATCCAAAAATCATAATTCATTCTGAACTCAAGTATAAAACTCAGTTTTAAAACATTTATGACTAAAAATGTCATTTTAGCACACATTGAATCCCAAGGGCAAAATAGTCATTTTAAATCTCTAAGTACGAAGTGTAAAATTTAAGTATCCTAATTATTCAAAAATTACAATCCTGTAATTTTTACAAAAATCAATAAAATTATATACAAAGTCTATTTTTGGCGTAGAAACGCAACACAATGGATCGGAGGTTCAACAACCTCTATTGGTAAAATGGTAAACACATTTCCACCTTAATATCACATGAAATTTCTGGGTAAAAACTTAGTTTTGTCAAAAACTCTCAAAAACCTATGCATGCAAAGTATTTTAAGAAATAAAAATAATACTTTGTTCATTTACTAAAATCTGTCACCCTTTCTTTGAAAAATCATATCTTATTCATGTAAGGTCCAAAAATACTCAAACCAGCGCCCAAACTTGCGTGACATCCATGTGTATCTACTGTAAAAATTGGAAGATTAGTTATCAACCAAATATTCTGCAGATTTCAAAAGAACAAGCTGTTCTACAGAAAAACAGGGCAGCCAAACATGTTTTAGTAGAAAATTCATAACTAATTCATTTCAACTTCAAAAATGTTGAAACCAGCGCTCAAAGTTGCAAAACGTAAATTATTATTCTCAGTAAAAATACCAGATTCATAAATATAAAGGATTGTCCTTGGCAAACAAAAGAAAACAGATTGACCACAGTTTATGTCCCTGTCAGACAACTCTACTTTAAAAATTCACCAAATATTGTATATTTATCCAAATGATTTGATTCCAAAGCCAAAATGTTTCCAACTTAAAGGTTTAATTCCTGAAAAAAAACTATAGCCATGCAAGTAGTGAAAGTTTCCATAAATTTAAAAGAAGACAGACACAATCAGATTCGGACACACAGATTACAGTCAGTATTCAAAAATTCATAACTAATTCTGTGTTGATCGGTTTTGCATGTTCTTGGTGTCAAAATCTTCGTATTTAAACTTACTTTAAAAGTTATGAAGACTTCAAAAATTGAATCATAGCAGAAGGGTTCTCAAAATACGAATTTCCAAAAGGACAGTAATCTGTCTCCAAAAATTGGTGTTGTTTTGCCTAATCTTTTTGAGGTAATCAACTTCTAACACCTTAAAACCTTACACATCTGTTAAGAATATGATAATGGGTGTCCAAAATCAGAGGTTTGTAGCTTCCTAATCAAAATTATTCACATAGAAATGGCTAGAGAAAACAATTACCTAGTTGATCTTGATAGAGGAATTGGGTGTCCAAGAGCAAGGAGATTCCTAGCTTCTTCTTCTTCTTCTTCTTCTCTCTCTCTCTCTCTCTCTCTCTCTCTCTCTTGCCGTCCCACCTCCTCCCTTTCTTTTTTTCTTTTTGTTTCCTTTTTCTTTCTTGCAAAATACAATAGTAATAATATATTACATGAATAATATTTTTATGCTAGTGTACACTTGGCACCTAACTAAACTAATGGGGTTGCCAAGTGTTGACTTAGTCTTGACACCTAGCCATGCACGCATGGCTTGTTCCGGAGCGCGACTCGCGTGCGGCTCGAAAAACTGTACGGGTTCCGGACTCAGAAAAATATAAAATTCGCACAGTACCCTAAATAAATTATTCTAAGAATAACCCCATTCGCGGAATTTCAAGGAAAAATCCAGAACACATAGATTTGTAATGCCTGACCGATTGACTTGTAAAATGTGTCCGTGACCAATAATTAAAGGTAGTGACGAATTATCATGTACTAATACTATTTTTAACGTGAGGGTTCTCACAGTAGTATTCTTGTGGTCGTGGCTATTATTGATTAGATTAGACTCTATCCTAGTTAGGGGTAGCCCGCAGTAGCAGCAGCTGTAGGAGCCGATGATTAGATTATGGATGGAGTTTGATTGAGCAAGGTAGTTGCCGGAGCTGTCATTGACTAGATTGGTGGATCCTCACTGATCGAAAGGGGTTGCTTTGCAGTCTGTTTCTGATTAGATTTGGTGGTTTGCACTGATCGAAAAGAGCAGATTGGTCCACTTGAGGTTCGAGTGGCTACTTTTGGTGGCCTCTCTTTCGGTTCCGCTTTGAGTCGTTAGCGAGCCTAGGGGATTTGGGCGAGGATGTAGTAGTCTGGGTGGAATGGGCGTGGTGTGCAGGGTACTTAGCAGGGTAGCCTTGTCGGATGCCGTCATCCCCTGGTCGAGCCTCTCTCAGTCCGAGTTCCTCTGTAGTAGTTGACTTCTGTTGAGCGGGTATTATGCTTGCTTTGGGGTGATGGATGTCTCGGGTCTTGGTTTTCTTAGCCCAGCCTAGGAGGAGGAGGATCTCTCCTCAGCGCTGGTTATCATGTGGTCCACATTGACCATGACTATCTACTTCATTTACTTTATTTCCCAGCCTGGCGGGTTGTGCCAGGAATAGTTCAATTTCATTTCAGTACATTTCATGGTTATGTCACTTTATTTTACTCTCCATGCGGGTTGAGCATGGTTACCGTACTTTTATCATTCTTGTTTTTTTTTTCCTTTCTTTTCCTCCTGGGGTATGCCCCTTGTAGGCTGTACATTCGATTAACCTTTTTTAATTTCAAGCTAAATTACCCAAAAAAAAATAAGGGGTCTCAGAGATAGAATTTTCCTCCATACCCAGGAGGGATTATTGGGAGTCTTGATACACCAAAAGCTTCTACCTCTGAGTAAGTAGGATTTAACCCATTGGCACCACATGGATTGTTCTCCACCAGACACAAGGAACCAAATGTGCTTAGCCACAGCAGATTTGTTCCAGATTTCCAAAGACTTAAAACCCAGTCCGCCTTCTTGAACTGGGGAGCAGAGGTGCTCCCAAGAGACCTTGGCTCCAGAAGTTTTGAGATCAGGTCCAGTCCAGAAAAATGCTCTTAAAATTGCTTCCACCTCCTTAATGACTTTCTTTGGAAGGATGAAGAGAGAGGACCAATAGGTCTGCATGGAGAACAATATGGACTTGATTAACTGAATTCTCCCAGCATAGGAGAGGTATCTATTAGTCCAAGTGTGAGGACCCTCACCTAGATAATACGATTACGATTAGGTGTTATGGTATAATGAATAAGTTAGTCACTTTATTAATCTTTTTAAGAAGATTTCGGCCACTCGTTGACTTAAGGGTCATAGAAACGACTCGTTTTGACGATTCAACGGTACCCTCCAATCAACCTTGTAGACAACCTAGAGATGAATTTCAAACGATTTTAATTGAACTTGTCCAGGAATTCAGTATCGAAAGTAGAGCGTCACCCGATTCTAGCTGACCCTGCGTATCGACTACGAATTAGGCCGCAAGCACGTTTCGAGATCGAGAGGCCAGCTGGATTAAATTATTAAGTTTTGGATTTTTCCTTAGAATTCCGAGAGTAGGACGATTCTTAAAATTATCTAATTAGTCTACGGTGCGAATTTGGTATTTTTCTGAGATCGAATCCTGGACGCGCGCGCCTACGCACCGAATCTTTTCTTTTCTTCTTTCTTTTGCTGCATGGACCGGTGGCAATTTTGGGTCAACAAGTGTTCAAACCTGGGACACTTGTCACAACCCACTATCATTCTCTTGCACCCATATTAGACTTTTGTTGCAAAATTTTGGCATTTTGCAAGAAGAGAAAAAAAAGAAACACATTGAGAGCTAGAGAGAGAGAAAAGTCCGAGAGTGAAGAGAGAGCTGAGGTACAGTGGACTCCTCTGTTTTCTATTCTATTTTGTTGAATCTCAACTGATTTGGCTTGCATGCAAGCCAAAAGGGATGCTAAGACACGTTGTAATCCTAGGACAGATTTTCTGAGTTTCAGTTTTTGCCATTTTGGACTCTTTTAAGCTTCGAATTATTTTTGGGTTCCTTCAAGTTAGTTGTAGATCTTTTTGTTGGGAAGATTTAGCCGCTGGAATCAACTGAAACGGATTTAAAATGAATTAGTTATGATTTTGTTTCTGTAAGCTGTCCAGTGTAGGACGAATCTGGAAATGTCCCACTTGTTTTGAGTTGTATGCTTTTATTTTGCAAAGAGGGTCACTATATTTCTTTTTCTAGAGTTACATCTATGGATTAGTTAACTTTGGGGACTAGTATTACTTTTATTGGATTAAAAATGAGTGAGTTATATTTTTTTTTGTTATAAGGTAGCAATTTCTCCTATTTTGAGTAGTTTGTAGTCATTTTTGTGAAATTTTGTATTATGAACTAATTTTCTCCGAATTTTTATGGATTAATTGAACATTTTACTTTTAAGATCAGAACCTAAATTTTAATTTTTAAGTCTCAAATAAATTATGTTATTGCATTTGGTTAAGCCGTTATGCTGTCGGTTTCAAAACTAGTCTAAAATTTTGTATACAAATTCCTTGTGACTTTGCATATCTTATTCTTTCATTCTTTTCTTTATATTGAGTTGTATTAAGAATTCTTAAGTTAATTACTTAAGTCGGGTACATTGTTTGGCGGTAAATGGACGTTTGGTACCAAGAACGAACCCCGACACCTCCCATCGACTAAATAAGTTTTCTATTATCCTAAAATGATGCATGCACAAGATTCTTCATAGTGTGACATGAAATGTATGTTATATATATCAAAGTATTTACAAAAAGAAGGGAGTTTAAATTACCATTTTGCCCTTGGAGCTATTTGGAGCCTAAAAACTACCATTTTCATGTATTAGTTGGTGAGGTCAATCTTTTATGTTAAATTTCTTTGAATTCTTACTTTTGGATCAGATTTTTCATTAGTTTAATTTAGTTGATTAAAGTAGTTTGAGTCCACCATATTAAGGCTAATAAACTATTTTACTCTTTGGGAAGTAACTATACTTTTATACTTTCTTTTTAACTAATTTCTTTCCTTTTGACCTTAAACGTCTTAGTTGGTCGGTGTCTGACTTCGGTTTTTATTTTATGTTTAGGTTCGGGTGTGCGAGGGTGAACTGGTAGGACGTGTCTAGCCTTAGCTGCGTCGGCAGGACAAGAGGTGAGACATGCATTATCTTTACCATACCTTGTTTTGATGCGTAAATCATCTTTGCATGTTATAATGAAAAATGAATTTCTTATGAAGTAATGCTGAAAAGGAATATATAATTTTCTTGTCGATGCATCTGAACATGTGTCCCTACTTGAGGACGGTAAAAAGACAAAGTGGAATTGGAGTAATAAGGTTGGAGGATATTGATCAGATATCCTGATGGTTTGACGTCATTCCCTTTCATGTAGAGGTAGCTCCTCTAGAATTCTGATTGAAACTTGTTCTAGAAAGATGCACGAAATCGACGAACAGAAAGAATAACATGATATCTTGCATATCTGGAAGTTTTCTACTTGAACCTATGAATGTCAATATTTCATTTTATGATTTAATTTTGGATTGATGAATCTGTGAAGTAACAAGTATGCATGGTTTGATGAAGGGAGAAAGAACTTGTGTTTTCCCTCAAGAGGTTTTTCAAATTAAGTTTTGAATTTAATATGTCATGTTTCACACGAGCTTTAGCTTATGAATTTTCAAAATAACCCTTTTCAGGTCAGCAGCCGTAGATGGACTAAGCTTCTCTTAAAGTCAAAGTTCTTTTGTTGTGTGTATACTCAAATGTGCTCTTGTGGTTAAGAACTGTTATATAGGATAGTTTTTGTTAGCCGGTTTGTTCCGGTCTATGTTGACATACGCTGTGTAATCTATGTACTCGTACGACTTTTCGCATCTGCACATTAGAACTCTGGATATTTTGGGATATGAAAACTAGTAACTAACTTTTTAAAAAAAAAATGCAACTTTTAGATTTCAAGTTTAAAGTCTTTGGCAACATTTAAAACGGGGTTTTAAATAAATCTTCTCTTAACTGTTACAATTTTAGACCTAGGGTGCCCTTTTTGCACTGGTCGGTCACTGACCCATATCTCGTTGGTTTGGGTCGTGACACCAAGATTTTGTTTTTGCAATAATTTTATCCACCATTATCTTACAATCAGAGTGCTTAAGTTTAGTGGACAAAAGAGGGACACCCAAATACCTAACAGGTAAAGATCCCTCTTGAAAACCAAGAATGTGCATGATTGAGGATTTGGTGGATGAGTTGACCCCTGAGAAGAAGATATTACTCTTGTTTGGACTAGGGGAAAGCCCAGATAAAGACTGAAACTCTTCTAAAGAGGACTTGATGTGTGAGACAGAACTTACATCCCCCTTGCAGAAAATCATAAGATCATCCGCAAAACACAGATTAACCAGTTTGGTGGATCCACATTTCCAATGGAAATTGAAATCCGGCAGTAGGGTTTTCTCCTTGAGAATACAAGTAAGTACCTCCATAACTATAACAAATAAGTATGAGGAAAGGGGGTCACCCTGCCTTAAGCCCCTTTGACCAGGAATGTATCCTATGGACTCCCCATTGAAGCTTAGGGAGTAATTGGCAGTGGTTACACATGCCTTTAACCACCTAATCATTTGGGGATGAAAGTTCATAGATGCAAGGACATCCCAAAGGAATTCCCACCTAACATTATCATAGGCCTTCATTATGTCAACTTTCATGGCACATCTAGGTGAGGGGGATTGCTTGTGGTACCCTTTCATCAATTTCTGAGTGAGGAAGATGTTATCTGCAATCCTCCTACCCTGCACAAAGCCGGACTGTGCTGGATCAATCAGGTGAGGAAGAGCAGATTTAATTCTATTTGCAAGAATCTTGGCAATACACTTGTAAATGAGGTTGCAACATGAGATTGGCCTATAGTCCCCAACTTTTGAAGGGTTAGGAATTTTAGGCACAAGAGCAACCAACGTTGCATTGGCTTTCTTAAGCAGTTGGCCAGATCTGAAAAATGACTTAACTGCGGAGGTGACCTCATGGCCAATCACAGGCCACGCTTTATGAAAGAAGGTAGCATTGTACCCATCGGGGCCAGGGGCTTTTTGTGGGTTAAGAGACCAGAAAATGTCCTTAACTTCTTTGTCAGAAACTTCCAAAACCATATCAAGTCTCTGGGATGCAGATAATTTCCTAGTTATTAGCTGCTGGACTCTAGAAGTGCCATCATAGCTGCTTTGGTGAGGGGAACCAAGCAGCTTGGAGTAGTAATTGATAAAATAACTTTTGACCAACTCAATATCCTGGGTGACAGAACCATCCTCCAAGACCAAACTAGTAATCCTACTTCTATTCCTAGAGTTACTAATGGATTTAAAGAAGAATGAGGTACATTGGTCACCCAGCTTCAGCCATTGAATTCTAGATTTTTGTCTTGCAAAGCTCTCCTCAGCTCTTGCAAAAGTAAGGTACTGTTTACACAATACCTTCTCAGAAGCCTGATTGGCTGCATCACTAGGGTTTGAACCTAGGGCATTCTGAATATCGTCTAGTTGTTGCTTGGAGGAAGCAACTCTAGATGATAAGTCATTGAATTCATTGGTATTCAACTGTTTAAGATCCTTTTGTAGAATCTTCAACTTTTCACATACACAAAACATGGGGTTACCAATGATTACTTTCCTCCAAACTTGCTGGACAATGTTAATAAAATTGGGGTGATCAGCCAGAAAGTTGATGAATCTGAATGGCCTATATTTAGGGGGCAAGGTGGAGGCCAATGAGACCAATGCTGGAGAGTGGTCAGAGGCTCCAGGGTTAAGGAAATGGGCATTGGACCAGCATAGAGTTTTAATCCAACTCTCATTGACCATGACTCTGTCCAATTTGGAGCTGATGTGGGAAGCCCCAACTTGCTTATTGGACCAAGTGAATTGGCAACCAGAGTACCTAAGATCAACAAGTTCAACAGTTTGGAGGCATATATTAAGATCATCCATCCAAGGGAGCCAGTGCTTATCTCCTCCCACTTTCTCAGATGGAGACCTAATAGCATTAAGGTCACCAAGGACTACCCAAGGGGATGCTAGAGCCAAAGTTTGCAGATCAGACCAAAGTGTATTTCGTTCAAGATGGCAATTCACCCCATAAACAAAGGTGGCTGCAAAAGAGTATTTGCCATCACTAGATTGCACATCACAGTGTATGAATTGGTTTGATTGAGAAAGAAGCTGGACAGAAAAGACAGAGGGGTCCCAACAGACCAAGATTCTTCCCATGGGGGAGTGGACATGGTTGCTAATAAAACTCCAATGAGGCAGGACAAGACTAACAATTCTAGTGGCCTTGGGCTCTTTGAGTTTATGTTCAATGAGCCCAACAAGAGACAATTTATTATGGTGAACCCATTTCTTAACCTCCCTTTGTTTAAGAGGATCATTGAGACCTCTCATATTCCAAAAACCAAAATGCAATGGTGTGCTATCCATTTAGTTCAACAAAAAACTACCACAATGAGCTACAATTAATGAGTGTAAGAGTGATGCACAAATTGAGCATTATTTAGATAATTGTGGACAAAAATGAGGAGGGATAAGTTACTTCCTTTGTTTATGGGAGCCTTTGGAGTGACTCCTTTGTTTGCCATATTGACCAGCCTTGGGGGATCCTCCCAACAGTAGTTTAACATCAGGTATGGCATGGTGCACAAGGTCAGGAGGTTTATCTTTTTCATCACTACTTGGCCTTTGGTCAAGAGAGCTGATTTGACTATTAGACCAAGCTGCAATTGCAGCTTTGTTTGCTGCTTTGTTGGACTGCTTAGAGGGAGTATTCACTGGTGAGTTGTTATTACTGATGGTAGGTGGAGTCATGATCCTTTGGGATGAAGGAACATGGATCACAGTGCTTACAGCACCCTCCAAAACTTCCAGTAGATCTGCTTCTGAGTCATCAGATTCCTTCTCAAGGACTAGTGGCAAAACAGGGGGGGGGGAGGATCCTGAGGACCTAGTACATCCTTTTGAGGGGAAGACAGCTTCCCCGACTTCTGTTTACCATGACTCACAATCTTCCACTCCGAGTCTTCAGCTACTGGCAAGCTAGAGGAAGGAGTAGCAATATGTTTAACACATTTGGATGTGCTATGTCCGAATACATGACAGTGAGAACACATAGGAGGGAGAACTTGGTATTCAATGGGTACTACCACTGTCTCACCTTGTACAGTCACTATGACCTCATCAGGAAGTTCTTGTTCCGCACTAATTTCAATACAAACACGTGCTTTAGTGGTCTTGGTATTCAAAAGCCCTAGTTGCTTGGATGTTCTTGCAGTTGCCTGATCCACATGTATAGGTCGACCTACTGTACTGGCGACCCTACTGAGACATTCTTGGTTCCACAGCTCAAAAGGTAAGTCATGAAACTTCACCCAGGCAGGTATTTTGGTAGGTTGATCTAGGAGAGGTTTCATCATTCTGTGCCAATCTTTAAGAACTAAATATTTTTGGGAGAAAAAGTAAGGGCCTCCTTCTAACACATGCATCTTGGCTTGCTCATCTTTAAATTCAAATAAGTAGAAACCTGAGACATCAAGTTTGACAGCCACAAATAAATCTTTCCATTGGTACCTAGCAGTGGAGACCAAGAGGGGATAAGCCATCTTCCCATCGAGGAAATGACCTATCAGATATCTAGACCACATCCCCACCTCAGTTAGTTCCACATCTATTTCAACTATAGCATCCTTGCCTTTCTGAAGGTCTGGAAAGTATTCAAGTTTCATAGCCAGAGATGGACTTTGGGATTGAAGAAGAGATGCCCAGTTTTTGGGTTTGGGCTTGTTTTGTCCATTATGAGGTTTGGGGTAGGGGTGATGAGATTGAGGAGGTCGGTTGAAATTGGAAGGGGGTTGCCGAGATTGTTCAGCATATCTGGGTTTAGTGTCCTCAATCGAAAACCCCATATTTGGGTCACCCTGTACGTATGGGATTCCACGAGCATTAATCAAAATCGTAGGGTTAGGGTTACAGTTTTGTACCTCTGATGGAGTACGTTGAAACTGATAAGTGTTACCATGGAGATGAGTCACCCGTGTAGCTCTTTCCTCGGCTTCCAGCTTCTTGCTCTCCTCAAGAAAAACCTGCTGGAGCTTCCGAGAAGGGGAGGTTTTGAGTGATTTGGGGCTATGAACCCCAAACCCAGTTGGAGAAGAGACGGGAAATGCTTCTCGTTGTTGATGAAGAACATGTCGAGCACGCTCCTGAGCTTCCATTACCAAACCTTCCTCGAATAATGTTTGTTGAAGTTTTCGAGGAGGACTGAGGTTTTTTGACGAATTAGGGCTGTGAGCCCCAAACCCAGTTGATGTTAAAGTTGACGATGATGTGGGATCTGCACCTCCACTATTGAAACGAGAATTGGAGTCATTTGAGACGAGCATGTGCGGATTACCAAGCTCGACTGGGTTAGGGTTACTAGGGTTTTCCGACTGACGGGGCTGTATTTGGGGATTTTTCTGTGGATCTAGGAGTTGATGCCTACGACGGAGTTCATGTGAGTCTAGGGCTTTGAGACCCAGACTGTCGGCCATGGAAATAGTGCCGTCGGCCATGGATTACCTATTCACCATGCCGACATGTCAGGAATCGCCAATATCGCCTCACATGTCAGAGGAGATTAGTGTTTTTTCCCAAGAAACCTTAGCACCAGATTTCTTTAGATCAGGACCAGACCAAAGAAATGCTCTAAGGATTGACTCGACTTCCTTGATTATCTTTTTAGGAATGATAAACAATGAAGACCAATAAGTTTGGATGGAGAAAAGCACATTCTTTATTAATTGCACCCTACCTGCATAGGTAAGATCTCTATTGGTCCAAGTCTTAGTTCTGGCGGTCATGCTCTCCACTAAACGCTGATAATCAGAAGCTTTGAGTTTGGTTGAGAGGAGGGGCACACCCAGATACTTTACAGGAAGGGTGCCCTCCTTGAACCCTAGAACATTCAGAATGCTCAATCTAATGGTACTATTAACCCCAGCAAAAAAGATACTACTTTTCTCAGGGCTAGGGGATAGTCCTGATAATACTTGAAACTCAGTGAGAGCATCTTGAATATGACTAATTGAGGACAATTCACCCTTACAAAAAATCATCAAGTCATCAGCAAAACAGAGATTGATGATCTTATTATTTCCGCATTTCCAATGAAAATGGAAATCAGGTAGTTGGGATTTTTCCCTTAGTATACAGGTTAGAATTTCCATCACAATTACAAAGAGGTATGAGGACAGAGGATCACCTTGCCTTAATCCCTTCTGCCCAATGATATAACTAGTGGCTTCCCCATTGATGCTAAGAGAGTAGTTAGCAGTGGTAACACAAGCTTGAAGCCATTTGATCATTGTTGGATGGAAATTCATAGCGGATAGAATATCCCAAAGAAAGTCCCACCTGACATTATCATAAGCTTTTTTGATGTCAACTTTCATAGCACATCTTGGGGTAGAAGTGGATTTATGGTACCCCCTCATGAGCTCTTGAGTAAGAAAGATGTTATCAGCAATTCTCCTACCCTTGACAAACCCTGATTGGACAGGGTCAATAAGCATAGGGAGTACATGCTTCAATCTGCTAGCAAGTATTCTAGCAATGCACTTGTAAACAGTGTTACAACATGATATGGGTCTAAAGTCTCCAACTCTGGAAGGGTTAGGGACCTTTGGGACAAGAGCTACCATGGTAGAGTTGGCCTTTCGGAGTAGCTTACCAGACCTAAAGAAAGTCTTAACAGCTGCAATGACCTCATGACTAACAATAGGCCAAGCTTTCTTGAAGAAACCTGCATTGTAACCATCAGGTCCAGGAGCTTTGCTGGGATTGAGAGACCAAAATGTGTCTTTAATCTCTTGATCAGTTACCTCAACAATCATTGCTAATTTTTGAGTATCAGTTAATCTCTTATTTACTAACTGATGAATCCTACTACTCCCTTGGTAAGCCTCAGGATGGGCTGTACCAAGCAAGTTGGTGTAAAAATTGACAAAAGTGGACTTAATGACTTCAATGTCATGGGTGAGGGACCCATCCTCTAAGACCAGACTAGTTATCTTACTTCTATTTCTTGTGTTAGTCACGGTCTTGAAGAAATAAGAAGTACACTGATCACCCAACTTCATCCATTGGATTCTCGATTTTTGCTTTGCTAGACTTTCCTCGGCTTTGAGCATTGTGAGGAGCTGTTTATTAGCCTCTCTTTCCTGATATATCAAGGAAGGGTCCGGATTATGAGTACTCAAGGCTTGCTGCAAAGTTTCTAAAAGTTGTCTAGATTCAACAACCCTGTTAGAGACATCACTAAATTCTCTATTATTAATTTGTTTAAACTCACCTTGCAACATCTTGAGTTTCTCACAAACACAGTACATCGGATTTCCAATAATCACTCTCCTCCAAACTCTCTGAACTATATCCAGAAACTAAGGGTGATTAGCTAGGAAGTCAAAAAACTTAAATGGTTTATTTGATTTCTTAGGATGTGGAAGGATAGTTGTAATGGCAGGAGAATGATCAGAAATCCCTGGATTAGGGAAATGAGCATAGGAGCAGTTATACACCTTCATCCAATGCTCATTAACTAAGACTCGATCCAGCTTTGTACTGACAAAATGTGTTGGGTCCTGTTTGTTGGCCCAAGTGAGAAAGCAACTCGTGTACCTAAGATCATCAAGCCCCAAAGCAAATAGACAATTATTGAAATCATTCATAAGGAAGGCCAAGAAGTAGCTCCCCCAACCTTCTCTCTAGGGAACCTGATGACATTGAAATCTCCAAGCACAATCCAAGGGGATGCAGTGCTTAGGAGATGAAGTCTAGACCACAATGCTTGCCTATTCACATAATTGTTCTCCCCATAAACAAAAGTTGCAAAAAAAGGGGGCTCCCCACAATTAGGCTGTACCTCACAGTGTATAAATTGGTCAGATTGGTCTAGGACCTGAATCTGGACTATATTAGGGTCCCAACCTACAAAAATCCTACCTAAGGATGCTTGGGGATAATTGTTCACAAAATTCCAGTGAGGGCAGATATGTTTCATCACTGTAGAAGCTTTATCCTCCTTTATTTTATGCTCTAATAACCCCACAATAGCAAGCTTGTTCTTATTTACAAAACACTTAACTTCTTTTTGTTTGATAGGGTCATTAAGACCCCTGATGTTCAAAAAACCAAGATTTAGGGGTTGTGCTTCGAACTTCTCGATGTATCAAAAGAGAGGTCACCCCAAGCGTAGGGCATAAGCATCCGATTGAAGCATAATAAATCCGGTAGTCCGGGATCGTACCCACAGAGATAACTAATACGGCTTTTCTGGATTGTAGATGCAAGTATGGTTTCCAGCTTTTAGTCAGCCAACTTGGTTTATCGTATGCGGTGGAAAGTAAAAAGGCTAAATTAAACGAGAATAAACTAGATAAAAGGAAGGTTAGGTCTAGGAATTACTAGCGCCCACGACTCGAGCTAAACTACATTTTTCACCCAATACACGGTTTTACCCGGAAGATAAGAAGGTTCGAAAATCAAGCTAGCTATAGAATCCATTTAGCAAACACCTCGAGCGACCGAGCTCCAAGCATCATGTGAGGTAAGTAGGCGAAGCTCTTACCTACACATGATCAAGGAGGTTATCACCTCGGTAATTTGACAAACAAATCCAAGCCCCACATCAATTTCCAAAACAAAGTTGCAAACTTTTTGGTGAGGCTTGGCAGCAGCTTTTTGCCCGGGCGATTCGAGTCAATCTTTGTCCAGCCACAAGGAAGGCAGCAGCCCGCCCGATGGCAGTTTGGGCCTAAATTTCATTCAAAAAAAAGAAGAAGTGGGCAGCAGCGGCCTGCCCAGCCAGCCAACTTCAAGCCGTGGGCCAGTTCGGGGCCAGGCCATCAACAGGGGCCTACAAGCTGGTAGCAGCCAGCACGTTGGCAGGCCAGCCCGAGCAGGCAAGCCGTCGGGCACAGCCTGCCTTCAGCCCGGGCATTTTTTTCTCGAGGGCCACCTCACCCCACGCATAAGCGTCTGAAAAGGCTGTGGGAGGGGTTGTAGCGATTGATCCGATGTGCGCGCAAGGTGGCCCGGGACACCCTACATTACCAAAAAAAAAAAGAAGTGGCGGAGTAAGCACACGATTCAAACTGGTTGATAGTTTGGTTGTTCTCCATGACTTCTCTGGCCTTGCAGAGTTGCAGCCAGCACGTTGGCAGGCCAGCCCGAGCAGGCAAGCCATCGGGCACAGCCTGCCTTACGCCCGGGCATTGTTTTCTAGGGCGGGGGGCAGCAGTGGGCTGCCAGTGATTGTTTTGCTTGGGCAGAGGGTTGGTAGCAGCTTTTCGCCCGGGCGATTCGAGTCGATCTTCGTCCAGCCACAAGGAAGGCAGCAGCCCGCCCGATGGCAGGTTGGGCCTAAATTTCTTTCAAAAAAAAAAAAAGTGGGCAGCAGCGCCCTGCCCAGCCAGCCAACTTCAAGCCGTGGGCCAGTTCGGGGCCAGGCCATCAATAGGGGCCTACCAGCTGGTAGCAGCCAGCACGTTGGCAGGCCAGCCCGAGCAGGCAAACCGTCGGGCACAGCCTGCCTTCAGCCCGGGCATTTTTTTCTCGGGCAGGGGGCCGCAGTGGGTTGCCAGTGATTGTTTTACTCGGGCAGAGGCTTGGCAGCAGCTTTTCGCCCGGTCGATTCGAGTCAATCTTCGTCCAGCCACAAGGAAGGCAGCAGCCCGCCCCATGGCAGGTTGGGCCTAAATTTCTTTCAAAAAAAAAAAGAAGTGGGCAGCAGCGGCCTGCCCAGCCAGCAAACTTCAAGCCGTGTTCCAGTTTGGGGCCAGGCCATCAACAGGGGCTTACCAGCTGGTAGCAGCCAGCACGTTGGTAGGCCAGCCCGAGCAGGCAAGCCGTCGGGCACAGCCGGCCTTTAGCCCGGGCAATTTTTTCTCAGGCAGGGGGCAGCAGTGGGCTGCCAGTGATTGTTTTGCTCGGGCAGAGGCTTGGCAGCAATTTTTTCCCCGGGCGATTCAAGTCAATCTTCGTCCAGCCACAAGGAAGGCAGCAGCCCGCCCGATGGCAGGTTGGGCCTAAATTTATTTCAAAAAAAAAAAAAGTGGGCAGCAGCGGCCTGCCCAGCCAGCCAACTTCAAGCCGTGGTCCAGTTCGGGGCCAGGCCATCAACGAGGCCTACCGGTGGTAGCGGCCGGCCACGAAAGCGAGCGGCCAGCGAGCAAGCCGTCGGCACCTGCCTTCAGCCGGGCATTATTTTCTCGGGCGAAGCGTGATGGTGCCGGTGATTATTTTGCTCGGGCGAGAGGCTCGCGGCGGCTTTTGCCCGAGCGATTCGAGTCAATCTTCGTCCAGCCACAAGGAAGGCAGCCCGCCCGATGGCAAGTTGGGCCTAAATTTCTTTCAAAAAAAAAAAAGACACGGCCCTGCCCGGCCCAGACATCAAGCCGTGTGCGATTGGGGCCGAGCCATCAACGAGGCCTACCGGTGGTAGCGGCAGCACAACACATTAGCGAGCCGGCCAGCAAGCGGTCAGCACGGCCTGCCTTCAGCCCGAGCATTTTTTTCTCGGGCGGGGGGCAGCAGTGGCTGCCAGTGTTTGTTCTGCTCGGGCAGAGTTGCAGCAGCTTTTTGCCCGGGCGATTCAAGTCAATCTTCGTCCAGCCACAAGGAAGGCAGCAGCCGGCTGCAGCAGCAGGCAGATCAGCCAGCCCGGGCCAAGCAGCGGACAGCAGCGGCCTGCCCAGCCAGCCAACTTCAAGCCGTGGGCCAGTTCGGGGCCAGGCCATCAACAGGGGCCTGCCAGCTGGTAGCAGCCAGCCCGAGCAGGCAAGCCGTCGGGCACAGCCTGCCTTCAGCCCGGGCATTTTTTTCTCTGGCGGGGGGCAGCAGTGGGCTGCCAGTGATTGTTTTGCTCGGGCAGAGGCTTGGCAGCAGATTTTGCCCGGGCGATTCGAGTCAATCTTTGTCCAGCCACAAGGAAGGCAGCAGCCCGCCCGATGGCAGGTTGGGCCTAAATTTCTTTCAAAAAAAAAAAAAAGTGGGCAGCAGCGGCCTGCCCAGCCAGCCAACTTCAAGCCGTTGGCCAGTTCGGGGCCAGGCCATTAACAGGGGCCTACCAGCTGGTAGCAGCCAGCACGTTGGCAGGCCAGCCCGAGCAGGCAAGCCATCGGGCACAGCCTGCCTTACGCCCGGGCATTGTTTTCTAGGGCGTGGGGCAGCAGTGGGCTGCCAGTGATTGTTTTGCTTGGGCAGAGGGTTGGCAGCAGCTTTTCGCTCGGGCGATTCGAGTCGATTTTCGTCAAGCCACAAGGAAGGCAGCAGCCCGCCCGATGGCAGGTTGGGCCTTAATTTCTTTCAAAAAAAAAAAAAAGTGTGCAGCAGCGGCCTGCCCAGCCAGCCAACTTCAAGCCGTGGGCCAGTTCGGGGCCAGGCCATCAACAGGGGCCTACCAGCTGGTAGCAGCCAGCACGTTGGCAGGCCAGCCCGAGCAGGCAAGCCGTCGGGCACAGCCTACCTTCAACCCGGGAATTTTTTCTCGGGCGGCGGGCAGCAATGGGCTGCCAGTGATTGTTTTGCTCGGGCAGAGGCTTACCAGCAGCATTTTGCCCGGGCTATTCGTGTCAATCTTCGTCCAGCCACAAGGAAGGCAGCAGCCCGCCCGATGGCAGGTTGGGCCTAAATTTCTTTCAAAAAAAAAAAAGTGGCACGGATTCCAAACATAATTCCAAGTCCAATATTGGACAGAACAAGCCTACCAGCTGGTAGCAGCCTGCACGTTGGCAGGCCAGCCCGAGCAGGCAAGCCGTCGGGAACAGCCTGCCGTCAGCCCGGGCATTGTTTTCTCGGGCAGGGGCAGCAGTGGGCTGCCAGTGATTGTTTTGCTCGGGCAGAGGCTTGGCAGCAGCTTTTTGCCCGGGCGATTCGAGTCAATCTTTGTCCAGTCACAAGGAAGGCAGCAGCCCGCCCGACGGCAGGTTGGGCCTAAATTTCTTTCAAAAAAAAAAAAAAGTGGGCAGCAGCGGCCTGCCCAGCCAGCCAACTTCAAGCCGTGGTCCAGTTCGGGGCCAGGCCATCAACAGGGGCCTACCAGCTGGTAGCAGCCTGCACGTTGGCAGGCCAGCCCGAGCAGGCAAGCCGTCGGGCACAGCCTGCCGTCAGCCCGGGCATTGTTTTCTCGGGCGGGGGCAGCAGTGGGCTGCCAGACATTGTTTTGCTCGGGCAGAGGCTTGGCAGCAGCTTTTTGCCCGGGCGATTCTAGTCAATCTTCGTCCAGCCACAAGGAAGGCAGCAGCCCGCCCGATGGCAGGTTGGGCCTGAATTTCTTTCAAAAAAAAAAAAGTGGGCAGCAGCGGCCTGCCCAGCCAGCCAACTTCAAGCCGTGGTCCAGTTTGGGGCCAGGCCATCAACAGGGGCCTACCAGCTGGTAGCAGCCGGCACGTTAGCGAGCCCGGCCGAGCAGTAAGTCGTCGGGCAAAGCACGCCTTTAGCCCGGGCATTTTTTTCTCGGGCGGCGTGGGCTGCCAGTGATTGTTTTGCTCGGGCAGAGGCTAGGGTTTTTGCCCGGGCGATTCGAGTCAATCTTCATCCAGCCACAAGGAAGGCAGCAGCCCGATGGCGGTTGGGCCTAAATTTCTTTCAAAAAAAAAAAAAAGTGGGCGGCGGCTGCCCCCAGTAACTTCAAGCCGTGGTCCAGATTCGGGGCGAGGCCATCAACGAGGGCCAACGGTAGCGGCAAGCGCGTTAGCGAGCCGGCCAGCGAGCAAGCCGTCGGGCAAAGCACCGCCTTTAGCCCGGCATTTTTCTCGGGCGAAGCGTGATGGGCTGCAGTGATTGTTTTGCTCGGGCAGAGGCTTGGCAGCAGCTTTTTGCCCGTGCGATTCGAGTCAATCTTCATCCAGCCACAAGGAAGGCAGCAGCCCGCCCGATGGCAGGTTGGGCGTAAATTTCTTTCAAAAAAAGCCAACTTCAAGCCGTGGTCCAGTTCGGGGCCAGGCCATCAACAGGGGCCTACCAGCTGGTAGCAGCCGGCACGTTGGCAGGCCAGCCCGAGCAGGCAAGCCGTCGGGCACAGCCTGCCTTCAGCCCGGGCATTTTTTTCTCGGGCGGGGGGCAGCAGTGGGCTGCCAGTGATTGTTTTGCTCGGGGAGAGGCTTGGCAGCAGCTTTTCGCCCGGGCGATTCGAGTCAATCTTCGTCCAGCCACAAGGAAGGCAGCAGCCCGCCCGATGGCAGGTTGGGCGTAAATTTCTTTCAAAAAAAAAAAGAACTGGGTAGCAACGGCCTGTCCAGCCAGCCAACTTCAAGCCGTGGTCCAGTTCGGGGCCAGGCCATCAACAGGGGCCTACCAGCTGGTAGCAGCCGGCAAGTTGGCAGGCCAGCCCGAGCAGGCAAGCTGTCGGGCACAGCCTGCCTTTAGCCCGGGCATTTTTTTCTCGGGCGGGGGGCAGCAGTGGGCTGCCAGTGATTGTTTTGCTCGGGCAGAGGCTTTGCAGCAGCTTTTTGCCCGGGCGATTCGAGTCAATCTTCGTCCAGCCACAAGGAAGGCAGCAACCCGCCCGATGGCAGGTTGGGCGTAAATTTCTTTCAAAAAAAAAAAAAAGTGGGTAGCAGCGGCCTGCCCAGCCAGCCAACTTCAAGCCGTGGTCCAGTTCGGGGCTAGGCCATCAACAGGGGCCTACCAGCTGGTAGCAACCAGCACGTTGGCAGGCTAGCCCGAGCAGGCAAGCCATCGGGCACAGCCTTTAGCCCGGGCGATTTGAGTCAATCTTTGTCCAGCCACAAGGAAGGCAGCAGCCAGCCCGATGGAAGGTTGGGCCTAAATTTCTTTCAAAAAAAAAAAAAAGTGGGCAGCAGCGGCCTGCCCAGCCAGCCAACTTCAAGCCGTGGTCCGGTTCGGGGCCAGGCCATAAACAGGGGGCTACCAGCTGGTAGCAGCCAGCACGTTGGCAGGCCAGCCCGAGCAGGCAAGCCGTCGGGCACAGCCTGCCTTTAGCCCGGGCATTTTTTTCTCGGGCAGGGGCAGCAGTGGGCTGCCAGTGATTGTTTTGCTCGGGCAAAGGCTTGGCAGCAGCTTTTTGCCCGGGCGATTCGAGTCAATCTTCGTCCAGCCACAAGGAAGGCAGCAGCCCGCCCGATGGCTGGTTGGGCCTAAATTTCTTTCAAAAAAAAAAAAAAGTGGGCAGCAGCCAGCCAACTTCAAGCCGTGGTCCAGTTCGGGGCCAGGCCATCAACAGGGGCCTACCAGCTGGTAGCAGCCAGCACGTTGGAAGGCCAGCCCGAGCAGGCAGGCACGGCGGCAAGGCTCATTCACCAATGAGATCTACATGTGCAGAGACCCCAGCTAGGCCAAGCCTCCGAACCATCTACCACCGTGGGGCTCAACAGCCGCCGTGGGCTTAGCCAGCCACGGTGGCTCACTGGTCTTCTTCATTCGCCTGGGCCAGCCAGGCCAGGCGGAGGCTTCACAGCCGTAGGCTACCAGCCAGGCCATCACATCCTTGCACGGGCCAAGCTGCTAGCCCGGGCGGGTAGTCACCAATCAGCTCTAAGCAACAAGCTGGGCAGTCCGGGCATTTTTCTCGGGCGGGGGGCAGCAGTGGGCTTGATTGTTTTGCTCGGGCAGAGGCTTGGCAGCGGCTTTTTGCCCGGGCGATTCGAGTCAATCTTCGTCCAGCCACAAGGAAGGCAGCAGCCGGCTGCAGCAGCAGGCGGCGGCGAGCAGGCAGCAGCCCGCCCGATGGCAGGTTGGGCCTAAATTTCTTTCAAAAAAAAAAAAAAGTGGGCAGCAGTGGGCTGCCAGTGATTGTTTTGCTCGGGCAGAGGCTTGGCAGCAGCTTTTTGCCCGGGGATTTTTTTCTTGGGCGGGGGGCAGCAGTGGGCTGTCAGTGATTGTTTTGCTCGGGCAGAGGCTTGGCAGCAGCTTTTTGCCCGGGCGATTCGAGTCAATCTTCGTCCAGCCACAAGGAAGGCAGCAGCCCGCCCGATGGCTGGTTGGGCCTAAATTTCATTAAAAAAAAAAAAAAAGTGGCGGCCCCAACTTCAAGCCGTGGTCGATTCGGGGCGAGGCCATCAACGAGGGCCTACCAGGTGGTAGCGGCCGGCCACGTTAGTAGGCCCGGCCAGGCGAGCAAGCCGTCGGGCACACCTGCCTTTAGCCCAGGATTTTTTTCTTGGGCGAAGGGGCAGTGATGGTGTCAGGTGATTGTTTTGCTCGGGCGAGGCTTGCGGCAGCCTTTTGCCCGGCGATTCGAGTCAATCTTCGTCCAGCCACAAGGAAGGCCGCCCGATGGCAGGTTGAGCCTAAATTTCTTTCAAAAAAAAAAGAAGTGGGCAGGCGGCTGCCCAGCCAGTAACTTCAAGCCGTGGTCGATTCGGGGCCGAGGCCATGAACAGTCCTACCGGTGGTAGCGGCCGGCCGCGTTAGCGAGAGCCGGCAGCGAGCTAGCCGTCGGGCACGGCTGCCTTTAGCCCGGCATTTTTCTCGGGCGAAGTATGATGGGCTGCCGGTGATTATTTTGCTCGAGCAGAGGCTTGGCGGCGCTTTTTGCCGGCGATTCGAGTCAATCTTCGTCCAGCCACAAGGAAGGGCCCGCCCGATGGCAAGTTGGGCCTAAATTTCTTTCGAAAAAAAAAAGAAGTGGGGGCGGCTGCCCATCGGTAACTTCAAGCCGTGGTCGAGAGGCTTCGGGGCCGAGGCCATCAACAGGGCCTACCGGTGGTAGCGGCTGCATGTTGGAAAACGGCCGGCCAGCGAGCATGCCGTCGGCACGGCCTGCCTTTAGCCGGGCATTTTTCTCGGGCGAGCGGGCAGGCGATGGGCTGTCGGTGATTGTTTTGCTCGGGCGAGAGGCTTGGCGGCGGCTTTTTGCCCGGGCGGTCGAGTCAATCTGCGTCCGGCCACAAGGAAGGCGGCGGCCCGATGGCGAGTTGGGCCTAAATTTCTTTCAAATAAAAAAAAGTATCACCATCCCAGCCCGCCAACTTCAAGCCGTGGTCGATTCGGGGCCGAGGCCATCAACGAGGACCTACCGGTGGTAGCGGCCGGCACGTTGAGCCAGCCCGGCCAGCGAGCAAGCCGTCGGGCACAGCCTGCCTTTAGCCCGGCATTTTTCTCGGGCGGGGGCAGCGATGGGCTAGCCGATGAATGTTTTGCTCGGGCGAGAGGCTTGGCGCGGCTTTTGCCGGGCGGTCGAGTCAATCTTCGTCCGGCCACAAGGAAGGCGGCGGCCCCGATGGCGAGTTGGGCCTAAATTTCTTTCAAAAAAAAAAAAAAATTGGGCAGGCGGCTTGCCCGGCCAGTAACTTCAAGCCGTGGTCGATTCGGGGCGAGGCCATCAACGAGGACTAACGGTGGTAGCGGCCAACACGTTAGGCGAGCCCGGCGGCGGCGAGCCCGACGGGCACAGCTGCCTTTAGCCGGGCATTTTTGCTCGGGCGGGGGCGTGATGGGCTGCCGGTGATTGTTTTGCTCAGGCGAGAGGCTTGGCGGCTTTTGCCCGGGCGGTTCGAGTCAATCTTCGTCCCGGCCACAAGGAAGCGGCGGCCCGCCCGATGGCGAGTTGAGCCTAAATTTCTTTCAAAAAAAAGAAGTGGGCGGCGGCCTGCCCGGCCAGTAACTTCAAGCCGTGTTCGATTCGGGGCCGAGGCCATCAACGAGGCCTACCGGTGGTAGCACCAACACGTTAGCGAGCAGCCAGCGAGCAAGCCGTCGGGCACAACCTGCCTTTAGCCCGGGCATTTTTCTCGGGCGGGGGGCAGCAGTGGGCTGCCAGATTGTTTTGCTCGGGGAGAGGCTTGGCAGCAGCTTTTTGCCCGGCGATTCGAGTCAATCTTCGTCCAGCCACAAGGAAGGCAGCAGCCCGCCCGATGGCAAGTTGGGCCTAAATTTCTTTCAAAAAAAAAAAAAAAAAAGTGGGCGGCGGCTGCCCGTAACTTCAAGCCGTGGTCGGTTCGGGGCCGAGGCCATCAACGAGGGCCTACGGTGGTAGCGGCCCGGCACGTTAGCGAGCCGAGCCAGCGAGCAAGCCGTCGGGCACAGCCTGCCTTTAGCCGGGCATTTTTCTCGGGCGGGGGGCAGCAGTGGGCTGCCAGTGATTGTTTTGCTCGAGGCTTGGCAGCAGCTTTTTGCCCGGGCGATTCGAGTCAATCTTCTTCCAGCCACAAGGAAGGCAGCAGCCCGCCCGATGGCAGGTTGGGCCTAAATTTCTTTCAAAAAAAAAAAATAGTGGGCAGCAGCCTGCCCAGCCACAATCCCAGTCGTGGGCCAAGCAGCCAGGCCAAGCTGCTAGCCCGGGCGGGTAGTCACCAATCAGCTCTAAGCAACAAGCTGGGCAGTCCGGGCATTTTTTTCTCAGGCGGGGGGCAACAGTGCCCTGCCAGTTATTGTTTTGCTCGGGCAGAGGCTTGGTAGCAGCTTTTTGCCCGGGCGATTCGAGTCAATCTTCGTCCAGCCACAAGGAAGGCAGCAGCCCGCCCGATGGCAGGTTGGGCCTAAATTTCTTTCAAAAAAAAAAAGAAGTGGGCGGCGGCGCTTGCCCAGGCCAGTAACTTCAAGCCGTGGTCGATTCGGGGCGAGGCCATCAACGAGGGCCTAGGTGGTAGTAGCGGCCGGCCACGTTGCGAGCCGGCCAGCGAGCAAGCCATTCGACGGGCACTGCCTTTAGCCCGGGCATTTTTTTCTCGGCAGCAGTGGGCTGCCACTAATTGTTTTGCTCGGGCGAGAGGCTTGGCGACTTTTTGCCGGGCGATCGAGTCAATCTTCGTCCGGCCACAAGGAAGGCGGCCCGCCCGATGGCGAGTTGGGCCTAAATTTCTTTCAAAAAAAAAGTGGGCGGCGGCTTTGCCCGGTAACTTCAAGCCGTGGTCCGATTCGGGGCGAGGCCATCAACGAGGCCTACCGGTGGTAGCGGCCCGGCCACGTTAGCGAGCGGCCAGCGAGCAAGCCATCGGGCACACAGCCTGCCTTTAGCCCGGGCATTTTTCTCGGGCGAAGCGGATGGGCTGCCACTTTGTTTTGCTCGGACGAGAGGCTTGGCGCGCTTTTGCCGGGCGATCGAGTCAATCTTCGTCGGCCACAAGGAAGCGGCCCGCCGATGGCGAGTTGGGCCTAAATTTCTTTCAAAAAAAAAAAAAAGTGGGCAGCGGCGGCTGCCCACCAGTAACTTCAAGCCGTGGTCGGTTCGGGGCGAGGCCATCAACGAGGGCCTACGGTGGTAGCGGCCCGGCCACGTTGGTAGCCCGGCCAGCGAGCAAGCCGTCGGGCACACCTGCCTTTAGCCCGGGCATTTTTCTCGGGAGAAGCGTGAAGCGCGATGCTGCGTGATTGCAACTGAGGGATCCGTGGGAAGGCAGCAGCCGGGCGATTCGAGTCAATCTTTGTCCAGCCACAAGGAAGGCGCCCGCCCGATGGCAAGTTGGGCCTAAATTTCTTTCAAAAAAAAAAAAAAAAGTGGCGGCGGCGGCTGCCCGGCCAACTTCAAGCCGTGGTCGATTCGGGCGAGGCCATCAACGAGGCCTACCGGTGGTAGCGGCCGGCACGTTGTAGAGCGGCCAGCGAGCAAGCCATCGGGCACAGCCTGCCTTTAGCCCGGGCATTTTTTTCTCGGGCAGGGGGCAGAAGTGGGCTGCCACTGATTGTTTTGCTCGGGCAGAGGCTTGGCAGCAGCTTTTTGCCCGGGCGATTCGAGTCAATCTTCGTCCAGCCACAAGGACGCCCGATGGCAAGTTGGGCCTAAATTTCTTTCAAAAAAAAAAAAAAAAAAAAATTGGCGGCGGCTTGCCCGGCCAGTAACTTCAAGCCGTGGTCGATTCGGGGCGAGGCCATCAACGAGGCCTACGGTGGTAGCGGCCGGCACGTTGGCGAGCCGGCCAGCGAGCAAGCCATCGGGCACCGCCTTTAGCTGCCGGCATTTTTCTCGGGCGAGCAGCGATGTGGCTGCCTAACTTCAAGCTGGTCGATTGTTTTGCTCGGGCGAGAGGCTTGGCAGCAGCTTTTTGCCCGGCGATTCGAGTCAATCTTCGTCCAGCCACAAGGAAGGCAGCAGCCCGCCCGATGGCAGGTTGGGCCTAAATTTCTTTCAAAAAAAACATTCAAGGCCCTCTCCGGCCTTGACTGGCCATCAGCCCGGGCAATCCCAGTCGTGGGCCAAGCAGCCAGGCCAAGCTGCTAGCCCGGGCGGGTAGTCACCAATCAGCTCTAAGCAACAAGCTGGGCAGTCCGGGCATTTTTCTCGGGCGGGGGGCAGCAGTGGGCTGCCAGTGATTGTTTTGCTCGGGCAGAGGCTTGGCAGGGGAAGGCAGCAGCCGGGCGATTCGAGTCAATCTTTGTCGTCCTGCCACAAGGAAGGCAGCAGCCCGCCCGATGGCAAGTTGGGCCTAAATTTCTTTCAAAAAAAAAAAAAAAAGTGGGCGCAGCGGCTGGCCAGCCAACTTCAAGCCGTGGTCCAATTCGGGGCCAGGCCATCAACGAGGGCCTACCGGTGGTAGCGGCCGGCACGTTAGCGAGCCAGCGAGCAAGCCGTCGGGCAGCAACTGCCTTGCCTAGCCCGGGCATTTTTTCTCGGGCGGCGGCATGGGCTGCCGTGATTGTTTTGCTCGGGCAGAGGCTTGGGCAGCAGCCGGGCGATTCGAGTCAATCTTCGTCCAGCCACAAGGAAGGGCCCGCCCGATGGCAAGTTGGGCCTAAATTTCTTTCAAAAAAAAAAAAAAGTGGGCGGCGGCTTGCCCGGCCAGTAACTTCAAGCCGTGGTCGATTCGGGGCGAGGCCATCAACGAGGGCCTACCGGTGGTAGCGGCCCGGCACGTTAGCGAGCCCGGCCAGCGAGCAAGCCGTCGGGCACAGCCTGCTTTCGTCCGGGCATTTTTCTCGGGCGGGGGGCAGCAGTGATTATTTTGCTCGGGCAGAGGCTCGGCAGCAGCTTTTTGCCCGAGCGATTCGAGTCAATCTTCGTCCAGCCACAAGGAAGGCAGCAGCCCGCCCGATGGCAGGTTGAGCCTAAATTTCTTTCAAAAAAAAAAAGAAGTGGGCAGCAGCGGCCTGCCCAGCCAGCCAACTTCAAGCCGTGTTCCAGTTAGGGCGCACGCGCGCAAACGGGGCCTACCAGCTGGTAGCAGCCAGCACGTTGGCAGGCCAGCCCGAGCAGGCAAGCCGTCGGGCACAGCCTGCCTTCAGCCCGGGCATTTTTTTCTCGGGCGGGGGGCAGCAGTGGGCTGCCAGTGATTGTTTTGCTCGGGCAGAGGCTTGGCAGCAGCTTTTTGCCCGGGCGATTCGAGTCAATCTTCGTCCAGCCACAAGGAAGGCAGCAGCCGGCTGCAGCAGCAGGCAGCAAGCAGCAGCCCGCCCGATGGCAAGTTGGGCCTAAATTTCTTTCAAAAAAAAAAAAAAGTGGCACGGATTCCAAACATAATTCCAAGTCCAATATTGGTTTATGCAGCCAGGCCAAGCTGCTAGCCCGGGCGGGTAGTCACCAATCAGCTCTAAGCAACAAGCTGGGCAGTCCGGGCATTTTTCTCGGGCGGGGGGCAGCAGTGGGCTGCCAGTGATTATTTTGCTCGGGCAGAGGCTTGGCAGCAGCTTTTTGCCCGGGCGATTCGAGTCAATCTTCGTCCAGCCACAAGGAAGGCAGCCCGCCCGATGGCAAGTTGGGCCTAAATTTCTTTCAAAAAAAAAAAAGTGGGCGGCGGCTGCCCAGCCAGTAACTTCAAGCCGTGGTCGATTCGGGGCGAGGCCATCAACGAGGGCCTACCGGTGGTAGCGGCCGGCACGTTGGTAGCGAGCAGCCAGCGAGCAAGCCGTCGGGCACAGCCTGCCTAGCAGCAAGCCAAGGCCCGGGCTCGGGCGGGGGGCAGCAGTGGGCTGCCAGTAATTGTTTTGCTCGGGCAGAGGCTTGGCAGCAGGTTTTTGCCCGGGCGATTCAAGTCAATCTTCGTCCAGCCACAAGGAAGGCAGCAGCCCGCCCGATGGCAGGTTGGGCCTAAATTTCTTTCAAAAAAAAAAAAAAGTGGGCAGCAGCGGCCTGCCCAGCCAGCCAAGCCCGGGCAATCCCAGTCGTGGGCCAAGCAGCCAGGCCAAGCTGCTAGCCCGGGCGGGTAGTCACCAATCAGCTCTAAGCAACAAGCTGGGCAGTCCGGGCATTTTTCTCGGGCGGGGGGCAGCAGTGGGCTGCCAGTGAGTGAGGCTTGGCAGCAGCTTTTTGCCCGGGCGATTCGAGTCAATCTTTGTCCAGCCACAAGGAAGGCAGCAGCCCGCCCGATGGCAGGTTGGGACTAAATTTCTTTCAAAAAAAAAAAGAAGTGGGCAACTTCAAGCCATCACATCCCTGCACGGGCCAAGCACCCAGGCCAAGCTGCTAGCCCGGGCGGGTAGTCACCAATCAGCTCTAAGCAACAAGCTGGGCAGTCCGGGCATTTTTCTCGGGCGGGGGGCAGCAGTGGGCTGCCAGTGATTGTTTTGCTCAGGCAGAGGCTTGGCAGCAGCTTTTTGCCCGGGCGATTCGAGTCAATCTTCGTCCAGCCACAAGGAAGGCAGCAGCCCGCCCGATGGCAGGTTGGGCCTAAATTTCTTTCAAAAAAAAAAAAAAGTGGGCAGCAGCGGCCTGCCCAGCCAGCCAACTTCAAGCCGTGGTCCAGTTCGGGGCCAGGCCATCAACAGGGGCCTACCAGCTGGTAGCAGCCAGCACGTTGGCAGGCCCGGGCATTGTTTTCTCGGGCAGGGGCAGCAGTGGGCTGCCAGTGATTGTTTTGCTCGGGCAGAGGCTTGGCAGCAGCTTTTTGCCCGGCGATTCGAGTCAATCTTCGTCCTGCCACAAGGAAGGCAGCAGCCCGCCCGATGGCAGGTTGGGCCTAAATTTCTTTCAAATAAAAAAAAAGGTGGGCAGCAGCGGCCTGCCCAGCCAGCCAACTTCAAGCCGTGGTCCAGTTCGGGGCCAGGCCATCAACAAGGGCGGGTAGTCACCAATCAGCTCTAAGCAACAAGCTGGGCAGTCCGGGCATTTTTCTCGGGCGGGGGGCAGCAGTGGGCTGCCAGTGATTGTTTTGCTCGGGCAGAGGCTTGGCAGCAGCTTTTTGCCCGGGCGATTCGAGTCAATCTTCGTCCAGCCACAAGGAAGGCAGCAGCCCGCCCGATGGCAGGTTGGGCCTAAATTTCTTTCAAAAAAAAAAAAAGTGGGCAGCAGCGGCCTGCCCAGCCAGCCAACTTCAAGCCGTGGTCCAGTTCGGGGCCAGGCCATCAACAGGGGCCTACCAGCTGGTAGCAGCCGGCACGTTGGCAGGCCAGCCCGAGCAGGCAAGCCGTCGGGCAAAGCCTGCCTTTAGCCCGGGCATTTTTTTCTCGGGCGGGGGGCAGCAGTGGGCTGCCAGTGATTGTTTTGCTCGGGCAGAGGCTTGGCAGCAGCTTTTTGCCCGGGCGATTCGAGTCAATCTTCGTCCAGCCACAAGGAAGGCAGCAGCCCGCCCGATGGCAGGTTGGGCCTAAATTTCTTTCAAAAAAAAAAAAAAGTGGGCAGCAGCGGCCCGGGCAATCCCAGTCGTGGGCCAAGCAGCCAGGCCAAGCTGCTAGCCCGGGCGGGTAGTCACCAATCAGCTCTAAGCAACAAGCTGGGCAGTCCGGGCATTTTTCTCGGGCGGGGCGCGTGATGGGCTGCGGTGATTAATCCATTCGCCACTTTGGCAGCAGCTTTTTGCCCGGCGATTCGAGTCAATCTTCGTCCAGCCACAAGGAAGGCAGCCCGCCCGATGGCAAGTTGGGCCTAAATTTCTTTCAAAAAAATAGTGGGCAGCATGGCGGCCGGTGCCCAGCCAGTAACTTCAAGCCGTGGTCGATTCGGGGCGAGGCCATCAACGAGGGCCTACCGGTGGTAGCGGCCACGTTAGCGAGCCAGCAGCGAGCAAGCCGTCGGGCACAGCCTGCCTTTAGCCGGCATTTTTCTCGGGCGGGGGGCAGCAGTGGGCTGCTGATTGTTTTGCTCGGGGAGAGGCTTGGCAGCAGCTTTTTGCCCGGCGATTCGAGTCAATCTTCGTCCAGCCACAAGGAAGGCAGCCCGCCCGATGGCAGGTTGGGCCTAAATTTCTTTCAAAAAAAAAAATAGTGGGCGCGGCTGCCCGGCCATAACTTCAAGCCGTGGTCGATTCGGGGCGATTCGAGGCCATCAACGAGGCCTACGGTGGTAGCGGCCGGCACGTTAGCGAGGGCCAGCGAGCAAGCCGTCGGGCACAGCCTGCCTTTAGCCGGGCATTTTTCTCGGGCGGGGGGCAGCAGTGGGCTGCTGATTGTTTTGCTCGGGGAGAGGCTTGGCAGCAGCTTTTTGCCCAGGCGATTCGAGTCATTCTTCGTCCAGCCACAAGGAAGGCAGCAGCCCGCCCGATGGCAGGTTGGGCCTAAATTTCTTTCAAAAAAAAAAAAAAAAGTGGCACGGGCGAAGACGAGCCAGGGCGCGACGATGGCCAAGCAGAGGAGCGCCGGCTTGAGCGCGCCGCCGCGGTGGCGGATCAGGACATAGGCGAAGCACAGGCCGTCCAGCAGCAGCATGTCAGGGCACAGCCTGCTTTCTGCCGGGCATTTTTCTCGGGCGGGGGGCAGGGCTGCCAGTGATTGTTTTGCTCGGGCGAGGCTTGGCGCAGCTTTTGCCCGGGCGGTCGAGTCAATCTTCGTCCGGCCACAAGGAAGGCGGCCCGCCCGATGGCAGTTGGGCCTAAATTTCTTTCAAAAAAAAAAAAAAGTGGGCAGCAGCGGCCCAGCCAGCCAACTTCAAGCCGTGGTCCAATTCGGGGCCAGGCCATCAACGAGGGGCCTACCAGGTGGTAGCGGCCGGCAGTAACGTTAGCGAGCCATCAACGGCCCGAGCGAGCAAGCCGTCGGGCACAGCCTGCCTTTAGCCCGGCATTTTTCTCGGGCGGGGGGCAGCGCTGCCAGTGATTGTTTTGCTCGGGCAGAGGCTTGGCAGCAGCTTTTTGCCCGGCGATTCGAGTCAATCTTCGTCCTGCCACAAGGAAGGCAGCAGCCCGCCCGATGGCAGGTTGGGACTAAATTTCTTTCAAAAAAAAAAAGAAGTGGGCAGCAACCTCCCCAGCCAGTTCGGGGCCAGGCCATCAACAGGGGCCTACCAGCTGGTAGCAGCCAGCACGTTGGCAGGCCAGCCCGAGCAGGCAAGCCGTCGGGCACAGCCTGCCTTTAGCCCGGGCATTTTTTTCTCGGGCTGGGGGTAGCAGTGCGCTGCCAGTGATTGTTTTGCTCGGGCAGAGGCTTGGCAGCAGCTTTTTGCCCGGGCGATTCGAGTCAATCTTCGTCCAGCCACAAGGAAGGCAGCAGCCCGCCCGATGGCAGGTTGGGCCTAAATTTCTTTCAAAAAAAAAAAAAAAGTGGGCAGCAGCGGCCTGCCCAGCCAGCCAACTTCAAGCCGTGGGCCAGTTCAGGGCCAGGCCATCAACAGGGGCAACGGTGGCAGGCCAGCCCGAGCAGGCAAGCCGTCGGGCACAGCCTGCCTTTAGCCGGGCATTTTTCTCGGGCGGGGGGCAGCAGTGCTGCCAGTGATTGTTTTGCTCGGGCAGAGGCTTGGCAGCAGCTTTTTGCCCGGGCGATTCGAGTCAATCTTCGTCCAGCCACAAGGAAGGCAGCAGCCCGCCCGATGGCAGGTTGGGCCTAAATTTCTTTCAAAAAAAAAAAGAAGTGGGCAGCAGCGGCCTGCCCAGCCAGCCAACTTCAAGCCGTGGTCCAGTTCGGGGCCAGGCCATCAACAGGGGCCTACCAGCTGGTAGCAGCCAGCACGTTGGCAGGCCAGCCCGAGCAGGCAAGCCGTCGGGCACAGCCTGCCTTTAGCCCGGGCATTTTTTTCTCGGGCGGGGGGCAGCAGTGGGCTGCCAGTGATTGTTTTGCTCGGGCAGAGGCTTGGCAGCAGCTTTTTGCCCGGCGATTCGAGTCAATCTTCGTCCTGCCACAAGGAAGGCAGCAGCCCGCCCGATGGCAGGTTGGGACTAAATTTCTTTCAAAAAAAATAGTGGGCGGCGGCTGCCCGGCCAACTTCAAGCCGTGGTCGATTCGGGGCCGAGGCCATCAACAGGGCCTACCGGTGGTAGCACGGCCACGTTGGCGAGCGGCCAGCGAGCAAGCCGTCGGGCACAGCTGCCTTTAGCCCGGCATTTTTTCTCGGGCGGGGGGCGATGGGCTGCGGTGATTGTTTTGCTCGGGCAGAGGCTTGGCAGCAGCTTTTTGCCCGGCGATTCGAGTCAATCTTCGTCCAGCCACAAGGAAGGCAGCCCGCCCGATGGCAAGTTGGGCCTAAATTTCTTTCAAAAAAAAAAATAGTGGGCGGCGGCTGCCCAGTACTTCAAGCCGTGGTCCATTCGGGGCGAGGCCATCAACGAGGCCTACCGTGGTAGCAAAGGCCAAAGACGTTAGCGAGCCCGGCGAGCGAGGCAAGCCGTCGGGCACAGCCTGCCTTTAGCCCGGGCATTTTTTTCTCGGGCGGGCATTTTTTTCTCGGGCGGGGGGCAGCAGTGCCAGTGATTGTTTTGCTCGGGCAGAGGCTTGGCAGCAGCTTTTTGCCCGGGCGATTCGAGTCAATCTTCGTCCAGCCACAAGGAAGGCAGCAGCCCGCCCGATGGCAGGTTGGGCCTAAATTTCTTTCAAAAAAAAAAAAAAAAGTGGCCGTTGGCCAGTCAACAGCCCGGGCTCAACCGGGCCACCAACATCCGCCAAAAGACCAGCCAGGCCAATCACGTATGGTTGGTTTGGTTGCAGGCAAGCTGTCGGGCAAGCCGTCGGGCACAGCAAGCACCTAGCCCGGGCATTTTTTTCTCGGGCGGGGGGCAGCAGTGGGCTGCCAGTGATTGTTTTGCTCGGGCAGAGGCTTGGCAGCAGCTTTTGCCCGGGCGATTCGAGTCAATCTTCGTCCAGCCACAAGGAAGGCAGCCAGCCCGCCCGATGGCAAGTTGGGCCTAAATTTCTTTCAAAAAAAAAATAAGTGGGCAGGCGGCTGCCCGGCCAGTAACTTCAAGCCGTGGTCGATTGGGGCCAGGCCATCAACGGGGCCTACCGGTGGTAGCGGCCGGCCACGTTAGCGAGCCCGAGCCAGCAGCAAGCCGTCGGGCACAGCCTGCCTTTAGCCGGGGCAGCAAGCACCAGCAGTGCGCTGCCAGTGATTGTTTTGCTCGGGCAGAGGCTTGGCAGCAGCTTTTTGCCCGGGCGATTCGAGTCAATCTTCGTCCAGCCACAAGGAAGGCAGCAGCCCGCCCGATGGCAGGTTGGGCCTAAATTTCTTTCAAAAAAAAAAAAAAGTGGGCAGCAGCGGCCAGGCGGAGGCTTCACAGCCGTAGGCTACCAGCCAGGCCATCACATCCTTGCACGGGCCAAGCTGCTAGCCCGGGCGGGTAGTCACCAATCAGCTCTAAGCAACAAGCTGGGCAGTCCGGGCATTTTTTTCTCGGGCAGGGGGCAGCAATGGGCTGCCAGTGATTGTTTTGCTCAGGCAGAGGCTTGGCAGCAGCTTTTTGCCCGGGCGATTCGAGTCAATCTTCGTCCAGCCACAAGGAAGGCAGCAGCCCGCCTGATGGCTGGTTGGGCCTAAACTTCTTTCAAAAAAAAAAAAAAGTGGGCAGCAGCCAGCCAACTTCAAACCGTGGTCCAGTTCGGGGCCAGGCCATCAACAGGGGCCTACCAGCTGGTAGCAGCCAGCACGTTGGCAGGCCAGCCCGAGCAGGCAAGCCGTCGGGCACAGCCTGCCTTTAGCCCGGGCATTTTTTTCTCGGGCAGGGGGCAGCAGTGGGCTGCCAGTGATTGTTTTGCTCGGGCAGAGGCTTGGCAGCAGCTTTTTGCCCGGGCGATTCGAGTCAATCTTCGTCCAGCCACAAGGAAGGCAGCCCGCCCGATGGCAAGTTGGGCCTAAATTTCTTTCAAAAAAAAAAAAAAATTGGGCGCGGCTTGCCCGGCCAAGTAACTTCAAGCCGTGGTCTCGGCATTCGGGGCCGAGGCCATCAACGAGGGCCTACTTCAAGGTGGTAGCGGCCGGCACGTTAGCGAGCCCGGCCCGAGCAGGCAAGCCGTCGGGCACAGCCTGCCTTTAGCCCGGGCATTTTTTTCTCGGGCTGGGGGTAGCAGTGCGCTGCCAGTGATTGTTTTGCTCGGGCAGAGGCTTGGCAGCAGCTTTTTGCCCGGGCGATTCGAGTCAATCTTCGTCCAGCCACAAGGAAGGCAGCAGCCCGCCCGATGGCAGGTTGGGCCTAAATTTCTTTCAAAAAAAAAAAAAAGTGGGCAGCAGCCTGCCCAGCCAGCCAACTTCAAGCCGTGGTCCAGTTCGGGGCCAGGCCATCAACAGGGGCCTACCAGCTGGTAGCAGCCAGCACGTTGGCAGGCCAGCCCGAGCAGGCAAGCCGTCGGGCACAGCCTGCCTTTAGCCCGGGCATTTTTTTCTCGGGCGGGGGGCAGCAGTGGGCTGCCAGTGATTGTTTTGCTCGGGGAGAGGCTTGGCAGCAGCTTTTCGCCCGGGCGATTCGAGTCAATCTTCGTCCAGCCACAAGGAAGGCAGCAGCCCGCCCGATGGCAGGTTGGGCGTAAATTTCTTTCAAAAAAAAAAAAAAAAGTGGGCAGCCTGCCCAGCCAGCCAACTTCAAGCCGTGGTCCAGTTCGGGGCCAGGCCATCAACAGGGGCCTACCAGCTGGTAGCAGCCAGCACGTTGGTAGGCCAGCCCGAGCAGGCAAGCCGTCGGGCACAGCCTGCCTTTAGCCCGGGGATTTTTTTCTTGGGCGGGGGGCAGCAGTGGGCTGTCAGTGATTGTTTTGCTCGGGCAGAGGCTTGGCAGCAGCTTTTTGCCCGGGCGATTCGAGTCAATCTTCGTCCAGCCACAAGGAAGGCAGCAGCCCGCCCGATGGCTGGTTGGGCCTAAATTTCATTAAAAAAAAAAAAAAAGTGGGCAGCAGCCAGCCAACTTCAAGCCGTGGTCCAGTTCGGGGCCAGGCCATCAACAGGGTCCTACCAGCTGGTAGCAGCCAGCACGTTGGCAGGCCAGCCCGAGCAGGCAAGCCGTCGGGCACAGCCTGCCTTTAGCCCGGGCATTTTTTTCTCGGGCTGGGGGTAGCTGCCAGTGATTGTTTTGCTCGGGCAGAGGCTTGGCAGCAGCTTTTGCCCGGGCGATTCGAGTCAATCTTCGTCCAGCCACAAGGAAGGCAGCCCGCCCGATGGCAAGTTGGGCCTAAATTTCTTTCAAAAAAAGAATTGGGCTGCCCAGCCATAACTTCAAGCCGTGGTCGATTCGGGGCGAGGCCATCAACGAGGGCCTACTGGTAGCGGCCAGACGTTAGCGAGCCGGCCAGCGAGCAAGCCGTCGGGCACAGCCTGCCTTTAGCCCGGGCATTTTTTTCTCGGGCGGGGGGCAGCAGTGGGCTGCCAGTGATTGTTTTGCTCGGGCAGAGGCTTGGCAGCAGCTTTTTGCCCGGCGATTCGAGTCAATCTTCGTCCTGCCACGAGGAAGGCAGCAGCCCGCCCGATGGCAGGTTGGGACTAAATTTCTTTCAAAAAAAAAAAGAAGTGGGCAGCGGCCTGCCCAGCCAGCCAACTTCAAGCCGTGGTCCAGTTCGGGGCCAGGCCATCAACAGGGGCCTACCAGCTGGTAGCAGCCAGCACGTTGGCAGGCCAGCCCGAGCAGGCAAGCCGTCGGGCACAGCCTGCCTTTAGCCCGGGCATTTTTTTCTCGGGCGGGGGGCAGCAGTGGGCTGCCAGTGATTGTTTTGCTCGGGCAGAGGCTTGGCAGCAGCTTTTTGCCCGGGCGATTCGAGTCAATCTTCGTCCAGCCACAAGGAAGGCAGCAGCCCGCCCGATGGCAGGTTGGGCCTAAATTTCTTTCAAAAAAAAAAAAAAGTGGGCAGCAGCGGCCTGCCCAGCCAGCCAACTTCAAGCCGTGGTCCAGTTCGGGGCCAGGCCATCAACAGGGGCCTACCAGCTGGTAGCAGCCAGCACGTTGGCAGGCCAGCCCGAGCAGGCAAGCCATCGGGCACAGCCTGCCTTTAGCCCGGGCATTTTTTTCTCGGGCGGGGGGCAGCAGTGGGCTGCCAGTGATTGTTTTGCTCGGGCAGAGGCTTGGCAGCAGCTTTTTGCCCGGGCGATTCGAGTCAATCTTCGTCCAGCCACAAGGAAGGCAGCAGCCCGCCCGATGGCAGGTTGGGCCTAAATTTCTTTCAAAAAAAAAAAGAATTGGGCAGCAGCGGCTTGCCCAGCCAGCCAACTTCAAGCCGTGGTCCAGTTCGGGGCCAGGCCATCAACAGGGGCCTACCAGCTGGTAGCAGCCAGCACGTTGGCAGGCCAGCCCGAGCAGGCAAGCCGTCGGGCACAGCCTGCCTTTAGCCCGGGCATTTTTTTCTCGGGCGGGGGGCAGCAGTGGGCTGCCAGTGATTGTTTTGCTCGGGCAGAGGCTTGGCAGCAGCTTTTTGCCCGGGCGATTCGAGTCAATCTTCGTCCAGCCACAAGGAAGGCAGCAGCTGGCTGCAGCAGCAGGCAGCGGCAGCAGGCAGCAGCCCGCCCGATGGCAGGTTGGGCCTAAA
This sequence comes from Rhododendron griersonianum, assembly GCA_018127125.1. Lineage (NCBI taxonomy): Eukaryota > Viridiplantae > Streptophyta > Magnoliopsida > Ericales > Ericaceae > Rhododendron > Rhododendron griersonianum. The sequence goes on along the minus strand of CM030796.1, from coordinate 25,632,329 downwards.
CAGGGGCCTACCAGCTGGTAGCAGCCAGCACGTTGGCAGGCAAGCCGTCGGGCACAGCCTGCCTTTAGCCCGGGCATTTTTTTCTCGGGCGGGGGGCAGCAGTGGGCTGCCAGTGATTGTTTTGCTCGGGCAGAGGCTTGGCAGCAGCTTTTTGCCCGGCGATTCGAGTCAATCTTCGTCCTGCCACAAGGAAGGCAGCAGCCCGCCCGATGGCAGGTTGGGCCTAAATTTCTTTCAAAAAAAAAAAAAAGTGGGCAGCAGCGGCCTGCCCAGCCAGCCAACTTCAAGCCGTGGTCCAGTTCGGGGCCAGGCCATCAACAGGGGCCTACCAGCTGGTAGCAGCCAGCACGTTGGCACCTGCCGTCAGCCCGGGCATTGTTTTCTCGGGCAGGGGCAGCAGTGGGCTGCCAGTGATTGTTTTGCTCGGGCAGAGGCTTGGCAGCAGCTTTTTGCCCGGCGATTCGAGTCAATCTTCGTCCAGCCACGAGGAAGGGCCCGCCCGATGGCAGGTTGGGCCTAAATTTCTTTCAACAAAAAAAAAAAGTGGGCAGCAGCGGCCTGCCCAGCCAGCCAACTTCAAGCCGTGGTCCAGTTCGGCCGAGGCCATCAACAGGTCCTACCACCGGTAGCGGCACGTTGGTAGGCCACGAGCAGTAAGCCGTCGGGCACACCGCCTTTAGCCCGGCATTTTTTCTCGGGGGGGTAGCAGCAGGCTGCGCTGATTGTTTTGCTCGGGCAGAGGCTTGGCAGCAATTTTGCCCGGCGATTCGAGTCAATCTTCGTCCAGCCACAAGGAAGGCAGCCCGCCCGATGGCAAGTTGGGCCTAAATTTCTTTCAAAAAAAGAATTGGGCGCGGCTTGCCCGGCCGGTAACTTCAAGCCGTGGTCCATTCGGGGCGAGGCCATCAACAGGGCCTACCGGTGGTAGCGGCAAAGACGTTGGCGAGCCCGGCCAGCGAGCAAGCCATCGGGCACACCGCCTTTAGCCCGGCATTTTTTCTCGGGCGGGCGAAGTGGGCTGCCACGATTGTTTTGCTCGGGCGAGAGGCTTGGCAGCTTTTTGCCGGGCGATTCGAGTCAATCTTCGTCCAGCCACAAGGAAGGCGCCCGATGGCAAGTTGGGCCTAAATTTCTTTCAAAAAAAAAAAAGTGGGCAGCGGCTGCCCGGCCAACTTCAAGCCGTGGTCGATTGGGGCGAGGCCATCAACGAGGGCCTACCTGGTAGCGGCACGTTAGCGAGCGGCCAGCAGCAAGCCGTCGGCACGGCTTGCCTTTAGCCCGGGCATTTTTCTCGGGCGGGGGGCAGCAGTGGGCTGCCAGTGATTGTTGCAGAGGCGAGGCAGCAGCTTCTGCCCGGGCGATTCGAGTCAATCTTCGTCCAGCCACAAGGCCCGATGGCAGGTTGGGCCTAAATTTCTTTCAAATATAAAATAAAAATAGTGGCACGGATTCCAAACATAATTCCAAGTCCAATATTGGACAGAACAAGCCTGCAGTCAATTTGTTGCTGGACCTATGGGCCAGTTTACTGTTAGTATCTGCGATCCCCGATAGGCGGTCACCTGTTGGACTGAAATCGGGGGTTGTCGGGCTCTTGGTCGAGCCTTTTGTATCCCTAGATCCTGTGCTTTTAGCCCTGAGGTTGTGTGTAGTATTCTTGTGGTCGTGGCTATCGTTGATTAGATTGGGATCTGTTCTGATTGAAAATTGTAGTTCGCAGTAGCAGCAGCTGTGGGTGCCACTGATTAGATTGGTGGATGGATTCTGATTGAGCGAGGTAGCTGCCGGAGTTGTCATTGATTAGATTGGTGGTTGTTCACTGATCGAAAGGGGTAGCTTTGCGGTCTGTTTCTGATTAGATTGGTGGCTTCGCTGATCGAAAGGAGCAGCTTGGTCCACATGAGGTTTGAGTGGCTATCGTTGATTAGATTAGAATCTGTACTGATTGAAAAGGGTAGTTCGCAGTAGCAGCAGTTGTGGGTGCCACTGATTAGATTGGTGGATGGATTCTGATTGAGCGAGGTAGCTGCCGGAGCTGTCATTGATTAGGTTGGTGGTTGTTCACTGATCGAAAGGGGCAGCTTGGTCCTCTTTCAATCATTAGCGAGCCTAGGGGATGTAGGCGAGGCTGTAGTAGTCTGGATGGAATGGGCGTGGTGTGCAGGGTACTTGGCAGGGTAGCCTTGTCGGATTCCGACAACACATGTAGCTTGGCCTGAATTGCATTCCACACTTGCTTGTTGAGTGGGTATTATACTAGCTTTGGGGTTGATGGAAGTACTAGGTTCTTGGTTCTCTTAACCCAGCCTTCGAGGAGGAGGTTATTAGGTAGTTGGGTTCAGTAGGAGGTTTTGGCGAGCCTTAGGCTTGGATGAGGGAGTAGTAGGCCGGAAGGATTGAGCGCGGTGAGCAGGGTACTGAGCAGCAGCAGTAGCCTTGTCGGATGCCGTCGACTCTGGTTCGAGCCTCTTGATGCCTTGTTCCTCTGTAGTAGCCGTTCAGCTTGTTTTATAGCCGTCTTACCCGGTGGCTTCTCCTCAGTGTTGGTTATCATGTGGTCATCTCTGACCTCGATTATTTACTTTACTTACCTTATTTCCTAGCCTGGCGGGTTGTGCCAGGTGGTAGCTCTATTTCATCTAGCTCTATGTACTTTACTTACCGTACACATGGCATCTTCATGTATTTACTTTATCTAACTCTCCATGTGGGTTGTGCATGGTTTACCGCACTTTTGTCATTCTTATTTTTTCCTTTTCTTTTCCTCCTGGGGTATGCCCCTTGTAGGCTGTACATTCGGTTAACCTTTTTTAATTTCAAGCTAAATTACCCAAAAAAAAACACCTGATAGTCAATAGGTACGACAACTGAATTGCCCTCAACAGTAATTCGCACATCTTCAGGAAGATCATGCTCAGCACTAATTTCAATGCACACTCTTGCACTGGTTGACTTAGTTTGGAGAAGCCCTGGCTGCCTTGAAGTTTTGGCTGTGGCTTGATCCACGTGAAGTGGTCTACCTATGGTACTGGCAACCCTACTCAAACACTCCTGATTCCATAATTCTAAGGGCAAGTTACGTAGTCTCACCCATGCCGAAATGTGAGAGGGCTGTTCTTTAACTGGCTTCATCATTTGATGCCAGTCTTTGAGTACTAGATATTTTTGTGAAAAGAAATACGGGCCACCACCAAAACTTGTTGTTTAGCCTGCTCATCTCTAAATTCGAAGAGATAGCAGCCTGCAACATCTGGCTTAACAGCCACAAATAACTCCTTCCATTGATACCGGGCAGTAGAAAGCACCAAAGGGTAAGCCATTTTACCATCCAGGAAGTGTCCTACTAAGTACTTATTCCACATACCAACATCAGTGAGCTCGATATCAATATCTACCTGGGCTTCTTTCCCTTTGAATAAATCAGGATGATGCTCTAATTTCATTTCAAGTGAGGGGCTCTGGGATTGCAGCAAGGATGCCCAATTTTTAGGCTTTGGTTTAGGACCATTTGGGTTCTGTCGATTCCTAATGGGGTTGGACTCATTTCTAGAAGACCAAGGCCGCCTAGGTTTAGTATCTTCTACGGGGAATCCCATGTTGGGATCCCCTTCCGAGTACGGAATGCCCCTGACATTGACTGAAATTTTCGAATTAGGGTTTGAAAATACCTCTTGTTGTTGTTGAACGTGGATTGATCCTTCCTCTGTCACCGCAGTTGAAGAGGAGGGTCGATTGAACTCAGGGATGTCCGATTGCGCAGTGAATCGAACCTGACGTGTTCTCTCTTCAGCTTCCAGCTTCAGACCCTCAGCATTTCTCCATGACTGCTGAATACTTTGCAGTTTGGCTGTGACCACGTCTAGAACGAATGGGTCTTCCGACAAGTTGAGCTCGTCCTCCAAATGGCCCACGATTTCAAGCATTCGGGCCTCGGAATCCGAACATATACCCTCCTTCTCTTGACTTTGGGATGTAGTGGCGAGTGTGGCTTGTTGTAGATGTCGGGCTCTATCCTCTGCTTCCATTATCAGACCTTCCTCAAAAAGGGCTTGCTGCATTTTCCTTGCTGTACCCGATTTAGGGCTCCGACCTCCAACCCCAGAAATCCCCGGAAATTGAGTCTTTGATTGAGAGTTTCCTGAGATTGGAGAACTTGAAGTGGAGATGATTTGGGGATTTACCGAGATTGGAGAGCTTGAGACCACCAGTCCGGGATGAATCGAACATTTAGGGTTTTGTGTGTTTGGAAGCTGCTTACGCCGTAACTCATTTGAGTCTTGGGCCTTGGATCCCAGCCCTTCAGCAAAGGAAATGGTCCCGTCGGCCATTGTTGAGCACCACTGTATCAACCGAAAATGCAGAACCGAGTCGCATGAGTCGCCCAAATCGCCTGCATCTTCTCTCTCTAGTTTATGTTTTGGCTGGATCTGCATGGCTCATGTTGATTGTAATGTTATTACCTAATGCCCTGTATTCTGACTGTTAAGGGCTATATCACCAGTTGTTTTTCTGTTATTGGACACTCCACACATGCCTCAGTTTGATACTGTAGCTCATATAGTTGCTGCCCATTAGTGGTTTGTTGTTGATTCAGAAGTTGTAATGAAGCTTGTTCAGTGGTTTTTTCATTTCTAATATTAGCCTAACCAATAGGGGCTGTCATTGGGATCTCCCTTTGCGGAGGGGGACGTCCTCTGCATTTTTGCATTTTGATTGTGTGTGATTTTTGGTTGTTCTGGATGGTGTTGGGAGCTTTAGATTTGGAAGCTGGCTGCTGCTACACCTGTTGATATGGCAGCAAATGCCTTGTAGAATAGCAGCATCAGATCTGCATCAGCAGTGGAATGTTGTAATGTTGTATCAGGTCTTCATCAGTTCTGTAATGTTCTGCATCAGTTCTGAATGTTGTCATGTTGGAATGTTGTCATGTTGGAAGACTATCAGTTCTGCATCAGCTCTGTTGTTCTGCATCAGTTCTGAATGTTGGAATGTTGTCATGTGGGAATATTGTAATGCAGCAAATGCCTTGTATTGTTGTATCAGTTCTGCATCAGTTCTGTAATGTTGTATCAGTTCTGAATGTTGAGTGTCCAGTTGGATAGGCATGGATACTAGTCAAGGTGCAGTTGCAGTTGCAGTTGCAGTTGAATAGGCATGTTCAGTTTAGAAGTGTTGTAAGGGGAACACTTCTTTTAGTTGTACTTCTAGATGCCTTGGGCATAGTCTTGTTCTTATCAATTGGCTGTGTTTCCATTCCCTCTTCTAGATGGATTGGAAACATAGCTTCTCGTCAACGCCTTGTAGCCATTTGGCGTTACCAATTTTCTTTATCTTTTTCTTGTTTTCTTTTTCTTCTTTTCCTCCTGGGGTATGCCCCCTGTAGGCTGTATATCCGGTTACCCTTTTTTCTATTTCATGCTATTTTACCCAAAAAAAAATGTAGGGTGATATTGGCGATTTCTGACAAAGGCCATGGAGAACCTGTAACTTCCATGGCTGACGGTTCTATCTTAATGGCGGATGGGCTGGGCCTCAAAGCCCTAGATTCGAATGAAGTTCGGCGTAAACAACATCTCTTCGACTCTGGGAAATCTTCTCAGGTTCCGCAAACTTATTTGGGTAACCCTAGCAAACCGATTATGTTTGAGCTTCAGACTCCACAAAATACTAGCTCACGTGTAGATCCCGCTTCACCCTCAACTGGGTTCGGTATCCACAGCCCCAAATCAACCAAGAACTCAAGCCCTTCTCAGAAACTTCAGCAAGTTTTCATGGAGGAAGGAAAGAAGCTTGAAGCTGAGGAACGAGCTTTGGTTCCAACATCATCCGCTAAAGGTACTAGGGCGAATAGCCCTAATTCGCAACTCAGCCCTAAAGCTGCGCAAAAAATCGAGCAAGCAAAATTTGAAGAAGGTTTGACAATGGAAGCTGCAGCAAGGGCATGGGTGATTCACCTCCATGGAAACACCAACCAGTTTCAGCGTACCACATCAGAGGTAAGGAAATCGAACCCTAACTCAAAGATTTTGATTAATGCTAGGGGAAATCCTTACGTAGAGGGATACCCAGCAGTGGGATACCCACCTGGGGAGCTTCTCTCTCTAACCTAGAGAGAGAAAGCCCCCCCCGGCCAGCAATCGGGCAGCAGCAGCTATGGCAGGCGTCTTCTCCGGCCGGCCAACACCAACAGGGCAAGGGAGCCTCTCTCGAGAGGCTCTCCTCCACCGCCCAATCACAACCGGCAACCCCTTGGGTCCGGCCATTTATCACTTTTCAGCAACCTCTGGTCCGGCCACTCTATAGTCGTCGGCCAGCCCACAACTGACCTCCTCTGGTCCAGCAAACCACAGCCGGCAAGCAAACCACAGCACGGCGGCCACCGTTTGAGATCTGGGTCGTGCAGGTCTGAAATCAAGCCGGGTCACCGGCCATCCACAATCAGGCACCACCAGCCGGCCATCTTTGGTCTGGCCAACCACCACCGTAGACATCTCAAGGGTTCGAATGGGTTTTCTGTTCAAACTTGGGAGCGGCGCCGTACAGATCTGGCAGCCATGGCTTTTACCCCAGCCGTGGCTCAACACCCGTGGGTCAACACCCGTGGCTCAATACCCGTGGCTCAGCCGTTGGCCATCATCACCAGCCCGTCGCAGGCGATGGCTTTATCCAGCCAGGCATCCGGCCAAGGAACCACCACCCGCCGTGGCTCACAGCCACCGTGGACCTCACAGCCACCTTGCTCGGGCAGATCCTGGTCTGGATCATCGTAGCCCGGGCAGTCAAGGCCTCTCCGGCCAGTTCTGTCAAGTCACCCGTCGGCCATCATCGCCAGCCGTCGGCCATAATCGCCAACAGCCGTCGGCCATCATCGCCAGCCGCAGTGGGGCGGCTAGCCACAGCTAGCCTGGCGAGGCTAGCCTAGCTCCCCACCAGCTTCCTTCCAGCCAGCCCGGGCATTCTGCCCGGGCAACCAGCCAGCAAACCAGCTTGGGCAGGCCATCCGTGAGTGGCTCGGGCAGGGGCAGCAGTGGCTGCCACATATTGTTTTGCTCGGGCAGAGGCTAGGCAGCAGCTTCTGCCCGGGCGATTCGAGTCAACCCTTCGTCCAGCCGCTGGAAAAGCTATCCTCAGCTAGCCCGGGCAAGCAGCCAGCCCGGGCCAAGCAGCAGGCAGCAGCCGCCCGATGGCAGGCCAGCCCGGGCAGGTAAGCCGGCTGGGTGGCTCGGGCAGTGGGGCAATTTAATATTCAGTCATGCTATGTACTGTTTTTGCATTTATCTTGTTGCTGGACTTATGGGCCAGTTTACTGATTAGTTTTGGCATCCCCCGATAGGCGGTCATCTGTTGGACTGAAATCGGGGGCCGGGCTCTTCGTCGAGCCCGCTATATCCATTGAGCCAGCGCTTTTAGCTCTGAGGATTTGCGTAGTATTCTTGTGGTCGCGGCTATTATTGATTAGATTGGATTCTCCTAGTTAAGGGGCTGTCTCGCAGTAGCAGCAGCTGTGGGTGCCGATGATTAGATTATGGTGAGTTTGATTGAGCAAGGTAGTTGCCGGAGCTGTCATTGACTAGATTGGTGGATTCTCACTGATTGAAAGGGGTAGCTTCGTAGTCTGTTTCAGATTAGATTTAGTGGTTTGCACTGATCGAAAAGAACAGCTTGGTCCACTTGAGGTTTGGGGGGCTACTTTTGGTGGTCCTCTTCCTGTTCTGCTTATTATTATTAGCGAGCCTAGGGGATTTGGGTGAGGATGTAGTAGTCTGGATGGAATGGGCGTGGTGTGCAGGGTGCTTAGCAGGGTAGCCTTGTCGGATGCCAACATCTCCAGTTCGAGCCTCTCTCGGCCCGAGTCCCTCTGTAGTAGTTGACTTCTGTTGAGTGGGTATTATGCTAGCTTCGGGGTGATGGGCTTCTCAGTTCTTGGTCTTTTATCCCAGCCTTGGAGGAGGAGGATCCCTCCTCAGCGCTGGTTATCATGTGGTCACCGTTGACCAGGACTATCTACCGTATTTATTTTATATCCTAGCCTGGCGGGTTGTGCCAGGTAGTAGTTCATAGCATTTTGTTATGTATTTACTCTATCTCACTCTCCATGCGAGTTGTGCATGGTTTACTGCACTTTTTTCACTCTTATTTGTTTTCCTTTTCTTTTCCTCCTGGGGTATATCCCTTGTAGGCTGTACATTCGCTTAACCTTTTTTAATTTCAAGCTAAATTACCCAAAAAAAAAAAAAATCCTTACGTAGAAGAGGATCCTAATATGGGTTATAGTTCAGAGGATTGCCGACCTAGATACTCCTCGCAGCAGTTCCAACCAGTCACTGTTCTTAAAACCGCAGATATACCCCATGTTTCTCCAGTAACTGCACCTAGCTCTAACCTAGGTTATTCTGCTGAGGACTTTAAACCTCGGCAAGCTCCGCAACCACAGTCCTCATCATCGTTACCTCAGATGAATTCTCATAAGCCTGTACATCCGCGGACCTTTCCCAGGCAGGGTACTGGACAACACCAGTCAAAACCTAAGGTTAATTGGGCTTCCCTCCTCCAGTCTAGAAGTCCATCTATAGACTTGAAATTGGAACATTTCCCTGATCTACAGAAAGGGAAAAATGCTCTGGTTGAAATTGATGTGGAGCTTACAGAAATTGGAAATTGGAATAGCTACTTGATAGGCCATTTTCTTGATGGAAAAATGGCATACCCACTCCTTGTGTCCACTGCTCGGAATCAATGGAAGGATCTGTTTGTAGGAGTTAAACCGGATGTGGCTGGCTTCTATTTGTTTCAATTTAGGGATGAACAAGCCAAATTGCAAGTCTTAGAAGGAGGGCCTTATTTCTTTTCGCAGGAAATACCTTGTGCTCAAGGATTGGCATAGGATGATGAAGCCAGCTAAAGAGCAGCCCTCCATTATCCCGGTTTGGGTTAAATTTCATGATCTTCCCCTTGAGTTATGGAATCAAGAATGTTTGAGTAGAGTGGCCAGCTCAATAGGGAGACCTCTTCATGTGGATCAAGCCACTGCCAAAACGGCTAAACAATCTGGCCTACTACATACCAGAACCACAAAAGCAAGAGTGTGTATTGAGATTAGTGCCGAGCAAGACCTCCCCGATGAAGTTACAGTGGTGGTAGCAGGGGAATCAGTAGTTGTCCCCATTGAATATCAGGTTCTTCCTCCACTGTGTAGCATCTGCCGTGTCTTTGGGCACTCAACAGATTCTTGTGCAAAGAGTGGTGTTGCATCCTCACAGCCAGTCAATCAGGTAGAACAGGACTGGATTCCAGCTGGGAATGGAAGGTTAGATTCCCTCTCGCAGCATTTAGTAAGTTCCCAACATCAGGAGTCTCCTCTTACGATTGCTACTAATCTGGAGGAGGTAGCTATGGAACATGCACCAAAGGATCCTGTTCAGCAGCTAAAGGAGTCATCTAAATCTAGTCCTCTCATGCTTCAAGTGATACAAGCTGGCAACTCAATTGACGACTTAAGTGAGTCAGAATCTGAAGTAGAATTAATGGGAGTTCTGGAAAGTGTGGTAAGGAGTTCTCTAGAGGCTGACTCATGGTCACAGCCCAAGTTGGAAGGCACAAGCTGTGGTAAAGAGTCTTTTTCCACATCTATGCCGAGTGCTGGAATGGGTATTGAGCTGAATCCTAAACCACCTGATCCCCAAGTTCCAGAGGTAAGGTTTGAAGCAATGGAGGAAGATCTCAAGGGGAATTTTCAGAAAGTTCTCTCTAGATCAGCCCAAAGGAGACAGAAAAAGGTTGCTAGGGAGCAGCCACTAAGTTCCCTATCCAGAAGAAGGAATTAAATTATCCGTATCTGTAGACACCTCCCAAACGGGGCATCGCCATACATCTTGATCATGTTTGTTTGCTCGATTGGTTGCTTGCTTCGTAAAACAAAATCATGGACATTCCCATGGCTAGGAACATCGCCACATGATAGCGGTTATCATCAAAACAGAGTCGCCACCCAGTTTATTAAAACTGGGAAAATAGATAGAGATTCTGGATACGGGAGCCAAAAGTACAATAAGGGAAAGGTGTTAGGCACCCCTCTTTGCCCAGTCGTGAGACTGGCCCATAATCATTCAACATAAGACATGTAGATGCTTTGTTTAATTCCAACACATAGTCTGTTTATTTATTCCTTTAAACAGTAAGCAAAGTGAGCCAGTGCGATAAGTAAGCATGCATTCAGAAAAAGCAGAAAAGCAACAAAACTGTCCCAGGGAGATGGATCCCGCGGCCGGTGAATGGATGTCACGGCTGAGGGATCCTCCTGGTTCGATGTATCGGCCGAGGAGAGATCCTTGAGGGGCCTTAATGACCCTCTCAAACAAAGGGAGGCAAAAAATTGGGTTGTTAAGAATAAACTATCCTTAATTGGTCTTTTTTTTTTTGGGTAAATTAGCTTGAAATTAAAAAAGGTTAACCGAATGTACAGCCTACAAGGGGCATACCCCAGGAGGAAAAGGAAAGGAAATAACAAGAATAACAAAAGTGCGGTAAACCATGCACAACCCGCATGGAGAGTTAGATAAAGTAAATACATGAAGATGCCATGTGTACGGTAAGTAAAGTACATAGAGCTAAATGAAATAGAGCTACCACCTGGCACAACCCGCCAGGCTAGGAAATAAGGTAAGTAAAGTAGATAATCGAGGTCAGAGATGACCACATGATAACCAACACTGAGGAGAAGCCACCGAGTAAGACGGCTACAAAGCAGGCTGATCGGCTACTACAGAGGAACAAGGCATCAAGAGGCTCGAACCAGAGTTGACGACATCCGACAAGGCTACTGCTGCTGCTCAGTACCCTGCTCACCACGCTCAAACCTTCCGGCCTACTACTCCCTCATCCAAGCCTAAGGCTCGCCAAAACCTCCTGCTGAACCCAACTACCTAATAACCTCCTCCTCGAAGGCTGGGATAAAAGAACCAAGAACATAGTACTTCCATCAACCCCAAAGCTAGTATAATACCCACTCAACAGAAGCCAACTACTACAGAGGGACACGGACTGAGAGAGGCTCGAACTGGAGATGTCGGCATCCGACAAGGCTACCCTGCCAAGTACCCTGCACACCACGCCCATTCCATCCAGACTACTACAACCTCGCCTACATCCCCTAGGCTCGCTAATGACTGAAAGAGGACCAAGCTACCCCTTTCGATCAGTGAACAACCACCAATCTAATCAATGACAGCTCCGGCAGCTATCTCGCTCAATCAGAATCCATCCACCAATCTAATCAGTGGCACCCACAGCTGCTGCTACTGCGAACTACCCTTTTCAATCAAAACAGATTCTAATCTAATCAACGATAGCCACTCAAACCTCAAGTGGACCAAGCTGCTCCTTTCGATCAGCGAAGCCACCAATCTAATCAGAAATAGACCGCAAAGCTACCCCTTTCGATCAGTGAACAACCACCAATCTAATCAATGACAGCTCTGGCAGCTATCTCGCTCAATCAGAATCCATCCACCAATCTAATCAGTGGCACCCACAGCTGCTGCTACTGCGAACTACCCTTTTCAATCAGAACAGATCCCAATCTAATCAACGATAGCCACGACCACAAGAATACTACACACAACCTCAGGGCTAAAAGCACAAGATCTAGGAATATAAAAGGCTCGACCAAGAGCCCGACAACCCCCGATTTCAGTCCAACAGGTGACCGCCTATCGGGGATCGCAGATACTAACAGTAAACTGGCCCATAGGTCCAGCAACAAATTGACTGCAGGCTTGTTCTGTCCAATATTGGACTTGGAATTATGTTTGGAATCCGTGCCACTTTTTTTTTTTAAAAGAAATTTAGCCCCAACCTGCCATCGGGCGGGCTGCTACCTGCTGCCGCTGCCTGCTGCTGCAGCCAGCTGCTGCAGCCAGCTGCTGCCTTCCTTGTGGCTGGACGAATATTGACTCGAATCGCCCGGCTGCTGCCTTCCCACGGATCCCTCAGTTGCTTGATTGCTTTGGATTGGGCGTGGTTGACTGATTGCTTGATTGAAAACCCTAGGGTTAGGGTTCGAACTTCGGGGTTTGATCGCCGGATTGACGGCTACCTTCGGGAGGTTAGGGCTTTTGAAGAGTGGGTTTGAGAGAGTATTTTGGCAGAGTTTCAAGGCTTGAGAGAGTGTATACTCTGATGAATTTCGTGTGTATATTTTCGGAGTCCAAAGGCCCTTTATATAAGCAATTGGTGACTCACTCCGGCCAATCAAATCACGAGATGGCAATTGCAATTGTAATGCATCTCTAACTCTACGTCGTAATCTCTGAGCGTAGCCCGAACGCATCGGGAAGGTAGTGTAATCGGATCAAACGTCTGACAGAACACGTTCTAGAGTCTGGGAAAAGGTCGATCTGGCGGCCGAGTAAAGGATATCACGGCCGAGGAATGGATGTCTCGGCCGAAGGATAGATCTTGCGGCCGAGAGATTGATCTCTCAGGGAGATTTTGCTAGCAACAGGTTGCTCGGGTGAGGAAATGATGTTAGGGCCGTGGGATCGATGTCATGGCCGACAGATGGATTCTCCTAGGCTTCTGTATTTATGTCTGAAAGGCTGTATGGCTCTGAATTGGGTCCTCTAAGTGGCTCAAAGTTCTCACTGAAAGTCCTAAGGTTCTCAAAGAGGTAATCAGCAATCACTGTATCCATTTCATCATCGGGATGGTCCCAAGGTGGGACTTGAAATAATCGTTAGGCCAAATTGGGGTGTCTACAGATGCCCCTCTTTGACTGAACTCAGACGGATCGTGAGACATGTTTGAGTAAGAGTCAAAGCTGTAAAAAGCAACTCAATTTGGTCCAACCACTATTCCAAGGGTTTTTGAAAAAGGTTTTGTTATGGTCGGGCCGGGAGGCTGCCTACGTATTCCACAAAGGAAATTCAGACCAATCGTAGTTCGGGCGAAAAAGAAAAAAGTTTGGAGGGTTAGAGACAGAAGACGTACCTTAGGGCTTAAAAAGACATAGTGTGGCGTACCTAGACTGAGCCAGGGTTTTGGCGAAGAGTAGTTGAAGGAGCGCGGGGCTACCTGGGGAGTTTTTGCGGAGAGCTTCCTTAGTATTTTGAGGTAGATCAGTACACTGCAGGTGCGTTTGCTTTTCTTGATCATCCTTACTTTGACTGAAAGGAACTCGGTAGAGTAGCTTATCCTCGCGAATGAGCTGGAAGGAATTGATGTAGTGAGTGGAATCCAAACCATCTACTGGGGATAAATTGGACGCCGGTTGTTTTTTGAGATATGGGGGGCGCAGGGCCAGTATATAGAGCACGGAGCTTTTGGAGATGAGGGAACCGAGGCACGGAGCTGGTTGTAGTCATGAGGCAAGAGCCTGGAGAGTGATGGAATCTAGGCGTGGAGCCTGTTGCAATCTTGAGGCGAAGGCCTGAGGAGATTGGATAGGACCGAAGCGCGGAGCTGGTGTTGATCATAAGGCGAGAGCCTGAGGTGATTGGATTGAGGCTTGGAGCCTGCTGTGGTCATGAGGCAAGGGCTTGAGGCGAGCTTAGAGCTTGATGGAACCGAAGTGCGGAGCTGGTATTGATCATAAGGCAAGAGCATGAGGTGTCAGAGCTTTGAGCTTGACGTGATGAACCGAAGCGCGGAGCTAGTATAAGGCAAGGGCCTGAGGTGAAGGAACTGAGGCGTGGAGCCTGAGGTGATTAGATTGAGGCGTGGAGCTTGCATGCAGTCTTGAGGCGAGGGCCTGAGTTGTCAGAGCTTAGAGCTTGACGTGATATGAACCGAAGCGTAGAGCTGGTTGCATTCTAATGGTCTGTGCACGGAGCTTTCTCATCATAAGTGTTGGCGTGGAGCCAAAGGATCGAGGCGCTGGACCGATCAATAAAATCGAGGCATAGAGCCAGTTGATTGCAGGGTTTACCTGTTTCATGAGAGACATGCAGAGTATATATGTGTGATGATGGTTAGATGTGAACAGATATGATGATGCAGACTCGATGTGATAATACAATATGTGCACGGGCCCGTGCGTGTGTGTTTAAGCTTAGAGCTTCTATCAAGTTCCGGACTTGAGCATTCAGAGCGTAGAGCTCGAGCATTCGGACGGCAGAATCCGAGCATTCAAAGTACAGGCTTTGAGCGTCCAGTACGCAGTGGTTGGGCGTCCAAGCGTAGAGCTTGAGCATTCAAGTGTATAACTTGAGCATCCAGTACACAGTGGTTGGGCATCCAAGCGTAGAGCTTGAGCATTCAAAAATGTTAGATTTTCGAGCATTCAGCCTTAGAGCCTGAGAATAGATGTCTTGATTGTTGGGGTGGCATAGAGCCTGTTGCTTGTTTACGACTTCGAGCCAGTTGAGATGTTGGGCTTTGAGCCGCTGAGTTGTGATACGAGCGTAGAGCTGCTGAGTCGAGGGCTTGGAGCCGCTAAGTGAATTGCTATGGCTTTGAGCCAGTTGAGATGGTAGATATCGGTTTCGAGCCTTTTGAAGTAATGGGCTTCGAGTCGCTGAGATTGGTAGACATAGGCTTCGAGCCTGTTGGGATAGTGGATATAGGCTTCGAGCCTGTTGAAGTAATGGGCTTCGAGCCGTTGAGTTGTGATAACAGGCGTAGAGCCCATCGATAATGGGCTTAGAGCCGCTAAGATGGTTGTTATGGCTTCGAGCCAGTTGAAATAGTGGGCTTAGAGCCGCTGAGTTGAGTGATTACAGGCGTAGAGCCTGTTGCCGTGATAGCGAGCATAGAGTTGCTAAGATAGTAAACATAGGCTTCGAGCCTGTTAAGAACTTGATTGTGTACGGCTTCGAGCCAGTTAAAACGATGGGCTTGGAGCCGCTGAATCGATAGGTGGGGGCGTAGAGCCGCTGAGTTGATGAGTTGGTATGGCTCTGAGCCAGTTAAGATGGTAGATATAGTCTTCGAGCCTGTTGAGGTGATGGTTACGGCTTGGAGCCTTTTGAGATAATGGGCTTCGAGTCGCTGAGATTGCTTGTGTATGGCTTCGAGCCAGTTGGGATAGTGGGCTTGGAGCCGCTAAGTTGTGATAGCGGGCGTAGAGCCGCTTTGAGTCTGTGGAGATGGACTTGGAGTTACGGTGCTTGATGAGTGAATATGAGCGTATAGCCGCTGAGTGTTCTGACTTGTTTTGGCCAGCAGTTTGTGGAGAGAGAGCTTCCTCATGCTTGGGTATGTCCCCAAGGCTAGTTTTGACCACATTGTATTGGCTCGAGGGCGCCCCCAAGGCTGACTTGATTTTGCTTCTGTTGGTCACGGACCCAGAATTCTATAATGGCTTGAGTTAGTGCACTGATATTGCTGAGGAAAATTGATTGGAGGGCCAGGAGATCGATCTCTCGGCCGAAGAATTGATGTCTCGGTCGTGAGAACGCCAAAAGCCAGAAAATCGATTTAAGTTAAACTTAATCGATCTCACGGGTCATCCTACCCCTTTTTTTTTTTTTGGATAAAATAGCATGAAATAGAAAAAAGGATAACCGGATATACAGCCTACAAGGGGCATACCCCAGGAGGAAAGAAAGAAAAAAGAGAAAACAAAACAAAAAAAATTAAGAACATTGATTACGCCAAGTGGCTACAAGGTATTGATGAGTAGCTATGTTTCCAGTCCATCTAATAAGAGGGGAGGGAAACATAGCTCAATGATAACAACAAAACTATGCCCTATGCATCTAAGATGAAGAATTGGCAGCTCCTTTACATGTTAAGGCTACAACTGAACTCAGATGCCCTATGCATCTATGTGACAGCAAAAGATGATCCAAAAACAGGAACAGATTCAGCATCTTGAGCCACTTTCAGCACAACACCACTTCTGAAACAGCATTCAGCACTTCAGTACAACATTGAGCACAGTGTTGCCCTCTGAAACAGCAACCACAGGCATAGAATGCAGGCACAACTCAGCTCCTGAAATGTAGGACACCTCTCATTGCCCTCTGAAACTGCAACCATTACTGCAACTAGGTACTAACAACAGCTAGGTACAGCCATCCATAAAACATAAAGGTATAGCCAAAAGCAGATAGCCAGTAACGTCAGAACAGACAGTCGTAAACATGTAATATGCAGAGGACGTCCCCCTCTGCGAAGGGAGATCCCAACGACATCCCCAGTTGGTTAGGCATAAAAGAAAAGGATATCAAAAATGCAGAGACCTGAATCAGAAACAGCAACTGGACAGCCATATCAGATTTGGACTATCAGTATCTGTACTTACATAGGAGTTCTCTTGATCAAAAATCTAAGTCATTACACTTATAGAAACATTAACAATTGAGTATGGAGGTGCAGTTCCTCCTGAGCATCTGTCCCCTTCATACTAAGCATTGAATAAGCATCATTAGGAAGTATGCAACATGCAGAGGACGTCCCCCTCTGCGAAGGGAGATCTCAACGACAACCCCGGTTGGTTAGGTATAGATAGAAGCTAAAGCAGCACCAAGACAGAACTAGACAGCTAGAAAGCTAAAAACTGGACTGCCTATCAGTCATGTGGACTGAGAACCTCCTGAAACTATCATTCATGTGGACTGAAATGGACAGTCAAATGGACTAACAAACCTGCTGAAGCTATTCCATTACACTTATAAACAGAACAAATGCAAGTTTAGTAACCCTCATACACACACAGTACCTCCCTTATATCAGTGAGCAACTGAACCTCCCTCTTCTTACTCACACACAGGACTAAAAGTTGTGGGTTCACTATCTCCCTCCACTGTACCTCACATGACTCCCCCACTACTTATTACCTCCTCTCTCAAGGAATGTTGGATCTCTAGCACACAACTCACAAGGTCAAGAGATCTGGAATAAGGCTGCTGTAGCCAGTTCTGGGCAAGGGAGCTTCTCTCTCTAGAGAAGCTCTCCTCCACCGCCCAAAATTTCCTCTTTGAGCTTACCGGATTAAAGGTTTCTAAGCTCTAATTGGTAAATTATGTCAATGACCTACTCACTTTCCCCACTTTCTAGAGAGGGGTTCAACATCCGTTCAAATGGAGCTGCCTTTGTTCAAGAACCAGATCCGGCGAGTCATCTAGTTCTAGCAATGGTCAACGTCCACGGCTGTCTTCACTACTAGTCCAGGGCTCGTTTGTGGTACAAGGCGCAGGGCGGTGGCACGTCGTACGTGGTGGGAGTCACTCCGTTTAGATCTGGTATCGGATCCATCGGAGGGTTTCTTATCTGATTTCTTCAATCTTCAACCTCAAATCGGGATTCTGCTTCAGCACCGGAGGAGAAGTTGTCTTCCAGCTCCTGCATCTTCCAACTACTGGGTTTCGGTACCCATAAACAAAATACCCAATCGGGGTTTCGGCACTTCGATTTATCCTTCACACTCCGATCTGCTCACACCGCTACACTGTTCCGATGGGCTGTGTACAAGTCTGGCATTTGGAGCATCATCTGATACCGCTATGGGTAATTTGAGGTAATCTTAGCTTTGATTGCTCACGAGTGGTTTATGTTTTCAAATCTGGGGATTCGTTTTGCATCTCCAATCAATCTGCTCAGGGTTGTAGTTCAGGGAATTTCTTGTCCCCTGATTTAGTTCATCGATGTAACACAGGTGGGAACTTGTCCCAATCGGAACCTGAAACCCAAAATCTGGGTTTCGAGTGCTTTACCCATAATCTGCCATAGCCGTTTTTTGATGGTATGATGGAGTATTGGTTAAAATAATCTTGCTTGTAATACTTTAGCAGATTTGGTTTGCCGGGTCACCATTGTTCAAGCAGTAGGCCATGGACCATTGTTGGTTTTTTTTTTACAGGCCCAGTTTAGTTACTGGGCACAAATTGCCAGTTTGCAGTCATTGTTTGGACTGAGATTGGGTTCATCTGTTGGATCTTGTTAAGCCTGGGTTCGGGCTGGTACTGTTGGGTTGCCCATTTTCGGGGCTTCGGCTGTAGCTTGTTTGCTGGGCCTGTTTATAATCCAAGTTTCCTTGCTCCTCTGGGCCGTTTGTTATAGCGTAGTTTGACTGTGATTGTGATAGTTCTTATTAGATTGGTGGTAATGCACTGGTTGAAAAGGATGGTTATGGTTCTTTCTGCAGTTTTGTGTGCCTCATTTGTGATGCCAGATGATTCGGAGGTAATGCTCTGTTAATGGCCGTTTTTTCGAGGCCCTTGTACTGTTCCGCTTTTAGGTTAGAGTGAGCCTTGTGTACTAGGTCGAGAGAGTATTAGACCGGTTGGTTTGGGCATGGTGTACATGGTACTTGGGGAGGTAGCCGTGTCGGATGTCGCATCTCCGGATCGAGCCTCTCGGAGCCCGGTCCTCTGCAATATCTGTTCCTTAAAAGTGGGTGCTATGCTTGTTATTTCTGTGCTAGGTTGGAGTATTGGAATCTTGGCCTGTTTAATCCTTCTCTGGTGACTAGTGGCTTTGGGTTTTGGATGAGGGCGGGTTGTTTTGGCGATCTTTGGACTTTGGATGAGAGTGTTTTAGACTGGATGGAATGGGCGTGGTGTGCAGGGTTGGGCCCTCTGTCGGATGCCGTCATCTCCGGTTGGAGCCTCTTGGTGCCTAGTTCCTCTGTTGTTGCTGTTCAACCCCCCGATGCCGAGGTGCTTTGTAGTTGCTGTTATTCAGTTAAGGTTATCATTTGGTCATTTCTGATCGAGACTATGTATTTTATTTCCTAGCCTGGCGGGTTGTGTCAGGCACTAGTTCGCTTTCATGTTATTTGTACTCGTATCACTACATATCATACCCCGTTGTACTATCCTTCTGCTTCGATGGATAGTGCAACCGGGGTATGATCTCAACACTTATGTCAATTTGTTTATCTTATTTACTTTACCACACTCTCCATGCGGGTTGTGCATGGGTTATCGCACTTTTTTTCAATCTTGTTTGTTTTTCCTTTCTTTTCCTCCTGGGGTATGCCCCTTGTAGGCTGTACATTCGGTTAACCTTTTTTAATTTCAAGCTAATTTACCCAAAAAAAAAAAAAACTCACAAGGTCAACACACAATATAGTAAAGGCACTCACAAACTGTATTTCACCACAACAGTCAACAAAGTATAAGTTAACTACCTGAGTACTTAGTAGTAAATAAGAATTCCATTCAGTGTCAACAAGGCCAGTAACTGTTGCTTGCTGAGTCACATTGCAGCTAGGGACTGTGATTGGATCCCTCCCCTTTGAGGTATGACCTGAAGGAGACTGTGATTGGATGACCAGCAGTAGTAGAACACACTAAAGCCATTTGGATCTTTGGGACAGATCTGAAAATCAAAGGGTAACCCCTTGATTATTGCCCTGCATATGTAATCATGTGAGTATATGGGACTTTCCATTCTAACTATACAATAGATGATCATAATTAGGTTTAATCATGAATATTCCACATAGATAATAGCTGAGAACATGCAGTAAAACCCAAAAATGCCAGGAGAGCCTCTCTCTCTAACCTAGAGAGAGAAAGCTCTCCCCGGCCCAACCTCGCTGGCCCAGCCGCACCTGGCCCAGCCACGCCGGCTCCCACTCGGCGGCAGCAACAGCAGCAGACCTCGGGCAAGGGAACCTCTATCGCTATAGAGGCTCTCCTCCACCGCCCTTTCACAATCGGATCCCCTTGGGTCCGGCCAACGGCCATCATCTGGCCTTCTCTGGTCCGGCGATCCACACCAGCTCCGGCGACCCAGCCACGGTGAAAGATCCGTTTGGCAAACCGACAGGGGTTCAATCCGTTCTGCACCAGACCCCGATGGGGGTTCAATCACGTCAATCAGCCGTTCAAATCCACATCCGGCGAGCCATCTGTACCTCGGCTGTCCTCACTCGGTTGTGATACACCGCAGAGGGCGGCGGCTCGCCGAACGGGATGGTTGTCACTCCGTTAAGATCATCAGTGGGCCTTGTTTAGGTACCAGCCTGGATCATCTCCAGCCATCATCTCCGGCCCAAGTCAGACCGTCGCCGGCGTCACCCGCCGTGGCTCACAGCCATGGCCCAAGTCAGACCCCGATGGGGGTTCAATCACGTCAATCAGCCATGGCCGCCGGTCACGGTTGGTCCAAGTTTTCAGATCCACCGGCGTCGGTCGGTACAGCGGCGATCAGGCCCTTTTGGGCTCAACAGTCGTCGGCTGCCGGAGTCAGTCCGGCTGCCACAGATCATGCCCTCACCTCCTGTAAGGCACGGGCACTGGCCCTTATCATCGGGCCAGTCAACAAGGCCAGCCTGCGGCCAGCAGCAGCAGGCCCGTCGGGGCGTCAACAGCTGAGCGAGCCAGCCCGGTTGTACTGCTCTTTGGTCATTACTATGTTGTTACTTTCTAGGTTAATCAGTGCGGGTTGTGCACTTTATCTTTTATGTTTTCCGTAGTATGTATTGCGAGGACTTCGAGGGCCTCTAATTGTACCTTATACCGACGGTTGGTGTCGGGTATTTACTGCTATTGCCACGCCCGTGTCCAGGTTTCCCGTTGGGATAGTTTGTTCGGCGGGGCAAGGTCACGGGCAACCCATGTAGCCACTTGGCGCTATTTATATTTTTTGCTTTGTCTTACCTGGGGTATGCCCCTTGTAGGCTTTACATTCGGTTAACCTCTTTTATATTTCAAGCTAACCGCCCTAGGGCATTACCCAAAAAGATAATAGCTGAGAAGGACCTTTGAACTTAGATAAGGACAGTATCCTGCATCTAACTTCGTTTGAAATTTTGTGAGCAATCACTCCAGGAGGGCAATTAAGATTTTGGAATTTCCTATGATTCCTCTCAAGCCACAAATGGTGCACAAAGGTTGTAAAAACAAGTTTAGCAATTGTAGTGGCCAAAGATTTGCCCTGTAGAGTGGACAGCCTACTCACCCATTGTTGCAATGATGTCAAACCTGTCATGTGAGGGGTCTTTGGGGACAGAATTCCCCTAATCTGAGTAGCCATGGGGCATTCAAAGAAAAGGTGATCATGGGACTCTACTCCCAAACACAGGCTACAGATGGATACAGCTTTCATTCCAAACATGACTAATCTGTCTTCTGTAGATAACCTATTAAGGATGGCCATCCATGAGATCACACTGCATCTAGGGATGTACCTTGAGAACCATACCACTTTATACCAAGTGACAGCAGGAAAATGTGTCCTTAAATGCTCCCACAAAGAAGCTATGGTAAACTGACCAGATGCATTGAGGGTCCAAACACATCTATCCCCAGTGGAGGCATTGATGGGGACAGCCTGTAATTCTGATCTCACCTCATTGAGATCCGGAGTTTGGGTCAGTGGAAAGGCCCATTGATTGTCTCTAATGATAGCCTGCACAGTGGTATCCTTGTGCAGCCCTGAATCTAATGTAATTCTAGGCCCAAATTTGGGCAACAGAGGACCAAGGGGATGCCAATTATCAAACCACAAGGAGGTTAATTGGCCATCCCCAATTTTATATGCAATGTGTGGTTGGATGAGAGGTCTAATTGTCACGACCCAAACCAACGAGATATGGGTCAGTGACCGACTAGTGCAAAACGGGCACCCTAGGTCTAAAATTGTAACAGTTAAGAGAAGATTTATTTAAAACCCCGTTTTAAATGTTGCCAAAGACTTTAAACTTGAAATCTAAAAGTTGCATTTTTTTTTGAAAAAGTTAGTTACTAGTTTTCATATCCCAAAATATCCAGAGTTCTAATGTGCAGATGCGAAAAGTCGTACGAGTACATAGATTACACAGCGTATGTCAACATAGACCGGAACAAACCGGCTAACAAAAACTATCCTATATAACAGTTCTTAACCACAAGAGCACATTTGAGTATACACACAACAAAAGAACTTCGACTTTAAGAGAAGCTTAGTCCATCTACGGCTGCTGACCTGAAAAGGGTTATTTTGAAAATTCATAAGCTAAAGCTCGTGTGAAACATGACATATTAAATTCAAAACTTAATTTGAAAAACCTCTTGAGGGAAAACACAAGTTCTTTCTCCCTTCATCAAACCATGCATACTTGTTACTTCACAGATTCATCAATCCAAAATTAAATCATAAAATGAAATATTGACATTCATAGGTTCAAGTAGAAAACTTCTAGATATGCAAGATATCATGTTATTCTTTCTGTTCGTCGATTTCGTGCATCTTTCTAGAACAAGTTTCAATCAGAATTCTAGAGGAGCTACCTCTACATGAAAGGGAATGACGTCAAACCATCAGGATATCTGATCAATATCCTCCAACCTTATTACTCCAATTCCACTTTGTCTTTTTACCGTCCTCAAGTAGGGACACATGTTCAGATGCATCGACAAGAAAATTATATATTCCTTTTCAGGATTACTTCATAAGAAATTCATTTTTCATTATAACATGCAAAGATGATTTACGCATCAAAACAAGGTATGGTAAAGATAATGCATGTCTCACCTCTTGTCCTGCCGACGCAGCTAAGGCTAGACACGTCCTACCAGTTCACCCTCGCACACCCGAACCTAAACATAAAATAAAAACCGAAGTCAGACACCGACCAACTAAGATGTTTAAGGTCAAAAGGAAAGAAATTAGTTAAAAAGAAAGTATAAAAGTATAATTACTTCCCAAAGAGTAAAATAGTTTATTAGCCTTAATATGGTGGACTCAAACTACTTTAATCAACTAAATTAAACTAATGAAAAATCTGATCCAAAAGTAAGAATTCAAAGAAATTTAACATAAAAGATTGACCTCACCAACTAATACATGAAAATGGTAGTTTTTAGGCTCCAAATAGCTCCAAGGGCAAAATGGTAATTTAAACTCCCTTTCTTTTTGTAAATACTTTGATATATATAACATACATTTCATGTCACACTATGAAGAATCTTGTGCATGCATCATTTTAGGATAATAGAAAACTTATTTAGTCGATGGGAGGTGTTGGGGTTCGTTCTTGGTACCAAACGTCCATTTACCGCCAAACAATGTACCCGACTTAAGTAATTAACTTAAGAATTCTTAATACAACTCAATATAAAGAAAAGAATGAAAGAATAAGACATGCAAAGTCACAAGGAATTTGTATACAAAATTTTAGACTAGTTTTGAAACCAACAGCATAACGGCTTAACCAAATGCAATAACATAATTTATTTGAGACTTAAAAATTAAAATTTAGGTTCTGATCTTAAAAGTAAAATGTTCAATTAATCCATAAAAATTCGGAGAAAATTAGTTCATAATACAAAATTTCACAAAAATGACTACAAACTACTCAAAATAGGAGAAATTGCTACCTTATAACTAAAAAAATAATAACTCACTCATTTTTAATCCAATAAAAGTAATACTAGTCCCCAAAGTTAACTAATCCATAGATGTAACTCTAGAAAAAGAAATATAGTGACCCTCTTTGCAAAATAAAAGCATACAACTCAAAACAAGTGGGACATTTCCAGATTCGTCCTACACTGGACAGCTTACAGAAACAAAATCATAACTAATTCATTTTAAATCCGTTTCAGTTGATTCCAGCGGCTAAATCTTCCCAACAAAAAGATCTACAACTTACTTGAAGGAACCCAAAAATAATTCGAAGCTTAAAAGAGTCCAAAATGGCAAAAACTGAAACTCAGAAAATCTGTCCTAGGATTACAACGTGTCTTAGCATCCCTTTTGGCTTGCATGCAAGCCAAATCAGTTGAGATTCAACAAAATAGAATAGAAAACAGAGGAGTTCACTGTACCTCAGCTCTCTCTTCACTCTCGGACTTTTCTCTCTCTCTAGCTCTCAATGTGTTTCTTTTTTTCTCTTCTTGCAAAATGCCAAAATTTTGCAACAAAAGTCTAATATGGGTGCAAGAGAATGATAGTGGGTTGTGACAAGTGTCCCAAGTTTGAACACTTGTTGACCCAAAATTGCCACCGGTCCATGCAGCAAAAGAAAGAAGAAAAGAAAAGATTCGGTGCGTAGGCGCGCGCGCGCCTACGAAAACTGTCCGGGATTCGATCTCAGAAAAATACCAAATTCGCACCGTAGACTAATTAGATAATTTTAAGAATCGTCCTACTCTCGGAATTCTAAGGAAAAATCCAAAACTTAATAATTTAATCCAGCTGGCCTCTCGATCTCGAAACGTGCTTGCGGCCTAATTCGTAGTCGATACGCAGGGTCAGCTAGAATCGGGTGACGCTCTACTTTCGATACCGAATTCCTGGACAAGTTCAATTAAAATTCATCTCTAGGTTGTCTACAAGGTTGATTGGAGGGTACCGTTGAATCGTCAAAACGAGTCGTTTCTATGACCCTTAAGTCAACGAGTGGCTGAAATCTTCTTAAAAAGATTAATAAAGTGACTAACTTATTCATTATACCATAACACCTAATCGTAATCGTATTATCTAGGTGAGGGTCCTCACACTAATGTTAAGAATTTTCCTCCAAACCCATGAGGGATTACTTGGAGTTTTAACACTCCAAAAACTCTTTCCTTTAAGTAAGTAAGACTTCACCCATTGGCACCACATAGATTGCCCCGCCCCCCCCCCCCCCGAAACAAGGAACCAAATATGCTTGGCAACTGCTGCCTTGTTCCAAACCTCCATAGATTTGAAACCTAAGCCACCTTCCTTAACAGGAGAACAAAGATGTTCCCAAGAGACTTTTGCCCCTGTTTTCTTAAGGTCGGGGCCAGACCAAAAGAAAGCTCTAAGGATAGCTTCTACCTCCTTAATTACTTTCTTAGGGATAATGAAGAGAGATGACCAATAGGTTTGCATTGAGAACAGAATTGATTTTATTAATTGAATCCTCCCAGCATAGGACAGGTATCTATGTGTCCATGTTTTAGTTTTGGCCAAAATTCTGTCAACCATTACTTTACCCCCAGATACCTAACAGGCAAAGACCCCTCCTGGAAACCTAGAATACTTAATATGGATGCTTTGGTGGAAGGGTTAACACCAGAGAAGAAAATGTTACTCTTTGCAGGGCTTGGGGAAAGTCCAGACAACTTCTCAAATTCAGTCAAGGAGTTCTGAATGTGATTAATGGAGCTCACTTCACCTTTGCAAAAAATCATAAGGTCATCTGCAAAGCAGAGGTTGACAAGTTTAGTGGTTCCACATTTCCAATGGAACTTAAAATCAGGTTGGAGAGCTTTCTCCTTAAGTATGCAAGTCAACACCTCCATAGCTATCACAAAAAGATAAGAAGATAAGGGATCACCTTGTCTTAAACCTTTTTGCCCAGGAATGTACCCTATTGCCTCTCCATTAAAACACAAGGAGTAATTAGCTGTGGAGACACAAGCTTTCAACCATTGGATCATCTTAGGATGGAAATTCATTGAGGCAAGGACATCCCAAAGAAAGTCCAATCTGACATTATCATAGGCCTTCATAATGTCCACCTTCATGGCACATCTAGGGGATGATGAATGTCTGTGGTAACCCCTCATCAATTCCAGAGTAAGGAATATGTTATCAGCTATCCTCCTACCCTGGACAAAGCCAGATTGGGCAGGATCAATGAGGGAAGGCAGGACTGGTCTGATTTTATTAGCTAGTAGTTTAGCTATACATTTATATATCACATTACAGCATGAGATGGGTCTGTAGTCCCCTACCTTAGAGGGGTTGGGGACTTTAGGTACTAAGGCAACTAAGGTAGCATTGGCCTTCTTCAATAGTTGACCAGATCTGAAAAATAGTTTAACAGCTGAGGTCACCTCATGACCTATAACAGGCCAAGCTCTTTGGAAGAAGGCAGCATTGTAGCCATCTGGCCCAGGAGCTTTTTGAGGATTAAGAGACCAAAAAGTGTCCTTGATCTCTTTATCCGTCACGTCCAACACCATATCTAAACTCTGGGAGGGGGAGAGTTTCCTAGTAATAAGCTGTTGCACTCTAGAGGATCCAGAGTAAGTAGTCATATGTTTGGTGCCTAACAAGTCAGTGTAATAGTTGATGAATGTGTGCTTAATCAACTCTATGTTTTGGGAAACAGACCCATCCTCTAAAACCAAGCTAGAAATTCTGTTCCTATTCCTTGAATTGGTAATGGTTTTGAAAAAGAAGGAGGAACATTGATCCCCCAACTTTAACCATTGAATTCTTGACTTTTGCTTGGCAAAACTTTCTTCTGCCCTAGCATAAACTAGGTACTGCTTGCACAGTTCCTTTTCAATGGCTTGTTTAGAGGGGTCACTTGGATTAGAGCCTAGCTCTCTTTGGATAATTTCCAGTTGTTGCTTATATGAGGCCACCCTTGAAGACGGTTCACTAAACTCATTTGTATTTAGCCTTTTAAGGTCTTCCTGCAATCGCTTGAGTTTCTCACAAACACAAGCGATCGCCGCCGCTTTTAAGGTCTTCCTCCATTCCTCATTTTTCTCTCCCTTTAGAGCGATCGCCGCCGCTTCCTCCTCTCTTTCCTCGTCGGCCGTCGCCGCCTCCTACCCGTGGGTTTTCCGACCACCACGGTTCCCATTGCCACCTCCTGCCATGGCATCATCTCCGCCCCCTCCTCCATCTTCCGGCACTTCTGCCGCACCTAGCGATACGGGCAAAGCTCCGGCCGTTGAAGCCGCGATTCTTAGCGGGGTTTCAAGTTCCCGCGTTCTTCGTTCGAGTCGGCGCAGAGCCACTGTTGGGGGAAGTTCCTCGCAACCCACTCCTCCTGGGGTTGAACCCGAGGTTTCTACTGATGCGGGTGGTGATATTCTTCCACTGTTTGACGTTGCTACTTACGCTCCTCAAGTTCACCTGGTCGGGCGTGGTGGTTCCTTGCGATACCGTCCTCCCCTCAGTGACATCCCACCTGAGGTTTTGCACAGGGAGCCAGAGCAGCACCTTGGTTTCACCAACAGGAAGGTAGAATTTTATCCTGTCAAATGATTTTTGTATATAAGATTTTGTAGAGTGATAATTTGATATTTTGATAGGGAGTTTGAGTTCTAGAAGTTGCCCCCTGTATAGGCGATTTCTTGTGTATTTGATTCCTTCCTTGTATTTTGTCAGGCAAATGAGAGGCTGCGCGTATGGGGAAGCTGCCCCCAGGTGTTTGAGTGGTATGAGAGGCTTCCTCAGGAGGCCAAGGATGCGGTTGCTTTGGCTGGCTTCGAGCCCTTGATACTTGGTTTCCACCTTCCGAAGGCGGAGTTGGGATGTGGGAGGGTTAGGCTGGTAGGATTGGGCGTGGTGTGCAGGGCTCTTGCAGCGGGGCCTTGTCGGATGCCGTCAACTCTAGTACGAGCCTCTTGATGCCTTGTTCCTCTGTAGTAGCCGTTCAGCTTGCTTTGTAGCCGTCTTACTTGGTGGCTTCTTCTCAGTGTTGGTTATCTTGTGGTCATCTTTGACCTCGACTATTTACTTTACTTACCTTATTTCCTAGCCTGGCGGGTTGTGCCAGGTGGTAGCTCTATTTCATTTAGTCTTATTTACTTTACTTACCGTTCACATGGCTTCTTCATGTATTTACTTTATCTTACTCTCCATGCGGATTGTGCATGGTTTACCGCACTTTTGTCAATCTTGTTTCTTTTTTTCTTTTTTCTTTTCCTCCTGGGGTATGCCCCTTGTAGGCTGTACATTCGGTTAACCTCTTTTAATTTCAAGCTAAATTACCCAAAAAAAAAAAAAGGCGGAGTTGGGATTGACCACATCTTTGGTGGAGCGGTGGTGGGATACCACCAATACTTTCCACCTTCCGGAGGCTGGGGAGATGACGATCACTCCAGGTGACTTCGCTTTGCTTACAGGCCTGAGAGTTGGAGGCGATCCTCTTCCAATTGACCCGCGGATCCATGAGCGAAAGGGTGCCCTTGGATATCTTTTGGGGAAGGTTCCCATTGTGTCGGAGAGTGGTCATATTACATATACCTGGCTTCGGGAAGAGTTTGATCAAGTTGATATCCTGACGGAGATTCCCCTTTCTCAGCTGGTACGAGCTTTCTTGCTTTATCTCCTTGGGCAAATTTTGTTTTGCAACAAGGAGAATTCAGTGCATGTCCAGTTCTTGGCTGCTTTGGTGCACTTAGAGACCATAGCAGAGTTTGATTGGGGAACTCCCGCCCTAGCCACGTTGTATGGACACCTCAGTGCTTGTTCCCGGGGGGGTTAGTTTGTCGCTTGGCGGACACCATCGTATTTATGAGGTACACATTTTGATTTTTGCATTATTCTCTTGTTGCTTCTATCTTTGTTTATTCATGTTTTCCGTCTTCGCTTGTAGCTCTGGGCTTTTGAGCACTTGTTGCAGTTTCCTCCTCCGGCTGGGCACGAAGAGCCTAGGTTTGTTCCACGGGCAGCCCGTTGGTTGAAGGGAGTTCGGAAGTCACGGTCACCTGCCATGGACTTGCTGGCTTGGAGGCGAGTTTTGGACCGCCTAACGATGGATCAGGTATGATATCTTCTATCCTCTGATTTTCGTGCAATTTCCTCATTCTGTCATTTTGATGCTATTTCCCTTGTTTATAGGTGCGTTTTGACCCATGGGGCGTGCTACTTGACGATGCTCCTCTGGAGTTGACCTCAGCTCGGGCGTTGGACAGCCAGCACTTCCTTCTGGAGGGGCCATTTTCGAGGGCCTGGAATCTAGGAGAGAGGGTAGCGAGCCAGTACTTTCCACATTCCGAGGCGTTGCAGCTTGTTCCTCTCCCTCCTCTTGTCGGTATGAGATCGACCCATCTTTTGACCGGGGAGGGCTTGCCACTCGCTCTTGAGAGACAACCAGCCTTGAGTTTTCTTATAGCGGGAGATTACTCAGCCTTTCATTCGGCCTCATTGACCCTTCCTACTACTGCTGCTGCTCCTCCTGTTTGGCCACGGGCCCCCAGTTTCATTTCTTTCCACAATGCAAATGAAGAAGAGGAGCGTTTGACACTGACACCGTGTGCTACGCAGTTCTACGAGCTTCCTGTCGGAATTCAGCAGGTAATATTGTAGATTCTGCTTTGGTTTCCTTCAGCATTCCTTGCTTACTTGATTGTATATGCAATTGCTTCCTCTGCAGGTGCCCGCTGAGGTGGTTCAGGAATGGTTGCGTGCTTTCCAGAGTGCAGAGGCTTTTGCTCGACGGCAGCGTGACCGAATAGCTGCGGTATACATCCTTTGATCTCTTTTTTTTCCATCCTACGTTTCGTGTGAAACTGAATGCCTATATCCTGTGTCTATGCAGCTTGAAGCAGAGCGAGTACCGACAGTGTCGGTTACCCAGAGTGCTGGAGTTAGCGAGGGTGGGAGTACCGGAGCTGGTGATGGAGATGCCGAGGCTGGTGAGGGACAGAGGATCAGTGTCCCAGTTCCTGAGCGTTTTCTTCCTGCGCCCAAGAGGGGTCGTGGGCAGTAGCTAGCTTTTCCTTTCTTGTACCTGTATTTGTTAGCTCTAAAAACAGATAATTTGACATTTGTATTTTTTGTTTGTGTTTGAAGCATCATCAGCATGTATGGGAAATTAGATACTTCTATGCAATATTTTTCAAAGTTTTGTGAATGTTTGGATTTAAACATGGGCCGAGGAATGGATCACTCGGCCGAGGATTCCATTCTTCGGCCGCTACTTCTATTTCCTAAAGAAGTTGGATTTTTTCTTTTAGCCAAGTGGCGTTTTTCCCTTCTTACACTTGAATTTGATTCAGGCTCTTTATTTGCTTTTGCTGTTCCTACAACCTCTTTGCCATGTTTTGGGATTGTTAGAATGCTTGGTCCCTTATGTCGACGACTTTTGAGTCAGAGAGGACGAACGATGATTCTTACGTGTCTTTGTTTTTGCCAATTCCCTGGAAAATGACTAACTCATCTTTTGCGAGCTCAATACGGAGGGTTAGCTATGGCTATCATTGAGTACAAACCTTTTGGTATTGTCTTTCTTCTCTCCAAATGTTTGGGCCGCATCTTGATGCGAGATTGCCTACGTATCCCAATCAGGGAATCAGGCCTTTTACGTAGTTCCAAGATATCCACCTTTGGGGGTTGGGTTTTCACTCTTGGTTTTCCTTTCTCTCATGCTCTAAGTTTTGCCTAGGTTACCTGATAGAGGTTGAGTCCCTAGCGAGCTTTCCTTCGAATGCCTTAACTTTTTGCCTAGGCTGCGTTTTTTGCGTCTTCTTGTCCTAGCAAGCTCTGCTCTTACTTTTGCTTGGGTGTATAGATTGCCCAACGAGCATTTTTCTCTCAAAAGGGTTTTAATGTTTTGGAGAGGAATCTGATGGAGATGTTTTTATGAATCTCCTGTTGCGTTTGTATTTTCACAATTGGCAAGCTAACCCTAAGTGTTCTCACGGAGATAGCGTCTTCTTCCTGAGTTTTGATAAAAACCTAGTTCCAAGTAATCAGGGTTCATCCCTTCTTTCCTTTTGGTCGGTAACATAAAGAATTAAATTCTTAAAATCCTTTTATCTTTGGCAGAGAGATTGTAGTGTATAGCAAACACATTTTAAAGATGGAATCATTTGTCAAGCATAGAAGTGATAAAATGGGGATTTATTTAATCGTAGATAATGCCCAAACAGGGGCCCAAAACATGTCCTAACTTGTCTTTAGGAAATGAAAGCAATGTTTTTGTCATGTGATTTACTGCAGTATCTCGGGAGTGGCTCCTTTTCCTTTTGCAGTTTTATACTCTTCTTCACCCTCTTTGCCAAACAGAATCTTTAGGTCAAATTCAGCTAGCACCTCAATCCAGTCTTCGGGAGTAGGAGATGAATTGGTTGGTTCTTCTTCCAAATCACTGTTAGTCCATTCCTGATCAAAGAAGATTTGCATTCCAGGGTACCTTTGTTGGTAACTTCGTCTTCCCATGTTTCTGCGAAGCCACAGAATGGAAAGTCTTCTCCTTCTCTTACAAACCAGCCATTGAGTGTTTTTGGGATCACGAGTTTCTCTTCTTTGACCCTGCTTCCTCTTGCCTTAGCCTTTTCCATGCTTCTCTTTCTTTTTACCTCGGCTTCTATCGGGGTGTAGCCAAGACCAAAGGCATATTGATTATGCAGAGGATCAATCATTTGCGGGATGCCTGGTGATCTTTTGCCTAAACCCAACCCAGGGAGGTATTTTTGCTTCTTCATCATCCATATGGCGGGGGTGCTCACGTAGAAGTTTCTCTCAGCCATTAAGGCTTGCACAACAGTTGCTTCCTCAAGACTGAATCCAGTAAGGAAAGTTTCCTCGGTTTCTACCTCTTGGAAATGCGTATCAGAATGAGCTCGGATTGATGAATCCCCCAGAATAGTTATGACCCTTCCATCTACCGCGAATTTGACTTTCTGATGCAAAGTGGAAGGTACTGCCCCAGCGTCATGTAGCCAAGGCCTTCCTAGTAAAAGATTGAAGGTGGCTGGTATATCCATCACATGGAACTCCAGGTCCCTTTTGATCTTCTCCACTTCTACTGGCAGTGTGACACACCCAACTACCTTTCTCTTTGAATTGTCATACCCCCTTACACCCTGGCTTGAAGGGC
This sequence comes from Rhododendron griersonianum, assembly GCA_018127125.1. Classification (NCBI taxonomy): domain Eukaryota; kingdom Viridiplantae; phylum Streptophyta; class Magnoliopsida; order Ericales; family Ericaceae; genus Rhododendron; species Rhododendron griersonianum. The sequence goes on along the minus strand of CM030796.1, from coordinate 25,600,915 downwards.
GTACGTCGATGGCGTTTACCCCTAGCTTGTCAAGGGTCCTTTGAGGACATACGTTTAAAGCAGACCCATTATCCACCAAGACCAGTGGGATCCATTTAGTGAGACATTTAAGTGAAATGTAGAGAGGTTTGTTGTGTGCAGGCCCTTTAGGAGGTAGATCCTTGTCAGTGAAAGCTATCGTTGGTTTTGGAGCCTTTGACGCCATTATGAAGCCCACCAGTTCTTCGGGGGTGATGTCGATGGGAACTTTGGCTTTCCCCAAGGTTTTGAAGAAGGAATTACGATGCTCGTAGGAGGACATAAGTAATCCCCAAATAGAGATATCAGCTTGGATTTTCTTTAGTTGCCTTAGCACCCTGTCTTCTTCAGGTTCGGTCCTTTGGCTTTCTTCTCCTTCTTCTTCTTCCATTACTCGTGTTGAGGTTGAACTTTCCCCACTTAGTTTAGGAGGTTTATACACCCTTCCGCTTCGGGTGAGGTGACCCACTTCTTCTTCTTGGGTACCCCAAGGATCAGCAGGCTCAATTCTTCCAACCTTCCAATCACTTGGCAGGGCTTGACGCATGTCCAACCACCAATCCCCATCATCAATGGCATAGATGTGGGGTTCTCCCCCTATTGCAAAGCATCCATCATTCTTAGAGAAGATTAGGGATGGTTTGGCTTGGGTATTTGGAATAATGTGTAGGGTAGGATTATATGTGGGGCTATTGGATAGGCTTATGAGATTGATATTTTGAGGCGGTGGTTCGTTGTTGTGAGCGGGAAGTGGATTGGTTTGTACATTAGGCTTAGGAGGTTTTATGGCTTGACTATCAATGAGATCCTGGATGTCATGACGAAGACGCATGCAGCGGTATGTCTCATGTCCAGGGTGTTGGTGGTATGCACATTGCTTATTGGCATCATAGCTTGGGTCATAAGGTGGCTGAGGAGGTGGATTATTCAAGAGCCTAAGGTGCCCTTGACGGCTTAGGATGGCTAAGGCTTGGGAGGGAGTCATATAGAGTGGGCTGAAATTACGGCGAGGACGATTCGTGTTTCTAGATGAGCTAGTTTGAAAAGGGTCTTGTGGCAAGGCTGAGTTAAGGGTGTTGACGGAGGCAGGATGTGCACGGGTTGGAAAGGTTTTTCTGGGCAGAGGGGTTTTTCCTTCCCAATAAGTCCCAGCTTGATCCCATCTTCAATTTGTAACCCAGTGGCGTGTAGACGTTTGAAGTCAGTGATAGCCTGAGTGTAAATGTGGGTGAGGTACTTGGGCAGTAGGTTCTTGACAACTATCCTCACTTGATATTCCTCGGAAGGGCGGCTTTTCATCTTGGCAGCCTTTTCTCTCCATCTTGCCACAAAGGTAGCAAAGTCCTCATTGGATTCTTGTTTAGTCATCTCCAAATCTCAGGTAGATCTTTTCTACTGCTACACCTGTTTCTGATTTGATCATGCACCTGTTGCATTGGATTAGTAGTGTAGCTGCTATTATCTGATGCCTGTATTTAAAGTTTTACCATGGCAGCTCTGTATTTAAAATGTTCTGAACCTGTTTTGGCAGACCATCTGTTTTGTTGTAGCAGGTTCTGTTTTCAGTTATGCCTAACCATCGGGGGCTGTCAATGGGATCTCCCTTCACAGAGGGGGACGTCCTCTGTATAGTTTTGTCTATGTTTTCAGTATTGTACAGTATTGTTCAAGTTCAGAACTGATTGTCATGGACTAGTGCAATAGCTTACCTGTTATGACTGTTGTTCTGTTGGACACCTAAGGTTCAGAATCTGAGTGAGTGCAAGCAGTATGAGCTAGCCCTGTTATGAGATGTTATGAGCTGTTATGTGAGAGCTAGCTCTGCTTTGACTTCAGAAGTTGTGTTGATCTTCAGAAGTCTCAGTCATTGAAGACCCCCATTCAAACTGTCCAGTATAGGCACAGCAGTTCAGGCACAGAAGTTGTGTTGGTTGCTGTCATCATGCCTCAAGCCCAATCCACCTCATGTGCAATCATTTGGTTTTGATCAAGTCCAACACCTGTTGTTTGGCCTTTTAGTATGTTCAGCTATCTCAGTATCAAGTATAGTGGTTACCAATCACGTATACTGGTTGTAATCATTTTGCCATTTGTTTTGTATCCCTCTGTTAGATGGATAGGAAACAGATGCTCTATTTACCTCTAGTCCTATGTAGCCGTTTGGCGTAGGCTTTCTTTTTTGTTTTCCTTTTCTTTTCTTTTCCTCCTGGGGTATGCCCCTTATAGGCTGTATACTCGGTTAGCCCCTTTTTAATTTCAAGCTGATTTACCCAAAAAAAATAAAATAAATCTCGGGTAGTTAGCTCAATTTGGACATTGTACGCATACTGCTTGACAAAAGCGTTGGCAATTTCAGGCCAAGTTTGATAGTGCACAAATTCCAAAGTGAGAAACCAATCGAGGGCGCTTCCAGTGAGAGTTCTTTGAAACAATTGAGCGATGAGCTCGTCGGTCAAGCCCATAGGCTTCAGAGTGTTGATGACATGGCGGACATGGCTGGTAGGGTTACCAGTCCCATTGAACTTCTCGATGTTTGGCATTTTGAACCGTTCAGGCAGTTGAGATTCTGGAAAGAGGCAGAGTCCTTCGAAATCTAGAATTTGGTCTCCTTGTGAACGAGCCAAAGCGTGCTTGATCTCCTTGACCTGTTTGACCAATTCAGGGTTTTCTACAATTTCATGAGGATTTTCTGCTTCCTCCTCGTTTTTCTTGTCTTCAGCATCTCTTGCTGCTTTCTCAGCTTGTAAATAGGCAATTTGGGCTCGGAGCTCGGTGATGGTAGCATCATTGTCTGCCATTTTGGGGATGTAGGTAGAGGGATTGCTTGGTGAGGCTTGGAATTGGGTAGATAATCGGGTTTGTTGAGGAGACGACCGCAAAGTCCCTGAAACTGATTGGGACCGTTGCGGTGAGAGTGTCTTGGTAGACGAAGGCGACCGATGAGATGACTGTAAGGACCTCTGTTTGGCGTGACTTCGGGTATTGTAAGAGTATAAAACTGGCCGAGGTTGCTTCTTTAACCTACCTATTGTGCCTGCTTGAAAAATAGAATACCTAGAAGTCAGTATTCGGCCTGTGTGGGGTTAGGATTTGGGTTGAAAAATCCCAACCCTTCTGCACAGAAAGAGTTAATTACAACAACAAATAATACAAGGTGTGAGGAAGAACTTTTGCAAGTAAAATGCAAGTAGGTTCCTAGCCTGTAGGTTCCTGTCTTAGTTTGATAAGCTCTATGGCTTTCTAGAACATGCAAGGTTTTGGTAGTCTCAGGGTGCTCCGTTGTCAAAGGGCACCAATCCTCTCACCAGCCCATCATAGGCGGTGATTGGGTGATTCCCCTTTTGATATACCACTAGGTACGAGTGACTGTGGAGTTTGCTGGAACCCCCAACATAGCCCGTGTCATGCCGGGATATCAGGTGAACTCAACGGGTTGCCCGCTCGTACATATGATAAATGAATTAGACAAGGCATGTATTAGTCTTATGTTGAACTTTTTGGTTATGGCTCTCATATCCCCAGCGGAGTCGCCAAAAACTGTAGACACCTCCCAAACGGGGCATCGCCATACAGATTGATCATGTTTGTTTGCTCGATTGGTTGCTTGCTTCGTAAACCAAAATCATGGACATTCCCATGGCTAGGAACATCGCCACATGATAGCGGTTATCATCAAAACAGAGTCGCCACCCAGTTTATTAAAACTGGGAAAATAGATAGAGATTCTGGATACGGGAGCCAAAAGTACAATAAGGGGAAGGTGTTAGGCATCCCTCTTTGCCCAGTCGTGAGACTGGCCCATAATCATTCAACATAAGACATGTAGATGCTTTGTTTAATTCCAACACATAGTCTGTTTATTTATTCCTTTAAACAGTAAGCAAAGTGAGCCAGTGCGATAAGTAAGCATGCATTCAGAAAAAGCAGAAAAGCAACAAAACTGTCCCAAGGAGATGGATCCCGCGGCCGGTGAATGGATGTCACAGCCGAGGGATCCTCCTGGTTCGATGTACCGGCCGAGGGATCGAAGCCCCGGTCGGTGTTATTCCTCACACCAGACAGAAAGATTAACAGATAATCAAAACGCTACGGTTAGCCAGAAATACAGTAAATATAGACAAACCAGAGGCCGTTGGGCCTCACCACCTTGATCCCTCAGTTGCTTGATTGCTTTGGATTGGGCGTGGTTGACTGATTGCTTGATTGAAAACCCTAGGGTTCATTGCTTGATTGAAAACCCTAGGGTTAGGGTTTGAACTTCGGGGTTTGATCGCCGGATTGACGGCTACCTTCGGGAGGTTAGGGCTTTTGAAGAGTGGGTTTGAGAGAGTATTTTGGCAGAGTTTCGAGGCTTGAGAGAGTGTATACTCAGATGAATTACGTGTGTATATTTTCGGAGTCCAAAGGCCCTTTATATAGGCAATTGGTGACTCACTCCGGCCAATCAAATCACGAGATGGCAATTGCAATTGCAATGCATCTCTAACTCTACGTCGTAATCTCTTAGCGTAGCCCGAACGCATCGGGAAGGTAGTGTAATCGGATCAAACGTCTGACAGAACACATTCCAGAGTCTGGGAAAAGGTCGATCTGGCGGCTGAGTAAAGGATATCACGGCCGAGGAATGGATGTCTCGGCCGAAGGATAGATCTTGCGGCCGAGAGATTGATCTCTCAGGGAGATTTTGCTAGCAACAGGTTGCTCGGGTGAGGAAATGATGTTAGGGCCGTGGGATCGATGTCACGGCCGACAGATGGATTCTCCTAGGTTTCTTTATTTCTGTCTGAAAGGCTGTATGGCTCTGAATTGGGTCCTCTAAGTGGCTCAAAGTTCTCACCGAAAGTCCTAAGGTTCTCAAGGAGGCAATCAGCAATTACTGTATCCATTTCATCATCGGGATGGTCCCAAGGTGGGACTTGAAATAATCGTTAGGCCAAATTGGGGTGTCTACAGTATCCTTTTGTCACGACGTTATCCTTAATACTTCCATATCTTGTCATTTTCATACATAGTTCTGCTTGAATAATTGTGTTATGTCTATGCATCCTCTTAAGATTGGTTTTTGGAATATAAGTGGTCTTATTGACCCAATCAAACAAAAAGAGGTCAAATGTTTTGTGAAAAATAACAATCTATCTTTTGTGGGTTTAATAGAGCATAAAATTAAGGAAGTTTGGGCTGTTAGGATTCTTAAATATATCTGCCCTAATTGGAATTTTGTGAACAATTATCCTCAGGCTCCTATTGGTAGAATTTTTGTGTGTTGGGATCCCAGTTTAATCAATGTACAGGTTTTGGATCAATCTGATCAGTTTATTCATTGTGAGGTACAATCTAAGTGTGGGGGTGCCCCTTTTTTGGCTACTTTTGTGTACGGGGCTAATAACTATTTGAATAGGCAGGCCTTGTGGTCTAGTCTTCATCGTTTGAACTCTCCCTTCCCTTGGATAGTTTTAGGGGATTTTAATGCCAACAGGTTTCCTGGTGAGAAGGTTGGGGGCTCCTCCCTCTGGCCTCCTCATATGAATGAGTTTAATCAATGCCTTTATAACTTAGAGCTTGATGACCTCAGGTATACATGCAGCTTTCTCACCTGGGCTAATAAGCAAGACCCGTCTCATTATGTCAGTTCAAAGTTGGATAGAGTCCTTGTTAATGAACACTGGACGAAAACATTTAACTGTTCTTCTGCTCGTTTTCCAACTGCTGGGATATCTGATCACTCTCCAGGCGTTGTGACCATCACCCCTGGTCCTAAGAAATCTATCAAGCCATTTAAGGTTTTTGATTTCCTTGCTGAACATCCTCAGTTCTTAACTACAGTTCAAGGAATTTGGAGGAGAGTGATTATTGGAAATCCCATGTACTGTGTCTGTGAAAAACTTAGGTTATTGCAATATGAGTTTAAGCAGATAAACAGTAGGGAGTTTAGTGATGTCTCGAGTAGGGTTGCCGAATCCAGGCAAACCTTAGAGTCTTTGCAGAAAGGTATGAGCTCTCAATTGGCTACTCCTTCCATCATTAACCAGGAGAGAATGGCTTACAGGCATCATTTAACATTACTTAGAGCTGAGGAAAGCCTAGCTAAACAAAAATCCAGAATCCAGTGGTTGAGGCTTGGGGATCAATGCACTTCCTATTTCTTTAAATCTGTAAGTAACACTAGGAATAGAAGTAAACTCACCAGTCTGGTTTTAGAAGATGGGTCCCTCACTCATGACATTAAGGTTATCAAGTCCAGCTTTGTTAATTTCTATTCTGCATTGCTAGGGACAGCCCATCCTACTCCATACGTTGGGCATTCTAGAGTCTAGCAGGTAGTCAAGAGAAGATTAACAGACAGTCAAAGGTCTGCTATGATCTCTGAGGTAACTGATCAGGAAATCAAGGACACCTTTTAGGCTCTTAGCCCTTCCAAAGCTCCCGGTCCTGATGGCTATAATGCTGGGTTTTTCAAGAAGGCTTGGTCTATTATTGGTCGCGAAGTAACTTCAGCTGTTAAGACCTTCTTTAGATCTGGTAAATTGCTAAGAAAGGTCAACGCAACCATTGTTGCCTTGGTCCCTAAAGTCCCAAATCCATCTAAAGTAGGGGATTTTAGACCGATTTCTTGTTGTAATACTGTTTACAAGTGCATCTCTAGGATTCTGGCTAGAAGGTTGCAAATGGTCCTCCCAATGTTAATTGATCCTGTTCAATCAGGTTTTATTAAGGGTAGGAGGATTGCAGATAATATTTTCCTCACACAGGAGCTTATGAAAGGTTATCACAAATCATCTTCATCTCCCAGGTGTGCTATGAAAGTAGACATCATGAAGGCGTATGATAATGTTAGATATCCCTTGTAGGTTGTATATTCGCTTAGCCTTTTTTATATTTCAAGCTGATTTACCCAAAAAAAAAATATTTACGCCATTCAATTTCTTTTGTTGTTTTTTGTATAAAGAAGATTGAATAGCTAAAACATTAACCAGAGTGCACAACTAGTCATGGACTCAAGATTTATAGTGAACAGTATGTTGACGACGAAATAGAAATCAAAGAAAGTAAATGAATAACTCTGAAGAATTGACGCTAAATACAAGAATTTACATGAATGCCCTTATTACCGACTCTCATAAGACTACACATGACAATAGCGACCTTCAAGACTTGACACGTGACTAGAAATCTTGACCTCGCGTTTGAAAATTGCTTGAAAAGCGAGAAACAGTGGATTTAGAAGGTGACATTCTCAAATTTTGGCTTTGACCACGAACCGGAACTTGGACCAGGTCACTTTTGACCATTATGACCTGTGGGACTCAAAAGATCAACTTGGAACGACTTGAAACGGACTTCGATACCTTGACACGGCTTAAGAAATGGATTTTATCGACTTTTTGGTGTCACGACCTCGAATTTTGAGAGTTGACTCGAAGCGGAACCTCCCCGAAGTCCCAAATACCCGTTGAGCTGTGTTCAGGGGGTTGGGGATGCCTGAAAGTATCTTGAGTTGATTCTAAACCTCTGCTGTCAAAACCTGCAGAAATGCAGACTTAATACGCCGTGCGCGGCTTCAAAATGCCGTGCGGGATTACATTTAATTCCGCGGCATATTCATGTTATGCCGTGGTGTATCCTCGGATTAGATATACCGCGCATTGCTCCAATACGCCGTGCGGTACTATTTTCCTGATAGTCTGCAATTTGCTGTTTCCCAAGACAGATTGCACGATGGTTGAAGTTTGACTCCTTCAATGACATTTCCGAGCCAGTGCATGTCTGCTTTGATGTTTTAGGGCATGATCAAGCTTTTCCCCATGCAAGACTCATGGAAAATTTATACTTTTGGAACCCGAGGTTCTTTTGGAAAGTTGAAGTTGTTTTTTTTTGGGTAAAACAGCTTGAAATAGAAAAAAGGCTAACTGAATATACAGCCTACAAGGGGCATACCCCAGGAGGAAAAGAAAAAGAAAACAAAAAAGATTGAAGAAAATTTCTAACGCCAAATGGCTACTAGGGGTAAATGATATGCGTTGTTTCCAATCCATCTAGTCAGAGGGAAGGAAAACAACGCCAAAATGAATTGACCAGCAGGCCTACCATCCTAGGCTTCCTAAACATTACCAAAAAATATGGATCTAACTGGAAATAACTGATATTAAAGAGTTCTATTACAATCAGCTAACAACACAGCTGTTATGGCATGACAGCACAGAAGTAGCAGCAAGCAGCAGCATTTGATTTGGAAGCTTCAGAAGCTTCAGAAGTTGGTCAGGTCCAGTTTTGATGGGCGTGTGGTTGATCTGGAAGCTTCAGAAGTTTATTGACACCTGGTTTGGAAGCTTCAGAAGTTCCATCATAGCAGCTTGCTCCTTGTCGTGTCCATGTTGTGTCCCCAAGTCAGAAGTTGTGTGGGGACACAACTTGCTACTTAGTCCATATTGCTGTTGCAGCTTGCTCCTTAGCAACTGGACAGCAGAGCTAAGGACACATTTCAGAAATCAAAACAGCAGTTGTCGTACTGTCCCAAAAGCAATAGAAAGCAATCAACTATACATCATGCAGAGGACTTCCCCCTCTGCTAAGGGAGATCCCAACGACATCCCCAGTTGGTTAGGCAAATACAAAAAAGTAATTAACAAAAGTAACAAGGTTACAAGCATCCCAAGCTGTGAAGGCCAATGGAAAAACAAAGGGTTCAAAAGTAACAACAGCATGCACCCTAGCTGTTGTTATGGCTGGCACAACAAACAGCTCTATCATCTATCAGCAGCAACAATCAGCAGCAGCTACATCTTCTGAATTCAATCAGCAGTTCCTAACAGCCCTGAGCAAAACAGCACTGCTAGCTCTCACATAACAGATCATAGCAGAGATCAGACCATATCAGCACAGAAATCAGTCCATAACTGCTAGCTCTCACACACAAAATGCAGAGGACATCCCCCTCTGCGAAGGGAGATCCCAATGACAGCCCCTATTGGTTAGACAGAAGTAAATACAAAAAGCATATCTTGGCATATGCAGATCAGATCAGAAACTGGGCACATGCACATGCAGATTAGAAAATATAGCTACTCTCTGTGCACTAACCACAGCAGCACATGCAGATCCAAAACAGAGCTATCACAATCAGTCTTAGCATGCAATTGCAAAGTGAAAACATAGCAATGGGACTGGATTAGTCTTAGCATACATGTCTGTAATTGCATGGAGGTTGCTCCTCACAAAAGATTAAAATATATACCTGCTACATAGAAGTAATAGCAGTAGCAGCACATCAGTCAAAACAGTTTCAGCACAAGCTGAAATAGTGCACATCAGTCAAAACACTAATGCTTATGCTCTTAGGTCATCCTCCTGTCAACCTGCCCAGAAAACTACATACCCAATCTCTGACAATCAATAGCCTTGAGCTTACGCTCTGACATGTTGGGCGATTTAGGCGATTACTGACAAGGGCGTGGAGAAGTGATTCTCCAGGTTATTCATGGCTGATGGAACCATCCCTCTCGCAGATGGATTGGGTCTCAAAACCCTAGACTCTAATGAACTTCGGAGGAGGCAACAGGTCTTAGATCCGTCAAAATCCTCTCATTTCCATCCTTCTCTGATGAAGGAAGGAACTCAGCAAGTCCATCAAGGAAATGCTGCACACACATCCCATCCGGATGGGTTTGGGGTTTACAGCCCTAAAATGTCTAAACAATCAAGTCCATCAAGGAAATTACAGCAGGTCTTCGAGGAGGCCTTGGTAAGAGAAGCGGAGGAGAGAGCATCCGATCTGCTTGCTGGTAACACCAAGAACTGGAACATCTCGGGTCATAGCATCTCGCAAGATGTGAGGGTTGGAGCTGAAGTCGTGTCTAAGGGTTCGGTTCCACTTTCATCTTCAGATGGGCTTGAAGCGTTTAGCCCTAAATCGCAAAACAACCAAAGCTCTAATGCTGCTCATCAGCAACAGCAGGTGACTCACCTCCATGGCAACACTTACGAGTTTCAGCGCACTCCGTCAGAGGTACGGAAATCAAACCCTAACTCAAAGATATTGTTGAATCCTCGGGGAAATCCTTACGTAGAAGGGGATCCTAATATGGGGTATAGTCTAGAAGACACGCAACCTCGGTACCGCCAAGATCAATCCCATACAGCATTACAAAAGCATCAATCCTACAATCCAAAGCCCATTACAGGACAGAGCAGACCGAAACCAAAAAATTGGGCTTCTCTTCTCCAGTCCCAAAAACCATCCCTGGACATGGAACTAGACTATTTCCCAGATCTTCAAAAGGGTAAGGAAGCATTGGTCGAAATTGATTTAGAGCTGACTGAGGTCGGAAAATGGAATAGGTATTTAGTGGGACATTTCCTTGATGGGAAAATGCCATATGCCCTTCTTTTCTCCACTGCTCGTAGTCAATGGAAGGAACTCTTTGTGGCTGTCAAGCCAGATGTAGCTGGTTTCTATCTGTTTGAGTTCAAAGATGAACAAGCTAAGCAACAAGTACTTGAGGGAGGTCCATATTTCTTTTCTCAGAAATACCTTGTTCTCAAGGATTGGCATAGGATGCTTAAACCTGCTCAAGAACAGCCCTCTAAAATCCCAGCTTGGGTGAAATTTCATGATCTTCCTTTTGAACTATGGAATAAGGAATGTCTAAGTCGTGTAGCTAGCACAATACGGAGACCATTACATGTGGATCAAGCAACCGCAACGACTGCTAAACAGCCAGGACTCATTCATACCAAAAGCTCCAAAGCAAGAATATGTATAGAAATCAATGCTGAACATGATCTTCCCGAGGAGGTTACTGTTGTAGTGGAAGGTGAATCTGTTATTATTCCAGTTGAATACCAAGTTCTACCACCTATGTGCAGTGTATGTCATGTATTTGGACATTCATATGCCCAATGTGCCAAGAAAGCCTCAACCTCCTCCTCTCTATCCAAGGAAGAAGTCCAGAAGGAGAATGAGACTCATGTAGGGAATGGAATGTCTTCAATTCCTCAGCAACCTGATAAGCAAGAATGGGTTCAAGTGAAGAATGGAAAGCAAAAGGTTGTCCAGGATCTAGCAAATAAAGGGGAGACTGATTTGATCATGTCTATTCCAAGTGCTTCAGGAACCCAATATAGTTTGGCAGATTGCACCTCTGTTTTGGTGGAGCAGGTACAAAGTGATTCTGACGTAGAGTTATTGGGAGTCCTAAAGAAGGTAGTAAGTTCTGCCAAGGGAGCTCAGATAGTGCAGGATGCAACTCCATTGGAGGGTAGCCAACTTCCACAGCTCACAAGCTCGGACCAAGTTAATAGAGTTGAGGAGGTGGCTAGCATCATTTCCATTGCTCAGGCTGAGCAACTAAATCCCAAACCACCTGATATACTCAGTGGAAAACCCAAGGAGAAAACACCTGCTGTAAAACAGCCCCTATCTAAGTCTGCCCAGAAAAAATTAAGGAAGCAAGTTAGGGAGCAAGCTCATTGTTCCTTTTCCAGAAGAGGAAAGTAAGTCACACGTATCCTTTTGTTAGGACAGTATATTAATACTTCCATTTTCTGTCGTTTACTTTCAAGTTTTGCGTTATCTTATTTTATGTCTATGCAATCTCTCAAACTAGGATTTTGGAATGTTAGGGGCCTAAATGACCCTATCAAGCAAAAGGAGGCTAAATATTTTGTGCATCATAATAAACTTTCTATCATAGGTTTGTTAGAACATAAAATAAAAGAAGATGTGGCTGCTAGGATAATAAAATTTATATGTCCCACTTGGAATTTTGTGAGCAACTACCCCCAAGCTTCCATTGGCAGGATTTTGGTGTATTGGGATACTTCTATTGCTCAGGTTAAGGTCCTGAATCAATCTAACCAACACATTCATCTTAAGGTTCAGGATAAGGGGGGTGGGGGCCCTTTTTGTGCAACTTTTGTGTACGGGGCTAGCAATTACCTGGATAGACAGGCACTTTGGTCTAGTCTACATCTTATTAAACCCGTATCCCCTTGGATTGTTCTTGGGGATTTTAATGCCATTAGGTTCCCTAATGAGAAGGTTGGGGGTAATATTAACTGGCCCCCCCATATGAATGAGTTCAATCAGTGCCTATATACCTTGGAACTGGATGATCTTAGGTATACAGGTTGTTTCTTCACGTGGGCGAACAAGCAGGACTCCTCTCATTTTGTCACTACCAAGTTGGATAGAGTGTTAGTTAATGAGCAGTGGATGACAACTTATAGTGGTTCCTCTGCCCATTTTCTAACTCCTGGGGTATTTGACCACTCCCCTGCCATTGTAAGCGTCAAACCAGCTCCTCGGGCCTCTAATAAACCCTTTAAGTTTTTTGATTTCTTAGCTGACCATCCCCAGTTCATGAATGTGGTTCAGAGAGTTTGGAGGGGTGTGGTTATTGGTAACCCCATGTATTGTGTTTGTGAGAAATTAAAGTTGTTGCAGCCTGAGTTTAAGCAGCTCAACCAGAGAGAGTTTAGCGACATCTCTAAAAGAGTGCTTGAGACTAGACAAACCTTGGAGTCCTTACAGAATGCTTTGGGTACCCTTCCTACAGATCCCTCTGTAATTAATCAAGAGAGGGAGGTTCATAAGAAGCTCCTCGCGTTGTTGAGAGCAGAGGAAAGTTTGGCGAAGCAGAAGTCAAGAATCCAGTGGCTCAAATTAGGTGATCAGTGCACTTCTTATTTCTTTAAATCTGTGAATAATAAGCGTAATAGAAGTAAGATATCAAGTCTGGTCATGGATGATGGGACTCTCACTCATGACAGTAGTATAATTAAATCCAGCTTTGTCAAATACTATACTGACCTGCTAGGCACTGCCCATCCCTCTTCTTATGATGGGCGCTCTAGGATCCAACAAGTTGTCGGGTTAAGACTAACTGATAGTCAAATGATGACCATGGTAGCAGATGTCACTGACATTGAAATAAGGAACACCTTCTGGTCCCTTAATCCTTCCAAAGCTCCTGGCCCGGATTGCTATAATGCGGGTTTTTTTAGGAAAGCTTGGCCTATAGTGGGTCATGAAGTCACTGCAGCTGTAAGATCTTTCTTTAGGTCTGGTCAATTACTCAAGAAAACTAATGCGACTATGGTGGCCCTTGTACCTAAGGTTCCCAATCCATCAAAAGTAGGTGACTTTAGACCTATCTCTTGCTGTAATACAATTTACAAATGCATCTCTAAAATCCTTGCAAGGAGAATACAGGTAGCCCTTCCTAATTTAATTGATCCTGTACAATCAGGCTTTGTTAAAGGGAGAAGGATTGCTGATAATATTTTCCTGACTCAGGAACTCATGAGAGGGTACCATAAATCATCCCCCTCTCCTAGGTGTGCTATGAAAGTGGATATCATGAAAGCATATGATAATGTGAGATGGGAGTTTCTTTGGGATGTGCTAGCTACCATGAACTTTCATCCTACCATGGTTAAATGGCTTCAGGCTTGTGTTACCACAGCTAATTACTCGTTGAGTATTAATGGTGAAGCCACTGGGTATATCCTTGGGAAAAGAGGGCTAAGGCAGGGAGATCCGTTGTCCTCATACTTGTTTGTCATTGTTATGGAAGTGCTCACCTGTTTGTTGAGAGAGAAATCCCTCCTTCCTAATTTCCAATTTCATTGGAGATGTGGTAATACCAAGATTATCAATCTCTGCTTTGCTGATGACCTAATGATTTTCTGTAAAGGGGATCTGTCCTCTGTCAGGCATATTCATGATGCTCTCATTGAGTTCCAGGAGTTGTCAGGCCTTTCCCCTAGTCCGGGGAAGAGTAGTATCTTCTTCTCTGGAGTCAATGCCACCTCTAAAGTAGCCATTCTAAATATCCTGGACTTTAAAGAAGGCACATTACCTGTTAGATACCTTGGAGTACCTTTAATTTCCACTAAACTCAAAGCCTCTGACTGTCAGCGCTTAGTAGATAGTATTACTGCCAAAACTAAGTGCTGGACAAATAGAGATTTAACATATGCTGGTAGGGTGCAGTTGATAAAGAATGTTCTGTTTTCCATGCAAACCTATTGGTCCTCCTTATTTATCATCCCTAAAAAGGTGATAAAAGAGGTGGAGGCTATACTAAGAGCATTTCTTTGGTCAGGTCCTGATCTTAAGAGAACGGGTGCTAAGGTCTCTTGGGAACATTTATGCTCTCCTAAGCAGGAGGGAGGTCTTGGGTTTAAATCCATGCAAACGTGGAACAAGGCAGCCATTGCCAAGCATATTTGGTTCCTCATTTCTGGAGGGGAACAGTCCATGTGGTGTCAATGGGTCAAATCCTACTTAATAAAAGGGAGAAACTTTTGGAATCTTAAAATCCCTGGAGGATGCTCTTGGGTCTGGAGGAAGTTACTGAACCTCAGACCTTTGGTGCAACCTTTCATTATTAGTGTGTTAGGTGATGGCCACTCCACTTCATTATGGTATGATAATTGGCATCCACTTGGCCCTTTGATAGCGAACCTTGGTGCCAGGATTGCTCTAGATTCTGGTATACCTCGGGATGCTACTGTATCCCACATTATCCACAATTCAAACTGGGTTTTTCCTATTACGCAAACTATTGAACTCAATGAGATCAGAAGAACATTACCACCACTTCCCTCCTCCTGGTTGGTTGAGTCAGATTATATTAAGTGGTCTCTTAATGCAAATGGTAAGTTCTCAATTGCATCTTTATGGGATAAATTGAGAACTCCATTCCCTAAAGTTGGGTGGCACAAGTTGGTGTGGTTCTCAGGCCACATACCAAAGTGTAGCTTCATTACCTGGCTGGCTGTGCAGCAAAGGCTATCCACTGCAGATAGACTGATGTTGTTTGGCGTTACCAACTCCTCTCAATGTAGCTTTTGTCAGGGGAGTGAAAGTCATGACCACCTTTTCTTTAATTGTCCATTCTCCCAGCAGGTGTGGGACACTATGCTTACTAAACTTCATGTAAATTGGCACTCTCGACCATGGTCTGAGTGGGTCACTTTCCTCTCAAACAAAAAGGGCAAATCTTTTCATGTAGTACTTGCTAAACTGGTATTTACAGCAACAGTGTATCATATGTGGATCGAGAGGAATGTAAGGAAATTTCAAGGCATATCCTATTCTAGGGAGGTAGTTGCTCATAAAATTTATTCTATGGTGAGGGCGAGACTATTTTCATTGCAAACGCTGCCACCATTTCAAGCTGACTGGGTGGTAAATGAATGGAATCTTAGTGGCCAATAACTTTTACTGTGGTTGGAAGTTAATTCATTTGTTTTCCTACCTTTTCTACTTAGATTGTGATAAACCATTGAGCTGAATTCTGTTTTGGCTCCTATTACTGCTACGTATCTAGCTTCTGCTGTGGCTGTTACGCTGCTTCTGTTGCTGGTTTTATGGTGATTGATCCGATGCTATTGCATTCCCTGCTATGGTTGTTCCTAGCCACGGCTGTTCAGCACCTGTAGCAGCTATAACAACATCTGTATTGGGCAGCTTTGCTGCTGTTTTACTGCCCTCTTTTAGAGTATTTTGAAAGTTTCTATGATTTGTATAGGTCTAACCAAACGGGGCTGTCGTTGGGATCTCCTTTCGCAGAGGGGGACGTCCTTTGCATGTATATAGTTGTGTGTTGTGTGCTAGCAACAACTGGCAGTGTGTTGTGTGTTAGGTGTAGCTCCCATTGCTGTGTGTTGTGTCCTATATTTCAGAAGACTGCTATCTGCTGTTATGTTTCAGTTGTATAGTGGTTAGTGTCCAGCTTTGTACAACTCCAGCTAAGTAGCTATTGGTCCTGTTTTGCCATGGCTGTAGCATGTGGCTGCTAGCATCACATTGCCAGTTGTTGCTGATTCTGTAGTGGTTGCTGATTCTGTCCAGGCTGCTCAGTTGTTGCTACCCAGTTCTGTTGTTCTGCTACTCCATAGCAGCCAGCAAGTGCAACAAGTTGTTTTCATGGTTGGATATCAAGTGCAGCAAGTAGTTATCAAGTGCAGCAAATTATCATCAAGCAAGTGCTAGTGTGATTTGATGCTACCATTTGGTTGTTGCCCAAGTTATTCATGCTTCATGCTTTCATGGCAGCCTTTATTTGGTTATGTAGTCATGCTCCATGGCTATTTTGGTTATGTAGTCAGGTTCTAAGGTTATGTATAGTCAGGTTCCGTGGCTATCTTGTAATGTTTAGATCATTTTGGAACTGTTTTCCTTCCCTCTTCTAGATGGATTGGAAACAGCGCTTATCAGCGCTTTCATTTCTCCCATGTAGCCACTTGGCGTTGTCTATTTTCTTTTCTTTTCTTTGCTCCTCCTGGGGTATGCCCCTTGTAGGCTGTATATTCGTTTATTCTTTTTTAATTTCAAGCTGGTTTACCCAAAAAAAAAACTACATACCCACATATCAATAGCATTTGGTTGTAAAACAAGCAAATAACAACATAGATCAACATGCTACAATGTTCCAATGTTCCATTCATTTACAATCCATTGTGCTTGTGATTGAGGCAGTTTAGGAAGTGATAAAATCCTTGCTCTCACCATGGTGCATATTTTATGAACTACTATCTCCCAAGAACAGCAGTGACTTTGATACCTTCTCACATTTCTCTCTATCCAAATATTGTACACAGCTACTGTGAAGCAAAGCTTAGTGATAAGATTTTTAAGACTTTTCCCTTTTAAATTTGATAACAATATTACCCAGTCAGCCCAAGACCTATCAGACCATGACACATGAAGTTTGGTTTGAATAGCATTCCACACTTGGTTTGTGAATGGGCAGTTAAAGAAAAGATGATCATGAGTCTCCCTCCCACGACACAGATTACATTGAGGATTGGGATGTAGACCAAATAAGAGAAGTCTATCAGCAGTGGATAGTCTATTCTGTATAGCTAGCCATGTGATGAAACTGCATTTTGGTATGTGGCCTGAGAACCATACAAGCTTGTGCCACAAGATCTTGGGGAAATGTGTTCTCAGTTTGTCCCAGAGAGAGGCAACCGTGAACTGTCCATTAGAGGTAAGAGTCCATCTCTTTTGGTCAACCCCATTCAGTCTGGACTGGACTAGTGGGGGAAGAGTATTTCTCACCTCATTAAGCTCAAATGTTTGGGTAATGGGAAAAGCCCAATTTGATTCATGAATGATGTGTGAAACAAAAGCATCTTTTGAGATACCAGAGTCGTAAGCAATTCTAGATCCATATTTAGCCACTAAAGGGCCAAAAGGGTGCCAATTGTCATACCACAAGAAAGAGGAATTCCCATTACCCAATATACTAAGGATATAAGGATGCACCAGAGGTCTGAGATTCAATAGTTTCCTCCATACCCAAGTGCAATCACTTGGAGTTTTTAAATTCCAAAAAATCCTCCCTTTTATTAAATAAGATTTGACCCATTGACACCACATAGACTGTTCACCCCCAGAAATAAGATACCAAATATGCTTCGCAATGGCAGCCTTGTTCCATACTTGCATTGCTTTGAACCCAAGTCCTCCTTCCTCTCTTGGGGAGCATAAATGTTCCCAAGAAACCTTAGCACCAGATTTCTTTAGGTCAGGACCAGACCCAAGAAATGCTCTAAGGATTGACTCTACTTCCTTGATTATCTTTTTTGGAATGATGAACAAGGAAGACCAGTAGGTTTGGATGGAGAAAAGAACATTCTTTATTAATTGAACCCTTCCAGCGTAAGTTAGGTCTCTATTAGTCCAAGTCTTTGTTCTAGCAACCATGCTATCCACTAAACGCTGACAATCCGAAGCTTTGAGCTTAGTTGAGAGGAGGGGCACCCCCAGATACCTTACAGGGAGTGCGCCCTCCTTAAACCCTAATACATTCAGAATGCTCGTTCTAATGGTGTTATTAACCCCCGAAAAATAGATACTACTTTCTCAGGGCTGGGGGATAGACCTGACAATGATTGAAACTCAGCAAGAGCATCCTGAATATGGCTGATTGAAGACAGTTCACCTTTACAAAAAATCATAAGATCATCAGCAAAACAGAGGTTGATGATCTTATTATGTCCACATTTCGAATGAAAATGAAAGTCATGGATCTGGGATTTTTCTCTAAGTAAACATGTTAGAATTTCCATCACAATGACAAAGAGGTATGATGACAGAGGATCACCTTGCCTCAGACCTTTCTGCCCAATGATATACCCAGTGGCTTCCCCACTGATGCTAAGGGGCATACCCCAGGAGGAAAAGAAAAAGATGAAAAAAAAAAAAACAAGAATGACAAAAGTGCGGTAAACCATGCACAACCCGCATGGAGAGTAAGATAAAGTAAATACATATCAAAATGCCATGTATACTGAGATGAATGAAATAAAACTACTCCCTGGCACAACCCGCCAGGCTAGGAAATAAAGTAAATAAAGTAAATAGTCACGGCCAGAGATGACCACATGATAACCAACACTGAGGAGAACAGCTACCGAGTAATAGGCATCAAAGCAAGCTGAACGGCTACTACAGAGGAACAAGGCATCAAGAGGCTCGAACCAGAGTTGACGGCATCCGACAGGGCTACCCTGCCAAGTACCCTGCACACCACGCCCAATCCTTCCGGCCTACTACTCCCTCATCCAAGCCTAAGGCTCGCCAAAACCACCTGCTAAAACCCACTACCCAATAACCTCCTCATCCAAAGCTGGGCTAAGAGAACCGAGAACCTAATACCTCTAACAAGCCCAAAGCAAGCATAATACCCACTCATCAGAGGTCAACTACTACAGAGGGACAGGAACCAAGAAGAGGCTCGAACTGGAGATGACGGCATCCGACAAGGCTACCCTGCTCAGTACCCTGCACACCACGCCCATTCCATCCAGACTACTACTCTCTCAACCCATCCCCTAGGCTCGCTAACATCTAAAAGAGGAACAGAAAGAGTATCCACAAAAGGTGTGCACCCTAACCGCCGGTGAACCAGGCTGCTCCTTTCGAACAGTGCAAGCCACTAATCTAATCAACAACAGCCTGCGAAGCTACCCCTTTCGAACAGTGAACGACCACCAATCTAATCAATGACAGCTGCGGCAGCTACCTCGCTCAATCAGAATCCACCACCAATCTAATCAGTGGCAGCTGCAGCTGCTGCTACTGCAAAGCTACCCCTTTCAATCAGAATAGACCCTAACCTAATCAACGACAGCCACGACCACAACTACTATGCACAACCTCCAGGCTAAAAAAGTACAGGATCAAGGGATATAAGAAGGCTCAACAAAGAGCCCGAACCCCCGATTTCAGTCCAACAGGTGACCGCCTATCGGGGATCGCAAATACTAACAGTAAACTGGCCCACAAGTCCAGCAACAATTGGATTGAAGCCAACAATCCAGCCCAAGAGTAAATTTGAGCACAAAAGTTGGTTTAACAATGTCGACATTTGAAACAATAATAAGCTGCTGCTGATCAAAGTTGGCTCAGAACCTTACCTAGCGGACTGACCCTTTCTGACGGGCAGCAAATGAAGAACTGAACTGAACCCACCGGCAGCATGTTATCTCCGGTGGGAGTTGGTAGATCCAGCAAGAATCGGATGCCCAGTACCTGTTGGGGCCGAATACTCCGTCCCTCCTCTGTAAGGTTGAATCGCGGATGTGAAATCCGTGATTCCACAGCTCCGACCAGAACCCATAGCTCCGACGCCGTCCACTACTGGAGAACGCCGGGGGTTTACCAGAATCGGTGATTCCGTCTGGTGAAAAGCCCACGAGTCTTTGCCCACAAGTCTTTACCTTCATTGTGAAGACCCAAATTTGGGTCAGATGTAGACCACGAGTCTTTGCCCACGCCGGGGGTTTACCAAAGCTGGGTAGCCCTCCTCCGATTTGACCCTGTGTACCTTTGGAGAACAGGCATGGGGTTTTGAACTACATAGGATCAGACGAAACCCAGCAGCTAGGAGCTCTTGCAAAACCCAGCAACTCTTGTGTCTTCTCCGTGTTGAAAATGACCCACGGCTGTGGAATTGATCGTACCACCAAGCTTCGAACCTCCCTAATGTGGATCGGTTCATGGGTGGGCTCATGGATCTCTGGTGCGCACCATCCACCGGTTTGAGTAGTCCAGAAGCGGTTTGTGAGTGTTGATATAGTTGAACAGAGCTTAAATTACCTCTGGTTCAGCTGTTGAGATGGTGATGAACCTAATCTCCATGGATGAACTGTAAGTCGGCAGATGAAGAAAAGGTGGGTTTAACCGATTCTCCCTGCTCTGGTAGTCTGGTGAACAACAAACCTATAGAAAATCAGTCCACGGGTGGGCTAAAGAAATACCCAGGTTCAATGGTGAAAAAAATATAAGGACCACAGACGAATCTACGGTTTTGTTTCAGAAAAATCTGATTTTTGGAAGAGGGGAGTGCATTCTCTTTCTAGACCTCTAGAGAGAAGCTCTCAACCCCCGGCATAGACGTGAACGCTAAGGGAGTAGTTAGCAGTGGTAACACAAGCTTGAAGCCATTTGATCATTGTAGGATGGAAATTCATAGAAGATAGAATATCCCAGAGAAACTCCCATCTAACATTATCATAAGCTTTCTTGATGTCTACTTTCATAGCACATCTTGGGGTAGATGAGGATTTATGATACCCTCTCATGAGTTCCTGAGTAAGGAAGATGTTATCAGCAATTCTCCTGCCCTTCACAAATCCTGATTGAACAGGATCAATTAGCATAGGGAGGACACTTTGCAGTCTGTTAGCAAGTATTCGAGCTATGCACTTGTAAACAGTATTGCAACATGATATGGGTCTAAAATCCCCAACTTTTGAGGGATTGGGGACCTTTGGAACCAGGGCTACCATGGTAGAATTGGCCTTTCTCAATAACTTACCAGACCTAAAAAAAGTTTTGACAGCAATAATGAACTCATGACCAACAATAGGCCAAGCTTTTCTTGAAGAAACCTGCATTGTAACCATCAGGTCCAGGAGATTTACTGGGATTGAGAGACCACAGTGTGTCCTTAATCTCTTGGTCAGTGACCTCAACAATCATTGCCAACTTTTGAGTATTAGTTAATTTCTTATTTACTAGCTGTTGTATCCTGCTGTTTCCTTGGTAATTCTCCGGATGGGCTGTACCTAGCAAGCTAGTGTAATAGTTGACGAAGTTGGACTTAATGACTTCAATATCATGCGTGAGGGACCCGTCCTCTAAGACCAGACTAGTTATCTTACTTCTATTTCTTGTGTTAGTCACAGATTTGAAGAAATACGAGGTACACTGATCCCCCAATTTCATCCATTGGATTTTCGATTTTTGCTTAGCCAGACTTTCCTCAGCCCTTAGCATAGTGATGAGTAGTTTATATGCCTCTCTTTCCTGGCTAATTAATGAAGGATCAGGATTATGAGTACTCAAGGCTTGTTGCAAAGCTTCTAGTAGTTGTCTGGATTCAACAACCCTAGCAGAGACATCACTATAATCTCTCTTTTTTTTTTTTGGGTAATTTAGCTTGAAATTAAAAAAGGTTAAGCGAATGTACAGCCTACAAGGGGCATACCCCAGGAGGAAAAGAAAAGGAAAACAAATAAGAGTGAAAAAATTGCGATAAACCATGCACAACCCGCATGGAGAGTGAGATAGAGTAAATACATAACAAAATGCAATGTGAAATTGAACTACTACCTAGCACAACCCGCCAGGCTAGGAAATAAAGTAAATACGGTAGATAGTCATGGTCAACGGTGATCACATGATAACCAGCGCTGAGGAGAGATCCTCCTCCTCCAAGGCTGGGATAAGAAGACCAAGAACCGAGAAGCCCATCACCCCGAAGCTAGCATAATACCCACTCAAAAGAAGTCAACTACTACAGAGGGACTCGGACCGAGAGAGGTTCGAACTGGAGATGTCGGCATCCGACAAGGGTACCCTGCTAAGCACCCTGCACACCACGCCCATTCCATCCAGACTACTACATCCTCACCCAAATCCCCTAGGCTCGCTAACGACTATAAGCGGAACAAGAAGAGGGACCACCAAAAGTAGCCCCCCAAACCACAAGTGGACCAAGCTGTTCTTTTCGATCAGTGCAAACCACTTAATCTAATCTGAAACAGACTACGAAGCTACCCCTTTCAATCAGTGAGAATCCACCAATCTAGTCAAAGACAGCTCCGGCAACTACCTTGCTCAATCAGACTCATCCATAATCTAATCATTGGCACCCACAGCTGCTGCTACTGCAAGACTGCCCCTTAACTAGGAGAATCCAATCTAATCAATAATAGCCACGTCCACAAGAATACTACGCAAATCCTCAGAGCTAAAAGTGCTGGCTCAAGGGATATAGAGGGCTCGACGAAGAGCCCGGCCCCCGATTTCAGTCCAACAGATGACCGCCTATCGGGGGTTGCAAAACTAATAGTAAACTGGCCCACTAGTCCAGCAAAAATGTAATTGTAGATAGCCATATTCAAAGCTCATATTGAGCAAATATTAATAATGAATTGACCCAGGTATACCGGCCTGGGCTGCTGATTGGGCTGCCTGCCTGGGCCTTACTGCCCGGGCTGAAGGCAGGCTGTGCCCGATGGCCCTGCTGCTGCTTGTTGCTTGGCCCGGGCTGGCTGATTGCCCGGGCAGTTGGGCCCCACGGCGACCGACGGCTGGGCCCCACGGTGGCCGATGATGGAAGACCGGGCTGGCTGATTGCCCGGGCGGTTGGGCCCCATGGTGGCCGATGGCTGGGCCCCACGGTAGCCGATGATCCACGGTGGCCCACGGTGGCCTGACCTGGTCTGACTGGACAGATCTGACCGGAGAGGTTCGTGGCTGGCGGCGTGAAGGTGAGCCCCGAAGAGCCACACGGCGGCTGGGCCCTACGGCGGCTGTTGGTCCCACGGTGGGGTCCCGGCGGCCGGGACTAGACGGCGCCGTTCGCAATTGGACCGTCGGCTGTTGACCCACTGCGGCTGGGATGATGACCGACGGCTGTTGAGCCACGGCGGATGACTGCCCGGACGACCGGCATCCAGATCTGCTACTGTATTACTGTTGCAGATCGAAAACCCCAGCCGAGAAATCCACCTCTGAATCGTAACCATGGAAGGTGAAGCTCAGTTTCGGCCATGGCTGACCTGAACCCACGGCTGTGGGGATTCGCCGCTAGGAATGCGGCCTGTGGTGAGCTTGGCCGTTGAAGGTGAACTCTTGGCCCGACATGGTGGATACCGGAGTGAACACGGTAAGGTTGAATAGGAGAGTGGGAGGCGTTGGAGGAGAACTAACCCTAAGGAGGGATGTTCCCTTGCCTCCCTTGCCGCGTTGGGAAGCTCCGGCCGACTGGAGGAAGCGGCAGCCAGCTGGATTGACCGGGCCAAGGGAGCTTTCTCTCTCTAGGCTAGAGAGAGAAGCTCCCAGCCGTATATTGCTGATATTAGTAAGAGTTTTACTATAATCTCTCTTATTAATTTGTTTAAACTCATCTTGCAACAACTTGAGTTTCTCACAGACACAGTACATTGGGTTCCCTATAATTACTTTCCTCCAAACTCTCTGAACTATATCCAGAAACTGAGGGTGGTCGGCCAGGAAGTCAAAAAACTTAAATGGTTTATTTGATTTCCTAGGACAAGGTAGGATAGTAGTAATGGCAGGAGAATGATCTGAAATCCCCGGATTATGGAAATGAGCATTAGAACAGTTGTACTCCCTCATCCAATGCTCATTGACCAAAACTCGATCCAGCTTTGTACTGACAAAATGAGTAGGATCCTGTTTGTTGGCCCATGTGAGAAAGCAACCAGTGTACCTAAGATCATCTAATCCCAAGTCAAAAAGACAGTTATTGAATTCATCCATATAGGGAGGCCAAGAAGTAGATCCCCCAACCTTCTCTCTAGGGAACCTGATGACATTGAAATCACCAAGCACAATCCAAGGGGATGCAGTGCTCAGAAAATGGAGCCTCACCACAGTGACTGCCTATTCAAATAATTATTATCCCCATAAACAAAAGTTGCAAAAAAAGGGGGTTTACCACATTTCGATTGAACCTCACAATGCATAAATTGATCAGATTGATCAATAACTTGAATGTGGACAATATGGGGGTCCCAACACACCAAAATTCTGCCTAACGAAGCTTGGGGATAGTTGTTCACAAAGCTCCATTGAGGGCAGATCTGTTTTAACACCCTAGAAGCTTTATCCTCCTTTTAACTTATGCTCTAATAAACCCACAATAGCAAGCTTGTTCTTATTTACAAAACACTTAACTTCTTTTTGTTTGATAGGGTCATTAAGACCCCTTATGTTCCAAAAACCAAGCCTTAGGGGTTGTATAGCCATAAAACAATTTTAAGCAAAACAGAAATGTAAAAGACAGAAATTGAAAGAAATGAATACTGCCCTGTCAAAAGGATATGGTTATTTCTTTGATCTGTAAAAGGAGCCTTTTGTAGAACTCCTCTGCCTCCCCAACTGCCCTGCCTTAGAAGAACCACCCAGCATATTGAAGTCTGAAATGAAACTGAGATCAGGAGGTTCTTTTTCGTTGAGTTTCGCAGCTATTTTGGCAGCTTTCTTAGCTGCTGATTTAGAGAAAGGGGCTGCTGGACTAGAAGTTGGTCCTATAGATTGATGGCTGTCCGAACTTCCTCCCTTGTTATTTCCACTCACTACCTCTGAGGAGCTAATCTGCATTGGATGAGTATAAGGCAGTTGCTGAGACAGTAAATCCTCTTGCTTAGCAGCCATAGCAGTAACCTGAACAGTTGGCTTGAGGTAGGACTCCTCATTCTGAGGCACAATTAATGAGGCTTGAGGGGAGCTCATAATACATTCCAGTACCTATTCCAATTCATCTTCTGATTCTTCAACTAGTGTTTGAGGGTTATTGACAACTGGCTTGTTGGATTCATTCTTCTGTTGTCCATTACCCACTAAGGTCCATTCCTGTTCCAGAGGACTAGATGTTGAGGGTAATTTCTCAGAGCAATTAGAATGTCCAAATACCTTGCATTACACATTGAAGGTAACACCTGATAGTCAATAGGTATGACAACTGAATTGCCCTCAATAGTAATCCGTACATCTTCAGGAAGGTCATGCTCAGCACTAATTTCAATGCACACTCGTGCACTGGTTGACTTTGTTTGGAGAAGCCCTGGCTGCCTTGAGGTTTTGGCTGTGGCTTGATCCACATGAAGTGGTCTACCAATGGTACTGGCAACCCTACTCAAACACTCCTGATTCCATAATTCTAAGGGCAAGTTACGTAGTCTCACCCAAGCCGGAATGTGAGAAGGTTGGTCTTTAACTGGCTTCATCATTCTATGCCAGTCTTTGAGAACTAGATATTTTTGTGAAAAGAAATACGGGCCACCATCCAACACTTGTTGTTTAGCCTGCTCATCTCTAAACTCAAAGAGATAGCAACCTGCAACATCTGGCTTAATAGCCACAAACAACTCTTTCCATTGATACCGGGCAGTAGAAAGGACCAAAGGGTAGGCCATTTTACCATCCAGGAAGTGTCCTACTAAGTACTTATTCCACATACCCACATCAGTAAGCTCGATATCAATATCTACCTGGGCTTCTTTCCCTTTGAATAATTCAGGATGATACTCCAACTTCATCTCAAGTGAGGGACTTTGGGATTGCAGCAAGGATGCCCAATTTTTAGGCTTGGGTTTAGGACCATTTGGGTACTGTCGATTTTTATTGGGGATGGACTCATTTTTAGAAGACCAAGGCCGCCTAGGCTTAGTATCTTCTACGGGAAATCCCATGTTGGGATCCCCTTCTAAGTACAGAATGCCCCTGACATTGACTAAAATTTTCGAATTAGGGTTTGAAAGTACCTCCTGTTGTGCCTGCGATTGAATCCCCAGTCCAGTTGAAGATGAGGAACGATTGAACTCAGCTATGTTGTTGGGTCGTGAGTTTCCCAGCTCGATAGGAATGGAGCTGATAGGGGTGTCCGATTGCTTTGAATGGGGGTGGATGAATTGAAGCTTCTTCCCATCACCGTGAACCTCTTGTAGTTGAGCCTGACGTGCTCTCTCTTCCGCTTCCAATTTCAGACTCTCTTCGAAGAGTACCTGTTGAAGTTTCCGAGCTGGGCTCGGTTTTTTGACTGCAGATGATGTCCTGAACATGGCTCCAATCTCGCAATCATTCGAGTTGTTCATTTGTGGAGTTCCGAACTCAAATGGGGTGGAATTGTTAGGGTTTTCAGTCTGATCTTCCTTCCATGATTGCTGAATGCTTAGTAGTTTAGCAGTTACGACATCAAGCACGAAAGGATCTGCCGAGTTGTTGAGCTCCTCCTCTAGTTGACCCACAATTTCAAGCATCCGAGCTTCGAATTCGCTCTGACACGCCTGTTGCATTTCAAGAGCGGGGCTCGCCTTGGAGTATTTGGGGTTGTGAACCCCAGAATTAATTTGGGGATCTACTATTTTAGCCGATTTGGGAGAAGGTGGGAGTGGGGTTTGCTCAATGAGGGCTGAGCTTTCATCGTGTTGTATAGAGTTCTTCTGCTTCCGACGAATCTCATTTGAATCCTGGGCTTTGCAACCCAGCCCTTCCGAGAAGGAGACAGTACCATCAGCCATGGTAGAAATCACAGGAGTTCCATGCCCTTGTCAGAGATCCCCAAAATCGCCTTACATGTCAGACGGAATGTCTATGGCTATTTTTGGCATAGACTGAAAGTTTTTTTTTTGGGTAAATTAGCTTGAAATTAAAAGAGGTTAAGCGAATGTACAGCCTACAAGGGGCATACCCCAGGAGGAAAAAAAAGAAAAAAACAAGAATGATAAAAGTGCTGTAAACCATGCATAACCCGCATGGAGAGTAAGGTAAATGATGTATGGGTAGAGATAATAGCCCCGTTGTACTAATGATAGCACAACGGGGTATGATATGGATGGATAAGAGTACAAACATGTGGTGAAATGAAATGGAAATGAAAATGAACTACTTCCTGGCACAACCCGCCAGGTTAGGAAATAAAGTAAATAGTTACGGTCAGTGATGACCACAAGATAACCAGCACTTAGGAGAACAGCTACAAGTAGAACGGCTTCCAGGCAGTCTGAACGGCTACTACAGAGGAACAGGCATCAAGAGGCTCGAACCAGAGTTGACGGCATCCGACAAGGTCCCCTGCTAAGAACCCTGCACACCACGCCCAATCCTTCCGGCCTAACACTCCCTCATCCTAACCTAAGGCTCACCAAAACCACCCACTGAAACCAGCTACCCAGAAACCTCCTCCACCAAGTCTGGGCTAAGAAAACCAAGAACCTAGTCTTCCAGACCCAAGTCTAGTATAATACCCACTCAAAGAGATCAGCTACTACAGAGGGACTCGGACCGAGAGAGGCACTACCAGGAAATGTTGGGCAAGGCTACCCTGCTAAGCACACTGCACACCACGACTACTCCCCCCTGACCCTAATCCCCTAGGCTCGCCAACGACTAAAAGCGAAAAGTAAGAGGAACCCCAGAAGAGGCCACTCAAACCCCAAGCGGACCAAGCTGCTCCACGCTCAATCAGAAACCATCCACAGATCTAATCAGAGCACCCGCAGCTGCTGCTACTGCAAGACTACCCCTTTCAACCAGAACATAATCTAATCAAAGACAGCTCAGGCAGCTACCCTGCTCAATCAGAACCATCCACAGATCTAATCAGAGCACCCGCAGCTGCTGCTACTGCAAGACTACCCCTTTCAACCAGAACAGAATCTAATCTAATCAAAGATAGCCACGACCACAAGAAACTACACAAAACCGCAGGCTAAAGGAACAGGAACTAGGGATATGAGGCTCGACCAAGAGCCTAACCCCCGATTTTGGTCCAACAGATGACCGCCTATCGGGGATCGCCGAACAAACAGTAAACTGGCCCGTTCGTCCAGCAACAGATTGACAATAAATAAATAAGTGCAAAGTGCATATTGAATAACGATAGGCGCAATGGATACGATATTTTCAGCCTACCCGGGGTACCGGGATGACTGCTTGCTGCTTGCTGCCCGGGCGGCTGTGGCCCACAAGGACTACCCGATGACTAGGGCCGGTGCCCGTGCCGTACAGGAGCTTGCCTGCCCGGGCTGGCTGCTGCCAGCTGCTTGGCCCAACATTGGCTGGCCTGGCTCCAGCCGGCTGTTGCCTCCATCAGTAATTGAGTATTCAAAAGAAAATCATCCGGAGCCCCAAGGCCGGAGTAGTAGCGACGCCACCATTTTCGGCATGCTGTGATATAGCAGCTCCGATGCCGTCCTCGGCCGTGGAAATAGTCCATAACCGAGTAAGCTCCGGAGCCACCGGCGAAACCACCTCCTAACCGAGCGTGATTCTGGCGAACAGATCCAACCCCTCGGCTAGATGAGGTGGCTCATATAGATCAGGATGTTGGCTGCCGTTGGGATGGTTCGGCGTGTTGTAGCTCCACCACCTCATCCACGGCTGTGGAATCGTACAATCTGCTACTCAAAGCTTCGGCCATGGCCGACCCTGGCATTGAGAGGTCCGGCAACGATTGAACCGGATCTAGCAGAGACCCACCGAACCACCGATCGGAGTTGAAACCCTCTAATACAGTTGAGACCCACCGAACAATCAGTGGAGGTTGTGGGTTGTTCTCTAGATGAGACAAGATGAGCATCCAGTCGAGATGCCTCTGTGTATAGATCCTCCGAGAAGAAACCTGTTGTTGAAATCGGTCCACGGGGTGACCTTTGAACCAGATTCAGGACTGAATCGGTGAGTTACTGCTGCTGCTCCGGATATGGAGTTGACCGGTTGTTGGCTGTTGTAGATTGAAGAGGTTTCAGATGATTCTAGAGAGAATCCGTTTTGACCACCAGACTTGATTTCTGGTTGATACAAAATCTGATTTTTGGTGAATTTGATACCAAAAATCTGATTTTTGGTGGGTTTGATTGGGAAAACCCCTTTCTCTCTCTATAGTTTCTAGAGAGAAGGTAGAGCCCCCTCGAGGGGTTGCCGTTTGTTGCATATATGCATAGACTGAAAGTTTTTTTTTTGGATAAATCAGCTTGAAATAAAAAAAAAAAAGGACTAACCGAATATACAGCCTACAAGGGGTATACCCCAGGAGGAAAACAAAAGAAAAGGAAAACAAAAGAAAGCCTACGCCAAATGGCTACATAGGACTAGAGGTATCTAGCATCTGTTTCCTATCCATCTAACAGAGGGATACAAAACAAATGGCAAAATGTGATAGGTAGAGGATACAACCACTACAACCACTATACATGATACTGAAATAACTGAACATACTGAAAACTAAACTTGAATTTAACTTGAATTTAAACTTGAATCCACTCAATAACTGATCCCATGATCAACTGGTAGAGGATACACCAATGCAGAACTGATGCAGCTAGTAGCAGCAGCAGCCTGCCATTGTGGACACAACCATCAGCAGCAGCAGCAGTCCATATCACAGCCCCGCTGGATTGTCTTTGTGTGCTTGAACAGGTGCAGAATTCAGGTGCTTGATCATATCACAACTAGGGACAAGCCCTCTAACAAAAGGTAACTCCATCTAGTTAAACTCCATGACAAACAGCATCATGCACCCTTGTGCATCACAAAGATGCTTATGGATCAGCATCATGCACCCTTGTGACATATCAGAGCTGCTGGCAAACAGGTAACACATTGCAGAAATGTAGAAACAGTGAAAGGTAATACATTGCAGAGGAATTCCCCCTCTGCGAAGGGAGATCCCACGACAGCCCCTAGTGGTTAGGCAATCAACACAGGAAGCAATTGGACAGCAGACATAAACAACTAGCAACTGAAACTGCACCTACTAACTACTGAACCATCAGTCATCAGTGAACCAGACCTATACCACTGAGGTGCAGCAGAAAATGGAGAAATGCAGAAACAGTGACACCAATATACTGAGGAGCAGCAGAAAATGCACTACACAATAATCCAATGCTCCATCACCAACACACTACTAATATGGAGCAGTGCACCACAGATAGCATGAAGGGTGACCAAAATCACTAAACCAACTTACTGAACCAACAGTCATCTGACAACAGTCATAAAACAACTAACAACTGAAACTGCATCTACTAACTACTGAACCATCAGTCATCATGCAACTAACAACTGAACCAAACCAACCAAATGCAGAAATGCAGAATCTGTGACACCAATGTACTGAGGAGCAGCAGAAAATGCACCACAAAATGATCCAATGCTCCATCACCAACACACCACTAAGATGGAGCAGTGATCCAAAGATAGCATGAAGGGTGTTCTTAACATAATGGAGTAGCAAGGCTGCTCTTAACAGTCCACACAAGGTACCAAGAATTACCTCCTCTCCCTTACACACCTTCAGATCCGGTAGAAACCAAGGTATAAGATAACTACCTGTGTAAATAGGAGTACTATCTGAACTGCTCTTAACTGCACAAACTACCAAAATAGTAGTTAACTTGACCATAGAGGAGCCAGCCCTTGACCCTTGCTGTCCCTCCTTTGAACATATCCTGCTATAGCCTGTCATGTCAGAGTAGGAAAACAAGAACAATGCTTACAAATATTCACAGTAGGAACAACATAAAGTAGTTAACTTCTGCCATTTTACCAGTTATTCACAATCCATTCTGCTTGAAGTTTAGATATAGATAGAATCCTTGTTCTCATCATTGAAAGTATTTTATGAACAACAACTTCCCAAGAACAGGACATGCCTTGGAACTTCCTGGCATTCCTTTCAATCCAGACGTAGTAAATAGTGACTGTAAAGGCCAATTTAGTGATAATAGCCTTTATAGATTTCCCTCTAGAATTAAAGAGAAAAGAGATCCATTCAGACCAAGTTCTAGATGTCCATGAGACATGTAGTTTGGTTTGAATAGAATCCCACACCTGCTTAGTAAACGAGCAATTAAAGAATATGTGATTGTGACTTTCACAGTCCTGACAAAAACTACATTGGGCAGGAATAGGAAGGCCAAAAGACACCAACCTATCTGCAGTGGAAAGCCTATTCTGAATAGCTATCCATGTGATAAAACTACATTTCGGAATGTGACCTGAGAACCACACCTACCTATGCCACACAACTTTTGGAAAGGGAGTCCTTAGTTTATCCCAAAAGGAAGCAACTGTGAACTGGCCATTAGAAGTGAGAGACCACCTAATATGATCATCCCTACTCAGCCTGGAAGAAATAAGAGGTGGTAAAGTACTTCTTACCTCATTGATCTCCAAAGTTTGGGTGATGGGAAAAGCCCAGCATGAATTTTGGATAATGTGAAACACAGTAGCCTCCTTTGGAATTCCAGAATCATAAGCAATTCTGGGACCAAATTTGGCTAACAAAGGACCAAGTGGATGCCAATTATCATACCACAAGGAGGTGGATTGACCATTACCTATTACACTAAGTATATATGGCCTCACCAATGGTCTGAGATGCAGAAGTTTCCTCCAAACCCATGTGCAATCCCCAGGTACTTTCAAATTCCAAAAGTTTCTACCCCGTATTAAATAAGATTTGACCCACTGACACCACATTGATTGTTCCCCCCCAGAAATAAGGAACCAAATGTGTTTGGCAATGGCCGCCTTATTCCAAACCTGCATGGATTTGAAACCAAGGCCTCCCTCTTGTTTCGGAGAACACAGATGCTCCCAAGATACCTTAGCCCCAGTTTTCCTAAGGTCGGGACCAGACCATAGAAACGCTCTAAGAATTGACTCAACCTCCTTGATCACCTTTTTGGGGATGATAAACAAGGAGGACCAATAAGTTTGAATGGAGAACAATACGTTCTTAATCAACTGGACCCTGCCAGCATACGTGAGGTCTCTGTTAGTCCATGACTTAGTTTTAGCAGTTATGCTATCCACTAAGGACTGACAATCAGAGGCTTTAAGTTTTGTAGAGAGGAGAGGCACCCCAAGATATCTGATAGGCAGTGAGCCCTCCTTGAACTTAAGGACATCCAAGATGGCCATTCTAGTGCTTAAACTAACCCCAGAAAAGTAGATGCTACTTTTGCCAGGGCTAGGTGAGAGACCCGACAGGATTTGGAATTCAGAGAGGGCATCCTGGATATGACTGATAGAGGTTAGATCCCCTTTGCAAAAGATCATAAGATCATCAGCAAAGCATAGATTTATAAGCTTGGTACGCCCACATCTCCAATGAAAATGAAAATCTGGAAGGAGGGATTTCTCTCTTAGGAGACAAGTGAGAATCTCCATCACAATCACAAATAGGTATGAAGACAAAGGATCTCCCTGCCTAAGCCCTTTTTGTCCTACAATGTAGCCTGTGACCTCCCCATTGATGCTAAGGGAATAATTCGCAGTGGAAATACAAGCTTGGAGCCACTTAATCATTATGGGATGAAAATTCATGGAGGATAGAACATCCCAAAGGAAATCCCACCTAACATTATCGTATGCCTTCATAATGTCAACTTTCATTGCACATCGAGAAGATGGTGACGATTTATGATATCCTCTCATTAGCTCCTGAGTTAGAAAAATATTATCCGCAATCCTCCTTCCTTTCACAAATCCTGATTGGACAGGATCAATTAACATTGGAAGGACAGTCTGCAACCTTCTAGCCAGTATCCTAGAGATGCACTTGTAAATGGTATTACAGCATGAAATGGGCCTAAAGTCCCCAACCTTAGATGGGTTAGGAACTTTAGGGACCAGTGCAACAATGGTAGAATTGATTTTCCTTAGCAATCTACCAGACCTAAAGAAAGTCTTAACTGCTACAGTTACTTCATGACCAATGATAGGCCAAGCCTTTTTGAAGAACCCAGCATTATAGCCATCAGGACCAGGGGCTTTGCTAGGATTAAGAGCCCAAAATGTATCCTTAATTTCAAGGTCTGTGACCTCAGCAATCATGGCAGTCCTTTGACTGTCTGTAAGTCTCCTATTGACAACCTGTTAGATTCTAGTTTGCCCCTGATAAGAGGTAGAATGAGCTGTTCCCAGCAAGTCCGTATAGAACCCAACAAAGTTGTTCTTAATGTCTTAAATGTCATGAGTAAGAGACCCATCATCCAACACCAGACTAGTAATTTTACTTCGATTCCTTGTGTTACTAATAGTTTTAAAGAAATAAGAGGTGCATTGATCCCCAAGTTTCAGCCATTGAATTCTTGACTTTTGTTTAGCCAAGCTTTCCTCAGCCCTAAGTAAAGTGAAGAGTTGCCTGTGCACCACTCTTTCTTGGTTTATGATGGAGGGAGTAATCTGATGAGAGCTCATGCTTTTCTGTAAAGATTCAAGGCATTGTCTAGCATCAGCAACCCTATTAGAGACATTACTGAATTCCCTAGAGTTAAGTTGCTTAAACTCCTCTGGTAACATCTTGAGTTTTTCGCAAACACAAAACATTGGATTCCCAATAATCACTTTCCTCCAAATTTTCTGAACCACAGTTAAAAACTGTGGATGATCAGCTAGAAAATCAAAGAACTTAAAGGGTTTCAAAGATTTCAAAGGACCCGGGGTGATATTCACAATGGCAGGAGAATGATCTGAAATCCCAGGGGGGAAAAAATGGGCAGAAGAACTTGTGAAAGCCTTCATCCAATGTTCGTTGACTATGGCTCTATCTAGCTTAGTACTGACAAAATGGGATGGGTCTTGCCTGTTGGCCCAAGTGAGAAAGCATCCAGAGAACCTAAGATCCTCTAGTTCAAGGTCATACAAACAATGATTAAATTCATCCATATGAGGAGGCCAGGAGGAAGTACCTCCTACCTTCTCATTTGGGAACCTAACAGCATTAAAATCCCCTAACACTATCCAAGGAACTGAGGTGCTAAGATGATGGAGTCTTACCCACAAGGTCTGCCTATTCACATAGTTATTAGCTCCATACACAAAAGTTGCAAAAAAGATTGCTCCACCACACTTAGGCTGAACTTCACAATGAATAAATTGATCCGACTGATCTAAAACCTGAATATTCAAAACACGGTCCCAACATACACAAATTCTACCATTGGGAGCTTGGAGGTAGTTGTTCACAAAGCACCAATTAGGACAAACGAAGTTTAAGATTCTACCAGCCCAAACTTCCTTTATCTTATGTTCTAATAAACCAAAAAGTGATAGACTGTTTTTATTCACAAAACATTTGACCTCTTTTTGCTTAATTGGGTCATTAATACCCCGTATGTTCCAAAAACCAACGTTAAGAGATTTTATAGACATAAGAAACAACTTCAAGCAGAACTAATTATGAAAATAGCAAAATGAAAGTACGAGAAACTGTCCTAACAAAAGGATACGGAGAGATTAATGCCTTCCCCTAGATAGGGAACTTCGAGACTGCTCCCTAGCAAGCTTTTGCAATCGTCTTTGCGCTGATCGGGATAGAACCTTTTGAAAGCTTCCCTTTAGATCTTCTTTTGGTGCTTCATCTCTTACCTCTGCACCCCGGGGATCAGGAGGTTTAGGAGTGGGAGTTTGATTCAAATCTGAAACCAGTTCATCCCTTGGACCTGCTGAGTGGCATGAGTCTGTTTTACCACTCATGACTCCCATTTTAAGCTGCTGCTGTGGAACCTCATGAGAGCTGCTGACCACATCCAGCAGCTTCTCTTCAGATTCAGAGTAACTCCCAGAGGCCACAGAGTTGATAGCTTGCTGCTCCTGCAGTATGGGAGGGCTACTTTTGGAGGACCCTCCTTGAAGCAGTATAGAACCTGCTGTTGGCTGTTCTAGATCAGCTTTTTGCTTGCCATTGCCTGATGAAGAATCAACCTTAACTTCAGATAAGAGATGGGAGGAGGAGTGGATTGCACTCTTTGCACACCGCTCCGTGGAATGTCCAAATACATGACATAGCTTACAAATGGGGGGGAGGACTTGGTATTCAATGGGTACAACCACAGATTCCCCTTCCACCAACACTGTGACCTCATCAGGGAGATCCTGCTCAGCACTAATTTCTATACAAATCCTAGCTGTTGTGGACTTAGTATTAAGAAGCCCAGGTTGTTTGGCAGTCTTGGCCGTGGCCTGATCAACATGTATGGGTCTCCCTATTGTGCTAGCTACTCGGCCCAGGCATTCTTGGTTCCATAGTTCCAATGGCAGATCATGAAACTTTACCCAGGCAGGTACCTTGACAGGTTGCTCCTGTGCCGGTTTCATCATCCTATGCCAATCCTTGAGAACCAGATATTTCTGTGAGAAGAAATAAGGACCTCCTTCAAGAACAGTCATCTTAGACTGTTCATCCTTAAATTCAAATAGATAAACCCTGCTACATTTGATTTAACAGCCACAAAAAGATCCTTCCATTGGTTCCGAGCAGTGGCAGCTAGTAAAGGATAAGCCATCTTGCCATCTAAAAAATGACCTACCAAGTATCTATTCCATAACCCTATGTCAGTCAGTTCTATGTCAATCTCGATCATAGCTTCCTTACCTCTCTGAAGATCAGGAAAATAATCAAGTTTCATATCCAGAGACGGACTCTGAGATTGGAGGAGAGAGGCCCAGTTCTTCGGTTTAGGTTTATACTGACCATTATTTAGTTTGGGATTGATTTGATGATATTTCTAACTATTATTCAAAGGCTTAGAGAGAGGTGCAGGTTCAGTAGTTACACGTGGTACATTTACAGAATTCAGAACAGTAGCTGGCAGGACCTGCTGTGAGGTATAGCGAGGTTGAGGATCCTCAAAACTATACCCCATATCAGGATCCCCTTCCACATAAGGATTTCCCCGAGGATTAGGTTTGACATTCGTACCTCTGATGGTGTGCGTTGGAACTGGTATGTGTTACCATGGAGGTGAGTCACTCGTGCTCGTGCTTCAGCTTCCTTCTTCAATCCATTCTCGAATAATGCTTGCTGAGTTTTCCGGGCAGCCATGGGGCTACTATGCGATTTAGGGCTAGTCGCCCCAGAGCCATTCGATGTTGATGGAGGAACCGAGCTCTTCAAGGTGGCGTGAGGATCTCCTTCCACATAAGGGTTTCCCCTGGCATTGTACAGAATCTTAGGGCTTGCTTCCCGGATTAGGGCTTGCTCAAAAACCTGTTGAAGCTTACGAGATGGACTCGAATTTTTTGTTGATTTAGGGCTAAGTTCCCCAAATACGGTTGTAGATGGAGGAGTTTGCTTCTCAGCTTCCCTCCATGACTGTTGGATATTTTGCAGTTTGGCTGTAACTACATCCAGAATGAATGGGTCTTCCGAATTGTTGAGCTCGTCCTCCAGATGACCCACGATTTCTAGCATTCGAGCTTCGGATGCCGAATGCACACCCTCCTTCTGGGGCACCTGTTGTGGCTTGTGAACTGGTCCCAGCTGGTTGTTCTTGGGGCTGTGAACCCTAGAAACGGATTGCTGTGGAAGAAGTTGGGTCGAACTGATTTGTTCCGAAATACTCTTCTGCTTTCTCCTCATTTCATTGGAGTCTAGAGCTTTGTACCCAAGCCCTTCTGCCATGGTCACCGTACCGTCTGCCATGGAGAGTCGAAGTTCCTCCGAGTCTAGGGCTTTAAACCCCAATCCATCAGCAAATGGGATCGTACCGTCGGCCATGGAACTTTATTAGCAGACGAGAGAGGAGAGAAACTTCAGATCGCCCCAAATCGCCATGCTTGTCAGAAATCGAAAGTTGAAGTTGTTCCCTCCACTCTTCCTATAAATTCAACCCTTGGGTCTCAAACTATCCACATCTCTCTTAATCTTTCACCTTCCTTAAACCTCTTCTTCCTTTTAATGGCTCTTTCTCTCACCGGTTCTCTTCGCCCGTGGTTGGTTTCTATGGAAGGGGTCGATTGGCTCAACTTTCGGGCTCAAGGCCTCTACTCCATGAGGTACCTTCGCAATATTCGTCTCCGTCCTGAACTTTTGAGGGCTGCCACAAGTCTTTGGGACCCAGAGTGTAGACACCTCCCAAACGGGGCATCGCCATACAGATTGATCATGTTTGTTTGCTCGATTGGTTGCTTGCTTTGTAAATTAGCTTGAAATTAAAAAAGGTTAATCGAATGTACAGCCTACAAGGGGCATACCCCAGGAGGAAAAGAAAAAAGGAAAAGAAGAAAAGTGAAAAAAGTGCAATAAACCATGCACAATCCGCATGGAGAGTAAAGTAGAATAAAGTAAATAACAAGGTGCATTGTGATTCGGTATCATACCCCGTAGTACTATCCATCAGGAAGAAAGCACAACGGGGTATGATACAAAGTGATACAAGAAGTAATAATAACATGAAAGTTAACTACCGCCTGGCACCAGGCTAAGCTGTAAGATAAAGAAGTCACGGTCGAACAACCAGATAATGTACCATCACTGAGGAATAGCAGCAACATAGCAACACGGCACCGAGAGGAGGCTGAACAGCACCAACCTCAGCCAAAACCAATCACCACAGTCGCCAGAGATGGAATATGAACACCCAGATTCTAAAACTCCAAACTAACCTAGTGAGTCGAACATAATACCCACTTCTAAGAGAACAACTACTACAGAGGAATTAGGATCCGAGAAGTGGCTCGAACTGGAGATGTCTGCATCCGACAAGGTTACCCCCCAAAGTACCCTGTACACCACGCACATTCCATCCAGACTACTACACCCTCAACCTAACGCCCTAGGCTCGCTATAATCAAGAAGTGAGACAGTACAAGGGCCTCAGGCCGCCATTAACAGTGCATGACCACCGAATCATTTGGCACGAAAAGAGGACACAAAATACCGCAGGAGAACCAAAGCTGCCCTTTTCAATTAGAGCTCAAGCCAGTCTAATCAATGACAGCCACGGAAGCTACCCCTTTCAACCGGCCACAACTTCCAATCTAATCAATGACAGCTCCAGAAGCTACCCCTTTCAATCAAAGCCTAACAACCGATCTATTCGAAGACAGCCACGAAAGCTACCCCTTTCAACCAGCGCAAGACCCCAATCTAATCAATGATAGCCACGGTCACAACCATACTACGCACAACCACCGGCTAATGAAGCAGAGAAACTAGGAATACAAAGAAGCTCATCCAAGAGCTTGATAGATCCAACACAATTAACCCAATCTCAGTCCAACAGATGACTGCCCATTCGAGTTTTTCATGTTGAATTTACATGTTAGAGGCAGTCCAAACACCAGCTTTAAAATCAAATGTATGGGATTGTCCGAGCTACTACCAGCGCGCAAACAGTTGTACTACTTGAATATTTGCGCAATACAATAACAAACAGAAAACCTGCTAATTGCAATCAAGAGTTACCAACCGTGGTTGTAATCTGGATCTGGATTGAAAACAATAATTAAACGAGTAAGTACCTCCGATGACCGGAGATTTTCAGCCCATAACCCAGCATAGTGCAAAACCCTCACAGAACCAGCACCCAAACGGAAGGACTCCCTTCGCCATTACCGAGCACCGGAACACAACCAACACCCACACGGGTAGGAGTCCTGTCGCCGATACTGAGCACTGGTTCTGAAACAAAGAACTTCACTGCCGAGTACTCTCTAATAGGATCTCAAAGCACTCCCTTGATTTACACCTCACTCTCACCGGCAGACAGATAAGCCACCGGTAGACCAGCTCGAAGCATACACTCGTGCAGATCGAAAACCCACACTCGTGCAGATCGAAAACCAGCTCGAAGCATACACTCGACTGGACGTCGGTGCTCGAAGATCGGGATTGTGAGGTGGTGTTAGCCTATTGACCATGGAAGTCGAAGATGAACATCTGTGGTTGACAGATTAGGTTGGGATGATGGCCGATTGACCATGGAAATCGAAGATGAAATCTGTTGTTCACAGATTATATGGACGAAAATTACCCCTTTCTGGACTTTGGACCAGATTCAGGAGTGAATCGGTCTGTAAACCTGACTAAGAGCTTGAGTTACCTCTTACCCAGATGTAAGGTAGATTGAAGAGCTTAACCACCAGCAATTCGGTGGGTTTGGTACAAAAATATGATTTTTGGTAAAAGGGGAGTGCATTCTCTCTCTATTCCTAGAGAGAGAAGCTCTCAACCCTCTCACCAGATAGGTTGTGAACAAGAACTTTGTCCCACAATAGAAGAGTTCCGCGCCTATTTTGGCGGCTTTGGCTCTGGAGAGGTCATTGTCCCTCCTGTGCGTGAAAAAATATCTCTAAGGTTCTTGCTGCCTCCCTTGGGTTGAATGACGGTGTTGCTCGTTACTTGGTTAGCACCGGTCACCTCAATGTGATGCGCCTCATTGAGATGTTCTCTCCTTTTGGTGATCTAGCGGACGCAACCTACCACACTCGACGCATGACCGCTTTTTGCATATGCTTACTTGCTGCCTACTTCTTGGTTCCTTCCACTGGTCATGCTAGCTCGGCGTTGGTCAGCATTGTTGTGCAGATTGAAGCTCGGAAGGATGTGATCCCAATGGTATTGGCTGAGACATTAATGGGCTTAGACAAGGTTTGCTCTGGAGAGACCGAGACTTTTGGAGGCAGTCCTCTCCTCTTACAGGTTGGTTTCCCACTCATCTTTCCTCTTTCGAGCTTTTCTCTCATTCTCATTTTTCCTCAACGTTTGGCTTGGCTTTCTATGGTTTCTCACTTGTTTTCTCTCTTTGGCAGATTTGGCTTTGTGATAAGGTGAATGTACTGACTCTCCCTCCTGGCAATTTGGTGTATGAGGCTAGGTTATTGTCTTCTCGATACTTTGAATTTGCAGACAAGCGAGCTTCCGTGTGGGTCAACTTCTTCAAATGTCAGCGGGCTGAGACTATTTCCTGGAGGTGCTCATGGCTCGACCTTCCGCCTATGACTGTACACTATATGGGTCCTCAATGGGTTGTTCTTGCTGGCTTGGAGGCTTTTACCTTTTACATCCCCTATCGGATTCAGCGTCAGCTTGGTCTGAGACAGGAGGCTCCTGCAGCGGTCTTGGTGGATGTAGTTCTGCCTTTCTTCATTCGGTTCTCTGCAACTACCAATGATTCTGGAGGACTCATGAGGTGACTGATGCTCACCCTTATCCATCTGTGGCCGTGCGCGGGAGTTATAGGAAGTGGCTCAGGAGAGACATTGCTGCAAGAGCTGGGGCTCAAGGAAACTGACTCGATCCTGCTACCCTGACCTTTGAACTGAACTGAGTTCTCAACGTGTCTTGGAGCAGTTGTGGCTCCATCTGTATTTAGTTGTGGCCCCACCTACTTTCTTGTTTCTGCTATCTGCTGACTATGTTATAGTGGGTGGATGGGCATTTGTATGAATTGGAATATGCTTTTGTGCTGTCCAGAATTTGGCTGCTTTCAGTTAGCCCTATTGTTCTTCCTCTGATCGGATGCAGCTGTCCCATGAGGAGCAGCCCAGACATAGGGATGTTTTGATGCTATTATTGATACAGCTTTACCCTATTATTGATGCTACTGATCTTTGACTCTCATGTGAAGCTAGGGGCCATGGATTTGACTAGCTACTAATTCAGTTAGGGGTTCTTTTCTTACTGTATTTCATGCCTAACCAACAGGGGATGTCATTGGGATCTCCCTTCGCAGAGGGGGACGTCCTCTGCATGATGTATGCTTGCTTCTACTGCTGTATAGGTTATAGGTTTAGCAGCTGTTCTTCATGTTCTCATATGCTCTCCTATACAAAAGCAGTTGTGATACTTTGCTGCTATTGTATTGTTGTCGCTGTTCTGAATAGTTTGGTGGCTGAATTTTCTGAGTGCTACCGGATTGAGAAAGGAATCTACTCTGTTGTGCCATGGAGACTGCCTCACAATCTGGGGATCGCGAACTTGCTAAGGGGTTGCTTGTTTACTTCATTGATCAGTTGATGCTGTCCAATTATGCAGCAAACTGCTTGTTTGAGCTGTTTGGGATCAGCCCAGAAACTGCATTTACCATCTGTTGTAGTCCAGAAACTGCACCTGCACTTGCTGTCCAGTTCTGAGCTGCATTTACCATCTGAAGTTTAGTCTGTTTTGAGCTGTTTTGAGCTTCAAGTCTGCTGTTTTGAGCTGCTGTTCTGTTTCGGACGTGGCTGTTTTGTAACGACAGCAATCTAATGTCCACCAAAGATGTTTGTTGCTCTGTATCCTGTACTTTTATTTAGACCATTTTTGTTGGTGTAAGCTATGGTTTAAGCGTTGTATTCAGAGCTGACTGCCTTAGTATGTTAAGACGTTGTTTTCCTTCCATCTTACTAGAAGGATTGGAAACATCGCATCTCATTTATCCCATGTAGCCACTTGGCGTAGGTTATTTTTTATACTTTTGTTTGTTTTCCTTTTCTTTTCCTCCTGGGGTATGCCCCTTGTAGGCTGTACATTCGATTAGCCTCTTTTTCAATTTCAAGCTGTTTTATCCAAAAAAAAAAAAATGATTCCATTGGAGGCAAGTGTATCTGGACTCTCACAGCATCTGGGAAATTTAGTATTTCATCCCTTTGGGATCAGATGAGAACCCACTTTCCTATCACCACATGGCATAAAGTAGTTTGGTTCTCAGGATATATTCCCAGATGCAGTGTCATCTCATGGATGGCCATCCTTAATAGGTTATCTACTGAGGATAGATTGGTGATGTTTGGCATGAAATCTTATTCCACCTGTAGCCTGTGTATGGGTGTAGAAACCCATAACCACCTATTCTTTGAATGCCCCATGGCCACACAAGTTAGAGGTATACTGATCCCAAAGACCCCTCATATGGTAGGGTTGACCTCTTGGCAACAGTGGATAAGTAAATTATCCACTCTTCAAGGCAAGACATTAGCTATCACAATTGCTAAACTTGTCTTTACAGTCTATGTGCATCATATGTGGATTGAGAGGAACTATAGAAAGTTCCAAAATCTAAGCTGCTCTCCTGAAGTGGTTGCTAACAAAATTTGAAATGAACTACTACCTGGCGGGTTGTGCCAGGTAGTAGTTCAATTTCACATTTCACGTATTACAGTACGCATAGCATTTTGTTATGTATTTACTATATCTCACTTTCCATGCGGGTTGTGCATGGTTTACCGCACTTTTTTCACTCTTATTTGTTTTCCTTTTCTTTTCCTCCTGGGGTATGCCCCTTGTAGGCTGTACATTCGCTTAACCTTTTTTAATTTCAAGCTAATTTACCCAAAAAAAAAGATTGTTGTCCCTAGAAGTCAAAGGACCTTCCCAATTACTTTCTATGTGGAACATTCATGCTTAATTTCAATACCTGAACTGACTGATTTCTACTCACATTCATGCTTAATTTCAGGGCTTTCCATTCAGGGCATTACACAAATGATTCAAAGGGACTTAGCTGTGCCTTGAAGCTCAGAAATAGAACTCAGAAATTGGACCTGCTATTACTGCTAGTCTACCAGGTAGTTACCTTACTTCTGATCGAATGTTGTTGTGGTATCAGGCAGGTTTTGAGTGTCTTTACTATATTGAGAGTTGACCTTGTGAGTAGTGAGCTAAAGCCCCAACATTCCTTGAGAGAGGAGGTAATATCTAGTGGGGGAGTCTTGTGAGGTTCAGTGGAGGGAGTAAGTGACCCACAACCTTGTGAGATGAGTGCTTGTGCCCCTTCCTTTCTTCCTTTCTTAGTGAGATCAGCAGAAAACAAGTGACCATTGCTACTGATCTGTACTAAACTGATCTGCCTGTTTTGGCAGTTGCTGTTATGCATTGTACTGAACTGATCTGCATTGTAGCAGTTGTTGTTATTGTATTACTAGTTTGTGGATGGATAAGTTCAGAAGTTGTAGCTTGTTATGCTAGTTATGCTGTTTGCTATAAAGTTGTAGCTGGTTATGTTGGTTATGCTAGTCCAGACAAATGGTTTGACCAACCATCTTTTGCAATGGTTGCTGCTACTTGGGCAGCCACATCTGTTTTGTTGTAATTTTCTGCCCAGATTCTGATTGTTGTAGCAGGTTCAGAAGTTGATAGACAAGTTCAGAAGTGCTGACAGTTATCAGATACCCAGATCATATGTGCTGTCTGTTATGAAATCTGATGCTGTTATAAAATCTGGTGCCATCATTAGTAGTAGACTTTGTAGCAGTCCAGTCCAGTTCAGTTGTAACAGTCCAGTTCAGTTTGTGTGCCTAACCAACAGGGGATGTCGTTGGGATCTCCCTTCGCAGAGGGGGACGTCCTCTACAAAAAGTTTTTGTAAAGCTATTTTGTAAATAGCAGTTCTGTAAAGTTCGAGCTGTAAAGTTTGTAAAGTTTGAGCTGTAAAGGGTCAGCTGCTGCTGCTGTTCTGTTTCAGTTGCTGCCTTTCTGAATTTCTGTAAACCAACACCATGCCCAGCTAGGTGTTGGTGTTCTACCTTGAACTCCTTATCAGTGACTTCCCACTTTGGCTGCTGTTTTGAATCTGATACAGCATTTTGGACATTCTGAAGCTGTTGCAGCTGCTGCTTTAGGAGCAGGTCCTGCTGCTGCTGTTCTGAATTTGTGAATGGCTAAGCTAGGTTCTGAATTTGTGAATGTAAAGAATGTAAAGAATGGCATTGAATGCCTAGACTCAACTTAGAATGCCTAGACTCAACTTCTGTAACCCCTTCTTTTGGCATTTGTTTTTCTCCCATCTCTTAGATGGCATTGAAACATGTGGATCTCATTACTTAGTCAATGTAGCCGTTTGGCTTAGGACAATCTTTTCTATCTTTGATTTTCTCTTTCTTTCCTCCTGGGGTATGACCCTTGTAGGCTGTACATCCGGTTATCCTCTTTTTTAATTTCAAGCTATTTTACCCACAAAAAAAAAAAGATGTCTGGATCACCATCCTCTGATACACGGCATTCCGCTATACGACGCGCGGCCATACGATATGCCGTGCGTGGTTCCGATCTTGTCTTCAGGCTATCAATGGTTTTCAAAGCCTCGCGCGGCAAATCCAGTACGACGCACGATATTACTTCAAAGATATCAGAAAACTCACAGCCATCAGATCATCCCAAAACAGTACCATTCCTCCAAGCCATAAGTAGAAAACCACTTTAAATGCGTTCGTTTATTCAGAATGGTTATGAAAATTCATTTGTAATGATAAAACATGGCTTGTGGATATGGTCTTGTTCCGAGGTTACCAATGATAGATAGAAACGGATCCAGCGATAACGATCATGATCTAGACAGTCTAAATGAGAAAATAGCAGTTAACCGAAATGCCGCGCGTGTGAGTCTACTACGCCGTGCGACGCATTAAAGCGCCGCACGGCGTAGCTTACCCAGCACAGGGGGTGTTTTGCTTTGTAAAAATGATTTTTAGACCAGATCTTAACCAAAAGAGGTTAAGCCTG
Source organism: Rhododendron griersonianum (assembly GCA_018127125.1). Classification (NCBI taxonomy): domain Eukaryota; kingdom Viridiplantae; phylum Streptophyta; class Magnoliopsida; order Ericales; family Ericaceae; genus Rhododendron; species Rhododendron griersonianum. Next base: position 25,556,627 of record CM030796.1, on the reverse strand, counting down.
ACAACATAAGGGTCCCCCTCAGGGCCAGGACAGAGCCTAACCCAAGAAAACTTGGTTTTTACCTTTGATCTTGAGCTTGAATGAAGATGGATGATAGTGGATGAGCGTCGGTAAGGTTGGTAAGGAAAAGAGAAGTATGGATGTATGTAATAGATGGGTGTATTGGGTAGTTGGGGTCTCAAAGTAAGTAAGGGACTAACTTTAATGGTGAGGAGAAAAATGGAGCAAGAGGCCTAGAGAATGTCTTTTTTGGTAAATCAGCTTGAAATTAAAAAAAAGGGCTAACCGAATATACAGCCTACAGGGGGCATACCCCAGGAGGAAAAGAAAAGAAAAGGAAAACAAAAGAGAAAGCCTACGCCAAATGGCTACATAGGACTAGAAGTAAATAGAGCATCTGTTTCCTATCCATCTAACAGAGGGATACAAATTAAATGACAAAATGATTGATACAACCACTATACATGATTCTGAAATACAACCAACTAGCAGAACTGGACAGCAGAAGCTAATGCAGGTAATAACCAATTAACATGTTAGTGTTCAACAACTGTTAGTGAACACTAGGACAGTTACAACCACTTGGAGGACAGTTACAACCACTTGGAACCTCATCAAAACACTTGGAACCTCCTCAAATCTGGGGCTGCAATGGACAGCAGCAGAGTTGGACAGTAGAACTGGACAGCAGCAGAGTGTAACTGGACAGTAGAACTGGACAGCAGTAGAACTAATACCACTTCAGCAGCAAAATAGAGCATAAAAGTGCAGAACTAACTACTATTTCTGGATAGCAAAATAAGCATAAAAGTGCAGTAGCAGTAGCTACATCAGAACCCAATAAGTATGCAACATGCAGAGGACGTCACCCTCTGCGAAGGGAGATCCCAACGACATCCCCAGTTGGTTAGGAACAAAAAACAGCAAGCATAGAACAGCAAAACAGCTGCAATACATCAGCAACAGCTGGTAGCAGCAACTACATGAGCTACAGCAGCAACAACAGCAGCAGCAGTAGCAGTAAACAAACTGCAGAAAACAACAGCAGCATGCAGAAAACGGCAGCATGCAGTCAATAAGCATAGATGGACAGCTACAACAAATGCAGCCCAATGTGGAATGCCTTGAATGGCATGTGTGGAGTGTGGAATGCCTTGACTGCCTTGAATGGCATGTGTGGAGTGTGCAGCAGCAGAAAACTGAGGCATGATCAACTCAGGAATCAGGTGCAGCAGCAGTAATAGAAAAGGACCCTCTCATTTAGATAATAACAGCCATTCCATACTGCTCAAAGACTGACAAGGAGACAAATCGCACTCTCAAAACAATCAGCATCCTCATCATAAAAGTGTTGTGCATCATAACAGAATCTAGTGTGAACAATAGCAGAGCAGGGCTACAGAACCATAACAGTAGTAAGGCTAAGTAGTAGGCAGCAGAACAGAAACAGAAACATAACAGAGTCCTATTGCTTTATCTGCTCCCCACCTTACCCCCTCGAAACCTAACTCACCAAAAAAAAAACTAAAAGCAATAGAAGGGATTCGAACACCCTCAACTCTCCCTTACACAAAGACTCCCACTAACTATTACCTCCACTCTACAAGAACTCAGGGGCTCGAGCACACAGCTCACAGGAAAGAAGGAGGCACAACAAAGGGCAAAATGGTGATCAAGGGCCATTTTCTCTTGAGTGGAGGGGTGTATTTATAGGCAAGAGCCATGGATTTTGAATTTCAAATGGTGGAGGCATTTTCTGGGCGGGCCAGAAGTGTGCTTTGCCACTGCTGATTTGTTCCAAGTCTCCAAAGACTTTTTTTTTTTTTTGGGTAATTTAGCTTGAAATTAAAAAAAGGTTAAGCGAATGTACAGCCTACAAGGGGCATACCCCATGAGGAAAAGAAAAGGAAAACAAATAAGAGTGAAAAAAGTGCAGTAAACCATGCACAACCCGCATGGAGAGTGAGATAGAGTAAATACATAACAAAATGCTATGCGTACTGTAATACGTGAAATGAGAAATTGAACTAATACCTGGCACAACCCGCCAGGCTAGGAAATAAAGTAAATACGGTAGATAGTCATGGTCGACGGTGACCACATGATAACCAGCTCTGAGTTCTGGCAGGTTGCTGTAGCTTCCCATTTTGTGTATTACTCCTATTTAGCAGGTATATACCTTATTCTTTGGTGAGGTTTATTGGAGACTCTGTGTGAAACCACCTCATAGAGTGTGAGATGTGTGCTTGTGCTCCTTCATTTCTTTAAGAGAGGAGGTAATATTTACTGGGGGTGTTTTGTGAGATCTAGGGAGGGAGTTGGTGGACCCTAGCACATGAGTGATTAGAATAGGGCTGTTGTGAGCTTCCCTAGGTAGTGCAAGGGAGAACATAATAAATGTGGTTGAATTGAAGTTCTGTATTAATAGTGGTTTAGGCTCAGTACTGCTCTGCTACTGCTAGTGAGCTTCAGTAGTTGAACACCCTATTTAGCAGTTTTGTTGTTACTCCTGCTAGTGAGCTTGCTGTTACTCCTGCTACTGCTACTGTTTGTGAGCTTATGTATTAATTGTGGTTCAACCATTGCAAGTCTGCAGTTTTGCTGAACACCCTAATTGTGGTTTTAGTTGCCTGTTGACCACCCTAGTTCTGCTACTGCTCTATATTACTCCTGCTACGGCTGGGCTGTAGTTTTAGTTACTTGTTGACCTATATACCTGTTATGACTGATTGCTGCTGCTGTTTCTGACTGTTGACCACCCTAATTGTGATTCAGCCTGTTGCTTCTTGTAGCAGTTTTGGTTATTTGGTTAGTTTTTGTTATTTTTTATCATGGCTACAATGGTTGTGGATTGTTCCATCCATGCTTTTGCATTATTTTTTGCCTAACCAATAGGGGCTGTCGTTGGGATCTCCCTTCGCAGAGGGGGAATTCCTCTGCAATGTCCAGCACTCACATTTTCATCTGCTGTTTCTGACTTGTTCCTAGAGGGCATGTCCCTAGCTGAACTGATCTGATCTGAGCCTTACTATGCTGTTGCACTGTTGATGGCTGCTGTGGTTCAGTAGTTGACTGATGAAGCATACATTTACTGAACGAACTCTGTCAGATAGTGGATTATGGATTAACATACATCTAAGGTTGCTGCTAAGCTGCTGCTGCTGCAGCTTAGCCTCTGTTTTGCTACTGTTCTGATGCTGATGCTGTTGCTGCAGCTTGTGTTGCTGTTCTATGCAGTCTGCTGAGATTTGGCAAATGCTCAAACGAACTCTGTCTTTGGCAAGTGCTCCTTGTGTTGCTACTGCTGATGCTCATGTTCAGCTTTTGACGATGCACGTGCCTTTGGCAAGTCATACTGCTCCCACAAGCTTTCTGCTCTATGCAGTCTGCTGAGATTTGATATGCTTCCTGTCACGACCAGGATTTTCAACATAAAATAGATAATACGTTTTAAATAAAAGAGCTTCACTTGCCATAGCATTCCCAAAATAATGTCCCACCTGTTTAATTACAGACAAGTCCCCAATTTCAAAGAAAGTACACTTTGGCATCACAGCCCAAATTAGCTTAAATACAGTTACAAACTTAGTCGTATGATAGTCCGCGACTAATTAGTTACAAAGCCATCTTGACCAAAAACTAGACTAATACAAGATGAAGAAGTAACTAAGTGTAAAAGCTTCCAAAAAATCTGTCCACAATCCAAGCATACACACTTGATGCTACTGACCGGCGTTAGAACCTGAAAAGAAGGATTTTGTTGAGCTACAAAGCCCAGTAGGAAAATCTTAACCAATGTTATATGCAAACATGTTGATTAGTGCAATAGAAAGAAAGATGAGGAAGCAATACTCAACACTGAATAATCAATCAAATTGTTAGTGGATCCGTAATCCCGATTAAGTACGTGTGTCATACGACTCATTTACTTCGATGACCCCAACTCAACTTGACACCATTAAACTCCCACCATTGGTATTTCCACCTTTTGCGTTACCATACAACTTCACATGGATTACCGTGTTACCACCCCTTGCGTCACAGTGATCCCCACAAACCCAGGGTTACCGTGTTACCACCCCTTGCGTACGAAACCCTAAGGTGTCACCGTATTACCACCCCTTGCGTACGGGACTCCCTAAATCACCATTCGACCTCAAACCACTCGATTCTCAACTAACATGCAAGCTATGACTTCCCGAGATCACATTCTCAAACGTAATGTCGTATGATACGCCAATACTATCACAAATGCATCACAAATGGTCACATATTCCAATTTACAACCAAAAAGCACCTTAACAACGTCTAACCATGTGATTCCATATTCAATTTGCGCCAACGGAAAGCCAACGGGCAAGGGAAGCATCGAAAAGTCCAAAGAAGCCAAATGAACGAGCTTGAGATCAATTAAAAGGTGTTTCAAGGGGTTTAGATGTGATTGAGAGCCAAAACAGTCAATAAATGGTCAACAGGAACAAAACCTGGAGATAAGCTCGGTGTATCGATACGCGTAAAATCCGTATCGATACGCGTTCAACTGTTCGAAAGATAAGCAACCCGTATCGATACGCCACAAAAACCGTATCGATACGGATTGGCCTCGAGTAGCGATTTCAGCAGATTTTCAGAACACGAACTACAACCAAAATCCAACAATCCAAGGCTCGATTCTACACCAAAACAACAGATAAACATATAAAAGAGGTCAAGAAGTTCCTACCTCGAAACAATGGCCGATATTCTCGCGTTTTTGAACGAGCCCTAGCCTCTCGAACTCCGAAACTTCGATTCAAGCTCGACCCACGGATCTCCGAGCTCAAGAACGCGAATGGAAGACTTGAATGAGGTTGATTCTTGAAGATTTTAGGAGATGAGGTGGAGTTTTGAGTGAGAGGAGAGGAGAGAGAGAGAGATCGGCAGGGAGAGGAGGGGGAACGGATGAGAGAGGGTGAGATGGAGAAAATGATCTCCTACCTCTCACACACCCCTATATATACTTATGAATCTTGATATTACACCTACACTCCCTCAACTCTCCATTCTTTCACTTCAAGCCCCAATCTAATTTATCACCAATTATGCCATATCCTTCTAATTTGTCATTTAATAAACATTTCAAGAATTAAAATTATCTGGGTCTCTACACTTCCAAGCTCAATTGTGTTCTTGTAATTAGTCCAGTCAGTTTGATTGGCATAAGTTTTATAAGCTTTGTAATGTCTTGCATTGGTGTTGTTTTCCTTCCCTCTTCTAGATGGATTGGAAACACCGCATGTTAGTTATCTCATGTAGCCACTTGGCTTAGGTAATTTTCTTTACTCTTTCCTTTTTCTGTTTCTTTCCTCCTGGGGTATGCCCCTTGTAGGTTGTATATTCGCTTAGCCTCTTTTTATATTTCAAGCTGATTTACCCAAAAAAAAAAGAACCGAGAAGCCCATCACCCCGAAGCTTGCATAATACCCACTCAACAGAAGTCAACTACTACAGAGGAACTCGGACCGAGAGAGGCTCGAACTGGAGATGTTGGCATCCGACAACTTTTTGAGCCAGTCAGTACTTTTCCCAAAATGCCGTGCGGCTAACCTCATAATCGCGTGCGGCTTACTGATTTTCGATATGCCGTGCGATGTAGAGGTGTCCCGCGCGGTGTTCTAGGTTCAGTTCAGGGCTTTTAGGCTTTCTCTGAGCTTCTGGGCTTTCGGTTTATTTGGGCTGAGGATTTGTTTAGGCTGAAGGAATCCTTCATTCAAGCTCGTAAAGGTGCCGTTTCCTTTATTTCATCATCGGGGGTGGACAAAGACCCCTCGAGGTTCGGATTGGGGTGTCTACAAATACCGTACCAAAGCATCAATACGGTATCAAAACACATCAAAACGATACAATACCGCACCAAAACATCCATACGGTTCCAAAACACACTAAAACTGTACAATACCGTACCAAAACACCCCAAAATGGTATAATACTGTACCTAAACATCCATACCATCCAAAACACACTGAAACTGTACAATACCGTTCCAAAACATCCATTCAGTATCAAAACACACCAAAACGGTACAATACCGCACCAAAACATCCATACGGTACCATACCACACCAAAACGATACAATACCGTACCAAAACATCCATACGGTACCAAAATACACCAAAACGGTACAATACCTATCAAAACATCCATACGGTACCATACCACACCAAAACTGTACAATACTGTACCCAAACATCCATACGTTACCGAAACATACCAAAACGGTGCAATACCGTACCAAAACATCCATACGGTACCAAAACACACCAAAACGGTACAATACCGTACCAAAACATACATACGGTACCAAAACACACCAAAACGGTACTATACCGTATCAAAACATCCATACGATTCCAAAACACACCAAAACGGTACAATACCGTACCAAAACATCCATACAGACTTTGGGCAACCCCTCAAGGGGGCTTTGCCTTCTTGTAAGTGCAGAAAAACCGATAGTGATTTAGGCAGCACAAGAGCGTAACGGCTACTTCGAGGTCCTCGCCGGAACCCTAGTATGTCGCCGGAATCTTTATCTGCAAAACAGACAAAGGGTGAGTGCACCTTTGCCTCTCGTGGCAAAGGCCCTCCGATGCCTAAGTTAGTATCACGTACTGATCGAAAACCCTAATTCAAGTAAAAGAATACGTAAAACCGTAATGTATTGTGTACCTTTTTCCTCTAGGTTTACCTCTTATTTATAGGTTTATGGATGCTTGCTGCCCAAGTCCCACGTTTCCCTAAGTTCCCTATCTCGTATAGGAAACTCAGAACATCTTGGATCCTCATTCCCTTATCAATTCATCACTTTAGTCCGTTTAGGACTCTTTTCCATAACTGGCCGGACTTCCCATTCTCGTCGGGTATCTCTCCAAGATCCTATCTTTACTGGGATCTTATAGTAATCGCGGAATACCCCGTCACTAGAACCTTCTGGAACGTTTCCTGCTCCTGGGACTGCTTTTCGTACAATCCCCCTCCCGTTCGGCTCTTTTACTGCCGAACAGCCTATTCGGACCAATGACTTTGCATGTCATTGTTCTTTCGTTAATATCTCGGTCCAATATTCTCTCGTGTTACTGGACCTCGACTAAGTATAAACTCCCTGGACCAATGATCCTTCATATCACTGGTCCCTATCGCCGATCACCATTCTGCACGGCGACTGTTCTTAATGCAATTATACCATGGTCCCACGTACCACGTGTTCGGGCACTACTTGTACTTGTTCGGGATTTACTCCCTACAATTGCTCCCCAGCTTTACTCGTTATTTCTTCATATATGACGAGCAAAGCTACTTAAGGTCCGAATAACACTTGTTTTTGCTCCTGCACCCTTCGTTTCTCAAAACTGGTGCAAATATCATCATTACACCAGCCCAAAAAATGTCTCGTTATTTGGGCTGGACAGGCCTTTCCTGCCCCAACCTTTCCACATGGCACAAACCGTACCGCTCGCATTGAATGCGAATGGACATTTCTTCGGAAAACGGAACGCCCAAACGGCGTTGGGATGACGTTTCGCATACGCCACCCCACTAAGCTTCGGGCAATTTTGGATTTTCCCCTTATTTCGAAACCCCTTTCTCTATCTCGATTCCCTCTGCAACCAGAACTCTCAAGCACATCCGCCATTGGAGCCTTGTTCACCATCTCGAGGTTTCTTCCTTGTGCATCTAGGATTCTGATCACCATAATCATAAGTCATCGTTCCTTCTTCCCTTATCTTGTCGTTGATCTAGGGATTTTGTCAGGGTCTCTTCGTACCCATATTACTTGTCCATTTCACTCCCGTTCATAATGGGGAGGTTTAGGCGTCATTGCAACACCCCTCAGACCATGGCCTCGTTTAGATCTCGCTATGAGATCCCTGACGATGTGGCCATCAGTTTGGCCCCTGTAGACGCTATACGCCAGAGCCCCAACAATGACACTCTACACATTCCAGTGGTTGCCGTTGTAGAGGGCGGTGTTAGATTCCCCCTGGCGCCACTACTCCGCCAGGTTCTGGCTTACTACAGACTATCCCCTATGCAAGTGTCTGCCAATTTTTTCCGAGTGGTTATGGGTATCAACACCCTAAACCAGATGTTAGGCACATCCTTAGGCCTGTACGATATTCATCATCTGTACAGCATTTCCCGTACGAAAGACGCCCTCACCTACTACCTAAAGAGTAGAGATTCCAGGAGGCGGCTGGTGCTTGAATTACCCGACTCCGCTCGAGGAGACGACGACGATTTCCTCGTCGTTACTGGAAATTTCGAGCCCAGAGACGAGGACGGCCAAGTGATAGGCTTTCACGCCCCTCACAGATTTGGGCAACCACGTCAGTTCTTTCTTCTTCGTAAAATTCATTCACCTAGCAATTCATTCGTATTGCGTATTCAATTTCATCCATCTTATGACTGTCAACTTTTCGTGTTGCAGCTGAAAATATCAACCAGGGGTACGCTATCATTACGCCCCAAGTACATGTGGCACACATCACCCAGGCTCTAAATTTCAACGGCGAGGGTACCCATTTGGCAGGCCGAGCAAGAGCAGCGCAGGTGCTCCTGAGTTACAGAGCATCTTACGGGGGCTACATTGATCGGCGCATCCGAGCAGCAGACGATCCGCCAGTCCCTGGTCCTGCCGCTGCACAACCTGCACAGCCCGAGCAGATAGAAGAAGAAAGGCGTTCTCAGACCCCTCCCTTCCGTAGTGCTTCTGTGGAAATTGTCGAGGAAGCATCTACATCGTCAGACGGTTATTCCCCATCTCCACGTTCCCAAGAGATGAATCAGCCAATCAACCTCGAAAGTCTCCTCACAATCCCAGGAGCTGGCCGAGGAAGGAGCCGCGGCACTGCTCGTGGCCGAGGTCGCTCCCAGAGTCCTACGCCGTCACATGGCCGCCGAGGAATAGCACAACTCGACGCTCCCCCTGGATTTTCTCCCGAAGAACTTGAAGCTAGCCAAAGGGACAAACGCCCACGTTTGGAAGCACCTGGGGGGACCTCGACTCAGATACCCATAATCCAAACTCCAATCTGGGCTCCCCAACTTTCACATGGCAACAAGGCTGTCACTGTCCGGGATAGTGTGGAGTCTGAAGGGACCGCACTGGCCCTATCCCGGGCTCTCATGCTCCCCGGGGATATGCAGAAGGAGGTGGTGAGCTCTCCGGACAACTTGCTTGGGTCTTTCATGGTGCACAGCTTTAAGGTAAAGTCGCTGTCTTTATTTCTATAATTTGGCCCTTTCCAACTGTGTTATTGAATTGATAATATGTTTAGGCTGCGCAAAAGATGGTGGCCATGGCCCAAAAGCTGGGCCACTCAGAGCCCCAGCGTGCAAAATTGGCTAGTGAAAATGCCAAGCTGTTAACCACTGTTGCCCGGCTTGAGAGAGAAAGGAATCAAGCTCGAAGTGCAGCAAATGAGTTCAAGACTAAGCTGGACGGTGCTGAAGATAGTCTGAACCAGACCTTGATAGAGCTGGAAGCGAGCAAGGGCGAGGCCAAGGCGTCCTACCAGCAGGGCTACAATGAAGGAATCAATGTAGCTACTGAGAGCTACAAAGGTCAGATGCCTGTGATCCAGGATCAGATATTCGCTGCCGGTTGGACTGCTGGCCTCAAGAAGTCTGGTACAGCTGAGTCCTCTCCCTTGTGGACGGAAATTGATCTCCCGAGCACCGTGGTGGCCCAAGATGAGGAGGAATACGTTGAAGATGGAGATAATCTGAATGAAGGGCATAATACTGACGCCTCCGAGCGTCAAGATACAGAAACCGTTATAAACGTGGAAGAGACCTACCCTGGCCAAAAGGAAGCCAGTGGAGGTCCAACTGACGTGGGCACAGACACTGAGGTTACTCCTGCACAGATTCCTTCTCCTACCGTCGAGAACCCTACCGTTTAACCAGCAGGTAAGACTTCCCTTATCTTGGAACTTTTCCCTGATATTGGATACTTATGGTGGCCCTGCGTGGCCGTAAGTTTGCCCTTCGTGGCACAGATACATTTCGATACTTTTTAACTTTAAGTATTTGGCCCCTCGTGGCTTTAACATCGCTAGTGGCCCTTTTCATGGCTAACCGTTCTAATTTCAATTGCCCAAGTATCTCGTACTTAGGTGTTTTGAGTGCTTCCGTTTATAAATCATGTTGGGATGTATATGTTGCCCAAGTGTATTCATGCTAGTGAACAGCATGCTTTCCAAGTTATCCTCGTAATTGGAAATAGTCCTAAGTGTATTCGTACTACTGATCAGCATGTTTTCGTATGCTGCCCAAGCCTTCTTCGTACTTGGAGACAATTCTAAGTGTGCTCGTACTTAGATAGGTTTGCATATATCCGCTTGCACCCCATTCTTCATTGTCTAAGTTTACTCGTGCTTAGGTTCCAAATATACTCGTACTTGGCAAGGCTATGCATTTTTTGTATACAAACCAGGCTTGTTCGTACCTGTTTAAGTGATCAAGTATATTCGTACTTGCAACGTGTTAAAATCTATCAAAACTAGGTTTGTTCGTACCCGTATGAGTGGTCAAGTATATTCGTACTTGATTAATTCTGCATGTACTCGTATGCTGCCAAGCGTTTGCTCTTAAGTCTAAGTGTATTCATACTTAGTCTGTCCAAATATTTTCATATTTGGCAAAAGTGTGTATTTCCACGTATACATGCCAGGTTTGTTCATACCTGTATAAGTAACCAAGGGTACTCGTACTTGCAAGGTTTTTGAATCTGCTCAAATATCTTCGTATTTGGCGTAAACCTATCCCTCTGCTCCCCAATACGAAGTGAGGAGCAATGACCAAACCTAACTTCGTATTCTAATCATAACGAAGACAAAAGAAACAATGTCTTAAATCAAAATCAGAATTTATTCATAATTCAAAAAACTCAAGGAGGCGTTATGCGTACCCCTTGCAACTAAATAATAAAAAACAAAGGAATTGTACTCGTAATTCCCACACAATCACGATGCACATCCTAAAACAGAATTAAAAAAAAAATACGCTGAAGTTTTTTCAAACAAAAAACTTCCTCAAGTTGTGGACATTCCATGGCCTTGGCACCGGGTTCCCGTCCAGGTCCGCCAAGCGATATGCCCCAATGCCCGCAATTTCTGTAACTCTATATGGGCCTTCCCAGTTTGCCCCCAACTTGCCCTCGTTGGCTACTTTGGTATTGCCGAGCACTTTTCGAAGCACAAGATCCCCAATGCCAAACTCTCGTGGATGGACAGTTTTGTTATAGCTTTTCATCAGCTGCTCCTGATAAGAAGCCAAATGCACTAAGGCCCTTTCTCTGCGTTCTTCGGCAAGGTCCAATTCTATTTCCAGGGCTCTGTCATTGCCCCCACTTTCAACCAAAGTGGTCCTGTTGGTCGGCAGACCAACCTCCAATGGAATTACAGCCTCAGTTCCATATGCTAATGAGTAGGGGGTCTCTCCCGTAGACCTCCTAGGCGTTGTTCGGTGCCCCCATAGAACAAGTGGCAGTTCGTCGGGCCATTTCCCCTTTGCCTTGTCCAACCTCTTCTTGATCCCATCAAGTATAGTCTTGTTGGAAGCCTCTGCCTGCCCATTACTCTGTGGGTAGGCTGGGGTGGAATAATAATTTCTTATTCCATACTGGGCACAAAAGGCCTTGAATTTTTTCTGAAATTGGGACCCATTATCCATAATCAGTGAATAAGGGACCCCAAGTCGAGTGATTATACTTTTCCAGACGAACCTTTCTATCATAGGCTCGGTGATCTTAGCCAATGGTTCTGCCTCGATCCACTTGGTGAAATAGTCTGTTGCTACCAACAGGAATTTCCTATTTCCAGTTGCCTTGTGTAGTGGACCCACGATATCCATCCCCCATTGTGCGAAGGGCCAAGGACTTGTCAAGGGCACCAGATCTTTGGCTGGTGTTCGGATCATCGGTGAGAATTTTTGGCACTTCTCACAAATCTTTACGTACACCTTTGCGTCTTCCTGCATGTGAGGCCACCAGTACCCTTGGGTTATTGCTCGGTGGGCAATTGACCTACCCCCAGCATGACTCCCACACGTTCCCTCGTGGATCTCGTGGAGAAACTTCTGCACCATCTCGGGGTGCACACAAAGTAAGTATGGACCAGTGAAGGATTTTCTGTACAGCTTTCCTTCTGGTGACAGCCAAAACCGTGCAGACTTTGTTTTAATCTTGTGAGCCTCTTTTTTATCTGTGGGGATTATCCCATCTCGTAGAAACTCCACTATTGGATCCATCCAACTCGGTCCTTGGTTCACGTCCAAGACCAATTCCACACTTCTTCCGATGCTCGGCTCGGCAAGATAATCTACTGCCACCCTTCTCTTAAATTCTGTCGGTACAGCTGCAGCCAGCCAGGCAAGTGAATTCTGCCCAGAACTTATTTGCTCAATATACACCTTTTCGAAAGTGTCAAGCAGATCTCTGGCGGCCGTCACATAGGCAGCCATTTTCTCGTTCCGGGCCTCGTATTCCCCAGACAACTGGTTCACCACGAGTTGTGAATCACAATGCACTCGTATTTTTTTCATCTTCAGGGTCCTTGCACTTCTCAACCCTGCCAAGAGTGCCTCATACTCTGCCACGTTATTCGATGCACTGAATCCCAATCGAAGGGATAGCTCCATCATTGCACCTTTAGGAGGAAAAAGTACCACCCCAATTCCTGATCCCGTGTTACACTCAGAGCCATCAACAAATAATCTCCACTCCGTGGGATCCTGTTCGGCGGGAGCTTTCTTCATTCTCGTTGATTGCTCTTTTCCCTGCTCCTTTCTCGGCTCCTGTCTCATAGGAGGCTGGGGAGCTACCGTAGGTGAGAACTCAGCTACGAAGTCCGCCAGCACCTGCCCCTTTATTGCGGTGCGCGGCTGGTAATCTATGTCGTACTGACTCAGTTCGATCGACCAAGTTGAGATACGTCCCGAGAAATCTGCCTTTCGTAGCAGAGATTGTTAACGGATACTCAGTATAAACCACAATTCTGTGACTCTGGAAATTATGGGGCAATTTTCGTGCCGCTGTTCTTAGTGCCAGGACCAACTTCTCGAGGGGCAGATACCTTGTCTCTGCCTCTAGCAACGTTTTGCTGACATAATAGACAGGGATTTGCTCGGATCCCTTGTCCCTTAGTAGCACCGCACTTACAGCATGTTCGGAGACTGCTAGATATAAAGTTAGGGACTCGCCTAGTTCGGGAGTGGACAGAAGGGGGGCTGTTGCCAAGTACTTCTTCAGGTTTTGGAACGCTTGCTCACATTCTGCTCCCCATTCGTATCCTTCCCTCTTTTTTAGCAGCTGAAAGAAGGGTCTGCACTTGTCACTAGATCTGCTGATAAATCGGTTTAAAGCCGCAGCCATCCCAGTCAACCTCTGGACTTCCTTCGTGGTCCTTGGACTTTGAAGCCTTTGCAACGCTGTAATTTGATCGGGGTTTGCTTCTATCCCTCTTATGGTGACCAAATGCCCCAGGAACTTCCCTGAGTTTACCCCAAACGCACAGTTCGAGGCGTTGAGCTTCAGCTTATATTCTCTCAATATCTCAAAGGCTTCTTTTAAATCAGCGATGTGGTTTTCCTTCTCTCTGCTTTTGACCAACATGCCATCTATGTAAACCTCCATGGTCTTACCGAGCAACTTCTTTAGCATAATCGTTGCTAACCTCTGATATGTTGCACCGGCATTCCTTAGACCAAAAGGCATGACACTATAACAGTACAGCCCCCTTGGCGTGATAAAAGATGTCTTCTCCTCATCGGGGCCGTACATGGCTATCTGATGATAACCCCGATAAGCATCAAGGAAGCTCATCCGCCCATACCCAGCCGTTGCATCGACAAGCTGGTCTATCCTGGGGAGGGGGAAGCTATCCTTGGGGCATGCCTTGTTCAAGTCGGTGAAGTCGACACAAACTCGCCACTTCCCATTCTTCTTCTTTACCACCACAGTGTTGGACAGCCATTCTGGGTAGTATACCTCTCGTATAGCCTTTGCTTCGAGCAATCGGTCCACTTCCTCGATAACAGCATCCACGTGTTGTACGGCGGATCGTCTCTTCTTCTGCATCACGGGCTTATGTTGTGGATCCATATTCAAGTGGTGACAAATCACGTTTGCATCCACTCCGGGCATCTCTTCGGGCACCCAGGCAAACACATCAACGTGCTCCTTGAGGAACCTTACCAACTCTTCCTCTTCTGCTTCATTCAGATTTTCCCCAATCAGAAAATACCTTTCTGGATCATTCTCGTTGATCTGAATCTTCTTCAAGCCTTCCACCACTTTCTCGGCGGGATCCCCTCCGACATCCTCAATGGTCGGCTGATCCGGAACCTCAATTGCTTGAACTAACTGGGCCTTCGGTGCCTTCTTGATTATAGAAACCAAGCACTGCTGGGCGACCTTCTGATTTCCCTTTATTCTTTCGATACCATTTGACCCGGGAAATTTTACCATCTGATGGTAGGTGGAGGAAACCGCCCTTATCTTATGCAACCATGTCCTTCCAATAATCGCGTTATAGGAAGATGGTACATCTACCACCAAAAAATCGGTTCTTAGCACAACTGTTCCTGCCCGAACAGGGAGAGTTGCTTTGCCCAATGGCCACACTGCTCCTGCACTAAATCCGACCAAAGGGGTTGTTGACGGCACCAAATCTGCTTGTGTCAGTCCTAGCTTCTTGAACGCGTCATAATACAGTATCTCCGTGCAGCTTCCCGAATCTACCAGGATTCTCTCCATGTCATATTCCCCAATTCGTAGGGTTATGACTAGGGCATCATTATGCGGTACCTGGATTCCCCCCAGGTCCTCATCTGCGAAGATTATGCCCCCAGTGCATTCTTCTCCTTCATGTCCTCGTTTCTTTCCCAACTGCATCACGTGCTGGTCGTGTTTTACTTGGCTTTGGAGCAACCTCACCTCACTTCTCGTGTAAGGCGCGGCCAATCCATGTATCATATGGATTACCCCTCTTGGATTCTGCTCATAATCCAATTCCAATGCTTTCTCTGCACCTTTGTGCTCCTCCTGAATAAATTCTTTCAGGTAACCCCGTGAGACCAGATCATCGAGGTGTTGCTTGAACATCTCGCAATCCTCCGTCATATGCCCCCAGTCTTTATGGTAACTACAATGCTGACTCGTAGCCCTCTTCGCATCTTTGTCCCCCTCCAGCCTTGGGGGCCACTTGAAATATGGGCGATTCTTTATTTTGTAAAGAATCCGATAGATTGGTTCCTTCCAAACCGTTGTCACCGAAAAGAAAGACTTGGGGTCTGGGGCGTGCTTCTCTTTATACGGTTCTTTCTTGACCTGCCCGTACTCCCTCCTATCTTTGTAGGTCTTGGGCTCTGGCTTGTCCGCCCTCTTCGGTAGAACCTTCGCCTATTCGGCAACCATCCTGTTGTCCTCACGCAGTATGTCATCCTCGTTTCTGGCATGCTGCTCGATTCGTTCCATTAGCCTTGCCAGTGTATCTACCGGGTTCATGTTCAGGGATTTACGCAGCTCTCCCCGAACAGGCAACCCTGTTTTGAACGTGGCTATGGCATACTCCTCACTGCACCCTTCAATCTCGTTGAAAGTTTCCCAGTACTTCTTAGCATAATCTCTGATCGGCTCACTCTCTCCTTGTTTCATAACAGAGAGGCTTTCAAAGGTTTTTGGTGCTTTCCTGCTCGTCAGAAACCGAGCAGTGAATTCTTCGGCCAATTGTCTCCATCCTCGCACGGTGTTCGGCCCCAGCTTATGGAACCATGACAAGGCCACTTTCCCCAAACTCGACGGGAACATTTTGCACATGATTGCATCATCCCCGTCGTGCATGAACATTGCCTGCCGGTAGTGTTGTATGTGTGCCACGGGATCATTATTTGTTTCGTAAAGTACGAATGCCCCGTGCTTCACCCTGCTCGGAAGCCTCGCCTCCTGCAATCTCTTTGAAAAAGGGGATGAGGCTATATTGCTGAGGGCTTTCCGTGCCGCCTCTTGTGCAGACATGGCTCCCTCCTCTCGTTCTTTTGCTTTCTTGGGAGTACTCTTTTCCCAATCGGAATCAGGTCTCTCGTACCTATCCCTGTGATGTCTTCTAATCTCTCCTTCTTCGGGGGTGAGGCTTCTGCTTCTTCTTTTTCGTGAAGAAGCCCTTTTCTTTTTCGGAGTGGGACTCCCGGACCGGCTCCCCCTTCCTCGTGAAGGAGCCTTCTTGTGTTATATTATTGCCAGCCTTTCTCCTCTGGAATCCCTTCGTGACAGTCCAGAATCCTCCGGATGTCCTCGTATCCGTTGCAATTCCAGTATCTCATATTCTCGTTTTTTAATCAAACGTGCGTATTCTTCGATCTCTTGTTTCTTTTTATCCAAGATATCGTCACGGTTGTGTGCACTCCTTGAATGCGCCACTGATTCTCCCTCACGATGGGATTTACTCCTTCTCGTGGAACCACTGGCCGTCCTTCCCTCCTTGTTCTTGGAGTCGCCATGGACAGTCAGGGGATTATCCATGTTTGTGGGCTTCTTTGCTTGCCCACCGTCGGGCTTTCTCGGAGGATCCGGTGGGGAGTTGCCACCTCCTCCTCCCAACTGGTATTTCGGATCATGTGGAGTTTTTGGATCTTCTTCCATCATGGTCGCTTTTCAGAGGGATCTCTTTCGTTTCCCACAGACGGTGCCAATTGTAAGTGCAGAAAAACCGATAGTGATTTAGGCAGCACAAGAGCGTAACGGCTACTTCGAGGTCCTCGCCGGAACCGTAGTATGTCGCCGGAATCTTTATCTGCAAAACAGACAAAGGGTGAGTGCACCTTTGCCTCTCGTGGCAAAGGCCCTCCGATGCCTAAGTTAGTATCACGTACTGATCGAAAACCCTAATTCAAGTAAAAGAATACGTAAAACCGTAATGTATTGTGTACCTTTTTCCTCTAGGTTTACCTCTTATTTATAGGTTTATGGATGCTTGCTGCCCAAGTCCCACGTTTCCCTAAGTTCCCTATCTCGTATAGGAAACTCAGAACATCTTGGATCCTCGTTCCCTTATCAATTCATCACTTTAGTCCGTTTAGGACTCTTTTCCATAACTGACCGGACTTCCCATTCTCGTCGGGTATCTCTCCAAGATCCTATCTTTACTGGGATCTTATAGTAATCGCGGAATACCCCGTCACTAGAACCTTCTGGAACGTTTCCTGCTCCTGGGACTGCTTTTCGTACAATCCCCCTCCCGTTCGGCTCTTTTACTGCCGAACAGCCTATTCGGACCAATGACTTCGCATGTCATTGTTCTTTCGTTAATATCTCGGTCCAATATTCTCTCGTGTTACTGGACCTCGACTAAGTATAAACTCCCTGGACCAATGATCCTTCATATCACTGGTCCCTATCGCCGATCACCATTCTGCACGGCGACTGTTCTTAATGCAATTATACCATGGTCCCACGTACCACGTGTTCGGACACTACTTGTACTTGTTCGGGATTTACTCCCTACACTTCTCTCTACAATTTGATTGTAGAGAGAGAAAGGGATAATTTCCGATCCACCATAATCTGTCAACAACAGATTTCATCCTTGATAGAGGGGTTCAACATTCGTTCAAATGGAGCTGCGATTCCTAGAAGATCTGTTCAAGAACAATCTCCGGCTCACGCCAAATTTGAGGTAATCTCAACTCAGTTTGGTCATCATGGAGTAAATCTGTTGATTTATTCACCACATCTGTGACTCTTCTTTCACACTTTGCTCTGCCGACACCGCTACACTGAACTGATGGGCTGTGTAGAAGTCTAGCGTCTGGAGCTCCATCGAACTGGTACCGTTATGGATCTTGCCAAAATCTGAGGTAATCTCAGCTCTGACAAGTGGGTCTATGTTTCGGTTTGTCTTAGACTGCCGCTGATCTTAGATTTTCCAAGTGGGGATTTTACCCATCTCCAATCTAATTAATGTAAGTTGTAGACCAGGGATTTTCTTGAGTTCTGTTGTAGTTCGCCGTTGTAGCACCGGTGGAACTGGTTACGATCGGCTTGATTAGATCTGACAAAGGGTTCTCGGTTGAAATGGGTGCTAGGCAAGGTTTATCCCTGTCCTCTGCCATGGCCGTTTTCCGTTTCAATTTAGGCTGAAATTATGTTGGATTATTGTTAAGATCATATGCTGGTAATCCCTTAGCAGATTTGATTTGCTGGGTCGCCATTGTTAATTCGTGCTTTGAGCTCAAAACTGCTTATGGACTGTTCCTGATAGACTGCTGCATTCTCTCAGTTTCTATAATGGGCTCACGCCCAATTTCTATAATGGATAGTCAAGCCTTGAGGGCTCACTGCTGGGCAATTTGTTGCGCTACATTTTCACAACTCAAGAGATTCGCTGCTCTGAGGTTATTTCTTTGTCTGGAATGAGTGGCTATGTCTGTTCTTATTTGATGAGTGGTTTTCACTGATTGAGCGGAGCAGTATAATAGTCTTCTGCAGGTTTGTGTGGCCTCAAAATGTGCTAGTTTTTCGGTGGTAATTCGCAGTTGTTGGTATCTGATTAGAGGCTCCTTTCTGCCTCACTTTTAGGTTATAGTGAGCCTAGGGAATTAGGTTGAGGGTGTTTTTGTCCGGATGGAATGGGCGTGGTGTGCAGGTACTTTGGGGGGTAACCATGTCGGATGCCATCAACTTCGGTTCGAGCCTCTCTCGAAGCCTAGTTCCTCTCTAGTAACTATTCCTTAGAAGTTGGTTCTGCGCTTGTCACTTCTGGCTTTGGTTGGAGTATTGAAACTTGGTCTGCACATCCCATCACTGGAGACTAGTAGTGTTGGGTTTTTGGCCGAGGGTGGGTTATTTTTGGCGAGCCTAGGGAATTGGATGAGAGCGTGGTAGTCTGGATGGAATGGGCGTAGTGTGCAAGGTTTGGCCCCCTGTCGGATGCCGACATCTCCGGTTCGATTCTCGATGCCTAGTTCCTCTGTAGAAGCAGATCAGCCTCCCCTCGTTGCCGTATACTATTTTGCTACTATTTCTCAGTGCTGGTTCATCAACTGTTCGTTATTCGATCGAGACTATTTAACATATATCCTAGCCTGCGGGATGTGCCAGGCTGAAGTTAGTTTTATGTTATTTACCACTCACATCACATAGTATTATACCCTGTTATGCTATCTCTCTTATTAGATGGATAGTGCAACAGGATATGATGACAAAACACATTTTACTTTTGATACTTAGCTTACTTTATCCTATTCTCCATGCGGGTTGTGCATGGGTTATCTCACTTTTTTCATTGTTCTTCTTTTACTTATCTTTTCCTCCTTAGAATGCCCCTTATAGGCTGTACATTCAGTTAACCTTTTTTAATTTCAAGTTAATTTACCCAAAAAAAAACATCCATACGGTACCAAAACACACCTAAACGTTACAATACCGTATCAAAACATCCATACGGTACCAAAACACACCAAAACGGTACAATAACGTACCAAAACATCCATACTGTTCCAAAACACACTAAAATGGTACAATACCGTACCAAAACATCCATACGGTACCAAATTCACCAAAACGATACAATACCGTACCAAAACATCCATACGGTACCAAAACACACCAAAACGGTACAATACCGTACCAAAACATCCATACAGTACCAAAACACACCAAAATGGTACAATACCGTACCAAAACATCCATACGGTACCAAAACACACCAAAACGGTACAATACCCCACCAAAACATCCATTCGGACCTGAATTGGAAAAAGGCAGCCTGGAGAGCCTCTCTCTCTAACCTAGAGAGAGAAAGCTCTCCCCGGCCCAACCTCGCTGGCCCAGCCGCACCTGGCCCAGCCACGCCGGCTCCCACTCGGCGGCAGCAACAGCAGCAGACCTCGGGCAAGGGAACCTCTATCGCTATAGAGGCTCTCCTCCACCGCCCTTTCACAATCGGATCCCCTTGGGTTCGGCCAACGGCCATCATATGGCCTTCTCTGGTCCGGCGATCCACACCAGCTCCGGCGACCCAGCCACGGAGAAAGATCCGTTTGGCAAACCAACGGGGGTTCAATCACGACCCCGATGGGGGTTCAATCCGTTCTTCACCAGACCCCGATGGTGGTTCAATCACGTCAATCAGCCGTTCGCCGAACGGGATGGTTGTCACTCCGTTAAGATCATCGGTGGGCCTTGTTGAGGTACCAGCCTGGATCATCTCCAGCCATCATCTCCGGCCCAAGTCAGACCGTCGCCGGCGTCACCCGCCATGGCTCACAGCCATGGCCCAAGTCAGACCCCGATGGGGGTTCAATCACGTCAATCAGCCATGGCCGCCGGTCACGGTTGGTCCAAGTTTTCAGATCCACCGGCGTCGCTCGGTACAGCGGCGATCAGGCCCTTTTGGGCTCAACAGTCGTCGGCTGCCGGAGTCAGTCCGGCCGTCACAGATCATGCCCTCACCTCCTGTAAGGCACGGGCACTGGCCCTTGTCATCGGGCCAGTCAACTAGAACAGGCCAGTCAACAAGGCCAGCCTGCGGCCAGCAGCAGCAGGCCCGTCGGGGCGTCAACAGTTGAGCGAGCCAGCCCGGTTGTTGTTCTCTTTGGTCATTACTATGTTGTTATTTTCTAGTTTAATCAGTGCGGGTTGTGCACTGGCCATTATCTTTTATGTTTTCTGTAGTATGTATTGCGAGGACTTCGAGGGCCTCTAATTGTACCTTATACCGACGGTTGGTGTCGGGTATTTACTGCTATTGCCACGCCCGTGTCCAGGTTCCCCGTTGGGATAGTTTGTTCTGCGGGGGCAAGGACACGGGCAACCCATGTAGCCACTTGGCGCTCTTTATATTTTTGCTTTGTCTTACCTGGGGTATGCCCCTTGTAGGCTGTACATTCGGTTAACCTCTTTTATATTTCAAGCTCACCGTCCTAGGGCATTACCCAAAAAAAAAACATCCATTCGGTACCAAAACACACCAAAACGGTACAATACCGCACCAAAACATCCATACGGTACCAAATCACACCAAAACAGTACATTACCGTAACAAAACATCCATACGGTATCAAAACACACCAAAACGGTACAATACCGTATCAAAACATCCATACAGTACCATACCACACCAAAACGGTACAATACCGTACCAAAACATCCATACGTTACCAAATCATATTATAAGGTTTATAAGCCCCAGTGTTATTTAAGGTTTATGTTTTCTAAGGTTAATAAGCCCTAATATCGTATTCTAACTTATAATTGCAAAATCCAAATCACTGATTAGTTGATTAGAATTCTACGATATTCCAACCTTACTGCAAGTAATTTCCTTTTTCCATTAAGCTTGAAGAGAGTCCCCTCAATTTCCTTAAGAGTAAATGGCAGTGTCCACCCCATTTTGTTAAAAATAACATAGTTAGCAAAAGGGGAAAAACAATAACGGAGGGTGAGATTGGTGGATACCTAGCGTGCATGAAATATCAACAAACTAGGACCCGGTGATTTCAAATATGCAAGCAAATACAGGATTGGATGCTAGGGAATTGAACATAGCACATTCAACTTAGAAACCAAACTCCCCCTATGATTAAAGCACTAAATTTGGAAAATATTGGACTACATTACGGCAAAGACACGATTGGATACAAGTGAATACGAAAAACAAGAAGAAAAAGAATTCAGTCTGCAATACAGGATAGTATAAATTAGAAAGTTCAAAAATGCAATTACCTGCAGATTCAGTGGCAACTTCGGCTGGTGGTGTCCCCTCTGGGTAACATAGAGAAACAGATGGTATGATTGACGGGTGGGGGGAGAGAGAGAGAGAGAGAGAGAGTGTGTGTGTGTGTGTATAAACACCTAAAGACAACAAATACAACTGTCACGCCCCGCCCCGGAACGACACCCGAAGTGGGCCCGAACCGACACGACCACGTGGCACTCCACAAAAAGATCAACAACTAAACGACAACCATACACGAAACAGAGTAAAACCCCAGCGGAAGACTTAACATTAAAATAAACAAAGTGTCTACGATAATTACAAACTTGCATTGAACAAACGACACCCAACTTATTTATAAACTTGAAGTCAAAAGTACTCGACAACATTTGCCACAAAATGAGTTTAGCAAAAATTAGAGTTTGACCCATTACAACCAACTCGACTACAAACACTAACACTCGGTACTAATCCAAGTGTCCCCAAAACGTCGACCGGTAGTGGACCAACTCTACGACCACCTGTGACCTGGCAATCCAAAAAGGAAAACCAGAGTGTGTGAGATATAGAATACATTCAATAACATACTACAATACCCGAAGGACATCTCACTTGAATGCAACTCACATAACTTAGCACAAGTATTCAATTTGAATAACACACATATAAATGCAACACATGCTGTGGCACGTCTGCCACAACCCCATATACCCCAGGAATGGTGTCCCACACACCACGCTCCCACTACCGTTAATTAGGCGGCATGGCGTACGACATGGTGTGCCTCACACACAAACCTTCGGCGGTATAATCAACACTCCACAAGTATGCATACCATTAGCTAAATTCCAAATAGCATGATACACAAACACATCCATGCAATATACCATTGAACATATCCATATCAAACACACTCACCTTCGTGTCGACCGAAGTATGCCAAACTAAGGTTTCGGCACCTCCCGAATGACCGGCTCTTTACCTAGCCACAAGTTAACTCATATTAGCTACGAATTCAACAAATACTCGACACAAGGTTATAAAGCTCAAGAAGCTAAACAATGTCTAACGGATACAAATATATCCATGTTAATACCTAGAAGTGTCTCAAGTAGATTCCGGATGACCAAGATACGCTCAAACGAAGTTACACAACTAAAACAGAACTCACAGTTTCAGCAGAACAGTCTGCGATCGAAAACCCATTAAAAATTACCTACTTAATAATTCTCAATGATTCCAACACCAAAACTTTACCAACTAATCAATGTTTAAGACTCATGAGAGCCCATGTCCACCAACATGCTTAAACTTGAAGAATTTCATGAAGAACACAAGCCAAAAACTGTCCAGAATCCTAGAACTTCCCAAAAACTGAACTTTAATTTCAAAACTGCTATAATCTAGGAAGAACCATGGCACAACCCATACATATTCAGAAAGATATATAAGTCTAGTTTCAGAATCAAGAAACGGTGCGCAAAATAGATACCCGAGCAAGAAGTTATGCCCGTTTTTCCACCACGTGTCTGTGCTGTCTGCACAGACGCGAATCTGACACCAGTTCAGTCCACGAATTTTGTAGGCCAACACACTTCGAGTTATTTTCTGAAAATTTAACACAATGCAATAGACTCACAGATGAACATTCAGGATTTATTTCAAGATTTTAGAAGGTTTCTAGGTAACTTGAATAAATTCGTCAAAAACAGGACAGATTCAACTTTGTTAACACAGTTTTGCATAACCCTAAGATGCACGAATTTTTCTGATATAAAAACTCAACTCCAACCTCAAAAACCCTCTCCCATGGATTCAATTCAGTGCTAGCTACATGCCAAGTATAGAATTGAACAATAAAATCATAGATTCAAGTAAAGGAAAGCATGAATTACCACACAAATCTTCAATTCCTCCTAGCCCTAATTTTCTTCTTCTTTTTCCTTCTTCTTCCACGGCTGATCTCCCTCTCTCTCTCTCTCTCTCTCTACGTGTATAGATGAGTTCTAACAGAACAACACGTACTAGTTCACCGCTAATAACCTTAAAGGTAAAATTATCAAGTGTATGCTAGCCCACAAGCTAGTATACTCTCATTCACAAATAACACACAAGCCCCCATGCTTCTAATGTATGCAATTTAACCCCGAGACGTATAATTCAATTAAATATGCGAATTGAAATACTAAATATTCGGAACGGGTGTTACAACTCTCCCCCCCTTAGAAAATTTCGTCCCGAAATTGGATTACCTGACTAAAACAAATGCGGATATTTTTGTTTCATCGACTCCTCGCCCTCCCACGTTGCCTCCTCAACCTTGTGATTCCGCCACAAAACTTTCACATAAGGTATCACCTTAGAACGTAAAACTTGCTCCTTTCGATCAAGAATCTCAACCGGGATCTCCTCGTAGGACAAATTCTCAGAAAGTTCCAACGGTTCCGATTCCAGAATAAGCGACGGATCCCCCACGAACTTCCGAAGCATAGAGACATGAAACACGTCATGTAACCGAGCCAACTCAACCGGTAACGCCAAACGATAAGCCGTAACGCCAACTCTTCCAACAATTTCATAAGGACCAATATATCTCGGTGCTAATTTCCCTTTCTTTTGAAAACGAATAACCCCTTTCCAAGGTGAAACACGAATAAACACAAAGTCGCCTAGCGCAAACTCTAACTCACGTCTCCGTTTATCCGCGTAACTCTTTTGACGGCTCTGTGCAATTTTCAAACGTTCCCTAATCAATCTAACACCATCAGCTGTTTGTTGTATTAACTCTGGACCCAACGTTTCTCCCTCGGCAGCCTGCTGTTCTAACTCTTGAGACAACATACTCCTTTCACCTACATCCTCCCAACAAATCGGTGTCCTGCATCTTCTGCCATACAAGGCCTCATACGGTGGCATGCCAATACTGCTTTGGTAACTGTTATTATAAGCAAATTCCGCCAACGATAAGTTCTCTTCCCATCCGCCACCGAAATCCAGAACACTCGCTCTCAGCATATCCTCTAGAATCTGTATAGTCCGCTCTGACTGACCATCTGTTTGTGGATGAAATGCAGTGCTAAATTTCAAAGAAGTCCCCATAGCATGTTGTAGACTAAACCAAAATCTAGAAGTAAATTTGGGATCTCTGTCACTAACAATAGACATAGGTGCCCCATGCAACCTAACAATCTCATCAACATATAACTTAGCATATTTATCTGTGGTGTACGTAGTCTTAACCGGTAAGAAGTGAGCCGATTTTGTCAACCGATCAACGATAACCCAAATGGAGTCGTATCCCCCTTTTGAACGCGGCAAACCTGTCACAAAATCCATCGTCAAATGATCCCATTTCCACTCCGGTATAGGAAGATTCTGCAACAAACCCGCTGGCCTTTGGTGTTCTGCCTTCACTCGTTGACAAGTTTCACAACCAGCCACGTACTCCGCAATTTCCCTTTTCATACCATTCCACCAAAAATATTCTCTCAAATCACGATACAACTTAGTGCTTCCCGGATGCATAGCATATGCAGAACAATGAGCTTCATCCAAAATTTCCTTCTTTAGAACCATGTCATTTGGCAAACACATTCTCTTTCCAAACAAGATCATACCATCATCCCGAACACTAAACTCAGGCCTTTTCCCTTCCACTACACGCTGTCTAAAGTCTTGTAAATGAGGATCCTGCCACTGCCCATCTCTGATCCGATCTATAAACAAAGGTCGAATGCTGAAACGAGCCAACAAAGCTCCACTGCTTCCCAATGAAAACTCTACTCCCATTTGTTTCAACTCAGTAAAAGTGGAAACCCTGGAACACTGCATACACGCCAATCTTCCCGCTGTCTTCCGGCTTAAAGCATCGGCCACTACGTTTGCCTTACCCGGATGATAATGTATAGAACAATCATAGTCCTTTATCAACTCCATCCATCGTCGTTGCCTCAAATTCAATTCCTTCTGCGTGAATAAATACCGTAGACTCTGATGATCGCTATAAATCTCGCACGATACTCCATACAAATAATGCCTCCATAATTTAAGAGCGAATACCACAGCTGCTAACTCCAAATCATGAGTAGGATAATTGTGTTCATGAGTTTTTAATTGTCTCGACGCATAGGCAATAACCTTACCCCGCTGCATCAAAACACAACCCAAACCCTGTAATGAAGCGTCGGTGTAGACTACCAAGTCCTCTGTACCAACTGGAATCGTCAAAATCGGTGCCGATACTAACCGTTTCTTCAACTCAAGAAAACTGTTCTCACACTCATCAGACCATAAAAATTTCACATCTTTTCTAGTCAACTTTGTCATTGGCAAAGCAATGGCAGAGAAACCCTGAATGAACTTCCGATAATAACCCGCCAAGCCAAGGAAACTTCGAATCTCTGAAACATTTTTAGGACTTTCCCAATTCACCACCGCCTCTATCTTCTTAGGATCTACACAAACTCCATCAGCAGAGATCACGTGCCCCAAAAACTCCACACTATCCAACCAGAACGTACACTTGCTAAGTTTCCCGAACAAATGATTGTCACGTAAGACCTGTAGCACGATACGTAGATGATCCTCATGTTCCTCCTTGGTGCGAGAATAAACTAGAATATCATCGATAAACACGATAACGAAAGTATCCAAGAACGGCCGAAATACCCGATTCATCAAATCCATAAAAACCGCCGGAGCATTGGTCAAACCGAATGGCATAACCAAAAACTCATAATGACCATATCTGGTACGAAAAGCTGTCCTCGATACATCACTGTCTCTTACCTTAATCTGATGATAGCCCGATCTCAAATCAATTTTGGAGAATACCGTAGCCCCGTGCAATTGATCAAACAAGTCATCTATCCTCGGCAATGGATATTGATTTCGAACTGTCACCTTGTTCAACTGTCGATAATCGATACACATACGCATGGAACCATCTTTTTTCTTAACAAATAAGACCGGTGCACCCCACGGCGATATGCTAGGCTGAATGAAACCCCGATCTAGCAATTCTTTCAACTGCACTTTCAACTCAAGTAACTCTGTCGGTGCCATACGATACGGAGTAATAGATATCGGATTAGTACCCGGCAACAACTCAATAGTGAACTCGACTTCACGGTCCGGCACGATACCCGGCAACTCATCCGGAAATACATCCGCAAACTCATTCACAATTGGCATCTCCTCTAGTGCAGGTGCTTTCTTCTCAGTGTCAACAGCATAAGCAATAAATCCCTCACATCCCTTACTCAACAAAGTTTTAGCTTTAAGTGCTGAAATAAGACATGTAGAACTTACCACAGAATCCCCACAAAATTTGACCTCGTCATTGTTCGGTAGATGAAACACAACTTCCTTGCAAAAACAATCCATAACGGCATGATACCCCGACAAGAAATCCATACCCAGAATAATATCAAAATCGGTCATGTCTAATGGTAGCAAATCCACCAACAACTTCCTTCCCCCAACAACCAACTCACACCCCGAAAAACCCACGTTAATAACAACTACATCACCCACCGGTGTAGAAATAGCTAAAGCAATATTTAACACTCTAGCAGGCTTGTCTAAATATTTAGTAAAGACATTTGACACAAAAGAATGTGTAGACCCAGGGTCTAACAACACACGTGCATAAGTACCAGAAATAACCAAAGTACCTGTCACAACTCCCGGAGAAGCTTGTGCCCCTTGACGTGTGATTGCAAACACTCTCCCCGGTGCCGTAGAACCACTGGCTCCTCCACCTCTACCTCCTTGGACACTACCCACTGAAGATGCTACCGGCGTTGGCGCCCGAGGACATTGCGCCGCCATGTGACCAACCTCACCACAAGTATAACACTTGATGCTCTTAAGTGCACTTGGACAATCCCTTTTCAAATGATTCGTAGACCCGCAACTGAAACATTGACGAGACATTGTCGTAGCTCCACTCATTGTCTGCCTACTAGGTCCCTGTTCTGCTTTCCCTTTCCACCACCCCGACGAACCACCCTGTGATTTACCTAAATCTTGAGTTTTGGTAACTTGAGATTTTTGACCCCCACCCCTGCTATTACCACCCCCGGACTTACCAAATGCCGCACCTTCCGTCTTATTCTTCTTGTATGATTCCCGATTATCATTGTAGTCATTCTCAACCCGCTTAGCCATTTCCACCAACAGAGCATATTCCTCCTTTTCGTAAGTAGTCAACCTTGTAGTTACCTTCGATGAAAGCCCTTTTCGAAATCGATGACATCTTTTTGCTTCCGTATTCACCAAATCTGGAGCATATTTTGACAATTTTCCAAATCTAACTTCATACTCTGGAACAGTCATACTGCCCTGCTTCAAGTCAATAAATACCGCTTCCTGGTCCAGCTTCCAATACTTCGGAAAGTAGTGTTCATTGAACCCCTTAACAAAATGCTCCCACGTCACCACCCGCGGTACCGCCGGTATAACTCCTGGCAGAGGGGCAGTCCACTGCCTCTCAAACGACTCCCACCAATCCCGAGCATCACCTTTCAGGCTAAAAGTTGCCAATGTCACCTTTTGTGCATCTGTCACTCCCATAGCATTCAACACCCGCTCCACAGCTTTAAGCCACTCTTCAGCATCACTAGGGTCAATTGCCCCCTCAAACTCCACGGTAAATAGCTTTTTAAACCTTTCAAGTAACCCAGTGCCCGTTCCACGAGTCATTGCCTCTGTAGTCTGCCATTGCATAAGAGTTGCTTGTTGTTCTGTGAGCAGAGCCACAGCTGCAAGAAGCCTGCCAGTATCCCCCACAACCGGCTGCTGTACCGGAACTTCAGGTTGGTGAACCTCATTACCACTAGACGCAGCATCCTCGGCATGAGCTGTATGCTCCGAAGCCATTTCTCAAATATCTGTTCCAATAACTTTAACAACCAATAGCAAACGCAATTTTAGAGATATAACTCACCCGTTAGTCAATGTTATCCTTACACAACAAACACAAAACTCCTATGGTCCACTACCGAACTCCCAACCGACCCCCAACTCAGAGTCTAGAAAGTACTAGCTCTGATACCAAGCTGTCACGCCCCGCCCCGGAACGACACCCGAAGTGGGCCCGAACCGACACGACCACGTGGCACTCCACAAAAAGATCAACAACTAAACGACAACCATACACGAAACAGAGTAAAACCCCAGCGGAAGACTTAACATTAAAATAAACAAAGTGTCTACGATAATTACAAACTTGCATTGAACAAACGACACCCAACTTATTTATAAACTTGAAGTCAAAAGTACTCGACAACATTTGCCACAAAATGAGTTTAGCAAAAATTAGAGTTTGACCCATTACAACCAACTCGACTACAAACACTAACACTCGGTACTAATCCAAGTGTCCCCAAAACGTCGACCGGTAGTGGACCAACTCTACGACCACCTGTGACCTGGCAATCCAAAAAGGAAAACCAGAGTGTGTGAGATATAGAATACATTCAATAACATACTACAATACCCGAAGGACATCTCACTTGAATGCAACTCACATAACTTAGCACAAGTATTCAATTTGAATAACACACATATAAATGCAACACATGCTGTGGCACGTCTGCCACAACCCCATATACCCCAGGAATGGTGTCCCACACACCACGCTCCCACTACCGTTAATTAGGCGGCATGGCGTACGACATGGTGTGCCTCACACACAAACCTTCGGCGGTATAATCAACACTCCACAAGTATGCATACCATTAGCTAAATTCCAAATAGCATGATACACAAACACATCCATGCAATATACCATTGAACATATCCATATCAAACACACTCACCTTCGTGTCGACCGAAGTATGCCAAACTAAGGTTTCGGCACCTCCCGAATGACCGGCTCTTTACCTAGCCACAAGTTAACTCATATTAGCTACGAATTCAACAAATACTCGACACAAGGTTATAAAGCTCAAGAAGCTAAACAATGTCTAACGGATACAAATATATCCATGTTAATACCTAGAAGTGTCTCAAGTAGATTCCGGATGACCAAGATACGCTCAAACGAAGTTACACAACTAAAACAGAACTCACAGTTTCAGCAGAACAGTCTGCGATCGAAAACCCATTAAAAATTACCTACTTAATAATTCTCAATGATTCCAACACCAAAACTTTACCAACTAATCAATGTTTAAGACTCATGAGAGCCCATGTCCACCAACATGCTTAAACTTGAAAAATTTCATGAAGAACACAAGCCAAAAACTGTCCAGAATCCTAGAACTTCCCAAAAACTGAACTTTAATTTCAAAACTGCTATAATCTAGGAAGAACCATGGCACAACCCATACATATTCAGAAAGATATATAAGTCTAGTTTCAGAATCAAGAAACGGTGCGCAAAATAGATACCCGAGCAAGAAGTTATGCCCGTTTTTCCACCACGTGTCTGTGCTGTCTGCACAGACGCGAATCTGACACCAGTTCAGTCCACGAATTTTGTAGGCCAACACACTTCGAGTTATTTTCTGAAAATTTAACACAATGCAATAGACTCACAGATGAACATTCAGGATTTATTTCAAGATTTTAGAAGGTTTCTAGGTAACTTGAATAAATTCGTCAAAAACAGGACAGATTCAACTTTGTTAACACAGTTTTGCATAACCCTAAGATGCACGAATTTTTCTGATATAAAAACTCAACTCCAACCTCAAAAACCCTCTCCCATGGATTCAATTCAGTGCTAGCTACATGCCAAGTATAGAATTGAACAATAAAATCATAGATTCAAGTAAAGGAAAGCATGAATTACCACACAAATCTTCAATTCCTCCTAGCCCTAATTTTCTTCTTCTTTTTCCTTCTTCTTCCACGGCTGATCTCCCTCTCTCTCTCTCTCTCTCTCTACGTGTATAGATGAGTTCTAACAGAACAACACGTACTAGTTCACCGCTAATAACCTTAAAGGTAAAATTATCAAGTGTATGCTAGCCCACAAGCTAGTATACTCTCATTCACAAATAACACACAAGCCCCCATGCTTCTAATGTATGCAATTTAACCCCGAGACGTATAATTCAATTAAATATGCGAATTGAAATACTAAATATTCGGAACGGGTGTTACAACAACCATCTACATATCTAAAACACCATGCTCTTAGACCATTAAAAAAAACAAAAACAAAAACAGTCATTCCTACTTTCAAGCAATGTCATTTCCAACTATCAGCCCCGACACGCATATAACCACTCGTAGTATCACAAGTCTTGTTACTATCCATAAACCAAACCCTTCCCATTATATATTTTTTTTCTCCCTAGACTTGAAGAAAGCCCCCCACATTTCAATTATATTGTCCGAGTGTGCATTATTACAAAATATTATATCCCAAGATTGACTTTCTATAACACTAATTAGCTACAGATAACAAACACTATCATCATCTAGAACAAAAGAGAACGAATATGACGGAGATACCCACTACTGAACAACATAGCACGAAATTTCCGTATTCGAATATATGCTGGACTGTAATTCTAAGGTTTATATGCCCCAGTGTTATTTAAGGTTTATGTTTGCTAAGGTTAATAAGCCCTAATATCATATTCTAACATATACTTGCAAAATCCAAATCACTGATTAGCTGATTAGAATTCTATGGTATTCCAACCTTATTGTAAGCAATTTTCTTTTTCCATTAAGCATGAAGGGAGTCCACTCAATTTTCATAAGAGTAAATGGCAGTGTACACCCCATTTTGGTAAACATAACATTGTTAGCAAAAGGGGAAAAACTATAACAGAGGGTGAGATTGGAAGATACCTTTTCTTTTTTTTTGGTTAAACCAGCTTGAAATAAAGGGGGGGGCAACCGAATATACAGCCTACAAGGGGCATACCCCAGGAGGAAAAGAAAAAGAAAAAGAAAAAGAAAACAAAAGAGAAAGCCTACGCCAAACGGCTACATAGGACTAGAAGGAAAGGGGCATCTGTTTCCTATCCATCTAACAGAGGGATACAAAACAAATGACAAATGGTAAATGATAAATGATTACACATTTGAATGGCACCATTTGGACTTCAGAACTTGAACTTGACTTGACTTCTTAACTTCAGAACTTGACTTGATTCAATTCTGCAGCTTCAGTAGCAGACAGAACTAAGGTGGACAGGCCTCAGCTCCAGGCATATCAGAACTACTAATCTACTGAACTTCAATAGCCCAAAACTACTGAACATAATAACAGGACAAAACTTCAATAGCACGTGATGGATAGCACAATACTTCATAACAGGAATGCAGTAATACTGAACTACTGAACTACTACTCAAAAACACTTGGAAACCAGCTGAACTTGGAACAATGCAGCTCTTCAACAATGCAGGTCACAGGACATCCAGGTTCAGATTCTGATGTTCTGAACCTGTTCTGAACCTGTTTTGGCTAAGCACAACCAGTTGAACTTGGAAACAGCTGCTATTGACGAAGCTACTAACAGACAAGCTATGGAAACAGCTGAACTTGGAAACAGCATCAACAGAATTGCTATGGAACAACAGAACTGCTACATGAGGGATAACACAGCTATGGAACAACAGCTGCTATGGAACTAGCTAAAATATGCAGAGGACGTCCCCCTCTGCGAAGGGAGATCCCAACGACATCCCCAGTTGGTTAGGCATAAACGACACTATATGTTCATAAAATTGCAACATGGTGAGAGCATAAACTGACTGCAGAACACTGCTATGGAACTGAATGGAGATCCCAACAACACTTGGGACTAACAGGAGATCCCAACCACATCTGCTATGGGACCTCATCAGGACACTTGGGACCTCATCAGGGCACTTGGGCAGCCTTCAACCTATGCAGGTGACTGCCTAGGTAGCACAAAAGAGCAAAAACTGGATAGCACAAAGAGCATAAGCATAAACTGGACTGCTATGGAACTAGCACAGAAAACACTTGCAAACCTGGGCTACAAGTAAAACTGAAGTAGCACTGAAAACTGAACTAGCACAGCAGCTCTTCAACTCTGTGGCATCTTTAATACAGAGTAATAGATAGCATTACAATCAACATTACCAAACTGCCATCCACCAAAATGAAGATATTAGAAGCACACTCACTCCCTCAGAGAACAAACCTCAAACTCCCTCCACTAAACCTCACATGACTCCCCCACTAATTATTACCTCCTCTCTCAAGAAATGTTGGGTCTCAAGCACACAACTCACAAGGTCAAAAGCACTCTTAATGTGTACAACACCTCAACAGACAACAAGGAATAAGGTAACTACCTGAATACTAGTAGTAAATAGGAGTTCCATACGGTGTTCTGATTGTGCTACTGTAGAACTACAGCAGCTGTTGGTAGCAAAGTACATTGGTCCTCACCTCTGATATGAGTCTGTCCAGAAAATGAACCTGCCCATATGAAACATACAGCCAACCAGAAAAGCAGCTAGCAAAGTACATTAGCTTACAATACTTAACTCACAACATTATTCCACTCATTTACAATCAACTCTGCTTGTGAATGGGGAAGATTAGAAACTGATAAAAGCCGTGCTCTCACCATGTTGCAAATTTTATGAACAATTATCTCCCAAGTACATGATTGATTCTGGAATTTCCTCAAATTTCTTTCAATCCAGATATGATAAACAGTTACTGTAAACCCCAATCTAGTAACTACACTTTTGAGAGTTTTGCCCTTAAAACTTGATAATAGAGTTACCCAGTCTGCCCAAGGTCTAGCAGGCCAAGTAACATGGAGCTTGGCCTGAATGGTATCCCACACCTGACTAGTGAAAGGGCAATTAAAAAGGAGATGGTCGTGGGTGTCACTCCCTTGACACAAACCACAAAGGGGGGAAACATTCAGACCAAATGACACGAGTCTATCCGCAGTGGCTAGCCTATTTTGAATGGCAAGCCATGTGACAAAGCTGCATTTTGGTACATGCGCAGAGAACCACACTATCTTATACCACAAGGCCTTAGGAAAGGGGGATCTCAATTTGTCCCATAGGGAGGTAATTGTGAACTGCCCATTGGAAGTGAGTGTCCACCTTTTCTGATCTGCCCCATTCAACCTGGACTGAACCAGAGGTGGCAAAGTGTTTCTCACCTCATTTAGTTCAAACGTTTGGGTAATGGGAAATATCCAATTTGAACCATCTATAATGCGAGAGACAAAGGCATCACGTGGGATGCCAGAGTCATACACAATCCTAGGACCAAATCTATCCGTTAAAGGACCGAGAGGATGCCAATTATCATTCCACGAAGATATTGAATTCCCATTACCTAGTATGCAAAGGACATATGGTTTAACTAAGGGCCTGAGATTCAGAAGCTTCCTCCAGCCCCATGTATACCTTACGTGCATGAAATATCAAGAAACTTGTAGACACCCCAATTTGGCCCAACGATTATTTCAAGTCCCACCCTGGGACCATCCCGATGATGAAATGGATACAGTGATTGCTGATTGCCTCCTTGAGAACCTTAGGACTTTCGGTAAGAACTTTGAGCCACTTAGAGGACCCAATTCAAAGCCATACAGCCTTTCAGACAGAAATACAGAAGCCTAGGAGAATCCATCTGTCGGCCGTGACATCGATCCCACGGCCCTAACATCATTTCCTCACCCGAGCAACCTGTTGATAGCAAAATCTCCCTGAGAGATCAATCCCTCGGTCGCAAGATCTATCCTTCGGCCGAGACATCCATTCCTCAGCCGTGATATCCTTTACTCGGCCACCAGATCGACCTTTTCCCAGACTCTGGAACGTGTTCTGTCAGACGTTTGATCCAACTACACTACATTCCTGATGCGTTTGGGCTACTCTCAGAGATTACGACGTAGAGTTAGAGGTGCATTGCAATTGCCATCTCGTGATTTGATTGGCCGGAGTGAGTCACCAATTGCCTATATAAGGGCCTTTGGACTCCGAAAATAGACACACAAAATTATCAGAGTATACACTCTCGCAAGCCACGAAACTCTGTCAAAATACTCTCTCAAACCCACTCCTCAAAAGCCTTAACCTCCCGAAGGCAGCCGTCAATCCGGCGATCAAACCCGAAGTTCAAACCCTAACCCTAGGGTTTTCAATCAAGCAATCAGTCAATCACACCTAATCCGAAGCAATCAAGCAACTGAGGGATCAAGGTGGTGAGGCCCAACGGCGTCTGGTTTGTTTTATTTGTTGTTCTTACGCTTAATCATAACTTTCTAATTATCTGTTAATCTTCCCGTCTGGTGTGAGGAAGAACACCGACC
Source organism: Rhododendron griersonianum (assembly GCA_018127125.1). Classification (NCBI taxonomy): domain Eukaryota; kingdom Viridiplantae; phylum Streptophyta; class Magnoliopsida; order Ericales; family Ericaceae; genus Rhododendron; species Rhododendron griersonianum. The sequence goes on along the minus strand of CM030796.1, from coordinate 25,521,586 downwards.
GGGGCTTCGATCCCTCGGCCGGTATATCAAACCAAGAGGATCCCTCGGCCGTGACATCTATTCATCGGCCGCGGGATCCATCTCCCTAGGACAGTTTGTTTTGTTTTGCTTTCTGACGCTTGCTTTACTATTCGCACTGGCTCACTTTACTTACTGTTTAAAGGCTAAATTAAACAGACTATATGTGTTGGAATTAAACAAAGCGTCTGTATGTCTTATGTTGAATAACTATGGGCCAGTCTCACGGCTGGGCAGAGAGGGGTGCCTAACACCTTCCCCTTACTGTACTTTTGGCTCCCGTACCCAGAATCTCTATCTGTTTTCCTAGTTTTAATAAACTGGGTGGCGACTCTATTTTGATGATAACCGCTATCATGTGGCGATGTTCCTAGCCATGGGAATGTCCATGATTTTGGTTTACGAAGCAAGCAACCAATCGAGCAAACAAACGTGATCAATCTGTATGGCGATGCCCCGTTTGGGAGGTGTCTACAGTTGTTGGCGACTCTGCTGGGGAATATGAGAGCCATAACCAAAAAGTTCAACATAAGACTAATACATGCCTTATCTAATTCATCTATCATATGCATCGAGCGGGCAACCCGTTGAGTTCACCTGATATCCCGGCATGACACGGGCTATGTTGGGGGTTCCAGCAAACTCTACAGTCACTCGTACCTAGTGGTATATCAAAAAGGAAATCACCCAATCACCGCCTATGATGGGCTGGTGAGAGGATTGGTGCCCTTTGACAACGGAGCACCCTGAGACTACCAAAACCTCGCATGTTTTAGAGAGCTATAGAACTTATCAAACTAAGACCGGAACCTACAGGCTAGGAACCTATTTGCATCTTACTTGCAGGAGTTCTTCCTCACACCTTGTATCATTTGTTGTTGTAATTAACTCTTTCTGTGCAGAAGGGTTGGGATTTTCAACCCGAATCTTAACCCTACACAGGCCGAATACTGACTTCCAGGTATTCTATTTTTCAAGCAAGCACAATAGGTAAATCAAAGAACCAACCACAACCAACTTTGTACTCTTATAACACCCGAAGCTACGCCAAACAAAGGTCTCTGCAACCCTCCCGTCTATCGTCCTCATCTGACAAACACCCTCACCACAACAATCCCAACCGCTTTCAGAAACTTCCCGGTCATCCCCTCAACGGACCCCGTCATTTACTAAATCCCAAGCTTCGTCAAGCAACCCTTCTACCTTCATGGCAGACAACGACGCCACTATTGCCGACCTCCAAGCTCAAATCACTGCACTACTAGCAGAAAAGGCAGCTAGAGATGCTGAGGATGAGGAAAGATCAATGGAAGACGAGAATCCCCATAAAGTAGTGTTGGCAGAAAGTCCCGAGTTGACCAAGCAAGTCAAGGAAATCAAACAAGCCTTGGCTCGTTCACAAGGGGACCAAATTCTGGATTTCGAGGGACTTTGCCTCTTCCCAGAATCCAAGCTGCTTGAGAATTTCAAGATGCCCAACATTGAGAAGTTCAATGGAACTGGCAACCCTACCAGTCATGTTCGCCATGTTATCAACACCCTGAAGCCAATGGGCTTGAATGACGAGCTCATCGCCTAGTTGTTCCAGCGAACTCTCACCGGAAGTGCTCTCGACTGGTTCCTCACTTTGGAGTTTGTGCATTATCAAACTTGGCCAGAAATTTTTTTTTTGGGTAAAAAAGCTTGAAATAAAAAGAGGCTAAACGAATATACAGCCTACAAGGGGCATACCCCAGGAGGAAAAGAAAACAAAAGAATAGAGAAAGAAAAATTAGCTACGCCAAGAGGCTACATGGAGTAAGTGAAATGCGCTGTTTCCAATCCATCTAGAAGAGGGAGGGAAAACAGCGCGTCTAAGTAGATTCTTAAGCATTACATAGTAGAAAATGCAACTACATACTGAACTGATCTCAGCAACCACCTCAGCAACCATCAGTCACATAGTAGACTGAACATGCAAAAATCTTCTGAACATGCAAAAATCTTCAAAAATTTTCAACTGAACATGCCAATGCACCTTGACTTACAATAGACTTGACTGAAAAAACTTCCAGCTGCACCTTGACTTAAAACTCTTCAACTGAACATTCCAACATTCCAAGATGACAGCATTCCAATATTCCAAGATGACTACATTCAGAACATTCAGAACTCATGCAGGACATTACAGACCATTACATTACAGACCATAGCAGAACTGCTGCAGAACTGATAACATTACAGCATTCGACAGCTGCTTGAACATATTTCAGGGACTTCCAACATGCAGAATTGCAGAATTGCTGAACCTTTGTAGCAGCTAGCAGCAGGAAACAGAACCTGCTCCTGGGCAGCAACAACAACTGATGCAGTTCTGACTTGGGGACACAACCATCAGAGCAGTCCAAACCATTCCAAACCATACCAGAATAGCTAAACACAGTTACTAAGTAGAACATATGCAATACTATACAGAGGACGTCCCCCTCTGTGAAGGGAGATCCCATTGACAACCCCTGATGGTTAGGCATAACAGAAGTTACAACACCATAACAGAACATAAACTGAAGTAGTTCTGAAGCAACTTCAGAAATAACAAAATGCAACAACTAGCTCAGAAATTACAACACCATAACAGAACATAATCTGAAGCAGTTCTGATGCAACTTCAGAACTGCTGCTGTCACAAACTTCTGAAGTGATACTTGTGAAGCTCCGAAAGTGCAGAAAGCAGATCAGCAGCAGTCCAGAATGCTTGAACATTACAGCATTCCAACATCACACACAGTTAATATGCCAAAATGCCAAAATGCAGAAGATTTCCCCCTCTGCGAAGGGAGATCCCAATGACAGCCCCTATTGGTTAGGCTAATAATAGAACAAAATACATCACAACTTCTGAACCAACAACAACTAACCCAGCAGTGCAGAAGACAGATCAGTTCAAGGCCACTTAAACAGCCACTAAGATCAGAAGTAATCAGAAATCAGAAATCTGAAATCTGAAATGCAGAGATCAGAAGTAACAGTAACAAATCAGAAAACAGGTGTAGCAGCAGAAGGTAGCTACACATCTAGCAATCATACAAGGTGATAGACTACTTACTCCCTCCACTGAACCTCACAAGACTCCCCCACTAAATATTACCTCCTCTCTGAAGGAATGATGGGGCTCTAGCACACACTCACAAGGTTGACACACAATATAGTAAGTAAGGTTGACACACAATATAGGCACTCCAAAATCTGCATGTCACCACAAGGATTAAGGTAACTACCTGCTAGGATAGAAGTAATAGTAACAACTCAAAAACTGAGGTGTTGGTAGTTCTTGCTGAACATGGTGACATGCCAGGATGTCTTGCTGAACATGGAGACTCATAAGACCAAGGGGTATAGCTTGAGGCTGCACCCCTTGACTAATGACCTGCAAATGTAGTAATATGAGTAGAATCCACTTTTGTATCTAAATATGTTAATCATGAATGTTCCACAAAGAGAGTAAAGGCGAAGGTCCCTTGAACTTGGATAAGGAAAGCAACCTACACCTAACATTATTTGAGATTTTGTTAGCAACCACTTCAGGGGGGCAACTAATATTCTGAAATTTCCTATAATTCCTCTCAATCCATAACTGGTGGACATAGACTGTGAAAACCAGTTTTGCAATTGTGATGGCCAAGGATTTACCCTGCAAAGTGGACAACCTACTCACCCACTGTTGCCAGGATGTCAGACCAGCCATATGAGGGGTCTTAGAGGACAGGATACCCCTGATCTGTGCAGCCATGGGACAGTCAAAGAATAGGTGATCACGGGATTCAACACCCAAACACAGGCTACATATGGATCAGGATTTCATGGCAAACAAAACTAATCTATCCTCTGTAGATAATCTATTAAGAATGGCCAACCAAGAGATCACACTGCACCTAGGAATATGACCAGAAAACCAAATCACTTTACACCAAGTGATGGCAGGATAATGTGTCCTCAAATTTTCCCATAGGGATGAAATGGTGAATTTACCAGATGCAGTGAGAGTCCAAATACATTTATCCGCAATGGAATCATTAATGGGGATAGTTTGTAATTCAGATCTCACATCATTGAGGTCAGGGGTTTGGGTCATTGGGAAGGCCCATTGATTGTTTGTAATGATATCCTTCACAGTGGCATCCTTGAGTAGTCCTGAATCGTAAACAATTCTAGGCCCAAACTTTGGCAGAAGAGGGCCAAGAGGATGCCAGTTGTCAAACCACAAAGAGGTTAACTGGCCATCCCCAATTTTATACTTAATGTGGGGTTGAATGAGTGGTCTAAGGTTAAGGATTTTCCTCCAGACCCATGAGGGGTTACTCGGAGTTTTAACACTCCAGAAACTTTTACCCTTAAGTAAGTAGGACTTAACCCATTGGCACCACATTGATTGCTCCCCACCAGAGACTAGGAACCAAACGTGCTTGGCTACGGCTGCCTTGTTCCAAATCTCCATAGATTTAAAGCCCAAACCACCCTCTTGAAAAGGGGAACAAAGGTGTTCCCACGAAACTTTTGCACCTGTCTTCTTAAGGTCCGGGCCTGACCAAAAGAAAGCTCTAAGTATGGATTCAACCTCTTTAATTACCCTTTTAGGGATAATAAAGAGAGATGACCAGTAGGTTTGCATTGAAAACAGAATTGATTTGATTAATTGAATTCTACCAGCATAAGACAAATATCTATGTGTCCATGACTTGGTCTTGGCTAAAATCCTGTCCACCATGACTTTACAGTCGGTGTGCTTGAGTTTGGTAGACAGAAGAGGTACCCCCAAGTACCTAACTGGCAAGGACCCCTCCTGGAAACCTAGAATATTCAAGATGGTTATTTTTGTGGAAGGGTTAACACCAGATAGGAATATGGTGCTCTTGGTAGGACTAGGAGAGAGTCCAGATAAATTCTCAAATTCAGCTAGAGCATCTTTAATGTGAGTTATGGATGTGACCTCACCTTTGCAGAAAATCATAAGGTCATCTGCAAAGCAAAGATTGACAAGTTTGGTGGATCCACATTTCCAATGGAACTTAAAGTCGGGAAGGAGGGTCTTTTCCTAAAGGATACAAGTCAAGACCTCCATGACGATCACAAACAGGTAAGAAGACAAGGGATCACCTTGTCGTAACCCTTTCTGCCTAGGAATGTATCCTATTGCTTCACCATTAAGGCACAAAGAATAATTAGCTGTGGAGACACAGGCTTTCAACCACTGGATCATTTTAGGATGGAAATTCATGGATGCAAGGACATCCCAAAGAAAATCCCATCTGACATTGTCGTATGCTTTCATAATATCCACTTTCATGGCACACCTAGGGGATGAGGAATGTTTATGATAACCCCTCATTAATTCCTGAGTAAGGAAGATGTTATCGGCTATCTGCCTGCCTTGGACAAATCCAGATTGGGCAGGATCAATAAGGGATGGAAGGACATGCTTGATTTTGTTAGCTAGGATTTTAGCTATACATTTGTAGACCACATTACAACATGAGATAGGCCTGTAGTCCCCTACCTTAGAAGGGTTAGGGACTTTAGGAACCAGAGCAACTAATGTAGCATTAGCTCTCTTCAATAACTGGCCAGACCTAAAGAAAAGCTTAACAGCTGAGGTCACCTCATGACCTATCTCTGGCCAAGCTTTATGGAAAAAACCAGCATTGTAACCATCTGGACCAGGAGCTTTTTGAGGATTAAGAGACCAGAAAGTGTCCTTGATCTCTTTGTCCGTTACTCCCATCACCATTTCCAAACTTTGGGATTGGGAAAGTTTCCTAGTGATGAGTTCTTGCCCTCTAGAGGATCCAGAGTAAGTACTCAGATGTTTGGTGCCTAACAAGTTGGTGTAGTGATTGATGAAATTGTTCTTGACCAACTCAATGTCCTGGGTGACAGATCCATCTTCCAAAACCAAACTAGAAATTCTGTTCCTATTTCTAGAGTTGGTGATGGACTTGAAGAAAAATGAGGAACATTGATCCCCCAACTTTAACCACTGAATACGAGACTTTTGTTTGGCAAAACTTTCTTCTGCTCTAGCATAAACTAGGTACTGCTTACATAGTTCCTTTTCAGTGGCTTGTTTAAGGGGATCGCTGGGATTAGAGCCAAGCTCTCTTTGGATGGCTTCCAAACGCTGTTTATAGGAGGCCACCCTGGTAGACAGTTCACTGAACTCATTAGTGTTTAGTTGTTTAAGGTCTACCTGCAAGAGCTTAAGTTTCTCACATACACAAAACATTGGGTTACCGATGATAACCCTCCGCCAAACACACTGAACAGTTTCAAGGAACTTAGGGTGTTCAGCCAAAAAGTTGAAGAATCTGAACGGCTTTTTCCTTTTTGGTGAGCCTGTTGTCAAATACACAACTGCAGGGGAATGATCAGACACTCCAGGGCTAAGAAAATGAGCATTGGACCAACAGAAGTCCTTGATCCAACATTCATTGACTAGAACCCTATCAATCTTGGTGCTAATGTGGGCATCTCCTAGTTGCTTATTAGACCAAGTGTACTGGCAACCCGAGTATCTAAGGTCAACTAATTCAGTAGAATGCAGGCAAGAGTTAAACTCCTTCATCCAGGGCACCCAGGTTCTATCCCCGCCTACTTTTTCCAAAGGAGACTTTAAGGCATTGAAATCACCTAGAACCACCCAAGGTGTAGCAACACTGAGCTGCTGTAACGCAGCCCATAGTTGTTGCCTATCAAGATAACAATTAGCTCCATAAACAAAGGTTGCAACAAAAGAGTATTGGCCATCACAGGATTGCACTTTACAATGAATAAACTGGCTGGACTGGTATAGTACTTGGACATTAAACACTAAAGGGTTCCAGCAAATCAAAATTCTCCCCAACGGAGAACTGGAATGATTGCTCGCAAAATTCCATTGAGGAAGCATAGTATTGACAATTTTAGAAACATTGGGCTCTTTTATTTTATGTTCAATAAATCCAACCAAGGATAATTTCTTATTGGAAACCCAATTTTTTGCTTCCCTCTGCTTGAGAGGATCATTTAGACCCCTCAAATTCCAAAAACCAAAATGTATAGGTGAGCAATCCATAAAACTAACAAAATATAACCACAAAGTTGCAAATCAGTAAGAATGAGAGTGAAATGCAGAGAGCACTGATATAACTTATTGTGGGCAAAAAAAACAAGGATGAAAGTTACTTCCCTGATCTATGGGAAGAGGTCCAGCTCTTCTGCTTCCCCCTCAACCCTGCTTTGAATGAACCTCCCGTCAGCAATTTGATGTCAGGAACTCCAGGATCAGGAGGTTCTTGATCTTTCAGTTTTGCTGCTTTCTTAGCTGCAGATTTGGTTATAGAAGCTGCCAAGCTAGGTGTAGCCTCTTTAACTGTTGAAACCTGACTATTATTAACTGTTGTAACCTCTTTAACTGTTGTAACCTCTGAACTGTTGTGTCCAGTAGCAGTTTGCTGTGGAACTTCTTGTTGCCCAGTAGGAATACTAAGGCTTGGAAGGTTGGTGGAAGGACAACGAGGGGGTGATCCACTTTGAGGTTGGGTCAATGTTATTTGAGAATTGCTCACTACTTTTTCAAGCATCTCTTCCAACTCACTTTCTGAATCAGAAGGGATTTCAGCATGAGGACCATCTGCAGTTAGTTTGGAAACAGTAGATGAGGTAGAGTGGTTCCTCAGGTTACCATTGCCTACTACGATCCATTCCTGATTGGTTTGACTGGTTGGGGGGAGTGTTTTCTTGGAGCATTGGGCTGTTGGATGGCCAAAAACTTGGCAGAGCTTGCACATGAGAGGTAACACTTGATATTCCACAGGAACTACAACTGATTCTCCCTCCACAGTAATTTTCACATCTTCTGGAAGTTCATGTTGAGCACTTATCTCAATGCATATTCTAGCACTGGTGGATTTTGTTTGGAGAAGACCCGGTTGTCTTGAGGTCTTAGCTGTGGCTTGATCCACATGTAATGGCTTACCAATGGTGCTAGCCACCCTACTCAAACATTCTTGGTTCCATAGCTCTAAAGGGAGGTCATGCAATTTAACCCATGCTGGAATGTGAGAAGGTTGTTCTTTGACTGGCTTCATCATTCTATGCCAATCTTTAAGGACAAGGTATTTTTGTGAAAAAAAATATGGACCCCCATCCAAAACTTCTTGCTTGGCTTGTTCATCCCTAAATTCAAAGAGGTAGCAATCTCCAACATCTGGCTTGACAGCCACAAACAACTCCTTCCATTGATATCGGGCTGTGGAAACAATCAAAGGATAGGCCATTTTCCCATCAAGGAAATGGCCCATCAGGTATTTGTTCCACTTTCCAACATCGGTTAGTTCAATATCGATTTCCACCTGGGCCTCTTTCCCTCGAAGTAGGTCAGGATAAAACTCCAACTTCATGTCCAGTGACGGACTTTGGGACTGTAACAGTGAAGCCCAGTTTTTTGGCTTGGGCTTAGGACCATTGGAATTAGGTCTAGGTTTAATGGGTGCTTGTGGAAGTAGGGTATGAGAAGAGTGTGTCGAATAATTTTGATTGAACTGGGATTTTGGAGACAAAGGACGCCTAGGTTTAGTATCAGCTTCAGGATATCCCATGTTAGGATCTCCTTCTAGATACGGGGTACCCCTGGTATTGATTAGAGTTCTTAGAGTAGGAAGTACCTGGCGTAGATGTTCTTGTTCGTGTTGACCTCGTACCTCTGCCTCTAGAATCAGACCTTCCTCAAACAAAGCTTGTTGCAGCTTCCTCGCAGTTCCTGAATTCGGGCTGTGTCCTTCAATCCTTGTAAGTGGGGTGTTGGACGAGTCCCCCGGTAGTGATGGCCGAGGGAAATTAGGGTTTACAGAGTCAGAACTCTGAATCGTTGCAATCCGTTGTTGTGAGGGACTCTGGATCTTGATCGATTTGGGATTGACAGCTGCCCATGATTGTTGAACGCTTAGTAGTTTAGCAGTTACGACATCGAGCACCAAAGGATCTGCCGAATTGTTGAGCTCCTCCTCTAGTTTACCTACAATTTCAAGCATCCGAGCTTCGGATTCTCTCTGACACGCCTGTTGCAGTTCAAGAGCAGGGCTCGTCTTGGAGTATTTGGGGTTGTGAACCTCAGAATTAATTTGGGGATCTGCTGTTTTAGCCGATTTGGGAGAAGGTGGGAGTGGGGTTTGCTCAATGAGGGCTGAGCTTTCAACGTTTTGTGTAGAGTTCTTCTGCTTCCGACGAATCTCATTCGAATCCTGGGCTTTGCAACCCAGCCCTTCCGAGAAGGAAACAGTGCCGTCAGCCATGGTAGAAATCACAAGAGTTCCATGCCCTTGTCAGAGATCCCCAAAATCGCCTTACTTGTCAGACTTCTTGGTTGATTTTTCACATAGTTTAACTTGGCCAGAAATTGCCAATGCTTTCGTCAAGCAATATGCGTACAACGTCCAAATTGAGCTAACAACTCGAGACTTGGAAATGACCAAACAAGATTCCAATGAGGACTTTGCTACCTTTGTGGCAAGATGGAGGGAAAAGGCTGCCAAGATGAAGAACCGCCCCTCCGAGGAAGACCAAGTGAGGATAGTTGTCAAAAATTTGCAACCCAAATATCTCAAGCATATTTACACACAGGCTATCACCGATTTCAAGCGCTTGCATGCCACTGGGTTGCAAATCGAAGATGGAATCAAGTTAGGACTCATTGGGAAAGAAGAGGCCACTCCTCCACCTAAGAAAACATTCTCTAGCCGTACATCTCACGCCTCCGTGAATGCCCTTGGCACATCCTTGTCTCAAGACCCTTTTCAAACCAGCCCATCCCGAAGCTCAAACCGACCCCGCCGCAACTTTGATCCTCTTTACATGACCTTGTCCCAAGCCTTGACCATTCTTAGCCGTCAAGGGCATCTCAAACCTTTAAACAAACCATTTCCTCCGCTGCCCTACGGTCCAAACCATGATCCAAACAAACAATGCGCCTACCACCAACACCCTGGGCACGAAACAGACAATTGCATGCGTCTTCGTCACGACATTCAAGACCTTATTGATAGTCGAACCATAAAACCTCCAAAACCTGATGGGCAAGCCAACCCACTCCCTACTCATAATGCTGAGCCGCCACCTCGAAGTATCAATCTCATAAATCTATCTCACAACCCCACATACAATCCCAGCCAAAACATTGTCCAAGACAACCAAACCGAACCTACCTTAACCTTCCCCGAGGAGGACGAGTGTTTCATGATGGAGGAGGAGGAGGATAATAACTCTGATCAGTCAGAAGTAATCGACGTTGACATGTCCGACATAAGTAGCAAAGATCAGGCAGAGGAGGAAAAGCTAAAGAAATGGAAAGAGCATTCCTGGGCAAAACACAATTTGGAGGATCCAGACATTCCATTTGTAGAAGATGGCGAATGGCTTCGTATCTGGTTTGAGAATAGGAAGAAGGAAAAAGAAAGGGTCATCATGATGAGAAAGGCACGCTTGCTTCGAGCCTGCCCAAATAGTGGTACGCATCAACCGTCTCAAAATTCCAGCACCGCCCATTGTTTGGGAGACAATCAATCTCATAGAGAAGGTAGAGGAGTTTCAAATGCAACCATGGGTCAACCCTTACGACGAGTGCGACTATAGTCAATGGATAGAGGAAAGAGAAGATCTAGATTTGATATGCATAGAACCCTATAAAACAAGGGAAAACGACTTTGATGAAACGGAAGAAGAGTGCAATGATCCGCTGGATAAAACCTCCTTAGCATCACTATTCAATCAGGAGGAGATAGCTGATGACCACACAATCAATGAGGAAAGAGAAAGGGAGATTCATACCGACACCTTCATCTGGGGATTACTCATGGCTCAAGGAGGTAGCCGTCGTGCAAATTTTAAAGATGAACCCAGTTCAAAGGCTCTGTTTGGCAATGAAGAGGGTGGGAAAGAGTACAAAGTTGCAAAAGACAAGGGAAATGACCCCGACATGCTGCAGTAGCTGAGAAGTCACAACATGGCAAAAAAAAAAACGTTAAAACATTGTTTTTGCTTTCTAAAACAAACTAGAACGAGTTTTGGGCCCCTGTTTGGGCATTTTATTTCCGCTAAGAGAATTTCTTTTTCATCTTCCAGATTATGCTTATCTAAATCTAAATTCCTAAATTGCAATTGCCATGCGCTATACTCTCATTGCCAAAACAAGGGAAAAATTCGAAGGGATCAAAATCTTTGTGTCCCCGACAAAAGGGAAGGAAATGATGAACTCTAATTGCTTAAGAAACTAGGTTTTTGTCAGAACTTAGAAGAAAGACACTATCTCCGTGAGAACACTTCGGGTTAGCTTGCCCATTGTGAAAGTACAAACGCAACAGGAGATTCATAAAAACATCTCCATCAGTTTCCTCTCCAAAACACTATAACCCTCTTGAGAGAAAAATGCTCGTTGGGCAATCTATACACCCAAACAAAAGTAAGAGCAGAGCCTGCTAGGACAAGGAAATGCGAAAAACGCAGCCTAGGCAAAAGTTAAGGCATTTGAAGGAAAGCTCGCTAGGGACTCAACCTCTATCAGGTAACCTAGGCAAAACTTAGAGCATGAGATTTCGAAAAACCAAGAGTGAAAACCCAACCCCCAAAGGTGGTGATCTTGGAACTACGTAAAAGGCCTGATTCCCTGATTGGGATACGTAGGCAATCTCGCATCGAGATACGGCCCAAACATTTGGAGAGAGGAAAACATCAACATGTTTGTACTCAATGATAGGCATAGATAGCTAACCCTGCGTATTTTTTTTTGTTTTTGTTTTTTTTGGGTAAAATAGCTTGAAATAAAAAGAGAATAAGCGAATTTACAGCCTACAAGGGGCATACCCCAGGAGGAAAATAAAAGAAAGAAAATAAAAGATTGAGGAAAATGACCTAAGCCAAGTGGCTACATTGAGCATCGTTTACGATTACAATGAAAAGGGATGTAGACCCCATGTTTCCCTACCATCTAAGAGATGGGAGAGAAACACTTTCGAAAATAAGAGTAGAGCAACAGCAATGACCACATGCTGAACTGACCATCTGCTTCTGTTGGTGTATCCTCTAACGACAGTAGGATAATGCAGGTTTACAACATAATGAGGTATAAACGGCTTACACAGCTGCTTCTATTGGTGTATCCTACTAGTTGGTACAACATATGCAGCAGCAAGGCAGCATAACTACATTACAGTCTATCAACTGATGCAGGCACTAAACTGAACCTTGTAGCTTGAACCTTGCATACTCTCCTCTCATACCTTGAACCTTGTAGCTCTCAGCAGGCACAATACAACACAACTTCTGAATTGTTGGACTGCTGGCTGCTGGAATGGAAGGAACAGTGCAGTTTGGATGAGGTATAAACGACTTCTAACTTGGGGACACAACATGGAGCAGGGCTGCTATCACAGATGATTAATTGGCCAACTTCTGAAGCTCCCAAAATGCAGACACAGCTGTGTCTTCCAATCTTCAGAACTCACAGCTGCTACCAACGGTCACAACAGTCAGAACAGTAATCAGAACATACATTAATGTGCAGAGGATATCCCCCTCTGCGAAGGGAGATCCCAACGACATCCCCAGTTGGTTAGGCATAAATAAATGCAAAATAGCACCCAAACAGGTTGTGCACAGCACTAAACTGGACTGCCCTAATACTAATCAGCAAAATACAGAATCAGCCAGCTGCAGCATCAGCATAACAATACTAACAGCAGCAGCAACTAAAGTGACCCATAACAACTAACAAACAGGACCCATCAGTCAACAAACTAACAACTGGAACCAACAATTACTGAAACCATCAGATCAGGACCCATCAGATCAGAATCGGATACATGCTACCATCAATACAAGCTACCACAATGTTACAACAATTACTGAAACCAACAACTGGAACCAATACTGAAACCAACAACTGGAACCATAACAGTAGATAACAGTCAACAACTGAACCATAACTACTAATGAATCAACTACTGAACCACAACTGACCACTAGCAGAATAGGACAGCAGACAAAAGAGACTAAGCAAGCTGGTCTAACAACAGGATAGAACTGCCCTGCTGAAGCAAACAAAACATGTTTTAAATGTACAGATAAGCAAGCTGGTCTAACAACTGCTATCAGAACTCTGCTGGAGCAGTCAAGGGAAATGAACAATATCTGGAGACCAACACCTTCAGAATTCTCCCTACACACTATCAGAACTTTCCCTCACACACCTTCAGAACCCTCCTTCACACACCAAAGTATAAGATAACTACCTGTGTAAGTAGGAGTAATAGCAGACTCACTTTGCTGAGTCCCTTTGACTAATTGAATTTTTGGCAGCTGAACTTCTGAACCCTTCTGAAACTCCCTTGGGAAAAGGGAGCTCAATGTGGATACTCGTTTGGACTCCAACTTCTTTGAATGGAATGGGACCATATAGGTTCAAGGGGTCAAAGCTTTGAAGCTGAACCCCTTGAATCTGGACCTGCAAATGAAATAATATGAGTAGGGTTTTGTCCCAATATAACAAATCTATTTTGTTCAATCATGAATATTCCACAAAGATAGTAAATGAGAGGGTCCTTTAATAGACAAAGACAACAATCTGCATCGAACCTCATGTGAAATTTTGTTAGCAACCACTCCCGGGGGGCTACTAAGATTCTGGAACTTTCTACGATTCCTCTCGAGCCACAATTGGTGCACATAGACTGTAAATACTAGCTTGGCAACTGTGACAGCCATGGATTTACCTTTTAAATTGGACAATTTACTTACCCACTGCTGCCAAGAAGACAACCCTACTATAGAAGGGCATTGAGAGGAAAGAACACCCCTAATCTGTGTAGCTATGGGGCACTCAAAAAATAGGTGATCATGGGATTCAACACCTGTATAGAAACTACAAATGGATGTGGATTTCATGCCAAACAGAACAAGTCTATCCTCAGTAGATAATCTATTCTGAATGGCCAACCAAGTTATCACACTACACTTTGGAATGTGCCCTGAAAACCAAACCACTGTAGTCCAGGAGATAATTGGGAAATGAGGTCTCAAATGCTCCCAAAGAGAGGATATAGTAAATTTCTCAGAGGTAGTGAGAGTCCAAATGCATCTATCATATATGGCAGCACTAATTGGGACAGATTGTAGTTCAGCTCTCACTTCATTAAGATCAGGAGACTGAGTCATAGGTAAGGCCCACTGATTATCCCTAATAATTGCCTGCACAGTGACATCATTTGTAAGCCCAGAATCATAGGCAATCCTAGGACCAAATCTTGGTAAGAGGGGTCCAAGGGGGTGCCAATTGTCAAACCACAGAGAGGTTGATTGGCCATTCCCAATTTTGTATTTAATGTGAGGCTGAACATATGGTCTAAGGTTGAGGATTTTCCTCCAAACCCAAGATGGGTCACTTGGAACTTTAACACTCCAGAAACTCCTGCCCTTAAGCAAATAAGATTTGACCCATTGGCACCACATAGATTGTTCCCCCCCAGAGATAAGGAACCAAATGTGTTTGGCCACAGCAGCCTTATTCCAGATCTCCATAGACTTAAAGCCTAATCCACCTTCCTTGACAGGGGAGCAAAGGTGTTCCCATGAGACTTTGGCACCAGACCTCTTATGGTCAGGACCAGTCCAGAAGAAGCCTCGAAGGATTGATTCAATTTCCTTTATTACCTTTTTAGGGATAATAAAGAGAGATGACCAATAAGTTTGCATAGAAAAGAGGATTGACTTGATCAATTGTATCCTACCAGCATAAGACAGATATTTAAGGGTCCATGATTTTGTTTTGGCAACTATCCTATCCACCATGACTTTACAGTCTGTGTGTTTGAGTTTGGTAGATAGAAGTGGTACACCTAAGTATCTTATAGGTAAAGACCCTTCCTGAAAGCCCAATATATTGAGAATGGAGGTTTTGGTGGTAGAGTTGACACCAGAGAAGAATATGTTACTTTTGGTAGGACTGGGAGAGAGACCAGACAAGGCCTCAAACTCAATTAAGGATTGCTTAATATGACTGACAGAGTTAACTTCACCTTTGCAGAAAATCATAAGATCGTCTGCAAAGCAGAGGTTGACAAGTTTGGTGGAGCTACATTTCCAATGGAACTTAAAGTCAGGAAGAAGAGACTTCTCCTTTAGGATGCAAGTCAAAACCTCCATTACAATCACAAACAAGTATGAAGACAATGGGTCACCTTGTCTTAGACCTTTCTGCCCAGGTATGTATCCTATAGCTTCCCCATTGAAGCATAAAGAGTAACTGGCAGTGGACACACAGGTTTTCAACCAATGGATCATCTTAGGATGGAAATTCATGGAGGCTAAGACATCCCAGAGGAAATCCCATCTGACATTATCGTAAGCCTTCATGATATCCACCTTCATAGCACATCTAGGGGATGAGGAATGTTTGTGATATCCCCTCATTAATTCCTGGGTAAGGAATATGTTATCAGCTATCCTCCTACCTTGTACAAAGCCAGATTGGGCAGGGTCAATGAGGAATGGTAAGACAGGTTTTATTTTGTTGGCCAGGATTTTAGCAATACACTTATATACCACATTACAACATGAGATTGGTCTGTAATCCCCAACCTTGGAGGGATTAGGGATTTTAGGCACTAACGCTACCGAGGTAGCATTAGCCTTTTTCAAGAGTTGACCAGATTTAAAGAATAGTTTAACTGCTGAAGTCACTTCATGGCCAACTACAGGCCAAGCTTTTTGGAAGAAAGCTGCATTGTAGCCATCTGGACCAGGTGCTTTCTGAGGGTTGAGGGACCAAAAGGTGTCCTTGATCTTCTTATCTGTTACCTCAATCACCATATCCAAACTTTGAGAATGGGATAGTCTCCTAGTAATAAGTTGGTCCACTCTGGATGATCCAGAATAGTCAGTCAAATGCTTGGTTCCCAACAGGTTAGTGTAGTAATTTATGAAGGTGTGCTTCACCAAGTCTATGTCTTGAGTGACAGATCCATCCTCCAACACCAAACTAGAAATTCTGTTTCTATTCCTAGAATTGAGCTCACAAAAGATGAGTATGCTTTTTTTTGAAGAATTGGCAACAAGCAATAGACACAAGAATTATAGTTCATCCCCTCTAACCCAAAAGTCATCAACGCAATGAGTATGATACCTCAAAAACTCTCAAGTTTGGCAATCAGGCTATGGAGCATGGCAAAAGCAAGAGACAGAAAATCAAAGACTAAGCATAGCAAGGAATGTGAAACAGGATGCCACTTGGCTAAAGCAAAACCTAGCTCCCTTGGGAAAATAGACGTAACGGCCGGATAATCAATACCTCGGCCGCAACAATGATCCTTCGGCCGAGTGATCGATTCTTCGGCCAAGTGTTTTCACACAAATTACTGTCTATCAGCAAAAACTTGTTCAAAAAGTCATGTTCTGACTATCGTATGCAAACTCAAGACATCTAGGGGCATAAAAAGCATTTCTCATTTCATGAACAAAAACTTGTTTACAAAATCATTGTTGTGGTTGCTTTCACTATACAAATATAGTTTCTGCCTATCTTCTACTAACTATGAACAGGAAAAAGAAAAGCCCTAAAAGCTAGGCGATCTCTGAGAAGAGGGCGAGGGCTGCTCACTGGTCCCCACATTCCCCCCACTAGCAGCCGGTACTCCCTCAGCCTCGAGCTGCAGCCAAAGAGGGATACAAACATTCAGACTCAAGGGATAATATATAGCAAGATAAAATTCATGAAGAGAGTCGTACCTCGAGGATCCTACGGCGCTGTCTCCGAACCAAAACCTCTGCATTCTGATAGGTGTGAAGCCATTCCTGCACTATCTCGGCAGGTACCTGTGGGACAGTCAAACATTACAAACATCTAAGCAAGGAATACAATACAAAGTGATGAAAGCTAGAATGGAAAGCTAAAGATACCTGTGATGCCCCGGCTGGTAAGGTATAAAGCTGGGTCGTGCAAGGAGTCAGCGCCAGACGCTCCTCCTCCCCATCATCTGAGTGGAAGGAGACAAACGAAGGAGCCCGTGGCCAAACAGGAATAACGGGAGGAGCCGCAACGGGGGAGGCCAAGAAAAGACGGCAGTACTCCGTATAGTCACCTGCCTGGAGGAGTAAACCCGCCCAATCTCTGATCCGAGCATTCTTCAGATCTTCCTTCGACATCAAGGAAGTGGACCTCATAGATACTGGAGGAGGAGGAGGAACAAGCTGAAGAGCCTCAACACGTGATCGCCACTGACTAGCCACTCGATCGCCTAAGTACCAGGCTCGGCAAAATGGACCCTCGAGCAAGCTGCGGGTCCGATCCAGGACTCTACAACGTGCAAGAGAGACATCCTCTGGTACACCACCCCAAGGGTCAAACCGTACCTACAAAGCAAGGACAAAATCAGCCCCAACACAAGAATATGGAAGTCTAAAGGACAAGGGGTACAAAGGAAAGGGTACCTGATCGACTGTCAGGCGGTCCAAAACTCGCCGCCACTCGGGAAGGCTCAAAACTGGTGACCGTGGCCTCCGTTGTCCCACCAACCATCGCCCGTAACGAGGTATGCAGTTCACATCACCATGCCAGTCTCAGGGGGGAAACTGGAGAAGGTGCTCGAAAGCCCAGAGCTGAAAAGCAGGTTAACCAAAGCAAGTTCAGAACTAGAAAAAGCCAAATTGAAAACAGAAGTACAAAGGAACGATACATACCTCAAGCACTCGAAAGTGACCACAAAGAATGGGACTCTTGTCCCGCGAGCAAGCTCCAAGACTACCATACAAAGTGGCCAAAGCAGACGAGCCCTAGTCGAACTCCTGAGTAGCTCCCAAGTGCTGCAAAGGAGCTAGAAACTGCATGTGTACCGAACCATCCTTGTTGGCAAACAACGTTTGCCCAAGGAGGTAAAGAAGGAAAGCCCGCGTCAATTGCTCGACACTCACCTGGGTCAGAATGTCAGCCACCATGAAAGTCTACCTTAGCCAAGCAAGATCGATATGACCCCGAGAACGAACAGGGGGCACCTTGCCCAGAAACCACCATAAAGCACCCTCTCGCTCCCAAAGCCGGGGGTCAACTCGAAAAGCAACTCCGCCTACCCGCAGGCCAGTCAGCAAAGAGAAGTCACCCGGAATGACACTCATCTCGCCAGCAGAAAGAAGGTGGAAGGTATTGGTGGTATCCCACCACCTCTCAACCAGCGACGTCATCAACGACCAATCCATCTTCGGAACATTGAGGCCCAGAACGAACGCCTCGAAGCCTGCAGCACGTACTAGTTCCCGAACCTGCTCTGGCAGCGTCAAAAACCACCTGTGTGCCTCCCTGCCTCCACCGCGAGCCTCAAGCCTCCTATTTCTCTGTCAGAGACCAAAAAGGGAGTTAATTTCATGATTGCATAAACAAAGGAAAGGCTAGGAGCCTCCAATTAATATTCAAAAGCATGCATTGCCTAAGCAGGGGGCACGGTTATTTTCTTTAAACAAAAACAAACTCAACCCTAACACGGGTTCTTCTCATTCACGCTCCTAGCCAAAAGGGATTTTCATCCCGCAAGCAAAAAAATTCATTCTTAAAACATACAAAGATTTCCAAACTCCAAACTAAAGTAAAACTTTTTACTTTTCAGGAAACTCACCGGCACATTTAGAACACTCAAGTGCTGCTCAGGCTCTCTGCGAACTACCTCAGCCTCTGGGCCACCAACAGGAGGGCGGTACTGCAGGAAACCGCCATAACCCAACCTACGCGAAGGAAGAATGTAGGTAGCGGCATCAAACAAACCAGGCTCCTCAATCGCCTCCTCGTCAGAAGACGAATACTCGCACCTACATGGAGGGTGCGAGGATGAACCCACAACACCCGAAGATGGCGTGGCCATCACGTCCGAATCAAGAGGGAAAACCAACGGTTCCCAAAAACAAACCAAGAGCCGTTAGCAATGGTAGCAGTGGTCGAAGAGGATGGTCGCCGGAGATGATGGTGGCCGACGGTAGTGGAGGAGGACGGTGGCGTACGGTGGTCGTCGAACGAGTGGAACGGAGAAGAACATGAGAGGAGGAGAAAAGATTAAATGGGCCGTGAAATCGATTAAACCGAACTTAAATCGATTTTCTGGCTTTTGGCTTTCTCACGGCCGATTCATCGATTCCTCGGCCGAGACATCAATCCTTCGGCCGAGAGATCGATCTCTAGGCCTCCCAATCCATTTCCCTCAATAAACATCAGATCATGCTCAGTGCACTGACTCAAGCCATTATAGATTCTGGGTCCTCGACCAACAAAGTAGCCTTGGGGGCATCCCCGAGCCAATACAATGTGATCAAAACTAGCCTTGGGGGCATATCCAAGCATGAGGAAGCTCTCTCTCCACAAACTGCTGGCCAAAGCAAGTCAGAACACTTAGCGGCCCTACATCAAACACCGTGACTCCAAGTCCACTTCAACGGCTCAAAGCCATTATCTCAATGGCTCTACGCCCGAATTCACCAACTCATCAACTCAGCGGCTCTATGCCCCCACCTATCGACGCAGTGGCTCCAAGCCCATCGTTTCAACTGGCTCCAAGCCGTACATAATCAAGTTCTTAACAGGCTCGAAGCCTATGTTTACTATCTCAGCAGCTCTATGCTCGCTATCACAACTTAGCGGCTCCAAGCCCACTATCCCAACTGGCTCGAACAAACTATCTCAGCGACTCAAAGCCCATTATCAGCAGCTCTAAGCCCATTGTCTCAACTGGCTCGAAGCCGTAAACAAGCAACAGGCTCTACGCCGCCCCAACAATCAAGACCTCTATTCTCAGGCTCTACGCCTGAATGCTCAAAATCTAACATTTTGAATGCTCAAGCTCTACGCTTGGATGCCCAACCACTGTGTACTGGATGCTCAGGTTATACACTTGAATGCTCAAGCTCTACGGTTGGATGCCCAACCACCGCGTACTGGACGCTCAAAGCCTGTACTTTGAATGCTCGGATTCTGCCGTCTGAATGCTCGAGCTCTATGCTCTGAATGCTCAAGTCCAGAACTTGATAGAAGCTCTAAGCTTAAAAACAAACACACACGCACGGGCCCGTGCACATATTGCATTATCACATCGAGTATGCACAATCATATCTGTTCACAATCTAACAAACATCATCACACATATGTACTCTGCATATCTCTCATGAAATAGGTCAACCCTGCCATCAACCGGCTCTATGCCTCGGTTTTATTGATCGGTCAAGCGCCTCGATCCTTTGGCTCCACGCTAACACTTATGATGAGAAAGCCCCGTGCACAGACCATCAGAATACAACCAGCTCCGCGCTTCGGTTCCATCAAGCTCAAAGCTCACCTCAGGCTCCACGCCTCAATTTCTTCACCTCAGGCCCTCGCCTCAAGACTGCAGCAAGCTCCACGCCTCAATCTAATCACCTCAGGCTCCACGCCTCAGTTCCTTCACCTCAGGCCTTTGCCTTATACCAGCTCCGCGCTTCGGTTCATCACGTCAAGCTCAAAGCTCTGACACCTCAGGCTCTCACCTTATGATCAATACCAGCTCCGTGCTTCGGTTCCATCAAGCTCTAAGCTCTCCTCAGGCCCTTGCCTCATAACCACAGCAGGCTCCACGCCTCAATCCTATCACCTTAGGCTCTCGCCTTGTAACCACAACCGGCCCTACGCCTCGGTTCCATCACGTCAAAAGCTATCACCTTAGGCCCTCGCCTCATGACTACAACCAGCTCCGTGCCTCGGTTCCCTCATCTCCAAAAGCTCCGTGCTCTAGATACTGGCCCTGCGCCCCCCACATCTCAAAAACAAACCGGCGTCCAACTCATCCCAGCAGATGGTTTGGATTCCACCCTACTACATCAATTCCTTCCAGCTCATTCGCAAGGATAGGCTACTCTACCGAGCCCCTTTCAGTCAAAGTAAGGATGATCAAGAAAAGCAAACGCACCTGCCGTGTGCTGATCTACCCCAAAATACTAAGGAAGCTCTCTGCAAAAACTCCCTGGCAGCCCCGCGCTCCTTCCACTACTCTTCGCCAAAACCCTGGCTCAGTCTAGGTACGTCACACTACGGCTTTTAAGCCTAAAGGTACGTCTTCTGTCTCTAACCCTCCAAGCTTTTTATTTTTCTTTATTGCCCAAACTACGATTGGTCTGAATTTCCCTTGCGGAATACGTAGGCAGCCTCCCGGCCCAACCATAACAAAAACCTTTTTCAAAAAAACCCCTTGGAATAGTGGTTGGACCAAATTGAGTTGCTTTTTACAGCTTTGACTCTTACTCAAACATGTCTCGCGATCCGTCTAAGTTCAGTCAAAGAGGGGCATCTGTAGACACCCCAATTTGGCCTAACGATTATTTCAAGTCCCACCTTGGGACCATCCCGATGATGAAATGGATACAGTGATTGCTGATTGCCTCCTTGAGATCCTTAAGACTTTCGGTAAGAACTTTGAGCCACTTAGAGGACCCAATTCAAAGCCATACAGCCTTTCAGACAGAAATACAGAAGCCTAGAAGAATCCATCTGTCGGCCGTGACATCGATCCCACGGCCCTAACATCATTTCCTCACCCGAGCAACCTGTTGCTAGCAAAATCTCCCTGAGAGATCAATCCCTCGGCCGCAAGATCTATCCTTCGGCCGAGACATCCATTCCTCAGCCATGATATCCTTTACTCAGCCGCCAGATCGACCTTTTCCCAGACTCTGGAACGTGTTCTGTCAGACGTTTGATCCAACTACACTACCTTCCCGATGCGTTCGGGCTACGCTCAGAGATTGCGACGTAGAGTTAGAGGTGCATTGCAATTGCAATTGCCATCTCGTGATTTGATTGGCCGGAGTGAGTCACCAATTGCCTATATAAAGGGCCTTTGGACTCTGAAAATAGACACACAAAATTATCAGAGTATACATTCTCTCAAGCCACGAAACTCTGTCAAAATACTCTCTCAAATCCACTCCTCAAAAGCCCTAACCTCCCGAAGGCAGCCGTCAATCCGGTGATCAAACCCGAAGTTCAAACCCTAACCCTAGGGTTTTCAATCAAGCAATCAGTCAATCACACCCAATCCGAAGCAATTAAGCAACTGAGGGATCAAGGTGGTGAGGCCCAACGGCCTCTGGTTTGTTTTATTTGTCGTTCTCACGCTTAATCATAACTTTCTAATTATCTGTTAATCTTCCCGTCTGGTGTGAGGAAGAACACCGACAGGGGCTTCGATCCCTCGGCCGTGACATCTATTCACCGGCCGCGGGATCCATCTCCCTGGGACAGTTTGTTTTGTTTTGCTTTCTGACGCATGCTTTACTATTCGCACTGGCTCACTTTACTTACTGTTTAAAGGCTAAATTAAACAGACTATGTGTTGGAATTAAACAAAGCGTCTATATGTCTTATGTTGAATGACAATGGGCCAGTCTCACGGCTGGGCAGAGAGGGGTGCCTAACACCTTCCCATTACTGTACTTTTGGCTCCCGTACCCAGAATCTCTATCTGTTTTCCTAGTTTTAATAAACTGGGTGGCGACTCTGTTTTGATGATAACCGCTATCATGTGGCGATGTTCCTAGCCATGGGAATGTCCATGATTTTGGTTTACGAAGCAAGCAACCAATCGAGCAAACAAACGTGATCAATCTGTATGGCGATGCCCCGTTTGGGAGGTGTCTACAAAACTAGGACACCAGTGATTTCAAATCTGCAAGCAAATATAGGATTAGATGCGAGAGAATTGGATGTAGCACATTCAACTTAGAAAGCACACTCCCCCTAAGATTGAGGCACAAAATTTGAAAAATATAGGACTACATTCTTGCAAAGACAGGATTTGATGCAAGTGAGTCCGTAAAAAAAAGAATCCAATAAGCAAGACAGGATTGTATAGATTAAAAAGTTCTAAAATGCGATTACCTGTAGATTTTGTGGCAACTTCGGTTGGTGTTGTCTCCTCGGGGTAACAATGAGAAACATATAGTGAGATTGACAGGTGGGGGTTGTTAGAAACAGTGAGAGTGTTTATAAACACCTCAATACAACAAATACAACCATCTACATTCCTAAAACAGCATACTCTTCTAGGATTTTGTCACTTTCTAATTTGCTGCACCCTCAAGCAGATTGGATTGTGCATGCGTGGAACACTGTTTATGCTCATTTCATATCATTTTTAACTTTTCTTTAGTGGTTTTGTGACTCATAAGGCAGGTATTCAGGACCTAAGCTCAGATTGGTTTTCTGAAGGCTTCACTGATGCCTTCTTGTTGGCCTACTATTTTTTTGGGTAATTTAGCTTGAAATTAAAAAAGGTTAATCGAATGTACAGCCTACAAGGGGCATACCCCAGGAGGAAAAGAAAGGAAAAAAAAAAACACAAGAATGATAAAAGTACGGTAACCATGCACAACCCGCATGGAGAGTAAAATAAAGTGACATAACCATGAAATGTACTGAAATGAAATTGAACTATTCCTGGCACAACCCGCCAGGCTAGGAAATAAAGTAAATGAAGTAGATAGTCATGGTCAACGTGGACCACATGATAACCAGCGCTGAGGAGAGATCCTCCTCCTCCTAGGCTGGGCTAAGAAAACCAAGACCCGAGACATCCATCACCCCAAAGCAAGCATAATACCCGCTCAACAGAAGTCAACTACTACAGAGGAACTCGGACTGAGAGAGGCTCGACCAGGGGATGACGGCATCCGACAAGGCTACCCTGCTAAGTACCCTGCACACCACGCCCATTCCACCCAGACTACTACAACCTCGCCCAAATCCCCTAGGCTCGCTAACGACTCAAAGAGGAACAGAAAGAGAGGCCACCAAAAGTAGCCACTCGAACCTCAAGTGGACCAAGCTGCTCTTTTCGATCAGTGCAAACCACCAAATCTAATAAGAATCAGACTGCAAAGCAACCCTTTTCGATCAGTGAGGATCCACCAATCTAGTCAATGACAGCTCTGGCAACTACCTTGCTCAATCAAACTCCATCCATAATCTAATCATCGGCTCCTACAGCTGCTGCTACTGCGGGCTACCCCTAACTAGGATAGAGTCTAATCTAATCAATAATAGCCACGACCACAAGAATACTACACTCGACCTCAGAGCAAAAAACGCTGGTTCTAGGGATATAAAAGGCTCGACAACGAGCCCAACCCCCGATTTCAGTCCAACAGATGACCGCCTATCAGGGATCGCCAAACAAACAGTAAACTGGCCCGATCGTCCAGCAATAGATAGGCAATAAACAAATAAGTGCAAAGTGCAAATTGAATAACGATAGGCGCAATGGATACGAGAGCTTGCTGCTTGCTGCTCGGGCTGAAGGCAGGCTGTGATTGAGCCCTGGCCTGGCTGGCCCGGGCTGGACTTGCCAGCTGCTGCCTTCTGCTTGGCCCAGGCCTGGCCAAGCTGAAGAAGACCGGCGAGCCACCGTGGCTCCAACTCAGAACCACCACAACTCCCAGCTGGCCGACGGCTGTAGAGGTTCCACCGCCGTGCACCGGTGAATCGCATCACTAACCAGTCGATGGGAAATACCTCCCACCGCCGCTTGAGAGGCTTGCCAGTCGTGGCTTGCCATTGAGAGGTCCGGCGCCGTGCACTGCTAGATCAGTGGACGAAACCCACGAGCTTGGAGCTCCGGGTCGACTTTGTATTGGGTTTCTGGGAAACCCAGATGAGAAGCTCCGATGGGAGCAGCGATGGTTCTGGGAAACCCAGATCAGTGGACGGCCGAAACCTCCTCCGCGTACCCCTGTTGTTGAACCGTCCACAGCGTGGAGTGAGACCGCCGGACTGTGGTTAAAGCAGAACGGCGGTGTAGGAGCTCCGACTCCGGTAAACCCTTTGGCCAGGCCCGAAGGGATCTGAATCCTCCATTAACGGCAGCCTTGAGCTTTGAACGCCGGCGATGAAGGAGACCACGGAATGCGGTTGGGATTTCCAAAAACCCCCTTTCTAACTGACCTGAACTCACCAGCGGTGGGCTTGCCTTGTTCCGACTCTTTCAGATCAAAAGATCCGAGAGATGGAACGGATGGGATACGGTTTGGTGGGTTTGATGATTCCCCAACTGTTTGGTGGGTTTGATGATACGGCTTGCCTTGTTCCACGACTGTTGATGATTCCCCTTGGATGGATAGATAGCCAGACCGGAGTACTGGGTTTGATGCCGACCCGTGACCGGAAAGATGGCCGGACCAGGTGGCCGGCAGTAGTAAGGGCGGTGGAGGAGAGTTTCTCTAGAGAGAGAAACTCCCTTGCCCTTTGGCCTACTATTACTTCTAAGTATCCAGGTAGATATCTTACATTGAGTAGATTGAATTGATGCTTCTTCTTTCTTGAGTGATCTTACTTTAAAGTGGGAACCCTTGTCAGCTGTGTGCTAGAGCCCTATCCTTCTTTGTGAGAGGAGGTAATAATTAGAGGGGGAATCTTGTAAGAAACAGTGGAGGGAGAATAGGGTCCCTAGCTCTTGGTATTGTTATAGAGTGGGGAGTTGTGAGAATTCAAGGGAGTAGTAGTGTGAGCTTTATTTCTGTTGCAGTTTCTATTCTGTTACAGTTACTGGGCTACCATTTCTATTATGCTTCAACATACATTTCTGTTATGAACACACCAGTTGTTTACTGCAGTTTGGCCCATGTTTTGTTTAGCTGCAGTTTGGCTCATGTTGATTGTTTACTGCAGTTTGTTTAGTGAAATGTATGTTGAAGCATACATTTGTGATTTGGGGCTATTGTTGGTCCCGGTCAGATAGTGGATTTTGGTTTAGTACAAATAGGACTACTTATGGTTCAGTAGTTGTTATCACTGCTGCCCTCTTTGCTTCCTGTTATTGCTTTTGGTAGCAGCTTGCAACTCTGTGCGGCCTTCTTTTGTTGTTTTGCCTAACCAATAGGGGCTGTCGTGGGATCTCCCTTCGCAGAGGGGGACGTCCTCTGCATTGTATTTAGCTGCATTTCTGCTGCTGTCCTGATCTGTTCTGTTAGTGTGATTGGTTGTACTAGCTGTTTGTTTTAAGCTATTGGTTGTGCCTATTTCAGCAGAAGACAGCATCAGCTTCAGAACTGAATCTGTTGTTCTGTGCTTGCTGTCATGCTAGCAGTTCTGTCATGATAGCAATTCTGTGTGATTGAATCACCTGTTATGAATCTGCTGTTCTGAATCTGTATGCTGTTCAGAATCTGTTGGACTGCTAAGGTTCAAAATCTAATGTACTGAATCTGTTATGGTACCTGTTATACCTGTTATGGTACCTGTTATACCTTTATGGCCAGCTAGTGAAGTGACTAGTGCTGCTATGTGTTGCTGTGGGTTTAGAAAGTTCTGTCATGATGTTCTGTGTGATAGAATCTGATGTTCTGAATATGTGTTATGTCTGCTATTCTGAATCTCTGAATCTGCTGTTCTGTTGGACAGCTAAGGTTCAGAATCTGATGTTAACCATGGCTTCTTTTCCAACTGCTGATTACTGATGTATTCAGAATCTGAGAGCTAGCTCTGTTATGTGAGAGCTAGAAGTGCTGCTGTGAGCTGTTTTGTTGCTTTGTAGCTGCTGCTGATTGTAGCAGCTAGCAGTGATTGTAGCTACTGCTGTTTGTAGCAGCAGGTCAGGCTTTTCGGAAGTCTCAGAAGTTTCAGAATTTTCAGAATTTCAGAAGTTCTCAGTCATTGAAGTCCCCCATTGAAACTGTCCAGTTCAGGCTCAGCAGTTCAGGCACAGAAGTTGCGTTGGTTGCTGTAATCATGCTTTCAAGTTCAATATGTAATTGGTGTCTTGTATAGTCAGGTTGCACGGCGTGTAATCCTTTTGCTTAGTATCTTCTGGGCGTTGTTTTCCCTCCCTCTTACTAGATGGATTGAAAACAACGGGTATCTTCTAGCCCTTGTAGCCATTTCGCATCTGCATTTTTCTCTTCTTTTTTGTTTTCTTTTCTTTTCCTCTTGGGGTATGCCCCTTGTAGGTTATATATTCGTTTAATCTCTTTTCTATTTCAAGCTGGTTTATCCAAAAAAATAAAACAGCATGCTCTTAGAACAAAAAAGAAGAAGTCATTCCTACTTTCAATAAATGTCATTTCCAAGTATCAGCCCCGATTGGGCGTGGTTCTGGGTAGTTGGTTTCAGTGGGTGGTTTTGGTGAGCCTTAGGTTAGGATGAGGGAGTGTTAGGCCGGAAGGATTGGGCGTGGTGAGCAGGGTTCTTAGCAGGGGGCCTTGTCGGATGCCGTCAACTCTGGTTCAAGCCTCTTGATGCCTGTTCCTCTGTAGTAGCCGTTCAGACTGCCTGGAAGCCGTTCTACTTGTAGCTGTTCTCCTAAGTGCTGGTTATCTTGTGGTCATCACTGACCGTAACTATTTACTTTATTTCCTAACCTGGCGGGTTGTGCCAGGAAGTAGTTCATTTTCATTTCCATTTCATTTCACCACATGTTTGTACTCTTATCCATCCATATCATACCCCGTTGTGCTATCATTAGTACAACGGGGCTATTATCTCTACCCATATGTCATTTACCTTACTCTCCATGCGGGTTGTGCATGGTTTACCGCACTTTTATCATTCTTGTTTTTTTTCTTCTTTTTTTCCTCCTGGGGTATGCCCCTTGTGGGCTGTACATTCGCTTAACCTCTTTTAATTTCAAGCTAATTTACCCAAAAAAAAAAAAGTATCAGCCCCGACAAGCATACAACAACTCGTAGTATAGTCTTCTTACAATCCATACACCAAACCCTTCCCAATATTTTTTTTCTCACTAGACTTTAAAAAAGTCCCCCATATTTCAATTATATTGTCCGAGTGTGCATTAATACAAAATATTATATTTCAAGATTGATTTTCTGTTACACTAAATACCTAATTATAACAAACACTATCATCTAGAACCAAAGAGAACGAATAAATACTTAAAGACAAAAAACACTATCATCTAAATACCAAAAGAGAACGAATATGACGGAGGCACCCGTTATCGAACAACATAGCACGAAATTTCTGTATTCGAATGTATGCACGACTGTAACTCTAAGGTTTATAAGCCCTAGTGTTATTTAAGGTTTATGTTTTCTAGGGTTTATAAGCCCTAATATCATTTTCTAACCTATATTTGCAAAATTCAAATTGTGGATTCTTATTAGAATTCTATGGTATTCCAACCTTACTGCAAGCAATCATCTTTTTCCATTAAGTTTGAAGTGAGTCCTCTCAATTTTCGTAAGAGTATATGGCAGTATCCACCCCGTTTTGGTAAAAATAACATAGTTAGCAAAAGGGAAAAACAATAACGGAGGGTGAGATTGGTGGATACCTTGCGTGCCTGAAATATCGACAAACTAGGACATCGGTGATTTCAAATATGCAAGCAAAGACAGGATTAGATGCTAGAGAATTAGACGTAGCACATTCAACTTAAAAACCAAACTCCCCCTATGACTGAAGCACTAAATTTGAAAATTATTGGACTACATTACTACAAAGACATGATTGGATAAAAGTGAATCCGGAAAAAAGGAAATCAATAAGCAAGACAAGATTGTATAAATTAAAAAGTTCAAAAATGTGATTCCCTACAGATTAAGTGGCAACTTCGGTTGGTGGTGTCCCCCGGGGAAACATCGAGAAACAAATTGTGAGATTGACGGGTGGGGGTTGAAAGAGAGAGAGAAAGAGAGTCTATATAAACACCTGAAGACTACAAATACAACCATCAACAAACCTAAAACAAAAGCATCCATATGGAACCTAGAGAGAGGAAGCCCCCTTCGGCCGGCCACTGGTCAACAACAGCAGCAACAGTGGGCAACCCACGGCAGCCGCAGCACCGGAGGCCTCTCTCTCGACAGAGGCAAGGGCAAGGGAGCCTCTCTCACGACAGAGGCAAGGGCAAGGGAGCCTCTCTCACGACAGAGGCTCTCCTCCACCGCCCGTTCCACATCCGGCAACCCTCGGGTCAGGCCATCTAACACTATCCGACCGGAGATCCGATTCAAATGGAGATCTGGTCCTCAAACGAGGCATCTCAAATGGGTCTTCAAGCTCATTTGGTCCGGCCAAGCTCCGGCTCCGCTCTGGTCCGATTTGGCCCGGCCACCGCTAGAGCAGGCCTTCACAGTCGGGCAAGCTTCAACAGGTCCGGTTTAGATCTGGTCCGGTCAAGCTCTACCCGTCAGTCTTCATCTCGACCCACAACCCCGCCGTGGGGCGCAGCAGTCGCCATGGTGACCAGCTCCGGCTCCGCCGTGGTGACCATCATCAGCAGCCGTCGTGGGGCCCAGCCGCCGTGTGGCTCACCGTGGCTCACCTTCACGCCGCCAGTCAAGGACCTCTCCGGCCAGATCTGTCCAATCAGACCAGGTCGTGGTCAGGCCATCTCGGGCAGGCTCTGGTCCGGTCTTCCATCCGGACCACCGTGGCTCAACAGCCGCGGCTCCACAGCCATCGACCATCATCTTCAACCCCAACCCCCGCCGTGGACCCAATAGCCGCCGTGGGGCCCAACCGCCCGGGCAAGCAGCCAGCCCGGGCCATGCAGCGGGCAGCAGCAGGTCATCCGTGAGTGGCTCGGGCGGGGGGCAGCAGTGGCTGCCAGTGATTGTTTTGCTCGGGCAGAGGCTAGGCAGCAGCTTCAGCCCGGGCGATTCGAGTCAACCTCGCCCAGCCACTGGAAAGGCCATCCGCAGCCAGCCCGGGCAAACAGCCAGCCCGGGCCAAGCAGCAGCAGGCAGCAGCCGCCCGATGGCAGGCCAGCCCGGGCAGGTAAGCCGGCTGGGTGGCCTGGGCAGTGGGGGAAGTTTACTGTTAGTGCACTGCACTTTGCAATTATCTATCTATTGTCATCTTGTTGCTGGACTTATGGGCCAGTTCACTGTTAGTCTTTGCGACCCCCGATAGGCGGTCATCTGTTGGACTGAAATCGGGGGTCGGGCTCTTCGTCGAGCCTCTTATATCCCTAGAGCCTGCGCTTTTAGCTCTGAGGTTTTGTGTAGTATTCTTGTGGTCGTGGCTATTATTGATTAGATTAGATTATGTTCTAGTTAAGGGGTAGTCTCGCAGTAGCAGCAGCTGTGGGTGCCGATGATTAGATTATGAATGGAGTCTGATTGAGCAAGGTAGTTGCCGGAGCTGTCTTTGACTAGATTGGTGGATGTTCACTGATCGTAAGGGGTAGCTTCGCAGTCTGTTTCTGATTAGATTTAGTGGTTTGCACTGATCGAAAGGAGCAGCTTGGTCCACTTGAGGTTTGAGTGGCTACTTTTGGTGGTCCTCTTTCTGTTCCGCCTATAGTCGTTAGCGAGCCTAGGGGATTTGGGCGAGGTTGTAGTAGTCTGGATGGAATGGGCGTGGTGTGCAGGGTGCGACAGTTGTGGTAGCCTTGTCGGATGCTGACATCTCCAGTTCGAGCCTCTCTCAGTCCGAGTTCCTCTGTAGTAGTTGACATCTGTTGAGTGGATATTATACTAGCTTTGGGGTGTTGGAAGTCTAGGTTCTTGGTTTTCTTAGCCCAGCCTTGGAGGAGGAGGATCTCTCCTCAGCGCTGGTTATCATGTGGTCACCGTTGACCATGACTATCTACTTTATTTACTTCATTTCCTAGCCTGGCAGGTTGTGCCAGGTAGTAGTTCAATTTCACATATCTCAGTACACATGGCATTTTGTTATGTATTTACTTTATCTTACTCTCCATGCGGGTTGTGCATGGTTTACCGCACTTTTGTCACTCTTGTTTTTTTTCCTTTCTTTTCCTCCTGGGGTATGCCCCTTGTAGGCTGTACATTCGCTTAACCTTTTTTAATTTCAAGCTAAGTTAACCAAAAAAAAAACAAACCTAAAACACCATGCTCTTAGAATATTAAAAAAATATTGTCATTCCTACTTTCAATCAATGTCATTTCCATGTATCAGCCCCGACACTCATATAACAACTTGTAGTATCCAAAATCTTGTTACTATCCATACACCAAACCCTTCCAAATATTTTTTTTCTCATTAGACATGAAGAAAGACCCCCACATTTCAATTATATTGTCCGATTGTGCATTAATACTAAATATTATATTCCAAGATTGATTTTCTGTAACACTAAATACCTAAAGATAACAAACACTATCATCTAGAACGAAAGAGAACGAATAAATACCTAAAGACAACAAACACTATCATCTAAGTACCAAAAGAGAATGAATATCACGGAGACACCCATTACCGAACAACAAAGCATGAAAGTTCCGTATTCGAATGTTTGCTCGACTGTAATTCTAAGGTTTATAAGCCCCAGTGTTATTTAAGGTTTATGTTTTCTTAGGTTTAGAAGCACTAATATCATATTCTAACCTATAATTTCTAAATCCAAATCTCTTATTAGCTGAATAGAAATCTATGGTATTCCAACCTTACTGCAAGCAAATCATCTTTTTCAATTAAGCTTGAAGGGAGTCCACCAAATTTTAATAAGAGTAATGGCAATATCCAACCTGTTTTGGTAAAAATAACATAGTTAGCAAAATGAGAAAAACTACAACAGAGGTAAGATTGGTGGATACCTAACATGCATGAAATATCAAGAAACTAGGACATCAGTGATTTCAAATCTGCAAGCAACGACGACAGATTAGATGTGAGGCAATTGGATGTAGCACATTCAACTAAGAAACCACAATCCCCCTATGATTGAAGCACTAAATTTGAAAAATATTGGACTACATAACTCCAACGATAGGATTAGATGCAAGCGAATCTGAAAAAAAAGAAACCAATATGCAAGAAAGGATGGTATAGATTGGAAAGTTCAAAAAAGCGATTACCTATAGATTTAATGGCAACTTCGGTTGGTTGTGTCCCCTCGGCTAACAAAGAGAAACAGATGGTGAGATTGACGGGTGGGGTTGAGAGAGAGAAAGACAGAGAGTGTATGTAAATACCTAAATACAACAAATACAACCATCTACGTACCTAAAACACCATGCACATAGAACATAAAATAAAAAAAAACACAATCATTCCTCCATTTAATCAATGTCATTTCCAAGTATCAGCTCCTACACGCATATAACCTCTCGTAGTATCCCATGTCTTGTTACTATCCATAAACCAAACCCTTCCCAATATTTGTTTTCTCACGAGACTTGAAGAAAGTCCCCCACAGGCTTTGACATTCATTTAGGCGTTGTTTTCCTTCCCTCTTGCTTGATGGATTGGAAACAGCGCATATCATTTCATTCATGTAGCCATTTGGCGTAGTCAATTTTCTTTACTTTTTGTTTTCTTTTTCCTCCTGGGGTATGCCCCTTGTAGGCTGTATATTTGGTTAGCCACTTTTTTATTTCAAGCTGGTTTATCCAAAAAAAGAAAGTCCCCCACATTTAAATTATATTGTCCGAGTGTGCATTAATACAAAATATTATATTCCAAGATTGATTTTCAGTAACACTAAATACCTAAAGATCACAAACTCTATCATCTAGAATGCAAGAGAATGAATTAATACCTAAAGACAACAAACACTATCATCTAAGTAACAAAAGAAAAGGAATATGACGGAGACACCCATTACCGAACAACATAGCACGAAAGTTCCATATTCGAATGTATGCTCGACTGTAATTCTAAGGATTGTAAGCCCCAGTGTTATTTAAGGTTTATGTTTTCTAAGGTTTATAAGCCCTAATATCATATTCTATCCTATAATTGCAAAATCCAAATCTCTGATTAGCTGATTAGAAATCTTCGGTATTCTGAAGTTACTGCAAGCAATCTTCTTTTTTCATTATGCTTGAAAGGAGTCCACGCTATTTTCGTAAGAGTAAACGGCAGTGTCCACCCTATTTTGGTAAATAAAAAAACACATAGTTCGCAAAAGGGAAAAAATTATAACAGAGGGTGAGTTGGGTGGATACCTTACGTGCACGGAATATCAAGAAACTAGGACACCGGCGATTTCAGATCAGCAAGTAAATACAGGATTAGATGCGAGGGAATTGGATGTAGCACATTCAACTTAGGAACGACACTCCCCTTATTATTAAAGCACTAAATTTTAAAAATATTGGACAACATAACTGCAAAGACAAGATTAGAAGCAAGTGAATCCGGAAAAAAAAAAAAAAAGAAGAAGAAGTAATCAATACGCAAGACATGATTGTATAGATTAAAAAGTTCAAAAATATGATTATCTGCAAATTTGGTGACAACTTCGGTTGGTGGTGCCCTCTCAGGGTAACATAAAGAAACAGATGGTGAGATTGACAGGTGGGGGTTCAGAGAGAGAGAGAGAGAGAGAGAGAGAGAGAGAGAGAGAGTGTGTATATAAACACTTAAAAACAACAAATATAAACCATCTGCATACCTACTGGTCTTAGAACAAAAAAAAATAGTCAGTCCTAGTTTTAATCAATGTCATTTCCAAGTGTCATCCCCGACACGCATTCAACCACTCGTAGTTTCCCAAGTCTTGTTACTATCCAAACACCAAACCCTTCCCAATTTTTTTTTTCTCACTAGACTTGAAGAAAGTCCCCTACATTTTAATTATATTGTTCGAGTGTGCATTAATAGGAATGATTTTATTGCAACATTTACTTTCTGTAACACTAAATAACTAAAGATCACAAAAACTATCATCTAGAACGAAAGAGAACGAATAAAAACCTAAAGACAACAAACACTATCATCTAAGTACCAAAAGAAAACGAATATGACGGAGACACCCATTACCGAACAACATAGCACGAAAGTTCCGTATTCCAATGTATGCTCGACTGTAATTCTAAAGATTATAAGCCCCAGTGTTATTTAAGGTTTATGTTTTCTAAGGTTTATAAGCCCTAATATCATGTTCTAACCTTTAATTGCAAAATCCAAATAACTGATTAGCTGATTAGAATTCTTCGGTATTCCGACGTTACTGCAAGCAATCTTCTTTTTTCATTAAGCTTGAAAGGAGTCCACGCTATTTTGGTAAGAGTAAATGGAAGTGTCCACCCTATTTTGGTAAAAAAAACATTGATCGCAAAAGGTGAAAATTATAACAGAGGGTGAGTTAGGTAGATACCTTACGTGCACGGAATATCAAGAAACTAGGACACCGGTGATTTCAAATCAAAAAGCAAATAAAGGATTAGATGCGAGGCAATTGGATGTAGCACATTAAAGGTTATGAACCACACTCCCCCTATGATTGAAGCACTAAATTTGAAAAATATCAGACAACATAACTTCAAAGATAGGAATAGAAGCAAGTGAATCCGGAAAAAAAAAAAAAAAGAAGAAACCAATACGCAAGACAGGATTGTATAGATTAGAAAGTTCCAAAATACGATTACCTGCAGATTTGGTGACAACTTCGGTTGGTGGTCCCCTCAGGGTAACATAAAGAAACAAATGGTGAAGTTGACGGGTGAGGGTTGAGAGAGAGTGTGTGTGTATATAAACACTTAAAGACAACAAATACAACCATCTGCATACCTACTGGTCTTAGAACAAAAAAAAAAAAATTTCAGTTAGTCCTACTTTCAATCAACGTAATTTCCAAGTATCATCTCCGACACACGTTCGACCACTCGTAGTTTCCCAAGTCATGTTACTATCCATACACCAAACCCTTCCCAATATTTTTTTTCTCAATAGACTTGAAGAAAGTCCCCCACATTTTAATTATATTGTCCGAGTGTGCATTAATACAATAGATTTTATTCCAAGATTGATTTTCAGTAACACTAAATAACTAAAGATCACAAACTCTATCATCTAGAATGAATGAGAACAAATAAATACCTAAAGACAACAAACACTATCATCTAAGTAACAGAAGAAAACGAATATGACGGAGACACCCATTACCGAACAACATAGCACGAAAGTTCCGTATTCGAATGTATGCTCGATTGTAATTCTAAGGATTATAAGCCCCAGTGTTATTTAAGATATATGTTTTCTAAGGTTTATAAGCCCTAATATCATATTCTAACCTTTAATTGCAAAATCCAAATATCTGATTAGCGGATTAGAATTCTTCGGTATTCCGACGTTACTGCAAGCAATCTTCTTTTTTCATTAAGATTCATAGGAGTCCACGCAATTTTGGTAAGAGTAAATGGCAGTGTCCACCCTATTCTGGTAAAAAAAAACATAGTTCGCAAAAGGGGAAAATTATACGGAATATCAAGAAACTAGGACACCGGTGATTTCAAATCAAAAAGCAAATACAGGATTAGATGCGAGGGAATTGGATGAAGGACATTCAAGTTATGAACCACACTCCCCCTATGATTCAAGTACTAAATTTGAAAAATATTGGACAACATAATTGCAAAGACAAGATTAGATGCAAGTTAATATGGGAAAAAAATAAATAAACCAATACACAAGACAAGATTGTATAGATTAGAAAGTTCAAAAATAAGATTACCTGCAGCAGCTGTGGGTGCCGATGATTAGATTATGGATGGAGTTTGATTGAGCAAGGTAGTTGCCGGAGCTGTCATTGACTAGATTGGTGGATCCTCACTGATCGAAAGGGGTAGCTTTGCAGTCTGTTTCTGATTAGATTTAGTGGTTTGCACTGATCGAAAAGAGCAGCTTGGTCCACTTGAGGTTCGAGTGGCTACTTTTGGTGGCCTCTCTTTCTGTTCCGCTTTGAGTCGTTAGCGAGCCTAGGGGATTTGGGCGAGGTTGTAGTAGTCTGGGTGGAATGGGCGTGGTGTGCAGGCTACTTAGCAGGGTAGCCTTGTCGGATGCCGTCATCCCTGGTCGAGCCTCTCTCAGGCCGAGTTCCTCTGTAGTAGTTGCCTTCTGTTGAGTGGATATTATGCTTGCTTTGGGGTGATGGAAGTCACGGGTCTTGGTTTTCTTAGCCCAGCCTAGGAGGAGGAGGATCTCTCCTCAGCGCTGGTTATCATGTGGTCCTCGTTGACCATGACTATCTACTTCATTTACCTTATTTCCTAGCCTGGCGGGTTGTGCCAGGAGTAGTTCAATTTCATTTCAGTACATTTCATGGTTCTATTTAGATCCATTTGTATCACATATGTCACCTTATTTTACTCCCCATGCGGGTTGTGCATGGTTACCGTACTTTTATCATTCCTGTTTTTTTTTCCTTTCTTTTCCTCCTGGGGTATGCTCCTTGTAGGCTGTACATTCGCTTAACCTTTTTTAATTTCAAGCTAATTTACCCAAACAAAAAAAAGATTACCTGCAGATTTGTTGACAACTTCAGTTGGTGGTGTCCCCTCGGGGTAACATAAAGAAAAAATGGTGAGATTGACTGGTGGGGGTTGAGAGAGAGAGAGTGTGTGTGTATATAAACATTTAAAGACAACAAATACAACGATTTGCATACCTACTAGTCTTAGAACATAAAATAAAAAAAAATTCAGTCATTCCTACTTTCAATCAATGTCATTTCCAAGTATCATCCCCGACACGCATTCAACCACTCTTAGTTTCCCAAGTCTTGTTATTATCCATACACCAAACCCTTCCCAATATTTTTTTTCTCACTAGACTTGAAGAAAGTCCCCCACATTTTAATTATATTGTCCGAATGTGCATTATTACAAAAGATTTTATTCCAAGATTGATTTTCTATAACACTAAATTACTAAAGATAACAAACACTATCATCTAGAACGAAAGAGAACTAATAAATATCTAAAGACAACAAACACTATCATCTAAGTACCAAAAGAAAACAAAGAACGCCACGGGCAAGGGAGCCTCTCTCTCTAGAGAGGCTCTCCTCCACCGCCCATTCCACATCCGGCAACCCCTTGGGTCCGACCATCTATCACCTTCCGGCGGCCTCTGGTCCGGCCAAATCTGGCCCGCTCAACAGCCGTCGGCCAGCATCAAGCTTCAATAGGTCACCGCTCATCCTCATCGAACCGGAGGGGCTGGGCATGGAGATCACTCCAACTCTGGTCCGGCCACCACTGGTACGCCAGATCTAGTCCTCGAGGGGGCTCTGTCTTCTCACCGGCAAGCTTAGCCTACATGGCTGAGCTACCCTCATCTCTGGCAAGCTCAGCCACACTTTTCGGCCATTTTAGGTCCGGACAAACCCAGGGGTGATTAACCAAGGCTCGCCGGTCACAACTCCGACCGGTCACAGCTCCGGCCAGAACTGTCCGGCCAGGCAGGCGGGCACAGCCAGGCCAGTCAAGTCAAGGTCAGGCCAGCCCGGGGGAGCCAGCCCGGGCAGTGGTGGCTCGGGCAGTTGGTGGAGCTGGGTCCTGCTTGGGCAGAGGAGACTGGCACTTGGCGCCGGCCCGAGCAATCAGGCAGCCCAGGCCAGGCCAACCCAGCAGCCGGGTCAATTTACACGATTAGCAGGTTGGGCTGCATCATCAGCCAGACATGGCTGTGGGGGTGTCCCTCCTAAGCGGGCCGGCCCGATTTACATCTTTACATCTTTGGAATCTAGCAGGTTGGGACTACTCAGGGTCAATTGAAGGTATAATCAATTGGTCCAAATTTGTGTTATGGGCAGTCCAATTTGGCTGCTATTTATTACAATCTAGTATTAATTGTTGTTGGACTTAAGGGCCAATTTACTGTGATTCTCTGAGAACCTTGATGGGCAGTCACCTGTTGGACTAAGATCAGGTTCATTCATGCTCTTGTCGAGCCTCTTTATATCCCTAGATTCTTTGCTTCTTTAGCCTGGAGGTTGTGCGTAGTATTGTTGTGGTCGTGGCTATCGTTGATTAGATTAGAGTCTGTACTGATTGAAAGGGGTAGCTTTACAGCTGCCACTGATTAGATTGGTGGTTGTATTCTGATTGAGCGAGGTAGCTGCCGGGGCTATCATTGATTAGATTGGTGGTCGTTCACCAATTGAAAGGGGTAGCTTCGTAGGCTGTTATTGATTAGATTGGTGGTTTTGCGCTGATCGAAAGGAGCAGCTTGGTTCACCTGCGGTTCGAGTGGCCACTTCTTATGGATCCTTTTGCTGTCCCGCTTGTAGTCATTAGCGAGCCTAGGGGATTAGGTTGAGGGTGTAGTAGTCTGGATGGAATGGGCGTGGTGTGCAGGGTACTTAGCAGGGTAGCCTTGTCGGATGCCGACATCTCCAGTTCGAGCCTCTCTCGGTCCTAGTCCCTCTGTAGTAGTTGATCTCTTTAAAGTGGGTATTATGCTTGCTCTCTGGGTTTGTTGGAAGTATTAGGTTCTTGGTTTGCTTATCCCAACTCTGGTGGAGAGGGTTTTGGTAGTTGGTTGACAGCAGGTGGTTTGGCGAGCCTTAGGCTTGGACGAGGGAGTATTAGGCCGGAAGGATTGGGCGTGGTGAGCAGGGTACTTGGCAGGGTAGCCTTGTCGGATGCCGTCATCTCTGGTTCGAGCCTCTTGATGCCTTGTTCCTCTGTAGAAGCCGTTCAGCTTGCTTTGAAACCGTATTACTCTATAGCTGTTCTCCTCAGTGTTGGTTATCATGTGGTCATCTCTGGCCGTGACTATTTACTTTATTTCCTAGCCTGGCGGGTTGTGCCAGGTAGTAGTTCAATTTCATTTCATTTCATGTTATTTCTACTCATATCACTTCATATCATACCCCGTTGTACTATCCTTCTTCTTAAGTGGATAGTACAACTGGGCTATGATCTCTACACATATGACACTTTTGTTACGGAGTATTTTATTTCCATTACCCTACTCTCCATGAGGGTTGTGCATGGTTATCGCACTTTTCTCAATCTTCTTGTTTTGTTTTGTTTTATTTCCTCCTGGGGTATGCCCCTTGTAGGCTGTACATTTGGTTAACCTCTTTTAATTTCAAGCTGATTTATCCAAAAAAAAAAAAGAAAACGAATATGATGGAGACACCCATTACCGAACAATATAGCACGAAAGTTCTGTATTCAAATGTATGCTCGACTGTAATTCTAAGGTTTATAAGCCCCAGTGTTATTTAAGGTTTATGTTTTCTAAGGTTTACAAGCCCTAATATCATATTCTAACCTATAGAATTCTTCGGTATTCCGACCTTACTGCAAGCAAACTTAATTTTTGATAAAGCTTGAAAGGTGTCCATCTTACGAAAATGACAGTGTCCACCCTATTTTAGAAAAAAAACCATAGTTCACAAAAGGGGAAAAATTATAACGGAGGGTGAGATTGGTGGATACCTTACGTGCATGGAAAATCGAGAAACTAGGACACCGGTGACTTCAAATCTGCAAGCAAATACAGGATTAGAAGCGAGGGAATTAGATGTAGCACATTGAACTTAAGAACCACACTCCCCCTATGATTGAAGCACAAACTTTGAAAAATATTGGACAACATAACTGCAAAGACAAGATTAGATGCAAGTGAATCCGGGAAAAAAAAGAAAAGAAACCAATACGCAAGACAGGATTGTATAGATTAGAAAGTTCAAAAATATGATTAACTGCAGATTTGGTGACAACTTCGGTTGGTTATGTCCCCTCGGGGTAACATAAAGAAACAGATGGTGAGATTGACGAGTGGGGGTTGAGAGAGAGAGAGAGAGAGAGAGAGAGAGAGAGAGAGAGAGAGAGAGAGAGTGTGTGTGTATTTAAAAACCTAAAGACAACAAATACAACCATCTGCATACCTACTGCTCTTAGAATATGAAAAAAAAAACAAAGAAAAAACAATCAGTCCTACATTCAATCAATGTCATTTCCAAGTATCATCCCCGACACGCATACAACCACTCGTAGTTTCCCAAGTCTTGTTACTTTCCATACACCAAACCCTTCCCAATATGTTTTTTCTTACTAGGCTTGAAGAAAGTCCCCCACATTTTAATTATATTGTCTGAGAGTGCATTAATACAAATGATTTTATTCCAAGATTGATTTTCTGTAACACTAAATACCTAAAGATAACAAACACTATCATCTAGAACGAAAGCGTATGAATAAATACCTAAAGACAACAAACACTATCATCTAAGTACCAAAAGAAAACCAATATGACGGAGACACCCGTTACCGAACAACATAGCACGAAAGTTCCGTATTCGAATGTATGCTCGACTATAATTCTAAGGTTTGTAAGCCCCGGTGTTATTTAAGGTTTATGTTTTCTAAGGTTTATGAGCCCTAATATCATATTCTAACCTATAATTGCAAAATTCAAAACTCTAATTAGCTGATTAGAATTCTTTGGTATTCCAACCTTACTGCGAGCAATCCTCTTTTTTCATTATGCTTGAAAGGAGTCCACGCTATTTTCGTAAGAGTAAATGGCAGTTTGCACCCTATTTTGGTTATAAAAAAAAAAAAAAAAAACATAGTTCGCAAAAGGGGAAAAATTATAACAGACAGTGAGATTGGTGGATACCTTACGTGCATGGAATATCAAGAAACGAGGACACCGATGATTTCAAATCTGCAAGCAAATACAAGATTAGATGCGAGGGAATTGGATGTAACACTTTTGTAACATACCCCGTTGTGCTTTCTGTTGGATAGTACAACGGAGTATGATAACCAATCACATTGCACTTTTTATTTAATTTAATCTACCTTACTCTCCATGCGGGTTGTGCATGGTTTATCGCACTTTTTTCACTTTTCTTTTTTCCTTTTATTTTCCTCCTGGGGTATGCCCCTTGTAGGCTGTACATTCGGTTAACCTCTTTTAATTTCAAACTAATTTACCCAAAAAAATAAAATTGGATGTAACATATTCAACTTAGGAACCACACTCCCCCTATGATTGAAGCACTAAATTTTAAAAATATTGGACAACATAACTGCAAAGACAGTATTAGATTCAAGTGAATCCGGAAAAAAAAAAACCAATACGCAAGACAAGATTGTATAGATTAGAAAGTTCAAAAATACGATTACCTGCATTTGATGACAACTTCGGTTGGTGGTGTCCCCTCGGGGTAACAAAAAGAAACAGATGGTGAGATTGGCGGGTGTGGGTTGAGAGAGAGAGAGAGTGTGTGAACACATAAACACTTTTTTTTTTTGAACAGCAAATACAACCATCTTCATACCTACTAGTCTTAGAACATAAAAAAAAAATCAGTCAGTCCTACTTTTAATCAATGTCATTTCCAAGAATCATCCCCGACACGGATTCAACCACTCGTAGTTTCCCAAGTCTTGTTACTATCCATACGCCAAACCCTTCCCAATATTTTTTTACTCACTAGACTTGAAGAAGGTCCCCCACATTTTAATTATATTGTCCGAGTGTGCATTTATACAAAAGATTTTATTCCAAGATTGATTTTCTGTAATACTAAATAACTAAAGATAACAAACACTATCATCTAGAACGAAAGAGTAGGGATGGCCATCTCGGCCGACCCTTCCGAATCCAATCTGTTATCCTCTCCGAACGGATCGGATATTCGGGGATTTTTTTCGGATATCGGAGCGGATTCGGTTTTTTTTTTTTTTTTAAATTTCGGAGATTGGATCGGATTCAAAGGTAAGTTTGCCTCTGATCCGTTCCGATCCCAATCCGACCTCCGATCCGTATCCGCTCCGATCCGATCCTCTCCGAATGCCCGACTATAAATTTCTCTTATTTTTACCTCTTAGGGTTCTTACACAAAAACAAAACACACTCAGCAGCCCAGCTCTACTGCCGACTTCCACCGTCCACCTCTCCACCCCAATCGATCTCCCTCCCTTGTCGACGTCAAGTGTCGACCAGGTAAAATATCTCTCTCTCACTCTCTCTTTTTTTCTCTTTCAAATCTCAGGCCCTTCTTTTACTTACAGTAGTGTACCAACTGTCAAAGTGAGAATTCTAGTCCAGTCGCTTGTCCAATTCCATTTGTCATGTACAAAAATAGCCAAGCATTATAATAAGTAAAGGGGGGTTTTGATGATTTGGGTTAGTGGTAAAGGCATTTCCTAGGTAATCTCCACTGGAAACGGGGATGGCCGATGGAATATAATCAGCCACTGGAAACGGTAATGACATACAGAATTTATTTTTTCAAATTCGGATTCGGATATCTGATTGAATCTCCGTTCCCCATTCGGAGCGGGGATGGAAAACAAAAATAGATATCCGTTCGGAGTTCGGGGCAGATTCGAGGGTGGGTGGAATGTTCGGATTCGGATATTGCAATATCCGCCTCCGATCCGCCACGTTGCCATCCCTACGAAAAAGAATGAATAAATACCTAAAGACAACAAACACTATCATCTAAGTACCAAAAGAAAAGAATACGACGGAGACACCTATTACCGAACAACATAGCAAGAAAGTTCTGTATTCGAATGTATGCTCAACTGTAATTCTAAGGTTTATAAGCCCCAGTGTTATTTAAGGTTTATTTTTTCTAACGTTTATAAGCCCTAATATCATATTCTAACCTATAATTGCAAAATCCAAATCTCTGATTAGCATATTAGAATTCTTCGGTATTCCAACCTTAATGCAAGCAAACTTCTTTTTTCACAAAGCTTGAAAGAAGTCCACGCTATTTTCGTAAGAGTAAATGACAGTGTCCACCCTATTTTGGAAAAAAAAACATGGTTCGCAGCAGGGGAAAAATTATAACAGAGGGTGAGATTGGTGGATACCTGCATGGAATATCAAGAAACTAGGACACCGGTTATTTAAAATATGCAAGCAAATACAGGATTAGATGTGAGGGAATTGGATGTAGCACACTCAACTTAAGAACCACACTCCCCCTATGATCATAGCACTAAATTTGAAAAATATTGGACAACATAACTGCAAAGACAGGATTAGATGCAAGTGAATTCGAAAAAGAGAAAAAACCAATACGCAAGACAGGATTGTATAGATTAGAAAGTTCAAAAGTACGATTACCTGCAGATTTGGTTACAACTTCGGTTGATGG
Organism: Rhododendron griersonianum; assembly: GCA_018127125.1. Classification (NCBI taxonomy): domain Eukaryota; kingdom Viridiplantae; phylum Streptophyta; class Magnoliopsida; order Ericales; family Ericaceae; genus Rhododendron; species Rhododendron griersonianum. Next base: position 25,478,723 of record CM030796.1, on the reverse strand, counting down.
TGTCCCCTCGGAGTAAAATAAAGAAACAGATGGTGAGATTGACGGGTGGGGGTTGAGAGAGAGAGAGTATTTAAAAACCTAAAGAGAGAAAATACAACAATCTGCATACCTACAGCTCTTAGAACAAAAAAAAAAAAAAAAACAACAGTCGATCATTCTTTCAATCAATGTCATTTCCAAGTATCATCCCCGACACGCATACAACCACTCATAGTTTTCCAAGTCTTGTTACTATCCATACACCAAAAGCTTCCCAATATTTTTTTTTCTCACTAGACTTGAAGAGAGTCCCCCATATTTTAATTACATTGTCCAAGTGTACATTAATAACAAATATTTTATTCCAAGATTGTTTTCTGTAACACTAAATTCCTAAAGATAACAAACAGTATAATCTAGAACAAATAAATATTTAAAGACAACAAACAGTATCATCAAAGTACCAAAAGAAAACGAATATGATGGAGACACCCTTTACCGAACAACATAGCACGAAAGTTCCGTTTTCGAATGTCTGCTCGACTGCAATTCTAAAGTTTATAATCCCCAGTGTTATTTAAGGTTTATGTTTTCTAAGGTTTGTAAGCCCTACTATCATATTCTAACCTATAATTATAAAATCCAAATCTCTGATTAGCTTATTAGAATTCTTCGGTATTCCGACCTTACTTCAATCAATCTTCTTTTTTAATTCAGCTTGAAAGGACTCCACGCAATTTTCGTAAGAGTAAATGGCAGTGTCCACTCTATTTTGGTAATAAAAAAAATAAACATAGTTCGCAAAAAGGGGAAAAATTATAACAGAGGGTGAGAGGTGGATACCTTACGTGCATTGAATATCAAGAAACTAGGACACCTGTGATTTCAAATCTGCATGCAAATACAGGATTAGATGCGAGGGAATTGGATGTAGCACATTCAACATAGGAACCACACTCCCCCTATGATTGAAGCACAAAATTTGAAAAATATTGGACAACACAACACTCGTAGTTTCCCAAGTCTTGTTACTATCCATACACCAAACCCTTCCAAATATTTTTTTACTCGCTAGACTTGAAGAAAGTCCCCCACATTTTGATTATATTGTCCGAGTGTGCATTAATGCAAAAGATTTTATTCCAAGATTGATTTTCTATAACACTAAATAACTAAATATAACAAACACTATTATCTCGAACGAAAAAGAACGAATAAATACCTAAAGACAACAAACACTATCATCTAAGTACAAAAAGAAAAAAGAAGCCGGGCAAGGGAGCCTCTCTCTCTAGAGAGGCTCTCCTCCACCGCCCACCACTAAAACCGGCCACCTCTGGTCCGGCCTCCTCTGGTCCGGCCATTTATCCGGCCATGGATCGGCATCAAACCTGGCGCCTCTCAGGTCCGGCCAACCCACAGCCGGCCACCTCTGGTCCGGCCAAAGGGGATATCAACAGTCGGCCTTCGGTCCAACACCCACCACCAGCCGTGGGTCTCATTCAAGTTGCTGAGCTAGAGTTAGACCAGGACCGGAGCTGAGCTACTGTTGCTCGATTCGTGGTCTTGGCCGTAGATGGAGTCTCACCGGACTGAGCTTCGGCCAGCCGGACGGGCTGTTATTATACCCCAGTCGGATTTCGAGATCCGGTTTTGAGGTCAGAGTAGTTTTCACGGGTCACAGTGGTTTCCAGATCTGGTCATCCGCATGTTGATCGGAGAACCCATAACCAGAGGGTAAAATCAATTCAAGGAGATGGGAGATCTGCTCAAGGTCTCAACTTCATAGCCGGACCACTTCAACGGCAGGGTCTTCGCCGGATCATCTCAGATCATCAAGCTGCCGGTGGGTCAAGCTACCGGAGACATCAAGCTGCCGGTGGGTCTTGCTGCCGGCAAAGGGTTTCATCTCAGATCATCTCAATCGTGCCGGTCGGAGGAACATGTAGCGGCGGCAAGCCGTCGGTCCTCCTAATGGCAGGTGCTGTTTTGTTCATATGTTGGGGCTGACCAGTCACTTGTCCAATCGACAGGTATCATTCCTTAGATTTGTTGTTCAATATTGAGAACCTCGATGGGCAGTCATCTGTTGGACTGAGATCGGGTTAGCTTCTGGAATTTATTCTTTAATCCTAGTTCTAGTTGGATTACCCGGTGTGTTGCCGGTTTTGGGTAATTGCAATAGATTGGTTTTGTCTAAAATGACTGTGGTACGCGCTGGTGGTAGAAGAGTGTGCACAGGTTGTTCTGCCCAATTGGTTCGGGCTGGTACTGTTGGGATGCCCAATTTAGGGGCTATGGCAGTAGCATCTATGCTGGGTCTGTTTACAATCCAAGTTTCCTGCTCCTCTGGGCCGTTTGTCATAGCGTAGTTTGATTGTGACTGTGATAGTTCTTATTAGATTGGTGGTAATCCACTGGTTGAATAGGATGGTTATGGTTCTTTCTGCAGTTTTGTGTGCCTCTTTTGTGATGCCAGATGATTCGGTGGTAATGCTCTGTTAATGGCGGATTTTTTCGAGGCCCTTGTACTGTCCCGCTTTTAGGTTAAAGTGAGCCTTGTGTACTAGGTCGAGAGAGTTTTAGACCGGTTGGAATGGGCATGGTGTACAAGGTACTTGGGGAGGTAGCCTTGTCGGATGTCGCATCTCCGGTTCGAGCCTCTTCTCGGAGCCCGGTCCTCTGCAATATCTGTTCCTTAGAAGTGGGTGCTATGCTTGTTAATTCTGTGCTAGGTTGGAGTATTGGAATCTTGGTCTGTTTAATCCTTCTCTGGAGACTAGTGGCTTTGGGTTTTGGATGAGGGCGGGTTGTTTTTGGCGATCTTTGGACTTTGGATGAGAGTGTTTTAGACTAGATGGAATGGGCGTGGTGTGCAGGGTTGGGCCCTCTGTCGGATGCCGTCATCTTCGGTTCGAGCCTCTTGGTGCCTAGTTCCTCTGTTGTTGCTGTTCAACCCCCCCGATGCCGAGGTGCTTTGTAACTGCTATTTTATTTCCTAGCCTGGCGGGTTGTGTCAGGCAGTAGTTTGCTTTCATGTTATGTATACTCGTATCACTACATATCATACCCCTTTGTACTATCCTTCCGCTTAGATGGATAGTGCAACCGGGGTATGATCTCAACACATATGGCAATTCTATTATCTAATTTACTTTACCACACTCTCCATGCGGGTTGTGCATGGGTTATCGCACTTTTTTCAATCTTGTTTTTTCCTTTTCTTTTCCTCCTGGGGTATGCCCCTTGTAGGCTGTACATTCGGTTAACCTTTTTTATTTTCAAGCTAATTTACCCAAAAAGAAAAAAAGAAAAAAGAAAAAATTTACCCAAAAAAAAAGTACAAAAAGAAAATTAATATGACGGAGACACCCATTACTGAACAACATAACACGAAAGTTCCGTATTCGAATTTATGCTCGACTGTAATTCTAAGGTTTATAAGCCCCAGTGTTATTTAAGCTTTACATTTTCTAAGATTTATATGCCCTAATATCATATTCTAACCTATAATTGCAAAATCCAAATCACTGATTAGCTAATTAGAATTCTTTGGTATTCCAACCTTATTGCAAGCAATCATCTTTTTTCATATAGCTTGATGGTACTCCACCCAATTTTCGTTAGAGCAAATGGTAGTGTCCACCCCGTTTTGGTAAAAATAACATAGTTAGCAAAAGGGGAAAAACTATAAAAGATGGTAAGATTGGTGGATACCTTACGTTCATGAAAAATCAAGAAACTAGGACACCAGCGATTTCAAATTTGCTAGCAAAGATAAGATTAGATGCGAGAGAATTGGATGTAGCACATTCAACTTAGAAAGCACATTCCCCCTATGTTAGAAGCACTAAATTTGAAAAATATTGGTCGCAAAGACAGGATTTGATGCAAGTTAATCCGAAAAGAAAAGAAACCACTATGCAATAAAGGATTGTACAGATTAGAAAGTTCAGAAATGCGATTACCTGCAGATTTAGTGGCAACTTCGATTGGTGATGTCCCCTCGGGGTTACATAGAAAAACAGATGGTGAGATTGACGAGTGGGGGTTGAGTGAGAGAGTGAATGTAAATAAACACCTAAAGACAACAAATACGACAATCTGCATACCTACAGCTCTTTTTTTCTTAGAACATAAACAACAAAAAAACAGTCGATCATTCTTTCAATCAATGTCATTTCCAAGTATCATCCCCGACACGCATACAACCACTCGTAGTTTTCCTAGTCTTGTTACTATCCATACACCAAAACCTTCCCAATATTTTTTTTTCACAAGACTTGAAGAAAGTCCCCCACATTTCAATTATATTGTCTGATTGTGCATTAATAAAAAATATTTTATTCCAAGATTGATTTTTTGTAACACTAAAGACCTAAAGATAACAAACACTATCATCTAGGATGAAATGGAACGATTAATTACCTAAAGATAACATACACTATCGTCTAAGTACCAAAAGAGAACGAATATCACAGAGAGACCCATTACTTAACAACATAGCATGAAAGTTCCGTATTCGAATGTATGATCGACTGTAATTCGAAGGTTCATAATCCTCAGAATTATTTAAGGTTTATGTTTTCTTAGGTTTACAAGCACTAATATCATATTCTAACCTATAATTGCAAAATCCGAATCTATGATTAGCTTATTAAAATTTTATGATATTCCAACATTACTGCAAGCAATCTTCTTTTTCAATTAAGTTTGAATGGAGTCCACCCAATTTTCGTAAGAATAAATGGCAATGTCCACCCTGTTTTGGTAAAAATAACATAGTTAGCAAAAGGGGAAAAACTACAACGGAGGTGAGATTGGTGGATACCATATGTGCATGAAATATCAAGAAACTAGGACACCAGTGATTTTCAAATCTGCAAGCAATGACAGATTTGATGTGAACCAAGTGAATCCGGAAAAAAAGAAACCAAGACGCAAGACAAGATTGTATAGTTAGAAAGTTCAAAAATATGATTACCTGCAGATTTAGTGGCAACTTCGGTTGATGGTGTCCCCACGGGCAAACAAACAGAAACAGATGGTGAGATTGATGGGTGGGGTTGAAAGAGAGAGACAGAGAGTATATACAAATTCCTAAATACAAAAAATACAACCATCTACATACCTAAAACACAATGCTCATAGAACATAAAAAAAGAACCCAAAAAAACCAATTATTCCTACTTTCAATCAATGTTATTTCCAAGTATCATCCCCGACACGCATATAACCAATCGTAGTATCCCAAGTCTTGTTACTATCCATAAACCAAACCCTTCCCAATATTTTTTTCTCACTAGACTAGAAGAAAGTCCCCCACATTTCAATTATATTGTCCGAGTGTGCATTAATACAAAATATTATATTCCAAGATTGATTTTCTGTAACACTAAATACCTAAAGATAACAAAAACTATCATCTAGAACGAAAGAGAACCAATAAATACCTAAAGACAACAAACACTATCATCTAAATACCAAAAGAGAACAAATATGATGAAGACACCCATTACCGAATAACATTGCACGAAAGTTCCGTATTCGAATGTATGCTCGACTGTAATTCTAAGGTTTATAAGCCCAGTGTTATTTAAGGTTTATGTTTTCTAAGGTTTACAAGTCCTAAAATCATATTCTAACCTATAATTGCAAAATCCAAATCTCTGATTAGCTGATTAGAATTCTACGATATTGCGACCTTACTGCAAGCAATCTTCTTTTTTCATTAAGCTTAAGCTTGAAAGGAGTTCACGCTATTTTCGTAAGAGTAATGGCAGGGTCCACCAAATTTTGGTAAAAAAAAGCGCAGTTCACAAAAGGGTAAAAATTATAACGGAGGGTGAGATTGGTGGATACCTTCTGTGCATGGAATATAAAGAAACTAGGACACCGGTGACTTCAAATCTGCAAGCAAATATAAGATTAAATGTGAGGGAATTGGATGTAGCAAATTCAACTTAGGAACCCCACTCCCCCTATGATTGAACCACTAAATTTGAAAAATGTTGGACAACATAACTGCAAAGACAGAATTAGATGCAAGTGAATCCGGAAAAAAAAAAAAAGAAACCTATTGAAAAATCCTTTTTCGCTATCTTAAAACTTAATCAAGCAAAATAAAAGGAATTGAAAAGCAATAAACGATGAATAGTACCGAACACAAGATATACGTGGAAAACCCCTTAAATGGGTAAAAACCACGGGAAGGAAATCATTCACTATTAACTCATTGTACGGTTACAAACAAACCTATACTTACAACCTAGAATCGCTATCGGTTGACCAAGGTTGATTGCCGAATCACTCGTTCACCGTACCCAGTGCTTGACCGCCGTTGCCTTGAATCGCTCAAGCCTTCCAAGATACTTCCAAAATCCATTGGAAGAACAAATCACTCAATCGAATCAGAGTTTGAAAAGATCTCTTGGAGTTATTCTGAAAGTCTGATGATCAACGAATCATATGTTTACTCCAAGACACAAACTAAAATCTCTCTTAAGTATTTCTCAGTTTAGGAGCAAGAGAGGAGCTGCACTCATATATTCGGTAACCTCGAAATCCCAACCAAACCGTATATAAATAGATCGAGGCAAAAACTGTCCAATTGCTCAAGCACATAATTGATGCACGTTTCCCTTTTTCATTTTGGGTAATGCCCTAGGGCGGTTAGCTTGAAATATAAAAGAGGTTAACCGAATGTACAGCCTACAAGGGGCATACCCCAGGTAAGACAAAGCAAAACATATAAAGAGCGCCAAGTGGCTACATGGGTTGCTCGTGTTCTTGCCCCCGCCGAACAAACTATCCCAAGGAATAGAAAGTTCAACGGGGAACCTGGACACGGGCGTGGCAATAGCAGTAAATACCCGACAACAACCGTCGTTATAAGGTACAATTAGAGGCCCTCGAAGTCCTCGTAATACATACTACGGAAAACATAAAAGATAATGGCCAGTGCATAACCCGCACTGCCCGAGACTGCTGCGTGGCCAGGCAGACTGTTTGCTGATTGCCCGGCCGGCTATCCGAGTGGCTGCCTGCCCGGGCTGGCTGCTGCCAGGCAGGCAGTGGCTGGCCTGGCTAAGTTGCTGGGCTGCTGGGCTGGAAACTCCTGGCCCGCAATAGCTGCCCGAGCCACCGCCGATAGTGCCCGAGCCACCGCCGGTGAGCCGTGGTACCCGAGCCACCAGCTGCGCTGTCCATTGATGAAGTTATGGCCGGGCCGTGCCACGGCTGGCTGGCTCGGCTGTTGATGCCCCGACGGGCCTGCTGCTGCTGGCCGCTGCTTGGCCGGAAAGATGACCGGACAAGAGAGTTGCAGAGACCGTGGCGTAGAAGCCCTGAAGTGGAGGCCAGCTGTGGCTGGCCGGACCAGTGGCCGCCCGCTTTGGGTAGCCATGGCTACGAGATCTGAACGGAGCCGAGGGTCAGAGAACCCATGGAGCTCTAATTGGAGGATGACAGGAGGCCGGGCCCGAGGGTTGCCAGTTGTTGAATGGCCGGCGGAGAGAGGTGCCGGATCTGTTGAAGACCAGCGGCGGCCGGACCACGGCGACCCACAGTTGGGAGTCGATCCATGGCCGGAATGACTGGACCTTAGGAGGCCGGGCCAGAGGTGGCCGGTTTGAGAGGTGGGCTGTGGCCGCTGCTGCTGTTAATGGCGGCAGCCACCGGAGCTGCTGCCGCTGCTACTGCCGGAAATGGTGTTAGCTTCCAGATCTGGACAGGAGATGGTGGTAGATGGCCGGACCCGTGGGTAGCCGGTTGGTTATGGTACGGCGGTGGAGGAGAGCCCCTGTCGAGAGAGGGGTTCCCTTGCCCTTGATGTTGCAACTGCTGCTGGCCGGAGGATGCCCGGCCGCCGGCTGGATGGGGCCGAAGATGGCCAGGCCGGACTGGGCCGGAGGGAGCTTACTCTCTCTAACCTAGAGAGAGAGAAGCTCCTAGCCCCTGTTAGTTTTTTCTCCCTGCTAGTCTGATAGACTTGTCTTATTTACGTTTCCCTTATTTCCCCCACAGATGGCAAGATCCCCTTTCCTTCGGCAACTGCTATCACCCCAATTCCTCTTCATAATTGATTTTCTTCCATACCCATTGCCTTGATAAAATCACATCCTTTGATTTACTTTCCTGATAAGCACGGAATGCTCTTGCAATTGAATTTCCTTCCAAGCCAATTTCTTTCTCTCAAATTACACAATATTTGATTTCCTAAAACAAATGCTCTAGAAAGGAAACACAATAAATTACAACTCAATTAACGGGCTACAAATCAAAAGGGGTTTTTGTCATGGGATTTGCCAAAATATGGACCTTACAATCTCCCCCTTTGGCACTTCCATGACAAAACACATTCAACCTGCAAAAGCAATAAATTTCTCCCCCTTTTTGTCACGGAATGACAAAGGTAGAGCACATATAAATGAGCACCGTTGAAAACACTGAAGCAAGAGATAATAACAGTCATGGAAAATTTTAAAACAGTTTAAGTTAAACCAAAGTAGTCGAGAGAGCAACGCGAAAAACACCCAAGTCTAGCTGTACATCCACTGAAGAAAAAACAACGGCCACAATGGGCAAACACCAACATGAAAGACGGATACGCACAAACATAGCATAAGTTGAAGTAAAATTATGAACTACTGAGGCTCAAAAAGAAGTATTTTGCTTTTAAATAAGTGGAGTTCAAAAAGAGTATGGCCCATTAGTAAAAAAGAGTTCATTTTTTTTATATGGATGCTCTAGTAACTGCTGAGTATGAAAGAGACACTACCTTAGAGCCCAAAACAAACCGGAAAATTTTTATAGGACGAAAATACTCTGTTTGTTTGTTTTTTTTTTTTAAAATCCGGGGAAGACAAACACATGGATGCAAAGATGAATACTCAACCACGAGAATCAATAAATGTCACTATAAGTTTTTGAAATGCATGAGTAAACTTGTATGTATCCCAAGCATGAAGAAATCTGAAATTAAGTACAACATGCAATATGAGACTATGAATTTTTCAATTGGTATCAGAGCAATAAACGATGAATAGTACCGAACACAAGATATACGTGGAAAACCCCTTAAATGGGTAAAAACCACGGGAAGGAAATCATGCACTATTAACTTATTGTACGGTTACAAACAAACCTATACTTACAACCTAGAATCGCTCTCGGTTGACCAAGGTTGATTGCCGAATCACTCGTTCACCGTACCCAGTGCTTGACCGCCGTTGCCTTGAATCGCTCAAGCCTTCCAAGATACTTCCAAAATCCACTGGAAGAACAAATCACTCAATCGAATCAGAGTTTGAAAAGATCTCTTGGAGTTATTCTGAAAGTCTGATGATCAACGAATCATATGTTTACTCCAAGACACAAACTAAAATCTCTCTTAAGTATTTCTCAGTTTAGGAGCAAGAGAGGAGCTGCACTCATATATCCGGTAACCTCGAAATCCCAACCAAACCGTATATAAATAGATAGAGGCAAAAACTATCCAATTGCTCAAGCACAGAATTGATGCACGTTTCCCTTATTTCCCCCACAGATGGCAAGATCCCCTTTCCTTCGGCAACTGCTATCACCCCAATTCCTCATCATAATTGATTTTCTTCCATACCCATTGCCTTGATAAAATCACATCCTTTGATTTACTTTCCTGATAAGCACGGAATGCTCTTGCAATTGAATTTCCTTCCTGTAGACACCCCAATTTGAACTTGTCAAAATTCCTTAATTTGTGGCCCTGAGGCTCCCCGATGATGAATTTGGATCGAAACAAGCCTCGTACCATTTGAGACTTTGCTCCTTGAAGGATTTGAAAAGGAAATAAAAATGGTCAAAATCATTTCCAAGCGCTTGGGAGCAGTCCCGAGCGCTCCAAACTATTTTTCAAACCACTGGCCTGGCTCACTCTCGAGCGCTCGAGACTGCTGTGTTGCCCAATGGATGATGAGATCTCCCACTATCCATGCAAGCCATCATTACAGACGGCTGGTCCTGGGTATTTTCCGGTATACACTCCACCTCAGTCAGACTAAGTCAGAGCTGGGATTTCCCCCTCCAACCAAATGTTTTTGTTTCATTTCATTTCAAAATGGGACCATAGGTTATCTTAGCCTATATATATGCCTCATTTTCTGCTGAAAGAGGGGGGCTACGAAATTTTCTCTCTCTAAACCACCCACCTCTTTCTCTTCTTCAAGGCAAAAAACTTTTTTTTTTTGGTTAAATCAGCTTGAAATTAAAAGAGGTTAACCGAATGTACAGCCTACAAGGGGCATACCCCAGGAGGAAAAGAAAAGAAAACAAGAAGATTGAGAAAAATGCGTTAACCATGCACAACCCGCATGGAGAGTAGGATATTGTAGACAAAATAACAAAAGTGTCATAAGCGTAGAAATCATACCCCCGTAGTACTATCCATTTAAGTAGAGGGATAGAACTACGGGGTATGATATGTAGTGGTACGAGTATAAAATACATGATATGAACTGAAATTGAACTATCACCTGGCAAAACCCGCCAGGCTAGGGAGTAAAGTACATAGTCACGGCCAGAGATGACCACATGATAACCAACATTGAGGAGAACGGCAGCAAAGCAACACGGCTTCAAAGCAAGCTGAACGGCTACTACAGAGGAATATGGCACCAAGAGAGGCTCAACCCAGAGATGACGGCATCCGACAAGGCTACCCTGCGAAGCACCCTGCACACCACGCCCAATCCTTCCGGCCTACTACTCCCTCATCCAAACCTAAGGCTCGCCCGAACCACCTGAAGTCAACCAGCTACCAACTACCACCTCCTCCAAAGTTGGGATAAGCAAACCAAGAACCTACTACATCCAACAGACCCAGAGAGCATGCAAAGTACCCACTCAAAGAGATCAGCTACTACAGAGGGACAAGGAACCGAGAAGAGGCTCGAACCGGAGATGTCTGCATCCGACAGGGCTACCCTGCTAAGTACCCTGCACACCAAGCCCATTCCATCCAGACTACTACTCCCTCAACCTAATCCCCTAGGCTCGCTAACGACTAACAGCGGGACCGAACGATGAACCACACGAAGAGGCCACACGAACCGTAGGAGGGCCAAGCTGCATCTTTCGATCAGCGCCAAACCGTCAATATAGTCAAAAAACAACCTGCTAAGATGTCCCTTTCAATCAGTGAACGACCACCAATCTAATCATGGACAGCCCCGGCAGCTACCTCGCTCAACCAGAATCCATACCAATCTAATCAGTGGCAGCCGCAAGGCAACCCCTTTCAATCAACACAAACTCTAATCTAACCAATGATAGCTACACCCAACCATACTACGCACAGCTACCGGGCTAAGAAGCAAAGGATCAAGGAATATAACGCAGCTCGACAAAGAGCCCAAACAAAAGCTCGACCAAGAGCCCGACCCCGATTTCAGTCCAACAGATGACCGCCTATCGGGATCGCAATGACTAACAGTAAACTGGCCCGTAAGACCAGCAACAAATTGACAATAATCGCAATGATTTTATCAATAAACGAACCTGAATTGAAATAGAATAGCCCATCCTCGGGCGAGTTAGAATAATCCAGTAAGAAGTCCGCCGTCGGACTGCTTGGCAGGGCTGACTGGCCCAGCTAGAACCAGCTACCCACCGGAACACCTGCCTGACTCCGGCGTCTGGACTTGACTCCGGCGGCTGGGCTAACTGGCCTGGCCTGGACTGGCCTTGCTCTGGCGGCTGGACTTGACTCCGGCAGCCGAGAAGCAAGGGCCGACCGTCGGCCATGGCTGACCCATTGTAGTTCCGTGTTGCAATGGACCGGATCTGGTCGTGGTGGTCCACCGCCGTGGTCGAGAAGACCGCCGTGGTCGAGAACGCCTCACCACCGTGTCGTCGGTAAAATACGGCCCTGACCCGTACTACCCTCCGATGATTAGGAAGAACCTTACTACCCGTAGAAGACCCGTACTACCTGTACTACCCTCCGGTGAAAAACGCTCCAGTCCGTTGATGGGACCGTAGCTCCGGCGCCGTCCACCGCTAAGCAGAAGCTACCTGCAATGGCCGGACTTGATCTTGGTTGAACCGAGCCAGAGAAGTGGATCCGTGGGTACTAGAAGATGATTGTGGTCAACCCCCCAACTGATTGGGACTCTCCTTTCCCGTTGAGGTGGCCGGACCAGTGATAGTGGCCGGACCACAGAGGTGGCCGGATAAGGGTTGGCGGTGGAGGAGAACTTCTCTAGAGAGAGAAGTTCCCTTGCCAGACTTGGTAAGTCCCTTTATTCAAGGCAAAAAACTTTCAAACTCAAACTCACTTTTCAAACTTCAAAGGTTTTGAAAATCATCAAGGAAAAGGGCAAGAAATCCAGAGCACTCCCTGCTTCTGATCTCTTGTGTTTTTCACTGTGCATTCATTTTTCAAAGTCATCCAAAGAGCAAGGTGTCAAGCAAAAGGTAGAAATCTTTACCTTTGATCTCAAACATAGAGGCTGTCTTTCCTTTCTGAGGGGGGTCTCTCAGCCTGACCCAGTCTTCAATACTGGGTGCATGGTTGGGAGACCTTAGTGTAAAAACAAGAGCAAAGGGTGCACAAAAAAAGAAAAACATTTTTTTCAAAACCCCTACTGGAAACACTCTCGAGCGCTCGGGAGTGCTCCCGAGCGCTCGGGACTGTTTCCAGTCCCATGCATGGCATTTTGATAAGCAGTAGGCTGGGGGTGAGGTGCACTTTCAAATAAAATGGTTTTATTCTGGCATGCAGACACAGAAAATTATTTTTCCTAAAACAGAAGTGTTTCTTACAAATTTTTAAGTAAGAACAAGGTCTTCCAAAGTTAAAAATAAGATTTTCTCTTGTTAAAGGTCAAAACAAAGGTACTTGCATGCTACAATAATGTCATTTCCTGTTTGAAACCAAGCTGACATGCAGCTCACTCCCAAGCACTTGGAACCATTCCCGAGCGCTCGGGAGTGCATGCATGTCACTGCATTCCATTTTCCCCCAGTTTGCTGTATTTTATGATTTCTGCATGCATGAATGTGTCCATTTGCTCTTTTAAAGTTGTAGATTGCCTGATTGGGTCTCCCTTCTCACTAGCACAAAATGGAGATCTATCCAAGCTGTTCTCACTAAGTTGAGTTTTACTATCACAGTTTACCAGATTTGGATTGAAAGAAATGTGCGGAAATTCCAAGGGTATCCCTCTACTTGGGGGGTAGTTGTTCACAAGATTTGTTCATTGGTGAGAACAAGGATCCTAACTTTTCCCAATCTGCCACAACTTCAAGCAGATCAGTTTGTTAATGCATGGAATTTTGTTGGAAGTTAATTTCTAGTTACATATTGGCCTACAATCTAATTTTTTGCATCTTTTGTTTTCCAAACTGTCCAACATTTGTGTACCAACAATCTGATTTAACAGGTTCCAAAGGAGAATTCCAAACTGTTCAACATTTGAGGGGTTTATGCCATGGTTGCATTTGTTGTAACATTCCATTTCTGATTTCTGATTATAGTACTTCTATTTAGCAGGTATATACCATATTCTTTGGTAAGGTTAGATGTTGTGTGAATCTGCCTCTCATAGTGTGAGATGTGTGCTACCTGGTGAGATGTGTGCTTGTGCCTCTTCATTCTTTGAGAGAGGAGGTAATATGTAGTGGGGGCGTATTGTGAGATCTAGGGAGGGAGTTGGTGGAATCCTAGCTTATAAGTGTTTAGAAGAGAGGTGTAGTGACCTTTCCGAGGAAGTTGTAGGGGAGGACATAATGCTCAGAGCAGCTTCTGTTTTGAATGCCTTCCTTCTGTTACTGTTCTGCTTCTGCTTTAGTTCAATAGCTGAGTACTACTGTGAGTGCTACACTAAGCATGTTGCAATGAAGTTCTACTTTGTTATGTTGAGTGCTACTGTGAGTGCTACACATAGCTGAGTACTTTTGCTTTAGTTCAGTTCTACTTTGTTATGTTATGGTTGTGCAGCTCCACTTCCACTCCATTGTTATGTTATGGTTGTGCACTGAAGTTCAGTTCTACTCCATTGGTAATTCGTTTAGTATTTTGTAAGGAAAGTACAGCTACTAGTTCTGTTATGATAGGTATGCTGAGAGAGTTCAGTTCTATTTTGTTATATTATGTTATGAAAGTGCAGATTGTTATGCTCAGCTTTATTTTCCTGTTCCTGCTGTCTTCTTTATGTTGTTTTGCCTAACCAATAGGGGCTGTCGTTGGGATCTCCCTTCGCAGAGGGGGACGTCCTCTGCATAGTCACTAGTTGCATTAATGCTACTGTTCTGTTCTGTTTACCAACTGTTGTTGCTGTCCAGTTTGGGGACTGCCTGACCTGTTCTAAATTCAGCTTCAGATCTGCCGTTTGTTCAGTTCTGAAGTAGCCTGTTCTGGCTGCTGCTGTTACCCAGGACTGCATTTTGATACTCTGCATTTTGATGCTCAAATGAAGTCCCATGTTCTAACTAGTCCCAAGCTCTAAGTCCCAAGATTCTGTTGCTGCTGCTGATTCTGTTCTGCTGATTCTGCTGCTGCTGCTGATGCTCATGTTAAGCTTTTGATGATGCACGTGTCTTTGACAAGACTAGTGTTTCACAATGAGGGGAAGCATCTGTTCTGCATTCTGCTGTGAACTTTCTGAAATTTGATATGCTTCCAAGCTCATATGCTATTTGTTGCTCTGTATTGTGTTCTTGTAATTAGTCCAGTCAGTCTGATTGGTATAAGTTTTATAAGCTTTGTAATGTCCTGCATTGGCGTTGTTTTCCTTCCCTCTTCTAGATGGATTGGAAACACTGCATGTTAGTTATCTCATGTAGCCACTTGGCTTAGGTAATTTTCTTTACTTTTTCCTTTTCTTTTCTTTTCCTCCTGGGGTATGCCCCTTGTAGGCTGTATATTCGCTTAGCCTCTTTTATATTTCAAGCTGATTTACCCAAAAAAAAAAGTTATAGATTGTAGACACCCCAATTTGGCCTAACGATTATTTCAAGTCCCACCTTGGGACCATCCCGTTGATGAAATGGATACAGTGATTGCTGATTGCCTTCTTGAGAACCTTAGGACTTTCGGTAAGAGCTTTGAGCCACTTAGAAGACCCATTTAGAGCCATACAGCCTTTCAGACAGAAAATACAGAAGCCAAGGAGAATCCATCTGTCGGCCGTAACATCGATCTCACGGCCTTAACATCATTTCCTCACCCGAGCAACCTGTTGCTAGCAAAATCTCCCTGAGAGATCAATCCCCCGGCCGCAAGATCTATCCTTCGGCCGAGACATTCATTCCTCGGCCGTGTGATCTATTACTCGGCCGCCAGATCGTCCTTTTTCCAGACTCTCGAACGTTCTGTCGATTGTTCGATCCAACTACACTACCTTCCCGATGCGTTCGGGCTATGCTCAGAGATTACAACGAAGAGTTTGCATTGTATTGCATTTGCAATTGCAATCGCGTGCTTTGATTGGCCGGAGTGAGTCACCAATTGCCTATATAAAGGGCCTTTGGACTCCGAAAATATACACACGAAATTCATTAGAGGATACACTCTCTCAAGCCACGAAACTCTGTCAAAATACTCTCTCAATCCCACTCCTCAAAAGCCCTAACCTCCCGAAGGTAGCCGTCAATCCGGAGATCAAACCCCGAAGTTCAAACCCTAACCCTAGGGTTTTCCGAGGAGCAATCAGTCAATCACATCCAATCCAAAGCAATCAAGCAACTGAGGGATTAAGGTGGTGAGGCCCAACGGCCTCTGGTTTTTTTTTTTTTGTGGGTAAATTAGCTTGAAATTAAAAAAGGTTAAGCGAATGTACAGCCTACAAGGGGCATACCCCAGGAGGAAAAGAAAAGGAAAATAAATAAGAGTGAAAAAAGTGCGGTAAACCATGCACAACCCGCATGGAGAGTGAGATAGAGTAAATACATAACAAAATGCAATGTGAAATTGAACTACTACCTGGCACAACCCGCCAGGCTAGGAAATAAAGTAAATACGGTAGATAGTCATGGTCAACGGTGACCACATGATAACCAGCGCTGAGGAGAGATCCTCCTCTTCCAAGATTGGGATAAGAAGACCAAGAACCGAGAAGCCCATCACCCCGAAGCTAGCATAATACCCACTCAAAAGAAGTCAACTACTACAGAGGGACTCGGACCGAGAGAGGTTCGAACTGGAGATGTCGGCATCCGACAAGGCTACCCTGTTAAGCACCCTGCACACCACGCCCATTCCATCCAGACTACTACATCCTCACCCAAATCCCCTAGGCTCACTAACGACTATAAGCGGAACAGGAAGAGGGACCACCAAAAGTAGCCCCCCAAACCACAAGCGGACCAAGCTGTTCTTTTCGATCAGTGCAAACCACTAAATCTAATCTGAAACAGACTACGAAGCTACCCCTTTCAACCAGTGAGAATCCACCAATCTAGTCAAAGACAGCTCCGGCAACTACCTTGCTCGATCAGACTCATCCATAATCTAATCATCGGCACCCACAGCTGCTGCTACTGCGAGACTGCCCCTTAACTAGGAGAATCCAATCTAATCAATAATAGCCACGTCCACAAGAATACTACACAAATCCTCAGAGCTAAAAGCGCTGGCTCGAGGGATATAGAGGGCTCGACGAAGAGCCCGGCCCCCGATTTCAGTCCAACAGATGACCGCCTATCGGGGGTTGCAAAACTAACAGTAAACTGGCCCACTAGTCCAGCAATAATGTAATTGTAGATAGCCATATTCAAAGCTCATATTGAGCAAATATTGATAATGAATTGACCCAGGTATACCGGCCTGGTCTGGCTGGCCTCTTGGCTGGCCTGCTAGAATGTTGGCTGGCCCGATTGGGCCCGAGCTGTTGACTGGCCGACGGCCTTTGACAGGGCCAGGTCTGGCCAGTCCAGAGACCGGGCGAACTGTGGTGTGGCGGACTGAGACCGTCGGACTAGGACCACCCACTGTTGGTGTGGCGGACTGAGACCGCCAGTTGATGAGAGATCTGGCTTTGAGACTCACCCAATGTTGCCGTGAATAGGAACACGGGTCACCTTGGTTTCGACCGGCCCGATGGGATCTGAATCCTCCATTAACGGCAGCCTTGAGCGCCGGTGAGGGGAACCCAGCGTCGAACGCCAGTGGGTTGATTGATGGACCTGCTTTAGTGATGGGCGGTGGAGGAGAGCCTCTCTAGAGAGAGAGGCTCCCTTGCCCGGTTGCCGTCCGCCTGTGATGGCCGGACCAGTGGTGGGCGGTGTTGGTCAAGCCGAGACCGATTAGAGTCTTGAATGAGCCACCAGAGGAAACGGTGGGATCTGCTCCAAAATCGATGGGTTTTCCCTGAGAACACCACCATTTCCGGCGAGTATCTGCCTTCCTGTGAAAAGTACCCACGAGTAAGGAGCTCGGGGTTATCTCTGTGAACTTGAAAACCCAAGGCTGTGGGATCGTAATCTCTACGACGGGATTAGAGCACTGATTGATTACCTCTAACCCGTTGTGGAATCGGTCCATGGGGTGGACTTCGGAAGATCCCCTTTCTCTAGAGAACCTGTCGCCGGTGTGGGAGACAGTCTAAGAGAAGGATTGAAGAACATACAAAGATTCAAGAGTGAATCTGTTTGGTCCACCAGAAAATCGGTGGATTTGGTACAAAAAACTGGAGTTTGGTAAAGGGGGAGTGCATTCTCTCTCTAGGAAGAGAGAGAAGCTCTCAACCCCTTCTTCACCTCTGGTTTGTTTTACTTATCGCATTTACAATTAGTCGTAGCATTTAATCATCTACTAACGTTTCTGTCTGGTGTGAGGAAGAACATCGACCGGGGCTTCGATCCCTCGGCCGATATATCAAACCAGGAGGATCCCTCGGCCGTGACATCTATTCACCGGCCGTGGGATCCATCTCCCTAGGACAGCTTTGCTTTGTTTCTTGCTTTCTGATGCATGCTTCGATTATCGCACTGGCTCACTTTACTTACTGTTTAACGGCTTAATTAAACAAACTATGTGTTAGAATTAAATAAAGCATCTATACGTCTTATGTTGAACGATTATGGGCCAGTCTCACGACTGGGCAAAGAGGGGTGCCTAACACCTTCCCCTTATTGTACCTTTGGCTCCCGTGCCCAGAATCTCTATCTATTTTCCCAGTTTTAATAAACTGGGTGGCGACTCTGTTTTGATGATAACCGCTATCATGTGGCGATGTTCCTAGCCATGGGAATGTCCATGATTTTGGTTTACAAAGCAAGCAACCAATCGAGCAAACAACCATGATCAATTTGTATGGCGATGCCCCGTTTGGGAGGTGTCTACAGTTTTTGGCGACTCTGCTGGGGACTTGAGAGCCATAACCAAAAAGTTCAACCTAAGACTAATACATGCCTTGTCTAATTCATCTATCATATGCATCGAGTGGGCAACCCGTTGAGTTCGCCTGATATCCCGGCATGACACGGGCTATGTTGGGGGTTCCAGCAAACTCCACAGTCACTCGTACCTAGTGGTATATCAAAAAGGGGATCACCCAATCACCGCCTATGATGGGCTGGTGAGAGAATTGGTGCCCTTTGACAATGGAGCACCCTGAGACTACCAAAACCTTGCATGTTTTAGAAAGCCATAGAACTTATCAAACTAAGACAGGAACCTACAGGCTAGGAACCTATTTGCATTTTACTTGCTAAAGTTCTTCCTCACACCTTGTATCATTTGTTGTTGTAATTAATTCTTTCTGTGCAGAAGGGTTGGGATTTTCAACCCAAATCCCAACCCTATGCAGGCCGAATACTGACTTCCAGGTATTTTACTTTTCAAGCAGGCACAATAGATAGATTAAAGAAGCAACCTCAGCCAGTTTTATACTCTTACAATACTCGAAGTCACCGCAACGGTCCCAATCAATTCTAGGGACTCCGCGGTCGTCTTCTCAACAAACCCGACTGTCTACCCGATCCCAAGCTCCACCAAGCAATCCCTCTACCTACACCCCAAAAATGGCAGACAATGATGCTACTGTCACCGAGCTCCGAGCCCAAATTGCCTATTTACAAGCCGAGAAAGCAGCAAGAGATGCTGAAGACAAGAAAAATGAGGAAGAAGCAGAAAATCCTCATGAAGTTACAGAAAACCTTGAATTGGTCAAACAGGTCAAGGAGATCAAGCACGCTTTGGCTCGTTCACAAGGAGACCAAATTCTAGATTTCAAAGGACTCTGCCTCTTTCCAGAATCTCAACTGCCTGAACGGTTCAAAATACCAAACATCGAGAAGTTCAACGGGACTGGTAACCCTACCAGCCATGTTCGCCATGTCATCAACACTCTGAAGCCTATGGGCTTGACCGACGAGCTCATCGCTCAATTGTTTCAAAGAACTCTCACTGGAAACGCCCTCGATTGGTTTCTCACTTTGGAATTTGTGCACTATCAAACTTGGCCAGAAATTGCCAACGCTTTTGTCAAGCAGTATGCATACAATGTCCAAATTGAGCTAACTACTCGAGACTTGGAGATGACCAAACAAGAATCCAATGAGGACTTTGCTACCTTTGTGGCAAGATGGAGAGAAAAGGCTGCCAAGATGAAAAGCCGCCCTTCCGAGGAAGATCAAGTGAGGATAGTTGTCAAGAACCTACAGCCCAAATACCTCACCCACATTTACACTCAGGCTATCACTGACTTCAAATGCCTACACGCCACTGGATTACAAATTGAAGATGGGATCAAGCTGGGCCTCATTGGGAAAGAAGAAACCCCTCTACCCAGAAAAACCTTTCCAACCCGTGCATCTCCTGCCTCCGTCAACACCCTTAACTCAGCCTTGCCACAAGACCCTTTTCAAACTGGCTCATCTAAAAATACAAATTGCCCACGCCGCAATTTCGACCCACTCTATATGACTCCATCCCAAGCCTTAGCCATCCTAAGCCGCCAAGGGCATCTTAGGCTCTTGAATAATCCACCTCCTCAGCCACCTTATGGTCCAAGCTATGACGCCAATAAACAATGTGCATACCACCAACACCCTGGACATGAGACAGACCGCAACATGCGTCTTCGTCATGACATCCAGGATCTCATTGATAGTCAAGCTATAAAACCTCCTAAGCCTAATGTGCAAACCAATCCACTTCCCGCTCACAACAACGAACCACCGCCTCAAAATATCAATCTCATAAGCCTATCCAATAGTCCCACATATAATCCTACCCGACACATTACCCCAAATACCCAAGCCAAACCATCCCTGATCTTCTCTAAGAATGACGAATGCTTTGCGACAGGAGGAGAACCCCACATCTATGCCATTGATGATGGGGATTGGTGGTTGGACATGCGTCAAGCCCTGCCAAGTGATTGGAAAGTTGGAAGAATTGAGCCTGCTGATCCTTGGGGCACCCAAGAAGAAGAAGTGGGTCACCTCACCCGAAGCGGAAGGGTATATAAACCTCCTAAACTAAGTGGGGAAAGTTCAACCTCAACACGAGTAATGGAAGAAGAAGAAGAAGAAAGCCAAAGGACCGAACCTGAGGAAGACAGGGTGCTAAGACAACTAAAGAAAATCCAAGCTGATATCTCTATTTGGGGATTGCTTATGTCCTCCTACGAGCATCGTAACTCCTTCTTCAAAACCTTGGGGAAAGCCAAAGTTCCCATCGACATCACCCCCGAAGAACTGGTGGGTTTCATAATGGCGTCAAAGGCTCCAAAACCGACAATAGCTTTCATTGACAAGGATCTACCTCCTGAATGACCTGCACACAACAAACCTCTCTACATTTCACTTAAATGTCTCACTAAATGGATCCCACTGGTCTTGGTGGATAATGGGTCTGCTTTAAACGTATGTCCTCAAAGGACCCTCGTCAAGCTAGGGGTAAGCGCCACCGACATACGCCCTTCAAGCCAGGGCGTAAGAGGGTATGACAATTCAAAAAGAAGAGTGGTTGGGTGTGTCACACTACCAGTAGAAGTGGAAAAGATCAAAAGAGAGGTAGAGTTCCATGTAATGGACATACCAGCCACCTTCAACCTCTTATTGGGAAGGCCATAGCTACATGACACTGGGGCAGTACCCTCTACTTTGCATCAAAAGGTCAAGTTCGCAGCAGATGGAAGGGTTGTCACCATTTTAGGGGATTCATCAATTCGAACTCATTCTGATACGCCTGTCCAAGAAGTAGGAACCGAGGAAACCTTCCTTACTGGATTCAGTCTTGAGGAAGCGACTGCTGTGCAAGCCCTGATGGCTGAAAGAAACTTCTACATAAGCACCCCTGCCATATGGATGATGAAGAAACAAAACTACCTCCCTGGGTTGGGTTTAGGCAAAAGATCACAAGGCATCCCGCAAATGATTGATCCCCCGCATAACCAATACGCCTTTGGTCTTGGCTACACCCCGACAGAAGCCGAGGTAGAAAAGAAGAGAAGCATGGAAAAGGCTAAGGCAAGAGGAAGCAGGGTCAAAGAAGAGAAACTCATTATTCCAAAAACACTCAATGGTTGGTTTGTAAGAGAAGGAGAAGACTTTCCATTCTGTGGCTTCGCAGAAACATGGGAAGACGAAATTACCAAGCAAAGGTACCCTGGAATGCAGATCTTCTTTGATCAAGAATGGACTGACAGTGACATGGAAGAAGAACCAACGAATTCATCTCCTACTCCCGAAGACTGGATTGAGGTGCTAGGTGAGATTGACCTATAGATTCTGTTTGACAAAGAGGGTGAAGAAGAGTATAAAACTGCAAAAGAAAAAGGAGCCACTCCCGAGATACCGCACTAAATCGCATGACAAAAACATTGCTTTCATTTCCTAAAGACAAGTTAGGACATGTTTTAGGCCCCTGTTTGGGCATTATCTACGACTAAATAAATCCCCATTTTATCACTTTTATGCTTGTTAAATGATTCCATCTTTAAATGTGATTGCTATACACTACAATCTCTCTGCCAAAGATGAAAGGATTTTAAGAATCTAATTCTTTATGTTGCCGACAAAAAGGAAAGAAGAGACGAACCCTGATTACTTAGAACTAGGTTTTTATCAAAACTCAGGAAGAAGACGCTATCTCCGTGAGAACACTTAGGGTTAGCTTACCCATTGTGAAGGTACAAATGCAACAGGAGATTCATAAGAACGTCTCCATCAAATTCCTCTCCAAAACACCAAAACCCTCTTGAGAGAAAAATGCTCGTTGGGTAATCAATACACCCAAGCAAAAGTAAGAGCAGAGCCTGCTGGGACAAGAAAATGCGAAAAACGCAACCTAGGCAAAAGATAAGGCATTCAGAGAAAAGCTCGCTAGGGACTCAACCTCCATCAGGTAACCTAGGCAAAACTTAGAGCATGTGAAAAGAAAAACCAAGAGCAAAAACCCAACCCCTAAAGGTGGTGATCTAGGAACTACGTAAAAAAAAAGGCCTGATTCCCTGATTGGGATACGTAGGCAATCTCACGTCGAGATGCGGCCCAAACATTTGGAGAGAAGAAAAATAATATCAAAAAGTTTGTACTCAATGATAGGCATAGCTAACCCTGCGTATTGAGCTCGCAAAAGATGAGTTAGTCATTTTCCAGGGAATTGGCAAAAACAAAGACACGTAAGAATCATCGCTCGTCCTCTCTGACTCAAAAGTCGTCAACATAAGGGACAAAGCACTCCAACGATCCCAAAACATGGCAAAGAGGTTGTAGAAACTGCAAAAGTAAAATAAAGAGCATGAATTAAATTCAAGTGTAAGAAGGGAAAAACGCCACTTGGCTAAAACAAAAGTCCAACTTCTTTAGGAAATAGAAGTAGCGGCCGAAGAATGGAATTCTCGGCCGAGCGATCCATTCCTCGGCCCATGTTTAAATCTAACACTCACAAAACTTTGAAACTATTGCATACAAGTCTGAAGTATCTTGAGACAAAATAATTTCTAACACATGCTAAGGTTGCTTCATAAAAATACAAATATCAAACTATCTGTTTTGGAGCTAACAAATACAGGTACAAGAAAGAAAAGCCAGCTACTGCCCACGACCCCTCTTAGGCGCAGGACGAAAACGCTCAGGAACTGGGACACTGATCCTCTGTCCCTCATCAGCTTCAGCATCTCCATCACCAGCTCCGGTACTCCCACCCTCGCTAACTCCGGCACTCTGAGTAACTGACACTGTCGGCACTCGCTCCGCTTCAAGCTGCAGAGACACAGGATATGGGCATTCAGTTTCACATGAAACGTGGGATGGAAAAAGAAGAGATCAAAGGATATATACCGTAGCTATTCGGCCTCGCTGCCGTCGAGCCAAAGCCTCTGCACAACATCAGCAGGCACCTGCAGAGGAAGCAATTACATATACAGCCAAGCAAGTGAGGAATACTGAAGGAAACCAAAGCAGAATCTACAATACTACCTGCTGAACTCCGACAGGAAGCATGTAGAACTGCGTAGCACACGATGTCAGCGTCAAACGTTCTTCTTCTCCGTTGGCATTATGGAAGGAGATGAAGTTGGGAGCCCGTGGCCAAACAGGAGGA
The DNA here is from genome assembly GCA_018127125.1 of Rhododendron griersonianum. Lineage (NCBI taxonomy): Eukaryota > Viridiplantae > Streptophyta > Magnoliopsida > Ericales > Ericaceae > Rhododendron > Rhododendron griersonianum. The sequence goes on along the minus strand of CM030796.1, from coordinate 25,455,211 downwards.
GCAGTAGCAGCGGTAGCAGTAGAAAGGGTCAATGAGACCAAACGAAAGGCTGAGTAATCTCCCGCTACGAGAAAACTCATGGCTGGCTGTCTCTCAAGAGCAAGTAGCAAGCCCTCTCCGGTCAAAAGATGGGTCGATCTCATACCAACAGGAGGAGGGAGAGGAACAAGCTGCAACGCCTCGGAATGTGGAAAGTATTGGCTCGCTACCCTCTCTCCGAGATACCAGGCTCTCGAAAATGGCCCCTCCAAAAGGAAGTGCTGGCTGTCCAACGCCCGAGCTGAGGTCAACTCCAGAGGCACATCATCAAGTAGCACGCCCCATGGGTCAAAACGCACCTGCGAAAAGGGAAATAATGTCAACAAAAGTAAGGAAATGACATAAAGAAGGATAGAAGATATCATACCTGATCCACCGTTAGGCGATCCAAAACTCGCCTCCATGCCAGCAAGTCCATGGCAGGCGATCGTGACTTCCGAACTCCTTTCAACGAACGGGCTGCCCGTGGAACAAACCTAGGCTCTCTGTGCCTGGTCGGAGGAGGAAACTGCAGCAAGTGCTCAAAAGCCCAGAGCTGCAAGCAAAGACGGAAAACAAACATGAGTTACAAAGATAAAAGTAACAAGGGAACAACGCAGAAGTCGAAGTGTGTACCTCAAGAATACGGTGGTGTCCGCCAAGCGACAAACTAATCCCCCGAGAACAAGCACTGAGGTGCCCATACAGCGTGGCTAGAGCAGGAGTTCCCCAATCGAACTCTGCTTTGGTCTCTAAGTGCACCAAGGCAGCCAAGAACTGGACGTGCACCGAGTTTTCCATGTTGCAGAATAAGGTTTGGCCAAGAAGGTAAAGGAGAAAAGCCTTCACCAATTGTTGTACCGACACCTCAGATTCAATGCCCGCACAATCAAATTGTTCCTGAAGCCAGGAATATGTGATATGGCCACTCTCTGACACGACGGGAACCTTCCCCAAAAGATATTTAAGAGCACCCTTTCGCTCATGGATCCGCGGGTCAATTGGAAGAGGATCACCACCAACTCTCAGACCTGTAAGCAAAGCGAAGTCACCTGGAATGATCGTCATCTCCCCAGCCTCCGGAAGGTGGAAAGTATTGGTGGTGTCCCACCACCGCTCCACCAAAGCTGTGGTCAATCCCAACTCCGCCTTCGGAAGGTGGAAATCAAGTATCAAGGGCTCGAAGCCAGCCAAAGCAACTGCGTCCTTGGCCTCCTGAGGAAGCCTCTCATACAACTCAAACACCTGGGGGCAGCTTCCCCACACGCGCAACCTCTCATTCGCCTGACAAAATACGAAGAAGAAAATCAATACAAAAACATCACCTACACAGGGGGCAACTTTTGAAAACTCGAAATTCTTTATCGAAATTCAAAATTATCATTTCATCTTATACTCAAAAAATCATTTGACAAGACAAAACTTACCTTCCTATTGATGAAGCCAAGGTGCTGCTCCGGCTCTCTATGCAGGACTTCAGATGGGACTTCACTGACAGGAGGACGATATCGCAACGAACCGCCACGCCCAATCATGTGAACCTGAGGGGCGTATGAGGCGGCATCAAATGGCGGTAGTAGACTATCATCCGCATCAGCAGAAGCCTCGGGTTCGACCTCAGGAGGAATGGGTTGCGAGGAACTCCCTCCAACAGTGGCTCTACGCCGACTTGAACGAAGAACGCGGGAACTCGAAACCCTGCCAAGAATCGCGGCCTCAACGGCCGGAGCTTTGCCCGTATCCCTAGGCGCAGCAGGAGCGTCAGATGATGGAGGAGGCGGTGATGATACCATGACAGGAAAATAGTGATCGGAACCGTGTGGTCGGAAAGAACGATGGCGGTAAGGTGGGGGACGGCGACGGCCGACGAGGAGAGAGAGGAGGGAGCGGCGGCGATTGTTCGAACGAGAGAAGAGGATGAGGGATAGAAAGGATGAAATGACCCGTGAGATCGGTTAAGTTTAACTTAAATCGATTTTCTGACTTTTGGCTATCTCACAGCCGAAACATCAATCCTTCGGCCGAGAGATCGATCTCCAGGTCCCCCAATCTATTTCCCTCAGCCATATCAAGTCTTGCTCAGTGCACCGACTCAAATTTTTATGGAATCAAGTCAGCCTTGGGGGCATCCCCGATGCCAATACAGCACAATCAAAACTAGCCTTGGGGGCATGCCCGAGCATCAAAGGTCTCTCTCTCCACAAACTGCTGACCGAAGAATGTCAACGGTTCAAAACCCATCTCAAAACATTCACCGGCGCTACACCTCGACAGTAGGCTCTATGCCCATTATCTTAGCGGCTCTACGCCCGTATTTACTCACTCAGTGGTTCGAGGCCCGTCACCGTGTTCACCCACTCGCCAATCACCATCAGTAGCTCTACGCTTGCCACTCCAGCAGCTTCATCATCTCAGCGGCTCTACGCCCACCATCCCATTATTTCAGCAGCTCTACGTTTGTCACCACAACAGTTCCAAGCTCATCACTATCATTGACAGGCTCTACGCCCACCATCTCTATCAACTCAGCGGCTCCAAGCCCACTATCTCAAATGGCCCGAAGCCGTAACAACCACCTCAGCGGCTCAAAGCCCATTATCCTAGCAGCTCTATGCCCATATTCATCCATATCAACTCACTCAGTGGCTCTATGCCTATGCTCACTCACTCAGCGGCTCCAAGCCCGTCATCTCAGCGGCTCATACGCCCGTATTCAAGCAATCTCAGCGGCTCCAAGCCCATTACCTCAACAGGCTCGAAGCCTATGCCTACCATCCCAGCGGCTCTACGCCCGTATTCACTCACTCAGCGGCTCTAAACCTTCGACTCAGCAGCTCTACGCTCGCTATCACAGCAACAGGCTCTACGCCTGTACTCATTCACTCAGCAGCCCTACGCTCGCTATCACAGCAACAGGCTCTACTCCCGTATTCACTCAGCGGCTCAAAGCCCATTATCTCAAATGGCTCGAAGCCGTAAACAAGCAAATCTCAACAGGCTCTACGCCGCCCCAACAATCAAGCCATCTATTCTCAGGCTCTACGCCTGAATGCTCAAAATCTAACATTTTGAATGCTCAAGCTCTACACTTGGATGCCCAACCACTGTGTACTGGATGCTTAAATTATACACTTGAATGCTCAAGCTCTACGCTTGGATGCCCAACCACTGCGTACTGGACGCTCAAAGCCTGTACTTTGAATGCTCGGATTCTGCCGTCCGAATGCTCGAGCTCTACGCTCTGAATGCTCAAGTCCAGAACTTGATAGAACCTCTAAGCTTAAAACAAACACACACACACGGGCCCGTGCACATATTGCATCACCATTATCACATCGAGTCTGCACAATCATATCTGTTCACATCTAACCATCATCACACATATACACTCTTCATATCTCTCATGAAACAGGTCAACCCTGCAATCAACCGGCTCTACGCCTCGGTTTTATTTATCGGTCCAGCGCCTCGATCTTTTGGCTCTACGCCAACACTTATGATGAGAAAGCTCCGTGCACAGACCATCAGAATGCAACCAACTCTACGCTTCGGTTCAAAACACGTCAAGCTCTAAGCTCCGACACCTTAGGCTCTCGCCTTGCTTTATACCAGCTCCGCGCTTCGGTTCCATCAAGCTCAAAGCTCCGATCTCCTCAGGCCCTTGTCTCATAAACCACAGCAGGCTCCACGCCTCGATCCTAATCACCCCACGCTCTTGCCTTGTAACTACAACCGGCTCCGCGCCTCGATTCCACCACGTCAAAAACTATCACCTTAGGCCTTCACCTCATGACTACAACCGGCTCCGTGCCTCGGTTCCCTCATCTCCAAAGCTCCGGCCCTGCGCCCCCCATATCTCAAAACAAACCGGCGTCCGATTCATCCCCAGCAGATGGCTTGGATTCCACCCCATTACATCAATTCCTTCCAGCTCATTCGCAAGGATAGGCTACTCTACCGAGCTCCTTTCAGTCAAAGTAAGGATGATCAAGAAAAGCAAACGCACCTGCCGTGTATTGATCTACCCCAAAATACTAAGGAAGCTCTCCGCAAAAACTCCCCGGCAGCCCCGGGCTCCTTCAACTACTCTTCGCCAAAACCCTGGCTCAGTCTAGGTACGTCACACTACGACTTTTTAAGCCCAAAGGTACGTCTTCTGTCTCTAACCCTCCAAACTTTTACTTTTTCTTTATTACCCGAACTACGGTTGGTCTGAATTTCCCTTGTGGAATACGTAGGCAGCCTCCCGGCCCGACCATAACAAAAACCTTTTTCAAAAAACCCCTTGGAATAGTGGTTGGACCAAATTGAGTTGCTTTTTACAGCTTTGACTATTAATCAAACATGTCTCGCGATCCATCTGAGTTCAGTCAAAGAGGGGCATCTGTAGACACCCCAATTTGGCCTAACGATTATTTCAAGTCCCACCTTGGGACCATCCCGATGATGAAATGGATACAGTGATTGCTGATTGCCTTCTTGAGAACCTTAGGACTTTCGGTAAGAGCTTTGAGCCACTTAGAGGACCCATTCAGAGCCATACAGCCTTTCAGACAGAAAATACAGAAGCCTAGGAGAATCCATCTGTCGGCCGTAACATCGATCTCACGGCCTTAACATCATTTCCCACCCGAGCAACCTGTTGCTAGCAAAATCTCCCTGAGAGATCAATCCCCCGGCCGCAAGATCTATCCTTCGGCCGAGACATCCATTCCTCGGCCGTGTGATCTATTACTCGGCCGCCAGATCGTCCTTTTTCCAGACTCTCGAACGTTCTGTCGATTGTTTGATCCAATTACACTATCTTCCCGATGCGTTCGGGCTACGCTCAGAGATTACAACGAAGAGTTTGCATCGTATTGCAATTGCAATCGTGTTCTTTGATTGGCCGGAGTGAGTCACCAATTGCCTATATAAAGGGCCTTTGGACTCCGAAAATATACACACGAAATTCATTAGAGGATACACTCTCTCAAGCCACGAAACTCTGTCAAAATACTCTCTCAATCCCACTCCTCAAAAGCCCTAACCTCCCGAAGGTAGCCGTCAATCCGGCGATCAAACCCCGAAGTTCAAACCCTAACCCTAGGGTTTTCTGAGGAGCAATCAGTCAATCACATCCAATCCAAAGCAATCCAGCAACTGAGGGATCAAGGTGGTGATGCCCAACGGCCTCTGGTTTGTTTTACTTATCGCATTTACAATTAATCGTAGCATTTAATCATCTACTAACGTTTCTGTCTGGTGTGAGGAAGAACATCGACCGGGGCTTCGATCCCTCGGCCGATATATCAAACCAGGAGGATCCCTAGCCTCATCTAAGCATCTTATTAACTCTTCTTCTTCTTCAGGCTACCTCCAAAGTCAAGGAAGGGCAAGCTGACTCTGCCCCTACCAAGAAAAGGCTGAGAAGGAAGAAACCTACTCCAACTGATTCTGAAAACACCGTGTCTGCCACGGAGGGCAATCCCATTGTAAGGATGTATTGTGACATAAACTCATCAACATTTATGGCTCCCTACTATTATCTAACCCCTCTGGTGTTTAACCCCAAGGAACTTGACGATTACTTTGAGGAAGAAAAGGAAACTGAAGGCAAAAAGCTGGATATGCCTGATCAAGAACCTGAACATGAAGCCTCCTCTAGGACTCCAGAGAAGCCCAGCTCTCCAGCAACCAAACCCATTCCTATGGTCGACCTTCCCGATAATCTTGAGTTTGCCCATATGCCGGAGGAGGATGAAGATGAAGACCTGGATTCTTTGTTCAAGTCTGCCCAGGACCTGTTGAAGGCAGCCACCTCTGGTACCTCAGGCAGTGGCCTCGATACCACTTCTCAATCTCAGTTCACTCCAGAGGAGGTTGCTGAGGCCAAAACAGCCCTTAGGATGGCCCTCCTTCAGAATTTCAAGGCCATCGCCCACCCTGCTCGAACCTCAAACATCAAGAAAGCCATGGATGTGTTGGTGAAGTCCCAAGCCCTGGGGACAGAAGAGACCTCCCTCCCATACTTCCAAAAAGAATTCCCTAGCATGATCAAGACCCATGACTCCTAAAACAACAATAGGGGCAAGGGAGTTTCTCTCTCTAGGGAAACTCTCCTCCACCGCCCATCACTATTGCCGACCACCTCTGGTCCGGCCATTTTTCGGGCCACGGGTCGGCATCCAACCCGGTATCCCGGTCTGGCCATCTATCCATCCAAGGGCTCTCCTCCATCGCCCTCCACTTCCGGCAACCGAATCAAGCAGTCGACGGCCTCTAGGCCGATCTGGTCCATTAAGCAGTCATTGGCCATCATCTGGTCCGGCCACCACTGATACTTAGCAGGGTGGTCCGCCTCTGGCCCGCAAAGGTCTAGTCAGGCCAACACCGGATCGGGCCTTTTCGGGCAAGCTCCAACAGGTACGGTCTAGATCTGGTCCGGCCTTCACAGTTACTCCGTTTCTCTGGTCCGGCCAAGCTCCATCCGTCGGCCTTCATCTTCATCTCCAACCACAACCTCGCCGTGGGGCTCAACCGCCATCGTGGTTACCAGCTCGGGAGGCGGCAGCGGCGGGCCTACTCTGGTCCGGCCATCACTGGCGGACATCACTCGGGCAAGGGAGCCACTCTCGCTAGGGAGGCTCTCCTCCACCGCCCACCTCTCATACCGGCCATCTCTGGTCCGGCCCCTAAGGTCCAGCCATTTATGCCTCGGATCGACTTCCAACCCAGATCTGTTGTCGCCACAAATTTAGGGCGTCACAAGTCGTGGCCGGCCTCCACCACCTGGTCCGGTCAAGATCCACTCTGGTCCGGTCTTCCATCCGGCCTAGAAATCAACACCCGTAGTGGCCCAACAGCCGTCAGCCTTCAACTCTGCGGGCATCAACAGCCGAGCAAGCAGCAAGCCAGCCAGGGCAGGGCATCCGTGAGTATCTCGGGCGGGGGGCAGCGGTGGGCTGCCAGTGATTGTTTTGCTCGGGCAGAGGCTAGGCAGCAGCTTTTTGCCCGGGCGATTCGAGTCAATATTCGTCCAGCCACAAGGAAGGCAGCAGCCGGCTGCAGCAGCAGGCAGCGGCAGCAGGCAGCAGCCCGCCCGATGGCAGGTTGGGGCTAAATTTCATTTAAAAAAAAAAAAAGTGGCACGGATTCCAAACATAATTCCAAGTCCAATATTGGACAGAACAAGCCTGCAGTCAATTTGTTGCTGGACCTATGGGCCAGTTTACTGTTAGTATCTGCGATCCCCGATAGGCGGTCACCTGTTGGACTGAAATCGGGGGTTGTCGGGCTCTTGGTCGAGCCTTTTATATTCCTAGATCCTGTGCTTTTAGCCCTGAGGTTGTGTGTAGTATTCTTGTGGTCGGGGCTATCGTTGATTAGATTGGGATTTGTTCTGATTGAAAAGGGTAGTTCGCAGTAGCAGCAGCTGTGGGTGCCACTGATTAGATTGGTGGATGGATTCTGATTGAGCGAGATAGCTGCCGGAGCTATCATTGATTAGATTGGTGGTTGTTCACTGATCGAAAGGGGTAGCTTCTGGTTGAGCGAGGTAGCAGTTTGTATTCGATCGAAAGGAGCAGCTTGGTCCACTTGAGGTTTGAGTGGCTATCGTTGATTAGATTAGAATCTGTTCTGAATGAAAAGGGTAGTTCGCAGTAGCAGCAGTTGTGGGTGCCACTGATTAGATTGGTGGATGGATTCTGATTGAGCGAGATAGCTGCCGGAGTTGTCACTGATTAGATTGGTGGTTGTTCACTGATCGAAAGGGGCGGCTTGGTCCTCTTTTAGTCGTTAGCGAGCCTAGGGGATGTAGGCGAGGTTGTAGTAGTCTAGATGGAATGGGCGTGGTGTGCAGGGTACTTGGCAGGGTAGCCTTGTCGGATGCCGACATCTCCAGTTCGAGCCTCTCTCAGTCCGTGTCCCTCTGTAGTAGTTGGCTTCTGTTGAGTGGGTATTATACTAGCTTTGGGGTTGATGGAAGTACTAGGTTCTTGGTTCTCTTATCCCAGCCTTCGAGGAGGAGGTTATTAGGTAGTTGGGTTCAGCAGGAGGTTTTGGCGAGCCTTAGGCTTGGATGAGGGAGTAGTAGGCCGGAAGGTTTGAGCGTGGTGAGCAGGGTACTGAGCAGCAGCAGTAGCCATGTCGGATGTCGTCAACTCTGGTTCGAGCCTCTTGATGCCTTGTTCCTCTGTAGTAGCCGATCAGCCTGCTTTGTAGCCGTCTTACTCGGTGGCTTCTCCTCAGTGTTGATTATTATGTGGTCATCTCTGACCTCGATTATCTACTTTACTTACCTTATTTCCTAGCTTGGCGGGTTGTGCCAGGTGGTAGCTCTATTTCATTTAGCTCTATGTACTTTACTTACCGTACACATGGCATCTTCATGTATTTACTTTATCTAACTCTCCATGCGGGTTGTGCATGGTTTACCGCACTTTTGTTATTCTTGTTTTTTCCTTTTCTTTTCCTCCTGGGGTATGCCCCTTGTAGGCTGTACATTCGGTTAACCTTTTTAATTTCAAGCTAATTTACCCAAAAAAAAAACAAAACGGTTTCTCTATTTACCCAAAAAAAAACAAAACGGTTTCTCGGGTGATAAACCATAAATCCGGGTGGCGACTCTTCAAACCATTTTTCGAATCGATCCAAAAGACGAGGCGCGCGATTTTCATTGGGCCGCCCCGATCCACCCGGGGCTGTGGTAGCCCACAGTGGCGACTCCGCTGGGGACGTTTAATTGATACTTGAGAAAAAGTTGGCATGTTGTCGAAACGGCCCGCTTTCCTTGAATATCAATTAAACTTTTTTTTGGGTAACTTAGCTTGAAATTAAAAAAGGTTAAGCGAATGTACAGCCTACAAGGGGCATACCCCAGGAGGAAAAGAAAAGGAAAACAAATAAGAGTGACAAAAGTGCGGTAAACCATGCACAACCCGCATGGAGAGTAGGATAAAGTAGATACATAACAAAATGCTATGTGTACTGAAATACGTGAAATGTGAAATTGAACTAGTACTTGGCACAACCCGCCAGGCTAGGAAATAAAGTAAATAAAGTAGATAGTCATGGTCAACGGTGACCACATGATAACCGGCGCTGAGGAGAGATCCTCCTCCTCCAAGGGTGGGATAAGAAGACCAAGAACCTAGATGCCCACCACCCCGAAGCTAGCATAATACCCACTCAACAGAAATCAACTACTACAGAGGGACTCGGACCGAGAGAGGCTCGAACTGGAGATGTCGACATCCGACAAGGCTACCCTGCTAAGCACCCTGCACACCACGCCCATTCCATCCAGACTACTACATCCTCGCCCAAATCCCCTAGGCTCGCTAACGACTATAAGCGGAACAGGAAGAGGGACCACCAAAAGTAGCCACTCAAACCACAAGTGGACCAAGCTGCTCTTTTTGATCAGTGCAAACCACTAAATCTAATCAGAAACAGACTACGAAGCTACCCCTTTCAATCAGTGAGAATCCACCAATCTAGTCAATGACAGCTCCGGCAACTACCTTGCTCAATCAGACTCCATCCATAATCTAATCATCGGCACCCACAGCTGCTGCTACTGCGAGACCTGCCCGGGCTGGCTGCTTGCCCGGGCTAGCTGCGGATGGCTTTCCCAGCGGCTGGACGCAGGTGGACTCGTATCGCCCGGGCTGAAGCTGCTGCCTAGCCTCTGCCTGAGCAAACAATCACTGGCACTGCTGCCCCCGGCCCGAGCCACTCACGGATGGCCTGCCCGGGCTGAAAACCGGCTGGCTGGCTGGGTATTGCCCGGGCTGTTTGCCCGGCTGGCTGGAAGGGAGCTGGGAGGATGCTAGGCTGGCCTCGCCAGGCTAGCTGTGGTTGGGCCCCCTGCCCGAGCTGGCTTTGGACCACTTGCCCGGGTTGGACTGACGGCGGCTGTGAGGTGGCTAACTATGAGTTGGCCGGACCAGTGGCCGGCCGCTGTGGCTAGCCATGGCTGGTTGATCTGAACGGCACCAAGGCTTGGAGTTGTGCCCCACGGCGGCGGGGTTGGGAATGGAGAGAACCCAGGTGTTGGCTGGATCTGAGATGTACCGAGCCAGAGGTGGCTGGATGCTGATGAGGGTCACCACGGCGGGGCTGGTCACCACGGCGGAGCCGGAGCTGGTCACCACGGTCACTGCAGCGCCCTGGCTGTGATTGGCCAGTAATGGCCGTTGTACTTTCAGATCTGCCCGGTGCAGATCCCAATAAAGGTACCCGCCGGTTCACGGCGGGGTTAAGGTTGGATACCATGTCTACGGCTGTTGAGCCACGGCGACTGGACCAGTGTGAAGTTGGACCGGACCGGACCTGATAAGGGCCGGCTAGAGTGAGGTCGACCGAACCAGATCTGGCCGGAGCGGCGGCCCGAGGGCTGCCGGCTGTGGAGGGCGGTGGTGGAGAGACGGCCCGAGGGCTGCCGGCTGTGGAGGGCGGTGGAGGAGAGACTCTCTAAGGAGAGAGGATCCCTTGCCCGGATGACTTCTTTGTTGTTGCTGCTGCGGCTGGCCGGAGGTGGCAACCGGCTGGATTTTGACCGGGCCAAGGGAGCTTTCTCTCTCTAGGCTAGAGAGAGAAGCTCCCAGCCCATCCTGGCCAACCTAGAGCTAGCGTTTTTACTCAATATCAATTAAACTTGTGAGCCAGGCTTGAAAAACGTTTGTGGGATTTTCAAAGTTATTTTGTTTCATTGTCTATGTCTTGTATATATATCTTGTGCAGCCCCGCTGTTGTGTTTCGGCAATCCTACCCGGCTTGTCGGTGATGGGGAATCCCGGAATGCTCAGCAACCCTCGACCGTGATGAGTCATCCCTACCGTTTGTACCATTATTAGGTGTACGCTCAATAGTGGGAGGTATACTTTGACTCTAGTCCGGGGAACCCTCTTCAAGCCAAAACCGGCCTTTGTACATGCTTAGCAAGCCATAGATCCTTCCAAATTAGGACAGGAACCTACAGGGTAGGATTACGTGCTATATCCTGTTTACGTGCTGCATTTCATCTTGCATCGTCATTCTGTCAGCCACTGTTCTCGAGACTCACTCGCGCGGTCTTTGCGAGGTTGCCGAGACCCGATGAAGAGTCACGCTCCCTTATGCGTGTTGCTTAACCATGTGAGTCCTCGAACTAAAACCTAAGGGAAACTAAAATTTTGCTAAGTCCTTGACTAGTGTTTAATCGAAGAATTAACCAAAGGAAGGAATGACGAGGAAGCGGAACACCGTGATACCAACACCATCCAGGCTAAAAGCAAACGCACCGCTTACGCCGCTTTGGTTATCATATCACATTGTTCACCCTAAGTCATTCCGAACCAATGGTCGATTTGTTTGACAAAATGCTAACCGAATACTTAGCCTATTTTAGCATCCTTTGGGAAGCATTGGTTCCTAAGACGAGGATACACCCCAAAAATCCGAGGATCAAGGCAACCTTGCATGAAGGATATCCGATCGTTTTTGAAAAATTAGAGTCGACGACGGTGACGATGATGCACATTTTCTAAAAACCCATGCACATATTTCATAAAAATGTAAACAGGGACCGCGTCTGAGTACGGTTTTTGCTTTGCTGTCAGTTCTAAGCAATTGGGCCAAAGAAGAAGAACATCATACCCTCCTGGACCAGACCCTTGGGACAGAGATTGGAACGGCTTCAACTGCAGGCAGATTCCGTCAGTGCGTCAGATTTGAGGGTGGAGATGGATCTACTAATCGGGAACCTCAACCCAAACCTAAACCCTAACGGAGGCAATCCGAACCTTAACCCAAATGTCAACCCAAACGGAGGCAACCCAAATCCAAACCCAAACGGAGGCGAGCCAAATCCGAATCCTAACCCCAATCCTAATCCCAATCCAAACCCTAACCTAAATTTGGGAAACCTGTATGGAGAAATGGGACAGATCAGGGAAGATATCCAACGTCTGGGCGAACGCACCGACAACCAAATCGCCCAACTCATGATGATGATTACCGGAGTTGCACGACGGCTTCCACCTCCAAACCCGAATCCAAACCCTAACCCAAACCCGAATCCGATTCCAATCCCAAATCCAAATCCGATTCCAAACCCGAATCCAAACCTCAATCCAATCCCCAACCTAAACCTCAACGCAAACTCGAATCTGAATCCGAATCCAAACCCGGAGCAGCTGGTCCTCGAGATGGAAACCCCGCAGAATCCCGAAATGGCGGCGGTATTGGCAAAGATCACCCAGTTAGAGGAGTCCGTAGCGAGGAATGAGAAAATAGCATTGACTGGTTTTGACATCAACAAGCTTTGCTTATTTCCCAATGCGAAGCTTCCGAAAAAGTTTAGGCCAATCGACTTTGCTAAGTTTGACGGAACAGGAGACCCGAAGGCACATTTGACCGGATACATCGGAGCACTATCCATGTGGGGAGTGGAGAAGGATGCCATGGCGCAAATGTTCTCACAGACTTTGGTAGGTCATGCTCTGCACTGGTTTACTTCCCTGGATGAAAGGAAGAAACGCTCTTGGGAGGACATATGCGCGGCTTTCGTGGCGCAGTATGATTATAACATTCAGCTGGAAGTTACCACTCGTGAATTGGAGTCAACAAAGATGGAAGCCAAGGAGGCCTTTGCCGATTTCGTGAAAAGATGGAGAGCAAAGGCAGCACAGATGAAAGATAGACCGAGTGACAGGGACCAGATCCGAATGATTGTCCGGAACCTTCAACCCAATCTTGCGAGGCATATGGTTATGGCTCAAGCGTGCTCAGATTTTAAAACATTCTTCGATACAGGCTTGGCCGTCGAAGAAGCAGCCCAGCTGGGAATCCTCGAGAAGCCCGAACCTGCCCCCAAACCTAAAAAGGTTTACTCTGGAAACAGCAACGCCCTATTTGGAAACTCCAACTACACCAACCTTCCCAACACCTCCTCAAACACAACTCAAGCCGAGCCTGTCAATCAGATTGTAACCCAAACTAGTCAACCTCGCACCCAACCCCGCACTTTCGCTCAATTCTCAGCACCTCTCTCTGCCGTGCTCGAGAAGTTGGTCGAAAGTGGCGTGCTCAAGCCACTCGCCCCTACTCCCCTACCTTAAAAGCTCCCCGCATCCCACAATCCTAACGCATAATGTGCTTACCACCAGAACGTGGGCCACCTAACCGACAACTGCTTCCGCCTTCACCATGCTATCCAAGATCTCATAGACAACAAAACTCTCCCCATGCCACCACAAAAACCAAATACCGTCTCAAACCCGCTCCCGAAACATTCGAATGCCCGCACCAATCACATTTCCCTGAGCCATCCCTTTAACCCAAGCTTTTACATTGTCCCTACCGCCCAACCCAAACCGATTGTCGAGATACCGGTCGAGGATGTTGTCTGTGCACTCGAGTCTGTAGATTGGGACTTCCAAAGGAGGTGGGAAGATCTGGCGAGCGATTTCTTTGCAGTGGAAAATCGGGCTCTCGTAACTGGAGTGTGGCCCGTGTCGCTCAATGCTCACCAAGTTGAGGAATTGGAGCATGGTGATTGGAGGCAGGACTGGGAAGAAGTGATGGCCGACCCGTTGGACGGGTACTCCCTATTTGCTCTGTTCTTGGAGCCAGAACCAATCGAGGATGAAGATGAATGGGAGTGGGAGCCCGAGCCCAACGAGTGGCACTGGATTGATGATTCCGACCCTTTAGATGAGACGTCTCTGGCATACCTCTTTCAAGAGGAGGAAGTACGGGAAGAAATGGACTTGATGAAACCCCGTATGTTCTCGGGGCTCACTATCAGAACCATTATCAATCTCACTAGAGGATCCAACGCTCTTGACCATGTCATGGATCAGACCTTCATTCCGCAGGAGTACATCATTGAGGAGTTCTTCCCCCAACCCATAGTCGAAATCCCCGAGGAACCCGACATCTGTGTACTCGATCCTGAAGATCTTTGGGGTAAATCTGAATTGGTAAATGTGTGGGTGGATGGTGAAGAACTCACAGTCAACAAGGCTATGTTGGATGAAGGCTCCTTGCAGGTCAGCAACAACAACACCAACAGCAACAACAACAGCAACGGCAACAATGTCAACTTCTGGAATTCCTTGGAAGAAGAGAACATGTGGCATGCCCTAGAGATGGAAATTCTCAACGAAAATCTCGAGAAAACAAACCTGGACAAAGGCAAGCGCAAGGCCGATGCGGATCTCTCCAACTTTTGGGAAGATTCTTGGTGGGATCCCATCCCCAAGTCAATCAGCAATCTTACCAGAAGCGGAAGAGTGTATCAACCCACTAACCTTCAGCAAGGGAGCTCATCCCGAGCCCCTCCGCCACAACAGAACAACCCTGTCAACACTGCAAGCACCCCTGTCCCACCTACATCACAGAGTAACCCATCAAGCTCCACAAACCCTCCGCGTCAACCTAATCCACCCATCCATCTTAACCCGTTCGCTAGCTCAAACCCCAACTCTTCCCAGCAGCAAAATCCGAGTTCCACCACCGACCCCATTATCCAACAACTCCAAGAAACCCCCGTCCGCATGTCCATGTGGGGAGTGTTAGCCGCATCCCGCGAGCACCGCCAAAGGCTCGTTAACACTCTTTCCAAATTCGAGGTCCCCTCTGATATAGCCCCGGAAGCCCTTATCGCCCTCATAACTTCGATGAACCTCACCCAGCACACCCTGCCGTTTACCGAGAAAGACCTCTCGCTTGAGGGAGCTGACCATAACAAGCCGCTACATGTGACCATGAAGTGCCTCCGAAAGTGGGTCCCTGTAATTCTCATAGATAATGGTTCGGCCATTAATGTGTGCCCACTCCGTACTGCTTACTGCTTGGGCCTGAAAAGTAAGGACTTTGCGCCGTCAACTCTAGGTGTTCGCGCCTATGATAACACACGGCGTGACGTCCTGGGAACTATCAACTTGGAGCTTGCAACTGGGAAGTTCAAAACCACCGTGGAATTCTGCGTACTCGAGATACCTGCTTCGTTCAACCTCCTACTGGGGAGGCCATGGCTGCACCGTTCGGATGTCATGGGAGTGCCCTCTACGCTACATCAGAAACTTATCCTGGGATTGGATTCCGGGACTCTCATCATCCATGGGGACTCTGGCATCCGTCCTCACTCCAAAGACAACTCCCCGCTGCTAGAAATTATGCATGGAGAGGAAGATGTAGCCATGGGGGGGTTTGCGGTCATGACCTCGAAAGTTTGCACTATCCGGGCCGAAGATGGTTTCTTGGTGAGCTCCGCGGCGCTGGAAATTATGAAGAGGATGAACTATCTGCCGGGCATGGGCTTGGGACTCTATGGGCAAGGAGTCTCCGAGTTCCCGGATTTTCCTGGAAGCAACGAGCGCTTTGGCCTCGGATACGAGCTCAAGAAGGGTGATCCAGCAAAAAGGTGACGCAACCGCGCCCGGGTTCATGCAGCCGGGGTAAAGCTGAAAGAGAAAGAAGCATTGTACCGAGGACAACCCGAGCCTTTCGTGGATCTTGAGACGAAGGTGAAGTACCCTGGGTTTGAGATCTTCGCCAATGACACTTGGGAGGATGACGTTGAAGGGGTGACCAAGATGGAAGAAGTATCTGAGGCACTGGACTGGCTTGAGGCTTTCGGTTTGGGCAGTCTCCAATCTCTGTTTGGGGGCGAGGAATCCGAGGGTATGGTGGAGGACACTGCTGTGCTTATGCTTGAAGAGGAAGAAGAAATCGAAGACCCTTCCAAACTCATCGTGGAGGCTGTAGGCGCTAATGAGAATTGCATTTTTATACCACTTGTAAAGCGCACTCACGACACTAGTACCGAGTCTGAGTCCGAGTTTGACACTGACTCCTCGTCTAGCACCGAGTCGGAGTTTGTGCCTATTGGCCCTCTACATCGTAGTTTTTACTTTGAGTTTGAGTCAACCGCTGTATTCCCCCCTTCTGAGGAGGCTGTTACTGAAATGAACGATCCCTTTGCTTACTTGCCGGATTTTGAAATAAATTGCTTAGATCCCGACGATGAAGGAATAGATCTCGATGGGGACATCCCCAAGGAAATCCGTTCCCTCATCGATCGTGAAAACAAAAGGCATGCTCAGCCTCTAAAAGAAGAAATAATCTCGATAAATTTGGGTGATGAGGAGAACCCTCGATTGGTTCAGGTCGGTTCCGGGCTGTCCCCCGATGAGCTTCAAGAGCTCACAGATTTACTAAAAGAATTCAAAGAAGTTTTTGCTTGGTCTCATGCGGACATGCCCGAAATCGACCCGGAGATCGTCGAGCACAGGATCCCTCTCTACCCCGATGCAAAGCCCGTTAAGCAGAAACTGAGAAAAATGCGGCCCGATTGGGTATTAAAGATAAAAGAAGAGCTCACAAAACAAATCGATGCCGGTTTTCTAATAGTGACTGAGTACCCCACTTGGGTCGCAAACATCGTTCCCGTCCCTAAAAAGGATGGAAAGATCAGAGTGTGTGTTGATTTCAGAGATCTGAACAAAGTGAGCCCTAAGGATGATTTTCCATTGCCGCCTATAGAGATACTTGTGGCTAACACTGCAGGGCACGCTTTACTGTCCTTCATGGATGGTTTCTCTGGGTACAATCAGATTCTCTTGGCTCCGGAAGACAGGGAAAAGACTACATTCATCACCGAGTGGGGAACATACTGTTATCGGGTTATGCCATTTGGGTTGAAAAACGCCGGTCCTACATACCAAAGGGGTGCTACCACACTGCTGCATGACATGATTCATAAGGAGGTCGAGGTGTACGTCGATGATATGATAGTGAAGGGAAAGGAACGGAAGGATCATCTCCCAGCGTTGAGAAAGTTCTTGGAAAGGATTCAGAAGTACAGAATGCGTCTCAACCCGCAGAAGTGCACATTCGGAGTCACGGCTGGTAAGATGCTTGGGTTCATGATCACAACCAGGGGGATTGAGGTGGATCCTTCTAAGATCAAAGCCATTCTTGAAATGGAGCCACCCCAATCCGAGAAGGAGGTCTGGTGCTTCTTGGGGAAAATTCAGTTCATCAGTCGATTTATCGCCAAGTTGACCTTGACGTGTGAACCATTATTTCGACTACTCAAGAAAGATGTGAAGTTCGAGTGGAACGACAAGTGTCAGAAAGCTTTCGAGGCGGTACGAACTTATCTCCAGAATCCTCCAATCTTGATGCCGCCCATCCCGGGAAAACCTTTGATCCTATACTTGTCTGTCACGCCCTCGTCAATGGGGTGCATGTTGGCACAAGAAGGAGAAGATGGGGTTGAAAGGGCAATCTACTACTTGAGCAAGAAGATGGTGGGAAGCGAAGAGCGGTACACTTCATTGGAAAAGACGTGCTGGGACGTGCTGGGCACTGGTATGGGCCACAAAGAAACTGAGACACTACATGCTGTCTTACTCGGTGATATTGATTTCTCGGATGGATCCTCTCAAATATCTATTCGAGAAGCCAGCACTTACCGGTAAGTTAGCACGTTGGTTTCTCTTATTGGCTGAGTTCGGAATCAAGTACGTCACTCGCAAGTCAGTGAAAGGAAGAGCGGTAGCAGAGTTCTTGGCAGATCGTCCGATTGAGGGACCGGAGCACACAGAATTTCAATTTCCTGACGAAGATGTAATGACGGCAGTTGACGAGACATGGACGTTGTACTTCGATGGAGCCGCTAATTAGAAGGGCTTTGGGATTGGCATATTGCTAGTCTCACCTGAGGGGTCGCACATTCCCCTAGCTTTCAAGTTGAACTTCGAAGTCATGAACAACGAGGCAGAGTACGAAGCATGTATTATAGGTATGGAAGCTGCATTGGAGATTGGAGTCAAGGTGCTGGAAGTTGTCGGAGATTCCAACTTGGTTGTGTCACAAGCAAATGGAGAATGGAAAGTTAGGGATGAAAAGATGAAGCCGTATCTTCAGCAGCTCGACGAGCTTATCCCGAACTTTCAAAAGGTGACCTTAACACATGTACCGAGAATGAAGAACCGCTTTGCCGACGCCCTGGCTACTTTAGCATCCATGCTGGAACTTCCAATCGGGGTAAAGCTGAGACCTGTCATGATTGAGCAGAGGGGAAAGCACGTGTACGACTATGTCATGAACATCGACGAACCAGACGATGGCCTCCCTTGGTTCCACGATATTTGGAATTTCGTCGAGAAGGGGGAATTTCCTACGGATTCAACTAAGAAGGATCGGATCGCCTTACAGCGGCTCGCGTCTCAATAAATCATCTGCGGTGGGAAATTGTACCGGCGATCTCCGTGCGGAGTTCACAAGTTGTGTGTTCACGGCGACGAGTCGAGAGCAGTAATGGAAGAGGTTCATGAAGGAGTTTGTGGACCCCACATGAACGGAATGATGCTAGCGAAGAAAGTTCTGAGATTGGGATACTATTGGTCAACCATGGAGACAGATTGCATCGAGTATGTGCGCCGATGTCACAAGTGCCAGACTCATGCCAATCTTATCCATGTCCCGCCCTCAGAGTTACACTCAATGGCGACACCATGACCATTCTCTGCCTGGGGCATCGACGTTATTGGAAAGATCACTCCCGCGGCTTCCAACGGTCACAGGTTCATTTTGGTAGCAGTGGATTACTTCACCAAATGGGTCGAGGCAGCTTCGTACAAGACTTTGACGGCGGTTCAAGTGGCTCATTTCATCAGGCAAAACATCATTTATCGGTATGGGGTCCCTCAAGCCTTCGTATCTGATAATGGTGTTCACTTCAAAGGAAAAGTTTTGGAACTCTTTGACGTGTTTAAGATTCAAGTGCATCATTCGACCACTTATCGGCCACAAACGAATGGGGCAGTCGAAGCAGCGAATAAGACAATCAAGACGATTCTCGAAAGGACTACTCAGTCGGCTAGGAATTGGCACGAGCAATTACCGCTAGCTTTGTGGGGATACCGGACGTCTATCCGCACACCGACGGGTGCAACACCCTATTCTTTGGTGTACGGTATGGAAGCCGTTCTCCCTATCGAGCTAGAAGTTCCATCGCTGAGGGTCATGGCCGAGTGCGGAGTAAATGAGGCCGAATGGATCAGTGGGAGGTTCGAGGAGCTCATGCTATTCGACGAAAGAAGGCTACGGGCGTTGTACCACATTCAGGGTTACCAGCGAAGAATCGCCCGGGCATTCAACAAGAAAGTAAAGTCGAGGGACCTGCAAGAGGGGGACATGGTAGTCAAGGAAATCCGTGCACCAGATTTTGACCTACGAGGTAAGTTCCGACCTAAGTGGGCAGGGCCATACATCATCAAGACCATTCTGCTTCGTCCACAACCTCGCCTTCAAATGAGGTTGAATTACCCCGAGCATAGGGCTAGGTCGCTGTCAGCATAGATACCGGAAATCCGGAATCGTTCCCACAGAGATAATCTCTATAGTAGGATTTTTTGAAGCAAGTGTTCCCGGCGTTAAGATGGCCAACTATCGGTTTTACTTTGAACGGTGATGAAAAAGACTAGAAACTTGGTTTTGGTTAAGTTAAACAAGCGGCATGGCAATGAAACTACTATCGCCCGCAACTTAGGCCATCGAGCCATTCTCAACGAAAACTCGGTTGAATCGCACGGCTTAGGCTATCAACCGGAGGATTTAGCTTTGAAATCATTGAAAGACTAGAAATGAAATATGGAAAACAAGTGAGCTCTTTTGTTCTTTTGGCAAACACAAACCGAGACATCGCTCACGGAACCATATGAGCGAGCATATGATCACCGAAAATTAACATCGACTAGTTTTGTTACATAAAGGCGAGCCTACCTCATTTTCCATACCAAACTTCGAGCCAAGAGTTGAGAAAGGCAAGAAAAACATAAGTCACGAGACGATATTCGCTCCACGGCCAAGCCTAAACGACTACTCACGCGACATGAAAAGACTAGAAAGCTTGGCAAGTTTGGAAAACATAATTAACCGATTGAATCGAAAATAACTTGATTTATAGAAGGATCTAGACAAGAGCTACAACATTAATACTTGACAAATTAAACAAAACCAAATACTTACTAGTGTTCTTGAAGAAATTGGAAAAGAGGAAAGCTTGGAGAAGATAACAATGGAGTTCTCAAAACTTAAAAGACTTAAAATTAATTTGTGCTAGCTATGAGAGAGAAGACTCCCCCTATTTATACAAAATGGGTTTCTCTCTCTCAAAATATCCAAAAAGATGCCTAAAAAGGCAAACATTCCACTAGTGGAAAGCCAAAAAGGCAACAAATATCTGATCGGGAGCTACCCGTATCGATACTATATAAGCAAAGTATCGATACCACATAGCTATCCTCAAAAAATGTCATTTTCCCACGTAGCAATCCTGTATCGATACTTTCCAGAACCGTATCGATACGGGATCCTCTGATCTCCCACGAGATCACATAGTATCGATACGCGATTACGCCGTATCGATACGGGATGGTTTCCTCTGGCAATCCAGGCCAGCCTCCTTGACTTGGGACCCGACGGCCACTAAGTTCACCCGACGCCTCACGCCTTCACTCTTTAGTCACTTTGGCGCGGGTTCCATCGGGCACGATCGCTTGAACTCACTTGGGGGACGGCTTAGCAATCAAAACACGCCTTTTAAGGGCGTTTCGCCTGAAACACAAAACAAAATACCTTACGAGCAACAAAACAACAAAAAAGACGATAATAGCACAAGAACGCCTCAAGCGAGAGATCTTTAGCACCACGATCTTACAATCTTAGGTGCTAATCACGCCCCCCAACTTGAACATTGCTAGGCCCCGAGCAACATAAACAACTTATTAAAAACAAAACTAACAATGCAATCCTTCCGACAAATTTACTTAGCACATGCGCATCTCGTACCCGACGAGCTGCAGTTCCAAAAACAAATTTATTCATATTCGCAACAGACAGCTGAAAACTATGACGAAACTCTATGCACTGAGCATAATCTAACAAGCTATCAAAAACGTATCCAAAGCATGCCACTAACCATATCCCACCAAAAAGTGCTCGGAGTTAGGCAATGGGAAGCAAAAGTACCATGCCTTAAATGTGGAGAGCACCATGAAACAGAATTCATGATTACACAAATTAAAGCTTGAATGCCGGAAGAAAAACATGCCACATACCAAATGTACTAACTATCATGCGAAAAATCAAATTGTAATCAAGGCATACTAAAGATCAACGGAGGACTTAAAAAGCATTTAACGACCTTGGTTAAAACAATGAAGGATTAACAAAATGGGGTGGCGGCCATATACTGGCTTGGTTAAACTACCCTTAGCCGCTGCCACTCAAGCTACCAAGTTAAAGGCCACAACCGGCCTTACCAAAATCAACAACCTACCAGTTAAAGTCTACCAAACTAACTAAAGACAAAGAAATAAAAGGATAAGAGGTGGGCTGTCAACCACCTTGCACCCCGACCAAGTATAGGGCTTTCAACCAACTCCACCGACCTACTAATTATCCAAGAACACCGGCTCATCCCCGGCGAAATCATCGATGTCCTCCCCTGGCTCCTCTGGCGGTGGCACATAAGGCTCACTAGGCTGCCCCACCTCTCGACTCATAACCCAATCTAGCTTGTGATCAATTTTCCGCTGCCTCCTCGCATTGTCACGGGTTTCTTTCTTGAGCTTCTTCATACACCCCATAACAGCCACCCCTTGAAAAAAGAGTAACTTGTTCCAAGTATTCGTCTTCGAACCCTTGGGAGGTAACGTAGTCAAGTATGGCCCACGAGGGGCAGCAGCAGCTGGCCGAGACTGAGAGATGCTCCTCGTAAGGATGGAGCTATTAATGTCACCCGGGTTGAGCTTCTCACGACTCACAAACTTTGATTTTGGGACTCCCTGAGCGAAGCAGATCGCGGTCACCAAGCATGGGAAAGGCATTCTTGAATTCAACGGGGCCCTTGCCTTAAAGTCAAACATATCCTGGAAAACGTATCTCGCCCAATTTACCACAATAGCCGAATTCATGAAGGCGTGGATCATCCCCCCCTCGTTAATGTCCGACTTATTCTCGGTTCCCCGAGGGTTGAAATTGTGATGCACAAACTGATTAACCAGACGGTATGCCTCCTTAAACCCCCCAGGCACGTGAGGGAGACTAGCATCTCTAGGGTTCTTATACAAATCCTTGACATTGGCCTCATCGGCCACATACTCCTCCTCCACATAATTCACATCTTCAAACGACGGTTGGCGGTAACCCCAGGTACTTGCAATAAACTCAGCTGTAACCTCTATGGGATACTTCCCAATCTTCGAAGTTACCTTAGCACTCACATTCTTCTCTTCCCCCACCGATGGAATTTTGATATTCTTGTAAAATTCAGTAACAAGTTCCTTATTAAAACCAGGATTTGGAGCAAGGAAATAGGACAAACCTTGCTCTTGGATACGACGGATAAACGGGTTCTCAATTCCAAGGTTGTCAACGTCCACATGACGTTCGTTCTTAAACCCCCTGTTGATACCGTCTTCCCATTTCTTCTGTCGGGCAAGTTTCATCTCGGCGGCTGTCCTCTTCTTCGGCCGACTCCTTTCCGGATTTGCAATCATTTCCTCCTCCTCCTCCATTCCACGAACAATTTCGTCCGCTTGCCTGGAGGAGGAAGCCGGAGCTTTACCCTTTCCCTTTTCTGCCAACTTCTTTGTTCTCGTCATTGATAAAGGAACCTATCAAACAGAACAATCCCCAAATCTTGAAGCACAACACCAAAAGAAACAACCCAAAATGCCGCCAGATACACGGTGGTTTCAACACAAAGGGCAGCTCTCAGAAAATCAAATGAAATAAGGCTTGTACAACACAATTTCAGCCCACAAGTGCACTATCATGACAAAACAGAGCAATGCAATTCCATTTCCAATGCAACAAAATCTGAAAGATCCAGGCTAGGGTTTTGGGTCATTTTCGGATTTGGGGGTTTTTTTACGTAGAGAGGTGGCCTAGCATTGTCAATGTACGAAGATATATGGTGGGTAACGAAGGGTTCAAGCCAATATATGGAAAAGATGGAAAATTTCGTGTATAAAGAGAAAGGGGGTGGATTTACCTTGTAAAAGTAGGATTTGCCTTGAAAACCTTGAGATTTCTTGAAAATCCTTGAAAACTTGAAGGTTTAATGGAGGATTTCGGGGTTTGGATTGAGATTTGGGGTTGAAAATGGGAGGTTTGGGGTTAGGGTTTCGAAGAGGGTGGAGGTTATGGAGGATAGGAGAGAGAAAGTGGGTTGAGAGAATGAAGATGATCGGGCTAGATAACCTGGGGATTCTGAAATAGCCAACGCGTATCGATACGGTCCTTAATCCGTATCGATACGCGATCCTCTGATGGCCCACGAGATAACATAGTATCGATACGCCGAATACCCGTATCGATACGGGATGCTTTTACCCAGAATTTGCAGCTTTGGTACCCGATGGCCAATGCCAATGCCCGACACAACCTCAAACACACCCGATGCCTTGTAAACCTGGAGCCATCCCATTTTCGGATCACAAAACCAACTTCCAACCATCCAACCTAACACCGGTTTCTTATGGATAAGAGTGAGACACAACTTGGCTTTATTTTCAAGGTCAATGAGACACTCTTGTGGTATAATCAAACAAAGATTGCCTTGTATCATATCCTAAATATGCCATAGATTCCGAAATGATTTAAAGTAGATAACGAACACACTTAGGCATGACATGAGATGAATACCTAAACTAAGAAAGTAAGAAGAAAAAGAACGGGATATGGACAAAACTTGATCGAAATATGCTCAAACATGGTGAATTCCACCTTAGTCCATTCATGCAAGTTGCGAGATACAAAATTTGCGTAACGAACTCTTGCCCAAAAACACTTAATGAGCATGTGCCAAGCTATTTTAATCCACTAATTCTGTACTAACGGAAGGATTGCAATACTAAAATCGAAAAATATATACAAACAGCATGAAAACGAATATATCATAGAATGATATATCCCTCCCCCCAACTTGAAATAAGCTATGTCCCCATAGCACGGAGAACAACAGTAAGGAAAGGGAACAAAAGATGGGACCTCCGGGGGAATGTCAACCCCCTCATACCTCGACCAAGTTGGAGGCTTTGCGTCATTTCCCACTTTCGATCCGGAGTTATGTGCTTCCAAGGCTTCACTCTTTCGGACGGAACCACCAGCTAGTCACACAGGGCCATGGTCAAAGCTTTATTGGCCTAACAACCGCGACACATAGTCGCACCCATGCTTAGGGCTCCTGAATGCCTCAATCACGTCGACGGCAGACCCAAACCACCAAGGCTGGTGTGGTAGCGTGTTAACCCTGCAGAAGCGGAATTGTACGAAGGACCTACCAGCAGGTAAATGACATTAGAACCGCCTGGCTCGTGTTATCCGGGCAACAGGCAAACATAAATAAAAAGAAAAACATAAAAGAAACACCACCCGATTTTCACGCAATCTTACGAGTCATACTTTTCTTCCCGTGTCCCACCAAGTAGACAAGACACGGGTGGCTATACTAGACCGTCGAAGTTGTTACATCATGCCCGAAGTAAAATCCACCGCTTGACCTCGCCAAGCAATTAAGCCCAGCGTTCCCTATGATCGAAACAAAGTGAGACAAGACAGAGCCTAGCGCCAAAGCACGGGAATATCAAGTCTTACCCAAAGACCTAAACTGCCCCCGATAGGGACATATCTAGTGAGCATGGATCATTAACGGTGAACTACAACAAAGAAGGACTAATTAAAGCCCGATACAATGATGCATTAGTGAAATCTCATGGTTGGAAAAACCCGAAACTAAACAAACAGGCTAATATGTACAAGAAGCTAAACATTGCCCTTACTAACCGGAGCTGGGCACACGATCCTTATTTTAGTAGCGGCGTGCGAAGCTACAAATACCCAAGTCAATGGTGGGTACCCCCTACCCGGGGGCCGGGTCCGACAAACAATTAAGTTCAGCGGTTACGCTTTCGCTCCCCGTGCAAACATAGAGTTAGACAAACAACTCAAATAACAAGGTCGACCGGATATACCGGCGCGACCAACTCCTCTTCCACCTCCTCAACCGGAAAATTCTCTAAAAATGGCTTAAGCCTTTGGCCATTGACCTTAAAAATATGTTCATTGACGGGATTCATGACCTCAACAGCCCATGAGGATAAACTTTATACACAACAAAGGGGTCAATCCATCGGGAACGCAACTTGCCTGGAAAAAGATGAAGTCTCGAATTGTAAAGCAAAACTTTTAGACCAACTTCAAAATTCTTCCTTTGAATGTTCTTATCATGGAAATCCTTAACTAAAACCTGTAGATATTAGTATTATCATATGCATCTCTACGGATTTCTTCAAGCTCATTCAATTGGAGTTTACGGTGAACTCCGGCGTCGGTCAAACGATAGTTTAACTGTTTAATAGCCCAATACGCCTTATGCTCTAACTCCACCGGAAGGTGGCATGCCTTACCATATAGAAGCCGATAGGGCGAAGCGCCCAAAACTGTCTTGTATGCGGTACGATATGCCCACAGAGCATCGGTCAATCTTAAAGACCAATCCTTCCGATTGGGATTTACCGTTTTCTCAAGAATACGTTTTACCTCACGATTGGCAAGCTCGGCTTGACCGTTGGTTTGAGGATGATATGCGGTGGAGACTTTATGCGTGATGCCATACTTCTTCATCAACGCGGCGAACGGCCGGTTGCAAAAGTGACTCCCTTGGTCGCTAATAATTGCACGTGGGACCCCAAACCACGAGAAGATGTGCTCCATAAGAAACTCGAGCACCACCTTGTGATCATTGGTACGCGCGGCAATGGCCTCAACCCACCGTGACACATAGTCGACTGCCAAGAGGATGTACAAATTGCCAAACGACATCGGAAATGGCCCCATAAAGTCGATTCCCCAACAGTCAAACACCTCAACAACAAGAAATTTGGTTTGGGGCATCTCATTCCGTCGGGTCACACTCCCCAATTGTTGACAACGGTCACAAGCTTTGCAAAAATTGTAGGCATCCTGATTGAGGGTTGGCCAATAGAAACCGCACTGTTGTATCTTGGCGGTGGTCTTCCTTGCAGAGAAATGCCCGCCACATGCCTCAGTATGGCAAAATTTAAGAATCCCTCGTTGGTCTGAATCCGGCACGCACCGGCGGATGATTTGGTCGGGACAATATTTGAATAAGTAAGGATCGTCGTAGGAAAAGTGCTTCACTTCCGATAGGAACCGCCGACGCTCATGAGAAGACCAATGCGTTGGAAGCAGCCCGGTAACCAAATAGTTAACAATGTCTGCAAACCACGGGGCTATTGATATACCAAATAATTGCTCATCGGGAAAACTATCGCCAATGGGCAAGTGCGAAGTACGATCCTTGAAATCCAAGCGCGACAAATGATCCGCCACCACATTTTCCACCCCCTTCTTGTCCTTTATGGTAATATCAGACTCTTGGAGAAGAAGTATCCACCGAATCAAGCGGGCCTTGGCATCCTGCTTGGTGAATAGGTACTTGAGTGCTGAGTGGTCGGTGTAAATTGTGATCGGGGCACCAACTAAGTAAGACCGGAACTTATCCAAGCCAAAAACGATGGCAAGAAGCTCCTTTTCAGTCGTGGAATAATTCATTTAAGCATCATTGAGACTTTTGCTCGCATAATAAATCACCCATGGATGCTTGTCCTTCCTTTGGCCAAGAACGGCCCCAACGGCATAGTCGCTCGCATCACACATCAACTCAAATGGAAGATTCCAATCGGGCGTTTGAACAATGGGAGGCGTAGTAAGACTAGCTTTGAGCTTAACAAACGCCTGCTCGCATGTTTCCGTCCATTCAAAAGGTACGTCCTTGGAAAGGAGATGGCAAAGCGGCCTTGAAATCGCGCTAAAGTCCTTGATAAATCGCCGATAGAAACCGGCATGGCCAAGAAACGAGCGGATGTCTTTAATGCACTTCGGGGTAGGGAGGTTTGAAATAAGGTCAATCTTAGCTTTGTCTACCTCGATACCCTTGGCCGATACGATATGCCCGAGCACAATCCCTTGAGTGACCATAAAATGGCACTTCTCCCAATTTAGAACCAATGCCTTCTCCTCGCACCGCGTTAAGACCTTCTCCAAGTTGGCCAGACATGACTCAAACGAGTCGCCAAACACGGAGAAGTCATCCATGAAGACTTCCACAATTTTCTCGACCATATCGCTAAAAATTCCCATCATACACCGGGAAAAGGTGCCAGGAGCGTTACACAAGCCGAATGGCATGCGTCTATAAGCAAAGGTCCCGAACGGGCATGTAAACGTTGTTTTCTCTTGGTCGAACAAGGCCACTTCGATTTGATTATAGCCCGAATAACCGTCAAGAAAGCAGTAAAAAGCATGACCGGCTACTCTCTCCAAGATTTGATCGATGAAGGGAAGAGGAAAGTGATCCTTGCGCGTGCTCGCATTCAACTTGCGATAATCAATACAAACTCGCCACCCGGTAGTCACACGGGTCGGAACAAGCTCGCCATTATCATTTTGTACGACGGTGACCCCCGCCTTCTTTGGAACTACTTGTATGGGGCTCACCCATTTAGAATCGGCAATAGGATAGATAATCCCTACGTCAAGCAACTTAAGAATCTCGGCCCGGACCACGTCTTTCATGATTGGATTGAGCCGACGTTGTGGTTGCCTTGACGGTTTCACATCTTCCTCCAAATAGATATGATGAGAGCATAGAGAAGGAGAGATGCCTTGAATATCCGCGATAGTCCACCCGATTGCCTTCGTGTGCCTCCGCAACAGTGCTAGTAACTCCTCTTCTTGGAGTTTGTAAAGAGAGGAAGAGATGACTACCGGAAACGTATTGTTCTCACCAAGGAAGGCATACTTCAAAGTGTCCGGTAGTGCTTTCAGCTCAAGAATAGGCGGCTCGATACTAGAAGGGAGTGTTTTCCGTTCAAGGGGAGGCAA
Source organism: Rhododendron griersonianum (assembly GCA_018127125.1). Classification (NCBI taxonomy): domain Eukaryota; kingdom Viridiplantae; phylum Streptophyta; class Magnoliopsida; order Ericales; family Ericaceae; genus Rhododendron; species Rhododendron griersonianum. The sequence goes on along the minus strand of CM030796.1, from coordinate 25,427,236 downwards.
ATCTTCGAACTTTGGAAGCCAAGGTGCAACCCCACAAACTCCCTCGTTACCATCTTCGCCATTAAGCACAGAAAAGAATGACTCCATTTCATCGGATTCAAGAAAGGCGGCCTCCTCCGAGGTAAGAGCTAATTCCAATGAGTCCTTATACAAGAACTCCTCCACGTGCTTTTGCACCAACGTATCCACAAGACTTACATTTTGGCAATCCTCATCGTCACCCATTTGAGCCCCGACATTGAACATATTGACCTCCATTTTCATATTACCAAAGGACATGTTCAAAAGCCCATTCCGGCAATTGATGACCGCATCTGAAGTTCCTAGAAACGGCCGCCCAAGGATAACGGGCGTAGATAACGGCGATGTAGACGACGGGCAAGTATCCAAAACCACAAAATCCACGGGATATACAAATTGATCCACTTGTACCAACACATCTTCCACCACTCCACGGGGAATTCGGACACTCCTATCTGCCAATTGAAGGGTAACCCGCGTAGCCTTCATCTCCCCCAAACCTAGCTCTTGATACACCGAAAACGGAAGCAAGTTCACACTAGCTCCCAAATCTAACAAAGCTTGCTCCTCCCTCTTTCCCCCAATAGTAATAGCAATTGTAGGACATCCGGGGTCTTTGTACTTAGGTGCGAGGTTGGTTTGGATAATTTGGCTCACTTGCTCGGTAAGGAGCACCTTCTTGTGCACATTAAGCGTTCGCTTTTGGGTGCACAATTCCTTCAGAAACTTGGCATATGAAGGGATTTGCTTGATTGCATCCATCAACGGAATGTTAACGTTGACTTGCTTGAATACATCAAGTATGTCGGCATTTTTGGACGGAGGAATTTGTTTCTTCAACCGAGAAGGGTACGGTACCGGAACGGGAGAGACCTGTGGGCTCGGAACGGTCACGGCTTCCTTTGAAACTTCCACTGGAGATTCCCCGTCTTCCTCCGGAGCTTGCTCGATACATTCCTCAGATATTGGATTGATGGTGCCGAAGATGGTAGTACGATAGGTGTCCCTGGCGGCTCCACTTGAGCGTTGTCAACGGCTTTGCCACTTCTCAAAGTGATAATTGCTTGAGCTTGCTCGGGTGGAGGTGTCGAAGAAGTACCAATAAGTAGTTGAGCTTATGGATTGGCCTGAGGTTGAGTAGGGAACTTTCCCCTTTCTTGTTGGAGAAGCCCTAAAGAGGTGGTTATCTTCCCATTTGGTTCTTCAATTCCCCCATCATTTGCGTGTTATTCTCATTGTAATTGGACTGAGCTTGTACGAAGGATTGAAAAGTATCCTCCAAAGATCGCCTCGGTGGGGGTTGGAATTGGTTAAAACCTTGAAATGGACCGGACGGTACAAAACCTGGTGGTCCTTGTGAAAAACGTGATTGCCCTTGGCTTTGAGCAGGCCGCCATGGTTGCATTTGATTACCGGAAGGTGCTTGAGAGGGTCCTCCTTCTATTTGATTGTTCCAACAGAATCCCGACTGTTGCCTTGGTTGAAGCTTTGGGGAAACGATTCAAACCGTTGATTCACCGCACTAACTTCTTCAATTGGAATGTTGAGGTTGCCATAGTTCTGCTTGAAAGTGGCAAGAGACGGACAGTTGTCGGTCGAATGACCCGTCGTCTCACATATAGAACACATCTCCTCCACCGCTCTCACTGCCTTGACTTCCTTCACTCCTTTCAACTCCAATTTTTCCAGCTTTTCTGCCAATTGTTCCATCCGTGTTTCAATAGCTTGATGCTCATTAATAGAGAACTTTCCGGAGTCACCGGGGCCTTGGCTAGCCATAGCTCTATCCCCGACATCCTCGTAACTCCAAGTCAAGGATTTCTTGGCCACTTCATCCAAGTAGTCCCAGCCATTATCGGGCGACTTGTTCATAAATCCACCGGAACACATGGTGTCAAGCAATTGCTTGCTTTGTTGCGAGCATCCCAAATAGAAGTAGTGAATCAATTGATACAAGGCAAAACTATGGTGAGGAACCGCTGAGAGAAAATCCTTGAATCGATCCCAATACTGGTGGAAAGCTTCTCCTTCCCTTTGCTTAAAGGTCTGGATTTGATCCATTAGGAGCTTTGTTCGGCTAGCCGGAAAGAACTTCTTGTGAAAAATATATTGAACCTCCGCCCATGTGTGCAACGATTGGGGCCTCAAAGAGTGAAACCAAGTCTTTGCTTTATCCTTCAAGATAAAAGGGAAAAGCCTCAATCTTGCTTGGTTTAAGTGAGCATCCACAGTGACGAATGATTGGAGGGTCTCCTCGAAAGTCCGGATATGTTGATACGGATCCTCACGCTCCATACCATGGAAAAATGGGATGCACCGATGATAGTCGGCTTTGAACAAGAATGTGTTTGCAACAGTGGTGGGCCGTGGAAAGACTATCGGTGACAGTTGTGTAACCCATTCTGGATTCAAGTAGTCCTGAAGAGTCCTAACCGGAGGAACTTCCTCATCTGCCATTGATCGCCTTGATGGAGAATGCTGCCTAGAAACTCGGCTTGGTGGAGAGTAAGTCCGGAGATTGATACTCCTTACACGAGGTGGAGAACTAGACCGATGCAGGCGATTTGAGCAAGGACTACGATACACCCGAGGCCTTTGATCAACCGCGAGCATGAACACTGCCGTTGGGCAATTTAGAGCTAGTAACCGCTCTGCAGTAATAAAAACAGACTGGAGGGGCTATGCCGCCACCTCTCTCTCAACAACAGTTATGAGGGGCTATGCCGCCGCCTCAATAGATATATGCCAACAAGAAAAAGAAAAGGAAAGAAAAGAAAAGGATACTCAAACTAGCTTCGTTAAACCTCGAATCGAATTGGTGGCTCAGTTAGAGGTGTCCGCTAGGTCGAGTATACGGCGCACGAAAAGGAAAATAAAATGGAATACTTACAGAGGTTTGTCGAACCTCCCAATAAGCTATATAAGAAAATCCCCGGCAACGGCGCCAAAATATGCTTCGTCCACAACCTCGCCTTCAAATGAGGTTGAATTACCCCGAGCGTAGGGCTAGGTCGCTGTCAGCATAGATACCGGAAATCCGGAATCGTTCCCACAGAGATAATCTCTATAGCTAATTAGGATTTTTTGAAGCAAGTGTTCCCGGCGTTAAGACGGCCAACTATCGGTTTTGCTTTGAACGGTGATGAAAAAGACTAGAAACTTGGTTTTGGTTAAGTTAAACAAGCGGCATGGCAATGAAACTACTATCGCCCGCAACTTAGGCCATCGAGCCATTCTCAACGAAAACTCGGTTGAATCGCACGGCTTAGGCTATCAACCGGAGGATTTAGCTTTGAAATCATTGAAAGACTAGAAATGAAATATGGAAAACAAGTGAGCTCTTTTGTTCTTTTGGCAAACACAAACCGAGACATCGCTCACGGAACCATATGAGCGAGCATATGATCACCGGAGATTAACATCGACTAGTTTTGTAACATAAAGGCGAGCCTACCTCATTTTCCATACCAAACTTCGAGCCAAGAGTTGAGAAAGGCAAGAAAAACATAAGTCACGAGACGATATTCGCTCCACGGCCAAGCCTAAATGACTACTCACGCGACATGAAAAGACTAGAAAGCTTGGCAAGTTTGGAAAACATAATTAACCGATGGAATCGAAAATTAACTTGATTTATAGAAGGATCTAGACAAGAGCTACAACATTAATACTTGACAAATTAAACAAAACCAAATACTTACTAGTGTTCGTGAAGAAATTGGAAAAGAGGAAAGCTTGGAGAAGATAACAATGGAGTTCTCAAAACTTAAAAGACTTAAAATTAATTTGTGCTAGCTATGAGAGAGAAGACTCCCCCTATTTATACAAAATGGGTTTCTCTCTCTTAAATTATCCAAAAAGATGCCTAAAAAGGCAAACATTCCACTAGTGGAAAGCCAAAAAGGTAACAAATATCTGATCGGGAGCTACCCGTATCGATACTATATAAGCAAAGTATCGATACCACATAGCTATCCTCAAAAAATGTCATTTTCCCACATAGCAATCCCGTATCAACCCAGGAACCTGCAATTTCTGCTCTCACTAAGTTGGGGTTGAGAGCTTCTCTCTCTAGGAATAGAGAGAGAATGCACTCCCCTTTGCCAAAAATCAGATTTTTGACACATTTTCCACCGATTCAGGTGGTTCACATAGTTTCGTTCTTAATTCTGTGTATTGTATTCAGTCCTTCATAAACCGATTCCCAACTAGAGAAAGGGATCTACTGATCAAAACCCACCAATTTGTCTGGTGGTTCATCTGTGTTCAGTCCACCCCATGGATCGTTTTCACATCATCTACAACAGGTATCATCATCTACAACAGGTTCATCTGTGTTCAGTCCACCCCGTGGTTCATCTGTGTTCAGTATGGCGAACGGAGGACTTGCCTCAAAACCCACCAAAGTCTTCATCGATTGAGAGCTCTCAAGAACCAGAGCTACGGGCTGGTGATGCCTCGATCTGTTGCCGCCAAGCATTCAAGCGGCGGGCTCTTTAATCTACTGTTGGATGTGTTCAATCTTGGAGGGATCCACGAATGGAGGTCTCCGATGACTAGTACACCTCCGGCGTTCGGCGGTCTCCGATCACCGCTCATCTCTGCACTCTCGTCCAAAGCAACAACCCACATCCTCCACCTATTGGTCGATGGGTCAACCATCGCTCTGGCCCTATCGCTGCGCACGGCGGAGGGCAGTGGAGAGGTACTGTTCAGATCGGGAATTATAGAGCCGCTGGTGGTTGTGGTGGCTCGGGCAGTGGGTTGCGGCTGGGCTACACAAAACATTGGTTTGCGGGGTTCTCTGAACTCCGGTTTGCGGCTGGGCTGCAGTACATTGAACCCCTCGAGGGGGCAGGTATCATTCTCTAGACCTCATGTTCCATATTAGAAACCCAATGGGCAGTCACTGTTTGGACTGAGTTTGGGTTCATCTGTTGGTTTTGTTATGCCTGGGTTCGGGCTGGTACTATTAGGATGCCCAATTTTGGGGCTTTGGCTGTAGCATTTATGCTGGGTCTGTTTATAATCCATGTTTCCTTGCTCCTCTGGGCCGTTTGTTATAGCGTAGTTTGACTATGACTGTGATAGTTCTTATTAGATTGGTGGTTATGCACTGGTTGAAAAGGATGGTTACGGCTCTTTCTGCAGTTTTGTGTGCCTCTTGTGCTGCCAGATGATTCGGAGGTAATGCTCTGTTAATGGCGGATGTTTCGAGGCCCTTGTACTGTCCCGCTTTTAGGTTAGAGTGAGCCTTGTGTACTAGGTCGAGTGAGTATTAGACCGGTTGGTTTGGGCATGGTGTACGAGGTACTTGGGGAGGTAGCCTTGTCGAATGTCGCATCTCCGGATCGAGCCTCTTCTCGGAGCCCGGTCCTCTGCAATATCTGTTCCTTAGATGTGGGTGCTATGCTTGTTCATTCTGTGCTAGGTTGGAGTACTGGAATCTTGGTTTGTTTTAATCCTTCTCTGGAGACTAGTGGCTTTGGGTTTTGGATGAGGGTGGATTGTTTTGGTGATCTTTGGACATTGGATGAGAGTGTATTAGACTGGATGGAAGGGGCATGGTGTGCAGGGTTGGGCCCTCTGTCGGATGCCGTCATCTCCGGTTCGTGCCTCTTGGTGCCTAGTTCTTCTGTTGTTGCTGTTCAATCCCCCGATGCCGAGGTGTTTTGTAGCTGCTATTATTCAGTAAAGGTTATCTTTTGGTCATTTCTGATCGAGACTATTTATTTATTTCCTAGCCTGGCGGGTTGTGTCAGCCAGTAGTTCGCTTTCATGTTATTTATACTCGTATCACTACATATCATACCCCATTGTACTATCCTTCCACTTAGATGGATAGCGCAACCGGGGTATGATCTCAACACATATGGCAATTCTATTATCTTATTTACTCTTCCAAACTCTCCATGCGGGTTGTGCATGGGTTATCGCACTTTTTTCAATCTTGTTTTTTTTTTCCTTTTCTTTTCCTCCTGGGGTATGCCCCTTGTATCGATACCACATAGCTATCCTCAAAAATGTCATTTTCCCACGTAGCAATCCCGTATCGATACTTTCCAGAACTGTATCGATACGGGATCCTCTGATCTCCCACGAGATCACATAGTATCGATACGCGATTACGCCGTATCGATACGGGATGGCTTCCTCTGGCAATCCAGGCCAGCCTCCTTGACTTGGCACCCGACGGCCACTAAGTTCACCCGACGCCTCACGCCTTCACTCTTTAGTCACTTTGGCGCGGGTTCCATCGAGCACGATCGCTTGAACTCACTTGGGGGACGGCTTAGCAATCAAAACACGCCTTTTAAGGGCGTTTCACCTGAAACACAAAACAAAATACCTTACGAGCAACAAAACAACAAAAAAGACGATAATAGCACAAGAACGCCTCAAGCGAGAGATCTTTAGCACCACGATTTTACAATCTTAGGTGCTAATCACATTCTCTCCGGAGGAGCGGCCTCAATCATCGATCTTGACGGCAACGAATTCTCAAATCTTGTCAATTTGGATCAGCTGAAACGGTATTACCCTTGAGAGAGCTCGCTGGGCCGAAAACCGCAAGGGCAGGCGGTCCCAAGCAAAAATTAGAGCAAGCCTGCTAGGTCAAAAACCCGAAAGGGCGGCTTAGGCAAAAGTTAAGGCAAAAGTCGAAAAAGAGCTCGCTAGGTCGAAAACCCGAAAGGGCGGTTCTAGGCAAAATTTAGAGCGCAAAAGAAAAGCGTTAATACCCGAGCGAACCCTAGCCCGAACTACGTATGGGCCTGATTCCCTTTTCGCGAGGGATACGTAGGCAATCTCACACTGAGGTTCGGTCCTACATATCTCAAAAATCAAAATCCAAATTGACAAATCAGAATGTTTTCTCAAAGGCGCATGCGATTAACGAACCAAAAGGGGGAAACCCTTAATCAATCGATTTTATTCAGATTATTTCTTTATTACAAGCTGAGCATGAAAACAAAAAGCACGCCATTAAAACACTCTTTTTATTTCAAAAAGCGGCAAAGTAAGCACTCAACCCATCCTTGCTTCCACATCTCTCCTTAGCCATTTGCGGTACCTTCCGGTCGAAGCAATAGAGAAGAGTGGGTCACTTGGCTCAGTCGTACGAGCCTCCCACGATCGAACATAACTCCGAAGGCCCGGAATGGTGAAGGGAGGGAGACGAAGCACTTCAGAACCCGGTGGCGGTACTTCTTGGTTAAGTCCAAACTGACGGAGGATGCGGGAGGGTAAGTAGAAGGAGAAGCCTGTCAAGCCAGCCACAAGCACGTGCGTCGAACCCATGTTACCAGTAGTCATAGCGGGAAGCCTCAGCCAATGGCACCGCCAAACAATGTCATCTTCCTCGGCAGAAGCAAGGAAATCAGCCCAGTCATCTTCATTACTATACATCGCTAGAAAGGGACGATTCCATCCGCTTGCACGATACCACCAGCCATTGGCCGGAGGTGTCAGCAGACTCAACTTGTCACAAAGCCACATCTACCCAAAACGAGAGAAAACAAGTAAGGAGCCAGATAAAACCTAAACCGAGCGTTGAGGTAAAATGAATGAGAGAAATAGAAAAAGGAGAGCTGAGTGAGGTCCCTAACCTGCAGCAACAGCGGGCTACCACCAAAAACCCTTGTGCGACCAGCATGGACAGCATCTAACCCCATCAAGGTTTCAACAAGAAGCAAGGGTGCAACATCCTTGCGAGCCTCAATCTGAGAAGCAACACCCACCAATAAAGAACTGGGCTGACCAACGGACGGAACCAGCAGGAAAGCCGCCAAGAGACAAATGCAACAAGCCATCATTCGACGTCCTTGATACTCAAAGTCTGTCAAGTCTCCAGGTGGACTGAATCTCTCGTACAGCTGCACAATGTTGATGGCATTGCCCCTAGTGAGAAACTCAGCGGTATTTCCGCTAACACCTAGCTTGGCTTTCAGAAGGTTCTTCATGCTCTCCCGGATCATTGGAACAATTGGCTCAGTGGAATCGTGACTTCCAAGGTAGGCATGGAATTCCTCGACGGTGGGGCACAGCTCTTGAGAACCAAAGCGAAAGACATGCACTTCGGGATCCCAAAAGCGCGCCGCCGTATGTAGCAAGACAGGACGGATTGCGACCTCTCGGAGATGCCTTAAGGCGTAAAGTCAGTGTCCTCAGAAGTTCAGCTAGTCGATGCCTTCAAGACTGTCCAACCAAGGTCGAAGCAAGGCTTGGTTAAGCAAGGCCATGAGTAGGATGGATTTTTGGAAGAAGAATGATGAAATGAAGTATGAAGGGCTTGCCAAAGCATGACTCTGTATTTATAGAGGCCTGGGGGGTACAATGCTACTTCCCACCAGCCTTGGAACTCATCAAGCTTAACATTTTTAAGACAATTTCAAAAATTCAAACTTTGGAAGTTTGAAAAAGTGTTGGAAAAGCTCAAGTCTTGCTTTGGGAAGCCATTTCTCCTGGGAAACAGATAGTGCAAGGTTACTAGGCACCTTGGAAGTGTGCATGCAGAAGAAAACGACATGGGAGTAGCCAGTGAGTGGCATTGGGAAGCAACAGGGGACTGCAGACAGCAGCAATCCCGAGCGCTCAGGAGTGAAGTCCCAAGCACTCGAGACCACTCTCGAGCGCTCAAGAGTTCTGCTGTTTTGCAGCAGGTTCTGATTCTCAACCTTTCAACCTCAATACAACAGCGTGAAGGCATGCAGCTCAGTTCAGAAGACTCTCAACTCGTACCTAGGGGATACAGCAGTTTCTGTTATGTGTTTTCTTGTGTATTCGTCCATTTTCCTCAAAAATACCAAGATTTCCAAGGTTTTCATTCCGCGAATATGTCAAATTCCACGTTAAGCGTATTTGATTGAGTCCAGTGATGCATATAAGTCACAATGTGCATTAGTGACTGTATGGCATGATCAAACGCGCGTTAACGCTCTTAGTTTGAGTTTTCGTTGTTCATTTGTCTCAAAATCATCATTTTCTAGTATAAGTGAAGGTTAATCCGTGTGTCAAGGGCATTTTGGTAATTCTAGCGATCCTCGCAGGTCACAACACTCAGTGTCAACCGCACAGTGCGCTATGTTACGATCAAAAGCCCTTAAGTCTAGGTTTCATGGTCGATTGCTCTAAAAATTAGCTGTTGTGTGTCAATGTCGAGTTTTCATTCTTACTTTGAGAGTATCGGTTGAAATTCGCGTGCTCTTTACTTTCTTTCAAGCTAGACGAGCATATTTCATAAAATACAATTCTATAAAGGAAGTGCGAACGAGTCCAAAAGAGCGAAGTGCAAGTTGTCATAAATAAATACGGTATTTACAATGAGTAAGGAAGGAAGTACAAAAGCTGGGGCAAACACACGCCCAATCCTAACTACCGGGGCACGCAGGCCCAAACAAAATCAAGGCACACAGGCCTAGAAGCTACAACCACAACTGGCATGCAGGCCTATGTACAAGAAGCTAGCAAAGCAAAAACCTAAGGCTCAGGCTCGACGTGTCCTCTTCTGCTGATGGCCCTCGGGCTCCGTGCTCTCACTCTCGTCGCCGTCGTCGCTGTCGTCTGCGCTAGGAGAGCCAGAGGCAGTCTCCGAGTCTGTCGTCCCTAAAATGCACGACTCGGAGGACTCCTCTGTCTCCTCCTCCTCCTCTGACTCCACGTGAGCGACTCTCCGCTGGGACGCCGCCCTGGGCAAAACCTCGAACTGTCTAGCCTCCGCAGCGGGCCGCGACACTCTCTGTGTCCCTCGTCCTCGTGTGCTGGCGGAAGCCGGAGAGCTCGTGGTAGCCTGAGGCCGTGCCCTGGCCGAACGTCGTGGCTACACCTGCATATCACAAGCATGCGATCATTCTATGCATATTTGAAATTCAATTGATTCATTAAAAGTTCTATGCATGCATTTTTCATACCTGCGGAGCAACAGGAGAAACAGGCTCAGGGACGGGTCTAGTCTGCAGGACCCTCCCTCTCGCACAGCCCTTCAACAGATGGCGCATTCCCACCATCAGCATTATGGCCGTCTCAGCCCACTCTCGCGGCACCTGTAGTACTCAAGAATCAGAAAAGTGCAAGCAGGAATCATTTAAAGCAATCAAGAGTGCGAATTCGTTTATACCTAAGCAGGCAACCACGGGACGTCTATCAACTCCCGCGCACCACTAGGCCCAGTCACGCCTATCGTCCACTCTAGCGTCGGCAGCACAGTCGAACCTGACGCCTCCGTCGTCTCCGGCACCCTTGTGCCACTCTCCCCTCCGCCTGGTGGACTGACGCCTCGACCACCAGCAGGCTGTCTACCGCCTCGCCCCCTACCTCGTGCGGACCGGCCGCCACGGCCCCGCACCCCAGCCTCTCCTCCAGCACCAGGGCCTCACCCTCCCTCAGCTACTCGCCGCTCTAGCTCTGCCTCCACTCCAAGACTTGTGGCCAGGTACTGGCCTACGTAAGCTGCGTAGTCCAAAGTGCGTCGTAGGTGCCTCTCCAAGTCTGTATCCGGCACAATGAACAGCTCAAGCTCAGCACGGGTATAGGACTCTGTCCTCTGCACGCGTGGAGGAAGCAGCCCGGGCACTACAAACGCTGGAAGACCAAGCGACTACCGAGTCACCCGATCTCCCAGGTACCACTGCCAACCCAGGGGGCACTCCAGCAAGACCCTACTCCGTGTCACCTCCCGGCTCCTAGGAAGGAACTCAGCCTCCACCCTGGCCCAACGATCACATGTCAATTTTTGGAACATCAATAAAGGCATACATCGAATGTGAAGAGAAATGAAAACGGCAAATCATACCGCGACTCCAGTCAGGTTATCCAACCAACGCCTGAAAGTCATCACCTCCCATCTCCTCTCCTTTGTCCTCCTGTAAGCCTTACCCCACGCGAGCCCGCGAGGAAGCAAACCAGGATCTCGGCACGTGTTCTCAGGAGGGAACATCCCTAGTACCTCATAGGCCCAAAGCTGCAAAATTTCGGTATTAAAATCAGTTCAGCACATAATTCGAATCAATAAGCAGTCGAAAGCAGGATAAAAGCAATAATTTGAAACCATACCTCAACGATCCTCCAGTAATCGCCGACCGTGTTGCCCACTCTGCGTGAGGCAGCCCCTAGGAAGCAGTAGAGGGTGCACAGGGCACCCCCTCCCCAAACGAACCGTCCAGCCTGCCTCAAGTCGACCAGGCCCGCCAAGTAGCAGAGGTGCACTCGCGACCACCTATTCGGGTACAGAGAAGCCCCGAATAGGTAAAGCAGGTACGCCCGGGCCATCCTCGCCGCCTCCTCGTCATCTGCGGGCTCGTGGTCCCAGTACTCCACGAACTGCCCGTACGCCGCCATCCCTCCGCTGTGCCGTGGGACCCACCCAAGGAACCACCGCAAAGCCGCGTCATCCAGTACTAGGCTCGAGTCGTAGGGGATCGGCTCTCCTCCCACTCTCAGCCCTGTGATCGCTGCAAAGTCAAGAGGTGTCAGCGTCATCTCCCCGAACCGGAGGTGGAAGGTGTTGGTGGTATCCCACCACCTCTCGGTCAACGCCGTAAGCACGGCGCGGTCTACCCTCACTGCCATCATCAGCTGGATGAATGGCCCGAAACCCGCCGCCTCCACCAACTCCCGTACTCTCTCGGGCAGCCCCTTGAAGTACTTCAGCGAGTTAGCTGAGCTCCCGTGGCCGTACACGTCTGTCGTGCGCTGTTTCAACAGAGTAAAGAAATGGCATTAACATCAACAATCAATATAGCAATTTTCAGAACAATTCAAGTGTCGAATTCAAGAGTTACAAGTCGTCGAAAGCTTACCGTGGTCTTGCCCGAAGAGATGTGTGAGTCGCGGTCTCGGAGAAGTAGGTCCTCGGGGTAGTCAGCTCGAGCGGGGACGTAGCTGTCCATCCCCACCGGCTCGAAGAAGTGAACCTGGGGAGCGTAAGTCGCAATCGCGAACCTAACACGCTCCCCTCCCAAGTAAGCCTTCACCTCGTCGACTGCGGTGACCCGCGCCTCAGCCGCCACCTCCGGCTCCAGCCTCTCCATCTCCTCCACCTCCTCCTCCTCAACCCCGTGACCTCCCGTGTCCGACGCCCCCGCGCCGCTCAGCAAAGCCCCTAGCAGCAGCGCTGAGGCCCGGCCCTCCGGAGTCTCAGCACTCCTCAGCACGGCCGCAACCTCCGAGCCAAGGCCGAGTGCGTCTAGTATATCCCGTGGCTCCGCGGAGTCCAGGAAGTCACCCTCCTCGAAGGGAACGGGGTGTGAGGCCCCAATCCCGCTGTCTCCTCCCCTCTGTACCGCCACTGTCGATCTCAAGGCGGGGGTGGCCACAACGCGTCCACCCACCACCGCCTCGTCGGCCTGTCGCTCGTCGCGGGCCCGATCCACGGCCGCAAATAACTCCTCCAGAGTAGGAGTAGGTGGAGTGACCGCGGCCCCACCTCCGCTGCCTGAGGCTCCACCCCGGCTGCCCAAGGCATCTCCACCTCCGTCGGCCTGACTCCCACCTATGTCATGCTCAGCCTCGACCCCTCCGGCATCCCCAATCACCGTAGAACTTCCACGGGCCTCCTCTACCGCCGTAGGATCACCACCAACGCCACCCACCGCCATTGTGACCTCACTAATACCCCCCTCGTCGCCGGGCGTAGCCACGCTACCGCCGGCCTCACCCATTGCCGCCGCACCATCACCGGGCACAGCCACCCCGCCGCGGGCTTCACCCACCGCCGACCTGTCCTCGCCGCCGGCTAGCACCTCACCTACCCCCACCCACGAAGCCTTCGGCCCTTTCTTCCGTACTTCGTAAATCACCACCGCCCACCGGAATATCGTCGTAATTTCGAGATCTCTAAAGTCTGCAATTTCAGTCAAGAAGAGGAGAGATCAGTCGAGAGAGAGAGAGAGAGAGAGAGAGATTCTGGAAGAGAGATTGAGAGAGGAATCGTCGAGAATAGGAGAGAGCAGAAACCGTCGACCATTCTGGTTCGCGAGCGCTCGAGAATTGGAATTTGTGCTCAGATCGAAGAAGAAGGTGAAAGGAGTGGCGGGCCCCAGTCGCGGTCCCGAGCGCTCGACACCACTCCCGAGCGCTCGGGAGTGGTCCCAAGCGCTCGACTTTGTTTTTCGGACGCCGTGCCGAAATATTCGATTCCCTGTTTATTCCGCTTTTTGTCGATTGTTGCAATGTCGAGGCTTTTTACAAAATCAATCTCAGTCCTGATTTTTTTTTGTTCGTATCAAAACAGAGCAATTGATCACGAACTTCAGTCGATTATACACTTTTGGTTCACGTTTGAAAAATGCTTTTTATGTCGAAGTCGATCAAAATAGTCTAATCATTTCAATTTCACTGCATTCGCAGAATGTTTTATCCTCGTTTTTTTTCCACCAAACAGAGTAGCAGGTGGACTCTCCGTGCATTTTTCATATCAATGATTTGTCGATACTTTCTCGTGCATGCATTACACGTGTTTGCATTTGCCCCAAAGAACTACGCTGGTCTGATCCCTGCAGAAAAGGGTACGTAGGCAGTCCGAAAGGACACGACCTCATGCATTGAATGTTGGTGTCTTCACTCGCATTTGTGTTTTGAATTGAGGATTTGACTTGGCTCGAATTGGGCTGTCTCAATCTTTGGACGGCACTCGTATCCAGACATGATGCCGAGGGTCGCCCAAAGAGGGGCAACTGTAGACACCCCAATTTGAACTTGTCAAAATTCCTTAATTTGTGGCCCTGAGGGGATGATGAATTTGGATCGAAACAAGCCTCGTACCATTTGAGACTTTGCTCCTTGAAGGATTTGAAAAGGAAATAAAAATGGTCAAAATCATTTCCAAGCGCTTGGGAGCAGTCCCGAGCGCTCCAAACTATTTTTCAAAACCACTGGCCTGGCTCACTCTCGAGCGCTCGAGAGTGAAGTCCCAAGCGCTCGAGACCACTCCCGAGCGCTCGAGACTGCTGTGTTGCCCAATGGATGATGAGATCTCCCACTATCCATGCAAGCCATCATTACAGACGGCTGGTCCTGGGTATTTTCCGGTATACACTCCACCTCAGTCAGACTGAGTCAGAGCTGGGATTTCCCCCTCCAACCAAATGTTTTTGTTTCATTTCATTTCAAAATGGGACCATAGGTTATCTTAGCCTATATATATGCCTCATTTTCTGCTGAAAAAGGGGGGCTACGAAATTTTCTCTCTCTAAACCACCCACCTCTTTCTCTTCTTCAAGGCAAAAAACTTTCAAACTCAAACTCACTTTTCAAACTTCAAAGGTTTTGAAAATCATCAAGGAAAAGGGCAAGAAATCCAGAACACTCCCTGCTTCTGATCTCTTGTGTTTTTCACTCTGCATTCATTTTTCAAAGTCATCCAAAGAGCAAGGTGTCAAGCAAAAGGTAGAAATCTTTACCTTTGATCTCAAACATAGAGGCTGTCTTTCCTTTCTGAGGGGGGTCTCTCAGCCTGACCCAGTCTTCAATACTGGGTGCATGGTTGGGAGACCTTAGTGTAAAAACAAGAGCAAAGGGTGCACAAAAAAAGAAAAACATTTTTTTCAAAACCCCTACTGGAAACACTCTCGAGCGCTCGGGAGTGCTCCCGAGCGCTCGGGACTGTTTCCAGTCCCATACATGGCATTTTGATAAGCAGTAGGCTGGGGGTGAGGTGCACTTTCAAATAAAATGGTTTTATTCTGGCATGCAGACACAGAAAATCGTTTTTCCTAAAACAGAAGTGTTTCTTACAAATTTTTAAGTAAGAACAAGGTCTTCCAAAGTTAAAAATAAGATTTTCTCTTGTTAAAGGTCAAAACAAAGGTACTTGCATGCTAAAATAATGTCATTTCCTGTTTGAAACCAAGCTGACATGCAGCTCACTCCCAAGCGCTTGGAACCATTCCCGAGCGCTCGGGAGTGCATGCATGTCGCTGCATTCCATTTTCCCCCAGTTTGCTATATTTTATGATTTCTGCATGCATGAATGTGTCCATTTGCTCTTTTAAAGTTGTAGATCTAATTTTATTGAGGCAGGGATGCATGATTTGAGGGATTAAGGGCCTATCTCAGTCTGTCAAGTCCTCTGTTGAGCCCATAGCATGCTTAAATTTATTTCAGTTTACAAGTTTTTGCATTATATCTTGTCAGTACTAACAAAATTTGCAGGTTGTGAGTGTCAGCACTCCCAAGCGCTCGGGACCACTCCCGAGCGCTCGAGAGTGAGTCCAGTGACAGGGTTCCATTTTCTGTCATTTTGTTTATCATGCATGGCCATTTTATCACCCTCCTGTACATATGCACATGCATGCACTTCTTATGTGTTATAACTGTGGATACATGCTAGCTGGTTTAACGAAACAAAATCCCTTTTGAAAAATCCCACAAACGTTTAGTAGAGACGGACATCGCGTCGGGCGAGGGGGGTGCCTTAAAACCCTTCCCCCCTCGTAACATGGCTTCCGAACCCTCAAATAATCTCTGGTTTTCAAATTCAATCAATCATTTTCGAAACAAAACGGTTTCTCGGGTGATAAACCATAAATCCGGGTGGCGACTCTTCAAACCATTTTTCGAATCGATCCAAAAGACGAGGCGTGCGATTTTCATTGGGCTGCCCCGATCCACCCGGGGCTGTGGTAGCCCACACTTCCAAGCCAATTTCTCTCTCTCAATTACACAATATTTGATTTCCTATTTTACCCAAAAAAATATTTGATTTCCTAAAACAGATGCTCTAGAAAGGAAACACAATAAATTACAACTCAATTAATGGGCTACAAACCAAAAGGGGTTTTTGTCATGGGATTTGCCAAAATATGGACCTTACACCTATACGCAAGACAGGATTGTATAGATTAGAAAGTTCAAAAATACGATTACCTGAAGATTTGGTGACAACTTCAGTTGATGTGTCCCATCGGGGTAACACAAATAAACAGATGGGGAGATTGACGGGTGGGCATTGGGATAGAGAGTGTGTGTGTATATAAACACCTAAAGACACGCATACAACATAAAAAAACAGTCAGTCCTACTTTCAATCATTGTCATTTCCAAGTATCATCCCCGACACACATACAACCATTCGTAGTTTCCCAAGTCTTGTTACTATCCATACACCAAACCATTCCCAATATTTTTTTTCTCACTAGACTTGAAGAAAGTCCCCCACATTTTAATTATATTGTCCCAGTGTGCATTAATACAAAATAATTTATTCCAAGATTGATTTTCTGTAACACTAAATACCTAAAGATAAAAAACACTATCATCTAGAACGAAAGTGAACGAATAAATACAGAAAGACAACAAACACTATCATCTAAGTACCAAAAGAAAACGAATATGACGGAGACACCCGTTACCGAACAACATAGCACGAAAGTTCCGTAATCGAATGTATGCTCGACTGTAACTCTATGGTTTATAAGCCCCAATTTTATTTAAGGTTTATGTTTTCTAAGGTTTGTAAGCCCTAATATCATATTCTAATCTATAATTGCAAAATCCAAATCACGGATTATCTGATTAGAATTCTATGGTATTCCAACCTTTCTTCAAGCAATCATCTTTTTTCATTAAGCATGATGGGAGTCCACCCAATTTTCGTTAGAGCAAATCGTAGTGTCCACCCCGTTTTGGTAAAAATAACATAGTTAGCAAAAGGGGAAAAACTATAAAAAGAGGGTGAGATTGATGGATACCTTACGTGCATGAAATATCAGGAAACTAAGACACCGGCGATTTCAAATCTGAAAGCAAAGATAGGATTAGATGTGAGAGAATTGGATGTAGTACATTCAACTTAGAAAGCACACTCCCCCTATGATTGAAGCACTAAATTTGTAAAATATTGGACTACATACTTGCAAAGACAGGATTTGATGCAAGTGAATCCGAAAAGAAAAGAAACCAATGCGCAATACAGGATTGTATAGATTAGAAAGTTCAAAAATGCGATTACCTGCAGATTTTGTGGCAATTTCGGTTGGTTGTGTCCCCTCGGGGTTACATAGAGAAACAGATGGTGAGATTGCGAGTGGGGGTTGAGAGAGAAAGAGAGAGTATGTATATAAACACCTTAAGACAACAAATGCAACCATCTACGTACTTAAAACACCATGCTCAGAAAACATTTAAAAAAAAAAAACCAACAATAAACTGTCATTCCTACTTTCAATCAATATCATTTCAAAGTATGTGCCCTAACACGCATACAACCACTCGTAGTATCCCAAATCTTGTTACTATCCATACACTAAACCATTCCCAATATTTTTTTTTTCACTAGACTTGAAGGAAGTCCCCCACATTACATTTATATTGTCCGAGTGTGCATTAATAAAAAATATTATATTCCAAGATTGATTTTGTGTAACAGTAAATACTTAAGGATAACAAACACCATCATCTAGAACGAAAGAGAACGAATAAAAACTTAAAGACAACAAATACTATCATCTAAATACCAAAAGAGAATAAATATAACGGAGACACCCATTACCGAATAACATAGCACGAAAGTTCCGTATTTCAATGTATGTTCGACTGTAATTTTAAGATTTATAAGCCCCTGTGTAATTTAAGGTTTATCTTTTCTAAGGTTTATAAGCCCTAATATCATATTCTAATCTATAATTGCAAAATCCAATTCACTATTTAGCTTATTAGAATTCTATAGTATTCCAACCTTACGGCAAACAATCTTCTTTTTCCATTAAGTTTCAAGGAAGTCCACCCGTAAGAGAAAATGGCATTGTCCACCCCGTTTTGGTAAAAATAACATAGTTAGCAAAAGGGGAAAAACAATAACAGAGGGTGAGATTGGTGGATACCTTACGTGCATAAAATATCAAGAAACTAGGACACCGATCATTTCAAATTTGTAAGCAAAGACAGGATTAGATGCGAGAGAATTGGATGTAGCACATTCAACTTAGAAAGCACACTCCCCCTATGATTGAAGCACTAAATTTTACAAAATATTGGACTACATACTTGCAAAAAACAGGATTAGATGCAAATAAATCCGGAAAAAAAAAAAAAACCGACACGCAACACTGAATTGTATAGATTAGAAAGTTTTAAAATGCAATTACCTACAGATCTGGTGGCAATTTCGGTTGGTGGTGTCCCCTTGGGGTAACATAGAAAAACGGATTGTGAGATTAACGGGTGGGGGTTGAGAAAGGAAGAGAGAGAAAATGTATATTAACTCCTAAAGACAACAAATACAACCATCCACATACCTAAAACACCACACTCTTAGAACATTAAAAAAAAACAAGTCATTCCTTCTTTCAATCATTTCATTTCCAAGTATCAGCCCCGACACGCATACAACCACTCATTGTATACCAAGTGTATTTACTATCCATATACCAAACCCTTCCCAATAATTTTTTCCCACTAGACTTCAAAGAGAACAAATAAATACCTAAAGACAACGAACACTATCATCTAAATACCAAAAGAGAACGAATATGACGGAGACACCCATTACCGAACAACATAGCACAAAAGTTCCGTAATCGAATGTATGCTCGACTGTAATTATAAGCCCTAATATCGTATTCTAACCTATATTAGCAAAATCCAATCTCTGATTAGCTAATTAGAATTCTACGGTATTTTTTTTTTGGGTAAATTAGCTTGAAATTAAAAAAGATTAACCGAATGTACAGCCTACAAGGGGCATACCCCAGGAGGAAAAGAAGAGTAAAATAAGAAAAGTGAAAAAAGTGAGATAAACCATGCACAACCCGCATGGAGAGTAATGTAGAATAAAGTAGAAACAAGGTACAATGTGATTTGTCATCATACCCCATTGCTCTATCCAACTATGAGAAGGAAGTACAACGGGGTATGATACAAAGTGCTACAAGAAGTAGAGAAAAAATGAAATCAAACTACTGCCTGGCACATCCCGCCAGGCTAGGAAATAAAATCAAAAGTCATAGTCGAAAATGACCGAATGTTAACCAACACATAGAACAAGCAGAGCATAGTAAATCGGCATCAAGGGAAGGTTGAACAGCTACTACAAGGGAACAAGGCACCAAGAAGTGAATCAAACCAGAGATGTCAGCATCCGACAGGGGCCCCACCCTGCACACCACACCTAATCCATCCAGCCTAATACACCCTCAACCAAGCCCAAAGGCTCACTAGAAAACAACTTGCCCTCAGCCAACAACCAATCACCAAAGTTCCATAGATGGGATAAGCAACCACGAAACTAAAACTCCAACCGAACCCAGAGTGACAAGCAAAGCACCCTCAACTAAAAGAACAGCTACTACAGAGGGACCAGGCACCGAGAAGAGGCTCGAATTGGAGATGTCGGCATCCGACAAGGCTACCCTCCCAAGTACCCTGCACACCACACCCATTCCATCTAGACTACTACCCTCATCCTAATCCCCAAGGCTCGCTATAATCTAAAAGAGGGACAGAATGAGGAGCCACAAAATGAGCCCACTCGAACCGCAGGAGAAACCAAGCTGCCCTTTTCGATCAGAGCACTACCACCAATCTAATCAATGACAGCCTGGGAGGCTACCCGTTTCAATCAGAGCACGGCCACCAATCTAGTCAATGACAGCCCGAAGCTATCCCTTTCGATCAGAGCACTACTACCAATCTAGTCGAAGATAACCCCAGTCTCACCACACTAAGCTAAAGAACTAGGACAGTGAAACAAAGAATCATGGAATTAATGGAGCTCCACAATAAGTTGTACAGCATTTGAGCCCCAAACTGGGCAATTTGTGCCCAGTAACTAAACTGGGCGTACATTCAGATAGATGACTGCCAAATAGATACACTCGATCTCAGTCCAACAGTTGACTGCCCGATCGAGTGTTTCAATATGAATCTACAAGTAGAAATAATATTGCAGCCAATTAGACTGCCCAAATCATAGCGATCTTAATCAATCAAGGTATACCTCTTCGTACGTCACCGACAGCTTTTATCTGTGATTTCCAGCCCAATCCGAATAAACCGGCTGCTGGATTGAACTTGCCGTAACCCGAGGTTGGTAGCGACGACCACCATGGCTGGCAAGTAACCCGAGGTTGTTGCCGATGAAGCTCAGCGCTAATCCCGCCGTCGCCGAAAAGAAAACTCACCACTGCCCTCCGCCAAGTACAGCTAGAGCAGCTACGGCGGAGCTGAGATAGGGTCGCCGGTGATACCGTTTGCCGTAAAAGGATCCACGCGCTTGGATCTCGGTGAGTGGACCCACGGCTGTGGGTCATACCCCGTTCCTGATTCTGAGTTCCGATCTCAGAATCGGAACTTAATACTCCAGTGCTGGTTTTACACCTAGTCGATTAGATTGCTGGTGTTGATTTCTACGACGTCCATGGCCATGGATGACCCTTATTGTTGCCCTGAAAACCACAGCTGTCGGTAGCCGAGCTCGAGAGCTTGAAGGATGCTCCGATTATGGTTGAGAAATCAGATAAGAAGCTGGGTCCAGATCTAAACGGAGTTGCCCCACCACGAACGGCGAGACGCCGACCTCCACCGTGTACTCCAGCTCAGTTACTCCGATATTGGGTTCAGCTCTATTTTGGACTGTTGAACCCCCATTTGAAATGCTTGATGTGGGAATCGGATCTCCAGTTGGGTACGTAGCTGAAGATGAGTTGTTGAGAACAAAACCCAGTAGTTGAAGAGTTCCGATGAGAGCAATTGGCTGTTAAGATCAACCCACGGCCGAGATGAACTCTTGATGCGGACTGAGGTGAGCTTGGCCATGGAAGATTATCCCACGGCTGGAATCCGTGATGTACCCACAACTGGACAGCTAAACCCATCCCGTACTAGTGCCGAGTGGAGCTTTTTTTTTTTTTTTTTTTTGGGTAAATTAGCTTGAAATTAAAAAAGGTTAAGCGAATGTACAGCCTACAAGGAGCATACCCCAGGAGGAAAAGAAAGGAAAAAAAAAACAAGAATGATAAAAGTACGGTAACCATGCACAACCCGCATGGAGAGTAAAATAAGGTGACATGTGATACAAATGGATCTGAATAGAACTATGAAATGTACTGAAATGAAATTGAACTACTCCTGGCACAACCCGCTAGGCTAGGAAATAAAGTAAATGAAGTAGATAGTCATGGTCAACGAGGACTACATGATAACCAGCGCTGAGGAGAGATCCTCCTCCTCCTAGGCTGGGCTAAGAAAACCAAGACCCGAGACTTCCATCACCCCAAAGCAAGCATAATATCCACTCAACAGAAGTCAACTACTACAGAGGAACTCGGCCTGAGAGAGGCTCGACCAGGGATGACGGCATCCGACAAGGCTACCCTACTAAGTACGCTGCACACCACGCCCATTCCACCCAGACTACTACAACCTCGCCCAAATCCCCTAGGCTCGCTAACGACTCAAAGCGGAACAGAAAGAGAGGCCACCAAAAGTAGCCACTCGAACCTCAAGTGGACCAAGCTGCTCTTTTCGATCAGTGCAAACCACTAAATCTAATCAGAAACAAACTGCAAAGCTACCCCTTTCGATCAGTGAGGATCTACCAATCTAGTCAATGACAGCTCCGGCAACTACCTTGCTCAATCAAACTCCATCCATAATCTAATCATCGGCACCTACAGCTGCTGCTACTGCGGACAACCCCTTAACTAGGATAGAGTCTAATCTAATCAATAATAGCCACGACCACAAGAATACTACACTCGACCTCAGAGCAAAAAAAACGCTGGTTCTAGGGATATAAAAGGCTCGACAACGAGCCCGACCCCCGATTTCAGTCCAACAGATGACCGCCTATCGGGGATCGCAGAGTCAAACAGTAAGCTGGCCCAAATGTCCAGCAACAAGACAAGATATAAATAATTGCATAGTGCAATGCAAACAATGCTACAATGCGCAAAATGAATAACGGTGAGAGAAATGGAACATCCCTCACTGCCCAACGGCTTGCCTGCCCGGGCTGGCCTGCCAACGGGCAGGCTGCTACCAGCCGGCTGGCTAGCCCTGCGGTAGTTGACCGGCGACGGCCTGGCCCCAATCTGGCCCACGGCTGTTGAGGCTATGGGTTGGCCGGGGCCGGCGAAAAACAGTGGAGCTTGAATTACCTCTGCCTCGGAATCTATGGTGGATTGCGGCTGATTTTTGGTAAGGGGAGTGCATTCTCTCTCTAGGTTTAGAGAGAGAAGCTCTCAACCCACCTCAAACCTTTCCCCTTACCTCTTTGTTAATTCTACGGCATTACGACCTTATTGTAAGCAATCTTCTTTTTTAGTTAAGCTTGAAAGGATTCCACGCAATTTTCGTAAGAGTAAATGGCAGTGTCCACCCTATTTATGTAAAAAAAAAACATAATTCGCAAAAGGTGAAAAATTATAACCGAGAGTGAGATTGGTGGACACCTTACGTGCATGGAATATAAAGAAACTAGGACACTGGGGATTTCAAAGGGAAAATTTCAATTAAACACATGTACTAACAAAATCCCCAAATTTAGACACCTGAACTTAAATTTATTTCAATTAAACACCTGTACTAACAAAATCTCCAAATTTATACCCCCGCCGTTATTCTCTGTCCCAAAAATTGCTAACATGGCATCTCCAACCCGTTTAAGTTGCCCTATTACACATATTTCCAACAAGGGACGATGCACCCAAGCGAATGTAAAGTACTTATACGTAGTGGGTGCATCGTCTCTTGTTGAAAATATGTGTAATAGGACAACTTAAACGAATTGGAGATGCCATGTTAGCAATTTTTGGGACAGAGAATAACGGCGGGAGTCTAAATTTGGGGATTTTGTTAGTACAGGTGTTTAATTGAAATAAACTTAAGTTCAGATGTTTAAATTTGGGGATTTTGTTAGTATAGGTGTTTAATTGAAATAAACTTAAGTTCAGGTGTCTCTGTGACATTTGGTGCAAAGTTCAGGTGTCATTTTGAAATTTTCCCGATTTCAAATCTACAAGCAAATACATGATTAGATGAAAAGGAATTGGATGTAGCACATTCAACTTTGGAACCACGCTCCCCAATGCTTGAAACACTAAATTTGAAAAATATTGCACAACATAACTGCAAAGACAGGATTAGAAGCAATTGAATCCGAAAAAAAAAGAAACCAATACGCAAGACACAATTGTAAAGATTAGAAAGTTCAAAAATACGATTACCTGCAGATTGGGTGACAACTTCGGTTGATGGTGTCCCCTCGGGGTAACATAAAGGGAGATTGACGGGTGCGGGTTGAGAGAGAGAGTGTGTGTATATAAAGACCTAAAGACAACAAATACAACCATTTGAATACCAACTGCTCTTATAACATAAAAAAAAAAAAAAAAACAGTTTGTCCGACTTTCAATCAATGTCATTTCCAAGTATCATCCCCGACACGCATACAACCACTCGTAATTTCCCAAGTCTTGTAACTATCCATACACCAAACCCTTCCCAATATTATTTTTCTCACTGGACTTGAAGATAGTCCCCCACATTTTAGTAATATTATCCGAGTGTGCAATAATACGAAATATTTTATTCCAAGATTGATTTTCTGTAACACTAAATACCTTAAGTTAACAAACACTATCATCTAGAACGAAAGAGAACGAATAAATACCATACGACAACAAACACTATCATCTAAGTACCAAAAGAAAACGAATATGACGGAGACACCTATTACCGAACAACATAGCTCGAAAGTTCCGTATTCGAATGTATGCTCAACTATAATTCTAAGGTCTATAAGCCCCAGTGTTATTTAAGGTTTATGTTTTCTAATGTTTATAAGCCCTAATATCATATTCTAATCTATAATTGCAAAATCCGAATCCGGATTAGCTGATTAGAATTCTATGGCATTCTAACCTCTTTTTTTTTTTTTTTTTGGTAACTTAGCTTGAAATTCAAAAAAGTTAAGCGAATGTACAGCCTACAAGGGGCATATCCCAGGAGGAAAAGAAAAGAAGAAGAAAAAAAACAAGATTGGCAAAAGTGCGGTAAACCATGCACAACCCGCATTGAGAATAATATGAAGTAAATACGTAACCATGCACAACCCACATGGGGAGTAATATAAAGTGAATACATAACAAAATGCCAAGTGTACTGAGATATATAAAAGTGAATGGTGGATACCCAATTTTCTAACCTTACAGCAAGCAATCATCTTTTTCTATTAAGCTTGAAGGGAGTCCACCCAATTTTCGTTTGAGCAAATGGTAGTGTCCACCCCGTTTTGGTAAAAATAACATAGTTAGCAAAAGAGGAAAAACTATAAGAGAGGGTGAGATTGGTGGATACCTTACGCGCAAGAAATATCAAGAAACTAGGACACCGACGATTTCAAATCTGCAAGCAAAGATAGGATTAGATGTGAGAGAATTGGATTAGCACATTCAACTTAGAAAGCACACTCCCCCTAAGATTGAAACACAAAATTTGAAAAATATTAGACTACATACTTGCAAAGACAGGATTTGATGCAAGTGAATCCGAAAAGAAAAGAAACCAATACGCAATACAAGATTGTATAGATTAGAAAGTTCAAAAATGTGATTACCTGCAGATTTAGTGGCAACTTCGGTTGGGGGTGTCCCCTCGGGGTAACATAGAGAAACAGATGGTGATATTGACGAATGGGGGGTGAGTGAAAGAGAGAGAGTATATAAACACCTAAAGACAACAAATATAACCATCTACATACCTTAAAAACCTTGCACTTAAAACACACACAAAAATAAAACAATCATTCCTACTTTCAGTCAATGTCATTTCAAAGTATGAGCCCCGACACGCATATAACCACGCGTAGTATCCCAAGTCTTGTTACTATCCTTAAACCAAACCCTTCCTAATATTTTTTTTCTCACTAGACTTCAAAAATTCCCCCACATTTAAATTATATTGTCCGAGTGTGCCTTAATACAAAATATTATATTCCAAGATTGATTTTCTGTAACACTAAATATCTGAAGATAACAAACACTATCATCTAAATACCAAAAGAGAACGAATATGACGGAGACACACATTACTCAACAACAGAGCATGAAAGTTCTGTATTCGAATTTATGCTCAAATGTAATTCTAAGGTTTATAAGCCCTAGTGTTATTTGAGATTTATGTTTTCTAAGGTTTATAAGCACTAATATCATATTCTAACCTAAAATTGCAAAATCCAAAAAACTGAATAGCTGATTAGAATTCTATGGTATTCCAACCTTACTGTAAGCAATCTTCTTTTCCATTAAGCTTGAAGGGAGTCCACTCAATTTTCGTAAGAGTAAATGGCAATGTCCACCCTGTTTTAGTAAAAATCACATAATTAGCAAAAGAGGAAAAACTATAACAGAAGGTAAGATTGGTGGATACCTTACGTGCATGAAATATCAAGAAACTAGGACACCAGTGATTTCAATTCTGCAAGCAAAGACAGGATTAGATGTGAGGGAATTAGATGGAGCACATTCAACTTAGAAACCACAATCCCCCTATGATTGAAGCACTAAATTTGAAAAATGTTGGACTACATAACTGCAAAGACATGCTCAGATGCAAGTAATTTCAAAAAAAAAAACAATACTTAACACATGATTGTATAGATTAGAAAGTTCAAAAATGCGATTACCTGCAAATTTAGTAGCAAATTCGATTGGTGGTGTCCCCTCAGGATAACATAGAGAAACAAATGGTGATGACGGGTGGGGTTGAGATAGAGAGTGTATATAAATACCTAAATACAACAAATACAACCGCCTACATACAGAAAACACCATGCTTTTAGAACATAAACAAAAAAAAAACCAAACGTCATTCCTACTTTCAATCTATGTCATTTCCAAGTATCATCCCGACCCGCATATAACCACTCGTAGTTTTCCAAGTCTTGTTACTATCCATACACCAATCTCTTCCTAATATTTTTTTCTCTCTCTAGACTTGAAGAAAAGTCCCCCCCATTTCTATTATATTGTCCGAGCGTGCATTAATACAAAATATTCTAATTCAAGATTGATTTTCTGTAACACTAAATACCTAAAGATAACAAACATATTATATTGTCTGAGCGTGCATTAATACAAAATATTCTAATTCAAGATTGATTTTCTGTAACACTAAATACCTACAGATAACAAACACTATCATCTAGAACGAAGGAGAACAAATAAATACCTAAAGACAACAAACACTATCATCTAAATACCAAAAGAGAACGAATATGACGGCGACACCATTACAGAACAACATAGCACGAAAGTTCCGTATTTGAATGTATGCTCGACTATAATTCTAAGGTTTAATAGCCCCAGTGTTATTTAAGGTTTATGTTTTCTAAGGATTATAAGCCCTAATATCATATTCCAACATATAATTGCAAAATCCAAATCTATGATTCGCTGATTAGAATTTTTTGGTATTCCAACCTTATTGTAAGCAATCTTCTTTTTTCAATAAGCTTGAAGGGAGTCCACCCAATAGTCATTAGAGTAAATGGCAGCGTCCACCCTATTTTGGTAAAAATAACATATTTAGCAAAATGGAAAAAACTATAACAAAGGGCTCAATTGGTGGATACCTTACATGCATGAAATATCAAGAAACTAGGACACCAATGATTTCAAATCTGCAAGCGAAGACATGATATGCGAGAGAATTGGATGTAACATATTCCACTTAGAAAACACAATCCCACTATGATTGAAGCACTAAAATTGGAAAATATTGGACTACATAGCTGCGAAAATAGGATTAGATGCAAGTGAATCCAGAAAAAAAAAAAAAAAACCCAATACGCAAGACAGGATTGTATAGATTAGAAAGTTCAAAAATGCGATTACCTGCAGATTTAGTGGCAACTTCAGTTGGTGGTGTCCCCTCGGAAGAACATAGAGAAACAGATGGTGAGATTGATGGGTGGGGGTTAAGAGAGAGAGATAGAGAGTGTATATAAATACCTAAATACAACCATCTACAAACCTAAAACAACATGCTCTTAGAACATATGAAAAAAAAAAAAAGAAAACAGTCATTCCTACTTTCAATCAATGTCATTTCTAAGTATCAACCCCGACACGCATATGGTCGTAGTATCCCAAGTCTTGTTACTATCCTTAAACCTAACCCTTCCCAATATTTTTTTTCTCACTAGACTTGAAAATTTCCGCCACATTTAAATTATATTGTCCGAGTGTGCATTACTACAAAATATAATATTCCAAGATTGATTTTCTGTAACACTAAATATTTAAAGATAACAAACACTATCATCTAAATATCAATAGAGAACGAATATGACGGAGACACCCATTACCGAACAACAGAGCTTGAAAGTTCCGTATTCGAATTTATGCTCGAATGTAATTCTAAGGTTTATAAGCCCCAGTGTTCTTTGAGGTTTATGTTTTCTAAGGTTTATAAGTCCTAATATCATATTCTAACATAAAATTGCAAAATCCAAATAACTGAATAGCTGATTAGAATTCTATGGTATTCCAACCTTACTGTAAGCAATCTTCTTTTCCATTAAGCTTGAAGGGAGTCCACTCAATTTTCGTAAGAGTAAATGGCAATGTCCACCCTGTTTTAGTAAAAATCACATAATTAGCAAAAGAGGAAAAACTGTAACAGAAGGTGAGATTGGTGGATATCTTACATGCATGAAATATCAAGAAACTAGGACACCATTGATTTCAAATCTGCAAGCAAAGACAGGATTAGATGTGAGGGAATTGAATGTAGCACATTCAACTTAGAAACCACAATCCCCCAATGATTGAAGCACTAAATTTGAAAAATGTTGGACTACATAACTGCAAAGACATGCTCAGATGCAAGTAATTTCGAAAAAAAAATAAAAAAACCAATACTTAACACATGATTGTATAGATTAGAAAGTTCAAAAATGCAATTACCTGCAGATTTAGTGACAACTTCGATTGGTGGTGTCCCCTCAGGGTAACGTAGAGGAACAATGGTGAGATTGACGGGTGGGGTTGAGACAGAGAGTGTATATAAATACCTAAATACAACAAATACAACCGTCTACATACATAAAACACCATGCTCTAAGAACATAAACAAAACAAAAAAAAAAAAAACCAAACGTCATTCCTACTTTCAATCATTGTCATTTCCAAGTATCAGCCCCGACCCGCATATAACCACTCGTAGTTTTCCAAGTCTTGTTACTATCCATACACCAATCTCTTCCCAATATTTTTTTTTTTTGGTAAATTAGCTCGAAATTAAAAGAGGTTAACCGAATGTACAGCCTACAAGGGGCATACCCCAGGAGGAAAAGAAAAAAAAAGTATTGAAAAAAGTGCGATAACCCATGCACAACCCGCATGGAGAGTAGGGTAAAGTAAATAACATAACAAAAGTGCCATGTGTGATGAGATCATATCCCCGTTGCACTATCCATCAAAAGGATAGTACAACGGGGAATAATATGAAGTGATACTTTTAGTAATAACTTGAAATTTAACTACTACAACTACCTGGCACATCCCGCCAGGCTAGAAATTAAAATAAGGTGAAATAGTCACGGCCAGAGATGGCCAAAAGATAACCAACACTGAGGACAAGCAGCAACATAGCAATACGGCAACAAGGAAAGCTGAACAGCTACTACAGAGGAACATGGCACCAAGAAGAGGCTCGAACCAGAGATGTCGGCATCTGACAGAGGGCCCCACCCTGCACACCACGCCCAATCCATCCGGCCTAATACTCCCTCATCCACGCCTAAGGCTCGCCAGAAAACAACCTGCTCTCAGCCAACTACCAGAAACCACAAACTCCAGAGAAGGGATAAGCAAACCAAGAAACTAATACTCCAACAAACCCAGTGAACAAGCATAATACCCACTTCTAAAAGAACAGCTACTACATAGGTACTAAAAGCCGAGAAGAGGCTCGAACTGGAGATGACGGCATCCGACAAGGCTACCCTCCCAAGTACCCTGCACACCACGCCCATTCCACCCAGACTACTACACCCTCAACCTAATCCCCTTGGCTCGCTAAAATCTAAAAGAGGGACAGAAAGAGGAGCTACAAAATGTGGCCACTCGACCCGCAGGAGAACCAAGCTACCCCTTTCGAACAGTGTACTACCACCAATCTAATCAATGACAGCCAGCGAAGCTACCTCTTTCAATCAGTGCACGACCACCAATCTAATCAATGGCAGCCTCAGAAGCTACCTTTTTCAATCAAAGCCCAACCACCGATCTAATCAAAGGCAGCCATAAAGTTACCCCTTTTCAATCAGCACAAGACTCCAATCTAATCAATGATAGCCCCGATCACAACCATACTATGCACAACCACCGGGCTAAAGAAGCAAAAAAACTAGGTATTTAAAGAAGCTCAACAGAGCTTGAACGATGAAACCAAAAAAATGGTTCCACAAAAACTAACAGCACACTGGCCCAACAGTCCAGCAACAACATTGACATTAAACAAATAATCTAACTAGCTCTCTAGTTCGCAAAACCACAACCAGTTAAATCGGACAGCAATTAGTAATTCAGTCAGTGACGACCTCCTTACCCACTGTTCGGGATCTGAAATCCGGCTCGCTGGATAAGTTTCCGGCAGCTGCGTAGATGTTCCCACAACCAAGGAACTGAGTATTGATTGATACCCAACTGAGAGATCTCTAGCTTGATTGAACTTGATAAACCAAACAAAAGTTTGGTGATTTTCTAAACCCAGTCAGCACCACCCACCAGACGCCGGACGCCGGCGATCAGGGATCACTGCACACCGCCGCACCAGGTCCAATGTTAGGCCCAACAGGGTTCACTTAGAGCCGATCAAACTGCTCCAAACAGCAGCAATTTCCCCGTTTACCTCGCTACTAGATGAAGATGAGAGCCCATTCTATACGGACTTGCTGGGAACAGCTCATTCTACCTCTTATCAGGGGCAAACTAGAATCCAACAGGTTGTCAATAGGAGACTTACAGATAGTCAAAGGACTGCCATGATTGCTGAGGTCACAGGCCTTGAAATTAAGGATACCTTTTGGGCTCTTAATCCTAGCAAAGCCCCTGGTCCTGATGGCTATAATGCTGGGTTCTTCAAAAAGGCTTGGCCTATCATTGGTCATGAAGTAACTGTAGCAGTTAAGACTTTCTTTAGGTCTGGTAAATTTTTTGGGTAGAACAGCTTGAAATTAAAAGGGGCTAACCGAATATACAGCCTACAAGGGGCATAGGCCCATTTCATGCTGTAATACCATTTACAAGTGCATCTCTAGGATACTGGCTAGAAGGTTGCAGACTGTCCTTCCAATGTTAATTGATCCTGTCCAATCAGGTTTTGTGAAAGGAAGGAGGATTGCGGATAATATTTTTCTAACTCAAGAGCTAATGAGAGGATATCATAAATCGTCACCATCTCCTCGATGTGCAATGAAAGTTGACATTATGAAGGCATATGATAATGTTAGGTGGGATTTCCTTTGGGATGTTCTATCCTCCATGAATTTTCATCCCACAATGATTAAGTGGCTCCAAGCTTGTATCTCCACTGCGAATTATTCCCTTAGCATCAATGGGGAGGTCACAGGCTACATTGTAGGACAAAAAGGACTTAGGCAGGGAGATCCCTTGTCTTCATACCTATTTGTGATTGTGATGGAGATTCTCACTTGTCTCCTAAGAGAGAAATCCCTCCTTCCAGATTTTCATTTTCATTGGAGATGTGGGCGTACCAAGCTTATAAATCTATGCTTTGCTGATGATCTTATGATCTTTTGCAAAGGAGATCTAACCTCTATCAGTCATATCCAGGATGCCCTCTCTGAATTCCAAAGCCTGTCGGGTCTCTCACCTAGCCCTGGAAAAAGTAGCATCTACTTTTCTGGGGTTAGTTTAACCACTAGAATGGCCATTTTGGATGCCCTTAAGTTCAAGGAGGGCTCACTGCCTATCAGATATCTTGGGGTGCCTCTCCTCTCTACAAAACTTAAAGCCTCTGATTGTCAGTCCTTAGTGGATAGCATAACTGCTAAAACTAAGTCATGGACTAATAGAGACCTCACGTATGCTGGCAGGGTCCAGTTGATTAAGAATGTATTGTTCTCCATTCAAACTTATTGGTCCTCCTTGTTTATCATCCCCAAAAAGGTGATCAAGGAGGTTGAGTCAATAGTTAGAGCTTTTCTATGGTCTGGTCCCGACCTTAGGAAAACGGGGGCTAAGGTATCTTGGGAGCATCTGTGTTCTCCGAAACAAGAGGGAGGCCTTGGTTTCAAATCCATGCAGGTTTGGAATAAGGCGGCCATTGCCAAACACATTTGGTTCCTTATTTCTAGGGGGGAACAATCAATGTGGTGTCAGTGGGTTAAATCTTATTTAATACGGGGTAGAAACTTTTGGAATCTGAATCTCTAGGGATTGCACATGGGTTTGGAGGAAACTTCTGCATCTCAGACCATTGGTGAGGCCATATATACTTAGTGTAATAGGTAATGGCTAATCCACCTCCTTGTGGTATGATAATTGGCATCCACTTGGTCCTTTGTTAGCCAAATTTGGTCCCAGAATTGCTTATGATTCTGGAATTCCAAAGGAGGCTACTGTGTCTCACATTATCCAAAATTCATGCTGGGCTTTTCCCATCACTCAAACTTTGGAGATCAATGAGGCAAGAAGTACTTTACCACCTCTTATTTCTTCCAGGTTGAGTAGGGATGATCATATTAGGTGGTCTCTCACTTCTAATGGCCAGTTCACAGTTGCTTCCCTTTGGGATAAACTAAGGACTCCCTTTCCAAAAGTTGGATGGCATAGGTTGGTGTGGTTCTCAGGTCACATTCCGAAATGTAGTTTTATCACTTGGATAGCTATTCAGGATAGGCTCTCCACTGCAGATAGGTTGGTGTCTTTTGGCCTTCCTATTCCTGCCCAATGTAGTTTTTGTCTGGACTATGAAAGTCACAATCACATATTCTTTAATTGCTCATTTACTAAGCAGGTGTGGGATTCTATTCAAACCAAATTACATGTCTCGTGGACATCTAGAACTTGGTCTGAATGGGTCTCTTTTCTCTCTAATTCTAGAGGGAAATCTATAAAGGCTATTATCACTAAATTGGCCTTTACAGTCACTATTTACTACGTCTGGAATGAAAGGAATGCCAGGATGTTCCAGGGCATGTCCTGTTCTTGGGAAGTTGTTGTTCATAAAATACTTTCAATGATGAGAACAAGGATTCTATCTCTGCCTAAACTCCAAGCAGAATGGATTGTGAATGACTGGTGTTAAATACTGTATGTTGTTTCTGCTGTGAGTATTTGTAAGCATTCTTCTTGTTTTCCTACCCTGACATGACAGGCTATAGCAGGATGTGCTCAAAGGAGGGACAGCAAGGGTCAAGGGCTGGCTCCTCTTGTCAGCAGTTCAGAAGGGCTAAGCAGTTATTGGGCTCCTATTACTTCTAAGTATTCAGGTAGTTAACTTACTCCCTTTGGCTGCCTTGGAATGTACAGCAGGTGTGTGTCCCTACTATATTGTGCGTTATCCCAGTGAGTTGTGTGCTGGTTCCCCATCAATCCTTGTGAGAGGAGGTAATAATTAGTGGGGGAGTCATGTGAGAATTAGTAGAGGGAGAAGGGGTTACCCAGCTCTTGGTTTTGTTCTTGAGAGTGAGAGGTGTGTGGTACTAGGGAGTAGTTCTGAGCTTCAGTTCTGCTCTGCTACTGCTACTGTTTGTGAGCTTCAGTAGTTGATCACCCTTGTGAGCTTCTGCTGCTAAGTTGTTGCAGTTTTGGGAATAGAGTTACAAGTTACACTATTGTAATTCTGTTATTCTGAGTTAGTTGTCTACTGCTGCACTGTTTTGGACAGCAGCAGCCTGTTGATTCTAGAGGTAGTGTTGGTTATTTTTGAGCTTGACTACAATGTTTGGGCATTTGTGTACTTGTGGAAGGTTCCAGCTTTATTGTGTATAACCTTGTCAGTGGTGTGCTGGCTAATCTGTCCTATGTTGTGTTGAGAACACCCTAGAGGTAGTTGTCTGCTGCTGCACTGTTCTGAACCTGATTTGCATGGTGTTATGGTGCATTTTCTACTGCACCTTCACTTGACTGGTTCTGTAGTGCATTTTCTGTTGCACCTCAGTGGATTAGGTGTTGGTGTCACTGTTTCTGCATTTTCTACATTTCGATGGTTCTGCAGTAAGTTGAGATACAATGTCAGTTGGTAGATACAGGGTCAGTTGTTAGTTGTTGTGGATTTTGGTTCAGTAAATGTTATTTCTGCTGTCCAATGCTTCCTGTTTTGATTGCCTAACCATAGGGGCTGTCGTGGGATCTCCCTTCGCAGAGGGGGAATTCCTCTGCAATTATGGTTCAGTTGGTAGTTTGTGCAGTTCAGAAGTCAAAGCTAGACTGCTGTCAATTATGATCCAATTATTCTGTTATGCTGGACTGCTGTCACTTCTGCTCAGTAGTTAGAGCTTCAGAAATCTGATCTGGTGGACCATTGCGTCTGCTGAGGGCTACCAGGTTCAAGGTATGAGAGGAGAGTATGCAAGGTTCAAGCTACAAGGTTCAGTTTAATGCATCTTGTGACGCATCAGTTCTGCACCAGTTCTGCACTCAGCTGCCCAGCTAGCAGCTATCACACAACTTTCATGTGTCCTTGTTGTGTCCCCAAGTCCAGCTGCCCAGTAGCTAGCTGCTTCAGAAGATACACAAGGAATTTTGTTTTGATCTGCTTTGGATATAATCAAATTCTGGTCTGGCCTGTCAGTATTGGGTAGGCTGCCTTTGAGTATTGTTATAAGGTACAATGTACAAATGGTATTACAAATGGATGTTGTAACTGGTTCCCTTTTGTAGATGGGTAGGAAACAAATGTTTTGTAGTTTGTTTTGTCTCCATCTAGTTTACAACAACCCAATCCTTGTAGCCACTTGGCTTAGTTTTCAATTTTGTTTTATTTTGTTTTCCTCCTGGGGTATGCCCCTTGTAGGCTGTATATTCGGTTAGCCCCCCCTTTTTTATTTCAAGCTGATTTACCTAAAAAAAAAGATGAGAGCCCATTTTTGAAACCCTCTTGAAACGATCGGAGCCAATGTAGATCTGAAAGTTCCATCGGAAGTTCCCTTCAGTTCCACACCACGCAATCCGTGAATGAATTTGACCGATCAGAGTATTGACCTCCTCTGATTCAGACCAGTGACGAGATATCCCCCTTTATCTGATTGATTTCTCTGATTGAACGGCTGAGAAACTTGCTGTTGATTTCTCCAGTTGCTGAAAGATGCAGACGAAAAAGAGAAAAACAGATCTGGAATACCACTACAGTAGCAGTCCATTACAGGTTCCGAATAGAGCTAAAATTACCTCAGAATCGGATCTCTGTAAAGTGGAATAGGGTACCGTGGTTTTGGTTTTTGTAAGGTTCCGAGAATCGGATCCATGGTGGGTTTGTAACAGGGGGAGTGCACCGAGCATGGATTAATACAAAATATTCTAATTCAAGATTGATTTTCTGTAACACTAAATACCTAAAGATAACAAACACTATCATCTAGAACGAAAGAGAACGAATAAATACCTCAAGACAACAAACACTATCATCTAAATACCAAAAGAGAACGAATATGACGGAGACACCCATTACCGAACAACATAGCTCGAAAGTTCCGTATTTGAATTTATGCTCGACTATAATTCTAAAGTTTATAAGCCCCAGTGTTATTTAAGGTTTATGTTTTCTAAGGTTTATAAGCCCTAATATCATTTTTTTTTTTGGATAAATTAGCTTGAAATTAAAAAGGGTTAACCGAATGTACAGCCTACAATGGGCATACCCCAGGAGGAAAAGGAAAGGAAAAAAAGAAGAATGAAAAAAGTGCGATAACCCATACACAACCCGCATGGAGAGTAGAGGAAAGTAAATAAAAATAACAAAAGTGCCAAGTGTGTTGAGATCATACCCCCGTTGCACCATCCATCAAGCAGAAAGATAGTACAACGGGGTATGATATAAAGTTATTTGAGTAGTAAAAACAAGAAATTGAACTACTACCTGGCACAACCTACCAGGCTAGGAAATAAAATAAAAGTCACGGCCAGAGATAACCAAATGATAACCAACATTGAGGACTAGCAGCAACATAGCAAACGGCATTAAGTGAAGCTGAATAGCTACTACAAAGGAACAAGGCGCCAAGAGAGGCTCGAACCAGAGATGACGACATCCGACAGGGGCCCCACCTTGCACACCACGCCCATTCCATCCGGCCTAATACTCCCTCATCCAAGCCTAAGGCTCGCCAGAAAACAACCCACTCTCAGCCAACTACCAATCACCACCGCCTCCAGAGATGGGATAAGCAAACCAAGAATCTAATACTCCAACCAAACCCAGAGATCAAGCATAATACCCACTTCTAAAAGAACAGCTACTACAGAGGGACTAGGAACCGAGAAGAGGCTCGAACTGGAGATGTCGGCATCCGACAAGGCTACCCTCCCAAGTACCTTGCACACCACGCCCATTCCATCCAGACTACTACACCCTCAACCTAATCCCCTAGGCTCGCTATAATCTAAAAGAGGGACAAAAAGAAGAACCACAAAAAAGTGGGCACTCAAACTGCAGGAGAACCAAGCTGCCCCTTTCGATCAGTGCACTACCACCAATCTAATCAATGACAGCCCGCGAAGCTATCCCTTTCAATCAGTGCTCAACCACCAATCTAATCAATGACAGCCCCGAAAGCTACCCTTTTCAATCAGAGCCCAACCACCGATCTAGTCAATGGTAGCATCAAAGCTACCCCTTTCAATCAGCACAAGACCCCAATCTAATCAATGATAGCCACAGTCACAACCATACTACGCACGACCACCGGACTAATGGAGCAAAGAAACTAGGAATTTAAAGAAGCTCAACAAAGAGCTTGATATTAACCCGATCTCAGTCCAATCAGTTGACTACCCATCGAGTTTGTCCAAATGAATCTACAGCTTGAAATAATTTGTAGCCAATTTATACTGTCTAATAACTTGGCATGAATCTCAGTGTCAAACAACACTAAATTTGATGATGGTGGTTGACATAAGCTAAGCAAATGCAAAGCTCAAATTTATACAGTCAGGGTATACCTCAAAAAAGGCACGCCCCAAATGCTCTGTCAACTGTCATTTTCCAGCACAAACCGGACAGACCAGCTGCTGGATTGAACTGATCTTGAAGTGGTGAACTAAGGTCCAATCGGGATGCCCAGGTGCAAATCGGATCTGAACCGTGAGCACCCAACCGAGTCAGAACCACACCACCGAAAGCACCCAAAGTTTGATGATTTTTGCTAAAACCCAATCAGAACCACACCCCCAGATGCCGCCGCTACCGCCGCATCAGATCCGATGTAGGCTAAACAGGGTTCACTCACTGCTGCTCTCCGAGACCGCCAGAGCTTGGGTTGAAACAAACCGTGCTAGGAATGAGCACGGCTCAGTGAGTCAAGACCCACTTTGAGAACCTTCTTCCGGCAGGACAACCGCCCTAGATCGACCAGTGGCTAGGACTTCCGGCGCGGTTGAGTCGGCCATAGTAACAGCCAACCAAACCCACCTCAAGTTCTGGCCATTGTGAGTCCGATGATGAGATATATATTACGAGTGGTAATAGATATGAAGCTGGTACAGTAAATGGAAAGCTCTGAATGGAGCTTAGATCCTCTGTGTAGTCATCTTGCCCTTCTGATTTGTATGCTCTGTTCGGAATCAGAGGTTGAATCACGGAGCTCCTTGATTAGAAAATTGATTGAACCACCAAATTTGAAAAATCGGTGGGTTTTGTATCAATAAATCTGGTTTTGTATCCAAAATCGGTACTGGTTTGGGGATTTCCGCTGTGAGATTGAATAGACCCACGGCAGGATTGTTGGGTTAAAGCTAAGATTTCCACTCACCTGGTGTGGAATCAGTTGTTGAAGAAAAAAATCCAGAAGTTGAGAAGTTCTGATCAAAGCTTACATTTACCTCTATATCAGATTTGGGGATGATTTGTGCAAAATCAGATGAATAACACCAGGGGAGTGCATTCTCTCTCTATTCCTAGAGAGAGAAGCTCTCAACCCGTTTTTGGACCTTGTTACTAATATCATATTCCAACATATAATTGCAAAATCCAAATCTATGATTAGCTGATTAGAATTTTTTGGTATTCCGACCTTACTGTAAGCAATCTTCTTTTTCCAATAAGCTTGAAGTGAGTCTACCCAATATTCGTTAGAGTAAATGGCAGTGTCCACCCTATTTTGGTAAAAATAACATATTTACCAAAATGGGAAAAACTATGACAGAGGGTGAGATTGGTGGATACCTTACATGCATGAAATATCAAGAAACTAGGATACCGGTGATTTCAAATCTGCAAGCGAAGACAGGATTAGATGCGAGAGAATTGGATGTAGCACATTCAACTTAGAAACCACACTCCCCCTAAGATTGAATCACTAAATTTTAAAAATATTGGACTACATAACTGCAAAGACAATGCAAGTGAATCCGGAAAAAAAGAAACCAATACGCAAGATAGGATTGTATAGATTAGAAAGTTCAAAAATACGATTACCTGCAGATTTAGTGGCAACTTCGGTTGGTGGTGTCCCCTCGGGGTAACATAGAGAAACAGATGGTGAGATTGACGAGTGGGGGTTGAAAGAGAGAGAAAGTGTATATAAATACCGAAATACAACCATCTACATTCCTATAACACCATGCTCTTAGGACATTAAAAAAAAAACACAGTCATTCCTACTTTCAATCAATGTCATTTCCAACTATCAGCCCCAACACATTTATAACCACTCGTAGTATCCCAAATTTTACTATCCAAAAACCAAACCCTTCCCAATATTTTTTTTCTGACTAGACTTGAAGAAAGTCCCACACATTTCAATTATATTGTCCGGGTGTGCATTAATACAAAATACTATATTCCAAGATTGATTTTCTGAAATACTAAATACCTAAAGATAACAAACACTATCATCTAGAACGAAAGAGAATGAATAAATACCAAAAAACAACAAACACTATCATCTAAATACCAAAAGAGAACGAATATGATGGAGACACCCATTACCGAACAACATAGCACGAAAGTTTTTTTTTTTTTTTGGGTAAAATAGCTTGAAATAGAAAAAAGAATAACCGGATATACAGCCTACAAGGGGCATACCCCAGGAGGAAAAGAAAAAGAAAACAAACAAGAGTAAGAAAATTGACAACGCCAAATGGCTACAAGGCTAGATGAGGAGCGATGTTTCCAATCCATCTGGAAAGGGGGAAAGAAAACAACACTAGTTAATACCAACAAAATAGACTACACCCATGTAAGGCTCTATCTGAGATGCAATTCCGTAGCAAAATAGAGCAGCTTGCTGTACAAGAAGAGAAGCTATATCAGAACAGCAGCTAGCAGCTGCAGTAGCAGGTAGCAGTATTAACCACAACAGACGGCAGTCAATCAGCAACTGATCAGTAGGGTTCTAATGCAGGAAACTCCAAATGCATGAGCACTAATGCAAGAAACTCCAAATGCCTCGATGAAATGAAGCCTCACAGCATATAACTCACTAACAGAGATACAAACAAGCAGTAAGGACTATAAGAAACTGCAGCAGCCCTCTCAGCCGAAAGGAATTGAGAAGGAACCAGCAGCTAGCTGCATTGAAGATGGCAGCCAGCAATAACACACCTAACATGTTACCTATACAACGATCAATAAGAATGGCCAGAACAAGCTAGCTGTATAGCAGTAGCAATAGCTAGCAGAACAAGCACAATGTTGCCTATACACGAAAGTTCCGTATTTGAATGTATGCTCGACTATAATTCTAAGGTTTATAAGCCCCAGTGTTATTTAAGGTTTATGTTTTCTAAGGTTTATAAGCCCTAATATCATATTCCAACATATAATTGCAAAATCCAAATCTATGATTAGCTGATTAGAATTTTTTGGTATGCCGACCTTACTGTAAGCAATCTTCTTTTTCCAATAAGCTTGAAGGGAGTCCACCAAATATTCGTTAGAGTAAAGGGCAGCGTCCACCCTATTTTGGTAAAAATAACATATTTAGCAAAATGGGAAAAACTATGACAAAGGGTGAGATTGGTGGATACCTTACGTGCATGAAATATCAAGAAACTAAGACACCGGTGATTTCAAATCTGCAAGCAAAGACAGGATATGCGAGAGAATTGGATGTAACATATTCCACTTAGAAAACACAATCCCCCTATGATTGAAGCACTAAAATTGGAAAATATTGGACTACATAGCTGCGAAAATAGGATTAGATGCAAGTGAATCCAGAAAAAAAAAAAAAAAACCCAATACTCAAGACAAGATTGTATAGATTAGAAAGTTCAAAAATGCGATTACCTGCAGATTTAGTAGCAACTTCAGTTGGTGGTGTCCTCTCGGAAAAACATAGAGAAACAGATGGTGAGATTGACGGGTGGGGGTTAAAAGAGAGAGATAGAGAGTGTATATACATACCTAAATACAACCATCTACAAACCTAAAACACCATGCTCTTAGAACATATAAAAAAAACAGTCATTCCTACTTTCAATCGTTGTCATTACCAAGTATCGCCCCGACACGCATATAACCACTCGTAGTATCCCAAGTCTTGTTACTATCCTTAAACCAAACCCTTCCCAATATTTTTTCTCACTAGACTCGAAAAATTCCGCCACATTTAAATTATATTGTCCGAGTGTGCATTAATACAAAATATTATATTCCAAGATTGATTTTCTGTAACACTACATATCTAAAGATAACAAACACTATCATCTAAATATCAATAGAGAACGAATATGACAGAGAACGAATTTATACTCGAATGTAATTCTAAGGTTTATAAGCCCCAGTGTTATTTGAGGTTTATGTTTTCTTAGGTTTATAAGCCCTAATATCATATTCTAACCAAAAATTGCAAAATCCAAATAACTGAATAGCTGATTAGAATTCTATGGTATTCCAACCTTACTGTAAGCAATCTTCTTTTCCATTAAGCTTGAAGGGAGTCCACTCAATTTTTGTAAGAGTAAATGGCAATGTCCACCCTGTTTTAGTAAAAATCACATAATTAGCAAAAGAGGAAAAACTATAACAGAAGGTGAGATTGGTGGATATCTTACGTGCATGAAATATCAAGAAACTAGGACACCAGTGATTTCAAATCTGCAAGCAAAGACAGAATTAGATGCGAGGGAATTGGATGTAGCACATTCAATTTAGAAACCACAATCCCCTTATGATTGAAGCACTAAATTTGAAAAATGTTGGACTACATAACTGCAAAGACATGCTCAGATGCAAGTAATTTCAAGAAAAAAAAACAATACTTAACACATGATTGTATAGATTAGAAAATTCAAAAATGCAATTACCTGTAGATTTAGTGGCAACTTCGATTGGTGGTGTCCCCTCAAGGTAACATAGAGAAACAAATGGAGAGATTGACGGGTGGGGTTGAGACAGAGAGACAGAGAGTGTATATAAATACCTAAATACAACAAATACGACCATCTACATACATAAAACACCATGCTCTTAGAACATAAACAAACAAAAAAAAACCAAACATCATTCCTACTTTCAATCAATGTCATTTCCAAGTATCAGCCAAGACCCGCATATACCACTCGTAGTTTTCCAAGTCTTGTTACTATCCATACACCAATCTCTTCCCAATATTTTTTTTTCTCTCTAGACTTGAAGAAAAGTCCCCCCCATTTCTATTATATTGTCCGAGCGTGCATTAATACAAAATATTCAAATTCAAGATTGATTTTCTGTAACACTAAATACCTAAAGATAACAAAAACTATCATCTAGAACGAAAGAGAACGAATATGACGGAGACACCCATTACCGAACAACATAGCACGAAAGTTCCGTATCATTCATGCTTGACTATAATTCTAAAGTTTATAAGCCCCAGTGTTATTTAAGGTTTACGTTTTCTAAGGTTTATAAGCCCTAATATCATACTCCAACATATAATTGCAAATTCCAAATCTATGATTAGCTGATTAGAATTTTTTGGTATTCCGACCTTACTGTAAGCAATCTTCTTTTTCCAATAAGCTTGAAGGGAGTCTACCCAATATTCGTTAGAGTAAATGGCAGTGTCCACCCTATTTTGGTAAAATAACATATTTAGCAAAATGGGAAAAACTATGACAGAGGGTGAGATTGGTGGATACCTTACGTGCATGAAATATCAAGAAACTAGGATACTGGTGATTTCAAATCTGCAAGCAAAGACAGGATTAGATGCAAGAGAATTGGATGTAGCACATTCAACTTAGAAACCACACTCCCCCTAAGATTGAATCACTAAATTTTAAAAATATTGGACTACATAACTGCAAAGACATGATTAGATGCAAGTGAATCCGGAAAAAAAGAAACCAATATGCAAGATAGGATTGTATAGATTAGAAAGTTCAAAAATGCGATTACCTGCAGATTTAGTGGCAACTTCGGTTGGTGGTGTCCCCTCAGGGTAACATAGAGAAACAGATGGTGAGATAGACGGGTGGGGGTTGAGAGAGAGAGAAAGTGTATATAAATACCGAAATACAACCATCTACATTCCTATAACACCATGCTCTTAGGACATTAAAAAAAAAAAAACACAGTCATTCCTACTTTCAATCAATGTCATTTCCAAGTATCAACCCCGACACGTTTATGACCACTCGTAGTATTCCAAGTCTTTTTACTATCCAAAAACCAAACCCTTCCCAATATTTTTTTTCTGACTAGACTTGAAGAAAGTCCCACACATTTCAATTATATTGTCCGAGTGTGCATTAATACAAAATACTATATTCCAAGATTGATTTTCTGTAACACTAAATACCTAAAGATAACAAACACTATCATCTAGAACGAAAGAGAATGAATAAATACCAAAAAACAACAAACACTATCATCTAAATACCAAAAGAGAAAGAATATGACGGAGACACCCATAACCGAACAACATAGCACAATAGTTTCGTATTCGAATGTATGCTCGACTGTAATTCTAAGGGTTTATAAGCCCCAGTGTTATTTAAGGCTTATGTTTTCTAACGTTTATAAGCCCTAATATCATATACTAACCTATAATTGCAAAATCCAAATCACTGATTAGCTGATTAGAATTCTATGGTATTCCAACTTTCCTGCAAGCAATCTTCTTTTTCCATTAAGCTTAAAGGGAGTCCACCTAATTTTCGTAAGACTAAATGGCAATGTCCACCCCATTTTTGTAAAAATAACATAGTTAGCAAATGGGGAAAAACTATAACAAAGGGTGAGATTGGTGGACAGGATTAGATGCGAAGGAATTGGATGTAGCACATTCAACTTAAAAACCACAACCCCCTATGATTGAAGCACTAAATTTGAAAAATATTGGACTACATAACGGCAAAGACAGGATTAGATGCCAGTGAATCCAGAAAAAAAGAAACCAATACGCAACACAAGATTGTATAGATTAGAAAGTTCAAAAATGCGATTACCCGCAGATTGAGTGGCAACTTCAGTTGGTGGTGTCCCCTAGGGGTAACATAGAGAAATAGATGGTGAGATTGACGGGTGCATCCAGATATCAAGGTCCCTTGAAGTTCAAGCGCTGATGCATGCATGGCGCCTGATTCAAGCAAGGGTTGCAAAGATCATTTAAAAC
This sequence comes from Rhododendron griersonianum, assembly GCA_018127125.1. NCBI lineage: Eukaryota > Viridiplantae > Streptophyta > Magnoliopsida > Ericales > Ericaceae > Rhododendron > Rhododendron griersonianum. The sequence goes on along the minus strand of CM030796.1, from coordinate 25,384,485 downwards.
TATTAATAAAAGCAAAATTATCAACTTAAGAAAAGTATTCCTATAATTGTACAAATCAATAAATATGTCATTCAAACATCTAACTAACCAACCAAGTACTAACAAAATCATGTGAATCAATTTTATCTAACCATAGGTCTTTTGTATGTATATTCTGAAGAATGTTGGGCCAAGTACTCAAACATCCGAATGTCTGTTGGGTTCTAGGCTCAAGGCACAAGGCGAGGCGTGGGCCTTGTTGAAGTGAGGCACACTTAGGCAAGGAAAAATAGCCACACAAAAAAAGCATAAATCAATTCTTCAAATAATGAACACTGCGACAATGAAGTTAGTGTACCATGTAAAATATCTATAAAATCATATAGGCAAAATTCTTGCGTAGAGAACTAGAACGTCAAATTCATTTAAAGACAATCATCTGACACTTGAAACAGAGGCTGAGAGAGATCACTCGGTTCGAGTTGTTCGATTGAGAGATGAAACATGGACGCGGTGAAGTGATGAGTTAGGATCATTTAGCCCTTAAGTTAAGAGCTCAGTAACATTTTTGTCGTTTAGAATTAAATTTGGTGCATTTGAAAGAGTCTCACTAGGCGCATGCCCATGTGCCTTCCAAAAGGCATGCGCCTTGGTTGCCTAGGCCTTGACTTTGTCAAATTGCCTTGCCTGACTGACCCCTTCCAGGTGCCAAGAGTGAGCCTTGAGGCGCCTTACACGCCGAAGGGCGCCTTTCGCAACTATGCTAATTCCTAAGACAGAAAAATACCTCAAATTCACTCATTTCCTTTTCCTCCTCCTCGTTAGAAATTTCTGTCACAGTTGACAAATTCTTCTTTTGTACTAGGAGCTTTCTTCCTGGCCTGTGCTTCATGCACTTCAGTTTCCATGCCTACACGTAACATTTACAAGGAACAAAAATCCACAGTCCTCTCTCCAACTGTTTCTTACACTTACCGAAATTTCTCCTAGAGAAAGCTATCCCTTCATCATATTACACCTACACTGCTTCAATTTTGATAATGGGTATAGTTTACTGAAACTTTCATCAGACTTAGGGTGTGCATTCCTTCTTGTTATAAAGTGATGATACTTGATGAACCTTAACTAAAATATAAAGTGATTCTTAACCTTGTGGAATAAATAGAAACAATTGACTAGGCTTAGAAGATAGAATTACCTTCAGAGTGATCAGGAGAAGATTCAAGGTTGTAAGCAGCAAGTCGGTCTTTTAGTTCAAGAACCTCATCATCATCTTCATCTCTCAAAATCAAGGACGGCTTCTCCTGCTGAGTGGTAGAATAATAACAGCAGAGTATAACACTTGTAGCAGAAGAGCAAATGGGATGTAATCAAGTAATAACACAACCCAGTTGTGTAATCAAGTGCTAACCTTTCTAGCTGGGGCCTTCTTTGGACCTGCTCTGCCTTTTGGTTTTGCAACCTCTGGAACGTCATCTACAAAACGAGGGAATCCAATTTAATGGTTATCAAAAAAGCAAGGCCAACATGAAAAATGACTCGAAACTCACCTATTTCCATTGCAGAACTACTTGTTGTTTCCATTGCTTCTGAAACAGTTTCTGTATCATCGGTCTTCTTATTATTATTCTTCCGTGGGTTCTTCGGTGCTTGTCTGGTCACCACCTTAAGACCAGCTTCACCCATCACCCTACTTTTCATCTCATTTCTTGCCGCCTTTGCCTGAACATCGGTTTTATCTTGTTCCTGAACCATAGATACATATCACTTCAATGGCACCAAGAGAAATGGTTATGAAAAAAGAAAAAGAAGGATCCATGAACTCATACATCAAGTTCTCTCTCCAGAGCATCAAGATCTTTAATCCACAAAGACTTTGGAGTTGCCTTGCTCAACTCATCAACCTCTCCATTGAGTTTATCCCTATCTGCACATAATTCCTGAAACTTCTCAAGTGTCAAGGTTCCAATGGCCATTGACAGTAAGTACTCGTAATCACTAGCCCTAACTCCTTTGGATCTAGCCACCACCTTTGAGTTCTCTTCTGCTTCTTCTGCATTGTCAATTGCCACGGCAATTGCTGCGTCCACATTTTTTGTTTTCTTGGGGAAAAGAGTAAACCTTTTATCCCTCAGCTCAATAAACAGCTCTGCTCTCTTCCTGTTGCTCACAATGATATCTCCTTTCACAACCCCGAGTAGGAACCTAACCTTGTTGTCCAGTTTCAACAACTCCATTTCAAGATTGTCCAGTAAGACTTTCTATACAAGACAAACAATGGGTTACATGTGAATAGCTAAGAAGTAGCAGATTTGCACATTTAGGCTTTTGTGAACCAGCTTACCTTTCTCTTCTCATAGAATTCAAGCCTTATGTGAAAGAAATCCTCAAGAACAAGTGAATAGATAATAACCAGAAAACTTGATACATGATAAGATTAATGTAAACCATGCATCTTATCAGTAAAAATCTTACTTTGTTCAGGATTATCATATTTCTTAATCATGCCTTTCGCGTCAAAGAGGTGCATGTTGCTAGTACTGATTGTAGTGGTGAGTTTAAATTTCTTCAGCAAGCCCTCTTGCTTGGCCACCGTCATGTTCTCCCCAGATAAAATAACTTCAAAATGGACAATGGTGTCATCATTATGCTCTCTGTAATCCTGCAACCAATTTCAGCATCTATATGAGAACTCATCCAAACCACCACAATCTTGTGATACTAAATATCAGATCATATACCTTGATAAAAGGATCTTTGATTTTATCATTCCCCGTCATTATTGATTCCAGAAATTCCTTGTAATCTTGAGTCCATCGTCGGATTGGCAGCTCTGAAATCCTGAGTGTGGTATCATTGACTTCCTTTATAACTCCAGTGATAGTGTAACTAACTCCGGATTCTTTGGTTGTTGTTTTCTCAATCGTTCTTCTGAACCACTACAACAAATTACATAATTCCCAACTAAAATTGCCGACTAATAAAACTTTAGTCGGCAAATATTGACAAATTACCGGCTAAATATAATTAGTCGGTAGAAATGGTAATAATTCCCAACTAAACTTATTTTAGTCGGCAATTAATTATATTAGAAGACTAAAAATAAGTTTAGTCGGCAAATATTAATTTTTAACCAATTTAAAAAATCAATAAATAAAATACATTTTCCCGACAAATTATTTTAGTCGGAAATTAATTATATTAGACGACTAAAAATAAGTTTAGTCAGCAAATATTAATTTTTAACCAATTTAAAAAATCAATAAATAAAATACATTTTTCCGACAAATTATTTTAGTCGGAAATTAATTATATTAGACGACTAAATATAGGTTTAGTCGGCAAATATTAATTTTTAACCAATTTAAAAAATCAATAAATAAAATACATTTTCCCGACAAATTATTTTAGTCGGAAATTAATTATATTAGACGACTAAAAATAAGTTTAGTCGGCAAATATTACTTTTTAACCAATTTAAAAAATCAATAAATAAAATACATTTTTCCGACAAATTATTTTAGTCGAAAATTAATTATATTAGACGACTAAATATAAGTTTAGTCGGTAAATATTAAGTTAAAAAATCAGTAAGTGTCCTTTTTTTTTCCCCTCTTCTTTTCACAAAATTTCAAGAAAGGAATATTTGGAATCCAAGTGCGTTGATTACAATGCAACTTTTCTTATCGAAACTGTTCCAATTTCTTTTCTTCTTAATTCTAAGATTCTCGTAAATTTTTTGCTCAATTGGATTAAGGAAATTCCTTTATCGACACATAAATTCATCAATTAAAAAAATTTTGTTGTCCAATCAAGAGTTTATTCATACGCGGTTAACTTCATATTTAGGATGAATAAAAAAATTCGTATTACGTCAAAGATAGAAGGTTTTGATTGCCAAAAAAGACCTCATGCGGGGTTCGGTTAGTGCAATATTACACTTAAACATCTCTAAATGCATAAAATGTATTTCGATTACGAAGTCGTCGATATGAAGTGTCACGCCCTCGATTTTAAACATAATTAGCTATACACTTTTGATAAATGAAGTCCTCGCTGTAATATAAATAATACCCAAAAGCCCTTTCTTTTCCTTGTTCTCAAATATAACTCAAATATTACATTTTGGCCCGACGATCCCAAGTTATGAAAACACCAATATTCGCTGGAAATAACATTACAGTTTACAATAGACATCTTTCCAAAACACTCCTTTCGAATCAAATGCAATAGACTTCCTCTAGTATACCTTAAAAAAAATATGATCAACCATGCACACTAAGCACTCCATGCCAACCTCCTTTGCTTTGTACCTGAAAATGATAGGGTTGAGCACACACTTGCCCAGTAGAGAAATCTATACTCAAGTTATATGAAAATATGATGAGTTATGCTTCTAGAGTGAATGAACATCGACAGATAAGCCCAAAGTTTACATGATGCTCAACATGCAGCATATTCCAGACAATCCTAACAATTCACATTCTAAGCTAGAATCGCTAATATTCCCTCTAGACTAAACATACCATTAATTTGGGTTTCAGTCCTCCTCAACAGTTTTAGTCACATTTCAGTTGTTATCACAAATCTTCATATTTATAAATACCACGTTTAGTTCTCATTCATCTCTCGTTCATTACCACGCAATATCATTCATTCATTCCTTTTTATATCAAAACAGAGTAGAAAAATACTCACTCTGTTGATTCGAGCTAGAATACCGAAATCCGTTGATTTGTGCCCAAATACCGGAAACCGTTGATTCGCTCAGAATGCCAGAGGATCTTTATCAAAATCCTTTAACCAAAAACTAAAATCTCTTTCATCAACTTCATAAACCAATTTCGTGTCATGTGTCTGAGCCTAATCCTGCCGGGCCAATTAAAGGATCCCGATGTCCTCTGCCCAGGCACTCACCCGTCGATGAGTCTGAAATAACCAATATGAGCATTTAGCTCTTGCCGCCAATTAAAGGACCCCGATATCCTCTGCCAGGGCACTCACTCGTCGATGAGTCTGAAATAACCAATATGAGCATTTAGCTCCCGGCCACTTAAAGGACCCCGATATCCTCTGCTAGAGGCACTCACTCGTCGATGAGTCCCTGAAATAACCAATATGAGCATTTAGCTCTTGCCGGCCAATTAAAGGACCCCGATATCCTCTGCCAGGCATGCACTCACCAGTCAATGAGTCCTGAATGTTCTCGTTGTGTCCGTTTGTTATTCACATTTCAATTCGCGTTTCCAATTTACAAGCACCAAACCGTCCAGTCATTTCTCAATTTAATCAAAACAAGCACTTCTCGACCAATTACGCACGTCACAATATTCCTTATAATCTACGATGTTCACGGACTCCTTTACGCTACTATAGCCTTTACGTCGATACTCCAACTATGCTAACGAAAACCAATGGCACAGGTACGTTCGACGAGTAGTACGATACGATCTTTCAAACTTAGAAATGATTTTCAGCAGAGCAATCCAAGTTCGAAAACTCATCAAAAATTGCATACTCAATATTTATCAGTGATTCCAACGCCAAAACATCACCAACTTACCAATCTTTAAAACCTACAAGGACCCATAACCAATAGGGTCGTTTAACCATACCTAAACGATGAAAAATTCCACTCTGTAAGCTGCCCAGATTCTCAGATTTCAGAGCAATATTCCAAAAATCACTATAACTCGAGTTCTTAATAATTTTGAACGATTCTAGTCCCCATAGTTGCGCAATTGAATGAAGTACAAAAGATGCGAAGGAACCCTAATCAAATTCGCACTCGAAACTTGGTTAAACAGGCATTTCCAGAGTAATACGAATCTGTCAAGCAGCAGGACAGATTGACACACCTCCACTCAAACGATCATAACTTTCTGTGTACTAAGAGTTTTAAGACGATTCTAGTGGCAAATGAAAGCTGACTTCAAGACCTTCGAATCGATATAAAGTTTGCATGAAACGGATATCGAACAAGAAAGTTATGTCCGTTCGAAGTGGGCTGAAATCCAGAACACGAGACAGATTGCAGACCAGTTTTCTAAAAATCACCATAAATTCAATTCTCGACGGTTTCGGGTGATTCTTGCGGCATTAAAACGAGCTCTAAGTCTACTCTATTTCATACAAAGGAACCAAAATTCAAATCTGAGCTTAAGAAGGCGTTAAACCCCAAAAACGCAGGCCCTGTTCTGCTGATTTTCGGGAATGGAAGGAACAAGCTTAAACAACGAAGCAAGATACGATCTAGGTACATAAACACCGTATAAACGCATAACGAGAGTAAGAAATCCCTACCTCAAGGGTTTTGAGCAAAACCCAGCCCTTTGACCAAGTCAACCATAGCTCCACGAGATCCGATCATGAATTTTCTTGGATATTCGGAAAGCCCGTGCTCCGTATAACAACTTTAATTCTCGGACCTTGTCCGGAATCACACCCTAGGTGGATGAAATCGAAGAGAGAGGAGAGGGGAGAAAGTTTCGTCGGAGGGGAGAGAGAGACAGAGAGCCGAAGAGTGAGGGAGTGAAATGGGAGAATTATTCTCCCTGGGAAAAGATAAAGGTGGGGGAGGAATCCCCTGCTTCTCGCACCACGCACTCACACGTGCACCTCTCACATAATCATCCTTATATCCTTCCATGAACACGCCACACCGTAAATCCACACCGTCTATCTCGACAAGTCGTACGATTGCAAAAGAAAATTCTGGCCTCAAAAATACAGGTCTCTACATCCTACCCTCCTTAAAAAAAAATTTCGTCCTCGAAATTTAAACCAAACCTACGAAAACACAGTATCAAAGAAACTCTAATCCACAAGACTGTGTCCACTCACGACGTTTCGTACCCATCTACTCTCGTGTCCAAGACGCAATGAACTCTACAATGCCACAATCAATTTGTATCACCTCTTACCAAAACGATCGTCAGATCCTAAGGTTCGCACACATCAGATGAAGGAGCTACCGTATTCGTATGAATCTTACACGTGTTAGCAATCAGTTTTGGTCTCCCAAACTGTATCCATTTTCATTCTTTCCGACTAATCAGTTCCGGTTCTAAGGATAGTATCCAAACACAAAGGAGAACTTCACGAGATCGTAACTCAACAACTTGCCAAGCCATATACAATTAACAAGTTTAAGATTTTCCCATTCTCTCCCTTGAGGTTTATACGACTTTTCATGTACGCTAATAAAGTGGTCAACTCTCGTACGTTTCTATTTCACTTCCCTTCTTATTATTCAACTTACTCTCATTCTCAAGACTCACATAAGCAAAGCTCTAATGACCCTTAACGCTAACTCAAGACAAGTTCCCTTTAAAGGCATACGTTAGATCAAAGTCTACGTGTCCGACACAATAAGATTAAAATTAAACAACAATCATGAGTTTCTCACTCACCATTCTCATAGTAAAAGTGCAATATCACATGCCTCCAAGCAATTTTGACGAAAAACTTAGTCCATTGAAAATTTTAGTTCCCGTAGTTGATAAATCATCGAAACACGTCCACCTAGTGGCGAAATTTTATAGAATTTAACTGGAAAAGTTCATTTAAAATAATAATTTTTTTTTTGAAAGATATCATCGCTAGTCAATCTTTATGCACCATACCTAGTCTTTTAGGATACGACAATTTAGACAACATGGTAACGAATTTAAGATAAGGTTCATATCATCATGATACAGCCGACTCCAAACTTGTATCGTTATCATTTTTTTTTTTTTTCAAAACGAACTAAACTAATGATCAACTTTCATACAGCATCATTCTCATTCGGAAAAGCAAAAAGGAATTTTGAGTTCAACTCGATCTTCATACGTATCAATTAGACGCTTCCATTAACCGAACACTGATAATTCCATACATAGATACTCAATACATATAAATCAAAACCGCTAGCCACAATCTCTATCTCACACCTCTATGTATCCACATAACTCTTTTTACCAATTCTGGACAGCATTTTAAGGGCAAATTCCACACACTCAAATTCACAATAGATCAAGCACTTAAATGAAATATCAACACATTTCATACATGAAATATCTCCTGAAAATCAACCGTACAATTTAATGGCTTACACCACACCGCCACATATTCACACATTAACACTCACTCAGTATCCAACGGATTTAAAAGATATCCAACGAACTCCCCGAGTGCCCAACGGACTCACCAAGTATCCACTACTTTACAATTCATGGCTTCAAGAAGCCTAACAGTCATCTTGTTCCTTTTACTCTCACAAAACCTTATACAGTGTCTATTCATTTTACCAATCTCGAGTTTTCTTATTCATTCAGTCAAATCAAATCACGTATTTATCACATTTACAATCCTAAACATCACATCATAAATACACGTATCATCAATTCTAATCATTCCCCTATTTTAACAATATTGCAACCTATCAACATCTCATCACTTACGAATCAATTTTACTCACACCAACAACTTCTAACAATCCCGCTCACCACCAATTTCGCACCATTCCCACTAAAGACACCAACTACACTCCACTTCATTATCACCCTTAATAGTTCAACCTCCTATCGCCCTTACTTCAAACAATTTCCTTACCTTGCATATATTGACCCCCTGTGTCTTACTTTCCCTCCGTCCAAATAACACAACTAATATTCTTCTACCGATCCCTCATAACACCACCACTACGGCAATCACTACAATGACTACAACACCACCATAGTACATCATTTTCTACGACATTTCTATGTATAGACATCTGTCTCAAACCTAGAGATCTTACCCCTAAGTATAAACCTAGTGTCCAATTGACTTCCCGAGAGTTCCATCTAGAAGGAGCGGTGATCAAGCGCATCTTCCAACTGGATCTATTCGGTAGTCGCCTGGGTGTCCAGAAGACACATACCGTATCCTGACACCCTACTTATAACCCTCTTTTCCAATGTCAACATTAACTACATATAAATCACCATACAGGTTCAGCTTGTCCTACCTATGCTTGCAATCATAACCTCAATAACTGTCACGATAACGACTACCCACAGTATAACCAAATACAAATGTTACCTCAACCGCTAATACCTCAAGACACTTTCTGGCTCATCTCCTAACATATACGTTACTCTCCTCACACACATACTTAAACACAACTCATGTCTCACATGATTTACTCCTTGCACATAATACTTAGTACGTAATCCACACAATTCAAATAGATACATACCAAACATTCATCTCGTGGGTCATATCAACAGTCTATCTTTCATCACATGCCAACATATATTCTGTTTCACATGTCGTCATTACCACGGTAACAACCACAACAATGAGGTCAAAGCCTCCAACCTTCCAACACGGGTCAACAACTCTAAGTCACTCTGCCATAATGCAAATGCGACACTTCAGTGATGTACAAACTCGTTCATGCAAGCACACGTGTGTTTTGTTAAAATATGCAAAGATTTTTTAACCCATGAGACTAAGTCTCCCCACGGTCTCTAGGTATTCAAACCTAACGCTATTGTCACGCCCTCGATTTTAAACATAATTAGCTATACACTTTTGATAAATGAAGTCCTCGCTGTAATATAAATAATACCCAAAAGCCCTTTCTTTTCCTTGTTCTCAAATATAACTCAAATATTACATTTTGGCCCGACGATCCCAAGTTATGAAAACACCAATATTCGCTGGAAATAACATTACAGTTTACAATAGACATCTTTCCAAAACACTCCTTTCGAATCAAATGCAATAGACTTCCTCTAGTATACCTTAAAAAAATATGATCAACCATGCACACTAAGCACTCCATGCCAACCTCCTTTGCTTTGTACCTGAAAATGATAGGGTTGAGCACACACTTGCCCAGTAGAGAAATCTATACTCAAGTTATATGAAAATATGATGAGTTATGCTTCTAGAGTGAATGAACATCGACAGATAAGCCCAAAGTTTACATGATGCTCAACATGCAGCATATTCCAGACAATCCTAACAATTCACATTCTAAGCTAGAATCGCTAATATTCCCTCTAGACTAAACATACCATTAATTTGGGTTTCAGTCCTCCTCAACAGTTTTAGTCACATTTAAATTGTTATCACAAATCTTCATATTTATAAATACCACGTTTAGTTCTCATTCATCTCTCGTTCATTACCACGCAATATCATTCATTCATTCCTTTTTATATCAAAACAGAGTAGAAAAATACTCACTCTGTTGATTCGAGCTAGAATACCGAAATCCGTTGATTTGTGCCCAAATACCGGAAACCGTTGATTCGCTCAGAATGCCAGAGGATCTTTATCAAAATCCTTTAACCAAAAACTAAAATCTCTTTCATCAACTTCATAAACCAATTTCGTGTCATGTGTCTGAGCCTAACCTGCCGGGCCAATTAAAGGATCCCGATGTCCTCTGCCCAGGCACTCACCCGTCGATGAGTCTGAAATAACCAATATGAGCATTTAGCTCTTGCCACTTAAAGGACCCCGATATCCTCTGCTAGGGCACTCACTCGTCGATGAGTCCTGAAATAACCAATATGAGCATTTAGCTCTTGCCGGCCACTTAAAGGACCCCGATATCCTCTGCCAGGCACTCACTCGTCGATGAGTCTGAAATAACCAATATGAGCATTTAGCTCTTGCCGCCAATTAAAGGACCCCGATATCCTCTGCCAGGCACTCACCCGTCGATGAGTCCTGAATGTTCTCGTTGTGTCCGTTTGTTATTCACATTTCAATTCGCGTTTCCAATTTACAAGCACCAAACCGTCCAGTCATTTCTCAATTTAATCAAAACAAGCACTTCTCGACCAATTACGCACGTCACAATATTCCTTATAATCTACGATGTTCACGGACTCCTTTACGCTACTATAGCCTTTACGTCGATACTCCAACTATGCTAACGAAAACCAATGGCACAGGTACGTTCGACGAGTAGTACGATACGATCTTTCAAACTTAGAAATGATTTTCAGCAGAGCAATCCAAGTTCGAAAACTCATCAAAAATTGCATACTCAATATTTATCAGTGATTCCAACGCCAAAACATCACCAACTTACCAATCTTTAAAACCTACAAGGACCCATAACCAATAGGGTCGTTTAACCATACCTAAACGATGAAAAATTCCACTCTGTAAGCTGCCCAGATTCTCAGATTTCAGAGCAATATTCCAAAAATCACTATAACTCGAGTTCTTAATAATTTTGAACGATTCTAGTCCCCATAGTTGCGCAATTGAATGAAGTACAAAAGATGCGAAGGAACCCTAATCAAATTCGCACTCGAAACTTGGTTAAACAGGCATTTCCAGAGTAATACGAATCTGTCAAGCAGCAGGACAGATTGACACACCTCCACTCAAACGATCATAACTTTCTGTGTACTAAGAGTTTTAAGACGATTCTAGTGGCAAATGAAAGCTGACTTCAAGACCTTCGAATCGATATAAAGTTTGCATGAAACGGATATCGAACAAGAAAGTTATGTCCGTTCGAAGTGGGCTGAAATCCAGAACACGAGACAGATTGCAGACCAGTTTTCTAAAAATCACCATAAATTCAATTCTCGACGGTTTCGGGTGATTCTTGCGGCATTAAAACGAGCTCTAAGTCTACTCTATTTCATACAAAGGAACCAAAATTCAAATCTGAGCTTAAGAAGGCGTTAAACCCCAAAAACGCAGGCCCTGTTCTGCTGATTTTCGGGAATGGAAGGAACAAGCTTAAACAACGAAGCAAGATACGATCTAGGTACATAAACACCGTATAAACGCATAACGAGAGTAAGAAATCCCTACCTCAAGGGTTTTGAGCAAAACCCAGCCCTTTGACCAAGTCAACCATAGCTCCACGAGATCCGATCATGAATTTTCTTGGATATTCGGAAAGCCCGTGCTCCGTATAACAACTTTAATTCTCGGACCTTGTCCGGAATCACACCCTAGGTGGATGAAATCGAAGAGAGAGGAGAGGGGAGAAAGTTTCGTCGGAGGGGAGAGAGAGACAGAGAGCCGAAGAGTGAGGGAGTGAAATGGGAGAATTATTCTCCCTGGGAAAAGATAAAGGTGGGGGAGGAATCCCCTGCTTCTCGCACCACGCACTCACACGTGCACCTCTCACATAATCATCCTTATATCCTTCCATGAACACGCCACACCGTAAATCCACACCGTCTATCTCGACAAGTCGTACGATTGCAAAAGAAAATTCTGGCCTCAAAAATACAGGTCTCTACATGAAGTGATCTCTAATTTTGGTGACAGTGCTATAATTGGAAAGACGTAAAATTCTAACAGTTCAGATCGAGCATTATAAAAAATGACTCTGCAGTTACCTTTACAATTTATACTTTTGATCTAATTGATAGTCAACTAAGTCTTATGTTGCATTTGTAATTGCAGTAGCTACATGATCGCGAGACAACCACGATGATCAAGACCGTTGATTTTGTAGCACTTGTTAAATTATTCATTATCGTAAATTTACGGCTTGATCAGGTTTAGAAAATTCCTTTATGGAGACATAGACTCATTAGGAAAATAGTATATTTCATTTGATAAGTTGTCTAATCAAAAGCGATCTCAACTATAACTCAGTAAGAATGATCTAATCCATAATAAATTAAAGACATATGGTTTTGATCTTGCAAAAAGATCTCAAGTGTGGCTCATGTGGTGTGCTATTAGTCTTAATGCTTCTGGAAGCAGTAAAACTATTCCGATCATGTGGTTGTTGATACTGAATGATTTTCAATTTTGGTGACAATTCTATAATCAATAAGATGTGAAATTCTAACGGTTTAGATCAAGCACTATAAAAAAAATCCACGGTTTAGATCAAGCATTATATGAAATGGTGGCGCAATTAGAGCTCACTAAATATTTTTCCCCAAATTCTCAAACTAGACAATTGCCGACTAAATTAGTCGGAAAATTGTAAATTTTTTGCGGGACAATTGAAATTTCTGCGAAAATTGTTGGCGTCATTCTCTATCCCAAAAACAACATCGCTTAATCTCAACACAGGTGATAAGCCCCTCTCTCTACCCTTGTCTTCGTCGATCACTTCGTCCCCAACGCTGAACATAGCTAGGTCTCTCTCTCTCTCTCTCCAACGCCCAACACATGTCTCTCTCTCTCTCTCTCTCTCTCTCTCTCTCTCTCTCTCTCTCTCTCTCTCTCTCTCTCCAACGCCCAACATAGGTCTCTCTCTCCCCAACGCCGTCATCCTATCGCCCTAGATCCAGATCATGATCGAGACTTAGTTCCCACCGTAGCTCATCGCTGTGTTCTGTAGCCGTGTTCTCTTCGAACGACAACAGAAATTGGAGCCCAGTCTTCGTTATTCAAGGCTGAGGTCGCTCTGCTTCTCCTCAACAGGTACAATCCAAGCTCAGTCTTTGTTTTGCATGTGTTGAATATACTGATTATCTACTGATTTGGTTAATTTCTCTCATAATCTGGGTTTTGCATGTGACTGTTTTATGGTGAAAAACGTCCCACATTGAACCCCCAAATTTAATTTCACATTAAATGTTCTGTTCTGATTTTTTTAAATATGTATTCTTAAGAATGACATTTTTATGGTTATTTGGGTGGGGCTCAATTTTCTCGGACATTAGGACTTCTTGTTTAATATCCATGCCTTTCTTTCTATCCTACGAATTCTCAGCTTGAATTGCTTCTTTTAATTTTGAAATATGAAAGCTGGGTCATGCTTCCCCAATTTGCCATCTGAATGATTAGGTTTGGTTAACCTGTACCAAAACAATTTCTTGGCTAGCAACCTATACTCAATCTTCCGAACATCCTTGTGCTGGCCATGTCTTTTTGTTGGTTCAACACACAAATTAAAATACTTCAATCGAAAACGAACAGCAGTGGAGTGCTGTCTTTTTTGGGGAAAAAAATAATGTTTCAACCGAAAAACAAGCAGCAGCCAATTGTATTCTTTGAAACTTACCTAACGTTCACCAGTTTCTTTTGCTATATGATTTACTTTATGTAAGAGTTCAAGCAGTCAGCATGTATTCTACTTAGTACTCCTATTTATTTGGAAGAAAACAAGAAACTTGATTTTGTTTGAATCGCCTGTAAGATAACCTCAATAATAGCAAAGCAGAATTGTATTTTAAATAACAGGCACAGGGATTCCCCATCTCGAAATGCCAGAGTCCTCCTATTTCATGTCTTTCTTAACTACATAGTAATGCTTCTGAGGAAGGCCTAGAATAAAGGACACGAGCATTTTAAACGGGATTTCTATAAAATGACTAGAACCGAAATATGTACCTATAAGCTGGTGGGTTCTCAGGCCATGACTTAACCCAGTCTTCCAAGGGATATGCATAATGTTTAAGAAATGCTCGCGAAAATTGAATCTTATCGACTCCATCCTTCAAGCTTGTCGCATACCTAACCGGATTATGCACGTCATTCGACATGAGCTTTGACTTCTCCTCTGTGGGCAAGCTGAAAAAATCAAAGGCCGAAGAAAGAGCTCCATCCAGCACATAAATCTTAAACTTGTAGATGGCTGAACACTGAATAGTGACTGCTGTTTTGAACTTTCCCTTCAGGTTATGGGTACAAACTTGTAACCTGTGTATGTCCAACTTGTTACTGTATCCGTAGGTTTTTGATATTTGTATTCTTTATGTCATTGATGTCACAATTGGTTTGGTTTTGTTTGAACTCTTTGAATAATGGTTGTTGCCTTGATAGGTGCGTTCTATGACTGTTGGTTACTTTCTGTCATTGCCTTGTTCTGTACTGTCTACTCCGGCACCATTATTTGTTGGTGTTTGTGGGTGCTTAGATTTGAGTTTTTCCATTAAAGTGATACATACCAAATGTAGCTTGTACTCAAATTTGGGTTAATTATTTAGCAAGGGCTGGAGATGCTCTTAGTGAGTCGCTTTTTGTCTATTCTAATATGTACTAGTGTTAAATCTGGGAATTCATTTGAAGGTGCAAATTGCATCTGATGAATATGGCTACTTCTCGGGATGCGTCTTTATGAATCGAGTTAAGCAAGTGTGAGTAGTGTTTGCTTTATTTGTTTCTGTTGGTGGTTGGCAGTTGTGATTCTATGCTAACTGGTTGAGCTGGATTTCAATGATGCTTGTATTTCTTTTTCTGATCTAGAGTTATCTACATCTATGCTTACATATGGGTGACAAAGGTTCAGTGTAATAGACTTCTTGAGCAATATGGTTATTGATTGTTTATCATATGCTACATACCTCGTAATATAAAGACTGCATTGTTTGTCCTACATATCTCTCATTATAATTCACTTCTTTGATATGCTTGTATGTAAATGGATTGTTTCAAAATTTGACAGATTGCATCATGGCTCCTGGATCAAAAAAGAGCAGTGCATCGTCCAACTCGACTGGCACAAATCGTAACACAGCACCAGTACGAGTTGAAACAACCACTACAACACCTTTAGAGATTCTAACATCTACTCCTTTGACGGTTGCATCACCTTCTACCCGTGCTAGTGCTTCAGGTAAATGCACCTGTATCTCTCTCTCTCACCTGTTCTTCAGCATTAGGAGTGATTCCAAAAGATGCCATAAATCTAGGTCCAAAATATGTTCTTAGAGGGCCTTGGGGCAACAACTTGTCATGCCAGATGTCTCACCTTTGATTTGCTATGCTTGGCTTAGTATTGGATCTATTCTGTTTCATTGTTTTAGGGGGGAATGCCCCTTTGTTTCTCTTGTATTCTTGTTTCTTTTTAGTAATATAAAATCGTCATTACCAAAAAAAAAAAAAAAGAAGTCTAAAATCTTTTTAGTAATATCTTGATGTTTGTTCTCTATGTAATGCAATGGGAGAATCACCTGACCATATCCTTATCCTATGCAACGTGGCTAGGAGAGTATGGGAAGCTATTTTCTATACGGACATAAGACACATGACAGTAGAATTAGTAGTGGTAGTAGATCAGTTCATTTGCCAATGGATGATAGGTCGGCAGCAGCAGCAAACTGATGCTTTACAGTAGCTATTAGCAGTAACAGCAGCATCAAACATCAGTAGTATCAAACAACAGTGACAGAGTAGCAGCCAAATAACATAGCACACAACCACATATCTGCTGGTACCAGCATAACAGCAAGCATAACAGCAATATACCAGAATACAGAGCTGTTAACCTACTTTAGCTGCTGAGATTAATCGCTAAACACCAGCAAAACAATTCTGATTTGACAGGTGCTGCTACTATCCAGTTCAGTTGCTGCCAATCACCCTCTTTTGCATGTGTTTCCCTCCCATCTATTAGATGGACTTAAAACATGTGGTGTTTGTTCTGGTGTTTGTTATGGCCCAATCCGTCCATTTTTCTTTTAGCCCTTGGCTTAGATCCTTGTAGCCACTTGGCTTAGTTCACTTTTCTCAATCTTTGATTTTACAGGTGCACCTTTAGCAAAGCGGCGGCATGTGCGAGGGCCAACACGTGGAAAAAGAATTAAAAAGATAATTGCCGAGAATAAAGGGGAGAGGATCCCAGTTTACGTGATGCCAGAAATGAGAGCATTTTGTGGAATAAATGCAAACAAGGTGGCGAGTGAACTAGGGACACAAATTAGGTGGATATGTCCTATTTAGGGATTTTACTCCTCATGGAAAAATGTTGCTGATGAGGACAAACGTGCCATCCTACAAGCTATCCGGGTAAGAATGTCTACTTTGAATGGTTACCAGCGTAACACCCTCATAATATAAAGACTGCAGATTGCATTCTGTTAGTGAATTCTTTCATATATGTTTGTAGGACAAATTTAAAGTCACGGAAAATGACGTTGAGGGCACTGAGTTAATTGAGCAAATTTTTAATGAAAAGGCAAATCTACTCTACAAAGATTGGAAATGGAGAATGAATGATTTCTATACAAAGACTGATGATGCTGGCTTAGACACGTATCAGCATCCTTTTCAAGCGATGCCCATAGATGACTGGAAGTACATGATCGATCATGTATTCAAGGATCCAAAACGAGAGGTTAATTGAATACTTATTGTAGTTACATTTCCAACTCTAACTTAATATCTAACAAATGATTTTTTCAGGACCGCAAAACAGCTGGCAAATTAAATAGGGAGAGTGTACCGTATGGTCATACTACGGGCTCTCGATCCTTTGCTGCCGTGATGACTATTGCGGTGAGACATTTTGCTCATAGTGCTGTACTTACTTTTGTTCGTAGTGCTACTATTGATGATGGGTTGTGCCTATTCTGTTATGTTTTTTGCCGGTGCTATTTGCTGGATTGTTGACATGCTATGGTTATTTGAATATGCTAGGCTGATCGTGAAAAGCAAAGAATTGCCAATGAGGGAAATGATGATGGAAATGGTAATGAGCCAAACAGTAACGAGGGTAATGAGGGAACAAAGAAGCTCGATTTATGTGATTTGTTTGAGGCATCACATAGATTGAGAGATACAAATGAATGGATCAATTCAACATGCCAAGAGAAACATGTATGCATTTAATGTTCAATCCTTTACTTTTGTTGTCTGCTTTTTAATTAGTCCATTCCTTATGTCTTTGTTTGTTTTTTTTTTCTTTTCGAAATGATAGGAGATGATGGTGGCAATACGTGACGAGGCAGCTCTTTCTGGCACTCCATTATCAGCTGAAGAACTTTCAATAAAGTGCCTCGGGGAGGCGAAGACAAAGAACTACATAAGAGGATTAGGGAATGGGCCAAAGCCATCTACCTATCTTTCCAAATCCAACTCACAGTCAGCAAGCGAGGACCGGCTGCAAAAACTTCAACGTGAGTTGGAATTAATTCGCGAAGAGCAAAGAAGAGAGAGGGAAGAGGAGAAGACGCGAAGGGAGGAGGAACAAAGACGACACGAGGAGGAACAAAGACAACGTGAGGAGAAGTATGAGGAGGAGAAAAGGCGGTGGGAGGAGACACAAAGGCGACAAGATGAGGAGCGGTCTATACTTCTAAAAGAGATGGAGGTATTCAAAAGCTTTATGACCCAAATGCAGAATGGTGGACAAGGCAACATGGGAGCAGGGTGATGATGGCTCAAATATATGGTACGTAGTTTGAGAATATGACTTTTAGAATTTACTGCTATTATGTTTGTGGTACTGCTATGGACTGCATTTTTTCTTGCTGCTTCTGTTTTTTTGGTGTATTACGATTGGAATGCTTAAAAAGATTGAAGCGGGTTGGGTTTGTTCCACAACAGTCAATGGGCTGCATTCATATGGCTGGTTGGGTGTTTCTTTCAAGTTAGAGTTGAAAGAAAAGAAAGAGCCGCACGAAGAAGAATTTCCCAGTGTGCCTGACCGGTTACTTTTGTGAAAGCTGCTGGTACCGACAATGCCTAGATATTGACAATCAGTCAATGTTAGGCACAAAAAACCCCTTACTCTAATAAAATAGAGGAAGTTCGTTTGCTTGTACCTGTGCTTCATGATTGAACCTCAACTGTTGAACACCTCTTGGAAAAGATGAACATGTGGATGAAGTAACTATGCACTAAAATCCAACTCCGCCTACCTATTGCTTAACTACACATAATTGCTAACAGAAAGATGTTCTGATGCTTTGGTTTTCCTAGACTACTGAAACATATTGATACCTTCTGGGTGTAAGATGTCTTGATGAATTTTTATAACCAACTTTCCGACCTTGTAATTTTTCAATATTTTTATAGGAGATGCCTCTATATGTCTAATTTATTGTGTAAAATCTGTAGAACTGAATTTCAAACGTGGAAGGAATTAAAAATCATATATTGAACTGCTGTTGCAAAACTCTCAGTGCTGACAGCACTGTCGCACTTCATGGAAACGGCTATAACTCGGCCTAGAAAACTCGAAATCACATTCCGCTTTCTTTGTCGGAAACTAGACACATAGAGCTTCAACTATATGTAAGCCACGTGCCTTAGTTGTGCCTGACTAATAACAGATTTCAGTTTGAAGTTGGCCTAAAATCTGTTTTCTGGAAATCACTGAGTTTTTGGTCTAGTCGGTACCTGTTTAAAAATACTTCCCAAGGTCAGGAAATTCTGAAATTTTGATATGATCTTCTTATATGTGTCCTGGGTTTCTGGTAAAAATCTTGTGGAGAACATGGACCAATAGTATGGTCGTCTTGCGATTTCCTTATTCTTTTGCAGTAGCCAACATGTGTTCTTTCACAAGAGTAGTATTTATCCTACTAGACTGAAGCGTTTATTTTCCACATGGTGATTCATTGCACTGGGAAAAGGAATCATACCTGCTCCATTCCATATGTATGTAAATTTAAGTTGCTTGGCACATGTTATGGTCATGACATGCATTATTGAAAAAGTATGGTAATATGTGACGTTGATGCCTCTGTTGTCTATTTTCACTGGTCCATTTTGTCATTTTCAAGTAGTCAAGTGTATTGAGAATGCCAAGAGGGAAAGAATCAGTACTTGGCAGAATGTGAAAAAGAACCAGTTCACCCGATCCCCATGTCATCTTGGAACATCCCTAGCCTGATCCCGAATCTTGTTAGGCATAGTCTGTAATTTGGTCCTAGTTTCTCTTGCCCTGGTCATGATTGTCTTGTTTTTTTTTTGGTTGTTTAGTTTGTATTCTAGTTGAATCTTTCTTCTTCTTCTAATTTTTTTGTTGTTCTAGTTTAATCTTTCTTTATGTTTTGGCTAGTAGATAGAATGGAAGAAAATCAAAGGCAAAAGGAATGGTCACAAACAATGGTCACCCTTATGCATTAAGAGGCACAAAATGTCAAGATAATTTTTCGTTTTGGCTTGTAAATAGTTATAATTAGTTATAGTTAGTATCTACCTATGTTCATGCTTTGAGCAATGGGATACACTAGTTCATAAATACTAATGGTGGATCGTTCTTTTCTTTTCCTTTTTTACAGATTGACGCTTAACGGAGTATCCTGCAGTTCTACTTTTGGTTATTGACTATGAAGATCAAAGTTGGATTTTGGTTGTGGACGTGCAAATGTTTTTAGGTTATCCATTTGTCGAGGTTGGACTTTTTAGTATTTTGAGGTTTTGATACATTTTGTTATTGAGCTTGGATTTTTTTTTAATTTCCCCCTTGTGGTTGACGTGTCGTTATTTTGCATTTTATGAATTTGGATACAAGTTGTTTTCTAAGTATTTGGTGGACACCTCTATTTATGGAAGTTTGGATTTATTTCTTAGAATTATTATTTTTTATTGAATACATTATGTTTCAATTTTGTTGATGTAATGAAAATGGAGGGAAAATAAAATTTAAAGGACTGCTCAAATTTATGGAGAATGAATGGAGAAAAAGTACATTCCCGACTACCATTTGGTTGCCAATAGGGTACTAATTTATTGAATTGTACACATATTTCCCGACTAAAACTTTAGTCGGCAAATATGCATAACTTCCCCCGACTAAAGATTTAGTCGGCCAATATTTACACATTCCCCGACTAAACATTTAGTCGGCCAATGGATAAACATTTCCCGACTAAACAATAAGTCGGCCAATAATAGAACATTAACCGACCAAAAAGTTAGTCGGCAAATGTAAATATTTTAGCCGACTAAATTTTTTTTAGTCGGCAACGACCTTTGCCGACTCTCTTCCACCGACTAATGTGCCGACCAAAATTTTTAGTCGGGGAAGGCTTTTGCCGACTAAAATGGCTACAATTGCCGACTAAAGCGTTAGTCGGGAATGGTGTTTTTTCTTGTAGTGAACCCTTTGTACCATGGATCCATAACTTCCATTGGCTCACCATTTAATAAATGTCTCACATTAGCAACTATATCCCTTGGACTATAATTCGGAATATAGGAGCTCCATCCTGTCCCAATTCCCTCACTTTCGTTGACTAGTACCATTGGTATAATCGGCATGTACCTTCATAAAATGGCAAATGAATATACAACATGCCAAACAACTTCGTCATAATATAAATTGTTTACTACTAATCAAAAAACATACCAAGTAGGTTCAATAGATTGCCCATCTTCATTCAAGTAGTCAAGAAGGATGTCATCATCCTTGGGGAACAGGAATCTCGTAATAGGAGAAAGGCGAGTTTATATGTACCTAGCACTCGCATGATATTTGCCTTCCTGATTAGAAACAAGTTATACATTCAAGACTATTAACTTGGTGTAAAAAAAAACCAAACAAAACAATCCCAGCATGCCTGTTACGATTTAATTAAAGCTCTGATTGTCTGGAAGTAAAATACTATACAAAGGAAAATTAGAGGATATATGAGATGACAATGCAAAGAATGGTTGAGGCTGCAATATGCTATGTGCCAAAATTGACTTCAGAGATTTCAAATGCTAGTCATCTTGCGACATCTGATGAAAATTATTTCCCAAAATATTTTGACATTTCCATCATTGAGTGCAAACAAACATTAGATAATGAGGAAAATATTTTTGAAGCAAATATTTGACGTTAACAAATGGAGCCTAAGAGACAAGATTTTGTTGATCTCACCTGATGACGAGTGACTGGCCACATAATCCTGAGCCTTACCAATAATGGTACTAGCAAGACTTTGCTCCCCATGATGGTAAGCCGAATGCTCAGATACATAACCAGAGAACTGAACAACTTTTGCTTCCTTAGCAAAGTTGTGCTTGAAAGAACAGAAAAGGATCTTCCTTTGTTCTGGTTTCAAACCATCAACCATCGAAGGTATTGACCGCTGAAGATCTGCCATTGAAAATAGTATAAGCTCCTTGTTGACAAAGTCACTATACTTAATGAGCTTCTCCTTCTGATCAAGGTAAGTACCAGGCTGCAACCACAAAGACAAAGAAAGTGTTGTCGCCATTAGAAAAAAACATTTGCAAAACAAAAGAGAACTTGCAAATTTGTGGAATACATTAATAACTTCAAACCTCAAAGTGTCTGAGCCAATTCTTTCTTGCTTCAATTTTCTTCTTGCTGAAGGCAAGCTCAATTACTTCCCCATCATGTTCATCTTCCCAAATGAAGTTTTTCCTGTGGCTTTCAAGAACATTGAAGTATTCTTTCCCTTCCTTTGATGTACTTGTTCCCAACCCCTGTCACGAAAACAACTATCTTAGGAAATGTACAAGTATCAAATCTGACAATTCGAACAGAAATACCAAGTGATCTATTGGTTTCCTTACAAGAAAAATGAACAGACAAAAATAGTAGTATAGTAGCCTACAAAAATGGGGCACTCAGTTCAACTTGTTAGTTGGTTCCTGTAGACACCCCAATTTGGACTTTTCAAAATTCCTTGATTTGTGGCCCGGAGGCTCCCCGATGATGACTTTGGATTGAAACAAGCCTAGTATCGATCGGAACATTGCTCCTTGAAAGATTTGAAGAGGGATTAAAAAATGGTCAAAAGCATTTTCAAGCGCTTGGGAGAAGTCCCGAGCGCTCAAAACCATTTTCCAAAAACCTCTGGCCTGGCTCTTTCTCGAGCGCTCGAGAGTGAGGTCCCAAGCGCTCGGGAGTGATCCCAAGTGCTCGAGACTATTCTGTTGCCCAATGGATGGCCGTATCACCCACTACCCTTGCAACTCATCATTATCACCACCTTGAGCCCGCCGATGGCTCGGTCCACACTCAACCTCTGGTGGCAGATATTCAAGCCAAAGATTTTTCTATTAAAAAAATGTTTTTATTAAGCCCATTTGATTTTCAAAACCATGGGTTACTTGGCCTATAAATATGGCTGGTTTTCAGCTGAGAAAGGCAAGGAGGCTACGAAATTTGATCCCAGAGAACCCTTACTCTCTGCTCTCTTTCTCTCTCTAGCTACAAACCAAAAATCTCCAAGTTCACCTTCCAAACTTCAAAAGTTTTAGAAATCACCAAGGAAAAGGGCAAGAAATCCAGAATACCCTTCTGATCTCTTGCACTCTCCTCTCTTCATCCACATTTCAAAGTCATCCCAAGGAGCAAGAGTTCAAGAAAAAGGTAGAAACTTTTACCTTTGATCACAACTAAAAGGGCTGTTCATCCCTTCTGAGGGAGGTGTCTCAGCCTGACCCAGTCTTCAATACTAGGTGCATGGTTGGGAGACCCTAGTGTAAAAACAAGAGCAATGGGGTACAAAAAAACGTTTTCATAAAACCCTTACTGGAAACACTCCCAAGCGCTTGAGAGTACTCTGAAGCGCTCAGGACTGTTCCCAGCTTCCATGCATGGTCCTCTGTCACATAGCAGGTAGGGAAGGAGGTGCACTCTTAAGTTAAATGGTTTTTATTTGGCATGCATGTACGAGGAAGTCGTTTTCCAATAAAACATAACCATTTTCTCACAAAGTCTTCATGTGTGAATAAGGCTTCTTGCTTTTAAAGATTAAAAGATGTTTTCCTCTTGGGAAATACCAAAAAAGGGTGTGTGCATGTCAAGTCAGTACCATTTCCTGTTTGAGGGTAAGTTGATATGCAGCTCACTCCCAAGCGCTCCGAACCTTTCCCGAGCGCTCGGGAGTGCATGCATGTCATTGCTTCCCATTTTCCAGTCTGCTGTGTCACCTGGTCTCTGCATGCATAAGTGTAGCCTGTTGCTCTTTTAAATTTGTAGATTTGGTCTTGTTAAGGCAGGGATGCAAGATCTGAAAGATTGA
Source organism: Rhododendron griersonianum (assembly GCA_018127125.1). Taxonomy (NCBI): domain Eukaryota; kingdom Viridiplantae; phylum Streptophyta; class Magnoliopsida; order Ericales; family Ericaceae; genus Rhododendron; species Rhododendron griersonianum. The sequence continues at coordinate 25,360,873 of CM030796.1, read as the reverse complement.
GGTTTCTTTCCAGTCTTTCAAATCCTCTGCTGAGCCAGTAGTGTATATAGCAGCTTTTCAGTTCCTATTTTAGCATTGTATTTTGACTGCGCTAACAAAGCTCGCAGGTTGGGTATCAGAACTCCCAAGCGCTCGGGACTGCTCTCGAGCGCTCGAGAGTGAAGTCAGTGACAGATCCTCAGTTTTCTGTCATTCATGCATTCGCTCACCGTTATTCTATCATTGCACTTCCCCCTATACAACTGCACATGCATGCACTGCTTAACTGCACATGCATGCACTGCTTACCTGTTATAACTGTGGATACTTGCCAGCTGGTTTAAATGAAACAAAATCCCTTCGAAAAATCCCACAAACGTTTAGTAGAGACCGATTTCAAATCGGGCGAGGAGGGTGCCGTAAAACCCTTCCCCCCTCGTAACATGGCTTCCGGACCCTTAAAACTGATCTCTGGTTTTCAAATTCAAATCAACGATTTTCCAAACAAAACGGTTTCTCGGGTGATATACCGCAAATCCGGGTGGCGACTCTTCAAACGGCGTATTTCTCTTCAAAGCGGAGGGAAAATATAAAGCAAAACATCATTTGTTTGTTTTATTTTTCGGGCAGGTAGCCCACAGTTCCCTACTATGAGCTCATACAAACCTTATACTCCATCCGTGCCTTTTTAAATGTCTTGCTTCGTAACTCCAACTTATTAAAAAGACATCATCATTATACCTTTCACATCAATTTTTTCCTCCACTTTCCTTACTTACCCACCATCAGTACACTTTTACTCCCTAACTTTTTAAAATGGAATCTACTTTTAGGGACAAAATAGACAATTCACCAACTTTTACCCACTAACTTTACAAAATGAACACTTATTAAGGGACAGCCCAAAATGGAATACTGGACTGTAATAAAGGGACGGAGGGAGTAGTATTTAATAGACCAACCACTGGCACTGCCTCCCAAACTTTCCCTCCATGATTCATACTCAGGCATGGAATAAAAGGATAAAACCTTCCCATTTCTATGATTAGCCTGCACAAGAATGAATTGTAGAAGATATTAGAAAACGTTCCTTTCAATACCGCTTATACAGTGACAGAACAAAGCTCAGAGTTGTTAAAAATGAATACAGACCTTCATGATAGGTGTAATGAACTCTACTAAGAATGAAGGAATTTTTAGCAGCGAAGGCCAGAAAGAGTGAATGAAATTTATTAACAACCCTTTAATATGTGATCCATCATGGTCCTATCAAAGCATAAGAAAATAACTTCGTTAAGCACTAAAAGCAAGACAGACAAAACAAAATAACAAAATAAAGAAGTCTGTCAAACCTGATCAGTCATGATCATCAAATGACCATATCGCAAAGACTTGACACTGTCATACTCCTTTCTGTGCTGGAATCCAAGAATCTGCTTGATGTTTTGAATTTCTGCATTCTCCATGATCTATTTATGGCTTGCTTCCCTGACATTGAGCAATTTACCTCTCAAGGGGAACATCCCATAATAATTTCGACCCACAACAGAAATTCCAACCATCCGTACAGATTGAAAAACTTTTGACATCTACTCTAAAACAAAAATCAAAGGTAGCTGAGTTGGCTTCTAACAAGTTCACGTAACAAAACAACTAACTTACCGCAAGGGCCTTGGCTGAATCTCCTTCTGTCAAAATCAAGGTACACCTATCAGAGTACTCCCCTCCAGCATCATTAGCATCTTCTAACTTAGTAATCCCAATGATTCTCTGTCTCTTTGTCCCATTAGTTTTCTTGAGATCTTTGCTCTGCTTAAAATCTGCCCCAAGACAAGAGACTCTCCACTACCCCAGACTTGGCAACTGCAAAAGGATTGACCCAGAAAGCATCAAAATCAAAGCAACTTTGTAAAAGGAATACACAGTTGATCTTTCAAATAAACTGAGGATGCCACAGACCTTTCTTTAGGAACTCTTGTGAGAGTTCACATTTCAACCCGAAACTGCTCTGGCGAATTGTCAAAGTCTCTTTGGTTTGAGAATCAAAAGCAGGGTTGTCAATAAGAGCGTTGACAAAAATCCAAAGATGGTTCTTCACCATGTGGGCTTTGAGATTAGCATTCTTGTTCTTATTTACAATACTCATTACATGGTTTGTAATCTGGTTTGTGATATAGTCAACATGAGTCCCGCCCTTGATTGTCGCAATGCTGTTGACAAAGCTGACCTGTTTAAGACGTCAATATGTCCGAACAAAACAAGAAAGTTTCATCAATAGACTGTATGTTATGTCCCAATACTTAAATCCCGATACTTCGGAAAAAAAACATCTAAGTTATCAACAGATTGTGTATCATGCCATAATAAAAACATAAATTCCACTCGAAACGCTATCAATAGTCAGTATCTGCTGAAACTACCCTTCGCTAAGACTCACACAAATCATTAACCTTTTCAGCAATCCTGATGGATTTAAAGAAATTTTGATGAGCGCTATGATTATTGTTATCAAAAATAAAATTGCTCAACTGAAGATTCAGACAAGGACCTTGGAAGGGGATCAGGTCTGGCTTTGGAGGGAGATTGAAGATAGAGATTAACATAGTCCAGGAAAGATTTTACTGGTACATGTTGCCCATTAAGCTCAACCTTCACTGTTTTTCCAAGGTATCCTGCTATGTCACTCGCATTTTCATCAGGGCAACAACATCATCTTCAAGATGGGTCATGTTGAATTTTGCTAAGTCAGGCTTAAATGAAACTTTGGTCCAGTTTTCGCCCCCCTTGCACTTTGTTATGATGGGCTCTGATTTCTTTCCCATGTTGTTAGAGAACACCTTCATCGCAGAGGGAAAAATTAGCCCAGTAGGAAGCGTGGATGCTTTAAAGAAACATGATGTACAGTCCAAGTAAGTGAAAAAATAATTAAAATGGCTGATAAAAACAATAATTAAAAGGGATTATCAGTCGCAATAATACATGAGCATGCTTGTGAATGATGCCATGGTACAGATAAATTTTTTGGGAATGGGAACGCTTGGCTTAGATGGCTTCTACAGACTACAATATTTGGTCACGAGAGAGGCAAATGTAATGAATTATTGGTTCTCTTTCTCTTAGCTACACTTTTTCCATGGACCAAACAAAGCACTTTGCATCTATTGTAGAAACTGATAGAATTAGGAAAAAATCTCAAATGAAGATTAAGTCATCCTCTACGTTTGTCACTCGTAAGAGATATGACACAACAACAACTTTAGACGCATTAGAGCAAGATACCAAAGCGAGTAGCTGGATAGGTTTATCAAGAAAAATGAAGTGTGAAGTCAGGTAACTGTAAATCTGTCAAGAGAGGGGTTGTATCCTATACTTCCCAAAACAAGAAATTCCATACCACCAGATGAAAAAAAAACCCGAGCTAATGACGATCAGACATGAAAAAACATTGTCACATCATAATGCACAAAATAATACCTAAGTCGTGAAATTCCCTAAATCTGCAAATTGTGTAACGAAAACCCTAATTTGATTCTAACAATTCAAGAACAGAAACCTGAGAAAAATCTCTAACCACTATTAGAACATCCAGCAAACCATATAGCCAATAATTGTGTATACATGGTAGATAACTAGCAGTCATCCGATCACAATCAAACTATGACAAATGAACTCTAAATAACCAGATACTGGAGAATTTACAAAGAAACCCTAGTTGTCAATGACTGATAACGAACCAAGATTGACAACGTCAAAATAAACCTAGGTCTTGAAAAATGCCCCATAAATCCATTTACATGTCATCCATACAAGCAAAACCCTCAACAACCTGTAATCCCAAGATCAGAATTCAATTGTAAAGCCATAGTTGTTCCTACAATCAAAAAGCAGAAAATAAGGTCTTGAAAAATGCCCCATATATCCATTTACATGTCTACCTACCATACAATTAAAACCCTCAATATACCCTAATTCCAAGATCGCTACAATCGTAAAGCCCTACATGTTTTTACAATAAAAATGCAGGACATAAGAAACCTAGGTCTTGAAAAATGCCTCCATAAATCCGTTAAATGTCTACAATACAACCAAAACCCTAAATAAACTCTAATTCCAACATACTAAAATTGTAAAGCCCTAAATGTTTAGTCAATCAAAATGAAGAAAATAAGAAACCCTAATTCCAACATGTGAACTTGGTCGAGAAAATATCAAATAGAGATCTATTCATTATATATACACAAAAAGTGGTATGTCAATCCATAACAGATTCGATTTTTCATATATAAACAAAAAGTGGTAACCCTCAAGAAACCCTAATTCGAACATCATAAGACAAAAAAAACTTGCAAGCCCTAACAAGATCTTTGTACCTGCTTGTACTTCTTCTGTAGCTTCCCATCGGGCGTCTCGATCACGAACTCGGTCGAGAAAATATTCGTAAGCTTAGTGCCGTACCCGTTCCTCCCACCGGTAGTCTTCTTCTCGTTGTCATTGTAATTACTGCTCGTCAAACCGAAAATCAACTCCGGCTCATAAACCCCTTCCTCCTGATGAACCTCGACCGGGACCGTCGCCGCTGTTGTACACGCTCACCAGGTTCTGCTCCACGTCGACCCTGACGGCGTCCATGGACGGGTCCCGCTGCTTGTTGTCGGCAGCGTTGACGAGGATCTCGTCGAAGATCTTGTAGAGGCCCGGGACGTAGGTGATGGGTCGGTGGACCATCTCGTTGTTGTTGTTGTTGTCGATGGAGCCGATGTAGGTGTCGGGGCGGAGGAGGATGTGCTCGAGCTGGGTTTTCTTTTGGTAGGTTTCTTCGATGGTTTTTCCGGGAGGGGTATGGAGGCGGCGACGATGGCGTTGGAGCTGGTTTGTAAGGGGAGCTTTTTGGCTGCGGCCATTGAGAGAGAGAGAGAGAGACACAGAGATGGTGTCTTGGATCCTAGAGAGAGAGAGAGAGAGAGCGCGCTCAGAGAGGGGAGGGGAGAATGTGAGGGGATGTGGAGATGAATATGAAGAGGGGGAGGTTAACGGTCGGGTTGTGATTTGATTTGAACTGGGCAGGATTTCAAACGGAGGGACAGGATGGGGTTTCGGTGATCGGAAGGTGGAAGTTGATTGTTGGGAATAGCACGGGTGTTCGGATATCAATCGTTCTACATCTCCTTTCCACTTCCTCAAGTACTCAAGTGCATCTTCAATCCACCTCTATTCTTCCAAAAATATAGAATGAATGTGACGCATTGAGGGAAGATTTTATAATTTCTTCTCTTTTTTTTCACTTTTTGTACTCTTTGGGAGAATTTTTGAAGGACCCATCATCCTTTTTAGAGTTCAGAGGGATTTTGTACTCCAAATTTACTTGGTAAATGATATTAGCACTCCAAAAATTGATACAGACACTCCAAAAAATAAAGAAAAGTGACTTTGAAATTACATTGATTTTAAAGTGCCTGCATTAATTTTTGGAGTGCCAAAATCATTTACCATTTACTTTTGGTCCTCTAACCAAATTTACTTTTAGATGACCAAACTCTAAAAAAGACCTTGGGTCCCTTAAAGATTCTCCCAAAAAGTACAAAAAGTGAAAAAAAATGGAATAAATTATAAAATCTCCCCTCAATTTGTCACATTTATCCTCTATTTTGGAGGAGCAGAGGTGGACAAGAGAGGAAGGGGACGGGAGAGGAAAATATTTCAAAGTATAAATAAAGAACAAAAAATCAAGTAATCTCTATATGCCGCCTAAGTGCGAGCTAGTGCCTTGTGCTTGGCCTAAGGCTTAGCGACTTTTAAAACAATATTGTTTATAGATTTACCAAATCATGGCAGGGACGCCAATCAAAAAAAATTCATGGCCGGGACGGATGCAAGTGGGGGCCCACACTCAATATTTCAATTATACCTAATAAATTTGTGACAGTGTTTCAATAAAATTATTGAAGATTTTAATTATGAGGATAATTGTCTATCTATTTCTTCGATTGATAAATTTTTCAAACTATCCTTTTGTACAAGCACAACCCTTTTTACTAATTAGCATATAACATAAAATTACAAATATACTCATCTATTTGTTATTTTACAAGCAAAAAATGTACTCCCTCCGTCCATTTTTAAGTGTCCTGCTTCATAATTCCAACTTAGTAAAAAAAAATCATTATACCTTTCACATCAACTTTTTCCTTCACTTTCTCTACTGACCCATCATCATTACACTTTTACTCACTAACTTTTCAAAATGGAATCTACTTTTAGGGACAAAATAGACAATGCACCATCTTTTACCCTCTAACTTTATAAATGGATACTTATTAAGGGACAACCCAAAATGAAATACTGGACTCTAAATAAGGGACAGAGGGAGTAGTAATTGAGGAATTATAAACGTATGGGTTAAGATAACTAATTTGTGTGCCTTTACTAATGCAAATTTCTGAATCCATCCCTGAATCACAGTGTAAGAGGCAATTTTCAGTTAGGTCTGTATTATCACAGCTGTGACAAGTTAAACCCTTTGTTTGACAGATATCTATTCTAATATATAAAGGGAGAGCACCATTTTGGTGTCTCCCCTGTCATGTATTTCTTTTTCCTAAAATACCCTCTTAAGAGAAAAAACACACAAAACAAAACAATTAATTGTGGGGATATATTGGACATTTTAACACACAAAAAACTCCCAAAAAAAAAATTTAACTGATGCGTGTGTCATCAATTCATCAGGCGGTTTCAATTCTCTAGAATAATTTAACTATTCTATAGGGCTGCTCAAAAAATCCGGTGAACCGTGAAACCGGTCCGGACCGAACCGATCCGTACCTTTTGGATTTTGTCCGTGGATTAATGGTCCGGACACGGATTGAAAAATTAGAAAACCGTGACTCGCGGTTCGGTCCATGGATTTTCATTAAGAAACCGTGGATTAACCGAACCGGACCGTGAGATATTTATTTTATATAAATAATAAATAAATATATATATATATATGTGTGTGTGTGTGTGTGTATTTATATAATTAATTGTTAGTAATGTTAAAACTTTTTTCTACCAATTTTAGTATTTTATCTTAATAATGAGATATAGTGTAGGTAAATCGTAGTTTTTTTTATATAAGTTACGGGTAACCCTAGTTTAGTTTCACTAATTCATTTCTTTTTCAGTTTTCCTAATTTTCATTCCTTATTCAAGTCGCCGTCGCACCGTTCTTACTTCTTTGTCTCTTCCTCCTCCTCCTCCTCCTCTCTCTCCATTTCTTCAAAGTAACAAGTACTTTTTGGTGGTCGGTGTTAAATTTAATTCTGAATGTAACCTTCTTCCCTTTTAGTGTGGGATATAAACTTGAGCTTTTTTTGCTAAAATCCGTGGACAAAACCGTAACCGTTCCGCGAGTCACGGATTGGATTGGATTGTATTGGAACCGAACCGTAGGACTTTTGGTCCGGACACGGATTTCATTTTGTAAAAACCGTGACTAACGGTTCGGTTCTCGGATTCCTAGAAATCCGAACCGAACCGGACCGCGAGCACCCCTACTATTCTATATGCGTGTGCCTCAACGCCACTAAACCTATAGGCGGTTTCAACCGCTAGCTTGGCATAAGAAATCATTCATGGGTTTTTCTTCCATTTCAACCGCTTGGCATAAGAAATCGTTCTGTTTTATTTTTTCTGATGAATTCGTCTCATCAATTCTACTATGTGAATTTTATTTTTACCATTTGTCCTCACTTCCCCACAAACTATTCTATTTCTTCCATCCCCACCACGGCAGATACAACACCATATCTATTTTTCCTTCCGGGAACGATGAGGCAATTTGGCGTTCTAATGATGGTGCGACAGTTCACTTTCGTCATGACTGCCCCGCTCACACTCTCTGTTGTGGCTTTGATAGTTTATTGTTCCGACGGCGATCCTGACTGCGGCGCTTAAACTCTACTGTTCCGACAACAGCAGGTCCGTTTGTTCTTAATTGAATATATACAAGGTGTGTTAAATTTTTGTTCAAGTATGCATGAATCTGATACTGGGTTGTTTGAATAGGTCAATGTACGTATTCCTTAGGAGTATCACATGTGCTTCTTGATCTGCTAGGAAATTCTATTGTGTGTTTGTGTAATGAATTTTAGTTCGATATTAATTCATGATTCATTTGCAAAATTTGATAAAAGACTATTTAGGTATTAGGCAGAGGCGACGGCGGTGGAAGTAGGACATTAATTAGAAGAGGCCAGAGCACACGCAATGTGTGTGCAAGTCAATTTTTTTTGTCAAAATTGGATCAAACAAAAAGCGATAACATCAGAGCTTGCACACGCATCGGGAGTGCATTGCTTAAAGTGCTTTATGGGCAAATTTGAATGCATAGAAAAGTTAGAGCCAGTTTGTAGCTTCATGCTTATTAAAATAGACTAGGGGCCGGGCCACACGCTATGAGTGTGCAAGTCGGATTTTGTCAAAATTTGCACAACTCCCCATTTGATCTAACCAAACAGTTTCATTCGCGGAAGGCCTAAAGCCCGCATTTAAATCTCAGGTTTGCGATTTTTCGACACTGCATACAAGAAACAATGAGGTAGAATCCCTCTCTTATTCTTCCCCCTTCACCATCCCTTCCATAAATCCAAGCTCCAAACACAGCGTACAGCATATTGGTATTCAAAAATTGCAATCAACCTACACAAGACTCGGGTTTTCTTTTAGGATCACAAATCAAAAAAAAAAGAGGATAATGATCAAGAGCATGGAAATAGCTCATTTTACAATAAGTTAATTAGAACATTATTAATAAACACTGGGATATTTCCCTCTGTTTAATGAATGTTTGGACCTAAAATTACATAACATTACAGTAAAGACCTAATCTATGGCTGGTGCAAAAACGGGATGACAGACAAATTACTCTTGGTAACATACCGCATCCAGGTTGTATGCTTCCTGATGAACAAATAGCCTCTGTAATCCATCACTTAAACCTTAAAAACCAAATGGCGACTTTCTTCTGCTTCCACCTTCTCCATATTGTTCATTCCATTTCCTCAGCTCATTCTGGCTAGTGGCATCATATGCAACTGAAGCCCCCACCTACGCAAGCATAGTCATACATTAATTTGGCATTTCTGTGGAAGTATACAATACACATCCATGGATTCTTTCCGATTTATTCCAATTGAATACAAAAACGATTGATTATAACACTTTTCCCAGTAACAAAAATATTTTACAATGAACGAATTGCAAAGAATCCACAAAACAAGCTCCCATATCTGGCACATTATAAGTACATTTAATGGTTGGTTTACGGTTATTCTTCAAAGCCAATATCAGTGGTCTCAAGTGGTTGTGATGTATAATTTGCATAGCTAACCGTTTGCTGCAATCAAAGATAACCACTTGGACCCTAGTAAAATATTTGACACGGAGTACATATTTGACACATTGGATAGAGCTTACCTTGGCCTTTGACTGAATGAAATCATCCAAATTGAGCGGTCTCAATACAGGCACCACATCATTACTGTCCCCCTGCCCAAAAGTTAAGCAATTTTTAGAGGCAACAAGTGAAAAGCCAACATAAAAGAGAAATGAAGGTAAAAAAGAAGTGCTAGAATCTTAGACAACATATATTGAAGTCAAGATTGCACAGAATGAAAAAGAAAAAAACTACCGACATGCAGAAACTTTTACGGCATGTATTGTTTTTCGATGAGTTGAGGGCATGGAATTTGGGATATGGGCCTATGACTATTTCAACTAGCGAAAGGAAACTGGAGAGAGAGGAAGGTTAAAATCATGATAGACAGATCTTTTTTGTTTTGTCGAGTAGTAGGAAGGAGAAGAAGAAAGCAATCATGCATAGTTCAGTTTAACCAGGTACATGTGAAGAAATAATCAACCATTACTTAGACATTAAAAGAAGGGTGGGAAGACCAACTGCAAAGGAACAGGGAAAGGTTTTGTATCACTACAATAAGGTGGAAAAAGTATGGCCCCAGAGAACAGTTAATTCCTTTGCTCATTCAACTAATTCATCCTCCCTTCCAAACAAGGAAATTTTCCCAACTTTTCCCAACAACAATACTTTGGGTTCTTTGTATCAGTGGCTTTACAGAAATGTCAGTATTTACTGGTCTTTCGACTTCGTAGGTTATATGTACCCTAGGTAGGTGTAAAGACCTCTGCGGGATCCATGCCAAGATGGACAACAAGAATGATGCAACCATTCCAGAACACCACAGTTGAACTCATCAAGATGTACACCTTGGCAAGCTTCCAGAAAGAGTATCCATCCAATTGATATGGAGCTACAAGTAACAGAGAGACTTGTAGAGGAGGGAATATAGCACGAGGTTCGAAATTGGTTCGGACACTGATCAATGTACCATATACATCCCATCAAATTCTGATTCATTTGGAACCCTACTAGGAGAAAAGTGAACCAAAAGCTTTTGGCAATTCATTCTTCAAAAAAATGAGAACAGTCTAGGTCAGACAATTGGTTTTGCAGTTACCTTTTTTTCTTCCTCTAACAGTTCTTGCACGGGTCTATATGCCGCAGCAATACAGAGGTTCTGCAAAATACAAAAGCATGAGAAGTTCGGATTTAAATCCGGATCATAACTAAATATTGAGAGACACTACCTTCAAATCGCTCCCTGAATATCCTTCAGTTGCCTCCGCAAGTTTTTCAAAATGAAATTCAGGTTCTAGATTCTCTTGAGCAAGAAATATTCTCAGTATCTTAATCCGATTTTCAGCATCTGGTAGGTCTACATATATCCTGAAAACCAACGAACGTCCACAGTAAATACTCATGCTGTAGGGCAGTGGCAACTCCAGGGATTGTGTGTTACAGGCCAATAACAATTTTCCCCACAAGTTTGATTTCCTTTTAACCATCTCTATGTGCATAGATTACCCATATAAAGTATTGATTTCAAGTTAATCAGATCTTTTCATTTCTGTGGAAACCAAACTATAAATTAACACACAAATAGTCATGAACGGAAAGATTGGGTTGGTCACAAATGACAAATCAAAAGATTACAATAACCCAATATCTTCCCCTCACCTACTCTTTACATATCTCGATGGGGTCTCATGAGCAATTCCATCCAAATCTTGTAAATATGACATGTATAGTTCCGTATCATTCTACAATTTGCTAAGCAGAACTAAACAAGCAAATGCTACTGTATTCCATCCCAAAAGCTTCACAAAAATGCGGACGAGGCACATAGATGAGAGAGAAAGATATTGCCAAAAAAAATTACCTTCTAGGTAAACGACGAATAACAGCATCGTCAAGGTCAAATGGCCGATTTGTGGCTCCAAGGATGAGGATTCTCTGGCTGTCTTTTGTTCTCAATCCATCCCAAGCTGCCATAAACTCATTGCGCATCCTTCTAGTTGCTTCATGCTCAAAAGCACCTCCGCGAGCACCGAGCAAACTGTCAACCTATGCAAATAGGAGCCAAGGTCTAAGAATGAAAAATCTCTTTATGTGCACCAAATAATATACTATGCCATAGGAAGCATTTTGCCTGGGCCGTTGGTAAAGCTATTCAACTCAAGAATCAGACTCCTGTAACCAACGCTCAAATAGTTCCCCATGTCAACAACAATTGCACGGCCCACTATAGGGACTGACAGGGAACCGACCGGAACACAGGCCCCACTCCGGGTCCCGCACGGATGATCTGAGCTCTTCAATACTTTAAAAAAAAAAACGAGTGCGTCCGTGAAAAATCAGCTCAATCGGATATGTGTAGGTGTTCGATTTAATCTTCTATTTTTCATTTAGATTACAGGATCCTGAAATCTAAATGAAAAAAATGGAAGATTAGATCGAGCACCTACACATATCGGATTGAGCTGATCACGGACCCACTCAGTTTTTTAAAAAAAAATTATTGAACGGCTCGGATCATTCATGCGGGACCTGGAGTGGGCCCCACACGCCCGTCGGTTCTCCGTCGGTCAACTTAGACTTTTCGAGACTCCTGTAACCAAAGCTCAAATAGTTCTCCATGTCAACAACAATTGCACGGATGGAAAGTCCAACAAAAATGTCAAAACATAGTTGTACTGGTTGCAATACAAAACATAGGCGTAACGGCACTAGACACATATCCATACGAAAGGAACGAAAGGAAGACAATACATTTGAATTCTCAATTCTACAATCCAAGGTATCTAATTTGTCTTCCCTTCCAACTTATTCAAGCTATTAGTGTCCCCTACTCCCCTCAACAGCAGAAAAAGCAAAAGAGGGAACCCTTTTGGCATCGTACTTAATTGTATCAGAAAGCAAAAACCGACTCCAACACTTAAAACGTCTAAAAGCAAGCTGATAGTGACACTGAACAAACTTTAAGTCCAGAGATCTGAATATTGTATGCACAGATACATAGAGGCCACTATGTGGCAGATAATGACATTAGGATCTCACCTCATCAACAAAAATAATTACAGGAGCCAACTTGCTAGCAAAAGAGAAGAGGGCCTTTGTAAGCTTTTCAGCATCTCCAAACCACTGCAGCATAAAAGTGGGGAAAAGGTATATTAGCCACCGGCAGCTACAAATGGTTAAGTCAAAATAATCATGTTATCAATAAAATAGGAAGCGAAACACACAATTAGTGGTGAATTCAACTGTCGTCAAACCTCAAATTAAAGAAAACCCTTTCCATTGGTAAATATGATTCCCCCATGAGACCATTTTCCCCTAGCAGCAATAAATGCTGCTACAGCAATGGGACGCCAATTTAGAGACTAGGAAGTCTTTGCTTCTCTGACGGGGAGTTAGCAATCAGATAACTCAAACACACAACAAGGAATTAAAGTAAGGCGGAATCGTGGTGATGCAAATATCGAAAGAAAATAAAAGAACCAGTTATAAATAAGCACGATCTTCAGACAACCTCACCTCCTCAAACTCATCATACTTATGACATCATTATTAAAACTAAGAAAGACATGTCCTCTTCGCTACCTACACCCAGGTCAATCTTGCTATACCTCTTATGCTTTTAGTGCCTTCAAATTTAATTAAAAGCACATCTTGTCTGGGAACAAGAGTAGTTAGTGTGCATCATAAAAGTGTGACAGCACCCTCATTTTAATAGCTACCTTTTGAGTTTGACTTCTACCCAAGACCATGTAAGATAATATCATAGCCCGCTTAGAGCAAATGGGTAGGATGTGACCCCCTGGACTACACAGTTAAAGTTCTCCAAGTGTGCCAAGTGAGCACACTACGCGCGAGGAAGGGTGCAAAATGAAGTTCCACATCGCCAACGTACAAAATATTGTGTTGTATATAAGTGTTAGGGCACCCTCGCTCTAGTAGCCAGTTTTGGTTTGAATTCTACCCAAGATCGTGTAAGAGGTCGTACAAGCTCACCTATCAGTCTACATGAACACAGCCAGACCATCTCAATCAGCTTCCTAGTTATATCCTCATCTTGCCCCACTTAACTTCCATTAGATGTATTTTATTATTCTTACATATCTAATGGCAATGTCCATCAATCTGAACGTTTGGAAATATATTGCCATCCAACCAAGTCATATAAATCTCTCGTAGAACTTTCTTTCAACTCTACCCTCACACCAATCTTGAAGCCCCTTTCAAATCAAACATGCCATTTTGTAAGTCTTTGAGTGGCATCTTCCTCAAATAACTGTTCATACTTCCAAACAGGATTTAAAAAATGATCACCTTCGTATCTCAACTCATCACCAAACAATCTACATGGTGGGAACCTACTGAAAAGAATATTAAAGAAGGTCAAGAAGGTTAAGAAGTCTTCTGCATGGAAGAACATTAAACTACTCTTACAAGGACCTCAATACAAATCTTATGTGAGCTGATTATAGATTCTCAAGTGAACGTCAGCTTGTTTCATCCACTTTTTTGTAAGATAAATAAAGTTGTACTCTGCGAAAGGGGGACCACCCTCCTACAAGAAAAAAGTAGGAAGAAAAAGAAAGGAAATAAGTTTAAACTAAACTACCCACCACTACATCAACTAAAAAGCACGAATCCAGAGAGTGGACATGCACATGATACAATACAATCAATACAATATCAGACACGCAATTGGGAGGGTCCGTAAATGAACAGGAAGGCCTGTAGATGTGCGTCTGCTTAGCTTCAATTAACCTGCTGAACATCTAATCGAACTTTGCAGCCACCTGTTCTATCCATCTTACAATCACTTTCAAAACACATGAAACGAGTACAACATGACTTTGCAAAACCACATTGCTGATAAAAAAAGACCCCAGTCCCCAGATGAAGTATATCATTATACAACGTTCAAGTACCTTTGATGTGAGAGTAGAACCCGTTATGCTGATAAAATTTGCACCTGCTTCTGTTGCAAGTGCCTTAGCCATGAGGGTTTTCCCAGTTCCAGGAGGCCCAAATAGTAATATCCCCTTGCAAGGCTGGCAAAAGATCACAGAAATTAGTGCAGTGCACAGGGTAGAGCCCGTATGAAAACATGTCAGGTGCATAAAAAAGACCCATGAAGTACCCGCAGTAAATTTCCACGTGAGAAGAGCTCTGGTCTCCTCATTGGGAGAATGACAAGTTCATTAAGTGCCTTCTTCACTTCTTCAAGAGCACCAATATCATCAAATTTGACACCAATTTCACCTGGAGGGACAACTGCTGAAACAAAGTTGGTCTCGTACTCATCCTTGGCAAGATTCTGCCAAAAGCACGTGCAAAATTGTGGTTAATCGACATCTTTCATCTCCTCATACCATTATCGAGTTCTAATAAGCGAAGAGACACACCTTCAAATTTTGTGATGGCTTCTTGGTTAATGTTTCTTGCTCCTTTAGCCTCGAAATTGCAATTTCAAGGCTTCACGAGAGAGAAAAAAGCAATTAAGTTGAAGGTGAAATAGAAATTTTGACAATGAAATAGTAAACAATACTTACCTTTCACGAGGAACACACAATCTCTCCGCTTTTATTAAAGGAACAAGAGATAATGATAAGCAATGATTTTTGGCCCAGCCAACAACTTTCTCAGCTTCTGTAAACAAAAATGTAATTTAAAATTAGGGATGGAAACAACGAGATAAAAAAGAACACAGGTAATCTCACAAACATGGAACACAAGAGTATGAGAAGTTTAACACAAAGTACAAAACATAGAACAAAAAACTACTTTTCTGAACTTGCTAAACTTCAAACAGGCAAATCTCATATAATCCAATTCTAAAATTATCCCATCAAACAAAACCAAAAAATAATTAATCGATGGTAAAATTTAGGATGTGTCTTGGGAGGACATTGCAGAAGCCACCGCTTGCAAGTTGTTTTCTACTATCTTAAAAATCATGTCTTTTGCATGAAAGAAACTGACTCCCACCTCTGCTATTATGTCTTAATTGCATTTTAGTGTTGGACAGTTTTCAGCTAACACCACACCATTCTTTTCAATTTCATAAAAAATGATCGCTTGATTGGTCATTAAAAAAGGCTACTCACCTAAGAGTATTACTGCTGAAGGAATATTTATAGGATTTATCACCTAAGGTCATCTTAAAGTTATAGGTGGCTATTGCAGCAATTAACAAGGGATGTATCAAGTACAGATTAAGCTTGGGCAGCTCATTAAGTTTCTGAGCATGCCCAAGCAGTTTACAAGAGAACTTGATCAGTAGAGCTTCATTAAGTTGACTGGAGCTTGATCAGTGGTTAACCTTAAAACAAGCCAAGCCTGAGCAATTCTGTATCAATACCCGAGTCAGCTCAGGGCATTCACAGCCTACATATGGAACTTAAGAATTACGAGATAGTACATCAACTGAAAAATCTTCCTTGAACATCAACTTGTACAATTCTCACCAGTTTAGACATCTATCTCTGAGATAAATCTACTTTATTTAACAAAAAGAAACCTAGAGAAAAACTGGGCAGTCTAGAATGACAGCATTCCCTCCATCACTACCGTATTGCTGAAGTTTTATCCTAAGTACATCACCTTACAAAGATTGACCCGATAATTCAGAAATTTCCCAAAATTTTGAAGATCGGTGATAAGTGCAAGAATATACATTTTTTGGCCCTCCAAACTACATTTATTAGTCAATTATTCTTGTTACTTGATAATTTATTTTGTTCTTTTCTTGTTTATAGGTTGCTCGGGCTCGTAGTCCAATAAATTGGATAAAAAGAAGATTTTATAGAAGTTCCGGGTCAAAATGCAAAGTCCTTCGAAGTTGAATTGCTAATTTCTTATAATGTGAAGTCCAAGGGCCTTTATGTTATTAGCATTAAAACCCTACTCTTATATAAGTTAGTGAACTACTAACTTTGGAGGAGGCTGGGAAAAAGGTCGTGCGTGCGAAACCGATATTGGACGAATTAAGTAGCTGTTCCTCGACAGTGGAGATTACTCCAACATCTTTTGATTTTCTCCTACACATGAGAAACTAATTCTCTTTCTTAGGGTGTAGATGAAACCCTAACCAACTATGTTTCTATGTTGATTTTGGATTTCGATTACCGAAATGATGGTTGTATAACGTTGAGACTTATTTTCTATGATTCGATCTTATTTTTCCAATCTAGTGTTATGTATTTGTTTTCTATGATTGCAAATACATAGTAATGCAACGATATCTTTGTGCATGAAATTGAGAATTAGGATAATTTATACCTAGGGAAGACGAGTCGTGCCTAGATTAGTTAGTTATAGAATTGAAGATGATTCGTGCCAACCAAAGACAAGTTATGCTTGATTCTCAAGTACATTTTATTTTCTTGGCGATATCACTAGGGCTTGTAGCTTTTAGAGAATCATTGTCGTTTTGGTAATCGGTTTCTTAAATTAATATAATTGCTTCGTTACAAAGTTAGGATGGATTCGAAACCCTTAGACCTTTTCCATATTTGAATTCAACATCTCTCTTGCTTTTAATTATTTAGATAATTTTAGTTAACCATACTCCAATCACTCGTTCTTGAATTGAATTAGGAATTGATTTTAGAAATAAATAACTTAGCCTCTTGACCTCCATGGTACAATACCTGGACTTAAACTATTATTCTATTTGAGTTGAGGTTTTCGCTCAGTTTTAATTTTTTTCTTTTTTTTTGTGTGTGGAAAACGACCTACCAAACGGTTCATTTAGCAATTCTTTACCTCATTAGAAACAAACACTTACTGAGAGAAATGGACTTCTTAGTTTATTTGATAATGTATCTTTCTCGTGAGTAAAATATTGGCTTTGGGCATTGGAAGTTGCATATATGGTTCTTTTTAAGTTGCATAGATATAAAGTTTCTACATTTTTTCTCCTCAGAGGGAGTTTTTTTTTTTTTTTTTATCTATCCTCGGAGGGAGTTCTAGTCTTGAGATTTCACAATGCCCAAAAGTCTCATCAGCATTGATACTTGTCACTACGTGCTCCTTAGTATCTTCCATCTAAAGAGTATACACAAACCCAAGCTATGCACTACAAAGAGTTTTTTTCCTATTTCGTTAGATACAATGTCAACATCTCAACTGGACTCCAAGTAAAGCTCCATGCATCGGGATAATTAATTGTCACCAGTAAAAGAAAATTGGCAAACAAAATTGGGATAGAAATGAAAGTATGAAACTGATGCATTTAGTTGATTTTGATTGCTTTACAAACTTATTCTCATAAGTAGGCCTGTCAATGGACCAGATCCGATCCGATAATCCGATAACATCGATCCGATAATCCGAATCCGGTCATCCAAATACGGATCGGATTAAATCCATTATCAATCCGAATCCGAACTTTATTTTTTTTTATTTTGAAAAAAAAATGTTTATGAAGTTGTTTTTTTATTTTATTTTTTTTTGGAATTTTTTTTTTTTAAATAAATGGTATTTTTTTGAAAAAAATATTGTTTTTTGCTAAAATTTTTGAAGTACAAAAGTTTTCGGATCGGATTCGGATTACCACTATCGGATCCTAGTCTTATCGGATTCGGATTACCACTATCGGATCCTAGTCTTATCGGATTCGGATCCAGATCGGATCCGGCCCATTGACAGGCCTACTCATAAGTTGAGATTTCCAGAGCTTGACTTCTTGCTGCGTACAATACATGATGTGGCACGACATGCTTCTTTCGATATGCCATTATCGTTGCGACGTTCAAGCAAGTGTCCTTTCAGATTGAACTACACAATATTGGGAATAATGTTCTCACATTTAACATACATTATGCTTCAATCAAGGAACGGAAATAATCTTACTCCCAACATAAATGTTCTAATTTACTCAAAAAATACACATGCTTCGGTCAAGTATACATGCTCCAAAAAATACATGGATCGGTCAACTAATAAGTTAAAAATTGAAACAATTAAGATCATGTGTTTATTGTAGCATGTGTACTTGACTGGAGCATGCGCATTTTTTGAATAAATTGGCACATTCATGTTGGGAGTAAGATCATTTCCATTTCTTGATTGAAGCATAATGAAAGTTCAATGTGAGAACAGTGATCCCAATATTGTTTAATTCAATCGGAAAGGAAACTTGCTTGAATGTCGCAGCGATAATGTAATATCAAAAGAAGCATGTCGTGATCCCAATATTGTATAATTCAATTGGAAAGCACACTTGATTGAACGTCGGAGCAATAATGGAATATCAAAAGAAGCATGCCGTGCCACATCATGTATTCTATGCAGCAAGTTCATGGAAATCTCAACATACAAATGAAAATAAATTTGTAAAGCAATCGAAATCAAAATCAAAATCAAATGAATTCGTCAACTTCATTTCTAAATCCCAATTCTTGGCAAATTTTCTATTTTCTAGTGACAGTTAATTATCCCGAGGCAGGGAGGTTTACTTGGAACCCAGTTGAGATGTCACCATTGAATATAAATAAATAAATAAACTCTTTTACTCGAGAAACAATTATTGGTTGTCAATTGAAAGGAGGATAACAATAAGAAAGTATAAATTTTAATGTGAATTGAGAAAGGTAAAGAATCCTTGTGAATGTAGATATCCTTTTCTCTAATCATTCGGTTGAATCTTTTAAATCAATTAGCACAAGTTTAAAACAACCTATCATTTCATGCCACTTGACACTCCCACGTCCCTTCTCACTAATCCACCCTTTTACTTAATAGATAGTATTAATAGTTCATATTCTTAAAAAGACAGAGATATATCAATACAAGTACGACATCTCATGGCTTTCCCTTATTATAACACATGCTGAAGCTACCTCTTGAATTAACCTTCTACTCCCATTTTATAACGATAACGTTCGAAATCCCACCACATATTTATCCTATTGGCCCAATTGTATCCATCTCACCACACGGGAGAAAAGATGGATATACAAAACTGGAATCTTGACCACAAAATTGTTGCTTTTAGAAAAATATTCAGCTGATCTAAATTTTGTATCACGTTATTGGCAAATTAATGACATTGAAAAGCCATTTGTTAGTCAAAAGAATAATCTAACGTTGGGTAGTATTAGATTCTTACTCTTCTTTGTCAGTACCACACCATCAGTATTTACATGCAACAGGTCCATGCAATATAGATCATGCTCCTCAAGGACCTGCAGAACACAGTCACGCATGACACAAAACCTAAATCAAAAAGACTTGGTGCACAAGAATTTCGTCCACTAAAATCAAATTAACCAAATAAAGTTGCACCAAGAAGCACTCATCACCACAAAAGCCATCTTGATACCTTATTAAGTTCATTTAAATTGCTCCTTGATATCACAATTCTCCTGTCTTCTTCAACCTGCTTATTGAATATTCTAACCTGATCATCCTCCTGCAAATAGTAAGGCGAGTGCAGAAATGTCAATCATTGAATAACATCCAAGGTTTGAGACAACCACTAAGTGGTATAGTGATTTTCAAAATGGATATTTCAATACTAGACCTTAACCATCAGCCACTAAATGAAGAAACAACGAATGATACAAACTCAATCGAAGACAACAAGACACCTGGGCACATGAACATATTCTGCGTGCGTATTGTTCAATTCAATATAATCCTTTCCCTACCGAAGGCTAATCTCACAGGGTATGTTCCGGGGAGTATATATACAGTCCCCTTCTTGTAAGGGAGTCCTTACTTAGCTTAAGGAAGGACTTCACATTTTCCGATCAAATTTCAATGATCCAAACCGTTGAATGTGTTCAGAACGTGATTTTAAGGGTATCCGAGAGAAATCAACTAAAAATATGATCGGAAAGTGCTTGATCCAAACAGTTTATATATATATATATATATATATAGAGAGAGAGAGAGAGAGAGAGAGTTTCACATGAAGGGGTCCTCATTTTAGTAAAAATGCGGACCTCCCCATTTCTCCACTTTCCCTATCGAATTTCGATGATCCGAGCCGCTCAATGTTATTAGAACGTGATTTTAAGGATACCCGCGAGAAATCGGCAAAAAAAAATGATTGGGAAGGGCTTGAGGAGTGTAAAATACTTCAGAAGAATTAGCAGATGATTCACACGGTTGAGATGCAAACGGTGAGAATACGTCTATATCTTCCAAACACTGCATTCTAAAAACCAAAAGAGAAAACAATAACCAAGAATTGTCAGTTTTCTTTCAATGCTAACAGTGAGAATAGGTCTATATCTTTAAATGTCAGTTTTCAAAAACCAAATATTGCACCAATTTCAGTATGCGAGTCAAACTAAGATTGAACTACCAGCTATGAAGCACCAACACCTCTAGGGGTCAACGTTTCGCAGTGTGGACACGGGGACACGTGGGGACACCTCGAGGACACGTATGGGACACACCATGTGGCGTGTCCCATAATTTAATATAAATTTTTTAGGGGGACACGGCGGGACACCGCTAGGGACACGATTGGGGACACCGATGGGGACATGGCGAGGGGTCAAAGTGTAATTTTTAAAAAAGAATTGGGGTCAAACTGTAATTTTTTAAAATTTTGGGGGACAAAATGTAAATTTAAAAAATCAAGGGTTAAACTGTAATTTTCAATAGGGTTGTATTGAACTTATGGATGTCTTGTTTTGTTTAAATGGTATTGGAACTATGGAATTTTGTTTTGTCCACATTTTGCCATTTAAATTTGGAAAAAAATTGAAAAAAATATATAAATAAATAAATATACACGTGGCGTGTCCCCCGCCGTGTCCGTATCCCCATTTTTTTAGAATTCCCCTGTCCCCATGTCCATGTCAGTGTCCGTGCCCGTATCCGTGCATCATAAACTACCAGTATGCGAGTCGAACTAAGATTGAACTAACAGTATGCGAGCCGAACTATTGAATCCTAGTTGGGTAACCCTAATCGTTTAGAGTAGAAAAAAAATGTATAGAAACTGTATAGTTTTTTATCTCGAATTTCGAGTAAACCTAAATCCTAATCAAAATCGAACCCTAATTATCAGTCAACTAATTTCCTAAATTAATAATCTATTCAATCCACCGGCCAAATCAGTAATCATTTACTATCAAAATTATTTAGCATAAACTTCTATATATCACATCTTATTCCTATAATTAAATTTTCCATTTTACAGGTTGTATTCCGCCCGCTCTTAATTCTATTTTGATTAAGGACTTTTCCTAGTTTTGCTTGTTGAAATCTAATGACGTTGTAAATAAATAAAAAATTATTCCTATAATTTTGATACACCAAAAGTACATGGTATATAAATATATAATGCTTCATTCAGTGAATAGTGGTTCCACGGTTCAATTAATTCTTAAATTTTCCTATATTTCTATAAGTGAAAACCAATTCTTAGTTATCTCCGCAATTTGGAGTACTTTAAATAGTTTACGAAGATGATAGAGTTTTAAGTAAACCGTGGTTCGAAACCGAACCGTAATCCAATGGTTTGGATTGGTTTGGTCCTATGCTTTTTGTGGGTTGGTTTGGTTCCCTAAATTCATAATTCGTCGACAAGTGGTTTGGTTCTTGGTTTACTATAAAACCGAACCAATCCGATCCATGTTCACCCCTACTATATACATAGCAAAAAGATAAATGGAATCACTTATTTTATAACTAAATAATCTAATTTTATAACTAAATAATCTAAATAATATCACCTTTTTTTTATAACTATTTTTTATAACTAAATCAATATAAATTAAGTATAAGGAGTCTTTATGTCGCGTTACCGAGTAAATGAGTAAATGGGTATGAGAGTTGTCCTGATTTTTCCGAAAATAACGAAAATTGGAATAATGATGAGAGCTATCCTGATTATTCTATATAACTTTTCTTTTACAGTCCCCTTCTAATAAGGGCCACCTTGACTTAATAAATGCAGACCTCCCCTTTTCCGATCAAATTTCGATGATCCGAACCGTTTAATGTGTTTAAAACGTGATTTTAAGGGTACAATCGAGAAATCGGCAAAAAATATGACCGGAAATGGCTTGATCCGAACAGTTTTTCATAAAAATGCTATAACAGTTCGGATCATCAATATTTGATCAGGAACAATGTCAAACTCATGAGGTCCGCATTTTATTAAGGTCGCCCTTATAGGAAGGGGACTTATATATACATATATATGTATGTAGATATGTATATATAAAATCACGTTCTGAACACATTGAGTGGCTCGAATCATCGAAATTCGATCAGGAAATGAGAGAAATGAGGAGGTCCGCATTTTAACTAAAATGAGGACCCCCTCATGGGAGACTGACTAATATCAGTCCGTCTCCTGTAAGGACCACCTCATTTTAATAAAATGTGGACCTCCCATTTCCCGATCGAATTTCGATGATCCGAGCCGCTCAATGTGTTCAGAACGTGATTTTAAGGGTACCCACGAGAAATAAGCAAAAAAAAAAGACCGGGAAGGGCTTCATCCGAGCAGTTTTTGTTTATTTTTTATCGAACGGTTCAAATAAAAATTGCTCGGATGAAGCTCTTCCCGGTTTTTTTTTTTTGCTGATTTCTTGCGGGTGCCTTTTAAATCACGTTCTGAACACATTGAGCGGCTCGGATCATCGAAATTCAATCGGGAAATGGGAGAAATGAGGAGGTCCGCATTTTAACTAAAATGAGGACCCCCCTCATGGGAGACTGACTACTATATATATATACACACACAGTGAGCTTCCTGTGAGGATCTTAAATAAGCTCCTTAAGTACAGACCTCCCCATTTCTCCCATTTCCCGATTGAATTTCAATGATCCGAGCCGCTCAATGTGATCAAAACGTGATTTTAAGGGTACACGCGACAAATTGGCAAAAAAAACTACCGGGAAGGGCTTGATTTGAGCAGTTTTTTTTGAACCGTTCAATAAAAAACTGTTTAGATGATGCCCCTTCCCGGCCATTTTTTTTGACGATTTCTCACTGGGACCCTTAAAATCATGTTCTGATCACATTGAGCAGTTCGGATCATCGAAATTCGATCGGAATCTATGAGGTCTGCACTTAAGCTAAGTAGGGGATCCCTCATAAGAAGGGGACTTTATATATATATATATGTTTCAAATAAGGACCTCTTAAAATGCGGACTCCCCTTTCCTTATTGAATTTCGATGATCCGAGCCGCTCAATGTGTTCATAACGTGATTTTAAGCGTACCCGCGAGAAATCAGCAAAAAAAATGGTCGGGAAGGGCTTGATTTGAGCAGTTTTTTATTGAACCGTTCAATAAAAAACTGTTCGGATGAAGCCAGTGATTTAAATACGCGAGGCGAACGCGAGGCGACAAAGCCCTCGTTGAAGCGAGGCGAGGCGAGCGCCTCATTCAAGCGAGGCGAGCATTTAAAAAATTATTAAAATTATAAATATTTTTACGGAGTATGTTTTTTGTATAACTGTTTCGTTAATAATTTGAGGGGTTAATAATTTGAGTGGGTTAACTGTTATGCTAATAAATAACATCACCATATTGCAAAATATAATTTTTATGGGGCCAAAATATAATTTTAAAAGGGGTAAAAATTGTTATTTTTCAACAGATCTACTATTTTTGGCCTCTCTGACCCTAAATCGCAACCACCCAGCCCTCAATCTCACTCAAAACCTGCTCAAACTGGTTTTCGATCTACAGTTGCTGATTTTGCGTCGATTTGCAACACTACAGTTGACTTCGAGTAGTTTTCAACTGGACCGAGTAAACTTTGAGTGAAATCGGAAGGACCCAGACAAGTTTGAGCACAATTGAAGTTCGTCGGTGATCGGAAATTACTTTCCGGTGGATGGTGAGGGTGGAAAGAGGTCGGTGGGTGTTAGATTGTTAGGTTTCAAAGGGTTTCGATCGCCGACGAGGGTTGTGCAGGCGCCGACGAGGGTCGACGGTGACTGGGTATGAGGTTTCGAGGATTGAAAGTGGTTGGCTGTGGATGGGTGTTCGGTTTCAAGGGTTTCAGATGCCGGCAAGGGTTTCAGATACAGGCGCCGACGAGGATCGACGAAGGCTGGGTGTGGGGTTTTGGCGCCTAGTCGAGCTTTTAAGGCACCTCACGCCTCACCCCTAGGCGACTCGAAGCGAGACTAGTCGCCCGCCTCACCCAACCTCGCCTCGCCTCACACCTGTGAGGCGTCACAAGCTCGCCTCACGCCTCGCCTCGCCTAGGCGCGATTTTTCAATCACTGGATGAAGCCCTTTCCGGTCACTTTTTTTGTTGATTTCTTGCGGATACCCTTAAAATCACATTCTGATCACATTGAGAGGCTTGGATCATCGAAATTCGATCGGGAAAAGGGAGAGAAATGGGGAGGTCCGTATTTTAACTAAAATGAGAACGTCCTCATTTGAAACAGACTAGTATATATCAGTCCCCTTCCTATCAGGGCGACCTTATTCAGCAAAGTGCGGACCTTCCATTTCCCGATCAAATTTCAATGATCCGAGCCGTTCAATGTGATCAGAACGTGATTTTAAGGTCCTCGCGAAAATCAGCAAAAAATATGACGGGGAAGTGCTTCATCCAAGCAATTTTCATTGAACGATTCAATAAAAAACTGCTCAAATCAAGCACTTCCCGGTCATATTTTTTGTCGATTTCTTGCGGAGACCCTTAAAATCACGTTCTGAACACATTGAACAGCTCGGATCATCAAATTTTGATCGGAAAAGGGGAGGTCTGCATTTTAGCAAGTTAAGGGCGCCTTTATGTGAAGGCTGATTTGTGTGTGTATAACTTTTCTTTGATAAGTAAGATATATACATTGTTACACTGTTTCTTGGAGGTCGGCTTTTTCCTCATCCAAGTCTATTTGTTCTTGTTCTTTGCCTAAGTGCATTTGTTTTTCGTGTAAGTAAGTCAGTTCTTCGTGTAAGTAAGGCAGTTCCTCGTATTCGAATAAGTCGCTTTGTTCACCCGAACGAAGTCGTAATATAAGAAGTCAATTTATTATGCGGCAAAGTCGGCTTATTCGTCTGCTAAGACGATCCCTTCTTCGACTTTCTAGATCCTCAAAATTCCTTGGCATATAATGTCACCTCCCTCCTTGGGATAAAACTAGCTCATATACACATATATGACAACATAAGCGATCTCAGTCCCATCGAGACTTCTTTTTTCCTCGGTGAAAGTCAGTAGTGTTAGTTGTAGTTAGTGAGATTTGAACCCCAGTCAAATGCATGGGAGAAAATGGTGCCTACCACTTGGCATACCAGTCCACTTGCATTCCATCGAGACTGTTATGGAATACAATCTCACATTTGTTGGGTATGGAACGGGTGATCATTTGATACAATGTTGGGACCTCTCTACCTACTAGCTTAAGCTTTTGGGTTTGCTATAAAGTTTTCACATGGTATCAGAGGGGAGCTCATTCCCTCTCACCTTTTACAATCCACACTGCACGATGACAGAGCAAGATAAAAAGGTTGCATGATGATAGACCCAAAAAGAGGCTACACATGGTAGATCTCAAACGCGATTGCACGTGGGGGGGAAGTTAAGGTATACAATCCCACATGCTTGGGTAAGGAAACCAGATCAGTAGACATCTTGGTTCTACCACCATTACCCATAAATTCATGAATACGTTTTGAGTTTAGGGTACTGTGTTATTTGCCGAAGAAGAAATTAATTCAGTTTGGTATGCTGTTTCACTAAGAGTAAACAAGAAATAATATATCTCGCAGGAGAGGTTAAAGAGCCTCAAGAGATGAACCCTTATAAGTAGTAAGCAGATTAACTCCACCCATATGTCTTGGTTCTTGCATTCAATGTGGCCAAAAGTTTGAAAGCCCGTTAGGTCGCTGAATTCGCCAATTTCAGGATGGAAAAGTGAACAATGTCTTGCATCCTGTGCTCTAAATCCAAAGTTGCTAGGTATTAAGGATTTGTGTTCACACTGAGTTGGTTCTTGCCAACCTACTTGAACCTGTTCACAATCTTCTAGTGTTTGTTGCAACCAACATCATTAAATCAAAGCAGAACGTAAAATATGTAAATGTAAGAAACATATGATAAAGAGTGAATAGCTACCTTAGGGGGAAATATAGACATAACGTTTGTAAATAGCTTGTATATTTCATAATTTGCAGATCTCTTTGTCGACCTTAGTCCCTCCGTAAGTTGCTTCAAAGGTAGAGGCTGAAAAACCAAATGCAAGCGCAGAGTTTACAATGAAACAATCCACAAAATCTACTGTCATACAGCTTCTAGAAACTGGTAAGAGATTAAGCCTGACATCTAAAACGATAAACAATTGCTCCTTGAAGGGCAAAATCACAGCAAGAAACCATTTCACTTTTCAAGTTCAAAGATATAGATAGATTAGCCAACTAAGGTTGAACAGAGGACTACTAAAAGTAAAGGACTGCTCAGTAGCATCAATAAGAAAGTATATAGCAGAATATTACTCATAATTAATACGGAAATACTAATATTAACAGAAGACAATCAAATCAACTCGCTCAGATCATGCTCACCAAAGAAGATAACTACTCAGCAACTTTATGATATATCACGAAAGAAATTAAAGAATTGGGGGAAAATCTCAAAATAAATAAATAAATAAACCCGGAACGTACACCTCAATGTCTCATCAACACCTAAACTTTCGTTTATTTTAATTAAAAAAACACCTGAACTTAACCTCCGTTGTTAAATTTGGCACCTTGTGTCAATTTCCGTCCATTTTCTATCAATTCGGAGATGGCAATTTTTATGCTGACATGACAAAATCCATTGCGAGAGAGCAATTTTAAAGAGAAAAATAGATGACACAGAGACCAAAAACCACCCCACTGCGCATACCCATCCTCCTCTACCCCACTCTCTCAGTGTGTCAAACCGAGATGGATCGACAATAACAAGCGGTAGAAGCTGGTAAGAGGAAGTAGAAGAAGAAGCACCACCACCTCCACCTCCGCCATTGCCAGTGGCTCTGCCTCCGCGTCCACCGGAAGAAGACCGCTTCCGGTTATTAGAAGGCGAGGTTAGAGTCAGCATGGAAGAAGGTGGGAAACAGAGAAGATGTGTTTTTGAGGAGATTGAGGAATTGAAATTGGGGCAAGTCCCTCGCTTGAGATTCTTCGAAGTGGTTTGAGACAGGTTCAAAGCCAAGAAAATGGCGTCGCAGAGAGAGAAATTGAGTTTGACTGATTTGGGTAAGCTTGTATTAGAGTTGTGATTACAAGAATGGGCTCCAGATGCGCCCAATACTAAGCCCCTTTGCCCTTGATAGCTTTAATATAATTTGGTCGGTACCATTACTAACCCTTCATACCTCTCATGCACCGCCTCGTCGGCCAGCGAGTTGTGTTGTGGAATTAGTCGATGCCATTGTGGGTTTTCGGTGGGTTTGTGAATTGATGTCAAAGGCCCGCCTAGCCTCCCTGGCTGCCGAATGAAACGCCGAGGGGTGTAGGTGTGGTGTTGGCCTGCCGCCGAGCGCCTAGGCCGCCATTTAGAACACTGAAATTATATCATGTGAATTCACTTATCCACATACAAATCCATCATTCTTCAAGTGCCATAGGCCTGAGCAGCCAACATACAATGTGGAGCTGACCATAACCCTGTCAACTCATCCCTTACCATGGTATCTATGTAATCCTTCTTTTCCTTCACCATTACACAAGGAGGAAACCATCATATTCAGGAATGTCTGGATTGTCCGTCACTTTCAGCCAGCACATGTTTGGAGAGGTTACTGTTAGAGCTTGTCCAACATTGGTTAATAATCACCTCCAAAACTAGTATATGAGCCTGGGTGGTCTCTCCACTCATTGCCAATTGGTTTTGAGGTGGATGCTTTAACCGTTACCACTTCTCCTGGCATTACTGAAATATGACTTGAAACCATTTTTATTGACCCCAATCTTTATCCCTTTCCACATTGACTCCTAGTGAGACACTGTATCTTGGTTGCTTCTCATCTTAATGAAAGATATGTGGCAGTGAGCAGGGTTGTCCATGGGTCCGACCCGACCTGACCGGAAAAAAGGCCAAACGGACAGTTTCATTTCGACCAAGCTATTCAGGCGGATATGGGTCTGTTTGGGAGTGGTAGATTGGGTTTCGGCCGGGTTCCGGGTTGTATAATTTTCACCCGACGTTACCCGACCGACCAATAATTGTATAACCCCTAATATTTTTCCCTACCCAGTACTCCATCCCTTCTCCCATTCTCCCCCTATTCTCCTAACCTAAACCTAATTTACCCAAGCACAAGCAGTGCCCTCTCTCGCGCCGACGGTTGTAGCTCTCCTTCACCGGCTTCACTATCTCTGACCTCCGTCGCTGGTGAAGCCTATAAGTCGATTTTTGTTTGTATTTTGGTATGTAATTTAGTCTATATAATTTAATCAATTTCGTATGTAGTCAGTAGACAATTTCTGTTTTATCCTCTCTCTGTGACTATGTATTCTGGAATCAAATCTCATCTCTCTTTGTAATTGATTGTAATGGACTCACGGCCTCTCTCTCTCTTGTCACGATCTGTTTGTCTTCGATCATTTGTAGCCCACCAAACCGACCAACCCAACAGTCCCGACCCGCTTCACCCATACTTTTGTCAAACAACTTTGCCTCAATCTGTCCCTTTTCACTTAATGATTCAACCAGATGTATAACATATCCCTAATGGCAAATATTTCTAAGTTCGTTAGATATGCAACATTCTATCTAATCAAGTATAACCCTTGAAATTCCTACGGAAAACAGCAATTCTTCTTTTATCACTACTAAGTACCAACTCTGAAGAGTTGTTTGATAACCCAAATTCTTAATACTTAATCAATTAAGTAATAAGTGATTAAGTAGGTTTGATAACCACATTCTATATTGCTTAAAAGATTAAGTGCCTCTTAAAATATAGGCTAAAAAGTTGATAAAAATGAGCTACTTAATTTTTACTGATCGGGAGTAATTGCATTCAACCATTATCTACTCCACCACTACCCTCCACATCGCCGCCAGGCCCGCCACTATCATGTCACAGCCACCACTCTACCACCACCACCATCTCCACCACTCCCACTTCGCCACTACCACCACCATCACTCCCACCGCCATCTCAACTATCATCGTCACTCCACCACTAACACAAAGACTTCACCGCTGCTACTATCGCTCCACCACCACTACTACCGCTCCACCACAACACTACCACTACCACCACCACAACTTCTCTACCACCGCTCTACCACTACCACCACCACTACAACTATTACCACCCCACTGCCACTCCACTAGCATCCCCACCACCACCACCACAACTAGCATCCCCACCACCACCACCACCACAACTAGCATCCCCACCACCACCACCACCACAACTAGCATCTCCACCACCACCACTACCTCCACCACAACCCCCATTACCACTCCACCACCATACTGCTCCACCACCACCACCACCACTCTACCACCACAACTGCCACTCTTCTACTACCACCACCACCAATCCACCAGCATCCCCACCCCCATCACCCCCCACCACTACTCTACCACCACCATCACTCCTCCACTACCACCACCACCATTACTTCACCGCCACCACTCCATCGTCGCGCCATCACATCACCACTCCACCACTACCACAAATCCATGGTGATCATTGGTAAAATTAAAAGAGAATTACTATAACTAATTGAATTAAAATTAATTCATTATTTGTTCAATTCAATGCTTAATACGTTTATCAAACAGCTTTTCAACTTAACAAATTCAGCATTCAGCTTTTAGTACTTACTTTTTCAGCTTTCCATTTTAATTTTCAGTTCTATCAAACAGCACCACAGTCAATAGGCAAGGGCGGACCTAGAACTTTATGCCACTAGGGTCAAGTCTTATATCAGAACTGCTATGGACACCAACGATGAACATCCTGGCACGCAGGTCTCACTCCGGTTCCGTGCGGATAATCCGAGCCGAATATGAATGACAAATTAGAAGATTGAATTGAACACCTACACATCCAACTAAGCTGATTTTTCAAGGGCCCTCTCGAATTTTTTTGAAATTATTGATCTACTCGGATTATCTGTGCGGGACCCGCGTTCCGCTATGTGCATTGTCGGTGTCTTTAGGATTTTCAGTCTTATATGTAGGAAAATGTTTCATGAGCTATAATGGCATGACTATTAATTTTGTTTACTTATACTTTAAAATACTTGCAATATAGAGTAATTTCTATGTTTATTTTATCGTTCTAAATTATTTATTGTGAAATTTGTTAAGGGTGTCATTCGAAAAAATTCACTCCGGGCTCTCGGAAAAGCTTGTGAAACTTGGAGAAAAACATACCTATGAATATGATACAAAATCTACTTTGACTTCAGTTTTGCCCTTGATTAATTCAGGTTTAGAGCTTCCAAATTGGAGCCCATGAATCATGTTTTATCTGAGTAATGAATATGGAGTTGCTTTTCTTTTTCTTTTTTGAAATTATAGGTGTTGCTTTGCGTTCCTATAATGAGAGAGAGAGATAGAAGGGTGGGGGTGGGTATATGTACTTGAACGTGGCTCCAAAATCTAATCAAATCACAAGTTTTTAGAGAGAGAGAGAGAGAGAGAGAGAGACTGGGTCAGATGTAAGGATTTTTTTAGGGCAAGGATTGTAATATTGTTGAGGTACTTGGGCAAAGTATAACATCTCTTGGGGCAAATTCACCAATATAGCCCAAAACTGTATAGCTCTCCTGGGGTAATTTCCAACTCAGGTATGTCCGGTCGTCCGCCCTTGTCAATAGGGTCATGGCATCATTTTACCTGACCAACAGCTATATTTCCATCATACAGAAACAAAAACCATTGATTTGGTTCATTAGCTTGACAACTCCATGTACATGTGCTTTCTACACATGTTTTCCCTGAATGGTACAAATCTTGCTGTTTTGTTCTTCATTAGGCTATTTAAGTACCCTCTTTAACAGACACACACACACGTTTCTCTCTTTATTGTCAGCTTGGCAACAGGAGCAGATGCCAAGTTTCAGGGAACCAATCTAATCAATGAACCAATAGAAACAAATGGCAGAGAAAGGAAAACTTCCTAGGGAAATGAAAAGCAGATATTGGCAGCAAAACACAGTTCCTAGAACAGAAAGACTTTGAAACAATCTGTTCTACAAAAGAAGTGTGATATCACAGACGTGTAACCCAAACAAGATAAACGCAATCAGACAATCAATTTAAAATAAGAAATATCAGGACCTTTAACAAGTTCAGTAAACAAATGCATTCAGGATAAAATATTACCAACTTCGCAAGGCGTCCCAGACTTGGTAGTATCATCGTCTGTTGACAACATTGAAAAGAAAGTCACTAGCCAACTTTAGGAATTCAAAAAAGAAGGCAGAGAAAACTGCACAACTCATTCACCCACTCACACACACGAGATTGCAAATTTGAATCTTACAAATTTGTCCTTCTCTTTTGCCCCTGTTTCAACCTTGTTTTGCCCACAAATCAAAACAACAGGTCCTGATAACTGGTCAAGCATTTCGTGCACCTTACGGACAAACTCTTTACGATTAGACTTGGAAACAGCCTTTGACAACCAAAGAGAAGAGTCTGGAAAATAGACAATAATAGGTTTTCTAGATTGCAGGACCTGCAAACAATAGGAGAAAAACTGTTACAAATTCGTTAACTATAACATCAAAGAAATTAACCAATCCTACATGGAGCATCATACCTCACAAAGGGCCTCCATAGCGATATAGCATTCTTCCGCTTCAGTATCAAGATCGTGCTCCACATCCTTAACTGTAAGAAGAATAAACCTGTCAGCATGTTTTCAACTACATGTTCTTATACTCAGAAAAGGTAACTCATCTTCGTGGTATAGAGCAAGACTAGCAGTCTAGCAATAGATACTCTACTAACATTTGCGAAAATATAACAGGAAAGATCATGGCGTGTCCCGAAACTATGCTAAAAGCTCAGAAATAGAACAACAGAATAAAAGCAGAATTGTCTCAATCAAATGTTCCCCTAGGGCCCTCAAACTGAACGATCATGTCATCCCTAAAAAAGAGACATGACGAGAATAAAATCAGTATTGACTGATACAGAAATGTCAATACGTACAAGCATATACATGTCCCATACAGCAACTGAAGGTCAACGAATAGCCGCAGCTGACAACTAATATTGATAACAAACGAATACAAGTTCTTCAAAAAAAACTTAAGCTATAGCATCCTGATTGTTTAAATGCATACAGGTTAACAGATATCTCCGATGACTGAAACAAAGAGCCAGGAATGAAGTTGACAGAACAAAAATGCTAAGGGTACATACAAAATGTACATACAATGTACATATGGATTTTGTGGGGCTCAAATCGGGTCCCACAAAGATGATTCGAACCGCCCATTATTTTTAAAACATATTTTTATGGAGCCCTGTAAAAAATCAGCTCAACCCGATATCGGTAAGGATTTTTTCTGATTTTGTGGGGGCGAAAACTACTCGTCGCCCCCACAAATTCAGAAAAAATCCTTACCGATATCGGGTTGAGCTGATTTTTTACAGGGCTCCATAAAAATATGTTTTAAAAATAATGGACGGTTTGGATCATCTTTGTGGGACCCGATTTGAGCCTCACAAAATCTATATGTACATTGTATGTACATTTTGTATGTACCCATAGCAGCACTCTTGACAGAAGGGCTCTCCAAACTAAAGAAATAAGTGCACAAGTCCCTGTGCAACAGATTTTCTACATACTTGGCAACTGCAAAAGTGCCAGCCTATTCTTAAAAGTGCTTAACCAGAATGTTCTCAACACACCACAGCTTTTAAAGAGGCAAATTTTACAACATGGCGCAAGGAATGAACTTTACTAGTTCGACCTCATAATATGCATAGGTTAATACTATCTATTGCCCCCATATAAAATATATCTGTTTTCAGGGCATCGGTCGGACCCGAGTGACGTTCGATGAGGAGTTGGTGGCGGAAAAAAGAGCTCAAGAAAAAAAAGAAAAAATCCCGATTACCATTCAATTACAAAAGTAAATCAAGTGTCCCAGAAGCTGCGGAACTAATAATATAGTCCTTCTAGATCTATCTTTATCATTCCCCGCTGACCGGGCTGGCCACATTGCTGAGTTCAATTGAACGAGCAAGGAAGAAAGTGAGCCCCAACGACAAACGAACCTACGGGCGGGGCATTTTCGGGGAGTAGCCCGCTTCCCATTACTCAATAGGGCAATTCCTCGCACATAATTAAGGGAGCCATTGAAAGGTAACTAAAACACCAGAAACGGCAACTACCCAAGCTAATGATAGAGGCAAGAACACTTTCCGGCCAAGTCCCATTAACTGATCGTAACAAGTAAAAATATTTGCCATCCTCTGTTTTTCAGAATTCTTTCACCATCTGGCATTCAAATATGCAAGTCAATATGTCCACAACATCATAAACACTTCTGTCAGCTTTAACAAATGAAACTTGGGAAGAATTAGTAACCTCTAATACAATACGCATGCAAAATGCCATAAAATAAATCATGGAAAAGTTGAAATACTGCATGTGCAATGAACCATGTAATTAAAATAAAGAGAAATCCAGAAATATACCATTAATCCAATACACAGACGTTTTCCTTGCTTTCTCTGCGGCATTCTCGTCTTTTTCTCCCTCCCCTTCTCTGCTCTCATTGATATCCAAAATAACAGCAACACGGTCCTCATTCACCTCATAGATCTCCCCCCGTTGACCACTTGTCAAGGGCCTGCCACATGTGTCATATTGGTAAGGATCCATGACTTCTCATCTAAATACATCAGGAAGCATATAGAATTGCATAATTTCACCCATAAGCAAGGCAAGGACCTAAAAGACTGGTCGAAGAAGAGATACAGCATAATAAACAAAACCATGCTCATTGAAATTAGGAAGATAGAAAGAAAAAAGGTGGAAGCAAAATAATCAACCACAAAAATGACACGACCATGTATTTAACAAGGAAAAAAAAAAAAACAATATCTTCAATGCCTTTAAATCATATATATACCAACACATGCTCCATAATAGTCACCGAACCAGGAAAGTGCTTTTTGTAGTGATGCATGAAGGTGCTTCTTCCTGGTCAATAAGTTTTAAAGACCAAATTTTAATAGCAAAGAAGTGTTAGGTCACCAATTGCACAAAAGCTTAAATTAGTAAACAGATCAAACAAAGTACATCAAACTATCAAACACCCTCCCTAGTGTGCAACCCCATCTTGCACCTGGAGATACCAACCATTCACGCATAGAACGAAACAAAATACAAAGGGGACAAGCCGAAGGCAAAAAGAGAACAAATCCATAAGAAGAGACTTCAATCAAGACCTCCCAGAAATCAAAGCTTAAGTTGCTCAAAAATGGTCCAGCAGTGTATATCAAGCTATCTAACAAGAAGAACCTCCAAGTACACCACCGAACAAAAATTTTATAAGTGAGTTTCACATGAAAATAAATGAAAAAGGGCATGAAGCCATGAACTAATTTTAAGTAGGTATACTCCATCTTCAAAAAAAAAAAAACACACCGATTACTCTTGGCTGTTAAAATGATGCCAATACACTTAATTATGTGTACGGCATTAATTACACTCGTAAACAGGGACAAGAATGACCCTCACTGTAAAGAAGCAACATGCAATGAAGCAACGAACTAGCATCTTCAAAGCAGAAATAAATTACTCGCAAAATGCAGTATCAATATGGCAAACAAAGAAGCATGACAAGTACAGCTTCCAAGCATACCATCGACTCGAACCGCAAGTATGAGTCCATGTAAATTGCCAATCAACAGTGGAGGTAAATAACAGTATTAA
The DNA here is from genome assembly GCA_018127125.1 of Rhododendron griersonianum. Lineage (NCBI taxonomy): Eukaryota > Viridiplantae > Streptophyta > Magnoliopsida > Ericales > Ericaceae > Rhododendron > Rhododendron griersonianum. Next base: position 25,325,627 of record CM030796.1, on the reverse strand, counting down.
TGTTGTGCATAAGTGCGCATAAGTGCTTAACACACACGCGTGGCGCGCACATGAAAGAAGAGGTCTGACGGATGACATTAAACGATATCAAACACTTGCACGAAATTCCAAGCATTATTAGCTTGACTGAGTTATACACGATGATAATCTCAAGTGCTAACAACTAGAAAAATAAGGTATGCTACACATAAAGGTTCCAGCTCTTTGCCCACAACCAGAAAGCCTGTCAATTTGTTTATAGCAATAGGACCATCATGGAGCACAGTTCGAATGCTACGAACAAGCATTACGCCAATGATCGAATGAAAATTAGAGTATCTAATTTCTCCGTGTCCCCACTATATGCATTCCCTATGATGTTTCAGCAAGGAAACTTATGAAAGAGCAAGTCAGAAGAAACAATATCAAGAAAAGAAGAATCGAAAACAAAGTGAGTATCACTATAAGCTATGCCGATATTGTTCATCTCGAAACTACCAAGTTAGAGAACCTCATTATTGGTATCCGCAACATGCTTAATAAGTGGGACCTTTGAGTATTACCCAACCCTAAATGCAGTGAGAGAAAAGACCAAATGATGTTCGCAAATACCTTTCCAATCGAAAAAAAGATTTAACTAATTGCAAATTGAAACCCAAGACGAAAAGGGGGAACAACAGTTATTCTTCTGTACATCAAGACGACTTACCAACCCACCTGCCACTGATAATGGTAAAAGCATTAGTTGGACCATCAGAAGTTGGTATCTTCCCCAATATAACCCTGTGATGCATTATACATGTCAATAACAGGCCAGGCGGCAGCCATACTGTAGAGGGGATTCTTAAGTGTCCCAAACATACATGGGCAAAACGACAACACCATCCCACATTCCCACCCCAAAGAAAACAAACAACACAAAACAAAACAAAAGGAACAACAAAAGAAAAGGTGCATTTTTCTCAGATCTTGGAATTTTCAAATATCAGCCACCTAATACGTGCGCCACACTTTTTCTGGATGTAGACTAAATTATGAAAACCCCTATGCACAAAAGCTCATCTCTTCCAGACTCAGATCCTAAGCACGGAATCCAAACCCGAAAAAGGGCACAAACTCCAAATGAGAGAAGGTTAAAGAATAAGAGTTGGAGATACCTCTGACAATCAAAAAGCCAAAGCACATCAGGACACAATTTTAAAGGTAAGTAAACTATCAGAACAGTCCAGGTGTTGTGAGGGAGAGGCTAATTAGAAGCCTGGCTTATGACACATAACAAACAAAAGTTTGACAGCAACGTGGTCCTAATCATTGAAGCACATCCACATGGAAGTTATGGCTCTGATTAAGTAAATACACCCTTGTGGCTTAAATCCCCAAACAAAGACAAGAGAGTATGAAATCATTGTTGACCACATTCCCCAACATGTTCTCTTTGAAAGCTTTCGCTCTCTTATGTAACCCACTCCTAGTTTCTCAGGTTTGCTAATGTTTTCTTGTTCAAATATCCTTACTACAGTGGCTCTCGCTGCTTCAAGAGCAACTTATAACCATCCAATGCAATAAATAGTTGCACATTTCTGTGACAGAAGTACGAAGCACAGAGGTAAAAATAGAATCAAACCAAAATGGAAAATAAAACAAACAACAAAAAGAAGATTCACAAAAGAGGAGTTCAGTCAGCACAGTGTCTAACGTTGAAATTCACACCCCATGTATCCACAAATGACAACACGATACCATCAGCCAGCAATACCCCAACTCAAATGGAACAAAACTTTGGACCCACCTCTTACAAAGGTTCACAACCGTCCAGACCCTCAAAGAACTATTAACTACAGCTTATAACTCAAAAAAAACAGATTAACAAAACACCAGCACTAAAGCAAAGAATGAAGTCCATGGACAGATCATGCACCAAGTAATTGCATTAAGTGCAATATAAAAAAATTAGAATCAACCAATGGGAGACTGAATAGATGGATTTGATTCGTGAGCACTTTAAGGTCCTGAATGTAAACAAAACATCAGTTTGAACGACATAAATGTCACTCGTAGTCCATACCAACACTACTCCATGAAAACGAAATTGTTTCCAGAAAATGAAAAACTTCCAAGCTCTTAGAAATCCGAGAAATACTGTAAATGTACTGATATGATGCATCAAGGAAAGGTGAAGACCTGTTATCAGCTTCAATGTGGACGGAAGGACCAACATATTTGACCCGATCCCCTGGTAACAGACAATAAAAAAAATATACATAAATAAATGAACAGCAATTTCGCTGTCATACACAGGGATCCGCAGTGATTTACCAGACATTATCAATCATCACGCAAATGCATTTACCGGATAATATTGTGATACTGAAACCATCAAGGACAACCAAAAACACACTGGAGTGGACACCGACACAACAACCAGCAAACCCACCACCTAACACCACTTCAGTTCCAAAATGAACACAACCACAGTGAAACAGCAACGCTCTGCCACCCCCGTGAGACCATAACTCCACCACCAATACTGACACTACCACTACAAACACCACTGCTTTGGCAACTATCCATTTTTTTAATTACCTGCATATTCCCATAATCCAACCTTCCACAATACTGTCATCCCCACCACTACCTAAAGTATCCTTCCATAGATAGCATTTGAAAGTCATTCTTTCTGTCATGCACGCTTTTGTCAAAATGATAGCAGGTAAAAATGAGATAGTCCAAATAGAATTATCAACGTAAGCAACAGTATTTACCCAAAAAACATAAGCAACAGCCAATGAACAGAGCTACTGCGGAAAAATGGATACATCCAATGTTGATCAAAAGTTTATTATGATATCAGAACAAGAAAGCAGCAGCAGTTGTTCATTATTTTCAGTATTGGCGTGAGGCAGAGAAAGAGCACTTCATGAAAAAGCTGGCAGTAAAAAATCAAATTTTCTCATGTCTAGTGCAAGAACTTAAAGGATGTTCCAATAAAAACATAGATGAAATCAGCATGTGACTAGACAAAGGCCATTCTGATCTATTCTAAACAAATAACGGCAAATATTTCCATTGTTTCTTATGGCCTGTAGCATCAGAAGGTTCTTTAATTTTCTGTAAACAAAGAAAGATTCTGTAGAGAACTCCTGTCAATGCAAGAGTCAACTCGGGCTGTCATCTAACAACAATTTAGGAAAACATTGTCCTTGGTATGTTAGATCTCCATAATTAGACAATGCATAGTGAGCATTAAGAAAGAAGTAAATAAGCACATAAGCACGAAAAGTATGGAAGCTAAGATAAAAGAACTGGTAAGGACTTCAGATGTATACCTTTCTTTAGTGGTCGTTCGGGTCTATCCGAAGTCTCAACATTCTCCGACTTTGAAGCTGCAGATGAACTTTCAGATACTCCAGAAACGCTCTGCAAGAAATGCAATTTCCGAATAAGAAATACACGGAATTTGGAGAAAAAAAATTAACAAAAAAAATCCAAATTATGTTGAGAGTGATTTTGAGCCCCTTCCACATATGAGGCCTTAGTAGACAATATTATAGGTTCTTAAGAGCATCCACAATGTAATAATCAAAAGTGAATAATCAAAACTTGCCACATCGGGTTTTGACTATCCATTTAGAGGTTGTTAAAGTTAGCAGTGTCAAGTCCCATATTGTTTATTTTTTGCCCATAATCAAAATAAGTTGGCAAAAATTCAAACCTAACTGTTAGTTTTTTTCTTCTCAATCTAATGGTCTACATTGATGGCATTCTAGTAAAATAAGTGAAAGTGGAGAGCATTTGTTAAAATCTATAAAGTGATCAATATTGTTAAATGCACAACCACTTGCCAAAGTGGAGTGAGTTTCACCTACCAATAAAGCATTTGCTTTATGGAGAGTGAGTTTCACTTTCCCATGATGGTTGTACTTGATTGAGAAGAAGTGGGGTCCAATAAATTTGGTTATTAGCAAAATGTTGCTAGTTTTAATTATACAAATGCCCAAATCTGATGAGTTGCTAAGAGGTTGCTAAGTTTGATTATTACAATGTGAACACTTTTTTGAGCCCACATTGCTAACTTTAGCAACCTTTTGGTTTTGATTATCACATTGTGGATGCTCTTAGACCCCCCAAGCTAAACGTCAATACTGAACAGACTTGGACCAATAGTTTGCAGTTGCAAAAGTTATCAGTATTTAAAACATTACTAGCAAATACAGTGCTAGAAAATATCGAACGTAACTGCATTCCTTTCCACCCGTATATTAAGTCTAAGTACACTACACTACTACCACGAAGTTGCGCAACATCCCTGCATGCATTATCTCATGAAGCACCTCGCTTCACATTGTAAATCACATGTATAGCAACCCGTTGAAATGTTCAATTTACAAGCTAAAGTCCTACTTCTAGTCCTTATTCCATAAGATGACAAGTTCCAATACAAGGTGCTCTTTTGTGCTCCAAATTTGCATTAAGAACATGAAGGAGCTTGGATAGGAGATTTCTAGTGAATAAATTAACGAATTAAAAATGGGTACAAAGTCAGTGCAAAATAAATACTTATAAACTTGAATCTACCATGGTCCGAATAACCCGGAGCTTACACTATATTGAGAATTCGCATAACAGAGAAGCATTGCAAAGGGATACTGAAAATGGAATGGAATAGAAAATGGACAGTGGTGATTTGCAGCTAGAGTGGCACTGGTCACAATGGAGATGGTGGGAAAGAGAAAACTCATCCAGGGGGAGAGAATAGGGAAAAGTATGATTGAAACCTTCTCCTCCACATAACACAAGTGAATAGTAATAAAATGAAAACCAATAACAAAATTGTGGAGCTTACAGGGAACTATGTAATTGCCCCAATACTTATTACTCAAAAGTATCCCAAAGCCACCAAGAGAATACTAGGCTTCTCCAAAGTGAAAATCTATGCCTGGAAAAATCATCAAATTAGATGTTGCCTCCCGCTATACCATAATGAGACGTAGTACTGGGGAAGTCTGTATATTAACCCCATGAAAGATTGATGCTTAGACCATTGTTGAGTTCAAATCCGGAGATATTAAGTTATTAACCACGGTAAAGTTTGATATTTTTCCCATTTGCTTAGGTCAACGAAGTAGTAATACAGAAACCTATATCTCCTTGAAAGATTCTCAACCTCAAGAGTCCTAAAACAAAACAAAGGCAAAAAATCAGCTAACAAACAAAGGAAGTATAAAAACACTCACATAAAGGGAACTAGTAAGGTAAAATACAGATAAACACACAACGATGCACAATCTTTTGGCAATCATCACATTCTTGTTTAAGGCTTTAAGCCAAATAAATGTTGTTGTTGTTTTTTTTTTATCAGAAGCCAAATAAATCTACAATTTCAGTTTTTCTTACACTAAAGCTTTTTTCTTTTCTTCTCTTTGTTTTCTTTGGTATTTGGGAGATTATATGAAATTTTGATAACCATCTGAAAACTTCAGATATAGTTTTACCTTCTCAAAATCTTCAAGGTTGTAGGGAACAAGCTTCTTCAGGGCTTCAGCAGATACCTGCACATCATCATCATCACTGCCTTCTGATTTTGCCTCACCGCTACTTGTCCACTCTTCCTCATTACTTCCATCATTCTCATCCTCAACCTCTGACTCTGAAGTGCACTCCTCCCCTGATTCTAAATTATCACCATCCGATTCACTTTCAGATGAGCAATCCTCACCGAAATTCTGCATAATATGAGAATTAATGACTGCGACTTGACAACGCGAATACCAAAAGAGAATTAATATCCTTACCCAAAAAATATCTTTGACTACTTGCTGAGTAAATATGGTTCAAATAAAAACCAAAAAACAAAGATTCAAATTTTCAAAAGCTTACATAAGGAGCCAGGACGCTGCTGTCAAGCACAAGTAAAGGAACTTGCATGTCCCGAGCCAGTGCTCTAACTACTCTTTCTCTGTAGAGTTCAGTACCTGTCAAATAATCAATTCAAACATTCTTTATCAATAAGCAAACGAGAACAGAGATAACCGTTGACATACAAAACCGCCATTTGGCAAACAAGGTGTAAATAATCTACCCGGAACACTCTGCAGCAGTATCCTTGCACTTGAAGAAGTTAGACGAGAACCATAAGCTGTAGTGAACTTCTTATGCTTCAAATGGGAAGAAGCACATTCCGCTAAAAGCTTTTTAGTGTGTTCACTGTGAGAATAGCAAATTAATTTCCACAAGTTTAACAATTTAAAGCTTACTAAAGAGTAAACAAAAAGCAAATTAACAGACACAATCACTTACTGAATGAAGTAAGGAAATGTTTCCCATGAAACTGTTATTTTCTCCCAAGGAACAACTCTCCGCAGGAACTCATTTTTAAATCTTTCCCGCCTAGTTAGGAATGGTGATTCCTTCTTTTTACTCTCAATAGCCAGAATCTCATTGTTGAGCCATTCCTTCTGCTCTTGCTCCCCAAGTCGAGCATGCGCATCACAATGCTTCACATTTTCCTTAACCTTTTCCCTTCTAACCTTCCCCTTATCAAAGTGAGCCCCGTCCTTTACAGGTATATGTTCATCATTACTTGCCTTGCTTCCATCACCTTCTGAGCTAAAACACCTTAGTTGACGACTACTCCAATTTGCATTGGTCCTCCCTTGTAACCTTATGAGTCTACTGATAGGGGTGACATCCCTTGACGAGGGAGAATCTAAAACATATCTTCTAATTAAACTAACTTGAGGAGTGCAGGCCCCTGTTGAAGTTGTAAAACTCGAATAACTAGAACCTGCTTGATCTCGATAGTTCGAACTAACAAAAAACTTGGATTGCTGCAACAACAGATCCCATTTTCTACTTTTACACTTTAATCTCCTTGCATACATTGCAACTTCTGATGTCGATAGTAGATACCTGCCACATGGAAATGTGTGCCCCGTCAAGTTTATCATGTCCTGAAAGTTTATGTTTGACAAACAGAATCAATGAGAAGCCTGGTACGAAGCCCAAAAATGTAAACTTCGTTTAGCAGAAGATTTGTATACTTAGTTTAGCGGACATGTTATATCCAGGATTTTACAAGGCTTAGTCAAGTTGGTATCCATGTAGTCAATCTGCTCGGACAAAAAAAAAAAATTGCTTTGAGCTTTGCAATTATTCCATTTTATCTGGTTATTGACAGAAGTCAGAACCATAAAGTATTCATACACATAAACGCAGGGAACTCCCACACCGCTTACCAGCAAAATAGCTAAAACAAATAACTAAATCAGCTCAACAAAATAACAAAAAGGAACACATGGGAATAGAAATGTTTTAGCAGTATCAAAAAAATAGAAACACAAACTACAATTGGAGGCTTAGAAAAACTATAAGACCAACTTTAGAAGCACACACCCATCACAAAATAACAAAAATAAATATACTTTCATTCTCCATATCAATCCAAATTCGCCCAAATAATGCATGCCTTTGGCAAAGAGCCTAGATGGGACACGCGCGCACACACACACACACACACACATATATATATATATAGAGAGAGAGAGAGAGAGAGAGAGAGAGAGAGATTTCATTCCAAGCTTTCCAATGGCACAGAGTAACAATGCGCTGTATCTATGCAAATGAAAATGCATAGTTGGCGAGTAAATGGTTCCATACATAGGTTTTGATATACCAAAATCGAAAGCCTTAACTATCTGTGAAAGGGATTATGAAGGGAAATCATAAGTATGTTTTTCCAATTAACCAGTTAAATCAGTGGATCGGAAACTGTAACGAGGAGAAAGCATTGAGCCAAAAACGGACCTTTTTTGTCGATTTGAGTTGTCAAACCCTAGATTGCTTCGCGGCCGAGGCCGAGAGAAAGAACAGAGAGTGTTTTTGTGTTCGTAAATTCGGGTGTGGAGCTGCTTGAGGACGGCCGTAAAGGGTGGAGCGATAGAAAGTGTGCTACGACCGTTTTAGGAATGTTGTGCCGTGTGTGTGAGGGATTGGAAAATCAATAAGTCTACGTTACATCCAATCACTATATCACTCATTATATGTTTTGTAGGGTCCATTCCGAATCTCAAAAAAATACAGAAAAATATTCATAAATTTTAAAATAATATATTATGGGACCCTGTAAAAAATCAGCTCCAACAAATATCGGTAAGTATCATTTCTTGATTTGTAGGGGTAAAATTGTCGTTGGAGCTGAATTTTTACAGTACCACATAAAATATTATTCTAAAATTTATAGACATTTTTCTGTATTTTTTTGTAGACATTTTTCTGTATTTTTTTGGGACCCGAGGCGAGCCCCACAAAAAATGTAGTGGATGGATGGTAGTGTATGTAGCATTGATCCGCACCCAAGATTGTATAATCTTGGGGGCTTTTAGCTTATTATTTGCAGCGTTTCGTTCCCTTTTATTTCTTTTTATCTCATTTTACGCGTAAGGTTTCGTTTTGATGATTTCAGGTAAAACGTGGTATTTTCGGTGCTTTATAACGTCAAGGATTCCTCTTGGAAGAATTCCAGTATTCGAGGCCACGTGGCAGTGCCCCGTCAAGTCCCGTCGGGTGATTTTTGTAGACATTTTTCTGTATTTTTTTGGGACCCGAGGCGAGCCCCACAAAAAATGTAGTGGATGGATGGTAGTGTATGTAGCATTGATCCGCACCCAAGATTGTATAATCTTGGGGGCTTTTAGCTTATTATTTGCAGCGTTTCGTTCCCTTTTATTTCTTTTTATCTCATTTTACGCGTAAGGTTTCGTTTTGATGATTTCAGGTAAAACGTGGTATTTTCGGTGCTTTATAACGTCAAGGATTCCTCTTGGAAGAATTCCAGTATTCGAGGCCACGTGGCAGTGCCCCGTCAAGTCCCGTCGGGTGATTTTTGAAGGATCAAGGAAGCGTCGGGCCGTTGAACCAAGCCGAAGCAAAAATTATATTTCTGCCAGTCATGAACTGGTACGACCAAAAGCATGTACCGGTTCATGGGTCCCAGAACTTGAAGATTGGAAGATTTCTCACAGCCATGAACCGGTACGACCAAAACCATGAACCGGTTCATGCTGTGATTTTTTCTGTCCGAACTTGGCTACTTTTTCACTTTTTGCTTTTGGGATATTTTGTTTGTCTCTACTTTTGGGATATTTGTAAGAGAGAGAAAGACCACCCTTTTAAGTCTTTCTTCCTCTCTCTCTCCAACACAACACCATTTTGTCTCTCTCTCTTAATTTTCTAGTTTTTTGTTCTTCCTCCATTAGAGCTCCTAGTTCAAGCTTTCATCTTCCATTTTCTCTAGTAAGTTGTTATCTTTTGTCTTTTTCTCGTGTATTAAAGTTGTAGCTACGGTTAAGGTTGTTATTAATCTCAAGTTTATTTTCGAATCCATTGGTTAAAAGTTATGTCTCGTTTTTATGCTTTGTCTTGTGCTTTAACTATGTGTGAGTAGTTATTTGGCTAAGTCTCGGGATAATCTTTCCCAATGACTTAGGTTGTTATTTGGTTCTCGAGCCATCGGGCTTTAAATCATGATTTTCCGGAATAGAGCTTAACTTGCATTTTTGGTCTAAACTAGGGGTGTTAACCCCTTGGTAAGGAGCTTAGTCAAGCGGTTTTGGCAAGTGACTCACCGAGGCCTAGTGGCCTCCTATGTGTTCGATAAATATTAAAAACAAGTTGGTTCGCCTCCGGGAAATCACATCATTTGTTAAATGTAGTCTTTTAAAGTGAAATCCTCCGGGTGTGAGCGCGCGGTCGTGACTCTCGCTTGAGTTATAATCGAAAACCGGTAACGGCCTTTGTCAAGGGTTAGAAAACCCCGAGACTTGCCTCTTTTAGTTAATCAAGCGTTAATCTAGTTTCCGTTTTAGTTATTCCTTTTAAAGCAAAACCAAGTTAGCCGTCTTCAAGGCCGAAATCCTACTATAAAACCTACAATCCGAATCAAGCTATAATCGAATTCTCTGTGGGAACGATCCCGGACTTCCGGTTATTATGCTACTAACGACTTAGCTCTACGCTTCGGGTTTCTATGAACCTCTTATTTCTGAAGGCGAGGTCGGGAAGTAAACATTTTTTGCGCCGTTGCCAGGGACTTTCTTTTTCTAGCTTATTTGGAGGATCGACAAACCACTGTAAGTATCCCGTTTGTTTTTACTTTGTATTTTTGAACTCAAGTTAGCGGAAACCTCTAACCGAGCCACCAATTCAACTTGAGGTGTAACGAAGCTAAATTGAGCGTCATTTGCTTTTTATTGTTTTTACTCTATATCCGTGGTGGTGGCATAACCCCACGAGACTGTTTGTGAACGAGGCGGCGGCATAGCCCCTCTAGTCTGGATTAGTTAGTCTTGTGCAGGTTATATGCTCAACGTTTATCGTAGCCCTTTTTCCAATCGGCAACATCGTTCTGCTTCTCCACCGAGGGTCCGTAATATTATTCAGGCATATTCTCCACCGCGTGAGTTATCTCCACCGTTAAGGCAAATGGAAGAACAACCAGTAGCCCGAACGTTGAGAGATTACTTGACTCCGGAAAGAGGACCGCATGTTTCACCAATCGCCATTCCAAATTGCACCAACGCCAATGCGTTTGCTTTCAAGCCGGAATATCATCGGGTTATACCGGAATTTCGGGGGCGTGACTTTGAGGATCCGTATACTCACATCCGGGAGTTCGAAACCATTGTAAGCACTTTTGTGACAACTCCGGGGCAATTGGACCAAGCGCGGTTGAAGTTGTTTCCGTTTTCTCTTAAGGATAAGGCCAAGCAGTGGTTCCATTCGTTGAAGCCTCAGTCTTTGCGTACTTGGAGGGAGGTTCAGGATGTGTTTACTCAGAAGTACTTTCCGGTCAGCCGAACCAAGCTTCTTATGGATCAAATTGCGAATTTCAAGCAGAAAGATGGGGAAATCTTTTATAAGTATTGGGAGCGATACAAGGATCTTATTGCGCCCGTGCCACACCACAATTATCCAATGTATTTGGTGATTAACTATTTCTATGTCGGATGCAATCAACAAGCCAAGCAACTTCTCGACACTATAGGAAGCGGTGATTTTTTGGGGAAGGATCCGGAGGCCGCATGGGAATTCTTGGATGCATTGGCCGAACGAGCTCAAACTTGGGAATTCATCGACCCGAGGGAACAAGCCATGCGAAATCAAGGACCCAGAGGTTCCTGCAAGTTTTCAGTGAGTGAGCATACTATGTTCGAATCAAAACTAGATGAATTGTCGACTAAGTTGGATAAAATGAAATTGGATGCGATCCAATCGAAACCGGTGAAGGAGGTGAAGGAGGTGCGTCAAGTTGAAGAAGTGTGTGTCATTTGCGAGACCGTGGGCCATTCGACGGACAATTGTCCTACCATTCCCACCCTTCGGCTCCATTATAGTCAACTCCCTCAGGAAGAAGTTTGTGCAGTAAACCAACGGTGGGATCCATACTCAAACACTTATAATCCGGGATTGAGGTCCAATCCAGCCTTCCGCTGGAATAATCAGAATGAAGCAGGATCTTCTTCGGCTACACAAGCTCCGCCTCAGGCTCAGAATCAAAATTGGCGACAACCTCAGTTTCAGGGTCCGCCTCGTTTTCCGACAAGCCAAGGACCACCAGGGTTTATTCCATCGGGCCAGTTCCAAGGGCAGAATCAGAATCAGTTTCAGCAGCAAGCACCACCGCCTCGGCGAACTTTGGAGGATACAATGAACAATTTCTGTCAAATGCATATTACTATCAATGAGCAAACCACTCAAGCCATGAACGACATAAGGACTCAAATGGGGAAATTGACGACGGCTATCGGTTTGTTGCAACAAGAGAGAGGGAAACTTCCCACTCAACCTTTGCCTAATCCACAAGGTCAAAACTTGGTTGGTAGCTCTTCAGTGCCTTTCCCCGAGCATGCCAAAGCCATAATTTCTCTACGAAGTGGGAAGACGGTGGATAACGCTCAAGTGGAGCCACCGGTGATTCCTTTATTGGTTCCCATTCCAACACCGCCTAAGCCGACACCGCAAATTGGGGAATCTCCCAAGCAAGCTTCTATTGAGAAGGAGAAAGGCAAGGAAAAGGAAAGCAATGTCCCGCCAACCTTTACCGTTCCCGCCCCATTTCCCAATCGGTTGAGAGCGCCGACCAATCCTAATCTCAAGTCGGATATATATGACGTGCTCAAGCAAGTGACGGTCAATCTTCCTTTACTTGACGCCATTAAGCAAATTCCGTCTTATGCCAAGTTTTTGAAAGACCTTTGTACTCACAAGCGCAAGTTGCAAGTGCAAAAGAAGGTTTTCTTGACTGAGCAAGTGAGCTCGCTTTTCCAATCGGCTCTTCCGCCTAAGTACAACGATCCGGGGTGTCCGACAATATCTATCACTATCGGGGGAAAAGTTGTTGAGAAGGCCCTTCTTGATTTGGGCGCAAGTGTCAATCTCTTGCCTTATTCGGTGTATGAGCAACTCGGTTTGGGGGAAATGAAGCCTACGAGGGTGACTTTGCAATTGGCGGATCGGAGTATCCGCGTTCCAAAAGGGGTGGTTGAAGACGTTCTTGTTCAAGTTGTTCAATTCGTGTATCCTGTCAATTTTGTAGTCCTCGATACGTGTCCAGTGCCAGCAGCTCAGTCTTCCGTGCCAATTATTCTCGGGCGCCCTTTCTTGGCAACATCCGATGCCGTGATCCATTGCCGGGACGGCCGGCTCAATATGAGTTTTGGGAATATGAAGATGCAGGTCAACATGTTCCATATTGGTAGTCAAATGGGGGACGATGAGGATGTATGCGGGGTTAGCTTGATAGATTCGCTTGTCCAAGAGCATGTCAACGAGTTCATTTGCACGGATGAGTTGGAATTAGCATTTACTTCCGCCGAGGCCGATTTTCTTGACGCTCCCGAGGTTGCCGACTTATGTTCCTTACTATATGAGGAGGATGTTTGTGGTATCAACCCTTGGTTTCCAAAGTTTGAGGAGTTGCCTCCTATTGACAAGCAAGCCGTTCCGTCATGTGTGGAGCCGCCAACGCTTGAGTTAAAGCCGTTACCGGATAAACTCAAATATGCCTATCTTGGCGAATGCTAAACGTACCCGGTGGTGATTTCCTCTTCTTTAAGTGAGCCTCAAGAGTTGGAGTTGTTAGCTTTGCTACGGGAACATTCCAAAGCCATCGGGTGGTCTATTGCCGACATCAAGGGTATTGACGCCTTTCTTTGCTCTTATCGCATATATATGGAAGATGACGTAAAACCGTCCCGCCAACCTCAAAGGCGTTTGAATCCAATTATGAAGGATGTAGTTCGAGCGGAAGTGCTTAAGTTGTTGGATGTTGGAATTATCTACCCAATAGCGGATTCCAAGTGGGTGAGCCCGATTCAAGTGGTGCCGAAAAAGTCTGGGGTGACAGTGGTGCGTAACGACAAGGATGAGCTTATCCCGACAAGAGTGCATACTGGTTGGAGGGTGTGCATTGATTATCGAAAGTTGAATGCAAGTACGAGAAAGGACCACTTTCCTCTTCCCTTTATCGATTAGATTTTGGAAAGGGTGGCCGGCCATGAATTCTATTGTTTCCTCGACGGGTATTCCGGGTTCAATCAAATTGAGGTAGCGCTGGAGGATCAGGAAAAGACCACGTTCACGTGCCCATTTGGGACCTTTGCGTATCGTCGTATGCCGTTCGGGCTTTGCAACGCCCCCGGTACTTTCTCGAGGTGCATTATGGGTTTGTTTAGTGACATGGTGGAGAAGATCATGGAAGTGTTTATGGATGATTTCTCGGTTTTTGGAGATTTTTTTTGGGCATGCTTGACAAATTTGGGACTTGTGCTCGCTCGGTGTGAGGAGAAGAACCTAGTCTTAAATTGGGAAAAGTGTCACTTTATGGTGACTGACGATATCGTACTCGGCCATATTGTTTCTTCGAAGGGAATTGAAGTTGATCGGGCGAAGATTGATTTGATTGGCAATCTCCCGACACCGAAGTGTTTAAAGGATGTACGGTCTTTCTTAGGGCATGCCGGATTCTATAGGCGGTTTATCAAGATTTTAGTTCTATTGCCCGGCCATTGTGTCATTTGCTCGCTAAAGATGTGCCTTTTGAGTGGTCTCCGGCTTGTGAAGCCGCCTTTGTCACGCTCAAGGCTAGCCTCACCTCCCCACCTATTGTACGGACGCCGGATTGGGATTTGCCGTTCGAGCTTATGTGCGATGCCAGTGACTATGCTGTTGGGGCCGTATTGGGTCAACGCCAGGGGAAGGAGCCGTATGTGATTTATTATGCGAGCAAGACTTTGAACGAAGCTCAAATGAATTATTCGACAACCGAAAAGGAATTGTTGGCGGTAGTCTTTGCGTTAGACAAGTTTCGATCTTATTTGGTGGGTGCTCCGATCACGGTTTATACCGACCATTCGGTGCTCAAATATCTTTTTACTAAGCAAGATGCCAAGGCAAGATTGATTCGGTGGATTTTACTTCTACAGGAGTTCGATATTACGATTAAGGATAAAAAGGGTGTTGAAAATGTAGTGGCCGATCACTTGTCCCGTTTGGAGTTTGATGATCACACGGCTCACATTCCAATCGGTGATTCTTTTCCCGATGAGCAATTGTTTGTAATCTCCTCGGCTCCGTGGTATGCTGATATTGTTAACTACTTGGTTACCGGGTTGATGCCGGCTCATTGGAACATTCAAGAGAAGCGCCGGTTTTTGGCGGAAGTCAAACGGTTCACCTTCGATGACCCATACCTCTTTGGCCCCGTTTGATAACCCTCCAAGGGGTTGGGATTGGATTGGTAGAGTGTTGGTATTATTAATACCTTGTTTGGTAACCAAAAATGGTTCGGACTAGTAGTCCGATGGGATTAAAAATCCGGGTAATAGGGGGTATTGCTAATACCCCGTGGGACTTGGTATTGAGGGGTATTAATAGTCCAATCCCAACTCCTTCACATTACCAATCCCTTTTCATTACCAATTTCTTCTATCAATCCAATCCCATCATCTAATCCCATCTCAAACAAACATGATATTAATAATCCCATCATTTAATCCCATCCCAAACAAACATACTCATTATCAATCCCTTCTCATTACCAATCCCATCTCCTTACGAATCCCAATCCTAATCCCATCTCCTTACGAATCCCATCCATCTATCACTGTTATCAAACGAGGCCAAAAGTATTGTGCCGATCAGTTGGTTCGACGTTGTGTGCCCGATTCCGATCAACAAAGCGTGATTAAACTTTGTCATACGGAGGCTTGTGGAGGTCACTTCTCGTTTCGGAAAACCACGGCGAAGATTTTGCAATGTGGGTTCTATTGGCCGAAGTTGTATAAGGATACGTTTGCCTTTTGTCGGGATTGTGCTCGGTGTCAACTGTTGGGATGTGTCACGCAGAGGAATGAAATGCCACTCTCGCCTATTTTGATTATCGAGGTTTTTGACTGCTGGGGTATCGACTTCATGGGGCCTTTTCCTACGTCTTCCGGGTATCTCTACATCTTGTTGGCGGTTGACTACATGAGGTAGTGGGTCGAGGCCATTCCCACTCGTACCAACGATGCGGTGGTTGTAGTCGAATTTCTTAGGGAGTATATTTTGGCACGGTTTGGGATGCCGAGGGCTATTATCAGTGATCAAGGGTCCCACTTTTGTAACCGGTCATTTGCTGCTTTAATGAGGAAGTATTCTATTATACACAAAGTTTCCACAGCGTACCATCCTCAGACCAACGGTCAAGCGGAGTTGGCAAATCGGGAGATCAAGAACATCTTGGAGAAGACGGTTAATCCTACCCGCAAGGATTGGTCAACTCATTTGGTCGATGCTTTGTGGGCTTACCGTACTGCGTACAAGACTATCTTGGGAATGTCTCCGTATCGGCTTGTCTATGGGAAAGCGTGCCACTTGCCAGTGGAGCTCGAGCATAAAGCGTATTGGGCGATCAAAAAGCTCAATTTCAATATGGCGAAAGCCGGTGCTCGCCGCAAGCTGCAGTTGACGGAGGTTGAGGAATTGAGGTACAATGCTTACGATTATTCTAGTGCTTACAAATCTAAAATCAAAGCTAAGCATGATAAAAAAAAATTGTGATTAAAAACTTTGTGCCCGGTCAAAAGGTGTTGTTGTACAATTCTCGTTTGCATCTCCATCCTGGTAAATTAAGGTCCCGTTGGGCCGGCCCTTATGTGATACGAACTGTTTTCCCTCATGGGGCAGTTGAAATTGAAAGCATGCAAAACGGTTCTACTTTTAAAGTTAACGGCCAGAGGCTTAAGCCTTTTCTAGGTGGCTTTGAAGTTGGTGAACCTGACGAAGATTTGGCCGATCCAGTTTACGCGGATGGCCCGTTAGTTTAGTTTGTGTGACTTGTATTTGCACGGGGAGCGAAAGCGTAACCGCTGAACTTAACTGTTTATCGGACCCGGCCCCTTGACTTAATTGTATGGGGTACCCTCCATTGACTTGGGTATATGTAGCTTCGCACGCCGCTACTAAAATAAGGATCGTGTGCCCAGCTCCGGTTCGAAGGGCAATTCTTTTTAATATCAGTGACATAGGGCTTTCATTAGCTCTTCTGATAGGAGTAATTCACCGTGCACCACTCACGTCTACCAGATTAGCCCCATCGGGGGCGGTATAGATCATAGGTTAGGCCTTTGTAATCCCGTGCTCCGTAACCGCACTTGGCTCTATCTTGTGCCTACCTAGTTACGATCTTAGGGGACGCTGGACTTAATTGTTTGGCGGAGTCCAGCGGTGACTTGGACGCTCCGAGCTCTGATATTAACTCTATGCATGTTTGTACATATTGTATATAGTTCTTTCTTTGTTCTGTTTGTTTTCTATGTTTCAGGATTTTATCACTAAGAGATTTCACCAATGCATCATTGCATCGGGCTTTTATTAGCCATTCCTTGTGGTAGTTTGCCGTTAATGATCCGTGCTCTCCGCGATTGTCCCTATCGGTGGCAACTTAGGTCTTTGGGTGAGTTTTGCTTTTGTCTTTTGTCTCACCTTGTTTCGACCAAGGGAACGCTGGGCTTCATTGCTTGGCGAGGTCAAGCGGTTAATTTTACCACGGGCATGATGTAACATACTTGACGGTCTAGTATAGCCACCCGAGTTTTATCTCTTCGGTGAGACTCGGGAAGAAAAGTATGACTCATAAGATTGCGTGAAAATCGGGTGGTGTTCTTTGTTGTTTTTCTGTATATATGTTTGTTGGCGCCCGGATAACACGAGCCGGGCGGTTCTAATGTCATTTGACTGCTGGTAGGTCCTTCGTACAATTCCGCTTCTGCAGGGTTAACATGCTACCACACCAGCCTTGGTGGTTTGGGTCTACCGTTGGAGTGATTGAGGCATTCAGGAGCCCTAAGCATGGGTGCGATTACGTGTCGCGGTTGTTAGTCCGAAAAGCTTTGACCATGGCCCTGTGTGACTAGCTGGTGGTTCCGACAAGGAGTGAAGCCCTGGAAGCACCTAACTCCGGATCGAAGTGGGCAATGGCAAAAATCCTCCAACTTGGTCGAGGTATAAGGGGGTTGACATTCCCCCGTGGGTAACATCTTTTCTCCCTTTCCCTCTCAATACTGTTGTTCTCCATGCTATGAGGGCATAGCATATCTTAAGTTGGGGGGAGGGATATATCTGTGATATATATTTGTTTTTTTCTTGTTTTCCGTATATATTTTTCGTTTTTAGGTTTGTAACCCTTCCGTTATTACAAATTTAGTGGATTAAAACAACTTGGCACATGCTTTGTGTTTCTTAATTGGCAAGAGTTCGTGGTACTTTTTTTCCGAATTGTGTGTCCATCTCAACTCTTTGGCATGTTAAGGTTGAGCAATTAGGCGTTAAGTACGTTTTGAGCAAGTTTTACCCATATCCCGTTCTATTTCTTAATTCGTTCGTAGTTTAGGTTATTCATCTTATGTCATGCCTAGGTGTGCTTAATATCATTGTTGAATCGTTTCGGAATCTATGACGTACTTAGGGGATGATACAAGGCATTATTTCTTTGATTAAAACACAAAGTGTCCCCTTGTCCTATCTCGTATCCTAGTCCGTGTCCTATCGTTTATTCAATGAACTTAGGGAGCCGGAGTAAGGAGGGTTGTGGGGAATGGTATTCGGATGCTATGAGGTGTTCGGAGGATGTTTGGAAGGAGTTGGAAATCATCGGGGGTCAAATTGATGAAGTGTACAAATTTTCATTTTTCACAGACATGAACCAGTACGAAGAAAGGCATGAACCGGTTCCTGCTCGGCAGAAATGTCAAGAATTCAAGAATTCTGGGCCATGAACCGGTACGACCAAAACCATGAACCGGTTCATGGACACCAAATTTTGGAATTTTCGGGGGCCCATCTTCTCTCTCCTACCCCACTATATAAACCAAAACCCACTTTCTTCTCATACCCCACGCCTCCCCCACAAGAACCCCAACCGTTTTTTGTTCTTTTTCTCTCTCAAACTCCCACCAAATCAACCCAAATCCCCCTCAAACCTTCACCAATCTTCACCATTTCATGGATTCTTGAAGATTCAAGGAGGAAATCAAGGGTTTTCAAGGTTTCAAGGTTGGGTTTCTCTCTCTCAATCCGAAAATTGCTATTAACAAAGGTACTCCGAGATTTCTCTCTCTCCCATGAATTCTTTGGTTATTCATCGAGTTAATCCACTAATGTGAGAGATTTTCAAGTGTTATTGGGAGTTCTTGGCAAGATTAGAACCCTAGATCTCTAAAATCAAGAGAAATCCGAAATTTTCTCCCTCTTACCCCCAAAATCCGAAATTTCCCGTATTCTTAGCCTTAACTTCTGAACCCCCTGTTGCAAGGATTGAATTTGGGAGTTCGGTTGTGATTATTGGGTTGCTATTGTATTGTTGTCTGCTGTGCAGGTGGTTGTGAAACTGTAGTTTGGGGGGTTGCTCTGTTTTGCTCTGTTTTTACTCTGTTTTGCGGTAGTTGATTTTGATAATGGGGAGAACTAAAAAGGTCTTGGGCGATGCAATGAAATCGACAGATGCTACCGGGAAAACCTTTTATTCCAAACGGGCGGACCCGGAGAGGCAGGCCGAGCGGGCCGATGTTCAAGAGGAGGAAAATAGGAAGAGAAAGAGAGAGAAGAAAGATGAGGTGAGGAAGAAATGGGAGAAGGAATTGAGGGGGCGGAATTACACTTGCGAGCGGCAGGTGGATCGTGTTAAGATTGGTAATCATCCTATCATCGAGATCATTAATGAACGGGGTTTACAGTTTTTCTTTAAACCGGTTCCTGGTTACAAGCCAAAGATAGTCTATGATTTTTATTTGAATATGGAGATAGATGTGAAGGATTTGAAAATTACCTCTCAAATGGGGAAGAAGACCGTACTCATAACCCCTGACACTATTGCCAAGTACTTGGACAACTATCAGCGGCCCCATTTTTGTACCACTACTTACCCTGCTTTGAATTGGTTTAAGCCCGAAGAGGAGATTTGTAATGCCTTGACTGATAAACCACTGAAGGCGGATCGTTTTATCAATGGGAAACTTTTTGAGAAGTACCGGGTGATTAATAAGGTAGTGCATTACAACCTTTGCCCTCACGGTTCGGAGAAGAAACCGCGGAAGGAGGATGCGGAGGTGCTTTTTGTTTTTGGATCAAACGAGGAGGTGGTTGACTGGGCTCTGATGATATGGAAGTCAATGGTGACGTTTAGGAACCGAGCGGGCCCGTACAAGCCAAATTTCCCTTTTTCGGCCATGGTGACGGCTTTTTGTGGTGCTCAGGGGGTTATGTCTCCGGAGAGACTCTTTCCCGGAACGCCTGGTCCGATTACGGGTGGTTCTGTCGAGAAGAGTAAGGCTTTGTCTCAGCCACCGTTGGCCAATACTTCTGGTTTTCCTAAGCCTACTGCTAGAACTCCGACGGGAAGGATTGAGGAATACGTGAAGGGCATGGCTACTCAAATTCAGACTATGGAAGCACGGCAAGTGAGGCAGGAGGCTCAGTTGCGTCGCACGAGGAGGGACCTTTCGGTTGTTAAAAAGGTAGCGTTGTGGATTGCAGCGAGATGTGGGAAAGAGGGTGATGTCTATGTGCCTGATGAGGCGGATTTGCGAGAGTCTACCCCCGAGGTGTCGGTGGATGTACCGGGAGTTGGAACTAGCGGCGGTGGTGGTGAGTCTAGTGCCAGACGGAAGGGAAAGGAACATGTGATTGGTGACGACGATGATTATGAGGAGGATGAGGAGGATGAAAGTGAGGACTAGTGTTGGTGGTTTCAGTTTTTGTAAAGCCCTTTACTTGGTCGGGGTGCAAGGTGGTTGACAGCCCACCTGTTCTATCTTGTTTTCAGTTTTTAGAGTCGCTTTGTACATAGTTTTAGGAAGCTTTTGTTGGGGCCGGCATGTGGCCTTTTGACTTGGTAGTTAGTGTTGGTGGCGGCCAAGGGTAGACAAACCAAGCTCGGTTATGGTCGCCACCGTTTTGTTAACCGTTCTTTCTTTAACCAAGGTCATTATAAGCCAAGAAAATCCTTAGTTGATCGTTCGTACGTCTTGATTCCGGTTTGATTCAATTCTTGTTTGTTGGCATGCTTAGTTTGTGGCATATTTCTTTTTGGTTTATAGCGTAGCTTTCTTTCACCGGTGCTCTTCACATATAAGTCTTGGAATTTTTGTTCACCGAGCCTAGCTTCGAGCACCTCTTTGTGGGATGTGGCTGCTTTTGTATGAAAGATTTTTGGCCGTGTCGTATCCTCTTTTTGAGCTTGGAGACGCACGTTGGATACTTGTTATTTACGTATTTAGTGTTTAGTTGCTCAACTATTAACATGTTACAAATTGTTATGGATTTAAATGGTTAATTTTTGAACTCTGCAAACTAGGGTTGCCCGAGCATGTGTCGTAGTTGCTTTTCCGGAAGGCTTACTTAGTTTTCTTTTAGTTGGTTGTTTTTGGTTGCTAGGGGCTAGCAACGTTTAAGTTGGGGGGCGTGATCCGCAACCAAGATTGTATAATCTTGGGGGCTTTTAGCTTATTATTTGCAGCGTTTCGTTCCCTTTTATTCCTTTTTTATCTCATTTTGCGCGTAAGATTTCGTTTTGATGATTTCAGGTAAAACGTGGTATTTTCGGTGCTTTATAACGTCAAGGATTCCTCTTGGAAGAATTCCAGTATTCGAGGCCACGTGGCAGTGCCCCGTTAAGTCCCGTCGGGTGATTTTTGAAGGATCAAGGAAGCGTCGGGCCGTTGAACCAAGCCGAAGCAAAAATTATATTTCTGCCAGTCATGAACCGGTACGACCAAAAGCATGTACCGGTTCATGGGTCCCAGAACTTGAAGATTGGAAGATTTCTCACAGCCATGAACCAGTACGACCAAAACCATGAACCGGTTCATGCTGTGATTTTTTCTGTCCGAACTTGGCTACTTTTTCACTTTTTGCTTTTAGGATATTTTGTTTGTCTCTACTTTTGGGATATTTGTAAGAGAGAGAAAGACCACCCTTTTAAGTCTTTCTTCCTCTTTCTCTCCAACACAACACCATTTTGTCTCTCTCTCTTAATTTTCTAGTTTTTTGTTCTTCCTCCATTAGAGCTCCTAGTTCAAGCTTTCATCTTCCATTTTCTCTAGTAAGTTGTTATCTTTTGTCTTTTTCTCGTGTATTAAAGTTGTAGCTACGGTTAAGGTTGTTATTAATCTCAAGTTTATTTTCGAATCCATCGGTTAAAAGTTATGTCTCGTTTTTATGCTTTATTTTGTGCTTTAACTATGTGTGAGTAGTTATTTGGCTAAGTCTCGGGATAATCTTTCCCTATGACTTAGGTTGTTATTTGGTTCTCGAGCCATCGGGCTTTAAATCATGATTTTCCGGAATAGAGCTTAACTTGCATTTTTGGTCTAAACTAGGGGTGTTAACCCCTTGGTAAGGAGCTTAGTCAAGCGGTTTTGGCAAGTGACTCACCGAGGCCTAGTGGCCTCCTATGTGTTCGATAAATATTAAAAACAAGTTGGTTCGCCTCCGGGAAATCACATCATTTGTTAAACGTAGTCTTTTAAAGTGAAATCCTCCGGGCGTGAGCGCGCGGTCGTGACTCTCGCCTGAGTTATAATCGAAAACCGGTAACGGCCTTTGTCAAGGGTTAGAAGACCCCGAGACTTGCCTCTTTTAGTTAATCAAGCGTTAATCTAGTTTCCGTTTTAGTTATTCCTTTTAAAGCAAAACCAAGTTAGCCGTCTTCAAGGCCGAAATCCTACTATAAAACCTACAATCCGAATCAAGCTATAATCGAATTCTCTGTGGGAACGATCCCGGACTTCCGGTTATTATGCTACTAACGACTTAGCCCTACGCTTCGGGTTTCTATCAACCTCTTATTTCTGAAGGCGAGGTCGGGAAGTAAGCAAGCATCTCTCTTGGGAAATCCCCTAGTGCGAGACGCTGCAAGGTACATGTAGGGGCCTACACGGGCGATCGATTTTGACAATGAATGATTAAAATATAATTTTTAATGTGAACCATTGATTGATGAGATACTATGTGTCGTCCTACACGTGCATTACACGAGATGCACTACAACACCTTGTGTGTGAGAGCGATTTGGATTAAAAACTTGATTGGGATAAGGCATCTCCATTCTCCAATGCTAGATTCATATTTTTACACAAATTTATTATTGAATGACACATTTGTAATTAATGAGTGGTACATTTGTAATTAATGAGAGTGAAAAGAAAGTTGGAAAAAAATAGGTATGAGTTTAAGTCTCCTCAAATTTGGGTGAGGAAATGAATAAAACTCAAACCAAGTAGATAAATGGGTATGACATTGGAGATGAGTTTTAGGCTTTTTACTCAAATTTTGGATATGGTTAGTAAAAGGGGTAAGTATTGAAGATGCTCTTACTCATTTCTTCACTCAAATTTGAGTAAAAATTTGGGTCAAAAACTTAATTTGGGCAAGACATCTCCAATGCTAATTTTTTTATTTTTACCCAAATCTCTTAGTGAATGGCACACTTGTAGTAAATGAGTGACACCTTGTAATTAATAAGAGTGAATAGAATGTGTGAGAAAAATGGATTTGAATTTGGATCTTCCCAAATTTAGGTGAAGAAAAGGGTAACTCAAAATGGATAGGTAAATGGATATGACATTGAAGATGAAGTTTTAGAGTTTTTACTTAAATTTTGAGCATAGGTAATAAAATAGGTAAAAATTGAAAATGCTCTTTAAGATCTGGGGTTGTTTGGGAAGTGCCCCTAATGGCCCAAGGCTTGGAACGGGAGAAAGTGAAGCAAACATAAGTACTCAATTGCTACTTACGCATGGGCATTAGGCCATCCACATTGGTATAATCAAAAAAAGATAATCAAAAGTTACCACATCAACTTTTGATTATTCACTTAAGAGGTTGTAAAGCTTAACAATATTGAGCTTCACAATGGTCACTTCTAGTCCATAACCAAAATAAGGGTTCACTACAATTTCACTCTCTCTCCCCCTCTGTTTCCTGCAATTCACTTCCCTCCATTTACTCATTTTTTTTTTGGCAAAAATATATCGATTTCCTTTCTTAATTTTGGGAAAAAATCGGTGACTTTCTTCCCTCCTATTATGAATTTTTTTTGGGGAAAAAAATAGAAATGGGAAAGAAGAGTGAAATACCTTAATCCGGTGATGATGTGTTGAATTGTAGATGATCAAGAGATATGAGCTTCACTTTTTGAGGGAAATAAAGAGGAATAATAGTTTGTGGGTCTTCAGTGAAGAAGATAGAGTAGGCGAGGAAAAGAAAAAAAAAAACCAATTGAAACACGCGTGTATACAAATTTTGGAATATACAAATTTTGGAACTAGTTAACTTATGTGGTGTGGAGTCCATAAATTTTTATTATTGAAAAAGGTTGCTAGTTTTGGTTATCCAAAACCCAAAATTTGATTATTTCTAAAAATGTTGCTAAATTTGATTATACCATTGTGAGTCATCTTTTGCATCGATATTGTTAACTTTAAAAACAATTGGTTTTTGATTATACCACTGTGGATGGCCTTAGAGCAAGTCCAATACTTAAATGTAAATGGAAATGATAATATCAAAACTGTTTTGTTGGTGTCAAAATTCTAGTGCACAAAAGACTTGTACCTTGTCTTTTGTGCACTAGAGTTTTGGCACCAACAAAAACAGTTTTGGTATTATCACTATCCAATGTAAAACAGTCGTACTAATTGTATAGCAAAAAGGTTTTTTTTTGGCCATATTTTGACTCTTCATATAAATCAAATGGTTTCAGATATTAATCACTTTACCCGTTCACAAGAATCACAACCAATCTTTATGAGGCATCACCAATATTTCATTGTAGCATCAAACTCAAGACTTAACAAGAAAGTAAGTCATAATCCCAAGATTGATGATGGAGCGTAAGGTTTGGTGATTCGATGTAATGACCTCTGTGGTAACATCTACGGCCCGTTTGGATGGATGATTTGTTTTGGGTGGATTTGTAATGAGGGGGGATTTGAAGGTGGATATGTAATGAGGGGGATATGTTAAGGAGGGTGGCCCCACCTTTTAAGAAGGGTGGATTTGTAATGAGGTGTTTGGATGATTTTTTGAGAAGGGGGATTTGAAAGGTGGATATGATGGGATAATGTGTTAAATGACTTATTTGCCCCCACTTTAGTATTTTAATTGACAAATTACGTTTATTTCATTATAATTACATTAAATACATATATACAATTAATTATTGCATAAATTTGAATCAAATTATCTTTAAATTATTTTAACATGGTTTCGATTTATTATTTTTTTAAATCCGAATTATTTATTTTTAATTTAGTAATTAAAAAGTACATTTCCTAATTACAGTAAATACATATTTATAACTAATTATTGCATAAATTTAAATGTGATTATATTAAACAAAATTAACCTTATTTGAATTTTTTTTTAAGAAATCCGAATTATATATTTTCAAATTAGTAATTGTAAAAGTACATTTTGTGGTAGTTGAAAAAGAAAAGTAGGTGCACCAAATTTTGTTAGGTAAAAATGTTTTTACCAAAATTGTTTGGTAAAGTGGTCTATAAATACCACTACATATCTAATATCACTTGCACACACACATCTATCTCCCTTAAAAAAAATTACTTTGTAATTTTGATTTTTCACTCCTTGAAATGGCACGCCGTGCTTGGAGCGAGGTGGAGGAAGAAATATTACTTACAAATCTTACGAGCCTTGTAGATCAGGGGGTTTGGCAAGCCGAGAACGGGTTTCATCCCGGCTACTTAGGAGTTCTTGAGAATCAAATGCGAATTTCTTTCCCCGAAGCAGGTATTAAACAAAATCATATCGAAGGGAAGATAAAAAAATGGAAGCGTGATTATTTTGATCTAGACGCTATACTTCGAATTCCGGGGTTTGGGTGGAATCCGAATGAAAATAAACTAGTGGTGGAAAATGATATTTGGAATGAATTTGTTCGAGTAAGTAATTTTGAATTTGTTTCCAATTTCATATTAAATCTTGTTTTAGTAAATTTATGAATTGTTTGCCTTAATTTTATGTAGGATCGGCCACAACTGAGGCATTTTCGGGACAGGAATTTCCCAATTTGAATCGTTGGGGCCATTGCTTTGTTCAACAAGAAAACTAGAAGTTTGAAGTTGTAAGAGAGTGGTCGAAGAATAAGTTCGTAGTTTTGATAATAAATGTTTGACGAATAAATTTGTACCATTCCGGGTTGTATCTCAAGTAATTATATTTATTTGATATTACTAATGTTTTTCTACATAATGTAGTCTTCATTTCGAAATTGGAGAAATTAAACTTAGAAGTTCATTCTGAATCGAATAGGAGTGCGAACAAAATACAAGCTACGAAACCTAAAAAAAAAACTAGAACAAAGTATGCTGATAGACTTTGTTGATGTTGAACTTGCAAAGAACTTGTGGATGTGGAAGCATTGTCACTTGATTGATGTTCGGTTCGGACTGATTGCATTTGAATGAGCTTGTAGCTTTCCTCATGAAACTGTAACAATGCTCCTTCTGCTTCATCGAACGTGTTGTATCTTTTTTTCAAGTTCCCCGGGTATCCATTAACCTGAAGTTCCGCGGTCTCCCAACTCGTATAGATTCCCGGATTACGGCCAACAAAAACCACCCAATAGTATTGGTTATCTTCAATTGTCATTGTAAAATCTACGAGAAAAGATGAATGGACACATTTATAACATAATGAATACTAATAATATGTTTATATGTACTTGGCTCAGATATTTTTTTACCGGCGCACAGTGCACCACTTGGCTACAACTTATGTTGCCAAATGGTGATTAAACCATTGACCCTCATAAGTTGTCCCGCCAAGACAAGTGCCTCGCCTTCAAATTTGTCCGTCATATCATCATAGCCTATGAAACATAGTAAATTTCAGCGAAAAAATGAAACATGACAGCCATAAAAGTCTACGAAACAACACCATTTCACCTCAGAAAATAGCAGCATGTTCCAACAAGTAACAGGCACACCAAACCACAACAGGAAGTGCCATGACAGTAGCAACACCATTTCACCTCAGAAAACCAGAACAGCAAGAGCCATGACAGTAGCAGAATAGCAAGAGCCACTACACAAAACCACAACAGGAAGTGGAACAAACAGCAGCAGTAGCTGCCAACTGCTGCCATGACTGTAGCAGAACAGCAAGAGCCACGAAATACACAAACAGCCACGAAACAAGCTGTCAAAGACCTAAAGTAAGACTTGGGCTCAGACAATTCTAGCATAATCAAAGTAGCACTACCATTTGCAACTAAGCAAAGGCAATACCAACTAATACACTACAATCAACATTGCATCATTGCCTACTCCCCAAGAAACAGGGGGAAATTGGCCAAAAAGTACCAACAAGAAAACTGCAGACAAATAGGGCCAACATGCAGAACCAAATAGCCCATAAACCAGCCAAAAAACTGCAGACAAATAGGGCAGATAACAGCAAGGGAATTACCCATAAACCTGCAAACAAATAGCCCATAAACCAGCCAAATTGCAGCCCAACAACCAGAAATAAACAGCCCAAAAACCTGTAGAAACACAGCCAAGAGAGCAGCCAAAAAACTGCCTGTCAACCAGCAATTATACCCTCATACCAGCCACAAACCATAAAAACTCAGAACACAGGCCGTAAACCAAAAAAAATGCAGCCAACAAAGCCAGCCAAAACATAGCCTGCAGTCCAAAACTACCCCATAAACAGCCCATAAACCCATCAAACTAACCCATCAACCTGCAGAATAAAACATGCTCAAAACAGCCCGTAAAGTTGCAACAAAGCAGCTCAGAAACCAGTTCAAAAACAGCCCGTAAATCAGCAATAAAAAATGCTCAGAACAGCCCGTAAATCAGCAATAAAAAATGCTCAGAACAGCCCATAAAGCAGCTAATAAAACATGAGAATGTCCTGATAGCCAAACCTAGCCATAAACCTGCACTGTCCATATACAGTCAGGCCATAAACCTGCACAACAACAGTCCAAAACTACCCCATAAACAGCCCATAAACCCATCAAACTAACCCATCAACCTGCAGAATAAAACATGCTCAAAATAGCAATAGCCACTACAGAAAACCACAACAGGAAGTGGAACAAACAGCAGCAGTAGCTGCCAATTGCTGCCATGACTGTAGCAGAATAACAAGCTGTCAAAGAGCTAAACCAAGACTTGGGCTCAGACAATTCTAGCATAATCAAAGTAGCACTACCATTTGCAACTAAGCAAAAGCAATACCAACTAATACATTGCAATTATCATTGCATCATTGCCCAATCAAACAACACAGAACACATAGTTGATTTGGACAGAATATGTAGCACAAAAAAGGCCTGTACAGAATATGGCAGATAACAGCAACAGAATAACCTATAAACCTGCAGAAAAATAGCCCATAAACCAGCCAAATAGCAGCCCAACAACCACAAATAAATAGCCCAACAAACCAGCCAAAAAAATGCCTGTCAACCATCAATTATACCCTCATACCAGCCATTATACCCTGATACCAGCTAGAAACCAGCACTGTCCAGTAACCAGAAAAACTCAGAAATGGGACTGCACTGTGCATACATAATTTTGGGCTCAAATGTACTCCATATAATCAAAGAAGCACTAGTAAGCAACTAAGTTGCCATTGAGGCCTTCATAGTTACCAATACAAGTACCAACTAATACAAAATGAAATCAATTAAAAGTGCATCATCATTGCCCTGCCCAAATAGTTATGATCATCATAGTTGCCCTTACATTTGTCCTACCAAATAGTTATGATCATGATCATCATGGTTGCCCTAACAAGTACGAATTATACATGATCATCATGGTTGCCCTAACAAGTACAAAATATACATAATCAAAAGTTGTAAGACATCCCTACATTATCAAAGTATATATAATTCTTTACAAAAAGGAGGACCCATATCCTCCACCATTCCAACAAAAGGGCCGTAATTAGTAAGACATCCCTACGTGGTCTTCAATTTGATTTGGCCCGATAATACGGCCTCGACCCAAGCTTGTTTGTAGTTCTCCGGTATGCCGTAGAATGTGTCAACATTTTCTTCGGCGGACACAATCATGGTGTTCAAAGCAAACCTATCAATCATCTCAAGATCAAGCTTCATTAGCTCAGTAAACACCTTTTCTCTTTTGGCAGAGAGTCGGTCCTCATATCCAACCGCATCGGCAATCTTGTTGAATGCCGTATTGCTTTGAGCCAATAAATTCTCCATTGCCACACTAATGGGAGCCTCATTGCCGTCCACCTTTGCCTTTTTCTTTGGCCTTCCTTGCACGACATTGGTTGTGGGAGCATTGGCATTACTTGTTTGAGAATTGGCATTGCTTCTTGGAGTATTGGCATTGGCTCGTGTCGCGGCCGGAATGGCATTGCTTGTTGGAGTTCCGGAAGAAGTTGATATGTCAACAAATGGTATCTCACGTGGAAACACCGTCTCACCATTTGCAAACGTTGGAGTATAACACTCATTGAACATGTCATCGACCTCTATATTGGCTTCATTTTGAGGGGTCTCAACAACTTCTTCCACTTCCGCCGCATCCTCGGCTAAATCACCGGTCGCCCTATCCCTCCCAAACAAGAATTGCCAACTCTCATACATGGGGAAAGACTTCCCATTCAGCCCTTTCGCTCTGGAATTGGACTGTACATGTACAATGGCATACATTAAGAGGGAGGCAACAACAATGATAGTAAGTTTAAATGTATGCGGGGAGAAATTACCTTCTCATATTCTTTCCACACGTTTTCATCATCCACTACTATGGAATTAGTGGTATGGTTCCAACCGAACCCACTAAGACGTGTGATGTCGACAATTACACCATACTTTTCCTTCCACCCCTTCACCTTAGACTCAATGTTCGGTTGTGCCTTAAGCGTCGTCCCAGGTAATCTCTTCTTCAACTCCTTTTCAACTTCATTAAAGTAGCCCGGCTTGAAACCATTATGAGCTCTATATTTGTCACATATACACTCCATCATGGAAGCAAGTAGGGCCTCCTCTTCCGCAAAGCTCCATAACCTACGATCTTGTTTTTTCCTACGACTCGTTGGTTCAGATTGTGAAGTTCCTTCACTTTCCATAGGTATGCTAACCTGATTTGAATGATGATTAAAATTTGACATAGGTATTGTAGTCATGGAAAACTATATTTTGTCCTACCAAATAGTTCAAACGACCATTGTTCAACAATATTATTACATTCAAATAGTTCAAACGACCATTGTTCAACAAGTTTAACACGTCCAACATAAATAAATAACACGTCGAGATATTACATTCAAATTCAGTTACACGAATCTTAATGGTCACCCCCTGGATTAGCTAACCAATCATTGTACATTTGGGTTGCCAAGTTATCCCGAAATTGTGTCCATTCGTTTGTAGCATCGACATTTCCAATGAACTCTTCATGTGGTACATTATGTAGGTTCGCCTGCTCCCACGCCGTGTATTGAGCCTCAACGGGATCCACCGCCATTGTACGCTTAATGAGATTATGGAGAAGGATACAGGCAGTGACGATGCGACATTGAGTTCTAATGGGGTAGAAAGAGTAAGATCTCAAAATCCCCCATCTCATCTTCAGCACCCCAAAGCATCTCTCGATAACATTTCGTGCCTTAGAGTGCTTCATGTTGAAGTACTCCTCCCGGCTCTGGGGCATGTGTCCTTGCCTCCAAATGTTAATGTGGTATCGTTGACCTCTGTAAGGTGCTAATAATCCCGGCCCATTAGTGTAACCAGCATCGGCGAGGTAGTAACGACCTACAAGTAAGATTAGTTGCCCTACATGAGTATGTTTACAATAATGGTGACGTATGTTCACTAATGGAAAGGTTTTCAAGTCACATACCCTGTGGAATTCTCAACCCATGAGGCCTTAGCAAGGCATTTCGGAGCACTCTTGAGTCTGTGGCGGAGCCTTCCCAACCAGACAATGCGTAAACAAATTGTAGGTTACGACTAGAAACTCCTAACACATTTGTCGCGTAGTCACCCTTCCTTGACCTATATCGTGCCTTGTGTTCTGTTGGGGGGAGGACAGGTATGAAGGTACCGTCTAAAGCCCCTAGACAATTCTACGAGACAGAAGGGTATTTTTATTACAATAGTTAATTTCTAATGAATAAGTGCATTACTAGAACTTAAGACATAAGAATTATGTACCTCAAACCACTTCCACCTAGCATCCGGCTCATTGCCAGGAATAGGCTGAGGATGATACCACAAGACACTGTGAAGGCGAATCACCGCGATCAAAACTGCGTTGAAATGCCTACTAATTGTTTCCCCCGATCTCCAAAATTGTAAAATGGTACGCCTATTCTTCGTATGGTGTGCAAGGATCCACAAAAAGATCGCCACCTTCTCTGCAACGGTAACATTCCTAGATGGCTCTAGCCCATTTTGGATAAGTAATTGGCACAACGTCATGAATGTATGCTTGTTTACCCTCAAATTGTCATGACAAGTTTTGTCATTCCAGCGTACCAACCTATTAAGTGCGTCCAGTTGGCTTTGGTAAGCATTAGGATTGGCACGAAGATGAGGCTTTAGTTGAAGCCTTTGTCGATTCCTCTCAGCAATCAACTCCGTAATTAACAAGTAAAGTTGAATAACACTATTGAGTACTCTCATCATACATAACGCTGCTAACAATGCCTTACGGTTTGTCTTCTTCCTTCGTTCACGGTTCGTTAGTCTTGCCATCTGTTTGAGGGCAAAATTGAATTTACGGCAACTAAATAGTCAAAAAGTAGAATTTAAAGCCCAAACCAAGTATTACAAACTAATATATATATTGACCCGTGCCATGTCACAATCCATGCTAACGGGCTGTCACACATTTCAGCGGCGTGTCCCCGATGTGTCCCCAACCTACAAGTTGGTAAATTTAACTAGAGTTGCCACATGGCATGTCCCCGATGTGTCCCCAACCTACAAGTTGGTAAATTTAACTAGAGTTGCCACATGGCGTGTCCCCGATGTGTCCCCAACCTACAAGTTGGTAAATTAACTAGAGTTGCCACATGGCGTGTCCCCGATGTGTCCCCAACCTACAAGTTGGTAAATTTAACTAGAGTTGCCACATGGCGTGTCCCCGATGTGTCCCCAACCTACAAGTTGGTAAATTTAACTAGAGTTGCCACATGGTGTGTCCTCAACGTGTCATGTTTGTCCTGTGTCTGTAATACCCCTATATAGTCTTTAATTATGTTTTAAGTTCATTATGTGAGTTATTGGGCTTACTTTGCTAGCTAAATGAAGAAGAAAGGGAAGATTAGGGGAAAATCTAGGGTTTGATCTTGCATAGCTTGGTAATTCTTGCATCTCTTTCTTAAATCTATGTTTGTATGCTAAATTCCATGCCCTAGTTGACTAATTTCAAGTTTAGTTAGATTAGAAGCTGGGTTTTGATGTGGAGTTGAATGGATTCTCTCTTGAATGTCTTGAATTTGTGTAGTTTAAGTGCTTAGGACATGAACTACATGATATAGAAATCTGCAGAATTGAAAACTTTGTGTCTGTCCTGTTTTTGGGGATTTTTTGAGGCAGTTCCTGAGCTCAGAAAATGATGAGATTTTTATAGAGAGTTCCTCTATGAGTCTATTGTCTATGGTAAAAATTTCAGGATCAGACTCAGAGTATTAAATTCTGTAGAAATTCGTAACTTCACAGCGCGCAGTTTCGAAACTGTGCTGTCTGCTCGGACACATGTTTGGGAAACGGCCATAATTTTTAGCTCGAGCGATGAAATCGCGATCCGATTTCTGATTTTGAAACTAGACTCATAGACCTAAAAAAATGCATAAAGATTGTGTCCTAGTTATTCTTGTGCGAAGTCAGTTTCTGCGTTAAAGTTTATGGAACTGCAGATTCTGTGACTGTTTTCCTGACAGTGTCAACCATGGATACGGCAACCAATGAGGCGTGACGGTGCTTCATAGGTAATTGACACAGGCTAAATTATCAACACAATAATGTTCGACTACAAATTTCCAGTCAACAAGCTAATGCAAATATCCTAACACGACACGCGAGCCTTGGTAACCACCATGGAAATTTCGACTCAAAAGAGGATGCAAATAACATGGAAAGCTGAAAAGAACATGATTTATACATACGGCCTTCTGAAAAATAAACGGAAGCTCTATGGCTATCTATACCTTAGAGACAGTTAGTTGTTGAACAAAATGAGATCATAAGAACATTTTCATACTACAGACCAATCACTTCCAACTTCATATACAGGAAAATTTTCCTTCCAACCCAACTAGACTGCCTTTTTCACAAGGATACTGTCAACAAATACTCAAATTCATTGACAAACGTATAGAGGACAAGACGTATGTTATGACAACCTAGGTTCTATCATCCTTCTCTTTCCACAACAATCTACATATTGCCAATCAACTGACAGATACAAATGATCCAGTCTATTTGAAACTGCATCCTCTACTAGTTCCATCATAATTTCAAAAATCATTAATTGGGTGTCTTTTAGAGAAACTACACAAAGAACGAAACCTATTACTGCACACAGAGAGTGACGACAAATGATTAATTGGGTGCCTTTTAGAGTCACAGAATGGCAATGACAACTTGTGTTGTTTTTTATGACTGCTCCAAAGCTATGGTGAGAAGTGGGGACCAACCCAATAGAGAAGTAAACGTGCAACTCATTCAACCAAAGGCAGAAATAAGCTATCATGTCATGTGGCTCCATTTCCATCTCCATTTTCCTGGGCAAATGACAAAGGACTAATTTTGTTTGTTTTTTTTTTAAGTGTTTAGTTTGACACAATGCAAGAAATATCATTGCTATCACCAAATTTGTGTGTTGTTGTCAATGTTCATGCACAATCCTTACAAAGACAGAGAGATATGTACACACACACATATATGCATATCCGAAGTAATTAGTCACTATTCAGTTACTGAATAGTGTAACTGAATAGTGGTTCGAACCCATGTCGCAACTCCAATCGTGGTTCAAAATGCACTGAATGAGATTAAAATAACAAAACACTATTTCGAGTTAGGGCAACTCAGATCTACAAACCGTACAACAAAATTAGGGCAAAATCAACATATATGGAGTTCCAAGATTTATAAGGCAACTCAGATAAGCTATGGACAACCGTGGGTGAAAAATCACACCGAACATCAATAACCACCAAATCAATCGAAAACTCAACCCAACGGAACACAGACAGTCGTCAAAATCCACAAAAACGATCGCAAATGGAGTGAACAACCATACCTCAGCCCGTGTAAGAGGAAGACGAGGGAGAGTTGTAACCGTCGGTAGGCGGTGGAGTCACCAGAGTTCTTCGGCGACCTCCTCTCTTCTCTCTCTCTCTCTTCTCTCTCTTCGTTGGTCTGGGTAAAAGAACACGATCAAACCAGAAATGGGATGACAAAGGATAAATGAAGGGGGATTTGGAGGGGCAAAATCGTCTCAAAACCTCCCGGATTTGCCAACGACGGGGTCTCACCTATCGCTCACAAATCGCCCTTCTGCCGGACTAGAAACCACTACAGTATTCATCTCCACCTTCCCAAAATCTGAACCAAACACCTGATTTGGTGGACTCCCGGAGTACAAATCAGGGGGATTTACATATCCCCCTTCATCTCCTCCATCCAAACAGGGCCCTAACGTTTGGTGATGTCGTGTAAAGTTTACAGTAGCTTTAGGTCCCGTTCCACATTCCAAAATAAATATTTAAAAAATAAGGACATATTTTCAGTAAGTCTATTATTTTTAAGATTGTAGTTTGTGTTTCTATTTTTTTGATACTGCTAAAACATATTTTCAGGGTTACAAATATTTTTTCAGGGTTTGACTATCAAACAAAATCCATATTGCATTTTATTTATTTATTTCAGTAAGCCTATTATTTTTAAGATTGGAAATTGCAAATAAATACTTATTTTTTAAGGGGATAAACCGGAACACTACCTTAAAAGTCTGGTGATATATCAAAGAGACTAGTGTTTGCCCGTGTCTATGGCACTACACACCCCGATAGTGCCGTAGGCTAGGACATTTTTGTAATATATTTTTGTTTTTTTATGCCAACCCATAAGCCGAGCAGTGGGTAAAAAGAATCGATGATATTTTTGTAATAAATTTGTAAGAGTGTGGGTGTTTTCTTAAGAGAGTTGGAGAGCATACATCAGCCATTGGATCAAAATGAATCTCAGCCCTTCTTTCAACTTGTGTTTGTGTGACCCCCACACCCTTATATTTTATTAGATAGATTGGTGATTGGTTATAAAGTTTTGGTGATGTCGTATAGAGTTTGGTAGCTTTTTGGTGAGAACTTGTTCCAATTTCAAAAACCAACGTTGGTTTGAAAGGAAAATCTCTCATGGTTAACTTTGGTGGCTACCTTTACCCTTTTTTTTTATCAGAAACAAATATCTTATTAGGATTGATAAGGGTACATCGATTAAATTTTATTTACGGTGATGTTTATTTAAATTTTCTAGATTTTAGACAATTTCCTATATAGACATTTTTCAGTTGTAAATAAGTTTAGTTAATTTATTTTACCGTTAGTAGGTGATTATCTAAAGTTTTAATGAAGTTAACATATTTTTCCTAAATAAAAAGGTAAATTTTATTTATAACGTACCCAATTTTCGAGGCATTAGAGCATCCACAACACAAAGGTCATTAGGTCATTGAGGGGGAAAAACTTCATTAGACATTAATACCTATGTGACCAAATTACCTTTATCTAAATCAAATGATTTTAAAGATCAATAGAATATTGAATTATTAGTTAAATGTGATACGATGATGTGGCCGTTGATATCAAATCAATGAGAATTATTTTACGTGGATGACTTTCTCCGCATGTAATAGTATGTATGATTGTAAGCGTTTAAAATCGAATTGGCAAATGAATATTAACTGCAATCTCATATTTATTTTAAAACAATTTCATACTGAGTTACGATGAAGTTTTTTGTTTGGATGGGATGGGGTTTAAAGATAGACAAATGTATTCTTTGATTTACAAATTAAGACAAGACAGTTCCATTAGGGCCATTTATGGGCTCTTTTATATTTTACTTTGATGACTATAAAAAATTGTTTATTTTTCAAGCTCGTTGATAACATCACCATGCAAAAAGCTATACGACAAAGTCATGTTAACACCCTATTAATCAATTATATTTCAAAACTAACTTATTTTACAAAATCGAGCTAAAAACTATTTTATTTTACAAAATCGAGCTAAAAGTGTCAGGGTTTGTTAATGACTCAATTCAACACACTAACGGCCCGTTTGAATGGATGATTTGTTTTAGGTGGATTTGTAATGAGGGGAGATTTGAAGGTGGGATATGTAATGAGGGGTGATATGTTAAGAAGGGTGGCCCCACCTCTTAAGAATGGTGGATTTGTAATGAGGTGTTTGGATGGTTATTTGAGAAGGGGGATTTGGAAGGTGGATATGATGGGATAAGATGTCAAATGACATAATTGCCCTCAGTTTAGTAATTTTATGGATAATAAATGTTAATTTCATATATATTAGAATATATACATACTTATCATTAATTTTGGGTAAAATAAATTCATTTTATCTTTAAATGTTGAAATCTTAGTAGTATTTATTACGATTTTTTCAAAAATGA
The DNA here is from genome assembly GCA_018127125.1 of Rhododendron griersonianum. Lineage (NCBI taxonomy): Eukaryota > Viridiplantae > Streptophyta > Magnoliopsida > Ericales > Ericaceae > Rhododendron > Rhododendron griersonianum. The sequence goes on along the minus strand of CM030796.1, from coordinate 25,289,389 downwards.
AAATAAAACCGAACTTTATAATATAAAATCCTTTAATATAAAAATTTATTTAGGGTGGTTGGAAAAAACGGACCCGGAGTTGTGAAGATCTTCTTATTCTGATCATATTATTCTAAAGAGACATAATCAAATTTTGTCTCTTATTCTGATCATATTATACTAAAGAGACATAATCAAATTTTGTCTCTAAAGCTCTCATAATCACGTTTCTGCTCCATATGATTGCAAATTGATGGTTAAAAAATTAAGTGCTTCAATTTTTAATCCGTTTGAACGGGTGTGAAGATTTTATTATTCTGATCATATTATTCTAAAGAGACATAATCAAATTTTGTCTATAAAGCTCTCATAATCACGTTTCTGCTCCATAGGATTGCAAATTGATGGTTAAAAAATTAAGTGCTTCAATTTTTAATCTGTTTGAACGGGTGTGAAGATCTTTTTATTCTGATCATATTATTCTAAAGAGACATAATCAAATTTTGTCTCTAAAACTCTCATAATTACGTTTCTGCTCCATAGGATTGCAAATTGATGGGGCAAAACAGTTAAAAGCCACTCGGATTCACGAGCGCAAGGGGGAACCCTGTCGTTAACTAAACCTAGAAGAGCCGGAGATGGAATCCGGCTAGGAGCTCAAATCCCCCTTCCATTTTGCACAGCCAAAGACCGGAGAAGCCAAATACCGGAGAAGAGGGAGAGGGGGTGAACAAATCTGGGGATTGGCATATCCGGGGCCAAATCCCCATCCAAACAGGCCCTATATGTGTGGACCCTCATACTTGATGTATGTGTTCGTGGTTATAGCCAAACAAGGTTCAAAGAAGTATTGACCCGGCAAGCCTGTCTCATGGGTAATTCTGTGCCTTTTGTGGGGCTTTAATAAAATTCTAAACCTAGGGTTTTTCCCTTTCCGATCAATTAAGCGGTCTGTCAAATCGTCCCACGGACGGCTGAGATGAAGGCGTCGTAATTATGGAGTAGTATCAGTTTTCATCATCATGTTAAAATCCAGGCTGATAAAAAAAAAATCATATTAAAATCCAGAAAGTTTCCTGCTGAAACGGTCTACTTACTGTATTTTACTAGTATATTTCATTTTCTTTTTTCTTTCGGTCATTTTTTAGTCACACTTCACTACTAACACACGATCGCACCGCTGCTAACGAATCTTTTCTCTCACATAAAAATCAGAAAGTCTATGGGTATAGAAAAATAGTACAGATTTTGTATAAAGATTTTTTATGGGGCCCGTTACAGGTCTTACATAAATGATCCGAGTCGTTCACTAAATATAAAACATTTTTTCAAAGGCCCTCACAAAAATTCAGCTCAATCCGATACTTATAGGTGTTCAATTCAATCATCTAACTTTTTCATATCCTGAAATCTAAATGAAAAATTAGATGATTGGATTGAATACCTATAAGTATCGGATTGAGCTGAATTTTTGCAAGAGTCTTTAAAAAAATATTTTACATTTAGTGAATGGCTCGAATCATTTGTATAAGACCCTAATGGACCCAACAAAAAATCTATATACAAAATCTGTACCATTTTTTTGTACCCATAGACTTTCTGCATAAAACATAAAAATATCCCAGCAAACCCTAATTCTCACGTATATATAAAACCCCTAGGCCGCGATTCCTCACAACTCTTCTCAGTTCTCTCTCCCTCTCTCTTAAACCCTACAGCTTAGGGTTTACGACCTCCTGCAGCAGCCAAATATTTCCAAGCTCTCTCTCTCCTCTTCAGATGGGTAAATCAAGCAAGAAATCCACCAAAGTAACTCCCTTCTCTTGCTTTTCACGCGTTTACGTACCTCGTCTAATACATGTTCATATTCGTATACGATGATTTTGATGTTTACGCAGGTCGATGCAGCTCCTGCTGTAGTAGCACCCACCAAATCCGCCACGAAGCCAGGTCTCGCTGTCGATTCCCTCCGTTTGATCGTCTGTGTTATTGTTTTGTTTTGGTTTTGAATTTTTGGGTGTTTATTTTCTGGGTGTGGTTAGGCAAGAGAGAAGCTGAAGAGGCGATTGAGAATCTAGCGAGTGCTAAGAAGCAGAAGAAAGACGTTGCGGAGCAGAAGGTGGAGACGAAGATCCAGAATAAGAGTAAGAAAGAGGAAACCACTGATGAGGATACTAGTGTTTCTGAGTCTGAAGAGGAGCAAAAGGTTTGTTTTTTGTTACATTTTTCCCCGAACAGGGTGCTTTTTGTTACATTTTTTTTAACAGGATGCTTTTTTACATTGAGTTGTTCAAGTTAATTTGTATGTTCTTCTGAGTCTGAAAAGGAACAGAGAGTTTGTTTCTTGTTACAATTTTTTTTGAACAGGGTACGTTTGTTACAATGAGTTGTGGGTGTTAATTTCTACGTTATTGTGGGGGGTGGTTGTTTTTGCTATTTATATACAATCGTTAACTGATTTGTAACGGAGTTAGTAATTGCTCTGAAAATGAGTGTTACCTTCTTGATGTTATGTTTGGAGGTTGGAATTTGTAAGGGAGGAGGAAGAATGAGATAGTGGGAAGGAAAACCATGGTTGAGTTTTCAGAATGAGTGTTTTTTGGATTAATAATAATGTGGGGACCGAATTTGGTGGTCATGTTTTGGATACTATGTGAGTTGTATTTAATCCATAGGTAGAATCAAGAATGAACCCCGCCTGCCATGTTTCTTACCAGGGCAAAAATGACAACTCATGGGGTATCCAAACATGTTCACCCAATATATTTCCATAGCACTAAAAAGAAAAACATGGTCACCCAATATGGTCGCTGTAGCATTGCTCTTTTGGAATACTTCATAGAGGGCTGTTTTTGCTATTACTTGGCTTAGGATGTTCAAGTCACCATACTTGAGCACAATTGAGTCTTTGAGAATTTAAAAACACTGATTTGGTATTTTCTTTACACTAGGTTCCTTTTTGACATTTTTTTTAAAGCCAAATACCAATTTTTTTTCCAACCTCAGAATCTTTGTTTGAAAACTGTTCTTAAAATAAGATTATAATATCTTTTATGCCTGCTTAAATATGGTGTTGGCATATTAAGTGCTGAAGTACTGGAATTGTTAAAAGCGTGCAAGTGTGGTTTATGCTTTTTTGGTTGTATACCTTGTGAACAATAGGTTAAAGTAGCACCAAAGAAGGGAGGAATACCAGCAAAGCCAACGGCTGAAGAAGACAGTGATGGTGATTCATCTTCAGATGAAGTAAGTACAGGCCTTTGTTGGTGTTCAAAATTATAAATCAATTATGGAACCCTTGCTGTGCCTATATTTCCCTTGTGGAGCTCTTACAGACTCTTCTAACATCACCTTATTTTGTTTCAGGACGCTCCTGTCAAAGCCGGGGTGACTTCAAAGAAGCAGCCGGTGGCCACTTCTAAAAATGGCAAGGTTCCGGCTAGTAAAGGCAAGTTGCCTTGCAGTTCATCAGATGACGAATCATCAGACAAGAGTGAATCGGAAGAAGATGAAGTATGTGTAATGTGTATTGGTTGCTTTTGTGAATAATAATTTACATGCGGGCATTATGATATCAACTGGTTACTATTTCTAGTCCATTTTAATTTCTGTTCACTCTTTACCCCACAATGAGTTTTACTGTACATTCTGAGTTCATCTTACACCTTCACCATAGAAACCAAAAGGCAAGGTTGCTGCCCCTGTGAAAAAGTTGCTGGTGCCTTCAGCTAAGAATGGAAATGTACCCACGAAGAAAGCAGAACCTAGTGATGATTCTGAGTCAGATGATAGTGAGAGCTCAGATGATGATGTAAGTTTTGTTTCTTGGATGTTCTTTGCGTGTCAAGTTTTATGAGAGCTGATTTATCTCCCTATATTTCAATGTATGGTCCGTTTTAGTTGAAGCTAATTTAATTATAATCATGTCTGCACAAATTTATTAATTTGGATTAGAATAATAATGCCAAAGTGGGCTCCCAATCGAAGAAGTTGCAAGTAACTGCTGCTAAAAACTGTTGCGGTTGTCAAAAAGAAAGAGGAGGATCAAGCACTAGTTCAAATTAATCATCCGAAAATCTATTAGATGAAGATGTCAGTGTTGGTTGTTAACTGCCTCAGCAAGGGGGGGTGAAAGATTTTTTCCTTGTTTGCTGAAAGCAGGGTTGGTAGGATATCTGCCTCTACCATGCTTGTATGACTATCACTAAGAAACATCATATTGTTATTATCGTCGAGCTGTCTCAGCAGGGCTCTATTCTTCTACAGTTTGATACCCCCCTCCCCTTCTCCCGCCCCGCCTAGATTTGCTGCACTCTTTTTGACCATATGTGATGGTCAATGTAAAATAAGTTAAGTTTTTCGCAGCTGTAATTTATTTAATCCCTGTCAATTTGGTGACATGCAGGAGGTCGCTGCAGCACCTAAAAAGGTGGAAAATAGCGATAGCGACAGTGAATCTGAGGAAGATGAGGTAGACTTAAACAACCCACAACCACCCACCCCCCCCCCCCCACCCCCCCACCCCGGGTGTATGTTGTTGCAAGTAGTAGATAGTGGATAGTGTTAGTATTTCACTGAAGTTTATGTTTCACAAAGGATGCATACTTTGTTTCTTTATTTGATATCCTTTAGCTATATCGTTTAGACAAGAGTTACCAATTCCATGGGAAGATCAGCTATTGGTTCAATGACTCTCAATCTTTACTTGTTTAGAGCCACGACAGTTTGTGTATGAGTACACATTTGCATGTCTCAACACTTGTATATGGTCTTTAGACAGAGATACTCTGTTGGGGATTTTTTCCAGAGAAAAATTGTCTCCAATATAGGAAATGTAGTTCATGTTATTGAGAGCGAGTTTGTGTTTGATTTTTGCCATTATATAAACTAAAACCTCTTTAATACACGAAAGGGAAGAGAGTACCACAGCTCCACAACTCTCTGGTTGACAATGTTGAGAAATGATTGTGTGGTTCGTCATCAACCTGTTCTGTGAGAGTGATCTTGTGGTCCATTGAAAATGGATGAGTAGCGATGTCAGGAGATGATTGTTTGCTGCATCTGTTTAGGTTGATTTTGTTGAACAAGGATATTTGAGTTCGTCTCTACTATATTGCTTATTGGAACCAAATCATTTGCAGGCCCCAGCACCCAAAGTTGTGCCTTCAAAACATCCACCTTCAGCTGCTGAAACCAAGGTATCCAAACAGGTCTTTTCCTCGTCTACATTGCACACAGTTTGTCATGGAGAAAAGTGGTCGTGGGAACAGGACCTTTTTTTGTTGGGCTTCAATTTATGAGCAACTCATGGGGCTCTGGATTCGTAAAACTCATTTCATTCCGAACTGCAGAAAAAAACAGTCACTAAAGCTGCGGAAAGTGATGAAAGTAGTTCTGACGAAAGTGATGATGAAGAACCACAAATGAAAAAAATGAAAGCCCAGGTATGTAAGCTCATGATCATATAGTATGAGCCACTCGCTGGTGAATATTGCTCATGTAAACTGTATATTTACAGCCTAGCAGCAGTGATGATGAAAGTTCCGAGGATAGTTCTGACGATGAGGCTTCAAAGACACAAATGGTAAAGAAGGTAAGCTCTGAAATTTATTGTTGTTGAATGGATTAGCATTACCATTTCATAACAAGCCATCCAGCACTCATTTGTACCTGGTACTGGCAGGCTGCGCCAGTTTCGAAGAAAGTCAGTGAATCTGATGAGGAGTCTGAGGAGGAAGACAGTTCTGGCGAAGAAGACACTTCGGAGGAAGAAGAACAACCTTCTAAGACTTCAAAGAAAAACGTAAGGACCAATTTCTTGAATGGCGTTAGTTTGACTGCTATGCTACCTTGCAGATATGGAAATTGTATATGTTACTGTCGCTATTGGAATAAAAATGTTAAAAGTATATGTTACTGTCACTATTGGAATAAAAATGTTAAATCTAACATAAGATCCAATACTACTATTAAATGGCGGAACTAATCATTAAACAATTAGTGTAGGCTTGTTTTGGAAATGCGACAGAACCTGTTGCAATTTCTTGAATGGCGTTAGTTTGACTGATATGCTACCTTGCAGATATGGAAATTGTATACAGTATGTTACGGACGCTATTGGAATAAAAATGTTAAATCTAACATAAGATCCAGTACTTCTATTAAATGATGGAACTAATCTATTAACAATTAGGCTTGTTGACAAAACCTGTTGCCGGAGTCCCAGAGCAATCCACGAGTTATCATATATTGTTATAGAAGTTATTATCGATTCTGTTATGTCAATCAGGTTATTTGACCATCATAATACTGGTATTATGTTTTGGAGAACTATTGGATTTGAACCAATGACTCCCGCTGTATGAAAGCCATACTCTAACCAGTTGGGTATAAACATGGGATTGGTCTTTGTTTATGGATGTGGTAACACGTTACATAATCATAATAGTGGTGGTTGCAAGATGTGGACACATGGATTATGTAATGGTATAGAAGTTAGATATATTGGTCTGAACTCATGAATCTATATTTCTATCAATATGTAGGTTAAATGTATATTCTGTGGGTTGATGGACTCATGCATGATTTTGTATTGTGCTGACACAGAAATTTACATAGCTAGTTTACTTAATTGTGGTAGGTAGATTTGTTGTGTTTTTTAATTTACCCCTATTGATGGGAAGTGCGCGGCTGCTCTAGTGCTGTGGCATGGTTTCTAGTTACACAAATCAACATCTCGGTCAACGTGAATTTGACCTTATTTATTTGTGTTGGGATCTGTTTTTCAGTGGTGTACCATGGTGTTTCTGAAATCTACATATTAAAAGCACCCTGGTTCGTAGTCGAATGATTCTTAACTTCAACCAACTCTTTTTGAAACAGGAGAGAGATGTAGAAATGGTTGACGCAGTTTCCCCCAAGACAAATGTGAAACCTGCAAAAAAAGCTGTAAGCATTTCCTTGTTCATGTAGTCTGTTTTTCCTTTTTTGACGGGGTTATTTCTCAGCTGTTGTGCTGTTTTTAATGTCTATCCAAATGTCGGAGTGTAATTTTCTGTATGTATTGTTTACTAAACAGGCTCAATCCCCAGTTACTCCCCAAGTTCAAACTGGAGGACCGAAGACCTTGTTTGTTGGCAACCTATCATTCTCTGTTGAGAAAACTGACATGTATGTATTGTTTACTGTACATTTGGGATTCTTATATTCAAGCTGATCCTGATCTGACATTTTGCTATTCCACCAGAGAGAACTTTTTTAAAGGTGCTGGAGAAGTTGTAGACATTCGCTTTTCTTTTGATCGAGAAGGAAGTTTTAGGGGCTATGGCCATGTGGAATTTGCCACAGTAGAAGATGCTCTGAAGGTACATGTATCTCTCTCTCTCTCTCTCCCATGTCTGTTTCTGTCAAAATGTGAGAAACTACCCATCCATAGTTAGTTGTATTATCCTGAACGCGCACTGGAAAATAAGCCCGGTTTATGCATGTCTTCGTTGCAGGCTCTTGAGCTGAATGGTCGGGATTTGTTGGGTCGTAATGTGAAACTTGATCCTGCAAAGGAAAGGGGTGCCTACACTCCAGCTAGCGGGTATGGACTTTTTCCACCTATGGTTTTTCTGAGTTGTGTTTATCAAGTTTCATAAGTTACATCACCCAAATATTTGTAGAAATGAGAGAAGCTCGTACCAAAAAGAAGGGAGAGGCCAAGTGCAAACTCTGTTTATCCGTGGTTTTGATAAAAGCAGTGGGTTGGATCAGGTAATGTTTCGTAAGAACATTTCCTCAATAGTAGTGTTCCTTATCTTTGTAATGTTTCTTTGTATGTTTACTGTGCCACAACTGAAGCAGGTTAGGAGTGCCCTGGAAGAGCATTTTGGTACTTGTGGAGAGATTTCTAGGTTATCCATTCAAAAGGAGTATGGCACTGATGAGCTTAAAGGGTATTTATCTTACTCCCTCACTTTTCTGCTGATTTGATTATTAGTTGTTATGGATTCTGAGTTAAGCTGTATGTGTTTGTATTAGTTCTCCATTTTTTGGTATTGTGAGTTGTGACATCTCAGAACAAGTAGAAAACTCTGCATTTGTTTGCATATTATAGGAAATATTGTCCGTATTATCCTGGAACTGGACCACCCCTCCAATACTTGGTTAAATGCAGTTTTTTACATGCTGAGATCATATGCCTTCTGCACTGATATGGATGCGGACTTCGCACATGCAGAAAAATGCATGACACGACATGATGAGGGAGGGCACGCTGAACATATTAGCCACCAACTGTTGTAGTGGTTGGGTTCAGGTTTCACCCAACCGGCATGTTGTCGGGTTTCCCAAAACCTCACCCGACAATGCCTGATGTTGTGGTCGGGTCCGACCGAATGACTGAGTGGGTTGTGTTGGATTGGGTTCGGTCAGGTGGGTGGGTTCCAAAAAAAAGTGAAACATGCCCAATAAAAAAATTACCAACAGTCCAACATCTCTGATTCACCATGACCAGATTAACCTGCCAACTTGATCACACTGAAAGCAACAGTAGCGCCATATTAGGAATCAAAATAAAAGAAAACGACCGTCGGCGATCGGATATTCTCATAAGAAAAGCGACTTACAGAGAGCGACAGAGGTCGGAGTCATCGGTGATCTTCGGAGAGTGCGTGTGTGTGAGTCTCTGAGAGTGTGGTGTGATGGTGGTGCCGCAGTCGCGAAGGGGAAGGGTTAGGTTTAGGGGAATGAAAAGGGGGGGAGGAGGACTAGATTTAGTTTTTTTTTTGTTTGTATTTATAGTATATGTATGTTGTGCGGGTCAGGTCCGATTGGGGATTTTCTTTCAACCCGAGACCCAACAGACTAACAAAAATTTTCAGATATTTGGACCCGACTCTGTCCACACATATGGTCATGTGACGGGTTGGGTTTTTTACTGGTGGGGTGGAAGGGTCGGTCTCGTGAACAGCCCTAATTATAGGGGATAACGTTCATTTGGGCTCCACCCTACTTTCATCTAGCTTCTCAATTAAAGGAAGACGCTTCGGTTTTATCGTTGTGGCTTCCGGGATGGGGCCAAAAATTAGAACTTATGCCGTCTCTTTTAATAACCAAATTCTGTTTGTTAATGTATGTACTAGTATATATTTTTTTCCCATTTTCTCGAGTTACCTTGATGAGAGGAATGAAGAGTTGATAGAACAGCCAAAATTTCCAAGTTCATTAGATTCTTATTTTTGCATTTTTCGGATTTCTTATGAGAGGAATGTATCTGCTTCCGGCCTTGTGGGCATGCGTTTAAGCTTTCCCTAGAATTCTGTTTTAAAAAAAAGAAAGCTTCCCTAGAAAGTTTTGATCCATAGGTGCTCTATATTAATGACTATATATCTCTTTCGGTTACAGGTATGCTTACATGGAGTTCACAGACAGTGACAGTTTTAACAAAGCTCTAGAACTCAGCGGATCTGAGCTAGAAGGCTGTGCCTTGACCGTGCAAGAGGCAAGGCCAAGAGGAGATAGTCACGACAGTTCCAGTGGCAGAGGTGGTCGCGGCAGAGGTGGTCGCGGCAGAGATGGTGATCGAGGCAGAGGTGGTCGGGGTTTTACTCGGGGAAGAGGTGGACGAGATGGTGGTCGCAGTGGTGGTGGCAGCTTCAGTGGAGGCAGAGGACGTGGTGGGCCTAGCAGGCTTAGCATGGCTACACCTGGTACTGGTACGTTGGCTTCATTTGCTCCGCGTTTCATTTGCAATAATAAAGTATCTTATTTACGCCTATTTAATTGATGCAGGGAGCAAGACCAAATTTGATGATTAGTAGGATTGGCAATGGAGGGATCTGGAGCAATGGAGGGATATTCCAGAAGGATTCCTGAAAAAGACTTATTTTATTACTATGTTTTTCTTCTATGTTTTTATTTTTCATTCCAGTTTACAGTATCGTTTTTGAGAGTGTTGTGTGCAAGATTGGCTTCGCGCCAGAATTATTCATGTTTTTTAGAGACCAAATCATACATGACATAACCTTAAGTTTTTGCACTTGGTATTTGTTCTTGCTGTGGTATTATTTTGTTTGTTTGTTTGTTTGTTATAGTCACCTTATGGCAATTAAGTAAATTGGTAAGTTTCATTAACCTCCCCTGGGTTTCCGAAATTTCACCGACCATCCCTATTTTATTTGACAATATAATATAATGATTCCCCCTTCCGTTACTACTATTCCACTAACGGTGTTAAATTTGACTGTTACATGACCAAAATGCCCCTTCAAATAGTACTTACTATGTTCGCTTTTTGTTCTTTCCCACTATATGCCCCCGTATACCGACCATCCCTATGTTCGCTTTTTGCACATCTATTTCGCTTTTTGTTCTTTCCCACCACTGCAAGGTAGCACCGCGCTAAAAGGCCATGATTCGGATATTTGCTCCCATTCTCTCATCAATCCTCGTCTACATTGATGACATCTTACTCTTTTCTCCAGATATTGAGTCTACCCCAATTAAATTACACCCCTCGCCTCCTCCATTGTACCATCATCAATCAATGTCCCTAAATCAATAACTTAACATTCATCCACGAACCTCATCATCGTCCCTGACACTATCATGAGATTCCAATGCACGCAACCACTTCAAATCTAACGCCAGCGAGAAGAATAAACATTTCACGATGAAATGGAAATCAAACAGAATTGCGTAGAAAGACAAACCATCTAATTGAGGTCAAGCAGGGTTATAGTGTGTGGATTGGGTGTGCATGAGTGAGGCGTTCTGGACTGTGAGAACAGATGCATCGATTTGTATGTATGTAGTCTGTATGACGCAATTTTTTTTGTAGGACCCATTTTGGAGTCCCATACAAATAATTGGAGCCGTTCAATTTGTTTAAAATGTATTTTTAAGGGTTACCGTAAAAAATCAACTCTTTCGGATATCGGTAAGTGCTTAATCAGTTCATTTAGTTGTTTCCGTCAAATTTTATAGGATAAAATTAAATGAACTGATCAATCCCTTACTGATATTAGAATGAGTTGATTTTTTCTGAGACCTATTCAAAACCTATTTTAAATGATTTGAACGGTTCCGATCATTTGTGTTATGCAAATTTGTGTCTAGCAAGATTCAACCTATTTCTGAACAAGTTTTTACTTCAAATGAGTTCCCATAATTTGACAGCTTTGGTGTTGATTACTTGATTCCATGAAGCATTTGAAAATCATACGCAAATTTTGGTTACTTTGGCTCTACCTTTTACCTGTCCCTTGAACTTTTTTGTTTAAAGTGTCGTCTTTTATGAACTTTTATCAATATCGGTCCATGTTTTTATACTTTTCTTATTGCTCTCGTCGAGACAAATGATTAATTCTGAAAATTACGAAGAAAAGCTTAACAAAAATTTGCGAAAGTAAAAAATACCCGAAAAAGTTGTTGGAAATGTGAATGGCTTGGAGGGTTACCAAGCCAATAACTTTCCCATATTCATGGTGGGAGTTTTCCCCTCTTCATTGTGGGGGTTACTCACCTATTCATTGGGGGTTTTTTTCCCCATTTATTCTGCCATTTACACCACGTATTGAAGGCTAGGCAGCATTATTTATGGTCATTTCTGCCTATAAAAGGAGTAGCTCACTGCATAGTTCTATACCAATTCACAAGAGTTCACGAGCATTCTGATATAGTGTGAGAGAGCGACAAACGCAGAGTTAGTTCGCCAAGACGTTCTTCGGTGGTGTTCCGACGTTCGTGGTCCGAGCCGGATCAATCCTGGGAGACAGACGCCGAGTAACCTCAACACCCTCCGGTAGGCGGCGAATCTGTTTTAAGGACACCGTGTGAAACACGGGTTTCGGTTCACGATTGTATTACAGATTCGGTTTGCAGCTTCTGTGTTTATTTTCCATTCCGTTGTAATTTTGTAATTGTAATAGAATTCGTATTCTGGATTCCCGATTGCAATTATTTTCTAACAAAAGTTTGACAAAAAAAGTTTAGAAGAATGCTCCCCGAGAGTATAAGAAATACTGTAATGAATTTTATTAAAAAGGTGGTTTTGAAGAGAAGCCACCCCACCCCACCCCACCCCAACACTCTATTTCTACTGTTATTATTCAAAAGATTTGTTCAAATTGTCAAATATTAGCCACTTATCAATTATCATCAACACTTTAAATTAGTTTTCAAACTGTAAATATCCAACACTAGTTCAATTTTAAAGCTGTAGTGAATATAGTTTGAATGGTACAAATTTACGAGAAATAGATGTGCAAATACTCATTTGATGAATAAAATGAGAATTAGAAATTTGAATAGTGAAGACCCTCCATATTTTTTTGGTAGTCTATTTGTAGTATCAAACTCCATCCTCCCAAATGAAGGAATAAGTGGAGGTTGGGTTGGAGTGGAACTTTGCTTGAAATAGAGATATAGGGTATGAGTTTTGAGTTGGCTTAAGTAGAGTATCCTTGAAAAATATTTTCCCACTTTTGAAATAATTTTGGTAAAAAATTTAACAGAACTTGACAGAACTCTGACAGAGGGGTGTATGAGACAAAAAAACTTTAATGAGGGGGTCTTGCCGTAGCGAGAATTCGTGGAGGGGTTTTTTGAGACAATCACGTTTCTGTGGAGGGGTGTCTAGGTACTCTAAAACTAAAAATTGAGGTACAAATATGGTATCGAATCGGAGATGCTCTTTTTTTTTTTTTTGGGACATTCATTAAACCTAATCTACTCTATCCTAGGGAACTTCGGGAGGGGATGTGTGCTTACGAAAATCGAACCCTGTCCATGTGCATGAGAGTATAAGGGAGACACCAACTGCACTTCACTACACTTGCAATCGGAGATGCTCTTAAAATGCATCTTTTGTTGCATTGATTTTTCATTTATTTATTTTTTTCACTTCTTGGAGATGAAAATGATGGATATCTGGTATTTCTAAAATGCTTGTTTCCAGATTGTTTACGGGAATTGTATTGGAAGAATATTTCAATGCTTACTTTTTAGTAGATCGTTTACAGGAATTATAGAATTTTAGTAACATGCAGTTAGCCCTTTTGACGGCAATTTAGACTATTTACACCTATATTTGATGACATCATAACATGCAGTTAGCCCTTTTGACGGCAAGGAAACGGAATGAGGGTTTTTGTATAATGTCAGAAAAAGTAAGGGAGGGCAGTGATATATCAGAAACCTCAGGGGAGGTCCTTGTTTTTTACAGAAACCTCAGGGGAGGTCAGTAAAATTAAAAATCTGTTCCACTTTACCTTATTAAAAAATAAGTACTTATTTTTAATTTTTAAACTTAAAAATAATGTATTTACGAAAATAATTTATTATTATTTTTACATTGTTCAAAAGATCTTCGAGATCTATCAAACAATATCCATATTGTATATTGTTTGATTTTGGTAAACTCATTATTTTTTAACTTGAAAATAGATACTTATTTTTTTTAGTACTTATTTTGGTATTTCTCAAAATACAATGAGAATCAGTTACAAAATTTCAAAACTGAATTTTAAAATTGGTTAGAATATTCCAAGAAGATTATCCCTTTCACCCAGTGGTTTTACGGGAAATATTTCACTGAATTAGATAAATCCATAAATGTTATGAAAGACTATCATAAAAAATAAAAAATTGGCAGTGCATGTTTGGATCTGTTACAAAGGCAGTTCACCCTCCTACTGTTCCTTTGAAAATTGAGTTAGAGAATCCAGGCACTTCTGGTTCTGAATCTTCCCAAAACACTTTAAAAACTGTAGCTTTTATCAAGAATGCAGGAAGCGAACATGAGAAAAAATGTATAAACAAATTAATTTCACTAATTTGCATCTTAGAACTTTTGAATGTCAATTAATAAGAATTGAAGACCAGGTTAAAAATGACACTCAAATCATCAATCCTACAAATATTAAACTCCTTTTAGCCATATTAGGATTTAAGCTTAATAATCCTAAGAAAAATTCTGAATTACTCGAAGAATTGGGGAAAAGACTTAGAGGTCTTTCCTTGAATGTTACATCAGAAGGATTCAATACAGATTTAAGTAATCATGAAATAGAAGAAATAGAATCTTCTTTTCTTCAATCTCAACCATCAAATTCTATTAATAAAGTTACTTACTCCTCTTCTCCTTATGAAAAATTTGGAGGTGCGGATAGATATTATTATCCTCGTTCTACTCTTCAGGATATTTTGTACGAAGAGGACTATTTCCACCACCAGAAATCTTACAGTGGAAAAACAATATATGAATGGAATATTGATGGTAAAATAGAATACCAGATTTTTGAAATGGTTCATCAAATGATGATGAATAGTACTGTTTGTAGGCAAAATAACAATACTGACCACCAAATTGCAAAGTTCATAATTGTTAGTTTTACTGGTGTTATCAAAGGTTGGTGGGATAATATTCTCAACCCCATCTAGCGTGCAGAAATCATGGATGTAGTAAAAGTGGAAAATAATAACCAACAACAAGATGCTGTCTATACTTTGGTTCAATCTATTATCCTTCATTTTGTTGGACCTTGGGATAACCAACGAGAACGAAGTAGAGAATTGTTAACCCATTTTCGTTGGTACAAAGATGTTTTCTTGGTCAAAGTAATGTGTGTGGCCCGTGATCCTCCGGTCCTCGATCCTTCGTATGTGGTTCGATGGTGGGTTAGCTTTCTTCTCCTAGCCTGCACAAGGAACGCACGACTAAGACCTGGCCGGGGGTTGTCCCGGCAAGGCCCTCCGACGGGAGGATGAGTATAGCGCCGAGAGGAAGCAGAAAGCTCTGGAGAGAGTAAGTGTGAGTATTGAGTCATGTGTACCTGTTAGGGTTACCATCACTAGGTATTTATAGTGCCTTCTGACTTGCCCTCCAAGTACGATCGCGTGCCTTCTACGGGCCAAGTGACATCATAGTGACGTCGAGGAATAGATCTGATAACCGTTTTTAGGGCTGAGCTGGCACACCCATGTGCGCCCGTGATCATCTTCTGTTGTAACCGCTTCTGCACGTGGCAGGACGCGTGGCTTAGCTGTTAGCCGTCGTCGGCTGCATGCCGTGCTCTGAAGGTAGCCGACCGCGGGTAACGCCGAGCTTGGCCATACGTTGAATGAGGGAGGCGACGTCGCTGGGAACTCTGCCGACGACACAATCCGAGCGCGGGTCTGTCCGCTGCCGAGCTTGAGGCAAAGCGAAAATGCACGACGAGTTATTGTCGGCCTGCCGTGCACGAGACCTGTGATCGGTTCATGGCAGGCCAGGTCCGCGCCATGCGAACATCTGTGTTCGGCCCGCTACAATAGCCCCTCAATTTCTGTCGATGCTATACGCATGGTAGAGATTGAAGTTGAGCTTTAGGCCGAATTCATCGAATCGCCGAGCGTATATTTGTTTGATGAAGACAGATTCCAGCCGAGCCTGAATCGTTTCATTCTCAGGAGCAGTCTCGACCGTCGATGAAGTACTCCAATGGTTGGACGCCAGATGTCACCTTGTGGCTGGGTACGGCATACGAGAGGAAGGCTGGCAAGCCCTGCAAACCGTCCTTTCAATGACACGTGTCATGCGCTGAGTGGTCAGTCGTTCGGCGGTGCAATAATGGGCGGGATTTTTGAACTCCCAACCCTAGCCCTATATAAAGGGAGATGCGAGGAGAGAGAAAGCTCCCGTTCTCCCTCTCTCTCCAGACCTCCATTGTCAGAGCTCCAAAGCAACTGTTCGTCTTCCATCTTTGATTTTCAGTAGATTCTGCCACCAGATCTCGCCACAAATCCAGGTATTTGTTCGATTCTTGCTTCTCTCTAACTTTCTGCAGTTTTCAGTCCGTCTTCCTTTGCTTTTCTGGATTTTTGGGGCATTTTTTGTTCTAAGTGAACAGTGCACCCTGGAGATGGACGACTGTTCATCTCCTTCTTCAACCTGTTCTTCCGAGTATGGAACCTCCAAGGAGTTCTGGGCTTGGCCGTTGATGGACAAGGCCGAGCCCCAATCTCTGTTTGTTTGGTAGGCTCCATCCGAACACGGTTTGGTCGAGCCTTGAGAACGATGATGGGGGGGGCCATTTAGAATTCCGAGCATAGTGAGGCGACTATTTTATAGCCGACGACGAGGTCTCATGATTTTGTTTTTGACTTGTTAGGTCTGGCTCCCCCAATTGTCGTCATCTCATCCGACTCTGAAAGTTCAGGGGACGATTCTGCGTACCCTGTGATCCGAGAGTACTTGGAGTTACACAGAAGCCGACGTCAAACCTCTTCCATCGCCTCGAACATGTCAGGTTCCGACGATTCCAACGCCGAGCTTGACCACGAATACGGTGGTTTCAACACCGACCCAGAGATAACCTTCTCCACTAGCACAGAATCCGAAGCCGAGCACGAACTTGGGCCCGAGGCCGAGTCCAGGCTTCGTCAACAGGATGGAGCCGCAATTTCGTCCCGTTCTGCCCCTGCCGAGACTTCTTCCGAGAACAGGGAGTTTGCTGATCTTTTTGAGAAAGGGCAGGTCTGTCCCCATGCCCATTACTTTAGTGGGCGCCCGGATGAATATGCCAACTTCTGCCGAACGTATCGCATCCCTAGCGACGTCGTCGTCCACCAGGTAGCTAGTAATAGGATAAGGGATAAAAGGGGGGATCACCCCGAACACATAACAGTCCCTCTAATGGCCATCTGTGAGGCCGGGCTCCGCTTCCCCCTTCACCCATTCCTGAGGGAATTGCTGACTAGGTTCGGCATAGTACCTCATTATTTCGCCATAAATAGTTACAGGATTGTGATGTCCGTAATTAGGCTGAAAGAGCTGCATAATCTTGACTTCACCGTGGCCGACTTATTTCATACGTACATCATGTCCAGGCACGGCGGTATCGAGCGTAGGTATCTGTCTACGCGTGGTGGCAAGGAGCCCCTGATAAACGGGCTTCCTGATACCGATAAATGGGCTAAACTCTATGTTGAGGTTAGCGGAAATTACAAGTTCGGCAGCCAATCGACGCGGCTGCACTCTGTACCGAAGATAAAGGACTTCCGAGGTTCACTTTTATCTCTTCATATTGCCGAGCATGATTTATCCTTTATGTTGCTGATGTTTTGCCAACGTTCTCGTTTTTTTTTTTGCAGATCACCGAGCAATAACCAAGACGCAGCAATCTTTATCTGTTGAGGCTCACGTCGAAGAGTTGAGAGCTCACCCCATTCGCGACGCACCGACGCTGCTCAACTATATTCCCTCTTACAAGGGAAAGTTGAAGAAGAAGAAGAAGGATAAGGAGCCGGGACCGAGCGCGAAGGCTAAGGGTAAAAAGTCAGCTACTGAGGTAGGCGTTGGCGACCAAGTCCCAAAGCCGAGCAAGAAGGTGAAGGAGCCGAGGGTGAAGTTTCCTACATTTCAAAAGTCAGCTGATTTCTGGTTTCAGGAAAGTCAGCCAGCCGACCTTCAAGGTACCCATATCCCTCCAATCCGAACCTTAATTCCTCAATTTGCCGACGATATGGGAAGGAGAAACGTGGTGAGGATGAACCTTAAGGAGGCAGCCGCTGCCAGCAAGAAGGTAGCTGCTCCTTCTCCCACCGAAAGTCCTGCTAAGAGGCAGAAGGTACACGACTTCTTCCCTGCCAGGCCGCCGACGCCAGTTCCAAAGGAGAAGGACCAAAGCGAGTCTTCGGCGGCGGGAGGCTCTAAGGCCGTGGAGAGGGCAGCAGGTTCCGATGGGCGTGTGATCGTCTCGGAGTTCGCACCATCGTATGCGATGGCCGACGGCAGAGTGGTCACGGTGGAGGACAGCGTCAAGGAGGAGCCTGGCCTTGCTGTGACCATGCTGCATGGGCTTGCTCTTCCAAAGGATATGGACAGGATTCCAGGGGAGCTCCAGCCGAGCCTAGTCCACACTAGTGCATATCTCGTTCAGGCACGTTTTGACTTGGTTTTCTAATTTGCATTTCGACATGTTGCCGAGGCTGATAAATTGATCTTGTGTAGGCTGGGCAAGCTGTGCTGCGTGCTTCTCGGCAAGCCGAACTCTTGGCCGCTGAGAGGACACGTTACCGCGATGAAGCGAAAGCCGAGCGTGAAAAGGCCAAGGCTGCAAAGAACGGCTTGAGGTTTGCCAAGTCGAGGATCGCCGAACTCGAGAAGGAGAGGGATGAGGCCCTGGAGAATGCAAAGACTGCCGAACGTGAGCTCGGGCAGGTTGTCTGCAGGGAAAAGAGGAAGATGAAGGAGGTGGATGAGAAGGCTTTTCAGGCTGGGTACGACAGAGCCGGCGCCGAGTACGTCCGGGAGGCTCGGTCGATGGTCAACGAGGAACTTGCTAAGAAGCTGCCGATCGCGTACCGGACTGGGTACAAGGATGGGGTGAGAGCTGCGTGTGGGGTCATGCAGCTGGAGCCGGACATGAACTTGATGAAGTCAATCCCCGTAGCCGACGTACCCGAGCTTGTGCTGCCGTACACGGAAGAGGAATGTGCCCCACTTGCTCCGGAGGAGTTTCCCGATAGTGAGGACGATGTTGAAGATACGACGATCGCCGATGCTGAAGGTGGAGGGGATGGTTCAACTGGGGAAAAGAAGGGTGAGGCTGACAATGCCGAGCAAGACCCCGAGCCAGTTCAAAAGAATGACGAAGTGGTTGTTGAAGCCGAGGACGATGCTGCTGGTCAAACTGAAGCTGCAGCCGAGGGTGATCCGCCACAACCTTAGAATTTAGGGTTTATATTTTCTTTTGAGGTTTTGTTGGACTGGACGGCTCCAAACTTGGGAGTTTGCCGTGCCAGATGTAATGGTTGAATGAGGGTTGGCACCGAACGGTTTACTACGCCGATCCTCCTAGCTTTGGATTTTTAACAACACTTGTCTTTTTGAATGAATGCATTGCTTCTATTGCAACGTCTCTATTTTTGCCGAGCTTGTTTGATTGCCTTCATGTCTTCATAAAATTTTGTGGGTCTTGCATGTTTGTGAATGTGTAGTTGTCCGTAGCCCCCACTTTTGGTTTGGGTTTGGCAGTATGGTTGAGAATATTTCATGACTGAAATGGTTGAGTATAGAACTTGCAGCCGAGCCCAGACCAAAGTAGTATGGCCGTAGGTACTAGGTAGCCGAACATGGATTTGTCGTGATCAGATTTGATCCATCATTCGACTTAGTTTAAGAGTGTGAGGTGTCCACTTGCCCTGTGGACGGGGTTCGGCCAAAGTGTTAGCCCCAGACCATGGTAGAGGAACGTTTGGAGAGTGGTGATTGTTTGTGGGTGGTTTGCTCGCCAACTTGCGAGTGTAACCATTCGGTTGGCCGACCATAGTGTCTTGCCAATCCGAGCCGAAGCCTAAGTTCCAAAAGTGTGTTTCAGGCTCGGCGGACCATATGTCCAGAGATTGCTTCTTTGGGCGGTAAAATTGACCGAAGCAATGGGCTTTTTAAGGAGCCGTTTGGAGGATGTGACCGAAGTCATCGTTTGTGTACGGCTTTCTAGCCGAGAGTGGAATAAATGCAAAAAATGATGTTTGAAGATTTTTGGATTAAAAAGGGTTGTCATTTCATTGATATTTTGTTTTTTGTCGAGGTACAGCGAAAGTAAGGAAAAACAATAACAGTGGGTCGAAGCCCTTCTTTGAAAAAGAAAAGATGTAAAATGGTCATGCCGAACTGAAGTGTCGGCCGAAGTCTGATTGAAGCGTCACATGTAAGCCTTTCTGAGGTTCTGTGCATTCCACGGGTTGGTGAGCACCTTGCCGTGCATGTCTTCAAGGGTGTAAGCCCCTTCACCAGCAACCTTTACAATACGAAATGGCCCTTCCCAATTGGGCATGAACTTTTTCTTTTTGCTTGCTTGGACGACCTTTCGCCAAACCAAGTCGTCGGGCTTGAACTTTTTGATTCTGACACTTCTGTTGTAGCCTTTGGCAGCAGTCTGTTGGTACTCGGCAAGCTTTAGCCGAGCGTCATCGCGCTTCTCCTCAGCCAAAATTAATTCTTGCTCGAGGGCTTCGTCATTGGATTGAGGATTGAAGTTCTCCGTTCGGAGGGTTGGGAACCTTGATTCCAGTGGGATTACGACCTCCATGCCGAACGCCATTGAGAACGGTGTTTGGCCTGTAGAACGGCGGGGAGTGGAGCGGTAAGCCCATAAAACCCTGGGGAGTTCATCTGCCCATTTTCCCCTCTTTGAATTCAATCGTCGTTTTATCCCTGCACACACCGTCTTGTTCGAGGCCTCGGCTTGACCGTTTCCCTGAGGGTAGGCTGGTGTTGAGTTGAAGAATCTGATGCCGAACTCCTCACAGAGACTTGTGAGGCCGTCGCCAACAAACTGAGTGCCGTTGTCCGAGACGATGGCGTAGGGTACGCCGAACCTTGTCACAATGTTCCTCCATACAAATCGTCGGACATCTGCTTCTGTGATGGTGTCCAGGGCCTCGGCTTCGACCCACTTGGAGAAATAATCCGTTGTAGTGATCAAAAATTTGAAGCCCCCAGGTGCTGTTGGGAGTTTCCCGACGATGTCGAGCCCCCATTGTGCGAATGGCCATGGACTTGTGATTGGAGAGAGATTCTGAGCTGGCTGCCTGGGGATAGGTGAGAAGAGTTGGCATGGTCGGCACCTGCGTACGATTTCCTCGCAGTCTTTCTTCATGTTTTTCCAGAAGTATCCTTGACTCATCGCGCGCTGGCATAACGAACGTCCACCAGAGTGGCAGCCGCAGCTTCCGGAGTGCAGTTCTTCAAGGATCTCGGCAACTTGATTTGGGTGGACGACAAGAAGATAAGGTCCTGAAATGGATTTTCTATAGAGCTGGCCACTCTCAGAGAGCCAGTAGTATGCGGCCTTATTTCTGATTCGGAAGGCTTCCTTTTTGTCGTCGGGTAAGGTGTCGTTCCTGAGGAAGGCCACGATTTCATCCATCCAACTCGGACCAAGGTTGATGTTGAGTACCTCTGGAGTTGTGTCGAAACTTGGGTTGTCGATGTTGCCAAAATTTATGGTTCGGAACTCAGATGCTTTTGATGCCGAGGCGAGGCCAGCAAGTGCGTCGGCGTGGGCGTTGTGCTCACGGTTGATTTGCTCGATGTTGAAAGTTTTGAAGCGAGTAATGAGTTCTGCTGCTGTGGCCTGGTACTTCATCATCCGTGGGTCTCTAGCTTCGTAGTCCCCAAGTACTTGATTGACTATAAGTTGAGAATCACAGAATACGGCCAGGTTGTCAACTTTCATTGCGATTGCCGAGCGTAGGCCAGCAAGCAAAGCCTCGTATTCAGCTTCGTTGTTGGTGGCGGGGAAATCGATGCTGATGGCACTTTCGTGAAGAGTTCCGCAGGGAGAGACCAAAACGACTCCGGCACCGGCTCCGTTGTTGTTGGAGGCACCGTCGACTTGCATCCGCCAAGTGTCTCCCTGGAATAGGAGCCACCGGTCCTCTTTTGGTTGGTGTTCGGCAAACTGTTGGTTGGGAGGATTGTGTAGGATCTCCGAGTCTTCCGGTGTGAGTTCAGCAATGAAGTTGGCGATTGAGAGCCGCTGCCATCCCAGTTAGTTTTTGCACCTCTCTGATTGATCTTGGTGGCCGAAGATCTGCCACTGCCTTGATTTGGTTGGGGTCGGCTTCGATGCCCCTCCGTGTGACCAAATGGCCAAGGAATTTGCCGGCGCTTACGCCGAACGCGCATTTCTCCGGGTTTAAACGTAGCTTGTGGAACTTAAGGATCTCGAAGACCTCGGCCAGCTCCTTCAAATGGTTGTGCTCCTTTTGACTTTTGACGACGAGGTCGTCAATGTATGCTTCCAGGATGTTGCCGATTTGGGCATAGAGCATCTTGAAGATCGCTCTGTTGAATGTTGCTCCGGAGTTCTTTAGGCCGAACGGCATCACCCTATAGCAGAAAATTCCATGAGGAGTTATGAATGCTGTCTTCTCCATGTCTGCCGGGTCCATGGCGATCTGGTGATAGCCACGGTAGGCATCCAGAAAACTTAGCCGAGCATGGCCGGCTGTTGCATCTACGAGCTGGTCGATTTTTGGTAGGGAAACCAGTCCTTAGGATAGGCGTCGTTGAGATTCGTGTAGTCGACGCAGACGCGCCACTGTCCATTCTTCTTCTTGACGACCACCGTGTTGGAAAGCCAGGTTGGGTACTGCACTTCTTGAATGGCGTTGTTGTCGAGAAGCCGGTTAACTTCTTCTATCACGGCGTCGGCGTGCTCTGGTGCCGAACATCGGGCCCGCTGAATGACTGGCTTGGCGTCCTTTTTGATGTTGAGGGAGTGGCAAATAAAGTTGGGATCCACTCCTGGCATTTCCTCCGGGGTCCACGCAAAGACTTCAAGATTTTGCTTGAGGAACAAGAACATCTCCTCTCGCTCGGCGTCAGAAAGTGAGGAGCCAAGCAAGAAGAAGCGTGATCCGTCCTCGTTGATGGGTACTTTTACCAATTCCTCCTCCGCTTTGTCTTCGGCTTTTTGACCGACGTCGTCAATGACGGCCATGTCTGGGACTTCAACCCATTGCACTTGTTTTGCCTTTGAGGAGCTGTGGACGGCGGAGACATAGCATTTCTTGGATGCAATTTGGTCCCCTCGCAAGTCTTCTTGTCTACCTGTTGTGCCGATGAAGCGGACAACTTGGTGGTATGTTGAAGCGATGGCTTGCATTTCATGAAGCCAAGTTCCCGAGGATAGCGTTGTATGGGCTCGGCGCATTGACAACTATGAATTCGACGGTGATTGTCTTCGAGCCGACGACGACAGGGAGAAAGATTCGGCCGAGCGGCCACACAGGAGCTCCGTTGAAGCCAATAAGGGGTACCTCGGTGGGCTGCAAGGCCGACTCTGGTAGGTCCAACTTCTTGAAGAGGTCATAGTACATGACCTCAGCCGAACTTCCCTGGTCGATGAGGACACGTTTGACATCATGGACACCAATCTGGACGGTGACGACGAGTGCATCCGAATGTGGAGTCTGAACGTGTTCAAGATCACGTTCGGTAAAGCTGATGGTCCATTTGGGCAAGTCTTGTGGTCGGGAACGTTTGGATCCGCAGCCGACGGAGAGTATCTCTTTTGAAGTTGAGGCTTGATCGATGTCGGCTCTGAGGGTGGTCTCGAATGCCTTTGTTACCGGTCCATGGATGACGTGGATCAATGGTCGCTGTTCGTTGGGGTTGGGATTTGTCTGCCGGGCGGGTGTCTTTGCTCGATCAATGTATTGATCGAGATGACCTTGAGCGGCGAGCTTTTCAAGGAGAGCCTTGTATGGTGCACAAGCAGTCGTGTAGTGGCCGAGCTCGTTATGGTAAGTGCATTTCTTCCTTGGGTTTTGATCCGGTTGGCCGGTGTCAGTCCCGAGCTTGGCCGTCGGCCACTCAAACCACGGTTGTCTCATTATTTCCTTCAGAAAAGACCAGATTGGCTCTTTGAAGTGAGTGGTTTCGGCCACGTGGTCATGCTCCTTCGGCTGACGTTCCTTCCCCTTCTTAATGTTGTGCACTTGCTTCTTCGGCTGCACTTGTTGGGTCGCCGTTTGTACCGGCAGCTGGTGCACGGTCGAGGAGAACGGATTGTTAGAGCTCGGGATTCCCTGTGCGGCTCTGTCTGCGTAGAGTTCTTCGAGAGCACAGAATCTTTCCACTACACGCATCAGTTCACCCATGCCGTGTGGTGGGCGGATGGCGAGTTCGTCTAAGATCTTGCTCCCAGTTTCCAGGCCGTTCTTGAACGTACGTGCGGCCCAGTACTCATCGATTCCAGGGATCTCGTTAAACAGCTGCCAGTAGCGCTCGGCATATTGCCTGACGGTTTCCGACGATAGTTTCCTCATCTGAGACAGCGATTCGGGCTCTTTAGCCATTTTGTTGCTTGTGATGAAGCGAGTGTTGAAGGCGCGTTCGAGGTCGGCCAGGGTCCTTACGGATCAAGCGGGCAATTTGTTGAACCACTGGAGCCCTAAGGAGCCGAGGCTGGACGGGAACGCCTTGCATTTCACCTCATCTTTACTTGTGCAGAGTTCGATGGTTTGTCTGAAATGGATGAGGTGAGTGTAGGCCTCACACGTTGATGGATCGAACTTAGTGAACTTGGGTAGGTGGAAGGTGGGTTCCGGCGGCGTGTTGATTATGTGGGAGGTAAATGGGGAGACGCCGAGATCTTTTAGCTACCTTTCGAATCCTGGGCGCGGCGGTTTGCCGTGCTCATCCGTTTTCGGTCGCTTTGAATCCCTGTCTTTTTGTTCCTTCGCCGCCGTCTTCTCCGCTTCCCTTCGGCGAAGCTTGTCTGGCAGGTCCCTCTCTGTTCGGCGTGGGCCGTCGACGGTTTTGTCGTTGTGGCGATGGGTTTTGTTCTCGTCGTTCGCGCCATCAACGCGTACGTCTTTCCCGTTTCGCCGAGCGTAGTGCTCATCGTCTTTGTTTTCTATCGGGATGTTCCCCAGGCGCTCAGAGACATGGGGTCTGGTTCGGGCAGAGTCTCGGCTACGGTGCGAGGCCGTCGTGCGAGAGAACTCCGCGCGACCAGTCGAGTACGTACTCGTAAATGACTCGGTGTCCCTTGTTCTGGTTCCATCATGACGGCTTCTAGAACGATGTGTCCCGGATACAGCGGGTTGCTTGTAGAGAATGATTCCCCTGGCGTCGTCTGGTGCTGGGGTGAAGCCTAGGCGGTCCTTCACGGATCCGCGTTGGCCTCCTTCGTTCTGGCGCCCTTGCGGTGGTGGAGGCGGAGGTGGAGGCGGTGTTTGTCCTCCTCTACCCCTGTCTCCGCCAGATCTTGACGCGGTAGGGGTGGCGTCTGGCTGCATGCGTTGCTTCATTTGGGCCACTTCCGCCCTTAGAGCTGCTAGTTCGTTGTCGCGTTCGTCGTCGCGACGCTGCAGTAGGCGGATGTAGGCCGAAGTGACGTCGTCCGAGACCGGTGAGAGCCCGGATCCAGGGGCGAGAGAGAGGGACATGTGCCTCTCGACGGTTGGTGTGGAATTGACGTTTCCACCTGCGTCTTTGGCCCCTGAGATGGTGGCGTCCGCTATGTCTCCGCCCATGGTGAGTAGTTTGGTTGCTGTCTTACGGAGGAGCGAGGGAAGTTTGGAGGTGGAGAGAGCCGCTGAGATCAGAAGGGTTTCACGTCGGGTTCACCAATTGTGTGGCCCGTGATCCTCCGGTCCTCGATCCTTCGTATGTGGTTCGATGGTGGGTTAGCTTTCTTCTCCTAGCCTGCACAAGGAACGCACGACTAAGACCTGGCCGGGGTTGTCCCGGCAAGGCCCTCCGGCGGGAGGATGAGTATAGCGCCGAGAGGAAGCAGAAAGCTCTGGAGAGAGTAAGTGTGAGTATTGAGTCATGTGTACCTGTTAGGGTTACCATCACTAGGTATTTATAGTGCCTTCTGACTTGCCCTCCAAGTACGATCGCGTGCCTTCTACGGGCCAAGTGACATCATAGTGACGTCGAGGAATAGATCTGATAACCGTTTTTAGGGCTGAGCTGGCACACCCATGTGCGCCCGTGATCATCTTCTGTTGTAACCGCTTCTGCACGTGGCAGGACGCGTGGCTTTACAGCCAGCCGTCGTCGGCTGCATGCCGTGCTCTGAAGGTAGCCGACCGCGGGTAACGCCGAGCTTGGCCATACGTTGAATGAGGGAGGCGACGTCGCTGGGAACTCTGCCGACGACACAATCCGAGCGCGGGTCTGTCCGCTGCCGAGCCTGAGGCAAAGCGAAAATGCACGACGAGTTATTGTCGGCCTGCCGTGCACGAGACCTGTGATCGGTTCATGGCAGGCCAGGTCCGCGCCATGCGAACATCTGTGTTCGGCCCGCTACATAATGCAAAGGCATGATGCTAATAGTGAGCATTGGAAATCAAAATTTATTGATGGGTTACCACACTTTTTGCTGAAAAAATCAGAAAAAATTAAGAGACCAACATAATGGTTTAACCATAAATTATGATAATTATACCTATGGTCAATTAATATCCATTATGTTGGTAAACTTCTTAGGGTTTTGAGAGCTCTAAGGAGATTTTGAGAAGCCACAGCCGCCTTGCATTTCTGTCTGGGGGGGTCCCTCTCCCTCCTCCCCCCGGCCTCCTCCTCCTCCATCCGCTCTCCTCTTTCTTCCCCCTCTTCCCTATAGTTTTTTTTCTTTTCGTTTTCTCCTCCCTCAGATCTGACCCTCTCTGTTCGGCGGGCTCCGCCGTCACCTGAGTCGTTTGTCCGCATGTAATCCGTCACCGGAGCCCTTGTGGCAGCAGTGGTGGAGGCAGTGAGGGTTACGATCCGTTCGGCGGTTTTTGGGCGGCTGGATTTAGAGCAAGATCTGGAGAAGTTTTGTTTCTCCATGTGGGAGTTTTGTCTCTCCTTGTGAGAGTTTTGTCTCTCCTTGTGAGAGTAATAAAATTCGCCTTTGGGCGATTTGTTTACTGTTCGGGCTCAAGAAGATTAATATGCATCTTTTGGTGGTTTGTTAGAAATTCATTAGTGTGCTCATTTCTGGTCGAAGTTCATCTGATTGTCTGGGTTCTTGTTGTTTTTTTTTCTTGGCTAGCAATGTATCTATTTTTGAGACTACTATAGAATATATGAATTTTTCGCTCAGCAGAAGGTACGTCAGGCCATGCCTGGGCTGGAGATGAAAGACATCAATCGCCTCGTTCTTTCTTGTTTTGTATCAGTTAGATAATTAGTTTGGCTTTGTCCAAGTGATCTGTAATGAATTTCGTTGCGTAAGTGCCGTTGGGCTTTATCAATACAATACCTCTCACTTTTGTCAAAAAAAAATTAATATCCATTATAACCCAAGAGGGTTTGACTCTATGTAATGATATAAAGCTTCATAATCAGCTGAAACAACAACGCCTAGCTGGAAAACAGGAATTAGGTGAATTCTGTGATCAATTTGCTATGATACTACAATATATCCACAAAATCGGAAAAAGGTTCACAGAAAAAATAAGCCTGGGAAGAGGAAAAATAAGAAGAGAACTTCTAAGAAAGGGAAAACAAAGGAATTTACCTCCAATATAAAGGGCAAGTCTAAACAACAGACTGACAAGCCTAAGAAGAAGACCACAACAAAATGCTATAAATGTGGTAAAATAGGTCATTATGCTAATAAGTGTAAGACTAAGAAAAAATTGGAAGAGCTTCAAATTGATGAAGGATTAAAACAACTTTTTAAGCTCATGTTGAATTCCAGTGACTCCGAGTCCGAAGATGTAGAAATTGATAAAATCTAATTTGCCTTATTATTTCAACCCTGCTGGGTCTTGTCATATTTATCCTTGTAAAAATTCACGAGAAAGGAAATCAAGAAGGGAATTATCTTCCCCTTTTATATATTCAATATCAAAATTGAAAGCAGATAATTTAGATTGCCATCTAGCAAATATTTGTTTTGAAGCCAAATTTTTGACATCTTGTTTTAAGACCTATTTTGCTACACTACAATCAACCTTAAGTAAAAAATGCTGATTTAACAGATCATCCTGAAATTTATTAATGCATTTGACTATAGAAAGAATTTCTTTCTTTAGAGTACTGTAATTAGCTTGGGCAATTTTAAAAAGTCTTGAGATAAAGCGAACCAACTCCTCCTTTGAAGTATTAGGATTATATTGCTTTAGAATGCCACCATATCCAACATTGGATGCATCAGTCTCCACTATTTTCCTCCATTTGGGATTGGCTATTGCAAGACAGGGTAACTGCTTAGCTTTTAACTTATGCTGTGTTTGGTTTGGTTTTTGAAAAGTTTTTTGAAAAATAGTAGGGATAATAAGTGTAGAGAGATAGAGAGAGAAATGTTAGAAGTAGGAGGCAAAGGATTCCTCCATTTTTTGAATTGCTTTAGTATGTTGTTCAGTCCAAGGCAAAGGATTCTTTTTTAACCTCTCATATAACGGAGCAGAGTCCTGAACTAATTCCTTATAATAGTCTCAATATGGAACGGGGCCTACTAGCATACAAATGCTGCTGTTTTTTTTTGGTATTCAAGGGAGTCCGATTTTGTTCACCCTCACCAAACGAGGATGAACGTTACCTTTACTCTTATTTGTTTTTTTTAACTTGTAGACTCTATCAAGTTTAACCATAGTTAACATTAAAAAGATACAGCACAATTTATTTATGGAAAGAGTATAACTGATTAGTGATGCTGTATCTCTCTATTGGGAAAATTATCCCATGCATTGCAAGAGAAACTGACGCCTTCCTGGACTACGGAAACTGCCGCCTCCCTGCTTTCGTTGTTATAGCCATTAACCCATCTAATGCTTCTTCCAATTTGGATTCGTCAGATCGTTTTTTTTTGCTTCTCCCAATTTGGATTCGTCAGATCGTTTTTTTTTGCTTCTCCCAATTTGGATTCGTCAGATTGTTTTTTTATGCTTCTTCCAATTTGGATTCATCAAATCGTTTTTTTTTATCCACAAAAACTTCTAAAAGACTTACACAGCAGAATCCTTACAGAAAATTGAGAAAAGAGACAAAGGGGGAACAGCCACCCAATTACATGGAAGAGAATTTTGAAGAGCTAACGCAGCTATTTCATGAGCTGCAATGGCTACTATAGTCCAGGAAGGCGTCAGTTTCTCTTGCAATGCATGGGATTATCATTCCAATAGAAAGCTACGGGATCACTGATCAGTTATATTTTTTTACTGTTAAATTACCGGTAATCAAACTACAGATATACGACTTATCAAGAACGAGGAAAACGAAACGCATCTTAAACTACTTAATAATAATTTCTAATTTTACCTATTGAATTATTATTGACAAAAAAAAAAAATTGACGTCAAAATTGTTTTCCGCAAAAAATAAAAAAGAAAACATAATTTCTGCTGTAAGGAGTCGAACCTGAAATTTTTTTAAGATATCAAGTTTATATGTGTTACAACGGATTTTGTATTAACATTATGCAAACTTAATTTTTTATGTCTCTAATCTAAATACGAATTCGAAAAACTCTTCAATAACCTATAGTTTGAAAATATAGGAAATCCCGATATGAAAATTCAAATAAAATAAAATTTATGTTTTGTATTAATTTTTTAATGGTTCTGTAAATTTTTATTATTATTAACGCCGTAACCGAAAGATCAATTATCTGGATTAACAACTTCTTTTTAGTTTCAAAAAATAAAATCTTTGTTGTTGTGATTCCAATTCGAAGAAAAAAAATAGCAAACCTTATTTTGTTATTGTTTTGGCCAAATATGAAGGGATCGCTGTTTTAATAATGTGACCGGTGATTTTGTGGCCGATTTCTTTTTTTTACTGTTAAATTACCAGTGATCAAACTACAGATATACGATTTATCAAGAACGAGGAAAACGAAACGCATCTTAAACTACTTAATAATATTTTCTAAATTTACCGGTTGAATTATTATTGACAAAAAAAAATTCGACGTCAAAATTGTTGTCTGTAAAAAATAAAAAATAAAACATAATTTCTGCTGTCAGGAGTCGAACCTGAAATTTTTTCAAAATATCAAGTTTAAATGTGTTACAACGGATTTTGTATTAACATTATGCAAACTTAATTTTTTATATCTCTAATCTAAATACCAATTCGAAAAACTCTTCAATAACCTATTCATTGAAAAAATAGGTAATCCTGATACGAAAATTCAAATAAAATAAAATTTGTGTTTTGTATTAATTATTTCATGGTTCTACAAGAAATTTTTATTATCAACGCCGTAACAGAAATATAAATTATCTGCATTAAGAACTTCTTTTTAGTTTCAAAAAATAAAATTTTTGTTGCTATGATTCCAATTTGAAGAGAAAAAAAAACAGCAAACAATATTTTGTTATTGTTTTGGCCAAATATGAAAGGATCGTTGTTTTAATAATGTGACCGGTGATTATGTGGCCTATTACTTTTTTGTACTGTTAAATTACCGGTAATCAAACTACAGATATACGACTAATCAAGAACAAGGAAAACGAAACGCATCTTAAACAACTTAATAATATTTTCTAATTTTACCTATTGAATTATTATGAACAAAAAAAAAATCGAAGTAAAAATTGTTGTCCGCAAAAAATAAAAAAGAAAACATAATTTCTGCTGTCAAGAGTCGAACCTGAAAAACTTCCAAAATATCAAGTTTATAGGTGTTACAATGGATTTTGTATTAAAATTATGCAAACTTAATTTATTATATCTCTAATCTAAATACGAATTCGAAAAACACTTCAATAACCAATTGTTGGAAAAAATAGTAAATCCCGATACGAAAATTAAAATAAAATAAAATTTGTGTTTTGTATTAATTTTTTAATGGTTCTACGAGAAATTTTTATTATTAACGCCGTAACCGAAAGATCAATTATCTTCATTAAAAACTTCTTTTTTAGTTTCGAAAAATAAAATCATTGTTGTTGTGATTCCAATTCGAAGTAAAAAAATAGCAACCTTATTTTGTTATTGTTTCGGCCAAATATGAAGGGATCGCTGTTTTAATAATCAGACCGGTGATTTTGTGGCCAATTCCCTTTTTATACTGTTAAATTACCAGTAATCAAATTACAGATATACGATTTATCAAGAACGAGGAAAACGAAACGCATCTTAAATACTTTATCTATACTTTCTAATTTTACCTTTTGAATAATTATTGTCAAAATTTTTGTTCGCAAAAAATAAAAAAGAAAATTTAATTTCTGCTGTCAGGAGTCGAACATGAAATTTTTTCAAAATATCAAGTTTAAATGTGTTACAACGGATTTTGTATTTACATTATGCAAACTTAATTTTATATATCTCTAATCTAAATACAAATTCGAAAAACTCTTCAATAACCTATAATTTGAAAAAATAGGTAATCCCGATAAGAAAATTCAAACAAAATAAAATTTGTGTTTTGTTTTAATTTTTTCATGGTTCTACAAGAAATTTTTATTATCAACGCTGTAACTGAAATATCAATTATGTGCATTAACAACTTCTTTTTAGTTTCAAAAAATAAAATCTTTGTTGCTGTGATTCCAATTTAAAGAAAAAATAATAGTTAACCTTATTTTGTTATTGTTTCGGCCAAATATGAAGGGATCGTTGTTTCAATAATGTGACCGGTGATTTTGTGACCGATACCTTTTTTTTACTGTTAAATTACCAGTAATCAAATTACAGATATACGATTTATCAAGAACGAGGAAAATGAAACGCATCTTAGATACTTTATCTTTACTTTCAAATTTTACCATTTGAATTATGATTGCAAAAAAAATTTCGACGTCAAAATTGTTGTCCGCAAAAAGTTAAAAATGAAAACATAATTTTGCTGTTAGGAGTCGAACCTGAAAAAATTTCAAAATATCAAGTTTAAATGAGCTACAACGGATTTTGTATTAACATTATACAAACTTAATTTTTTATATCACTAATCTAATTATGAATTCGAAAAACTCTTCAATAACCTATGGTTTTAAAAAATAGGAAATCCCGATACGAAAATTCAAATAAAATAAAATTTGTGTTTTGTATTAATTTTGTAATGGTTCTACGAATTTTTTTTAATTATTAATGCCAAAATTGAAAAAACAATTATCTGCATTAACAACTTATTTTTAGTTTCAAAAAATAAAATCTTTGTTGCTATGATTCCAATTTGAAGAAAAAAAACAGCAAACCTTATTTTGTTATTGTTTCGGCCAAATATTAAGGGATTACCGTTTTAATAATGTGACCGGTGATTTTGTGGCCAATTCCATTTTTTTTACTGTTAAATTACCTGTAATCAAACTACAGATATATGATATATCAAGAACGAGGAAAACAAAACGAATATTAAACTACTTTATCTATACTTTCTAATTTTACCTTTTGAATTATTATTGAAAAAAAAAATATTCGACTTCAAAATTGTTGTACGCAAAAAGTTAAAAAAAAAACATAATTTCTGCTGTCAGGAGTCGAATCTGAAAATTTAAAAAAATTCCAAGTTTAAATGAGCTACAACGGATTTTGTATTAACATTATACAAACTTAATTTTTTATATCACTAATCTAAATATGAATTCGAAAAACTATTCAATAACCTATAGTTTGGAAAAATAGGAAATCCCGATATGAAAATTCATATATTAGAAAATTTTTGTTATGTATTAATTTTTTCGTGGTTGTACATGAAATTTTTATTATCAACGCCGTAACCGAAATATAAATTATCTGCATTAAAAAATTCTTTTTAGTTTCAAAAAATAAAATCTTTGTAGCTGTGATTCCAATTCGAAGCAAAAAAAATAGCAAACCTTATTTTGTTATTGTTTCGGACATATATGAATGGATCGCTGTTTTAATAATGTGACCGTTGATTATGTGGCCTATTTCTTTTTTTTACTGTTAATTAACCAGTAATCGAACTACATATATACGACTTATCAAGAACGAGGAAAACGAAACGCATCTTAAACTACTTAATAATATTTTCTAATTTTAACTATTGAATTATTATTGACAAAAAAAAATTCGACGTCAAAATTGTTGTCCGCAAAAAATAAAAAAGAAAACATAATTTCTGCTGTCAGGAGTCGAACCTGGAAAATTTTAAAAATATCAAGTTCAAATGTGTTACAACGGATTTTGTATTAACATTATGCAAAACTTAATTATTTATATTGCTAATCGAAATACGAATTCGAAAAACTCTTCAATAACCTATAGTTTGAAAAAATAGGAAATCCCAATATGAAAATTCAAATAAAATAAAATTTGTGTTTTTTATTAATTTTTAATGGTTTTACGAGAAATTTGTATTATTAACGCTGTAACCGAAAGTTCAATTATCTGCACTAACAACTTATTTTTAGTTTCAAAAAATAAAATCTTTGTTGTTGTGATTTCAATTCAAAAAAAAAAATAGCAAACCCAAATTTGTTATTGTTTCGGCATTACTTTTTAACAATGTGACCGTTGATTTTGTGTACGATTCTTTTTTTTTTTACTGTTAAATTACCTGTAATCAAACCACAGATATACGATTTATCAAGAATGAGGAAAAAGAAATGCATCTTAAACTACTTTATCTTTACTTTCTAATTTTACCTTTTGAATTATTATTGGCTAAAAAAAATTCGACGTCAAAATTGTTGTCCGTAAAAAGTTAAAAAAGAAAACATAATTTCTGCTGTCAGGAGTCGGACCTTAAAAATTTTCAAAATATCAAGTTTAAATGTGTTACGACGTATTTTGTATTAACATTATAAAAACTTAATTTTTTGTATCACCAATTTAAATACGAATTCGAAAAACTCTTCAACATCCTATAGTTGGAAAAAAATAGGAAATCCCGATACGAAAATTCAAATAAAATAAAATTTGTATTTTGTATTAATTTTTTCTTGGTTCTACTAGAAATTTTTATTATCAACACCGTAACCGAAATATCAATTATCTGCAATAACAACTTCTTTTTAGTTTCAAAAAATAAAATCTTTGTTGCTGTGATTCCAATTCTAAGAAAAAAAAAGGCAAACCTTATTTTGTTATTGTTTCAGCCAAATATGAGGGGATCGCTGTTTTAATAATGTGATCGGTGATTATGTGTCTTATTACTTTTTTTTACTGTTAAATTACCAGTAATCAAATTACAGATATACGACGTATCACGAACGAGGAAAAAGAAACGTATCTTAAACTACTTAATAATATTTTCTAATTTTACCTTTTGAATTATTATTGAAAAAAAAAATTTGACGTCAAAATTGTTGTTCGCAAAAAATAAAAATGAAAACATAATTTCTGCTGTCAGGAGTCGAACCTGAAATTTTTTCAAAATATCAAGTTTAAATGTGTTACAGCGGATTTTGTATTAACATTATGCAAACTTAATTTTTTATATCTCTAACCTAAATATGAATTCGAAAAACTCTTCAATAACATATAGTTTGAAAAAATAGGAAATCCCAATATAAAAATTCAACTAAAATAAAATTTGTGTTTTGTATTAATTTTTTAATGGTTCTACGAGAAATTTTTATTATTAACGCCGTAACCGAAAGATCAATTATCTGCATTAACAACTTCTTTTTAGTTTCAAAAAATAAAATCTATGTTATTGTGATTTCAATTAGATGAAAAAAAATAGTAAATCTTCTTTTTTTTATTGTTTCGGCCAAATATGAAGGGATCACTGTTTTAACAATGTGACTGGTGATTTTGTGGCCGATTCCTTTTTTTACTGTTAAATTACCAGTAATCAAATCACAGATATATGATTTATCAAGAACGAGGAAAACGAAACGCATCTTAAACTACTTTATCCTTACTTTCTAATTTTACCTTTTGAATTATTGTTGACAAAAAAAAATTCGACATCAAAATTGTTGTCCGCAAAAAGTTAAAAAAGAAAACATAATTTTTGTTGTCAGGAGTCGAACCTGAAATTTTTTCGAAATATCAAGTTTAAATGTGCTACAATGGATTTTTTATTAACATTATACAAACTTAATTTTTTATATCACTAATCTAATTACGAATTCGAAAAACTATTCAATAACCTATAGTTTGGAAAAATAGGAATTCCCGATTTGAAAATTCATATATTAGAAAATTTGTGTTTTGTATTAATTTTTTCGTGGTTGTACATGAAATTTTTATTATCAACGCCGTAACCGAAATATCAATTATCTGCATTAACAACTTCTTTTTAGTTTCAAAAAATAAAATCTTTGTTGCTGTGATTCCAATTCGAAGCAAAAAAAATAGCAAACCTTATTTTGTTATTGTTTCGGCCAAATATGAATGGATCACTATTTTAATAATGTGACCGTTGATTATGTGGCCTATTACTTTTTTTACTGTTAATTAACCGGTAATCGAACTACAGATATACGACTTATCAAGAACGAGGAAAACGAAACGCATCTTAAACTACTTAATAATATTTTCTAATTTTACCTATTGAATTATTATTGACAAAAAAAAATTCGACGTTAAAATTGTTGTCCGCAAAAAATAAAAAAGAAAACATAATTTCTGCTGTCAGGAGTCGAACCTGGAAAATTTTAAAAATATCAAGTTTAAATGTGTTACAACAGATTTTGTATTAACATTATGCAAACTTAATTATTTATATCGCTAATCGAAATACAAATTCGAAAAACTCTTCAATAACCTATAGTTTGAAAAAATAGGAAATCCCGATATGAAAATTCAAATAAAATAAAAATTGTGTTTTGTATTAATTTTTTAATGGTTCTACGAGAAATTTGTATTATTAGTGCCGTAACCGAAAGATCAATTATCTGCATTAACAACTTCTTTTTAGTTTCAAAAAATAAAATCTTTGTTGTTGTGATTCCAATTCGAAGGAAAAAAAAATAGCAAACCTTATTTTTTTTATTGTTTCGGCCAAATATGAAGGGATCGCTGTTTTAATAATGTGACCAGTGATTTTGTGGCCGATTCCTTTTTTTTACTGTTAAATTACCAGTAAACAAATTACAGATATAGGATTTGTTAAGATCGAGGAAAACGAAACGCATCTTAAATACCTTATCTTTACTTTCTAATTTTACCTTTTGAAATATTTTTGACAAAAAAAAATTCGACTTCAAAATTGTTGTCCGCAAACAGTTAAAAAATAAAACATAATTTTGCTGTCTGGTGTCGAACCTGAAATTTTTTCAAAATATCAAGTTTAAATGAGCTACAACCGATTTTGTATTAACATTATACAAACTTAATTTTTCATATCACTAATCTAAATACGAATTCGAAAAACTATTTATCAACCTATAGTTGGAAAAAATAGGAAATCCCGATACGAAAATTCAAATCAAATAAAATTTGTGTTTTGTGTTAATTTTTTAACGGTTTTATATGAAATTTTTATTATCAACGCCGTAACCAAAATATCAATTATCTACATTAACAACTTCCTTTTAGTTTCAAAAAATAAAATCTATGTTGCTGTGATTCCAATTCTAAGAAAAAAAACAGCAAACCAAATTTTGTTATTGTTTCGGCCAAATATGAAGGGATCGCTGTTTTAATATTGTGACCGGTGATTAAGTGGCCTATTACTTTCTTTTACTGTTAAATTACCGGTAATCAAACTACAGATATACGAATTATCAAGAACGAGGAAAACGAAACGCATCTTAAACAACTTAATAATATTTTCTAATTTTACCTATTGAATTATTATTGATAAAAAAAAATTCGACGTCAAAATTGTTGTCTGTAAAAAACAAAAAAACAAAACATAATTTCTGCTGTCAGGAGTCGAACCTGAATTTTTTTCAAAATATCAAGTTTAAATGTGTTACAACGGATTTTGTATTAACATTATGCAAACTTAATTTTTTATATCTCTAACCTAAATACAAATTTGAAAAACTCTTCAATAACCTATAATTTGAAAAAATAGGAAATCCCGATATGAAAATTCAAATAAAATAAAATTTGTGTTTTGTACTAATTTTTTATTGGTTCTACGAGAAATTCTTATTATTAACGCCTTAACTGAAAGATCAATTATCTGCATTAACAACTTCTTTTTAGTTTCAAAAAATAAAATCTTTGTTGTTGTGATTACAATTTGAAAAAAGAAGAAGCAAATAATCCCTTACTAACAACTTCTTATTATTAACGCCTTAACCTAAAGATCAATAATCCCTTACTAACTTTGAGACCCCAACTACCTAATACACCCATCTATTACACACATCCATACTTCTCTTTTCTCTACCAGCCTTCTCGACGCTCATCCGCCTTCACCCATCCTCATTCAAGTTCGAGATCAAAGGTAAAAGCTAAGTTTCCTTGGGCTAGGCTCTGTCCTGGCCCTGAGGGGGCTCTTCTGTTGTCAGGTTTAACTCCTTTTCGTTAAGATCTGATCTAAAAATCATTTTCATAAAGCAAAATATCCTCCTGTGCTGGGTAAGCTACGCCGCGCGGCGCTTTGATGCGTCGCACGGCGTAGTGGACTCACACGCACGGCATTCCAGCTAACTGCAGTTTTCTTATCTAGACTGTCTGGATAATGATCGTTCCTCGTTGGGTCTGTCTCTATCTATCAATGGTAGTCTCGGAACAAGACCATATCTACAAGACATGTCTTATTGCCTCGAATTAACTTTCTTAATCTTTCTGAATAAATGAATACATTAAAAGTGGTTTTCTACTTGTGGCTTGGAGGAATGGTACTGTTCTGGGGCAATCTGACGGCTGTGAGTATTCTGGTGCTTTGAAGTAACGCTGTGCGTTGTACCCTGTACGCCGCGCGATGTTCCGAAAACCATTGACAGTCAGAAGACCAGATCATAACCCCGCACGACATATCGTATGGCCACGCGTCATATCCCGGTATGCCGTGTAGTAGGAGATTGCGATCCAGACAGCTTGTTAAAGAGCTTTTCTCATTTATATTCTTGTCGCATCATCTTTCATCATTTCTGTACAGTGAGCACCACATGCACGCCAATGTGATATATTCCATCTTGTTCCCCTTTCCCGTACGTGTTTTTAATGTTCTTCAAACGGTGTTAAATCCCCCATCTAAAATGCCTAATAGAGACCGGTTTTTACAGGGCGAGTGGGGTACTTTTTCAACAAAACCTTCCTCGTTCGTAATATGGCTCCCGGATCCAAAATCTCAACGTTGTCGCTAGACCGAAGGCCTTTTTCGTTCAAACAAACTCTCGGTTTCTCGGTTTATCCATCTCAAAAATCCGGGTGGCGACTCTTCGAACGTGCCGGGCGCGGGAGCCCACAGTGGCGACTCTGCTGGGGATATCTTTTATCCAATACTTTACTTGTGCTTTTTTTTTTAAAAAAAAAAGGAATAAAAAAGTATTGAATAATCAAGAGTGCCAAACTTGAAAGGCATTTTACTTGGGGGACTTGATGCAATTTGGAAAACTTAACTTTCTTTTACACCGTGCACCGCACAAGCCTCGTTAGCGTGTCTCGGCAATCTTGCCCGGTTTACCGGTGACAAGCTCTCCCGGGACGCCTAGCAACCCTCGACTATGATGAGCCATCGTACTGTTCGACCATTGTCTTGCAATACACTTGACATGGGGTAGTACATGTTGGCTCTAGTCCGGGGAACCTTTTTGAGACCAAAACCGGCCTTCTGCACTTGTACTTAGCCATAGAACCTTCCCAACTAGGACAAGAACCCGTGGTTAGGACTTATGTGTTAGGGCGAGAAATTTGTCGTGGGACATGGACACAAGAAGCTTGGTGAGGTGCATTGACGGTTAGGATAAGGGCTTCATCTGTGGAAGAGGGTAAGGACATGTCAAAGGCATGGTTTTGGAGACGATAGGCCATTTGGTAGTGGAGGGTTGCAGCATATGTGGTGGAGATTTGGGAGGCACCACCAATTTGAACTTGCACCTTTAAAGCTGATAGCAGATGAGGATCTGCTAGTGGCATGTTGAAATTAGGATAAAAGGTGAAGATTACAGTTCCAGCATTTAAAGTGGTTTGAACAGTAGCAATACACGCATGCTGATACTGCATGAACCTGGTATCTACCAGAGCAAGTCTGGAGGTAACAGGTAAACTTTTTCTCCCATGGAAAGTTACTGCCAATCTGATTGCTCCAAAATGAAGATGAGTAAATCCTTGTTGTTGCCAGATGCGAGGCAAATCAACTGGGATTTCTAGAGGTAAAAGCTGTTCAGCTTCTGTAGCTATTATGAAACACTGATCAAACTTGGAGGCCTGGACATACTCTTTTACTGAGGTTGGACGTTTTGTAGAGAAGAGTTGGGTGACAGACTTTTTTACAGAAGTTTGTGGACGGACAAAGGCATTATAGGGGTTGAGGAAAGGGAGATCAGTAAGGGGGACCTTACTATCATCGGGAAGATATTCAAACTCATACAAGTACTCAAGATTAGGAGAAGAGGTGGAGGAATTTCTACTGGTGGAAGGGACAAGAGATGAGGTGGCCGAGGAATGAGTAGAAAACAAACGATTCATTTCTGGTAAGTAAAAATCTGGGTCCTTCGAATCTTCATACAACAAATCTTTTCCTTTCAATGTGAGAACTTATACTAATTTTGATTAATAAAATTCTGTATATTAGGGTAGATAAACCGAGACACACCGCTCAAAGGCCAAAGTCTCAAGGTACTGTTAACCCACTGATACAGGAAATTTTTCAATCAAAATAGTTAATGAAGTTTCTGATGTGGAGGATCCTTAATAGGCAACCACAGAGCATACGCTTCAATTTCTTTTTAGAAAAAGATTTGAAGTACTTTAGAATACGAAGTTCCCAGAAGAGGGTTTAAGCTAGAATGGAAAACATGGCTCTGATACCAAATTTTCAGACACGAAGTGGGTACAAACACGAAGTAGGTTAGGATCGAGAGAGTACACAACAGAGGGATGTATAAACAAACACACTGACTTGATATTAGGATGACTTGAATTATACAAGTAGTCGGGGCCTCCTTTTATAGGCATAAGGAGGTAGAGATTGCATCACCTATTACATCACTGCATAGTACAATACATAATTGCTATAGTACATGCTACAGTACTACATATAATTTACATTACTATTCACATAATTGCTATAGTACATGCTACAGTACTACATATAATTTACATTACTATTCATGCCTGCCACACATTTATTTCTTACTTGCTTCTATGTACTACTCATACTCACTTTTTGTACATACCAATTATATATTACAACCACAGTAAACTTCACCCCCTCCTGGAAATGAAAGGGGGACCCACAAAAGAGACAGCTGGCTGGATTACTCTGAACCTTCTGAATCATATTGTCTTGAGCAGTCTCCAGAATAGTCTTCAGTCCTGTCAGTCAGGTGATACTGATCCAAAAGAAAACGGATATTTTGGCGCCATTCTTCTGGATAAGTCTCATTGAATTTCCAATTTGCAGTTTCATAATGGAGGAGAGATGAAGGGACTTCTGCAGGTGTCAATCCATTGAGTGAACACAGTGTTTGAGTCATGACAAGATAATTTCCACTGTTGATCTGGATTCTCTGAGGCTCCGGATTTGCTGAAAGAAATATGGTGTGATAATCCTTTCGCCAAGTGATAGAACCATCTGGATTAGGAAGACATCTGTTGTTACGACTTGTCCAAAAAACAAATTGAAGATTCCCGCCTGCAATGTTAGGAACACTTCTGATCTTCTGTTGCCAAAATGGTATGTTTCCAAAGAGCAAGAGGAACTTTAGGAAGAAATCTTCTGGAGGATGGATCTGATTGAACGCCGCATGAGCCAAATAGACCAACACTGCTGATCTATTAAAACAGACACTGATAGTATATACATCTACTAAATACCATAAGAGGAGGTAAGCTTCTTTTTTAAAATAAAAAACATTATGGTCATATACTTCAAACTGGGTGAGAAAAGGATAGACGGGATGGAAAGGTAGACCACTTAGGGGACCTTCATCAAGACCATATTTGAAAATACAGAGATGTTGAAGGTTTTGACACATTTGGACACATCTAGAGAGAAGGGTTAACTCTAAAAGATGACACTGAAGGTGGACAGGAAGATTGACTGGATGGACACAGGAAATCATTGGAAAACAACCAGGGCCAAAGAAATGTGGTTTTGATTTTGAAAACTGGTTGATTTCTTTTTTGAGTCTAGACAGAAAATCTGGGAGGACATTTGTTTTTCCCTTTATATGAATAGCATCAAAACTCCAATTGGAAACTTGGAGACATGTTTGAAGAAACTTGGGTTACAGCTTACGAGAAAAATCAAGCTTCTCCCAGAAACTTGGGTTACAGCTTACGAGAAAAATCAGCAAAAACCTATTCCTGTCCAGACTTCAAACCCACTTTTCATTTCGAAACCTGATGGTATCGTGGAAATTTCTTTCCCAAAAGAAGACTCTGCGTCCTCTTCCACTCATCCTGTTATCTTTCCGTCAAGGATTGATATGTTTGTAGATGGCTCTAGACCCGGACCTCCAATTAAATATTTCCAATCTAGTGGTCTCCCAGTCTTCTATTTCAAAAATCCAGAAACAGGTCATTGTTATTTTGACTTCTGTGATTGTGATGACTGTTTAGAAGCCAATTTTCTAGAAGATGACGAGGACTTTGAAGAACCATGTCCCGTATGTCCTTCGTTACCTCCCACTCCTTGTAAACCTCCACCTTCTCCTCAACCTCCATCTAAAAATGACCCTTCGGCACAACCCAGTGGATGTTTTATGTTCACTGAAGCAGATTTTCCTCCTTTGGATTTTCATAATCCTCAGGAAAGAACCACCCACCGTCATAAAATTCCAGACTCAGCTACTATTCTTCCTGATGGTAGCACCAAGGCGGTGTCAGCAGCAGAAGCAGCAATAAATTGGCAGTCAGCAAACTCTCTGCACAAAACAAAATTCTCCAACGAATTGCTAACTCTCAGCAAAATTTGGAAAATGTTGTCCATAAGAAGTTATCATCTTTGGAACTTCTTATCCGAGATTTGCAGCAGAAAATTCAAAATGTTCACCAGGAACTTTCCAGATGGCATATGCCAACCAAGCATTCTCAGCAGCTTTTTCCCACAAGGATGCTGAAATGAAGCATCTAAAAAACCAGCTTCACTCTCTCCAAGCTCAGCAGTATTCCCAGCAAAAAAGCCCATTTGATATGTTCACATCTTCCTCTCAACAAAGTTTGTTTGGGTATCCTCAAATGTCTCAACCCTTACCTATAAACCCTACCTCAGAATTTGGTGAGTCAAGCTCCATCTTTGGAAGCTCATCAACTTTCCTTCCTCCACCAAAAAGACCATCTCCACCAAAACTTCCTTTCCCAAAACCCCAGATAAAACCTTTTCAACTTCCTTCAGTTTTAACTCCACCATCCACTTCTACCTCAGCTCCAACTACCTCTACTTCTTCTAAACCATCTGACCCAAATCTAAAATCACCCCAGCTAATGGTTCAGCCAACCTCTAAAAATCCCATTTCCACTCTCCTCCATACCTTAGCCGCTATACCAGAACCATCTGGATTAGGAAGACATTGAGCCTGATTCAGATGTTGAATCCACTGACTCTATGCCAATACCTCATGTTTTCATGATGAACCCAGAAAACCCAGAAGAAAATGTTGAAGATCCTATCATTGAAGAAGGTCCTGAGTTTGAAACACCTCCAGAAAATCCAACCTTTGATTCCTTTTCACACTCTAATGTCCATACCCAAGGTTTCTCCTTTGATAATATTCCCCCATCAAAATGGTTGGATAAACTTTATGAGATTCATGCTTGGTGCACTGCTGCTATGCTCTCTCCAAACACTACACTTAGTCTTGTCATTACTAAGTGTACAACAAAATTTCTTGGCCGACTACGTCAATGGTACTTAGCTCTTGGTGAGTACCGACAGCTTCAACTTAAGCAACTGCCAACCCTTGATCAATTCATCTCAGTTCTGCATACTGAGTTTCTTGGAGATCACAACAACACAAAGGAGTTTGTTCGAGAAGAATATCTCAGCATGCGGTGTTGTTCATTCAAAAGGAAAGATCTGGAGATCCATTATGACCGTATGTCTCAACGGTTTTATCTTCTCAACGGCATGGATGATGTCAATCTTAAGCAAGCTTTTCTCAATTCCCTTCCGGAACCATTGGGAAATGAGACAACAAGGCTACTTCAAACAAAAGGATTGACGTTAAATGCAACATCTCTTGGCGGTATTTATCAGCACTCTTTGATTGCCTTGGAAAAGTTGTGCAATCACCAGAAATTCCTCAGAACTCTTGAAGAACAGGGAAAACTTCTTGGCAAAGCTTGTGATCGGCCAGACTTATCTATAAAGTGCAAGGACAAGAAGTGCACTTGCCGTCCTTCATATCGGAAAACCAAACACTTTCAGAAATGGAAGTCCAAATCCCCTGGCAAGTTCCCAAAGTTTTCCAAGTCCGGCAAGTTTCCACGTCGGAAGAAATGGAAGTTTTTTAAGAAGAAAAAGTTCAGAGGGCAGCGAAAGTCTGATCGCTGTTACATATGTGGAAATAAGGGGCACTATGCAAAACAGTGTCCAAATAAAGCAGCAAGAGACAAGATGGTGAACTCTTTGGCTCTCATTGATGATGATCTTGAAGATGCAGATGTCGAATCCCTATTTTCAATTGATGATGAAGCAACAGATGAAGCAGTCCTGGCATTCACCTTTGATGATTCTTCATCAGAATCAGAGGATTCTTCTGATGATTCTGATTCATTCCCCTATGAAATCCAAACCTTTGGGTTTACAAACATCATGCTGGCTCAACCTCTGGCCAGGGTCAAAATCTTGCTTGGGAAGTATGAGAAACCCATACCAGTTATCGCTTTCTTTGATACTGGTGCAGCAGCCTCTATCCTCAACCCAGCAATCCTCCCCAGGTCCTACTGGCAGTCATGTTTCAGACCCTTCACAGCAGCCAATGGAGAAACTTTTATCATTACTCTCATCAGTAAGCCTATTATCATTCAACTATTTCCTGGATACACCATAAAACACCAAGTCTATGGTTCTGACCTCCCAAGGAAAGATTTATTGTTAGGTTTTGATATTCTCCAAAATCTCAATAAAGTTTCCTGGCTCAAAAAAGGCTTGAAATACAAAAACTACCTGTTACCCTGGACCTCCCAACCAAATCTCTTTTCCTTAGAAAATTTCTCCTCCATCAAAGAAGCCATAATCCAAACTTCTTGTGCTGAATCCCATTCCCAGTTCCTTACCAAATGTTCCAACCCACTTTGGAAAAACCCAGATTTCTTCATTTCTCTTCCCTTTAAGAAAAATGAAGACATTAACCCCACCAAAGCTACCCATCATGGGATGAACCCGGAACACTACCAGCTTGCTCTCCAAGAGCTCCAACAACTCCAGTCAGAAGGACTGATTGAGCCCACAACCTCTCAGTGGGCATGTGAAGCATTTTATGTGAATAAAAGAACATAGCAGATAAGAGGAAAGCTTCGCTTGGTTATCAATTACCAGCCTCTCAATCATTTTCTGCAGGATAACAAGTTCCCTCTTCCTCGGCGAAGTGTTCTTTTTGCAAACTTGCCCAAAGCTCAAATTTTCTCAAAATTTGATTTAAAAGCAGGTTTTTGGCAGCTGGGCATCCATCCAGATGATCGTCCCAAAACTGGTTTTTGCATTCCAGATCACCACTTTCAGTGGTCAGTTATGCCTTTTGGATTAAAAACAGCTCCATCTTTATTTCAAAAGGCCATGATTCGGATATTTGCTCCCATTCTCTCATTAGCCCTCGTCTACATTGATGACATC
Source organism: Rhododendron griersonianum (assembly GCA_018127125.1). Classification (NCBI taxonomy): domain Eukaryota; kingdom Viridiplantae; phylum Streptophyta; class Magnoliopsida; order Ericales; family Ericaceae; genus Rhododendron; species Rhododendron griersonianum. Next base: position 25,245,164 of record CM030796.1, on the reverse strand, counting down.
TTACTCTTTTCTCCAGATATTGAGTCTCATGTTGTCTTACTACAAGCCTTCCATTCCCTGATCCAAACCCATGGTATCATGCTCTCAGAGAAAAAGATGCTCCTTGCTCAACCAGAAATTGATTTTTTAGGGATGCATATCTCTAAAGGTCAATATAACCTCCAGCCCCATATAGCTTCCCAACTTGACCATTTTCCAGATGAAAACCTCACAGTCAAACAAGTTCAACAGTTCCTTGGAATTGTTAACTATATGGCTGATTTCATTCCCAACCTTGCCCAATACCGTACTCCTCTTTCAGCTCTACTAAAGAAAATCCCTCCTCCTTGGTCAACCCATTGCACCAAAGCCGTCAATGACCTCAAAACCATAGCCAAAACCCTTCCTCCATTAACCATACCTTCAGATGGGAAAAGAGTACTTCAGACAGATGCCTCTGATCTATATTGGGGAGCAGTTCTCTTGGAAGAAAACACAGAACAGAAGCGCAGAATTTGTGGATATAAGAGTGGTGCTTTCTCTCCAGCAGAGCTTCATTACCACTCTACCTACAAAGAGATTCTGGCAATCAAAAGGAGTATTGGGAAGTTTGAATTCCATCTTATTGGTCATCATTTTCTAATTGAGACTGATATGATGAGTTTTCCCAGCATGCTCAAGTTCAAACAGAAACACCTTCCAAAAGCACAATTGCTCAGATGGGCAAATTGGTTTTCCAATTGGAGTTTTGATGCTATTCATATAAAGGGAAAAACAAATGTCCTCCCAGATTTTCTGTCTAGACTCAAAAAAGAAATCAACCAGTTTTCAAAATCAAAACCACATTTCTTTGGCCCTGGTTGTTTTCCAATGATTTCCTGTGTCCATCCAGTCAATCTTCCTGTCCACCTTCAGTGTCATCTTTTAGAGTTAACCCTTCTCTCTAGATGTGTCCAAATGTGTCAAAACCTTCAACATCTCTGTATTTTCAAATATGGTCTTGATGAAGGTCCCCTAAGTGGTCTACCTTTCCATCCCGTCTATCCTTTTCTCACCCAGTTTGAAGTATATGACCATAATGTTTTTTATTTTAAAAAAGAAGCTTACCTCCTCTTATGGTATTTAGTAGATGTATATACTATCAGTGTCTGTTTTAATAGATCAGCAGTGTTGGTCTATTTGGCTCATGCGGCGTTCAATCAGATCCATCCTCCAGAAGATTTCTTCCTAAAGTTCCTCTTGCTCTTTGGAAACATACCATTTTGGCAACAGAAGATCAGAAGTGTTCCTAACATTGCAGGCGGGAATCTTCAATTTGTTTTTTGGACAAGTCGTAACAACAGATGTCTTCCTAATCCAGATGGTTCTATCACTTGGCGAAAGGATTATCACACCATATTTCTTTCAACATATCCGGAGCCTCCAAAGAATCCAGATCGTGGAAATTATCTTGTCATGACTCAAACACTGTGTTCACTCAATGGATTGACACCTGCAGAAGTCCCTTCATCTCTCCTCCATTATGAAACTGCAAATTGGAAATTCAATGAGACTTATCCAAAGGAATGGCGCCAAAATATCCGTTTTCTTTTGGATCAGTATCACCTGACTGACAGGACTGAAGACTATTCTGGAGACTGCTCAAGACAATATGATTCAGAAGGTTCAGAGTAATCCAGCCAGCTGTCTCTTTTGTGGGTCCCCCTTTCATTTCCAGGAGGGGGTGAAGTTTACTGTGGTTGTAATATATAATTGGTATGTACAAAAAGTGAGTATGAGTAGTACGTAGAAGCAAGTAAGAAATAAATGTGTGGCAGGCATGAATAGTAATGTAAATTATATGTAGTACTGTAGCATGTACTATAGCAATTATGTATTGTACTATGCAGTGATGTAATAGGTGATGCAAGCTCTACCTCCTTATGCCTATAAAAGGAGGCCCCGACTACTTGTATAATTCAAGTCATCCTAATATCAAGTCAGTGTGTTTGTTTATACATCCTTCTGTTGTGTACTCTCTCGATCCTAACCTACTTCGTGTTTGTACCCACTTCGTGTCTGAAAATTATATTCTGCTTGTGTGCATTTCCTTTCTGTACGTACATATCATTCATGCATTCTGTGGGCTAGAGGATAGGGCTTCTTTAGAATTCTTAAGCTTACTCCGGTCGGTCTAGGAGACCTTAAATCCATGGAGTTTGCGATACCTCTGGTGTTTGCCGTGCTCGAACGGCTCCCTTGACTCAGGAACTAACCTTGAGGACATGCGTATCTGGATTCTGATGATCACATTGCTCTGTCTCGGATGGTCAAGGTAAGGAGATTGGCTCTGGTTCTGAAGCGATCGGAATTTAACCTGCCTGAGAGTACCTACCCAGGTTATCAGAAATCTTCTGTACAAATGCCTCAAGTGAGACCCAAGTCACGATAGGTCTTAGGATTTAGGAGGCGCGTAGAAGGTAGGACGGTCACTCGGGATGGGTTCTGAGTTGCTCCCTTTTGCCTTGTTGCCATCCCAGAAACATTGATCGCCTGCGAAAAGAAGAGGCTATACCCAATTGGTTTTGTCTGTTCCAAAGGTTGGTTCGCATAGACACCCTGGAAGGAACCCAACTGTTTGAGGTCCATATAGAACAAGAGGGGCAGTCGTCATTAGAGGGTTCATCGAGACTAGCAATACAAGAATCTCTAGCCGAAGTGTTGCCTGAAAGTCCCTTGTCAATGGCTGACCAAGGAAACGGGGTAGAAGAGTTTAGGCAGAACATGGTCGCTATGGACACCCAGTTTAGACAATCCCTTGCTGGTGTGGATGCACAACTCAAAACCTCGGTTGCGTCCATGAATATGATGATGGAAACCATGCAAGAAATCTGTGACAAGCTCCTAACTAAGCCTGACCTGCCTAAGAGTGAGACGCCGGCGAGCGAAACACCGGCAATGGATCCCAATTTAGCTGCCCTTATGGCTAAGATTGGTAAATTGGAGGAGTCTGTACAAGAAAATAAGCGGCTGGGAAGAGGGGAAATCGATATGAACAAGTTATGCTTATTCCCCAATGTTAAGTTACCGGAAAAATTCAAGGGTGTGGATTTTGCAAAATTCGACGGTACCGGAGATCCAAAGATGCACCTCCAAGGGTATGTCGGTTCTCTCACCATGAGAGGAATCGAAAAGGAAGCCATGGCCCAATTATTTCATGAGTCTCTATCAGGACCAACCATGTAGTGGTTCCTTTGTAACAACTCCGATTTTCAGTAAATAAAAATCTCGTTGATTATTTTAACGACTTTATAAATTTCTTATTTTCTAATAATCCGTCATAATTAGATTTATTCGATTCAAAATCTAACTTCATTATGCCATGCGATTTAGTCATTCTCTAAAGACAAGTGAGTTAGTAAACCCTAAGGAATCCTATTTAGCAAGCCTAGCTAGCTTCTAACTAATCGTTAGGGTAGCCTAATCGAACCTTTGATCTTCGTGAACCATTTGAACCTTAAGTGAGACTTTGACCAAAGTCAACCTTTGATCTATTACCCATTGGACGATAAATACTAGGATAATCTTTATCCATTGGACCATAGGTTTACACCTAGGATATTGTGACTAGATTGCTAGGTACACTTTATATGATTATCTATTACTTACCATCTTTACCCATTGGACGATAAAAGTTAGGAGAATTATTAACCATTGGACAATAGGTTAGTCTTTCTACCTAGTACAAGATCTATTAGTTTAATTAGATTCACCATGAGTCATTGTACTATTATAGATAGATTATATAAGTTTAGTACTTCCATCCTTTATCCTTTGGTTAATAAATGTTAGGAGAATTATAGTCCATTGGTCCATAAAGCCAAATCAAGCTATAGTACTAGGTTAAAATTAGTTAATTCCTTCCTAGATATGATATGTACTTATTTAATTAAAGTATGTGATATGTATATGTCATCCTAGGATACTATGTATTAGTATATAGTTTATAAGTACATAGGTGGCATTTTGACTTAGTTTAATAGGGAATTTTGACTTAAAAGTCCAAGATGAGATCATAGGGTACATTGTCCTTTTAGTTAGTCTTCCTATTATATGTATATGTTCCAACCAAGGGAGGAGAGAGAGAGAGAGAGAGAGAGATAGTGTTGTACCCTTCTTGATCTTCTTCTACCAAAAACCCTAATTCTATATATATAAGTACTTGTACTTATGGAAGAAGAAAAATAGGATGACATAGGTTAGATTATTAGTACTAGATTTACTTACACACAATCCTTACTCTTCCAATCAAACCACCAACCCTTAGTCCTTATATGCTTAGGTGTCCATTGGACTAAGAGAGAGAGAGAGAGAGGCCGAGAGAGAGGCCGAGAGAGAGAGGGAGAGAGAGTGTGATGTGTGTGACTAGTGTACTCACCATATCTTCCTACATCATCTTCTTGCATCACCATGTACTACTCAATCTAGGGTTTCTTATTCTTTCAACCCTAAAGGACCACCATATCTAATTTTCTTATTCTTTCAAAGTACTAGACTAGACACAAACCCCATTAAAGAAACTTAAACCTTGTCCTAGGTTAGAAGAAAGAATAAGGGAAAATCTTGTAGTCTTTCCAACCCTTGTACCTCCATTGGACCAAAGAGAGAGAGAGAGAGAGAGAGAGAGAGAGAGAGAGAGAGAGAGAGAGAGATTGTGTGATGTGTGCAAGTGTACAACCAAGCCTAGTCATGTCCTTTAGCTCAACACCTCACCCAATCTAAGTACCATCAAATCTAGTCAATCTATTAACCTTTGGATAACAAATGTTAGGGGAAATGTTGTCTCTTGGATAATAGACCAACCTTGGCCTATAAATAGCAAGCCATTCAAGCCTTGAACTCACACCTTCAAGCATTGCTCCAACTTCTCTCTAGAAAGTCTAGTGTTCTTGTTGTTCTTACTTAGTTCTTAGTTGTTCTTGAGGTTCTTCTCTAGTTCTTCAAGAAACTCTTCTAGTGCCGCCACTAAACCACCATACAACCACCATATCGATCCAAAAGTTCTAGTAGCTTTAGTCAAGATCAAGTTTCGAGAGAAACCTTTCTCTTTCGAAGCTATCGAAGTCATTCCTAAGCCGTTACTTCGTCCGACGTACTATTTTCCTAATCCGTAGCCGCCTACCGCCAAGAAGAATGGTAGATATTCTATATCTACTCTTCTCTACATATATGTAGAATACTCTTTACGCCCTAGCTTGAAGTATAGTATAATTTTCCTATACTTTCCAAAAATCTAAGTATAGCGTATTGCATGCGTATTTCGAGATGATGATAGATTATTTCAAGCCTTTGAAATCTTAAGCATACGTAGATTATCTTAGCTATTTTCCTTAAGCATGATTAGAAATGTTTGGAAGTTGTTATCTTGATTAACCCTGGCATGATTAGCATAACGTTAGAAACACTCAATAAACATATGCTGTTTTGAACTTAAGAAAGCATGATTTAGGATTAAGCTATGGTGATTTCATTTTGATCTTAGAATGAATGTGAGCATGATTATGTGATTACTTGACTACTTGTTGTTGATAAAGCATAAGTGATTTATCACTCCAAAGGTGTCCGTCCATGTGGCACTATGCTTAACTTGTGTGATTAAATGTTGAGTATGATGATGTGATAAAATGAGCATGCTATCTAATATAGAGTTGAATGAACTTGCTAGTTTAGTTTCAAGATTTCTTAAAGTGTGAAAGAATTACCGCGGAGTCAATGCATGCAAACGAGACACGAAAACCGAGAAAGTAGAAACATGACACCTAGGGTGTGGTTAAAGAAAGGAAGGGATTAACCTGCGGAAAATATTTTGAAATTACATAATGACCGGACTTGGTAGTCATTGTGTAAGTGTTTGTGAAAACCGTAATGTAGCCGGACTTGGTAGCTCATTGCAAAGATTTCCAATGGGGCCGGACGTGGTAGTCTCATGTGGAAATATGGCTTGATTCTCCGCGAAAAGGAATCAATGCAAGATTGAAAGAGAATGGATTTAGAAAACCATGATTGGCCGGACTTGGTAGCCATCGTGTGTGTTACTAATGGAGCCGGACTTGGTAGCCTCATTAGTAGCAATTTGCGAAAGAAACGTTGGAAATTGTGATTTTGATAAAGGTGAAAAAGTTGACACGGTCTACGATGAGTCGCGTAGGAGAAACACGAAAAGACATGACACCAACGCTAAAAGATATCGAATGTGGATGTATCATTGCTTAACTATGTTGTTGAATGAGCATGTGTAATTGTTTATATGCTTCCTTGCTTTAAGTTAAGAGTTAGTGGGTATAGTTTATTCTATTGAGCTTGTAGCTCACGGTGTTACCTTTTTGGTGACCCTGACATATTATACTGGGGGCGACGCTGGTATAATGTGTCAGAGTTAATTGACGAGCAAGGTGAACAGTACGCATTGGAGGCTTTTGGAGCCGAAGAGCTTGCTAGGATGGAGGAAGGAGCGGAGTAATAGAATACCCTAGAATTTCCATCCTTGTGTAATAAAAAGTACTCTAGTAAGACTTATGTTGTAATAATGAGCTTGACTCTTAGCCTTTTTATTCAATAAAATGTTTAATTAACGAACCCGAAAATGGGGGCGTTACATCCTTACTCTCGAACCCTCTAAGAAAAGGACTTGGGAAGACATTGGGACAGCATTTGTGGCTCAGTATGATTTCAACGTCGACTTAAAGATGACCACAAGAGAATTAGAAAGTACCAAGATGGGTGAGAAAGAGAGTTTCGCTGATTTTGTAAAGCGTTGGAGAGCCAAGGCCGCACAAATGTAGAACAAACCGGATCTGAAGGAACAAATACGGATCATCACCAAAAACCTGCCAAGCTCGTTTGCCCCGTACATGGTCCTTTCCCAAGCCGCCCCAAATTTTGAAACTTTCTATGACTCAGGTTTGGCTGTAGAAGAGGCCCTACGAGATGGTACGTTGGAGAAAAAGGAGTCGGGGTCAAAATCCAAAAGAGCATACTCAGGAAATAGCAATGTCCTCTTCGGGAATACCAATCAGGCTGGAACTTCATCCACCAAGCCGGCAGAAGTGAACCAAATTTCTGAATAACCAAAATCCCAAAATCGAGTCTTCACTCAGTTCAGCATTCCTAGGTCCGCTTTACTTAAGAAACTTACAGAAGTAGGAGTGTTGAAATCTCTCTCACCACCACAAACCATCCCACCAAACCTGAACCAAAATGTCTACTGTGATTTCCACCAAATGCTTGGCCACACAAACTCCATGTTACTTGGCCTGCTAGACCTTGGGCAGACTGGGTAACTCTGTTATCAAGTTTTCAGGGCAAAACTCTCAAAAGTGTAGTTACTAGATTGGGGTTTACAGTAACTGTTTATCATATCTGGATTGAAAGAAATTTGGGGAAATTCCAGAATCAATCATGTACTTGGGAGATAATTGTTCAAAAAATTTGCAACATGGTGAGAGCACGGCTTTTATCACTTTCTAATTTTCCCCATTCACAAGCAGAGTTGATTGTAAATGAGTGGAATAATGTTGTGAGTTAAGTTATTGTAAGCTAATGTACTTTGCTAGCTGCTTTTTTGGTTGGTTGTATGTTTCATATGGGCAGGTTCAGTTTCTGAGCAGGTTCATATCAGTTGAGGACCTAAGCCATTATCCCACCATTGCAGGACAAGTACTAGCAACATCTGCTGGATTTCTACAGTAACACAATCAGAACACCGTATGGAACTCCTATTTACTTCTAGTATTCAAGTAGTTACCTTATTCCTTGTTGAATGTTGAGGTGATATACAGATTGTGAGTGTCTCCTATATTATGTTTTGACCTTGTGAGTTGTGTGCTTGAGACCCAACATTTCTTGAGAAAGGAGGTAATAATTAGTGGGGGAGTCATGTGAGGTTCAGTGGAGGGAGAAAGTGGTCTGTTCTCTGCTGTGTGAGTGGGAGGAGAGAGGTTTCAACAGCTCTGATCATTGTGTGGTTAATGTTGCTGCAGCTGCTATCTATTACTCTGAGCAATCAACCAACAGTTTTGTCACTTTTGGCTATTTTGCTTATGCTACTGAAATCTTCATTTTGGTGGTTTTCAATTTTAATATGGGCTGTTATTGCTGCTGTTATTGCCAGGATCTCAAGTTATCTGTGCTATTATGGTGGTAGCTAGTATCCCATATTCTGCATTTCTCATTGGCTGCATTCATTTAGCAGCTAGCATCACATGTTCTCCATTTGTTTTTGTTGACCTAACCAATAGGGGTTGTCGTTGGGATCTCCCTTCGCAGAGGGGGATGTCCTCTGCATAGTCATTAGATGCACTACTGGTTCAGTCCTGTTTAGTTTTACTGTATCCCTTTTATTTTGTCAGTCCAGCTTGTGTGATGACTTGTCAGTCCAGTTTTGTGTGATGGCTGCATGGCTGCATGTCTGATCTGTCTGATCCTGTTCAGTTTTACTGTATCCCTTCCAGCTTGTGTGATGGCTTGTCAGTCCAGTTTTGTGTGATGGCTGCATGGCTGCATGTCTGATCTGTCTGATCTGCTGTAACCGTCTGATCTGCTGCTGTTGTCCAGCTGTTGTGGTTCACTTGTGGCAAGCTGCACAGGTTGGCCGTATGCCTTTTATTAGAGGGCTTGTCTTGGTAGAGGGCTTGTCCCTACATGTGTAGCTACCATTTCTGCTGCTGCACCCGATTTCTGCTACCATTCGAAGTCTGCTATCTGCTTGTTGTGTTCAGTAGTTCTGCTGATGCTTCCTATTATTCTGTTCAGTAGTTTTGTGCTATTGAAGTTCAGTAGTTCTGATATGCCATTGAAGTTTACTTTGGCACATGGCATAGTGCAGCTGTCCTGTCTGCTTCTGAAGCTGCAGAATTGAATCAAGTCAAGTTCTGAAGCTGCTATTCTGAAGCTGCAGTTTTAGGAGAGTGAAGTTCAAATGGTGCCAATCTGTGACAGCTTTAATTAGGAAGTTCAATATGCCAATCTGTTTTCTGTTTTCAGTTTAGTTGGTTGTATCCCAGTGATGGTTGCACATTGTGTAATCATTTGTCATTTGTTTTGTATCCCTCTGTTAGATGGATAGGAAACAGATGCTCTATTTACTTCTAGTCCTATGTAGCCGTTTGGCGTAGGCTTTCTCTTTTGTTTTCCTTTTCTTTTTTTTCCTCCTGGGGTATGCCCCTTGTAGGCTGTATATTCGGTTATCCCCCTTTTTATTTCAAGCTGATTTACCCAAAAAAAAAATGCTTGGCCACACCACTGACAATTGCATCCGCCTCCGTCATGAGATCCAAAATCTCATTGACAATAAAGTCATTGATACCCCTCCTTCAGACAAACCAAACACCATGACAAACCCCTTGCCACAACATAACACCCCATTCCACATTAACCAAATTACCCAAACCAAAAGTCAAAATGTCCAGGACTTCGACCCTACCCTTTTCATCATCCCTGATACCGAACCAAAGCCTATTGTGGAAATTCCCGAAGAGACTGCTCTCTGCTTCCTTTGGGAATGGGGAGATTTGATTGCTGATTGAGAGGAATTCGAGGCCACCAACTTTCAAGGTGGCATGGACCCATTGTTTGAGTCTGGATGGGAAATTGACTGACAAAACATTCACGCTGACCCTCTTGATGGGTTTTCTTTGTACATGATGTTCGAAAACCAAAACGAGAACTTTCAAGTCCTTCAAGGGATGCCTGAATGGGGATGGGACCCAATCCCAGATGAATACCAACTCTTGGCCTGGAATGACCCTCTGGATACCTTTTCTCTACCCATGCTATTCGCAGAAGAGTACCAACCCCAAATGGCGCGGCCTACGATTGGCCCAAGCTTGCCCCATTACAACCAAATTTCCTTAATGACCTCATTGTTAATGATCCATACAACAATGTAGGCCTTGCCCCGTATCCAGAACCGCCAGAACCGGAAGAAAGGGTGGCTAGTAATGAGTTCGACCCAATGGACTACCTGGTGGGTGAAGTTAAATATGAGTCATCTGTCACTTTCCCGAAAGATGCTGATGTCGCCATGATGAATCTGTGGGAAGATGAACCAGGAGCCAAAACAGATCCGTGGGTAAATACGGAAATCATTAACATAAAAGTGGGGAATGAAGAATGGACTGTAAACAGAGCGGTGGCAGAAGCTGAGCAATGGAAGCTCGAGGATCTATGGGAAGATTGGTTATCGCTGACCTGGCCGCCAATCTTCAAGACACCACTATTGGAAACAAGCGCAAGGCCCTCGCTAACTTGTGGAGTGAAGAATCTAAGTACCGTCAGATTGGTCAATTAACCAGGAGTGGTCGAATCTATCAACCCCCTAATCTTCAAATCAGAGAACCCTCTAACCCTCCAGCTCCACTAGCCAAAGAACCTTTTAACCCTTTCATTACCCCAATCAAAGATACTTTCCAACCATTTGCCCCACCAGCCAAGTAACTTTCTCGTCCTGAGAAAAACCCCGAAGGAATGATCAAACGCCAACTTGAACAGACCCAAGCCAAAATGTCTGTTTGGGATGTGCTTGTTCACTCCACCCGCCATCGTGAAGGACTCATTCAAGCCCTCTCTCACCTAAAAGTTCCTTCCACCATAACCCCTGATGAACTCGTAGCACTCATCAAAACCATACGCATCAAACATGCCACAACCTTTACCGATCGAGACTTCCCTGCTGAAGGAACTGATCATAATCGGCCACTCCATGTCACTCTGAAATGCCACAGGAAATGGGTACCAGTAATCCTGATTGATAACGGGTCAGCAATCAATGTTTGTCCACTTCGCGTTGCCTATTGCCTGGGGTACAAAAATAATGATTTCTCTCCATCAGAAGTCAAAGTCCGGGCATATGACAACACCCGTCGGGATCTAATTGGAACCCTCATGCTTCCTATGACTTTTGGACCTTATCAAACGGAGGTGGAGTTTCATGTAGTGAACATTCCCGCTTCTTTCAACCTACTGCTGGGTAGACCTTGGCTGCATGGACCAGATATCATGGTTGTTCCTTCTACACTCCATCAGAAAATTAGACTGGGACTTGGGACCGGAATGCTCACCATTCACGGCGACTCTGGGATTCGTGCTCCTGTTGAAGACAATGCCCCACTTTTAGAAATAAAGCACGGGGAGGAGGACATTGCTTTAGGCGGCTTTTCGCTTGACACCTCTAATTCTGTTTTCACCGTCAAGATCGACAACGACTTCGTCATTAGCAATTTCGCCATAAAATAATGAAGAAAATGTCTTACATGCCAGGTTTGGGATTGGGAAAGAATCTCCAAGGGCCCACACAGTTTGAGGAACAAGGAACTTTAACCCGCATAACTGGTTTGGGATATCACCCTTCCGGAGATAAGAAAGAAAAGAAGGGGGATAGATTGGAGGACTTTTTTGTCAAGGAGGAGGCAAAGCAGATTTACCAGGGGCAGCCGGAACCATTCTGGGATAAGAAAACCAACACATTTCTACCGGGGTTTGAGATATTTGCTAATGATGTCTGGCTAGAAAGTGATGAAGAAACAGAAGCAGTGATCAAGCAGATAAAGATAGCCGACTGGGTTGAGGTCTTTGCTATGGGCAGTCTAGCAACCTTATTTGAGGAAAACGAACCAATGGGTATAGCTGTCGAAGCGGAGGTACAGACGCAGGGGCAGGAAGCCCCCAAAGATCCGACTCCGCTCATCATGGATGCCGCTGGAGATTACAAGAACTGGACTTTCATACCAAGCGCAACCTGTCATGAGTCTAAATCTGAGTCCCTAGAGTCCTCCGAGTCTTCCGAGTCTTCTGAGTCTGTTGAGTCTGAGTTGGTGCCTCTCGGCCCAGCTCCTCAGAGTCTGTACTTTGAATTCGAGTCTACCCATGTGTATGATGCCTCTAAGGCCTCTGCTAATGATGAAATAAATGAATCTGGTTCTGCTTACTTCCCTGACTTTGAAATAAATTGTGTCGACCCTGACGATGAAGAGGTCAATTTCGATGGGAAAATCCCTAAAGAAATTCGGTCCCTAATCGAAAGGAAAGACGAAAGGCATGCTCAGCCCGTAAAAGAAGAAGTTGTTTCTATAAATTTGAGAGATGAAGGAAATCCCCGAATAATTCAGATCGGTTCCGCGCTATCAGAAGAAGAGCACCAAGCTCTTGTAAATTTGCTAAAAGAATTCGAAGACGTATTTGCATGGTCGCATGCTGATATGCCCGGAATCGATCCTGAAATTGTGGAACATCGGATTCCCCTTTATCCTGATGCAAAACCAGTAAAACAGAAACTAAGAGACGCATGAGACCCGACTGAGTGCTTAAAATAAAAGAGGAGGTGACCAAACAAATTAATGCCGGATTCCTGATGGTAACGGAGTACCCCCAGTGGGTCGCAAATATTGTTCCTGTCTCAAAAAGGATGGCAAAATTAGGGTCTGTGTCGATTTTAGGGACTTAAACAAAGCTAGTCCCAAGGATGATTTCCCTTTGCCACACATTGATGTACTAGTTGACAACACCGCTGGGCACGCCTTACTTTCTTTCATGGATGGTTTTTCGGGATATAACCAGATTCTCATGGCCCCAGGAGACCGAGAGAAAACCACGTTCGTTACCATATGGGGAACTTATTGCTATTGGGTCATGCCTTTCGGGTTGAAGAACGCTAGCTCCACCTACCAACGAGCTGCTACAACTTTGTTGCATGACATGATTCATAAGGAAGTGGAAGTTTACGTTGATGACATGATCGTTAAGGCGAAGGAACGAGAAGGCCACCTACCCGCGCTCAGAAAGTTCTTCGAAAGAATAAGAAAATATAGGATGCGCCTTAATCCGGCTAAATGCATGTTCGGGGTCACTACAGGAAAAATGCTTGGATTCATGATTACCACTCGTGGCATTAAAGTTGATCCATCAAAGATTAAGGCCATTTTGGAGATGGAACCACCTCGGACAGAAAAAGATGTAAGGAGTTTTCTCGGCAAAGTACAGTTCATCAGCAGATTCATTGCAAAATTGACTTCAACATGTGAACCCATCTTTCGCTTACTCAAGAAAGGAATACCATTTGTATGGGACGACAGATGTCAGCAAGCTTTTGAAGCCATCAAAGCCTATCTACAAAATCCACCAGTCTTGATGCCACCTGTGCCAGGAAAACCTTTGATTCTATACCTGTCAGTCACCCCGTCTTCAATGGGGTGTATGTTGGCACAGGAAGGAGACGATGGGGTTGAAAGGGCTGTTTACTACCTTAGCAAAAAGATGGTCGGATCTGAAGAACGCTATACCCCACTAGAAAAGACATGTTGGGCACTCGTTTGGGCTTCCAAAAAGTTAAGACATTACATGCTGGCTTACTCGGTAAGGCTGATATCTCGAATGGATCCCTTGAAGTGCTTGTTTGAAAAGCCAGCACTCACGGGGAGGATGGCATGATGGCTGTTGATGCTGGCAGAATTCAAATTAAAGTACGTCACTAGAAAGTAAGTAAAGGGAAGAGCTGTCACTGAGTTCTTGGCCGATTGCCCAGTCGAGGGAGGGGAAGATGCTGAATTCAAGTTCCCTGATGAAGACATAATGGCTATGGCCGAAGACGTGTGGCGGTTGTATTTTGATGGAGCGGTTAATCAGAAATGGTTTGGGATCGGTGTGCTGTTAATTTCACCTGATGGGTGTAGACACCCCAATCTAGGTCTCCGAATAATCTTTAAGTTTCCCCGATGATGAAATAAGGAAAAAATATACCTTCAAGGCTTGGATTGTTGCTCCTTTTCTACTCCTTCTCTAACCTCAAGAAAATCCCATTTTAAACATATAGGGTGGCCCTCGGTTCGATTGCAAAAGAGAAAGATGCGTTTGCTTTGTCAAAAATAACTTTTTCCATGACACACTGAGGGTAAAATGGGCACACATTTCAATGTATAAAATACCTTTGAGTGAAACCAATTGGGTTAGAAAGAGGACTCGACAAGCTTTCCAACGCTTCGAACCGTGCCTAAATCTAAGTTCAGGAGTATCCGGGGCGCCCCCGCGAAGTTTGGTGTGCTGTGCTATCTCGGAATACTGCGCGGCATTCCAGAAATGCCACGCGGCATTTCAAAACGCTGCACGGCATTTCAGAAAAATTCAAGAAAATCACTCCGCCGCACGGTATTTCAATATGCAGCACGGCATTTCGGGAAAAAGTTCTGACAGGTGCAGAAAGTTGTCGGCCACGCTTGCAGGAGGAATGTCTTGGCCAGAAAATAAGTTTTATTCGACCCAGAAGCCACCTCCCCTCTTTGTAGTGCTCATCCTTGGCTCTCTTGCCTATAAATACACCCCCCATCTAGTTGAGAAGCACCCCTTCAACTCCAAGTAAAGTTACTCTGCTATTTTCTAGACTCTCACTCTCTCTCTAAAAATACCCCCCTTGATTCTCTCTCTACAACTCCTTACATCCATCACCACCATATACACTCCTTTCTCTCTCTACATCAACCCACTTGATCTCTCTCTCTCTACACCCATTTACTCACAAGTCTCTCAAAACTCAATCCAAATCAACCTCCACTTTCCATCTTCAAGCACATCCAAGCTTCAATCAAAAGGTATAAATCAAGTTTCCTTGGGATAAACCACATTTAGCTTTGAGGGGAGCCGATCGAGGCCCTTCTCGGTCTTTCTATACCGAGTTTGGGTCTCAAACGAGCTTTATATTCAAAAAGCACAAAAAACAGTTTTCGCACTGGATACGCTACATCGTGCGGTGTTTTACGACACCGCACGGCGTAGCTTATTACTCCGCGCATTATTTCATTTCTTGTACATATTCCTTCTTGTGTTGTTCTGTTTAGTCTGCTTGTTGCTTTTCTGTGCGGGTACATTCTAGAAGCAAGTTTCATATTAAAAGTCATTTTTTTTACTTTATTAAATCTTTTAACATTATTTTACATGATAAGATAAACAAAAGGGTCTCGTAAATCACTTTTCAGAGATTCAAAAAATATAAAAAAAAACTATTTTGCGGACCTATGGTTTGTTTTGTCATGTAAGAGCAAACTGATTCTGGAATGCGTAGATGAGTACACCGCACGGTGTTTTAGTTACACCGTGCGATGTATCCGTTTTGTCGTGCGGTGTTTCACATGATCTTAGCAGTCTGCTATAATGCTGTTATTTCATTTTCTGTACATTGCTCATCCATTTCATACTGTATAGTTTGCACCACAAGCACGCTAATGTGTTATATTAGATCCCATGTCCCTTTCCCGTACATGTTTTAAAGTTAAGATTTTCAAATGATATTAAATCCCCCTTTTAAAATGCTTAGTAGAGACCGGTTTTTACCGGGCGAGCGGGGTGCTTTTTCAACAAAATCTTCCCCGCTTGTAACGTGGCTCCCGGATCCAAAATCTCAACGTTTTCGCTAGATCAAAAGCCTTTTTCTTTCAAATAAACTCTCGGTTTCTCGGATCATCCATCTCAAAAATCCGGGTGGCGACTCTTCGAGCGCTAGAGCCCACAGTGGCGACTCTGCTGGGGACTTTTATTCAATACTCTACTTGTGCTTTTTTTTTTAAAAAGAAAGAATAAAAAGTATTGAATAATCAAGAGAGCCAAGCTTGAAAAACATTTTTCTTGGGGGATTTAAAATCATTTGAAAATCTTAACGTTTTTTTTACACTTTGCACCGCACAAGCCTCGCTAGTGTGTTTCGGCTATCTTGCCCGGTTTACCGGTGACAAGCTCTCCCGGGACGCCTAGCAACCCTTGACTATGATGGGCCATCGTGCTGTTTGACCACTGTCTTGCAATACACTTGACATGGGGTAGTACATCTTGGCTCTAGTCCGGAGAATCCTTCTGAGACCAAAACCAGCCTTTGCACTTGTACATAACCGTAGAACCTTTCCAACTAGGACATGAGCCTATGGTTAGGACTTATGTGTTATACACTGCTTACGTGCTGCATATATCTTGCTCACATGACATATCTCATCATCATGCTACATTGCACATGTATTGCTTGACCGTTAGAGTAGTTCTAGGATTTCTCCCTCCCTCCCACATTTTTAAAAGAAAAGAAAAGAAAGGTTGCTAACATCCGATGAAGAGTTGTGCCCCATGGGACGCACGTTGCTTAATACTAATTAGTCCTTAAAATGAGGCGTTTGGGGGAAATCAATTCTTACTAAGTCTTCGATGCATTTTTCAATCAAATGTTCAAAAAAAAAAAATTATGAAGGAATGGCTAAAGTATTAAGATGTGATACTTACACCGTCAAGGCTAATAGCGCCACATCGCTCACGCCACCTGGTCATAATACTGCGTCATTTTTACCAAGTCATTTCAAAAACGGAAATTGAACCTTCGAAAAAAAATAAATAAAGACTTAGTTTGTTTTGACATCTCTTAAGCTTCGTTATTTATAAAGGATACATTGTCAAAAGAAAATCTGAGGATTGAGGCAACTTTTTCAAACCGTTTTCTGTGAGTCTAGGAGACTTAAAATCTATGGAGTATAAGATACCTCCGGTGTTCGCCGTGCCCGAACGGCCCCTCTGGTCTGGATCTAGCCTTAGGATGTGCTGGTATCTAGGTTTCGGCAACCTTATTGCTTTGTCTCGGATGGTCAAGATAAGGAGATTGGCTCTGGTTCCGAAACATTCGGAATTTAACCTGCCTGACACGACTTACCCGTGGCTGCTGAAACCCTTGGTACAATCATATCCTAAGTGAGATTTGGAGCTGAGGTAGGTCTTAGGATGTAGACGACATCGACGACATTGCATGGGCATGATTCTCGGGCAGAATTTGAGCCACCTTTTTGCTTTACTGTCAGTTCTGAAACATTTGTTGAAGGACTTCACCCAATTGGAACTGTCTGTAAAGAGAAGCTCAGTCACCGGTGGTAATATCTGAAATGATGGGTCAAACGAATGAAATAGGGGAAATCAGGCAGGCTATGGTTGACCTAGAAGATCAACTCAGGCAGTCAATTACGAACATAAATGGTCAGCTCAAGTCAGTCGTCGCCGATGTCCAAAAGAACATGACCATGATGTTTGAATCAATGCAAGAAATCAGTGACCGCCTACCAGCCAAATCTACTCCGAATCCAGAATCATCACTCGCCAGGGATACGCCCATTGCTGATCCCCAAGTGGCAGAATTGATTGCCAAAATCAACAAACTCGAGGAATTTATCCTCAAAACAGAAATGATGGGGAAGAGTGAAATAGGCATGGATCGTTTAAATCTGTTTCCTAATGCAAAACTGCCTGAGAAGTTCAAAGGGATAGACTTTGCCAAATTCAATGGGACTACTGATCCAAAGGCCCACCTGCTAGGGTATGTTGGGTCCCTTTCCATGCGAGGGGTCGAAAAAGATGCCATAGCTCAACTGTTCCATGAGTCACTTACTGGCCCGGCTCTACAATGGTTCCTTTCCTTGGCACCCTCGAAGAAAAAGACGTGGGAGAATATTGGAATGGCTTTTGTGTCCCAATACGACTTTAACTTTGAGCTGAAAATGACCACCCGAGAACTTGAGAACACCAAAATGGGCGAAAATGAGAGTTTCGCTGACTATGTAAAAAGGTGGAGAGCCAAAGCTGCCCAAATGCACAATAAGCCAGACCTAAAAGAGAAGATGCGTATCATCACTAAAAACTTGCCCAGTGCCTTTGCCCCTACATGGTTTTGTCGCAATCGTCTCCCGATTTTGAGACCTTCTACAATTCTGGATTGGCTGTTGAAGAAGCCCTTAGGGATGGTACTCTCGAGAAGAAAGAACCCGCCTTAAAAGGCAAGGGGCTCCATCCCGACAATGTCGAAGTCCTTTTTGGAAACTGTAGATACCCCAATTTGGCCTAACAATTATTTCAAGTCCCACCTTGGGGACCATCCCGATGATGAAATGGATACAGTGATTGCTGATTGCCTTCTTGCGAACCTTAGGACTTTCGGCAAGAACTTTGAGCCACTTAGAGGACCCAATCAGAGCCATACAGCCTTTCAGACAGAAAATACAGAAGCCTAGGAGAATCCATCTGTCAGCCGTAACATCGATCTAACGGCCTTAACATCATTTCCTCACCCGAGCAACCTGTTGCTAGCAAAATCTCCCTGAGAGATCAATCCCTCGGCCGCGAGATCCATCCTTCGGCCGCAACATCCATTACTCGGCCGTGAGATCCATTGCTCGGCCGCCAGATCGTCCTTTTTCCAGACTCTGGAACATTCTGTCAATTGTTTGATCCAACTACACTACCTCTCCGATGCGTTCGGGCCACGTTCAGAGATTGCAACGAAGAGTTTGAATTGCATTACAATTGCAATCGTGCCATTTGATTGGCCGGAGTGAGTCACCAATTGCCTATATAAAGAGGCTCTTGACACACGAAATTCATAAGTGAAATCAATCACCCAAGCTCCGATACTCTGTCAAAATACTCTCCCAAATCCCCTCTTCAAAAGCCCTAACCCCCCGAAGGCCGCCATTAATCCGACGATCAAACCCCGAAGTTCAAACCCTAACCCTAGGGTTCTCAATCAAGCAATCAGTCAATCACATACAATCCAAGGCAATCAAGCAACTGAGGGATCAAGGTGGTGAGGCCCAACGGCCTCTGGTTTGTCTTACTTATTGTATTTATGACTAACCGTAGTGTTTTGATCATCTGTTAATCTTTCTGTCTGGTGTGAGGAAGAACATCGACCGGGGCTTCGATCCCTCGGCCGATACATCAAACCAGGAGGATCCCTCGGCCGTGACATCCATTCACCGGCCGCGGGATCCATTCCCCTGGGACAACTTTTGATTTGTTTTGCTTTCTGATGCATGTTTTATTTATCGCATTGGCTCACCTTATTTACTGTTTAAAGGCTTAAATTAAACAGACTATGTGTTAGAATTAAATAAAGCATCTACATGTCTTATGTTGAACGATTATGGGCCAGTCTCACGACTGGGCAAGGAGGGGTGCCTAACACCTTCCCCTTATTTTACTTTTGGCTCCCGTATCCAGAATCTCTATCTATTTTCCCAGTTTTAATAAACTGGGTGGCGACTCTGTTTTGATGATAATCGCTATCGTGTGGCGATGTTCCTAGCCATGGGAATGTCCACGATCTTGGTTTACGAAGCAAGCAATCAATCAACCAAACAAACGTGATCAATCTATATGGCGATGC
Source organism: Rhododendron griersonianum (assembly GCA_018127125.1). Classification (NCBI taxonomy): domain Eukaryota; kingdom Viridiplantae; phylum Streptophyta; class Magnoliopsida; order Ericales; family Ericaceae; genus Rhododendron; species Rhododendron griersonianum. The sequence goes on along the minus strand of CM030796.1, from coordinate 25,225,981 downwards.
CCCGCTTGGGAGGTGTCTACAGTTTTTGGCGGCTCCGCTGGGGATGTGAGAGCCATAACCAAAAAGTTCAACATAAGACTAATACATGCCTTGCTTAATTCATCTATCATATGCATCGAGCGGGCAACCCGTTGAGTTCGCCTGATATCCCGGCATGACACGGGCTATGTTGGGGGTTCCAGCAAACTCCATCGTCACTCGTACCTAGTGGTATATCAAAAAGGGAATCACCCAATCACCGCCTATGATGGGCTGGTGAGAGGATTGGTGCCCTTTGACAACGGAGGACCCTGAGACTACCAAAACCTTGCATATATTAGAAAGCCATAGAACTTTTCAAACTAAGACAGGAACCTACAGGCTAGGAACCTATTTGCATTTTACTTGCAAAAGTTTTTCCTCACACCCATTGTATATATATATTGTAAAGTTTCTCTTTTGCAGGTTAACCCTTAGGAATCTCTCTAAGTCAAATGAACAGTAGGTAAGATCAACCAATCTAATTAAAACAAAAATCTTTTCAGGAAAATGACTGCTTCACTGTCCACGTATGATTCGCACTTTCAAGTTGTCACCGAGCTGTCTGGCCCGCTCCACCTTGCTGTTGAAGATTTCAACCCCTCTGAATACATCACTCCGGTAAATCAACCAAAGCCTGTGGTGACTATCATTAAAGACATCCATATCATGTTCGCTAGAACGGTTTATGAGGAGGAAGTAGAAGACTTGATTGAAGAAGAAGGGCTTCGCAGGATCCCAATCTATTTTTATGACCCCTATGCACCTACCGACGACTATTGGCCAATAGACGAGGTCAATAACCTCGAAACTGAAGAGGTAAAGGAAGAAGAGTCTGTCGACAACGACCCACTAGACGAGATATCACTAAACCTACTCTTTGATGAGGAGGTCACCAACAATGAAATAAGGGTGATCCACCCCGTCATAGATAGATTTGGTAATTGGTGGGGCTTTGTTGGCACACGAAGAGTCGACAATAGTGACGAAGCAGAGATTGAAGCCCATTTGGAAGAGATAACAGCAATAGCAAATCAAATGGCCCTCTAAGACTTGCAGGGTGACAATGATGAAAGTGTGAATCAAGGTGACAGCGAAGTGCTGATGATCAACCTTGGTGATGAAAAAGACTGCTCTGAATTGATTGTGGATGCTGAAAAAGGGGCTTACCCTAACTGGACCATGGAGCATACCCTAAAATACAAAATGAAAAGCGCTAGTTCTGGTCTTAGTTTCGATTCCAATTCCGACTCCGAGTCGACTCAGTCCGAGTCAAGCTTTTCATCTTTTGAAACTACTAAGTCTAGTGAGGAAAACCTGGTCAAAGCACCAAAGCATAACATTTATTTTGAGTTTGACTCTGAAATGTCTTTTGATAATCTTAGCAATGAGAAGGAAGATTTAGAGTATTTCACTTTGCCTATAATTGACACCAAAGCATAACATTTATTTTGAGTTTGACTCTGAAATGTCTTTTGATAATCTTAGCAATGAGAAGGAAGATTTAGAGTATTTCACTTTGCCTATAATCAATTGTATGGATTCTGACACGCCAAATTTTGAGGAAGAAATTCCAAAAGAGATTCTAGAATTCATCGAGAGAGAGGAAGAAAGGCACGCTAAACCTTTTTCCGAGGAAATAATCACAGCAAACATAGGCTCTGAAAAGGAGCCTAAGATGGTTAAAATTGGTACCACACTATCCCCTCAAGAAAGTGAAAAACTAATCTTTTTGTTAAAAGAATACAAAGATGTTTTTACCTGGTCTTACGAGGACATGCCTGGAATAGACCCTGAAATTGTTCAGCACAAAATTCCCCTTCATCCTGATGCAAAACCAGTTAAACAAAAATTGAGGCGTATGAGCCCTGATTGGGTTTTAAAGATAAAAGAAGAAGTCACCAAACAAATCAACGCCGGTTTTCTCATAGTCACCGAATACCCACAATGGGTAGCTAACATCGTTCCAGTACCAAAGAAAATTGGAGGAATTAGGGTTTGTGTAGATTTCCGAGATCTCAACAGAGTCAGCCCAAAGGATGACTTCCCATTGCCCCACATAGACGAGCTAGTTGACAATACCGCAGGCCATGCATTGCTATCCTTCATGGACAGATTTTCTGGGTATAATCAAATCCTTATGTCTCCTGAGGATAGAGAGATAACCACTTTCACCACACCTTGGGGAACCTACTGCTACCGAGTGATGCTGTTTGGGTTAAAGAACGCTGGGGCCACTTACCAGAGAATGGCAACAACACTACTGCACGACATGATGCACAAAGAGGTTGAGGTATATGTCGACGATATGATAGTCGAATCAAAGGAAAGGGAAGGACACTATGGAGCACTCCAAAAGTTCTTTAAGAGGATTAGGAATTACAAACTACGTCTTAATCCTCAAAAATGCACTTTTGGGGTAACGGCTGGAAAAATGTTGGGATTTCTCATCACTCAAAGAGGAATCGAGGTAGACCCTTCCAAGATACAGGCTATCATGGAAATATCACCGCCTAGAACAGAAAAGGAGGTAAGAAGTTTCTTGGGGAAAGTACAATTCATCAGCAGGTTCATCTCCAAGCTCACAACTACTTGCGAACCCCTTTTCAAGCTACTAAAGAAAGGTACTGACTTTGAGTGGAGACAAGACTGTCAGCAAGCGTTTGAGGCAATCAAAGATTATCTTCAGAACCCGCCTGTACTGTCACCACCTATTCCTGGGAAACCATTGATTCTGTATCTCTCAGTAACGGACACATCCATGGGATGCATGCTAGCACAAGAAAACGACGCCAAAGTAGAGTGCGCCATATACTACCTCAGCAAAAAAATGATGGACTATGAAACGAGATACACTCCCCTCAAGAAAACCTATTGGGGGCTAGTATGGGCCACAAAGAAACTAAGGCACTACCTGTTAGCACATCCGATGGTGCTGGTCTCTCGTTTAGACCCAATCAAATATCTTTTCGAAAAGCCAGCACTTATCGGAAAGCTAGCTAGGTGGTTATTGCTGCTAGCAGAATTCGACCTCAAATACATGACAAGGAAATCAGTAAAGGGAAGAGCTGTGGCAGAATTCTTGGCAGATCATCCTGTGACAGAAGCCGAGGCAGAAGACTTCATGTTCCCCGACGAGGACATCTTATGTCTCTTAGACAACACCTGGCAGCTCTACTTTGATGGAGCATCAAACCAATGTGGGTATGGCATAGGGGTACTGTTAGTTTCCCCAAACGACTCTCATATCCCTTTGTCATATAAACTAAGGTTTGAAGTCACTAACAACCAGACTGAGTATGAGGCTTGTATTGCTGGAATGGAGGCAGCCCTGGAGCTAGGGGCAAAAAGGGTAGAAGTCATTGGGGATTCAAACCTGGTGGTATCTCAAGCAAGAGGAGACTGGAAGGTCAAGGAAGACACGCTGAAACTGTATCACTCCGTGCTGGAAAATCTAATTCCACAATTCGATTCCGCTATCTTCACACACACTCCCCGAGTGAGTAATAGGTTTGCAGATGCGCTGGCAACATTAGCATCTATGGTCGAAATACCTCTAGGATCCACAATGCGGCCACCCATGATCGAACAAAAGGTCAAACCAGCATGCGAATGTACCTTTACCGAGGAAGGTGAAGACGATGGCAAGCCATGGTACGAAGATGTAAAGAAATTCTTGGAAGGAGGAGAATACCAATCCGAGGCCACCTCGAAGGACAAAACAGCTCTGCGGAAGTTTGCCGCTCGATTTGTAATCTGTGGAGGAGCATTATATCGAAGGGCACACTTGGGCCCAAATCAACTTTGCGTCACAACGGAAGATAGTCGTAAGGTAATGGAGGAAATACACGAAGGAATTTGTGGGCCACACATGAATGGGGCAACAATGGCAAAGAAGATCCTGCGGCAGGGATATTACTGGACCACGATGGAGGCCAACTGTGCTGACTATGTCCGTCGATGCTACAAATGTCAAACTCACGCTGATCGCATGCGTATTCCCCCTACGGAATTGTATAGCATGACATCTCCTTGGCCATTCTCCACCTGGGGGATAGACGTCATTGGAAGTATAAATCCAAAAGGAAAATACAAGGATCAGTTCATCCTGGTGGCTATCGACTACTTCACCAAGTGGGTAGAAGCAACTTCTTATGCTACTCTCAAAGCCACTCATGTGGCCAAATTTATTCGCACCAATATCATCTATCGATATGGCGTACCTCACAAGTTCGTCTGTGACAATGGGTCGCACTTCAAAGGAGCGACAAAGAAGCTTTTTGCCGAATTTGGAATACAGAATCATTGGTCATCTACTTATCGACCCCAAACTAATGGAGCAGTTGAGGCTGCAAACAAGAATATCAAGAGGATTCTGCAGAAGACTATCGACACCTACACAGATTGGCCAGAAATGCTACCTTTGGCATTATGGGGTTATCGAACAACTGAAAGAACTTGAACTGGGGCTACTCCCTACTCTCTGGTTTATGGAATGGAGGCTGTCTTGCCTATCGAGCTGGAATTACCTTCGTTAAGGTTTCTAGCTGAGATTGGAATGATCGAAGAAGATTGGGTTCAAAACCGCTACGACGAGTTGGCACTACTAGACGAAAGGAGGCTAAGAGCCTTATACCATGTACAAGGGTATCAACGCCGCATTGCACGAGCATTTAACAAAAAGGTAAAACCAAGGGACATCAAGGTGGGAGACATGGTGCTCAAAGCAATCCGTCGCCACGTTTCAGACCCAAGGGGCAAGTTTAGACCAAACTGGGGAGGCCCCTACCATATCAAACGCATACTTTTTGGAGGAGCAGCATACATTGCAGACTTGGATGGAATGGAATTCGCAACGCCAGTCAACATTGACAAGCTAAGGAAGTATTACCCATGAGAGATGCTCGTTGGGCCGAAAACCACAAGGGTGGGCAGACCCAAGCAAAAATTAGAGCAGCCTGCTAGGCCGAAAACCCGCAAGGGCGGCTTAGGCAAAAACTAAGGCATAAATAAAACGCTCGCTAAACCGAAAACCCGCAAGGGCGGTTTTAGACAAAATTAAGAGCACAAAAGGAGAGGAAAATACCCGAGTGGATCCTAACTAAAAACAAAACAAATCCCCTTTGTTGGAACTACGTTTATGGCCTGATTCCCTCCACGGGATATGTAGGCAATCTCTAAGTTTGAGATCCGGCCACTGCTATCATCATCACTTCCAAAGTTTCTAGGTCTATCCTAAAACATGTTCACTACCAAATCATGGCAATAACATCTTCAAATAAAACGACCAAATGTTTTACTATTTCCAAAGGAAGAAGACAAAGTAAAACCTAAACAATTCTCAGTCTATGAAAGCTAGAATCAAACAAACATCTTTTGAAAAACATAAGCAAAGTGTCAATCTCTAGGTCTTCCTTCTCTTTGCACTACTATCCTCCAAAAGGTTTTTCTTCAACCAGCGTTTGTAAGAACCTGATAGCTTGACAACAAAAGTTCTCAGCAACCTCCTGCATCACTCTATTCGGCCAAAGACGCAGCATATTGCGACGGAAGTTGGCATCATGGACCTTAGAAACAGTATACTCAGGGTCACCCAGGATTGAGGTTTGTTCAGCCCCGAACTGCCTTTGAAAGCGAGCAGGAGAGTAGAAAACGTCTCGAGCAATACCAATCACTGCTACACCAAAATGGTTCATGGTGCTCGCAGTCATGCTCTCAACACCATACTAGGGGCAAACCCATTGAATCCAATCACTTCTGCAAGTCTTCATCCATGCTTCCCAAGCAGCCTCAGTTGGGAACTGTTTAATCATGCGACGCTCCGTGCATTGGTCTGGATTATAAGGAAGTCGCTCTGGTGCATCCCACACCTTTAGCTTCTCAAATAGCCATATCTAGAAAACAAGGGGAAAATTGTGAGTTGAGAGAACATGTGAGTCAAAACAAAAGAGTGATGAGTGAAAAGATAAACTTGACAAATAAACAAACAAAGAGCGAACCTGCAATAGCAATGGACTGCCTGAGAACTGAGCTGTAGGACTACCCTTCATCACGTCTAGACCCATCAAGGTCTCTGCCAACACTAAGCCCGCGAAACTTACACGGTTTCCAAATTTTTTTTTTTTGGGTAAATTAGCTTGAAATTAAAAAAGGTTAACTGAATGTACAGCCTACAAGGGGCATACCCCAGGAGGAAAAGAAAAGGAAAAAAAAAACAAGATTGAAAAAAGTGCGATAACCCATGCACAACCCGCATGGAGAGTGTGGAAGAGTAAATAAGATAATAGAATTGCCATATGTGTTGAGATCATACCCCGGTTGCGCTATCCATCTAAGCGGAAGGATAGTACAACGGGGTATGATATGTAGTGATACGAGTATAAATAACATGAAAGCGAACTACTGCCTGACACAATCCGCCAGGCTAGGAAATAAATAAATAGTCTCGATCAGAAATGACCAAAAGATAACCTTTACTGAATAATAGCAGCTACAAAACACCTCGGCATCGGGGGATTGAACAGCAACAACAGAAGAACTAGACACCAAGAGGCACGAACCGGAGATGACGGCATCCGACAGAGGGCCCAACCCTGCACACCATGCCCTTTCCATCCAGTCTAATACACTCTCATCCAATGTCAAAAGATCACCAAAACAATCCACCCTCATCCAAAACCCAAAGCCACTAGTCTCCAGAGAAGGATTAAAACAAACCAAGATTCCAGTACTCCAACCTAGCACAGAATGAACAAGCATAGCACCCACATCTAAGGAACAGATATTGCAGAGGACCGGGCTCCGAGAAGAGGCTCGATCCGGAGATGCGACATCCGACAAGGCTACCTCCCCAAGTACCTCGTACACCATGCCCAAACCAACCGGTCTAATACTCACTCGACCTAGTACACAAGGCTCACTCTAACCTAAAAGCGGAACAGTACAAGGGCCTCGAAACATCCGCCATTAACAGAGCATTACCTCCGAATCATCTGGCAGCACAAGAGGCACACAAAACTGCAGAAAGAGCCATAACCATCCTTTTCAACTAGTGCATAAACACCAATCTAATATGAACTATCACAGTCACAGTCAAACTACGCTATAACAAACGGCCCAGAGGAGCAAGGAATCATGGATTATAAACAGACCCAGCATAAATGCTACAGCCAAAGCCCCGAAATTGGGCATCCTAATAGTACCAGCCCGAACCCAGGCATAACAAAACCAACAGATGAACCCAAACTCAGTCCAAACAGTGACTGCCCATTGGGTTTCTAATATGGAACATGAGGTCTAGAGAATGATACCTGCCCCCTCGAGGGGTTCAATGTACTGTAGCCCAGCCGCAAACCGGAGTTCAGAGAACCCCGCAAACCAATGTTTTGTGTAGCCCAGCCGCAACCCACTGCCCGAGCCACCACAACCACCAGCGGCTGTTGTGCACAATCCTGGGGTGATGAATTCAGATCCAAAGCAATCAAAACCACTCATCGACTGGACGGAAAACAGCCCATGATAGACCATTGGCATCCAGCACGTGTGCAGTTTCTGAGCCTCAGCTCGAATTAACAATGGCAACAACTGATTACCAAAGAATTTAAAGAGCCGACCACCGCTAAGAACTGCGGCCAGTTTGCATTGATTGTTACATCCATTAGTTCACAAACTGAACTAACGGAAATGATGAAAACTGATATTTACCTCTATAATTCCCGATCTGAACAGTACCTCTCCACTACCCTCCGCCGTGCGCAGCGATAGGGCCAGAGCGATGGTTGACCCATCGACCAATAGGTGGAGGATGTGGGTTGTTACTCTAGACGAGAGTGCAGAGATGAGCGGTGATCGGAGACCGCCGAAAGCCGGAGGTGTACCAGTCATCGGAGACCTCCATTCGTGGATCCCTCCAAGATTGAACACATCCGACAGTAGATTAAAGAGCCCGCCGCTTGAATGCTTGGTGGCAACAGATCGAGGCATCACCAGCCCGTAGCTCTGGTTCTTGAGAGCTCTCAATCGATGAAGAATTTGGTGGGTTTTGAGGCAAGTCCTCCATTCGTCATACTAAACACAGATGAACCACGGGGTGGACTGAACACAGATGAACCTGTTGTAGATGATGATACCTGTTGTAGATGATGTGAAAACGATCCACGGGGTGGACTGAACACAGATGAACCACCAGACAAATTGGTGGGTTTTGATCAGTAGATCCCTTTCTCCAGTTGGGAATCGGTTTATGAAGGACTGAATACAATACACAGAATCAAGAACGAAACTATGTGAACCACCTGAATCGGTGGAAAATGTGTCAAAAATCTGATTTTTGGAAAAGGGGAGTGCATTTCTCTCTCTATTCCTAGAGAGAGAAGCTCTCAACCCCAGCCGTAAAATACACGGTTTCCAATTTGTTGAGCAATGTTAAGCAGTATGGGATCAGTATGACCAGAGGAAGGGCCAAGCAAGTAATAATGAAGGAGACAAATGCACAACGCATGAAAGTATGCAATCTGTTGAGAAACTTGGCGATGAGCCTCAGCTGTACCAAAGCGCTGGATAAACTGAAGAATCTTTAGCTTTCCCTTCACTAGGAAGAATCTAACTTCATGTTTCTGAACTTGGAGTAAATCCTTCAAGAGATCACCTCGGTTGAACAAAGGATTAGGGACAACAAAACCCTCTCTATCCGAATGACCCATGATGGCTGCAAACTCCTCGATAGTAGGACACAATTCCTCTTTCTTAAATCGAAAGACGTGAAAAGTAGGGTCCCACAAACTAGTGGCTGCCCTAAGGAAGGCAAAATTCACAGGAATTTGACGAAGGGAGAAGAGAAAGTCCATGCCAAAGGACTTAAAGTGTAAACGGTCGAGGCCGTTAAAGGAATCCAGCCACTGATCAAGGACTGGTTGTGCCATGTGCAAGGAATTGCTACTGACAATGCTATCGGGTTCGTAGAACGCGTATTTATAGAACTAAGTCGAGTCTTAGTTCGAATCGGAATCGGATTCTTAATCCTCGGTAATTTGTTCGGTCTCTCGGCCGGCACTTCGATATGACGGCCGTAGAATCTATCCATCGGCCCGTGAAAATCAGGGTTGACCTACAAGTCAAACCCAGGCAGACAAAGCGATCCTTCGGCCGCTAGATCGAAGCCTCGGCCGCGTAATCATTAGACCGGCCGCCAGAACGGCTGTTTTACAGATTATTTCCACGGTTCAGTTCGTTTCGCTAGATTAACAAAGTTATTACGTAGAAACAACGTAAATATGGCATACACAATCACATAACAGAGCAGAAGATTTTTGTTTCATATAACGAAAGCTTTTTTTTACATCACAAGGTGGATCATCCCACATTTCCTAAACAAACTATACATCAATTTCCTGTCGAACTAACCTATGCAAGAAGAGAAACAGAAAAACAAAAAAAGGAGGCAGAAGAGGATGCCGAACCCTCTGGTGGTCCGAACACCAGAGACCAGCTGCAAAAAAGAAAAGGATACCCCTGGGGCGATGTATACCAGAGGAGTACTACGGTGCAGAAGGGACACCACGTGGCTCAAAAGAATCACCACATGGCCCAGAAAAATCACCATACTGCGTACCATCGCCACGCCAGGAGCTCCGCGTCACGGAAGCAAGCCACCCATGCAAGGGCCCCTAATCAAGCATCAAGACAGGACCGAAAACAACGCGGTCTCCCTCCGCGCACGCTAGCCATGTCAGCATATCACCCACGGCCCGGACCCGACGGGAATCAAGGAGGAGGAGGCGAAGGATCTTCAGAGAGAATCTTCAGTAGAAGAGGATGGAGAGAGAAGAGGAAAAGATGAAACAAAAAGAATGCCGAGGCCTCGGCTTTATAGAGCTCTGGAAATGAAGCGATTACTCGGCCGGTTCATCGATGATTCGGCCGCCACATCAATTGCTCGGCCGAGAGATCGATCTCCTGTCCCCCTAATCCATTTCCCTCAGCAACATCAGATTTTGCTCAGTGCACTAACTCAAGCCATTGTGGAATTTTGGGTCCATGACCAATAGAAACAAAATCAAGTCAGCCATGGGGGCACCCCCGAGCCAATACAACGTGATCAGAATTAGCCTTGGGGGCATGCCTTAGCACCAAAAATCTCTCCCCACAAACTGCTGGCCGAAGCAAACGAGGACACTCAGCAGCTTTGCTACTTATCAAAAATAGCTCCGTGCCCATGTTCACTCACCTCAACAGCCTTGTTCATGCTATCTTAGTCATTCAGCAGCTCTGCAACCATACCTTGAGCTCGTTATCTTAGCAGCCCTGTGCTTACTATCAATCAATAGCACCATGCTCATTGCTTCAAGCTCCATGCTCACTACCTCAGCCATTTCATTGTCATTTGGTGGCTCTGTTCATCATCAGCAGCTCTACCCTCGCCATCACAGCAACAGGCTCTATGCCCATTATCTCCACAGGCTCGAAGCCATAACAACCATCTCAGCGGCTCGAAGCCCATTATCATAATAGCTCTACGCCCGTGTTCAGTCACTCAGCGGCTCCGAGCCCTCGACTCAGCAGCTCTACGCTCGCCATCACAACTCAGCGGCTCCAGGCCCACTATCTCAATTGGCTCTAAGCCGTAACAACCAACTCAGCGGCTCTAAGCCCATTATCTCAACTGGCTCGAAGCTGTAGCTATCTCAACAGGCTCTACGCCGCCCCAACAATCAAGATATCATCATCCTCAGGCTCTACGCCTGAATGCTCAAAATCTAACATTTTGAATGCTCGAAGCTCTTCGAATGCCCAACCACTGCGTACTGGATGCTCAAGTTCTACACTTGAATGCTCAAGCTCTACGCTTGGATGCCCAACCACTGCGTACTGGACGCTCAAAGCCTGTACTTTGAATGCTCGAATTCTGCCATCCGAATGCTCGAGCTCTACGCTCTGAATGCTCAAGTCCGGAACTTGAAAGAAGCTCTACGCTTATATCAAACACACACGCACGGGCCCGTGCACATTTGCATCAAATGCATTAACACTTTCACATCGAGTCTGCATCATCATATCTGTTCACATCTAACAACCATCATCACACATATACACTCTGCATATCTCTCATGAAACAGGACAACCCTGCCATCAACCGACTCTATGCCTCGGTTTTATTGATCGGTCCAGTACCTCGATCCTTTGGCTCTACGCCAAAATCAAGCTCTAAGCTCACCTCAGGCCCTCGCCTCAAGACTGCAACAGGCTCCACGCCTCAATCCAATCTCCTTAGACCTCATAAAACAGGTTCTACGCCTCGATTCCACCACCCTCCAGGGTCTTCGCCTCATGACCACAGCAGGCTCTACGCCTTAGTTCTAATTGCCCCAGGCTCTTGCCTTGTGACAATGACCGGCTCCGCGCTTTGGTTCCACCACGTCAGAAACCATCACTCCAGGCTCTCGCCTCATGACTACAACCGGCTCCGTGCCTCGGTTCCCTCATCTCCAAAGCTCCGTGCTCTAGTTACTGGCCTTGCGCCCCCCATATCTCAAAACAACCGTTGTCCAATTCATCCCCAGTAGATGGCTTGGATTCCACCCCGACTACATCAATTCCTTCCAGATCATTCGCAAGGATAAGCTACTCTACTGAGCTCCTCTCAGTCAAAGTAAGGATGATCAAGAAAAGCAAATGCACCTGCCGTGTAATGGTCTACCCCAAAATACTAAGGAAGCTCTCCGCAAAAAATTCCCCCGGCAGCTCCACGCTTCTTCAATTATCTTCCGCCAAAACCCTGGCTCAGTCTAGGTACGTTGCACTACAGCTTTTTAAGCCCTAAGGTACGTCTTCTGTCTCTAACCCTCCAAACTTTTTTTTACTTTTCTTTATTGCCCGAACTACGATTGGTCTGAATTTCCTTTGTGGAATACGTAGGCAGCCTCCCGGCCCGACCATAACAAAACCTTTTTCGAAAACCCCTTGGAATAGTGGTTGGAGCAAATTGAGTTGCTTTTTACAGCTTTGACTCTTACTCAAACATGTCTCGCGATCCGTCTGAGCTCAATCAAAGAGGGGCATCTGTAGACACCCCAATTTGGCCTAACAATTATTTCAAGTCCCACCTTGGGGACCATCCCGATGATGAAATGGATACAGTGATTGTTGGTTGCCTTCTTGCGAACCTTAGGACTTTCGGTAAGAACTTTGAGCCACTTAGAGGACCTAATCAGAGCCATACAGCCTTTCAGACAGAAAATACAGAAGCCTAGGAGAATCCATCTGTCGGCCGTAACATCGATCTAACGGCCTTAACATCATTTCCTCACCCGAGCAACCTGTTGCTAGCAAAATCTCCCTGAGAGATCAATCCCTCGGCCGCGAGATCCATCCTTCGGCCGCAACATCCATTACTCGGCCGTGAGATCCATTGCTCGGCCGCCAGATCGTCCTTTTTCTAGACTTTGGAACGTTCTGTCGATTGTTTGATCCAACTACACTACCTCTCCGATGCGTTCGGGCCACGTTCAGAGATTGCAACGAAGAGTTTGAATTGCAATTGCAATCGTGCCATTTGATTGGCCGAAGTGAGTCACCAATTGCCTATATAAAGAGGCCCTTGACACACGAAATTCATAAGTGAAATCAATCACCCAAGCTCCAATACTCTGTCAAAATACTCTCCCAAATCCCCTCTTCAAAAGCCCTAACCCTCCGAAGGCCGCCATTAATCCGATGATCAAACCCCGAAGTTCAAACCCTAACCCTAGGGTTCTCAATCAAGCAATCAGTCAATCACATACAATCCGAGGCAATCAAGCAACTGAGGGATCAAGGTGGTGAGGCCCAACGGCCTCTGGTTTGTCTTACTTACTGTATTTATGACTAACCGTAGTGTTTTGATCATCTGTTAATCTTTCTGTCTGGTGTGAGGAAGAACATCGACCGGGACTTCGATCCCTCGACCGATACATCAAACCAGGAGGATCCCTTGGCCGTGGGATCCATTCCCTTGGGACAACTTTTGCTTTGTTTTGCTTTCTGATGCATGTTTTATTTATCGCATTGGCTCACCTTATTTACTATTTAAAGGCTTAAATTAAACAGACTATGTGTTAGAATTAAATAAAGCATCTACATGTCTTATGTTGAACGATTATGGGCCAGTCTCACGACTGGGCAAGGAGGGGTGCCTAACACCTTCCCCTTATTGTACTTTTGGCTCCCGTATCCAGAATCTCTATCTATTTTCCCAGTTTTAATAAACTGGGTGGCGACTCTGTTTTGATGATAATCGCTATCGTGTGGCGATGTTCCTAGCCATGGGAATGTCCATGATCTTGGTTTACAAAGCAAGCAATCAATCAAGCAAACAAACGTGATCAATCTGTATGGCGATGCCCCGCTTGGGAGGTGTCTACAGAAACAGCAATACCTTCCACATCGGGAATTCCTCAAACGCCAAACCCATTGAAATAAACCAGATAGTTGATAAACCAACCCGCACCTTCACCCAATTCAGCACACTTCTGTCCACACTCTATGAACAGCTCCTCAAAGCCGGTCTCATCAAGCCACTCCTTCCAACTCCTCTGCCTCAAAAGCTTTCAGCTTACCACGACCCAAATGCCTTCTGCGCCTTTCACCAAATGCCCGGCCATGCTACCGATAAGTGTCACCGTCTCCGTCACAAAATTCAAGACCTTATCGATAGCGAAACCATCTTTCCGCCACCAAAGGAATCAAGCACCTTGTCAAACCACCACATCAACACTAGCTCCACTATATTTGACCCCACTCACTATGTCATCCCTGCTCACCTACCCAAACCAATTGTACCCGTTCCCGATGAATCCAGTATTTCAGTATTGGAATTTGAACCAACGACGGAGCAAACAGAATTTAAAGAGTTGAGGAAGGCTATGGAGGAAAGATCCATAAGTTTTCTAAGAATAAGTTCGGGGCAAGGGAACTTCTCTCTCTAGAGAAGTTCTCCTCCACCGCCCAACCCATATCCGGCCAATCCTGGTCCGGCCAACCTATATCCGGCCACCTCTGGTCCGGCCATCTATCACTGCTCCGTTCAGGGGAGTTCCAGTGAACAGCAAGTTCCAATCGGGGCTCCTCAGTTGGGTTAGTCCCAAAACCCGATCTCCTCGATTGGGAAACCACCAACATCATCGGAGTCTCCGACCAAATCAACACCAGAGGAGTTCGTTTCTATGGGTTTCAACCCAATAAATTCCTTCTCGGAGGCCCTTCATCCAAAGGTTTTCGATTGGATGCCCAATCGATTAGCATCGGAGCTGGGGCAGAGGTCCCCTACGGGCTGAACTGGTTCTGCTCCGACGACTGGAGGATGACCGGAGGACCAACGTACTGGTTCAAGGTCACTACCATTCTAGATCTACTCGAGACTTGAGCAAGCTGGGTTGGCAGCCTCGGAGCACCAGGCCAGGCTAGCTGCCACTCCCAGGCCAGCCCGGTATACCTGGTTAGGCTGGAAAACACAGTATCAATTAATTATCAATCCTTGTTCAATATGAGCTTTGCATATGGTTATTTACTATTAATTTGTTGCTGGACTTAAGGACCAGTTTACTGTGATTCTCTGAGAACCTCGATGGGCAGTCACCTGTTGGACTGAGATCGGGTTCGTTCAAGCTCTTGTCGAGCCTCCTTATATCCCTAGTTTCTTTGCTTATTTAGCCCGGTGGTTGTGCATAGTAGTGGTCGTGGCTATCGTTGATTAGATTAGAGTCTGTGCTGATTGAAAGGGGTAGCTTTGCGGCTGCCATTGATTAGATTAGTGGTTGGATTCTGATTGAGCGAGGTAGCTGCCGGGGCTGTCATTGATTAGATTGGTGGTCGTGCACTGATTGAAAGGGGTAGCTTCGCAGGCAGTCAGTGATTAGATTCGTGGTTGTGCACTGATCGAAAGGGGCTGCTTGGTTCACCTGCGGTTCGAGTGGCCACTTCTTGTGGTCCTCTTTCTGTCCTTCTTTTAGTTGGTAGCGAGCCTAGGGGATTAGGTTGAGGGTGTAGTAGTCTGGGTGGAATGGGCGTGGTGTGTAGGGTACTTGGCAGGGTAGCCTTGTCGGATGCCGACATCTCCAGTTTGAGCCTCTTCTCGGTCCCTAGTCCCTCTGTAGTAGCTGTTCTCTTAGAAGTGGGTATTATGCTTGCTCTTTGGGTTTGTTGGAAGTATTAGGTTCTTGGTTTGCTTATCCCAACTCTGGAGGTTATGGTTTTTGGTAGTTGGTTGAGTGCTGGTTGTTTTGGCAAGCCTTAGGCTTGGATGAGGGAGTATTAGGCCGGGAGGATTGGGCGTGGTGTGCAGGGTACTTGGCAGGGTAGCCTTGTCGGATGCCGTCATCTCTGGTTCGAGCCTCTTCTTGGTGCCATGATCCTCTGTAGTAGCCGTTCAGCTTCCCTTGAAGCCGTATTATTGTGTTGCTGCTTATCCTCAGTGTTGGTTATCATGTGGTCACCTCTGACTGTGATTATTTATTTTATTTCCTAACCTGGCGGGATGTGTCAGGTAGTAGTAGATCATTTACAACTATTACTAATTGTATCACTTAATATCATACCCCACAACGGGGATATGATCTCAGCATACATGGCATTTTTTGTTATGTTATTTACTTTATCTTACTCTCCATGCGGGTTGTGCATGGGCTATCGCACTTTTTCCAATCTTGTTTTTTCCTTTTATTTTCCTCATGGGGTATGCCCTTGTAGGCTGTACATTCGATTAACCTTTTTTAATTTCAAGATAAGTTAGCAAAAAGAAAGAAAGAAGGGCTATGGAGGAAATGGGCCAGAAGATGAATACGCAAATGATCCAAATAGAGGTTTTAACACAAAAGATGGATAGTTTCCTCACCTTCATAGTCTCGGATCCAAATCTAAAGCAAAATGCTAAGGAAGACATGGATGAAGGGCATTCTCCCCCAAAGATGAAGCTCTTTGAAATGTTCAAAGGCCTAGCCGAAGCAAGCAAGGCCGGCATACAAGCAAAGATTCTGGTACTACAATGAGCCCTCAACTTAACCGCAGCGCCAAATCAAGAACTTCATCCCGCTTCTCCGCACCCCAATCCATGGTTTATGGGGAGCTCCTCAAAGCTGGCCTCATTAAGCCACTCCCTCCAGCTCCTCTACCTCAAAAGCTCTCAGCATCCTATAACCCCGGTACCTTCTGCATCTTCCATCAAATGCCCGGTCATAACACAAACGACTGCATCCGCCTTCGCCATGCTATCCAAGACCTCATTGACAACAAGGTCATTAAGGCACCTCTTCTACCAAAGTCAGACTCCGTGTCTAAGCACAATCCTTGCATCAACGCCGCCTTCTTCACCAGAGAAGGGTAAACCATCAAGAGCCATGCAACGATCCGACCTTCCACGAGTCTGGGAGTTTTCAAGCTCTGAGTCCTTGTCCTCTAAATAACCATTTTTGTGTTTGAGTCAGTTTGTACCTCGAGTCTTTCATGCTTTCACTGTTGTGTCTGTGTGTTCTCAATTTTAAGTCTGTAAGAGTCAAAAAAAAAAAAGAAAAGAAGTGTCAATTTCGTAGGCCTGAACTACGTTGTGACCTGATTCCTTTACAGGATACGTAGGCAGCCTTATCATGAGGCCCGGTCACGAGCATTCAAGTCAATCCTAAGGTTCGGTCATGGTCTTTTGAGTCAAAACCCTAGTGGTCGGTCGCTGTCTTTTGAACGTCGCATCTCTGTAATAAACTCAGAGTTTTGAAATTGTTTTCCACCATCAGTTGAAAATCATGATAATCACTTCAAAATACGAGATGATTTTTGATTGAACCATTCACCCCAAGCAAGAAGAAGAATTTCAGGGACCAACTCCCGATGCTATAAGAAGCAATGTCGTGACTCTGAAAAGGCTCGCTAGGTCAAAACTTCAAAATTTGACCTAGGCAAAAGTTAGAGCATGCAAACAAAAGCCTCTCAATGAAGCATCTAGGATTCAGTTGTTAGGTTGCGCAATCCAAAATGAAGAAAGGCCATCGTTTCTTTCATCCTACTCATAAAGATATATATTTTGATAGCCCCTTTTGAGCCCTAATCAAATTCTTTGAACCCCAGCTAGCCAGCTATCCCCAACATCGGGGTGAAATGAAAAATAAAAGTGCCAGAAGAAACATTGAAATTCAAAGCATCAAAAGAGTGAAAGTGCCAGACACATCGAGATTCAAAGCATCAACAGGATGAAAGTGTTAAACACATTGAAAGGCATGAGAAATCAAGAGAAAACGCCCACCAAAGCAAAGGGGCATAAAAAGTTCAAGGATAGCTGCTAGCTTTGGAAACCCAAAAGAAAGTGAAATTTTTGAGCCTAATATCCTTTCTTTGTCAAGCCCAAACCATGGCCCACATTACAACCCAAAAAGTCCTTTCAGATTGGAAAGCGCAATTTGATAGCAAGAACCCTAGGCGTTAAGAGGCATGATCGAAAATCAATACATGGAGAAAAGTCAAAGCATTACTCAAAGCAAAAATTCAAACTGGGGCCATCATCAGCAACATGGTGCACGGCTCATGATAAAAACTCTCCTGTTTTGACAAAACAAAATCGAAAATTTGAATGAAAATCAATTGATGGAGTAAAATGATTTTGAATTTCCAAAAGGAGAATTCCAAGAACCTGGGCATGTTCGCCATTTCAAAATAGTCAAACTCTTCATCCAATCAGGGGCCCCATTCGAAAGTCGCTTTGTCTTTCTCTCCCTCATTTGCGTCAACGTAGTCTTGTCAAGATCCACCCCTTTTACCAAAAGTCAAAAGAGTCATCTCGGTTTGGTCAATTCTAGACTCGTGGAAGTCATTTCAACGCATGGAAGAATACCACCCCTGAGAGAAGCTCGTTGGGCTGAAAACCGCAAGGGCGGGCAGACCCAAGCAAAAATTAGAGCAAAAG
The DNA here is from genome assembly GCA_018127125.1 of Rhododendron griersonianum. Lineage (NCBI taxonomy): Eukaryota > Viridiplantae > Streptophyta > Magnoliopsida > Ericales > Ericaceae > Rhododendron > Rhododendron griersonianum. The sequence goes on along the minus strand of CM030796.1, from coordinate 25,208,043 downwards.
CCTGCTAGGTCGAAAACCTGCTAGGTCGAAAACCCGCAAGGGCGTTACGCGTTACGCGTTTGAGTTTATTCATAATTCAAAAACTCAAGGGGGCGTTACGCGTACCCCTTGCAACTAACGAATCAATAAAAAACAAAGGAATTTTATTCGTAATTCCCACACAATCACGATGTGCATCCTATCACAAAATCAAATAAATAAAAAATAAACTGAAGTTTTTTCAAACAAAAAACTTCCTCAAGTTGTGGACATTCCATGGCCTCGGCACCGGGTTCCCGTCCAGGTCCGCCAAACGATAAGCCCCAATGCCCACAATCTCTGTGACTCGATATGGGCCTTCCCAGTTTGCCCCCAACTTGCCCTCGTTGGCCACCTTGGTATTGCCGAGTACCTTACGAAGCACAAGGTCTCCAATACCAAATTCTCGGGGGTGGACATTTTTATTGTAGCTCTTCATCAGCTGCTCCTGATACGAGGCCAAATGCACCAGAGCCCTTTCTCTCCGTTCCTCGGCAAGGTCCAGTTCAATCTCCAGGGCTCTGTCATTACCTCCACTTTCAACTAAGGTGGTCCTATTGGTCGGCAGACCAACCTCCAATGGGATCACAGCCTCCGTCCCGTATGCCAATGAGTAGGGGGTCTCTCCCGTAGACCTCCTAGGAGTTGTTCGGTGCGCCCATAAAACGAGTGGCAGTTCGTCGGGCCACTTCCCTTTTGCCTTGTCCAACCTCTTCTTGATCCCGTCAAGTATGGTCTTGTTGGACCCCTTTGCCTGCCCATTACTCTGTGGGTAGGCTGGGGTCGAATAATAATTCCTTATCCCATATTGGGCACAAAAAGCCTTGAACTTTTTCTGAAATTGGGACCCGTTATCCGTAATCAGTGAATAGGGGACCCCAAATCGAGTAATTATGCTCTTCCACACGAACCTTTCTATCATAGGCTCAGTGATCTTAGCCAATGGTTCTGCCTCAATCCATTTGGTGAAATAGTCTGTTGCTACCAACAGAAATTTCCTATTTCCTGTTGCCTTGTGAAGTGGACCCACGATGTCCATCCCCCATTGTGCGAAGGGCCAAGGACTTGTCAAAGGCACCAGATCCTCGGCTGGTGTTCGGATCATTGGTGAGAATTTCTGGCACTTCTCACAAATTTTCACATACACCTTTGCATCTTCCTGCATGTGAGGCCACCAGTACCCTTGGGTTATTGCTCGGTGGGCAATGGACCTACCCCCAGCATGACTTCCACACGTTCCCTTGTGGATCTCGTGGAGGAACTTCTGCACCATCTCTGGGTGCACACAAAGTAAGTATGGACCAGTAAAAGATTTTCTGTACAACTTCCCTTCTGGTGACAGCCAAAATCGTGCAGATTTTGTTTTTATCTTTTGAGCCTCCTTTTTGTCTGTGGGGAGTGTCCCATCTCGTAGGAACTCCACTATTGGGTCCATCCAACTTGGTCCTTGGTTCACGTCCAAGACCAACTCCACACTTCTTCCGATGCTCGGCTTAGCAAGATAATCTACTGCCACACGTCTTTTGAATTCTGTTGGTACAGCTGCAGTTAGTGGAGGGAGTCAGGGGTGCTTTTCCCTTTGAGTGTGTGAAAAGTTGAGTGGGAGGTCAGCTTTTTTTTTTGGGGTAAATTAGCTTGAAATTAAAAAAAAGGTTAAGCGAATGTACAGCCTACAAGGGGCATACCCCAGGAGGAAAAGAAAAAGAAAAACAAGATTGAAAAAAGTACGGTAACCATGCACAACCCGCATGGAGAGTGAGATAAAGTGACATATGAAATACAAATGGATCTGAATAGAACCATGAAATAAATGAGGTGAAAAATGAAGTATGTACTGGCACAACCCGCCAGATTAGGAAATAAAGTAAATAAGGTAGATAGTCATGGTCAATGATGACCACATGATAACCAGCGCTGAGGAGAGATCCTCCTCCTCGTAGGCTGGACTAAGAAATCCAAGAGCCATGTCTTCCTTCACCCCAAAGCTAGCATAATACCCACTCAACAGAAGTCAACTACTACAGAGGGACTCAGACTGAGAGAGGCTCGTCCTGGCGATGTCTGCATCCGACAGGGCTGCCCTGCTAAGCACCCTGCACACCACGCCCAATCCAACCAGACTACTACAACCTCGCCCAAATCCCCTAGGCTCGCTAACGACTAAAAGCGGAACAGAACGAGAGGCCACCAAAAGTAGTCACTCGAACCTCAAGGGGACCAAGCTGCTCCTTTCGATCAGTGCAAACCACCAATCTAGTCAGAAACAGACTGCAAAGCTACCCCTTTCGATCAGTGAGAATCCACCAATCTAGTCAATGATATCTTCGGCAACTACCTTGCTCAATCAGACTCCAATCATAATCTAATCATCGATATCCATAGTTGCTGCTACTGCGAGACTACCCCTTAACTAGAACAGAATCTAATCTACTCAAAATAGCCACAACCACAAGAATACTACGCAACACCTCAGGGCTAAAAACACAGGCTCAAGGGATATAATGGCTCGACGAAGAGCCAGACCCCCGATTTTAGTCCAACAGATGACCGCCTATCGGGGATCGCAGAGTCTAACAGTAAACTGGCCCATAAGTCCAGCAACAACATGACAGAAGATAGATAAATGCAATGAACATTGCATTGCTTGACAAACATAAAACTTCCCCACTGCCCGGGCCATCCTGCCGGCTTACCTGCCCGGGCTGGCCTCCCATCGGGTGGCTGCTGCCTGCTGCTTGGCCCGGGCTTGCTGCTTGCCCGGGCTAGCTGCTGCTGGACGGAGATTGACTCGAGTTGCCTGGGCATAAGCTGCTGCCTAGCCTCCGCCCGAGCAAAACAAGCATTGACAGCCACGGCTGCCCCCCGCCCGAGCCATTCAAGGATGGCCTGCCCAGGCTGGCTGGTTGCCCGGGCTGGCTAGAAGGGGCTGGTAGGCCGCTAGGCTGGCCACGCCAGGCTAGCTGAATGGCTTGATGTTGATGGCCACCGGAGGAGGTGAATCACCCTCCCACGATTGTGAATGAGCCATGGCTGTTGAGCCACGGCGGTTGGAGGTTCCTTGGCCGGATGCCTGGCTGAAAAGAGCCATCACCGGCGACGGGTTGAATTTGGATTGATAGCTCACCGGAGGCGGGGTTGGGGCTGGAGGAGAAGGCCGACGGCTATTGAACCACGGGTACTGATCCACGGGTGTTGAGCCACGGCTGGGGTAACTGTACTTGTAGAGCTCAGTGGTGATTCAGCCCTGCTGCTGTGCCACTGTTCGAGCACAAATTGAAGCAGCAAGGTCATCTTCTCCGGCGAGGACTGGTAGACAGAACCGGACCCATAGCATCTCGACCCATGAAAGCTGCAGCCATGGCTGTCCCTCTGCAGCCCTTCGGTGCGGTGAGGATGAGCGGTGGAGGATGATGGCCAGTGGCTGTTAAGCCACTGCTGTTGGACCAGAGGAGGCTGGCTGCTGATGATGGTCTCCACGGCGGGCAGGTCACCACGGCAGAGCATGAGCTGGCCACCACGGTGACTGCCGCGCCCGGGCTGTGATTGGCCAATAATAGCCATAGACTTTCAGATCTGCCCGGTGCAGATCCCAATAAAGGTAAAGGTACCCGCCGGTGCACGGCGGGGTTGAGGTTGGATCAATTCAGCCACGGGGCTAAGCTGCTGTACTGGCCTGGTCTGGACAGCCGGCTGTGAGTTGAATGGCCATCGAAGGCCAGCTGTGGACTGGCCGGTTGGAAGGCCGCCGGCTGGAGCTTGCTTGATTCTAGATCTGAGATGTAGAAGGGCGGTGGAGGAGAGCCCCTGTCGTGCGAGGGGCTCCCTTGCCCCATCGGAGATGGAGTTGAACGGCCGGAGGGGGGCTTTCTCTCTCCCTTCTGCCACTTACTTTGGCCTCCTTGCTGTTGTTACCGGCGAGATCCCGCCGGAAATGGTGGTGGCAGACCGGAGGGAGCTTTCTCTCTCTAGGTTAGAGAGAGAAGCTCACTTCTCGAAAGTGTCTAGCAGATCTCTGGCGGCCATCACGTAGGCAGCCATCTTCTCGTTTCGAGCCTTGTATTCCCCGGACAATTGATTCACCACGAGTTGTGAATCACAATGTACTCGTATTCTTTTTACCTTCAGGGTCTTTGCACTCCTTAGCCCTGCCAAGAGTGCCTCATACTCTGCCACGTTATTTGAAGCACTGAATCCCAATCGAAGGGACAACTCCATCATTGCTCCTTCAGGAGGGAAGAGTACTACCCCAATTCCTGATCCTGTATTACACGAAGAGCCATCAACAAATAATTTCCATTCCATGGGATCTTGTTCAGCCGGAGCTTTCTTCTTTCTCGTTGTTTGCTCCTTCCCCTGTTCCTTTCCCTGCTCCTGTCTCATAGGAGGCTGGGGAGCCACCGTGGGCGAAAACTCAGCTACAAAATCTGCCAGAACTTGCCCCTTTATTGCGGTGCGCGGCTGGTAGTCTATGTCGTACTGGCTTAACTCGACCGACCAAGTTGAGATACGTCCCGAGAAGTCCGCCTTTCGTAGCAAAGACTTTAACGGGAATTCAGTATAGACCACAACCCTGTGACTCTGGAAATAATGGGGCAATTTTCTCGCCGCCGTCCTTAATGCCAGGACCAACTTTTTGAGGGGCAGATATCTCGTTTCTGCGTCCAGCAATGTCTTTTTTTGGGTAAATCAGCTTGAAATAAAAAGGGGCTAACCGAATATACAGCCTACAAGGGGCATACCCAAGGAGGAAAAGAAAAGAAAAGGAAAACAAAAAAAGAAAGCCTACGCCAAACGGCTACATAGGACTAGAAGTAAATAGAGCATTTGTTTCCTATCCATCTAACAGAGGGATACAAAACAAATGACAAAATGATTACAACCAATATACGTGATACTGAAATACTACTAGACTGAGGTTCCTAGGTAAAACTGGGACCTCATCAAAACAATCTGGGCAACAGCAGTGATAGCAACAATCCTGAAGGCCTACTACAGAAAACAGAACATCAGTAGCAGCCCCCTTACATCCCTCAGACTACAAAACAGCACAACAGCTGCAACATCCCTCATGCAACCATCACCATAACAGAAATGGCAGATCATAACAGTCATAGCAGACCTATAACAGCATCAAAAGCCATAAACCATGAACAGTAGCAGGCTGATATCTCTAGCAGCCATATCAGACAACATTAAAACTACTGAGACATCAGTAGTGCAGATTACAGCAGTGCAGATCCAAGACAGATCAGTTCAATAGCATGACAAACTGCCACTAAACAATGGTGGCCACTTAAACAGCCACTAAGATCAGGCATTACAAAACTACCAAATAGAGCATCTTCAGCAGGGCTGGACAGCAGAACTGAACAGAACAGCAGCAGCAGGACACAGCCCAGATTGTTTTGCTCACATAATAGATGGGGACTTGCTCGGATCCCTTATCCCTCAATAACACTGCACTCACAGCATGTTCAGAAACTGCTAAGTACAAAGTTAAAGACTCACCTTTTTCGGGTGTGGATAATAGGGGAGCTGCTGCCAAGTACTTCTTCAGGTCTTGGAACGCTTGCTCACACTCTGCTCCCCATTCGTATCTTTCCCTCTTTTTCAGCAATTGGAAGAAAGGTCTACATTTGTCACTGGACCTGCTGATGAATCTATTTAGAGCCGCTGCCATCCCTGTTAACCTCTGGACCTCCTTCGTGGTCCTCGGACTTTGGAGCTTTTGCAACGCAGTAATTTGATCGGGATTTGCCTCTATCCCTCGTATGGTCACCAAATGCCCTAGGAATTTTCCTGAGTTTACCCCGAATGCACACTTCGAGGCGTTGAGTTTCAGCTTATATTCCCTCAGTATCTCAAAGGCTTCCTTCAAATCAACAATGTGGTTCTCCTTTTCCTTGCTTTTGACTACCATGTCATCTATGTAAACCTCCATGGTCTTGCCGAGCAACTTTTTAGCATAATCGTTGCTAACCTCTGGTATGTTGCACCTGCATTCCTCAAACCAAAGGGCATGATGCTATAACAGTACAGCCCCCTTGGTGTGATAAAGGAAGTCTTCTCTTGATCGGGACCGTACATGGCTATCTGGTGATACGCTCGATAAGCATCAAGGAAACTCATCCGTCCATACCCAGCCGTTGCATCAACAAGCTGGTCTATCCTGGGAAGGGGGAAGCTATCCTTGGGACACGCCTTGTTCAAGTCGGTGAAATCGACACAGACTCGCCACTTCCCATTTTTCTTCTTTACCACCACAGTATTGGACAACCATTCTGGGTAGTATACCTCCTGTATAGCCTTTGCTTCAAGCAACTGGTCCACCTCCTCGATGACAGCGTCCACGTGCTGTACGGCAGACCATCTCTTTTTTTGCATCACAGGCTTATGTTGTGGATCCACATTCAAGTGGTGACAAATCACGTTCGCATCCACTCCAGGCATCTCCTCGGGTACCCAAGCAAACACATCAACGTGCTCCTTGAGGAACCCCACCAATTCTTTCTCCTCGGTCTCATTCAGGTTCTCCTCATTCAGGAAATACCTTTCTGGATCATTCTCGTTGATCTGGATCTTTTTCAAGCCTTCCACCACCTTCTCGGTGGGGTCCCCTCCGACATCTTCAATGGTCGGCTGATCCGGGACCTCGACTGCTTGGACTAACTTTCCTTTAGGTGCCTTCTTGATTATAGAAATCAAGCACTACTGGGCAACCTTTTGATTCCCCCTTATCCTCTCTATACCATTCGATCCTGGGAATTTCACCATCTGGTGGTAAGTGGAAGAAACCGCTTTCATCTTGTGCAGCCACGTTCTTCCAATAATCGCGTTATAAGAAGATGGTACATCTACCACTAGGAAATTGGTCCTCAGCACGACTGTTCCTGCCCGAACAGGAAGGGTTATTTTGCCCAAGGGCCAGACTGCTCCTGCACTGAATCCGACCAAAGGGGTTATTGACTGCATCAAATCCGCTTGTGTCAGCCGCAGCTTCTTGAACGCGTCATAGTACAGTATCTCTGTACAGCTTCCTGAGTCCACCAGGATTCTTTCTATGTCATACTCCCCAATTCGTAGGGTTATGACCAAGGCATCATTATGTGGCACCTGGATTCCACCCAGGTCCTCATCCGTGAAGACTATGCCCCCATTGCATTCTTCTCCCTCACGTCCTCGTTTCTTTCCCAACTGCATCACATGCTGGTCGTGTTTTACTTGTCTCTGGAGCAACCTCACCTCATTTCTCGTATAAGGCGCGGCCAACCCATGTATCATATGGATTACGCCCCTTGGATTTTGCTCGTAATCCAACTCCAATGCTTTCTCTGCACCTTTGTGCTCTTCTTGAATAAACACTTTCAGGTAACCACGTGAAACCAGATCATCAAGGTGTTGCTTGAACATCTCACAATCTTCCGTCATGTGCCCCCAGTCTTTGTGATAACTGCAATGCTGACTCGTAGCCCTTTTTGCGTCTTTATCTCCCTCCAGCCTTGGGGGCCACTTAAAATATGGACGATTCTTTATTTTATAAAGAATCCGATAGATTGGTTCCTTCCAAACCGTTGTCACCGAAAAGAAAGACTTAGGGTCTGGAGCATGTTTCTCCTTGAACGGCTCTTTCTTGACCTGCCCGTATTCCTTTTTTTTGTTTTTTGGGTAAATTAGCTTGAAATTAAAAGAGGTTAAGCGAATGTACAACCTACAAGGGGCATACCCCAGGAAGAAAAAAGAAGTAAAAAAACAAGAATGATAAAAGTGCGGTAAACCATGCACAACCCGCATGGAGAGTAAGGTAAATGACATATGGGTAGAGATAATAGCCCCGTTGTACTAATGATAGCACAACGGGGTATGATATGGATGGATAAGAGTACAAACATGTGGTGAAATGAAATGGAAATGAAAATGAACTACTTCCTGGCACAACCCGCTAGGTTAGGAAATAAAGTAAATAGTTACGGTCAGTGATGACCACAAGATAACCAGCACTTAGGAGAACAGCTACAAGTAGAACGGCTTCCAGGCAGTCTGAACGGCTACTACAGAGGAACAGGCATCAAGAGGCTCGAACCAGAGTTGACGGCATCCGACAAGGTCCCCTGCTAAGAACCCTGCACACCACGCCCAATCCTTTCGGCCTAACACTCCCTCATCCTAACCTTAGGCTCACCAAAACCACCCACTGAAACCAACTACCCAGAACCTCCTCCTCCAAGTCTGGGCTAAGAAAACCAAGAACCAAGATCTTCCAGCCTCAAGCCTAGTATAATACCCACTCAAAGAGATCAGCTACTACAGAGGGACACGGACCGAGAGAGGCATGACCTGGAAATGTCGGACAAGGCTACCCTGCTAAGCACCCTGCACACCACGACTACTCCCCCTGACCCTAATCCCCTAGGCTCGCCAATGACTAAAAGCGGAAAGCAAGAGGAACCCCAGAAAAGGCCACTCAAACCCCAAGCGGTCCAAGCTGCCCCTCGCTCAATCAGAAACCATCCACAGATCTAATCAGAGCACCCGCAGCTACGGCTACTGCAAGACTACCCCTTTCAACCAGAACAGAATCTAATCAAAGACAGCTCAGGCAGCTACCCTGCTCAACCAGAACCATCCACAGATCTAATCAGAGCACCCGCAGCTGCTGCTACTGCAAGACTACCCCTTTCAACCAGAACAGAATCTAATCTAATCAAAGATAGCCACGACCACAAGAAACTACACAAACCGCAGGCTAAAAGAACAGGAACTAGGGATATGAGGCTCGACCAAGAGCCTAACCCCCGATTTCAGTCCAACAGATGACCGCCTATCGGGGATCGCCGAAAAATAGTAAACTGGCCCGTTCGTCCAGCAACAGATTGACAATAAACAAATAAGTCCAAAGCGCATATTGAATAACGATAGTCGCAATGGATACGAGATTTTCAGCCTATCCGGGGTCTTGGGATGACTGCTTGGTGCTTGCTGCCAGGGCTGAAGGCAGGCTATGCCCGACGGCTTGCCTGCCCGGGCTGGCCTGCCAACGGGCTGGCTGCTACCAGCTGGCTGGCCCCTGTTGATGGCCTGGCTCAAACTGGCCCACGACTGTCGAGGCCCACGGCGGCTGAAGGGGGCCACCGGATTGGGTTTGGACGGCAGCCCGGGCTGTTGAACCGTCCACCGCGTGGACGGCGGTGAAACAACCCATACTGGATTCAGCTCCCGCCGGAGGACCCAGGCGGGTTTGAGACTGACCTGGACCAACCAACGACCGGCGGCCATGGGTGGCTGACGGGAACGATGACCGGCCCTCCGTGGCCAAAAGCCAACCGGAAGCCAACCAGTCCTCAGCTCCCGGCGGTGGATGGATCTTGATGTAGAGGTTGAACCAAAACCCAGGTGTGGATGGCCGGCCAGAGTTGGCCGGAGTTGATGTCGATCCGTAACCGGAATCGAGAGACCGGCGGCTGTGCCTGCTGCTGCTTCCACCGGAATCGAGAGACCGGCGGCTGTGTACTTGTGGATGGCCGATTCACCTTGGAGAGTGAAGAATCGCCCCTAATTTTTGAACTAGATCTATAATGGGAAAGACCCACGACCTGGGCTATCATCTCCGACTATCAGACCTAGGCTATCATCTCCGACCGTCACTGCTGTTGCCACCGACGACCTAGAATGGTGGGTCCAGCCGTTAGTCAGCTTGGTTCTTGAGATCCCTCCTTAGTGAGGTGGAATCACGGATGGGAGTGGAGTTAATGGGTTGGCTAACCCATGTTTCGATCGGAGCTGACCGGAAAAGATTAGCTCCGGACCAAGTGAAAGGCCGACTGGGATAAGGGTGAGGGGCGGTGGAGGAGAGCAGTCTCTAGAGAGAGATGCTCCCTTGCTCCCTAACTGCCAGTATTCCTTCCTCTCTTTGTAGGTTTTGGGCGCCGGTTTGTCTGTCCTCTTCGGCAAACCCTTCGCCTGTTCGGCGACCATTCTGTTGTCCTCTCGCAATATGTCATCCTCGTTTCTGGCATGCTGCTCGATTCGTTCCATCAATCTTACCAATGTACTTACCGGGGTCATGGTCAGGGACTTACGGAGTTCTCCCTGAACAGGTAACCCTGTCTTGAAGGTGGCTATCGCATACTCCTCACTGCAACCTTCAATCTCTTTGAAAGTCTCCCAATATTTCTTAGCGTAGTCCCTGATCGGCTCGTTCTCACCTTGTTTCATGACAGAAAGGCTCTCAAAGGTTTTTGGTGCTTTCCTGCTCGTCAGGAACCGAGCAGTAAATTCTTCGGCTAGCTGTCTCCATCCTCGTATGGTGTTCGGCCCAAGTTTATGGAACCAAGACAAAGCTACATTTCCCAAACTTAATGGGAACATCTTGCACATGATCGCATCATCTCCGTCGTGCATGAACATTGCCTGCCGGTAATGCTGTATGTGGGCCACGGGATCAGTATTTGTTTCGTAAAGAACGAATGCCCCGTGCTTCACCCTGCTCGGAAGCTTTGCCTCTTGCAATCTCCTTGCAAAAGGGGATGAAGCTATATTGCTGAGGGCTTTCCGTGCTGCTTCTCGTGCAGACATGGTTCCCTCCTCTTGTTCTTTTGCCTTTTTGGGAGTACTCTTTTCCCAATCGGAAGCAGGCGTCTTGTACCTATCCCTGTGGTGTCTTCTAATCTCTCCCTCTTCGGGGGTAAGGCTTCTGCTCCTTCTTTTTCGTGAAGAAGCTCTTTTCTTTCTCGGGGTCGGGCTTCTGGACCTGCTCCTCCTTCCTCGTGAAGGAGCCTTCTTGTGTTCCACTATTGCCAGCCTGTCTCCTCTGGAGTTTCTTCGTGACAGTCCAGAATCCTCCGGATGTTCTCGTATCTGTTGCAATTCCTGGATCTCATACTCTCGTTTCTTAATCAGACGAGCGTACTCTTCGATCTCCTGTCTCTTTTTGTCCAAGACATTGTCACGGTTGTGTGCACTCCTTGAATGTGCCACTGATTCTCCCTCACGACGGGACTTACTCCTTCTCGTGGATCCTGTGGCCGTCCCTCCCTCCTTGTTCTTGGAATCGTCATGGACGGTCAGGGGATTACCCTTGCTTGTGGGCTTCTTGGCTTGCCCACCATCGGGTTTTCTCGGAGGGTCCGGTGGGGACTGGTCGCCTCCTCCTCCCAACTGGTGTTTTGTGTCATGTGCTGTCTTTGGGTCTTCTTCCATCATGGTCGCTTTTCAGAGGGATCTCTTTCGTTTCCCACAAACGGCGCCAATTGTAAGTGCAGAAAAACTAAGAGTGGTTTAAGCAGCACGAGATTGTAACGGCTACTTCGTGATCCTTGCCGGAACCCTAATGCGTCGCCGGAGTTCTTATCTGCAAAACAGACAAGGGGTGAGCGCACCTTTGCCTCTCGTGGCGAAGGCCCTCCGATGCCTAAGTTAGTATCACGTACTAATGGAAAACCCTAATTAAGCATAAGAGAATGCGTATAATTGTCATGTATTGTGTACATTTTTCCTCTAGGTTTACCTTGTACTTATAGGTTTATGGATGCTTGCTGCCCAAGTATCCACGTTTCCCTAGGTTTCCTATCTCGTATAGGAAACCCAGAATATCTTGGATTCTTGTTCCCTTATCAGTTCATTACCTTAGTCTGTTTAGGACTCTTTTCCACAGCTGGCCGAACTTCCCATTCCCGTTGGGTATCTTTCCAAGATCCTACTTTGCTGGGATCTTATTCCTTCACGGAATGTCCCTGTTCTGGAACCTTCTGGAGCGTTCCTTGCTCTTAGGGTTGTTTTCTCATGAGTCCCCTCCTGTTCGGCCCTTTCGTTGCCGAACAACTATTTGGACCAGTGACTTCACATGCTACTGGTCCTTTGCCAATCCATTGGTCCAACATCCTCTCGTGTTATTTGATCTTGACCAATGATTTCTCATATCATTGGTCCCTGTTGCCGACCGTCATCCTGCACGGCGACTGTCCTTAACATAACTGTGTCACGGTCCCACGTACCACGTGTTCGGCCCTATTTTGTGCCTGTTCGGGATTTACTCCCTACAGTTGCTTCGCTGGGAAGGCTTTTGGTTTTAAGCGTTGAGCTTGATTGGTGTGTGAACCCCTTTTTCTTCTTGAGTTCTAGTATTTATAGGCAAATGAGCTCCATAGTTTTTTGCATGCCAATGATTTCCCGCCTTGCTTCTCCTCATGCCAAGTGTCCCATGTAACTGCTCTTCGTGGGCTAATGGGAAGTTACTAGAGGTGAAAATGATTTACCCACAAGCTTTTCTCTGATCGTGGCAGTTAACAAGAGATAGTGGGTTCCTCCTTTTTCCCCCTTTTCTTGGGTATCAACGGGTAGTGAGCCATTTGACCGAGTCAAATGGCTATGTGGCCAATAACCCCACTACCTTGCTTCCTTTTCTTCCGTGATATTCCTTAGAGAGGTTATTCCATTGAAACAATAATGGGCCATTCATATCAAAGAGAAACATTAATGGGCCATTCATATCAAAGAAGGCCTGTTTCCAATTTTATTAATTACGGGCCCTCATAAACATAGCCCCCAATTAATAATTTCAAACCCATCGCTGGCTTAGTCTAAGAAAATTAACTGGGCTTGCCAACATTGTTTTGGCCCAGTTCATTTAGCCCAAATAACTCTTCCTTTCACGGCCCAAATTAATTGAATTTCAATTAGATGGCCATTCCACGCTAGTCCAGGATTGGGTGCCAAAAACGGGTGTAAACAATGCCCCCCCAGGCCTTGATCTTGTTCAAGATCTAGGCTTGTAGTTTAAGACAGAGTACGGTTTTTGGCAAACCAAACGAGTCTTTATCACTGGGTTTGAAAAAACAAAAAGATAATTAGGCTTACTTAGCCTAAAAAGTCTTCTTAATTTTTCAAACGCTTAAACTTTTATAAGATAATCAGGCGATAAACACGCCTAACAACTTTTCAAGTTCCAAAGTACATCTTTTAATTGGGTTTGGACTCTCTTCCTTCGATTTGAACCAAATCTCAACAATTTCCATGATAAAAAACCCCACCGAAGAGTCCTAATAGCAGCAATAATTATCACCTCTTTAGGCCTAGGGGACACGTGTCATCACCCCAGGCCTTGCGTTGGCTGCCATGCAGCTTTCCAAGCCGTCAGGACTCCTTACGTCAATCAAGAGTCCAACTCTTGGGTTACCTCTTCAATCTTGATCAAAGAGATAGAGAGAGAAAGGAAACAAAAACGGCATCAATTGTATCGTCGTCCACACAAACCCATTCTTGAACTTTTATTCTCTCTCTACATCTTCTTTGCTTCCTCCTTTCTTATTCGAACGAGACCCAGAAAAAAGCCCTAACTCACCACTGCTCTTGACTGAACCTCTAACCTGCAACACAAATGGCGACCCACAAAGCCAACGCTCCTCCCCCAAATCCCAACAGCCTCGCTATCCAGATTCGCAAGATTATTGACGAAGAACATATAGCAGTGACTAATGATGTTCTAGTCATTGCCAACACTGATCGAGTTGGGTTAGGGCCTGCTTTCCAACTAGGGTTTCCTTCACAACTTGCTTCGATGTACCCGCTGGCCGAGGAAGTCCTTCCATTTGAATCTCCATCCCTCGATTGGACTCGCTTCAACACTGATATCCCTAATCGTCTTTGGCACAGACCTGACGCCAAATACGTGGAATGGCTCGACCGAATGCTCGAGGCCAAGGGTGATCTGTGGAAACAAATAGGGATTTGAGACGCCATTCTGCTCAATCGATCTCTCATCGATAAGGACAAGAATCTCTTCCTGGCTACTTCTCAATTCTGGTCAGTTACCACGAATTCATTCCATTTTAAGGTAGGCCTTATGAGCCCCACTCTTCAAGATCTTGCCTTTCTGATAGGCCTTCGTCCCCACGGGGCAGAGGCCAATTACTTCCTGTCCCAAAAAACCCCCTACTTCGAGTACAAAGAACCCCTGTCTTTTGCCCCTTTCATTGGCCATTATGCCAAAAAGGGATCTGTTGAGGATAGTGAACACGTGGCCTTCCTCCTATATTGGTTGAACAAGTTCATTTTCTGTGTTTCTGCGAATAGGGTTACCAAGGACTTCATCGATTTGGCCTGTGCCCTAGCTTCTGGGCAGAAGCTGGCACTAGGCCCTTTGGTCTTGGCCTATCTTTATCGGGGTATGAAGGAATTAATAAGTAACAAGTTCATAATCGCCCCTGGTCCACTGTGGATCATGACCCTATGGCTGTGGTCGTATTTTCCAAAGTTGGCCCCACCGATGAACAAGAAACCAGAAAACACTTGTTACGGTCTTCATTACCTTGATGCCCGTGGTCCCAGATATGCATTTGGCTTTTACTTCAAGTTTTTCTATCATGAACTTACTGGGATGGGCAAGAACTGGTTGCCCTTTGTAAGGGACACGGTACCTTGGTGGTTGACACGAGTGGCATCAGATCCAGGTGATGACTTTGATGACCATTTCGAGATCTGGAGCAGCTTTCTGATTTCCAGGGACCTCATGTATGGCATGGCTTACACTCCTACCAATTACAAGTGTGGAGTTGAGTACTATAATGCAGCCCAATTTGCCAGACAGTTTGGCCTTTGTCAACTCACCCCGTTAGCTCCATACCAGTCCTTGAATGAGGATTTTACTGACAGGCCAGTGGTTCAACCAAAGGACTTGGAAAGGGTCAGGAACATTCTCCCTGAGCTTAGGAAGACCTTTGCCCTTCCCACCTATGCTGAACGCACTGACAAAGGGGCCAAATTTGATAGCTGGTGGGGAGGCTACACAAGAATGCATTTCGTCAACCCCTACTTAGAGGTCTTAACCACACTTCTGCCGCAATCTGCTGGAGTCCCTGAACCTGGCATCACCATGACCCCTGCAACAGATCAGTCCTTCTCCATCCTTGAGCACGAAAAGAAAAGGTAAGTCCCACACCTTTGCTGTTGCGAATTTCTTGATTTTTATCAATATTTGGACTAATCTCTTCCTTGCCTCCAGGCCTAGAGAGTATCCCTGATGAGGCCCTTGCTGATACTACCCCACAGAAACCTAAAAGGACTAAGATGCTCGCACGCAAGCAGGCGCCAAAGGTAAAACTCCTTTAGCATCTCCTAATTCCTTCAGTGCATTACTTATGCCTCAAATCTCCTCACAGGCCCCTCAGACCACTGTGGCTGGTAGAACAAGGAGTAGTGCCAAAACTAGTTCTCCCGAATCTGACCCTTCGGGGAAGGTTTGTACTCCTCTTGGTTCTGCCCCTAGCCTCATCTAAGCATCTTATTAACTCTTCTTCTTCTTCAAGCTACCTCCAAAGTCAAGGAAGGGCAAGCTGACTCTGCCCCTACCAAGAAAAGGCTAAGAAGGAAGAAACCTACTCCAAC
This sequence comes from Rhododendron griersonianum, assembly GCA_018127125.1. Taxonomy (NCBI): domain Eukaryota; kingdom Viridiplantae; phylum Streptophyta; class Magnoliopsida; order Ericales; family Ericaceae; genus Rhododendron; species Rhododendron griersonianum. Next base: position 25,192,647 of record CM030796.1, on the reverse strand, counting down.
TGATTCTGAAAACACCGTGTCTGCCACGGAGGGCAATCCCATTGTAAGGATGTATTGTGACATAAACTCATCAACATTTATGGCTCCCTACTATTATCTAACCCTTCTGGTGTTTAACCCCAAGGAACTTGACGATTACTTTGAGGAAGAAAAGGAAACTGAAGGCAAAGAGCTGGATATGCCTGATCAAGAACCTGAACATGAAGCCTCCTCTAGGACTCCAAAGAAGCCCAGCTCTCCAGCAACCAAACCCATTCCTACGGTCGACCTTCCCGATAATCTTGAGTTTGCCCATATGCCGGAGGAGGATGAAGATGAAGACCTGGATTCTTTGTTCAAGTCTGCCCAGGACCTGTTGAAGGCAGCCACCTCTGGTACCTCAGGCAGTGGCCTCGATACCACTTCTCAATCTCAGTTCACTCCAGAGGAGGTTGCTGAGGCCAAAACAGCCCTTAGGATGGCCCTCCTTCAGAATTTCAAGGCCATCGCCCACCCTGCTCGAACCTCAAACATCAAGAAGGCCATGGATGTGTTGGTGAAGTCCCAAGCCCTGGGGACAGAAGAGACCTCCCTCCAATACTTCCAAAAAGAATTCCCTAGCATGATCAAGACCCATGACTCCTAAAACAACAATAGGGGCAAGGGAGTTTCTCTCTCTAGGGAAACTCTCCTCCACCGCCCATCACTATTGCCGGCCACCTCTGGTCCGGCCATTTTTCCGGCCACGGGTCGGCATCCAACCCGGTATCCCGGTCTGGCCATCTATCCATCCAAGGGCTCTCCTCCATCGCCCTCCACTTCCGGCAACCGAATCAAGCAGTCGACAGCCTCTAGGCCGATCTGGTCCATTAAGCAGTCATTGGCCATCATCTGGTCCGGCCCCCACTGATACTTAGCAGGGTGGTCCGCCTCTGGCCCGCAAAGGTCTGGTCAAGCCAACACTGGATCGGGCCTTTTCGGGCAAGCTCCAACAGGTACGGTCTAGATCTGGTCCGGCCTTCACAGTTACTCCGTTTCTCTGGTCCGGCCAAGCTCCATCTGTCGGCCTTCATCTTCATCTCCAACCACAACCTCGCCGTGGGGCTCAACCGCCACCGTGGTTACCAGCTCGGGCGGCGGCAGCGGCGGGCCTACTCTGGTCAGGCCATCACTGGCGGACATCACTCGGGCAAGGGAGCCTCTCTCGCTAGGGAGGCTCTCCTCCACCGCCCACCTCTCATACCGGCCATCTCTGGCCTGGCCCCTAAGGTCCAGCCATTTAGGCCTCGGATCAACTTCCAACCCAGATCTGTTGTCGCCACAGATTTAGGGCGTCACAGGTCGTGGCCGGCCTCCACCACCTGGTCCGGTCAAGATCCACTCTGGTCCGGTCTTCCATCCGGCCTAGAAATCAACACCCGCAGTGGCCCAACAGCCGTCGGCCTTCAACTCTGCGGGCATCAACAGCCGAGCAAGCAGCAAGCCAGCCCGGGCAGGCCATCCGTGAGTATCTCGGGCGGGGGGCAGCGGTGGGCTGCCAGTGATTGTTTTGCTCGGGCAGAGGCTAGGCAGCAGCTTTTTGCCCGGGCGATTCGAGTCAATATTCATCCAGCCACAAGGAAGGCAGCAGCCGGCTGGAGCAGCCCGCCCGATGGCAGGTTGGGGCTAAATTTCTTTTTTAAAAAAAAAAAAAAGTGGCACGGATTCCAAACATAATTCCAAGTCCAATATTGGACAGAACAAGCTTGTAGTCAATTTGTTGCTGGACCTATGGGCCAGTTTACTGTTAGTATCTGCGATCCCCGATAGGCGGTCACCTGTTGGACTGAAATCGGGGGTTGTCGGGCTCTTGGTCGAGCCTTTTATATTCCTAGATCCTGTGCTTTTAGCCCTGAGGTTGTGTGTAGTATTCTTGTGGTCGTGGCTATCGTTGATTAGATTGGGATCTGTTCTGATTGAAAAGGGTAGTTCGCAGTAGCAGCAGCTGTGGGTGCCACTGATTAGATTGGTGGATGGATTCTGATTGAGCGAGATAGCTGCCGGAGCTATCATTGATTAGATTGGTGGTTGTTCACTGATCGAAAGGGGCAGCTTGGTCCTCTTTCAGTCGTTAGCGAGCCTAGGGGATGTAGGCGAGGTTGTAGTAGTCTGGATGGAATGGGCGTGGTGTGCAGGGTACATGGCAGGGTAGCCTTGTCGGATGCCGACATCTCCGCTTGGCCTGAATTGCATTCCACACTTGCTTGTTGAGTGGGTATTATACTAGCTTTGGGGTTGATGGAAGTACTAGGTTCTTGGTTCTATTATCCCAGCCTTCGAGGAGGAGGTTATTAGGTAGTTGGGTTCAGCAGGAGGTTTTGGCGAGCCTTAGGCTTGGATGAGGGAGTAGTAGGCCGGAAGGTTTGAGCGTGGTGAGCAGGGTACTGAGCAGCAGCAGTAGCCTTGTCGGATGTCGTCAACTTTGGTTCGAGCCTCTTGATGCCTTGTTCCTCTGTAGTAGCCGATCAGCCTGCTTTGTAGCCGTCTTACTCGGTGGCTTCTCCTCAGTGTTGGTTATCATGTGGTCATCTCTGACCTCGATTATCTACTTTACTTACCTTATTTCCTAGCCGGGCGGGTTGTGCCAGGTGGTAGCTCTATTTCATTTAGCTCTATGTACTTTACTTACTGTACACATGGCATCTTCATGTATTTACTTTATCTAACTCTCCATGCGGGTTGTGCATGGTTTACCGCACTTTTGTTATTCTTGTTTTTTCCTTTTCTTTTCCTCCTGGGGTATGCCCCTTGTAGGCTGTACATTCGGTTAACCTTTTTTAATTTCAAGCTAATTTACCCAAAAAAAAAAAAGACCCATGACTCCTCTAGTCACGAGCTCCAAAAGATAAACGCCAAGTTGGCAGAACTGGACCTGGTTGATATGGAGTTTGCTAAATTTAGTTCCGAATGGACCCAATTGAAGGAAGACATTAAAGTCAATGAAGCAAGCATCAACACTACGTCTCATGAAATTCAGGCCCTCAAAACCCAATTGGCACAAGCTGAAGGCCGACTGGAAGACTTTCGGAAGGAATCAAAAATCCTGACCCAACATCATGATGAGCTGAAGGCTAGATCAAAGAGTCAGAAGATGAAGCTGAATCTCTTGGTTGAAGAAGTTCCAAGTCTTCGTGTAAAGCGGGAAACTCTCGAAGCTCAACTTGCCAGCCTTGACACCTCATGGACAAACCTCAAAAGCAGTCTTGAAGGCCTTCTGTAGGTCTTGTCCTTCAAAAACTTTAACTTTTGAATTTTGGTCTGTAATAAGTAGCTTATTTGCCTCTTGCCTGGTCTGGAACTTTCCTTCAATTGGCCAAAGGCAATGGTTTGGTATGATTTGGATAATGTTTTGTGGCCTAACCTTGAGGCCTTTATGTTTTTGCAAAAACTGATATGTTGGCCTCTGTTCAGGCCTTGTTGGCAGATTTCTACGGCTTGTTTGGTCAACTTTCTCCAAAATCTCTCATTTCCCACATAGTGGGACAATGATGTTTCAGATACTTTCCATTTGTTAAATGCTTGTATAGACCACCATTTAGATCCATAAGATGATAGACGTTACCTTTAAGGACTTTGGCGATCTGGTATGGACCTTCCCATGTTGGGGACCACTTGCCATACCTTGAATTCTTTTCCTTTAGAGGAAATACAGCCTTCCAAACTAAATCACCTTCGGAGAAACTCTTCTTTCTCACACGTTTGTCATAGGACCTAGCAACTCTTCTCTTCTGAACCAACATGTGGTCAAGGGCTGTGAGCCTGATTTCTTTTAAGTCCTCAAGCTCTATCAGCATGGCCTGAGTATAATCTGCAGGAGTGAGGCCATTTTGATATGATGTCTGTGCTGACTTTACCGCAACCTCCATTGGTAGGACTGGGTCGTGTCCATATACCAACATATAAGGAGTTATGTAGTGGCCTCATTCTTTGAGGTTCTGTAGGCCCATAAGGCCTCAGAAAGTAATTCATGCCAGGCCCTTGGGTTGTCCTCCACCATTTTCTCTATAATATTGACCAGAGTCCTATTGGTGGACTCGGCCTGACCATTTCCTTGTGCGTAATAAGGAGTAGAATTGGACATAATAATATTCTGCTAAGCAGCAAAATTAACCACTTGTTCCCCCATGAAGATCGTACCCCTATCTGCAACTAGGTGTTCAGGCAGTCTAAACCTATGGATGATTCTCTCCTTGATCACCTTAATTACTTCTTGTTGATCCACAGATTTTAATGGCACTGCTTCTGCCCATTTAGTAAAGTAATCCGAGGCTACCAAGATGTAAGTATGATTTCCAGAAGAAGGAGGATAAATCTTACCGATCACGTCAAGAGCCCAGCCCCTAAATGGCCAAGGTTTGACTACAACATGGTAGTTAGTTGCAGGAACATGCTGAATTGGGCCATGGGCTTGACAAGGCTGACATCCTTTGGAAAAACGAATACAATCATCTAGGACGGTTGGCCAATAGTAACCATACCTTCTGATTAGCCATCTCATCTTTATCCCTGATTGATGGGCTCCACAGACTCCTTCATGGACCTCACTCATGACCCTCATGGCCTCAGGGCGCCCTAAACACCTTAAAAGTAAGTCATCTTCAGGGCTTTTCTTGTATAACTCATCTCCAATGAGGATGTAGTTAATGGCTCTCCTTCTCACCTTCCTAGAGGCTCTGTAATGGGGCCTTCTAAGGAAAGAAATGATAGGTGTACTCCAATCGTTTTCAGGCTCGTCATCTGACTCTTTTCCAGTGAAATCTGAAGTAAATATCTTCAGTCCTAGACCCCTTCTTCTAACAGAAGGTAACAATCTCTTCTAGACTGTGATGATCTTGTGAATCGTCCCTGGGGATAACTTCAGGCCTGTTGAGGCCTGAGCCAAGCTATTGGCTTCAGTGTTCTTACTCCTTGAGACGTGTTTGACAGTCACATTGTCAAAATCTTGCATTAATTGTACGGCTGCCATATAATAAGGAGCTAACTCCTCACTATAGCATTTGAATGTTCCTGCCAAGTGGTTGATTACAAGGTTTGAATCCCCAATAACCCTTACTTCTCTGGCCTCTAGATCTCTGAGGATCTCAAGGACTATAACGACTGCTTCATATTCGGCTTGATTATTGGTACATGGGAAATCAAATTGATTGGACAGCTCCGTCCTTAGGCCTTGGGGAGAAATGATAATTATTCCACAGCCTGAGACCTCCTGAGTCCTTGATCCATCAAAAAGCAGTGTCCAAGGAGTGGGTGAGATTTCAAGTGCACTCAGTCCTATCTCAGATTCGTCGCCGATATCCACGCATGGATGATCAGCAAGAAAATCTGCTAAGGCCTGGCCTTCACAGCTTTTTGAGGAATGTACTGGAAACTGAATTCCATTAGAGCTAAAGACCATTTGCCAATTCGGCCTCTCATGATGGGCCGAGAAAGGAAATACTTAACTAGGTCTGTTTTACTCATGATGTAAACCAAAACAGGAAGCATATAGTGCCTCAACTTTATTGCTAAAAAGTACAAGGCAAGACAAATCTTTTCAATAGGACTGTATCTCCGTTCACATGGAGTCAGCAACCTACTTAAATAATAAACTGCATGTTCCTTTCCTTGAGCATTGTCTTGGGCTAAAAGGCCTCCAATAGAGCCTTCACCTGCTGAGATGTAGAGCTTCAAAGGCTTGTTCTTGATGGGAGGCATAAGGACTGGGGCCTGAGCTAAATAGCCTTTGATCTCATCAAAGGCCTTCTGATGGCTTTCCTCCCACACAAAAGTGTAACGACCCCGATTTTTGGTAAATAAAAAATTTCGTTAAAAATTTGAATTTTTAAAATTTATTTTTAATAAACCGTCATAATTAGATTTGAGACTTCCAAAATTAGATTTTCTTCACTCTGAGCAATCTAGTCATTTTCTAAAGACAAGTGTGCTAGAGTATTTTCCTAATAATTAAGATGAAGTCTTAGAATTATATTTCTTGACTAGAAATACTACTTGGCAAGTCTAGTTAGATTTCAACCGATCCTTAAGAAACCCTAACTACCAATTACTTCCTCCTAACCCTAGATGAGCCTTTTGAACCTTATGAGCCTTCCAAATGAAACCTTTTGGACCAAGGTTATTATTATTATTATATATGTGACTAGTCAACCAAAGTCATACTTGTCATCTTTGACCTTTACCCATTGGTTAATAAAAGTTAGGGAAATTTTTACACATGGGACGATAGAAAAACCTAGATTTCCTATCAAAAATACTTTATTAGGTTTGGTTAAAAGTACATATATATAGTTATATATGGTCATATAAACACATATCTAAAGTACATGAATATAGTAATCTAGTATATTTTACTTTACCTATTTAACCTTTGGTCAATAACTACTAGGGAAAATATTACCCATTGGTTAATAGGTTAGTCTCACTAACAAGTACTAAGATCTAATAAACTAGTCACATTCATAGATCTCCTTGTCCTTGTATGCTTAAACAATAGGTATAAAGTATTACCCTAAATCTTCTAAGTACAAGTATATAAATATAAGTACATAGTACCTTGTATTATTAAATATATGTACTAGGTACCCCCTATAATATTATAATGGGAACATGTGCTCATTAGGATAGTTTATTAGAAAATCTATTTAGATTACATAGTACCTAAGTGTACTTATATATATATGTATTCATTTGACTAGACATTTCTAGATTAGTCACCTTTATCTCTTACCTATTGGATAATAAAAATTAGGGGAATCTTTATCCATTGGACAATAGGAAAACCTAGATTTTCTATCAAGAATACTTTATTGGATTTGGTTAAAAGTACACTTATATAGTTATATATAGACTTATACACATGCCTAAAAGTACATGAATAGAATAAATTAGTATGTAGTACTTTACCCCTTTATCCATTGGTCCATAGAAGTTAGGGAAAATATCGCCCATTGGTCCATAGCTTAGTCTTTCTACCTAGTACAAGGCCTATTAGTTTAAATAGATTCACCATGAGTCATTGTACTTGTATAGATAGATTATATAAGCATAGTACTTTCCATCCATTAACCATTAGATAAAAATGGTTAGGAGAATTTTGGTCCATTGGTCAATAAAGACTAGTCAAGCCATAGTACTAGGTTTTATTTAGTTAATTTCTTACTAGATATGATATGTACCTATTTACTTAAAGTATTAGATATGTATATGTCATCCTAAGATTCTAAGTCCTAGAATATAGTTTATAAGTACAACATGTGGCAATTAGACTTAGTTTATTAGGGAATTTTGACTTGAAAGACCTAGTGAGGTCATGTGGTACTCTTTCCTACTTAGTCATCCATTTATATACTTATATTAACCAAGGGAGAAAGAGAGAGAATCCGAGAGAGGAGAGAGAGGAGAGAGGCCGAGAGAGATAGGAGAGAGAGAGAGAGGAGAAGATATGATGTACTCTTTGGATTGTCTTCTACCAAATCTAAGTTATAAATATATATAGGTACTTGTACTTATGAAAGAAGAGAGATATGGAGAATATGAGATAGATTTTTGAGATAGATTTTAGGGTACAAAATCTCTTACAAGCTTACAACACAATCTTATACTCTTCCTAGTCAAACACCAACCATTGCTCTTTCATGCTTATGTGTACATTGTACTAAGAGGAGAGAGAGAGAGAGAGAGAGAGAGGCCGGATGAGAGAGGGAGAGAGAGGGAGTGATGTGTGCACTTGTACTCTTCCAAACCTAGTCATAGTCCTTGGCCAATCTTCACACATCATCTTGTACCACAAAATCTAGGGTTTCTTACTCTTTCTATCCAATCCAATCTTCTAAGTACCAGACTAGACCAAAACCCCAATAGAATAACCTAGATTTGTCCTAAATTGGAAGGAAAATCCTGTAATCTTTCCACCTTTGTACTTAAACATTGTACCAAAGAGAGAGAGAGAGGGAGAGAGAGAGAGAGATGGTCGAGAGAGAGAGAGAGGCCGGGAGAGAGGGAGAGAGAGATTGTGTGATGTGTACCCTTGAACCTAGTCATAGTCCCTTGGCCATCATCCTACCTCATCCAAGTACCATCAAATCTAGTTAATTCTTTATCCATTGGACAACAAATGTTAGGGGAAAATTTACCTCTTGGATAATAATCCAACCTTTGGCTATAAATAGCAACCATTCCGACGGTGAAAAACAATAGAAGAGGGTAGGGTCTCTTTGACATGTTAGGCGATTTAGGTGAAATCTGACAAGGTCGTGGAGAAGCTGATTCTCCAGGTGATTCATGGCCGATGGTACCATCTCTCTTGCAGATGGATTGGGTCTCAAAGCTTTAGACTCTAATGAACTCCGGAGGAGACAACAAGTCCTCGATCCTTCAAAATCCCCTCATTTTCATCCCTCTCCGATGAAGGTAGAAACTCAACAGGGGGGCAATTCAGGTGACTCCAGTTTGGGATTCAATCTCGGAAATGCTGTTCACGCATCCTATTCAGGTGGGTTTGGGGTTTTCAGCCCTAAAACGTCTAAGCAATCAAGTCCTTCAAGGAAGTTACATCAGGTCTTCGAGGAGGCCTTGGTAAGAGAAGCGGAGGAGAGAGCATCCGTTTTGCTTGCTGGTAACACCAAGATCGGGAACATCTCGGATCATATCATTTCGCAAGATATGAGGGTAGAAGATGAAGTCGCATTGAAGGGCTCGGTTCCACCATCTGGGGCGCATAGCCCTAAATCGCAAAACAACCCAAACCCTAATGCTGCACAGAAGATTCAGCAAACATTATTCGAGGATGGACTGAAAAAGGAAGCTGATGCAAGAGCACGGGTGACTCATCTCCATGGAAACACTTACCAGTTTCAGCGTACTCCATCAGAGGTACGGAAATCAAACCCTAACTCAAAGATATTGTTGAATGCTCGGGGAAATCCTTACGTAGAAGGGGATCCTAATATGGGGTATAGTTTAGAAGACACTCAACCTCGGTACCGACAAGTTCAATCCAATCTTACATTACCAATTCATCAATCCCACAACCCAAAGTCCATTACAGGACAGAGCAGACCGAAACCAAAAAATTGGGCATCTCTTCTCCAGTCCCAAAGACCATCCCTGGATATGGAGCTGGACTATTTCCCAGATCTTCAGAAGGGTAAGGAAGCATTGGTTGAAATTGATTTAGAGCTGACTGAAGTGGGAAAATGGAACAGGTATCTTGTGGGGCATTTCCTTGATGGGAAAATGCCATACGCTCTTCTTTTCTCCACTGCTCGTAATCAATGGAAAGAACTCTTTGTGGCTGTCAAGACAGATGTAGCTGGCTTCTATTTGTTTGAGTTCAAAGATGAACAAGCAAAGCAACAAGTACTTGAGGGAGGTCCATACTTCTTTTCCCAGAAATACCTTGTTCTCAAGGATTGGCATAGGATGCTTAAACCTGCTCAAGAGCAGCCTTCTAAAATCCCAGCTTGGGTGAAATTTCATGATCTCCCTTTTGAGCTATGGAATAAGGAATGTTTAAGTCAAGTAGCCAGCACAATAGGGAGACCATTACATGTGGATCAAGCAATCGCTAAGTCTACAAAACAGCCAGGACTCATCCATACTAAAAGTTCCAAAGCAAGAATATGTATAGAAATCAATGCTGAACATGATCTTCCCGAGGAGGTTACTGTTGTTGTGGTAGGTGAATATGTTATTATTCCAGTTGAATACCAAGTTCTACCTCCTATGTGCAGTGTATGTCATGTATTTGGGCATTCAAATGTCCAATGTGCCAAGAAAGCCTCAACCTCCTCCTCCCTTTCCAAGGTAGAAGTTCAGAATGAGAATGCGATACATGTAGGGAATGTAATTTCTTCACTTCCTCAGTAACCTGATAAGCAAGAATGGGTTCAAGTGAGGAATGGAAAGCAAAAAGTTGTCCAGGATCTCTCTAATAAAGGGGAGAATGATCTAATCATGTCCATTCCAAGTGTTTCAGGAGCTCAATATAGTTTGTCAGAGGGCACCTCTGTTTTGGTGGAGCAGGTGCAAAGTGATTCTGACGAAGAGTTATTGGAAGTCCTGGAGAAGGTAGTGAGTTCTGTCAAGGCGGCTCAGATGGTGCAGGTGGCAATTTCATTGGAGGGTGGCCAACTCCCACAGATCACATGCTCGGATCTAGCAGTTAATAATAGAGTAGGAGAGGTGGATAGCATCACTTCCCTTACTCAGGCCGAGCAACCAAATCCCAAACCACCTGATCTACTAAGTGAAAAATCCAAGGAGAAAGCACCTGCTATAAAATAGCCTCTCTCCAAGTCTGCTCAAAAAAAATTGAGGAAGCAAGTTAGGGAGCAAGCTCTTTGTTCCTTTTCCAGAAGGGGAAAGTAAATCACACGTATCCTTTTGTTAGGGCAGTATTCTAATACTTCCATTTCCTGCCTTTTACTTTCAAGTTTTGTTTGATCTTATTTTATGTCTACGCAAGCTCTTAAATTTGGATTTTGGAATACTAGGGGCCTTAATGACCCTATTAAGCAAAAAGAGGCAAAATATTTTGTGAATCATAATAAACTTTCTCTCATAGGTTTGCTAGAACATAAAATAAAAGAAGACTTGGCTTCTAGAATAATGAAATTTATATGTCCTACTTGGAATTTTGTGAGCAACTACCCTCAAGCTCCCATTGGCAGGATTTTGGTGTGTTGGGATGCTTTTATTGCTCAGGTTCAGGTTTTGAATCAATCTGACCAGCACATTCACCTTGAGGTTCAAAATAAGGGGGCGAGAGGCCCCTTTTTGTGCAACTTTTGTGTATGGGGCTAGCAATTATTTGGGTAGACAGGCACTTTGGTCTAGTCTACATCATATTAAACCCTTATCCCCTTGGATTGTTCTTGGGGATTTTAATGCCATTAGGTACTCTAATGAGAAGGTTGGGGGCAATATTAACTGCCCCCCCCCATATGAATGAGTTCAATCAGTGCCTATATACCTTGGAACTTGATGATCTTAGGTATACAGGGTGTTTCTTCACGTGGGCAAACAAGCAGGATTCCTCTCATTTTGTCACTACCAAGTTGGATAGAGTGTTAGTTAATGAGCAGTGGATGACAACTTATAGTGGTTCCTCTGCCCATTTTCTAACTCCTGGGGTATCTGACCATTCTCCTGCCATTGTAAGCATCAAACCAACTCCTCGGGCTTCTAATAAACCCTTTAAGTTTTTTGATTTCCTAGCTGACCATCCTCAATTCATGAATGTGGTTCAGAGAGTATGGAGGGGTGTGGTTATTGGAAACCCCATGTATTGTGTTTGTGAGAAACTAAAGTTGTTGCAGCCTGAGTTTAAGCAGCTCAATCATAGAGAATTTAGTGACATCTCTAAAAGGGTGCTTGAGACTAGACAAACCTTGGAGTCCTTACATAATGTTTTGGGTACCTTTCCTACAGATCCCACTGTAATTAATCAAGAGAGGGAGGTTCATAAGAAGCTCCTCACGTTGTTGAAAGCAGAGGAAAGTCTGGCTAAGCAGAAGTCGAGAATCCAGTGGCTCAGATTGGGTGATCAGTGCACTTCTTACTTCTTTAAATCTGTGAATAATAAGCGTAATAGGAGTAAGATATCCAGTCTGGTCAAGGATGATGGGACTCTCACTCATGACAGTACGGTAATTAAATCCAGCTTTGTCAAGTACTATACTGACCTGCTAGGCTGTAGACACCTCCCAAACGGGGCATCGCCATACAGATTGATCACGTTTGTTTGCTCGATTGGTTGCTTGCTTCGTAAACCAAAATCATGGACATTCCCATGGCTAGGAACATCGCCACATGATAACGGTTATCATCAAAACAGAGTCGCCACCCAGTTTATTAAAACTGGGAAAATAGATAGAGATTCTGGATACGGGAGCCAAAAGTACAATAAGGGGAAGGTGTTAGGCACCCCTCTTTGCCCAGTCGTGAGACTGGCCCATAATCATTCAACATAAGACATGTAGATGCCTTGTTTAATTCTAACACATAGTCTGTTTATTTATTCCTTTAAACAGTAAGCAAAGTGAGCCAGTGTGATAAATAAGCATGCATCAGAAAGCAGAAAAGCAAACAAAATGTCCCAGGGAGATGGATCCCGCGGCCAGTGAATGGATGTCACGGCTGAGGGATCCTCCTGGTTTGATGTACTGGTCGAGGGATCGAAGCCCCTGTCGGTGTTCTTCCACACACCAGACAGAAAGATTAACAGGTAATCAAAACGCTACGGTTAGTCAAAAAGAAAGTAAATAAGACAAACCAGAGGCCGTTGGGCCTCACCACCTTGATCCCTCAGTTGTTTGATTGCTTTGGATTGGGCGTGGTTGACTGATTGCTTGATTGAAAACCATAGGGTTAGGGTTTGAACTTCTGGGTTTGATCGCCGGATTGACGGCTGCCTTCGGGAGGTTAGGGCTTTTGAAGAGTGGGTTTGAGGGAGTATTTGTGCAGAGTTTCGAGGTTTGAGAGAGTGTATACTCTGATAATTTCGTGTGTGTATTTTCGGAGTCCAAAGGCCCTTTATATAGGCAATTGGTGACTCACTCCGGCCAATCAAATGGCACGATTGCAATTGCAATGCATCTCTAACTCTACGTCGTAATCTCTGAGCGTAGCCCGAATGCATCAGAAAGGTAGTGTAATCGGATCAAACGTCTGACAGAACACGTTCCAGAGTCTGGGAAAAGGTCGATCTAGCGGCCGAGTAAAGGATGTCACGGCCGAGGAATAGACGTCTCGGCCGAAGGATAGATCTTGCGGCCGAGGGATTGATCTCTCAGGGAGATTTTGCTAGCAACAGGTTGCTCGGGTGAGGAAATGATGTTAGGGCCGTGGGATCGATGTCACGACCGACAGATGGATTCTTCTAGGCTTCTGTATTTCTGTCTGAAAGGCTGTATGGCTCTGAATTGGGTCCTCTAAGTGGCTCAAAGTTCTTACCGAAAGTCCTAAGGTTCTCAAGGAAGCAATCAGCAATCACTGTATCCATTTCATCATCGGGATTGTCCCAAGGTGGGACTTGAAATAATCGTTAGGCCAAATTGGGGTGTCTACAGATGCCCCTCTTTGACTGAACTCAGACGGATCGCGAGACATGTTTGAGTAAGAGTCAAAGCTGTAAAAAGCAACTCAATTTGGTCCAACCCTTATTCCAAGGGGTTTTCAAAAAAGGTTTTGTTATGGTCGGGCCAGGAGGCTGCCTACGTATTCCGCAAGGGAAATTCAGACCAATCGTAGTTCAGGCGATAAAATAAAAATAAAAAGTTTGGAGGGTTAGAGACAGAAGACGTACCTTAGGGCTTGAAAAGCCGTAGTGTGACGTACCTAGACTGAGCCAGGGTTTTGGCGGAAGATAGTTGAAGGAGCGCTGGGCTGCCCGGGGAGTTTTTGCGGAGAACTTCCTTAGTATTTTGGGGTAGATCAGTACACGGCAGGTGCGTTTGCTTTTCTTGATCATCCTTACTTTGACTGAAAGGAGCTCGGTAGAGTAGCCTATCCTTGCGAATGAGCTGGAAGGAATTGTTGTAGTAGGGTGGAATCCAAACCATCTGCTGGGATGAGTTGGACACCGGTTGTTTTTGAGATATGGGGGGCGTAGGGCCAGTGACTGGAGCACAAAGCTTTACGTAATGAGGGAACCGAGGCACGAAGCCAGTTGTAGTCATGAGGCGAGAGCCTGGAGAGTGATGAAATCGAGGCGTGGAGCCTGTTGCAGTCTTGAGGCGAAGGCCTGAGGAGATTGGATAGGACCGAAGCGCGGAGCTGGTGTTGATCATAAGGCGAGAGCCTGTGGTGATTGGATTGAGGCGTGGAGCCTGCTGTGGTTATGAGGCAAGGGCTTGAGGTGAGCTTTAGAGCTTGATGTGATGTGATGAACCGAAGCGCGGAGCTGGTATAAGGCGAGGGCCTGAGGTGAAGGAACTGAGGCGTGGAGCCTGAAGTGATTGAGGCGTGGAGCCTTCATGCAGTCTTGAGGCGAGGGCTTGAGTTGTCGGAGCTTAGAGCTTGACGTGATATGAACCGAAGCGTAGAGCTGGTTGCATTCTGATGGTCTGTGCACGGAGCTTTCTCATCATAAGTGTTGGCGTGGAGCCAAAGGATCGAGGCGCTGGACCGATCAATAAAATCGAGGCATGGAGCCGGTTGATTGCAGGGTTGACCTGTTTCATGAGAGATATGCAGAGTGTGTATGTGTGATGATGGTTGTTAGATGTGAACAGATATGATGATGCAGACTCAAAGTGATAATGCAATATGTGCACGGGCCCGTGCGTGTGTGTTTGTTTTTAAGCTTAGAGCTTCTATCAAGTTCCGGACTTGAGCATTTAGAGCGTAGAGCTCGAGCATTCGGACGGCAGAATCCGAGCATTCAAAGTACAGGCTTTAAGCGTCCAGTACGCAGTGGTTGGGCATCCAAGCGTAGAGCTTGAGCATTCAAGTGTATAACTTGAGCATCCAGTACACAGTGGTTGGGCATCCAAGCGTAGAGCTTGAGCATTCAAAAATGTTAGATTTTTGAGCATTCAGGCGTAGAGCCTGAGAATAGATGTCTTGATTGTTGGGGCGGCGTAGAGCCTGTTGCTTGTTTACGGCTTCGAGCCAGTTGAGATGATGGGCTTTGAGCCGTTGAGTTGAGTGATTACAGGCGTAGAACCTGTTGCCGTGATAGCGAGCATAGAGCTGCTGAGATAGTAAACATAGGCTTCGAGCCTGTTGAGGTGATGGCTTGGAGCCATTTGAGATAATGGGCTTTGAGCCGTTGAGTTGTGATAACGGGCGTAGAGCCTGTTGATAATGGGCTTAGAGCCGCTAAGATGGTTGTTATGGCTTCGAGCCAATTGAGATAGTAGATACAGGCTTCGAGCCTGTTGAGGTGATGGTTACGGCTTGGAGCCATTTGAGATAATGGGCTTCGAGCCGCTGAGTGAGTTGCTATGGCTTTGAGCCTGTTGAGTAAGTTGGCGGCGATATGGTTGCTGGAGTGGCAAGCGTAGAGCTGCTGTATGAGTTGATGTGAATGACCATAGGCACGGAGCTGCTGAGTTCTTTGATAATGGATACGGGCGTAAAGCTGCTGGGTGTTTCAACTTGCTTTGGCCAGGAGTTTGTGGAGATAGAGAGACCTTCGATGCTTGGGCATGCCCCCAAGGCTAGTTTTGATCACATTGTGTTGGCTCGGGGATGCCCCCAAGGCTACTTGGTTGGTTGAAGACTTAGAAGTTCGTAATTGCCTGAATTGGTGCACTGAGCAAGATCTGATATTGCTGAAAGAAATTGATTGGGAGGCCAGGAGATCGATCCCTCGGCCGAAGGATTGATGTCTCGGCCGAGGTATCGAATGCTCGGTCGTTTAATCGGTTTGTTTCCAGGGGCCTATAAAAGACCACGACGTCAGCCGTTTCATTTCATTTTCCTTTCTTCCCTCTCCGTTTCTTTCGTCTGAGACTTCCACCGAAGATCCCTTCCACTTCTCCTTGTTTCTGACAGCTCCGGGCCGTGGGTGATATGCTGACGCGGCTAGCGTGCGCGGAGGGAGACCGCGTTTGCTTTTGGTCCCGTCTTTGATGCTTGACTTGGGACCCTCGCATGGGTATGCTTGATTAGGGGCCCTCGCATGGGTGGCTTGCTTCCGTGACGCGGAGCTCCTGGCGTGGCGGTGGTACGCGGTATGGTGATTTTTCTGGGCCATGTGGTGATTCTTTTGAGCCATGTGGTGTCCCTTCTGCATCGTAGTACTCCTTTGGTATACATCGCCCCAGGGGCGTCCTCTTCTTTTTTTGCAGCTGGTCTATGGTGTTTGGACCACCAGAGGATTTGGCATCCTCTTTTGCTTCCTCTTTTTGTTTTTCCTGTTCCTCTTCCTGCATAGGTTAGTTTGACAGGAATACGGATGTATAGTTTGTTTAGCAAATGTGGGATGATCTACCTTGTGATGTAAAAAGCTTTCGATATATGAAACAAAAACCTTTTGCTCTGCTATTGTGATTGTGTATGCTAAATTTACGTTGTTTGCGTGTGATAATCTTGTTAATCCAGTGAAACGAACTGAACCATGGAAGCAGTCTGTAAAATAGCCGTTCTGGCGGCCGATCTAGTGATTACACGGCCGAGGCTTCGATCTGGCGGCCGAGGAATCGTTTTGTTTGCCTGGGTTTGACTTGCAGGCCAACCCTGATATTTACGGGCAGATGGACAGATCCTACGGCCGTCATATCGAAGTATCGGCCGAGAGACCGATTGAAATTCTGAGGATTAAGAATCCGATTCCGATTCGGACTAAGACTCGACTTAGTTCTATAAATACGCGTTCTACGAACCCGATAGCATTGTCAGTAGCAATTCCTTACACATGGCACAACCAGTCCTTGATCAGTGGTTGGATTCCTTTAATGGCCTTGACCGTCTGCACTTTAAGTCCTTTGGTACGGACTTCCTCTTTTCCCTTCGTCACATCCCTGTGAATTTTGCCTTCCTTAGGGCAGCTGCTAGTTTGTGGGACCCTGATTTTCACGTCTTTCGTTTTAAGAGAGAGGAGTTGTGTCCTACTATCGAGGAATTTGCAGCCATCATGGGTCATTCGGATAGAGAGTGTTTCATTGTCCCTAATCCTTTGTTCAACCGAGGTGATCTCCTGAAGGATTTACTCCAAATTCAGAAACATGAAGTTAAATTCTTCCTAGTGAAAGGAAGGCTGGAGATTCTGCAACTTATTCAGTGTTTTGGTACAGCTGAGGCTCATCGCCAAGTTTCTCTACAGAAGTCGTGTTTTCATGCGTTGTGCATTTGTCTCCTTCATTACTACTTGCTTGGCCCTTCCTCTGGTCATGCTGATCCTGTATTGCTTAACCTTGCTCAGCAAATTGGAAACCGTGTGGGTTTCGCTGGCTTAGTGTTGGCAGAGACCTTGATGGGTCTAGATGTGATGAAGGGTAGTCCTACAGCTCAGTTCTCAGGCAGTCCCTTGTTATTGCAGGTTCGCTCTTTTATTTGTTTATTTGTCAAATTTATCTTTCCACTCATCACTCTTTTGTTTTGACTCACGTGTTCTCTCAACTCACAATTTTCCCTTGTTCCCTAGGTGTGGTTGTCTGAGAAGCTAAAGGTGTGGGATGCGCCGGAGCGACTTCCTTATAATCCAGACCAATGCACGGAGCGTCACATGATTAAACAGTTCCCAACTGAGGCTGCTTAGGAAGCATGGATGAAGACTTGCAGATGTGATTGGATTCAATGGGTTTGCCCCTGGTATGATATTGAAAGCATGACTGCGAGTACCATGAACCATTTTGGTGTAGCAATGATTGGTATTACTCGAGTCGTTTTCTACTTTCCTGCTCGCTTTCAAAGGCAGTTTGGGGCTGAACAAACTACAATCTTGGGTGACCCTGAGTACACCGTCTCTAAGATTCATGATGCGAACTTCCGTCGCAATATGCTGCGTCTTTGGCCAAATAGAGTGATGCAAGAGGTTGCTGAGAACTTCGTTGTCAAGCTATCGGGTTCTTACAAACGTTGGTTGAAGAAAAACCTTCTGGAGGATAGTAGTGCAAAGAGAAGGAAGACCTAGAGGTTGACGCTTTGCTTATGTTTTTCAAAAGATGTTTGTTTGATTCTAGCTTTCATGGATTAAGAATTGTTTAGGTTTGTTTTGTCCTTTCCCTTTGGAAATAATAAAACATTTAGTCGTTTTATTTTATAGATGTTATTGCCATGATTTGATAGCGAACATGCTTTAGGATAGACCTAGAAATTTTGGAAGTGATGATGATAGCAGTGGCCGAATCTCAAACTTGGAGATTGCCTACGTATCCCATGGAGGGAATCAGGCCATAAACGTAGTTCCAACAAAGGGGGATTTGTTTTGATTTTAGTTAGGGTCCACTTGGGTATTTTCCTCTCCTTTGTGCTCTAAATTTTGCCTAAAACCGCCCTTGCGGGTTTTCGGTCTAGCGAGCATTTTATTTATGCCTTAGTTTTTGCCTAAGCCGCCCTTGCGGGTTTTCGACCTAGCAGGCTGCTCTAATTTTTGCTTGGATCCGCCCACCCTTGTGGTTTTCGGTCCAACGAGCATCTCTCATGGGTAATACTTCCTCAACTTGTCGATGTTGACTGGCGTTGCGAATTCCATTCCATCCAAGTCTGCAATGTATGCTGCTCCTCCAGAAAGTATGCGTTTGATAAGGTAGGGGCCTCCCCAGTTTGGTCTAAACTTGCCCCTTGGGTCTGAGACGTGGCGACGAATTGCTTTGAGCACCATGTCTCCTACCTTGATGTCCCTAGGTTTCACCTTTTTGTTGAATGCTCGTGCAATGCGGCGTTGATACCCTTGTACATGGTATAAGGCTCTCAGTCTCCTTTCGTCTAGTAGTGCTAACTCGTCGTAGCGGTTCTGAATCCAGTCTTCTTCGATCATTCCAGTCTCAGCCAGAATCCTTAACGAAGGTAATTCTAGTTCGATAGGCAAGACAGCTTCCATTCCATAAACCAGAGAGTAGGGGGTGGCCCTAGTTGAAGTCCTTTCAGTTGTTCGATAACCCCATAGTGCCAGAGGTAGCATTTCTGGCCAGTCTGTGTAAGTGTCGGTAGTCTTCCGCAGAATCCTTTTGATATTCTTGTTTGCAGCCTCAACTGCTCCATTAGTTTGAGGTCGGTAAGTAGATGACCGATGATTCTGTATCCCAAATTCGGCGAAAAGCTTCTTTGTCGCCCCTTTGAAGTGCGATCCATTGTTACAGACGAACTCGTGAGCTACACCATATCGATAGATGATATTAGTGCGAATAAATTTGGCCACATGAGTGGCTTTGCGAGTAGCATAAGAAGCTGCTTCTACCCACTTGGTGAAGTAGTCGATGACCACCAGAATGAACTGATGTTTGTACTTTCCCTTTGGATTTATGCTTCCAAGGACGTCTATCCCCCAAGTGGAGAATGGCCAAGGGGATGTCATGCTATACAATTCTGTAGGGGGAATACGCATACGATCAGCGTGAGTTTGGCATTTGTAACATCGGCGGACATAATCAGCGCAATCGGCCTCCATTGTAGTCCAGTAATATCCCTAACGTAGGATCTTCTTCGCCATCGTTGCCCCGTTCATATGTGGCCCACAAATTCCTTCCTGTATTTCCTCCATTACCTTGTGACTGTCCTCCGTTGTGACGCAAAGTTTGCTTGGACCCAAGTGTGCCCTTCGATACAATGCTCCTTCCACATATTACAAATCGGGCAGCAAACTTCCGCAGAGCTGTTTTGTCTTTTGAGGTGGCCTCGGGTGGGTATTCTCCTTTTTCCAGGAATTCCTTCACGTCTTCGTACCAAGGCTTGCCATCGTCTTCGCCTTCCTCGGTAAAGGTACATTCACATGCTGGTTTAACCTTTTGCTCGATCATGAGAGGCCGCATTGTGAATCCCAGGGGTATTTCGACCATAGAGGCTAATGTTGCCAGTGCATCTGCAAATCTATTGCTCACTCGAGGTGTGTGTGTGAAGATAACAGAATCGAATTGTGGAATTAGATCTTCCAGCACAGAGTGATATAGCTTCAGTGTATCTTTCTTGACCTTCCAGTCTCCTCTTGCTTGAGATACCACTAGGTTTGAATCTCCAGTGACTTCTACCCTTTTTGCCCCTAGCTCCAGGGCTGCCTCCATTCCAGCAATACAAGCCTCATATTCAGCTTGGTTGTTAGTGACCTCAAACCTCAGTTTATATGACAAAGGGATGTGGGAATCGTTTGGGGAAACTAGCAATACCCCTATGCCATATCCACATCGGTTTGATGCTCCATCAAAGTAAAGTTGCCAGGTGTCGTCTAAGAGACATAAAATGTCCTCGTCGGGGATCATGAAGTCCTCTGCCTCGGCCTCTGTCACAGGGTGATCTGCCAAGAATTCTGCCACAGCTCTTCCCTTTACTGATTTCCTTGTCATGTATTTGAGGTCGAATTCTGCTAGCAGCAATAACCACCTAGCTAGCTTTCCGATAAGTGTTGGCTTTTCGAAAAGATACTTGATTGGGTCTAAACGAGAGACCAGCACCACCGGATGTGCTAACAGGTAGTGCCTCAGTTTTTTTGTGGCCCATACTAGCCCCCAACAGGTTTTCTCGAGGGGAGTGTACCTTGTCTCATAATCCATCATTTTCTTGCTGAGGTAGTATATGGCGCACTCTACTTTGGCGTCGTTTTCTTGCGCTAGCATACATCCCATGGATGTGTCTGTTACTGAGAGATACAGAATCAATGGCTTCCCAGGGATGGGCGGCGACAGTACAGGTGGATTCTGAAGATATTCTTTGATTGCCTCGAACGCTTGCTGACAGTCTTGGCTCAATTCAAAATCAGTACCTTTCTTCATTAGCTTGAAAAGAGGTTCACAGGTGGTTGTGAGCTTGGAAATGAACCTGCTGATGAATTGTACCTTCCCCAAGAAACTTCTTACTTCCTTCTTCGTCCTAGGCGGTGATATCTCCATGATAGCCTGTATCTTGGAAGGGTCTACCTCGATTCCTCTTTAAGTGATGAGGAATCCCAACATCTTTCCAGCTGTTACCCCAAAAGTGCATTTTTGAGGGTTAAGACGTAGTTTGTAATTCCTAATCCTCTCAAAGAACTTTTGGAGTGCTCCATAGTGTCCTTCCCTTTCCTTTGATTTGACTATCATATCGTCAACGTATACCTCGACCTCTTTGCGCATCATGTCGTGCAGCAGCGTTGTTGCCATCCTCTGGTAAGTGGCTCAAGCATTCTTCAACCCAAACGGCATCACTCGATAGCATTAAGTTCCCCAAGGCGTAGTGAAGGTGGTTTTCTCTCTATCCTCAGGAGACATAAGGACTTGATTGTACCCAGAAAATCCGTCCATGAAGGATAGCAATGCATGGCCTGCGTTGTTATCTACTAGCTCATCTATGTGAGGTAATGGGAAGTCATCCTTTGGGCTGGCCTTGTTGAGATCTCGGAAATCTACGCGGACCCTGATTCCTCCAGTTTTCTTTGGTACGGGAACGATGTTAGCTACCCACTGTGGATATTCGGTGACTATGAGAAAACCGGCGTTGATTTGTTTAGTGACTTCTTCTTTTATCTTTAGGACCCAATCAGGGCGCATACGTCTCAGTTTCTGTTTAACTGGTTTTGCATCAGGATGAAGGGGAATTTTATGCTGAACAATTTCAGGGTCTATTCCAGGCATGTCCTCGTAAGACCAGGCAAAAACATCTTTGTATTCTTTTAGCAAAAGGATTAGTTTTTCACTTTCTTGAGGGGATAGTGCGGCACCAATTTTAACCATTTTTGGCTCGTTTTCAGAGCCTATGTTTGCTGTGATTATTTCCTCAGAAAAAGGTTTAGCGTGCCTTTCTTCTTCTCTTTCGATGAATTCTAGAATTTCTTTTGGAATTTCTTCCTCAAAATTTGGTTTGTCGGAATCCACACAATTGATCATAGGCAAAGTGAAATACTCTAAATCTTCCTTCTCATTGCTAAGATTATCAAAAGACATTTCAGAGTCGAACTCAAAGTAAATGCTATGCCTTGGTACTTTGACCAGGTTTTCCTCACTAGATTTAGTAGTTTCAAAAGATGAAAAGCTTGACTCGGACTGAGTCGACTCGGAGTCGGAATCGGAATCAAAACTAAGATTAGAATTAGCGCTTTTCATTTTGTATTTCAGAGTGTGTTCCACGGTCCAGTTAGGGTAAGCCCCTTTTTCAGCATCCACAATCAGTTCAGAGCAGTCTTTTTCATCACCAAGGTTGATCACCAGTACTTCACTGTCACCTTGATTCGCACTTTCATCATTGTCACCCTGCTAGTCTTGGAGGGCCATTTGATTTGCTATCGTTGTTATTTCTTCCAATTGAGCTTCAATCTCGGCTTCGTCGCTGTTGTCGACTCGTCGTGTGCCAACAAAGCCCCACCAATTACCAAAGCTATCTATGATGGGGTGGATCACCCTTATTTCATTGTTGGTGACCCCCTCATCAAAGAGTAGGTTTAGTGATATTTCGTCTAGTGGGTCGTTGTCGACAGACTCTTCTTCCTTTGCCTCTTCAGTTTCGAGGTTGTTGACCTCGTCTATTGGCCAATAATCATCGGTAGGTGCATAGGGGTCATAAAAATAGATTGGAACCCTGCGAAGCCCTTCTTCTTCGATCAGGTCTTCTACTTCTTCCTCATAAAACGTTCCAGCGAACATGACATGGTTGTCTTCAATGATAGCCACCATAGGCTTTGGTTGATTTACTGGAGTGATGTATTCAGAGGGGTTGAAATCTTCAACAGCAAAGTGGAGCGGGCCAGACAGCTTGGTGACAACTTGAAAGTGCGAATCAGACATGAACAGTGATGCAGCCATTTTCCCTAAAAAGGTTTTTGCTTTAGTTAGATTGATTAATCTTACCTACTGTTTATTTGACTTAGAGAGATTCCTAAGGTGTAACCTGCAAAAGAGAAACTTTACAATATACACATATACAATGGGTGTGAGGAAGAACTTGGAAGTAAAATGCAAATAGGTTCCTAACCTGTAGGTTCCTGTCTTAGTTTGATGAGTTCTATGGCTTTCTAAAACATGCAAGGTTTTGGTAGTCTCAGGGTGCTCCGTTGTCAAAGGGCACCAATCCTCTCACCAGCCCATCATAGGCGGTGATTGGGTGATTTCCTTTTTGATATACCACTAGGTACGAGTGACTGTGGAGTTTGCTGGAACCCCCAACATAGCCTGTGTCATGCCGGGATATCAGGTGAACTCAACGGGTTGCCCGCTCGATGCATATGATAAATGAATTAGACAAGGCATGTATTAGTCTTATGTTGAACTTTTTGGTTATGGCTCTCATATTCCCCAGCAGAGTCGCCAAAAACTGTAGACACCTCCCAAACGGGGCATCGCCATACAGATTGATCACGTTTGTTTGATCGATTGGTTGCTTGCTTCGTAAACCAAAATCATGGACAGTCCCATGGCTAGGAACATCGCCACATGATAACGGTTATCATCAAAACAGAGTCGCCACCCAGTTTATTAAAACTGGGAAAATAGATAGAGATTCTGGATACGAGAGCCAAAAGTACATTAAGGGGAAGGTGTTAGGCACCCCTCTTTGCCCAGTCGTGAGACTGGCCCATAATCATTCAACATAAGACATGTAGATGCTTTGTTTAATTCTAACACATAGTCTGTTTATTTATTCCTTTAAACAGTAAGCAAAGTGAGCCAGTGCGATAAATAAGCATGCATCAGAAAGCAGAAAAGCAAACAAAATGTCCCAGGGAGATGGATCCCGCGGCCGGTGAATGGATGTCACGGCCGAGGGATCCTCCTGGTTTGATGTACCGGCCGAGGGATCGAAGCCCCGGTCGGTGTTCTTCCTCACACCAGACAGAAAGATTAACAGGTAATCAAAACGCTACGATTAGTCAAAAAGACAGTAAATAAGACAAACCAGAGGCCGTTGGGCCTCACCACCTTGATCCCTCAGTTGCTTGATTGCTTTGGATTGGGCGTGGTTGACTGATTGCTTGATTGAAAACCCTAGGGTTAAGGTTTGAACTTCGGGGTTTGATCGCCGGATTGACAGCTGCCTTCGGGAGGTTAGGGCTTTTGAAGAGCGGGTTTGAGGGAGTATTTGTGCAGAGTTTCGAGGTTTGAGAGAGTGTATACTCTGATAATTTCGTGTGTGTATTTTCGGAGTCCAAAGGCCCTTTATATAGGCAATTGGTGACTCACTCCGGCCAATCAAATGGCACGATTGCGATTGCAATGCATCTCTAACTCTACGTCGTAATCTTTGAGCGTAGCCCGAACGCATCGGAAAGGTAGTGTAATCGGATCAAACTTCTGACAGAACACGTTCCAGAGTCTGGGAAAAGGTCGATCTGGCGGCCGAGTAAAGGATGTCACGGCCGAGGAATGGACGTCTCGGCCGAAGGATAGATCTTGCGGCCGAGGGATTGATCTCTCAGGGAGATTTTGCTAGCAACAGGTTGCTCGGGTGAGGAAATGATATTAGGGCCGTGGGATCGATGTCACGGCCGACAGATGGATTCTCCTAGGCTTCTGTATTTCTGTTTGAAAGGCTGTATGGCTTTGAATTGGGTCCTCTAAGTGGCTTAAAGTTCTTACCGAAAGTCCTAAGGTTCTCAAGGAAGCAATCAGCAATCACAGTATCCATTTCATCATCGGGATTGTCCCAAGGTGGGACTTGAAATAATCGTTAGGCCAAATTGGGGTGTCTACATAGGCACTGCCCATCCCTCTTCTTATGATGGGCACTCTAGGATCCAACAGGTTGTCAGGTTAAGACTAACTGATAGTCAAATGATGACCATGATTGCTGATGTCACTGACATTGAAATAAGGGACACCTTTTGGTCTCTTAATCCTTCCAAAGCTCCTGGTCCGGATGGCTATAATGCGGGTTTTTTTAGGAAAGCATGGCCTATCGTGGGTCATGAAGTCACTGCAGCTGTAAGATCTTTCTTTAGGTCTGGTCAACTACTGAGAAAAGCTAATGCGACTATGGTGGCCCTAGTACCTAAGGTCCCCAATCCATCAAAAGTAGGTGACTTTAGACCTATCTCTTGCTGTAATACAATTTACAAATGCATCTCTAAAATCCTTGCAAGAAGAATACAGGTACCCCTTCCTAATTTAATTGATCCTGTGCAATTAGGCTTTGCTAAAGGGAGAAGGATTGCAGATAATATCTTCCTGACTCAGGAACTCATGAGAGGGTACCATAAATCATCCCCCTCTCCTAGGTGTGCCATGAAAGTGGATATCATGAAAGCCTATGATAATGTGAGATGGGAATTTCTTTGGGATGTGCTAGCTACCATGAACTTTCACCCTACCATGGTTAAATGGCTTCAGGCTTGTGTCACCACAGCTAATTACTCATTAAGTATTAATGGTGAAGCCACTGGGTACATCCTTGGGAAAAGAGGACTAAGGCAGGGGGATCCCTTGTCCTCATACTTGTCTGTCATTGTGATGGAAGTACTCACCTGTTTGTTGAGGGAGAAATCCCTCCTTCCTGATTTTCAATTTCATTGGAGATGTGGTAATACCAAGATTATCAATCTCTGCTTTGCTGATGATCTAATGATTTTCTGTAAAGGGGATCTGTCCTCTGTCAAGCATATTCATGATGCTCTCATTGAGTTCTAGGAGATGTCAGGCCTATCCCCTAGTCCTGGGAAGAGTAGTATCTTCTTCTCTGGAGTCAATGCCACCTCTAGGCTAGCCATTCTGAATGTCCTAGAGTTTAAAGAAGGCGCACTACCTGTTAGATATCTTGGTGTACCTCTAATCTCCACTAAACTCAAAGCCTCTGACTGTCAGCGCTTAGTGGATAGCATTACTGCTAAAACTAAGTGTTGGACAAATAGAGATTTAACATATGCTGGTAGGGTGCAGTTGATAAAGAATGTTCTGTTTTCCATGCAAACCTATTGGTCCTCCTTATTTATCATCCCTAAAAAGGTGATAAAAGATGAGGAGGCTATACTAAGAGCATTTCTTTGGTCAGGTCTTGATCTCAAGAGAACTGGTGCTAAGGTCTCTTGGGAACATGTATGCTCTCCTAAGCAGGAGGGAGGTCTTGGGTTTAAATCCATGCAAACGTGGAATAAGGCAGCCATCGCCAAGCATATTTGGTTCCTCATTTCTGGAGGGGAACAGTCCATGTGGTGTCAATGGGTCAAATCCTACTTAATAAAAGGGAGGAATTTTTGGAATCTGAAAATTCCTGGAGGATGCTCTTGGGTTTGGAGGAAGTTACTGAATCTCAGACCTTTGGTGCAACCCTTCATTATTATTGTGTTAGGTGATGGCCACTCCACTTCATTATGGTATGATAATTGGCATCCACTTGGCCCTTTGATAGCGAACTTTGGTGCCAGGATTGCTTTAGATTCTGGTATACCTCGGGATGCTACTCTATCCCACATTATCCACAATTCAAATTGGGCTTTTCCTATTACGCAAACTGTTGAACTCAATGAGATCAGAAGAACATTGCCACCACTTCTCTTCTCCAAGTTGGATGAGTCAGATTATGTTAGGTGGTCTCTTAATGCAAATGGTCAGTTCTCAATTGCATCCTTGTGGGATAAATTGAGAACTTCCTTCTCTAAGGTTGGATGGCACAAGTTGGTGTGGTTCTCAGGCCATATACCAAAGTGTAGCTTAATTACTTGGCTGAGGGCGAGACTTTTTTCATTATAAACGCTGCCACCATCTCAAGCTGACTGGGTGGTAAATGAATGGAATCTTAGTGGCCAATAATATTTTGGTGTGGTTGGAAGTTCATTTAACATGCGTATTTCATTTGTTTTCCTACCTTTATCTACTTAGCTTGTGATGTACCCTTGAGCTGAATTCTGATTGTACTGATCCTGTTTTGGCTGCTGTGTTGCTGCTGCTAGGGATACTTGGCTGGCGTCAGTCCTCACTCAGCAACTCTTGGCCTCCTATTACTGCTACGTATCCAGGTTGTTACCTTATTCCTTGTAGGTTATCCTGGAAATCCAAAGCAAGTGTGAGTTCCTACTTTATTGTGTGCAATCCATGTGAGCTGTGTGCTATAGCCCTATCCGTCCTTGTGAGAGGAGGTAATAATTAGCGGGGGCATCGTGTGAGGTTAAGTAGAGGGTGTAGAGGGATCCCTTGTTCTTGGCAGTGTAAAAGAGAGTGGGAGTTGTGAGATTTCAAGGGTGTAGTAGTGTGAGTACTATATTCACCAAGAACTTTGATTCAACCTTGTCCTTAGCTACTTTTGCATCCATGTTACTGCTGCTGCTACTGTCCCGCGGCTGTGGCCGCTCTGTTGTTATGCTGTTCTGGTTCCCCTTGTCTGTTTTGGCTTGAAGTCATAGTGAAATGTATGATGAAGCATTGGTTTATTTGTGTAGCTGCTTTTACCAATTATACTTATGGGCTGTTATTGCTGCTATCTTCTTTGCTGCCACTAATGCTTCCTGTTATTGCTGTTGCTGATTGCTGTTATGGTGGCGGCTAGCAACTCATGTTCGCAGAGGGGATCTCCCTTTTGTATCCCTTTTGTTTAGTTGTAATCGGGATGTTCGTATAGAAGTTTGAAAGTTTCATTTGTAGTATTCGCCTAACCAATAGGGGCTGTCATTGGGATCTCCCTTCGCAGAGGGGGACATCCTTTGCATTTTGTTTCAATTCTCTTGGTTATGCTGAATGTTAATCATTATAGTTTCAATCCGAGGCTGTAAATTGCTGTCGACTTCGGTTGCTATTGCTGTTTCTGCAGCCAGCTATTGCTGCTGGTGTTGTGATGCTGAATTGAGCTCCCTAGGTGCTGAGTTGAGCTCCCTAATCTGCTGGAATCTGCATGGTTAGCTGCTGTCCATTCTGTTGGGGCAGCAGCTATAGTAATCTCTAAGTCTGCTGTCCAGATACTGCTATTCAGTTGCTGCTGCTGTTCGGTTGGACTCTGCTGTCTAGTTTGACTCTGCAGCTGTGGTTTGTGGTTTGTTATGCTTCCTAGCTGCACAGGTTGTTATGCTTGCAACAGCCGCTGCTCGTACCTCCTTGGTTTTTGTTTTTTGGAATGGTGTTTTACCCTTTTGTAGATGGGTAGGAAACAAATGTATCTCAGTTGATGTAGTTTGTTTTGTCTCCATCTAGATTACAACAAATCCAATCCATGTAGCCACTTGGCGTAGATCTCAATTTTCTCAATCTTTGTTTTCTTCTTTTTCCTCCTGGGGTATGCCCCTTGTAGGCTGTATATTCGGTTAGCCTCTTTTTTAATTTCAAGCTGATTTACCCAAAAAAAATAGCAACCATTCCTTCCCATTTCAACTCACACCTTCATTCTTCAACTTCTCTCTCTAGAAAGTTTAGTTTTCTTGCTTGTTCTTGAAGTTCTTCCCAAGTTCTTCAAGAGACTCATCCAAGGCCGCCACTAAACCGCCACTCCACCACCCTATCGATCCAAAAGATTTAGTAGTGTTAGTCAAGATCTAGTTTCGAGAGAAACCTTTCTCTTTCGAAGCTACCGGAAGCCATCCTTAAGAAGTTACTCTGTCCGACCGCCGACATACCATCTTTCCTCCGTAGTCATCACTACCGCCAAGAAGAACGGTAGACTATTCCATACACTCAAATCCTAAGTATAGATATTCGTGTATTTATGTGGATAGATCTTACCCCTAAATTCTAAGTATACGTAGAATTTCAATATACATATGTTCTTTCGAACTTTTGAAAAGGTAGAATGAATATGAGCATGATTATGTGATTACTTGTCTACTTGTTGCTGATAAAGCATAAGTGGTTTACCACTCCAAAGGTGTCCGTCCATGTGGCACTATGCTTTACCTTATATGATTAAATGTTGAGCATGATGATGTGATAAAGTGAGCATGTTATTTAATATAGAGTTGAATGATCTTGCTAGTTTAGTTTCAAGATTACTATGATTACATGAAAAGTCCTGCCGCGGAGTCTATGCATGATGACGAGACACAAAAACCGAGAAGAGTTAGAGACATGACACCTAGGGTGGTTAAAGACAAGGTGTGTTTTTGAAAACCGCAATGTGGCCGGACTTGCCCATTATGTGGTGTGTGTGCGTGCGTAAAATATTTTTGAAACTACATAATGACTAAGAATGGGAGTCATTATGGGAGTATGGTGTGTTTTGTGTGCCAATGGGAACCCGGCGCGGCGGAACCATTGTGAGGATACTCGAGAACCCGGCGCGGCGGAATCGAGGTTGGGTGTGTGCCAATGGGAACTCGGCGCAGCGGAACCATTGTGAGGATACTCGGGAACCCGGCGCGGCGGAACCGAGGTTGGGTGTGTTAAAAAATGTGATTTTCGAAACGTTGATTTTGTAAATGGAAATTGATGACACGGTCTACGACGAGTCGCGTAGGAGAAACATAGAAAGTCATGACACCAATGATAGAAAGATAGTGAATGTGGTTGCGTCATTGCTAATTATGTTGTTGAATGAGCATGTGTAATTGTCTATATGTTCTTGATTGTAAGTTAAGGGTTGGTGGGTATATGATTATTCTGCTGAGCTCTTGTGGCTCATGGTGTTACCTTTGGTGACCCTGACATATTATATCGGTGGCGACGCTGGTATAATGTGTCAGATTTTGTAGATGATCAAGATGAACAGTACACCTTGGAGGCTTTTGGAGCTAAGGAGCTGGCTAGGATGGAGGAGCTGGCGGAGCTGTAGTTAGGAACCCTAGAACCCTTTCATTGTGTAAATATTGAACTCTTGAGGGAGTTTTTGTTGTAATAACGAGCCAGACTCCATTTGATTTTATCAATAAATTGTTTATTTAACGTACCCAAAAATCGGGGCGTTACAAAAAGTGTCTTGGTCCTTCAGCTTCAAGAGTTGAGAAAAGACCTGGACCTTTCCTGCTAGGTTTGAGATGAACCTTCTCAAGAAATTGAATGAACCCAAGAGCTTCTGCAACTCCTTCTTGGTGGTAGGAGGTTTTGCTTCCATAATTGCTTTGGCCTTGTTCTTGTCAACCTCAATCCCTCTATTATGGACCAAAAATCCAAGGAATTTGCCTGCGGAAACTCCAAAGGCACACTTCAAGGGATTCACCTTCACGTCGAACTGTTGCAATCTCAAGAATGATCTCCTTAAGTGCTCCAAATGTTCGTCGTAGGACTGAGACTTGACCACGATATCGTCGATGTAGATCTCCAAGAAACGGCCAATGAAATCATGAAATATGGCATTCATAGCTCGCTGGAATGTGGTACCTGCATTCTTTAGGCCGAAGGGCATTACGACCCACTCAAAGGTCCCCAGGGCTCCGGGACACCTAAAAGCAGTCTTAGCCGTATCGGCCTCGTCAATAAAGATCTGATTGTAGCCAGAATGCCCATCCATGAAGGACAGAACCTTGTGACCAGAAGCTCCATCAACTAACTGATCTACAACTGGCATTGGATATTCGTCCTTTGGGGATGCCAAATTTAGGTTTCTGAAGTCCACACAAACTCTGACCTTGCCGTTCTTCTTAAGGACTGGCACAATGTTAGAGAGCCAAGTGACATACCTGGCTGTACGTATGAACCCAGCATTAAAGAGGCATTCAATCTCATCCTTGACCAGCAAATAGACCTCATTGGACATCCTCCTTGGCGGCTGTTTGAAAGGTTTGAACCCTGGTTGAATGGGCAGCTTGTGTTCCACTAGACCTCTGGACAGACCTAGAAGCTCTTCATAATCCTAAGCAAAACAGGACTTGAACTCCTTTAAGAGCTCGATGAACTTCTCTTTCACACCCTCTGGCAGAAGTTGGCTAATATACACAGGTCTGGGATTCTCTGAGTCTCCCACATTAACTTCTTCCAAGGGATCTTGCACGTCCGCCCTCAGGTCATCTAACTTGGCTGGGGCTGCTTCAAGGTCTTCCAAACGGATTTTGTCCAGATCTTCAATCAGGTAATCATCCTCATTGATCACTTCGGTCGCACAGGCCGAATGATCGTCTTCTGATTCTTCATTTCCCATTAGCCTCCTCTCAAGTAAGTAGGCTTCAAACTTCGACAGCGTGGCCTGAAGGGTCACACTCTTCTCTTCTTCTAAAGGGTTTACTGACATTAAGAAGGGTGTTTGAATGAAGCTGTAATCGGCTTGTTTGACTTCGTGATCATAGGACCGATTAACTCTTGAAAAAGTGCCTTCACCTCTTCAGCTGATTTGTTATCTTGTATAGGGGCTACTTTGTGGCGGCCATACTTGTCAAGACCTGCCACTTTCATTGGACCAACCCCTTCATCGTATAAATGGGCCTAAGCATGGTTAGTAGAGGCCTGGAAAGGTCTGCGGTCAGCCCATATGACCTCCACGTCGTCTTGATTCCAAAAAATAAGACACTGGTGAAGGGTTGAGGGAACTGCTAAACAGGAGTGAATCCAATCTCTCCCCAATAGAACGTTGAAGGAAGAGTGTGAATTAACAACAAAGAAAGGTGTTGTCAATGTCTTGGATCCTACCGTTAAGTTCATGATCAAAATACCTTGACAAGCTGTCTCATTTCCAGTGAAATCTGTCAGGGTTGAAGTGCATGAGACCAGGTCTTGATTAGTCTTCCCAAGCTTCTGCATCATGAACCTAGGAATGAGATTGGTTGCAGACCCATTATCCACCAGGATACGGTTGACTGGCATTCCATCAAGGCAACCAGCAATGTACAAGGGCTTGATGTGTTTGTTCATTGCTGGGCTTGGCCTCTCAAAGATAACGCTAGCTGCTCGATCCTCAGCCCTTCCCTCGATTTCATCCTTCAGCACAATCACTGAAGGCCCGTTCAGTCCTACAGAGAAGGACTCGTTCAGAATCTCAGCTGTCTGCCCCATTTCTATAAAATCCCCCTCCAAGGCTGTTGGAGTGTTGTCTTTGGCTTTCAAATCTGCCGGCAGGATCACCACCATGTTGCAGTGCATATTAGGACCCTGGCTAGGCTTGAACTCCTTGGCCTGAGGATTTAACTTTGATTTGCCCCCCGAGTCCGGCTTCCTTGGTTCAAGGGTTGTCTTCTTGAGCAGAGTCACTTGTCTTGGAGAAGGCTCAATCCTAGCCTCCTCTAGAGTTCTTTCCAAGAGTGGTTGTTTCTTGGATACAGTAGCTTGTTTCAGAGGCGTCTTAGTAACAGCTTCCTTGTATGTCTTCCCCGCAGGAACTTGCTTCTTGGGTAAAGTCCTTGGAGGAGGCTCAATGATAGCCTCTTCCACAGTCCTTTCCAAGGGCTTGTTTACTCTCTTAGCCTTAGGCATTTCAACCTTAGGCTCCTGTGCTGAGACTTCCATCTTCAACTTCCCCTTGGGGTCATCTTCGATCATTGGATCGTCTAGCAAATCTGTCTATTCCTCAACCTTTCTAACCGCCTGCCTGAATTGTTGGCGGCGCCTCTTTTGGGATCTGGACAAAGGCGGGGGAGGAGAAGGAAACTTGGGATGCTCAACCCTATGCCACTCATTTGGAGGAGTGGCTGGGGGTCTCACAGCCCTAGGTTTACCTTTGGAAGGAGAAGATATAATCAAGTTGTCAAGCTCGTCCTCAACTTCAACCAACCATGGTTGAATTCGATTGAATACTGATTCTCGTGCAACCCTTCTTCCTTTAGGCCTGTGTGGCTCCTCAGACCTTGGTTCAGTCCTTCCCACGATGACGCTTTTCAGGATTGGCTTGCTAGGACTTGCATGATGTCCACATTCTATACAAACCATGGAGCAAGTTGGTTTCTCTGGTTTCTTCACCCCTGTAGGTCTGGACCACCATGAATTCTGCCTTTCAAACCTTCTGACCCGTTCAGTCCTGAAATCCCTTTCATCACAATAGGGATCCCAGTGCCTTCCTGGGCTGGACTTGTGAACTTCTCTGGAAGGGGCTCCTAAACTTATCTTCTGCCTAGGAGCAGTCCTAGGCATGCCTCTCCTATTGACAGAGACCATATTTGTGCTCAGCCTTGAAGGAAATGGATTGCCATCTACCCCCATGGGCTGTTTATCTTTTTCGGGAAACTTGAACTCTCCCCGCTCAATTTTATCCTGGATATCATTTCTAAATACTATGCAGTTATTCGTTGAATGACTCCAAGAGTTGTGTTACTTACAATACTCCTTGCCCTTCAGATCTTCCACGGTTGGAATCTTGTGACCAAAGGGCAATTTGAGCAGCTTGTCAACAAGGAGTTGATCAAAGATAGCTTCAGCCCTTCCAACGTCAAAAGTATAGGCCCTGGTTGGCCTATTAGGACTGTTCTGGATGGGTTGCTTCATGGGCTCCATCTTGACAAAGGCCTTGCAGACGTATGGTTTCTTGTTGATGATCTCCGCCACGGCCACATCTGGGTCTGCCTCTGCTTCTACCGCAGCAACCTCGTAGTTAGGGTCACGGTAATACGTTCCCTTAGAAGCTGTCTTCCTGTCCTGCTCCTCCGCCAAGAGCCTTTCGTAATGTTCTGCCTTAGAGGACAATTCAAACAAATCTCTGAACTCTGTCCCATAGAACTTCTTTTTCAATTCGAAGCCCAAGCCGTTTAGTGCTATGCGCACATACTCGGCCTCTGGAAGGACAATCTTGCATTTGAATCGGGCAGTCTTGAAACGTAGAAGATAGGACTCCACGGATTTGAGATGGGTTTGACGATAGCATGACAGGTCTGCCAACGTCACTTCGGGTTCTACCCTGTAGAATTGTTGGTGAAACATCTCCTCCAGTTGAGCCCAGGTCTGCACAGAATTGGGTGGAAGGTTGATGTACCAAGTAAAGGCTGTCCCAGTAAGAGAATTGGCAAAAAAGCCTCAACTTCAGAGCATCGATGGTCCCAGCTTCTCCGCATTGAACTTGAAACCTAGCACTGTGCTCTACCGTTGAATGCATGCTTTCTCCGTTGAAGGTCTGGAATTCTGGAACTCTATAGCCCTTCGGGAAAGGTGTATTGTCCACCTCTTCGGTATGAGGCTTCCTATACATTGGCCTTCCCAAAGGTCTGAAACCAAGTCCTAACTGCTCCTGGAGCAAGTTCAGGACTTGATCCCGTCCTACAAGCATGTTTGGCATAGGAGGCGGCTATGGGTGTGCCTCTTGTGCCTGCTGGTTCTGAATTGAACTTGCCCCCCCAGTATCAAAGGCTTGAGGAGTGTGAGCAACTCCTTTGTCCTTTCTCGAGCCCTGGCCTCCTTGTAGAGGCCTTTTATCCGTCTTGTCAGGTTTGGACTGATCGTCTGCTAAAACAAACCTTCATTCATCATTGGCTGGAGGCGTCTGGGCTCCTCCAATCACAACTCCCTTCTCCTTCTGCCCCCCGAGTGCAGGACTATTAGAAGAGGTAGCATGGTAGAATGTTTGAGGAGGGGGAGGTCCCCCTAGTAGGCCAGCTTGGTCTTGACCGTTGCCATAAACACCAAACTGTGGAAAGCCCTGCTGCTGAGGAGCGAGCGGTAGCCTCTCTGTAAGTGTAGCAATCATCTTGTGGACTGCTATGGCCAGAGGTTCCAAGGACTGAGAGAACGATTGAGAGATTGACTGTGTAATGTCGTGGGAGATCTCGCGTCCTGCCATGAACATATAATTTTTGACGCTGTCGGTAGCATCGTGAAGATCTTGAGCACTGACCGTAGGGCCAGCTTCCTCGAGTAATGGCACATCGACTGCCACTCCCTCAGGACTCTGTGGAACCGGGATGGATGGATCCAACTGTTGTTGCTGTTGCTTCCTTGCCATAATAAAACCCTTAGACGATTAGGGTCCCACCGGGCGTGCCAAAAGATGTTTAGCTCCGAAACGGCTCAAAGGACTGAGCGGGCGTGCTAGGACTTGTCGCGTCCAACGTGAAGGACTGGGCATCCCTGTTTTGACTTCTAGATTTGTGAGGGCGATAGTGCTGCAACCTAAGGGCTGGATTGCAGTGAAGGTCCGTGGTTTTGCCTCTTCGTGCAAGGGCTTAACAATTTCCTAACCGTGTAGGAAAAGAAGTAACAACGTAGAATTACTTTATTATGTCGTAATAACAAAGTAAGGGATACAAGAGAGATATGAATAACTTTATTATGTTTCGTAATAATAAAGTTGAGGTACAAGAGAGATAGAAACTCGAATTACTTGGTGAAGTAATTGAGTGAGGGTGAGAAAATAGTGATAGTTGCTTCGCTGAGAAGGCTTTTGGTTTTAAGCGTTGAGTTTGATTGGTGTGTGAACCCCTTTTTCTTCTTGAGTTCTAGTATTTATAGGCAAATGAGCTCCACGGTTTTTTGCATGCCAATGATTTCCCGCCTTGCTTCTCCTCATGCCAAGTGTCCCATGTAACTGCTCTTCGTGGGCTAATGGGAAGTTACTAGAGGTGAAAATGATTTACCCACAAGCTTTTCTCTGATCGTGGCAGTTAACAAGAGATAATGGGTTCCTCCTTTTTCCCCCTTTTCGTGGGTATCAACGGGTAGTGAGCCATTTGACCGAGTCAAATGGCTATGTGGCCAATAACCCCACTACCTTGCTTCCTTTTCTTCCGTGATATTCCTTACAGAGGTTATTCCATTGAAACAATAATGGGCCATTCATATCAAAGAAGGCCTGTTTCCAATTTTATTAATTACGGGCCCTAATAAACATAGCCCCCAATTAATAATTTCAAACCCATGGCTGGCTTAGTCTAAGAAAATTAACTGGGCTTGCCAACATTGCTTTGGCCCAGTTCATTTAGCCCAAATAACTCTTCCTTTCACGGTCCAAATTAATTGAATTTCAATTAGATGGCCATTCCACGCTAGTCCAGGACTGGGTGCCAAAAACGGGTGTAAACAAAAGCTAAGACCAATTGTGATCGAGCAAAGAGATACCCCAGTATACCAGCATGTCATGGTCATCAACGAGCCCGATGATGGTCACCCTTGGTTTTATGATATCTGGAGATTCGTGGAAAGGGGGGAGTATCCCGCTGAGGCTAGTAAGAAAGACAGAATCGCTCTTAAGAGGATGGCAACTTTTTTTTTGGGTAATTTAGCTTGAAATTAAAAAAGGTTAAGCGAATGTACAGCCTACAAGGGGCATACCCCAGGAGGAAAAGAAAAGAAAAAAAAAGCAATAATGATAAAAGTACGGTAACCATGCACAACCCGCATGGAGAGTAAAATAAAGTGACATATGTGATACAAATGGATCTGAATAGAACCATGAAATGTACTGAAATGAAATTGAACTACTCCTGGCACAACCCGCCAGGCTAGGAAATAAAGTAAATGAAGTAGATAGTCATGGTCAACGAGGACCACATGATAACCAGCGCTGAGGAGAGATCCTCCTCCTCCTGGGCTGGGCTAAGAAAACCAAGACCCGAGACTTCCATCACCCCAAAGCAAGCATAATATCCACTCAACAGAAGTCAACTACTACAGAGGAACTCGGACTGAGAGAGGCTCGACCTGGGGATGACGGCATCCGACAAGGCTACCCTGCTAAGTACCCTGCACACCACGCCCATTCCACCCAGACTACTACATCCTCGCCCAAATCTCCTAGGCTCGCTAACGACTCAAAGCGGAATAGAAAGAGAGGCCACCAAAAGTAGCCACTCGAATCTCAAATGGACCAAGCTGCTTTTTTCGATCAGTATAAACCACCAAATCTAATCAGAAACAGACTGCAAAGCTATCCCTTTCGATTAGTAAGGATCCACCAACCTAGTTAATGACAGCTCCGGCAACTACCTTGCTCAATCAAACTCCATCCATAATCTAATCATCGGCACCCATAGCTGCTGCTACTGCGGACTACCCCTTAACTAGGAAGAGTCTAATCTAATGAATAATAGCCACGACCACAAGAACACTACCCTCAACCTCAGAGCAAAAAATGCTGGTTCTAGGTATATGAAAGACTCGACAACGAGCCCGACCCCCGATTTCAGTCCAACAGATGACCGCCTATCGGGGATTGCAGAGTCAAATAGTAAGCTGGCCCGAATGTCCAGCAACAAGACAAGATATAAATAATTGCATAGTGCAATGCAAACAATGATACAATGTTTCCCTCACTGCCCGAACCACCTGGCCTAGCGTACCTGCCCGAGCGGGCTGCCGCGAGCTGCTGCTGCTGCCTGCAACCTGCTGCTGCTGTTGCTGGCCACTGCTGCTTTCCGCTGCTGCCTGCTACTTGGCCCGGGCTGGCTGTTTGCCCGGGCTAGCTGCTTGGGTGGCCTTCCCTGTGGCTGGCCGAAGGTGGAATGAGATTGCCCGGGCTGAAGCCGCTGCTAAGCCCCTGCCCGAGCAAACAGTCCCTGGCAGCCGTGGCTGCCTCCATCCGAGCCATTCACGGAAGGCCTGCCCGGGCTGGCCTGCTTGGCTGTTGGTGCCCGATAGTTGTTGGAGGGAGACGGAGGGAGGTGCAAAGACCGGCCCGTAGAAGGCCGGAGGTTGGCCTGGCCAGGCTAACTGACTGGAGATGAAGGCCGGGCCAGTTCTTGCCCGAGCTGGTTGAGAGTCCGGATGGACCAGCGGCGGCCGGTGGAAGACCAGCGGCGGATCTGTTGAAGACCAGCGGCGGCCGGCGAAAGACCAGCTACTACCTGCTCTGGTTGGGTGTTTGAAGACCAGCGGCGGCCGGCGGAAGACCAGCTGCTGCTTGCTCCGGTTGGGTGTTTGAAGACCAGCGGCGGCCGGCAGAAGACCAGCGGCGGATCTGTTGAAGACCAGCGGCGACCGGTTGTTGAATGACCCGAGGGTTCCAACTGATCTGTTGAAGACTAGTTGGAAGTCGATCCATGGCCAGAGTAACTGGACCTTAGGAGGCCGGGCCAGAGGTGGCCGGGTTGAGGTGGGCTGTGGCCTCTGCTGCTGTTAATGGCGGCAGCCACCGGAGCTGTTGCCGGACCAGATCTGGTGGTGGATGGCCGGACCCGTGGGTAGCCGGTTGGTTATGGTACGGGCGGTGGAGGAGAGCCCCTGTCGAGAGGGGGCTCCCTTGCCCTTGATGTTGCAAACTGGCCGGAGGGAGCTGCTGCACCGGGGATGACCGAAGATGGCCAGGCCGGATTGTGATTGGCCGGAGGTGGCCAAGCTGTTTGGCCGGAGGGAGCTTTCTCTCTCTATCCTAGAGAGAGAAGCTCCCAGCCTTTGTCTCAGGATGGCAACTCAATACATCATCTGTGGAGGAAATCTATACCGAAGGTCTCACTGTGGCACTCACAAGCTGTGTATTCATGGTGCGGAAGCGAAAAGGGTAATGGAGGAAATCCACGAAGGTGTATGCGGTCCTCACATGAATGGCATGATGCTTGCCAAAAAGATTTTGAGACAAGGCTACTTTTGGTCCACCATGGAGACAGAATGTGTGGAGTACGTACGACGGTGTCATAAGTGCCAGATCCACGCCAACCTCACGCATGTTCCGCCGCATGAGCTGCAGCAAATGACCTTGCCATGGCCTTTCTCGACGTGGGGTATTGATGTCATCGGAAGGATTGTGCCAGCAGCCTCCAATGGCCATAAGTTCATCCTAGTGGCTGTTGATTACTTCACGAAGTGGGTGGAAGCCGCCTCGTATGCAACCCTGACTGCAGTTCAAGTCGCGCACTTTATCAAGCAAAACGTTATCTATCGATACGGGGTCCCTCAAGCGTTCGTGTCCGATAACGGGGTTCATTTCAAGGGTCGAGCTAGAGAAGTCTTGGATGAGTTCCAGATCCAAGTACACAAATCGACAACCTATAGACCGCAGACTAATGGGGCCGTGGAAGCAGCCAACAAAACAATCAAAGCCATCCTGGAAAAGACCATTCAATCCGCAAGAGATTGGCACGATTAGCTACCATTGGCGTTATGGGGATATCGCACGTCCGTACGTACACCGACAGGGGCAGCTCCGTACTCTTTGGTTTATGGTATGGAAGCTGTACTTCCCATTGAGTTAGGAGTTCCATCCCTTCGGACTATGATCGAATGTAATGTCCAAGAGGCAGCCTGGCTAAGCAACCAATTCGAAGAACTTATGCTGTTTGATGAGCGCCGTTTGAGGGCACTTTACCATATTCGAGGATATCAAAGGAGAATTGCGCGCGCGTTCAATAAAAAGGTAAAGTCTAGGGATTTGGCAGAAGGTGACATTGGTTCTGAAAGAAATTCGAGCACCAGTCTATGATCCACGAGGAAAGTTCCGACCAAAGTGGTCCGGGCCTTACATTGTCACGCCCTCGATTTTCAACATAAATAAAATAGCTTTTCATAAATAAAACTCCTCACATTAGCATACATAATACCCCAAAAGAGTTCACCATGTCCTGGTCATTAAGTTACAAGTCCAACTCCAAGAGTTTGAATATATTACATCATTAAAAGAAATAGAGTTAAAGTTCTATTACATTCCCAAATCATGTTTTACCAAAATATCCACGAGTCTCCTTTACCACTTCTTCCGAAAATATGCACTAGAGTGCATGCACTTCACTCCATGCTACCGCTCCGGGTTCACACCTGAAAATGATAGGTTGAGCTACACTAGCCCAGTAGAGAAATCTACACAACCATTATATGCAAATGGGATGATAGGTAGAATGAATAACAGGAATAAGGAACAGTATCTCAAGGGAGAAACAAAACACGACTAGTAATTATCCCAACGTCGATGACATAATTGAAGTACCATGACTACACATCAAGACTCTAGTTTAACCACGAGAACTTACTATCTATACGATTCTCTCATGACTGCCACTGCTGCTCATCTTATTTCAAATTACCAAACTGATATCTTAACTTATGAAACCATCGTGCGCAAAGCCAATATCTCTCATATCAATCACACTTTCACAATGATACCCCTTTTTCATTCACATCGTATCACAATTCCTTTATCATTCTGTGCCATGAGCCAAAAGCTCCTGCCGAGCTATTTAAGGGATCCCGATACCCCTACTAGTACCTCCCTCACTGATGGAGCTAATTCAAATCACATATCATAGGTCACCATACCACAATTCCTTAGATACACATTACAATTTCGTCATTCATCTCAATCACATATGATGAACTCACAATAAAGACTTATTCACGTAGAAGTGGTACGGATAAATTCCACTTCAGTCAACTCGCTATCGTTACGCCATTAGTTTCTCATATCACCATTTAAGCTTGGTCGTACTATACATTAAAGGACACTTAGTCACAACGATTCATAGATTTCATTCTAGCAACCCTTAAGTTGTACAAGATACGAAAGAGATGTACCACACATCAATCGTAAGGGAAATGTCTCACATACTTACCCCTAGCATTGTTTGATTTAGCAAAGTGTCCAACGTGTTCGCCTTTCACATCGCATGTCAGCATACGCAACCTTAGCCCGCCAACATTCCTTATGTTCTCTAAAATCTCATTTCAGTGTCAAAAGACTCATACGGAACCCAACGACCACTACAAACCCTAGTATACCACTAGCCTCGTCATACCATTCAATTAGATACTCAAGAGAACCTAGGAACATCCGTGTCTTTCCCAAACGATCCTAGGGAAAAAGGATTTCCCAACATATACGAACTTATCTATCTTATTTTGGCTACCAAACCTTAACGGTTAAGAATTGGGAGATGAGACCACCACCATTGGAAAGTAGACCTCCGGTACATGAATTTCGATATAAAATTTGCCCAAAATCGAGTTCGGATGAAAAAGTTATGCTCGATCGAAGTTTTTCCAAAAATGCTGATTTTTCAATGTCTACCGGTAGACATTAATCTCTACCGGTAGAAGACCAAAATTTCACAAAAGTGACACTACTGGACAGCGTTTCTACCGGTAGATTCCAAACTTCTACCGGTAGGACTTAGTTTTTCAGTGCTCGACTTTCAGATCTCACCAGAACATTTCTAACCACGAAACCAACGATCTAGGGTACGATTCAAACACCAAATCAACTCATAAACATATAATAGAAGTGAGAAATCCCTACCTCGAAGTCGAAGAACGAAACTCGAACTCAAACAAGCAAGCCCTAGCTTCCAAGATCCAAACCGAGCAAGGTACACCGAACCGAGCTCTATCCAACGAGGTACGAGCTCCAATACACAAGTAGAGGATGGATTGGAGGTTGGTTAGTTCGGGTTTTGGGTGATTGGGTGAGAGAGACGGAGAGAGAGCAAGAGAGCCGAGAGAGATGAGAGAGCCGAGAGTGATAGGAAGAGGAAAACGGGAAAATGAAATCCCCTTCCATACACCACACACATATATACGCCATATTGCACTAACACCCACATTTCTCAAATCCTTGCACATTAACCCACAGCCATATTTTCCACATTAAACCATCATTTATCTTTTTATGAAACATTAAAATTATATAGAGAAATTTACGGGTCTCTACATTCTACCCTCCTTAGAGAAATTTCGTCCCGAAATTTAAGTAAGGTAAAAGGAGGCACATTGTTTATGAATTTCATCTCAAAAGCTGTGTCCACTACACAACGCTTCGTGTCTGCCAATTTCGTGTCCAAAGCGCAAGAAAACTCTATAATGCCACAACTAACTAGCTTAGCTTCCTATCAAACAATCGCCAAGAATCGATGTTCATACCCGTCAAATTGCCAAGTCACCGTATTCGTACAAATCATAATCACGTTACCAACTAATTCCAGTCTCACAAATCGCATCCATTCTCATTACTTCCGACTAACCAATTTCGGTTCCATGGACCGTGTCCAGACACAAGGAGAATTTCATAATGTCGTAATTCAACAACCTTCTCAAACAATACACAATCAACAAGTTCTAAGATTTACTCATCCAACCCAAGATTTACTATATTCTTCACGTACGCTTACAGGGAAATCAACCTTCATACATTTCTTTTCCACCTCGTTTCTGTACTTCCCGACTTACTCACACAAGTAGAGTTCTAATGAATTCCAACGCTAACTCAAAACAAACTCCCTCAAAAGACAAACGCCGAATAGATGTTAAGGTGTCCGACATGATGAAGTCTAGACTGAACAAGTTCATGAATTTTCCAACTTACATTTTTCCAAAGCAAAAGTGAAATGTTGGTTTTGACAAAAATTTTACCCCGTTGAGAGTTCTAGTTCGAATAGTTACAAAGCCACTGAAACATGCCCATGTGGCAAAATTCTATAGAATTTAAAAGGGAACGTTCATTTTGGAAAGACGTTATCAACGATTAATAACGAACACATCACTTGGTTAGTTGAAAACGATGACAATTTTGACAACATAGCAACGAACCATAATGTAGCCGACTCCAAGTCTGAATCGTTATCATTTTTGAAAATGAACTATGCAAAGATTCAGTTTTCACAAGGCATTATCCCTTTCAGAAAATTTTTGAGTTCAAGATATGTACATCTGTAAGTGTAACAATTTTCTAAAACAAAATTCACCACTCCACACGTTTTACTATACTTACGCGACGCCCCAAGTAAAGGACTCAATTCATGTTAGGCATATTTCTACAATGTCCAACTACTCTCGCTTATTCAATAACTTCACGAAGGATTAACCAAACTAGCAGTGGTCTCAACGAAACCATAATATAGAAATTGAAACACATCCAAAACTATAATCCATTCGTAAGCTACGACAAATAAGTAGTTGAGACAGGGATTCCAATTATCACATAATGTTACATCTAACTAAGAGGTCCAATTGCCCACACAAACACCTTCAATCAATTATCTATTTAACATGTAGCAAGTACCCACACACACATCATCATCTATCTAGTATTGCGTTCTAAAAGCAAATTCCACACGCTAAGATTACATCACAGGTCAAGCATGTAGATCGAGACTAAACAACAACCAATTTCACACACAGATACCATAATAGACCAATCAGCTGCAAACTCACTGTACGAATTAATGGCTTACGCAACACCGAACACATTTACGCATCAACGGGCTCACTCAGTACCCAATGCAACCACGGGCTCACACAGTGC
The DNA here is from genome assembly GCA_018127125.1 of Rhododendron griersonianum. Lineage (NCBI taxonomy): Eukaryota > Viridiplantae > Streptophyta > Magnoliopsida > Ericales > Ericaceae > Rhododendron > Rhododendron griersonianum. The sequence continues at coordinate 25,150,149 of CM030796.1, read as the reverse complement.
CCAATACAACAACGGGTTCACACAGTACCCAATATAGCACGGGCTCACACAGTACCCAACACACTACGGGCTCACACAGTGCCCTATACACTACGGACTCACATAGTGCCCAATTCGACAACAGGCTCACACAGTGCCCAAAATACCACAGGCTCACACAGTGCCCAATTTGACAACAGGCTCACGCAGTGCCCAAAATACCACAGGCTCACACAGTGCCCAATTTGACAACAGGCTCACGCAGTGCCCAAAATACCATAGGCTCACACAGTGCCCAATTCCATCACGGGTTCACACAGTACCCCATACAATCACGGGCTCACGCAGTGCCCTGTACTTCATAACTCACGATTTCGAAAATTCAACAGTAATCAAGTTCGTTGCAATCTCGTAAGGTTTTACATGATTTCTATCCATTTTATCAACCTAGAATACTCTCATTCAGCTACTTTAGTCAGCACATTTATGTAGGTCTCTATCAAACAAAATCACATAGATCACTCCGCAGTGTTAATCGATACTAATATGGACCACAGACTTTCATTATGGCAGTTATTCAACAATCAAGCATCTCAAATATGTATAAGCAATCGTAACTCAAACATGTAAGCTTACGCTACCTCGCAATTCGGTATGAGATGTATGACTCGACTCCGTGGATCTCTACACGCTCCCTCTGCTCGTCGGTTGTGGACAATCTACCGCTAAGTGCCCCGGATGACGACATCGATAGCAAACCCGAGGTGGTCTCTGACCATGATATTCCCTCTCCTGAGGACAGTCTACTGCACGATGGCCCGACTGACGGCACCGATAACACACAATCGTTGACCCCGACGAAACTCCTGACGTTCTGGTAAGATTAGGTGGTCCTGAACTATGCTGTCCCGAGGTGGACCGAAACTGTTCTCTCTGTCTTTTCCTCCCTTGGCTTCCAGACGCCTCTATAGATACACTCTTGTCAACGGTCTGTTGTCTCTGTCCCCGTACTTTCACTTCCCCTGGTGTTTCCTCCGTATACTCAATACTCCTAGCACACTCGACAATGTCAGAAAACCTTCCAATTCGTTGACCTACCACAAACTTCCTGATAGACGGGTCTAACCCTTTCTCAAAACGCCTACACTTCCTTTCCTCTAACGCCACTAATTCTGGTGCAAAACGTGATAAAGATTGAAATTTTATAGCGTAATCAGAGACGGTCATATTTCCTTGCTCCAACTTCTCGAACTGTCCTCTAAGTTTCTCACGATACGTATCTGGAAAATATTGATTCTCGAAGAGTTCTTCAAACTCAGCCCAAGTCAGGTTTTCTACATTTGGTTCATTTGTTTGATTAATCGCCCTTGCCATTCTCCTAGCATCTCTTCTTGCTCCTAAAACTGATTCCCACCACTCATTCGCCTCACCGACAAGTTGACAAGCAACTATACTCACTCGCAGGTCGTCCTCCGTAATCTTAAGTGCATTGAAGATCTTACGAATTTGTGCAAGCCAGTGATCGGCCACAAGAGGATCGCTACTCTCCCCATCGAACTGAGGTGGATTCCTACGGCTAAACTCTTGCATGGCTATCATGGCCCGACTGTCCACATTATCCCTAGGAGGTGGTTGCAAAAGATTTGTTGCCGCAAGTGCCGCTACAATTTCCCTAGCAAGTTGATTCTGCCCTGCCCCCATTCTCGGATTCCCAATCCTACCCCGTCTATTCTCAGGTCTCGGAGGCATCTCACTACAAAGAAACAATGAAGAGATCATCAAAAGCGATACACTACGAATCTCCAACTCCACCAATCCCGTCTAACAACTCTAAGCCAACCTACAACAACATAAATGCAATGCCACATAGATGAATGAATGCTACTCACACATATATGCACAAGTTTTGTTAAAATGCAATGATTTTGAACCCATGAGACTAAAAGTCTCCCCACGGTCTCGAGGTATTCTAAACTCACGCTTTGATACCAAGTTGTCACGCCCTCGATTTTCAACATAAATAAAATAGCTTTTCATAAATAAAACTCCTCACATTAGCATACATAATACCCCAAAAGAGTTCACCATGTCCTGGTCATTAAGTTACAAGTCCAACTCCAAGAGTTTGAATATATTACATCATTAAAAGAAATAGAGTTAAAGTTCTATTACATTCCCAAATCATGTTTTACCAAAATATCCACGAGTCTCCTTTACCACTTCTTCCGAAAATATGCACTAGAGTGCATGCACTTCACTCCATGCTACCGCTCCGGGTTCACACCTGAAAATGATAGGTTGAGCTACACTAGCCCAGTAGAGAAATCTACACAACCATTATATGCAAATGGGATGATAGGTAGAATGAATAACAGGAATAAGGAACAGTATCTCAAGGGAGAAACAAAACACGACTAGTAATTATCCCAACGTCGATGACATAATTGAAGTACCATGACTACACATCAAGACTCTAGTTTAACCACGAGAACTTACTATCTATACGATTCTCTCATGACTGCCACTGCTGCTCATCTTATTTCAAATTACCAAATTGATATCTTAACTTATGAAACCATCGTGCGCAAAGCCAATATCTCTCATATCAATCACACTTTCACAATGATACCCCTTTTTCATTCACATCGTATCACAATTCCTTTATCATTCTGTGCCATGAGCCAAAAGCTCCTGCCGAGCTATTTAAGGGATCCCGATACCCCTACTAGTACCTCCCTCACTGATGGAGCTAATTCAAATCACATATCATAGGTCACCATACCACAATTCCTCAGATACACATTACAATTTCGTCATTCATCTCAATCACATATGATGAACTCACAATAAAGACTTATTCACGTAGAAGTGGTACGGATAAATTCCACTTCAGTCAACTCGCTATCGTTACGCCATTAGTTTCTCATATCACCATTTAAGCTTGGTCGTACTATACATTAAAGGACACTTAGTCACAACGATTCATAGATTTCATTCTAGCAACCCTTAAGTTGTACAAGATACGAAAGAGATGTACCACACATCAATCGTAAGGGAAATGTCTCACATACTTACCCCTAGCATTGTTTGATTTAGCAAAGTGTCCAACGTGTTCGCCTTTCACATCGCATGTCAGCATACGCAACCTTAGCCCGCCAACATTCCTTATGTTCTCTAAAATCTCATTTCAGTGTCAAAAGACTCATACGGAACCCAACGACCACTACAAACCCTAGTATACCACTAGCCTCGTCATACCATTCAATTAGATACTCAAGAGAACCTAGGAACATCCGTGTCTTTCCCAAACGATCCTAGGGAAAAAGGATTTCCCAACATATACGAACTTATCTATCTTATTTTGGCTACCAAACCTTAACGGTTAAGAATTGGGAGATGAGACCACCACCATTGGAAAGTAGACCTCCGGTACATGAATTTCGATATAAAATTTGCCCAAAATCGAGTTCGGATGAAAAAGTTATGCTCGATCGAAGTTTTTCCAAAAATGCTGATTTTTCAATGTCTACCGGTAGACATTAATCTCTACCGGTAGAAGACCAAAATTTCACAAAAGTGACACTACTGGACAGCGTTTCTACCGGTAGATTCCAAACTTCTACCGGTAGGACTTAGTTTTTCAGTGCTCGACTTTCAGATCTCACCAGAACATTTCTAACCACGAAACCAACGATCTAGGGTACGATTCAAACACCAAATCAACTCATAAACATATAATAGAAGTGAGAAATCCCTACCTCGAAGTCGAAGAATGAAACTCGAACTCAAACAAGCAAGCCTTAGCTTCCAAGATCCAAACCGAGCAAGGTACACCGAACCGAGCTCTATCCAACGAGGTACGAGCTCCAATACACAAGTAGATGATGGATTGGAGGTTGGTTAGTTCGGGTTTTGGGTGATTGGGTGAGAGAGACGGAGAGAGAGCAAGAGAGCCTAGAGAGATGAGAGAGCCGAGAGTGATAGGAAGAGGAAAACGGGAAAATGAAATCCCCTGCCACACACCACACACATATATACGCCATATTGCACTAACACCCACATTTCTCAAATCCTTGCACATTAACCCACAACCATATTTTCCACATTAAACCATCATTTATCTTTTTATGAAACATTAAAATTATATAGAGAAATTTACGGGTCTCTACATACATCATCAAGACCATCCTATCCGGAGGAGCTACGCAGCTCATTGACTTGGACGGAAACGAATTCTCAACCTTGGTCAACCTGGATCAACTCAAGCGCTACTACCCCTGAGAGGAGCTCGCTGGGCTGAAAACTACAAGGGCGGGCAGTTCCAGGCAAAAGTTAGAGCAAAAGCCTGCTAAGATGAAAACCCTCAAGGGCATCTTAGGCAAAAGATAAGGCGTACAATAAACGAGCTCGCTAGGCCGAAAACCCGAAAGGGCGGTACTAGGCAAAAGTTAGAGCGAAAAGGAGAGTGTTAAAACCAGAGCGAACCCTATCCTTGAACTACGTTATGACCTAATTCCTTCACCAAAAAGGATATGTAGGCAGTCTCACTCTGAGACTCGGTCACAATCAATCAAAACAAAAATCCAGGTTGACAGAATCCAGAGAGGCGGAATCAGAGAGGGGGAGACCTTCTGTAACTCACTTTATTAAAATAACTGCTTCTAGTACATAAGGTTGAGCATGATTTTCGAAAATAAAAGTGCAATACAATAAAAGCGGGTCCATGATTTATTCAAAGGTCAGGGTAGTAGGATTAAGTCAGTTTCCTTGAGCCCCAGCTCTTGCAGCTATGTCTCTCCTGAGACACTTCCTATAACTCCCGCGCACTGCCACGGATGGGTAAGGATGAGCATTAGTCACTTCACGAGTCCTCCAGAATCGTTGATAGTTGCAAAGAACTGAGTGACGGAAGAAAGGCAGAACTACGTTCACCAGGACCTCTACGGAAGCCTCCTGTCTCAAACCAAGCTGACGCTGAATCCGATAGGGGATGTAAAAGGTAAAAGCCTCCAAGCTAACAAGAACAACCCATTGAGGACCCATATAATGTACAGTCATAGGTGGAAGGTCAAGCCATGAGCACCTCCAGGAAATAGTCTCCGCCCGCTGACGTTTGAAGAAGTTGACCCACTCGGAAGCTCGCCTGTCTGCAAATTCAAAGCATCGAGAAGACAATAACCTAGCCTCATACACCAAGTTGCCAGGAGGGAGAGTCAGCACATTCACCTTATCGCAAAGCCAAATCTGCCAAAAAGAGAGAAAATAAGTGAGAAACCATAGAAAGCCAAGCCAAACGTTGAGGAAAAATGAGAATGAGAGAAAAGCCCGAAAAAGGAGAGTTGAGTGAGAAACCAACCTGTAAGAGGAGAGGACTACCTCCAAAAGCCTCGGTCTCTCCAGAGCAAACCTTGTCTAAACCCATCAACGTCTCAGCCAATACCATCGGGATCACGTCCTTCCGAACTTCAATCAGCACAGCAATGCTGACCAATGCCGAGCTAACATGACCGGTGGAAGGAACCAAGAAGTAGGCAGCAAGCAAGCACATGCAAAGAGCGGTCATGCGTCGAGTTTGGTAGGTTGTGTCCGCTAAATCCCCAAGAGGAGAGAACATCTCAATAAGGCGCATCACGTTGAGCTGACTGTTGCTAACCAAGTAACGAGCAATACCGTCATTCAATCCGAGGGAGGCAGCAAGAACCTTGGAAATGTTCTCGCGCGCAGGGGGACAATGACCTCTCCTGAGCCGAAGCCGCCAAGATAGGCGCGGAATTCTTCTATTGTGGGGCAAAGTTCTTGTTCACCAAAGCGGAATACGTGCACCTCTGGGTCCCAAAGGCTTGCGGCAGCCCTAAAAAGCTCGGGACGGAGACGAATGTTACGAAGGTGCCTCATGGAATAGAGGCCGTGAGCCCGAATGTTGAGCCAATCGACACCTTCCATAGAAACCAACCATGGGCGGAGAGAACCGGTGAGAGAAAGGGCCATTGAGAGGAAGGGAAGGCTTAAGGAAGGTGAAGGATTAAGAGGGATGTGGTTAGTTTGAGGTCCAAGACCTGAATTTATAGGAAGAATGGAGGAGACAACTTCAACTTTCAAAGAGCCTTGGGTGTCCAAAAGTGCAAGTTTTCCATGAGTCTTGTGTGGGAAAAGGCTTAGTCATGCCTCAAAAACCTGGTACAAACATGCATTGGTTCAGAAATGCAATTGAAGGAGTCAAACTTCAACCATCGTGCAATCTGTCTTGGGAAGCAGCAAATCGCAGACTGTCAGGAAAATAGTACCGCACGGCGTATTGAAGCAACGCGCGGTATACCTAATCCGAGGAAACACCATGGCATAACATGGATACGCTGCGGGATTAAACGGAATCCCGCACGACATTTTGAAGCCCCGCACAGCATAGTAAGTCTGCATTTCTGCAGATTTTGACAGCAAGGGTTTAGAATCAATTCAAGGTACTTTCAGGCATCACCAACCCCCAGGATGCTTTTGTGTCTCACATTATCAATAACTCAAATTGGGTGTTTCCTATTACTCAGACTTTTGACCTAAATGAGGTGAGAAACACACTTCCTCCTCTTGTTCAAGCCAGGTTGGATGGGGCTGATCAGACAAGGTGGACCCTTAACTCCAATGGGCAGTTCACAATTGCGTCTCTTTGGGACAAAATGAGAACCCCCTTTCCTAGGGTCTTGTGGCATAAGGTTGTATGGTTTTCTGCTCACATTCCTAAATGCAGCTTTGTTACTTGGCTGGCCATTCAGAACAGGCTATCCACTGCGGATAGACTTCTGTCATTCGGTCTTAACATTTCCCCACAGTGTGGCTTGTGCCAAGGGAATGAAAGCCATGACCATCTTCTATTTAACTGCCCATTCACCACACAGGTGTGGAATTCCATTCAGGCCAAACTTCAAGTTTATTGGCCTGCTAGATCTTGGGCAGACTGGGTGACCTTGTTATCAGGTGTTAAGGGTAAGTCCCTTAAGAGTGTAATCACTAGGTTGGCCTTTACTGTAACTGTTTATCATATTTGGATTGAGAGAAATTTGAGGAAGTTCCGAAATCAATCCTGTACTTGGGAGATAGTTGTTCACAAAATTTGCATGATGATACGAGATAGGATTTTATCATTTTCTAGTATGCAGTATGCTCAAGCAGATTGGATTGTACGTGTGTGGAACACTTTTTAAGCTAAATTTGTATCAGTTACTGTTTTTGCTATTACTTCTATAGCAGGTTCAGTTTATGGGCAGTATCATGTGCAAGCAGTTTGGTGTGGCTCACTGCATTAATCCACCATTTCAGGACAAGTGCTAGCAACAGCTATGGATCTCCTATTTACTACTAGTATTCAGGTAGTTAACTTACTCCTTGTTGTCTGTTGAGGTGAGATACAGATTGTGAGTGTCTTACTACATTGTGTTTTGACCTTGTGAGCTGTGTGCTAGAGACCCAACATTTCTTGAGAGGGGAGGTAATAATTAGTGGGGGAGTCTTGTGAGGTTCAGTGGAGGGAGAAAGTGGTTTGTCCACTGTTATCTATTACTTTGAGCGACCAACCAACTGTCTGACCTGCTATCTGTTCTGTTGCTGTTGTCTAGCTTTTGTCTAGAATTCAGTAGCTCTGAACCTTACCTGTTTGTTACATGGGAAGGTCCCAAGTTACACTATTTTGATATTCAGTAGTTTTGCGATCTGTCATTGCTCTGAACCCTACCTGTTTGATCTGTTGCTGCTGTTACTGCTGCTGCTGCACTATTTTGGACAGCAGCAGCCTGTTGCTTCTAGTAGTACGTGTGAAATGTTCCAATACAGGACTGTTTTGTCCATTCATGTTTTGTCGCTTGCCTATTCCATTCATGTTTTGTTGCTTGCCTAACCAATAGGGGTTGTCATTGGGATCTCCCTTCGCAGAGGGGGAATTCCTCTGCAATGTGTTATCTGCTTTCACAGGTTGTAAATGAGAAAGAATGGGTACTATTTTGTAATTGGTTAAGAACAGTTGTACTGTTTTGTCCCTATTCTGGGGTGTAGTTACCTTGTTCAAGGTATTATTGCCTTTGTGGAGCTTTGTCCTACCCATTGGGGGCTGTCCATGGGAAATCAGTAAAAGGAATCAGCATATGTTTCTTTCTTTTGTAAATCAGTGGAAGGAATCGTTGTATTTCTTTTGTAAATCAGAATGGCTGCTGCTGCTAACACTTATGGATGGCTGCTGCTGCTGCATGTTCTGAGCCTCACTAAGCTGCTGTTATCTGTCAGTAGTTTTACATGTTAATGCTGCTACTGCACTGTTTTGGATAGCAGCAGCCTGTTGCTTCTAGTGGTACTTGTGAAATGTTCCAATACAGGACTGCATTGTACTTCCATGCATGTTCTGAGCCTGTATTGCTATCTGATCTGTTTCTACTGTGGGGGCTTCTTCCTACAAGAGCTTCCTCTGCTTCCCTTTGGGGCTGCTGCTGTTGCTGCCCAGCTGCTGTTATGCTTGCAAGTTGGTTTGTTATGCTTGCAAGTTCACTTGTGGCAGTTACTCAATGGTATCAACTCCAAGATGTGCCCTTATGGCTTCTGTTTTAGGAGCTTCTATTGTTGGAATGATGTTTCACCATATGTCGGAATGGTGTTTTCCCCCTTTTGTAGATGGGTAGAAACAAATCAGTTGTTGTAATTTGTTTTGTCTCCATCTAGATTACAACATATCCAATCCATGTAGCCATTTGGCTTAGATTTCAATTTTCTCAATCTTTTTTTCTTTTCTTTTCTTTTCCTCCTGGGGTATGCCCCTTGTAGGCTGTATATTCGGTTAGCTTCTTTTTTAATTTCAAGCTGATTTACCCAAAAAAAAAAACCCCCAGAACACACCTCAATGGGTATTTGGGACTTCAGGGAAGTTCCGCTTCGAGTCAACTCTCAAAATTCGAGGTCGTGGCACAAAAAGTCGATAAAATCCATTTCTCAAGCCGCGTCAAGGTGTCGAAATCCTTTTCAAGCTATTTCAAGTCGTTTCGTTGAGTCACACAGGTCATAATGGTCATAAGTGACTTAGTCCAAGTTCTGGTTTGAGTCCCAAGTCAAAATTTGAGAATGTCACCCTTTAATGTCAATATTTTCTTACCTCTTTGAGTATTAGGTTCAATTCCCGGGATACATGTCGAGCTTTAAAGGTCACCATTGTCATACGCAGACTATGTTCAACCCAGTGACAAGGGTATTCATGTAAATTTTTGTATATGGTGTTAATTTTCAAAAAGTTTGTCCGAATTACCTTTCTTTCGATTTCCATTCCTTTGTCAATACATTTTCTCTTTCTAAGATCATCACCGGTTCGGTGACTTATGGCGGGTTGTGTATTATGGTCGGTGTTTTATGTTACTCAATGTTCTTTATATCACAGCAATAAAGGAAATTGAAGGACACAAAGCTTTGAAATCACGGTCTTTCCATATCATCTCCAAAACATCCATGAGTCGAAGTACAAAAACTAAAGAAGGCGTGCAAGCCCGATGCTCAAAAGTCCTATCTACTGAGGGTAAACAGGCACCCTCCCAAAAAGAAGCACGCAGGCTCCACTAAAAGACAAAAGCAAAAACCAACAAAAGAAGGAGCTCAACTCTCATCCTCGTCCTCGTCCTCCTCGTCATCCTCCTCAGAGACCTCCTCCGCCTGGGAGCTGGCCACCTCCTGAGTACCCGTCGCCCTGGGCACAGTGCTCCCTGAGGTGTCCCCCAAGTCAACGTCTGTGAGCTCCGCAGTCTCGTCGGAGACGTCGATAGGCTCACCCTCAGTCCCCTCAGAGAGACGTGGCCTCTTCGACGGAGGCTCCTCCTGAGAGCCAGCAGAAGAAGCCTGTTGCGCTTGCATGCGCATGTAGACACCTCCCAAACGGGGCATCGCCATACAGATTGATAACGTTTGTTTGCTCGATTGGTTGCTTGCTTCGTAAACCAAAATCATGGATATTCCCATGGCTAGGAACATCGCCACATGACAACAGTTATCATCAAAATAGAGTCGCCACCTAGTTTATTAAAACTGGGAAAATAGATAGAGATTCTGGGCACGTGAGCCAAAAGTACAATAAGGGGAAGGTGTTAGGCACCCCTCTTTGCCCAGTCGTGAGACTGGCCCATAATCATTCAACATAAGACATATACACACTTTGTTTAATTCTAACACATAGTTTGTTTTTAACCTTTAAGCAGTAAAGGGTGAGCCAATATGATAAATAAAGCATGCATCAGGAAAGCAGAACAAAACAAATTGTCCCAGGGAGATGGATCCCGCGGCCGGTGAATGGATGTCACGGCCGAGGAATCCTCCTGGTTTGATGTACCGGCCGAGGGATCAAAACCCCGGTCGGTGTTCTTCCTCACACCAGACTATACGATTAACAGATAATCAGAAAGTTATGATTAAGCGTAAGAACGATAAATAAAAAAAACCAGAGGCCGTTGGGCCTCACCACCTTGATCCCTTAGTTGCTTGATTGCTTTGGATTGGATTGTGATTGACTGATTGCTTCTCGTAAAACCCTAGGGTTAGGGTTTGAACTTCGGGGTTTGATTGCCGGATTGACGGCTGCCTTCGGGAGGTTAGGGCTTTTGAAGAGTGGGATTGAGAGAGTATTTTGACAGAGCTTCGTGGCTTGAGAGAGTGTATTCTCTAATGAATTTTGTGTGTATATTTTCGGAGTCCAAAGGCCCTTTATATAGGCAATTGGTGACTCATACCGGCCAATCAAATGGCGCGATTGCAATTGCAATGCACCTCTAACTCTACGTCGTAATCTCTGAGCGTAGCCCGAACGCATCGGGAAGGTAACGTAGTTGGATCAAACGTCTGACAGAACACGTTCCAGAGTCTGGAAAAAGGTCGATCTGGCGGCCGAGTAAAGGATATCACGGCCGAGGAATGGATGTCTCGGCCGAAGGATAGATCTTACGGCCGAGGGATTGATCTCTCAGGGAGATTTTGCTAGCAACAGGTTGCTCGGGTGAGGAAATGATGTTATGGCCGTGAGATCGATGTCTCGGCCGACAGATAGATTCTCCTAGGCTTCTGTATTTCTGTCTGAAAGGCTGTATGGCTCTGGATTGGGTCCTCTAAGTGGCTCAAAGTTCTTACCGAAAGTCCTAAGGTTCTCAAGGAGGCAATCAGCAATCACTGTATCCATTTCATCATCGGGATGGTCCCAAGGTGGGACTTGAAATAATCGTTAGGCCAAATTGGGGTGTCTACAGATGCCCCTCTTTGACTGAACTCAGACGGATCGCGAGACATGTTTGAGTAAGAGTCAAAGCTGTAAAAAGCAACTCAATTTGGTCCAACCACTATTCCAAGGGGTTTTCGAAAAAGGTTTTGTTATGGTCGGGCCGGGAGGCTGCCTACGTATTCCACAAGGGAAATTCAGACCAACCGTAGTTCGGGCAATAAAGAAAAATAAAAGTTTGGAGGGTTAGAGACAGAAGACGTACCTTTGGGCTTAAAAAGCCGTAGTGTGACGTACCTAGACTGAGCCAGGGTTTTGGCGGAAGATAGTTGAAGGAGCGCGGGGCTGCCAGGGGAGTTTTTGCGTAGAGCTTCCTTAGTATTTTGGGGTAGATCAGTACACGGCAGGTACGTTTGCTTTTCTTGATCATCCTTACTTTGACTGAAATGAGCTCGGTAGAGTAGCCTATCCTTGCGCATGAGCTGGAAGGAATTGATGTAATGGGGTGGAATCCAAACCATCTGCTGGGATGAGTTGGATGCCGGTTTGTTTTTGAGATATGGGGGGCGCGAGGTCGGTAACTAGAGCACGGAGCTTTGGAGATGAGGGAATCGAGGCACAGAGCCGGTTGTAGTCATGAGGCGAGGGCCTAAGGTGATGATTTCTGGCGTAGTGGAACCGAGGCGCGGAGCCGGTTGTAGTCATAAGGCGAGAGCTTGGGGGGATTAGAACTAAGGCGTAGAGCCTGCTGTGGTCGTGAGGTGAAGGCCTGAGGTAAGCTTAGAGCTTGATGGAACCGAAGCGCGGAGCTGGTTTTGATCGTAAGGCGGGAGCCTGAGGTGATTAGATCGAGGCGTGGAGCCTGCTGCAGTTTTGAGGCGAGGGCCTGGGTTGTCGGAGCTTAGAGCTTGACGTGATTTGAACCGAAGCATAGAGCTGGTTGCATTCTGATGGTATGTGCACGGAGCTTTCTCATCATAAGTGTTGGCGTAGAGCCAAAGGATCGAGGCGCTGAACCGATCAATAAAACTGAGGCGTAGAGCCGGTTGATGGCAGGGTTGACCTGTTTCATGGGAGATATGCAGAGTGTTTATGTGTGATGATGGTTGTTAGATGTGAACAGATATGATGATGCAGACTCGATGTGATAATGCAATATGTGCATGGGCCCGTGCGTGTGTGTTTGATTTAAGCTTAGAGCTTCTATCAAGTTCCGGACTTGAGCAATCAGAGCGTAGAGCTCGAGCATTCGGACGGCAGAATCCAAGCATTCAAAGTACAGGCTTTGAGCGTCCAGTACGCAGTGGTTAGGCATCCAAGCGTAGAGCTTGAGCATTCAAGTGTATAACTTGAGCATCCAGTACATAGTGGTTGGGCATCCAAGCGTAGAGCTTGAGCATTCAAAATGTTAGATTTTGAGCATTCAGGCGTAGGGCCTGAGAATAAACGTCTTGATTGTTGGGGCGGCGTAGAGCCTGTTGAGATTTGCTTGTTTACGGCTTCGAGCCAGTTGAGATGATGGGCTTTGAGCCGCTGAGTTGTAATAGCGAGCGTAGAGCTGCTGAGTCGAGGGCTTGGAGCCGCTAAGTGAGTTGCTATGGCTTTGAGCCAGTTGAGATGGTAGATATAGGCTTCGAGCCTGTTGAAGTAATGGGCTTCGAGCCACTGAGATTGGTTGTTATGGCTTCGAGCCAGTTGGGATAGTGGGCTTGGAGCCGCTTTGATGAGTGATAGAGAGCGTAGAGCTGCTGATAATGGGCTTCGAGCCGCTGAGATTGTTTGTTACGGCTTCGAGCCAGTTTGGCGAATTCAGTAATGGGCTTAGAGCCGCTGAGTTGTGATAGCGAGCGTAGAGCTGCTGAGTGAATGAGTACAGGCGTAGAGCCTGTTGCTGTGATAGCGAGCATAGAACTGCTGAGTTGATAAAATGGCGGGCGTAGAGTCGCTGAGATGATGGGCTTTGAGCCGCTGAGTTGATAGGCCCTGGGGCCGCTGAGTTGGTGAATACGGGCATGGAGCCGTTAAGTTGACTTGGCAGTGATGAGCTAGGAGCTGTTGCGTTATTTTGATGGCAGTAAATAGCAGAGTTGCTGAATGTCTTGATTTGCCGTAGCAAGAGCTTATGACCAGCAGTTTGTGGAGAGAAAGAGATCTTTGGTGCCCGGGCATGCCCCCAAGGCTAGTTTTGATCACGTTGCATTGGCTCGGGGATGCCCCCAAGGCTACTTGGTTGGTTGAGGACTTAGAAGTCTGTAGTGGCTTGAGTCAATGCACAGAGCAAGACCTGATATGGCTGAGGGAAATAGATTGGGAGGCCTGGAGATCGATCTCTCGGCCGAAGGATTGATGTCTCGGCCAAGGAATCGATGTATCGGCCGTGAGAAAGCCAAAAGCCAGAAAATCGATTTAAGTTCGGTTTAATCGATTTCACGGCCCATTTAATCTTTTCTCCTCCTCCTCTCTTGTTCTTCTCCATTCCACTCGTTCGACGACCACCGTACGCCGCCGTCCTCCTCCACTACCGTCGGCCACCATCATCTCCGGTGACCATCCTCTCCGACCGCTGTTGCCATTGCTACCGGCTCTTGGTTGTTTTGGGAACCATTGGTTTTCCTTCTTGATTCGGACGTGATGGCCACGCCATCTTCGGGTGTTGCGAGTTCATCCTCGCACCCTCCATGTAGGTGCAAGTATTCGTCTTCTGACGAGGAGGCGATTGAGGAGCCTGGTTTTTTTGATGCCGCTACCTACATTCTTCCTTCGCGTAGGTTGGGTTATGGCGGTTTCCTGCAGTACCGCCCTCCTGTTGGTGGCCCAGAGGCCGAGGTAGTTCGCAGAGAGCCTGAGCAGCACTTGAGTGTTCTAAATGTGCTGGTGAGTTTCCTGAAAAGTAAAAAGTTTACTTTAGTTCGGAGTTTGGAAATCTTTGTATGTTTTAAGAATGAATTTTTTTGTTTGCGGGATGAAAATCCCTTTTAGCTAGGAGCGTGAATGAGAAGAACCCGTGTTTAGGGTTGAGTTTGCTTTTTTAAAGAAAATAACCGTGCCCCCTGCTTAGGCAATGCATGCTTTTGAATGTTAATTGGAGGCCCCTAGCCTTTCCTTTGTTTATGCAATCATGAAATTAACTTCCTTTTTGGTCTCTGACAGAGAAACAGGAGGCTTGAGGCTCGCGGTGGAGGCAGGGAGGTACACATGTGGTTTTTGACACTGCCAGAGCAGGCTCGAGAACTAGTACGTGCTGCAGGCTTCGAGGCGTTCGTTCTGGGCCTCAATGTTCCGAAGATGGACTGGTCGTTGATGACGTCGCTGGTTGAGAGGTGGTGGGATACCACCAATACCTTCCACTTTCCTTCTGCTGGCGAGATGACTATCACTCCGGGTGACTTCTCTTTGCTGACTGGCCTGCGGGTAGGCGGAGTTGCTCTTCGAGTTGACCCCCGGCTTTGGGAGCGAGAGGGTGCTTTGAGGTGGTTTCTGGGCAAGGTGCCCCCTGTTCGTTCTCGGGGTCATATCGATCTTGCTTGGCTAAGCAAGACTTTCATGGTGGCTGACATTCTGTCCCAGGTGAGTGTCGAGCAATTGACGCGGGCCTTCCTTCTTTACCTCCTTGGGCAAACGTTGTTTGCCAACAAGGATGGTTCGGTACATACGCAGTTTCTAGCTCCTTTGCAGCACTTGGGAGCTATTCGGGAGCTTGACTGGGGCTCGTCTGCTTTGGCCACTTTGTATGGCAGTCTTGGAGCTTGCTCGCGGGACAAGAGTCCCATTCTTTGTGGTCACTTTCGAGTGCTCGAGGTATATATTATTCCTTTGTACCTCTGTTCTTACTTTGGCTTTTTCCTAGTTCTGAACTTGTTTTGTTAATCCTTATTTCAGCTCTGGGCTTTCGAGCATCTTCTCCAGTTTCCCCCTGAGACTAGGCATGGAGACGCGAACTGTATACCTCGTTACGAGCGATGGTTGGTGGGGCAACGGAGGCCGCGGTCACCAATTTTGAGCCTTCCCGAGTGGCGGCGAGTTTTGGACCGACTGACAGTCGATCAGGTACCTCTTTCTTTGTACCTCTTGTCCTTTAGACTTCCATATTCCTGTGTTGGGGCTGATTCGTCCTTGCTTTGTAGGTACGGTTTGACCCTTGGGGTGGTGTACCAGAGGATGCCCCTCTTGCACGTTGTAGAGTCCTGGACTGGACCCGTAGCTTGCTCGAGGGTCCATTTTGCCGAGCCTGGTACTTAGGCGATCGAGTGGCTAGTCAGTGGCGATCACGAGTTGAGGCTCTTCAGCTTGTTCCTCCTCCTCCTCCAGTGTCTATGAGGTCCACTTCCTTGATGTCGAAGGAAGATCTGAAGAGTGCTCGGATCAGAGATTGGGCGGGTTTACTCCTCCAGGCAGGTGACTATACGGAGTACTGCCGTCTTTTCTTGGCCTCCCCTGTTGCGGCTCCTCCCGTTGCACCTGTTTGGCCACGGGCTCCTTCGTTTGTCTCCTTCCACTCAGATGATGGGAGGAGGAGCGTCTGGTGCTGACTCCTTGCACTACCCAGCTTTACAACTTGCCAGCCGGGGCTTCACAGGTATCTTTAGCTTTCCATTCTAGCTTTCATCACTTCGCATTGTATCCCTTGCTTAGATATTTGTAATTGTTTGATTGTTCCACAGGTACCTGCCGAGATAGTGCAGGAATGGCTTCACGCCTATCAGAGTGCAGAGGTTTTGGTTCGGAGACAGCGCCGTAGGATCCTCGAGGTACGGCTCTCTTCATGAATTTTATCTGCTGTGTATTCCCTTGAATCTGAATGTTTGTATCTTCCTTGGCTGCAGCTTGAGGCTGAGGGAGTACTGGCTGCTGGTGGGGGGAATGTGGGGACCAGTGAGCAGCCCTTACCTTCTTCTCAAAGATCGCCTAGCTTTTAGGGCTTTTCTTTTTCCTGTTCATAGTTAGTGGGAGATAGGCAGAAACTATATTTGTATAGTGAAAGCAACCGCAACAATGGTTTTGTAAACAAGTTTTTGTTCATGAAATGAGAAATGCTTTTTATGCCCCTAGATGTCTTGAGTTTGCATGCGATAGTCAGAACATGACTTTTTGAACAAGTTTTTACTGGTAGACAGTAATTTGTGTGAAAACACTTGGCCGAAGAATCGATCACTCGGCCGAAGGATCATTGTTGCAGCCGAGGTATTGATTATCCGGCCGTTACGTCTATTTTCCCAAGGGAGCTATGTTTTGCTTTAGCCAAGTGGCATCCTGTTTCACATTCCTTCCTATGCTTAGTCTTTGATTTTCTGTCTTTTGCTTTTGCCATGCTCTATAGTCTGATTGCCAAACTCAAGAGTTTTTGAGGTATCATACTCATTGCGTTGATGACTTTTGGGTTAGAGGGGATGAACTATAATTCTTGTGTCTATTGCTTGTTGCCAATTCTTCGAGAAAAGCATACTCATCTTTTGTGAGCTCAATACGCAGGGTTAGCTATGCCTATCATTGAGTACAAACCTGTTGATGTTTTCCTCTCTCCAAATGTTTGGCCGCATCCCGATGCGAGATTGCCTACGTATCCCAATCAGGGAATCAGGCCTTTTACGTAGTTCCTAGATCACCACCTTTGGGGGTTGGGTTTTCACTCTTGGTTTTTCTTTCTCTCATGCTCTAAGTTTTGCCTAGGTTACCTGATAGAGGTTGAGTCCCTAGCGAGCTTTCCTTCAAATGCCTTAACTTTTGCCTAGGCTGCGTTTTTCGCATTTCCTTGTCCTAGCAGGCTCTGCTCTTACTTTTGCTTGGGTGTATAGATTGCCCAACGAGCATTTTTCTCTCAAGCGGGTTTTAGTGTTTTGGGGAGGAATCTGATGGAAATCTCCTGTTGCGTTTGTACCTTCACAATGGGTAAGCTAACCCTAAGTGTTCTCACGGAGATAGTGTCTTTCTTCTAAGTTTTGACAAAAACCTAGCTTCTTTAAGTAATTAGAGTTCATCCTTTCCTTCCCTTTTGTCGAGGACACAAAGATCTTGACTCCTTCGAATTTTCCCTTGTTTTGGCAATGAGAGTATAGCGCATGGCAATTGCAATTTAGGAATTTAGATTTAGATAAGCATAATCTGGAAGATGAAAGAGAAATTCTCTTAGCGGAAATAAAATGCCCAAACAGGGGCCCAAAACTCGTTCTAGTTTGATTTAGAAAGCAAAAGCAATGTTTTAACGTTCTTTGCCATGTTGTGACTTCTCAGCTACCGCAGCATGTCGGGGTCATTTCCCTTGCCTTTTTGCAACTTTATACTCTTTTCCACCTTCTTCTTTGCCAAACAGAGCCTTTGAATTGGGTTCATCTTTGAAGTTCGTACGATGGCTGCCTCCCTGAGCCATGAGTAATCCCCAGATGGAAGTGTCAGTTTGAATCTCCCTTTCTCCTTCCTCATTGATTGTGTGGTCATCAGCTATTTCCTCTTGTTTGACTAGTGATGCTAAGGAGGTTTCGTCAAGTGGATCATCGCACTCTTCTTCCATTTCATCAAAATCGCTTTCCCCTGTCTTATAGGGTTCTGTGCATATGAAGATCTTCTCTTTCCTCTATCCATTGACTATAGTCGCACTCGTCGTAAGGGTTGACCCATGGTTGCATTTGAAACTCTTCTACCTTTTCTATGAGATTGATTGTCTCCCAAACAATGGGCGGTGTTGGAATTTTCGGACGGTTAATGCGTACCACTATTTGGGCAGGCTCGAAGCGAGCGTGCCTTCTCATCATGATGACCCTTTCTTTTTCCTTCTTCCTATTCTCAAACCAGATACGAAGCCATTCGTCATCTTCTACAAATGGAATGTCTGGATCCTCCAAATTGTGTTTTGCCCAGGAATGTTCTTTCCATTTCCTTAGCTTTTCCTCTTCTGCCTGATCTTTGCTACTTATGTCGGGCATGTCAGCATCGATTACTTCTGACTGATCAGAGCTATTATCCTCCTCCTCCTCCATCATGAAACACTCGTCCTCCTCGGGGAAGGTTAAGGTAGGTTTGGTTTGGTTGTCTTGGACAATGTATTGGCTGGGAGTGTATGTGGGGTTGTGAGATAGATTTATGAGATTGATACTTCGAGGTGGCGGTTCAGCATTATGGATAGGGAGTGGGTTGGCTTGCCCATCAGGTTTTGGAGGTTTTATGGTTCGACTGTCAATAAGGTCTTGAATGTTGTGACGAAGACGCATGCAATTGTCTGTTTCGTGTCCAGGGTGTTGGTGGTAGGCGCATTGTTTGTTTGGATCATGGTTTGGACCGTAGGGCGGCGGAGGAAGTGGTTTGTTTAAAGGTTTGAGATGCCCTTGACGGCTGAGAATGGTCAAGGCTTGGGACAAGGTCATGTAAAGAGGATCAAAGTTGCGGCGGGGTCGATTTGAGCTTCGGGACGAGCTAGTTTGGAAAGGGTCTTAAGACAAGGATGTACCAAGGGTATTCACGGAGGCGTGAGATGTACGACTAGAGAAGGTTTTCTTAGGCGGAGGAGTGGCCTCTTCTTTCCCAATGAGCCCTAGTTTGATTCCATCTTCGATTTGTAACCCAGTGGCATGCAAGCGCTTGAAATCGGTGATAGCCTGTGTGTAAATATGCCTGAGATATTTGGGTTGCAAATTTTTGACAACTATCCTCACTTGGTCTTCCTCGAAGGGGAGGTTCTTCATCTTGGCAACCTTTTCCCTCCATCTTGCCACAAAGGTAGCACAAAGTCCTCATTGGAATCTTGTTTGGTCATTTCCATGTCTCGAGTTGTTAGCTCAATTTGGACATTATATGCATATTGCTTGACGAAAGCATTGGCAATTTCTGGCCAAGTTTGATAATGCACAAACTCCAAAGTGAGGAACCAGTCGAGAGCACTTCCAGTGAGAGTTCGCTGGAACAACTGGGCGATGAGCTCGTCATTCAAGCCCATTGGCTTCAGGGTGTTGATAACATGGCGAACATGACTGTTAGGGTTGCCAGTTCCATTGAACTTCTCGATGTTGGGCATCTTGATATTCTCAGGCAGCTTGGATTCTGGGAAGAAGCAAAGTCCCTCGAAATCCAGAATTTGGTGCCCTTGCGAACGAGCCAAGGCTTGTTTGATTTCCTTGACTTGCTTGGTCAACTCGGGACTTTCTGCCAACACCACTTTATGGGGATTCTCGTCTTCCATTGATCTTTCCTCATCCTCAGCATCTCTAGCTGCCTTTTCTGCTAGTAGTGCAGTGATTTGAGCTTGGAGGTCAGCAATAGTGGCGTCGTTGTCTGCCATGAAGGTAGAAGGGTTGCTTGACGAAGCTTGGGGTTTAGTTAATGACGGAGTCCGTTGAGGGGATGACCGGGAAGTTTCTGAAAGCAGTTGGGATTGTTGTGGTGGGGGTGTTTTGTCAGATGAGGATGATAGACGGGAGGGTTGCAGAGACCTCTGTTTGGCGTAGCTTCGGGTGTTATAAGAGTACAAAGTTGGTTGTGGTTGCTTCTTTGATTTACCTATTGTGCCTGCTTGAAAAATAGAATACCAAGAAGTCAGTATTCGGCCTGTGTAGGGTTAGGATTCGGGTTTAAAATCCCAACCCTTTTGCACAGAAAGAGTTAATTACAACAACAAATGATCTAAGGTGTGAGGAAGAACTTTTGCAAGTAAAATGCAAGTAGGTTCCTAGCCTGTAGGTTCCTGTCTTAGTTTGATAAGTTCTATGGCTTTCTAGAACATGCAAGGTTTTGGTAGTCTCAAGGTGCTCCGTTGTCAAAGGGCACCAATCCTCTCACTAGCCCATCATAGGCGGTGATTGGGTGATTCCCTTTTTGATATACCACTAGGTACGAGTGACTGTGGAGTTTGCTGGAACCCCCAACATAGCCCGTGTCATGCCGGGATATCAGGCGAACTCAACGGGTTACCCGCTCGATGCATATGATAAATGAATTAGACAAGACATGTATTAGTCATATGTTGAACTTTTTGGTTATGGCTCTCAGTCCCCAGCAGAGTCGCCAAAAACTATAGACACCTTCCAAACGGGGCATCGCCATACAGATTGATCACGTTTGTTTGCTCGATTGGTTGCTTGCTTCGTAAACCAAAATCATGGATATTCCCATGGCTAGGAACATCGCCACATGACAGCGGTTATCATCAAAACAGAGTCGCCACCCAGTTTATTAAAACTGGGAAAATAGATAGAGATTCTGGGCACGGGAGCCAAAAGTACAATAAGGGGAAGGTGTTAGGCACCCATCTTTGTCCAGTCGTGAGACTGGCCCATAATCATTCAACATAAGACATATACACACTTTGTTTAATTCTAACACATAGTTTGTTTTTAACCTTTAAGCAGTAAAGGGTGAGCCAATACGATAAATAAAGCATGCATCAGGAAAGCAGAACAAAACAAATTGTCCCAGGGAGATGGATCCCGCGGCCGGTGAATAGATGTCACGGCCGAGGGATCCTCCTGGTTTGATGTACTGGCCGAGGGATCAAAACCCCGGTCGGTGTTCTTCCTCACACCAGACTATACGATTAACAGATAATCAGAAAGTTATGATTAAGCGTAAGAACGATAAATTAAAAAAACCAGAGGCCGTTGGGCCTCACCACCTTGATCCCTCAGTTGCTTGATTGCTTTGGATTGGATTGTGATTGACTGATTGCTTCTCGTAAAACCCTAGGGTTAGGGTTTGAACTTCGGGGTTTGATTGCCGGATTGACGGCTGCCTTCGGGAGGTTAGGGCTTTTGAAGAGTGGGATTGAGAGAGTATTTTGACAGAGCTTCGTGGCTTGAGAGAGTGTATTCTCTAATGAATTTCGTGTGTATATTTTCGGAGTCCAAAGGCCCTTTATATAGGCAATTGGTGACTCATTCCGGCCAATCAAATGGCACGATTGCAATTGCAATTGCAATGCACCTCTAACTATACGTCGTAATCTCTGAGCGTAGCCCGAACGCATCGGGAAGGTAATGTAGTTGGATCAAACGTCTGACAGAACACGTTCCAGAGTCTGGAAAAAAGTCGATCTGGCGGCCGAGTAAAGGATATCACGGCCGAGGAATGGATGTCTCGGCCGAAGGATAGATCTTGCGGCCGAGGGATTGATCTCTCAGGGAGATTTTGCTAGCAACAGGTTGCTCGGGTGAGGAAATGATGTTAGGGCCGTGAGATCGATGTCACGGCCGACAGATGGATTCTCCTAGGCTTCTGTATTTCTGTCTGAAAGGCTGTATGGCTCTGAATTGGGTCCTCTAAGTGGCTCAAAGTTCTTATCGAAAGTCCTAAGGTTCTCAAGGAGGCAATCAGCAATCACTGTTTCCATTTCATCATCGGGATGGTCCCAAGGTGGGACTTGAAATAATCGTTAGGCCAAATTGGGGTGTCTACAGCGCACAGACTTCCTGCGCAGCCCACGTGAAGCCCCTCCTCCAGCCTGCAATAACATGACATTCATCATTTGCATCTGTAGACACCCCAATCTGAACCTCGAAGGGTCTTTGTCCACCCCGATGATGAAATAAAGGAAACGGAACCTTCGCGAGCTTGAATAAAGGATTCCCTCAGCCCCAAACAAATCCACAGCCCAAGTAAACCAAAAGCCCAAAAGCCGAGAGAAAGCCCAAAAGCCCTGGACTGGACCTGGAACGCCGCACGTGACACCTCTACACCGCACGGCATATCGAAAATCAATACGCCACACGCGATCATGAGGTTAGCCGCACGGCATTCCATGAAAAGTTCTGACTGGCTCAGAAAGTTGTCGGCCACGCCTATTTGGACAGTCCAGAATAGGGTGTCTACAGGCCCGCCCAGAAAATGCCTCCAACATTTGAAATTCAAAATCCATGGCTCTTGCCTATAAATACACCCCTCCACTCAAGAAAAAAGGGCCCTTGATCACCATTATACCCTTTCTCTCTCTTCTTGCTTTCACACCCATTTCCCACTTCTAAGTCTTGAGAATGTTGCTTTCAAAAGACATTCTCTAGGCCTTTTACTCCATTTTTCTCCTCACCATTAAAGTTAGTCCCTTATTAACTTTGAGACCCCAACTACCTAATACACCCATCTACTACGCACATCCATACTTCTCTTTTCTTTACCAACCTTGCCGACGTCCATCCACCATCATCAATCTTTGTTCGAGCTCAAGATCAAAGGTAAAAACCAAGTTTCCTTGGGCTAGGCTCTTCCTTGCCCCTGAGGGGACCCTTCTGTCGTCAGGCTTAACCCCTTTTGGTTAAGATCTGTCCTAAAAATCATTTTTACAAAGCAAAACAAGCCCTCTGTGTTGGGTAAGCTACGCCGTGCGGCGCTTTGAAGCGTCGCACAGCGTAGTAGACTCACACGCTTGGCATTTCAGTTAACAGCTGTTTTCTTGTTCAAACTGTCTGGATCATGATCGTCTTCATAGGATCCGTTCCTGTCTATCGTCGGTAGCCTCGGAATGAAGCCATATCTACAAGCCATGTTTTATCATCACAAATGAACTTTCATAACCATTCCGAATAAACGAATGCATTTAAAAGTGTCTTTTTACTTATGGCTTGGAGGAATGGTACAGTTCTGAGATGATCTGACGACTGTGAGCTTTCTGAAATTTTAAAAGTAACACCGTGCGTCATACTGGGTACACCGCGTGAGGCTTTGAAAACCATTGACAGCCTGAGGACAAGATCGGAACAACGCACGGCATATCATATGGCCGTGCGTCTGTAGACACCTCCCAAACGGGGCATCGCCATACAGATTGATCATGGATTGCTCGATTGGTTGCTTGCTTCATAAACCAAAATCATGGACATTCCCATGGCTAGGAATATCGCCACACGATAGTGGTTATCATCAAAACAAAGTCGCCACCTAGTTTATTAAAACTAGGAAAATAGATAGAGATTCTGGGTACGGGAGCCAAAAGTACAGTAAGGGGAAGGTGTTAGGCACCCCTCTCTGCCTAGTCGTGTGACTGGCCCATAGTTATTCAACATAAGACATGTACCTGCTTTATTCAACTCTAACACATAGTCTGTTTAATTAAGCCTTTAACAGTGAATAAGGTGAGCCAGGACTGTAATTGAAAGCATGCATCAGAAATAAACAAAACAGACAGGCTGTCCCAGGAAAATCGATCTCTCGGCCGGTGAATGGATTTCACGGCCGAGGGATCCCACTGGATTGATATATCGGCCGAAGGATTGATCCCCCAACCGATGTTCTTCCTCACACCAGAACAGATATTTAATAGATAATTAAAACACTATGATTAATGCATAAAAACGTAAAAGAGATCAAACCATAGGCCCCTGGGCCTCACCACCTTGATCCCTCAGTTGCTTGATTGCTTCGGATTAGAAGGGATTGACTGATTTACTTCTCGAAAACCCTAGGGTTAGGGTTTGTACTTCGGGGTTTGATCGTTCAGGATGCGGCTGCCTTCGGAAGGTTAGGGCTTCTATAGAGGGAGTATGTGAGATGATTTCTGCAGAGCTTGGAGGTATGAGATGGAGGAATTGAATGTTAATTTAGGAACCCTAAGGCCTCTTTATATAGGCATAGGGATGACTTACTCCGGCCAATCAAATGGCGTGAATCAAAAAGGAATTCTAGGGTTCAAAGATCTCTAGATGCGATCTATTTCGTAGCCCGAACGCATCGAAAAAAGGCTGCTAGGGTTTTGGTGCGTCGATCAAACGACTGACAGAACATTCCAGAATTTTGGAAAAAGACGATCTGGTGGCCGAGGAATCGATCTTACGGCCGAGGAATTGATCTTACGGCTGAGGAATGGATTTGACGATCTGGCGGCCGAGGAAACGATGTTGCGGCCGAGGGATTGATCTCTCAGGGAGATTTTCAAGAACAGGTTGCTCGGGTGAGGAAATGATGTTAAGGCCGTGAGATCGATGTTACGGCCGACAGATGGATTCCCCTAGGCTTCTGTATTTTCTGTCTGAGAGGCTATATGGCTCTGGATTGGGTCCTCTAAGTGGCTCAAAGTTCTTACCGAAAGTCCTAAGGTTTTCAAGAAGGCAATCAGCAATCACTGTATCCATTTCATCATCGGGATGGTCCCAAGGTGGGACTTGAAATAATCGTTAGGCCAAATTGGGGTGTCTATAGATGCCCCTCTTTGACTGAACTCAAACGGATCGCGAGACATGTTTGAGTAAGAGTCAAAGCTGTAAAAAGCAACTCAATTTTGGTCCAACCACTATTCCAAGGGTTTTTTGAAAAAAGGTTTTGTTATGGTCGGGCCGGGAGGCTGCCTACGTATTCCACAAGGGAAATTCAGACCAATCGTAGTTCGGGCTATAAAGAAAAATAAAAAGTTTGGAGGGTTAGAGACAGAAGACGTACCTTTGGGCTTAAAAAGCCGTAGTGCAACGTACCTAGACTGAGCCAGGGTTTTGGCAGAAGATAGTTGAAGGAGCGCGGGGCTGCCGGGGATATTTTTGCGGAGAGCATCCTTAGTATTTTGGGGTAGATCAGTACACGGCAGGTGTGTTTTCTTTTCTTGATCATCCTGACTTTGACTGAGGAGAGCTCGGTAGGGTAGCCCACTCTTGCGAATGAGCTGGAAGGAATTGATGTAATGGAATGGAATCCAAGCCATCTGCTGGGGATGAATCGGACGCCGTTTTTGATATATGGGGTGGGAACCCGAGCCATCTTCCGAAGACGAGTTGGATACCTTTTTTGAGATATGGGGGGCGCAAGGCCAGTAAATAGAGCATGGAGCGCTGGAATGAAGGAACCGAGGCGCGGAGCCGGTTGGAGGAGCTTGATTGAACCAAGGCATAAAGTCGGTTGCATTCTGATGGTCTGCGCACGGAGCTTTCTCATCATAAGTTTTGACATAGAGCCAAAGGATCGAGGCGCCGGGCCGATCAATAGAACCGAGGCATCGAGCCGGTTTGAGGAGCTTGATTGAACCGAGGCATAGAGCCGGTTACATTCTGGTGATCTGTTTCATGAATGAGAGAGATATGTATATGATAATGCTGGCGGTTAGATGTGAACAGATATGCTAATATAGACTCGATGATAACAATGGTGATGCAATTGATGCTAATGTGCACGAGCCCGTGCGTGTGTGTTTGATTTAAGCATAAAGCTTCTATCAAGTTCTGGACTTGAGCATTCGGAGCATAGAGCTCGAGCATTCGGACGGCAGAATCCGAGCAATCAAAGTACAGGTTTTGAGCATCCAGTACGCAGTGATTGGGCATTCAAACGTAGAGCTTGAGCATTCAAGGTATAAACCTTAAACATTCGAACATAGAGTTCGAGCATCCAGTACGCAGTGGTTGGGCATTCAAACGTAGAGCTTGTGCATTCAAGTGTAGAACTTGAGCATCCATTACACAATGGTTGGACATTCGAAGGGCTTCGAGCATTCAAAGTGTAGAACTTTAAGCATTCAAGCATGGAGCTTGAGAATAGATGATATCTTGTTGATTAGAGCTGCTGAGTAGTGAGTTTGTAGAACTTCTATGCTGTTGAGTATTCCATCTTCCATCTTCCACAAGGTTTGATTTGTTCCTCATGCTTGGGATTCTTCCAAGGCTAGTTTCCACATGCTCGGGATGTTTCCAAGGCTAGTTCTGAGTATGCTCGGGATTGTCCCCAAGGCTAGTTCTGAGTATGCTCGGGATTGCCTCCAAGGCAAGTTTTTTGAGTATGCTCGGGATTGCCCCCAAGGCTAGATTCCACATGCTCGGGATTGTCCCCAAGGCTAGTTTTGAGTATATTCCACTTTGTTAGGGAGATTTCCATTACCTCCACTGCTGGGAGTGCCTTCCGGAGGCCAAACGCCTTCTAGTGACTCAAACGTCTTCTGGTGGCTAAATGCTTCCTGGCAACATAAACGCTTTCCGGGAGCTAGCAACATAAATGCTTTCCGGGAGCTAGCAACATAAACGCCTTCTGGAGGGCTGTGCACTAGGTTATTGTAAGCTTCATGCAGGTGCTTTTTCTTGTTGGCTATTCACTCAATGTATTAAGTGAAAGCCGCCGGATTGTTTTGCTGGCCTGTTGTTTGAGCGACTTGGGCACAGAGCTTTTGAGTATGAGTATGGAGTTGCTGGTAGTGATAGTAAACTTAGAGCTGTTGAGATGGCCCGAGTATGGGCGTGGAGCTGTTGAGAAGGTGAACATGGGCATATTGCCGATGAGTTTGTCGGCGTGGAGCCGTCGTGATAGTGAATATGGAGCTTGAAGCACGGTGCTGTTGATAGTAAGCATGGGGCTGCTGAGATAATGGGCGCGGGGAGCTGCTGAATAGAGCTACTAGGAGGAGTGGAACTGCTGAGAGGGAGTTGTGGAGATTGGACCCGCTGAGCGCAAGGCGGCCTGTGCATAGAATTGCTTGAAACCCAACAAGGTCGTGAATGTGACAAGGCATGCGTACGGTGCTACTGAAGAGCAAGTGTGAGGCTTCTGAGTTATGAAGGCAGAGCTGCTGATGCGAAGTAAGGAGCTACGGGGATGTGAAGTGCGAAGCCACTTTAATACTGTTGATATGGTGCCAATTGTAGAGTTTGCTGAGGCTATCTTTCGGCTTCTTTGACTCGGCTCTGTCAGTCATAGATACCAAGCTTGGTATGGTCGGTTCAAGGACCGGAATCCAGGAGAATCCTGCAATCCATATTTGAATAGTTTAGAAAACAGCAATGGATAGGAAAACAACATGCAATAAATAGGCTTGGGATCGACCACGGGCCGAAGCCCTTTTATGCTGACTGCTAGGGGCAGGACCATCACATTTAAAGAACCCTAGTTCAAAAGCTTGAACGATTTTGGGTGACATAGATTGCAATGCAACACATATGCATGTTAATTTGAGTATCTAAGAAGGAACACAAGCCCCCTGTTTAGGCCATGAATGTTTGACCCTAGCTTAACCGTGCATGATGACAATGATCTAATTGCCCCTAGCACAGAAACATGCAATGTAAATGGCATGAATGTGAATGCAATGTTTCTCTTTCTGTTCGGTAGAGATCTTGGCATGCCCCTGACAATGCTGTGTGATAGCATTCCACAAAAGAGTTGAGGTGTTCTCCCAGGATATGACGCTCCTTAAGCTGAGCTTTTTTGAAGGCCAAGTGTGTTGGCAGGGTGGTAGATTTTATAGTGCATCCCTTTGTTCCCTTTTACTCCTCGCATAGAGATAATGACCATGATACCTTGATGAACCTGCCTTGTTTGAGCATAAGAAACACCTCATATTTGGAGTTAGCTCGTGCAATTAAGACAACTACTTCCATAAAGCAGTCATAATGACATGCAAAAGACAGGGTGATAATGATCCGCAATGCATTCTGAACATCTCAACTTTCGCGTATTTGATAATAGCTTATTGCTTATACTAGCCAGGTGTTTTGAAAGATCGCAATGCCCTAGCGGCACCACTGAAAACATAGTTTGGTCAAGGAACCATATTGCTGCACTCTTCATGAAATGAGAGACCCATGTTATTTCCTCAGAAATTTGCAAAAAGTGACTGCGCTTGTATTAACTGTGTTAAGAATGCTTAGGATAAAACCATTCTTGAAAGCTTTTCCTCGAGGATTTCAAGGTCACATCATTCCACCCATGTTCCACACTCACGTCATTCAATCATCAAAGGACGTAGAACTATTTTGCAAACCTATGCCCCTAGTCAATTAGGTGAGTTTGTTGCTTCGAGCTTGATTTGGTTGACTTGAGTCGGATTGATAAGCACCTACTGAGACCCACACAAGAGGTTGGATACTTTTGAGAGAAGTGCATAAAGGGGAACATAGCCATGCCCCTTGTAACTCTCCATGTTGTGCGATTTGCCAAGACGATGTAAATTCCAGGATTCTTGCCTTGTGAGTTAAGTCCCACATTAGTGATGCCCCTAGTGTCTAGGACCTTGCTACTAAGTCGTGTTCCCCAATCTGGGAGGTCTTTGTTATGGACCATAATGTAGGCTTGGGGTTTTGGCTTGAGAAAGAAGTGGATGTAAAAGGCTCAAACCTAATTTCTACTCAAGCTTGGGTTTTAAAAGCTAGCAACCATCTTTAACATTTTTATCAACTCTTGTTGTCTCTTGCCTCACTTGTGTGAAAGGGTTGGTTTCTTCAAAGACGCCCTTTGTATGTATTGGGAGATGTTTTCTTCAAAATGCCCCTTGTATGATGGGGTGCTCATTCTTTCATTGATTTTTCTTTCATCTCTTCTTGTATTTTTGCGTATGCCCAACTGTAGGGGATGGCTGTCTAGCAGGTTTTTCAAAGGAATTATCCAGAGGCTTAACGTGGCTAGCAAATGATAAGTGTTTGGGGTAGAGAAATGAATGCATTTCTTCATCTTGAAACACACAACAAAGTGGCAAGGATCCTAACTAAGAAATTAGGGGCTTCGAGGTTTAACCAAGTGGATTTTCTAAGATTGAGAACAATCCTTTGAGACACATTGTAGATGCATGGAGACATGGCTGATTTCTCACTTTGTTCGTGCTCTAACTTTTGCCTAGACTGCCCTTACGGGTTTTCAATCTAGTGAGCTCATCATTCATTTTATTTTTTTTTGCTTCTCTGTATTTTTCCTCTCTTTTCTTCTCTCCTTCTTCGTCTTCAACAGCATGTTTTGCTTACAAGTGATCTCTGTGAGGGTGCAGAAAGGTGTCAACTACTTCTTAGCTCAACAGAAATGACGCGGATCTTAGCTTTGAAAAACTCATTTTACGCTTTTGACAATTCAAGTGATTATGATGTGTTCCAAAAGATGTCATAAGATTACTTTGAAACCCTTGTGGATTGTTTTCAACGTTTGATGTTATCATGAGTATTCTATGGCAGCGAACTAGCACAGGAGAAAGCATTTTCAAAATTTGTGGCCGACCAAAAGGTGCCTACGTATCCCAATAGAGAATCAGGCCATTCGTAGTTCAAGTCTAAGGAGATTCACATTTCATGCTAGGTGCAACAAGTGGATTTATGACCAAAATAAACTCAAGACATAGACCTTTTAAAAAGGAAACAAATATGGACCAAAATAGTAGCCAAAAATAGCTAGATAAGACTCCTCAAAAGATTGACTCTTAGCCTAAGACGTGACAGGCATGGATGCTACTGCTGCCCAGTGATCAAACTCAGCTGGATCAATCTTCTCTTGATCGATGAGGTCTTGGATCGCATTCTTGAAAGCCCCGCATTCTCTGATAGAGTGACCATTTACTTGGTGGTACTTGCAATACCCTCCGCCTTTTTGTATAAAGTTTGGAAATTTTGGCTGTAACGGCTTCAATACCCCTTTTGCTTCCAAGATACAGAACACCTTTTCCAAGTTCATTCTAAGAGGAATAAAGTTTCTCTTTTGCCTGCGGTCAAGATGGGATCCCACCATTTTAATATTACTGTTGCTTATGTTCATCTTACAGTTGTTTTTCTCTTTGAGAGATTCCTGGTTTAGATCGATGGTATTGAGAAGAAGTTGATTTTCATGTTGCTGCTGCAGATCATTCACCACCATTTCAATTTGGTTGTCCTTAGCGGGATAAGTTTCTTTCTGAGCTGCCTTTTCCGTCCATCTAGTAGGGGGAGGTGGAGGTGGAGCTTGTGGAAGACTTCTTTGCAAACTGTGAACAATGGTGGCTAGGGCAGCCACTAATTCAGCCAATACATTAACTTTAGCAGCCAGAGCTTCAATCATCTTGTCAGCCATTGTTGTCACGTCTAAGACCAAACCCAAAATTTAGGAAAAGCAAGAACTTAGCTACGCTCAGGTTGAGATGTCCAAAATCAAGTGTCTATGCAATGCACACATCAAACACACTTATTGCCCTTAAAATGCAAATCTAGCATGATGGGGTGGCTTAACCAAATGATAATCGATGTTGACACATGATCATGCAATGTGCTATAAGAAGAAATGAGGGTGATGGATTCCTCTCTTGGTTTGGCCCCTGCATAGTTAGAAAGAGGCAAGCAAAATGATATACAAAGCACCATAGCTACCTTCACAGATTATGGACGAGTCATGCATAGCAATTCGTTTGTATGCATGAGTTTGTCGGATATTATAGATAGCCAGCTATTTTTTATATGGATGATTCTTAAGACTCGTTGCTGCCACATAAGATCCCACTTCCAAGCCAATCCATATTATGAGATAAACTGAAAAGGTTGAGCATATGACTACAATAGAAAGTAGACTCGGAGTCCATTGATGTGCTAGCGGCTATTTGAATGTTTTAGAAAAACTTGTCATTAGACTAGGTATTGCAAAAAGTTTTGAAAGTTCTTTTAATTCTTGGTTTGGGAAGATTCAAAACGTGATTGAGGTAATTGAAATCCACCTGATTATTTGCTAGCACATTGACAACCTCCTAAATTTTACCAGCTCGCTAAGGTAAGCATGCTCAAAATTTTGAATTTTGAAAGATGGGTTGCTATGCCGATTTGGAAATAGGAATCAAAGTCCTAAGTTGAATCATTCATCGAGAAATGAGTACTATTGCAAGTTCTATCCATAATATCCTTAATTTTGCATACAATCATCCATAATCTGCTCTACTACCTCACACTCCCACTTTCCTTTAGCCTTGCAAGGCAGAGATTGCTAGAGTAACCTCAGTTCAATTGCCGACGGGGCGGCTTCTCTTTTTTTTTTTTTTTGATGTTTGATTTTGTTCTAGAAATCCATGCTTCGCGGTGCTTCAAGCAAAATGGGAGTGAGAAATAAGTAGTGGTGCTTTCAACTTACTAAAAACATACCTTGCAGGCAATGCTATGCTTCAGTGCTTAGCTATAAAGACTTAGAGTTAGGGCTCTTAGTTCATGCCCCAACCCTTCTGCACAGAAAATGATATTACAACAACATATGATACAAGGTGTGAGGAAGAACTTGGAAGCAAAATGCAAGAAGGTTCCTAGCCTGTAGGTTCCTGTCTTAGTTTGATAACTTCTATGGCTTTCTAATACATGCAAGGTTTTGGTAGTCTCAGGGTGCTCCGTTGTCAAAGGGCACCAATCCTTTCACCAGCCCATCATAGGTGGTGATTGGGTGATTCCTTTTTTGATATACCACTAGGTACGAGTGACTGTGGAGTTTGCTGGAACCCCCAACATAGCCCGTGTCATGCCGGGATATCAGGTGAACTCAACGGGTTGCCCGCTCGATGCATATGATAAGTGAATTAAACAAGCATGTATTAGTCTTATGTTGAACTTTCTGGTTATGGCTCTCATATTCCCCAGCAGAGTCGCCAAAAACTGTAGACACCTCCCAAACGGGGCATCGCCATACAGATTGATCATGGATTGCTCGATTGGTTGCTTGCTTCATAAACCAAAATCATGGACATTCCCATGGCTAGGAACATCGCCACACGATAGTGGTTATCATCAAAACAGAGTCGCCACCTAGTTTATTAAAACTAGGAAAATAGATAGAGATTCTGGGTACGGGAGCCAAAAGTACAGTAAGGGGAAGGTGTTAGGCACCCCTCTCTGCCTAGTCGTGTGACTGGCTCATAGTTATTCAACATAAGACATGTACATGCTTTATTCAACTCTAACACATAGTCTGTTTAATTAAGACTTTAACAGTGAATAAGGTGAGCCAGGACTGTAATTGAAAGCATGCATCAGAAATAAACAAAACAGACAGGCTGTCCCAGGAAAATCGATCTCTCGGCCGGTGAATAGATTTCACGGCCGAGGGATCCCACTGGATTGATATATCGGCCGAAGGATTGATCCCCCAACCGATGTTCTTCCTCACACCAGAACAGATAATTAAAACACTATGATTAATGCATAAAAACGTAAAAGAGATCAAACCATAGGCCCCTGGGCCTCACCACCTTGATCCCTCAGTTGCTTGATTGCTTCGGATTAGAAGGGATTGACTGATTTACTTCTCGAAAACCCTAGGGTTAGGGTTTGTACTTCGAGATTTGATCGTTCGGGATGCGGCTGCTTTCGGAAGGTTAGGGCTTCTATATAGGGAGTATGTGAGATGATTTCTGCAGAGCTTGGAGGTATGAGATGGAGGATTTGAATGTTAATTTAGGAACCCTAAGGCCTCTTTATATAGGCATAGGGATGACTCACTCCGGCCAATCAAATGGCGTGAATCAAAAAGGAATTCTAGGGTTCAAAGATCTCTAGACGCGATCTATTTCGTAGCCCGAACGCATCGGAAAAAGGCTGCTAGAGTTTTGGTGGGTCGATCAAACGACTGACAGAACATTCCAAAATTCTGGAAAAAGAAATCTGGTGGCCGAGGAATTGATCTTACGGCTGAGGAATGGATTTGACGATCTGGCGGCCGAGGAATGGATCTGGCGGCCGAGGAAACGATGTTGCGGCCGAAGGATAGATCTTGCGGCCGAGGGATTGATCTCTCAGGGAGATTTTCAAGCAACAGGTTGCTCGGGTGAGGAAATGATGTTAAGGCCGTGAGATCGATGTTACGGCCGACAGATGGATTCTCCTAGGCTTCTGTATTTTCTGTCTGAGAGGCTATATGGCTCTGGATTGGGTCCTCTAAGTGGCTCAAAGTTCTTACCGAAAGTCCTACGGTTCTCAAGAAGGCAATCAGCAATCACTGTATCCATTTCATCATCGGGATGGTCCCAAGGTGGGACTTGAAATAATCGTTAGGCCAAATTGGGGTGTCTACAGCGTCGTATAGTGGTATGCCGTGCGTCAGAGGATGGTGATCCAGACAACTTGTTTAAAAGCTTTCCTTATTTATATCTTCGCCGCATCATCTTTCATCATTTCTGTACAGTAAGCACCACGCGCACGACAACGTGATATATTTCATCTTGTTCCCCTTTCCCCGTATGTGTTTTTTAGGTTTTTCCAAATGGTATTAAACCCCCCATTTAAAATGCTTAATAGAGACCGGTTTTTATTGGGTGAGCGGGGTGCTTTTTCAACAAAATCTTTCCCGCTCGTAACGTGGCTCCCGGATCCAAAATCTCAACGTTTTCGCTAGACCAAAAGCCTTTTTCTTCCAAATAAACATCTCGGTTCCTCGGATCATCCATCTCAAAAATCCGGGTGGTGACTCTTCGAACGCGCCCGGGCGCGGGGAGCCCACAGCATCATAATCATGATATAGGCAATAAGAAGTAAAGTAAATAGTCAGAGTTTGAGAGTCTTACCATCGTCCCACCAGCACGAAGGAGCACCTCTGGGGCATGGCCCATGGCGTACTGCCTCACGAGCTGCTCCAGGCCCATCATGGCCTCCGCCATCTCCTTCACGTACTCCAGAGTCGCCTGCACAATGGGAAAAACCGATTAGAATATACAATGATAATAGCAAGTGCATGCAAAGATAGAAAAGTACGTGTCATACCTGAGCAAGAAACTCCGGAGCTGTAGCTGTGGGACGTGGCACCACCACTACACCAGAGGCCCCCTGGGTAGTCACCACGTCTACTGTCCAAGAGAACGCAAGCAAACTGGCCCTGCTCGAACTCACGCCACCACCGCCACCTTCATTTCCTCTTCCTCTTCCTCTCCCTTCTCTCCTTCCTCTTCCACCTCTACCACCTACACCAACTGACGCTAGTAGCGTTGCCTCCCAGGCAGCAGCTCGTACCCCAAAGCTCGGCATCAAGTACCGAGCCCGGTACTCGGAGTAGTCAGCGTCTGCCTGGAAAAGCGGCTCCAGCTCGAGGTCTGGCCGCACAAACCGCTCAACCTCCTCCCTAGTGTACAAGCTCGTCCGCTGCACAAGGGAAGGGAGTGGCCCGGGGACTCAAAAAACGTCCAGCCTCAACGACTGACGTGACACCCGGTCACCAAGGTACCACTGCCAGCCGTAAGGGGACTCAAGAAGCACCCTGCCCCTCGTCACCTCCCTCCTCCGGACCATGTAAGGGAGCTCGAAGCGATCCCATACACGCCAGTGAACCTACAATCAGGGATATGCAACATCAACATGAAGTTCAAATAGGAATGGACTTGATGGTCAAAAACTAGAAGCATGAAAGGTGTAGTCATACCCTGTCAGGACGCAGCTCGTCCAGGTAGAGGCGATAGGCGTTCAGATCGCCCTTCCCCTTCTTTACCCCCCGGAACTCCTTGGACCAACGCAGAGCCCGAGGGAGTACCGTGTCACTAGGGCAGGAGGTCTCGGGAGGGTACATATCGAGCACCTCGTACGTCCATAGCTGCAGAATTAAACATCAAGGATTAGCACATGATATGCAATAAATGAATAGAAAGACAAATAAGCATGAGAGAAGTTTGAAATATACCTCCCAGACTCTCCAGTAACCGCCGAGGCTCTTCCCCGCTCCTCGGGAAAGAGACCCCATGAAGGCGTAGCACGCCCCCAAAGCCGCGCCACCCCAGTCAAAACGGGCAATCTCCTCTATGTTCCTCAGCGCAGGCAGCAGTGAAAGATGTACTCGGTTGCGCCTGTTAGGAAACAGGGACGCACCGAGCACGGACAACAAAAAGCACCTCATCAGCTGCTCCAGCTGTACTCTATCAGTAGGGACCTCCTCCGTCCAAAACCCTAACAACTGGGCGTACTGGGCATCCTCCTTCTCTGCCCTCAGCACGTACCCCAGCATCTCCCGCTAGAAAGCCGCACTCCTCCCTATAGTGGCATCGTAAGAGATGGGGTCACCTCCGACCCTCAGACCAGTGATCGCCAAAAAGTCCAACGTCGTCACTGTCATCTTGCTGAAAGAGAAGTGGAACGAGTTTGTCGTGTCCCACCACCTCTCGGCGAGTGCCCTCACCACCTGGCGGTCGTTGCTCGCTCGAGTCAACACGCTCACAAACGCCCCAAAGCCAGACTGCCTCACCATTTCCCTCGCAGCCTCGGGGAGCCTCTCCCAGAACTTCGGCACATCGGTCGCACCCCCGTAGCACGAGATCGTGATCCCCTATTTCAGAGAATTAGTAATGTTCAGTAAGCAAGCGCAATATACAAAGCAGGTATAATATTCAAAGCAATGGATTGAAAGCATCATATGATTGAATTGAAATGCAAGTATTTAAAAGTATACCTCGTCTCGGCGTGCGGAAAGGTGCTGCTGTGGGTCCCTCAAGACTAGAGACTCGTCGTACGTAGGCCTCTCCGGCCTGTAGGCGTCCAGAAGAGTAGGCACCACTACGTGCTGGAACGGCACTTAGGTCGCCTCCACGTAAGCACCATGCCCCCTCAAGGCCTCCGTCGCCTCCTCCACAACGCTCCTCTGGGGGACTGCCTCACCCCTAGCCTCCTCCTCTACTCCCTGTGGCCCTCCAGTGGCCCCCGCCTCGAGCTCGGCTTGAAGCTCCCTCTCCCGAACCTCAAGTAAGGCCGCCGCCAGCCCAGGCACTCCCCGTAAGATCTCAACCAGGTCGTCGAGGGACGCCGTCTCCAAGTAGTCGCCCAGTCCTACGGGCCGTGAAAACCCAGCGCCCTCACCACTACCGACAAACATGGCCGGTGTCTCCTGCTCCTCCACTACCTCCTCCTCGACAATGGGGGCCTTCCCCAAGTCGGCCCGAAGCTCTCTCATGGGAGAAGCCTCCGTCTCCACCTCCGCTCCAACCAACCCGTCGCCGTCACGAGCCTCTGTGGCCCTCTCCTCCAAACCAACTACACTCTCCGCTCCTCCCGTCGCCTCCTCCTCACCCGCTCGGGCCATTGCACCCGAACTCTCCGTGCCTTGGCCATAGCCGGCCAGTACCTCACTGCCGCCGTCACCACCACCACTACCGATCACCTCAGCAGCGGAGGCCGTGGCCCCCTCGGCCATGGCCGACTGAGCCGAGACCCCCACGGTCTCCGACACACCCCCGGCCGGTCTATCCCCCTCTGGAGAGACCGGGGGTGGTGTAACCTTGACCCTCGGTGGATGATCACCGTCGGGCATGTCAATATCATCCATGATCAATGGAGAGAGAGAGAGAGACGTGAGAGAGAGAGAGAGACGCGAGAGAGAGAGAGATAAAGCAGACGAGAGAGAGAGACGGGAGAGCAGAGAGAGAGAGAAAGCAGACGAGAGAGAGAGACGGGAGAGAGCAGAGAGAGATAGAGTAGTCGAGAGAGAGAGCAGTCGAGAGAGAGGAGGGAATTTCGAACGGTGGGGCGTATCGTATACGCCTCGCCCGTATATATCCCTCTCAAACCGGTTCATCTGGAATTAAATTGGACCGGGTTTGAAGTCAGATGTGCCGCACGGCGTGTTGGAATAAGCGCACGGCATAATATATTGAATGCATGAAATTCATCGAGTTGCCATGACGCCGGCATTTCACATGCCACGCGCGGCATAATGGGTTATTTCAACAGTTTGAATTCTGAAAGCAGTTCCTGACGATCGATGCAATGACGCTTGTATTCATCCGGGTTTGTTCGTAAACAGAGAAAGCAGATAACAGACAGTAGTAAGAAAGAGTACTTTTCATTTCATAAAACCCGAGGTGACCCTCGGGACCTTCATTACATTCAAAAAAAAAAAGAAAAAGAAAAACAGAAAAGAAACTACTGCCTCCTTCTTTTCCCTTCTTCTTCTTCCTCATCCTCAGTCGCTTCCCCCGCCGGAAGCGCCGTCCCCTTCGCCCGAACGGTTATCCGAACTGTTCGGATTCCCCTCCGAGTCCTCCCCGGTCTCGTCTGAGTCACGCCCCGGCGCGTACTCTGGGTCGTGCTTGTCATCCATTTGGTCAAAAGCAAAATCCTGAAGGTTGGAGACGGCACGACGAAGGGTACGGATCGTTGATATGAGCCTCGCGATTTGACGGTTCAGTTGCTCGATCTCTTCGCGATAAAAACCCATCTCTGCCTCCAGAGAAGCCACTCGTGCTGTCAAGTCGCTGTCCGCCATGCTCGAGTCTTGAAAACAACCTGTCTTGCAAGAATATAGAGAGGCTTGAGAGATTTTCTTAGTGGTGCATGGAATGAAACACCACCATCCTTTTAAAAGGAGTTACAGCCGTCGGAAGGGCACGCCTGCATTAACAGGCGCCCTTGAATTAGCCAATTGTTCTCGAAAACCGAAGAGTTGCATGGAAACCGAAATACCGCGCGGCTTTATGGTCAACCGCATGGCATTTTCATGCCAGAGGATTTAAATCCAGTTTCCTCGGGAATTGATCACCTCAGCCACCAAAATCTTCTTGGAAGTCGAATATTCCAGTCGTTGTTAATCCTGAATCTCTTTGAATGTTGTGCCTTGGTTTAAAAGTTGCTTAATTCTCGTCCCCCAGGACTCGTGAAATTTCTTGTCCCCCGAGGACTCGCCGTATTCGCACTTCTTGCAGTATTCGTCCTCCGGGACCCGCTGTCATTCTTTCACCGCAGAAATATTTCCAGTATCGACTCACAATATCCTCGTCTTAAATTTCTCGCTCATCTCGAATTTTCAGCCTCCCGAAGGCTCGTCTCAAATTTTCAGCCTCCCGAAGGCTCGTCTCGAAATTTTCAGCCTCTTAAAGGCTCGTCTCGAATTTTCAGCCTCCCGAAGGCTCGTCTCGAACTTTCAGCCTCCCGATGGCTCGTCTCAAACTTTCAGCCTCCTGAAGGCTCGTTTCAAATTTTTCACGGGACACTCTACTAGCACTCAATCTTCTCGAGCTTACTGCATGGTTTTGCTTGTTGTCCTCCGGGACTTGTTTTGCTTACATCGTCCCAATTGAACTACGTTGGTCTGATCCCTGCAAATAGGGTACGTAGGCAGCTCCACGAGCGCGACCACCATTATCCTTTACATGCATTTCGAGCATTTTGTCTCCGTTCAAAGACTTTAGAGCGACGGATTGGGATGCCTATTCTTTAAGCGTCACTCGTACCAACCAATGGTACCCGAGTTACGTTAAAGAGGGACTACTGTAGACACCCCAATCCGAACCTCGAAGGGTCTTTGTCCACCCCGATGATGAAATAAAGGAAGCGGTACCTTTACAAGATTGAATGAAGGAATCCTTTAGCCCAGACAAACCTTCAGCCCAAATAAACCCTTTGTCCAAAAACCCAAAGAAATCCCAAAAGCCCTGGACTGGACATGGAACACCGCACGGGACACCCCTACATCGCACGACATATCAAAAGTTACTATGCCGCACGGCATTTCATGAAAAGTACTGACTGGCTCAGAAAGCTGTCGGCCACTCTCATTTGAGCCACAGCTGCAAAATGGCTCAGTCGAAAATACACTTCTGGCCCGCCCAGAAAATACCTCCACTTTTTGAAATTCAAAATCATTGGCTCTTGCCTATAAATACACCCTTCCACTCAAGAGAAAATGACCCTTGATCACCATTATACCCTTTCTCTCTCTCCTTGCTTTCACACCCATTCCCCACTTCTAAGCCTTGAGAATGTTGCTTCCAAAAGACATTCTCTAGGCTTCTTGCTCCATTTTTCTCCTCACCATTAAAGTTAATCCCTTACTAACTTTGAGACCCCAACTACCTAATACACCCATCTATTACACACATCCATACTTCTCTTTTCTCTACCAGCCTTATCGACGCTCATCCGCCGTCACCCATCCTCATTCAAGCTCGAGATCAAAGGTAAAAGCTAAGTTTCCTTCGGCTAGGCTCTGTCCTGGCCCTGATGGGGCTCTTTTGTTGTCAGGTTTAACTCCTTTTCGTTAAGATCTGATCTAAAAATCATTTTCATAAAGCAAAACAGCCCCATGTGCTGGGTAAGCTACGCCGCGCGGCGCTTAGATGCGTCGCACGGCGTAGTGGACTCACATGCACGGCATTCCAGCTAACTGCAGTTTTCTTATCTAGACTGTCTGGATCATGATCGTTCCTCGTTGGGTCTGTCTCTATCTATCAATGGTAGTCTCGGAACAAGACCATATCTACAAGCCATGTCTTATTGCCTCGAATGAACTTTCTCAATCTTTCTAAATAAATGAATGCATTAAAAGTGGTTTTCTACTTGTGGCTTGGAGGAATGGTACTGTTCTGCGGCGATCTGACGGCTGTGAGTATTCTGGTGCTTTGAAGTAACGTCGTGCGTCGTACCCTGTATGCCGCGCGATGTTCTGAAAACCATTGACAGTCAGAAGACCAGATCATAACCCCGCACGGCATATCGTATGGCCGCGCGTCATATCCCAGTATGCCGTGTAACAGGAGATTGCGATCCAGACAGCTTGTTAAAGAGCTTTTCTCATTTATATTCTTGTCGCATCATCTTTCATCATTTCTGTACAGTGAGCACCACATGAACGCCAATGTGATATATTCCATCTTGTTCCCCTTTCCCGTATGTGTTTTTAAAGTTCTTCAAATGGTGTTAAATCCCCCATCTAAAATGCCTAATAGAGACTGATTTTTACCGGGCGAGCGGGGTGCTTTTTCAACAAAACCTTTCCCGTTCATAATGTGGCTCCCGGACCCAAAATCTCAACGTTGTCGCTAGACCAAAGGCCTTTTTCGTTCAAACAAACTCTCGGTTTCTCGGGTTATCCATCTCAAAAATCCGGGGGGCGACTCTTCGAACGCGCCGGGCGCGGGAGCCCACAAATGGTCGATCTCTCATTGGTTCCTGATGCAGTTGTTCATCTATTCTTCATTCCTACTTTTCATATTCACACATTGTTATATTAGAGCTTTCTACTGTGCTAGTGTAGCTCAGACCTTCCATCATTTTCAGGAACTAACTCAGGACAGTAGCAGCATATTTGGTGTGCTTGGGTGTGGACACAATTTTTGGAAGCTAACTTGGTGGAGTTACTTAACCATCTTTGTCTTTATTTTTGGAAGATAACTCTAAATGTAAATCTTTTTGTAAGACCGCAACTCTTGTTTGTTATTCGATACTTATGTTAATTTGGGCTAAGGAGCCAAAGTTGTAATCTTTTTTGGAGACTTTTGAATGTTGAAGTGTCATTAAGGGAATGAAAACGTCAAACTCTTTTGGGGTATTGTACGGAATATGGTGAGATCTTGTTTATTGAAATTATTTATAAATATGTTAAAAATCGAGGGTGTGACACATCTTAAACTACTTATCTTTACTTTCTAATTTTACCTTTTGAATTATTATTGACCAAAAAAAAAATCGACGTCAAAATTGTTGTCGCAAAAAGTTAAAAAAGAAAAAATAATTTTTGCTGTCAGGAGTCAAGCCTGAAATTTTTTCAAAATATCAAGTTTAAATGTGCTACAATGGATTTTGTATTAACATTATACAAACTTAATTTTTTAAATCACTAATCTAAATACGAATTCGAAAAACTCTTCAACAACCTATAGTTGGAAAAAATAAGAAATCCCGTTACAAAAATTCAAATAAAATAAAATTTGTTGTGATTCCAATTCGATGAAAAAAAATAGCAAATCTTATTTTGTTATTGTTTCGGTCAAATATGACGTTGGATTCTTTGTTTTAATAATGTGACCTTTATTTTGTGGCCGATTCCTTTTTTTTACTCTTAAATTACAAGTAATCAAATTACAGAAATACAATTTGTCAAGAACGAGGAAAACGAAACGCATCTTAAATACTTTATCTTTACTTTCTAATTTTGCCGATTGAATTATTAATGACAAAAAAAATCAACGTCAAAAATGTTGTCCGAAAAAATAAAAAAGAAAACATAATTTCTGCTGTCAGGAGTCGAACCTGAAATTTTTTCAAAATATCATGTTTAAATGTGTCACAACGGATTTTGTATTAACATTATGCAAACTTATTTTTTTTTATCTCTAATCTAAATACGAATTCGAAAAACTCTTCAATAACCTATAGTTTGAAAAAATAGGAAATCGCGATATGAAAATTCAAATAAAATAAAATTTGTGTTTTGTATTAATTTTTTAATGGTTCTACGAGAAATTTTTATTATTAGCGCCGTAACCGAAAGATCAATTATCTGCATTGACAACTTCGTTTTAGTTTTAAAAAATAAAATCTTTGTTGTTGTGATTCCAAATCGAAGAAAAAAAATAGCAAACCTTATTTTGTTATTGTTTCGGCCAAATATGAAGGGATTGCTGTTTTAATAATGTGACCGGTGATATTGTGGCCGATTCCTTTTTTTTACTGTTAAATTACCAGTAATCAAATTACAGATATACAACTTATCAAGAACGAGGAAAACGAAACGAATCTTTAATACTTTATCTTAACTTTCTAATTTTACCTTTTGAATTATTATTGACAAAAAAAATTCGATGACAAAATTGTTGTCCGGAAAAATTTTAAAAAGAAAACATAATTTTGCTTTCAGGAGTCGAACCTGAAAAAATTTCAAAATATCAAGTTTAAATGAGCTAACACGGATTTTGTATTAACATTATACAAACTTAATTTTTTATATCACTAATCTAAATACGAATTCGAAAAACTATTCAATAACCTATAGTTGGAAAAAATAGGAAAATCCTGATTCGAAAATTAAAATAAAAGAAAATCTGTGTTTTGTATTAATTTTTTCGGGGTTCTACAAGAAATTTTTATTATCAATGCCGTAACCGAATTATCAATTATCCGCATTAAAAACTTCTTTTTATTTTCAAAAAATAAAATATTTGTTGCCGTGATTCCAATTTGAAGAAAAAAAACACCAAACCGTATTTTATCATTGTTTCGGCCAAAATTGATGGGGTCGCTGTTTTAATAATGAGACCGGTGATTTTGTGGCCGATTCCTTTTTTTTACTGTTAAACTACCAGTAATCAAAGTACAGATACACGATATACCAAGAACGAGGAAAACGAAATACATCTTAAACTACTTTATCTTTACTTTCTAATTTTACCAATTGAATTATTATTGACAAAAAAAAATTTGACTTCAAAATTATTGTCCGCAAACAGTTAAAAAAGTAAACATAATTTCTGCTGTCAGGAGTCGAACTTGAAAAATTTTCAAAATATCAAGTTTAAATGTGCTATAACGGATTTTGTATTAACACTATACAAACTTAATTTTTTACATCACTAATCTAAATACGAATTCGAAAAACTCTTCAAGAACATATAGTTGGAAAAAAATAGGAAATCCCGATACGAAAATTCAAATAAAATAAAATTTGTGTTTTGTATTAATTTTTTCATGGTTCTACAAGAAATTTTTATTATCAACGCCGTAACCGAAATATCAAGTATCTGCATTAACAACTTCTTTTTAGTTTCAAAAAACAAAATCTTGGTTGTTGTGATTTCAATTAGAATAAAAAAAATAGCAAACCTTATTTTTTTATTGTTTCGGCCAAATATGAAGGGATCGCTGTTTTGATAATGTGCCCGGTGATTTTGTGGCCGATTATAGTTGGAAAAAATAGGAAAATCCTGATACGAAAATTAAAATAAAAGAAAATTTGTATTTTGTATTAATTTTTTCAGGGGTTATACAAAAAAAAATTATTATCAACGCCGTAACCGAATTATCAATTATCTGCATTAACAACTTCTTTTTATTTTCAAAAAATAAAATATTTGTTGCTGTGATTCCAATTTGAAGAAAAAAAAACACCAAACCGTATTTTATTAATGTTTCAGCCAAATTTGAAGGGATCGTTGTTTTAATAATGAGACCAGTGATTTTGTGGCCGATTCCTTTTTTTTACTGTTAAATTACCAGTAATCAAACTACAGATATACGATATACCAGGAACGAGGAAAACGAAATACATCTTAAACTACTTTATCTTTACTTTCTAATATTACCAATTGAATTATTATTGACAAAAAAAATTTGACTTTAAAATTGTTGTCCGCAAACAGTTAAAAAATAAAACATAATTTCTGCTGTCAGTAGTCGAACGGGAAATTTTTTTAAAATATCAAGTTTAAATCTGTTACAACGGATTTTGTATTAACATTACGCAAACTTAATTTTTTATATCTCTAATCTAAATGCGAATTCGAAAAACTCTTCAACAAACCTATAGTTTGAAAAAAAAAATAGTAAATCCCGATATGAAAATTCAAATAAAATAAAATTTTTGTTTTGTATTAATTTTTTAATGGTTCTATGAGAAAATTTTATTATTAACGCCGTAACCGAAAGATTAATTATCTGCATTAAAAACTTCTTTTTAGATTCAAAAAACAAAATCTTTGTTGTAGTGATTTCAATTCGAATAAAAAAAATAGCAAACCTTATTTTGTTATTGTTTCCTGCCAAATATGAAGGGATCGCTGTTTTAATAATGTGCCCGGTGATTGTGGCCGATTCCTTTTTTTTACTGTTAAATTACCATTAATCAAATTACGGATATACGATTTATCAAAAACAAGGAAAACAAAACGCATCGTCAGTACCTTATCTTTAGTTTCTAATTTTTCCTTTTGAATTATTGTTGACAAAAAAAATACGACTTCAAAATTGTTATCCGCAAACAATTAAAAAAGAAAACATAATTTCTACTGGCGGTAGTCGAACCTGAAAAATTTTCAAAATATCAAGTTTAAATGTGTTACAACAGATTTGGTATTAACATTACGAAAACTTAAATTTTTATATCTCTAACCTAAATACGAATTCGAAAAACTCTTCAATAACCTATAGTTTGAAAAAATAGGAAATTCCGATATGAAAATTTAAATAAAATAAATTTTGTGTTTTGTATTAAATTTTTAATGGTTCTATGAGAAATTTTTATTATTAACGCCGTAACCGAAAGGTCAATTATCTGCATTAACAACTTCTTTTTAGTTTTAAAAAATAAAATCTTTGTTGTTGTGATTCCAATTCGAATAAAAAAAAATAGCAAACCTTATTTTGATATTGTTTCGGCCAAATATGAAGGGATCGCTGTTTTAATAATGTGACCGGTGATTTTGTGGCCGATTCCTTTTTTTACTGTTAAATTACCAGTAATCAAATTACAGTTATACGATTTATAAAGAATGAGGAAAACGAAACGCATCTTAAATACCTTATCTTTACCTTCTAAGTTTACCTATTGAATTATTATTGACAAAAAAAAAAATTCGACGTCAAAATTGTTGTCCGCAAAAAATAAAAAAGGAAACATAATTTCTGCAGTCAGGAGTCGAGCCTGAAAATTTTTCCAATTATCAAGTTTAAATGTGTTACAACGAATTATGTATTAACATTATGCAAACTTAATTTTTTATATCTCTAATCGAAATTCAAATTCGAAAAACTCTTCAATAACCTATATTTTAAAAAAATAGGAAATCCCGATATTAAAATTCAAACAAAATAACATTTTTGTTTTGTACTAATTTTTTAATGATTCTACGAGAAATATTTATTCTTAACGTCGTAACCGAAAGATCAATTATCCGCATTAACAACTTCTTTTCAGTTTCAAAAAATAAAATATTTGTTCTTGGGATTCCAATTCGAAGAAGAAAAAAGAAGCAAACCTTATTTTGTTATTGTTTCGGCCAAATATGAAGGGATTACTGTTTCAATAATGTGCGGTGATTATGTGGCCTTTTACTTTTTTTACTGTTAAATTACCGGTAATCAAACTACAGTTATATGACTTATCAAGAATAAGGAAAACGAAACTCATCTTA
Organism: Rhododendron griersonianum; assembly: GCA_018127125.1. Classification (NCBI taxonomy): domain Eukaryota; kingdom Viridiplantae; phylum Streptophyta; class Magnoliopsida; order Ericales; family Ericaceae; genus Rhododendron; species Rhododendron griersonianum. Next base: position 25,105,507 of record CM030796.1, on the reverse strand, counting down.
AACTACTTAATAGTATTTTATAATATTAACTATTGAATTATTAAATTACCAGTAATCAAACTACAGATATTCGATTTATCAAGAACGAGGAAAACGAAACGCATCTAAAACTACTTTATCTTTGCTTTCTAATTTTACCAATTGAATTATTATTGCCAAAAAAGAATTCGACGTCAAAATTGTTGTCCGCAAAAAGTTAAAAAATAAAACATAATTTTGCTGTCAGGAGTGGAACCTGAAATTTTTTCAAAATATCAAGTTTAAATGAGCTACAACGGATTTTGTATTAACATTATACAAACTTAATTTTTCATATTACTAATCTAAATAAGAATTCGAAAAACTATTCAATAACCTATAGTTGGAAAAAATAGGAAATCCCGATACGAAAATTCAATTCAAATAAAATTTGTGTTTTGTATTAATTTTTTCATGGTTCTACAAGAAGTTTTTATTTTCAACGCCGTAACCGAAATATCAATTATCTGCATTAACAACTCTTTTTAGTTTCAAAAAATAAAATCTTTCTTTCTGTGATTCCTATTCGAAGAAAAAAAAAACAGCAAACCTTATTTTTTTATTGTTTCGGCCAAATATGAAGTGATCGTTGTTTTAATAATGTGACCGGTGATTATGTGGCGTATTACTTTTTTTTAAGTTAAATAATCAGTAATCAAACTACAGATATACGACTTTTCAAGAACGAGGAAAACGAAACGCATCTTAAACTATTTAATAATATTTTCTAATTTTACCTATTGTATTATTATTGACAAAAAAAATTCGACGTCAAAATTGTTGTCCGCAAAAAATAAAAAAGAAAACATAATTTCTGCAGTCAGGAGTCGAACCTGAAATTTTTTCAAAATATCAAGTTTAAATTTGTTACAACGGATTTTGTATTAACATTATGCAAACTTAATTTTTTATATCTCTAACCTAAATATTAATTCGAAAAACTCTTCAATAACCTATAATTCGGAAAAATAGGAAATCCCGATACGAAAATTCAAATAAAATAAAATTTTTGTTTTGTATTAATTTTTTAATGGTTCTACGAGAAATTTTTATTATTAACGCCATTTCCGAAAGATCAATTATCTGCATTAACAACTTATTTTTAGTTTCAAAAAATAAAATCTTTGTTTTTGTGATTCCAATTCGGAGAAAAAAAAGAAGCAAACCTTATTTTGTAATTGTTTCGGCCAAATACGAAGGGATCGCTGTTTCAACAACGTGACCAGTGATTTTGTGGCCGATTCCTTTTTTTTTACTATTAAATTACCAGTAATCAAATTACAGATATACGATTTATCAAGAACAAGGAAAACGAAACGCATCTTAAATACTTTATCTTTACTTTTTAATTTTACCTTTTGAATTATTATTGACAAAAAGAAACTCGACGTCAAAATTGTTGTCCGCAAAAAGTTTAAAAAGAAAACATAATTTTGTTGTCAGTAGTCGAACCTGAAAAATTTCAACATATCAATGCTGTGTTTCGTTTGTGTTTTGAAATTTTTTTTGAAAAATAGTAGGGGTAATAAGTGGAGAGAGATAGATAGAGAAATGTTAAAAGTAAGGAGAATCTAGGGAGAATTTTTTGAAAAAGCAAAGAGAACACGGCACAAGTTTAAATGAGCTACAACGGATTTTGTATTAACATTATACAAACTTAATTTTACCTTTTGAATTATTATTGACAAAAAAAAATTCTACGTCAAAAATGACCGGTGATTATTATTGACAAAAAAAATTCGACTTCAAAATTGTTGTCCGCAAACAGTTAAAAATGAAAACATAATTTTGCTGTTAGGAGTCAAACCTGAAATTTTTTCAAAATATCAAGTTTAAATTAGCTACAACGGATTTTGTATTAACATTATACAAACTTAATTTTTCATATCACTAATCTAAATATGATTTCAAAAAATTATTCATTAACCTATAGTTTGAAAAAATAGGAAATCCCGATACGAAAATTCAAATCAAATAAAATTTGTGTTTTTTATTAATTTTTTCATGGTTTTATAAGAAATTTTTATTATCAACGCCGTAACCGAAATATCAATTATTTGCATTAACAACTTCTTTTTAGTTTCAAAAAATAAAGTCTTTGTTGCTGCGATTCCAATTCTAAGAAAAAAAAAATAGCAAACCTTATTTTGTTATTGTTTCGACCAAATATGTAGGATCGTTGTTTTAATAATGTGACCGGTGATTATGTGGCCTATTAATTTTTTTTACTGTTAAATTACCGGTAATCAAACCACAGATATACGACTTATCAAGAACATGGAAAACGAAACGCATCTTAAACTAATAAATAATATTTTTTAATTTTACCTATTGAATTATTATTGACAAAAAAAATTCAAAGTCAAAATTGTTGTCCGCCAAAAATAAAAAAGAAAACGTAATTTCTATTGTCAGGAGTCGAACCTGAATTTTTTTTAAAATATCAAGTTTATATGTGTTACAACGGATTTTGTATTAACATTACGCAAATTTAATTTTTTATATCTCTAATCTAAAAACGAATTCGAAAAACTCTTCAATAACCTATAGTTTGGAAAGATAGGAAATCCCGATATGAAAATTCAAATAAAATAAAATTTGTGTTTTGTATTAATTTTTTAATAGTAAATTAGAGGCCGGTCCTTCTTTCTAGGTTCGGTTTGATCCCAATCCTAATATATTTTACCGAAGCTAGATGGCTGGGTTATGTTGCGTGATTGACTTTTTTGCCCCAGATGTGAACAAACAAAATAAAACCCCTGTTGTCCCAGATCTCAATAGAAGGCCTCTCTCTCTCTCTAGATTTCTCTGTCGGCGGCGTGCGATGGAGAATCACAATACACAGCCACTTCTCTCCCCAAGTGAGGACAAACAAACTTCAGAAAGCTACCAGCAAATCCTCCGGCCCAGCACTTCTTCCTTTTCGTCCTTCATCGCCGATTCCGACGACATAACTGACCATCTCGGGACTATTGAACTCGTCGCCGTCTCCTTCGAGAACTTCGTCATCGCCGGTTTCTCTTTCTCTCTCCCCGTTGTTTCCACGTCCATTATCAATTGCTCTGGCCGGCGACCTCCTCCACTCCCTCGCTCGCTGCCGCCACCGGAGCCACACATCCGCCACCATAGACGAAGGCAACGCCCGAGACGTGGATCGGCGGCTCCTTTTGATATTACCAGTTCGGATCATTATCGATTTGACTTATTAGCACCAGTTTGAGTTTCAATTTGACTTGGAATTTGTTTGACTTAGCATCAGTTTGAATCTGTGATGTATTCTTTTATATATATGTATATAAACTTTTGTATTTTCTGTAATTGTTAAGAAGTATTCCATATAAGATTTGGCCGTGAGAACATTGATAACTATATCTGATTTTGATTTTTGTTCATTTTTGTTCGTGTGTATATTCTTTAAGAATTGTGTATTTTTCTACTAGAACTATATATTTTCTATGAGAATTGTGTATTTTTCTATGAGAATTGTCTATGAGAACTAGTTTACATAGCCAGTTCACATATCTCTTAACTAGTTCACAAAGCTATCATAACCAGTTCATAAAGCTAGTTCTCTATGAAAACTGTGCTGACTATAAGAATTGACAGTTCACATAGTCAGTTCTCATAGCTCAATTCATATAGCCTGTTCACAGTTCTCTATGAGAACTGAGCAGTTCTCATAAAAATGATTATGAGACTTGGTAGTTAAAAATTCAATTCTAAATCAATTTATTTCCTATATGAACTATTACTTTTTTACTTTGATTACTTTTTTAAGATATGACGGTGATAACATTTATAACTATATTTGATTTTGATTACCTTTTTGTTTTTGTTCAATTTTTGTTCCTGTGTGTATTTTCTATGAGAAATGTGTATTTTTCTATGAGAACTGGGTGTTGTTCATGAGAACTGCCTATAAGAACTGCGTATTTTTCTATGAGAACTGCATTTTTTTTTATGAGAACTGTGTATTATCTATGAGAACTGTCTATTAGAATCGTATATTTTCTATGAAAACTATATATTTTTTTATGAGAATTGTGTATTTTAGTGTGTGGTAAGACTGTGGATTGTGTATTTTTCAGTTCACATAGTTCAGTTCTCATAACCAGTTCACAAAGCTAATTCTCTATGATTCTCTATGAGAACAGTCACTTCTCATAGCCAATTCTCATAAAACTGACTATGAAAACTGGCAGTTCTCATAGAATTGATTATGAGAATTGACAGTTTACATAGCCAGTTCTTATAGCTCAGTTTACATAGCCAGTTCTCGTAGCTCAATTCACATAGCCAGTTCTCATAGAGAACTGAGCAGTTCTCATAGAATTGATTATGAGACTTGGCAGTAACCAAGGGTATTTTTGTCCGAAATAATATAATTTAGGAATTGATTCTAAAAATATAGCTCTCATAGCTGCAATTCTCATAGCCATAGTTCAGGGGTATTTTTGTCCAAAATAATATGTTAACTCGGGATATGTGAACTTGAGGAGATATTTTTGTTTGAAATATTATGTTAACTGGATATGAGAATTGGCAGTTCTCATAGCCAGTTTACAGAGCCAAGGGTATTTTTGTCCGAAATAATATGGGTCAGGAGTTGATTCTAAGAATATAAATTTTACTAAAAATAGACATGTACACAAAAAGTTAAAAAAAATGGGCAAAATAGTAAAAATACATGAAGAGTTAAGAAAAAGGACTGAAATAAAGAATGAATATTTTTGTCAGGACTAAAATAAGTCCAAACCTATTTTTTGGGACCGGCCTAAAAATTCCCCTTTATTTAATGGTTCTACGAGAAATTTTTATTATTAACGCCGTAACCGAAAGATCAATTATCTGCATTAACAACTTTCTTTTAGTTTCAAAAAATAAAATCTTTGTTGTGATTCCAATTCGAAAAAAAAAATAGCAAACCTTATTTTGTTATTGTTTCGGCCAAATATGAAGGGATCACTGTTTAACAATGTCACCGGTGATTTTGTGGGTGATTCTTTTTTTTTACTGTTAAATTACCTATAATCAAACCGAAGATATACGATTTATCAATAACGAGTAAAACGAAACGCATCTTAAACTACTTTATCTTTACACTCTAATTTTACCTTTTGAATTATTATTGGCTAAAAAAATTCGACGTCAAAATTGTAGTCCACAAAAAGTTTAAAAAAAAAACATAATTTCCGCTGTCAGGAGTCGAACCTGAAATTTTTTCAAAATATCAAGTTTAAATGTGTAACGACGGATTTTGTATTAACATTATACAAACTTAATTTTTTGTATCACTAATCTAAATACGAATTTGAATAACTCTTCAACAATCTATAGTTGGAAAAAATAGGAAATCCCGATACGAAAATTCAAATAAAATAAAATTTGTGTTTTGTATTAATTTTTTCATGGTTCTACAAGAAATTTTTATTATCAACGCCGTAACCGAAATATCAATTATCTGCATTAATAACTTCTTTTTAGTTTCAAAAAATAAAATCTTTTTCGCTGTGATTCGAATTCTAAGAAAAAAAAATAGCAAACCTTATTTTTTTATTATTTCGGCCAAATATGAAGGGATCGCGGTTTTAATAATGTGACCGATTATTATGTGGCCTATTAATTTTTTTACTGTTAAATTACTGGTAATCAAACTACAGATATACGACTTATCAAGAACGAGGAAAACGAAACGCATCTTAAACTACTTAATAATATTTTCTAATTTTACCTATAGAATTATTATTGACAAAAAAAAATTCGAAGTCAAAATTGTTGTCCGCAAAAAATAAAAAATAATTTCTACTGTAAAGAGTCGAACCTGAAAATTTTTCAAAATATCAAGTTTATATGATTTACAACGGATTTTGTATTAACATTACGCAAATTTAATTTTTTATATCTCTAATCTAAAAACGAATTCGAAAAACTCTTCAATAACCTATTGTTTGGAAAAATAGGAAATCGCGATATGAAAGTTCAAATAAAATAAATTTTGTGTTTTGTATTAATTTTTAAATGGTTCTAAGAGAAATTTTTATTATTAACGCCGTAACCGAAATATCAATTATCTGCATTAACAACTTCTTTTTAGTTTCAAAAATTAAAATCTTTGTTGTGATTCCAATTCGGGAAAAAAAACAGCAAACCTTATTTTGTTATTATTTCGGCCAAATATGAAGGGATCGCTGTTTTAATAATGTGACCGGTGATTATGTGTCCTATTACTTTTTTTTACTGTTTAATTACCGGTAATCAAACTACAGATATACGACTTAGCAAGAACGAGAAAAACGAAACGCATCTTAAACAATTTAATAATATTTTCTAATTTTACCTATTGAATTATTATTGACAAAAAAAAATTCGACGTCAAAATTTTTGTCCGCAAAAAATAAAAAGGAAAGCATAATTTCTGCTGTCAGGAGTCGAACCTGAAATTTTTTAAAATATCAAGTTTAAATGTGTTACAACGGATTTTGTATTAACATTAAGCAAACTTAATTTTTTATATCTCTAATCTAAATACGAATTCGAAAAACTCTTCAATAACACATAGTTTGAAAAAATAGGAAATCCTGATATGAAAATTCAAATAAAATAAAATTTGTGTTTTGTATTAATTTTTTAATGGTTCTACGAGAAATTTTTATTATTAATGCCGTATCCGAAAGATCAATTTTCTGCACTAACAACTTCTTTTTAGTTTCAAAAAATAAAATCTTTGTTGTTGTTGTGATTCCAATTCAAAGGAAAAAGAATTGCAAACCTTATTTTGTTACTGTTTCGGCCAAATACGAAGGGATCGATGTTTTAACAATGTGACCGGTGATTTTGTGGCCGATTGCTTTTTTTTATGGTTAAATTACCAGTAATCAAACTAAAGATATACAATTTATCAAGAACGAGGAAAACGAAACACATCTTAAACTACTTTATCTTTACTTTCTGATTTTACCTTCTGAATTATTATTGACAAAAAAAAAATTCGACGTCAAAATTGTTGTCCGCAAAAAATAAAAAGAAAACATAATTTCTACTGTTAGGAGTCGAACCTGAAATTTTTTCAAAATATCAAGTTTAAATGTTTTACAACGGATTTTGTATTAACATTAATTTTTTATATCTCTAATCTAAATACGAATTCAAAAAACTCTTCAATAACCTATAATTTGAAAAAATAGGAAATCCCGATATGAAAATTCAAATAAAATAAAGTTTGTGTTTTGTATTAATTTTTTCATGGTTCTACAAATTTTTTTTTTATTATCAATGCCATAACCGAAATATAATTTATCTGCATTAACAACTTCTTTTTAGTTTCAGAAAATAAAATCTTTGTTGTAGTGATTCCAATTGGAAGAAAAAAATTTGCAAACCTTATTTTGTTATTCTTTCGGCCAAATATGAAGGGATCGCAGTTTTAATAATGTGACCGGTGTTTATGTGATAATGTGACCGGTGATTATGTGGCCGATTACTTTTTTTTAATGTTAAATTACAGGTAATCAAACTACAGATATACGACTTATCAAACTACTTTGTAATTTTACCTATTGAATTATTATTGACAAAAAAAAAAATTTGACGTCAAAATTGTTGTCCACAAAAAATAAAAATAAAAACATAATTTCTGCTGTCAGGAGTCGTACCTAAATTTTTTTAAAAATATCAAGTTTAAATGTGTTACAACGGATTTTGTATTAACATTATGCGAACTTAATTTTTTATATCTCTAATCTTAATACGAATTCGAAAAACTCTTCAATAACCTTTAATTTGAAAAAATAGGAAATCCCGATATTAAAATTCAAATAAAATAAAATTTGTGTTTTGTATTAATTTTTTCGTGGTTCTACAAGAAAATTTTTACTATCAACGCCGTAACCGAAATATCAATTATCTTGATTAACAACTTCTTTTTAGTTTCAAAAAATAAAATCTTTGTTGTTGTGATTCCAATTCGAAGAAAAAATTTAGCAAACCTTATTTTTTTATTGTTTTGGCCAAATATGAAGGGATCGCTGTTTTTTTTTTTTTTTTTGATAAGCAAAAAGTTTTACTAAGAAAACATGACAAAGGGTACATCAAGTTGGGGGGAGGGGAGGAGAATCCAACCAAGGTTGGAAAACAATGGACTGAGTTCCAAACACCTTAGGGGCAAAGCCCGAACACATAAAAGCCTCAAAACGCCCATAACTGAAATAATAAGCCCCGCCCAATAATCAAAACCAAAACCTAAACCAAACAACCCTAAACACCATTGCCACAAAAAACAGAGTGGTCGCCATCACACCACTACAGACAGCAACACACGAGCACACAACCAAAGAGGGATCGCTGTTTTAATAATGTGACCGGTGATTTTGTGGCCGATTCCATTTTTTTACTGTTAAATTACCGTTATCAAACCACAGATATACGATTTATCAACAACGTGTAAAACAAAACGCATCTTAAACTACTTTATCTTTACTTTCTGATTTTACATTTTTGAATTATTATTGACAAAAAAAAATTCGACGTCAAAATTGTTGTCCGCAAAAAATAAAAAAGAAAACATAATTTCTGCTGTCAGGAGTCGAACCTTAAATTTTTTCAAAATATCAAGTTCAAATGTGTTCCAATGGATTTTGTAATAACATTATCCAAACAAAATTTTTTTATATCACTAATCTAAATAGGATTTCGAAAAACTCTTCAATAACCAATAATTTGAAAAAAGAGGAAATCCCAATATGAAAATTCAAATGAAATAAATTATGTGTTTTCTATTAATTTTTTCATGGTTCTACAAGAAATTTTTATAATCAAAGCCGTCACCGAAATATCAATTATCTGCATTAACAACTTCTTTTTTGTTTTAAAAAATAAAATCTTTGTTGTAGTGATTCCAATTCGAAGAAAAAAATAATAGCAAACCTTATTTTGTTATTGATTCGGCCATATATGAAGGGATCGCTGTTTTAATAATGTGACCGGTGATTATGTGGCCTATTAATTTTTTACTGTTAAATTACCGTAATCAAACTACAGACATACGACTTATGAAGAATGAGGAAAACGAAAAGCATCTTAAACAACTTAATAATATTTTCTAATTTTGCCTATTGAATTATTATTGACAAAAAAAAATTGACGTCAAAATTGTTGTCCGCAAAAAATAAAAAACAAAACATAATTTCTGCTGTCAGGAGTCAAACCTGAAATTTTTTCAAAATATCAAGTTTAAATGTGTTACAACGGATTTTGTATTAACATTATGCAAACTTAATTTTTTATATCTCTAATCTAAATACGAATTCGAAAAACTCTTCAATAACCTTCAATTTGAAAAAATAGGAAATACCGATACGAAAATTCAAATAAAATAAAATTTGTGTTTTGTTCTAAGTATTTCTTGGTTCTACAAGAAATTTTTGTTATCAACGCCGTAACCGAAATATCAATTATCTGCATTAACAATTTATTTTTAGTTTCAAAAATTAAAATCTTTGTTGTTGTGATTCCAATTCGAAGAAAAAAAATAGCAAACCTTATTTTGTTATTGTTTCGACCGAATAATAAGTGATCGCTGTTTTAATAACGTAACCGGTGATTTTGTGGCCGATTCCTTTTTTTAAAGTGTAATTACAAGTAATCAAACCACAGATACAATTTGTCAAGAACGAGGAAAACGAAACGTATCTTAAACTACTTTGTCTTAATTTTCTGATTTTAAATTTGATATTATTATTGTCAAAAAAAAAATTCGACGTCAAAATTGTTGTCCGCAAAAAATAAAAAAGAAAACATAATTTCTGCTGTCAGGAGTCGAACCTGAAATTTTTCAAAATATCAAGTTTAAATGTGTTCCAACGGATTTTGTATTAACATTATGCAAACTAAAATTTTTTAAACCTCTAATCTAAATGCGAATTCGAAAAACTCTTCAATAACCTGTAACTTGAAAAAATAGGAAATCCCGATATGAAAATTCAAATAAAATAAAGTTTGTGTTTTCTATTAATTTTTTTCGTGGTTCTATAAGAAATTTTTAATATCAAAGCCGTAACCGAAATATTAATTATCTGCATTAACAACTTTCTTTTTAGTTTCAAAAAATAAAATCTTTGTCTAGTGATTCCAATTCGAAGAAAAAAAAAATAGCAAACCGTATTTTGTTATTGTTTCGTCCAAATATGAAGGGATCGTTGTTTTATTAATGTGACCGGTGATTATGTGGCCTATTAAATTTTTTTCTGTTAAATTATAGGTAATCAAACTACAGATATACGACTTATCAAGAATGAGGAAAACGAAACGCATCTTAAACTACTTAATAATATTTTCTAATTTTACCTAATGAATTATTATTGACAAAAAAAAATTTGACGTCAAAATTGTTGTCCGCAAAAAATAAAAAAGAAAATATAATTTCTGCTGTCAAGATTCGAACCAGAAATATTTTTCATAAAATCAAGTTTAAATGTGTTCCAACGGATTTTGTATTAACATTATGCAAACTAAATTTTTTTATATCTCTAATCTAAATACAAATTCGAAAAACTCTGCAATAACCTATAATTTGAAAAAATAGGAATCCCGATATGAAAATTCAAATAAAATAAAGTTTGACCGGTGATTATGTGACCTATTACTTTTTTTTACTGTTAAATTACCGGTAATTAAAATACAGATATACGATTTATCAAGAACGAGGAAAATGAAACGCATCTTAAACTACTTAATAATATTTTCTAATTTTACCTATTGAATTATTAATGAAAAAAAAAGTTGGACGTCCAAATTTTTGTCCGAAAAAAATAAAAAAGAAAACATTTTTTCTGCTGTCAGGAGTCGAACCTGAAAAAATTTCAATATAACAAGTTTAAATGTGCTACAACGGATTTTGTATTAATATTATGCAAACTTAATTTTTTATATCTCTAATCGTAATACGAATTCGAAAAACTCTTTAATAATCCCGATATGAAAATTCAGATAATTTTTTTTTTGTGTTTTTTATTAATTTTTTCATGGTTCTACAAGAAATTTTTATTACCAACGCCGTAACAGAAATATCAATTATCTGCATTAACAACTTCTTTTTAGTTTCAAAAAATAAAATCTTTGTCATTGTTATTCCAATTCGAAGAAAAAAAATAGCAAACCTTATTTTGTTATTGTTTCATCCAAATAATAAAGATCGCTGTTTTAATAATGTGACCTGTGATTTTGTGGCCGATTCCTTTTTTTTTACTGTAAAATTACCAATAATCAAACAACAGATATACGATTTATCAAGAACGAGGAAAAAGAAACGCATCTTAAACTAATTTATCTTTACTTTCTGATTTTACATTTTGAATTATTATTGACAAAAAAAAAATTCGACGTCAAAATTGTTATCCGCAAAAAAAAAAAAAAAACATAATTTCTGCTGTCAGGAGTCCAACCTGAAATTTTTTAAAATATCAACTTTAAATGTGTTCCAATGGATTTTGTATTATCATTATGCAAACTAAATTTTTTTTATATCTCTAATCTAAATACGAATTCGAAAAACTCTTCAATAACCTATAAATTGAAAAAATAGGAAATCCCGATATGAAAATTCAAATAAAATAGACTATGTGTTTTCTATTAATTTTTTCATGGTTCTCCAAGAAATTTTCATTATCAAAGCCTTAACCGAAATATCAATTATCTTCATTAACAAATTCTTTTTAGTTTCAAAAAATAAAATCTTTGTTGTAGTGATTCCAATTCGAAGAAAAAAAAAATGGCAAACCTTATTTTGTTATTGTTTCGGCCAAATATGAAGGGATCGCTGTTTTACTAATGTGACCAGTGATTATGTGGCCTATTACTTTTTTTTACTGTTAAATTACCGGTAATCAAACTACAGATATACGACTTATCAAGAACGAGGAAAACGAAACGCATTTTAAATTACTTAATAATATTTTCTAATTTTACCTATTGAATTATTATTGACAAAAAAAAAATTAGTCAAAATTGTTCTCCGCAAAAAATAAAAAAGATAACATAATTTCTGCTGTTAAGAGTCGAACCTGACAATTTTTCAAAATATCAAGTTTAAATGTGTTCCAACGGATTTTGTATTAACATTATGCAAACTAAATCTTTTTACATGTCTAATCTAAATACAAATTCGAAAAACTCATCAATAACCTATAATTTGAAAAAATAGGAAATCCCGATATGAAAATTCTAATAAAATAAAGTTTGTGTTTTGTATTAATTTTTTCATGGTTCTACAAGAAATTTTTATTATCAACGCCGTAACCGAAATATCAATTATCTGCATTAACAACTTCTGTTTAGTTTTAAAAAATAAAATCTTTGTGGTTGTGATTCCAATTCGAAGAAAAAAAAATAGCAAACCTTATTTTGTTATTGTTTCGGCCAAATAATAAGGGATCGCTGTTTTAATAACTTAACCGGTGATTTTTTGGTCGATTCTTTTTTTTAAAGTGTAATTACCAGTAATCAAACCACAGATATACAATTTGTCAAGAATGAGGAAAACGAAACGCATCTTAAACTACTTTATCTTAACTTTCTGATTTTAAATTTTGAATTATTATTGACAAAAAAAAATCGAAGTTAAAATTGTTGTCCGCAAAAAATAAAAAACAAAACATAATTTCTGCTATCTGGAGTCGAATCTGAAATTTTTTCAAAATATCTAGTTTAAATGTGTTCCAACGGATTTTGTATTAACATTATTCAAACAAATTTTTTTTATATCTCTAATCTAAATACGAATTCGAAAAACTCTTCAATAACCAATAACTTGAAAAAATAGGAAATCCCGATATGAAAATTCAAATAAAATAAAGTTTGTGTTTTCTATTAATTTTTTTCAGGGTTCTACAAGAAATTTTTATTATCAACGCCATATCCGAAATATAAATTCTATGCATTAACAACTTCTTTTTAGTTTCAAAAAAATAAAATCTTTGTTGTTGTGATTCAAATTCGAAGAAAAAAAAACAGCAAACCTTATTATGTTATTGTTTCGGCCAAATATGAAGGGATCGCTGTTTTAATAATGTGACCGGTGATTATGTGGCCTATTACTTTTTTTTACTGTTAAATTACAGGTAATTAAACTACAGATATACGACTTATCAAGAACGAGGAAAACGAAACGCATCTTAAACTACTTAATAATATTTTCTAATTTTACCTATTGAATTATTATTGACAAAAAAACAAATTTAGTCAAAATTGTTCTCCGCAAAAAATAAAAAAGATAACATAATTTCTGCTGTTAAGAGTCGAACCTGACAATTTTTCAAAATATCAAGTTTAAATGTGTTCCAACGGATTTTGTATTAACATTATGCAAACTAAATCTTTTTACATCTCTAATCTAAATACAAATTCGAAAAACTCTTCAATAACCTATAATTTGAAAAAATAGGAAATCCCGATATGAAAATTCTAATAAAATAAAGTTTGTGTTTGTATTAATTTTTTCATGGTTCTACAAGAAATTTTTATTATCAACGCCGTAACCGAAATATCAATTATCGGTATTAACAACTTCTTTTTAGTTTCAAAAAATAAAATCTTTGTTGTAGTGATTCCAATTCGAAGAAAAAAAATAGCAAACCTTATTTTGTTATTGTTTCGGCCAAATATGAAGGGATCGCTGTTTTAATAATGTCATCGGTGATTATGTGGCCTATTACTTTTTTTTACTGTTAAATTACTGGTAATTAAAGTACAGATATACGACTTATCAAGATTGAGGAAAATGAAACGCATCTTAAACTACTTAATAATATTTTCTAATCTTACCTATTGAATTATTAATGAAAAAAAAAGTTGGACGTCAAAATTTTGGTCCGAAAAAAATAAAATAGAAAACATAATTTCTACTCTCAGGAGTCGAACCTGAAAGTTTTTCAAAATAACTAGTTTAAATGTGTTACAACAGATTTTGTGTTAATATTATGCAAACTTAATTTTTTATATCTCTAATCGTAATATGAATTCGAAAAACTCTTTAATAATTCCTATATGAAAATTCAACTAAAATAAATTTTGTGTTTTCTATTAATTTTTTCATGGTTCTACAAGAAATTTTTATTATCAACGCCGTTATCGAAATATCAATTATCTGCATTGACAACTTCTTTTTAGTTTCAAAAAATAAAATCTTTGTTGTTGTTATTCCAATTCTAAGAAAAAAAATAACAAACCTTATTTTGTTATTGTTTCGGCCAAATAATAAGGGATCGCTGTTTTAGTAATGTTACCGGTGATTTTGTGGCCGATCCCTTTTTTTTATTGTTAAATTTCCAGTAATCAAACCACAGATAAACGACTTATCAAGAACGAGGAAAATGAAACACATCTTAAACACTTAATAATATTTTCTAATTTTACATATTGAATTATTATTTATAAAAAAAAATTGACGTAAAAATTGTTGTCCGCAAAAAATAAAAAAGAAAACATAATTTCTGCTGTCAATAACCTATAACTTGAAAAAATAGGAAATCCCGATATGAAAATTCAAATAAAATAAAGTTTGTGTTTTCTATTAATTTTTTTCATGGTTCTACATGAAATTTTTATTATCAACGCCGAAACCGAAATTTCAATTTTCTGCACTAACAACTTCTTTTTAGTTTCAAAAAATAAAATCTTTGTTGTAGTGATTCCAATTCGAACAAAAAAAAAATAGCAAACCTTATTTTGTTATTGTTTTGGCCAAATATGAAGGGATCGCAGTTTTAATAATGTGACTCGTTATTATGTGGCCTATTACTTTTTTTTACTGTTAAATTACCGGTAATCAAACTACAGATAAACGACCTATCAAGAACGAGGAAAATGAAACGCATCTTAAACTACTTAATAATAATTTTTAATTTTACCTACTGAATTATTATTGACAAAAAAAATTTGACGTCAAAATTGTTGTCCGCAAAAAATAAAAAAGAAAACATAATTTCTGCTGTCAGGAGTCGAACCAGAATTTTTTTCAAAATATCAAGTTTAAATGTGTTACAATGGATTTTGTATTAACATTATGCAAACTTAATTTTGTATATCTCTAATCTAAATACGAATTCGAAAAACTATTTAATGACCTTTAATTTGAAAAAATAGGAAATCCCGATATGAAAATTCAAATAAAATAAAATTTGTGTTTTGTATTAATTTTTTCATGGTTCTACAAGAAAGTTTTATTATCAACGCCGTAACCGAAATATCAATTATCTGCATTAACAACTTCTTTTTAGTTTCAAAAAATAAAATCTTTGTTGTTGTGATTCCAATTCGAAGAAAAAAAAATAGCAAACCTTATTTTGTTAAGGGAGATTTATCCAGGGGTCCACTATTGCAATTCCGTAATACCACAAGTCCACCTTGTATTTTGGAAACACTTCCAGTCCACCACCCTGTGAACAGTACGCTTATACCCCTCATTCAAATTCATCTCTTGCATCACAATATTCCGTGACCATGTCCGCCAATACCTCCAGAGGTCGTCCGGCGACTACCGCCGGCGATATGCCGACGACTAACTCCAGTTTATTTCCCAGTAATGATCTCCAGTTATTTTCTAGCGACCATCTCCAGTCATTTTCGGCGACCATCTCCTGTCATTTCCCGGTGACGATCGAAGCTTCGATTGTCGAAGTACAGTACGGCAAGGCTTTGGCGAGCACAAGGAGGAGGAGACTACGAACACAAGTCATGCCACCAACCTCCCTAGACCTTCCTCGCCTGGGCCTTGTCCGTCGGCGTAGTAAAGACCCACAGGAAAACCACTTTTATTCCACAACATTCCAGTTTCTCTCTCTAGAAATTAAGCCGTCGCCGGTCACCTTCGCCACCAACCACCACCACCACTTCTTCATTGGTACTTCACCTTCCTTTTGGGTCATACGTTGCCTGGGCCTGACTTCGGAGCCATCACCGCAATCTTCGGGAAATTGAGAGCCGAAAGGCTCTGTTTTGAAAGAAGAGCATAGACTATTATTTTTTCTCTATTTTTGTTTGTTCTATGTCATCTCTTCCTAAAAAATGGGAAGACTGTTTTTTTGTTCTTTTTTCATTCTATCTTTTTAATTTTTACAAGAATAAATAAACTTATCTAAAAGTACAAATTTGAAGTCTAAAATAAATTTGCATTTTAAAAGTGTTTTCATTGGTGTAGTAGTTTGATACAGTTAGGAAAGATGATCTTTTGTTGTTAAACTTGAGTAGACTGTAAACTTTCTATTTAGATTGTAAAGTTTACAAAACTGCATTAATTTGCAGTCTAAAAGAGAAAATTTACAAAAAGTATATTTATTTGTAGTCTAAAAATGCAAATTTGCAATCTAAAAGTATAAATTTGTAGTCTAAAAGTGCAAAGTGTATTTATTTGCAGTTTAAAAGTAAAAATTTGCAGTCTAAATTAAATTTGTAGTCTAAAAGTGCAAATTTACAATCTAAAAGTGCAAAGTGTATTTATTTACAGTCTAAATTAAATTTGCAGTCTAAAAGTGCAAAGTATATTTATTTGCAGTATAAAAGTATAAATTTGCAATCTAAAAATACAAATTTGTAGTCTAAAAGTATAAATTTGCAGTCTAAAAGTGCAAATTTGCATTCTAAATTAAATTTGTAGTTTAAAAGAACAAATTTGCAAAAAGTGTATTTATTTGCAGTTTAAAAGTACAAATTTACAGTCTAAATTAAATTTACAGTTTAAAAGAACAAATTTGCAAAAAGTGTATTTATTTGTAGTCTAAAAGTACAAATTTACAGTCTAAATTAAATTTGCAGTTTAAAAGTACAAATTTGCAAAAAATGTATTTATTTGCAGTCTAAAATGTAATTTTGCAGTCTAAAAGTGCAAAGTGCCTTTATTTGCAATCTAAATTTTATCTGGCGTTGGTGTTCATTTAATAAATTTGTAGTTAAAAAGTGAAAAATTTGTAGTCTAAATTGCCATTGGTTTAATAATTTACAGTCTAAATTTATGTGTAGACTGCAAATTTGCACTTTTAAACAGCAAAGTTCACAAAAGTACCTTTATTTGCAGTCTAAAAGTGTAAATTTACAGTCTAAATTTTCTCTTGCGTTAGTATTCATTTAACAAATTTGCAATCTAAATTCTCATTGGTGTTAGTATTCACCTAATAATTTGCAGTCTAAATTTATATGTAGACTGCAAATTTGCTCTTTTAGAATGTAAAATTTACAAAAATACATTTATTTGCAGTCTAAAAGTGTAAATTTACAGTGTAAATTTTCTCTAGCGTTGCTGTTCATTTAACAAATTTGCAGTCTAAATTCTCATTGGTATTAGTATTCATTTAATAATTTGCAGTCTAAATTTGTGTGTAGACTGCAAATTTGCACTTTTAGACTGCAGAGTTTACAAAAGTGCCTTTATTTGCAGTCTAAAAGTTTAAATTTACAGTCTTAATTTTTCTCTGGCATTGGTAAACATCTAACGAATTTGCAGTCAAAAAGTGTAAATAATATGCATTAGTGTTCATTTAATAATATGCATTCTAAATTTGTGCGTAAATTACAAATTTACACTTTTAGATTGCAAAGTTTAAACACTTTTGAACACTTAACTAACAGTTTATATGCATTCAGGATCTATCAATGATTTTCTATCATAAACAGGACTAAATATAAATGAAAACAAGACTAAATAGTAAATAATGTTTAAAGAATAGGTCACCATCTACATCACAATTTTAAAAAACGTCCAAACCCCATTAAAACGTAGATTAAGTTACGGGTTGCCGAAAAACTACCTCAATACACGGATTAAGGCTCGGGGAAGAGTATATGGGTGTCGCAGATCACTGTGGTGCTTCCGGAATCTCAAGGCGGAATCCGGCGGGACTCCGCGGTGGCGGGTCGGAGCCGCGTGGAGCTCGGCTGTGATGATTATGAGCACGGCAGTGGTGAGCCGGTGGTGCTGATGAGGTCCGAGGGTGGTGGTGAGGAGGTGGTGGTGGTGAGTTACGGTGGTGGTGGTTTCGACAGTTCTTTTCCTACGCTGAGGGACTGGGCCAGGTGAGGAAGGGCATGAGAGGTTGGCGTAGAGAATAGCGAGTGAGGAAGGGCATGAGAGGTTGACGTAGAGAATAGCGAGTGACGGCAGGGGGGGAGAGAGACAGACCGCCGGAGTTGCAGGTGGAGATGAGTCTCCTGGGTTTCTCGCCGGAGATGAGTTCACGTTTGGCTTTGTTTTCACGTTTTTAGTTGAAACGAAGCAAAGGGCATATATGTCCCATAAAAAAATAAGATTGGACCGAAGACTTTAAAAAAGGTAAACAGTGGAGCCGATCTATTCCAAAAAAAGGCACTGTACCGGGCCTTGGTCAATATTACAAAATGGACAAGAGACCAATTCTTTATTTTGTTAATGTTTCGGCCAAATAATTAGGGATCGCTGTTTTAATGTTACCGGTGATTTTGTGGTCGATTCCGTTTTTTTACTGTTAAATTACCAGTAATCAAACTACAGTATACGATTTATCAAGAATGAGGAAAACGATACGCATCTTAAAATACTTTATCTTAACTTTCTGATTTTAGAGTTTGAATTATTATTGATAAAAAAAAATTTGACGTCAAAATTGTTGTCCGCAAAAATAAAAAAGAAAACATAATTTCTGCTGTCAGGAGTCGAACCTGAAAATTTTCAAAATATCAAGTTTAAATGTGTTCCAACGGATTTTGTATTAACATTAGGCAAAGTTAAATTTTTTATATCTCTTATCTGAATACGAATTCAAAAAACTCTTCAATAACCTATAACTTGAAAAAATAGGAAATCCCGATATGAAAATTCAAATAAAATAAATTTTGTGTTTTCTATTAATTTTTTTCATGGTTCTACGAGAAATTTTTATTATCAACGCCGAAACCGAAATTTCAATTTTCTGCATTAACAACTTATTTTTAGTTTCAAAAAATAAAATCTTTGTTGTAGTGATTCCAATTCGAACCAAAAAAAAAATAGCAAACCTTATTTTGTTACGTTTCGGCAAATATGAAGGGATCGCAGTTTTAATAATGTGACCGGTGATTATGTGGCCTATTACTCTTTTTTACTGTTAAATTACCGGTAATCAAACTACAGATAAACGGCTTATCAAGAACGAGGAAAATGAAACGCATCTTAAACTACTTAATAATAATTTCTAATTTTACCTATTGAATTATTATTGACAAAAAAAATTTGACGTCAAAATTGTTGTCCGCAAAAAATAAAAAAGAAAACATAATTTCTGCTGTCAGGAGTCGAACCAGAAATTTTTTCAAAATATCAAGTTTAAATGTGTTACAACGGATTTTGTATTAACATTATGCAATGTAACGACCCGGATTTTTGTCCTATTTTTTTTAAAAAAAATACAAATTTGAAATGTTAAATACTTATTCAATAATTAATTAGATTGAGAAACTAAAATACATTATCATGTGTATAATTGATATTGCTTACAAACTTGTATAGGATATATATTATATGCTTTAGATATACATGAATCCATAATCATCCCTTATCTTTCCTAACTACACCCTAAAAACTCTAACTAAAATTTTATCCAAACAAAACTTATCCTTCCCACGTTCCCACACTCCATTCCCCACCCCTCCCCTACAAAACTAACTCCCTCCCCATTCTCTCATTTTTTTCGGCAGAGAGAGACCATCTCCCTCATCCTCCACTATCTCCTCCTTCTTTTCTTTTTCATAATTTTCCGAGGGAGAGAGAATTAATACATTGTAGTCCATATTCTATTTTGTATGTGTTGTCCTTCTTCTAATTTTCCGAGAGGGAGAAAAGAGTGACTGGAAAGGAAGGAGAGAAAAAGAAGAAAGAAGAAGAAGATCATCCGTTGCTGCCGCCGATCACTTCCATTCTTTTTAAAATCCTAACTAGAATTCCAAGGATCAAGGTAGATTTTTCTTTACCCCTTAATCCTAAGTATAATGTATTATTTAGACTTGATTGATTGCTTTAGGAAAGCCCAATCAGAGGAAAACGTGAAACTAGTAAAAGCATGGTCGAACCAATCTATAACTCATGTCCGTGACCATATTCCTACGGATACCACCTCTAGACCATGCGTATGTAACCCCTATATATCTCATTCGCAAACTTGATCTGGGTCAAAACCTAGATTTTCGTTCAACAAATTGGTCTAAAGTCCAAAAGAAGAGGTCACAAAGTAGATTTAGTCCAGCTTAAGTTTCAATGATGTGCAAAGTCCATTAATGAAAATATTTTAGAGTTTAAGGTCCGTGAAAAGACCAAATTGCCTTTAATGAGACAATGGCATTGTTTGGCTGACACAAAAAATATATTTTTTCATTTAAATTGACTTTAATGAGACAAGGGCCTTGTTTGGCTAACATAAAAATGTCTTTTTATTTATTTTTTTTTATTTTGACCGGTGTTAGCGGCGCTGACTGGTGTATCTGTTCATTTTTGCTATATCTGTTGATTTTTTTATTTTTTTGACCGTTGACCGAAGTATCTATTCATTTTTGGTGTATCTGTTAATTTTTTTATTTTTTTGATCATTGACCGGTGTTGACGTCGACCGGTGTATCTGTTCATTTTTGGTGTATCTGTTTGGCTAACAAAAAAGACTTTGTTGTGGTTGTGGCAGTGGCGATGGCTGTGGAGTGGTGGTGTGGTGGAGGTGATGGCATGGTGGTGATGGAGGTGGTGGTGGTGGAGTGGTGGTAGAGGTGGTGGTAGTAATGGAGGTGGCGTGGTGGTGGTGGTGGTGGAAGTGGTGGTTGAGTGGTAGAGGTGGTGGTGGATGTAGAGGTGGTGGCATGGTGGTGATGGAGTGGTGGTGTAGGTGGTGGTGGAAGTGGAGGTTGTGGATTTGTTTTGGTATATCTCTATCTGTTTTGTGTTGGTGTATCTGTTTTGGTGTATTGGTATATTTGTATATGTTTTGTGTTGTGTTGGTGTATGTGTTTAGGTATATTTATATCTATTTTTGTGTATCTATTGTTGGTATAGTTGTATCTATTTTGGTACATCTGCTGTTGATATAAGTGTATCTGTTTTGTATTGGTATATTTGTTGCGAGTATATCTGTAAGTGTTTTGTGTTGGTGTATATATCTTGGTATATCTGTATCTTTTTTTTGTTGGTGTATCTGTTTTAGTATATCTATATCTATTTTGGTGTATTTATTGTTGATATATTTGTATCTATTTTGGTACATTTGCTATTGATATATCTGTATGAAAAAATTTCATATTAGCACCTAACTTTTCACGCAAATCACACAAACACCTGACCTTATCGAAATATCATATAAACACTTGAAGTATTAAAAACACTCATCAATTAAACTCCTACTGTCAACCTTCGTCCAAAAATAAACAGAAAAATTATTTCTCTCTCCAATTTTGCAAGAGAGAAGCCGGAGCAAACTCCAGCAGATATTGTTGGTATATTTGTATCTGTTTTTGTACATCTGCTGTTGATATATTTGTATCTGTTTTGTGTTGGTGTATCTGTTATGGTATATCTATTGTATCTGTTTTGGTGTATTTGTATCTGGTATATCTGTATCTGTTTTGTATTGTGGTGGTGGTGGCAGTGGCGGTAGTAGTGGACATGATTGTGGAACTGGAGTGGTGGTGGTGGAACTAAGAGGTGGTGGAGTGGTTATGGAAGTGCTAATGGGGGTGGTGGAGGTGGTGGTGGAATGGTGGTAGAGATGGTGGAAGTGGAAGTGGAGGCTGTGGTGGCATGGTGGTGGCGTTGTGGTGAAGGTGGGGGTGGAGGTGGTGATAGAGTGGTGGCATGGTAGTGGTGGAAGTAGAGGTGGTGGTGGCGGCGGCGTCATAGTGGTGGTGGTGGAAGTGGTGGAGGTGGAGGTGGTTGCGTGGTGGTGATGGAGTGGTGGTGGAAGTAGAGGTTGTGGTGGCATGGTGGTGGTGGTGGTGGAGTGGTGGTAGAGGTAGTGGTGGAAGTGGAGGTTGTGGTGGCATGGTGGTGGCGTCGTGGTGGTGGAAGTGGTGGTTGAGTGGTGAAGGTGGTGGTGGTAACGTGGTGGTGATGGAGTGGTGGCATGGTGGTGGTGGAAGTGGAGGTTGTGGTGGCATGGTGGTGGTGGTGGTGGTGGCGTCGTAGTAGTAATGGTGGAAGTGGTAGAGGTGGTGGCGTGGTGGTGATGGAGTGATGGTAGAGGTGGTGGTGGAAGTGGAGGTTGTGGTGGCATGGTAGTGGTGGAGGTGGAGGTGGAGGCGGTGGCGTGGTGGTAATGGAAGTGGAGGTTGTGGTGGCATGGTGGCGGTGGTGGTGGCGGCGTGGTGGTGGAGGTGGACATGGTGGCGTGGTGGTGGTGGAAGTGGAGGTTGTGGTGACATGGTGGTGGTGGTAGAAGTGAAAGTTGAGTGGTGGTGGTGGCGTGTTGGTGATGGAGTGGTGGTGGAAGTGGAGGTTCTGATGGCATAGTGGTTGTGGTGGTAGCGGCGTGGTGGTGGTGATGATGGAAGTGGTGGTTGAGTGGTGGAGGTGGAGGTGGTGGCGTGGTGGTGATGGAGCGGTGGTAGAGGTGGTGGTGGAAGTGGAGGTTGTGGTAGCATGGTGGTGGTGGTGGTGGAAGTGGTGGTTGAGTGGTGGTGGTGGAGGTTGAGGTGGTGGCGTGTTGGTGATGGAGTAGTAGTAGAGGTGGAGGTTGTGGCTGCATGATGGCGGTGGTGGTGGCGTCATGGTGGTGGTGGTAGAAATTGTGGTTGAGTGATGAAGGTAAAAATAAAAAATAAAAAATCAACAGATACACCAAAAATGAACAAATACACCAGTCAACGCCAGTCAATGGTCAAAATAAATAAAAAATAAAAAGTCAACAGATACACAAAAAATGAACAGATATGCCGGTCAACGTCCGGTGACTTCCGAGGGTATTTTTGAGAAATTGATTGCCAATTGTCCCGGAGACTATATGGGAAAAAGTAGATGGACTAATTGTGACATAAACCCCTAGACTATGTCCTCCTACTCAATTTACCCATTTTCGTTTTGAACTTGATTTACTCTGGTTGTTTCGTTTTTGTTACTGTATGTATACGCTAGAATAATGCTATAATGGCTTTGTACAAATTACCCATTCGAAATTACTTTGACCCGTTACTACTCCATTATTACTACAGTTGGAGGGTATATCACTGCTTTTACTTGATTAGAAAATCTTGAACTTTAGATTAGTTTGCTTATTTATAATACTACGTGGATTAGAATGTGTGGTTAATTAGTTAAAAAGAATTCTTAGAGGAGAATAATACATCTTAAAATATGAAGTGTAGTATGTTTAAGTAAAGGTATTGCCACTTAACTTTCTTTTTATATATGAATACGTAGCCAAAAAGAACAGGTAACTGTTAGAAGAAAAAATAGTAAAACGAAGAATCTATTCAGATAACACTATGCAAATTAGTTAGTTAGCAATGACTCGAACTGGCATTTTTTTTTTGTATATAAAAAAAAAATACTTTTTCTCTAGAAATATAATTTTTGTATGATTGAATGAATAAAAAGGTTTTGTAAGTAGAAGAAATATTAGTTTAACTAATATAAGATCTATGTTTTCGAGTGAGACCATAATTGACTACATCAGTAGTATTATCTGAAAAAGCCTAAGAGTACTAAAATTACTAAGTACCCCTAAGGTTTACAAAATAACTTTTCAATCCTCAAATATTAAAGGTTACTAAAATGAACCTATGTGCTAAATCATAAAGAAACCCAAAAGTCACAAGGACAAATCCGAATACTTTTTGTGAAATTCTTTTGTCTTTTGAACTATCAATAATGTTATGTTTCATTGACTCTTATGAACTATTGTTATTATCGATCTACTTGCAATTACTCTGTTATGAAAACGTATCAAGATTGTTGTGAGGTTGGTTGGTACTTAATTTAGCTGGAGATGGTTGTACAGTGGTTCAAATATCCTCTGTGTGTGGTGATATCATGATATGTTTACTCGTCATATGAAATTATGGTTTTGTCGATTGAGCTGAGTACGTAGAAAGGACATAAGGGACATTGGAGGAGTTGTGGACTTAGAGAGAAATTATGTAAATGTTGACATGGTTAAAGAAAAAAGGAAACAGATGAAAGGTTGTGGGCTTAGCAGGACCTCGGGGGCAGCCTGATAGGACCTCGTGTGATCGGGGTAGCCTGGTAGGACCTTGAGGGCAGCCTGAAAGACCCGGTGTAGCTAGGGTGGCCAAGCAGGACCTCAGGGGTAGCCTGGCAGGACCTCAAGTATTGGGGGTAGCCTAGCAGAACCTTGAGGGCAGCCTGATGGACCTAGAATTGTGAGGGTGACCAAGCAGGACCTCAGGGGTAGCCTGGCGGGACCTCAAGTATTGAGGGTAGCCTAGCAGGATCTTGAGGGCAGCCTGATGGACCTAGAATTGTGAGAGTAGCCTACTAGGACCTCGAGATGTTGAGGGTAGCCTACCTGTAAAGTATGTCCAGTGAAATTCTGAGTTTGGAACGTGGTGAATACTGCGGTATTGGAATGATTATAGAAGTTGAGATTCTGGAATTTACTGAAGTTGATGGTTATATAATGAAATAAGTTTTGTACTCTTCGATTATTACCTCCTTTTATTATAAATATGATTACCTGTAGAGTAAGGGTTAATGGGTAAGATTTATCTACTGAGTTTCAAAACTCATTATAGTGCCGTTGGGCTGGCGTTTCATGCCAGGTAATCAGGAGACCGAAGAACAGAATCCTCTACAAGATGATCGGTACCAGGGTGAGGACCTCCCAACTGAGGAAAAGGAGTTCGTCGAGCCTTGGATGCCTTACCTTTAGAAGCTCTCTTTTAATTTAAAATATTATTATTTGAATTTCCAAAAGTGTTATCACTTTTGTCAAACTCTGTTTTATTTCGTTGGGTTGTAAGACAGTTAAGTAGTTTTGAATTTGGTATTTGAGATTTCCGTTGCTAAACTTAGTTTAATAAAATTTCATTTCTTAAATTAGTTTTTCGGATTATTAAATCAATTAAAAATGATGTAATTAACGTGTCTGAAAATCGGGGCGTTACATGCAAACTTAATTTTGTATATCTCTAATCTAAATACGAATTCGAAAAACTCTTCAATGACCTTTAATTTGAAAAAATAGGAAATCCCGATATGAAAATTCAAATAACATAAAATTTGTGTTTTTTATTAATTTTTTCTTGGTTCAACAAGAAAGTTTTATTATCAACGCCGTAACCGAAATATCAATTATCCGCATTAACTACTTCTTTTTAGTTTCAAAAATTAAATCTGTGTTGTAGTGATTCCAATTCGAAGAAAAAATATAGCAAACCTTATTTTTTTATTGTTTCGGCCAAATATGAAGGGATCGCTGAATTAATAATGTGATCGGTGATTTTGTGGCCGATTCCTTTTTTTTACTGTTAAATTTCCAGTAATAAAACCACAGACATACGATTTATCAAGAACGAGGAAAACGAAATGCATCTTAAACTACTTTATCTTTACTTTCTGATTTTAAATTTTGAATTATTATTGACAAAAAAAATTCGACGTCAAAATTGTTGTCCGCAAAAAATAGAAAAAGAAAACATAATTTCTGCTGTCAGGAGTCGAACCTTAAATTTTTTCAAAATATCAAGTTTAAATGTGTTCCAACGGATTTTGTATTAACATTAGGCAAAGTAAAATTTTTTATATCTCTAATCGGAATACGAATTCAAAAAACTCTTCAATAACCTATAACTTGAAAAAATAGGAAATCCCGATATGAAAATTCAAATAAAATAAAATTTGTGTTTTGTATTAATTTTTTCATGGTTCTACAAGAAATTTTTATTATCAACCCCGTAACCGAAATATCAATTATCTGCATTAACAAATTATTTTTAGTTTCAAAAATTAAAATCTTTGTTGTAGTGATTACAATTCGAAGAAAAAAAATAGCAAACCTTATTTTGTTATTGTTTCGGCCATATAGGAAGGGATTGCTGTTTTAATAATGTGACCGGTGATTATGTGGCCTATTACTTTTTTTTTACTGTTAAATTACCGGTAATCAAACTATAGATATACGACTTATCAAGAACGAGAAAAACGAAACGCATCTTAAAATACTTAATAATATTTTCTAATTTAAATATTGAATTACTATTGACAAAATAAAATTCGACGTCAAAATTGTAATCCGCAAAAAATAAAAAAGAAAACATATTTCTGCTTTCAGGAGTCGAACCTGAATTTTTTTGAAAATGTCATGTTTAAATGTGTTACAACGGATTTTTAATTAACATTATGCAAACTTAATTTTTTATATCTCTAATCTAATTTTGAATTCGAAAAACTCCTCAATAACCTATTGTTTGAAAAAAATAGGAAATCCAGATATGAAAATTCAAATAAAATAAAATTTGTGTTTTGTATTAATTTTTCAATGGTTGTACGAGAAATTTTTATTATCAACGCCTTAACCGAAATATCAATTATCTGCATTAAAAAATTCATTTTAGTTTCAAAAAATAAAACCTTTGTTGCTGTGATTCCAATTCGTAGAAAAAAAAAACTGCAAACCTTATTTTGTTATTGTTTCGACCAAATATGAAGGGATTTATTTTTTAATAATGTGAACGGTGATTATGTGGCCTATTACTCTTTTTTACTTTTAAATTACCGGTAATCAAACTACAGATATACGACTTATAAAGAAAGAGCAAAATGAAACGCATCTTAAACTACTTAATAATATTTTCTAATTTTACCTAATGAATTATTATTGATAAAAAAAATTTGACGTCAAAATTGTTGTCCGCAAAAAATAAAAAAGAAAACATAATTTCTGCTGTCAGGAGTCGAACCTGAAATTTTTTCAAAATATCAAGTTTAAATGTGTTACAACGGATTTTGTATTAACATTATGCAAACTTAATTTTTTGCATCTATAATCTAAATACGAATTCGAAAAACTCTTCAATGACCTTTAATTTTAAAAAATAGGAAATCCCGATATGAAAATTCAAATAAAATAAAATTTGTGTTTTGTATTAATTTTTTCATGGTTCTACAAGAAAATTTTATTATCAACGTCGTAATGGAAATATCAATTATCCGCATTAACAACTTCTTTTTAGTTTCAAAAAATAAAATATTTGTTGTAGTGATTCCAATTCGAAGAAAAAAAATAGCAAACCTTATTTTTTTTTATTGTTTCGGCCTAATTTGAAGGGATCGCTGATTTAATAATGTGACCGGTGATTTTGTGGCCGATTCCTTTTTTTTACTGTTAAATTTCCAGTAATAAAACCACAGATATACGATTTATCAAGAACGAGGAAAACGAAACGCATCTTAAACTACTTTATCTTTACTTTCTGATTTTAAATTTCGAATTATTATTGACAAAAAAAAATTTGACGTCAAAATTGTTGTCCGCAAAAAATAAAAAAGAAAACATAATTTCTGCTGTCAGGAGTCGAACCTGAAATGTTTTCAAAATATCAAGTTTAAATGTGTTCCAACGGATTATGTATTAACATTAGGCAAAGTAAATTTTTTTATATCTCTAATCGGAATACGAATTCAAAAAACTCTTCAATAACCTGTAACTTGAAAAAATAGGAAATCCCGATATGAAAATTCAAATAAAATAAAATTTGTGTTTTGTATTAATTTTTTCATGGTTCTACAAGAAAATTTTATTACCAACGCCGTAACGGAAATATCAATTATCTGCATTAACAACTTCTTTTTAGTTTCAAAAATTAAAATCTTTGTTGTAGTGATTACAATTCGAATAAAAAAAAATAGCAAACCTTATTTTGTTATTGTTTCGGCCATATATGAAGGGATCGCTGTTTTAATAATGTGACCGGTGATTAAAAAAATAAATACGAATTCGTAAAACTCTTCAATAACCTATAATTTAAAAAAATATAAAATTTCGATCGAAAATTTAAATACAAGAAAATATGTGTTCAGCATTAATTTTTTCAGGATTCTATAAGAAATTCTGATTATCAACGCAGTAAACGAAATATCAATTCTCCGCATTAACAACATGTTTTCTGTTTCGAAAAATAAAATTTTTGGTGTCGAGATTCCTATTGGAAGAGAAAAAATAGCAAACCAGATTTTGTACATATTTGACCAATTGTGAAGGGACCGCCGTTTTGTTTTGTAACCGGTGATTTTGTTGCAGATTCCTAATTTTTTTTAAAATTAAAATTACCAGTAATCAAACTACAAATATATAACTTATCAAAAACGAG
Source organism: Rhododendron griersonianum (assembly GCA_018127125.1). Classification (NCBI taxonomy): domain Eukaryota; kingdom Viridiplantae; phylum Streptophyta; class Magnoliopsida; order Ericales; family Ericaceae; genus Rhododendron; species Rhododendron griersonianum. The sequence continues at coordinate 25,077,193 of CM030796.1, read as the reverse complement.
GAAAACAAAACTAATCCGAAACTTTTTTATCTCCACTTTAAAATATTTTCTTTTCTATTGTAATTGACAAAAAATTCGACGTCAAAATTGTTGACTGTAAAAAGTTAGAAAAAAAAACTAAATTTCAGCTGCCAGGAGTCGAACTTGGAAAATTTTTACCGTATCCAGTTTATATGCTCTATAATAGATTTTGTGTTAAGCTTATGCAAACTTATTGTTTTACATCTATAATCTAAATTCGAATTTGAAAAACTCTTCAACAACCTAAAGTTGGAAAAAATAGGAAATCTCAATGCGAAAATTCAAATTTAAGAAAATTTGTGTTCTACATTATTTTTTTCGAATTTCTACGAGAAATATTTTTTATCATAACTGTAACCGAACTATTAATTCTCCACATTAACAACATATTTTCTATTTCGAAAAATAAAATTTTTGTTGTCGTGATTCCAATTCGAAGAAAAAAAAATAGCAAACTAGATTTTGTACATGTTTAGACCAAACAAAAGGGGATCGCCGTTTATGCAATGTGACAAGATATTTTGTGGCCGATTCCTAATTTTTATTAAAAAAAAATTAACAGTAATCAAATTATAAATATAAGACTTCCGTAGAACTAAGAAAATAGAACGCATCCAAAACTTATTTAACTCAACTTTCTAATTTTTACCTTTTGAATTAACATTGACAAAAAAATTCGACGACAAAATTGTTAACCTCCAAAATTTAAAAAAGAAAACATAATTTCCGCTTTAAGGAGTCAAACCTATAAAATTATCATCATATCCAGTTTATATGTGCTACAACGGATTTTATGTTAACCTTATGCAAACATATTATTTTATATGTCTAATCCAAATATGAATTCGTAAAACTCTTCAATAACCTATAATCTAAAAAAATATGAAATTTCGATCGAAAATTTAAATACAAGAAAATTTGTGTTCAGCATTAATTTTTTCTGGGTTCTACAAGAAATTCTGATTATCAACGTTATAAGCGAAATATCAATTCTCCGCATTTACATGTTTTAAGTTTTGAAAAATAAAATTTTTGTTGTCAAAATTTCTATTCGAAGAGAAAAAATAGCGAACAAGATTTTGTACACGTTTCGACCAATAGTGAAAGGACCGCCGTTTTTGTTTTGTGACCGGTGATTTTGTGGCTGATTCCTAATTTTTTTTAAATTAAAATTACCAATAATCAAACTACAGATACACAACTTATTAAAAACGAGGAAAACAAAACTACTCCGAAACTTTTTTATCTTCACTTTCTAATTTTTTCTTTTCAATTGTAATTGACAAAAAATTCGACGTCAAAATTGTTGACTGCAAAAAGTTAGAAAAAAAAACTAAATTTCAGCTGCATGGAGTCGAATCTGGAAAATTTTTAACGTATCCAGTTTATATGCTCTACAATAGATTTTGTGTTAACCTTATGCAAACTTATTGTTTTACATCTATAATCTAAATTCGAATTTGAAAAACTTTTCAACAACTTAAAGTTGGAAAAAATAGAAAATCTCAATGCGAAAATTCAAATTTAAGAAAATTTGTGTTCTACATTAATTTTTTCATGGTTCTACGAGAAACACTTTTTTTAACAAAGTCGTAACCGAAATATTAATTATCCGTATAAACAACATCTTTTCTGTTTCGAAAAATAAAATTTTTGTTGTCGTGATTTCAATTCGAACAAAAAAAATAGCAAGCCTGATTTTGTACATGTTTAGACCAAACATAAGGGGATCGCCGTTTCTGCAATGTGACAAGATATTTTGTAGCTGATTCCAAATTTTTATTAAAATAAAATTAACAGTAATCAAATTACAAATATACGACTTCCCTAGATCGAGGAAAACAAAACGCATCCAAAACTTCTTTATCTCAACTTTCTAATTTTTTCCTTTTGAATTAACATTGACAAAAAAATTCAACGTCAAAATTGTTGACCTCCAAAAGTTAAAAAAGAAAACTTAATTTCCTCTGCCAGGAGTCGATCCTGGAAAATTATCAACATATCCAGTTTATACGTGCTACAACAGATTTTATGTTAACCTTATGCAAACTTATTATTTTATATGTTAATCCAAATACGAATTCGTAAAACACTTCAATAACCTATAATTTAAAAAAAATATGAAATTTCGATCGAAAATTTAAATACAAGAGAATTTGTGTTCAACATTAATTTTTTCAGGATTCAACGAGAAATTCTGATTATCAACACTGTAAACGAAATATCAATTCTCTGCATTAACAACATGTTTTAAGTTTCGAAAAATAAAATTTTTGTTGTCGAGATTTCTATTCGAAGATAAAAAATAACAAACTAGATTTTGTACATGTTTCGACCAATTGTGAAGGTACCGCCGTTTTTGTTTTGTGATCGGTGATTTTGTGGCTGATTCCTATTTTTTTTTAAATTAAAACTACCAGTAATTAAACTAAAGATATACAACTTACCAAAAACGAGGAAAACAAAACTAATCCGAAACTTCTTTATCTCCACTTTCTAATTATTACTTTTCAATTGTAATTGATGAAAAAATTCAAAATCAAAATTGTTAACTGCAAAAAGCTAAAAAGATAACTAAATTTCAGTGGCAAGAAGTCGAACTTGAAATTTTTTTAACGTATCCAGTTTAAATGCACTACAACAGATTTTGTGTTAACCTTTTGAAAACTTATTGTTTTACATCTATAATTTAAATTCGAATTTGAAAAGTTCTTCAACAACCTAAAATTTGAAAAAATAGAAAATCTCAATACGAAAATTAAAATTCAAGAAAATTTGTGTTCTACATTAATTTTTTCATGGTTCTACAGGAAATACTTTTTTATCAAAGCTGTAACCGAAATATTAATTCTCCGCTTAAACAACATATTTTCTATTTCGAAAAATAAAATTTTTGTTGTCGTGATTCCAATTCGAAGAAAAAAAAATAGCAAACCTGATTTTGTATGTGTTTAGACCAAACAAAAGGGATCGCCGTTTATGCAATGTGACAAGATATTTTGTGGCTGATTCCTAATTTTTATTAAAATATAATTAACAGTAATCAAATTATAAATATACGACTTCCCTAGAACTAAGAAAACAGAACGCATCCAAAATTTATTTATCTCAACTTTCTAATTTTTACCTTTTAAATTAACATTGACAAAAAAAATCGACGCCAAAATTGTTGACCTCCAAAAGTTGGAAAAGAAAACATAATTTCCGCTGCTTGGATTCGAACTTGGAAAATTATCAACATATCCAGTTCGTATGTGCTACAATAGATTTTATGTTAGCCTTATGCAAACTTATTATTTTATATGTCGAATCCAAATACGAATTCTTAAAACTCTTCAATAACCTATAATTTAAAAAAATAGAAAATTTCGATCGAAAATTTAAATACAAAAAAATTTGTGTTCAGCATTAATTTTTTCAGGGTTCTTCGACAAATTCTGATTATCAACGCTGTAAACGAAATATCAATTCTCCGCATTAACAACATGTTTTAAGTTTCGAAAAATAAAATTTTTGTTGTCGAGACTCCTATTCGATGAGAAAAAATAGCAAACCTGATTTTGTACATATTTCGACCAATTGTGAATGGACCGCCGTTTTTGATTTGTGACCGGTGATTTTATGGCTGATTCCTAACTTTTTTTTAAAATTAAAATTATCAGTAATCAAACTACAAATATACAACTTATCAAGAACGAGGAAAACAAAACTAATCCAAAACTTCTTTATCTCCACTTTCTATTTTTTTTTCTTTTCAATTGTAATTGACAAATAATTCGACGTCAAAATTGTTGACTGCAAAAAGTTAGAAAGAAAAATAAATTTTAGCTAGCAGGAGTCGAACCTGGAAAATTTTTAACGTATCCAGTTTATACGCTCTACAACAGATTTTGTGTTAACCTAATACAAACTTATTGTTTTACATCTATAATCTAAATTCGAATTTGAAAAACTCTTCAAGAACATAAAGGTTGAAAAAATTGGAAATCTTAATACGAAAATTCAAATTTAAGAAAATTTGTGTTCTACATTAATTTTTTCATGATTCTACAAGAAACACTTTTTTAACAAAGCCGTAACCGAAATATTAATTATCCGCATAAACAACATCTTATCTGCTCCGAAAAATAAATTTTTTGTTGTCGTGATTCCAATTCGAACAAAAAAAATAGCAAGCCTGATTTTGTACATGTTTAGACCAAACAAAAGGGGATTGCCGTTTCTGCAATGTGACAAGATATTTTGCGGCTGATTCCTAATTTTTATTAAAATAAAATTAACAGTAAACAAATTACAAATATACGACTTCCCTATATCGAGGAAAACAGAACGCAACCAAACCTTCTTTATCTTAACTTTCTAATTTTTAGCTTTTGAATTAACATTGACAAAAAAATTTAACATCAAAATTGTTGACCTCAAAAAGTTAAAAAAGAAAACATAATTTCCGATTTCAGGATTCGAACCTGTAAAATTATCAACATATCCAGTTTATATGTGCTACAACGGATTTTATGTTAACCTAATGCAAACTTATTATTTTACATGTCTTATCCAAAGATGAATTCGTAAAACTCTTCAATAACCTATAATTTAATAAAATATGAAATTTCGATCGAAAATTAAAATACAAGAAAATTTGTGTTCAGCATTTATTTTTTCGGGGTTCTACAAGAAATTTTGATTTTCAACACTATAAACGAAATATCAATTCTCCGCATTAACAACCTGTTTTAAGTTTCGAAAAATAAAATTTTTGTTGTCGAGATTCCTATTCGAAAGAGAAAAAATAGCAAACGAGATTTCGTACATGTTTTGACCATTTGTGTGGGGACCGCCGTTTTTGTTTTGTAACAGGTGATTTTGTGGCTGATTCATATTTTTAAAAAAAATTAAAATTACCAACAATCAAACTACAGATATACAACTTATAAAGAACGAGGAAAACAAAACTAATCCGAAACTTCTTTGTCTCCACTTTCTAATTTTTTTCTTTTCAATTGTAATTGATAAAAAATTCTACGTCAAAATTGTAGACTGCAAAAAGTTAGAAAGAAAACTAAATTTTAGCTGCCAGGAGTCGAATCTGGAAAATTTTTAACGTATCTAGTTTATATGCTCTACAACAGATTTTGTGTTAACCTTATGCAAACTTATTGTTTTACATCTATAATCTAAATTCGAATTTGAAAAACTCTTCAACAACCTAAATTTGGAAAAAATAGGAAATCTCAATACGAAAATTCAAATTCAAGAAAATTTGTATTCCACAATAATTTTTTCATGGTTCTACGAGAAACACTTTTTTTAACAAAGCTGTAACCGAAATATTAATTATCCGCATAAACGACTTTTCTGTTTCGAAAAATAAAATTTTTGTTGTCGTGATTCCAATTTGAACAAAAAAAATAGCGAGCCCTATTTTGTACATGTTTAGACCAAACAAAAGGGTATCGCCGTTTCTGCAACGTGACAAGATATTTTGTGGCTGATTCCTAATTTTTATTAAAATAAAATTAACAGTAATCAAATTACAAATATACGACTTCCCTAGATCTAGGAAAACAGAACGCATCCAAAACTTATATATCTCAACTTTCTAATTTTTTCCTTTTCAATTAACATTGTCAGAAAAAATTCGACGTCAAAATTGTTGACCTCCAAAAGTTAAAAAAGAAAACATAATTTCCGCTGCCAGGAGTCGATCCTGTAAAATTATCAACATATCCAGTTTATATGTGCTACAACGGATTTTATGTTAACCTTATTCAAACTTATTATTTTATATGTCTAATCCAAATACGAATTCGTAAAACTCTTCAATAACCTGTAATTTAAAAAAATATGAAATTTTGATCGAAAATTTAAATACATGAAAATTTGTGTTCAGCATTAATTTTTTCAGGGTTATACAAGAAATTCTGATTATAAACGCTGTAAGCGAAATATCAATTCTCCGCATTAACAACATGTTTTAAGTTTCGAAAAATAAAATTTTTGTTGTCGAGATTCCTATTCGAAGGGAAAAAATAGCAAACCAGATTTTGTACATGTTTCGACCAATTGTGAAGGGACCGCCGTTTTTGTTTTGTGACCGGTGATTTTGTGGCTGATTCCTAATTTTTTTAAAAATTAAAATTACCAGTAATCAAACTAAAGATATACAACTTACCAATAACGAGGAAAACAAAACTAATCCGAAACTTCTTTATCTCCACTTTCTAATTATTTCTTTTCAATTGTAATTGACAAAAAAATTCGAAATCAAAATTGTTAACTCCAAAAAGTTAAAAAGATAACTAAATTTCAGCGGCAAGGAGTCGAACCTGGAATTTTTTTAACGTATCCTGTTTAAATGCTTTACAACAGATTTTGTGTTAACCTTATGCAAACTTATTATTTTACATATATAATCTAAATTCGAATTTGAAAAGTTCTTCAACAACCTAAATTTTGAAAAAACAGAAAATCTCAATACGAAAATCAAAATTCATGAAAATTTATGTTCTAAATTAATTTTTTCTTGGTTCTACGAGTAATACTTTTTTATCAAAGCTGTAACCGAAATATTAATTCTCCGCATTAACAACATCTTTTCTATTTTGAAAAATAAAATTTTTGTTGTCGTGATTCCAATTCGAAGGAAAAAAAATAGCAAACCTGATTTTGTACATGTTTAGACCAAACAAAAGGGGATCACCGTTTATGCAATGTGACAAGATATTTTGTGGCTGATTCCTAAGTTTTATTAAAATATAATTAACAGTAATCAGATTATAAATATACGACTTCCCTAGAACTAAGAAAACAGAACACATCCAAAACTTATTTATCTCAACTTTCTAATTTTTACCTTTTGAATTATCATTGCCAAAAAAACTCGACGTCAAAATTGTTGACCTCCAAAAGTTGGAAAAGAAAACATAATTTTCGCTGCCTGGATTCGAACTTGGAAAATTATCAACATATCCAGTTTGTATTTGCTACAATGGATTTTATGTTAGCCTTATGCAAACTTATTATTTTTATATGTCTGTAGACACCCCAATCCGGATCTCGAAGGGTCTTTGTCCACCCCGATGATGAAATAAAGGAAACGGAACCTTTGCGAGCTTGAATGAAGGATGCCTTCAGCCCCAAACAGATCCTCGGCCCCAAATAAACCATTAGCCCCAAACAAACCCAAAAGCCCAGAAGAAAGCCCAAAAACCCTGGACCGAACCTGTAATGCCGCACGTGACACTTCTACACCGCACGGCGTATCGAAAGTCAATACGCTGCACGCGGTCATGAGGTTAACCGCACGGCATTTTGGGTAAAAGTCCTGACTGGCTCAGAAAGCTGTCGGCCACGCTTATTTGAGCCACAGCTGCAAAATGGCTCAGCCGAAAGCACACTTCTGGCCCGCCCAGAAAATACCTCCAACATTTGAAATTCAAAATCCATGGCTCTTACCTATAAATACACCCCTCCACTCAAGGGAAAAGGGCCCTTGATCACTATTATACCATTTCTCTCTCTTCTTGCTTTCACACCCATTTTCCTATTTCCAAGTTTTGAGAATGTTGATCTCAAAAGACATTCTCTAGGCCTTTTACTCCATTTTTCTCCTCACCATTGAAGTTAGTCTCTTACTAACTTTGAGACCCCAACCACCCAATACACCCATCCACTACACACACATACTTCTATTTTCTTTTCCAACCTTCCGACGTCCATCCACCATCATCAATACTCATTCAAGCTCAAGATCAAAGGTAAAAACCAAGTTTCCTTGGGCTAGGCTTTGTCCTAGCCCTGAGGGGACCCTTCTATCTTCAGGCCTAACCCTTTTGGTTAAGATCTGACCCAAAAATCCTTTTACAAAGCAAAACTAGTTTTCTGTGCTTGGTACACTACACCGCGCGGCGGTTTGAAGCGTCGCACGGCGTAGTGGACTCACACACGTGGCGTTTCGGTTAGCTACTGTTTTCTTGTTTAAACTGTCTAGATCACGATCGTCTGTTGTAGGATCTTTTTCTATACACCAAAAGCAGTCTCAAAACGACACTATATCTACAAACCATGTTTTAAACTCTATAGATCTTTTCAAACGAACAAATGCATCAAAAATGGTTTTCTACTTGTGACTTGGAATAATGGTACAGTCCTGAGATGATCTGATGGCTGTGGGCTTTCTGAAGTTTTAAAAATAGCATCGTGCGTTATACTAGGTATACCGTGCGAGGCTTTATAAAATGTGTAGACACCTCCCAAACGGGGCATCGCCATACAGATTGATCACGCTTGTTTGGTTCCACTTCATAAACCAAGATCATGGACATTCCCATGGCTAGGAACATCGCCACATGATAACAGTTATCATCAAAATAGAGTCGCCACCTAGTTTATTAAAACTAGGAAAACATATAGAGATTCTGGATACGGGAGCCAAAAGTACAATAAGGGGAAGGTGTTAGGCACCCCTTTTTGCCCAGTCGTGAGACTGACCCATAATCATTCAACATAAGACGTATAGATGCTTTGTTTAATTCCAACACATAGTCTGTTTATTTATTCCTTTAAACAGTAAGCAAAGTGAGCCAGTGCGATAATTGAAGCATGCGTCAGAAAGCAGAAAAGTAACAAAATGTCCCAGGGAGATGGATCTCGCGGCCGGTGAATGGATGTCACGGCCGAGAGATCCTCCTGGTTTTATTTATCGACCGAGGGATCGAAACCCCGGTCGATGTTCTTCCTCACACCAGACAGAAAAGTTAGCAAACGATTAAATGCTACGGTTAGCCATAAACGCGATAAGTGAAACAAACCAGAGGGCCGTTGGGCCTCACCACCTTGATCCCTCAGTTGCTTGATTGCTTTGGATTGGGCGTGATTGATTGATTGCTTGATCGAGAACCCTAGAGTTAGGGGTTGAACTTCGGGGTTTGATCGCCGGATTGACGGCTACCTTCGGAAGGTTAGGGCTTTTGGAGTATGGGATTGAGAGAGTATTTTGACAGAGTTTCGTGGCTTGATTGAGTGTGTAGGTCTATCAATTTCTGTGTGTTTATTTCGGAGCCCAAAGGCCCTTTTATATAGGCATAGGGATGACTCACTCCGGCCAATCAAATCACGAGATGGCAATTGCAATTGCAATGCATCTCTAACTCTACGTCGTAATCTCTGAGCGTAGCCCGAACGCATCGGGAAGGTAGTGTAGCTGGATCAAACCAAACGTCTGACAGAACGTTCGAGAGTCTGGAAAAAGGTCGATCTGGCGGCCGAGTAAAGGATTTCACGGCCGAGGAATGGATGTCTCGGCCGATGGATAGATCTTGCGGCCGAGGAATTGATCTCTCAGGGAGATTTTGCTGGCAACAGGTTGCTCGGGTGAGGGATTGATGTTATGGCCGTGGGATCGATGTCACGGCCGACAGATGGATTCTCCTAGGCTTCCGTATTTCTGTCTGAAAGTCTGTATGGCTTTGAATTGGGTCCTCTAAGTGGTCAAAGTTCTCACCGAAAGTCCTAAGGTTCTCAAGGAAGCAATCAGCAATCACTGTATCCATTTCATCATCGGGATTGTCCCAAGGTGGGACTTGAAATAATCGTTAGGCCAAATTGGGGTGTCTACAGATGCCCCTCTTTGACTGAACTCAGACGGATCGCGAGACATGTTTGAGTAAGAGTCAAAGCTGTAAAAAGTAACTCAATTTGGTCCAACCACTATTCCAAGGGGTTTTTGAAAAAGGTTTTTGTTATGGTCGGGCCGGGAGGCTGCCTACGTATTCCACAAGAGAAATTCAGACCAACCGTAGTTCGGGCAAAAGAAGTTTTGTTATGGCCGGACCCGGAGGCTGCCTACGTATTCCATAGGGGAAATTCAGACCAATCGTAGTTCGGGCAAAAGAAATTTTGTTATGGTCGGACCCGGAGGCTGCCTACGTATTCCACAGGGGAAATTCAGACCAATCGTAGTTCGGGCAATAAAGGAAAGTAAAAAGTTTGGAGGGTTAGAGACAGAAGTGTAAGTGCAGAAAAACCGATAGTGATTTAAGCAGCACAAGAGCGTAACGGCTACTTCGAGGTCCTCGCCGGAACCCTAGTATGTCGCCGGAATCTTTATCTGCAAAACAGACAAAGGGTGAGTGCACCTTTGCCTCTCGTGGCAAAGGCCCTCCGATGCCTAAGTTAGTATCACGTACTGATCGAAAACCCTAATTCAAGTAAAAGAATACGTAAAACCGTAATGTATTGTGTACCTTTTTCCTCTAGGTTTACCTCTTATTTATAGGTTTATGGATGCTTGCTGCCCAAGTCCCACGTTTCCCTAAGTTCCCTATCTCGTATAGGAAACTCAGAACATCTTGGATCCTCGTTCCCTTATCAATTCATCACTTTAGTCCGTTTAGGACTCTTTTCCATAACTGGCCGGACTTCCCATTCTCGTCGGGTATCTCTCCAAGATCCTATCTTTACTGGGATCTTATAGTAATCGCGGAATACCCCGTCACTAGAACCTTCTGGAACGTTTCCTGCTCCTGGGACTGCTTTTCGTACAATCCCCCTCCCGTTCGGCTCTTTTACTGCCGAACAGCCTATTCGGACCAATGACTTCGCATGTCATTGTTCTTTCGTTAATATCTCGGTCCAATATTCTCTCGTGTTACTGGACCTCGACTAAGTATAAACTCCCTGGACCAATGATCCTTCATATCACTGGTCCCTATCGCCGATCACCATTCTGCACGGCGACTGTTCTTAATGCAATTATACCATGGTCCCACGTACCACGTGTTCGGGCACTACTTGTACTTGTTTGGGATTTACTCCCTACAATTGCTCCCCAGCTTTACTCGTTATTTCTTCATATATGACGAGCAAAGCTACTTAAGGTCCGAATAACACTTGTTTTTGCTCCTGCACCCTTCGTTTCTCAAAACTGGTGCAAAAATCATCATTACACCAGCCCAAAAAATGTCTCGTTATTTGGGCTAGACAGGCCTTTCCTGCCCCAACCTTTCCACATGGCACAAACCGTACCGCTCGCATTGAATGCGAATGGACATTTCTTCGGAAAACGGAACGCCCAAACGGCGTTGGGATGACGTTTCGCATACGCCACCCCGCTAAGCTTGGGGCAATTTTGGATTTTCCCCTTATTTCGAAACCCCTTTCTCTGTCTCGATTCCCTCTGCAACCAGAACTCTCAAGCACATCCGCCATTGGAGCCTTGTTCACCATCTCGAGGTTTCTTCCTTGTGCATCTAGGATTCTGATCACCATAATTGTAAGTCATCGTTCCTTCTTCCCTTATCTTTTCGTTGATCTAGGGATTTTGTCAGGGTCTCTTCGTACCCATATTACTTGTCCATTTCACTCCCGTTCATAATAGGGAGGTTTAGGCGTCATTGCAACACCCCTCAGACCATGGCCTCGTTTAGATCTCGCTATGAGATCCCTGACGATGTGGCCATCAGTTTGGCCCCTGTAGACGCTATACGCCAGAGCCCCAACAATGACACTCTACACATTCCAGTGGTTGCCGTTGTAGAGGGCGGTGTTAGATTCCCCCTGGCGCCACTACTCCGCCAGGTTCTGGCTTACTACAGACTATCCCCTATGCAAGTGTCTGCCAATTTTTTCCGAGTGGTTATGGGTATCAACACCCTAAACCAGATGTTAGGCACATCCTTAGGCCTGTACGATATTCATCATCTGTACAGCATTTCCCGTACGAAAGACGCCCTCACCTACTACCTAAAGAGTAGAGATTCCAGGAGGCGGCTGGTGCTTGAATTACCCGACTCCGCTCGAGGAGACGACGACGATTTCCTCGTCGTTACTGGAAATTTCGAGCTCAGAGACGAGGACGGCCAAGTGATAGGCTTTCACGCCCCTCACAGATTTGGGCAACCACGTCAGTTCTTTCTTCTTCGTAAAATTCATTCACCTAGCAATTCATTCGTATTGCGTATTCAATTTCATCCATCTTATGACTGTCAACTTTTCGTGTTGCAGCTGAAAATATCAACCAGGGGTACGCTATCATTACGCCCCAAGTACATGTCGCACACATCACCCAGGCTCTAAATTTCAACGGCGAGGGTACCCATTTGGCAGGCCGAGCAAGAGCAGCGCAGGTGCTCCTGAGTTACAGAGCATCTTACGGGGGCTTCATTGATCGGCGCATCCGAGCAGCAGACGACCCGCCAGTCCCTGGTCCTGCCGCTGCACAACCTGCACAGCCCGAGCAGATAGAAGAAGAAAGGCGTTCTCAGACCCCTCCCTTCCGTAGTGCTTCTGTGGAAATTGTCAAGGAAGCATCTACATCGTCAGACGGTTATTCCCCATCTCCACGTTCCCAAGAGATGAATCAGCCAATCAACCTCGAAAGTCTCCTCACAATCCCAGGAGCTGGCCGAGGAAGGAGCCGCGGCACTGCTCGTGGCCGAGGTCGCTCCCAGAGTCCTACGCCGTCACATGGCCGCCGAGGAATAGCACAACTCGACGCTCCCCCTGGATTTTCTCCCGAAGAACTTGAAGCTAGCCACAGGGACAAACGCCCACGTTTGGAAGCACCTGGGGGGACCTCGACTCAGATACCCATAATCCAAACTCCAATCTGGGCTCCCCAACTTTCACATGGCAACAAGGCTGTCACTGTCCGGGATAGTGTGGAGTCTGAAGGGACCGCACTGGCCCTATCCCAGGCTCTCATGCTCCCCGGGGATATGCAGAAGGAGGTGGTGAGCTCTCCGGACAACTTGCTTGGGTCTTTCATGGTGCACAGCTTTAAGGTAAAGTCGCTGTCTTTATTTCTATAATTTGGCCCTTTCCAACTGTGTTATTGAATTGATAATATGTTTAGGCTGCGCAAAAGATGGTGGCCATGGCCCAAAAGCTGGGCCACTCAGAACCCCAGTGTGCAAAATTGGCTAGTGAAAATGCCAAGCTGTTGACCACTGTTGCCCGGCTTGAGAGAGAGAGGAATCAAGCTCAAAGTGCAGCAAATGAGTTCAAGACTAAGCTGGACGGTGCTGAAGATAGTCTGAACCAGACCTTGATAGAGCTGGAAGCGAGCAAGGGCGAGGCCAAGGTGTCCTACCAGCAGGGCTACAATGAAGGAATCAATGTAGCTACTGAGAGCTACAAAGGTCAGATGCCTGTGATCCAGGATCAGATATTCGCTGCCGGTTGGACTGCTGGCCTCAAGAAGTCTGGTACAGCTGAGTCCTCTCCCTTGTGGACGGAAATTGATCTCCCGAGCACCGTGGTGGCCCAAGATGAGGAGGAATACGTTGAAGATGGAGATAATCTGAATGAAGGGCTTAATACTGACGCCTCCGAGCGTCAAGATACAGAAACCGTTATAAACGTGGAAGAGACCTACCCTGGCCAAAAGGAAGCCAGTGGAGGTCCAACTGACGTGGGCACTGACACTGAGGTTACTCCTGCACAGATTCCTTCTCCTACCATCGAGAACCCTACCGTTTAACCAGCAGGTAAGACTTCCCTTATCTTGGAACTTTTCCCTGATATTGGATACTTATGGTGGCCCTGCGTGGCCGTAAGTTTGCCCTTCGTGGCACAGATACATTTCGATACTTTTTAACTTTAAGTATTTGGCCCCTCGTGGCTTTAACATCGCTAGTGGCCCTTTTCATGGCCAACCGTTTTAATTTCAATTGCCCAAGTATCTCGTACTTAGGTGTTTTGAGTGCTTCCGTTTATAAATCATGTTGGGATGTATATGCTGCCCAAGTGTATTCATGCTAGTGAACAGCATGCTTTCCAAGTTATCCTCGTAATTGGAAATAGTCCTAAGTGTATTCGTACTACTGATCAGCATGTTTTCGTATGCTGCCCAAGCCTTCTTCGTACTTGGAGACAATTCTAAGTGTGCTCGTACTTAGATAGGTTTGCATATATCCGCTTGCACCCCATTCTTCATTGTCTAAGTTTACTCGTGCTTAGGTTCCAAATATACTCGTACTTGGCAAGGCTATGCATTTTTTGTATACAAACCAGGCTTGTTCGTACCTGTTTAAGTGATCAAGTATATTCGCACTTGCAACGTGTTAAAATCTATCAAAACCAGGTTTGTTCGTACCCGTATGAGTGGTCAAGTATATTCGTACTTGATTAATTCTGCATGTACTCGTATGCTACCAAGCGTTTGCTCTTAAGTCTAAGTGTATTCATACTTAGTCTGTCCAAATGTTTTCATATTTGGCAAAAGTGTGTATTTCCACGTATACATGCCAGGTTTGTTCATACCTGTATAAGTAACCAAGGGTACTCGTACTTGCAAGGTTTTTGAATCTGCTCAAATATCTTCGTATTTGGCGTAAACCTATGCCTCTGTTCCCCAATACGAAGTGAGGAGCAATGACCAAACCTAACTTCGTATTCTAATCATAACGAAGACAAAAGAAACAATGTCTTAAATCAAAATCAGAATTTATTCATAATTCAAAAAACTCAAGGAGGCGTTATGCGTACCCCTTGCAACTAAATAATAAAAAACAAAGGAATTGTACTCGTAATTCCCACACAATCACGATGCACATCCTAAAACAGAATAAAAAAAAAAAATACGCTGAAGTTTTTTCAAACAAAAAACTTTCTCAAGTTGTGGACATTCCATGGCCTTGGCACCGGGTTCCCGTCCAGGTCCGCCAAGCGATATGCCCCAATGCCCGCAATTTCTGTAACTCTATATGGGCCTTCCCAGTTTGCCCCCAACTTGCCCTCGTTGGCTACTTTGGTATTGCCGAGCACTTTTCGAAGCACAAGATCCCTAATGCCAAACTCTCGTGGATGGACAGTTTTGTTATAGCTTTTCATCAATTGCTCCTGATAAGAAGCCAAATGCACTAAGGCCCTTTCTCTGCGTTCTTCGGCAAGGTCCAATTCTATTTCCAGGGCTCTGTCATTGCCCCCACTTTCAACCAAAGTGGTCCTGTTGGTCGGCAGACCAACCTCCAATGGAATTACAGCCTCAGTTCCATATGCTAATGAGTAGGGGGTCTCTCCCGTAGACCTCCTAGGCGTTGTTCGGTGCGCCCATAGAACAAGTGGCAGTTCGTCGGGCCATTTCCCCTTTGCCTTGTCCAACCTTTTCTTGATCCCATCAAGTATAGTCTTGTTGGAAGCCTCTGCCTGCCCATTACTCTGTGGGTAGGCTGGGGTGGAATAATAATTTCTTATTCCATACTGGGCACAAAAGGCCTTGAATTTTTAAATTGGGACCCATTATCCGTAATCAGTGAATAAGGGACCCCAAATCGAGTGATTATACTTTTCCAGACGAACCTTTCTATCATAGGCTCGGTGATCTTAGCCAATGGTTCTGCCTCGATCCACTTGGTGAAATAGTCTGTTGCTACCAACAGGAATTTCCTATTTCCAGTTGCCTTGTGTAGTGGACCCACGATATCCATCCCCCATTGTGCGAAGGGCCAAGGACTTGTCAAGGGCACCAGATCTTCGGCTGGTGTTCGGATCATCGGTGAGAATTTTTGGCACTTCTCACAAATCTTTACGTACACCTTTGCGTCTTCTTGCATGTGAGGCCACCAGTACCCTTGGGTTATTGCTCGGTGGGCAATTGACCTACCCCCAGCATGACTCCCACACGTTCCCTCGTGGATCTCGTGGAGAAACTTCTGCACCATCTCGGGGTGCACACAAAGTAAGTATGGACCAGTGAATGATTTTCTGTACAGCTTTCCTTCTGGTGACAGCCAAAACCGTGCAGACTTTGTTTTAATCTTGTGAGCCTCTTTTTTATCTGTGGGGAGTATCCCATCTCGTAGAAACTCCACTATTGGATCCATCCAACTCGGTCCTTGGTTCACGTCCAAGACCAATTCCACACTTCTTCCGATGCTCGGCTCGGCAAGATAATCTACTGCCACCCTTCTCTTAAATTCTGTCGGTACAGCTGCAGCCAGCCAGGCAAGTGAATCAGCATGGGCATTCTGCCCAGAACTTATTTGCTCAATATACACCTTTTCGAAAGTGTCAAGCAGATCTCTGGCGGCCGTCACATAGGCAGCCATTTTCTCGTTCCGGGCCTCGTATTCCCCAGACAACTGGTTCACCACGAGTTGTGAATCACAATGCACTCATATTTTTTTCACCTTCAGGGTCCTTGCACTTCTCAACCCTGCCAAGAGTGCCTCATACTCTGCCACGTTATTCGATGCACTGAATCCCAATCGAAGGGATAGCTCCATCATTGCACCTTCAGGAGGAAAAAGTACCACCCCAATTCCTGATCCCGTGTTACACGCAGAGCCATCAACAAATAATCTCCACTCCGTGGGATCCTGTTCGGCGGGAGCTTTCTTCATTCTCGTTGATTGCTCTTTTCCCTGCTCCTTTCTCGGCTCCTGTCTCATAGGAGGCTGGGGAGCTACCGTAGGTGAGAACTCAGCTACGAGGTCCGCCAGCACCTGCCCCTTTATTGCGGTGCGCGGCTGGTAATCTATGTCGTACTGACTCAGTTCGACCGACCAAGTTGAGATACGTCCCGAGAAATCTGCCTTTCGTAGCAGAGATTTTAACGGATACTCAGTATAAACCACAATTCTGTGACTCTGGAAATAATGGGGCAATTTTCGTGCCGCTGTTCTTAGTGCCAGGACCAACTTCTCGAGGGGCAGATACCTTGTCTCTGCCTCTAGCAACGTTTTGCTGACATAATAGACAGGGATTTGCTTGGATCCCTTGTCCCTTAGTAGCACCGCACTTACAGCATGTTCGGAGACTGCTAGATATAAAGTTAGGGACTCGTCTAGTTCGGGAGTGGACAGAAGGGGGGCTGTTGCCAAGTACTTCTTCAGGTTTTGGAACGCTTGCTCACATTCTGCTCCCCATTCGTATCCTTCCCTCTTTTTTAGCAGCTGAAAGAAGGGTCTGCACTTGTCACTAGATCTGCTGATAAATCGGTTTAAAGCCGCAGCCATCCCAATCAACCTCTGGACTTCCTTCGTGGTCCTTGGACTTTGAAGCCTTTGCAACGCTGTAATTTGATCGGGGTTTGCTTCTATCCCTCTTATGGTGACCAAATGCCCCAGGAACTTCCCTGAGTTTACCCCAAACGCACACTTCAAGGCGTTGAGCTTCAGCTTATATTCTCTCAATATCTCAAAGGCTTCTTTTAAATCAGCGATGTGGTTTTCCTTCTCTCTGCTTTTAACCACCATGTCATCTATGTAAACCTCCATGGTCTTACCGAGCAACTTCTTTAGCATAATCGTTGCTAACCTCTGATATGTTGCACCGGCATTCCTCAGACCAAAAGGCATGACACTATAACAGTACAGCCCCTTGGCGTGATAAAAGATGTCTTCTCCTCATCGGGGCCGTACATGGCTATTTGATGATAACCCCGATAAGCATCAAGGAAGCTCATCCGCCCATACCCAGCCGTTGCATCGACAAGCTGGTCTATCCTGGGGAGGGGGAAGCTATCCTTGGGGCATGCCTTGTTCAAGTCGGTGAAGTCGACACAAACTCGCCACTTCCCGTTCTTCTTCTTTACCACCACAGTGTTGGACAGCCATTCTGGGTAGTATACCTCTCGTATAGCCTTTGCTTCGAGCAATCGGTCCACTTCCTTGATAACAGCATCCACGTGTTGTACGGCGGATCGTCTCTTCTTCTGCATCACGGGCTTATGTTGTGGATCCACATTCAAGTGGTGACAAATCACGTTTGCATCCACTCCGGGCATCTCTTCGGGCACCCAGGCAAACACATCAACGTGCTCCTTGAGGAACCTTACCAACTCTTCCTCTTCTGCTTCATTCAGATTTTCCCCAATCAGAAAATACCTTTCTGGATCATTCTCGTTGATCTGAATCTTCTTCAAGCCTTCCACCACTTTCTCGGCGGGATCCCCTCCGACATCCTCAATGGTCGGCTGATCCGGAACCTCAATTGCTTGAACTAACTGGGCCTTCGGTGCCTTCTTGATTATAGAAACCAAGCACTGCTGGGCGACCTTCTGATTTTCCCTTTATTCTTTCGATACCATTTGACTCGGGAAATTTTACCATCTGATGGTAGGTGGAGGAAACCGCCCTCATCTTATGCAACCATGTCCTTCCAATAATCGCGTTATAGGAAGAAGGTACATCTACCACCAAAAAATCGGTTCTTAGCACAACTGTTCCTGCCCGAACAGGGAGAGTTGCTTTGCCCAATGGCCACACTGCTCCTGCACTAAATCCGACCAAAGGGGTTGTTGACGGCACCAAATCTGCTTGTTAGCTTCTTGAACGCGTCATAATACAGTATCTCCGTGCAGCTTCCCGAATCTACCAGGATTCTCTCCATGTCATATTCCCCAATTCGTAGGGTTATGACTAGGGCATCATTATGCGGTACCTGGATTCCCCCCAGGTCCTCATCTGTGAAGATTATGCCCCCAGTGCATTCTTCTCCTTCACGTCCTCGTTTCTTTCCCAACTGCATCACGTGCTGGTCGTGTTTTACTTGTCTTTGGAGCAACCTCACCTCACTTCTCGTGTAAGGCGCGGCCAATCCATGTATCATATGGATTACCCCTCTTGGATTCTGCTCATAATCCAATTCCAATGCTTTCTCTGCACCTTTGTGCTCCTCCTGAATAAATTCTTTCAGGTAATCCCGTGAGACCAGATCATCGAGGTGTTGCTTGAACATCTCGCAATCCTCCGTCATATGCCCCCAGTCTTTATGGTAACTACAATGCTGACTCGTAGCCCTCTTCGCATCTTTGTCCCCCTCTAGCCTTGGGGGCCACTTGAAATATGGGCGATTCTTTATTTTGTAAAGAATCCGATAGATTGGTTCCTTCCAAACCGTTGTCACCGAAAAGAAAGACTTGGGGTCTGGGGCGTGCTTCTCTTTATACGGTTCTTTCTTGACATGCCCGTACTCCCTCCTATCTTTGTAGGTCTTGGGCTCTGGCTTGTCCGCCCTCTTCGGTAGTACCTTCGCCTGTTTGGCAACCATCCTGTTGTCCTCACGCAGTATGTCATCCTCGTTTCTGGCATGCTGCTCGATTCGTTCCATTAGCCTTGCCAGTGTATCTACCGGGTTCATGTTCAGGGATTTACGCAGCTCTCCCCGAACAGGCAACCCTGTTTTGAACGTGGCTATGGCATACTCCTCACTGCACCCTTCAATCTCGTTGAAAGTTTCCCAGTACTTCTTAGCATAATCTCTGATCGGCTCACTCTTTCCTTGTTTCATAACAGAGAGGCTTTCAAAGGTTTTTGGTGCTTTCCTGCTCGTCAGAAACCGAGCAGTGAATTCTTCGACCAATTGTCTCCATCTTCGCACGGTGTTCGGCCCCAGCTTATGGAACCATGACAAGGCCACTTTCCCCAAACTCGACGGGAACATCTTGCACATGATTGCATCATCCCCGTCGTGCATGAACATTGCCTGCCGGTAGTGTTGTATGTGTGCCACGGGATCATTATTTGTTTCGTAAAGTACGAATGCCCTGTGCTTCACCCTGCTCGGAAGCCTCGCCTCCTACAATCTCTTTGAAAAAGGGGATGAGGCTATATTGCTGAGGGCTTTCCGTGCCGCCTCTCGTGCAGACATGGCTCCCTCCTCTCGTTCTTTTACTTTCTTGGGAGTACTCTTTTCCCAATCGGAATCAGGTCTCTCGTACATATCCCTGTGATGTCTTCTAATCTCTCCTTCTTCGGGGGTGAGGCTTCTGCTTCTTCTTTTTCGTGAAGAAGCCCTTTTCTTTTTCGGAGTGGGACTCCCGGACCGGCTCCCCCTTCCTCGTGAAGGAGCCTTCTTGTGTTCTATTATTGCCAGCCTTTCTCCTCTGGAATCCCTTCGTGACAGTCCAGAATCCTCCGGATGTCCTCGTATCCGTTGCAATTCCAGTATCTCATATTCTCGTTTTTTAATCAAACGTGCGTATTCTTCGCTCTCTTGTTTCTTTTTATCCAAGATATCGTCACGGTTGTGTGCACTCCTTGAATGCGCCACTGATTCTCCCGCACGATGGGATTTACTCCTTCTCGTGGAACCACTGGCCGTCCTTCCCTCCTTGTTTTTGGAGTCGCCATGGACAGTCAGGGGATTATCCATGTTTGTGGGCTTCTTTGCTTGCCCACCGTCGGGCTTTCTCGGAGGATCCGGTGGGGAGTTGCCACCTCCTCCTCCCAACTGGTGTTTCGGATCATGTGGAGTTTTTGGATCTTCTTCCATCATGATCGCTTTTCAGAGGGATCTCTTTCGTTTCCCACAGACGGCGCCAATTGTAAGTGCAGAAAAACCGATAGTGATTTAGGCAGCACAAGAGCGTAACGGCTACTTCGAGGTCCTCGCCGGAACCCTAGTATGTCGCCGGAATCTTTATCTGCAAAACAGACAAAGGGTGAGTGCACCTTTGCCTCTCGTGGCAAAGGCCCTCCGATGCCTAAGTTAGTATCACGTACTGATCGAAAACCCTAATTCAAGTAAAAGAATACGTAAAACCGTAATGTATTGTGTACCTTTTTCCTCTAGGTTTACCTCTTATTTATAGGTTTATGGATGCTTGCTGCCCAAGTCCCACGTTTCCCTAAGTTCCCTATCTCGTATAGGAAACTCAGAACATCTTGGATCCTCGTTCCCTTATCAATTCATCACTTTAGTCCGTTTAGGACTCTTTTCCATAACTGGCCGGACTTCCCATTCTCGTCGGGTATCTCTCCAAGATCCTATCTTTACTGGGATCTTATAGTAATCGCGGAATACCCCGTCACTAGAACCTTCTGGAACGTTTCCTGCTCCTGGGACTGCTTTTCGTACAATCCCCCTCCCGTTCGGCTCTTTTACTGCCGAACAGCCTATTCGGACCAATGACTTCGCATGTCATTGTTCTTTCGTTAATATCTCGGTCCAATATTCTCTCGTGTTACTGGACCTCGACTAAGTATAAACTCCCTGGACCAATGATCCTTCATATCACTGGTCCCTATCGCCGATCACCATTCTGCACGGCGACTGTTCTTAATGCAATTATACCATGGTCCCACGTACCACGTGTTCGGGCACTACTTGTACTTGTTCGGGATTTACTCCCTACAAGAAGACGTACCTTAGGACTTGAAAAGCCGTAGTGTGACGTACCTAGACTGAGCCAGGGTTTTGGCGGAAGATAGTTGAAGGAGCGCAGGGCTGCCAGGGGAGTTTTTGCGGAGAGCTTCCTTAGTATTTTGGGGTAGACCAGTACACGGCAGGTGCATTTGCTTTTCTTGGTCATCCTTACTTTGACTGAAAGGAGCTCGGTGGAGTAGCCTATCCTTGCGGATGAGCTGGAAGGAATTGATGTAATGGGGTGGAATCCAAACCATCTGCTGGGGATGAGTTGGACGCCGGTTTGCTTTTGAGATATGGGGGGCGCAGGGCCAGTAACTGGAGCATGGAGCTTTGGTGATGAGGGAACCGAGGCACGGAGCCGGTTGTAGTCATGGGGCGAAGGCCTGGGGAGATTTGGTTTGATAGGACCGAAGCGCGGAGCTGGTGTTGATCATAAGGCGAGAGCCTGTGGTGTCAGAGCTTTGAGCTTGACGTAATGAACCGAAGCGCGGAGCTGGTTGTATCTGATGGTCTGTGCACGGAGCTTTCTCATCATAAGTGTTGGCGTGGAGCCAAAGGATCGAGGCGCTGAATCGATCAATAAAACCGAGGCATAGTGCCGGTTGATTGCAGGGTTGACCTGTTTCATGAGAGATATGCAGAGTGTATATGTGTGTGATGATGGTTGTTAGATGTGAACAGATATGATGATGCAGATTCGATGTGATAATGATGCAATTGATGCAAATGTGCACGGGCCCGTGCGTGTGTGTTGATTTAAGCTTAGAGCTTCTATCAAGTTCCAGACTTGAGCATTCAGAGCGTAGAGCTCGAGCATTCGGACGGCAGAATCCGAGCATTCAAAGTACAGGCTTTGAGCGTCTAGTACACAGTGGTTGGGCATCTAAGCGTAGAGCTTGAGCATTCAAGTGTATGACTTGAGCATCCAGTACACAGTGGTTGGGCATCCAAGCGTAGAGCTTGAGCATTCAAAAATGTTAGATTTTTGAGCATTCAGGCGTAGAGCCTGAGAATAGATGTCTTGATTGATGGGGCGGCTTAGAGCCTATTGCTTGTTTACGGCTTCGAGCCAGTTGAGATGTTGGGCTTTGAGCCGCTGAGTTTATGGCTTCGAGCCATTTCAGAGGGTAGATACAGGCTTTGAGCCTATTAGAGTAATGGGCTTGGAGCCTCCGAGGTGGTTGATATAGGCTTCGAGCCTGTTGAGATAATGGGCTTTGAGCCGCTGAGGTAATAGACATAGGCTTTGAGCCTATTAAGAGCTTGATTGTGTACGGCTTCGAGCCAGTTGAGACAATGGGCTTGGAGCCGCCAAATTGAGTGATAACAGGCGTAGAGTCTGTTGTTGTGATAGCGAGCACAGAGCTGCTGATTCGAGGACTTGGAGCCGCTGGGATAGTGGGCTTGGAGCCGTTGAGATAAGGGGCTTTGAGCCGCTGAGTGAGTGATAGTGAGCATAGGCTTTGAGCCTGTTGAGGTGATGGCTTGGAGCCATTTTGAGATAATGGGCTTTTGAGCCGCTGAGATTGCTTGTTTACGGCTTTGAGCCAGTTGAGATAGCGGATTTGAAGCCGCTGAGTTGTGTAGAGATGATGGGCTTTGAGCCGCTGAGATAGCAAGCGTAGAGCTGCTGACGGTGATTTGGGCTTGGAGCCGCTGGGATAGTTGCTATGGTTTGGAGCCATTCGAGATAATGGGCGTGGAGCCGCTGAAATGGTATAAATGGGCGTAAAGCCGCTATGATAAAGGGCTTCGAGCCGCTGGGTGATTGTAGACGTAAGCTTCGAGCCTGTTGAGATGATGAGATGATAAATACGGGCATTGAGATGATTGTTTACGGCTTCGAGCCAGTTGAGATGGTGGGCTTCGAGCCGCTGAGCTGTTGAGTATTCCATCTTCCACGGGGTTTGATTGGTTCCTTATGCTTGGGATGTTTCCAAGGCTTGTTTTGAGTATGCTCGGGATTGCCCCCAAGGCCAGATTTCACATGCTCGGGACTGTCCCCAAGGCTAGTTCTGAGTATGCTCGGGATTGCCCCCAAGGCTAGTTCTTGAGTATGCTCGGGATTCCCCCAAGGCTAGATTCCATATGCTCAGGGTTGTCCCCAAGGCTAGTCCTTGACCATATTCCAATTAGGGAGATTTCCATTACCTCCACTGCTGGGAGTGCCTTCCGGAGGCCAAACGCCTCTTAGCGACTCAAATGTCTTCTGGTGGCTAAATGCTTTCTGCAAGCTGGCAACATAAATGCTTTCTGGAAGCTAGCAACATAAACACCTTCTGGAGGGTGCATTGAGTGGAAACCGCAGGATTGTTTTGCTGGCCTACTGAGCATGAGGTTGTGCACATGGCGTGGCATAGAGCTGTTGAGGTGTGGGCGTAGAGCCGCTGAGCAGCACTTGAGCGTCCTCAATGTTTCGGTAAGCTTCCTGAAAAGTAAAAGGTTTACTTTAGTTCGGAGTTTTAATTTGCATGATCAAAAGTGAGTTTTTTTTGTTTTGATTTGCGGGATGAGATCCCTCTTAGCCAGGGGTGTGAATGAGAAGGACCCGTGGTTGGGTCGAAGTTGTTCTGTTTAAAGAAGCTAAGATAACTGTGCCCCCTGTTTAGGCAATGCATGCATTTTAAACGTCGATTTGATGCCCCTAGCTTTTTATTTGTTTATGCAATCGTGAGATTAACTCCCTTTTTGTCCCTGGCGGAGAAATAGGAGACTGGAGGCTCGCGGTGGAGGCAAAGAGATGCACAAGTGGTTTGTGACGTTGCCGGAGCAGACTCGGGAGTTAGTACGCGCTGCTGGTCTTGAGCCGTCTGTTTTGGGCCTCAATCTTCCGAAGATGGATTGGTCGTTGATGACCTCGCTGGTTGAAAGGTTGTGGCATACTCCCAACACGTTCCACTTTCCTTCTGTTGGCGAGATGACGATCACGCCAGGTGATTTTTCTTTGCTTACTGGCCTATGAGTAGGTGGAGCTCCTCTTTGGGTTAACCCTAGGCTTTGGGAGCGAGTAGGGGATTTGGAGTGGTTCTTGGGCAAGGTGCCCCCTCTTCACTTGCGTGGTCATGTTGACGTCTCTTGGCTGATCAAGACTTTTATGAAGGTTGATATCTTGACTCAGGTGAGTGTTGAGTAGTTGACACGGGTCTTTCTTCTCTACCTCATTGTGATTTTTCACTTGCTAGGAGCGATGGTTGGTGGGGCAACGGAAGCCACTGTCGCCAATTTTGAGCCTTGGCGACGAGTTTTGGACCGATTGACGGTTGACCAGGTACCCCTTGCATTCCTTATTTTTAGATCTCCATTCCTCTGTGCTGTGGCTGATTTAGACTTTGTTTGTAGGCGAGGTTCGACCCTTGGAGTGGTGTATCAGAAGACACCCTTTTTGCACGTTCCAGGGTTCCAGATTGTACTCGTAGCCTGTTCGAGGGTCCCTTTTGTTAAGCCTGGTACTTATGTGATCGGGTGGCCAGCCAGTGGCGCCCGCGTGCTGAGGATCTTCAATTTGTTCCTCCTCCTCCTCCGGCGTTGATGAGATCTACTTCTTAGATGTCATTTTTCCTTGGTTTTGCCTGTTGTTCCTTCAGTTGCTCTTGTTTGGCCACGGGCCCTTTCCTTTGTCTCCTTCCATTTTGATGACGGAGAAGAGGCGCTTGGTGCTTGCCCCTTGTTTTGCATTCTTTTCCTTGTAGCTTTGAGGCTGAGTGAGCACCAGCTGTCAGTGGGGAGGATAGCCAGCAATCCCCTTCTTCATCTCAGAGATCGTCTTGAAGACGGCGTCATGACCAGCTTTAGGATTTTCTTTTTCCTTCCTGTTCATGGTTAGCAAAGAGAGAAGCAGAGACTGTATTTGTATAGTGAAAGCAACCACAGTGATGATTTGGTAGGCAAGCTTTTTGTTCATGTAATGAGAAATGCTTTTTATGCCCCTAGACGTCTTGAGTTTGCATGCGATAGTCAGAACATGGCTTTTTGAACAAGTATTTGCTGATAGACAGTAATTTGTGTGAAAATGTAATATTGGCCGAAGAATTGATTATTCGGCTGAAAAATCGATATTGTGGCCGATGTATAGATTCTTCGGCCGTTACTTTGATTTTCCAAAGGTAGATTTTGTTTTGGCCAAGTGGCATCCTCTTTTCTCTTCCTTCTTATGCTTGGTTTTGATTTTCTTGCCTTTTGCTTTTGCCATGTTCCATAGTCCGATTGCCAAACTCGAGAGTTTTCGAGGTATCCTGCTCATTGTGTTAATGACCTTCAGGTTAGAGAAGGATGAAATATAATTCTTGTGTCTATTGCTGTTGCCAATTCTTTGAGAAAAGCATACTCATCTTTTGCGAGCTCAATACGCAGGGTTAGCTATGCCTATCATTGAGTACAAATTTGTTGATATTTTTCCTTCTCTCCAAATGTTTGGGCCGCATCTCGATGTGAGATTGCCTACGTATCCCAATCAGGGAATCAGGCTTTTTACGTAGTTCCAAAATCATCACCTTTGAGGTTGAGTTTTCACTCTTGGTTTTTCTTCTCACATGCTCTTGATTTTGCTTAGGTTACCTAATGGAGGTTGAGTCCCTAGCGAGCTTTTCTTTGAATGCCTTAACTTTTGCCTAGGCTGCGTTTTTGCATTTTCTTGCCCTAGCAGGCTTTGCCCTTACTTTTGCTTGGGTTTTCAAGTTACCCAACGAGCACTTCTCTCAAGAGGGTTTCTGTGTTTCGGAGAGGAATTTGATGGAGATATTTTTCTAAATCTCCCTTTGTGTTTGTACCTTCATAATGAGCGAGCTAACCCTAAGTGTTCTCACGGAGATAGTGTCTTCTTTCTAAGTTTTGACAAAAACCTAGTTTCTTAAGCAACTATAGTTCATCCTTTCCTTCCTTTTTGTCAACGACACAAGGAACTTGATTCCTTGAAATTTCCTTTGTTTGGCAAAGAGACTATAGTGTTTGGCAATTGCAATTTAGGAAGTAAATCATTGAATAAGCATAGTCTAGAGGATGAAACAGGAATTCACTTGGTAGAAATTAAATGCCCAAGCAGGGGCTCAAAACATGTTTTAGCTTGATAAAAGCAATGTTTAATGTTCTTTGCCATGTTGTGACTTCTTAGCTATTGTAGCATTTCGAAGTCGTTTTCAAAACCTTTGCCTTTCGCAACTTTATACTCTTTTCCACCCTCTTCTTTGCCAAACAGGGCCTTTGAACTGGATCCATCTTCACTGGTGGCTACTTCTTTGAGACATGAGTAGTCCCCAAATGGAAGTGTTGGTCTAGGTTTTCATCACCCTTTCTTCCTCCTTATTGATTGTGTAGTCGTCAGCTATTTCCACTTGATTGAATAGTGATGCTAAGGAGATTCCATCGAGTGGATCATTGTATTTTCCTTCCATTTCGTCAAAGTCATTTTCCCCTTTGCTTGTTTTTGTCAGACATGTCGGGATCGATCACTTCCGATTGATCGGACTCATTGTTTTCTTCCTCCACCATAAAACACTCGTCCTCCTCGGGGAAGGTTAAGATTGGTTTGGTTTGGTTGTTTTGGACAATGTATTGGCCAGGATTGAATGTGGGGTTGTGAGGTAGGTTTATGAGATCAATGTTTCAGGGTGGTGGTTCAGCATTGTGAGTAGGAAGCGGATTGGCTTGCATATCAGGTTTTGGGAGTTTTATAGTTCAGCTATCAATGAGATCTTGAATGTCATGGCGGAGACGCATGCGGATATCTGTTTCATGCCTAGGGTGTTGGTGGTAGGCGCACTGTTTGTTAGGATCATGGTTTGGGCCATAGGGTGGCTGAGGAAGTGGTTTGTTTAAAGGTTTGAGATGAGGTCATATAGAGAGGGTCAAAGTTGCGACGGGGGCGATTTGAGCTTCAGGATAAGCTAATTTTGAAAAGGGTCTTGAGGCAAGGATGTGCCAAGGGCGTTCACGGGGGCGTGAGATGTACGGCTGGAGAAGGTTTTCTTAGGTGGAGGAGTGGCCTCTTCTTTCCCAATGAGTCCTAGTTTGATACCATCTTCGATTTGCAACCCAGTGGCATGCAAACGTTTGAAATCGGTGATAGCCTGTGTGTAGATGTGCCTGAGATATTTGGGTTGCAAGTTCTTGACAACTATCCTTACTTGATCTTCCTCAGAGGGGCGGTTCTTAGCGGCTTTTTCTCCCCATCTAGCCACAAAGGTTGCAAAATCTTTGTTTGATTCCTGCTTAGTCATTTCCAAATTTCGAGTTGTTAACTCAATTTGGACGTTGTATGCATATTTCTTGACAAAAGCATTGGCAATTTCTGGCCAAGTATGATAGTGCACAAACTCCAAAGTGAGGAGTCAATTGAGAGCGCTTTCGGTAAGAGTCCTTTGAAATAACTGAACAATGAGCTCATCATTCAAGCCCATTGACTTCAGAGTGTTGATGACATGGCGGACATGGCTAGTGGGATTGCCAGTTCCATTGAACTTCTCAGGTAGTTGAGAATCCAGAAAAAGGCAGAGTCCTTCAAAATCTAGAATTTGGTCCCCTTGTGAACGGGCCAGAGTGTGTTTGATTTCTTTGACTTGCCTGGCCAATTCAGGGTTTTCTGCCAATACCACTTCTTGAGGATTCTCATCTTCCACCGATTTCTCTTCGTTCTCAGCATCTCTTGCTGCTTTCTCTGCTAGTAAGGTAGCGACTTTGAGCTTGGTGATTAGCAATGATGACATCGTTATCTGCCATGAGAGTAGGAGGATTACTTGATGAAGCTCAGGATTTGGTAGATGATTGAGTTTGTTGGGGAGATGACCGCAAAATTCCTGAAAGTGATTGGGACCGTTGCAGTGCAGGTGTTTTGGCCGGTGAGGGTGACAGACGGGACGGTTGCAAAGACCTCTGTTTGGCGTGATTTCGGGTGTTGTAAGAGTATAAAATTGGCTGTGGTTGCTTCTTTGTTTTACTTATTGTGTCTGCTTTGAAAAGTAGAGTACCTGTAAGTCAATACCTGGCTTGTGTAGGGTTAGGATTTGGGCCGAAAAATCCCAACCCTTCTGCACAGAAAAAGTTATTTACAACAACAGATGATACAAGGTGTGAGGAAGAACTTTTACAGTCAAATGCAAGTAGGTTCCTAGCCTGTAGGTTCCTGTCTTAGTTTGATAAGTTCTATGGCTTTCTAACACATGAAAGGTTTAGGTAGTCTCAGGGTGCTCCGTTGTCAAAGGGCACCAATCCTTTCACCAGCCCATCATAGGCGATGATTGGGTGATTCCCTTTTTGATATACCACTAGGTACGAGTGACTGTGGAGTTTGCTGGAACCCCCAACATAGCCCATGTCATGCCGGGATATCAGGTGAACTCAACGGGTTGCCCGCTCGATGCATATGATAAATGAATTAAACAAGGCATGTATTAGTCTTATGTTGCACTTTCTGGTTATGGCTCTCATATCCCCAGCAGAGTCGCCAAAAACTGTAGACACCTCCCAAACGGGGCATCGCCATACAGATTGATCACGCTTGTTTGGTTCCACTTCATAAACCAAGATCATGGACATTCCCATGGCTAGGAACATCGCCACATGATAACGGTTATCATCAAAATAGAGTCGCCACCTAGTTTATTAAAACTAGGAAAACAGATAGAGATTCTGGATACGGGAGCCAAAAGTACAATAAGGGGAAGGTGTTAGGCACCCCTTTTTGCCCAGTCGTGAGACTGGCCCATAATCATTCAACATAAGACGTATAGATGCTTTATTTAATTCCAACACATAGTCTGTTTATTTATTCCTTTAAACAGTAAGCAAAGTGAGCCAGTGAGATAATTGAAGCATGCGTCAGAAAGCAGAAAAGCAACAAAATGTCCCAGGGAGATGGATCTCGTGGCCGGTGAATGGATGTCACGGCCGAGAGATCCTCCTGGTTTTATTTATCGGCCGAGGGATCGAAACCCCGGTCGATGTTCTTCCTCACACCAGACAGAAAAGTTAGCAAACGATTAAATGCTATGGTTAGCCATAAACGCGATAAGTGAAACAAACCAGAGGCCGTTGGGCCTCACCACCTTGATCCCTCAGTTGCTTGATTGCTTTGGATTGGGCGTGATTGATTGATTGCTTGATCGAGAACTCTAGAGTTAGGGTTTGAACTTCGGGGTTTGATTGCCGGATTGACGGCTACCTTCGGAAGGTTAGGGCTTTTGGAGTATGGGATTGAGAGAGTATTTTGACAGAGTTTCGTGGCTTGATTGAGTGTGTAGGTCTATCAATTTCTGTGTGTTTATTTCGGAGCCCAAAGGCCCCTTTATATAGGCATAGGGATGACTCACTCCGGCCAATCAAATCACGAGATGGCAATTGCAATTGCAATGCATCTCTAACTCTACGTCGTAATCTCTGAGCGTAGCCCGAACGCATCGGGAAGGTAGTGTAGTTGGATCAAACCAAACGTCTGACAGAACATTCGAGAGTCTGGAAAAAGGTCGATCTGGCGGCCGAGTAAAGGATTTCACGGCCGAGGAATGGATGTCTCGGCCGAAGGATAGATCTTGCGGCCGAGGAATTGATCTCTCAGGGAGATTTTGCTGGCAACAGGTTGCTCGGGTGAGGGATTGATGTTATGGCCGTGGGATCGATGTCACGGCCGACAGATGGATTCTCCTAGGCTTCCGTATTTCTGTCTGAAAGGCTGTATGGCTTTGAATTGGGTCCTCTAAGTGGTCAAAGTTCTCACCGAAAGTCCTAAGGTTCTCAAGGAAGCAATCAGCAATCACTGTATCCATTTCATCATCGGGATTGTCCCAAGGTGGGACTTGAAATAATCGTTAGGCCAAATTGGGGTGTCTACAAAATGACAAGAGTCTAAGGACAAGGTCAAAACCACGCACGGCATATCAGAAGGCCGTGCGCCATAAAACAGTATGCCGCGAGGCAGAAGGTGGTGATCCAAACAGCTTATTTAGACGCTTTTCTTATTTGATGTCGTCGTCATAACATCCTTTATCATTTCTGTACAGTAAGCACCACTAGCACGGCAATGTGACATACTTAATCTTGTTCCCCTTTCCCGTATGTGTTTTTAAGGTTTTCAGAATGGTATTAAATCCCCCATTTAAAATATTTAGTAGAGACCGGTTTTCACCGGGCGAGCAGGGTGCTTTTTTTCAACAAAACCTTCCCCGCTCGTAACGTGGCCCCCGGATCCAAAATCTCAACATTTTCGCTAGATCAAAAGCCTTTTCCAAACAAACTCTCGGTTTCTCGGATCATCCATCTCAAAAATCTGGGTGGCGACTCTTCGAACGCACCGGGCGCGGGAGCCCACAGTGGTGACTCTGCTGGGGAACTTTTATTCAATACTTTAAATAAATAAAAAAAGGAGTGTTGAATAATCAAGAGGGCCAAACTTGAAAGGTATTTTACTTGGGGGGCTTAATGCAATTTGAACAACCTAAATTTTCTTTTACACTATGCACCGCACAAGCCTCGCTAGCGTGTCTCGGCAATCTTGCTCGGTTTACCGGTGACAAGCTCTCCCGGGATGCCTAGCAACCCTCGACTATGATGGGCCATCGTGTTGTTCGACCATTGTCTTGCAATACACTTGACATGGGGTAGTACATCTTGGCTCTAGTCCGGGGAACTCTTCTGAGACCAAAACCAGCCTTTGCACTTGTACATAACCATAGAACCTTCTCAACTAGGACAGGAACCCATGGCTAGGACTTATGTGATATATCCTGTTTATGTGCATTTCTTTTCTGTACGTACATATCATTCACACATCATTGCATCTTGCAGGCTAGAGGATTAGGCTACTTTAGAATTCTTTAGGACTTTCCGATCAGTCTAGGAGACTGTAAATCCATGGAGGTTGTGTTACCTCTGGTGTTTGCCGTGCCCGAACGGTTCCCTTGACTTGGGACTAACCTTGAAGGTATGCGTATCTGGATTCTGACGGTCACATTGCTCTGCCTCGGATGGTCAAGGTAAGGAGATTGGCTCTGGTTCCGAAACGATCGGAATTTAACCTGCCTGACAGTACCTACCCGGATCGCCAGAAATCTTCCGTACAAATGCCTCAAGTGAGACTCCAGTCACGGTAGGTCTTAGGATTTAGGAGGCGCGTAGGAGGTAAGATAGACATTCGGGATGGGTTCTGAGTTACTACTCCCTTTTACCTTGTCGCCAGTTCAGAAACATTGGACACCTGCAAAAAGAAGAGGCTATACCCAATTGGTTTCGTCCGTCCCGAAGACTGGTTCGCATAGATACCCTGGAAGAAACCCAACTGTTTGAGGTCCACATAGAACAGGAAGGGCAGTCGTCATTAGCAGTTTCGCCAAGTCTAGCAATACAGGAGTCTCTGTCACCTGAAAGTCCCTTACCAATGGCTGACCAAGGAAATAGGGTAGAAGAGCTTAGACAGAACATGGCCACCATGGATACCCAGTTGCATCCATGAAAAACGACATGAATATGATAATGGAGTCTATGCAGGAGGTTTGTGACAAGCTCTTAATTAAGACTGACATACCCAAGGGTGAGACACCGGCCAAAGAGACACCAGCAGTCGATCCCAATTTAGCCGCCCTTATGGCCAAAATTGGTAAATTGGAAGAATCTGTGCAAGAAAATAAGCGATTAGGAAGAGGAGAAATTGACATGAACAAATTGTGTTTGTTCCCTAACGCTAAGTTGCCGGAAAAGTTTAAGGGCGTGGACTTTGCAAAGTTTGATGGCACCGGAGATCCAAAGGCTCATCTCCAAGGGTATGTTGGTTCACTCACCATGAGGGGAATTGAAAAGGAAGCCATGGCTCAACTGTTCCATGAATCTTTGTCGGGACCAGCCCTGCAATGGTTTCTTACGCTTGAACCCTCTAAGAAAAGGACTTGGGAAGACATTGGGACAGCATTCGTGGCTCAATATGATTTCAACGTTGATCTAAAAATGACCACAAGGGAGCTAGAAAGTACCAAAATGGGCGAGAAAGAAAGTTTCGCTGATTTTGTGAAACGTTGGAGGGCTAAAGCCGCTCAGATGCAAAACAAACCAGATTTGAAGGAACAGATAAGGATCATCACCAAGAACCTGCCAAGCTCTTTTGCCCCATACATGGTCCTCTCCCAGGCGGCCCCAAATTTTGAAACTTTCTATGACTCGGGTTTGGCTGTGGAGGATGCCTTACGAGATGGTACATTGGCGAAGAAGGAATCAGGAGCAAAGTCCAAAAGGGAATACCAATCAGGCCGGAACTTCATCCGCCAAGCCAGCAGAAGTAAACCAAATTTCTGAAAAACCAAAATCCCAGAATAGAGTCTTTACCCAATTTAGCACTCCTAGATCCGCCTTACTCAAGAAGCTTACCGAAGTGGGAGTGCTGAACCCTCTCCCACCACCACAAACCATTCCACCTAACCTGAACCAGAATGTCTACTGTGCTTTCCACCAAATGAATGGCCATACCACTGACAACTGTATCCGCCTCCGTCATGATATTCAAAACCTCATTGACAATAAAGTCATTGATACCCCTCCTTCAAACAAACCCAACACCATGACAAACCCCTTGCCATAACATAATACCCCATTTCATATCAACCAAATCACCCAAACCAAAGGCCAAGACTTTGATCCTACCTCTTTCATCATCCCTGATACCGAACCAAAGCCTGTTGTGGAAATTCCTGAAAAGACTGCTCTCTGTTACCTTTGGGAATAGGGAGATTTGATTGCTGATTGGGAGGAATTCGAATCCACCAACTTTCAAGGAGATGTGAATCCATTCTTTGAACCTGGATGGGAAATTGATTGGCAAAACATTCATGCTGACCTTCTTGATGGGTTTTCTCTGTACATGATGTTCGAAAACCAAAGCGAAAACTTTCCAGGAATGCCTGAATGGGAATGGAATCCAATCCCGGATGAATACCAACTCTTGGCCTGGAATGACCCTCTGGATACCTTCTCCATACCCATGCTATTTGCAGAAGAATACCAATCTCAGACGATGGTGTGGGCTCCCGCGCCCGAAGCACGATTCGACAGAGTCGTCACCCGGATTTTTGAGATGGATGATCCGAGGAACCGAGGGTTTATTTTGAAAAGAAAGGCCTTTTGATCTAGCGAAACCGTTGAGATTTTGGATCCGGGAGCCAGGTTTTGAGCGGGAAAGGTTTTGTTGAAAAGCACCCCGCTCGCCCGGTGAAAACCGGTCTCTACTAAGCATTTTAAATGGGGGGATTAATACCATTCGGAAAACCTTAAGAACACATAAAGGGAAAGGGGAACAAGATAAATCATGACACGTTGCCGTGCTAGTGGTGCTTGCTGTACAGAGATGATAAAGATGTCATGGCGATAATATAAACAAGAAAGATATACAAACGGACTGTCTGGATCACCATCTCCCGTCAGGCGGCATACCACTTTACAACGCGCGGCTTACTGATACGTCGTGTGTGGTTCTAATCTTGATACCAAACTTTTATCGTTTTGTAAAGCTTCGCACGGTGTACCCATTACATCGCATGGTGTTATTTTAAAACTTCAGACAGTTCACAGTCGTCAGATCATCTCAGATCTGCACCATTCTTTCAAGCCATGAATAGAAAACCATTTTTGATACGTTTTGCTTGTTTTGAGAAAGATCTATGGAGTTTAACACATGGCTTGTAGATATGGTCTCATTTTGGGACTGCTTTTTGTATACAGAAAAGATCCAACAACAGGCGATCGTGATCCGGATAGTTTGAACAAGAAAACAATAGAGTTTTGAAATGCCGTGCGTGCAAGTCTACTACGCCGTGCGACGCTTCAAAGTGCCGCGCGGCGTAGCACACTTCTGCATAGAACACTAGTTTTGTTTTGTAAATGAGGTTTTGGGTCAGATCCTAACCAAAAGGGTTAGGCCTGAGGACAGAAAGGTCCCCTCAGGGCCAGGACAGAGCCTAGCCCAAGGAAACTTGGTTTTTACCTTTGATCTTGAATGAGTATTGATGAAGGCGGATGGACGTCGGAAGGTTGGAAAAGAGAATAGAAGTGTGGATGTGTGTAGTGGATGGGTGTATTGGGTGGTTGGGGTCTCAAAGTTAGTAAGGAACTAACTTCAATGGTGAAGAGAAAAATGGAGTAAAAGAACCTAGAGAATGTCTTTTGAGAACAACATTCTCAAGGCTTGGAAATGGGAAAGTGGGTGTGAAAGCAAGAAGAGAGAGAAATGGTATAATAGTGATCAAGGGCCCTTTTCCCTTGAGTGGAGGGGTGTATTTATAGGCAAGAGCCTTGGATTTTGAATTTCAAAAGTTGGAGGTATTTTCTGGGCAGGCCAGAAGTGTGCTTTCGGCTGAGCCGTATTGTAGCTGTGGCTCAAATAGGCCTGGCCGACAGCTTTCTGAGCCAGTCAGAATTTTACCTAAAATGCCGTGCGGCTAACCCCATGAACACGTGCGGCATATTAAATTTCGATACGCCGTGCGGTTTAGAGATGTCACGCGCGGTATTACAGGCTTGCTCCAAGGCTTTCGAGCTTTCTCTAGGCTTTTTCTGGGCTTTTGGGTTTGTTTGGGCTTTTGGGTTGAGGATCTGTTTGGTTTTAAGGGAGTCCTTCATTCAAGCTCGCAAAGGTTCTGTTTCCTTTATTTCATCATCGGGGTGAACAAAGACCCTTCGAGGTCCGGATTGGGGTGTCTACAGTAGTCCCTTTTTAACGTAACTCGGATATCATTGTTTTGATACGAGTGACGCTTAAAGACTAGGCATCCCGATCCGTTGCTCTAAAGTCTTTGAACAGAGACAAAATACTCAAAAATGCAAGTAAATAGAAATGGTGGTCGCGCTCGTGGAACTGCCTACGTACCCCGTTTGTAGGGATCAGACCAACGTAGTTCAATTGGGACAATGCAATCGCAACAAAAAAGAAAAAAAGTTCGAAGTAAGCCTTTTGAAAATTCGAGATGAGCCCTCGGGAGGCGCAATTTGATTTGAGACGAGCCCTCGGGAGGCGAGGTTCGATTTGAGACGAGCCTTCGGGAGGCGAAGTTCGATTTGAGACGAGCCTTCGGGAGGCGAAGTTTGATTTGACACTTGATTTTGAGACGAGCCTTCAAGAGGCGAAATTTGATTTGAGACTTGATTTTGAGACGAGCCTTCGGGAGGCAAAATTCGGTTTGAAATTTGATTTGAGACTTGATTTTGAGACGAGCCTTCGGGGAGACAAAATTTGATTTGAGACGAGCTTTCGGGAGGCGAAATTTGATTTGAAATTCCCCGTTCAAAAATTCCCTCCTCTCTCTCCCGTCTCTCTCTAGTCTCTCTCTCTCTCGTCTCTCTCTCTCTCCCGATCATCTCTCTCTCTCGCTCATCTCTCTCTTGCTGCTCTCTCTCTCTCTCGCTGCTCTCTCTCTCACTGCTCTCTCTCTCTCACTGCTCTCTCTCTCTCGTCTCTCCCTGCTCTCTCTCTCTCTCGTCTCTCCCTTCTTCCTCTCTCTCTCTCGTCTCTCCCTTCTTCTCTCTTATACCATGGAGGACACGGATACACCCGGGGGTGATCATCCCCCGCGGGTCGAGGTTGTACCGGCCACAGTGGCCCCGGAGAGCGGTGTGGCAGCCGAGGTGGTTGGTGTGGACGGCGGTGACAGCGGTAGTAGGGTACTGGCCGGCTTTGGCCAAGAGGCGGAGACTCCGGGTGCAGTGGAGTCCAGGGGTGAGGTGGAAACTACAGGCCGAGCAGAGGGTGTAGTTGGTTTGGAGGAGAGGGTCACGGGGGCTCACGGTGGTGACGGGCCTGACGGAGCGGAGGTGGAGACAGAGGCTTCCCCTGTGAGAGAGCCCCGGACTGACCTGGGGAAGGGCCCTGTTGTTGAGGAGGAGTTGGTGGAGGCGAGGGAGATGCCGGCTATGTTTGTTGGTAGCGGCGAGGGTGCAGGGTTGTCGCGGCCCATAGGTTTGGGTGACTACCTAGAGTATACGTCTCTTGAGGACCTGGTTGAGACCTTACGGGGGGTGCCTGGACTGGCGGCGGCTTTACTTGAGGCTCGGGAGAGAGCGCTCCAGGACGAGCTCGAGACGGGGGCCGCTGGAGGGCCACAGGGAGTAGAGGAGGAGGCCGCTGGAGGTGAGACAGGCCCTCGGAGGAGTGTTGTGGAGGAGGCGACGGTGGCCCTAAAAGGGGCGGAGCTTACGTGGCGGAGTCCTACGTGCCCTTTCAGCACGTGGTGGTCCCTACTCTTTTGGACGCCTACAGACCGGCGCGGCCCACGTACGACGAGGCTCTGGTTCTGAGGGACCCACAACAGCACCTCTCCTTGCGCCGAGACGAGGTATACCTTAAACACTTGCATTTCAAATTTCAATGTATCGTACTTTCATTTCTTTATCTGAATGCTGTATTCGCTTTGAATAGTATACCTGTTTACTAAATGTTATCAACTTATTGCAACAGGCGATCACCATCTCGTGCTACGATGGTGCGGCCGACGTGCCGACGTTCTGGGAGAGACTCCCCGAGACTGTCAGGGAGATTGTGAGGCAGGCGGGCTTCGGGGAGTTTGTGAGCGTGCTGACGAGGGCGAGCAATGATCGCCAGGTAGTGAGGGCACTAGTTGAAAGGTGGTGGGACACGACGAACATGTTCCACTTCCTTTTTGGTGAGCTAACGGTGACGCCGTTGGACTTCGCGGCGATCACCGGTTTGAGGGTCGAGGGTGACCCCATCCCTTACGACGCCGTTACGGGGAGGAGTGCGGTGTTCCAGCGGGAGATGCTGGGGTACGTGCTGAGGGCAGAGAAGAAGAACGCTCAGTACGCTCAGCTGTTGGGGTTTTGGACAGAGGAGCTCCCGACTGACAGGGTGTAGAAGGAGCAGATGGCGCGGTGCTTTTTGTTGTACTTGCTCGGTGCGTCCCTGTTTCCCAACAGGCGCAACCGGGTACACCTCTCGCTCCTACCGGCCTTGAGGGATGTCGGGGAGATAGCCCGTTTCGACTGGGGCGGTGCAGCTTTGGGGGCGTGTTACGCCTTCATGGGGTCTCTTTCCCGAGGAGCGGGGAAGAGCCTTGGTGGTTACTGGAGAGTCTGGGAGGTACATTTCGAACTTTTCTCGCATTTTATTTGTCTTTCTATTCTCTTACTGCATATCCTGCGCTAATCCTTGATGTTTGATTCAGCAGCTGTGGACGTACGAGGTACTGGACATGTACCCTCCCGAGACCTCCTGCCCTAGTGACATAGTACTTCCCCGGGCCCTACGTTGGTCAAAGGAGTTCCGGGGAGTGAAGAAGGCGAAGGGCGACTTGAACGCCTACCGCCTCTTTCTAGACGAGCTCCATCCTGACAGGGTATGACTATGCCTCGCATGCTTTTATTTGTTGATAGTTCTTATTCAAATCTCATGCTGATGTTATTCATCTTTGATTGCAGATTCGCTGGCGTGTGTGGGACCGCTGCGAGCTTCCTTACTTGGTTCGGAGTAGGGAGGTGACAAGGGGGAGAGTGCTGCTCGAGTCCCCTTACGGCTGGCAGTGGTACCTGGGTGACCGGGTGTCACGTCAGTCGTTGAGGCTGGGCGCTTTTCGAGTCCCTGGTCCCCTTCCTGCTCTGGTGCAGAGGACGAGCTTGTACACCAGGGGGGAGGTTGAGCGGTTCGTACGACCGGACCCTGAGCTGGAGCCGCTCTTCCAGGCGGGCGTTGACTACTCTGAGTACCAGGCTCGGTACTTGATGCCGAGTTTCGGGGTGTGAGCTGCTGCCTGGGAGGTGACGCTTCGAGCGCCAGGTAGTACAGGCGGTAGAGGCGGACGAGGACGGAGAGGAGGAAGAGGAAGAGGAAGAGGACGCGAGGGTGGCGATGGTGGTCGAGGTGACGGTGCAGGTCCGAGCGGGGCCAGCTTGCCTCGACTCTCCTGGACCGTGGACGTGACGACTGCCCAGGGGGTTTCTGGTGTAGTGGTGGTGCCACGTCCTACGGTCGCAGTTCCGGAGTTCCTTGCTCAGGTATAATTTGCACTCTTTCGCCCATTTGCATGCACTTGTTATTATCACTATACGTTCTAATCAATTGACCTATTGTGCAGGCGACTCCGGAGTACGTGAGAGAGATGGCCGGGGCCATGATGGGCCTAGAGCAGCTGGTGAGGCAGTACGCCATGGGCCACGCCCCAGAGGTGCTTCTTCGTGCTGGTGGGACTATGGTAAAGCTTTCGAACCCTTTGCTTTTTATTTCCTATTGCTTATACTATGATTACAATGCAAATGATGAATACCATGTTATTGCAGGCTGGAAGAGGGGCTTCTCGCGGGTTGTGTAGGAAGTCTGTGCGCATGCAAGCGCCACAGGCTTCCTCTGCTGGCTCTCGGGAAGAGCCTCCGTCGAAGAGGTAGCGGTTTTTCTGGGGGGACAGAGGACGAGCCGGTCGACGTCTCTGACGAGACTGAGGAGCCGACGGACGTCGACCTCGCGGACACCTCGGGGAGTACGGTGCCTAGGGTGTCAGGTACTCAGGAGGCAGCCGATTTTCTCAGGCAGAGGAGGCCTCTGGGGAGGACGGCGAGGAGGATGAGGACGAGGATGAGGACGAGGATGAGAGTTGAGTTCCCTTTTGTTTTGCTTTTACCTTTTGGTGGAGCCTGCGTGCTTCTTTTGGAAGGGTGCCTGTTTACCCTCAGTAGATAGGATTTTGGGCTTGCACGCCTTTTTTGTACTTTGGCTCATGGATATTTTGGAGATTATATATATAGACAAGTTTATTCTTTCAATGTTTATGTCATTCAATTTCTCTTATTATCATTTGTCTAAGAAAGATTGAATAACATAAACACTAACCAATGTATGCATGCAACTAGTCCTTTCGGCCACAATCTGAAGCGAACTCGAGCTTTTTGATGTGCAGTATGTCGGGGCAGAGATCTATCGACGTTGGAATGGAAATCAAAGAAGATAAATGAATAACTCTGAAAAACTGATTCCTTTGTGCAAGACTTTACAAAAATACCCCTGTTGCGGACTTTTGTTTATCAACGATGACCCTTGATATTTGACACGTGACTATAAAGCTCAAGCTCTCATTTGAAAATTGAAAACCACTTGAAAACATGCCTGAAAAGCAAGAAAACCTTGACTTTGGAGGGTGACATTCTCAAATTTTGACATTGACCGCGAAACGGAACTTGGACCAGGTCACTTTTGGCCATTATGACCCGCAGGACTCAAAAGATCAACTTGAAATGGCTTGAAACGGACTCCGATACCTTGACATGACCTAGGAAATGGGTTTTATTGACTTTTTGGTGTCCTCACGTCGAATTTTGAGAGTTGACTCGAAATGGGAGTTCCCCGAAGTCCCAAATACCCATTGAAATGTGTTCTGAGGGTTGGTGATGCATGCGAGTGGGTCAACTTCTTCAAACGTCAGCGGGCTGAGACTATTTCCTGGAGATGCCCATGGCTTGACCTTCCGCCCATGACTGTACACTATATGGGCTCCCAGTGGGTGGTTCTTCCTGGGCTGGAGGCTTTCACCTTTTACATCCCCTATCGAGTTCAGCGTCAGCTTGGTCTGAGGCAGGAGGCTCCTGCAGAGATCCTGGTGGATGTAGTTCTGCCTTTCTTCCGCCATTCAGTTCTTTGTAACTACCAGCAATTCTGGAGGTCTCACGAGGTGACCGATGCTCATCCTTACCCGTCTGTTGCAGTGCGTGGGAGTTATAGGAAATGGCTCAAGAGGGACATTGCTGCGAGGGCAGGTGCCCAAGGAAACTGACTCGATCTTACTACCCTGATCATTGAATAAATCATGGACCTCCTTTTTATTGTATTGCACTTTTATTTTTGAAGATCATGCTCAGCCTTATGTATTAGAAGCAGTTATTTTAATAAAGTGAGTTACAGAGGGTCTCCCCCTCTCTGATTCTGCCTTTCCGAGTTTTGTCAACCTGGATTTTTGCTTTGATTGATCATGACCGAGTCTCATAGTGAGACTGCCTACGTATCCTTTTTGATGAAGGAATCAGGTCATGACGTAGTTCAAGGATAGGGTTCGCTCTGGTTTTGACACTCTCCTTTTGCGCTCTAATTTTTGCCTAGTACCGCCCTTTCGGGTTTTCGGCCTAGCGAGCTCGTTCATTGTATGCCTTAACTTTTGCCTAAGATGCCCTTGCGGGTTTTCATCCTAGCAGGCCTTTTTGCTTTAATTTTTGCCTGGAACTAGCTGCCCTTGCAGTTTTCAGTCCAGCGAGCTTCTCTCAGGGGTAGTAGTGCTTGAGTTGATCCAGATTGACTAGCGTTGAGAATTCGTTTCCATCCAGGTCGATGAGTTGCATAGCTCCTCCAGATAGGATAGTCTTGATGATGTAAGGCCCGGACCATTTTGGTCGGAACTTTCCTCGTGGATCATAGACTAGTGCTCGGATTTCCTTCAAAACCATGTCGCCTTCCACTAAGTCCCTGGGCTTCACCTTTTTATTGAATGCACGCGCGATTCTTCTTTGATATCCTTGAATGTGGTAAAGTGCCCTTAAGCGGCGTTCATCGAACAACATAAGTTCTTCAAACCGGTTGCTCAGCCAATCTGCCTCTTGGACATTACATTCGATCATGGTTCGGAGGGATGGAACCTCTAATTCTATGGGGAGTACGACCTCCATGCCATAAACCAAGGAGTACGGAGTTGCCCCCGTTGGTGTACGTACAGACGTGCGATATCCCCACAATGCCAAAGGTAGTTGTTCGTGCCAATCCCTTGCAGATTGAATGGTCTTTTCCAGGATGGTTTTGATCATTTTGTTGGCCGCTTCCACAGCCCCATTGGTCTGCGGTCGGTAGGTTGTTGACTTATGTATTTGGATCTGGAACTCCTCCAAGACTTCCCTTGCTCGGCCTTTGAAATGAACCCCATTATCGGATACGAATGCCTGTGGGACCCCATACCGATAAATGACGTTTTACTTGATAAAGTGCGCGACTTGAACTGCCGTCAGGTTTGCATACGAGGCTGCTTCTACCCATTTCGTGAAGTAATCGATAGCCACCAGGATGAACTTATGGCCATTAGAGGCTGCGGGCACAATCCTTCCGATGACATCAATACCCCATGTCGAGAAAGGCCACGGCGAGGTCGTTTGCTGCAGCTCATGCGATGGAACATGCGTGAGGTTAGCGTGAATTTGGCACTTATGACAACGTCGTACGTATTCCACACATTCCGTCTCCATGGTAGACCAGAAGTAGCCTTGTCTCAAAACCTTTTTGGCAAGCATCATACCATTCATGTGAGGACCGCATACTCCCTCGTGGACTTCCTCCATCACTCTTTTTTTGTCCTCACCATGAATACACAGCTTGTGGGTTCCACAGTGAGACCTTCGGTATAGTTTTCCTCCACAAATGATGTACTGAGCTGCCATTCTCCGAAGGGCGATCCTGTCTTTCTTGCTTGCTTCAGAGGGGTACTCTCCTCTTTCCACGAATCTCCAAATATCGTAGAACCAAGGGTGACCGTCTTCGGGCTCATTGATGGCCATGACATGCTGGTATACCAGGGTGTCCCTTTGCTCGATCATAATTGGCCTTAGCTTCACACCGACAGGGATTTCGACCACAGAGGCCAATGTTGCCAAGGCATCAACGAATGGATTCCTGAGTCTCGGGACATGAGTGAAAGTTACTTTGTTAAAATGGGGAATGAGATCTTCGAGATCTTGATGGTACGGTGAGGGCTCCCGCGCCCGAAGCGCGATTCGACAGAGTCGCCACCTGGATTTTTGAGATGAATGATCCGAGAAACCGAGAATTTGTTTGAAAGAAAAAGGCTTTTGATCTAGCGAAAA
This sequence comes from Rhododendron griersonianum, assembly GCA_018127125.1. NCBI lineage: Eukaryota > Viridiplantae > Streptophyta > Magnoliopsida > Ericales > Ericaceae > Rhododendron > Rhododendron griersonianum. The sequence goes on along the minus strand of CM030796.1, from coordinate 25,035,283 downwards.
CGTTGAGATTTTGGATCCAGGAGCCACGTTACGAGCGGGGAAGGTTTTGTCGAAAAAGCACCCTGCTCGCCCGGTAAAAACCGGTCTCTACTAAGCATTTTTAATGGGGGATTTAATATCATTCGAAAACTTAACTTTGATCAAAACATGTACAGGAAAGGGACATGGGATTTAACATAACACGTAAAAGTGCTCGGTGTGCACACTGTACAGTATGAAAGTGGATGAATGATATATACAAGAACGAATTGAGCAAAAACAGGAGACTGCTACTGTAAACAAAACGCTGTGCAATGTGTTAATATGCCGCGCGGTTTGACCACTATGCCGTGCCGCATACCAATATGCCGTGCGGTATTTTTTTCATTCGTCTTTCACTGTAACTTTGCTTCTTATGTGGTGAAATGAGCCATTAGCCATAAACAATTAGTTTATGCTCCTTGTACATGCTAAAAACAAATTGATTAATCTTTTAGGCTCGTTTTATCACATAGCGATATGTTAAAAACCATTTTGGGACTGTTTTGAAAGAGCTTCGCAAGACACAAAGATGGTTCTCAACATAAAAGTTATTCTGGAAAATATTTGAAGACTCCTCAGATCTCACAAGTATTGATGAACCTGGAAACCAAGGCTAAAATACCGCACGACGATCTTCAATAAACCGTGCGGTGCCTTAAAGCACCGTACGGTTTACCGAGTCCGATGCACTTTCTGGTTTTGATTATTTTATGCTTTGAAGCTCGTTTGAAACCCAAACTCGGTATAGAAAGACCGAGAAGGGCCTCGATCGGCTCCCCTCAAAGCTAAATGTGATTTAGCTCAAGGAAATCGATTCATACCTTTTGATCGAGGCTTGGATGTGCTTGAAGATGGTGGAATGGAGCGGTTGATTTGGATTGAAAATCTCTTTGGAGCTTGAATGGGGATTGAAGGATGTGAGGTTGTTTGGATGCTTTGAGGTGGAGGTCCTCCTAAGTCAATAGTTTATTGAACTTAAGAGGAGAAGAAGAATGGGGTATTTTTAGAGAGAGAGAGAGAGAGTTTAGAAAATGACAGAGTAACTCTATTTGGAGTTGAAGTGGTACTTCTCAACTAGAGGGGGGGGTGTATTTATAGGCAAAAAGATACTTGGAGAGCACCCAAAGAGGGGAGGTGGCTTCTGGGCTGAATAAAACTTATTTTATTGCCAAGACGCTCCTCCTGCAGGCGTGGCCGACAACTTTTTGCACCTGTCAGAACTTTTCCCAAAATGCCGTGCTGCATATTGAAATACTGCGCAGCGGAGTGATTTTCTTGAATTTTTCTGAAATGCCGTGCAGCGTTTTGGAAATGCCGCGCTGCGTTTTGAAATGCCGCGCGGTTTTTCGAGACAGCTCAGCACACTAAACTTCGCAGGGGCGCCCCGGACACTCCCGAACTTGGATTTAGGCACGGTTCGAAGCGTTGGAAAGCTTGTCGAGTCCTCTTTCTAACCCAATTGGTTTCACTCAAAGGTATTTCGTACATTGAAATATGTGCCCATTTTACCCTCAGTGTGTCATGGAAAAAGTTGTTTTTGACAAAGCAAACGCATCTTTCTCTTTTGCAATCGAACCGAGGGCCACCCTATATGTTTAAAATGTGATTTTCTTGAGGTTTAGAGAAGGAGTAGTAAAGGAGCGACAATCCAAGTCTTGAAGGTATATTTTTCCTTATTTCATCATCGGGGAAACTTAAAGATTATTCAGAGACCCAGATTAGGGTGTCTACAGTAGTCCCTCTTTAACGGAACTTAGGTACCATTGCTTGGTATAAGTGACGTTAAAGATTAGACATCCCAATCCATCGCTCCAAAGTCTTTAAGTTAAATGCAAGAATGCAATAAAGATGGTCGCGCTCATGGAGCTGCCTACGTACCCCGTTGTAGGGATCAGACCAACGTAGTTCAATTGGGACAATGCAAGTAAAGCGAGTCCCGGAGGACAAATTACGAAAGTAAACTTGAGAAGATTGAGTACCTGAAGTGCCGAGTGTTATGAAATTCCTTGAAACGAGTCCCTAAAGGACTAAAATGAGACGAGTCCCGGGAAACTAAATCGAGACAAGTCCTGGAGAATTAAATCGAGACGAGTCCCGGAAGACTAAAATGCGACGAGTCCCGGAGGACTAAAATGAGCTTATTAATCGAGGCACGGCGTTTTGAATAGAGATTTGAGCTTGAAAAGCCTGAATTTTGGAAGAGACTTTGAGTTTGAATAGCTTGAATTTTGAAAAGCTTGAATTTGGAAAGAAGCTTGAATTTTGGAGATTTTGAATTTTGAAAAGTTTGAATTTTTGAAAGAGACTTGAATTTGAATTTTGAAAGAGACTTGAACTTTGAAAGAAGCTTGAATTTGAAAAGCTTGAATTTTGGAAGAGACTTGAATTTTGAAAGAAACTTGAATTTTGGAGATTTTGAATTTTGAAAAGCTTGAATTTTTGAAAGAGACTTGAATTTGAGAAGCTTGAATTTGAATAAAGACTTGAGTTTGAAAAGCTTGAAATATGAAGGAGACTTGAATTTGAAAAGCTTGAATTTTGAAGGAGACTTGAGCTTGAAAAGCTTGAATTTTGAAAGAGACTTGAATTTGAAAAATTTGAATTTTGCAAGAGACTTGAATTTTGAAAGAGACCTGAATTTGAATTGCTTGAATTTTGAAGAGACTTGAATTTTGTAAGAGACTTGAATTTGAATAGCTTGAATTTTGAAAGAGACTTGAATTTGAATTTTGAAAGAGACTTGAGCTTGAATAGTTTGAATTTTGAAAGAGACTTGAATTTGAATTGCTTGAATTTTGAAAGAGACTTGAATTTGAATAGCTTGAATTTTGAAAGAGACTTGAATTTGAATTTTGAAAGAGACTTGAGCTTGAATAGTTTGAATTTTGAAAGTAACTTGAATTTTGGAGATTTTGAATTTTGAAAAGCTTGAATTTTGAAAGAGACTTAAATTTGAGAAGCTAGAATTTGAATAGAGACTTGAGTTTGAATAGCTTGAATTTTGAAAAGTTTGAATTTTGCAAGAGACTTGAATTTGAGAAGCTTGAATTTGAATAGAGACTTGAATTTGAATAGCTTGAATTTTGAAAGAAGCTTGAATTGAATAATTTGAATTTTGAAGAGCTTGAATTTTTGAAAGTGGCTTGAACTCAAATAGATTAAATTTGACATTCGATTGAGGCAATTCATGAACGGTGATGCAAGTTAATATGTCATGGAATGTCACGTAAGCATGCAAAATCAATGCAAGTATGACAAAAGTAAGTCCCGGAGGACAAAGTGCTAAACAAAGTGAAGTCCCAGAGGACAAAGTGCGAGACAAAGTGCAGTCCCAGATGACGAAGTGCAAATAGAGTGCAAGTCCCCAGGGACGAAGTGCAGATATAGTGCGAGTCCCGGAGGACAAGGTGCTAGATATAGTGTAGTCCCAGAGGACAAAGTGCTAGACAATGTGAAGTCCCAGAGGACAAACTACTGCTTGAGAGACTAAAAGGCTTCTAGGTCGGTTAGACTATAGCTTAAAAGACCGTGGGTTGATCTTGGAATTGACTCGTGAACAATCATTCGAGATTCGTCTATGACACTGAACGACAATGATGATATTCCTTGAAAAACAGGAGACGTGTCTGAGCACCCTATTTGCTTTACTGTCTTTGGGCAGTGGACTAGTATTCTCAAGAGCTTTGAATTTGGGTTGTATTCCGTGCCGGATTTGAAGTGGAGTTTGCCTTTGGTCAAGGTTTGAGTCTTGGATTTGCTTTTCCCGATAGATGACATTGAGCTGATGTACCCAAGTGAGTAACGACCCCCAGTCCTGGTAGTTTTGACAAGCAGTTGACCAAGCGCAGTCCAAGCTATGATTACAGCCTAACGAGCTTCTCTCAAGGGTGGTGTTCTTCCATGCATTGAAATGACTTCAATGAGTCGAGAATTGACCAAACCGATATGACTCTTTTGACTTTTGGCAAAATGGGTGAATTTTGACAAGACTATGTTGACGCAAATGAGGGAGAGAAAGACGAAGCGACTTTTGAATGGTGCCCCTGATTGGGCGAAGAGTTTGACTATTTTGAAATGGCAGACATGCCCAGGTTCTTGGAATTCTCCTTTTGGAATTTCAAAATTATTTTACTCCATCAATTGATTTTCATTCAAATCTTTCGATTTTGCATTGTCAAAACACGAGAGTTTTTATCATGAACCGTGCCCCAGGTTGCTGACGATGACCCCAGTTTGAATTTTTGCTTTGAGCAATGCTTTGACTTTTCTCCATGTATTGATTTTCGATCATGCCTCTTAACGCCTAGGGTTCTTGCTATCAAATTGCGCTTTCCAATCTGAAAGGACTTTTTGGGTTGTAATGTGGGCCATGGTTTGGGCTTGACAAAGAAAGGACAATTGGCTCAAAAATTTCACTTTCTTTTGTTTTTCAAAGCTAGCAGCTATCTTTGAACTTTTTATGCAACTTTACTTTGGTGGGCGTTTTTGATTTCTTGATTTCTCATGCTTTCAATGTGTTTGACACTTTCATCCTGTTGATGCTTTAAATCTCGATGTGTCTGGCACTTTCACTCTTTTGATACTTTGAATTTCAATGTTTCTTCTAGCACTTTTATTTTTCATTTCACCCCGATGCAGGGGATAGCTGACTAGCTGGGGTTCTTTTTCAAAGAAATTGATTGTGGCTCAAAGAGGCTATCAAAGGATATATCTTTATGCGTAGGATGAAAGAAACGATGGCCTTTCTTCATTTTGGATTGCGCAACCTAACAACTGAATCCTAGACGCTCCATTGAGAGGCTTTTGTTTGCATGCTCTAACTTTTGCCTAGGTCGGATTTTGAAATTTTGACCTAGCGAGCCTTTTAAGAGTCACGATGTACATTGCTTCTTAGAACATATATGGCATCGGGAAGTGATCCCTTGAAATTCTTCTTCTTGCCTGAGGTGAGGGTTCAATAAAAAATCATCTCATGTTTTGAAGTGATTATCATGATTTTCAACTGATGGTGGAAAACAATTTCGAAACACTGAGTTTATTACAGAGATGTGACACTCAAAAGACAGCAACTGAACGACTAGGGGTTGACTCAAAAGACCATGACCGAACTTTGGGATTGACTTGAACGCTCGTGACCGGGTCTCAGGATGAGGCTGCCTACGTATCCTATAAAGGAATCAGGTCACAACGTAGTTCAGGCCTACGAAACTGACTCTCTGTTTTTTTTTTGTTTTTTTTTTTTTGACTCTTACAGACTTAAAATTGAGAACACACAGACACAACAGTGAAAGGATGAAAGACTTGAGTTACAAACTGACTCAAACACAAAGATGGTTATTTAGAGGACAAAGACTCAGAGCTTGGAAACTCCCAGACTCATGGAAGATCGGACCGTTGCATGGCTCTTGATGGTTTACCCTTTTCTGGTGAAGAAGGCAGTGTTGATGCAAGGATTGCATTTGGACACGGGGTCTGGCTTTGGTTGAGGAGGTACCTTAATGACCTTGTTGTCAATGAGGTCTTGGATAGCATGGCGAAGGCGGATGCAGTCGTTTGTGTTATGGCCGGGCATTTGATGGAAGAGGCAGAAGGTACCGGGGTTATGGGAAGTTGAGAGCTTTTGAGGTAAAGGAGTTTGGGGGAGTGGCTTGATGAGGCCAATTTTGAGGACCTTTTCATAAACCAGAGATTGAGGTTCAGAGAAATGGGAGAAGGCCCTTGATTTGGTTCTGTGACTGAGTTGAAGGTTCACGGCGGTGCTCGGGGTGCTCCTAGCAGAAGCCTTACTTGCTTTACAACTGTCTAGCCTTTTGCTATCAACGGGACAAACCCTTTTGCCTTTGGGATTGATCTCATGTATTTCTCCTGAGACAATACGCATGTCGGCACTAGTTTCGGACAAGGGTCCAGTATCTTCCTTCGAGTGAGCCCTAGCATCATGAATTTCAGCTAGTTCCTTGAACATTTCTGAGAGCTTCACTTTTGAGTAAAGGTTGTCGGCCCTTGAGTTCCTAACATCATCATTCAGTCCCACATTTGTGTTTGGGATTACAGAGGTGAGAAGGTTAACCAACCCTTGGACCAAAGTTAGCATTTTGTCCATTTTCTGACTCATTTCCTCCACAGTCTCCCTCAACTCTTTAAATCCCATTTGCTCCGTCGTTGGTTCAAATTCCAATACTGAAATACTGGATTCATCGGGAATGAGTACAATTGGTTTGGGCAGGTGAGCAGGGATGATATAGTGAGTGGGGTCAAATATAGTGGAGCTAGTGTTGATGTGGTGGTTTGACAAGGTGCTTGATTCCTTTGGTGGCGGAAAGATGGTTTCGCTATCGATAAGGTCTTGAATTTTGTGACGGAGACGATGACACTTATCGGTAGCGTGGCCGAGCATTTGGTGAAAGGCGCAAAAGGCATTTGGGTCGTGGTAGGCTGGAAGCTTTTGGGGTAGAGGAGTTGGAAGGAATGGCTTGATGAGACCGACTTTGAGGAGCTGTTCATAGAGTGTGGATAGGGATGTGCTGAATTGGGTGAAGGTGCGAGTTGGTTTATCAGCTATCTGGTTTATTTCAAGAGGTATGGCATTTGAGGAGTTCCCGTCGTGGAAGGTATTGCTATTTCTAAAAAGGACTTCGCCATTGTCGGGATGGAGTCCTTTGCCTTTTAAGGCAGGTTCTTTCTTCTCGAGAGTACCATCCCTAAGGGCTTCTTCAACAGCCAATCCAGAATCGTAGAAGGTCTCAAAATCGGGAGACGATTGCGACAAAACCATGTAGGGGGCAAAGGCATTGGGTAGGTTTTTAGTGATGATACGCATTTGCTCTTTGAGGTCTGGCTTATTGTGCATTTGGGCAGCCTTGGCTCTCCACCTTTTTACATAGTCAGCGAAACTCTCATTTTCACCCATTTTGGTGTTCTCAAGTTCTCGGGTGGTCATTTTCAGCTCAACGTTGAAGTCGTATTGGGACACAAAAGCCATTCCAATGTCCTCCCACGTCTTTTTCTTCGAGGGTGCCAAGGAAAGGAACCATTGTAGAGCCGGGCCAGTAAGTGACTCGTGGAACAGTTGAGCCATGGCATCTTTTTCAACCCCTCGCATGGAAAGGGACCCAACATACCCTAACAGGTGGGCCTTTGGATCAGTAGTCCCATCGAATTTAGCAAAGTCCATCCCTTTGAACTTCTCAGGCAGTTTTGCATTCGGAAACAGACTTAAACGATCCATGTCTATTTCACTCCTCCCCATCCTTTTTGTTTCAAGGATAGATTCCTCGAGTTTGTTGATTTTGGCAATCAATTCTACCACTTGGGGATCAGCAACGGGCGTGTCCTCGGCGAGCGATGATTCTGGATTCGGAGTAGACTTGGCTGGTAGGCGATCACTGATTTCTTGCATTAATTCGAACATCATGGTCATGTTCTCTTGGACATCGGCGACGACTGACTTGAGCCGACCATCTATGTTCGTAATTGACTGCCTGAGTTGATCTTCTAGGTCAACCATAGCCTGCCTGATTTCCCCTATTTCATTCCTTTGACCCACCATTTCAGATATCACCACCGGTGACTGAGCTTCTCTTTACGGACGGTTCCAATTGGGTGAAGTCCTTCGACAATTGTTTCAGAACTGATAGTAAAGCAAAAAGGTGGCTCAAATTCTGCCCGAGAATCATGCCCATGCAATGTCGTCGGTGTCGTCTACATCCTAAGACCTACCTCAGCTCCAAATCTCACTTAGGATATGATTGTACCAAGAGTTTCAGCAGCCACGGGTAAGTCGTATCAGGCAGGTTAAATTCCGAATGTTTCGGAACCAGAGCCAATCTCCTTATCTTGACCATCCGAGACAAAGCAATAAGGTTGCCGAAACCTAGATACAAGCACATGCTAAGGCTAGATCTAGACCAGAGGGGCCGTTCGGGCACGGCGAACACCAGAGGTATCTCTTACTCCATAGATTTAAGGTCTCCTAGACCTACAGAAAACGGTTTTAAAAAGTTGCCTCGATCCTCAGAGTTTCTTTTGAAAATGTATCCTTTATAAATAACGAAACTTAAGAGATGTCAAAACAAACTAAGTCTTCATTATTATTTTTTTTCAAAGGTTCAATTTCTGTTTTTGAAAAGACGTGGTAAAAATGATGCGGTATTATGACCAGGTGGCGTGAGCGACGTGGCGCTATTAGCCTAAATGGTGTAAGTATCACATCATTAATACTTTAGTCATTCCATTTTTTTGGTTTTTGAACATTTGATTGAAAAATGTATCAAAGACTTAGTAAGAATTGATTTCCCTCAAACGTGTCATTTTAAGGACTAACTAGTATTAAGCAACGTGCGTCCCATGGGGCACGACTCTTCATCGGATGTTAGTAACCTTCCTATTTTTTTTTTTAAAAAGAAAACGTGGGAGGGAGAGAGAAGTCCTAGAACTACTCTAACGGTCAAGCAATACATGTGCAATGTAGCATGATGATAAGATATGTCATGTGAGCAAGATATATGCAGCACGTAAGCAGGGTATAACACATAAGTCCTAACCATAGGCTCCTGTCCTAGTTGGGAAGGTTCTACGGTTATGTACAGGTGCAAAGGCCGATTTTGGTTTGAGAGGGGTTCCCCGGACTAGAGCCAAGATGTACTACCCCATGTCAAGTGTATTGCAAGACAATGGTCGAACAGCACGATGGCCCATCATAGTCGAGGGTTGTTAGGCATTCCGGGAGAGCTTGTCACCGGTAAACCGGGCAAGATAGCCAAAACACGCTAACGCGGCTTGTGCAGTGCATAGTGTAAAAAAAAGTTAAGTTCTCCAAATTGCATTAAGTCCCCCAAGTAAAATGCCTTTCAAGTTTGGGCCTCTTGATTATTCAACACTTCTTTATGTATATTTAAAAAAAAAAAAACACTAGTAAAGTTTTGAATAAAAGTCCCCAGCGGAGTCGCCACTGTGGGCTCCCGCGCCCGAAGCGCGATTCGACAGAGTCGCCACCCGGATTTTTGAGATGGATGATCCGAGAAACCGAGAGTTTGTTTGAAAGAAAAAGGCTTTTGATCTAGCGAAAACGTTGAGATTTTGGATCCAGGAGCCACGTTACGAGCGGGGAAGGTTTTGTCGAAAAAGCACCCCGCTCGCCCGGTAAAAACCGGTCTCTACTAAGCATTTTTAAAGGGGGATTTAATATCATTCGAAAACTTAACTTTGATCAAAACATGTACGGGAAAGTGACATGGGATTTAACATAACACGTAAAAGTGCTCGGTGTGCACACTGTACAGTATGAAAGTGGATGAATGATACATACAAGAACGAAACTGAGCAAAAACAGGAGACTGCTACTGTAAACAAAACGCTGTGCAATGTGTTAATATGCTGCGCGGTTTGACCACTATGCCGTGCCGCATACCAATATGCCGTGCGGTATTTTTTTCATTCGTCTTTCACTGTAACTTTGCTTCTTATGTGGTGAAATGAGCCATTAGCCATAAACAATTAGTTTATGCTCCTTGTACATGCTAAAAACAAATTGATTAATCTTTTAGGCTCGTTTTATCACATAGCGATATGTTAAAAACCATTTTGGGACTTTTTTGAAAGAGCTTCGCAAGACACAAAGATGGTTCTCAACATAAAAGTTATTATGGAAAATATTTGAAGACTCCTCAGATCTCACAAGTATTGATGAACCTGGAAACCAAGGCTAAAATACCGCACGACGATCCTCAATAAACCGTGCGGTGCCTTAAATCATCGCACGGTTTACCGAGTCCGATGCACTTTCTGGTTTTTATTATTTTATGCTTTGAAGCTCGTTTGAAACCCAAACTCGGTATAGAAAGACCGAGAAGGGCCTCGATCGTCTCCCCTCAAAGCTAAATGTGATTTAGCTCAAGGAAATCGATTCATACCTTTTGATCGAGGCTTGGATGTGCTTGAAGATGGTGGAATGGAGCGGTTGATTTGGATTGAAAATCTCTTTGGAGCTTGAATGGGGATTGAAGGATGTGAGGTTGTTTGGATGCTTTGAGGTGGAGGTCCTCCTAAGTCAATAGTTTATTGAACTTAGGAGGAGAAGAAGAATGGGGTATTTTTAGAGAGAGAGAGAGAGAGTTTAGAAAATGACAGAGTAACTCTATTTGGAGTTGAAGGAGTACTTCTCAACTAGAGGGGGGGTGTATTTATAGGCAAAAAGATACTTGGAGAGCACCCAAAGAGGGGAGGTGGCTTCTGAGCCGAATAAAACTTATTTTATTGCCAAGACGCTCCTCCTGCAGGCGTGGCCGACAACTTTTTGCACCTGTCAGAACTTTTCCCAAAATGCCGTGCTGCATATTGAAATACCGCGCGGCGGAGTGATTTTCTTGAATTTTTCTGAAATGCCGTGCAGCGTTTTGGAAATGCCGCGCTGCGTTTTGAAATGCCGCATGGTTTTTCGAGACAGCTCAGCACACTAAACTTCGCAGGGGCGCCCCGGACACTCCCGAACTTGGATTTAGGCACGGTTCGAAGCGTTGGAAAGCTTGTCGAGTCCTCTTTCTAACCCAATTGGTTTCACTCAAAGGTATTTTGTACATTGAAATGTGTGCCCATTTTACCCTCAGTGTGTCATGGAAAAAGTTATTTTTGACAAAGCAAACGCATCTTTCTCTTTTGCAATCGAACCGAGGGCCACCCTATATGTTTAAAATGGGATTTTCTTGAGGTTTAGAGAAGGTGTAGTAAAGGAGCGACAATCCAAGTCTTGAAGGTATATTTTTCCTTATTTCATCATCGGGGAAACTTAAAGATTATTCAGAGACCCAGATTAAGGTGTCTACATACGGCTTTAACTTCTCTTCCCTGACATTCCAATCGCCGTTTGCTTGAGAAACGACCAAGTTTGAATCTCCCACAACCTCCAATTTTTCTATACCGATTTCAATGGCCGCTTCCATGCCAACAATGCAATCTTCGTATTCCGCTTGATTATTGGTGACTTCGAAGTTAAGCTTGAATGCAAGGGGGATATGCGACCCATCCGGCGAAATCAATAGCACGCCAATTCCAAATCCTTTCTGATTGGCTGCTCCATCGAAATACAACCGCCACACGTCTTCGACTATGGTCATTATGCCTTCATCCGGGAACTCGAATTCGGCATCTTCCTTTCCTTCGACTGGGCAGTCGGCCAAAAATTCAGCGACAGCTCTTCCTTTCACTGACTTTCTGCTGACACATTTCAATTCAAATTCTGCCAGCATCAATAGCCATCGTGCCATTCTTCCCGTGAGTGCTGGCTTTTCGAACAAGTACTTCAGAGGATCCATTCGGGATATCAATCTTACCGAATAGGCCAGCATGTAATGTCTTAACTTTCTGGAAGCCCAAACGAGTGCCCAACACGTCTTTTCTAATGGAGTATAGCGTTCTTCAGATCCGACCATCTTTTTGCTGAGGTAGTAGACAGCCCTTTCAACCCCATCGTCTCCTTCCTATGCCAGCATACACCCCATGGAAGACGGAGTGACTGACAAGTATAGGATCAAAGGTTTTCCTGGTTCCGGCGGCATCAAGACTGGCGGATTCCTTAGATAGGCTTTGATGGCTTCGAAGGCTTGCTGACATCTGTCATTCCACGCAAATGGTGTTCCTTTCTTGAGCAAGCGAAATATGGGTTCACACGTTGAAGTCAGTTTCGCAATAAACCGGCTGATGAACTGTATTTTGCCAAGGAAACTCCTTACGTCTTTCTCTGTCCGTGGTGGTTCCATTTCCAGAATGGCCTTAATCTTTGATGGATCGATTTCGATGCCACGAGTGGTGATCATGAACCCGAGCATTTTTCCTGTAGTGACTCCGAACGTACATTTAGCCGGGTTGAGGCGCATCCTGTACTTCCTTATCATGTCGAAGAACTTTCTCAACGCGAGTAAGTGGCCTTCTCGCTCTTTTGCCTTAACGATCATGTCGTCAACGTAAACCTCTACCTCTCTATGAATCATATCATGCAACAAGGTTATAGCAGCTCGCTGATAGGTGGAGCCAACGTTCTTCAGCCCGAAAGGCATGACCCGATAGCAATAAGTTCCCCATTCAGTGATGAATGTGGTCTTCTCTCGGTCTTCCGGGGCCATGAGAATTTGGTTATACCCCGAGAAACCATCCATAAAAGAAAGTAAGGCATGTCCCGCGGTGTTATCAACTAGCACGTCAATGTGGGGCAGAGGGAAGTCATCCTTGGGGCTAGCTTTGTTTAAGTCCCTGAAGTCCACACAGACCCTGATTTTGCCATCCTTCTTTGGAACGGGAACGATGTTGGCGACCAACTGCGGGTATTTAGTTACCATTAAGAACCCAGCATTGATCTGTTTAGTTACCTCCTCTTTTATTTTAAGCACCCAGTCAGGCCTCATGCGTCTCAATTTTTGTTTTACTGGTTTTGCGTCAGGGTGAAGGGGAATCCGATGTTCCACGATTTCAGGATCGATTCCGGGCATATCAGCGTGTGACCATGCAAAAACATCTTCGAATTCTTTTAACAATTCTACAAGAGCCTGGCGCTCTTCTTCTGACAGCGTGGAACCGATCAGAACCACTCGGGGATTCCCTTCATCCCTCAAATTTATTAAAACAACTTCTTTCTTTACAGGCTGAGCATGCCTTTCGTGCTCCCTTTCGATTAGGGACCGAATTTCTTCAGGGATTTCCCCCTCGAAATCGATCTCTTCATCGTTGGGGTCGACACAATTTATTTCAAAATCAGGGGAGTAAGCGGAATCAGATTCATTTATTTCATCATAAGCAGAGGCCTCGGGGGCACCATACACACGGGTAGACTCAAACTCAAAATACAGACTCTGAGGAGTTGGGCCAAGAGGCACCGACTCAGACTCAACAGACTCAGAAGACTCAAAGGACTCAGCTTCAGATTCAGACTCACGACTGGTTGCACTTGGTATGAAAGTCCAATTCTTATAATCTCCAGCGGCACCCATGATGAGTGAAGTTGGATCTTCAGGGGCCTCCTGCCCCAGCATCTGCACTTCTGCTTCCACGGCTATACCCAACGGTTCATCCTCCTCGAATAAGGTCGCTAGGCTACCCATGGCAAGAGTTTCAACCCAATTTGCCATCTTTGCTGGTTTGATTACTACTTCCAATTCTTCATCACTTTCAGGCCAGACATCATTAGCGAATATCTCAAATCCTGGTAGGAAGGTGTTGGTTTCTTTGTCCCAGAATGGTTCTGGCTGTCTTTGATAAATCTGCTTTGCCTCCTCTTTGACAAAATAATCCTCCAATCTATCTCCCTTCTTTTCTTTCTTATCCTCTGAAGGGTGGTATCCCAAACCTGTTACGCGGGTTAAAGTTCCTGGTTCTTCAAACTATGCTGGCCCCTGGAGATTCTTTCCCAGCCCCAAACCTGGCATGTAGGACATTTTCTTCATTATCTTTATGGCAACATTACCAACGACGAAGTCGTCATCAATCTTGACAGTGAAAACAGAATTAGAGGTGTCAAAAGAGAAACTGCCTAGGGCAACGTCCTCTTCCCCATGTTGTATCTCCAAAAGTGGGGCATTGTCTTCCACAGGAGCACAAATCCCAGAGTCGCCATGAATGGTAAGCATCCCAGTCTCCAGTCCCAGTCTAACTTTCTGGTGGAGCGTTGAATGTACTGCCATGATGTCAGGTCGATGCATCCAAGGTCTACCCAGCAGTAGGTTGAAAGATGCGGGAATGTTTACCACATGGAACTCCACATCCGTTTGGTAAGGTCCGAAAGTCATAGGAAGCATGAGGGTCCCAGTCACATCCCGATGGGTGTTGTCATATGCCCGAACTTTGACTTCTGATGGAGAGAAATCACTATTTCTGTATCCCAGGCAATAAGCAACACGGAGTGGACAGACATTGATTGCTGACCCGTTGTCAATCAAAGTTACCGGTACCCATTTTCCGTGGCATTTCAGAGTGATATGGAGTGGTCGATTGTGATCAGTTCCTTCAGCGGGCAAATCTCGATCAGTGAAGGTGATAGCATGTTTGACGGGTATGGTTTTGATGAGTGCCACAAGTTCGTCAGGGGTTATGGCGGAAAGAACTTTTAGGTGAGAGAGAGCTTGGATGAATCCTTCGCGATGGCGGGTGGAGTGAACAAGCACATCCCAAACAGACATTTTGGCCGAAGTCTGTTCAAGCTGGCGCTTGATCATTCCTTCTGGGTTTTTCTCAGGGCGTGAGGGCTCTTTAACTGGTGGGGCAAAATGTTGGAAAGTATCTTTGATTGGGGTAACGAACGGGTTAGAAGGTTCTTTGGTCAGTGGAGATGAAGGGTTGGAAGATTCTCCGTTTTGAAGATTAGGGGGTTGATATATTCGACCACTCCTGGTCAATTGACCAATCGTTGGTACTTGGACTCCTCATTCCACAAATCAGCAAGGGCTTTACGCTTGTTTCCAATAGTGGTGTCTTGGAGGTTGGTAGCCCAGTCAGCGATAACCAGGTCTTCCCACAGATCCTCGGGCTTCCATTTTTCAGCTTCTGCTACTGCCCTATTTACGGTCCATTCTTCATTTCCCACCTTCATGTTGATGATTTCTGTATTACCCCACAGGTTTGTCTTAGCACCCGGTTCATCTTCCCACAAATTCATCATGGCAACATCAGCATCTTTTGGGAAAGTGACAGATGACTCCGACTTAACTTCATCGACCAGGTAGTCCATTGGGTTGAACTCATTACTAGCCACATCTTCTTCGGGACCTGGCGATTCTGGGTATGGAGCAAGACCCACGTTGTTGTATGGGTCGTTAGCTATGAGATCGTGGAGGTAGGAGGAGAGGTTCGGTTGAAATGGAACAGGTTCAGGCCAGTTGTAGGTCACCGTCTGTGGTTGATATTCTTCTGCAAACAGCATGGGTATAGAGAAGGTATCTAAAGGATCATTCCAGGCCAAGAGTTGGTATTCATTCGGAATTGGATTCCATTCCCATTCAGGCATCTCTGGCAAGTTCCCATTTTGACTTTCGAACATCATGTATAGAGAAAACCCATCCAGAGGGTCAGCATGAATGTTTTGCCAATCAACCTCCCATTCTGGCTCAAAGAACGGATTTACGTCTTCTTGGAAATTGGCGACTTCAAACTCCTTCCAATCGGCAATCAAATCTCCCCAATCCCAAAGGTAACAGAGGGCAGTTTCTTCGGGAATTTCCACAACAGGCTTTGGTTCGGTATCGGGGATGATGAAAGAGATGGGATCAAAGTCTTGGCTTTTGGCTTGGGTGATTTGGTTGATATGGAAGGGGGTATTATGTTGTGGCATGGGATTTGTCATGGTGTTTGGTTTGTCAGAAGGAGGGGTATCAATGACTTTATTGTCGATGAGGTTTTGAATCTCATGACGGAGATGGATACAGTTGTCAGTGGTATGGCCATGCATTTGGTGGAAATCGCAGTAGACGTTCTGGTTTAGGTTGGGTGGAATGTTCTGTGGTGGCTGAAGAGGATTCAGCACTCCTACTTCAGTAAACTTTTTGAGCAAGGCGGATCTAGGAGTGCTAAATTGGGTAAAGACTCTTTGTTGGGACTTTGGTTTTTCAGAAATTTGGTTTACTTCTGCCGGTTTGGTGGATGGAGTTCCAGCTTGATTGGAATTCCCAAAGAGGATATTGTTGTTTCCTGAATACACCCTTTTGGGCTTCGCTCCTGATTCCTTCTTTTCCAGTGTACCGTCTCGCAGAGCCTCCTCTACAGCCAAGCCTGAGTCATAGAAAGTTTCGAAATTTGGGGCTGCCTGGGAGAGGACCATGTATGGGGCAAAAGAGTTTGGTAGGTTCTTGGTGATGATCCTTATTTGTTCTTTTAAGTCCGGTTTGCTTTGCATTTGAGCGGCTTTAGCCCTCCAACGTTTTACAAAGTCAGCGAAACCTTCTTTCTCACCCATCTTGGTGCTCTCTAGTTCCCTCGTGGTCATTTTTAGATCGACATTGAAATCGTATTGAGCTACAAACGCCATCCCAATGTCTTCCCAAGTCCTTTTCTTGGTGGTTCCAGGGTAAGAAACCATTGCAAGGCTGGCCCCGATAGGGATTCGTGAAATAGCTGGGCCATGGCTTCCTTTTCGATTCCCCTCATGGTGAGTGAACCAACATACCCTTGGAGGTGAGCTTTTGGATCTCCAGTACCGTCAAACTTTGCGAAATCCACGCCCTTAAACTTTTCTGGTAACTTAGCGTTGGGGAACAAGCACAATTTGTTCATGTCAATCTCTCCTCTCCCTAATCGCTTATTTTCTTGCATAGATTCTTCCAACTTACCAATTTTAACCATAAGGGCGGCTAAATTGGGATCGATTGCTGGCGTGTCTTTGGCTGGCGTCTCATCCTTGGGTATGTCAGTTTTAACTAAAAGCTTGTCACAAACCTCCTGCATAGACTCCATTATCATATTCATGTCGCCTTTCATGGATGCGACCGAGGCTTTGAGTTGCGTATCCATCCCAGCAAGGGATTGCCTAAACTGAGCATCCATGGTGGCCATGTTCTGCCTAAGCTCTTCTACCCCATTTCCTTGGTCAGCCATTGGAAAGGGATTTTCAAGTGACAGAGGCTCCTGTATTGTCGGGCTTGGCGGAACTGCTAATGACGACTGGCCTTCCTGTTCTATGTGGACCTCAACCAGTTGGGTTTCTTCCAGGGTACCTATGCGAACCAATCTTCGAGACGGACGAAACCAATTGGGTAAAGCCTCTTCTTTTTGCAGGTGTCCAATGTTTCTGAACTTGTAACAAGGCAAAAGGGAACAACTCAGAATCCGCCCCGAGTGTCTGTCCTACCTTCTACGTGCCTCCTAGGTCCTAAAACCTACCGTGACTCGAGTTTCACTTGGGGCATTTGTACAGAAGATTTCTGGCGGTCAGGTAGGTACTGTCAGGCAGGTTAAATTCTGATCGTTTCGGAACCAGAGCCAATCTCCTTATCTTGACCATCCGAGACAGAGCAATGTGACAGTCAGAATCCAAATATGCACACCTCCAAGGTTAATCCCATGTCAAGGGAGCCGTTCGGGCACAGCAAACACCGGAGGTATCAAAACCCCCATGGATTTATAGTCTCCTAGACTGACCGAAAAGTCCTAAAGAATTCTAAGGGAGCCCAATCCTCTAGCCCGCAAGATGCAATGATGTGTGAATGACATGTATGTACAGAAAAGAAAAACACATAAACAGGATATATCACATAAGTCCTAACCATGGGTTCCTGTCCTAGTTGGGAAGGTTCTATGGTTATGTACAAGTGCAAAGGCCGGTTTTGGTTCCAGAAGGGTTCCCCGGACTAGAGCCAAGATGTACTACCCCATGTCAAGTGTATTGCAAGACAATGGTCGAACAGCACGATGGCCCATCATAGTCGAGGGTTGCTAGGCATTCCGGGAGAGCTTGTCACCGGTAAACCGGGCAAGATAGCCAGAACACGCTAGCGCGGCTTGTGCGGTGCATAGTGTGAAAGAAAGTTAAGTTTTCCAAATTGCATCAAGTCCCCCAAGTAAAATGCCTTTCAAGTTTGGCCCTCTTGATTATTCAACACTCTTTTATTCTTTTCTTTTTTTTAAAAAAAAAGCACAAGTAAAGTATTGAACAAAAGTCCCCAGCAGAGTCGCCACTGTGGGCTCCCGCGCTCGAAGTACGATTCGACAGAGTCGCCACCCGGATTTTTGAGATGGATGATCCGAGGAACCGAGGGTTTGTTTTGAAAAGAAAGGCCTTTTGATCTAGCGAAACCGTTGAGATTTTGGATCCGGGAGCCAGGTTACGAGCGGGGGAAAGTTTTGTTGAAAAGCACCACGCTCGCCCGGTGAAAACCGGTCTCTACTAAGCATTTTAAATGGGGGGATTAATACCATTCGGAAAACCTTAAGAACACATAAAGGGAAAGGGGAACAAGATAAATCATGACACGTTGCCGTGCTAGTGGTGCTTGCTGTACAGAGATGATAAAGATGTCATGGCGATAATATAAACAAGAAAGATATACAAACGGACGGTCTGGATCACCATCTCCCGTCAGGCGGCATACCACTTTACAACGCGCGGCTTACTGATACGCCGTGCGTGGTTCTGATCTCGATACCAATTTTTTATCATTTTGAAAAGCTTCGCACGGTGTACCCATTACATCGCACGGTGTTATTTTAAAACTTCAGACAGCTCACAGTCGTCAGATTATCTCAGATCTGCACCATTCTTTCAAGCCATGAATAGAAAACCATTTTTGATATGTTTTGCTTGTTTTGAGAAAGATCTATGGAGTTTAAAACATGGCTTGTAGATATGGTCTCATTTTGGGACTGCTTTTGGTATACAGAAAAGATCCAACAACAGGCGATTGTGATCCGGACAGTTTGAACAAGAAAACAATAGAGTTTTGAAATGCCGTGCGTGCAAGTCTACTACACCGTGCGACGCTTCAAAGCGCCGCGCGGCGTAGCACACTTCTGCACAGAACACTGGTTTTGTTTTGTAAATGAGGTTTTGGGTCAAATCCTAACCAAAAGGGTTAGGCCTGAGGACAGAAAGGTCCCCTCAGGGCCAGGATAGAGCCTAGCCCAAGGAAACTTGGTTTTTACCTTTGATCTTGAGCTTGAATGAGTATTGATGAAGGCGGATGGACGTCGGAAGGTTGGAAAAGAGAATAGAAGTGTGGATGTGTGTAGTGGATGGGTGTATTGGGTGGTTGGGGTCTCAAAGTTAGTAAGGAACTAACTTCAATGGTGAAGAGAAAAATGGAGTAAAAGAACCTAGAGAATGTCTTTTGAGAACAACATTCTCAAGGCTTGGAAATGGGAAAGTGGGTGTGAAAGCAAGAAGAGAGAGAAATGGTATAATAGTGATCAAGGGCCCTTTTCCCTTGAGTGGAGGGGTGTATTTATAGGCAAGAGCCTTGGATTTTGAATTTCAAAAGTTGGAGGTATTTTCTGCGCGGGCCAGAAGTGTGCTTTCGGCTGAGCCGTATTGCAACTGTGGCTCAAATAGGCGTGGCCGACAGCTTTCTGAGCCAGTCAGAACTTTACCTAAAATGCCGTGCGGCTAACTCCATGAACACGTGCGGCGTATTAAATTTTGATACGCCGTGCGGTTTAGAGATGTCACGCGCGGTATTACAGGCTTGCTCCAGGGCTTTCGGGCTTTCTCTGGGCTTTTTCTGGGCTTTTGGGTTTGTTTGGGCTTTTGGGTTGAGGATCTGTTTGGTTTTAAGGGAGTCCTTCATTCAAGCTCGCAAAGGTTCCGTTTCCTTTATTTCATCATCGGGGTGAACAAAGACCCTTCGAGGTCCGGATTGGGGTGTCTACAGATGGCCTACAATTGGCCCGATACTGCTCCATTTCAACCGAATCCCTCCTACCTCCATGACCTCATCGCCAATGATCCATACAACAATGTGGGTCTTGCTCCGTATCTAGAACCGCCAGGGCCAGAAGAAGATGTGGCTAGTAATGAGTTCGACCCGATGGACTACCTGGTAGATGAAGCTAAATCAGAGTCATCCGTTACTTTCCCGAAGGACGCTGATGTCGCCATGATGAATTTGTGGGAAGATGAACCAGGAGCTAAGACAAATCTGTGGGGAAATACGGAGATCATCAACATAAAGGTGGGAAATGAGGAATGGACCGTAAACAGGGCGGTGGCAGAAGCTGAGAAAAATGGAAGCCCGAGGATCTGTGGGAAGATCTGGTTATGGTCATCGCTGATTTGGCTGCCAACCTCCGAGACACCACTATTGGAAACAAGCGCAAGGCCCTTGCTGATTTGTGGAATGAGGAGTCCAAGTACCAACAGATTGGTCAATTGACCAGGAGTGGTCGAATCTATCAACCCCCTAATCTTCAAATCGGAGAATCTTCCAACCCTCCAGCTCCACTGACCAAAGAACCCTTTAACCCGTTCGTTACCCCAATCAAAAATACTTTCCAACCCTTTGCCCCACCAACTAAAGAGCCTCCTCGCCTTGAGAAAAATCCGGAAGGAATGATCAAGTGCCAACTTGAACAGACTCAAGCCAAAATGTCTGTTTGGGACGTGCTCGTTCACTCCACCCGCCATCGCGAAGGACTCATTCAAGCCGTCTCTCACCTGAAAGTTCCTTCCGCCATAACCCCTGATGAACTCGTAGCGCTCATCAAAACCATACCCGTCAAACATGCTATCACCTTCACTGATCGAGATTTACCTGCTGAAGGGACTGATCACAATCGGCCACTCCATATCACTCTGAAATGCCACAGAAAATGGGTACCGGTGATCTTGATTGATAATGGGTCAGCAATCAATGTTTGTCCACTCCGTGTTGCCTATTGCCTGGGGTATAAAAATAATGATTTCTCTCCATCGGAAGTCAAAGTCCGGGCATATGACAACACCCGTCGAGATGTGATTGGAACCTTCATGCTTCCTATGACTTTCGGACCTTACCAAACGGAGGTGGAGTTTCATGTGGTAAACATTTGTAGACACCCCAATCTGGATCTCCCAATTGTTTTACTTTGTTTTACGGTTTTCTTGTTTCCCCGATGATGAAATCGGATCAAACGAGCTAGGATTGGGGATGGATTGAGCTTGGAATGCTTAGAACCCTGCTTGAACCTTTTGAACCCCTCTGAACCTTCGGTCAAACCCTAGGGTCAGATTTGACCATCGCGCGACCCTTCATGTTCCTCGCGCGATACTCAGCTTGCCAGGTGTGGTCAAAGTCAAACTGTTGACTGTTGACCCTCGCGCGATGGTTCCCTCCTGTCATTATCACAGAATCTAGCTGGACTTGTGATGATTGTGTGTCACATGGGCCGGAACCCCGTTTTCCTCAGCTGAACAGGGTTCTGGCAGGTTACACCCTTACACCCTCACAACCACTCTCACTCACCTTGTTGGCTAGCCTATCCACCAAGTTGTGACCAGCCTTGTTGGCTGGTTGCAAAGCCAAGTTTGGCCACCACCCCTCCCAACCTCTTCCCCTATAAATACCCCCACTAGTCTTCCATGTTAAGGCTTCAAAAAAAATCATTAAGAAGTCTAATTACTCTTCACAAGGCAATCAAATCCCTAGCACAAAGTTACTAATCTAAACCGCTTCCTAGTCTTCTAATTAAGTGTTCTACACTCACACTTAGTCAAAGGACTTCACCATTCAATCCAATCCATTTCCAAACCCTTTCCAAGCAAAGGTGTAATGTTTGGCCTGTTTCTATTTTGATCCCTGAGGGGGGCTGACAGGGCCAAGGCTGGTAATTAATACCATGTCCTGGTCCTAAAGCCAGCAGAGTTACAAGAATCCGTGGTAGCCAAACCCTCGTGCGATGGTCCACAACACTCGCGCGACACTTGTGTCAGCAAGAGAATGGACCTCGTGGGGAAGGGATGCTAGCCCTTTACTATTTTAAAATATTGGCATGCCTGTTGTACTTTATTTTGATTTTTAGATCACTGTTATGCATGCAAAAATAAAATACAGTAGCTTAGTTATTTGTTTTGAATAGCATGGAATGCCCTTGGGTCACCCTGGATCTGTCTCAGGACCCCAAGCATGCAAAGCAATTCCTTGAAGTCCAGTCAGGAATGTCGCGCGAGACTCCCTCTCTGTCGCGCGATAATTCTGTTTATTCCAGGGATGGCCCTTGCATGGGTAACTAGGCCCTTGGCCTCCTTTTTTATCCCCCACTGTTTAGGGGTAATCCCTTTATTCAGTTCCATCTTCAAGCTATTGTAATAATTAGTATTTTTACAGTCCTTTGATAAACTGCTTGGTTTGCCTCCTGGGTGTGCACTGGTCCTTCCAGAGCCCAGAAGAGGATGAAATTGAAACTGTGGTGAAGTGACAACACTCGCGCGAGGGTTCGTGTGTCTCGCGCGATCGTTTGCTTGCATGCAGATTTGTTCATGCATGCAAGTTGGCCATCGTGCAGGGCAAATCTATCCCAAGCCTAGTTTTGGCATCTGATCGCTGTTTTAAGTCCATCTCATCTATTACTCATCATGCCGTCCATCCATGCTATCATTTGATCACATCCTGCAAATTATTACAGTTTTAATCCCCGATTAACTGTTCCCCCGCCCTAATTGGCTAAAATTAATTAAAAGAAGAAGAATCACAAAAGTTTTCATAAAAATGCCTAAGTAGAGACCGATCTCCGGATTGGGCGAGAGGGGTGCCTTAAAACCCTTCCCCTCTCGTAACCTGGCTCCCGAACCCAGATATGGTTATGACGGACTGGTTTCCTTAAACTTTTTCAAACGAACAGCGCGGCAGGTGCTTCGAAATAGGTTCCTTGAGTGTCGGACCCTCAAAAACTCAAGTGGCGACTCTGTATTTTTGAGCGCTTGCCATAGGCAATCGCGCTCCCTCGATTTTTCGAAAAAGGGCCGCAACGGCGGGAAGGAACGAAATCCTTTCTCTCCGAAGGGCATGCTGCCCACAACATTCCCGCTTCTTTCAATCTACTGCTGGGTAGACCTTGGATGCATCGGCCTGACATCATGGCAGTTCCTTCAACACTACATCAGAAAATTAGACTGGGACTTGAGACTGGGATGCTCACCATTCACGGAGACTCCGGGATTCACGCTCCCGTTGAAGACAATACCCCACTCTTGGAAATACAACACGGAGAGGAATACATTGCTTTGGGTGGCTTTTCGCTTGACACCCCTAATTCTGTTTTCACTGTCAAGATTGATGACGACCTCGTCATTAGTAATGTTGTCATAAAGATAATAAAGAAAATGTCTTACATGCCAGGTTTGGGGTTGGGAAAGAATCTCCAGGGGCCAGCGCAATTTGAAGAATCCGGAACTTTAACCCGCATAACAGGCTTGGGATACCACCCTTCTGAGGATAGGAAAGAAAAGAAGGGAGACAGATTGGAGGACTATTTTGTCAAAGAAGAGGCAAAACAGATTTATCAAGGGCAGCCGGAACCATTCTGGGACAAAGAAACCAACACCTTCCTGCAGGGTTTGAGATATTCGCTAATGATGTTTGGCCAGAATGTGATGAATTGGAAGCAATAATCAAACAAGCAAAGATGGCTGATTGGGTTGAAACATTTGCCATGGGTAGCCTGGCAACCTTATTCGAGGAAGACGAACCATTGGGTATAGCCATGGAAGCAGAAGTGCAGGTGCTGGGGCAGGAGGCCCCCGAAGACCCGACTTCACTCATCATGGATGCTGCTGGGGATTATAAGAACTGGACTTTCATACCAAGTGCAATTAGTCATGAGGCTGAATCTGAATCCTCTGAGTCCTCTGAGTCTTCTGAGTCTGTCGAGTCTGTTGAGTCTGAGTCGGTGCCTCTTGGCCCAACTCCTCAGAGTCTGTATTTTGAATTTGAGTCTACCCATGTGTATGGTGCCCCCGAGGCCTCCGCTTATGATGAAATAAACGAATCTGGTTCCGCTTACTTCCCTGACTTTGAAATAAATTGCGTTGACCCCGATGATGAAGAGATCGATTTCGATGGGGAAATCCCCAAAGAGATTCGGTCCCTAATCGAAAGGGAAGACGAAAGGCATGCTCAGCCTGTAAAAGAAGAAGTTGTTTCAATAAATTTGAGGGACGAAGGGAATCCCCGAATGGTGCAGATCGGTTCCGCACTATTAGAAGAAGAGTGCCAGGCTCTCGTAAGTTTGCTGAAAGAATTCGAAGATGTTTTTGCATGGTCACATGCTAATATGCCCGGAATCGATCCTGAAATCGTGGAACACCAGATTCCCCTCTATCCTAACGCAAAACCAGTAAAACAAAAACTGAGACGCATGAGGCCCGACTGGGTACTTAAAATAAAAGAGGAGGTAACCAAACAGATCAATGCTGGGTTCCTAATGGTAACTAAATACCCCCAGTGGGTCGCAAATATTGTTCCCGTTCCAAAGAAGGATGGCAAAATCAGGATTTGTGTGGACTTCAAGGACCTAAACAAAGCTAGCCCCAAGGATGATTTCCTTTTGCCGCACATTGACACCGCGGGACATGCTTTACTTTCTTTTATGGATGGTTTCTCAGGGTATAACCAGATCCTCATGGCCCCGGAAGACTGAGAGAAAACCACATTCATCACCGAGTGGGGAACTTATTGCTATCGGGTCATGCCTTTTGGGCTGAAGAACACTGGCTCCACCTATCAGCGAGCTGCTATAACCTTGTTACACGATATGATTCATAAAGAAGTGGAGGTTTACGTTGATGACATGATCGTTAAGGCAAAGGAGCGGAAAGGCCACTTACCTGCGCTCAGAAAGTTCTTCGAAAGGATAAGGAGGTGGATGCGCCTCAATCCGGCTAAATGCACATTCGGAGTCACTACAAGGAAAATGCTCGGGTTTATGATCACTACTCGCGGCATCGAAATCGATCCATCAAAGATTAAGGCCATTCTAGAAATGGAACCACCGCGGACAGAGAAGGATGTAAGGAGTTTCCTCGGCAAAGTGCAGTTCATCAGCCGATTTATTGCAAAACTGACTTCAACGTGTGAACCCATATTTCGCCTGCTCAAGAAAGGAACACCATTTGTATGGGACGACAGATGTTAACAAGCCTTCGAGGCCATCAAAGCCTATCTAAGGAATCCACCAGTCTTGATGCCACCAGAACCAGGAAAACCTTTGATCCTATACTTGTCAATCACTCCGTCTTCCATGGGGTGTATGCTGGCACAGGAAGGAGACGATGGGGTTGAAATAGCTGTCTACTACCTCAGCAAAAAGATGGTCGGATCCGAAAAACGCTATACTCCATTAGAAAAGACGTGCTGGGCGCTCGTTTGGGCTTCCAGAAAGTTTAGACATTACATGTTGGCCTACTCGGTAAGGTTGATATCCCGAATGGATCCTTTGAAGTACTTATTTGAGAAGCTGGCACTTACGGGAAGAATGGCATGATGGCTATTGATGCTGGCGGAATTTGAATTAAAATATGTTACCAGAAAGTCGGTAAAAGGAAGAGTTGTCGCTGAATTCCTTGCCGATTGCCCAGTCGAAGGAGGGGAAGATGCTGAATTTGAGTTCCCGGATGAGGACATAATGACCGTGACCGAAGACGTGTGGCGGTTATATTTTGATGGAGCGGCCAATCAGAAAAGATTTGGAATCGGTGTGCTATTGATTTCGCCAGATGGATCGCATATCCCACTTGCATTCAAGCTTAACTTCGAAGTCACCAACAATCAAGCAGAATACGAAGCTTGTATTGTAGGTATGGAAGCAGCCATTGAAATCGGTATAGAAAAATTAGAAGTCGTGGGAGACTCAAATTTGGTGGTCTTTCAAGCAAACGGTGATTGGAAGGTCAAGGAAGAGAAGTTAAAGCCATACCATCAAGACCTCGAAGATCTCATTCCCCATTTCAATAAAGTAACCTTCACTCATGTCCCGAGACTCAGAAACCAATTCGCTGATGCCTTGGCAACATTGGCCTCCATGGTCGAAATCCCTGTCGGTGTAAAGCTAAGGCCAATTGTGATCGAGCAAAGGGACACCCCGGTGTATCAGCACGTCATGGTCATCAGCGAGCCCGAAGATGGTCACCCTTGGTTTTATGATATCTGGAGATTCGTGGAAAGGGGAGAGTACCCCGCCGAGGCTAGCAAGAAAGACAGAATCGCTATTCGGAGAATGGCAGCTCAATACATCATTTGTGGAGGAAACCTATACCGAAGATCTCACTGTGGTACCCACAAGCTGTGTATTCATGGTGAGGAGACAAAAAGAGTGATGGAGGAAGTTCACGAGGGCGTGTGCGGTCCTCACATGAATGGTATGATGCTTGCCAAAAAGATTTTGAGACAGGGCTACTTCTGGTCAACCATGGAGACAGAATGCGTGGAATATGTACGACGTTGTCATAAGTGCCAGATTCACGCTAACATCACGCATGTCCCACCGCATGAACTACAGCAAACGATCTCGCCGTGGCCTTTCTCAACGTGGGGTATCGATGTCATCGGAAGGATTGTGCCAGCAGCCTCTAATAGCCATAAGTTCATCCTAGTGGCTATTGATTACTTCACGAAATGGGTGGAAGCAGCCTCGTATGCAACCCTGACCGCAGTTCAAGTCGCGCACTTTATCAAGCAAAACGTCATCTATCGGTATGGGGCCCCACAGGCATTTGTGTCCGATAATGGGGTTCATTTCAAAGGCCAGGCCAGCCAGGGAAGTCTTGGATGAATTCCAGATCCAAGTACATAAATCAACAACCTATCGACCGCAGACCAATGGGGCCGTGGAAGAAGCCAACAAAACAATCAAAACCATCCTAGAAAAGACCATTCAATCTGCGAGAAGTTGGCATGAACAACTACCATTGGCATTATGGGGATATCGCATATCTGTACGTACACCAACAGGGGCAACCCCGTACTCCTTGGTTTACGGTATGGATGCTGTACTTCCCATAGAGTTAGAGGTTCCATCCCTCCGAACTATGATTGAATGCAATGTCCAAGAGGCAGACTGGCTGAGCAACCGATTTGAAGAACTAATGCTGTTCGATGAGCGCCGTTTAAGGGCACTTTACCATATTCAAGGATATCAAAGGAGAATTGCGCGCGCAGTCAACAAAAAGGTAAAACCCAGGGACTTAGCGGAAGGCGACATGGTTTTGAAGGAAATTCGGGCACCAGTCTATGATCCACGAGGGAAGTTCCGACCAAAATGGTCCGGGCCTTATATCATCAAGACTATCCTATCTGGAGGAGCTACGCAACTCATTGACCTGGACGGAAACGAATTCTCAACCCTGGTCGACCTCGATCAACTCAAGCGCTATTACCCCTGAGAGAAGCTCGTTGGGCTAAAAGCTGCAAAGGCAGCCAGTCCCAAGCAAAAATTAGAGCAAAAGCCTGCTAGGATGAAAACCCGCAAGGGCATCTTAGGCAAAAGTTAAGGCATACAATGAGCGAGCTCGCTAGACCGAAAACCCGAAAGGGCGGTACTAGGCAAAAATTAGAGCGTAAAAGGAGAGAGTCAAAACTAGAGTGAACCCTATCCTTGAACTACGTCATGACCTGATTCCTTTACCAAAAAGGATACGTAGGCATTCTCACTATGAGACCCGGTCATAATCAATCAAAACGAAATCCAGGTTGACAGAATTCAGAAAGGCAAAATCAGAGAGGGGGAGACCCTCTGTAACTCACTTTATTGAGACAACTGCTTCTAATACATAAGGCTGAGCATGATTTTTGAAAATAAATGTGCAATACAATAAAAGGGGGTCCATTATTTATTCAAACGGTCAGGATAGTAAGGTCGAGTCAGTTTCCCTGGGCTCCTACCCTTGCAGCAATGTCCCTCCTGAGCCATTTCCTGTAACTCCCACGCACTGCCACAGATGGATAAGGATGAGCATCAGTCACCTCGCGAGACCTCCAGAATCGCTGGTAGTTGCAAAGAGCCGAATGGCAGAAGAAAGGCAAAACTACATCCACCAGGACCTCTGCAGGAATCTCCTGTCTCAAACCAAGCTGACGCTGAATCCGATAGGGGATGTAGAAAGTAAAAGCCTCTAGACCAGCAAGAACCACCCACTGAGGACCCATATAGTGTACAGTCATAGGAGGAAGGTCAAGCCATGAGCATCTCCAAGAAATAGTCTCAGCCCGCTGACGTTTGAAGAAGTTGACCCACTCAGAAGCTCGCCTGTCTGCAAATTCGAAGCACCGAGAGGACAATAACCTAGCCTCATACACCAAGTTGCCAGGAGGGAAAGTCAGCACATTCATCTTGTCACAAAGCCAAATCTGCCAAAGAGAGAAAACAAGTGAGAAACCGTAGAAAGCCAAGCCAAACGTTGAAGAAAAATGAGAAAAGCTTGAAAGAGGAAAGATGAGGCGAAAACCAACCTGTAAGAGAAGGGGGCTACCTCCAAAAGTCTCGGTCTCTCCAGAACGAACCTTGTCCAAGCCCATCAATGTCTCAGCCAAAACCATTGGAATCACATCCTTCTGAGCTCCAATCTGCACTGCGATGCTGACCAACGCCGAGCTAGCATGACCAGTGGAAGGAACCAAGAAGTAAGCGGCAAGTAAGCACATGCAAAGAGTGGTCATACGCCGAGTATGGTAGGTAGTGTCCGCTAGGTTGCCAAGAGGAGAGAACATCTCAATAAGGCGCATCATGTTGAGGTGACCGTTGCTAACCAAGTAACGAGCAACACCGTCATTCAACCCTAGAGAGGCAGCAAGAACCTTGGACATGTTCTAGCGCACAGGAGGGACAATGAGCTCTCCAGAGCCAAAGCCGCCAAGATAGGCGCGAAACTCTTCGATTGTGGGGCAAAGCTCTTGTTCACCGAAGCGGAATACGTGCACCTCTGGGTCCCAAAGACTTGTGGCAGCCCTCAAGAGCTCGGGACGAAGGCGGATGTTACAAAGGTATCTCATGGAGTAGAGACCATGCGCCCGAAAGTTGAGCCAATCAACCCCCTCCATGGAAATCAACCATGGTCGAAGTGAACCGGTGAGAGAAAGAGCCGTTGGGAGGAGGTGAAGGTTGGAGGAAGGTGAAAGACTAGGAAAGATATGGTTAGTATGAGGCCTAAGGCTTGAATTTATAGGAGGGATAGAGGAGACAACTTCAACTTTCAAAAGCGTCTTGGGTTCCAAAAGTGTAAATTTTCCATGAGTCTTACATAGGGAAAAGCTTGGTCATGCCCTAAAAGAACAAAGCAGACATGCACTGGCTCGGAAATGTTATAGAATAGGTCAAACTTCAACCTTTGTGCAATCTGTCTTGGGAAGCAGCAAATGGCAGAATATCAGGAAAAACGTGCCGCACGGCATAATGGAGTAACGCGCGGCGTAATATAACCAAGGGAAAACCACGGCATAACACGGATACGCCGCGGGATCAGGTGAAACCACGCGCGGCATTTCGAAGCCCCGCGCGGCATATCAAGTCTGCATTTCTGCAAACTTTGACAGCAGAGGTTTGAAACCAATTCGAGGCACTCGTAGGCATCACCACCCCCCAGAGCACACTTCAATGGGTATTTGGGACTTCGGGGAAGTTCCGCTTCGAGTCAACTCTCAAAATTCAACGTAATGGCACCAAAAGTCGATAAAAACCCGTTTCTTAAGCCGTGTCAAGGTATCGAAGTCCGTTTCAAGTCGTTCCAAGCTGATCTTTCGAGTCTCACAGGTCATAATGGTCAAAAGTGACCTGGTCCAAGTTCCGTTTAAGGGTCAAAGTCAAAATTTGAGAATGTCACCCTCCAAAGTCAACGTTTTCTTGCTTTTCAAGCAATTTTCAAGCAGTTTTCAAACGAGAGCTCGGGTTTTCTAGTCACGTGTCGAATGTTAAAGGTCGTTATTGATACACAAGAATCCACGATAGGGGCATTTTTGTAAATTCTAGTACAAAGTGTCAATTTTTCAAGAATTATTCATTTACCTTCTTTAATTTTTATTCCAACGTATTGACCTATGTCCCAACATGCTGTTCATCATGAAGCTTGAAGTTCATTTCAATTTATGGCCAAAGACTAGTTGCATGCATTGGCTAATGTTTCCGTTATTAAATCTTCTTTCTACAAATGACAATAAAGGAAATTGAATGGCATAAACATTTAAAGAACAAACTTTTCTATATATAATCTCCAAAGTATCCATGAGTCGAAGTACAAGAAGGCGTGCAACCCCAATGCTCAAAGTCCTATCTATTGAGGGTAAACAGGCACCCTTCCAAAAAGAAGCACGCAGGCTCCACAAAAAGGCAAAAGCAAAACGAACAAAAGAAGGAGCTCAGCTCTCATCCTCGTCCTCACCCTCCTCATTGTCCTCCCCAGAGGCCTCCTCCGCTTGGGAACTGGCCGCCTCCTGAGTACCCGTCACCCTGGGTACAGTGCTCCCTGAGGAGTCCTCCAGGTCAACGTCCGTGGGCTCCTCAGTCTCGTCGGAGACGTCTATAGGCTCGTCCTCCTCTCCCCAGAAAGCCGCGGCCTCTTCGACGGAGGCTCCTCCCGAGAGCCAGCAGAGGAAGCTTGTGGCGCTTGCATGCGCACAGACTTCCTGCACAGCCCACGTGAAGCCCCTCCTCCAGCCTGCAATAACATGACATTCATCATTTGCATTATAATCATAGTATAGGCAATAAGGAGTAAAAGCAAAGGGCTTGAAAGCTTTACCATCGTCCCGCCAGCGCGGAGAAGCACCTCTAGGGCATGGCCCATGGCGTACTACCTCACCAACTGCTCCAGGCCCATCATGGCCTCCGCCATCTCCCTCACATACTCCGGAGTCGCCTGCACAATAGGCAAATTGATTAGAATATACAGTGGTAATAGCAAGTGCACGCAAAAGGCGAAAGAATACGTGTCATACCTGAGCAAGAAACTCCGGAACTGCACCCGTGGGACGTGGCACCACCACTACACCAGAAACCCCCTGGGCAGTCGTCACGTCCACGGTCCAGGAGAGTCGGGGCAAGCTGACCCCACTCGGACCTGCATCGTCGCCCTGACCACCACCACCACTCTCGCGCCCTCTTTCTCTTCCTCTCCCTCATCTCCTTCCTCGTCCACCTCTACCGCCTGCACCACGTGACGCTCGAAGCGTCGCCTCCCAAGCAGCGGCTCGCACCCCGAAGCTCGGCATCAAGTACCGAGCCCGGTACTCAGAGTAGTCAACGCCTGCCCGGAAAAGCGGCCCCAGCTCAGGGTCCGGTCGCACGAACAGCTCGACCTCCTCCCTGGTGTACAAACTCGTCCTCTGCACCAGAGCAGGAAGGGGACCAGGGACTCAAAAAATGTCTAGCCTCAACGACTGACGTGACACCTGGTCGCCTAGGTACCACTGCCAGCCGTAAGGGGACTCGAGAAGTGCCCTCCCCCTCGTCACCTCCCTACTCCGAACTAAGTAAGGGAGCTCGCAGCGGTCCCACACACGCCAGCGAACCTGCAATCAATGATATACAACATGAGCATGATACTTGAATGGAACTATCAACAAATAGAAGCATGCAAGGTGTAAGTCATACCCTGTCAGGACGCAGCTCGTCCAGAAAGAGGCGGTAGGCGTTCAGATCGCCCTTCCCCTTCTTCACCCCCCGGAACTCCTTAGACCAACGCAGAGCCCGGGGAAGTATTGTGTCGCTAGGGCAGGAGGTCTCGGGAGGGTACATGTCCAGTACCTCGTACGTCCACAGCTGCGGAATTAAACATCAATGATTAGCACAGAATATGGAATAAGTAAATGGAAAGACAAATAAGTGCAAGAGAAGTTTGAAACGTACCTCCCAGACTCTCCAGTAGCCGCCGAGGCTCTTCCCCACTCCTAGGGAAAGAGACCCCATGAAGGCGTAGCACGCCCCCAAAGCCGCACCGCCCCAGTCAAAACAGACTATCTCCCCGACGTCCCTCAAGGCCGGTAGGAGCGAAAGGTGTACTCGGTTGCGTCTGTTGGGAAATAGGGACGCACCGAGCAAGTACAACATGAAGCACCACGCCATCTGCTCTTCCTGCACCCTGTCAGTCGGAAGCTCCTCCGTCCGAAACTCCAAGAGCTGGGCGTACTGGGCATCCTCCCTCTCTACCCTTAGCACGTACCCCAGCATCTCCCGCTGGAACACTGCACTCCTCCCTGTAACAGCATCGTAGGGGATAGGGTCGCCCCCAACCCTCAAACCAGTGATCGCCGCAAAGTCCAGCGGCGTCACCGTCAGCTCACGGAAGAGGAAGTGGAACGTATTCGTCGTGTCCCACCACCTCTCGGCAAGTGCTCTCACCACCTGGCGATCGTTGCTCACCCTCGTCAGCACACTAACAAACTCCCCGAAGCCCGCCTGCCTCACTATCTCCCTCACGGCCTCGGGGAGCCTCTCCCAAAACGTCGGCATGTCGGCCGCACCTCCGTAGCACGAGATGGTGATCGCCTGTTGCAGTAAATTGATAATGTTCAGCAAAACAGGTATGCTATTCAAGGCAAATGCGATATTCAAATAAGGAAATGAAAGTACGATACATTGAAATTTGAAATGCAAGTGTTTAAGGTATACCTCGTCTCGGGGCAAGGAAAGGTGCTGCTGTGGGTCCCTCAGGACCAGGGCCTTGTCGTACGAAGGCCGCTCCGGCTTGTAGGCGTCTAGAAGGGTAGGGACCACTACGTGCTGAAAGGGCACGTAGGACTCCGCCACGTAAGCTCCTCGCCCCTTCAGGGCCTCCGTCGCCTCCTCCACAACGCTCCTACGAGG
Organism: Rhododendron griersonianum; assembly: GCA_018127125.1. Classification (NCBI taxonomy): domain Eukaryota; kingdom Viridiplantae; phylum Streptophyta; class Magnoliopsida; order Ericales; family Ericaceae; genus Rhododendron; species Rhododendron griersonianum. Next base: position 25,003,033 of record CM030796.1, on the reverse strand, counting down.
GGATGTCTCACCTCCAGCAGCCTCCTCCTCTACTCCCTGTGGCCCTCCAGCGGCCCCTGCCTCTACCTCGGCCTGGAGCTCCCTCTCCCGAGCCTCAAGTAAAGCCTCTTCTAACCCCGGCACTCCCCGTAAGGTCTCGACCAGGTCGTCAAGGGACGCCACCTCTAAGTAGTCACTCAACCCTATGGGTCGTGACAACCCTGCACCCTCACCACTACCGACAAACAAAGCCGGTGTCTCCCTCTCCTCCACCAACTCCTCCTCGACAACGGGGACCTTCCCCAAGTCAGTCTGAGGCTCTCTCACAGGAGAAACCTCTGTCTCCACCTCCACTCCGTCAGGCCCGTCACTACTGTGAGCCTCCGTGGCCCTCTCCTCTAAACCAACTACGCCCTCCGCACCGCCCGTAGCCTCGTCCTCACCCCTAGACTCCACTACACCCGGAGTCTCCGTCTCCTGGTCGTAGCCGGCCAACACCCTACTACCACCGTCATCGCTGCCCACCATGGCAGCCGAGGCCATAGCCTCCTCGGCCAATGCCGTCGGGGCCAAGACCCCCATGGTCTCCGGCCCCTCCCCGGCTGTCGTACCACTCTCCGAAGTCACCGAGGCCGGTACAACCTCAACCCGCGGAGGATGATCACCCCCGGGCGTATCCGTATCATCCATGGTGTGTGAAAGAGGGAGAGAAGAGAGAGAGCAGCGAGAGAGAGAGAGATTAGCGAAAGAGAGAGAGATCAGAGAAAATGAGAGAGAGAAGGAGGGAAATTCGAACGGGTGAGCGTACTGTGTACGTCTCACCCATATATATACCCCCTCTCGAAACCGGTTCGTCTGAAATCAAAATGGACCGGGTTTGAAGATAGGTGTGCCGCACGGCATATTGAAGAGGAGTGTGCGGCATATAACGTAACTGTATGAAACTTCTCGAGTTGTCACGACGCACGGTATTTCACGTGCCACGCGCGGCATACTGGATTAGTTCGACAGTTTGGATTCTGAGGGCAGTTCCTGACAACGGCGTTTGCGTTCGAGTTTGTTCGTATATAGAAAAGCAGAAAATGGCAGACAAACAGTAGCAAGAAAGAAGGCTTTCCATTTCATAAAACCCGAGGCCACCCTCGGGACTTTCATTACATTGTTCTAAATAAAAGAGAACAAAAAAGAAAATCAGAAAAAACATCCTACTACCCTTCTTCTTCTTCTTCTTCTTCCTCTTCTTCCGGACCCTCCGCCTCAATCGTCGGATGCGTCATTTGCCCCGTCCGAACGGTCGTCGGAACCATTCGGATTCCCTTCGGAATCCTCTGCGGTATCGCTGGACAAGCACTCCGGTGCAAACCACGCGTCACTTCTGTCATCTTGCTGGTTGTACGCGAAGTCCTGCAGGTTGGACACCGCACGGCGGAGGGTACGGATGGTAAAGATCAACCTAGAGATTTGAGCAGTGAGTCGCTCAATCTCCTCTCGGTAGAAGCCGATCTCGATCTCCAGGGCTGTCACCCGCGTTGCCAAGTTGCTGTTCGCCATGGCTGATATCTCGAGAGTAACCTTTTTCTTAGAATGAGGAAGAAGGTAGAGAGACTTGAGAAAATGGTGCATTGAATGAGGCACCACCACCTTTTTAAAAGCAATTCCAGCCGACGAAAGGGCACGCCTGTATTAATGGGCGCCCTTAAACCAGCCAACTGACCTCGTAAATCGAAGGGGTGCATGGAAATTCGAAATGCCGCGCGCCACATTGAAGCCCCGAACGGCATTATGGCTCCAGAGGATCAAATTTGTTTTCTCGGAAATTGATCAACCCAGCCACCAAAATCACCTCGAAAATAAAAAAAACACCAGCCGTTTTGCGGCAGAAATCTTTTAGAACAACGTACATTAATTATGGGATTATTTGATCATTGTCCCCCGGGACTCGCACAATTTCCCGTCCCTCGAGGACTTGCCGTGTTCGCATTTGCTCGCCGTATTTGCTGAATTCGCATGTCTCGTCTCAAATCAAATTTCGCCTCCCGAGGGCTTGTCTCGTCTCAAATCAAATTTCGCCTCCCGAGGGCTCGTCTCAAATCAAATTTTTCCTCCCGAGGGCTTGTCTCATCTCAAATCAAATTTTGCCTCCTGAGGGCTCGTCTCAAATCAAATCTCGCCTCCCGAGGGCTCATCTCAAATCAAATTTCGCCTCCCGAAGGCTCGTCTCAAATCAAATTTCGCCTCCTGAGGGCTTGTCTCGTCTTAAATCAAATTTCGCCTCCCGAGGGCTCGTCTCAAATCAAATCTCGCCTCCCGAGGTCTCGTCTCAAATCAAATTTCGCCTCCTGAGTGCTCGTCTCAAATCAAATCTCGCCTCCCGATGGCTCGTCTCAAATCAAATTTTGCCTCCCGAAGGCTCGTCTCAAATCAAATTTCGCCTCCCAAGGGCTCGTCTCAAATCAAATCTCGCCTCCCGAGGGCTTGTCTCGTCTCAAATCAAATTTTGCCTACCGAAGGCTCGTCTCGAATCAAATTTTGCCTCCCGAGGGCTCGTCTCAAATTTCACCTCCCGAGGGCTTATCTAGTCTCAAATCAAGTTTCGCCTCCCGAGGGCTCGTCTCAAATCAAATTTCGCCTCCTGAGGGCTCGTCTCAAATCAAATCTCGCCTCCCGAGGGCTCGTCTCAAATCAAATCTCGCCTCCCGAGGGCTCGTCTCAAAACAAATTTCGCCTCCCGAGGGCTCGTCTCAAATCAAATTTTGCCTCCCGAGGGCTCGTCTCAAATCAAATTTCGCCTCCCGAGGGCTCATCTCAAAAACAAATTTCGCCTCCCGAAGGCTCGTCTCAAATCAAATTTCGCCTCCCGAGAGCTCGTCTCGAACTCTTATCTTAAATTTTCAGCCTCCTAAAAAGCTCGCTTTGCATTTTTCACGACACCCTACTAGCACTCAATCTTCTCAAAAGTCTATTGCATGGTTTTACTTATTGTCCTCCGGGACTTGTTTCGCTTGCGCCGTCCCAATTGAACTACGTTGGTCTGATCCCTACAAACGGGGTACGTAGGCAGCTCCACGAGCGCGACCACCATTGTCATTTCTTTGCATTTTCAAACATTTTGTCTCTGTTCAAAGACTTTAGAGCAACGGATCGGGGTGCCTATTCTTTAAGCGTCACTCGTATCAAAATAATGATATCCGAGTTACGTTAAAGAGGGACTACTGTAGACACCCCAATCCGGACCTCGAAGGGTCTTTGTCCACCCCGATGATGAAATAAAGGAAACGGAACCTTTGCGAGCTTGAATGAAGGATGCCTTCAGCCCCAAACAGATCCTCGGCCCCAAATAAACCATTAGCCCCAAACAAACCCAAAAGCCCAGAAGAAAGCCCAAAAACTCTGGACCGAACCTGTAATGCCGCACGTGACACTTCTACACCGCACGGCGTATCGAAAGTCAATACGCCGCACGCGGTCATGAGGTTAACCGCACGACATTTTGGTTAAAAGTCCTGACTGGCTCAGAAAGCTGTCAGCCACGCTTATTTGAGCCACAGCTGCAAAATGGCTCAGTCGAAAGCACACTTTTGGCCCGCCCAGAAAATACCTCCAACATTTGAAATTCAAAATCCATGGCTCTTGCCTATAGATACACCCCTCCACTCAAGGGAAAAGGGCCCTTGATCACTATTATACCCTTTCTCTCACTTCTTGCTTTCACATCCATTTTCCTATTTCCAAGTCTTGAGAATGTAGCTCTCAAAAGACATTCTCTAGGCCTTTTACTCCATTTTTCTCCTCACCATTGAAGTTAGTCCCTTACTAACTTTGAGACCCCAACCACCCAATACACCCATCCACTACACACACACATACTTCTATTTTCTTTTCCAACCTTCCGACGTCCTTCCGACATTCAAGCTCAAGATCAAAGGTAAAAACCAAGTTTCCTTGGGCTAGGCTCTGTCCTAGCCCTGAGGGGACCCTTCTGTCTTCAGGCCTAACCCTTTTGGTTAGGATCTGACCCAAAAATCCTTTTCCAAAGCAAAACTAGTTTTCTGTGCTGGGTACACTACGCCGCGCGGTGCTTTGTAGCGTCGCACGACGTAGTGGACTCACACGCGCGGCGTTTCGGTTAGCTACTGTTTTCTTGTTTAAACTGTCTGGATCACGATTGTCTGTTGTAGGATCTTTTTCTATACACCAAAAGCAGTCTCAAAATGAGACTATATCTACAAGCCATGTTTTAAACTCTATAGATCTTTTCAAACGAACAAATGCATCAAAAATGGTTTTCTACTTGTGGCTTGGAAGAATGGTACAGTCCTGAGATGATCTGATGGCTGTGGGCTTTCTGAAGTTTTAAAAACAGCACTGTGCGTTATACTAGGTATACCGTGCGAGGCTTTATAAAATGACAAGAGTCTAAGGACAAGGTCAAAACCACGCACGGCATATCAGAAGGCCGTGCGCTATAAAACAGTATGCCGCGAGGCAGAAGGTGGTGATCCAGACAGATTATTTAGACGCTTTTCTTATTTGATGTCGTCGTCATAACATCCTTTATCATTTCTGTACAGTAACCACCACTAGCACGGCAATGTGACATACTTAATCTTGTTCCCCTTTCCCGTATGTGTTTTTAATGTTTTCCGAATGGTATTAAATCCCCCATTTAAAATATTTAGTAGAGACCGATTTTCACTGGGCGAGCGGGGTGCTTTTTTTCAACAAAACCTTCACCGCTCGTAACGTGGTCCCCGGATCCAAAATCTCAACGTTTTCGCTAGATCAAAAGCCTTTTCCAAACAAACTCCCGGTTTCTCGGATCATCCATCTCAAAAATCCGGGTGGCGACTCTTCGTACGCGCCGGGCGCGGGAGCCCACAATGTATAATCCAAATACGAATTCGTAAAACTCTTCAATAACCTATAGTTTAAAAAAAAGGAAATTTCGATCGAAAATTTAAATAAAAGAAATTTTGTGTTCAATATTAATTTTTTCAGGGTTTTTCGAGAAATTCTGATTATTAACGCTGTAAAAGAAATATCAATTCTCCGCATTAACAACATGTTTTAAGTTTCGAAAAATAAAATTTTTGTTGTCGAGATTCCTATTCGAAGAGAAAAAATAGCAAACCTGATTTTGTACATGTTTCGACCAATTGTGAAGGGACCGCCGTTTTTGTTTTGTGACCGGTGATTTTATGGCTGATTCCTAACTTTTTTTTAAATTTAAAATTACCAGTAATCAAACTGCAGATATACAACTTACCAAGAACGAGGAAAACAAAACTAATCCCAAACTTCTTTATCTCCACTTTCTAAATTTTTCTTTTCAATTGTAATTGACAAATAATTTGACGTCAAAATTGTTGACTGCAAAAAGTTAGAAAGAAAACTAAATTTCAACTGCCAGGAGTCGCACCTGGAAATTTTTTAACGTATCCAGTTTATATGCTCTACAACAGATTTTGTGTTAACCTAATGCAAACTTATTGTTTTACATCTATAATCTAAATTCGAATTTGAAAAACTCTTCAACAACATAAAGTTGGAAGAAATAGGAAATCTCAATACGAAAATTCAAATTTAAGAAAATTTGTGTTCTACATTAATTTTTTCATGATTCTACAAGAAACACTTTTTTTAACAAAGCCATAACCGAAATATTAATTCTCCGCATTAACAACATCTTTTCTATTCCGAAAAAATAAATTTTTGTTGCGTGATTCCAATTCAAAGAAAAAAAAATAGCAAACCTGATTTTGTACTTTTTTAGACCAAACAAAAGGGGATCGCCGTTTATGCAATGTGAAAAGAAATTTTGTGGCTGATTCCTAATTTTTATTAAAATAAAATTAACAGTAATCAAATTATAAATATACGACTTCCTTAGAACTAAGAAAATAGAACACATCCAAAACTTATTTATCTCAACTTTCTAATATTTACCTTTTGAATTAACGTTGACAAAAAAAATCGACGTCAGAATTGTTGACCTCCAAAAGTTGGAAAAGAAAACATAATTTCCGCAGCCTGGATTCGAACTTGGAAAATTATCAACATATCCAGTTTATATGTGCTACAACGGATTTTATGTTAACATTATGCAAACTTATTATTTTATATGTCTAATCCAAATACGAATTCGTAAAACTCTTCAATAACCTACCAATTGTGAAGGGACCGCCGTTTTTTTTTTGGGACCGGTGATTTTGTGGCTGGTTCCTAATTTTTTTTTAAATTAAAATTACCAATAATCAAACTAAAGATATACAACTTAACAAGAACGAGGAAAAAACAAAAGTAATCCGAAACTTATTTATCTCCACTTTCTAATTATTTCTTTTCAAAAGTAATTGACAAAAAATTCGACATCAAAATTGTTGACTGCAAAAAGTTAAAAATATAACTAAATTTCAGTGGCAATGAGTCGAACCTGAATTTTTTTTTAACGTATCCAGTTTAAATGCTCTACAACAGATTCTGTGTTAACCTTATACAAATTTTTTTACATCTATAATTTAAATTCGAATTTTGAAAAACTTTTCAACAACCTAAATTTTGAAAAAAATAGGAAATCTCAATACGAAAATTAAAATTCAAGAAAATTTGTGTTCTACATTAATTTTTTCATGATTCTACGAGAAACACTTTTTTAACAAAGTCGTAACCGAAATATTAATTCTCCGCATAAACAACATCTTTTCTGTTTCGAAAAATAAAATTTTTGTAGTCGTGATTTCAATTCGAACAAAAAAAATAGCAAGCCCAATTTTGTACATTTTTAGACCAAACAAAAGGAATCGCCATTTCTGCAATGTGACAAGATATTTTGGGGCTGATTCCTAATTTTTATTAAAATAAAATTAACAATACTCAAATTACAAATATACGACTTCCTTATATCGAGGAAAATAGAACGCATCCAAAACTTCTTTTTTCTCAACTTTCTAATTTTTTCCTTTTGAATTAACATTGACCAAAAAATTCGACGTTAAAATTGTTGACCTCCAAAAGTTGGAAAAGAAAACATAATTTCCGCTGCCTGGATTCGAACTTGGAAAATTATCAACATATCCAGTTTATATGTGCTACAACGGATTTTATGTTAGCGTTATGCAAACTTATTATTTTATATGTCTAATCCAAATACGAATTCGTAAAACTCTTCAATAACCGACCAATTGTGAATGGACCGCCCTTTTTGTTTTGTGACCGGTGATTTTGTGGCTGGTTCCTAACTTTTTTTTAAAATTAAAATTACCAGTAATCAAACTACAGATATACAACTTACCAAGAACGAGGAAAACAAAACTAATCCCAAACTTCTTTATCACCACTTTCTAATTTTTTTCTTTTCAATTGTAATTGACAAATAATTCGACGTCAAAATTGTTGACTGCAAAAAGTTAGAAAGAAAACTAAATTTCAACTGCCAGGAGTCGAACCTGGAAAAGTTTTAACGTATCCAGATTATATGCTCTACAACAGATTTTGTGTTAACCTTATGCAAACTTATTTTCTTACATCAATAATCTAAATTCGAATTTGAAAAACTCTTCAACAACATAAAGTTGGAAGAAATAGGAAATCTCAATAGGAAAATTCAAATTTAAGAAAATTTGTGTTCTACATTAATTTTTTCAAGATTGTATGAGAAACACTTTTTTTAACGAAGCCGTAACCGAAATATTAATTCTTCGCATAAACAACATCTTATCTGTTTCGAAAAATAAAATTTTTGTTGTCGTGATTCCAATTCGAAGAAAAAAAATAGCAAACCTGATTTTGTACTTTTTTAGACCAAACAAAAGGGGATCGCCGTTTAAGCAATGTGACAAGATATTTTGTGGCTGATTCTTAATTTTTATTAAAATAAAATTAACAGTAATCGAATTATAAATATACGTCTTCCTAGGAACTAAGAAAACAGAACACATCCAAAACTTATTTATCTCAACTTTCTAATATTTACCTTTCGAATTAACATTGACAAAAAAACTCGACGTCAAAATTGTTGACCTCCAAAAGTTGGAAAAGAAAACATAATTTCCGCTGCCTGGATTCGAACTTGGAAAATTATCAACATATCCAGTTTATATGTGCTACAACGGATTTTATGTTTGCCTTATACAAACTTATTATTTTATATGTCTAATCCAAATACAAATTTGTAAAACTCTTCAACAACCTACCAATTGTGAAGAGACCGCCGTTTTATTTTTTGTGACCGGTGATTTTGTGGTTGGTTCCTAATTTTTTTTTAATTAAAATTACCAGTAATCAAACTACAGATATACAACTTACCAAGAACGAGGAAAACAAAAGTAATCCGAAACTTATTTATCTCCCTTTTCTAATTATTTCTTTTCAATATTAAATTACAATAAAATTCGATATCAAAATTGTTGACTGCAAAAAGTTAAAAAGATAACTAAATTTCAGCGGAAAGTAGTCGAACCTGAAATTTTTTTTAACATATCCAGTTAAAATGCTCTACAACAGATTTTGTGTTAACCTTATGCGAACTTATTTTTTTACATCTATAATCTAAATTCGAATTTGAAAAACTTTTCAACAACCTAAATTTGGAAAAAATAGGAAATCTCAATACAAAAATTAAAATTCAAGAAAATTTGTTTTCTAATTTCATTTTTTCATGATTCTACGAGAAACACTTTTTTGACAAAGTCGTAACCGAAATATTAATTCTCCTCATAAACAACATCTTTTCTGTTTCGAAAAATAAAATTTTTGTTGTCGTGATTTCAATTCGAACAAAAAAAATAGCAAGCCTGATTTTGTACATGTTCAGACCAAACAAAAAAGGATCGCTGTTTCTGCAATGTGACAAGATATTTTGTGGCAGATTCCTAATTTTTATTAATATAAAATTAACAATACTCAAATTACAAATATACGACTTTCTTATATCGAGGAAAACGAAACGCATCCAAAACTTCTTTATCTCAACTTTCTAATTTTTTCCTTTAGAATTGGCATTGACAAAAAAATTCGACGTCAAAATTGTTGACCTCTAAATGTTGGAAAAGAAAACATAATTTTCCGCTGCCTGGATTCGAACTTGGAAAATTATCAACATATCCAGTTTATATGTGCTACAACGGATTTTATGTTAGCCTTATGCAAACTTATTATTTTATATGTCTAATCCAAATACGAATTCGTAAAACTCTTCAATAACCTACCAATTGTGAAGGGACCGCCGTTTTTTTTTTGCGACCGGTGATTTTGTGGCTGGTTCCTTTTTTTTTTAAATTAAAATTACCAGTAATCAAACTACAGATATACATTTACCAAGAACGAGAAAACAAAAGTAATCCAAAACTTATTTATCTCCACTACCTAGTTATTTCTTTTCAATAGTAATTGACAAAAAAATTCGACATTAAAATTGTTGACTGCAAAAATTTGAAAAGATAACTAAATTTCAGCGACAAGGAGTCGAATCTGAAATTTTTTTTAACGTATCCAGTTTAAAAGCTCTACAACAGATTTTGTGTTAACCTTATGCAAACTTATTCTTTTACATCTATAATCTAAATTCGAATTTGAAAAACTCTTAAACAACGTAAAGTTTGGAAAAATAGAAAATCTCAATACGAAAATTCAAATTTAAGAAAATTTGTGTTCTACATTAATTTTTTCATGATTCTACGAGAAACACTTTTTTAACAAAGTGGTAACCGAAATATTAATTCTCCGCATAAACAACATCTTTTCTGTTTCTAAAAATAAAATTTTTGTTGTCGTGATTTCAATTCGAACAAAAAAAATAGCAAGTCTGATTTTCTATATGTTTAGACCAAACAAAAGGGGATCGCCGTTTCTGCAATGTGACAAGATATTTTGTGGCTGATTCCTAATTTTTATTAAAATAAAATTAACAATACTCAAATTACAAATATACGACTTCCTTATATCGAGGAAAACAGAACGCATCCAAAACTTCTTTATCTCATCTTTCTAATTTTTTTCCTTTTGAATTAGCATTGACAAAAAAATTCGACGTCAAAATTGTTGACGTCAAAAAGTTGGAAAATAAAACATAATTTCCGCTGCCTCGATTCGAACTTGAAAAATTATCAACATATCCAGTTTATATATGCTACAACGGATTTTATGGTAGCCCAATGCAAACTTATTATTTTATATATCTTATCCAAATACGAATTCGTAAAACTCTTCAATAACCTACCAATTGTGAAGGGACCGTCATTTTTTTTTTTTGCGACCGGTGATTTTGTGGCTGGTTCCTAATTTTTTTTTAAATTAAAATTACCAGTAATCAAACTACAGATATAAAACTTACCAAGAACGAGGAAAATAAAAGTAATCTGAAACTTATTTATCTCCACTTCCTAATTATTTCTTTTCAATAGTAATTGACAAAAAAATTCGACATCAAAATTGTTGACTGAAAAAGTTAAAAAGATAACTAAATTTCAGCCGCAAGTAGTCGAATCTGAAATTTTTTTTTAACGTATCCAGTTTAAATGCTCTACAACAGATTTTGTGTTAACCTTATGCAAACTTATTTTTTTACATCTATAATCTAAATTCGAATTTGAAAAACTCTTCAACAACATCAAGTTGGAAAAAGTAGAAAATCTCAACACGAAAATTCAAATTTAAGAAAATTTGTGTTCTACATTAATTTTTTCATGATTCTACACGAAACACTATTTTTAACAAAGCCGTAACCGAAATATTAATTCTCTGCATAAACAACATCTTTTCTGTTTCGAAAAATAAAATTTTTGTTGTCGTGATTCCAATTAGAAGAAAAAAAATAGCAAACCGATTTTGTACAGGTTTAGACCAAACAAAAGGGGATCGCCATCTATGCAATGTGACAAAATATTTTGTGGCTGACTCCTAAAATTAATAGTAATCAAATTATAAATATACGACTTCCTTATATCGAGGAAAACAGAACGCATCCAAAACTTTTTTATCTCAACTTTCTAATATTTTCATTTTGAATTAACATAGACAAAAAAATTCGACGTCAAAATTGTTGACCTCCAAAAGTTGGAAAAGAAAACATAATTTCCGCGGCCTGGATTCGAACTTGGAAAATTATCAACATATCCAGTTTATATGTGCTACAACGGATTTTATGTTAGCCTTATGCAAACTTATTATTTTATATGTCTAATCCAAATACGAATTCTTAAAACTCTTCAATAACCTACCAATTGTGAAGGCACCGCCGTTTTTTTTTTTTTTGTGACCGGTGATTTTGTGGCTGGTTCCAAATTTTTTTTTAAATTAAGATTTCCAGTTATCAAACCACAGATATACAACTTACCAAGAACGAGGAAACCAAAAGTAATCCGAAACTTATTTATCTCCACTTTCTAATTATTTCTTTTCAATAGTAATTGACAAAAAAATTCGACATCAAAATTATTGACTGCAAAAAGTTAAAAAGATAACTAAATTTCAGCGGCAAGGAGTCGAACCTGAAATTTTTTTTAACGTATCCAGTTAAATGCTATACAACAGATTATGTGTTAACCTTATGCAAACTTAATTTTTTACATCTATAATCTAAATTCGAATTTGTAAAACTTTTCAACAACCTAAATTTTGAAAAAATAGGAAATCTCAATACGAAAATTAAAATTCAAGAAAATTTGTGTTCTACAATAATTTTTTCATGATTCTACGAGAAACACTCTTTTAACAAAGTTGTATCCGAAATATTAATTTTCCGCATAAACAACATCTTTTCTGTTTCCAAAAATAAAATTTTAGTTGTCGTGATTTCAATTCGAACAAAACAAATTGCAAGCCTGATTTTGTACATGTTTAGACCAAACAAAACGGGATCGCCGTTTCTGCAATGTGACAAGATATTTTGTGGCTGATTCCTAATTTTTCTTAAAATAAAATTACCAATACTCAAATTACAAATATACGACTTCCTTATATCGAGGAAAACAGAACGCATCCAAAACTTTTTTATCTCAACTTTCTAATTTTTTCCTTTTGAATTAACATTGACAAAAAAAATCGACGACAAAATTGTTGACCTCCAAAAGTTGGAAAAGAAAACATAATTTCCGCTGCCTGGATTCGAACTTGGAAAATTATCAACATATCCAGTTTATATGTGCTACAACGGATTTTATGTTAGCCTTATACAAACTTATTATTTTATATGTCTAATCCAAATACGAGTTCGTAAAACTCTTCAATAACCTACCAATTCTAAAGGGACCGTCGTTTTTTTTTTTGTGACCGGTGATTTTGTGGCAGGTTCGTAATTTTTTTTTAAAATTAAAATTACCAGTAATTAAAATACAGATATACAACTTACCAAGAACGAGGAAAACAAAAGTAATCCGAAACTTATTTATCTCCACTTTTTAATTATTTCTTTTCAATAGTAATTGACAAAAAAATTCGACATCGAAATTGTTGACTGCAAAAAGTTTAAAAAGAAAACTAAATTTCGGCGGCAAGGAGTCGAACCTGAAATTTTTTTTAACGTATCCAGTTTAAATGCTCTACAACAGATTTTGTGTTAACCTTATGCAAACTTATTTTTTTACATCTATAATCTAAATTCGAATTTGAAAAACTTTTCAACAACGTAAATTTGGAAAAAATAGGAAATCTCAATACGAAAATTAAAATTCAAGAAAATTTGTGTTCTAAATTAATTTTTTCATGATTCTACGAGAAACACTTTTTCAACAAAGTCGTTACCGAAATATTAATTCTCCTCATAAACAACATCTTTTCTGTTTCGAAAAATAAAATTTATGTTTTCGTGATTTCAATTCGAACAAAAAAAATAGCAAGCCTGATTTTGTACATGTTCAGACCAAACAAAAGGGGATCGCCGTTTCTGCAATGTGACAAGATATTTTGTGGCTGATTCCTAATTTTTATTAAAATAAAATTACCAATACTCAAATTACAAATATACGACTTCCTTATATCGAGGAAAACAGAACGCATCCAAAACTTTTTTATCTCAACTTTCTAATTTTTTCCTTTTGAATTAACATTGACAAAAAAATTCGACGTCAAAATTGTTGACCTCCAAAAGTTGGAAAAGAAAACATATGTAGACACCCCAATTTGAACTTGTCGAATTTCCTTGATTTGTGGCCCGGAGGCTCCCCGATGATGACTTTGGATTGAAACAAGTCTCACACCGATCGAGACTTTGCTCCTTGGAAGATTTGAAAAGGGAATAAAAATGGTCAAAAGCATTTTCAAGCGCTTGGGAGAAGTCCCGAGTGCTCAAAACCGTTTTCCAAAACCACTGGTCTAGCTCACTCTCGAGCGCTCGAGAGTGAAGACCCAAGCGCTCGAGACCACTCCCGAGCGCTCGAGTCTTCTGTGCTGCCCAATGGATGGCAAGGCTCCCCACTATCCATGCAATCCATCATTACAGCCACCTTGAGCCGGCTGAGGGTTGAGTCAACACTCAACCTCAGTCAGAGAACACTAGGCCAATAGATTTCCCCCATTTAAAAATGTTTTATTCAAAACCATTTGATTTCAAAACTATAGGTTATTTTGCCTATAAATAGGAGGGTCTAGTTTCAGGCTTAAGGGGCTACGAAATTTTCCCCTGAAGAACCCCATTCTCTGCTCTCTTTCTCTCTCTTGCTAAAGACCAAAAACTTCCAAACTCACCTTCCAAACTTCAAAGGTTTTAGAAATCACCAAGGAAAAGGGCAAGAAATCCAGAATACTCTTCTGATCTCTTGCACTCTTCTCTCTTCATCCACATTTCAAAGCTATTCCAAGGAGCAAAGTTCAAGTAAAAGGTAGAAATCTTTACCTTTGATCGTAAACAAAGAGGCTGTTCTTCCCTTCTGAGGGGGGTTTCTCAGCCTGACCCAGTCTTCAATACTGGGTGCATGGTTGGGAGACCCTAGTGTAAAAACAAGAGCAATGGGGTACAAAAAATGTTTTCACAAAACCTTTACTGGAAACACTCCCGAGCGCTCGAGAGTGCTCCCAAGCGCTCGGGACTGTTCCCAGTTTCATGCATGGTTCTTTGTCACATAGTAGGTTGGAAATGAGGTGCACTCTTAAGTGAAATGGTTTTATTTTGGCATGCATGCACAAGAAAGTCATTTTCCATTAAAACAGAAGCATTTCTTACAAGTTTTCATGTAAAATAAGGTATTTCCAAAGTTAAAAGATGTTCTCCTCATGGGAAATATCAAAACAAAGGTGTTTGCATGTCAAGTCAGTACCATTTCTTGTTTGAGGGCAAGCTGATATGCAGCTCACTCCCAAGCGCTCTGAACCATTCCCGAGCGCTCGGGAGTGAATGCATACCATTGCATCCTATTTTCCCAGTCTGCTGTGTTCTCTGGTTTCTGCATGGATAAGTGTGGCCTGTTGCTCTTTTAAATTTATAGATCTAGCCTTGTTGAGGCAGGGATGCATGATCTGAAAGATTGAAAGCTTAGCTCAGTCTTTCAAATCCTCTGTTGAGCCACTAGTGTACATAATGTCATTTCAGTTGCAAACTTTGCATTATATTCTGTCTGTGCTAACAAGTTTTGCAGGTTGGGTATCAGAACTCCCAAGCACTCGAGACCACTCCCGAGCGCTCGTGAGTGAAGTCAGTGACAGATCCTCAGTTTCTGTGATCATGCATTTCATTCACTTACCATTTTATCATCCACTGTACAGTTGCACATGCATGCACTTCCTACATGATACTACTGTGGATACCTGCTAGTTTGTTTTAATGAAACAAAATCCCTTTTAAAAATCCCGCAAACGTTTAGTAGAGACCGATTTCGAATCGGGTGAGGGGGGGTGCCGTAAAACCCTTCCCCCCTCGTAACGTGGCTTCCGGACCCTCAAAACGATCTCTGGTTTTCAATTTCAAATCAACCATTTTCAAAATAAAACGGTTTCTCGGGTGATATACCACAAATCCGGGTGGCGACTCTTCAAATCAAACCGAAACGATTTTTCAAACTATTTTATACCAAAATCGGATCGAGGCGCGCGATTTTAATCCAAAAATTGGGCCGCCCCAATATCTCAAAACACCCGGGGCTGTGGTAGCCCACAGTGGCGACTCTGCTGGGGATTTTTAATTGATACTTGAGAAAAAGTTGGTTTGTTGATAAAACGGCCCGCTTTTCTTAAATATCAATTAAACTCGTGAGCCAAGCTTGAAAAACGTTTGTGGAATTTTCAAAGGGATTTTGTTTCATTGTCTATCTTTTGTATATATCTTGTGCAACCTCGCTGTTGTGTTTCGGCAATCCTACCCGGCTTGCCGGTGATGGGGAATCCCGGAATGCTCAGCAACCCTCGACCGTGATGAGTCATCTCTACCGTTTGTACCATTATTGGGTGTACGCTCAATAGTGAGAGGTACACTTTGACTCTAGTCCGGGGAACCCTTTTCAAGCCAAAACCGGCCTTTGTATATGCTTAGCAAGCCATAGAACCTTCCAAATTAGGACAGGAACCTACAGGGTAGGGTTACATGCTATATCTTGTTTACGTGCTGCATTGCATTTTGGACCCTCATACCATCAGCCACGATTCTCGAGACTCGCTCGCGCAGTCTTTGCGAGGTTGCCAAGACCCGATGAAGAGTCACGCATTCTATGTGCGTGTTGTTTAGCTACATAAGTCCTTAGAACAAGGAGATTTTGGGAAATCAGAATATACTAAGTCCTTGACTAATGCCTAATCGAAATTTCAACAGAGAATAAGGAATAACAAGGAAAACGACGCCGTGATGCCACTTTACTTACACCACTCTGGCTAATGGCACCATGTCACTGACACCACGATGGTTGGGGTATCACGTCGTCTATACTAAGTTATTCCAAATTCAAAATTGAAACTTCGAACGAGGACTAGTTGAATACTTAGTTCATTTTGACATCTCTTAGAATTTGTCGTTCTGAACAAAGGATACACCCTAAAAGAAATCCGAGGATCAAGGCAACCTCGCATGAAGGATACTCGATCATTCTTAGAAAATCAGAGTCGATGGCGGTGACGATAATGCACTCATTTTCAAACAAAAATGTACATATTTCATGAAAATATAAACAGGAATCGCGTCTGAGCACAGTTTTTGCTTTGTTGTCAGTACTGAGCAATTGGGCCGAAGAAGAAGGACACCATACCCTCCTGAACCAGACCCTTGGGACAGAGATTGGAACGGCTTCAACTTCAAGCAGATTCTGTCAGTGCATCAGGTTTGAGGGCGGAAATGGATCTATTGATCGGGAACCTAAACCCAAACCCCAATCCAAACCCAAACGGGGGCAACCTAAACCCGAATGCCGGCAATCCGAACCCGAACCCAAACGGAGGTAACCCGAGCCCGAACCCAAACGGAGGCGAGCCAAATCCGAATCCCAACCCCATTCCTAATCCAAATCCAAACCCTAACCCAAGTTTGGAAAACTTGTACGGAGAAATGGGACAGATAAGGGAAGGTATCCAACGTCTAGGCGAGCGCACTGATAACCAAATCACCCAGCTTATGATGATGATTACTGGGGTTGCACGACGTCTTCCACCACCAAACCCGAATCCGAATCCTAACCCAAACCCCAATCCGATTCCGATCCCAAATCCCAATCCGATTCCAAATCCAAATCCTAACCTCAACTTAAACCTCAATCCTAACCTCAACCTGAACCTCAATCCAAACCCTAATCCGAATCCGATTCCGAACTCGGAGCAGCTGACCGTTGAGTTGGAAACCCCACAAAACCCCGAGATGGCTGCAGTATTGGCGAAGATCACCCTGTTAGAGGAGTCTGTGGCAAGAAATGAGAAGATAGCATCAACCGATTTTGACATCAACAAGCTTTGCTTGTTTCCTAATGCAAAGCTTCCTGAAAAGTTTAGGCCGATCGACTTCGCTAAGTTTGACGGGACTGGAGACCCAAAGGCTCACTTGACCGGATACATCGGAGCACTTTCCATGTGGGGAGTGGAGAAGGATGCTATGGCACAGATGTTCTCGCAGACTCTAGTGGGGCATGCTTTGCACTGGTTTACCACCCTGGATGAAAGGAAGAAGCGCTCATGGGAGGATATATGCGCGGCTTTTGTGGCGCAATATGATTACAACATTTAGTTGGAGGTGACCACTCATGAATTAGAGTCGACGAAGATGGAAGCAAAGGAGGCCTTCGCCGAGTTCGTAAAAAGGTGGAGGGCTAAGGCCGCACAGATGAAAGATAGACCAAGCGACAGGGACCAGATACGGATGATTGTCCGGAACCTTCAACCAACTCTCGCACGGCACATGGTTATGGCTCAAGCGTGCTCAGACTTTAAAACATTCTTCGACACAGGCTTAGCCGTCGAAGAAGCAGTTCAATTGGGAATCCATGACAAACCCGAGCCTGCTCCCAAGCCCAGGAAGGTTTACTCCGGAAACAGCAACGCCCTCTTTGGCAACTCAAACTACACTAACCTCCCAAACACAACTCAAGCCGAGCCCGTCAATCAAATTGTGACCCAAGCTAGTCAACCCCGTACCCAACCCCGCACTTTCGCTCAATTCTCAGCACCCCTCTCTGCCGTGCTTGAGAAGTTGGTCGAAAGTGGCATGCTTAAACCACTTACCCCTACTCCCCTACCTCAAAAACTCCCTGCATCCCACAACCCTAACGCATACTGTGCCTTCCACCAGGGCCCGGGCCATTCAACCGATAACTGCTTCCGCCTGCGCCATGCTATCCAGGATCTCATAGACAACAAAACTCTCCCCGCACCACCACAAAAACCAAACACCGTCTCAAAACCGCTCCCGAAACACATTAACACCCGCACCAACCATATTTCCCTGGACCATCCCTTTAACCCGAGCCTCTACATACTCCCTACCACCCAACCCAAACCAATTGTTGAGTTGCCAACCGACGATACCGTCTGTGTCCTTGAATCTGCAGATTGGGATTTCCAAAAACGGTGGGAAGAGTTGGCAAGTGATTTTCTGGCAGTGGAAGACCGGGCTATTGTAACTGGGATATGGCCCGTGGCTCTCGATGCTCACCAAGTCGCAGGATTGGAACATGGCAATTGGAGGCAAGAATTCGAAGAAGTGATGACCGACCCTTTTGATGGGTACTCCCTATTTACTCTGTTCTTGGAGCCGGAACCAATTGAAGAAGAGGATGAATGGGCATGGGAGCCCGAACCCAACGGGTGGCATTGGATTGATGATTCCGACCCGTTAGACGAGACGTCATTGGCATACCTTTTCCTAGAGGAAGAAGTTCGTGAAGAAATGGACCTCATGAACCTCCGCATGTTTTCGGGACTCACTGTCAGCGCCATTATCAATATCGCTAGAGGATCCGACGCTCTAGACCATATCATGGATCAGGCCTTAATCTCGCAGGATTACATTATTGGGGAGCACCTTCCGCAGCCCGTAGTCGAAATCCCCAATGAGCCCGCTGTCTGTGTACTGGACCCTGAAGATCTGTGGGGAAAATCTGAATTGGTGAATGTGTGGATTGATGGCGAGGAACTGACCGTCAATAGAGCTATGATAGATGAAGGCTCTCTACAGATTAGCAACAGCGGCAACAACAGCAACAACAGTAACAACAACGGCAACAGCAACGTCAACTTTTGGAGTTCCCTAGAGGAAGAAAATATGTGGCACGCTCTGGAGATGGAAACCCTCAAAAACCTTGGAGAAAACGGCACTTGACAAAGGAAAACATAAGGCTGACCCTTGCAGCTCTGACTACTCCAACTTTTGGGAGGGTACTTGGTGGGAGCCCATTCCCAAAACAGTTAGCAACCTTACCAGGAGTGGGAGAGTGTACCAGCCAACCAACCTCCAGCAGGGAAGCTCGTCCCGAGCCCCTTCGCCGCGGCAGAACAACCCCATCAACTAGGCAAGCCCGGACACCACTCAAGCTCCACAAAACAATCCTCCTAACTCCACAAACCCGCCACCTCAAACTAACCCACCAGTCCATCTCAACCCTTTCGTGAGTTCGAACCCTGACATCTCCCAACAACAAAACCCAGCTGCCATCACTGACCCCATTATTCGACAACTCCAAGAAACCCCTGTTCGTATGTCTATGTGGGGAGTGTTAGCTGCATCCCGCGAGCACCGCCGCAGGCTCGTAAACACTCTCTCCAAATTCGAGGTCCCCTCTGATATAGCCCCGGAAGCCCTCATTGCCCTTATAACCCCGATGAATCTCACCCAGCACACCTTGTCGTTCACAGAAAAGGACCTCCCGCCGGAGGGAGCTGACCATAACAAGCCACTACAAGTGACGATGAAGTGTCTCGGAAAATGGGTCCCTGCAATTCTCATCGACAATGGTTCAGCCATTAACGTGTGCCCACTTCGCACTGCTTATTGCCTGGGCCTCAAGAACAAGGACTTTGCACCATCGAATTTGGGTGTCCGCGCCTATGATAATACGCGCCGCGATGTTTTGGGGACAGCCAACTTGGAACTTGTGACGGGGAAGTTTAAAACCACTGTCGAATTCTGTGTGTTAGAGATACCTGCGTCGTTCAACCTCCTGCTAGGGAGGCCATGGCTGCATAGGTCGGATGTCATGGGTGTGCCCTCAACGTTGCATCAGAAACTCATCTTGGGTTTAGATTCTGGAACCCTCATCATCCATGGGGACTCAGGCATCCGTCCACACTCTGAGGACAACTCCCCACTGCTAGAGATTATGCATGGAGAGGAGGATATTGCCATGGGGGGCTTTGCGGTTATGACTTCGAAAGTGTGCACCATCCGGGCAGAGGACGGTTTCTTGGTGAGCTCCGTAGCGCTGGAGATTATGAAAAGGAAGAAATATCTGCCAGGCATGGGTTTGGGGCTTTATGGTCAAGGAGTCCCGGAATTCCCCGATTTCCCTGGAAGTAACGAGCGCTTTGGTCTAGGATATGAGGCCAAGAAGAGTGATCCAGCAAAGAAGTGGCGCAACCGCGCCCAGGCTCATACAGCCGGGGTTAAACCGAAAGTGAAAGAGGCACTGTACCAAGGAGAACTCGAGCCCTTTGTGGATCTTGAAACGAAAATGAAGTATCCGGGGTTTGAAATCTTTGCCAACGACACTTGGGAAGATGATGAAGTAGTGACCAAGGTGGAAGAGGTATCTGAGGCACTCGACTGGCTGGAGGCTTTTGGTTTGGGCAGTCTCCAACTCCTGTTTGAAGGTGAGGATCCGGAGGGTATGGTCGAAGACGCTGCTGTGCTTGTGCTTGAAGAGGAAGAGGAGGTTGAAGATCCTTCCAAACTCATCGTGGAAGCTGTAGGCGTTTATGATAATTGCACTTTCATACCACATGTAACTCGCACTCACAGCACCTACACTAAGTCTGAGTCTGGGTCCAACACTAGCTCGTCGTCTAGCACAGAGTCGGAGTTTGTGCCTATTGGCCCTCCACAACGTAGCTTTTACTTTGAGTTTGAGTCAACCGCTGTATTTCCCCCTTCTGAGGAGGCTGCTAATGAAATGAATAACGCTTTCGCTTACTTGCCGATTTTTGAAATAAATTGTTTAGATCCCGACGATGAAGGGATAGATCTCGATGGGGACGTCCCCAAGGAGATCCGTTCCCTCATCGATCGCGAAAATGAAAGGCATGCTCAGCCTTTAAAAGAAGAAATAATCTCTATAAATTTAGGTGATGAGGAGAACCCTCGATTGGTTCAGGTCGGTTCCGGGCTGTCCCCCGATGAGCTTCAAGAGCTCACAGATTTACTAAAGGAATTCAAAGAAGTTTTCGCTTGGTCTCACGCGGACATGCCCGGAATCGCTCCTGAGATCGTCGAGCACAGGATCCCTCTCTTCCCCGACGCAAAACCCGTTAAGCAGAAACTGAGAAAAATGCGGCCCGATTGGGTGCTTAAGATAAAAGAAGAGCTCACAAAACAAATTGACGCCGGATTTCTAATCGTAACGGAATACCCCACTTGGGTCGCAAACATCGTTCCGGTCCCCAAAAAGGACGGAAAAATCAGAGTGTGCGTCGATTTCAGAGATCTGAACAAAGCAAGCCCTAAGGACGATTTCCCATTGCCGCATATAGACGTACTTGTTGATAACACTGCAGGGCATGCTTTACTATCCTTCATGGATGGTTTCTCAGGGTACAATCAGATTCTCCTAGCTCCGGAAGACAGGGAAAAGACAACATTCATCACCGAGTGGGGGACATACTGTTATCGGGTTATGCCATTTGGGTTGAAAAATGCCGGTCCTACATATCAAAGGGGTGCCACGACACTGCTCCACGACATGATTCATAAGGAGGTTGAAGTATACGTCGATGACATGATAGTGAAAGGAAAGGAACGGAAAGATCATCTCCCGGCATTGAGGAAGTTCTTGGAAAGAATTCAGAAATACAGGATGCGCCTCAACCCGCAGAAATGCACGTTCGGAGTCACGGCCGGAAAGATGCTTGGATTCATGATCACAACCAAGGGGATTGAGGTGGATCCTTCTAAGATCAAAGCCATTCTTGAGATGGAGCCACCTCGGTCCGAGAAAGAAGTCCGGTGCTTCTTGGGGAAAATTTAGTTCATCAGTCGGTTCATCGCTAAGTTGACCTTGACCTGTGAACCTCTCTTTCGACTACTCAAGAAAGATGTGAAATTCGAATGGAATGACAAGTGTCAGAAAGCTTTCGAAGCAGTGCGGACTTATCTCCAGAATCCTCCAATCTTGATGCCGCCCATCCCGGGAAAACCTTTGATCCTATACTTGTCCGTCACGCCCTCGTCAATGGGGTGCATGTTGGCGCAAGAAGGAGAAGATGGGGTTGAAAGGGCAATCTACTACTTGAGCAAGAAGATGGTGGGAAGCGAAGAGAGGTACACTTCATTGGAAAAGACGTGCTGGGCACTGATATGGGCCACCAAGAAATTGAGACACTACATGCTGGCTTACTCGGTGATACTGATTTCTCGGATGGATCCTCTCAAATATCTATTCGAGAAGCCAGGGCTTACCGGTAAGTTAGCACGTTGGTTGCTCTTGTTGGCCGAGTTCGAAATCAAGTACGTGACTCGCAAGTCAGTGAAAGGAAGAGCGGTGGCAGAGTTCTTGGCGGATCGTCCGATTGACGGCCCGAAACACACTGAATTTCAATTTCCCGACGAAGACGTAATGACAGCAGTTGACGAAACGTGGATGTTGTACTTCGATGGAGCCGCTAATCAGAAGGGCTTTGGGATTGGCATACTGCTAGTCTCGCCTGAGGGGTCACACATTCCCCTCGCGTTCAAGCTAAACTTTGAAGTCACAAACAACGAGGCAGAATACGAAGCATGTATTGTGGGAATGGAAGCTGCATTGGAGATTGGAGTCAAGGTACTGGAAGTTGTCGGAGATTCCAATTTGGTCGTATCGCAAGTAAATGGGGAATGGAAAGTTAGGGATGAGAAAATGAAGCCGTATCATCAGCAACTCGACGAGCTTATCACGAACTTTCAGAAGGTGACCTTCACGCACGTACCAAGGATGAAGAATCGCTTCGCGGACGCACTGGCTACCTTAGCGTCCATGCTGGAGCTTCCGATCAGGGTAAAGCTAAGACCTGTCATGATTGAGCAGAGGGGGAAGCACGTGTACGACTATGTCATGAACATCAACGAACTAGACGATGGCCTCCCTTGGTTCCACGATATTTGGAATCTCGTTGAGAAGGGGGAATTTCCTGCGGATTCAACTAAAAAGGATCGGATCGCCTTGCAGCGGCTCGCATCTCAATACATCATCTGCGGTGGGAAATTGTACCGGCGATCTCCGTGCGGGGTTCATAAGTTGTGTGTTCACGATGGCGAGTCGAGGGCAGTAATGGAAGAGGTACATGAAGGTGTTTGTGGACCCCACATGAACGGAATGATGCTAGCAAAGAAGGTTCTGAGGTTGGGATACTATTGGTCAACCATGGAAACAGATTGCATCGAGTATGTGAGTCGATGTCATAAGTGCCAGACTCATGCCAATCTTATCCATGTCCCGCCCTCGGAATTACACTCAATGGCGACACCATGGCCATTCTCCGCCTGGGGCATCGATGTTATTGGAAAGATCACTCCCGCGGCTTCCAATGGTCACAGGTTCATCCTGGTAGCAGTGGATTACTTCACCAAATGGGTTGAGGCAGCTTCATATAAGACATTGACGGCCGTTCAAGTGGCTCATTTTATCAGGCAAAACATCATTTATCGGTATGGGGTCCCTCAAGCCTGCGTGTCTGATAATGGCGTTCACTTCAAGGGAAAGGTTTTGGAACTCTTCGACGAGTTCAAAATTCAAGTGCATCATTCAACCACCTATCGGCCACAAACGAATGGGGCAGTTGAGGCCGCAAACAAGACGATCAAGACGATCCTCGAAAGGACTACTCAGTCAGCTAGGAATTGGCACGAACAATTACCACTAGCTTTGTGGGGATACCGGACGTCTATTCGTACACCGACGGGGGCAACGCCCTATTCTTTGGTGTACGGTATGGAAGCCGTTCTCCCTATCGAGATAGAAGTTCCGTCGCTGAGGGTCATGGCTGAGAGCGGAGTGAACGAGGCTGAATGGATCAGTGGGAGATTTGAAGAACTCATGTTATTTGACGAAAGAAGACTACGGGCGTTGTACCACATTCAGGGTTACCAGCGAAGGATCGCCCGGGCATTCAACAAGAAAGTGAAGTCGAGGGACCTGCAAGAGGGGGACATGGTAGTTAAGGAAATTCGTGCGCTGGTGTTTCATCTACGAGGAAAGTTCCGACCTAAATGGGCAGGGCCGTACATCATCAAGACCATTCTCTCCGGAGGAGCGGCCTCAATCATCGACCTCGACGGCAACGAGTTCTCGATTCTTGTCAATTTGGATCAGCTTAAACGGTATTACCCCTAAGAGAGCTCGCTGGGCTGAAAACCGCAAGGGCGGGCGGTCCCAGGCAAAAATTAGAGCAAGCCTGCTAGGTCGAAAACTCGGAAGGGCGGCTTAGGCAAAAGTTAAGGCAAAAGTCGAAAGAGAGCTCGCTAGGCCGAAAACCCGAAAGGGCGGCTCTAGGCAAAATTTAGAGCGCAAAAGGAGAGCGTTAATACCCGAGCGAACCCTAGCCCGAACTACGTATGGGCCTGATTCCCTTTCACGAGGGATACGTAGGCAATCTCACGCTGAGGTTCAGTCCTAAATTTCTCTAAAATCGAAATCCAGATTGACGAATCAGAACGTTTTCTCAGAGGCACATGCGATTAACCAACCAAAAGGGGGAAACCCTTAATCAGCCAATTTTATTCAGATTATCTCATTATTACAAGCTGAGTATGAAAACGAAAAACACACATTTTTAACACACTCCTTTTATCTCAAAAACGGCAAAGTAAGCGGTCAACCCATCCTTGCTTCCACATCTCTCCTCAGCCATTTGCGATACCTTCCGGTCGTAGCAATGGAGAAAAGTGGATCACTTGACTCAGTCCTACGAGCCTCCCACGATCGAACATAACTCCGAAGGCCCGGAATGGTGAAGGGAGGGAGACGAAGCACTTCAGAACCCGGCAGCGGCACTTTTTGATTAAGTCCAAACTGACGAAGGATGCGGAACGGTGAGTAGAAGGAGAAGCCGGTCAAGCCAGCCACAAGCACATGCGTCGAACCCATGTTACCAGCAGTCATGGCAGGGAGCCTCAGCCAATGGCACCGCCAAACGATGTCATCTTCCTCGGCAGAAGCAAAGAAATCAGCCCTGTCATCCTCGTTGTTGTACGTCACTAGAAAAGGACGGTTCCATCCACTTGCACGATACCACCAGTCATTCGCCGGAGGTGTCAGCAGGCTCAACGTCACAAAGCCACATCTACCCAGAGAGAGAGAAAACAAGTAAGGAGCTAGATAAAGCCTGAGCCGAGTGTTGAGGTAAAATGAATGAGAGAAGCGGGCTACCACCAAAAACCCTTGTACGACCAGCATGGACAGCGTCTAGCCCCATCAAGGTCTCGGCAAGGACCAAGGGTGCAACATCCTTGCGAGCCTCAATCTGGGAAGCAACACCCACCAGTAAGGAACTGGGCTGACCAACCGACGGAACCAACAGAAAAGCCGCCAAGAGACAAATGCAACAGGCCGCCATTCGTCGACCTTGGTATACGAAGTCTGTTAAATCCCCGGGTGGACTGAATCTCTCGTACAGTTGCACGATGTTGATGGCATTGCCACGAGTGAGAAACTCAGCGACATTTCCACTAACACCTAGCTTAGCTTTCAGAATATTCTTCATACTCTCTCTAAGCATTGGGACAATCGGCTCCATAGAGTCGTGACTTCCAAGGTAAGCATGGAATTCCTCGACGGTGGGGCATAGCTCTTGAGAACCAAAGCGAAAGATGTGCACTTCGGAATCCCAAAAGCGCACCGCCGCATGTAGCAAGACAGGACGGATTGTGTGGGCTCCCGCGCCCGAAGCTGTGCGATTTGTGACAGAGTCGCCACCCGGATTTTTGAGATGGATGATTCGAGGAACTGAGGGGGGTTTTGTTTTGAAGAGAAAAGGCCTTTTGATCTAGCGGAACTGTTTGAGATTTTGGATCCGGGAGCCAGGTTACGAGCGGGGAAGGTTTTGTTGAAAAGCACCCCGCTCGCCCGGTGAAAATCGGTCTCTACTAAGCATTTTAAATGGGGGGATTAATACAACTCGGAAAACCTTGAAAACACATAAAGGGAAAGGGAAACAAGATAGATCATCACACGTTGCCGTGCTAGTGGTGCTTGCTGTACAGGGATGACATAGATGACATGGCGATGATATAAACAGGAAAAACATAGAAATGAACTGTCTGAATCACTACCCTCCGTCAGATGGCATATCGGCTTGTAGCGCGCGGCTTACCAATATGCCGTGCGTGGTTCCGATCCCGATACCAAACTTTTATAGTTTTGTAAATCTTCGCACGGTGTACCATTACATCGCACGGTTTTATTTTTAAAGCTTCAGACGACTCACAGCTGTCAGATCATCTCAGATCTACACCATTCTTTTCAAACCATGAAGGGAAAACCATTTTTGATACGTTTGCTTGTTTTGAAAAGATCTATGGAGTTTAAAACATGGCTTGTAGAAATGGTCTCATTCTGAGACAGCTTTTGGTATACAGAAAAGACCCAACAACGGACGATCTCGATCCAGACAGTTTGATCAAGAAAACAGTATTCTTTTTGAAATGCCATGCGTATTGGTCTACTACGCCGTGCGACGCTCTAAAGAGCCACACGGTTTAGCACACCTTCGTACAGAGCTCTGGTTTTGTTTTGTAAAAGAGGTTTTGGGTCAGATCTCAACTAAAAGGGTCAAGCCTGAGAACAGAAAGGTCCCCTCAGGGCCAGGACAGAGCCTAGCCCAAGGAAACTTGGTTTTTACCTTGGATCCGGAGCTTGAATGAGCTTTGATGAAGGAGGATGGACGTCGGAAGGTGAAAAAAAAGAAAAAGTAGAAGTGTGGATGTGTGTAATAGATGGGTATATTGGGTGGTTGGGACCTCAAAGTTAGTAAGGGACTAACTTCAATGGTGAGGAGAAAAATGGAGTAAAAGGCCTAGAGGATGTCTTTTAAGAACAACATTCTCAAGGCTTGGAAATGGGAAAGTGGGTGTGAAAGCAAGAAGAGAGAGAAAGGGTATAATGGTGATCAAGGGCCCTTTTTCCTTGAGTGGAGGGGTGTATTTATAGGCAAGAGCCTTGGATTTCGAATTTCAAAAGTTGGAGGTATTTTCTGGGCGGGCCAGAAGTGTGCTTTCGGCTGAGCCATATTGCAGCTGTGGCTCAAATAGGCGTGGCCGACAGCTTTCTGAGCCAGTCAGAAAGTCAACGTCCGTGGGCTCCTCAGTCTCGTCGGAGACGTCTATAGGCTCGTCCTCCGTCTCCCCAGAAAGCCGCGGCCTCTTCGACGGAGGCTCCTCTCGAGAGCCAGCAGAGGAAGCCTGTGGCGCTTGCATGCGCACAGACTTCCTGCGCAACCCACGTGAAGCCCCTCCTCCAGCCTGCAATAACATGACATTCATCATCTGCATTGTAATCATAGTATAGACAATAAGAAGTAAAAGTAAAAGGGTTTGAAAGCTTTACCATCGTCCCGCCAGCTCGAAGAAGCACCTCTGGGGCATGGCCCATGGCGTACTGCCTAACCAACTGCTCCAGGCCCATCATGGCCCCTGCCATCTCTCTCACGTACTCCGGAGTCGCCTGCACAATAGGCAAATCAATTAGAATATACAGTGGTAATAGCAAGTGCATGCAAAAGGCGAAAGAATACAAGTTATACCTGAGCAAGAAACTCCGGAACTGCAACTGTGGGACGTGGCACCACCACTACACCAGAAACCCCCTGGGCAGTCGTCACGTCCAGGAGAGTCGAGGCAAGCTGGCCCCGCTCGAACCTGCACCGTCGCCCTAGCTATAGACACCTCCCAAACGGGGCATCGCCATACAGATTGATCACGTTTGTTTGCTCGGTTGGTTGCTTGCTTCGTAAACCAAAATCATGGACATTCCCATGGCTAGGAACATCGCCACATGATATCGGCTATCATCAAAACAGAGTCGCCACCCAGTTTATTAAAACTGGGAAAATAGATAGAGATTCTGGATACGGGAGCCAAAAGTACAATAAGGGGAAGGTGTTAGGCACCCCTATTTGCCCAGTCGTGAGACTGGCCCATAATCGTTCAACATAAGACATGTAGATGCTTCGTTTAATTTCAACACATAGTCTGTTTATTTATTCCTTTAAACAGTAAGTAAAGTGAGCCAGTGCGATAATCGAAGCATGCATCAGAAAGTAGAAAAAGCAAACAAAGCTGTTCCAGGAAATCGATTACTCGGCCGGTGAATGGATGTCACGGCCGAGTAATCACACTGGTTTTATATACCGGCCAAGGGATCGAGGCCCCGGTCGGTGTTCTTCCTCACACCAGGAAATACGATTAACAGATAATCAGAAAGTTATAATTAAGCATAAGAACGATTAATGAAACAAACCAGAGGCCGTTGGGCCTCACCACCTTGATCCCTCAGTTGCTTGATTGCTCTGGATTGGGTGTGATTGACTGATTGCTTGATTGAAAACCCTAGGGTTAGGGTTTGAACTTCGGGGTTTGATCGCCGAATTGACGGCTGCCTTCGGGGGGTTAGGGCTTTTGAGGAGTGGGTTTGAGAGAGTATTTGTGCAGAGTTTCGAGGCTTGAGAGAGTGTATACTCTGATAATTTTGTGTGTATATTTTCGGAGTCCAAAGGCCCTTTATATAGGCAATTGGTGACTCACTCCGGCCAATCAAATGGCACGATTGCAATTGCAATTGCAATGCACCTCTAACTCTATGTCGCAATCTCTGAGCGTAGCCCGAACGCATCGGGAAGGTAGTGTAGTTGGATCAAATGTCTGACAGAACACGTTCCAGAGTCTGGGAAAAGGTCGATCTGGCGGCCGAGTAAAGGATATCACGGCCGAGGAATGGATGTCTCGGCCGAAGGATAGATCTTGCGGCCGAGGGATTGATCTCTCAGGGAGATTTTGCTAGCAACAGGTTGCTCGGGTGAGGAAATGATGTTAGGGCCGTGGGATCGATGTCACGCCCGACAGATGGATTCTCCTAGGCTTCTGTATTTCTGTCTGAAAGGCTGTATGGCTCTGAATTGGGTCCTCTAAGTGGCTCAAATTTCTTACCGAAAGTCCTAAGGTTCTCAAGGAATCAATCAGCAATCACTGTATCCATTTCATCATCGGGATGGTCCCAAGGTGGGACTTGAAATAATCGTTTAGGCCAAATTGGGGTGTCTACAGATGCCCCTCTTTGACTAAACTCAGATGGATCGCGAGATATGTTTGAGTAAGAGTCAAAGCTGTAAAAAGCAACTCAATTTGGTCCAACCACTATTCCAAGGGGTTTTTGAAAAAGGTTTTGTTATAGTCGGGCCGGGAGGCTGCCTACGTATTCCACAAGGGAAATTCAGACCAATTGTAGTTCGAGCAATAAAGAAAAATAAAAGTTTGGAGGGTTAGAGACAGAAGACGTACCTTAGGGCTTAAAAAGCCGTAGTGTGACGTACCTAGACTGAGCCAGGGTTTTGGCAAAGAGTAGTTGAAGGAGCGCGGGGCTGCCAGGGAGTTTTTTTGCGGAGAGCTTCCTTAGTATTTTTGGGGTAGATCAGTACACGGCAGGTGCGTTTGCTTTTCTTGATCATCCTTACTTTGACTGAAAGGGGCTCGATAGAGTAGCCTATCCTTGCGAATGAGCTGGAAGGAATTGATGTAATTGGGTGGAATCCAAACCATCTGCTGGTTAGAGTCGGATGCCGTTTGTTTTTGAGATGTGGGGGGCGCAGGGCCAGTATCTAGAGCATGGAGCTTTTGGAGATGAGGGAACCGAGGCACGGAGCCGGTTGTAGTCATGAGGCGAGAGCCTAGAGAGTGATGGTATCGAGGCATGGAGCCTGTTGCAGTCTTGAGACGGAGGCCTGAGGTGAGCTTAGAGCTTGAGGGAACCGAAGCGCGGAGCTGGTATTGATCATAAGGCGGGAGCCTGAGGTGTCAAAGCTTTGAGCTTGACGTGATGAACCGAAGCGCGGAGCTGGTATAAGGCAAGGGCCTGAGGTGTCAGAGCTTTGAGCTTGACGTGCTGAACCGAAGCGCGAAGCTGGTATATGGCGAGAGCCTAAGGTGATAGAATTTGATGGGACCGAAGCGCGGAGCTGGTATAAGACGAGCCTGAGAGTGATGGAATCGAGCCATGGAGCCTGTTGTAGTCTTGAGGCGAGGGCCTGGGTTGTCGGAGCTTAGAGCTTGACGTGATTTGAACCGAAGCATAGAGCTGGTTGCATTCGGATGGTCTGTGCACGGAGCTTTCTCATCATAAGTGTTGGCGTAGAGCCAAAGGATCGAGGCGCTGGACCGATCAATAAAACCGAGGCGTAGAGCCGGTTGATGGCAGGGTTGACCTGTTTCATGGGAGATATGCAGAGTGTATATGTGTGATGATGGTTGTTAGATGTGAACAGATATGATTGTGCAGACTCGACGTGATAATGCAATATGTGCACGGGCCCGTGCGTGTGTGTTTGTTTTAAGCTTAGAGCTTCTATCAAGTTCCGGACTTGAGCATTCAGAGCGTAGAGCTCGAGCATTCGGACGGCAGAATCCGAGCATTCAAAGTACAGGCTTTGAGCGTCCAGTACACAGTGGTTGGGCATCCAAGCGTAGAGCTTGAGCATTCAAGTGTATAACTTGAGCATCCAGTACACAGTGGTTGGGCATCCAAGCGTAGAGCTTGAGCATTCAAAATGTTAGATTTTGAGCATTCAGGCGTAGAGCCTGAGAATAGATGTCTTGATTGTTGAGGCGGCATAGAGCCTGTTGAGATTTGTTTGTTTACGGCTTCGAGCCAGTTGAGATAGTGGGCTTGGAGCCGTTTTGATAAGATAACGGGCGTAGAGCCTGTTGCTGTAATAGCGAGCGTAGAGCTGCTGAGTCGACGGCTTGGAGCCGCTGAGATAATTGCTATGGCTTTGAGCCAGTTGAGATGGTAGATATAGGCTTAGAGCCTGTTGAAGTAATGGGCTTTGAGCCGCTGAGATTGGTTGTTTGGATAGACATGGTGACGGGCCTCGAGCCATTGAGTGAGTATAGGCATAGAGCCGCTGAGTGAGTTGATATGGGCGTAGAGCCTGGATGACTTGAGCGACCTGTGCACAAGGTTATTGAGCGTGGAGCTGCTGAAGTTTTGAGCTCAGGGCTGCTTGTTTTGCTTCGGCCAGCAGTTTGTGGAGAGAGAGCTTCCCTCATGCTTGGATGTGCCCCCAAGGCTAGTTTTGATCACATTGTACTGGCTCGGGTGTGCCCCCAAGGCTATTCTGTTGGTCGAGGACCCAGAATCCATAATGGCTTGAATCGGTGCACTGAGCATGATCTGATGTTTATCGAAGGAAATTGATTTAGGAGGCCAGGAGATCGATCTCTCGGCCGAAGGATTGATGTCTCGGCCGAGGTATCGATGTGTCGGCCGTGAGAAAGCCAAAAGCCAGAAAATCGATTTAAGTTAAACTTAATCGATCTCACGGGTCATCCTACCCTTTCTTCCTCCATTCCTCATTTTTCTCTCCCTTTCGAGCGATCGCTGCCGCTTCCTCCTCTCTCTCCTCATCGGCCGCCGCCGCCTCCTACCCGTCGGTTTTCCGACCACCACGGTTTCAATTGCCATCTCCTACCATGGCATCATCTCCGCCCCCTCCTCCATCTTCTGGCGCTTCTGTCGCACCTAGGGATACGGGCAAAGCCCCGGCCGTTGAGGCTGCGATTCTCGGCGGGGTTTCAAGTTCCCGCGTTCTTCGTTCAAGTCGGCGCAGAGCCACTGTTGGGGGAAGTTCCTCGCAACCCATTCCTCCTGAGGTCGAACCCGAGGCTTCTACTGATGCAGGTGGTGATATTCTTCCACCGTTTGACGCTGCCACTTACGCTCCTTAGGTTCACCTGGTCGGGCGTGGCGGTTCCTTGCGATACCGTCCTCCCCTCAGTGACATCCCACCTGAGGTCTTGCACAGGGAGCCAGAGCAGCACCTTGGTTTCACCAATAGGAAGGTAGAATTTTATCCTGTCAAATGATTTTTGTATATGAGATTTCGCGGAGTGATAATTTGATATTTTGATAGGGAGTTTGAGCTTTAGAAGTTGCCCCCTGTATAGGCGATATTTTGTGTATTTGATTCCTTCTTCGTATTTTGTTAGGCGAATGAGAGGTTGCGCGTGTGGGGAAGCTGCCCCCAGGTGTTTGAGTGGTATGAGAGGCTTCCTCAAGAGGCCAAGGATGCAGTTGCTTTGGCTGGCTTCGAGCCTTTGATACTTGGTTTCCACCTTCCGAAGGCGGAGTTGGGATTGACCACATCTTTGGTGGAGCGGTGGTGGGATACCACCAATACTTTCCATCTTCCGGAGGCTGGGGAGATGACGATCACTCCAGGTGACTTTGCTTTGCTTACAAGCCTGAGAGTTGGCGGTGATCCTCTTCCAATTGACCCGCGGATCCATGAGCGAAAGGGTGCTCTTGAATATCTTTTGGGGAAGGTTCCCATTGTGTCAGAGAGTGGCCATATCACATATACCTGGCTTCGGGAAGAGTTTGATCAAGCTGATATCCTGACGGAGATTCCCCTTTCTCAGCTGGTACGAGCTTTCCTGCTTTATCTCCTTGGGCAAACTTTGTTTTGCAACAAGGAGAATTCGGTGCATGTCCAGTTCTTGGCTGCCTTGGTGCACTTAGAGACCATAGCAGAGTTTGATTGGGGAACTCCTGCCCTAGCCACGTTGTACGGACACCTCAGTGCTTGTTCCCAGGGAGTTAGTTTGTCGCTCGGCGGACACCACCGTATTCTTGAGGTACACATTTTGATTTCTGCGTTATTCTCTTGTTGCTTCTTTGTTACTCATGTTTTCCATCTTCGCTTGTAGCTCTGGGCTTTTGAGCACTTGTTGCAGTTTCCCCCTCCGACCGGGCACAGAGAGCCTAGGTTTGTTCCACGGGCAGCCCGTTGGTTGAAAGGAGTTCAGAAGTCACGGTCGCCTGCCATGGACTTGCTGGCTTGGAGGCGAGTTTTGGACCGCCTGACAGTAGATCAGGTACGATATCTCTTTATCCTCTAATTTTCGTGCAATTTCCTCATTTTGTCATTTTGATGCTATTTCCCTTGTTACAGGTGCGTTTTGACCCATGGGGCGTGCTACTTGATGATGCTCCTCTGGAGTTGACCTCAGCTCGGGAGTTGGACAGCTAGCACTTCCTTTTGGAGGGGCCATTTTCGAGAGCCTGGTATCTCTTAGAGAGGGTAGCGAGCCAGTACTTTCGCATTCCGAGGCGTTGCAGCTTGTTCCTCTCCCTCCTCCTGTTGGTATGAGATCGACCCATCTTTTGACCGGAGAGGGTTTGCTACTTGCTCTTGAGAGACAGCCAGCCATGAGTTTTCTCGTGGCGGGAGATTACTCAGCCTTTCGTTTGGCCTCGTTGACCCTACCGACTGCTACTACCGCTGCTACTCCTCTTGTTTGGCCACGGGCCCCCAGCTTTATCTCTTTCCACAATGCAAATGGGGAAGAGGAGCGTTTGACGCTGACACCGTGTACCACGCAGTTCTACATGCTTCCTGTTGGAGTCCAGCAGGTAATATTGTAGATTCAGCTTTGATTTCCTTCGGTATTCCTTGCTTATGCAATTGCTTCCTCTGCAGGTGCCTGCTGACGTGGTTCAGGAATGGTTGCGTGCATTCCAGATTGCAGAGGCTTTGGCTCGACGGCAGCGAGGCTGAGTAGCTGCGGTATATATCCCTTGATCTCTTCTTTTTCCATCCCACGTTTTATGTGAAACTGAATGCCCACATCCTGTGTCTCTGCAGCTTGAAGCGGAGCGAGTGCCGACAGTGTCAGTTACCCAGAGTGCCGGAGTTAGCGAGGGTGGGAGTACTGGAGCTGGTGATGGAGAGGCTGAAGCTGGTGAGGGACAGAGGATTAGTGTCCCAGTTCCTGAGCGTTTTCGTCCTGCGCCTAAGAGGGGTCGTGGGCAGTAGCTGGCTTTTCCTTTCTTGTACCTGTATTTGTTAGCTCCAAAATAGATAGTTTGATATTTGTATTTTTATGAAGCAACCTCAACATGTGTTGGAAAATATTTTGTCTCAAGATACTTCAGACTTGTATGCAAGTTTTGTGAGTGTTTGGATTTAAACATGGGCTGAAGAATGGATCACTCGGCCGAGGATTCCATTCTTCGGCCACTACTTCTATTTCCTAAAGAAGTTGGATTATTGCTTTTAGCCAAGTGGCGTTTTTTCCTTCTTACATTTGAATTTGATTCAGGCTCTTTATTTGCTTTTGCTGTTCCTACAACCTCTTTGCCATGTTTTGGGATCGTTAGAATGCTTTGTCCCTTATGTTGACGACTTTTGAGTCAGAGAGGACGAACGATGATTCTTACGTGTCTTTGTTTTTGCCAATTCCCTGGAAAATGACTAACTCATCTTTTGTGAGCTCAATACGCAGAGTTAGCTATGCCTATCATTGAGTACAAACCTTTTGGTATTGTCTTTCTTATCTCCAAATGTTTGGGCCGCATCTCGATGCGAGATTGCCTACGTATCCCAATCAGGGAATCAGGCCTTTTACGTAGTTCCAAGATCACCACCTTTGGGGGTTGGGTTTTCACTCTTGGTTTTTCTTTCTCTCATGCTCTAAGTTTTGCCTAGGTTACCTGATAGAGGTTGAGTCCCTAGCGAGCTTTCCTTTGAATGCCTTAACGTTTGCCTAGGCTGCGTTTTTCGCATCTTCTTGTCCTAGCAGGCTCTACTCCTACTTTTGCTTGGGTGTATTGCCCAACGAGCATTTTTCTCTCAAGAGGGTTTTAATGTTTTGGAGAGGAATTTGATGGAGATGTTTTTATGAATCTCCTGTTGCGTTTGTACTTTCACAATGGGTAAGCTAACCCTAAGTGTTCTCACGGAGATAGCGTCTTCTTCCCGAGTTTTGATAAAAACCTAGTTTTAAGTAATCAAGGTTCGTCCCTTCTTTCCTTTTGTCGGCAACATAAAGAATTAGATTCTTTAAAATCCTTTTATCTTTGGCAGAGAGATTGTAGTGTATAGCAATCATGTTTTAAAGATGGAATCATTTAGTGTAGCAGGCCGAACATAGCAGTTCACAGTAGTGCGGACCGAATATGCTCCGTAGCCGAACATAGACCTCGTGCTCGGCTCCCGATGGTGCTCATCGTTGACATCCCGCTTCCCACAGCCCCGTCAAATGACACGACCGTGTACGGTCTCCACCCTCGGTAAGGTCCTCGGCAACGTTACCTTCCCCGTCAGCCGTATGATTGGGTTCGGCAAAGGATTCATGCTCGGCCACCCGTCTAGACACGTGCTCGGCCACCTGCGGAGCACGGCTGATCGCCGACGAGGGTTGCCTGCTGAGTCACGTGTCCCCCCATGTGCGGAGGCGGTTACAACAGAAGGTGATCACGGGCGCACATGGGTGTGCCAACTCAGCCCCAAAAACGGCTACCAGATCCATTCCGTGATGTCATTGTGACGTCACACGGCCCGTGGAAGGCACGCGATCGTACTTGGAGAGCAAGCCAAGAGGCACTATATATACCTAGTGATGGTAACCCTAACAGGGACACACGACTCTATACTCATACTGACTCTCTCTGAGCTCTTTGCTTCCTCTCTCCGCACTATACTCATCCTCGCGCCGGAGGGCCTAGCCGGGACAACCCCCGGCCAGGTCTTAGTCGTGCGTTCCCTGTGCAGGCTAGGGGAAGAAAGCTCAAGAACCACCGAACCACTAACGGAGGAGCAAGGATCTAGGATCACAGGCCACACAGTTGGTGAACCCGACGTGAACCATTTCTGATTCAAACGGCTCTCACATCCTCAAAACCACCTCACTCCTTCGTACAACAACGACCATATCACCTACCATGGGCGGAGATCTTGCAAACGCAGCCGTTTCGGGAGCCAAAGACGCTAGTGGAAACGTCATCCCCACACTAACCCTCGAAAGGCACATGTCCATGTCACTTGCCCCTGGGTCCGGACTCTCACTAGTCTCAGATGACGTAACTTCGGCCTACATCCGCCTACTGCAGCGTCGCGACGACGAACGCGACAATGAATTGGCCGCGCTAAGGGCGGAAGTGGCCCAAATGAAGCAACGCATGCAACAGGACGCCACCTCTGCCCCATCAAGATCTGGCGGAGGCGGAGGAAGAGGCATGCAAACACCACCCCCTCCACCTCCACCACCACAAGGGCGTCAGAACGAGCGAGGCCAACGCGGATCCATCAAAGACCGCCTAGGCTTCACTCCAGCACCAGGCGACGCCAGAGAAATCATCCTCTACAAGCAACCCACCGTATCTGGAACACATCGTTCTAGAAGCATCACGACGGAACCAAGACAAGGGATACCGAGTCGATTACAAGCACGTACTCGACTGGTCGTGCAGAGTTCTCTCGCACAATGGCCTCGCACCGTAGCCGAGACTCCACACGGACCAGACCCCATGTCTCCGATCGCCTAGGGAACACCCCGATTGGTAACAAGGACGACGAGCACCACGCTCGGCGCAACGGGAAAGGCGTACATATTGAGGGCGCGAACGATGAGAACAAGTCCCATCGCAATAAGGACAAAACCGTCGACGGCCCGCACCGAACAGCGACGGACTTACGAGAGAGACTTCGGAGAAGAGAAGCCGAGAAGTCATCGGCGAAAGAGCACAAGGAAAGGGATTCTAAGAGATCGAAAACGGACGAGCACGGCAAACTGCCGCGCCCAGGGTTTGAAAGGCAACTGAAGGATCTCGGCGTATCCCCATTCAACTCCCACATCATCAACACGCCGCCGGAACCCACCTTTCATCTACCCAAATTCACGAAGTTCGATCCGGCGACCTGCGAGGCCTACACTCACCTCATCCACTTCAGACAAACCATTGAGCTCTGCACTCTTAAGGATGAAGTAAAATGCAAGGCGTTCCCGTCCAGCCTCGGTTCTCTTGGACTCCAGTGGTTCAACAAATTGCCCGCTGGATCCGTAAGGAACCTGGCCGACCTTGAGCGCGCCTTCAACACACGCTTCATCACGAGCAACAAAACGGCTAAAGAGCCTGAGTCACTGTCTCAGATGAGAAAACTCTCGTCCGAAACCCTCAGGCAATATGCCGAGCGTTACTGGCAGCTGTTCAACGAAATTCCGGGAATCGATGAATATTGGGCTGCGCGCACTTTCAAGAACGGCCTGGAAACCGGCAGCAAAATCTTAGACGAACTCGCCATCCGCCCACCACACGGCATGGGTGAACTGATGCGCGTCGTGGAAAGATTTTGTGCTCTCGAGGAACTCTATGCCGACAGGGCGGCCCAGGGAATCCCGAGCTCAACCAACCCATTCTCGTCGACAGTGCACCAGCTGCCGGCACAAATGGCAACCCAGCAAACGCAGCCAAAGAAGCAAGTGCACAACATCAAAGAGGGAAAGAAGCGTCCGCCGAAGGAGCATGACTACGTGGCCGAAACCACACACTTCAAGGAACCAATTTGGTCTTTTCTGAAGGAAATAATGAGACAACCGTGGTTTGAATGGCCGACGGGCAAGCTCGGAACCGACACCGGCCAACCCGATCAAAATCCAAGGAAAAAATGCACTTACCACAACGAGCTCGGCCACTACACGACTGCCTGCGCACCATACAAAGCCCTCCTCG
This sequence comes from Rhododendron griersonianum, assembly GCA_018127125.1. Classification (NCBI taxonomy): domain Eukaryota; kingdom Viridiplantae; phylum Streptophyta; class Magnoliopsida; order Ericales; family Ericaceae; genus Rhododendron; species Rhododendron griersonianum. The sequence continues at coordinate 24,965,753 of CM030796.1, read as the reverse complement.
AAAAGCTTGCAGCACAAGGTCACCTCAATCAGTACATTGATCGATCAAAGACGCCCACCCGACAGACGAATCCCAACCCCAACGAACAACGACCGCTGATCCACGTCATCCACGGTCCAGTAACAAAGGCATCCGAGACTGCCCTCAAAGCCGACATCGATCAAGCCTCCACTTCAAAAGAGATACTCTCCGTCGGCTGTGGATCCAAACGTCAATGACCGAAAGAGGTTCCCAAGTGGACGATAAGCTTCACCGAACGTGAACATGTTCAAACTCCGCATTTTGACGCCCTCGTCGTCACCGTCCAAATCGGCGTTCACGACGTCAAGCACGTCCTCATTGATCAAGGAAGTTCAGCCGAGGTCATGTACTACGACCTATTCAAAAAGTTGGAACTACCAGAGTCGGCACTACTACCAACCGAAGTACCTCTCATCGGCTTCAGCGGAGCACCTGTCTGGCCGGTAGGCCGAATCTTCCTCCCTGTCGTCGTCGGCTCAAAAACTCTGTCTGTTGAATTCATTGTCGTCAACGTGCCGAGCCCATATAACGCTATCCTGGGCAGAAATTGGCTTCACGGAATGCAAGCCATTGCTTCCACGTACCACCAGATTGTCCACTTCATCGGCACCACAGGACGACAGGAAGATTTGCGAGGTGACCAAATCGCATCTAAAAAGTGCTACGTCTCCGCCGTACACAGCTCTTCCAAAGTAAAACAAGTGCAATGGGTTGAACTCCCAGACTTGGCCCTAATCGAAGACGTCGGCCAAAAAGCCGAGGACAAAGCAGAGGAGGACCTGGTGAAAATGCCCATCAACGAGGACGGATCACGCTTTTTTCTACTTGGCTCCTCACTATCTGACGCCGAGCGGGAAGAGATGTTCCAGTTCCTCAAAAACAATCTTGAAGTCTTTGCATGGACCCCGGAGGAGATGCCAGGAGTGGATCCAAATTTTATTTGCCACTCCCTCAACATCAAAAAGGACGCCAAACCGGTGGTTCAACGAGCTCGACGTTCGGCACCCGAGCACGCCGACGCCGTCATCGAAGAAATCAACCGACTTCTCGACACCAACGCCATTCAGGAAGTCCAATACCCAACCTGGCTCTCAAACACAGTGGTCGTCAAAAAGAAGAATGGAAAGTGGCGGGTCTGCGTCGACTACACGAACCTCAACGACGCTTGCCCCAAGGACTGGTTCCCACTACCAAAGATCGACCAGCTCGTAGATGCAACAGCCGGCCATGCTCAGTTAAGTTTTCTGGATGCATACCGCGGCTATCACCAGATTGCCATGGACCCGGACGACATGGAGAAGACAGCGTTCATAACTCCACATGGCATCTTTTGCTATAGGGTGATGCCGTTCGGCCTAAAAAACTCCGGAGCTACATTCAATAGAGCAATCTTCAAAATGCTCTACGCATAAATAGGTAACATCCTGGAAGCATACATTGACGACCTCGTCGTCAAAAGTCAAAAGGAGCACAACCATTTGAAGGAGTTGGCCGAGGTTTTCGAGATCCTTAAATTCCATAAACTCCGTCTAAATCTGGAGAAATGCGCGTTCGGCGTAAGCGCTGGGAAATTCCTTGGCCACCTGGTCACACGACGCGGCATCAAGGCCGACCCCAACCAAATCAAGGCGGTGGCTGACCTTCGGCCACCAAGAACAATCAGAGAGGTACAAAAACTAACTGGAATGGCGGCAGCCCTCAACCGCTTCATCAGCAAGTCGTCTGACAAGTGCCACTCCTTCTTTCACGCTCTCAAATGGAAAAGCCGACGAAGCTTTGAGTGGACGACAGACTGCGACAGAGCGTTGGCTGAACTCAAGACCTATCTCGGTACATCACCTTTAATGGTTAAACCGAAGGAATTCGAACCCCTTTACCTCTACCTGGCGGTCTCGGCCCATGCCATCAGCTCAGCTCTTGTTCGGCGAAAAGGGGCCGACGACATGCCAGTCTACTTTACAAGCAAGACGCTCTTACCCGCCCAGACGCGATATCTTCCACTGGAGAAGTTGGCACTCGCCCTCGTGTCTTCGGCGAGGAAGCTTCTGCCGTACTTTCAGGCGCACACAATCACGGTGTTAACCGAATATCCTCTCAAAGCGCTCTTTCGAAAAGCCGACCTCTCCAACAGAGTATCCAAGTGGGCGGTAGAATTGGCAAACTTTGACATCCGCTTTGAACCGAGGACGGCAATCAAAGGGCAAGTCCTCGCCGACTTCATTGCCGAACTCACCCCTGAAGATTTCGAGATCCTACACAACCCTCCCACCCAACCCCCTGCCGAACACCAACCAAAAGAGAACCGGTGGCTCCTCTTTCAGGGAGACACTTGGCGAATGCAAGTTGACGGCGCCTCCAACAACAACGGGGCCGGAGCTGGAGTTGTCTTGGTTTCTCCTTGCGGAACCCTTCACGAGAGTGCTATCACCATCGACTTCCCTGCCACAAATAATGAGGCTGAATATGAGGCCCTGCTTGCTGGCCTACGCTCGACAATCGCAATGAACGTTGACAATTTGGCCAAGACCAAAGGCGTATTGATTATGCGGAGGATCAATCATTTGCGGGATGCCTTGTGATCTTTTGCCTAAACCCAACCCAGGGAAGTAGTTTTGCTTCTTCATCATCCATATGGCGGGGGTGCTTACGTAGAAGTTTCTTTCGGCCATTAAGGCTTGCACAGCAGTTGCTTCCTCAAGACTGAATCCAGTAAGGAAGGTTTCCTCGGTTCCTACCTCTTGGACCGACGTATCAGAATGAGCTCGGATCGATGAATCCCCCAGAATGGTTATGACCCTTCCATCTACTGCGAATTTGACCTTCTGATGCAAAGTGGAAGGCACTACCCCAGCGTCATGTAGCCAAGGCCTTCCTAGTAAAAGATTGAAGGTGGCTGGTATATCCATCACATGGAATTCCACGTCCCTTTTGATCTTCTCCACTTCTACTGGCAGTGTGACACACCCAACCAGTCTTCTCTTTGAATTGTCATACCCCCTTACGCCCTGGCTTGAAGGGCGTATGTCGATGGCGCTTACCCCTAGCTTGTCGAGGGTCCTTTGAGGACATACGTTTAAAGCAGACCCGTTATCCACCAAGACCAGTGGGATCCATTTAGTGAGACATTTAAGTGAAATGTAGAGAGGCTTGTTGTGTGCAGGCCCTTCAGGAGGTAGATCCTTGTCAGTGAAAGCTATCGTCGAATTTGGAGCCTTTGACGCCATTATGAAACCCACCAGTTCTTTGGGGGTGATGTTGATGGGAACTTTGGCTTTCCCCAAGGTTTTGAAGAAGGAGTTACGATGCTCGTAGGAGGACATAAGCAATCCCCAAATAGAGATATCAGCTTGGATTTTCTTTAGTTGTCTTAGCACCCTGTCTTTCTCAGGTTCGGTCCTTTGGCTTTCTTCTTCTTCTTCTTCTTCTTCCATTACTCGTGTTGAGGTTGAACTTTCCCCACTTAGTTTAGGAGGTTTATACACCCTTCCGCTTCGAGTGAGGTGACCCACTTCTTCTTCTTGGATGCCCCAAGGATCAGCAGGCTCAATTCTTCCAACTTTCCAATCACTTGGCAGGGCTTGACGCATGTCCAACCACCAATCCCCATCATCAATGGCATAGATGTGGGGTTCTCCCCCTGTTGCAAAGCATTCATCATTCTTAAAGAAGATCAAGGATGGTTTGGCTTGGGTATTTGGAATAATGTGTCGGGTAGGATTATATGTGGGGCTATTGGATAGGCTTATGAGATTGATATTTTGAGATGGTGGTTCGTTGTTGTGTGCGGGAAGTGGATTGGTTTGCACATTGGGTTTAGGAGGTTTTATAGCTTGACTATCAATGAGATCTTGGATGTCATGACGAAGACGCATGCAGTGGTCTGTTTCATGTCCAGGGTGTTGGTGGTATGCACATTGCTTATTGGCATTATAGCTTGGACCATAAGGTGGCTGAGGAGGTGGATTATTCAAGAGCCTAAGGTGCCCTTGGCGGCTTAGGATGGCTAAGGCTTGGGATGGAGTCATATAGAGTGGGTCGAAATTGCGGCGAGGGCGATTCGTGTTTCTAGATGAGCTAGCTTGAAAAGGGTCTTGTGGCAAGACTGAGTTAAGGGTGTTGACGGAGGCAGGAGATGCACGGGTTGGAAAGGTTTTTCTGGGTAGAGGGGTTTCTTCTTTCCCAATAAGGCCCAGCTTGATCCCATCTTCGATTTGTAATCCAGTGGCGTGTAGGCGTTTGAAGTCAGTGATAGCTTGAGTGTAAATGTGGGTGAGGTATTTGGGCTGTAGGTTCTTGACAACTATCCTCACTTGATCTTCCTCGGAAGGGCGGCTTTTCATCTTGGCAACCTTTTCTCTCCATCTTGCCACAAAGGTAGCAAAGTCCTCATTGGATTCTTGTTTAGTCATCTCCAAGTCTCAGGTAGTTAGCTCAATTTGGACATTGTACGCATACTGCTTGACAAAAGCGTTGGCAATTTCTGGCCAAGTTTGATAGTGCACAAATTCCAAAGTGAGAAACCAATCGAGGGCGTGTCCAGTGAGAGTTCTTTGAAACAATTGAGCGATGAGCTCGTCGGTCAAGCCCATAGGCTTCAGGGTGTTGATGACATGGCGAACATGGCTGGTAGGGTTACCAGTCCCGTTGAACTTCTCGATGTTTGGCATTTTGAACCGTTCAGGCAGTCGAGATTCTGGAAAGAGGCAGAGTCCTTCGAAATCTAGAATTTGGTCTCCATGTGAACGAGCCAAAGCGTGCTTGATTTCCTTGACCTGTTTGACCAATTCAGGGTTTTCTGTAACTTCATGAGGATTTTCTGCTTCTTCCTCATTTTTCTTGTCTTCAGCATCTCTTGCTACTTTCTCGGCTTGTAAATAAGCAATTTGGGCTCGGAGCTCGGTGATAGTAGCATCGTTGTCTGCCATTTTTGGGATGTAGGTAGAGGGATTGCTTGGTGAAGCTTGGGATCGGGTAGATAGTCGGGTTTGTTGAGAAGACGACCGCGAAGTCCCCAAAACTGATTGGGACCGTTGGGGTGAAGGTGACCGATGAGATGACTGTAAAGACCTCTGTTTGGTGTGATTTCGGGTATTGTAAGAGTATAAAACTGGCTGAGGTTGCTTCTTTAACCTACCTATTGTGCCTGCTTGAAAAATAGAATACCTGGAAGTCAGTATTCGGCCTGTGTAGGGTTAGGATTCGGGTTGAAAATCCCAACCCTTATGCACAGAAAGAGTTAATTACAACAACAAATGATACAAGGTGTGAGGAAGAACTTTTGCAAGTAAGATGCAAATAGGTTCCTAGCCTGTAGGTTCCTGTCTTAGTTTGATAAGTTCTATGGCTCTCTAAAACATGCAAGGTTTTGGTAGTCTCATGGTGCTCCGTTGTCAAAGGGCACCAATCCTCTCACCAGCCCATTATAGGCGGTGATTGGGTGATTTCTTTTTTGATATACCACTAGGTACGAGTGACTGTGGAGTTTGCTGGAACCCCAAACATAGCCCGTGTCATGCCGGGATATTAGGTGAACTCAACGGGTTGCCCGCTCGATGCATATGATAAATGAATTAGACAAGGCATGTATTAGTCTTATGTTGAACTTTTTGGTTATGGCTCTCATATTCCCCAGCGGAGTCGCCAAAAACTGTACACACCTCCCAAACGGGGCATCGCCATACAGATTGATCACGTTTGTTTGCTCGGTTGGTTGCTTGCTTCGTAAACCAAAATCATGGACATTCCCATGGCTAGGAACATCGCCACATGATATCGGCTATCATCAAAACAGAGTCGCCACCCAATTTATTAAAACTGGGAAAACAGATAAAGATTCTGGATACGGGAGCCAAAAGTACAATAAGGGGAAGGTGTTAGGCACCCCTCTTTGCCCAGTCGTGAGACTGGCCCATAATCGTTCAACATAAGACATGTAGATGCTTCGTTTAATTCCAACACATAGTCTGTTTATTTATTCCTTTAAACAGTAAGTAAAGTGAGCCAGTGCGATAATCGAAGCATGCATCAGAAAGCAGAAAAAGTAAACAAAGCTGTTCCAGGAAATCGATTACTCGGCCGGTGAATGGATGTCACGGCCGAGTAATCACACTGGTTCTATATACCGGCCGAGGGATCGAGGCCCCGGTCGGTGTTCTTCCTCACACCAGGAAATACGATTAACAGATAATCAGAAAGTTATAATTAAGCATAAGAACGATTAATGAAACAAACCAGAGGCCGTTGGGCCTCACCACCTTGATCCCTCAGTTGCTTGATTGCTTCGGATTGGGTGTGATTGACTGATTGCTTGATTGAAAACCCTAGGGTTAGGGTTTGATCGCCGGATTGACGGCTGCCTTCGGGAGGTTAGGGCTTTTGAGGAGTGGGTTTGAGAGAGTATTTGTGCAGAGTTTCGAGGCTTGAGAGAGTGTAGACTCTGATAATTTCGTGTGTATATTTTCGGAGTCCGAAGGCCCTTTATATAGGCAATTGGTGACTCACTCCGGCCAATCAAATGGCACGATTGCAATTGCAATGCACCTCTAACTCTACGTCGCAATCTCTGAGCGTAGCCCGAACTTATCGGGAAGGTAGTGTAGTTGGATCAAACATCTAACAGAACACATTCCAGAGTCTGGGAAAAGGTCGATCTGGCGGCCGAGTAAAGAATATCACGGCCGAGGAATGGATGTCTCGGCCGAAGGATAGATCTTGCGGCCGAGGGATTGATCTCTCAGGGAGATTTTGCTAGCAACAGGTTGCTCGGGTGAAGAAATGATGTTAGGGCCGTGGGATCGATGTCACGGCTGACAGATGGATTCTCCTAGGCTTCTGTATTTCTGTCTGAAAGGCTGTATGGCTTTGAATTGGGTCCTCTAAGTGGCTCAAAGTTCTTACCGAAAGTCCTAAGGTTCTCAAGGAAGCAATCAGCAATCACTGTATCCATTTCATCATCGGGATGGTCCCAAGGTGGGACTTGAAATAATCGTTTAGGCCAAATTGGGGTGTCTACACTGGCCACCACCACCACCTTCACGCCCTCTTCCTCTCCCTCCTCTCCTTCCACGTCCACCTCTACCGCCTGCACCACCTGACGCTCGAAGTGTCGCCTCCTAGGCAGCGGCTCGTACCCCAAAGCTCGGCATCAAGTACCGAGCCCGGTACTCAGAGTAGTAAGCGTCTGCCTGGAAGAGCGGCTCCAGCTCAGGGTCCGGTCGCACAAACCGCTCAACCTCCCCCCTGGTGTATAAACTCGTCCTCTGCACTAAAGCAGGAAGGGGACCAGGGACTCAAAAAAAGTCCAGCCTCAACGACTGACGTGACACCCGGTCACCCAGGTATCACTGCCAGCCGTAAGGGGACTCGAGAAGCACCCTCCTCCTCGTCACCTCCCTGCTCCGGACTAAATAAGGGAGCTCGCAGCGGTCCCACACACGCCAGCGAACCTGCAATCAAGGAAATACAACATCAGCATGAGATTTAAATAGAAATATCAACAAATAGAAGCATGCAAGGTGTAGTCATACCCTGTCAGGACGCAGGTCGTCCAGAACGAGGCGGTAGGCGTTCAGGTTGCCCTTCCCCTTCTTCACTCCCCGAAACTCCTTGGACCAATGCAGAGCCCGGGGAAGTACTGTGTCGCTAGGGCAGGAGGTCTCGGGAGGGTACATGTCTAGTACCTCGTACGTCCATAGCTGCAGAATTAAACATCAGGGATTAGCACAGAATATGCAGTAAGTAAATGGAATGACAAATAAGTGCAAGAGAAGTTTGAAATGTACCTCCCAGACTCTCCAGTAGCCGCCGAGGCTCTTCCCCGCTCCTCGGGAAAGAGACCCCATGAAGGCGTAGCACGCCCCCAAAGCCGCGCCGCCCCAGTCAAAGCGGGCAATCTCCCCAACGTCCCTCAAGGCCGGTCGGAGCGAAAGGTGTACTCAGTTGCGCCTATTGGGAAACAGGGACGCACCGAGTAAGTACAACAAGAAGCACCGCGCCATCTGCTCCTCCTGCGTCCTGTCAGTCGGGAGCTCCTCTGTCCAAAACTCCAAAAGCTGGGCGTATTGGGCGTCCTCCCTCTCTGCCCTCAGCACGTACCCCAGCATCTCCTGCTGGAACGCCGCGCTCCTCCCTGTAACGGCGTCGTAAGGGATAGGGTCACCCCCGACCCTCAGACCAGTGATCGCCGCAAAGTCCAGCGGCGTCACCGTCAGCTCGCCAAAGAGGAAGTGGAACGTATTCGTCGTGTCCCACCACCTCTCGGCAAGCGCCCTCACCACCTGGCAATCGTTGCTCGCCCTTGTCAACACGCTGACGAACTCCCCGAAGCCCGCCTGTCTCACTATCTCCCTCACGGCTTCGGGGAGTCTCTCCCAAAACGTCGGCACGTCGGCCGCACCACCGTAGCACGAGATGGTGATCGCCTGTTGCAATAAGTTGATAACATTCAGTAAACAGGTATATTTTTCAAGGCAAATACGATATTCAAATAAGGAAATGAAAGTACGATACATTGAAATTCGAAATGTAAGTGTTTAAGGTATACCTCGTCTCGGTGCAAAGAAAGGTGCTGCTATGGATCCCTCAGGACCAGGGCCTCGTCGTACGCAGGCCGCTCCGGCCTGTAGACGTCTAGAAGGGTAGGGACTACCACGTGCTGAAAGGGCACGTAAGACTCCACCACGTAAGCTCTTCGCCCCTTCAGGGCCTCCGTCGCCTCCTCCACAACGCTCCTCCGAGGGGCTGTCTCACCTCCAGCAGCCTCCTCCTCTACTCCCTGTGGCCCTCCGGCGGCCCCTGCCTCGACCTCGACCTGGAGCGCCTTCTCCCTAGCCTTAAGCAAAGCCTCCGCCAACCACGGCACTCCCGGAAGGTCTCAACCAGGTCGTCAAGGGACGCCACCTCAAAGTAGTCGCTTAACCCTATGGGTCGTGACGACCCTGCACCCTCACCACTACCGACAAACAAAGCCGGTGTCTCCCTCTCCTCCACTACCTCCTCCTCGACTACAGGGCCCTTCCCCAAGTCAGTCCGGGGCTCTCTCACAGGGGAAGCCTCTGTCTCTACCTCCACTCCGTCAAGCCCCTCACCACCGTGAGTCTCCGAGGCCCTCTCCTCCAAACCAACCGCGCCCTCCACTAGGCCCGTAGCCTCCTCCTCACCCCTAGACTCCACTACACCCGGAGTCTCCGTCTCCTGGCCGAAGCCGGCCAGCACCCCACTGCCGTCGTCACCACCGTCACCGCTGCCCACCACGGCAGCCGAGGCCACAGCTTCCTCGACCAATGCCGCCGGGGCCGAGACCCCCACGATCTCCGGCCCCACCCCGGCTGCCGTGCCACTCTCCGGGGCCACCGTGGCCGGTACAACCTCGACCCGCGGGGGATGATCACCCCCGGGTGTATCCGTATCGTCCATAGTGTAAGAGAGAAAAAGGGAGAGACGAGAGAGAGAGCAGAGACGAGCAAGAGAGAGAGCAGTGAGCGAGAGAGAGAGAGAGAGATGAGCGAGAGAGAGAAATGGGAGAGAGAGCAGAGAGAGCGAGAGAGGGAAATTCGAACGGGGGCGTACTGTGTACGCCCCGTATATATATATATATATCCCCCCTTCGAACCGATTCGTCTAGATTTGAAATAGACAGGGTTTGACGATAGAAGTGCCACACGGCATACCAGGAAGAGCGCGCGACGTAATGACTTAACTGTATGAAATTTCTCGAGTTGACACGACGCACGGCGTTTTGTATACTACACACGGCATACTGGGTTAGTTCGACAGTTTGGATTCTGAAGGCAGATTCTGGCAATGGTGTTCATGTTCGAGTTCGTTTGTGTACAGAAAGCAGAAAGAAGATGGCGAGCAAATAGGCAAGTGGAAGAAGGAAGGGACTTTTCATTTCATTAAAACCGGGACGACCCCCGGGATTCCCATTACATTGCTCAAAAAAAAAAAAGAGAAAACAAAAGAAAAACAGAAAAAAAAATAAATCCTACTGCCCTTTTCTTCTTCTTCTTCTTATGCCGGACCCTCCACCTCAATCATCGGATGCGTCATTTGCCCCGTTCGAACGGTCGTTGGAACCGTTCGGATTCCCTTCGGAATCCTCCGCGGTATCACTGGACAAGCACTCCGGTGCAAACCACGCGTCGCTTTTGTCATCCTGCTGGTCGTACGCGAAGTCCTGCAGGTTGGACACCGCACGGCGGAGGGTACGGATGGTAGAGATCAACCTGGAGATTTGAGCAGTGAGTCGCTCAATCTCCTCTCGGTAGAAACCCATCTTGATCTCCAGGGCTGTCACCTGCGTTGCCAAGTTGCTGTTCGCCATGGCCGATATCTCGAGAGTAACCTTTTTCTTAGAATGAGGAAGAAGGTACAGAGATTTGGGAGAATGGTGCATAGAATGAGGCACCACCATCCTTTTTAAAAGCAGTTCCAGCCGACGAAAGGGCACACCTGTATTAATGGGCACCCTTAAACCAGCCAACTGACCTCGGAAATCGAAGGGGTGCATGAAAATTTGAAACGCCGCGCGCCATACTGAAGGCCCGCACGGCATTATGGCTCCAGAGGATTAAGTTTGTTTTCTCGGAAATTGATCAACCTAGCCACCAAAATCATCTCAGAAATCAAATACTCCAGCCGTCTCGCAGCAGAAATCTTTTAGAACGACGTACATTAATTATGGGATTATTTGATCCTTGTTCCCCGGGACTCGCAAAATTTCCCGTCCCTCGAGGACTCGCCGTATTCGCGTTTGTTCGCAACATTCGTCCCCCGGGACTCGCTGAATTCGTGTTATTTGTCTCAAGTCAAAATTTCGCCTCCCGAGGGCTCGTCCCAAATCAAATTTTGCCTCCCTAGGGCTCGTCTCAAATCAAATTCCGTGTAACAACTCCGATTTTCAGTAAATAAAAATCTCGTTGATTATTTTATTGACTTTATAAATTACTTATTTTCTAATAATCCGTCGTAATTAGATTTATTCGATTCAAAATCTAACTTCATTTCGCCTTGCGATTTAGCCATTTTCTAAAGACAAGTGGGATAGTAAACCCCAAGGCATCCTATTTAGCAAGCCTAGCTAGCTTCTAACTAATCGTTAGGGTAACCTAATCGGACCTTGGACCCTCATGAACCATTTGAACCCTAAGTGAGACCTTGACCAAAAGTCAACCTTTGATCTATTACCCATTGGACGATAGATGCTAGGATAATCTTTATCCATTGGACCATAGGTTTACACTGAGGATATTGTGACTAGATTACTAGGTACACTTTATATGATTAGATATTACTTACCATCTTTACCCATTGGACGATAAAGGTTAGGAGAATTATTAACCATTGGACGATAGATTAGTCTTTCTACCCAGTACAAGATCTATTAGTTTAATTAGATTCACCATGAGTCATTGTACTATTATAGATAGATTATATAAGTTTAGTACTTCCATCCTTTAACCTTTGGTCAATAAATGTTAGGGGAATTATAGTCCATTGGTCCATAAGGGCAAATCAAGCTATAGTACTAGGTTAAATTAGTTAATTCCTTCCTAGATATGATATGTACTTATTTAATTAAGGTATATGATATGTATTAGTATATAGTTTATAAGTACATAGGTGGCATATTGACATAGTTTAATAGGGAATTTTGACTTAAAAGTCCAAGATGAGATCATAAGGTACATTGTCCTTTTAGTTAGTCTTTCTCATATATGTATTTATATTAACCAAGGAAGGAGGAGAGAGAGATAGAGAGAGAATTCGGGAGAGGGAGAGGAGAGAGAGGCCGAGAGAGATAGAGAGATAGGAGAGAGAGAGAGATATATATATATATATATATATATATGATAGTACTTGTTGATCTTTCTCCTACCAAACCTATTTGGTTATTCACCTAAGTACTTGTACTTTGAAAGATGAAGGATAGGATGACCTAAGATATAATCAAGTACTAGATTTTCTTACAAAATCTTCTTACAAACTACTAGTTTACTCTTACTCTTTCAACCATTGTCCTTTCTTGATTAGGTGTCCAAGAGAGAGAGAGAGAGAGAGAGTGGCCAAGAGAGAGAGAGAGGGAGAGAGAGAGAGAGTGGCCGGTTGAGAGAGGGAGAGAGAGTGTGATGTGTGTGACTAGTGTACTCCCATATCTTCCTACATCACCTTATTGCATCACCTTGTACCACCATATCTAGGGTTTCCTATTCTTTCAACCCTAAAGGACTACCATATCTTATTTTCTTATTCTAGACTAGACACAAACCCCATTAAAGAAACTTAAACCTTGTTCTAGGTTAAAAGAAAGAATAAGGGAAAATCTTGTAGTCTTTCCAACTCTTGTACCTTAGTACATTGGACCAAAGAGAGAGAGAGAAAGAGAAGCCGAGAGAGATAGGGAGAGAGAGAGAGGCCGGGAGAGAGGGAGAGAGAGATTTGTGTGATGTGTGCAAGTGTACAACCAAGCCTAGTCATGTCCTTTAGCTCCACACCTCATCCAATCTAAGTACCATCAAATCTAGTCAATCTTTTAACCATTGGATAACAAATGTTAGGGAAAATATTGTCTCTTGGATAATAGACCAACCTTGGCCTATAAATAGCAAGCAATTCAAGCCTTGAACTCACACCTCTTCCAACCTCCAACTTCTCTCTAGAAAGTCTAGTGTTCTTAATGTTCTTGTTGTTCTTTCTTAGTTCATAGCTTGTTCTTGAAGTTCTTCATAGTTCTTCAAGAAACTCTTCTAGTGCCGCCACTAAGCCGCCACTCCACCACCCTACCGATCCAAAAGTTTTAGTAGTATTAGTCAAGATCAAGTTTCGAGAGAAACCTTTCTCTTTCGAAGCTATCGAAGCCATTCCTAAGCCGTTACTCCGTCCGACGAACCATTTTTCCTAATCCGTAGCCGCCTACCGCCAAGAAGAACGGTAGATATTCTATATCTACTCTTCTCTACGTATATGTAGAATACTCCTTAAGTATAGTATAATTTTCCTATACTTTCAAAAATCTAAGTATAGCGTATTGCATGCGTATTTCGAAATGATAGTAAATTATTCTAAACCTTTGAAATCTTGAGCATACGTAGATTATCTTAACTATTTTCCTTGAGCATGATTAGGAATGTTTAGAAGTTGTTATCTTGATTAACCATGGCATGATTAGCCTAACGTTAGAAACACTCAATAAACATATGCTGTTTTGAACTTAAGAAAGCATGATTTAGGATTAAGCTGTGGTGATTTCATTTTTGAATGTGAGCATGATTATGTGATTACTTGACTACTTGTTGTTGATAAAGCATAAGTGATTTATCACTCCAAAGGTGTCCGTCCATGTGGCACTATGCTTAACTTATGTGATTTAACGTTAAAGTATGATGATGTGATAATATGAGCATGCTATCTAATATAGAGGTGAATGATCTTGCTAGTTTAGTTTCAAGATTTCTTAAAGTGTGAAAGAATTACCGCGGAGTCATTGCATGCAACGAGACACAAAAACCGAGAAAATAGAAACATGACACCTAGGGTGTGGTCAAAGAAAGGATGGGATTAACCTGCAGAAAATATTTTGAAATTACATAATGACCAGACTTGGTAGTCATTGTGTAAGTGTTTCGAAAACCGTAATGTAGCCGGACTTGGTAGCTCGTTGCAAAGATTTCCAATGGGGCCGGACATGGTAGTCTCATGTGGAAATATGGCTTGATCCTCCGCGAAAAGGGATCAATGCAAGATTGAAAGAGAATGGATTTTGAAAACCATGATTGGCCTGACTTGGTAGCCATTGTGAGTGTTACTAATGGAGCCGGACTTGGTAGCCTCGTTAGTAGCAATTTGTGAAAGAAACGTTGGAAATTATGATTTTTGGTAAAGGTGAAAATGTTGACACAGTCTACGATACGTCGCGTAGGAGAAACATGAAAAGTCATGACACCAACGCTAAAAGATATCGAATATGAATGTATTATTGTTTAACTGTGTTGTTGAACGAGCATGTGTAATTGTTTATATACTTACCTGCTATGTGTAAGTTAAGGGTTAGTGGGTATAGTTTATTCTATTGAGCTTGTAGCTCATGGTGTTACCTTTTGGTGACCCTGACATATTATACTGGGGGCGACGCTGGTATAATGTGTCAGAGTTAATTGATGAGCAAGGTGAACAGTACGCATTGGAAGCTTTTGGAGCCGATGAGCTTGCTAGGACGGAGGAAGAAGCGGAGTAGTAGAATACCCTAGAAATTCCATCCTTGTGTAATAAAAAGTACTCTAGTAAGACTTATGTTGTAATAATGAGCTTGACTCTTAGCCTTTTTATTCAATAAAATGTTTAATTAACGAACCCAAAAATGGGGGCGTTACAACTTGGTATCAGAGCTTTAGGTTCAAAACCTCGACCATGGGTAGAATGGGTAGAACCACGAGATAGATTGACCGTTGCACAAATGAGAATTGAGTTTAAGTTTACCATCCCAAATTGGGTGGAATTCTGTCGAAACAATCTCCGGATTGAAGCAAGGTGTGGAAATTGGCAATACCACCGAGCTGGGAATTCCCAAACAATTGGATGATGACTTAAATCAAGAATCAAATGTGGAACTTAAAAAATTGAAAATTTTCTAGTTCGAGTAAAGCCTTGCCTAAAACTTTCTATAATTAAACCTGCCAACTATCTTCTTACTAACTGAAGTTTAACCCTTCCTTGTAGATGAATCACCTGGGCCGCCTAGCCGACCTATTGGCAGGAGTTCGCCAACTCAAGACCACCATAGAAATCCTGGCCTTTCACCTAGCAGAGAGCCCTGACTTCATTGCCGCTGTGCTCGCAGAAAAGCAAGATTTCATAAGAGTGCAACAAAATACCCCCATCCCTGTAGAAACCGACCCTTGGTTCCCTATGCTATTCCCAATCCTGTGTGCCTACTATGAGATCTTTGGTACCTTACCCCCGATGGGAGACCTTGAGGTTAGTGATCAAGAGGGAGAAGTCGATGAGGAAACTACTAAGGAAGAGGAGGAAGAAATTGGAGACAAGGAGGAAGCCAATAAGGAAACCCTCGAGGAAGACAAGACCCAAGAGTAGACTATGCCTATTAGGATTATCTAAGGAATAATTGTAATCCTTCGGGACGTAGGATGTTAAATAGGAAGTAGTCGAACTCTTGGTGTAAATGGAGTAGGAAGTTTAGGCTATTATAAAAGCCATCTATGTTGTACTTGCTTTGTTATGTAATGAAAATTATGTGTTTCCTTTCTATCTTGTGATCACTGTTTATATGCATACTTGTGCACGACTACCACTTTCACACCATTAAGTCTAATATATAATTTTCTTATTGTAGATATGGATAGCCGTACCTTTGCTACCCCGACCACTGTTGCGGACCTGATACTCTACAAGGCCATACTAGCACCTGAGAGCCTTACCCCGATACCCCACTTGGGTATATGTGACCCCAAGACTGGCTACCAAATATACCAGTCTGTCGTGATGGCACCCCTCATCAACAAGGAACGACTCATGGAGATAAAGGAGTTAGCCGAGGAGATCCGTCGAAAGGGAGAGCATTGGCTCGAGAGAAGGGAGAAGGAGTGGAAGGAGCAATTGAGAGAGTACTTTGGACTTATCCCACCTAGTTAGTAGTATAGTAGTGCTAGAATAAGGTTCGGAAGTTGTAATTGCACTTATGGCGCTTGTAGACTACCATACCTTGTAATCAGAACTAGTAGGATCGCTTCATCTTGTAATAGGAAATCTGTCTTGTGTTTCATGTTTAGAACTCTATGCTCCGTTGTAATCCTTTGCTTATCTATGAAAGTTGCCTTATTTTTGGTATAATATTGCATCTTGTTTTAATTACTACCGTTAATCTTAGGGAGAAAACCGTATTTCAAAAGAATTTGTTCAATAGGCTAAACCTCCCCTTTACAATTTTTACTCGTAGATGGTGAATCGAAGCAGTGGATTAGGATACGAAACCGGAGAATCTTCCAACACAAACCCTAGCATAGCCCAAGTCATGCAGGCATTCGTAACCACCTTAAATGCCAACCGCCAAAACCCTAACCGCGATGACGGACCAATAACTCGAACCCGAGCCATGAATGAGTTCTGCAAACGCCGACCCCCGACCTTCCACGGAGATACTAACCCCACTGTGGCCGAAGCGTGGCTGAAGGAAACTAAGGTGATCCTGGACACCTTGGAGATTACCCGCGATGGAGATCGTGTAGCCTTAGCCACATACCAACTAAAGGGAGAAGCCCGCTATTGGTGGGAATTGATGGAGGCAACCCATGCCATAGCCACCATGACCTTCGCTGAGTTCGAAACCTTGTTTCTTGACAAGTACTTTCCTACACCCATTCGCCTAGCTAAGGAACAAGAATTCATGAACCTGAAGCAAGGAACGATGACCGTAACCCAGTACGCGGCCAAGTTCGAGGAGCTGTCCCATTACGCCACGGACGCTGTATCAACTGAAGACAAGAAGGCGAGAAGATTCGAGTGGGGGCTGACGACCGCTCGCAGAGCCGTGGTAGCACAAACTTTCCCCACCTACTCTGGTGTGGTGAAATGTGCCCTTCGATTGGAGAATGAGGAGACTGACTTCAAGAATCGATGGAGGAAGGCAACCGGCGGACCAATCCGAAACCAAGTAACCATCAACAACCGCGGACCCTACCTCACCAAACCCTTTGCTTCATCTCAGAACAACCAAGCTTGGAAGACCACTGCGCTAACTCGTGACAAACCACATAGTGATGGCAGAGATATGTCGACAGTTAAGTGTTACAACTGTCAGGCTATGGGCCATTACAGCCGCCAATGCCCACAAACCCAAAAGAAGGGAAATGGGAATTTTGGAAACCAAGGAGCTCAATCTGGACAAGCCGGATTTGTGAAGCCAACCTTTGGAAATTCATCTCATCAGCTGAACGGGCAGAACAAGGGAAAGCAACCCGTGGGAAACCAACAAAACACTGGAGGGCGTATCTTTGCGCTGCAGACTGAGGAACAGGAGCAGGATCCCTCTGTGATCCAAGGTACGCTACTGTTATATAGTACCTGCGTGCAAGCCTTGTTTGACTCTGGTGCATCTCATTCATTTATATCTTCTGCCTGCGTAACTGCTCTAGCGCTAGAAACAGAACCCCTTAGTGCAAGTACGAAAGTAGCATCACCATTGGGGGGGAGTATAACTGTTAGTCTAGTGTGTAGAGGATGCGAATTAGAGGTAGCCAACTTGCGCTTAACCTGCGACCTCAGAGTGATCGACATGACGGATTTCGACGTAATCTTGGGAATGGACTGGCTATCGGCACACCGAGCAGTCATAGATTGTCATCAGAAGACCGTAACGGCCTATGCCCCTGATGGGACTCGTTTCCGTTTTAAGGGGGATAGACAAGTGGCTAGTTTAACGGTGAAAAGATCTAGGTGGCAGAATCAACTATTTGGATGGCTAGCCAGTCTCCAAATGGAAGAAACTGACAGGATGGAGATGGGATTACCACACATCGTTTGCGAGTACGCCGATGTATTCCCTGAAGAACTTCCTAGTTTACCACCTCAAAGAGAGATAGACTTCTCTATAGAACTCCAACCGGGGACAGCCCCAATCTCTATGGCACCATATTGTATGGCCCCTGCGGAACTAAAGGAGCTCAAGACCCAATTGCTAGAGCTGTTGGAAAAAGGATTTATCCGACCTAGCACGTCACCATGGGGAGCACCTGCCTTGTTCGTGAAGAAGAAAGAAGGGACACTCCGACTGTGCATTGATTTCCGGAAGCTAAACCAAGTCGTCATAAAAAACCGGTACCCCCTACCTAGAATCGATGGTCTATTTGATCAATTGAGAGGAGCAACCTATTTCTCAAAAATCAACCTCCGATCGGGATACCATCAACTCAGAATCAGAGATGAGGACATCTCCAAGACGGCCTTCCGTACCAGATATGGACATTACGAGTTCATAGTAATGCCGTTTGGACTAACCAACGCTCCGACAGTTTTCATGTGTCTCATGAACAGGATCTTCCAACCCTACTTAGACAAGTTTGTAGTGGTGTTCATTGATGACATTTTGATATACTCTGCCAATAAGGAGGAGCACGAGGGACACCTCCGGATAGCACTACGAGTACTCCGGGATAACCAACTTTATGCCAAGGCGAGTAAGTGCGAATTTTGGCTGGAAGTGGTTAAGTTCTTGGGGCATGTAGTATCCAAAGATGGAATAGCCGTGGACGAAAGTAAGGTTGAAGCAGTGCTGAATTGGAAGCAACCAACCTCTGTGTTCGAAATCAGAAGTTTCCTAGGATTGGCTGGATACTACCGAAGATTCATACCCGACTTCTCAACTCTCGCCAAACCAATGACGAGACTAACTCAGAAAGGTGTGAAGCTGGATTGGACTGAAGCCTGCGAGAAATCTTTTCGAGAGATGAAAAGAAAGCTGACCAGTGCACCGATACTTATCATCCCCGAGCGAGGCGTGGATTATACCGTTTATTGCGACGCATCAAGAGATGGCTTGGGATGCGTGCTGATGCAGAATGGAAAGGTCGTAGCATACGGATCACGACAACTCCGACCACATGAGAAGAATTACCCTACTCATGACTTAGAATTGGCTGCAGTAGTGTTCGCCCTCAAAACCTGGCGTTACTACCTGTGGGGAGAACAATTCGAGGTCTTCACCGACCACAAGAGCCTCAAATACCTTTTCACTCAGAAGGAGTTGAACATGAGGCAGCGTCGTTGGATGGAGTATTTGGAAGATTACAAGTTTACAATGCAGTATCATCCTGGCAAGGCCAACGTGGTGGCTGACGCCCTGAGTCAAAAGGACAGGGCACAGAATGTCAAAACTGCCATCAAGGAGTGGGAAATGGTGGACACTCTCAATGAGTTCAACCTGAAACCTGCATCGGAAAGTGGGAATATCCGACTATATGCTCTTGTTGCAGAACCAGCACTTCACCAAGAGATCTTGCTAGCCCAAACCACAGATCAAGAATGCGAGTTCATTCGGTACCAAATCCGAGAAGGAAAGGCAATACCGGGATGGACGATCGAGGGAGACAATAACCTGAAATTCAAAGGAAGGAATTTCGTACCTAATATTGGCACCCTTCGAGAAGCTGTACTCCGAGAAGCACACCATTCGAACTTCGCAGTCCACCCTGGAGGTACAAAGATGTACCATGATTTGCGAAGAACGTACTGGTGGGAAGGAATGAAGAAGGACGTAGCCCGCTTTGTGTCAACCTGTCTTGTGTGCCAACAAGTCAAAGCCGAACATCAGAAACCAGGGGGCGACCTTCAACCTTTGCCAATCCCGACTTGGAAGTGGGAGCACATCTCAATGGACTTCGTGACCGGATACCAAGAACTACCAAGACCAACACTGCCATCTGGGTGATCGTGGACCGACTCACCAAATCCGCGCATTTTCTACCTGTTAAGATGACAGAAAACGTGGAACAACTGAGCCTGTTGTACATTCGGGAAATCGTACGACTACACGGTGTACCCGTCTCAATTGTATCAAACAGGGACCCTCGGTTTGTGTCACATTTCTGGAAAGGATTACAGAAAGCTTTGGGAACGGACGTAAGGCTTAGCACAGCCTTCCACCCGCAAACCGATGGCCAAACAGAGAGAACGATACAGACCCTGGAGGATATGCTGAGAGCCTGCGCTTTGGATTTCTCTGGAAACTGGGAGCAGCATTTACCATTGGTAGAGTTTGCCTACAACAACAGTTATCAAGCAAGTATCGGAATGGCACCCTACGAAGCTTTATACGGTCGACCTTGCCAATCCCCAGTCTGCTGGACAGACGCTGGAGAAACGGGATTAATTGGACCTGATATAGTACGTGACACCACGGAGAAGGTCAAAACCATCAGGCAAAGGATCCAAACCGCTCAGAGCCGACAGAAGAGTTATGCGGATAAAAGAAGCCGACCCTTAGCCTTCGCTGTAGGAGACCACGTGTTCCTGAAGATAAGGCCGAAGAAAGGAGTCATCAGATTTGGGAAAAAGGGAAAACTGTCCCCACGTTACATCGGACCTTTTGACATCGTGGAGAAGATCGGAAGAGTTGTGTATCGACTAGCCCTACCGCCACAGCTGGATCGAGTACATGACGTGTTCCATGTTTCAATGCTCCGCAAGTACTTCGCCCTATCCACCCGTGTTCTCAACTGGGAAGACGTTATCGTCGAAGAAGATGCGACGTATGAGGAGGAGCCAATAGAGATTCAAGACCGAAGCGAGAAGACAATCCGAAACAAGACAATCAAACTAGTGCGAGTCCTGTGGAAACACCGAGGAACTGGAGAGACCACTTGGGAAAGAGAGGAGACTATGAAGGCGACTCACCCTCACCTGTTTGAATCCGAGTGTACATCTAATTTCGAGGACGAAATGGTTTAAGGGGGATAGGTTGTAACAACTCCGATTTTCAGTAAATAAAAATCTCGTTGATTATTTTATTGACTTTATAAATTACTTATTTTCTAATAATCCATCGTAATTAGATTTATTCGATTCAAAATCTAACTTCATTTCGCCTTGCGATTTAGCCATTTTCTAAAGACAAGTGGGATAGTAAACCCTAAGGCATCCTATTTAGCAAGCCTAGCTAGCTTCTAACTAATCGTTAGGGTAACCTAATCGGACCTTGGACCCTCATGAACCATTTGAACCCTAAGTGAGACCTTGACCAAAAGTCAACCTTTGATCTATTACCCATTGGACGATAGATGCTAGGATAATCTTTATCCATTGGACCATAGGTTTACACTGAGGATATTGTGACTAGATTATTAGGTACACTTTATATGATTAGATATTACTTACCATCTTTACCCATTGGACGATAAAGGTTAGGAGAATTATTAACCATTGGACGATAGATTAGTCTTTCTACCTAGTACAAGATCTATTAGTTTAATTAGATTCACCATGAGTCATTGTACTATTATAGATAGATTATATAAGTTTAGTACTTCCATCCTTTAACCTTTGGTCAATAAATGTTAGGGGAATTATAGTCCATTGGTCCATAAGGGCAAATCAAGCTATAGTACTAGGTTAAATTAGTTAATTCCTTCCTAGATATGATATGTACTTATTTAATTAAGGTATATGATATGTATATGTCATCCTAGGATACTATGTATTAGTATATAGTTTATAAGTACATAGGTGGCATATTGACATAGTTTAATAGGGAATTTTGACTTAAAAGTCCAAGATGAGATCATAGGGTACATTGTCCTTTTAGTTAGTCTTTCTTATATATGTATTTATACTAACCAATGAAGGAGGAGAGAGATAGAGAGAGAATTCGGGAGAGGGAGAGGAGTGAGAAGCCGAGGGAGATAGAGAGATAGGAGAGAGAGAGAGATATATATATATATATCTATATAATAAAACAGAAGGGTGTTTAGGAATATTCTTTAGAAATATTCCTTTTCAATGGCTCAGATTTCTCCCTCGCACAAGTTTTATCTACTCATACAAACAAATCCAATGGTCCAGATACCAATTACAACTTTCCATAATAAGCTGACATCGCATTAATGAAGCCATATCAAGCAATAGATTTTCGGATCAAAAAAAAAAAGTGGCAAATTTTTTTCCCGCTCCAAACGGCAAATTGACACCCCTGTTTGCAGTGTTCTACGGTGACTACGATTCACTCTGGTTCTTCATCTCGGTAACTTAATTCATTGATCTCTCGGCTTTGTGGTTGATTTGGGTTTTTTTTTTTTAAACTGTATTTTAGGGTTTTGTTGATTTGGTTTCGTTTCGTTTTTTTTTTTTTGAATTGTATTTGGTTTCGTTTGGTTGGTTCGTAATTGCAAGGAGGGAGTTGGTTGGTTAATCAGGGCAAGCCTCATTCATTACTTACAGAGTTGCAGTATACAATCCCACGAAGCGAGGAATTTTTTTCCCACTGGCCAACCAAGAAATAATGATTATTGTGTTCCACTAGCCAAAACTTTTTTTGATATTCGATCACATATATTCAGCTTATTGTGTTCTTTTATCATGATCATCCTAAATTGTTGTCCATTTATGACCTTTTTTTTAAACTTTATTATTTATATACCTTCAACACACGTGTAGACACACTCTCCTTCATAAGGTAGGCGGTGAGGTTCAAAGCGGATTAAATTGTTAAACTGTATTAGAAAATTTTTTACCTGGAATTTACTGGAATTCCAAAAGCAAATTAATAGTTATTTGTAGCTAGCTTAAATGTATAGTTGGAGGAGTGCCATAAGCATAGGTAATTCTTTTTCGTGCCACTAAGAAGAGGATCACATACTACACACTAATGTTCAAGCCATTAGCTAGCAAGTGCCGTAGGCACGGACAATTCCAACCGGAGTGCGTAGTGCCGTAGGCACGGGCAAGCACTAGTATATATATATGATAGTACTTGTTGATCTTTCTCCTACCAAACCTATTTGGTTATTCACCTAAGTACTTGTACTTTGAAAGATGAAGGATAGGATGACCTAAGATATAATCAAGTACTAGATTTTATTACAAAATCTTCTTACAAACTATTAGTTTACTCTTACTCTTTCAACCATTGTCCTTTCTTGATTAGGTGTCCAAGAGAGAGAGAGAGAGAATGGCCGAGAGAGAGAGAGAGAGAGGGAGAGAGAGAGAGAGTGGCCGGTTGAGAGAGGGAGAGAGAGTGTGATGTGTGTGACTAGTGTACTCCCATATCTTCCAACATCATCTTACTGCATCACCTTGTACCACCATATCTAGGGTTTCCTATTCTTTCAACCCTAAAGGACTACCATATCTTATTTTCTTATTCTAGGCTAGACACAAACCCCATTAAAGAAACTTAAACCTTGTCCTAGGTTAAAAGAAAGAATAAGGGAAAATCTTGTAGTCTTTCCAACTCTTGTACCTTAGTACATTGGACCAAAGAGAGAGAGAGAGAGAGAGAGAAGCCGAGAGAGATAGGGAGAGAGAGAGAGGCCGGGAGAGAGAGATTTGTGTGATGTGTGCAAGTGTACAACCAAGCCTAGCATGTCCTTTAGCTCCACACCTCATCCAATCTAAGTACCATCAAATCTAGTCAATCTTTTAACCATTGAATAACAAATGTTAGGGAAAATATTGTCTCTTGGATAATAGACCAACCTTGGCCTATAAATAGCAAGCCATTCAAGCCTTGAACTCACACCTCTTCCAACCTCCAACTTCTCTCTAGAAAGTCTAGTGTTCTTAATGTTCTTGTTGTTCTTTCTTAGTTCATAGCTTGTTCTTGAAGTTCTTCATAGTTCTTCAAGAAACTCTTCTAGTGCCGCCACTAAGCCGCCACTCCACCACCCTACCGATCCAAAAGTTTTAGTAGTATTAGTCAAGATCAAGTTTCGAGAGAAACCTTTCTCTTTCGAAGCTATCGAAGCCATTCCTAAGCCGTTACTCCGTCCGACGAACCATTTTTCCTAATCCGTAGCCGCCTACCGCCAAGAAGAACGGTAGATATTCTATATCTACTCTTCTCTACGTATATGTAGAATACTCCTTAAGTATAGTATAATTTTCCTATACTTTCAAAAATCTAAGTATAGCGTATTGCATGCGTATTTCGAAATGATAGTAAATTATTCTAAACCTTTGAAATCTTGAGCATACGTAGATTATCTTAACTATTTTCCTTGAGCATGATTAGGAATGCTTAGAAGTTGTTATCTTGATTAACCATGGCATGATTAGCCTAACGTTAGAAACACTCAATAAACATATGCTGTTTTGAACTTAAGAAAGCATGATTTAGGATTAAGCTGTGGTGATTTCATTTTTGAATGTGAGCATGATTATGTGATTACTTGACTACTTGTTGTTGATAAAGCATAAGTGATTTATCACTCCAAAGGTGTCCGTCCATGTGGCACTATGCTTAACTTATGTGATTTAACGTTAAAGTATGATGATGTGATAATATGAGCATGCTATCTAATATAGAGGTGAATGATCTTGCTAGTTTAGTTTCAAGATTTCTTAAAGTGTGAAAGAATTACCGCGGAGTCATTGCATGCAATGAGACACAAAAACTGAGAAAATAGAAACATGACACCTAGGGTGTGGTCAAAGAAAGGATGGGATTAACCTGTAGAAAATATTTTGAAATTACATAATGACCGGACTTGGTAGTCATTGTGTAAGTGTTTCGAAAACCGTAATGTAGCCGGACTTGGTAGCTCGTTGCGAAGATTTCCAATGGGGCCGGACATGGTAGTCTCATGTGGAAATATGGCTTGATCCTCCACGAAAAGGGATCAATGCAAGATTTAAAGAGAATGGATTTTGAAAACCATGATTGGCCGGACTTGGTAGCCATTGTGAGTGTTACTAACGGAGCCAGACTTGGTAGCCTCGTTAGTAGCAATTTGTGAAAGAAACGTTGGAAATTATGATTTTTGGTAAATGTGAAAATGTTGACACAGTCTACGATGCGTCGCGTAGGAGAAACACGAAAATACATGACACCAACGCTAAAAGATATCGAATATGAATGTATTATTGTTCAACTATGTTGTTGAACGAGCATGTGTAATTGTTTATATACTTACCTGCTATGTGTAAGTTAAGGGTTAGTGGGTATAGTTTATTCTATTGAGCTTGTAGCTCATGGTGTTACCTTTTGGTGACCCTGACATATTATACTGGGGGTGACGCTGGTATAATGTGTCAGAGTTAATTGATGAGCAAGGTGAACAGTACGCATTGGAAGCTTTTGGAGCCGAAGAGCTTGCTAGGATGGAGGAAGAAGCGGAGTAGTAGAATACCCTAGAAATTCCATCCTTGTGTAATAAAAAGTACTCTAGTAAGACTTATGTTGTAATAATGAGCTTGACTCTTAGCCTTTTTATTCAATAAAATGTTTAATTAACGAACCCGAAAATGGGGGCGTTACATTCCGCCTCCCGAGGGCTCGTCTCAAATCAAATTCCGCCTCCCGAGGCCTCGTCTCAAATCAAACTTCGCCTCCCCAGGGCTCGTCTCAAATCAAATTTCGCCTCCCGAGGGCTCGTCTCGAACTCTTGTCTCAAATTTTTAGCCTCCTGAAGGCTCGCTTTACATTCTCCACGACACCCTACTGCCACTCAATCTTCTCAAAGTTTACCGCATGATTTTGCCTTACTTACATCGTCCCAATTGAACTACGTTCGTCTAATCCCTACAAACGGGGTACGTAGGCAGCTCCACGAGCGCGACCACCATTGACATTTACTTGCATTTTCGAGTATTTTGTCTCTGTTCAAAGACTTTAGAGCAACGGATCGGGGTGCCTATTCTTTAAGCGTCACTCGTATCAAAGCAATGATATCCGAGTTACGTTAAAGAGGGACTACTGTAGACACCCCAATCCGGACCTCGAATGGTCTTTGTCCACCCCGATGATGAAATAAAGGAAACGGAACCTTTGCGAGCTTGAATGAAGGACTCCATTAACCCCAAACAGATCCTCAGCCCAAATGAATCGTCAGCCCAAAACAAACCCAAAAGCCCAAAAGCCCTGGAGTAAACCTGTAATGCCGCGCGTGACATCTCTACACCGCACGGCGTATCAAAAATCATTACGCCACACGCGATCATGAGGTTAGCCGCATGGCATTTTGGGTAAAGTTCTGACTGGCTCAGAAAGCTGTCGGCCACGCCTATTGGAGCCACAGCTACAATACAGCTCAGCCGAAAGCACACTTCTAGCCCGCCCAGAAAATACCTCCAACATTTGAAATTCAAAATCCATGGCTCTTGCCTATAAATACACCCCTCCACTCAAGGGAAAAGGGCCCTTGTTCACCATTATACCATTTCTCTCTCTTCTTGCTTTCACACCCACTTTCCTATTTCCAAATCTTGAGAATGTTGATCCCAAAAAGACATTCTCTAGTCCTTTTACTCCATTTTTCACCTCACCATTGAAGTTAGTCCCTTACTAACTTTGAGACCCCAACCACCTAATACACCCATCTACTACACACACCCATACTTCTATTTTCTTTTCCAACCTTCCGACGTCCATCCACCATCATCAATACACATTCAAGCTCAAGATCAAAGGTAAAAACCTAGTTTCCTTGGGCTAGGCTCTCCCCTAGCCCTGAGGGGACCCTTTTGTCTTCAGGACCACCCCTTTTGGATGGGATCTGACCCAAAAATCCTTTTAACAAAACAAAACTAGTTTTCTGTGTTGGGTACGCTACGCCGTGCGGTGCTTTGAAGCGCCGCACGGGGTAGTGGACTCGCACGCACGGCGTTTTAGTTAGCTACTGTTTTCTTGTTTAAACTGTTCGGATCACGATCGTCTGTTGCTGGATCTGTTTCTATACATCAAAAGCAGTCTCAAAATGAGACCATATTTACAAGCCATGTTTTAAACACTATAGATCTTCTTAAAAAGAACAAATGTATCTAAAAAATGGTTTTCTACTCGTGGCTTGGAAAGAATGGTGCAGTTCTGAGATGATCTGATGGCTGAGGGCTTTCTGAAGTTTTGAAAACAACACCGTGCGTTGTACTGGATATATCGTGCGAGGCTTTGTAAAATAATAAAAGTTTGATGTCAAGGTCGGAACCACGCACGGCATATCAGAAGGCCGCGCGTCATAAGCAGTGGGCCATGTGACAGAAGATGGTGATCCAGATAGCTTGCTTACGTGTCTTTCTTATTTACATTATCGTCATGACATCTTTTATCATTCCTGTACATTAAGCACCACTGGCACGGCAACGTGACATGTTTTATCTTGTTCCCCTTTCCCTTTATGTGTTTTTAAGGTTTTCCGAATGGTATTAAATCCCCCATTTAAAATGCTTAGTAGAGACCGGTTTTCACCGGGCGAGCGGGGTGCTTTTTCAACAAAACCTTTCCCGTTCGTAACGTGGCCCCCGGATCCAAAATCTCAATGGTTTCGCTAGATCAAAAGCCTTTCTTTTCAAAACAAACTCTCGATTTCTCGGATCATCCATCTCAAAAATCCGGGTGGCGACTCTTTGAACGCTCTTTGGGCTCGGGAGCCCACAATTAGTTTGCATAAGGTTAACACAAAATCAGTTATAGCACATATAAATTGGATATGTTGATAATTTTCCAGATTCGCCTCCTTGCAGCGGAAATTAAGTTTTATTTTTTAACTTTTTGCGGTAAACAATTTTGACGTCGAATTTTTTTGTCAATGTTAATTCAAAATGTAAAATTAGAAAGTAGAGATAAAAAATTTGGGATGGTTTCGTTTTACTCGTTCTGGGGAAGTTGTACATTTATAGTTTTATTACTGGTAATTTAACTTTAAAAAAAAACTGGGAATTAGCCACAAAATAACTGGTCAGATTAGAAAAACAGCGATCCCAATATATTTGGTCTAAACAAGTACAAAATCAGATTTTCTATTTTTTTCTTCAAATTGAAACAACAACAAAAAATTTATTTTTCAAAACAGAAAGGATGTTGTTAATACTGAGAATTGATATTTCGGTTACAGCGTTGATAAAATGAATTTCTCGTAGAACCATTAAGAAATTAATGCAGAACACAAATTTTATTGTCTTTGAATTTTTGTAATGGGATTTCCTACTTTTTCAAACTATACGTGGTTGAAGAGTTTTCCAATTCGTATTTAGATTATAGATGTAAAACAATAAGTTTGCATAAGGTTAACACAAAATCTATTATAGAACATATAAACTGGATATGTTGAAAATTTTCCAGGTACGACTCCTGGCAGCTGAAATTTAGTTTTCTTTTTAACTTTTTAGGGTCAACAATTTTGACGTCGAATTTTTTTGTCAATTATAATTCAAAAGGAAAAATTAGAAAGTGGAGACAAAGAAGTTTGGGATAAGTTTCGTTTTCCTCGTTCTTGGTAAGTCATATATCTATAGTTTGTTTACTGGTAATTTTACTTTAAAGAAAAATTCGGAATCAGCCACAAAATAACCGGTCACATTACAAAAACGGCGATCCCTTCATATTTGGTTGAAACGTACACAAAATCGGCTTTGCTATTTTTTCTCTTCGAATTGGAATACCAACAACAAAAATTTTATTCTTCGAAACTGAAAGGATGTTGTTAATGCGGAGAATTAATATTTCGGATACATCATTGATAATAAGAATTTCTCGTAAAACCGTGAAAAATTTAATGCCGATTACAAATTTTCTTGTATTCAAATTTTCGTATCGAAATTTCCTAATTTTTTAAACTATAGTTGTAGAAAAGTTTTACGAATTCATATTTAGATTAGAGATATAAAATAACTAGTTTGCCCAAGGATAACACAAAATCCATTATAGCACTTATAAATTGGATATGTTGATAATTTTCCAGATTCGACTCCTTGCAGCAGAAATTACGTTTTTCTTTTTTAACTTTTCGCCGTCAATAATTTTGACATCGAATTTTTTTGTCCATGTTAATTAAAATGGTAAAATTAGAATTTAGAAATAAAAAAGTTTGGGATGCGTTCCGTTTTCCTTATTCTTTGGATGTCGTACAATTGAAATTTGACTACTGGTAATTTTACTTTTAAAAAAATTAAGAATCGGTCAAAAAATAACAGGTCACATTGCAAAAACAAGAATCCCTATATATTTGGTCTAAACATATATACAAAATCAGGTTTGCTTTTTTTTTTTTCGAATTGGAATCACGACAACAAAAATTTTATTTTTCGAAACAACAAGGATGTCGTTAATGCGGAGAATTGATATTTCGGTTAATGCATTGATAAAAAGAATTTCTCGTAGACCCATTAAAAAATTAATGCAAAACACAAATTTTCTTGCATTTAAATTTTCGTAACGAAATTTCCTATTTTTTAAAACTATAGGTTATTGAAGTGTTTTTCGAATTCGTATTTAGATTAGAGATATAAAATAATTAGTTTGCATAAGCTTAACTCAAAATCCGTTATAGCACATATAAATTGGATATGTTGATAATTTTCCAGATTCGCCTCCTTGCAGCGGAAATTACGTTTTATTTTTTAACTTTTTGCGGTAAACAATTTTGACGTCGAGTTTTTTTGTCAATGTTAATTCAAAATGTAAAATTGGAAAGAAGAGATAAAAAATTTGGGATGGTTTCGTTTTACTCGTTCTGGGGAAGTTGTACATTTATAGTTTTATTACTGTTAATTTAACTTTAAAAAAAATTGAGAATTGGACACAAAATAACTGGTCAGATTTTTAAAAACGGCAATCCCAATATATTTGGTCTAAACAAGTACAAAATCATATATTTTTTTTCTTCAAATTGAAACCACAACAAAAAATTTATTTTTCGTAACAGAAAGGATGTTGTTAATACGGAAAATTGATATTTCGGTTACGGCGTTGACAAAATGAATTCTCGTAGAACCATTAAGAAATTAACGCAGAACACAAATTTTCTTGTCTTTGAATTTTCGTAATGGGATTTCCTACTTTTTCAAACTACACGTGGTTGAAGAGTTTTCCAATTCGTATTTAGATTATAGATGTAAAACAATAAGTTTGCATAAGGTTAACACAAAATCTATTATAGAACATATAAACTGGATATGTTGAAAATTTTCCAGGTTCGACTCCTGGCAGCTGAAATTTAGTTTTCTTTTTAACTTTTTAGGGTCAACAATTTTGACGTCGAATTTTTTTGTCAATTATAATTCGAAAGGAAAAATTAGAAAGTGGAGACAAAGAAGTTTGGGATAAGTTTCGTTTTCCTCGTTCTTGGTAAGTCATATATCTATAGTTTGTTTACTGGTAATTTTACTTTAGAGAAAAACTCGGAATCAGCCACAAAATAACCGGTCACATTACAAAAACGGCGATCCCTTCATATTTGGTTGAAACGTACACAAAATCGGCTTTGCTATTTTTTCTCTTCGAATTGGAATACCAACAACAAAAATTTTATTCTTCGAAACTGAAAGGATGTTGTTAATGCGGAGAATTAATATTTCGGATACATCATTGATAATCAGAATTTCTAGTAAAACCGTGAAAAATTTAATGCCGATTACAAATTTTCTTGTATTCAAATTTTCGTATCGAAATTTCCTAATTTTTTAAACTATAGTTGTAGAAAAGTTTTACGAATTCATATTTAGATTAGAGATATAAAATAACTAGTTTGCCCAAGGATAACACAAAATCCATTATAGCACTTATAAATTGGATATGTTGATAATTTTCGAGATTCGACTCCTTGCAGCAGAAATTACGTTTTTCTTTTTTAACTTTTCGCCGTCAATAATTTTGACATCGAATTTTTTTGTCCATGTTAATTAAAATGGTAAAATTAGAATTTAGAAATAAAAAAGTTTGGGATGCGTTCCGTTTTCCTTATTCTTTGGATGTCGTACAATTGAAATTTGACTACTGGTAATTTTACTTTTAAAAAAATTAAGAATCGGTCAAAAAATAACAGGTCACATTGCAAAAACAAGAATCCCATTATAATTGGTCTAAACATATATACAAAATCAGGTTTGCTTTTTTTTTTTTTCGAATTGGAATCACGACAACAAAAATTTTATTTTTCGAAACAACAAGGATGTCGTTAATGCGGAGAATTGATATTTCGGTTAATGCATTGATAAAAAGAATTTCTCGTAGACCCATTAAAAAATTAATGCAAAACACAAATTTTCTTGCATTTAAATTTTCGTAACGAAATTTCCTATTTTTTAAAACTATAGGTTATTGAAGTGTTTTTCGAATTCGTATTTAGATTAGAGATATAAAATAATTAGTTTGCATAAGCTTAACTCAAAATCCGTTATAGCACATATAAATTGGATATGTTGATAATTTTCCAGATTCGCCTCCTTGCAGCGGAAATTACGTTTTATTTTTTAACTTTTTGCGGTAAACAATTTTGACGTCGAGTTTTTTTGTCAATGTTAATTCAAAATGTAAAATTAGAAAGAAGAGATAAAAAATTTGGGATGGTTTCGTTTTACTCGTTCTGGGGAAGTTGTACATTTATAGTTTTATTACTGTTAATTTAACTTTAAAAAAAATTGAGAATTGGACACAAAATAACTGGTCAGATTTTTAAAAACGGCAATCCCAATATATTTGGTCTAAACAAGTACAAAATCATATATTTTTTTTCTTCAAATTGAAACCACAACAAAAAATTTATTTTCGTAACAGAAAGGATGTTTTTAATACGGAAAATTGATATTTCGGTTACGGCGTTGACAAAATGAATTCTCGTAGAACCATTAAGAAATTAACGCAGAACACAAATTTTCTTGTCTTTGAATTTTCGTAATGGGATTTCCTACTTTTTCAAACTACACGTGGTTGAAGAGTTTTCCAATTCGTATTTAGATTATAGATGTAAAACAATAAGTTTGCATAAGGTTAACACAAAATCTATTGTACAATATATAAACTGGATATGTTGAAAATTTTCCAGGTTCGACTCCTGCAGCTGAAATTTAGTTTTCTTTTTAACTTTTTAGGGTCAACAATTTTGACGTCGAATTTTTTTGTCAATTATAATTCGAAAGGAAAAATTAGAAAGTGGAGACAAAGAAGTTTGGGATAAGTTTCGTTTTCCTCGTTCTTGGTAAGTCATATATCTATAGTTTGTTTACTGGTAATTTTTACTTTAAAGAAAAATTCGGAATCAGCCACAAAATAACCGGTCACATTACAAAAACGGCGATCCCTTCATATTTGATTGAAACGTACACAAAATCGGCTTTGCTATTTTTTCTCTTCGAATTGGAATACCAACAACAAAAATTTTATTCTTCGAAACTGAAAGGATGTTGTTAATGCGGAGAATTAATATTTCGGATACATCATTGATAATCAGAATTTCTAGTAAAACCGTGAAAAATTTAATGCCGATTACAAATTTTCTTGTATTCAAATTTTCGTATCGAAATTTCCTAATTTTTTAAACTATAGTTGTAGAAAAGTTTTACGAATTCATATTTAGATTAGAGATATAAAATAACTAGTTTGCCCAAGGATAACACAAAATCCATTATAGCACTTATAAATTGGATATGTTGATAATTTTCCAGATTCGACTCCTTGCAGC
This sequence comes from Rhododendron griersonianum, assembly GCA_018127125.1. Lineage (NCBI taxonomy): Eukaryota > Viridiplantae > Streptophyta > Magnoliopsida > Ericales > Ericaceae > Rhododendron > Rhododendron griersonianum. The sequence continues at coordinate 24,933,618 of CM030796.1, read as the reverse complement.
AGAAATTACGTTTTTCTTTTTTAACTTTTCGCCGTCAATAATTTTGACATCGAATTTTTTTGTCCATATTAATTAAAATGGTAAAATTAGAATTTAGAAATAAAAAAGTTTGGGATGCGTTCCGTTTTCCTTATTCTTTGGATGTCGTACAATTGAAATTTGACTACTGGTAATTTTACTTTTAAAAAAATTAAGAATCGGTCAAAAAATAACAGGTCACATTGCAAAAACAAGAATCCCTTTATATTTGGTCTAAACATATATACAAAATCAGGTTTGCTTTTTTTTTTTTCGAATTGGAATCACGACAACAAAAATTTTATTTTTCGAAACAACAAGGATGTCGTTAATGCGGAGAATTGATATTTCGGTTAATGCATTGATAAAAAGAATTTCTCGTAGACCCATTAAAAAATTAATGCAAAACACAAATTTTCTTGCTTTTAAATTTTCGTAATGAAATTTCCTATTTTTTAAAACTATAGGTTATTGAAGTGTTTTTCGAATTCGTATTTAGATTAGAGATATAAAATAATTAGTTTGCATAAGCTTAACTCAAAATCCGTTATAGCACATATAAATTGGATATGTTGATAATTTTCCAGATTCGCCTCCTTGCAGCGGAAATTACGTTTTATTTTTTAACTTTTTGCGGTAAACAATTTTGACGTCGGGTTTTTTTGTCAATGTTAATTCAAAATGTAAAATTAGAAAGAAGAGATAAAAAATTTGGGATGGTTGCGTTTTACTCGTTCTGGGGAAGTTGTACATTTATTGTTTTATTACTGTTAATTTAACTTTAAAAAAATTGGGAATTGGCCACAAAATATCTGGTCAGATTTTTAAAAACGGCAATCCCAATATATTTGGTCTAAACAAGTACAAAATCATATATTTTTTTTCTTCAAATTGAAACCACAACAAAAAATTTATTTTTCGTAACAGAAAGGATGTTGTTAATACGGAAAATTGATATTTCGGTTACGGCGTTGACAAAATGAATTCTCGTAGAACCATTAAGAAATTAATGCAGAACACAAATTTTCTTGTCTTTGAATTTTCGTAATGGGATTTCATACTTTTTCAAACTACACGTGGTTGAAGAGTTTTCCAATTCGTATTTAGATTATAGATGTAAAACAATAAGTTTGCATAAGGTTAACACAAAATCTATTGTACAATATATAAACTGGATATGTTGAAAATTTTCCAGGTTCGACTCCTGGCAGCTGAAATTTAGTTTTCTTTTTAACTTTTTAGGGTCAACAATTTTGACGTCGAATTTTTTTGTCAATTATAATTCAAAAGGAAAAATTAGAAAGTGGAGACAAAGAAGTTTGGGATAAGTTTCGTTTTCCTCGTTCTTGGTAAGTCATATATCTATAGTTTGTTTACTGGTAATTTTACTTTAAAGAAAAATTCGGAATCAGCCACAAAATAACCGGTCACATTACAAAAACGGCGATCCCTTCATATTTGGTTGAAACGTACACAAAATCGGCTTTGCTATTTTTTCTCTTCGAATTGGAATACCAACAACAAAAATTTTATTCTTCGAAACTGAAAGGATGTTGTTAATGCGGAGAATTAATATTTCGGATACATCATTGATAATCAGAATTTCTCGTAAAACCGTGAAAAATTTAATGCCGATTACAAATTTTCTTGTATTAAAATTTTCGTATCGAAATTTCCTAATTTTTTAAACTATAGTTGTAGAAAAGTTTTACGAATTCATATTTAGATTAGAGATATAAAATAACTAGTTTGCCCAAGGATAACACAAAATCCATTATAGCACTTATAAATTGGATATGTTGATAATTTTCGAGATTCGACTCCTTGCAGCAGAAATTACGTTTTTCTTTTTTAACTTTTCGCCGTCAATAATTTTGACATCGAACTTTTTTGTCCATGTTAATTAAAATGGTAAAATTAGAATTTAGAAATAAAAAAGTTTGGGATGTGTTCCGTTTTCCTCATTCTTTGGAAGTCGTACAATTGAAATTTGACTACTGGTAAATTTACTTTAAAAAAAATTAAGAATCGGTGAAAAAATAACAGGTCACATTGTAAAAACAGGGATCCCTTTATATTTGGTCTAAACATATATACAAAATCAGGTTTGCTTTTTTTTTTTTTTGAATTGGAATCACGACAACAAAAATTTTATTTTTCGAAACAACAAGGATGTTGTTAATGCGGAGAATTGATATTTCGGTTAATGCATTGATAAAAAGAATTTCTCGTAGAACCATTAAAAAATTAATACTGAACACGAATTTTCTTGTATTTAAAAATAATTAGTTTGCACAAGGTAAACTCAAAATCCGTTATAACACATATAAATTGTATATGTTGATAATTTTCCAGATTCGCCACCTTGCAGCGGAAATTACGTTTTATTTTTTAACTTTTTGCGGTAAATAATTTTGACGTCGAATTTTTTTGTCAATGTTAATTCAAAATGTAAAATTAGAAAGTAGAGATAAAAAATTTGGGATGGTTTTGTTTTACTCGTTCTGGGGAAGTTGTACATTTATAGTTTTATTACTGGTAATTTAACTTTAAAAAAAATTGGGAATCAGCCACAAAATACCTGGTCAGATTAGAAAAACGGCGATCCCAATATATTTGGTCTAAACAAGTACAAAATCAGATTTTCTATTTTTTTCTTCAAATTGGAACTACAACAAAAAATTTATTTTTTGAAACAGAAAGGATGTTAATTCGGAGAATTGATATTTCGGTTACTGCGTTGATAAAATAAATTTCTCGTAGAACCATTAAGAAATTAGTGCAGAACACAAATTTTCTTGTCTTTGAATTTTTGTAATGGGATTTCCTACTTTTTCAAACTATACGTGGTTGAAGAGTTTTCGAATTCGTATTATAGATTATAGATGTAAAACAATAAGTTTGCATAAGGTTAACACAAAATCTATTGTAGAACATATAAACTGGATATGTTGAAAATTTTCTAGGTTCGACTCCTAGCAGCTGAAATTTAGTTTTCTTTTTAACTTTTTAAGGTCAACAATTTTAACGTCGAATTTTTTTGTAAATTATAATTCAAAAGGAAAAATAAAAAAGTTGAGATAAAGAAGTTTGGGATAAGTTTCGTTTTCCTCGTTCATGGTAAGTCATATATCTGTAGTTTGTTACTGGTAATTTTACTTTAAAGGCAAATTAGGAATCAGCCAAAAAATAACCAGTCACATAACAAAAACGGCGATCCCTTCATATTTGGTTGAAACATACACAAAATCGGCTTTGCTATTTTTTCTCTTCGAATTGGAATCCCAAAAACAAAAATTATATTGTTCGAAACTGAAAGGACGTTGTTAATGCGGAGAATTGATATTTAGGATACAACATTGATAATCAGAATTTCTCGTAGAACCGTTAAAAATTTAATGCTGAATACAAATTTTCTTGTATTCAAATTTTCTTATCGAAATTTCCAAATTTTTTAAACTATAGTTGTTGAAAAGTTTTACGAATTCGTATTTAGATGAGAGATATAAAATAACAAGTTTGCCCAAGGTTAACACAAAATCCTTTATAGCACTTATAAATTTGATTTGTTGATAATTTTCCAGATTCGACTCCTGGCAGCGGAAATTACGTTTTTCTTTTTTAACTTTTTGCCGTCAATAATTTTGACGTCGAATTTTTTTGACCATGTTAATAAAAATGGTAAAATTAGAAAGTAGAAATAAAAAAGTTTGGGATGCGTTCCGTTTTCCTCATTCTTTGGAAGTCGTACAATTGAAATTTGAATACTGGTAAATTTACTTCAAAAAAAATTAAGAATCAGTTAAAAAATAACAGGTCACATTGCAAAAACAGGGATCCCTTTTTATTTGGTCTAAACATATATACAAAATCTGGTTTGCTTTTTTTTTTTTGTCGAATTGGAATCACGACAACAAAAATTTTATTTTTCGAAACAACAAGGATGTTTTTTTAATGCGGAGAATTGATATTTCGGTTAATGCATTGATAAAAGATTTTCTCGTAGAACCATTAAAAAATTAATGCAGAACACAAATTTTTTTGTATTTAAATTTTCGTTTCGAAATTTCCTATTTTTTAAAACTATAGGTTATTGAAGTGTTTTTCGAATTCGTATTTAGATTAAAGATATAAAATAATTAGTTTGCATAAGGTTAACACAAAATCCTTTATAGCACATATAAATTGGATATGTTGATAATTTTCCGGATTCGCCTCCATGCAGCGGAAATTACGTTTTATTTTTCAACTTTTTGCGGTAAATAATTTTGACGTCGAATTTTTTGTCAATATTAATTCAAAATGTAAAATTAGAAAGTAGAGATAAAAAATTTGGGATGGTTTCGTTTTACTCGTTCTGGGGAAGTTGTACATTTATAGTTTTATTACTGGTAATTTATTTTAAAAAAAAATTGGGAATTAGCCACAAAATACCTGGTCAGATTAGAAAAACGGCAATCCCATTTTAGTTGGTCTAAACAAGTACAAATTCAGATTTTTTATTTTTTTCTTCAAATTGAAACCACAACAAAATATTTATTTTTCAAAACAGAAAGGATGTTGTTAATACGTAGAATTTATATTTCGGTTACGTCGTTGATAAAATGAATTTCTCGTAGAACCATTAAGAAATTAATTCAGAATACAAATTTTCATGTCTTTGAATTTTCGTAATGGGATTTCCTACTTTTTCAAACTATACGTGGTTGAAGAGTTTTCGAATTCGTATTTAGATTATAGATGTAAAACAATAAGTTTGCATAAGGTTAACAGAAAATCTATTGTAGAACATATAAACTGGATATGTTGAAAATTTTCCGGATTCGACTCCTTGCAGCTGAAATTTAGTTTTCTTTTTAACTTTTTAGGGTCAACAATTTTGACGTTGAATTTTTTTGCCAATTATAATTCAAAAGGAAAAATTAGAAAATGGAGATAAAGAAGTTTGGGATAAGTTTCGTTTTCCTCGTTCTTGGTAAGTCATATATCTGTATTTTGTTTACTGGTAATTTTACTTTAACGAAAAATTAGGAATCAGCCAAAATAACCGGTCACATAACAAAAACGGCGATCTCTTCATATTTTGTTGAAACATACACAAAATCGGCTTTGCTATTTCTTTTCTTCGAATTGGAATCCCAAAACCAAAAATTTTATTGTACGAAACTGAAAGGATGTTGTTAATGCGGGAGAATTGATATTTCGGATACAGCATTGATAATCAGAATTTCTCGTAGAACCGTTAAAAATTTAATGCTGAATACAAATTTTCTTGTATTCAAATTTTCGTATCGAAATTTCCTAATTTTTTAAACTATAGTTGTTGAAAAGTTTTACGAATTCGTATTTAGATTAGAGATATAAAATAACAAGTTTGCCCAAGGTTAACACAAAATCCATTATAGCACTTATAAATTTGATTTGTTGATAATTTTCTAGATTCGACTCCTTGCAGCGGAAATTACGTTTTTCTTTTTTAACTTTTTGTCGTCAATAATTTTGACGTCGAATTTTTTTGTCCATGTTAATTAAAATGGTAAAATTAGAAGTAGAAATAAAAAAGTTTGGGATGCGTTCCGTTTTCCTCATTCTTTGGAAGTCGTACAATTCCAATTTGAATACTGGTAATTTTACTTCAAAAAAATTTTAAAATCAGTCAAAAAATAACAGGTCACATTGCAAAAACAGGGATCCCTTTATATTTGGTCTAAACATATATACAAAATCAGGTTTGCTTTTTTTTTTTTATCGAATTGGAATCACGACAACAAAAATTTTATTTTTCGAAACACCAAGGATGTTTTTTTAATGCGGAGAATTGATATTTCGGTTAATGCAGTGATAAAAAGAATTTCTCGTAGAACCATTAAAAAATTAATGCAGAACACAAATTTTCTTGTATTTAAATTTTCGTATCGAAATTTCCTATTTTTTAAAACTATAGGTTATTGAAGTGTTTTTCAAATTCGTATGTAGATTAGAGATATAAAATAATTAGTTTGCATATGGTTAACACAAAATCCGTTATAGCACATATAAATTGGATATGTTGATAATTTTCCGGATTCGCCTCCATGCAGAGGAAATTACGTTTTATTTTTTAACTTTTTGCGGTAAACAATTTTGACGTCGAATTTTTTTGTCAATGTTAATTCAAAATGTAAAATTAGAAAGTAGAGATAAAAAATTTGGGATGGTTTCGTTTTACTCGTTCTGGGGAAGTTGTACATTTATAGTTTTATTACTGGTAATTTAACTTTAAAAAAAATTGGGAATTAGCCAAAAAATACCTGGTCAGATTAGAAAAATGGCGATCCCAATTTATTTGGTCTAAACAAGTACAAAATCAGATTTTTTATTTTTTTTCCTCAAATTGAAACCACAACAAAATATTTATTTTTCAAAATAGAAAGGATGTTGTTAATAAGGAAAATTGATATTTTGGTTACGACGTTGATAAAATGAATTTTCCGTAGAACCATTAAGAAATTAATTCAGAACACAAATTTTTTTGTCTTTGAATATTCGTAATGGGATTTCCTACTTTTTAAAACTATACGTGGTTGAAGAGTTTTCGAATTCGTATTTAGATTATAGATGAAAATAATAAGTTTGCTTAAGGTTAACAGAAAATCTATTGTAGAACATATAAACTGGATATGTTGAAAATTTTCCAGGTTGAACTCCTGGCAGCTGAAATTTAGTTTTCTTATTAACTTTTTAGGGTCAACAATTTTGACGTCGAATTTTTTTGCCAATTATAATTCAAAAGGAAAAATTAGAAAATGGAGATAAAGAAGGTTGGGATAAGTTTCGTTTTCCTCATTCTTGGTAAGTCATATATCTGTATTTTGTTTACTGGTAATTTTACTTTAACGAAAAATTAGGAATCAGCTAAAAAATAACCGATCACATAACAAAAACGACGATCCCTTCATATTTGGTTGAAACATACACAAAATCGGCTTTGCTATTTTTTTTTCTTCGAATTGGAATCCCAAAAACAAAAATTTTATTGTACGAAACTGAAAGGATGTTATTAATTTGGGAGAATTGATATTTCGGATAAAGCATTGATAATCAGAATTTCTCGTAGAACCGTTAAAAATTTATTGCTAAATACAAATTTTCTTGTATTCAAATTTTCATATCGAAATTTCCTAATTTTTTAAACTATAGTAGTTGAAAAGTTTTACGAATTCGTATTTAGATTAAAGATATAAAATAACAAGTTTGCCCAAGGTTAACACAAAATCCATTATAGCACTTATAAATTGGATTTGTTGATAATTTTATAGATTCGACTCCTTGCAGCGGTAATTGCGTTTTTCTTTTTTAACTTTTTGCCGTCAATAATTTTGACGTCGAATTTTTTGTCCATGTTAATTAAAATGGTAAAATTAGAAAGTAGAAATAAAAAAGTTTGGGATGCGTTCCGTTTTCCGCATTCTTTGGAAGTTGTACAGCTGAAATTTGACTACTGGTAATTTTACTTTAAAAAAAATAAAAAATCAGTCAAAAAATAACAGGTCACATTGCAAAAACAGGGATCCCTTTATATTTGGTCTAAACATATATACAAAATCAGGTTTGCTTTTTTTTTTTATCGAATTGGAATCACGACAACAAATTTTATTTTTCGAAACACCAAGGATGTTTTTTTAATGCGGAGAATTGATATTTCGGTTAATGCAGTGATAAAAAGAATTTCTCGTAGAACCATTAAAAAATTAATGCAGAACACAAATTTTCTTGTATTTAAATTTTCTTATCGAAATTTCCTATTTTTTAAAACTCTAGGTTATTGAAGTGTTTTTCGAATTCGTATATAGATTAGAGATATAAAATAATTAGTTTGCATAAGGTTAACATAAAATCCGTTATAGCACATATAAATTGGATATGTTGATAATTTTCCAGATTCGCCTCCTTGCAGCGGAAATTACGTTTTATTTTATAACTTTTTGCGGTAAACAATTTTGACGTCGAATTTTTTTGTCAATGTTAATTCAAAATGTAAAATTAGAAAGTAGAGATAAAAAATTTGGGATGGTTTCGTTTTACTCGTTCTGGGGAAGTTGTACATTTATAGTTTTATTACTGGTAATTTAACTTTAAAAAAAATTGGGAATTAGCCACAAAATAACTGGTCAGATTAGAAAAACGGCGATCCCAATATATTTGGTCTAAACAAGTACAAAATCAGATTTTCTATTTTTTTTTCAAAGGGAAACCACAACAAAAAATTTGTTTTCGGAAACAGAAAGGATGTTGTTAATACGGAGAATTGATATTTCGGTTACGGCGTTGATAAAATGAATTTCTCGTAGAAACATTAAGAAATTAATTCAGAACACAAATTTTCTTGTCTTTGAATTTTCGTAATGGGATTTCCTACTTTTTCAAACTAGACGTGGTTGAAGAGTTTTCGAATTCGTATTTAGATTATAGATGTAAAACAATAAGTTTGCATAAGGTTAACAGAAAATCTATTGTAGAACATAAAAACTGGATACGTTGAAAATTTTCCAAGTTGAACTCCTGGCAGCTGAAATTTAGTTTTCTTTTTAACTTTTTAGGGTCAACAATTTTAACGTCGAATTTTTTTGTCAATTATAATTTAAAAGGAAAAATTAGAAAGTGGAGATAAAGAAGTTTGGGATAAATTTCGTTTTCCTTGTTCTTGGTAAGTCATATATCTGTAGTTTGTTTACTAGTAATTTTAGTTTAAAGAAAAATTAGGATTCAGCCAAAAAATAACCGGTCACATAACAAAAACGGCGATCCCTTCATATTTGGTTGAAACATACACAAAATCGGCTTTGCTATTTTTTCTCTTCGAATTGTAATCTCAACAACAAAAATTTTATTCTTCGAAACTGAAAGGATGTTGTTAATGCGGAGAATTGATATTTCGGATAAAGCATTGATAATCAGAATTTCTCGTAGAACCCTAAAAAATTTAATGCTGAATACAAATTTTCTTGTATTTAAATTTTCGTATCGAATTTCCTAATTTTTTAAACTATAGTTGTCGAAAAGTTTAACGAATTCGTATTTAGATTAGAGATATAAAATAACAAGTTTGCCCAAGGTTAACACCAAATCCGTTATAGCACTTATAAAATTGGATATGTTGATAATTTTCCAGATTTGACTCATTGCAGCGGAAATTACGTTTTTCTTTTTTAACTTTTTGCCTTCAATAATTTTGACGTCGAATTTTTTTGTTCATGTTAATTAAAATGGTAAAATTAGAAAGTAGAAATAAAAATGTTTGGGATGCTTTCCGTTTTCCTCAATTTTTGAATGTCGTACAATTGAAATTTGACTACTGGTAATTTTACTTTAAAGGAAATTAAGAATCAGTCAAAAAATAACAGGTCACATTGCAAAAACAGGGATCCCTTTATATTTGGTCTAACATATATACAAAATCAGGTTTGCTTTTTTTTTTTTTTTTTTCTAATTGGAATCACGACAACAAAAATTTTATTTTTCGAAACAAAAAGGATGTGGTTAATGCGGAGAATTGATATTTCAGTTTATGCATTGATAAAAATAATTTCTCGTAGAACCATTAAAAAATTAACGCAGAACACAAATTTTCTTGTATTTAAATTTTCGTATCGAAATTTTCTATTTTTTAAAACAATAGGTTATTGAAGTGTTTTTCGAATTAGTATTTAAATTAGACATATAAAATAATTAGTTTGCATAAGGTTAACACAAAATCCGTTATAGCACATATAAATTGGATATGTTGATAATTTTTCAGATTCGCCTCCTTGCAGCGGAAATTACGTTTTATTTTTTAAATTTATGCGGTAAACAATTTTGATATCAAATTTTTTTGTCAATGTTAATTCAAAATGTAAAATTAGAAAGTAGAGATAAAAAATTTGGGATGGTTCCATTTTACTCATTCTGAGGAAGTTGTACATACATTTATAGTTTTATTACTGGTAATTTTACTTTAAAAAAATTTGGGAATTATCCACATAATAACTAGTCAGATTCGAAAAACGGCGATCCCAATATATTTGGTCTAAACAAGTAAAAAAATCAGATTTTCTATTTTTTTCTTCAAATTGAAACCACAACAAAAAATTTATTTTTCGAAACAGAAAAGAAGTTGTTAATACGGAGAATTGATATTTCGGTTACGGCGTTGATAAAATGAATTTCTTGTAGAACCATTAAGAAATTAATGCAGAACACAAATTTTCTTGTCTTTGAATTTTCGTAATAGGATTTCCTACTTTTTCAAACTATACGCGGTTGAAGAGTTTTCGAATTCGTATTTAGATTATAGATGTAAAACAATAAGTTTGCATAAGGTTAACACAAAATCTATTGTAGAACATCTAAACTGGATATGTTGAATTTTTTTAAGATTCGACTCCTGACAGCTGAAATTTAGTTTTCTTATTAACATTTTAGGGTCAACAATTTTGACGTCGAATTGTTTTGTCAAATATAATTCAAAAGGAAAAATTAGAAAAGGAAAAAGAAATTTTGGATAAGTTTCGTTTTCCTCGTTCTTGGTAAGTCATATATATCTGTAGTTTGTTTACTGGTAATTTTACTTTAAAGAAAAATTAGGAATCAGCCACAAAATAATCGGTCACATAACAAAACGGCGATCCCTTCATATTTGGTTGAAACATACACAAAATCGGATTTGCTATTTTTTTCTTTTCGAATTGGAATCCCAACAACAAAAATTTTACTATTCGAAACTGAAAGGATGTTGTAAATACGGATAATTGATATTTCGAATACAGCATTGATAATCAGAATTTCTCGTAAAATCCTGAAAAATTTAATGCTGAATACAAATTTTCTTGTAGTCAAATTTTCGTATCGAAATTTCCTAATTTTTTTAACTATAGTTGTTGAAAAGTTTTTCGAATTCGTATTTAAATTAGAGATATAAATTTACAAGTTTGCCCAAGGTTAACACAAAATCCATTATAGCACTTTTAAATTGAATATGTTCATAATTTTCCAGATTTGACTCCTTACAGCGGAAATTACGTTTTTCTTTTTTAACTTTTTACCTTCAATAATTGTGACGTCGAATTTTTTTGTCCATGTTAATTAAAATGGTAAAATTAGAGAGTAGAAATAAAAAAGTTTGGGATGCGTTCCGTTTTCCTCATTCTTTGGAATTCGTACAATTGAAATTTGACAACTGGTAATTTTACTTTAAAAAAAATTGAGAATCAGTCAAAAAATAACAGGTGACATTGCAAAAACAGGGATCCCTTTATATTTGGTCTAAACAGATATACAAAATCAGGTTTGCTTTCTTTTTTTTTTCGAATTGGAATCAAGACAACAATAATTTTATTTTTCGAAACAAAAAGGATGTGGTTAATGCGGAGAATTGATATTTTAGTTCATGCATTGATAAAAAGAATTTCTTGTAGAACCATTAAAAAATTAATGCAGAACACAAATTTTCTTGTATTTAAATTTTCGTATCGAAATTTCCTATTTTTTAAAACTATATGTTATTGAAGTGTTTTTCGAATTAGTATTTACATTAGAGATATAAAATAATTAGTTTGCATAAGGTTAGCACAAAATTCGTTATAGCACATATAAATTTTATATGTTGATAATTTTCCAGTTTCGCCTCCTTGCAGCGGAAATTACGTTTTATTTTTTAACTTTTTGCGGCAAACAATTTTGACGTCGAATTTTTTTGTCAATGTTAATTCAAAAAGTAAAATTAGAAAGTAGAGATAAAAAAATTTGGGATGGTTTCGTTTTACTCATTCTGGGGAAGTTGTACTTTTATAGTTTTATTACTGGTAATTTAACTTTAAAAAAAATTGGGAATTAGCCACAAAATAACTGGTCAGATTAGAAAAACGGCGATCCCAGTATATTTGGTCTAAACAAGTAAAAAATCAGATTTACTATTTTTTTTCTTCAAATTGAAACCACAACAAAAAATTTATTTTTCGAAACAGAAAGGGTGTTGTTAATACGGATAATTGATATTTCGGTTACGGTGTTGATAAAATGAATTTCTCGTAGAACCATTAAGAAATTAATGCAGAACACAAATTTTTCTTGTATTTAAATTTTCGTACCGAAATTTCCTATTTTTTAAAACTAAAGGTTATTGAAGTGTTTTTCGAATTCGTATTTAGATTAGAGATATATAATAATTAGTTTGCATAAGGTTAACACAAAATTCTTTATAGCACATATAAATTGGATATGTTGATAATTTTCCAGATTCGCCTCCTTGCAGCGGAAATTAAGTTTCATTTTTTAAATTTTTGCGGTAAACAATTTTGACGTCGAATTTTTTTGTCAATGTTAATTCAAAATGTAAAATTAGAAAGTAGAGATAAAAAATTTGGGATGGTTTCGTTTTACTCGTTCCGGGGAAGTTGTACATTTATAGTTTTATTACAGGTAATTTAACTTTAAAAAAATTTGGAAATTAACCACACAATAACTGGTCAGATTCGAAAAACGGCGATCCCAATATATTTGGTCTAAACAAGTAAAAAAATCAGATTTTCTATTTTTTTCTTCATATTGAAACCAAAACAAAAAATTTATTTTTCGAAACAGAAAGGATGTTGTTAATACGGAGAATTGATATTTCGGTTACGGCGTTGATAAAATGAATTTCTTTTAGAACCATTAAGAAATTAATGCAGAACACAAATTTTCTTGTCTTTGAATTTTCGTCATGGGATTTCCTACTTTTTCAAACTATACGAGGTTGAAGATTTTTCGAATTCGTATTTAGATTATAGATGTAAAACAATAAATTTGCATAAGGTTAACACAAAATCTATTGTAGAACATATAAACTGGATAGGATAACGCTTCGGTGTCTCCCTCTGTTTTGGAGACACCGTAAGAAATGGCATGACTAAAACCACTGGAAGCATAATCGAAACCCCTGGTAGCATAACCAAAACCATTGAAAGTGTAATTGTAGGTGTAACACAACAAACTTGCCACCTAAAGAACCGGTAAAATCCTTGACTCCACTGCAACCCCACCCAATGCACTCCCTTAACCCACGGTTAAGAATATGATTCTCTGCATCTCACATTGTCATGTTTAGAAGTCGATCATTTGCTCCTTTATCCCAGACGTAGAAGCATTCATGGAATGATCGAATCATCTCCATCTCCCATCCCACTCTTCTCGTCTGTCCGTCGTCTTGTCTTGTGCCGTCGCACCTTACGTCCATCCTGCAACACCAACGACGCCGCCCGCATCAGCCTTCGATCCGCAGCCCAGGTTCGACGAGAAGAAGACGGGCAACACATCTCACGGACGTGAAGGGAATATTTGAGTTTGGGTAAATATTTATTCCCTGGTTTTGTGTTACATTCGTTGAAATTTATTTACATTCGTTGAAATGTGATATTTGGTGTTAGATCTGGTAGGTGTATTTGTTGAAAAATTATTCTTTTAGTGGGCATTTTTTTTGGAATCAATCAGAAATAATTTTATTGGCCATATTTTTTACTGCGCATTTTTTTTCCCTATTTTCCCGAAAGATCTTCTTGTTTGTATTAGTTGAAAAAAAAATGCATGTTTGATATTGTATTTGTACTGCCCATGCTGGAACCTTGTCCCCATTGAGTTAGGAAGAGTTAGGGTTTTATTCTTGTGGTATTTATGTAAGTGGGTTTGTTATACTGAATTGGATTCGTCGGTATGTATTTTCAGAACATGGAATGATGAATGTTTGGTTTTTGAGAGGCTGTGGGTGTGTGGAATGTATGTTTTTCCTTGCATGTTTGAAAGTTTGGCGTTGGTTTACATCTGTTATGAGTAGAATTTGTGCATGTGCTGGAATCGTGTTTTTGAGAGGTATATTTTATAGAATCTGTGGTTTGCGAATGTTGTTTTATGGACTGGAGCTTGCGTCCATACAAGTTTGTTGATCACTTTAGTTACAGCTCATGTGCATGCAACGTATTTGACCCCGATAAGTGGAGTAAAACTTGTGGCAATGTGGTTTGTGGTTTATTATTTAGGTGTGATGGAAACTCCCAATAGGAGTACCAACAGCAAGGGTGTGTTGTATGATTGGGAATCCACCTCTGAGTCCGAATCTTGGTCTAGTAGGGAAGATTCGCACAGTAATACATTTGGAGGTAATGATGTTGAAGGGGAAGGGGAAGGGTCAGTTTCTAGTGTAGATGATAGTCTTCGTTTATTGAATGATACAGAGATTGTGCAAATGAAATTTGTTTATGAAGAAGAGGCTGGTCTATTCTACAATGCATATGCCAAGGCAATGGGTTTTAGTGTACGCAAACATAAAAGCAAGAGACATAGAGGCAATGAAGGGTATGTGAAGTGGAGGGATTGGGTATGTTCTAGGGAAGGTAAGAGAAACAAGAAGCACTTAGAACGCACTGATCGGAAACGGCGTCATAGAGCTGAAACAAGAATTGGTTGTGGTGCTAAATTCTGGGTCTGTTGTATGACCAATACCATCGGAAATTATGTTGTTACAGAGTTTCTGAATACCCACAACCATCCCTTGGCAGCACAGCAATGTGTTCCATTTTTTCGATCTCACAGACACGTGGGTGATGCTGATGTAGCTCAGTTAATGGCCATGCGGAATGTAGGCATGAAGCCATCCCAAATTATGGACTTTATGACATGTCAGGCATGGGGATTCCAAAATGTGGGGTTTACTTTTGCAGATTTGCGCAACAAATTGCATAGGGAGCGGACACAAGAAATAAGAAATGGGGATGCTGAGGGTGCACTGGGATACTTGTCTGCTTAGGTAAGCAACGATCCGCTATTTTTCTTCAAGTATAGTGTTGATGAGGAGGACCGGTTGGAGACACTGTTCTGGGCAGATGGGAGGTCTCAAATGGATTATGCCGCATTCGGAGATGTGTTAGTTTTCGACACGACATATCGGACCAATGCTTACAAGAAGCCATTTGTCATACTGGCAGGTGTGAGTAATAACTTTATGACGACCATATTTGGTTGTGCGTTGTTGTCGAAGGAGACAGAGGAGACGTACAATTGGGTTCTTGCAACTTTTTTGGAGGCCATGGATGGTAAACGGCCGATCTCCGTGGTCACAGACGGTGATTTGGCGATGCGCAATGCAATTAGGAACATTTTTCCACATGCAAGGCATCGATTATGTTCGTGGCATTTGGAGCGAAATGCAGCAAAAAATGTTCATAGGCCGGAATTTGTATCTGATTTTAGCAAGTTGATGCAAATGGAATGTGAGGTTGAAGAATTAGAGAGTCTTTGGGCTGACATGGTTTCACACTATGGGCTACAGACAAATGCTTGGGTGGTAGAGATGTATAGGGACCGTGAAAGATGGGCCGAGGCATATCTCCTCGGGCATTTCTTTGCCGGGATGAGGATGACTCAGCGATGTGAAGGTATGAATTGTTATATGAATCAGTTCTTGAAAGTAAGGCTACGACTTTTTGAATTCGTCCAATAGTACCACCGTGGTCTGGATAGGATGCGAATTGCCGATGCAGAGGCTGAGACAGTAACGGAGCACAATACCCCAGTCTGTATCACGCAATTGAAAACCTTAGAGAAGAATGGAACCGAGGTGTATACACGATACATATTCAAATTGTTTCAGGATGAAATACAGCGCACGTCTGCATTGATTGTGGCGCGTCGCGTTGATGAGGTGGAGCGTCGGTTGTACTTCATTGAAATGTACTCGCAGCCAGAGTCCAATTGGACGGTTGAGTATTATGCAATTCAAAGCAGAATGAATTGTTCTTGCATGATGTTTGAGTCATTTGGTCTACCTTGTTGCCACATGATTGTGGTAATGAAATATGAACATCTACTGACCATTCCCCCCAGTTTAGTCATGCGAAGATGGACAAGGTGTGCTCGGCCTATGGCCCAACAACCAAATCATGGCCAAATGTCTCGCACTGCATCGCGTACGGCTAGGTATGGGATATTGAGTTCGGGTTACAATTTGATGTCGTTCTATGCGTCGCAAGGCCAGGACTCATTTGAAGATGCTAGGGAAGTGGAGTACGAAATGACATCGTGGATGAGGAAGCGGTGGGAGAGGAAAAAGAATAAGGACTGGAACCCAGAGATAGGTGAAGCAAGCAATGGCCATTTCATATTTGGTGTGGGCGATCCACTTGTGGTGAAGACCAAAGGCAACCCAGGAAAGAACTCATCTGCCCAACATTATCAAAATCCTAGGAAATGTAGCCATTGCAAGTGCCGAGGTCACGATAAGAGGACATGTCCAAAGTTATCATCAAAGCATCAAATGGACGACCTTCATATGTAGTGCAATTTTAATATTTGAATGAGGTTGATGTAAACGTGTACTGTTTATGTAAGACATAAACGTAAGGCGTCATTGTAATAATGCACAGTATCCTTAATTTATTCACTTCTGTCTTGTAGTAGTAGTAGTTAGTAAGTTCAATTAGTAATTTATGTTCGAATATTGGTAGACTGAAGTTAAGATGTTCATAGAACTCATATTTGCCCTTCGTTTGTTATAAATTATCACTTGCATCTCATACGGTAGATACTTAGTTGTTACATCAGAAATAGAAACTGTCATAGGTTGGAATATTCACTGTTGTACTTCAATTGTAAAAGTTCAATTAGTAAGTTGCATATTTGTACCGAAGATATTCATAGTACTCGTATTATAAAGTGTCAAAAATTATCTGTTGCATGGCATATGATAAGTACTGGCCAATATAAGAAATTTCATGTATAATTGGTTTTGTGACATCTGAATTTATGTGGTAGTTATTTTTTGAAATCCCAGTTTGTGTGAGTGTTAATCTATTGCCTAATCTATTCTATGTCAGAACATGTATTAATCTGCGGCATTGTGGTTGATGAACATTTTTGTCTAGTCGAAGGCATCGTTCGACGTAGCCAAATTTTGAACATACATATTGTCTGGACTGATTTCATATGTTGTATGTGATTGTTTTGCAGGAGATTGCAATTATGGCTATGAAAAGGAAAATTCCTGATTCGGGTTCGTCTCCTTGTTTACGAAGATCTAAACGGCTTGCAGCACTATCAGTGGACCATTCCACCGAAGGTCGTGATGAAGACGAAATTAATGTCCGCCTTGCTGGTGAGCATGAGGAGATGAGTAATAGTATATCGCATGCTGACAATGACAGTGATGGTGACAGTTATGGTGACATTGGTGATAGTGATGGTGACAGTGATGGGGAGACTGAGAGTCATGGTGGGAGTGATGGTGAGAGTGAGAGTGATGGCGCAATCAAGCTGCCAAATCTGTCCAACTTTGTATCACGTCCAGTAATTGAGGAGAGAAGTGTGGCGATTGGGCAGTTGAAGAAAATTACACGAGTTCCTAAAATCTTGAAAGATTTGGGGTTAAATCCTATTTGCACGTATAGAGGGAAGGCGAATTGGACCCTTGTTCGGGAGTTCTTTGCCGGAATAGATCCCTTCAAGATGGACAAGGATAAAAGGTTCATGGTGTCAAGAGTACGGGGGCATACTATTAAAGTTACTTCGGACAGGCTTGCCCAATATAAACACGTACGCCGACCTGTTGAGACTGAAAAGCAATACCCCTATCTTCCTGGCGTTGAAATCCCAAGTTACTATGACATTTGGAATACGTTGTGCCATGGGAGTTGGCCAGAAGACGACAATCCCAACTTCCTTTTGAACGGCTTGAAGAAAGACTTTGTTCTCCTCCACCATATATTTTGGTGGAATGTGAAGCCAAAGTCCCCACGCCGTGAGCTTAATGCTAACCAGGCGATGTTGCTCCATGCGGTATACAATGGGTTCAAGCCCGATATTGCGACCTTGTGGTGGGACACAATATATGAAGCTTGGTCCAACAACCATCCAAAAGCATCCCTCCCTCTTGGCCACTTACTGACTGATTTTGTGCATCAAGGAAGGAAATTACCTGACCTAATGTAGGACAAGTTTGGAAAAGAAGTTACAGTTATAGGTCGTTGTACACTTGGGAAATTGGAAGGGCAAAGCAAGTTTCATCGGAAGGCTAAGAACCCTGCAACTCTGGAAGGCATTCAAAATTCGCTGCAATCTGTGCTTGACAATCAATTCGAAATGTTTGCAAGGTTGAGAAGGGTGGAGCGCGTTGTGTGCTCTCCTTCAAGCAGTTTCGATGATGATTGATGCTAACAGGCGTGACAGGTTTGTTGACATACTTGGGTTTGACTTGGTCACTTAACGAAACTTAATCTGTACTGATAACTTTTGGTGTTTCATTCCTTGGAATATGTTTGGTACTTGGTTTTCTTTAGTATTTGGTGCATGGATGATGGTAAGGTTGAAGTAAACTATTCTGCAGTATAGGTGATCACTTAATGTCGAATCATGATCACCTTTTCTTACGGTTGTTCGGATGTTATCGTAAGCTTCTTGCGTATTTTGGTCAAAATGTAATGGCTTACTTTTGTTTATATTGTGGACGTGTAATCGTGAATATTTTTGGCTGTCAAATTGCTGTGATTGTGGTGTGTGGTTGTGTGTACTTATATGTACATGCCAGTGTGAGTATGTACAATGTGTGTGATTGATTGGGTGATCGATTGTAGTATATCCCCCAGTGTTATTGTAGTTTGGCTGTTATTAGGCGGAAAATGGAAAAATACACACCACATACGGGTTGTCTGCGAACAATTTCAGACGACGTTCTCCTATGTCGAGGTGACATTATATGTACATAGATTGTCATGGAATCAGTTTTGAGGTTGTCAGGCCAAACAACCAAAATGGGAATAGGAGAAACTGAAAATTATTATAAGCCTATTCTAATATATGAGAAGGCAATATGAGAATGCCTAACACCCCCATGTGTCCCACTTTTGTTCTAGCCGGATAAAGAAACATGGGTCATATCTTCAGTTTTGTAATATACATTTCGCCACTGCTAAGGTAAAATCCTGGTTCCGTCCTTCCGTACATCCATGAGGAAAAAGTTGTATACAAGGACTATTTCACAGAAATAGATACCACATATACCATAGCTCCTATACAAAGTTGTATGTATAACGTCATTGCGTATTTCCCGCACACATGGATTGGACTTACACCTTCATGCGAAGCAGTTGGAAATTCCAAGAAGGCAAATTTCTTGAATTACAATAAGTAGATGTGCCGATGAATAATTGAAATCATAGTATTGTCATGGGACGTATTGAACAATATCCTTCATGTTGTCGTACAGGTTCATGCGAAGCCGGTGGTAAATCCTTAAGTGACATATTGTAAATTAAAATACTTGGGTTTTTGGGTTTTCACACTTATATCGAACTCGGTGTTCGAAGTTGTGAGATATGCTCCAAACGGGGGAGGACCTCAGCAGTAATTCCATTATTTACCAAATCCCCACATATATTATAGCATATTTACCAGATCAACCGTGTGACGCTTGTCCCAGATGTACTCGTGTAGGCCACGTTCCAACAATCAACCAAACCCTGCATTATGGTATAATGTTAGCAATTCAACATACAGAGAGAGAGAGAGAGGGGGAGAGAGAGAGGAATTAAGAGGTCTCCGAGGGAGAGAGATAAAATATGGCATATTTCATGTATATATACGAAATACAAATGCGACCATGCAGATGAGATTCATAGTTTTATGTATGAGTAGTGTTGTTTATTCACGCCGCCTCCGTCATAAAGGCTAAGCCCTATGACCGATTGAACGACCGATGGAAATACAATTTTTAATACAGATGAGGACAGACCCCACTTTAGATGTGGTGCAATTTGTCAGTATATTCGACGGGTGTCGACCAAATCGTGTTATACTTGGCCAATTGTTCAACTTATTTGGTTAATTTCTAAAATCATGTTCAGCTTTTTAGTAGAGTTGGAAGGAAGGAGGAGTTAGTACAAAAATAAAAAGGAGTCAACTATATTATTATGTACTTGGTTTTGCATAAGTTCGCAACAGATAAATTTGTGGGAGTGGAGAGTTTAGGTTACCTTAAGGTTATGATTGAACGGGGCACGTGACTTGACATGAGAACTACAATGGTCCAACTCACTTGACATGAGAACTACGGTGGTCCATGTGCAGATCACCACCCCCGAACCATATCGAACTTACTGATTATACTATAATGGCCTTCTATGAACTGAATACTAAGGGGTTGTATTTCAGAACGGAGAAAAATGGTAAAGCCTTTCGAGTAGTATTAGTATGTTCTTTGAGGGATATTTGAGAGAGAGACAGAGGGAGCGAGATAGAGAGGCGTTTCAAGCTGTACAATATGCTGAACTCCCAATGGTATAAGTAGGCAGGATGTTCTCAGATTTCATGAACTATTTAACATGTGATACCCAGTGACTCTCAACCAGGGTCCACCCCACATGAAGTTGCACAGCATGCCTTCAGACTACCCATACTGTACTCTGAGTCTTCATGATCGATTGACCGATGGATTAAGTTGCAGCTCCTGCTATACCCAATTATAAACGCAATATGACGAATATATGGTCCCCACTCTGCCAAGATATTCCGAGATGGCATGCAGACCAAACTCTACTCCTTTTCTCCCCTTTTATTTCATTATGTGCAGGCAAAAAGTAGAGGTTAATGCTGTGTTTGGATTGAGAAGCGCTACAATTGTTTTTCAACATTAATACATACGTTCGGCTACATAAGCCAAAGTGGGTTACTTTTTTTCCTTTTTAAATTTTGTTTGTATCATTTGGTAGAGTTCTCATTTTTCCGGGGATTTTTGCATCCTCATGAGAAGAGGATTCTACAAAGCCATGAACGTTTACCCCGGTTCCTGTCCATGAAATTGCCAATAATCGCTCTACTGACGTTGGACATTACATTAGTCGTGTCATACCTTTACAGTCATACCTTTACAGAATTTGCAGGGCCAAATAAAGTGCTTGTGCAGGCCACATATTACTGTTTACCCTATGACTGATTGACCCATCGATTCAGAGTTCGTCTTGTAGTTAATGTGACAATACCCATTCCACCTGTCCTCAATTATGAACAGGTCATGGTCACGTGAGTCAATAATTCACAGTTCAAGAATTACTCCCCCAGCCCAAACAAAAACACAACATAAAGAAGTATGACTATGGGATCAGGGGGAATCGTCATGAAGGAACCCCATACAACCATGACATCCTATCCTTGTCATGAAGGAACCCCAATGTTCAACCTATATTTATATATGCACACGTAATCGATCCGTAACTATTTAACATGTGGGATACGAACCTTTGTAGAATGTGAGAGGTAACTATTGCACATAGCCACATAGGGGATCCAGTTGTCATAAAATTACAAATAAGTTTTGTTTAGAACAGACATGGTTGGGAGCTTTGTTTCCCAACCAAACACTGGACAGAAATACGAACATTTCCATTAGCCATTATTACGCATTGTTTTCGAAACATGCAGCATTTAATATTCAACCAAGTACGAAATGGGAGAACGGTCCTACATAACGTCACGATGGTAATTCATAACCAATTACATCCACCAACCGTATGAAATGCACAGTACGTCCATTTTATTGTCATCGGTCAGCGCATATACAATATTACCACAATTGCAGCAAGTAAACACCAAAGCAGTCCACGATTTATATTTTTCATGACCCGAGCATGCTCTTCTAGCATATCAACCTTTGTTTCAAGAACAGCTACATGTGTACTGTCGGTGGTACTAACTTCAATGTTTCCGGATATGGGCACACACCACCTAAAGAATCGACACCTTCCATTTGTTTGTGAACACGAGAAGTACAAGCTCCCCGGGTGTTTTGCTTTTGGCCCTTCAATCCTCAACTTTGCCCACATCTCACAATCACAGTTTGGTGTTGTTGGGTCATAAAGAGGACCGAACGGATAGTCACCATCATCACCCCTGTGACTAGTGCTCCCACATGACATTTCGGTGCTACAATTGTAAGCGAGACATTTAAAGACTTATTCACATGCTAGTATAAGCCGACAAGTTGGTGGAGTTAGTTTGTTAATGTCCAACAACTATTGAATAATATTGAACAACAAACTTGTGTTTTCCTAAAAACTACCATCGAATGCTCAATAGATCATACAATATTACTGTACGGAATGCATAAATGTCAAACGTTGAGATAAAAGATGAAAAGGATTTGACAACGAAATTGATAACAGAGGTCGTTTAGGCCAGACAACGACACCCAATAGATAACAAGTACTTCGTGTTTCATACCTGGTAATGAGGGTACCGTATTGCGGCGTTATGCGGTGGGGGATGGCGGTCGAACCCGAAAGAGTACTTCGAACTAGACGTGTTTAGCTGAAGACGGGAGAGAGGGAGAGAGAGAGAAAGAGAGAGGGACGGAGGGAGAGACAGGTATTTATAAGTGGGGGATAGATTTCAAAATTGAAATTCAAATGTAGGGGGGAAAACATAAATGACGGCAGGAGGCAGGTGTGGGAGTAGTACAACTGAAGTTTTCAAATACCCTCACTAGTACAACTGAAGTTTCCAAATGACTTCAATACGTATGTAGGATTGCCACGTATGTATATTTATTTTCATGACCCGTTTGTGCCCGTTTTATACACGGGACAGCCGTTATGCGGTACACCAAATTAAATTTTTCCATCGATTTATGCTATGTTTGGATTCTATTTTGTAACACTTATTGGAAATTAGTAAAACTAATAGCTGGAGAGGGATAGACAAGTAAATGTTCCCAGTAGGGGGAATTTGATGTAAATGTCATTTTTATGAAGGGAAGAGAAAATACGTGAATTTTTTTCAAAATCGGAAGGCTAAGAACAATGCGTACGTGAATCGATTGTAAGTACAACGACGACCCAATAGGACTTCCATTGAAACACGCCCAAATTATCCACCCATGTAATACATCCAATTTTTGAAGGACGCAAAAACATACTTCCCTCCATAACAGGAACATGCCACGACGTCAAACATAAACAACAAATGCAGACATACCAACACAACACACGCAAACAAAACAACAACCATGACCGACCCTACATAGTCAAACATATGACCCAAAAAAAAAAACATACCTACGCAGCCAAATATCCCATACCAAACATGTATTGTGGACGTACAATAACCCATACCAAATAAAAAAACCACCATGTCCAACCTCAGAATCTCTTACCCCTCTGCCTCGTGAGCTAGGTCAGAGGTCAGATAGACGGACAAAGCAAGGTGTCGGGCCTTATGTTTTGGGTTTCTCCAAGCCGCACCTGACCCCACTCTAGAAGCATGTTGCAAAAGATCCCTATACTGCCACTGTTGTTTCTTTTTCCTTGACAAAACGGACACCTCAGGGAACCATCTCGATTTTTTACCCTGTACTTCCCTTGCTTTAATTCCTCATAAGGCTTGTCTTTGTACTCGTTTATCTCTGAGTCAGTAATATCAGAGGACGAGTCTGATATGTTCCCTGTTTTGTTTTCCATGGTTGGACGAGAGAGAGAACGAATGCTACACAGATATCACAGGAGAGAAGGGAGTAGAGGGAGAGGAGTAAATGGAAGATGGAGTCAATGGAAGAGGATTAAATGGGGCGAGGGGGGAGTAGATGGAAAGTTGGACGGGTTTGGGAACTGGAAAAGGTGGATGGGTTTGGGAACTGGAAAAGGTGGGTATTATATCTCTTCTCATCAGTCATGACTACTCGTTCCCTTTCATAAGTCGTGTCCATCAAGTCCCAACCCGGGTATTATTTGTTGGATGCCTTATCTCTTCTCATCAGTCATGACTTCTGTTTGTAATGGTCCTTGCCAAAATAAAATACTCACTCAGATACTGGTAAAAAAAACAAAACTGAATCCGGGCCGTTCATCTCGCCAATGGACCGAATGGAACTTGGACCCTTTTTTGGAAGGTTCGGACCAATAGGAGTTTCGATTAAATCGTTGCTGTAAGTGCAACAATGGACGTTTCCCGATACACGCCCTCCAGTGGGTTTGTTGTTGAATCCGCGAAAAAATGGGTTACAAATTAATGCATCATGCAGTTACGATTTAAATATACCAACTTGGAAAAAAAAAATTAACTATATGTACAATTATTTCCACCATGTCCAATCGAGCGTATTATTTGGTAGTATTGCTCTTACAGGAAATTGTCCTGGTAAGAGTAGGGACAATTTGCAGGGACCCGGGTTGGGACAATCGCGTTTGGACCCATTCCGGATCCCAAAAAAGTCTAGTAAAATAACCATACATATTTGGATATTATTTTAAACGAATTTGTAAAATATCAACTCCTGCGGATATCGGTAAATATTACGTTTGGATTCGTAGGGACGTAATATACATTTTGCCCCTACGAATAAATACGTAATACTTACCGATATCCGCAACAGCTGATTTTTTACAGGGTCCTATAAATTAATCACAAAAAATATGTATGGTTGGTTTTTTTGTACAATTTTTTGGGATCCGGAATGGGGCCAAACGCGAATGTCCCTGCACGGGTCCCTGCAAATTGTCCCTGGTCTTAGTATTTTTTGTACAGAAAACTCTGTAGTTGATTGTACTAGTCAATTGTTTAGTTGTAAGAAATTGAATATGTATCATTCAAATGTTTGTCTTCATTCGTTCCCGTCAATGCCATTGTAAAGCATTCCGGGCAATTTGAAGACACGGTTTGACAAAATAGTCACAAATTCACCAGAAGTCAACGGAATTTATAGGACAAGTTGGAGAATGTTAACATTAAAAGGCATCGACAAACAAATCTCATATATTCATATGATGAACAAAATGTCATGGTTCTCACAACCCGACAATGAGAAGGTGAAAACTTACAGTAACAATACTTACAACCGGACAATCAGTAGGGGAATCGATTGTATGTCTAACCAAGTCCTGACAATTAAAACCTTCAGTACTGTGGTGAAATCCTACCGAAGTAGTTACAGTTAAACTAGTCCGAACACGCCCAGCCCCAGTCCAGGTATGTTTTGTCAACCAAAAGTGATACAGTATGTCCTACGTTTTCTAGACCATAACGTTACACAAATCCAGGCCAACTACTTGAATATCCAATGCAGTCATACAGTACAGTACGTCGTATGCACACTTTTGTACCCTTTACCCTCCGACGACTATGCAAGTTCCTGACATCTTTGTACAAAACATATTGAAAACACATTAATGTGCATAACATGGTCACAACTCAAACAACCCCCATATGGCTGAACAAATGTTGAAAGTAACCCATTTTCCGGTTTCTGTTTCATACCTCTTCACAATTGGATACCATTTACTGCATTTACGTAAAAATGGACGATGCACCGCTTCCCTGTAAAGTGTACAACATAGTATATGTTACGTACTTGGTACTATAATTGAATAAAACAAATGTTGGTGATAACTGCAGCTTTAAATGATACCTCTTTATTGGCCCTTTCCAGTTGCCGCTCCTCTTGCGAAAGCATCTCCCCTTGCACCTTCTCTTCCTGTACGACCTACTGTTCCACTGCCACGTCCTCTTCCTCTCGCACTTGTGCTTTGACCACCCCTTCGCCTTACTTGACCAGTTGTGCCTACTGCACTTGGGTTTCGTATCCCCCTTTGGGGTTGACTGTCACTCTCACTTCCATCTGACCATAAAGGGTCATCCAAACAAAGATGTATTTGAGCCCCTAGCCCATACAGGTAAACATTTCAGCCAAACGCACAACTCCGTCAATGAGAACTAACCTTATCTCTCCATTTGTTGCTGTGAGTTAGTAGAATACCCTTACTATATTGGAACACCCAGTTTCATTAATTACATCCCTCAGTTCATAATATGACATTGTACCAGTAATAGGCGTACATTCTCCTACGTTGCCACCAATATAACGAAAAGGTGTTTGCACTAGTTTTCCCCCATAATGAATAAGCAAGGTTACATTGCGATTGCGTTGCACACTTAACTCTGACACAATCATGATTCAATAAACAAATGTGTATAAAGACACTTTAACAAGTACGAAATATAGAGCACATACTACAAAACTACTTGTTACGTTGAAGATTAAGCAGGTATGTTTGAGGTGAACATGGTCTGTATGATTTGAATAACACAGTGATGGTGACGTTCTTGTGGTATGACCTTCCATGTGTTTTTCTGAAACTAGTCCAGACAATGAGATGTGTAGTCCAGATAAACATCGTTAGAAACGAACTATTGTACCTCTTTCAGCCTTCCATGCCTCAAATTTTGTCATAACCTTCAACGCATCCTGGTTATTTTCGTCACCACACAATTCCATCAACAACCTTGGCCTTTCAGTATCATCCATCTAAAACAAGCAAAAGGTAGCTTACAAATCGTACACCATCACAACCAAAGAACCTTAACAATACGATGGTAAGTTTAAAACGACTAACCCTGTGTACACCTGATGGGTAATTAAACCCTTGCATGAATTTGATGACAAACAGGCCATAATCATACCTACAAATGCGCAGGCATGAATTTAGTATTCCACTACAAACGCAAGTAACAAATTTTACACAATCATCTATGTTTAGAAAAGTACTCGTCCGTATCATCCTGCAGAGGTTGCCTTTCAACAGTAGCAATGTTAAACTTTGTGACATCAACTTCATAGAGGTCTCCATATTGGCAGACCAACGCGCGATGTAATCCCCCCAGCTAATAGAACAAAGGAGTTGTTAGAATACAATTTGCACGGCCATACAATAAACATGGTCTATGCGAGGTGTGCCATACCACTGCCCTTGTCAGTTTCTTACGGGCCATATTGGATCGACTTGCGGGCTTTGAATAAAAAATATAAGCCATCCGAATACCTATGTCTACTTTAATGCAAAACCAATGGCTCCCACAATCATTAGTTGGTATGTATATCTGCAACCGAAGGCAAACAATCATCATTCCATAACAATTGAAAGCAAAACCTTTATTTTATTTACTGCAAACTGATTCTAACATTTATTTGTTTACCATGGAGCATGAGCGAATGTCAGAAGTAAAATTTGCATCTCCAAAGTACCCATCGCATAACTTCTTCACATCACATTCACTCATGTTCGGATTGTCTAATATATGCCTCTGCGAAAAAGGACGGAATTTCAAACATAGGAGCATTACAAGTACAACTACAAAATGGAAAAGTAATTATCCTTACCGATACAGTTACCGGCAAATACCACATCAAGTGTCGCTTGTCTGGATAGTGCAACCTCTCCGCATTAGTCATCTGAACGGCAACCAAATTTACAATCTACAACCATACACGATATTTCAAGACCACATTTCAAAAAATTCCCAAATTTCATAACAAATTCAATAGTTGAACATGGTAAGGTTTATTAAATCGTATCACACACACCGTGTCTAGTATCCATGTTCGGGGTTTCAAGCTGCACAATTCAAATTGGGTTGCAAAGAATTTTTCGGTGCCAAACATTTTGAGGTGCACGTAAGAATCCCTACAAGTAGGATTTGGTTTAAACAATCATCGTATTTGAGTTGACATCAGAAAACAACAGATCATTGCATGAATAAAAATATTTACCCATTATATGGATCACGAATATCAAAAATGAACTCAATGAACAACTTCTCTTCGTCAGTTAATGGTTCATAGGTTTGCTTCCTTGCATCTTCCGCCATATGTTCAACATCCGCCTGTACAATATAGGAATGGAAATGAAGTAAAGGTTAGAATCAGTAGAAGAGTGTACAAAGGATTTGCGAATGCGTACTAACCATGGTTGGTGGATTCGACGGTTGAACACCGACAAATTGCAAAGCCTTCTTTGAACTATACCGTCCACGGAACTGTTTCATTGTAAAGGGAGAAATATATAAGAGACCTAAATTGGAATGACATAAAGGGACATTATATGTAAATGAGGGGAAAATATACGCACAGTGGGAACGTTCACATCAAAGTTATCCAAATTATCATTTACTGGTTGTTTCTTAAGAGGGTTCCTCTTCTTGACACCATCCTTGGTAAAGGGGAAACACTGGAAGTGGCTTTTCTTCAATTGATCAGGTTTTCGCAACCGCGGTGCTTCATAATTCACTTCAACATTATCATAACCACCAACATGCAGGATAGGGTTGCCAATGCTCAACTTCCTTTTCCTACCTCTACTCAATCCGGCAAGCGACCGAAACCCCTTCACCGGTGAAGGTGAAGATACATCCTCATCCATGTTTTTTTGTATCCTCCTATTCCCAGCGGTTCGAGTGTCGGGGCCTGTAGACACCCCAATCCGGACCTCGAAGGGTCTTTGATCGCCCCAATGATGAAATAAAGGAAACAAAGCCTTTGTGAGCTTGAATGAAGTATTCCTCCAGCATCCGCAGCCCAAACCAAACCATCAGCCCAGAAAAGCCCAAAAACTCAAAAGCCCAGAGAAAGCCCAAAAAGCCCTGGACTGAACCTAAAGTACCGTGCGCAACACTTCTACACCGCACGGCATATCGAAATTTAATACGCCGCACGCAGGCATGAGGTTAACCGCACGGCATTTTGGATAAAGTTCTGACTGGCTCAGAAAGCTGTCGGCCACGCCCATTTGAGCCACAGCTGCAATACGGCTCAGCCGAAAGCACACTTCTGGCCCGCCCAAAAAATGCCTCCAACTTTTGAAATTCAAAATCCAAGGCTCTTGCCTATAAATACACCCCTCCACTCAAGGAAAAAGGGCCCTTGATCACCATTATACCCTTTCTCTCTCTTCTTGCTTTCACACCCACTTTCCCATTTCCAAGCCTTGAGAATGTTGTTCTTAAAAGACATTCTCTAGGCCTTTTACTCCATTTTTCTCCTCACCATTGAAGTTAGTCCCTTACTAACTTTGAGGTCCCAACTACCCAATATACCCATCTATTACACACATCCGCACTTCTACTTTCTTTTTCCACCTTCCGACGTCCATCGTCCTTCATCAAAGCTCATTCAAGCTCCAGATCCAAGGTAAAAATAAAGTTTCCTTGGGCTAGGCTCTGTCCTGGCCCCTGAGGGGACCTTTCTGTTTTCAGGCTTGACCCTTTTGGTTGAGATCTGACCCAAAACCTCTTTTTCAAAACAAAACCAGAGTTCTGTACGAAGGTGTTCTACGCCGCGCGGCTCTTTAGAGCGTCGCACGGCGTAGTATACTAATACGCACGGCATTTCGAAAGAATACTGTTTTCTTGATCAAAATGTCTGGATCGCGATCGTCCGTTGTTAGGTCTTTTCTGTATACCAAAAGCTGTCTCAGAATGAGACCATTTCTACAAGCCATGTTTTAAACTCCATGGATCTTTTCAAAACAAGCAAGCGTATCAAAAATGGTTTTCCCTTCATGGTTTGAAAGAATGGTGCAGATCTGAGATGATCTGACGGCTGTGAGTTGTCTGAAACTTTAAAATAAAATCGTGCGATGTAATGGTGCACCGTGCGAAGCTTTACAAAACTATAAAAGCTTGGTATCGGGATCGGAACCACGCACGGCATATTGGTAAGCCGCACGCTACAAGCCGATATGCCGTCTGACAGAGGGCAGTGATCCAGACAGTTCATTTCTATGTTTTCCCTGTTTATATCATTGCCATGACATCTTTATCATCTCTGTATAGCAAGCACCACTTGCACGGCAACGTGTTATTATTTACCTTGTTACCTTTTCCCCTTTATGTGTTTTTAAGGTTTTCCGAATCGTATTAATCCCCCCATTTAAAATGCTTAGTAGAGACCGGTTTTCACCGGGCGAGCGGGGTGCTTTTCAACAAAACCTTCCCCGTTCGTAACCTGGCTCCCGGATCCAAAATCTCGAACAGTTTCGCTACATCAAAAAGCCTTTTTCTTTCAAACAAAACCCCATCGGTTTCTCGGATCATCCATCTCAAAAATCCGGGTGGCGACTCCGTCACAAATCGCACCATCGGGCGCGGGAGCCCACAGTGGCGACTCTGCTGGGGACTTTTATTCAAAACTTCTTTTTAAAAAAAAAAAATACATAAAGAAGTGTTGAATAATCAAGAGGGCCAAACTTGAAAGGCATTTTACTTGGGGGACTTAATGCAATTTGGAGAACTTAACTTTTTTTTACACTTTGCACCGCACAAGCTCCGCTAGTGTGTTTCGGCTATCTTGCCCGGTTTACCGCTGACAAGCTCTCCCGAAATGCCTAGCAACCCTCGACTATGATGGGCCATCGTGCTGTTCGACCATTGTCTTGCAATACACTCGACATGGGGTAGTACATCTTGGCTCTAGTCCGGGGAACCCCTCTCAAACCAAAACCGGCCTTTGCACTTGTACATAACCATAGTACTTTCCCAACTAGGACAGGAACCCATGGCTAGGACTTATGTGATATATCATGTCTATGTGTATTTCTTTGTACATACATATCATTCACGCATCATTTGTATCTTGCAGGCTAGAGGATTAGGCTCCCGTAGAATTCCTTAGGACTCTCCGGTCAGTATAGGAGACTATAAATCCATGGAGGTTGCGATACCTCCGGTGTTTGCCGTGCCAGAACGGCTCCCTTGACATGGGACTAACCTTGGAGGTGTGCGTATTTGGATTCTGACGGTCACATTGCTCTGCCTCGGATGGTCAAGATAAGGAGATTGGCTCTGGTTCCGAAAACGATCGGAATTTAACCTGCCTGACAGCACCTACCCGGATTGTCAGAAATCTTCTGTACAAATGCCCCAAGCGAAACTCAAGTCATGGTAGGTTCTAGGACCTAGAAGGCACGTAGAAGGTAGGACAGACACTCGGGGCGGATTTTGAGTGGTTCCCTTTTGCTTTGCTACAAGTTCAGAAATATTGGACACCTGCAGAAAGAAGAGGCTTTACCCAATTGATTTCGTCCATCCCGAAGATTGGTTCGCGTAGATACCCTGGAAGAAACCCAACTGGTTGACGTCCGCATAGAACAGGAAGGCCAGCCGTCATTAGCAGTTTCGCTAAGCCCAGCGATACAGGATCCTCAGTCACTTGAAGATCTCTTACCCAGGGCTGACCAAGGAAATGAGGTAGAAGAGCTTAGGCAGAACATGGCTACTATGGATGCTCAGTTTAGGCAATCCCTTGCTGGGATGGATACATAACTCGAAGCTTCGGTTGCATCCATGAAAGGCGACATGAACATGATAATGGAAACCATGCAAGAGGTTTGCGACAAGCTTTTGGTTAAAACTGATGTACCCAAGGAAGAAACGCCATCCAAGGACACGCCAGCAATCGATCCTAATATGGCCGCCCTTATGGTTAAAATCGGGAAGTTGGAAGAATCAATGCAAGAAAGCAAGCGATTAGGAAGAGGAGAGATTGACATGAACAAATTGTGCCTGTTCCCCAACGCGAAGTTACCAGAAAAGTTTAAAGGTGTGGATTTCGCAAAGTTTGACGGTACCGGAGATCCAAAAGCTCACCTCCAAGGGTATGTTGGTTCACTCACCATGAGAGGAATCGAGAAGGAAGCCATGGCCCAACTATTCCATGAATCTCTGTCGGGGCCTGCTTTGCAATGGTTTCTTACCCTAGAGCCCTCTAAGAAAAGGACTTGGGAAGATATTGGGACGGCATTTGTAGCTCAATACGATTTCAATGTCGATCTAAAGATGACCACAAGGGAACTAGAAAGCACCAAGATGGGTGAGAAGGAAGGCTTCGCCGACTTTGTGAAACGTTGGAGGGCTAAGGCCACTCAGATGCAAAGCAAACCAGATTTAAAGGAACAGATAAGGATCATCACCAAGAATCTGCCAAACTCTTTTGCTCCATACATGGTTCTCTCCCAGGCAGCCCCGAATTTTGAAACTTTTTATGACTCAGGCTTGGCTGTAGAAGAAGCACTGCGAGACGGAACATTAGAAAGGAAGGAATCAGCAGCAAAGCCCAAAATGGTATATTCAGGGAACAACAATGTTCTCTATGGGAATTCCAATCAGGCTGGAACTTCATCCGCCAAACCGGCAGAGGTAAACCAAATTTCAGAAAAACCAAAGTCCCAGCAAAGAGCCTTTACCCAATTCAGTACTCCTAGATCTGCCTTGCTCAAAAAGCTCACTGAAGTAGGAGTGTTGAATCCTCTTCCGCCACCATAGAACATTCCACCCAACCTAAATCAAAACGTATACTACAATTTCCACCAAATGCATGGCCACACCACTGATAACTGTATTCGTCTCCGTCATGAGATTCAAAACCTCATCGACAATAAAGTCATTGATACCCCTCCTTCTGACAAACCAAACACCATGACAAATCCCTTGCCACAGCATAATACCCCATTCCATATCAACCAAATCACCCAAGACAAAAGCCAAGACTTTGATCCTACCTCTTTCATCATCCCTGATACCGAACCGAAGCCTGTCGTGGAGGTTCCCGAAGAAATCGCCCTCTGTTACCTTTGGGATTGGGGGGACTTGATTGATGATTGGAAAGAGTTTGAAGTCGCTAATTTCCAAGAAGATGTAAACCCGTTCTTTGAGCCGGAATGGGAAGTTGATTGGCAAAACATTTATGCTGACCCTCTCGATGGATTTTCCTTGAATATGATGTTCAACTTGCCGGAAGTGCCTGAATGGGAGTGGAACCCAATTCCGGATGAGTACCAACTCTTGACCTGGAATGATCCTCTGGATACCTTCTCCGTACCCATGTTGTTTGCAAAAGAATACCAACTACCGGCGGTGATCTACGACTGGCCTGAACCGGTTCTGTTTCGACCAGACCTCTCCTCCTACCTCCTCGATCTCATAGCCAACGACCCATACAACAACGTGGGTCTTGCTCCATACCCAGAACCGCCGGGTCCCGAAGAAGATGTGGCTAGTAATGAGTTCAACCCAATGAACTATCTGGTCGATGAAATTAAGTCAGAATCATCTGTCACCTTCCCAAAAGATGCTGATGTTGCCATGATGAACTTGTGGGAAGATGAACCAGGCGCTAGGACAAACCCGTGGGGTAATACGGAAATCATCAACATAAAGGTGGGGAACGAAGAATGGACTGTAAATAGGGCAGTAGTAGAAGCTGAGAAATGGAAGCCCGAGGACCTGTGGGAAGACCTGGTTGTCGCTGACTTGGCTGCCAATCTCCAAGACACTACCATTGGGAACAAGCACAAGGCCCTTGCAGATTTGTGGAATGAAGAGTCCAAGTACCAACAGATTGGTCAATTAACCAGGAGTGGTCGAATATACCAACCCCCTAATCTTCAAATCGGAGAATCCTCCAACCCTCCAGCTCCACTGACCAAAGAACCTTTTAACCCGTTTGTTACCCCAATCAAAGATACTTTCCAACCCTTTGCTCCACCAGTTAAAGAGCCCTCACGTCCTGAGAAAGACCCAGAAAGAATGATCAAGCGCCAGCTCGAACAGACTCCAGCCAAAATGTCTGTTTGGGATGTACTTGTTCATTCCACCCGCCATCGCGAAGGATTCATCCAAGCTCTCTCCCACCTAAAAGTCCTTTTCGCCATAACACCTGACGAACTTGTGGCACTCATCAAAACCATACCCATCAAGCATGCTATCACCTTCACTGATCGAGATTTGCCCGCTGATGGAACTGATCACAATCGGCCACTCCATATCACTCTGAAATGCCACGGAAAATGGGTACCGGTAATCCTCATTGACAATGGGTCGGCAATCAGTGTCTGCCCACTTCGTGTCGCTTATTGCCTGGGATACAAAAATAGTGATTTCTCTCCATCAGAAGTCAAAGTTCGGGCATATGACAACACTCGTCGGGATGTGACTGGCACTCTCATGCTTCCTATGACCTTTGGGCCCTACCAAACAGATGTGGAGTTCCATGTGGTAAACATTCCCGCATCCTTCAACCTACTGCTGGGTAGACCTTGGATGCATCGACCTGATATCATGGCGGTTCCTTCAACACTCCACCAGAAAGTTAGACTGGGACTAGAAACTGGAATGCTCACCATTCACGGCGATTCTGGGATTCGCGCTCCTGTGGAAGACAATGCCCCGCTTTTGGAGATACAACATGGGGAAGAGGACGTTGCTCTGGGCGGTTTCTCTCTTGACACCTCTCATTCTGTTTTCACTGTCAAGATTGATGATGACTTCGTCGTTAGTAATGTGGCCATAAAGATAATGAAGAAAATGTCCTACATGCCAGGATTGGGGCTGGGAAAGAATCTTCAGGGGCCAGCACAGTTTGAAGAGCCAGGAACTTTAACCCGCATAACGGGTGTGGGGTACTGCCCTTCCGAGGGTAGGAGGGAGAAGAAAGGAGACAGGCTGGAAGATTATTTTGTCAAAGAAAAGGCAAAACAGATTTATCAAGGGCAGCCGGAACCATTTTGGGACAAAGAAACCAATACCTTCCTACCAGGATTTGAGATATTCGCCAATGATGTCTGGCCTGAAAGTGATGAAGAGCCAGAAGCAATAATCAAACCAGTAAATGCGACAGATTGGGTTGAAACTCTTGCCTTGGGTAGCCTGGCGACCTTATTCGAGGAGGACAAACCATTGGGTATAGTTGTGGAAGCAGAAGTGCAGATGCTAGGGCAGGAGGCCCTCGAAGATCCAACTTCACTCATCATGGATGCCACTGGAGATTATAAGAATTGGACTTTCATACCGAGTGCAACCAGTCATGAGTCTGAATCTGAAGCTGAATCCTTTGAGTCTTCTGTGTCTTCCGAGTCTTCTGAATCTTCTGAGTCTGTTGAGTCTGAGCCTCTTGGCCCAACTCCTCAGAGTCTGTATTTTGAGTTTGAATCTACCCGTGTGTACGATGCCCTCGAGGCCTCTGCTAATGATGAAATAAATGAATCTGATTCTGCTTACTTCCCTGATTTTGAAATAAATTGTGTCGACCCCAATGATAAAGAGATCGATTTCGAAGGGGAAATCCCTGAGGAAATTCGGTCCCTAATCGAAAGGGAAGACGAAAGGCATGCTCAGCCTGTAAAAGAAGAAGTTTCAATAAATTTGAGGGACGAAGGGAATCCCCGAATGGTCCAGATCGGTTCCGCGCTGTCAGAAGAAGAACGTCAGGCTCTTATGGAGTTGTTAAAAGAATTCGAAGACGTTTTTGCATGGTCGCACGCTGATATGCCCGGAATTGATCCTGAAATCGTGGAACATCGGATTCCCCTTCACCCTGACGCGAAACCAGTAAAACAAAAGCTGAGACGCATGAGGCCCGACTGGGTGCTCAAAATAAAAGAGGAAGTAACTAAACAAATCAATGCTGGGTTCTTAATGGTAACTAAATACCCTCAGTGGGTTGCTAATATCGTTCCCGTCCCAAAGAAGGATGGCAAAATCAGGGTCTGTGTGGACTTCAGGGACTTAAACAAAGCTAGCCCCAATGATGACTTTCCTCTGCCCCACATCGACGTGCTAGTTGATAACACCGCGGGACATGCCTTACTTTCCTTCATGGACGGCTTCTCAGGATATAACCAGATTCTCATGGCCCCGGAAGACCGAGAGAAGACCACGTTCATTACCGAGTGGGGAACCTATTGCTATCGGGTCATGCCTTTCGGGCTGAAAAACGCAGGTTCCACTTATCAACGAGCTGCTATAACCTTGTTGCATGATATGATCCATCGAGAGGTGGAGGTTTACGTTGACGACATGATCGTTAAGGCAAAAGAGCAAGAAGGTCACTTACCCGCGTTGAGAAAGTTCTTCGAAAGGATAAGGAAGTACAGGATGCGCCTCAACCCTGCTAAATGTACGTTCGGAGTCACCATCGGAAAAATGCTCGGATTCATGATCACCACTAGATTAAGGCCATTCTGGAAATGGAGCCACCACGGACAGAGAAAGACGTGAGGAGTTTCCTTGGCAAAATACAGTTCATCAGCTGGTTTATCACAAAACTGACTTCAACATGCGAACCCATATTCCGTTTGCTCAAGAAAGGAACACCCTTTGCATGGAATGACAGATGTCAGCAAGCTTTCGAGGCCATTAAAGCCTATCTAAGGAATCCGCCAATCTTAATGCCGCCGGAACCAGGAAGACCTTTGATCCTATACTTGTCAGTCACTCCATCTTCCATGGGGTGCATGCTGGCACAGGAAGGAGACGATGGGGTTGAAAGGGCTGTCTATTACCTCAGAAAAAGATGGTTGGGTCTGAAGAACGCTATACTCCCTTAGAAAAGACATGCTGGGCACTTGTTTGGACTTCCCGAAAGTTAAGACATTACATGCTGGCCTATTCGGTGAGATTGATATCCCGAATGGATCCTCTGAAATACTTGTTCGAAAAGCCAGCACTCACAGGAAGGATGGCACGATGGCTATTGATGCTGGCAGAATTCGAATTAAAATACGTCAGCAGAAAGTCAGTAAAAGGAAGAGCTGTCGCTGAATTTTTGGCCGACTGCCCGGTCGAAGGAAAAGAAGATACCGAATTTGAGTTCCCGGATGAAGGCATATTGACCATAGTTGAGGACGTGTGGCAATTATATTTCGACGGAGCAGCCAATCAGAGAGGATTCGGAATTGGTGTGCTATTGATTTCACCGGATGGGTCGCACATCCCGCTTGCATTCAAGCTCAACTTCGAAGTCACCAACAATCAAGCGGAATACGAAGCTTGCATTGTCGGCATGGAAGCAACCATTGAAATCGGTGTAGAAAAATTGGAAGTCGTGGGAGATTCCAACCTGGTCGTTTCTCAAGCAAACGGTGATTGGAAAGTCAGGGAAGAGAAGTTAAAGCCGTACCTTCAAGATCTTGAAGATCTCATTCCCCATTTTAGCAAAGTAACTTTCACCCATGTCCCAAGACTCAGGAATCAGTTCGCTGATGCCTTGGCGACATTAGCCTCCATGGTCGAAATCCCTATCGGTGTGAAGCTAAGGCCAATTATGATCGAGCAGAGGGATACCCCAGTATACCAACATGTCATGGCCATCAACGAGCCCGAAGACGGTCACCCTTGGTTTTACGATATCTGGAGATTCGTGGAAAGAGGAGAATACCCCTCTGAAGCAAGCAAGAAGGACAGGATCGCCCTTCGGAGAATGGCAGCCCAGTACATCATTTGTGGAGGAAATCTATATCGAAGGTCTCACTATGGAACCCACAAGCTGTGTATTCATGGTGAGGAGGCCAAAAGGGTGATGGAGGAAGTCCACGAAGGAGTATGCGGTCCTCACATGAACGGCATGATGCTCGCCAAAAAGGTTTTGAGACAAGGCTACTTCTGGTCCACCATGGAGACGGAATGTGTGGAATATGTACGACGTTGCCATAAGTGCCAAATTCACGCTAAACTCACGCATGTTCCACCACATGAGTTGCAGCAAACGACCTCGCCATGGCCTTTCTCGACATGGGGTATCGATGTCATCGGAAGGATTGTGCCAGCAGCCTCTAACGGCCACAAGTTCATCCTGGTGGCTATCGATTACTTCACAAAATGGGTGGAAGCAGCCTCATATGCAACCCTGACCGCGGTTCAAGTTGCACACTTTATCAAGCAAAACGTTATTTATCGGTATGGGGTCCCACATGCATTCGTATCCGATAATGGGGTGCATTTCAAAGGCCGAGCAAGGGAGGTCTTGGAGGAATTCCAGATCCAAGTACACAAGTCAACAACCTATCGACTGCAGACCAATGGGGCCGTGGAGGCAGCCAACAAAACAATCAAAACCATCCTGGAAAAGACCATCCAATCTGCAAGGGATTGGCATGAACCTTTGGCATTGTGGGGGTACCGCACGTCTGTGCGTATGCCAACGGGAGCAACTCCGTACTCTTTGGTTTATGGCATGGAGGCCGTACTTCCCATAGAATTAGAAGTTCCATCCCTCCGGACTATGATCGAATGCGACGTACAAGAGGCAGATTGGCTGAGTAACCGGTTTGAAGAACTTATGTTGTTTGATGAACGCCGTTTAAGGGCACTTTACCACATTCAAGGATATCAAAGGAGAATTGCACGTGCATTTAATAAGAAAGTGAAGCCCAGGGACCTGGCAGAAGGCGACATGATTCTGAAGGAGATAAGAGCACCAATCTATGATCCACAAGGAAAGTTCCGACCAAAGTGGTCTGGGCCGTATATTATCAAGACTATCCTATCTGGAGGAGCTACGCAACTCATCGATCTGGACGGAAACGAATTCTCAACTCTAGTCAACCTGGATCAACTCAAGCGCTACTACCCCTGAGAGAAGCTCGCTGGGCTGAAAACTGCAAGGGCAGCCAGTTCCAGGCAAAAATTAGAGCAAAAGGCCTGCTAGGATGAAAACCCGCAAGGGCATCTTAGGCAAAAATTAAGGCATACAATGAACGAGCTCGCTAGACCGAAAACCCGAAAGGGCGGTACTAGGCAAAAATTAGAGCACAAAAGGAGAGTGCTAAAACCAGAGCGAACCCTATCCTTGAACTACGTCATGACCTGATTCCTTCATCAAAAGGATACGTAGACAGTCTCACTATGAGACTCGGTCACGATCAATCAAAACAAAAATCCAGGTTGACAGAATCCAGAAAGGCAGAATCAGAGAGGGGGAGAACCTCTATAACTCACTTTATTAAGATAACTGCTTCTAATACATAAGGCTGAGCATGATCTTCGGAAATAAAAAGGCAATACAATAAAAGGAGGTCCACGATTTATTCGACAATCAGGCTAGTAAGATCGAGTCAGTTTTCTTGAACACCCGCCCTTGCAGCAATGTCCCTCCTGAGCCATTTCCTGAAACTCCCACGCACTGCCACAGAGGGGTAAGGATGAGCATCGGTCACCTCACGAGACCTCCAGAATTGCTGATAGTTGCAAAGAATCGAATGGCGGAAGAAAGGCATAACTACATCCACCAGGATCTCTGCAGGAACCTCCTGTCTCAAACCAAGCTGACACTGAATCCGATAGGGGATGTAGAAGGTAAAAGCCTCCAGCCCGGGAAGAACCACCCACTGGGAACCCATATAATGCACAGTCATGGGCGGAAGATCAAGCCAAGAGCTTCTCCAGGAGATAGTCTCAGCCTGTTGACGCTTGAAGAAGGTGACCCACTCGGAAACTCGCCTGTCCGCAAATTCAAAACACCGAGAGGAAAGTAACCTAGCCCCATATGCCAAGTTGCCAGGAGGGAGAGTCAGTATGTTCACCTTGTCGCACAGCCAAATCTGCCCAAGAGAGAAAACAAGTAAGAAACCATAGAAAGCCAAGCCTAGCATTAAAGAAAATAGGAAGAGCTGAAAAGAGGGAAGATGAGGCGAAAACTAACCTACAAGAGAAGGGGACTGCCTCCAAAAGTCTTAGTCTCTCCAGAACAAACCCTGTCTAAACCCATCAGTGTCTCAGCCAATACCATTGAAATCACATCCTTCCGAGCTCCAATCTGCACCGCAATACTGACCAATGCCGAGCTAGCACGACCAGCGGAGGGAACCAAGAAATAAGTGGCAAGCAAGCACATGCAAAGGGCGGTCATGCGCCGAGAATGGTAGGTTACGTCCGCTAGGTTGCCGAGAGGAGAGAACATCTCAATGAAGTGCATCACGTTGAGATGACCATTGCTAACCAAGTAACGAGCAACACCGTCATTCAAGCCAAGAGAGGCAGCAAGAACTTTGGACATGTTCTCGCGCACTGGAGGGACAATGACATCTCCAGAACCGAAGCCGCCGAGATGAGCGCGAAACTCCTCGATTGTAGGGCAAAGCTCCTGTCCCCCAAAACGAAATACATGCACCTCTGGATCCCAGAGACTTATGGCAGCCTTTAGGAGCTCAGGGCGAAGGCGGATGTTACGAAGGTATCTCATAGAATAGAGACCATGCGCCCGGAAGTTGAGCCAATCG
This sequence comes from Rhododendron griersonianum, assembly GCA_018127125.1. Taxonomy (NCBI): domain Eukaryota; kingdom Viridiplantae; phylum Streptophyta; class Magnoliopsida; order Ericales; family Ericaceae; genus Rhododendron; species Rhododendron griersonianum. Next base: position 24,893,752 of record CM030796.1, on the reverse strand, counting down.
ACCCCTTCCATGGAAATCAACCATGACCGAAGCGAACCAGTAAGAGAAAGAGCCATCAGGAGGAGATGAAGATTTGAGGAAGAAAGATATAGTTAATATGAGACCTAAGGCCTGAATTTATAGAATGATAGAGGAGACAACTTCAACTTTCAAAAAAGGTCTTGGGTTCCAAAAAGTGTAGATTTTCCATAAGTCTTGCATAGGGAAAAGCTTGGTCATGCTCTAAAAGAACAAAACAGACATGCATTGGCCCGGATATGATATAGGACAGGTCAAACTTTAAACCTCGTGCAATCTGTCTTGGGAAGCAGCAAATGGTGGGATGTCAGGAAAAAGGTGTTGCGCGGTGTAAATAGGTGGCGCACGGCATACCAAGACCAGGAGAAAACCACGGCATAACACGGATACGCCGTGGAATCAGAGGAAGACTCGCGCGACGCTTTGTAGCCCCGCACGGCATATTTAGTCTGCATTTCTGCAGACTTTGACAGCAGAGGTTAGAAACCATTTCGAGGCACTCGCAGGCATCACCAACCTTCAGAACATGTCTCAATGGGTATTTGGGACTTCGGGGAACCCCCACTTCGAGTCAACTCTCAAAATTCGGCGTAAAGGCACCAAGAAGTCAATAAAACCCATTTCCCAAGTCATGACAAGGTATCGGAATCTGTTCTAAGCTGTTTCAAGTTGGTCTTTCGGGTCCTACAGGTCATAATGACCAATGGTGACCTGGTCCAAGTTCCGTTTCACGGTCAATGTCAAAATCTGAGAATGTCACCCTCCAAAGTCAACGTTTTCTCGCTTCCTAGGCATATTTTCAAGAAGTTTTCAGTTTCCAAATAAGAGTTTGAGTTCCGTAGTCACGTGTCAAGTATCCAGGGTCGTTATTGATGAACAAGAGTCCGCAACAGGGGTAGTTTCGTAAAGTCTTGTACAAAGGGATCAGTTTTTCAAAAAGTTATTCATTATATCTTCTTTGATTTCTATTCCAACGTCAATGAATCTTTGCCCCAACATACTGCTCATCATAAAACTCAAAGTTCGCTTCAGATTATGGCTCAAAGGACCAGTCGCATGCATTGGTTAGTGTTTCTGTTATTCAAATCTTTCTTAGACAAATGACCATAAGGGAAGTTGAATGACATAAACACTGAAAGAAATAAACTTCTCTATATATAATCTCCGAAATATCCATGAGTCGAAGTACCAAAAGGCGTGCAAGCCTCAAAATCCTATCTACTGAGGGTAAACAGGCACCCTTCCAAAAAAAAAGAAAAAGAAAAAGCACACAGGCTCCAGTCAAAAAGCAAAATAAAAGGGAACTCTACTCTAGTCCTCATCCTCGTCGTCGTCCAAACCCTCCTCGCTGTCCTCCCCAGAGGCCTCCTCTACCGGAGAACTAGCCGCCTCCTGAGTACCAGACGCCCTAGGCACTGTACTCCCCGAGGAGTCCGAGAGGTCAACGTCCGTCGGCTCCTCAGTCTCGTCAGAGACGTCGACTGGTTCGTACTCTGTCCCCCCAGAAAGCCACTGCCTCTTCGACGGAGGCTCCTCCCGCGAACATGCAGAGGAAGCCTGTGGCGCCTGCATGCGCACAGACTTCCTGCGCGGCCCACGCGAAGCCCCTCCTCCAGCCTGCAATGACATAGTTTCATCATTTGCATTGTAATCATGAAATGAGCAATAAGAGATAAAAGCAAAGGGTTCGAAAGCTTTACCATAGTCCCACCAGCGCGTGGAAGCACCTCTGGGGCACGCCCCATGGCGTATTGCCTCACCAGCTGCTCCAGGCCCATCATGGCCTCGCCCATCTCTCTCACGTACTTCGGAGTCGCCTGCACAATAGGTCAATTGTTTAGAACAAACAGTGATACTAACAGATAAGTGCAAATGGGCGAAAGAATGCAAGTTATACCTGAGCAAGGAACTCCGGAGCTGCGACCGTGGGACGCGGCACCACCACTACACCAGAAACCCCCAGGGCAGTCGTCACGTCCATGGTCCAGGAGAGTCGAGGCAAGCTGGCCCTGCCCGGACCTGCGCCGTCACCTCGACCTCCAACGCTACCCTCGCGTCCTCTGCCTCTCCCTCCTCTCCGTCCTCGTCCGCCTCTACCGCCTGCACTGCCTGACGCTCGAAGCGTCGCCTCCCGAGCAGCAGCCCGTACCCCGAAACTCGGCATCAAGTACCGAGCCCGGTACTCAGAGTAGTCCACGCCCGCCTGGAAGAGCGGCTCCAGCTCGAGGTCCGGTCGTGTGAACCGCTCAACCTCTCCCCTGGTGTACAAGCTCGTCCGCTGCACCAGAGCAGGAAGGAGACCAGGGACTCTAAAAGCGTCCAACCTCAACGACTGACGTGACACCCGGTCACCCAGGTACCACTGCCAGTCGTAAGGGGACTCGAGCAGCACTCTCCCCCTCGTCACCTCCCTGCTCCGCACCAGGAAAGGAAGCTCGCAGCGGTCCCACACACGCCAGCGGACCTGCAACCAAAAATGAATGATATCAGCATGAGATTTGAATAAGAACTATCACACAAACGAAAGCATGCGAGATATGATCATACCCGGTCAGGACGAAGCTCGTCTAAGAAGAGGCGGTAGGCGTTCAGGTCACCCTTCCCCTTCTTCACTCCCCGGAACTCCTTGGACCAGCGTAGGGCCCGGGGAAGCACTGTGTCGCTAGGGCAGGAGGTCTCAGGAGGGTACATATCCAGTACCTCGTACGTCCACAGCTGCAGAATCAAACATCAAGGATTAGTACAGGACACGCAATAAGTGAATATAAAGACAAATGGAATGCAAGAGAAGTTCGAAATATACCTCCTAGACCCTCCAGTAACCGCCGAGGCTCTTCCCTGCTCCTCGGGAAAGAGACCCCATGAAGGCATAGCACGCCCCCAAAGCTGCACCGCCCCAGTCAAAGCGGGCTATCTCCCCGACGTCCCTCAAGGCCGGTAGGAGCGAAAGGTGTACTCGGTTGCGCCTGTTGGGAAACAGGGACGCACCAAGTAAGTACAACAGAAAGCACCGCGCCATCTGCTCCTCCTGCACCCTGTCAGTCGGGAGCTCCTCCGTCCAAAACCCCAACAGCTGAGCGTACTAGGCGTCCTCACTCTCCGCCCTCAGCACGTACCCTAGTGTCTCCCGCTGGAGCACCGCGCTCCTCCCTGTAACAGCGTCGTAGGGGATAGGGTCACCCCCGACCCTCAAACCAGTGATCGCCGCAAAGTCCAGCGGCGTCACCGTCAGCTCGCCAAAAAGGAAGTGGAACGTGTTTGTAGTGTCCCACCACCTCTCAGCCAGTGCCCTCACCACCTGGCGGTCGTTGCTCGCCCTCGTCAGCACGCTCACAAACTCCCCGAAACCCGCCTGCCTCACTATCTCCCTCACAGCCTCAGGGAGTCTCTCCCAGAACGTCGGCACGTCGGCCGCACCACTGTAGCACGAAATGGTGATCGCCTGTTGCAACAAGTTGATAATATTCAGTAAACAGGTATGCTATTCAAAGCGAATACAGCATTCAGATAAAGAAATGAGAGTACGATACATTGGAATTTGAAGTGCAAGTGTTCAAAGTATACCTCGTCTCGGCGCAAAGAAAGGTGCTGCTGTGGGTCCCTCAGGACCAGGGACTCGTCGTACGTGGGCCGCGCCGGTCTATAGCCGTCCAAAAGTGTAGGAACCACTACGTGCTGAAAAGGCACGTAAGACTCCGCCTCGTAAGGTCCACGCCCCTTCAGGGCCACCGCCGCCTCCTCCACAACACTCCTCCGAGGGCCTGTCCCACCTCCGGCAGCCACCTCCTCTGCTCCCTGTGGCTCTCCAGCGGCCCCCGTCTCAAGCTCAACCTGGAGCACCCTCTCCTGAGCCTCAAGTAAGGCCGCAGCCAGTCCAGGTACCCCCCGTAAGGTCTCAACCAGGTCCTCAAGGGATGCCTCCTCGAGGTAGTCGCCTAAACCTATGGGCCGCAACGACCCTGCACCCTCGCCACTGCCAACAAACATGGCCGGCGTCTCCCTCTCCTCCACCAACTCCTCCTCAACAACGGGACCCTTCCCCAGGTCAGTCCGAGGCTCTCTCACAGGCGAGTCCTCTGTCACCACCTCCACTCCGACAAGCCCGTCGCCACCGCGAGCCTCTGTGACCCTCTCTGCTGAACCAACTGCACCCTCCGTCCGGCCTGTAGCCTCGTCCTCACCCCTGGACTCCACTACACTCGGAGTCTCCGTCTCCTGACCGTATCCAGTCAACACTCCACTGCCGCCGTCACCACCACCACTACCAACCACCGCGGCAGCCGAGGCCAAAGCCTCCTCGGCCAATGCCGCCAAGGCCGAGCCCCCCATGGTCTCCGGCCCCTCCCCGACTGCCGCGACACTCTCCGAAACCACCGTGGCCTGCACAACATCGTCCCGCGGGGGGTGATCATCCCCGTGTATATCCGCGCTATCCATAATATGAGAGAGAGAGAGAGAGCGAGAGAACAGGGAGAGAGAGAGAGCAGTGAGAGAGAGAGAGCAGCGAGAGAGAGAGACAGCGAGAGAGAGAGACGATCGGGAGAGACGAGAGAGAGAGACGAGAGAGAGAGCAGCGAAAGAGAGAGACAGGAGAGAGAGGAGGGAAATTTGAAACGATCGGGGCGTACTGTGTACGCCCCGTATATATATGTATATCCCCTGAACCGGTTCGTCTGGACTTTAAGTGGACCGGGTTTGAAGAAAGGTGCGCCGCACGGCATACTGGATAGAAGCGCGCCGCATAACGTCTTAACTGGATGAGAATTCTCGGGTTACCACGACGCACGGCATTACCCTTGCTGCGCACGGCATACTGGGTTATTTCGACAGTTCAGATTCTGAGAGCAGTCTTCTGGCCATGGCATTCACATTCAGTCTCGTTCATGAACAATATGAGCAATGAAAAAAAAAGCAGACAAGCGATGACAAGGAAGGGACTTTTCATTTCATCAAACCCGAGGAAATCCCCGGGATTTGCATTACATTGTTCGAAAAAAAAAAAGAGAAAGGTGGAAAATCAAAACAGAAAAAGAAATCCTACTGGCCCCCCCTTTTTTTTCTTCTTTTTCCTCAAATTCTCATGCTCAGTCGCTCCCTTCGCCGGAGCGGTCATCCGAACCATTCGGATTCCCCTCCGAGTCCTCTGCAGTCCCGTCCGAATCGCGTCCCGGCGCATACTCCGGGTCATGTTTGCTATCCATCTGATCAAAGGCGAAGTCCTGAAGGTTGGACACCACACGACGGAGAGTGCGAATCGTCGATATGAGCCTCGCGATCTGACGGTTCAATTGCTCAATCTCCTCGCTGTAAAAACCCATCTCCGCCTCTAAAGAGATCACTCGTGCAGTCAAGTCGCCGTCCGCCATGTTGAGTTTTGAAAGTAACCTTTTTCTTAGAATAGGGAGAAGGTAGAGAGACTTGGGAGAATGGTGCATAGAATGAGGCACCCCCATCCCTTTAAAAAGAGGTCCTGACCGATGAAAAGGCACGCATGTATTAATGGGCACCCTTAAACCAGCCAACTGATCTCGGAAATCGAAGAGATGCATGGGAAAACGAACGGCCGCGCGCCCTTTTGATCGCCCGCACGGCATTTTGACTTCACAGGAATAAATGTGTTTTCTCGGAAATTGAGCACTCTAGCCACCAAAATCATCTCGGAAACCAAAGGGCTCCAGCCGTTTTGCAGCAGAAGTCCTTTGGAATAACGTGCATTAATGATAGGATTATTTGATCCTAGTCCCCCGGGACTCGCAAAATTCCCCGTCCCCCGAGGACTGGCCGTATTCACGTCTGCTCGCATTTCAAAAATTCGCCTCCCGAAGGCTCATCTCAATTCAAGTCTCAAGTCTCAAATCAATTTCAAAAATTCGCCTCCCGAAGGCTCGTCTCAATTCATGTCTCAAGTCTCAAGTCTCAAATCAATTTCAAAAATTCGCCTCCCGAAGGCTCGTCTCAATTCAAGTCTCAAGTCTCAAGTCTCAAGTCTCAAGTCTCAAATCAATTTGAAAAATTCGCCTCCCGAAGGCTCGTCTCAATTCAAGTCTCAAGTCTCAAGTCTCAAATCAATTTCAAAAATTCGCCTCCCGAAGACTCGTCTCAATTCAAGTCTCAAGTCTCAAATCAATTTCAAAAATTCGCCTCCCGAGGGCTCGTCTCAATTCTAGTCTCAAGTCTCAAACCAAATTTCAAAAAAATTGAATTTCACCTTCCGAAGGCTCGTCTCAATTGAATTTTTCGCATTAGCTGCTACATTTGCATCGTCCCAATTGAACTACGTTGGTCTGATCCCTACAAATGGGGTACGTAGGCAGTTCCACGAACGCGACCACCATTGTCATTTATTTGCATTTTCAAGCATTTTGTTTTTGTTTCTGTTCAAAGACTTTATAGCAAAACGGATCGGGATGCCTATTCTTTAAGCGTCACTCGTATCAAAACAATGGTATCCGAGTTACGTTAAAGAGGGACTACTGTAGACACCCCAATCCGGACCTCGAAGGGTCTTTGATCGCCCCAATGATGAAATAAAGGAAACAAAGCCTTTGTGAGCTTGAATGAAGTATTCCTTCAGCATCCGCAGCCCAAACCAAACCATCAGCCCAGAAAAGCCCAAAAACTCAAAAGCCCAGAGAAAGCCCAAAAAGCCCTGGACTGAACCTAAATTACCGTGCGCAACACTTCTACACCGCACAGCGTATCGAAATTTAATACGCCGCACGCAGGCATGAGGTTAACCGCACGGCATTTTGGATAAAGTTCTGACTGGCTCAGAAAGCTGTCGGCCACGCCCATTTGAGCCACAGCTGCAATACGGCTCAGCCGAAAGCACACTTCTGGCCCGCCCAGAAAATGCCTCCAACTTTTGAAATTCAAAATCCAAGGCTCTTGCCTATAAATACACCCCTCCACTTAAGGAAAAAGGGCCCTTGATCACCATTATACCCTTTCTCTCTCTTCTTGCTTTCACACCCACTTTCCCATTTCCAAGCCTTGAGAATGTTGTTCTTAAAAGACATTCTCTAGGCCTTTTACTCCATTTTTCTCCTCACCATAGAAGTTAGTCCCTTACTAACTTTGAGGTCTCAACTACCCAATATACCCATCTATTACACACATCCGCACTTCTACTTTCTTTTTCCACCTTCCGACGTCCATCCTCCTTCATCAAAGCTCATTCAAGCTCCAGATCCAAGGTAAAAACCAAGTTTCCTTGGGCTGGGCTCTGTCCTGGCCCCTGAGGGGACCTTTCTGTTTTCAGGCTTGACCCTTTTGGTTGAGATCTGACCTAAAACCTCTTTTTCAAAACAAAACCAGAGTTCTGTATGAAGGTGTTCTACGCCGCGTGGCTCTTTAGAGCGTCGCACGGCGTAGTATACTAATACGCACAACATTTCGAAAGAATACTGTTTTATTGATCAAACTGTCTGGATCGCGATTGTCCGTTGTTAGGTCTCTTCTGTATACCAAAAGCTATCTCAGAATGAGACCATTTCTACAAGCCATGTTTTAAACTCCATGGATCTTTTCAAAACAAGCAAGCGTATCAAAAATGGTTTTCCCTTCATGGTTTGAAAGAATGGTGCAGATCTGAGATGATCTGATGGCTGTGAGTTGTCTGAAACTTTAAAATAAAACCGTGCGATGTAATGGTGCACCGTGCGAAGCTTTACAAAACTATAAAAGCTTGGTATCGGGATCGGAACCACGCACGGCATATTGGTAAGCCGCGCGCTACAAGCCGATATGCCGTCTGACGGAGGGCAGTGATCCAGACAGTTCATTTCTATGTTTTCCCTGTTTATATCATTGCCATGACATCTTTATCATCTCTGTACAGCAAGCACCACTTGCACGGCAACATGTTATTATTTACCTTGTTACCCTTTCCCCTTTATGTGTTTTTAAGGTTTTCCGAATCGTATTAATCCCCCCATTTAAAATGCTTAGTAGAGACCGGTTTTCACCGGGCGAGCGGGGTGCTTTTCAACAAAACCTTCCCCGTTCGTAACCTGGCTCCCGGATCCAAAATCTCGAACAGTTTCGCTAGATCAAAAAGCCTTTTTCTTTCAAACAAAACCCCCTCGGTTTCTCGGATCATCCATCTCAAAAATCCGGGTGGCGACTCTGTCACAAATCGCACCATCGGGCGCGGGAGCCCACAGGGCCCTTTGATTTTGTAACCACAGGATCGGGCGTTTTCAACTTCTTTGGTGTTGGGGTTTCACTTTTGTTTTGGGCTGTTACTTGGGGAGAGGATCTTGCAGACGGGTGGACAAGGTCCAATTCAATTTCTTCACCCAATTCAGCTTCCAGGTGAGGCCGTGACAGAATTTCAAAGCCAATGTGCCTATCAAGGCTGGGATTGGTTGACAAACCCTTCATTTCCTTCATCGCAATATCATGGGTTTCAAACGCAGCGGGTGGTGAACTTTGACAACTCTGTAAACCCTTCAAGAGGGCTGACGCTTGTCCAATCAGTTGGACATGGTTTGCGTCCATTTCTTCACCCCTTTTTTCTTGCGGATTAGACTTCATTTCAGTCCCAATAAGCTTAGACATAAACATATTTTGCCGCAACAACAATCCAGCCACAGTTAGAAATGTACTTGTCATGGTCTGTACATCGGCACTTGATATTTGGGACACACCACCTTCTTTTCCACTTGGTTCCCCGACCTCTGTGAAATGCACCACCACCCCCTCGCTGTCATAACCTCCAATCTTGTCAAAATGGTGCAACACGCTTTTAATTTCATCATCACCCCAAACAACCAAACAAGGCAATTTTCGAATGGGAGGCTTGACCGTAGGCGAGACACGTTCCAAGTAGAAAACCTACATTGAAACCGATAATGAATTCAATAATGCATAACCCAAAATTAACCATAGTCAAATAAGGTATATGGATAACATAAATGCATAATGACGCATACGTACCACCAAGAGGAATAGGCACCCACTTGGTTGTACATGATGGTTATCACGTTGGTCCTGTATACCCTTACATAAGAACTTTAGGGTCAGCTTCGCCCAATTGTGATCGCCCATTTCCCCAACATCACTAACAGCTTTCATAAATGATCGACTAACACCCGCTTTTGTGTTCGGGCATAAAAAACACCCCAATATGTACAACGCAAATTTTCTCTTGAAAACATGATCAACTTCCTCCGTTTTCTCCAAATACTGTCTTAGGTCTTTCAGTTGTGTAACGCCCCCATTTTCGGGTACGTTAAATAAGCATTTTATTGATAAAATCAAATGGAGTCTGGCTCATTATTACATCGAAATTCCCATCAGAGTGCTTTCATTACATAAAGGAAAGGAAAACTAGGGTTCCTAACTACAACTCCGCCTGCTCCTCCATCCTAGCCAGCTTCTCAGCTCCAAAATCCTCCAAGGCGTACTGTTTATCTTGATTATCTACAAAGTCTGACACATTATACCAGCGTCGCCACCGATATAATATGTCAGGGTCACCAAAGGTAACACCATGAGCTACAAAAGCTCAGCAGAATAATCCTATACCCTCCAACCTTTAACTTACAACCAAGAAGCATATAAACAATTACACATGCTCATTCAACAACATAATTAGCAATGACGCAGCCACATTCACTTTCTTATTCACGTTGGTGTCATGATTCTCAGTGTTTCTCCTACGCAACAATTCGTAGACCGTGTCATCCATTTCACTTTACGAAAACAACATTTCGAATATCTTTTCAACACTCGTTACCAATGAGGCTACCAAGTCCGGCTCCATTGGCAACGCACACAACGGGCTACCACGTCCGGCCACATTGCGGTTTCCGCAATCCATTCAAATCTTGCATTGGCTCCTTCCCGCGGATACCAAGCCATACTACCAATGAGACTACCACGTCCGGCCCCATTGGCAATCTTCACAATGGGATACCAAGTCCGGCCACATTGCGGTTTTCGCATGTCCATACAAAGGGCTACCAAGTCCGGCCACCTTGCAGGTTTTCACATCCACATAATGACTACCACGTCCGGTCATTATGTAATTTCAAAATTTTTTATCCAAGACCAATTATTTCCTTTATCCTCACCCTAGGTGCCATGTTTCTACTTTCTCGGTTTTTGTGTCTCGTTTGCATGCCAAGACTCCGCGATAGTTCATTCCACAATTTAGGTAATCTTGAAACTAAACTAGCAAGATCATCCACTCTATATTAGATAGCACGCTCAAATTATCACGTAATCATGCTCGATCACATTAAAGCATAACGCCACATGTACGGGACGCCTTTGGAGTGATAAATCACTTATGCTTAAACACATATCAACAAATAAGACAAGTAAACACGTATACAAGCTCATAATCATTCTAAGATCAAAATACAATTACTTCAGTTTAATCCACAATCATTCTTCCTGTTTGAAAAGTTCAAAACAGCATTTGTTTATTGAATGATTCTATCGTTAAACTTAAAATTAGCAAGTATAAGAGTATTCTACATTCCTTTCAAAATACGCAAACCATATGCTATACTTGAAGTTAAGCTATGAACATTATCTTTCAAAATTCATTTTTCTCTTTTCCTAAGTTTAAAACAACACGCGTTTATTGAAATAAGGGTCGTTAATCAACATGTTATTACCACCATTAGTCAAACAAGTACGCATCCAAACATTGTAGGAAATGAATTAGCTTCTAGTCATGATCATACGTTTTCTATACTTTAACTAGCCTTATCATAAGCAAACGTAACTAACGTGATACTAGGGAAGAACGAGTAGGGATTAATCTACATATACTTAGGACAAAGAGTAAGGACACTCTACCTTGATCCGAAACTAGTCGGGGCCGAATAAGCTAGTTGGAAAATTCTACGGGCGATGAAATGCACAAATCTGGACCGAACTTCGGGTGGCAGTAACTCGATCAATATTTGGCCGAATATGATCGTTCTTGAGTTGATATTGAAGCTCTAGAAGTGCTCTACCACTTTTGTGAAGGAAGTTGGTCCTAGAAACTATTTTAGGTAGGAGAAATATGGTGATAAAGGAAGGGACAGTTTGCTGTCTGGAATCTGGAAATCCGAATTTTTGCTGAACTTCGGATGTCGATATCTTTGTCGTTTCTTGACCGATTAGGGTGGTTCTTGGGTCTAACTTGAAGAGTTCGAAGTGCTCTACAACTTTCCCGGAGAAAGTTTATCCTAGAAACCACTTTAGGTAGGAGAAAGAATGAGGTTTTGTGAAGGGCAGTAAGCTGTCTGGAAAAAACAGAAATGGTTTCTAGAGAGAAGTTGGAGCAATGCTTGAAGGTGTGAGTTCAAGGCTTGAAGTGAGCTTGCTATTTATAGGCCAAGGGCTCTCTCTCTCTCTCCCTCATCCGAAATCTCTCTCTCTCTCTCTCCTATCTTTGATTTCTTTCATCTTTCAATGGATTGAAAGCTTGATAGATTGGATTTGGTACTAGGATTTGATCTTGGAAGATTGGGGAAAGGTTTGTACAAGATTTAGTAATTTTCTAAAGGGTTTCTAGTCTAGTCTAGTACTTGAAAGAGTAAGAAATGGTGACATGGTTGTCCTTAGATACACAAGAGCAAGAAGGACTAGATTTTTGGTGGTACATGATGAGGTAGGATGATGGCCAAAGGACCATGACTAGGCTTAAGTGTACACATTGCACACATCACTCTCTCTCTCTCCCTCTCATCCGAAATCTCTCTCTCCCTCTCTCCCTCTCTCTCTCTCTCTCTCTCTCCATGGTACAATGTACAAGTACAAAGGTGGAAGATTACAAGGATTCTTCTTCCAATCTTAGGACAAATCTAGGTTATTCTAATGGGTTTCTAGTCTTGTCTAGTCCTTTGAATGAATAAGAAACTTAGATATGGTTGTCCTTAGATGATCATGTGCAAGAAAGACTAGATTTTTGGTTGTACTTGGATTGTGTACAAAGATGGCCAACAAGGATGGACTAGATTTGGAGAGTACACTTGCACACACATCACACTCTCTCTCCCTCTCCCAAATCCGGCCATCTCTCTCTCTCTCCCTCTCTCTCCCTCTCACTCTTTGGTACAATGCAAAAGTACATAGGTGGAAAGGTTTGCAAGATTTTCTTTCCAATCTAGGACAAGTCTAGGTTATTCTATTGGGGCTTTGGTCTAGTCTAGTACCTTGGGAGATTGGATTTGGATAGAAAGAGTAAGAAACCCTAGGTTTGATGGTACATGATGAGGTATGAAGATTGGCCAAGGACTATGACTAGGCTTGGAAGAGTACAAGTGCACCTATCACCAATCTCTCTCTCCCTCTCTCATCCGGCCTCTCTCTCTCCCTCTTTCACTCTTTCGGCCTCTCTCTCCTTTCTCTCTCTCTCTCTCTCTCTCTCTCTCTCTTTCCTCTTAGTCTAATGGACACCTAAGCATGAAAGGACTAGGGTTTGGTGGTTGACTTAGAAAGAGTAAGGGATTGTGGTGTAAGGTTGTAAGAGATTTTGGTACCCTAATATCTATCTCAGTTTTACCATATCTTTCTTCTTTCATTAGTACAAGTATTTAAGTATATATATAGTAAGATTTGAAAGAAGAAAATCCAAGACTAGTGTACCTTCTCTCCTTCTCTCTCCTATCTCTCTCTCTCTTTCTCTTTCTCTCTCCCATCTCTCGGCTCTCTCTCCTCTCCCTCTCTCTCGGATCCTCTCTCTCTCTCCCTTTCTCTCTCTTGATTAGTTTATATATATACATAGATGACTAACTACAAAGGACAAATGTACTACATGATTTTATTCTAGATTTTGTAGGTCAAAATTCTTTATAAAACTAAGTCAATTTGCCACTTGTTCTAGTATAATATAATACAAAGAGAATCCTAGGGCTAGATATCATATCTATATCCTTATTCTACTGGACACATGTCATCTATCAAGCAATCAAACTAATAAATCCTAGTACTAGGTAATATTAAAACTAGGATTTTGTAGAAGACAATCCAAGAGTACACCATATCTTTCTCTCTCCTATCTCTCTATCTCTCTCGGCTCTCTCTCCCGAATCTCTCTCTCTTTCTCTCTCCCTTGTACTACATAAGTATATTAATATATATAATCCTAAGATCATATAAGTACATAAGTACTAACAAACTAATAGGATATGGAAATACAAAGGAAATAATAAACTAAGGGGGGTTTTGGAAGAATAAGGATTTATCTATTAAACAATTCAATATAATACATGTGTTCTTTCTTAATATTAAATAGGAGCAGGTGTGCTAGTGTCCTATTATAATATTTAGGCATGTACTAGAAGATCTAGGTAGATATCTAGTCAAAATTCTATATTAAACTAATCTAATTTGACACATGCATTACTAGAATATAATATAAGGTACTTAGAGAATCCTAGGGTATTTAAAATACTAGGTACCATTCTAATTCTTTAATTAGGGAATCCCATGGGAAATCTAGATATTGAATTAACTAGTAAATCTTAGTACTAGACTATTATCCAATGGGTAATAATTCTCCTAACATTTATGGACTAATCGATAAAAGATCAAAGGTTGACTTTGGTCAAAAGGGCTCATTTAGGGTTCCAGGGTTCAAAAGGTTCAAATGGTTCAATGAAGTTCAAAAGGTCTAATGAAGTTCAAAAAGGTCTTCCTAGGGTTTAGGAGAAGCAACTAGATGAATTGCTTGTTAGGGTTTCTCGAAGATTGGTTAAAATCTAACTAGTCTTGCTAAGTAGGATTTCTAGCCAAGAAATATAATCTTAAAGCTTACTAGCACACTTGTCTTTAGAAAAAGACTGTATTGACTGTCATGACGAAATTTTTATAATCTTGAATTTAGTAACGACGGATTTTTGGGATGTTAAAAGGAATTTTAAATGGAAATCCAAAAATTCAAATTTTTAATGAAATTTTTATTTCCCAAAAATCCGAGTCGTTACAAGTTGGACCACCCCATTCGTAAATCCTACGTCTTTTGCAACTTCTGGACATGATTCAATTTTGGTATTGCCCTCCAACTCAATATCATTGCCTTGGCCATTAATGCCCAAGCACTCCTCAACATGGGACTCCGTCACAACATAAGTCCGTCCATGAACAGTTAGTGAATGAGAAACAGGATCAAATTTCTCCACCAACCACTTACATAGCGCATGGTTCAGAAACGTACACCTCAATTGTAATATTCCCCCCAAACCAATAGCCTCAACAGCACTACGCTGATCTGCACTTAACTGGTTAACTATTCGAACAATGGACTTCAATGAGATACGGTTCTGTAGCTTTCTCTACAAAGTGAAAATATAGGCAGAAAATTAGAGGCCATTCCAAATCAGGTCAAATCATGTTGACCTAGTTAAGTTGGGTTCGAACAATTTGCACTAACTTTTACTTCCTTCGGTTCCGCCGGAAATAAATCTTTATGCTTTCCAAGTTCCTCTTTTGCCACCTCAGCCATGTCTTTGTAATTTTGCCTCTCCTCATTCGACAAGCTTTTCCATTGGTCACCAATGTCCCTCTTCGTCTGCAATACATACCAAATCATGCAACTTTTATCATTCGTCAAGAATTCACCAATTACATGGAACTACATGACAAATTATTATCTTCAAACAAATCCAATATAACACATGTGAAGATTATTATTTGACCTGATTTGTTATGATGGTCCCGGCATCTTTCAGCTTCGCCATGACTTCATTGCTACTTGCACAATCAAAAAGTTGTAGTCACACATTGGCATGGAAAAAAACCATAACTAAGTGTTACAACACCACTCAATAAATTTAATTTCCATCAACAAATATTACTTATATAGAATGAAGACCGTTGGCGCCCTTCCTTTCAAAGCATACTTCTCAATGATCTGGTCTGTCATGCTGAAAATACAATACTTATAAGTGCCCATGTTACAACATAGTATATTCAGATGGATAAGTAATCACATCAAATTGTTCAACCACCATTTGTAAATGAAAACGTATAACTTAAATTGGAAATGGAATACGTCATAACTGCAAAAGGACAGGGTAGTAGTGCCACAAGTACCTACTGCTGAAACATCCTTCTAAGTACTGGTTTGGGCCACTTTAATGACAAGCTAATGGGACTAACTGCAATTGTATACAACAAATCATTATGACTATCTCTTATTAAATCACATCATCTAATACAACCTCACTGCTCATTTTACCAACAAATGCACCAACTACTTGGTTTATTTGTTTCTTTCTTAGTTCTGTTTGTCATTCTTATTGTTTCACCTATTAAACTTTTCCTACAGACTAAACTTCATTTGGGATACCAAATTGTGTTGCTTTCATTCATGCCTACAGTGTTCATACCCTAGACACTCACACTAATAACTAAGTACATAGATCTGTCCCTCCAAAAATCACACTGCATGATCAAAATCATAACCAAATCTCTGCGAACAATGACGACAAATTCTACCATTTCCTAACATCCATGAAACCTTTCTACATCTACAATAACAAAAACCCGTGCTTCAAATCATTATGATGCAAATTTTTAAACCCTTTTTCAAAGGGTCACAAATAAAACAAACATTGCTGTTTAAACCTCCACGTTTTACAACTAAGACTCAGGTGACATGGACCAAACATAAATTTCGTCCATTACAGAATGAACAACATACAGGGACAATATATGATGCATGGTTTAACAAATACGAATACAACGGCTTACCTGGCAGATGCAGAGATGGACATGCAGATGCTGGATGCGTGACTCGTCTGCGTGGTGATGTCTGTGGGGGCTGCGGACAGTTCAAAGCCGTCGATGGTGTGGAGAGTTGAGGTTTTGGGGAATTTTTTGCCTCATCTTCAGTTTAGGTACATAGTTTCTGCATGGGTTCACTGGTAAGGGATGGACATAGAGTCAGGTCACAACAACTTCTGCGAAATCACTGGTGTGGAGATGGTGATGATGGCGGATGGTCGCGGGGTCGTGCGGATGGTGGCGGCGTTCGCGTGGATGCTGATGGCGGTGAGGCGTCTGGACTGTGGAGAAGACCCAATCGCTACTGTGCTGGGGAAGATTGAGAGCTTAGAGGACGGAGTAGGTGGTGTGCTGGGGAAGATTGAAGGGTTAGAGGACTAGAGGACACACCAGGTGGTGTGCTGGGGAAGATTGAAGGTGCACCGTTCGAGGAAAATTTTGGGGGGAACGATACGCCTTTTTGTCCCTTAACCTCGACGGGGATAGTCCACGTGGTCGAATTTTTTTTCCGGTAAATCTCGTGGTCGAATTTTGTAGAGGTAATTTCAAATATTTTCGGATTCTCCTACAGTTACATACTTAATCGGTAATCAGATAATCGAACGTCAAATATTTAATCTACGTTACGATGATTAATCTTTCAACATCTGTTACGCACAAAAAATATGACAACGTTCAAAGTGGGTTGATGATTTGCCACTCCATTTTTCGTTAATACCTCTACACATGTAACAGTATTTTTGCATCCCTACAAATATTTTTTTATTTTTATTCCAAAATACACTTAGTGCCAAATTTCTTTTCAAAAAAGTTGCATGAACAGCAAAATTAACAGTATCAATCAGCGTGATAGATAATCCTCGTTTCTACATTACCCTACAGTACAACACATTTGTTGAAAATTACACAGATTAAGTGCATAGATTTACAAGGCATTAACCAAGTAATATTTTCGACTGCTCGATCTAAACCGATAGGATTTAACATCTTCTTGATTTCATCACTGCCACCAAAATCGGTAATAAACGGACATCGGCAACCACATAATCGGAACACATTTGGTGCTTCTATAAGCGTTAAAGTCCCATACTGCACAACTGTTGGGCCATCTCGGGTATTTTCCCTTGCATCGGAATGGTATATATTTTACGTAACAAAGATTCCAATATTTTGGCACATAACCAATTCAATCTCTTATCAATACATATTTGATCAGTTGTAAAATGTCATCCTAATAATGCATCTACGTCCCAATAAAGGTGCATTATAAACAACTTAGCCCATAATATTTACAAGAACAATTAAATTACCAAGCAAAACAATCTGAACGGTATCGATCGTTATCATTGTGTTGCAATCATATGAGTATTGTACATTGCACTACAGCACAATACCTTAGTTTATGAACAATAGGGTTCTACATATAAATTTTAAAGGAAAGTGTTCAATACTTTTCCCTGATGACCGATCTAAACCGTTAAGATTGCACATCTTATCGATTACATGTTTGTCACAATCTTTTATCATAATTGGATGTCGGCAACCAATTTATCAGTACACATTATATGCTTACATACGTATTTAACCCATGTAGTTCACAACTCGATGACCACTTTTTCAATTTCTTCTAAATCAGAATCGTCTATCCGAGAGATTACATCATTCCTACCATAAATGAAGTCAATTGCTTATCGTTACAAGCTTTATCAAACATAAGTTATCATTTGTAAGTGGAATTTTTTACTAATCGTAGAGGTTCATAAACCAAAAAAAATAGGATGGAGCCTAGAATTTCGAAATACAACTAAAAAACCAATAACAACCAAATCAACGGCCTTGATTATTCGATTACATTATTTACCAAGGTCCGTTACATTTTACTGTCTACAAAATCACAAAACACGTTTACATTTTCAAATTTTTCCCCTTTCTCCAACTTAACCCACGGTTAACCCTTCTAAAATAAATTAATTAATTACAAAACCTGACGTCGGGAGACAGGGGTGGGGACAGGGGACAGGTGTCGTACAGTTATGCTTCATGAGGATTTCGTCATGCCATTTTATGGTTTTCATCATGCTATTTTGAGGTTTCGTTATGCGTTATTCCCCTTCCGGTTCCTTGTTATGCCAAACTTGGTTTCTGTTATGCTTTCCAATGGTTTCTGGTACGCCAAAGGTGGCATAACCAACAGTTATGCCATTTAATGGTTATGTTACGCCATTTGTGGTTTATGTTATACCAGTTTGGGCTCCGTTATACTACTGTTACGCCTTTCAATTATTTCGTTATGCCCTCTTGGGTTTTTGTTATGCCATTTACTGGTTTTCGTTATACCCAACTTTTTTACCGGATAATGTTACCGCTTTGACCGGTCACTTTTGGTCAACCATGTGGTGTGGCGCAATCTCAGCCGTTCGTTTGGTTATGCTCTTCAGTGGTTCTGTTATGCCTTATACTGGTTGGGTTATGCCATTTTATGGTTTTTTATGGTTTTATTATGCCAATAGTGGTTCAGTTATGCCAAAGTTACGGTGTCTCCAATTTGGGTGGAGACACCGAAGCCGTTGCCAACTGGATATGTTGAAAATTTTCAAGATTCGACTCCTGACAGCTGAAATTTAGTTTTCTTTTTAACTTTTTAGGGTCAACAATTTTGACATCGAATTTTTTTGTCAATTATAATTCAAAAGGAAAAATTAGAAAGTGGAGATAAAGAAGTTTCGGATAAGTTTCATTTTCCTCGTTCTTGGTAAGTCATATATATCTGTAGTTTGTTTACTGGAAATTTTACTTTAAAGAAAAAATTAGGAATCAGTCACAAAATAACCGGTCACATAACAAAAACGGCGATCCCTTCATATTTGGTTGAAACATACACAAAATCGGCTTTGCTATTTTTTCTCTTCGAATTGGAATCCCAACAACAAAAATTTTATTCTTCGAAACTGAAAGGATGTTGTTAATGCGGAGAATTGATATTTCGGATACAGCATTGATAATCAGAATTTCTCGTAGGACCCTTTAAAATTTAATGCTGAATACAAATTTTCTTGTATTCAAATTTTGGTATCGAAATATCCTAATTTTTTAAACTATAGTTGTTGAAAAGTTTTACGAATTCGCATTTAGATTAGAGATATAAAATAACAAGTTTGCCCAAGGTTAACACAAAATCCACTATAGCACTTATAAATTGGATATGTTGATAATTTTCCAGATTCGACTCCTTGCAGCGGAAATTACAGTTTTTCTTTTTTACTCCATGTTAATTAAAATGGTAAAATTAGAAAGTAGAAATAAAAAAGTTTGGGATGCGTTCCGTTTTCCTCATTCTTTGGAAGTCGTACAATTGAAATTCGACTACTGGTAATTTTACTTTAAAAAAAATTAGGAATCAGTCAAAAAATAACAGGTCACAATGCAAAAACAGGGATCCCTTTATATTTGGTCTAAACATATATACAAAATCAGGTTTGCTTTTTTTTTTTTTCGAATTGGAATCCCGACAACAAAAAATTTATTTTTCGAAACAACAAGGATGTTGTTAATGCAAAGAATTGATATTTCAGTTAATGCATTGATAAAAAGAATTTCTCGTACAACCATTAAAAAATTAATGTAGAACATAAATTTTCTTGTATTTAAATTTTCGTATCGAAATTTCCTATTTTTTAAAACTATAGGTTATTGAAGTGTTTTTCGAATTCATATTTAGATTAGAGATATAAAATAATTAGTTTGCATAAGATTAACACAAAATCCGTTATAGCACATATAAATTGGATATGTTGATAATATTCCAGATTCGCCTCCTTGCAGCGGAAATTACGTTTTATTTTTTAAATTTTTGCGGTAAACAATTTTGACGTCGAATTTTTTTTTCAATGTTAATTCAAAATGTAAAATTAGAAAGTAGAGATAAAAAATTTGGGATGGTTCCATTTTACTCGTTCTGGGGAAGTTGTACATTTATAGTTTTATTACTGGTAATTTAACTTTAAAAAAATCAGGAATTAGCCACAAAATAACTGGTCAGATTGGAAAAACAACGATCCCAATATATTTGGTCTAAACAAGTACAAAATCAGATTTTCTATTTTGTCTTCAAATTGAAACCACAACAAAAATTTTATTTTTCGAAACAGAAAGGATGTTGTTAATACGGAGAATTGATATCTCGGTTACGGCGTTGATAAAATGAATTTCTCGTAGAACCATTAAGAAATTAATGCAGAACACAAATTTTCTTGTCTTTGAATTTTTTTAATGGGATTTCCTACTTTTTCAAACTATATGTGGTTGAAGAGTTTTCGAATTCGTATTTAGATTATAGATGTAAAACAATAAGTTTGCATAAGGTTAACACAAAATCTATTGTAGAACATATAAACTGGATATGTTGAAAATTTTCTAGATTCGACTCCTGACAGCTAAAATTTAGTTTTCTTTTTAACTTTTTAGGGTCAACAATTTTGACGTCGAATTTTTTTGTCAATTATGATTCAAAAGGAAAAATTAGAAAGTGGAGATAAAGAAGTTTGGGATAAGTTTCGTTTTCCTCGTTCTTGGTAAGTCATATATTTGTTGTTTGTTTACTGGTAATTTTACTTTAAAGAAAAATTAGGAATCAGCCACAAAATAACCGGTCACATAACAAAAACGGCGATCCCTTCATATTTGGTTGAAACATACACAAAATTGACTTTGCTATTTTTTATCTTCGAATTGGAATCCCAACAACAAAAATTTTATTCTTCGAAACTGAAAGGATGTTGTTAATGCGGAGAATTGATATTTCGGATACAGCATTGATAATCAGAATTTCTCGTAGAACCCTGAAAATTTTAATGCTGAATACAAATTTTCTTGTATTCAAATTTTCGTATCGAAATTTCCTAATTTTTTAAACTATAGTTGTTGAAAAGTTTTACGAATTCGTATTTAGATTAGAGATATAAAATAACAAGTTTACCCAAGGTTAACACAAAATCCATTATAGCACTTATAAATTGGATATGTTGATAATTTTCCAGATTCGACTCCTTGCAGCGGAAATTACGTTTTTCTTTTTTAACTTTTTGCCGTCAATAATTTTGACGTCGAAATTTTTTGTCCATGTTAATTAAAATGGTAAAATTAGAAAGTAGAAATAAAAAAGTTTGGGATGCGTTCCGTTTTCCTCATTCTTTGGAAGTCGTACAATTGAAATTTGACTACTGGTAATTTTACTTTAAAAAAAATTAAGAATCAGTCAAAAAATAATAGGTCATATTGCAAAAACAGGGATCCCTTTATATTTGGTCTAAACATATATACAAAATCAGGTTTGCTTTTTTTTTTTTCGAATTTGAATCACGACAACAAAAATTTTATTTTTAGAAACAACAAGGATGTTGTTAATGCGGAGAATTGATATTTCAGTTAATGCATTGATAAAAAGAATTTATCGTAGAACCATTAAAAAATTAATGCAGAACACAAATTTTCTTGTATTTAAATTTTCGTATCGAAATTTCCTATTTTTTAAAACTATAGGTTATTGAAGTGTTTTTCGAATTCGTATTTAGATTAGAGATATAAAATAATTAGTTTGCATAAGGTTAACACAAAATCCGTTATAGCACATATAAATTGGATATGTTGATAATATTCCAGATTCGCCTCCTTGCAGCGGAAATTACGTTTTATTTTTTAACTTTTTGCGGTAAACAATTTTGACGTCGAATTTTTTTGTCAATGTTAATTCAAAATGTAAAATTAGAAAGTAGAGATAAAAAATTTGGGATGGTTCCGTTTTACTCGTTCTGGTCCTAGGAGGATATTTGCGCAGCCTTTGTCTCACAATACGACTATAACATCCAGCTCGAAGTGACCACGCGTGAGCTGGAATCGACTAAGATGGAGGCCAAAGAATCCTTCGCGGATTTTGTGAAGCGGTGGAGGGCAAAGGCAGCTCAGATGAAGGACAGGCCATCAGACAAGGACCAAATCCGATTGATAGTACGGAATCTGCAACCGACATTGGCTAAACACATGGTCATGGCATAGACATGTTCGGACTTTAAAACGTTCTTCGACACAGGCTTGGCCGTCGAAGAAGCAATTCAGCTGGGAATCCTCGACAAGCCCGAACCCGCAACAAAAGCCAAGAAAGTCTACGCTGGTAACTGCAACACGCTGTTTGGAAACTCCAACTTCACTCACCTTCCAAACACCTCCTCGAGCACGACCCAAGCCGAACCTGTCAACCAGATCATAACCCAAACCAGTCAACCTCGATCCCAACCCCGTGTTTTCGCCCAATTCTCAGCACCTCTCTCTGCAGTGTTTGAGAAATTGGTCGAAAGTGATCTCCTCAAACCACTTGCTCCCACCCCACTTCCACAAAAACTCCATGCTTCCCATAATCCCAACGCCTACTGCGCCTATCACCAAAACGTAGGCCATCTGACCAACAACTGTTTCCGCCTTTGCCACGCCATCCAAGACCTTATCGATAATAAGACCCTTCCTACTCCTCCACAAAAACCCAATACCGTCTCCAACCCACTCCCAAAACACTCAAACTCCCGCACCAATGACATTTCCCTAAGCCACCCCTTTAACCCAAGCTTTTACATCATTCCTACTACCCAACCCAAACCGACTGTCGAATTACCAGTTGAGGATGCTGTCTGCGCACTAGAAACTGTGGAATGGGATTTCCAAAAGAGATGGGATGACCTAGCAAACGACTTCTTCGCAGTAGAACACCGGGCTCTTATCACTGGAGTGTGGCTTGTGGCGCTCGACTCTCACCAGGTAGAAGAGTTGGAACAAGGTAATTGGAGGCAAGATTGGGAAGAGATGATGGCGGATCCCCTGGATGGGTACTCGTTGTTTGCTCTATTCATGGAACCTGAACCGGTCGAAGAAGAAGACGAATGGGAGTGGGAGCCCGAGCCCAATGGGTGGCATTGGATAGACGACTTCGACCCCTTTGGACGAGACATCTTTGGCATACCTCTTTCGAGAAGAGAAAGTAGAGCAAGGAACGGACTTGATGAACCCTCGCATGTTCTTGGGACTCTCTGTCACAACCATTGTCAATCTCACCAGAAACTCCGACGTCCTTGACTATGTGATGGATCATGCCTTCTGTCCGTAGGAGCATATTATTGATGAGTTTTTCCCTCAGCCGATAGTTGAGATTCCCAATGAACCCAAAATTTGCGTGCTAGATCCTGAAGACCTCTGGGGCAAGACTGAATTGGTGAACGTATGGGTGGATGGTGAAGAACTAACCGTCAACAAGGCTATGATAGATGAAGGGTCCCTATAAGTCAACAACAACAACAACATCAACTTTTGGAATTCGCTAGAAGAGGAGAACATATGGAATGCTCTGGAAATGGAACTTCTCAATGACACTCTTGAAAAGACAAAGCTTGACAAAGGAAAGCACAAGGCTGATACTGATCTCTCCAACTTCTGGGAAGATTCTTGGCCGGAACCTGCCCCCAAGACAGTTAGTAATCTTACCAGGAGCGGTAGGGTATACCAGCCCACCAACCTCAAGCAGGGAAGCTCATCCCGAGCACCTCCACTACAACAAAATAACCCTGACATTCCTGTAAACCCTGTCAACTCCGCAAACCCAAACACCCCTATCCCACCTGCTCCACAAAATAACCCCTCAAACTCCACTAACCCTAACCCTCCTTTCCAACCTAACTCATCCATCAACCTTAACCCATTTGTCAACTCAAACCCCAGTGTCTCTCAGCAGCGAAACCCAATTGCCAGCACCGACCCTATCATCCAGCAACTCCACGAAACCCCTGCCCATATGTCCATGTGGGGAGTGTTGGCAGCATCCCGCGAGCACCGCCGGAGGCTTGTCAATACTCTCTCCAAATTCGAAGTCCATTCCGACATAGCCCCGGAAACCCTAATCGCCCTCATAACCCCAAACCTTACCCAACACACCTTGTCCTTCACTGAGAAAGACCTACCACCTGAGGGAGCTGACCATAACAAGCCCCTTCATGTCACCATGAAATGCCTTGGCAAGTGGGTCCCTGCAATACTCATAGACAATGGCTCAGCCATCAATGTGTGCCCTCTCCGCACTGCTTACTGTCTTGGCCTAAAAACCAAGGACTTTGTGCCATCGACTCTGGGTGTCCGCGCTTATGATAACACACGTCGTGATGTCATAGGAACGGTTAACTTGGAATTGGTGACCAGAAAGTTCAAGACCACTGTGGAGTTCTGCGTCTTGGAAATCCCCGCCTCATTCAACCTCCTGCTGGGGAGGCCGTGGCTGCACCGTTCCGATGTTATGGGGGTACCCTCTACGCTGCACCAGAAACTCATCTTAGGGTTGGATTCTGGAACTCTCATTATTCATGGAGACTCTGGCATCCGTCCTCACTTTGAAGATAACTCCCCACTGTTGGAAATCATGCACGGAGAAGAAGACATAGCCATGGGAGGGTTTGCTGTCATGACCTCAAAGGTTTGCACCATCCGGGTTGACGATGGTTTCTTGGTGAGCTCTGCGGCGTTGGAAATCATGAGGCGAATGAATTACCTGCCAGGCATGGGCTTGGGACTCTATGGGCAGGGAGTCTCTGAGTTCCCTCATTTCCCTGGGAGCAATGAACGCTTTGGCCTGGGTTACGTGCTCGAGAAGAGTGATCCCGCAAAAAGGTGGCTCAACCGCGCCCGGGCTCATGCAGCCGAAATGAAACTGAAGGAGAAGGAAGTGTCGTATCAAGGAGAGCCCGAGCCTTTTGTGGATGTTGAGACAAAGGTGAAATATCCTGGGTTTGAAATCTTTGCCAACGACACCTGGGATAGTGATGAAGAAATTGGAAAAATGGATGAGCTGTCTAGGGTGCTAGAAATGGACTGGATCAACGCTTTTGATTTGGGTAGTCTCCAATCTCTGTTTGGGGGCAAAAAACCAGAGGGTATGATAGAAGTCGCTGCTGTGCTGATGCTGGGAGGAGAAGAGGAGATAGAAGGCCCCTCTAAGCTCATTGTGGACGCTGTAGGCACATATGAAAATAGCAATTTTGTACCACTTGTGAAACGCGCTCACAACATTGACACTGAATCTGAGTCTGACACTGACTTTTCGTCTAGTAGTGAGTCGGAGCTTGTGCCTATTGGCCCTCCCCGCCGTAGCTTTTACTTCGAATTTGAGTCCACTGCTGTATTCCCTCCCTCCGAGGAGCCTATCAATGAAATGAATGATGCCTTTGCTTACTTGCCGGACTTTGAAATAAATTATGTGGATCCCGACGATGAATGAATAGATTTCGATGGGGACATTCCCAAGGAAATCCGTTCCCTCATCGAGCGTGAAAACGAAAGGCATGCTCAGCCTCTAAAAGAAGAAATAATCTCAATAAACGTGAGTGATGATGAGAACCCTCGATTGGTTCAGGTCGGTTCCGGGCTGTCTCCCAATGAGCTTCAAGAGCTCACCGATTTATTAAAAGAATTCAAAGAAGTTTTTGCTTGGTCCCATGCGGATATGCCCGGAATCGACCCAGAGATCGTCGAGCACAAAATCCCCCTCTATCCCGATGCAAAACCCGTTAAGCAAAAACTGAGGAAAATGCGGCCCGATTGGGTATTAAAGATAAAAGAGGAACTCACAAAGCAAATCGACGCAGGCTTTCTAATAGTAACTGAATACCCCACTTGGGTTGCAAACATCGTGCCCGTCCCCAAAAAGGACGGAAAGATCAGAGTGTGCGTCGATTTTAGAGACCTAAACAAAGCAAGCCCTAAGGATGATTTTCCTTTACCGCACATAGATGTACTCATCGATAACACTGCAGGACACGCTTTGCTATCCTTCATGGATGGTTTCTCTGGGTACAATCAGATTCTCTTGGCTCCAGAAGACAGAGAAAAGACTACATTCATCACCGAGTGGGGAACTTACTATTATCGGGTTATGCCGTTTGGGTTGAAGAATGCCGGTCCTACGTACCAAAGGGCTGCTACGACACTGCTGCATGACATGATTCATAAGGAGGTCGAGGTGTATGTCGATGACATGATCATAAAGGGAAAGGAGCGGAAGGACCATCTCCTGGCGTTGAGAAAGTTCTTCGAAAGAATTCGGAAATACAAGATGCGTCTTAATCCGCAGAAGTGCACGTTCGGAGTCACTGCTAGGAAAATGCTCGGGTTCATGATCACAACCCAGGGGATTGAGGTAGATCCTTCTAAGATCAAAGCCATTCTTGAGATGGAGCCACCCCAATCTGAGAAGGAGGTGCGGTGCATCTTGGGAAAAATTCAATTCATCAGTCGATTCATCGCCAAGTTAACCTTGACTTGTGAACCATTATTTCGACTACTCAAGAAAGTTGTGAGGTTCGAATGGAACGACAAGTGTCAGAAAGCTTTCGAAGCAGTACGAACTTACCTCCAGAACCCTCCGATCCTAATGCCACCTGTCCCGGGAAAACCTTTGATCCTATACTTGTCTGTCACGCCCTCATCAATGGGGTGCATGCTGGCACAAGAGGGAGAAGATGGGGTTGAGAGGGCAATTTACTACTTGAACAAGAAGATGGTGGGATGCGAAGAGCGGTACACTTTGCTGGAAAAGACATGTTGGGCGCTTGTATGGGCCACGAAGAAGTTGAGACACTACATGCTCGCTTACTCGGTGATACTGATTTCTCGGATGGACCCCCTCAAATATCTGTTTGAGAAGCCAGCACTTACCGGTAAGTTAGCACGTTGGTTGCTCGTATTGGCGGAGTTTGAAATCAAGTATGTCACTCGCAAGTCAGTGAAAGGAAGAGAGGTAGCAGAGTTCTTGGCAGATCGTCCGATTGAGGGGCCGGAGCATACAGAGTTTCGGTTTCCTAATGAAGATGTGATGACAACAGTCAATGAAACGTGGACGTTGTACTTCGATGGAGCTGCAAATCAAAAGGGTTTTGGGATTGGCATACTGCTAGTCTCACTTGAGGGGTCACATATCCCTCTCGCTTTCAAGTTAAACTTCGAAGTCACGAACAACGAAGCAGAGTACGAAGCATGCATTGTGGGAATGGAAGCTGCATTGGAGATTGGAGTCAAGGTGTTAGAGGTCGTGGGAGATTCCAACTTGGTTGTGTCACAAGCAAACGGAGAATGGAGGGTCAGAGACGAAAAGATTAAGCCATATCATCAGCAGCTCGACGAACTTATCCCGAATTTCCAAAGAGTGTCTTTCATGCATGTCCCAAGGATGAAGAATCGCTTTGCCGACGCACTCGCTACTTTAGCATCCATGCTGGAACTTCCAATCGGGGTAAAGCTGAGGCCTGTCATGATTGAGCAGAGGGGAAAGCACGTGTACGACTATGTCATGAACATCGACGAACCAGATGACGGGCTCCCTTGGTTCCATGACATTTGGAATCTGGTGGAAAAAGGAGAGTTCCCTGCAGATTCAACTAAGAAAGATCGAATCGCCTTACAGCGGCTCGCATCTCAATACATTATCTGTGGAGGACAATTGTACCGATCTCCGTGCGGGGTTCACAAGTTGTGTGTTCACGGTGACGACACGAGAGCGGTAATGGAAGAAGTTCATGAAGGTGTTTGTGGACCCCACATGAATGGGATGATGCTGGCTAAGAAAGTTTTGAGACTGGGATACTATTGGTTGACCATGGAGACAGATTGCATCGAGTATGTACGCCGGTGTCATAAGTGCCAGACTCATGCCAATCTTATCCATGTCCCGCCCTCGGAGTTACACTCAATGGCAACACCATGGCCATTCTCCGTCTGGGGCATTGATGTTATCGGAAAGATCACACCCACGGCTTCTAACGGTCACAGGTTCATCTTGGTAGCAGTCGATTACTTCACCAAATGGGTCGAAGCAGCTTCATACAAGACTTTGACGACAGTTCAAGTGGCTCACTTTATCAGGCAAAACATCATTTATTGGTATGGGGTCCCTCAAGCCTTCGTATCTGATAACGGTGTTCATTTCAAGGGGAAAGTTCTAGAACTCTTCGATGAATTCAAAATTCAGGTGCACCACTCGACCACTTATCGGCCACAAACAAATGGGGCAGTCGAAGCAGCAAACAAGACCATCAAGACGATTCTCGAAAGGACTACTCAGTTGGCTAAGAATTGGCACGAACAACTACCACTAGCTTTGTGGGGATACCGGACGTCTATCCGCACACTGACAGGGGCAACACCCTATTCTTTGGTGTATGGTATGGAAGCCGTTCTCCCCATCGAGCTAGAGGTACCGTCACTAAGGGTCATGGCCGAACACGGGATAGACGAAGCTGAATGGATCAGTGGAAGGTTCGAGGAGCTCATGCTATTCGACGAAAGAAGGCTACGGGCATTGTACTACATTCAAGGCTACCAACGAAGGATTTCTCAGGCATTCAACAAGAAGGTGAAGTCGAGGGACCTGCAGGAAAAGGATATGGTGGTCAAGGAAATCCGTACGCCAATTTTCAATTTACCGGGGAAGTTTCGACCTAAGTGGGCCCCTACATCATCAAGACCATTCTCTCCAGAGGAGCGGCCTCAATCATCGACCTTGACGGCAATGAATTCTCGAATCTTGTCAATTTGGATCAATTTAAGCGATATTACCCTTGAGAGAGCTCGCTGGGCCGAGAACCGCAAGGGCGGGCGGTCCCAGGCAAAAATTAGAGCAAAGCCTGCTAGGTCGAAAACCCGAAAGGGCGGCTTAGGCAAAAGTTAAGGCAAAAAGTCGAAAAAGGCTCGCTAGGCCGAAAACCCTTAAAGGGCGGTACTAGGCAAAATTTAGAGCGCAAAAGGAGAGTGTTAATACCCGAGTGAACCCTAACCCGAACTACGTATGGGCCTGATTCTCTTTCACGAGAGATACGTAGGCAATCTCACACTGAGGTTCGGTCCTAAAACTCAAAAAAATCAAAATCCAAATTGACAAATCAGAATGTTTTCTCAAAGGCGCATGCGATTAATGAACCGAAAGGGGGAAACCCTTAATCAGTCAATTTTATTCAGATCATTTCTTTATTACAAGCTAAGCATGAAAGCGGGAAAACACACAATTAAAATACACTATTTATTTCAAAGAACGGCAAAGTAAGCAGTCAACCCATCCTTGCTTCCACATCTCTCCTTAGCCATTTGCGGTACCTTCCAGTCGAAGCAATAGAGAAGAGTGGGTCACTTGGCTCAGTCCTACGAGTCCCCCACGATCAAACATAACTCCGAAGGCCCGAAATGGTGAAGGGAGGGAGACGAAGCACTTTAGAGCCCGGCGGCGGCACTTCTTGGCTGAGTCCAAACTGACAGAGAATGTGGAAGGGCGAATAGAAGGAAAAGCCTGTCAAGCCAGCCACAAGCACCTGCAGCGAGCCCATGTTGCCCGTAGTCATAGCTGGGAGCCTCAGCCAATGACACCGCCAAGTAACATCATCCTCATCCAGGGAAGCGAGAAAATCAGCCCAATCGTCTCCATTCTTGTACATCACTTGAAAGGGGGCGATTCCACCCACTGGCACGATACCACCAATCATTTGATGGGGGCGTCAACAGAATCAACTTTTCATAGAGCCACATCTGTCAGAAAGAGAGAAAACAAGTAAGGAGACGGATAAAGCCTAAACCGAGCGTTGAGGTAAAATGAATGAGAGAAATAGAAAAAGGAGAGTCGAGTGAGGTCCCAACCTGCAACAATAGCGGGCTACCACAAAAAACCATCGTGCGACCAGCACGAACAGCGTCTAACCCCATCAAAGTTTCCGCAAGAACTAAGGGAGCGACGTCCTTGCGAGCCTCGATCTGAGCAGCAACTCCCACCAGAAAAACTAGGCTGACCAACGGAAGGGACCAGCAAGAAGGCCGCCAGGAGACAAATGCAACAAGCCATCATTCGACGTCCTTGATACTCAAAGTCTGTCAAGTCTCTGGGTGGACTGAACATCACATACAGCTGCACGATGTTGATGGCATTGTGCCGAGTAAGGAACTCGGCAGTGTTACCACTGACGCCCAGCTTGGCTTTGAGAATGTTCTTCATACTCTCCCTGATCATTGGGGCAATTGGCTCAGCAGAGTCGTGACTTCCAAGATAGACATGGAACTCCTTGACAGTGGGGTATAATTCTTGAGAACCAAAGTGAAAGACATGTACTTCAGAATCCCAAAAACGTGCCGCCGCATGCAGCAAGACTGGACGGATCGCAACCTCTCGGAGGTGCCTCAGGGCATAAAGGCGGTGCCCTCGGAAGTTCAGCCAGTCGATGCCTTTGAGGCTGTCCAACCAAGAACGAAGCAAGGCTTGATTCAGCAGAGCCATAAGAAAAGGGGGTTTTCGAAAGAAGAATGATGAAATGGGGTATGAATGACTTACCAAAGCAAGGCTTGGCATTTATAGAGGCCTGGGGGAGACAATGTCACTTCCCCACTCGCCTCGGAACTCATCAAACTCAGCATTTTCAAAACATTTTCAAAATACAAACTTTGGATGTAACGCCCCCAAATTTCGGGTACGTTAAAGGACAATTTTATTGATAAAATCAAATGGAGTCTGGCTCATTATTACATCATCAACCTCACAAGGAGTACATTTATTCAAAAGGGAAGGGAACTAAGGTTCCTAACTACAGCTCCGCCCGCTCTTCCGTCCTAGCCAGCTCCTCGGCTTCAAAAGCCTCCAAAGTGTACATCTCACCGTGTTCGTCTATAAGGTCTGACACATTATACCAGCGTCGCCCCCAGTATAATATGTCAGGGTCACCAAAAAGGTAACACCGTGAGCTACAAGCTTAATAGAATAAACTATACCCACTAACCCTTAACTTATACATAGCAAGTCACACATAACAGCAATGAATCATACATATAGTGATATCTACGCAGTACGTGTTTATTCAACAGTTATCAACAATAACACATCCGCATTTTCTATTAACTATCGTTGGTGTTCGTGATACCAGAGTTTCTCCTTCGCAGTGTTTTATAAACCATGTCACTATTTTTCCAAGATAAACCGTACCCACTAATCCTTACTTATAACCACAAATTCACATAGACAATTACACATGCTCATTCATCAAAGAAATTTAAGCAATAACACATCCGCATTTGCTATCTCTCTAACGTTGGTGTCATGTCTTTTCGTGTTTCTCCTACGCGACTCATCGTAGACCTTGTCATCCTTTTTACTTCATTATCACTTCCAAATCAACATTTCCAAAATCGTTTCTTTTACGCACGCACACCACACAATGGGCAAGTCCGGCCACATTGTGGTTTTCAAATATCACACACGATGGACTACCACGTCCGGCCACATCGCGGTTTTTAAAATCCACCCAAGGGCTTTCACGCCAGGTCCCTATTGAGTGTATAGATAAATCATGTTACCAATGGAGCTACCACGTCCGGCTACATTGGTGACACACACAATGGGCTACCAAGTCCGGCCACATTGCTGCTTTCCAAATCTATCCACACAATGAGCTGCCACGTTCGGCCACATGAGGTTTTTAAAACACACACCCAACCTCGGTTCCGCCGTTCCGGGTTCCCGAGTATCCTCACAATGGTTCCAGCGCACCGGGTTCCCATTGGCACACAAAACTTGCATTGGCTCCTCTCCGCGGATAACCAAGCCTTATTGCCACATGAGGCTACCACGTCCGGCCCCATTGGCAATCTTCGCAATGGGCTACCAAGTCCGGCCACATTACGGTTTTCGCAATTCCACACAAAGGGCTACCAAGTCCGGCCACATTGCAGGTTTTCACATCCACATAATGACTACCACGTCCGGCCATTATGTAGTTTCAAAAATATTTTTATCCATATCAACCACACCCTAGGTGTCATGTTTCTACTTTCTCGGTTTTTGTGTCTCGTTTGCATGCCATGACTCCGCGGTAATTCTTTCACACTTTAGGAAATCTTGAATCTAAATTAACAAGATCATTCAACTCTATATTAGGTAGCATGCTCATTTTATCACATCATCATACTCAACATTTAATCACACAAAATTTAAGCATAGTGCCACATGGACGGACACCTTTGGAGTGATAAATCACTTATGCTTTATCAACAACAAGTAGTCAAGTAAACATGTAATCATGCTTATATCATCTTAAGATTAAAATGAAATCACTACAGCTTAATCCGAAATCATGCTTTCTTAAGTTCAAAACAGCATATGTTTATTGAGTGTTTCTATCGTTATGCTAATCATGCCATGGTTAATCGAGATAACAACTTCTACACATTTCTAATCATGCTTAAGGAAAATAGCTAAGATAATCTACGTATACTTAAGATTTCGAAGGCTTGGAATAATCTACCATCGTTTCGAAATACGCATGCAATACGCTATACTTAGATTTTTTGGAAAATATAGGAAAGTTATACTATACTTAAAGTTAGGGCGTAAGGAGTATTCTACGTTCATTTTAACAACAAAACTTATATACAACATATTTATAAGTATAGGATAAACTACATTTCAAGAGTAAACATAATTCTAATTATAATTAAGGGAAATAGATATGGAAATCTACATTCTTTTCAACATACGCATATCATACGTTATATTTAGAGTTTAGAAAGCATAGTTAAAATTTACATATACTTAGAGTATAGGAGGTGTAGGAAGATCCTACCTTGATCCGAAACTAGTCGGGGCCGAATAAGCTAATTGGAAATCCTACGGGCAGTGAAACTCTCGAATCTGGACCGAACTTTGGATGGCAGTAACTCGGTCAATATTTGGCCGAATACGATCGTTCTTGAGTTGACATCGAAGCTCTAGAAGTGCTCCACAACTTTCGTGAAGGAAGTTGATCCTAGAAAGTACTTTAGGTAGGAGGAATATGGTGATAAAGGAATGGACAGTTTGCTGTCTGTAATCTGGAAATCCGAATTTTGACCGAACTTCGGATGCCAATATCTTTGTCGTTTCTTGACCGATCAGGGCGGTTCTTGGGTCTAACTTGAAGCTCTCGAAGTGTTCTACAACTTTCCCGAAGGAAGTTCATCCTAGAAACTACTTTAGGTAGACGAAAGATGAGGTTTTGTGGAGGGCAGTAGGCTGCCTGGAAAAACAGAAATGGTTTCTAGAGAGAAGTTGGAGCAATGCTTGAATTTCTAGAGAGAAGTGAGAGCAAGAAGTGAAGGTGTGAGTTCAAGGCTTGAATGGCTTGCTATTTATAGGCCAAGGTTGCTCTATTATCCAAGAGACAATCTTTCCCCTAACATTTGTTATCCAATGGATAAAGAATTGACTAGATTTGATTGTCCTTGGATTGGGTGAGGTGTTTGGCCAAAGGACCATGACTAGGTTTTAAGAGTACATAGGTGGAAAGATTACAAGATTTTTCTTCCCAATTCTAGGACAAATCTAGGTTATTCTATTGGGGTTTTGATTTAGTCTAGTACCTTGGAAGATTGGATTGGATATGGAAGAGTAGAAAACCCTAGATTTGGTTGTACTAGGTGATATGTGAAGATTGGCCAAGGACTATGACTAGGCTTGGAAGAGTACAAGGGCACACATCACCATCTCTCTCTCCCTTTCTCATCTCTCTCGGCTCTCCCCTCTCTCTCCTCTCCCGAATTCTCTCTCTCTCTCCCTCTCCCTCCCTTGGTTAGTTTAAGAATAAAAAAGGATGACTAACCTTAAAGGACAATTGTACTACATGATTCTATTCTAGATTTTTAGGTCAAAATTCCTAATAGAATAAGCCTAAATGCCACCTATGTACTTATATACTTTATTCTAGGACTTTAAAATCTTAGAATAACATAATCATATCTAATACTTTAACTAAATAGGTACATATCATATCTAGTAAGCAATTAACTAAATAAAACCTAGTACTATGGCTTGACTTGGCCTTATTGACCAATGGACCAAAATTCCCCTAACTTTTATTATCCAATGGGTAATGGATGGAAAGTACTATGCTTATATAATCTATCTATACAAGTACCATGACTCATGGTGAATCTACTTAAACTAATAGATCTTGTACTAGGTGGAAAGACTAACCTATTGTCCAATGGTTAATAATTCTCCTAACTTTTATTATCCAAAGGTTAAAGATAGAAAGTACTAGGCTTATATAATCTATCTATACTAGTACAATGACTCATGGTGAATCTACTTAAACTAATAGACCTTGTACTAGGTAGAAAGACTAACCTATTGTCCAATGGGCAACAATTCCCCTAACTTTTATTATCCAAAGGTCATCCATTTCTCTTGTAGTTATTAACCAATGGTCTAAGATGGAAGGTACTATATATAGATATAAGTACAATGACTCATGGCAAATCTATTAAACTAATGGATCTTGTACTTGATAGGAAGACTAACCTATTGACCAATGGGTAACAATTCTCCTAACATTTATGGACCAATGGGTAAAAGAGTAAGTAATATATAATCATATAAAGTGTACCTAGCAATCTAGTCACAATATCCTAGGTGGAAACCTATGGTCCAATGGGTAAAGATTATCCTAGCATTTATCGTCCAATGGGTAATAGATCAAGGTTGACTTTGGTCAAGGTCTCACTTAGGGTTTTGGAAAGGTTCAAGAGATTCAATTAGGGTTGGAAGTGCAACTGGTAGTCAGGTTACCTCAACGAATCGGTTGGAAGCTAACTAGGCTTGCTAAGTAGGATTTCCAGCCAAGAAATAGGATTCTTAAGACTTTATCTTAATAGTTTAGGAAAATAAACCAGACACTTGTGTTTAGAAAATGATCCTATTGCCCGGAGTGAAGAAATCTAATTATGACGGATTACTAGGGGAAATATACAAGTGCTTTTACAAGCATACTTGTCCTTGGGGAAATGACTTGGAAATTTATACGAAGAATACAATATTTATAAGTCTAAAATTTAGTAACGACGGATTTTTGGATATTAGAAAGGAATTTTAAATGGAATCCAAGTAATAAAAATCAAATTCAAATTTTTAATGAAATTTATATTTCCCAAAAATCCGGGTCGTTACATTGGAAATTTGAAAAAGTATTGGAAAAAAACAAGTCTAGCTTTGGGGAATTGTCTTTCTTTGGGAAGCAGCTGATTTGAAGCCATTAAAACACCTTGAAAACATGCAGGCAAAAGGAAACAACATGGGAGAGCTAGTGAGTGGCGTTGGGAAGCAACACAAGTCTGCTGATGACAGCACTCCCGAGCGCTCGGGAGTGCATTCCCAAGCGCTCGAGACCACTCTCGAGCGCTCGAGAGTGCTGCAGTTTTGCAGCAGGTTTTGGCTTTCAAGTTTTGACCTCGAGGTAGCATCATAATTTCAATCCATCAGGTTCAATAGCTCCTAACATGTTCTTGAGGGAATACAGCAGGGTCATTTGTTCGTTTTCTCGCCTATTCAAGTATGTTCCATGGAAAACCTCAAAATTTCAAAGATTTCCCTCCCGCGAACGTACTAAAATCCGTTTCGAGGGCAGTTGGTCGAATTGAGTGATGTACGCAAGTCATGATATGCGTTGGTAACTGCATGGTACAGTCAAACGTGCACTAAGGCTCACAGGGCAAATTTTTGCCTTCAAGCGCCCAATTTCATCATTTTAACTCATGTATGCATGTCAAGGCGGCGTTAGGGGTATTTTGGTAATTCTAGTGACTTGCACAAAGGCGTAACGCACATCGTGGACTGTGCGCCTCGACCAGATGCGCTCGTGTCCCATTCTTGTGTCCGATCGCTTTCAAGTTAGTTGTTTTCTTCCTTAATGTTACAAATTCCACATTGAGGACATTCCTGTCATTTCGAATCAAATTCCATGTGTCGAGTCAACGATGTCAAATTTGATCTTACTTCAAGAGTGTCGGTACAAATTCGCGCACTCTTTACGTTCTTTCAAGCTAGACAAACATATTTCATACAATACAATTCTGTAACAGCAGTGCAAGCAAATGGAAGAAAAGTGCGAACTTTCATAAATAAATACGGTATCTACAATGAGTGAAGAGTGAAGTACAAAAGCTGGGGCAAACACGTACCCAATCCCAACTACCGGGGCACGCATGCCCAAACAAAACCAAGGAACGCAGGCCTAGATGCTACAACTACAGTGGCACACAGGCCTATGAACGAGAAAGACTAGCAAAGCAAAAACCCAGAGCTCAATCCCGACGAATCCTCTTCCGCTGTAGTCCCTCGGACTCAGAACTCTCGGGCTCGTCGTCGCCATCATCGTCGTCTGGAGAACCAGAAGCAGTACTCGAGTCTTAGGTCCCGAGAACGCGTGACTCGGAGGACTCCTCTGTCTCCTCCTCTGTCCCCTCCTCTGACTCCTCTGGCTCCGCGCGAGCAAGTCTTCGCTGAGACGCCGCCCTGGGCAAAACGTCGAACTGTCTGGCCTCCGCAGCAGGCTGCGACACTCTCCGTGTCTCTCGTCCTCTCGTGCCGGCGGAAGCCAGAGAGCTCGTGATAGCCTGTGGCTGGCTCCTAGCTGAGCGTCGTGGCTACATCTGCACATCATAAGCATAATCACATTTCATGCATATTTGAAAGTTCAATTGAAATGCAAGATTTGCGTGTCATACCTGAGGGGCAACAGGTGAAGCTGGCTTCGGAAAAGGTCTAGTCTGAAGGGCCCTCCCCTTCGCGCATTTCTTCAGCAGGTGGCGCATCCCCACCATCAGCATCACCGCCGTCTCCGCCCACTCTCGCGGCACTTGTAATATGCAAAAATAAAAAACGTACATGCAAGAGTCGTTTAAGGCATAAAGGAAGAAGAATCATGTGTACCTAGGCAGGGAGCCGCATCGGCGGCTGTGGAAGGCGTGGGACGTCTATCACCTCCCGCGCGCCAGAAGGCCCAGTCATGCCTATAGTCCACTCCAGCGTCGGCAGTACAGACGGAGCTGAGGCCTCCGTCGTCTCCGGCACCCTCGTGCTACTCTCCCCTCCACCTGGCAGGCTGGCACCTCGCCCGCCAGCAGAGTGCCTACCACCTCGCCCCCTACCTCGTGCAGACCGGCCGCCGCGGCCTAGCGCTCCAGCCTCTCCTCCAGCACCGGCACCTCGTCCTCTGGCCCCAGCCTCAACCACTCGGCGCTCAAGCTCCTCCTCCACCCCTAAGTCCGTGGCCAAGTACCTGTCTCTATAAGTTGTGTAGTCCGGCATACGTCGGAGGTGTCTCTCCAGGTCAGTGTCAGGCACTATGAACTGCTCCAGCTCGGCGTAGGTATAGGTCTCCGTCCTCTGCACGCGTGGAGGAAGCGGTCCAGGTACTACGAACGCTGGAAGACCAAGTGACTGTCGCGTCACCCGATCCCCCAGATATCATTGCCAGCCCAAGGGGCACTCCAACAGGACCCTGCTCCGTGTCACCTCCCGACTCCTCAGAATGAACTCAGCCTCCATCCTGGCCCAGTGATCCCAGTGAACCTGCATTCAATATTCTCGCATTAATAATGGAAATTTTGATTGTCAGAAAAACATGGGAAAGAAAAGAAAGAAGCACAGATCGTACCGTAACCCCCGACAGGTTATCCGCCAGAAGGTCATCACCTCCCTTCTCCGCTCTTTAGTCCTCCTGTACGCCTTACCCCAAGCAAGCCCGCGAGGGAGTAAGTTCGGATCCCTGCACGTGTTCTCGGGAGGAAACATCCCTAGAACCTTGTAAGCCCAGAGCTGCAAGTTTTGGAATTCGAGGCAATTCAATCTCAAGTGCATAATTGTAATAAATGAACAATAAAAGCGGTATAAGGCACGAAGTATACCTCAATCAGCCTCCAATACCCACCAACGGTGTCGCCGACCCCGTGCGAAATGGCTCCCAGAAAGTAGTAGAGGGTGCACAGAGCAGCCCCTCCCCAGTCGAACCGCCCCGCCCCGCCGTCCTCAAGTCGACCAAGCCCGCCAGGTAGCAGAGGTGAACTCGAGATTGCCTATTCGGGAACAGAGAAGCCCCGAATAGGTATAACAGGTAAGCCCAGGCCATCCGGGCCGCCTTCTCGTCACTCGCAGGCTCGTGGTTCCAATACTCCACGAACTGCCCATATGCCGCCACACCCCCGCTATGGCGCGGAACCAGTCCGAGGAACCACCTCAGTGCCTCGTCGTCCAGCACTATACTCGAGTCGTAGGGGATAGGCTCTCCTCCAACCCTAAGCCCTAAGATCGCTGCAAAGTCGAGGTGTGTCACCGTCATCTCCCCGAACCGAAAGTGGAAGGTATTGGTGGTGTCCCACCACCTCTTCGTCAACACCGTGAGCACGGCACGGTCCACCCTCACCACCGTCAGCAACTGTATGAACGGTCCAAAGCCCGCCTCCTCCAATAACACCCGTACTCTCAGAGGCAGCGCCTTGAAGTATTTCAATGAACTGGCCGAGCCTCCGTTGTAACGCCCCAAATTTCGAAACGTTAATAAAAACATTTAAAAGACAATTTTTCCAAATTAAATTCATAGATTTAATACATCACCATTTCAAAAGCAGCTGTCATCATATTACAACTATTTCGAATTAAGTTTAAGTAGCCGAATTTGACAAAATATTACAATTCCCAAATAAACTTTGAAGCTCCCAAAATAAAGTTGACTTTAATTAATCAGAGTAATTACGCGTACGGAAACCAAGGTTCTTCGGCTCCCTCCCCAGCAGCGTTGACTTCAGTCGGATTGTACGACTCCTCTGTTCCGTCTTCGGTACCTGGCGTTCGAGTTACCAGGGCAACATAGTACCGTGAGCGATGACGCTCAGTAGCCAAAACCTACCCGAAACCCATAACTTACACACAACAAGATAAGGAAGGCAATGCAAATAATTAACGGCGCTTGATTTCAGTTACTACTTCTTAACTTATGTGAAATCTAGGATCTCCACCTCGAGATCCGTCCTACCCTTAACCTCCAGTGTAGGGCAACCCAGTGTGATTCAGACAGCCCCTTGTTGTGTCCAGCTGATAGCTACCAAATTATTTACTCGGATCTACAGTCGACGCAACCACACAAGGAAGGAACCAAACATGTTCTCGCAGCCAATCACCACTGTGCCCTACCTAGGGTTACGTTTCTCAAACAAACTGGGCCCCTGTTAGCACCCATTAACATAAGATTGGGCCCCTGTTAGCACCCATCTTAACACAAGACTGGGCCCCTGTTAGCACCCATCTTAAAACCATAACTCAATCACTTTCTCATTTATCCTTTACCTTATTAACGTCTACGTGGTTCTCTAATCGTATACCACCCCGTGAATCTAAGTCCGTTCTAAGTTCTCGCGCAGGACAATAACATTTATCATGACAATAATAAGTGGCAAACATATAAAAATATAACTGTAAGCATTTCTTTCTATTCCGTCCAGTAGCTTATCCACAGGAAATGTCATTACTTGACATACTAGTGGAACATTAGTAACAATGACCAACAGTAAGATAAAATAACATACGCTTTCATAGAATTGCTCCTGTTAAGTTAGATTAAGCTAACATAACTCAAGTGAGGAAATACATTCTCAATGGGCAAGGCTATCACCTGTGAGATGAGATTTATTTACAACAAATGGGTTTAAAACATGACTAACTACATGCTGGTTCTAATGATCGACATGGGTTCAGAACCGAGACTACTAAAAGAGTTTAGCCAATACTTCCATTGACAAAAATGGTTCTGTTCCTCACATTACTAGAAAGCGAGATTAGATTTTAGCACAACATATTCTACTTCGACATTTCCATTTAATCACAGGGTACTCATCAAACACCTCAACATTATATTAGCAACAAATATATATACTTAGGGAGGTAAGTTTTAACTACCCCTCTTCCCGAAGACTAAGCGATGGTTCGAAGAAAAGAAAACGGAGTGAAACGGCGGTTCGGTGGTGACTCGGTTGTAGTGACTCGGGACCCAAATGGCTGATTTTTTTGGAGTAGGATCGGCTGTCTTCTGGAGCTGTTTTCAGGTTGGAACAGAGCAGTTTTTAGAATGAAATGGAGCTGGTTTTTGGAGCTGTTATGAGAGCTGAAATTGGCTGCTACGGGACTGGTTTTAGTGTGGAAACAGGGCTGTTTTTCTGGGCAGATTTTGGAGCTAGAATGAGGCTGGAGTAAGGTTAGTTCTGTGGTGATCAGTGGGTGGAACACGGTTGCTGAAGATGGTGTTTGTAAGTGATTGGGAATATGGAAAATGAAGAAGAAATGTGCACTTCTTGAGTTCTCTCTGCCGTGAATAAGAAATGGGGGAGAGAGTTGATTTAAAAGTGTCATTAGCTTAGGCAAAGATCTCTTGGATAATAGGTGGTGGGTTTATGAGTTTTGTTTAGAGGTTAAGGGAAAGAATTATGAAGAGGTGTTGGATTCTTAGTGGCTAGGGAAAAGCTACGGCTAAATATGGCTAAGCATGGAGAAGAAACCTGATGGGTGATGGAAAGCAAGGAGGTGGTGTTTGGTTTAGTTGGTTTGAGATGGTTTGGTTAGAGTAAACGAATGGGGTGAATGTCAGGCATAAGACCACGTACCAAAGAAGGTGAGGCTGGGTATTAGTGTTAGGAAAATACTCACCAGACACGCGCGCGTACACAATCGATTATGGAATAAAATTTTGGTGTGACGCCGTAAATAATTTTCCGCATTAAATAAACTAACGAGCAAAATAATATTTTTGGTTTTGATAACTATTAATATTTATTAAAATAACGGGTCTTTACAACCTATCCCCCTTAAAACAATTTCGTCCTCGAAATTAAGATGTACCTTCGATTTGAAAGAGCTACGGGTAGTTGGCTTTCATTGTGTCCTCGCGTTCCCAAGTTGATTCCTCTAGGCCTCGATGTCTCCATAGGACCCTGACCAATTTGATTGTCCGTCCTCGGGTAACTTTTTCTCCATGATCTTGAATTTCCACTGGTTGCTCTTCAAAAGTCGAATCCTCATCTAGTGTGACTTCCTCCCAATTAAGCACATGGGTGGGATGGGCCATATATTTTCGCAGCATAGAAACGTGGAAGACGTTGTGAACTTTGGCGATCTGCGGCGGTAAAGCTAGGCGATATGCTACCTCTCCAATTCGCTCCAAAATTTCAAAAGGACCAATGTAGCGAGGTGATAACTTCCCCTTCTTGCCAAATCGAATGATCCCCCTTCGCGGCTTGATTTTTAGGAATACGTGATCTCCCACGTTAAATGTCAAAGGCCTAGTCCTCTTGTCATCATAACTCTTTTGCCTGTTCTGCGCGGTCAAAAGTCGATCTCTGATCACCTTTACCTTCTCGGTAGTTTCTCGGACTAGCTCAGGTCCAAGTAGAGTGTCCTCCCTAACCTCGGTCCAACAGATGGGCGATCGACATGGTCGTCCGTACAGTGCTTCATAAGGGGCCATCCCGATGCTAGCTTGGTAACTGTTATTATAGGCAAACTCCACCAGTGGTAGGTGTCTCTCCCAACTTCCTTTAAAATCCAACACACAGGCTCGAAGCATGTCCTCTAGGGTTTGAATCGTCCTCTCAGATTGCCCATCAGTTTGGGGGTGAAAAGCTGTACTCAGGCGGATATCTGTCCCCAGTGCTTTCTGCAGACTTCCCCAAAAATTGGAGGTGAACCGGGGGTCTCGATCAGAAACTATAGATACCGGCACTCCGTGCAATCGAATGATCTCGTTGATGTAGAGTCTACTGAAAGATTCCATGGTATCCGTCATACGGACAGGTAGGAAATGAGCGGATTTGGTCAATCGATCCACAATTACCCAAATAGCGGTGTTCTTCTTGACTGACCTAGGCAATCCTGTCACGAAGTCCATAGTGATGTGCTCCCACTTCCATCCTGGAATAGGTAATGGCTGAAGGGTCCCTCCTGGCTTCTGGTGTTCAGCTTTCACTTG
Source organism: Rhododendron griersonianum (assembly GCA_018127125.1). NCBI lineage: Eukaryota > Viridiplantae > Streptophyta > Magnoliopsida > Ericales > Ericaceae > Rhododendron > Rhododendron griersonianum. The sequence continues at coordinate 24,852,125 of CM030796.1, read as the reverse complement.
CTGACACGTGAGACATGTGGATACGTACTTGGCTACGTCATTCTTGATTCCACCCCCACCAATATAGTCTACGGAGGTTCTGATACATCTTATTCCCTCCAGGGTGTACGGCAAAGTTTGATTGGTGAAACTCCCTTAGAACGGCTTCCCGTAGGGTATTCACATTAGGTACAAAAATTCGATCTCGGAATCTGAGGCTCTTGTCGTTGTGGATCGTAAATCCTGCTGCGGCTTTTCCTGTTGCCAATTGATACCTGACGAAATCGCATTCCTGATCGATAGTCTGCACTATAAGGATCTCTCGGTGCAATGCTGGCGTGGCGACTATGGCAAACAAGCAAGCTCCTCCTTCACTACTGACTGGTTGTAATTGAAATTCGTTGAGAGTCGCTACCATCTCCCATTCTTTCATAGCTAATCTAGCTAACTGTCCCCTCATCTTGCGACTAAGAGCATCTGCCACGACATTGGCCTTGCCTGGGTGATATGACAACGTGAAATCATAATCCCCCAAGTATTCCATCCATCTCCTTTGCCTCAGATTTAGCTCCTTCTGAGTGAATAAGTACTTGAGGCTCTTATGATCTGTGAAAACCTCAAATTGCTCCCCATAGAGGTAGTGGCGCCAAGACTTGAGAGCATAAACAACTGCAGCGAGTTCCAAATCATGTGTCGGGTAGTTCTTCTCATGCGGCTTCAGCTGTCGCGATCCATAGGCAATAACCTTCCCGTTTTGCATCAGTACGCAACCTAGACCCTCTTTAGAAGCATCACAATACACTGCATAACCCACATTCCTCTCTGGGACGATCAATATGGGTGCGCTAGTCAACCTTCTTTTGAGCTCCTGAAATGACTTTTCGCAAGCCTCATTCCAGTCGAACTTGACACCCTTCTGCGTCAGTCTAGTCATCGGTTTGGCTAGCGTAGAAAAGTCCTGAATGAACCTCCTATAGTATCCGGCTAACCCAAGAAAACTTCGGATCTCGAATACCGTTTTTGGTTGCTTCCAATCCATGACTGCTTCCACCTTACTTTTGTCCACAGAAATTCCTTTTTCTGACACAACATGACCAAGGAATTTCACCTCTTTCATCCAGAATTCACACTTACTTGCCTTAGCATACAACTGGTTCTCCCTTAACACCTGCAGAACTATCCTTAAGTGTTCCTCGTGGTCCTGCTCCGACGGCGAATATACCAATATGTCATCGATGAACACCACCACAAATCGGTCGAGGTACGGCGTGAAGATCTTATTCATCAACCACATAAATACAGCAGGCGCGTTTGTCAATCCAAACGGCATCACAATAAACTCGTAATGTCCGTAGCGAGTTCTGAACGCAGTCTTGTCAATGTCACTATCTCTGACACGCAGCTGATGGTATCCCGAGCGTAAATCAATTTTTGAGAAATAAGTCGATCCTCTCAACTGATCAAACAAATCGTCTATCCTCGGAAGGGGGTAGCGATTTTTTATCGTGACTCGATTCAGTTGACTGTAGTCAATTCACAGGCGAAGAGTTCCTTCTTTCTTCTTGACGAACAGGGCTGGTGCCCCCCAAGGTGATGTACTCGGTCGAATAAACCCCTTCTCTAATAACTCTTGGAGTTGAACCTTCAGTTCTCGAAGTTCCACCGGTGCCATGCGAAACGGTGCCATGGAGATAGGCGCAGTCCCTGGTTGTAGCTCGATTGTGAAATTCAACTCCCTTTGCGGTGGCAACCCAGGCAACTCGTCAGGGAATACATCTGTGTACTCACAAACTATCCGCGGTAGTCCCAACTCCATGCGGTCTTCTTCTTCGAGCATGAGGCTTGCTAGCCATCCTGACAGCTTGTCCTTCCACCTCGATCGTGGGGTCGTCTTAGAGGCAGGATCTTGTCTATCCCCCTTAAATCGGAAACACGTCCCGTCAAAAGAATAAGCCGTCACTATCTTCCGATGACAATCGATTACAGCGCGATGGGCGGATAGCCAATCCATTCCCAAGATTACATCAAAGTCAACCATATCAAGGACTCGGAGGTCACAAGTCATACGCAGACCTGACACCTCTATTTTGCAAGATCTACAAACTAGACTCACTGAAATGTGTCCTCCTAACGGTGAGGTGACACGCATCGCTGATCCTAGGTGTTCAGTTTCTAGTCCCAATGCATGTACACATTTAGCAGATATAAACGAATGTGATGCTCCGGAATCAAATAATGCTTGTACGCAAGTGTTGAAAAGTATAAGGTTACCTTGTATCACTGCCGGATCATACACCTCATCTTCCTCCTAAAGTGCAAAAACTCTCCCTCCCGCAGCTTGTTTTGGCCCAACTGGCCCTTTTCCAGCTCCAGCATTTTGAAATGTCCGAGGCTGCTGCTGTGATTGATTCCAACCAACACGTGGTTGATTCTGGCCTCCCTGTTGCGGCTTCCAATGATCTGCCTTGGCTGCAGTTTGTTGCGATCCTCCATATCCAGAGCTTCCGAGTGTGGCCAAACGAGGACAAGAGCGTCTGATATGGCCTTCCTGGCCACAGTGGAAGCTTGTTATTGCACCTGAATCTCGACTCTGTTTCTGGTATTGGCCCTGAGGCTGATTATGGTTCGAGTTCCTCCATGCTTGATTGGATTGCTGTGGGCGTTGGTTGTTCTGTGCATACGGTTTTGGTGCAATGAAACCCTGGTTGTTATTACGGATTGGTCCTCCCATTTGAGTAGCCTTCTTCTGATTTGAAATTCTATGAGAGTCATTGAGTTCCCTTTCATTGATCAAAGTGGTCCTCACCACCCGAGAGAAGGTCGGAAGCTCCAACCCAACAACTTTTCCCCGAAGAGGGTCCTCTAACCCCCACTCAAACTTTCTTGCCTTAGCGGCATCCGTAGGGATATACGTCTGTGTGTGTCGTGATAGCTCCTCAAACCGTGCCATGTACTGTGTCACAGTCATTGTTCCTTGTCTAAGTGCTAGAAACTCCTGTGCCATCTGGTCCTTAATCGGTGTAGGGAAATACTTCTCCAAAAAGATCTCCTCAAATTGAGTCCATGTGATTGTGGCAAGATTCACGGTATTCTTAGTGGCCTCCCACCAATAGTCAGCTTCCCCTTCCAGTTGATATGTGGCCAAGGCCACCTGGTCAGCACCTTGTCGAACTCCCATGGTGTCCAACATCTTCTTAATCTGACGGATCCATCCATCGGCAACATGAGGGTCAGGTGCCCCTTGAAAGGTTGGAGGTCTCTGTTTTCTAAATTCGGAAAACAGATGAGTACGGTCTGGGGTTGCACGAGGCTGAGGTCCTCGAGGATTGGCGGCAAGATTCTGGAGTATCTGGGCCACATTCGCCAGAGCGGCAGCAACGTTTTGATTTGGGTCCACATTGTTGTTGTTTTCGCTTGAGTTGTTATTATGGTTGTTGTTATTGCCGTTACCATTTCGTGTTCCCACCATCTACATTAGTCGGATTCGAAAGTTAAAAGGGGTTTCTAGTTGTTTTGCCCACTTGCATAAAATTTTCAATTAAAGCAAGAAATACACAATACTAAACGGAAATATCATCTACTAATAGTCAAAGAGTGTCAACACAGATCTCAGCATCACGGTTTCATCACATCAATACATAATAAAAGTCATACTACAAGCACTGCCATCATAGACAAAAGAGTGCAACCAAAAGTACAGCGACCCTTCCCATCCTAGTACTAATCATCCAGGGTCCTGACAAAACATAACAACTACCACCCTAGTCTGACTGCGGCTCTTCTGGGTACTCCTCGTCCTCGGAGTCTGACGATATCTCTATGTAAACCGGCGGTGCGAGCTGTCCCGAGAAGTGGGATCCGGCGCTCTCTGGTGATGGCGGTCGGTAAGACACGTAGGGTTGGGCTAAAGCCTCTGCCCTCAGGCGCTCGTACTGCTCGTTGTTGGCAAGGATCTTTAGGGCTTCCTTGTACTTCAAAATATGGTTCTGGATGCGGTAATTCACCAGCCGCTTCAACTTCTCCGGAGGGCAGTTTGGGGAGTCCTCATGTATCTTCTTGATATCCCATTTGATGCTCTTTTTTACTTGCCATTTGAGTCTCCCTTTATGTTCGCGTTCATCCTTGGCTTTGATCTGACCCTGACGTCCTCGCTGAGTATAGCGACCATACGTATCGAAACTCAAACCGTATGATCCTGACGAAGAAGAGCTCGACATACTACATTTTAAAAATTAGTGCTTAATTAGTATAATCTCCATATTTAGAGAGAAAATAAATAAAAATTTTGGTAATAACATTTTGACGCATGTGAGGGCAGTAAATATACAATGCACTTAATTACCAATACCCACGAAGCCTAGTGCTACCCAATCTACCCAAGGCTGAGGGTTTGAACCTAAAGCTCTGATACCATGTTGTAACGCCCCAAATTTCAGAACGTTAATAAAAACATTTAAAAGACAATTTTTCCAAATTAAATTCATAGATTTAATACATCACCATTTCAAAAGCAGCTGTCATCATATTACAACTATTTCGAATTAAGTTTAAGTAGCCGAATTTGACAAAATATTACAATTCCCAAATAAACTTTGAAGCTCCCAAAATAAAGTTGACTTTAATTAATCAGAGTAATTACGCGTACGGAAACCAAGGTTCTTCGGCTCCCTCCCCAGCAGCGTTGACTTCAGTCGGATTGTACGACTCCTCTGTTCCGTCTTCGGTACCTGGCGTTCGAGTTACCAGGGCAACATAGTACCGTGAGCGATGACGCTCAGTAGCCAAAACCTACCCGAAACCCATAACTTACACACAACAAGATAAGGAAGGCAATGCAAATAATTAACGGCGCTTGATTTCAGTTACTACTTCTTAACTTATGTGAAATCTAGGATCTCCACCTCGAGATCCATCCTACCCTTAACCTCCAGTGTAGGGCAACCCAGTGTGATTCAGACAGCCCCTTGTTGTGTCCAGCTGATAGCTACCAAATTATTTCCTCGGATCTACAGTCGACGCAACCACACAAGGAAGGAACCAAACATGTTCTCGCAGCCAATCACCACTGTGCCCTGCCTAGGGTTACGTTTCTCAAACAAACTGGGCCCCTGTTAGCACCCATTAACATAAGACTGGGCCCCTGTTAGCACCCATCTTAACACAAGACTGGGCCCCTGTTAGCACCCATCTTAAAACCATAACTCAATCACTTTCTCATTTATCCTTTACCTTATTAACGTCTTCGTGGTTCTCTAATCGTATACCACCCCGTGAATCTAAGTCCGTTCTAAGTTCTCGCGCAGGACAATAACATTTATCATGACAATAATAAGTGGCAAACATATAAAAATATAACTGTAAGCATTTCTTTCTATTCCGTCCAGTAGCTTATCCACAGGAAATGTCATTACTTGACATACTAGTGGAACATTAGTAACAATGACCAACAGTAAGATAAAATAACATACGCTTTCATAGAATTGCTCCTGTTAAGTTAGATTAAGCTAACATAACTCAAGTGAGGAAATACATTCTCAATGGGCAAGGCTATCACCTGTGAGATGAGATTTATTTACAACAAATGGGTTTAAAACATGACTAACTACATGCTGGTTCTAATGATCGACATGGGTTCAGAACCGAGACTACTAAAAGAGTTTAGCCAATACTTCCATCGACAAAAATGGTTCTGTTCCTCACATTACTAGAAAGCGAGATTAGATTTTAGCACAACATATTCTACTTTGACATTTCCATTTAATCACAGGGTACTCATCAAACATCTCAACATTATATTAGCAACAAATATATATACTTAGGGAGGTAAGTTTTAACTACCTCTCTTCCCGAAGACTAAGCGGTGGTTCGAAGAAAAGAAAACGGAGTGAAACGGCGGTTCGGTGGTGACTCGGTTGTAGCGACTCGGGACCCAAATGGCTTATTTTTTGGAGTAGGATCGGCTATCTTCTGGAGCTGTTTTCAGGTTGGAACATAGCAGTTTTTAGAATGAAATGGAGCTGGTTTTTGGAGCTGTTATGAGAGCTGAAATTGGCTGCTACGGGACTGGTTTTAGTGTGGAAACAGGGCTGTTTTTCTGGGCAGATTTTGGAGCTAGAATGAGGCTGGAGTAAGGTTAGTTCAGTGGTGATCAGTGGGTGGAACACGGTTGCTGAAGATGGTGTTTGTAAGTGATTGGGAATATGGAAAATGAAGAAGAAATGTGCACTTCTTGAGTTCTCTCTGCCGTGAATAAGAAATGGGGGAGAGAGTTGATTTAAAAGTGTCATTAGCTTAGGCAAAGATCTCTTGGATAATAGGTGGTGGGTTTATGAGTTTTGTTTAGAGGTTAAGGGAAAGCATTATGAAGAGGTGTTGGATTCTTAGTGGCTAGGGAAAAGCTACGGCTAAATATGGCTAAGCATGGAGAAGAAATCTGATGGGTGATGGAAAGCAAGGAGGTGATGTTTGGTTTAGTTGGTTTGAGATGGTTTGGTTAGAGTAAACGAATGGGGTGAATGTCAGGCATAAGACCACGTACCAAAGAAGGTGAGGCTGGGTATTAGTGTTAGGAAAATACTCACCGGACACGCGCGCGTACACAATCGATTATGGAATAAAATTTTGGTGTGACGCCGTAAATAATTTTCCGCATTAAATAAACTAACGAGCAAAATAATATTTTTGGTTTTGATAACTATTAATATTTATTAAAATAACGGGTCTTTACATCCGTGGCCGTATATTTCTGTGGTGCGCTGTTTCAACAAAGCAAATAAATAGCATCAATATCGTTAAAGCGATTTGCAAGCAAGCAACGGAAGTTCTAAAAATTCGAGGATTAAAATTGTCAAAACTTATCGTGGTCCAACCTGAGGAGATGTGTTGATCGCGATCCCAAAGAAGTAAATCCTCCGAGTAGTCTACTTGAGTAGGGACGTAGCTATCCATCCCCACTGGCTCGAAAAAGTGAACTCGTGGAGCATAAGTCGCAAGCGCGAACCCAGGGTGATCCCCCTTTAGGTAGGCCTTCACCTCGTCGACTGCGGCGATCCGCACCTCAACCGCCGCCTCCGGCTTCGGTTCCTCTGCCTCCATCTCCTCCGCCTCCGACTCCTCTACCCCGAATCCCCCCACATCCGACGCCCCTGTACCACTCAGCAAGGCCCCTAACAGAAGTGCCGACGTCTGATCCTCAGGTGTCCTAGCAGCCCTTTGCACCTCCGCTACTCCAGAATCGAGGCCGAGTGTGTCTAGGATATCTCGTGGCTCCGCGGAATCCAAGAAGTCCCCCTTCTCGAAGGGAACGGGGTGTGATGCCCCAATCCCACTGTCTCCCATCCTCGGCTCCGCCACCGTCGCCCTCAAGACGGGGGTAGCGAAGACACGGCCACCCATCGCCGCCTCGCTACTAACGTCAGCCTGTCGCCCGTCTCCGGCCCGTTCCGCGGCTGCGAGCAACTCCTCCACAGTAGGAGTAGGAGGAGTGCTCGTAGCACCTCCACTACTGCTCGTGGCACCAACTCCGCTACCCGTGGCCTCCCCACCACTCGTAGCCCGGTTGTCGTCGCCTCCGCGCGCAGCCGTGCTCTCACCGGCGCCCCCTATTGCCACCAAACTCTCACTAGCACTCACCACCACCTCTGAGCCCCCACCAGTGGCGCCCACCGTCGTTGGGTCCCCCCCGGCAGCCCCCACGAGGCCGCCGCCCTCACCCATCGCCGCCGCAGCGACCACAGCTGCGCTACTGGCCGCTGCCCCATCAGCACCGCCGGCCATCACTTCACCCACTCCTACCCAGGAGGCCTTCGGTCCCTTCCTCTGTACCTCGTGCACCACCACGGCCCACCGGAATAGGGTCGTAATCTCGAGATCCCTGAACTGGGCCATTCGGAGAAGTGAGATTTCAATCGAGAAAGGAAAAGAGAGAGAGGGAGATCGACTGGAAGAGAGAGAGGGAGATCGTCTGAGAAAGATGTAGACACCCCAATTTGGCCTAACGATTATTTCAAGTCCCACCTTGGGGACCATCCCAATGATGAAATGGATACAGTGATTGCTGATTGCCTTCTTGCGAACCTTAGGACTTTCGGTAAGGACTTCAAGCTACTTAGAGGACCCAATCCAGAGCCATATAGCCTTTCAGACAAAAATACAGAAGCCTAGGAGAATCCATCCGACAAAAATTTTATTTTTCCAAATAGAATGGTTGTTGTTAATACGGATAATTGATATTTCGGTTACGGCGTTGATAAAAATAATTTTTCATAGAACCATTAAGAAATTATTACAGAACACAAATTTTCTTGTCTTTGAATTTTCATAATAGGATTTCCTACTTTTACACACTATACGTGATTGAAGAGTTTTCGAATTCGTATTTAGATTATGGATATAAAACAATAAGTTTGCATAAGGTTAACAAAAAATCTGTCGTAGAACATATAAACTGGATATGTTGAAAATTTTATAGGTTCGACTCCTGGCAGTTGAAATTTAGTTTTCTTTTTAACTTTTTAGAGTCAACAATTTTGACGTCGAATTTTCTTGTCAATTATAATTCAAAAGGAAAAATTAGACAGTGGAGATAAAAAAGTTTGGGATAATTTTCATTTTCCGCGTTCTTGGTAAGTCATATATATTTGTAGTTTGTTTACTGGTAATTTTACTTTAAAGAAAAATTAGGAATCAGCCACAAAATAACCGGTCACATAACAAAAACGACGATCCCTTCAAATTTGGTGGAAACATATAAAAAAAAACAAGTTTGCTATTTTTTCTCTTCGAATTGGAATCCCAACAACAAAAATTTTATTCTTCGAAACTGAAAGGATGTTGATCCCAATATATTTGGTCTAAACATGTACAAAATCAGATTTTCTAAATTTTTCTTCAAATTGGAACCACAACAAAAATTATATTTTTCCAAATAGAATGGTTGTTGCTAATACGGATAATTGATATTTCGGTTACGGTGTTGATAAAAATAATTTCTTGTAGAACCATTAAGAAATTATTACAGAACACAAATTTTCTTGTCTTTGAATTTTCGTAATGGGATTTCCTACTTTTACAAACAATACGTGGTTGAAGAGTTTTCGAATTCGTATTTAGATTAAGGATATAAAACAATAAGTTTGCATAAGGTTAACATGAAATCTATCGTAGAACATTTAAATTGGATATGTTGAAAATTTTCCAGGTCCGACTCCTGGCAGCTGAAATTTAGTTTTCTTTTTAACTTTTTAGGGTCAACAAATTTGACGTCGAATTTTTTTGTCAATTATAATTCAAAAGGAAAAATTAGACAGTGGAGATAAGTTTCGTTTTCCTCGTTCTTGGTAAGTCATATATCTGTAGTTTGTTTTCTGGTAATTTTACTTTAAAGAAAAATTAGGAATAAGCCACAAAATAACCGGTCACATAACAAAAACGGTAAACCCTTCATATTTGGTTGAAACATATACAAAATCAGTTTTGCTATTTTTTCTCTTCTAATTAGAATCCCAAAAAAAAAAAATTATTCTTCGAAACTGAAAGGATGTTGTTAATGCATAGAATTGATATTTCGGTTACAGCGTTGATAAAAAGAATTTCTCGTAGAACCATTAAAAAATTAATGCAGAACACAAATTTTCATGTATTTAAATTTTTGTATCGAAATTTCCTATTTTTTAAAACTATAGGTTATTGATGTGTTTTTCGAATTCGTATTTAGATTAGAGATATAAAATAATTAGTTTGCATATGGTTAACATAAAATCCTTTGTAGCACAAATAAATTGGATATGTTGTTAATTTTCAAGATTCGACTCCTGGCAGCGAAAATTACGTTTTACTTTTTTAACTTTTTGCGGAAAACAATTTTGACGTCTAATTTTTTTGACAATGTTAATTCAAAAGGTAAAATTACAAAGTAGAGATAAAGAAGTTTGGGATGGTTCCGTTTTACTCGTTCTTGGGAAGTCGTATATTTATAGTTTTATTATTGGTAATTTAACTTTAAAAAACTTTGGATTTAGCCACAAAATAACAGGTCAGATTGCAAAAACGGCGATCCCAATATATTTGGTCTAAACATGTACAAAATTAGATTTTCTAATTTTTTCTTTAAATTGGAACCACAACAAAAAATTTATTTTTCGAAATAGAATAGTTGTTGCTAATACGGATAATTGATATTTCGGTTACGGCGTTGATAAAAATAATTTCTTGTAGAACCATTAAGAAATTAATGCAGAACACAAATTTTCTTTTCTTTGAATTTTCGTAATGGCATTTCCTACTTTTTCAAACTTTACGTGGTTGAAGAGTTTTCGAATTCGTATTTAGATTATAGATGTAAAACAATAAGTTTGTATAACGTTAACACAAAATCTGTCGTAGAACATATAAACTGGATATGTTGAAAATTTTCTAGGTTCGACTCCAGGCAGCTGAAATTTAGTTTTGTTTTTAACTTTTTGGGGTCAACAATTTTTACGTCAAATTTTTTTGTCAATTATAATTCAAAAGGAAAATTTGACAATGGAGATAAAGAAGTTTGGGATAAGTTTTTTGTTTTCCTCGTTCTTGGTAAGTCATATATCTGTAGCATGTTTACTGGTAATTTTACTTTAAAGAAAAATTAGGAATCAACCACAAAATAACCGGTCACATAACAAAAACGGCGAACACTTAATATTTGGTTGAAAAATATACAAAATCAGCTTTGCTATTTTTTCTCTTCGAATTGGAATCCCAAAAACAAAAATTTTATTCTTCGAAACTAAAAGGATGTTGTTAATGCTGAGAATTGATATTTCGGTTACAGCGTTGATAAAAAGAATTTCTCGTAGAACCATTAAAAAATTAATGCTGAACACAAATTTACATGTATTTAAATTTTTGTATCGAAATTTCCAATTTTTTATAACTATAGGTTATTGATGGGTTTTTCGAATTCGTATTTAGATTAGAGATATAAAATAATTAGTTTGCATAAGGTTAACACAAAATCCGTTGTAGCACATATAAATTGGATATGTTGTTAATTTTCAAGATTCGACTCTTGGCAGCGAAAATTACATTTTATTTTTTTAACTTTTTGCGGAAAACAATTTTGACGTCGAATTTTTTTGTCAATGTTAATTCAAAAGGTAAAATTAGAAAGTAGAGATAAAGAAGTTTGGGATGGTTCCATTTTAATCGTTCTTGGGAAGTCGTATATTTATAGTTTTATTATTGGTAATTTAACTTTAAAAAACTTTGGATTTAGCCACAAAATAACAGGTCTGATTGCAAAAACGGTGATCCCAATATATTTGGTCTAAACATTTACAAAATCAGATTTTCTAAATTTTTCTTCAAAATTGGAACCACGACAAAAATTTTATTTTTCCAAATAGAATGGTTGTTGCTAATACGGATAATTGATATTTCGGTTAAGGCGTTGATAAAAATAATTTTTCGTAAAACCATTAAGAAATTATTACAGAACACAAATTTTCTTGTCTTTGAATTTTTTAATAGGATTTCCTACTTTTACGAACTATACGTGGTTGAAGAGTTTTCGAATTCGTATTTAGATTATGGATATAAAACAATAAGTTTGCATAAGGTTAACACAAAATCAGTCGTAGAACATATAAACTGGATATGTTGAAAATTTTCCAGGTTCGACTCCTGGCAGTTGAAATTTAGTTTTCTTTTTAACTTTTTAGAGTCAACAATTTGACGTCGAATTTTTTTGTCAATTATAATTCAAAAGAAAAAATTAGACAATGGAGATAAAAAAGTTTGGGATAATTTTCATTTTTTGCGTTCTTGGTAAGTCATATATATTTGTAGTTTGTTTACTGGTAATTTTACTTTAAAGAAAAATTAGGAATCATCCACAAAATAACCGGTCACATAACAAAAGGGACGATCCCTTCAAATTTGGTTGAAACATATACAAAAACAGGTTTGCTATTTTTTTCTCTCGAATTAGAATCCCAACAACAAAAATTTTATTCTTCGAAACTAAAAGGATGTTGATCCCAATATATTTGGTGTAAACATGTATAAAATCAGATTTTCTAAATTTTTCTTCAAATTGGAACCACAACAAAAATTATATTTTTCCAAATAGAATGGTTGTTGCTAATACGGATAATTGATATTTCGGTTACGGCATTGATAAAAATAATTTCTCGTAGAACCATTAAGAAATTATTACAGAACACAAATTTTCTTATCTTTGAATTTTCGTTATGGGATTTCCTACTTTCACAAACAATACACGTTTTGTAGAGTTTTCGAATTCGTATTTAGATTATGGATATAAAATAATAAGTTTCCATAAGGTTAACACGAAATCTGTCGTAGAAAACATATAAATTGGATATGTTGAAAATTTTTCAGGTTCGACTCCTGGCAGCTGAAATTTAGTTTTCTTTTTAACTTTTTAGGGTCAACAAATTTGACGTCGAATTTTTTTGTCAGTTATAATTCAAAAGGAAAAATTAGACAATGGAGATAAAAAAGTTTGGGATAATTTTCATTTTTTGCGTTCTTGGTAAGTCATATATATTTGTAGTTTGTTTACTGGTAATTTTACTTTAAAGAAAAATTAGGAATCATCCACAAAATAACCGGTCACATAACAGAAGGGACGATCCCTTCAAATTTGGTTGAAATATATACAAAAACAGGTTTGCTATTTTTTTCTCTCAAATTAAAATCCCAACAACAAAAATTTTATTCTTCGAAACTAAAAGGATGTTGATCCCAATATATTTGGTGTAAACACGTATAAAATCAGATTTTCTAAATTTTTCTTCAAATTGGAACCACAACAAAAATTATATTTTTCCAAATAGAATGGTTGTTGCTAATACGGATAATTGATATTTCGGTTACGGCATTGATAAAAATAATTTCTCGTAGATCCATTAAGAAATTATTACAGAACACAAATTTTCTTATCTTTGAATTTTCGTAATGGGATTTCCTACTTTTACAAACAATACACGTTTGTAGAGTTTTCGAATTCGTATTTAGATTATGGATATAAAATAATAAGTTTCCATAAGGTTAACACGAAATCTGTCGTAGAAAACATATAAACTAGATATGTTGAAAATTTTTCAGGTTCGACTCCTGGCAGCTGAAATTTAGTTTTCTTTTTAACTTTTTAGGGTCAACAAATTTGACGTCGAATTTTTTTGTCAATTATAATTCAAAAGGAAAAATTAGACAGTGGAGATAAAGAAGTTTGGGATAAGTTTCGTTTTCCTCGTTCTTGGTAAGTCATATATCTGTAGTTTGTTTTCTGGTAATTTTACTTTAAAGAAAAATTTGGAATCAGCCACAAAACAACCGATCACATAACAAAAACGGCGAACCCTTCATATTTGGTTGAAACATATACAAAATCAGTTTTGCTATGTTTTCTCTTCTAATTGGAATCCCAAAAACAAAAAATTTATTCTTCGAAACTGAAAGGATGTTGTTAATGCAGAAAATTGATATGTTGGTTACAGCGTTGATAAAAAGAATTTCTCGTAGAACCATTAAAAAATTAATGCAGAACACAAATTTTCATGTATTTAAATTTTTGTTTCGAAATTTCCTGTTTTTTAAAACTAGAGGTTATTGATGTGTTTTTCGAATTCGTATTTAGATTAGAGATATAAAATAATTAGTTTTCATAATGTTAACACAAAATCCGTTGTAGCACATATAAATTGGATATGTAGTTAATTTTCAAGATTCGACTCTTGGCAGCGAAAATTACGTTTTATTTTTTAACTTTTTGCGGAAAACAATTTTGACGTCGAATTTTTTTGTCAATGTTAATTCAAAAGGTAAAATTAGAAAGTAGAGATAAAGAAGTTTGGGATGGTTCCATTTTAATCGTTCTTGGGAAGTCGTATATTTATAGTTTTATTATTGGTAATTTAACTTTAAAAAACTTTGGATTTAGCCACAAAATAACAGGTCTGATTGCAAAAACGGTGATCCCAATATATTTGGTCTAAACATTTACAAAATCAGATTTTCTAAATTTTTCTTCAAAATTGGAACCACGACAAAAATTTTATTTTTCCAAATAGAATGGTTGTTGCTAATACGGATAATTGATATTTCGGTTAAGGCGTTGATAAAAATAATTTTTCGTAAAACCATTAAGAAATTATTACAGAACACAAATTTTCTTGTCTTTGAATTTTTTAATAGGATTTCCTACTTTTACGAACTATACGTGGTTGAAGAGTTTTCGAATTCGTATTTAGATTATGGATATAAAACAATAAGTTTGCATAATGTTAACACAAAATCTGTCGTAGAACATATAAACTGGATATGTTGAAAATTTTCCAGGTTCGACTCCTGGCAGTTGAAATTTAGTTTTCTTTTTAACTTTTTAGAGTCAACAATTTGACGTCGAATTTTTTTGTCAATTATAATTCAAAAGAAAAAATTAGACAATGGAGATAAAAAAGTTTGGGATAATTTTCATTTTTTGCGTTCTTGGTAAGTCATATATATTTGTAGTTTGTTTACTGGTAATTTTACTTTAAAGAAAAATTAGGAATCATCCACAAAATAACCGGTCACATAACAAAAGGGACGATCCCTTCAAATTTGGTTGAAACATATACAAAAACAGGTTTGCTATTTTTTTCTCTCGAATTAGAATCCCAACAACAAAAATTTTATTCTTCGAAACTAAAAGGATGTTGATCCCAATATATTTGGTGTAAACATGTATAAAATCAGATTTTCTAAATTTTTCTTCAAATTGGAACCACAACAAAAATTATATTTTTCCAAATAGAATGGTTGTTGCTAATACGGATAATTGATATTTCGGTTACGGCATTGATAAAAATAATTTCTCGTAGAACCATTAAGAAATTATTACAGAACACAAATTTTCTTATCTTTGAATTTTCGTAATGGGATTTCCTACTTTCACAAACAATACACGTTTGTAGAGTTTTCGAATTCGTATTTAGATTATGGATATAAAATAATAAGTTTCCATAAGGTTAACACGAAATCTGTCGTAGAAAACATATAAATTGGATATGTTGAAAATTTTTCAGGTTCGACTCCTGGCAGCTGAAATTTAGTTTTCTTTTTAACTTTTTAGGGTCAACAAATTTGACGTCGAATTTTTTTGTCAGTTATAATTCAAAAGGAAAAATTAGACAATGGAGATAAAAAAAGTTTGGGATAATTTTCATTTTTTGCGTTCTTGGTAAGTCATATATATTTGTAGTTTGTTTACTGGTAATTTTACTTTAAAGAAAAATTAGGAATCATCCACAAAATAACCGGTCACATAACAGAAGGGACAATCCCTTCAAATTTGGTTGAAATATATACAAAAACAGGTTTGCTATTTTTTTCTCTCAAATTAAAATCCCAACAACAAAAATTTTATTCTTCGAAACTAAAAGGATGTTGATCCCAATATATTTGGTGTAAACACGTATAAAATCAGATTTTCTAAATTTTTCTTCAAATTGGAACCACAACAAAAATTATATTTTTCCAAATAGAATGGTTGTTTCTAATACGGATAATTGATATTTCGGTTACGGCATTGATAAAAATAATTTCTCGTAGATCCATTAAGAAATTATTACAGAACACAAATTTTCTTATCTTTGAATTTTCGTAATGGGATTTCCTACTTTTACAAACAATACACGTTTGTAGAGTTTTCGAATTCGTATTTAGATTATGGATATAAAATAATAAGTTTCCATAAGGTTAACACGAAATCTGTCGTAGAAAACATATAAACTAGATATGTTGAAAATTTTTCAGGTTCGACTCCTGGCAGCTGAAATTTAGTTTTCTTTTTAACTTTTTAGGGTCAACAAATTTGACGTCGAATTTTTTTGTCAATTATAATTCAAAAGGAAAAATTAGACAGTGGAGATAAAGAAGTTTGGGATAAGTTTCGTTTTCCTCGTTCTTGGTAAGTCATATATCTGTAGTTTGTTTTCTGGTAATTTTACTTTAAAGAAAAATTTGGAATCAGCCACAAAACAACCGATCACATAACAAAAACGGCGAACCCTTCATATTTGGTTGAAACATATACAAAATCAGTTTTGCTATGTTTTCTCTTCTAATTGGAATCCCAAAAACAAAAAATTTATTCTTCGAAACTGAAAGGATGTTGTTAATGCAGAAAATTGATATGTTGGTTACAGCGTTGATAAAAAGAATTTCTCGTAGAACCATTAAAAAATTAATGCAGAACACAAATTTTCATGTATTTAAATTTTTGTTTCGAAATTTCCTGTTTTTTAAAACTATAGGTTATTGATGTGTTTTTCGAATTCGTATTTAGATTAGAGATATAAAATAATTAGTTTTCATAATGTTAACACAAAATCCGTTGTAGCACATATAAATTGGATATGTTGTTAATTTTCTAGATTCGACTCCTGGCAGCGAAAATTACGTTTTATTTTTTAACTTTTTGCGGAAAACAATTTTGACGTCGAATTTTTTTGTCAATATTAATTCAAAAGGTATAATTACAAAGTAGAGATAAAGAAGTTTGGGATGGTTCTGTTTTACTCGATCTTTGGAAGTCGTATATTTATAGTTTTATTATTGGTAATTTAACTTTAAAAAACATTGGATTTAGCCACAAAATAACAGGTCAGATTGCAAAAACGGCGATCCCAATATATTTGGTCTAAACATATACAAGTTCAGATTTTCTAATTTTTTCTTCAAATTGGAACCACAACAAATTTTTTTTTTTCGAAATAGAATAGTTGTTGCTAATACGGATAATTGATATTTCGGTTACGGCGTTGATAAAAATAAATTCTCGTAGAACCATTAAGAAATTATTGTAGAACACAAATTTTCTTGTCTTTGAATTTTCGTAATGGGATTTCCTACTTTTACAAACTATACATGGTTGAAGAGTTTTCGAATTTGTATTTAGATTATAGATATAAAACAATAAGTTTGCATAAAGTTAACACAAAATCTGTCGTAGAACATATAAACTGGATATGTTGAAAATTTTCCAGGTTCGACTCCTGGCTGCTGAAATTTAGTTTTCTTTTTAACTTTTTAGAGTCAACAATTTTGACGTCGAATTTTTTTGTCAATTATAATTCCAAAGGAAAAAATTAGAAAGTGGAGATAAAGAAGTTTGATATAAGTTTCGTTTTCCTCGTTCTTGATAAGTTATATATCTGTAATTTGTTTACTAGTAATTTTACTTTTAAAAAAAATCAGGAATCAGCCACAAAATCACCGGTCACATCACAAAATCGGCGATCCCTTCATATTTGGTTGAAACATAAACAAAATCGGCTTTGCTATTTTTTCTCTTCGAACAACAAAAATTTTATTTTTCGAAACCAAAAGGATGTTGTTAATGCGGAGAATTGATATTTCGGTTACACCATTGACAAAAAGAATTTCTCGTAGAACCATTAAAAAATTAATGCAGAACACTAATTTTTTTGTATTTAAAATTTCGTATCGAAATTTCCTATTTTTTAAAACTATAGGTTATTGAAGTGTTTTTCGAATTCGTATTTAGATTCGAGATATAAAATAATTAGTTTTCATAATGTTAACACAAAATCCGTTGTAGTACATATAAATTGGATATGTTTATAATTTTCCATTTTCGACTCCTGGGAGAGGAAATTACGTTTCATTTTTTAACTTTTTGCGCTAAACAATTTTGACGTTGAATTTTTTTGTCAATGTTAATTGAAAAGGTAAAATAAGAAAGTAGAGATAATGAAGTTTGGATGGTTCCGTTTTACTCGTTCTTGGGAAGTCGTACATTTATAGTTTTATCACTGGTAATTTAACTTTAAAAAAAATTAGGAATTAGCCACAAAATAACAGGTCAGATTGCACAAATGGCGATCCCAATATATTTGGTCTAAATATGTACAAAATCAGATTTTCCATTTTTTTCTTCAAATTGGAACCACAACAAAAAATTTATTTTTGGAAACAGAAAGGTTGTTTTTAATACGGATAATTGATATTTCGGTTACGGCGTTGATAAAAAGAATTACTCGTAGAACCATTAAGAAATTAATGCAGAACACATATTTTCTTGTCTTTGAATTTTCGTAATGGGATTTCCTACTTTTTCAAACTATACGTGGTTGAAGAGTTTTCGAATTCGTATTTAGATTATAGATGTAAAACAATAATTTTGCATAAGGTTGACACAAAATCTGTTGTTGAACATATAAACCGGATATGTTGAATATTTTCTAGGTTTGACTCCTGTCAGCTGAAATTTAGTTTTCTTTTTAACTTTTTAGAGTCAACAATTTTGACGTCGAATTTTTTTGTCAATTATAATTCAAAAGGAAAAATTAGAAATTGGAGATAAAGAATTTTGGGATAAGGTTCGTTTTCCTCGTTCTATATAAGTCATATATCTGTAGTTTGTTTACTGATAATTTTACTTTTAAAAAAATTAGGAATCAGCCCCAAAATGGTGGTCACATAACATAAACAGCGATACCTTCATACTTGGTTGAAACATATACAAAATAACCTTCGCTCTTTTTTCTCTTCGAATTGGAATCCCAACAAAAAAAAATTTTATTTTTCGAAACAGAAAGGATGTTTTTAATGCGGAGAATTGATATTTCGGTTACAGCGTTGAAAAAAAGATTTCTCGTAGAACCATTAAAAAATTAATGCAGAACACAAATTTTCTTGTATTTAAATTTTCGTATCGAAATTTCCTATTTTTTAAAACTATAGGTTATTGAAGTGGTTTTTGAATTCGTATTTAGATTAGAGATACAAAATAATTAGTTTGCATAATGTTAACACAAAATCCGTTGTAGCACATATAAATTGGATATGTTGATAATTTTCTAGTTTCGACTCCTGGGAGCGGAAATTACGTTTCATTTTTTAACTTTTTGCGTTAAACAATTTTGACGTCGAATTTTTTTTCTCAATGTTAATTCAAAAGGTAAATAAGAAAGTAGAGATAATGAAGTTTGGATGGTTCCGTTTTACTAGTTCTTGGGAAGTCGTCCTTTTATAGTTTTATCACTGGTAATTTAACTTAAAAAAAATTAGAAATTAGCCACAAAATAACAGGTCAGATTGCAAAAACAGCGATCCCAATATATTTGGTCTAAACATGGAGAAAATAAGATTTTCCATTTTTTTCTTCAAATTGAAACCACAACAAAAAATTTATTTTTCGAAACAGAAAGGATGTTGTTAATACGGAGAATTGATATTTCGGTTAAGGCGTTGATAAAAAGAATTTCTCGTAGAACCATTAAGAAATTAATGCAGAACACACACTTTCTTTTCTTTGAATTTTCGTAATGGCATTTCCTACTTTTTCAAACTATACGTGGTTGAAGCGTTTTCGAATTCGTATTTAGATTATACATGTAAAGCAATAAGTTTGCATAAGTTTAACACAAAATCTGTTGTAGAACATATAAACCGGATATGTTGAAAATTTTCCAGGTTCGACTCCTGGCAGCTGAAGTTTTCTTTTTAACTTTTTAGGGTTAACAATTTTGACGTCGAATTTTTTTTGTCAATTATAATTCAAAAGGAAAAATTAGAAAGTGGAGATAAAGAAGTTTGGGATAAATTTAGTTTTTCTCATTCTTGATAAGTCATATATCTGTAGATTGTATACTGGTAATTTTACTTTAAAAAGAATTAGGAATCAGCCACAAAATCCCCGGTCACATAACAAAAACGGCGATCCCTTCATATTTGGTTGAAACATATACAAAATCAGCTTTGCTATTTTTTTTCTCTTCGAATTGGAATCCCAACAACAAAAATTTTATTTTTCGAAACAGGAAGGATGTTGTTAATGCGGAGAATTGATATTCCGGTTACAGCGTTGATAAAAAGAATTTCTCGTAGAACCATTAAAAAATTAATGCAGAACAAAAAATTTCTTGCATTTAAATTTTCGTATCGAAATTTCCTATTTTTTAAAACTATAGGTTATTGAAGTGTTTTTTGAATTCGTATTTAGATTAGAGATATAAAATAATTAGTTTGCATAATGTTAACCCAAAATCCGTTGTAGCACATATAAATTGGATATGTTGATAATTTTCCAAATTCGACTCCTGGCAGCGGAAACTACGTTTTATTTTTTAACTTTTTGCGGTAAACAATTTTGACGTCGAATTCTTTTGGCAATGTTAATTCAAAAGTTAAAATAAGAAAGTAGAGATAAAGAAGTTTGGGATGGTTCCGTTTTACTCGTTCTTGGGAAGTCGTATATTTATAGTTTTATCACTGGTAATTTAACTTTAAAAAAATTAGGAATTAGCCACAAAATAACAGGTCAGATTGCAAAAATGGCGATCCCAATATATTTGGTCTAAACATGGAGAAAATAAGATTTTCCATTTTTTCTTCAAATTGGAACCACAACAAAAAATTTATTTTTTCGAAACACAAAGGATGTTGTTAATACGGAGAATTGATATTTCGGTTACGGCGTTGATAAAAAGAATTTCTCGTAGAACCATTAAGAAATTTGTAGCAGGCCGAACATAAATGCCCGCGTATGTATGGGCCATACCTGGACCATATCACATACGGATCCCGCGCTCGGCGCTCCACCGACAGTCACCATCGTCATCTCTCCTGCCCCAGGCTCGGCGGGAGGCGAATCCACGCTCGGTTACTGTCTTCGGCGAAATTCCTTACGACGTGTCCTCCCCCATCGGTCACGTGCCAGGTTCGGCAAGACACGTGCTCGGCCACCCGCGGAGAAAGGCTGCTGCCGACGTGGGCTGGCTGCTGAGTCACACGTCTTCCCATGTGCATAAGCGGTTATAACGGAAGATGATCATGGGCGCACATGGATGTGCCAGCTCAGCCCTGAAAACGGTTATCAGATCTGTTTCACGATGTCACTGTGACGTCACCTAGCTCGTGGAAGGCATGCGATTGTACTTGGAGAGCAAGCCAGGAAGGCCCTATAAATATCCAGTGATGGTAACCCTAAAGAGGTACATGCTACTTGATACTTACACATATACACTCTCCAGTCTTCTGCTTCCTCTCTCTGCACAATACTTATCCTCTCGCCGGAGGGCCTTGCCGGGACAACCCCCGGTCAGGTCTTAGTCGTGCGCTCCCTGTGTAGGCTAGGAGAAGAAGGCTCCACAACCATCGAACCACCAGCGGAGGAACGGGGATCAAGGATCGTGGGCCACACAATTGGTGAACCCGACGTGAAACGCTTCTGATTCAAACGGCTCTCACATCTTCCAGACCCCCTCACTTTCCTTCTTCAAACAACAACCAAACTACTAACCATGGGCAGAGAAACGACGGACGTAACTATCTCAGGGGCCAAAGACGCTAGCGGAAACGTCATCCCCACAACACCCCATGAGAGGCATATATCCATGTCCCTCGCCCCTGGATCCAGTCTTTCACCAGTTTTGGACGACGTGACGGCGGCCTATATCCGTCTACTACAGCGTCGCGACGACGAACACGACGACGAACTGGCCGCATTAAGGGCAGAGGTGGCCTAAATGAAGCAACGTATGCAGCAAGATGCTACCCCTGCCGCATCAAGATCTGGCAGAGGCGGGGGTAGGGGAAGACAAACACCACCTCCACCACCGCCACCACCACCACTATAAGGGCATCAGAACGAGGGAGGCCAACAAGGATCCGTGAAAGACCGCCTAGGCTTCACCCCAGCACCAGGCTTCGACGCCAGAGAAATAATCCTCTACAAGCAACCCACCGCATCCGGAACACATCGTTCTAGAAGCCATCACGAGCGAACTAGGACGAGGGATACCGAGTCATTTACAAGTACGTACTCGACTGGTCGTGCGGAGTTCTCTCGCACAACGGTCTCGCACCATAGCCGAGATTCCGCATGGTCCAGACCCCATGTCTCTGAACGTCTAGGGAACATTCTGCCTGAGAACCCAGACGACGAACACCATGCACGGTGAAACGGGAAGGGCGTACGCACCGAGGGTGCGAACGATGACAACAAAATCCGCTGTAACAAGAACAAAACCATCGACGGCCCATGCCAAACAACGACAGACCTTCGAGACAAGCTTCGGCGTAGGGACGCCGAGAAGGCATCAGCAAAGGAGAACAAGGAAAGGGATTCCAAGAGATCAAAGACGGACGAGCACGGCAAACTGCCGCGCCCAGGATTCGAAAGACAACTGAAGGATCTCGGCGTTTCTCCCTTCACCTCCCACATCATCAACACACCGCCGGAATCCACTTTTCATCTACCCAAATTCACGAAGTTCGACCCGGCGACCTGCGAAGCTTACACTCACCTAGTCCACTTCCGGTAGACCATTGAGCTCTGCACACTAAAGGATCTAAAGGATGAAGTAAAATGTAAGGCGTTCCCGTCCAGCCTCGGCTCCCTAGGACTCCAGTGGTTCAACAAGTTGCCCGCTGGATCCATACGGAACCTGGCCGACCTTGAACGCGCCTTCAACACATGCTTCATTGTAGACACCCCAATTTGGCCTAACGATTATTTCAAGTCCCACCTTGGGACCATCCCGATGATGAAATGGATACAGTGATTGCTGATTGCCTTCTTGAGAACCTTAGGACTTTCGGTAAGAACTTTGAGCCACTTAGAGGACCCAATCCAGAGCCATATAGCCTCTCAGACAGAAAATACAGAAGCCTAGGAGAATCCATCTGTTGGCCGTAACATCGATCTCACGGCCTTAACATCATTTCCTCACCCGAGCAACCTGTTGCTTGAAAATCTCCCTAAGAGATCAATCCCTCGGCCGCAAGATCTATCCTTCGGCCGCAACATCGTTTCCTCGGCCGCTGGATCGTCAAATCCATTCCTCAGCCGTAAGATCAATTCCTCGGCCGTAAGATCGATTCCTTGGCCACCAGATCGTCGTTTTCCAGAATTCTGGAATGTTCTGTCAGTCATTTGATCGACGCACCAAAACCCTAGCAGCCTTTTTCCGATGCGTTCGGGCTACGAAATAGATCGCGTCTAGAGATCTTTGAACCCTAGAATTCCTTTTTGATTCACGCCATTTGATTGGCCGGAGTGAGTCATCCCTATGCCTATATAAAGAGGCCTTAGGGTTCTGAAATTAACATTCAATTCCTCCATCTCATACCTCCAAGCTTTGCAGAAATCATCTCACATACTCCCTCTATAGAAGCCCTAACCTTCCGAAGGCAGCCGCATCCCGAACGATCAAACCCCGAAGTACAAACCCTAACCCTAGGGTTTTCGAGAAGTAAATCAGTCAATCCCTTCTAATCCGAAGCAATCAAGCAACTGAGGGATCAAGGTGGTGAGGCCCAGGGGCCTATGGTTTGATCTCTTTTACGTTTTTATGTATTAATCATAGTGTTTTAATTATCTGTTAAATATCTGTTCTGGTGTGAGGAAGAACATCGGTTGGGGGATCAATCCTTCGGCCGATATATCAATCCAGTGGGATCCCTCGGCCGTGAAATCCATTCACCGGCCGAGCGATCGATTTTCCTGGGACAGCCTGTCTGTTTTGTTTATTTCTGATGCATGCTTTCAATTACAGTCCTGGCTCACCTTATTCACTGTTAAAGGCTTAATTAAACAGACTATGTGTTAGAGTTGAATAAAGCATGTACATGTCTTATGTTGAATAACTATGGGCCAGTCACACGACTGGGCAGAGAGGGGTGCCTAACACCTTCCCCTTACTGTACTTTTGGCTCCCGTACCCAGAATCTCTATCTATTTTCCTAGTTTTAATAAACTAGGTGGCGACTCTATTTTGATGATAACCACTATCGTGTGGCGATGTTCCTAGCCATGGGAATGTCCATGATTTTGGTTTATGAAGCAAGCAACCAATCTAGCAATCCATGATCAATCTGTATGGCGATGCCCCGTTTGGGAGGTGTCTACAGTTTTTGGCGACTCTGCTGGGGAATATGAGAGCCATAACCAGAAAGTTCAACATAAGACATATACATGCCTTGTTTAATTCACTTATCATATGCATCGAGCGGGCAACCCGTTGAGCTCACCTGATATCCCGGCATGACACGGGCTATGATGGGGGTTCCAGCAAACTCCACAGTCACTCGTACCTAGTGGTATATCAAAAAGGGAATCACCCAATCACCACCTATGATGGGCTGGTGAAAAGATTGGTGCCCTTTGACAACGGAGCACCCTGAGACTACCAAAACCTTGCATGTATTAGAAAGCCATAGAACTTATCAAACTAAGACAGGAACCTACAGGCTAGGAACCTACTTGCATTTTGCTTCCAAGTTCTTCCTCACACCTTGTATCTTATGTTGTTGTAATATCATTTTCTGTGCAGAAGGGTTGGGGCATGAACTAAGAGCCCTAACTCTAAGTCTTTATAGCTAAGCACTGAAGCATAGCATTGCCTGCAATGTATGTTTTTAGTAAGTTGAAAGCACCACTGCTTATTTCTCACTCCCATTTTGCTTGAAGCACCGCGAAGCATGGATTTCTAGAACAAAATCAAACATCAAAAAAAAAAAAAAAAGAGAAGCCGCCCCGTCGGCAATTGAACTGAGGTTACTCTAGCAATCTCTGCCTTGCAAGGCTAAAGGAAAGTGGGAGTGTGAGGTAGTAGAGCATATTATGGATGATTGTATGCAAAATTAAGGATATTATGGATAGAACTTGCAGTAGCACTCATTTCTCGATGAATGATTCAACTTAGGACTTTGATTCCTATTTCCAAATCGGCATAGCAACCCATCTTTCAAAATTCAAAATTTTGAGCATGCTTACCTCAGCGAGCTGGTAAAATTTAGGAGGTTGTCAATGTGCTAGCAAATAATCAGGTGGATTTCAATTACCTCAATCACGTTTTGAATCTTCCCTAACCAAGAATTAAAAGAACTTTCAAAACTTTTTGCAATACCTAGTCTAATGACAAGTTTTTCTAAAACATTCAAATAGCCGCTAGCACAGCGATGGACTCCGAGTCTACTTTCTGTTGTAGTCATATGCTCAACCTTTTCGGTTTATCTCATAATATGGATTGGCTTGGAAGTGGGATCTTAAGTGGCAGCAACGAGTCTTAAGAATCATCCATATCAAAAATAGTTGGCTATCTATAATATCCGACAAACTCATGCATACAAACGAATTGCTATGCATGACTCATCCATAATCTGTGAAGGTAGCTATGGTGCTTTGTATATCATTTTGCTTGCCTCTTTCTAACTATGCAGGGGCCAAACCAAGAGAGGAATCCATCACCCTCATTTCTTCTTATACCACATTGCATGATCACGTGTCAACATCGATTATCATTTGGTTAAGCCACCCCATCATGCTAGATTTGCATTTTAAGGGCAATAAGTGTGTTTGATGTGTGCATTGCATAGACACTTGATTTTGGACATCTCAACCTGAGCGTAGCTAAGTTCTTGCTTTTCCTAAATTTTGGGTTTGGTCTTAGACGTGACAGCAATGGCTGACAAGAAGATTGAAGCTCTGGCTGCTAAAGTTAATGTATTGGCTGAATTAGTGGCTGCCCTAGCCACCATTGTTCACAGTTTGCAAAGAAGTCTTCCACCAGCTCCACCTCCACCTCCCCCTACTAGATGGACGGAAAAGGCAGCTCAGAAAGAAACTTATCCCGCTAAGGACAACCAAATTGAAATGGTGGTGAATGATCTGCAGCAGCAACATGAAAATCAACTTCTTCTCAATACCATCGATCTAAACCAGGAATCTCTCAAAGAGAAAAACAGCTGTAAGATGAACATAAGCAACAGTAATATTAAAATGGTGGGATCCCATCTCGACCGTAGGCAAAAGAGAAACTTTATTCCTCTTAGAATGAACTTGGTGTGGGCTACCTGCCCGAAAAACAAAAATGTTTTGCTTTATAATTTTCCCGCCGCTTTGAAGAAAAAATACACCGTTTGAAGAGTCGCCACCCGGATTTGCGGTATATCACCCGAGAAACCGTATTGTTTGGAAAACCGGTTGATTTGAATTGAAAACCAGAGATCGTTTTGAGGGTTCGAAAGCCATGTTACGAGGGGGGAAGGGTTTTACGGCACCCCCCTCGCCCGATTCGAAATCGGTCTCTACTAAACGTTTGTGGGATTTTTTCAAAGGGATTTTGTTTCATTAGAGCATTTAGCAAGTATCCACAATTATAACAGGTAAGAAGTGCATGCATGTGCAGTTGTACAGGGGGAAGTGAAATGATGGAGTAACGGTGAGCAAATGCATGAATGACAGAAAATCGGAAACTGCCACTGACTTCACTCTCGAGCACTCGAGATCAGTCCCGAGCGCTTGGGAGTTCTGACACCCAACCTGCAAGCTTTGTTAGCATCGACAGAATACAATGCTAAAATAGGAACTGAAAAGCTGCTATATACATTACTGGCTCAGCAGAGGATTTGAAAGACTAGGATGAACCCTCAATCTTTCAGACCTTGCATCCCTGCCTTAACAAGACTAAATCTACAAATTTAAAAGAACAACAGGCCACACTTATGCATGCAGAGACCAGATAAC
This sequence comes from Rhododendron griersonianum, assembly GCA_018127125.1. Taxonomy (NCBI): domain Eukaryota; kingdom Viridiplantae; phylum Streptophyta; class Magnoliopsida; order Ericales; family Ericaceae; genus Rhododendron; species Rhododendron griersonianum. The sequence continues at coordinate 24,825,604 of CM030796.1, read as the reverse complement.
ACAGCAGACTGGAAAATGGGAAGCAATGGCATGCATGCACTCCCGAGCGCTCTGGAATGGTTCGGAGCGCTTGGGAGTGAGCTGCATGTCAGCTTACTCTCAAACAGGAAATAGTACCATTTTGACATGCAAAGGCCCTTGTTTTGATATTTCCCAAGAGGAGAACCTCTTTTAACTTTGAAAGAGAGAAACCTTGTTCGCACATGAAAACTTGTGAGAAAATGTTTATGTTTTTAGGGGAAAACCATTTTCTGTGCATGCATGCCAAAATGAAACCAATTCTTTTAATATTACACTTCATCCTCAACCTACTGTGTAACAAAAGACCATACATGAAACTGGGAACAGTCCCGAGCGCTCTGGAATACTCTCGAGCGCTTGGGAGTGTTTCCAGTAGGGGTTTTATGAAAACATTTTTTTGTGCCCCATTGCTCTTGTTCTTACACTAGGGTCTCCCAACCATGCACCCAGTATTGAAGACTGGGTCAGGCCCCCCTCAGAAGGGAAGAACAGCCCTTTTGGTTGAGATCAAAGGTGAAAGTTTCTACCTTTTCCTTGAACTTTTGCTCCTTGGAATGACTTTGAAATGTGGGTGAAGAGAGGAGAGTGCAAGAGATCAGAAGAGTGTTCTTGGTTTCTTGCCCTTTTCCTTGGTGATTTCTAAAACCTTTGGAGTTTGGAAATAGAGTTTGGAGGTTTTTGGTCTTTAGCTTAGAGAGAGAAAGAAAGCAGAGAGTAAGGATTCTTTGGGATGAAAATTTCGTCCTCCCTCTCAGCTGAAACCAGTCATATTTATAGGCCAAGATCTCAAATGGTTTTTGAAATCAAATGGTTTTGATAAAACATTTTTTTAATAGGAAAATCTTTGGCCTGAATATCTGCCACCAGAGGTTGAGTGTGGACCGAGCCATCGGGGGGCTCAAGGTGGTGCTAATGATGAGTTGTAAGGGTAGTGGGTGATACTGCCATCCATTGGGCAACAGAATAGTCTCGAGCGCTTGGGATCACTCCAGAGCGCTTGGGACCTCACTCTCGAGCGCTCGAGAAAGAGCCAGGCCAGAGGTTTTTGGAAAATGGTTTTGAGCGCTTGGGATTGCTCCCAAGCGCTTGAAAATGCTTTTTACCATTTTTAATCCCTCTTCAAATCTTTCAAGGAGCAATGTTCCGATCGATACCAGGCTTGTTTCAATCCGAAGTCATCATCGGGGAGCCTCCGGGCCACGAGTCAAGGAATCTTGAAAAACCCAAATTGGGGTGTCTACAGTTGCCCCTCTTTGGGCGACGCTCAGCATCACATCTAGATACGAGTGCAGTCCAAAGATTGAGACAGCCCAATTCGAGCCAAATCAAATCCTCAACTCAAAATCAAATGCAAGTAAAGACACAAACATTTGATGCATGCGGTCGCGTCTTTTCAGACTGCCTACGTACCCTTTCCTGCAAGGATCAGACCAGCGTAGTTCTTTGGGGCAAATGCAAACATACAGACATGCAAGCAAATGATAGAAAGGTGTCCCTCAGGACAGCGCCAAATCTATGGCGGCAGATGGAGGGTGCCAAATCTATGGCAGACAAGATGGGTGCCAAATCTATGGCGGCGGATGGAGGGTGCCAAATCTATGGCAGACAAGATGGGTGCCAAATCAATGGCGGTGGATGAGGGGTGCCAAATCTATGGCAAACAAGATGGGTGCCAAATCTATGGCGGCGGATGGAGGGTGCCAAATCTATGGCAGACAAGATGGGTGCCAAATCTATGGCGGCGGATGAAGGGTGAGAGAGGAGAATCCACCTGTTGCTCGGTTTGGCGGACAAGATAAGGATAAGAGAGAAGAATCCACCTGTTGCTCGATTTGGCGGACAAGATAAGGATAAGAGAGAAGAATCCACCTGTTGCTCGGTTTGGCGGACAAGATAAGGATAAGAGGGAAGAATCCACCTGTTGCTCGGTTTGGCGGACAAGATAAAGATAAGGGTGAAGAATCCACCTGTTGCTCGGTTTGGCAGACAAGATAAGGATAAGAGGGAAGAATCCACCTGTTGCTCGGTTTGGCGGACAAGATAAGGATAAGAGAGAAGAATCCACCTGTTGCTCGGTTTGGCGGACAAGATAAGGATAAGAGGGAAGAATCCACCTGTTGCTCGGTTTGGCGGACAAGATAAGGATAAGAGAGAAGAATCCACTTGTTGCTCGGTTTGGCGGACAAGATAAGGATAAGAGGGAAGAATCCACCTGTTGCTCGGTTCGGCGGACAAGATAAGGATAAGAGAGAAGAATCCACCTGTTGCTCGGTTCGGCGGACAAGATAAGGATAAGAGAGAAGAATCCACCTGTTGCTCGGTTGGGCGGACAAGATAAGGATAAGAGGGAAGAATCCACCTGTTGCTCGGTTCGGCGGACAAGATAAGGATAAGAGAGAAGAATCCACCTGTTGCTCGGTTCGGCGGACAAGATAAGGATAAGAGAGAAGAATCCACCTGTTGCTCGGTTTGGCGGACAAGATAAGGATAAAACCTTTCTGCGAATGAAACGATAAGACCTTCCTGATCGTCTTCGACCTAAAGCACCAATTTTCGAGTATGAACCAATTGTGGATATCCGAAAGAAGTTTGTAATCAATTGCTCCGTATAATACATACTGAAAACAGGACTGAGATTGATTTTGTAAAAAGCTTTGACATTGCAATAATTGTCAAGAAGTGACGTGATCAGGGGATCGAAGATTTTGGCAAGGCGGCCTAAAATCAAAGTGGAGCTCTTGGGACCACTCCCGAGCGCTCGGGAGAGTTGTTGAGCGCTCGGGACCACGGCTGGGGCCCGCACTCCTTCGTCTTCCTTTTCTCGGCCTGGGGTTTAAAACCCCGAAACCTGAGCGCTCGAGAACCAGGCGACGTACGGATCTGAACTCTCTCATCCACTCTCGGCGAACTCTCTCTCTCTCACCTCCCAGAATCTCTCTCACGATCTCACCCTTTCGAAAATCGTTTCCCTTTCCCCTAAAGAACCACGGATCGTTTTCAAGATCTCGAGGTCTTGTCGATCTTCCGCTGGGCAATCGTGTGCCAGGAGGTTCGAATTTGGGGGAAAAAGAAGTTACAGGAAGAGGAAGTAAGGGCAATGGCTAACGGGGAAGACCAGGCGACGGCGAGCAGCAAAGTGGCTGCTCTGGCGGCGATGGCCGAGGGCGGCGGCGGCCAGGCCGTGGCCAGCGACGAGGGGGCCGCAGATGGTGGAGGAGACGTGGCCAGAGGCGAAGGGGTTACTGGTGAGTGTTCGGCAGCAGAGGGTGGCGGTGCGGGTGATCCTACGGTGGTGGTAGAGGAGAGGGGGGGCGATGGTGGGCCAAGCCCATGGTGGAGCAGCTGGTGATGGAGTCGGGGACGAGCCCGACACTGGGGGCCAGACAGACGGTGGTGGAGATACCACGGGCAGCCGGGGTGGTGCCACGGGCAGTGGAGGTAGAGCCACGGGCACTCCTCCTACTCCTACTGTGGAGGAGTTGTTTGCGGCCGCGGATCAGGCTCGCGAGGAGGGACAGGCTGACGAGGTGGTGGTTGGCGGTAGCGTCACAGTCACTCCCGCTTTGACATCGACGGTGGTGCTACCGAGGAGAGAGGATAGCGGGATTGGGGCCTCACGCCCCGTTCCTTTCGCGGAGGGTGACTTCCTGGACTCTGCGGAGCCGCGGGACATACTAGACGCGCTTGGTCTCGACCCAGGGGTTGAGGCCGTGCTGAGGGGTGCTGTGACTCCAGAGGACCGAGCTGCGGCGCTGCTGTTGGGAGCCTTGCTGAGTGGCGCGGGTGCGTCGGACGCAGGAGGACACGAGGTTGAGGAGGAGGAGATGGAGATGGAGGGACCGGAGCCGGAGGCGGCTGCCAAGGCGCGGGTGACCGCGGTTGACGAGGCGAAGGCCTATTTGGGAGGAGAGCGTGTCGGGTTTGCGATTGCGACCTACGCTCCTCGGGTTCACTTCTTCGTGCCTGTGGGGATAGACAGCTACACTCCTGCTCGGGCTGACTACCCAGAGGATTTGCTCCTCCGAGACCGCGACTCGCACATCTCCACGGGTTGGACCACGGTAAGTTTCCAATAATTTGAACGTTTTGAATTCGACACTTGAGTTATTTCGTGAATTGCTATATTGATTGTTGATGCTAATGCTATTTCTTTAATCTGTTGAAACAGTGCACGACAGACGTTTACGGTCACGGAGGCTCAGCTAGCTCGCTGAAGTACTTCAGGGAGCTGCCCGCGAGAGTACGAGAGTTAGTGGAGGCGGCGGGATTCGGTCCGTTCATCCAGTTGATGACGTCGGTGAGGGTGGACCGTGCTGTGCTTACAGCGCTGACCGAGAGGTGGTGGGATACCACCAACACCTTCCACCTCAGGTTCGGTGAGATGACGCTGACACCGCTGGACTTCGCAGCGATTACAGGGATGAGAGTGGGAGGAGAGCCGATTCCTTACGACTCGAGCTTGGTGCTGGACGACGCGGCCTTGCGGTGGTTCCTCGGGCGGGTTCCACGGCACAGCGGAGGGATGGCGGCTTACGGGCAGTTCGTGGAGTACTGGGACCACGAGCCCGCAGATGACGAGGAGGCGGCGAGGATGGCCCGGGCGTACCTGCTCTACCTTTTCGGGGCCTCTCTATACCCGACTAGGCGGTCGCGAGTGCACCTTTGCTACTTGGCGGGCCTGGTTGACCTGAGGACTGCAGGGCGTTTTGACTGGGGAGGGGGTGCCTTGTGCACCCTCTACTGCTTCTTGGGAGCTGCCTCACGCGGAGTGGGCAACACGGTCGGAGGCTACTGGAGGATCGTCGAGGTACGGTTTAAATTACTGCCTTAATGTTACTATTGATTGCTTATTGACGTAAACCTGAACTTGAACTGAAATGAGCTTGACCATTCGCAGCTCTGGGCTTACGAGGTTCTCGGGATGTTCCCACCCGAGAACACCTTTAGGGATCCTGGTTTGCTTCCTCGCGGGCTTGCGTGGAGCAAAACTTATAGGAGGACGAAGGAGAGGAGAGGGGAGGTGATGACCTTCCAACGCTGGCTAGACCGCTTGACTGGAGTCGCGGTATGACCTGTTCCTATTCCATCTCTCTTTTCTGTATTCGATGTACGTTTTATTGACGCTTCCAAATTCGATATGCAGGTTCACTGGGACAGGTGGTCGAGGGTGGAGGCTGAGTTCCTGCCTAGGAGCCGGGAGGTGACACGGAGTAGGGTGTTGCTGGAGTGCCCACTGGGCTGGCAGTGGTACTTGGGAGATCGGGTGACTCGACAGTCGCTCGGTCTTCCAGCGTTCGTGGTGCCCGGGCTGCTCCCTCCACGCGTGCAGAGGACTGAGACGTACACTCGTGCGGAGCTGGAGCTGTACACTGTGCCCGACACAGACTTGGAGCGGCACCTACGACGCGGTCTGGACTACGCAGCTTACGTAGACCAGTACCTGGCCACGAGACTAGGGGTGGAGGCTGAGTTAGAGAGGAGAGTAGCCGCGGGAGGGCGAGGCCCTGGTGCTAGAGGAGAGGCTAGAGTGTGAGGCCGCGGTGGTCGGTCCGCACGGGGTAGTGGTCGAGGTGGTAGGCAGCCTGCAGGCGGTCGAGGAGAGGGTGACACGGTGGTGCCTGAGACCACAGAGGCTTCAGGCTCGACGGTGCTACCCACGCTGGAGTGGACAGTAGGGGCGACAGACTCTTCGGGGGCGCGTGTGGTGATAGACGTTCCGCGCCTTCCACAGCCGCCGATGAGGCTTCCTACTCAGGTATAAACGAATTTCAAATCTCTGGTTGCTCCGAATGATTACTGCTCGCACGTTTCTAATATTTGAACACTATAGGTACCGCGAGAGTGGGCCGAGACAGCCATCATGCTGATGGTGGGAATGCGCCACCTGCTGAAGGGTTGTGCAAGAGGGAGGGTTTTACCGACTAGACCTGTCCCTAGACCTGTTTCTCCTGTCGTTCCAGAGGTATGACGATGCATGACATAGAATTTTTAATGAATCAATTGAATTTTGGAATATGCAAAGAATGATCGTATGCTCGTGATATGCAGGTGCAGCCACGACGTTCGGCTAGGGCACGACTTCAGGCTACCACCAGCACATGGGGACGAGGGACACAGGGAGCGTCGCGGCCTGCTGCGGAGACTAGGCAGTTCGAGGTCGTTCCTAGGGCAGGGTCCCAGCGGAGACTCGCTCGTGGGGAGTCGGAGGAGGATGAGACGGAGGAGTCATCCGAGTCACGTGTGTTAGGGTCGACGGACTCGGAGACTGCTTCCAGTTTTCCTGGTGGAGATGGCGGTGACGACGGTGACGAGAGTGAGAGCACGGAGTCTGAGGGCCACCAGCAGAAGAGGACTCGTCTCGTCTGAGTCTCAGGCTTCGCTTTTTGCTAGCTTTCTTGTACATGGGCTTGCGTGCCAGCGTAGTTGTAGCTTCTAGGCCTGGGTGCCTTGATTTTGTTTGGGTCTGCGTGCCCCGGTATTTAGGATTGGGCGGTGCTTGCCCCAGCTTTCGTACTTCCTTCCTTACTTATTGTAAAATACCCTACTTCATTTATGAGAATCCGCACTTCGTTCTTTCGCATTCATCCGTACTTCCTTTAAGAATTGTATTTTATGAAATATGCTCGTCTCGCTTTCAATTGATACCTCCGAAGAAATGACAAAAACTTGACGTTGACACACGATAGCACACCCTAGAGAATTCTGACAATAAAAACTATACTTAAGGGCTTCTGATCGTAACCGAGTGCACTGTGCAGTTAACAATGAGTGTCGTGACTCGCGAGAACTGCTAGATTAACAACGCCCTAGACACGAAGACCGACATTCACATGCACATGAAAATGACGATTTTAGGATGCTTGAATGACAAAAACTTGAACTAAGAATATTAATGCGCGTTTGATCATGCCACACAGTCAGAAATGCACAATGCGACCTACACGAGTCATCGGACTCGATTAAACACACCTAACGTGGAATTTGATATGTTTGCGGAATGAAAATATTAGAAATTTTCGTATTTTCGAAGAAAATGGATGAATACAGAAGCAAACACATGATGAAAACTGCTGTATCCCCAGATTACATGCTGAGGACCTTCTGACCTAAGATGCATGCAATTGTGAGGTTGAACTGAGGCTGAAAAAGTTGGAAACAGAAGCTGCTGTAAACAGCAGCACTCTCGAGCACTCGAGAGCGTTCTCGAGCGCTTGGGTCTTCATTCCCGAGCGCTCGGGATTTCTGCTGTCTGCAGTCCCCTGTTGGTTGAAAGGTGTGTTGCCGGATGATGCCGAAAGGTGACATGCTAAGCATACAGGTTTGCTAAAGATGAAGGTGACCATAAGAGGTCGAGGCCAGAAAGTGAGACCCGTGTTTCGACGTTTTGACAACAACAATGGTATTTTTTTATTTATTTTTTATTTTTTTATTTTTTTTATTTTTTGAAAAATAAAGGACATGTCTAAGTATCCCTTCTGCTTTACTGCTTTTGATCAGCGGGCTGGTATTTTCAGGACGTTGGGAACTGGGATGGAATCTGTCTTTGGATGGGAGTCGGGTTTGAGCTGGAGCCAGGGCTTGTGTTGAAGCTGGTTTGAGGTTGACTTTGATCAGGGCTTGAGCTTTGAGCATGCATGCCCCAGTCTTGAGGTCGGCTCTACGCTTGCAGTGATTGACGGCATTGGGCTGGCGTGCCTTCGTTCTGATCCTTTTCCTAGATTCCACTAACAGTTTCGACAACCAGTTTTGTCATGAGCACAAGTGTGGGTTCTTCCATGTATTGGAGTTACTCTCACGAGTTGGGACCTCAATGACGACCGGAAATGACCCTGCGTGAATTTAGACAAGGCCCAGGTGACTCAGAGGATAAGAAAGACCCATTACTAGAAGACTGACTCTTAACGAAGACCTTGACTGGACGAGGAGTTTTGATGCGACCGGACGAGGAGCTCGATTATTTGAGAATTTTAATGTTTGAAATTGTCATGATAAAATCATGTTTTGATGATTTCCCCATTTGGGGTTTTGAAATTGTTTTGGCAAAACACGAGGACTTTTATTAGGAATCATGCCCCAGGTTGCTGATGACAACCCACGGATTTAGAAAATGCCTTGGCGCTCCTTCTTGTTTTCTCTTATTGTCCAGGATTTTTGTTATCAAGTTGTGTTTTTCAATCTGACAGGACTTTATTCGGGTTGTAACGTGGCCAAGGTTTTGGCTTAACAAAGAAAGGATAATAGGCTCAAAATTTTCATTTTCCTTAGGTTCCGAGAGCTAGCAACCATCTTGCATATTTTTGTGCCTTCTTTGCTTTTGATAGGCGCCTTCTTTCATTTTCCTTGTTTCGCCTTTTGTTGTGCCAATATGTTTGGTACTTTTGTTGATTCTGAGCTTTTTCCGATTTTTCTTCAACGTTTTGCATCCCACTGTGCGTATGCATTTGGCGCTTTCATGCTTTGAATTCTAACGCGCCGATGATAACCAGGTGTTTTGGCACATTTCGTCCTCCTCATTTCACCCCGGCGTGGGGGGTAGCTGCCTAGCTGGGTTCTTTCAAAGAAATTGATTTAGGTTCAAGGGGGTCATCAATGGATATATATCTTCAAGCGTGTGATAAAAGAAAATAATGCCTTTCTTCATTTTGAATTGCACAACTTGATAACTGGATCCTAGATGCAAGTTAAGAGATATGCACACTCTAACTTTTGCCTAGATCACGTTTTGATGTTTTGATCTAGCGAGCTTTTTACTTGGGCCAAGATGTTGCTTCTTCATGGCGCCAGGGAATGGTCCCATGAAATTCTTCTTCTCGCAAGGGCAAAGTATCTCGTGTCTTGATTTCTCAATTGATGGTGAAAAACAATTCCAAGTTAAGGGATTATCACAAAACGTGAGTTTATTATCACAATTTCGACTCAAGAGGTTTGACATTGACTTAGAAAGACAGGACTGACAGAATTTTAGGACCGACTCGAATGAACATGACCGGGCCTCGGGATAAGGCTGCCTACGTATCCTTCTTGTAAAGGAATCAGGTCACAACGTAGTTCAGGCGTGCGAAACTGAGTTTCTTTTTGGTTTTTTTCTTTTTTTTTTCTTTTTTTTGACTACAAACTTGAATTTGACAACAAACAGACCCGAAAGCATGAAAGACTGAAAGTACAAATTGACTTGAAATTAAAAGACTAAGACTTGACTCGAAATTCAAAAGTATCCCAAACTCGTGAGAAAATTCCATCCATGAACTGGCTGCACTGCATTCGCCATTCTTCTCCAGTTCAAAGGTCCGGTGCTGGGATGGTCCTAGTCCTTTCAGGCATCTCAAGCATTATTCGGATTCTGATCCATCCTCAGATTCTGTGTCGGTTTGGAGCTTGAGGCTAAGGCGCTGAGCATGTTAAGGGTTGGATCAACAGGCTCTGGCGACCAATTGTCGATGATGCACTGGAGAGGATGGGTTTTGATGCCATTGTTGTTGATGGTTTGGTTGCTCAAAAGTTGCCCAAAGGAACCATGTCCCATCAAGTCGCTGACTTGTCCAACCTTGAACTCCTCGAAGGTCAGAGGATAATTCCCCACGGCAGGACTTGGTTTTTGAGGTGGAGGTGAGATGATTCCCTCATCGATGAGGTCTTGGATTTTGTGGCAGAGACGGAAGCAGCTGTTAGTGGAATGGCCAGCACACTGGTGAAAGGTACAATAGGCGTCTGGATTGTGGGACGACGAGAGCTTCTGAGGTGGGGGAGTTGGAGGAAGCGGCTGGATGAGACCGGCTTCGAGGAGTCTCCCATAAACCAGAGACAAAGGGGCAGAAAAGCGGGAGAGGAACCTTGGTGGGATCTTTCCGCTGGATTGAGGGTTCATAGCGGTGCCAAGGGAGCCTCTGGCGGAGACGTTGCTTGCCTCGGCACTGCATGATGCTTTCTTGCCTTTGTGCACATCCTGCCTTTTAGTCCTAGTTTTAGGCAAGGACCCTGTACCTTCCTTTGAGCGCTTCTTGGCGTCATGGAATTCGACTAGGTCTCTGAGCATGTCAGAGAGCGTCACATCTGACCGTGGCTTGACTCCGGCGGTTGGAGAGCGGTAGGTTTGCGAAGTTTCTTCGATCCTGGCCTTATCAGCACACAGTCCAAGACCCGGATTTGACATGACGGAGGTGAGAATGCCAACCAGCCCTTGCAATAGAGCCGTCTGCTCATCCATTTTTCGATTCATTTCCTCTACAGCCCTTTTTAGCTCAATCAACTCTGCTTGTCCTGCCATTTCGAGATAGTTGGAGGAGGTGGTGCGGCTTTGTGTGGGACGGGTGGCTCAGTGCTGACAGTAAAGCAAAAAGCGAACACAGAACGTGCCCCTGTCATGATTTATTGAAAAATGTGTATAAAAGAATTGTTAATAACACGTTGTCATCGTCGACTCAAGGGATCCAACTTTATGGAAAGTTCCAACAGTCACGGGTAAGTCGGTGTCAGGCAGGTTAAATTCCTCACGTTGGGAAGCAGAGCCAATCTCCTTATCTAAGACCATCCGAGACAGAGCAATAAGACTGCTGGAAGATGCACTTAAGGCTAAACTAGAGGGAGCCGTTCGGGCACGGCGAACACCAGAGGTATCCCAAACTCCATGGATTTATGGTCTCCTAGACCCTGACTCAAGAAATGACATCCTCAGAGATTATTTTGAATGTGTATCCTTCATTCAGAACGACAAATTCTAAGAGATGTCAAAATGAACTAAGTATTCAACTAGTCCTCGTTTGAAGTTTCAATTTTGAACTTGAAATAACTCAGTATAGACGGCGTGATGCCCCAACCATCGTGGTGTCAGTGACATGGTGCCATTAGCCAAGGTGGTGTAAGTAAAGTGACATCACGGCGCCGGTTCCCTTGTTATTCCTTATTCTCCGTTGAAATTTCGATTAGGCATTAGTCAAGGACTTAGTCTATTCTGATTTCCCAAAGTCTCCTTGTTCTAGGGACTCATGTAGTTTAACAACACGCACATAGAATGCGTGACTCTTCATCGGGTCTTGGCAACTTCGCGAAGACTGCGCAAGCGAGTCTTAGAATTCTATATGAGACAGAAAAAGAAAGCGTAAGATGCAAGGTGCGATGTGCAAGGGTGATAAGATTACGGTCTTTCGAAGGTTGCCTGATTCCTCAGAATTTCTTTTAGGGTGTATCCTTCGTTTAGAACGACAAATTCTAAGAGATGTCAAAATGAACTAAGTATTCAACTAGTCCTCGTTCGAAGTTTCAATTTTGAACTTAGAATAACTCAGTATAGACGGCGTGATGCCCCAACCATCGTGGTGTCAGTGACATGGTGCCATTAGCCAAGGTGGTGTAAGTAAAGTGACATCACGGCGCCGGTTCCCTTGTTATTCCTTATTCTCCGTTGAAATTTCGATTAGGCATTAGTCAAGGACTTAGTCTACTCTGATTTCCCAAAGTCTCCTTGTTCTAAGGACTCATGCAGTTTAGACAACGTACACCGGGGTGCACGACTCATCATCGGGCCTCGGCAACCTTCTACAGACCGTGCGAGCGAGATTAAAAGCACAGGACCTGAAATTGGACGGACAGCATGATGGCATGACATGGATGATATGCATGGCGAGATACAGAAAGCAGTAACATGTAGACAGGATATAGCACATAGTCCTACCCTGCGGGTCCCTGTCCTAGTTCGGAAGGTTCTATTGCTTTCTAAACACGTATAGAGGCCGGTTTTGGTTTGAAGAGGGTTCCCCGTACTAGAGTCAAAGTATACCTCCCATTATTGAGCGTACACCCAATAATGGTACAAACGGTAGAGATGACTCATCACGGTCGAGGGTTGCTGAGCATTCCGGGATTCCCCATCACCGGCAAGCCGGGTAGGATTGCCGAAACACAACAGCGGGGTTGCACAAGATATATACAAAAGATAGACAATGAAACAAAATCCCTTTGAAAATCCCACAAACGTTTTTCAAGCTTGGCTCACAAGTTTAATTGGTATTCAAGAAAAGCGGGCCGTTTTATCAACAAACCAACTTTTTCTCAAGTATTAATTAAACGTCCCCAGCAGAGTCGCTACTGTGGGATACCTGCCCGAAAAACAAAAATGTTTTGCTTTATAATTTTCCCGCCGCTTTGAAGAAAAAATACACCGTTTGAAGAGTCGCCACCCGGATTTGCGGTATATCACCCGAGAAACCGTATTGTTTGGAAAATCGGTTGATTTGAATTGAAAACCAGAGATCGTTTTGAGGGTTCGGAAGCCATGTTACGAGGGGGGAAGGGTTTTACGGCACCCCCCTCGCCCGATTCGAAATCGGTCTCTACTAAACGTTTGTGGGATTTTTTCAAAGGGATTTTGTTTCATTAGAGCATTTAGCAAGTATCCACAATTATAACAGGTAAGAAGTGCATGCATGTGCAGTTGTACAGGGGGAAGTGAAATGATGGAGTAACGGTGAGCAAATGCATGAATGACAGAAAATCGAAAACTGCCACTGACTTCACTCTCGAGCGCTCGAGATCAGTCCCGAGCGCTTGGGAGTTCTGACACCCAACCTGCAAGCTTTGTTAGCACCGACAGAATACAATGCTAAAATAGGAACTGAAAAGCTGCTATATGCATTACTGGCTCAGCAGAGGATTTGAAAGACTAGGATGAACCCTCAATCTTTCAGACCTTGCATCCCTGCCTTAACAAGACTAAATCTACAAATTTAAAAGAACAACAGGCCACACTTATGCATGCAGAGACCAGATAACACAACAGACTGGAAAATGGGAAGCAATGGCATGCATGCACTCCCGAGCGCTCTGGAATGGTTCGGAGCGCTTGGGAGTGAGCTGCATGTCAGCTTACTCTCAAACAGGAAATAGTACCATTTTGACATGCAAAGGCCCTTGTTTTGATATTTCCCAAGAGGAGAACCTCTTTTAACTTTGAAAGAGAGAAACCTTGTTCGCACATGAAAACTTGTGAGAAAATGTTTATGTTTTTAGGGGAAAACCATTTTCTGTGCATGCATGCCAAAATGAAACCAATTCTTTTAATATTACACTTCATTCTCAACCTACTGTGTAACAAAAGACCATACATGAAACTGGGAACAGTCCCGAGCGCTCTGGAATACTCTCGAGCGCTTGGGAGTGCTTCCAATAGGGGTTTTATGAAAACATTTTTTTGTGCCCCATTGCTCTTATTCTTACACTAGGGTCTCCCAACCATGCACCCAGTATTGAAGACTGGGTCAGGCTGAGAGACCCCCCTCAGAAGGGAAGAACAACCCTTTTGGTTGAGATCAAAGGTGAAAGTTTCTACCTTTTCCTTGAACTTTTGCTCCTTGGAATGACTTTGAAATGTGGGTGAAGAGAGGAGAGTGCAAGAGATCAGAAGAGTGTTCTTGGTTTCTTGCCCTTTTCCTTGGTGATTTCTAAAACCTTTGGAGTTTGGAAATAGAGTTTGGAGGTTTTTGGTCTTTAGCTTAGAGAGAGAAAGAAAGCAGAGAGTAAGGATTCTTTGGGATGAAAATTTCGTCCTCCCTCTCAGCTGAAAACCAGTCATATTTATAGGCCAAATAACCCATGGTTTTTTTTGAAATCAAATGGTTTTGATAAAACATTTTTTTAATAGGAAAATCTTTGGCCTGAATATCTGCCACCAGAGGTTGAGTGTGGACCGAGCCATCGGCGGGCTCAAGGTGGTGCTAATGATGAGTTGTAAGGGTAGTGGGTGATACTGCCATCCATTGGGCAACAGAATAGTCTTGAGCGCTTGGGATCACTCCCGAGCGCTTGGGACCTCACTCTCGAGCGCTCGAGAAAGAGCCAGGCCAGAGGTTTTTGGAAAATGGTTTTGAGCGCTTGGGATTGCTCCCAAGCGCTTGAAAATGCTTTTTACCATTTTTAATCCCTCTTCAAATCTTTCAAGGAGCAATGTTCCGATCGATACCAGGCTTGTTTCAATCCGAAGTCATCATCGGGGAGCCTCCGGGCCACGAGTCAACGAATCTTGAAAAATCCAAATTGGGGTGTCTACACTTGGAAAAGGTGTTCTGTATCTTGGAAGCAAAAGGGGTATTGAAGCCGTTACAGCCAAAATTTCCAAACTTTATACAAAAAGGCGGAGGGTATTGCAAGTACCACCAAGTAAATGGTCACTCTATCAGAGAATGCGGGGCTTTCAAGAATGCGATCCAAGACCTCATCAATCAAGAGAAGATTGATCCAGCTGAGTTTGATCACTGGGCAGCAGTAGCATCCATGCCTGTCATGTCTTAGGCTAAGAGTCAATCTTTTGAGGAGTCTTATCTAGCTATTTTTGGCTACGATTTTGGTCCATATTTGTTTCCTTTTTAAAAGGTCTATGTCTTGAGTTTATTTTGGTCATAAATCCGCTTGTTGCACCTAGCATGAAATGTGAATCTCCTTAGACTTGAACTACGAATGGCCTGATTCTCTATTGGGATACGTAGGCACCTTTTGGTCGGCCACAAATTTTGAAAATGCTTTCTCCTGTGCTAGTTCGTTGCCATAGAATACTCATGATAACATCAAACGTTGAAAACAATCCACAAGGGTTTCAAAGTAATCTTATGACATCTTTTGGAACACATCATAATCACTTGAATTGTTAAAAGCGCAAAACGAGTTTTTCAAAGCTAAGACCCATGTCATTTCTGTTGAGCTAAGAAGTAGTTGACACCTCTCTGCACCCTCACAGAGATCACTTGTAAGCAAAACATGCTGTTAAAGACGAAGAAGGAGATAAGAAAAGAGAGGAAAAATACAGAGAAAGCAAAAAAAAAAAAATGAATGATGAGCTCACTAGATTGAAAACCCGTAAGGGCAGTCTAGGCAAAAGTTAGAGCACGAACAAAGTGAGAAATCAGCCATGTCTCCATGCATCTACAATGTGTCTCAAAGGATTGTTCTCAATCTTAGAAAATCCACTTGGTTAAACCTCGAAGCCCCTAATTTCTTAGTTAGGATCCTTGCCACTTTGTTGTGTGTTTCAAGATGAAGAAAGGCATTCATTTCTCTACCCCAAACACTTATCCTTCGCTAGCCACGTTGAGCCTCTGGATAATTCCATTGAAAAACCTGCTAGACAGCCATCCCCTACACTTGGGCATACGCAAAAACACAAGAAGAGATGAAAGAAAAATCAATGAAAGAATGAGCACCCCGTCATACAAGGGGCATTTTGAAGAAAACATCTCCCAATACATACAAAGGGCGTCTTTGAAGAAACCAACCCTTCACACAAGTGAGGCAAGAGACAACAAGAGTTGATAAAAATGTTAAAGATGGCTGCTAGCTTTTAAAACCCAAGCTTGAGTAGAAATTAGGTTTGAGCCTTTTACATCCGCTTCTTTCTCAAGCCAAAACCCCAAGCCTACATTATGGTCCATAACAAAGACCACTCAGATTGGGGAACACGACTTAGTAGCAAGGTCCTAGACACTAGGGGCATCACCAATGTGGGACTTAACTCGCAGGGCAAGAATCCTGGAATTTACATCGTCTTGGCAAATTGCACAACATGGAGAGTTACAAGGGGCATGGCTATGTTCCCCTTTATGCACTTCTCTCAAAAGTATCCAACCTCTTGTGTGGGTCTCTGTAGGTGCTTATCAATCCGACTCAAGTCAACCAAATCAAGCTCGAAGCAACAAACTCACCTAATTGACTAGGGGCATAGGTTTGCAAAATAGTTCTACGTCCTTTGATGATTGAATGCCATGAGTGTGGAACATGGATGGAATGATGTGACCTTGAAATCCTCGAGGAAAAGCTTTCAAGAATGGTTTTATCCTAAGCATTCTTAACTCAGTTAATACAAGCGCAGTCACTTTTTGCAAATTTCTGAGGAAATAACATGGGTCTCTCATTTCATGAAGAGTGCAGCAATATGGTTCCTTGACCAAACTATGTTTTCAGTGGTGCCACTAGGGCATTGCGATCTTTCAAAACACCTGGCTAGTATAAGCAATAAGCTATTATTAAATACGCAAAAGTTGAGATGTTCAGAATGCATTGCGGATCATTATCACACTGTCTTTTGCATGTCATTATGACTGCTTAATGGAAGTAGTTGTCTTAATTGCACGAGCTAACTCCAAATATGAGGTGTTTCTTATGCTCAAACAAGGCAGGTTCATCAAGGCATCATGGCCATTATCTCTATGCGAGGAGTAAAAGGGAACAAAGGGATGCACTGTAAAATCTACCACCCTGCCAACACACTTGGCCTTCAAAAAAGCTCAGCTTAAGGAGAGTCATATCCTGGGAGAACACCTCAACTCTTTTGTGGAATGCTATCACACAGCATTGTCAGGGGCATGCCAAGATCTCTACCGAACAGAAAGAGAAACATTGCATTCACATTCAATGCCATTTACATTGCATGTTTCTGTGCTAGGGGCAATTAGATCATTGTCATCATGCACGGTTAAGCTAGGGTCAAACATTCATGGCCTAAACAGGGGGCTTGTGTTCCTTCTTAGATACTCAAATTAACATGCATATGTGTTGCATTGCAATCTATGTCACCCAAAATCATTCAAGCTCTTGAACTAGGGTTCTTTAAATGTGATGGTCCTGCCCCTAGCAGTCAGCATAAAAGGGCTTCGGCCCGTGGTCGATCCCAAGCCTATTGCATGTTGTTTTCCTATCCATTGCTGTTTTCTAAACTATTCAAATATGGATTGCAGGATTCTCCTAGATTTCGGTCCTTGAACTGACCATACCAAGCTTGGTATCTATGACTGACAGAGCCGAGTCAAAGAAGCCGAAAGATAGCCTCAGCAAACTCTACAATTGGCACCATATCAACAGTATTAAAGTGGCTTCGCACTTCACATCCCCATAGCTCCTTACTTCGCATCAGCAGCTCTGCCTTCATAACTCAGAAGCCTCACACTTGCTCTTCAGTAGCACCGTACGCACACCTTGTCACATTCACGACCTTGTTGGGTTTCAAGGAATTCTATGCACAGGCCGCTTTGCGCTCAGCAGGTCCAATCTCCACAACTCCCTCTCAGCAGTTCCACTCCTCCCAGTAGCTCTATTCAGTAGCTCCCCGCGCCCATTATCTCAGCAGCCCCATGCTTACTATCAACAGCATCGTGCTTCAAGCTCCATATTCATTATCACGACGGCTCCACACCGACAAACTCATCGGCAATATGCCCATGTTCACCTTCTCAACAGCTTCACGCCCATACTCGAGCCATCTCAACAGCTCTAAGTTTACTATCACTACCAGCAACTCCATACTCATACTCAAAAGCTCTGTGCCCAAGTCGCTCAAACAGCAGGCCAGCAAAACAATCCGGCGGCTTTCACTTAATACATTGAGTGAATAGCCAACAAGAAAAATCACCTGCATGAAGCTTACAATAACCTAGTGCACAGCCCTCTAGAAGGCGTTTATGTTGCTAGCTCCCGGAAAGCGTTTATGTTGCTAGCTCCTGGAAAGCGTTTATGTTGCCAGGAAGCATTTAACCACCAGAAGACGTTTGAGTCACTAGAAGGCGTTTGGCCTCCGGAAGGCACTCCCAGCAGTGGAGGTAATGGAAATCTCCCTAACAAAGTGGAATATACTCAAAACTAGCCTTGGGGACAATCCCGAGCATGTGGAATCTAGCCTTGGGGGTAATCCCGAGCATACTCAGAACTAGCCTTGGGGACAATCCCGAGCATACTCAGAACTAGCCTTGGAAACATCCCGAGCATGTGGAAACTAGCCTTGGAAGAATCCCAAGCATGAGGAACAAATCAAACCCTGTGGAAGATGGAAGATGGAATACTCAACAGCATAGCAGTTCTACAAACTCACTACTCAGCAGCTCTAATCAACAAGATATCATCTATTCTCAAGGTCCATGCTTGAATGCTTAAAGTTCTACACTTTGAATGCTCGAAGCCTTTCGAATGCCCAACCATTGTGTACTGGATGCTCAAGTTCTACACTTGAATGCGCAAACTCTACGTTTGAATGCCCAACCACTGCGTACTGGATGCTCGAACTCTATGTTCGAATGCTTAAGGTTTATACCTTGAATGCTCAAGCTCTACGTTTGAATGCCCAACCACTGCGTACTGGATGCTCAAAGCCTGTACTTTGAATGCTCGGATTCTGCCGTCCGAATGCTCGAGCTCTATGCTCCGAATGCTCAAGTCCAGAACTTGATAGAAGCTTTATGCTTAAATCAAACACACACGCACGGGCCCGTGCACATTAGCATCAATTGCATCACCATTGTTATCATCGAGTCTACATTAGCATGTCTGTTCACATCTAACCGCCAGCATCATCATATACATATCTCTCTCATTCATGAAACAGATCACCAGAATGTAACCGGCTCTATGCCTCGGTTCAATCAAGCTCCTCAAACCGGCTCGACGCCTCGGTTTTATTGATCGGCCCGGCGCCTCGATCCTTTGGCTCTATGTCAAAACTTATGATGAGAAAGTTCCGTGCGCAGACCATCAGAATGCAACCGACTTTATGCCTCGGTTCAATCAAGCTCCTCCAACCGGCTCCGCGCCTCGGTTCCTTCATTCCAACGCTCCATGCTCTATTTACTGGCCTTGCGCCCCCCATATCTCAAAAAAGGTATCCAACTCGTCTTCGGAAGATGACTCGGGTTCCACCCCCATATATCAAAAATGGCGTCCGATTCATCCCCAGCAAATGGCTTGGATTCCACCCATTACATCAATTCCTTCCAGCTCATTCGCAAGAGTGGGCTACCCTACCGAGCTCTCCTCAGTCAAAGTCAGGATGATCAAGAAAAGAAAACACACCTGCCGTGTACTGATCTACCCCAAAATACTAAGGATGCTCTCCGCAAAAATATCCCCGGCAGCCCCGCGCTCCTTCAACTATCTTCTGCCAAAACCCTGGCTCAGTCTAGGTACGTTGCACTACGGTTTTTTAAGCCCAAATGTACGCCTTCTGTCTCTAACCCTCCAAACTTTTTATTTTTCTTTATAGCTCGAACAACGATTGGTCTGAATTTCCCTTGTGGAATACGTAGGCAGTCTCCCGGCCCGACCATAACAAAACCTTTTTAAAAAAAACCCTTGGAATAGTGGTTGGACCAAATTGAGTTGCTTTTTACAGCTTTGACTCTTACTCAAACATGTCTCGCGATCCGTCTGAGTTCAGTCAAAGAGGGGCATCTGTAGACACCCCAATTTAGCCTAACGATTATTTCAAGTCCCACCTTGGGACCATCCCGATGATGAAATGGATACAGTGATTGCTGATTGCCTTCTTGAGAACCATAGGACTTTCGGTAAGAACTTTGAGCCACTTAGAGGACCCAATCCAGAGCCATATAGCCTCTCAGACAGAAAATACAGAAGCCTAGGAGAATCCATTTGTCGGCCGTAACATCGATCTCACGGCCTTAACATCATTTCCTCACCCGAGCAACCTATTGCTTGAAAATCTCTCTGAGAAATCAATCCCTTGGCCGCAAGATCTATCCTTCGGCCGCAACATTGTTTCCTCGGCCGCCAGATCCATTCCTCGGCTGCCAGATCGTCAAATCCATTCCTCAACCGTAAGATCAATTCCTCGGCTGTAAGATCGATTCCTCGGCCACCAGATCGTCTTTTTCTAGAATTCTGGAATGTTCTGTCAGTCGTTTGATCGACGCACCAAAACCCTAGCAGCCTTTTTCCGATGCGTTCGGGCTACGAAATATATCGCGTCTAGAGATCTTTGAACCCTAGAATTCCTTTTTGATTCACGTCATTTGATTGGCCGGAGTGAGTCATCCCTATGCCTATATAAAGAGGCCTTAGGGTTCCGAAATTAACATTCAATTCCTCCATCTCATACCTCCAAACTCTGCAGAAATCATCTCACATACTCCCTCTATAGAAGCCCTAACCTTCCGAAGGCAGCCGCATCTCGAACGATCAAACCCCGAAGTACAAACCCTAACCCTAGGGTTTTGGAGAAGTAAATCAGTCAATCCCTTCTAATCCGAAGCAATCAAGCAACTGAGGGATCAAGGTGGTGAGGCCCAGGGGCCTATGGTTTGATCTCTTTTACGTTTTTATGCATTAATCATAGTGTTTTAATTATCTGTTAAATATCTGTTCTGGTGTGAGGAAGAACATTGGTTGGGGGATCAATCCTTCGGCCGATATATCAATCCAGTGGGATCCCTCGGCCGTGAAATCCATTCACCGGCCGAGAGATCGATTTTCCTGGGACAGCCTGTCTGTTTTGTTTATTTCTGATGCATGCTTTCAATTACAGTCCTGGCTCACCTTATTCACTGTTAAAGGCTTAATTAAACAGACTATGTGTTAGAGTTGAATAAAGCATGTACATGTCTTATGTTGAATAACTATGGGCCAGTCACACGACTGGGCAGAGAGGGGTGCCTAACACCTTCCCCTTACTGTACTTTTGGCTCCCGTACCCAGAATCTCTATCTATTTTCCTAGTTTTAATAAACTAGGTGGTGACTCTATTTTGATGATAACCACTATCGTGTGGCGATGTTCCTAGCCATGGGAATGTCCATGATTTTGGTTTATGAAGCAAGCAACCAATCGACCAATCCATGATCAATCTGTATGGCGATGCCCCGTTTGGGAGGTGTCTACATTCATCACGAGCAACAAAACAGCTAAAGAGCCTGAGTCCTTATCTCAGTTGAGGAAACTCCCGTCCGAAACTCTCAGACAATATGCAGAGCGCTATTGGCAGCTGTTCAACGAAATTCCGGGAATCGATGAATATTGGGCTGCGCGCACTTTCAAAAACGGTCTGAAAACCGGCAGCAAGATCCTAGACGAACTCGCCATCCGCCCACCCCACGGCATGGGAGAATTGATGCGCGTTGTGGAGAGATTCTGCGCTCTTGAGGAGTTTTATGCGGACCGGGCGGCCCAGGGAATCCTGAGCTTGACAGCGCCCTTCACCTCGGCTGCACCCCAAATGCCGGCACCAGTAATCACCCGGCACTCGTAGCCCAAGAAGCAGGTACACAACATCAAGGAAGGAAAGAAGCGCCCGCCGAAGGTACACGACTATGTGGCCGAGACCACGCACTTCAAGAAACCAATTTGGTCTTTTCTGAAAGAGATCATGAGACATCCTTGGTTCGAGTGGCCGACGGGCAAGCTCGGAACCGACACCGGTCAACCGGATCAAAATCCAAGGAAAAAGTGCTCTTACCACAATGAGCTCGGCCACTACACGACTGCCTGCGCACCATACAACGCCCTCCTGGAAAAGCTTGCAGCTCAAGGTCACCTCGATCAATACATCGATCGATCAAAGACACCCGCCCAGCAACCAAATCCCAACCCCAATGAACAGCGCCCGCTGATACACGTCATCCACCTTCCAATGACGAAGGCATCCGAAACCGCCCTCAAGGCCGACATCGATCACGCCTCAACATCCAAACAGATACTCTCAGTCGGTTGCGGATCCAAGCGTCAACGACCACAAGAAGTGCCCAAGTGGACGATAAGCTTTACCGAGCGTGACCTTGACCATGTTCAAACTCCGCATTCGGACGCCCTCGTCGTCACCGTCCAAATCAGCGTTCACGACGTCAAGCGCGTCCTCATCGATCAAGGAAGTTCAGCAGAGGTAATGTATTACGACCTTTTCAAGAAGTTGGATCTACCAGAGTCGACCCTACAACCTACTGAAGTACCTCTCATCGGCTTCAACGGTGCACCTGTTTGGCCACTTGGCCGAATCTTCCTCCCAGTCGTCGTTGGCTCAAAGACTCTAACTGTCGAATTCATCGTTGTCAACGTGCCGAGCCCATACAACGCCATCCTTGGTCGAGCTTGGCTCCACGGAATGCAAGCCATTGCTTCCACCTACCACCAGGTCGTCCGCTTCATCGGCGCCACAGGAAGACAGGAAGATTTGAGAGGTGACCAAGTAGCCTCCAAAAAATGCTACGTCTCTGCTGTTCACAATTCAACCAAAGCAAAACAAGTGCAATGGGTTGAGGTCCCAGACATGACCGTAATCGAAGACAAAGCAGAAGAAGACCTTGTGAAGATGCAAATCAACGAGGATGGTTCACGTTTTTTCTTACTTGGCTCTTCCCTCAGCGACGCCGAGCGAGATGAGATGTTCCAGTTCCTCAATGCAAACATAGAAGTCTTCGCCTGGACCCCCAACGAGATGCCAGGTGTAGACCCAGACTTCATCTGCCATTCTCTCAACATCAAGAAAGACTCCAAATCAGTGGTACAAAAAGCTTGACGCTCGGCGCCAGATCACGCCGACGCCGTCATCGAAGAAGTCGAACGTTTGTTGGAAGCCAACGCCATCCAAGAAGTGCAATACCCGACTTGGCTCTCCAACATTGTGGTTGTCAAGAAGAAAAATGGTAAATGGCGAGTCTACGTCGACTACACCAATCTCAACGACGCCTGTCCAAAAGACTGGTTCCCACTCGCAAAGATCGATCAGTTAGTCGACGCAACAGCAGGACACACTCGGCTTAGTTTTCTCGATGCCTACCGCGGATATCACCAGATAGCCATGGACCCAGACGACATGGAAAAAACGGCCTTCATCACACCACATGGCATTTTCTGCTACCGTGTCATGCCATTCGGCCTCAAAAACTCAGGTGCCACCTTCAACCGAGCAATCTTCAAGATGCTTCATACACAGATAGGCCACATCTTGGAAGCCTACATCGACGACCTTGTTGTCAAAAGCCAGTTGGAACAGAACCACCTCACAGAACTCGCCGAAGTGTTTGCAGTACTCAAGCTCCAAAAGCTCCGCCTGAATCTGGAAAAGTGTGCGTTCGGTGTAAATGCGGGAAAGTTTCTTGGCCATCTAGTCACAAGACGCGGCATCGAGGCCGACCCTACGCAAATCAAGGCAGTGGCAAATCTACGGCCACCACGAACAATCAAAGAAGTTCAAAAGCTCACTGGCATGGCAGCCGCTCTCAACCGCTTCATCAGCAAGTCATCTGACAAGTGCCACGCCTTCTTTCACGCCTTGAAGGGCAAGAGCCGGCGAAGCTTTGAATGGACGCCGGACTGTGACAATGCTCTTACCGAACTCAAGAACTATCTGGGTTCGGCACCTTTGATGGTCAAACCGAAAGAGTTCGAAACTCTATACCTTTACCTTGCAGTTTCGGCTCATGTCGTCAGTTCTGCTCTTGTTCGGCGAAAGGGAACCGACGACATGCCAGTTTATTTCACAAGCAAAACCCTCTTACCCGCACAAACACGTTACCTTCCTCTCGAAAGACTGGCACTCGCTCTTGTGTCAGCAGCTAGGAAGCTCCTTCCGTACTTCCAAGCACATACAATCACTGTCCTTACGGAGTACCCTCTCAAAGCTCTCTTCCGGAAGGCTGACCTCTCCAACAGGGTCTCCAAATGGGCAGTCGAATTAGCAAACTTTGACATTCGATTCGAACCACGAACGGCAATCAAAGGACAAATTCTTGCCGACTTCATTGCCGAATTGACTTCGGACGATACTGAGACTCTCAATGCTCCCCTACCGCCTCAACTCGTCACCGAGCACGAAGCAAACAAGCAACCTTGGCTCCTTTTTCAAGGAGACACTTGGCGACTTCAGGTTGACAGTGCCTCTAACAGTAACGGAGCTGGAGCAGGGGTTGTCTTAGTCTCCCCTTGTGGGACATTGCATGAAAGCGCCATCAGTATCAACTTCCCCGCCACTAACAACGAAGCCGAGTACGAAGCCCTCCTTGCAGGCTTACGCTTCGCAATTGCAATGAAGGACGACCAGTCAGCCGTTTTTTGAGACTCTCCACTCATCGTCAACCAGGTTTTAGAGGATTACGAAGCCAGGGATCCAAGGATGATGAAGTATCAGGCCACAACAGTAGAACTCATCAAGCAGTTCAAAAGTTTCAAGATTGAACAAATCAACCGTGAGCACAACGCTCATGCCGACGCTCTCGCGGGTCTAGCCTCAGCTTCCACGGCATCCGAATTCCGGACTATCAACTTTGGCTGTATTGAAAACCCAAGCTTTGACATAGCTGCGGAGATACTCAACGTGGAACTTGGGCCAAGTTGGATGGACGAGATCGTCGCATTCCTCAAAAGTGACACCCTTCCGGAAGACAGGAAGGAGGCTCATCGCATCAGGAACAAGGCTGCCTACTACTGGCTCTCTGACAGCGACCAGCTTTACAGAAAATCTATCACCGGCCCCTATCTCCTCGTTGTCCACCCTACTCAGGTACCCATAATCCTCAACGAACTTCACTCGGGTAGCTGTGGCTGCCACTCTGGAGGCCGTTCACTCTGCCAGCGAGCATTGAGTCAGGGGTATTTTTGGAAGAACATGAAGAAAGATTGCGAGGAAATCATCCGCAAATGCCGACCATGCCAATTGTTTTTGCCAATCCCGAAACAACCAGCTCAGAACCTCTCCCCCATCACTAGTCCTTGGCCCTTTGCACAATGGGGGCTCGATATCGTGGGCAAGCTCCCAACAGCCCCAGGAGGCTTCAAGTTCTTAATCACTGCAACAGACTACTTCTCCAAATGGGTGGAGGCTGAGGCACTTGTCACCATCACCGAAGCAGATGTTCGACGATTTGTTTGGCAAAATATTGTCACCAGGTTCGGCGTCCCCTATGCCATCGTTTCCGACAACGGCACACAGTTTGTGGGAAATGGACTCACAAGTCTCTGCGAAGAATTTGGTATCCGCTTCTTCAACTCCACTCCAGCATACCCCCAAGGAAACGGCCAAGCTGAAGCCACGAACAAGACTGTCTGCACCGGGATAAAACGCCGACTTAACTCCAAGCGCGGCAAGTGAGCAGAAGAACTCCCAAGGGTCCTATGGGCCTACCGTTCCACACCTCGACGCTCCACTGGCCAAACTCCCTTCTCAATGGCTTTCGGCATGGAGGCCGTCATCCCACTAGAATCAAGGTTTCCCACTCTAAGGACGGAGACTTTCGACCTAAAGACGAACGACGAAGCTGTGGAACAGGAGCTCATACTTGCCGAAGAGAAGCGCGACGACGCTCAGCTGAAGCTAGCTGAATATCAACAACAAGTGGCCAAGGGATACAATCGAAGCGTGAGAACCAAGAAATTCAAGCCAGAAGACTTAGTTTGGCAAAAGGTGGTGCAAGTAAGCAAGAAAACAAAGTTCAAGCCCAACTGGGAAGGACCTTTTCGCATCGTCAAGATTGCTGGTGAAGGTGCCTACGTGCTGGAAGACATGAATGGGAAAGTGCTTACCAACCCATGGAATGCATAAAACCTGAAAAGGGCTTACATGTGAACAACTTTTCATGCTCATGTTCGGCTAACCTCCGTCTTTACTTGGCTTCGGCCTTCATGCTCATGTTTTTTATTTCAAGAGAATGGCTTCGGCCTGTAGTTTCCCATTTTACCTTGTAATCCTACAAGTTTTCAATGAAAAAGATAGCTTTTGACATTCAAATTCTTTTAAGTATTTTTTCGTAATATTCTACATTAAGGCTTACTCACACGACCACTCTCGGCAAATCTGCCGAACACAAACGATGACTTCGGTCACACCCACAAACGGCTCCTAAAAAGCCTTTGCTTCGGCCACTATCACCGCCCTAAGAAGCAAACAAAGGACTTAAGGTCCGTCGAGCCTAAAACACGCATCTCTGATGGAAAACAGGCTTTGGCTCGGATTGGCAAGACGTTATGGTCGGCCACCAAAAATTTACACTCGCGTTCTGGCGAGGAAGCCACCCACAAACACTTGACAACCCTCAAGTGGCCTCATCCCCCTCGGTCAGGACCTGCCATTTTGGTCAACTCCTTGACAAATATTACAAGTTGCACCAAGCATATCCATCCATGTTCGGCAAACTATAATTCTACTTTGGTCAAGGCTCGGCATCTACCACAACATATCAAACATTCAACTACTTAGCCGAACCCAGACCAAAGTGGGGGCTACGGATAACTACACATTCAAAACAAGCAAGACTATCAAAATTTTATGAGGGGATGAAAGCAACCAAGCAAGCTCGGCACAGACAGATACGTTGCAAAAGAAGCCATGCATTTAAAGTTTGAATTAAAAAACAAGTGTTGTTGAAACTCCTAAACTGGGAGGTACAGCGTGGTAAACCGTTTGGTGCCGACCCCCCAATAACCATTACACCTGATACGGTAAAACTCCCAAGTTTGGAGCTGTCCAGTCCAACAAAAAACATCAAAAGTTCAAAAATAATAACCAAAAACTCTAAAGTTGAGGAAAATCCTCAGCAGGAACGTCGGCAGCCACTACTGTCTCAGCCTCGGCAGCCTTCTCACCATCCTCAGAGACCTGCTCGGTGTTTTTCTCAGCGTCCTCGCCCACGGCTCCTTCAACATCCCCAGCATTCTTACCAGTCGATCCACCCTCACCTTTACAGTCAGCGTTGGCATCAGTAAGATCATCGACGTCATCCTCGCTCTCGGGAAATTCCTCTGGAGGAAGTGGCTCGCACTCTTCATCAGTGTACGGCAGCACGAGCTCGGGCACTTCGGCCGCGGGAATTGATTTTGTCAAATTCATGTCGGGCTCCAGCTGCATAACCCCACATGTAGCTTTCACCCCAGGATTATATTCTGTTCGGTACGCGATGGGGATCCTTTTCTTGATCTCATCATTGACCATTGACCGAGCATCCCTGATGTACTCGGCGCCTGCTCGGTCGTACCCAGCCTGATAAGCCTTTCATCCACTTCCTTCATCTTCCTCTTCTCCCTCCTCAGGACCTGGCCGTGCTCACGATCAAACTTCTTGGCCTTTTCAAGGGCATCGTCCCTCTCCTTCTCAATCTCGACAATCTTAGCCTTCGCTAGCTTCAGGCCGTTCTTCGCAGCCTTTGTTTTTTCACGCTCGGCCTTAGCGTCATCGCGATAGCGCATCCTCTCAGCGGCCAAATTATTAGCCTGATTGGAAACCCGCAGTAGAGCCTGTCCAGCCTGCAGAAGACAGAACGATTAGGCTCGGCTACAAAAATACAATTAAACATCAAGTCTAAAAAAAAAAAAAATGAAGTGAGCTAACACCTGAACGAGGTAGGCGCTCGCATGAGCGATGCTCGGCTGCAGCTCCCCGGGAACCCTCTCCATATCCCTCGGCAGAGCGAGGCCGTGCAGCATGGTGACAGCCAGTCCTGGCTCCAGCTTAACGCTGTCCTCGACACTGACGACCCTACCTTCGGCCGTAGCAAATGAAGGTGCAAACTCCTGCACGATCACTTGGCCTCCAGAACCCGTCGACTTTTCCACAGCCTTGGAGCCACCAGCAGCAGATGACTCAGTCTGATCTTTGAGAGTTGGCGTCGGCGGCCTGGTAGGAAAGAAGTCCCGAGTGACCTTCTATTTCTTGGAAGCAGGTTCGGCCGAGTCAGTATCCTTTTGCCGAGCAGCAGCACCATCTCTGATGTTGACCTTAACTATGTTCCTTCTTCCCATATTCTCGGCAAATTCAGGAATGAGGGTTCGGAGAGGAGGAACTCTTATACCTGGGAATTCAGATGGTAGACTCTCTTGGAACCAGAAATCCGCAGACTTCTTAAAAGTTGGGAACCTGACTCGAGGTTCCTTCTTGCTCGGCTTGCTGCCTCCCACCTGCTTCTCAGTAACTTTCTTCTTGCCCCCTACCTTCGTACTCGGCCCCGCTTCTTTTGCCTTCCACTTCAACTTCCCTTTATACGAAGCAATGTTGTAGACACCTCAATTTGGCCTAACGATTATTTCAAGTCCCACCTTGGGACCATCCCGATGATGAAATGGATACAGTGATTGCTGATTGCTTCCTTGAGAACCTTAAGACTTTCGGTAAGAACTTTGAGCCACTTAGAGGACCCAATTCAGAGCCATATAGCCTTTCAAACAGAAATACAGAAGCCTAGGAGAATCCATCTGTCGACCGTGACATCGATCCCACGGCCCTAACATCATTTCCTCACCCGAGCAACCTGTTGCTAGCAAAATCTCCCTGAGAGATCAATCCCTCGGCCGCAAGATCTATCCTTCGGCCGAGACATCCATTCCTCGGCCGTGATATCCTTTACTCGGCCGCCAGATCGACCTTTTCCCAGACTCTGGAATGTGTTCTGTCAGACGTTTGATCCAATTACACTACCTTTCCGATGCGTTCGGGCTACGCTCAGAGATTACGACGTAGAGTTAGAGATGCATTGCAATTGCAATTGCCATCTCGTGATTTGATTGGCCGGAGTGAGTCACCAATTGCCTATATAAAGGGCCTTTGGACTCCGAAAATAAACACACGAAATTGATATACCTTCACACTCTTTCAAGCCTCAAAACTCTGCACAAATACTCTCTCAATCCCATACTTCAAAAGCCCTAACCTCCCGAAGGCAGCCACCAATCCGACGATCAAACCCCGAAGTTCAAACCCTAACCCTAGGGTTTTCAATCAAGCAATCAGTCAATCACACCCAGTCCAAAACAATCAAGCAACTGAGGGATCAAGGTGGTGAGGCCCAACGGCCTCTGGTTTGTCTTATCTATTGTATTTTTGACTAACCGTAGCGTTTTGATTACCCGTTAATCTTTCTGTATGGTGTGAGGAAGAACACCGACCGGGGCTTCGATCCCTCGGCCGGTACATCAAACCAGGAGGATCCCTCGGCCGTGACATCCATTCACCGGCCGCGGGATCCATCTCCCTGTGACATTTTGTTTGCTTTTCTGCTTTCTGATGCATGCTCATTTATCGCACTGGCTCACTTTGCTTACTGTTTAAAGGAATAAATAAACAGACTATGTGTTGGAATTAAACAAAGCATCTATACGTCTTATGTTGAGTGATTATGGGCCAGTCTCACGACTGGGCAAAGAGGGGTGCCTAACACCTTCCCCTTATTGTACTTTTGGCTCCCGTACCCAGAATCTCTATCTATTTTCCCAGTTTTAATAAACTGGGTGGCGACTCTGTTTTGATGATAACCGCTATCATGTGGCGATGTTCCTAGCCATGGGAATGTCCATGATTTTGATTTACGAAGCAAGCAACCAATCGAGCAAACAAATGTGATCAATCTGTATGGAGATGCCCCGTTTGGGAGGTGTCTACAAATGTATCCAAGCAACGTCGGCGCGTCGCGGCAAATTTGAGCCCTCAACGTCTCCACGTTATTTTCAACGGCCAAAGGTTGTTGTGTCTTGGTTATTGCTCGGTGATCTGCAAGAGAAAAGTGTTAGCAAAGTATCAGGAATACAATGGAGGGGTAGGTCATGCTCGGCAAATTAAAGAAACAACATGAAACCTCGAAAGTCTTTTATCTTCGGCACGGAATGCAGCCGCACCGACTGATCGCCGAATTCATAATTCCCACTAACTTCAAGATAGAAGTTAGCCCACTTGTCAGTATCGGGAAGCCCATCTATCAGGGGCTCTTTACCGCTGCATGTTGACAAATACCAACGATTGGTCTTGCCGTGCCTAGACATGATGTACATGCAACCGAGAATTCAAGGTTGTGTAGCTCCTTCAGTTTGATTACGGACATCACTATCCTATAGCTGTTGATGGCGAAGAAGTGAGGTACTATGCCGAACCTAGTCAGCAGCTCCCTCAAGAATGGGTGAAGGGGGAAACGGAGCCTGGCCTCACAGATGGCCATGAGGGGAACCGTTATGTGTTCGGGACGGTCCTCCCTCTTATCCCTTATCCTGTTGCTGGCCACCTAGCTAACAACAACATCGTCTAGGATGTTGTATGCTCGGCAGAAATCAGCGTACTCATTGGGACGGCCGCTGAAGTAATGGGCGTGAGGGCAAACCTGCCCTCGCTCGAAAAGGTCGGCGAATTCCCTGTTCTCGGAAGAGGTCTCGTCTGGAATGGAATGAGAGGAGGTTGTGGCTCCGGCCTGTGAACGAAGCCTAGACTCGGCCTCGGGCCCAAGTTCATGCTCGGCTTTGAATTCCGTGCTAGTGGAGAAAGTTATCTCGGGCGCGGTGTTGTACCCGACATCGTATTCATGGTCGCGCTCGGCATTGGAGTCACTGGAGCCTGACATGTTGGAAGCAATCGAGGAAGCCTAGCATCGGCCTCTGTGTCTCTCCACGTACTCTCGGATTACAAGATCTGCGGAATCGTCCCCTGAACTTTCAGAGTCGGATGAGATAACGATGACCGGGTGAGCCAGACCTAACAAAGACAAGAATAAAACCATGAGACCTTGTCGTCGGCTAGAAGGCAAGGGTCTCACTACGCTCGGCTACATAGATGGCCCACCCTATCGTCACTCTCCATGGACCCAAGTTCGGGAAACGTAGACTCGGGTAAGGATGCTCGACCAAACTCGTGGTCGGCCAAGCCTACAACTGCGTTAGAAATTTGGGCTCGGCAAACCCCATCGTCCGCCCAGACCACCAACATCAGGGATGGGGCTCGAAAGAATAGGTTGAAGATGGAGATGAACAGTTCGTTCATCTCTAGGGGCACACTGTTCACACAGAACAAGAAACTCCCAAAAGAACCCAGAAACTGGGGAGGAAATGCAGGAAACTTGTATAAACAACAAGAGTAATGGAAAACGAACTCATACCTGCGATTTTCAGCAAGATCTGATGGCGAAATCTCTAGGAATCAAGACCAGAAGATGAACCGTTGCTTTTCGAGCTCTGGCGATGGAGTTCAAGAGAGAGAAAGCATCTGTAACCTTCTCTCTCCTCACCTCGCCCCTTTTATAGAGCTAGGGTTGGGAGTTCGAAATTCCCGCCCATCATGGCACCGCCGAACCATTGGCCATTCAGCACATGACGCGTGGCATCGAAAGGACATCCTACAGAGCTTCACATTTGCCAGCCGTCCGCTCTCTAGCCGTACTCAGCCCTGAAGTGACATCTGGCGCTCCTTCATTGGGGCTCTCCACCGACGGCTAATATTGTTTCAAAAGGAGAAAGTGATTGGGGCTCGGCCAAATCTCACTTTTCATCAACGGTGATCACGTTCGGCATTCGACAGGTTCGGCCAAGGCTCAACATCAATCCCTACCACGCGTTCGGCGTCGGCAGGGATTGAGGGGCTATTGTAGCAGGCCGAACATAAATGCCCGCGTATGTATGGGCCGTACCTGGACCATATCACATACGGATCCCACGCTCGGTGCTCCACCGACAGTCACCATCGTCATCTCTCCTGCCCCAGGCTCGGCGGGAGGCGAATCCACGCTCGGTCACTGTCTTCGGTGAAATTCCTTACGACGTGTCCTCCCTTATCGGTCACATGCCAGGTTCGACAAGACACGTGCTCGGCCACCCGCGGAGCACGGCTGCTGCTGACGTGGGCTGGCTGTTGAGTCACACGTCTTCCCATGTGCAGAAGCGGTTATAACGGAAGATGATCATGGGCGCACATGGATGTGCCAGCTCAGCCCTGAAAACGGTTATCAGATCTATTTCACGATGTCACCGTGACGTCACCTGGCTCGTGGAAGGCATGTGATCGTACTTGGAGAGCAAGCCAGGAAGGTCCTATAAATATCCAGTGATGGTAACCCTAAAGAGGTACATGCTACTTGATATTACACATATGCACTCTCCAGTCTTCTGCTTCCTCTCTCTGCACAATACTTATCCTCTTGCCGGAGGGCCTTGCCGGGACGACCCCCGGCGAGGTCTTAGTCGTGCACTCCCTGTGCAGGCTAGGAGAAGAAGGCTCCACAACCATCGAACCACCAGCGGAGGAACGGGGATCAAGGATGGCGGGCCACACAAAATTAATGCAGAACACAAATTTTCTTGGCTTTGAATTTTCGTAATGGCATTTCCTACTTTTTCAAACTATACGTGGTTGAAGAGTTTTCGAATTCGTATTTAGATTATACATGTAAAGTAATAAGTTTGCATAAGGTTAACACAAAATCTGTTGTAGAACATATAAACCGGATATGTTGGGATGGTTCGGTTTTACTCGTTCTTGGGAAGTCGTACATTTATAATTTTGTTACTGGTTATTTAACTTTAAAAAAAATTAGGAATTAGCCACAAAATAACAGGTCAGATTGCAAAAACAGCGATCTCAATATATTTGGTCTAAACATGTACAAAATTAGATATTCCATTTTATATTCAAATTGGAACCACAACAAAAAATTTATTTTTCGAAACAGAAAGGATGGTGTAAATACGGATAATTGATATTTCGGTTACGGCGTTGATAAAAAGTATTTCTCGTAGAACCATTAAGAAATTAATGTAGAACACAAATTTTCTTGTCTTTGAATTTTCGTATTGGCATTTCCTACTTTTTCAAACTATACGTGGTTGAAAAGTTCTCGAATTCGTATTTATATTATAGATGTAAAACGATAAGTTTTGCATAAGGTTAACACAAAATTTGTTGTAAAACATATAAACCGGATATGTTGAAAATTTTCCAGGTTCGACTCCTTGCAACTGAAATTTAGTTTTCTTTTTAACTTTTTAGGGTCAGCAATTTTGACGTCGAATTTTTTTGTCAATTATAATTCAAAAGGAAAAATTAGAAATTGGAGATAAAGAAGTTTGGGATTTGTAACGCCCCCATTTCCAGGTTCGTTAATTAAACATTTTATTGAATTAAAAGACTAAGAGTCAAGCTCATTATTACAACATAAGTCTTACTAGAGTACTTTTTATTACACAAGGATGGAAACTCTAAGGCATTCTATTACTCCGCTTCTTCTTCCATCCTAGCAAGCTCCTCGGCTCCGAAAGCCTCCAATGTGTACTGTTCACCTTGCTCATCAATTAACTCTGACATATTATACTAGCGTCGCCCCCAGTATAAATGCCAGGGTCACCAAAAAGGTAACACCGTGAGCTACAAGGCTCAATAGAATAAACCATACCCACTAACCCTTAACTTAAAACAGGTAGGGAATGTAAATAAATACACATGCTCATTCAACAACATATTTAGCAATGACGCAGCCACATTCACTTTCTTACTAACGTTGGTGTCATGCCTTTTCTTTAGTTTCTCCTACGCAACGATTCGTAGACCGTGTCATCCTTTTCACTTTTACTTACTAAGTCAACATTTCCAAGGTTTATTAACAAATTGCTACTAACGAGGCTACCAAGTCCGGCTTCATTAGCAACACACACGATGGCTACCAAGTCCGGCCATAACATGGTTTTCAAAACATATTTTCTTCCCAAACTTGCTTTGGCCCCTCTCCGCGGATAACCAAGCCATACTACCAATGAAACTACCACGTCCGGTCCCATTGGAAATCTTCACAATGGGCTACCAAGTCCGGCCTCATTACGGTTTTCAAAAGCATACTCACATTGGCTACCACGTCCGGCCACAATGTAGTTTCAAAAATATTTTATCCAAGACTAATTATTTCCTTTATCCACACCCTAGGTGCCATGTTTCTACTTTCTTGGTTTCTTTGTGTCTCGTTCCCATGCCATGACTCCGCGGTGGTTCTTTTCACATTTTAAGTAATCTTGAAACTAAACTAGCAAGATCATTCAACTTTATATTAAATAGCATGCTCACTTTATCACATCATCATACTCATTAATTAATCACATAAAATTAAGCATAGTGCCATATGGACGGACACCTTTGGAGTGGTAACCACTTATGCTTAACAAGAAGACAAGTAATCACATAATCATGTTCATAATCATTCTAAAATCGATAAATAATCAAAGCTAATATAGGCACGCTATCTTTCAAAACTCATGCTTCCTTTTATAAGTGTAAAACAACACGTGTTTATTGATATTTCTACGTATACTTAAAGTTCTAGGAATGTGTAAGAAAATCCTACTATACTTAAAGTTAAGGCGTAAGGAGTATTCTACCGTTCTTCTTGGCGATAGGCGGCTACGGATTTTGGAAAGTGGTACGTCGGACGGAGTAACGGCTTAGGAATGGCTTCGATAGCTTCGAAAGAGAAGGGTTGCTCTAGAAACTAAGTCTTGACTAATACTACTAAAACTTTTGGATCGATATGGTGGTAGTGTGGTGGTTTAGTGGTGGCACTAGAAGAGTTTCCTTGAAGAACTAGGAAGAACCTCAAGAACACCCTAAGAACAAGCCATGAACAACTAAGAACACTAATTTTCTAGAGAGAAGTTGGAGGTTTGGAAGAGGTGTGCTTTGAATGAAGAGTTTGAAGTCCTATTTATAGGCAAGCAAGGGCTCTCCCTCTCTCTCTATGGCCGGCTCCTCTCTCTCTCAATATCCATTGGATTTTGTTCCAAGATCAAGCCATGACAAGCTTATGTCATCAACCTAGATCTTCTTCTTCCAACTAGTACAAGGTCAATGTCCTTCTATGAAGATTTTAGGTCTAATCTAGTACTTGGAAAAGGTAGAAAAGGAGATATTGTTGTCCTTAGTCAAGAAAGATAAGAAAACCATAGATTGTGTAGTACATGGTGATGCAAGAAGGTAAGTAAACTAGACATGGTGAGGTACACTTGCACACACATCACTCTCTCCCTCTCTCCCTCAATCCGGCCTCCTCTCTCTCCCTCTTCTCTCTCGGCCTCCCTCCCCTCTCTCTCTCTCTCTCTCTCTCTCTTTGGTACATTGTACTAAAGTACAAAGGTTGAAAGACTACAATATCTTCCTAGTGCTCTCTTCCAAATAAGGACAATGTCAATGCTATTCTATTGGGGTTTTTGTCCAATCAAGTCCTTTGAAAGGTTATAAAATTAGATTTGGTAGTCTTTTGGAGTGAAAGAGTAGGAAAGGTTGGATTTGGTTGTACTTTGGATGATGCAATGTGATCTAGGCTAGATTGACCAAGGGTTGGAAGTACACAAGTCGCACACATCACTCACTCTCCCTCCCTCTCTCATCCGGCCTTCCCTCTCTCTCTCTCCCTCCCTCATCTCTCTCGGCCTCTCTCTCTCTCCTTCTCTCTCTCTCTCTTTTGGTTTAAGGTACATATGTATATCTATACTAATGTGAAAGGACAATGGTTGAAAGGGTAAGAATAAACTAATGGTTTGTAAAAAGGTTAAGTGAGAAAATCTAGTACTAGACTATATCTTAGGTCATCCCATCCTTCATCTTTCAAGGTACAAGTACTTAGGTGAATAAACAACTAGGTTTGGTAGGAGAAAGATCAACAAGTACTATCATATCTCTCTCTCTCGCCTATCTCTCTCCCTTATCTCTCTCTCTCGGCCTCTCTTTCTTCCTCCCTCTCCCGAATTCTCTCTCTCTCTCTCTCTCTCTTCCTCTCTTTCTTTCTTTGGTTCAAGGTACAATACCTATATACTAATCTATATGAGGAAGGACAATGGTTGAAAGAGTGAGAATAAAATAACTTGGTAAGAAAATCTAGTACAACACTTGTCTTAGGTAATCCTATCTTCTTCTTCCAAAGTACTAGTACTTATATACATAGAACTAGGGTTTGGTAGAGAAAGAATAAGGAAGGTACAACCATCTCTCTCTCTCGCTTATCTCTCTCTCTTTCGGCCTCTTCTCTCTCTCCTCTCTCGGCATTCTCTCTCTCTCTCTCTCTCTCTCTCCTTGTCAATGTACACCTAAGCATAAAGGACAAAGGGTTGGTGGATGACTATGTGAAAGAGTAAGGTCAAGGTGTAAGGGATTTGGTAAGAAAATCCTAGTACAATAGTCCACCTCATGTCCTCCCTATCATTAGTACATGTACATAGGTTTATATATACTTAGATTTGTTAGAGAAAGAACAAGAGTACAACACATCATTCTCTCTCTCTCTCCCTATCTCTCTCGGCATTCTCTCTCTCTCTCTCTCGGAATTTCTCTCTCTCTCCTCCTCTCTCTCCTTCTTGGTTAATATATAACTATATCTATGCTTGACCAACTAAAAGGACAATGTACTTATGACCTTATCCTAGATTTTCTAAGTCAAAATTCCTTATAAAACTAAGTCAAATTGCCACCTATGTACTTATAACTATATCTTATTCTTTTGGACACATGTCATCTAATAACAATTAAACTAATATATCCTAGTACTAGAAAGACTAATCTATTGACCCTTGGTTAATAATTCTCCTAACATTTATTATCCACTGGGTAAAGATGGTGAGTAGTATATAATCATATAAAGTGTACCTAGCAATCCAGTCACAATATCCTAGGTGGAAACCTATGGTCCAATGGGTAAGATTATCCTAGCATTTATCGTCCAATGGGTAATAATCAAGGGTTGACTTTGGTCAATAGGGTTTTGAAAGGTTCAAACGGATTGAAAGGGTTGAAGGTTCAATAGGGTTATCCCAACGGATTAGGTTAGAAGCTAACTAGGCTTACTAAGTAGGATTTCCAGCCAAGAAAAGAATTCTAAGATTTGTTTTAGTAATCTAGGGAAAAATACAAACATACTTGTCTTTAGAAAATGACTATATTGCATGGCGAGGAGAAACTAGATTTGAATTGTATAAATCTAATCATGACGGATTATGAGAAAATCAAAGAAAATTATAGAGTCATTAGAATAAACAACGAGATTTTTATTCACTGAAAATCAGAGTTGTTACAGGATTAGTTTCGTTTTCCTCATTCTTGATAAGTCATATATCTGTAGTTTGTTTACTGGTAATTTTACTTTAAAAAAAATTAGGAACCAGCCACAAAATCACCGGTCACATAACAAAAACGGCGATCCCTTCATATTTGGTTGAAACATATACAAAATCTGCTTTGCTATTTTTTCTCTTAGAATTGGAATACTAACAACAAAAATTTTATTTTTGAAACAGAAAGGATGTCGTTAATGCGGAGAATTGATATTTCGGTTATAGCGTTGATAAAAAGAATTTCTCGTAGAACCATTAAAAAATTAATGCAGAACACAAATTTTCTTGTATTTAAATTTTCGTATCGAAATTTCCTATTTTTTAAAACTATAGGTTATTGAAGTGTTTTTCGAATTCGTATTTAGATTAGAGATATAAAATAATTAGTTTGTATAATTGTAGACACCCCAATCTGAATTTCGAAGGGTTTTTGTCCACCCCGATGATGAAATAAAGGAAACGGTGGCTTAACAAGCTTGAATGAGGGATTCCTTTGGCCCCAAACAAATCCTCAGCCCAAGTAAACCAAAAGCCCAGAGAAAGCCCAAAAACCCTGGACTGGACCTGGAACGCCGCACGTGACACCTCTACACCGCACGGCATATCAAAAATCAATACGCCGCACGCGATCATGAGGTTAGCCGCACGGCATTTCATGAAAAGTTCTGACTGGCTCAGAAAGCTGTCGGCCACGCCTATTTGAGCCACAGCTGCAAAACGGCTCAGCCGAAACCACACTTCTAGCCCACCCAGAAAATACCTCCACCATTTGAAATTCAAAATTCATGGCTCTTGCCTATAAATACACCCCTCCACTCAAGAGAAAAGGGCCCTTGATCATTATTCTACCATTTCTCTCTCTTCTTGCTTTCACATCTTTTTCCCATTTCCAAGTCTTGAGAATGTTGCCTTCAAAAGACATCCTCTAGGCTTCTTGCTCCATTTTTCTCCTCACTATCAAAGTTAGTCCCTCACTAACTTTGAGACCCCAACTACCTAACATACCCATCTATTACACATATCCGTCATCCTCTTTTCTTTATTAACCTTACCGACGCTCATTCATCATCATCCAACACATCCATCCATCACCATCCTTGTTCAAGCTCGAAATCAAAGGTAAAAACTAAGTTTCCTTGGGCTAGGCTCTGTCCTGGCCCTGAGGGGACTCTCCTGTTGACAGACTTAACCCCTTTTGGTTAAGATCTGATCTAAAACCATTTTTACAAAGCAAAACAAGTCTCTGTGCTGGGTAAGCTACGCCGTGCGGCGCTTTGAAGCGTCGCACGGCATAGTAGACTCACACGTGCGGCATTTCGGTTAACTGCTGTTTTCTTGTTCAAACTGTCTGGATCATGATTGTTTTCACTGGATCCGTTCCTATCCATCATTGGTAGCTGCGAAATGAGACCATATCTACAAGCTATGTTTTCTTATCACAAATGAACTTTCATAACCATTCTGAATAAGCGAATGCATTTAAAAATGTCTTTCTACTTATGGCTTGAAGGAATGGTACAGTTCTGAGATGATCTGACGGCTATGAGCTTTCTGAAGTCTTAAAAGTAACACCGTGCGTTATACTGGGTATACTGCGCGAGGCTTTGAAAACCATCGACAGCCTGAGGACAAGATCGGAACAACGCACGGCATATCATATGGTCGTGCGTCGTATGGCGTTATGCCGTGTGTCAGAAGATGATGATCCAGACAACTTGTTTAAAAGCTTTTCTTATTCATATCTTCGTCGCATCATCTTCCATCATCTCTGTACAGTAAGCACCACTCGCACGACAACGTGATATACTACCTCTTGTTCCCCTCTCTCCGTAAGTGTTTTTGAGGTTTTCCAAACGGTATTAAATCCCCCATTTAAAATGCTTAGTAGAGACCGGTTTTCGTCGGGCGAGCTGGGTGCTTTTTCAACAAAACCTTCCCCGCTCGTAACGTGGCTCCCGGATCCAAAATCTCAACGTTTTTCGCTAGACCAAAAACCTTTTTTTTTCCTTTCTTTTCAAAACAAACTCTCGGTTTCTCGGATCATCCATCTCAAAAATCGGTTTCTCGGATCATCCATCTCAAAAATCTGGGTTGCGACTCTTCGAACGCGTCGGGCGCGCAAGAGCCCACAGTGGCGACTCTGCTGGGGACGTTTTTATTCGATACATTACTTTTTTTAAAAAAAAAAAGAATAAAATGTATTGAATAATCAAGAGGGCTAAACTTGAAAAGCATTTTACTTAGGGGACTTAATGCAATTTGGAAAACTTAACTTTCTTTTACACTATGCACCGCACAAGCCTCGCTAGCGTGACTCGGCAATCTTGCCCGGTTTACCGGTGACAAGCTCTCCCGGGATGCCTAGCAACCCTCGACTATGATGGGCCATCGTGCTGTTCGACCATTGTCTTGCAATACACTTGACATGGGGTAGTACATCTTGGCTCTAGTCCGGGGAACCCTTCTGAGACCAAAACCGGCCTTCTGCATTTGTACTTAGCCATAGAACTTTCCCAACTAGGACAGGAACCTGTGGTTAGGACTTATGTGTTATATTCTGCTTATGTGCACTTCCTTTCTATACATACATATCATGCATTTTGTGGGCTAGAGGATTGGGCTTCTATAGAATTCCTAAGATTACCCCGGTCGGTCTAGGAGACCTTAAATCCATGGAGTTTGTGATACCTCTAGTGTTTGCCGTGCTCGAACGGCTCCCTTGGCTCAGGAACTAACCTTGAGTACATGCGCATCTGGATTCTGATGGCCACATTGCTCTGTCTCGGATGGTCAAGATAAGGAGATTAGCTCTGATTCCGAAACGATCGGAATTTAACCTGCCTGACAGTACCTGCCCGAGCCATTATAAATCTTCTATGTAAATGCCTCGAGTGAGTTCTTAGTCACGGTAGGTCTTAGGAATTAGGAGATACGTAGAAGGTAGGATGATCACTTGGGATGAGGGTCTAAGCTGTTGTAGACACCCCAATCCGGACCTCGAAGGGTCTTTGTCCACCCCGATAATGAAATAAAGGAAACGGAACCTTTGCGAGCTTGAATGAATGATTCCTTCAGCCCCAAACAAATCCTTAGCCCAAATAAACCATTAGCCCAAACAAACCCAAAAGCTCAGAGAAAGCCCAAAAGCCCTGGACCGAACCTTTAATGCCGCACATGACACTTCTACACCGCACGACGTATCGAAAGTCAATACGCCGCACGCGATCATGAGGTTAACCGCACGGCATTTTGGGTAAAGTTCTGACTGGCTTAGAAAGCTGTCGGCCACGCTTATTTGAGCCACAGCTGCAAAATGGCTCAGCCGAAAGCACACTTCTGGCCCGCCCAAAAAATACCTCCAACATTTGAAATTCAAAATCCATGTCTCTTGCCTATAAATACACCCCTCCACTCAAGGGAAAAGGGTCCTTGATCACTATTGTACCCTTTCTCTCTCTTCTTGCTTTCACATCCACTTTCCCATTTCCAAGTCTTGAGAATATTGCTCTCAAAAGACATTCTCTAGGCCTTTTACTCCATTTTTCTCCTCACCATTGAAGTTAGTCCCTTACT
This sequence comes from Rhododendron griersonianum, assembly GCA_018127125.1. Classification (NCBI taxonomy): domain Eukaryota; kingdom Viridiplantae; phylum Streptophyta; class Magnoliopsida; order Ericales; family Ericaceae; genus Rhododendron; species Rhododendron griersonianum. The sequence goes on along the minus strand of CM030796.1, from coordinate 24,785,437 downwards.
AACTTTGAGACCCCAACCACCCAATACACCCTTCGACTACACACACCCATACTTCTATTCTCTTTTCCAACCCTCCGACGTCCATCCACCATCATCAATACTCATTCAAGTTCAAGATCAAAGGCAAAAACCAAATTTCCTTGGGCTAGGCTCTGTCCTGGCCCTGAGGGGACCCTTCTGTCTTCAGGCCTAACCCTTTTGGTTAGGATCTGACCCAAAAATCCTTTTTACAAAACAAAACTAGTTTCCTGTGCTGGGTACGCTACGCCGCGCGGCGCTTTGAAGCGTCGCACGGCGTAGTGGAATCACACGCACGGCGTTTTAGTTAGCTACTGTTTTCTTTTTTCAAACTGTCTGGGTCACGATCGTCTGTTGCTGGATCTGTTTCTAACATAAAAAGCAGTCTCGAAACGAGACCATATCTACAAGCCATGTTTTAAACTCTATAGATCTTTTCAAATGAACAAATATATCAAAAATGGTTTTCTACTTGTGGCTTGGAAGAATGGTACAGTTCTGAGACGATCTGATGGCTGTGAGCTTTCTAAAGTTTTAAAAACAACACCGTACGTCATAAGAGGTATGCCGTGCGAGGCTTTATAAAATGACAAAAGTTTGATGACAGGGTCATAACCACGCACGGCAAATCAGAAGGCCGTGCGCCATAAATCAGTATGCCGTGAGACAGAGGATGGTGATTCAGACAGCTCATTTAGATGTTTTCTTTATTTAATATTATCGTCATAACATACTTTATCATTTCTGTACAGCAAGCACCACTAGCACGGCAATTTGATATACTTTATCTTGTTCCTCTTTCCCGTATGTGTTTTTTTTTAGGTTTTCCAAATGGTATTAAATCCCCCCATTTAAAATATTTAGTAGAGACCGGTTTTCACCGGGCGAGCGGGGTGCTTTTTCAACAAAATCTTTTCCGCTCGTAACGTGGCCCCCGGATCCAAAATCTCAACGTTTTTGCTAGATCAAAAGCCTTTTCCAAACAAACTCTCGGTTTCTCGGATCATCCATCTCAAAAATCCGGGTGGCGACTCTTCGAACGCGCCGGGGCGCGGGAGCCCACAGTGGCGACTCTACTAGGGACTTTTATTCAATACTTTTTTTAAAAAATAAAAATAAAAATAAAAGAGTGTTGAATAATAAAGAGGGCCAAATTTGAAAGGTATTTTACTTGGGGGGCTTAATGCAATTTGGAAAACTTAAAATTTCTATTACACTATGCACCGCACAAGCTTCGCTAGCGTGTCTCGGCAATCTTGCCCGGTTTACCGGTGACAAGCTCTCCCAGGATGCCTAGCAACCCTCGACTATGATGGGCCATCGTGCTGTTCGACCATTGTCTTGCAATACACTCGACATGGGGTAGTACATCTTGGCTCTAGTCCGAGGAACCCTTTTGAGACCAAAACCAGCCTTTGCACTTGTACATAACCATAGAACCTTCCCAACTAGGACAGGAACCCGTGGTTAGGACTTATGTGATATACCCTGTTTATGTGTATTTCTCTTCTGTACATACATATCATTCACACATCATTGCATCTTGCAGGCTAGAGGATTAGGCTCCTTTAGAATTCTTTAGGACTTTCCGGTCAGTCTAGGAGACTGTAAATCCATGGAGGTTGTGATACCTCTGGTGTTTGTCGTGCCCGAACGGCTCCCTTGACCTGGGACTAACCTTGAAGGTGTGCGTATCTGGATTCTGACGGTCACATTGCTCTGCCTCGGATGGTCAAGGTAAGGAGATTGGCTCTGGTTCCGAAACGATCGAAATTTAACCTGCCTGACAGTACCTACCTGGATCGCCAGAAATCTTCTGTACAAATGCCTCAAGTGAGACTCAAGTCACGGTAGGTCTTAGGATTTAGGAGGCGCGTAGGAGGTAGGACAGATTTTCGGGATGGGTTCTGAGTTACTCCCTTTTGCCTTGTCGCCAGTTCAGAAACATTGGACACCTGCAAAAAGAAGAGGCTATACCCAATTGGTTTCGTCCGTCCCGAAGACTGGTTCGCATAGATACCCTGGAAGAAACCCAACTATTTGAGGTCCACATAGAACAGGAAGGGCAGTCGTCATTAGCGGTTTTGCCACATCTAGCAACACAAGAGTCTCTGTCACCAGAAAGTCCCTTACCAATGGCTGATCAAGGAAATGGGGTAGAAGAGCTTAGGCAGAACATGGCCACCATGGATACCCAGTTTAGGCAATCCCTTGCTGGCATGGATACACAACTCAAAGCCTCGGTTGCATCCATGAAAAACGACATGAATATGATAATGGAGTCTATGCAGGAGGTTTGTGTCAAGCTCTTAATTAAGACTGACATACCTAAGGGTGAGACACCGGCCAGAGATACACCAGCAGTCGATCCCAATTTAGCTGCCCTTATGGCTAAAATTGGTAAATTGGAAGAATCTATGCAAGAAAATAAGCGATTAGGAAGAGGAGAAATTGACATGAACAAATTGTGTTTGTTCCCTAACGCTAAGTTGCCGGAAAAGTTTAAAGGCATGGACTTTGCAAAGTTTGATGGTACCGGAGATCCAAAGGCTCATCTCCAAGGGTATGTTGGTTCACTCACCATGAGGGGAATTGAAAAGGAAGCCATGGCTCAGCTGTTCCATGAATCTTTGTCGGGACCAGCCCTGCAATGGTTTCTTACGCTTGAACCCTCTAAGAAAAGGACTTGGGAAGACATTGGGACAGCATTCGTGGCTCAATATGATTTCAACGTTGATCTAAAAATGACCACAAGGGAGCTAGAAAGTACCAAAATGGGCGAGAAAGAAAGTTTTGCTGATTTTGTAAAACGTTGGAGGGCTAAGGCCGCTCAGATGGAAAACAAACTAGATTTGAAGGAACAGATACGGATCATCACCAAGAACCTGCCAAGCTCTTTTGCCCCATACATGGTCCTCTCCCAGGCAGCCCCAAACTTTGAAACTTTCTATGACTCGGGTTTGGCTGTGGAGGAGGCCTTACGAGATGGTACATTGGAGAAGAAGGAATCAGGAGCAAAGTCCAAAAGGGCATATTCAGGGAACAGTAATGTCCTCTTCGGGAATACCAATCAGGCTAGAACTTCATCCGCCAAGCCGGCGGAAGTAAACCAAATTTCCAAAAAACCAAAATCCCAGAATAGAGTTTTTACCCAGTTTAGCACTCCTAGATCCGCCTTACTCAAGAAGCTTACCGAAGTGGGAGTGCTGAACCCTCTTCCGCCACCACAAACCATTCCACCTAACCTGAACCAGAATGTCTACTGTGATTTCCACCAAATGCATGGCCATACCACTGACAACTGTATCCGCCTCCGTCATGAGATTCAAAATCTCATTGACAATAAAGTCATTGATACCCCTCCTTCAGACAAACTAAACACCATGACAAACCCCTTGCCGCAACATAATACCCCCTTCCATATCAACCAAATCACCCAAACTAAAAGCCAAGACTTTGATCCTACCTCTTTCATCATCCCTGATACGGAACCGAAGCCTGTTGTGGAAATTCCTAAAGAGACTGCTCTCTGCTACCTTTGGGAATGGGGAGATTTGATTGCTGATTGGGAGGAGTTCGAAGCCGCCAATTTTCAAGAAGACGTGAATCCGTTCTTTGAACCGGGATGGGAAGATGATTGGCAAAGCATTCATGCTGACCCTCTTGATGGGTTTTCTCTGTACATGATGTTCGAAAACCAAAATGAGAATTTTCCAGGAATGCCTGAATGGGAATGGAATCCAATCCCGGATAAATACCAACTCTTGGCCTGGAATGACCCTCTGGATACCTTCTCCATACCCATGCTATTTGCAGAAGAATACCAACCTCATACGATGGCCTACAACTGGCCCGAGCCTGCTCCATTTCAACCGAATCCCTCCTACCTCCATGACCTCATCGTCAATGATCCATACAACAATGTGGGTCTTGTTCCGTATCTAGAACCGCCAGGGCCAGAAGAAGATGTGGCTAGTAATGAGTTCGACCCAATGGACTACCTGGCAGATGAAGCTAAATCAGAGTCATCCGTTACTTTCCCGAAGGACGCTGATGTCGCCATGATGAATTTGTGGGAAGATGAACCAGGAGCTAAGACAAATCTGTGGGGAAATACAGAGATCATCAACATAAAAGTGGGAAATGAGGAATGGACTGTAAACAGGGCGGTGGCAGAAGCTGAGAAATGGAAGCCCGAGGATCTGTGGGAGGATCTGGTTATCACTGACTTGGCTGCCAACCTCCAAGACACCACTATTGGAAACAAGCGCAAGGCCCTTGCTGATTTGTGGAATGAAGAGTCTAAGTACCAACAGATCGGCCAATTGACCAGGAGTGGTCGAATCTATCAACCCCCTAATCTTCAAATCAAAGAATCTTCCAACCCTCCAGCTCCACTGACCAAAGAACCTTCTAACCCGTTCGTTACCCCAATCAAAGATACTTTCCAACCCTTTGCCCCACCAACTAAAGAGCCTTCTCGCCCTGAGAAAAACCCTGCAGAAATGATCAAGTGCCAACTTGAACAGACTCAAGCCAAAATGTTTGTTTGGGACGTGCTTGTTTGCTCCACCCGCCATCGCCAAGGTCTTATCCAAGCCCTCTCTCACCTGAAAGTTCCCTCCGCCATAACCCCAGATGAACTCGTAGCACTCATCAAAACTATACCCGTCAAACATGCTATTACCTTCACTGATCGAGACCTACCCGCCGAAGGAACTGATCACAATCGGCCACTCCATATCACTCTGAAATGCCACGGAAAATGGGTACCGGTGATCTTGATTGATAATGGGTCAGCAATCAGTGTTTGTCCACTCCGTGTTGCCTATTGCCTGGGGTACAAAAATAATGATTTCTCTCCATCAGAAGTCAAAGTTCGGGCATACGACAACACCCGTCGGGATGTGGTTGGAACCCTCATGCTTCCTATGACTTTCGGACCTTACCAAATGGAGGTGGAGTTTCATGTGGTAAACATTCCTGCTTCTTTCAATCTACTGCTGGGTAGACCTTGGATGCATCGACCCGACATCATGGCAGTTCCTTCAACACTCCATCAGAAAATTAGACTGGGACTTGAGACTGGGATGCTCACCATTCATGGTGACTCTGGGATTCGCGTTCTCGTGGAAGACAACGCCCCACTCTTAGAGATACAACACGGAGAGGAGGACGTTGCCTTGGGTGGCTTTTCGCTTAACACCTCTAATTCTGTCTTCACTGTCAAGATTGATGACGACTTCATCATTAGTAATGTCGCCATAAAGATAATGAAGAGAATGTCCTACATGCCAGGTGTGGGCTACCTGCCGGAAAAATAAAACAAACAAATGATGTTTTGCTTTATATTTTCCCGCCGCTTTGAAGAGAAATACGCCGTTTGAAGAGTCGCCACCCGGATTTGCGGTATATCACCCGAGAAACCGTTTTGTTTGGAAAATCGTTGATTTGAATTTGAAAACCAGAGATTAGTTTCAAGGGTCCGGAAGCCATGTTATGAGGGGGGAAGGGTTTTACGGCACCCCCCTCACCCGATTCGAAATCGGTCTCTACTAAACGTTTGTGGGATTTTTCGAAGGGATTTTGTTTCATTTAAACCAGCTGGCAAGTATCCACAGTTATAACAGGTAAGCAGTGCATGCATGTGCAGTTGTACAGGGGAAGTGCAATGATGGAATAACGGTGAGCAAATGCATGAATGACAGAAAACTGAGGATCTGTCACTGACTTCACTCTCGAGCGCTCGAGAGCAGTCCCGAGCGCTTGGGAGTTCTGATACCCAACCTGCAAGCTTTGTTAGCGCAGTCAAAATACAATGCTAAAATAGGAACTGAAAAGCTGCTATATACACTACTGGCTCAGCAGAGGATTTGAAAGACTTGAAAGAAACCTCAATCTTTCAGATCTTGCATCCCTGCCTTAACAAGACCAAATCTACAATTTTAAAAGAGCAACAGGCTACACTTATGCATGCAGAGACCAGGTGACACAGCAGACTGGAAAATGGGAAGCAATGACATGCATGCACTCCCGAGCGCTCGGGAAAGGTTCGGAGCGCTTGGGAGTGAGCTGTATATCAACTTACCCTCAAACAGGAAATGGTACTGACTTGACATACACACCCCCTTGTTTTGGTATTTCCCAAGAGGAAAACATCTTTTAATCTTTAAAAGCAAAAAGCCTTATTCACACATGAAGACTTTGTGAGAAAATGGTTATGTTTTAGTGGAAAACGACTTCCTCGTGCATGCATGCCAAATAAACCATTTAACTTAAGAGTGCACCTCCTTCCCTACCTGCTATGTGACAGAGGACCATGCATGGAAGCTGGGAACAGTCCTGAGCGCTTCAGAGTACTCTCGAGCGCTTGGGAGTGTTTCCAGTAAGGGTTTTATGAAAACGTTTTTTTGTACCCCATTGCTCTTGTTTTTACACTAGGGTCTCCCAACCATGCACCCAGTATTGAAGACTGGGTCAGGCTGAGAGACCCCCCTCAGAAGGGATGAACAGCCCTTTTAGTTGTGATCAAAGGTAAAAGTTTCTACCTTTTTCTTGAACTCTTGCTCCTTGGGATGACTTTGAAATGTGGATGAAGAGAGGAGAGTGCTAGAGATCAGAAGGGTATTCTGGATTTCTTGCCCTTTTCCTTGGTGATTTCTAAAACTTTTGAAGTTTGGAAGGTGAACTTGGAGATTTTTGGTTTGTAGCTAGAGAGAGAAAGAGAGCAGAGAGTAAGGGTTCTCTGGGATCAAATTTCGTAGCCTCCTCCTTTTCTCAGCTGAAAACCAGCCATATTTATAGGCCAAGTAACCCATGGTTTTGAAAATCAAATGGGCTTAATAAAAACATTTTTTTAGTAGGAAAATCTTTGGCCTGAATATCTGCCACCAGAGGTTGAGTGTGGACCGAGCCATCGGCGGGCTCAAGGTGGTGATAATGATGAGTTGGAAGGGTAGTGGGTGATACGGCCATCCATTGGGCAACAAAATAGTCTCGAGCGCTTGGGATCACTCCCGAGCGCTTGGGACCTCACTCTCGAGCGCTCGAGAAAGAGCCAGGCCAGAGGTTTTTGGAAAATGGTTTTGAGCGCTCGGGACTTCTCCCAAGCGCTTGAAAATGCTTTTGACCATTTTTTTAATCCCTCTTCAAATCTTTCAAGGAGCAATGTTCCGATCGATACTAGGCTTGTTTCAATCCAAAGTCATCATCGGGGAGCCTCCGGCCCACAAATCAAGGAATTTTGAAAAGTCCAAATTGGGGTGTCTACACCAGGTTTGGGGTTGGGAAAGAATTTCCAGGGACCAGCGCAATTTGAAGAACCAGGAACTTTAACCCGTGTAACAGGCTTGGGATACCACCCTTCTGAGGATAAGAAAGAAAAGAAGGGAGACAGATTGGAGGACTATTTTGTCAAAGAAGAGGCAAACCAGATTTACCAAGGGCAGCCGAAACCGTTCTGGGTCAAAGAAACCAACACCTTCCTACCAGGGTTTGAGATATTCGCTAATGATGTCTGGCCTGAAAGTGATGAAGAATTGGAAGCAGTAATCAAACCAGCAAAGATGACCGATTGGGTTGAAACCTTTGCCATGGGTAGCCTGGCAACTTTATTCGGGGAAGATGAACCATTGGGTATAGCCACGGAAGCAGAAGTGCAGATGCTAGGGCAGGAGGCCCCCGAAGATCCGACCTCACTCATCATGGATGCTGCTGGAGATTATAAGAACTGGACTTTCATACCAAGTGCAATTAGTCATGAGGCTGAATCTGAGTCCTCTGACCCCTCTGAGTCCTCTAAGTCTTCTGAGTCTTCTGAGTCTGTCAAGTCTGTTGAGTCTGAGTCGGTGCCTCTTGGCCCAACTCCTCAGAGTCTGTATTTTGAGTTTGAGTCTACCCGCGTGTACGGTGCCCCCGAGGCCTCTGCTTATGATGAAATAAATGAATCTGGTTCCGCTTACTTTCCTGACTTTGAAATAAATTGTGTCGACCCCGATGATGAAGAGATCGAATTTGACGGGGACATCCTTAAAGTAATTCGGTCCCTAATCGAAAGGGAGGACGAAAGGCATGCTCAGCCTGTAAAAGAAGAGGTTATTTCAATAAATTTGAGGGATGAAGGGAATCCCCGAATAGTTCAGATCGGTTTCGCGCTGTCAGAAGAAGAACGCCAGGCTCTCGTAAATTTGCTAAAAGAATTCGAAGATGTTTTTGCATGGTCACACGCTGATATGCCCGGAATCGATCCTGAAATTGTGGAACACCGGATTCCCCTCTATCCTGACGCGAAACCAGTGAAACAAAAACTGAGACGCATGAGGCCCGACTGGGTGCTTAAAATAAAAGAGGAGGTAACCAAACAGATCAATGCCGGGTTCCTGATGGTAACTAAATACCCCCAATGGGTCGCAAATATTGTTCTCGTTCCAAATAAGGATGGTAAAATCAGGTCTGTGTAGACTTCAGGGACCTAAACAAAGCTAGCACCAAGGATGACTTCCCTCTGCCGCACATTGACGTGCTAGTCGACAACACCGCTGGACATGTTTTGCTTTCTTTTATGGATGGTTTCTCAGGGTATAACCAGATTCTCATGGCCCCGGAAGACCGAGAGAAAACCACATTCATCACTGAGTGGTGAACTTATTGCTATCGGGTCATACCTTTTGGGCTGAAGAACGCTGGCTCCACCTATCAACGAGCTGCTATAACCTTGTTACACGATATGATTCATAAAAAGGTGGAAGTTTACGTTGACGACATGATCGTTAAGGCAAAGGAGCGGGAAGGCCACTTACCCGCACTCAGAAAGTTCTTCGAAAGGATAAGGAGGTACAGGATGCGCCTCAACCTGGCTAAATGCACGTTCGGAGTCACTATAGGGAAAATGATTGGGTTTATGATCACCACTCGCAGCATCGAAATCGATCCATCAAAGATTAAGGCCATTCTGGAAATGGAACCACCGCGGACAGAGAAGGATGTAAGGAGTTTCCTCGGCAAAGTGCAGTTCATCAGCCGGTTTATTGCAAAGCTGACTTCAACGTGTGAAACCATATTTCGCCTGCTCAAGAAGGGAACACCATTTGCATGGGACAACAGATGTCAGCAAGCCTTCGAGGCCATTAAAGCCTATCTAAGGAATCCACCAGTCTTGATGACACCAGAACCAGGAAAACCTTTGATCCTATACTTGTCAGTCACTCCGTCTTCCATGGGGTGTATGCTGGCACAGGAAGGAGACGATGGGGTTGAAAGAGCCGTATACTACCTCAGCAAAAAGATGGTCGAATCTGAGGAACGCTATACTCCATTAGAAAAGACGTGCTGGGCGCTCGTTTGGGCTTCTAGAAAGCTGAGACATTACATGCTGGCCTACTCGGTAAAGTTGATATCCCAGATGGATCCTTTGAAGTACTTGTTCGAGAAGCCGGCACTCACAGGAAGAATGGCACGATGGCTATTGATGCTGGCAGAATTTGAATTAAACTATGTTACCAGAAAGTTAGTAAAAGGAAGAGCTGTCGTTGAATTCTTGGCCGATTGCCCAGTCGAAGGAGGGGAAGATGCCGAATTCGAGTTCCCGGACGAGGTCATAATGACCGTAACCGAAGACGTGTGGCGGTTGTATTTTGATTGAGCAGCCAAATCAGAAAGGATTTGGAATTGGTGTGCTTTTGATTTCGCCGGATGGGTCGCATATCCCACTTGCATTCAAGCTTAACTTCGAGGTCACCAACAATCAGGCGGAATACGAAGCTTGTATTGTAGGCATGGAAGCAGCCATTGAAATCGGTATAGAAAAGTTAGAGGTCGTGGGAGACTCAAACTTGGTTGTCTCTCAAGCAAACGGCGATTGGAGGGTCAATGAAGAGAAGTTAAAGCCATATCATCAAGACCTCGAAGATTTCATTCCCCATTTCAGTAAAGTAACCTTCACTCACGTCCCGAGACTCAGAAATCAATTCGCTTATGCCTTGGCTACGTTGGCCTCCATGGTCGAAATCCCTGTCGGTGTAAAGCTGAGGCCAATTGTGATCGAGCAAAGGGATACCCCAGTATACCAGCATGTCATGGTCATCAACGAGCCCGAAGATGGTCACCCTTGGTTTTACGATATTTGGAGATTTGTAGAAAGGGGGGAGTGCCCCGCTGAGGCTAGCAAGAAAGATAGAATCGCTCTTCGGAGAATGGCAGCTCAATACATCATCTGTGGAGGAAATCTATACCGAAGATCTCATGGTGGTACCCACAAGCTGTGTATTCACGGTGAGGAGACAAAAAAAGTGATGGAGGAAGTTCACGAGGGTGTGTGCGGTCCTCACATGAATGGTATGATACTTGCCAAAAAGATTTTGAGAAAGGGCTACTTCTGGTCCACCATGGAGACGGAATGCGTGGAATATGTACGACGTTGTCATAAGTGCCAGATTCACGCTAACCTCACGCATGTTCCGCCGCATGAACTGCAGCAAACGACCTCGCCGTGGCATTTCTCAACGTGGGGTATCGATGTCATCGGAAGGATTGTGCCAGCAGCCTCTAATGGCCATAAGTTCATCCTGGTGGCTATTGATTACTTCACGAAATGGGTGGAAGCAGCCTTGTATGCAACCCTGACTGCAGTTCAAGTCGCGCACTTTATCAAGCAAAACGTCATCTATCGGTATGGGGTCCCACAGGCATTTGTATCCGATAATGGGGTTCATTTTAAGGGCCGAGCCAGGGAAGTCTTGGATGAATTTCAGATCCAAGTACACAAGTCAACAACCTATCGACCACAGACTAATGGGGCCGTGGAAGCAGCCAACAAAAACAATCAAAACCATTCTGGAAAAGACTATTCAATCTGCGAGAGATTGGCACGAGCAACTACCGTTGGCATTATGGGGATATCGCACATCCGTACGTACACCAACAGGGGTGACTCCGTACTCTTTGGTTTATGGTATGGAAGCTGTACTTCCCATAGAGTTAGAGGTTCCATCTCTCCGAACTATGATCGAATGTAATGTCCAAGAGGCAGACTGGCTGAGCAACCGATTTGAAGAATTAATGTTGTTCGATGAGCGTCGCTTAAGGGCACTTTACCATATTCAAAGATATCAAAGGAGAATCGCGCGCGCATTCAACAAAAAGGTAAAACCCAGGGACTTAGCGGAATGCGACATGGTTTTAAAGGAAATTCGGGCACCAGTCTATGATCCACGAGGAAAGTTCCGGCCAAAATGGCCCGGGCCTTATATCATCAAGACTATCCTATCTGGAGGAGCTAAGCAACTCATTGACTTGGACGGGAACGAATTCTCAACTCTAGTCAACCTGGATCAACTCAAGCGCTACTACCCCTGAGAGAAGCTCGCTGGGCTGAAAGCTACAAGGGCAGCCAGTTCCAGGCAAAAATTAGAGCAGAAGCCTGCTAGGATGAAAACCCGCAAGGGCATCTTAGGCAAAAGTTTTGGCATACAATGAACAAGCTCGCTAGACTGAAAACCCGAAAGGGCGGTACTAGGCAAAAATTAGGGCGTAAAAGGAGAGTGTCAAAACCAGAGCGAACCCTATCCTTGAACTACGTCATGACTTGATTCCTTCACCAAAAAGGATACGTAGGCAGTCTCACTATGAGACCCGGTCACAATCAATCCAAACAAAATCCAGGTTGATAGAACTCAGAAAGGCAGAATCAGAGAGGGGGAAACCCTCTGTAACTCACTTTATTGAAACAACTACTTCTAATACATAAGGCTGAGCATGATTTTCGAAAATAAAAGTGCAATACAATAAAAGGGGGTCCACGATTTATTCAACGGTCAGGGTAGTAAGGTCGAGTCAGTTTCCTTGGGCTCCTGCCCTTGCAGCAATGTCCCTCCTGAGCCATCTCCTGTAGCTCCCATGCACTGCCACAAATGGGTAAGTATGAGCATCAGTCACCTCGCGAGACCTCCAGAATCGTTGGTAGTTGCAAAGAGTCGAATGGCGGAAGAAAGGCAGAACTACATCCACCAGGACCTCTGCAGGAACCTCCTGTCTCAAACCAAGCTGACGCTGAATCCGATAGGGGATGTAGAAGGTAAAAGCCTCCAGGCTAGCAAGAACCACCCACTGAGGGCCCATGTAGTGTACAGTCATAGGTGGAAGGTCAAGCCACGACCATCTCCAGGAAATAGTCTCGGCCCGCCGACGTTTGAAGAAGTTGACCCACTCGGAAGCTCGCCTGTCTGCAAATTCAAAGCACCGAGAGGACAATAACCTAGCCTCATACACCAAGTTGCCAGGAGGGAGAGTCAGAACATTCACCTTGTCACAAAGCCAAATTTGCCAAAGAGAGAAAACAAGTGAGAAGCCGTAGAAAGCCAAGCCAAACATCGAAGAAAAATGAGAAAAGCTCGAAAGAGGAAAGATGAGGTGAAAACTAACCTGTAAGAGAAGGGGGCTGCCTCTAAAAGTCTCAGTCTCTCCAGAACGAACCTTGTCCAAGCCCATCAATGTCTCAGCCAATACCATTGGAATCACATCCTTCCGAGCTCCAATCTGCACCGCAATGCTGACCAACGCCAAGCTAGCATGACCAGTGGAAGGAACCAAGAGGTAAGCAGCAAGTAAGCACATGCAGAGAGCGGTCATACGCCGAGTATGGTAGGTTGTGTCTGCTAGGTTACCAAGAGGAGAGAACATCTCGATAAGGTGCATCACGTTGAGGCGACCGTTGCTAACCAAGTAACGAGCAACACCGTCATTCAACCCTAGAGAGGCAGTAAGAACCTTGGACATGTTTTCGCGCACAGGAGGGACAATGACCTCCCCAGAGCCAAAGCTGCCAAAATAGGCGCGGAACTCTTCGATTGTGGGGCAAAGCTCTTGCTCACCGAAGCGGAATACGTGCACCTCCGGATCCCAAAGACTTATGGTAGCCCTCAAGAGCTCGGGACGAAGGCGGATGTTACGAAGGTATCTCATGGAGTAGAGACCATGTGCCCGAAAGTTGAGCCAATCGACCCCCTCCATGGAAACCAACCATGGCCGTAGTGAACCGGTGAGAGAAAGAGCCATTGGGAGGAAGTGAAGGTTGGAGGAAGATGAAAGACTAAGAAAGATATGGTTAGAATGAAGCCTAAGGCCTGAATTTATAGGAGGGATAGAGGAGACAAATTCAACTTTCAAAAGAGCCTTGGGTTCCAAAAGTGTAAATTTTCCATGAGTCTTACATAGGGAAAAGCTTAGTCATGCCCCAAAAGAACAAAGCAGACATGCACTGGCTCGGAAATGTTATAGAATAGGTCAAACTTCAACCTCCGTGCAATCTATCTTGGGAAGCAGCAAATGGCAGAATGTCAGGAAAATAGCGCCGCACGGCATATCGGAGTAACGCGCGGCATAATAGAACCAAGGGAAAATCACGGCATAGCACGGATACGCCGCGGGATCAGATGAAACCACGCGCGGCATTTCGAAGCCCCGCATGGCATATCATGTCTGCATTTCTGCAGACTTTGACAGCAGAGGTTTGAAACCAATTCGAGGCACTCGTAGGCATCACCCCCCCCAGAACACAACTCAATAGGTATTTGGGACCTTGGGGAAGTTCCGCTTCGAGTGAACTCTCAAATTTCGACGTGATGGCACCAAAAGTCGAAAAAACCCGTTTCTTAAGCCGTGTCAAGGTATCGAAGTCCGCTTCAAGCCGTTCCAAGCTGATCTTTCGAGTCTCACAGGTCATAATGGTCGAAAGTGACCTAGTCCAAGTTCTGTTTCGAGGTCAAAGTCAAAATTTGAGAATGTCACCTTCCAAAGTCAACGTTTTCTTGCTTTTCAAGCAGTTTTCAAATAAGAGCTTGAGTTTTCTAGCTACGTGTCGCATGTTAAGGGTCGTTATTGACATACGAGAGTCCACGACAGGGGTATTCTTGTAAATTCTTGTATTAAGTGACAATTTTTCAAAATTATTCATTTGCTTTCTTTGATTTCTATTCCAACGTCAATGTACCTATGTCCCGACATGTTGCTCATCATAAAGCTTGAGTTCGTTTCAGTTTATGGCCAAAGACTAGTTGCACACGTTGGTTAATGTTTCAGTTATTCAATCTTCCTTAGAAAATGACAATAAGAGGAATTGAATAGCGTAAACATTGAAAGAATAAATTCGTCTATATATAATCTCCAGAGTATCCATGAGTTGAAGTAGAAGAAGGCGTGCAAGCCGAATGCTCAAAATCCTATCTACTGAGGGTAAACAGGCACCCTTCCAAAAAAGAAGCACGCAGGCTCCACGAAAAGGCAAAAGCAAAACAAACAAAAGAGGGAGCTCAGCTCTCATCCTCGTCCTCGTCCTCACCCTCCTCGGTGTCCTCCTCGTCGCCCTCCCCGGAGACCTCCTCCGCCTGGGAACCAGCTGTGGCTCAAATAGGCGTGGCCGACAGCTTTCTGAGCCAGTCAGAAAGTCAACGTCCGTGGGCTCCTCAGTCTCGTCGGAGACGTCTATAGGCTCGTCCTCCGTCTCCCCAGAAAGCCGTGGCTTCTTCGACGGAGGCTCCTCCCGAGAGCCAGCAGAGGAAGCCTATGGCGCTTGCATGCGCACGGACTTCCTGTGCAGCCCACGTGAAGCCCCTCCTCCGGCCTGCAATAACATGACATTCATCATTTGCATTGTAATCATAGTATAGATAATAAGAAGTAAAAGCAAAGGGGTTGAGAGCCTTACCATCGTCCCGCCAGCACAAAGAAGCACCTCTGGGGCATGGCGCATGGCGTACTGCCTAACCAACTGCTCCAGGCCCATCATGGCCTCCGCCATCTCCTTCACGTACTCCGGAGTCGCCTGCACAATAGGCAGATTGATTAGAATATACAGTGGTAATAGCAAGTGCATGCAAAAGGCGAAAGAATACGTGTCATACCTAAGCAAGAAACTCCGGAACTACAGCCGTGGGACGTGGCACCACCACTACACCAGAAACCCCCTGGACAGTCGTCACGTCCACAGTCCAGGAGAGACGGGGTAAGGTAACCCCGCTCGGACCTACACCGTCACCCTGACCACCACCACCACTTTCGCGCCCTCTTCCTCTTCCTCTCCCTCCTCTCCTTCCTCGTCCACCTCTACCACCTGCACCACCTGACGCTCGAAGTGTCGCCTCCCAGGCAGCAACCCGTACCCCGAAGCTCGGCATTAAGTACCGAGCCCGGTACTCAGAGTAGTCGGCGCCTGCCTGGAAAAGCGGCTCCAGCTCACGGTCCGGTCGCACAAACCGCTCAACCTCCCCCCTAGTGTACAAACTCGTCCTCTGCACCAAAGCAGGAAAGGGACCAGGGACTCGAAAAGCGTCCATCCTCAACGACTGACGTGACACCCGGTCGCCCAGGTACCACTGCCAGCTGTAAGGGGACTCGAGAAGCACCCTCCCCGTCGTCACCTCCCTACTCCGGACCAAGTAAGGGAGCTCGCAACGATCCCACACATGCCAGTGAACCTGCAATCAAGGATATACAACATCAGCATGAGATTTGAATAGAACTATCAACAAATAGAAGCATGCAAGGTGTAGTCATACCCTGTCAGGACGAAGTTCGTCCAGAAAAAGGCGGTAGGCGTTCAGGTCGCCCTTCCCCTTCTTCACTCCCCGGAACTCCTTAGACCAACGCAGAGCCCGGGGAAGTACTGTGTCCCTAGGGCAGGAGGTCTCGGGAGGGTACATGTCCAGTACCTTGTACGTCCACAGCTGCGGAATTAAACATCAAGGATTAGCACAGGGTATGCAATAAGTAAATGGAAAGACAAATGAGTGCAAGAGAAGTTTGAAATGTACCTCCCAGACTCTCCAGTAACCGCCGAGGCTCTTCCCCGCTCCTCGGGAAAGAGACCCCATGAAGGCGTAGCACGCCCCCAAAGCCGCGCCGCCCCAATCAAAGCGGGCTATTTCCCCGACGTCCCTCAAGGTCGGTAAGAGCGAAAGGTGTACTCGGTTGCGCCTGTTGGGAAACAGGGACGCACCGAGCAAGTACAACAAAAAGCACCGCGCCATCTGCTCCTCCTGCACCCTGTCGGTCGGGAGCTCCTCCGTCCAAAACTCCAAAAGCTGGGCGTACTGGGCGTCCTCCCTCTCTGGCCTCAGCACGTACCCCAGCATCTCCCACTGGAACACCGCACTCCTCCCTGTAACAACGTCGTAGGGGATAGGGTCGCCCCCAAACCTCAAACCAGTGATCGCCGCAAAGTCTAGGGGCATCACTGTCAGCTCACCGAAGAGGAAGTGGAACGTATTCGTCGTGTCCCACCACCTCTCAGCAAGTGCCCTCACCACCTGGCGATCGTTACTCGCCCTCGTCAGCACACTAACAAACTCCCCGATGCCCGCCTGCCTCACTATCTCCCTCACGGCCTCGGGGAGCCTCTCCCAAAACGTCGGCACGTCGGCTGCACCTCCGTAGCACGAGATGGTGATCGCCTGTTGCAATAAGTTGACAATGTTCAGTAAAACAGGAATGCGATTCAAGGCAAACACGACATTCAAATAAGGAAACGAAAGTACGATACATTGAAATTTGAAATGCAAGTGTTTAAAGTGTACCTCGTCTCGGTGCAAGGAAAGGTGCTGCTGTGGGTCCCTCAGAACCAGGGCCTCGTCGTACGTGGGCCGCTCCGGCCTGTAGGCGTCTAAAAAGGTAGGGACCACTACGTGCTGAAAGGGCACGTATGACTCCTCCACGTAAGCTCCTCGCCCCTTCAGGGCCTCCATCGCCTCCTCCACGACACTCCTCCGAGGGGCTGTCTCACCTCTAGCTGCCTCCTCCTCTACTCTTTGCGGCCCCCGCCTCGACCTCGGCCTGGAGCTCCCTCTCCCGAGCCTCAAGCAAAGCCTCTGCTAACCTCGGCACTCCCCGGAAGGTCTTGACCAGGTCGTCAAGGGACGCCACCTCTAAGTAGTTGCTCAACCCTATGGGTCGTGATGACCCTGCACCCTCACCACTACCGACAAACAAAGCCGGTGTCTCCCTCTCCTCCACCAACTCCTCCTCGACAACAGGGCCCTTCCCCAATTTAGTCCGGGACTCTCTCACGGGAGAAGCCTCTGTCTCCACCTCCACTCCGTCAAGCCCGTCACCACCGCGACCCTCCGTGGTCCTCTCCTCTAGACCAACCACAACCTCCACACCGCCCGAAATCTCCTCCTCTCTCCTCGACTCCATTGCACTCGGAGTCTCCATCTCTTGGCCGTATCCGGCTAACACCCCACGGCCACCGTCCTCGTCACCACTGCTAGCCACCACAGCGGCCGAGGTCGTGGCCTCCTCGGCCAATGCCGACCGGATCGGGACCCCCACGGTCTCCGGAGCACCCCCAATCGTCGTACCACTTCTCGGAGGAATGGGAGACTGTGTAACCTCGACCCGGGGTGATTGATCATCACCGGGTACGTCGCTGTGATCCATGATCGTAGTGTGGGAGAGAGAAAGTGGAGAGAGAGAGAGAACAGTGAGAGAGAGAGAACAGCGAGAGAGAGAGAGAGAGAGAGAACAGTGAGAGAGGGAGAGAGTAGCGAGAGAGAGAGAGACGTTGGGAGAGAGATCAAAGAGAACGAGAGAGAGAGAGGGAGGGAAATTCGAACGGGTGAGCGTACTGTGTACGTCTCACCCATACATATACCCCCTCTCGAACCTGTTCGTCTGGAATCAAAATGGACCGGGTCTGCAGATAGGTGTGCCACACGGCATATTGGAGAGAAGCGCGCGGCATAACAGCCTGACTGTATGAAATTCCCGAGTTGCCATGACGCACGGTATTTCGTATGCTACGCACGACATACTGGGCTATGTCGACAATTTGGATTCTGAGGGCAGTTTCTGGCAATGATGTTCGTGTTCAAGTTCGTTTATATACAGAAAGTAGAAAGACGACAACGGACTAACAATGGCAAGAAAGGGACTTTTCATTCATAAAGCCCGAGGTAATTCCCCAGGATTTTCATTACATTGTTCAAAAAAAAAAGAGAAAATAAAAAATAAATAAAAATCCTACTGTTCTTCTTCTTCTTCTTTCGGACCCCCCACCTTAATCGCTTTTTCCATCGGATGTGTTGTTTGGCCCGTCCGAACGTTCGTCGGAACCGTTTGGATTCCCTTCCAAATCCTCTGCGGTATCACTAGACAAGCACTCCGGTGCAAACCACGCGTCGCTCTTGTCATCCTGCTGGTCGTACGCGAAGTCCTGCAGGTTGGACACCGCACGGCGGAGGGTACGGATGGTAGAGATCAACCTAGAGATTTAAGCAGTGAGTCGCTCAATCTCCTCTCGGTAGAAGCCCACCTCGATCTCCAGGGATGTCACCCGCGTTGCCAAGTTGCTGTTCGCCATGGCCGATATCTCGAGAGTAGCCTTTTTCTTAGAATGAAGTAGGAGGTAGAGAGACTTGGGGGAATGGTGCATAGAATGAGGCACTACCACCCTTTTAAAAGCAGTTCCAGCCGACGAAAGGGCATGCCTATATTAATGGGCACTCTTAAACCAGCCAACTGACCTCGGAAATCGAAGGGGTGCAAGGAAATTCGAAACGCCGCACGCCACATCGAATGCCCGCACGGCATTATGACTCCAGAGGATTAAATTTGTTTTCTCGGAAATTGATCAACCCAGCCACCAAAATCATCTCGGAAATCAAATATTCCAGCCGTCTTGTAGCAGAAATCTTTTAGACTGACGTACATCAATTATGGGATTATTTGATCCCCGTCCCCGGGACTCGCAAAAATTTCCCGTCCCTCGAGGACTCGCCGTATTCGCATTTGTTTGCAACATTCGTCCCCCGGGACTCGCTGAATTTGTGTTATTTGTCTCAAATCAATTTCGCCTCCCGAGGGCTCCTCTCAAATCAAATTTCGCCTCCCGAGGGCTCGTCTCAAATCAAATTTCGCCTTCCGAGGGCTTGTCTCAAATCAAGTTTCGCCTCCCGAGGGCTCGTCTCAAATCAAATTTCGCCTCCCGAGGGCTCGTCTCAAATCAAGTTTCGCATCCCGAGGGCTCGTCTCAAATCAAATTCCCCCCCCCCCCCCGCCCCGAGGGCTTGTCTCAAAATTTTCAAAAGACTCACTAGCACTCAATCTTCTCAAAAGTTTACTGCATGATTTTTCTTTACTCGCACCGTCCCAATTGAACTACGTTGGTCTGATCCCTACAAACGGGGTACGTAGGCAGCTCCACGGGTGCGACCACCATTGCCATTTACTTGCATTTTTTAGCATTTTTCAAAGACTTTAGAGCAACGGATTGGGGTGCCTATTCTTTAAGCGTCACTCGTATCAAATCAATGATATCCGAGTTACGTTAAAGAGGGACTACTGTAGACACCCCAATCCGGACCTCGAAGGGTCTTTGTCCACCCCGATGATGAAATAAAGGAAACGGAACTTTTGCGAGCTTGAATGAAGGATTCCTTCAACCCCAAACAAATCCTCAGCCCAAAAAAACCATTAGCCCAAACAAACCCAAAAGCCCAGAGAAAGCCCAAAAGTCCTGGACCGAACCTTTAATGCCGCACGTGACACTTCTACACCGTACGGCGTATTGAAAGTCAATACGCCGCACGCGATCATGAGGTTAACCGCACGATATTTTGGGTAAAGTTCTGACTGGCTTAGAAAGCTGTCGGCCACGCTTATTTGAGCCACAGCTGCAAAATGGCTCAGCCGAAAGCACACTTCTGGCCCACCCAGAAA
The DNA here is from genome assembly GCA_018127125.1 of Rhododendron griersonianum. NCBI lineage: Eukaryota > Viridiplantae > Streptophyta > Magnoliopsida > Ericales > Ericaceae > Rhododendron > Rhododendron griersonianum. Next base: position 24,765,712 of record CM030796.1, on the reverse strand, counting down.
ATACCTCCAACATTTGAAATTCAAAATCCATGGCTCTTGCCTATAAATACACCCCTCCACTCAAGGGAAAAGGGCCCTTGATCACTATTGTACCCTTTCTCTCTCTTCTTGCTTTCACATCCACTTTCCCATTTCCAAGTCTTGAGAATGTTGCTCTCAAAAGACATTCTTTAGGCCTTTTACTCCATTTTTCTCCTCACCATTGAAGTTAGTCCCTTACTAACTTTGAGACCCCAATCACCCAATACACCCTTCTACTACACACACCCATACTTCTATTCTCTTTTCCAACCCTCCGACGTCCATCCACCATCATCAATACTCATTCAAGTTCAAGATCAAAGGTAAAAACCAAGTTTCCTTGGGCTAGGCTCTGTCCTGGCCCTGATGGGACCCTTCTGTCTTCAGACCTAACCCTTTTGGTTAGGATCTGACCCAAAAATCCTTTTCACAAAACAAAACTAGTTTCCTGTGCTGGGTACGCTACGCCGCGCGGCGCTTTGAAGCGTCACACGGCATAGTGGACTCACATGCACGGCGTTTTAGTTAGCTACTGTTTTCTTTTTTCAAACTGTCTGGGTCACGATCGTCTGTTGCTGGATCTGTTTCTAACACAAAAAGCAGTCTCGAAATGAGACCATATCTACAAGCCATGTTTTAAACTCTATAGATCTTTTCAAATGAACAAATATATCAAAAATGGTTTTCTACTTGTGGCTTGGAAGAATGGTACAGTTCTGAGACGATCTGATGGTTGTGAGCTTTCTAAAGTTTTAAAAACAACACCGTACGTCATAAGAGGTATGCCATGCGAGGCTTTATAAAATGACAAAAGTTTGATGACAGGGTCATAACCACGCACGGCATATCAGAAGGCCGTGCGCCATAAATCAGTATGCCGTGAGACAGAGGATGGTGATCCAGACAGCTCATTTAGATGTTTTCTTTATTTAATATTATCGTCATAACATCTTTTATAATTTCTGTACAACAAGCACCACTAGCACGGCAATTTGATAAACTTTATCTTGTTCCCCTTTCCCATATGTGTTTTTTTTTAGGTTTTCTGAATGGTATTAAATCGCCCCATTTAAAATATTTAGTAGAGACCGGTTTTCACCGGGCAAGCGGGGTGCTTTTTCAACAAAACCTTCCCCGCTCGTAACGTGGCCCCCGGATCCAAAATCTCAACGTTTTCGCTAGATCAAAAGCCTTTTCCAAACAAACTCTCGGTTTCTCGGATCATCCATCTCAAAAATTTGGGTGGCGACTCTTCGAACGCACCGGGACGCGGGAGCCCACAGCTGTTCCCTTTTGTCTTCTTGCCAGTTCAGAAACATTGATCGCCTACAGAAAGGAGAGGCTTTACCCAATTGGTTTCGTCCGTTCCAAAGATTAGTTCGCATAGACACCCTGGAAGGAACCCAGTTGTTTGAGGTCCATATGGAACAGGAAGGGCAATCGTCATTAACAGTTTCGCCAAGGTTAGCAATACAGGATTCTCTAGTAGAAGTGTTGCCTGAAAGTCCCTTGCCAATGGCTGATCAAGGAAATGGGGTAGAAGAGTTTAGACAGAACATGGCCGCCATGGACGCCCAGTTTAGGCAATCCCTTGCTGGCATGGATACGCAACTCAAAGCCTCGGTTGCATCCATGAAAAACGACATGAATATGATAATATGGAGTCTATGGAGGAGGTTTGTGACAAGCTCCTAGTTAAGCCTGACCTACCTAAGGGTGAGACACCGGCCAGAGATACACCAGCAATTGATCCCAATTTAGTTGCCCTTATGGCTAAAATTGGTAAGTTGGAGGAATCTGTGCAAGAAAATAAGCAATTGGGAAGAGGAGAAATCGACATGAACAAGTTATGCTTGTTCCCCAACGCTAAGTTACCAGAAAAGTTCAAAGGAGTGGATTTTGTGAAGTTTGACGGTACCGGAGACCCAAAGGCGCACCTCCAAGGGTATGTTGGTACACTCACCATGAGGGGAATTGAAAAGGAAGCCATGGCTCAGCTATTCCATGAATCTCTGTCGGGACCAGCCCTGCAGTGGTTTCTTACTCTTGAACCCTCTAAGAAAAGGACTTGGGAAGACATCGGGACAGCATTTGTGGCTCAATATGATTTCAACATTGACTTAAAGATGACCACAAGGGAACTGGAAAGCACCAAGATGGGTGAAAAGGAGAGTTTTGCTGATTTTGTAAAGCGTTGGAGGGCCAAAGCTGCTCAGATGCAAAACAAACCAGATTTGAAGGAACAGATACGGATCATCACTAAGAACATGCCAAGCTCTTTTGCCCCATATATGGTTCTTTCCCAGGCCGCCCCGAATTTTGAAACTTTCTACGATTCAGGATTGGCTGTGGAAGAAGCCCTACGAGATGGTACGTTAGAAAAGAAGGAGTCGGGGTCAAAATCCAAGAGGGCATACTCAGGGAACAGCAATGTCCTCTTCGGGAAAACCAACCAGGCTGGGACTTCATCCCCCAAACCAGTGGAAGTAAACCAGATCTCTGAAAAACCAAAATCCCAAAATAGAGTCTTCACCCAGTTTAGCACTCCTAGATCCGCTTTACTCAAGAAACTTACCCAAGTGGGAGTGCTGAAACCTATCCCGCCGCCACAAACCATTCCACCAAATCTGAACCAAAATGTCGACTGTGATTTCCACCAAATGCCCGGGCATACCACTGACAATTGCATCCACCTCCGTCATGAGATCCAGAACCTAATTGATAATAAAGTCATCGATACCCCTCCTTCAGATAAGCCAAACACCATGACCAACCCCTTGCCGCAACATAATACCCCCTTCCATATTAACCAAATCACCCAAACCAGCAGCCAAACTGCCCAGGACTTTGATCCTACCCCCTTCATCATCCCTGATACCGAACCAAAGCCTGTTGTGGAAATTCCTGAAGAGACTGCTCTCTGCTTCCTTTGGGAATAGGGAGATCCGATTGCCAATCGGGAAGAATTCGAGGCCACCAACTTTCAAGGAGACGTGAACCCATTCTTTGAACCTGGATGGGAAGTTAACTGGCAAAACATTTACGCTGATCCTCTCGATGGGTTTTCTTTGTACATGATGTTCGAAAACCAAAATGAGAACTTTCCAGGAATGCCTGAATGGGAATGGAGCCCAATCCCGGATGAATACCAACTCTTGGCCTGGAATGACCCTCTGGATACCTTCTCTATACCCATGCTATTCGCGGAAGAATACCAACCCCAGATGACAGCCTACAATTGGCCCGAGCCTGCTCCATTTCAACCGAATCCCTCGTACCTCCACGACCTCATCATCAATGATCCGTACAACAATGTAGGTCTCACCCCGTGTCCAGAACCACTAGGACCAGAAGAAGAGGTGGAGAGTAATGAGTTTGACCCAATGGATTATCTGGCAGATGAATCTAAATCGGAGTCATCTGTCACTTTCCCGAAGGACGCTGATGTCGCCATGATGAATCTATGGGAAGATGAACCGAGGGCCAAAATGAATCTGTGGGAAAATACATAGATCATTAACATAAGGGTGGGAAATGAGGAATGGACTGTCAATAGAGCAGTGGCAGAAGCTGAGAAATGGAAGCCCGAGGATTTATGGGAAGATTTGGTTATCGCTGACCTGGCTGCCAATCTTCAAGACACCACTATTGGAAATAAGCGCAAGGCCCTCGCTAATTTGTGGAGTAAGGAGTCTAAGTACCGACAGATTGGTCAATTGACTAGGAGTGGTCGAATCTATCAACCCCCTAATCTTCAAACCGGAGAACCCTCCAACCCTCCAACTCCAATGACCCAAGAACCTTCCAACCCTTTCGTTACCCCAATCAAGGATACTTTCCAACCCTTTGCCACACCAGTTAAAGAGCCTTCTCGCCTTGAGAAAAACCCTGAAGGAATGATCAAGCGCCAACTTGAGCAGACTCAAGCCAAAATGTCTGTTTGGGATGTATTTGTTCACTCCACCCGCCATCGTGAAGGACTCATTCAAGCCCTCTCTCACCTAAAAGTTCCTTCCACCATAACCCCCGATGAACTCGTAGCACTCATCAAAACCACACCCATCAAACATGCCATTACCTTCACTGATACCTGCTGAAGGGACTGATCACAATCGGCCACTCCATATCACTCTGAAATGCCACAGAAAATGGGTACCAGTAATCCTGATTGATAATGGGTCAGCAATCAATGTTTGTCCACTCCGTGTTGCCTATTGCCTGGGGTACAAAAATAATGATTTCTCTCCATTAGAAGTCAAAGTCCGGGCCTATGACAACACCCGTCGGGATGTAGTTGGAACCCTCATGCTTCCTATGACTTTTGGACCTTATCAAACAAAAGTGGAGTTTCATGTAGTGAACATCTCTGCTTCTTTCAATCTACTGCTGGGTAGACCTTGGCTGCATCGGCCTGACATCATGGCTGTTCCTTCAACACTCCATCAGAAAATTAGACTGGGACTTAAGACTGGGATGCTCACCATTCACGGCGACTCTGGGATTCATGTTCCCATTGAAGACAATGCCCCACTCTTGGAGATACAACACGGAGAGGAGGACATTGCTTTAGGCAGCTTCTCGCTTGACACCTCTAATTCTGTTTTTACCGTCAAAATCGATGACGACTTCGTCATTAGTAATGTCGCCATAAAGATAATGAAGAAAATGTCCTACATGCCAGGTTTGGGGTTGGGAAAGAATCTTCAGGGGCCTGCGCAGTTTAAAGAACAGGGAACTTTAACCCGCATAACAGGTTTAGGATACCACCCTTCTGAGGACAGGAAAGAAAAGAAGGGAGATAGATTAAAGGATTATTTTGTCAAAGAGGAGGCAAAGCAGATTTACCAAGGGCAGCCGGAACCATTCTGGGACAAAGAAACCAACACCTTCCTACCGGGGTTTGAGATATTCGCTAATGATGTCTGGCCTAAAAGTGATGAAGAATTGGAAGCAGTAATCAAACAAGAAAAGATAGCTGACTGGGTTGAAACCTTCGCCATGGGTAGTCTAGCAACCTTATTTGAGGAAGACGAACCATTGGGTATAGCCATGGAAGCAGAAGTGCAGATGCTGGGGCAGGAGGCCCTCGAAGACCCAACTTCGCTTATCATGGATATCGCTGGGATTATAAGAACTGGACTTTCATACCAAGTGCAACCAGTCATGAGCCTGAGTCTGAATCTGAGTCCCTAAAGTCTTCCGAGTCTTCCGAGTCTTCTGAGTCTGTTGAGTCTGAGTTGGTGCCTCTTGCCCCAACTCCTCAGAGTCTGTATTTTGAATTCGAGTCTACCCGTGTGTATGGTGCCCCCGATGCCTCTGCTCATGATGAAATAAATGAATCTGGTTCTGCTTACTTTCTTGACTTTGAAATAAATTGTGTCGACCTCGATGATGAAGAGATCGAATTCGATGGGGAAATCCCTAAAGAAATTCGGTCCCTAATCAAAAGGGAAGACGAAAGGCATGCTCAGCCTGTAAAAGAAGAGGTTGTTTCAATAAATTTGAGAGATGAAGGGAATCCCCGAGTAGTTCAGATCGGTTCCGCGCTGTCAGAAGAAGAGCGCCAGGCTCTTGTAAATTTGCTAAAAGAATTCAAAAATGTTTTTGCATGGTCGCACGCTGATATGCCCGTAATCGATCCTGAAATCGTGGAACACCGGATTCCCCTTTATCCTGATGCAAAACCAGTAAAACAAAAGCTGAGACGCATGAGGCCCGACTGGGTGCTTAAAATAAAAGAGGAGGTAACCAAACAAATTAATGCCGGATTCCTAATGGTAACTAAATATTCCCAATGGGTTGCGAACATTGTTCCTATTCCGAAAAAGGATGGCAAAATCAAGGTCTGTGTGGACTTCAGGGACTTAAACAAAGCTAGCCCCAAGGATGACTTCCCTTTGCCACATATTGATGTGCTAGTTGACAACATCGCGGGACACGCTTTGCTTTCTTTTATGGATGGTTTTTCAGGGTATAACCAGATTCTCATGGCCCCGGAAGACCGAGAGAAAACCACGTTCGTCACTGAATGGGGAACTTATTGCTATCCGGTCATGCCTTTTGGGTTGAAGAATGCCGGTTCCACTTATCAGCGAGCTGCTACAACCTTGTTGCATGACATGATTCATAAAGAGGTGAAGGTTTACGTGGATGACATGATCGTTAAGGCAAAGGAGTGAGAAGGCCACTTACCCGCACTCAGAAAGTTCTTCGAAAGAATAAGGAAATACAGAATGCGCCTCAATCCGGCTAAATGCACGTTCGGAGTCACTACAGGGAAAATGCTTGGGTTTATGATCACCACTCGTGGCATCGAAGTCGATCCATCGAAGATTAAGGCCATTCTGGAAATGGAACCACCACGGACAGAGAAAGATGTAAGGAGCTTCCTCGGCAAAGTACAGTTCATCAGCAGGTTTATTGCAAAATTGACTTCAACATGTGAACCCATATTTCGCCTGCTCAAGAAGGGAATACCATTTGTATGGGACGGCAGATGTCAGCAAGCCTTCGAGGCCATCAAAGCTTATCTACGGAATCCTCCAGTCTTGATGCCACCCGAACCAGGAAAACCTTTGATCCTATACTTGTTAGTCACTCCGTCTTCCATGGGGTGTATGCTGGCACATGAAGGAGATGATGGGGTTGAAAGAGCTGTCTACTACCTTAGCAAAAAGATGGTCGGATCCGAAAAACGCTATACTCCATTAGAAAAGACATGTTAGGCACTCGTTTGGGCTTCCAGAAAGCTGAGACATTACAAGTTGGCCTACTCGGTAAGGTTGATATCCCGAATGGATCCTTTGAAGTACTTGTTCGAGAAGCCGGCGCTCACAGGAAAAATGGCACGGTGGCTATTGATGCTGGCAGAATTTGAATTAAAGTACGTCACCAGAAAGTCAGTAAAGGGAAGAGCTTTCGCTGAGTTCCTGGCCGACTGTCCAGTCGAGGGAGGGGAAGATGCTGAATTCAAGTTCCCTGATGAAGACATAATGACCATGGCCGAAGATGTGTGGCGGTTGTATTTTGATGGAGCGGCCAACCAAAAAGGATTTGGGATTGACGTGCTATTAATTTCACCAAAAGGGTCGCATATCCCACTTGCATTCAAGTTAACTTTGAGGTTACCAACAATCAAGCAGAATACGAAGCTTGTATTGTAGGCATGGAAGCAGCCATTGTGATTGGCATAGAAAAATTGGAAGTGGTAGGGGACTCAAACCTAGTCGTCTCTCAAGCAAACGGAGATTGGAAGGTCAAAGAAGAAAAGTTAAAGCCATACCATCAAGATCTCGAAGATCTCATTCCCCATTTCAATAAAGTAACTTTCACTCATATCCCGAGACTCAGAAATCAATTCGCCGATGCCTTGGCGACATTGGCCTCCATGGTCGAAATCCCTATCGGCATAAAGCTAAGGCCAATTGTGATCGAGCAAAGAGATACCCCGGTATACCAGCATGTCATGATTGTCGACGAACCCGACGATGGTCACCCTTGGTTTTATGATATATGGAGATTCGTTGAAAGAGGAGAGTATCCCGCTGAGGCCAGTAAGAAAGATAGAGTCGCTCTTCAGAAGATGGCAACTCAGTACATCATCTGTGGAGGAAATCTATATCGAAGGTCTCGCTGTGGCACGCATAAGCTATGTATTCATGGTGTGGAAGCAAAAAGGGTAATGGAGGAAATCCACGAAGGCGTGTGCGGTCCTCACATGAATGGCATAATGCTCGCCAAAAAGATTTTGAGACAGGGCTACTTTTGGTCCACCATGGAGACAGAATGTGTGGAATACGTGCGACGGTGTCGTAAAGGTCAGATTCGTGCTAATATCACGCACATTCCGCCGCACGAGTTACAACAAATGACCTCGCCGTGGCCTTTCTCGACGTGGGGTATTGATGTCATCGGAAGAATTGTGCCAGCAGCCTCCAATGGTCATAAGTTCATCTTGGTGGCTGTTGGCTACTTCACGAAGTGGGTGGAAGCAGCCTCGTATGCAATTCTGACCGCAGTTCAAGTCGCGCACTTCATCAAGCAAAACGTCATTTATCGATATGGGGTCCCGCAAGCATTTGTGTCTGACAACGGTGTTCACTTTAAGGGTCGAGCCAGAGTAGTCTTGGATGAGTTCCAGATACAAGTACACAAGTCAACAACTTACCGACCGCAGACTAATGGGGCCGTGGAAGCAGCCAACAAAACAATCAAAACCATCCTGGAAAAGACCATTCAATCCGCGAGAAATTGGCACGAGCAGCTGCCATTGGCATTATGGGGATATCGCACGTCTGTACGTACACCAACAGGGGCAACTCCATACTCCTTGGTTTATGGTATGGAAGCTGTACTTCCTATTGAGCTGGAGGTTCCATCCCTTCGAACTATGATCGAGTGTAACATTCAAGAGGCAGAATGACTGAGCAATCAATTCGATGAACTTAAGTTGTTCGATGAACGCCGTTTAAGGGCTCTCTACCTTATCCAAGGGTATCAAAGGAGAATTGCGCGCACATTCAACAAGAAGGTAAAGTCTAGGGATTTGGCAGAAGGCGACATGGTTTTGAAAGAAATCCGGGCACCAGTCTACGATCCGAGGGGAAAATTCCGACCAAAGTGGTCCGGACCTTACATCATCAAGACCATCCTATCTGGAGGAGCTACGCAACTCATTGATCTGGACGGAAACAAATTCTCAACCTTGGTCAACCTGGATCAACTTAAGCGCTACTACCCCTGAGAGAAGCTCGCTGGGCTGAAAACCGCAAGGGCGGCCAATTCCAGGCAAAAGTTAGAGCAAAAGCCTGCTAGGATGAAAAACCCGCAAGGGCATCTTAGGCAAAAGTTGAGGCATGCAATAAAAGAGCTCGCTAGGCCGAAAACCCAAAAGGGCGGTACTAGGCAAAAGTTAGAGCGCAAAAGGAGAGTGTTAAAACTAGAGTGAACCCTATCCTTGAACTACATTATGACCTGATTCCTTCATCAAAAAGGATACGTAGGCAGTCTCACTCTGAGACTCGGTCACAATCAATCAAAACAAAATCCAGGTTGACAGAATTCAGAAAGGTGGAATCAGATAGGGGGAGACCATCTGTAACTCACTTTATTAAAATAACTGCTTCTAGTACATAAGGCTGAGCATGATTTTCGAAAATAAAAGTGCAACATAATAAAGGCGGGTCCTTGATTTATTCAATGGTCAGGATGGTAGGGTTGAGTCAGTTTCCTTGTGCCCCAGCTCTTGCAGCAATGTGTAGACACCTCCCAGACGGGGCACCGCCATACAGATTGATCGTTTGTTGCTCGATTGGTTGCTTGCTTCATAAACCAAGATCGTGGACATCCCCATGGCTAGGAACATCGCCACATGATAGCGGTTATCATCAAAACAGAGTCGCCACCCAATTTTTTAAAACTGGGAAAAGAGATAGAGATTCTGGGTACGGGAGCCAAGAGTACAGTAAGGGGAAAGTGTTAGGCACCCCTCTCTGCCCAGTCGTGAGACTGGCCCATAGTTATTCAACATAAGACATGTAGATGCTTTATTTAATTCTAACATATAGTCTGTTTATTTAAGCCTTTAACAGTTGATAAGGTGAGCCAGTACGATAAATGAAAGCATGCATAAGAATAAACAGAAAACAAATATGTCCCAGCAAATAGATCCCTCGGTCGGTGAATTGATGTCACGGCCGAGGAATCCCACTGGATCTATATATCGGCCGAAAGATTAATTACCCAGCCGATGTTCTTCCTCACACCAGAATACGAACAGTTAATAGAAAGAACTAATTAAAAGCGAGAGACGGAAATTAAATCAAACCATAGGCCGTTGGGCCTCACCACCTTGATCCCTCAGTAATTGATTGCTTGGATTGCGATTGATTGTAGATAATAGTGGTTGATTGTGGTAGTCAACTTCACAAAACCCTAGAACAAAGTGAGTTCTTTGGGGGTTTTTACTCTCGGATGCGGCTACTCACGGGAGGTTAGGGCTTTTGTAGAGGATTGATAGGAGATGATTTCTGTAGAGTTTGGGGACGGATCATGGAGTGGAGAGATGTGTATTTCGTGGTCGTTATTTCGGAACCCTAAGGCCCTTTATATAGGCAATTGGTGACTCACTCCGGCCAATCAAATGGCATGAATCAAAGTGGAGTTCTAGGGCAATAAGACCTCTGTGGTAAGTGTATTCGTAGCCCCGAAGTAATGGTTCGTGGCTGCTAGGGTTTGGGCCAACGGATTGAAAAGCTGCTGAACATTCCAGAATCTGGAAAACACCGGTCTGCCGGCCGCCCAAATGATTTCACTGCCGAAGAAAGGATTTCGTGGCCGCGGAAAGGATTTTCCAGCAAAAGGCCAAACTTTGCGGGCTCGCTCCGGACACTCCCGAACTCGGTTTTGCGCGTTCTTTGGACCGTTGAAAAGCTTGTTGAGTCTACTTTCTAACCCAAGTGGTTTGGATCAAATATATTTAGTACATCAAAAGATATGACAATTTTACCCTTAGTGGGTCAGAAAATGGATTGTTTTGGTAAAATTCTCCTATCTCCCTCATTTCAAATTGGTTTAAGACTTATTATATATCAATAAAGAGGGTTTTGAAAGTACTACAAGATGGTGGAATCCAACCACAAAAATGAGGAAGTTTAATTTATGAAAAATGGCTGAAAGCAGACTTATTAGAAGATCGACGATGCTACTAAGGCTAAAACACGTGTTAACACATTTCTATCCACTCTAAGTGTCGCTTGGCACTCCTACCACCTATTCCAAAGTGTTCCTTAATCCCTTAAGAGTTCCACAAAGTTCCTAAGGCTTTTATGAAGTCAACCACAACAACCACATATCATATTCATCATCGGGATGGTCCCCAAGGTGGGACTTGAAATAATCGTTGAGCCAAATTGGGTGTCTACAGATGCCCCTCTTTGACTGAACTTGGATAGACCGCGAGGCGTATTCAAGTAAAAGTTAAAGCTGTAAAAAGCAACTCAATTTGGTCCAACCACTATTCCAAGGGTTTTTGAAAAAGGTTTTAGTTATGGTCGGGCCGGGAGGCTGCCTACGTATTCCACAGGGGAAATTCAGACCAATCGTAGTTCGGGACAACCAAAAACAAAAGCACAGAGCTTTAGAGGAGGAATTTGCCATCGGGCCATACCAAGCCTTCGAGCGATGTACCTGAGCTATGCCAGGATTTTGGCGGAGAGTAGTTGGAGGAGCGCCGAGCTACCGGGGAAATTCTTGCGGAGAGCATCTTCAGTATTTCGGGGTAGATCAATACACAGCAGGTGAGTCGTTTGCTTTTCATGATCATCCTTACTTTGACTAAGGGGAGCTCGGTAGAGTAGCATATCCTTGCGAATGAGCTTGATGGAATAGATGTAATTGGGTGGAATCCAACTATCTTCTGGAGACAATCGGACGCTGATTCTGAGACCGGGGGGGGGGGGCACAAGGCCAGTAACTGGAGCACGGAGCGTTTGGATGGGAGAACCGAGGCACGGAACCGGTTGCAATCATGAGGCGAGAGCCTGAGGAGTCGGAGCTTGGAGCTTGACGATCGTAGAGCCGGTATCAATCATAAGGCAAGAGCCTGAGGAGTCGGAGCTTGGAGCTTGAAGTGATAGAACCGAGGTGTAGAGCTAGTTGTAACCTGTTTCAAATGCAAACACAGGGTATATTTGATAGCAAAATGCACTCAACTAGTGAATCCTATGAGTGTAGCACCAGGTTTCATTCGAGGGAATGTTCAGGCAAAATAAATCTAGTGACTCACAAACATCATCATAATGCATCAAGAGATACAACACCATGAGGCGTACAAGACGAGAGACGTAATTTTGATATATGTGCACTCTATTTGGAATTTAAAATGTAACACTCATTATGCTTCGAATCGTTGGACATGTGATTAGCTTACGTCAAGTGACATGCAACAAAGACATCAACCACTGCAAGCCACATTATTCAAGACAATGGTGTAAAAGGTATGTGCATATCATTTTGTAAATAGAATGGTTAGAGTAAAATAGGTCATACCACAATTAAATGATGCCAAAGGGCAAAATATGTCAAGAGACATAGTACACCACAATACTACATCATTTAGGGGCCAAGAGGCGCAACATGTCGAGAGACATAACATATCAAGAGATGCAAGGCCATGAGGCATACAGGTCAAGAGACTCAGGCGTCAAGGGACACAACACCGAGAGATGTATAAGTCAAGAGACCTAATACATCGAGAGATGTAATGCCAAGAGGAAAAGTGGTCGAGAGACCTTATACATCGAGAGATGCAATGCCAAGAGGTATAGTGGTCGAGAGACCTAATGTATCAAGAGATAGCGCCTATTTTTTTCTCTAGCCAAGAGGCGTCATACCAACAGATAATCAAACATATTCATAATGCAAGCAACATGTAGTAGTGAAGACAAAAATCAAGTATTAGATCAAGAGACCAATGCAAGACCAAATAATCACAACAGCCACAAAGACATGAAAGCGAATCAAATGCGCGGGCCTAAGAGGCCTAGGAAAATGTCCAGATAAGACTAAATAGTGAGGTGCTCATGTAGACAAATCAACTGTACGGGCCAAGAGGCCAATGCAACTGTCTAAACTACACGTCAAGCAATCATGTGATTGTGGTGATATGCAAGCAAGTGTTTTGGGACATCTCAACTTTCGCGTACTCAAGCTAGTGCTTCTCCTACACCATAAGATGGAAACAAACTCTATATTAGCCAAATGGCTATGACAAAGAAGGCGATGAGATCCAAGAGGCTTGAAAGATTACAACACTCTAGCAACGCTGCTAACACAATGTATGGCCCAGGGACCTTCTAGCTATACTCCTCATGAAATGGGAAATTCGTATTATCTCCGTGAAAATTTACAAATAAGTAATTGTGCTTGTATTGCTATGTCAAAAATGATTAGGATAAAATCAATTTTGAAAATTTCTCCTTGAGGATTTCAAAACCACGTCATTTTACCTACATGATTCACATTCAAAACCACTCAGTCGTCAAAAGATGCAAAACTGTTCCACGAACCCATGACCCTAGCGAGTTTACTGCTTCAGGGTGAATTGACTACTTTGAGTTGGATTGATAAGTGACCACCGCGTGCCTCATGAGAGATTGTGCGCTTCTAAAAGGGGGATGTAGTTGTGCCCCTTTGCTTCACACCACTTTTCCTTCCACATTGGTTATGCCCCTAATATCTAGGACTTTGTTGCTAAGTCGCGTTCTTCAATCCAAGAGGGCTTTATTATGGACCATATTGTAGGTTAGGGTGTTGGCTTAAGAAAGGAAGGAATATAACGGCTCAAACCTACTTTCTACTCATGCTTGGGTTCCAAAAGCTAGCAGCCATCTAATCGCTCTATTTTGTATGAGAGGGAGATGTTTCTTCAAAATGCCCCCTGTTTTTGGATTGGAAAGGATGATGTTTTTCTTTTCTTCTTTCAAAACCCCCTTGTGTGACGGGATGCTTACTTTCTGTTTTGTAGTCATCTCTCATTGCATTTTTATCTACCCCAGTGTGGGGGATGGCTGTCTAGCAGGCTTTACTTGAAAGAAACTATTCAGAGGCTCAATGTGGCTAGCAAGGGATAAGTGTTTGGATAGAAAAATGATGGCCTTTCTTCATTTTGAATCACACGACAGAGCAACTAGAATCCTAACCAAGAGATTAAGAGGCTTTGATGTTTTACCAAGTGGTTCTTCAAAATCGAGGACAAGTCTTGAGACTCAAAGTGGGTGCATGGAGACATGGCTAAATTTTCATTTTGTTTTTATGCTCTAACTTTTGCCTAGACTGCCCTTGAGGGTTTTCAATCTAGCGAGCTCATCATTTTTTTTTCTATCTTCAACAACATGTTTCTCCTATGAGTGGCTTGATGAGAGTACACAAATGTTTTCAACTCCCCCTCAACTCAACATGAATGACATGGGTCATAACTCAATCTTTGCGTTTGACAACTCGAGTGATTTACGATGTGTTTCAAGCGATATCATGAGATTACTTTGAAACCCTTGAGGATTGTTTTCAACACTTAATGTTATCATGAGTATTCTTTGGCAGCAAATTAGCACAAGAGAAAACATTTTTAAAAATGTGGCCGACCCTAAGGTGCCTACGTATCTCTAAAGAGAATCAGGCCATTCGTAGTTCAAGTTTAAGGAGATTCATATTCCGGGAGGGATTCACATGTCATGTTGAGTGCAAAGAGTTGATCCAAAACCATGATGAACAAAATGGCTTTAATTTCAAGAGAAAATAAACTCAAGACTCGAATTCCTAAAGGAGAACAAACTCGAGACTCAAACCCTAAAAAGGAGCAAATAAGGGTCAAAAGAAAGACCTAAAGATTAGCTAATTGAGACTCATAAAAAGAACTGACTCAAAACACATGACAGAATTTGGCCGCCGCTTCTCAATCATCCAGCTTGGTTGGATCAACTATCCCTTGATCGATGAGATCTTGGACTGCATTCTTGAGAGCCCCACATTGTTCAATGGAATGACCAGTCACTTGGTGATACTTGCAATACTCCCCATCCTTCTGTGCAAGATTACTAGGAAATTTTGGTTGCAATGATTTCAGATCGCCTGTTGCTTCTAAGATGTGGAATACATCTTCTAACTTCATTCCAAGAGGAACAAATTCTCTCTTACGCTTGTGATGGGATCTCACCATATTAATACCACTATCAGTGTTGGTATTTGTGCTTGTCTCTACCTTGTGGCTGACTTCTCCATTGTCGAGTAATCCTTGATTAAGGCCATCTTCAACTTGCAATCCAGTAGCATAGAGGCACTTAAAAGTAGAAATTGCTTGGGAATACATGTGCCTCAGGAACTGCGGCTGTAAATTTCTTACCACCATTCTGATTTGGTCTTCTTCTGAGGGAAGAGTTTTCATCTGTGCGGCTTTCTTTCTCCACCTAGTAAGAAAATTGGCAAAGCTCTCATTTGGCTTTTGTTTGAGCATCTCCAAATCTCGAGTGGTTACCTTAATCTGGACATTGTAGGCATATTGATTGATGAAAGCATTGGCAATTTCTTGCCACCCCTTGTACTTAGTGAAGTCTAGAGTGAGAAACCAGTCGAGAGCACTGCCTGTGAGAGTCCTTTGAAAAAGTTGGGCAATGAGTTCATCATTCAGGCCCATGGGTTTTAGGGTGTTGATGATATGGCGGACATGGCTGGTGGGATTGCCGGTGCCATTGAACTTCTCAATATCGGGCATTTTGAACTTCTCTGGCAGTTTGGCATTTGGAAAAAGGCAGAGTCCATCAAAATCAAGGATTTGATCTCCTTTTGAGCGAGCCAAGGCAGCTTTGATGTCCTTGACTTGTTGGGCAAGCTCATAGTTTTCCATTATGATCACGATGCTATCAACCTCTGGAGGAAAGAGATTCTGAGAGATTGGCGGCCACAACTGTCACAACTAAGTCCAAAAGCAAATCTAAAAGAAGCAAAAGCTCAATTACGTTTATGTTGAGACATCCCAAATCAAGTGATTGTGCAGTGCACCAACGCCTATTGCCCCCTAGAATGTATGCTGCCCCTAATATGATGACTCATTTACCAGGCATGCAACCAAGTGGTTGAACAACATATTAGTACTATGAAGCGATGTGATCAGGTAGTAATGCAATACAGCAAATAATCATGCGACAATTATACAATCAAGTGATCATATATACAATGTACCATGAAAGATAAAAGATTGATGAAATTCCCACATTTTCTTTTTTCTTTTTAAGATCCTTGGAAAAAACAAAGAAAGAAAGAAATTTATGAAAACCTATAGAATAAGGAAATATATATATTTTTTTCTTTTGAAAAGATCCTAGCAAAGATTGAAAGAGAAAGAAATAAAAAGAAAGATTCGTTTCTTTTTTTTTTTGAAAGAATCCTAGCAATAAATAAATAAATAAAACCTAGAGATAAAAGAAGACTTTTGTTTTTTTTTTCTTTTGTTTTCTTTTGTTTTTTTTTTCGAAACTCCTAACAGTATAAGATTATGACAACCTTTCACAAGTCAAAACTTATCTCAAAGAGAGACAAAAATTATGCAAGGACTATCTTGTATCTCAAGAGAGATAGACTTCATCACAAACTCTTGATAAGATGAGCATGAATTCATCTTCTACAGCAATTAAAACTCTAAAGAGTACCAATTATTGAATCAAACAAGAGTTTTGGATATAATGCAACACATAGTCCTAACCTGCTTTGTAACGCCCCCATTTTCGGGTACGTTAAATAAGCATTTCATTGATAAAATCAAATGGAGTCTGGTTCATTATTACATCGTAATTCCCATCAGAGTGCTTTCATTACATAAAGGAAAGAAAAACTAGGATTCCTAACTACAACTCCGCCTGCTCCTCCATCCTAGCCAGCTCTTCGGCTCCAAAAGCCTCCAAAGTGTACGTCTCACCATGTTCGTCTATAAGGTCTAACACATTATACCGGCGTCGCCACCAATATAATATGTCAGGGTCACCAAAGGCAACACCGGTGAGCTTAAAAAGCTCAATAGAATAAACCAAACTCACTAACCCTTAACTTACACATAGTAAGTCACGTATAACAGTAGTGAATCATACAGATAATGATATCTACGCAGTACGTGATTTATTCAACAGCTATCAACAATAACACATCCGCATTTTCCTTTAACTATCGTTGGTTTTCGAGATATCAGAGTTTCGCCTGCGCAGTGTTTCCTAGACCGTGTCACCATGTTACCTTTCATTTCCCAAATCGACATTTTGAAAATCGCTAAGTAACCAGAAATTCACATAGACAATTACACAAGCTCATTCAGCAACATATTTAACAATGACACATCCACATTCGATATCTTACTAACGTTGGTGTCATGCCTTTTCGTGTTTCTCCTACGCAACTCATCGTAGACTGTGTCATCCTTTTCACCTTTACGAAAACACCATTTCGAATATCTTTTCAACACTCGTTACCAATGAGGCTGCCAAGTCCGGCTCCATTGGCAACGCACACAATGGGCTACCAAGTCAAATCTTGCATTGGCTCCTTCCCGCGGATACCAAGCCATACTACCAATGAGACTACCACGTCCGGCCCCATTGGCAATCTTCACAATGGGCTACCAAGTCCGGCCACATTGCAGTTTTCGCAAGACCATACAAAGGGCTACCGAGTCCGGCCACCTTGCAGGTTTCACATCCACATAATGACTACCACGTCTGGCCATTATGTACTTTCAAAAATATTTTATCCATATCAACCACACCCTAGGTGTCATGTTTCTACCTTCTCGGTTTTTGTGTCTCGTTTGCATGCCATGATTCCGCGATAGTTCATTTCACAATGTAAGTAATCTTGAAACTAAACTAGCAAGATCGTCCAACTCTATATTAGATAGCATGCTCAAATTATCATGTAATCATGCTCAATCACATTAAAGCATAACGCCACATGTACGGGCGCCTTTGGAGTGATAAATCACTTATGCTTTAATCAACAACCACAAGTAATACAAGTAAGCACATAACAAGTCTAATATCGTTTAAACGATCCAAGTACAATTACTTAGAAATTAATTCACGACGTTAACCTTCAAAGTTCATTCTTTCTTTCAAGATGTTCAAAACAGCATATGTTTATTGAATTGCAATGCATATATCAGAATAGTGTTGATAAGGATTCTATGTTTTCACAAGAGGTGTCGATTAGATAATCTATGTGATCATGCCATTATCTTTATTCTAATCGATTCGAATCATGCATACGATATGCCATACTTTGGTAGAAAAATCTATCTCATGTTCTTAGCCGACTTTAAAGTAAACTTTATTTTGGAAAAATAGTAAGGACTATCCATCTTTCAAAAGTATACACATTTCAATTTATATTTAAGGAAAGTAGATATGGAAATCTACGTGATCATACTATTGTTTATACTTAGGAAAATGAGTTGAGATTTATCTATCTATAAATACGATTATCTATATTTCAAAGCAAACACATTTCTAATTATACTTAGAGTTTGAAAGTATAGGAAAATCGACATATACTTAGAGTGTAGGAGGTATAGGAAAATCCTACCTTGATCCGAAACTAGTCGGGGCCGAATAAGCTAGTTGAAAAATTCTACGGGCGATGAAATGCACAAATCTGGACCGAACTTTGGATGGCAGTAACTCGGTCAATATTTGGCCGAATACAATCGTTCTTGAGTTGAAATCGAAGCTCTAGAAGTGATCTACAACTTTTGTGAAGGAAGTTGATCCTAGAAACTACATTAGGTAGGAGAAATATGGTGATGAAGGAAGGGACAGTTTGCTGTCTGGAATCTGGAAATCCGAATTTTTACTGAACTTCGGATGTCGATATCTTTGTCGTTTCTTGACCGATTAGGGTGGTTCTTGGGTCTAACTTGAAGAGCTTGAAGTGCTCTACAAATTTCCCGGAGGAAGTTTATCCTAGAAACCACTTTAAACAGGAGAACATTGAGGTTTTGTGAAGGGCAGTAAGCTGCCTGGAAAAAACAGAAATGGTTTCTAGAGAGAAGTTGGAGCAATGCTTGAAGGTGTGAGTTCAAGGCATGAAGTGAGCTTGCTATTTATAGGCCAAGGCATGCCCTCTCTCTCTCTCTCTACCCGAAATCTCTCTCTCTCTCTCTCTTTCCTATCTTGGATTTCTTTCATCTTTCAAGTGGATTGAAAGCTTGATGGATTGGGTTTGGTACTTGGATTTGATCTTTGGAAGATTTGGAGTGAAAGATGAAGGTTTGTACAAGATTTTGTCATTTGTTTAACAAACTAGGACAATTGTACAAGATTTGGCTAGGAAGAATACAATACTTGGGTGATCTCAAAGTACATAGAAGATCAAGGAAGGTCAAGCAAGGTACAATCTATCTTCTTCTCTCTCTCCTATCTCTCTCCCTCTCTCCCGAATTCTCCCTCTCTCTCCCTCTCCATTCGGCCATCTCTCTCTCTCTCTCTCTCTATGGTACAATGTACAAGTACAAAGGTGGAAGATTTGATGGTACTAGGATGGTGTGAGGTGTCGGCCAAAGGACCATGACTAGGCTTAGGAGTACACTTGCACACATCACTCTATCTCTCACTCTCTCTCTCTCTCTCTCTCTCTCTCTCTCTCTCTCTCTCTCTCTCTCTCTCTCCATGGTACAATGTACATAAGTACATAGGTGGAAAGATTACAAGGATTTTTCTTGTTCTTTCTAGGACAAGTCTAGGTTATTCTATTGGGGTTTTGGTCTTGTCTTGTACCTTGAAAGAGTAAGAAATCTAGGGTTGGTTGTCCTTAGATGATCATGTGCAAGAACGACTAGATTTTGGTTGTACTTGGATTGTGTGAGGTGTTGGCCAAAGGACCATGACCAGGCCTAAGAGTACACTTGCACACACATCACACTCTCTCTCCCTCTCCCAAATCCGGCCATCTCTCTCTCTCCCTCTCTCTCCCTCTCTCTCTCTTGCACTACTTATGTATATTAATAAGTACATATCTACCTAATAAGATATGGAAGTACAAGGTTCTAATAAACTAAGGGGATTTTGGAAAGACTAAGGATTTACCTAATAAACAAATAGATTAGGCACATGTATTCTATCTTTATATAGGAGTAGGTGTACTAGTGTCCTATTATAATATTTAAGTATGTACTAGTCAAACTAGGAGATTTCTTAGCCAAAATTCTCTATTAAACTAATCTAATTTGACACATATACTACTAGAATATAATATAAGGTACTTAGAGAATCCTAGGGTATTAAAATACTAGGTACCATTCTAATTCTTTAATTAGGGCCGGAATCCCATGGGAAATCTAGATATCGAATTAACCAGTATATCTTAGTACTAGACTATTATCCAATGGGTAATAATCCTCCTAACGTTTATGGACCAATGGATAAAAGATCAAAGGTTGACTTTGGTCAAAAGGGCTCATTTAGGGTTCAAGGGTTCAAACGGTTCAAGGAAGTTCAAAAGGTCTAACGAAGTTCAAAAGGTCTTCCTAGGGTTTAGGAGAAGCAACTAGATGAATTGCTAGTTAGGGTTTCTCAAAGATTGGTTAAAATCTAACTAGTCTTGCTAAGTAGGATTTCTAGCCAAGAATATAATCTTAAGGCTTACTAGCACACTTGTCTTTAGAAAATGACTGTATTGACTGTCGTGACGAAATTTTTAAAATCTTGAATTTAGTAACGACGGATTTTTGGGATGTTAAAAGGAATTTTAAAAGGAATCCAAGTAATTAAAATAAAATTCAAATTTTTAGTGAAATTTTTATTGACCAAAAATTAGGGTTGTTACATGCTTGGGATTTCCTGTCATAGTTTGGAAAGAGTTCTATGGCTTTCTAATACATGCAAGGTTTTGGTAGTCTCAGGGTGCTCTGTTGTCAAAGGGCATCAATCCTCTCACCAACCCATCATAGGCGGTGATTGGGTGATTCCCTTTTTGATATACCACTAGGTACGAGTGACTGTGGAGTTTGCTGGAACCCCCAACATAGCTCGTGTCATGCCGGGATATCAGGTGAACTCAACAGGTTGCCCGCTCGATGCATATGATAGATGAATTAAACAAGGCATGTATTAGTCTTATGTTGAACTTTTTGGTTATGGCCCTCATGTCCCCAGTAGAGTCGCCAAAAACTGTAGACACCTCCCAGACGGGGCATCGCCATACAGATTGATCGTTTATTGCTCGATTGGTTGCTTGCTTCATAAACCAAGATCGTGGACATCCCCATGGCTAGGAACATCGCCACACGATAGCGGTTATCATCAAAACAGAGTCGCCACCCAATTTATTAAAACTGGGAAAAGAGATAGAGATTCTGGGTACGGGAGCCAAGAGTATAGTAAGGGGAAGGTGTTAGGCACCCCTCTCTGCCCAGTCGTGAGACTGGCCCATAGTTATTCAACATAAGACATGTAGATGCTTTATTTAATTCTAACACATAGTCTGTTTATTTAAGCCTTTAACAGTTGATAAGGTGAGCCAGTACGATAAATGAAAGCATGCATAAGAATAAACAGAAAACAAATATGTCCCAGCAAATAGATCCCTCGGCCGGTGAATTGATGTCACGGCCGAGGAATCCCACTGGATCTATATATCGACCGAAAGATTAATTACCCAGCCGATGTTCTTCCTCACACCAGAATACGAACATTTAATAGAAAGAACTAATTAAAAGCGAGAGATGGAAATTAAATCAAACCATAGACCGTTGGGCCTCACCACCTTGATCCCTCAGTAATTGATTGCTTGGATTGCGATTGATTGTAGATAATAGTGGTTAATTGTGGTAGTCAACTTCACAAAACCCTAGAACAAAGTGAGTTCTTTGGGGGTTTTTACTCTCGGATGCGACTACTCACGGGAGGTTAGGGCTTTTGTAGAGGATTGATAGGAGATGATTTCTGTAGAGTTTGGGGACGGATCATGGAGTGGAGAGATGTGTATTTCGTGGTCGTTATTTCGGAACCCTAAGGCCCTTTATATAGGCAATTGGTGACTCACTCCGACCAATCAAATGGCATGAATCAAAGTGGAGTTCTAGGGCAATAAGACCTCTATGGTAAGTGTATTCGTAGCCCCAAAGTAATGGTTCGTGGCTGCTAGGGTTTGGGCGAACGGATTGAAAAGCTGCTGAACATTCCAGAATCTGGAAAGCACCGGTCTGCCGGCCGCCCAAATGATTTCACGGTCGAAGAAAGGATTTCGCGGCCGCGGAAAGGATTTTCCAGCAAAAGGCCAAACTTTGCGGGATCGCTCCGGACACTCCCGAACTCGGTTTTGCGCGTTCTTTGGACCATTGGAAAGCTTGTTGAGTCTACTTTCTAACCCAAGTGGTTTGGATCAAATATATTTAGTACATCAAAAGATATGACAATTTTACCCTTAGTGGGTCAGAAAATGGATTATTTTGGTAAAATTCTCCTATCTCCCTCATTTCAAATTGGTTTAAGACTTATTATATATCAATAAAGAGGGTTTTGAAAGTACTACAAGATGGTGGAATCCAACCACAAAAATGAGGAAGTTTAATTTATGAAAAATGGCTGAAAGCAGACTTATTAGAAGATCGACGATGCTACTAAGGCTAAAACACGTGTTAACACATTTCTATCCACTCTAAGTGTCGCTTGGCACTCCTACCACCTATTCCAAAGTGTTCCTTAATCCCTTAAGAGTTCCACAAATTTCCTAAGGCTTTCATGAAGTCAACCACAACAACCACATATCATATTCATCATCGGGATGGTCCCCAAGGTGGGACTTGAAATAATCGTTGAGCCAAATTGGGGTGTCTACACAATGTCTCTCCTGAGCCACTTCCTATAGCTTCCACGCACCGCCACGGATGGGTAAAGATGAGCGTCAGTCACCTCGTGAGACCTCCAGAATCGTTGGTAGTTGCAAAGAACCGAATGGCGGAAGAAAGGCAGAACTACATCCACCAGGACCTCTGCAGGAGCCTCTTGTCTCAGACCAAGCTGACGCTGAATCCGATAGGGGATGTAGAAAGTGAAGGCCTCCAAACCAGCAAGAACCACCCACTGAGGGCCCATATAGTGTACAGTCATAGGCGGAAGGTCGAGCCACGAGCATCTCCAAGAAATAGTCTCAGCACGCTGACGTCTGAAGAAGTTGACCCACTCGGAAGCTCGCCTATCTGCAAACTCAAAACACCGAGAAGACAATAACCTAGCCTCATACACCAAGTTGCCAGGAGGGAGAGTCAGCACATTCACCTTATCACAAAGCCGAATCTGTTAAAAAGAGAGAAAACAAGTGAGAAACCATAAAAAGCCAAGCCAAACGTTGAGGATGAGAGAAAAAGCTCAAAGAGAGGAAAACCAACCTGTAAAAGAAGAGGACTGCCTCCAAAAGTTTCGGTCTCTCCAGAACGAACCTTGTCCAAGCCCATCAATGTCTCAGCCAATACCATCGGGATCACGTCCTTCCGAGCCTCAATTTGCACAGCAATGCAGACCAATGCTGAGCTAACGTGACCGGTGGACGGAATCAGGAGGTAGGCAGCAAGTAAGCACATGCAAAGAGCGGTCATGCATCGAGATTGGTAGGTTGTGTCTGCCAGATCGCCAAGAGGAGAGAACATCTCAATGAGGCGCATTACGTTGAGATGACCGTTGCTAACCAAGTAATGAGCAAGACCATCATTCAACCCGAGGGAGGCAGCCAGAACCTTGGAGATGTTCTCGCGCACAGGAGGGACAATGACCTCTCCAGAGCCAAAACCGCCAATATAGACGCGAAACTCTTCAATTGTGGGGCAAAGTTCTTGATCACCAAAGCGAAATACGTGCACTTCTGGGTCCCAAAAACTCGTGGCAGCCCTCAAAAGCTCGGGACGGAGACGAATGTTGCGAAGGTGCCTCATGGAATAGAGACCATGAGCACAAAAGTTGAGCCAATCGACACCTTCCATAGAAACCAACCATGGACGGAGAGAACCAGTGAGAGAAAGAGCCATTGAGAAGGAAGGAAGGTGAAAGATCGATAGAGATGTGGATAGTATGAGGCTCAAGGCCTGAATTTATAGGAAGAGTGGAGGGGACAACTTCAACTTTCAAAAAAAAAAGCCTCGGGTTCCAAAAGTGTAAATTTTCCATGAGTCTTGCCTGGGGAAAAAGATTGGTCATGCCCAAAAGATCAAAACAGACATGCATTGGTTCAGAAATGCCATTGAAGGGGTCAAGCTTCAACCATCGTGCAATCTGTCTTGGGAAGTAGCAAATGACAGACTGTCAGGAAAATAGTGCCGCACGGCGTACTGGAGCAACATGCGGTATACCAAAACCAAGGAAATTCCACGGCATAATAGGGATACGCCGCGGGATCAGATGTAATCCCGCACGGCATTTCAAGTCTGCATTTCTGCAGATTTTGACAGCAGGGGTTCGAAATCAATTCAAAGTACTTTCAGGCATCATCAACCCCCAGAACACACCTCAATGGCTCAGAAAGCTGTCGGCCACGCCTATTTGAGCCACAGCTGCAAAACGGCTCAGCCGAAACCACACTTCTGGCCCACCCAGAAAATACCTCCACCATTTGAAATTCAAAATCCATGGCTCTTGCCTATAAATACACCCCTCCACTCAAGAGAAAAGGGCCCTTGATCATTATTCTACCCTTTCTCTCTCTTCTTGCTTTCACATCTTTTTCCCATTTCCAAGTCTTGAGAATGTTGCCTTCAAAAGACATCCTCTAGGCCTCTTGCTCCATTTTTCTCCTCACTATCAAAGTTAGTCCCTCACTAACTTTGAGACCCCAACTACCTAACATACCCATCTATTACACATATCCGTCCTCCTCTTTTCTTTATTAACCTTACCAACGCTCATTCATCATCATCCAACACATCCATCCATCACCATCCTTGTTCAAGCTCAAAATCAAAGGTAAAAACTAAGTTTCCTTGGGCTAGGCTCTGTCCTGGCCCTGAGGGGACTCTCCTGTTGACAGACTTAACCCCTTTTGGTTAAGATCTGATCTAAAACCATTTTTACAAAGCAAAACCAGTCCTCTGTGCTGGGTAAGCTACGCCGTGCGGCGCTTTGAAGCGTCGCACAGCATAGTAGACTCACACGTGCGGCATTTCGGTTAGCTGTTGTTTTCTTGTTCAAACTGTCTAGATCATGATCGTTTTCACTGGATCCGTTCCTATCCATCATTGGTAGCTACGGAATGAGACCATATCTACAATCCATGTTTTATTATCACAAATGAACTTTCATAACCATTCTGAATAAGCGAATGCATTTAAAAGTGTCTTTCTACTTATGGCTTGAAGAAATGGTACAGTTCTGAGACGATCTGACGGCTATGAGCTTTCTGAAGTTTTATAAGTAACACCGTGCGTTATACTGGGTATACCGCGCGAGGCTTTGAAAACCATCGATAGCCTGAGGACAAGATCAGAACAACGCACGGCATATCATATGGATGTGCGTCATATGGTGTTATGCCGTGTGTCAGAAGATGATGATCCAGACAACTTGTTTAAAAGCTTTCCTTATTCATATCTTCGTCGCATCATCTTCCATCATCTCTATACAATAAGCACTGATAAGCCTTGGATATTGTATTTTGATAGGCTTATCTCCCTCCGTTTTGTCACACTTGCATGTATTTCTATCCGTTTTTGCTTGATATTACGCGCA
Organism: Rhododendron griersonianum; assembly: GCA_018127125.1. NCBI lineage: Eukaryota > Viridiplantae > Streptophyta > Magnoliopsida > Ericales > Ericaceae > Rhododendron > Rhododendron griersonianum. The sequence goes on along the minus strand of CM030796.1, from coordinate 24,740,444 downwards.
AGGTATGCTTTTGTTGAGTGACAGTTAATCGGAGTGAAATTGGGTGTTTCCAAGGCTACCAAAGATCCCCGGAAGAGCTCGGATGTGCATTCACGTTGTGAGGGGCCTCGAGAGGTCATCCCAAGTCCTAAACGAAGTGTCCAAAGCAATGGCGGAAGACTCGGAGCAGCCGAAGACCGAAGGCAGCAGCAAAAGCATGGCTGCAGAATCCAGAGAGCAGTGGGATTGATCCCCCATTTCCCAGGGATCGATCCCCCAATCCAGCAGTGAAATCCAGAGGCACCAGGGATCGATCCCCCTCTGACCAGGGATCGATCCCTCACTCCTGCGCGGGCATTTCGATGGCATTTTTGTAAATATTTTGTAATGGGGGTATATATACCCACCCTTGTCCGAAAAGTAGGTCACTTTACTTTTTGCACTCTCTCTCTCTCTACCTCCATTGAAGGAGCTCCAACCTCTCTCCTCTTTCATGTCATAAAGAAGGATTTTAGGTACAATCCGTGTTGATTCAAAGCTTTTCGCCTTCATTAATGTTGTAAGGAATCTCATTCTCTTCAAGGATCTTGTGTTTATTTCAAGTTTAATCAATGTTTAGTATTTTCCTTACCCTTACCCTTGCTCATTTCATGTTTTCTTTCAATATGAGTGAATAGTGTAGTAAGGTTGGGTTGTGGGATGATTAATATCCCGTGACCAAGGGTGTGGCTCGTTCCTCTCTTGTAAATTCCGTTTTCTAGCTTAAACATGGGTTAGGGTTCATTTTATGTATCAAAACTAAGAGGTGTTAACCTCTTTGATCAAATGTAGGCAAGGGTTAAGCTTCTTGCCACATTTGATACTTAGAGCTATGTCCCCTTTTGTGTTTGTCGAAATGTACCAAAAGAACCCGAGCCATGTTTAACACCTTTGTTTAAAAAGAGAAGAATCGAGCTTACCTTTGCGTTATGGGTGTTGGTTATCCCTCAACCTAACCTTTAGTTTAATCTCCAGTTAAAAAGCCGTAGTTAGGTTAAGTAGCCATTTTCCCAAATCGCTCAGTTGGCCGTCTCAACGCCGTAATCGGTTGGCGGCCCCAACGCTAAAACTCTCAACACTCGCTAATCTCTGAAACAAAGTTATGGATGCGCTCCCTGTGGAATCGATCCCGGACTTCTGGGTTTTATTATGCTTTCAACCGACCTAGCCCTACGCTTGGGGTAATCTTATTCTGATGCACATTAAGGTCGCAAGCATTTTTGGCGCCGTTGCCGGGGACTCCTTTGAGGATAGCTTATCGAATTTGGGGAAAGTATTGGAGAGATGCGAGGAGAAGAATCTTGTGCTGAATTGGGAAAAATGCCATTTCATGGTTACACATGGCATTGTCTTGGGGCATATCGTATCAAAGAAAGGGATCGAGGTGGACAAAGCGAAAATCGACTTGATTGCTAAGCTTCCGACGCCTAAGTGTGTGAAGGACATCCGTTCCTTTTTAGGCCATGCTGGATTTTACCGACAGTTCATCAAGGATTTCAGCGCCATCTCGCGGCCTTTGTGTCATCTCCTCTCTAAGGATGCTCCTTTTGAATGGACCAATGCTTGCGAGGAAGCTTTTCAGAAATTGAAGTCTAGCCTTACTTCCCCTCCCATCGTGCGAACTCCGGATTGGGACCTCCCGTTTGAATTGGTGTGCGATGCAAGTGATTATGCCGTGGGGGCCGTTCACTACAACAAAATTAGGTTCTGCCGACGCAAAAAAGTTGTCGGCAAAGGCATATTTGCGTCGGCAAAGAGTTTTGCCGACGTAGGACCTTGCGTCGGCACGGCGTCGGCGTTGCTATGTCGGCAATAGTATTTGCCGACGCAAACTACCTGTGTCGGCAAAAAGCAATAGATTTGGCGACACAAGTTGGCGTCGGCAAAAGTGCATTCAATCTAGGATAATTTAGCACATTCGGCGACAGACTTTGCGTTGGCAAAATTTTTTTAAATAAAAAGAATATATTTTTTATTAAATCTATTTTTCCCTACTGATATCATGCATTTATCCATTCAAAATTATCAGTAACTTGTAAATACATTCATCCCATCCAAACTCATTCAAAAGTTCATCAAAATCAATAGATAGGTCATTAATACCTTAAATATATTGCAATTCAAAAGCCAATTATCCAAGCATTCAGAATATTACAGCCAAATGATTATCCCAAACTTATCCAAACATCCAAAATACAACCAAAAGATTACTCTTGGAGAATGCAAATTAAAAAAAATTGAGTTCGACTCCGTTATTGATGTCTCTGGCTACATTTAGGCCGGAGGTATTCTGAGCACATTGCAAACTTTCAGAAAATCCAGTAGCAATAGGGTGCGACTCTAAGTTGCAAGAACCGAAATCTTCGTAGTCTAAACCCTGCCTGGATGACCCTAAACTTGTTGCCCTGCTTAGCCTGAAGCTTACATTCCCTGAAATGAAGTTGAAGCGAGAAAGGAATCGACCTGAAGGGTGCAACGATCGACTTGAGAAAGCTTGGGAAGAACTACTGCCAGCTCTGGGGATAGTATCCATGAGGTTTGATTGACCCCACTCATGAAGATCAGAGTTGGAAGGCAGGCTGCTTTATCAGATTCCTCAGCTTGAAATTTACCGTAACAATCAGCTTTAACTTCTTGAGTGTAGTTTAATCTGGTTCTCACTGGGCCCTTTACAAGAATGTTCTTCATTCTGATGATCAGAAACCAAAAGCAAGAAATATACATCAATAAAACTGTTAAGGAATTACGGCAACGTTGCTCGTACACTCTATGTGTTTGATAAAGTTCAAAGAAATTACCAATTGCAAGATCCTACAAAAAAAGGATGTCCAGGCTGGCTAATAACACTAGAAATTTGAAATGAACCATGCATGCCCACCATTACTGTTTCGTTCCTGTCACAACTAGCTGAAAATTAAAAAAGTCCACTTAAATTTCTTTTGAACTGCAGTTTTCAAGTTGAAATAGTAAAGATCATCTACATATTCTAGTCCATCTAATCTTGAAAATGGTACTCATGTTTGCAGACACTCTGTCAAGCACACAATATCTTAAGTGAAATTGAACAGGTTATATTAGTCCTACCTTAAACATAATTTACTACTGCACTCAAAAGCCAAGGCTTGAAAGATAATTAAGGAAATGAAACAAGATGTACTTTGGACTTCCACATGAGATAGAAACAGCAGCAGATTGAAATTTATGAACAATTGGACAAATATCCATCCACCTAATTGCTGCCATTAACAAACATGAAATAGAAACAGCAGCAGATTAACAGAAAATAGAAACAGCAGCACAGAAAATTTTTGGCTGATGATTGTTTGGACTTCCACATGAGAAAGGGAACTCCCTAATTGAAATTTAGGAACAATTGGACAAATATCCATCCACCTGTTGCCGTTTGAAAAACGACAGCCACAATAGAACACCATCTGGACAAAAACTGAACTGCATACATTAGAACAGTAGCAGTAGAATGTACTGCTATACACAGGACACAACAGCTCGGCTCATCACAAGACAGAGTACTAAACTATACACAGGACACAACAGAGAATGTACTGCTACTCATCACACCAAGTACAACTCATAGCAGACAGAGATACCAGTGCAACACAAATGCTGCTCAGCACAACAAAATACAGAACTATAAACAGGACACAACAGTAAAGGAAATTACAACAAATAGACTTTCCAAAACTTACTCCCCACAATATTATGTATTAACTGGCCAGAGCAGAAACAAGAAAACAGGCCAAAACCCATTGTCTTATCTACTTACCCCTACACCCTCGAAGCCTATCCCACCAATGTCTAAAGGCACAAAGGAAGGACCTCAACTCCCTCATCTCATTGTATTCATCCTTGCTATCATCTTGCTCATCGGGTTCAGGAAGTTCACCATGTAATAACCAGGTCGTATAAGACACCATCATCACCCGTATAAGCAAATGAGTTCTCACAGTATCATAATCATTCTTATAATAGTTATGACAATTAGTACATGGGCACTTTATCTCCACCTCCCACTCAAATGTGCCTTCGCAAATTCAATAAACGAGTCCACCCCATCAACATAGGCTGGACTCCAGCTTTTGTCCATTTCTAGTCACATAAAATGTTTAGGGCATGTTATTCGATGTCGGTTTAAACTTTAGAAAAATAAAAGAGAACAATTAAGTGGAGAGTGAAAAGGGAAGAACCAAAATCCAATGTTACTATACACTAAGAATACCGTACCTTCTTCGCAAAAGGTTTTGTCGAAAATGTTTTCTTCAATTTCGGCCAATCTGCAAGGCATTACAGAGGCCAACCAAAAAAAAAAAAAAACCAGATTCAGTTAATGCAAATAATGCATACCACATTCCTAAAAGAGAGAATCCAAAACTTGAATTTTTACATTCTAAAAGGAATCAGCAATAACATGGTACCTTCTTCGCAAAAGATTGGCCAAAGTTGTTTACTAGTTTTCTTCAATTTCGTCAATCTGCAAGGAAAAATCACTTATAAATTCTACGTTGAAGAAAATCTGCCAGGAGTACTTGATTGAGAGTTGCATCATTCCATCTCTTACTAATTGGATTTCACTAAATATAACAAAGGTATGCAAGGAGAGCTATTACTAAAATAGATGAATGGGTATAAAATCTGTGTGATCTGCATATATTAGTATTCCCAAGCTCAGAGTTAAAAAACCCCTTTTGACCCATTCATATCTTGGATATCAGTACCAATATCACACTATCATACATCCTAACATTAGCATTTCAAAAAACTGCAGCAGCCAACCTAACCCACATATGCCACACCATGCCCCATCTTTACTTGTTCCCTAATAGCCTAACCCACATATGCCACACCATGCCCCATCTTTACTTGTTCCCTAATAGCAGTAAAATGACCAACATGGAACCCCATAAATACATACACTACAAGAAAATCGTTCAATAGCAATGGTCACTTGACTTCTTAAACGGTTTCAAGACATTCTTCACTCACTGTCATTCTGTCGTGGAACTTGGAATCGACACAAACCAATACACTACCACACAAAGAATGGTCAAGCAAACATAAAAGTACGACTTCTATGCTCAACAATGCTATGAAAGGAAAACTTGTAGGAACACAACAATGCAGTCATCTAGTAGAAATTGCTGTTTTTTCTCATACAACCAATTAAAGCAACTAAGAAGCAATGTTTTTTTTTTAGGAACTAAAGAGCAATGTTCTTAGTGACTCTCTTACAACTAGTTAGGTGCTGGAACTGATACTACGTTCACAACTCTAGAGTGGACAATGGCTGAACTCACAAGACATCCACCAATCATGAAAAAACTGCAAAATGAGGTAAGGGAAATCGCCCGAGGCAAACAGAACGTAACCAAAGATGACTTAGACAAAATGTACTACTTTAAGTACCAAGGAAAGTACTCAAATGGCAAAAATAATGAGCATAGCCAAAATTCAACTCTAGTGAACACTATTGTCGACAAGTTATAATTTAAGGACACTAATCTGCCTCTATAGCACTTATGATTAGGAATAGTGTACAAACCTTGCGATATTTCGCTTCATGCTTTGGAAGCTTTTTTCCAGCAAGCTTCTTGTCAAATTTTCCACCACTAGCTGTTGAGCTTGCTACCATTCCAGCCACATTTTCCACCACTGGCTGTTGTAGTGCCTAGATTTATTGCCAATCAAACTCAAGCAAATATGCACCTAAGAAAAATGGGCAAGAGATGACAATAACAGAAAAAAGAACTGCCATGCATGGTCGTGCGGAACTATAGGTAAAAAGAGCAATTGATGGAGTCAAGATGGATGATGATTCATAATTGCAAGGCCAGCTAGTATGCCTACGTATCAAATGATAAAGGAAATGAATAAAGGAAGCTCAAGCTATTGACTTGCATCATATATCCTATAACCTTCATGAAAGCTCCCATGGTCTTTAAATGGCTGAAGCATAGAATGAAGACTCGTTAGATAAAGCTGAATTTAGTTCATATGCCTAAACAAACATTTTAGCTCCACCTTTGTTCACTCCTAGGACCTGGACTTTATTCATCTGCTAAAATGAGGAAGACTCATGAAGACCTTCTTTAAAGAAATCCACTACGCTTGCCTGTATTGAAGTTTACACATTGTTAAGTGTTCTTCCTCCTCCTAAATTGAATATCTAGGCTATTTATAATTATTTCCAAATGCCCACCAGCAATGTGCCATGAGCCATTGAATAGATCGTAAATCAAAGTAATGATAGGTTAGACATTAATAAATGAAACAAATTACCTCTTCTCCCACAACTGCTTCACCCCATCATTTTTGTCTTTTGACTTTTGTTGCGCAACCTTGGTACCCCTTGTTTTCTTTGGCAAGAAAATCTGCAATGGATTGATGAAAAGTAACCATTTAGTTGTTAGATCCATCATGTATGCATATATCTGTTACAGCAAATTAAACAAGTAACAAATCCATATGCCTTTCCCTCAAGACCACTTTGAGCAGCCCATATTATCATGGGGTCCCAAGGAGTCAGATTGTGTAGTGGCATTTTATCAAACATAACATATGCATTACCCATGGAACCATGTTTCTATCAATTATAAACCCAGCATAATCCCCATTTCATAGCATGAGAAATGAAATGAACTCCATGTATGGATTTACAAACCCAACAGTACTAAAGCACCCAATTATTTCCAATCAGATTGAAATGAAAGTCCAGTAGAAGTGTAGAACCAATTTTCTTTTGTTCATCCCCGGTCGAGTCCTCATTTTTTTGAATTATAGTGTTCGGCTTTGTCCTTCTTACTCAATGGCGAATACATAATTGCAGAAGAGTACACTAAGGGCTAAAGCTTTATAGATAAATAAAACTAAATCCAAAACTACACCTTCAGACGAGGTCTCTTTGGAGAATCCAAAACGTGTTCATTTTTACAACATGAATCACATTCAAATGTGGTGATACAGAAACGTGCAAGCATCAAAGGACCAAATCAATGACCAATTCGTTGGGGTCATCACCCGAAACAAAGATCCCCAAATATTTGTTTATGGGTCTCTTAAGTGGAACTGAATATGGGATTAAATCATAACTGGGCCAACTGCCATCACAATAACAGGTGTAAAACATAAATCATACTGCATTGAGAGAAAATTACTGCTTGCTTGAAAAGGGAAAAGCAGCCATAGCTACAGATTCCATGTACTGTACCAAAGAAATTGAAAATCTAGGTGAAAGGGAGAGAAAATTAGGGCTTACTTGAAAAGGGGAGTGCAAATAACGACCTTAATTCACATGGATGGAAACAATGAAGAACTAGAAAGATATTCAAAATGATAGTATTCCACAAGCACAATTGTCATCAAACCATGCGGGGTGGAAAACAATGCAGAAAAACCCAAACCCATTTTCAAAAATTAGACCTAATAAAACATTTCTAGAATCACACAAGGGAAAGCAAAATAGCATCCAGATCAAAGCAATCCAACAATACCCAGATCGTTTTGCAAATAAAAACTTTAAAATGGGCGATATTTGTACCTGGGAATCAGCTTGAATGGAAGACAGAGCTAGCTACAGAGGAGAGTCCGGAGGTTTCTTGATAGAGAGAAAGAGAGAGACGTTGAGACAGTCAGAAACATTGAGATGAGAGTGAGTCAGTGAGACTGTTAGAGAGACCGAGAGAAGAGAGTGGGCTGCTAGGGCTCTCGCCCCTCATCTCTTTCTATTTATACTAGTGCGTGATCATGTGCAGCAGTCAGACCAAAATCCATATGCACTCAATAAAGAAAAATTCTCGTAAAGTCCTATAATACACCACTCGAGGGCCGCCCGAGCTGTTTTTTAAAAATCAGAACCGTCTACTTTTTATGTGGGAGTGATTATATCATTCGTGCAAAAAATGAAGTAAATTAGTTATCGTTATATACTTGATCGCACATAACAAAAAAAATTTCTATTAATGAATCTACGTCCCGATAAAAGGGCTTCCAAAACCCAATAGACCCAAAAATTTGGGAGATTGATTAAAACACCAATAACAACAAAATGAACGGTATGGATTGTCATAGTTGTGTCGCAATCATGTGGCTAGCGTACATTGAACTATAGCGGAATACATTAGTTTAGAACCAAATAAGTTGGATGTGTAGATTTGAAAGGTAGTTGCAGACTCATTTTTTCAAATGTTTGATCTAAACCGTTACGATTTAAGATCTTATCAAATTTATCATCCTCCCCTAAATAGGTGATAATCGGATGTCGGAAATCATGTGATCGAAACACATTCAGTGTTTCCAAAGGCGTTAAAGTCCTATAATGCATCACTCGAGGGCCACCCGAGCTATTTTTTGAAAATCGAAACCGTCTACCTTTTACGTGAGAGTGATTATATCACTCGTGCAAAAAATGAAGTAAATTGATTATCGTTATATACTTGATCGCACATAACAAAAAATTTCATATTAATGAATCTAAATCCCGATGTTGTGTCGTGTCATGCCCGTCCTACTTCAGTGCTTGTGCTCGTGTCGTTCCTGGCTAGAACTGTGTAGTGCCTTGTCGTGACCAGGGCTGACCCCGGGGTAAGCCTCGCAAGCTCTCGGGTTTGGGCAACCCTCCGGCTTGGGGCAACCAAAAACAAAAACAAAAAAATTAAGATAGATGATAAGTATAAAAAAGCTTCCTGAAGTTGCACATACCATCCTCCTGGTTCAGTGGTCGTTGAAGTTGTTAATACTTCGGCTGGGTTGAGTTCGACTCCAGCCCACGCCCATTTCTCTTTTTTTCTTTGTTTTTCCATCTTTTGTTTTCCTCCTCTTTTTGTTTTCCTTTCAACCCACAATTTTTGTTCTACCTCTTTTTGTTTCCCTCCCAATCCATAACATTACAAAAATCAAATTACTTTGTTGGAAATTTCCAGACTTAACAAACAAAACAGGATTGTATGAATAATGATTAAAAAAAATGTCATAGTTAAAATAAATCGAGCGAGCTAACTCCCTTCCCCCCTAGCCTTTTTATATCTTCAAACTACCATTTCGCAAGAGTGATTAAAGCACTATAATCGGGGTTTATGTTTTGATATTGTTTTTTTTTTAAAACGTTATTCAAACTAAAAAACAATGTAATTTTTTTTTTGTTGGTACTTGTATGTTTCTATTTTATTTTATATGACTTAATAGTAAGTGGGTAACAAAACATAAGGTTGGGCTAGGGTAACCCAAATGCCAGGGCCGGCACTGGTCGTGACTCGTGCCCCATCCCACTTCTGTGTCGTGCCTGTACCGTGCTCGTCTAAGACTGTGCCATGTCATGCTGTGCCAGGCCAACTTCCGTGCCGTGCCCATGTCGTTCCCGCTCACCCAAAAAATTTGCCTTTCGGCGACGCAACTTGCGTCGCCGAATGTGAAGCCTTTTGCCAACATCAAAATGTGTCGCCGAATTTTCCCTTCGCTGACGCGACTTGCGTCGCCGAATGTGAAGACTTTTGCCGACATCAAAGTGTGTAGCCGATACATACCCAACGGCGACACACTTTTTGTTGTGTCGCCAATCTTTGTCGCCAAATGTGAAAACTATTGGCGACATCAAAGTGTGTCGCCAATACATACCCAACGGCGACGCATTTGTTGCTATGTCGCCAATCCTTGTCGCCAAAAGGCAAATTTGTTGTAGTGGTTCTCGGACAAAGAAAGGATAAGCATCCTTATGTCATTTCTTATGCAAGCAAGACTCTCAACGAAGCACAGATGAACTATTCTACCACTAAAAAGGAGTTGCTTGCAGTCGTCTTCGCTTTGGACAAATTTCGATCGTACTTGGTGGGAACTCCTATCACGGTTTTTACCGATCATGCGGCCCTCAAGTATCTTTTTGCAAAGCAGGATGCAAAGGCTCGGCTAATCCGTTGGATTTTGTTGCTTCAAGAATTCAACATCACTATCAAAGATAAGAAAGGAGTTGAGAACGTGGTAGCCGATCACTTGTCCCGGCTTGAATTTGATGACCGAATGGCCAATCTCCCAATAGCCGACACATTTCCCGATGAGCAACTGTTCGCTATTTCTTCGAGCCCTTGGTATGCTGATATTGTCAATTACCTTGTAACGGGGCAACTACCGGGCCATTGGAGTGCACAGGATAGGAGGCGGTTTCTTGTTGAGGTGAAAAGATTCGTTTTGATGATCCTTATCTGTTTAAATTTTGTGAAGACCTTATTATCCGATGGTGTGTTCCGGAAGAGGATCAACAAGGGATTTTGCAATTTTTCCATTCCAAGGAGTGCGGCGGCCATTTCTCCCATACCAAGACCATTGCCAAGGTGCTACAATGCGGCTTTTATTGGCCAACCCTTCATAAGGATGCGTATGCGTTTTGCCGAACATGCGAAGCTTGTCAGAAATTAGGTGCGGTGACTCGGAGGAATATGTTGCCCCTCACCAATATCCTTATCGTTGAAGTGTTTGACTGCTGGGGGATTGATTTCATGGGGCCGTTCCCGGTGTCGTATGGATTTCTCTACATTCTCCTTGCTGTGGATTATGTGTCCAAATGGGTGGAGGCCATCCCAACCAAGACAAGCGATCATAAGGTGGTGTTGGAATTTATTAAGGAGAACATCCTGTCAAGGTTTGGAACACTGAAGGCCATTATCAGCGATCAAGGCTCTCACTTCTGTAATCGGCCTTTTCAAGCGCTCATGGCAAAGTATGGGATCACGCACAAGGTGTCCACCGCATACCACCCTCAGACCAATGGCCAAGCCGAGCTTGCAAACCGTGAGGTAAAACACATTTTAGAGAAAACCGTTAATCCAAATCGCAAGGATTGGTCACTCCGTTTGACCGATGCCTTGTGGGCGTATCGTACCGCGTACAAGACCGTCTTAGGTGCTACGCCTTATCGGCTTGTATACGGTAAGACATGCCATCTTCCTGTTGAGTTGGAGTACAAAGCCTATTGGGCCATCAAAGCTTTAAATTTTCGATTGCCCGCCGCCGGCGCGCATCGCAAACTCCAACTTAATGAATTGGAAGAGATACGGCGGGATGCATATGATAATACGGACATTTATAAATCGAAAGTGAAGGATTTCCATGATAAGAACATCCAACGAAAAAATTTTGAAGTCGGTCAAAAAGTTCTTCTTTATAATTCAAAGCTTCACATTTTTCCGGGGAAGTTGCGGTCTCGTTGGGTTGGTCCTTACATTGTGCAAACTGTTTTCCCTCATGGGGCAATCGAAGTGGTGAACCCTTCAAACGGAAATGTTTTTAAGGTGAACGGCCAACGGCTTAAGCCATTTTTGGAAAATTTTGAAAGCGATGAGAAAACGGAGGATTTGGTGGCTCCGGTGTATGTGGATGATCCGTTGTTTCGAAAAAGTTCTAAAAAATGTTTTCACGGGGAGCTTTTGCGTACTTTTGGACTTAATTGTTTGGAAGGCCCGGCCTCTTCGGAGGTACCCATCATTGACTTGGGTTTATAGCTTCGCACGCCGCTATTCAAATAAGTCGTGTACCCAGCTCCGGTTCGTAAGGGCAAATCTTTTGTGGTCCGGTATAGCCACCTGTGTTTCGCCTAGGGTGTTGTCTCTTTTGCTTTGCGACACCTTAAGCAAAACATGGGGAGAAAAGTAGTACCCGTTTAATCACGTGATGATTCGGTGGTTTATTAACTTGTACATAATGATTTTTGTGCCGGGCTATCACGAGCCGGCGATACTAATGTCTTTTGTCTCCCGGTACGTGTTGGTGCTTAAGCCTGTTGCAGGAATGAGCTTTGGAAGCTTTGCTAAGGATGGCCGGTGACAATGACGCAAATCCTCCAACTTGGTCGAGGTATTGGGTGGTTGACATTCCACCCCGTCGGTACATTTTTTGTCTCCCTCTCCTTATTATTCGTCTTTGTGCATCGAGGACGTTGCTCATTTCAAGTTGGGGGGAGAGTTTCTACTTTACGTTTTCAATTTCGACTTTGCGTAGAAATTTTTAAAATTTTTTGTGTGCAATCTTCCCATGATTGAAGTGAATTGCTCGTGAAGCTACGTTGCATATGCTCGTTTTGAAATCGAAAGTGGCAAAAGCACCGGTTTGAATGGACCAAATTTTTTTTTTTAGAAATAACCAACTCATTTCATGAGCACGTTCATGTAGTGTGTGGATCGAATTGTGCTAAGTGCATTTGAGTCGGTTAAACATGTTGAGTGAAGGTTCATTTTTGTTGTACCCCATGTTTTTGAACTCCGTACCCGTAGTTTAGTAAATAAATTCTCTTGTGCATGCTTGAGTACCTTTGTTTTCGATTATGCATTTCTATGGAGTCGTGGGCGTACTTGAAGTGATTGAACAACATATTATCACCGTTGCACCATTTTGTATCCTAGTCCGAGTCCCCTCTCTTTTTGTTTAGCCTAGAAAACCGGAGTTCGGAGGGTCGTTTGGAGGGTTGGAATGTTATGCAAGTGATTTGGGAGTGATTTGAGTTGTCCGGAACGTGATTGGGGAGGAGTGACCGATGTCGAGCCAGTTGAGAAAAGGAAGCAGAATTCCAAGTCCAGAGAGCACCGGGATCGATCCCCCAGTCACTAGGGATCGATCCCCTTTGTCCAGTCGAGATTCCAGAGGAAGCCGGGATCGATCCCCCATTTCCCAGGGATCGATCCCCCGACGGTTTTTCTGAAAAAGTTTGCAGATTTCTGGACCCACTATTTAAACCCCTTCCCATTCTCTCTCTTCTCCCACGCCACTTTCCAGCCAAAAAGCCTTAACTCCATAGCCATACCTCTCACTCTTTCTCTCATATCTCTCTCAAAACTCCACCAAATTCAAAAATTCTTCCACCAATCTTCAAGAAATCCTCAAAGCTTCAAGATCCACCCATCTATTGCAAGGTTTTCTTCCCAAATCAAGGTAACCCACTTTTCTCTCCCTCTCTAGTCCGAAAATTCCCTCTTTTTCCCCCTCACCCACGTTTTTCCTCTTCTCTCTCCTTACAAACCCACCAAAAACACCCCCAAACCTTCCCAATGGTTAGAAACTCACTCAACCTCAACCCCTCTGCCTCTAATCTGAAAATTTCAGCCCTCCTTGCTTGGGTGCTCATGTTGTTGATGGGTGTGGGGTTAATTTCAATGCTGGTGGTTGGAATGGTCGGCGGGAAGAAGAAAGTCACCGCAAAAAGGGCTCGGGGCGGAGGTTCTAACCGGGCTGCGGAAATAGAAGAAGAGGAGGAGGAGATTGATGTGGAAATAGAAGAGCCCGAGGGCTCTCAACAAGTCACTCGAAAAAATTGGAAGAGTGGAATGGCCGGACGGGGATTTAAGTGCGAGCGCCAAGTCGACATCAAAAGCTTGGGCACCGAGCTTCATGGCATCCCGCACATCGCCACTAGAGGTTTGAGTTTTTGGTTTAAGCAATTGAAAGGTTGTAATAAGGCATGTGTGATTGAATTTTATCAAAATATGGTGTCGATATTGGATGGGCCTGTGAATGAAATGTGGATTGAGTCAATGATTGACAACGTGCGGGTGGTTTTGACCCCCACTATTATTGCTAAGTACTTGGGATACACTCGGCCCCCGCTTTCGACTGTGAACTACCCCCTCCCCGGTGGAGAGTACATTGACCCGGCCATTGTTAACAATGCTTTGTACTCTGACATTAGCTTTTATGATGGTCACCACAAACCGGGCCATTTTAGGGAAGAATTTTGCCTTTTGAATAAGGTTATCCATGAGAATTTATTTCTGAGAGGCTCCGAGCACCATCCGAGACAGAGGGGAGCGGAGTTGTTGTTTATGTTTGCTAGTGGGGAGTATGTGTTTGATGCCGCATTGTGGATATTCTACCAGGTTTACAATTTCCAGGCTGAGTCCCAAAATTCAGCCCGTATGCCTTTCCCGTGCATGATAAGCAAGATTTGCAAGAATCAAAAGGTAAAGGGACCACGGTTTGCTCATCTTGAGCCACTTAGACCCGGGCCTCTCGATGCTTCATTTGTAACCAAGAGCAAATCCCAATCCCATGACCCACCTAGCCCGAGAAGGAAAGGAAAGTTGGCTGAAATGACCGAGACACCCGGGCCCAAGGAAAAGCAGGACTCGTGGATAAAGAAGATGCTTTGCATGGTTGTTCATTTGGTGAAGGAAAACCGGGAATTGAAGAAGGAAAGGAAGCTGGATCGAAAGATGCTTTCGAGGCAATCCCACAAGGTGGATTGGTTGGTCGAACGACACCCGGCGGCGGCGGAGTACGTGGCCCCTCCGGAAGTCGAATCGGAGGATAGTGAGGAGGATGTTGATGAGAATAACGAGGAGCTGAATCCGGGAATTTTTCGAGGTGACGGTGCAGAGATAGTTTTTGGCCCTGGCGCGAGTGGTGGGCAAGGTGATGATTAGTGGTAGTTGGTGGTGTTGGGAAACGATTCCCAGAAACCAGTAATGACGCGTACAGATTAGACAATAAGAAAACCGTAAAACCCTGCAATGCGGAATTAGGGTTTTACCTCAACTCCCTGCGAACACGAACGCTGGTTGAACTTGTTATAGCACGTCTTGCTATAAGCCACGTATACTGCTCGACTGCACCTTACGATCTTCTATCGTATTCCCTGCACGCCTAGAACACGAACCGAGTGTGGACTCTTTCGTGGTCTGTTTGCCCTCTCTAGATCTGCCTCTATTTTGTGAATCATAGAAACGTGAAAAACGTTCATCTGACCTAGAGAGCATAACGTGTATATATAGAGCTACGATAGGGACCTAAGGAATAATAAGTTTGGGCTCCCAGTGTAAATAAGAAAACCTAATCCCACCAGGATTCTATTTCTTATTTCACTAATTATAATTCACCCCACTATAGAATTATAATTGCACTCCCGTCCTTATCTCAATTATATTACGAGCTCCATGATATTAAATACTTATTAATCTCCCCACGTTAAGATTACAGATACCCGTTGATTAAAATAAATTACTAACAATCTCCCACTTAATCAACATCTTAACTTGAGACTATCCGCTTAACTTATTCGATATGTCGGATACAAATATCCACCTGTAGGGTTTGACATAATCGAAACTTATAAGCTTACTCAAGGGGTATCATCAATCCCTATCGGGACGTGAATTCCATTAATAATTAATAGTTGTCATATATATAATGTTGCGACCCAACTCACCGAGACTATTGACCGTATAAAGATCTCACCCTTTAATGAATCAAAATCAACAACATTAAATATATACATCTAATAATTATCTTTGGATTAAGAGCATAAGCATTCATAATAACCATGAGATTCCAATTGTCTTATAAAGTTAGTACAAAGACAATTACCTCAATGCGGTCCCGTTCAATACACACAAAGTGTACTAGCACAATGAGTTAGAATTAGACCGTTCCCTGTAGTCAAGACAGACCTACTAAATATTGTACTACAGTCCTACTGATGGTGTGTCCAGTTCCATCTAAAACTGTGAACCATATCTTATATTTTACAAGAACCGATGATCCGATCTTCTGTGTGTAAGCCGAACTCTACACACCGGATCATCTACTTTGTAAAATAAAAGACACATGCACAATATACAATAATATTATGCAAATATTACCCATAAAAGATTCTCATCAAAAAGGGGATAAAACTGATTAATACATAACAATATTAATCCATCATATAAAAACATAGCTTTTACATAACCTCCTAACAAACTCCCACTAAGACTCAAAGTCATGCTGCCACGCATCTTATTCGCATTCTCTCTACTACGTGACTATCAAAAGTCTTAGCCTGTAAGCTGTACGTAAAAGAATCCGCTAGGTTGTTTACCGATGCGATCTTGGCCACAGCTACATCACCTCTCTGAACGATCTCTCGAATCAGGTGATACTTACGCTCGATGTGTTTTCCTTCTTATGAGTCAATGGCTCCTTAGAGTTAGCAATTCCACCACTATTGTCACAATAGATGTATTAGCTAATTGCACTAGAGGAATCACTTCTAGATCCATCAAGAAGTCTCTAAGCCAAAACGGCCTCTTTGGTTGCTTAAGAAGCTACCACATACCCGGCCTCCATGGTGGAATCAATCAATCCACGTTTGCTTGATACTCCTCCAACTTATGGCTCCACCTCCTAAGGTAAACACATATCCGGAGGTAGACTTTCTGGAATTCCTATTTGACATAAAGTCTGAGTCTGTGTACCCATAAGGTACCAGACTATCTGATTGGAACACCAACATATGATCTCTAGTTCTTTTCAGATACTTGAGTATATGTTTCACTGCAGTCCAATGTTCTTGTCATGGATTAGACTGAAATTTGCTAACCATGCCAACGGCAAAGCAAATATTAGGTCTAGTACACAACATAGCATACATAAGGCTTCCTACTACCGAGACATAAGGAACTGCCTTCATTTTCTCCATCTCCTCAGGTGTTTTAGGACACTGATCCTTGGATAGATTGATTCCATGTCTAAAAGGGAGGAACCCTTTCTTGGAATCTTGTATGCTAAAACGGGCAAGAATCTCATCGATATAAGTAACCTGTGATAAGCCCAACATCTTGTTCTTGCGATCTCGCATAAGCTTAATCCCAAAGATGTGACTGGCTTCTCCCAAGTCCATTTCGAATTGGTCGGATAACCACACTTTCACTGAAGACAATACTCCCACATCGTTTCTGATGAGCAGAATATCATCGACATATAGTACTAAAAACACCACCACTTTTCCGTTGCGCTTCTTATACACACATGAATCATTCGGACATTGATCAAAATCAAAAGACTTGATTGCTAAATCAAAAGACTTGATTGCTTGATCAAAACGGATGTTCCACGATCTAGATGTCTGCTTAAGCCCATAAATTGACTTCTTAAGCTTGCACACAACATGTGCTCTTGACCTTTCGCTATGAATCCATCTGGTTGCACCATATAGATGCACTCATCCAGATTTCCATTAAGGAATGCCGACCTGATTAGAGTACATAGACTCCATCTCTGATTTCATAGCCTTTTGCCATAGTTCCACATCTTTATCTTGAAGTGCCTCATTGTAGTTACAGGGTTCGGCATGTTGATCATCAGGGATCATTTCAAAAGACTCTCCCAACAACGTATACCGACTGGGTGGAATAATAACCCTCCCACTACGACGAGGTACCGGTGTGTCAATAGGTGCCTCTACAGATGTCACTTGTGGTGTTTCCTCCTGCACTACTGGTGGTAAAGAAGTTTGTGCCGATCTCTCTCCTCTCAATTCCACTAGAACAATTTTACTTCTGGGCTTGTAGTCTATCACATAGTCCTCCACTAAGTATCGGGCATTGGATCTAACAATGACCTTCTGATCCTTAGAACTATAAAATAATCTACATTTCGTTCTTCTACCCCACAAACAGACAAACTTATGACCTTGATTCCAATTTATCTGCGTTCCCATTCAGCACATGTGCTGGACTACCCCAAACCCGAACATGCCACAGACTAGGTTTGCGCCTAGTCCACAGTTCTGTGGGCGTAGATGGTACTGACTTAGATTGTACCAAGTTAAGAATATACGCTGTCGTTTCTAGTGCATGTCCCCAAAACGAAATTGGTAAATCTGAATAACTCATCATTGATCTTACCATATCCATAAGAGTCCTATTGCTTCTCTCTGCTACACCATTTTGTTGCGGCATATCTGGAGCTGACAACTGGGATGTAATCCCTTCAGCTGACAAGTAGTCCCTAAACTCTCCCAAGAGGTATTCTCCACCACGATCAGATCGCAGTGTCATGAGACATTTACCCAGACGCTTTTCCGTTTCCGCCCTATACTCCCTGAATTTCTCAAAGCATTCGGACTTACGGCGCATCAAATAAATGTATCCATACCTTGAGTAATCGTCAATAAAAGTGACAAAGTACTCAAAAACACCTCTAGCTTGGACATTCATAGGCCCACACAAATCAGAATGAAACCAATTCCAACGGCTCTTTGGCTCTATATCCTTTTGATGAAAAAAGGCTTCTAGGTCATCTTACCTTCTAAATAGGATTCACAGACTAGAAGTTCCTCAACTTCCAATGAACCTAAAGGTTCATCTCTAACCAGTCTAGAAATCCTATTCAGATTAATATGACCAAGACATAAGTGCCAAAGATACGTTTGGTTCAATTTAGAAGGTTCTTTTCTCTTACATGGTAAATTATTTGTGTTATTCAATTCATGCAGTTGCATTATAGGAAACATAGGATTAATAATGTAGAGATCATCCACCAATGAACCAGAACAGATAAATCGTTTATTTAACTTAATAACCACAGAGTCACTAAAATAAACCAAATATCCGTCCTTTATTAACTTAGAAACTGAAACCAAGTTTCTTCTAATAGTAAGAACATAAAGACAATCTCTCAAAATTAAACTCCTATTACTACTAAAATTTAAAAAGACATTTCCTACTGCAACTGCTGCCACTCTCGTAGCATTTCCCATATGTAGATAAATCTCCCCATCACTGAGTCTTCTGGTTTCCTGGAACCCATGCAACAAATTGCAAACATGATTAGTGGCTCCCATATCTACACACCAGGTACTGGTAGATAACACCACTAAACGTCGTTCAACAACTAGTGAAAAAGATTTATCCAGATTGTTCACTTTATTGAGATAGAATGGACATTCCTACTTCCAGTGTTCTTTCTGCTTGCAATGAAAACACTTGCCCACGGGCTTTTTCACTCCACCTTGAGGCGCATGAAATGCCTCCACAACCTTTTCCTGAGACTAGTTCTGCTTCTTCTTGCCTTTCAGCTTAGAAGTAGAAGCCTTCTCTGCCATTAACACTGATGGTGGTTTCTTTACAACCAAAAGACCCTCAGCTGCTTGGAGTTCCTTAAGAAGTTTCGCCAAAAATAAATACATTTTGTTCATATAATAATTCAGGCGAAATTACTTAAAACTCTCAGACTGCAGTGAGTTAAGAACGAAATCGATCTAAGTTTCCCCATCAATTTCAGCTCCAAGGATCTCTAGTTTATTAAGATGAGCTATCATCTTCAAAACATGATCTTTAATCGGGGTCCCTTCAACATGGGTGATACTCACCGATTTTTATAAAGTTTTGCTTCCTGTTATGTGGCATTCTCATCAGGTCTAGGAGGGCATACCTCAAACAACACAAATTTGTGTCCCTCAGCAGTTAACACAATATTCAAATTCCTTTTCCAGTCAATATAATTCGATCTAGTAAGTTTATTAGCTTTGAGAATAATTGCAAGTGGATTGAAAAAACCCATTTTTGAATATGAGAATCACATAACAACAATTATGAAGGGCAATAAAACCTTGAATTTCATTTTAATATTGGTTCCCTCAACCAAGTGTTAAAAGAAAAACATTGGCAACCCTACACACCGTGAAGAGCATGCCTCGATGGGAAGGTCGTCTACTCTTCATCATTCGTGTAGATAGGCACAACCTTTTAATTTTACTATCTAGACATTATACCATGCCAAGCAAAATTAAATAGCCAATATAGCTTCGGTCCTATAAATAATAATAGTGACTCAGATGGTGAGGATATTATTATTTACAGCTAAGTGTATACCATTACCTAGCCCCATGACCCATTGTTCCGTTATGAACCACCTCAGATGGAGAAGTGACCCACACAACAATTATCTTAGAACTATTTCTTTAGGAAGTTTGTACCGATGATGCCACAATTAATTTTGTCCGATAGGGAGGAAGGTTCTGAAACCAACACACAAAATTAATTATATCACCTACGAACTAGCAATGGAGACCGTGGGATTTATCCAAAATAAATTCCCTCTCCCACTTAGTTATTTAAAAATTTGTGAGGGTTATCAAATTTTTGAGTTTGCAAAAAAACGTGATCTAGGTCAAAAGCCAAAAATTACCATGTTGTCCCAATATGGTAAACTATCACATATGCAAACAATATGGAAACACAAATAATAAGGAAGCACAAGATAAAGAATCCAGCTATTATGGTCAAAGACGCAATCCTTGAGCAATAAGGAATCCTTCCAAACTTGAAATCCTTAAGCAATAAGGAGTCCTTCCAAACTTGAAATCCTTAAGCAATCCTTCCAACCTTGAAATCCTTCAGCTATACTTGTGTGGAAGACTTAGATATTTTGAATCAATCAAGGAAACCAAAATCCAACCGTGCTTAGGCAAGAAAATCGGATTTGATATATTCCCGCGTAAACTACAGAGCCTTCAGTATTTTGGCCATATCTTCCTCATCCGACCTCCAATTGAAGTGATTCAAATTGGGTTGGATTCGAAATTCAATTATCTACAACTTCCGTGAAGAACAGATTTTCTAATTCCAACGTTTACTGGGTCGAAATAGCCCTGCAATCAGACCCTACGAATCTGGAAAAAAACTGTTGCGAGCCAAACAACTTGTATCTTCTGTATCTCCCTTCTTCGATCTCCGAATAACCATCGAATGCTATTACGATCGAAGAAACATACATATATCGATCTTATGCCTCCATTGGAGTTCACATGCTACGTTAATTATTACAACCACGAAAAATAATCGTGGCACCCAATAAATAACACATGCTACGTTAATTATTACAACCACGAAAAATAATCGTGGTACCCAATAAATAACAATAACCACACAAAAATCATGTGGGATCCAATCACATAAAATCAACAAAAAATCATGTGACCATAATAGCTGGGTAAGAACGCTGCAAAACAAGGGTTAGCACAGTTCTACGTTCTACCCTCTATAACCTACGGACAACATGGCCTGTTTAATCTATACGCGTGATTACAGCCTGCTTTGATACCACTGTTGGGAAACGATTCCCAGAAACCAGTAATGACGCGTACAGATTAGACAATAAGAAAACCGTAAAACCCTGCAATGCGGAATTAGGGTTTTACCTCAACTCCCTGCGAACACGAACGCTGGTTGAACTTGTTATAGCACGTCTTGCTATAAGCCACGTATACTGCTCGACTGCACCTTACGATCTTCTATCGTATTCCCTGCACGCCTAGAACACGAACCGAGTGTGGACTCTTTCGTGGTCTGTTTGCCCTCTCTAGATCTGCCTCTATTTTGTGAATCATAGAAACGTGAAAAACGTTCATCTGACCTAGAGAGCATAACGTGTATACATAGAGCTACGATAGGGACATAAGGAATAATAAGTTTGGGCTCCCAGTGTAAATAAGAAAACCTAATCCGACCAGGATTCTATTTCTTATTTCACTAATTATAATTCACCCCACTACAGAATTATAATTGCACTCCCGTCCTTATCTCAATTATATTACGAGCTCCATGATATTAAATACTTATTAATCTCCCCACGTTAAGATTACAGATACCCGTTGATTAAAATAAATTACTAACAGGTGGTAACGGTGGTAGTAGTGTAGGCGTATTTTGTTTCCTTTTGTCTTATTGAGTCGGTGGTGTGTCCTTTTATCGAGTCTGTTTTCCGTTTTCATTTAGTTGTCTGCTTTTGTGGTTGATAGCGGGATGAGTAGGGTAGTGTAGGTTATGGTTTTCGGTCATGGGGTAGTTGTGTCCCAAGCTAGTAAAGACCGGCAACCATTTTGTCTAACCTATTCCTTGAAACCCGTAACTCATTAAAAGCTAATTAAAGTCCTTAGTTGATTCCAAGTACGCTTATGTTTTCCATGTTATGCATTCCCGAAAGCTTGTGGTACTTAGTTGTGCATTGTTTTTTTTTTTTTTCCTTTTTCGTATCTTGTGCATAATAAGCTCTTACTCCATTGCAAGCGAATTCAATGAATGATGTGCATAACTTTTTGCTTCGGTTAATGCATAAACCTTTCTTGCTTGATCATGGGATACATGTTGCATCGTTGAGTGTTTCTTTCGCTGAAAGATTACCCCGGTGAGGTTTGGAACCGAGACTCTTTGTGTTTAGCTTCCTCAAATGCTTTTGTAATAAAGTTTGTGAACCATGTGCATGGCATGCTTATTGAATGAGTTGTGTTTGGGAAACTTTTTAGACTTTTGCCGCTTCAGAATATGGTGAGCATATGCCTTGTATCTTACGTTTAGTTGGGAAGATTGCATAGTACATACTTAGTTTTCTTTTGTTTGCTCGGGACGAGCTTAGTCCAAGTTGGGAGGTGTGATAAGCCTTGGATATTGTATTTTGATAGGCTTATCTCCCTCCGTTTTGTCACACTTGCATGTATTTCTATCCGTTTTTGCTTGATATTACGCGCAAGGTATGCTTTTGTTGAGTGACAGTTAATTGGAGTGAAATTGGGCGTTTCCAAGGCTACCAAAGATCCCCGGAAGAGCTCGGATGTGCATTCACGTTGTGAGGGGCCTCGAGAGGTCATCTCGAGTCCTAAACGAAGTGTCCAAAGCAATGGCGGAAGACTCGGAGCAGCCGAAGACCGAAGGTAGCAGCAAAGCATGGCTGCAGAATCCAGAGAGCAGTGGGATCGATCCCCCATTTCCCAGGGATCGATCCCCCAATCCAGCAGTGAAATCCAGAGGCACCAGGGATCGATCCGCCTCTGACCTGGGATCGATCCCTCACTCCTGCGCGGGCATTTCGGTGGCATTTTTGTAAATATTTTGTAATGGGGGTATATATACCCACCCTTGTCTGAAAAGTAGGTCACTTTACTTTTTGCACTCTCTCTCTCTACCTCCATTAAAGGAGCTCCAACCTCTCTCCTCTTTCATGTCTTAAAGAGGGATTTTAGGTACGATCCGTGTTGATTCAAAGCTTTTCGCCTTCATTAATGTTGTAAAGAATCTCATTCTCTTCAAGGATCTTGTGTTTATTTCAAGTTTAATCAATGTTTAGTATTTTCCTTACCCTTACCCTTGCTCATTTCATGTTTTCTTTCAATATGAGTGAGTAGTGTATTAAGGTTGGGTTGTGGGATGATTAATATCCCGTGACCAAGGGTGTGGCTCATTCCTCTCTTGTAAATTCCGTTTTCTAGCTTAAACATGGGTTAGGGTTCATTTTATGTATCAAAACTAAGAGGTGTTAACCTCTTTGATCAAATGTAGGCAAGGGTTAAGCTTCTTGCCACATTTGATACTTAGAGCTATGTCCCCCTTTGTATTTGTCGAAATATACCAAAAGAACCCGAGCCATGTTTAACACCTTTGTTTAAAAAGAGAAGAATCGAGCTTACCTTTGCGTTATGGGTGTTGGTTATCCCTCAACCTAACCTTTAATTTAATCTCCAGTTAAAAAGCCGTAGTTAGGTTAAGTAGCCATTTTCCAAATCACTCAGTTGGCCGTCTCAACGCCATAATTCGTTGGCGGCCCTAATGCTAAAACTCTCAACACTCGCTAATCTTTGAAACAAAGTTATGGATGCGCTCCCTGTGGAATCGATCCCGGACTTCCGGGTTTTATTATGCTTTCAATCGACCTAGCCCTACGCTTGGGGTAATCTTATTCTGACGCACATTAAGGTCGCAAGCAAGCACCACTCGCACGACAACGTGATATACTTCCTCTTGTTCCCCTCTCCCCGTAAGTGTTTTTGAGGTTTTCCAAACGGTATTAAATCCCCCATTTAAAATAATTAGTAGAGACCGGTTTTTGCCGGGCGAGCGGGGTGCTTTTTCAACAAAACCTTTTCCGCTCATAACGTGGCTCCCGGATCCAAAATCTCAACGTTTTTTGCTAGACCAAAAGCCTTTTTTTTTTCCTTTCTTTTCAAAACAAACTCTCGGGTCAACAATAGATGTAAAACAATAAGTTTGCATAAGGTTAACACAAAATCTGTTGTACAACATATAAACTGGATATGTTGAAAATTTTCCAGGTTCGACTCCTGGCAGCTAAAATTTAGCTTTATTTTTAATTTTTTAGGGTCAACAATTTTGACGTCGAATTTTTTTGTCAATTATAATTCAAAAGGAAAAATTAGAAAGTGGAGATAAAGAAGTTTGAGATAAGTTTCGTTTTCCTCGTTCTTGATAAGTCATATATCTGTAGTTTGTTTACTGGTAATTTTACTTTTTAAAAAATTAGGAATCTGCCACAAAATCACCGGTCACATAACAAAAACGGCGATCCCTGCATATTTGGTTGAAACATATACAAAATCAGCTTTGCTATTTTTTCTCTTCGAATTGGAATCCCAACAACAAAAATTTTATTTTTCGAAACAGAAAGGATGTTGTTAATGCAGATGTGGGCAGCATGCCCTTGAAATGTGGGAGAAGGATTCCGTTCCTATCCCAAGGCAATGGGCTCGGATCGAGGGAGCGCGAGCGCAGGTGGCAAGCGCTCAAAAATACAGAGTCGCCACTCGGGTTTGAAGGTCCGACACCCAAGGAACCGTATTTCGAAGCACCTGCCGCGCTGTTTGATTTGAAAAAGTGAAGGAACCAGTCCGTCATAACCATATCTGGGTTCGGGAGCCAGGTTACGAGAGGGGAAGGGTTTTATGGCACCCCTCTCGCCCAATCCGGAGATCGGTCTCTACTTAGGCATTTTTTAAAACGTTGCAATTCTTCTTTTATTAATCGATTTTTAGCCAATTAGGGCGGGGGAACAGTTAATCGGGGATTAAAACTGTAACATGTTTGCAGGATGTGATCAAGTATGGCATGAATGAGCACTTAGTATAGGATGAGAACAGACTCCTGTGGGAGTTTAAACAGACTGGAAAGCTCCTGTCTTGGAGTGTCGTGCACAGGAAGAAACCAGTATGCACTGATCAAGTCAATGCATGCTGACCAAACCTGCGCACGCTACTACAAGACCTGAGCGCGCCATTAAGCCTAAACCCACAGCTCTTATTCTCAAACCCTCTGGGCTCTGGAAGGACCAGTGCACACCCAGGACAAACCAAGCAGTTTATGCAGTCATAATCTACAGTTTAAAGGCTGAAAAGCCCAACAAATAAACAAAACACCCCATAAACAGTGTGGGGACAAAATAATAGACTAAAATCAAGTTAAACATGCAAGGCCAGCTACTGATCGGGGACAAACAATCGCGCGACGGTGCGCCCGGGCACGCGATGGTTGCGCCCTGGCGCGCTGGTCAACGCTCCTTTGACCATCGCGCGATGGTTTGGGTACAGCGCGCGCGGGTTCGAGCCAACTTTCCAGTGTCTGATTTTGCTCATCCTGGATTCTGGGACAGGTCCAGAATGATCCCAGGGGTACTCCAACAGAAAGAAATGAATATTGAAATTTAAAACTAACATATTTAACAAAGGAAAGCAGTAAATTGGTTGTTAGCATGCTTCACAGTGATCTATATACAAAGAAATGCATAAAACAACAGGCACCCATCCCCACGCTGTCCTGTACGTGCAAACACGAAGTGTCGCGCGAGTATGTGGGACAGTCGCGCGCGGGTCCTTGCCACTACGGTTTTGAACCTCTGCCAGCTTTTGGGCCAGGATTGGTATTGATTACCAGCCTTGACCCTGCCAGCCCCCCTCAGGGATCAGAACAGAGAGCCACCACGGTAAGCTATACCTTTGGCTTTTCGAGTTTGAATGAGTGCTTGAACTTTGAGTTGAGGTTGAAAATGGTTGTAGGATTTTGTAACCTTTCTTGATTACACTTGAAAACCCAAGGTGTATGGATTTTTTGAACCCTTAGAAAGATGAATAATGGGGGCTAGGCTTAGAACCTTTGTGCTTTGAATTTTTGGAACCCTTTAATGGAAGAACCATGGGGGGTATATATATGAGAAATGGTGGAAATGGTGTGTGATGGAAAAAGAACCAACCAAGTAAAGGTTAAACTTGGCTTGGTGGCCAAATTGCATCATTTGAAAAGGTAAGGTGATGCAAACAGAGAAGTTCAGCCAGTCCACGAGGTCTGGCTGAGGGTGGCATTGGTGGCCAAGTTTCTGCCACTGGAAAAGTAGGTGGGGACTGAACCATCGCGCGACGGTTCCAAACTGTCGCGCGAGGGTGCGCCCTGGTGCGCGACGGTCAACGGTCAAACTTTGACTTTGACCATCGCGCGAGGGTTCCAAACTGTCGCGCGACGGTGCGCCCGGGCGCGCGATGGTTGCGCCCTGGCGCACAATGGTTGTGCCCTGGCGCACGTCAGTAGGGTTTTTGGCTTTTGGAAGTGGCTTAGGCTAGATTAGGTTCAAGGGTTTTCAAACACTCAAAGCTCAAACACTCGACATTCCCGGGGTGTTCTTGATCCATTTCATCATCGGGGACTTAAAAACCGTAAGTAAACTAATCTGGAAGCCCAGATTGGGGTGACTACAGCGGAGAATTGATATTTCGGTTACAGCATTGATAAAAAGAATTTCCCGTAGAACCATTAAAAAATTAATGCAGAACACAAATTTTCTTGTATTTAAATTTTCGTATCGAAATTTCCTATTTTTTAAAACAATAGGTTATTGAAATGTTTTTCGAATTTGTATTTAGATTAGAGATATAAAATAATTAGTTTGCATAATGTTAACACAAAATCCGTTGTAACACATATAAATTGGATATGTTGATAATTTTCCAGATTCGATTCCTAGCAGCAGAAATTACGTTTTATTTTTTAACTTTTTGCGTTAAAAATTTTGACGTCGAATTTTTTTGTCAATATTAATTCAAAAGATAAAATAAGAAAGTAGAGATAAGGATGTTTAGGATGCTTCCATTTTACTCGTTCTTAGGAAGTCGTACATTTATAGTATTGTTACTGGTTATTTAGCTTTTAACAAAATTAGGAATTAGCCACAAACTAAGAGGTCAGATTGCAAAAACGGCGATACCAGTATATTTGATCTAAACATGTACAAAATCAGATATTCCATTTTTTTTTCAAATTGGAACCACAACAAAAAATTTATTTTCCGAAACAGTAAGGATGTTGTTAATATGGATAATTGATATTTCGGTTACGGCGTTGATAAAAAGAATTTCTCGTAGAACCATTAAGAAATTAATGCAGAACTCAAATTTTCTTGTCTTTGAATTTTGGTAATGGAATTTCCTACTTTTTCAAACTATACGCGGTTGAAGAGTTTTCGAATTCGTATTTAGATTATAGATGTAAAACAATAAGGTTGCATAAGGTTAACACAAAATCTGTTGTACAACATATAAACTGGATATGTTGAAAATTTTCCAGGTTCGACTCCTGGCAGCAGAAATTTAGTTTTCTTTTTAATTTTTTAGGGTCAACAATTTTGACGTCGAATTTTTTTGTCAATTATAATTCAAAAGGAAAAATTAGAAAGTGGAGATAAAGAAGTTCTGGATAAGTTTCGTTTTCCTCGTTCTTGATAACTCATATATCTGTAGTTTGTTTACTGGTAATTTTACTTTTAAAAAAATTAGGAACCAGCCACAAAATCACCGGTCACATAACAAAAACGGCGATCCCTTCATATTTGGTTGAAACATATACAAAATCAGCTGTGCTATTTTTTCTCTTCAAATTGGAATCACAACAAAAATTTTATTTTTCGAAACAGTAAAGATGTTGTTAATGCGGAAAATTGACATTTCGGTTACAGACGTAGAACCATTAAAAAATTAATGAAGAACACAAATTTTCTTGTTTGCATAATGTTAACACAAAATCCGTCGTAACACATATAAATTGGATATGTTGATAATTTTCCAGATTCGATTCCTTGCATCGGAAATTACGTTTTATTTTTTAACTTTTTGCGTTACCAATTTTGACGTCGAATTTTTTTTTCAATATTAATTCAAGAGGTAAAATAAGAAAGTAGAGATAAGGATGTTTGGTATGCTTCCGTTTTACTCGTTTTTGGGAAGTCGTACATTTATAGTTTTGTTACTGGTTGTTTAACTTTAAAAAAAATTAGGAATTAGCCACAAAATTGTAAGTGCAGAAAAACCGTGAGTGGTTTAAGTAGCACAAGAACGTAACGGCTACTTCGATATCCTCGCCGGAACCCTAATATGTCGCCGTAGTCTTTATCTGCAAAACAGACAAAGTGTGAGTGCACCTTTGCCTCTCGTGGCAAAGGCCCTCCGATGCCTAAGTTAGTATCACGTACTAGTCGAAAAACCCTAATTCGAGTAGAAGAATATGTAAAACCGTAATGTATTGTGTACCTTTTTCCTCTAGGTTTGCCTCGTACTTATAGGTTTATGGATGCTTGCTGCCCAAGTATCCACGTTTCCCTAGGTTTCCTATCTCGTATAGGAAACCCAGAATAACTTGGATTCTCGTTCCCTTATCAGTTCATTACCTTAGTCCGTTTAGGACTCTTTTCCACAGCTGGCCGAGCTTCCCATTCCCGTTGGGTATCTTCCCAAGATCCTATTTTATTGGGATCTCATTCCTTCACGGAACATCTCTGTTTCTGGAACCTTCTGGATCGTCCCCTGCTCTGGGACTACTTTCGTATAAACTCCCCCCCTGTTCGGCCTTATCGTTGCCGAACAAGCTACCTGGACCAATGACTTTACATGTTACTGGTCCTTTGACAATCCCTTGGTTCAATATCCTTTCGTGTCACTGGACCTTGACCTTGCATAGACTCTCTGAACCAATGATTTCTCATATCATTGGTCTCTGTCGCCGACCACCGTTTTGCACGGCGACTGTCCCCATCATAATTATATCGTGGTCCCACGTACCACGTACCCGGGCACAATTTGTACCTGCTCGGGATTTACTCCCTACAATTGCTCCCCAGCTTTACTCGTTATCTCTTCATATATGACAAGCAAAGCTATTTAGGGTCCGAATAACATTTGTTTTTGATCATGCACTCTTCGTTTCAAAAACTGGTGCAAATATCATCATTATACCAGCCTAAAATCGTCTCGTCGTTTGGGCTGGACAAGCCTTACCTGCCCCAACCTTTCCACGTGGCACAAATCGTACCGCCCGTATTAAATGCGAATGGACGTCCTTTGGAAAACGGAACGCCCAAACGGCGCTGAGATGACGTTTCGCATACGCCACCTCACTAAGCTTGGGGCACTTTTGGATTTTCCCCTCATTTCGAAACCCCTTTCTCTGTATCGATTCCCTCTGCAACCAGAACTCACAAGCACATCCGCCATTGGAGCCCTGTTCAATACCTCGAGATTCCTCGTTTGTGCACTTAGGACCCCTGATCATCTCAATCGTAAATCATCACTTTCCTCTTCCCTTTCCTTTCGTCAGTCTAGGGTTTCTTTTAATTGCTTTCTGGGTTTCTTCGTTCCCATATTACTCGTCTGTACCATCCCTGTTCATAATGGGGAGGTTTAGACGTCACTGCAATACTCCTCAGGCCATGGCTTCGTTCAGATCTCGCTATGAGATTCCTGATGATATTGCTACTAGTCTGGCCCCCGTAGACGCCATACGCCAGAGTCCTAACAACGACACTCTCCACATCCCGGTGGTTGCCATTGTCGAGGGCGGCGTTAAATTCCCCCTGGCGCCATTACTCCGCCAGGTTCTGGCCTATTACAGGCTATCCCCTATGCAAGTCTCTGCCAACTTCTTTAGGGTTGTCATGGGCGTACATGCCCTAAACCAGATGTTAGGCACGTCTCTAGGCTTATATGACATCCATCATCTGTAAGCATTTCACGTACAAAAGATGCCCTTACCTACTACCTAAAGAGTAGGGATTCCAGAAGGCGACTGGTGCTTGAGTTGCCTGACTCCGCCCGAGGAGATGATGATGACTTCCTCGTCGTTACTGGACATTTCGAGCCCAGAAATGAGGATGGTCAAGTGATAGGCTTTCATGCCCCTCACAGATTTGGGCAACCACGTTAGTTCTTTCCTCTTTATAAAATTTACTTGTCGAGCAATTTTAATCGTATTGCACTCTTTAGTTTCCTATCTTCTAACTGCTAACTTCACATGTTGCAGCTGAAAACATCAACCAAGGGCACGCCATCATCACCCCCCAAGTACATGTGGCACACATCAACCAGGCCCTAAATTTCAACGGCGAGGGCACCTACTTGGCAGGCCGAGCAAGAGCAGGTGCTCCTGAGTTACAGAGCATCTTACGGGGGCTTCATTGATCGGCGCATCCGAGCAGCAGACGACCCGCCAGTTCCTGGGCCTGCCGCTGCACAACCCGAGTAAACAGAAGAGGATAGACGTTCTCGGACTCCCCCATTCCGCAGTTCATCTGCGGAAATTGTCGAGGAAGCATCTACGTCATCCGACGGGTACTCTCCATCTCCTCCTTCTCCAGAAATGAATTAGCCCATCAGCCTCGAAAGTCTCCTCACAATCCCAGGAGCAGGCCGTGGAAGAGGCCGTGGCACTTCTCGGGGCCGCGGTCGCTCCCAGAGCCCGGTTCCTCCTCATGGCCGCCGAGGAACAACACAAATTGACGCTCCTCCTGGATTTTCTCCCGAGGAAATCGAGGCAGGTCACAGGGACAAACGCCCGCGTCTCGAAGCACCTGGGGCAACTTCAACCCAAACTCCAATACCCCAAACTCCAGTATGGGCTCCCCAACTTTCCCATGGAAACAAGACCGTCACCGTCCGGGACAGTGTGGAGTCCGAAGGGACCGCTCTGGCCCTATCCCAGGCTCTCATGTTGCCCGGGGACATGCAAAAGGAAGTGGTCAACTCACCGGACAACCTGCTTGGATCATTTATGGTGCATAGCTTCAAGGTAAACCTGTCTTACCCTTTTTATTTCCTAGTTACATTACTACGTCCTCTTCTCACTCGTTGTTACTGAACCATCAAAATATGTTCAGGCTGCACAAAAAATGGTGGCCATGGCCCAAAAGTTAGGTCACTCAGAGCCCCAGCGTGCAAAGCTGGCCGGCGAAAACGCCAAACTCCTGACCTCCATAGCCCGGCTTGAGAGAGAGAGAAACCAAGCTCGAAACGTGGCAACTGAGTTGAAGAACAAGCTGGATGGTGCTGAAGATAGCCTGAACCAGACTCTGATAGAGCTGGAGGCGAGCAAAAGCGAGGCGAAGACGTCTTACCAGCAGGGATATAACGAAGGGATCAACGTAGCCACTGAAAGCTACAAAAGTCAGATGCCCAAGATCCAAGATCAAGTATTTGCTGCTGGCCTCAGGAAGTCTGGTACAGCTGAATCTTCTTCCCTGTTGACGGAAATTGATCTTCCAAGCGCTATGGTGGATGAAGATGAGATCGAGGAAGAGGAGGACAATCTGATCGAGGAGCCCAGCGTGGATATTCCCGAGCAGTTCGGCGCTGATGCTAATGATGAAGTGACCAACCCTGGCCAGAAGGAAGCCGGTGGTGGTCCAACAGATGGAAGCACTGCTGTGAAAGATGTTCCCGCGCAAACACCTGCTCCTGTCCCTCAAGATCAGACCCCAGCTTCAGTCACTCAAGACTCAACCCCAGTCACTCAAAACCCTATCATTGATCAACAGGTATAAAGTCTTCCTCCCTTGGAACAATATAATTTTTGATACGTAGTGGTGGCCCTGCGCGGCTGTAAGTTTGCCCTGTGCGGCTGTAAGTTTGCCCGGCCCTTCGTGGCCTTCTGACATTGCTGGTGGCCCTTTCATGGCCAACTGTTTGATTTAGCTTTTTGCTTTGCATGTTTTCGAATGCTTTCTGAATTTTCCTCGTAATTCGGAGGTGACTCTAAGTATGTTCGTACTTAGACGATTTCGTATTCGTTCATGTACTGCCCAAGTTTTCCTCGTACTTGGAGACAATTCTTAGGTGTATTCGTACCTAAACAGTTGTTGCATATATTCGTATGCTGCCCATTATTCGTACTTAAATTCCCAAATGTCTTCGTATTTGGGGAAGCTATGCATATTTTCGTATGCACGCCAAATGTTTGTTCGTAAGTCTAAGTGTATTCATACTTAGTCTATCCAAATGTTTTCATATTTGGGAAAAGTGTGTATTTTCACGTATACATGCCCGGTTTGTTCATACCTGTATTCGTAACCGAGTATATTTGTTCTTGCAAAGTTTTGAATCCGCTCAAATGTATTCGTATTTGGCATAAACCTATCCCTCTGCTCCCCAATACGAAGTGAGGAGCAAGGACCAAACTTCGTATTCTAATCATAATGAAGACAAAAGAAACGATGTCTTAAATCAAAATCAGAATTTTATTCATAATTCAAAAAACTCAAGGAGGCGTTATTCGTACCCCTTGCAACTAAATAAATAAAAGAACAAAGGAATTGTACTCGTAATTCCCACACAATCACGATGTGCAACCTAAAAAATACGCTGAAGTTTTTTCAAACAAAAAACTTCCTCAAGTTGTGGACATTCCATGGCCTTGGCACCGGGTTCCCGTCCAGGTCCGCCAAGCGGTAAGCCCCAATGCCCGCAATCTCCGTAACTCTATACGGGCCCTCCCAGTTTGCTCCCAACTTGCCCTCGTTGGCTACTTTGGTATTGCCGAGCACCTTACGAAGTACAAGGTCTCCAATACCGAATTCTCGGGGGTGGACATTTTTGTTGTAGCTCTTCATCAGCTGCTCTTGATATGAGGCTAAGTGCACTAGAGCCCTTTCTCTACGTTCCTCGACAAGATCCAGCTCTATTTCCAAGGCTCTGTCATTGCCTCCACTTTCAACCAAAGTGGTCCTGTTGGTCGGCAAACCAACCTCTAATGGGATTACGGCTTCTGTCCCATAGGCTAATGAGTAGGGGGTCTCTCCCGTAGACCTCCTAGGCGTTGTTCGGTGCGCCCAAAGAACAAGTGGCAATTCATCGGGCCACTTCCCATTTGCTTTGTCCAATCTCTTCTTGATCCCATCAAGTATAGTTTTGTTGGACGCTTCCGCTTGCCCATTACTCTGTGGGTAGGCTGGGGTAGAGTAATAATTCCTTATCCCATACTGGGCACAAAAAGCCTTAAACTTTTTCTGAAATTGGGACCCATTATCCGTAATCAAGGAATAAGGGACCCCGAAACGGGTGATTATACTTTTCCAAACGAACCTCTCTATCATAGGCTCAGTGATCTTAGCCAGTGGCTCAGCTTCAATCCATTTGGTGAAATAATCTGTTGCTACCAACAGAAATTTCCTATTTCCTATTGCCTTGTGAAGTGGACCCACGATGTCCATACCCCATTGTGCGAATGGCCATTGACTTGTCTATGGCACCAGATCTTCGGCTGGTGTCCTTATCATTGGTGAGAATTTCTGGCACTTCTCACAAATCTTTACATACACCTTTGCGTCTTCTTGCATGTGAGGCCACCAGTACCCTTGGGTTATTGCTCGATGAGCAATGGACCTTCCCCCAGCATGACTTCCACACGTTCCCTCGTGGATTTCGTGGAGAAACTTCTGCACCATTTCGGGGTGCACACAAAGTAGGTAGGGTCCAGTGAAGGATTTTATGTACAGCTTTCCTTCTGGTGACAGCCAAAACCGTGCAGACTTTGTTTTAATCTTGTGAGCCTCCTTTTTATCTGTGGGGAGTATCCCATCTCGTAGGAACTCCACTATTGGGTCCATCCAACTTGGTCCTTGGTTCACGTCCAAGACCAGTTCCACACTTCTTCCGATGCTCGGCTCAGCAAGATAATCTACTGTCACCCTTCTCTTAAATTCTGTTGGTACAGCGGCGGCCAACCAGGCAAGAGAATCAGCATGGGCATTCTGCCCAGAACTTATCTGCTCGATGTATACTTTCTCGAAAGTGTCAAGCAGATCTTTGGCGGCTATCACGTAGGCAGCCATCTTTTCGTTCCGGGCTTCATACTCCCCGGACAACTGGTTCACCACGAGTTGCGAGTCACAATGCACTCGTATCTTTTTCACCTTCAGGGTTTTTGCACTTCTTAATCCCGCCAAGAGTGCCTCATACTCCGCCACGTTATTTGAGGCACTGAATCCCAATCGAAGGGACAGTTCCATCATTGCTCCTTCAGGAGGGAAAAGCACC
Source organism: Rhododendron griersonianum (assembly GCA_018127125.1). Taxonomy (NCBI): domain Eukaryota; kingdom Viridiplantae; phylum Streptophyta; class Magnoliopsida; order Ericales; family Ericaceae; genus Rhododendron; species Rhododendron griersonianum. The sequence goes on along the minus strand of CM030796.1, from coordinate 24,706,552 downwards.
ACACCAATTCCCGAACCCGTGTTGCATGCAGAGCCATCAACAAATAATTTCCACTCCGTGGGATCCTGTTCGGCCGGAGCTTTCTTTGTTTTCGTTGATTGCTCCTTCATTTGCTCCTTTCTCGGCTCCTGTCTCATAGGAGGCTCGGGAGCCACCGTAGGTGAAAACTCAGCTACGAAATCCGCCAGCACCTGCCCCTTTATTGCGGTGCGCAGCTGGTAATCTATGTCGTACTGACTCAGTTCGACCGACCAAGTTGAGATACGTCCCGAGAAATCTGCCTTTCGTAGCAGAGATTTTAACGGATACTCAGTATAAACCACGATTCTGTGACTCTGGAAATAATGGGGCAATTTACGTGCCGCTGTTCTTAATGCCAGGACCAACTTTTCGAGGGGCAGATATCTTGTCTCTGCATCCAGCAACGTTTTGCTGATATAATAGACTGGGATTTGCTCGGATCCCTTGTCCCTCAGTAGCACCGCGCTTACAGCATGTTCGGAGACTGCTAGATATAGAGTTAGGGACTCTCCTTGTTCGGGAGTGGACAGAAGGGGGGCTGCTGCCAAGTACTTCTTCAGGTTTTGGAACGCCTGCTCACATTCTGCTCCCCATTCGTATCCTTCCCTCTTTTTCAGCAGCTGAAAGAAGGGTCTGCACTTGTCACTAGACCTGCTGATGAATCGGTTTAAAGCCGCTGCCATCCCAGTCAACCTCTGGACTTCCTTCGTGGTCCTTGGACTTTGGAGCCTTCGTAACGCTGTAATTTGATCGGGGTTCGCTTCTATCCCTCTTATGGTGACCAAATGCCCCAGGAACTTTCCTGAGTTTACCCAAACGCACACTTCGAGGCGTTGAGCTTCAGTTTGTACTCTCTCAATATCTCAAAAGCTTCTTTTAAATCAGCGATGTGGTTTTCCTTCTCTTTGCTCTTGACCACCATGTCATCTATGTAAACCTCCATGGTCTTACCGAGCAACTTCTTTAGCATAATCGTTGCTAACCTCTGATATGTTGCACCGGCATTTCTCAGACCAAAAGGCATGACACTGTAACAGTACAGCCCCCTTGGCGTGATAAAGGATGTCTTCTCCTCATCGGGGCCGTACATGGCTATCTGATGATAACCCCGATAAGCATCAAGGAAGCTCATTCGCCCATACCCAGCCGTTGCATCGACAAGCTGGTCTATCCTGGGGAGGGGGAAACTATCCTTGGGGCATGCCTTGTTCAAGTCGGTGAAGTCGACACAAACTCGCCACTTCCCGTTCTTCTTCTTTACCACCACAGTGTTGGACAGCCATTCCGGGTAGTATACCTCTCGTATAGCCTTTGCTTCGAGCAATCGATCCACCTCCTCGATAACAGCATCCACGTGTTGTACGGCGGATCGTCTCTTCTTCTGCATCACAGGCTTATGCTGTGGATCCACATTCAAGTGGTGACAAATCACGTTTGCATCCACTCCGGGCATCTCTTCGGGCACCCAAGCAAACACATCAACGTGTTCCTTGAGGAACCCTACCAATTCTCCCTCTTCTGCTTCATTCAGATTTTCCCCAATCAGAAAATACCTTTCTGGATCATTCTCGTTGATCTGAATCTTCTTCAAGCCTTCCACCATTTTCTCGGCGGGATCTCCTCCGACATCCTCAATGGTCGGCCGATCCGGAACCTCGATTGCTTGAACTAACTGGGCCTTTGGTGCCTTCTTGATTATAGAAACCAAGCATTGCTGGGCGACCTTCTGATTTCCCCTAATCCTTTCGATGCCATTTGACCCAGGAAATTTTACCATCTGATGGTAAGTGGAGGAAACCGCCCTCATCTTGTGCAACCACGTCCTTCCGATAATCCCGTTATAGGAGGATGGTACATCTACCACCAAAAAGTCGGTTCTTAGCACAACTGTTCCTGCCCGAACAGGGAGAATTGCTTTGCCCAATGGCCACACTGCTCCTGCACTAAATCCGACCAAAGGGGTTGTTGACGGCACCAAATCTGCTTGTGTCAGCCCTAGCTTCTTGAATGCGTCATAATACAGTATCTCCGTGCAGCTTCCCGAATCTACCAGGATTCTCTCCATGTCATATTCCCCAATTCGTAGGGTTATGACTAGGGCATCATTGTGCGGCACCTGGATTCCCCCCAGGTCCTCATCTGTGAAGATTATGCCCCCAGTGCATTCTTCTCCTTCACGTCCTCGTTTCTTTCCCAACTGCATCACGTGCCGGTCGTGTTTTACTCGTCTTTGGAGCAACCTCACCTCACTTCTCGTGTAAGGCGCGGCCAATCCATGTATCATATGGATTACCCCTCTTGGATTCTGCTCATAATCCAATTCCAATGCTTTCTCTGCACCCTTGTGCTCCTCCTGAATAAATTCTTTCAGGTAACCCCGTGAGACCAGATCATCAAGGTGTTGTTTGAACATCTCGCAATCCTCCGTCATATGCCCCCAGTCTTTATGGTAACTACAATGCTGACTCGTAGCCCTCTTCGCATCTTTGTCCCCCTCCAGCCTTGGGGGCCATTTGAAATATGGGCGATTCTTTATTTTGTAGAGAATCCGGTAGATTGGTTCCTTCCAAACCGTTGTCACCGAAAAGAAAGACTTGGGGTCAGGGGCGTGCTTTTCTTTATACGGTTCTTTCTTGACCTGCCCGTACTCTTTCCTTTCTTTGTAGGTCTTGGGCTCTAGCTTGTCCGCCCTTTTCGGTAGGACCTTTGCCTGTTCGGCAACCATCCTGTTGTCCTCACGCAGTATGTCATCCTCGTTTCTGGCATGCTGCTCGATTCGTTCCATTAGCCTCGCCAGTGTATCTACCGGGTTCATGTTCAGGGATTTACACAGCTCTCCCCGAACAGGCAACCCTGTTTTGAACGTGGCTATGGCATATTCCTCGCTGCACCCTTCAATCTCGTTGAAAGTCTCCCAGTACTTCTTGGCATAATCTCTGATCGGCTCACCCTCTCCCTTGTTTCATAACAGAGAGGCTTTCAAAGGTTTTTGGTGCTTTCCTGCTCGTCAGAAATCGAGCAGTGAATTCTTCGGCCAACTGTCTCCATCCTCGCACGGTGTTCGGCCCCAGCTTATGGAACCATGTCAAGGCCACTTTCCCCAAACTCGATGGGAACATCTTGCACATGATTGCATCATCCCCGTCGTGCATGAACATTGCCTGTCGGTAGTGTTGTACGTGTGCCACGGGATCGTTATTTGTTTCGTAAAGTACGAATGCCCCGTGCTTCACCCTGCTCGGAAGCCTCGCCTCCTGCAATCTCTTCGAAAAAGGGGATGAGGCTATATTGCTGAGGGCTTTCCGTGTCGCCTCTCGTGCAGACATGGCTCCCTCCTCTCTCTCTTTTGCTTTCTTGGGAGTACTCTTTTCCCAATCGGAATCAGGTCTCTCGTACCTATCCCTGTGATGTCTTCTAATCTCTCCTTCTTCGGGGGTGAGGCTTCTGCTTCTTCTTTTTCGTGAAGAAGTCCTTTTCTTTTTCGGAGTGGGACTCCTGGACCGGCTCCCTCTTCCTCGTGAAGGAGCCTTCTTGTGTTCTACTATTGCCAGCCTTTCTCCTCTGGAATCCCTTCGTGACAGTCCAGAATCCTCCGGATGTCCTCGTATCCGTTGCAAGTCCTGTATCTCATATTCTCGTTTTTTAATCAAACGTGCGTACTCTTCGATCTCTTGTCTCTTTTTATCCAAGATATCGTCACGGTTGTGTGCACTCCTCGAATGCGCCACGATTCTCCCTCACGATGGGATTTACTCCTTCTCGTGGAGCCCGTGGCCGTCCTTCCCTCCTTGTTCTTGGAGTCGCCATGGACAGTCAGGGGATTATCCATGTTTGTGGGCTTCTTTGCTTTCCCACCGTCGGGCTTTCTCGGAGGATCCGGTGGGGAGTTGCCACCTCCTCCCCCCAACTGGTGTTTCGGATCATGTGGAGTCTTTGGATCTTCTTCCATCATGGTCGCTTTTCAGAGGGATCTCTTTCGTTTCCCACAGACGGCGCCAATTGTAAGTGCAGAAAAACCGTGAGTGGTTTAAGTAGCACAAGAACGTAACGGCTACTTCGATATCCTCGCCGGAACCCTAATATGTCGCCGTAGTCTTTATCTGCAAAACAGACAAAGTGTGAGTGCACCTTTGCCTCTCGTGGCAAAGGCCCTCCGATGCCTAAGTTAGTATCACGTACTAGTCGAAAAACCCTAATTCGAGTAGAAGAATATGTAAAACCGTAATGTATTGTGTACCTTTTTCCTCTAGGTTTGCCTCGTACTTATAGGTTTATGGATGCTTGCTGCCCAAGTATCCACGTTTCCCTAGGTTTCCTATCTCGTATAGGAAACCCAGAATAACTTGGATTCTCGTTCCCTTATCAGTTCATTACCTTAGTCCGTTTAGGACTCTTTTCCACAGCTGGCCGAGCTTCCCATTCCCGTTGGGTATCTTCCCAAGATCCTATTTTATTGGGATCTCATTCCTTCACGGAACATCTCTGTTTCTGGAACCTTCTGGATCGTCCCCTGCTCTGGGACTACTTTCGTATAAACTCCCCCCCTGTTCGGCCTTATCGTTGCCGAACAAGCTACCTGGACCAATGACTTTACATGTTACTGGTCCTTTGACAATCCCTTGGTTCAATATCCTTTCGTGTCACTGGACCTTGACCTTGCATAGACTCTCTGAACCAATGATTTCTCATATCATTGGTCTCTGTCGCCGACCACCGTTTTGCACGGCGACTGTCCCCATCATAATTATATCGTGGTCCCACGTACCACGTACCCGGGCACAATTTGTACCTGCTCGGGATTTACTCCCTACAAAAATAAGAGGTCAGATTGGAAAAATGACGATCCCAGTATATTTGGTCTAAATATGTACAAAATCAGATATTCCATTTTTTTTTCAAATTGGAACCACTAAGAAAATTTTATTTTCCGACACAGAAAGGATGATGTTAATATGGATAATTGATATTTCGATTACGGCATTGATAAAAAGAATTTTTTGTAGAACCATCAAGAAATTAATGCAGAACTCAAATTTTCTTGTCTTTGAATTTTCGTAATGCGATTTCCTACTTTTTCAAACTATACGCGGTTGAAGAGTTTTCGAATTCGTATTTCGATTATAGATGAAAAACAATAAGTTTGCATAAGGTTAACACAAAATCTGTTGTACAACATATAAACTGAATATGTTGAAAATTTTCCAGATTCGACTCTTGGCAGCTGAAATTTAGTTTTCTTTTTAATTTTTTAGGGCCAACAATTTTGACGTCGAATTTTTTTGTCAATTATAATTCAAAAGGAAAAATTAGAAAGTGGAGATAAAGAAGTTTGGGATAAGTTTCGTTTTCCTCGTTATTGATAAGTCATATATCTGTAGTTTGTTTACTGGTAATTTTACTTTTAAAAAAATTAGGAATCAGCCACAAAATCACCGGTCACATAACAAAAACGGCGATCCCTTCATATTTGGTTGAAACATTTATTGTCAATATTAATTCAAGAGGTAAAATAAGAAAGTAGAGATAAGGATGTTTGGGATGCTTCCGTTTTACTCGTTTTTGGGAAGTCGTACATTTATAGTTTTGTTACTGGTTATTTAACTTTAAAAAAAAATTAGGAATTAGCCACAAACTAAGAGGTCAGATTGCAAAAACGGCGATCCTAGTATATTTGGTCTAAACATGTACAAAATCATATATTCCATTTTTTTTTCAAATTGGAACCACAACAAAAAATTTATTTTCCGAAACAGAAAGGATGTTGTAATATGGATAATTGATATTTCGATTACGGCATTGATAAAAAGAATTTTTTGTAGAACCATCAAGAAATTAACTTTTTAAAAAATTAGGAATTAGCCACAAACTAAGAGGTCAGATTGCAAAAACGGCGATCCTAGTATATTTGGTCTAAACATGTACAAAATCATATATTCCATTTTTTTTTCAAATTGGAACCACAACAAAAAATTTATTTTCCGAAACAGAAAGGATGTTGTAATATGGATAATTGATATTTCGATTACGGCGTTGATAAAAATAATTTCTCGTAGAACCATTAAGAAATTAATGCAGAACTCAAATTTTCTTGTCTTTGAATTTTCGTAATGCGATTTCCTACTTTTTCAAACTATACGCGGTTGAAGAGTTTTCGAATTCGTATTTAAATTATAGATGAAAAACAATAAGTTTGCATAAGGTTAACACAAAATCTGTTGTACAACATATAAACTGAATATGTTGAAAATTTTCCAGGTTCGACTCTTGGCAGCAGAAATTTAGTTTTCTTTTTAATTTTTTAGGGTCAACAATTTTGACGTCGAATTTTTTTGTCAATTATAATTCAAAAGGAAAAATTAGAAAGTGGAGATAAAGAAGTTTGGGATAAGTTTCGTTTTCCTCGTTATTGATAAGTCATATATCTGTAGTTTGTTTACTGGTAATTTTACTTTTAAAAAAATTAGGAATCAGCCACAAAATCACCGGTCACATAACAAAAACGGCGATCCCTTCATATTTGGTTGAAACATTTATTGTCAATATTAATTCAAGTGGTAAAATAAGAAAGTAGAGATAAGGATGTTTGGGATGCTTCCATTTTACTCGTTTTTGGGAAGTCGTACATTTATAGTTTTGTTATTGGTTATTTAACTTTAAAAAAAATTAGGAATTAGCCACAAAATAAGAGGTCAGATTGCAAAAATGACGATCCCAGTATATTTGGTCTAAATATGTACAAAATCAGATATTCCATTTTTTTTCAAATTGGAACCACTAAGAAAAATTTATTTTCCGACACAGAAAGGATGTTGTTAATATGGATAATTGATATTTCGATTACGGCATTGATAAAAAGAATTTTTTGTAGAACCATCAAGAAATTAATGCAGAACTCAAATTTTCTTGTCTTTAAATTTTCGTAATGCGATTTCCTACTTTTTCAAACTATACGCGGTTGAAGAGTTTTCGAATTCGTATTTAGATTATAGATGAAAAACAATAAGTTTGCATAAGGTTAACACAAAATCTGTTGTACAACATATAAACTGAATATGTTGAAAATTTTCCAGGTTCGACTCTTGGCAGCTGAAATTTAGTTTTCTTTTTAATTTTTTAGGGTCAACAATTTTGACGTCGAATTTTTTTGTCAATTATAATTCAAAAGGAAAAAATAGAAAGTGGAGATAAAGAAGTTTGGGATAAGTTTCGTTTTCCTCGTTATTGATAAGTCATATATCTGTAGTTTGTTTACTGGTAATTTTACTTTTAAAAAAATTAGGAATCAGCCACAAAATTATCGGTCACATAACAAAAACGGCTATCCCTTCATATTTGGTTGAAACATTTATAAAATCAGCTTTGCTATTTTTTCTCTTCGAATTGGAATCCCAACAACAAAAATTTTATTTTTCGAAACAAAAAAGATGTTGTTAATGCGGAGAATTGATATTACGGTTACAGCATTGATAAAAAAAATTTCCCGTAGAACCATTACAAAATTAATGCAAAACACAAATTTTCCTATCGAAATATCCTATTTTTTAAAACAATAGGTTATTGAAGTGTTTTTCGAATTCGTATTTAGATTAGAGATATAAAATAATTAGTTTGCATAATGTTAACACCAAATCCGTTGTAACACATATAAATTGGATATGTTGATAATTTTCCAGATTCGATTCCTGGCAGCGGAAATTACGTTTTATTTTTTAACTTTTTGCGTTATCAATTTTGACGTCGAATTTTTTTGTCAATATTAATTCAAGAGGTAAAATAAGAAAGTAGAGATAAGGATGTTTGAGATTCTTCCGTTTTACTCGTTCTTGGGAAGTCGTACATTTATAGTTTTGTTACTAGTTATTTAACTTTTTAAAAAATTAGGAATTAGCCACAAACTAAGAGGTCAGATTGCAAAAACGGCGATCCTAGTATATTTGGTCTAAACATGTACAAAATCATATATTCCATTTTTTTTTCAAATTGGAACCACAACAAAAAATTTATTTTCCGAAACAGAAAGGATGTTGTAATATGGATAATTGATATTTCGATTACAGCGTTGATAAAAATAATTTCTCGTAGAACCATTAAGAAATTAATGCAGAACTCAAATTTTCTTGTCTTTGAATTTTCGTAATGCGATTTCCTACTTTTTCAAACTATACGCGGTTGAAGAGTTTTCGAATTCGTATTTAAATTATAGATGAAAAACAATAAGTTTGCATAAGGTTAACACAAAATCTGTTGTACAACATATAAACTGAATATGTTGAAAATTTTCCAGGTTCGACTCTTGGCAGCAGAAATTTAGTTTTCTTTTTAATTTTTTAGGGTCAACAATTTTGACGTCGAATTTTTTTGTCAATTATAATTCAAAAGGAAAAATTAGAAAGTGGAGATAAAGAAGTTTGGGATAAGTTTCGTTTTCCTCGTTATTGATAAGTCATATATCTGTAGTTTGTTTACTGGTAATTTTACTTTTAAAAAAATTAGGAATCAGCCACAAAATCACCGGTCACATAACAAAAACGGCGATCCCTTCATATTTGGTTGAAACATATACAAAATCAGCTTTGCTATTTTTTCTCTTCGAATTGGAATCCTGTAGACACTCCAATTTGGCCTAAACGATTATTTCAAGTCCCACCTTGGGACCATCCCGATGATGAAATGGATACAGTGATTGCTGATTGCCTTCTCGAGAACCTTAGGACTTTCGGTAAGAACTTTGAGCTACTTAAAGGACCCTATCCAGAGCCATACAGCCTTTCAGACAGAAAATACAGAAGCTTAGGAGAATCCATCTGTCGGCCTTAACATCGATCTAACGGCCCTAACATCATTTTCTCACTCGAGCAACCTGTTGCTAAAAAATCTCCCTGAGAGATCAATCCCTCGGCCGCAAGATCCATCCTTCGGCCGCAACATCCATTCCTACGCCGTGTGATCTATTACTCGGCCGCCAGATTGTCCTTTTTCCAGACTCTGGAACGTTCTGTCGATTGTTTGATCCAACTACACTACCTCTCCGATGCGTTCGGGCCAAGTTCAGAGATTGCAACGAATAGTTCGAATTGCATTGCAATTGCAATCGTGCCATTTGATTGGCCGGAGTGAGTCATCCCTATGCCTATATAAAGGAGCCTTTTGGCTCCGAAATTGATAAGTGAATACACTCTCTCAAGCCCCGATACTCTGCAAAAATACTCTCTCAAACCCTCTCTTCAAAAGCCCTAACCTCCCAAAGGCAGCCATCAATCCGACGATCAATCCCCGAAGTTCAAACCCTAACACTAGGCTTTTCTAAGAAACAATCAGTCAATCACACCCAATCCGAAGCAATCAAGCAACTGAGGGATCAAGGTGGTGAGGCCCCACGGCCTCTGGTTTGTCTTATTTACCATACTTATGCTTAATCGTAGTGTTTTGATTGTTCATTAACTTTTCTGTCTGGTGTGAGGTAGAACCTCGATCGGGGCTTCAATCCCTCGGCCGATACATCAAACCAAGAGGATCCCTCGGCCGTGACATCCATTCACCGGCCGCGGGATCCATTACCCTGGGACAGCTTTGTTTTGTTTTATTTTCTAATGCATGCTTTACTTATCGCATTGGCTCACCTTATTCACTGTTTAAAGGCTTAAATAAACAGACTATGTGTTAGAATTAAACGAAGCATCTATACGTCTTATGTTGAATAACTATGGGCCAGTCTCATGGCTGGGCAGAGAGGGGTGCCTAACACCTTCCCCTCACTGTACTGTTGGCTCCCGTACCCAGAATCTCTACTTGTTTTCCCAGTTTTAATAAACTAGGTGGCGACTCTGTTTTGATGATAACCGCTATTGTGTGGTGATGTTCCTAGCCATGGGAATGTCCACGATCTTGGTTTATGAAGCAAGCAACCAATCGAGCAACAAACAATCAATCTGTATGGCGATGCCCCGTCTGGGAGGTGTCTACAGTTTTTGGCGACTCTGCTGGGGATTTGAGAGCCATAACCAAAAAGTTCAATATAAGACTAATACATGCCTTATTTAATTCATCTACCATATGCATCAAGCGGGCAACCCGTTGAGTTCACCTGATATCCCGGCATGACACGGGCTATGTTGGGGGTTCCAGCAAACTTCATAGTCACTCGTACCTAGTGGTATATCAAAAAGGGAATCACCCAATCACTGCCTATAATGGGCTGGTGAAAGAATTGGCACCCTTTGACAACGGAGCACCCTGAGACTACCAAAGCCTTGCATGTATTAGAAAGCCATAGAACTTATCAAACTAAGACAGGAACCTACTTGCATTTTGCTTACAAAAGTTCTTCCTCACACCCTGTATCATTTGTTATTGTAAGTAACTCTTTCTGTGCAGAAGGGTTGGGATTTTCAACCCAAATCCTAACCCTACACAAGCCAGGTACTGACTTCCAGGTACTCTACTTTTCAAGCAGGCACAATAGGTAGATTAAAGAAGCAACCTCAGCTAGTTTTATACTCTTACAATACCCGAAGTCACGCCAAACAGAGGTCTTTACAGTCATCTCATCGGTCGCCTTCGCCTGTCAAGACCCCCACCGCAACGGTCCCAATCAATTCTGGGGACTTCGCGATCACTTTCTCAACAAACCCGACTATCTACCCAATCCCGAGCTTCGCCAAGCAATCCCTCTACCTACATCCCAAAAATGGCAGACAATGACGCTACTATCACTGAGCTCCGAGCCCAAATTGCCTATTTACAAGCCGAGAAAGCAGCAAGAGACGCTGAAGACAAGAAAAATGTGGAAGAAGCAGAAAATCCTCATGGAGTTACAGAAAACCCTGAACTGGTCAAACAAGTCAAGGAGATCAAGCACGCTTTGGCTCATTCACAAGGAGATCAAATTTTAGATTTCGAAGGACTCTGCCTCTTTCCAGAATCCCAACTGCCTGGACGGCTCAAAATGCCAAACATCGAGAAATTCAACGGGACTAGTAACCCTACCAGCCATGTTTGCCATGTCATCAATACTCTGAAGACTATGGGCTTAACCGATGAGCTCATCGCTCAACTATTTCAAAGAACTCTCACTGGAAACGCCCTCGATTGGTTTCTCGCTTTGGAATTTGTGCATTATCAAACTTGGCCAGAAATTGCCAACGCTATTGTCAAGCAGTACGCATACAATGTTCAAATTGAATTAACTACTCGAGACTTGGAAATGACCAAACAAGAATCCAATGAGAACTTTGTTACCTTTGTGGCAAGATGGAGGGAAAAGGCTGCCAAAATGAAAAACCGTCCTTTCGAGGAAGATCAAGTGAGGATAGTTGTCAAGAATCTGCAACCCAAATACCTCACCCATATTTACACTCAGGCTATCACTGATTTTAAACGCATGCATGCCACTGGGCTACAAATTGAAGATGGAATCAAGATGGGCCTCATTGGGAAAGAAGAAACTCCTCCACCCAGAAGAATCTTTCCATCCCGTACATCTTCTGCCTCCATCAATACCCTTAACTCAACCTTACCACAAGACCCTTTTCAAGCTAACTTATCTAGAAATACAAATCGCCCCCGCCGCAGCTTTGACCCTCTCTATATGACTCCATCTCAAGCCTTAGCCATCCTAAGCCGTCAAGGGCATCTCAGGCTCTTGAATAATCCACCTCCTCAGCCACCTTATGGCCCAAGCTATGATGCCAATAAACAATGTGCTTACCACCAACACCCTGGACATGAGACAGACCGCTGCATGCGTCTTCGTCATGACATCCAAGATCTCATTGATAGTCGAGCTATAAAACCTCCCAAGCCCAATGTTCAAACCAATCCGCTTCCTGCTCACAATAACGAACCACCATCTCAAAATATCGATCTCATAAGCCTATCCAATAGCCCCATATATAATCCTACTCGATACATTATCCCAAACACCCAAGCCAAACCATCCCTGATCTTCTCTAAGAATGGCGAATGCTTTGCAACAGGAGTAGAACCCCACATCTATGCCATCGATGATGGGGATTGGTGGTTGGACATGCGTCAAGCCCTGCCAAGTGATTGGGAAGTTGGAAGAATTGAGCCTGCTGATCCTTGGGGCACCCAAGAAGAAGAGGTGGGTCACCTCACCCGAAGCGGAAGGGTATATAAACCTCCTAAACTAAGTGGGGAAAGTTCAACCTCAACACGAGTAATGGAAGAAGAAGAAGAAGAAGAAGAAGAGAGCCAAAGGACCGAACCTGAGGAAGACAGAGTGCTAAGACAACTAAAGAAAATCCAAGCTGATATCTCTATCTGGGGACTGCTTATGTCCTCCTACGAGCATCGTAACTCCTTCTTCAAAACCTTGGGGAAAGCCAAAGTTCCCATCGACATCACCCCCAAAGATCTGGTAGGTCTCATAATGGCATCAAAAGCTCCGAAACCAATGATAGCCTTCACTGACAAAGATCTACCTCCTGAAGGGCCTACACATAACAAACCTCTCTACATCTCACTTAAATGTCTCACTAAATAGATCCCACTGGTCTTGGTGGATAATGGGTCTGCTTTAAACGTATGTCCACAAATGACCCTCGACAAGCTAGGGGTAAGCGCCACCGACGTACGCCCTTCAAGCCAAGGCGTAAGGGGCTATGGCAATTCAAAGAGAAGAGTGGTTGGGTGCGTCACGCTGCCAGTAGAAGTGGAGAAGATCAAAAGAAATGTGGAATTCCATGTGATGGATATACCGGCCACCTTCAATCTTTTACTAGGAAGACCTTGGTTGCACGACGCTGGGGCGGTGCCTTCCACTTTGCATCAGAAGGTCAAATTTGTAGTAGATGGAAGGGTCGTAACCATTCTGGAGGATTCGTCCATCCGAGCTCATTCCGACACACCTGTCCAAGAAGTAGGAACCGAGGAAACCTTCCTTACTGGATTCAGTCTTGAGGAGGCAACTATTGTGCAAGCCCTGATGGCTGAAAGAAACTTCTACATAAGCACCCCTGCCATATGGATGATGAAGAAGCAAAACTACTTCCCTGGATTGGGTTTAGGCAAAAGATCACAAGCCATCCCGCAAATGATTGATCCCCCGCATAATCAATACGCCTTTGGTCTTGGCTACACCCCGACAGAAGCCGAGATGGAAAGGAAGAGAAACATGGAAAAGGCTAAGGCAAGAGGAAGCAGGGTCAAAGAAGAGAAACTCACGATCCCAAAAACACTCAATGGTTGGTTTGTAAGAGAAGGAGAAGACTTCCCATTTTGTGGCTTCGCAGAAACATGGGAAGACGAAATTACCAAGCAAAGGTACCCTGGAATGCAAATATTCTTTGATCAAAAATGGACTGACAGTGATATGGAAGAAGAACCAACAGATTCAACATCTATTCCCAAAGACTGGATCGAAGTGTTAGCAGAGTTTGACCTGAAGATTCTGTTTGGCAAAGAAGAGGGTGAAGAAGAGCATAAAACTGTGAAAGACAAAGGAGCAACTCCTGAGATACCGCAGTAAATCACATGAAACATTACTTTCATTTCCTAAAGACAGAGTTAGGACACATTTTGGGCCCCTGTTTGGGCATTCTCTGCAATCAAATAAATTCTCATTTTATCATTTTATGCTTGATTAAATGGTTCAATCTTTAAAATACTATTGCTACACGCTACAGTCTCTTTGCCAAGTTAAAAGGGTCTTAAGAATCTAATTCTTTATGATGTTAACAAAAAGGGAGGAAGGGACGAGCCCTGATTACTTAGGAACTAGGTTTTTGTCAAAAGCTTAAAAAGAAGACGCTATCTCCGTGAGAACACTTAGAGTTAGCTTATCCATTGTGAAGGTACAAATGCAACGGGAGATTCATAAGAACGTCTCCATCAAATTCCTCTCCAAAAATACCGAAACCTTCTTGAGAAAAAAAATGCTCGTTGGGTAACTTAAATACCCAAGCAAAAGTAAAAGCAAAGCCTGTTAGGGCAAGAAAATGCAAAAACGCAGCCTAGGCAAAAGTTAAGGCATTCAAAGAAAAGGGACTCAACCTCTATCAGGTAACCTAGGCAAAACTTAGAGCATGTGAGAAGAAGAACCAAGAGTGAAAGCCCAACCCCCAAAGGTGGTGATCTTGGAACTACGTGAAAGGCCTGATTCCCTGATTGGGATACGTAGGCAATCTTACATCAAGATACGGCCCAAACATTGGGAGAGAAGAAAACAACATCAGTGAATTTGTACTCAGCGATAGGTATAGCTAACCCTGCGTATTAAGCTCACAAAAGATGAGTTAGTCATTTTCCAGGGAATTGACAGAAACAAGGACACATGAGAATCATCGCTCGTCCTCTCTGACTCAAAAGTTGTCAACATAAAGAACAAAGCATTCCAACGATCTCAAGACATGGCAAAGAGGCTGTAGAAATAGCAAAAGCAAATAAAGGACATGAATCAAATTCAAGTGTAAGAAGCGAGAAACGCCACTTGGCTAAAGCAAAAGTCCAGCTTCCTTAGGAAATAGAAGTAGCGGCTGAAGAATGGAATTCTCGGCCGAGCAATCCATTCCTCGGCCCATATTTAAATCTAACACCCACAAAGCTTTAAACCATTAAAAAAACAAATCTAAGGTATCTCGAGACAAGGCACGAATCATAAGTACTTGCCACACATACTGAAGTTGCTTCATTAAAAAAATACAGATTATCTGTTTTGGAACTAACAAATACAGGAAAAAGGAATGCTACTGGCCGCGGCCTCTCTTGGGCGTAGGGCGAGAAGAAGGAGGACGAAAGCGCTCAGGAACAGGGACACTAATGCTTTGTCCCTCACCTTCACCAACAGCTCCATCACCATCTCTAGAATCTCCGTCACCAGCTCTGGTACTCCCACCCTCACTAACTCCAGCACTCTGAGTAACCGACACCGTCGGCACCCGCTCTGCTTCAAGCTGCAAAGACACAGAATATGGACATTCAGCTTCACATAAAACATGGGATGGAAAAAGAAGAGAATAAAGGATATATACCGCAACTATCCGGCCTCGCTGCCGTTGGGCCAAGGCCTCTGCATTCTGGAATGCACGCAACCATTCCTGAACAACATCAGCAGGCACTTGCAGAGGAAGCAATTACATATACAGCAAAGCAAGTGAAGAATACTGAAGGAAACTAAAGCAGAATCTACAATATTACCTGCTGAACTCCAGTAGGAAGCACGTAGAGCTGCGTAGCGCACGGTGTCAGCGTCAAACGCTCCTCCTCTCCGTTGGCGTTATGGAAAGAGATAAAGCTGGGGGCCCGTGGCCAAACGAGGGGAGCAGCAGCAGTAGCAGTAGGTAGGGTCAGCGAGGCCAAACGGAAGGTCGAGTAATCTCCCGCCTGAAGAAAGCTCACGGCTGGCTGTCTCTCAAGAGCAAGAAGCAAACTCTCTCCTGTCAATAGATGAGTAGACCTCATGCCAGCTGGAGGAGGAAGAGGAACAAGCTGCAACGCCTCAGAGCGTGGGAAGTACTGACTCGCTACCCTCTCCCCAAGGTACCAAGCTCTCAAGAAGGGCCCCTCCAGGAGGAAACGCTGGATGTCCAAAGCCCGAGCCGAAGTCAACTCCAAAGGAGCATCGTCAAGCAAAGTGCCCCACGGATCGAATCGCACCTGTAATAAGGGAAGTAACATCAAAATAACAGAATGAAGAAATTGCATGAAAATCAGAGAATAAGGAAACATCGTACCTGATCCACTGTCAGGCGATCCAAAACTCGCCTCCAAGCTAGCAAATCCATAGCAGGCGACCGCGTCTTCCGGACCCCTTTCAGCCAACGGGCCGCTCGTGGAACGAACCTAGGCTCAATATGCCCAGTCGGAGGAGGGAACTGCAGCAAATATTCAAAGGCCCAAAGGCCCAGAGCTACAAGATAAAAGACGAGCGTGAGATATAGAACATGAGGCGATAAAGGAATGACAAAGAAAGCTAAAGTATATACCTCGAGAATGCTGTGATGCCCACCCAGCGACAAACTAACACCTTGGGAACAGGCACTCGGGTGCCCATACAGCGTAGCTAAGGCAGGAGTCCCCCAATCAAACTCTGCTATAGTGTCCAAATTGACCAAGGCAGCCAAGAACTGGACATGCACCGAATTCTCCTTGTTACAAAACAGAGTCTGCCCAAGGAGATAAAGAAGGAAAGCTCGCACCAGCTGAGAAAGGGAAACCTCCGTCAAGATATCAGCTTGGTCAAACTCTTCCCGAAGCAGGAATAGGTGATGTGACCGCTCTCTGACACACGAGGGACCTTCCCCAAAAGGTAGTCAAAAACACCCTCTCGCTCATGAATCCGAGGGTCAATCAGAAGAGGATCACCACCAACTCTCAAACCTGTAAGCAAAGCAAAGTCACCTGGAGTGATCGTCATCTCTCCGGCCTTAGGAAGATGAAAAGTGTTGGTGGTATCCCAGCTCCACCAATGCCGTGGTCAAACCCAGCTCAGCCTTCGGAAGATGAAAGCCCCGTATCAGCTGCTCAAAGCCAGCCAAAGCAACCGCATCCTTGGCTTCTCGAGGAAGCCTCTCGTGTAGACACCTCCCAAACGGGGCATCGCCATACAGATTGATCATGGATTGCTCGATTGGTTGCTTGCTTCATAAACCAAAATCATGGACATTCCCATGGCTAGGAACATCACCACACGATAGTGGTTATCATCAAAACAGAGTCACCATCTAGTTTATTAAAACTAGGAAAATAGATAGAGATTCTGGGCACGGGAGCCAAAAGTACAGTAAGGGGAAGGTGTTAAGCACCCCTCTCTGCCCAGTCGTGTTACTGGCCCATAGTTATTCAACATAAGACATGTACATGCTTTATTCAACTCTAACACATAGTCTGTTTAATTAAGCCTTTAACAGTGAATAAGGTGAGCCAGGACTGTAATTGAAAGCATGCATCAGAAATAAACAAAACAGACAGGCTGTCCCAGGAAAATCGATCTCTCGGCCGGTGAATGGATTTCACCGCCGAGGGATCCCACTGGATTGATATATCGGCCGAAGGATTGATCCCCCAACCGATGTTCTTCCTCACACCAGAACAGATATTTAACAGATAATTAAAACACTATGATTAATGCATAAAAACGTAAAAGAGATCAAACCATAGGCCCCTGGGCCTCACCACCTTGATCCCTCAGTTGCTTGATTGCTTCGGATTAGAAGGGATTGACTGATTTACTTCTCGAAAACCCTAGGGTTAGGATTTGTACTTCGGGGTTTGATCGTTCGGGAGGCGGCTGCCTTCGAAAGGTTAGGGCTTCTATAGAGGGAGTATGTGAGATGATTTATGCAGAGCTTGGAGGTATGAGATGGAGGAATTGAATGTTAATTTCGGAACCCTTTATATAGGCATAGGGATGACTCACTCCGGCCAATCAAATGGCGTGAATCAAAAAGGAATTCTAGGGTTCAAAGATCTCTAGACGCGATCTATTTTGTAGCCCGAACGCATCGGAAAAAGGCTGCTAAGGTTTTGGTGCGTCGATCAAACGACTGACAGAACATTCCAGAATTCTGGAAAAAGACGATCTGGTGGCCGAGGAATCGATCTTACGGCCGAGGAATTGATCTTACGGCTGGGGAATGGATTTGACGATCTGGCGGCCGAGGAAACGATGTTGCGGCCGAAGGATAGATCTTGCGGCCGAGGGATTGATCTCTCAGGGAGATTTTCAAGCAACAGGTTGCTCGGGTGAGGAAATGATGTTAAGGCCGTGAGATCGATGTTACGGCCGATAGATGGATTCTCCTAGGCTTCTGTATTTCTGTCTGAGAGGCTATATTGCTCTGGATTGGGTCCTCTAAGTGGCTCAAAGTTCTTACCGAAAGTCCTAAGGTTCTCAAGAAGGCAATCAGCAATCACTGTATCCATTTCATCATCGGGATGGTCCCAAGGTGGGACCTGAAATAATCGTTAGGCCAAATTGGGGTGTCTACAGATGCCCCTCTTTGACTGAACTCAGACGGATCGCGAGACATGTTTGAGTAAGAGTCAAAGCTATAAAAAGCAACTCAATTTGGTCCAACCACTATTCCAAGGGTTTTTTGAAAAAAGGTTTTGTTATGGTCGGGCCGGGAGGCTGCCTACGTATTCCACAAGGGAAATTCAGACCAATCGTAGTTCGAACTATAAAGAAAAATAAAAAGTTTGGAGGGTTAGAGACAGAAGACGTACTTTTGGGCTTAAAAAGCCGTAGTGCAACGTACCTAGACTGAGCCAGGATTTTGGCAGAAGATAGTTGAAGGAGCGCGGGGCTGCCGGGGATATTTTTACGGAGAGCATCCTTAGTATTTTGGGGTAGATCAGTACACGGCTGGTGTGTTTTCTTTTCTTGATCATCCTGACTTTGACTGAGGAGAGCTTGGTAGGGTAGCCCACTCTTGCGAATGAGCTGGAAGGAATTGATGTAATGGGGTGGAATCCAAGCCATCTGCTGGGGATGAATCAGACGCCGTTTTTGATATATGGGGGTAGAACCCGAGCCATCTTCCGAAGACGAGTTGGATACCTTTTTTGAGATATGGGGGGCGCAAGGCCAGTAAATAGAGCATGGAGCGTTGGAATGAAGGAACCGAGGCGCGGAGCTGGTTGGAGGAGCTTGATTGAACCGAGGCATAAAGTCGGTTGCATTCTGATGGTCTGCGCACGGGGCTTTCTCATCATAAGTTTTGACATAGAGCCAAAGGATCGAGGTGCCGGGCTGATCAATAAAACCGAGGCGTCGAGCCGGTTTGAGGAGCTTGATTGAACCGAGGCATAGAGCCGGTTACATTCTGGTGATCTGTTTCATGAATGAGAGAGATATGTATATGATGATGCTGGCGGTTAGATGTGAACAGATATGCTAATGTAGACTCGATGATAACAATGGTGATGCAATTGATACTAATGTGCACGGGCCCGTGCGTGTGTGTTTGATTTAAGCATAAAGCTTCTATCAAGTTCTGGACTTGAGCATTCGGAGCATAGAGCTCGAGCATTCGGACGGCAGAATCCGAGCATTCAAAGTACATGCTTTGAGCATCCAGTACGTAGTGGTTGGGCATTCAAACGTAGAACTTGAGCATTCAAGGTATAAACCTTACGCATTCGAACATAGAGTTCGAGCATCCAGTACGCAGTGGTTGGGCATTCAAACGTAGAGCTTGTGCATTCAAGTGTAGAACTTGAGCATCCAGTACACAGTGGTTGGGCATTCGAAGGGCTTCGAGCATTCAAAGTGTAGAACTTTAAGCATTCAAGCATGGAGCTTGAGAATAGATGATATCTTGTTGATTAGAGCTGCTGAGTAGTGAGTTTGTAGACTGCTATGTTGTTGAGTATTCCATCTTCCATCTTTCACAGGGTTTGATTTGTTCCTCATGCTTGGGATTCTTCCAAGGCTAGTTTCCACATGCTCGGGATGTTTCCAAGGCTAGTTCTGAGTATGCTCGGGATTGCCCCCAAGGCAAGTTTTTTGAGTATGCTCGGGATTGCCCCCAAGGCTAGATTCCACGTGCTCGGGATTGTCCCCAAGGCTAGTTTTGAGTATATTCCACTTTGTTAGGGAGATTTCCATTACCTCCACTGCTGGGAGTGCCTTCCGGAGGCCAAACGCCTTCTAGTGACTCAAACGTCTTCTGGTGGCTAAATGCTTCCTGGCAACATAAACGCTTTCTGGGAGCTAGCAACATAAACGCCTTCTGGAGGGCTGTGCACTAGGTTATTGTAAGCTTCATGCAGGTGCTTTTTCTTATTGGCTATTCACTCAATGTATTAAGTGAAAGCCGCCGGATTGTTTTGCTGGCCTGTTGTTTGAGCGACTTGGGCACAGAGCTTTTGAGTATGAGTATGGAGTTGCTGGTAGTGATAGTAAACTTAGAGCTGTTGAGATGGCTCGAGTATGGGCGTGGAGCTGTTGAGAAGGTGAACATGGGCATATTGCCGATGAGTTTGTCGGCGTGGAGCCGTCGTGATAGTGAATATGGAGCTTGAAGCACGGTGCTGTTGATAGTAAGCATGGGGCTGCTGAGATAATGGGCGCGGGGAGCTACTGAATAGAGCTACTAGGAGGAGTGGAACTGCTGAGAGGGAGTTGTGGAGATTGGACCTGTTGAGCGCAAGGCGGCCTGTGCATAGAATTGCTTGAAACCCAACAAGGTCGTGAATGTGACAAGGCTTGCGTACGGTGCTACTGAAGAGCAAGTGTGAGGCTTCTGAGTTATGAAGGCAGAGCTGCTGATGCGAAGTAAGGAGCTATGGGGATGTGAAGTGCGAAGCCACTTTAATACTGTTGATATGGTGCCAATTGTAGAGTTTGCTGAGGCTATCTTTCGGCTTCTTTGACTCGGCTCTATCAGTCATAGATACCAAGCTTGGTATGGTCGGTTCAAGGACCGAAATCCAGGAGAATCCTGCAATCCATATTTGAATAGTTTAGAAAACAGCAATGGATAGGAAAACAACATGCAATAGGCTTGGGATCGACCACGGGCCGAAGCCCTTTTATGCTGACTGCTAGGGGCAGGACCATCACATTTAAAGAACCCTAGTTCAAGAGCTTGAACGATTTTGGGTGACA
The DNA here is from genome assembly GCA_018127125.1 of Rhododendron griersonianum. Classification (NCBI taxonomy): domain Eukaryota; kingdom Viridiplantae; phylum Streptophyta; class Magnoliopsida; order Ericales; family Ericaceae; genus Rhododendron; species Rhododendron griersonianum. Next base: position 24,685,959 of record CM030796.1, on the reverse strand, counting down.
TAGATTGCAATGCAACACATATGCATGTTAATTTGAGTATCTAAGAAGGAACACAAGCCCCCTGTTTAGGCCATGAATGTTTGACCCTAGCTTAACCGTGCATGATGACAATGATCTAATTGCCCCTAGCATAGAAACATGCAATGTAAATGGCATTGAATGTGAATGCAATGTTTCTCTTTCTGTTCGGTAGAGATCTTGGCATGCCCCTGACAATGCTGTGTGATAGCATTCCACAAAAGAGTTGAGGTGTTCTCCCAGGATATGACGCTCCTTAAGCTGAGCTTTTTGAAGGCCAAGTGTGTTGGCAGGGTGGTAGATTTTACAGTGCATCCCTTTGTTCCCTTTTACTCCTCGCATAGAGATAATGGCCATGATGCCTTCATGAACCTGCCTTGTTTGAGCATAAGAAACACCTCATATTTGGAGTTAGCTCGTGCAATTAAGACAACTACTTCCATTAAGCAGTCATAATGACATGCAAAAGACAGGGTGATAATGATCCGCAATGCATTCTTAACATCTCAACTTTCGCGTATTTGATAATAGCTTATTGCTTATACTAGCCAGGTGTTTTGAAAGATCGCAATGCCCTAGCGGCACCACTGAAAACATAGTTTGGTCAAGGAACCATATTGCTGCACTCTTCATGAAATGAGAGACCCATGTTATTTCCTCAGAAATTTGCAAAAAGTGACTGCGCTTGTATTAACTGTGTTAAGAATGCTTAGGATAAAACCATTCTTGAAAGCTTTTCCTCGAGGATTTCAAGGTCACATCATTCCATCCATGTTCCACACTCACGTCATTCAATCATCAAAGGACGTAGAACTATTTTGCAAACCTATGCCCCTAGTCAATTAGGAGAGTTTGTTGCTTCAAGCTTGATTTGGTTGACTTGAGCCGGATTGATAAGCACCTACTGAGACCCACACAAGAGGTTGGATACTTTTGAGAGAAGTGCATAAAGGGGAACATAGCCATGCCCCTTGTAACTCTCCATGTTGTGCAATTTGCCAAGACGATGTAAATTCCAGGATTGTTGCCCTGCGAGTTAAGTCCCACATTGGTGATGCCTCTAGTGTCTAGGACCTTGCTACTAAGTTGTGTTCCCCAATCTGAGTGGTCTTTGTTATGGACCATAATGTAGGCTTGGGGTTTTGGCTTGAGAAAGAAGCGGATGTAAAAGGCTCAAACCTAATTTCTACTCAAGCTTGGGTTTTAAAAGCTAGCAGCAATCCTTAACATTTTTATCAACTCTTGTTGTCTCTTGCCTCACTTGTGTGAAGGGTTGGTTTCTTCAAAGACGCCCTTTGTATGTATTGGGAGATGTTTTCTTCAAAATGCCCCTTGTATGACGGGGTGCTCATTCTTTCATTGATTTTTCTTTCATCTCTTCTTGTGTTTTTGCGTATGCCCAAGTGTAGGGGATGGCTGTCTAGCAGGTTTTTCAAAGGAATTATCCAGAGGCTCAACGTGGCTAGCAAAGGATAAGTGTTTGGGGTAGAGAAATGAATGCCTTTCTTCATCTTGAAACACACAACAAAGTGGCAAGGATCCTAACTAAGAAATTAGGGGCTTCGAGGTTTAACCAAGTGGATTTTCTAAGATTGAGAACAATCCTTTGAGACACATTGTAGATGCATGGAGACATGGCTAATTTCTCACTTTGTTCATGCTCTAACTTTTGCCTAGACTGCCCTTACGGGTTTTCAATCTAGTGAGCTCATCATTCACTTTTTTTTTTTTGCTTTCTCTGTATTTTTCCTCTCTTTTCTTCTCTCCTTCTTCGTCTTCAACAGCATGTTTTGCTTACAAGTGATCTCTGTGAGGGTGCAGAGAGGTGTCAACTACTTCTTAGCTCAACAGAAATGACGCGGGTCTTAGCTTTGAAAAACTCGTTTTGCGCTTTTAACAATTCAAGTGATTATGATGTGTTCCAAAAGATGTCATAAGATTACTTTGAAACCCTTGTGGATTGTTTTCAACGTTTGATGTTATCATGAGTATTCTATGGCAGCGAATTAGCACAGGAGAAAGCATTTTCAAAATTTGTGGCCGACCAAAAGGTGCCTACGTATCCCAATAGAGAATCAGGCCATTCGTAGTTCAAGTCTAAGGAGATTCACATTTCATGCTAGGTGCAACAAGCGGATTTATGACCAAAATAAACTCAAGACATAGACCTTTTAAAAAGGAAACAAATATGGACCAAAATAGTAGCCAAAAATAGCTAGATAAGACTCCTCAAAAGATTGACTCTTAGCCTAAGACGTGACAGGCATGGATGCTACTGCTGCCCAGTGATCAAACTCAGCTGGATCAATCTTCTCTTGATCGATGAGGTCTTGGATCGCATTCTTGGAAGCCCCGCATTCTCTGATAGAGTGACCATTTACTTGGTGGTACTTGCAATACCCTCCGCCTTTTTGTATAAAGTTTGGAAATTTTGGCTGTACCGGCTTCAATACCCCTTTTGCTTCCAAGACACAGAACACCTTTTCCAAGTTCATTCTAAGAGGAATAAAGTTTCTCTTTTGCCTGCGATCGAGATGGGATCCCACCATTTTAATATTACTGTTGCTTATGTTCATCTTACAGCTGTTTTTCTCTTTGAGAGATTCCTGGTTTAGATCGATGGTATTGAGAAGAAGTTGATTTTCATGTTGCTGCTACAGATCATTCACCACCATTTCAATTTGGTTGTCCTTAGCGGGATAAGTTTCTTTCTGAGCTGCCTTTTCCGTCCATCTAGTAGGGGGAGGTAGAGGTGGAGCTTGTGGAAGACTTCTTTGCAAACTGTGAACAATGGTGGCTAGGGCAGCCACTAATTCAGCCAATACATTAACTTTAGCAGCCAGAGCTTCAATCTTCTTGTCAGCCATTGCTGTCACGTCTAAGACCAAACCCAAAATTTAGGAAAAGCAAGAACTTAGCTACGCTCAGGTTGAGATGTCCAAAATCAAGTGTCTATGCAATGCACACATCAAACACACTTATTGCCCTTAAAATGCAAATCTAGCATGATGGGGTGGCTTAACCAAATGATAATTGATGTTGACACGTGATCATGCAATGTGCTATAAGAAGAAATGAGGGTGATGGATTCCTCTCTTGGTTTGGCCCCTGCATAGTTAGAAAGAGGCAAGCAAAATGATATACAAAGCACCATAGCTACCTTCACAGATTATGGACGAGTCATGCATAGCAATTCGTTTGTATGCATGAGTTTGTCGGATATTATAGATAGCCAGCTATTTTTGATATGGATGATTCTTAAGACTCGTTGCTGCCACTTAAGATCCCACTTCCAAGCCAATCCATATTATGAGATAAACTGAAAAGGTTGAGCATATGACTACAACAGAAAGTAGACTCGGAGTCCATCGCTGTGCTAGCGGCTATTTGAATGTTTTAGAAAAACTTGTCATTAGATTAGGTATTGCAAAAAGTTTTGAAAGTTCTTTTAATTCTTGGTTAGGGAAGATTCAAAACGTGATTGAGGTAATTGAAATCCACCTGATTATTTGCTAGCACATTGACAACCTCCTAAATTTTACCAGCTCGCTGAGGTAAGCATGCTCAAAATTTTGAATTTTGAAAGATGGGTTGCTATGCCGATTTGGAAATAGGAATCAAAGTCCTAAGTTGAATCATTCATCGAGAAATGAGTACTATTGCAAGTTCTATCCATAATATCCTTAATTTTGCATACAATCATCCATAATCTGCTCTACTACCTCACACTCCCACTTTCCTTTAGCCTTGCAAAGCAGAGATTGCTAGAGTAACCTCAGTTCAATTGCCGACGGGGCAACTTCTCTTCTTTTTTTTTTTGATGTTTGATTTTGTTCTAGAAATCCATGCTTCGCGGTGCTTCAAGCAAAATGGGAGTGAGAAATAAGCAGTGGTGCTTTCAACTTACTAAAAACATACCTTGCGGACAATGCTATGCTTCAGTGCTTAGCTATAAAGACTTAGAGTTACGGCTCTTAGTTCATGCCCCAACCCTTCTGCACAGAAAATGATATTACAACAACATATGATACAAGGTGTGAGGAAGAACTTGGAAGCAAAATGCAAGTAGGTTCCTAGCCTGTAGGTTCCTGTCTTAGTTTGATAAGTTCTATGGCTTTCTAATACATGCAAGGTTTTGGTAGTCTCAGGGTGCTCCGTTGTCAAAGGGCACCAATCTTTTCACCAGCCCATCATAGGTGGTGATTGGGTGATTCCCTTTTTGATATACCACTAGGTACAAGTGACTGTGGAGTTTGCTGGAACCCCCAACATAGCCCGTGTCATGCCGAGATATCAGGTGAACTCAACGGGTTGCCCGCTCGATGCATATGATAAGTGAATTAAACAAGGCATGTATTAGTCTTATGTTGAACTTTCTGGTTATGGCTCTCATATTAACCGCGCGCGCCAGGGCTGTAGACACCTCCCAAACGGGGCATCGCCATACAGATTGATCATGGATTGCTCGATTGGTTGCTTGCTTCATAAACCAAAATCATGGACATTCCCATGGCTAGGAACATCGCCACACGATAGTGGTTATCATCAAAACAGAGTCGCCACCTAGTTTATTAAAACTAGGAAAATAGATAGAGATTCTGGGTATGGGAGCCAAAAGTACAGTAAGGGGAAGGTATTAGGCACCCATCTCTGCCCAGTCGTGTGACTGGCCCATAGTTATTCAACATAAGACATGTACATGCTTTATTCAACTCTAACACATAGTCTGTTTAATTAAGCCTTTAACAGTGAATAAGGTGAGCCGACACGATAAGTAAAACATGCATCAGAAAATAGAAAATAAATAGACTGTCCCAGGAAAATCGATCTCTCGGCTGGTGAATGGATTTCACGGCCGAGGGATCCCACTGGATTGATATATCGGCCGAAGGATTGATCCCCCAACCGATGTTCTTCCTCACACCAGAACAGATATTTAACAGATAATTAAAACACTATGATTAATGTATAAAAACGTAAAAGAGATCAAACCATAGGCCCTTGGGCCTCACCACCTTGATCCCTCAGTTGCTTGATTGCTTCGGATTAGAAGGGATTGGCTGATTTACTTCTCGAAAACCCTAGGGTTAGGGTTTGTACTTCGGGGTTTGATCGTTCGGGATGCGGCTGCCTTCGAAAGGTTAGGGCTTCTATAGAGGGAGTATGTGAGATGATTTCTGCGGAGCTTGGAGGTCTGAGATGGAGGAATTGAATGTTAATTTCGGAACCCTAAGGCCTCTTTATATAGAGGCATAGGGATGACTCACTCCGGCCAATCAAATGGCATGAATCAAAAAGGAATTCTAGGGTTCAAAGATCTCTAGACGCGATCTATTTCGTAGCCCGAACGCATCGGAAAAAGGCTGCTAGGTTTTGGTGCGTTGATCAAACGACTGACAGAACATTCCAGAATTCTGGAAAAAGACGATCTGGTGGCCGAGGAATCGATCTTACGGCCGAGGAATTGATCTTACGACTGAGGAATGGATTTGACGATCTGGCGGCCGAGGAATGGATCTGGCGGCCGAGGAAACGATGTTGCGGCCGAAGTATAGATCTTGCGGCCGAGGGATTGATCTCTCAGGGAGATTTTCAAGCAACAGGTTGCTCGGGTGAGGAAATGATGTTAAGGCCGTGAGATCGATGTTACGGCCGACAGATGGATTCACCTAGGCTTCTGTATTTCTGTCTGAGAGGCTATATGGCTCTGGATTGGGTCCTCTAAGTGGCTCAAAGTTCTTACCAAAAGTCCTAAGGTTCTCAAGAAGGCAATCAGCAATCACTGTATCCATTTCATCATCGGGATGGTCCCAAGGTTCTCAAGAAGGCAATCAGCAATCACTGTATCCATTTCATATATCTGTAGTTTGTTTACTGTTAATTTTTTACTTTTAAAAAATTAGGAATCAGTCACAAAATCACCGGTCACATAACAAAAACGGCGATCCCTTCATATTTGGTTGAAACATATACAAAATCAGCTCTGCAAATTTTTATTTTCAGAAACAGAAAGGATGTTGTTAATACGGATAATTGATATTTCGGTTACGGCGTTGATAAAAACAATTTCTCATAGAAACATTAAGAAATTAATGAAGAACACAAATTTTCTTGTATTTAAATTTTCGTATCGAAATTTCCTATTTTTTAAGACTATAGATTATTGAATTGTTTTTCGAATTCGTATTTAGATTAGAGATATAAAATAATTGGTTTGGATAATGTTAACACAAAATCCGTTGTAGCACATATAAATTGGATAAGTTGATAATTTTCCAGATTCGACTCCTAGCAGCGGAAATTATGTTCTATTTTTTAACATTTTGCGGTAAACAATTTTGACGTCGAATTTTTTTGTCATTTTTAATTCTGAAGGTAAAATAAGAAATTAGAGAGAAGGATGTTTGAGATGCTTCCGTTTTACTCATTCTGGGGAAGTCGTACATTTATAGTTTTGTTACTGGTTATTTATCTTTAAAAAAAATTAGGAATTAGCCACAAACTAACAGGTCGGATTGCAAAAACGGCGATTCCAGTATATTTGGTCTAAACATGTACAAAATCAGATATTACATTTTTTTTTCAAATTGAAATCACAACAAAAAATTTATTTTCCGAAACAGAAAGTATGTTGTTAGTACGGATAATTGATATTTCGGTTACGGCGTTGATAAAAACAATTTCTCGTAAAACCATTAAGAAATTAATGCAGAACACAAATTTTCTTGTCTTTGAATTTCCGTAATGGGATTTCCTACTTTTTCAAACTATACGTGGTTGAAGAGTTTTTGAATTCGTATTTAGATTATAGATGTAAAACAATAAGTTTTCATAAGGATAACACAAAATCGGTTGTAAAAAATATAAACCGGATATGTTGAAAATTTTCCAGGTTCGACTCCTGGCAGCAGAACTTTAGTTTTATTTTTAAAATTTTAGGGTCAACAATTTTGACGTCAATTTTTTTTGTCAATTATAGTTCAAAAGAAAAACTTAGAAAGTAGAAATAAAGAAGTTTGGGATAAGTTTCGTTTTCCTGGTTCTTGATAAGTCATATATCTGTAGTTTGTTTAATGGTAATTTTTTACTTTTAAAAAAATTAGGAATCAGCCACAAAATCACCGGTCACATAACAAAAACGGCGATCCCTTCATATTTGGTTGAAACATATACAAAATCAGCTTTGCTAATTTTTTCTATTCGAATTGGAATCCCAATAACAAAAATTTTATTTTTCGAAAAAGAAAGGATGATCTTAATGCGTAGAATTGATATTTTGGTTACAGCGTTGATAAAAAGAATTTCTCGTAAAACCATTCAAAAATTAATGTTGAACACAAATTTTCTTGTATTTAAATTTTCGTATCGAAATTTTCTACTCCCTCCGTCTCTTTATTGCAGTCCAGTATTTCATTTTTGGTTATCACTTAATAAGTGTCCATTTTGTAAAGTTAGTGGATAAAAATTGGTGAATTGTCTATTTTGTCCCTAAAAGTAAATTCCATTTTTAAATGTTAGTGAGTAAAAGTGTAATTATGATGGATATGTAGGAAAAGTGAAGGAAAAAGTAGATATTAAAGGTATAATGATTATGACTTTTTAATAAGTTGAAGTTAGGAAGCAGGATATTTAAAAAGGGACGAGGGTGTATTTTTTAAAACTATAGGTTATTGAAGTGTTTTTCGAATTCGTATTTAGATGAGAGATATAAAATAATTAGTTTGCATAATGTTAACGCAAAATCCGTTGTAACACATATAAATTGGATATGTTGATAATTTTCCAGATTCGATTCCTGGCAGCGGAAATTACGTTAGATTTTTTAACTTTTTGCGGTAAACAATTTTGACATCGAATTTTTTTGTCAATATTAATTCAAAAATTAAAATAAGAAGGTAGATATAAGGATGTTTGGGATGCTTCCGTTTTACACGTTCTTGGGAAGTCGTATATTTATAGTTTTGTTACTCGTTATTTAACTTTAAAAAAAATTAGGAATTAGCCACAAAATAACAGGTCAGATTGCAAAAACGGCGATCCCAGTATATTTGGTCTAAACATGTACAAAATCCATTTTTTTTTAAATTAGAACCACAACAAAAAATTTATTTTCCGAAACAGAAAGGATGTTGTTTGTACGGATAATTGATATTTCGGTTACGGCGTTGATAAAAATAATTTCTCGTAGAACCATTAAGAAATTAATGCAGAACACAAATTTTCTTGTCTTTGAATTTTCGTAATGGAATTTCTTACTTTTTCAAACTATACATGGTTGAAGAGTTTTCGAATTCGTATTTAGATTATAGATGTAAAACAATAAGTTTGCATAAGGTTAACACAAAATCTCTTGTAAAACATATAAACCGGATATGTTGAAAATTTTCCAAGTTCGACTCCTAGCAGCAGAACTTTAGTTTTATTTTTAAAGTTTTAGGATCAACAATTTTGACGTCGAATTTTTTTGTCAATTATAATTCAGAAGGAAAAATTAGAAAGTGGAGATAAAAAAAGTTTGGGATAAGTTTCGTTTTCCTTATTCTTGAAAAGTCGTATATCTGTAGTTTGTTTACCGGTAATTTTTTACTTTTAAATAATTAGGAATCAGCCACAAAATCACCGGTCACTTAACAAAAGCAGCGATTCCTTCATAATTGGTTGAAACATATACAAAATCAGCTCGGCTATTTTTTTCCTCTTCGAATTGAAATCCCAACAACAAAAATTTTATTTTTCGAAACTAAAAGGATTTTGTTAATGCGGTGAATTGATATTTCGGTTACAGCATTGATAAAAAAAATTTCTCGTAGAACCATTAAGAAATTAACGCAGAACACAAATTTTTTTTTCTTTGAATTTTCGTAATGGGATTTCCTACTTTTTCAAACTATACGTGGTTGAAGAGTTTTCGAAATCGTATTTAGATTATAGATGTAAAACAATAAGTTTTCATAATGTTAACACAAAATCTGTTGTAGAACATATAAACCGGATATGTTGAAAATTTTCCAGGTTTGAATTCTAGCAGCTGAAATTTCGTTTTCTTTTTAAAATTTTAAGGTCAACAATTTTAACGTCGAATTTTTTTATCAATTATAATTCAAAAGGAAAAAATTAGAAATTGGAGATAAAGAAGTTTGAGATAAGTTTCGTTTTACTCGTTCTTGATAAGTCATATATCTGTAATTTGTTTATGGGTAATTTTACTTTTTAAAAAAATTAGGAATCAGCAACAAAATCACCGGTCACATAACAAAAACGGTGATCCCTTTATATTTGGTTGAAACATATACAAAATCAGGTTTGCAATTTTTTCTCTTCGAATTGGAATTCCAACAACAAAAATTTTATTTTTCGAAACGGAAAAGATATTGCTAATGCGAAGAATTGATATTTCGGTTACAGCATTGATAAAAAGAATTTCTCGTATAACCACTAAAAAATTAATGCAGAAAACAAATTTTCTTATATTTAAATTTTCGTATTGAAATTTCCTATTTTTTAAAACTATAGGTTATTGAAGTGTTTTTCGAATTCGTATTTAGATTAGAGATATAAGATAATTAGTTTGCATAATGTTAACACAAAATCCGTTGTAACACTTATAAATTGGATATGTTGATAATTTACCATATTCGACTCCTGGCAGCGGAAATTATGTTTTATTTTTTAACTTTTTGCGGTTAACAATTTTGATGTCGAATTTTTTTGTTAATGTTAATTAAAAAGGTAAAATAAGAAAGTAGAGATAAGGATGTTTGGGGTGCTTTCGTTTTACTCGTTCTTGGGAAGTCGAACATTTATAGTTTTGTTACTGGTTATTTAACTTTAACAAAATTAGGAATTTGCCACAAAATAACAGGTCAGATTGCAAAAACGGCGATCCCAGTATATTTGGTCTAAACATGTACAAAATCAGATATTCCATTTTTTTTTAAAATTAGAACCAGAACAAAAAATTTATTTTCCGAAACAGAAAGGATGTTGTTTGTACGGATAATTGATATTTCGGTTACGGCGTTGATAAAAATAATTTCTCGTAGAACCATTAAGAAATTAATGCAGAACACAAATTTTCTTGTCTTTGAATTTTCGTAATGGGATTTCTTACTTTTTCAAACTATACATGGTTGAAGAGTTTTCGAATTCGTATTTAGATTATAGATGTAAAACAATAAGTTTGCATAAGGTTAACACAAAATCTCTTGTAAAACATATAAACCGGATATGTTGAAAATTTTCCAGCTTCGACTCCTGGCAGCAGAACTTTAGTTTTATTTTTAAAATTTTAGGGTCAGCAATTTTGACGTCGAATTTTTTTGTCAATTATAATTCAGAAGGAAAAATTAGAAAGTGGAGATAAAAAAGTTTGGGATAAGTTTCGTTTTCCTTATTCTTGATAAGTCATATATCTGTAGTTTGTTTACCGGTAATTTTTTACTTTTAAATAATTAGGAATCAGCCACAAAATCACCGGTCACATAACAAAAACAGCGATTCCTTCATATTTGGTTGAAACATATACAAAATCAGCTCGGCTATTTTTTTTCTCTTCGAATTGAAATCCCAACAACAAAAATTTAATTTTTCGAAACAAAAAGTATGTTGTTAATGAGGTAAATTGATATTTCGGTTACAGCATTGATAAAAAGAATTTCTCGTAGAACCATTAAGAAATTAACGCAGAACACAAATTTTTTTTTCTTTGAATTTTCGTAATGGGATTTCCAACTTTTTCAAACTATACGTGGTTGAAGAGTTTTCGAATTCGTATTCAGATTATAAATGTAAAACAATATGTTTTCATAAGGTTAACACAAAATCTGTTGTAGAACATATAAACCGGATATGTTGAAACTTTTCCAGGTTTGAATTCTAGACGCTGAAATTTTGTTTTCTTTTTAAAATTTTTGGGTCAACAATTTTAACGTCGAATTTTTTTGTCAATTATAATTCAAAAGGAAAAAATTAGAAATTGGAGATAAAGAAGTTTGGGATAAGTTTCGTTTTACTCGTTCTTGATAAGTCATATATCTGTAATTTGTTTACGGGTAATTTTACTTTTAAAAAAATTAGGAATCAGCCACAAAATCACCGGTCACATAACAAAAACGGTGATCCCTTTATATTTGGTTGAAACATATACAAAATCAGGTTTGCTATTTTTTTTATTCGAATTGGAATTCCAACAACAAAAATTTTATTTTTCGAAACGGAAAGGATATTGCTAATGCGGAGAATTGATATTTCTGTTACAGCATTGATAAATAGAATTTCTCGTATAACCACTAAAAAATTAAGGCAGAAAACAAATTTTCTTATATTTAAATTTTCGTATTGAAATTTCCTATTTTTTAAAACTCTAGGTTATTGAAGTGTTTTTCGAATTCGTATTTAGATTAGAGATATAAGATAATTAGTTTCATAATGTTAACACAAAATCCGTTGTAACACTTATAAATTGGATATGTTGATAATTTAACATATTCGACTCCTGGCAGCGGAAATTATGTTTTATTTTTTAACTTTTTGCGGTTAACAATTTTGACGTCGAATTTTTTTGTCAATGTTAATTCAAAAGGTAAAATAAGAAAGTAGAGATAAGGATGTTTGGGATGCTTCCGTTTTACTCGTTCTTGGGAAGTCGAACATTTATAGTTTTGGTACTGGTTATTTTTCCTTAAAAAATATTAGGAATTAGCCACAAAATAACTGGTCAGATTGCGAAAACGGCGATCCCAATATATTTGGTCTAAACATGTACAAAATCAGATATTCCATTTTTTTCTTCAAAATGGAAGCACAACAAGAATTTATTTTCCGAAACAGAAAGGATGTTGTTAATACGGATAATTGATATTTCAGTTACGGTGTTGGTAAAAAAAATTTCTTGTAGAACCATTAAGAAATTAATGCAGAACACAAATTTTCTTGTCTTTGAATTTTCGTAATGGGATTTTCTACTTTTTCAAACTTTACGTGGTTGAAGAGTTTTCGAATTCGTATTTAGATTATTGATCTAAAATAATAAGTTTGCATAAGTTTAACACAAAATCTGTTGTAAAACATATAAACCGGATATGTTGAAAATTTTCCAGGTTCGACTACTGGCAGCTGAAATTTAGTTTTCTTTTTAACATTTTAGAATCAACAATTTTGACATCGAATTTTTTGTCAATTATAATTCAAACAGAAAAATTATAAAGAGGAGATAAATAAGTTTGGGAAAAAATTCGTTTTCCTCGTTCTTGATAAGTCATATATCTGTAGTTTGTTTACTGGTAATTTTGCTATTAAAAAAAATTTGGAATCAGCTACCAAATCACCGGTCACATTACAAAAACGGAGATTCCTTCGTATTTTGTTGAAACATATACAAAATCAACTTTGCTATTTTTTCTCTTCGAATTGGAATCCCAACAACAAAAATTTTATTTTTCAAAACAGAAAGGATGATGTTAATGCGGAGAATTGATATTTTGGTTACAACGTTGATAAAAAGAATTTCTCGTAGAACCATTCAAAAATTAATGTTGAACACAAATTTTCTTGTATTTAAATGTTCGTATTGAAATTTCCTACTCCTTCCGTTCCTTTATTACAGTCCAGTATTTCATTTTGGGATATCCGTTAATAAGTGTTCATTTTGTAAAGTTAGTGGATAAAAGTTGGTGAATTGTCTATTTGGTCCCTAAAAGTATATTCCATTTTTAAATGTTAGTGAGTAAAAGTGTAATTATGATGGATAAGTAGGGAAAGTGAAGGAAAAAATTGATTTGAAAGGTATAATGATGATATCTTTTTAGTAAGTTAGAGTTACGAAGTTGGACATTTAAAAAAGGACGGAGGGAGTATTTTTTAAAACTATAGGTTATTGAAGTGTTTTTCGAATTCGTATATAGATTAGAGTTATACAACAATTAGTTTGCATAATATTAACACAAAATCGTTGTAGCACATATAAATTGGATATGTTGATAATTTTCTAAATTCGACTCCTGGCAGCGAAAATTACGTTTTATATTTTAAATTTTTGAGGCAAACAATTTTGACGTCGGATTTTTTTTGTCAATGTCAATTCAAAAGGTAAAATAAGAAAGTAGAGATAAGGATGTTTGGGATGCTTCCGTTTTACTCGTTATTGGGAAGTTGTACATTTATAGTTTTGTTACCGGTTATTTAACTTTAAAAAAAATTAGGAATTAGCCACAAAATAACAGGTCAGATTGCAAAAATGACGATCCCAATATATTTGGTCTAAACATGTAAAAAATAAGATATTCCATTTTTTTCTTCAAATTGGAACCACAAAAAAAATTTATTTTCTGAAACAGAAAGGATGTTGTTAATACGGATAATTGATATTTCGATTACGGTGTTGATAATAAAAATTTCTCGTATAACACTTAAGAAATTAATTTAGAACACAAATTTTCTTTTCTTTGAATTTTCATAATGTGATTTCCTACTTTTTCAAACTATACGTGTTTGAAGAGTTTTCGAATTCGTATTTAGATTATAGATGTAAAACAATAAATTTGAATAAGGTTAACACAAAATCTGTACTAGAACATATAAACCGGATATGTTGAAAATTTTCCTGGTTGGACTCCTGGCAGCTGAAATTTAGTTTTCTTTTTAAAATTTTAGGGTAAACAATTTTAACGTCGAATTTTTTTGTCAATTATAATTCAAATGGAAAAATTAGAAGTGTGGAGATAAAGAAGTTTGGGATAAGTTTCGGTTCCCTCGTTCTTGATAAGTCATATATCTGTAATTTGTTTACGGATAATTTTACTTTTAAGAAAATTAGGAATCAGCCACAAAATCATTGGTCATATAATAAAAATGGTGATCCCTCCATATTTGGTTGAAACATATACAAAATCAGTTTTGCTATTTTTTCTATTCGAATTGGAATCCCAACAACAAAAATTTAATTTTTGAAAACGTAAAGGATATTGCTAATGCGGAGATTTGATATTTCGGTTACAGCATTGATAAGAAGAATTTCTCGTAGAACCAATAAAAAATTAATGCAGAAAACAAATTTTCTTGTATTTAAATTTTCGTATTGAAATTTCCTATTTTTTAAAAGTATAAGTTATTGAAGTGTTTTTCGATTTTGTATTTAGATTAGAGATATAAGATAATTAGTTTGCATAATGTTAACACAAAATCCGTTGTAACACATATAAATTGGATATGTTGATAATTACCAGATTCGACTCCTGGCAGCGGAAATTATGTTTTATTTTTTAAATTTTTGCGGTTAACAATTTTGACGTCGAATTTTTTTTGTCAATGTTAATTCAAAAGGTAAATTAAGAAAGTAGAGATAAGGATGTTTGGGATGTTTCCGTTTTAATCGTTCTTGGGAAGTCGAACATTTATAGTTTTGTTACTGGTTATTTAACCATAAACAAATTAGGAATTAGCCACAAAATAACAGGTCAGATTGCAAAAACAGCGATCCCAATATATTTGGTCTAAACATGTACAAAATCAGATATTCCATTTTTTTCTTCAAATTGGAACTACAACAAAAATTTATTTTCCGAAACAGAAAGGATGTTGTTCATACGGATAATTGATATTTCGGTTAGGGTGTTGATAAAAAAAATTTCACGTAGAACCATTAAGAAATTAACGCAGAACACAAATTTTCTTGTCTTTGAATTTTCATAATTGGATTTCCTACTTTTTCAAACTATACGTGGTTGAAGAGTTTTCGAATTCATATTTAGATTATAGACGTAAAATTATAAGTTTGCATAAGGTTAACACAAATCTGTTGCAGAACATATAAACCGGATATGTTGAAAATTTTCCAGGTTCGACTCCTGGCAGCTGAAATTTAGTTTTTTATTTAAATTTTTAGGGTCAACAATTTTGACGTTGATTTTTTTTTGTCAATTATAGTTCAAAAGGAAAAATTAGAAAGTGGAGATAAAGAAGTTTGGGATAAGTTTCGTTTTCCTCGTTCTTGATAAATCTTATATCTGTAGTTTGTTTATTGGTAATTTTACTTTTTAAAAAAATTAGGAATCAGCCACAAAATCACTGGTCACATAACAAAAACGGTGATCCCTTCATATTTGGTTGAAACATATACAAAATCAGCTCTGCTATTTTTTCTCTTCGAATTGGAATCCCAACAACAAAAAATTTATTTTTCGAAACGGAAAGGATGTTGTTAATGCGTAGAATTGATATTTCGGTTACAGTATTGATAAAAAGAATTTCTCGTAGAACAGTTAAAAAATTAATTCAGAAAACTAATTTTCTTGTATTTAAATTTTCGTATTTAAATTTCCTATTTTTTAAAACTATAGGTTATTGAAGTGTTTTTCGAATTCGTATTTAGATTAGAGATATAAGATAATTAGTATGCATAATGTTACACCAAATCCGTTGTAACAAATATAAATTGGATATGTTGATAATTTTCTAGATTCGACTCCTGGCAGCGGAAATTATATTTTATTTTTTAACTTTTTGCGGTAAACAATTTTGACGTCGAATTTTTTTGGGGAATTTTTAGGCCGGCCCCAAAAAGTAGGTTTGGACTTACTTTAGTCCTGACAAAAATATTCCTTCTTTATTTTAGTCCTTTTTTTTAACTTTTCATGCATTTTTTTACTATTTTGCCCATTCTTCTTCTTTTTGTGTACATGTCCATTTTTAGTAAAATTTATATTTTAAGAATCAACTCCTGACACATATTATTTTGGGAAAAAATACCCTTGACTATGTGAACTGACAATTCTCATAGCCAGTTAACATAATAATTCAGACAAAAATATCCCTGCCAGTTCACATAGTCCGAGTTAACATATTATTTTGGACAAAAATACTCCTGAACTATGGCAATGAGAACTGGGGCTATGAGAGCTATATTTTTGGAATCAATTCCTGAATCATATTATTTCGGACAAAAATACCCTCGACTATGTGAATTGGCTATGAGAACTGCCAAGTCTCATAGTCAGTTCTATGAGAACCGCTTAGTTCTTGTAGAGAACTGGTTATGTGAACAGCCAATTTTCATAGTCAGTTCTATGAGAACTGCCAGTTTTCATAGAAAACTAGCTTTGTAAACTGGTTATGAGAATTGGACTATGTGAACTGGTTATGTGAACTGAAAAATACACAGTTCACATAGTCTTACCACACCCTAAAATACACAGTTCTCATAGAAAAATACACGGTTCTAATTGACAGTTCTCATAGAAAAATACGATGTTCTCATAGAAAAATACACAGTTCTCATAGAAAATACACACACGAACAAAATTTGAACAAAAATAAAAAAGGTAATCAAAATCAAATATAGTTATAAATATTCTCACCGTCATGTCTTAAAAAAGTAATCAAAATAAAAAAGTAATAGTTCACATATGAAATAAATTGATTTAGAATTGAATTTTTAACTGCCAAGTCTCATAATCAGTTCTATGAGAACTGCTAGTTTTCATAGTCAATTCTATGAGAATTGGCTATGAGAAGTGACTATTCTCATAGAAAACTAGCTTTGTAAATTGGTTATGAGAATTGGATTATGAAAACTGAAAAATACACAGTTTACATAGTTCACATAGTCTTACCACACACTAAAATAAATAGTTCTAATAAAAACAATATAGTTCTCATAGAAAAATACGTAGTTCTCATAGAAAAATACGCAGTTCTCATAGACAGTTCTCATGAACAACACACAGTTCTCATAGAAAAATATACATTTCTCATAGAAAATACACGCACGAACAAAAATTGAACAAAAACAAAAAATAGTAAGCAAAATCAAATATGGGAGGTTGAAATACATAAATCTGACATTTAACAAAAAAAATCTAAAAAAAAACGGAATGGTGAAATCAAATCATTTAACAATTTACACATATGCACACAACTACTTCTTTCTAGATTCCACCATTAAACTACAAAAAGAATGCATAACTACACCGTTTGTTCCACCGCCGAACAGATCTGAAAACTCTAGGAGTTTAACTTCACGGAATTTCTGGAAACAGATCTTGGAATGGTGAAATCAGATCTTGGAATTTCTGTTTGGTTTGATCAAGAAGAGGAGTTTAACTTCACAGTGTCCCCTTGTCCGGTTGGCGATCATGATCTCACCGAGAGCAGTGAAGGAGAAATAGTCGGCGTCGGAGAGAGCGGCGGTGGTGGCGCGACGGCGAAGGTGGTGGAAGTCTTCGTCTTCACTAACCACTGATCCTCCTCCTTCGTCATCCGTGTCTAACTCGTTGTCTTCGACCTCGCCAATGGAGGATTCGTCGAGAACTGGTGAGCTGATTCTTTCCGACTGTCTACGGCGGTGGAGATTGACGATGGATGAACAACGAAGAGAGAGAGAGAGGTTATCGTCTTTATGAATTGTTTGGATTGCAGGAGCTGTTTTATTTTCTTTGTTGGGATTTGGGGCAAAAACGTCCACATGCAACATAACCGAGCCATCTAGCTTCGAGAAAATATTTCAGGCCGGGGTTGGGATAAACCAAACCTCAAAAAAGGGACCGGCCTCTAATTTAATAAATTTTTTTGTCAATGTTAATTCAAAAGGTAAAATAAGAAAGTAGAGGTAAGGATGTTTGGGATGCTTCCGTTTTACTCGTTCTTGGGAAGTCGAACATTTATAGTTTTGTTACTGGTTATTTAACTTTAAAAAAAATTAGGAATTAGCCACAAAATAACAGGTTAGATTGCAAAAACGGCAATCCCAATATATTTGGTCTAAACATTTACAAAATCAGATATTCCATTTTTTCTTCAAATTGGAACCACAACAAAAAATTTATTTTCCGAAACAGAAAGGATGTTGTTAACACGGATAATTGATATTTCGGTTACGGCGTTGATAAAAAAAATTTCACGTAGAACCATTAAGAAATTAATGCAGAACACAAATTTTCTTGTCTTTGAATTTTCGTAATGGGATTTCCTACTTTTTCAAACTATACGTGGTTGAAGAGTTTTCGAATTCGTATTTAGATTATAGATGTAAAACAATAAGTTTGCATAAGGTTAACACAAAATATGTTGTAGAACATATAAACCGGATATGTTTAAAATTTTTCAGGTTCGACTCCTGGCAGCTGAAATTTAGTTTTCTTTTTAATTTCTTAGGGTCAACAAATTTGTCGTCGAATTTTTTTGTCAATTATAATTCAAAAGGAAAAATTAGAAAGTGGAGATAAAGAAGTTTGGGATAAGTTTCGTTTTCCTCGTTCTTGATAAATCATATACTTGTAGTTTGTTTACTGGTAATTCTTACTTTTAAAAAAATTAGGAATCAGTCACAAAATAACCGGTCACATAACAAAAACGGCGATCCCTTAATATTTGGTTGAAACATATACAAAATAAGCTTTGCTATTTTTTCTCTTCGAATTGGAATCCCAACAACAAAAATTTTATTTTTCGAATCAGAAAGGATGTTATTAATGCGGAGAATTGATATTTCGGTTACAGCATCGATAAAAAGAATTTCTCGTAAAACCATTAAAAAATTAATGCAGAACACAAATTTTCTTGTATTTAAATTTTCGTATTGAAATTACCTATTTTTTAAAACTATAGGTTATTGAAGTGGTTTTCGAAATCGTATTTAGATTAGAGATATAAGATAATTAGTTTGCATAATGTTAACACAAAATCCGTTGTAACACATATAAATTGTATATGTTGATAATTTTCCAGATTCGATTCCTGGCAACAGAAATTACGTTTTATTTTTTAATTTTTTGCGGTAAACAATTTTGACGTCGAATTTTTTTGTCAATATTAATTCAAAAGGTAAAATAAGATAGTAGAGATAAGGATGTTTGGGATGTTTTCGTTTTACTCATTCTTGGAAAGTCGTACATTTTTAGTTTTGTTACTAGTAATTTAACTTTAAAAACAATTAGGAATTAGCCACAAACTAACAGGTCTGATTGCAAAAACGGCGATCCCAATATATTTGATCTAAACATGGACAAAATCAGATATTCCATTTTTTTCTCAAATTGGAACCACAATAAAAAATTTATTTTTCGAAAGAGAAAGGATATTGTTAATACGGATAATTGATATTTCGATTACGGCGTTGATAAAAAGAATTTCTCGTAGAACCATTAAGAAATTAATGCAGAACACAAATTTTTTTGTCTTTGAATTTTCGTAATGGGATTTCCACCTTTTTCAAACTATACGTGGTTGAAGAGTTTTCGAATTCGTATTTAGATTATAGATGTAAAACAATAAGTTTGCATAAGGTTAACACAAAATCTGTTATATAATATATAAACCAGATATGTTGAAAATTTTCCAGGTTCGACTCCTGGCAGCTGAAATTTAGTTTTCTTTTTAACTTTTTAGGGTCAACAATTTTGACGTCGAATTTTTTTGTCAATTATAATTCAAAAGGAAAAATTAGAAAGTGGAGATAAAGTTTGGGATAAGTTTCGTTTTCCTCGTTCTTGATAAGTCTTATATTTGTAGTTTGTTTACTGATAATTTTACTTTAAAAAAAATTTGGAATCAGCAACAAAATCACCGGTCACATAACAAAAATTGCGATTCCTTCATATTTGGTTGAAACATATACAAAATCAGGTTTGCTATTTTTTCTCTTCAAATTGGAATCCCAACAACAAAAATTTTATTTTTCGAAACAGAAAGGATGATGTTAATGCGGAGAATTGATATTTCGGTTACTGCGTTGATAAAAAGAATTTCTCGTAGAACTATTCAAAAATTAATGCAGAACACAAATTTTCTTGTATTTAAATTTTCGTATTGAAATTTCCTATTTTTTAAAACTATAGGTTATTGAAGTGTTTTTCGAATTCGTATATAGATTAGAGATATAAAATAATTAGTTTGCATAATGTTAACACAAAATCCGTTGTAGCACATATAAATTGGATATGTTGATAATTTTTCAGATTCGACTCCCATTTTTTAACTTTTCGCGGTAAACAATTTTGACGTCGAATTTTTTTGTCAATGTTAATTCAAAAGGTAAAATAAGAAAGAAGATAAGGATGTTTGGCATGCTTCCGTTTTACTCGTTCTTGGGAAGTCGTACATTTATAGTTTTGTTACTGGTTATTTAACTTTAAAAAAAATTAGGAATTAGCCACAAAATAACAGGTCAGATTGCAAAAACGGCGATCCCAATATATTTGGTCTAAACATGTACAAAATCAGATATTACATTTTTTTTTCAAATTGGAACTACAACAAAAAATTTATTTTTCGAAACAGAAAGGATGTTGTTAATACAGATAATTGATATTTCGGTTACGGCGTTGACAAAAAGAATTTTTCGTAGAACCATTAAGAAATTAATGCAGAACACAAATTTTCTTGTATTTGAATTTTCGTAATGGGATTTCCTACTTTTTCAAACAATACATGGTTGAAGAGTTTTCGAATTCGTATTTAGATTATAAATGTAAAACAATAAGTTTGCATAAGGTTAACACAAAATCTGTCGTAGAATATATAAACCGGATATGTTGAAAATTTTTCATGTTCGACTCCTGGCAACTGAAATTTGGTTTTCATTTTAACTTTTTACGGTCAACAACTTTAACGTTGAATTTTTTTGTCAATTATAATTCAAATGGAAAAATTAGAAAGTGGAGATAAAGAAGTTTGGGATAAGTTTCGTTTTCCTCGTTCTTTATAAGTCATATATCTGTAGTTTGTTTACTGGTAATTTACTTTAAAAAAAAATTAGGAAGTAGCCACAAATTCGCCGGTCACATAACAAAAACGGCGATCCCATCAAATTTGGTTGAAACATATACAAAATCAGCTTCGCTATTTTTTCTTTTCGAATTGGAATCCCAACAACAAAAATTTTATTTTTCGAAACAGAAAGGATGTTGTTAATGCGGAGAATTGATATTTCGGTTACAGCGTTGATAAAAAGAATTTCTCGTAGAACCATTATAAAACTATTTTTTCTTTTCTTGTATTTAAATTTTCGTATCGAAATTTCCTATTTTTTAAAACTATAGGTTATTGAAGTGTTTTTCGAATTCGTATTTAGATTAGATATATAAAATAATTAATTTGCATAATGTTAACACAAAATCCGTTGTAGCACATATAAATTTCATATGTTGATAATTTTCCAGATTCGATTCCTGGCAGCGGAAATTACGTTTTATTTTTTAACTTTTTGCGGTAAACAATTTTGACGTCGAATTTTTTTGGCAATGTTAGTTTAAAAGGTAAAATAAGAAAGTGAAGATAAAGAAGTTTGGGATGGTTCCGTTTTACTCGTTCTTGGGACGTCGTACATTATAGTTTTCTCACTGGTAATTTAACTTTTAAAAAAAATTAGGAATTAGCCACAAAATAACAGGTCAGATTGCAAAAACGGAGATCCCAATATATTTGGTCTAAACATGTACAAAATTAGATTTTCCATTTTTTTCTTCAAATTGGAACCACAACAAATAATTTATTTTTCGAAACAGAAAGGATGTTGTTAATACGGATAATTGATATTTCGGTTACGGCGTTGATAAAAATAAATTTCTCGTAGAACCATTTAGAAATTAATGCAGAACACAAATTTTCTTGTCTTTGAATTTTCGTAATGGGATTTCCTACTTTTTCAAACTATACGTGGTTGAAGAGTTTTTGAATTCGTATTTAGATTATAGATGTAAAACAATAAGTTTGCATAAGGTTAACACAAAATCTGTTGTAGAATATATAAACCGGATATGTTGAAAATTTTCCAGTTTCGACTCCTGATAGCTGAAATTTAGTTTTCTTTTTAACTTTTTAGGTTCAACAATTTTGACATCGAATTTTTTTGTCAATTATAATTGAAAAGGAAAAATTAGAAGGTGGAGATAAATAAGTTGGGGAATTTAGAGTCCAGTCCCAAAAATTAGGTTCGGACTTAATTTAGTCCTGACAAAAATATTCTTTCTTTGTTTCGGTCCCCTTTTTTTACTTTTCATACATTTTTACTATTTTGCCCATTCTTCTTAATTTTGTGTGTACATGTCCATTTTTAGTAAAATTTATATTTTTAGAATCAACTTCTGACCTATTTTTTTCGGACAAAAATACCCTTGGCTATGTGAACTGGCTGTGAGAACTGTCAATTCTCATAGCCAGTTAACATAATATTTCGGACAAAAATATCTCCGCCAGTTCACATTGCCCGAGTTAACATATTATTTTAGACAAAAATACCCCTGAACTATGGCTATGAGAACTGGGCTATGAGAGCTTTATTTTTAGAATCAATTCCTGAATCATATTATTTCGGACAAATATACCCTTGGTTATGTGAACTGACTATGAGAACTACCAAGTCTCATAGTCAGTTCTATGAGAACTGCTCAGTTCTCATAGAAGAACTGGCTATGTGAACTGAGTTATGAGAACTGGCTATATGAACTGCCAATTATCATAGTCAGTTCCACGAGAATTGGTTATGAGAAGTGACTGTTCTCTTAGAGAATTAGCTTTGTGAACTAGTTATGAGAACTGGACTATGTGAACTCGCTATGTGAACAGAAAAATACACAGTTCACATAGTCTTACACATTCTAAAATACACAATTCTCATAAAAAATATATAGTTCTCATAGAAAATACACGGTTCTAATAGACAGTTCTTATGGACAATACACAGTTCTTATAAAAAATACACAGTTCTCATAGAAAAATACATAGTTCTAATAGACAGTTCTCATGAACAACACATAATTCTCATAGAAAAATACACAGTTCTCATAGAAATTTCACACACAAATAAAATTGAACAAAAATAAAAAGGTAATCAAAATCAAATATAGTTATAAATGTTCACACCGCCATATCTTAAAAAAGTAATCAAAATAAAAAAGTAAAAGTTCACATAGGAAATAAATTGATTTAGAGTTGAATTTTTAACTGTCAAGTCTCATAGTCAGTTCTATGAGAACTGCTCAGTTCTCATAGAAGAACTGGCTATGTGAACTGAGCTATGAGAACTGGTTATGTGAACTGCCAATTCTCATTGTGAGTTCTATGAGAACTGACTGTTCTCATAGAAAACTAGCTTTGTGAACCGATTATGAAAAAAAGACTATGTGAACTGGCTATGTGAACTGAAAAATACATAATTCACATAGTTTTACCACACACTAAAATACACAGTTCTCATAAAAAATATATAGTTCTCATAGAAATTACACGGTTCTTATAGACAATTCTCATGGACAATATAGAGTTCTCATAGAAAATACGCAGTTCTCATAGAAAAATACACAATTCCAATACAAAATACATAGTTCTCATAGACAATTCTTGTAGACAATACACACTTCTCGTAGATAATACACACTTCTCATAGAAAAAATACACCGTTCTCATAGAATCTCATAGAAAATTACACAGTTCTCATAGAAAATAAACATACGAACAAAAATGGGACAAAACAATAATAATATTCAAACACAATTCCATCCATATCATAGCTTATTTTTTTCTCCGAAAACAGATAACATAGATTAAGTGCCCAATATTTGATCAAACAAGGGAGATCACACTCTCGCACACGAAATCAATCTCTACACATACAAACAAACAAAATTTTTAAACTAAAATGTCAATTTTGAAGAAAGTCAGTGGGCCTCTGTCTCCTCGTGAATTCTATGCAAAATGGAGTATTCGACGTTTTCTTCATGTACATTTTACAGCAGATGGATTCCACCTAATATTCGATGAAATCCCCAAGGGATTTGAACCTGTACTTGTACGATCACAACATCTGGAGCTATGTGAAAACTTGGATCTCAATGGGAGAAGACCAGATTTTAATGGGAGACGACCACAATGAGGAGGAATATCGTGGAGATACCGACGGCAGCAAGAACGCAATGGCGACGGCGGTAAGAACACAAATTCTCGTGGGAGAGGAGATGGCGACGCCGGTGGTTGGCGCTGATCCATCGGTGGAGGCCGGAGAGAGAGGTGTTTGGTGTGTCGAGATGTCGTGGCAGTAGTTTAGAGAGAGAGAGAGGGAGAGGGGAGAGGGCGTTCTCAGCTTTTATGTCTATTCATGGAGTTGATCTTGGTGGACAAAAGAGTCAATAAATAACATAACCGAGCCATCCAGCTTCGGGAAAAAAAATCAGGGTTGGGATCAAACCAAACCTAAAAAACAGGGTTGGCCTCTAATTTTCTAAAATAAGTTTGGGATAAGTTTCGTTTTCCTCATTCTTGATAAACCACATATCTGTAGTTTGTTTACTTGTAATTTTACTTTAAAAAAAAATTAGGAATCAGCCACAAAATCACCGGTCACATAACAAAAACGGCGATCCCTTCATATTTGTTTGAAACATATACAAAAATCAAGTTTGTTATTTTTTCTCTTCGAATTGGAATCCTAACAACAAAAATTTTATTTTTCGAAACATAAAGGATGTCGTTAATGCGGAGAATTGATATTTCGGTTACAGCATTGATAAAAAGAATTTCACGTAAAACCATTAAAAAATTAATGCAGAACACAAATTTTCTTGTATTTAAATTTTCGTATCGAAATTTCCTATTTTTTAAAACTATAGGTAATTGAAGTGTTTTTCGAATTGGTATTTAGATTAGAGATATAAAATAATTAGTTTGCATAATGTTAACACAAAATCCGTTGTAGCACATATAAATTGGATATATTGATAATTTTCCAGATTCGACTCTTGGCAGCGAAAATTACGTTTTAGTTTTTAACTTTTTGCGGTAAACAATTTTGACGTCGAATTCTTTTGGCAATGTTAGTTTAAAAGGTAAAATAAGAAAGTGAAGATAAAGAAGTTTGGGATGGTTCCGTTTTACTCGTTCTTGGGAAGTCGTACATTTATAGTTTTCTCACTGGTAATTTAACTTTTAAAAAAAATTAGGAATTAGCCACAAAATAACAGGTCAGATTGCAAAAACGGAGATCCCAATATATTTGGTCTAAACATGTACAAAATTAAATTTTCCATTTTTTTCTTCAAATTGGAACCACAACAAATAATTTATTTTTCGAAACAGAAAGGATGTTGTTAATACGGATAATTGATATTTCGGTTACGGCGTTGATAAAAATAAATTTCTCGTAGAACCATTTAGAAATTACTGCAGAACACAAATTTTCTTGTCTTTGAATTTTCGTAATGGGATTTCCTACTTTTTCAAACTATACGTGGTTGAAGAGTTTTTGAATTCGTATTTAGATTATAGATGTAAAACAATAAGTTTGCATAAGGTTAACACAAAATCTGTTGTAGAATATATAAACCGGATATGTTGAAAATTTTCCAGTTTCGACTCCTGATAGCTGAAATTTAGTTTTCTTTTTAACTTTTTAGGTTCAACAATTTTGACATCGAATTTTTTTGTCAATTATAATTGGAAAGGAAAAATTAGAAGGTGGAGATAAATAAGTTGGGGAATTTAGAGTCCAGTCCCAAAAATTAGGTTCGGACTTAATTTAGTCCTGACAAAAATATTCTTTCTTTGTTTCGGTCCCCTTTTTTTACTTTTCATACATTTTTACTATTTTGCCCATTCTTCTTAATTTTGTGTGTACATGTCCATTTTTAGTAAAATTTATATTTTTAGAATCAACTTCTGACCTATTTTTTTCGGACAAAAATACCCTTGGCTATGTGAACTGGCTGTGAGAACTGTCAATTCTCATAGCCAGTTAACATAATATTTCGGACAAAAATATCTCCGCCAGTTCACATTGCCCGAGTTAACATATTATTTTAGACAAAAATACCCCTGAACTATGGCTATGAGAACTGGGGCTATGAGAGCTATATTTTTAGAATCAATTCCTGAATCATATTATTTCGGACAAATATACCCTTGGTTATATGAATTGACTATGAGAACTACCAAGTCTCATAGTCAGTTCTATGAGAACTGCTCAGTTCTCATAGAAGAACTGGCTATGTGAACTGAGTTATGAGAACTGGCTATATGAACTGCCAATTATCATAGTCAGTTCCACGAGAATTGGTTATGAGAAGTGACTGTTCTCTTAGAGAATTAGCTTTGTGAACTAGTTATGAGAACTGGACTATGTGAACTCGCTATGTGAACTGAAAAATACACAGTTTACATAGTCTTACACATTCTAAAATACACAATTCTCATAAAAAATATATAGTTCTCATAGAAAATACACGGTTCTAATAGACAGTTCTTATGGACAATACACAGTTCTTATAAAAAATACACAGTTCTCATAGAAAAATACATAGTTCTAATAGACAGTTCTCATGAACAACACATAATTCTCATAGAAAAATACACAGTTCTCATAGAAATTACACACACAAATAAAATTGAACAAAAATAAAAAGGTAATCAAAATCAAATATAGTTATAAATGTTCACACCACCATATCTTAAAAAAGTAATAAAATAAAAAAGTAAAAGTTCACATAGGAAATAAATTGATTTAGAGTTGAATTTTTAACTGTCAAGTCTCATAGTCAGTTCTATGAGAACTGCTCAGTTCTCATAGAAGAACTGGCTATGTGAACTGAGCTATGAGAACTGGTTATGTGAACTGCCAATTCTCATTGTGTGTTCTATGAGAACTGACTGTTCTCATAGAAAACTAGCTTTGTGAACCGATTATGAAAAAAAGACTATGTGAACTGGCTATGTGAACTGAAAAATACACAATTCACATAGTTTTACCACACACTAAAATACACAGTTCTCATAAAAAATATATAGTTCTCATAGAAATTACACGGTTCTTATAGACAATTCTCATGGACAATATAGAGTTCTCATAGAAAATACGCAGTTCTCATAGAAAAATACACAATTCCAATACAAAATACATAGTTCTCATAGACAATTCTTGTAGACAATACACACTTCTCGTAGATAATACACACTTCTCATAGAAAAAATACACCGTTCTCATAAAAAATACACCGTTCTCATAGAATCTCATAGAAAATTACACAGTTCTCATAGAAAATAAAAATACGAACAAAAATGGAACAAGACAATAATAATATTCAAACACAATTCCATCCATATCATAGCTTATTTTTTTCTCCGAAAACAGATAACATAGATTAAGTGCCCAATATTTGATCAAACAAGGGAGATCACACTCTCGCACACGAAATCAATCTCTACACATACAAACAAACAAAATTTTTAAACTAAAATGTCAATTTTGAAGAAAGTCAGTGGGCCTCTGTCTCCTCGTGAATTCTATGCAAAATGGAGTATTCGACGTTTTCTTCATGTACATTTTACAGCAGATGGATTCCACCTAATATTCGATGAAATCCCCAAGGGATTTGAACCTGTACTTGTACGATCACAACATCTGGAGCTATGTGAAAACTTGGATCTCAATGGGAGAAGACCAGATTTTAATGGGAGACGACCACAATGAGGAGGAATATCGTGGAGATACCGACGGCAGCAAGAACGCAATGGCGACGGCGGTAAGAACACAAATTCTCGTGGGAGAGGAGATGGCGACGCCGGTGGTTGGCGCTGATCCATCGGTGGAGGCCGGAGAGAGAGGTGTTTGGTGTGTCGAGATGTCGTGGCAGTAGTTTAGAGAGAGAGAGAGGGAGAGGGGAGAGGGCGTTCTCAGCTTTTATGTCTGTTCATGGAGTTGATCTTGGTGGACAAAAGAGTCAATAAATAACATAACCGAGCCATCCAGCTTCGGGAAAAAAAATCAGGGTTGGGATCAAATCAAACCTAAAAAACAGGGTTGGCCTCTAATTTTCTAAAATAAGTTTGGGATAAGTTTCGTTTTCCTCATTCTTGATAAACCACATATCTGTAGTTTGTTTACTTGTAATTTTACTTTAAAAAAAATTAGGAATCAGCCACAAAATCACCGGTCACATAACAAAAACGGCGATCCCTTCATATTTGTTTGAAACATATACAAAAATCAAGTTTGTTATTTTTTCTCTTCGAATTGGAATCCTAACAACAAAAATTTTATTTTTCGAAACATAAAGGATGTCGTTAATGCGGAGAATTGATATTTCGGTTATAGCATTGATAAAAAGAATTTCACGTAAAACCATTAAAAAATTAATGCAGAACACAAATTTTCTTGTATTTAAATTTTCGTATCGAAATTTCCTATTTTTTAAAACTATGGGTAATTGAAGTGTTTTTCGAATTGGTATTTAGATTAGAGATATAAAATAATTAGTTTGCATAATGTTAACACAAAATCCGTTGTAGCACATATAAATTGGATATGTTGATAATTTTCCAGATTCGACTCCTGGCAGCGAAAATTACGTTTTATTTTTTAACTTTTTGCGGTAAACAATTTTGACGTCGAATTTTTTTGGCAATGTAAATTCAAATGGTAAAATAAGAAAGTAAAGATAAAGAAGTTTGGGATGGTTCCGTTTTACTCGTTCTTGGGAAGTCGTACATTTATAATTTTTTCACTGGTAATTTAACTTTAAAAAAAATTAGGAATTAGCCACAAAATAACAGGTCAGATTGCAAAAACGGCGATCCCAATATATTTGGTTTAAACGTGTACAAAATCAGATTTTCCATTTTTTTCTTCAAATTGGAACCACAACAAAAAATTTAATTTTCGAAACAGAAAAGGATATTGTTAATACGGATAATTGATATTTCGGTTACGGCATTGATAAAAAGAATTTCTCTTAGAACCATTAAGAAATTAATGCGGAACACAAATTTTCTTGTCTTTGAATTTTCGTAATGGGATTTCCTACTTTTTCAAACTATACGTGGTTGAAGAGTTTTCGAATTCGTATTTAGATTATAGATGTAAAACAATAAGTTTGCATAAGGTTAACACAAAATCTGTTGTAGAATAAATAAACCGGATATGTTGAAAATTTTCGGGAGAATTGCAGGACAGTGGGAAGAGGGGCAAAAAATGCCCAACACATGGACCACTTTTTCGGAATTCATAAATTATGGGAAGGAGAATATTAATTCCAAAGACATGGAATTCAAAACAGTCTTGGACAAAAATACGCCCTTCTCTTACACGACGTCGTTCACTCTATTCCCTCCCCAAAACGTGAAACCCTCCCACCCCAATTCACTATGTGAAACCCTAGCTAGCTGAAACCCCCCTCTTTCTCTCTCTGTTGCTCTCTGAAACCCATCTCGTTGCTCCTCTCTCCTCCTCTCTCTCTTGCCAACCGATGACCATCAATCATCACGACTTACTCGCCGACTGGAGTGGTGAGGGTGCGTTCCCCATCTCTGGCCACCTCTGCTTGCTGTAGAAATTCTAATACAGGAATCAATACGCGTCACTAGACCAGTAGCCGCCTCCAACAATCCTAATCTCAGAACAGGTAATAAATTGTCTACTACTCCTATATTTGCTATGTACTTCTGTGTAAAACGCTCTCCCCTCCCCATCTTGATTGAAATCTTTCGCCCACCACATGTTCGACAAAATATGCCCTCCACATATATTGGCTTTCAGACTGTAGCAGAATCATCCTTTTCGATGTGGAGAGAGAGAGAGAGAGAGTGAGAGAGGATACAAGCCCCTAGTTAATCACCACAGAGAAAAATCTGCATATAGCATATCCTGAATTTGAAGGCAAAATGGTCTTCTCCCTCATTGTTCTCGTTAGAAAGGTACAATCTCAAGCTGTACGACATAATATTGCAAGCACAACACAAAAAATAGTTACCGCTAAGAAAGAAACTGCTCCTGTTTTCCCCAGAGAATCAGAAAACATGGCAAATCTCAGTCACCAAAATAGTTGATTATTTTCACCAATGGACTGTTGGAGATTGGCTATTTGGCTCTCCTTCAGTGGAATAAGATAAATCAGAGATACACAAATCAGTTTCAAAGATCAGCTATGAACTTGGAGGATTTTTGGATTGGTGGATCAGAGTTTATCACGTTGGATTTTCTGTCTGCGTCTTATGATTTTTCTCTCCATTAGAAAATTCCTTGATCAAAACGTAAAATTATGGTGCATGTTTGTGGGATTCATAAGATGTTGGTGGAAGCAATTGTAGTACCTGTTTTGACTGAATAACTACTCATAACGGTTTTTGGTCAGTTGAGTTCACATGGCCAAGTGCAATCTGAAAAGGTGCAGACTTTTTCAAGTATTTTGCATAAGCTTGGCAGTTGGGACTTACAGTGGTGGCTTAAAAAATTCAGCAATATTGGCCTTAGCCACCTAGTTTCGTTGGGAAGTTGGCTTTGGTCCTAGAATTTGAAGTGTTAAAGTAGTGTTTTCGGCATTAGATATGAGTTTCTGCTTGGTATACTTTTTGGATGGTATAGAAAGAGGAGCATTCGGGGGGGCATTTGATAAAAGAAAAGTATGGGCTCTGAAGATAGATAGTTCCTGGCCGATCAAAAAAAAGATAGGATAATGGTGTTATAATGAATATAAATGTACTTTTATGCATCTAAATGTACTTTTCATGCTTTTGCTTTTGTTTTTCTCCATTTGCACTTTAGGATAATGGTGTTATAATGAATATAACTATAGTAGTAAAGAACGACGATGATGCTCCTGCCTCGTACGGCATATCGCATGCCCATGTAGTTGTCTCAATGTTTTGTAGGATTGTTGTCGAAGAGATTTGTAATGACTCTGGTATTTGTTGATACGAATGCCCTAGTTGGCCTTCCATAGGATCTGTGAATCCATTTCTACTCTGGCCTAGCAAACGGCTTCAATTTTGTGTTTGCAAGTAGCATACATTGTCGTTGGGTGAATGATTGAATTTAGAAACTGTTCTAGCTTTCATAACTAAAGCTTGTATCTGGGCTTGTGTTTTTGCTTAACCATTACTTAACGGCTTACAACTTAACTTCGCGATAGCATGCCTGTAAGTATACCAAGACCTTGATTTTTTGGTAGTAAGTAAAAGGGAAAATTACTGATCAGTGGAAAGAGAGGAAAAGATTTCCCAGGTCATGGACAACTTTTTAGGAATTCATAAGTGATGGGAAGGAGGAAAACAATTCCTAATACATGAAATGGAAAATATATGTGGACAAAATTACCCCTCTACCTACACGACGTCGTTGAATCCCTCTCCCCAAAACACATCCAAACCCTAGCTCTGAAACCCCCCTCTCTCTCTCTCTCTCGCAGTTGCTCTCTAAAACCCATTCCGTTGCTCTTCTCTCTCCATCTCATTGCTCCTCTCTTCTCCTCTCTCTCTTGCCAACCGACGACCAGAAATTCCCCCAACTCTCTTCGTCGATCTTCCTCGACGTTGTCATTGGTCTTGAATCTCCAGGCACAGTTGTTTTCTTTAGCCGCTTACCTCAGGCGACCTTGGAATTGGCCGACCATCGCTGTCCTTTTCCGGCCACCGGAGACCTCTATCAAGTTTCGGAATTGACTGGGTTTGAACTTCCAGCACTGATTTGCTTCCGAAATCCCCAGCCTGGGTTGGAGATCTTTTTTTACCGTAAGTTTGAGAGTTCTTAGTATTTCTAATCCCCTCAATGTGGGTGTAGACACCTCAATTTGGCCTAACGATTATTTCAAGTCCCACCTTGGGACCATCCCGATGATGAAATGGATACAGTGATTGCTGATTGCCTCCTTGAGAACCTTAGGACTTTTGGTAAGAACTTTGAGCCACTTAGAGGACCCAATTAAGAGCCATACAGCCTTTCAGACAGAAATACAGAAGCCTAGGAGAATCCATCTGTCGGCCGTGACATCGATCCCACGGCCCTAACATCATTTCCTCACCCGAGCAACCTGTTGCTAGCAAAATCTCCCTGAGAGATCAATCCCTCGGCCGCAAGATCTATCCTTCGGCCGAGACATCCATTCCTCGGCCGTGATATCCTTTACTCGGCCGCCAGATCGACCTTTTCCCAGACTCTGGAACGTGTTCTGTCAGACGTTTGATCCAACTACACTACCTTCCCGATGCGTTCGGGCTACGCTCAGAGATTGCGACTTAGAGTTAGAGGTGCATTGCAATTGCAATTGCAATCGTGCCATTTGATTGGCCGGAGTGAGTCACCAATTGCCTATATAAAGGGCCTTTGGTCTCCGAAAATATACACACAAAATTCATTAGAGAATACACTCTCTCAAGCCACGAAACTCTGTCAAAATACTCTCTCAAACCCACTCCTCAAAAGCCCTAACCTCCCGAAGGCAGCCGTCAATCCGGCGATCAAACCCGAAGTTCAAACCCTAACCCTAGGGTTTTCAATCAAGCAATCAGTCAATCACGCCCAATCCAAAGCAATCAAGCAACTGAGGGATCAAGGTGGTGAGGCGTAACGGCCTCTGGTTTGTTTTACTTATCGCATTTATAACTAATCATGGCTTTCTGATCATCTGTTAATCGTATAGTCTGGTGTGAGGAAGAACACCGACTGGGGCTTCGATCCCTCGGCCGGTATATCAAACCAGGAGGATCCCTCGGTCGTGACATCCATTCACCGGCCGCGGGATCCATCTCCCTGGGACAGTTTGTTTCATTCTGCTTTCCTGACGCGTGCTTTACTTATCGCATTGGCTCACCTTACTTACTGTTTAAAGGAATAAATAAACAGACTATGTGTTAGAATTAAACAAAGTGAATACATGTCTTATGTTGAACGATTATGGACCAGTCTCACGACTGGGCAAAGAGGGGTGCCTAACACCTTCCCCTTATTGTACTTTTGGCTCCCGTATCCAGAATCTCTATCTGTTTTCCCAGTTTTAATAAACTGGGTGGCGACTCTGTTTTGATGATAACCGCTATCATGTGGCGATGTTCCTAGCCATGGGAATGTCCATGATTTTGGTTTACGAAGCAAGCAACCAATCGAGCAAACAAACGTGATCAATCTGTATGGCGATGCCCCGTTTGGGAGGTGTCTACAGTTTTTGGCGACTCTGCTGGGGAATATGAGAGCCATAACCAAAAAGTTCAACATAAGACTAATGCATGCCTTGTTTAATTCATTTATCATATGCATCGAGCGGGCAACCCGTTGAGTTCACCTGATATCCCTGCATGACACGGGCTATGTTGGGGGTTCCAGCAAACTCCACAGTCACTCGTACCTAGTGGTATATCAAAAAGGGAATCACCCAATCACCACCTATGATGGGCTGGTGAAAAGATTGGTGCCCTTTGACAACGGAGCACCCTGAGACTACCAAAACCTTGCATGTATTAGAAAGTCATAGAACTTATCAAACTAAGACAGGAACCTACAGGCTAGGAACCTACTTGCATTTTGCTTCCAAGTTCTTCCTCACACCCATTGTATATGTGTATGTTGTAAAGTTTCTCTTTTGCAGGTTAAACCTTAGGAATCTCTTTAAGTCAAATAAACAGTAGGTAAGATTAATCAATCTAACTAAAGCAAAAACCTTTTCAGGAAAAATGACTGCATCACTGTTCATGTCTGATTTGCACTTTCAAGTTGTCACCAAGCTGTCTGGTCTGCTCCGCCGCTGAGGATTTCAACCCCTCTAGATACATCACTCCGGTAGATCAACCAAAGCCTATGGTAACTATCATTGAAGACAACCATGTCATGTTCGCAAGAACAATCTATGAGGAAGAAGTAGAAGACCTGATCGAAGAAGAAGGGCTTCGCAGGGTTCCAATCTATTTTTATGACCCCTATGCACCTACCGACGACTATTGGCCAATAGACGAGGTCAACAACCTCGAAACTGAAGAGGCAAAGGAAGAAGAGTCTGTCGACAATGACCCACTAGACGAAATATCACTGAACCTACTCTTTGATGAGGGGGTCACCAACAATGAAATAAGGGTGATCCACCCCATCACAGATAGCTTTGGTAATTGGTGGGGCTTTGTTGGCACACGACGAGTCGACAACAGCGACGAAGCAGAGATTGAAGCTCAATTGGAGGAGATAACGACGATAGCAAATCAAATGGCCCTCCAAGACTTCCAGGGTGACAATGATGAAAGTGCGAATCAAGGTGACAGTGAAGTGCTGGTGATCTACCTTGGTGATGAAAAAGACTGCTCTGAACTGATTGTGGATGCTGAAAAAGGGGCTTAACCCTAACTGGACCGTGGAACACACTCTGAAATACAAAATGAAAAGCGCTAATTCTGATCTTAGTTCTGATTCCGATTCCGACTCCGAGTCGACTCAGTCCGAGTCAAGCTTTTCATCTTTTGAAACTACTAAGTCTAGTGAGGAAAACCTGATTAAAGTACCAAGGCATAACATTTACTTTGAGTTCGACTCTAAAATGTCTTTTGATAATCTTAGCAATGAGAAGGAAGATTTATAGTATTTCACTTTGCTTATGATCAATTGTGTGGATTCCGACAAACCAAACTTTGAGGAAGAAATTCCAAAAGAAATTCTAGAATTCATCGAGAGAGAAGAAGAAAGGCACGCTAAACCTTTTTCTGAGGAAATAATCACAGCAAACATAGGCTCTGAAAACGAGACCAAAATGGGTAAAATTGGTGCCGCACTATCCCCTCAAGAAAGTGAAAAACTAATCCTTTTGCTAAAAGAATACAAAGATGTTTTTGCCTGGTCTTACGAAGACATGCCTGAAATAGACCCTGAAATTGTTCAGCATAAAATTCCCCTTCATCCTGATGCAAAACCAGTTAAACAAAAACTGAGACGTATGCGCCCTGATTGGGTCCTAAAGATAAAAGAAGAAGTCACTAAACAAATCAACACCGGTTTTCTCATAGTCACCGAATATCCACAATGGGTAGCTAACATCATTCCCGTACCAAAGAAAACGGGAGGAATCAGGTTCTGCGTAGATTTCCGAGATCTCAACAAGGTCAGTCCAAAGGATGACTTCCCATTACCTCACATAGACGAGCTAGTAGATAACACCGCAGGCCATGCATTGCTATCCTTCATGGATGGATTTTCTGGGTACAATCAAATCCTTATGTCTCCTGAGGATAGAGAGAAAACCACCTTCACTACGCCTTGGGGAACCTACTGCTACCGAGTGATGCCATTTGGGTTGAAGAATGCTGGAGCTACTTACCAGAGGATGGCAACAACACTACTGCACGACATGATGCACAAAGAGGTTGAGGTGTATGTCGACGATATGATAGTCAAATCAAAGGAAAGGGAAGGACACCATGGTGCACTCCAAAAGTTCTTTGAGAGGATTAGGAATTACAAACTACGTCTTAACCCTCAAAAATGCACTTTTGGGGTAACAGCTGGGAAGATGTTAGGATTCCTCATCACTCAAAGAGGAATCGAGGTAGACCCTTCCAAGATACAGGCTGTCATGGAGATATCACCGCCTAGGACGGAGAATGAAGTAAGGAGCTTCTTGGGGAAGGTACAGTTCATCAGCAGGTTCATTTCCAAGCTCACAACCACCTGTGAACCTCTTTTCAAGCTACTGAAGAAAGGTACTGATTTTGAATGGAGTCAAGACTGTCAGCAAGCGTTCGAGGCAATCAAAGAATATCTTCAGAATCCACCTGTACTGTCGCCGCCATCCCTGGGAAGCCATTGATTCTGTATCTCTCAATAACAGACACATCCATGGGATGCATGCTAGTGCAAGAAAACGACGCCAAAGTAGAGTGCGCCATATACTACCTCAGCAAAAAAATGATGGATTATGAGACAAGGTACACTCCCCCCGAGAAAACCTGTTGGGGGCTAGTATGGGCCACAAAGAAACTGAGGCACTACCTGTTAGCACATCCGGTGGTGCTGGTCTCTCGTTTAGACCCAATCAAGTATCTTTTCAAAAAGCCAGCACTTATCGGAAAGCTAGCTAGGTGGTTATTGCTGCTAGCAGAATTCGACCTCAAATACATGACAAGGAAATCAGTAAAGGGAAGAGCTGTGGCAGAATTCTTGACAGATCACCCTATGACAGAGGCCAAGGCAGAGGACTTCATGTTCCCCGACGAGGACATCTTATGTCTCTTAGACGACACCTGGCAACTTTACTTTGATGGAGCATCAAACCGATGTGGATATGGCATAGGGGTATTGCTAGTTTCCCTAAACGACTCCCACATCCCTTTGTCATATAAACTGAGGTTTGAGGTCACTAACAACCAAGCTGAATACGAGGCTTGTATTGCTGGAATGGAGGCAGCCCTGGAACTAGGGGCAAAAAGGGTAGAAGTCACTGGGGATTCAAACCTGGTGGTATCTCAAGCCAGAGGAGACTGGAAGGTCAAGGAAGATACACTGAAGCTATATCACTCTGTGCTGGAAGATCTAATTCCACAATTCGATTCCGTTATCTTCACACACACTCCTCGAGTGAGCAATAGATTTGCAGATGCACTGGCAACATTAGCATCTATGGTCGAAATACCCCTGGGATTCACAATGCGGCCTCTCATGATCGAACAAAAGGTTAAACCAGCATGTGAATGCACCTTTACCGAGGAAGGTGAAGACGATGGCAAGCCATGGTACGAAGATGTGAAGGAATTCCTGGAAAAAGGAGAATACCCATCCGAGGCCACCTTGAAAGACAAAACGGCTCTGCGGAAGTTTGCTGCCCGATTTGTAATCTGTGGAGGAGCATTGTATCGAAGGGCACACTTGGGTTCAAGTCAACTTTGCGTCACAACGGAGGACAGCCGTAAGGTAATGGAGGAAATACACGAAGGAATTTGTGGGCCACACATGAATGGGGCAACGATGGCAAAGAAGATCCTACGTCAGGGATATTACTGGACTACAATGGAGGCCGACTGCGCTGATTATGTCCGCTGATGTTACAAATGCCAAACTCACGCTGATCGTATGCGTATTCCCCCTACGGAATTGTATAGCATGACATCCCCTTGGCCATTCTCCACTTGGGGATAGACGTCATTGGAAGCATAAATCCAAAGGGAAAATACAAACATCATTTCATTCTGGTGGCCATTGACTACTTCACCAAGTGGGTAGAAGCAGCTTCTTATGCTACTCTCAAAGCCACTCATGTGGCCAAATATATTCGCACTAATATCATCTATCGATATGGTGTACCTCACGAGTTCGTCTGTGACAATGGATCGCACTTCAAGGGGGCGACAAAGAAGCTTTTCGCCGAATTTGGGATACAGAATCATCGGTCTTCTACTTACCGACCTCAAACTAATGGAGCAGTTGAGGCTGCAAACAAGAATATCAAGAGGATTCTGCGGAAGACTACCGACACTTACACAGACTGGCCAGAAATGCCACCTCTGGCACTATGGGGTTATCGAACAACTGAAAGGACTTCAACTGGGCCACTCCCTACTCTCTGGTTTATGGAATGGAAGCTGTCTTGCCTATCGAACTGGAATTACCTTCGTTAAGGGTTCTAGCTGAGACTGGAATGATCGAAGAAGACTGGGTTCAAAATCGCCACGACGAGTTGGTACTACTAGACGAAAGGAGGCTGAGAGCGTTATACCATGTACAAGGGTATCAACGCCGCATTGCACGAGCGTTCAACAAAAAGGTGAAACCTAGGGACGTCAAGGTAGGAGACATGGTGCTCAAAGCAATTCGTCACCACGTTTCAGACCCAAGGGGCAAGTTTCGACCAAACTGGGGAGGCCCCTACCTTATCAAACGCATACTTTCTGGAGGAGCAGCATACATTGCAGACTTGGATGGGATGGAATGGAATTCGCAACGCCAGTCAACATTGACAAGCTGAGGAAGTATTACCCATGAGAGATGCTCGTTGGACCGAAAACCACAAGGGTAGGCGGATCCAAGCAAAAATTAGAGCAGCCTGCTAGGTCGAAAACCAGCAAGGGCGGCTTAGGCAAAAACTAAGGCATAAATAAAACGCTCGCTAGATCGAAAACCCGCAAGGGCGGTTCTAGGCAAAATTTAGAGCACAAAAGGAGAGGAAAACACCCGAGTGGACCCTAACTAAAAACAAAACAAATCCCCTTTGTTGGAACTACGTTTATGGCCTGATTCCCTCTATGGGATACGTAGGCAATCTCTAAATTTGAGATCCGGCCACTGCTATCATCATCACCTCCAAAATTTCTAGGTCTATCCTAAAGCATGTTCACTATCAAATCATGGCAATAACATCTCTAAAATAAAACGACCAAATGTTTTATTATTTCCAAAGGAAAAGGACAAAGCAAACCTAAACAATTCTTAATCCCTGAAAGCTAGAATCAAACAAACATCTTTTGAAAAACATAAGCAAAGCGTCAGCCTCTAGGTCTTCCTTCTCTTTGCACTACTATCCTCCAGAAGGTTTTTCTTCAACCAGCGTTTGTAAGAACCCGATAGCTTGACAACGAAGTTCTCAGCAACCTCCTGCATCACTCTATTTGGCCAAAGACGCAGCATATTGCGACGGAAGTTGGCATCATGGATCTTAGAGACGGTGTACTCAGGGTCACCCAGGATTGCGGTTTGTTCAGCCCCGAACTGCCTTTGAAAGCGAGCAGGAAAGTAGAAAACGACTCGAGCAATGCCAATCACTGCTACACCGCAATGGTTCATGGTACTCGCAGTCATGCTCTCAATACCATAACAGGGGCAAACCCATTGAATCCAATCACCTCTGCAAGTCTTCATCCATGCTTCCCAAGCAGCCTCAGTTGGGAGCTGTTTAATCATGCGACGCTCCGTGCATTGGTCTGGATTATAAGGAAGTCGCTCCGGCGCATCCCACACCTTTAGCTTCTCAAACAACCACACCTTGAGAACAAGGGAAAATTGTGAGTTGAGAGAACATGTGAGTCAAAACAAAAGAGTGATGAGTGAAAAGATAAACTTGACAAATAAACAAATAAAGAGTGAACCTGCAATAGCAAAGGACTGCCTGAGAACTGAGCTGTAGGACTGCCCTTCATCACATCTAGACCCATCAAGGTCTCTGCCAACACTAAGCCAGCAAAACCCACACGGTTCCCAATCTGTTGAGCAAGGTTAAGCAACACGGGATCAGCATGGCCAGAGGAAGGGCCAAGCAGGTAATAATGAAGGAGACAAATGCACAACGCATGAAAGCACGCCTTCTGTAGGGAAACTTGACGATGAGCCTCAACTGTACCAAAACGCTGAATAAACTGCAGAATCTCCAACCTTCCCCTCACTAGGAAGAATCTAACTTCATGTTTCTGAACTTGGAGTAAATCCTTTAGGAGATCACCTCGGTTGAACAAAGGATTAGGGACAACGAAATCCTCTCTATCCGAATGACCCATAATCGCCGCAAACTCCTCGATAGTGGGACACAATTCCTCTCTCCTAAATCGAAAGACATGAAAAACAGGATCCCACAAGCTAGTGGCTGCCCTAAGGAAAGCAAAATTCACAGGAATTTGGCGAAAGGAAAAGAGAAAGTCCATGCCAAATGACTTAAAGTGCAAACGGTCGAGGCCGTTAAAGGAATCCAACCACTGATCAAGGATTGGTTGTGCCATGTGCAAGGAATTGCTACTGACAATGCTATCGGGTTCGTAGAACGCGTGTTTATAAAACTAAGTCGAGCCTTAGTTCGAATCGGAATCGGATTCTTAATCCTCGGAATTTCAGTCGATCTCTCGGCCGACACTTCGATATGACGGCCGTAGGATCTATCCATCGGCCCGTGAAAAACAGGGTTGACTGCAAGTCAAACCCGGACAGACAAAACGATCCTTCGGCCGCGTAAACATTCAGTTGGCCGCTAGAATGACTGTTTTACAGATTGTTTCCACGGTTCAGTTCGTTTCACTGGATTAAACGGGATTATCACACGCAAACCAACGGAGATATAGCATACACAGTCATATAACAGAGCAAAAGATGTTTTTCATATAACGAAAGCTTTTTACATCACAAGGTGGATCATCCCACATTTCCTAAACAAACTATACATCGATTTCCTATCGAACAAACCTATGCATGAAGAGAAACAGAAAAAACAAAAAAGAGGAAGCAGAAGGGGATGCCGAACCCTCTAGTGGTCCGAACACCAGAGACCAGCTGCAGAAAAGAAGAGGACACCCCTGGGGCGGTGTATACCAGAGGAGTGCTACGGTGCAGAAGGGACACCACATGGCCCAGAAAAATCACCACACCGCGTACCACCGCCACGCCAGGAGCTCCGCGTCACGAAAGCAAGTCACCCATGTAAGGGTCCCTAATCGAAGCTACCCATGCAAGGGCCCCTAATCAAGCATCAAGACAGGACCGAAAACAACGCGGTCTCCCTCAGCGCACGCTAGCCACGTCAGCATATCACCCACGGCCCGGAGCTGTCGGAAACAAGGAGAAGTGAAAGGGATCTTCGGTGGAAGTCTCGGATGCAAGAAACAGAGAGGAAAGAAAGGAAAATGAGATAAAATGGCTGAAACCGTGGCCTTTTATAGGCCCCTGGAAACAAATCGATTAACTGGCCGAGTATTCAATATCTCGACCGAGACATCAATAATTCGGCCGAGATATCAATCTCCTGGCCCCCTAATCAATTTCCCTCAGCAACATCAGATCATGCTCAGTGCATCAACTCAAGCAATTACGGACTTCTAAGTCTTCAACCAACCAAGTAGCCTTGGGGGCAGCTCTGATGCCAATACAACGTAACCAAAACTAGCCTTGGGGGCATGCCCGAGCATCAAAGATCTCTCTCTCTCCACAAACTGCTGGCCAAAGCAAGTCAAAACACCCAGCGGCTCTACGCCCGTATCCACCATTAAAGAACTAAGCAGCTCCGTGCCCATATTCACCCGTATCAACTCATTCAGCTGCTCTATGCCTATGCTCATCACTTAGCAGCTCTACATTCACCATCCCGACAGTAGGCTCTATGCCTATACTCACTCAGTGGCTCGAGGCCCGTCGCCATGTTCATCCACTCACCAATCACTGTCAGCAGCTCCACGCTAGCAACTATCTCAGCGGCTCCAAGCCCTCGACTCAGCAGCTTTACGCTCGCTATCACAGCAGCTGGCTCTACGCCCGTTACCCCATCAAAGCAGCTCCAAACCCATTATCAACAGGCTCTACGCCTGTAATCACTCAACTCAGCGACTCCAAGCCCACCGTTTCAACTGGCTCGAAGCCGTAATAACCAATCTCAGCGGCTCGAAGCCCATTATCGGCAGGCTCTACGCCCTTATTCACTTAGCGGCTCAAAGCCCATCATCTCAACTGGCTCAAAGCCGTAAACAAGCAAACCTCAACAGGCTCTACGCCGCCCCAACAATCAAGCCATCTATTCTCAGGCTCTACGCCTGAATGCTCAAAATCTAACATTTTGAATGCTCAAGCTCTACGCTTGGATGCCCAACCACTGTGTACTGGATGCTCGAGTTATATACTTGAATGCTCAAGCTCTACGCTTGGATGCCCAACCACTGCGTACTGGACGCTCAAAGCCTGTACTTTGAATGCTCGGATTCTGCTGTCCGAATGCTGGAGCTCTATGCTCTGAATGCTCAAGTCTGGAACTTGATAGAAGCTCTAAGCTTTAAAACAAACACACACGCACGGGCCCGTGCACATATTGCATTATCACATCGAGTCTGCATCATCATATCTGTTCACATCTAACAACCATCACCACA
This sequence comes from Rhododendron griersonianum, assembly GCA_018127125.1. Taxonomy (NCBI): domain Eukaryota; kingdom Viridiplantae; phylum Streptophyta; class Magnoliopsida; order Ericales; family Ericaceae; genus Rhododendron; species Rhododendron griersonianum. Next base: position 24,644,391 of record CM030796.1, on the reverse strand, counting down.
CAAATACACTCTGCATACCTCTCATGAAATAGGTCAACCTTGCAATCAGCCGGCTCTACGCCTCGATTTTTATTGATCAGTCCAGCGCCTCGATCCTTTGGCTCTATGCCAACACTTATGATGAGAAAGCTCTGTGCACAGACCATCAGAATGCAACCAGCTCTGCGCTTCGGTTCAAATCACGTCAAGCTCTAAGCTCCGACACTCTAGGCCCTCGCCTCATGACTACAGCAGGCCCCACGCCTCAGTTCTATCACCTCAGGCTCTTGCCTTGTAACTACAACCAGCTCCGCGCTTCGGTTCCATCAAGTTCTAAGCTCACCTCAGGCCCTCTCCTCAAGACTGCAGCAGGCTCCACGCCTCAATCTAATCACCCCAGGCTTTCGGCTCATGACTACAACCGGGTCCGTGCCTCGGTTCCCTCATCTCCAAAAGCTCCGTGCTCTATGATTACTGGCCCTGCGCCCCCCCATATATCTCAAAACAAACGGCGTCCGATTCATCCCCAGCAGATGGTTTGGATTCCACCCCATTACATTAATTCCTTCCAGCTCATTTGCAAGGATAGGCTACTCTACTGAGCCCCTTTCAGTCAAAGTAAGGATGATCAAGAAAAGCAAACGCACCTGCCGTGTACTGATCTACCCCAAAATACTAAGGAAGCTCTCCATAAAAACTCCCCGGTAGCCCCGCACTCCTTCAACTACTCTTCGCCAAAACCCTAGCTCAGTCTAGGTACGTCACACTACGGCTTTTTAAGCCCAAAGGTACATCTTCTGTCTCTAACCCTCCAAACTTTTTACTTTTCTTTATTGCCCGAACTACGGTTGGTCTGAATTTCCCTTGTGGAATACGTAGGCAGCCTCCCGGCCCGACCATAACAAAAACCTTTTCAAAAACCCATTGGAATAGTGGTTGGACCAAATTGAGTTACTTTTTTCAGCTTTGACTCTTACTCAAACATGTCTCGCGATCCGTTTGAGTTCAGTCAAAGAGGGGCATCTGTAGACACCCCAATTTGGCCTAACGATTATTTCAAGTCCCACCTTGGGACCATCCCGATGATGAAATGGATATAGTGATTGCTGATTGCCTCCTTGAGAACCTTAGGACTTTCGGTAAGAACTTTGAGCCACTTAGAGGACCCAATTCAGAGCCATACAGCCTTTCAGACAGAAATACAGAAGCCTAGGAGAATCCATCTGTCGGCCGTGACATCGATCCCATGGCCCTAACATCATTTCCTCACCCGAGCAACCTGTTGCTAGCAAAATCTCCCTGAGAGATCAATCCCTCGGCCGCAAGATCTATCCTTCGGCCGAGACATCCATTCCTCGGCCGTGATATCCTTTACTCGGCCGCTAGATCGACCTTTTCCCAGACTCTGGAACGTGTTCTGTCAGACGTTTGATCCAACTACACTACCTTCCCGATGCGTTCGGGCTACGCTCAGAGATTGCGACGTAGAGTTAGAGGTGCATTGCAATTGCAATTGCAATCGTGCCATTTGATTGGCCGGAGTGAGTCACCAATTGCCTATATAAAGGGCCTTTGGTCTCCGAAAATATACACACGAAATTCATTAGAGAATACACTTTCTCAAGCCACGAAACTCTGTCAAAATACTCTCTCAAACCCACTCTTCAAAAGCCCTAACCTCCCGAAGGCAGCCGTCAATCCGGCGATAAAACCCGAAGTTCAAACCCTAACCCTAGGGTTTTCAATCAAGCAATCAGTCAATCACGCACAATCCAAAGCAATCAAGCAACTGAGGGATCAAGGTGGTGAGGCCCAACGGCCTCTGGTTTGTTTTACTTATCGCATTTATAACTAATCATAGCTTTCTGATCATCTGTTAATCGTATAGTCTGGAGTGAGGAAGAACACCGACCGGGGCTTCGATCCCTCGGCCGTGACATCCATTCACCGGCCGCGGGATCCATCTCCCTGGGACAGTTTATTTCGTTCTGCTTTCTGACGCATGCTTTACTTATCGCATTGACTCACCTTACTTACTGTTTAAAGGAATAAATAAACAGACTATGTGTTAGAATTAAACAAAGTGCATACATGTCTTATGTTGAACGATTATGGGCCAGTCTCACGACTGGGCAAAGAGGGGTGCCTAACACCTTCCCCTTATTGTACTTTTGGCTCCCGTATCCAGAATCTCTATCTGTTTTCCCAGTTTTAATAAACTGGGTGGCGACTCTGTTTTGATGATAACCGCTATCATGTGGCGATGTTCCTAGCCATGGGAATGTCCATGATTTTGGTTTACGAAGCAAGCAACCAATCGAGCAAACAAACGTGATCAATCCGTATGGCGATGCCCCATTTGGGAGGTGTCTACAGTGGGCTGAAGGTTAATAGTTTTTTTTCGAGTTTATTAGGAATAAAATGGTGCTAAATGTTATCTCCTGGTGCTGAACTTTTTTGTTTGGCCAGTTGAATCTTATTTCCTTGCTAGATTGGATCTGGGTGTTGTCTTGAACAAAATTTTAATTTGCTCAAACTGATGGGACGAGGCTCCCCTTTTCCCCCCTTATATTTGTGATTTTAGCATATAGGTATCGAAATGTAGTTGAATTTTCCTAGAAATCCTTTTTTGTTTTTTGTGTTACATACTTTCCATATGTATTCTTTAGTTCTTGAATATCTTTTTTTTCTATTTTGTAAGTGATGCATTAATAATATTGCAAAACCCGGAATAGTAAATCTGTGGCTTATATCCCAGTAAATGCATTGAGTTTTTTCTTGGTCATGATTTCATCTGAAACATTAGAGACTGAAACATTGTATCACTTGTAGCTGTTCATGCATTTGGATGTTATGGAACTTGAATGAAAACCTTTTTTTTACTTTGTTTGCATACCTTCATATGAGTGGTTGAAGATGAATGTATTTGGCTTTCGTACAATTAGGCTAAGTGGATATGTTGACGGGCTATGTTTCTATTATGAGGGGAATCCTAATTTGAGCCTTATTTTAGGAGCATAGTGATTAGATCCTCTTCCTATGCAATCAACCGAATTTTGGATTTAACTACTTCATATCATAATTGAACGGGTGCCATTGGATCTTAATGAGTCCTCTCTTGATTTTTGAACGGAGTGATATGAGGTCAGGCAATTAGAATGGTCTTTCTGATCTTTATGCACGGTTAAGCTCATTGTCTTGCTGAATAAAATTTTTGATTGCATTCCTTGGCCTTTTATCTGTGCTTCAATTTCTCTTCCTCGTTGAGTTGTTCTTGTTATCACATTTGTCTTGTTTTTCTATGTTTTGGTAATGGAACTGGTTAATGTCTTTCATTGTGTATGGTTGACAAAGTGCCCCCTAGTTCAGTCGCCTAATTATCTTTGATTTAAGAATGGACTAAGTAAAACTCTGCTACTTTTGTATTTCCCATTAGTTTGATGGTGGTGGTATCGTAGTGCTGGGGAAGATATGAAATGGAAAGTAATGGCAGGTTAACGTGGGCGGGTAAATCTGTAGATTTATGGGTACCTAAATTACTTCAATTACTTTCAGTAATTCTGGTAGATCAGAGAAATGGACGGCATTATTTGTGTGAAAGGAGATGTCTTGCTGACAACCTCAAGCCTGAGTTCGCCTTGGAATTTAACTTCTATATGCAGGTATAACTGATTTTATCTGTTAACATTAGTGGTCACTGGTAAGTGGTCTCAGCCAAATTCTGCCATTTTATGGGGTTTGTAGTTTTTTTTCTTTGGTCAGTCATAGAGCATGCCAATCGGATTTTTGTGAATGATGAATATTGACCTCTGTTGTTTGAGCATTCTGGTTTTCTATTGGTTAGATGTTTGTCTATGTTTGAATGTCATAATTTTGCAATTCTAACTTCTAATTTCATTTTCTTCTTTGCCTTCTCGATCATTACTCGATACAATTCTCCTCGTTCCAGTCAATACATAGTTCATGTATAGCCTTCACATGGCGCAAGGCTTCTACTCAAAACTTGCTTGCATTAGCATGTAACTTGTTTTTTTTTTGAAAATATAAAAGTTGTGTAGACACCCCAATTTGGGCCTCCGAATAATCTTTAAGTTTCCCCGATGATGAAATAAGGAAAAATATACCTTCAAGGCTTGGATTGTTGCTCCTTTCTTACTCCTTCCCTAACCTCAAGAAAATCCCTTCCCAAACATATAGGGTGGCTCTCGGTTCAATTGCAAAAGAGAAAGATGCGTTTGCTTTGTCAAAAACAACTTTTTCCATGACACACTGAGGGTAAAATGGGCACACATTTCAATGTATAAAAAACCTTTGAGTGAGACCAATTGGGTTAGAAAGAGGACTCGACAAGCTTTCCAACACTTCGAACCATGCCTAAATCCGAGTTCGGGAGTGTCTGGAGCGCCCCCGCGAAGTTCAGTGTGCTGAGCTGTCTCGGAATACTGCGCGGCATTCCAGAAACGCCACGCGGCATTTAAAAACGCTGCACGGCATTTCAGAAAATTCCAAAAAATTGCTCCACCGCACGGGATTTCAATATGCAGCACAGCATTTCTCTTTAAGCCGCATGGCATTTCGGGAAAAAGTTTTGACAGGTGCAGAAAGTTGTCGGCCACGCCTGCAGGAGGAGCGTCTTGGCCATAAAATAAGTTTTATTCAGCCCAGAAGCCACCTCCCCTCTTTGTAGTAATCATCCTTGGCTCTCTTGCCTATAAATACACCCCCCCTCTAGTTGAGAAGCACCCCTTCAACTCCAAGTAAAGTTATTCTGCCATTTTCTAGACTCTCACTCTCTCTCTCTAAAAATACCCCATTGATTCTCTCTCTACAACTCCTTACACCCATCAACACTATACACGCCTCTTTCTCTCTCTACATCAACCCACAAGCTAGTCTATTACAAAATCAATCTCATATTGATTTCTCTCTCTCTCTCTACACTCTTTTGCTCACAAGTCTCTCAAAACTCAATCCAAATCAACCTTCACTCTTCATCTTCAAGCACATCCAAGCTTCAATCAAAAGGTATAAATCAAGTTTCCTTGGGCTAAATCACATTTAGCTTTGAGGGGAGCCGATCGAAGCCCTTCTCGGTCTTTCTATACCGAGTTTGGGTCTCAAACGAGCTTTATATTCAAAATCACAAAAAAAAGTCACTGTACTGGACACACCATGCCACGCGGCGCTTTGGTGCGTCGCACGGCATAGTGTGTTCAGGTGCGCGGTGTTTCATTAGCTATTGTTTTCTTGTCTGAGCTGTCTGGATCATGGCCATCATTCATCGGGCCTATTTTTGTTGTTGAGATACTTACATCAGTATTTTCGGAATAAGACCATATCTACAAGCCATGTTTTATTTCATAAATAAGATTTCTTAGATCATCTTGGGTGATCAAACGTAACAAAAGTTGTTTTGTGTTCATGGCTTGAAGGAATGGTACTGTCCCGAGGTCGGGTGACGTTTTGGATGCTGATGACAGTTTGATAACAGGAAAGGTCCCCCGCACGGCATACTATAAAGCCGTGCGTGACATTACAGAATGCCGTGTAGGAGTTGGCCGTGGTCTAGACAGTTTGTTGATGTAACTTTTCCTTTTTTTTTTAATTATTGCATCATTCTTATCATTTCTGTACAGTTTGCACCACAAGCACGCCAATGTGTTATATTTAATCCCGTGCCCCTTTCCCGTACATGTTTTAAAGTTCAGTTTTTCAAATGATATTAAATCCCCTATTTAAAATGCTTAGTAGAGACCGGTCTTTACCGGGCGAGCGGGGTGCTTTTTCAACAAAACCTTCCCCGCTCGTAACGTGGCTCCCGAATCCAAAGTCTCAACATTTTCGCTAGATCAAAAGCCTCTTTCTTTCAAACAAACTCTCGTTTTCTCTGATCATCCATCTCAAAAATCCGGGTGGCGACTCTTCGATCGCGCGCCGGGCTCGGGAGCCCACAGTGGCGACTCTGCTGGAGACTTTTATTCAATGCATTACTTGGCTTTTTTTTTTTTTTTAAAAAGAATAAAAAAGTATTGAATAATCAAGAGGGCCAAGCTTGAAAGACATTTTTCTTGGGGGATTTAAAATCATTTGAAAATCTTAACTTTTTTTTTTTTACACTTTGCATCGCACAAGCCGCACTAGCGTGTTCTGGCTACCTTGCCCGGTTTACCGGTGACAAGCTCTCCCGGAACGCCTAGCAACCCTCGACTATGATGGGCCATCGTGCTGTTCGACCATTGTCTTGCAATACACTTGACATGGGGTAGTACATCTTGGCTCTAGTCCGGGGAACCCTTCTGAGACCAAAACCAGCCTTTGCACTTGTACATAACCGTAGAACCTTCCCAACTAGGACATGAGCCTATGGTTAGGACTTATGTGTTATACCCTGCTTACGTGCTGCATATATCTTGCTCGCATGACATATCTCATCATCATGCTACATTGCACATGTATTGCTTGACCGTTAGAGTAGTTCTAGGACTTCTCTCTCCCTCCCACGTTTTTAAAAAAAATAAAAAATAAAAAATAGGAAGGTTGCTAACATCCGATGAAGAGTCGTGCCCCATGGGACGCACGTTGCTTAATACTAATTAGTCCTTAAAATGACGCATTTGGGGGAAATCAATTCTTACTAAGTCTTCGATACATTTTTCGATCAAGGGTTCAAAAAAATATATATATGAAGAAATGACTAAAGTAATAATGCTGTGATACTTACACCGTCAAGGCTAATAGCGTCATGTCGCTCTCGCCACCTCGTCATAATACCGCGTCATTTTTACCACGTCATTTCAAAAACGGAAATTGAACCTTGAAAAAAAAAATGAAGACTTAGTTTGTTTTGACTTCTCCTAAGCTTCGTTGTTTATAAAGGATACATTATCAAAAGAAACTATGAGGATCGAGGCAACTTTTTTAAAACCGTTTTCTGTGAGTCTAGGAGACTTAAAATCTGTGGAGTTTGAGATACCTCCGGTGTTCGCCGTGCCCGAACGGCCCCTCTGGTCTAGATCTAGTCTTAGGGTGTGCTTGTATCTAGGTTTCGGCAACCTCATTGCTTTGTCTCGGATGGTCAAGATAAGGAGATTGGCTCTGATTCCGAAGCATTCGGAATTTAACCTGCCTGACACGACTTACCCGTGGTTGCTGAAACCCTTGGTACAATCATATCCTAAGTGAGATTTGGAGCTGAGGTAGGTCTTAGGATGTAGACGACACCAACGACATTGCATGGGCATGATTCTCGGGCAGAATTTGAGCCACCTTTTTGCTTTACTGTCAGTTCTGAAACATTTGTCGCACAAGAAGAAGGGCTTCACCCAATTCGAACCGTCCATAAAGAGAAGCTTAGTCGCCAGTGGTGATATCTGAAATGGTGGGTCAAAGGAATGAAATAGGGGAAATCAGGCAGGCAATGGTTGACCTAGAAGATCAACTCAGGCAGTCAATTACAAACATAGATGGTCAGCTCAAGTCAGTCGTCGCCGATGTACAAAAGAACATGACCATGATGTTCGAATCAATGCAAGAAATCAGTGACCGCCTACCAGCCAAATCTACTCCGAATCCAGAATCATCGCTCGCCAGGGATATGCCAATCGCTGACCCCCAAGTGGCAGAATTGATTGCCAAAATCGACAAACTCAAGGAATCTATCCTCGAAACAAAAAGGATGGGGAGGGGTGAAATAGACATGGATCGTTTAAGTCTGTTTCCCAATGCAAAACTGCCTGAGAAGTTCAAAGGGATGGACTTTGCCAAATTCGATGGGACTACTGATCCAAAGGCCCACCTGTTAGGGTATGTTGGGTCCCTTTCCATGCGAGGGGTTGAAAAAGATGCCATGGCTCAATTGTTCCATGAGTCACTTATTGGCCCGGCTCTACAATGGTTCCTTTCCTTGGCACCCTCGAAGAAAAAGACGTGGGAGGACATTGGAATGGCTTTTGTGTCCCAATACGACTTCAACGTTGAGCTGAAAATGACCACCCGAGAACTTGAAAACACCAAAATGGGCGAAAATGAGAGTTTCGCTGACTATGTAAAAAGGTGGAGAGCCAAAGCTGCTCAAATGCACAATAAGCCAGACCTAAAAAAGCAGATGCGTATCATCACTAAAAACCTGCCCAATGCCTTTGCCCCATACATGGTTTTGTGGCAATCGTCTCCCGATTTTGAGACCTTCTACAATTCTGGTTTGGCTGTTGAAGAAGCCCTTAGGGATGGTACCCTCGAGAAGAAAGAACCGACCTTAAAAGACAAGGGACTCCATCCCGGCAATGGCGAAGTCCTTTTCGGAAACAGCAATACCTTCCACGTCGGGAACTCCTCAAAAGCCAAACCCCCCGAAATAAACCAGATAGCTGATAAACCAACTCGCACTTTCACCCAATTCAGCACACCCCTATCCACACTTTATGAACAACTCCTCAAAGCCGGTCTCATCAAGCCGCTCCTCCCAACTCCTTTACCCCAAAAGCTTCCAGCCTACCACGACCCAAATGCCTTCTGTGACTTTCACCAAATGCCCGGCCATGTTACCGATAAGTGTCACCGTCTCCGTCACAAAATTCAAGACCTTATCGATAGCGAAACCATCCTTCCACCACCAAAGGAATCAAAAACCTTGTCAAACCACCACATCAACACTAGCTCCATTATATTTGACCCCACTCACTATATCATCCCTGCTCACCTGCCCAAACCAATTGTACCCATTCCCAATGAATCCAGTATTTCAGTTTTGGAATTTGAATCGACAACGGAGCAAACAGAACTTAAAGAATTGAGGAAGGCTGTAGAGGAAATGGGCCAGAAAATAAATATGCAAATGATCCAAATAGGGGCTTTAACACAAAAGATGGATAGTCTCCTCGCCTTCATAGTCTCGGATCCAAATCTAAAGCAAAATGCTAAGGAAGACATGGATGAAGGGCATTTACCCCCAAAGATGAAGCTCTTCGAAATGTTCAAAGGCCTAGCTGAAGCAAGTAAGGCCTACAATACAAGCAAAGATTCTGGTACCATAATGAACCCTCAACTCAGTCGCAGAACCAAACGAAGGGCCTTCTCCCATTTCTCTGAACCTCAATCAATGGTTTATGGGGAGTTCCTCAAAGCTGGCCTGATTAAGCCACTCCCTCCAGCTCCTCTACCTCAAAAGCTCTCAGCATCCTGTGGGCTCCCGCGCCCGTTGGTGCGATTTATGACAGAGTCGCCACCCGAATTTTTGAGATGGATGATCCGAGAAACCGAGGGGGTTTTGTTTGAAGGAAAAAAAGGGCTTTTTGGTCTAGCGAAACTGTTTGAGATTTTGGATCCGGGAGCCAGGTTACGAACGGGGAAGGTTTTGTTGAAAAGCACCCCGCTCGCCCGGTGAAAACCGGTCTCTACTAAGCATTTTAAATGGGGGGATTAATACGATTCGGAAAACCTTAAAAACACATAAAGGGGAAAGGGTAACAAGATAAATAATAACACGTTGCCGTGCTAGTGGTGCATGCTGTACAGAGATGATAAAGATGTCATAGCGATGATATAAACAGGAAAGATATAGAAATGAACTGTCTGAATCACTGCCCTCCGTCAGACGGCATATCGGCTTATAGTGCCCGGCTTACCAATATGCCGTGCGTGGTTCCGATCCCGATACCAAACTTTTATAGTTTTGTAAAGCTTCGCACGGTGTACCATTACATCGCACGGTTTTATTTTAAAGCTTCAGACAACTCACAGCCGTCAGATCATCTTAGATCTGCACCATTCTTTCAAACCATGAAGGGAAAACCATTTTTGATACGTTTGCTTGTTTTGAAAAGATCTATGGAGTTTTAAAACATGGCTTGTAGAAATGGTCTCATTCTGAGACAGCTTTTGGTATACAGAAGAGACCCAAAAACGGACGATCGCGATCCAGACAGTTTGATCAAGAAAACAGTATTCTTTCGAAATGCCGTGCGTATTAGTCTACTACGCCGTGCGATGCTCTAAAGAGCCGCGCGGCGTAGCACACCTACGTACAGAACTCTGGTTTTGTTTTGTAAAAGAGGTTTTGGGTCAGATCTCAACCAAAAGGGTCAAGCCTGAAAACAGAAAGGTCCCCTTAGGGCCAGGAGAGAGCCTAGCCCAAGGAAACTTGGTTTCTACCTTGGATCTGGAGCTTGAATGAGCTTTGATGAAGGAGGATGGACATCGGAAGGTGAAAAAAGAAAGTAGAAGTGTGGATGTGTGTAATAGATGGGTATATTGGGTAGTTGGGACCTCAAAGTTAGTAAGGGACTAACTTCAATGGTGGAGGACAAAAATGGAGTAAAAGGCCTAGAGAATGTCTTTTAAGAACAACATTCTCAAGGCTTGGAAATGGGAAAGTGGGTGTGAAAGCAAGAAGAGAGAGAAAGGGTATAATGGTGATCAAGGGCCCTTTTCCCTTGAGTGGAGGGGTGTATTTATAGGCAAGAGCCTTGGATTTTGAATTTCAAAAGTTGGAGGTATTTTCTGGGTGGGCCAGAAGTGTGCTTTTGGCGGAGCTGTATTGCAGCTGTGGCTCAAATGGGCATGGCCGACAGCTTTCTGAGCCAGTCAGAACTTTATCCAAAATGCCGTGCGGTTAACCTCATGATTGCGTGCGGCGTATTAAATTTCGATACGCCGTGCGGTTTAGAAATGTCACGCGCGGTCCTTCAGGCTCGGTCCAGGGCTTTTTGGGTTTTTGGGCTTTTCTGAGTTTTGCTGGGCTGATGATTGTTTTGGGCTGTGGATGTTGGAGGAATACTTCATTCAAGCTCGCAAAAGGCTTTGTTTCCTTTATTTTATCATCGGGGTGGTCAAAGACCCTTCGAGGTCCGGATTGGGGTGTCTACAGTAGTCCCTCTTTAACGTAACTCGGATACCATTATTTTGATACGAGTGACGCTTAAAGAATAGGCATCCCGATCCGTTTGCTCTAAAGTCTTTGAACAGAAACAAAACAAAATGCTTGAAAAATGCAAGTAAATGATGATGGTGGTCGCGTTCGCGGAACTGCCTACGTACCCCGTTTGTAGGGATCAGACCAACGTAGTTCAATTGGGACAATGCAATCGTAGCAAACAATGCAAAAAATTCGAAGTAAGCCCTTTTGAAAATTCGAGACGAGCCTTCGGGAGGCGAAACTTGATTTGAGACTGGTTTGAATTTGAGACTTGATTTGAGACGAGCCTTCGGGAGGCAAATTTTTGAAATTGATTTGAGATTTGAGACTTGAGACTTGAGACTTGATTTGAGACGGGCCTTCGGGAGGCGAATTTTGAAATTGATTTAAGACTTGAATTGAGACTTGAGACTTGATTTGAGACGAGCCTTCGGGAGGCGAATTTTGAAATTGATTGGAGACTTGAATTGAGACATAAGACTTGAATTGAGACTAGCCTTCGGGAGGCGAATTTTGAAATTGATTTGAGACTTGAATTGAGACTTGAGACTTGAATTGAGACGAGCCTTCGGGAGGCGAATTTTGAAATTGATTTGAGACTTGAATTGAGACTTGATTTGAGACGAGCCTTCGGGAGGCGAATTTTGAAATTGATTTGAGACTAGGAACGTGAATCTAGAAAATACTGCGAGCAAATGTGAACACGACCAGTCCTCGGGGGACGGGGAAATTTTGCGAGTCCCGGGGGACTAGGATCAAATAATCCTATCATTAATGCACGCTATTCCAAAGGATTTCTGCTGCAAAAATGGCTGGAGCTTTTGGGTTTCCGAGATGATTTTGGTGGCTAGGGTGCTCAAATTCTGAGAATACACATTTATTCCTCTGAAGCCATAATGCCGTGCGGGCGTTCTATGTGGCGCGCGGCATTTCATTTTTTCATGCACCTCTTCGATTTTTGAGATCAGTTGGCTGGTTTAAGGGTGCCCATTAATACAGGCGTGCCCTTTCGTCAGTCAGGACTTCTTTTTAAAGAGATGGTGATGCCTCATTCTATGCACCATCAACAAAACACTTCAAGTCTCTCTACATTCCTATCAACTTTCAATTCCAGTTTACGGTAATGGCGGGCAACAACCTGGCAGCACGAGTAGAGTCTCTGGAGGTGGAGATGGGTTTTTACCGAGAGGAGATTGAGCAACTGAACCGTCAGATTGCGAGGCTGATATCAACGATCTGCACTCTTCGTCGCGCGGTGTCCAACCTTCAGGACTTCGCTTTTGATCAGATGGATAGCAAACATGACCCGGAGTACGCGCCGGGGCGTGATTCGGATGGGACTGCAGAGGACTCGGAGCGGAATCCGAATGGCTCGGATGACCATTCCAGCGAAGGGGACGATACGTCTGGCGGAGGGAGCGACTGAAGCTGAGGATTTGAAGAAGAAGAAAGGGGGGGCAGTAGGGATTTTTTTCTGTTTTGATTTCCTCTTTTCTTTTTCTTTTTCTTTTTTGAACAATGTAATGCAAATCCCGGGGATTTCCTTGGGTTTGATGAAATGAAAAGTCCCTTCCTTGTCATCGCTCGTTTACTTTTTCATTACTCATACTGTTCATGAACGAGACTGAATGTGAATGCCATGGCCAGAAGACTGCTCTCAGAATCTGAACTGTCGAAATAACCCAATATGCCGTGCGCAGCATGGGTAATGCCGTGCGTCGTGGTAACCCGAGAATTCTCATCCAGTTAAGCCGTTATGCCGCGCGCTTCTATCCAGTATGCCGTGCGGCGCAACTTTCTTCAAACCCGGTCCACTTAAAGTCCAGACGAACCGGTTCAGAGGATATACACATATATATACGGGGCGTACACAGTACGCCCCGATCGTTTCGAATTTCCCTCCTCTCTCTCTCTCCTGTCTCTCTCTGGTCTCTCTTTCTCTCGTCTCTCTCTCCCTCTCGATCATCTCTCTCTCTCTGTCTCTCTTTCTCTCTCGCTGTCTCTCTCTCTCTCTCATGGATAGCACTGATATACCCGGGGGTGATCACCCCCCGCGGGTCGAGGTTGTACTGGCCACGGTGGCCCCGGGGAGCGGCGTGGCAGCCGAGGTGGGGCCGGAGACCGTGGGGGTCTCGGCCCCGGCGGCATTGGCCGAGGAGGCTTTGGCCTCGGCTGCCGCGGTGGTTGGTAGTGACGACGGTGACCGTGGCAGCGGGGTGTTGGCCGGGTATGGCCAGGAGACAGGGACTCCGAGTGCAGTGGAGCCTAGGGGTGAGGAGGAGGTTACAGAGACTCACGGTGGTGACAGGCCTGACGGAGCGGAGGTGGTGGCAGAGGCCTCCCCTGTGAGAGAGCCTCGGACTGACCTGGGGAAGGGTCCCGTTGTTGAGGAGGAGTTGGTGGAGGAGAGGGAGACGCCGGCCATGTTTGTTGGCAGTGGCGAGGGTGCAGGGTCGTCGCGGCCCATTGGTTTAGGCAACTACCTTGAGGAGGCATCCCTTGAGGACTTGGTTGAGACCTTACGGGGGGTGCCTGGACTGGCTGCGGCTTTACTTGAGGCTCAGGAGAGGGTGCTCCAGGTTGAGCTTGAGACGGGGGCCGTTGGAGGGCCACAGGGAGCAGAGGAGGAGGCTGCCGGAGGTGGGACAGGCCCTCGGAGGAGTGTTGTGGAGGAGGCGGCAGTGGCCCTGAAGGGGCGTGGACCTTACGAGGTGGAGTCTTACGTGCCTTTTCAGCACGTAGTGGTTCCTACACTTTTGGACGCCTACAGGCCGGCGCGGCCCACGTACGACGAGGCTCTGGTCTTGAGGGACCCACAGCAGCACCTTTCTTTGCGCCGAGACGAGGTATACCTTAAACACTTGCATTTCAAATTCCAATGTATCGTACTTTCATTTCTTTATCTGAATGCTGTATTTGCTTTGAATAGTATACCTGTTTACTGAATGTTATCAACTTATTGCAACAGGCGATCACCATCTCGTGCTACGGTGGTGCGGCTGACGTGCCGACGTTCTGGGAGAGACTCCCTGAGGCTGTGAGGGAGATCGTGAGGCAGGCGGGTTTTGGGGAGTTTGTGAGCGTGCTGATGAGGGCGAGCAACGATCGCCAGGTGGTGAGGGCGCTGGCTGAGAGGTGGTGGGACACTACGAACACGTTCCACTTCCTTTTTGGCGAGCTGACGGTGACGCCGCTGGACTTTGCGGCGATCACTGGTCTGAGGGTCGGGGGTGACCCTATCCCCTACGACGCTGTTACAGGGAGGAGTGCGGTGCCCCAGCGGGAGACACTGGGGTACGTGCTGAGGGCGGAGAGTGAGGATGCCCAGTACGCTCAGCTGTTGGGGTTTTGGACGGAGGAGCTCCCGACTGACAGGGTGCAGGAGGAGCAGATGGCGCGGTGCTTTCTGTTGTACTTGCTCGGTGCGTCCCTGTTTCCCTACAGGCGCAACCGGGTACACCTTTCACTCCTACCGGCCTTGAGGGACGTCGGGGAGATAGCCCATTTTGACTGGGGTGGTGCAGCTTTGGGGGCGTGCTACGCCTTCATGGGGTCTCTTTCCCGAGGAGCGGGGAAGAGCCTCGGCGGTTACTGGAGGGTCTGGGAGGTATATTTCGAACTTCTCTTGCATTCCATTTGTCTTTCTATTCACTTATTGCGTATCCTGTACTAATCCTTGATGTTTGATTCTGCAGCTGTGGACGTACAAGGTACTGGATATGTACCCTCCCGAGACCTCCTGTCCTAGCGACACAGTGCTTCCCCGGGCCCTGCGCTGGTCCAAGGAGTTCCGGGGAGTGAAGAAGGGGAAGGGCGACCTGAATGCCTATCGCCTCTTCTTAGACGAGCTTCGTCCTGACCGGGTATGATCATATCTCGCATGCTTTCGTTTGTTTGATAGTTCTTATTCGAATCTCATGCTGATATCGTTCATTTTTTATTGCAGGTTCGCTGGCGTGTGTGGGACTGCTGCGAGCTTCCTTTCCTGGTGCGGAGCAGGGAGGTGACGAGGGGGAGAGTACTGCTCGAGTCCCCGGCTGGCAGTGGTACCTGGGTGACCGGGTGTCACGTCAGTCGTTGAGGTTGGACGCTTTTAGAGTCCCTGGTCTCCTTCCTGCTCTGGTGCAGCGGACGAGCTTGTACACCAGGGGAGAGGTTGAGCGGTTTGTACGACCGGACCTTGAGCTGGAGCCGCTCTTCCAGGCGGGCGTGGACTACTCTGAGTACCGGGCTCGATACTTGATGCCGAGTTTCGGGGTACGGGCTGCTGCTCGGGAGGCGACGCTTCGAGCGTCAGGTGGTGCAGGCGGTAGAGGCGGACGAGGACGGAGAGGAGGGAGAGGCAGAGGACGCGAGGGTAGCGTTGGAGGTCGAGGTGACGGCGCAGGTCCGGGCAGGGCCAGCTTGCCTCGACTCTCCTGGACCGTGGACGTGATGACTGCCCAGGGGGTTTCTGGTGTAGTGGTGGTGCCGCGTCCCACGGTCGCAGCTCCGGAGTTTCTTGCTCAGGTATAACTTGCACTCTCTCGCCCATTCGCACTTACTTGTTAGTATCACTGTACGTTCTAAACAATTGACCTATTGTGCAGGCGACTCTGGAGTACGTGAGAGAGATGGCCGAGGCCATGATGGGCCTGGAGCAGCTGGTGAGGCAGTACGCCATGGGGCGTACCCCAGAGGTGCTTCCTCATGCTGGTGGGACCATGGTAAAGCTTTCGAACCCTTTGCTTTTATTTCCTATTGCTTATTTCATGATTACAATGCAAATGATGAATACCATGTTATTGCAGGCTGGAGGAGGGGCTTCGCGTGGGCTGCGCAGGAAGTCTCTCCGCATGCAGGCGCCACAGGCTTCCTCTGCAGGTTCGCGGGAGGAGCCTCCGTCGAAGAGGCAACGGCTTTCTGGGGGTACAGAGGACGAGCCAGTCGACGTCTCTGACGAGACTGAGGAGCCGACGGACGTTGACCTCTCGGACACCTTGGGGAGTACAGTGCCTAGGGCGTCCGGTACTCAGGAGGTGGCCAGTTCTCAGGCAGAGGAGGCCTCTGGGGAGGACAGCGAGGAGGGTGAGGACGACGACGAGGATGAGGACTAGAGTAGAGTCCCCTTTTATTTTGCTTTTTGACTGGAGCCTGCGTGCTTCTTTTGGAAGGGTGCCTGTTTACCCTCAGTAGATAGGATTTTGAGGCTTGCACGCCTTTTGGTACTTCGACTCATGGATATCTCGGAGATTATATATAGAGAAGCTTATTTCTTTCAGTGTTTATGTCATTCAACTTCCTTTATTGTCATTTGTCTAAGAAAGATTTGAATAACAGAAACACTAACCAATGCATGCGACTAGTCCTTTGAGCCATAATCTGAAGCGAACATTGAGTTTTATGATGAGCAGTATGTTAGGGCAAAGATTTATTGACATTGGAATAGAAATCAAAGAAGTTATAATGAATAATTCTGAAAAACTGATCCCTTTGTACAAGACTTTACGAAACTACCCCTGTTGCGGACTCTTGTTCATCAATAATGACCCTGGATACTTGACACGTGACTATGGAACTCAAACTCTTACTTGGAAACTGAAAACTTCTTGAAAATATGCCTAGAAAGCAAGAAAACCTTGACTTTTGAGGGTGACATTCTCAGATTTCGACATTGACCGTGAAACGGAACCTGGACCAGGTCACCATTGGTCATTATGACCTGTAGGACCCGAAAGACCAACTTGAAACGGCTTGAAGCGGACCTTGTCATGACTTGGGAAATGGGTTTTATTGACTTTTTGGTGCCTTCACGTCGAATTTTGAGAGTTGACTCGAAGTGGGGCTCCCCTGAAGTCCCAAATACCCATTGAGACATGTTCTGAGGGTTGGTGATGCTTGCGAGTGCCTCGAAATGGTTTCTAACCTCTGCTGTCAAAGTCTGCAGAAATGCAGACTTAATATGCCGTGCGGGGCTACAAAGCGCCGTGCGGGGCTTCCTCTGTTTCCACGGCGTATCCGTGTTATGCCGCGGTTTTCTCCTGGTCTTGGTATGCCGTGCGCTACCTTTTTACACCGCGCGGCACTTTTTTCCTGACATCCTGCCATTTGCTGCTTCCCAAGGCAGATTGCACGAGGTTTAAAGTTTGACCTGTCCTATATCATATCCGTGCCAATGCATGTCTGCTTTGTTCTTTTTAGAGCATGACCAAGCTTTTCCCTATGCAAGATTTATGGAAAATCTACACTTTTTTGGAACCCAAGACTCTTTTGAAAGTTGAAGTTGTCTCCTCTATCCTTCTATAAATTCAGGCCTTAGGTCTCATATTAACCATATCTTTCTTCCTCAAATCTTCATCTTCTCCTAATGGCTCTTTCTCTCACCGGTTCGCTACGGCCATGGTTGATTTCCATGGAAGGGGTCGATTGGCTCAACTTTCGGGCGCATGGTCTCTACTCTATGAGATACCTTCGTAACATCCGCCTTCGCCCTGAGCTCCTAAAGGCTGCCATAAGTCTTTGGGATCCGGAGGTGCATGTATTCCGCTTTGGTGGACAAGAGCTTTGCCCAACAATTGAGGAGTTTAGCGCCTATCTTGGCGGTTTCGGCTCTGGAGATGTCATTGTCCCTCCGGTGCGCGAGAACATGTCCAAAGTTCTTGCTGCCTCTCTTGGCTTGAATGACGGTGTTGCTCGTTACTTGGTTAGCAATGGTCATCTCAACGTGATGCGACTTATTGAGATGTTCTCTCCTCTTGGCAACTTAGCGGACGTAACCTACCATTCTCGGCGCATGACCGCTCTTTGTATGTGCTTGCTTGCCGCTTACTTCTTGGTTCCCTCCACTGGTCGTGCTAGCTCGGCATTGGTCAGTATTGCAGTGCAAATTGGAGCTCGGAAGGATGTGATTCCAATGGTATTGGCTGAGACACTGATGGGTTTAGACAGGGTTCGTTCTGGAGAGACTGAGACTTTTGGAGGCAGCCCCCTTCTCTTGCAGGTTAGTTTTCGTCTCATCTTCCCTCTTTTCAGCTCTTCCTATTTTCTTTAATGCTGGGCTTGGGTTTCTATGGTTTCTTACTTGTTTTCTCTCTTTGGCAGATTTGGCTGTGCGACAAGGTGAACATACTGACTCTCCCTCCTGGCAACTTGGCATACGGGGCTAGGTTACTTTCCTCTCGGTGCTTTGAATTTGCGGACAGGCGAGTTTCCGAGTGGGTCACCTTCTTCAAGCGTCAACAGACTGAGACTATTTCTTGGAGAAGCTCTTAGCTTGATCTTCCGCCCATGACTGTGCATTATATGGGTTCCCAGTGGGTGGTTCTTCCCGGACTGGAGGCTTTTACCTTCTACATCCCCTATCGGATTCAGCGTCAGCTTGGTTTGAGACAGGAGGTTCCTGCAGAGATCTTGGTGGATGTAGTTATGCCTTTCTTCCGCCATTCGGTTCTTTGCAACTACCAGCGATTCTGGAGGTCTCGTGAGGTGACCGATGCTCATCCTTTCCCCTCTGTTGCAGTGTGTGGGAGTTACAGGAAATGGCTCAGGAGGGACATTGCTGCGAGGGCGGGTGCCCAAGGAAACTGACTCGATCTTACTACCCTGATTATCGAATAAATCGTGGGCCTCCTTTTATTGTATTGCCTTTTTATTTTCGAAGATCATGCTCAGCCTTATGTATTAGAAGCAGTTATCTTAATAAAGTGAGTTATAGAGGGTCTCTCCCCTCTCTGATTCTGCCTTTCTGGATTCTGTCAACCTGGGTTTTTGTTTTGATTGATCGTGACCGAGTTTCATAGTGAGACTGCCTACATATCCTTTTGATAAAGGAATCAGGTCATGACGTAGTTCAAGGATAGGGTTCGCTCTGGTTTTGGCACTCTCCTTTTGCGCTCTAATTTTTGCCTAGTACCGCCCTTTCGGGTTTTCGGCCTAGCGAGCTTGTTCATTGTATGCCTTATTTTTTTTTTTTGCCTAAGATGCCCTTGCGGGTTTTCATCCTGGCAGGCCTTTTGCTCTAATTTTTGCCTGGAACTGACTGCCCTTGCAGTTTTCAGCCCAGCGAGCTTCTCTCAGGGGTAGTAGCGCTTGAGTTGATCCAGGTTGACTAGAGTTGAGAATTCGTTTCCGTCCAGATCGATGAGTTGCGTAGCTCCTCCAGATAGGATAGTCTTGATAATATACGGGCCAGACCATTTTGGTCGGAACTTTCCTCGTGGATCATAGATTGGTGCTCGTATCTCCTTCAGAATCATGTCGCCTTCTGCAAGGTCCCTGGGCTTCACTTTCTTATTGAATGCACGTGCAATTCTCCTTTGATATCCTTGAATGTGGTAAAGTGCCCTTAAACGACGTTCATCAAACAACATAAGTTCTTCAAACCGGTTGCTCAACCAATCTGCCTCTTGTACATCGCATTTGATCATAGTCCGGAGGGATGGAACCTCTAATTCTATGGGAAGTACGGCCTCCATGCCATAAACCAAAGAGTACGGAGTTGCCCCTGTTGGCGTATGTACAGACGTACGGTATCCCCATAATGCCAAAGGTAGTCGTTCGTGCCAATCCCTTGCAGATTGAATGATCTTCTCCAAGATGGTTTTGATTGTTTTGTTGGCTGCCTCCACGACCCCATTGGTCTGCAGTCGATAGGTTGTTGACTTGTGTACTTGGATCTGGAATTCCTCCAAGACTTCCCTTGCTCGGCCTTTGAAATGCACCCCATTGTCGGACACGAATGCTTGTGGGACCCCATACCGATAAATAACGTTTTGCTTGATAAAGTGCGCGACTTGAACCATGGTCAGGGTTGCATATGAGGCTGCTTCTACCCATTTCGTGAAGTAATCGATAGCCACCAGGATGAACTTGTGGCCGTTAGAAGCCGTTGGCACAATCCTTCCGATGACATCAATACCCCACGTCGAGAAAGGCCATGGCGAGGTTGTTTGCTGCAACTCATGTGGTGGGACATGCGTGAGGTTAGCATGAATTTGGCACTTATGGCAACGTCGTACATATTCCACACATTCCGTCTCCATGGTGGACCAGAAGTAGCCTTGTCTTAAAACCTTTTTGGCGAGCATCATGCCGTTCATGTGAGGACCGCATACTCCTTCGTGGACTTCCTTCATCACCCTTTTTGCCTCCTCACCATGAATACACAGCTTGTGGGTTCCACAGTGAGACCTTCGATATAGATTTCCTCCACAAATGATGTACTGGGCCGCCATTCTCCGAAGGGCGATCCTGTCCTTCTTGCTTGCTTCAGAGGGGTACTCTCCTCTTTCCACGAATCTCCAGATATCGTAAAACCAAGAGTGACCGTCTTCGGGCTCGTTGATGGCCATGACATGTTGGTAAACTGGGGTATCCCTTTGCTCGATCATAATTGGCCTTAGTTTCACACCGACAGGGATTTCGACCATGGAAGCTAATGTTGCCAAGGCATCAGCGAACTGATTCCTGAGTCTCGGGATATGGGTGAAAGTTACTTTGTTAAAATGGGGAATGAGATCTTCGAGATCTTGATGGTACGGCTTTAACTTCTCTTCCCTGACTTTCCAATCACCGTTTGCTTGAGAGACGACCAGGTTGGAATCTCCCACGACTTCCAATTTTTCTACACCGATTTCAATGGCTGCTTCCATGCCGACAATGCAAGCTTCGTATTCCGCTTGATTGTTGGTGACTTCGAAGTTGAGTTTTAATGCAAGCGGGATATGCGACCCATCTGGTGAAATTAGCAGCACACCAATTCCGAATCCTCTCTGATTGGCTGCTCCGTCAAAATACAACTGCCACACGTCCTCAACTATGGTCAATATGCCTTCATCCGGGAACTCAAATTCGGCATCTTCTTTTCCTTCGACTGGGCAGTCGGCCAAAAATTCAGCAACAGCTCTTCCTTTTACCGACTTTCTGCTGACGTACTTTAATTCAAATTCTGCCAGCATTAATAGCCATCGTGCCATTCTTCCTGTGAGTGCTGGCTTTTCGAACAAGTACTTCAGAGGATCCATTCGGGATATCAATCTCACCGAATAGGCCAGCATGTAATGTCTTAACTTTCTGGAAGCCCAAACAAGTGCCCAGCATGTATTTTCTAATGGAGTATAGCGTTCTTCAGACCCAACCATCTTTTTGCTGAGGTAATAGACAGCCCTTTCAACCCCATCGTCTCCTTCCTGTGCCAGCATGCACCCCATGGAAGATGGAGTGACTGACAGGTATAGGATCAAAGGTCTTCCTGGTTCCGGGCATTAAAACTAGTGGATTCCTTAGATAGGCTTTGATGGCCTCGAAAGCTTGCTGACATTTGTCATTCCATGCAAATGGTGTTCCTTTCTTGAGCAAACGGAATATGGGTTCGCATGTTGAAGTCAGTTTTGCGATAAACCGGCTGATGAACTGTATTTTGCCAAGGAAACTCCTCACGTCTTTCTCTGTCCGTGGTGGCTCCATTTCCAGAATGGCCTTAATCTTTGATGGATCAATTTCGATGCCACGAGTGGTGATCATGTATCCGAGCATTTTCCCGATGGTGACTCCGAACGTACATTTAGCAGGGTTGAGGCGAATCCTGTACTTCCTTATCCTTTCGAAGAACTTTCTCAATGCGGGTAAGTGACCTTCTCGCTCTTTCGCCTTAACGATCATGTCGTCAACGTAAACCTCCACCTCTCTACGGATCATATCATGCAACAAGGTTATAGCAGCTCGTTGATTAGTGGAACCTGCATTTTTCAGCCCGAAAGGCATGACCCGATAGCAATAGGTTCCCCACTCGGTAATGAACGAGGTCTTCTCTCGGTCTTCTGGGGCCATGAGAATCTGGTTATATCCTGAGAAGCCGTCCATGAAGGAAAGTAAGGCTTGTCCCGCGGTGTTATCAACTAGCACGTCAATGTGGGTCAGAGGGAAGTCATCCTTGGGGCTAGCTTTGTTTAAGTCCCTGAAGTCCACACAGACCCTGATTTTGCCATCC
The DNA here is from genome assembly GCA_018127125.1 of Rhododendron griersonianum. Taxonomy (NCBI): domain Eukaryota; kingdom Viridiplantae; phylum Streptophyta; class Magnoliopsida; order Ericales; family Ericaceae; genus Rhododendron; species Rhododendron griersonianum. Next base: position 24,622,534 of record CM030796.1, on the reverse strand, counting down.
TTCTTTGGGACGGGAACGATGTTAGCAACCCACTGAGGGTATTTAGTTACCATTAAGAACCCAGCATTGATTTGTTTAGTTACTTCCTCTTTTATTCTGAGCACCCAGTCGGGCCTCATGCGTCTCAGTTTTTGTTTTACTAGTTTCGCGTCAGGGTGAAGGGGAATCCGGTGTTCCACGATTTCAGGATCAATTCCGGGCATATCAGCGTGCGACCATGCAAAAACGTCTTCGAATTCTTTTAACAACTCCATAAGAGCCTGACGCTCTTCTTCTGACAGCGCGGAACCGATCTGGACCATTCGGGGATTCCCTTCATCCCTCAAATTTATTGAAACAACTTCTTCTTTTACAGGCTGAGCATGCCTTTCGTCTTCCCTTTCGATTAGGGACCGAATTTCTTCAGGGATTTCCCCCTCGAAATCGGTCTCTTCATCATTGGGGTCGACACAATTTATTTCAAAATCAGGGAAGTAAGCGGAATCAGATTCATTTATTTCATCATTAGCAGAGGTCTCGAGGGCACCGTACACACGGGTAGACTCAAACTCAAAATACAGACTCTGAGGAGTTGGGCCAAGAGGCACCGACTCGGACTCAACAGACTTAGAAGACTCAGAAGACTCAGATGACTCGGAAGACTCAGAAGACTCAAAGGGCTCAGCTTCAGATTCAGACTCATAACTGGTTGCGCTTGGTATGAAAGTCCAATTTTTATAATCCCCAGCGGCATCCATGATGAGTAAAGTTGGATCTTCGGGGGCCTCCTGCCCTAGCATCTGCACTTCCGCTTCCACGGCTATACCCAATGGTTCATCCTCCCTGAATAAGGTTGCTAGGCTACCCCCGGCAAGAGTTTCAACCCAGTCTGCCATCTTTGTTGGTTTGATTGCTGCTTCTAGTTCTTCGTCACTTTCAGGCCAGACATCATTGGCGAATATCTCAAATCCTGGTAGGAAGGTATTGGTTTCTTTGTCCCAAAATGGTTCTGGCTGCCCTTGATAAATCTGTTTTGCCTTTTCTTTGACAAAATAATCTTCCAGCCTGTCTCCTTTCTTCTCCCTCCTATCCTCGGAAGGGTGGTACCCCACACCTGTTATGCGGGTTAAAGTTCCTGGCTCTTCAAACTGTGCTGGCCCCTGAAGATTCTTTCCCAGCCCCAATCCTGACATGTAGGACATCTTCTTCATTATCTTTATGGCCACATTACTAACGACGAAGTCGTCATCAATCTTGACAGTGAAAACAGAATGAGAGGTGTCAAGAGAGAAACCGCCCAGAGCAACGTCCTCTTCCCCATGTTGTATCTCCAAAAGCGGGGCATTGTCTTCCACAGGAGCACGAATCCCAGAATCGCCGTGAATGGTGAGCATCCCAGTTTCTAGTCCCAGTCTAACTTTCTGGTGGAGCGTTGAAGGAATTGCCATGATGTCAGGTCGATGCATCCAAGGTCTACCCAGCAGTAGGTTGAAGGATGCGGGAATGTTTACCACATGGAACTCCACATCTGTTTGGTAGGGCCCAAAAGTCATAGGAAGCATGAGGGTGCCAGTCACATCCCGACGGGTGTTGTCATATGCCCGAACTTTGACTTCTGATGGAGAGAAATCACTATTTTTGTATCCCAGGCAATAAGCGACACGAAGTGGGCAGACATTGATTGCCGACCCGTTGTCAATGAGGATTACCGGTACCCATTTTCTGTGGCATTTCAGAGTGATATGGAGTGGCCGATTGTGATCAGTTCCATCAGCGGGCAAATCTCGATCAGTGAAGGAGATAGCATGCTTGACGGGTATGGTTTTGATGAGTGCCACAAGTTCGTCAGGTGTTATGGCGGAAAGGACTTTTAGGTGAGAGAGAGCGTGGATGAATCCTTCCACTACAAGAAAATTGAGATCTCCCAACGGTTTTGTTAGCAACGGTTCAAAAAACCGTTGGCAGAAATTGGGTTTAGCAACGGTTTTTAAAGCGTTACTATAACCGGGTATGCAGCAACGGTTTTCAATGAACCGTTACTATAGCCTCTCTCTATTGTCACGGTGTTTTATGGACCGTTACAATAGCCTAGCCCATTCCTTTTTCCCCCAAATTTTTTTCGCTTCGGCGCGAAATATTGCGCTCCAAAATTTCCCCCAAAATTAAATAAGTCCTAAACGGTGTCGTTCTCTCTCTCTCTCTAAACATTGTAAACATCGATCACTTCATTCCAAACCCTTCTCACAGTTCTCTCGTTCTCACCAAACACCACACCACGACCTGTCACAGATGATCGAAGATGAAGACGATTGGTGGGTTACGAGCTCCCTCCTTCCTAGCGTTGTAATCTCTCTCTCTCTAAACCCGATCTTCCAGACCCTTGTCACAGTTCTCTCGTTCTCTCACCAAACCCCACACCACGCACCTGTCGAAGACGATCGAAGACGAAGACGAAGACGACAGGTGGGTTACAATCGAGCTCCCTCCTTCCTAGCGTTGTAATCTCTCTCTCTCTCTCTCTCTCTCTCTCTCTCTCTCTTTGTTCCAGATTTTGAACCCTAAATACGATTTTTTTGAGAAATTGTTGGAAGGCGTTTATTTGATTACATGCATTTCTCTCTGCAAAAGGAAAGAATTGAATCCACAATTGATGATTCTACGCTCACCACACCACACCACACCACACATCCATCGACCTGGAATTCTAGGGGTTTTGTTTAATGAACCCCACACTGTCAAGCACCTGGCTGCTAAATTGATGATTCCTATCTTTTAAGTCTTCTACGTGGAGCATAACTTTCTGATACAAAGTTTGAAGATGGGTAGTGTGGGTCATTGATTAGCTTTGTGTTTGGATGAAGGATTTCTGGGGAGATTTAAAGAGAGTTAGGAAAAGATGAAGGCACATGTGAATGAAAAGGCTAAATTTATTATTTGGTTTCTGTATCAATTCCTTTGCGTTGATCGATCTAATAAATAGTTGTAGAGACCCGTAAAATTTTTGTTTTATTTTAATTATTGAAAAGTTTATTAATTGGATAATTATGAGAATATGGATTGTTTGGTGAATATTTGAATTGGGGACTAAAGTGGAAAAATAGAAGGTTGAGGGAGTGAATGTGTAATTTCTAGATATGGGACTATATAAGGTGTGTGTGTGCAAAGTAGGAGAGCATTTATCCCCTTTCTCTTTTTTTTTCTCTCATCCGGCCTCCACTCTCTCCCCCACACCGGTCTCTCTCTCTCTTGCTCTCTCTCAAAAACTCACCCAAATACCTCAAACACCTCAAGAACCCACCCTCATTTCACCTCCTCTACGCAACTCCGGGCTCGTATTGCGTTGGGTGAGGCTCGGGAGATAGATCACGGTTGATTTCCAAAGATTCGGAGCTAGGGCTCGTTCGAGTTTCTTGGGTCTCGTTCCTTAAATCGAGGTAGGGATCTCTTTACCCTCTTTATGTGTGAATGTGTTGATATAGTGTGAATTCGTGCCTATGTTTGTTGTTGTTGGTATTGTTGTTAAAATCCCAGAAATCTGCAGAAAATCTGATCGAAACACATCCGTATCGATACGGGATTTTTGCCGTATCGATACTAATTCGAAATCGTAGCTTCTCATTCTGTTTGCATCCTGTATCGATACAGCTATTTTGGCTGTATCGATACCAGATGCTTATGGGCAGTCTCTCAGCATTTGTTCCGTACTTCATTCCTTTGGTCCCCGATCACTTCCAAACCCTGTTAGACACCTCCAAACCTATTTCTAGCATGCCTAAACGAATTCCTTTGGTTTACTTAAGTTATCCTCGTCTCATTGGCTTTCCGTTGTTATAGAAAGGGTAGTGTCTTACTAGATAAAACTTAATCAACGTATTTTGGGATTGGTGGTGCTTGAGAGTCTTTGTGGCCTAAGGTGAAGCATGCTATAGGTATGTTAGGTGCTATGACTAGACGTGACGAATGATAGGAAGAAAATGCGTATTGTAGAGAGGTTGTTGTGTATCATAGGGCATAAGGTATGACGTGGAGAGTTTTGTTGAACGATAGGGGTTTGGCTAGTGATCCGGAAGGGAATATGGTAACTCGTACCTTCGTGCTTGTCTCGATTTTATCATCTTAGGTTCCTTTGGCACTCGTCCTATAGATTCTTGCTTAGAATCTAGCCGGTGGTGTGTCGTAGAGTTGTTATGGATTCGATACGAAACGTATGGCGTTGAAATAGACTTAGAGGAATATCGTGGACCTAAGGTGTTTATTAAAGTACGATAAGACATGGTTATAAGTTGTAATACCTTGAATGACGATGAACGAAAGAGTGTGACTTGGGGAAAGTGTTGTTATCTTATATTCGAATTGATAATGTATATGTGTTGTGGGAGTTGTGAATGTTAAACTGAGGGTCCTGCAACGCAAGGTGTGGTAATGCGGAGGCTCTAGAGGGCCCGCAACGCAAGGTGTGGTAATGCGGAAACCCAGGTGAAGAGAATTCACTGTAACGCAAGGTGTGGTAATACAGTTGAATGTCTTAAATGATGAATGAAGTCGTAATTGACTTATTGAAGTTTAAGTTGTTGTGTGGGCTATGAGCTGCTTGAGATTGTAACTGTTGAAAAGAGAAACTAAACAATGGATTCCATCAAAGTTTTTGAAAAGAAAGGAACTTGATTTTGGAAAAAGGATTTTTATGAAAAATCCTCCGGTATTCCTGAGTGAATCAACGGTTCCGGTATTTGGGCACAAATCAACGGATTCCGGTATTCAAGAGAATCAACGGAGCTCGACCCGCGGAGGTCGAGAGTATTTTCCCAAAAATTATTTTGGAAATCATACGGGAATGTTTTCTTTTTATGATAAGAGGCTCGATGGCAATGACATTGAATAATAAGATTGTTTGCGGCATTTGTTTAAGTAGTTATAAAATGGTTGAGAAGTCGTCGTGGTTATTCAGAATGATATGAGCCTAATGTTGCTTCGGGAAGACGTACGAATGGTTAGGGATGTTTCTAAGATGTCTAGGATTTTGTAGTTGTAACTCTTACCCGTCTATTGGATCATCTTTGTTCTTGGTGCATAATTCCTCATATTTTCATATAACTTGTGTAAAGATTTTCCTACTGGGCTAGTGTAGCTCAACAAAATCCTTCTTTTCAGGTTCAAACGCAGGACAATAGATTGTATGCATCCGTATGCTTGGACACGAAGACTTTTGGAGGTTAACTTCATTGTAGTTAACTAAACATCTTGTAATGGATTACTTTTGCCAAAGATGGGTTTGTAACTAAGTGTTCCTAAATTTCTTTTGATTGAAAGTTTGTATTATTCCAATCAGGTTTGGTACTGGTAATTATTTGAACTTGGGGAAACTTGAATTGTAAATGATCGTCCAGGAACTCTCTTTTGGGTATTATTAATATTATGCGAGGAGCACGTTTTGAAATGGATTATTTATTTATGTTGAAAATCGAGGGCGTGACAATAGTACAGACACGTCTATTGTCCATTTGTGCTTGACACGTGTCAAACATGCCCAAGTATGTTTTCTTTTCCGTTGGAACTTTTTAGTTGGATACACTATGACACGTTGGGTGCACGTTAAGGACATATTAGGAGGTCGCAATGCAATTTGGAAAATTTGAAACTGATTCAAAAGTTCCATGGATGCTTAGTTTATGAAACGAAGGTCGTGACTGTGAGTTTGTATTCTCATAGTGTCAATACGATTGTGTTTTTTTTGTTCTCTTACTACAAGAAAATCGAGATCTACCAACGGTTTTGTTAGCAATGGTTCAAAAAACCGTTAGTAGAAATTGGGTGTAGTAACGGTTTCTAAAGCGTTACTAGAACTGGGTACACAGTAACGGTTTTCAACGAACCGTTAGTATAGCCCCACACTGTTGCCACGGCTTTCTATGGACTGTTGGTATAGCCCGTTCCTTTTTCCCCCAGCCCCAATTATTTGGTCTCTTTTCTTACACTCGGAGTAGTAGTCTGCAAGCATAAAAAAAGCATAACCTCAATTGAGCGAATTGCCATTGTGCTTTGGAGAGGAATCAAGTTTTGAAATGTTTGAGTTAGGAATGGTCTCGATCTACTTATATTGTTTTCTATTTTGTTAGCTTTTTGGCATGTGCTTTGTTTTTTTTTCTTGTTTCCCCTATCTAGTACTCCCTTCCACCCCACCCACGTGATGAAGGCCACCATTGCCAGATACATTTGCTAGATAGCTGTTAGATGTGACTACCCAGCCACTCTACATCATTTTGTTTGCATTCATGATCCTTCCCTATATATGAACATGCTTCTGCATCTGTTGTCGTCAATTATAGTCCTATTTTTTTCTTATCATAAGAAACACATTTTCCTTGGTGATGGGGTTTTCTGTTTTTTTATTTGCTCTGGATGATTACTTATCAATTTTTTTGGGCTCCTTTGCACGTGATTGGCGCCAGGTTAGGTGCCAACTTCATTGAGATATGTTAACATAATATTAGAAAATATTATGTGAGCATATTTTTTAGGTTGCAATATTATACTTTTCTAGAGAAGAAAGTTTCATTAACATCCGGACCGTCCAAAAGTTTGGACGGTCGCGATTGACTCTGTAAGCAAACTATTCACGGCTCCATTTGTTTTTTGTATATATTCTATTCATGATGCATGTGTCCTGTATTTTTGATTTGCTGGATTTGTTCTTTTGCTTTTGATTTGTTATTCTAAGGATTTTGTCTTCGTGTGCCATGTATGTTCTATGTGTGTACAGTTATCTATATATATGTGTGTTTTTGGGTAAGATTAGTATTGATGAATGTGGAGTAAATAGTAATATGGAGCTATTAGTAATATAGTTAGGCATATGGACGTAATATTCATATATCTTGATTTTTGAGTGCCATAGCTTTCTGAGTGCCATAGCTTAGTCTTTATAGTTTCTGTTTTGTAGATTTGCATTTGACCATTTTTTTGGTTATTGAGGGCAGCTATTTTTCATGTCCCATTTCTTTTTTGTATTCTATTCATGATGCATGTGTTATGTATCATTTGATTTGCTGTATATCTTCATTTCTGAATGCCATAGCTTAGTCTACATAGTTTATATGTTCTGAAATTCAATGAGTTGTTAATCCTTAGCTTTGTCATTCAGTAATATGGTTGTGCGCGTTCCATTTCATCGGTGGGTGCATGTGAAGCATCGGAATCCTCAAACTCCACGTGGTGGGTTTTATTGCTCTTGATATATAGCCATTAAGCTGAGTGGCGAGCGCTATCTTTCTTTTATATTGTGTCCTCATTACTTTCCATAGCCTTCCATTACATACTTTTAGTTCATATATCCTATTGGAGTAGAAGGTTGGAAGCTAATTATTTTCCTTGTTTGAGGTGCTGGCTTTGGTTTTTTATTTTCTGCATAGTCTGCTGGTGTTGCTAATTTTATTTAATCTCGATATTGAATGCCTTTTAGAACTGTAATAAAAGCTGATTTAAATAGTATGCCTATGTTGTTTTTTAATTTTGACAGTCTTCTTGGTCTTCATATTTTTAATTTCAAATGTTGTCTTTATCTATAGTTCATAGGTAGACAAAATGTCCAAAGGAAGAAAACTGTGGCTCCAACCAGGTTTTATAGCAAATCAAGTCGTACCCGATTATGAGAGAGAAAGAAATGAGAGAGTAAAGAGGAACAATGAGGTATTGAATTCTTTAGGGTTGAAGAGTATTGCAACTTCGTTGTGGGGTTCGGCTCAGCACAAGCGTGCAAATGACAATGGAAAGCATAGTAAGGATGAGTTGGATGATGACTATAGACCTCCAGATGTTGAGAATGTCCATGCCTATGACAGTGATATTGATCTTTCTCTCCCAAAACGATCGAAGAGTGAGTCAAGTCCTAGTGCGCTTGTTTGTAAGCTCTTTTAGCTATGAACTATGTATATGTTTCCAACTATATATGCACGGCCACTAAACTGATTACTCTCCTTTTTCTTTTGAGAAGTCCTTGTTATTTTTATAGCCTCTAATTATAATTATAATTATAATTATAATCATTCTATGTCTATTATTCTGTTTGTCTTAATTATTTGTTCTTGCAAACATGAGGAAAAAAAATGCCGCATTTTGGACGTGGAGGCTGATTCTGAGCCTAATAAATCAGCAAATGTTTCACGACCTCAGCCACAGTCTACACCTACCCACTCTCATAGTGCTTCACAGCCTACGCACTCACATAATGCTTCACACCCTTTAGTATCACATGTATCTTCACAGCCTACACCTCCTCCTAGTGCTTCCCAGCCTTCACGACCTCAGCCACAACCCGTTCAACTACAGATCGTTCAGCCACAGCATGGTCAACGATAACTCATCCAGTCACAGCCCGCTCAACGACAGCCCATTCAGCCACAGCCCATTCAGCCACAACCCGCTCAGCCACAGCCCATTCAGCCACAAGAACAGGACAACTTTGAGTTAGGAGATAATATAGATGATGAGATATTCAATGAAGTTGAAGTTGGAATAAGAGGTATGTCGTAAGTTGCTCTTATTTTCCCCAAAACTTGATATCATGTTTTATATTTATTTGTTAACATCTAACTGATTTTTAATAGATGAATCAAATATTCGAACCAAAAGAGGAATCACACGGTTGTCAGACATTTGGAATCTACCTCCTGGAAAAAAAGTGGTAGTTGACTTTAATGCAACTTGTCTTCCTGTTGGAGAAGAATGTGGTGTGTTCAATCGTTTTATAGGAACTGTTGCACGGAAGCCACACTTATGCCCAATCAATTGCAAAAGTTGGCATTTTGTGCCAAATCACTACAAAGAAGATTGTTGGAGTATCATTGAGGTATTAAGTTTTCAATCTTAGTGTATTGGTCTTGTTTCATCAAAAAGTAACTGAAATATATTGGTCTTGTTTCATCAGAAAGTAGTTGAAATATATTGGTCTTTGTTTGGTGTCCTGTTCTTTTTTTTTTGTCTCTTGTTTTTTGGTTTGGGGTGGTTGGCTTTGTCTTCTGCCTGGGCTTGGGGGCTATCTTTTGTCTCATATCAATGCTTGGATGCTACCTAATGTTGTATGAGCAGATAGTTTCTCTAACCCTTCTTCATAACCCTATGGCTCATACAATGTTGTTTGGTGGTTGTCTTTGTCTTCTGCTACTGCTTCTTTTTGCTTTGGTTTTGGTGTCTCTTGCTAATTGGATGTGATGTTGTTCTAAAGGATGTTCTGGACTCAATTCTTGGACGCTACCTAATCCTTGTGTAGCTATCTGGTGCATTTTGGAGTGCTACTTTCTGTTGAGTGGCAGTTTTTAGACTGCAGATTACTGCTGTTGCTGTTTCTTTGCTACTTTGGTTTGCTGTCTCTTATCATTTGGGCTGCTCCTTGCTGCATAAATTGGTGCTCAACTAATTTATCAAATGGGATGGAATATGCTGCAAAAAGAGAGAGAAGAAAGTAGCTGAAATATATGGTTCTATGTTCTTTTCTTGTAGTCCAAGTTTTTTATTCCGGATAATGAGAGAGACCTAATTAAGCACAACACATTGAAGTCACTTGGGGAAAAGTTGCGAGCCTGGAGATGTAGCTTGAAAGCAAAATATTATGATGAGTCAAAGACAGCTGCACAAGTTGTTGCAACAGCACCTACGACTGTTAATCAGGAGCAATATGCAGATCTTGTTTCTTATTGGTATTCAACTGATGGACAGGTATGTAAAATACATTAATTGTGACTCAATGGCCTTCATTAATTTTTCTCTATCTGATGATGCTTTTTGTTTACAATGTCTGAAAAAAGGTCCTTAGTATTGCTAACAAGAGTCGGAGGAAGGAGAAAAACAATCCTCATACAGCTGGATCGAAAACTTATGCACAACATGCCTATGAACTGGTACTTTGTATTAATTGCTTATACGATATTTTTGCACTTCTTTAATTGTTTGGATGATATGGTCAATGAAATGGTTGTAATATAGGAGAAAAGAGAAGAAGTTGGAGTTAGTAGAACAATGTTGTATGAGCCAACTCACACGAAGAAAGACGGAAAGACCCCTGTGAGTGATAAGGCAGCTGAAAATATGGTATGATAGCTTAATTTTTGCATTCAAACTGAATTACTATGTAGAGAAGTATATATTTATGACGAAATGGTACTTGTAAAAGCATGAGTGGTGTTATATTTATATGAATTGCAGAGAAAAATGAAGGATTTGATGGCGTCACAACCAAGTACCCCTGAAGAGAACACGAAGGGGAAAATAAATTGGTCAAAGAATGACATCTACTCTCAAGTGATGGACGAGAAAGAGCATGGTGGTCGTTTTCGCGGTTTGGGATTTGGGCACACTTCTAAAACTTGCGGCTCAACTTCCAATAGTGATGCAAGGTTGAGAGTGGCTTCAAACGAAGAAAGAATAAGAGAGAAAGACAATTATATAGTGGTGTTAGAAGATAAGTTAAATTCCTCAGTCAGTGAACTGAACACTGTAAAATCAGTTGTTGAATTCTTGGCTAGGCAATCTGGTTTTCAGGTTATGACTATAACTTTATGTCTACTTGTGATGTAAAGATAAGTTTAATTTATATGTGCTTGCATTGTTTATGTTCTCATATCAATTCTTTCTTCAATGACTTAGGTTCAAGATATTGCTAATGGCATCTTAAATCAAGTTTCTCCCCGAGCAAATCAAGGATCATCTTTTGCAAGTCATGAAATAGAAGCTCCTTTAGGTAACAACCCCTCTCTCTCTCTCTCTCTCTCTCTCTCTCTCTCTCTCTCTCAGTATATATGGATTACATAGAGATTTCAGCTGTTATAGGAACTGCATAGAGATTTCATGTACTTGAAGGTTTAATTATTTACGATCGAAAATGATATGTTTGGAGATGATGTTAGGATATTTGCTCATAAGACAATTTAGGTGAACTGAAACATATATCGATAGCTTTAGCTCATAGCCCTCCAAGATGTAGGAGTTGACAGAGATACAGTAGTAAGCAAAGAGAGTAGTAGAAACAGTCCCCAAACGAGAAACATAACTTTGCCAAAGATATATGAACTGATATGTCATTCCAAAGAAAAAATTGAATATATTATTTGCTGAAAAATATATTCATTTTTCATTTTCCAAATGGATCACATTGACTGCAAGTGAGCTAGCATCCCAAATCAACTTTCTTTAACAATACTTTCTGATCCAGTGCTTTGTGAAGTTTGGAATTGTGAGCTTTCCTTTTTGTTTGGAATTGTGAAGTTTTCGATATAGCATGCTTGTTTATGCATCCTTCGTTTCAGCTGTTTCTAGACAAATGCTAATGTTGGCCTCCTGTAATCGTGGCATGTTTCAGTGGTAGTTTTATTAGGCCAGTCGAAAGCTTCTGATATAGTGATATATTCCAAGATTTGAAGCTGTAATTGAGGGTCTTAATTTTGAAAAAAATGTCTTATGTCCCTGCAAAGCTGTGAGGTTTGACACTTGACGTTCAAATTGCTGTTACGTTGTGACAAACAGCACTGGATCACATCGGAAGGGGAATTAATATCGCTAGGCGCAATTAATAACCTCTTATTTAGAAACTGAACTTTCAGGACAATGAAAAACATTTCAGATTATACATTCTCATTACAATTTCCAACAAAAATAGATCTACAAGAAAACATGGGGAGTAAAATAATGAAAAATGTTGTTACTAAATTATAAATAGTCGATAGAAAAGTAGTAGCAGTACTTCTACTTCTAGTTGTTGCAATAGAACAGTAGTAGCAGTAGTACTACTTCTACTTCGAGTTGTTGGTGAACATATTTGCTTACCATTTACCATCTTTAGTGGCCTTCTTCATAGAACATATTTCCTGCGACGGGCTTGATCTTAGCTCCTCATGAATTGATCATTTGCTACTGATCTGTTGTTGCTGATCCGATGCTGCCGTTTGGCAGCAATTACCTGCTACTGTTTGTGATACTGCATGTTCTGAACCTCGGTCTGTGATAATGCATATTCTGAACTTGCCCAGGTCCTTCTACTACAGTTGGAGTCGTTCAGATTGGGCTGAAACAATTGGGTTCTGCCCAGTTTTAAGGCTGCCCAAGTTCTGCTGCATGTGTGTAGTGGCTATTTTGCAGCTACTGCTATTTTGTTACTGTTTTGCTGCTAGTTTGATGCTGTTCTACTGCTGCTGTTCTACTGCTGCTGTTCTACTGCTGCTTTTGTTACGGCAGTTTCTCGCTGCGAGATGATCAAGCAAGTGTGTTAGATGATGACAAAAGTAGGCATTAACCCCCTTAGAAACCACAGTAGAACTGGAAAGATGGGTGCTCTGATCAACATGGGATGCTCCCTTATACTAGCCAAATCATGCATGTTGAAGCCTTATATGCTGTACCCAACCAAAGGAACCTGGACATCACTAGAACCCAATCAACACAAAGCACACTGTCCAAGAGAGACTAGGGACAAGCCCCCTAGAAAACCATTAAACGTTCCAAGGGACCACCCCCCAAGGATAGGCAAATGGATGTTAATCAAACAATTACATTAAGCTAGGTCCACCACAAACAACCAGGCCACAAATCCAGCCACAGCAGCTGCACTGACTATCCAAATTCTAATGAATACCCAATGCAGTACCAGCAAAATTCAAAACACAAGCAGACATGATCGAGCAAGCATACAAGGCCATATGTTTCGGATACGAGAAGGATACTCTGGGGATATTACAGGATACATTTAGGATACGGCGGGGTTAAAATGAAATATACAGTTGTATCCCCGAAGTATCCGTATCCTATATTTTTAGGTTTTGCCGTATCGCCGTATCCATATCGTGTCGTATTCGTATCAGTTTATTGGTATCCGTGCTTCATGTGATAGTAAGACACTCATGCTATGAAGTTACCAAGTCAGCCAACAAGGAGTAAGATAACTATCTAAATACTTAGAAGTAATAGGAGCCCAAGAAGTGGAAACTGGGAAAGTGGGATCTCCTTCCCCTTCCCTCCACTAAGGTAACTTTGAGCATGGTGGGAGCTAGGCACACTACCATGAGACTTGACTTTCCTTCCAACAAACACCCTACAATCATGGACTGATGGATGCTAGTCCTCCAAGGTATCCTGTAATGCTAGATTCTTTTAAAGTTTTGGATGCTGCTCCCAGCAATAGTAGTACCTCATCTTCATTTCCATCAACATCCTAGACCCATTAACTTGTTTATAATCCAAATTTTTTGTTTAATCTTGCCTGAAATTGACTGCGCTCATCTATTTCTCTTTGGTTGTACGTACCATTTCTTCCATTTTATGCTCGTTGTTGGATCTAACTCCTATGATATTTCAAGTTTCCTTGTTTGGCATGTTTGTTTACTAATGATTCTTATGAGAGACTTTTAGTGTACATTCACTTGAAGTCTGCAATTTGTTGAAGGTTAAAAATTAAATTTAATCTGTTCCATTGTCATTTTTATCACAGGTGATAGGACCATCTAGAAGCATTTCGTGCTGGATATATATTTTCATGGAGGTTTTGTAAGGATGACAACCTATGTGATTTTTGTTGGACAAGTTTAGGCAATGATTTTTGTGGATTGTTTTGATATGTGTTATGGGAGATTTGCTAAAGTACCAACAATGTTGATGGATTTTTGTTTGAACAAGTTTATGTAATGGAGTTTGAATTATGATATATATGATAGTGTGGTTTTTAATGGAAAGAATCTTGCCTTCAAAATTAGTGTTATGTTAGCTTGGAGCAGGGTCTCATAGATGTGTATATAGAAATTTGGTATGAAGTGGTGCTTTGTGAAAAAAAAAAAAAAATTTGTGGCAATGGTTGTGTCTAACATATAGCAACGGTTCATTAGGTAATTTCGGAAAAAAAAAAAGAAAAAGAGAGGGCTATGGCAACGGTTCTCCTCACATATAGCAACGGTTCTATAGGTAATTTCAGAAAAAAAAAAGAAAAAAAGAGAGGGCTATGGCAATGGTTCTTCTCACATATAGCAACGGTTGTATAGGTAATTTCGGAAAAAAAAATAAAATCAGAAATTACCCTATACCAACGGTTATAGGCGTTGCTAAACCAACCGTTACCAAAAAAATATATGTACCAACGCTCGACAAAAGCGTTGCTATACCTCTACAGCAACGGATATATTGCAACGGTTTAGGCAACGGTTCTCCAACCGTTGGTATAGCCTGAACGGGTCTATACCAACGGTTTTTGGGTTCTATGGCAACGCTTTCGACCGTTGCTATAGAACGATTTTCTTGTAGTGTTCGCGATGGCGGGTGGAATGAACAAGTACGTCCCAAACAGACATTTTGGCTGGAGTCTGTTCGAGCTGGCGCTTGTTCATTCTTTCTGGGTCTTTCTCAGGGCGTGAGGGTTCTTTAACTGGTGGGGCAAAGGGTTGGAAAGTATCTTTGATTGGGGTAACGAACGGGTTAGAAGGTTCTTTGGTTAGTGGAGCTGGAGGGTTGGAAGATTCTCCGATTTGAAGATTTGAGGGTCGATATATTCGACCACTCCTGGTTAATTGACCAATCTGTTGGTACTTGGACTCTTCATTCCACAAATCTGCGAGGGCCTTGCGCTTGTTTCCAATGGTAGTGTCTTGGAGGTTGGCAGCCAGGTCAGCAACAACCAGGTCTTCCCACAGATCCTCGGGCTTCCATTTCTCAGCTTCTACTACTGCCCTATTTACAGTCCATTCTTCGTTCCCCACCTTTATGTTGATGATTTCCGTATTACCCCACAGGTTTGTCTTAGCACCTGGTTCATCTTCCCACAAGTTCATCATGGCAACATCAGCATCTTTTGGGAAAGTGACAGATGACTCCGACTTATCTTCATTGACCAGGTAGTCCATCGGATTGAACTCATTACTAGCCACATCTTCTTTGGGACCCGGCGGTTCTGGGTATAGAGCAAGGCCCATGTTGTTGTATAGGTCGTTAGCCATGAGATCGTGGAGGTAGGAGGAGAGATCTGGTCGAAACGGAACAGGTTTAGGCCAGTCGTAGATCACCGTCGGTGGTTGGTATTCTTCTGCAAACAACATGGGTATAGAGAAGGTATCTAAAGGATCATTCCAGGCCAAGAGTTGGTATTCATCCGGAATTGGGTTCCACTCCCATTCGGGCATTTCTGGCAAGTTGAACATCATATTCAAAGAAAATCCGTCGAGAGGGTCAGCATAAATGTTTTGCCAATCAACTTCCCATTCTGGCTCAAAGAACGGGTTTACATCTTCTTGGAAATTAGCGACTTCAAACTCTTTCCAATCAGCAATCAAGTCCCCCCAATCCCAAAGGTAACAGAGGGCAATTTCTTCGGGAACTTCCACGACAGGCTTTGGTTCGATATCAGGGATGATGAAAGAGGTAGGATCAAAGTCTTGGCTTTTGTCTTGGGTGATTTGGTTAATATGGAATGAGGTATTATGTTGTGGCAAGGGATTTGTCATGGTGTTTGGTTTGTCAGAAGGAGGGGTATCAATGACTTTATTGTCAATGAGGTTTTGAATCTCATGACGGAGACGGATACAGTTATCAGTGGTATGGCCGTGCATTTGGTGGAAATCGCAGTAGACGTTTTGATTTAGGTTGGGTGGAATGTTCTGTGGTGGCGGAAGGGGATTCAGCACTCCTACTTCAGTAAGATTTTTGAGCAAGGCGGATCTAGGAGTGCTGAATTGGGTAAAAGCTCTTTGTTGGGACTTTGGTTTTTCTGAAATTTGGTTTACTTCTGCCGGTTTGGCGGATGAAGTTCCAGCCTGATTGGAATTCCCGTAGAGGACATTGCTGTTCCCTGAATATACCCTTTTGGGCTTTGCTGCTGATTCCTTCCTTTCTAATGTTCCGTCTCGCAGTGCTTCTTCTACAGCCAGGCCTGAGTCATAGAAAGTTTCGAAATTCGGGGCTGCCTGGGAGAGAACCATGTATGGAGCAAAAAAGAGTTTGGCAGATTCTTGGTGATGATCCTTATCTGTTCCTTTAAGTCTGGTTTGCTTTGCATCTGAGTGGCCTTAGCCCTCCAACGTTTCACAAAGTCGGCGAAGCCTTCCTTCTCACCCATCTTGGTGCTTTCTAGTTCCCTCGTGGTCATCTTTAGATCGACATTGAAATCGTATTGAGCTACAAATGCCGTCCCAATATCTTCCCAAGTCCTTTTCTTAGAGGGTTCCAGGGTAAGAAACCATTGCAAAGCGGGCCCCGACAGAGATTCGTGGAATAGTTGGGCCATGGCTTCCTTCTCGATTCCTCTCATGGTGAGTGAACCAACATACCCTTGGAGGTGAGCTTTTGGATCTCCGGTACTGTCAAACTCTGTGAAATCCACACCCTTAAACTTTTCTGGTAACTTCGCGTTGGGGAACAGGCACAATTTGTTCATGTCGATCTCTCCTCTTCCTAATCGCTTGCTCTCTTGCATTGATTCCTCCAACTTCCCGATTTTAACCATAAGGGCGGCCAGATTAGGATCGATTGCTGGCGTGTCCTTGGATGGCGTTTCTTCCTTGGGTATGTCAGTTTTAACCAAAAGCTTGTCGCAAACCTCTTGCATGGTTTCCATTATCATATTCATGTCGCCTTTCATGGATGCAACCGAAGCTTTGAGTTGCGTATCCATCCCAGCAAGGGATTGCCTAAACTGAGCATCCATAGTAGCCATGTTCTGCCTAAGCTCTTCTACCCCGTTTCCTTGGTCAGCCATTGGTAAGAGATTTTCAAGTGACTGAGGCTCCTGTATTGCTGGGCTTAGCGAAACTGCTAATGACGGCTGGCCTTCCTGTTCTATGTGGACCTCAACCAGTTGGGTTTCTTCCAGGGTATCTATGCGGACCAACCTTCGAGACGGACGAAACCAATTGGGTAAAACCTCTTCTTTTTGCAGGTGTCCAATGTTTCTGAACTTGTAGCAAAGCAAAAGGGAACAACTCAAAATCCGCCCCGAGTGTCTGTCCTACCTTCTAGGTCCTAGAACCTACCGTGACTTGAGTTTCACTTGGGGCGTTTATACAGAAAATTTCTGACGATCCAGGTAGGTGTTGTCAGGCAGGTTAAATTTCGATCATTTTCGGAATCAGAGCCAATCTCCCTATCTTGACCATCCGAGACAGAGCAATGTGACCGTCAGAATCCAAATACGCACACCTCCAAGGTTAATCCCATGTCAAGGGAGCCGTTCGGGCACGGCAAACACCGGAGGTATCGCAACCTCCATGGATTTATAGTCTCCTAGACTGACTGGAGAGTCCTAAGGAATTCTACGGGAGCCTAATCCTCTAGCCTGCAAGATGCAATGATGCATGAATGATCTGTATGTACAAAGAAATACACATAAACAGGATATATCACATAAGTCCTAGCCATGGGTTCCTGTCCTAGTTGGGAAAGTTCTATGGTTATGTACAAGTGCAAAGGCCGGTTTTGGTTTGAGATGGGTTCCCCGGACTAGAGCCAAGATGTACTATCCCATGTCGAGTGTATTGCAAGACAATGGTCGAACAGCACGATAGCTCATCATAGTCGAGGGTTGCTAGGCATTTTGGGAGAGCTTGTCAGCGGTAAACCGGGCAAGATAGCCGAAACACACTAGCGAGGCTTGTGCGGTGCAGAGTGTAAAAAAAGTTAAGTTCTCCAAATTGCATTAAGTCCTCCAAGTAAAATGCCTTTCAAGTTTGGCCCTCTTGATTATTCAACACTTCTTTATGTATTTTTGTTTTTTTTAAAAAAAAGAAGTTTTGAATAAAAGTCCCCAGCAGAGTCGCCACTGTGGGCTCCCGCGCCCGTTGGTGCGATTTATGACAGAGTCGCCACCCGGATTTTTGAGATGGATGATCCGAGAAACCGAGGGGGTTTTGTTTGAAGGAAAAAAAAAGGGCTTTTTGGTCTAGCGAAACTGTTTGAGATTTTGGATCCAGGAGCCAGGTTACGAACGGGGAAGGTTTTGTTGAAAAGCACCCCGCTCGCCCGGTGAAAACCGGTCTCTACTAAGCATTTTAAATGGGGGGATTAATACGATTCGGAAAACCTTAAAAACACATAAAGGGGAAAGGGTAACAAGATAAATAATTACACGTTGCCGTGCTAGTGGTGCATGCTGTACAGAGATGATAAAGATGTCATAGCGATGATATAAACAGGAAAGATATAGAAATGAACTGTCTGAATCACTGCCCTCCGTCAGACGGCATATCGGCTTATAGCGCCCGGCTTATCAATATGCCGTGCGTGGTTCCGATCCCGATACCAAACTTTTATAGTTTTGTAAAGCTTCGCACGGTGTACCATTACATCGCACGGTTTTATTTTAAAGCTTCAGACAACTCACAGCCGTCAAATCATCTCAGATCTGCACCATTCTTTCAAACCATGAAGGGAAAACCATTTTTGATACGTTTGCTTGTTTTGAAAAGATCTATGGAGTTTTAAAACATGGCTTGTAGAAATGGTCTCATTCTGAGACAGCTTTTGGTATACAGAAGAGACCCAAAAACGGACGATCGCGATCCAGACAGTTTGATCAAGAAAACAGTATTCTTTCGAAATGTCGTGCGTATTAGTCTACTACGCCGTGCGACGCTCTAAAGAGCCGCGCGGCGTAGCACACCTTCGTACAGAACTCTGGTTTTGTTTTGTAAAAGAGGTTTTGGGTCAGATCTCAACCAAAAGGGTCAAGCCTGAAAACAGAAAGGTCCCCTCAGGGCCAGGACAGAGCCTAGCCCAAGGAAACTTGGTTTTTACCTTGGATCTGGAGCTTGAATGAGCTTTGATGAAGGAGGATGGACGTCGGAAGGTGAAAGAAGAAAGTAGAAGTGTGGATGTGTGTAATAGATGGGTATATTGGGTAGTTGGGACCTCAAAGTTAGTAAGGGACTAACTTCAATGGTGGAGGAGAAAAATGGAGTAAAAGGCCTAGAGAATGTCTTTTAAGAACAACATTCTCAAGGCTTGGAAATGGGAAAGTGGGTGTGAAAGCAAGAAGAGAGAGAAAGGGTATAATGGTGATCAAGGGCCCTTTTCCCTCGAGTGGAGGGGTGTATTTATAGGCAAGAGCCTTGGATTTTGAATTTCAAAAGTTGGAGGTATTTTCTGGGCGGGCCAGAAGTGTGCTTTCGGCTGAGCTGTATTGCAGCTGTGGCTCAAATGGGCGTGGCCGACAGCTTTCTGAGCCAGTCAGAACTTTATCCAAAATGCCGTGCGGTTAACCTCATGACTACGTGCGGCGTATTAAATTTTGATACGCCGTGCGGTTTAGAAGTGTCACGCGCGGTCCTTCAGGCTTGGTCCAGGGCTTTTTGGGTTTTTGGGCTTTTCTGAGTTTTGCTGGGCTGATGATTGTTTTGGGCTGTGGATGTTGGAGGAATACTTCATTCAAGCTCGCAAAAGGCTTTGTTTCCTTTATTTTATCATCGGGGTGGTCAAAGACCCTTCGAGGTCCGGATTGGGGTGTCTACACATCCCATAACCCCGGTACCTTCTGCATCTTCCATCAAATGCCCGGCCATAACACAAACGACTGCATCCGCCTTCGCCATGCTATCCAAGACCTCATTGACAACAAGGTCATTAAGGCACCTCCTCAACCAAAGCCAGACCCCGTGTCCAAGCGCAATCCTTGCATCAACGCCGCCTTCTTCACCAGAGAGGGGTAAACCATCAAGAACCATGCAACGGTCCGACCTTCCACGAGTCTGGGAGTTTTCAAGCTCTGAGTCCTTGTCCTATAAATAACCATCTTTGTGTTTGAGTCAGTTTGTAACTCAAGTCTTTCATGCTTTCACTGTTGTGTCTGTGTGTTCTCAATTTTAAGTTTGTAAGAGTAAAAAAAAAAGGGTGTCAGTTTCGTGGGCCTGAACTACGTTGTGACCTGATTCCTTTACAGGATACGTAGGCAGCCTCATCCTGAGGCCCGGTCACGAGCATTCAAGTCAATCCCAAGGTTCGGTCATAGTCTTTCGAGTCAACCCCTAGTAGTTCGGTTGCTATCTTTTGAACATCACATCTCTGTAATAAACTCAGTGTTTCGAAATTGTTTTCCACCATCAGTTGAAAATCATGATAATCACTTCAAAACACGAGATGATTTTTTATTGAACCCTCACCTCAGGAAAGAAGAAGAACTTCAAGGGACTACTTCCCGATGCCATATCCGTTCTAATAAGCAATATCGTTACTCTGAAAAGGCTCGCTAGGTCAAAACTTCAAAATCTGACCTAGGCAAAAGTTAGAGCATGTAAACAAAAGCCTCTCAATGGAGCATCTAGGATTCAGTTGTTAGGTTGCGCAATCCAAAATGAAGAAAGGCCATCATTTCTTTCATCCTACGCATAGAGATATATCTTTTGATAGCCCCTTTTGAGCCCCAATCAAATTCTTTGAAAAAGAAGCCCAGCTAGCTGTAGACACCTCCCAAGCGGGGCATCGCCATACAGATTGATCACGTTTGTTGCTCAATTGGTTGCTTCCTTCGTAAACCAAGATCGTGGACATTCCCATGGCTAGGAACATCGCCACACGATAGCGGTTATCATCAAAACAGAGTCGCCACCTAGTTTATTAAAACTAGGAAAATAGATAGAGATTCTAGGTATGGGAGCCAAAAGTACAATAAGGGGAAGGTGTTAGGCATCCCTTTTTGCCCAGTCGTGAGACTAGCCCATAATTGTTCAACATAAGACATGTAGATGCTTTATTTAATTCTAACACGTAGTCTGTTTATTTAATCCTTTAAACAGTAAGTAAAGTGAGCCAAAACCATAATTGAAGCATGCGTCAGAAGGTAGAACAAACAAAGATGTCCCAGGATAATGGATCCCGCGGCCGGTGAATGGATGTCACGGCCGAGGGATCCTCCTAGTTTGATGTATCGGCCGAGGGATCGAAGCCTCGGTCGATGTTCTTCCTCACACCAGACAGAAAAGTTAATGAATAATCAAAACGCTACGATCAAGTATAAATATGGTAAATAAGACAAACCAGAGGCCGTTGGGCCTCACCACCTTGATCCCTCAGTTGCTTGATTGCCTTGGATTGGGTGTGATTGACTGATTGCTCCACAGAAAACCCTAGGGTTAGGGTTTGAACTTCGGGGTTTGATCGTCGGATTGATGGCTGCCTTCGGGAGGTTAGGGCTTTTGAAGAGAGGTTTTGAGAGAGTATTTTTGCAGAGTATCGAGGCTTGGGAGAGTGTATTCACTTATGAATTTTGTGTATTTATTTTCGGAGTCCAAAGGCCCTTTATATAGGCAATTGGTGACTCACTCTGGCCAATCAAATGGCACGATTGCAATTGCAATGCAACTGCAATTGCAATGCAACTCAAACTCTTCGTCGCAATCTCTGAATGTGGCCCGAACGCATCGGGAAGGTAGTGTAGTTGGATCAAACAATGGACAGAACGTTCCAGAGTCTGGAAAAATGACGATCTGGCGGCCGAGTAATGGATCTCACGGCCGAGTAATGGATATTGCGGCCGAAGGATGGATCTTGCGGCCGAGGGATTGATCTCTCAGGGAGATTTTGCTAGCAACAGGTTGCTCGGGTGAGGAAATGATGTCAAGGCCGTTAGATCGATGTTACGGCCGACAAATGGATTCTCCTAGGCTTCTGTATTTTCTGTCTGAAAGGCTGTATGGCTCTGATAGGGTCCTCTAAGTGGCTCAAAGTTCTTACCGAAAGTCCTAAAGTTCTCGAGAAGGCAATCTGCAATCACTGTATCCATTTCATCATCGGGATGGTCCCCAAGGTGGGACTTGAAATAATCGTTAGGCCAAATTGGGGTGTCTACATTAGCCAGCTATCCCCCACATCGGAGTGAAATGAAAAATAAAAGTGCCAGAAGAAACATTGAAATTCAAAGCATCTGTAACGACCCAGATTTTTGGTCAGTAAAAATTTCGTTAAAAATTTGAATTTTATTTTAATTACTTGGACTTCTTTTAAAATTCCTTTTTAATACCCAAAAATCCGTCGTTACTAAATTCTAGACTTAGAAAAATTAGATTTCTTCACTCCGAGCAATAAGGTCAGTTTCTAAAGACAAGTGTCTGGTAACTATTAAGATAAAGTCTTAGAATCCCATTTCTTGGCTGGAAATCTTACTTAGCAAGCCTAGTTAGCTTTTAACCAATTCATTGAGGAAACCTAACTACCAATTGCACTACCAACCCTAATTGAACCTTTCCAAACCCTAAAGGAACCCTTTGGACCAAAGTCATCTTTGACCTTTACCCATTGGACGATAGAAGTTAGGGAAATCTTTATCCATTGGACAATAGGCTTTCTACCTAAGATATTTTATTAGATTTGACCAAGGTACACTTATATAGTATTATATAGGCCTTTGTACACATGTTTGAAAGATGTATATATAATTATACTTTACCTTGTTATCCATTGGTCCATAGCTTAGTCTTGCCACCAAGTACTAGACCAATTAGTTTAATAGATTCACCATGAGTCATTGTACTTATATCTATATATAGTACCTTCCATCTTAGACCATTGGTTAATAACTACAAGGGAAATGGATGACCTTTGGATAATAAAAGTTAGGGTAAATATTGTTCATAGGATAATAAGTTAGTCTTTTTACCTAGTACTAAGACTTATTAGTTAATTACTTATTAGATATGACATATGGCTAAAAGAATAAAGAAATGGATATGATATCTAGCCCTAGGATTCTCTTGTACTTTAATATTAAATGGTGTAAAGACATGTGTCAATTTGACATTGTTTAATGAGGAATTTTGGCTAGAAATCTTCCTAGATCACATAAGTACCTTGTGTACTTTTATACTAGGTCAAAAATCTACATATATATTATTTTGTTTCTTTAACCTTTGGTCCATAAATGCTAGGGAACCTTTGGTCCATAAATGCTAGGGAAAATATTGTTTATTGGATAATAGAATTAGTCCTCCATCAAGTACTAGGGTTTATTAAATAAATCATTTCTAGATTTTCCCATGGGATTTTATTATTAAAGATATAGATATGTACCTAATAGATTTAATACCCTAGATTTCCTAAGTACACAAGTTCAATATTTTATAACAAGGACATGAGCCTATTAGACTAGTTTAATGGAAAATCTATTTGACTAGAAAAATCCTATTAGATTACATAGTACCTTGTGTACTTCTTAGAATATTTCCTAAAGGACATATAGATTTACTAGGAAATCTTTACTTGTCACCTTTTCTCTTTATCCATTGGATAATAAAAGTTAGGGGAATTGTTGCCCATTGGACAATAGGTTAGTCTTCCTACCTAGTACAAGATCTATTAGTTTAAGTAGACTCACTATGAGTCATGGTACTTGTATAGATAGATTATATAAGCATAGTACTTTCCATCCATTACCCATTGGGTAATAAAAGTTAGGGGAATTTTGGTCCATTGGTCAATAAGGCCAAGTCAAGCCATAGTACTAGGTTTTATTTAATTAATTGCTTACTAGATATGATATGTACCTATTTACTTAAAGTATTAGATATGTATATGTCATCCTAAAGATTTTAAGTCCTAGAATATAGTTTATAAGTACATAGGTGGCATTTAGGCTTATTCTATTAGGAATTTTGACCTAAAAATCTAGGAGAAGATCACATAGTACCCTTGTCCTTTGTAGTTAGTCATCCTTTTATATTCATATACTAATCAAGGGAGAGAGAGAGGGGGAGAGAGAGAGAGAGAGAAAATCCGAGAGAGAGGGAGAGGAGAAAGAGAGAGAGAGAGGGAGAGAGAGAGGCCGAGAGAGTGAGAGAGGGAGAGGGAGAGAGAGAGAGGCCGGATGAGAGAGGGAGAGAGAGATTGGTGATGTGTGCACTTGTACTCACTCAACCTAGTCATAGTCCTTGGCCAATCTTCATACCTCATATTGTACCACAAAATCTAGGGTTTTCTACTCTTTCATATCTAATCCAATCTTCCAAAGTACTAGACTAGACCAAAACCCCAATAGAATAACCTAGATTTGTCCTAGAATTGGAAAGAAAATCTTGTAACCTTTCCACCTATGTACTTATGCATTGAACCAAAGAGAGAGAGAGAGAGATGGCTGAGAGAGAGAGAGAGAGGCCGGGAGAGAGGGAGAGAGATTGTGTGATGTGTGCATGTGTACTCTTGAGCCTAGTCATGTCCTTTTGAGCCATCATCCTACCTCATCAAAGTACCACCAAATCTAGAAAAAAAATTTATCCATTGGACAACAAATGTTAGGGGAAAATTTACCCCTTGGATAATAGGTCACCCTTTGGCTATAAATAGCACCAATTCCTTCCCATTTCAACTCACACCTTCCATAGTTCACTTCTCTCTCTAGAAAGCTTAGCATTCTTGCTTGTTCTTGGTGTTCTTGCTTGTTCTTGAAGTTCTTCCCAAGTTCTTCAAGAAACTCATCCAAGGCAGCCACTAAACCGCCACTCCACCACCCTATCGATCCAAAAGTTTTAGTAGTGTTAGTCAAGATCTAGTTTCGAGAGAAACCTTTCTCTTTCGAAGCTACAGGAAGCCATCCTTAAGAAGTTACTCCGTCCGACCGCCGACGTACTTCCTTTCAAAATCCGTAGTCATCTCTACCGCTAAGAAGAACGGTAGGATTTTCCTACACCTCCTAAACTCTAAGTATACGTAGAAATATCAATAAACATATGTTGTTTTGAAATTTAAAAAGAAGCATGAGTTTTTGAAAGATAACGTTCCTAGATTAGCTTTAATTATTCGTAATTGATCTTAGAATGATTATGAGCATGATTATGTGATTACTTGTCTACTTGTTGCTGATTAAGCATAAGTGGTTACCACTCCAAAGGTGTCCGTCCATGTGGCACTATGCTTAACTTTGTGTGATTAAATATTGAGCATGATGATGTGATAAAGTGATTATGCTATTTAATATAGAGTTGAATGATCTTGCTAGTTTAGTTTCAAGATTACTTAAAATGTGAAAAGAACTACCGCGGAGTCATGGCATGCAAACGAGACACAAAAACCGAGAAAGTAGAAACATGACACCTAGGGTGTGGTTGATATGGATAAAATATTTTTGAAACTACATTGTGGCCGGACGTGGTAGCCCAATGTGAGTATGTTTTCGAAAACCGCAATGAGGCCGGACTTGGTAGCCCATTGTGAAGATTGCCAATGGAGCCGGACGTGGTAGCCTCATGTGACAATATGGCTTGGTTATCCGCGGAGAGGAGCCAATGCAAGATTTGGAAAAAGGTGTTTTGAAAACCATGATATGGCCGGACTTGGTAGCCCGTCGTGTGTGTTGCTAATGGAGCCAAACTTGGTAGCCTTGTTAGTAGCAAATTGTTAATGAAACTTGGAAGAGTTGAATTAGAAAATAAAAGGTAAAATGGTGACACGGTCTACGATGAGTCGCGTAGGAGAAACACAGAAAGGCATGACACCAACGTTAGAAAGATAGTGAATGTGGATGTGTAATTGCTAGCTACGTTATTGAATGAGCATGTGTAATTGTTTATATGCATGGACACTTACGCTAGCCGAGAAATGATTATGCATGTGTTGTTATTATTTGGATATATGTGTGCTATGTGACTTGCTATGTGTAAGTTAAGGGTCAGTGGGAATAGGATTATTCTGCTGAGCTCTTGTGGCTCATGGTGTTACCTTTGGTGACCCTGACATATTATATCGGTGGCGACGCTGGTATAATGTGTCAGACTTTGTAGATGATCAAGATGAACAGTACACCTTGGAGGCTTTTAGAGCTGAGGAGCTGGCTAGGATGAAGGAGCAGGCGGAACTGTAGTTAGGAACCCTAAAACCCCTTCATTGTGTAAATATTGAACTCTTGTGGGAGTTTTGTTGTAATAACGAGCCAGACTCCATTTGATTTTATCAATAAAAATGTTTATTTAACGTACCCGAAATTGGGGGCGTTACAGCATCAAAAGAGTGAAAGTGTCAAACACATCGAGATTCAAAGCATCAACAGGATGAAAGTCTCAAACACACTAAAAGGCATGGAAGGCATGAGAAAGCAAATGAGAAATCAAGAGAAAACGCCCACCAAAGCAAAGGGGCATAAAAAAGTTCAAAGATAGCTACTAGTTTTGAAAACCCAAAAGAAAGTGAAATTTTTGAGCCAATTGTCCTTTCTTTGTTAAGCCCAAACCACGGCCCACATTACAACCCTAAAAGTCCTTTCAGATTGGAAAGCGCAACTTGATAGCAAAAACCTAGGTGTTAAGAGGCATGATCAAAAATCAATACGTGGAGAAAAGTAAGCATTGCTCAAAGCAAAAATTCAAACTGGGGTCATCGTCAGCAACCTGGGGCACGGTTCATGATAAAAACTCTCGTGTTTTGACAAAGCAAAATCGAAAGATTTGAATGAAAATCAATTGATGGAGTAAAATAATTTTAAAATTCCAAAAGGAGAATTCCGAGAACCTGGGCATGTCCGCCATTTCAAAATAGTCAAACCCTTTGCCCAATCAGGGGCACCATTCGAAAGTCGCTTTGTCTTTCTCTCCCTCATTTGCGTCAACGCAATCTTGTCAAAATTCACCCATTTTGCCAAAAGTCAAAGAGTCATCTCGGTTTAGTCAATTCTCGACTCGTGGAAGTCATTTCAACGCATGGAAGAATACCACCCCTGGGAGAAGCTCGTTAGGCTGTAATCATAGCTTGGACTGCGCTTGGTCAACTGCTTGTCAAAACCACCAAGACTGGGGGTCGTTACTCACTGGGGTACATTGGCTCAATGTCGTCTACCGGGAAAAGCAAATCCAAGACTTAAACCCTGACCAAAGGCAAACTCCACTTCAAATCCGGTACGGAATCCAATCCAAATTCAAAGCTTCTGAGAATACCGGTCCACTGGCCAAAGGCAGTAAAGCAAAATAGGGTGCTCAGACACGTCCCCTGTTTTTCAAGGAATATCACCATCGTTGTCGTTCGGTGTCATAGGCGAATCTCGAATGATCGTTCAAGAGTCAATTCCAAGATCAATCCACAGTCTTTTAAGCCTGTAGTTTCTCTCAAGCTATGGTCTAACAGACCTGGAAGCCTTTTAGTCTCTCGAGTCGTGGTTCGTCCTCCGGGACTTCACTACGTCTAGTACTTTGTCCTCCGGGACTCGCACTCTATCTGCACTTCGTCCTCTGGGACTGCACTTTGTCCAAAAGGACTACACTCTGTCTAGCACTTCGTCCTCTGGGACTCGCACTCTATCTGCACTTCGTCCTCTGGGACTACACTTTGTCCAAAGGGATTACACTCTGTCTAGCACTTCGTCCTCTGGGACTTCACTTTGTCTAGCACTTTGTCCTTCAGGACTTACTTTTGTCATACTTGCATTGGTTTTGCATGTTTGCGTGACATTCATTGACATATCAACTTGCATCATCATTCATGTATTGTCTCAATCGAACGTCAAATTCAAGCTCTTCAAGTTCAAGCCACTTCCAAAAATTCAAGCTCTTCAAAATTCAAATTATTCTATTTCAGGTCTCTTCAAAAATTCAAGTCTCTTTCAAAATTCAAGCTATTCAAACTCAAGTCTCTATTCAAATTCAAGCTATCCAAATTCAAGCTCAAGTCTCCTTCAAAATTCAAGTTTTTCAAATTCAAGTCTCTTTCAAAATTCAAGCTATTCAAACTCAAGTCTCTTTCAAAATTCAAGCTATTCAAACTCAAAGTTTCTTTCAAAATTCAAGCTATTCAAATTCAAGTCTTTTTCAAAATTCAAGCTATTCAAATTCAAGCTAAAGCTATTTCCAAAATTCAAAATTCAAGAAAATTAAAGCTTTTCAAAAAAATCAAGTCTCTTCACCGTCCGAGCATATCGACCTCGGGTTCGACATATTGCGGTCGTTTAAGCATTGAATCTTTAAAACGCCGTGCCTCGATTTAAAAGCTCATTTTAGTCCTCCAGGACTTGTCGCATTTTAGTCTCCCGGGACTCGCCTCATTTTAGTCCTTCAGGGACTCGTCTTATTTTAGTCCTTCGGGACTTGTCTTGCTTTAGTCCTTCAGGGACTCGTCTCAAGGAATTTCATAACACTCGGCATTACAAGCACTCAATCTTCTCAAGTTTACTTTCGCAATTTGTCCTCCGGGTCTCGCTTTACTTGCATTGTCCCGATTGAACTACGTTGGTCTGATCCCTACAACGGGGTACGTAGGCAGCTCCATGAGCGCGACCACCTTTATTGCATTCTTGCATTTAACTTAAAGACTTTGGAGCGATGGATTGGGATGTCTAATCTTTAACATCACTTATTCCAAGCAATGGTACCTAAGTTCCGTTAAAGAGGGACTACTGTAGACACCCCAATTTGGGCCTCCAAATAATCTTTAAGTTTCTCCGATGATGAAATTAGGAAAAATATACCTTCAAGGCTTGGATTGTTGCTCCTTTCTTACTCCTTCCCTAACCTCAAGAAAATCCCTTCCCAAACATATAGGGTGGCTCTCGGTTCAATTGCAAAAGAGAAAGATGCGTTTGCTTTGTCAAAAACAACTTTTTCCATGACACACTGAGGGTAAAATGGGCACACATTTCAATGTATAAAAAACCTTTGAGTGAGACCAATTGGGTTAGAAAGAGGACTTGACAAGCTTTCCAACGCTTCGAACCACACCCAAATCCGAGTTCGGGAGTGTCCGGAGCGCCCCCGCGAAGTTCAGTGTGCTGAGCTATCTCGGAATACTGCGCGGCATTCCAGAAACGCCACGTGGCATTTCAAAACGCTGCACGGCATTTCAGAAAATTCCAAAAAATTGCTCCACCGCACGGGATTTCAATATGCAGCACGGCATTTCTCTTTAAGCCGCATGGCATTTCGGGAAAAAGTTCTGATAGGTGCAGAAAGTTGTCGGTCACACCTGCAGGAGGAGCGTCTTGGCCATAAAATAAGTTTTATTCGGCCCAGAAGCCACCTCCCCTCTTTGTAGTAATCATCCTTGGCTCTCTTGCCTATAAATACACCCCCCCCTCTAGTTGAGAAGCACCCCTTCAACTCCAAGTAAAGTTATTCTGCCATTTTCTAGACTCTCACTCTCTCTCTCTAAAAATACCCCATTGATTCTCTCTCTACAACTCCTTACACCCATCAACACTATACACGCCTCTTTCTCTCTCTACATCAACCCACAAGCTAGTCTATTACAAAATCAATCTCATATTGATTTCTCTCTCTCTCTACACTCTTTTGCTCACAAGACTCTCAAAACTCAATCCAAATCAACCTTCACTCTCCATCTTCAAGCACATCCAAGCTTCAATCAAAAGGTATAAATCAAGTTTCCTTGGTGTAGACACCCCAATTTGAACTTGTCAAATTTCCTTAATTTGTGGCCCGGAGGCTCCCCGATGATGAATTTGGATTGAAACAAGCCTCGTATCATTTGAAGCTTTGCTCCTTGAAGGATTTGAAAAGGAATTAAACTTGGTCAAAATCATTTCCAAGCGCTTGGGAGAAGTCCCGAGCGCTCCAAACAATTTTTCAAAACGTCTGGCTTGGCTCACTCTCGAGCGCTCGAGCCTCCTGCGCTGCCCAATGGATGGCAGGGCTCCTCATTACCCATGCAAGCCATCATTGCAGTCGCCTTGAGCCGGCTAGGATTTACGGCAAGCACTCATCACAGTCAGAGATCTTTATGCTAAAGGATCTTCTCATTAAAAAATTGTTGTTTGATTTCAAATTCATGTCATTTTTGAACCATAAGTTATTTTGGTCTATAAATAGAACCTCATTTTAGCTGAGGAAGGGGGGGCTACGAAATCCTTCTCCTGGAGAATCCTATTCTCTGCTCTCTCTCTCTCTCTCTCAAGGCAAAGGTTTTCCAAACTCAAACTCTATTTTCAAACTTCAAAAGGTTTTGGAAAGTCATCAAGGAAAATGCAGGAAATCCAGAATACCTCTAGCTTCTGATTTCTTGTATTCTTCATCCACTTTTCAAAGCCAGTCAAGAAGCAAAGCTCTCACAAAAAGGTAGAAATCTTTACCTTTGATATCAAAGCAAAGAGGCTGTTCTTCCCTTCTGAGGGGGGTCTCTCAGCCTGACCCAGTCTTCAATACTGGGTGCATGGTTGGGAGACCTTAGTGTAAAAACAAGAGCAATGGGGTACAAAAAACGTTTTATCGAAACCCTTACTGGAAACACTCTTGAGCGCTCGAGAGTGCTCCCGAGCGCTCTGGACTATTCCCAATTTCATGCATGGTTCTTTGTCATACAGTAGGCTGGGGATGAGGTGCACTCTTAAGTGAAATGGTTTTATTTTGGCATGCATGCACAGGAAATCATTTTCCATAAAACAGAAGCGTATCTTGCAAATTTCATGTAAGAACAAGGTTTTCCAAAGTCAAAAATGAGATTTTCTCTTGTTAAATACTTAGACAAGTGGGACTGCATGATAAAACGATTTCATTTTCCGTTTGAGAGCAACATGACATGCAGCTCACTCCCAAGGGCTCGACACCATTCTCGAGCGCTCGGGAGTGCATGCATGCCATTGCATTCCATTTTCCCAGTGTGCTGTGTTCTCTGATTTCTGCATGCATAAGTGTAGCCCGTTGCTCTTTTAAAGTTGTAGATCTAATCTTGTCAAGGCAGGGATGCATGATCTAAAAGATTGAGGGCCCATCTCAGGCCTATCAGGTCCTCTGCTGAGCCTGTAATATGTTTAAGATCATTTCAGTTTATAGTTTTAGCATTATATTCTCCTTGTACTAACCAATATCTGCAGGTTGAGTGTAAGAACTCCCAAGCGCTCGGGACTACTCCCGAGCGCTCGAGAGTGAAGTCAGTGGCAATCTCCAGATTTCTGTCATTTATGCATTTGCTCACCGTTACTCCATCATTTCATCTCCCCCTGTACAACTGCACATGCATGCACTGCTTACGTGTTATAACTGTGGATACTTGCTAATTGGTTTAATGAAACAAAATCCCCTTTTAAAAATCCCACAAACGTTTAGTAGAGACCGACATCGCGTCGGGCAAGGGGGGTGCCGTAAAACCCTTCCCCCCTCGTAACATGGCTTTCGTACCCTCAAAAAGATCTCTGGTTTTTAATTCAAATCAATCATTTTCAAACAAAACGGTTTCTCGGGTGATGGACCACAAATCCGGGTGGCGACTCTTCAAATCAATTTTTCTTCAAACGGAAATATATTTTTCGGGCTGGTAGCCCACACTTGGGCTAAATCACATTTAGCTTTGAGGGGAGCCGATCGAAGCCCTTCTCGGTCTTTCTATACCGAGTTTGGGTCTCAAACGAGCTTTATATTCAAAATCACAAAAAAAGTCACTGTACTGGACACACCATGCCGCGCGGTGCTTTGGTGCGTCGCACGGCATAGTGTGTTCAGGTGCGCGGTGTTTCATTAGCTATTGTTTTCTTGTCTGAGCTGTCTGGATCATGGCCATCATTCATCGGGCCTATTTTTGTTGTTGAGATACTTACATCAGTTTTTTCGGAATAAGACCATATCTACAAGCCATGTTTTATTTCATAAATAAGATTTCTTAGATCATCTTGGGTGATCAAACGTGACAAAAGTTGTTTTGTGTTCATGGCTTGAAGGAATGGTACTGTCCCGAGGTCGAGTGACGTTTTGGATGCTGATGACAGTTTGATAACAGGAAAGGTCCCCCGCACAGCATACTATAAAGCCGTGCGTGACATTACAGAATGCCGTGTAGGAGTTGGCCGTGGTCTAGACAGTTTGTAGATGTAACTTTTCCTTTTTTTTTAATTATTGAATCATTCTTATCATTTCTGTACAGTTTGCACCACAAGCACACCAATGTGTTATATTTAATCCCGTGCCCCTTTCCCGTACATGTTTTAAAGTTCAGTTTTTCAAATGATATTAAATCCCCCATTTAAAATGCTTAGTAGAGACCGGTCTTTACCGGGCGAGCGTGGTGCTTTTTCAACAAAACCTTCCCCGCTCGTAACGTGGCTCCCGAATCCAAAGTCTCAACGTTTTCGCTAGATCAAAAGCCTTTTTCTTTCAAACAAACTCTCGGTTTCTCGGATCATCCATCTCAAAAATCCGGGTGGCGACTCTTCGATCGCGCGCCGGGCGCGGGAGCCCACAAGTTGCTCTTTGAATCACCTAATTTTGCTCCTTGTATGAACTTTTGTGTGTTCGTGTGTATGAAATGTGGTTCTTCTTCAAGTCATGTAACTTGTTTTTTTTGGAAAATATAAAAGTTGCTCTTTAAGTCACCTAATGTTACCCATGTTTTTACTCACTCAATGGTTGTCCCTTTACCCTTGTGTGTGTTGGTGTGTATGAAATGTGGTTATTCTTCAAGTAATGTAACTTGTTTTTTTTCTGAAAATAAAAGCTGCTCTTTAAGTCACTTAATGTTGCTCCTTTTAGGAACTTATGTTGCTCTCTATGTAAGAAAGTATGCCCTAGACTGTTAAGGGCAGTCACCCATGTTTTAACTCACTCAATTGATGTCCCTTTACCCTTGTGTGTGTTGGTTTAATTGTGGCCTTTCACAGTTGACTATAGGTTTTTGGTCTCGAAGCATTTGCCTTTGGTTCTCAATGACTGAAGTACGGAATAGATACTGCAAGTGGTCATGGTTTACAATTTACATATTCCTGTAAATATAGTATATGGAATGTTAATGCGAGTTAAAAAGATTTTACCATATAGGAAACTTATTTGTAATGAAGCTAAGAAGGTTTCTTGTAGTGTTTGATGTGGGGAATGTTGTGATGGTGACTGGAGGAAGGAATAGGGGCCGTGTTGGAGTGATCAAGAGTAGGGAGAAGCACAAGGGAAGCTTCGAAACCATTCACGTCCAAGATGCCACTGGTCATGAGTTTGCTACTCGCATGGGCAACATTTTCACCATTGGAAAAGGTTCAAAGCCATGGGTGTCTCTTCCAAAGGGCAAGGGTATCAAGTTGTCCATCATTGAGGAGGCTAAGAAGAGGCATGCTGCCCAAGTTGGTGCAGCTGCATAAACTGCAAGAATCAAGATTGGTTTCTGATTCTGTTTTGCTGCAGCATATTTGAAGTCCATGACCTGGCTTTCTTGTATGCATAACGTCGTGAGAATGGTGCCCCCACGTTTGCTAGCGGAAAGACCTTGTCAGTACAAGAAGAATTCGGAAAGCTCTATCTTTTTATTTGTTGAGTCGTGAACTTTGATATATTAGGGGATCTTATTTGTTCCAGGCATGCACCATTGTTTTTGTGAATGGTGCTTCATGTATGTTCTTACTTTGGTTCTTAAAATTGATGGACCGATGGAATTAGGTGGTGGTTTTAATAAAATGTGAAAGTTGGACTTAAAAAAATGAATGTGGAACCTTTTAACGAGCTCGAGCCGAGCTGACTCGTTCATATACGTGGCCAACAAACCGTTAGCTAACCTACCTTCACTGGCCCCCCTTGGCATGTATATAGTGTAACTTATTTTCATAGAGAGATCAATTTAAGTTCCACAAAGGGCAACTTTATTTCATCGAAGGAGCAACATATGTGGATTCACAGAGCAACTAGAAGGAGCAACATATGTGGATTCACAGAGCAACTGTCTCTGGCAACAAAACATAAAGTTCTTCCATAGATCCAACAACAATAAAATACAAGAATGAAATAAAATACAATTACTCCTATTCGTCATCGGAATAATTAGATACTTCGGGGTCGGATGCATACTGTGGATCCCTCTTAATTCCTCTAATAGACTCTCTGGGGTCGAAGCCGTCCCTTTCAGCTTCCCTTTTCTAGTCTTCTTCCAAAAGGATAGTTTGGATCCATATCGTAATTGTTTTGAATGCTTCATCAATGGCCGAGCAAGTGTGTATATAGACAGATAAATTAGGGGCAACATTTTTTCCTGACTGGGCAACTTAATTTCATAAAAGGAGCCATATATGTGGAGTGACAGAGTAAGTGTCACGGGTAAGAACACAATAAAATATGACCATTCACTGGCCCCCCTCGTCGTGTATATGGTGTAACTAATTTTCATACGCAGGGCAATATATTTTTCTGACGGGGCAACTTACTTTCATAAAAGGAGCCACATATGTGGAGTGACAGAGCAAGTGTCACAGGTAAGAAAACAAAGCTTATGTCATGTTATGAATTATATGTTAATTCATAATTCATAACTCTAGTGTGTAGCTATTGCATTTACAATTAGGAATTATATGTTAATTTTGCAATTGATTCGTTGTTTGGAAGATTGATTCTGATGGGCTTAGTGTGATTTTGTATCCCTCCACTTCTCCTTCCCATTTTTTTTCATTCGAACTCAAGGAATTTTCCAATTTTGCAATTGGAAGCATCCATTTAGTTACCATATTTTGTGTCTATGTAGATGTGCCACAACAATGCCTCAACTGAAAGCTGGTCTGTTAATTGGTAGTTATGGCCTATGTGGCCAACAAACCGTTAGCTAACCTACCTTTCACTGGCCCCACTTGGCGTGTTTATGGTGTAACTTATTTTCATAGAGAGAGCAATTTAATTTTCACAACGGGCAACTTTATTTCATAAAAGGAGCAACATATGTGGATTGACAGAGCAACTGTCTCGGGCAAGAAAACATAAAGTTGTACAACAATACTACCACAATTTATAATTACTAAAATGAAATAAAATACAATTACTCCTATTTGTCATCGGAATAATCAGATACTTCGGGGTCAGATGCATACTGTGGATCCCTCTTAATTTCTGTAATAGACTCTCTGGGGTCGAAGCCGTCCCTTTCAGTTTTCCTCACTTTCTTGACTATCAGGCCTTGATGGATTAGTCGCTTGCACATTGCATTAATCTCGACCTGCAGCCTTTCACACACGTCGTTATGGAGCCGGTTTGGCCTTCTTCCGGCGATCATCTGCGCTGACCGTGCTTTAGGCACCTTCAGTAGGTACTTACGACATTTCGCTTCCAACTGGTCACAGGTAGGAAAACATAAAGGTGATAGGATCTTTCACTGGCCCCTCTTGTCGTGTTTATGGTGTAACTTATTTTCATATACAGAGCAACTTATTTTTCAGAATGGGCAACTTAATTTCATAAAAGGAGCCACATATGTGAACTGAGAGAGCAAATGTCACGGGTAAGAAAACATAGAGGTAATATGACCCTTCACTGGCCCCCCTTGTCTTCTATAAGGTGTGACTTATTTTTATATACAGAGGAACTTATTTTTCAGAAGAGGCAACTTAATTTCATAAAAGAGCCACATATGTGGATTGACAGAGCAAATGTCACGGGTAAGAAAACATAAAGGTGATATGACTTTTCACTGGCCCGTCTTGTCGTGTATGTGGTGTAACTTATTTTCATATATAGAGCAACTTATTTTTCAGAAGGGGCAACTTAATTTCATAAAAGGAGCCACATATGTGGACTGACAGAGCAAGTGTCACGGGTAAAAAAACATAAAAGTGATATGACTTTTCACTCGCCCCTCTTGTCGTGTATATGGTGTAATTTATTTTTATACACAGGGCAACATATTTTCCTGAAGGGGCAACTTAATTTCATAAAAGGAGCCACATATGTGGACTGACAGAGCAAGTGTCATGGGTAAAAAAACATAAAGGTGATTTGACCTTTCACTGGCCCCCCTTATCGTGTATATGGTGTAACTTATTTTCATACGCAGGGCAACATATTTTCCAGAAGGAGCAACTTAATTTCATAAAAGAAGCCACATATGTGGATTGACAGAGCAACTTATTTTCCAGAATGGGCAACTTTATTTTATAGAAAGAGCCACTACTTAGGTGAATTGACAGAGCAACTGTCACGGGTCCCCTAGTTGTGACAAGGAACCTTTGAATTATTACAAAATCCATTATTTGATGTGCCTTTATGTCCTCTGTAAATGACAATACCACCTGGTTGAGAAGTCCATAACCCCTTTTCTTTACCCATATTACCTTGTTAGTAAAATTCCATCTAAACAACTCTTCCATATATTCACTCTTCCATATATTCTGAAGTTTGTAATGGAAGATTTAGCAGCTATCAATGCATGTGTTGATGCTGAAATGCCGTTCGGAGCTGATATCATTAACAACATCCCTGAATGCTACATGATTTCCGTGGGCTACAAAGTCAAACAAGTTTCCATAAATGTGAAAATGCCACCTTATCGGATGGGTGCTCTCCATTGGGAGCCACAATCGTATAAAGTAGGAGTCTATGCCGAAGGTTCAATAGAAGAACGAGAAAATGCAATTCGAAGTATTATGGGTTGGAACAATGATGCAATACTGTCGTACCATTCAAACAATGGAAGCTTTGACATCGTTGTCTATTGTTGCGGTATACCTTGGGACAAGCTAGTCCCAAACATCGAGGACGTCATTTCAAAATTTGTTGGCATGGTTAACATCGACTTATTCATTATTTTGCAGGCCCCATATCCCATTGAAAGTCATCGGGAATTTCTAACAAACATGGGCTTCGTAGGCCAACATGAAGTAGATGGTGCAATATTCATGAGTGGCATTGTATGGAGTGTACCTGAAGCCCTAATAACTACAAAAAATGGGCACCTTGTTTCCAGAGGACGGTGGCTATGTGATTTGGGTTTCATCTGCACTGGGTGTGACACATCCCACTCTAGCAGGGCTATGGCCCACCAAAAGTGGCGTGACGCCTGTCACAACCTGTGCAACTATTGAAACTAGCGCCTTGAAATAAATTAATAAAATAAACTACAACTCACAGCGGAGACCAAACGAATGATTTTATTACATCAAACCCAACAGATTGTACAAGAAGTACATTTTTTTACAACTGAACAAGTCTAAAGTACTTGCCTTCCTATTCAACCACACCAATCTTGCAAACCATAGAGTACATAGCTCCAACTAAAAGATTTACAAGTGCAACCTCTATATACACCTGACAGGCACTGTAGTGAATCGACCTCTAGCTCAACGGGAATCTGCAACAAATAAGGTTACAGGAGAATGTACATTAGCAACATAATAAAAGGAAATGCAGTTAAATACTTTAGATGAATCAAAGTCAAAACATCCAACCAATATCAATTTGATAAAAAAGTAATCAAAATCCACATAGGGTATCATCTCCAATATTTCAATAAAGTTCCTCAATTTGCAAATTCATCTACAGTGTGTCCAAAAGGATTGCAAATAACCACATCTTTCATCTCCACTCCAAGATAGTAGTATATCATATTACCAAATGTGCCAACGAGTCGTCTACCTCACGATCAAGAGTTAAGGCGGTACCGTGACCTCATTCACAGGCTCGCATATAGCGGCGGTGAAGAGGGCCATTCTTTGTCACCAATGATAGGTGCTAGCAAGTTAGATTAGTAATCAACCAAAGGGTAAGCAACAGCCAAGCTTACCGGCAAACAACAACCAAGTTTGCCAATCAACCATAGGCAAGCAACAACCAAGTTTGCTTAACAAGAACATTGGCACAAGAGGCATAAAAATAATTCCTTTCAACTCATTAAATAGATTTGATCCATCTAAGCAAAGACTATCTCCTAAAACTTTCTCAAACCAAAGGAACACTTTTCAGATAGTAGAGATAGCACCGCAATAGTATAAATAGAAAAGAGACATTTCAATTTATTATTGAAGCTGTACATTCTCACCTTACAAAAATGCTGACTCCGCTACCAAATCTATTCCCTACGAGCAGGAGACGTCACAGTGACAGTCTTTATGATATCCCCACCTAGAAAAATATGAAAAACGCTCCACCCATAAGGTTCACTACCAAAGCTCATGCCAAATGCAAATGAAATCCAACCATGCTACGCTCTGCGAATTTCTGAAAATTTTCAATGAATTCGTTTGCCACAAGATTTTTACCATAAAACTCAGACACATAAAGGAACATCATATTAAAATTCCAGAATTTTCTGACCTTGATAACTATTTTTATAAACAGATACAAAATCAGACCCAAAACTCGCAGTGAATTCGAGGATAGATTTTTGGCCAAACTTCAAACTGAAATCTGTTATTACTCAAGCACAACTAAGGCACGTGGCTTACATATTTTTGAAGCTCTATGTGTCTAGTTTCCAATAAAACAAGTGGAATGTGTTTTCGAGTTTTCTAGGCTGAGATATAGTCGTTTCCGTAAAGTGCGATGGTGCTGTCAGCACAGTGAGTTCTACGACAGCAGCTCAGTGTCGGATTTTTATAAATTTATGTGCTTTGAATAAAATTCTAAAATTTTAACACAATAGATTAGACATATAGAGGCATCTCCAGTAAAAATATTAAAAAATTACAAGGTCGGAAAGTTGGTCATAAAAATTCATCAAGAACCTGGAAAATTCAATTCTGTTCGAACTCTAACTTGCATACCCATAGGCTAAACGAATTTTCTGAAGTAAAACTCATATCCCATGACCTAATCAAAACCTAAACTACACATTCTGATATCCATGGTTGTGTCATTTCCCAAAACATGAAAGAAATATGCATCACTTCCAATTTTTTTGCATAATCGAACCAAAATGCAGACTCTTCTTGAAATCAATAACCAAACACTAATTCTTTTCAATCCTTCTTCCTCTACCATTTTAATTTAGATATCAGATTTGGCAAAAACAAAGGACACAAGAAATTAAGCATAAAAACATAGGGCTTACTCTTAATTAGATTTTCCCTAATTTTCTTCCTCTTCTTCCTCCTCTCTCTCTCTCTCTCTCTCTCTCTCTCTCTCTCTCTCTCTCTCTCTGTGTGCAGCAGCAAACAAAGAAGAACCAAGGGTTCTCTGGAGTTCCAATTGACTCCAACTAAGAGCATGAGGTGGCATGTATTTTGGTCCATATGGGTATGTATGAAGTTATTGTATCCAAGACAAAATAGAACAAAGGGGATGTTTCCCCCTGTTTCCACGATCTTCTACTTACTCTTTTTTTTCCTTTTTTTTAAAGAACTAATAACAAGACACATTCACATAATACACCCCATAACAAATAAAATGAAATAACCTATAAATGCAATTATCAAATGAGATGTATAATGTCATGTCAGAAACGATGCACGTGCATTTTCGGAATGGGTATTATAGGGTGAATATTGGGGGTTTCAAATAGGTTGGATGAAATGGCTAAGCGGGGTCATCGATAATGCTCTATACCCGGTTATGTTCCTCGACTATGTAAAGTCAGCAATCCTGGCATTATCTGCTGGTTTGCCAAGAGTCGGAGCAATACTAGGTTTGACTGCTATCCTCACTTACATTAATTATAGGGGTTTAACCATTGTAGGATGGGCTGTTGTTCTGTTGGTTGGGGGTTCTCTCATACAATGCTATCCTCACTCATACAATGAAAAAAAACAAATCGCTTACAAACAGAGACACATGGACGAAATGAGAGAAGAGAAAAGAGAGAAAACTGCAAAAAAAATTGAAACACCCAAAACATTCCTTACCAGATGCGTACGACGTCGCTTGGTTAAGGACAAGATCCTGCTTCTTCTTCAGTGGAATGGAGAGAGTATTGTAGCTTACAGAGAGATGAAGTGGGAGAGGAAGAAGAGGTGAAGGAGAAGAGGAAAGAAGCAGAAGAAACCCTACCTCTAGTTGTTTTCTTCCAGTCGTCCGCTTCAGAGCCGTGCTTACGAAAATGGGAATTGGAGAAATTGAATGAGAACGATGGGTGGGTTTGAGGTTTAGGGTTTTTTTGATGAGGGGCCTAATAGTCTTTTCAGGTGACCTCTCCATGTATTGGAAAATAATATTCTCCTTCTCATATTTACATGAATTTCCAAATAACTACTTCATGACTTGGGCATTATTTGCCCCACTGTCCACTGTTTTACAATTTCCCCAAGCATTTATGTACAAAACTCAGCTAATAGATTAACAGAGAACCAAAGACAGTAGGCGATATAGAAAAGGCTTCCTTCTACTTTGTCTTACATGGATATAGGCAGAGAAGTTCATGTTCCTCTCTGTTATTGCATCCCCTTGTTTCTTAGTCACATTCAAATAATCCAAAATCATATTTTAAATTATAGTGAACAAAACTGATGACGCCGAGTAGCCAAACAGCAGCTCTTCTGACGATCGAGGAACTACTCGGGTGTAAAGGCTAAGCAATGTCTAAAAAAAAATAACCTAAGCAATGTCTAAATCATTTTAATCTTCTCGCTTCCACCAAAAAGAACACCAATGTTCCTCAAAGTTCGAAGCGCACAAAATAAACAGGGATTTCAATAGCACACGAGGCAATAAGTCATAAAAAAAAAAAAGAAACTGGCATTACATATAATGTATGCCCCAGAATTCCATTTTCGGGGCATACATTCTTACATAGAGAGCAACAAAAGTTCTTACAAGGAGTAACATTAGGTAACTTAAAGAGCAACTGTTTTATTTTCAGGAAAAACATGTTACATGAGTTAGAATGAATTATGGACGACAACACTATTTTTTTTGCTGAGTCATACTACTATGCCTTGCACATTGTTAGACTTAGAAAGTTTCTAATTTGTTCCATTAGTTAGAACGCATTATGGTGCTAGGACATTGTCAATGGAAAAAATACTTGAGTGAAGGCCCTCGAAATGGTTTGCTTGCGTTGTTTTCACATCACTATAGAAAGGAGAAAACTTAACCCAAAAGCTAACAACTTCTGCCTTAACCCAAAATCAGGCCACCCACTCATACAATGAAAAAAATCAAATTGCTTACAAACAGAGACATATGGACGAAATGAGACAAGAGAAAGCTGCAAAAAAACTTGAATCACCCAAAATCTTACCAGATGGGTAACGACGAACTCGCTAGGGCACATGAGTAGATGCTGCTTCTTTAATGGTGAAATGGAAAGATTAAGCTACAATGAAACAGAGAGATGAAGTGAGAGAGAAAGAATAGGTGAAGGAGAAGAGATCGAAGGATACAAGAAGCAGAAGAAACCCTACCTCTGGTTGTTCTCTTCCAGTCGTCCTATTTAGAGTCGTGCGTACGAATGGGAATCGGGGGAATTGAATGAGAACGATGGGTGGGTTTGAGCTGTAGGGTTTTTTTATGAAGGACCTAATAGTCTTTTCAGGTGACCTCTCCGTGTATTGGCAAATAATTTTCTCCTTCCCATATTTACATGAATTTTCTAATAACTAGTCCATGACCTGGGCATTATTTACGCCACTGTCCACTGTTATGCAATTTCCCCTATTATATTTTCAGAAAAAAATATGTTACATAACTTGAACAAGAATAAGAACCACATTACATACATTGCACAAATTTGTAAAGGGACAACCATTCAGAAGCATACATTCAAACTTAGAGAGCAACAAAAGTTCTTACAAGGAGTAACATTAGGTAACTTAAAGACCAACTATTATATTTTTCAGGAAAAACATGTTACATAACTTGAACAAGAACCACATTTCATACAGACTAACACACCTTCGTAAAGGGACAATCATTCAGTGAGCTAAAATATAGGTCATTGCCCGTTGCTGATAGGAGAATGAAACACCCACAATATCCTACGTCTAAAATATAGGTTATTTCTTTCTCTTCAACAATTTATCGAGCACATGTTATGCATGACAAAATAGGTACCTCCTCAGTCTATCTTTCAGAGAGGCATTTTTGGCTAAAAGAAATTGTAGTTTACTTTCTAATGAAATTGTTTCATTAATCCTATCAGTTTGCTGTTGGAAATTGGGGCTGGGCTCTATTTCGAAATTTGAGAAATTCCTCGAAACCATTTTACTTGTGTCGTTGTTTTCACGTCACTATAGAAAGGAGAAAACCTAACAAACTTCTGCCTTTACTAGACCACTCACTCATACTGAAAAGATCAAGTTGCTTACAAACAGAGACATAAGGATGAAAAGAGAGAAGAGAAAGCTGCAAAAAAAATTGAATCACCAAAAATCTTACTAACTGCGTACGACGATGAACTCGCTCGGGGAAGCAAAAGATGCTGCTGCTTCTTGGGTGGAATGGAACAGAGAGATGAAGTGAGAAAGGGAAGAAGATCGAAGTGAAGGAGAAGAGGTCTAAGGATAGCAGAAGCAGTAGACGAAGACGAAGAACCCTACCTCTGTTGTTCTCTTCCTCTTCAGCGCACGAATGGGACTGGGAGTGGATTTTGAAATAAGAACAGTGGGTGGGATTGGGGATTTAGGGCTTTTTTCATGAGGGGCATAATAGTCTTTTTAGGTGGCCCTCTCCATGTATTGGGAATTCTTTTTCTCCTTCTCATATTTAGATGAATTCCCTGAAAAGTGGTGCATGAGTTGGGAATTATTAGCCCTTTTCTCCACTGTTCAGTAATTCCCCCAAAATTTTCCAGGTTCGACTCCTGGCAGCTGAAATCTAGTTTTCTTTTTAACTTTTTAGGGTCAACAATTTTGATGTCGAATTTTTTTGTCAATTATAATTCAAAAGGAAAAATTAGAAAGTGTAGATAAAGAAGTTTGGGATAAGTTTCGTTTTCCTCGTTCTTGATAAGTCATATATCTGTAGTTTGTTTACTGGTAATTTTACTTTAAAAAAATTGGGAATAAGCCACAAAATCTCCAGTCACATAACAAAAACGGCGATCCCTTCATATTTGGTTGAAACATATACAAAATCAGCTTTGCTATTTTTTCTCTTCGAATTTGAATCCCAACAACAAAAATTTTATTTTTCGAAACAGAAAGGATGTCGTTAATGTGGAGAATTGAAATTTCGGTTATAGCTTTGATAAAAAGAATTTCTCGTAGAACCATTAAAAAATTAATGCAGAACACAAATTTTCGTATCGAAATTTCCTATTTTTTAAAACTATAGGTTATTGAAGTGTTTTTCGAATTCGTATTTAGATTAGAGATATAAAATAATTAGTTTGCATAATGTTAACACAAAATCCGTTGTAGCACATATAAATTGGATATGTTGATAATTTTCCAGATTCGACTCCTGGCAGCGGGAATTACGTTTTATTTTTTAACTTTTTGCGGTAAACAATTTTGACGTCGAATTTTTTTGGCAATGTTAATTCAAATGGTAAAATAAGAAAGTAGAGATCAGGATGTTTGGGATGGTTCCGTTTTACTCGTTCTTGGGAAGTCGTACATTTATAGTTTTTTCACTGGTAATTTAACTTTTTAAAAAAAAGGAATTAGCCACAAAATAACAGGTCAGATTGCAAAAACGACGATCCCAATATATTTGGT
Organism: Rhododendron griersonianum; assembly: GCA_018127125.1. Lineage (NCBI taxonomy): Eukaryota > Viridiplantae > Streptophyta > Magnoliopsida > Ericales > Ericaceae > Rhododendron > Rhododendron griersonianum. The sequence goes on along the minus strand of CM030796.1, from coordinate 24,579,366 downwards.
CTTAACATGTACAAAATTAGATTTTCCATTTTTTTCTTCAAATTGGAACCACAACAAAAAATTTATTTTTCGAAACAGAAAAGACGTTAATACGGATAATTGATATTTCGGTTACGGCGTTGATAAAAAGAATTTCTCATAGAACCATTAAGAAATTAATGCAGAACACAAATTTTCTTGTCTTTGAATTTTCGTAATGGGATTTCCTACTTTTTCAAACTATACGTGATTGAAGAGTTTTCGAATTCGTATTTAGATTATAGATGTAAAACAATAAGTTTGCATAAGGTTAACACAAAATCTGTTGTAGAACATATAAACCGGATATGTTGAAAATTTACCTGGTTCAACTCCTGGCAGCTGAAATTTAGTTTTCTTTTTAACTTTTTAGGATCAACAATTTTGACGTCGAATTTTTTTGTCAATTATAATTCAAAAGGAAAAATTAGAAAGTGGAGATAAAGAAGTTTGGGATAAGTTTCGTTTTCCTCGTTCTTGATAAGTCATATATCTGTAGTTTGTTTGCTGGTAATTTTACTTTAAAAAAAATTAGGAATCAGCCACAAAATCACCGGTCACATAACAAAAACGGCGATCCTTTCATATTTTGTTGAAACATATACAAAATCAGCTTTGCTATTTTTTCTATTCGAATTGGAATCCCAACAACAAAAATTTTGTTATTCGAAACAGAAAGGATGTTGTTAATGCGGAGAATTGATATTTCGGTTACAGCGTAGATAAAAAGAATTTCTCATAGAACCATTAAAAAATTAATGCAGAACACAAATTTTCTTGTATTTAAATTTTCGTATCAAAATTTCCTATTTTTTAAAACTATAGGTTATTGAAGTGTTTTTCGAATTCGTATTTAGATTAGAGATATAAAATAATTATATTGCATAATGTTAACACAAAATCTGTTGTAGCACATATAAATTGGATATGTTGATAATTTTCCAGATTCGACTCCTGGCAGCGGAAATTACGTTTTATTTTTTAACTTTTTGCGGTAAACAATTTTGACGTCGAATTTTTTTGTCAATGTTCATTCAAAAGGTAAAATAAGAAAGTAGAGATAAAGATGTTTGGGATGGTTCCGTTTTACTCGTTCTTGGGAAGTCGTACATTTATAATTTTGTTACTGGTTATTTAACCTTAAAAAAAAAGGAATTAGCCACAAAAATAAAAGGTCAGATTGCAAAAACTGCGATCCCAATATATTTGGTCTAAAAAGGTACAAAATCAGATAATCCATTTTTTTCTTCAAATTGGAACCACAACAAAAAATTTATTTTTCGAAACAGAAAGGATATTGTTAATACGGATAATTGATATTTCGGTTACGGCGTTGATAAAAAGAATTTCTCGTAGAACCATTAAGAAATTAATGCAGAACACAAATTTTCTTGTCTTTGAATTTTCGTAATGGGATTTTTTACTTTTTCAAACTATACGTGGTTGAAGAGTTTTCGAATTCGTATTTAGATTATAGATGTAAAACAATAAGTTTGCAAAAGGTTAACACAAAATCTGTTGTAGAATACGTAAACCGGATATGTTGAAAATTTTCCAGGTTCGACTCCTGGCAGCTGAAATTTAGTTTTCTTCTTAACTTTTTAGGGTCAACAATTTTGATGTCGAATTTTTTTGTCAATTATAATTCAAAAGGAAAAATTAGAAAGTGGAGATAAAGAAGTTTGGGATAAATTTCGTTTTCCTCGTTCTTGATAAGTCATATATTTGTAGTTTGTTTACTGATAATTTTACTTTTAAAAAAATTAAGAATCAGCCACAAAATCACCGGTCACATAACAAAAATGGCGATCCCTTCATATTTGGTTGAAACGTATACAAAATTGGCTTTGCTATTTTTTCTCTTCGAAATGGAATCCCAACAACAAAAATTTTATTTTTCGAAACAGAAAGGATGATGTTAATGCGGAGAATTGATATTTCGGTTACAGCGTTGATAAAAATAATTTCTCGTAGAACCATTAAAAAATTAATGCAGAACACAAATTTTCTTGTATTTAAATTATCGTATCGAAATTTCCTATTTTTTAAAACTATAGGTTATTGAAGTGTTTTTCGAATTCGTATTTAGATTAGAGATATAAAATAATTAGTTTGCATAATGTTAACACAAAATCCGTTGTAGCACATATAAACTGGATATGTTGATAATTTTCCAGATGTAGGTGGAGAAAAATAGATAGTACCTGAAACAGCGCTAAATCTCCTTCCTTCACGTGCTGTCCAACCGGAACCCTAATACCTTCGCCTAAACCCTAACCTGTAAAACAGACAAGGGGTGAGCGCACCTTTGCCGCTCGTGGCAAAGGCCATCCAATGCCTAAGTTAGTATCTCATACTATATCAAAAACCCTAATTATCAGTAGGAAAGTGTGGAATGAGTGCAACTTCTTGCGTACCTTTTGCCTCTAGGTTTACCTTGTATTTATAGATATCTATTTGCTTGTTCTTCAAGCGTCCTCATTGCCCCAGGTCTTTTACTTCTTATAAGAAACCTGGCTTTCCTGGGAATCTCTTGCCCAATCAACTGAGACCCCTTACTCATAGGGTCTCTTGCTCTTGTGGAATTTGTCCCATAATAGGACTGTCCCTTTACTTATCTTTACCGTATACTGGGTTCTCCTCCCAGAACACTCATATTGCCTCATCTCTTAAGACAACGTTTTAATCAGGCGACTCCATCTGTTCGGCACGTGCTTCTACCGAACAAACTGCATAAGTACACGACTTCTCATGTCACTGGCCCACCTAAGCCGAACAGACTGTACTATCTAATGACTTCTCATGTCACTCGGCCACATCAGCCGAACAGACTGTCTTCTCTGGTGCCCTCTTGGTGCACCGGATCTTTCCGCCGCCGTTCATCTTATATGGAGTCCCATATCACTTTCTTCATTACACGGATCTGGCACACCATGTGTTCGGCCATTATTTGTACCTATTCGGGAATACCTCCCTACAATTGCTCCCCAGCTTTTGCTCATTACTATTATTCGTTAATGATGAGTAAAGCTCAAAGAATGAACTCGAGGCCGAACAGATCAGATCCCGTGCAGATATAGTCATTGGGTTCCCATTGATGTCTTTTGGCGGTTTAGTCATAATTTCATCTAAATAATGACTCCACCTGGCATGTTTCATACGCTCCTCTATTAATTTGAACTGACGTTTCGTCTGACGCCGTTAAAACGTTATTCCCTTTTAGTCCATTCTCCGTTACTTTTCATGTAACGGTCGTGAGGGGAGATGGTTCGTCTCCGTCTCTTTCCCCTAACCCCCAAAAGGGGGCTTTTTTGGTTTTTACACCATAAAAAGTTTGAGTCTCGTTCTCTCTCTCTAAAACCAGGCGACAACTTCTGTTTCTCATTCGCCATCGCCTCCGTCTGCAAAACTCGATTGCCCCCCAGAAAAGTCCCAGAATCACCTTTGTAAGACTTTTGCTTCTTCTCTATTTCGCATTTCAGTATGAGATTTCGTTCTCAGATTCACTAAGTGAACCAGGGTTTCGTTCGAACCTTTTTTCCAGATTTTCCTTTATACTGTTCATAGTTTCTTTAAGTTCATCCATGGCGGATGAAGCTGATAGTGGCCCTAAGCCAGGAAAATTTAGAAAGCTCTATGAAACCCCTGCTGCTATGGCGGCATTCAGGGCGGACTATAAAGTCCCTGCGAACTTTGGGCTTGAGCTTGCCCCATTAGGTGCAATCAGGGATGCTGGAACATGGGATAGGCAGTGCATCCATATCGTAGCTATTGTCGAGGGTGGGGTTCGTTTCCCCCTTGACCCGTTACTTCGTCGGGTCCTCAGTTGGTATAAACTCACCCCCATGCAAGTATCCACTATTTTTTTCAGACTAGTGATGGGAATTGTGGCCCCAAATAGTATTTTTAGGCACCCAAATAGGATTATGGGACATCCAATGGTGGTACAGCATCGTGCTGAATCCAGAATACAACACATACTATTTCAAAGTAAGGAAAGCAGAAAAGCGTCTCGTGCTTAACTTGCCAGATTCTGCTCATGATCATGAAATGGACTTATTGTATGTCACTGGTGCCTTCGAGCCATTCGGGAAAGATGGCCAAGTGGTGGGCTTCCATTGCCCCCACAAATGGGGCCACCCACGTATGCTCCTAATTCACTCCACTATGATTTACTGCTTCCACCTTTATCTCTTTGTGTGACTAATTCATACTTGAATTTTGAATCTGTAGCGACTAACGCCAACAAGCGTCCCGGACAAGAGCCTAGCTACGTTCCAACAGCGGAAATCAATAGGATTCTAAAGTACACGTGTGAGCCAGGTACCCGAACAGCTGGGAGGGGCCATGACGCAAGCGTACTTCTGGGCTACGATCCATCTTACAGGGGCTTTATAGATAGAAGACTGGCCCATCCGAGCACCAGCGCCGCCTCTACTTCGACTGCTCCCCAACCAAGAAGCTCAAGGTCGAACGCTGGAGTGACCATTACCGGACAACCAGGTGAGGTTCCAATTGCCGAAGGTGTCCCACTACCTCGGTTGGTTCTGAGAAGATCATCTCGCAGACGGGCTTTTTCTCCACAACAGCCCGAACAACCAGCTCCCCCACGAGATACCAGTCAGCCCTCTTCTCCAGGATACTCCCGGTCACCTCAAGATTCAGGTACTATGTCTTATCATTCTCTTAACCTCAGCACCCTTCTTACCCTCCCTTCACGGGGGCGAGGTTCCTCTGGCCGGGTGTCATCCACTGGTCAAGCTCCTCCTCCACCGCGCCTGAGCAGGGGGGGTTCAACACGATCCTCATCTCCTCGGGAATAGGAAGGTTCCCTTGAGGCTTCTACGCCCATCGGGACAAACGCCCCAGGCACCAAGAAGTCGGGGCCCCACATGCCCAAGCAGCCGCGGCTACCCTTGAAACCCCATCGCCGATCACCCAGGTTACTCACGAGGCCTGGACCCCTCAACTCAACAGAGGTGACCGGCCTGTGAACATAGGGGACAGTGCCAGCTCATCGGAGACTGCTCTGGCCGTCGCGCAGGCACTGCTGCTGCCTGTGGACATGCAAAAGGAGGCCGCCTCTTCATCTGACCGGCTAGTGGCGACTGGGCTAGTGAGTGGGGTTAAGGTAAAGTATTTTCATTACTTTCACAAGATTTAGTACATTTCTCTCTTATGTAATAATTCACCCTTGTTTTAATCTAATTCAGTTTATCCAGAAGATGGTCGCACTTGGCCAGAAACTGCAGGAGATTGAGCCTGAATGGAACAGGCTCCTGAGGGACAGCACCAGACAACTTCAGACTATAACAAGGCTGGAGAGGGAGGATGATAAGGCACGGCTTGAGGCCGATGAGATGAAAGCCAAAATGGAGGCGGCAGAAGAGAATCTCAAACAAGCCCTGGCAGAGATTGATGCCACCAAAAAGGCCGCATATGATGACGGGCATAAAAAAGGTTTTGATACGGCGACAGCGAGCTACATGGAACAGATGCCGGCCATACAAGATCAAATCTGGGTAGCATGCTGGGAAGCCTGTCTAACCAAAGTTGGGACTGCAGATGATTCCCCCTACTGGGTGGACAACGATTTGCCAAGCCGTCGTGCCTCAGCCTTTGTTGAAAATGAAGAGCTCCAAGCAGATGACATCGATCAGCAAATTGATGGTTTTGAAGATGCTGAAGAGGACGCACAGATAGAGACCCAGAACGTCTCAACTGAACGCCCTGTTGTTGATGAGGCTATCAATGAGACCATCAATCTGGTGGACCAAGCTGCTGGTGGAGGTTCAAATACGGAAGTAACTGTTGACGTTCCAAATGACACCGCACCTGAGGTCCAGAATTTGGACTGATTTGGTAAGTTTTAATCCATTCTCCTGAACATCCCAAAACATTTTGCTGGTCCTGCGTGGCATCAGTATACTTTAAGTTTTTGGCCCCTCGTGGCATCTACTCTGGTTCTTTTGTTTGTCCTGATTACTGTTTTGCTCGGCCCTTTCGTGGCTTTTTGATTTTGCAGGTGGCCCTTCGTGGCCAGACGTTTATGTTGATCTGCTAAGTTTTCCATACTTAGTTAGTTTCTCGTACTTATTAAGTGTTTGGTTTTTTCCAATTGTGTTCATACTTGGATAATCATTCTAAGTTCTGCTCGTACTTAGCCGTTGGTGCACATGCTAGTGTGCATCCCAGTTTCACGTACTTGGGAATGTTTGTTCATACTTAGATAAATCTGCATTTTTTCGTATGCTCCTTGAGTCCCATGTTTTTGGACAAATTCCTAAGTGTATTCGTACTTAGCTGTTATGTTGCTTCTAAGTTTTTCATACTTAGCAATTTGTGCAAACAAGAAATTTAAGTATTTCGTACTTAATTGAATTCCCTAGTTTTATTATCCAAGTATAAGAAACAAGTTTTCCGTTCTTGCTCATAGTTTCGAGTTTATCGTGCTCAATGTATAATACCAGCTTTGTTCATGTCTGGTTAATTACTTGTAGACAAAATTTTGTTATGTCTTATTTCCAAGCATTTCGTACTTTGTTTAAGTTTCTCGTACTTAAAACAGATTGTTATGTTTTATCGTACTTAGCAATTTGTGCATGTAAGTTTTTTCGTATATTCGTACGCTGCCGGGCATTCGTGCCTTTATTCTAAGTGTTTCGTACTTAGATAATCTAAGTTTTTTGTACTAATATTGTTGGCACGTGTTTTCGTACGTTCTAAGGCGTTCATACCTATTACCTGCTCCCCAATACGAAGGAGGGGTAGCTTGCCCATTGTTCGTATTGATAGGTTAAAAAACAAGATATTCCAAAAGAAAAAATAACTGAAAAAATCATAACTTTTATTCATAGTTCTCAAACTCAAGGAGTCGTTACGCGTACCCCTTGCAACTAAAAAACAAAGGAATTTTCTTCGTAATCCCCACACAATAACATAATCCTAAAACAGAAGTAAAAACAAAGGAATTTTCTTCGTAATCCCCACACAAAAACATAATCCTAAAACAGAATAAATGATAAACCAAAAAGTCTTTTAAACAAAGAACTTTCTCAAATTGTGGACATTCCAAGGCCTTGGCACCGGGTTCCCGTCCAGGTCCGCCAATCTATAAGCCCCAATGCCCACAATTTCAGTTACTCGATACGGACCTTCCCAATTTGCTCCTAGCTTTCCTTTGTTAGCCACTTTGGTATTGCCAAGTACTTTTCGAAGAACAAGGTCCCCAATACCAAATTCTCGAGGGTGGACATGTTTGTTGTAGCCTTTCATTAGCTGTTCCTGGTATGAGGCCAGGTGGATCAGGGCCCTTTTTCTCCTCTCTTCGGCCAGATCAAGCTCAATCTCTAGGGCCCTGTCATTGCCCCCACTTTCAACCAATGCAGTCCTGTTGGTTGGAAGGCCAACTTCCAGGGGTATAACTGCCTCTGTACCATATGCTAATGAATAGGGGGTCTCTCCCGTAGACCTCCTAGGCATTGTTCGGTGGGCCCACAACACCAGGGGCAGTTCATCAGGCCACTTGCCTTTTGCCTTGTCCAACCTTTTCTTGATCCCATCGAGAATGGTTTTGTTGGAAGCTTCTGCTTGCCCATTGCTCTGAGGGTAAGCAGGGGTTGAGTAATAGTTCCTTATTCCATACTGGGAACAGAATGTCTTGAACTTTTTCTGGAACTGTGCCCCATTATCTGCGATCAAAGAATAAGGGACTCCAAATTGAGTGATAATACTCTTCCACACAAACCTTTCTATCATGGGTTCAGTGATTTTGGCCAAGGGTTCTGCTTCAATCCACTTTGTGAAGTAATCAGTGGCCACCAACAGGAACTTTCGATTTCGGCCACCAACAGGAACTTTCGATTTCCTGTTGCTTTATGGAGTGGACCCACGATGTCCATTCCCCACTGGGCAAATGGCCAAGGGCTAGTTAAGGGTACCAGATCTTCGGCCGGTGTCTTTATCATAGGTGAGAACTTCTGGCATTTCTCACAAATCTTAACATAGACCTTGGCGTCCTCCTGCATGTGTGGCCACCAATACCCTTGGGTAATTGCTCGGTGGGCAATGGATCTGCCCCCAGCATGGCTTCCACATGTTCCTTCGTGTATCTCATGGAAGAACTTCTGTACCATCTCGGGGTGTACACAAAGCAAATATGGCCCAGTGAAGGACTTCTTATATAGCTTCCCCTCGGGGGACAGCCAAAACCTTGCAGACTTGGTTTTGATCTTGTGTGCTTCTTTCTTATCTGCAGGGAATATTTCATCTGGTAAAAACTCCACGATTGGATCCATCCAACTTGGACCTTGGTTCACGTCCAGGACCAAGTCTATACTCCTTCCGATGCTCGGCTCGGCCAAGTAGTCAACTGCTACTTTTCGTTTAAACTCAGTTGGAATAGTTGCAGCCAGCCAAGCCAAAGAATCCGCATGAGAATTCTGTCCAAAGCTTATCTGCTCTATACATACCCTTTCGAAGGTATTAAGTAAACCTCTGGCCGCCTCCACGTAGGTTGCCATCTTCTCATTTCGAGCTTCATACTCGCCGAACAGTTGGTTTACAACAAGTTGTGAGTCACAATAAACCCTGATCCTTTTAACTTTCAGAGTTTTTGCACTATTCAAGCCGACCAGGAGAGCCTCGTACTCTGCTACATTATTTGACGCACCAAAGCCAAGCCGAACAGACTGTTCCAACATAACCCCTCCGGAAGGGAACAAAACAATACCAATTCCTGAACCAGTGTTACAGGCAGATCCATCGACAAATAGTTTCCACTCCAAAGGGTCCTGTTCGGCGGGCGCCTTACCTTTCCTTTTCGATAGTTCGACTTTCTGCTCCCGTCTCGTTGGGGGCTGAGGTGCTACCGTTGGTGAGAATTCTGCCACAGAATCTGCCAACACTTGCCCCTTTATTGCAGTGCGCGGCTGGAAGTCAATATCATATTGACTTAACTCGACAGACCAAGTTGAGATCCGTCCAGAAAAATCCGCCTTTCGTAGCAGTGATCTTAATGGAAATTCAGTATAGACCACAACTTTGTGGCTCTGGAAATAATGAGGCAATTTTCTCGTTGCTGTCCTTAAAGCAAGGACCAGTTTTTCAAGGGGCAGATACCTCGTTTCTGCGTCCAGGAGTGTTTTGCTCACATAATAAACTGGGATTTGTTCGGGCCCCTTGTCCCTTAACAGAACTGCACTCACAGCATGTTCAGAAACTGCTAAATACAAAACCAAAATCTCACCTAGGTCTGGAGTTGACAAGAGGGGGGCTTGAGCCAGATACTTCTTTAAATCTTGGAATGTTTGCTTACATTCTGCTCCCCATTCAAATCCTTCTCTTTTCTTTAGCAACTGGAAGAAAGGCCTACACTTATCACTTGAGTGGCTAATGAACCTATTGAGAGCCGCAGCCATCCCAGTTAGCCTCTGGACTTCCTTCGTAGTCTTGGGACTTTGTAGCTTCTGTAAGGCCGTTATCTGATCAGGGTTTGCCTCGATTCCTCTCAGAGTTACTAGGTGGCCTAGGAATTTTCCAGAACCAACCCCAAACGCACATTTCGAGGCGTTGAGTTTCAACTTATATTTCCTTAAAATTTCAAAGGCTTCTTTCAAGTCCAGAATATGCCCCTGCCGGGTTTTGCTTTTCACCACCATATCATCTATGTATATCTACATAGTTTGGCCAAGAAGTTTTTTGAACATGATTGTTGCCAGCCTTTGGTAAGTTGCTCCTGCGTTCCTCAATCCAAAAGGCATAACACTGTAACAGTACAACCCCCGTGGTGTAATAAAAGAAGTCTTCTCTTGATCATGCCCAAACATGGCAATCTGATGATACCCCCGATATGCGTCGAGGAAACACATCCGTTCGTACCCAGCAGTGGTGTCAACCAGTTGATCAATCCTTGGGAGAGGGAAGCTATCTTTAGGACATGCTTTATTCAAGTCTGTGAAATCTACACAGACACGCCATTTCCCATTCTTCTTTTTCACGACCACGGTGTTGGACAGCCACTCCGGGTAATAGACTTCTCGTATCGTTTTGGCCTCTAACAAACGATCTACTTCTTCAATAACAGCGTCAACATGCTGTACAGCTGCCCTTCTTTTCTTCTGAATAACGGGCTTGTGCTGTGGGTCAACATTTAGGTGGTGGCAGATCACATCTACATCCACTCCAGGCATCTCCTCCGGTACCCAAGCAAACACATCAACATGTTCTTTCAAGAAACCCACCAGTTCGGATTCCTCCTCATCCGGCAGTGACTCCCCAATTAGAAAATACCTCTCAGGATCAGTCTCGTTGATCTATATCTTCTTTAGGCCTTCCACTACTTTGTCTGCCGGATCTCTTCCGACATCCTCGACAGTCGGTTGGTCTGGTACTTCTACCGTATGAACTTGATGGGCCTTCGGAACTTTCTTAATGATGGAAATTAGGCATTGTTGTGCTGACTTCTGATTTCCCCTGATCTTCTCGATCCCGTTAGACCCTGGGAATTTCACCATCTGGTGGTGATATGTAGAAGAAATAGCCCTCATCTTATGTAACCAAGTCCTTCCTATTATTGCATTATAGGAGGATGGTACATCCACAACCAAGAAGTCTGTCCTTAAGACCACTGTTCCAGCCCGAACAGGCAGCGTCACTTTCCCTAGGGGCCACACTGCACCTGCACCAAATCCAACCAAGGGTGTGATAGATTGTTCCAAATCTGTCTGCTTCAGCCCCAGCTTTTTGAATGCATCGTAGTACAACACCTCTGTACAACTCCCTGAATCCACCAGGATTCTCTCAATGTCGAATTCCCCTATTCGTAGGGTTATGACCAAAGCGTCATTGTGAGGGATCTGGACTTCTCCCAGATCTTCATCTGTAAAAACTATGGCCTCGCTGCATAGGTCACTTTCTCTCCCTCTTTGTTCCCCAATTGCATAATGTGCTGGTCGTGCTTGGCTTGCCTTTGCAGCAGCCTCACCTCGTTCCTAGTATAAGGTGTGGCCAATCCATGTATCATATGGATCACCCCCTTAGGATTCTGTTCGTAATCCAACTCCATTACTTTCCATTTATCTTTGGGATCCTCCTGAATGAATTCCTTAAGGTAACCACGAGAGACTAAATCGTCGAGATGTTTCTTATACATCTCACAATCTTCAGTCATATGACCCTAATCCTTGTGGTAACTGCAGTGCTGATTCGTAGCGCGTTTTGCATCCTTATCTCCACCCAGACTTAGGGGCCATTTGAAGTAGGGCTGATTCTTTATTCGATAAAGAATCCTATAGATTGGTTCTTTCCAAACCGTGGTTATTGAAAAGAATGACTTAGGATCAGGTGCCTGTTTTTCCTTATACAGCTCTTTCTTAGCCTGCCCGTACTCCTTCCTCTCGCGGTAAGTTTTGGGTTCTGGCTTATCCCCCTTTTTTGCTGGGGTCTTTGGCTATTCGGCAACAACTCTGCCTTCCTCTCGGAGTATGTCATCCTCCATTCTGGCGTGTTGTTCGATACGCTCCATCAGCCTTGCCAATGATGCCACTGGATGTTTGTTTAATGACCGGCGTAACTCGCCCCGAACTGGCAGGCCAGTTTTAAACGTAGCAATCGCATACTCCTCACTGCAACTGTCTATCTCATTGAAAGTCTCCCAGTACTTCTTTGCATAGTCTCTGATCGGCTCATTGTCCTCCTGCTTCATCATTGAGAGACTTTCGAATGTTTTGGGAGCCTTTCTACTCATCAAGAACCGAGCAGTGAACTCTTCTGCTAACTGTGTCCATCCTCGTATGGAGCGTGGTTCCAAATTATGGAACCATGATAAGGCCACATTTCCCAGGCTTGAAGGGAACATCTTACACATAATGGCATCATCCCCATCATGCATGAACATAGCCTGTTGGTAATGTTGTATGTGAGCAACGGGGTCCGCATTTTTCTCGTAAAGTACGAACGTTCCATGCTTCACTCTGCTCGGCAAGCGCGCATCCTGTAGCCTTTTTGAAAAGGGTGACGCTGCTATGTTGCTCAGGGCCCGCCTAGCTGCTTCTCGTGCAGTCATGGACCCATCATCTCGTTTCTTGGATTCGTGGGCCACTGCCCTATTCCAGTCATTATCAGGTCTCTCGTACCTGTCCCTATGGTGTTTCCTAACGCCTTCCTTGGGCGAGGAGCTTCGGCTCCTGCTCCTCCTGTGACGTGGGGGAGTTCTTTGCCTGCTCGGACTCCTGCTCCTTCTTTTCGTGAAGAAACCCTTTTCTTTCCAGGAGTGGGGCTCCTGGACTTGCTCCTCCTTCTTCGTGAAGGAGCCTTTGTGTATGCCACCATGGACAGCCCATCTCCCCTGGATTTCCTTCACGACAATCCAGAGTCCTCAGGATGTTCTCGGATTCGCTCTAACTCACGGATCTCGTGTTTCCTTTTCCGAATTAGTCGAGCAAATTCCTTGACTTCCTGCCTCTTCTTGTCGAGGATATCTTCGTTGCTATGCACACTTTTTGAATGTGCAACCGATTCTTCCCTTTGATGGGATTTGCTCCTTCGCGTGGAGGTTGTAGCCGTTCTGCCCTCCTTATTCTTGGAGTTATCTTGGATGGTAAGAGGATCCCTGCTTGTCGTCCTCTTATCATGCCCGCTGGTAGGCTTTCTCGGAGCACCTGGTGGGGATTTATCTCCTTCCCCACCAGCCTAGTTCTTATCTGCGAGCGGTGTGACTGGGTCTACTTCCACCATGGTCGTATTTCAAAAGGGAATTCTTTCGTTTCCCACAGACGGCGCCAATTGTAGGTGGAGAAAAATAGATAGTACCTAGAACAGCGCTGAATCTCCTTCCTTCACGTGCTGTCCAACCGGAACCCTAATACCTTCGCCTGAACCCTTACCTGTAAACAGACAAGGGGTGAGCGCACCTTTACCGCTCGTGGCAAAGGCCCTCCGATGCCTAAGTTAGTATCTCGTACTATATCAAAAACCCTAATTATTAGTAGGAAAGTGTGGAATGAGTGCAACTTCTTGCGCACCTTTTGCCTCTAAGTTTACCTTGTATTTATAGATATCCATTTGCTTGTTCTTCAAGCGTCCTCATTGCCCCAGGTCTTTTACTTCGTATAAGAAACCTGGCTTTCCTGGGAATCTCTTGCCCAATCAACTGAGACCCATTACTCATAGGGTCTCTTGCTCTTGTGGAAGTTGTCCCATAATAGGACTGTCCCTTTACTTATCTTTACCGTATACTGGGTTCTCCTCCCAAAACAGTCATATTGCCTCATCTCTTAACACAACGTTTCATCAGGCGACTCCATCTGTTCGGCACGTGCTTCTACCGAACAAACTGCATAAGTACACGACTTCTCATGTCACTGGCCCACCTAAGCCGAACAGACTGTACTATCTAATGACTTCTCATGTCACTGGGCCACATCAGCCGAACAGACTGTCTTCTCTGGTGCCCTCTTGGTGCACCAGATCTTTCCGCCACCGTTCATCTTATATGGAGTCCCATATCACTTTCTTCATTATACGGATCTGGCACACCATGTGTTCGGGCATTATTTGTACCTGTTCGGGAATACCTCCCTACACCAAATTCGACTCCAGGCAGCGGAAATTACGTTTTATTTTTTAACTTTTTGCGGTAAACAATTTTGACGTCGAATTTTTTTGTCAATGTTAATTCAAAAGGTAAAATAAGAAAGTAGAGGTAAAGATGTTTGGGATGGTTCCGTTTTACTCGTTCTTGGGAAGTCGTACATTTATAATTTTGTTACTGGTTCTTTAACTTTAAAAAAATAAGGAATTAGCCACAAAAATAACAGGTCAGATTGCAAAAACTGCGATCCCAATATATTTGGTCTAAAAAGGTACAAAATCAGATATTCCATTTTTTTTCTTCAAATTGGAACCACAATAAAAAATTTATTTTCCAAAACAGAAAGGATGTTGTTAATACGGATAATTGATATTTCGGTTACGGCGTTGATAAAAAGAATTTCTCGTAGAACCATTAAGAAATTAATGCCGAACACAAATTTTCTTGTCTTTGAATTTTCGTAACGGGATTTCCTACTTTTTCAAACTATACGTGGTTGAAGAATTTTCGAATTCGTATTTAGATTATAGATGTAAAACAATAAATTTGCAAAAGATTAACGCAAAATATGTTGTAGAATATTTAAACCGGATATGTTGAAAATTTTCTAGGTTCGACTCCTGTCTGCTGAAATTTAGTTTTCTTTTTAACTTTTTAGGGTCAACAATTTTGAAGTTGATTTTTTTTGTCAATTATAATTCAAAGGGAAAAATTAGAAAGTAGACATAAAGAAGTTTGGGATAAGCTTCGTTTTACTCGTTCTTGATAAGTCATATATCTGTAGTTTGTTTACTGGTAATTTTACTTTTAAAAAAATTAGGAATCAGCCACAAAATCACCGGTCGCATAACAAAAACGGTGATCCCTTCATATTTGGTTGAAACGTATACAAAATCAGCTTTGCTATTTTTTCTCTTCGAATTGGAATCCTAACAACAAAAATTTTATTTTTTGAAACAGAAAGGATGTTGTTAATGCGGAGAACTGATATTTCAGTTAAAGCGTTGATTAAAAGAAATTCTCGTAGAACTATTTAAAAATTAATGCAGAACAGAAGTTTTCTTGTTTTTAAATTTTCGTATCGAAATTTCCTATTTTTTAAAACTATAGGTTATTGAAGTGTTTTTCGAATTCGTATTTAGATTAGAGATATAAAATAATTAGTTTGCATAATGTTAACACAAAATCCGTTGTAGCACATATGAATCGGATATGTTGATAATTTTCCAGATTCGACTCCTGGAAGCGGAAATTACATTTTATATTTTAACTTTTTGCGGTAAACAATTTTGACGTCGAATTTTTTTGTCAATGTTAATTCAAATGGTAAAATAAGAAAGTAGAGATAAGAATGTTTGGGATGTTTCCGTTTTACTCGTTCTTGGGAAGTCGTACATTTATTATTTTGTTATTGGTTATTTAACTTTAAAAAAAATTAGGAATTAGCCACAAAATAACAGGTCAGATTGCAAAAATGGCGATCCCTATATATTTGGTCTAAACATGTACAAAATCAGATTTTCCATTTTTTTCTTCAAATTGGAACCACAACAAAAAATTTATTTTTCGAAACAGAAAGAATGTTGTTAATTGATATTTCGGTTACGGCATTGATAAAAAGAATTTCTCGTAGAACCATTAAGAAATTAATGCAGAACACAAATTTTCTTGTCTTTGAATTTTCGTAATGGGATTTCCTACTTTTTCAAACTATACGTGGTTGAAGAGTTTTCGATTTCGTATTTAGATTATAGATGTAAAACAATAAGTTTGCAAAAGGTTAACTGTAGACACCTCCCAAACGGGGCATCTCCATACAGATTGATCACATTTGTTTGCTCAGTTGGTTGCTTGCTTCTTAAACCAAAATCATGGACATTCCCACGGTTAGAAACATCGCCACATGATAGCGGTTATCATCAAAACACAGTCGCCACCCAGTTTATTAGAACTGGGAAAATGGATAAAGATTCTGGATACGGGAGCCAAAAGTACAATAAGGGGAAGGTGTTAGGCACCCCTCTTTGCCCAGTCGTGAGACTGGCCCATAATCATTCTACATAAGACATGTAGATGCTTTGTTTAATTCCAACACATAGTCTATTTATTTATTCCTTTAAACAGTAAGCAAAGTGAGCCAGTGCGATAAATAAGCATGCATTTAGAAAGCAGATAAAACAACAAAACTGTCCCAGGGAGATGGATCCCGCGGCCGGTGAATGGATGTCATGGCCGAGGGATCCTCCTGGTTTGATATACCGGTCGAGGGATCGAAGCCCCGGTCGGTGTTCTTCCTCACACCAGACAGAAAGATTAATAGATGATCAGAAAGTTATGATTTAAGCGTAAGAACGATAAATAAAACAAACCAGAGGCCGTTGGGCCTCACCACCTTGATCCCTCAGCTGCTTGATTGCTTTGGATTGGGCGTGATTGACTGATTGCTTGATTGAAAACCCTAGGGTTAGGGTTTGAACGTCGGCCGAAGGATAGATCTTGCGGCCGAGGGATTGATCTCTCAGGGAAATTTTGCTAGCAACAGGTTGCTCTGGTGAGGAAATGATGTTAGGGCCGTGGGATTGATGTCACGTCCGACAGATGGATTCTCCTAGGCTTCTGTATTTCTGTCTGAAAGGCTGTATGGCTTTGAATTGGGTCCTCTAAGTGGCTCAAAGTTCTTACCGAAAGTCCTAAGGTTCTCAAGGAAGCAATCAATAATCACTGTATCCATTTCATCATCGGGATTGTCCCAAGGTGGGACTTGAAATAATCGTTAGGCCAAATTGGGGTGTCTACAGATGCCCCTCTTTGAGTGAACTCAAACGGATCGCGAGACATGTTTGAGTAAGAGTCAAAGCTGTAAAAAGCAACTCAATTTGGTCCAACCACTATTCCAAGGGGTTTTCAAAAAAGGTTTTGTTATGGTCGGGCCGGGAGGCTGCCTACGTATTCCACAAGGGAAATTCAGACCAATCGTAGCTCGGGCGATAAAAGTTTTGTTATGGTCCGGCCCGGAGGCTGCCTACGTATTCCGCAAGGGAAATTCAGACCAATCGTAGTTCAGGCAATAAAGAAAAATTAAAGTTTGGAGGGTTAGGGACAAAAGACGTACCTTAGGGCTTAAAAAGCCGTAGTGTGACGTACCTAGACTGAGCCAGGGTTTTGGCGAAAGATAGTTGAAGGAGCGCAGGGCTGCCTGGGGAGTTTTTGCATAGAGCTTCCTTAGTATTTCGGGGTAGACCAGTACACGGCAGGTGCGTTTGCTTTTCTTGATCATCCTTACTTTGACTGAGAGGGGCTTGGTAGAGTAGCCTATCCTTGCGAATGAGCTGGAAGGAATTGATGTAGTGGGGTGGAATCCAAACCATCTGCTGGGATGAGTTGGACGCCGGTTCATTTTTGGGATATGGGGGGCACAGGGCCAGTAACACGGAGCTTTGCGGAATGAGGGACCGAGGCACGGAGCCGGTTGTAGTCATGAGGCGAGAGCCTGGAGAGTGATGGAATCGAGGCGTGGAGCCTGTTGCAGTCTTGAGGCGAAGGCCTGAGGAGATTGGATAGGACCGAAGCGCGGAGCTGGTGTTGATCATAAGGTGAGAGCCTGTGGTGATTCTTTTGAGCCATGTGGTGTCTCTTCTGCACCGTAGTACTCCCTTGGTATACACCGCCCCAGGGGGATCCTCTTCTTTTTTGCAGCTGGTCTCTGGTGTTCGGACCACCAGAGGGTTCGACATCCTCTTCTGCTTCCTTTTTTTCTGTTTCTCTTCCTGCATAGGTTAGTTCGACAGGAAATCGATGTACAGTTTGTTTAGGAAATGTGGGATGATTCACCTTGTGATGTAAAAAGCTTTCGTTATATGAAACAAAAACGTTTTGCTCTGTTACGTGATTGTGTATGCCATGCTGTTTGTATGTGAATAGCTTGTTAAGTCGGCGAAACAAACTGGATCGTGGAAGTAAATTGTAAAATAGCCGTTCTGGCGGCCGATTTATAGATTACACGACCGAGACTTTGATCTGACGGCCGGAGGATCATTTTGTCTGCCTGGGCTTGACTTGTGGGTCAACCCTGATTTTCACGGGCCGATGGATTGATCCCACGACCGTCTTATCGAAGTGTCGGCCGAGAGACCGACTAAATTTCCAAGGATTAAGAATTCGATTCCGATTCAAACTAAGATTCGACTTAGTTCTATAAATACGCGTTCTACGAACCCGATAGCATTGTCAGTAGCAATTCCTTACACATGGCACAACCAGTCCTTGATCAGTGGTTGGATTCCTTTAATGGTCTTGACTGTCTGCACTTTAAGTCCTTTGGTATGGACTTCCTCTTTTCCCTTCGTCACATCCCTGTGAATTTTGCCTTCCTTAGGGCAGCTGCTAGTTTGTGGGACCCTGATTTTCACGTCTTTCATTTTAAGAGAGAGGAGTTGTGTCCTACTATCGAGGAATTTGCAGCCATCATGGGTCATTCGGATAGAGAGGGTTTCATTGTCCCTAATCCTTTGTTCAACCGAGGTGATCTCCTGAAGGATTTACTCCAAATTCAGAAACATGAAGTTCAATTCTTCCTAGTGAAAGGAAGGCTGGAGATTCTGCAACTTATTCAGCGTTTTGGTACAGCTGAGGCTCATCGCCAAGTTTCTCTACAGAAGTCGTGTTTTCATGCGTTGTGCATTTGTCTCCTTCATTACTACTTGCTTGGCCCTTCCTCTGGTCATGCTGATCCTGTATTGCTTAACCTTGCTCAGCAAATTGGAAACCGTGTGGGTTTCGCTGGCTTAGTGTTGGCAGAGACCTTGATGGGTCTAGATGTGATGAAGGGTAGTCCTACAGCTCAGTTCTCAGGCAGTCCCTTGTTATTGCAGGTTCGCTCTTTTATTTGTTTATTTGTCAAATTTATCTTTCCACTCATCACTCTTTTGTTTTGACTCACGTGTTCTCTCAACTCACAATTTTCCCTTGTTCTCTAGGTGTGGTTGTTTGAGAAGCTAAAGGTGTGGGATGCGCCGGAGCGACTTCCTTATAATCCAGACCAATGCACGGAGCGTCATATGATTAAGCAATTCCCAACTGAGGCTGCTTGGGAAGCATGGATGAAGACTTGCAGGGGTGATTGGATTCAATGGGTTTGCCCCTGGTATGGTATAGAGAGTATGACTGTGAGTACCATGAACCATTTTGGTGTAGCAGCGATTGGTATCGCTCGAGTCGTTTTCTACTTTCCTGCTCGCTTTCAAAGGCAGTTTGGGGCTGAACAAACCGCAATCCTGGGTGACCCTGAGTACACCGTCTCTAAGATCTACGATGCCTACTTCCGTCGCAACATGCTGCGTCTTTGGCCAAATAGAGTGATGCAAGAGGTTGCTGAGAACTTCGTTGTCAAGCTATCGGGTTCTTACAAACGCTGGTTGAAGAAAAACCTTTTGGAGGATAGTAGTGCAAAGAGAAGGAAGACCTAGAGATTGACGCTTTGCTTATGTTCTTCAATAGATGTTTGTTTGATTCTAGCTTTCATGGATTAAGAATTGTTTAGGTTTGCTTTGTCCTTTCCCTTTGGAAATAATAAAACATTTGGTCGTTTTATTTTAGAGATGTTATTGCCATGATTTGATAGTGAACATGCTTTAGGATAGACCTAGAAATTTTGGAAGTGATGATGATAGCAGTGGCCGGATCTCAAATTTAGAGATTGCCTACGTTTCCCATGGAGGGAATCAGGCCATAAACGTAGTTCCAACAAAGGGAATTTGTTTTGTTTTTAGTTAGGGTCCACTCGGGTATTTTCCTCTCCTTTTGTGCTCTAAATTTTGCCTAAAACCGCCCTTGCGGGTTTTCGGTCTAGCGAGCATTTTATTTATGCCTTAGTTTTTGCCTAAGCCGCCCTTGCGGGTTTTCGACCTAGCAGGCTGCTCTAATTTTTGCTTGGATCCGCCCACCCTTGTGGTTTTCGGTCCAACGAGCATCTCTCGTGGGTAATACTTCCTTAGCTTGTCAATGTTGACTGGCGTTGCGAATTCCATTCCATCCAAGTCTGCAATGTATGTTGCTCCTCCAGAAAGTATGCGTTTGATAAGGTAGGGGCCTCCCCAGTTTGGTCTAAACTTGCCCCTTGGGTCTGAGACGTGGCGACGAATTGCTTTGAGCACCATGTCTCTTACCTTGATGTCCCTAGGTTTCACCTTTTTGTTGAATGCTCGTGCAATGCGACGTTGATACCCTTGTACATGATATAAGGCTCTCAGCCTCCTTTCGTCCAGTAGTACCAACTCGTCATGGCGATTTTGACCCCAGTCTTCTTCGATCATTCCAGTCTCAGCTAGAACCCTTAACGAAGGTAATTCCAGTTCGATAGGCAAGACAACTTCCATTCCATAAACCAGAGAGTAGGGAGTGGCCCCAGTTGAAGTCCTTTCAGTTGTTTGATAACCCCATAGTGCCAGAGGTAGCATTTCTGGCCAGTCTGTGTAAGTGTCGGTAGTCTTCCGCAGAATCCTCTTGATATTCTTATTTGCAGCCTCAATTGCTCCATTGGTTTGAGGTCGGTAAGTAGATGACCGATGATTCTATATCCCAAATTCGGCGAAAAGCTTCTTTGTCGCCCCCTTGAAGTGCGATCCATTGTCACAGACGAACTCGTAAGGTACACCATATCGATAGATGATATTAGTGCGAATAAATTTGGCCATATGAGTGGCTTTAAGAGTAGCATAAGAGGTTGCTTCTACCCACTTGGTGAAGTAGTCAATGGCCACCAGAATGAACTGATGTTTGTATTTTCCCTTTGGATTTATGCTTCCAATGACGTCTATCCCCCAAGTGGAGAATGGCCAAGGGGATGTCATGCTATACAATTCCGTAGGGGGAATACACATACGATCAGCGTGAGTTTGGCATTTGTAACATCGGTGGACATAATCAGCGCAGTCGGCCTCCATTGTAGTCCAGTAATATCCCTGACGTAGGATCTTTTTTGCCATTGTTGCTCCATTCATGTGTGGTCCACAAATTCCTTCGTGTATTTCCTCCATTACCTTGTGACTGTCCTCCGTTGTGACGCAAAGTTGGCTTGGACCCAACTGAGCCCTTCGATACAATGCTCCTCCACATATTACAAATCGGGCAGCAAACTTTTGCAGAGCTGTTTTGTCTTTTGAGGTGGCCTCGGGTGGGTATTCTCCTTTTTCCAGGAATTCCTTCACGTCTTCGTACCATGGCTTGCCATCGTCTTCACCTTCCTCGGTAAAGGTACATTCACATGCTGGTTTAACCTTTTGCTCGATCATGAGAGGCTGCATTGTGAATCCCAGGGGTATTTCGACCATAGATGCTAATGTTGCCAGTGCATCTGCAAATCTATTGCTCACTCGAGGAGTGTGTGTGAAGATAACAGAATCGAATTGTGGAATTAGATCTTCCAGCACAGAATGATATAGCTTCAGTGTATCTTCCTTGACCTTCCAGTCTCCTCTGGCTTGAGATACCACCAGGTTTGAATCCCCAGTGACTTCTACCCTTTTTGCCCCTAGCTCCAGGGCTGCCTCCATTCCAGCAATACAAGCCTCGTACTCATCTTGATTGTTAGTGACCTCAAACCTCAGTTTATATGACAAAGGGATGTGGGAATCGTTTGGGGAAACTAGCAATACCCCTAGGCCATATCCACATCGGTTTGATGCTCCATCAAAGTAAAGTTGCCAGGTGTCGTCTAAGAGACATAAGATGTCCTCGTCGGGGAACATGAAGTCCTCTGCCTCGGCCTCTGTCACAGGGTGATCTGCCAAGAATTCTGCCACAGCTCTTCCCTTTACTGATTTCCTTGTCTTGTATTTGAGGTCGAACTCTGCTAGCAGCAATAACCACCTAGCTAACTTTCCGATAAGTGCTGGCTTTTCGAAAAGATACTTGATTGGGTCTAAACGAGAGACCAGCACCACCGGATGTGCTAACAGGTAGTGCCTCAGTTTCTTTGTGGCCCATACTAGCCCCCAACAGGTTTTCTCGGGGGGAGTGTACCTTGTCTCATAATCCATCATTTTTTTGCTGAGGTAGTATATGGCGCACTCTACTTTGGCGTCGTTTTCTTGTGCTAGCATGCATCTCATGGATGTGTCTGTTACTGAGAGATACAGAATCAACGGTTTCCCAGGGATGGGCGGCGATAGTACAGGTGGATTCTGAAGATATTCTTTGATTGCCTCGAACGCTTGCTGACAGTCTTGGCTCCATTCAAAATCAGTACCTTTCTTTAGTAGCTTGAAAAGAGGTTCACAGGTGGTTGTGAGCTTGGAAATGAACCTGCTGATGAACTGTACCTTTCCCAAGAAGCTCCTTACTTCCTTCTCCGTCCTAGGCGATGATATCTCCATGATAGCCTGTATCTTGGAAGGGTCTACCTCGATTCCTCTTTGAGTGATGAGGAATCCTAACATCTTTCCAGATGTTACCCCAAAAGTGCATTTTTGAGGGTTAAGACGTAGTTTGTAATTCCTAATCCTCTCAAAGAACTTTTGGAGTGCTCCATAGTGTCCTTCCCTTTCCTTCGATTTTGACTATCATATCGTCGACATATATCTCGACCTCTTTGTGCATCAAGTCGTGCAGCAGTGTTGTTGCCATCCTCTGGTAAGTGGCTCCAGCATTCTTCAACCCAAACGGCATCACTCGGTAGCAGTAAGTTCCCCAAGGCGTAGTGAAGGTGGTTTTCTCTCTATCCTCAGGAGACATAAGGATTTGATTGTACCTAGAAAATCCGTCCATGAAAGATAGCAATGCATGGCCTGCGGTGTTATCTACTAGCTCGTCTATGTGAGGTAATGGGAAGTCATCCTTTGGACTGGCCTTGTTGAGATCTCGGAAATCTACGCAGACCCTGATTCCTCCAGTTTTCTTTGGTACGGGAACGATGTTAGCTACCCATTATGGATATTCGGTGACTATGAGAAAACCGGTGTTGATTTGTTTAGTGACTTCTTCTTTTATCTTTAGGACCCAATCAGGGCGCATACGCCTCAGTTTTTGTTTAACTGGTTTTGCATCAGGATGAAGAGGAATTTTATGCTGAACAATATCAGGGTCTATTCTAGGCATGTCCTCGTAAGACCAGGCAAAAACATCTTTGTATTCTTTTAGCAAAAGGATTAGTTTTTCACTTTCTTGAGGGGATAGTGCGGCACCAATTTTAACCATTTTGGGCTCGTTTTCAGAGTCTGTGTTTGCTGTGATTATTTCCTCAGAAAAAGGTTTAGCGTGCCTTTCCTCTTCTCTCTCGATGAATTCTAGAATTTCTTTTGGAATTTCTTCCTCAAAATTTGGTTTGTCGGAATCCACACAATTGATCATAGGCAAAGTGAAATACTCTAAGTCTTCCTTCTCATTGCTAAGTTTATCAAAAGACAATTCAGAGTCGAACTCAAAGTAAATGTTATGCTTTGGTACTTTGACCAGGTTTTCCTCACTAGACTAAGTAGTTTCAACAGATGAAAAGCTTGACTCGGACTGAGTCGACTCGGAGTCGGAATCGGAATCAGAACTAAGATTAGCGCTTTTCATTTTGTATTTCAGAGTGTGTTCCACGGTCCAGTTAGGGTAAGCCCCTTTTTCAGCATCCACAATCAGTTCAGAGCAGTCTTTTTCATCACCAAGGTTGATCAGCAGCACTTCACTGTCACCTTGATTCGCACTTTCATCATTGTCACCCTGCAAGTCTTGGAGGGCCATTTGATATGCTATCGCTGTTATCTCCTCCAATTGAGCTTCAATCTCTGCTTCGTCGCTGTTGTCGACTCGTTGTGTGCCAACAAAGCCCCACCAATTACCAAAGCTATCTGTGATGGGGTGGATCACCTTTATTTCATTGTTGGTGACCCCCTCATCAAAGAGTAGGTTTAGTGATATTTCGTCTAGTGGGTCATTGTTGACAGACTCTTCTTCCTTTGCCTCTTCAGTTTTGAGGTTGTTGACCTCGTCTATTGGCCAATAGTCGTCGGTAGGTGCATAGGGGTCATAAAAATAGATTGGAACCCTACGAAGTCCTTCTTCTTCGATCAGGTCTTCTACTTCTTCCTCATAAACCGTTCCAGCGAACATGACATGGTTGTCTTCAATGAAAGTCACCATAGGCTTTGGTTGATTTACTGGAGTGATGTATTCGGAGGGGTTGAAGTCTTCAACAGCAAAGTGGAGCGGACCAGACAGCTTGGTGACAACTTGAAAATGCGAATCAGACATGAACAGTGATGCACTCATTTTTCCTGAAAAGGTTTTTGCTTTAGTTAGATTGATTAATCTTACCTACTATTTATTTGACTTAGAGAGATTCCTAAGGTTTAACCTGCAAAAGAGAAACTTTACAACATACACATATACAATGGGTGTGAGGAAGAACTTGGAAGTAAAATGCAAGTAGGTTCCTAGCCTGAAGGTTCCTGTCTTAGTTTGATAAGTTCTATGGCTTTCTAAAACATGCAAGGTTTTGGTAGTCTTAGGGTGCTCCGTTGTCAAAGGGCACCAATCCTCTCACCAGCCAATCATAGGCGGTGATTGGGTGATTTCCTTTTTGATATACCACTAGGTACGAGTGACTGTGGAGTTTGCTGGAACCCCCAACATAGCCCGTGTTATGCCGGGATATCAGGTGAACTCAACGGGTTACCCGCTCGATGCATATGATAAATGAATTAAACAAGACATGCATTAGTCTTATGTTGAACTTTTTGGTTATGGCTCTCATATTCCCCAGCAGAGTCGCCAAAAACTGTAGACACCTCCCAAACGGGGCATCGCCATACAGATTGATCACGTTTGTGTTTGCTCGGTTGATTGCTTGCTTCGTAAACCAAAATCATGGACATTCCCATGGCTAGGAACATCGCCACATGATAGCGGTTATCATCAAAACAGAGTCGCCACCCAATTCATTAAAATTGGGAAAACAGATAGAGATTCTGGATACGAGAGCCAAAAGTACAATAAGGGTGTTAGGCACCCCTCTTTGCCTAGTCATGAGACTGGCCCATAATCATTCAAAATAAGACATGTAGATGCTTTGTTTAATTCCAACACATTGTCTGTTTATTTATTCCTTTAAACAGTAAGCAAAGTGAGCCAGTGCGATAAATAAGCATGCATTTAGAAAGCAGAGAAAACAACAAAACTGTCTCAGGGAGATGGATCCCGCGGCCGGTGAATGGATGTCACGGCCGAGGGATCCTCCTGTTTTGATATACCGAACGAGGGATCGAAGCCCCGGTCGGTGTTCTTCCTCACACCAGACAGAAAGATTAATAGATGATCAGAAAGTTATGATTTAAGCGTAAGAACGATAAATAAAACAAACCAAAGGCCGTTGGGCCTCACCACCTTGATCCCTCAGCTGCTTGATTGCTTTGGATTGGGCGTGATTGACTGATTGCTTGATTGAAAACCCTAGGGTTAGGGTTTGAACTTCGGGGTTTGATCGCCGGATTGACGGCTGCCTTCGGGAGGTTAGGGCTTTTGAAGAGTGGGTTTGAGGGAGTATTTGTGCAGAGTTTCGAGGCTTGAGAGAGTGTATACTCTGATAATTTCGTGTGTATATTTTCGGAGTCCAAAGGCCCTTTATATAGGCAATTGGTGACTCACGAGATGGCAATTGCAATTGCAATGCATCTCTAACTCTACGTCGTAATCTCTGAGCATAGCCCGAACGCATCGGAAAGGTAGTGTAATCGGATCAAACGTCTGACAGAACACGTTCCAGAGTCTGGGAAAAGGTCGATCTGGCGGCCGAGTAAAGGATGTCACGGCCGAGGAATGGATGTCTCGGCCGAAGAATAGATCTTGCGGCCGAGGGATTGATCTCTCAGGGTGATTTTGCTAGCAACAGGTTGCTCGGGTGAGGAAATGATGTTAGGGCCGTGGGATCGATGTCACGGCCGACAGATGGATTCTCCTAGGCTTCTGTATTTCTGTCTGAAAGGCTGTATGGCTTTGAATTGGGTTCTCTAAGTGGCTCAAAGTTCTTACCGAAAGTCCTAAGGTTCTCAAGGAAGCAATCAGCAATCACTGTATCCATTTCATCATCGGGATTGTCCCAAGGTGGGACTTGAAATAATCGTTAGGCCAAATTGGGGTGTCTACATTAACACAAAATCTGTTGTAGAATATATAAACCGGATATGTTGAAAATTTTCCAGGTTCGACTCCTGGCAGCTGAAAATTTAGTTTTTTTCTTAACTTTTTAGGGTCAACAATTTTGATGTCAAATTTTTTTGTCTACAATAATTCAAAAGGAAAAATTAGAAAGTGGAGATAAAGAAGTTTGGGATAAAATTCGTTTTCCTCGTTCTTGATAAGTCATATATCTGTAGTTTGTTTACTGGTAATTTTACTTTAAAAAAAATTAAGAATCAGCCACAAAATCACCGGTCACATAACAAAAACAGCGATCCCTTCATATTTGGTTGAAACGTATACAAAATTAGCTTTGCTATTTTTTCTCTTCGAATTGTAATCCGAACAACAAAAATTTTATTTTTCGAAACATAAAGGACGATGTTAATGCGGAGAATTGATATTTCGGTTACATCGTTGATAAAAATAATTTCTCGTAGAACCATTAACAAATTAATGCAGAACACAAATTTTCTTGTATTTAAATTATCGTATCGAAATTTCCTATTTTTTAAAACTATAGGTTATTGAAGTGTTTTTCGAATTCGTATTTAGATTAGAGATATAAAATAATTAGTTTGCATAATGTTAACACAAAATCCGTTGTAGCACACATATAAATTGGATATGTTGATAATTTTCCAGATTCGACTCCTGGAAGCGGAAATTACGTTTTATATTTTAACTTTTTGCGGTAAACAATTTTGACGTCGAATTTTTTTGTCAATGTTAATTAAAATGGTAAAATAAGAAAGTAGAGATAAGGATGTTTGGGATGTTTCCGTTTTACTCGTTCTTGGGAAGTCGTACATTTATTATTTTGTTATTGGTTATTTAATTTTAAAAAAAATTAGGAATTAGCCACAAAATAACAGGTCAGATTGCAAAAACGGCGATCCCTATATATTTGGCCTAAACATGTACAAAATCAGATTTTCCATTTTTTTCTTCAAATTGGAACCACAACAAAAAATTTATTTTTCGAAACAGAAAGGATGTTGTTAATACGGATAATTGATATTTCGGTTACGGCATTGATAAAAAAATTTCTCGTAGAACCATTAAGAAATTAATGCAGAACACAAATTTTCTTGTCTTTGAATTTTCGTATTGGGATTCCTACTTTTTCAAACTATACGTGGTTGAAGAGTTTTCGAATTCGTATTTAGATTATAGATGTAAAACAATAAGTTTGCAAAAGGTTAACACAAAATCTGTTGTTGAATATTGTGTGGCCCGTGATCCTTGATCCCCGCTCCTCAGTTGATGGCTCGATGGTGGTTGAGCCTTCTTCTCCTAGCCTGCACAGGGAACGCACGACTAAGACCTGGCCGGGGGTTGTCCCGGCAAGGCCCTCCGGCGAGAGGATGAGTATAGTGCAGAGAGAGGAAGCAGAAAAGCTGGAGAGAGTAAGTGTGAGTATTGAGTAGCGTGTCCCTGTTAGGGTTACCATCACTAGATATTTATAGGGCCTCCTAGCTTGCTCTCCAAGTACGATCGCGTGCCTTCCACGGGCCGAGTGACGTCATAGTGACATCAAGGAATAGATCTGGTAACCGTTTTCAGGGCTGAGCTGGCGCACCCATGTGCGCCCATGATCATCTTCTGTTATAACCGCCTCCGCACGTGGCGGGACGCGTGGCTCAACAGACAGCCGTCGGCGGCGGCCAGCTGTGTTCTGCGGAAGGCCGAACACAGATAATGCCGAGCCTGGCCATACGTTCAATGAGGGAAGTAACGTTGTCGTGGACTCTGCCGACGGCATAATCCGAGCACAGGCTTGTCTCTGCCGAGCCTGTGGCAAACCGAATAATAATGACAAGTCATCGACGACAGCCGTGCACGAAGCCGACGTTTGGTACATGGCAGGTTAGGTCCGCACCATTGCGAACATCTATGTTCGGCCCGCTACAAATATATAAACCGCATATGTTGAAAATTTTCCAGGTTCGACTCCTGGCAACTGAAATTTAGTTTTCTTCTTTACTTTTTAAGGTCAACAATTTTGATGTCGAATTTTTTTGTCAATTGTAATTCTAAAGGAAAAATTAGAAAGTGGAGATAAAAAAGTTTGGGATAAGTTTCGTTTTCCTCATTCTTGATAAGTCATATATGTGTAGTTTGTTTACTGGTAATTTTACTATAAAAAAAATTAAGAATCAGCCACAAAATCACCGGTCGCATAACAAAAACGGCGATCCCTTCATATTTGGTTGAAACGTATACAAAATTAGCTCTACTATTTTTTTTCTTCGAATTGGAATCCCAACAACAAAAATTTTATTTTTCGAAACAGAAAGGACGATGTTAATGCGGAGAATTGATATTTCGGTTATAGCGTTGATAAAAATAATTTCTCGTAGAACCATTAAAAAATTAATGCAGAACACAAATTTTCTTGTATTTAAATTATCGTATCGAAATTTCCTATTTTCTAAAACTATAGGTTATTGAAGTGTTTTTCGAATTTGTATTTAGATTAGAGATATAAAATAATTAGTTTGCATAATGTTAACACAAAATCCGTTGTAGCACATATAAACTGGATATGTTGATATTTTCTAGATTCGACTCCAGGCAGCGGAAATTAAGTTTTATTTTTTAACTTTTTGCGGTAAACAATTTTGACGTCGAATTTTTTTGTCAATGTTAATTCAAAAGGTAAATAAGAAAGTAGAAATAAAGATGTTTGGGATGTTTCCGTTTTACTCATTCTTGGAAAGTCGTACAATTATAATTTTGTTATTGGTTATTTAACTTTAAAAAAAATTAGGAATTAGCCACAAAATAACAGGTCAGATTGCAAAAACTGCGATCCAAATATATTTGGTCTAAAAAGGTACAAAACCAGATTTTCCATTTTTTTCTTCAAATTGGAACCACAATAAAAAATTTATTTTTTCAAAACAGAAAGGATGTTGTTAATACGGATAATTGATATTTCGGTTACGGCGTTGATAAAAAGAATTTCTCGTAGAACCATTAAGAAATTAATGCCGAACACAAATTTTCTTGTCTTTGAATTTTCGTAATGGGATTTTCTACTTTTTCAAACTATACGTGGTTGAAGAGTTTTTGAATTCGTATTTAGATTATAGATGTAAAACAATAAATTTGCAAAAGGTTAACACAAAATCTGTTGTAGAATATATAAACCGGATATGTTGAAAATTTTCCAAGTTCGACACTTGTCTGCTGAAATTTAGTTTTCTTTTTAACTTTTTAGGGTCAACAATTTTGAAGGCGATATTTTTTGTCAATAATAATTCAAAGGGAAAAATTAGAAAGTAGAGATAAAAAAGATTGGGATAAGTTTCGTTTTCCTCGTTCTTGATAAGTCATATATATCTGTTGTTTGTTTACTGGTAATTTTACTTTTAAAAAAATTAGGAATCAGCCACAAAATCACCGGTCACATAACAAAAACGGCGATCCTTCATATTTGGTTGAAACATATACAAAATCAGCTTTGCTATTTTTTCTCTTCGAATTGGAATCCCAACAACAAAAATTTTATTTTTTGAAACAGAAAGGATGTTGTTAATGCGGAGAACTGATATTTCGGTTACAGCATTGATAAAAAGAAATTCTCGTAGAACTGTTAAAAAATTAATGCAGAACACAAATTTTCTTGTATTTAAATTTTCGTATCGAAATTTCCTATTTTTTAAAACTATAGGTTGTTGAAGTGTTTTTCGAATCCGTATTTAGATTAGAGATATAAAATAATTAGTTTGCATAATGTTAACACAAAATCCGTTGTAGCACATATAAATTGGATATGTTGATAATTTTCCAGATTCGACTCTTGGAAGCGGAAATTATGTTTTATATCTTAACTTTTTGCGGTAAACAATTTTGACGTCGAATTTTTTTGTCAATGTTAATTAAAATGGTAAAATAAGAAAGTAGAGATAAGGATGTTTGGGATGTTTCCGTTTTACTCGTTCTTGGGAAGTCGTACATTTATTATTTTGTTATTGGTTATTTAACTTTAAAAAAAAATTAGGAATTAGCAACAAAATAATAGGTCAGAGTGCAAAAACGGCGATCCCTATATATTAGGTCTAAACATGTACAAAATCAGATTTTTCATTTTTTTCTTCAAATTGTAACCACAAAAAAAAAAAAATCGAAACAGAAAGGATGTTGTTAATACGGATAATTGATATTTCGGTTACGGCGTTGATAAAAAGAATTTCTCGTAGAACCATTAAGAAATTAATGCCGAACACAAATTTTCTTGTCTTTGAATTTTCGTAAAGGGATTTCCTACTTTTTCAAACTATACGTGGTTGAAGAGTTTTTGAATTCGTATTTAGATTATAGATGTAAAACAATAAATTTGCAAAAGGTTAACACAAAATCTGTTGTAGAATATATAAACCGGATATGTTGAAAATTTTCCAAGTTCGACTCTTGTCTGCTGAAATTTAATTTTCTTTTTAACTTTTTAGGGTCAACAATTTTGAAGTCGATATTTTTTGTCAATAATAATTCAAAGGCGAAAAATTAGAAAGTAGAGATAAAAAAGTTTGGGATAAGTATCGTTTCCCTCGTTCTTGATAAGTCATATATCTGTAGTTTGTTTACTGGTAATTTTACTTTTAAAAAAATTCGGAATCAGCCACAAAATCACCGGTCACATAACAAAAACGGCGATCCCTTCATATTTGGTTGAAACATATACAAAATCAGCTTTGCTATTTTTTCTCTTCGAATTGGAATCCCAATAACAAAAATTTTATTTTTTTAAAGAAAGGATGTTGTTAATGCGGAGAACTGATATTTCGGTTACAGCATTGATAAAAAGAAATTCTCGTAGAACTATTAAAAAATTAATGCAGAACACAAATTTTCTTGTATTTAAATTTTCGTATCGAAATTTCCTATTTTTTAAAACTATAGGTTATTGAAGTGTTTTTCGAATTCGTATTTAGATTAGAGATATAAAATAATTAGTTTGCATAATGTTACGTAGGCAGTCTCACTCTGAGACTCGGTCACAATCAATCAAAACGAAAATCAAGGTTGACAGAATCCAGAAAGGCAGAATCAGAGAGGGGGAGACCCTCTGTAACTCACTTTATTAAAATGACTGCTTCTAGTACATAAGGCTGAGCATGATTTTCGAAAATAAAAGTGCAACATAATAAAAGCGGGTCCTTGATTTATTCAATGGTCAGGATGGTAGGGTTGAGTCAGTTTCGTTGTGCCCCAGCTCTTGCAGCAATGTCTCGCCTAAGCCACTTCCTTTAGCTTCCACGCACCGCCACAGATGGGTAAGGGTGAGCATCAGTCACCTCACGAGTCCTCCAGAATCGTTGGTAGTTGCAAAGAACCGAATGGCGGAAGAAAGGCAGAACTACATCCACCAAGATCTCTACAGGAGCCTCCTGTCTCAGACCAAGCTGACGCTGAATCGGATAGGGGATGCAGAAAGTGAAAGCCACCAAACCAGCAAGAACCACCCACTGAGGGCCCATATAGTGTACAGTCATGGGCGAAAGGGCGAGCCATGAGCACCTCCAGGAAATAGTCTCAGCACGCTGACGTTTGAAGAAGTTGACCCACTCGGAAGTTCGCCTGTCTGCAAACTCAAAGCACCGAGAAGACAATAACCTAGCCTCATACACCAAGTTGCAAGGAGGGAGAGTCAGCACATTCACCTTATCGTAAAGCCAAATCTGCCAAAAAGAGAGAAAACAAGTCAGAAACCATAGAAAGCCAAGCCAAACGATAATGAGAGAAAAGCTAAAAAGAAGGAAAGATGAGTAGGGAAACCAACCTGTAAGAGGAGAGGACTGCTGTAGGGAGTAAATCCCGAACAAGTACAAGTAGTGCCCGAACACGTGGTACGTGGGACCATGGTATAATTGCATTAAGAACAGTCGCCGTGCAGAATGGTGATCGGCGATAGGGACCAGTGATATGAAGGATCATTGGTCCAGGGAGTTTATACTTAGTCGAGGTCCAGTAACACGAGAGAATATTGGACCGAGATATTAACGAAAGAACAATGACATGCGAAGTCATTGGTCCGAATAGGCTGTTCGGCAGTAAAAGAGCCGAACGGGAGGGGGATTGTACGAAAAGCAGTCCCAGGAGCAGGAAACGTTCCAGAAGGTTCTAGTGACGGGGTATTCCGTGATTACTATAAGATCCCAGTAAAAATAGGATCTTGGAGAGATACCCGACGAGAATGGGAAGTCCGGCCAGTTATGGAAAAGAGTCCTAAACGGACTAAAGTGATGAATTGATAAGGGAACGAGGATCCAAGATGTTCTGAGTTTCCTATACGAGATAGGGAACTTAGGGAAACGTGGGACTTGGGCAGCAAGCATCCATAAACCTATAAATAAGAGGTAAACCTAGAGGAAAAAGGTACACAATACATTACGGTTTTACGTATTCTTCTACTTGAATTAGGGTTTTCGATCAGTACGTGATACTAACTTAGGCATCGGAGGGCCTTTGCCACGAGAGGCAAAGGTGCACTCACCCTTTGTCTGTTTTGCAGATAAAGATTCCGGCGACATACTAGGGTTCCGGCGAGGACCTCGAAGTAGCCGTTACGCTCTTGTGCTGCCTAAATCACTATCGGTTTTTCTGCACTTACAATTGGCGCCGTCTGTGGGAAACGAAAGAGATCCCTCTGAAAAGCGACCATGATGGAAGAAGATCCAAAAACTCCACATGATCCGAAACACCAGTTGGGAGGAGGAGGTGGCAACTCCCCACCGGATCCTCCGAGAAAGCCCAACGATGGGCAAGCAAAGAAGCCCACAAACATGGATAATCCCCTGACTGTCCATGGCGACTCCAAGAACAAGGAGGGAAGGACGGCCAGTGGTTCCACGAGAAGGAGTAAATCCCATCGTGAGGGAGAATCAGTGGCGCATTCAAGGAGTGCACACAACCGTGACGATATCTTGGATAAAAAGAAACAAGAGATCGAGGAATACGCACGTTTGATTAAAAAACGAGAATATGAGATACTGGAATTGCAACGGATACGAGGACATCCGGAGGATTCTGGACTGTCACGAAGGGATTCCAGAGGAGAAAGGCTGGCAATAATAGAACACAAGAAGGCTCCTTCACGAGGAAGGGGGAGCCGGTCCGGGAGTCCCACTCCGAAAAAGAAAAGGGCTTCTTCACGAAAAAGAAGAAGCAGAAGCCTCACCCCCGAAGAAGGAGAGATTAGAAGACATCACAGGGATAGGTACGAGAGACCTGATTCCGATTGGGAAAAGAGTACTCCCAAGAAAGCAAAAGAACGAGAGGAGGGAGCCATGTCTGCACGAGAGGCGGCACGGAAAGCCCTCAGCAATATAGCCTCATCCCCTTTTTCAAAGAGATTGCAGGAGGCGAGGCTTCCGAGCAGGGTGAAGCACGGGGCATTCGTACTTTACGAAACAAATAATGATCCCGTGGCACACATACAACACTACCGGCAGGCAATGTTCATGCACGACGGGGATGATGCAATCATGTGCAAGATGTTCCCGTCGAGTTTGGGGAAAGTGGCCTTGTCATGGTTCCATAAGCTGGGGCCGAACACCGTGCGAGGATGGAGACAATTGGCCGAAGATTTCACTGCTCGGTTTCTGACGAGCAGGAAAGCACCAAAAACCTTTGAAAGCCTCTCTGTTATGAAACAAGGAGAGAGTGAGCCGATCAGAGATTATGCTAAGAAGTACTGGGAAACTTTCAACGAGATTGAAGGGTGCAGTGAGGAGTATGCCATAGCCACGTTCAAAACAGGGTTGCCTGTTCGGGGAGAGCTGCGTAAATCCCTGAACATGAACCCGGTAGATACATTGGCAAGGCTAATGGAACGAATCGAGCAGCATGCCAGAAACGAGGATGACATACTGCGTGAGGACAACAGGATGGTTGCCGAACAGGCGAAGGTTCTACCGAAGAGGGCGGACAAGCCAGAGCCCAAGACCTACAAAGATAGGAGGGAGTACGGGCAGGTCAAGAAAGAACCGTATAAAGAGAAGCACGCCCCAGACCCCAAGTCTTTCTTTTCGGTGACAACGGTTTGGAAGGAACCAATCTATCGGATTCTTTACAAAATAAAGAATCGCCCATATTTCAAGTGGCCCCTAAGGCTGGAGGGGGACAAAGATGCGAAGAGGGCTACGAGTCAGCATTGTAGTTACCATAAAGACTGGGGGCATATGACGGAGGATTGCGAGATGTTCAAGCAACACCTCGTTGATCTGGTCTCACGGGGTTACCTGAAAGAATTTATTCAGGAGGAGCACAAAGGTGCAGAGAAAGCATTGGAATTGGATTATGAGCAGAATCCAAGAGGGGTAATCCATATGATACATGGATTGGCCGCGCCTTACACGAGAAGTGAGGTGAGGTTGCTCCAAAGACAAGTAAAACACGACCAGCACGTGATGCAGTTGGGAAAGAAACGAGGACGTGAAGGAGAAGAATGCACTGGGGGCATAATCTTCACAGATGAGGACCTGGGGGGAATCCAGGTACCGCATAATGATGCCCTAGTCATAACCCTACGAATTGGGGAATATGACATGGAGAGAATCCTGGTAGATTCGGGAAGCTGCACGGAGATACTGTATTATGACGCGTTCAAGAAGCTAGGACTGACACAAGCAGATTTGGTGCCGTCAACAACCCCTTTGGTCGGATTTAGTGCAGGAGCAGTGTGGCCATTGGGCAAAGCAACTCTCCCTGTTCGGGCAGGAACAGTTGTGCTAAGAACCGATTTTTTGGTGGTAGATGTACCATCTTCCTATAACGCGATTATTGGAAGGACATGGTTGCATAAGATGAGGGCGGTTTCCTCCACCTACCATCAGATGGTAAAATTTCCCGGGTCAAATGGTATCGAAAGAGTAAAGGGAAATCAGAAGGTCGCCCAGCAGTGCTTGGTTTCTATAATCAAGAAGGCACCGAAGGCCCAGTTAGTTCAAGCAATTGAGGTTCCGGATCAGCCGACCATTGAGGATGTCGGAGGGGATCCCGCCGAGAAAGTGGTGGAAGGCTTGAAGAAGATTCAGATCAACGAGAATGATCCAGAAAGGTATTTTCTGATTAGGGAAAATCTGAATGAAGCAGAAGAGGAAGAGTTGGTAAGGTTCCTCAAGGAGCACGTTGATGTGTTTGCATGGGTGCCCGAAGAGATGCCCGGAGTGGATGCAAACGTGATTTGTCACCACTTGAATGTGGATCCACAACGTAAGCCCGTGATGCAGAAGAAGAGACGATCCGCCGTACAACACGTGGATGCTGTTATCGAGGAAGTGGACCGATTGCTCGAAGCAAAGGCTATACGAGAGGTATACTACCCAGAATGGCTGTCCAACGCTGTGGTGGTAAAGAAGAAGAACGGGAAGTGGCGAGTTTGTGTCGACTTCACCGACTTGAACAAGGCATGCCCCAAGGATAGCTTCCCCCTCCCCAGGATAGACCAGCTTGTCGATGCAACGGCTGGGTATGGGCGGATAAGCTTCCTTGATGCTTATCGGGGTTATCATCAGATAGCCATGTACGGCCCCGATGAGGAGAAGACATCTTTTATCACGCCAAGGGGGCTGTACTGTTATAGTGTCATGCCTTTTGGTCTGAGGAATGCCGGTGCAACATATCAGAGGTTAGCAACGATTATGCTAAAGAAGTTGCTCGGTAAGACCATGGAGGTTTACATAGATGACATGGTGGTCAAAAGCAGAGAGAAGGAAAACCACATCGCTGATTTAAAAGAAGCCTTTGAGATATTGAGAGAATATAAGCTGAAGCTCAACGCCTCGAAGTGTGCGTTTGGGGTAAACTCAGGGAAGTTCCTGGGGCATTTGGTCACCATAAGAGGGATAGAAGCAAACCCCGATCAAATTACAGCGTTGCAAAGGCTTCAAAGTCCAAGGACCACGAAGGAAGTCCAGAGGTTGACTGGGATGGCTGCGGCTTTAAACCGATTTATCAGCAGATCTAGTGACAAGTGCAGACCCTTCTTTCAGCTGCTAAAAAAGAGGGAAGGATACGAATGGGGAGCAGAATGTGAGCAAGCGTTCCAAAACCTGAAGAAGTACTTGGCAACAGCCCCCCTTCTATCCACTCCCGAACTAGGCGAGTCCCTAACTTTATATCTAGCAGTCTCCGAACATGCTGTAAGTGCGGTGCTACTAAGGGACAAGGGATCCGAGCAAATCCTTGTCTATTATGTCAGCAAAACGTTGCTAGAGGCAGAGACAAGATATCTGCCCCTCGAGAAGTTGGTCCTGGCACTAAGAACAGCGGCACGAAAATTGCCCTATTATTTCCAGAGTCACAGAATTGTGGTTTATACTGAGTATCCGTTAAAATCTCTGCTACGAAAGGCAGATTTCTCGGGACGTATCTCAACTTGGTCGGTCGAACTGAGTCAGTACGACATAGATTACCAGCCGCGCACCGCAATAAAGGGGCTGGTGCTGGCGGACTTCGTAGCTGAGTTCTCACCTACGGTAGCTCCCCAGCCTCCTATGAGACAGGAGCCGAGAAAGGAGCAGGGAAAAGAGCAATCAACGAGAATGAAGAAAGCTCCCGCCGAACAGGATCCCACGAAGTGGAGATTATTTGTTGATGGCTCTGCGTGTAACACGGGATCAGGAATTGGGGTGGTACTTTTTCCTCCTGAAGGTGCAATGATGGAGCTATCCCTTCGATTGGGATTTAGTGCATCGAATAACGTGGCAGAGTATGAGGCACTCTTGGCAGGGTTGAGAAGTGCAAGGACCCTGAAGGTGAAAAAAATACGAGTGCATTGTGATTCACAACTCGTGGTGAACTAGTTGTCTGGGGAATACGAGGCCCGGAACGAGAAAATGGCTGCCTATGTGACGGCCGCCAGAGATCTGCTTGACACTTTCGAAAAGGTGTATATTGAGCAAATAAGTTCTGGGCAGAATGCCCATGCTGATTCACTTGCCTGGCTGGCTGCAGCTGTACCGACAGAATTTAAGAGAAGGGTGGCAGTAGATTATCTTGCCGAGCCGAGCATCGGAAGAAGTGTGGAATTGGTCTTGGACGTGAACCAAGGACCGAGTTGGATGGATCCAATAGTGGAGTTTCTACGAGATGGGATACTCCCCACAGATAAAAAAGAGGCTCACAAGATTAAAACAAAGTTTGCACGGTTTTGGCTGTCACCAGAAGGAAAGCTGTACAGAAAATCCTTCACTGGTCCATACTTACTTTGTGTGCACCCCGAGATGGTGCAGAAGTTTCTCCACGAGATCCACGAGGGAACATGTGGGAGTCATGCTGGGGGTAGGTTAATTGCCCACCGAGCAATAACCCAAGGGTACTGGTGGCCTCACATGCAGGAAGACGCAAAGGTGTACGTAAAGATTTGTGAGAAGTGCCAAAAATTCTCACCGATGATCCGAACACCAGCCGAAGATCTGGTGCCCTTGACAAGTCCTTGGCCCTTCGCACAATGGGGGATGGATATCGTGGGTCCACTACACAAGGCAACTGGAAATAGGAAATTCCTGTTGGTAGCAACAAACTATTTCACCAAGTGGATCGAGGCAGAACCATTGGCTAAGATCACCGAGCCTATGATAGAAAGGTTCGTCTGGAAAAGTATAATCACTCGATTTGGGGTCCCTTATTCACTGATTACGGATAATGGGTCCCAATTTCAGAAAAAATTCAAGGCCTTTTGTGCCCAGTATGGAATAAGAAATTATTATTCCACCCCAGCCTACCCACAGAGTAATGGGCAGGCAGAGGCTTCCAACAAGACTATACTTGATGGGATCAAGAGGAGGTTGGACAAGGCAAAGGGGAAATGGCCCGACGAACTGCCACTTGTTCTATGGGCGCACCGAACAACGCCTAGGAGGTCTACGGGAGAGACCCCCTACTCATTAGCATATGGAACTGAGGCTGTAATTCCATTGGAGGTTGGTCTGCCGACCAACAGGACCACTTTGGTTGAAAGTGGGGGCAATGACAGAGCCCTGGAAATAGAATTGGACCTTGCCGAAGAACGCAGAGAAAGGGCCTTAGTGCATTTGGCTTCTTATCAGGAGCAGCTGATGAAAAGCTATAACAAAACTGTCCATCCACGAGAGTTTGGCATTAGGGATCTTGTGCTTCGAAAAGTGCTCGGCAATACCAAAGTAGCCAACGAGGGCAAGTTGGGGGCAAACTGGGAAGGCCCATATAGAGTTACAGAAATTGCGGGCATTGGGGCATATCGCTTGGCGGACCTGGACGGGAACCCGGTGCCAAGGCCATGGAATGTCCACAACTTGAGGAAGTTTTTGTTTGAAAAAACTTCAGCGTATTTTTTTTTTATTTTAGGATGCACATCGTGATTGTGTGGGAATTTTGAGTAAAATTCCTTTGTTTTTTAGTTGCAAGGGGTACGCATAACGCCCCCTTGAGTTTTTTGAATTATGAATAAAATTCTGGTTTTTAATTTAAAGACATTGTCTCTTTTGTCTTCGTTGTGATTAGAATACGAAGTAAGATTCGGTCCCTGCTCCTCACTTTGTATTGGGGAGCAGAGGGCTAGGTTTATGCCAAATACGAATATATTTGAGCAGATTCAAAACTTTGCAAGTACGAATATACTCGACTACGAACACAGGTATGAACAAACCTGGTGTGCATACGTGAATGTACACACTTTTCCCAAATATGAAGACATTTGGATAAACTAAGTATGAATACACTTAGACTTACGAACGTTTGGCGTGCATACAAAATTATGCATAGCTCCCCCAAATACGAAAACATTTGGGAATCTAAGCACGAATAAACTTAGATAGTTTTTTAGTTCAAACCAATAAAGAATGGGGAGCAGACGAATATGTACAAGTACGAATATACTTGGAGTTGTCCCCAAGCATGAGGAAAACTTGGGCAGCATATGAATACATGCAGATTTCAACTAAGTACGAAATACTCAGAGACGTATGACGAAAATACGAAATTATCTAAGTACGAACATACTTAGAGTCACCTCCAAATTACGAGGAAAATTCAGCAAGCATTCGAAAACATGCTAAACGAAATGATAAAGCTCGAATCCATTTGGTTAACTTTCCGGGCATGGGTTAACATGAGAGGCACCCTAGCAAGATAAATAGTCGGCCATGAAAGGGCCACTAGCAAAGTCAAAAGGCCACGAAGGGCCGGGCAAAACACAGTTAAGCGCCACAAAGGGCCAAATACTTAAGTTGGGAAATTTGGAAATGTATCAGTGCCACGCAGGGCCATCTTAACAAAAATATTCCGAGCAAGGGGAATTTATACCTGTTGATCAACGATAGGGTTTTGAGTGACTAGGGTTGAGTCTTGAGTGATTGAAGCTGGGGCATGATCTTGAGGGACAGGAGCAGGTGTTTGCGCGGGAACATCTTCCACAGCAATGCTTCCATCTGTTGGACCACCACCGGCTTCCTTCTGGCCAGGGTTGGTCACTTCATCATTAGCATCGACCGAGCTGCTCGGGAATATCCACGTTGGGCTCCTCATTCAGATTGTCCTCCTCTTCCTCGATCTCATCTTCATCTTGGGCTACCGTAGCGCTCGGAAGATCAATTTCCGTCCACAGGGAAGAAGATTCAGCTGTACCAGACTTCCTGAGGCCAGCAGCAAATACTTGATCTTGGATCTTGGGCATCTGATTTTTGTAGCTTTCAGTGGCTACGTTGATCCCTTCGTTATATCCCTGCTGGTAAGACGTCTTCGCCTCGCTTTTGCTCGCCTCCAGCTCTATCAGAGTCTGGTTCAGGCTATCTTCAGCACCATCCAGCTTGTTCTTCAACTCAGTTGCCACGTTTCGAGCTTGGTTTCTCTCTCTCTCAAGCCGGGCTATGGAGGTCAGGAGTTTGGCGTTTTCGCTGGCCAGCTTTGCACGCTGGGGCTCTGAGTGGCCTAACTTTTGGGCCATGGCCACCATTTTTTGTGCAGCCTGAACATATTTTGATGGCTCAGTAGCAACAAGTGAGAAGAGGACGTAGTAATGTAACTAGGAAATAAAAAGGGTGAGATAGGTTTACCTTGAAGCTGTGCACCATAAATGATCCAAGCAGGTTGTCCGGTGAGTTGACTACTTCCTTTTGCATGTCCCCGGGCACCATGAGAGCCTGGGATAGGGCCAGAGCGGTCCATTCGGACTCCACGCTGTCCCGGACAGTGACGGTCTTGTTTCCGTGGGAAAGTTGGGGAGCCCACACTGGAGTTTGGGGTATTGGAGTTTGGGTTGAAGATGCCCCAGGTGCTTCGAGACGCGGGCGTTTGTCCCTGTGGCCTGCCTCGATTTCCTCGGGAGAAAATCCAGGAGGAGCGTCAATCTGTGTTGTTCCTCGGCGGCCATGAGGAGGCACCGGGCTCTGGGAGCGACCGCGGCCCCGAGAAGTGCCACGGCCTCTTCCACGGCCTGCTCCTGGGATTGTGAGGAGGCTTTCGAGGTTGATGGGTTGATTCATTTCTGGAGAAGGAGGAGATGGAGAGTAACCGTCGGATGACGTAGATGCTTCCTCGACAATTTCCACGGATGAACTGCGGAATGGAGGAGTCCGAGAACGTCTTTCCTCCTCTATTTGCTCGGGCTGTGCGAGCCTTGCAGCGGCAGGACCAGGAACTGGTGGGTCGTCTGCTGCTCGGATGCGCCGATCAATGAAGCCCCCGTACGATGCCCTGTAGCTCAGGAGCACTTGCGCAGCTCTTGCACGGCCTGCTAGATAAGTGCCCTCACCATTGAAATTTAGGGCCTGGTTGATGTGTGCCACATGTACTTGGGGGGTGACGATAGCGTACCCCTGGTTGATATTTTCAGCTGCAACACGAAAAGTTGACAGTCATAAGATGGATGAAATTGAATACGCAATACGAATGAATTGCTAGGTGAATGAATTTTACGAAGAAGAAAGAACTGACGTGGTTGCCCAAATCTGTGAGGGGCGTGAAAGCCTATCACTTGGCCGTCCTCGTCTCTGGGCTCGAAATTTCCAGTAACGACGAGGAAATCGTCGTCGTCTCCTCGAGCGGAGTCGGGTAATTCAAGCACCAGCCGCCTCCTGGAATCTCTACTCTTTAGGTAGTAGGTGAGGGCGTCTTTCGTACGGGAAATGCTGTACAGATGATGAATATCGTACAGGCCTAAGGATGTGCCTAACATCTGGTTTAGGGTGTTGATACCCATAACCACTCGGAAAAAATTGGCAGACACTTGCATAGGGGATAGTCTGTAGTAAGCCAGAACCTGGCGGAGTAGTGGCGCCAGGGGGAATCTAACACCGCCCTCTACAACGGCAACCACTGGAATGTGTAGAGTGTCATTGTTGGGGCTCTGGCGTATAGCGTCTACAGGGGCCAAACTGATGGCCACATCGTCAGGGATCTCATAGCGAGATCTAAACGAGGCCATGGTCTGAGGGGTGTTGCAATGACGCCTAAACCTCCCCATTATGAACGGGAGTGAAATGGACAAGTAATATGGGTACGAAGAGACCCTGACAAAATCCCTAGATCAACGAAAAGATAAGGGAAGAAGGAACGATGACTTACGATTATGGTGATCAGAATCCTAGATGCACAAGGAAGAAACCTCGAGATGGTGAACAAGGCTCCAATGGCGGATGTGCTTGAGAGTTCTGGTTGCAGAGGGAATCGAGACAGAGAAAGGGGTTTCGA
Source organism: Rhododendron griersonianum (assembly GCA_018127125.1). Classification (NCBI taxonomy): domain Eukaryota; kingdom Viridiplantae; phylum Streptophyta; class Magnoliopsida; order Ericales; family Ericaceae; genus Rhododendron; species Rhododendron griersonianum. Next base: position 24,537,923 of record CM030796.1, on the reverse strand, counting down.
AATAAGGGGAAAGTCCAAAATTGCCCCAAGCTTAGTGGGGTGGCGTATGCGAAACGTCATCCCAACGCCGTTTGGGCGTTCCGTTTTCCGAAGAAATGTCCATTCGCATTCAATGCGAGCGGTACGTTTGTGCCACGTGGAAAGGTTGGGGCAGGAAAGGCCTGTCCAGCCCAAATAACGAGACGTTTTTTGGGCTGGTGTAATGATGATATTTACACCAGTTTTGAGAAACGAAGGGTGCAGGAGCAAAAACAAGTGTTATTCGGACCTTAAGTAGCTTTGCTCGTCATATATGAAGAAATAACGAGTAAAGCTGGGGAGCAATTGTAGGGAGTAAATCCCGAACAAGTACAAGTAGTGCCCGAACACGTGGTACGTGGGACCATGGTATAATTGCATTAAGAACAGTCGCCGTGCAGAATGGTGATCGGCAATAGGGACCAGTGATATGAAGGATCATTGGTCCAGGGAGTTTATACTTAGTCGAGGTCCAGTAACACGAGAGAATATTGGACCGAGATATTAACGAAAGAACAATGACATGCGAAGTCATTGGTCCGAATAGGCTGTTCGGCAGTAAAAGAGCCGAACGGGAGGGGGATTGTACGAAAAGCAGTCCCAGGAGCAGGAAACGTTCCCAGAAGGTTCTAGTGACGGGGTATTCCGCGATTACTATAAGATCCCAGTAAAGATAGGATCTTGGAGAGATACCCGACGAGAATGGGAAGTCCGGCCAGTTATGGAAAAGAGTCCTAAACGGACTAAAGTGATGAATTGAAGGGAACGAGGATCCAAGATGTTCTGAGTTTCCTATACGAGATAGGGAACTTAAGGAAACGTGGGACTTGGGCAGCAAGCATCCATAAACCTATAAATAAGAGGTAAACCTAGAGGAAAAAGGTACACAATACATTACGGTTTTACGTATTCTTCTACTTGAATTAGGGTTTTCGATCAGTACGTGATACTAACTTAGGCATCGGAGGGCCTTTGCCACGAGAGGCAAAGGTGCACTCACCCTTTGTCTGTTTTGCAGATAAAGATTCCGGCGACATACTAGGGTTCCGGCGAGGACCTCGAAGTAGCCGTTACGCTATTGTGCTGCCTAAATCACTATCGGTTTTTCTGCACTTACAACTGCCTTTAAAAGTCTCGGTCTCTCCAGAACGAACCTTGTCCAAGCCCATCAACGTCTTAGCCAATACCATCGGGATCACGTCCTTCCGAGCCTCAATTTGCACAGCAATGCAGACCAATGCCGAGCTAACATGACCGGTGGACGGAACTAAGAAGTAGGCAGCAAGTAAGCACATGCAAAGAGCAGTCATGCGTCGAGATTGGTAGGTTGTGTCTGCCAGATCACCAAGAGGAGAGAACATCTCAATGAGGCGCATCACGTTGAGGTGGCCGTTGCTAACCAAGTAACGAGCAAGACCGTCATTCAACCCGAGGGAGGAAGCCAGAACCTTGGAGATGTTCTCACGCACGGGAGGGACAATGACCTCTCCAGAGCCAAAACCGCCAAGATAGGCACGGAACTCTTCTATTGTGGGGCAAAGTTCTTGATCACCAAAGCGAAATGCGTGCACCTCTGGGTCCCAAAGACTTGTGGTAGCCCTCAAGAGCTCGGGACGAAGGCGGATGTTGCGAAGGTATCTCATGGAATAGAGACCATGTGCCCGGAAGTTGAGCCAATCAAAGCCTTCCATGGAGACCAACCATGGGTGGAGTGAACCGGTGAGAGAAAGAGCCATTAGGAGAAAGGAAGAGTTTAAGATGGATGAAAGTTGAATGGGGTGAGGAAAAGATTGAGGTTCAAGATTTGAATTTATAGGAAGAGTGGAGGGGACAACTTCAACTTTCAAAAGAGCCTTGGGTTCCAAAAGTGTAAATTTTCCATAAGTCTTGCATAGGGAAAAGCTTGGTCATGCCCTAAAAGAACAAAGCAGACATGCACTGGCTCGGAAATGCCATTGAATAGGTCAAACATCAACCATCGTGCAATCTGTCTTGGGAAGCAGCAAATGGCAGGCTGTCAGGAAAATAGTACTGCACGGCATATTGGAGTAACGCGCAGTATAACAAATCTGAGGAAACACCACGGCATAACAGGGATACGCCGCGGGATCAGATGTAATCCCGCACGGCACTTTGAAGCCCCGCACGGCACTTTGAAGCCCCGCACGGCATAGTAAGTCTGCATTTCTGCAGATTTTGACAGCAGGGGATAGGAATCAATTCAAAGTACTTTCAGGCATCATCAACCCCCAGAACACACCTCAATGGGTATTTGGGACTTCGGGGACGTTCCGCTTCGAGTTAACTCTCAAAATTCGAGGTCGTGACACCAAAAGTCGATAAAATCCGTTTCTTAAGCCGTGTCAAGGTATCGAAATCCGTTTCAAGTCATTCCAAGTTGATCTTTCGAGTCCTACAGGTCATAATGGTCAAAAGTGACCTGGTCCAAATATCCGTTTCGTGTTCAAAGCTAAAATTTGAGAATGTCACCTTCTAAAATCAACATTTTCTTGCTTTTCAAGCAGTTTTCAAACGAGAGTTCGAGTTTTCTAGCCATGTGTCGAGTGTTGAAGGTTGCTATTGTCGTATGAGAGTCGATAACATGGGCATTCTTGTATTAAGTGTCAATTTTTTTAGAATTATTCATTTACCTTCTTTGATTTCTATTCCAACGTCAATATGCCTATTTGCCAACATATTGCTCATCACAAAGCTTGAGTTCACTTCAGTTTATGGCCAAAGACTAGTTGTATGCTCTGGTTAATGTTTTAGCTATTCAATCTTCTTTATACAAATGACAATGAGAGGAATTGAAGGGCGTAAACATTGAAAGAACAAATTTTCATATATATAATCCCAGAAGCATCCATGAGTCGAGGTACATATCAAGAAGGCCTGCAAGCCCGATTCTCGAAAAAAGGTCCTATCTACTGAGGGTAAAACAGGCACCCTCCTAAAAAGAAGCACGCAGGCTCCGCCAAAATGCAAAAGCAAAAATAAAAGGAGCTCAACTCTCATCCTCATCCTTGTCCTCGTCCTCCTCGTCGTCCTCCTCGGAGACCTCCTCCGCCTGGGAGCTAGCCACCTCCTGAGTACCTGTCACCCCAGGCACAGTGCCCCTTGAGGTGTCCCCCAGATCAACGTCCGTGGGCTCGCCGCTCTCGTCGGAGACGTCGATGGGCTCATCCTCTGTCTCCCCAGAAAGTCGTGGCCTCTTCGGCGGAGGTTCCTCCCGAGAGCCAGCAGAGGAAGCCTGTTGCGCTGGCATGCGCACAGACTTCCTGCGTAACCCCCGTGAAGCCCCTCCTCCAGCCTGCAATAACATCACATTCATTATTTGCATCATAATTATGATATAGGCAATAAGAAGTAAAGCAAATAGTCAGAGTTTGAGAGCTTTACCATCGTCCCGCCAGCGCGAAGGAGTACCTCTGGAGCATGGCCCATGGCATACCGCCTCACCAGCTGCTCTAGGCCCATCATGGCCTCCGCCATCTCCTTCACATACTTTAGAGTCACCTGCACAATGAAAAGAACCGATTAGAGTATACAACGACAATAAGCGGGTGCATGCAAAGGCGAAAGAACACGTGTCATACCTGAGCAAGAAACTCCGGGGCTGCAGCTATGGGACATGGCACCACCACTACACCAGGAGCCCCCTGGGCAGTCGTCATGTCCACAGTCCAGGAGAGTCGGAGCAAGCTGACCCCGCTCGGGCCCGCACCTTCACCTTGACCACCACCACCACCTTCGCGTCCTCTTCCTCTTCCTCTCCCTCCTCTCATTCCTCTTCCACCTCTACCGCCTCCACCACCTGACGCTCGTAGCGTCGCCTCCCAGGCAGCAGCTCGCACCCCAAAGCTTGGCATCAAGTACCGAGCCCGGTACTCGGAGTAGTCAGCGTCTGCCTGAAAAAGCTGCTCCAGCTCGAGGTCCAGTTGCACAAACCGCTCAACCTCCTCCCTAGTGTACAAGCTCGTCCGCTGCACAAGGGAAGGAAGTGGTCCGGGGACTCGAAAAACGTCCAGCCTCAACGACTGACGTGACACCCGGTCACCCAGGTACCACTGCCAGCCGTAAGGGGACTCGAGAAGCGTCCTCCCCCTCGTCACCTCCTTGCTCCGGGCCATGTAAGGGAGCTCGAAGAGGTCCCATACATGCAAGCGAATCTGCAATCAAGGATATGCAACATCAGCATGAAGTTCAAATAAAAGTGAACTAGATAATCAAAAACTAGAAGCATGTAAGGTGTAGTCGTACCCTGTCAGGACGCAGCTTGTCCAGGAAGAGGCGGTAGGCGCTCAGATCGCCCTTCCCCTTCTTCACCCCCCGGAACTCCTTGGACCAACGCAGGGCCCGGGGAAGTACTGTGTCACTGGGGCAGGAGGTCTTAGGAGGGTACATGTCAAGCACCTCGTACGTCCACAGCTGCAGAATTAACCATTAAGGATTAGCACAGGATATGTAATAAGTGAATAGAAAGGCGAAAAAGCACAAGAAAACTTGAAATATACCTCCCAGACTCTCCAGTAACCGTCGAGGCTCACTCCTACCCCGTGAGAGAGAGACCCCATGAACTCATAGCACGTCCCCAGTGCTGTGCCTCCCCAGTCGAAGCGAGCTATCTCCCCGACATCCCTCAAGGCCGGTAGGAGCGAAAGGTGTACCCGATTGCGCCTGTTGGGAAATAGGGACGCACCGAGCAAGTACAACAGAAAGCACCTAGCCATCTGCTCCTCCTGCACCCTGTCCGTCGGAAGCTCCTCAGTCCAAAACCCCAAAAGCTGGGCGTACTGGGCATCCTCCCTCTCCGCCCTCAGTACGTACCCCAGCATCTCTCGCTGGAACACTGCACTCCTCCCCGTGGTGGCGTCGTAGGGGATAAGGTCACCTCCGACCTTCAAACCAGTGATCGCCGCAAAGTCCAAAGGCGTCACCGTCAACTCGCCGAAAGAGAAGTGGAACGAGTTCGTCGTGTCCCACCATCTCTCGGTAAGGGCCCTCACCACCTGGCGATCGTTGCTCGCCCTCGTCAAAACATTGACGAACTCCTCAAAGCCCGCCTGTCTCACTATCCCCTTCACAGCCTCAGGGAGTCTCTCCTAAAACTTTGGCACGTCGGTCGCACCGGCGTAACACAAGATAGGGATCACCTGTTGCAATATATTGATAATGATTAGTGAACAGGTATACTATTCAAGGCAAGTACAATAGAAGAAAAAAGAAATGAAAGTACGATACATTGAAATTCAAAATGCAAGTGTTTAAAGTATACCTCGTCTCGACGCAAGGAAAGGTGCTGCTGCGGGTCCCTCAAGACTAGGGCCTCGTCGTACGTAGGACGCTTCGGCCTGTAGGCGTCTAGTAGAGAAGGCACCACCACGTGCTGAAAGGGCACGTAAGACTTTGCCACGTAAGCTCCTCGCCCCCTCAGGGCCTCCGTTGCCTCCTCCACGACACTCCTCCGAGGTACTGTCTCACTTCCAGCTGCCTCCTCAGCTGTGGCTCCCTGCTGGCCCCAGCCTCAAGCTCAGCCCGGAGCTCTGTCTCCCGAGACTCCAGTAAAGCCTCTGCCAACCCAGGCACCCCCCGTAAGGTCTCCACTAGGTCCTCCAAGGACGCCGTCGTGACGACCCTGCACCCTCACCGCTGCCAACAAACATGGCCGGTGTCTCCTGCTCCTCCACTACCTCCTCCTCGACAATGGGGTCCTTCCCCAAGTCGGCCCGAGGCTCTCTCACGGGAGATACCTCCGTCTCCACCTCCACTCCAACCGGCTCGTCACTGTCACAAGCCTCCGCAACCCTCTCCTCTAAACCAACCGCACCCTCCACTTGGCTCGTGGCCTCATCCTCGCCCCCAAACTCCACTGCACTCAAACTCCCTGTGCCTTGGCCATAGCTGGCCACTACCTCGCTGCCATCGTCGCCACCACCGCCGCTGCCCACCTCGGCAACTGAGGCCGCTGCTTCCTCAGCCGTGGCCGCCTAGGCCGAGACCCCAGTGGTCTCCGGCGCCTCCTCGACCGCCGCGACACCCTCCGGAAGGACTGGGGACGGAGTAACCTCAACCCGCGGTGGCTGATCACCCCCGGACGTATCCATGTCATCCATGATCGAGAGAGAGAGAGAAGAGAAGGCAGAGAGAGAGGGAGAGACGAGAGAGAGAAATGCGAGAGAGAGACGAGAGAGAGAGAGAGAGAGAGAGAGAGACGGGAGAGAGAGCAGTCGAGAGAGAGAGAGCAGTCGAGAGAGAGAGAGAGTCGAGAGAGAGAGGAGGGAAATTCGAAACGGTGGGGCGTATCGTATACGCCTCACCCGTATATACCTCCCCCCTCGAACCGGTTCGTCTGGAATTAAATTGGACCAGGTTCGCAGTTAGATGTGCCGCACGGCATACTGGGATGAGCGCACGGCATAATAACTTGACTGCATGCAATTCTTCGAGTTGTCACGACGCACGGTACTTCACGTGCCACGCACGGCATAATGTGTTATTTCGAGAGTTTGGATTCTGAAAGCAGTTCCTGACAGTTCGGATTCAGGGCGGTGACATCGGTGTTCATTTGGGTTTGATTCGTAAATAGAGAAAGCAGGTAGCAGACAGTAGTGAGAAAGGGGACTTTTCATTTCATAAAAAAACGGGACAACCCCCGGGATTCCCATTACATCATTCAAAAAAAAACAAAAAAACAAAAGGGAAAAAAAGAACAGAAAAGTCCTACTACCCTTCTTCTTCTTCTTCCGGACCCTCCACCTCAATCGCTTTCTCCACCGGACGCGTCGTTTGCCCCACGGTCGTCGGAACCGTTCGGATTCCCCTCGGAATCCTCTGTGGTATCCTCGAACAGGCACTCCGGTGCAAACCACGAATCGTTCTTGTCGTCCTGTTGGTCGTATGCGAAGTCCTGCAGGTTTGACACTACACAGCGGAGGGTGCGAATGGTGGAAATGAGCCTCGCAATCTGAGTGTTTAGTTCCTCGATCTCCTGGCGGTAGAAACCCATCTCGGCCTCAAGGGAAGTCACCCGTGCAGCCAAGTCGTTGTTCGCCATGGTCGAAAGGCTTGAAAATAACATGTTGTGTGAAGTAGAAACGTAGAGAGACTTGAGAGAATGGTGCATAGAATGAAGCATCACAATCCCTTTAAAAGAGAAGTTACAGCCGTCGAAGGGGCACGCCTGTATTAATGGGCACCCTCAAACCAGCCGAACTGTCCTCGGAAATCGAAGAGTTGCATGGAATTGGAAATACCGTGCGGCTTTATGGTCAACCGCACGGCATTTTGATGTCAGCGGATTCAATCCAGTTTCCTCGGGAATTGATCACCCCAGCCACCAAAATCTTCTCGGGAATCAAATTTTCCAGTCATAGTTAATCCGAAATCCCATGGGGTGTTGTGCTTTGATCGAAGAGTTGTCTAACTCTCGTCTTTCGGGACTCGCGAAATTTGTATTCGCATTTGTTCGCAGTATTCGTCCCCCGAGACTCGCCGAATTCATGTTACTCGTCATGATCTTGTCTCAAATCGAATGTTGCCTCCCGAAGGCTCGTCTCAAATCCAAATTTTGCCTCCCGAAGGCTCGTCCCAAATCAAAGTTTTGCCTCTCGAAGGCCCGTCTCGTCTCAAATCGAATTTTGCCTCCCGGAGGCTCGTCTCAAAACAAATTTTGCCTCCCGAAGGCCCGTCTCGTCTCAAATCGAATTTTGCCTCACGAAGGCTCGTCTCAAATCCAAATTTCACCTCCCAAAGGCTCGTCTCAAATCTTTAGTCTCCCGAAGACTTGTCTCGAATTTTCAAAGCCTCCCAAAGGCTTGTCTCAAATCTTTAGTCTCCCGAAGACTCGTCTCGAATTTTCAAAGCCTCCCAAAGGCTCATCTCAAATCTTTGGTCTCTCGAAGACTCGTCTCGAATTTTTAGTCTCCCGAAGACTCGTCTCGAATTTTCAAAGCCTCCCAAAGGCTTGTCTCAAATCTTTAGTCTCCCGAAGACTCGTCTCGAATTTTCAAAGCCTCCCAAAGGCTTGTCTCGAATTTTTAGCCTCCAGAAGACTCGTCTAGAATTTTCAAAGCCTCCCAAAGGCTCGTCTCGAATTTTTAGCCCCCTGAAAGCTCACTTCGAATTTTTCGCTTTGCGACACCCTACTAGCACTCAATCTTCTCAAGTTTACTGCATGATTTTACTTGTTGTCCTCCAGGATTTATTTTGCTTGCATCGTCCCAATTGAACTACGTTGGTCTGATCTCTACAAACAGGGTACGTAGGCAACTCCACGAGCGCGACCACCATTGTCATTTACTTGCGTTTTTGAGCATTTTGTCTCTGTTCAAAGACTTTAGAGCAACAGATCGGGGTGCCTATTCTTTAAGCGTCACTCGTATCAAACCAATGATATCCGAGTTACGTTAAAGAGGGACTACTGTAGACACCCCAATCCGAACCTTGAAGGGTCTTTGTCCAACCCGATGATGAAATAAAGGAAACGGTGCCTTAACGAGCTTGAATGAGGGATTCCCTTGGCCCAAAACCAACTCCTAGCCCAAATAAGTGAAAAGCCCAGAGAAAACCCAAGAGCCCTGGACTGGACCTGGAACGTCGCACGGGACACCCTTACATCGCACGGCATATCGAAAGTTACAACGTCGCACGCGATCATGAGGTTAGCCACACGGCATTTCATGAAAAGTACTGACTGGCTCAGAAAGCTGTCGGCCACGCCTATTTGAGCCACAGCTGCAAAATGGCTCAGCCGAAAACACACTTCTGGCCCGCCCAGAAAATACCTCCAACATTTGAAATTCAAAATCCATGGCTCTTGCCTATAAATACACCCCTCCAATCAAGAGAAAAGGGCCCTTGATCATTATTCTACCCTTTCTCTCTTCTTGCTTTCACATTCTATTTCCCATTTCCAAGTCTTGAGAATGTTGCCTTCAAAAGATATTCTCTAGGCCTATTGCTCCATTTTTCTCTTCACCATGAAAGTTAGTCTCTCACTAACTTTGAGACCCCAACTACCCAACATACCCATCTATTATACATATCAATCCTCCTCTTTTATTTATCAACCTCACCAACGCTCATTCACCATCATCCAACACACCCATCCATCACCATCCTCGTTCAAGCTCGAGATCAAAGGTAAAAACTAAGTTTCCTTGGGCTAGGCTCTGTCCTGGCCCTAAGGGGACTTTCCTGTTGACAGGCTTAACCCCTTTTGGTTAAGATCTGATCTAAAACCATTTTTACAAAGCAAAACAAATCCTATGTGCTGGGTAAGCTACGCCGTGCGGCGCTTTGAAGCGTCGCACGACATAGTAGACTCACACGCACGGCATTTCAGTTAACTGTTGTTTTCTTGTTCAAACTATCTGGATCATGATCGTCTGTTGCTGGATCTGTTTCCGTACACCAATAGCAGTCTCGGAATGAGACCATATCTACGAGCCATGCTTTATTACCATGAGTAAACTCTATCAATCTTTTCGAATGAACAAATGTATCAAAAGCGGTTTTTCTACTTGTGGCTTGGAGGAATGGTACAGTTCCGAGATGATCTGACGGTTGTGAGTTTTCTGATGTTTTAAAGAAACACCGTGCGTCGTACTGAGTACGCCGTACGAGGCTTTGAAAACAACAAAAGCCTGATGATAGGGTTAGAACCACGCACGGCATATCATAAAGCCGTGCGCCATATATCGGTATGCCGTGAAGCAGAAGATGGTGATCCAGACAGCATGTTTAAAAGCTTTCCTTATTTATATCTTCGTCACATCATCTTTCATCATTTCTGTACAGTAAGCACCACGTGCACGGCAACGTGATACATTTCCTCTTGTTCCCCTTTCTCGTATATGTTTTTGAGGTTTTCCAAATGGTATTAAATCCCCCATTTAAAATGCTTAGTAGAGACCGGTTTTCGCCAGGCGAACGGGGTGCTTTTTCAACAAAACCTTCCCCGTTTGTAACGTGGCTCCCGGATCCAAAACCTCAACGTTTTCGCTAGATCAAAAGCCTTTTTCTTCCAAACAAACATCTCGGTTCCTCGGATCATCCATCTCAAAAATCTGGGTGGCGACTCTTCGAATGCGTCGGGCGCGCGGGAGCCCACACCCGGGTTTTATGGAATGAAAAGTCCCCTTTTCTTACTACTTGCATTCGTCTGCTTTTCTGCTTTCGAACGAACACACGTAATTTCATGCAAACACGAACTTGAGCGTTAAGAACTGCTCTCAGAATCTGATCTGTTGAAATAACCTAGAATGCTGTGCGTAGCCCATGGAGAGACGTACGCTGTAACAAATCAAAGTATAGACACCCTATTCTGGACTGTCCAGATTAGTTTACTTGCGGTCTTTGATTCCCCAATGATGATTAAGGTCAAGAACATCCCGAGTTTGTTAAAGAGTTTGAGCTTTGAGCGTCCTGAACCTCATCCGAACCTTTCCGAACCCTTTTGTCGAAACCTTCAAGCCAGAACCAAATGGCCTCAGCAAAACCCTACTGGAGTACGCTGGTGGTGGACTAGCGTGCGCTGGAAGCACCGCCACGTGTCAGTCATCCCCGGTTACTGGCGCATGCCACTTAACAAGGTGCGTATGCCAGTCAGTGCCAGTCAAATCAACTTTATTTCAGCCGAACAAGCGGGAGTTTTGGTGCCACCTGGCGTCTGCATGGGATACCCCACTCCTACATCACCTTTCAACCCAAGTCCCATGCATTAAATGCATGGGAGGCTCCCTCATTTCCTTAACCACCAAACAAGCCTTAAGGGCCAACTGATTTCAGTCAGCCCCTTCTCCATAAATACCCCCCTTGCATTCATTTGCAAGGGGTTAGCACCATTAAGAGGCCAAAACTTTGGTTTTCTTCCTCTCTCTTGTTCTTCTTGCTTTTCTTTTATTCATTGAGAGATAAGGCAAGGAGAACAATACTCAGTGCATAACATACCTTAAACTCACCTCTCAAACCTCCAAACCCCAAGTTCAAGTTCAAGTTCAAGTTCTTTCCAAAAACTCACAAGCAAAGGTATATCACCTTTAGCTTCTGTTATCTGTTCTGACCCCTGAGGGGGGCTAGCAGGGTCAAGGCTGGTAATCTATACCAGTCCTGGCCCTAATGCTGGCAAGGTTTCAAAACCGTATGGGATGATCAGGTGGCGCACGCCAGTTGTTTGTACCGTACGCCAGTCATGGCTGTATGGTAAAACTGGTGTGGGGATCGCCGATCATCTTTCTTATGCTTTATCTTTAGTCTGATCACCCTGATGCATGATAAAAATCAGTTTATAGCTTTCTGTACTTAGAGCTGCTTTCTCTTCCATCTGTATTTATGTTTAGTAGGGCCTCTGGGATCATTCTGGTCATGCTCCAGAGCCCAGGTGATGCAAAGCCAAAGCATTGGGACAAGAGGCTCACTGGCGTACGGCCATACTCCACTGGCGTACGATAGTGGTCCAAGTCCCAGTGGCTTGGCCCTTGCATGGATCTTCCATCCAGGCCTTTGATCTTTCTCCCCTCACTATTTAAGGGGTTGTTTATCCATTTGGTGGCTTTTAAGCCCTTGTTCTGTTTATAACTATATTTTATTGTCTTTATAAACTGCGTGGTTTGTCTTGGGTGTGCACTGGTCCATTCCAGAGCCCAGAGGGTTGTTTGCAAGAGCTGTGAGTGTGGGATTACCAGCGCACGCAAGATCTGGTGTGGCGCACGCAGGTCATGACTACATGCAGTGGCTGGCCAGTGCATATAGGCTCGATCCTGGGTGCATCACCTAGGTCAGTGTGTTCCAGTTTGTTCCAAACACTCACAGGAGCTTGTTCTCAATCTATTATACTTGTTTTAGATCAAACATCAAACATTTTCATCATATTTTTGTACATAAATGCAAACGTGTTACAGTTTTAATCCCCATTAACTGTTCCCCCGCCCTAACTCGCTAAAAAATGATCAAATGAGAGAGAAAAGTAAACGTTTTTACAAAATGCCTGAGTAGAGACCGATCCCCGGATTGGGCGAGAGGGGGTGCTATAAAACCCTTCCTCTCTCGTAACCTGGCTCTCGAACCTCAGATATCGAAGGTGACGATGGTCCAGTCTACAAGCCTTTTTCAAATTCAAACAAGCGTAATCCAAACGTTTTCGAAAACACGGTTTCTTGGGTACTTTCCGCAAAATCCGAGTGGCGACTCTCTGATCTGCGAAGCGTTTCGCCGCGCTTTCCGCGAGAAGGGCGCACCCGGAATTTTTACAGACTAAAAATGTAGGGATTTTTGGGACGTGTGCCCACAGTGGCGACTCCGCTGGGGACATTACATTAGTCAACATTTGGAAATTAATACATGAATGAACGATTTTTCAAAAGTCTGTCAAAACAGTACGCTCCGCGTTGCTGAAGAATGGAATGGTAACGTAACAGGATTCTACATCCGACCACTCCGAACTGGGGCTTTTACTATTGTTCGCTTGTGTAGTTTTCTCCAAGTGTCGATTAATGAAGTGAGCCAAGCTTAAAAAGGCATTTTTCAAAAGGCATTCCATTTTTCTCTCTCTCAATCATTCTTTAGCGCGCGCGCATTTGCATCGGTGTTCTGTCAGCCCCGTTGAGGCGTTTTGGGTAACCGGCACAGTTTACTGGAGACCGGGGTCCTCGAATGCCCAACAACCTTGGACGATGATGAGACGTATTACTGTTTGACCATTGCTTTGCTGCACGCGTTGCAATGGGAGGTATAAAACGACTCTAGCCTGAGGAACCCCCTTCAGCCAAAACCTGCCTCATCACACGTACAAAGCACTAGAACCTTTCAAACTAAGACAGGAACCCACAGGGTAGGATTACTTGCATCTAACCCCATAAACTGTCTATGTGTTACTGCTTTCCATATCGCATGCCTGTACATATACATTCATACCGTTTTGCGTAGGAGCATGCTAGGGCGGCTTTTACGGTTGTCTCTCTTTCAAACCCGTTTTATGCCTGCTAAGGCGCTGCCTGGACCGATGACGAGTCATGCATCATGATGGTGCACGTTATCAACTTTCCAATTCCTTGTGTCAACGAGACTTTGGGAAATCGAGACTTTCTAAGTCTTTGTCTAAACCCGATCGAGGTTTCGAACAGAAAACTAGGAACGACGGGAGACATGCCATGATACTCACACTGCTCAGGTTAAAAGTGCTAAACACTTACACCGCTCAAGGGCTCCAGCACAGTGCTGCTTACGCCCTCTTGGTTATAGTATCATGTCATTAAACACCGAGTTGTTCCACTTCAAGCATTGAAACTTCGAAAGCGGAATAGTCAAAAACTTAGGCTGTTTTGACATCCCTTAGTGTTAGTCGATTCCATCAAAGGTACACCGTCGAAGAGAAATCTGAGGACCTGGGCAGCGTCCAGCTGTCATAAAACGGTTTTGTCTGCTAGTTCTAGAGTCTAGGAAGACACCGACGACGTTGAGCATTTTTCATTTTCTTTTTCAAATAAAATCGTTGCAGGCTGTCACTGAGCCCTTCTACTTTACTGTCTAGCCGTCACACTGTTCAAATTCAGAATCAAGAGCCAAACCTACTTGGGAATGTCCGCCGGGTCTGTCTGTGAGAAGATCTGGTTGGGTCCGATTTTGGGTCTGCCACGACGGAAGCTCCGGGTTGTTTTCTGCTAGGAGAGGCCTCGCCACCGACTCCTTTTACTCCATTCCCTGCACCTTAGAAACTCGTCCAAGTCAAAATAGAACCTCTCGATATGACTGAAACTCCACCTCCGACTCTTGCCCAGGTTCTCGCCGACATTCAACGCAATCTAGCCATCATGCAAGAGAGGGCCGATCAAGCCGATGCCTCTACAGCCAACCTTCGCGCCATGCTTGAAGAACAACTTCCTCTAGTGGCTGCAGCTGGAGGAGGCGGCGGAAGGGAAGAGCGCGAACCCGTGATTGAGGAAAACCGTCAAGATGAAAACCCTGCTCCAAGCCCGGAAATGGCTGCCCTGATTGCCAAGATGGCGAAGCTCGAGGAAACCGTCTCCAAGGTTGAGAAGATAAGCGCTGGTGGTTTGGACATGGACCGTCTCTGCCCGTTTCCAAATGCTAGATTACCTGAAAGGTTCAAGATGCCTGACTTCGCGAAGTTTGACGGTTCTGGGGATCCCAAGACCCACTTGTTAGCATACCATAGTGCAATGAAATTACATGGAATTGAAGAGGAAACTATGGCGCAACTTTTTCCTCAAACTCTTGCTGGTACTGCTTTTCAATGGTTTCTGTCTCTGGATCTCTCCAAAAGGAAAACCTGGGTCGACATTGGAGCAGCTTTTAATGCCCAATACAGTTACAACATTCAACTCAAGATGACCACTCGAGAGTTGGAATCAACCAAGATGGGCGCAAAGGAGTCCTTTGCGGATTTCATTGAGCGGTGGAGGGCAAAGGCAGCCCAAATGACGGACCGTCCAAGTGAAAAGGATCAAATCCGCATCATCTCTCGCAATCTGCAGCCAGACTTTGCTAAGAACCTCGTGCTAGTCCAGGGGGCAAACTGGGAAACTTTCTTTGACTCCGGCCTTGCCATCAAGGAAGCTCTCCAAACTAGGGTTATCCCGAGAACCGAATCTGCTCCTGCTACCTCAACGTCGAAATCCAAGCCCTGTGCTTACACCGAAAGCAGCACTGCTCTCTTTGGCGGTAGCAACTACGCCAATGCTGCTACTGCCAGCAACACCGCCACAACCTAAAGCTCTAACCACATAGCCGACGTCAATCAAGTGCAAACCCCTCAAAGACCCCGGAACCGCAGTCAACCCCGCATCTTCGCCAACTTTGAAGCACCTCTCTCTGCTGTCCTCGAAAAGTTGGCCAAGTCTGGTCATCTCAGGCCTCTCACTCCAACTCCACTTCCCCAAAATCCACCTCCTAGCCACAACCCTAACGTCTTCTGTGCTTACCACCAGATGCCTGGTCACCATACCGACTCTTGCTATCGCCTCCGTCATGCGATACAAGACTTGGTGGCCGACAATGGAACTCTTCCAAACTCACCTTCCAAACCCAACGTCATCTCCAACTCTCTCCCGAAGCACCATAACCAAGTAAACCACATATCCCTCAGCTCCACCATAATCTCTCCTAGCTCCACTATATTCAACCCCACTGACCATAAAACCACAACAGATCAACCAAGACCCTGCGTGCTTATGCCTTTCGAGTCCGAAGCCGAGATTTCATACATAGGGCGTGAGGGAGGACAACCATCAAATCCCAATGCACTCTTGGAACTCCTACAAGAGGGCTCGTACGTGTTGAACATGGCCATCGGCGACCTCCATCGTGAACCTGCCCATCATATACAACTCCACCCCATTTCCACGAGGGATAACCTGTACTTCACAGTGATCAACCCAAATCCTTCTCAAGGTCAGGCAGACTGGTTCAGATTTGGGATGCCATCCTTACCGGTAATGAGGCCAGAGCTCGACATGTAAGCTGTTGGATGGGCTATAGTGGACAATGACAACTACGCCGCTCTCAGGATCAACGGGTGGGAAAATCTTGTGCTTGACGGTTTCCCTCCAGAACCAGAAGAGGTACCCTTTGACCATGCTGCAAATGATGAATGGTTAGCCGCACAGGAGGAAGCCATGTTGGACCCGTTGGATGGTTTCTCCCTATATCTGCTCTTCAATCCACTCGAGCCTGCTGTTGAAGAAGAACCTTACTTTTGGGATCCTGAGCCCGCTTGGCAATTCCCGGCCGAATACGTTCTAGAGGAAGTCGTGCCGGACTACGAAGCTTTCTATACATAGGAGGACATCCGTCAGGAAGACCCCCGTGTACTTGGGGAGTGCTTTCGTGCATCCACAATCAATTTGCTGCTTGCCTCTGTGACTGATTCTGAGTTGGACCTTTCATTCTACATAGTTGATGAAACGCTCCCACGCCCTGTTGTGCCTCTTCCAGACAACGACTGCAGCATCATGGCTTTGGATGCAGTACCTGATGATCTATGGGAGGTGGATGAAATTGTCGACCTCAACACGAATCCACTGCCTTCTGACTTTTGGGATGAGGATAAGGTAGTTGACATACACATGGGCAACGAGGTCTGGACGGTCAACTCCGCTCTGGTAGATGCTGGCTTTTGGGACATGCCGTTTGTGACTAATCCGGGGGCACCGTTTGAAGAAGCTGCCGCACAAGATCCGTCTTTCTGGGAAGAGTTGGTAATGAAGGGTATGGAACAGGAATTGGCTATGGGGGAGGATCCGTCTGCAACTGTGGCCGCAACTGACAAAGGGAAGCGCAAGATGGATGACATACCTGCGGACTTTTGGGACTTCAACGACGCAACCTCTTGGAGGGACATCGCCAACGTTACAAGGAGCGGTCGAGTTTTTCAGCCCTCCAACTTGCAAGCTGGAAGCTCGTCCAATCCTCCTATTTTGCAAACTGCCAATCCGACTGTCCAAAGGGGTGCTCAGAACGTCCTTGGTGGAGTCCCAGAAGGGGATATGATTCAGAGGCAACTCGAGAGGATCCCTGCTGCTATTTCGATCTGGGGCTTAATCGCGTCATCAAAGGAGCATCGTGACACGTTGTCTGCGGCCCTGGCCCGACTCAAGGTACCGACCGACATCACTCCCGAAGCGATGATCACCCTCATCCTACCTTTGTTCGCCAAGCACTTTGTTACTTTCACCGAGAGACACCTGCCTGTCGAGGGAACTGATCATAACCGCCCGTTGCACATCACCGTCAAATGCAAGGGACTTTGGGTTCCAACCGTGCTTATCGATAATGGCTCCGCCATTAATGTTTGTCCGCTGAGGGTCGCTTACCGCTTGGGAATCGCAAAGAAGGATTTCGCGCCATCTAATCTGGCTGTCAAGGCCTATGATAGCACCCGCCGCGTTGTGGAAGGGACCATTGTACTCAAGCTCGATGCTGAGGGCTTTGAGATGGATGTGCAATTTCACGTGGTCGACATCCCTGCCACCTTCAATCTGCTGCTGGGCAGGCCGTGGCTGCATAGGTCAGACATCATGGCGGTACCTTCAACTCTGCACCAAAAGGTCATGCTGGGGCTTCCAACTGGGACTCTCACTATCTGCGGAGACTCTGGGATCCGCCCTCTCAAGGAAGACGAGCCCGTCTTAGGCATCACACATGGGGAAGAAGACTCGGACTTTGGAGGGTTTTCATTCGACACCGCAGGCTCAGTCCTTGCCATCGCCGTGGACGACGACTTCCTCATCAGCTCAGCCGCCATCGACATCATGAGAAGGATGGGTCACATGCCCGGTTTTGGACTTGGGATAAACCAGCAGGGGATCGCTGAATTCCCTACCTTTCCCTTTTCCGAGGGCCGATTTGGTTTGGGATACACTCCTCCATCCAAAAAGGCCAAAAAGGGGAAAGGTGCGGGAAAACCTCGAACCCTTTATGGTAACCATGACAGCCACTTCATCCGTGAGGGAGGGAGCATTGAGTATGAAGGTCAACCTGAACCATTTTGGGATCCGGAGACTGGCACCTGGCTACCGGAATTCGAGATCTTCGCTGCAGACACCTGGTCCGACAGTGAGGAGGAGATAGCCAAGGAAAAGTTGGCTGAAGAGGAGTTCAAGAAGCAGCTGTCCCGGGCTAAGGAAGAGACTGACTGGCTGCAGGCATTTGATCAAGAGGACATGGAGATGCTGTTCTCCCAAGTGGGTTTGGTTGGCAAGGAAGAAGAGGCTGAAGTGCTGATGCTTGGGCCCGACTCTCCGGACATCGTCGAAGATCCAACCTCCCACATCACGGAAGCTAAGGGTAGTATAAATAATTGCATTTTCACTTTGCGTCTGACATGCATTGACGATGTATCTGAGTCTGACACAGAGTTTGTCAAGTCTAGGTCTAGCTCAGAGTCGGAGTTTGTGCCTCTTGGCCCTCCACGTCGTAGCTTCTACTTTGAGTTTGAATCCACTGTACTTGGCAACCCGCTGGGGTTTTATGAAATGCATGATCCTACTTCCGATTACTTTGCTGACTTCTATATAAACTGTGTCGACCCTGACGATGAAGGAACAGACTTCGATGGGGACATCCCTGCTGAGTTGCGTTCCCTCATCGAAAGGGAAGACGAAAGGCATGCTCAGCCTCTAAAAGAAGAAGTAATTTCTATAAATTTGAAAGACGAGGATAACCCCCGAATGATGCAAATTGGTTCAACTCTGTCCCCCGAGGATCGTACTGCGCTAATTGAGCTGCTCAAAGAATACTTTGAGGTTTTCGCATGGTCTCACAATGACATGCCCGGTATCGATCATGAAATCGTGCAACACCGGATTCCGCTGGCACCAGGGGCTGTTCCAGTCAAGCAGAAACTCCGCCGGATGAGACCGGATTGGGTGGAGAAGATCAAAGAGGAGGTCACCAAGCAGATCGACGCCGGGTTCCTGAGGGTTGCTGAGTATCCGAAGTGGGTGGCCAACATCGTGCCAGTTCCTAAGAAAGATGGAAGAATCCGAGTCTGCGTCGACTTTAGGGACTTGAACAAAGCAAGCCCCAAAGATAGTTTTCCCTTGCCTCACATTGATGTGCTCGTGGACAACACGGTGGGGCATGCTTTGCTCTCTTTTGTCGATGGATTCTCAGGATACAACCAGATCTTTGTGGCACCTGAGGATCAAGAGAAGACAACCTTCGTCACCGAGTGGGGTAGTTACTATTATGTGATGATGCCGTTTGGGCTAAAGAACGCCGGTTGCACTTTCCAGCGGGCCCAGACTACTTTGCTACATGATTTAATCCACAAGACGGTTGAGGTCTACATCGATGACATGATTGTCAAGGCAAAGGAGAAGGAAGATTTCATCCCAGCGCTTAGATAGTTTCTCGAGAGGCTCCGCAAATACAACGTGCGTCTTAATCCACAGAAGTGCACATTTGGGGTCACAGCAGGAAAGATGTTAGGGTTCCTGATCACCGCAAGAGGAATTGAGGTCGACCCTTCCAAGATCACAACAATTCTCGAAATGGAACCACCGCAGTCAGAAAAGGGAGTCCGAAGCTTTCTGGGAAAAGTTCAATTCATCAGCCGGTTCATAGCCAAGTTGACACTGACTTGCGAACCGCTATTCCGTTTGCTCAAGAAGGACGTTCGCTTCGAATGGACGGAGAAGTGCCAAGCTGCTTTCGAATCTATCAAGGCATATCTGAGGAATCTACCTGTCTTAATGCCGCCTAAACCTGGTCGACCTCTGATCCTGTATTTATCCGTCACCCCAACAGCTATGGGATGTTCGCTGGCACAAGAAGGAGATAAGGGAGTCGAGAAAGCCATTTACTACCTGAGCAAGAAGATGGTGGGGAGTGAGGAGCGTTATACCCCTCTAGAAAAGACGTGTTGGGCACTAGTTTGGGCTACCAAAAAGCTTAGACACTACATGCTAGCCTATTCGGTGAAGATGATTTCTCGGATGGATCCTATCAAGTATCTATTCGAGAAGCCAGCGCTCACCCATAAGCTAGCACGTTGGTTGCTTCTGCTGGCTGAGTTCGATCTCCAATATGTCACAAGGAAATCCGTGAAGGGCCGTGCTGTGGCGGAATTCTTGGCTGATCACCCGATCGATGGACTTGAGGATGTGGATTTCAATTTCCCGGACGAGGATGTGCTGATGGTTGCCGAGGAAGTTTGGACGCTCTATTTTGATGGGGCCGCTAACCAAAGGGGCTTTGGAATTGGGGTACTGCTCATTACGCCCGCTGGGGCTCATATCCCCCTCGCTTTCAAGTTGAACTTCGACGTCACCAACAATCAAGCTGAGTACGAGGCCTGCATCGTCGGGATGGAAGCTGCTATTGCACTTGGAGTCGAGAAGCTCGAAATAATTGGAGATTCAAACCTGGTGATCTCCCATGCCAATGGAGACTGGAGGGTTCGTGAGGAAAAGCTGAAGCCTTATCACCAAGATTTGGAAGAACTGATTCCTCGCTTCAATTAGGTGACCTTCACCCATATTCCACACTTGAAGAATCAGTTCGCCGATGCTTTGGCGACTTTGGCTTCAATGATCGAACTTCCAGTAGGAGTCAGGATGCGACCGATTGTGATTGAACAGAGGGACTTGCCCGCTTATGAGTATGTCAACGCCATCGATGATGGCCTACCCTGGTACCACGATATCTGGAACTTTGTCGAACGAGGGGAGTTCCTTGCCGGAGCTTCGAGAAAGGATCGAGTTGCTCTGCAAAGGCTGGCAGCTCAGTACATCATTTATGGAGGAAAACTGTATCGAAGGTCTCACTGCGGAATGCACAAGTTGTGTGTCAACGGGGCCGAGGCAACAAGGATAATGGAAGAGATTCACGAAGGGGTCTGCGGTCCCCACATGAGCGGTGTTATGCTTGCTAGGAAGATCCTCAGGCAGGGTTACTACTGGTCAACAATGGAGTCTCAGTGCATTGACTACGTGCGACGCTGCTTCAAATGTCAAATCCATGCCAACCTGCAACATGTTCCTCCGTCAAAACTGTATGGCATGACCTCGCCATGGCCTTTCTCTGTGTGGGGAATTGACGTTATTGGGATGATCACACCTCCTGCTTCAAATGGTCACAGGTTCATACTGGTGGCGATAGATTACTTCACTAAGTGGGTCGAAGCTGAATCGTACAAGGTCTTGACAACGGTCCAGGTGGCCCAGTTCATTCGAAAGAACATCATCTATCAGTATGGCGTTCCCCAGGCATTCGTGTCCGACAATGGGAGTCATTTCAAAGGAAGGGTCCTGGACCTCTTCGAGGAATTTGGCATTGAGATCCACCGGTCAACAACCTATCGTCCACAAACAAATGGAGCAGTCGAGGCCGCGAATAAGAACATCGAGGTGATAATCAAGAAGACTATTGAGTCCGCAAGGGATTGGCACGAGCAACTGCCACTGGCGCTATGGGGGTACAGGACGTCGATTCGAACTTCAACCGGTGCCACCCCTTTCTCCCTGGTCTACGGAATGGAAGCAATACTTCCTATCGAGCGTGAGGTGCCATCTCTAAGGATCATGGTTGAGAGTGGTCTGGAGGAATCTGAGTGGCTCAGCGGCAGGTTTGTTGAGCTGATGTTATTTGATGAAAGAAGGCTCCGCGCCCTGTATCATGTTCAAGGTTACCAGCGTCGAATCGCCCGGGCGTTTGACAAGAAGGTGAAGTCCAGGGGCTTAGTCGAAGGGGATATGGTCACAAAGGAGATACGGGCTCCGGTGTTTGATGCCCGCGGGAAGTTTCGACCAAAGCGATCTGGGCCGTTCATTATCAAGACCATCCTATCCGGGGGTGCTGCTCAACTCATCGATCTCGACGGCAATGAATTCAGCACTCTGGTCAACCTGGATCAACTCAAACGCTTCTACCCCTGAGAGATGCTCGTTGGACCGAAAACCACAAGGGTGGGCGGTTCCAAGCAAAAGTTAGAGCAGCCTGCTAGACCGAAAACCTGTGAAGGCGGTCTAGGCAAAAATAAATAGGCAAAAGTCGAAAGCTCGCTAGGTCGAAAACCTGTGAAGGCGGCACTAGGCAAAAGTTAGAGCGTAAAAGGAGAGGTAAAATACACGAGCGAACCTTAGCCTGAACTACGTTCTGACCTGATTCCTTGAAAAGGGATACGTAGGCAGTCTCACTCTGAGACCCGGTCATATTCTATCAAGGTCGATCCATGGTTTAAATGTTCCAGTGCCGTATCAGGATCCGAGTAAAATCAAAGGGACAAGCCGATGTTTTATTGAGGAATCTGAAAGGGGAAACACGCCATCTTTCAACTTTATTATACAATCACAACTTCTAATACAAGGGCTGAGCATGAAAACCTTAAAAACAGTAAAGCATGAAAAACAGAACGAAATGCTTGAGAAGCCTAACGGCTCACAGTTTATTCTAAATATAGCAAAGTGGTCCGGAGTCAGTCAATATTCTCTCTTGCTTGAACATCGGCTCTTAGCCACTGCCTGTACACGTTCCTCAGCCTTGGGGTGAAATCCGGAGATTCAGCCTGCCGAGCCTTGAGCTCCTAGTGCCAGTCATACCCATGGAGTGTCTGAGCATTGAAATTGGGGATCCAGAAATCCCCGGTCGTGATACGAACGTTCCCTTGTGGGATACCCAGCTGGCGGAGGATGCGGCCCGGGATGTAGAAAGTGAATCGCGTCAGCCCTACAATCACCACCCTGTCAAACCCGTCCGAGTGAACGGTCATCTCCTCCAGTTCTAGCCACGGGCACCTCCAGACAATCTCGTCCGGCTGCAGTCCCTGCATGAACGAATACCACTCTTCGATGTCCATCTCGGGGTACCTCATTCCCCGTTGGTGAATTCTCCTCGGAAAAAGGTTCCAGCCGTCCTCCGGAGGGTGCAGCAAATTCAGCTTGTCGGATAACCACAGCTGCGTGAGTGAAAAGACAAGTAAGAAACCAGATAAAGCCTGAGCGAAAAGACAAGTAAAGAGCCATCAAATAGCCTAAACCGAGTGTCGAGGTAAAATGAGAAAGTGCAAAAACCGAAAAAAGGTGAGCTGAGTGAGTTACCTGAAGAAGTAGTGGGCTGCCACTGAAGACGTTTGACACCCCAGTGTACACCGAGTCCAGGCCATTGAGCGTCTCAGCCAGGACCAGAGGGATCACGTTTTGCCGATCCGCACCTCCCATCTGAAGAGGTCGACTCACTAGCAGAGGACTGACCCGCCCGTGGCAGGGATGAGCAAATAGGCAGCTAGGAGACAGATTACCAAGGCAAAGTGGCGCCGTGCCTGCCAGGCAGTGTCCTCCAAATCACCCTCCGGACTGTACCGCTCGATTAATTGCAGAATGTGGACTTGGCCACCCTCTAACATAGAGCGGGCTAGGCCTCCGGGAACAGCGAGTGCAGTAGCCAACAGTCTGGGCATGCTCACTTGGTAAGGAGGGACAACAAGTGTTGGAGAGGAGTACGTCCGGAGTTAGGCCTGGAATTCCTCGACAGTTGGGCATATTTCGTCATCCCCGAAACGGAAGACGGGGACATCCGGATCCCAAAACCGGAGCGCGGCTCTCAAAAGTGCCGGGCGGAGCGGCACGTGCCGAAGATATCGGAACGAAGCCAGGCCGTGGTATTGAAAATTTAGCCAGTCGACGCCAATCATTTCCACTAACCAGGGCCGGATCAAGGTAGGAATGGGATTTGCCATCGGAGAAATTACAGAAGGAGTGCTGGATATGGAAAAAGTAGTGAGGTGCTGTGATTCTGCAAGACGTAGCATACATCTTTATAGGCCAGACATGCATTATTTTCTCTGATGATGCAATTGCCAATAGCTAGCTTCCAAGCCTTCCTTACAATAAAGGACTCTGCCTCCTGAAAGCCAGAAGCCGTGTTCAAAACGTGGGAAGATGAAGACAAAAGGCAGCCAGGAAAAGGACAGTTGGTCAGACAAGTGGCACTGTGTCGTACTTTTATGGCGTGCGCCACTACTCCACCAGCGTACGCAGGACTCCCTTTACTACTGGCGTACAGAGCATAACTACTGGCGCACGCCAGTAATGTCTGCACCAGATATCAACAGCAGCAGCAACTGTCATCAAGCAGCCAATTTCGATTCCGAAGCTTGTTTGGCAGGTTTGTCGATTCGTACAAGTCATGAATGGTATTTGGGACTACGTGGAAGCATCGGCTCGGAAACGCCACGCTTAACGAAGAATTCAGACCTCCGGCAGCCCGTATCCTCCTAAAACTTAGGATACGGAGACTCAAAAGTACATTCCAAGTATTCGTGCCAAGTTCTCTCATACCGTACATGTTCTGTGGACCCTATGTGACTGCACGGGGGTGTCGGTTTCAGTCCGGGACTATATCGAGTCATCTTTGGTGTCTTATGTCCATTTTAAAGGCATTTTTAGCATTTTTTCGGTATTTCTCTCGTCTCGGGTCGCTTTTCCCGCTTCCGTCGACTCGCACGAGTCTCTTTGTGTCCATTTGGTCTACCAGAAGTGTCAGTTTCACTTGTCAAAAAGGATTCCGAGTTTTGGCTGTTCAGCGCCAAGTGTCGCGTATCCTAATAGGATACGGGCCGTATCCCGGTGTCTTTCCACCCTTTTCTTCGAGCTAGGTCAGTCTTGTACGTGTCCTAGCGTTTATTGGTCGATTCAGAACATTTGCCAATGCATGTTAGGTACTAGTGGATGTTTGTTTTCTTCTATCATCAATACCATCAAAATGAAAGTCGAATAAACAGAAAATGCAATAATATATACTATCCAAAGGCGTATCCCTAGAACAAACAAGGAAATGTATGTAGCGGCACAACGGCCCGGGCAAAGCAAAGCAGAATCATGTAGCAAGGCACATCCGCCTATAAATCAACGGGCACGCAGGCCCCTTCTCAAAAATCAAATCAAAAGTCAAGTATCAATAGTCGAAAGGGTAAAAGACAGTAAAGTATCAGAGGCTCAGTGGTAGCCCTCACTCGCCGAAAAGGCTCGCGGTGTCGTCGCTGTCGTCCTCCTCGCTCTCGACCAAGTCTCCCGGGGCTAGTCGGAACCCAGGGTCGCTGGCAGACCCAGAGCCGCTGCTGAGGGACGTGGACTCCTCGTCCTCGCCCTCCTCCTCCTCCTCTCCTCTCTTCTTCTTCTTCGCGGGTCCCTCGGCAGGTGTAACGCCCCCATTTTCGGGTACGTTAAATAAGCATTTCATTGATAAAATCAAATGGAGTCTGGCTCATTATTACATCGTAATTCCCATCAGAGTGCTTTCATTACATAAACGAAAGAAAAACTAGGGTTCCTAACTACAACTCCGCCTGCTCCTCCATCCTAGCCAGCTCTTCGGCTCCAAAAGCCTCCAAAGTGTACGTCTCACCCTGTTCGTCTATAAGGGGTGACACATTATACCGGCGTCGCCACCAATATAATATGTCAGGGTCACCAAAGGCAACACCGGTGAGCTTAAAAAGCTCAATAGAATAAACCAAACCCACTAACCCTTAACTTACACATAGTAAGTCACGTATAACAGTAGTGAATCATACAGATAATGATATCTACGCAGTACGTGATTTATTCAACAGCTATCAACAATAACACATCCGCATTTTCCTTTAACTATCGTTGGTTTTCGAGATATCAGAGTTTCGCCTGCGCAGTGTTTCCTAGACCGTGTCACCATGTTACCTTTCATTTCCCAAATCGACATTTTGAAAATCGCTAAGTAACTAGAAATTCACATAGACAATTACACAAGCTCATTCAACAACATATTTAACAATGACACATCCACATTCGATATCTTACTAACGTTGGTGTCATGCCTTTTCGTGTTTCTCCTACGCGACTCATCGTAGACCGTGTCATCCTTTTCACCTTTACGAAAACAGCATTTCGAATATCTTTTCAACACTCGTTACCAATGAGGCTACCAAGTCCGGCTTCATTGGCAACGCACACAATGGGCTACCAAGTCCGGCCACATTGCGGTTTCCGCAATCCATTCAAATCTTGCATTGGCTCCTTCCCGCGGATACCAAGCCATACTACCAATGAGACTACCACGTCCGGCCCCATTGGCAATCTTCACAATGGGCTACCAAGTCCGGCCACATTGCGGTTTTCGCAAGACCATACAAAGGGCTACCGAGTCCGGCCACCTTGCAGGTTTTCACATCCACATAATGACTACCACGTCTGGCCATTATGTACTTTCAAAAATATTTTATCCATATCAACCACACCCTAGGTGTCATGTTTCTACCTTCTCGGTTTTTGTGTCTCGTTTGCATGCCATGACTCCGCGATAGTTCATTTCACAATGTAAGTAATCTTGAAACTAAACTAGCAAGATCATCCAACTCTATATTCACTATCATGCTCATATTATCACATAATCATGCTCAATCATATTTAAGCATAACGCCACATGTACGGGCGCCTTTGGAGTGATAAATCACTTATGCTTTAATCAACAACCATAAGTAATACAAGTAAGCACATAACAAGTCTAATATCATCTAAACAATCCAAGTATAATTACTTAAAATTAATTTACGACTTTAACCTTCAAAGTTCATTCTTTCTTTCAAGATGTTCAAAACAGCAAATGTTTATTGAATTGCAATGCATATATCAGAATAGTGTTCATAAGGATTCTATGTTTTCACAAGAGGTGTCGATTAGATAATCTATGTGATCATGCCATTATCTTTATCCTAATCGATTCGAATCATGCATACGATATGCCATACTTGGTGAAAAATCTATCTCATGTTCTTAGCCTACTTTAAGGTAAACTTTATTTTTGGAAAAATAGTAAGGATTATCCATCTTTCAAAAGTATACACATTTCAATTTATATTTAAGGAAAGTAGATATGGAAATCTACGTGATCATACTATTGTTTATACTTAGGAAAATGAGTCGAGATTAATCTATCTATAACCACGATTATCTATATTTCAAAGCAAACACATTTCTAATTATATTAGAGTTCGAAAGTATAGGAAAATCGACATATACTTAGAGTGTAGGAGGTATAGGAAAATCCTACCTTGATCCGAAACTAGTCGGGGCCGAATAAGCTAGTTGGAAAATTCGACGGCGATGAAATGCACAAATCTGGACCGAACTTCGGGTGGCAGTAACTTGATCAATATTTGGCCGAATATGATCGTTCTTGAGTTGACATCGAAGCTCTAGAAGTGCTCTACCACTTTTGAGAAGGAAGTTGGTCCTAGAAACTACTTTAGGTAGGAGAAATATGGTGATAAAGGAAGGGACAGTTTGCTGTCTGGAATCTGGAAATCCGAATTTTTACTGAACTTCGGATGTCGATATCTTTGTCGTTTCTTGACCGATTAGGGTGGTTCTTGGGTCTAACTTGAAGAGCTCGAAGTTCTCTACAAATTTTCCGGAGGAAGTTTATCCTAGAAACCACTTTAAACAGGAAAACATTGAGGTTTTGTGAAGGGCAGTAAGCTGCCTGGAAAAGCAGAAATGGTTTCTAGAGAGAAGTTGGAGCAATGCTTGAAGGTGTGAGTTCAAGGCATGAATGGCTTGCTATTTATAGGCCAAGGGCTCTCTCTCTCTCTCTCCCTCTCTCCCTCATCCGAAATCTCTCTCTCTCTCTCTCTCTCTCCTATCTTTGATTTTTTTCTTATTTAAACACATGAAAGACTAGATTTTGTACCTTGGGAAGATTTGATGGTACTTGGATGGTGTGAGGTGTTGGCCAAAGGACCATGACTAGGCTTAGGAGTACATTTGCACACATCACTCTCTCTCTCTCTCCCTCTCATCCGAAATCTATCTCTCTCTCTCTCTCTCTCTCTCTCTCTCTCCATGGTACAATGTACATAAGTACATAGGTGGAAGATTACAAGGATTTTTCTTGTTCTTTCTAGGACAAGTGTAGGTGATTCTAAGGGCTTCCTAGTCTAGTCTAGTACTTGAAAGAATAAGAAATGGTGATATGGTTGTCCTTAGATATACAAGAGCAAGAAAGACTAGATTTTTTTTGTACTAGGATTGTGTGAGGTGTTGGCCAAAGGACCATGACTAGGCTTAGGAGTACACTTGCACACATCACTCTCTCTCCCTCCCTCTCATCCGAAATTTCTCTCCCTCTCTCTCTCTCTCTCCATGGTACAATGTACATAAGTACATAGGTGGAAAGGTTTGCAAGATTTTCTTTCCAATCTAGGACAAGTCTAGGTTATTCTATTGGGGCTTTGGTCTAATCTAGTCCTTTGAAAGAGTAAGATATTAGATTTGGTTGTCCTTTGGAGTGAAAGAGTAGGAAAACCCTAGATTGTGTAGTACATTGATGAGGTAGGAAGTGATCTAAACTAGTTTGACTAGATATGGTGAGGTACACTTGCACACACATCACTCTCCCTCTCTCCTCTCAATCGGCCATCTCTCTTTCTCTCCCTCCCATCTCTCTCGGCCTCTTTCTCTCTCTCTCTCTCTCTCTCTCTCTCTCTCTCTCCCTCTCCCCTTTGGTACAAGGTACACACATAAACAATTTAAGGGAGGACAAAGGTCTAACAAAGAGTAAGGATTTGGTGGAAAATCTTGTAAGGCAATCTAGTACCCTAAATCTTTCTCATGTCATCCTATCTTTCTTCTTCCATAAGTACATGTACTTATAATTATATAGAACTAGGGTTTGGTAGGAGAAAGATCAAACAAGGTACAACCATATATCTTTTTCTCTCCTATCTCTCTTATCTCTCTCAGCTCTCTCCCCTCTCTCTCCTCTCCCGAATTCTCTCTCTCTCTCTTGATTAGTTTATATATATACATAGATGACTAACTACAAAGGACAAATGTACTACATGATTTTATTCTAGATTTTGTAGGTCAAAATTCTTTATAAAACTAAGTCAATTTGCCACTTGTTCTCGTATAATATAATACAAAGAGAATCCTAGGGCTAGATATCATATCTATATCCTTATTCTATTGGACACATGTCATCTATCAAGCA
Organism: Rhododendron griersonianum; assembly: GCA_018127125.1. Lineage (NCBI taxonomy): Eukaryota > Viridiplantae > Streptophyta > Magnoliopsida > Ericales > Ericaceae > Rhododendron > Rhododendron griersonianum. The sequence continues at coordinate 24,509,420 of CM030796.1, read as the reverse complement.
ATTAAACTAATAAATCCTAGTACTAGGTAATATTAAAACTAGGATTTTGTAGAAGACAATCCAAGAGTACACCATATCTTTCTCTCTTCTATCTCTATATCTCTCTCGGCTCTCTCTCCTCTCCTCTCTCCCGAATCTCTCTCTCTCTCTCTCTCTCTCTCCTCTTAGTCTAATGGACACCTAAGCATGAAAGGACTAGGGTTTGGTGGTTGACTTAGAAAGAGTAAGGGATTGTGGTGTAAGGTTGTAAGAGATTTTGGTACCCTAATATCTATCTCAATTTTACCATATCTTTCTTCTTTCATTAGTACAAGTATTTAAGTATATATATAGTAAGATTTGAAAGAAGACAATCCAAGAGTACATCATCCTTCCTTCTCTCTCCTATCTCTCTCTCTCTCTCTCTCTCTCTCCCTCTCTCTCTCTCGGCCTTTCTTCTCTCTCCTCTCTCGGATTCTCTCTCTCTCCCTCTCCCTCTCCCTCTCTCTCTTGGTACAAAGTACATATATATATATATATATGTATAAGGATGAAAGGACAAAGGTTGATAGATTGACTAAGGAAGAGTAAGGATTTGGTTGTAAGGTTGTAAGACAATCTAGTACCTCATATCTATCTTATGTCATCCCATCTCTCTTCTTCCATAGGTACATGTACTTATATAGATATAGAACTAGGGTTTGGTGGAAGGAAAGATCAAGAAGTACAAGCATATCTATCTCTCTCTCCCTTTCGGCTCTCTTTCTCCTCCCCTCTCTCGGCTCTCTCTCTCCTCCTCCCTTGTACTATCTATATATATAAATATATATAATCTTAAGATCATATAAGTACATAAGTACTAACAAACTAATAGGATATGGAAGTACAGAGGAAATAATAAACTAAGGGGGTTTTGGAAGAATAAGGATTTACCTATTAAACAATTCAATATAACACATGTGTTCTTTCTTAATATTAACTAGGAGTAGGTGTACTAGTGTCCTATTATAATATTTAGGCATGTACTAGAAGATCTAGGTAGATATCTAGTCAAAATTCTATATTAAACTAATCTAATTTGACACATGTACTACTAGAATATAATATAAGGTACTTAGAGAATCCTAGGGTATTAAAATACTGGGTACCATTCTAATTCTTTAATTAGGGAATCCCATGGGAAATCTAGATATTGAATTAACTAATATATCTTAGTACTAGCCTATTATCCAATGGGTAATAATTCTCCTAACATTTTAAGGACCAATGGATAAAAGATCAAAGGTTGACTTTGGTCAAAAGGGGCTCATTTAGGGTTAAAAGGTTCAAATGGTTCAAGGAAGTTCAAAAGGTCTTTCTAGGGTTTAGGAGAAGCAACTAGATGAATTGCTAGTTAGGGTTTCTTCAACGATTGGTTAAAATCTAACTAGTCTTGCTAAGTAGGATTTCTAGCCAAGAATATAATCTTAAGGCTTACTAGCACACTTGTCTTTAGAAAATGACAGTATTGACTGTCGTGACGAAATTTTTATAATCTTGAATTTAGTAACGACGGATTTTTGGGATGTTAAAAGGAATTTTAAATGGAATCCAAGTAATAAAAATAAAATTCAAATTCTTAGTGAAATTTTTATTACCAAAAATCCGGGTCGTTACAGCAGGCCTCTTGGAGCAGGCCTCTTTCTCAGCTCCCTCTGAGGCTGTGATGACCCTCCTCCAGGAGCGATCACCACACCTCTGGCCTCGCGCCGCGTAGTGCTCGCCGGTCGCTGGACTGTAGTAGGGGCCTTCCCCTTTCCCTTCTGAGGGACTGGCCTCGCTGGCTGCCGCCTAGAAGCCGTCCTAGCGTGTCCCTGCATTGTCAATTCAATTCAAGTCATATCCATATTGTGCATACTGTATATATATTAAGTGCTGAAACAGGAACCAAGAGCAGGTACTTCTAACATGCATTGTAACAGACATGCACAGTTGCTAAGTATTGAATTCGGAATTCTGGGGTTTATACCTGAGGCTGCGTAGTGGACGCTGGAGCTGCCGGCGGGTAGTGCAGCTGCAAGGGAGTGCCACTCGCTATCTTGTGAAACTCTTTCTCCATGGCCAGCATCAAGCGCATGGACTCCCTCGCCCACTCTAGTGGCACCTGAATTACAAGTATTGGAAATCAAAGACAGTTCAAATGCGAAACAAATACGATAACAGGAAATAGGAAAAGCTGAAAGTACATCGTACTGGTCCTGTAACCTCCGCTGGCTCTGTCCTGGCAAGCTCAAAACGGACCTCTGCAGCCTCCCCCTGAGGGTCACGCACTGGCAACGTCCAAGAAAGCTGAGTGAGCCCGGTCTCCTCCGCAAATTCACTCCTCTCCCTAGAACGGCTTGACCTGCCCCGCCGTCCCGACCTCTCCTCACCGGCTGCCAAGACCTCTGTCCGCACCGCCCTGTGCTCCATCACCCCAAGCGCCCCCGCCAAGTATCGCCTCTGGTAGACGGCGTAGTCTCGCCCCGGCCTCAGAAAGGAAGTCGCAGCAGCAGGAACCGTGAACCGCCGCAGCTCCCTCAGCGTGTACCGCCCAGTGTGCGAAGCACGAGGCAGAGGTGGCCCAAGGACAACGAACTTGGACGAGTCGAGCGACTGTCGCGTCACCCGGTCGCCCAAGTACCATTGCCACCCAAAAGCCGACTCCAGCAACACCCGGCTCGCTGTCACCACTCGGCTCCTCGCCAGGTACTCAGGCTCAGGCCCTGCAGTCCTCCACGGGTCCCACTCCACCTGCAAAGCGATCAAGGGCATCAGCGACAGCATTAAAGCAATTTGAGGCATGAACTACAAGAGGGAAAGCTAGCCTTACCTGAGAACCGGTCAGGTGGTCGAGGTACAACCTAAAACTGGAAAGCGTCTCCTGCGACCTCTTCTTCCCGACACGCAGTGGTCCCCAGACCATAGCTCGAGGAAGCACCCTCAAGTCCGGACACCTGTTCTCTGGAGGGTACATCCTCAGCACCTCGTAAGCCCACAGCTGCAAGGTTTTCAAACAATCAAACAATCAAGGCATCAGAAATACAGCATATGCAAGGTACGACGCGAGTATGGAACTAAATTGACAGACAGTATTGGGTACTTACCTCCCACACTCTCCAGTACCCTGTAGCCGCCTTCCTCCCCCTGGAAAACTCCCCCATGAACCCGTAGCACGTGCCCAAGGCCGCTCCTCCCCAGTCAAACCAAGAAGCCGACCTCAAGTCAAAAAGAGCCGGCAAGTAGGACAAGTGGACCGTAGACCTCTTGTTCGGGTACAGAGTAGCCCCGAACAAGTACAGCAGGTACACCCTCGCTAGCTGCGCCAACTCCAGCTCAGAGACCCACTCTCCTGCCAACTCTATCTCTGGAACCCTCTTCACCACGTGCTTCTTGAACTGGTCGTACGAGACCGTCTCTGCACGACCTACGGGCACCATGCCCAAGAACCACCTCAACGCCTCGGTGTCCTCGTGGATCCCCGAGTCAAACGGGATCGGGTCACCTCCCACCCTCAGGCCAGTGATGGCCGCAAAGTCTGCCGGAGTCACCGTCATCTCCCCGATCGGGAAGTGGAGGGAGTTCGACGTGTCCCACCACCTCTCAGCCAGGGCAGACAGTACGGCATGGTCGCTCCTCACCGCTGTCAGCGTGTGGATGAACAGGCCAAACCCCGCCGCGTCCACCAGCTCTCGTGCCCCCACAGGCAAACTCAAGTACAGCTTAAGCGAGTGCGCTGGGCCGCCATGCCCCCGTGAACTAGCCACTCCTCTCTTCACATCACGACAATCAAGACAGAAAGGAAACTATCAGTAAGGCAGTTCAAACACAATGGAAGTCGAATCAAACTACCAGGTATCCTATCAGTCGATTCAAGCTATCAGAGCATCAAGGCACATTTGTTCAGTCGATTATCGTTTCCGGGCATTTGTTCAGTCAATTATTATCGTTTCAAGGCATTCTACAAAGTCGAATCAAATTTCAAGGCAATCTATCAGTCGAATCACGTTATATGGCATACTACCCGTCGATCTCCGTTATCTACGGGCATTCTATGGTCGGGTTCTAAAGTCGAAGCGTCCTACGGGCAATTCTATCTATTTTGGGTTGAAGTATCACCAACTCTACAGTGAATCAAGTACAAAGGATCAAGTGTCATGCATTACAGGTTTGGTAGTTCAGCAATAAAGTATACATAACTACGGCAAGTACGAAGTGGAGACTAAAGTAAAGTTTAAAGATATACCTGAGTCCAGCCCCTGGACAAGTGCCGCTCAGGGTCTCTCAGCACCAGCTCCTCGTTGTAGTCCCTCTGGCGAGGGACGTAGCTCTCAGCACCTGACGGAACAAACACGTGTGGCTCCGGAGGAACAAACGTCTCAGCCACAAACAGGGCACGAGCGGCCTTCCGCCTGGTCTCCGCCAAGTCCACTGCCACCTCGTACGCCCCGGGTCCCTCCTCCTGCTCCCTCTCGGCCTCCTCGGTCTCTCGCTCCAACTCCCACTGGTCCCTCTCCGCCGCCTCGGCCTCTCGCCTCAGTCTCTCCTCCTCGTCAGACCGGGCTATCTCCCTCAGCCTCTCCTCGCGGGCCGCCAAAACTACCGCGACCACTGCAGGGCTCTCTCTCATTAGCCGAGCAAGCTCAAGACTCACCCACAAACTCCGCCAAGTCACGGCTCATGATCGGCTCATGACTAGACGAACCCGCGGGCGGCACGAACTCAACCCGCTGTACATGAGCCACCCTCGGAGCCTCCTCCTCCCCTACGGGATCCTTCCCTCTATCTGAACCTCTCGGAGGCGACCCCGGTCGGTCCTCACCAACACCACCACTGCCGCCGGCCCCAGCCAAACCACTACCGGTCACTATCAAAGCCTCTACCCCGCTCCGTGGGTCTAACCGTCGAACCAGTAGACCCACTGGTCCTAAAGCCACCGGCGTACGCCCCTCCTCCACCGGCGTACGCCGCTCGTCGCCGTCACCCGCCTCCTGAAAATGGCCATCGCCGCCCTCGTCTCGCCCTGTGGTCTCTGCACCAATACTCGGCGAAGCCCCCGCAGCGGGTTGATCGTCGGCCAGTGGCCTCTCGGCCTCGCTCGACTCCACCCTCAACTGATCGTCGCCGCCGCCGCCATTGCCGCTCCTGTCATCGCCCGGTTCTGCCATGGATGTGTTTGAATTCATGGGATTGAAGGAGATGGGAAGAATCGAAGTGGGATTTGAGAGAGTTTGAGAAGTTTTGTAACGGAGTATGGCGGTTTCATTCGTGTCTCAGAAGTTTATACGATGAGGAACAGTGTTGGGCCGGATCTGTGTTCAGGTATTGCAGCATCACCAGCGTACGCCAGTATATTCTGGGCCCGAGGCCCAAATTGCGGCCCATGATCAAAATAGAGGCCCGTGGTCAGCAAAATCATGTTATCACCTAGAATGGTCACTCCCCAAGCAGAACCCGTCCAATATCAAATCAACGACGATCTATCCGTCCAATCTCAAATCAAATCTATCCGTCCAATCTCAAATCAATGACGATCTATCCGTCCAATTTCAAATCAACGACGATCTATCCGTCCAATCTCAAATCAAATCTATCCGTCCAATCTCAAATCAACGACGATCTATCCGTCCAATCTCAAATCAAACAAGTAACCGGGAGTTGCTTTCAATGGATTATCCCCAGGAGAGTCCGCTTCCCGAGACAGCCTGTCCTGTCCATCTCAAATCTACGACGATCTGCTCGTCCAACTTCAAATCAATGACGGTCCGTCCGTATGTCCGTATCTTTCTCAACGGAGCCAATTCACGGCTTATCTTCCCCAGCTGAGTCTCACCCAGACCGGGCTATCAAAGGTCAAGGTCAGCATCAACCTATCCTTGCATATCAATATTCTTGACAACAGCGATCTATCCGCTCCGCCAATCCAATCAATCAGGTTCTTTAAATTGTTCGTCTATCATTGAACTCATATGTTCTGCTCTGGATGGCCTATTTGGGTGTCTAGAAAACCTTTGACGTTACTTACACCAAGTCGATGGTGCTCTAAGTGCCGTCAAAGGGGGGACTACTGTAGACACCCTATTCTGGACTGTCCAGATTAGTTTACTTGCGGTCTTTGATTCCCCAACGATGATTAAGGTCAAGAACATCCCGAGTTTGTTAAAGAGTTTGAGCTTTGAGCGTCCTGAACCTCATCCGAACCTTTCCGAACCCTTTTGTCGAAACCTTTAAGCCAGAACCAAATGGCCTCAACAAAACCCTACTGGAGTATGCTGGTGGTGGACTAGCGTGCGCTGGAAGCACCGCCACGTGTCAGTCATCCCCGGTTACTGGCGCACGCCACTTAACAAGGTGCGTACGCCAGTCAGTGCCAGTCAAATCAACTTTATTTCAGCCGAACACGCGGGAGTTTTGGTGCCACCTGGCGTCTGCCAGCAGTCCTCTGATGGCTGATGCCGTCGTCCTGTTCCCTCCACTCCTACATCACCTTTCAACCCAAGTCCCATGCATTAAATGCATGGGAGGCTCCCTCCTTTCCTTAACCACCAAACAAGCCTTAAGGGCCAACTGATTTCAGTCAGCCCCTTCTCCATAAATACCCCCCTTGCATTCATTTGCAAGGGGTTAGCACCATTAAGATGCCAAAACTTTGGCTTTCTTCCTCTCTTTTTGTTCTTCTTGATTTTCTTTTATTCATTGAGAGATAAGGCAAGGAGAACAATACTCAGTCCATAACATACCTTAAACTCACCTCTCAAACCTCCAAACCCCAAGTTCAAGTTCAAGTTCTTTCCTTAATCCCCTTTAACTATTCCCCCGCCCTAACTGGCTAAAAAATGATCAATGAGAGAAAAATGCAAACGTTTTACAAAATGCCCGAGTAGAGACCGATCTCCGGATTGGGCGAGAGGGGTACCATAAAACCCTTCCCCTCTCGTAACCTGGCTCCCGAACCTCAGATATCGAAGGTGACGACGGTCAAGTCTACAAGCCCTTTTCAAAAATCAAACAACGTGGCCAAACGTTTTTTCAAAGCCCGGTTCCTCGGGTACTGTAGACACCCCAATTTGGACTCGTCGAGTTTCCTTGATTTGTGGCCCTGAGGCTCCCCGATGATGATTACGGATTAAAACAAGCCTCGTACCAATCAGAACTTTGATTCTTGAGGGACTTTTGAAAGGAAAATAAATGGTCAAAATCATTCCCAAGCGCTTGGAAGTAGTCCCAAGCGCTCAAAACTGTTTTTAAAAACCACTGGCCTGGCTCACTCCCGAGCGCTCGAGAGTGAATTCCCAAGCGCTCGAGACCACTCCCAAGCGCTTGAGACTGCTGTGTTGCCCAATGGATGATGAGATCTCCCACTATCCATGCAAGCCATCATTGCACCTGGCTGGTCCAGGGTCTCTTCTCCGGAAAACACTCCACCTTAGTCAGAAGGAGTCAGATCCAGAAGTTTTTCCCCCAACCAAATGTTTTATTTCAAATTCATTTCACTTTGCAAACTATAGGTTATCTTGGCCTATATATATGCCTGTTTTCAGCAGAGCAAGGGGGACGAAATTTTTCTCTCTCTAAACCATTCTCCTCTCTCTCTTGTTCAAGGCAAAAGGTCTTCAAACTCAAACTTATTTTCCAACAACAAAGCTTTCTTTTCAAAATCACCAAGGAAAAGGGTAGAAATCCAGAATACTCCAAGCTTCTGATTTCTGGTCTTCTTCTCTCTGCATCCATTTTCTAAAGCCATTCAAGGAGCCAAGTTCAAACCAAAGGTAGAAAAAAATCTTTCTACTTTGATCTCAAAACAAAGAGGCTGTTTTTCCCTTCTGAGGGGGGTCTCTCAGCCTGACCCAGTCTTCAATACTGGGTGCATGGTTGGGAGACCTTAGTGTAAAAATAAGAGCAAAAGGTCCACAAAAATGTTTTCTTAAAACCCCTACTGGAAACACTCTCGAGCGCTCGAGAGTGCTCCCGAGCGCTCGAGAGTGCTCCCGAGCGCTCGGGACTGTTTCCAGTTCCATGCATGACATTTTGGTAAACAACAGGCTGGGGGTGAGGTGCGCTTAGAAGTAAAATGGTTTCATCAGGACATGCATGCACAGAAAATCATGTTTTCCTAAAACAGAAACATTTCTCATAAACTTTCAAGTAAGAGCAAGGTGTTCTAAAGATAATAAGAAGGTTTTCTCCTAGGAGAAATCAAAACAGGGTGTTTGCATGTCATGACAGTGTCATTTCCTGTTTGAAACCAAGCTGTCATGCAGCTCACTCCCTAGCGCTCGAACCCATTCCCGAGCGCTCGGGAGTGCATGGATGCTACTGCAATACGTTTTCCCCCCAGTTTGTAGTGTTGTCTGACTTTCTGCATGCACAAATGTGTTCATTTGCTCTTTTAAAACTTTTAAAGTTGTAGATCTAATCTTGTTGAGGCAGGGATGCATGATCTGAGAGATTGAGGGCCTATCTCAGTCTTTCAAGTCCTCTGCTAAGCCGGTGATATACTCAGAAGCATTTCAATTTACAGTTGTTAGCATTATTTCCTGTTCGTACTAACAAATTTTGCAGGTTGGACACCAACACTCCCAAGCGCTCGGGACCACTCCCGAGCGCTCGAGAGTGAAGTCAGTACGCAGGGCTTCATTTCATGTTATTTTGGCATTCTTTCACCATTTTGTCACTCCCTGTACACATGCACATGCATGCACTTCCTATATGTTATAACTGTGGATACTCGCTAGTTGTTTTAATGAAACAAAATCCCTTTTGAAAATCCCACAAACGTTTAGTAGAGACCGACATCGCGTCGGGCGAGGGGGGTGCCGTAAAACCCTTCCCCCCTCGTAACATGGCTTCCGAACCCTCAAAAACGATCTCTGGTTTTCAATTTCAAATCTATCATTTTCAAAACAAAACGGTTTCTCGGGTGATAGACCATAAATCCGGGTGGCGACTCTTCAAACTTTTTCAAATCGATCCAAATGAGGTGCGCGACACTTTTATTGGGCCGCCCCGATCCACCCGGGGCTGTGGTAGCCCACAGGTACTTTCCGCAAAAACCCGAGTGGCGACTCTGAATTGCAAAGCGTTTCACCGCGCTTCCCGCAAAAAGGGCGCACCCGATTTTATAAGCAAAAATGAAAAATTTTGGGGCGTGTGCCCACAGTGGCGACTCCGCTGGGGACCATTCCATTAATCCACATTTGGACATTAATACATGAATGACCAATTTTCAAAAGTCTGTCAAAATAGTACGCTCCGCACTGCTGAAGAATGGAATGGTAACGTAACAGGATTCTACATCCGACCACTCCGAACTGGGGCTTTTACTATTGTTCGCTTGTGTAGTCTTTTCCAAGTGTCGATTAATAAAAGTGAGCCAAACTTCAAAAGGCATTTTTCAAAAAGTTGTGTTTCTCTCTCATTCGATCATTCTTCGGCATTCTTCCATTCGCATCGGTGTTGGTTAGCCCCGTTGAGTCGTTTTGGGTAACCAGCACAGTTTACTGGAGCCCGGGGTCCTCGAATGCCCAACAACCTTGGACGATGATGAGTCGTATTACCGTTTGACCGTTGCTTTGCTATACGCGTTGCAATGGGAGGTATAACACGGCTCTAGTCAGAGGAACCCCCTTAAACCAAAACCGGCCTCGACATGCGTACAAAGCACTAGAACCTTTCAAACTATGACAGGAACCCACAGGGTAGGATTACTTGCATCTAACCCCCATAAACTGTCTACGTGTTACTGCTTTCCCTATCGCATGCCTGTACATACATTCATACCGTTTTGTGTAGGAGCATGCTAGGGCGGCTTTTAGGATGTCGCTCTTTCAAGCCCGTCTTATGCCTGCTAAGGCACTGCCTGGCCCGATGAAGAGTCGTGCATCTTGATGGTGCACATTATCAACTTTCAAAATTCCTTAGGTCGACGAAGCTTCGAGAAATCGAGACCTTCTAAGCCCTTGCCTAAACCCGATCGAGGTTTCAAAAAAAAAAAAAAAACCAGGAACGACAAGGAACGTGCCATGATACTTACACCGCCCAGGTTAAAAGTGCTAAACACTTACACCGCATAAGGCTCCGACACAGTGCTGCTTACGCCCTTTTGGTCACAGTATCATGTCATTAACACCAAGTTTTTCCCTTCCAAAATTGAAACCTCGAGAAAGGGATAGTCGAAGACGTAGGCTGTCTTGGAATCTCTTAGTGATAGTCGATTCAATCAAGGATACACAGTCGAAAAGAAATCTGAGGATCTGGGCGGCGTCCGGCTGTCATAAAACGGTTTTGATTGCTAGTTCTAGAGTCTAGGAGGACACCGACGACGCTCATGCAGACATTTTTCCTTTTCTTTCAAAATAAAATTGTTGCAAGCTGTCATTGAGCTCTTGTACTTTACTGTCTAGCCATCGCACCGTCCAGATTCAGAATCAAGAGCCAAACCTACTTGGGAACGTCCGCCGGGTCTGTCTGTGAGAAGATTTTGGTGGGTCTGTTTTTGGGTCTGCCACGACGGAAGCTCCGGGTTGTATTCTGTTAAGGGAGGATTCGCCCCCGTCTCCTTTCTCTCCGTTTCCTGCGCCTCCGAAACTTGTTCATGTCAAGACAGAAGCTCTCGTCATGGCTGATACTCTACCTCCGAACCTTGCTACTGTTCTGGTCGATATTCAACGCAACTTGGCCATTATGCAGGAAAGGGCCGACCAGGCTGATGCATCTGTGGCTAATATCCATGCCCTGATTGAAGAACGACTCCCAGTTGGAGGGGGAGCCGGAGAAGGGCGCGAACGTGAACTGGCTGCCGAGGACATTCCCCGACTCGAAAACCTTGCTCCAAATTCGGAAATGGCCACTCTGATCGCCAAGATGGCCAAACTTGAGGAATCTGTCGCTAAGTCCGAAAAGTTGGGTGCTGGTGCTTTGGACATGGATCGTCTTTGCCCATTCCCGAACGCCAGGCTCCCCGAAAGGTTCAAGATGCCCGATTTCGCGAAGTTTGATGGAACTGGGGATCCAAAGACCCATCTGCTGGCTTACCACGATGCTATGAAACTACATGGGGTGGACGAAGAGGCCATGGCTCAATTGTTCCCTCAGACTCTCTCTGGTCCTGCTTTTCAGTGGTTCCTGTCCCTGGACATATCTAAGCGAAGAACATGGGAAGATATTGGGTCCGCCTTCAATGCCCAGTACAGTTACAATGCCCAACTCAAGATGACCACACGGGAGTTGGAGTCAACCAAGATGAATGCAAAGGAGTCCTTTGCAAATTTTATCCAAAGGTGGAGAGCAAAGGCAGTCCTCATGACCGATTGGCCGAGCGAAAAGGATTAGATCCACATCATCTCTCGCAATTTATAGCCAGACTTCGCTAAAAACCTCGTACTGGTACATGGCGCAAATTTTGAGACTTTCTTTGATTCCGGTCTTGCCATTGAGGAGGCCTTACAAACCGGTATTCTGCCAAAGAGTGACATTTCCTCCTCCACATCAGCATCGAAGTTAAAACCCCGTGCCTACACCGGAAACAGCACTGCTCTCTTTGGCGGTAACAACTACGCCAACGCAGCTGCTGCCAGCAACAACGCCACTACCCAAAGCTCCAACCACATCGCCGATGTCAATCAAGTGCAAACCCCTCAAAAACCCCGGAACCGCAACCAACCCCGGAACTTTGCCAACTTCAAGGCACCTCTCTCCTCGGTGTTGGAAAAGTTAGTCAAGACTGGTCACCTCAGACCCTTGACTCCAACTCAACTCCCTCAAAATCCTCCACCTAGCCACAACCCTAACCTTTTCTGTGCTTACCATCAGATGCCCGGTCACCATACCGACTCTTGCTATCGCCTCCGACATACGATTCAAGATTTGATGGACAACGGTACCCTTCCTACCCCTCCTACCAAACCCAACGTCATCTCCAATTCCCTGCCGAATCATAACAACCAAATAAACCAGATATCCCTCAGCTCCACTAAAATCTCCCCTACCTCCACCATATTTAACCCCACTGACCATATAACCTCAGACGAACACCCAAGACCCGTTGTGGCATTCCCGACTGATCTTGACGTCAACATGCTGTTAGTTGGCTGGGAAATGGAAGACAAGATGAGAGAGTGGATGGAACTAAGCAACGACTGGAATGAGCGACACCATTTGGGTTTCCCTGCACCTCCACAGATTGATTAGGCGTGGATTGACCAACTGGAAGAAGAGTGGAATGCAGCGCAGTCCAATCCGCTCGATGGCCTCTCCTCGTTCATGCTTTACTATCAAGCCGAGCCAGTCAATTCTGAGGAGGAGGAGTACGTGTGGGACCCACAGCCTGACGCTATGCAGCTAGCTTGGAATCAAAACTTCCACATGGAATGGACCGGAGTCGATGAGGACATAGATGAGAAGTACCTGGACTACTACGTCGAAGGGGAGATCATTCCCAACGAAAGCCGCCAGCTCGGAGATCTCTTTTCTGTGGCAAACAAGGTCTCGGATGCTCTTCACTTGTGCGTTGATCTTGGATGCAACCCGACTGTCAATATCGTGCCGGTGGAGCAGCCGCACCCACACATAGCTCCGAGCAACGAGTGCTCTATCATGGTATTGGATGCACCACCTGCTGATTTATGGGATGTGGATGAAATCATCGACCTTGGCAAAACCCCGCCGCCTGCTGACCTTTGGGATGCCGATAAGGTTGTCGACATAGATATGGGAAATGAGGTTTGGACCGTCAACTCTGCTCTGGTCGACGGGGGTTTCTGGGATGTGCCGTTCGTTACCAATCCAGGAGCGCCGTTTGAGGAAGCTGCAGCACAGGATCCTGCTTTCTGGGAAGGATTAGTGATGGAAGATCTGAATTGGGGTGTAACACCGGAACAGGACTCGCCGGCAAGGTTAGCATCCATGGACAAAGGGAAACGGAAGATGGAGGAACTACCCGCTGATTTCTGGAGCTCTATCGACACATCTTCTTGGTGGGACGTGGCCAATGTAACGAGGAGCGGCCGAGTCTTTCAGCCGCCAAACCTTCAGGCTGGGGACTCGTCCAATTCTCCGAGGCCCACTGCTCCTGCCGCTTCAAGGAACGTTCTAGTAGTTCTTAGTGGGGTCTCAGAGGGGGACGTGATTCAGAAGCAACTCGAGAGGATCTCGGCCGCCGTATCGATCTGACGTTTAATCGCGTCATCAAAGGAGCATCGTGACAAGTTATCTGCGGCTCTGGCCCGACTCAAGGTACCAACCGACATCACTCCTGAAGCCATGATTGCCCTCATCCTGCCTCTGCTCTCTAAGCACTTCGTTACTTTCACTTAGAGGGACCTGCCTGTCGAGGGAGCTGATCATAACCGCCCGTTGCACATCACCGTCAAATGCAAGGGACTTTGGATTTCGACCGTACTCATCGATAAATGGCTCCGCCATTAATGTCTGTCCGCTAAGGGTCGCTTACCGCCTTGGAATCGCAAAGAAGGATTTCGCACCATCTAATCTGGCTGTCAAAGCCTATGATAGCACCCGCCGCGTTGTGGAAGGAACCATCGTACTCAAGCTCGATGCTGAGGGCTTTGAGATGGATGTAGAATTTCACGTGGTTGACATCCCTGCCACATTCAATCTGCTGCTGGGCAGACCATGGCTACATAGGCCAGACATTATGGCAGTACCTTCAACTCTGCACCAGAAGGTTATGCTGGGGCTTCCAACTGGGACTCTTACTATCTGCGGGGACTCTGGGATCCGCCCGCTCAAGGATGACGAGCCTGTCTTAGGAATCACTCATGGGGAAGAAGACTCAGATTTTGGAGGGTTTTCATTTGATACTTCAGGTTCAGTCCTCGCCATCACCGTGGCTGACAACTTTATCATTAGCTCAGCCGCCTTTGAGATTATGAGAAGGATGTCGTTCATGCCTGGTCTGGGGCTTGGGATCAACCAACAAGGGATCGCCGAGTTCCCCATCTTTCCCTTTACCGAAGGCCGATTTGGTCTGGGATACACTCCCCCTGCCGAAAAGGCCAAAAAAGGGAAAGGTGCGTGAAAACCTCGAACCCTTTATGGTAACCCTAACAGCTACTTCGTCCGTGAGGGGGGGAGCATCGATTATTTGGGCCAACCTCCATTCTGGGATCCAGAGACTGGCACGTGGCTACCAGGATTCGAGATCTTCGCTGCAGACACCTGGTCCGACAGTGAGGAGGAGATAGCAAGGGAAGAGCTGGCCGAAAAAGAGTTCAAGAAGCAGCTTGCTCAGGTTAAGGAAGAGGCTGACTGGCTGCAGGCTATTGATCCAGAGGATTTGGGGATGTTGTTCTCCCAGGTAGGTTGGGTTGGCGAGACAGAGGAGGCTGAAGTACTGATGCTTGGGCCCGACTCTTCGGATATTCTTGAGGACCTAACCTCCCTCATCGTGGAAGCCAAGGGTAGTATTAACAACTGCATTTTCACTCCTCGCTTAACATGCATTGATGACGCGTCTGAGTCTGACACTGAGTCTTTTGAGTCGAAGTCTAGCTCAGAGTCGGAGTTTGTGCCTCTTGGCCCTCCACGTCATAGCTTTTACTGTAGGTGGAGAAAAACAGATGGTACCTAAAACAACGTTGAGTCTCCCTCCTTCAATTGATGTCCAATCGGAACCCTAGTACCTTCGCCTGAACCCTAACCTGTAAAACAGACAAGGGGTGAGCGCACCTCTGCCTCTCGTGGCAAAGGCCCTCCGATGCCTAAGTTAGTATCTCGTACTGTATCAAAACCCTAATTATCAAAAGGAAGTGTAGACTTAATGCAACTTATTGCGTACCTTTTTCCTCCAGGTTTACCTCGTATTTATAGACATGAGCATGCTTACTTTCCAAGCATCCTTGTTGCCCAGGTCTCCTGCCTCGTATAGGAACCCTGGCTCTTTTGGGGATCTCCTGCCCAATCAACCGAGATCCCTTCCTCATAGGGTCTCTTCTCACCATAGAACTCGTCCCTTGAGAGGACTGTCCCTTTACTGTATATCGGGTTCGTCTTACAGAACACCCATATTGCCCTATCTCTTAAGACAACGTTTCATCAAGTATCTCCATCTGTTCGGCTGGCGCCCTACCGAACAGACTGCACCAGTAAATGACTTCTCATGTCACTGGCCCACGTTTAGCCGAACAGATTGTCTTTAACTAATGACTTCTCATGTCGTTAGTCCCTTTCAGCCGAACAGATAATCTATTCTGGTGCCCTCTCATGACACCGGACTCTTACCGCCGCCGTTCATCTTATATGGGGTCCCATATCACTTTCCTCATTACACGGATCTGGCGTACCACGTGTTCGACCAGTATTTGCACCTGTTCGGGAATACCTCCCTACAATTGCTCCCCAGCATTGCTCATTGCCGCCATTCGAAGACGATGAGTAAAGCTCAAAGAAAAACTCAAGGCCGAACAAACCAGATCCCATGCAGATATAGTCATTGGGCTCTCATTAATGTATTTTGGCAATTTAGTCTTGATTTTTCTCGAAATAATGATTCCACGTGGCGTATTTCGTACGCCTCGCATTTAATTTCGACCTGATGTTTCTTTCAAACGGCGTTTGAGTGCCGCCCCTTTCAAACTTACTTTCCGTTACCTTTTTGAGATAACGGTGTTAGGGGAGACGGTTCACTTCCGTCTCCTTGCTTTAATCCCAAAAAGGGATCTTTTTGGGTTTTCCACCCAAAGTTTCAAAGTCTCCACCTTCTCTTCTCTGAAACCAGATGAAACTGTTCATCTCCAGTCCGCCATCGCCGCCGTCTGCGAAATTGATTTCATTCTAGGAAATCTTTACTACATTCATGTAAGACTTCTCATTCTTACTCCTGTTTTCATTTCATCTGAGACTTCGTCCTCAGTCTTTTCTTCGTCTAGGGTTTCGTTCCCATTTCCAGATTTCATTCTGTTTTAGTTTCTTTCGAGTTCGTCCATGGCGGATGAAGCTGATAGTGGCCCAAAACCAGGGAAGTTTAGAAAACTCTGTGAAACCCCTGCTGCCATGGCTGCATTCAGGGCGGACTATAAGATCCCTGGGAACGTTGGGCTTGAACTCGCCCCATTAGGTGCAATCAGGGAGGCTGGGACATGGGATAGATAGTGTATCCCAATAGTAGCTATTGTCGAGGGCGGGGTTCATTTCCCCCTTGACCCTTTACTTCGTCGGGTCCTAAGCTGGTATAAACTTTCCCCCATGCAAGTATCCACCAATTTTTTCAGACTGGTGATGGGAATTGTGGCCTAAATAGGATTTTAGGCACCCAAGTAGGATTATGGGAAATCCAGTGGTGGTACAGCATCGTGCTGACCCACGTATGCTCCTCATTCACTTCATTATAATTCATTGCTTCCAACTTTATCTTTTCTCGAGATCTGATTCATTGTTGTATTCTGCTTCTGCAGCGACTAACGCCAACAAACGCCCTAGACGAGAGCCTAGCTACATCCGAACAGCAGAAATAAACAGGATTCTACAATATACTGGTGAGCCAGGGACCCGAACAGCTGGGAGGGGCCGTGACGCGAGCGTGCTTCTGGGCTACGATCCATCCTATAGAGGTTTCATTGACAGAAGACTAGCCCATCCAAGCACCAGTGCCGCTTCTACCTCGACTGCTCCTCAACCTAGAAGCTCAAGATCGAATGCTGGAGTGACCATCGCCGGCCAACCAGGTGAGGTTCCAATTGCCGAAGGTGTCCCATTACCCCGGCTAGTTCTAAGGAGATCATCCCGCAGGCGGGCTGCTTCTCTGCAACAACCCGAGCAACCAGTCCACTTACAAAACACCAGTCGATCTCCTTCTCCAGGATACTCCCGGTCACCTCGGGACTCGGGTACTATGTCTCTCCAACCTCTTAACCTAAGCACCCTCCTTACCCTTCCTGCACGGGGACGAGGTACCTCTGGCCGGGTATCATCCACCGGTCAAGCTCCTCCTCCACCTCGCCGAAGTAGGGGGGGCTCAATACTGTCCTCTTCTCCTCGGGAACAAGACGGTTCCCTTGGGGCTTCTGATGCCCACCGGGACAAACGCCCTAGGCATGAAGAAGCCGGGGCCTCACATGCCCAAGATGCAACGGGGGCCCTGGACACTCCTTCGCCGATCACCCAGGTCACCCTCGAGGCCTGGACACCCCAACTCAAAAGGAGTGACCGGCCAGTGAACATAGGGGACAACGCCAGTTCATCAGAGACTGCATTGGCAGTAGCACAGGCACTGCTGTTGCCCGTAGATATGCAGAAAGAAGCCGCCTCTTCATCTGACCGGCTAGTAGCTACTGGGATTGCAAGTGGGGTGAAGGTAAAGTACTTACATTATTTTCATAGGATTTCAATATATTCCTTTCTTATGTACTTACTTCACCTTTGTTTCGACCTAACTCAGTTCATCCAGAAGATGGTCGCTCTTGGCCAGAAGTTACAGGAGATTGAGCCTGAACGGAACAGGCTTCTGAGGGACAGTACCAGACAACTCCAGACTATAACAAGACTGGAGAGGGAGAGGGATAAGGCAAAGCTTGAGGCCGATGAGATGAAAGCAAAAATGGAGGCAGCAGAAGAGAATCTTAAACAGGCCCTGGCAGAGATTGATGCCACCAAGAAGGCTGCTTATGATGACGGGCATCAGAAGGGTTTTGATGCTGCGACGGCCAGCTATGTAGAACAGATGCCGGGCATTCAAGATCACATATGGGCTGCTGGATGGGAGGCTTGTTTGATCAAGATTGGTGCTCCTGATGATTCCACCCTTTGGGTTGACAACGATTTGCCCAGCAAACGTGTCCAGCCATCTCATGACTCCGAGGAGCCTCCTCTTGATGACATCGAAGAGCAGATCGATGATTTTGCTGACGTGGATGAAGAGATGGAGATGGAGACTCAGGCTGCCCAGTCTGGATCTCAAGAAGCCCCTCATGAGCAGCCAACCACTGAGGGAACAGCTACTGAAATCGTCAACCTGGAAGAACAACCAACCGGAGACAGCAATGCTGCTGTTGTTCCAAGCAATACTACCCCTGAGGTCCAGAACCTGGACTAACTTGGTAAGTCTTAGCCCATTCCTCTGACCATCAGTAAACACTTTGCTGGTCCTGCGTGACCATGATCTTCAGCCCTGCGTGGCATCAGTACACTTGAATACTTTTAACAAAGGTATTTGGCCCTTCGTGGCACTACATTGGTTTGCTCGGCCCTTTCGTGGCCTTTTTGATTTTGCATTTACCAAGTGTGTTCATACTTGGATATTCCTTCTAAGTCTTGTACATACTTTAGCTGTTGATGCACATGCTAATGAGCTGTCGAGCTTTCATGTACTCAGGGATATTTCTGAGTTTCACTCATACTTGGATGAATATGCATATTCTCGTATGCTCCCCAATTTGGACAATTTCCCAAATATACTCGTACTTGGGTGTTTATATTGCTTCTAAGTTATTTCATACTTAGTATCTTGTGTAAGCAAGGAAATTTGTTTGAACAAGTATTTTGTATTTTGCTTAAGTTTCTCGTACTTAGCAATTTGTTTAAACAAGTATTTCGTACTTGGTTCAAGTTTTTCGTACTTAAAACAGATCGTTAAGTTTTATCGTACTTAGCAAGTATTTCGTACTTGGTTCAAGTTTTTCGTACTTTGCTTAAGTTTCTCGTACTTAGCAATTTGTTTAAACAAGTATTTCGTACTTGGTTCAAGTTTTTCGTACTTAAAACAGATCGTTAAGTTTTATCGTACTTAGCAAGTATTTCGTACTTTGCTTAAGTTTCTCGTACTTAGTAATTTGTTTAAACGAGTATTTCGTACTTTATTCTGTTAGCACGTATTTTCTTACGTCTAAAATATTCATACCAATTACCTGCTCCCCAATACGAAGGAGGGACAGTTTGGCCATTGTTCGGATTCACAAGTCAAAAAACATCCATATATCTGAGGTAACAAAATTTCTGAAAAATCAAGTATGTTGTAAAAACATAATTTTTATTCATAATTCCTAAACTCAAGGGGTCGTTAGGCGTACCCCTTGCAACTAATCAAAACAAAGGAATTTTTTCGTAATCCCCACACAATAACATAATCCTAAAACAGAATTTAAAAACAAATCAAGTCCTTTAAACAAAGAACTTTCTTAAATTGTGGACATTCCAAGGCCTTGGCATCGGGCTCCCGTCCAGATCTGCCAACCTATAAGCTCCAATGCCCACAATTTCAGTCACTCGATATGGACCTTCCCAATTAGCTCCAAGTTTTCCCTTCATTAGCCACTTTGGTATTGCCAAGTACTTTTCAAAGTACAAGGTCTCCAATGCCAAACTCTCGAGGGTGGACATGTTTGTTGTAGCCTCTCATTAGATGTTCCTGGTACGAGGCCAGGTGGACCAGAGCCCTTTCTCTCCTCTCTTCGGCCAGATCAAGCTCAATTTCTAAAGCCCTGTCGTTCCCCCCACTTTCAACCAATGCAGTCCTATTAGTTGGAAGTCCAATTTCCAGGGGTATGACTGCTTCTGTACCATATGCTAATGAATAAGGGGTCTCTCCCGTAGAC
Organism: Rhododendron griersonianum; assembly: GCA_018127125.1. Lineage (NCBI taxonomy): Eukaryota > Viridiplantae > Streptophyta > Magnoliopsida > Ericales > Ericaceae > Rhododendron > Rhododendron griersonianum. Next base: position 24,489,876 of record CM030796.1, on the reverse strand, counting down.
CTTCTAGGGGTTGTTCGGTGGGCCCACAATACCAAGGGCAGTTCATCAGGCCACTTGCCTTTTGCCTTGTCTAGCCTCTTTTTGATCCCATCAAGAATGGTTTTATTGGAAGCTTCTGCTTGCCCATTGCTCTGAGGGTAAGCAGGGGTTGAGTAATAGTTCCTTATCCCGTACTGGGAACAGAATGTCTTGAACTTTTTCTGAAACTGTGCCCCATTATCTGTGATCAAAGAGTAAGGGACTCCAAATCGAGTGATAATACTCTTCCACACAAACCTTTCTATCATAGGTTCAGTGATTTTGGCCAAGGGTTCTGCCTCGATCTACTTGGTGAAGTAATCAGTGGCCACCAACAGGAACTTTCGATTTCCTGTTGCTTTATGGAGCGGACCCATGATGTCCATTCCCCACTGGGCAAACGGCCAGGGGCTAGTTAAAGGCACCAAGTCTTCGGCTGGTGTCTTTATCATAGGTGAGAACTTTTGGCATTTCTCACAAATCTTAACATAGACCTTGGCATCCTCCTGCATGTGTGGCCACCAATAACCTTGGGTGATTGCTCGGTGGGCAATGGATCTGCCCCCAGCATGGCTTCCACATGTTCCTTCATGGATTTCATGGAGGAATTTTTGCACCATCTCAGGGTGCACACAAAGCAAATATGGCCCAGTGAAAGACTTCTTATACAGCTTCCCCTCGGGGGATAGCCAAAACCTTGCAGACTTGGTTTTGATCTTATGTGCTTCCTTTTTGTCTAAAGGGAGTTTTTCATCTCGTAAGAACTCCATGATTGGATCCATCCAACTTGGTCCTTGGTTCACGTCCAGGATCAAGTCCACACTTTTGCCGATGCTCGGCTCGGTCAAGTAGTCAACTGCTACCTTTCGTTTAAACTCAGTTGGAACAGCTGCAGCCAACCAAGCTAAAGAATCTGCATGAGAATTCTGTCCTGAGCTTATTTGTTCTATATATACCCTTTCGAAGGTGTTTAGTAAACTTCTGGCCGCCTCCACGTAGGCTGCCATCTTCTCATTTCGAACTTCATACTCGCCGGACAGTTGGTTTACCACCAGTTGTGAATCACAATAAACCCTGATTCTCTTAACCTTCAGAGCTTTCGCACTGTTCAAGCCGACCAGCAGAGCCTCGTACTCTGCTACGTTATTCGATGCACTAAAGCCAAGCCGAACAGACTGTTCCAACATAACTCCTCCGGGAGGGAATAAAACAATACCAATACCTGGCCCAGTGTTGCAAGCAGAACCGTCAACAAACAGTTTCCACTCCAAAGGATCCTATTCGGCAGGGGCCTTTCCTTTCCTTTTAGATAGTTCAGCTTTCTGCTCATGTCCCGTAGGAGGCTGAGGTGCTACAGTTGGTGAAAATTCTGCCACAAAATCAGCCAACACTTGGCCTTTGATTGCAGTGCGCGGCTGGAAGTCAATATCATATTGACTTAACTCAAAAGACCAAGTCGAGATCCGTCCAGAGAAATCTGCCTTTCGTAGCAGTGACCTTAATGGAAACTCAGTATAAACCACGATTTTATGGCTTTGGAAATAATGGGGCAGTTTCCGCGTTGCTGTCCTTAAAGCAAGGACCAGCTTTTCAAGGGGCAGATACCTCGTTTCTGCGTCTAGAAGTGTTTTACTTATGTAATAAACGGGATCTGTTCGGGTCCCTTGTCCCTTAACAGAACTGCACTCACAGCATGTTCAGAAACTGCTAGATATAAAATCAAAATCTCACCTGGGTCTGGAGTCGACAAGAGGGGAGCTTGAGCCAAATACTTCTTCAAGTCTTGGAATGCCTGCTCACATTCTGCTCCCCATTCGAACCCTTCTCTTTTCTTAAGCAACTGGAAGAAAGGCCTACATTTATCACTTGAACGGCTTATGAACCTGTTTAGGGCCGCAGCCATCCCTGTCAGCCTCTGGACTTCTTTCGTAGTCTTAGGACTTTGGAGCTTCTGTAAGGCCGTTATCTGATCAGGATTTGCCTCGATTCCTCTCAGAGTCACCAGGTGGCCCAGGAACTTCCCAGAGCCAACTCCAAACGCACATTTCGAGGCGTTGAGTTTCAACTTGTACTTCCTCAGAATTCCAAAGGCTTCTTCCAAGTCTAGAATGTGCCCTTGCCTGGTCCTGCTTTTGACTACCATATCGTCTATGTATACCTCCATAGTTTGGCCAAGAAGCTTTCTAAACATGATTGTAGCCAGCCTCTAGTAAGTTGCTCCTGCATTCCTCAGTCCAAACGGCATAACACTGTAACAGTACAACCCTCGCGGTGTAATGAAAGAAGTTTTTTCTTGGTCAGGCCCAAACATGGCAATCTGATGGTATCCTCGATACGCGTCGAGGAAGCTCATTCGTTCATACCCAGCAGTGGCGTCAACCAATTGATCAATCCTTGGGAGAGGGAAGCTATCCTTAGGACAAGCTTTATTCAAGTCTGTGAAGTCTACACAGACACGCCATTTCCCATTCTTCTTCTTCACAACTACAGTATTGGACAGCCACTCTGGGTAATAGACTTCTCGTATTGCTTTAGCCTCTAGCAAACGATCCACCTCTTCAACAACAGCGTCAACATGCTGTACTGCTGCCCTTCTTTTCTTCTGAATAACGGGCTTATGCTGCGGGTCAACATTCAGGTGGTGACAGATCACATCTGCATCCACTCCAGGCATCTCCTCTGGTACCCATGCAAACACATCAACATGTTCTTTCAAGAAACCTATCAATTCGGACTCTTCCTCAATCGGTAGTGACTCTCCAATCAGAAAATACCTCTCGGGATCAGTTTCGTTGATCTGTATTTTCTTTAGGCCTTCCACTACTTTCTCTGCTGGATTTCTTCCAACATCCTCAACAGTTGGTTGATCGGCCTCTACTGTATGAACTTGATGGGCCTTTGGAACTTTCTTGATGATGGAAATCAAGCACTGTTGTGCTGATTTTTGGTTTCCTTTTATCTTCTCGATCCCGTCGGACCCTGGGAATTTCACCATCTGGTGATAGGTAGAAGAAACAGTCCTCATCTTATGTAACCAAGTTCTTCCTATAATTGCATTATACGAGGATGGGACGTCGACGACCAAGAAGTCTGTCCTTAGGACCACTGTCCCTGCCCGAACAGGCAGAGTTACCTTCCCAAGGGGCCATACAGCACTTGCACCAAATCCAACCAAAGGCGTAATAGATTGTTCCAAATCCGTCTGCTTCAATCCCAACTTTTTGAATGCATCGTAGTACAACACCTCTGTGCAGCTCCCTGAATCTACCAGGATTCTCTCAATGTCATATTCCCCAATTCGTAGGGTTATGACTAATGCATGGTTGTGGGGCACCTGAACCTCTCCCAGATCCTCATCTGTAAAGACTATAACATCGTTGGGCATGTCATTATCTCGCCCTCTTTTGTTCCCCACTCGCATAACATACTTGTCATGCTTGACCTGCCTCTGCATTAGTCTCACCTCATTCCTCGTATAAGGTGTGGCCAATCCATGTATCATATGGATTACGCCCCTAGGATTCTGCTCATAATCCAGCTCCATCGTTTTCCCTTTATCTTTGGGATCCTCCTGAATGAATTCCTTAAGATAACCTCGAGAGACCAAATCATCGAGATGTCTTTTGTACATCTCACAATCCTCGGTCATATGACCCCAATCCTTGTGGTAACTACAGTGCTGATTCGTAGCGCGTTTTGCTTCCTTATCTCCACCTAGACTTGGGGGCCATTTGAAGAAAGGCTGATTCTTTATTCGATAAAGAATCCTGTACATTGGTTCTTTCCAAACCGTGGTTATTGAAAAGAACGACTTAGGATCAGGTGCCTGCTTTTCCTTGTAGGGCTCTTTCTTAGCCTGCCTATATTCTTTCCGGTAGGTCTTGGGCTCTGGCTTATCTGCCCTATTTGCTGGAGTTTTTGGCTGTTCGGCAACAACTCTGCCTTCCTCCCGGAGTATGTCATCCTCCATTCTTGCGTGTTGTTCGATTCCCTCCATTAGCCTTGCCAATGATGCCACAAGATGCCTATTCAATGACCGGCGTAACTCGCCCCGAACCGGCAGGCCAATTTTGAAGGTAGCAATGGCATACTCCTCACTGCAACTGTCTATCTCATTAAAGGTCTCCCAGTATTTCTTCGCATAGTCTCTGATCGGCTCGTTATCCTCCTGCTTCATCATTGAGAGACTTTCAAATGTCTTGGGAGCCTTTCTACTTGTTAAGAACCGAGCAGTGAACTCTTCTGCTAACTGGGTCCATCCTCGTATGGAACGTGGTTCCAACTTATGGAACCATGATAATGCCACTTTTCCCAAGCTCGAAGGGAACATTTTGCACATGATGGCATCATCTCCATCATGCATAAACATTGCCTGTTGGTAATGTTGTACGTGAGCAACGGGATCCGTATTTGTCTCGTAAAGTACGAACGACCCATGCTTCACTCTGCTCGGCAGGCGCGCGTCCTGTAGCCTTTTTGAAAAAGGTGATGCTGCTATATTGCTCAAGGCCCGCCTCGCTGCTTCTCGTGCAGTCATGGATCCATCGTCTCGCTTTTTGGATTCGTGGGTCACTGCCCTGTTCCAATCATTATCAGATCTCTCGTACCTGTCCCTGTGGTGTTTTCTTACGCCTTCCTCGGGCGACGAGCTTCGGCTCTTGCTTCCCCTGTAACGTGGGGGAGTTCTTTGCTTGCTTGGACTCCTGCTTCTTCTTTTTCGTGAAGAAACTCTTTTCTTGGGAGGAGTGGGGCTTCTGGACTTACTCCTCCTTCTTCGTGAAGGGGCCTTTGTGTATTGCACCATGGCCAGTCCGTCTCCCCTGGATCTCCTTCCTGATAACCCAGAGTCCTCAGGATGTTCACGGATCCGTTCTAACTCTCGGATCTCGTGTTCTCTTTTCCGAATTAGTCGAGCATATTCCTCGACTTCCTGTCTCTTTTTATCGAGGATATCCTCGTTGCTGTGCACACTTTTTGAATATGCAACTGATTCTCCCCTGTGATGGGATTTGCTCCTTCGCGTGGAGGTTGTAGCTGTTTTGCCCTCCCTGTTCTTGGAGTTGTCGTGGATGGTAAGAGGATCCCTGCTCGTTGTCCTCTTATCATGCCCGCTGGTTGGCTTTCTCGGAGCACCTGGTGGGGATTTATCTCCTTCCCCACCAGCCTGGTTTTTATCGGTGATCGATGTGACTGGATCTACCTCCACCATGGTCGTATTTCAAAAGGGAACTCTTTCGTTTCCCACAGACGGCGCCAATTGTAGGTGGAGAAAAACAGATGGTACCTAAAACAACGTTGAGTCTCCCTCCTTCAATTGCTGTCCAATTGGAACCCTAGTACCTTCGCCTGAACCCTAACCTGTAAAACAGACAAGGGATGAGCGCACCTCTGCCTCTCGTGGCAAAGGCCCTTCGATGCCTAAGTTAGTATCTCGTACTGTATCAAAATCCTAATTATCAAAAGGAAGTGTAGACTTAATGCAACTTATTGCGTACCTTTTTCCTCCAGGTTTACCTCGTATTTATAGACATGAGCATGCTTACTTTCCAAGCATCCTTATTGCCCAGGTCTCCTGCCTTGTATAGGAACCCTGGCTCTTTTGGGGATCTCCTGCCCAATCAACCGAGATCCCTTCCTCATAGGGTCTCTTCTCACCATAGAACTCGTCCCTTGAGAGGACTGTCCCTTTACTGTATATCGGGTTCGTCTTACAGAACACCCATATTGCCCTATCTCTTAAGACAACGTTTCATCAAGTATCTCCATCTGTTCGGCTGGCGCCCTACCGAACAGACTACACCAGTAAATGACTTCTCATGTCACTGGCCCACGTTTAGCCGAACAGATTGTCTTTAACTAATGACTTCTCATGTCGTTAGTCCCTTTCAGCCGAACAGATAATCTATTCTGGTGCCCTCTCATGACACCGGACTCTTACCGCCGCCGTTCATCTTATATGGGGTCCCATATCACTTTCCTCATTACACGGATCTGGTGTACCACGTGTTCGGCCAGTATTTGCACCTATTCGGGAATACCTCCCTACATTTACTTCGAGTTTGAGTCTACTGTACTTGGCAACCCGTTGGGGTTTTATGAAATGAATGATCCTACTTCCGACTACTTTGCAAACTTATATATAAACTGTGTCGACCCTGACGATGAAGGAACAGATTTCGACGGGACCATCCCGGTTGAGTTGCGTTCCCTCATCGAAAAGGAAGACGAAAGGCATGCTCAGCCTCTAAAAGAAGAAGTAATTTCTATAAATTTGAAAGACGAGGATGACCCCCGAATGATGCAAATTGGTTCAACTCTGTCCCCCGAGGATCGTACCGCACTAATTGATCTGTTCAGAATATTTTGAGGTTTTCGCATGGTCTCACAAAGACATGCTCGGTATCGACCCTGAAATCGTACAACACCGGATGCCGCTAGCACCTGGGGCTGTCCCAGTCAAACAGAAACTCCGCCGGATGAGGCCGGACTGGGTCAAGAAGATCAAAGAGGAAGTCACCAAGCAGATTGGCGCCGGATTCCTGAGGGTTGCTGAATACCCGAAATGGGTGGCTAACATCGTGCCAGTTCCTAAGAGCACTTAGGCAGTTTCTCGAGAGGCTTCGCAAGTACAACGTACGTCTTAATCCACAGAAGTGCACATTTGGGGTCACGGCAGGCAAAATGTTGGGGTTCCTAATTACGGCAAGAGGAATTGAGATCGATCCATCTAAGATCAAGGCAATTCTCGAGATGGAGCCACCACGGTCAGAAAAAGGAGTGCGAAGCTTTCTGGGAAAGGTACAGTTCATCAGCCGATTCATAGCCAAGTTAACCCTGACTTGTGAACCGCTTTTCCGTTTGCTCAAAAGGGATGTTCGTTTCGAATGGAGGGAGAAGTGCCAAGTTGCTTTCAAATCTATCCAGGCGTATATGAGGAACCCACCAGTCTTAATGCCGCCTGCACCTGGTCGACCTTTGATCTTGTACTCGTCCGTCACTCCGACAGCCATGGGATGTTTGCTAGCGCAAGAAGGGGATAATGGAGTCGAGAAAGCCATTTACTATCTAAGCAAGAAAATGGTAGGAAGTGAGGAGCGCTATACTCCTCTGGAGAAGACATGTTGGGCATTAGTTTAGGCTACCAAAAAGCTTAGACACTACATGCTAGCCTATTCGATGAAGCTGATTTCTCGAATGGATCCTATCAAGTATCTGTTCGAGAAGCCAGCGCTCACCCATAAGCTAGCACGTTGGTTGCTTCTGCTGGCTGAGTTCGATCTCCAATATGTCACAAGGAAGTCTGTGAAGGGCCGTGCTGTGGCAGAATTCTTGGCCGACCATTCGATCGATGGACCAGAGGACGTGGATTTCAATTTTCCCGACGAAGATGTGTTAACGGTTGTCGAGGAAGTTTGGACGCTCTATTTCGATGGGGCCGATAATCAAAGGGGATTCGGAATTGGGATATTGCTTATTACGCCTGCTGGGGCTCATATCCCTCTCGCTTTCAAGTTAAACTTCGACGTCACCAACAATCAAGCTGAATATGAAGCCTGCATCGTCGGGATGGAAGCTGCTATTGCACTTAGAGTCGAGAAGCTCGAGATAATTGGGGATTCAAACCTGGTAATCTCTCAAGCCAATGGAGATTGGAAGGTTCGTGAGGAAAAGCTGAAGCCTTATCACCAAGATTTGGAAGAACTGATTCCTCGCTTTAATAAGGTGACCTTCACCCATATTCCACGCTTGAAGAATCAGTTCGCCGATGCTTTGGCGACTTTGGCTTCAATGATTGAACTTCCAACAGGGGGTCAGGATGTGGCCAATAGTGATCGAACAGAGGGACTTGCCCGCTTATGAGTACATCAACGCCGTCGATGATGTTGATGACGACCTGCCCTGGTATCATGACATCTGGAACTTTGTGGAACGTGGAGAGTTCCCTGCCGGAGCTTCGAGGAAAGATCGGGTTGCTCTGCAAAGGCTGGCAGCCCAGTACATCATTTGTGGAAGGAAACTGTATCGAAGGTCTCACTGTGGGATGCACAAGCTATGTGTCAACGGTGCCGAAGCAACAAGGGTAATGGAGGAAATTCATGAGGGAGTCTGAGGTCCCCACATGAGCGGCGTTATGCTTGCTAGGAAGATCCTCAGGCAGGGTTACTACTGGTCTACCATGGAGTCTTAGTGCATTGACTACGTGCGACGCTGCTACAAATGCCAAATCCATGCTAACCTGCAGCACGTTCCTCCGTCTAAACTGTACGGCATGACCTCGCCATGGCCTTTCTCTGTGTGGGGGATCGATGTTATTGGGATGATCATGCCCCCTGCTTCAAATGTTCACAGGTTCATACTGGTGGCGATAGATTATTTCACCAAGTGGGTCGAAGCTGAATCCTACAAAGCCCTAACGACAGTTCAGGTGGCTCAGTTCATCCGAAAGAACATCATTTATCGGTATGGCGTCCCCCAGGCATTCGTGTCAGACAACGGGAGTCATTTTAAGGGAAGAGTCCTGGAGCTCTTCGAGGAATTCGGTATTGAGATCCAACGATCAGCCACCTATCGTCCGCAAACAAACAGAGCAGTCGAGGCCGCGAACAAGAACATTGAGGTGATCATCAAGAAGACTGTTGAGTCCGCAAGGGATTGGCACAAGCAACTGCCGTTGGCACTATGGGGGTATAGGACATCGATTCGAACTTCAACTGGTGCAACTCCCTTCTCCCTGGTCTACGGAATGGAGGCAGTACTCCCTATCGAGCTTGAGGTGCCATCTTTGAGAATCATGGTTGAGAGTGGTCTGGAGGAATCTGAGTGGCTCAGCGGGAGGTTTGTCGAACTAATGCTATTTGATGAAAGGAGGCTCCGCGCTCTGTATCACGTTCAGGGTTATCAACGTCGAATCGCCCGGGCATTTGATAAGAAGGTGAAGTCCAAGGGCTTAGTCGAAGAGGATATGGTCACGAAGGAAATACAAGCCCCAGTGTTTGATGCTCGCGGGAAGTTTCGGCCAAAGCGATCCGAGCCGTTCATTATCAAGACCATCCTATCTGGGGGTGCTGCTCAACTCATCGATCTCGACGGCAATGAATTCAGCACTTTGGTCAACCTGGATCAACTCAAACGTTTCTATCCTTCAAAGATGCTCGTTGGGCCGAAAACCACAAGGGTGGTCGGTTCCAAGCAAAAGTTAGAGCAGCCTGCTAGACCGAAAACCTATGAAGGCGATCTAGGCAAAAATAAATAGGCAAAAGTTGAAAGCTTGCTAGGCCGAAAACCTGTGAAGGCGGCACTAGGCAAAAGTTAGAGTGTAAAAGGAGAGGTAAAACACACGAGTGAACCTTAGCCTGAACTACGTTCTGACCTGATTCCTTGAAAAGGGATACGTAGGCAGTCTCACCTTGAGATCCGGTCATATTCTATGAGTTGATCCATGGTTCGACATTCCAGTTCCATATCAAAGGCCGAAGGAAGTTAAGAGGCAAATCAAAGTTTCATTGGAGAATCAGAAGGGGGAAACCCTCCGTCTTTCAACTTTATTGCAAAATTACTATTTCTAATACATCAGCTGAGCATAAAAGCCTTAAAACAGTTAAAGCATGAAAACATAACGAAATGCTTGAGAAGCCTAACGGCTCACAGCTTATTCTAAGTACAGCAAAGTGGTCCGGAGTCAGTCAGCGTTTTCTCTTGCAAATACATCTGCTCTTAGCCATTGCCTGTAGCTTCGTCTCAGTCTGGTGGTGAAGTCAGGCATTTCTGCCTGAAGGACCCTCAAACCCCAGCGCCTCTTGTACCCGTTGAGCATTCGAGCATTGAAGTTGGGAAGGCGGAAATCCCCAACGCAGATACGGTTGTTCTCCTGAGACACGCCTAGTTGTCGGAGAATACGGCCGGGGATGTAGAAAGTGAAGCTCGTCAGCCCTACAATCACCACCCTATCAAACCCGTCAGACTGGACAGTCACATTCGTCAGCTCTAGCCACGGGCACCTCCAGACAATTTCACCCGGCTGCATTTCCTGCATGAAGAAGTACCATTCCTCGATGTCCATCTCGGGGTACCTCAGCTCTCTCTGATGGATCCTCTTCGGAAAAAGGTTCCAGCCTTCCTCCGATGGGTGGAGCAAGTTCAGCTTGTCTGATAGCCACAACTGCATGAGCGAAAAGACAAGTAAGAAGCCAGATAAAGCCTGAGTTGAAAAACAAGTGAGAAGCTAGGAAGTAGCCTAAACCGAGTGACGAGGTAAAATGAGAAAGTGCGGAAACCGGAAAAAGGTGAGCTGAGTGAGTTTTACCTGAAGCAGAAACGGACTCCTGCTGAAAGTGATCGCCTGGCCGGTATCCACCAAATCCAAGCCATGGAGCGTCTCCATTAAGACCAAGGGGATCACATTGTGCCGTCCTCCCATTTGAGCAGCCACGCTCACCAGCAAGGGGCTACCCCGCCCGTTGGCAGGAACGAGCAAGTAAGCAGCAAGCAGGCAGATCACCAGAGCAAACCGGCGTCGGGCCTGCCACGCTGTATCCCTCAGATCGCCGTCCGGGTTGTACAGCTCAATCAACCGCATGATATTGATCTAGCCACCCTCAAGAATGGTGTTGGCCAAACCCCGCGAAATGCCGAGCGAGGACGCCAGTAGGCGTGGCATGCTCTCTTGATAAGGAGGAACGACGACCGTCGGAGACATAAAGGTTCTGAGGTACACTTGGAACTCCTCCACAGTTGGACATATTTCATCATCACCGAAGCGGAAGACATGGACGTCAGGGTCCCAACACCTGAGAGCGGCTCTCAAAAGGGCCGGCTGGAGCGGCACATGACGGAGATACCGAAATGAAGAAAGGCCGTGATATTGAAAGTTTAGCCAATCAACGCCCAAAAATTGCACTAGCCAAGGCCTGAGAAGAGTGGGAATTGGGTTTTCCATTACGAGTACTGCAATATGCTGAATGTGAGAAGTGGGGTGTATCAGTGTAGCTCCACAATGCATACATCATCCAGTTATATACCAAGTTACGTACCTTGTTTCCTATTCCATGTTCAAAGCCAAAGGCTACCCTCCAAGTGTTCTAACAATGAAGGACCCTGCCCTCTGAAAAGCCAGAAACCGTGTTCAAACCGTGTGAGGGTGAAGACAAGAGGCCCCAGGAAAAAGGACAATCGGTCAGACAAGTGGCTCGGCGTCACATTTTTATGGTGCACGCCAGTACCTTACCAGCGTACGCATGTCTTCCACGATAACTAGCGTACGACAGCCAGAAACTGGCGCACGCCAGTTAGGCCTGCACCAGAAACCAGTCTGCAGCAGCTGCTGTCATCGAGAGCATGAATGCAATTCCAAGGCCTGTTCTGCAAGTTTGACGGTTCCAACAAGTCTTGAATGATACTTGGGGCTATGTCCAAGCATCGTCTTCCAAACGTCGCGCTTAACAAAGATTTTGGACCCTCGACGGCCTGTGTCGGATTGGAATTGAGGATACGAAAGGCCGAAATCCGTTCCGGGGACGTTTGCCAAGTTTTCTCATACCGTACACGTTATATGGACCTAATGTGATTGTACGGGGGTGTCGATTTCAGTCCGGGACTATATCGAGTCACCTTTGGCGTCTTATGTCCATTTTTGAGACATTTTAGTGTTTTTTTCGGTTTATCTCTCGTATCAATTCATTTTCCTCGAGTCTATCCACTCGTACAGGTCATTGTACATACGTATGGTCTTACAGAAGTGTCGGTTTCACCTATCCAAGAGAGTTGGGTGTTTTGGCCCATTAATGCCCAAAATGTCCGTATCCTCCGCGTGTCTTAAGGATACGCGACGTATCCTAAGGCTTTTCTCCCATTCTATTCGAGCTGGGTCGAGTTTGTACAAATCAAAGTGTTTGTTTGTCAATTCAAGCTCGTCATCAATGCATGTTAGGTATTTGTGGGTGGTTTACTCTCTTCCTTTATCAATTTGCATAAAAAAGGAGGTTAATAAACAGAAAATGCAATTATTATATCATCCAAAGCAAATATCTCTAAAACAAAAGGTGGAAATGTATGTAACAGACACAACGGCCCAAGCAAAACAAGAAGCTGTCATGTACTGGGGCACATCCGCCCAAAAGTCAAAAGGCACGCAGGCCCCATCTCAAAAAAAAAAAAACCAAGTGTCAAGTGTCGAAACAGGTATCAAAAGGCAGTAAAGTATCCGAGGCTCGGTGATAGCCCTCAGTCCGCGAAGTCCTCAAAGTCGTCGTCGTCCTCCTCGCTCATAACCAAGTCTCTCGGAGTGATCCGGAACCTGGGGTCGCTAGCAGAGTCAGAGCCGCTGCTGAGGGACGTGGACTCCTCCTCCTCCTCCTCCTCTTCTTCTCCCTCTTCTTCCCGCCTCTTTTTCTTCTGTGCAGGCCCCTCAGCTGGCCTCTTCCTCAGCTCCCTCTGGGATGGTGGGGCCTTACCCGCCGGGGCAATCACCACTCCTCTCGTCTTAGGCCGTGTAGTGCTCGTCTGTCGCTATGCCGCAACAGGGGCTTTTCCCTTTCCCTTCTGAGCCACAGGTCGCGCACTCTTCCGCCTAGGAGCCACCCTAGCCTGTCCCTGCATTGTCATTTCATACAAATATCTCAGTATACATATTGTGCACATGGTATATATCAAATGTTGAAACAGGAATCAAGAGCAGGTACATCTAAAATGCATTGTAACAGACATGCACAATTGATCTAAGTATCGGATTCGGATTTCTGGTTTTATACCTGAGGCTGTGTAGTGGAAGCCGGGGTCACCTGTGGGTAGTGCAACTGCAAAGGGGTATCGCCCGCTATCTTGTGAAATTCCTTCTCCATCACTAACAGCAAGCGAGCGGCACCTGTGGAAACAAAGTCAGGATACAGCACAAGTACAATACAGATATGGTACAAAAGGAATGGTTTCAACAGAAAACAAGTCGTGCCGGTCTTGTGATCTCCGGTGGCTCCGTCCTAGCTGGCTCAAACTGAGCCGCGACAGCCTCTCCCTGCGCGTCCCACACTAGCAACGTCCACAAAAGCCGAGGAAGTCCGGTCGCCTCAGCGTAACCACTCCTGCCCTGTGAACGGCCTGTCTGGCTCCTCCGGCCCCGCCTCTCCTCACCAGCCTCCAAGGCCTCGCTCTCTACCGCCAGGAGCTCCATCGCCCCTAAAGGCCTCGCCAAGTACTGCCGTCGGTAGACCGCATAGTCGCGTCCAGGCCTCGTAAAAGTCACCAGGTCTACCGGAACAGTGAAGCGCCGCAACTCGGGAAGTGTGTACCGGCCTGTGTGTGAAGCACGAGGAGGAAGCGGCCCGGGGACAATGAACTCGGACGAACCAAGCGACTGACGTGTCACTCGGTCACCCAAGTACCACTGCCACCCGAAAGCCGACTCCAGCACACTCGGCTTGCTGTCACCTCTCTACTCCTCGCCAAGTACTCGGGCTCGGCATTGCCCCAAGGATCCCACACCACCTGTAACACATTCAAAAGACCAAATGTAGGGCATCAGCGACAGCATTAAAAGCATTTCTAAGGCATGGCATACCAAAGGACTGGTTCTCACCTGTCTGCCCGTCAACTCGTCGAGGTAAACTCTGAAGGCTAGGAGGCTCCTCCTCGCCCCCTTCTTCCCTCTGTATAGTGGCCCCCAGATCATGGCACGCGGGAGAGACTTCAGGTCCGGGCACTTATTCTCCGGAGGATACATCTTCAGCACCTCATAAGCCCATAGCTGCAAGGATTTTCAATCAGCCAAGGCATCAGTATACAGTACATTCAATCCAAAGGAAAAGTGCAAGTACGAAATGAAATCAAATTATGGGATGTTGTTTCTTACCTCCCACACTCTCCAGTACCCCGCAGGTGCCCTCGCTCCCCGCGAAAACTCTCCAAAAAAGCTATAGCACGCTCCTAGAGCTGCTCCTCCCTAGTCGAACCGAGAAGCTGTGCGCAAGCCGCGAAGAGCATGCAGGTAAGACAAGTGAACCGTGGACCTCTTATTCGGGTACAGAGTAGCCCGGAACAAGTACAATAAGTAGGCCCTCGCCATCTGCTCCTCCTCTAACTCTGTCCTCGGCACCCTCTCGTGCAAGTACTTCCTGAACTAGTTGTGAGGGACTGTTTCTGCACCTCCTGTAGGCACCTCACCCAGAAACCACCTCAGCGCTGCTGTGTCCGTGTGGATCCCCGAGTCAAACGGGATCGGCTCGCCTCTTACCCTCAAACCCGTGATCGTCGCAAAGTCCGAGGGGGTCACTGTCATCTCCCCGATCGGGAAGTGGAACGTGTTGGACGCATCCCACCACCTCTCAGCCAGAGCAGTCAGTACAGCGTGGTCACTCCTCGCCGCTGTCAGCGTGGGGATAAACAAGCCAAACCCCGCCGCATCCACCAGCTCTCTGACTCTCTCAGGCAGCCCCCTGTATAGCCCGAGCGAGCTCGCAGGACCTCCGTGACCCCGCGTGCTAGCTACCCCTCTCTGCACACAACGACAGCCAAGATGGAAGAAATGAATTGGCGTATGCATTTCAAAATTCAATAGGGCAGTCAAATCAAACTAGCAAGCAATCTATTCAGTCGAATCAAGTTACAGGTAAGTTCTCTAGTCGATCAAGTCACCGGGCATTCTACAAGTCGATCAAATTTCAAGACTTTGAGTTACATCATTAGTCGATCTCGATCATTGTCACAGTATCAATCGATCAAAATCAAGCTATTTATTGCGGCATTCTATCAGTCAATTCAAGTTCTAAAGGCTACATTATCAGTCGAAGCACCCTTTTACCATTTTAAGGCATACTGTCTGTCGAATCAGGTTATATCAGACATTCTATCAGTCGAATCAAGTCAAACTATTATCAGGCATCCTACTGGTCGATTACAATCATGTCAAAGGCATTCTATCAAGTTCTACAGTCGAGTTCAAAGATACATACGGGCTATGCAATACGATAAGGAAACTGAAGCAAGTCAAAAGGAAAGTACCTCAGTCCAGAACACGGACAAGTGCACCGTCAGGTCCCTCAGCACCAGCTCGTCGTCATAGTGCTCCTGCCTGGGCACGTAGCTGTCTATCCCGGACAGCACAAACATGTGAGGCTCTGGTAGTACGTACGACTCCGCCACAAAAGCAGCTCGGGCCGCCTTCAGCCTAGACTCGGCCAAGGCCACGGCTGACTCCTGCCCCCACACCGCCTCCTCCTGGGCCCTCTCGGCCGCCTCCTGCTCCAGCCTCAATCGCTCCGCCTCCTCGGCCAAAGCTATCTCCCGTAGCCTCTCCTCACGGGCCGCCAAAACCGTAGCGACAACCGCGGGACTCTCCCTCATAAGCCGGGCAAGCGGGGCCTCACCAACGAACTCCGCTAGGTCGCCACTCGTGATCGGCTCATGGCTTGACGACCCCTCAGGAGGAATGAACTCAACCCGCTCTGTATGAACCGTTCTCGGAACCTCCTCCTCGACTGCCAGGTCCTTCCCCCTTTCCGAACCTCTCGAAAGCAACCCCGGTCGGCCCTCACCGTCAACACCGCCACTGCCACTGCCGCCGGCGTCACCCAAGCCACCGCCGGTCACTACTAGGCCCGCAATACCACTCCTTGGGTCCAGAAGACGAACCTGTGGGCCCTCTGTACCAGCCATCACCGGCGTACGCCCCAATGAAACTGGCGCATGCTGCTCGCCGTCGTCGCCCACCTCCTCTGCATGGCCATCGCCACCCCGGTCTACCTCCGAAACCTCTGCACCGATGCTCGTCGGAGCTTCGCCCACCGACCGATCGTCGATTTGGGATTTCTTGGCCTCGTCTCCACCGACTCTCGACTGATCCTCGCCCTTGTCGCCGCCATTGCTGCCACTACCGCTTGGTTCTGCCATGGGTGAGTATAGATGAGAGGATTTTGGAAAATGTTTGTAATAGATAAAGGGTTTGGAAGAGTTTGAGAGAGCTTGGGAGTTTGAAAGACGAAGTATGGCGGTTTCGTACTGTCCCTAGAAGTTTAAACGACGGAGGGAGCAACTGGGCTGGGTCTGGGCCAAATAAATCCTGGGCCTGGCAAAATAAATGGCGCACGCCAGTGGACTAGTGCCGTACGCCGGTAGTATTTGGGCCTGAGGCCCAAGATCACTTCGTTACCGAAATCCATCCTCAATGACGGCCCCTATTTGCTCCAGCCCATGGACTCACCTCCGGCCAGCTATTTCCCCAGGTAGAGTCCGTCCAATTTCAAATCAACGACGGTCTACCCGTCCAATTCAAATCAACGACAATCTATCCGTCCAATTCAAATCAATGACGATCTATCCATACAATTCAAATCAACGACGATCTATCCGTCCAATTCAAATCAACGACGATCTATCCGTCCAATTCAAATCAACGACGGTCTACCCGTCCAATTCAAGTCAACGACGGTCCTCCCGTCCAATTCAAATCAACAACGATCTATCCGTCCAATTCAAATCAACGACGATCTATCCGTCCAATTCAAATCAACGACGTCCAATTCAAGTCAACGACGGTCCTCCCGTCCAATTCAAATCAACGACGTCCAATTCAAGTCAACGACGGTCCTCCCGTCCAATTTCAAATCAACGACGGTCCTCTCGTCCAATTCCAATCAATGACGATCTATCCGTCTCAATTCAAATCAACGACGATCTATCCGTCCAAATTCAAGTCAACGACGATCTATCCGTCCCAACTCAAGTCAACGACGGTCCTCCCGTCCAATTCAAATCAACGACGGTCTACCCGTCCAATTCAAGTCAACGACGGTCTTCCCAACCAATTCAAATCAATGACGATCTATCCGTCCCAATTTCAACTCAACGACGGTCCTCCCGTCCAATTCAAATCAATGACGATCTATCCGTCCAAATTCAAGTCAACGATGGTCCTCCCATCCAATTTCAAATCAACTACGGTCCTCCCGTCCAATTCAAATCAACGACGATCTATCCGTCCTAATTCAAATCGACGACGATCTATCTGTCCAATTCAAGTCAACGACGGTCCTCCCGTCCAATTCAAATCAACGACGGTCTACCCGTCCAATTCAAGTCAACGACGGTCCTCCCGTCCAATTCAAATCAACGATGATCTATCCGTCCAAATTCAAGTCAACGACGATCCTCCCGTCCAATTCAAATCAACGACGGTCCTCCCGTCCAATTCAAATCAATGACGATCTATCCGTCCAAATTCAAGTCAACGACGATCTATCCGTCCAGTTCAAATCAACGACGGTTCTATAATAGAATCTTTCCCCAACAGGAGTCAATTCACCTGCAATGACTTATTCCCCAGGAGAGTTCACCAATTTCCCCAGTAGAGCTCGCCTGCCTGCTTACATTCCCCAGCCGAGTCAGCCGCCCAGACTGGGCTGTCAGAATCAAAATTAGCGTCGATCAATCCGCATATATTATCATCCCCAGCGGCGGCGATCTATCCGCCCAACCATCCCGGCCAATCAGGTTCTTAAAATTTTGTGTCTACCATCGATTCGTACATTCTGTTCTGGATGGCCTAGGAGGGGTGTCTAGAAAACCTTTGACGTTACTTACACCAAGTCAATGGTGCTCCAAGTGCCGTCAAAGGGGGGCTACTGTAGACACCCCATTCTGGAACTGTCCAGATTAGTTTACTAACGGTCTTTGATTCCCCAATGATGAGTAAGGTTAGGAACATCCTGAGTTTGTGGGTGTGTTTGAGCTTCGAGCGTCCCAAACCTCGTCCAAACCCTTTTCAAACCCCCTTTCGGACCCTTCAAGCCAGAACCAAATGGCCACAGCAAAACCCTACTTGCTTACGCTGGTTCTATGCTGGCGTGCGCCAGTTAACTGCCACGTGTCAGTCATCGACCGTTGACTCAGTTTCTACTGGCGCACGCAGGTAAAGAACTGGCGCACGCCAGTTTATCCCTGTCAAATCAACTCTATGCGATCACGAACGCGAGACTTCTGTGGCCACCCGACGTCAGCGACAGCTCCCTGATGATTGCACTCGACTGAGGCTGTCCCCCTCTCCCGCCTACACTTCCCCTTAAGGCAAGTCCCATGCATTTAATGCATAGAGGCTCCCTCCTAACTAAACCAAACCAAACCAGCCCTTAAGCCAACTGGTTACCTCCCCCCTTCAGTCACTCTCTCCTCTATAAATACCCCCCTTGCATTTATTTGCAAGGGGTTAGCACCATTAAGAGAGCCCAAGTCTTTTCTCCTTATTCTCTCTTGTTTTACTCTTGTTTTTCTTTCATCCATTGAAAGAGTAAGCAAGGGAACAACACTCCACAGTCCATAATACCCTGTTACATTCACCACTCAACCCTCAAGCCTCAAGCTCAAGCTCAAACATACCTCCGAACTCACAAGCAAAAGGTATACCACCTTTTATTCTGTTATCTGTTCTGACCCGTGAGGGGGGTTGGCAAGGTCAAGGCTGGTAATCTATACTAGTCCTAGCCCCAAGGCTTGCAAAGCTTCAAAGATCATCGTGGTGAGAGGTAGCGCACGCCAGTTCATGAATGCCGTACGCCAGTCATGGCAGTATGTGCACTACTGGCGTGGGGATCACCGATCATCAATTTTCTGCTTTCTTTTACTTTTGATCACCTTATAGCATGATAATAACCAGTTTATAGCTTTCTGTATTTAGAACTGTGTAGGCATCTATTTGTATTTCTTGCTTAGTATGGCCTCTGGGGTTATTCTGGTCATGTTCCAAAGCTCAGATGGTGCAAAGCCAAAGCACTGGGTAAAAGGGTCCACTGGCATACGGCCCTACAATACTGGCATACGGTAGTCAGATCAACACCGAGTGGCTTGGCCCTTGCATGGATCTCTGATCCAGGCCTCTTTTCACTTCCCCACACTGTTTATGGGGTGCTATTTCCTTTTATTTCTTTGGATCCTCTATCCTACTGTCTGTAACTATATATTAGTGATGATATAACTGCGTGGTTTGTCCTGGGTGTGCACTGGTCCATTCCAGAGCCCAGAGGGTTGTTTATAAGAGCTGTGAACATTAGATCTACCGGCGCACGCCAGTGCTGGTGTGGCGCACGCAGGTATTTTCTGCATGCAGTGGCTCGGCCAGTGCATACAGGATCGTTCCTGTGTGCATCACTCTAAGTCAGGGTGTTCCAGTTTGTCTAAGACATTCACAGGAGCTTGTTCTCAATCTATTATACTTGCTTTAGATCAAACATCAAACATACATCACATTTTGTCATATAATGCAAACGTGTTACAGCTTTAATCCCCTTTAACTGTTCCCCCGCCCTAACTGGCTAAAAAATGATCAATGAGAGAAAAATGCAAACGTTTTACAAAATGCCCGAGTAGAGACCGATCTCCGGATTGGGCGAGAGGGGTGCCATAAAACCCTTCCCCTCTTGTAACTGGCTCCCGAACCTCATTTATCGAAGGTGACGACGGTCCAGTTACAAGCCCTTTTCATAAATCAAACAACGTGGCCAAACATTTTTTCAAAGCCCGGTTCCTTGGGTACTTTCCACAAAAACCCGAGTGGCGACTCTGAATTGCAAAGCGTTTCGCCGCGCTTTCCGCAAAAAGGGTGCACCCAATTTTATAAGCAAAAATGTAAAATTTTGGGGCGTGTGCCCACACAATCTGTCTCCCTTCTTTACTTTCCTATCTCCGGAGGGCAGATATCCTAGGCCAGTTGTACGGGTCAAAGTTCCTTGTTCTTCAAACTTCGCAGTCCCCTGGAGATTCTTTCCCAATCCCAAACCTGGCATATAGGACATCCTCCTCATTATTTTTACTGCAACATTGCTAATGACAAACTCGTCATCGATCTTGACCGCAAAAACTGAGTTGGAAGTGTCAAGCGAGAAGCCACCTAGAGCAATGTCCTCCTCCCCGTGCTGAATTTCCAAGAGTGGGGCATTATCTTCAACAAGAGCATGAATTCCAGAGTCACCATGAATGGTGAGCATCCCGGTCTCAAGTCCCAGTCAGATTTTCTGATGGAGTGTAGAAGGGACAGCCATGATGTCCGGTCGGTGCAGCCAAGGCCTTCCCAATAACAGGTTGAAGGAGGCGGGAATGTTTACCACATGAAATTCCACCTCCGTTTGATATGGTCCGAAAGTCATAGGAAGCATGAGAGTCCTAACTACATCCCGACGAGTGTTGTCATATGCTTGGACTTTGACTTCCGACGGAGAGAAGTCCTTATTTTTGTACCCCAAGCAATAGGCAACATGAAGCGGACAAACATTGATTGCTGAACCATTATCAATTAGGATTACTGGTACCCATTTTCCGTGACATTTCAGAGTGACATGGAGTGGCCGATTATGATTAGTCCCTTCAGCGAGTAGGTCTCGGTCGGTAAAGGTTATGGCATGTTTGATGGGTATGGTTTTGATGAGTGCTACGAGTTCATCAGGGGTTATGGTGGAAGGGACTTTTAGATAAGAAAGGGCTTGAATGAGTCCTTCACGATGGCGAGTGGAGTGAACGAGCACATCCCAAACAGACATCTTGGCCTGAGTCTGCTCAAGTTGGCGCTTGATCATCCCCTCGGGGGTTTTCTCAGGACTAGAAGGCTCTTTAGCTGGTGGAGCGAAGGGTTGGAAAGTATATTTGGTCGGGGTAACGAAGGGGTCAGAAGGTTCTTAGGCTAGTGGAGCTGGAGGGTTAGAGGGTTCTCCGAATTGGAGATTAGAAGGTTGGTAGATTCGACCACTCCTGGTCAACTGACCAATCTGATGGTACTTCGATTCCTCACTCCATAAATCAGCAAGGGCCTTGCGCTTGCTTCCAATGGTGGCATCCTGAAGATTGGCAGCCAGGTCAGCGATAACCAAATCATCCCACAGGTCCTCGGGCTTCCATTGCTCAGCTTCCATTACCATCTTGTTCACGGTCCATTCTTCATTCCCTACTTTTATGTTAACGATTTCCGTGTTTGCCCACGGGTCTGTTTTGGCTCCCGGTTCGTCTTCCCACATCATGGCGACATCAACATCTTTCGGTAAAGTGACCGATGACTCGGATTTAGCTTGTCAATGAGGTAGTCCATTGGGTCAAACTCATTGCTGGTGTAGACACCCCAATTTGGCCTAACGATTATTTCAAGTCCCACCTTGGGACCATCCCGATGATGAAATGGATACAGTGATTGCTGATTGCCTCCTTGAGAACCTTAGGACTTTCGGTGAGAACTTTGAGCCACTTAGAGGACCCAATTCAGAGCCATACAGCCTTTCAGACAGAAATACAGAAGCCTAGGAGAATCCATCTGTCGGCCGTGACATCGATCCCACGGCCCTAACATCATTTCCTCACCCGAGCAACCTGTTGCTAGCAAAATCTCCCTGAGAGATCAATCTCTCGGCCGCAAGATCTATCCTTCGGCCGAGACATCCATTCCTCGGCCGTGATATCCTTTACTCGGCCGCCAGATCGACCTTTTCCCAGACTCTGGAACGTGTTCTGTCAGACGTTTGATCCGATTACACTACCTTCCCGATGCGTTTGGGCTACGCTCAGAGGTTACGACGTAGAGTTAGAGATGCATTGCAATTGCAATTGCAATTGCAATTGCAATCATGCCATTTGATTGGCCGGAGTGAGTCACCAATTGCCTATATAAAGGGCCTTTGGACTCCGAAAATATACACACAAAAATTATCAGAGTATACACTCTCTCAAACCTCGAAACTCTGCACAAATACTCCCTCAAACCCACTCTTCAAAAGCCCTAACCTCCCGAAGGTAGCCGTCAATCCGGCGATCAAACCCCGAAGTTCAAACCCTAACCTTAGGGTTTTCAATCAAGCAATCAGTCAACCACGCCCAATCCAAAGCAATCAAGCAACAATCCAAAGCAATCAAGCAACTGAGGGATCAAGGTGGTGAGGCCCAACGACCTCTGGTTTGTCTATATTTACTGTATTTCTGGCTAACCGTAGCATTTTGATTATTTGTTAATCTTTCTGTCTGGTGTGAGGAAGAACACCGACCGGGGCTTTGATCGCT
Source organism: Rhododendron griersonianum (assembly GCA_018127125.1). Classification (NCBI taxonomy): domain Eukaryota; kingdom Viridiplantae; phylum Streptophyta; class Magnoliopsida; order Ericales; family Ericaceae; genus Rhododendron; species Rhododendron griersonianum. Next base: position 24,467,847 of record CM030796.1, on the reverse strand, counting down.
CGGCCGGTACATCGAACCAGGAGGATCCCTCGGCCGTGACATCCATTCACCGGCCGCAGGATCCATCTCCCTGTGACAGTTTTGTTGCTTTTCTGCTTTTCTGAATGCATGCTTACTTATCGCACTGGCTCACTTTACTTACTGTTAAAGGAATAAATAAACAGACTATGTGTTGGAATTAAACAAAGCATCTACATGTCTTATGTTGAATGATTATGGGCCAGTCTCACGACTGGGCAAAGAGGGGTGCCTAACACCTTCCCCTTATTGTACTTTTGGCTCCCGTATCCAGAATCTCTATCTATTTTCCCAGTTTTAATAAACTGGGTGGTGACACTGTTTTGATGATAACCGCTATCATGTGGCGATGTTCCTAGCCATGGGAATGTCCATGATTTTGGTTTACGAAGCAAGCAACCAATCGAGCAAACAAACATGATCAATCTGTATGGCGATGCCCCGTTTGGGAGGTGTCTACAGCTGGCCACTTCTTCTTCAAATTCTGGAGGTCCTGGATATGGGGTAAGGCCTACATTGCTGTATAGATCATCAATGACGAAGTCGTTGAAATGGGAGAAGTCTGGTCGAAATGGAGCAAGTTCGGGCCAACCGTAGGCCGCCATCTCAGGTTGGTACTCTTCGACAAACATGGCAGGCAAAGAGAACATGTCTAGCGGGTCATCCTTGGCTAAAAGCTGATACTCATCCGGTGTTGGATCCCATTCCCATTCAGGTAACTCTTGGGGGACCCGATAACCTTCGTTTTGGCCTTCAAACATCATGTACAAAGAAAATCCATCCAGAGGGTCAGCGTGGATGTTCTGCCAGTCAACTTCCCATCCAAGCTCAAACAACGGTTCCGCATCCCTTTGAAAGTTGGCAGCCTCGAATTCCTCCCAATCAGCGATCTAATCTCCCCACGTGTTCTCCCACTCCCAAAGGAAGCAAAGAGCAGTCTCTTCGGGAATTTCCACAACATGCTTTGGTTTGGTATCAGGGACAATGAAAAGGGTTGGATTGAAATCTTGGAAGGTTTGGTCTTTGGTTAGGGCAATTTGGTTGATGTAGAAAGGGGTGTTATGTTGCGGCAAAGGGTTTGACATGGTGTTTGTCAATGAGATTTTGGATCTCATGACGAAAGCGGATGCAATTGTCGGTGGTGTGACCGGGCATTTGGTGGAAATCACAATAGACGCTTTGGTTTAGGTTTGGTGGAATAGTTTATGGTGGCGAGAGAGGTTTCAGCACTCCAACTTCTGTAAGTTTCTTAAGCAAAGCAGACCTAGGAGTGCTGAACTGGGTGAAGACTCGGCTTTGGGATTTTGGTTTTTTGGAAATTTGGTTCATCTCCGCCAGTTTGGTGGATGAAGTTCCAGTCTGATTGGCATTCCCGAAGAGAACATTGTTGTTTCCCGAATACGCCATTTTGGACTTTGATCCTGATTCCTTTTTCTCCAATGTGCCATCCCGTAAGGCTTCCTCCACAGCCAAACCAGAGTCATAGAAAGTTTCGAAACTCGGGGCGGCTTGGGAAAGAACCATGTATGGGGCAAAAGAACTTGGCAGGTTCTTGGTTATGATTCGTATTTGTTCTTTCAAATCTGGCTTGTTCTACATTTGAGCGGCCTTGGCCCTCCATCGCTTTACGAAATCAGCGAAACTTTCCTTTTCACCCATCTTGGTACTTTCTAATTCCCTCGTGGTCATTTTCAGGTCAACGTTGAAATCATATTGAGCCACGAACGTTGTCCCGATGTCTTCCTAGGTCCTTTTCTTAGGGATTTGAGAGTGAGGAACCACTGCAGGGCTGGCCTAGACAAAGACTCATGGAATAGTTGGGCCATGGCTTCCTTTTCGATCCCCCTCATGGTGAGAGAACCAACATACCCCTGAAGGTGGGCCTTTGGATCACTGGTACCGTCAAACTTTGCAAAGTCCACACCTTTGAACTTTTTCGGCAACTTGGCATTGGGGAATAAGCATAACTTGTTCATGTCAATTTCTCTTCTTCCTAACCGCTTGGTTTCTTGGACGGACTCCTCCAACTTACCAATTTTAGCCATGAGAACGGCCAAATTGGGATCTGTTGCTGGTGTTTCATTTTTAGGTTGGTCAGATTTAGTTAGGAGCTTATCACAGATTTCTTGCATGGTCTCCATCATCATGTTCATGTCATTTTTCATGGACGTAACAGAGGCCTTGAGTTGTGCATCAACACCAGCAAGGGATTGTCTGAATTGGGTATCCATGGCAGCCATGTCCTGCCTAAGCTCTTCTACTCCATTTCCTTGGTCAGCCATTGGCAAGGGATTTTCAGGTGGTGTTTCTGCTAGAGGTTCTTCTTCTATGGGTTCTTGTATTACCGGCCTTGGTAAAACTTCTAACGACGGCTGCCCTTCCTATTCTATTTGAAGTTCGAACAGTTGGGTTCCTTCCAGGGTGTCTATGCGAACTAGTCGTTGGAGCGGACAAAACCAATTGGGTATAGCCTCTTCTCTTCTCTTTGCAGGCGATCAATGTTTCCGTGCTGGCAACCACGCAAAAGGGAGCAACTCATAATCAATCCTGAGTGACCGCCCTACCCTCTACACACCTCCTAGAGACTAAGCCCTAAGACCTACCGTGACTTGGGTCTCACTTAAGGCATTTGTACAGAAGATTTCTAATAGCCCGGGCAGGTGCTGTCAAGCAGGTTAAAGTCCGATCGTTTCGGAATCAGAGCCAATCTCCTTATCTTGACCATTCGAGACAGAGCAATGTGACTATCAGAATCCAGATACGCATATCCTCAAGGTTAGTCCCAAATCAAGGGAGCCGTTTGGGCACGGCAACCACCAGAGGTATTGCAGACTCCATGGATTTAAGGTCTCCTAGACCGACCGGAGTAAGCAAAAGAATTCTAGGGGAGTCCTATCCTCTAGCCCGCAAGATGCAATAATGCATGAATGATATGTATGTACAGAGAAGAAATGCACGTAAGCAGAGTATAACACACAAGTCCTAGCTTCCGGATTCCTGTCCTAGTTGGGAAGGTTCTATGGCTATGTACGAGTGCAGAAGGCCGATTTTGGTCTCAGAAGGGTTCCCCGGACTAGAGCCAAGATGTACTACCCCATGTCAAGTGTATTGCACGACAATGGTCGAACAGCACGATGGCCCATCATAATCGAGGGTTGCTAGGCATCCCGGGAGAGCTTGTCACCGATAAACCGGGTAAGATAGCCGAAACACACTAGCGAGGCTTGTGCGGTGCAAAGTGTGCAGGATAAAAGAGCTTTATTTTCCAAAAGATATTGAATATCCCCTTTTTGAAAATACCTTTCAAGCTTGACTCTCGCAATTATTCGATTCTTCGAAAAATAAAAAGTAAGTTCCAAAGTTTCGAATAATAAATCCCCAACAGAGTCACCACTGTGGGCTCCCCCGCACGGCGCGCGCTCGAAGAGTCGCCACCCGGATTTTTGAGATGGATGATCCGAGACTCCGAGAAACTTGTTTGGAAAAGGCTTTTGGTCTAGCGAAAACATTGTGACTTTGGGTTCGGGAGCCACGTTACGAATGGGGAAGGTTTTTCTTTAAAAAGCACTCCACTCGCCCGATAAAACCGGTCTCTACTAAGCATTTTCGAAAGGGGAAATTTTTAATATCTTTTGGAAAATCAAGCTCTTTAATAAAGCAGGTAAAAGGGGAAGGGACATGGGGAATATATCACATTAGCGTGTATGTGGTGCTCACTATACAGGGATGGTAAAGATGATGCAGTAAAGAAAAAGAAAAGGAAAACTATTCAACAAATTATCTGGTCTCAGTAATCTCCTGTACGGCATATTGTAATGCCGCGCACGGCTTTACAATATGCCGTGCGGGGTACCTATTCCGTTATCAGACTATCATCAGCTTCCAGAACATCGCCCGGCATATTATATGTCACGTGCAATATTTTAAGAGACATCAGAAGAGGCACAGCCGCTAAACCATCCCGGGATAGTACCACTTCTTCAAGCCATGTAAAACAACTTTTGATGTGTTTAACTGTTCAAGATGATCAAGAAAACTTTGTATAAGAAACAAAACGTGGCTTGTAGATATGGTCCTGTTCTGAAAGTAATGACAACCGTCATCTCAACAATAAATCAGGCCTGATAAAGGATAGCTATGATCCAGACAGTTTGAACAAGAAATCAATAGCTAATGAAACGCCGTGCACCTAAACATACTACACTGTGCGACACAGCAAAGCGCTGCGTGGCGTGGTATGTCCAGCACAAATGCTATTTTATTTTCTGAAAATGATTTTCAAGTCAAAAACTTAACCAAAAGGGCTGACAGCAGAAGAGCCCCCTTAGGGCTAGGACAGAGCCTAGCCCAAGGAAACTTGATTTTTATCTTTGATCTTGAGCTTGAATGAGGATGGATAATGAAGGATGAAGGCGGGTGACGAAGGATGTGAGTGGGTGAAAAAAGATAGGTGTGGGTATGAGTGGTTGTTGGATATTTGAGTGGATGAAGCTTCAAAGTTAGTAAGAGACTAACTTTGATGATGAGGAGAAAAATGGAGTAAAGTGCTTAGAGAATGTCTTTTGGGAGCGGCATTCTCAAGGCTTGGAAGTGGAGGATGGGTGTAAAGGCAAGAAGAGAGAGAGAGAGACTTGGGGTCAATGATCAAGGGCCCTTTTCTCTTGAGTGAAGGGGTATATTTATAGGCAAGAGCCAATGATTTTGAAATTCAAATGGTGGAGGTATTTTATGGGCAGGCCAGAAGTGCATTTTTGGCTGAGCCATTTTGTAGCTGTGGCTCAACTGGGCGTGGCCAACAGCTTTCGGAGCTAGTCAGAACTTTTCCTAGAATGTCGTGCGGTTGACCTTGGGGTGTCGAGCGGTGTAATAAGTTTCGTTACACCGCGCGTTGTGGGTGTGTTCCGCGCGGTGTTCCAGGTCCAGTCCAGGGCTTTTAGGTTTATCTGGGTTGAGGGGATCCTTTATTCGAGCTCGCAAAGGTACCGTTTCCCTTATTTCATCATCGGGGCGTACAAAGAACCTTCGAGGTCCGGATTGGGGTGTCTACAGTTAATTAAAAAGGTAAAATTAGAAAGTAGAAATAAAGAAGTTTAGGATGCGTTCCGTTTTCCTCATTCTTTGGAAGTCGTACATTTGAAGTATGACTACTGGTAATTTTTATTTTAAAAAAAATTAAGAATCAGCCACAAAATAACAGGTCACATTGCAAAAATGGCGATACCTTTATATTTGGTCTAAAAATATACAAAATCAGGTTTGCTATTTTTTTTCTTCGAATTAGAATCACGACAACAAAAATTTTATTTTTCGAAATAGAAAGAATGTTGTTAATGCGGAGAACTGATATTTCGATTACAGAGTTGATAAAAGAACTTCTCGTAGAACCATTAAAAAATTAATGCAGAAAACAAATTTTCTTGTATTTAAATTTTCGTATCGAAATTTCCTATTTTTTTAAAACTATAGGTTATTAAAGTGTTTTACGAATTTGCATTTATATTGTAGATATAAAATAATTAGTTTGCATAAGGTTAACACAAAATTCGTTGTAGCACATATAAACTGGATATGTTGATAATTTTCCAGGTTCGCCTCCTGCCATCGGAAATTACGTTTTCTTTTTTAACTTTTTGCGGTCAATAATTTTGACGTCGAATTATTTTGTTAATGTTAATTCAGAAGGTAAAATTGGACAGTAGAGATAAAGAAGTTTGGAATGCGTTTCGTTTTCCTCATTCTTGGGAAGTCGTACATTTGTAGTTTGATTATAGGTAATTTTACTTTTAAAAAAAATTAGGAATCAGCCACAAAATAACAGGTAACATTGCAAAAACGGCAATCATTTTATATTTGGTCTAAACATGTACAAAATCAGGTTTGCTATTATTTCTATTCGAATTGGAATCCCGACAACAAAAATATGTTTTTTCGAAACAGAAAGGATGTTGTTAATGCAGAGAATTGATATTTCGGTTACAACGTTGAAAATCGGAATTTCTCGTAGAACCCTGAAAAAATTAATGCTGAACACAAATTTTCTTGTATTTAAATTTTCGTATCGAAATTTCCTATATTTTTTGAAGAGTTTTACGAATTCGTATTTAGATTAAAGATATAAAATTATAACTTTGCATAAGGTTAATACAAAATCCGTTATAGCACATATAAATTGGATATGTTGATAATATTCCAGGTTCGACTCCTGTCCACGGTAATTACGTTTACTTTTTTAACTTTTGGCGGTCAACAATTTTGACGTCAATTTTTTTTGTCAATGTCAATTCAAAAGGTAAAATTAGAAAGTGGAGATAAAGAAGTTGGAATGCGTTTCGTTTTCCTCGTTCTTGGAAAGTCGTACATTTGAAGTTTGATTACTGGTAATTTTACTGTAAAAAAATTAGGAATCTGCCACAAAATCACCGGTCACATAACAAAAACGGCGATCCCTTTATATTTGGTTTAAACATGTACAAAATTAGGTTTGCTATTTTTTCTCCTCGAATTGGAATCTTCAAAAAAAAAAATTATTTTTCGAAACAGAAAAGATGTTGTTAATGCGGAGAATTGATATTTCGGTTACGACGTTGATAAAAAGAATTTCTCACATAACCATGGAAAAATTAATGTAGAACACACATTTTCTTTTCTTTGAATTTTCGTATTGGGATTTCTTAACTATAGGTTGTTGAAGAGTTTTTCGAATTCATATTTAGATTATAGATGTAAAACAATAAGTTTACATAAGATTAACACAAAATCTGTTGTAGAACATACAAACTGGATATGTTGAAAATTTTCCAGGTTCGACTCCTGGCAGCTGAAATATAGTTTTCTTTTTAATTTTTTGCGGTCAACAATTTTGATTTCGATTTTTTTTCTCTATTATAATTCAAAAGGTAAAATTAGAAAGTGGAGATAAAGAAGTTTGGGATGAGTTTCGTTTTCTTCGTTCAAGGTAAGTCGTATATCTGTAATTTGATTATTGATATTGTTACTTTTAAAAAAAATAGGAATCAGCCACAAAATCACCGATCAAATAACAAAAATGGCTATCCCTTCATATTTGGTCGAAACATGTACAAAATCAGGTTTGCTATTTTTTCTCTTCGAATTAAAATCTTGACAACAAAAATTTTATTTTTTAAAACTGAAAGGAGGTTGTTAATACGGAGAATTGATATTTCAGTTACAGCGTTGATAATCAAAATTTCTCAAAGAACCATTAAAAAATTAATGTTGAAAACAAATTTTCTTGTATTTCAATTTTCGTATCTAAATTTTCTATTTTTTTAAACTATAGGTTATTGAAGAGTTTTACAAATTCGTATTTAGATTAGAGATATAAAATAATAAGTTTGCATATGGTTAACACAAAATCCGTTGTAGCACATATAAATTGGATATGTTTAAAAAATTTCTGGTTCGACTCCTGGCAAGAGAAATTACGTTTTCTTTTTTTAATTTTTGCGGTCAACCATTTTGACGTCGAATTTTTTTGTCAATTAAAATTCGAAAGGGAAATTAGAAAGTGTAGATCATTAAGTTTGGGATGAGTTTCGTTTTCCTCGTTTTTGGTGAGTCGTATATCTGTAGTTTGACTACTGGTTATTTTACTTTAAAGAAAAAGGAATCAGCCACTAAATAACCGGTCACATAACAAAATCGGCGATCCCTTCATATTTGGTCGAAACATATACAAAATCCGGTTAGCTATTTTTTTCTGTTCGAATTGGAATCCCGACAACAAAAATTTTATTTTTTGAAACTAAAAGGATGTTGTTACTGCGGAGAATTGATATTTCAGTTACAGCGTTGATAATCAGAATTTCTTTTAGAACCCTGAAAAAATTAATGCAGAACACAAATTTACTTGTATTTAAATTTTCGTATCGAAATTCCCTATTTTTTTAAACTATAGGTTATTGAAGAGTTTTACGAATTCGTATTTAGATTAAATATATAAAATAATAAGTTTTCATAAGGTTAATACAAAATCCGTTGTAGTATATATAAATGGGATATGTTGATAATTTTCCAGGTTCGACTCCTAGCAGCGGATATTACGTTTTCTTTTTTAACTTTTTGCGGTCAACAATTTTGAAGTCGAATTTTTTTGAGAATTATAATTGAAAAGATAAAATTAGAAAGTGGAGATAAAAAAGTTTGGGATGAGTTTCGTTATCCTCGTTCTTGGTATATATCTGTAGTTTGACTACTTATAATTTTACTTTAAAAAAAATTAGGAATCAGCCACTAAATCATCGGTCACATAATAAAAACAGTGATCCCTTCAAATTTGGTCGAAACATGTACAAAATCAGGTTTGTTATCTTTTCTCTTCGAATTGGAATTTCGATAACAAAAATTATATTTTTCAAAAATGAAAGGATGTTGTTAATGCGAAGAATTGATATTTCGGTTACAGCGTTGATGATCAGAATTTCTCGTAGAACCCTGAAAAATTTAATGCTTAACACAAATTTTCTTGTATTTAAATTTTCGTACCGAAATTTCCTATTTTTTTAAACTATAGGTTGTTGAAGAGTTTTAGGAATTTGTATTTAGATCATAGATGTAAAACAATAAGTTTGCATAAGGTTAACACTATCAGGATTGCTATTTTTGTCTTCGAATTGAAATCACGACAATAATAATTTTATTTTTCGAAACAGAAAGGATGTTGTTAATGCGCATAATTGGTATTTTGGTTACGGCGTTGATAAAAAGAAATTTTTCATAGAACCATGAAAAAATTAATGCAGAACACAAATTTTCTTGTCTTTGAATTTTCGTAGTAGAATTTCCTATTTTTTTCAAACTATAGGTTGTTGAAGAGTTTTTCGAATTCGTATTTAGATTAGTGATGTAAAACAATAAGTTTGCTTAAAGTTAACACAAAATCTGTTGTAGAACATATAAATTGGACATGTTAAAAATTTTCCAGGGTCGACTCCTGGCAGTTGAAATTTTGTTTTCTTTTTAACATTTTGTGGTCAACAATTTTGACGTCGAATTTTTTTATCAATTATAATTCAGAAGATAAAATTAGAAAGTAGAGAAAAAGAAGTTTGGCATGAGTATCGTTTTCCTCGTTGTTGGTAAGTCGTATAACTGTAGTTTGATTACTGATAATTTTACTTTAAAAAAAATTTGAAATCAGCCACAAAATCACTGGTCACCTAACAAAAATTGTGATCCATTGATATTTGGTCGAAACATGTCCAAAATCAGGTTTTTATATTTTTTCTCTTCAAATTGGAATCCCGACAACTAAAATTTTATTTTTCTAAACTGAAAGGATGTTATTAATGCGGAGAATTGATATTTCGGTTACATCGTTGATAATCAGAATTTCTAATAGAACCCTAAAAAAATTAAAGCTAAACACAAATTTTCTTGTATTTAAATTTTCGTATCGAAATTTCCTGTTTTTTTAAACTATAGTTTATCGAAGAGTTTTACGAATTCTTATTTATATTAGAGATGTAAAATATTAAGTTTGCATAAGATTAACACAAAATCCGTTGTACCACATATAAACTGTATATGTTGATAATTTTCTAGGTTCGACACCTGGCAGCAAAAATTACGTTTCCTTTTTTAACTTTTTGTGGTCTACAATTTTGTTGTCGAATTTTTTTTCAATGTTGATTCAAAAGGTAAAATTACAAAGCGGAGATAAAGAAGTTTGGGATGCATTCCTTTTTCCTCGTTCTTGAGAAGTCGTAAATTTGTAATTTGATTACTGCTAATTTTACTTTAAAAAAAATTAGGAATCAACCACAAAATAACAAGTAACATTGCAAAAACGGCAATACCCTTATATTTGGTCTAAACATGTACAAAATCAAGGTTTTTTTTTCTACGAATTGGAATTACGACCACAAAAAATTTATTTTTTCAAAATAGAAAGGATGTTAATGCGGAGAATTGATATTTCAGTTACGGAATTGATAAAAAAGTATTTCTTGTAGAACCATTAAAAAATTAATGCACAACACAAATTTTCTTATCTTAGAATTTTCGTATTGGGATTTCCTACTTTTTCAAACTATAGGTTGTTGAAGAGATTTTCGAATTCCTATTTAGATCATAGATGTACAACAATAAGTTTGCATAAGGTTCACACTAAATCAGTTGTAAAACATATAAACTGGATTTGTTGAAAATTTTCCTGGTTTGACTCCTTGCAGCTGAAATTTAGTTTTCTTTTTAACTTTTTGCGGTCAACAATTTTGACGACGAATTTTTTTGTCAATTATAATTCAAAATGTAAAATTAGAAAGTGGAGATAAAGAAGTTTGGGATGAGTTTCGTTTTCCTCGTCCTTGGTAAGTCGTATATCTGTAGATTGATTACCGGTAATTTCACTTTTAAAAAAACTAGGAATCAGCCACAAAATCACTTGTCACATAACAAAAACGGTGATCTCGTCATGTTTGGTCGAAAAATGTACATAATCATATTTGCTATTTTTTCTCTTCGAATTGGAATCCCAACAACAAAAATTTTATTTTTTTTAACTGAAAGAATGTTGTTAATGCGAAGAATTGATACTTCGGTTACAGCGTTGTGCTTTGACCTATCGGGTGTTAATAAATTTAGACCAAAAACGCGTCCCAAGCATAGGACTCTCGACCAGTGTAGCACAATAAATCCGAAAATACCGGAGTCGAACCACAGAGACGGACGGACGGTGCTTAACTTAAATGTGAAGAATTCTAGTTTAATCTAGCTCTTAGGTAGCCACCCCTTGTCAATTGATTGATGGATTGATCGCCTAAATTACTAAATTGAATTAATTAACTATGAATTTAAAGGAGAGTACAGCCGTGGGAACCCAGCGTCTGCAACTAGCCTAACCAATATTCACTCGGGACACAATTATTCAATTCACTGATTTCAGAATAAGGGAAGAGGGGGTTCCCAATAAATGCCTACCGCCTGTCACCAGCCCTCATGCGCATTTGAAATCTGATGATGCCTGGGTTTTGTTTATTAGAAAAGGATTCTCTTTCGTATCCCAAAATTGTTGGAAAAATAAATTAATTCGTACCCGAGGTGAAATATTGATTAAATTAGTCACAGGACGCCTTCGTCCCGTGGCTGCACCCTAAGGAACTACTCACACATGCTTGAAGTGACAGGAAATAAAAACCTAGATCGAAACATGATCATCTATTTTAAAAGAAACGGAAAATAAAAGAACAGATCCACGTAGAATAACTAATAACGAACAACTTTAATTAATGAAGTAAATACTCAAACGTTACCAGAATCCAAGCGATTGAAGGAAGTAGTGCAGAAAACTTAAGAACTGAGAGAAAACAAAACAACGTTAGTGAAAAAGCTGCTACGTAAAGTCTGGAATGAAAAATCTACCCTAAAACTAAGTTAAAACGGGGTATTTAGATTAATCCCCTTAAAAACAATTAAAATCCTAATTATAATCGGAATTCGAACCGAGACGACCCAAAACGCCGCCGTTCCTGGCCCTCCATAAGCGCTCGGTAGCGCTACACCAGAATGGGTGTAGCGCTCGCGAATGGCTTATGGCGCCCTTTGTTGACCTGCTGACGTGGCCGTTGACCTCTTTAGCATTTGGGTAGCGCTATACCCAAAAGGGTATAGCGCTCGCGAACCTTCTGATCTGTTTGAGGACTTTGCTATCAAATTCTGAGCGCTATACCAATTTCTTGTAGCGCTCACGATTGACTACGGGTCTTTCAAAGTCAATTTCACTCCAATACTTAGTCTCCACGGCCCTTCTCGCTCTCGAGCCCCATCACGGCCTTCCGGATACTTCTCATTAGCGCCAAAACATCTCAATTCCCTGCAAATTAGGCACAAACACAAAATCCAACCACGTGCACGCATTAAATGGAAAATGAGACTTAATCGCACGTCTAACGCGCTAATTTCCCCTACTTAGGCGCTAAAATCCTATGCATTTCACGCGCCTATCACATCCCCCAACTTGAGCGTTGCTAGTCCCTAGCAACCAACGAAATAAAAATAACAAAACAAGACTCAACAGGGGATACGAGAGTTATGCAACCTGTATAAAAATTAAGTGAACATAAAATTTCCTCCTCATTGCCACCTTTAACTCAGTCACATGCATGCCCTAGCTATTATTTGAACCATTCCGCACCAAAACATACTAGAGATGAAACGTCCCCACAAAGTTACAATGTTACTCTTGCTCACCGGAACACTCAACATCCCATGCGAGGCGCTTGGCGACCAACGTGAGATGGAATAAAAATCACCACGTGCCAATCAAACTAACGCCAATTAAAACAATGAAAGCTCAACGGAATAAAGATACCACATGTTCATAGCTAAATGTAAAACATGCATGCAAGAGAGTTAACAACGTGCATTGGGTCAACTAAGGGCTTCATTGGCTTTTAACGACCGTGGTTACGAAAAAACAAGGAACATGCAAAGGGTAGCGGCCTATAGAAACGCATGGTTAGTCTACCCTGACTGGCCGCCACCTTGACTCCTACACCACACCGGTGCTCAACACAAAACATCAGTCACAAACATAACAAAGTACGAATTATTACACAATATCTGAATGACAAGACTCAATCCACCGACTCACAAAACACATGAAATAACACAAAAACTGACATGACTTGACAATTTAAACATAAAATAACACCACCACCATCCCAGCTCCATGCTCAGTTACCATCTCCAGCATCCGAATGCTGCTCCTCCTCAGGCTCATCCGCAAAATCATCGCTCACCTCTAATGCCGGCCACCTTCTAGGTCGGAAAGGCCCTGGATTTTCCCCAGACATCTGTGCCTCCATGTGGCGCTGCCTATCAAGTAAGTCCGCCTGATTCCGAGCCAACTGCCTTTGCTCTCTCTTTAACTTGCGCTGGCTCCTAGCAAGGCCCGTCAAACAACCAAAAATCTTTTCCAGCCAAGTCTTAGTACTAGCACTAGCCGGTGGCGGAGACAGTAACGATCCCTCAACTCCTCTTAACTGGGCCATACTCCGGTGAATAAACGAGGAATCCAAATCCCCCGGCAGTAGATCGTCATTACTATAGAATCGCTTTCCCGGAACATTTCTAGTCCTCAAAATTTTGGTAACTAAGCACGGGAAAGGCATCCTCAAAGTAGTTGGAGCATCTCTAAAATCACACATTTGCCCAAAAATATATAGGGCCCAATCAGAGACCGTGTCCTCACCCATGAATGCATACATCAAGTTTCCAACAGATCTCTGGGGTGCGCCCTCCCGACCCCGAGGATGCAAATTAAAGCAAACCACTTGGTTGATAAACCTATACGCAGTCGTGAATCTACCAGGCCAATGAGGAATCCTAGCATTCCTTCGGTGCTCATACAGATATCCAGCTATCTCATTTTGATCAAAAGTTTCATCTGGCCTAGGGAAATTAACAGGTCTCGTGGGCCTCTGATAATCTAAAGCAGTGGCTATCTCAGCCACATCAATAAAAACTGAAGTATTACCTACTCGTGAAGTAATCCGGGCACCCGGAGCCAAAAAGTGACCCGGCTCCGGCACAACCATATTCCTATAAAACTCCTCACATAAAGCATTGTTATACCCAGGATTAGGAGCGAACCAATACCTTAGACCTTGGTCCCGAATGGCGGCAAAAGGTTCAAAGTTTGCCGGCCATAACCCATCATCAACAATGTGTCTCTCGTTCTTCACGCCCCGCTCCTTTATAGACGCCTCCCATTCCGCTTGACTATCTCTGTCAATCTGCTCCCGGTCCCTACGCTTAGCCCGGGTTTTTGGAACTTCCTCCGGTGGACCAGAGGCTCCAGCCACTGCCTTCCCCTTACCAACATTTTGCTTTTTGGGTGCCATACTTGGTGGGTTTTTGGGCTAAAAGGGTTGGTTTGGGATTTTCGGATCTGAAAATTTTTGGGGGTTAGAATGAAATTTGGGTTGGATATTATGGTAGAGGAGGGTGAGAGGAGTGTTTCTGTGGATTTTGGTGAAGATTGGTGGAGTTTTGATGGGAGTATGGAGTTTTGGAGGTTAGGGTTTAAGGTTGGATATGGAGGTTGGAGGGTCTGGTTATTGGAAGAAAGAAGTGGGGAAGATGATGGTGATAGATGAGAGAGAGAGAGATTCGTGGGGTAATAGAAAGAGGTGGGGAATCTGATAATGATGGGTTAATGGGGTGGACCCCCCCACCTTGACCGTTCAGCTATATTTTTTTTTTTAATTAATAACCCTAGCGCTACACCACTTTTGGTGTAGCGCTCCCGAATGGGTATCCCTTTTTTTTTTTTTAATAATAAATCAGGTTAAAGGGTCAGTTGACTGATCTCTGTTTTTCTTTTTTTAAAACTTCGGGTCAAAGGGGTCAAATCAAAGTCTCTCTCTTATTAAATGGCATTATTGGTGGGGATTAAATGGCTTAAGGGTTTGGGTTTTGGCTGGGACAAAAGATTAAGGTTTTGTTTTGTTTTTACCCGGAGACACAGCACCCAAAAGCAAAATATTGATTCTCCCAAAATGACGATGCTCCTTAATCCCAACAATTTGAGGCCTTCTAAAAATGTGCACAGAGCTGGACTACCAAACACTCACCCCATCCAAAACACCGGTTTCCTAAGTGCGACACAGAATTGACTGACACAAACTGGTCTAAAAAAAAAAAAAATGGATCAACGGGACTCATATAGTGGTTTAATCACACAAGAACTGCCTTGTTTCATCCCCTAAGCACGTTTCCAACTCTCAATCATGCATGCAAAATATTTAGACTACGACAAGTGGTACAAACGCCTACTATTTTATGCAATTGCGGAAATCAAAGAACAAAGAAACATGGGAATGCTTTCAGGACACACTGTGAACTGAGTGGGAACATCTACTCAACATTGCTTATGGTGCGAAATTACTCAAACAAGAGATTCCAGATATATGCATGTAAACGAGTTAAACAGGCAAACAACGAGACAAAAATCTAGCGTGCTCATCTAACTCATACAAACAAGCATAACAATCGTATCCCCAGACAAAAATAAAAATGGAGCCTAAACCAACTAACAACGCTCAAAAAAAATAAAAAATACAAGTGTACAAAGTACACCCCTTCCCCCAACTTGAAATGCGCTTGGTCCCCAAAGCATGGAGACACTGAACAGAAAAGAGCAAAAAGAAGGAAAGAGTGAACCTGGGGTGGCAGCCAACCACCGTGACCTCGGCCGATGTTCGAGGAATTTACTGTCACTGTTGTTTTTCGTCATCAGAACTGCTTCCAGAATTCGCTCCTTCGGACCTCACGAGGTCCACAGCTAGTCACATAGAGCCGCGCCAATGCTTTATCGGACTGACAACCGCCACACATAGTGGCACCCCTGCTCGAGGCTCCTGAATGCCTCACTCACACCGGCGGAGAGGCCCAAACCACCAAGGCTGATGTGGTAGCATGCTCATCCTGCAAAAGTCTTAAGAACCAACTACCTACTAGGCAACATATGACATTAGTACCGCCCGCTAATAGAAGCCAGGCCACAACAAGAAACAATAACGAAAATAAAAGAACACCACCAGACATTCACGCAGTCGCACGAGTCATACTTTTCTTCCCGAGTCTCACCGAAGAGACAAAACTCGGGTGGCTATACTAGACCGTCAAATGTGTTACATTACGCCCGAAGTAAAATTTACCGCTTGACCTCGCCAAGCAATTAAGCCCAGCGTTCCCTTGGTCGAAACAAAGTGAGACAAGAACAAAAGCAAATCTCACCCACAGACCTAAGCTGCCACCGATAGGGACAATTTCGGAGAGCACGGATCATTAACGGAAAACTACCACAAAGACGGACTACTAAAAGTCCGATACAATAATGCGTTGATGAAATCTTTTGAATGAAAAACCCGAAACACCAAGAAACAACCATCCAAAAAGAGAACTATGTACATAATATACAATATGTGCAATATGTACAAAATGCATGAGTTAATACCAGAACTCGGAGCGTCCAAGTCACCGCTGGACTCCGCCAAACAATTAAGTCCAGCGTCCCCTAAGATCGTAACTAGGCAGGCACAAGATAGGGCCAAGTGCGGTTATGGAGCACGGGAATACCAAAGCCTAACCTATGATCTATACCGCCCCCGATGGGGCTAATCTGGAAGACGTGAGTGGTGCACGGTGAATTGCTCCTATCAGAAAAGCTAACTAAAGCCCTATGTCACTGATATTAAAAATTATCCTAGTAATAAAGAACAAAGAAATAAAAGACGAAAATACATAGATTGTGCCAAAAGCAAAAGATCCTAGGAAAAATCCAATGCTACTGACACAAAATTGCCCTTACTAACCGGAGCTGGGCACACGATCCTTATTTTAATAGCGGCGTGCGGAGCTATAAACCCAAGTCAATGATGGGTACCCCTATCGCTAGGGGCCGGGCCCGACAAACAATTAAGTCCAGCGGTACGCTTTCGCTCCCCGTGCAAATCATGACTATCAAATTATGCAACCGGGTCATCCTGATAGACAGGATTGACCAATTCCTCATCCGGTTCACCTACTTCTAGAAATTCCAAATAGGGTTTCAGACGCTGCCCATTAACTTTAAACACATGATCATCCTTAGAATCTTGGACATCGACTGAACCATTTGGATATACCTGAACCACTACATAGGGACCGTCCCAACGTGACCTCAACTTCCCTGGAAACAAATGGAGACGCGAATTATAGAGCAACACTTTCTGACCAATCTTAAAGGTTTTGCGCTGGATATTCCTATCATGATACGCCTTAACCTTAGCCTTATAGATGCTAGCGTTCTCATACGCGTCATTCCGAAGCTCCTCGAGCTCACACAACTGTAACTTCCTATGCTCACCTGCCTCACGTAAACTCGAATTGACTTTCTGTATGGCCCAATAGGCCTTCTTCTCTAACTCAACTGGCAGATGGCAGGCCTTACCGTAAACAAGCCGGTAGGGTGAAGCACCCAACACGGTCTTATAAGCAGTGCGGTAGGCCCACAACGCATTGTTTAACCTGGTGGACCAATCTTTCCTCGTCACACCTACAGTCTTCTCTAAAATCCTCTTAATCTCTCTGTTAGCTAATTCGGCCTGCCCATTAGTCTGGGGGTGGTATGCAGTGGATACCTTATGAGTGATTTGAAACTCCCCCATCAATTTCCCAAATGACCGACTCGTGAAATGCGTGCCCTGATCTGAGATAATGGCGTGTGGCACGCCAAACCTCGACAAGATATTAGCCTTAAGAAACTCTAGGACGACTTTAGACTCCAAAGATTTAGTGGGAATCGCTTCCACCCACTTTGACACATAATCCACTGCTAACAGAATGTACTCGAAACCATGAGACATAGGAAATGGACCCATAAAATCGATGCCCCAGCAATCAAATACCTCTAACACAAGAATGGGCCGGAGGGGCATCTCCTGACGTGAAGACAGCTTACCAAGCCGTTGGCAACGGTCACATGACCTACAGAACGCATTCACATACTTAAACATATCGGGCCACCAGAACCCGCACTGCAAAATCTTGGCGGTGGTCTTCTTCGAAGAGAAGTGACCCCCACACGCCTCCCCATGACAAAACTCTATAATCCCCTGCTGATCAGCCTCGGGGACACATCTACGCACAATTTGGTCCGCACAGTACTTGAATAAATAAGGGTCATCGAAAATGTACTGTCGGACACTCCTTAAAAACCGCTGCTTTTCCTGGGTAGACCAATGGGAAGGAATCTGCCCGGTTACCAAGTAATTGGCAATATCAGCATACCACGGGCACTCGTTAGCAGCAAACAACTGCTCATCTGGAAAAGAGTCTCTAATGGGAAGATTCGAGGTGGGATCCTCGAACTCCAGGCGAGACAGATGATCAGCTACTACATTCTCTACCCCTTTCTTATCCTTAACAATGAGATGGAATTCTTGCAGCAACAAAATCCATCGAATAAGGCGAGCTTTCGCATCCTGTTTGGTCATTAAGTACTTCAGGGCCGCATGATCGGTGAACACCGTGATCTGCGACCCCACCAGATAGGATCGAAACTTATCTAAGGCAAACACCACCGCTAACAACTCTTTCTCGGTAGTGGTGTAATTCATCTGTGCCTCATTGAGTGTCTTGCTCGCATAGTAAACCACAAATGGGTCTTTCCCTCTCCTCTGTCCTAAAACAGCTCCGACTGCATAGTCAGATGCATCACACATTAACTCGAAGGGAAGACTCCAATCAGGAGACTGCACAATAGGCGGAGTAGTGAGACTCCGCTTCAACTTTTGGAATGCCTCCTCACACTTATCGGACCACACAAAGGGTGCGTCCTTTGCTAACAACTGACACAACGGACGGGAGATAGCACTAAAATCTTTAATGAATCGCCGGTAAAAACCAGCGTGTCCAAGAAATGAACGCACATCTCTGACAGACTTGGGAGTAGGAAGTTTACGAATTAAGTCTATCTTAGCCTTATCCACCTCAATACCCTTGGAGGACACAATGTGTCCCAACACAATCCCTTGGGTTACCATAAAGTGGCATTTTTCCCAATTCAGCACCAAGTGCTTCTCCTCACATCTCTGCAATACTTTTCCTAAATTCTCGAGGCACCCATCAAATGAGTCCCCGAAGACCGAAAAATCATCCATAAAGACCTCCACTATTCTCTCCACCATGTCACTAAAAATCCCCATCATACTCCTGGAAAAAGTACCAGGTGCATTGCACAACCCAAAGGGCATGCGACGGTAAGCATAAGTACCATACGGACACGTAAAAGTGGTCTTTTCCTGGTCTTCTAACGCAACCTCTATCTGATTGTATCCTGAATACCCATCCAGGAAACAATAAAAAGCACGACCAGCTACCCTCTCCAGAATTTGGTCAATGAAAGGGAGAGGGAAGTGATCTTTCCGGGTGCTCGCATTGAGCTTCCGGTAGTCTATGCATACTCTCCATCCCGTTGGAACTCGGGTTGGTACGGACTCACCTCGCTCATTAGTAATAACTGTCACCCCAGCCTTCTTAGGCACTACCTGAACTGGACTCACCCACTCACTGTGGGCGATTGGGTAAATGATACCCGCATCTAAGAGCTTTAAAACCTCAGCTCGAACCACCTCTTTCATGTGGGGATTCAAGCGCCGCTGAGGCTGCCTAGAAGGTTTCACACTATCCTCAAGATCAATTCGGTGTGTACACACCGTTGAGCTTATACCATGCAAATCTGCTACAGTCCAGCCAAGTGCGCCTATGTGCTCTTTCAGCAAATCAAGCAACTTCCTCTCTTGATTCTCCTCAAGGGATGAGGAGATCACTACCGGATAAGTATCACTGCCCTCTAAAAAGGCATACTTGAGTGTGTCCGGCAGAGGTTTTAACTCTGGTTTTGGCGGCTGAACTGAAGACGGAAGAACCTTGGGCGGAGGGTCGCCGAGAGGCTCAAACAATGGGTCATAAGAGACCCCACATACTTCCTCTACTGAATCCTCAACATTTAATAACTCTAACAAACTTCCCACCTCTGGAGAATCTAAAAATGACGCCTCCTCGGCGGTAAGAGCAATCTCCAGAGGATCCTTATACAAAACTGTATCTATATGCTCCTGCACGAGCGCATCAATCAAACTCACCTCTTCTACCTCCTCATCATCCTCCTCAAGAGTGTTAACATTATAGACATCCACCTCCATCATCTCCTCGCCAACAGACAACTGGACTCTGCCAGTTTTGCAATTCATGACGGCATTGGAGGTGGCTAGAAAAGGACGACCTAGGATAATGGGAGTCTTCTCTAGAACCTCAGGGTTTCGGCATGTGTCTAGAACAATAAAGTCTGCAGGAAATTGGAACTCACCTACCTGAATCATCACATCCTCCACCACACCCTTAGGTACTCTCACACTCCTATCTGCCAACTGCAGTGTGACAGGAGTAGGTCTTAGATCCCCCAAGCCTAACCTCAAGTATACTGAATAAGGGAGCAAGTTAACACTTGCTCCTAAATCCAACAATGCCTTATCGAACGTCTGGCCTGCTATATCTATGGTAATGGTGGGACACCCAGGATCCTTGCACTTGGCAGGAATTTCAGTCTGAAGGATGGAGCTCACCTGCTCGGTCAGGACCACATTATTCTGCCCCTTGTGCTTTTTCATGCAAAGGTCTTTCAATACCTTCGCGCACTGGGGGAAAGATTCAATAGCCTCCATTAGGGTGATAGGGAATTGCACTCTCTTAAAAAGCTCAATCATTTTATGGTTCATGTTTTGCTTAGGTTTCACCGCCAACCTCTGGGGAAATGGAGCTACTGGCCCAACCTGCAGTGTTGGAGTCATGGGGGCTGCAGCTGCAGGCACCACCACCTCTGGTGACTCCTCATCATCTTTAACCTCTGGCCTAGGGACATCAACAACATCAGGGGTTGCTTTTGGTGTATCAACCGGCTCCGGGGGTGGAGCTGGTTTCTGCTTTGGCTGGATGGACTTATCGATCTCCTTCCCACTCCGAAGAATGGTGACCGACTTAGCCTCCTCCTGATTCGGGTTATGAATATTGGAACCTGAAGAATTTTCTAAATAATGGGCCCCTGCTGTACTACCCTGGGCCGGAAACTTACCTTTCTCCTGCTGCAGATGACCGATCACCGCAGTGAGCTGTGACATTTGGGTTGTAAGAGCCCCAATTTGCTGTCTCGTTTCCGTCTGAAATGTCATCTGTGACTGCATCAGGGAATTGACAGTATCATCTAACTTATGGTCACGCGCGGTCATCTGTGAATACCCTGGGGGAGGACCACGAGTGGATGGTCCTGCCCCTCTACCAGCCTGTGGCTGGAAGTGAAATGGGATAACCTGGCCCTGAGGGGGCCTGGACGATTGGGCCTGTTGAAACTGCTGCGGCGGAGGTGGCCCAAAGGATTGAGCTTGGCCTCCACCTACGGGTCTGGAGTCAGACCACCCAAAATTAGGGTGATCCTTCCATCCCGCATTATACGTGGTAGAATAAGGATCCCAAGTCCTAACTGCATTGACTTCCTCCTGGGTAAAATGACTTGCCCCCTTGGCAGCAATAAACCCAGGGTAAACGGTCGCGGTGTGCCCTTTACATTCACACCACACGCACACTTCCTCAATTGATACCTCATGAACTGGTCGAGCCTGCCTCACCTCTAGCTCCTCTAATCTCTGAGCCATTTTCTCAACTTGAGCCTGGAGTCGCTGGTCACGAATGGTGACCGGGACAACACTAGACCCAGAAGGTCCGGACCGCTCAAAATCGGATGGTTCTAAAGCCCTCTGCCTATCAGCTAGGTCATCTAAGAAATCCCATGCCTGGTCTGCTGTTTTGGACAAGAAGTCGTCCCCTTTACAAGAATATTCTATATGCTGGACTGACTCAGCATTGAGACCAAGATGAAAGAACCCAATTAACTGAATTCTCTCAAAGCCATGGTGTGGCAGCCTTAGGAGCAATTCCTTGAAGCGCTCCCATGCCTTGAGAAATGACTCATCCCTCTCCTGCCTAAAACCTTGGATTTGACGCCTATAAGTCTTAGTCTTAGCCTCAGAGAAGTACTTCCTATAAAATGCATCACGCACTTGTGCCCAAGTGGTGAAAGACTGAGACTTTTGCATTCGAAACCACAGAAGCGCGCCATCTTTCAATGTCGCCTCAAAAAGCTTGAGACACGCATTCTCATATTGGGTATTAGACGCAAGGTTGCGCACCAATCCCTCGAATGTCCGCACGTGCTCATACGGATCATCACACTCTCTCCCGTGGAAACTAGGGAGACTATTCAGGACACCAGGTTTGACTGTAAAGGCATTACGTGCCTCTTGTGTCTCTTGAGGGAACACAATGGGTCCGAGAGGAGTGGTCCTCTCGGGATGCATGTGCTGTCTCAAGGACGGCTGAATAGCTACTTGCCTATCTCCCATCTCGACTGACTCTGATTCTGAAGCTGACTCTGGAACTGACTGGAAAAGTGGATTGCTGACACTAACTGACTCAAAAGGCAATTCTATATAAAAATCACTAATGGGAATAGACTCTGACTGCTGCTCAGCTGAGTCTGACTCTAAACTAGAAGATGAAGAACTAGACAACACAGGCTGACTCGACTCCAGTTCTTTTCGAACTAAACGATGTGTCGGGTCGCGATAATAAAGAGGGTCCTGTTTAAAGGACACCTTCTTCTCTCTACCTATGGTGACTCAACTAAAAGACAAAAAATACGAAAACTCACACTCTAGAACACACGTCGCCGTCCCCGGCAACGGCGCCAAAAATTGCTTTGACCTATCGGGTGTTAATAAATTTAGACCAAAAACGCGTCCCAAGCATAGGACTCTCGACCAGTGTAGCACAATAAATCCGGAAATACCGGAGTCGAACCACAGAGACGGACGGACGGTGCTTAACTTAAATGTGAAGAATTCTAGTTTAATCTGGCTCTTAGGTAGCCACCCCTTGTCAATTGATTGATGGATTGATCGCCTAAATTACTAAATTGAATTAATTAACTATGAATTTAAAGGAGAGTACAGCCGTGGGAACCCAGCGTCTGCAACTAGCCTAACCAATATTCACTCGGGACACAATTATTCAATTCACTGATTTCAGAATAAGGGAAGAGGGGGTTCCCAATAAATGCCTACCGCCTGTCACCAGCCCTCATGCGCATTTGAAATCTAATGATGCCTGGGTTTTGTTTATTAAAAAAGGATTCTCTTTCGTATCCCAAAATTGTTGGAAAAATAAATTAATTCGTACCCGAGGTGAAATATTGATTAAATTAGTCACAGGACGCCTTCGTCCCGTGGCTGCACCCTAAGGAACTACTCACACATGCTTGAAGTGACAGGAAATAAAAACCTAGATCGAAACATGATCATCTATTTTAAAAGAAACGGAAAATAAAAGAACAGATCCACGTAGAATAACTAATAACGAACAACTTTAATTAATGAAGTAAATACTCAAACGTTACCAGAATCCAAGCGATTGAAGGAAGTAGTGCAGAAAACTTAAGAACTGAGAGAAAACAAAACAACGTTAGTGAAAAAGCTGCTACGTAAAGTCTGGAATGAAAAATCTACCCTAAAACTAAGTTAAAACGGGGTATTTATATTAATCCCCTTAAAAACAATTAAAATCCTAATTATAATCGGAATTCGAACCGAGACGACCCAAAACGCCGCCGTTCCTGGCCCTCCATAAGCGCTCGGTAGCGCTACACCAGAATGGGTGTAGCGCTCGCGAATGGCTTATGGCGCCCTTTGTTGACCTGCTGACGTGGCCGTTGACCTCTTTAGCATTTGGGTAGCGCTATACCCAAAAGGGTATAGCGCTCGCGAACCTTCTGATCTGTTTGAGGACTTTGCTATCAAATTCTGAGCGCTATACCAATTTCTTGTAGCGCTCACGATTGACTACGGGTCTTTCAAAGTCAATTTCACTCCAATACTTAGTCTCCACGGCCCTTCTCGCTCTCGAGCCCCATCACGGCCTTCCGGATACTTCTCATTAGCGCCAAAACATCTCAATTCCCTGCAAATTAGGCACAAACACAAAATCCAACCACGTGCACGCATTAAATGGAAAATGAGACTTAATCGCACGTCTAACGCGCTAATTTCCCCTACTTAGGCGCTAAAATCCTATGCATTTCACGCGCCTATCACGTTGATAGTCAGAATGTCACATCCTAGATTTTCAACATAATAATAATAGCATTTCCAATAATAGTCCATCGCAATAATACATGACAATGCCCCAAAATACTTTCCATAATCCATCCGAGTTAACCAACAAGTCTAAAAGTTTACCATAACGGCACTCCGGCCCTAAATTCCAGAATTTAGTCAAAAGACGGTAAGATTAGCGATTACATGATTTCCAAAGTCAAAAGAGTTCAAATAAGTTACAATTTTTTTTTCAAAAAATATACAAAAGATGCTAGAATAACTCCTTGATGCTGGCTTTCAAAAGATATGGTGTCAAACAAGCACTCCATGCACTTCGAAATCAAGACCCTTGAGGTGTACCTGAAAATAAAAATAGGTTGAGCTACATTAGCCCAGTAAAGAAATCTTTGCTCAAACTATACGCGCATGAGGTAGACAATGCACCGAGATGAATATTGATACAAGAAAGTTTCCCACATGAACAAGAGCTAGAGAATAATACTTGACAATCAACACCGTCCATATTCACGTCATTTAATAATCTCTAAATTCTCTGTTTTCATTATATCAAGTGTTCTCGATTTCCTTTCCGGGCATTTAGGACCCCGTGCATCCGAATTCATTCCGGCATCACACCATTCGGTGGATCCGTGGCTTTCTTGTGCACTTCCGGGCATTTGGACCCCGTGCGTCCCATTTCCGGCATCACACCTTTTAGTGGATCCATGGCTTTCTTCGTTTCGTTCTATCGTTCTAAATTGTGATTTTTCGTTCCACAAGCCTCACTACCGTAAAGCATGGCAAATGACCAATCCATATCATTCATAAAACATGTCACAACATTCACGTAATAACCCAAATGCATAGACAAATGCACAAATTTCATATTCATTTAGTTTTACACTTTTATTGGTTATAACGGGAGCCAAAGGAGTAGGGACGAATAACGAATCATTGGAACGCGAGCAATCAAGTTTAGAAATGATTAGAACGTGATTGGAGAGTGTTAGAAGTGATCGGGGATCAACACAATCAAAAAGGGATCAACAAAATTCAAAACTGTTTTTCTGAGTCATAGGTACCGGTACCTCAAAAACTAGGTATCGGTACCAAACCAATCCAGAGAGCAAACAAAAATCAGGGTATCGGTACCTCAAAAACTAGGTATCGGTACCAAACCAATCCAGAGAGCAAACAAAAATCAGGGTATCGGTACCTCAAAAACTAGGTATCGGTACCAAAGGTACCGGTACCTCAAAAATGTGGTATCGGTACCACTGCCTTACAGTGGGCGATCTGCAGAAAACTCAGAAATGGGCAAAACGTCGATTCCAACCAAATGAAGCATGATTTTGGTACAATAACCAACCCATAAACATGTAGAGAGAGTAAGAATTCCCTACCTCGCTCACCAAAGCTGAAACCCAAAGGATTGAGCAAGCCCTAGAACTCCAAAGTTCAAACCGAGCAAGAAAACTCCTCCCCGAGCTAGACCAAGCGTGATACGAGCTCAATAACCCAAATAGATGAAGGATTGAAGGTTATTTGCCTCGGGTTTTGAGTGGTTGAGTGAGATTTTGGGTGTGGAGGGAGAGAGAGAGTGCCGAGAGGGAGAGAGAGAGAGAGGGAGTGAGGAGTTAAAATACTCCTCTATACACACACCCACACCTAAATATATTCACTTAAACACATTTTGCACATATACCCTCCTACAAACAATTCCATCACATTCACCCCAATCCATTTATACTCAATAAAATTCCATATCTTCCTTATTTATAATTTCGAATAAACCTCTTATTAATTTATGAAAATACGAGTCCTTACACCCTATCCTCCTTAAGGAAATTTCGTCCTCGAAATTTATAACCGTAAGTAACAAGGTATGCAACATTTAGATATGCACTAATTATAATACTAAACATCATGCAACAATGTCATAGTCACAAGTTTTAATTTCGGAAACTCACATTGGTTCAAACTTGAAATGAGTGCGGATACTTCTCCCTAACCTCATCTTCACGTTCCCAAGTCGACTCTTCCTTGCCTTGGTTACTCCACAAGACTCGCACTAACGGTATTGTCTTACCCCTCAACACTTGATCGCGTGAATCTAGGATAGGTATCGGTTCCTCCCCATATGACGCATCGGCTTCTAACTCAAGTTCGGACCACTCTAAGACATGAGATGGATCCGGTTCGTATTTCCTCAACATAGACACGTGGAACACATCGTGCACTCCCGAAAGTTTCGGTGGCAAAGCCAAGCGGTACGCCACTTCTCCAATCTTCGCGATGATGTCAAACGGCCCGATATAACGCAGTGAAAGCTTCCCTTTCTTCCCAAAATGTGATAAACCTCGACGTTTCGATAACTTAAGAAATACGTGATCCCCCTCTTCGAACGATAATGATCGGCATAATTCTTTTGTCTACTTTGCGCGGTTAACAATCTTTGGCGAATCACCTTGACTTGTTCGGTCGTCCTCTCTTGAGCTTCCAAAAGACGTTGGCGAATTGTTCTCATGCTCTCGGATGTCTCCTTAATCATATCCGGCCCTACCAACGTAGCCTCGCCCAATTCGGTCCAACACACGGGTGATCTACACGGTCTTCCATACAAAGCCTCATACGGTGCCATCTCGATACTCGATTGATAACTATTATTGTATGCAAATTCAACTAACGGCAAATGATCCTCCCAACTACCCCGAAAATCCATGACGCAAGCCCGAAGCATATCCTCCAAAATCTGAATTGTTCGCTCGGATTGACCATCGGTTTGAGGGTGATACGCAGTGCTAAACAAAAGATTGGTGCCCATAGCGGCCTGCAAACTTTGCCAAAAGCGCGTGGTAAACCTCGGATCTCGATCAGATACAATAGAAACGGGAATTCCATGAAGACGGATAATCTCTCGAATGTATAATCGGCTAAGCGTGTCAATCGAATCGGTAACTTGGATAGGTAAGAAGTGGGCGGTTTTGGTCAAACGATCCACAATCACCCATATAGCATCGTGTCCCCTCGGCGACTTCAGTAAACCCGTAACAAAATCCATGGTCACGTTCTCCCATTTCCACTCGGCCACTGGCAACGGTTGTAATTCTCCCGTGGGTCGTTGATGTTTAGCTTTCACTTGTTGGCACGTGAGACACTTAGACACGAAAATAACGACATCTCTCTTCATTCCAGACCACCAAAATTGACTACGCAAGTCGTGATACATCTTCGTTCCTCCTGGATGAACAACTAACGGAGAATGATGAAACTCTCGCAAAATTTCTTCCCGACACGAAATGGGTACGAACAACTTTCCTTGATAACGTAAGTCTCGATCGGTATGAATCATCCACCCTGCTTGAGCATTCCCACTAAGGAATTTGGTACGAAGTTCCTTTGCTTCCTCGTCGTGTTGTTGCGCTTCAATGACTCGATTCGATAAAGAAGATTGAACGGTCAAATTGCATAAGGTAACCCCATCCTGGACTTCCTCAAAGTGCAATGCGTAGAATCCCAAATCGTTCATCATTTTCCACTCGTGAATCGCTAGACTCGCAAGGTGTGTCGGTTTTCTACTCAACGCATCGGCCACCACATTCGCCTTCCCCGGATGATATTGCAAATCGAAGTCGTAATCCTCCAAGTGTTCCATCCAACGTCGTTGTCGCAAGTTAAGCTCTTTTTGGGAGAATAGGTATTTTAAACTCTTATGATCAGAAAAGACCTCGAATCTCTCACCGTACAAGTAATGACGTCAACTCTTCAATGCAAAAACGACGGCCGCAAGTTGTGCGTAGGATAATTCCACTCATGAGTTTTCAATTGCCGTGACCCATACGCTACCACTCTTCCCGATTGCATCAAAACGCACCCAAGCCCTTCTTTCGAAGCATCACAATAAACAGAGTAGCCAACTCCACGTTCGGGCACAATTAACACCGGCGCGGTAGTCAATCGTTTCTTCAACTCCTCGAAAGCCGTCTCACATGCGTCACTCCAAACAAAGCGTGTCCCTTTCCGTGTCAACCTAGTCAAAGGAGCCGCTAGACGCGAAAAGTCTTGGACGAAACGGCGATAATACCCTGCCAAACCCAAGAAACTACGAATCTCGAACACATTTTTCGGTCGCTGCCAATTCATAACGGACTCTACCTTCCCCGGATCAACGGACACTCCACCTTTCGAAACCAGATGACCCAAGAATTTGACCTCGGTTAACCAAAACTCACACTTACTAAGCTTGGCGTACAAACGGTGCTTTCTTAAAAGTTCAAGAACGATAGTGAGATGGGATTGGTGTTCCTCCTCTGAAGGTGAGTATATGAGAATGTCATCTACAAAAACAACCACGAAGCGAACGAGATAGGCACGAAAGATACGGTACATTAGGTCCATGAACGTTGTCGGTGTATTCGTCAACCCAAAAGGCATAACTACGAACTCGTAATGACCATAGCGTGTACGAAAAGCGGTTTTCGGAATATCCTCTCTCCGGACCCTTAACTGATGATAACCGGACCTCAAATCGATTTTAGAGAAACATGTCGCACCCCGAAGTTGATCAAACAAGTTGTCGATTCTAGGCATTGGATATTTTTTCTTGACAGTGACATAGTTGAGCTTACGGTAATCGATACACAAACGAAGCGAACCATCCTTCTTCTGCGCAAAAAGTGCCGGTGCTCCCCAAGGAGATGTACTCGGACGAATAAACCCCAAATTCTCCAATTCTTGCAACTGGACCTTTAATTCCCTAAGTTCGGCAGGAGCGAAACGATAAGGAGGTATGGAGATTGGTGCGGTACCGGGAAGTAGCTCGATAGTAAACTCGACTTCTCTCTCGGGAGGTAAACCGAGTAACTCTTCCGGAAATACATCCGGGAAATTGCGAACAACAAGGGGCAACTCCCCACGCGTGGAAACATCCTCATCCAAAGTCAAACTCGCCAACAACGAATAAACGGACTCCCGCTCTCGAGACCCACACAGATACGGCTCCAACGGTTCCCGACGTTCCCCAAAGAACTCAAAACAAGCACCCTCGGGTGGACAAATACGAACTCGACGCTTGAAACAATCGATGGTGGCATGAAACATAGATAACCAATCCATTCCTAGAATAAGGTCAAAACCCGACATTCCTAATACAATGAAATCAAAGGTGAAGCGATGATCATGTATGAGAAGTTTGCAATCTCGACAAATGCGATCCAAAGGTGTCCTACCCCCTAAAGGTGTCTCAACAAATAACGGTGGACTCAAACTTTCAGTTTCCAACTCCAAAGTACACACAAAGGATGCAACAATAAATGAATGAGATGCTCCAGTATCAAAGAGTACTTTAGCAAGGGAATTGAACAATAGAAATGTACCCCTCACAACCGAAGCCTCTGGAGCATGAGAAGTGACTAGAGGCGGTGGAATAGCAGAAGTGATGGCAAAAGCCCTTCCCTGGGTAGTTTGGTTCTGAACAAATCCTCCTTTGCCCCGAAGCCTGAGAAGGAGAAGAAGAACTCGCACCCCTTTCATTCTGAGAGCCTTGAACGGTAGTGGTCTGACGGAAATGTGGTTGTTGCTGCCTTTGCGTACCCCTGAATGACTGTTGGCCAAACCCATGCCCTGACCCTGGCTGCTGCACGGAAACCGACTCACCACGAGAGCCTCTCACTCTACGAGGACAATCCTTGGCTAGATGGCTAAACTCGCCACACACATAAGACTCCTTTGCCCGACAATCTGCTCGAAAATGGCCCGGCTGACCACAACGGTGACACGTAATCGCAAGCCTAGAATGAGCTCCTCGAACTCCGGAAGAAACGGTCAATGTCTTAACACTCGGTTGACTCTAAGTCGCAAAAGATGTTTCCCTTGGTTGCTTCCTCCCCGGACTCCCAAAAGTCCCCGAAGAACTAGCAGTAACGTCCAGTTGCCTCGATTCCCAAACTCCCCTATTCCTCCGTGCTTCCATCGGTATCTCAATACTCCTTGCACACTCAACAACCTCGGCGTACTTCGTCCTGCGTTGCACCATTACCATCCTCTTCACAGTGTTATGTAACCCTTTCTCGAAACGTCTGCACTTTTTCTCCTCGGTAGCCACCAACTCTGGAGCGAATCGTGACAAGGATTGGAACTTCAACGCGTATTTAGAAACGGTCATATTACCTTGCTCAAGCTTCTCAAATTGGTCCCT
The DNA here is from genome assembly GCA_018127125.1 of Rhododendron griersonianum. Taxonomy (NCBI): domain Eukaryota; kingdom Viridiplantae; phylum Streptophyta; class Magnoliopsida; order Ericales; family Ericaceae; genus Rhododendron; species Rhododendron griersonianum. The sequence continues at coordinate 24,437,922 of CM030796.1, read as the reverse complement.
CAACTGATCACGGGAAGACTCCGGAAAGTATTGGTCCTCAAAAAGTGTTTCGAACTCGGCCCATGTCATATTCTCCACATCTGGCTCATTTGCTTGAGCCGCGGTTCTAGCCGCCCTCCTCGCATCCTTCCTACTCTCCAAAACGGACTCCCATCACTCACCGGCCTCCCCAACAAGTTGAACAGCCACGATACTCACCCGTAGGTCATCTTCGGTAATCTTAAGAGCAGTGAAGTTCTTACGGATTTGCGCCAACCAGTGATCGGCCACGAGAGGGTCGCTACTTGTCCCGTCAAACGTAGGTGGATTCAGACGACAGAATTCTCTCATAGCTACTAAAGCCCGATTGTCCGCATTCTCCCTAGGAGGAGGTTGCAAAAGATTAGCGGCTGCAAGCGCCGCAACGATATCCCTAGCAAGAGGGTTCTAAACATTCCGCGCCCTCGGACCCGGTCCGGCCCCCAATTCTGCACCCCCACTTGGGTTCTCCCCATGATGACTAACCTCGTCCTCTAAATGTTATGCATGGCCACGACCACGACCTTGGCCACCCCGATTTCCAGCCCTACCTCGCCTTTCACGTAGTCTCGGAGGCATCTTACTACAAAGATTAAGAGAGAAAACTATCAACCGCAATATATATATATATATTAACTATGAGGTTCAACCCCTAACTCCCCAACACGGGTTAACAACGCTACGCCTCTCTACAATGAGGTAAATGTAATGCCACTATAGACACCCCAATCCGGACCTCGAAGGGTCTTTGATCGCCCCAATGATGAAATAAAGGAAACAAAGCCTTTGTGAGCTTGAATGAAGTATTCCTCCAGCATCCGCAGCCCAAACCAAACCATCAGCCCAGAAAAGCCCAAAAACTCAAAAGCCCAGAGAAAGCCCAAAAAGCCCTGGACTGAACCTAAAGTACCGTGCGCAACACTTCTACACCGCACGGCGTATCGAAATTTAATACGCCGCACGCAGGCATGAGGTTAACCGCACGGCATTTTGGATAAAGTTCTGACTGGCTCAGAAAGCTGTCGGCCACGCCCATTTGAGCCACAGCTGCAATACGGCTCAGTCGAAAGCACACTTCTGGCCCGCCCAGAAAATGCCTCCAACTTTTGAAATTCAAATCCAAGGCTCTTGCCTATAAATACACCCCTCCACTCAAGGAAAAAGGGCCCTTGATCACCATTATACCCTTTCTCTCTCTTCTTGCTTTCACACCCACTTTCCCATTTCCAAGCCTTGAGAATGTTGTTCTTAAAAGACATTCTCTAGGCCTTTTACTCCATTTTTCTCCTCACCATTGAAGTTAGTCCCTTACTAACTTTGAGGTCCCAACTACCCAATATACCCATCTATTACACACATCCGCACTTCTACTTTCTTTTTCCACCTTCCGACGTCCATCCTCCTTCATCAAAGCTCATTCAAGCTCCAGATCCAAGGTAAAAACCAAGTTTCCTTGGGCTAGGCTCTGTCTTGGCCCCTGAGGGGACCTTTCTGTTTTCAGGCTTAACCCTTTTGGTTGAGATCTGACCCAAAACCTCTTTTTCAAAACAAAACCAGAGTTCTATACGAAGGTGTTCTACGCCGCGCGGCTCTTTAGAGCGTCGCACGGCGTAGTATACTAATACGCACGGCATTTCGAAAGAATACTGTTTTCTTGATCAAACTGTCTGGATCACGATCGTCCGTTGTTAGGTCTCTTCTGTATACCAAAAGCTGTCTCAGAATGAGACCATTTCTACAAGCCATGTTTTAAACTCCATGGATCTTTTCAAAACAAGCAAGCGTATCAAAAATGGTTTTCCTTTCATGGTTTGAAAGAATGGTGCAGATCTGAGATGATCTTACGGCTGTGAGTTGTCTGAAACTTTAAAATAAAACCGTGCGATGTAATGGTGCACCGTGCGAAGCTTTACAAAACTATAAAAGCTTGGTATCAGGATCGGAATCACGCACGGCATATTGGTAAGCCGCGCGCTACAAGCTGATATGCCGTCTGACGGAGGGCAGTGATCCAGACAGTTCATTTCTATGTTTTCCCTGTTTATATCATTGCCATGACATCTTTATCATCTCTGTACAGCAAGCACCACTTGCACGGCAACGTGTTATTATCTATCTTGTTACCCTTTCCCCTTTATGTGTTTTTAAGGTTTTCCGAATCATATTAATCCCCCCATTTAAAATGCTTAGTAGAGACCGGTTTTCACCGGGCGAGTGGGGTGCTTTTCAACAAAACCTTCCCCGTTCGTAACCTGGCTCCCGGATCCAAAATCTCAAACAGTTTCGTTAGATCAAAAAGCCTTTTTCTTTCAAACAAAACCCCCTCGGTTTCTCGGATCCTCCATCTCAAAAATCCGGGTGGCGATTCTGTCACAAATCGCACCATCGGGTGCGGGAGCCCACAGTGGCGACTCTGCTGGGGACTTTTATTCAAAACTTCTTTTTTTAAAAAAAAAAAATACATAAAGAAGTGTTGAATAATCAAGAGGGCCAAACTTGAAAGGCATTTTACTTGGGGGACTTAATGCAATTTGGAGAACTTAACTTTTTTTTACACTTTGCACCGCACAAGCTCCGCTAGTGTGTTTCGGCTATCTTGCCCGGTTTACCGCTGACAAGCTCTCCCGAAATGCCTAGCAACCCTCGACTATGATGGGCCATCGTGCTGTTCGACCATTGTCTTGCAATACACTCGACATGGGGTAGTACATCTTGGCTCTAGTCCGGGGAACCCCTCTCAAACCAAAACCGGCCTTTGCACTTGTACATAACCATAGTACTTTCCCAACTAGGACAGGAACCCATGGCTAGGACTTATGTGATATATCCTGTCTATGTGTATTTCTTTGTACATACATATCATTCACGCATCATTTGCATCTTGCAGGCTAGAGGATTAGGCTCCCGTAGAATTCCTTAGGACTCTCCGGTCAGTCTAGGAGACTATAAATCCATGGAGGTTGCGATACCTCCGGTGTTTGCCGTGCCCGAACGGCTCCCTTGACATGGGACTAACCTTGGAGGTGTGCGTATTTGGATTCTGACGGTCACATTGCTCTGCCTCGGATAGTCAAGATAAGGAGATTGGCTCTGGTTCCGAAAACGATCGGAATTTAACCTACCTGACAGCACCTATCCGGATCGTCAGAAATCTTCTGTACAAATGCCCCAAGCGAAACTCAAGTCACGGTAGGTTCTAGGACCTAGAAGGCACGTAGGAGGTAGGACAGACACTCGGGGTGGATTTTGAGTGGTTCCCTTTTGCTTTGCTACAAGTTCAGAAACATTGGACACCTGCAGAAAGAAGAGGCTTTACCCAATTGGTTTCGTCCATCCCGAAGATTGGTTCGCGTAGATACCCTGGAAGAAACCCAACTGGTTGAGGTCCGCATAGAACAGGAAGGCCAGCCGTCATTAGCAGTTTCGCTAAGCCCAGCGATACAGGAGCCTCCGTCACTTGAAGATCTCTTACCCATGGCTGACCAAGGAAATGGGGTAGAAGAGCTTAGGCAGAACATGGCTACTATGGATGCTCAGTTTAGGCAATCCCTTGCTGGGATGGATACGCAACTCAAAGCTTCGGTTGCATCCATGAAAGGCGACATGAACATGATAATGGAAACTATGCAAGAGGTTTGCGACAAGCTTTTGGTTAAAACTGATGTACCCAAGGAAGAAACGCCATCCAAGGACACGCCAGCAATCGATCCTAATATGGCCGCCCTTATGGTTAAAATCGGGAAGTTGGAAGAATCAATGCAAGAAAGCAAGCAATTAGGAAGAGGAGAGATTGACATGAACAAATTGTGCCTGTTCCCCAACGCGAAGTTACTAGAAAAGTTTAAAGGTGTGGATTTCGCAAAGTTTGACGGTACCGGAGACCCAAAAGCTCACCTCCAAGGGTATGTTGGTTCACTCACCATGAGAGGAATCGAGAAGGAAGCCATGGCCCAACTATTCCATGAATCTCTGTCGGGGCCTGCTTTGCAATGGTTTCTTACCCTAGAGCCCTCTAAGAAAAGGACTTGGGAAGATATTGGGACGGCATTTGTAGCTTAATGCGATTTCAATGTCGATCTAAAGATGACCACAAGGGAACTAGAAAGCACCAAGATGGGTGAGAAGGAAGGCTTCGCCGACTTTGTGAAACGTTGGAGGGCTAAGGCCACTCAGATGCAAAGCAAACCAGATTTAAAGGAACAGATAAGGATCATCACCAAGAATCTGCCAAACTCTTTTGCTCCATACATGGTTCACTCCCAGGCAGCCCAGAATTTTGAAACTTTTTATGACTCAGGCCTGGCTGTAGAAGAAGCACTGCGAGACGGAACATTAGAAAGGAAGGAATCAGCAGCAAAGCCCAAAAGGGTATATTCAGGGAACAGCAATGTCCTCTACGGGAATTCCAATCAGGCTGGAACTTCATCCGCCAAACCGGTAGAGGTAAACCAAATTTCAGAAAAACCAAAGTCCCAGCAAAGAGCCTTTACCCAATTCAGTACTCCTAGATCTGCCTTGCTCAAAAAGCTCACCGAAGTAGGAGTGTTGAATCCCCTTCCGCCACCACAGAACATTCCACCCAACCTAAATCAAAACGTCTACTGCAATTTCCACCAAATGCATGGCCACACCACTGATAACTGTATTCGTCTCCGTCATGAGATTCAAAACCTCATCGACAATAAAGTCATTGATACCCCTCCTTCTGACAAACCAAACACCATGACAAATCCCTTGCCACAGCATAATACCCCATTCCATATCAACCAAATCACCCAAGACAAAAGCCAAGACTTTGATCCTACCTCTTTCATCATCCCTGATACCGAACCGAAGCCTGTCGTGGAGGTTCCCGAAGAAATCGCCCTCTGTTACCTTTGGGATTGGGGGGACTTGATTGATGATTGGAAAGAGTTTGAAGTCGCTAATTTCTAAGAAGATGTAAACCCGTTCTTTGAGCCGGAATGGGAAGTTGATTGGCAAAACATTTATGCTGACCCTCTCGATGGATTTTCCTTGAATATGATGTTCAACTTGCCGGAAATGCCTGAATGGGAGTGGAACCCAATTCTGGATGAATACCAACTCTTGACCTGGAATGATCCTCTGGATACCTTCTCCGTACCCATGTTGTTTGCAGAAGAATACCAACCACCGGCGGTGATCTACGACTGGCCTGAACCGGTTCCGTTTCGACCAGACCTCTCCTCCTACCTCCTCGATCTCATAGCCAACGACCCATACAACAACGTGGGTCTTGCTCCATACCCAGAACCGCTGGGTCCCGAAGAAGATGTGGCTAGTAATGAGTTCAACCCAATGAACTATCTGGTCGATGAAATTAAGTCAGAATCATCTGTCACCTTCCCAAAAGATGCTGATGTTGCCATGATGAACTTGTGGGAAGATGAACCAGGCGCTAAGACAAACCCGTGGGGTAATACGGAAATCATCAACATAAAGGTGGGGAACGAAGAATGGACTGTAAATAGGGCAGTAGTAGAAGCTGAGAAATGGAAGCCCGAGGACCTGTGGGAAGACTTGGTTGTCGTTGACTTGGCTGCCAATCTCCAAGACACTACCATTGGGAACAAGCGCAAGGCCCTTGCAGATTTGTGGAATGAAGAGTCCAAGTACCAACAGATTGGTCAATTAACCAGGAGTGGTCGAATATACCAACCCCATAATCTTCAAATCGGAGAATCCTCCAACCCTCCAGCTCCACTGACCAAAGAACCTTCTAACCCGTTTGTTACCCCAATCAAAGATACTTTCCAACCCTTTGCTCCACCAGTTAAAGAGCCCTCACGCCCTGAAAAAGACCCATAAAGAATGATCAAGCGCCAGCTTGAACAGACTCCAGCCAAAATGTCTGTTTGGGACGTACTTGTTCATTCCACCCGCCATCGCGAAGGATTCATCCAAGCTCTCTCTCACCTAAAAGTCCTTTCCGCCATAACACCTGACGAACTTGTGGCACTCATCAAAACCATACCCGTCAAGCATGCTATCACCTTCACTGATCGAGATTTGCCCGCTGATGGAACTGATCACAATCGGCCACTCCATATCACTCTGAAATGTCACGGAAAATGGGTACCGGTAATCCTCATTGACAATGGGTCGGCAATCAATGTCTGCCCACTTCGTGTCGCTTATTGCCTGGGATACAAAAATAGTGATTTCTCTCCATCAGAAGTCAAAGTTCGGGCATATGACAACACCCGTCGGGATGTGACTGGCACTCTCATGCTTCCTATGACCTTTGGGCCCTACCAAACCGATGTGGAGTTCCATGTGGTAAAGATTCCCGCATCCTTCAACCTACTGCTGGGTAGACCTTGGATGCATCGACCTGATATCATGGCGGTTCCTTCAACACTCCACCAGAAAGTTAGACTGGGACTAGAAACTGGAATGCTCACCATTCACGGCGATTCTGGGATTCGCGCTCCTGTGGAAGACAATGCCCCGCTTTTGGAGATACAACATGGGGAAGAGGACGTTGCTCTAGGCGGTTTCTCTCTTGACACCTCTCATTCTGTTTTCACTGTCAAGATTGATGATGACTTCGTCGTTAGTAATGTGGCCATAAAGATAATGAAGAAAATGTCCTACATGCCAGGATTGGGGCTGGGAAAGAATCTTCAGGGCCAGCACAGTTTGAAGAGCCAGGAACTTTAACCCGCATAACGGGTGTGGGGTACTGCCCTTCCGAGGGTTGGAGGAAGAAGAAAGGAGACATGCTGGAAGATTATTTTGTCAAAGAAAAGGCAAAATAGATTTATCAAGGGCAGCCGGAACCATTTTGGGACAAAGAAACCAATACCTTCCTACCAGGATTTGAGATATTCGCCAATGATGTCTGGCCTGAAAGTGATGAAGAGCCAGAAGCAATAATCAAACCAGTAAATGCGACAGATTGGGTTGAAACTCTTGCCTTGGGTAGCCTGGCGACCTTATTCGAGGAGGACAAACCATTGGGTATAGTTGTGGAAGCAGAAGTGCAGATGCTAGGGCAGGAGGCCCTCGAAGATCCAACTTCACTCATCATGGATGCCGCTGGAGATTATAAGAATTGGACTTTCATACCGAGTGCAACCAGTCATGAGTCTGAATCCGAAGCTGAATCCTTTGAGTCTTCCGAGTCTTCCGAGTCTGAGTCGGCTCCTCTTGGCCCAACTACTCAGAGTCTGTATTTTGAGTTTGAATCTACCCGTGTGTACGATGCCCTCGAGGCCTCTGCTAATGATGAAATAAATGAATCTCATTCCGCTTACTTCCCTGATTTTGAAATAAATTGTGTCGACCCCAATGATGAAGAGATCGATTTCGAAGGGGAAATCCCTGAGGAAATTCGGTCCCTAATCGAAAGGGAAGACGAAAGGCATGCTCAGCCTGTAAAAGAAGAAGTTGTTTCAATAAATTTGAGGGACGAAGGGAATCCCCGAATGGTCCAGATCGGTTCCGCGCTGTCAGAAGAAGAACGTCAGGCTCTTATGGAGTTGTTAAAAGAATTCGAAGACGTTTTTGCATGGTCGCACGCTGATATGCCCGAAATTGATCCTGAAATCGTGGAACATCGGATTCCCCTTCACCCTGACGCGAAACCAGTAAAACAAAAGCTGAGACGCATGAGGCCCGACTGGGTGCTCAAAATAAAAGAGGAAGTAACTAAACAAATCAATGCTGGGTTCTTAATGGTAACTAAATACCCTCAGTGGGTTGCTAACATCGTTCCCGTCCCAAAGAAGGATGGCAAAATCAGGGTCTGTGTGGACTTCAGGGACTTAAACAAAGCTAGCCCCAAGGATGACTTTCCTTTGCCCCACATCGACGTGCTAGTTGATAACACCGCGGGACATGCCTTACTTTCCTTCATGGACGGCTTCTCAGGATATAACCAGATTCTCATGGCCCTGGAAGACCGAGAGAAGACCACGTTCATTACCGAGTGGGGAACCTATTGCTATCGGGTCATGCCTTTCGGGCTGAAAAACGTAGGTTCCACTTATCAACGAGCTGTTATAACCTTGTTGCATGATATGATCCATAGAGAGGTGGAGGTTTACGTTGACGACATGATCGTTAAGGCAAAAGAGCGAGAAGGTCACTTACCCGCGTTGAGAAAGTTCTTCGAAAGGATAAAGAAGTACAAGATGCGCCTCAACCCTGCTAAATGTACGTTCGGAGTCACCACCGAAAAAATGCTCGGATTCATGATCACCACTCGTGGCATCGAAATTGATCCATCAAAGATTAAGGCCATTCTGGAATTGGAGCCACCACGGACAGAGAAAGACGTGAGGAGTTTCCTTGGCAAAATACAGTTCATCAGCCGGTTTATCGCAAAACTGACTTCAACATGCGAACCCATATTCCGTTTGCTCAAGAAAAGAACACCCTTTGCATGGAATGACAGATGTCAGCAAGCTTTCGAGGCCATTAAAGCCTATCTAAGGAATCCGCCAATCTTAATGCCGCCGAAACCGAGAAGACCTTTGATCCTATACTTGTCAGTCACTCCATCTTCCATGGGGTGCATGCTGGCACAGGAAGGAGACGATGGGGTTAAAAAGGCAGTCTATTACCTCAGCAAAAAGATGGTTGGGTCTGAAGAACGCTATACTCCCTTAGAAAAGACATGCTGGGCACTTGTTTGGGCTTCCCGAAAGTTAAGACATTACATGCTGGCCTATTCGGTGAGATTGATATCCCGAATGGATCCTCTGAAATACTTGTTCGAAAAGCCAGCACTCACAGGAAGGATGGCACGATGGCTATTGATGCTGGCAGAATTCGAATTAAAATACGTCAGCAGAAAGTCAGTAAAAGGAAGAGCTGTCGCTGAATTTTGGGCCGACTGCCCGGTCGAAGGAAAAGAAGATGCCGAATTTGAGTTCCCGGATGAAGGCATATTGACCATAGTTGAGGACGTGTGGCAATTATATTTCGACGGAGCAGCCAATCAGAGAGGATTCGGAATTGGTGTGCTATTGATTTCACCGGATGGGTCGCACATCCCGCTTGCATTCAAGCTCAACTTCGAAGTCACCAACAATCAAGCGGAATACGAAGCTTGCATTGTCGGCATGGAAGCAGCCATTGAAATCGGTGTAGAAAAATTGGAAGTCGTGGGAGATTCCAACCTGGTCGTTTCTCAAGCAAACGGTGATTGGAAAGTCAGGGAAGAGAAGTTAAAGCCGTACCATCAAGATCTTGAAGATCTCATTCCCCATTTTAGCAAAGTAACTTTCACCCATGTCCCGAGACTCAGGAATCAGTTCGCTGATGCCTTGGCGACATTAGCCTCCATGGTCGAAATCCTTATCGGTGTGAAGCTAAGGCCAATTATGATCGAGCAGAGGGATACCCCAGTGTACCAACATGTCATGGCCATCAACGAGCCCGAAGACGGTCACCCTTGGTTTTACGATATCTGGAGATTCGTGGAAAGAGGAGAATACCCCTCTGAAGCAAGTAAGAAGGACAGGATCGCCCTTCGGAGAATGGCAGCCAAGTACATCATTTGTGGAGGAAATCTATATCGAAGGTCTCACTATGGAACCCACAAGCTGTGTATTCATGGTGAGGAGGCCAAAAGGGTGATGGAGGAAGTCCACGAAGGAGTATGCGGTCCTCACATGAACGGCATGATGCTCGCCAAAAAGGTTTTGAGACAAGGCTACTTCTGGTCCACCATGGAGACGGAATGTGTGGAATATGTACGACGTTGCCATAAGTGCCAAATTCATGCTAACCTCACGCATGTTCCACCACATGAGTTGCAGCAAACGACCTCGCCATGGCCTTTCTCGACATGGGGTATCGATGTTATCGGAAGGATTGTGCCAGCAGCCTCTAACGGCCACAAGTTCATCCTGGTGGCTATCGATTACTTCACAAAATGGGTGGAAGCAGCCTCATATGCAACCCTGACCGCGGTTCAAGTTGCACACTTTATCAAGCAAAACGTTATTTATCAGTATGGGGTCCCACAGGCATTCGTATCCGATAATGGGGTGCATTTCAAAGGCCGAGCAAGGGAGGTCTTGGAGGAATTCCAGATCCAAGTACACAAGTCAACAACCTATTGACCGCAGACCAATGGGGCCGTGGAGGCAGCCAACAAAACAATCAAAACCATCCTGTAAAAGACCATCCAATCTGCAAGGGATTAGCATGAACGACTACCTTTGGCATTGTGGGGGTACCGCACGTCTGTGCGTACGCCAACGGGAGCAACTCCGTACTCTTTGGTTTATGGCATGGAGGCCGTACTTCCCATAGAATTAGAAGTTCCATCCCTCCGGACTATGATCGAATGCGACGTACAAGAGGCAGATTGGCTGAGTAACCGGTTTGAAGAACTTATGCTGTTTGATGAACGTCGTTTAAGGGCACTTTACCACATTCAAGGATATCAAAGGAGAATTGCACGTGCATTTAATAAGAAAGTGAAGCCCAGGGACCTGGCAGAAGGCGACATGATTCTGAAGAAGATACGAGCACCAATCTATGATCCACGAGGAAAGTTCCGACCAAAGTGGTCTGGGCCGTATATTATCAAGACTATCCTATCTGGAGGAGCTACGCAACTCATCGATCTGGACGGAAACGAATTCTCAACTCTAGTCAACCTGGATCAACTCAAGCGCTACTACCCCTAAGAGAAGCTCGCTGGGCTGAAAACTGCAAGGGCAGCCAGTTCCAGGTAAAAAATTAGAGCAAAAGGCCTGCTAGGATGAAAACCCGTAAGGGCATCTTAGGCAAAAATTAAGGCATACAATGAACGAGCTCGCTAGACCGAAAACCCGAAAGGGCGGTACTAGGCAAAAATTAGAGCGCAAAAGGAGAGTGCTAAAACCAGAGCGAACCCTATCCTTGAACTACGTCATGACCTGATTCCTTCATCAAAAGGATACGTAGGCAGTCTCACTATGAGACTCGGTCACGATCAATCAAAACAAAAATCCAAGTTGACAGAATCCAGAAAGGCAGAATCAGAGAGGGGGAGACCCTCTATAACTCACTTTATTAAGATAACTGCTTCTAATACATAAGGCTGACCATGACTTCGGAAATAAAAAGGCAATACAATAAAAGGAGGTCCACGATTTATTCGACAATCAGGGTAGTAAGATCGAGTCAGTTTTCTTGAACACCCGCCCTTGCAGCAATGTCCCTCCTGAGCCATTTCCTGTAACTCCCACGCACTGCCACAGAGGGGTAAGGATGAGCATCGGTCACCTCACGAGACCTCCAGAATCGCTGATAGTTGCAAAGAACCGAATGGCGGAAGAAAGGCATAACTACATCCACCAGGATCTCTGCAGGAACCTCCTGTCTCAAACCAAGCTAACGCTGAATCCGATAGGGGATGTAGAAGGTAAAAGCCTCCAGCCCGGGAAGAACCACCCACTGGGAACCCATATAATGCACAGTCATGGGCGGAAGATCAAGCCAAGAGCTTCTCCAGGAGATAGTCTCAGCCTGTTGACGCTTGAAGAAGGTGACCCACTCGGAAACTCGCCTGTCCGCAAATTCAAAACACCGAGAGGAAAGTAACCTAGCCCCATATGCCAAGTTGCCAGGAGGGAGAGTCAGTATGTTCACCTTGTCGCACAGCCAAATCTGCCCAAGAGAGAAAACAAGTAAGAAACCATAGAAAGCCAAGCCCAGCATTAAAGAAAATAGGAAGAGCTGAAAAGAGGAAAGATGAGGCGAAAACTAACCTGCAAGAGAAGGGGACTGCCTCCAAAAGTCTCAGTCTCTCCAGAACAAACCCTGTCTAAACCCATCAGTGTCTCAGCCAATACCATTGGAATCACATCCTTCCGAGCTCCAATCTGCACTGCAATACTGACCAATGCCGAGCTAGCACGACCAGCGGAGGGAACCAAGAAATAAGCGGCAAGCAAGCACATGCAAAGGGCGGTCATGCGCCGAGAATGGTAGGTTACGTCCGCTAGGTTGCCGAGAGGAGAGAACATCTCAATGAGGCGCATCACGTTGAGATGACCATTGCTAACCAAGTAACGAGCAACACCGTCATTCAAGCCAAGAGAGGCAGCAAGAACTTTGGACATGTTCTCGCGCACTGGAGGGACAATGACATCTCCAGAACTGAAGCCGCCGAGATAAGCGCGAAACTCCTCGATTGTAGGGCAAAGCTCCTGTCCACCAAAACGAAATACATGCACCTCCGAATCCCAGAAGACTTATGGCAGCCTTTAGGAGCTCAGGGCGAAGGCGGATGTTACGAAGGTATCTCATAGAATAGAGACCATGCGCCCGGAAGTTGAGCCAATCGACCCCTTCCATGGAAATCAACCATGGCCGAAGCGAACCAGTAAGAGAAAGAGCCATCAGGAGGAGATGAAGATTTGAGGAAGAAAGATATGGTTAATATGAGACCTAAGGCCTGAATTTATAGAAGGATAGAGGAGACAACTTCAACTTTCAAAAAAAGTCTTGGGTTCCAAAAAGTGTAGATTTTCCATAAGTCTTGCATAGGGAAAAGCTTGGTCATGCTCTAAAAGAACAAAACATACATGCATTGGCCCGGATATGATATAGGACAGGTCAAACTTTAAACCTCGTGCAATCTGTCTTGGGAAGCAGCAAATGGCGGGATGTCAGGAAAAAGGTGCCGCCCGGTGTAAATAGGTGGCGCACGGCATACCAAGACCAGGAGAAAACCATGGCATAACACGGATACGCCGTGGAATCAGAGGAAGACCCGCGCGGCGCTTTGTAGCCCTGCACGGCATATTAAGTCTGCATTTCTGCAGAATTTGACAGCAGATGTTAGAAACCATTTCGAGGCACTCGCAGGCATCACCAACCCTCAGAACATGTCTCAATGGGTATTTGGGACTTCGGGGAACCCCCACTTCGAGTCAACTCTCAAAATTTGACGTAAAGGCACCAAGAAGTCAATAAAACCCATTTCCCAAGTCATGACACGGTATCGAAATCCGTTCCAAGCTGTTTCAAGTTGGTCTTTCGGGTGCTACAGGTCATAATGACCAATGGTGACCTGGTCCAAGTTCCGTTTCACGGTCAATGTCAAAATCTGAGAATGTCACCCTCCAAAGTCAAGGTTTTCTCGCTTCCTAGGCATATTTTCAAGAAGTTTTCAGTTTCCAAATAAGAGTTTGAGTTCCGTAGTCACGTGTCAAGTATCCAGGGTCGTTATTGATGAACAAGAGTCCGCAACAGGGGTAGTTTCGTAAAGTCTTGTACAAAGGGATCAGTTTTTCAAAAAGTTATTCATTATATCTTCTTTGATTTCTATTCCAACGTCAATGAATCTTTGCCCCAACATACTGCTCATCATAAAACTCAAAGTTCGCTTCAGATTATGGCTCAAAGGACCAGTCGCATGCATTGGTTAGTGTTTCTGTTATTCAAATCTTTCTTAGACAAATGACCATAAGGGAAGTTGAATGACATAAACACTGAAAGAAATAAACTTCTCTATACATAATCTCCGAAATATCCATGAGTCGAAGTACCAAAAGGCGTGCAAGCCTCAAAATCCTATCTACTGAGGGTAAATAGGCACCCTTCCAAAAAAGAAAAAGAAAAAGCACACAGGCTCCAGTCAAAAAGCAAAATAAAAGGGAACTCTACTCTAGTCCTCATCCTCGTCGTCGTCCTCACCCTCCTCGCTGTCCTCCCCAGAGGCCTCCTCTACTGGAGAACTAGCCGCCTCCTGAGTACCAGACGCCCTAAGCACTGTACTCCCCGAGGAGTCCGAGAGGTCAACGTCCGTCGGCTCCTCAGTCTCGTCAGAGACGTCGACTGGCTCGTCCTCTGTCCCCCCAGAAAGCCGCTGCCTCTTCGACGAAGGCTCCTCCCGCGAACCTGCAGAGGAAGCCTGTGGCACCTGCATGCGCACAGACTTCCTGCGCGGCCCACGCGAAGCCCCTCCTCCAGCCTGCAATGACATAGTATTCATCATTGGCATTGTAATCATGGTATAAGCAATAGGGAATAAAAGCAAAAGGGTTCGAAAGCTTTACCATAGTCCCACCAGCGCGTGGAAGCACCTCTGGGGCACGCCCCATGGCGTACTGTCTCACCAGCTGCTCCAGGCCCATCATGGCCTCGCCCATCTCTCTCACGTACTCCGGAGTCGCCTGCACAATAGGTCAATTGTTTAGAACATACAGTGATACTAACAAGTAAGTGCAAATGGGCGAAAGAACGCAAGTTATACCTGAGCAAGGAACTCCGGAGCTGCAACCGTGGGACGCGGCACCACCACTACACCAGAAACCCCCAGGGCAGTCGTCACGTCCACGGTCCAGGAGAGTCGAGGCAAGCTGGCCTTGCTCGGACCTGCGCCGTCACCTCGACCTCCAACGCTACCCTCGCGTCCTCTGCCTCTCCCTCCTCTCCGTCCTCGTCCGCCTCTACCGCCTGCACCGCCTGACGCTCGAAGCGTCGCCTCCCGAGCAGCAGCCCGTACCCCGAAACTCGGCATCAAGTACCGAGCCCGGTACTCAGAGTAGTCCACGCCCGCCTGGAAGAGCGGCTCCAGCTCGAGGTCCGGTCGTGTGAACCGCTCAACCTCTCCCCTGGTGTACAAGCTCGTCCGCTGCACCAGAGCAGGAAGGAGACCAGGGACTCTAAAAGCATCCAACCTCAACGACTGACGTGACACCCGGTCACCCAGGTACCACTGCCAGCCGTAAGGGGACTCGAGCAGCACTCTCCCCCTCGTCACCTCCCTACTCCACACCAGGAAAGGAAGCTCGCAGCAGTCCCACACACGCCAGCGGACCTGCAACCAAAAATGAATGATATCAGCATGAGATTTGAATAAGAACTATCACACAAACGAAAGCATGCGAGATATGATCATACTCGGTCAGGACGAAGCTCGTCTAAGAAGAGGCGGTAGGCGTTCAGGTCGCCCTTCCCCTTCTTCACTCCCCGGAACTCCTTGGACCAGCGTAGGGCCCGGGGAAGCACTATGTCGCTAGGGCAGGAGGTCTCAGGAGGGTACATATCCAGTACCTCGTACGTCCACAGCTGCAGAATCAAACATCAAGGATTAGTACAGGACACGCAATAAGTGAATATAAAGACAAATGGAATGCAAGAGAAGTTCGAAATATACCTCCCAGACCCTTCAGTAACCGCCGAGGCTCTTCCCCGCTCCTCGGGAAAGAGACCCCATGAAGGCGTAGCACGCCCCCAAAGCTGCACCGCCCCAGTCAAAGCGGGCTATCTCCCCGACGTCCCTCAAGGCCGGTAGGAGCGAAAGGTGTACTCGGTTGCGCCTGTTGGGAAACAGGGACGCACCAAGTAAGTACAACAGAAAGCACCGCGCCATCTGCTCCTTCTGCACCCTGTCAGTCGGGAGCTCCTCCGTCCAAAACCCCAACAGCTGAGCGTACTGGGCGTCCTCACTCTCCGCCCTCAGCACGTACCCCAGTGTCTCCCGCTGGAGCACCGCGCTCCTCCCTGTAACAGCGTCGTAGGGGATAGGGTCACCCCCGACCCTCAAACCAGTGATCGCCGCAAAGTCCAGCGGCGTCACCGTCAGCTCGCCAAAAAGGAAGTGGAACGTGTTTGTAGTGTCCCACCACCTCTCAGCCAGTGCCCTCACCACCTGGCGGTCGTTGCTCGCCCTCGTCAGCACGCTCACAAACTCCCCGAAACCCGCCTGCCTCACTATCTCCCTCACAGTCTCAGGGAGTCTCTCCCAGAACGTCGGCACGTCGGCCGCACCACCGTAGCACAAAATGGTGATCGTCCTGTTGCAACAAGTTGATAATATTCAGTAAACAGGTATGCTATTCAAAGCGAATACAGCATTCAGATAAAGAAATGAAAGTACGACACATTGGAATTTGAAGTGCAAGTGTTCAAGGTATACCTCGTCTCGCCGCAAAGAAAGGTGCTGCTGTGGGTCCCTCAGGACCAGGGACTCGTCGTACGTGGGCCGCGCCGGCCTATAGGCGTCCAAAAGTGTAGGAACCACTACGTGCTGAAAAGGCACGTAAGACTCCGCCTCGTAAGGTCCATGCCCCTTCAGGGCCACTGTCGCCTCCTCCACAACACTCCTCCGAGGGCCTGTCCCACCTCCGGCAGCCTCCTCCTCTGCTCCCTGTGGCTCTCCAGCGGCCCCCGTCTCAAGCTCAACCTGGAGCACCCTCTCCTGAGCCTCAAGTAAGGCCGCAGCCAGTCCAGGTACCCCCCGTAAGGTCTCAACCAGGTCCTCAAGGGACGCCTCCTCGAGGTAGTCGCCTAAACCTATGGGCCGCAACGACCCTGCACCCTCGCCACTGCCAACAAACATGGCCGGCGTCTCCCTCTCCTCCACCAACTCCTCCTCAACAACGGGACCCTTCCCCAGGTCAGTCTGAGGCTCTCTCACAGGCGAGGCCTCTGTCACCACCTCCACTCCGACAAGCCCGTCACCACCGTGAGCCTCCGTGACCCTCTCCGCTGAGCCAACTGCACCCTCCGTCCGGCCTGTAGCCTCGTCCTCACCCCTGGACTCCATTACACTCGGAGTCTTCGTCTCCTGACCGTATCCAACCAACACTCCACTGCCGCCGTCACCACCACCACTACCAACCACCGCGGCAGCCGAGGCCAAAGCCTCCTCGGCCAATGCCGCCAGGGCCGAGACCCCCACGGTCTCCGGCCCCTCCCCGACTGCCGCGACACTCTCCGGAACCACCGTGGCCTGCACAACGTCGTCCCGCGGGGGGTGATCATCCCCGGGTATATCCGCGCTATCCATAATATGAGAGAGAGAGAGAGAGAGCGAGAGAACAGGGAGAGAGAGCAGTGAGAGAGAGAGAGCAGCGAGAGAGAGAGAGACAGCGAGAGAGAGAGACGATCGGGAGAGACGAGAGAGAGACGAGAGAGAGAGCAGCGAGAGAGAGCAGCGAGAGAGAGAGACAGGAGAGAGAGGAGGGAAATTCGAAACGATCGGGGCGTACTGTGTACGCGTACTGTGTACGCCCCGTATATATATGTATATCCCCTGAACCGGTTCGTCTGGACTTTAAGTGGACCGGGTTTGAAGAAAGGTGCGCCGCACGGCATACTGGATAGAAGCGCGCGGCATAACTTCTTAACTGGATGAGAATTCTCGGGTTACCACGACGCACGGCATTACCCTTGCTGCGCACGGCATACTGGGTTATTTCGACCGTTCAGATTCTGAGAGTAGTCTTCTGGCCATGGCATTCACATTCAGTCTCGTTCATGAACAGTATGAGCAATGAAAAAAAAAGCAGACAAGCGATGACAAGGAAGGGACTTTTCATTTCATCAAACCCGAGGAAATCCCCGGGATTTGCATTACATTGTTCGAAAAAAAAAAAGAGAAAGGTGGAAAATCAAAACAGAAAAAGAAATCCTACTGGCCCCCCCTTTTTTTTCTTCTTCTTCCTCAAATTCTCATGCTCAGTCGCTCCCTTCGCCGGAGCGGTCATCCGAACCATTCGGATTCCCCTCCGAGTCCTCTGCAGTCTCGTCCGAATCGCATCCCGGCGCATACTCCGGGTCATGTTTGCTATCCATCTGATCAAAGGCGAAGTCCTGAAGGTTGGACACCGCACGACGGAGAGTGCGAATCGTCGATATGAGCCTCGCGATCTGACGGTTCAATTGCTCAATCTCCTCGCGGTAAAAATCCATCTTCGCCTTTAAAGAGATCACTCGTGCAGTCAAGTCGCCGTCCGCCATGTTGAGTCTCGAAAGTAACCTTTTTCTTAGAATAGGGAGAAGGTAGAGAGACTTGGGAGAATGGTGCATAGAATGAGGCACCCCCATCCCTTTAAAAAGAGGTCCTGACCGATGAAAGGGCACGCATGTATTAATGGGCACCCTTAAACCAGCCAACTGATCTCGAAAATCGAAGAGGTGCATGGGAAAACAAACGGCCGCGTGCCCTTTCGATCGCCCGCACGGCATTTTGACTTCACAAGAATAAATGTGTTTTCTTAGAAATTGAGCACTCTAGCCACCAAAATCATCTCGGAAACCAAAGGGCTCCAGCCGTTTTGCAGCAGAAGTCCTTTGGAATAACGTGCATTAATGATAGGATTATTTGATCCTAGTCCCCCGGGACTCGCAAAATTCCCCGTCCCCCGAGGACTAGCCGTATTCACGTTTGCTCGCATTTCAAAAATTCGCCTCCCGAAGGCTCGTCTCAATTCAAGTCTCAAGTCTCAAGTCAATTTCAAAAATTCGCCTCCCGAAGGCTCGTCTCAATTCAAGTCTCAAGTCTCAAATCAATTTCAAAAATTCGCCTCCCGAAGGCTCGTCTCAATTCAAGTCTCAAGTCTCAAATCAATTTCAAAAATTCGCCTCCCGAGGGCTCGTCTCAATTCTAGTTTCAAGTCTCAAACCAAATTTCAAAAAAATTGAATTTCGCCTCCCGAAGGCTCGTCTCAATTTAATTTTTCGCATTAGCTGCTACATTTGCATCGTCCCAATTGAACTATGTTGGTCTGATCCCTACAAATGGGGTACGTAGGCAGTTCCACGAACGCGACCACCATTGTCATTTATTTGCATTTTCAAGCATTTTGTTTTTGTTTCTGTTCAAAGACTTTAGAGCAAAACGGATCGGGATGCCTATTCTTTAAGCGTCACTCGTATCAAAACAATGGTATCCGAGTTACGTTAAAGAGGGACTACTGTAGACACCCCAATCCGGACCTCGAAGGGTCTTTGATCGCCCCAATGATGAAATAAAGGAAACAAAGCCTTTGTGAGCTTGAATGAAGTATTCCTCCAGTATCCGCAGCCCAAACCAAACCATCAGCCCAGAAAAAGCCCAAAAACTCAAAAGCCCAGAGAAAGCCCAAAAAGCCCTGGACTGAACCTAAAGTACCGTGCGCAACACTTCTACACCGCACGACGTATCGAAATTTAATACGCCGCACGCAGGCATGAGGTTAACCGCACGGCATTTTGGATAAAGTTCTGACTGGCTCAGAAAGCTGTCGGCCACGCCCATTTGAGCCACAGCTGCAATACGGCTCAGCCAAAAGCACACTTCTGGCCCGCCCAGAAAATGCCTCCAACTTTTGAAATTCAAAATCCAAGGCTCTTGCCTATAAATACACCCCTCCACTCAAGAAAAAAGGGCCCTTGATCACCATTATACCCTTTCTCTCTCTTCTTGCTTTCACACCCACTTTCCCATTTCCAAGCCTTGAGAATGTTGTTCTTAAAAGACATTCTCTAGGCCTTTTACTCCATTTTTCTCCTCACCATTGAAGTTAGTCCCTTACTAACTTTGAGGTCCCAACTACCCAATATACCCATCTATTACACACATCCGCACTTCTACTTTCTTTTTCCACCTTCCGACGTCCATCCTCCTTCATCAAAGCTCATTCAAGCTCCAGATCCAAGGTAAAAACCAAGTTTCCTTGGGCTAGGCTCTGTCCTGGCCCCTGAGGGGACCTTTCTGTTTTCAGGCTTGACCCTTTTGGTTGAGATCTGACCCAAAACCTCTTTTTCAAAATAAAACCAGAGTTCTGTACGAAGGTGTTCTACGCCGCGCGGCTCTTTAGAGCGTCGCACGGCGTAGTATACTAATACGCACGGCATTTTGAAAGAATACTGTTTTCTTGATCAAACTGTCTGGATCGCGATCGTCCGTTGTTAGGTCTCTTCTGTATACCAAAAGCTGTCTCAGAATGAGACCATTTCTACAAGCCATGTTTTAAACTCCATGGATCTTTTCAAAACAAGCAAGCGTATCAAAAATGGTTTTCCCTTCATGGTTTGAAAGAATGGTGCAGATCTGAGATGATCTGACGGCTGTGAGTTGTCTGAAACTTTAAAATAAAACCGTGCGATGTAATGGTGCACCGTGCGAAGCTTTACAAAACTATAAAAGCTTGGTATCAGGATCGGAACCACGCACGGCATATTGGTAAGCCGCGCGCTACAAGCCGATATGCCGTCTGACGGAGGGCAGTGATCCAGACAGTTCATTTCTATGTTTTCCCTGTTTATATCATTGCCATGACATCTTTATCATCTCTGTACAGCAAGCACCACTTGCACGGCAACGTGTTATTATCTATCTTGTTACCCTTTCCCCTTTATGTGTTTTTAAGGTTTTCCGAATCATATTAATCCCCCCATTTAAAATGCTTAGTAGAGACCGGTTTTCACCGGGCGAGCGGGGTGCTTTTCAACAAAACCTTCCCCGTTCGTAACCTGGCTCCCGGATCCAAAATCTCAAACAGTTTCGCTAGATCAAAAAGCCTTTTTCTTTCAAACAAAACCCCCTCAGTTTCTCGGATCATCCATTTCAAAAATCCGGGTGGCGACTCTGTCACAAATCGCACCATCGGGCGCGGGAGCCCACAGCCACATAATTCCATGAATGTCAATCATACAAGCACACACGTATCATGTAAAAGATGTAATGCTTTTTGAACCCATGAGACTAAGTCCCCCCACGGTCTCGAGGTATTCTAAACCTATGCTCTGATACCAAGTTGTCACATCCTAGATTTTCAACATAATAATAATAGCATTTCCAATAATAGTCCATCACAATAATACATGACAATGCCCCAAAATACTTTCCATAATCCATCTGAGTTAACCAACAAGTCTAAAAGTTTACCATAACAGCACTCCGGCAACAAATTCCAGAATTTAGTCAAAAGACGGTAAGATTAGCGATTACATGATTTCCAAAGTCAAAAGAGTTCAAATAAGTTACAATTCCATCTTTTTCAAAAAATATACAAAAGATGCTAGAATAACTCCTTGATGCCGGCTTTCAAAAGATATGGTGTCAAACAAGCACTCCATGCACTTCGAAATCAAGACCCTTGAGGTGTACCTGAAAATAAAAATAGGTTGAGCTACATTAGCCCAGTAGAGAAATCTTTGCTCAAACTAAATGCACATGAGGTAGATGATGCACCGAGATGAATATTGATACAAGAAAGTTTCCCACATGAACAAGAGCAAGAGAATAAAACTTGACAATTAACACCATCCATATTCACGTCATTTAATAATCTCTAAATTCTCCGTTTTCATTATATCAAGTGTTCTCGATTTCCTTTCCGGGCATTTAGGACCCCGTGCATCCGAATTCATTCCGGCATCACACCATTCGGTGGATCCGTGGCTTTCTTGTGCACTTCCGGGCATTTGGACCCCGTGCGTCCCATTTCCGGCATCACACCTTTTAGTGGATTCGTGGCTTTCTTCGTTTCGTTCTATCGTTCTAAATTGTGATTTTTCGTTCCACAAGCCTCACTACCGTAAAGCATGGCAAATGACCAATCCATATCATTCATAAAACATGTCACAACATTCACGTAATAACCCAAATGCATAGACAAATGCACAAATTTCATATTCATTTAGTTTTACACTTTTATTGGTTATAACGGGAGCCAAAGGAGTAGAGACGAATAACGAATCATTGGAACGCGAGCAATCAAGTTTAGAAATGATTAGAACGTGATTGGAGAGTTTTAGAAGTGATCGGGGATCAACACAATCAAAAAGGGATCAACAAAGTTCAAAACTGTTTTTCTGAGTCATAGGTACCGGTACCTCAAAAACTAGGTATCGGTACCAAACCAATTCAGAGAGCAAACAAAAATCAGGGTACCTCAAAAACTAGGTATCGGTACCAAAGGTACCGGTACCTCAAAAATGTGGTATCGGTATCACTGCCTTACAGTGGGCGATCTGCAGAAAACTCAAAAATTTGCAAAACGTCGATTCCAACCAAATGAAGCACGATTTTGGTACCATAACCCACCCATAAACATTTAGAGAGAGTAAGAATTCCCCACCTCGCTCACCAAAGCCGAAACCCAAAGGATTGAGCAAGCCCTAGAACTCCAAAGTTCAAACCGAGCAAGAAAACTCCTCCCCGAGCTAGACCGAGCGTGATACGAACTCAATAACGCAAATAGATGAAGGATTGAAGGTTATTTGCCATGGGTTTTGAGTGGTTGAGTGGGATTTTGGGTGTGGAGGGAGAGAGAGAGAGAGAGAGTGCCGAGAGGGAGAGAGAGAGAGAGATCGGGAGAAGGAGAGAGGGAGTGAGGAGTGAAAATACTCCTCTATACACACACCCACACCTAAATATATTCACTTAAACACATTTTGCACATATACCCTCCTACAAACAATTCCATCACATTCACCCCAATCCATTTATACACAATAAAATTCCATATCTTCCTTATTTATAATTTCGAATAAACCTCTAATTAATTTCTGAAAATGCGGGTCCTTACACAGAATTTCTCGTAGAACCCTGAAAAAATTAATGCTGAACAAGAATTTTCTTGTATTTAAATTTTCATATCGAAATTTCCTA
This sequence comes from Rhododendron griersonianum, assembly GCA_018127125.1. NCBI lineage: Eukaryota > Viridiplantae > Streptophyta > Magnoliopsida > Ericales > Ericaceae > Rhododendron > Rhododendron griersonianum. Next base: position 24,415,544 of record CM030796.1, on the reverse strand, counting down.
TTTTTTTAAACTATAGGTTATTGAATAGTTTTAGTAATTCGTATTTAGATTAGAGATATAAAATAATAAGTTTGCATAAGGTTAACACAAAATCCGTTGTAGCACTTATAAACTGGATATGTTGATAATTTTCCAGGTTCGACTTCTGGTAGCGAAAATTACGTTTTCATTTTTACGGTCAACAATTTTGACGTCGAATTATTTTTGTCAACGTTAATTCAAAAGGTAAAATAAGAAAGTAGAGACAAAAAAGTTTGGGATGCATTTCATTTTTCTCGTCTTGTTAAGTCATATATCTGTAATTTGATTACTTGCAATTTTAATTTAAAAATAAATTAGGAATCAGCCACAAAATCATCGGTCACTTTTACTAAAAACGGCGATCCCTTTATATTTGGTCGAAACATGTACAAAATCAGGTTTGCTATTTTTTTTCTTTGAACTGTAATCATAACAACAAAAATTTTAATTTACGATACTATAAGAATGTTGTTAATGAGGAGAATTAATATTTCGGTTACAGCGTTGATAATAAAAATTTCACGTAGAACCATTAAAAAATTAATGCAGAACACATATTTTCTTGTATTTGAATTTTCATATTGGGATTTTCTATTTTTTCAAACTATAGGTTGTTGAAGAGTTTTCGAATTCATATTTAAATTATAGATATAAAACAATAAGTTTGTATAAGGTTAACACAAAATCCGTTGTAGCACATTTAAACAGGATATGTTGAAAATTTTCCAGGTTTGACTCCTGACAACAGAAATTATGTTTTCTTTTTTAACTTTTTCCGTTCAAAAATTTTGACATCGAATTTTTTTTTTCAATAATAATTCAAAAGGTAAAATTTGAAAGTAGTGGTAACGAAGTTTGAGATGCGTTTCGTTTTCCTCATTCTTAAAAAGTCGTATATCTGTAGTTTAATTACATTGAAATTTACATTAAAAAAAAAAGGAATCGGCCACAAAATTACCGTTCGCATTACAAAAACGGCGATCCCTTCATGTTTGGTCGAAACATGTACAAATTGAGGTTAGCTATTTTTTCTCATCGAATTAGAATCATGACAACAAAAATTTTACTATTCAAAATTGAAAGGATGTTGTTAATGCGAAGAATTGAAATTTCTGTTACAACGTTGATAATTAAAATTTCTCGTAGAACCCTGAAAAAATTAATGTAGAACACAAATTTTCTTGTATTTAAATTTTGGTATCAGTATTTTCTATTATTTTAAACTATAGGTTATTGAAGAGTTTTACGAATTCGTATTTAGAGTAGAGATATAAAATAATAAGTTTGCATAAGGTTAACACAAAATCCGTTATAGCACATATAAATTGGATATGTTGATAATTTTTCAAGTTCGACTCTTTGCAGCGGAAATAATGTTTTCTTTTTTAACTTTTTGCGGTCAACAATTTTGACTTCAAATTTTTTTGTCATTGATAATTCAAAAGGTAAAATTAGAAAGCAGAGATAAAAAAGTTTGGGATGCGTTTCGTTTTTCTCGTTCTTGGTACATCGTATATCTGTAATTTGATTACTCATAATTTTACTTTAAAAAAAATAGGAATCAGCCACAAAATCACCGGTCAATTTTAAAAAAACGACGATCCCCTTAAATTTGGTCGAAACATGTACAAAATCAGGTTTGCTATTTTTTTTCTTCGAATTGCAATCACGACAACAAAAATTTTATTTTTCAAAACAGAAAGGATGTTGTTAATGCGGAGATTTGATATTTCGATTACAGCATTGATAATAAGAATTTCACTTAGAACCAGGAAAAAATTAATGCAGAACAAAAAATTTCTTCTATTTGAATTTTTGTATTTGGATTTCCTATTTTTTCAAACTATAAGTTGTTGAAAAGTTTTAGGAATTCGTATTTAGATTATAGATATAAAACAATAAGTTTGCATAAGGTTAAAACAAAATCTGTTGTAGCACAAATAAACTGGAAATGTTGAAAAATTTCCCGGTTCGACTCCTTCCAGTGGAAATTACGTTTTCTTTTTTAATTTTTTTGTGTCAACAATTTTGACGTCGAATTTTTTTGTCAATGATAATTTAAAAGGTAAAATTTAGAAAATAGAGAAAAAGATGTTTGGGATGTGTTTCATTTTCCTCATTTAGGTAAGTTGTATATCTACAGTTTGATTACTCTTAATTGTACTTTAAAAAAATATAGCAATCAACCACAAAATCACCGGTCACATTGTAAAAACGGCGATCTCCTTATATTTGGTATAAACATGTACAAAATCAGGTTTGCTTTTTTTTTTTTTTTCAAATTGGAATCACGACAACAAATTTTTTTTTTTTAAGAAACAGAAAGGATGTTAATGCGGAGAATTGATATTTCGGTTAAAGCATTGATAATAAGAATTTCTCATAGAACCATGAAAAAATTAATGCAGAACACTGTAACGACCCTGATTTTTGGTTAGTAAAAATTTTGTTAAAAATTTGAATTTTATTTTAATTACTTGGACTTTTTTTAAAATTTCTTTTTAAATACCCAAAAATCCGTCGTTACTAAATTCTAGACTTATAAAATTAGATTTCTTCACTCCGAGCAATAGGGTCATTTTGTAAAGACAAGTGTGTTAGTATATTTTTCCTAATTATTGAAATTAAGTCTTAGATTATATTTTTCTTGACTAGAAAATCCTACTTAGCAAGCCTAGTTAGCTTCTAACCAATTCATTGAGGAAACCTAACTACCAATTGCACTTCCAACCCTAATTGAACCTTTTGAACCTTTCCAAACCCTAAAGGAACCCTTTGGACCAAAGTCATCTTTGACCTTTACCCATTGGACGATAGAAGTTAGGAAAATCTTTATCCATTGGACAATAGGCTTTTTACCTAAGATTGTAGACACCCCAATTTGGCTCAACTATTATTTCAAGTCCCACCTTGGGGACCATCCCGATGATGAATATGATATGTGGTTGTTGTGGTTGACTTCATGAAAGCCTTAGGAACTTTGTGGAACTCTTAAGGGATTAAGGAATACTTTGAAATAGGTGATAGGAGTACCAAGCAATACTTAGAGTGGATAGAAACGTGTTTTAGCCTTAGTAGCATCGTCGATCTTCAAATAAGTCTGCTTTCAGCCCATTTTTCATAAATTAAACTTCCTTATTTTTGTGGTTGGATTCCACCATCTTGTAGTACTTTCAAAACCCTCTTTATTGATATATAATAAGTCTTATACCAATTTGAAACGAGGGAGATATGAGAATTTTACCAAAACAATTCATTTTCTGACCCACTAAGGGTAAAATTGTCATATCTTTTGATTTACTAAATATATTTGATCCAAATCACTTGGGTTAGAAAGTAGACTCAACAAGCTTTCCAACGGTCCAAAGAACACGCAAAATCGAGTTCGGGAGTGTCCGGAGCGAGCCCGCAAAGTTTGGCCTTTTGCTGGAAAATCCTTTCCGCGGCCGCGAAAGCCTTTCTTCGGCCGTGAAATCATTTAGGCGGCCGGCAGATCGATGTTTTCCAGATTCTGGAATGTTCATCAGCTTTTCAATCCGTTCGCCCAAACCCTAGCAGCCACGAACCATTACTTCGGGGCTACGAATACACTTACCATAGAGGTCTTATTGCCCTAGAACTCCACTTTGATTCACGCCATTTAATTGGCCGGAGTGAGTCACCAATTGCCTATATAAAGGGCCTTAGGGTTCCAAAATAACACCCACGAAATACACATCTCTCCACTCCATGATCCGTCCCCAAACTCTACAGAAATCATCTCCTATCAATCCTCTACAAAAACCCTAACCTCCCGTGAGTAGCCGCATCCGAGAGTAAAAACCCCCAAAGAACTCACCTTGTTCTAGGGTTTTGTGAAGTTGACTACCACAATCAACCACTATTATCTACAATCAATCGCAATCCAAGCAATCAATTACTGAGGGATCAAGGTGGTGAGGCCCAACGGCCTATGGTTTGATTTAATTTCCGTCTCTCACTTTTAATTAGTTCTTTCTATTAACTGTTTGTATTCTGGTGTGAGGAAGAACATCGGCTGGGGAATCAATTCTTCGGCCGATATATAGATCCAGTGGGATTCCTCGGCCGTGACATCAATTCACCGGCCGAGGGATCTATTTGCTAGGAAATATTTGTTTTCTGTTTATTCTGATGCATACTTTCATTTATCGTACTGGCTCACCTTATCAACTGTTAAAGGCTAAAAACCAAATTATGTGTTAGAATTAAATAAAGCAAATATACATTGTATGTCGAACGATTATGGGCCAGTCTCTCGACTGGGCAAAGAGGGGTGCCTAACACCTTCCCCTTATTGTACTCTTGGCTCCCGTACCCGGAATCTCTGTCCATTTTTCCTAGTTTTAATAAACTAGGTGGCGACTCTATTTTGATGATAACCGTTATCGTGTGGCGATGTTCCTAGCCATGGGAATGTCCACGATCTTGGTTTATGAAGTGGAACCAAATAAGCATGATCAATCTGTATGGCGATGCCCCGTTTGGGAGGTGTCTACAAAGATATTTTATTAGATTTGACCAAGGTACACTTATATAGTATTATATAGGCCTTTGTACACATGTTTGAAAGATGTATATATAATATTCCAATATTATACTTTACTTTGTTATCCATTGGTCCATAAAAGTTAGGGAAAATATTACTCATTGGTCCATAGCTTAGTCTTGCCACCAAGTACTAGACAAATTAGTTTAATAGACTCACCATGAGTCATTGTACTTATATACATACATTATGCAAGTCTAGTACTTACCATCTTTATCCATTGGATAATAAAAGTTAGGAGAATCGTTGCCCATTGGACAATAGGTTAGTCTTTCTACCTAGTACAAGATCTATTCGTTTAATTAGATTCACCATGAGTCATTGTACTAGTATAGATAGATTATATAAGCATAGTACCTTCCATCCATTAACCGTTGGATAATAAATGTTAGGAGAACTTTGGTCCATTGGTCAATAAGGCCAAGTCAAGCCATAGTACTAATCTTTATTAAGTTAATTGCTTATTAGATGTGATGTGAACTTATTTACTTAAAGTATTAGATATGTATATGTCATCCTAAGATTCTAAGTCTTAGAATATAGTTTATAAGTACATATGTGGCATTTAGACTTATTCTATTAGGAATTTTGACTTAGAAATCTAGGATAAGATCACATAGTACCTTTGTCCTTTGTAGTTAGTCATCCTTATATATTCATATACTAATCAAGGGAGAGAGGGAGAGGGAGAGAGAGAGAGAGAATCCGAGAGAGAGGGAGAGGAGAGAGAGCCGGGAGAGATGGGAGGGAGAGAGAGAGAAATAGGAGAGAGAAAGGAGGTGATGTACTCTTTGGATTGTTATCTACCAAATCTAAGTTTTATATATATATATATATAGGTACTTGTACTTTTGAAAGAAGAGAGATATGGTGAATATGAGATAGATTTTAGGGTACAAAAATCTCTTACAACCTTACACCTCAATCTCTTACTCTACCTAAGTCAAACCCCAACCATTGTCCTTCCATGCTTAGGTGTACATTGGACTAAGAGGGGAGAGAGAGAGAGAGAGAGAGAGAGAGAGAGAGAGAGAGAGAGAGAGATAGGCCGGATGGAGAGGGAGAGAGAGGGAGTGATGTGTGCACTTGTACTCTTCCAAACCTAGTCATGGTCCTTGGCCAATCTTCCCACATCATCTTGTACCACAAAATCTAGGGTTTTCTTACTCTTTCATATCTAAGGACAACCATATCTAAATTTCTTACTCTTTCAAGTACTAGACAAGACTAGAAACCCTTTAGAAAATTACTAAATCTTGTACAAAGCTTCCAATATCTTGCCAAATCAAATCTAAAGTACCAATTCTAGCCAAGCAAACCTTTGTCCATTGGGCAATAAATGCTAAGGAAAACCTTATCCCTTGGGTAATAAAAGTTAGTCAAGATCTTTGGCCATCATCCTACCTCATCCAAGTACCATCAAATCTAGTCATACTATTAACCATTGGACAACAAATGTTAGGGGAAAATTTACCCCTTGGACAATAGCACCCATTCCTTCCCATTTCAACTCACACCTTCATTCTACAACTTCTCTCTCTAGAAAGCTTAGCATTCTCTCTTGTTTTTGGTGTTCTTGCTTGTGTTCTTTCCAAGTTCTTCAAGAAACTCATCCAAGGCCGCCACTAAACCGCCACTCCACCACCCTATCGATCCAAAAGTTTTAGTAGTGTTAGTCAAGATCTAGTTTCGAGAGAAACCTTTCTCTTTCGAAGCTACCAAAAGCCATCCTTAAGAAGTTACTCCGTCCGACCACCGACGTACCATCTTTCCTCTGTAGTCATCACTACCGCCAAGAAGAACGGTAGACTTTTCCTATGACCTCTAACTCTAAGTATAACGTAGATTAATCTCTACTCATTTCCCTAAGTATAGATAATTGTATGATCATGTAGATTCTCTATATCGATAAGTATACGTAGAATTTCAATAAACGTATGTTGTTTTGAACTTTGAAAAGGAAGAATGAATTTTGAAAGATAATGTTCGTAACTTAACTTTAAGTATTCGTATTTTGATCCTAGAATGATTATGAGCATGTTTATGTGAATACTTGTCTACTTGTTGCTGATAAAGCATAAGTGGTTTACCACTCCAAAGGTGTCCGTCCATGTGGCACTATGCTTTACCTTATATGATTAAATGTTGAGCATGATGATGTGATAAAGTGAGCAAGCCATTTAATATAGAGTTGAATGATCTTGCTAGTTTAGTTTCAAGATTTCTATGATTACATGAAAAGTCCTGCCGCGGAGTCTATGCATGATGACAAGACACAAAAATCAAGAAAAGTTAGAAACATGACACCTACGGTGTGTTAAAGACAAGGTGTGTTTTTGAAAACCACAATGTGGCCGGACTTGCCCATTGTGTGGTGTGTGTGCGTGCGTAAAATATTTTTGAAACTACATAATGACCAAGAATGGGAGTCATTATGGGAGTATGGTGTGTTTTGTGTGCCAATGGGAACCCGGCGCGGCGGAACCATTGTGAGGATACTCGAGAACCCGGCGCGGTGGAATTGAGGTTGGGTGTGTGCCAATGGGAACCCGGCGCAGCGGAACCATTGTGAGGATACTCGGGAACCCGATGCGGTGGAACCGAGGTTGGGTGTGTTTTAAACCTCATGTGGCCGAACGTGGCAGCTCATTGTGTGGATAGATTTTGAAAGCAGCAATGTGGCCGGGCTTGGTAGCCCATTGTTGTAGACACCTCCCAAACGGGGCATCGCCATACAGATTGATCACGCTTGTTTGGTTCCACTTCATAAACCAAGATCGTGGACATTCCCATGGCTAGGAACATTGCCACACGATAACGGTTATCATCAAAATAGAGTCGCCACCTAGTTTATTAAAACTAGGAAAAATGGACAGAGATTCCGGGTACGGAAGCCAAGAGTACAATAAGGGGAAGGTGTTAGGCACCCCTCTTTGCCCAGTCGTGAGACTGGCCCATAATCGTTCGACATACAATGTATATTTGCTTTATTTAATTCTTACACATAATCTGGTTTTTAGCCTTTAACAGTTGATAAGGTGAGCCAGTACGATAAATGAAAGCATGCATCAGAATAAACAGAAAACAAATATGTCCCAGCAAATAGATCCCTCGGCCGGTGAATTGATGTCACGGCCGAGGAATCCCACTGGATCTATATATCGGCCGAAGGATTGATTCCCCAGCCGATGTTATTCCTCACACCAGAATACAAACAGTTAATAGGAAGAACTAATTAAAAGCGAGAGACGGAAATTAAATCAAACCATAGGCCGTTGGGCCTCACCACCTTGATCCCTCAGTAATTGATTGCTTCGATTGCGATTGATTGTAGATAGCAGTGGTTGATTGTGGTAGTCAACTTCACAAGACCCTAGAACAAAGTGAGTTCTTTGGGGGTTTTTACTCTCGGATGCGGCTACTCACGGGAGGTTAGGGCTTTTGTAGAGGATTGATAGAAGATGATTTCTGTAGAGTTTGGGGAAGAATCATGGAGTGGAGAGATGTGTATTTCGTGGTCGTTATTTCGGAACCCTAAGGCCTTTTATATAGGCAATTGGTGACTCACTCCGGCCAATCAAATGGCATGAATCAAAGTGGAGTTCTAGGGCAATAAGACCTCTATGGTAAGTGTATTCGTAGCCCCAAAGTAATGGTTCGTGGCTACTAAGGTTTGGGCGAACGGATTGAAAAGCTGCTGAACATTCCAGAATCTGGAAAACATCGGTCTACCGGCCGCCCAAAGGATTTCATGGCCGAAGAAAGGATTTCGCGGCCGCGAAAAGGATTTTCCAACAAAAAGCCAAACTTTGCGGGCTCGCTCCGGACACTCCCGAACTCGGTTTTGCGGGTTCTTTGGACCGTTGGAAAGCTTGTTGAGTCTACTTTCTAACCCAAGTGGTTTGGATCAAATATATTTAGTACATCAAAAGATATGACGATTTTACCCTTAGTGGGTCAGAAAATGGATTGTTTTGGTAAAATTCTCGTATCTCCCTCGTTTCAAATTGGTTTAAGGCTTATTATATATCAATAAAGAGGGTTTTGAAAGTACTACAAGATGGTGGAATCCAACCACCAAAATAAGGAACTTTAGTTTATGAAAAATGGGCTGAAAGAAGACTTAATTGAAGATCGACGATGCTACTAAGGCTAAAACACGTTTCTATCCACTCTAAGTATTGCTTGGTACTCCTATCACCTATTTCAAAGTGTTCCTTAATCCCTTAAGAGTTCCACAAAGTTCCTAAGGCTTTCATGAAGTCAACCACAACAACCACATATCATATTCATCGGGATGGTCCCCAAGGTGGGACTTGAAATAATCGTTGAGCCAAATTGGGGTGTCTACAGATGCCCCTCTTTGACTGAACTTGGATAGACCGCAAGGCGTATTCAAGTAAAAGTCAAAGCTGTAAAAAAGTAACTCAATTTGGTCCAACCACTATTCCAAGGGTTTTTGAAAAAGGTTTTAGTTATGGTCGGGCCAGGAGGCTGCCTACGTATTCCACAGGGGAAATTCAGACCAATCGTAGTTCGGGACAACCAAAAACAAAAGCGCAGAGCTTTAGAGGAGGAATTTGCCATTGGGCCATACCAAGCCTTCGAGCGATGTACCTGAGCTATGCCAGGATTTTGGCGGAGAGTAGTTGAAGGAGCACTAAGCTGCCGGGGAAATTCTTGCGGAGAGAATCTTCAGTATTTTGGGGTAGATCAATACACAGCAGGTGAGTCGTTTGCTTTTCAAGATCATCCTTACTTTGACTGAGGGGAGCTCAGTAGAGTAGCATATCCTTGCGAATGAGCTTGATGGAGTAGATGTAATTGGGTGGAATCCAACTATCTTCTGGAGACAATCGGACGCCGGTTCTGAGATGGGGGGGCACAAGGCCAGTAACTGGAGCACGAAGCGTTTTGGATGGGAGAACTGAGGCACGGAACCGGTTGCAATCATGAGGCGAGAGCCTGAGGAGTCGGAGCTTTGAGCTTGACGATCGTAGAACCGGTATCAATCATAAGGCAAGAGTCTGAGGAGTCGGAGCTTGGGGCTTGAAGTGATAGTTACGAGGAGTAGAGCCGGTTGTAACCTGTTTCAAATGCAAACACAGGGTATATTTGATAGCAAAATGCACTCAACTAGTGAATCCTATGAGTGTAGCACCAGGTTTCATTCAAGGGAATGTTCAGGCAAAATAAATCTAGTGACTCACAAATATCATCATAATGCATCAAGAGATACAACGCCATGAGGCGTACAAGACGAAAGACGTAATTTTGATATATGTGCACTCTATTTGGAATTTAGAATGTAACACTCATTATGCTTCGAATCGTTGGACATGTGATTAGCTTACGTCAAGTGACATGCAACAAAGACATCAACCACTGCAAGCCACATTATTCAAGACAATGGTGTAAGAGGTATGTGCACATTATTTTGTTAATAGAATGCTTAGAGTAAAATAGGTCATACCACAATTAAAGGATGCCAAAGGGCAAAATATGTCAAGAGACATAGTACACCACAATACCACATCATTTAGGGGCCAAGAGGCGCAACATGTCGAGAGACATAACATATCAATAGATGCAAGGCCATGAGGCATACAGGTCAAGAGACTCAGGCGTCAAGGGACACAACACCGAGAGATGTATAAGTCAAGAGACCTAATACATCGAGAGATGTAATGCCAAGAGGGATAGTGGTCGAGAGACCTAATACATCGAGAGAAGCAATGCCAAGAGGTATAGTGGTCGAGAGACCTAATTTATGAAGAGATAGCGCCTATTTTTTCCTTTAGCCAAGAGGCGTCATACCAACAAATAGTCAAACATATTCATAATGCAAGCAACATGTAGTAGTGAAGACAAAAATCAAGTATTAGATCAAGAGACCAATGCAAGACCAAATAACCACAACAGCCACAAAGACATGAAAGCGAATCAAATGCGCGGGCCAAAGAGGCCTAGGAAAATGTCTAGATAAGACTAAACAGTGAGATGCTCATGTAGACAAATCAACTGTACGGGCCAAGAGGCCAATGCAACTGTCTAAACTACACATCAAGCAACCATGTGATTGTGGTGATATGCAAGCAAGTGTTTTGGGACATCTCAACTTTCGCGTACTCAAGCTAGTGCTTCTCCTACACCATAAGATGGCAACAAACTCTATACTAGCCAAATGGCTATGACAAAGAAGACGATGAGAACCAAGAGGCTTGAAAGATTACAACACTCTAGCAACGCTGCTAACACACTGTATGGCCTAGGGACCTTCTAGCTACACTCCTCATGAAATGGGAAACCCGTATTATCTCCGTGAAAATTTACAAATAAGTACTTGTGCTTGTATTGCTATGTCAAAAATGCTTAGGATAAAATCAATTTTGAAAATTTCTCCTTGAGGATTTCAAAACCACGTCATTTTACCTACATGATTCACATTCAAAACCACTCAGTCGTCAAGAGACGCAAAACTGTTCCACGAACCCATGACCCTAGCTAGTTTATTGCTTCAGGGTGAATTGACTACTTTGAGTTGGATTAATAAGTGACCACCGCGTGGCTCATGAGAGATTGTGCGCTTCTAAAAGGGGGATGTAGTTGTGCCCCTTTGCTTCACACCACTTTTCCTTCCACATTGGTTATGCCCCTAGTATCTAGGACTTTGTTGCTAAGTCGCGTTCTTCAATCCGAGAGGACTTTATTATGGACCATATTGTAGGTTAGGGTGTTGGCTTAAGAAAGGAAGGGATATAACAGCTCAAACCTACTTTCTACTCATGCTTGGGTTCTAAAAGCTAGCAGCCATCTAATCGCTCTATTTTGTATGAGAGGGAGATGTTTCTTCAAAATGCCCCCTGTTTTTGGATTGGAAGGGATGATGTTTTTCTTCTTTCAAAACCCCCTTGTGTGATGGGATGCTTACTTTTCGTTTTGTAGTCATCTCTCATTGCATTCTTATCTACCCCAGTGTGGGGGATGGCTGTCTAGCAGGCTTTATTTGAAAGAAACTATCCAAAGGCTCAATGTGGCTAGCAAGGGATAAGTGTTTGGATAGAGAAATGATGGCCTTTCTTCATTTTGAATCACGCAACAGAGCAACTAGAATCCTAACCAAGAGATTAAGAGGCTTTGATGTTTTACCAAGTGGTTCTTCAAAATCGAGGACAAGTCTTGAGACTCAAAGTGGGTGCACGGAGTCATGGCTAAATTTTCATTTTATTTTTATGCTCTAACTTTTGCCTAGACCGCCCTTGAGGGTTTTCCAATCTAGCAAGCTCATTTTTTTTTCCTTTCCTTTTATTTTCTAACTTCCACAGCTTGCTCCTCTTACAAGTGGCTCCATGAAAGTGCACAAGTGTTTTCAACTCCCCCTCAACTCAACAGAAATGACATGGGTCACAGTTCGTTTTGAAAACTCTTTTGGTGATTTTGATAACTCAAGTGATCATGAAGTGTTTCAAGCGATATCATGAGATTACTTTGAAATCCTTGAGGATTGTTTTCAACACTTAATGTTATCATGAGTATTATGTGGCAGCAAATTAGCACAAGAGAAAATATTTTCAAAAATGTGGCCGACCCTAAGGTGCCTACGTATCTCTAAAGAGAATCAGGCCATTCGTAGTTCAGGTTTAAGGAGATCCATATTCCGGGAGAGATTCACATTTCATGCTGAGTGCAAAGAGTTGATCCAAAATCAAGATGAACAAAATGACTTTAATTTCAAGAGAAAATAAACTCAAGACTCAAACTCCTAAAGGAGAACAAATTCGAGATTCAAATCCTAAAAAGAAGCAAATAAGGGTCAAAAGAAAGACCCACAAATTGACTCAAAACATATGACAGAATTTGGCCGCCGCTTCTCAATCATCTAGCTTGGTTGGATCAACTATCCCTTGATCGATGAGATCTTGGACTGCATTCTTGAGAGCCCCACATTGTTCAATGGAATGACCAGTCACTTGGTGATACTTGCAATACTCCCCATTCTTCTGTGCAAGATTACTATGAAATTTTGGATGCAATGATTTCAGATCGCCTGTTGCTTCTAAGATGTGGAATACATCTTCTAACTTCATTCCAAGAGGAACAAATTCCCTCTTATGCTTGTGATGGGATCTCACCATATTAATACCACTATCAGTGTTGGTATTTGTGCTTGTCTCTACCTTGTGGCTGACTTCTCCATTGTCGAGTAATCCTTGATTAAGGCCATCTTCAACTTGCAATCTAGTAGCATAGAGGCACTTAAAAGTAGAAATTGCTTGGGAATACATGTGCCTCAGGAACTGCGGTTGTAAATTTCTTACCACCATTCTGATTTGGTCTTCTTCTGAGGGAAGAGTTTTCATCTGTGCGGCTTTCTTTCTCCACCTAGTAAGAAAATTGGCAAAGCTCTCCTTTGGCTTTTGTTTGAGCATCTCCAAATCTTGAGTGGTTACCTCAATCTGGACATTGCAGGCATATTGATTGATGAAAGCATTGGCAATTTCTTGCCACCCGTTGTTTTTTGTGAAGTCCAGAGTGAGAAACCAGTCGAGAGCACTGCCTGTGAGAGTCCTTTGAAAAAGTTGGGCAATGAGTTCATCATTCAGGCCCATGGATTTCAGGGTGTTGATGATATGGCGGACATGGCTGGTGGGATTGCCGGTGCCATTGAACTTCTCAATATCGGGCATCTTAAACTTCTCTGGTAGTTTGGCATTTGGAAAAAGGCAGAGTCCATCAAAATCAAGGATTTGATCTCCTTTTGAGCGAGCCAAGGCAGCTTTGATGTCCTTAACTTGTTGGGCAAGCTCATGGTTTTCCATTATGATCACGACGCTATCAACCTCTGGAGGAAAGGGCTTCTGAGAGATTGGTGGCCACAACTGTCACAGCTAAGTCCAAAAGCAAATCTAAAAGAAGCAAAAGTTCAATTACGTTTATGTTGAGACATCCCAAATCAAGTGATTGTGCAGTGCACCAACGCCTATTGCCCCCTAGAATGTAAGCTGCCCCTAATATGATGACCCATTTACCATGTATGCAACCAAGTGGTTGAACAACATATTAGTACTATGAAGTGATGTGATCAGGTAATAATGCAATACAACAAGCAATCATGCGACAATTATACAATCAAGTGATCATATATACAATGTACCATGCAAGATAAAAGATTGATGAAATCCCCACATTTTCTTTTTCCTTTTTTAAGATCCTAGGAAAAAACAAAGAAAGAACGAAATTTATGAAAACCTAAAGAATAAGGAAATATATATTTTTTTTGTTCTTTTGACAAGATTCTAGCAAAGATTGAAAGAGAGAGAAATAAAAAAAAGATTCTTTTTTTTTTTTGAAAGAATCCTAGCAAGAAATAAATAAATAAAACCTAGAGATAAAAGAAGACTTTTGTTTTTTTGTTTTCTTTTGTTTTGTTTTTTTTTTCGAAACTCCTAACAGAATAAAACTATGACAACCTTTCACAAGTCAAAACTTATCTCAAAGAGAGACAGAGTTATGCAAGGACTATTCTTTATCTCAAGAGAGATAGACTTCATCACAAACTCTTGATAAGATGAGCATGAATTCATCTTCTACAGCAATTAAAACTCTAAAGAGTACTAATTATTGAATCAAACAAGAGTTTTGGATATAATGCAACACATAGTCCTAACCTGCTTGGGTTTTCCTGTCCTAGTTTGGAAAGAGTTCTATGGCTTTCTACAATATGTAAGGTTTTGGTAGTCTCAGGGTGCTCCGTTGTCAAAGGGCACCAATCCTCTCACCAGCCCATCATAGGCGGTGATTGGGTGATTCCCTTTTTGATATACCACTAGGTACGAGTGACTGTGGAGTTTGCTGGAACCCCCAACATAGCCCGTGTCATGCCGAGATATCAGGTGAACTCAACGGGTTGCCCGCTCGATGCATATGAAAAAGAATTAAATAAAGCAAATATTAATTCCATGTTGAACTTTCTGGTTATGGCTCTCAAGTCCCCAGCAGAGTCGCCAAAAACTGTAAACACCTCCCAAACGGGGCATCGCCATACAGATTGATCACGATTGTTTGGTTCCACTTCATAAACCAAGATCGCGGACATTCCCATGGCTAGGAACATCGCTACACGATAACGGTTATCATCAAAATAGAGTTGCCACCGAGTTTATTAAAACTAGGAAAAATGGACAAAGATTCCGGGTACGGGAGCCAAGAGTACAATAAGGGGAAGGTGTTAGGCACCCCTCTTTGCCCAGTCGTGAGACTGGCCCATAATCGCTCGACATACAATGTATATTTGCTTTATTTAATTCTAACACATAATCTGGTTTTTAGCCTTTAACAGTTGATAAGGTGAGCCAGTACGATAAATGAAAGCATGCATCAGAATAAACAGAAAACAAATATGTCCCAGCAAATAGATCCCTCGGCCGATGAATTGATATCACGGCCGAGGAATCCCACTGGATCTATATATCGGCCGAAGGATTGATTCCCCAGCCGATGTTCTTCCTCACACCAGAATACAAATAGTTAATAGAAAGAACTAATTAAAAGCGAGAGACGGAAATTAAATCAAACCATATGCCGTTGGGCCTCACCACCTTGATCCCTCAGTAATTGATTGCTTGGATTGCGATTGATTGTAGATAGCAGTGGTTGATTGTGGTAGTCAACTTCATAAAACCCTAGAACAAAGTGAGTTCTTTGGGGGTTTTTACTCTCGGATGCGGCTACTCACGGGAGGTTAGGGCTTTTGTAGAGGATTGATAGGAGATGATTTTTGTAGAGTTTGGGGGCGGATCATGGAGTGGAGAGATGTGTATTTCGTGGTCGTTATTTCGGAACCCTAAGGCCCTTTATATAGGCAATTGGTGACTCACTCCGGCCAATCAAATGGCGTGAATCAAAGTGGAGTTCTAGGGCAATAAGACCTTTATGGTAAGTGTATTCGTAGCCCCGAAGTAATGGTTCGTGGCTGCTAGGGTTTGGGCGAATGGATTGAAAAGCTGCTGAACATTCCAGAATCTGGAAAACATTGGTCTGCCGGCCGCCTAAAGGATTTCACGGCCGAAGAAAGGATTTCGCGGTCGCGAAAAGGATTTTCCTGCAAAAAGCCAAACTTTGCGGGCTCGCTCCGGACACTCCCGAACTTGATTTTGCGGGTTCTTTGGACCGTTGGAAAGCTTGTTGAGTCTACTTTCTAACCCAAGTAGTTTGGATCAAATATATTTAGTTCATCAAAAGATATGACAATTTTACCCTTATTGGGTCAGAAAATGGATTGTTTTGGTAAAATTCTCGTATCTCCCTCGTTTCAAATTGGTTTAAGGCTTATTATATATCAATAAAGAGGGTTTTGAAATTACTACTAGGTGGTGGAATCCAACCACCAAAATAAGGAACTTTAGTTTATGAAAAATGGGCTGAAAGCAGACTTAATTGAAGATCGACGATGCTACTAAGGCTAAAACACGTTTCTATCCACTCTAAGTATTGCTTGGTACTCCTATCACCTATTTCAAAGTGTTCCTTAATCCCTTAAGAGTTCCACAAAGTTCCTAAGGCTTTCATGAAGTCAACCACAACAACCACATATCATATTCATCATCGGGATGGTCCCCAAGGTGGGACTTGAAATAATCGTTGAGCCAAATTGGAGTGTCTACAATTGTGTGTGTGTCACCAATGACGCCGGACGTGGTAGCTTCATTGGTAACATTTTTTTTTCTATACACTCAATAGGGACCTGGCGTGAAAGCCCTTGTGTGGATTTTGAAAACCGCAATGTGGCCGGACTTGCCCATTGTGTGATTTATGTGTGTGTGCCAATGGGAACCCGGCGCGGCAGAACCATTGTGAGGATACTCGGGAACCCAGCGCGGCGGAACTGAGGTTGGGTGTGTTAAAAAAAATGTGATTTTTGAAATGATTTTGTGTAAAAGAAAGATTTATGACATTGGATAAAATATTTTTGAAACTACATTGTGGCCGTTTGCCCAATGGGAGTTGTGTGTGTGTGTGTGTGTGCCAATGAGAACCCGGCGCGGCGGAATCGAGGTTGGGTGTGTTCCAATGGAAATCCGAGGTGGCAGAACCATTGTGAGGCTGTGTGTTTTAAAAACCTCAATGTGGCCGGACTTGCCCATTGTGTGGTGTGCGTGTGTAAAGGAAACGATTTTTGAAATGTTGAATTGGTGAATAAAAGGTAAAATGGTGACACGGTCTACGATGAGTCGCGTAGGAGAAACACAGAAAGGCATGACACCAACGTTAGAAAGATAGTGAATGTGGATGCGTAATTGCTAGCTACGTTATTGAATGAGCATGTGTAATTGTTTATATGCACGGACACTTACACTAGCCGAGAAATGATTATGCATGTGTTGTTATTATTTGGATATATGTGTGCTATGTGACTTGCTATGTGTAAGTTAAGGGTTTGTGGGTATAGGATTATTCTCCTGAGCTCTTGTGGCTCATGGTGTTACCTTTGGTGACCCTGACATATTATATCGGTGGCGACGCTGGTATAATGTGTCAGACTTTGTAGATGATCAAGATGAACAGTACACCTTGGAGGCTTTTGGAGCTAGCTAGGATGAAGGAGCAGGCGGAACTGTAGTTAGGAACCCTAGAACCCCTTCATTGTGTAAATATTGAACTCTTGTGGGAGTTTTGTTGTAATAACGAGCCAGACTCCATTTGATTTTATCAATAAAATGTTTATTTAACGTACCCGAAAATGGGGGCGTTACAAACACAAATTTTCTTGTCTTTGAATTTTCGTATTAGGATTTCCTATTTTTTTAAACTATAGGTTGTTGAAGAGTTTTTCAAATTCATATTTAAATTATAGATGTAAGACAATAAGTTTGCATAAAGTTAACACAAAATCTGTTGTAGCACATACAAACTGGATATGTTTAAAATTTACAAGGTTTCCACTCCTAGAGCGGAAATTTAGTTTTCTTTTTTAACTTTTTGCGGTCAACAATTATGACGTCGAATTTTTTTGTCAATTACAATTCAAAAGGTAAATTAGAAAGTAGAGATAAAGACGTTTGGGATGCGTTTCGTTTTCCTCGTTCTCGGTAAGTCGTATATCTGTAGTTTAATTACTGGTAATTTTACTTTAAAAAAAATTCAGAATCAGCCGCAAAATCACCGGTCACATTGTAAAAATGGCGATCCCTTCATATTTGGTTGAAACATGTAAAGAATAAGGTTTTCTTTTTTTTTTTCTTTGAAGTGGAATCACGACAGCAAAAATTTTACTTTTCAAAACAGAAAGGATGTTGTTAATGCGGAGAATTGATGTGTCGGTTATAGCGTTGATAATAACAATTTCTTGAGAACCATGAAAAAATTAATGCGGAACACATTTTCTTGTATTTGAATTTTCGTATCGGGATTTCCTATTATTTCGAACTATAGGTTATTGAAAATTTTCTCAAATTCGTATTTAGATTAGGGGTATAAAACAATAAGTTTGCATAACATTAACACAAAATACGTGGTAGCACATATAAACTGGATATCTTTAAAATTTTCAAGGTTTGACTCCTGGCAGGGGAAATTATATTTTCTTTTTTAACTTTTTGCATTCAACATTTTTTACATTGAATTTTTTTTCCAATAATAATTCAAAAGGTGAAATTAGAAAGTAGAGATAAAGAAGTTTGAGATGCCGAATTTGTTTTCTCAATAATAATTCAAAAGGTAAAATTAGAAAGTAGTGACAAAGAAGTTTGAGATGCGTTTCGTTTTCCTCGTTCTTAATAAGTCGTATATCTGTAGTTTAATTACTGGTAATTTTACATTAAAAAAATGGCATCAACCACAAAATCACTGGTCACATTACAAAAACGGCGATCCCTTCATATTTGGTCGAAACATGTACAAAATTAGGTTTGCTATTTTTTCTCTTCGAATTGGAATCACAACAAAAATTTTATTTTTCGAAACTGAAAGGATGTTGTTATTGCTGAGAATTGATATTTCGGTTACAATGTTGATAATAAAAATTTCACGTAGAACCACGAAAAAATTAATGCAGAATAAAATATTTCTTGCTTTTGAATTTTCGTATTGCGATTTCCTATTTTTTCAAACTATCTGTTGTTGAAGAGTTTTTCGAATTCGTATTTAGATTATAGATATAAAACAATAAGTTTGCACAAGGTTAACTCATAATCCATTGTAGCACATATAAACTAGAAATGTTGAAAATTTTCCAAGTTCGACTCCTAGCAGCGGAAATTATATTTTCTTTTTTAATTTTTTGCGGTCAACAATTTTGACGTCGAATTTTTTTTCGTCAATAATAATTTAGAAGGCAAAATTAGAAACTAGAGATAAAGAAGTTTGAGATGCGTTTCGTTTTCCTCGTTCTTGGTAAGTTGTATATCCGTAGTTTGATTACTGGAAATTTTACACTAAAAAAAAATAGAAATCGGCAACAAAATCACCGGTCACATTATAAAAACTGTAACGACTCTAAATTTTTAGCGAATAAAAATTTCATTTAAATTTCGGTAATTATTATTTTTTATTTCATTTAATATTTCATGGTATTAGAATTCCTTTTAAATCCCTATAGTTCGTCATAATTAAATTCTAGCCCTTTTAAATTCATTTCATGATTTAAAGCCCTACTTGACTAGTAAAGCAAGCTTTCAACCGATTAGTTGGAAGGACCAACCACCAATTAACCTAGTTACACCCCCTAACCCTTAATGAGCCTTCTTAACCCCTCTTTGAACCTTGTGAACCCTCCTAAGCCTAATTAAACCAATAGACTACAAAAAATAATTATTTGACCTTATGATTTGTCATTTCAAAGACTTATGTGGCATTTTTCTCCCTTACCCTTTGGTTATTAATTGTTAGGGAAAATATTACCCCTTGGTCAATAAGAATTAGCCTTTCTAATAAAAGATTTAAATTAACAAGGCTAGTAAATTAGGTACTTACAAAATAGGAAGCCATCATAGTGTTTCAAAAAGAAGTAAACTCGTTTTGCCACATGCAAGTCTAAAAACAATAGCCTTAACCCTAAATTGGCCACCTAATTGCATTTCTAAGTTTTCTTAAAACTTATATTAGTATGACCCTTGGATAAAAATTTCCTAGGAAAATTATAACCTTTGGTCAATGTCAAAAGCCTTGGTCATATCTTTTTTTTAGCCTAATAAGAACTAGTTAGTACTTAAGCATGCCTAATAAATCTAGGTTTGCTTT
This sequence comes from Rhododendron griersonianum, assembly GCA_018127125.1. Taxonomy (NCBI): domain Eukaryota; kingdom Viridiplantae; phylum Streptophyta; class Magnoliopsida; order Ericales; family Ericaceae; genus Rhododendron; species Rhododendron griersonianum. Next base: position 24,395,719 of record CM030796.1, on the reverse strand, counting down.
CTAGGAGAAGGATTATCCATGGGACAAGGTTCTTACCATTTAGAAACCTCTCCTTAATCATTTCCTCTTTCATTAGGCTTATAAGCCTACTTGAAACTTTAAGTACTTAGGTTAGACACATGGACACATATGGTACAAGAGAGAAAAAGTTGAGAGGAAGAGAGGGAGAGGGGAGGCCGGCCATGGAGAGGGGGAGGGAGTGCATGCTTGTACTCTTGTACAAGCTACCATTAGTCTTAAACCTATTGTCAACCTTTTACTAACCAACTTTAAACATAATCATGGTGTTTCTTCTTGCAAGCTAGCTATCCAAGGACAAATTAGGCTAGAAAGCTTCCATGAAAACCTAGATTAGGGCTTAAAAGATGAAGTGACAAAAGAAGGAAGGCTTGGCATGCTTTCAAAGCCATGCCTTTCAAAAATTAACCCTTGGTCAATAATTGTTAGGGAAAAATTTATCCATTGGTTAATAAACCAATTTTTGCTATAAATAGGACCCTTGCCCATGCCATTCAACTCACACCTCACTCTTCTACTTCTCTCTCTAAGAAATCCTAGTGTTCTTACCATGTTCTTACTTTGTTCTTAAGTTCTTGAGTTTTTTTTCTAAAAACTCTCCAAGAAACTCATCCTAGGCCGCCACCAAACCACCACTCAACCACCCTTCGATCCATAAAAGTTAGAAAGTTAGTCAAGAATTAGTTTCGAGAGAAACCTTTCTCTTTCGAAGCTACCGGAAGCCACCGTAGGAAGTTACTCCGTCCGACGTACTTACTTTTTACCGTAGCCGTAACCACCGCCAAGAAGGAAGGTAGAATACCTCTACTTTACCCCTCGTATAAAAAAAAAGATAAATAGTATTTACTTTTATGATCCAATGCATGGTAGTTAGTAACTTTTTTTTTTAAATAGAAGGATGAGCATGATTATAGGATTATTAGATTGACTTGTCTTGATATGTGATAAGGCATAAGTGGTTTTCCACTCCAAAGGTGTCCGTCCATGTGACACTATGCCTTAGATTGTATGTTAATTGCTTGAGTATGCTTACGTGAAATAAAGGATAAAATGAGCATGCTAAATAATATAGAGTTGGATGATCTTGCTAGTTTAGTTTCAAGATTTCAAAATGAATGAATTTTGCTACTTATGTGAAAAAGTCATACCGCGGAGTCTAAGCATGAAATCGAGACACGGAAAATCGAGAAAGTTAGAAACATGGCACCTAGGGTGATTAAAGGCAAGACTTGGTAAAATATTTTTGAAATTACATAATGACCAATGTGGGAGTCACTATGTAAGTCGTGTGTGTTTTTGAAAAGGAGAAAAAGCTTTGAAATATGATTTGTGTGCCAATGGGAACCCGGTGCGGCGGAACCATTGTGAGGATACTCGGGAAGCCGAAACAGCGGAACCGAGGTTGGGTGTGTATCTTGGTTATCCGCGGAGAGGAGCCAATGCACAGTTTTTGTGTGCCAATGGGAACCCGGTGCGGCGGAACCACTGCGAGGATACTCGGGAACCCGGAACGGCGGAACCGAGGTTGGGTGTGTCAAAAACGGAATTTTGATTTGAATAAGAAAAGTGAAAAATGGTGACACGGTCCACGACGAGTCGCGTAGGAGAAGCACATGAAAAGGCATGACACAAACGTTAACAAGATAGCTAATAAGGATGTGTGAATGTTAATTATATTGTTAAATGAACATGTGTATTTGTTTATGTGCCTTTCTGTTGTAAATTAAGAGTTAGTGGGTACGGTTTATTCTATTGAGCTTCTGTAGCTCACGGTGTTACCTTTTGGTGACCCTGACATATTATATTGGGGGCGACTCTAGTATAATGTGTCAGAGTTGATAGATGAACAGGGTGAACAGTATTCGTTGGAGGCTTTCGGAGCTGAGGAACTTGCTAGGATGGAGGAAGAAGCAAAATAGTCGAAAACCTTAGTTTTTTTTTTTTTTTTCTATCCCTTGTGTAATAAAAAGTACTCTCGTGATGTAATAATGAGCTAGACTTGAATTAGATTTCAATAAAAATTGTCCATTTAACGTTTCCAAAATTAGGGGCGTTACAAAAACAGTGATCCTTTCATATTTGGACGAAACATGTACAAAATCAGGTTCGCTATTTATTTTCTTTGAACTGGAATCACGACAACAAAAATTTTATTTTTCAAAACTGATAGGATGTTGTTAACGCGGAGAATTGATATTTCTATTACAGCGTTCAAAATAAGAATTTCTCGTAGAACCATGAAAAAATTAATGCAGAGCACAAATATTATTGTATTTGAATTTTTGTATCGGGATTTCCTATTTTTTAAAACTATAGGTTATTGAAAAGTTTTTCGAATTCGTATTTAGATTAGTGATATAAAACAATAAGTTTGCATAATGTTAATACAAAATCTGTTGTAGCACATATAAAATGGATATGTTGAAAAAAAATTCCTGGTTCGACTCTTGGCAGCGGAAATTATGTTTTCTCTTTTAACTTTTTGCGGTGACGTCAAATTTTTTTTGTCAATGATATTTCAAAAGGTAAAATTAGAGAGTAGATATAAAGAAATTTGGGATGTGTTTCGTTTTCCTCGTTCTTGTTAAGTCGTATATCTATAGTTTGATTACTGGTAATTTTATTTTAGAAAAAATTAGGAATCAACCAAAAAATCATCTGTCACATTATAAAAACGGTGATCCCTTTATATTTGGTCGAAATATGTACAAAATCAAGTTTTTTTTTTATTCTTTTTGTTCAAATTGGATTCACGACTGCAAAAATTTTATTTTTTGAAATAGAAGGATCTTTTTAATGAGGATAATTGATATTTCGGTTACATCGTTGATAATAAGAATTTCTCGTAGAACCATGAAAAAATTAATGCAGATCGGAACACAAATATTCTTGTTTTTGAATTTTCGTATCGGATTTCCTATTTTTTCAAACAATAGATTATTGAAGAGTTTTTGAATTCGTTTTAGATTAGAGATATAAAACAATAAGTTTGCTTAAGGTTAACAGAAAATCCGTTGTAGCACATACAAACTGGATATGTTGAAATATTTCTAGGTTCGACTCCTAGCAGCGGAAATTTTGTTTTTTTTTTTTTTTTAACTTTTTGCGATCAACAATTTTGACGTCGAATTTTTTTTTCCAATGATAATTCAAAAGGTTAAATTAGAAAAGTAGAGATAAAAAAGTTTGGGATGCATTTTGTTTTTCACGTTCTTGGTAACACGTATATCTGTAGTTTTAGTACTGGTAATATTACATTAAAAAAATGTCAGGAATCAACCACAAAATCACCGATCACCCTATAAAAACGGCAATCCGTTTATATTTTGCTGAAACATGTATAAAATCAGGTTTTGCTCTCTTTTTTTCTTCGAATTGGAATCACTATAATCAAAATTTTATTTTTCAAAACTGAAAGGATTTTAGTAATTTGGAGAATTGATACTTCGGTTATAGCGTTGATAATATGAATTTCTCGTAGACTATGAAAAATTAATGCAGAACAAAAAATTTCTTGTATTTGAATTTTCATATTGAAAATTCCTATTTTTTCAAACTATAGGTTATTGAAGAGTTTTTCGAATTCGTATTTAGATTAGAGGTATAAAACAATAAGTTTGCATTATGTGAACACAAAATCCGCTGTAGCACATTGTAGACACCCAAATCTGAGCCTCCGAATAATCTTTAAGTTCCCCGATGATGAAATAAGGAAAAATATACCTTCAAGGTTTGGATTGTTGCTCCACTCTTACTCCTTCTCTAACCTCAAGAAAATCCCATTTTAAACATATAGGGTGGCCCTCGGTTCAATTGCAAAAGAGAAAGATGCGTTTGCTTTGTCAAAAATAACTTTTTCCATGACACACTGAGGGTAAAATGGGCACACATTTCAATGTATAAAATACCTTTGAGTGAAACCAATTGGGTTAGAAAGAGGATTCGACAAGCTTTCCAACACCTCGAACCATGCTCAAATCTGAGTTCGGGAGTGTCCGGGGTGCCCCCACGAAGTTCAGTGTGCTGTGCTGTCTCGGAAAACCGCATGGCATTCCAGAAACGCCACGCGGCATTTCAGAAAATTTCAAAAAATTGCTCCACCGCACGGGATTTCAATATGCAGCACGGCATTTCTCTTTATGTCGCGCGGCGTTTCGGGGAAAAGTTCTAACAGTTGCAGAAAGTTGTCAGCCACGCTTGTAGGTGCAATAATCCAGTCCAGAAGCCACCTCCCCTCTTTGCAGTGCTCATCCTTGGCTCTCTTGCCTATAAATACACCCCCCCTCTAGTTGAGAAGTACCCCTTCAACTCCAAATAAAGTTACTCTGCCATTTTCTAGACTCTCACTCTCTCTCTCTAAAAATACCCCAATTCTCCTTCTCCTCTTAAGTTCAGTAAACTACTGACTTAGGAGGACCTCCATCTCAAAGCATCCAAACAACCTCACATCTTTCAATCCCCATTCAAGCATTTCAAGTCCAAATCAACTTCCATTCCTCCATCTTCAAGCACATACAAGCTTCGATCAAAAGGTATAAACAAATTCCTTGGGCTAAACCACGTTTTGGCCTTGAGGGGAGCCGATCGAGGCCCTTCTCGGTCTTTCTATACCGAGTTTGGGTCTCGAACGAGCTTTATATTCAAAAAGCACAAAAAAAAGTTTCTACATTGGATACACTACATCGTGCGGCGTTTTACAACACCGCACGACGTAGTGTATTACGCCGTGCATTATTTTATTTCTTGTACGTATTTCTTCTTATGTTAGTCTGTTTAGTCTGTTTATTACTTTTCTGTGCGGGTACATTCCAGAGTCAAGTTTCATGTTAAAAGTCTTTTTTTTTACTTTATTAAATCTTTTAACATTTCAAAAAAGATTTTAACATTTCAAAAAAGATGAGATGAACAAAAGGGTCTCATAAATCATTTTTCAGAGATTCGGGAAATATGAAAAACTATTTTGCAGACCTATGTTTGTTTTGTCATGTAAAAGCGAACTGATTCTGGAATGCGTAGACAGGTACCCCGCACGGTGTTTTAGTCACACCGTGCGTTATATCCGATCCGTCGCGCGGTGTTTCACATGATATTGGCAGACTGCTGTAATGTTGCTATTTCATTTTTTGTACATTGCTCATCCGTTTCATAATGTACAGTTTGCACCACAAGCACGCCAATGTGTTATATTAAATCCCGTGTCCCTTTCCCGTACATGTTTTAAAGTTAAGCTCTTCAAATGATATTGTAGACACCCCAATCCGAACCTCGAAGGGTCTTTGTCCACCCCGATAATGAAATAAAGGAAACGGAACCTTTGCGAGCTTGAATTAAGGATTTCCTCAGCCCCAAACAAATCCTCAGCCCAAATAAACCAAAAGCCCAAAGCCCAGAGAAAGCCCAAAAGCCCTGGACTGGACCTGGAACGCCGCACGAGACACCCTTACATCGTACGGCATAATCGAAAGTCACTACGCTGCACGCGATCATGAGGTTAACCGCACGGCATTTCAGGAAAAGTACTGACTGGCTCAGGAAGCTGTTGGCCACGCCTGTTTGAGCCACAGCTGCAAAATGGCTCAGCCGAAAACACACTTCTGGCCCGCCCAGAAAATACCTCCACTATTTGAAATTCAAAATCCTTGGCTCTTGCCTATAAATACACCCCTTCACTCAAGAGAAAGGGGCCTTGATCACCATTACACCCTTTCTCTCTCTTCTTGCTTTCACATCCATTCCCCACTTCCAAACCTTGAGAATGTTGCTTTCAAAAGACATTCTCTAGGCATTTTGCTCTATTTTTCTCCTCACTATTAAACTTAGTTTCTTACTAACTTTAAGGTCTCAACTACCCAATATACCCATCTATTACACACCATCACACCTTTTTCCCTTCACACGACCTCATCCAAGTTCGTCCATCATCATCCAACCTCATTCAAGCTCAAGATCAAAGGTAAAAACTAAGTTTCCTTGGGCTAGGCTCTGTCCTGGCCCTGAGGGGGCGCTTCTGTTGTCAGGCTTAACCCCTTTTGGTTAAGATCTAGTTTAAAAAAATCATTTTCATAAAGCAAAACACCCCCTGTGCTGGGTAAGCTACGCCGCGCAGCGCTTTAATGCGTCGCACGGCGTAGTGGGCTCACACGCGCGGCATTTCAGTTAACTGATGTTTTCTTATCTAAACTGTCTGGATCATGATTGTTTTTCGCTGGATCAGTTTCTATCTATCATCAGTAGCCTTGGAACAAGACCATATCAACAAGCCATGTTTTATCATCACGAATGAACTTTCTCAATCTTTCTGAATAAACGAATGCATTAAAGGTGGTTTTCTACTTGTGGCTTGGAGGAATGGTACGGTTCTGGGATGATCTGATGGTTGTGATTCCTCTGATGTTTTCAAATAACGCCGTGCGTCGTAATCGGTACGTGGCGCAACGTTCTAAGAACTATTGACAGTCAGAAGACAAAATCATAACCACGCACGGCATATCATATGGCCGCGCGCCATATCATGGTACGCCGTGTAGCAGAAGACAGTGATCCAGATAGTTCGTTAAATAGCTTTCCTTGTCTATATTTTTGTCGCATTATCCTTTATCATCTCTGTACAGTGAGCACCACGTGCACGCCAATGTGATATATTCCGTCTTGCTTCCCTTTCCCGTATGTGTTTTTGAAGTTTTTCAAATGATATTAAATCCCCCATCTAAAATGCTTAGTAGAGACCGATTTTTTCCAGGCGAGCGGGGTGCTTTTTTTTTAATAAAACCTTCCTCGTTCGTAACGTGGCTCCCTGTGGGCTCCCGCGCGCCCGGCGCGTTCGAAGAGTCGCCACTCGGATTTTTGAGATGGATGATCCGAGAAACCGAGAGTTTGTTTTGAAAAGAAAGAAAGAAAAAAAAAAGGCTTTTGGTCTAGCGAAAAACGTTGAGATTTTGGATCCGGGAGCCACGTTACGAACGGGGAAGGTTTTGTTGAAAAAGCACCCCGTTCGCCCGGCAAAAACCGGTCTCTACTAAGCATTTTAAATGGGGGATTTAATACCGTTTGGAAAACCTCAAAAACACATACGGGGAGAGGGGAACAAGAGGAAGTATATCACGTTGTCGTGCGAGTGGTGCTTACTGTACAAGGATGATGCAAAGGATGCGACGAAGATATGAATAAGGAAAGCTTTTAAACAAGTTGTCTGGATCATCATCTTCTGACACACGGCATAACGCCATACGACGCACGGCCATATGATATGCTGTGCGTTGTTCCGATCTTGTCCTCAGGCTGTCGATGGTTTTCAAAGCCTCGCGCGGTATACCCAGTATAACGCACGGTGTTACTTTTAAAACTTCAGAAATCTCACAGCCGTCAGATCGTCTCAGAACTGTACCATTCCTTCAAGCCATAAGTAGAAAGACACTTTTAAATGCATTCGCTTATTCAGGATGGTTATGAAAGTTCATTTGTGATAATAAATCATGGCTTGTAGATATGGTCTCATTCCACAGCTACCAATGATGGATAGGAACGGATCCAGTGAAAACGATCATGATCCAGACAGTTTGAACAAGAAAACAGCAGTTAACCGAAATGCCGCACGTGTGAGTCTACTATGCCATGCGATGCTTCAAAGCGCCGCACGGCGAAGCTTACCCAGCACAGAGGACTTGTTCTGCTTTGTAAAAATGGTTTAAGATCAGATCTTAACCAAAAGGGGTTGAGTCTGTCAACAGGAGAGTCCCCTCAGGGCCAGGACAGAGCCTAGCCCAAGGAAACTTAGTTTTTATCTTTGATTTCGAGCTTGAACAAGGATGGTGATGGATGGATGTGTTGGATGATGATGAATGAGCGTCGATAAGGTTAATAAAGAAAAGAGGAGGACGGATATGTGTAATATATGGGTATGTTGGGTAGTTGGGGTCTCAAAGTTAGTGATGGACTAACTTTGATAGTGAGGAGAAAAATGGAGCAAGAGGCCTAGAGGATGTCTTTTGAAGGCAACATTCTCAAGACTTGGAAATGGGAAAAAGATGTGAAAGCAAAAAGAGAGAGAAAGGGTAGAATAATGATCAAGGGCTCTTTTCTCTTGAGTGGAGGGGTGTATTTATAGGCAAGAGCTATGGATTTTGAATTTCAAATGGTGGAGGTATTTTCTGGGCGGGCCAGAAGTGTGCTTTCGGCTAAGCCGTTTTGCAGCTGTGGCTCAAATAGGCGTGGCCGACAACTTTCTGAGCCAGTCAGAACTTTTCATGAAATGCCGTGCGGCTAACCACATGATCGCGTGCGGCGTATTGATTTTTGATATGCCGTGCGGTGTAGAGGTGTCACGTGCGGCGTTCCAGGTCCAGTCTAGGGTTTTCGGGCTTTCTCTGGGCTTTTGGACTTTTGGTTTACTTGGGCTGAGGATTTGTTTGGGGCCAAAGGAATCCCTCATTCAAGCTCGTTAAGGCACCGTTTCCTTTATTTCATCATCGGGGTGGACGAAGACCCTTCGAGGTTTAGATTGGGGTGTCTATAGTAGTCCCTCTTTAACGTAACTCGGATATCATTGGTTTGATACGAGTGACGCTTAAAGAATAGGCACCCCGATCCATTGCTCTAAAGTCTTTGAACAGAGACAAAATGCTAGAAAACGCAAGTAAATGACAAAGGTGGTCACGCTCGTGGAGCTGCTTACGTACCCCGTTTTGTAGGGATCAGACCAACGTAGTTCAATTGGGACGATGCAAGCGAAACAAGTCCCGGAGGACAACAAGTAAAACCATGCAATAGAATTGAGAAGATTGAGTGCTAGTAGGGTGTCGTGAAAAATGCGAAGCGTGCCTTCAGGAGGTTAAAAATTTGAGACGAGTCTTTGGGAGACTTTGAAAATTCGATAGGAGCCCTCGGGAGATTAAAAATTCGAGACGAGTCTTTGGGAGGCTTTGAAAATTCGAGACGAGTCCTCGGGAGACTAAAAATTCAAGACGAGCCTTTGGGAGGCTTTGAAAATTCGAGACAAGTCTTCGGGAGACTAAATTTGATTTGAGACGAGTCTTCGGGAGACGAAATTTGGATTTGAGACGAGTCTTTGGGAGGCAAAATTCGATTTGAGACAAGGTCATGACGAGTTCGGCGAGTCCCGGGGGACAAATACTGCGAACAAATGCGAATATGGCGAGTCCTCGGGGGACGAGAAATTTCACGAGTCCCGGAAGACGAGGGTTAGACAACTCTTTAATCAAAGCACAACACCCGAAGGGATTTCGGATTAACCATGACTGGAAAATTTGATTCCCGAGAAGATTTTGGTGGCTGGGGTGATCAATTCCCGAGGAGACTGGAGTTAATCCTCTGGAGCCATAATGTCGTGCGGTCGTTCATTGTGGCGTGCGGCATTTCAAATTTCCATGCACCTCTTCGATTTTAGAGGATAGTTCGGCTGGTTTGAAGATGCCCATTAATACAGGCATGCCCTTTCGTTGGCTGGAACTGCTTTTTAAAGGAAGGTGGTGCTTCATTCTATGTACCACTAAGAAAATCTCTCAAGTCTCTTTACACCCTTACTTCACAAAACAGGTTGTTCTCAATACTCAAGTATGGCAGACGGCAACTTGGCAGCACGCGTGGCCTCTCTGGAGGCACATATGGGCTTTTATCGCGAAGAGATCGAGTAACTCAACCGGCAAATCGCAAGGCTCATCTCCACAATCCGTACCCTTCGTCGTACCGTGTCCAACCTGCAGGACTTTGCGTACGACCAACAGGACGACAAGAACGATTCGTGGTTCGCACCGGAGTGCTTGTCCAGTGATACTGCAGAGGATTCCGAAGGGAATCCAAATGGTTCCGACAACCGTTCGAACGGAGCGGATGACACTTCAGGCGGAGGGAGCGACTGAGGTGGAGGGTCCGGAAGAAGAAGAAGAAGAAGAAGAAGAAGAAGAAGAAGAAGAAGAAGAAGAAGGGCAGTAGGACCTTTCTTTTCTTTTCTTTTTTTTGTGTTTTGTTTTCTTTCCCCTTTTTTTTTTTTTGGACAATGTAATGAAAATCCCGGGGGGTTTCCCGGGTTTTTATGAATGAAAAGTCTCTTTCCTTACTATTGTCTATTATCTGCTTTCTCTGTTTACGAACAAACCCGGATAAATGCAAGCGTCATTGCTTCGATCGTCAGGAACTGTTTTCAGAATTCAAACTGTCGAGGTAACCCAGTATGACGTGCGTGGTATGTAAAGTGCCGTGCGCCGTGGCAACTCGGGAAATTTCATGCAGTCAAGTTATTATGCTGCGCGCTCTTCCCAATATGCTGTGCGGCACATCTTACTTCAAACCCGGTACAATTTAATTCCAAACGAACCGGTTCGAGAGGAGTATATACGGGTGAGGCGTATACGATATGCCCCATCGTTCGAAAATTCCCTCCTCTCTCTCGTCTCTCTCTTTCTCTGCTCTCTCTCTCTCATGATTCTCTCTCTCTCTCTCCCGCTGCTATCTCTTTCTTTCTCTTTCCCGCTGCTCTCTCTTTCTTTCTCTTTCTCTTTCTCATTGATTATGGACGGCACGGATACACCCGGGGGTGATCATCCGCCGCGGGTTGAGGCCTGCCTCGGTCCCTCCGGAAGATGTCACGGCGGTTGGGGGCGTGCCAGAGACCACAGGGGTCTCGGCCCAGGCGGGCACGGCCGAGGAGGCCGCGGCCTCGGTTGTCGAGGTGGGCAGCGGCGGTGGTGGCGACGGTAGAGAGGTAGTGGCCGGCTATGGCCAAGGCACGGGGAGTTTGGGTGCAGTGGAGTTCGGGGGCGAGGACGAGGCCACGGGCCAAGCGGAGGGTGCAGTTGGTTTAGAGGAGAGGGCCACGGAGGCTCGCGGTGGTGACGGGTTCGACGGAGCGGAGGTGGAGACAGAGGCCTCTCCCGTGAGAGAGCCTCGGGTCGACTTGGGGAAGGCCCCCATTGTCGAGGAGGAGTTGGTGGAGGAGAGGGAGACACCGGCTATGTTTGTCGGTAGTGGTGAGGGTGCAGGGTCGTCACGACCCATAGGATTGAGTGACTACTTGGAGGTGGCCTCTCTCGACGACCTAGTTGAGACCCTACGGGGAGTGCCTGGGCTGGCAGCGGCCTTGCTTGAGGTTCGGGAGATAGAGCTCCGGGCTGAGCTTAAGGAGGGGGCCACTGGAGAGCCGCGGGGAGTAGAGGAGGAGGCTAGGGGCAAGACAGTCCCTCGGAGGAGTGTCGTGGAGGAGGCGACGGAGGCCCTGAGGGGGCGAGGAGTTTACGTGGCGGAGTCTTACGTGCCCTTTCAGCACGTGGTGGTGCCTACTCTTCTGGACGCCTATAGGCCGGAGCGGCCAACGTACGACGAGGCCCTGGTTCTCAGGGACCCGCAACAGCACCTTTCTCTACGCCGAGACGAGGTATACCTTAAATATTTGCATTTCAAGTTCCAATGCATCGTACTTTCATTTCCTTTGAATACCATATTTGTCTTGAATAGCATGCCTGAATATTGTCAACTTGTTGCAACAGGCGATCCCCATCTCGTGCTATGGCGGTGCGGCCGACGTGCCGAAGTTTTGGGAGAGGCTCCCAGAGGCTATGAGGGAGATAGTGAGGCAGGCGGGCTTTGGGGAGTTTGTTGGGGTATTGACGAGGGCGAGCAACGATCGCCAGGTAATGAGAGCACTCGCCGAGAGGTGGTGGGACACGACGAATACGTTCCACTTCTCTTTCGGTGAGCTGACGGTGACGCCTTTGGACTTTGCGGCGATCACCGGTCTGAGGGTCGGAGGTGACCCTATCCCCTACGACGCCACCACGGGGAGGAGTGCGGCATTCCAGCGAGAGATGCTGGGGTACGTACTGAGGGCGGAGAGGGAGGATGCCCAGTACACCCAGCTTTTGAGGTTTTGGACTGAGGAGCTTCCGACGGACAGGGTGCAGGAGGAGCAGATGGCTAGGTGCTTTCTGTTGTACTTACTTGGTGCGTCCATGTTTCCCAACAGGCGCAACCGGGTACACCTTTCGCTCCTACCGGCCTTGAGGGATGTTGGGGAGATAACTCGCTTTGACTAGGGAGGCGCAGCACTGGGGACGTGCTATGCATTCATGGGGTCTCTCTCTCGTGGGGCAGGAGTGAGCCTCAGCGGTTACTGGAGAGTCTGGGAGGTATATTTCAGGTTTTCTTGTGCTTTTTGCCTTTCTATTCACTTATCGCATATCCTGTGCTAATCCTTGATGTTTAATTCTGCAGTTGTGGACGTACGAGGTGCTTGACATGTACCCTCCTGAGACCTCCTGCCCCAGTGACACGGTGCTTCCCCGGGCCTTGCGTTGGTTCAAGGAATTCCGGGGGGTGAAGAAGGGGAAGGACGATCTGAACGCCTACCGCCTCTTCTTGGACGAGCTGCGTCCTGACAGGGTACGACTACCTTACATGCTTCTAGTTTTTGATTATCTAGTCCATTTTTATTTGGACTTCATGCTGATGTTGCATATCCTTAATTGTAGATTTGCTGGCGAGTATGGGACCGCTTCGAGCTCCCTTACTTGGTCCGGAGCAGGGAGATGACGAGGGGGAGAGTGCTTCTCGAGTCCCCTTACGGCTGGCAGTGGTACCCGGTCACGTCAGTCGCTGAGGCTGGACGTTTTTCGAGTCCCTGGGCCACTTCCCTCCCTTGTGCAGCGGACAAGCTTGTACACTAGGGAGGAGGTTGAGCGGTTTGTGCGACCGAACCTCGGGCTGGAGCAGCTCTTTCAGGCGGACTCTGACTACTCCGAGTACCGGGCTTGGTATTTGATGCCGAGCTTTGGGGTCCAAGCTGTTGCCTGGGAGGCGACGCTACGAGCGTCAGGTGGTAGAGGTGGAAGAGGGAGGAGAGGAGGAAGAGGAAGAGGAAGAGGACGTGAAGGTGGTGGCAGTGGTCGGGGTGACGGTGCAGGCCCGAGTGGGGTCGGCTTACCCCGACTCACCTGGACAGTGGACGTGACGACTGCCCAGGGGGCTCCTGGTGTAGTGGTGGTGCCACGTCCCACAGCTGCAGCCCCGGAGTTTCTTGCTCAGGTATGGCACGTATTCTTTCACCTTCGCATGCACTTGCTTATTGTCATTGTATACTCTAACCGGTTCTTCTCATTGTGCAGGCGACTCCGAAGTACGTGCAGGAGATGGCGGAGGCCATGATGGGCCTGGAGCAGCTGGTGAGGTAGTACGCCATGGGACATGCCCCAGAGGTGCTCCTTCGTGCTGGCGGGACGATGGTAAGGCTTTCAAACTCTGACTATTTGCTTTACTGCTTATTGCCTATATCATGATTACAATGCAGATGATGAATGTCATGTTATTGCAGGCTGGAGGAGGGGCTTCTCGAGGGTTGCGCAGGAAGTCTGTTCTCATGCAAGTGCAACTGGCTTCCTCTGCTGGTTCTCGGGAGGAACCTCCGTCGAAGAGGCCACGACTTTCTGGGGAGACAGAGGATGAGCCTATCGACGTGTCCGATGAGAGCGGCGAGCCCACGGACGTCAATCTGGGGGACACCTCAGGGGTACTGTGCCTGGGGTGACAGGTACTCAGGAGGTGGTCAGCTCTTAGGCGGAGGAGGTATCCGAGGAGGACGACGAGGAGGTTGAGGACGAGGATGAGGATGAGAGTTGAGCCCCTTCTTTTGTTTTTGCTTTTGCATTTTGGCAGAGCCTGCGTGCTTCTTTTTGGGAGGGTGCCTGTTTTACCCTCAGTAGATAGGACTTTTTGAGCATCGGGCTTGTACTTTCGACTCATGGATGTGTCCGGGATCATATATAGAAGAATTTGTTCTTTCAATGTTTATGCCATTCAATTCTTTTTGTTGTTATTTGTATAAAGAAGATTGAATAACTAAAACATTAACCAGAGTGCACAACCAGTCACGGACTCAAGATTTATTATAATCAGTAAGTTGATGATGAAATAGAAATCAAAGAAAGTGAATGAATAACTTCGAAGAATTAACGCTAAACACAAGAATTTACATGAATGCCCTCATTACTGACTCTCATAAGACCACGCATGACAATGGCGACCTTCAGGACTTGACACGTGACTAGAAATCTTGACCTCGCGCTTGAAAACCGCTTGAAAAGCAAGAAAAATGTTGATTTTAGAAGGTGACATCCTCAAATTTTAGCTTTAAACACAAAACGGAACTTGGACCAGGTCACTTTTGACCATTACGACCTGTGGGATTCGAAAAATCAACTTGAAACAACTTAAAATGAGTTTTGATACCTTGACATGGCTTACGAAACGGATTTTATCGACTTTTGGTGTCACGACCTCGAATTTTGAGAGTTGACTCGAAGGGGAACCTCCCCGAAGTCCCAAATACCCATTGAGGTGTGTTCTGGGGGTTGATGATGCCTGAAAGTACTTTGAATTGATTCCGAACCCCTGCTGTCAAAATCTGCAGAAATGCAGACTTGAAATGCCGTGCTGGGCTTCAAAATGCCGTGCGGGATTACATCTGATCCCGCGGCGTATCCCTGTTATGCCGTGGAATTTCCTTGGTTTTGGTATACCACACGTTGCTCCAGTACGCCGTGCGGCACTATTTTCCTGACAGTCTGTCATTTGCTACTTCCCAAGACAGATTGCACAATGGTTGAAGCTTGACCCCTTCAATGGCATTTCTGAACCAATGCATGTCTGCTTTGATCTTTTGGGCATGACCAAGCTTTTTCCCCATGCAAGACTCATGGAAAATTTACACTTTTGGAACCCGAGGCTCTTTTTTGAAAGTTGAAGTTGTCCCCTCCACTCTTCCTATAAATTCAGGCCTTGAGCCTCATACTATCCACATCTCTATCAATCTTTCACCTTCCTTAAGCCTTCCTTCCTTCTCAATGGCTCTTTCTCTCACTGGTTCTCTCCGTCCATGGTTGGTTTCTATGGAAGGTGTCGATTGGCTCAATTTTTGTGCTCATGGTCTCTATTCCATGAGGCACCTTCACAACATTCATCTCCGTCCCGAGCTTTTGAGGGCTGCCACGAGTTTTTGGGACCCAGAAGTGCACGTATTTCGCTTTTGTGATCAAGAACTTTGCCCCACAATTGAAGTGTTTCGCGCCTATATTGGCGGTTTTGGCTCTGGAGAGGTCATTGTCCCTCCTGTGCGCGAGAACATCTCCAAGGTTCTGGCTGCCTCCCTCGGGTTGAATGATGGTCTTGCTCGTTACTTGGTTAGCAACAGTCATCTCAATGTAATGCGCCTCATTGAGATGTTCTCTCCTCTTGGCGATCTGGCGGACACAACCTACCAATCTCGACGCATGACCGCTCTTTGCATGTGCTTACTTGCTGCCTACCTCCTGATTCCGTCCACCGGTCACGTTAGCTCGGCATTGGTCTGCATTGCTATGCAAATTGAGGCTCGGAAGGACGTGATCCTGATGGTATTGGCTAAGACATTGATGGGCTTGGACAAGGTTCGTTCTGGAGAGACCGAGACTTTTGGAGGCAGTCCTCTTCTCTTACAGGTTGGTTTTCCTCTCTTTGAGCTTTTTCTCTCATCCTCAACGTTTGGCTTGGCTTTTTATGGTTTCTCACTTGTTTTCTCTCTTTTTGGCAGATTTGGCTTTGTGATAAGGTGAATGTGCTGACTCTCCCTCCTAGCAACTTGGTGTATGAGGCTAGGTTATTGTCTTCTCGGTGTTTTGAGTTTGCAGATAGGCGAGCTTCTGAGTGGGTCAACTTCTTCAGACGTCAGCGTGCTGAGACTATTTCTTGGAGATGCTCGTGGCTCGACCTTCCATTTATGACTGTACACTATATGGGCCCTCAGTGGGTGGTTCTTGCTGGTTTGGAGGCCTTCACTTTCTACATCCCCTATCGGATTCAGCGTCAGCTTAGTTTGAGACAAGAGGCTCCTACAGAGGTCCTGGTGGATGTAGTTCTGCCTTTCTTCCGCCATTCGGTTCTTTGCAACTACCAACGATTCTGGAGGTCTCGCAAGGTGACTGACGCTCATCCTTACCCATCCGTGGTGGTGCGTGGAAGCTATAGGAAGTGGCTCAGGAGAGACATTGCTGCAAGAGTTGGGGCACAAGGAAACTGACTCAACCCTACCATCCTGACCATTGAATAAATCAAGAACCCGCCTTTATTATGTTGCACTTTTATTTTCGAAAATCATGCTCAGCCTTATGTACTAGAAGCAGTTATTTTAATAAAGTGAGTTACAGAGGGTCTCCCCCTCTCTGATTCCGCCTTTCGGAATTCTGTCAACCTGGATTTTGTTTTGATTAATTGTGACCGAGTCTCAGAGTGAGACTGCCTACGTATCCTTTTTGACGAAGGAATCAGGTCATAACGTAGTTCAAGGATAGGGTTCACTCTAGTTTTAACACTCTCCTTTTGCGCTCTAACTTTTGCCTAGTACCGCCCTTTCGGGTTTTCGGCCTAGCGAGCTCTTTTATTGCATGCCTTAACTTTTGCCTAAGATGCCCTCGCGGGTTTCATCCTAGCAGGCTTTTGCTCTAACTTTTGCCTGGAACTGGCCGCCCTTGCGGTTTTCAGCCTAGCGAGCTTCTCTCAGGGGTAGTAGCGCTTGAGTTGATCCAGGTTGACCAAGGTTGAGAATTCGTTTCTGTCCAGATCAATGAGTTGCGTAGCTCCTCCAGATAGGATAGTCTTGATGATGTAAGGTCCGGACCACTTTGGTCGGAATTTTCCCCGCGGATCGTAGACTGGTGCCCGGATTTCTTTCAAAACCATGTCGCCTTCTGCCAAATCCCTAGACTTTATCTTCTTGTTGAATGCGCGCGCAATTCTCTTTTGATACCCTTGGATATGGTAGAGAGCCCTTAAACGGCGTTCATCGAACAGCATAAGTTCCTCGAATCGATTGCTCAGCCATTCTGCCTCTTGAATGTTACACTCGATCATAGTTCGAAGGGATGGAACCTCCAGCTCAATAGGAAGTACAGCTTCCATACCATTAACCAAGGAGTATGGAGTTGCCCCTGTTGGTGTACGTACAGACGTGCGATATCCCCATAATGCCAATGGCAGCTGCTCGTGCCAATTTCTCGCGGATTGAATGGTCTTTTCCAGGATGGTTTTGATTGTTTTGTTGGCTGCTTCCACGGCCCCATTAGTCTACGGTCGGTAAGTTGTTGACTTGTGTACTTGTATCTGGAACTCATCCAAGACTTCTCTGGCTCGGCCCTTAAAGTGAACACCGTTGTCGGACACAAATGCTTGCGGGACCCCATATCGATAAATGACGTTTTGCTTGATGAAGTGCGCGACTTGAACTGCGGTCAGAGTTGCATACGAGGCGGCTTCCACCCACTTCGTGAAGTAGTCAATAGCCACCAAGATGAACTTATGACCATTGGAGGCTGCTAGCACAATTCTTCCGATGACATCAATACCCTACGTCGAGAAAGGCCATGGCAAGGTCATTTGTTGTAACTCGTGCGGCGGAATGTGCGTGAGATTAGCATGAATCTGACATTTACGACACCGTCACACGTATTCCACACATTCTGTCTCCATGGTGGACCAAAAGTAGCCCTGTCTCAAAATCTTTTTGGCGAGCATTATGCCATTCATGTGAGGACCGCACACGCCTTCA
Source organism: Rhododendron griersonianum (assembly GCA_018127125.1). Lineage (NCBI taxonomy): Eukaryota > Viridiplantae > Streptophyta > Magnoliopsida > Ericales > Ericaceae > Rhododendron > Rhododendron griersonianum. The sequence continues at coordinate 24,378,120 of CM030796.1, read as the reverse complement.
TGGATTTCCTCCATTACCCTTTTTGCTTCCACACCATGAATACATAGCTTATGCGTGCCATAGCGAGACCTTCGATATAGATTTCCTCCACAGATGATGTACTGAGTTGCCATCTTCTGATGAGCGACTCTATCTTTCTTACTGGCCTCAGCGGGATACTCTCCTCTTTCTACGAATCTCCATATATCATAAAACCAAGGGTGACCATCGTCGAGTTCGTCAACAATCATGACATGCTGGTATAGCGGGGTATCTCTTTGCTCGATCACAATTGGCCTTAGCTTAAAGCCGATAGGGATTTCGACCATGGAGGCCAATGTCGCCAAGGCATCGGCGAATTGATTTCTGAGTCTCGGGACATGAGTGAAAGTTACTTTACTGAAATGGGGAATGAGATCTTTGAGATCTTGATGGTATGGCTTTAACTTTTCTTCTTTGACCTTCCAATCTCCGTTTGCTTGAGAGACGACTAGGTTTGAGTCCCCTACCACTTCCAATTTTTCTATGCCAATCTTAATGGCTGCTTCCATGCCTACAATACAAGCTTCGTATTCTGCCTGATTGTTGGTAACCTCAAAGTTAAGCTTGAATGCAAGTGGGATATGCGACCCTTCTAGTGAAATTAATAGCACGCCAATCCCAAATCCTTTTTGGTTGGCCGCTCCATCAAAATACAACCGCCACACATCTTCAGCCATGGTCATTATGTCTCCATCAGGGAACTTGAATTCAGCATCTTCCCCTCTCTCGACTGGACAGTCGGCCAGGAACTCAGCGACAGCTTTTCCCTTTACTGACTTTCTGGTGACATATTCTGCCAGCATCAACAGCCACCGTGCCATTCTTCCTGTGAGCGCCGGCTTCTCGAACAAGTACTTCAAAGGATCCATTCGGGATATCAACCTTACCGAGTAGGCCAGCATGTAATGTCTCAGCTTTCTGGAAGCCCAAACGAGTGCCCAACATGTCTTTTCTAATGGAGTATAGCGTTCTTCGGATCCAACCATCTTTTTGCTAAGGTAGCAGACAGCTCTTTCAACCCCATCGTCTCCTTCTTGTGCCAGCATACACCCCATGGAAGACGGAGTGACTGACAAGTATAGGATCAAAGGTTTTCCTGGTTCGGGTGGCATCAAGACTGGCGGATTCCGTAGATAAGCTTTGATGGCCTCGAAGGCTTGCTGACATCTGCCGTCCCATACAAACGGTATTCCCTTCTTGAGCAGGCAAAATATGGGTTCACATGTTGAAGTCAATTTTGCAATAAACCTGCTGATGAACTGTACTTTGCCGAGGAAGCTCCTTACATCTTTCTTTGTCCGTGGTGGTTCCATTTCCAGAATGGCCTTAATCTTCGATGGATCGACTTCAATGCCACGAGTGGTGATCATAAACCCAAGAATTTTCCCTGTAGTGACTCCGAACGTGCATTTAGCCGGATTGAGGCGCATCCTGTATTTCCTTATTCTTTCGAAGAACTTTCTGAGTGCGGGTAAGTGGCCTTCTCGCTCCTTTGCCTTAACGATCATGTCATCCACGTAAACCTCCACCTCTTTATGAATCATGTCATGCAACAAGGTTGTAGCAGCTCGCTGATAAGTGGAACCGGCATTTTTCAACCCAAAAGGCATGACCCGATAGCAATAAGTTCCCCATTCAGTGACGAACGTGATTTTCTCTCGGTCTTCCGGGGCCATGAGAATCTGGTTATACCCTGAAAAACCATCCATAAAAGAAAGCAAAGCGTGTCCCGCGGTGTTGTCAACTAGCACATCAATATGTGGCAAAGGAAAGTCATCCTTGGGGCTAGCTTTATTTAAGTCCCTAAAGTCCACACAGACCCTGATTTTGCCATCCTTTTTTAGAACAGGAACAATGTTCACAACCCATTGGGGATATTTAGTTACCATTAAGAATCCAGCATTAATTTGTTTGGTTACCTCCTCTTTTATTTTAAGCACCCAATTGGCCCTCATGCGTCTCAGCTTTTGTTTTACTGGTTTTGCATCAAGATAAAGGGGAATCCGGTATTCCACGATTTCAGGATCGCAAAAACATCTTCGAATTCTTTTAGCAAATTTACAAGAGCCTGGCGCTCTTCTTCTGACAGCGCGGAACCGATTTGAACTACTCGGGGATTCCCTTCATCTCTCAAATTTATTGAAACAACCTCTTCTTTTACAGGCTGAGCATGCCTTTTGTCTTCCCTTTCGATTTGGGACCGAATTTCTTTAGGGATTTCCCCATCGAATTCGATCTCTTCATCATCGGGGTCGACACAATTTATTTCGAAGTCAGGAAAGTAAGCAGAATCAGATTCATTTATTTCATCATGAGCAGAGGCCTCGGGGGCACCATACACACGGGTAGACTCGAATTCAAAATACAGACTCTGAGGAGTTGGGCCAAGAGGCACCGACTCAGACTCAACAGACTCAGAAGACTCGGAAGACTCTAGGGACTCAGATTTAGACTCAGGCTCATGTCTGGTTGCACTTGGTATGAAAGTCCAATTCTTATAATCCCCAACGGTATCCATGATGAGCGAAGTTGGGTCTTCGAGGGCCTCCTGCCCCAGCATCTGCACTTCTGCTTCCATGGCTATACCCAATGGTTCGTCTTCCTCAAATAAGGTTGCTAGACTACCCATGGCGAATGTTTCAACCCAGTCAGCTATCTTTTCTTATTTGATTACTGCTTCCAATTCTTCATCACTTTCAGGCCAGACATCATTAGCGAATATCTCAAACCCCGATAGGAAGGTGTTGGTTTCTTTGTCCCAGAATGGTTCCGGCTGCCCTTGGTAAATCTGCTTTGCCTCCTCTTTGACAAAATAATACTTCAATCTATCTCCCTTCTTTTCTTTCCTGTCCTCAGAAGGGTGGTATCCCAAGCTTGTTATGCAGGTTAAAGTTCCCTGTTCTTTAAACTGCGCAGGCCCCTGAAGATTCTTTCCCAACCCCAAACCTGGCATGTAGGACATTTTCTTCATTATCTTTATGGCGACATTACTAATGAAGAAGTCGTCATCGATTTTGACGGTAAAAACAGAATTAGAGGTGTCAAGCGAGAAGCCGCCTAAAGCAATGTCTTCCTCTCCGTGTTGTATCTCCAAGAGTGGGGCATTGTCTTCAATGGGAACATGAATCCCAAAGTCGCCGTGAATGGTGAGCATCCCAGTCTCAAGTCCTAGTCTAATTTTCTGATGGAGTGTTGAAGGAACAACCATGATGTCAGGCCGATGCAGCCAAGGTCTACCCAGTAGTAGATTGAAAGAAGCAGGGATGTTCACTACATGAAACTCCACTTCTGTTTGATAAGGTCCAAAAGTCATAGGAAGTATGAGGGTTCCAACTACATCCCGACGGGTGTTGTCATAGGCCCGGACTTTGACTTCTGATGGAGAGAAATCATTATTTTTGTACCCCATGCAATAGGCAACACGGAGTGGACAAACATTGATTGCTGACCCAGTATCAATCAGGATTACTGGTACCCATTTTCCGTGGCATTTCAGAGTGATATGGAGTGGCCGATTGTGATCAGTCCCTTCAGCAGGCAAATCTCGATCAGTGAAGGTAATGGCATGTTTGATGGGTATGGTTTTGATGAGTGCTACGAGTTCATTGGGGGTTATGGTGGAAGGAACTTTTAGGTGAGAGAGGGCTTGAATGAGTCCTTCACGATGGCGAGTGGAGTGAACAAGTACATCCCAAACAGACATTTTGGCTTGCGTCTGCTCAAGTTGGCGCTTGATCATTCCTTCAGGGTTTTTCTCAGGGCGAGAAGGCTCTTTAACTGGTGTGGCAAAGGGTTGGAAAGTATCCTTGATTGGGGTAACGAAAGGGTTGGAAGGTTCTTAGGTCATTGGAGCTGGAGGGTTGGAGGGTTCTCCGGTTTGAAGATTAGGGGGTTGATAGATTCGACCACTCCTAGTCAATTGACCAATTTGTCGTTACTTAGACTCCTCACTCCACAAATCAGCGAGGGCCTTGCGCTTATTTCCAATTGTGGTGTTTTGAAGATTGGCAGCCAGGTTAGCGATAACCAAATCTTCCCATAGATCCTCGGGCTTCCATTTCTCAGCTTCTGCCACTTCTCTATTGACAGTTTATTCCTCATTTCCCACCCTTATGTTAATGATCTCTGTATTTTCCCACGGATTCATTTTGGCCCTCGGTTCATCTTCCCATAGATTCATCATGGCGACATCAGCGTCCTTCGGGAAAGTGACAGATGACTTCGATTTAGCTTCATCTGCCAAATAATCCATTGGGTCAAACTCATTACTCTCCACCTCTTCTTCTGGTCCTAGCGGTTCTGGACACGGGGTGAGACCTACATTGTTGTACAGATCATTGATGATGAGGTCGTGAAGGTAAGAGGGATTCGGTTGAAATGGAGCTGGCTCGGGCCAATTGTAGGCTGTCATCTGGGGTTGGTATTCTTCTGCGAATAGCATGGGTATAGAGAAGGTATCCAGAGGATCATTCCAGGCCAAGAGTTGGTATTCATCCGGGATTGGGCTCCATTCCCATTCAGGCATTCCTGGAAAGTTCTCATTTTGGTTTTCGAACATCATGTACAAAGAAAACCCATCGAGAGAATCAACGTAAATATTTTGCCAGTTAACTTCCCATCCAGGTTCAAAGAATGGGTTCACGTCTCCTTGAAAGTTGGTGGCCTCGAATTCTTCCCAATCGGCAATCAGATCTCCCCATTCCCAAAGGAAGCAGAGAGCAGTCTCTTCGGGAATTTCCACAACAGGTTTTGGTTCGGTATCAAGGATGATGAAGGGGGTAGGATCAAAGTCCTGGGTAGTTTGGCTTCTGGTTTGGGTGATTTGGTTAATATGGAAGGGGGTATTATGTTGCGGCAAAGGGTTGGTCATGGTGTTTGGCTTATCTGAAGGAGGGGTATCGATGACTTTATTATCAATGAGGTTCTGGATCTCATGACGGAGGCGGATGCAATTGTCAGTGGTATGGTCGGGTATTTGGTGGAAATCACAGTAGACATTTTGGTTCAAATTTGGTGGAATGGTTTGTGGCGGCGGGATAGGTTTCAGGACTCCCACTTCGGTAAGTTTCTTGAGTAAAGCGGATCTAGGAGTGCTAAACTGGGTGAAGACTCTATTTTGGGATTTTGGTTTTTCAGAGATCTGGTTTACTTCCACTGGTTTGGGGGATGAAGTCCCAGCCTGGTTGGTATTCCCGAAGAGGACATTGTTGTTCCCTGAGTATGCCTTCTTGGATTTTGACCCCGACTCCTTCTTTTCTAACGTACCATCTTGTAGGGCTTCTTCCACAGCCAATCCTGAATCGTAGAAAGTTTCGAAATTCGGGGCGGCCTGGGAAAGATCCATATATGGGGCAAAAGAGCTTGGCAGGTTCTTAGTGATGATCCGTATCTGTTCCTTCAAATCTGGTTTGTTTTGCATCTGAGCAGCCTTGGCCCTCCAACGCTTTACAAAATCAGCGAAACTCTCCTTTTCACCCATCTTGGTGCTTTCCAGTTCCCTTGCGGTCATCTTTAAGTCAATGTTGAAATCATATTGAGCCACAAATGCTGTCCCGATGTCTTCCCAAGTCCTTTTCTTAGAGGGTTCAAGAGTAAGAAACCACTACACTGGTCTCGACAGAGATTCATGGAATAGCTGAGCCATGGCTTCCTTTTCAATTCCCCTCATAGTGAGTGAACCAACATACCCTTGGAGGTGCGCCTTTGGATCTCTGGTACCGTCAAACTTCGCAAAATCCACTCCTTTGAACTTTTCTGGTAACTTAGCGTTGGGGAACAAGCATAACTTGTTCATGTCAATTTCTCCTCTTCCCAATCGCTTATTTTCTTGCACAGATTCCTCCAACTTACCAGTTTTAGCCATAAGGGCGACTAAATTGGGATCAATTGCTGGTGTATCTCTGGCCGGTGTCTCACCCTTAGGTAGGTCAGGCTTAACTAAGAGCTTGTCACAAACCTCCTGCATAGACTCCATTATCATATTCATGTCATTTTTCATGGAATCAACCGAGGCTTTGAGTTGCGTATCCATGCCAGCAAGGGATTGCCTAAACTGGGCGTCCATGGTGGCCATGTTCTGTCTAAGCTCTTCTACCCCATTTCCTTGATCAGCCATTGGCAAGGGACTTTCAGGCAACACTTCTGCTAGAGATTCCTGTATTGCTAACCTTGGCGAAGCTGTTAATGACGATTGCCCTTCCTGTTCTATATGGACCTCAAACAACTGGGTTCCTTCCAGGGTGTCTATGCGAACTAATCTTTGGAACGAACGAAACCAATTGGGTAAAGCCTCTCCTTTCTGCAGGCGATCGATGTTTCTGAACTGGCGAGAAGACAAAAGGGAACAGCTTAGACCCTCATCCCAAGTGATCGTCCTACCTTCTACGTATCTTCTAAGTCCTAAGACCTACCGTGACTAAGAACTCACTCGAGGCATTTGCATAGAAGAAATCTAATGGCCCGGGTAGGTACTGTCAGGCAGGTTAAATTCCAATCGTTTCGGAATCAGAGCCAATCTCCTTATCTTGACCATCCGAGACAGAGCAATGTGGCCATCAAAATCCAGATGCGCATGTACTCAAGGTTAGTTCCTGAGTCAAGGGAGCCGTTCGAGCACGGCAAACACTAGAGGTATCTCAAACTCCATGGATTTAAGGTCTCCTAGACCGACCGGGGTAATCTTAGGAATTCTATAGAAGCCCAATCCTCTAGCCCACAAAATGCATGATATGTATGTACAGAAAAGAAGTGCACATAAGCAGAATATAACACATAAGTCCTAACCACGGGTTCCTGTCCTAGTTGGGAAAGTTCTATGGCTAAGTACAAGTGCAGAAGGCCGGTTTTAGTCTCAGAAGGGTTCCCCGGGCTAGAGCCAAGATGTACTACCCCATGTCAAGTGTATTGCAAGACAATGGTCGAACAACACGATGGCCCATCATAGTCGAGGGTTGCTAGGCATCCCGGGAGAGATTGTCACCGGTAAACCGGGCAAGATTGCCGAGTCACGTTAGCGAGGCTTGTGCGGTGCATAGTGTAAAAGAAAGTTAAGTTTTCCAAATTGCATTAAGTCCCCCAAGTAAAATGCTTTTCAAGTTTGGCCCTCTTGATTATTCAATACTTTTTATTCTTTTCTTTTTTTTAAAAAAAAAGTAATGTATCGAATAAAAACCTCCCCAGCAGAGTCGCCACTGTGGGCTCCCGCACGCCCGGCGCATTCGAAGAGTCGCCACCCGGATTTTTGAGATGGATGATCCGAGAAACCGAGAGTTTGTTTTGAAAAGAAAGAAAAAAAAAGGCTTTTGGTCTAGCGAAAAACGTTGAGATTTTGAATCCAGGAGCCACGTTATGAACGGGGAAGGTTTTGTTGAAAAAGCACCCCGCTCGCCCGGCGAAAACCGGTCTCTACTAAGCATTTTAAATGGGGGATTTAATACCGTTTGGAAAACCTCAAAAACACATACGGGGAGAGGGGAACAAGAGGAAGTATATCACGTTGTCGTGCGAGTGGTGCTTACTGTACAGGGATGATGGAAGATGATGCGACGAAGATATGAATAAGGAAAGCTTTTAAACAAGTTGTCTGGATCATCACCTTCTGACACACGACATAACGCCATACGACGCGCGGCCATATGATATGCTGTGCGTTGTTCTAACCCTGTCACCAGGCTTTTGTTGTTTTTCAAAGCCTCGCGCGGTATACCCAGTATAACGCACGGTGTTACTTTTAAAACTTCAGAAAGCTCACAGCCGTCAGATCGTCTCAGAACTGTACCATTCCTTCAAGCCATAAGTAGAAAGACACTTTTAAAGGCATTCGCTTATTCAGAATGGTTATGAAAGTTCATTTTTGATAATAAATCATGGCTTGTAGATATGGTCTTATTCCGCAGCTACCAATGATGGATAGGAACGGATCCAGTGAAAACGATCATGATCCAGACAGTTTGAACAAGAAAACAGCAGTTAACCGAAATGCCGCACGTGTGAGTCTACTATGCCGTGCGACGCTCAAAGCGCCGCACGGCGTAGCTTACCCAGCACAGAGGACTTGTTTTGCTTTGTAAAAATAGTTTTAGATCAGATCTTAACCAAAAGGGGTTAAGTCTGTCAACAGGAGAGTCCCCTTAGGGCTAGGATAGAGCCTAGCCCAAGGAAACTTAGTTTTTACCTTTGATTTCGAGCTTGAACAAGGATGGTGATGGATGGATGTGTTGGATGATGATGAATGAGCGTCGGTAAGGTTAATAAAGAAAAGAGGAGGACGGCTATGTGTAATAGATGGGTATGTTGGGTAGTTGGGGTCTCAAAGTTAGTGAGGGACTAACTTTGATAGTGAGGAGAAAAATAGAGCAAGAGGCCTAGAGGATGTCTTTTGAAGGCAACATTCTCAAGACTTGAAAATGGGAAAAAGATGTGAAAGCAAGAAAAGAGAGAAAGGGTAGAATAATGATCAAGGGCACTTTTCTCTTGAGTAGAGGGGTGTATTTATAGGCAAGAGCCATGGATTTTGAATTTCAAATGGTGGAGGTATTTTCTGGGCGGGCCAGAAGTGTGCTTTCGGCTGAGCCGTTTTGCAGCTGTGGTTCAAATAGGCGTGGCCGACAGCTTTCTGAGCCAATCGGAACTTTTCATGAAATGCCGTGCGGCTAACCTCATGATCGCGTGCGGCGTATTGATTTTTGATATGTCGTGCGGTGTAGAGGTGTCACGTGCGGCGTTCCAGGTCCAGTCCAGGGTTTTCGGGCTTTCTCTGGGCTTTTGGGCTTTTGGTTTACTTGGGCTAAGGATTTGTTTGGGGCCAAAGGAATCCCTCATTCAAGCTTGTTAAGGCACCGTTTCCTTTATTTCATCATCGGGGTGGACAAAGACCCTTTGAGGTTTAGATTGGGGTGTCTACACTCCCGGACCCAAAATCTCAACGTTGTCGCTAGATCAAAAGCCTTTTTTTTCCTCAAACAAACTCTCAGTTTCTCATATCATCCATCTCAAAAATCCGGGTGGCGACTCTTTGAACGCGCCGGGCGCGGGAGCCCACAGTGGCGACTCCGCTGGGGACTTAATTTTATTCAAAACTTTACTTGTACTTTTTTTTACGAAAGAAAGAACAAAAGGTATTGAATAATCAAGAGGGCCAAACTTGAAAGGCATTTTTCTTGGGGGACTTAATGCTATTTGGAAAACTTAACTTTCTTTTACACTATGCACCGCACAAGCCTCGTTAGCGTGTCTCGGCTATCTTGCCCGGTTTACCGGTGATAAGCTCTCCTGGGATGCCTAGCAACCCTCGACTATGATGGGCCATCGTGTTGTTCGACCATTGTCTTGCAATACACTTGACATGGGGTAGTACATCTTGGCTCTAGTCCGAGGAACCCTTCTGAGACCAAAACCGGCCTTCTGCACTCGTACTTAGCCATAGAACCTTCCCAACTAGGACAGGGACCCGGAGATTAGGACTTATGTGTTATATTCTGCTTGTGTGCATTTCTTTTCTGTACATACATATCATTCATACATGACTGCATTCTGTGGGCTAGAGGATAGGGCTTCTTTAGAATTCTTAAGCTTACTCCGGTCGGTATAGGAGACCTTAAATCCATGGAGCTTGCGATACCTCTGGTGTTTTCCATGCTCGAACGGCTCCCTTGACTCGGGGACTAACCTTAAGGACATACGTACCTGGATTCTGATGGTCACATTGCTCTGTCTCAGATAGTTAAGGTAAGGAGATTGGCTCTGATTCCTAAGCGATCGGAATTTAACCTGCTTGATAGTACCTACCCGGGATATCAGAAATCTTCTGTGCAAATACCTCAAGTGAGACCCAAGTCACGGCAGGTCTTAGGATTTAGGAGGCGTGTAGAAGGTAGGACGGTCACTCGGGATGGGTTCTGAGTTGCTCCCTATTGCCTTGTTGCCAGCTAAGAAACATTGATCGCCTGCGAAGAGAAGAGGCTATACCCAATTGGTTTCGTCCATTCCAAAGGTTAGTTCGCATAAACACCCTGGAAGGAACCCAACTGTTCGAGGTCCATATAAAACAGGAGGGGCAGTCGTCGTTAGAAGTTTCACCGAGGCTAGCAATACAAGAATCTCTAGCAGAAGCATTGCCTGAAAACCCCTTGTCAATGGCTGACCAAGGAAATGGGGTAGAAGAGCTTAGGCAGAACATGGCCGCTATGGACACCCAGTTTAGACAGTCCCTTGCTGGTGTGGATGCACAACTCAAAACCTCGGTTGCGTCCATGAAAAATGACATGAATATGATGATGGAAACCATGCAAGAGATCTGTGACAAGCTCCTAACTAAGCCTGACCCACCTAAGAATGAGACACCGGCCAGTGAGACACCAGCGATGGATCCCAATTTAGCCACCCTTATGGCTAAGATTGGTAAGTTGGAGTTGTCTGTCCAAGAAACTAAGCGGTTGGGGAGAGAGGAACTCGATATGAACAAGTTATGCTTATTCCCCAACGCTAAGTTACCGGAAAAATTCAAGGGTGTGGATTTTGCGAAGTTTGACGGTACCGGAGATCCAAAGGCGCACCTCCAAGGGTTTGTTGGTTCTCTCACCATGAGAGGAATCGAAAAGGAAGCCATGGCCCAATTATTCCATGAGTCTTTATCAGGACCAGCCCTGTAGTGGTTCCTTACTCTCGAACCCTCTAAGAAAAGGACTTGGGAAGACATTGGGACAGCATTTGTGGCTTAGTATGATTTCAACGTTGACTTAAAAGATGACCACGAGAGAATTAGAAAGTACCAAGATGGGTGAGAAAGAGTTTTTCGCTAATTTTGTAAAGCGTTGGAGAGCCAAGGCCGCTCAAATGCAGAACAAACCGGATCTGAAGGAATAAATACGGATCATCACCAAGAACCTGCCAAGCTCTTTTGCCCCATACATGGTCCTTTCCCAGGCCGCCCCAAATTTCGAAAATTTCTACAACTCGGGTTTGGCTGTAGAAGAGGCCCTACGATATGGTACATTGGAGAAAAAGGAGTTGGGGTCAAAGTCCAAAAGAGCATACTCAGGAAATAGCAATGTCCTCTTCGGGATTACCAATCAGGCTGGAACTTCATCCACCAAACTGGCAGAAGTAAACCAAATTTCTGAAAAACCAAAATCCCAAAATCGAGTGTTCACTCAATTCAGCACTCCTAGGTCCGCTTTACTTAAGAAACTTACAGAGTAGGAGTGCTGAAACCTCTCTCTCCACCACAAACCATCCCACCAAACCTGAACCAAAATGTCTACTGTGATTTCCACCAAATGCCTGGCCACACCACTGACAATTGCATCCGCCTCCATCATGAGATCCAAAATCTCATTGATTACAAAGTCATTGATACCCCTCTTTCAGATAAACCAAACACCATGACAAACCCCTTGCCACAACATAACACCCCCTTCCACATTAACCAAATGGCCCAAACCAAAAGCAAAATTGTCCAGAGCTTTGATCCTACCCTTCTCATCATCCCTGATACCGAACCAAAGCCTGTTGTGGAAGTTCCCGAAGAGACTACCCTCTGTTTCCTTTGTGAATGGGGAGATTTGATTGCTGATTGGGAGGAATTCGAGGCCACCATTTTTCAAAGGAGCGTGGACCCATTGTTTGAGCCTGGATGGGAAATTGACTGGCAAAACATTTACGCTAACCCTCTTGATGGGTTTTCTTTGTATATGCTGTTCGAAAACCAAAACGAGAACTTTCAAGTCCCTCAAGGAATGCCTGAATGGGAATGGGACCCAACCCCGGATGAATATCAACTCTTGGCTTGGAATGACCCTCTGGATACCTTTTCTCTACCCATGCTATTCGCAGAAGAATACCAGCCCTAGATGGAGGCCTACGATTGGTCCAAACTTTCGGCCACTCCATGTCACTCTGAAATGCCACGGGAAGTGGGGACCAGTAATCCTGATTGATAACGGGTTAGCAATCAATGTTTGTCCACTTCGTGTTGCCTATTGCCTGGGTTATAAAAATAATGATTCCTCTCCATCAGAAGTCAAAGTCCGGGCATATGACAACACCCGTCGGGATGTAGTTGGAACCCTCATGCTTCCTATGACTTTTGGACCTTATCAAACGGAGGTGGAATTTCATGTAGTGAACATTCCCGCTTCTTTCAACCTACTGTTGGGTAGACCTTGGCTGCATCGACCAGACATCATGGCTGTTCCTTCTACACTCCATCAGAAAATTAGACTGGGACTTGAGACCGGGATGCTCACCATTCACGGCGACTCTGGGATTTGTGCTCCCGTTGAAGACAATGCCCCACTCTTGGAAATACAGCACGGGGAGGAGGACATAGCTCTAGGCGGCTTTTCCCTTGACACCTCTAATTCTGTTTTCACGGTCAAGATCGACAACGACTTTGTCATTAGCAACGTCACCATAAAAATAATGAAGAAAATGTCTTACATGCCATGTTTGGGATTGGGAAGGAATCTTCAAGGGCCTGCGCAGTTTGAAGAACAAGGAACTTTGACCCGCATAACTGGCTTAGGATATCACCCTTCCAGAGATAAGAAAGAGAAGAAGGGGGATAGATTGGAGGACTATTTTGTCAAGGAGGAGGCAAAGCAAATTTACCAAGGGCAGCCGGAACCATTCTGGGATAGGGAAACCAACATCTTTCTACCAGGGTTTGAGATATTTGCTAATGATGTCTGGCCGGAAAGTGATGAAGAATAAGAAGTAGTGATCAAGCAGAAAAAGATAGCTGACTGGGTTGAGGTCTTTACTTTGGGCAGTCTAGCAACCTTATTTGAGGAAGACGAACCAATGGGTATAGCCGTGGAAGCGGAAGTACAGATGCTGGGGCAGGAGGCCCCCGAAGACCCAACTTCACTCATCATGGATGCCGCTGGAAATTACGAGAATTGGACTTTCATACCAAGCGCAACCTGTCATGAGTCTGAATCTGAGTCCCTAGAGTCCTCCGAGTTTCTACCTGTGTGTATGGTGCCTCTGAGGCCTCTGCTAATGATGAAATAAATGAATCTAGTTCTGCTTACTTCCCTGACTTTGAAATAAATTGTGTCGACCCCGATGACGAAGAGATCGATTTCGATGGGGAAATTCCTAAAGAAATTCGATCCCTAATCGAAAGGGAAGACGAAAGGCATGCTCAGCCTGTAAAAGAAGAAGTTGTTTCAATAAATTTGAGAGATGAAAGGAATCCCCGGATAACTCAGATCGGTTCCGCGCTATCGGAAGAAGAGCGCCAAGCTCTTGTAAATTTGTTAAAAGAATTCGAAGACCTTTTTGCATGGTCACATGCTGATATGCCCGGAATCGATCCTGAAATCGTGGAACACCGGATTCCCCTTTATCCTGATGCAAAACCGGTAAAACAGAAACTAGGACGCATGAGACCCGATTGGGTGCTTAAAATAAAAGAGGAGGTAGCCAAACAAATTAACGCCGGATTCCAGATGGTAACTGAATACCCCCAGTGGGTCGCAAACATTGTTCCTGTTCCAAAAAAGGATGGCAAAATTAGGGTCTGTGTCGATTTCAGGGACTTAAACAAAGCTAGTCCCAAGGATGACTTTCCTTTGCCACACATTGATGTCCTGGTTGACAACACCGCTGGGCACGCCTTGCTTTCTTTCATGGACAGTTTTTCAGGATACAACCAGATCCTCATGGCCCTGGAAGACCGAGAGAAAACCACGTTCATCACCGAATGGGGAACTTATTGCTATTGGGTCATGCCTTTCGGGTTGAAGAACGCCGGTTCCACCTATCAGCGAGCTGCTACAACTTTGTTGCATGACATGATTCATAAGGAGGTAGAGGTTTAAGTTGATGACATGATCATTAAGGCGAAGGAGCGAGAAGGCCACCTACCCGCGCTCAGAAAGTTCTTCGAAAGAATAAGGTAATACAGGATGCGCCTTAATCCGGCTAAATGCACGTTCGGGGTCATTACAGGGAAAATGCTTGGGTTCATGATTACCACTCGTGGCATCGAAATTGATCCATCAAAGATTAAGGCTATTTTGGAGATGGAATCACCGCGGTCAGAAAAAGATGTAAGGAGTTTTCTTGGCAAAGTACAGTTCATCAGCAGATTCATTGCAAAATTGACTTCAACATGTGAACCCATATTTTGCCTGCTCAAGAAAGGAATACCATTTGTATGGGACGACAGATGTCAGCAAGCTTTTGAGGCCATCAAAGCCTATCTACAGAATCCGCCAGTCTTGATGCCACCTGTAGCAGGAAAACCTTTGATCCTATACCTGTCAGTCACCCCGTCTTCAATGGGGTGTATGTTGGCACAGGAAGGAGACGATGGGGTAGAAAGGGCTGTTTACTACCTTAGCAAAAAGATGGTCGGATCCGAAGAACGCTATACTCCGCTAGAAAAGACATGTTGGGCACTCATTTGGGCTTCCAAAAAGTTGAGACATTACATGCTAGCCTATTCAGTAAGGCTGATATCTCGAATGGATCCACTGAAGTACTTGTTTGAGAATCCAGCACTCACGGGGAGGATGGCATGATGGTTGTTGATGTTGGCAGAATTCGAATTAAAGTACGTCACCAGAAAGTCAGTAAAGGGGAGAGTTGTCACTGAGTTCTTGGCCGACTGCCCAGTCGAGGGAGGGGAAGATGCTGAATTTGAGTTCCCTGACAAAGACATAATGGCTATGGTTGAGGATATTTGGCATTTGTATTTTGATGGAGCAGCTAATCAAAAAGGATTTGGGATCGGTGTGCTGTTAATTTCACCCGATGGGTCGCACATCCGACTTGCATTCAAACTTAACTTTGAGGTCACCAACAATCAGGTAGAGTACCAAGCTTGTATTGTAGGCATGGAAGCAGCCATTGAGATCGGCATAGAAAAATTGGAAGTTGTAGGAGACTCAAACCTGGTCGTCTCTCAAGCAAATGGTGATTAGAAGGTCAAAGAAGAGAAATTGAAGCCGTATCATCAAGATCTCGAGGATCGCATTCCCCATTTCAGTAAAGTAACGTTCACTCATGTCCCGAAACTCAGGAATCAATTTGCAGATGCGTTAGCAACGTTGGCTTCCATGGTGGAAATCCCTGTCGGTGTAAAGTTAAGACCAATTGTGATCGAGCAAAGAGATACACCAGTATACCAGCATGTCATGATCGTCGACGAGCCCGATGATGGTCACCCTTGGTATTATGATATCTGGAGATTCGTGGAAAGGGGGGAGTATCCCGCTAAGGCTAGTAAGAAAGACATAATCGCTTTTCAGAGGATGGCAGCTCAATACATCATCTGTGGAGGAAATCTATACCAAAGGTCTCACTGTGGTATGCACAAGCTATGTATCCATGGTGCGAAAGCGAAAAGGGTAATGGAGGAAATCCACAAAGGCGTATGCGGTCCTCACATGAATGGCATGATGCTTGCCAAAAAGATTTTAAGGCAGGGCTACTTTTGGTCTGTAACGCCCCGATTTTCGGACACGTTAATTAAATCATTTTTAATTGATTTAATAACCCATAAAACTAATTTAAGAAAACAAAATTTTATTAAACAGAGTTTAGCAGCGGAAATCTCAAACTAAATTCAAAACTACTTAACTGTCTTACAACCCAACGAAATAAAACAGAGTTTGATAAATGTGATAACACTTTTGGAAATTTAAAATAATAATACTTTAAATTAACATAGCTTCTAAGGGAAGGGCATCCAAGACTCGACAAACTCCCCTTCCTTAGCTGGGAGGTCCTCACCCTGGTACTAATCAACTTGCAGAGGATTCTGTTCTTCGGTTTCTTGATTACCTGGCATGAAACGCCAGCCCAAGGGCACTATAATGAGTTTTGAAACTCAGTAGATAATCTCAACCCTACTAACCCCTTACTTTATAGTTAGCAGTTCAACAATATAAGAATTGGTAATTCACAGAAAGTACATAATAACAATAACACATCATCATTTTCTTTACTATCCATTAACTTACATGAAATCTAAGGATACTCTCCACGAGATCCTTTCCTCCCACATCCACTAACTACAACCGTCTCATGGGTCCACCCTTCCTCTTGCTTGTCCTGCACCAGGGTCCTAGGTGAGCGCACCTAAGTTATGTACCGAGTATGTTCTCACTTAAGACCATAACAGGAGGATCGAGTCATCCCATGACGCATCGTACATTAGGGCCGGACATCACCTACCACTAACTATAACCGTCTCATGGGACCCATTCTCTTCCTCAAAGAGAAACTTCCCTTGACGCATTATACATTAGCGTCACAACATCTCTCAACACTGGGCCCCATTGGTTACCCATTTCAACACAGGGCCCCATTGGTTACCCTTGCCATCACCATGGCTCAAATCACAATCCACACAATCACACTTCCAACACTTTACCAATTTCCATTTACTTAACATCGTCTACGTGAGTCACTACTCGTAACCACCCAAGTGAACCTAAGTCCATTCTAGCACGTACAACATGATACAATCAATAACAACTCAATTCATAACACGATACATTTCAATGAGATATAAGTACATATCAAATAATATTGTGCGAGTAAGTAAACACATAATATTTTATGCTTTGGGCCGATGCCCTTAAGGTTTGTTGAACAAGTAAATTAATTAAAGTTTTTATTAATTTCAAAGGTGCCGTTAGCGATTTCGTAGGCTTAGTTTTGATAACGTACTGGGAAAACTTTTTGATAGAAATTTTATTAACTCAAGAGTGTACTTAGAAACGTTTAGATAATTTGGTAAGCTTGTAGGGTATGATGAAGTGAACGTAGAATTTTTAATTTGATACGCTAATCTTTTAAGGTTTAGTATGAATCTAGTATATATACTGCTACTTTAACTTTTAGCCGTTTGTAATTCCAACATTGTATAGCAGTATTTTAACTTACTGTTACTTAACCAATTTTATTCATTAATTGGTGTTACTTTACAGCATTTTTCTTTTTCTTAGATCTTCTAATTTTCTAAAACTGTTAATATTATTAGACGAGTTGTTTGTACTTATTGATTGCAATACTTTACTACGTTAACTGATCAGGTTCAATGTTTTACTTAGTAAATAAACTTTTTACTCCACTAAGTTAAATTAATATTAGTCTTATCATTAAGGATTTCTTTTCTTTTTGTTTTTGTTAAGCCTATAAATATGATTCTCCTATTTGGGAGCCTTATTAATCTTATGATTAACTTTAACTACCACTAATATTTGGGTAACAGCTATGGACATTCAGAGTAAAAACAACCATGACATGTATTTCACATAAGAGTTAATATAGCAAATAGCAGAACTGGAAGTATAGCAACATTTTAAGTCAGTCTCGTAAATTACAGCAAGTACAGGGGTGGAGTGTAATTTTAGTATGCAAAATTTGAAAATCAACGTAAAAGCTACAGTAGCATTTCAACAGAAAACAGAGGATTTTCAACTTAGGTGGGTTTGATGCGTGGGGTTAATTCCATCCGTTCCAAGCCATCAAAAACATTAATTAGGAACTAAATATACTTAGGGGAAAGTAGGAGAGTGATTATCCTACCTTTAATCTGGACAAAATAATTCGGTGGAGTCCGGTGGATTTTCGTTTGGCGGTGAAAGATCGGTACTCTAGCAGCAACTTTGGACTGGAATAACTTGACCAAAGCTCTGTTGTTTTGGACAATTCTTGTATCGAACGCGAAGATCTTGAAATGCTCTACAACATTCGTAAAGAAGTCTAAGCCCGAAAACCACTCTAAGTAGGAGAAAAATGGAAGTTTAGAAGGGTCGCTGAATCTGCCTGGAAATCAGAATCCGAGAATTTTACCGAACTTTGAATGGCGATAACTCTATCAATTCTAGACCGTTTTGGGCGATTCTTGGGTTGGAATTGAAGCTCTTGACACCCTCTACAAGTTTTATGAAGAAAACAAAGCCTAAAAACGAATTTAACTAGAAGGAGAATGACCATAAAAACAGGTACGTGGAATGAACGAAAATGAAGTTCGTGGTGGTGCCTTCTTCCACTGCTCTTCTTTATTTTTCTTCTCCTCCCTCTTTCTTCTTTTCTTCTCCTCCTCCTTTACTGCCCAGTGCCCAGCACTCACTCTCTCTCTGCCGTTTTAAATGGGAAAAGAAGTGGGAAGAAAAAAAAGAAAGAAAGGTAGAGATGATTAAGGGGGATGTGAGGTGATGGGGGAGTTATGGGAAGTATGGGTAGGTACGTGGGAGGATGGGAAGTTACAAAGGGGTGAGAGGAGGGAGAGAGAGAGAATCGGAGAGGTGAGAGGGAGTCAGGAGAGATGGGGATTGGGGAACACAATCCCACAATTTTAGGGAACAATTATCATGTACACAAACATATATAATTGTATATTAAAAGTTTGATGAATATAGAAATAAGATATATGACTAGCTAATTATTATATTTTTTTAAAGAGATAATTTCTGAATAAAAATACTTATAATTTAGTTAACTAATAAAATTTTTGGGTAACAATACGAGTTTTTATTTGAAAAATTTAGGTCCAAAATTAGGGTCGTTACATGGTCCACCATGGAGACATAATGTGTGGAGTACGTACGACAGTGTCACAAATGTCAGATTCACGCCAATCTCACGCATATTCCGCCGCATGAGTTGCAACAAATGACCTCGCCATGGCCTTTCTCGACGTGGGGTATTGATGTCATCGGAAGGATTGTGCTAGCAGCCTCCAATGGCCATAAGTTCATCCTAGTGGCTGTTGATTACTTCACAAAGTGGGTTGAAGCCGCCTCGTATGCAACTCTGACTGCAGTTCAAGTCGCACATTTTATCAAGCAAAACGTCATCTATCGATACGGGGTCCCTCAAGCATTCGTGTCCGATAACGGGGTTCATTTCAAGGGACGAGCCAGAGAAGTCTTAGATGAGTTCCAGATCCAAGTACACAAGTCAACAACCTACCGATCGCAGACTAATGGGGCCGTGGAAGCAGCTAACAAAACAATCAAAGCCATCCTGGAAAAGACCATTCAATCCGCAAGAGATTGGCACGAACAACTGCCATTGGCGTTATGGGGATATCGCACGTCCGTACGTGCACCGACAGGGGCAACTCCGTACTCTTTGGTTTATGATGAAAGCTGTATTGCCCATTGAGTTAGAGGTTCCATCTCTTCAGACTATGATCGAATGTAATGTTCAAGAGGCAGACTGGCTAAGCAACCGATTCGAAGAACTTATGCTATTCGATGAACGCCGTTTGAGGGCTCTTTACCATGTTCAACGATATCGAAGGAGAATTGTGCGCGCGTTCAACAAAAAGGTAAAGTCTAGGGATTTGGCAGAAGTTGACATGGTTTTGAAGGAAATCCGGGCACCAGTCTACGATCCACAGGGAAAGTTCCGACCAAAGTGGTCTGGGCCTTACATCATCAAGACCATCCTATTCGGAGGAGCTACGCAACTCATTGACTTGGACGGAAATGAATTCTCAACCCTGGTCAACCTGGACCAACTCAAGCACTACTACCCCTGAGAGAAGCTCGTTGGGCTGAAAACCGCAAGGGCGGGCAGTTCCAGGCAAAAATTAGAGCAAAAGCCTGTTGGGATGAAAACCCGCAAGGGCATCCTAGGCAAAAGTTAAGGCGTACAATAAATGAGCTCGCTAGGCCAAAAACTCGAAAGGGCGGTACTAGGCAAAAGTTAGAGCGCAAAAGGAGAGTGTTAAAACCAGAGCGAACCCTATCATTGAACTACGTTATGACCTGATTCCTTCACCAAAAGGATACGTAGGCAGTCTCACTCCGAGACCCGGTCACAATCAATCAAAACAAAAATCCAGGTTGACAGAATCCAGAGAGGCGGAATCAAAGAGAGGGAGACCCTCTGTAACTCACTTTATTAAAATAACTGCTTCTAATACATAAGTCTGAGCATGACTTTCGGAAATAAAAGTGCAACATAATAAAAGCGGGTCCATGATTTATTCAAAGGTCAGGATAGTAGGAGTGAGTCAGTTTCCTTGTGCCCCAGCTCTTGCAGCAATGTCCCTCCTAAGCCATCTCCGATAACTCCCGCGCACCGCCACGGATGGGTAGGGGTGAGCATCAGTCACCTCACGAATCCTCCAGAATCATTGGTAGATGCAAAGAACCGAATGGCGGAAGAAAGGCAGAACTACATCCACCTGAACCTCTGCAGGAGCCTCCTGTCTCAAACCAAGCTGACGCTGAATCCGATAAGGGATGTAGAAGGTAAAAGCCTCCAAGCCAGCAAGAACAACCCATTGAGGACCCATGTAGTGCACAGTCATAGGTGGAAGGTCAAGCCACGAGCATCTCCAGGAAATAGTCTCAGCCCGATGACGTTTGAAGAAGTTGACCCACTCAATAGCTCGCCTGTCCGCAAATTCAAAGCACCGAGAAGACTATAACCTAGCCTCATACACCAAATTGCCAGGAGGGAGAGTCAGCACATTCACCTTATCGCAGAGCCAAATCTGTAAAAAGAGAGAAAACAAGTGAGAAACCATAGGAAGCCAAGCCAAGCGTTGAGGTAAAATGAGAATGAGAGAAAAGCCCGAAAAAGGAGAGCTGAGTGAGAAACCAACCTGTAAGAGGAGAGGACTACCTCCAAAAGTCTCGATCTCTCCAGAACGAACCTTGTCCAAACCCATCAACGTCTCAGCCAATACCATCGGGATCACGTCCTTCCGAGCCTCAATCTGCACAGCAATGCTGACCAATGCCGAGCTAACATGACTAGTGGAAGGAACCAAGAAGTAGGCAGCAAGTAAGCACATGCAAAGAGCGGTCATGCGCCGAGTTTGGTAGGTTGTGTCCGCTAGATCTCCAAGAGGAGAGAACATCTCAATGAGGCGCATCACATTGAGGTGACCATTGCTAATCAAGTAACGAGCAATACCATTATTCAACCCAAGGGAGGCAACGAGAACCTTGGAAATGTTCTCGCGCACAGGAGGGACAATGACCTCTCCAGAGCCGAAGCCGCCAAGATAGGCGCGGAATTCTTCTATCGTGGGGCAAAGTTCTTGTTCACCAGAGCGGAATACGTGCACTTCTGGGTCCCAAAGACTCGTGGCAGCCCTCAAAAGCTCGGGACGGAGACGAATGTTGCGAAGGTGCCTCATGGAATAGAAGCCATGAGCCCGAAAGTTGAGCCAATTGACACCTTCCATAGAAACCAACCATGGGCAGAGAGAACCGGTAAGAGAAAGAGCCATCGGGAGGAAGGAAAAGTTTAAGAAAGGTGAAAGATTAAGAGGGATGTAGAAAGTTTGAGGCTCAAGGCCCGAATTTATAGGAGGGATGGAAGAGACAACTTCAACTTTCAAAGAGTCTTGGGTGTCCAAAAGTGCAATTTTCCCATAAGTCTTGTGTGGGAAAAGGCTTAGTCATACCTCAAAAACTTAGTACAGACATGCATTGGTTTAGAAATGCCATTGAAGGAGTCAAACTTCAACTATTGTGCAATCTGTCTTGGGAAGCAACAAATTGCAAACTGTCAGGAAAATAGTGCCGCACGGCGTATTGAAGCAACACGCGGTATATCAAATCCGAGGAAACACCACGGCATAACATGGATACGCCGCGAGATTAGATGAAATCCCGCATGGCATTTTGAAGCCGTGCACAGCGTAGTAAGTCTGCATTTCTGCAGATTTTGACAGCAGGGGTCGGGAATCAATTCAAGGCACTTTCAGGCATCACCAACCCCCATAACACACCTCAATGGATATTTGGGATTTCGGGAAAGTTTCGCTTCGAGTCAACTCTTAAAATTCGAGGTCGTGGCACAAAAAGACGATAAAATCCATTTCTTAAGCCGCGTCAAAGTATCAAAGTCCGTTTCGAGCTATTTCAAGTCATTTCGTTGAGTCACACAAGTCGTAATGGTCAAAAGTGACTTAGTCCGAGTTCTGGTTTGAGTCCCAAGTCAAAATTTGAGGACGTCACCCTTTAAATGTCAATATTTTCTTACTTTTTCAAGTATTAGGTTCAATTATCGGGATACATGTCAAGCTTTAAAGGTCACCATTGTCATACATTTCTCTTTCATGTAAATTTTTGTATATAGTGTCAATTTTCAAAAGTTTGTCCAAATTACCTTTCTTTCGATTTCCATTCCTTTGTCAATACATTTCTCTTTCTAAGACTGTTACCCGTCAAACATTTCACAACGGATTCAGTGATTTATGACTAGTTGTGCATCTCAGTTGGTGTTTATGTTACTCAATCTTCTTTTCATCACAGCAATAAGGAAAATTGAACAACGTGAGACATTAAAATGATAGTTTTTCCATATCATTCCCAAAGGCATCCATGAGTCGGAGTACAAAAACTAAAGAAGGCATACAAGCCCAATGCTCAGAAGACCTATCTACTAAGGGTAAACAGGCACCCTCCCAAAAAACAAGCACGCAGGCTCCACTAAAAGGCAAAAACAAAAACAAACAAAAGAAGGAGCTCAACTCTCATCCTCATCCTTGTCCTCGTCCTCCTCGTCATCCTCCTCAGAGACCTCCTCCGCCTAGGAGCTAACCACCTCCTGAGTACCTGTCGCCCTGGGCACAGTGCTCCCTGAGGTGTCCCCCAGATCGATGTCTGTAGGCTCCTCGGTCTCGTCGGAGACGTCGATAGGCTCACCCTCAGTCCCCTCTGAGAGTCGTGGCCTCTTCAACGGAGGCTCCTCCCGAGAGCCAGCAGAAGAAGCCTGTTGCGCTTGCATGCGCAAAGACTTCCTGCGCAGCCCCCGTGAAGCCCCTCCTCCAGCCTGTAATAACATGACATTCATCATTTGCATCATAATCATGATATAGGCAATAAGAAGTAAAGTAAATAGTCAGAGTTTGAGAGTTTTACCATCGTCCCGCCAGCACGAAGGAGTACCTCTGGAGCGTGGCCCATGGCATACTGCCTCACCAGCTGCTCCAGGCCCATCATGGCCTCCGCCATCTCCTTCACGTACTCCAGAGTCGCCTGCACAATGGGAAAACCGATTAGAATATACAATGATAATAGCAAGTGCATGCAAAGACGAAAAAGGACGCATCATACTTGAGCAAGAAACTCCGGAGCTATAGCTGTGGGACGTGGCACCACCACTACACCAGAAGCCCCCTGGGGAGTCACCACGTCTACCATCCAGGAGAACGCGGACAAACTGGCCCTGCTCGAACCCACGCCACCACCGCCGCTTTCACTTCCTCTTCCTCCTCTTCTTCCCCTTCCACCTCTACCACCTCTACCAACTGACGCCAGCAGTGTCGCCTCCCAGGCAGCTCGTATCCCAAAGCTCGGCATCAAGTACCGAGCCCAGTACTCAGAGTAGTCAGCGTTTGCCTGGAAAAATGGCTCCAGCTCGAGGTCTGGCTGCACGAACCGCTCGACCTCCTCCCTAGTGTACAAGCTCGTTCGCTGCACGAAGGGAGGGAGTGGCCCAGGGACTCGAAAGACGTCCAGCCTCAGTGACTGACGTGACACCCGGTCACCCAGGTACCACTGCCAGCCATAAGGGGACTCAAGAAGTACTCTCCCGTTCGTCACCTCCCTACTCCGGGCCATGTAAGGGAGCTCAAAGCGATCCCATACGCGCCAGTGAACCTGTAATCAAGGATATGCAACATTAGCATGATGTTCAAATGGAAATGGACTTAATAATCAAAAGTTGGAAGCATGTAAAGTATAGTCATACCCTGTCGGGACGCAGCTCGTCCAGGTAGAGGCGGTAGGCGTTCAGATCGCCCTTTCCCTTCTTCACCCCCCGGAACTCCTTCGACCAACGCAAAGCCCGAGGGAGTATCGTGTCACTAGGACAGGAGGTCTCAGGAGGGTACATGTCAAACACCTCATACGTCCATAGCTACAGAATCAAACATCAAGGATTAGCACAAGATATGCAGTGAATAAAAGAAAGGTAAAGTAAGCATGAGAGAAGTTTGAAATGTACCTCCCAAACTCTCCAGTAGCTGCCGAGGCTCTTCCCCGCTCCTCGGGAGAGAGACCCCATGAAGGCGTAGCACGCCCCCAAAGCCGCGCCGCCCCAGTCAAAATGGGCAACCTCCTCTATGTTCCTCAGCGCCGGCAACAGTGAAAGGTGTACTCGGTTGCACCTGTTTGAAAACAGGGACGCACCGAGCACGTACAACAAGAAGCACCTCGTCATCTGCTCCAGCTGTACCCTGTCCGTCGGAACCTCCTCCGTCCAAAACCCTAATGGCTGGGCGTACTGGGCATCCTCCTTCTCCGCCCTCAGCACGTACCTCAGCATCTCCCGCTGGAACGCTGCACTCCTCCCTGTAGTGGCGTCGTAAGGGATAGGGTCACCTCCGACCCTCAGACCAGTGATCGCCGAGAAGTCCAACGGTGTCACTGTCATCTCGCCGAAAGAGAAGTGGAACGAGTTTGTCGTGCCCCACCACCTCTCAGCGAGTGCCCTCACCACCTGGCGAGTTGCTCGCCCAAGTCAACACGCTCACAAACGCCCCAAAGCCACCATCTCCCTCGCAGCCTCGGGGAGCCTCTCCCTGAACTTCGGCACATCGGCCGCACCCCCGTAACACGAGATTGTGATCCCCTGTTGCAGAGAATTAGCAATATTCAGTAAACAAGCGCAGTATACAAGGAAGGTATAATATTCAAAGCAAAGCAATGGATTGAAAGCATCATATGATTGAATTGAAATGCAAGTAAAGTATACCTTGTCTCGGCGTGCGGAAAGGTGCTATTGTGGGTCCCTCAGGACTAAGGACTCGTCGTACGTAGGCCTCTCCGACCTGTAGGCGTCCAGAAGAGTAGGCACCACTATGTGCTGGAAAGGCACGTAGGTTGCCTCGACGTAAGCCCCCCGGCCTCGTAAAGCCTCTGTCGCCTCCTCCACAATGCTCCTCCGGGGGACTGCCTCACCCCTAGCCTCCTCCTCTACTCCCTGTGGCCCTCCAGTGGTCCCTGCCTTGAGCTCGGCCTGAAGCTCCCTCTCCCGAACCTCAAGTAAGGCCGCTGCCAGCCCAGGCACTCCCCGTAGGGTCTCAACTAGGTCGTCGAGAGACGCCGCCTCCAGGTAGTCACCTAAACCTATGGGTCGTGACGACCTAGCGCCCTCACCGTTGCCAACAAACATAGCCGGCGTCTCCCGCTCCTCCACCGGCTCCTCCTCAACAATGGGGTCCTTACCCAAGTCGGCCCGAGGCTCTCTCACTGGAGAGGCCTCCGTCTCCCCCTCTACTCCATCCAAACCACCACCACCGAGAGCCTCAGTGATCCTATCCTCTAAACCAACTGCACCCTCTGACTGGCCCGTCGCCTCCACCTCACCCCCTCGGGCCATTGCACCCGAACCCTCCGTGCCCTAGCCATAGCCGTCCACCACTTCACTGCCACCGTCACCACCACCACTGCCGACCACCTCGGCAGCCGAGGCTATGGCCCCCTCGGCCATGGCCGCCTGGGCCAAGACCTCCGTGGTCTCCGGCACCTCCTCGACCACCGTGTCACTCTCCGGAGGGACCGAGGGCGGTGTAACCTCGACTCTCGGCGGTTGATCACCACCGGGTATATCCATATCATCCATAATCAAAGAAAGGGAGAGAGAAGAAACCGAGAGAGAGAGAAAGAGCAGAAAGAGTGTGAGAGAGAGAGAGAGACGGGAGAGAGAGAGAAATG
This sequence comes from Rhododendron griersonianum, assembly GCA_018127125.1. Lineage (NCBI taxonomy): Eukaryota > Viridiplantae > Streptophyta > Magnoliopsida > Ericales > Ericaceae > Rhododendron > Rhododendron griersonianum. The sequence goes on along the minus strand of CM030796.1, from coordinate 24,352,444 downwards.
ATCGTGAGAGAGAGAGACGAGAGAGAGATGGTCGAGAGCAGAGAGAGACGCGAGAGAGAGAAGAGGGAAATTCGAAAGGTGTGAGGCGTATCGTATACGCCTCACCCGTATATACCCCCCTGAGCCGGTTTGTCTGGAATTAAATGCATGGAATTCTTCGAGATGCCACGATGCACGGCATTTCACATGCCACGCACGGCGTTCTGGGTTATTTTGACAGTATGGATTCTGAGAGCAATTCCTGACGATCAAGGCAACGACATTCGCGTTCGAGTTTGTTCGCATACAGAAAAAAAAAAAAACAGTAACAGGCAAACAGTAGTGAGAAGGGGACTTTTCATTTCATAAAAACCGGGACGACCCCCGGGATTCCCATTACATTGTTCAAAAGAAAAAAAAACGAAAAGAAGAAAGAAAACAAAAGAAAAACATAAAAGATCCTACTGCCCCTTCCTTTTTCTTCTCCGTCCCTCGTCTTCAGTCGCTTCCCCCTCTGGAAGCGTCATTCCCCTCACCCGAGCAGTCATCCGAGCCGTTTGGATTTCCCTCCAAGTCCTCCGCAGTCTCGTCCGAGTCGCGCCCCGGCACGTACTCTGGGTCATGCTTGTCATCCAGTTGATTGAACGCGAAGTCCTGAAGGTTGGACACCGCGCGGCAAAGGGTCCGGATTGTGGAGATGAGCCTTGCAATCTGACGGTTGAGCGACTCGATCTCCTCCCGGTAGAAACCCATTTCAGCCTCCAGAGACGCCACCCGCCCTGCCAAGTCACTGTCTGCCATGATTGAGTGTTGAGAATAGCCCGTTTTGTAAGAATACAGAGAGACTTGAGAGGGTTTCTTAGTGATGCATGGGATGGAGCACCACCATCCTTTTTAAAGAAGTTACAGCCGTCGAAAGGGCACGCCTGCATTAATGGGCGCCCTTGAACCGGCCGACTGTCCTCGAAAATCGAAGAGTTGCATGGAAATTGAAATACCGCATGGCTTTGTGGTCAACCGCACGGCATTTTGATGTCAGAGGAGTGAATCCAGTTTCCTCAAGAGTTGATCACCCCAGCCACCAAAATCTTCTTGGAAATCGAATTTTCCAATCATGGTTAATCCAAAATCTCTTTGAGTGTTGTGCTTTGATTAAAGGGTTGTCTAACTCTTGTCCTCCGGGACTCATGGAATTTCTCGTCCCCCGAGGACTCACCGTATTCGCACTTCTCGCAGTATTCGTCCTCCAGGACTCGTTGTCGTTCTTTCGCCACCGAAATCTTTCCAGTATAGACTCACAATATTCTCGTCTTAAAATTTCCCGCTCGTCTCAAATTTTAAGCCTCCCGAAGGCTCGTCTCGAATTTTCAGCCTCCCGAAGGCTCGTCTCGAATTTTTAGGCTCGTCTCAAATTTTAAGCCTCCCGAAGGTTCATCTCGAATTTTAAGCCTCCCGAAGGCTCGTCTCGAATTGTCAGCCTCCCGAAGGCTCGACTCGAATTTTCAGCCTTCCGAAGGCTCGTCTCGAATTTTAAGCCTCCCGAAGGCTCGTCTCGAATTGTTAAGCCTCCCGAAGGCTTGTCTCGAATTTTTCATGCTATTTATTTCGCGACACTCTACTCACACTCAATCTTCTCAAGTTTACTGCATAATTGTCCTCCGGAACTTGTTTTGCGTGCATCGTCCAGATGGAACTACATTGGTCTGATCCCTGCAAACGGGGCACGTGGGCAGCTCCATGAGCACGACCACCCTTGTCATTTACTTGTTTTTTCGAACATTTTATCTCCAAAGACTTTAGAGTGACGGATTGGGATGCCTATTCTTTAAGCGTCACTCGTATCAAATCGATGGTACTCGAGTTACGTTAAAGAGGGACTATTGTAGACACCCCAATCCGAACCTCGAAGGGTCTTTATCCACCCCGATGATGAAATAAATGATACGGAACCTTTGCAAGCTTGAATTAAGGATTCCCTCAGCCCCAAACAAATCCTCAGCCCAAATAAACCAAAAGCCCAAAGCCCAGAGAAAGCCCAAAAGCCCTAGACTGGACCTGGAACGCCGCACGGGACACCCCTACATCGCACGGCATAATCGAAAGTCACTACGCCGCACGCGATCATGAGGTTAGCAGCACGGCATTTCAGGAAAAATACTGACTGGCTCAGGAAGCTGTCGGCCACGCCTGTTTGAGCCACAGCTGCAAAATGGCTTAGCCGAAAACACACTTCTGGCCCGCCCAGAAAATACCTCCACTATTTGAAATTCAAAATCCTTGACTCTTGCCTATAAATACACCCGTCCACTCAAGAGAAAGGGGTCCTTGATCACCATTACACCATTTCTCTCTCTTCTTGCTTTCACATCCATTCCCCACTTCCAAACCTTGAGAATGTTGCTTTCAAAAGACATTCTCTAGGCATTTTGCTCCATTTTTCTCCTCACTATTAAAGTTAGTTTCTTACTAACTTTAAGGTCTCAACTACCCAATATACCCATCTATTACACACCATCACACCTTTTTCCCTTCACACGACCTCGTCCAAGTTCGCCCATCATCATCCAACCTCATTCAAGCTCAAGATCAAAGGTAAAAACTAAGTTTCCTTGGGCTAGGCTCTGTTCTGGCCCTGAGGGGGCTCTTCTGTTGTCAGGCTTAACCCCTTTTGGTTAAGATCTGGTTTAAAAAATCATTTTCACAAAGCAAAACACCCCCTGTGCTGGGTAAGCTACGCCGCGCGGCGCTTTAATGCATCGCACAGCGTAGTGGGCTCACACGCGCGGCATTTCAGTTAACTGCTCTTTTCTTATCTAAACTGTCTGGAACATGATCATTTTTCGCTGGATCAGTTTCTATCTATCATCAGTAGCCTTGGAACAAGACCATATCAACAAGCCATGTTTTATCATCACGAATGAACTTTATCAATCTTTCTGAATAAACGAATGCATTAAAAGTGGTTTTCTACTTGTGGCTTGGAGGAATGGTACGGTTCTGGGATGATCTGATGGTTGTGAGTCCTCTGATATTTTCAAATAACGCCGTGTGTCGTACTCGGTACGCCGCACGACGTTCTAAGAACTATTGACAGTCAGAAGACAAGATCATAACCACGCACGACATATCATACGGCCGCGCGCCATATCATGGTACGTCGTGTAGCAGAAGACAGTGATCCAGACAGTTCGTTAAATAGCTTTCCTTGTCTATATTTTTGTCGCATCATCCTTTATCATCTCTGTACAGTGAGCACCACATGCACGCCAATGTGATATATTCCGTCTTGCTTCCCTTTCCCGTATGTGTTTTTGAAGTTTTTCAAATGATATTAAATCCCCCATCTAAAATGCTTAGTAGAGACCAGTTTTTGCCGGGCGAGCGGGGTGCTTTTTTTTTAATAGAACCTTCCTCGTTCGTAACGTGGCTCCCGGACCCAAAATCTCAACGTTGTCGCTAGATCAAAAGCCTTTTTTTTCCTCAAACAAACTCTCGATTTCTCGGATCATCCATCTCAAAAATCCGAGTGGCGACTCTTCAAACGCGCCGGGCGCGGGAACCCACAGATATTAAATCTCCCATTTAAAATGCTTAATAGAGACCGGTTTTATCAGGCGAGCGGGGTGCTTTTTCAACAAAACCTTCCCCGCTCGTAACGTGGCTCCCAAATCTAAAATCTCAACGTTTTCGCTAGATCAAAAGCCTTTTTCTCTCAAACAAACTCTCGGTTTCTCGGATCATCCATCTCAAAAATCCAGGTGACGACTCTTCGAGGGCGCGCCGGTCGGGGAGCCCACACACATATAAACCTAATATGTTGAGAATTTTCAAGGTTCGACTCCTGGCAGCAGAAATTATGTTTTCTTTTTTAACTTTTTACGGTGACGTCGAATTTTTTGTCAATGATATTTGTAGACATCCCAATTTGGCCTAACGATTATTTCAAGTCTTTCAAGTCCCACCTTGGGGACCATCCCAATGATGAATGGATACAGTGTTTGTTGATTGACTTCTCGTGAACCTAAGGACTTTGGTGAGTACTTTTAGCTACTTAGAGTATCCAATTGAGAGCCAAATAGCCTTTCAGACAGAAATACAGCATCCTAGGAAAATACATCTGTCGGCTGCAAGATCTATCTCACGGCCCCCACTTCCTTCTTTCACCCGTGGAATATGGTGTTTAAAATTCCTTGGCCGCCAGATCGTCCATTTTTCAAATTCTAGAATGTTCTATTATCATTTGATCCGTGCTCAAAACCCTAGCAGCCAAACTCCGATTCTTTAGGGTTACGAAAAGAGATTCTGAGAAGAGATCTTTTGGTTATATACTTCCCATTTAATTCGTGCATTGTGATTGGTTGGAGTGACGTCATCCTGTGCCTATATAAAGGGGCTTTAGGGTTCTGAAATTAAGAACACAACACACCCTTTCTAGTCACGAAGATCTGCAGAAATACTCTCTCATACCCTCTCTATAAAAGCCCCCCATGAGTAGCCATATCCCGAGCGATCAAACCCCGAAGTACAAACCCTAACCCTAGGGTTTCGAGAAGGAAGTCAGTCAATCACCCTCAATCCGACGCAATCAAGCACAGAGAGATCAAGGTGGTGAGGCCCAGGGGCCTGTGGTTTGTTTGTACTTTAATTCGTAGCATGTTTTAACTCTTTGATTTTCTGTTAAACTGTTCGTTTTGGTGTGAGGAAGAATATCGGCTGGGACATTGTTCCCATAGCCGAAACATTGAACCAGTGGGATCCCACGGCCGTGAGATCAATTCACCGGCCGTGGAATCCATTTGCTGGGACAGCCTGTCGTTCCCTGTTTATGTTTTACTTACTGTCCTGGCTCACCATATTAACTGCTTAAGGGCAAAAAACAGATTACTTGTCTAGAGAATTAAAAAAATCAAGCACTAGTCACATGTTGAAAGATTATAGGCCAGTCTCAAGACTGGGTGAAAAGGGGTACTTAACACCTTCCTCTTATCGTACTTTTGGATCCCGTACCCGGAATCTCTACCTGTTTTTCTTCGTTTTTATAAACTAGGTGGCAACACTATTTTAAAGATAACCGCTACCATGAGGAGATATTCCTAGCCATGAAAATATCCACGATCTTGGTTTATGAAGTGGAATCCGAGGAATGAGGATATCTGTATGGCGATGCTCCGTTTCGGAGGTGTCTACAATATTTCAAAAGGTAAAATTAGAAAGTAGGGATAAAGAAGTTTGGGATGCGTTTTGTTCCTCTTTCCTGACAACTCGTATATATGTAATTTGAGTACTAATAATTTTACTTTTAAAAAAATTAGGCATCAGCAAAAAATCACCGGTCACAATATAAAAACGGCAATCCGTATATATTTGGTTGAAACATGTACAAAATAAGGTTTTGCTCTATTTTTTTTCTTCGAATAGGAATCACGATAATAAAAAATTTATTTTTCGGAACTGAAAGGATGTTGTTAATGCAGAGAATTGAAACTTCGGATATAGCGTTGATAATATGAATTTCTCGTAGAACTATGAAAAATAAAATGCAGAACAAAAAATTTCTTGTATTTGAATTTTCATATTGAAAAATCCTATTTTTTCAAATTATAGGTTACTAAAGAGTTTTCCGAATTCATATTTAGATTAGAGATATAAAACAATAAGTTTGCATAATGTTAACGCAAAATCCGCTGTAGCACATATAAACTAGATATGTTGAGAATTTTCCAGGTTTGACTCCTGGCAGCGGAAATTATGTTTTATGTTTTAACGTTTTGCGGTGACGTCGATTTTTTTTTTGTCAATGACAATTCAAAAGGTAAATTAGAAAGTAGAGACAAAGAAGTTTAGGATGCGTTTCATTTTTCTCTTTCTTGGTAACTCGTATATCTGTAGTTTGAGTACTGATAATTTTATTTAAAAAAAAAGAATCAACCACAAAATTACCGGTCACCCTATAAAAACGGCGATTCGTTTATATTTGGTCGAAACATGTACAAAATCAGATTTTCTTCATTTTTTATCTTCGAATTGGAATCACGACAATAAAAATTTTATTTTCGAACTGAAAGGATGTTCTTAATGCGGAGAATTGATATTTCAGTTATAGCGTTGATAATATGAATTCCTCGTAGAATTATTAAAAATTTAATGCAAAACACAAATTTTCTTGTATTTGAATTTTCATATCGGAAATTCATACTTTTTCAAACTATATTTTATTGAAGAATTTTCCGAATTCATATTTAGATTAGAAATATAAAATAATAAGTTTGCATAATGTTAAAAGAAAATACGTGTAGAACATATAAACTGGATATGTTGAGTATTTTTCAGGTCTGACTCCTTACAGCATAAATTATGTTTTCTTTTTTAACTTTTTGCGGTCAACAATTTTGACGTCAAATTTTTTTTGTCAATGACGATTCAAAAGGTAAAATAAGAAAGTAGAGATAAAGAAGTTTAGGATGCGTTTCGTTTTCCTCGTTCTTGACAACTCATATATCTATAGTTTCAGTGGTAATTTTACTTTAAAAAAATTAAGAATCAGCCATAAAATCACCAGTCACACTATAAAAACGGCGATCCCTTTATATTTGGTCGAAACATGTACAAAATCAGATTTTGCTCTCTTTTTTTCTTCGAATTGGAATCACGACAATAAAAATTTTATTTTTCAAAACTGAAAGGATGTTAATTTGGAGAATTGATACTTTGGTTATAGCGTTGATAATAAGAATTTCTCGTAGAACCTTGAAAAATTAAATGCAGAACACTAATTTTCTTGTTTTTGAATTTTCATATCGGAAATTTCTATTTTTTCAAAGTATTGGTTATTTAAGAGTTTTCCGAATTCATATTTGAATTAGAGATATAATACATGTACCAAAAAAATTGATATAAAAGAATAAGTTTGCATAATGTAAATATAAAATCTGCTGTAGCACATGTAAATTGGATATGTTGAGAATTTTTCAGGTTCAACTCCTAGCAGCGGAAATTTTGTTTTCTTTTTTATCTTTTTTCGGTGACGTCGAATTTTTTTTGTCAATGATATTTCAAAAGGTAAAATTAAAAAGTAGAGATAAAGAAGTTTGGGATGCCATTTTCCTCAATCTTGGTAACATGTATATTTGTAGTTTGAGTACTGGTAATTTTACTTTAAAAAAAATTATGAATCAGCCACAAAATCACCGGTCGCATTATAAAAATGGCGATCCGTTAATATTTGGTCAAAAACATGTAAAAAATTAGGTTTTCTTCAATTTTTTTCTTTGAATTGGAATCACGACAATAAAAATTTTATTTTTCGGAACTTAAAGGATGTTTTTAATGCGGAGAATTGATACTTCGGTTATTGCGTTGATAATATAAATTTCTCGTAGAACAATGAAAAATTTAATGCAAAACAAAATTTTTCTTGTATTTGAATTTTCATATCGGAAAATCCTATTTTTTCAAATTATAGGTTATTGAAGAGTTTTCCGAATTCATATTTAGATTAGAGATATAAAACAATAAGTTTGCATAATGTTAACGCAAAATCCGCTGTAGCCCATATAAACTAGATATGTTGAGAATTTTCCAGGTTTGACTCCTGGCAGCGGAAATTATGTTTTATGTTTTAACTTTTTGCGGTGACGTCGAATTTTTTTTGTCAATGATAATTCAAAAGGTAAATTAGAAAGTAGAGACAAAGAACTTTAGGATGCGTTTCATTTTTCTCTTTCTTGGTAACTCGTATATCTGTAGTTTGAGTACTGATAATTTTATTTTAAAAAAAAAGGAATTAGCCACAAAATTACCGGTCACCCTATAAAAACGGCGATTCGTTTATATTTGGTCGAAACATGTACAAAATCAAATTTTCTTCATTTTTTTTCTTCGAATTGGAATCATGACAGTAAAAATTTTATTTTCGAACTGAAAGGATGTTTTGTTAATGCCGCGAATTGATATTTCAGTTATAGCGTTGATAATATGAATTTCTCGTAGAATTATTAAAAATTTAATGCGAAACACAAATTTTCTTGTATTTGAATTTTCATATCGGAAATTCGTACTTGTTCAAACTATATGTTATTGAAGAGTTTTCCGAATTCATATTTAGATTAGAAATATAAAATAATAAGTTTGCATAATGTTAAAAGAAAATACGTGTAGAACATATAAACTGGATATGTTGAGTATTTTTCAGGTCTGACTCCTTACAGCAGAAATTATGTTTACTTTTTTAACTTTTTGCGGTCAACAATTTTGACGTCGAATTTTTTTTGTCAACGACGATTCAAAAGGTAAAATAAGAAAGTAGAGATAAAGAAGTTTAGGATGCGTTTCGTTTTCCTCGTTCTCGACAACTCATATATCTATAGTTTCAGTGGTAATTTTACTTTAAAAAAATTAAGAATCAGCCATAAAATCACCAGTCACACTATAAAAACGGCGATCCCTTTATATTTGGTTGAAACATGTACAAAATCAGATTTTGCTCTTTTTTTTTCTTCGAATTGGAATCACGACAATAAAAATTTTATTTTTCAAAACTGAAAGGATGTTAATTTGGAGAATTGATACTTTGGTTATAGCGTTGATAATAAGAATTTCTCGTAGAACCTTGAAAAATTAAATGCAGAACACTAATTTTCTTGTTTTTGAATTTTCATATTGGAAATTTCTATTTTTTCAAAGTATTGGTTATTTAAGAGTTTTCCGAATTCATATTTGAAATTAGAGATATAATACATGTACCAAATAAATTGATATAAAAGAATAAGTTTGCATAATGTAAATACAAAATCTACTGTAGCACATATAAACTGGATATGTTGAGAATTTTCTAGGTTCGACTCCTGGAAGCGAAAATTATGTTTTCTATTTTAACTTTTTGCGGTGACGTCGAATTTTTTTTGTCAATGATATTTCAAAAGGTAAAATTAGAAAGTAGAGATAAAGAAGTTTGGGATGCCGTTTTCCTCAATCTTGGTAACTCGTATATCTGTAATTTGAGTACTGGTAATTTTACTTTTAAAAAAATTATGAATCAGCCACAAAATCACCGGTCATAGTATAAAAATGGTGATCCGTTCATATTTAGTCAAAACATGTAAAAAATCAGGTTTTCTTCATTTTTTTTTCTTCGAATTGGAATCACGACATTAAAAATTTTATTTTTCGGACCTGAAAGGATGTTTTTAATGTGGAGAATTGATACTTCGGTTATTGGGTTGATAATATGATTATCTCGTAGAACTATGAAAAATTTAATGCAAAACAAAAAATTTCTTGTATTTGAATTTTCATATCGGAAATTCCTATTTTTTCAAATTATAGTTTATTGAAGAGTTTTCCGAATTCATATTTAGATTAGAGTTATAAAACAATATGTTTGCAAAATGTCACAAAATCCGCTGTAGCACATATAAACTATATATGTTGAGAATTTTCCGGGTTGACTCCTGGTAGCGGAAATTATGTTTTCTGTTTTAACTTTTTGCGGTGACGTCGAATATTTTTTTGTCAATGATAATTCAAAAGGTAAAATTAGAAAGTAGAGATAAAGAAGTTTGGGGTGCGTTTCATTTTCCTCTTTCTTGGTAACTCGTATGTCTATAGTTTTAGTAATGATAATTTTATTTTTAAAAAATGATAAATCTGCCACAAAATCACCGATCACCCTATAAAAATGGCGATCCGTTTATGTTTGGTTGAAACTTGTACAAAATCAGGTTTTCTTCATTTTTTTAGTTCGAATTGGAATCACGACAATAAAATTTATATTTTTCGAAACTTAAAGAATGTTGTTAATGCGGAGAAATATACTTTGGTTATAGCATTGATAAAATGAATTTCTCCTGGAACTATGAAAAATTTAATGCAAAACACAAATTTTCTTGTATTTGAATTTTCATATCGGAAATTTCTATGTTTTCAAACTATAGGTTATTGAAGAGTTTTCTGAAATCATATTTAGATTAGAGATATAAAACAATAAGTTTGCATAATGCAAACACAAAATCCGCTGTAGCACATATAAACTAGATATGTTTAGAATTTTCCTGGTTTGACTCCTGGCAACGAAAATTATGTTTTCTATTTTAACTTTTTGCGGTGACGTGGAATTTTTTTTGTCAATGATAATTCAACAGGTAAAATTAGAAATTAGGGATAAAGAAGTTTGGGAAGTGTTTCGTTTTCCTCTTTCTTTTTTTTGGGTAAATAACTTGTATATCTGTAATTTGAGTACTAGTAATTTTACTTTTAAAAAAAAATAGGAATCAGCCACGAAATCACCAGTCACCCTATAAAAATGGCGATCCGTTTATATTTGGTCGAAAAATGAACAAAATCAGGTTTTCTTCATTTTTTTCTTCAAATTGGAATCACGACAATAAAATTTATATTTTTTGGAACTGAAAGGATGTTGTTAATGCGGAGAATTGATACTTCGGTTATAGCATTGATAATATGAATTTCTCGTAGAACTTTGAAAAATTTAATGCAAAACACAAATTTTCTTGTATTTGAATTTTCATAACGGAAATTCCCATTTTTTCAAACTATAGGTTATTGAAGAGTTTTTCGAATTCATATTTAGATTGGAGATACAAAACAATGAGTTTGCATCATGTTAACAGAAAATCCGTGTAGAATATTTAAACTGGATATGTTGAGAATTTTTCAGGTTTGACTCTTTGCAACGGAAATTATGTTTTCTTTTCTTACTTTTTGCGGTCAACAATTTTGACGTCGAATTTTTTTGGTCAATAACAATTCATAAGGTAAAATTAGAAAGTAGAGATAAAGAAGTTTTAGATGCGTTTCGTTTTCCTCGTTTTTGATAACTTGTATATCAATAGTTTGAGTGGTAATTTTGCTTTAAAAAAATTAGGAATCAGCCTTAAAATCACTGGTCACACTATAAAAACGGCGTTCCGTTTATATTTGGTCGAAACATGTACAAAATCAGGTTTTGCTCTTTTTTTTCTTCAAATTGGAATCACGACAATAAAAATTTTATTTTTCGAAACTGAAAGGATGTTAATTTGGAGAATTGATACTTTGGTTATAGCGTTGATAATAAGAATTTCTCGTTGAACCATGAAAAATTAAATGCAGGACAAAAAATTTCTTGTATTTGAATTTTCAAACCGGAAATTCCTATTTTTTCAAAATATAGGTTATTTAAGAGTTTTCTGAATTCATATTTGAATTAGAGATATAAAACATGTACCCAAAAATTTGATATAAAAGAATAAGTTTGCATAATGTAAATATAAAATCTGCTGTAGCACATGTAAATTGGATATGTTGAGAATTTTTCAGGTTCAACTCCTAGCAGCGGAAATTTTGTTTTCTTTTTTATCTTTTTTCGGTGACGTCGAATTTTTTTTGTCAATGATATTTCAAAAGGTAAAATTAAAAAGTAGAGATAAAGAAGTTTGGGATGCCATTTTCCTCAATCTTGGTAACTTGTATATTTGTAGTTTGAGTACGGGTAATTTTACTTTAAAAAAAATTATGAATCAGCCACAAAATCACCGGTCGCATTATAAAAATGGCGATCCGTTAATATTTGGTCAAAAACATGTACAAAATTAGGTTTTCTTCAATTTTTTTCTTTGAATTGGAATCACGACAATAAAAATTTTATTTTTCGGAACTTAAAGGATGTTTTTAATGCGGAGAATTGATACTTCGGTTATTCCGTTGATAATATAAATTTCTCGTAGAACAATGAAAAATTTAATGCAAAACAAAATTTTTCTTGTATTTGAATTTTCATATCGGAAAATCCTATTTTTTCAAATTATAGGTTATTGAAGAGTTTTCCGAATTCATATTTAGATTAGAGATATAAAACAATAAGTTTTCATAATATTAACACAAAATCTGTTGTTATATTTAGAATTTTCAAGGTTTGACTCTTTGCAGCGGAAATTATGTTTTCTTTTTTTACTGCGGTCAATAATTTTAGCGTCGAATTTTTTTTGTCAATGACAATTCAAAAGATAAAATTACAAAGTAGAGATAAAGAAGTTTGGGATGCGTTTCGTTTATCTCGTTCTTGATAACTCGTATATCTATAGGTTCAGTGGTAATATTACTTTAAAAAAAATTAGGAATCAGCCACAAAATCACCGGTTACACTATTAAAACATCGATCCCTTTTTATATGGTCGAAAAATGTACAAAATCAGGTTTTCTTCATTTTTTTAGTTTGAATTGGAATCATGACATTAAAAATTTTATTTTTCAGAACTTAAAGGATGTTGTTAATGCGGAATTTTATACTTTGGTTATAGCTTTGATAATTTGAATTTCTCGTAGAACTATGAAAAATTTAATGCAAAACACAAATTTTCTTGTATGTGAATTTTCATATCGGAAATTTCTATTTTTTCAAACTATAGGTTATTGAAGAGTTTTCCGAAATCATATTTAGATTAGAGATATAAAACAATAAGTTTGTATAATGCAAACACAAAATCCGCTGTAGCACATATAAACTTGATATGTTGAGAATTTTCCAGGTTTGACTCCTGGCAGCGGAAATTATGTTTTCTATTTTAACTTTTTTGCGGTGGCGTCGAATTTTTTTTGTCAATGATAATTCAAAAGGTAAAATTAGAAATTAGGGATAAAGAAGTTTGGGATGTGTTTTGTTTTCCTCTTTCTTGGTAACTCATATATCTGTAATTTGAGCACTGGTAATTTTACTTTTAAAAAAAAATAGGAATCAGCCACAAAATCACCGGTCACCCTATAAAAACGGCGATCCGTTTATATTTGGTCGAAAAATGAACAAAATCAGGTTTTCTTCATTTTTTTTCTTCAAATTGGAATCACGACAATAAAATTCTTATTTTTCGAAACTGAAAGGATTTTGTTAGTGCGGAGAATTGATACTTCAGTTATAGCATTGATAATAAGAATTTATCGTAGAACCATGAAAAATTTGATGCAGAACACAAATTTGCTTGTATTTGAATTTTCATATCGAGAATTCCTATTTTTTCGAACTATTGGTTATTGAAGAGTTTTCCGAATTTATATTTAGATTATAGCTATAAAACATGTGCAAAAAAAAGAGATATAAAATAATAAGTTTGCATGATTTAAATACAAAATCCTCTGTTGCACATATAAACTAGTAATGTTGAGAATTTTCCAGGTTCGACCCCTAGAAGCAGAAATTATGTTTTCTTTTTTAATTTTTTAATTTTGACGTTGAGTTTTTTTTGTCAATGATAATTCAAAAGAAAAATTAGAAAGTAGAGATAAAGAAGTTTGGGATGCGTTTCGTTTTCCTCGTTCTTGGAAACACATCCCAAACCTTTTGCGGTCAGCAATTTTGACGTCGATTTTTTTTATCAATGATAATCGAAAAGGTATAATTAGAAAGTAGAGATAAAGAATTTTGGGGTGCGTTTTGTTTTCTTCGTTCTTGGTAACTCATATATGTAAACACAACCATTTCATTGTTGGTAACTCATATATGTAAGAGATCTCCAACTGCTTTATCCGCCGTCGCCACCGCCATTTCCTATCATCATCACCACCGCCTTTGAACTTCATCATTTCTGCAAAGTATACCTCTTCTCCCTCTTTTTGGTTAATTTCATTTGCATAACTCATGTATATATGCATATGTAAACACAACAGATTTTGCGATAGATTACAGGGGTTCCATGCAGGGCCGGCTTAAGACTTTCAAGGGCCTAAAGCGAACTTCTATGATGGGGTCTTTATAAATTTTTCAAAAAAAAAAAAAAAGCGATCTTACAAATATATCCAAGACAGAAATCTAATTGTTGTCTAATACAATCCCCAAGCAAAAAAAGCTAAACTTACAGAAGCATCCAACTGAAAAAATTATGATTAATTTTTAGGTGAATGAGAAGCAGATAGAGTTTAGAGACCCTACCAGAACTAGTTTAGGAATCAGTTGAAGTCTCTTGCAGACAGCACATTAAAACAATGAATACTATTTTGACTCCCTCACGAAAAGAAAACAAGTAATGCGGGATATGAGTATTTATTTCCAATCCACAGGCTATAAAAATCCCCAAGTAGTTCAGGCTGAAATTTATTAATTTTTAGTTAGTTGAGTTCTCTTCCAATTCAGTTGTAGGCCTTCAATCCCATGCAATTTATTAGCAGTAGACCAATAGTATATAAGAGATTTACCCCCAAAAAAAAATAGTATATAAGAACAACCAAAGTTTAGAGGCCCTATTTTGGGCTACAAATGGGGGGCCAGAAGCTCTTGCTTCCTTGGCTTACCCCATGAGCCGAAGCTGGTTCCATATTTTGTCGATTTCTTATTCTTACATCATGAATTAGATTTTAATTCCTTTATGTTCTTTCAAGTACAGTCACAGATTATTTTGTTGCTGCTGGAATCATTTACAACCATTGAGAACTCGAATTACGGTGAATTTTTTTTTTCTGGTCTGGTTCAAGACAATCTCTTCTCGGACAGATTTGCACAACTTTGGTATTCGTCTGTTCTCCCATCCTTATATGTTGAATCTGATTTTAATTTCTTTGTGAGATATAAACTACACTCAGAGTTTGTTCTTTTGGCATTGGAATCCCTTGATAACGTTGAGGACTCAATTTATGGTGAATTTTTGAAAACTCATCTGCATCCTGACAATCTGTTCTTGGACAGATTTGTATAGCTATGGTATTTGTTCGTTTTTCCATCCTTAAAGTTTGAATTGGACTTCGGTTGCTTCATGACTCTTGCACTTCATCCTCTTGCGAAACTTTTGAAACTAGAATCACTCAAAAAGGTTGAAAGCTCAATTTATTGTGAGTTTTAGAAGTTGTGCTGTTCTTAAATGTTTCCTGCTTGTAAACAATCACTCATTTGGCTGGTTGTGATAAATCTATTTGACTTTGGGTTTCCAATCTTTTCCTGCAAATACTTTCGTAAGTTATCTACCTTCGAGCTCTGGATTTACCCTTTTGGACCCCTAATAAATTAGTTATGAATTTTGCGTTAAAATGTGTCAATTTAGGACATTGATTGATCTTGGTACCAAACCCCATGCTATTATACCATCTCCACCATCAATCGACATTCCATGGCCTGGTCAATATCCATTTTTGCTAAACTTGAATTGACCGAGTATCCCATGCGCGAAAAAAAAAAAAAAAAAACTTGTTGGAAACCTTACTTTTGACAATCCGATCTCGTGAATTGGTGATTGGGTTCCCTAGCAATAAATGACTTTATGTAGAGCTCATTGATGCTAGATATGGATTGTTGATGATAGCTTGTGCCTGGATTTACTAATATGACTTGATTGGAGGCTGTGGAGTTTACTAGTTCGCTTGCCGTTACTCGTTTACACCCTAACAATCAATATGAGTATATAAATGCCTTAGGGTAAACTTCACCGACCTCCCCTGAGGTTTCTGACAAATGCAAGGACCTTCCTTGAGGTTCTGATATTTACACTGCCCTCCCATGCTTTACAAACTATTAGCAAGATTCCCCCATTCTGCTAAGCTTACTCTAACGCCATTAGTTTAGGCTAATAAATGACTAAAATATCCCTAGATATTTAGTTGTTCTAAAAAAACTAAGTCTTGTTCTTTTTTAATTGGATTTTAAACATTAAAAGAAAATTAGACTTTTGGTTATATGTGATATGATCTTTGTATTTATTTTATAACTTGTAGTTCTAAAAATAATAGATTTTTTCTTGTACAACTGATATAAATATCACTTAATGTTTCTCGTTCTACTAAAGTACGGATTACCTCCTTGAGGTTTTCGCGTTTGGCAGATTACCCCCATGTGATTCATTAATGACCACATCGCCTCCCTGTGGTTTTGGAGTAAAGTGCAATGACTAACTCCGTTAATGGTAGAAGTAAAAAGACCATGTTACCCTTTCTCAAATAAAATGCTTTACTCTCTAGGTGAAAGAACTATTGATCTTCATATGTACTTATGTAGGAGAAAGACAGTGCCCATTTCCAAAAGCAGAGTGATCCGAGGAACCACCTTTGAAATCCATCAACATCGCCATCCACTCTTCAATCTTCTCCTCCCCGATCCCTTCCCAGAACTCTTTCTCGTCGTTCCTTCCCATCTCCGTCGCCGGATTTTCTTGATTCTGCCCCGAATTCGACCCCTGACTTTGACCCACCAACGTGCTCTGTTCCTCAGGGAAGGGGAAATTGAGCTTCGCCCGGGCCCCGCGGAACTCAATCGCGGCCTTATCGTACGCCCGCACCGCGGCCTCCGCCGTCTTGAACGTCCCCAGCCACACCCTCGCCGCCCGCTGCGGGTCCCTGATCTCCGCAGCCCACTTCCCCCACGGCCTCTGCCTCACTCCCTTGTAATACTTCTTCTTCTTCTTCACGACCGCTATAGAGCTTTTCGCTTTCCTGCCACTGCTCTTCGTTTTGCTATCTTGAGTCGGTCCGAAAAAATTGCATCCCAAACAACCCTTGATCTCGCATTGCTGACACGTGTCGGGGTTCGAAATGGTTTTGCGTTTGTTTAAGGAAGAAGATGAGAAAAAGGATAGTAGAGTCATTTTACAATTGATTTTGACTTTACCTATTATGTTTTTTCTTTTCCACTGACAAAAATTGCGCGTGATCTCTACTTTCCGTTAATTTAGATGGAAAGTCTAACGGTTGCACTTTACTCCAAAACCACAGGAGGGCGATGTGGTCATTAATGAATCACAGCGGGGTCATCTGCCAAACGCGAAAACCTCAGGGAGGTAATCCGTACTTTGCCCTAAAATATTTACTTTTCTTTCTGTTTTATTCTATTATAGAGTTAGTATTTAAATAAAATTGCACTTTGGTCATACATATTTAACTCAAATTATATAGTAACTTGTGAATTTTGTTTAATAAATTTTTTTGGTCATCATATTTTACTTTTTAGACTCCTCTTGTTGAGACGAATGATTAATTCATAAAATATAATGCGAATCTAACAAAAATTTAGAAAAAATGAACAGA
This sequence comes from Rhododendron griersonianum, assembly GCA_018127125.1. Classification (NCBI taxonomy): domain Eukaryota; kingdom Viridiplantae; phylum Streptophyta; class Magnoliopsida; order Ericales; family Ericaceae; genus Rhododendron; species Rhododendron griersonianum. The sequence continues at coordinate 24,335,473 of CM030796.1, read as the reverse complement.
ACTACCACACAAAAAAAAGAAAGATAGGAAGAATGAGGCAATCATTACAAAAAACAACTAGGATGACTTTTTACTCTTCTTTGTTGTTGGAGGGGATATGATAAAGTAAGAATTGGCATATACATTTGATTCGAAAAAAAATTAGCAACAAAAAAAAAATGATATACATTAAGTCACAAACATTATTTTTACGACAAAAATACTATAATTACTAAGATATTAGCTGTACAAATAATTACACAAATTAAATCACATACAACCAAAATTATAACGTCTAATTTTCTTTTAATGTTAAAAAACTCCAGTTGAAAATAAAAATGAGAACAAGACTTAGTTGTTTAGAACACCTAAATATCTAAGGGTATTTCAGTCATTTATTAGCCTAAACTAATGGTGTTAGAATAAACTCAACGGAATGGGGGAATCTTGCTAATAGTTTGTAAAGCATAGGAGGGCAGTGCAATTATCAGAACCTCAGGGGAGCATTTGTCAGAAACCTCAGGGGAGGTTAGTGAAATTTACCCAATGTCTTAATTACCTTATTCTCGTAAATTGTCATCTTCTGTTGATTGTGAAAGTATGATCAAGTTTGAAATGACGTTATCAAGTATCGTCTTGACTCTTTATGGAATCCATGAAAAAACGGCATAATTTGAGACTATTACTATCGAAATGGTATATTGATACGGCATTCGGTCCTCAACGGACGATAAAGGAATCGTGGAAATAAGGAGATAAAAGGTGATGTTGGAACGTGCACCACACGTTCATTTGGGTACCTTGTGCCTGTGACTTGATATCATTTCATCACCACCAGCTGGCATACTCCCTGATAATTACTGGTTGATCCACCGTATCGAACAATGAAATTCTGCTTTGTTGAACTTTCTACAATTCTAATCTTTTTATTGTTAGACCTCTTACGGTCATTGTTATAGTGTTGCCACTTCGATGATTATCTTGTTATCGGTATGCGAGCCTGAATCATTGCGAATCTTAAAATATATCGAGCTAAGTCTATTCCATGGGAATAATGTAATTCTGGTACTTTACAAATTCATACGAGTTTATCACTTGTGAAATTTTAAATCCATTTTTACAGGCGACACAAAGTAGATAGGCAGATAACTTAGTTATCTTTTGAAATTTTTCTTGGCCACTTGCGACACTTCAGCAACGGAGACTTGGGAGTCACAAACCATTTGGCTAAAGGTTATATATATTTCTTTACGTTGAAAACTTGTAAATATTGTGATTATCAAGCTTGGACACTTTACATCGTTAGGTTGTTACGACTATTGTAAACTAGCATGCTCTGGTATGTCTTGTATTATGAAACGGGTTTTTGTAATGATAGTTTTAAAAAAAAGGTTATTTTATATAAGAGGCCTTAGGAGGATGTTAATCCTCTGGTCACGTTTATAACCCTCATTGGGTTGGGTCGTGACATACATAAACCCTTTATACTCGAAGCAAATTCTTCTCTTAATTTTAGATTATTAACTTGCCCTAAAAAATATTTCAATGGTCATAGGGGGAACAAGTTCACCGCATCTTTCTTATTTCAGCAAATTGGTCTAAAGTCCAAAAGAAGAGGTCACAAAGTAGATTTAGTCCAGCTTAATTTTCAGTAATGTGTAAAGTCCATTAACAAAAATGTTTTGGAGTTAAGATCCGTGAAAAGACCAAATTGCCTTTAATGAGACAAGGGCCTTGTTTGGATAACACAAAAAATATATTTTTTCATTTAAATTGACTTTAATGAGACAAGGGCCTTGTTTGGCTAAAATAAAAATGTCTTCTTTTTTTTTTTTTTTTGGACCGGTGTTACCGGCGTTGACTGGTGTATATCTGTTCATTTTTGGTATATCTGTTGATTATTTTTTTATTTTTTTATTTTTTTGACCGTTGACCAGCGTTGACTGGTGTTGACCGACGTATCTGTTCATTTTTGGTGTATCTGTTGATTTTTTTATTTTTTTGACCATTGACCGGCGTTGATGTTGACCGGTATATCTGTTCATTTTTGGTGTATCTGTTGTTGATATCTGTATATCTGTATTTTAAGTGGAGGTTGTGGTGGTAGAGGTGGTGGTGGAAGTGGAGATTGTGGATCTATTTTGGTATATCTGATATTGATATACCTGTATCTGTTTTGTGTTGGTGTATCTATTTAGATGTATTGGTATATCTGTTTTGTGTTGTGTTGGTGTATGTATTTTCGTATATTTATATCTATTTTTTTATCCATTGTTGGTATATTTGTATCTATTTTGGTACATCTGTTCTTGATATAATTGTATCTGTTTTGTGTTGATATATCTGTTGTGGTATATCTATTATATCTGTTTTAGTGTATCTGTATCTTATATATTTGTATTTATTTTGTTTTAAGAAATAAAAAAAAGACTTTATTGTGATTGTGGTGTTGGCTGTGGAGTGGTGGTGGTAGACATGGTCGTGAAACTGGAGTGGTGGTGGTGGAGTGATTGTGGAGGTGCTGATGGGTGGTGGTGGTGGTGTGGTGAAGGTGGTGGTGTGGTGGTGATGGAGGTGGTGGTAGGGATAGTGGTCGAAGTGGAGGTTGTGGTGACATGGTGGTGGTGATGGTGACGTCGTAGTGGTAAAAGTGGTGGTTGAGTGGTCGAGGTGGATGTGGAGGTGGTGGCGTGGTGGTGATGGAGTGGTGGTATAGGTGGTGGTGGAAGTAGAGGTTGTAGATTTGTTTTGGTATGTCTGTTGTTGATAAATCTGTAACTGTTTTGTGTTGGTGTATCTGTTTTGGTGTATTGGTATATCTGTATCTGTTTTGTGTTGTGTTGGTCTATGTGTTTTGGTATACTTATATCTATTTTTGTGTATCTATTGTTGGTATATTTGTATCTATTTTGGTACATCTGTTGTTGATATAACTGTATCTATTTTGCGTTGGTGTATCTGTTGCGGGTATATATGTAAGTTTTTTGTGTTGGTGTATATGTTTTGGTATATATCTCTATCTTTTTTTTGTTGGTGTATCTATTTTGGTATATCTATAGCTATTTTGGTGTATCTATTGTTGGTACATTTGTATCTATTTTGGTACATCTGCTGTTGATATATTTATATAGAAAATTTTTATATTAGCACCTGACTTTTCACGCAAATCAGATAGCTACATGATGGAAGTGGAGGTGATGGAGCGGTGGTGGAAGTGGAGGTTGTGGTGACATGGTGGTGGTGGAAGAGGTGGTTGAGTGGTGGTGGTAGAGGTGGAGGTGATGGCGTGGTAGTGATGGAGTGGTGGTGGTGGTGGTGGTGGTGGAGTGGTGGTAGAGGTGGTGGTAGAAGTGGATGTTGTGGTGGTATGGTGGTGATGGTGGTAGTGAAAGTGGTGGTTTACTGGTGAAGGTGGTGGTGGAGGTGGTAGCGTGGTGGTGATGGAGTGGTGGCATGGTGGTGATGGAAGTGGAGGTTGTGGTGGCATGGTGGTGGTGGTGGCGTCGTAGTTGTGGTGGTGGAAGTGATGGTTGAGTGATGGAGGTGGAAATAGTGGCGTGGTGGTGATGGAGTGGTGGTGGAAGTGGAGATTGTGGTGGCATGGTGGTGATGGAAGTGGTGGTTGAGTGGTGGTGGAAGTGGTGGTTGAGAAGTGGATGTGGAAATAGTGGCGTGGTGGTGATGGAGTGGTGGTGGAAGTGGATGTTGTGGTGGCATGGTGGTGGTGGAAGTGGTGGTTGAGTGGTGGTGGTGGTGGTGGAGATGAAGGTGATGGCATGGTGGTGATGGAGTGGTGGTGGTGGTGGTGGTGGTGGTGGTGGTGGATGGTGGTAGAGGTGGTGGTAGAAGTGGAGGTTATGGTGGCATGGTGGTGATGGTGGTGGTGGAGGTGGTAGCATGGTGGTGCTGGAGTGGTGGCATGGTGGTAGTGAAAGTGGTGGTTGACTGGTGAAGGTGGTGGTGGTGGAGGTGGTAGCGTGGTGGTGATGGAGTGGTGGCATGGTGGTGTTGGAAGTGGAGGTTGTGGTGGCATGGTAGTGGTGGTAGTGGTGGTGGCGTCGTAGTTGTGGTGGTGGAAGTGGTGGTTGAGTGGTGGTGGTGGAGGTGGAGGCGGTGGCGTGTGGTGATGGAGTGTTGGTGGAAGTGGAGATTGTGGTGGCAGTGGCGGCGTGGTGGTGGTGGCGGTGGCGGCGTGGTGGTGGTGGAAATGATGGTTGAGTGGTGGAGGTGGAAATAGTGGCGTGGTGGTGATGGAGTGGTGGTGGAAGTGGAGGTTGTGGTGGCATGGTGGTGGTGGTTGAGTGGTGCTGGTGGTGGAGATGGAGGTGATGGCATGGTGGTGGAAGTGGTGGTTGAGTGGTGGAGGTGGAAATAGTGACGTGGTGGTGATGGAGTGGTGGTGGAAATGGAGGTTATGGTGGCATGGTGGTGGTGGAAGTGGTGGTTGAGTGGTGGTGGTGGTGGTGGAGATGAAGGTGATGGCATGGTGGTGATGGAGTGGTGGTGGTGGTGGTGGTGGTGGTGGATGGTGGTAGAGGTGGTGGTAGAAGTGGAGGTTATGGTGGCATGGTGGTGATGGTGGTGGTGGAGGTGGTAGCATGGTGGTGCTGGAGTGGTGGCATGGTGGTAGTGAAAGTGGTGGTTGACTGGTGAAGGTGGTGGTGGTGGAGGTGGTAGCGTGGTGGTGATGGAGTGGTGGCATGGTGGTGTTGGAAGTGGAGGTTGTGGTGGCATGGTAGTGGTGGTAGTGGTGGTGGCGTCGTAGTTGTGGTGGTGGAAGTGGTGGTTGAGTGGTGGAGGTGGTGGCGTGGCGGTGATGGAGTGGTGGAATTGGAGGTTGTGTTGGCATGGTGCAGGTGATGGTGGAAGTGGTGGTGGTGGAGGTGGAGGCGGTGGCGTGTGGTGATGGAGTGTTGGTGGAAGTGGAGATTGTGGTGGCAGTGGCGGCGTGGTGGTGGTGGCGGTGGCGGCGTGGTGGTGGTGGAAATGATGGTTGAGTGGTGGAGGTGGAAATAGTGGCGTGGTGGTGATGGAGTGGTGGTGGAAGTGGAGGTTGTGGTGGCATGGTGGTGGTGGTTGAGTGGTGCTTGTCACGCCCCGCCCCGCAAACGGCACCCAAAGTGGGCCCGAGTCGACGCGGCCACGTGGCATTCCCCACAGAAGAACAAAACACACCTCACAACCTGTCAGAAATAAACACCCAGCGGAAGACTTATCACCTTAACATAAAAATGAGTCAACGTGTCAACCAACTAACTACAATATCGATTTAAAACACTCTAGAAAATTTCATACTTCAACCTGTCCACCGACAACTTAAACAAAATAACTTCTTCTTCAACTACCTACAACAAGCTCGACCATCCACAACATCCAAGGCTAGCCCAAACACTCCTCAACACGATGACCGATAGTGGACCCACTCTAAGCAACCCGCTACCTGGCAGACCAAAAAGGAAAGCCAGAGTGTGTGAGATATAGAAATGCTCGATAAAATATCACAATACCCAAAGGAATATCATCATAAATGAATTCACCAGTCTAACAAAATATCCAATTGAATACAATAGATATAACCACCACATCCCCAAAACACAACAGTATTAACCCATGAATAACCACATAACAATAACTGATTCAACAACAGCATGAATATAAATCACACAAGCATGCAGTGACACGTCTGCCACAATCCCATATACCCCAGGAGTGGTGTCCCACACACCATGCTCCCACTACCGTTAATTAGGCGGCATGGCTTACGACATGGTGCGCCTCACACGCAAACCTTCAGCGGTATAATCAACACCCAACAAGCATGCATATCATTAGCTAAAATAGCATATAGCATGATATACAATCTCCACCACATATATCCATATCAATAGCTAAACCTCGGTTAGCATGATACCATTGATATACAATCACCTCCACCGCATTATCTATTTAACGATAATCATGTCCAAAAGCTAAAACACCACTAGCAAAATGTACACTAACCACCACAGCAATATTTTATTGAGAAGAACCATATCAGACACACTCACCTTTGTATCGACCGAGGTACGCTAAACTTACGGTTTCGGCACCTCCCAATTGACCGGCTTGACACCTAATCACAAGTTAACCATATCAATTTATTGAACGCTTAAACGCCAAAACCAGCTCCTAACAACAATCTTTAACACCAAAAATAGATTAAAGATGCTTAACACGTACTAGCATGTCCGTCTCAAAGGTTTAGAAGTATCCCTAAACAAACATAACACTTAAACACCATATAACCCCTACCTTTGATTTAAAATCTACAACCAGCCTGTCGTATTCTGCCTACAACTTCTTATAGTGTTAAAACCAGATCACGAGACCACCACCATTAGAAAACAGACTTTCGGTACATGAATTTTGATATAAAATTTGCCCAACATAGAGTCCGAACGATAAAGTTATGCTCGTCCGAAATTACACAATAACATGTCCAAAATCACAGATTCTGCACGTCTATTAACTTCAAATCAAAAACTGATTTAACCTAGTGCAAACTAAGCCACAACCCCTACATATTCCGAAAGGCATACGAGTCTAGTTTTAGAATCAAAAACCCGTGCGCAAACCCGATACTCGAGCTAAGAGATATGACCATTTTCCAAAACATGGCAATGCAGCGAATACAAAATTCAGCAGGGACACACAAACTTGTAAAATCCGTCAAACTTAGACCGTACAACAAAATGACCTGAAATTTGGTAGAGATCATAACAACATCTCAAAGTTTATCCCTGATTTTTCCCAGATTTTACAAAGCAAGGAAACCTAGTCAAATCCATCTCCAAACTCAGAAATTCTGTGCAGCGAAGCACAATTTCCAGCAGAGTAGTCCGTGTTCGAAAATTCATTAAAAATCGAATACTCAATATTTTTTAGTGATTCCAACGCCAAAACATCACCAACTTAGCAATCTATCAGACTCATAAGGACCCAAAACCAGGAGGGTCGTTAACTAAAAAAAACGTGATGCATAACACAGATCTGAAAACTGTTTGCACAAAACTAGCAATCCGACCACAGCTTGGTTTATGATTTTAATCTTTTTCCACACTTCTCAGAAAATTCTGAAAATTTAACACGATATAATAGACACACTAATGAACCTTCAGTAAAAATACCAGAAATTAACAAGTTTTCTAGGTACCTTGAATAAATTCGTGAAGAGCAGCTCTGCACCTATTTTCTTCTTCTTCTTCTTCTTCTCTTCTCCTCTCCTCACCTCACCCGTTTCTCTCTCTCTCTCTCTCTCTCTCTCTCTCTAGTGTCGGCAGAAATGAAAGGAAAGAGAAAAATATCTGTATAAATCCCCTCTAGAGAAATTATAAGGTGTAACCACACCACCCTCCACTTATGCAACCACCCAAAACACACACAAGGCCCTCAAACTTCTAATGCATGCAATCTAACCCCGAATCATATAATTCAAATAAAAAGTGAATTAAATATTCTAAATATCCGGAACGGGTATTACAACTCTCCCCCCCTTAGAAAATTTCGTCCTCGAAATTAGAACCACCAGCCTCACACCAACGACAACCAAACTATAAGGTTAACCAAAACAGTCTTGTCTCACAACCACATATAAGAACAAGGATAACACATATAACAATTAAAACCCTTATGTTTCACATTTTAGAACTTCATTGTTTCACAACTCCTCTCGACGAAAATAATTATGAGTCGCAAATACTAACTCAATACTGATTCGGCCTCTCAAAGAGAACTCATAACTCTCAATTACATCGCAGTACCTAGTTTGTGTACACGATAACACCACCTTTAACATTTCACACAACTCCTTCGTAGGAAATTTATGAGCTTATCCTTTAATAAAGTAAGTTCCAACCAGAAACTCTCTAACTCTCGTTAAAATCAATATAACGCAACCTCAACATTTTCCTTTGTAAAATTGATCTCATCGTCAGTACCAACTTTCTAAACCACCATAACCACAACATCAACACGCACTCTCGATACATGAGTATTACCTTTTAAGAAAAGTAAATTTTAACCTCGTATTATCTGCCAACACATTATTACTACTTGGTATACTAGCAAACACCAATCTCGGTAACCACTTTTTCGTTTTATACATATATAATCATATTCAACCAATCATTATATCACACAATTACACCAAAATAATCACACCTATCACACACACACACACAACATCCTAAGAAATTTGTAAATACTAGTATACAATCCAACCCAACGCATACTAACACGAATCGACATCCTACTTAACTTCCTAACCATCAACCCATTACAAGACCCGCTACCACAATAGCCTAATTATCACTTAAGATTTCAACTCTGACCCTAATATCACCCGCAACCCACTTCCTCTATGTACTCTCTCATAGGCCCCAACATAACCCACCCTAACATCTCAAACGTCTAATTGTACCACGTCACTTGTCTTACCACCCTCTAGATGAATCCATTACTCCATCAGAATCAAAAATTCCAACACTATTCCATGTCCCACTGTCAACTCCATACCATCCTCGAATTCCATTTCAGAAACCCGAACTCAGTTTTGTTGTAACGTATCCCTTCAAAACAAGGTTAGTCCACAACAAATATATCATTGATGGCATGCAAATATAACAATATGCAAGACGTGTCGTGATTTGATAGGCACGTTGCCTATTCTATCACAACACCACTGACACTCCAGTCGACTGGACTGACTCTGACACGAAGTCATAATGCATGATCATGCTATCAAATCAAACAACAAATAAAAGTTATACCTGTTCCATTCTCTCAGAATGGTTTCCAAGAACACCTGCAATCTGCCCCAGTTTCACTTCTGCGAAGTTAACCCATTTCTCATCTGACCCTTGCAACTGTTTATAGACATTGCTCACTTTCTCAACACAATTCAATCCCAGTCAAACTTGTACCTCTCCTACTTGCATCATTCGAATCCCGTTAAACAAATTAGAGCCTAAGACACAGCTCCCCCTTTGTAAAAACCCAAATATCCACAGTTACCATTTGTATCTGCCCCCATCTTCCAATTAACTTTCATTGCCCTCACTGCGACTCTCAATCCCTTCCAAACCCACCACTCCTAACCATTAGGCAACTATTGCACCCATTAACGCTACACTCGACAACTAACTCACCAAACTTTTCTCACTCATCCGCACAGGTGATAAGATATCAAATTATACTTACCCTCACCTATCCCCTCACAGATAACCAAAACCATATACTAGTTTATACAGAACCAATAAAATCATCTTCACATAACATAAATTCATTATGCTTTACATCCACTTATATACATCAACTTATAACACTTGCGCCCACATACTCACACCACACGTATACACATACTCAAATCGTTAACCTCCTTGCAATATTATAACCTACTATTCACGCTACAAAAAGTAAGTGACGTAAGTTTGCTCACTTTTTTTTTTTTTAAACATATTTGGAAACCTAAATTGTACTCTTCCAAATTCTCACTATCAAGTAAAAATTCATCTTAAGATACGTTACGGTCCTTTCAACACCAAAAAAATGGATTTATGTTCCTCGACTACTAAGTACAATTTTTTTCCAAACCTTTTCAAAGAATACAAAACCCTTTTGTACATGCTTTCAATTTTTAAACAATGTACTACATACCACTTCTATAATACCATACAAGCCATTTAAGCATACATGACCAGATGCAAGTAGTACATATATACACATTCACCTACTTATTCGAGTCCCCACAAGTAACATCATAACGTTACCAAATATACCTACTCCACGTTACACCATCTTTTATAAGATTCTCAACTTCCACTTTATTTGATTCTTTCAACTAAACGAAAGTATTCACATCCCCACATCATTTCTTTAGGCACTATGCCCAAAAACATTACTACACTAGATGTATACATACCCACAATTTTTTTTATAGAAAGTTCAAAGTTCTCCACACATCTTTAACACGTTTCACAAGTTTTTAACTTTTATAACAGTTAATACTTCCCACACCATCGGTGGATAACAACCATCCTAAACCTTGTATCTAGCAATACATATATCTCTATGTGAGTGCCACCTCCTTTACATGCACATACTAGACACGTACCCAACCACATATCAATGAAACGACACTGCTTCTGTAAACACACCCCTTTTCTTGCTTACGCTAAACAATTTATAATTGTGAACGAGTACCATTAAAATTATTAGGTATTCTCATATGCACGTCACCTCACAACTTAACACACTTCTTTCAATATCTCCCCAATTATCACGAAACCTACAACCTTGACGCTAATATTTCAAATTCAAAATTAGCCCTCTCTAGCGCGTACCCCTCCTATTCTCAAGAATCTTCCCATCGCCAACTTACATTATAGCAAGGTTGACATACCACATAATAATACATCTTTTCCACCGCAACATAATCCGTATCTTTCAATAGCACATAATTACTCTAAGTGCATAATAATGATTGATAACACAGTTAATAAGTTTAACCCCGTATCCCCTGCTACCTACACTTGACATCATACAATATTGAAAATACCTATCACCATATCCAGCAAAGCCTGAGTTCCTTGACATACGTAAGCACATACTATCCATAATGCCATAAACCCTCAATTCCCTTAACTTCCAACACCCTGAACAAGACCCACATAAGACACCGCAGGTGCCTGCACAATCTAACATGAAATACTTACCATTTGCTGCTCCACGTACTGAGCCACATCAACAACCTGTTCAACAATTCAAACCACCACCAACAACATAGTGCTAAGTATTAAATACGCACATGTTAGTCACCCACTAACCCCTACTCGACAGACACAACACCTTATGGTCCACTACCAAAACCCCCAATCGACTCTCAACACAGAGACTAGAACGTACTAGCTCTGATACCAAGCTGTCACGCCCCGCCCCGCAAACGGCACCCAAAGTGGGCCCGAGTCGACGCGGCCACGTGGCATTCCCCACAGAAGAACAAAACACACCTCACAACCTGTCAGAAATAAACACCCAGCGGAAGACTTATCACCTTAACATAAAAATGAGTCAACGTGTCAACCAACTAACTACAATATCGATTTAAAACACTCTAGAAAATTTCATACTTCAACCTGTCCACCGACAACTTAAACAAAATAACTTCTTCTTCAACTACCTACAACAAGCTCGACCATCCACAACATCCAAGGCTAGCCCAAACACTCCTCAACACGATGACCGATAGTGGACCCACTCTAAGCAACCCGCTACCTGGCAGACCAAAAAGGAAAGCCAGAGTGTGTGAGATATAGAAATGCTCGATAAAATATCACAATACCCAAAGGAATATCATCATAAATGAATTCACCAGTCTAACAAAATATCCAATTGAATACAATAGATATAACCACCACATCCCCAAAACACAACAGTATTAACCCATGAATAACCACATAACAATAACTGATTCAACAACAGCATGAATATAAATCACACAAGCATGCAGTGACACGTCTGCCACAATCCCATATACCCCAGGAGTGGTGTCCCACACACCATGCTCCCACTACCGTTAATTAGGCGGCATGGTTTACGACATGGTGCGCCTCACACGCAAACCTTCAGCGGTATAATCAACACCCAACAAGCATGCATATCATTAGCTAAAATAGCATATAGCATGATATACAATCTCCACCACATATATCCATATCAATAGCTAAACCTCGGTTAGCATGATACCATTGATATACAATCACCTCCACCGCATTATCTATTTAACGATAATCATGTCCAAAAGCTAAAACACCACTAGCAAAATGTACACTAACCACCACAGCAATATTTTATTGAGAAGAACCATATCAGACACACTCACCTTTGTATCGACCGAGGTACGCTAAACTTACGGTTTCGGCACCTCCCAATTGACCGGCTTGACACCTAATCACAAGTTAACCATATCAATTTATTGAACGCTTAAACGCCAAAACCAGCTCCTAACAACAATCTTTAACACCAAAAATAGATTAAAGATGCTTAACACGTACTAGCATGTCCGTCTCAAAGGTTTAGAAGTATCCCTAAACAAACATAACACTTAAACACCATATAACCCCTACCTTTGATTTAAAATCTACAACCAGCCTGTCGTATTCTGCCTACAACTTCTTATAGTGTTAAAACCAGATCACGAGACCACCACCATTAGAAAACAGACTTTCGGTACATGAATTTTGATATAAAATTTGCCCAACATAGAGTCCGAACGATAAAGTTATGCTCGTCCGAAATTACACAATAACATGTCCAAAATCACAGATTCTGCACGTCTATTAACTTCAAATCAAAAACTGATTTAACCTAGTGCAAACTAAGCCACAACCCCTACATATTCCGAAAGGCATACGAGTCTAGTTTTAGAATCAAAAACCCGTGCGCAAACCCGATACTCGAGCTAAGAGATATGACCATTTTCCAAAACATGGCAATGCAGCGAATACAAAATTCAGCAGGGACACACAAACTTGTAAAATCCGTCAAACTTAGACCGTACAACAAAATGACCTGAAATTTGGTAGAGATCATAACAACATCTCAAAGTTTATCCCTGATTTTTCCCAGATTTTACAAAGCAAGGAAACCTAGTCAAATCCATCTCCAAACTCAGAAATTCTGTGCAGCGAAGCACAATTTCCAGCAGAGTAGTCCGTGTTCGAAAATTCATTAAAAATCGAATACTCAATATTTTTTAGTGATTCCAACGCCAAAACATCACCAACTTAGCAATCTATCAGACTCATAAGGACCCAAAACCAGGAGGGTCGTTAACTAAAAAAAACGTGATGCATAACACAGATCTGAAAACTGTTTGCACAAAACTAGCAATCCGACCACAGCTTGGTTTATGATTTTTATCTTTTTCCACACTTCTCAGAAAATTCTGAAAATTTAACACGATACAATAGACACACTAATGAACCTTCAGTAAAAATACCAGAAATTAACAAGTTTTCTAGGTACCTTGAATAAATTCGTGAAGAGCAGCTCTGCACCTATTTTCTTCTTCTTCTTCTCTTCTCCTCTCCTCACCCGTTTCTCTCTCTCTCTCTCTCTCTCTCTCTCTCTCTAGTGTCGGCAGAAATGAAAGGAAAGAGAAAAATATCTGTATAAATCCCCTCTAGAGAAATTATAAGGTGTAACCACACCACCCTCCACTTATGCAACCACCCAAAACACACACAAGGCCCTCAAACTTCTAATGCATGCAATCTAACCCCGAATCATATAATTCAAATAAAAAGTGAATTAAATATTCTAAATATCCGGAACGGGTATTACAGTGCTGGTGGTGGAGATGGAGGTGATGGCATGGTGGTGGAAGTGGTGGTTGAGTGGTGGAGGTGGAAATAGTGACGTGGTGGTGATGGAGTGGTGGTGGAAATGGAGGTTATGGTGGCATGGTGGTGGTGGAAGTGGTGGTTGAGTGGTGGTGGTGGTGGAGATGGAGGTGATGGCATGGTGGTGGTGGAGTGGTGGTAGAAGTAGAGGTTGTGGTGGCATGGTGGTTATGGTGGTGGTGGAAGTGGTGAGGTGGTGGTGGAGGTGGTAGCATGGTGGTGCTGGAGTGGTGGCATGGTGGTGCTGGAAGTGGAGGTTGTGGTGGCATGGTGGTGGTGGTGGCGACGGCGTCGTTGTGATTGTGGTGGAAGTGGTGGTTGAGTGGTGGTGGTGGAGGCGGTGGCTTGGTGGTAGGAGTGGTGGTTGTGGTGGCGGTGGTGGTGGAAGTGGTGGTTAAGTGGTGGAGTTGGAGATGGTGGCGTGGTGGTTATGGAGTGGTGGTGGAAGTGGAGGTTGTGGTGGCATGGTGGTGATGGAAGTGGTGGTGGTGGAGGTGGTGGCGTGGTGGTGGTGGTGGAGGTGGTGGTTGAATGGTAGAAGTGGTGGCGTGGTGGTGATAGAGGTGGTGGTTGAGTGGTGGAGGTGGTAGCGTGGTGGTGATGGAGTGGTGGTAGAGTGGTGGTGGTAGAGGTGGTGGCGTGTTGGTGATGGAGTGGTGGTAGAAGTGGTGATGGAAGTGGAGGTTGTGGCGGCATGGTGGCGGTGGCGTCGTAGTAGAAGTGGTGGTTGAGTAGGGAATGTAAAAATAAAAAATCAACAGATACACAAAAAATGAACAGATACACCAGTCAACACCAGTCAATGGACACTATGTAAATTCTGGACTTAATGTCCTTTAGACTTTAAGGGAAAATTTTTATATCCTTATTATAGTAAAAAACCTTATAGTATGTTCTCCTACTCAATTTTTCCACCTTTTAGTATGTCCTCCTACTCAATTTTAGGAGGACATATTATAAGATTTTTTGCTATATTAACGACATAATTATTTTCCCTTAAAGTCTAAAGGACATTATATCTAGAATTTATATAGTGTCCATTGACTTGCGTTGACCGGCGTTGACTGGTGTATCTGTTCATTTTTTGTGTATCTGTTGTTTTCTTATTTTTATCTCCACTACTCAACCACCACTTCTAACACGATGACACCGCCACCATGCCGCCACAACCTCCACTTCTATCACCACTTCTACCACCACTCCATCACCACACGCCACCACCTCTACCACCACTCCATCACCACCACGCTACCTCCTCCACCACTCAACCACCACCTCCATCACCACCACGCCACCACTTCTACCACACAACTACCACCTCCACCACCACCACCACGCCACCACCTCCACCACCACCACTTCCACCATCACCATTCCACCACAACCTCCACTTCCACCACCACTACATAACCACCACGCCACCATCTCCAACTCCACCACTTCCACCACCACCGCCACCACAACCTCCACTTCCACCACCACTCCTACCACCACGCCACCGCCTCTACCATCACCACTTAACCACCACTTCCACCACCACCACAACGACGCCGCCGCCACCACCACCACCACGCCACCACTCCAACACCACCATTCTACCACCTCCACCACCACCTCACCACTTCCACCACCACCATCACCACCATGCCACCACAACCTCTACTTCTACCACCACCTCTACCACCACACCACCACCACCATGCCATCACCTCCATCTCCACCACCACCACCACCACTCAATTACCACTTCCACCACCACCACAACCTCCACTTCCACCACCACTCCATCACCACCACGCCACTATTTCCACCTCCACCACTCAACCACCACTTCCACCACCATGACATCACCTCCATCTCCACCACCACCACCACTCAACCACCACCACCATGCCACCACAACCTCCACTTCCACCACCACTCCATCACCACCACGCCACTATTTCCACCTCCACCACTCAACCATCACTTCCACCACCACCACCACCACCGCCATCATGCCACCACAATCTCCACTTCCACCAACACTCCATTACCATCACGCCACCGCCTCCACCTCCACCACCACCACTCAACCACCACTTCCACCATCACCACCACCATGCCAACACAACCTCCACTTCCACCACTCCATCACCACCACGCCACCACCTGCACCACTCAACCACCACTTCCACCACCACAACTACGACACCACCAGCACCACTACCATGCCACCACAACCTCCACTTCCAACACCACCATGCAACCACTCCATCACCACCACACCACCACCTCCACCACCACCTTCACCAGTCAACCACCACTTTAACTACCACCATGCCACCACTCCAGAACCACCATGCAACCAACTCCACCACCACCATCACCACCATGCAACCACAACCTCCACTTCTACCACCACCTCTACCACCATTCCACCACCACCACCACCACTCCATCACCACCATGCCATCACCTCCATCTCCACCACCACCACCACTCAACCACCACTTCCACCACCACCATGCCACCACAACCTCCACTTCCACCACCACTCCATTATTTCCTCCTCCACCACTCAACCACCACTTCCACCACCACAACCTCCACTTCCACCACCACTCCATCACCACCACGCCACTATTTCCACCTCCACCACTCAACCACCACTTCCACCACCACAAATACGACGTCACCACCACCACCATGCCACCACAACCTCTACTTCCACCACCACCATGCCACCACTCCATCACCACCACGCTACCACCTCCACCACCACCTTCACCAGTCAACCACCACTTTCACTACCACCATCACCACCACTACATCCACTTCTACCACAACCTCTACCACCACTCCACCACCACCACCACCACCACCACCACCACCACCACTCCATCACTACCACGCCATCACCTCCACCTCTACCACCACCACTCAACCACCTCTTCCACCACCACCATGTCACCACAACCTCCACTTCCACCACCACTTCATCACCTGCACCTCCTTCAGGTAGCTATGTGATTTGCGTGAAAAGTCAGGTGCTAATATAAAAAAATTTCATACAGATATATCAACAGCAAATGTACCAAAATAGATACAAATATACCAACAATAGATACACCAAAATAGATATAGATATACCAAAATAGATACACCAACAAAAAAAAAGATATAGATATACCAATACATATACACCAACACAAAAAACTTACATATATACCCGCAACAGATACACCAACGCAAAATAGATACAGTTATATCAACAACAGATGTACCAAAATAGATACAAATATACCAACAATAGATACACAAAAATAGATATAAATATACCAAAACACATAGACCAACACAACACAAAACAGATACAGATATACCAATACACCAAAATAGATACACCAACACAAAACAGTTACAGATATATTAACAACAGACATACTAAAACAAATCCACAACCTCCACTTCCACCACCACCTATACCACCACTCCATCACCACCACGCCACCACCTCCACATCCACCTCGACCACTCAACCACCACTTTTACCACCACGACGTCACCATAACCACCACAACCTCCACTTCGACCACTACCCCTACCACCACCTCCATCACCACCACGCCACCACCTCCACCACACCACCACCACCACCCATCAGCACCTCTACAATCACTCCACCACCACCACTCCAGTTCCACGACCATGTC
This sequence comes from Rhododendron griersonianum, assembly GCA_018127125.1. Classification (NCBI taxonomy): domain Eukaryota; kingdom Viridiplantae; phylum Streptophyta; class Magnoliopsida; order Ericales; family Ericaceae; genus Rhododendron; species Rhododendron griersonianum. The sequence continues at coordinate 24,318,360 of CM030796.1, read as the reverse complement.
TACCACCACCACTCCACAGCCACAATCACAATAAAGTCTTTTTTTATTTCTTAAAACAAAATAAATATAAATATACAAGATACAGATACACCAACACAAAACAGACACAATTATATCAAGAACAGATGTACCAAAATAGATACAAATATACCAACAATGGATAAAAAAAAATAGATACAAATATACCAAAATACATACACCAACACAACACAAAACAGATAAACCAATACACCTAAATAGATACACCAACACAAAACAGATACACGTATGTCAATATCAGATATACCAAAATAGATCCACAATCTCCACTTCCACCACCACCTCCACTTAAAATACAGATATACAGATATCAACAACAGATACACCAAAAATGAACAGATACACCAGTCAACATCAATGCCGGTCAATGGTCAAAAAAATAAAAAAATCAACAGATACACAAAAAATGAACAGATACACCAGTCAACGCCGGTAACACCGGCCAAAATTAAAAAAATAAAAAAAAAGACATTTTTATGTTAGCCAAACAAGGCCCTTGTCTCATTAAAGTCAATTTAAATGAAAAAATACATTTTTTGTGTTAGCCAAACAAGGCCCTTGTCTCATTAAAGGCAATTTGGTCTTTTCACGGATCTTAACTCCAAAACATTTTTGTTAATGGACTTTACAAATCACAGAAAATTAAGCTGGATTAAATCTACTTTGTGACCTCTTCTTTTGGACTTTAGACCAATTTGCTGTTGAATATGTTGATTAACAAGAAGTTTGGAAGTTTGACGCAGTTCGCCATCAAAATCTGACCCACGGTGAAACTTCCGTGGTACACTGAGAATTTCAATTCTACCAAAACAAACAGTGGTATTGTAATCCAGCAAATTGGTATACTTCGATCAGTAACCAGCAGAAAATTGGTAAACTTATATTTCCAAGGGCAGAGATGATTGGGAAACTTCGACCTATAATACTTCCATTCATTGCTAGGACTCGAAGATCTAAATTGACACAGTTGGAGTGGATGAAAATGGGGGAACCAGCAGAAAACTTAAACAATGTTCATACCATTTCAAAGCGGTAAAAAAATTTCTTTTTTCTTGCTCTCTCAAAACCTCTGCTTAAGTGCAGGGTGCACAATGAAAGATAAAATCCAGCTTTGGTAGTTTTATCTACAAAATATCATTCAGCAATGAAGATATAGCCTATGTATTACTTTGAGCTTCTATTTCGGAAATGTGGCTTCATGTTGGACGACGGTTAAGAGTTCACGGACCAATCATAGTTCTGGTAAGCAATATTAATGGGGCCCCCATCTCCCAAAAGATGTGTCAAAAGACCTGCTTTTGTTGCATCCAAGTAGTTTAAGATCCACTTCAGCATTTCCTTGTCCTGCCCAAAATCCATGTTAAACCTGCAGAAACAAAAAGGTACACAAATCACTTTGTATATATCATTCTATGCATAGTTGTGTATGTACATGGGATCTAATTCAGAAAAAGAGAGAGGAAGAAAATGAGGATATAGGTCAATTTGCAACCGTTGGAATCTAGCTATGTGTTTCAGTCCACAAACAACGAGATGGTATGTGTTTACATCAATGACAGAAAAGTACTACGCACATCGACCAAAATGCAGAGAAAACACAGAAAAGTGAAGTTGGCCAAGTTGTTTTAACTTATTTGTAATGCAATGGCCATTTTCTTGTATGCAAATGCATTCTTTTTGGAAAAACTTCAAAGATTTGGTTGATGACTCACCATTTCATGATCCGGGTGAGGTAGACGGTCCTCTTGGCCAAATCCACTTCCATTCCATCTCTTTGGAAAAACTCCCGTGTCGCATATCTTAATTCAGATTCAACTCCTTTGGGAGTAAAAAACCTCACGATAGGGCTAGATTTTGTACCATTGCAGAGTCCAAAATGAATCAGCGGATTAACTTTTGAGAAAGCCAGCTGCATTAGAGAGAAAGACGGATCAGATTACTTTAACGTCGACTGAGTAATATTAAGAATAAGAGAGATCAATTTTTTAGGAAAGTAAAAGAAAGGCAAGGCAGAAACATCATGTGCCTGGGGAGGGATTCAGCAAGGACCCCTACGTGTATATTAACTAATTTTGCTTCTGGATTTTTTTGGTCTTCTTGTAAGAAGATAGCAAAAACTGGTAGCCTTATCCGATCACTTCTGACATATAGTTTCTCAAACAAGAAAGGAGAAACGTGGTATGTCAGGAGAGGTACATGGAGAGTGAATTGGACAGCAAATCCCAAGAGAATTTTGGGAGGATATGCTCCAAAGGATAAATTTTAAGACATCGTGCATGGTTATGTGCACATAAATTGAATTGGGTCTCTAGGGCTGCCCTCTCTGATGTCATTTGGCTTTGATTTGGGGGCATGATTCCGCAGCATGGAGGTATCGGGGGGGGGGGCACTGTTTCAGTGGTATTCTGAGAGCAACCACTTTGTGCATATTGCCAAAGGTTAGGTCTTTCTCCAATTCTCCCCCGCCCATACCCCCAACGATTGGGGACTACATGGGTTCTATTGTTGTTGTTGTTGTTAAGACATCGTGCATGAGATTAAGACAATTAGATGGACTCATCCTACTAACCAGAACAGCCATCGCCATGTAACCGACGTAAGGAAAGCACTGGGCCAAAGGACGAGTTGATTATGAAGAGAGCAGGTATATAATTAGATTCCCAAACTTTTTGATTTTGAAATGAAAAGGTTTTACTCCTTCTGTCCCACAAGGGTACTGCCATTTAATATTTCTAACCTTCGAGGGGAAGTGCATGTAATGCACTCAATTCAAATAAAAAAGCATGTTCTGAGAAATAGAAGCTACAAGTTATACCCTTGAACATTCCAAGTGGACTTGCATTTTGGGACATCTCAAATTCAAAAGATGTGCTAACAAATTGGAACGCAAGGAGTGATTTGTATATAAATTAATGAATTCAAGTTCCGTTCCAATGCTATTAGAAGGAAGCTGGACTTGCACAATTTTGCTCGGTTCTGATTTTCATAATGAGTGGACAACAGAGAAAGCAATGGATTGACCAAACTTCATTTATCTGACCTGAAGAGGAATTCTAGAAATTATCATACTGGATAAGAGGTAAGAAGGGTGTATTTCGAAGTAAACTGATTATCAATGCAGCAGGGAAGTGCTGAGCAAAGAGGTGGTCAAAATCATAGGTAGCTACTAGAGCTAGACTCGCATGAAATCTGAAGGAACAAATCTAAGATGACATATCAAACATTAGCAACAGGTCTGTCATAGTATTATCTCAAACATTAAAAAGTTATCTTACCTCTAAACGCTTGTCTTCAGCACCAAAGGATTTGGACAAGGAGTATGGTGGTCTCCGGTTGCTTCTGAGGATGCCATTTTGAATTGTTGTTAGGGAATAAGGATGGCCTCCAACTAAGTACTGAAAATCGGAGAAGAAATATCTCCTATCGATAACACCCCCAGGATGTCCTACCCTAATCACAGCATGGATGACCATGGCATTGTAGAGATTCAAAAAAAAGACAAGCTTCTCATCTGCTGAGAGTGCTGTGATGTCTACCCTGTGAAGATCTTGTAACAAATTTATGTATCTGCAATTTTTAACAGAAGGAAAAAAACTTTAAAGATGAAATTATTGACCTGATTCACGAAACCAATCATCATAGGCCATAAACCTTGAAAACTAGCTTATTTCCAATAAGTCATCACAAAGACGAAGATATTTCCCGTATATTTCTTTATCTTAGTGACCTCTCTCTAGCACCAGCCCATAAACAAGGAGGATCCCACATGAACTATATGAGCTTGCTCTGCCTTTGACACGAGCTAGGACTTGTTAGTAAACAAGAAGGAAGAGTGTCGACCGTGGATTTTATGCTCTCAAATGATACGTGGAGTGTGACTGAATGTTAATTTTTCTCTACTATATAGTGAATTTTATACCTGTTCCGCAGCAAAACAGGTATAGGGGGCTACTGTTTCAGTGGTATTCTGAGAGCAGCCACTTTGTGCATATTGCCAAAGGTTAGCTCTGTCTCCAATCCTCCCCCGCCCATACCCCCAATGATTGGGGACTACATGGGTTCTGTTGTTGTTGTATATAGTGAAAGCTCTTTTGGCCCACAAATAAACAGGTTGAAACAGGAAAACTGCATGTAATTTTGGTAGAATTGCTGAGAGTACGTATTTGAAAAGTCTTGAACAAGGGTCTGAGTCTCCTCATAGTGTAGTTTGTAGAGTATTCGGTTTTCCAGTGCCTAAGTATTGGAGTCGCCAAGGAATCAGCACTGTACCTTTTAACACAAAGGATGGCAGGAACAAAAAGAAAAAAGAAAAGAAATTGAAAGGACCATACAAATTATGTGACATAGACTTGGGTACGCGTGTCGGGTGCGGATGAATGGTCAAGTGTCCGGCCTTTCTAAACTCAAATGTTACATTGTGGGATATATGTTCAGTAGTTAGGTATAGGTACGCGAATAGATCCTGAATGCATTTTTCTGTTGCATATTAAATGATATACACACAGGATAGTTTAAGAAGAATATAATAGTATATCATTCAAATGTTAGAAATCAGTTTTGATTAAGAAAAATATGGAATTTCTATTTCCAACCTTGTATTGGAGATGTTTTTTGTTTGTAGCTAATGTGGGGATTTCCCCCCTTCAACAATCGTCACAATTAGAGCATCTAAATTGCGTGTCGAACACATATCCCACACACTCACCCATGCATCGAGTGTCCAACGGGGGTAATTACGCATGTCTAAAAACTCCATGCAACATAGGATAGAACTCGTCCATAGAAAATGTAACTTGTAATGGAGATGCAGCATTTAAATGAAACAGTGGAAGGACTAGTAGGTGACTCGTAACAAGAGTTAAGGGTGACCTGTAACCAAGGTTAAGCGATGAAAACGGAAATAATGTCCATAGCTAGAAGATGGTAAAAAAGATCGTTGTAGAACTAAGAAACATAATGCATTTAATCAAGATAGTGAAACTTGATGAACTATTTTTCAAATGACATCTTTAAGTGATGTAAAAAACTAAGAGCATGAGAGAAGCACCTCCGAAATTCTTCACTGTTGCTGATGCCTACATAATCAAGATGGTGCCTATCTTCAGAGGCATATGACTCAAGTACTGCAGACATTATCTTAGCGAGCCTGTGGCTGACTATAGAAGCAGGCTTGGGCTCACCGTCATTTGGGGACCCCCGAAAATTGAAGCATCTAGGAATGAAGGGCTCGTGCTCAAGGAATCGATAGAAGTGGTTTCCATCCTCAAATTCATTGTTCCTGTACATATATAGTCAAGAAAAGCTGAAAAAGGATGTCTAGGAGACTAGGACTAAAACTGACTTCAAGATATAAAACCTGTGACCGACCAGAAAGAAACTTTTATGCGAACGAGAAATATCCTTACCCGAAGACATGATGGATGAAGTGCTTTTCAGCAAGCTGCTTCCCAATCTCAACCGCCTGGATTTCGGAAATCACAACGTAAAGGATATAAGGGCACGGGCAGTGGAGTAGAACAGGCTCATGCGAAAAACAGGTATGTAATTCACAAGCCAGAAGAGAATTTCCAAGAAGTACACTCATAGATATACAGAGTACAAGGCCTTAGTATGTAGTATGTACAGTACAAAAAACAACTGGTTGTGAGGTTAGACTCCAATTTAGTGAGAATAGACAACTGATGCTTGATTAAGCCCAAACTGAACTACTAGTTATTGTTTTCCCAAAATAAACATGGATTGACCGTCTTCCAAAACTCCTACTTAATAGTTCATGAACAATTATATCCGGACGACATCATTTGGAAATATCAACCGAAAGAAAGAAAAAAAAAAGACTCAGAAAAGCGACCTGAATTCTCAAGACTTTTACGTAGTTCCATTTTCTTTCTCTCCTCCTTTCCAACAAAATAGGCTAATTCCTCAAAAAATAAAAGCAGAAAGTTTGGTCTACGGTTTCCTAGATTTTCATCCTTCCAACCAAACATTAAAATCCACCAAGATATTTTACTGTTTTCAGTGGTGAAAACTCAAGCAAGGAAAAACTTTATGGAGCAAAAAACAGACGGCTGAAAAACTTTAGGGAGCTGCCTAGACCCAAGGCTCCTAACTTAGGCCTAAAGTTCTCAAGACGGCTTGAGGATGAGAACCAAGTATAGGCTGGAAAGTAAGGGGGAAAAGGGGAGCTCAGAGAAGGGTCTATCAGGACCATCGTGAATTGCACTAAAAAGTTCAACCTCCCCAATCCCTACAAAACAACTATGCTAGTACAATCTTACACTAAAAGCGTAGCATCGTTTTCGTTTTATTGGGCTATAAGCTAACAATTCAAAACCAAAAAAAAAGAAAGGGCAAAGTCCACTTTGACCCCTATGGTTTGGGCCATGTACAGATACACCCCCTATGGTTTAAAAGTGAGCACATAACCACCCTGTAGCTTGTTAAAACATGCGGATGCACCCCATTCTGTCCATGTTAACGGAAAAAACACAAAATCCACTAACGGAAACGATGAACGGTCCAATATACCGTCATCTTCTTCCTTCATTTTTCTACTTTCTTAAATCTAACCAATCCATTCCATGAACCAAAAATTGGATTCGAACAATTGATATTGTAGAGTTCAACGCGTACTACATCCATACCAAAATTCAAGTCGATCGGAAAATGGAAACCTTATAATCGAATAGAATTTATTATTAAGTATTTTTGCGAATTTAAATTTACCTTTGGTTTTAACAAGAACAAGATGTCACAGTTATTCATTTCTGATCGACATGATGTTTTATATATTTTATAGAGATGCTCTATTATATTATATATTAATACATTATGATTGGCTCAGATTAAATTTTGGTTAACTTTAAGAGGCATGTGTGATGCACCTCAGTTAACATGGACGGAATGGGGTGCATCTGCATGTTTTAACAAACCACAGGGTAGTTATGTACCCACTTTTGAACCATATGGAGGGTATCCGCATATGGCTCAAACCAAGGGGGTCAATGTGGACTTAAAAACTGGACTGAATTAATGAAATTGAAGAAGAAAATTAGTAAAAACTCCCTATGTAACCCAAAAAAAGTTGGGTGTTTTAATTTTGTCCCATTCAAATGTTAGGCAGCCTAAAAATTCAAAATAGTACCCAAATACTAAGGCTCCGTTCCGCAAATCTTCTTAAAAAATAAGTACTTATTTCACTACTTCTTTTTCGAAAATAAGGACCACCTTCTTATTTTTCCCAAACAAAAAGTTTCTTTCACATTTTCAAACTCAAATATAACATAAAAGAAATTTTTTTTTTTTTTGCACCGTATTAAAGATCTCAATGAGATTTATCAAACAAGATCCATAGTGATAGGAAAATTATTTGCGTAAACACATGATTTTTGAGCTTGAAGTTGCCTTATACAAAAAAATACGACTGTTGGTAGGGTAATTGGTGCCGGCGGACGGAAATCGTACCGGCGGCCGCGCCGGCCGTCTCCGTCCACCGGACGGCCAATTCGAGCTGTCCAAAAATTCTATAAAAAAAAACCAAAGGGGCCTTGCGCGGGAATCAACGGCATCCGAGTTGTGTAGGGTGCTTGATCCGAGCACGCCTTTTTCGTGTATACATGGGAATTCATACATACACGGAAAAGGGGTGCTCGGATCAAGCACCCTACACACCTTGGATGCCGTTGATTCCCGCGTAAGGCCCCCTTGGTTTTTTTTTTTAGAATTTTTGGACAGCTCGAATCGGTCGTCCGGTGGCTAAGGGTGCTTCTTCCAAAATAAGAAGCACCCTTCTTATTTACCGGAACACACCTTCTTATTGAACAAAAAATAAGTTCTTATTTCTTTTGTGGAACACCGCCTAATTACGACTACATTTTTTTTTTTTGGAAAGGGTACCCAAATAATTAATTTGAAATCCCGAAAAAGTAATCTTCCAATTCAGCCGGAGGGAGCCAAAAGTGTGAAGCTCAAAACGTGTGGGAATCATTATTGTCTGAGGGAGCCAAACATATGTTATGTTAAAAGGACAATGGGCCCATGCAACTTTCCATGACGGTGTAGGAGGGACCACCAGTTCACCCATCAGCCTTATAGCTCAACTCTCAACCTTTTTCCTAAAAGGAAGTCTTTTTCCCCTCACAGCAAAACGTAGAACTTTAAGAAAATACGGTTATCTTGAAAAAGTTAAGGGGGTCCAGTTTGTCTAGTGTCTACCAACTTTTTCCAAAAAACTGTTGAAAATTTAGATAACGAAGGGATGAAGGATAGATTCTGGAATTATGGAAATCTATATCCCATGGAAAATTATATTTCTTTTTGCCATATGGCACATTTGGAATAATAGGAACCAACACCTATTTGATACTAACTCCAACTTGAGTTTACCAACCCCAACTGTCATTGCTAATACCATAAGGAATAAAGCCCTGGAGTGGTATTTATTGGTGCCTCAACAGGTCAGTTACTGAAAGAGTGATATTAATGTTGGTTGGATTCCTCCTAAGCCAAACTTTGTCAAACTCAAAACGGATGGCTCCCTTGATCCAACTACGGGGATGGCGTCCACAGGAGGACTTCTCCGGGATTCTAATGCCAGATGGCTTGGGGGTTTTCACAGAAATCTTCTTGCAAGTTCTAGCCTCATGGCGGAACTTTGGGCCTTGCGAGATGGGCTTAATTTTGCAAAGGAGGAAGATGTGACGAAATTGGAAGTAGAAACAGATTTTGGGTGTTATCCAACTCCTTAACGATCATGAAATGGCTAATCATTCACTTGGCAATATCTTACTTGATTGTTGACCTATTATGGGAGAGTTTGACGAACAGGGGCAGCCGCAGCTGCAGATCAAAAGAAGAAGTGGACGACGACGACGATGACGAGAGAGAGAGAGAGAGAGACCTGGACAAATGCTGCTGCGATTCCTATCGTCGACGAAGACGAAGAGCTGCGGCTGCTGCTCTATCGTTAGAAGAAGCAGAACAGTATTCGTTTTAGGGTTTTGTTAACTCTAGATGAGTACAACTGTCAACTCTTTTTTACTAGAAATTAGAATATCAATAGTTACTGTACAAGCGTACAGCTGTATAGCAACTTATAGTTTTCTTTTTCTTTTTTTTTATTTATATATACTCATGTTTTGTATTTAAAGGTATTACAGCAGCCCACTAATGCTTTTATGGGCCTACTCATTTTTCTCTCATATAATGGACTTTTATTGGACCAAGTAGACTTGTTTGGTACTAGTACATGTCTAGCTCAAAATAAATTTTTATGTTTATATATATATATAATATATATATATATATATTATACGCTCCTATCCCGCTCCCAACTTCGGGAGCTTCTATATTTTCCCGCTCCCGCTTCGTGCAACTAAGCTACGAATAAGTCTACAATAACGACTAGCCCAAGTGTTATCCTTCTCACAGAGTTACACATAGAATAGAAACCAAAGGTTATATTAGTATAACAGTAGAACTGGAAGAACAATTGTTGAATCTATAACCAAGAATTCATGAATTCCAATCTAATGATTTCTTTTAATAACACCTCACCTAATTCTTAGAGAACCAATCGCACCGCCCACCAGTGGCGGACCCAGGAATTTGACATAGTAGGGGCACCAATTTTCTTTGTAACGCTGTAATATATGAGTTCCAGTTTTGTACACTCACACCAAAATAATTTTAGCATTCATGATAAAATAACAATTTAAAAGTATATGTGTATTTTAATAACAAGCTACTTGGGCAAACTTGCGCACCTCAACTATATGTGTTAAAACTAAATTATCACATGTTCATCATCTATTTTCTTATATTAACTCTACAAATACAATGTGTTGGTTCATATTGAGTACTAAACAAATGATTGAAGACGTTGGGGAGTAGGGGAAACCTTGGTTTTGCCTGTGGGAGGATAGGTCGGAGCAGTGGTGTGGCTTATAAACGACGCTCGCAGTGAAAGATTTTTGTATTTTCATTTTTCCCCCAAGATGTGCACTATTTTCTAGTGGATTTTGACAAAAAAAACTTAGGGAAGTGGAGGGAGACTCAAACACATGCCCTCTCATTTCTAAAGCCAGCAACTTACCACTGCACCAAACATTACGTTCTTGCACATATTCGACATATATAATATATATACAAAATTGGGAATTTTTTTTAAAAAAAAAAAGGGCGTGAGGGCACGTAATCCCACGTGCCCCAAGGTGGGTCCGCCTATGCCGCCCACTAGCAAAGACCCAATTAAAGTTGTGGTTTTGGACGGCCGTCCACATGAGTTTATAGCACCTACAAGCATTCGTACCTAAGACTTAGAAATAAGCAAATTCTAATCACACGCCTTAACGACGAAGTCTATAATCCAATGGGTTTGCATTGAAATTCGTCAAAACTAGGTCACACGACTTTTTCAAAGGGAAATACACCAGAAAATTACTTACCGATTACCACCTAAGCAGACTTCATTGACAGGATTATTAAATAGATTTCATTGGACATAGTATAATTAAAGGAATTGAAACTGAAGTAGAAGCTCCCAACAGTATAAGAAATTAAGATTTGCAACCTAACAGCTCTGCAAATCCATACTTGCATCAAACCCATTTCAATATAGTTTATGAAAAAGAATATACTACAATAGTCCAAATAAAGAACCCATTTTTAGAGGATCCCATCATCCTCCCCCTTCAATTAGTTGTTGTAGTTGACCAACCATTAAAGTACTGTCGGATTGTTCTTTAATCAACATTGCTATTGCAATTGACTCAGTAATTAAAGATTCAGTTTCACTCTGTAAGATTCTTCTTCCCATTGCTATTAATAAAGTTTTGTAGGCAATAAATAAAGCAAGTACTTGACCCTCCCTAGTTATCATTCATCACGCATGGCTGTCATTATTAATGTTGGCTCTAGGAAAGGGTGACCCTAACATTAAACTCGACCGGGGGCGTTCTGCGCACCTAGTGCGCAGCACGGTGTTGTGCGATCTCAACCGTTCAAAAGTGTTATGGATGGGCCAGATTTTAAAAAACTTTTCCTGGTTCTTTCCCATAAGAGTTTCATTTTAATCTAGACCATTGATTACTGAGACGGACGGTCCAAATGGTGCACAACACAGTCCCTCCATTCCATTAAACTACGAGGTGTAGACCAATGTATAGCCGAGTTTTTAAAAAATGTCATTTTAATGGAGTACTTTTTCATACCCCCTCCGTCCCAAATTGTTGTTCTTTTTTCGGCAGTATAAAATAGGTTGGCAAAGAACAGAGTTGTTTAAAGGTAAGGTATAAAAAATAATTGTCTATATTGTTTTCTATGAGTTTGAAAACTTTGTTTTAGGATTAATAGACCTAATTGAGATCTATCAAATAATATTAATTTTGGATTAAAAAAAACCTTAAAAATTAAAAGATATAGAATTTTTTTTAAGAGATCCCAAATAGTGAACAGGAGCACCAATTTGGGACGGAGAGAGTAATCCTCCCTCCAGTTTATTAAATGCAATGGAAAGTCTGGTCTCTAGTGAGCCCATTTGTGGATCATCTTCAAGCTCATTTAGATTATTTGAAACTGTTTATCTTTTAGAGTTTATCAAAACAATCAATCTTGTTAAAAGATATGTTGATCGGGATATGATTTCGGGATACATTCATTTGGATATACAAGGATTTAAATGGAATACAGGCCACTGTTGTAACCTCTTTCGATTTTAATGTGTTCCAAAATCATCGTCCAATATTTTATTAATGTGATTTCTAGCGAGTTTCATATTCTTGAAGTGTTTTAAATATTAACAATCCCTATACACAAGAGCCCAACTAGACTATCTAGTCCATTTCAATAGATTGGGTAGGGTCCACTTCCACTTTTAAAATTACTTTTCTAGTTTGGTCAGCAGCGCCTCTTAACAGTTACTTATTTTCAAATTTCAAATTCTACCAAATAACAGAACAATATTCAAGCTAATTTATCACCAAAAAAAAAAAAAAAACAGAACAATATTCAAACGCAAATAAAATATTCAAGAAAAAAACCAGTCACTTCCCAGACCTACTGGAACCAAACAATCTTCGGTACACCAACGGTAAAACAAACTACTACTCCTATTTCTTTACACCGCGTTGTACTGAATCAAAATGATAATGATTTTTTAATCAAAAATTACACAAACGACGAAATTAATAATTTAGATTTACTTTAATGTGTGAAATCCGAACATCAAATGCATTGAACCACTGATTTCTTTTTTAAAACATTTTCAGGTTAATTTTTCGGGTACCTAAGGCATGGTGGAATCATAATTCACAGATGGCGTACCTTCTTTCTTCCGCAGTCCAAGTGCTGAACAACGACCTCCACCAGCTCAGCGCCGGCGAAGCAGTTCTTAACGATCTTTATCTTCATCAGCCGGTCCTGAATGGGTAACCTCTGTCTCAGAACCCTAACGATCCGGACCATCTCGTCCGTCCGTTCCTCCTCCTCAGGATCGTCAAACCCGTACACCGGCGGCACGGGCGCGTCGTCGGGGCACTTCCTCCCCAGCATCTCCTTCAGCTTCTGCTCCAACAGCCCGCTGTTCCTCATCGAATTCAGGACCACCAGCCCGCCGAATAACTTCTCGTTGAAGAATATCTGAGGCACAGACGAGCTTCCGGTCCTCTCCACCAACTCCTTCTCTCTCGTCGGGTACACGTCGATGTTGATTTCCACGAACTTCAGCCCTCTCCCTCTAAAAAACGATCGCACGGCGCTGCAATCCCTGTATTTGAACGACCAAATCGTATTGTATTAATCGATATACGATCAACTAAATTACTGACGAAATTTAAACAAACTTTAAAAAGTAAACGAATTGAATTACCCTAGTAACTCCGGAAAAGAACAAAACTGAACCGTCCAGTCCATTGATATTTTATTTGGCAAGAGACAAGAGGAAAGTGAAAATGCAGGAAGTCTTGCACTAGTTGTCATAAACAATACTCGGATTTTAACAAGGTTAATGTTCTCGACGAGTTTTAAAATACGAACAATTCAGATAATCATAGAATGTCTAAAAAAGACTCAAAAACAGACACAACTGGACCGTCATGGACACGATAGGATTTTATTTGGGCAAGAGACGCATGAAAGTTGATAATCAACCATACTAAGGTTTATAAGCTGATTCACTAAATTCGCAGAAATGAACAATTATGGAATCAAATAGTGAACAGAATTACGAGATGAAAATTTTCAAGTATTATTACCCCGTATCAATTAACTTTCAAATTCCTGTGACAAACTTCTTTTTTTTTTTTTTAAGGTTACATATGACAAACTTCCAATTTCGCTATTTTCATTGGTTTTTATGTGTTCGAGCCGCTGAGCTTCAACCTTAACGAGCTGAGTTCAATTCATTTACACTAAACAAGTCTCTTTAAAAGAACTGAGCCGAGCTTGCTTTGCTCGTTTACTAAACTAAACGAGCCCAAAACTTGAGCTCGAACTTAGTTCGATTACCAAATGTGCCGAGCCGAGCTGAGGCCTAACGAAATTGAGCCTTGAGCTACTCAAGCTTTGCAGCCCTCTCAATTAACAGTATATTCTACTAGTATATTTTGGATTGAAACAAATGGAATTTGTATTTGCTTACCTGCAGTTGGATCTCGAAAAGAAGCTTATACGCCCTTTGAGTTCCACCTCTCCGTTTTCGCTTCCGTTTTTCAGCTTAACGATCACCTTGAGTCCCGACAAGTTGAACTCCGTCACGTTCGGCTTCAAATCCGGCTCCGCAAACGGTTTCAAATCGTCGTCGTTTTCCTTCAGCGACGAGAGCCGTCTCGCGATCGCCGCGGAGAAGCTGTTGCTCTTCTCCCGTATGAACTTCCCGATCGATGGCATGTCCACGGCCGCTGCGGTCGTTTTCTCCGGCGACGACAGCGACCGGTGTATCGGAGGACACTCCTCCGGCGGAGAGCACGTCACCCCCGGTGGCGCCTCGGGCTTCGGCAGCATCGAATGAGGACGAATCATCCGTTCAACGTCGCCGTCGATATTCAAATCACGAGCCGTGTTTTCCCCGGCGACATCCATCTCCGACGGCTCGTCGTCGACGCGATCTTCTCTCTCCTCGATCGCGATTTTCCCGAATTCTAAATCAGCACTCGTGTCGCTTCCGTTATAACTGACGTTCGAATTTCCATCTACATCAACGGAATTGGAGAAATTAACGGGAGCGTATCTCTCGTCGTCGTCAGAAGATTCCGAGTTTCCGTTGGAAAGTTCCTCGTCTATCCCGCCGTTAACGGGAGATTGATTTTTAGCATCCAAAACGACTTCGTCTAGGTGTTTGCCGTTGATTTTGGTTGATCCTCCGTTAACGGCGGCGGTTGAACCGAGATTTGCGTGCTCCTCTTCTTTCGATAAATCCATTTCGCGTTTTGGGAAATGAAAGTATCTAAAGAGAGGAGCCTTTGTATTTATAGATAGAGAAGCAAGTAATTGCAATTTATATAAGGGAACAAGAAGCATGAGGAGAGGAAGACGACAAACCCAGACGAAGAAAACTATGGAATCTAGAGAGAGAGAGCGCGTGCGTGGAAACCGGGGACGGTTGCTAACTTGGTTTTATATGGAGGGGGATATGCGAGTGCTGTTTTGAAGGAGTAGGGGTAGTATTTTCGGGAAATGATGGGCCCGTCCCGTTTTTTCCATCCTCTCTCGTGTGCCAGGACTGCCATGTCATGGCATTCCATGGCAGGACTTTTTTTTAAGACGTTTTTACTATTCAGCCCCCACTTTAAATGCATAATTATATAAAACATGTAGATGATGTTAACATATGGTGACATGACATATTTAGTTACTAGCGAATTGTCCGTGCCTAAAGACACTTTCAACATAACTTTTATATCTCTTGGTAATTTCCGTGCATGAAAATATTTGCCTCCAAATTCACTTTTCCATTTTCACAAAGTATCAGAACCAATTTAAGTGAGAGAGAGAGAGAAAGAGAGATTTGGTAGAAAAAGGTAAGATTAAGTAATCCTTTTTTGTTTTTTCCTAATCGCACGATCATAAATTTTAAAGGAAGTGATCTAACGGTTGTAAAAGTTGCTTTCATTTATATGCCTAGACATTTTTAACAAAAACCGTTCTCTTTTGTAATATAGATTTTTTGTATTTCAAACTTTAAAATTGAATATCTCTTAATATATATATATATATATATATATATATCTGTTTTTCGTGAAATTTATATTTTTGGAACCTACTCAATGAGATCTAATAAACAAAATTCATATTGAATATAAAATTATGAATCTTCATTTAACAAATTTAAAGAATTCACAACTTTGAAAAAAACAGAATTCACACTCACAATTTAACAATTACACACTTAGGGTTCATCCTTCTATTTTTAGTTTTTTAGTTTTTTTCAATATTCTTAGAGTTGGGGCTTAGGGTTTAGAGTTGGCATTTCGCGAACCCTTAAACCCATAACGATAAGCAGTTGTGCGTAACATTCGGTTCGCCCCCTAGGGTTCATCCATCTATTTTTAGTTTTTTAGCTCTTTTCAATATTCTTTTTTTAATAGGCAATAGTAACATTTTATTAAGGAAAAGGGGAAGGGGACTCCAACCAAAAGTTGGAATACAGCCAGGTGGGAACAAAGCACATACACCCAAAGGCCTAAGAGCCCATATACAACAACGAAGCCCAAAAAAACACCTCAAAAGAGACAAAGCCTTAGAAAAAGGCCAAAAAACCCAAATAAAGAGATGAAGCTCAGTCCAAAGAAAACTCAAAACCCTAACACAGTGCAATTTCGCAACCAGCCTTCCACCACACCGCCACCAGCTCCGACTGCCCACCACCACACCGTCGACAATCCATTCAGCCACCACCAAGCGCCCAATGCTAACCCCATTGAACAAACAGACCGACAGTGAGAAACCCAAATAGCCGCATGCACTCAACCAAAGCCGTTAGGCAAAGACCGGACCACCCAACAGTAGAAACCTGCGAGAGGCACGCCAGCCAAGTTCCAGTCCACCGGAAAAACCTCACCGTTAAGCATAAGCACAGGAGCCCAAGAACAAACCTGGCCGGAAAAACCTTGAACCAAAAACACGGCCGAGAGAGGAGAACGGCAAGCAGAACACAGATCTATTTGACAAAATTCAATATTCTTAGAGTTCCTATTTGACAGAATTCACATGCTCTATTTGACAAAATTCACATGCCATATTTGAAAGAATTCGCAGCCCCTAAAAATAGAATCCACCCACTTTATTTGACAGAATTCACATGCCCTACTTGATAAAATTCACACCCCTAAAAAACATAATTCACCCATATTTGACAAAAATCACATGCCCTATTTGACAAAATTCACATGTCATATTTGATAGAATTCACACCTCTTAAAAATAAAATTCACCCAACAAAACAAAGAATTCACATTCCTATTTAGGATGTGACTTGTGTTCAACAGGGGTGTGAATTCTTTTATTTTAGAGGGTGTAAATTTTGCATTTGAAGGACATGAATTCTTTCACCTTGGGGTGTGAATTGTGCATTTAAAGGAGTGATTTGTGATGTGTGAATTCTTTTGATGGATGTGAATTCTTTCATTTTAGAGGGTGTGAATTTTTAATTAAGCGGTGTAAAATAACTTTTTTTACGTGTACATAATTTCATATTCAAAATGGATCTTGTTTGAAAGATCTCATCGAGTAGGTTTCAAAATTTTTTTTTTATGAATTTTCGATATGTACAACAAAAATTATAATTGTTTAAAGTTTAACAATATATGAGATTTATATATAATTATGTATGTATGTATGAATAAGAATGTGTACGTAAACATGTGACAATTCTAGAGAGAAGTAGAAAAAGTTATGATTAGAAATATTATTTGGTAGTTTCCAAACAATGCTTCATCACTCATTAAATGTCAAATGTCAATTTGTTTCTCAAACCACTAACAAAAGGTAATGGGTCCCGGAATATTAACCAATGATCATGGGTTGGAACGTTACAATGGGATGTTTCATCCGCATGGGATAATTTTTTCTAAATCTTAAACCCAAAAAGTGCTCAGAAAGACATTGGCGGGGTATTTTCATGAAAGCAGTTTTTATCTGGAATGAGGTTGACACAGGGTGTCCTTATGCGGGCTGGTGTGGACAAATTGGGGGCGGCTTGTAAGAAGCCCTAGTATTTTTTAGGTGATTCCCCAATACAGTTAAGGGTGTGTTTGGTTGTTTGAGAATTAGGCACACCAAAAATCAGAATTCGTAGGTGTTTGTTATGTGTGTGATTTCTCGTGTGAGACAAGATGAAATCCATCATAATTTTGTCGTGTATGTAAATACTTCATGCAAAAAACTAAGTTGATGCGACATCAACGACGGTCTCGTCGAATATGGTTTATTCAAATTGATATTTATGTTCAATCAATTTAATTTTCTCATGAACAACTGACATATCAAGAGATACAGAGTGAATAGTTTGAATCGTTAAAAAAATCGTACGTCGTTCTATTTTATTTGACACAAGGCATCACATAAATAACTTTATTACCTTAGAGAAACTTGATTGAAATATTTCACATGCTATCTCATTGTTAAAAATTCATCTTACGAATTTTAACTACTTTTAGAGCCCTTATTGTGGTTGCTCATTTGAAAAGTAACATTACCTAATCTGCATTAGAATGAATCGGGTCTTATATTTGTAGGAAAGGGATTCAAATGAGGGTGCTTACATGTGAGTATCCGTGAGCTGGAGAGGTACGATTGGCCGACGATTAGCAGAAGAAAAAGGGGAAGAAATCTTGTGGGGTGAATGAAGGAGCAAGAGGTACAGAAGAAACAAAGGCAGCGTGTCCCTATTGTTCTCCGCGGGGATGTCTGGCCTTTTCCGGGTTCGGATGGGTGAGGTCACCTTTTCTTTGGGGAAGAATGTTCTCCTTCCTCAAATTCAGTGCTCACGCCCGCTCTTTTCTGGAAAAGTTAGCTCTGTCTAATCATTGGGAATGTAAGGGGTATTTATAGGGCACCTGGGCCTAAGTCAGGCCCAGGACGGTGCTCCTACAAGGCCCTAACACGTGCCCCCTCTGTACCTCCAGGCCTTGGAGAAACTAGTCCTCCCGCGGAAGTTTTTCCGCGGGAGGGCTCGAATTTCCGCGGCCCTACCTCCATCCCAAGCCACAAGAAATCCTCCAATTCCCGCTGGAGCAAGGTCGCGACCTGCAACGATCGTGTTTTATCTGCGGAGTCCCTTTCGGACCCTGCCTTTAGGTCGGGATGGAACTCTGAGAATTCTTTAATGTAGCTTTTCTTGCAATCTTGAGAATTCAATAACTCGCGGGACCTTACTTATAGTTTTTTGCTGCTGAAACCGTCCTGGGGGGTATGTTTTGACTTTCCGTGGGACGGGCGGGATCCCGCGGTAGTTACTCCTCCCGCGGACGTTTCCCGCAGGCATATCTCTCTTCCTCTGCACACGTGTTCTCTTTCCACTGGATAGTCAACTGTTCTTCTTCAAATGTAGTTTTGACCAAGGCTTCTTATCAGCACGGGTCCCATTGCCACGTGTCCGCTGCCAATTGGGGGGTCAAACAGTCTCCTCTAGTCTGGGATTGATAATTTTGACCACACCTACATATGCCCCCCGCGCGCGTACGGCGGGTGCATGTCGTCCGCGTGCGTATTTTATTCTTTCACACTTTTCGCGGCTAAACGTGAACTGTTTTGTGAAATGGCGGGTTCCTTGACCGTTGACGGTGTCTCTTCGTGTACTGTTGTGACTCTTGAGTTGTATGATCGCCATTAATGCTTCACTAACCAACTTACTATATAAGGCTCCCATTCTTCATTCCTTCTCACCTACCGTTCAAACCCTAGTCAAAGCTCTATCGCTCTCCTCTCTTTCTCTGTAAGCAACAACTTTTTTACTTTTCCGTTCTTTAGAAAACTTCTTCTCTCTTCACACCAAGGATCAAATGGCAGTGCGTACTACGATCATTGAAGTGTCCGTCCCCTCCGCGGACCAATGAAAGAGGGCTCCATACCTTCAAACGGTTGGGGACCCGTTCTGGGCCCTTGTAGAGGCCTACCCAGCTGAGGGTGCACCGGTGGCCAACCCCATGTTCTTCACAGCTCTTGCTGACTTGGGGCAAGTGGAGCTGGTTAACCCATCCTCTGTTCTTCGTCTCTGCATCGAACGCAGAGACTTTCCTTATGCTGAGTGCTGCTTCGGGGCTCAAGCTTCTCCACCCGCTGACTGGGCGGAGTGGGTTGACGAGATCGTCCACGACGTTCCTCGGAAACAGACACTCATGGCCAGCGGCACCTACGACACCGTCATGCTGTCGCGGCACTTGAGCATCCCACGGTAGGGGGCGGCTGCCGAGAACTTGGAGCATGCGTGCTCACGCTGGAGTATCGATACCCACTCCTTTGCATGGGCGTGGGGCGAAAGTGGGCTCTCACTGGAGGACGTGGTTATTCTTACCCGTCTCTCTCTCTCTCCGTGGTGCCAGCATTCTGGATTTGGCCCATCTCTCCCGCGAAGATCGAGAGAACGCTGTGGAGTTGAGGAGGCTGGGTAAGCTGGCCCAGTTTGGTCCCATTTTCACCGCTCAAGGTGTCCGCAAGGGCACCACAGCGAATGCCAAGAAGACCTCCTTCACGAGTTGGATCCGCTATTATTTCTTCAAGGACTTCCAACTCGCGAAGACAGCAATTCTGGGGGCAGCGCGGGATTTCGTCGCAGGTCCCCAATACCAGCAGCGGCTTTATATGGCCAGTTTCTTCGCCTTCTTTCTCTCCTACTTTGTCCTGCCTGACTATCCAGCGGACAGCCCTTCTCCAGCGGTTTTTCCACTCGTCGTTCTTTTGGCTCGCGGCGAGCCTGTCGCTTTGGCCTCTTTGTTCCTGGGGTCGCTCTACCGTCAGCTTGACTTGGTGCATGCTGACCTTGCCAGGTCCCTCAGAAGGTGTGACCATCTTTCTATGGTTCACACCAGTTTCTTGCTCGCATACTTCTTCGAGCACTTCCCCATCGCCACCCCGCCTTCACAGACCTTCTAAGCATTTGCAGCTCGGTCCCGCACGGAGCGGTGGTATGGTACTAGCAGCAATGTCTCTTGGTACGAGGCGTGCGACGTCGCATCCAACTTCACCCCGCGCCCCTACATTTCTGCTTCCCCGGGGGTGGTTGGCATCGGCCAATGCCTTCTTCCAGTTAGCTCCTCCCTCTCAGCCACGAGCAGTGGCGACTCCGTGGCACGGGCGGTTATTAACTCCACCCTCATTGCTCTTTCAGGATGACTTCCATTCCTCAGCAACGAGGCCAGCGGTGTGACTGTCTACCACCCGGACCACTTCGCGAGACAATTGAGCTTCAATCAGGGAGTGCCCAGGGCTGCCCCAGCGATGCCCATTTTTGCTGATCCCCAGCGTCGCTTCGTAGTGACACAGATCTCCGATATCCTCATACGGCTTGGGGACCTGCCCATTCCCGCGAAGGACAACATCAAGCGCTACACTCCGGAGTTTCACTTGTTTTGGCGACGGAATTTGAATTCTTTCTTGACGTTCGTCCGCTGGGAGGCCAGCGTCCCTGAGGTATCTGAAATCAGGACGTGGGATATTTCGCTACGGGCCATCACTGAGGTCCGGGGGCTGACTGGCACAGGCCCCATAGCCAGTGGGTCGTGACCGACGCGGTGCCAATTAATAGGGATTTCTCAGCGATGCCTCCCCCCACGCCCCAAGCTGTTGAGAGGCGTGCACCTGCGAGGGGGACCCATGGAAGGACGCAGCCCTTGGCTCTAGCAGGGTCGTCTCAACCATCTTCTTCCCAGGCTCCCGCGGCGGGAGATGGTTGCCGCCGCAAGCGCATCCGCACGGTATACATCTTTCTAACTTTTCTTTGTTCAATGAAGAATTTGTTGTCTTTACTTCGTTGCTTTGTTATTCCCCTTACAACTCCTGAGAAGGCCATTTCTTCCTTTCAGCAGCGGGAGTTGGACACCAGCACCTTTGTGGCGTTCGAGCCGGAGGCGGCCGCCGTGGCGGGGGCGGCGGAGCAGGCCTCGGGTGAGGAAGTGGGGGAAGATGTCTCGGACACTCAAGCCAAACGACGCCGCCTTGAGAGTAAGTTTCACTCATTGCAATGTCATTTCCGTCGCCTTCCTTTCTAGCTTCTAACTTTTGCCTTGTCAAAATTCCTTGAACAACCATGGTGGAGTCCGACGATGAGGAGGAAGAGAACATGAGCGCGGGCGGCAGCGATGATGACGGTGACGACAATGATGACGATGATGATATGGACAACATTCCGCTGAGCGTTCGCTTGCAAGCCATGAGTGCCCAACCTTCTATGCCCGCGGAGGGGCTTACCGCGGAGGACATCTCCGAACCTCCGAAGGAGGCAAGGGACGTGGCATTGGTTCAGCCCCGCACCGAGCCAATTCCTTACCCGCAGTCCGCGGTGATGGGAGGTATGTTCACGCCTGATGAGCCCTCATTTGTGGATCTTGGAGGGGATCCTAACACAGTCTCTTCGGAGTCGTCTTCTTCCTCCGAGGAATCCGAAAACATAATCCCTTACTCTCCTGACAAAGATCCCTCTCCTACTCATACAGCAACTTCGGAAGCCCGCGAGCCTCCCCCGCCAATGGACTCCCGCGAGTCTATTGGCCAAGACGACATAGCTGGGGAGCCAGTCACCGCGGTGGCTGCGCAACATTTGAGGGAGGGAGAAGAGGACGATATCGAAGAACTCCCTCACATCACTGCGGGAGGTCCCACCGCAGGCCAGCCCTGGACTGGTTCAACCTCTACTCCTTCGGGCTCCCACCAACAGTCCACCAGCGTCCGACTCCACTCCACAGAAAGTTTCTTGGGCTGGGTTGCTGTTGGTTCTCTAGGCATCTCCAATGCCTCCTTTCTTCAAGGCCCCAGGTCGACCGCGGGGAGGGACGCAGCTCCAGATGTAACCAGTCCCCATTCCCCAGCGTGCTCCACTTCTCGAACCAACTCCCCCCGCTTATCCGCAAGGCGTACACCCACTCCACCTGCTCAACCTTCTCTAGCTGTTGAGGACCGACAGCTGGAGGTAAATGAAGAATTCCTTATTTAAAGGCATAACTTTCCTACAGACTGACAATGTTTTGGGAGGACAGGGAAGTGAAGCCCTCGGGGACCTCGGTGCTGATTTGAACGTGGAGATGGGAGAGCAACAAAGGGATGAAGTGGAGTCTAGGGAGCAGGCCTCTCCTCGGCGGGGGCCCGCCGCGGATCTTGGGAAGGGGCCCATGATCGCCAAAATGGAGGTGCCTGTCCGCCTCTTCTCCGCGACCTACCCCGTTGATGAAGCCTATCACCCACTCCTCAACGCCATAGTTCGGGGTCATCCGGAGACATTTGCCCACTTCAACCCGCGGTCAGCTTGGCTTGGGGCGCTCCTCCTCAGGGATCTTTATGAAGTGCTCACCCCTTGGGCGCAGCTGCGTTTTGGCGACTTCACTGTTGCCACAAAGACTGCCCTACAGGAGGTCGCGCAGGACATGGCGGTTCTGGGGTTCAACCTTGGCTGGCTGAGCGCGAGGAGCTCCACGCTTACGGCCATGGGAGAGAGGGTGGCTCTGCGGCCTGAGATTCAGGGCCTTTCTGCCCAGCTGGAGTCTGCCCGACAGCACTTGGCGAATCTGGAGGCCAGGTTTGCCCAAGTCACGCAGTATGATGCGGAGCTGGCCGCAGCGGCACTGAATCTCGAGGACCCTGAGCCGGAGGAGCTCGTCTTCGCGGAGTGGCTGTCTTAGGCTTCTTCCTTCTTTTTTTTTTTTGTATTGTAACACATGTATCATTATTCCATTTCCATTTTTTTTTTGAATAAAGGGGATTTCAGGAATAAAGTTGTCAGTATGCCAATAATGTTATCCATGTATTAATTTCGTTTAGAAATAATATTGTCATTATTCTACCATTTATTGTTTGGTTTTCCAGCCACGGACCATACCTTGGTCACTTTTGACTTAGAATATTTTGGTAATCGCTGGCTTTCAGTCCACGGGCCATGTTCTGGCCGTTCTTGACTTAATATTATCTCTATTTGATAACCGTTAAATCTCGCAGGATATGTTCTGACCACTCGCGATTTAACATTATCTCTAAATGATAACCGTTAAGTTTGGATTATGCGGGTCATGTTCTGACCCCTCGGGACTTAACATTATCTCTAAATGATAATCGTTAAGTCTGAATCACACGGGTCATATTCTGACCCCTCGGGACTTAACATTATCTCTAAATGATAACTGTTAAGTCTGAATCACGCGGGTCATGTTCTGACCACTCGCGACTTAACATTGTCTCTGAATGATAACCGTTAAGTCTGAATTGATAATTACAAGATGGGAGAACTGCGGAGATGTTCTCTCCGCGTGATCATGCCTTTTGCCACAACACATAAATCAAGTAGACAGAATAGGAGCAGGATAATCTTGGCATTTCATTGAAAGTTTTCAAAAAGCCTGATAATTCAATTTTACAAAATCCTAAGGTGTCCCATGGAATAACGCTGCTTTCCATTAAACTTCGAAACATCATTGAAAGAAAAGAAAAGAAAAGGAGAAACTTTGAACATAGAACAAAAATTTCGATTGCTTCTCTCACGGGTAGAACTTCTAGATGTACTTGGAATTGATCACCCCCATCCGGAAACCATCTTCTACGCGGGTCAGGTGGTAGTAACCGCTTTCTGAAGCGTTGACTACCTCGTAGGGCCCTTCCCACTAGGGTGTGAACTTTGGAGTCTTCAAGTCTCTCATCACCGCCGTAGTCGCTTTCCAGACTAAGTTCCCAACCTTGAACACCCGCAGCACCACGCCCTTGTTGTAGTAGCGTGCCACGAACTCCCAGTACTTTTCATGGGCGAGGGCTGCGGCAACCCTTCTTTCTTCCAAGGCTTCCAAGTCTGCTCTTCTCCCTTCCGCGAAGTTCTCCATTGCGAGGATCATCCGTGTAGAAGGGACACTCAGTTCTGCGGGCAAAATCGTTTCCGCTCCATACACTAGACTGAAGAGACTTGCGCGGGTAGATTTCCTCTTAGAAGCTTGATAAGCCCAAAGGGCTGTTGGCAAATGATCCGCCCAAGTTCCACCGCGCTCATCCAACAGCTTGCTTAGGATCCGTATCAGAGTCTTGTTCGTCGCTTCTGCTTGCCCATTGCCCTACGGGTAGTAGGTACTGGAAGTACGGTGATCAACCATGCATTCATCGAAGAGGTCATAAGTAGTACACTGTCTAGGTCAGGCCCAGGACGGCACTTCTACAAGGCCCCAACACGTGTCCCCTCTGTACCTCTAGGCCTTGGAGAAACTAGTCCTCCCGCAGGAAAAACTTCCGCGGGAGGGCTCGAATTTCAGCAGCGCTACCTCCATCCCAATCTACCAAGCCACAAGGAATCTCCCAATTCCCGCTGGAGCAAGGTCGCGACCTGCAGCGATCGTGTTTTCTCCGTAGAGTCCCTTCCGGACCCTGCCTCTAGGTCGGGATAGAACTCCGAGAATTCTTTAATGTAGATTTCTTACAATCTTGAGAATTCAATAACTCGCGGGACCTTAATTATAGTCTTTTGCTGCTGAAACCGTCTTGGGGGGTACGTTTTGACTTTTCGCAGGACGGGCGGGATCCCGTGGTAGTTACTCCTCCCGCAGACGTTTCCCGCGGGCATATCTCTCTTCCTCTGCACACGTGTTCTCTTTCCACTGGATAGTCAACTGTTCTTCTTCAAATGTAGTTTTGACCAAGGCTTCTTCTCCGCGTGGGTCCCATTGCCACGTGTCCGCTGCCAATTGGGGGGGTCAAACAGTCTCCTCTAGTATGAGATTGATAGTTTTGATCGCACCTACAATATTCATTTATCATATTTGAGTTTTGAAACTGTTTTGCCGATCAACACCGCTACAATAAACCCGATACAGTTTTTCTTTTTGGACAAAAGTGAGAAGTTATATTAATGTAAGTCGAACGACACTTAAAATATGGAATTGATCATTACAAATACCTTGAACAAAGCCAAACCAATCTTTCAATTGATACAAAATGAGAAAAGTACAAGGCGATTGATGTCTTTCATCCCAATTTAGGCATCGCCTGACGCACATTCTGCTGAAATTTCATATTTCTAGCAGTCTCAGAAAGAGATGAAGTGCTAGTTAAGAAAAAAGACAACAAATACCCAGATGATCAAACAAACTCCAACCAAGTATGAACGCACCAATGAACTCCCAAAGCTACAGATTTGACAAGCCACCATGAGTTGCTCCAACAAAGACATCATACGGCAGTAATAGAGCACTGTTGACACAGATGTCGTTGTGAAGCAACATCATCTGAAAGAACCCGATCTGTAGATGTAATATTCGCCCAAAGATGAAACTAAGAACTCTCACAAAAAGGAGAGACCAGCTTTCACAGAAAGGAGAGACAAAACTCTAACAGATCAGACGACAAGTCACTGATCTGAAGAGATACGAGAAAAAAAAACTAAGAACTAGAAACCAGAAAAAGAGATTGAGAACTAGTATCATGGGCTTCCCCTCCTGCCGTCGTATTGGGGTTATGAAACCCTAGGGGGAGAGGGAAAGGGAGAAGAAAGGTAAATGTGGCGGCTAGGGTTTCGATCGAGAGAGAGAGTATTTTGACTTAGGTGATTTGGATTAAAAAGTGGAACAGTAACCCTTTTTTTTTGTCTTTATTCAAAAAAAATTCGCATTCGTTAGTTTTGCATCAAACTTTTGTGACTTATTGATTCGTCTCAGTGAGAGGAATCGAAAAAGTAAAAAAAATTGATCGAAACTCATAATTTTTTTAAAAAGGACAAAGATAAGTAAAAAAAAAAGTTGTCTTATTGACTTATTTTTGTCTTTATTCAAAAAATTATGAGTTTCGATCAAAATTTTTTACTTTTCCGATTCCTCTTGTTGAGACGAATCAATAAGTTACAAAAGTTTGACGCAAAACAAATAAATGGAAATTTTTTTTGCATAAGGATAAAAAAATAAGTCACTCAACTTTTTAATCCAAACCCATTTACCTACAACAATTTCAATGTAATCCATTCCAAAGTATGAACACAAGATTTATTTGCAAAATACTTTTTTTTTTTCCCAAAATGGTAGGAGTTGTATTATATCAGAAAACAACCGAATGATATTGTCCCAAGGGGAGTAAATAATCAAACAAGAGGCCTAGCTACCCAAGATCACGCACTAAAGCCTTACAACCAGGTTTTGTCAGCTAATCGGCCATGAGCGACCTCCAAACAGAGAGAGCAACACAAACCCTCAACTGCGGCAAAGACAACCAGAACACCAGCAACCCCACACAGTGGAGGGAAAACTTCCATTAAAGGGAGAGAACCAAACCAACAAAAATCCAAAATAAACAAAACCAAAAAGAGACAGAAAATTTAAAAAAAAAAAAAACCGGCCGAGGACGCTGTCACCGGAAGCCGCTGTACCGGATCCATCGACTTATTCATTGGATGAGCAAAGCCAAGCCATCCCATCTTCAAATCTTCGCCAAATCTGCCCCAGCAAGGTCGGACAAGCAGATGGAGAAAGGAGGCGGAAAGTGGTGGGGGACGGGGGGAGGATGGAGGCTGAGGGTGGAGGGGGAGAGAAGACACAAGTGGAGCACGACAAGGCTAGGAGGTGAAAAAGAGGGAGGCCGGTGGAAGGAGGAAGTAGAGGTGAGGAGTGGCGGCCAAACACCCAACCCCCCAAAAAAAAAAAAAAAACCCTAAAAGGAGGATTTGCAAAATGCTTGCAGCATTTTAAATTTTGAATACAACATTTTTAAATGAGCTAGCATGACAGCGTCACATGAGTACCACCCAATTTTAAACCTACTATTATCCCCTTTTAGCTAACTGTGACTACTTCCAAATTTTCTAGGCGCATATTTGATGTTTGGTGCAACTTCTTAGTTATCTCAACAACAATGCCTCCGGCATGGCCCATATGGGTATCTCCAGAGTTCAAATTGTCATTTAAAAGGAGCAATTAAGCTGAGATACTTATAAAAAAAAAAAATTAAGCTGAGATACAAGCATTAATTACGATTTAGATATAAATACAGATGTATTTAGAATCGTCTGATTAAACCGAATTTCATGAGTATACTACGAAACTGATCGCATGCATTGCGTGACTATGAACACTATCTGTTAGTGTGGCTGAAAGTTGTATCTAAAACATGCCTTATTTTTCAAACTAATTAACTTATTGTGAAACTGAATAGGACCTTTTTTTATACCTCAGGTGCCCAGTCGGGCCAGCTTAATGCACATTGACTAATCCTCGGGACTAACCAATCCTACCACTTGGAGCCCAACTATGACTTAGGCCCCGTTTTGGTAAGATTTTTATTTTTTAAGAACTTATTGTCCGTTTTACAAAACCAGCCATTCTCTCACAATACATCACTTTGAATTCAAAAAACAAATTTTATTTTACTTGGTGGAACACACCCTTAACATTGTTAACACGAAAAATGATAGAGACGTAAGAGTATCTCCAATGGGAG
The DNA here is from genome assembly GCA_018127125.1 of Rhododendron griersonianum. NCBI lineage: Eukaryota > Viridiplantae > Streptophyta > Magnoliopsida > Ericales > Ericaceae > Rhododendron > Rhododendron griersonianum. Next base: position 24,290,727 of record CM030796.1, on the reverse strand, counting down.
ATGTCAAACATGACGTGCACGGTGCAACGACTACTTTTGACATCCACTTACCTTTTAACCCATCTGCCTTTACTCATGTTAAAGCTGATGTGGCTTTGGCATGAACCTCATGCATGCCAATTTTGGCAGCTACCCTCCCCCATGCCAAATTTCAAAAAGTAACCGTTGAAGGTAAAAAACTATTGTTAGAAAGTTTAAAATCTCTCCGTACTACTTGTTTAAGTTTTTTTTTTCCTTTTTAAATAAATAAAATTTGGCATAAGGGTTGGAGAGGAGGTTTTAATGTCAAATTTGAGATGCCAAAATGTCACATAAGCCTTCAAAAAAAATTTGACATCTCCAATTTGAAGTCAAGTGTTGGAGATGCTCTAAGAGACTTGGTGCCATATGGCGACCTTGGGTACCGTCTTTGAAAATTATTACTGTAGATGGTTGTGGACACCGCCACAAACCGGCGAATTGACAGCAACATTTCTCGCCGGTGTCCGTAAGAGACCGTGAAATGGGTTGCAGGCTACTTTTTTATTTGAACGGCAAAATAAATCATTAATCTTGAAATTGTTATAAGACTAATATGAGTAAGGAAACAGCATCATGTTCAAAGAACAATATTCTGCCCAATCCTAGACCCAATCCTACGATTGGCAAGAAGTCAATTAAGAACACTCATATGGGACAAAGCCCACCTGAAAAGGCCGAAGCCTAAACACCCTAAATGAGTCTAACAATACTCAGATTAATACAATACTCAGGCTACTTGCAGCAGGTTAATTATATTGCCTGATATTCAATTCCAAACCATTGACTTCAAATCTGCTTAGGCAAATTAAATGAGCAGAACAAGCCTCAAATCAAATTCTGAACTCGTTGTACTTATCAAAAAAAAAAATTCTGAACTCGTTACTGTATTCTTTAAATTTTGCGTGAAGCGTACACGAGGCCATCTTTGGGATACTTTATTGTATTTCTTAAGAGAAAAAAACAAGGGCAAACTTTACTTCCACGTGCATGTGCGGATACACCTCTTGACGTTCAATTAGTTAATCACCTGGTGCTTTGTGAAAAATCACATTGGCATCCAATTAATTCCATCTAATTTGACAGATTTAGGAAATTGGACATGTTATCGTTTTCTTCCTTGAATCTAACATAAATATGAAAAAGTTAATCCCAATCGTTCGTAATGTAATAGTCTAAGAGTAGAAAATCTCTGAAAAAATCATGTTGATCGGACATCGATTATTTAAATTTGAGAATTTGGTTTCATAATATACTATATTCCACCGAGAGATTTTCCATTGTCCAATCGAATTGAATTTTGGAATGGATCTAGTACTCGTCAATCTCTACAATATGGATGCTTCATATTCAATATTAACGATTCAAATTCAATTTTCTATTAAATTCAATTTTCTATTAACTTTAACGAAAAACTAAATTTTGTACATTTTACACAACCACAGAGAAGTTATGTACTACAAAATGAAATTCACGGAGTCCATCTGCATATTGACCAAATCATAGGAGGTGTAAGTGAAGTTTGCAAAAACAAAAAAACCACACATGCTAAAGCGTGTCCCTGGGGCTCTTTGGGAGCCGATTGTGTTTTAGATTTTAGATTCTAGACTTCCAATTGTAATCATACTTTTGCAAAAGCAATGTTATGGTATGGGTAGAATTGATTTTTACAGATTGAATATTTGTGTAGAAATAGTATCATAAATAAAAAAACTCTTCATTGTCCAGTTTTTATTTTGCAAATTGTATTGTCATAGCATATATTTTTTAATTGGTTCTCAAGTACCTTAATTATGCATAATATCAAAAAATGGGGCAACCAAACACTTTAAAATTGTTCACTTGCTCGTAAAAGTTACCACTAGAGATGGTGTGGTGTGTTGTTAGTGTTGCCCTTGTCCATTCGAATTGTACACGTTTCCTTTTGAATTGGAAATACAAACGAGAAAACTATTTCCAAACTAGAGGGTTGGAATGCTACACGTTTGTCAAGTTTTCTTTAATAAAATGTTATTGTTATCAATTAAAAAAAAAAATGCTACATGTTTCCTTTGGAACGCTACATTTTGTGTGCTATAAATACTGAAATTTGATGTCGTTTATGATCTCACTAAATAGGAGGTCATGTACTTAATCCTTACCGCGTGGCTAATTGAGCTAGCCTAGCTAGTTGTTTTTCAAACACGCGCGGTTTCCAACTTACAATTTTGAGATGACATTTGGATACTTCATAATTGTCTTTCCTTTTTAACAGTTATCAGCTCTGGGTGTCAAGCTGTATATATGTACATTTTCTTTTATTGTCATTTACTACTGTAATGTATTTAGGTTTATGAGGGTGAATGAGTTGATTGACCCTGTGACCCATCATCAATGGCGGAGGGAAGTGGGGTCTGCTATTTTCCAGGAGGAGGATGCTGCGTTGACTGCATTGATTCCTCTTCCTCGGTTTGACATGGAGGACAGATGGGGCTTGGCACCACGTGAACAACGGGGTCTATACTGTTAAATCTGGGTACGAGACATCGCTTATGCTAAAGCGCCGTGCCATGGTGATCAAGGTTCTGTGGTTGGGGAATCAAGCTCAAGGGAGGCGGACAAGAAGGTTTGGAATGAGGTATGGTCACTTCCTATCTCCCGAATAAAATAAAGCACTTTGTTTAGAAATGAGGGAGAATCTGCTTAGGAGGAAAGTTACTACGTACAGAAATTTTATGTGTGAATTGTGAAATGGACTGTGAGACTTTTCCCCATATTTTTTTTTTGGAGTGTAGCCTTGCTCAGATCATGTGGAGAATGTCTCCGATTGGGTTCGTCCCATCCATGAATGGTAACGAATCTTTGTTGGTTTGGTTTGATATTTGTTTGAGAGGGAGAGGAGAATCGGCAGGCTCTTACTTTGGCGCTTATGATTTTGTGGAGAATTTAGAAATATCGGAACGAGAGCGTTGCTTGACGAACGATCACTTGGGCCCCAGAACGCGGTGTTGGTGACAGGGAAAGATGCAACGGAGTTCATTCAGGCTATGGACAGTGGTGAGATGATGCATTCTGGGGTTAATTCGGGTGTTAGAAGGGGCAGTCTAAAGTGGGAAACTCTGGGGAGAGTATCAAAATAAAATAAATGTAGTTGGGGCATGGATGAGCAGTTCGGAGTTTTAACGGAATAGCTGGTGCTGGGGTGTTGATCCGTGATGCTATGGGGCATTTTCTGGCGGCGAGGGCAGTACATTTGGGTTCAATGAGGTCGGCTTTATGCTTGGAGAGAGGAGAGAGAAATAAGAATTATAATTGGAAGTATGGGTAATGAGTGTTTTTTGAGTTGAAATATATTTTTTCAAAATGCCATCCAAACAAGGCAATTGTAGTTGAAGGGGACTCATAGCAAATGGTAAGTTTAGTGAACGTGGGGATTCGTTGTCCGGTTGATGTGGAAGTAATTGTGAAAGACTTATGGCACAGCAATTGGGTCGGTGCAAATTTTAATTTGTTCGTCGATCGGTTAACACGGTGGCTGACAAGTTGAGCTTTTTAGGATGAGATAATAATCTTTTTGATGTTTTTGGAGCACTTTGTTATCGATAAAATTCCCTATCATCTTGGCAAGGGAAAAAAAAGAAAAGAAAGTATTTAGGTTGAATTGATTAATAAGGAAGGAAAATAAGTGTCGCCTTACCTGCCGTTAATGTCGGGGACTAATTCCATTATCCCAAGTCGGCCTAATTGATTCGTTGACGAGGAAAGAGTCAAACGGCAATCTCTTTGAATGTGTCATTGCGTTATACTACTAATGTCCAAACCCATGACCAGAAAATCGGTTTTGGATTGGTTAACAATTTAAGGCTCCTCGTAGATGATTGGTGGACCCTTCAAGTATCTTGACTTGAGTTCTCCCCAAACGTGTAAGAAGGGGTCACGTGACCCAAGTTCTCTTCACCTTGGGCATGACCCAGGAGTAATAACTACTTCAAGTCAAGAGAGACAATTTTGACGGTAAAATTGTTTTTCTCAATAAATGAAAAAGTTTTTTTTTTGGTTATTTTCAAGGACACCCCCTTAACTGTCATATTTCGTTAATATGACCTTCTCACGTTTAAAACTCATCAACCTCACTCCCTGATCTATCAAAAACTCATCAACTGCACCCCTTCCGTCCAATTCTGTTAAAATTTTGGACGGAAAATAAAACTGTAAGCCTAAAATGCCCTTGGAGTATACCCCTTACCTCTTTCCATCTCTCTCTCCCTGCTAATCTGCCAAGACTGCCATCTCTCATCCTCCCAACTCCCGGCACCCACCACAACCATGCTTGACCCAAATGGCCAAATAACACCACCATCCAAAACCATCCACCACTTCCAGGCGATGCAAGACATCCAAAAACCGAATACTGGACAAAGTATAGTGCTTCAGGCGATGAGCATGACTCGATGAAGCTTGTTTTATGGACTATGGAGATGACGGAAGCTCAAACCCTAAACCTTCCAATTAGACATGCACCCAACTGAGTCGGACCTCACCTGAATCGACTCATCCAAGCTTTGAAAACCCTAAATCGCATCTTAAACACTACGAATCAAACCCTAATTGAAGCCTCTTGAGTTGATTCGAAGGTTGTTCTATCTAATTCGAGCCTTGTTGTACCTAATTCAAGCATAATCGAGTCCTAATCTAAATGTTCGGAGTACGAAATCGAGTTGGGTCGAAGATTTGAACCCTAATCAGACTCGCGGAGTTATTCTGAGTGGAGTTCGACCTACAAGCAAGGATTTCAACCTACAAGCAAGGATTTCAACGCACCTAGTTTTTTGTTTTTTTGAAAAAACGTGGGTACTTTTAACATTTTGGACAGAGGGGGTGATGTTGCTCAGTTTTGATAGATAAGGGAGTGAGATTGTTGAGTTTTAAACGTGAGGGGGTGATATTAACAAAACTTGATAGTTGAGGGGGTGTCCTTGAAAATAACCCAAAGTTTTTACATGAATTGATTATTGATGAGTATATATAATTGGAATTTTTTTTTTTGGTGAACATATAATTGGATGTTAGTATCACCTATGCAGACAATATTAGGATCAAACAATCTTCTAGTATTTTAACACGAAGGGATTGGCCTAGTGGTCAACGTCTGGAACTTAGAAATTTGCTTCCTCCTAAGTTTTCAGGTTCGAAACCTTTAAGGTGCTATCAATTCCTTTGGGGCCAACCCATACAGAGCATTTGTTTCGACTTTAAGTGAGGTCCCCACAAGTGAACAATGGTCTATGGTTCTTAAGTATGTAACAAATCATATGGGCTACTATTAGTACCTTGGGCTTAAGCATTTTGGCCATTTGGTATAGCTTGTGGATCAAATTAAGATACTGAGCCAGTAGTCTGTTTGGGGCATTGCACAGCCATATGGGTTGAGGTTAAAGAAAAGGCCCGGATAAAGCTGCGTTGACTAGCCACTAGGGAAAAGACCGGGTAACTCTTACCTGGAAGAGTTTTGAACAAATTAGGTAAGAGTTTTTGAACAAATCTTAACTCTTACTTGGAAGAGTTTTTGAACAAATCCAAACTATTGATTATATCAATGGACAGTCTTAATTTAGACTGTCTCGTCTAGTCCAAATCTTTAGACCGGAGATTCGGATCCTTTGGTAAATGGCAAATGCTACAAGATGCCCTTGGGGCACAAGTTTTGGGCATAAGTTTAGGGTTCTTTAATGGTTTTAATTACATTTTTTATACTCATTCCAAGATCTTCTAATAAATTGAAAATGTAAACAACTCCATTAAAAGAGGACAACAATATTTTGATTGACAAAAATGACCACGACTCTTCATATTCATCTTTCTTTTGATTGATAAAAACAAAAAGGAGGGAAAATGAAAAAAAAAAATGCCGCCATAACTTTTTCCATTAGCGACAAATGGTCAATATATATAGCAGCCAACAAAACGGGGAAAAAAAAGAAGCTCAACAGAGCTTACCAACCAATTGTTCTCAAGTCTATTAAAAAGAAAATCAAGTGTTCTCAAGCTCGTTACGTTCCTTTTCCTAAGGACATTACAAAAGTATGAATTTTTTCTTCTGTTCAGTTTTACATTTTTTTTTGAGTTATTAGGAAAGAATTTTTATATTATTTTACTGGATAAAGAGTTCTTTTTTTACTATTTTCACAAAAGAAGAAGAAAACCACTTCGAGCGACATAGCATTGAATCCTATATTTTGTGTGAAGTATTAGAAATTGTAGTTTCGGTCAATTTTTATTTTTGTTATCTCACCTAAGTTTTGTATGGTTGTTATACAATTGTAAATTTTTTCCTTTCTTTTAGACGTTAAAAATTACAACTGTAATTTGTTATGCCATCAAGCATTATTTTGTTTGGGAAACAAGTTCCGGGAACAACATAAGAAGAAAATAGGTGCCGTCAAGCATTTTCCTTATTTAAAGTCTAAATTTGAGATACGGCTTGTAGGGGTTCGATTTATCGGGACCTCGACTGTGGTATCTGGTTAGGTTCCTTCCTCCGCTGCTCCGCGCGTCCGCCGCCTTACCTGTAACAAGTCACTAGGGCTTGGGATGCCCAGTGACCCTCCGACGATCAAGTTAGATCTCAGGGAAGGTGTTTAGGTCTAGGGTTAGGATAGTATTGCGTACCTCTTTCAGGTGTGTATCACTTTGTATTTATAGACCTAGGTTTACTTGGTCTCCAAGCTAGCGCATGGAGAGTACGCTCGGGTAACCGCCTCGGGTGACGTCACATATGACGAGGGTGACGAGGTGGTTACGGAGCACATGGGACAGATCTCAATGATTATGCCAGCTGCATGAAGAGCATGATCCTCATAGGTCCCACTTACAATAACCGTTTCTCCTGGAAGTACTGGAGCATTGCAGACGGCCGATGCTCCGAAGCCGATCACAACTGTGGTCCGGGCAAACGACCGAGGTAGAGCCCGAAGAGAGTTTGTCGGCAGACCTCGGCCCGAACTAGGGGTGATACCGGTTCGGTTTCGACCGGTTTAAGCAAGTTTTTCGGTTGAAACCGGTTATCCGGTTTGGAATAAATGGAAATCGGAACCGGTCGAAATAATCCGGTCCGGTTCCGGTCCGATTTATCCGGTTTCGGTCTGATTTTCTGGTTTATCCGGTTTCAAGACAGACAGAGAGAAAATATGCACCATCCCGTCGGCATCAACCGTCGGCGCCTCACCGAGCTCCATCTCAGACCAGATCTGAGTTTGGGGTTTCAAACAAAACTAAAAATCAACAAACGTGGAAGGAAAAGGAGAGAGAGAGAGAGAGAGAGAGAGAGAGAGAGAGAGAGAGAGAGAGAGAGAGAGAGAGAGACTCATCGTATAAAAGTCGCCGGCTGCCGCACTTCACCATTGCCACCGTGGAAGAAGAAGAAGGAGAGAGAAAGAGAGTCGGTCGTGCAAATCGCCATCGCCTGGACTCCAGTCGGCGGGGTGTGTGAGGAAAGAGGATGAAATCTGGATTAGTAATTGGGTTTGTATTTATATATCTAGCGTATTTATGTAATAAATATAATTTTTACACATAAAATTTACAATAGCTTGTGTAGCACAGCGGTAAGTTGTGTTCGGCTGATACCTGAGGTCTCGAGTTCGAGCCACACCTCTTGCAAAAGTTTTGTATACATGTGTAATCCGGTCCGGTCCGGTTTAGACCGGTTTGTAAGTCTCCCAAACCGGGACCGGAACCGAAAATGAATTTTTGAAATATTTCAAACCGGACCGGACCGGTTTGAAATGAAAACCGGAAATTTGATCCGGTTCGGTCCGGTTTTTTCGGTTTATACAATCACCCCTAGCCCGGACCGTAGCCACCGGTTCAGGGTTTGTAGCCTGGTTACCGAGCTGATAACCGAGGGCCCTACAATAGCCCCTCAACTTCCTGAGCGCCACCACTGGGCTTCGGGGAGTTGACTCCTCTGATGGACTAGCGCAACCGGGCTTTTAACCGACGAGTTATTTTTGAAGAAAACTGAGCGACCTTCGTGAGAACCGAGCTGCCTGCTCTCGCCCTAGGAGCCACGTGTCGATCATCGCCGAAGTGAGTGACATCATGCGTCGCCTCGGCACGTGAAATGTCAGATGATTGGTACGAAACGTCCTTTCGGGGACACGTGTCGAAGCGTGAATGGCTCGGTACGCGGCGCGCCTGACCTCGGTTCTGACCTCTGGTTGCTGACCGTCAGATGTAGACATGTGTTGATGATCCAACGGTTCGGTGGGCGACGCTTCGTTTCCCGCACGACTCTTCGTACGCTCCACTATAAATTCAGAGCGTTTGGAGAGAGAGAGACATCGAGACTTCCAGACGTCGTCGAATCGCCGCCGCCGTGACTCGCAAGCTTTGGATCGTGATTTCGAGTATCTTGGCAGCGAATCTCTACACCAAACTTAGTGATGAAGCAGTTTTGAATCCGGCACAGACCTGATCCTGCAAAACAAAGCTGAAGCAAAAGTCACCGGTATGGTGGCGTGCCAACCACCCTCCGATGCCTAAGTCAGTATTGAACTTGCTAAGTGGTAGGAGAATTGAGATTCTCGGTTGTGAGTGGAGCGTACCTTTATTGGAGTTCTACCGTTACTTTTATAGGCATTTGATGGGAGGTTGAGTCCTAGTAGGACTGCATTCCGGGGATATCTGGATCGGTTCGGTGGGGTGAGTGGAGTCCTGCCTTAGCTGGAACTCCACGAGCACCCTGCTTTAGCATGGAATCCTTATCCGATGTTTATTGATGATCAGGATAAGCATAATGTGCTTATCTTACTGGTTCTTCTCCCTTATCCCGTAGGATTGGGTTAATCGCGTGATATACTCGGTGGGTCTGGACCAGCTTCGTGTCATAGCTGGTCCTCAGACCTAGCTCCAGTTCTACCCCTTAGGCGTAGCTGGCGCCCTCTTACCTTGCTGTAGGTATTGCTCTCCTGGGGAGCTTGGGCGAAGCTGATACCTACTCCCCAGGTTCATACCTTTTACTAAGCTGGCCATACCAGATTTTATCCTACTTATTAGGTACTCCCCTGTTTCCAAGCTCCAGCTCTCAGCTGGAGGTTAGAAACATAGTTCAGACCTGAATGGCGGTTGCCGCTTTTCCTCTCCCTTTGAGGTTTTAAATGCGTGTTGCATCGTGGGATAGGTGTCGATATCCTTGTTATCCTGGTGTTTAGAGGTGGACGACGAGGATCTAGGAGCGTTTATCGGGATTGGCGCTGTGACACTTAAGCTGGTTTAAAGCTCTGATCAAGATTTCTGCAGTCTGTATTTGGATCATCCCAGGCGATTTTTCTGCACGAAACCCTTCTTCTTCGCTCTTCCTTCGTCGTCTTTTCTAGAGCCCATCTCCCGTAGGCACGTTCTTTCCTCCTTGCTGTTCTTGTCTTCTTTTCATGTTAGATTCCCCTTTTCTTGGTACATAAACTCCGAGCCCAGGGCGGGCTGTTCTAGGGAGGTTTGTTTATGCTAGACTAGCCTATTTTGCCTCTTCTAACCCTAGTCCTGCTGTTATAGAGGATTTTGCCCCATACTCTATTGTTCTCCAAAACAGGGTCTTCCGTGATCTTTTTAGTTCATTGGCTCCTTTACGCCCACGATCATCTATTGTAAGGCCAATGTCGGGGGATGCCATCGATTTCTCCTCGATTCTTCAAGTGGAAGAGTCGTCGGTTGATGAAGAGGTCCCATTGCGTCGTAGCAATGTAGGTAGGGCCTCTTTGCATGTGGGTCATTCTGGTGGTGTCAAGCCCTCTTCGCCTCCGTCGTCGTCGAAGGGTCCCAGTAGGGTTCCAAATTTTTCAGCTTCCTTGATTCCTTCGACGATTATGAACGAAGAGTTAGCCGTTGTTAGGGTTAGATTTTTGATTCCATCCTCCGTAACTCTCAGGAAACCCACAGGGTCTGAGCGAGCCTGTTCTGTTGTTGAGAATGAGACGTGTGTTTACGTCGGGGCTTTAGAAGGGGGGCTTCGTTTGCCCTTCCCTACCGTGGTTAGGGAAGTGTTGAGTTTCCTGGGTTTGGCTCCTGGCCAGATTGTTCCCAACTCTTGGCGTTTACTGATTGGCTGTGCTGCTCTTTGGGGAGCCATGTCAGATGGTTTTACGCCGTTGACGAAGGAGCCCTTTCTAAACCAGTTCCAAGTAAAGGAGGCTCCTGGGGGTGTGGGATGGTATTACTTTACCAAGAGACCCGGTGGAGGAGAATTGGTCACTGATCTTCCCAACGTCCATAAAAACTGGAAGAATAAGTTTTTCTTTGTTGGTGGAAACAGATGGGAGGTTTCGGACTGGGAAATTGGGTCCTATACGCAGCATGCTCCCACTAGATGGGGGGAGCCCATTGCCAGTTGTAAGCTATGGTTTTCTTTTATTTTCTTGAACCTTGCTTTAGCACTTCTTTATTTCTTAAAGGTCTCTGTTTTATGCTTTTGTGCAGCTTGTGCCTCGTATCCTTCGACCCCGGCTATAGAAACAGAACTGAAGTTAGCCCGGAGCTACAAGATTCATAGCTGGGGTTTGCTTGTGACTCCGAAATCTTTGGCTACCTACCTGCTGGGTCTTGAAACATCTAGTGAGGCTTTAGCTCTTTTGAGAGGTATTCCCAGTTTCTGTTTAGGCATTTGAATTGCCTGCTGCTTTCTTATTGTTCTCTCTTGATTCCTTTTCAGAGGAAGAAGGAGAAGATCCAGGGATGGCACCAAAAATGGACAAGAGTTTGCTGGCTCAACTAAAGGCTGAGAGGGTGAAGCAGTCGTCTGGAGGTTTGGCTCCAAAAAGGAAGAGCTCACGTCTCCAGAAGGAGCTAAATGTTGAAAGTTTCTTGGATGCTGACCTCTCAAGAGACCCTGCTCTTGACTTAGTGGTTGAGCCGCTTGAGGTGGATGGTGCTGAGATTTTAAAGAGAAAGGCAAAAGGTACGGCCATGGAGGGTACCCCTGCTTCCAAGAAGATGAAAGCTGTTGCTGGTCCTTCCACTTTGGCGAATTTCCAAGAAGCCTTGGAGTGTGCTTCTGGGTTGCTCTGTGCAGCTGACAAGGATTCAATGGCGGAGATGTCTCTCCAAGCTGTGGGGGAGCTTATGTTGGTTGAGCTGGCCATGGTGGGCTTTTCTATTCTATTGCTTTTTTGTCAGCTAGCTTTTCCAAGTGTTTCTTTACTTAATTCTGTCTTCCTTTTTGCAGGCTACGGCTCGTGGCCGCTTTCTGGTTTCCCAAAGCCTTGGTTTGGGGAAACAAATGGCTTCACTTTCTGAGACCAACATTAAGCTTTCCAAGCAAAGTGCTGCCATGGCTGCAGAGCTTCGGAAGTTAACAACTGAGAGGGACAATGCCCTGAAGTCAAAGAGAGGTTTGGAGGAGGAGAGAGATACTGCTGTGGCGACTGCTCGAAGCTTGGAACTGAAAATCCTTGGTTGGGATAAGGAAATGGAAAAGTGTAAGACCACAAGCTTGGGGATGTTGGAGAAGGTAAAGAATGCCCATAGAGACGCCATTGAACTCTTCTTGCAGTCCCCTGAGTACCGTCAAGATGTCACCCAACAATATTTCGATGGGTTTGAAGCTATGAGGAGACAGGCAGCCTTGGCTTTCCCAGACTTGGATTTCTCCAAGTTTGAGGTTGATGATGAAGAAGGGCCCTCATGCCTTGACGGGGGACAGAAGGGAGGAGAGGAAGGCGACGAAGTGGTATCCAAAGATACATCTATCCTGAGCTCTTCGATTGCATCCCTTCTCCAGACTCCAGAAAAAGTCTCTCTCCCTCTTGAAACTCCACTCCTGGCGGTAACACCTCCTGGCCCATCATCTGGTGATGGGCAGGATATTAACAGTTCCACCCCGAGCCTTTGAATGGCTCTTGAAACTTTAATTTCATTTGGGTCTATAACACACTTTTAAATACTTTCGTACTTTGGTTTGTGTTTTTGGGAGTGGCCTTAGGTTTGGCCTGAATACTTTTTTTTATGATTGATGAGGATGATCTTTAGAAGATCATATCTTGGGGCCTCCTACAGGCCTGTTATGACAGGTGCAGGTGCTTGGTTAAAAAGATAAAAGATACTTTCATCTTATGGTGTGGCATTTTCCAAAAGTCTTTATATAGACATTTTGATTTTGCCAGTTCCTGTCCTTGCTATTGCTGTGCTAAGTGCTAGTATCTTTTGCAAGTGGCATGCCTTTTGCTGTACCGAATTTGCATAGCTAGAATTTTATTCTGAGCTTTTTGTTTGATTTAGGTAGACATGTCATGTCTAAATTGGGAGCTTTTCCCTTTTTTACTTGTCGTAGTGCAGTTATACTACGTCTCTTACTCCCCTAAGTGGGTTAAATGCTTGCGTCCAAGCAATTAAGGCACTTATTTAAGTTTACCCTTAGGTTTTTCTGGTTGAGTTGCTTATTAAATAACGTGTGGCTATCAATGCATAGCTATGCTACGTCTTTTTAGCTTTGAAATTTTTTCTAAGCTGTTATATCAATGCATAGCTGTGCTACGTTGTTTGAGCTTTGAAAATGTTTCTAAGCTGTTATATCAAGGCATAGCTGTGCTACGTCGTTTGAGCTTCGAAAATTTTTCTAAGCTGTTATATCAATGCATAGCTGAGCTACGTCGTTTGAGCTTCGAAATTTTTTCTAAGGTGTTATATCAATGCATAGCTGTGCTACGTCGTTTGAGCTTTGAAAATATTTCTAAGCTGTTATATCAATGCATAGCCGTGCTATGTCGTTTGAGCTTCGAAATTTTTTCTAAGCTGTTAATTAATGCACTTACTTTGTTACTCTGCTGGGTATCCCTTAGGTCGGATGATTATTTCCTTTAGAAAATCATAACTCCCCATGTCATGAAAGATTGGGCTGCAGAGTTCAAGCCGCCTTCATTTAATTGTTTAGCTATCGTTTCAACTGCTCGAGGTAATGGGGTGTGTAACTTCCCATTATCCCAAGCAGTTGAGGTGGCGGTTTTAATTGCAAGTTTGATTTCGATTGTGCTGATTGGTTCAGCAAGCGGTTAATGAACTGTTCAATTTGGCTATAAATATCAATGGATTCTAAGGGATTACTCCCCATTCCAAAATCGACTTTGAATCGTAATGGCAAGTAATGATCGTGTCACCGAGTTGTGCCAGGAGCTGCAGAACCTGAAGGTAGCCATTACCGGGCTGACTTTAAAGATGGAGACCATGGCGGATTCTATCTCTGTCATGGAGAAGACGGTCCGCATGGTGCTGATAGCCAACTGGCACTAGTTGGAGGCTTTCCGAGGGCAACCGGCGCCACCAGTTCCTTCCCCTCTGAGGGAGGGAGGTAGTGATTAGGTTGCAACTGTGTGGGTTGGTCCACAAAGTTTTTATGTAAAAGCTGTCCACATCCCTTGGGGTGTGGATTATTAATAAAAATTTTGATAGTTTTATCTTTTTGTCGTTTCTCTATTTCATGCTTACGAGAAAATTAAATCACGTTTAATGGAAATTTGAAACGATATCCCTTGTGAGGAATTTTATTGGCCACTTGGGCTGGTAAACGAAAAGAGCACATGGTTCTAACTAAAACAACTGGATTGCTAAAGTTTTATTGAACACAAAGAGTTTCCTAAAAACAGAAATAAACTTCCTAAAACTGAAACAAATTCGGGTTGCAAGTACCTACTTGTAATACTTCTTCAGATGTTCTGCATTCCATGAGTTTGGTAGCTCTTTTCCCCTTAGGGTTGCGAGTCTATATGCACCAGCTTTGATATGGTGCAGAACCTGGTAGGGTCCTTCCCAGTTTGGGCCTAGTTTGCCCACTTTCTTCCCCGTAGGATCAACTTTTCTCAGGACCAGATCGCCAGCTCAAAAATCCCTTGGCCTAACCTGTGCCTCGTGATATTTAACCATTCTCTGTTGGTAAAGGGCCAGGTTGGCCATGGATGTTTCCCTTGTTTCTTCCAGGAGGTCTAGCTCTGCCCTGAGAGCTTCTTGGTTATCCTGGGGGTCTGGGCTTGCAGTCCTGTAGTTGAGGAGTTCGACTTCAATTGGGACTACTGCTTCGGCCCCAAATGCAAGAGAATATGGGGTTTCTCCAGTTGTTGTTCGGGGTGTTGTGCGATATGCCCATAGCATATTGTAAAGCTCGTCTGGCCAAGCTCCCTTGGCCTCTCGAAGCCTTTTCTTGATTGTCCAATTCGTAACTTCCACCTGGCCGTTTGCCTTTGGGTGAGCCTTGGAGGCGTAGTGTACATGTATTCCCTTGGAAACACAGTACTCTTTGAGCTGGGCGTTGTCGAACTGCTTTCCTCGATCTGTGACTATCACCCGTGGCAATCCAAAACGGCTTATAATGAATTTCCACAAGAAGTCGATTGCAACCTCTGCTGTGATTGTGGCCAGTGCCTTGGCTTCGACCCACTTCGTAAAGTAATCGACAGCTACAATGGCATGCTAGACCTGGCCTGCTGCCATTGGAAGTGGGCCAATTAGGTCTACTCCCCACTGGGCAAACGGCCAGGGTCCTCTCATAGGGGTCAAGACAGTGGGTGGCCCATGGATGATATTGGCAAAGCGCTGGCACTTCTCACATTTTTGGACCATGGATTTGCAGTCCTTCTGCATACTTGGCCAGTAATATCCTAGCCTAAGGAGTTTGTAGGATAACATGCGGCCACCTTGGTGATCCCCACATATTCCTTGGTGAACTTCTTCCATAGCCCTTGTAGACTCTGGTGGGATTAAGCACCTAAGGTATGGTAGTGAGAAGCTCCTTCAGTAGAGCACGTCTCCTATCATCAGGTACTTCGCAGCTCTGATTTTCAGTTGCCTAGCTTTGACATTGTCATCTGGTAGTGTTCCATTCACTATGTAGTCGGCTATGGGGCCTGTCCATGAGTTGCTAGTCGATAGCTTGTACCTATACGTGCATGGCAAATATGCTAGGTAACTCCAAGTATCGTATCGGTGCGTTTGGTGGGATAGCACCCTCTTTGGCCGTGGCCAGCTTTGACAAGTAGTCAGCTTCGATGTTCTCCTCCCTTGGGATTCGGACAATGCTGAAGCTTTGTAGCTTCGCAACTTGGGCTTTTACTTTATCCAAGTACTTCTGCATTATTTCTTCCTTCACAGCATATTCTCCTAGGACTTGTCCTACTACTAACTGTGAATCACTTTTTGCCAACACATGGTTAGCACCGACGGCCTTAGCCAGATCCAATCCAACCACGAGGGCTTCGTATTCGGCCTCGTTGTTAGTTGCTTTGAATTCAAACCTAAGCGCGTAGCTTAGGCGTTGCCCCTTTGGGGAAGTTAGCACTAACCCAGCTCCGCTTGCTTCTCTGGTTGTTGATCCATTAACTTGTAAGATCCACGGTTTAGGTTCTTCCTTGGGGAGCTCCTCTGGTTCTGGATACGTATATTCCGCAAGGAAATCTGCAAGCACCTGAGCTTTAATGGCGATACGGGGTTTGTATTCTATGTCAAACTCACCAAGCTCTATCGACCATTGAATTAGGCGGCCTGAAGTTTCTGGGCAATGGAAAATCCTTCGGAGTGGCTGATCTGTTAGTACTTTGATTGAATGAGCTTGGAAATATGGTCGCAACCTTCTAGCAGCTATTACCATGGCAAAAGCCATTTTTTCAGCTCTGGGATATCTCAGCTCTGCTCCTCGCAAGGCCCTGCTAATGTAGTATACCGGAAGCTGTGTTCCCTGCTCCTCCCTTAGTAAGACTGCGCTGACAGCGTGGGGGGAGACAGCAAGGTATAGAAATAGGATCTCTCCTTCTTGGGTCCTGCTAAGCAAGGGCAGGGATGTCAAGTATTCCTTTAGCTGGTCAAAAGCTGCTTCTTCCGTAGAGGTCCACTCGAAGGCCTTTCTCAAGACTTTAAAGAACGTCTGGCACTTGTCAGTTGCCCGGGAGATGAATCTGCTTAAGGCTGCAACTCGTCCGGTTAGTTTCTGGACCTCCTTAATGTTCTGGGCTGACGTCATGGTGAGTATGGCCTGAATCTTCTTGGGGTTTGCTTCGATTCCTCTTTGAGAGACCATAAAACCCAAGAATTTCCTTGAGGAGATTCCAAAAGCACATTTTGTTGAGTTGAGCTTCATCTTATATCTTCTAAGGACATGGAAAGTCTCTTCCAAATCTGCTATGTGGTCCCGTGCCTTGGCACTTTTGACCAGCATGTCATCCACATAGACCTCTACGTTGCGCCCAATCTGTTGCTTGAACATCTTGTTGACTAGCCTTTGGTACGTTGCCCCTGTGTTCTTGAGACCGAAGGGCATCACTTTGTAGTAATATAGCCCTCGATCGATGATGAATGAAGTCTTCTCTTGGTCTTGTTCATGCATCTGGATTTGGTTATATCCTGAGAACGCGTCCATGAAGGTGAGGAGCTCGTGCCCAGCTGTAGAATCCACCAAGGAGTCAATCCTAGGCAGAGGGAAGCTGTCTTTTGGGCACGCTTTATTGAGATCCGTAAAGTCTACACACATACTCCACTTGCCATTGGCATTCTTTACCATAACTACGTTGGCTAGCCAGTCCGGGTAGAGAACTTCGCGGATGGATTTTGCTTGCACGAGCTTTTCAACTTCTTTGGCCACAACCTCATTTCGATCTGGAGCGAAAATTCTCTTTTTCTCCTTGATAGGTCGAATGGTGGGATCCACGTTGAGCTTGTGAGATATGACCCTTGGGTCAATCCCGGGTATGTCCTCGTGGGACCATGCAAAGACGTCTCTGTTTTTCCTCAGGAATTGCAACAGCTCCGTTCTTGCTACTGAGCTCAACCCTGTTCCGATCCTTACCGTTTTCCCAGGTTTTCCTGGCTCCAGGAGCTCCTCCACTAGTTCCTCTACTGGTTCTCCGTGTTGGAGCTTTTCCTCATCTCGAGTATCCAGACTTTCTATGTTCATGGTAATGTTTGCCCCCCTCAGTGAGGTGACATAACATTCTCGTGCTGCCTTCTGATCTACTCTAACGCTAGCCACTCCCTCTGGTGTTGGGAATTTTATCATCAAATGATGTGTGGAGATTATCGCTCCAATTTTATTCAAAGTTGTTCTCCCTAATATTGCATTGTATGCTGAAGGGCAGTCAACCACTATGAAATCCACCATGCGTGTGATTTGACTTCCTTCTTCTCCCATGGTGATGGGCAGGGCTATTTGTCCAGCTGGATAAACGGGCGTACCTGCAAATCCGACTAGTGGAGACGTCATGGGCCTTAGCCTTTCTCGCCCTACTTTCAGTTGGTCATATGCGTGGAGGTAGAGGATGTCAGCTGAGCTCCCACTATTAATTAGTACCCTACGTGTAAGGTAATTTGCTATGACAATGGTGATAACCAGTGGGTCATCGTGAGGAATCTGGACGCCCTTGATGTCTTCTTCTGAGAAAATAATGGGTATCTCCTCCTTTTTCTGGAACTTGTTTGGACGGCCAACCATGTTGACCTCCAAGTATTCCTCCGTTCTTAGTTTTCTGAGGTGCACTTTTCTAGCATTGCTAGATTCGCCACCTCCTGCAAATCCTCCGTGGATGACCTTGATCTCTCCAATGTGACCTGATCGGGGTGCTGTGCTATTTCTGCCTTCTTTGCTGGCATCTTCCCTTCTGGGTGGTTTTTGGTGCTTCTTCGTTACAAAACGTTGAAGCCTCCCTCTCTGAATCAGGTCTTCGATTTGCTGCTTTAGATCGATGCAATCGTCGGTATTGTGACCGTGGTCTTTGTGGAATCTGTAGTACTTGTCCTTAGCTCTTCTGTTGGGATCAGTCCTCAGCTTTCCAGGCCACTTGAGGTCTGGATCATCCTGTAAGTTGCTAAGGATCTGCTCTGCCGTAGCTATGAGCGGTGTGAACTGCTTGTACCGGCCTTGAGGTGGTCCTCTTGCCCCTCCGCGTTTCGGGGAAGATCTTGAGTCTACTTTCTTGCTCTTTGGTTCCCCTCCGGTTTTGCGAGTGGGTTCTCTCCTCTTCCTGTCGGGAGGAGGAAATTCACCGATCTGTGATGGCCCTGCTTGGGGATCAAAGCCATCACGTGTGCGTCTTGCGTAAACGGCCTCCTCTGTATTCATATGTTTCTATGCTCTGAGCATAAGTTCTGCCAAAGTTTTGGGTGGCTCTTGTGATAAGAGGTATAAAAACTGTCCTGAATACAGTCCAGCGATATACGCTGTTATGCTCACGCTGTCATCAGCTTCGTCAATCTGGACTACCTCTTTGTTGAATCTGGTGGTATACTCTCTCAAGGATTCCCATCTTCCTTGTTTCACCGTCAATAGATGTGTAGCTGGTTTGCCGTAGCGTTGACCAGCGATGAAGTAGCTTACGAAGCTTGTGCTAAGCTCTTTGAAACTACTAATACTTCCTGGTGGGAGTTTATTAAACCATGCTCGAGCACTTCCCTTAAGGGTGACAGGGAATGCCCGACACATCACCTCGTCTGGTACTGCTTGTAAATGCATTAAGGATTTATATGTCTCTAGATGATCCAATGGGTCCGTGGAACCATTGAATGTTTCTAGATGAGGCATCTTAAATTTCCTGGGAAGTGGCAGCCCCATGACGTCAGATGTGAAGGGTGAATCCGTGTTCTTTACCCACTCTTCCACCGTGGCGGGAGTTTGTGCTTTAACATGTTTCATTAACCCGTCAATTTGATCTTGCATCTTGTTCAAAGCTTCTAGGTCATGGGAGGTCCTTTCCATGGGCGGCTTACCACCCTTCCTTCGATTTTGGCTTTCCTTTTCGCTGGATTCGCCTTTTTCTTCGTCATCCTCCTCGTCCTGTCGATTGTGTCGTGAATTTAAGATGCTTGGTTCGGAGATTTGCCTTCGCAGGTCCGCGTTTTCCTGCATCGTAGTTTGTAACCCTTGGGTTAACGTTTTTATTTGCTCCTGCATCTGAGCAAACGCCTCGGGGGTCATCTGATCAACCCCAATTCTGAGTGCTACGGCGGCCTTGGCTGCTTCTGTCGCCTTGGTGGCTTTGTCGACGGCTAGGGCGACCTTGGCAGCTTTCGCGGCCTTGGCAGCTTTCGCGGCCTTGGCCGTTTCGGCTGCCTTAGCGGCCTTGGCTGCGGCGGCAGTCTTGGCGGCGTCGTCGATGCCCGGTTGCGGGGGGTCTGAAGCCATCGTCGTCTTGTTTGATCGAGTCTCTACCATACAAAACTGTTCACCGTAAGGAAAAAGTCATTTCCCACATACGGCGCCAGCTGATGAAGCAGTTTTGAATCCGGCACAGACCTGATCCTGCAAAACAAAGCTGAAGCAAAAGTCACCGGTATGGTGGCGTGCCAACCACCCTCCGATGCCTAAGTCAGTATTGAACTTGCTAAGTGGTAGGAGAATTGAGATTCTCGGTTGTGAGTGGAGCGTACCTTTATTGGAGTTCTACCGTTACTTTTATAGGCATTTGATGGGAGGTTGAGTCCTAGTAGGACTGCATTCCGGGGATATCTGGATCGGTTCGGTGGGGTGAGTGGAGTCCTGCCTTAGCTGGAACTCCACGAGCACCCTGCTTTAGCATGGAATCCTTATCCGATGTTTATTGATGATCAGGATAAGCATAATGTGCTTATCTTACTGGTTCTTCTCCCTTATCCCGTAGGATTGGGTTAATCGCGTGATATACTCGGTGGGTCTGGACCAGCTTCGTGTCATAGCTGGTCCTCAGACCTAGCTCCAGTTCTACCCCTTAGGCGTAGCTGGCGCCCTCTTACCTTGCTGTAGGTATTGCTCTCCTGGGGAGCTTGGGCGAAGCTGATACCTACTCCCCAGGTTCGTACCTTTTACTAAGCTGGTCATACCAGATTTTATCCTACTTATCACTTAGGTATGTTGATCTTTGTTCATCAATCTTCAAGTTTTAGTGCTTTTCTTCATGTTTTTCAACGTTTTTTTAGCGCATTGGGGCGGAGACGCCACTCGCAACCGTCTGGTGCGCGGCGGCGCTGGCGTCCGCCGCTGCTGTTATTGTTCTTCCCGAGGCCTATCTTCAACCTTTAGATCAAGGGGAAAAAGTTGTAGTCCCCCGAGGACTCTTTCTGAGGAGGAAAGTCTTTTGAAAGACCGAGACCCATAGATTCCGAAGAATAAGGACCATCTCATCCCAAGCGTTAGGACCTTTTGCTCTTCCCTAGGCACATAGCTAACGGGTTTTGCACATTTTCCTTATTTTAGGCAGGGGCGAATGGTCGTTGATCTCTCCTCGGACAGCTCCAGTAGTTCTGACGATCCCTTGGTCGAAGCCATCTTTCAAGAGCTTTGTCGTGAGAGGCTTTACCGAATCCCAATTGACTGGATTGAGCCTGCCAACCCCAACCGAGCCCCACGTGAAATTACCTCCCTTGACCCCCGAGAGATGGAGGCCCCAAGTACGTCGAACTACGGGCCGGGGCCATTTGGAAATGCGCCCGAGGAAATTCAGGGACACCGAAGACCGATGAGGCCCTGTTTATATAAGAACAAGTACTTCACCGGGGATCCCGCAGCCTTCGCCGAGTTCAAGAGGCTCTATAGTATCCCTCCTGACGTTGAGGTTCGGTTGCTACAGGACACCGACCCGAAGAAACTTCCGCATCGGCCAGGGGAGTTGATCTATCCCCTGATGGCCATCTGCGAGGGTGGCATCAGGTTTCCCTCCACCAATTCATACGTCGGGTGCTCCGAACCCTCAACCTCACCTCCTCCCAGCTTACGGTGAATTCTTACCGAATTATTACCAGCATCATTGAGCTGAGGAGGCAGTTTAACCTCACATTCGGGCTCGAGGAGCTCTTCGGTGTCTACCTTTTGGGGGTTAACCGAGGCCACGACCGATACTATCTCTCCTACAGATCGGGGAACGACACATTTCTGATCGATCACTTACCAGACTCCGAGGAGTGGGCGAGTATCTATGTCTCGGTCACCGGGAACTTCATGTTCGGGCCCGGGGAGAGCTTAGATACCACCACCAGATTCCCAT
This sequence comes from Rhododendron griersonianum, assembly GCA_018127125.1. Lineage (NCBI taxonomy): Eukaryota > Viridiplantae > Streptophyta > Magnoliopsida > Ericales > Ericaceae > Rhododendron > Rhododendron griersonianum. Next base: position 24,269,752 of record CM030796.1, on the reverse strand, counting down.
ATGGGACTGGACAACCTGGTCGGTAACATTGCTCTTTGTAGATTTCTCTTCGGTAGCGAGTCTTTTTGATAAATGCTTTTCCTTGTAAGCTTGTACTGATTTCTCCATGTTTTGACACCTTTTGCAGCCGAAGGCACCGTTCAGGAGCTTGGGAAAAAGCCGTCCGAGCTCGGATAACTGCCGCCTACGCAATCCCAATCACCAGCCGGTATGCCCCTCAGCTCCTCGGTTACGTCCCCTCGTATACCAGCTACTTAAAGAAGAAATCGAGGAAACAAGGGGTCCCGAGGGCAGGACGAGGAGGCCGAGGAGGAGGTCGAAGGGGAGGCGGAGGAGCGGGAAAGGAGGTAGAGGAAGCGGTCTTGGCACCGAGGGCAGCAGCTCCGGTCCTCAAGGTGTTTTAAGAGAGGCAATTGATCGAGAGATGCCCGAGAGGACTGGATTGAGCTAGGAAATGACGGACCCTGGGGCTCGCGAGGTACTGAACCTTAGACGTCGGAGGCCGAAAGGCCGAGGCTGAGGCTCGGTTACCAGTACACCTGGTGCTGGGACCTCGGGGGTGACCCATGTTTCTCTACAGGAGCCCCCGGAGAAAAGGACTCGGCGTGAGGGGGAAGGAGATGCCCGAGGTAAGGAGAAAGAAACAGTTCGGATCGCCGAAGAGGAGGAAAGAGTGGAGGTTGCAGACCAAGAGTCTGCGGAGAGAGAAGAGGGGACCTGGGTCAATCCGAAGGATCTTCCCTGGACCCCGGAGTTTCGCCACTATGCTGGCCGCCTGATTCACCATGCGGATAGCGTGTTGAACCTCGGGACGGCGTTCAGGATGCTCCGAGGCTGTGTTCTTCCTAAGGACGCCAAGGCTGTCCAGGGGTTGACCGAGGACATCACCGAGGAGATAGCGCAGGCCCTTTTTACTGTAAGTTGTCTACTTTTTTCCCTTATTGTCGTTAGCCAAGTCCACACTTGTGATTTTTCTTCGGTTTGCTGCTCGCAGGCTGGTGCTCGGGCTTTGGTCGTCAATGACCGATGCAAAGCCCAGGAACAAGAGATTGAGGAGCTGAAGAAGGCCCTTGAGCTGAAAGAGGATGACCTGAAGATGGCTCAGGAAACCTGTGATCTTTACCTTGCGGATTTTCAAAGGTGCGATAGGGAGAGGGTGGCAGCCGAAGCCCGAATTGCAAAAGCCGAGGAGAATGTCAACACTCTGAGGGCCACCCGAGCTATCGAGGTTGAAGCTGCTAAGAACAGGGGCTATGACAATGGTTGGGCCGCAGTCGGGGTGGAATACCAGAAACAGGTTCGGGAGATTGAGGCCGAGCTTTATAGGGACCGCTTCTTGGACGGGCTTCGGTTTGGCCATGAGGCTCTTTTGAAGAAGTTTGAGCTCCCAGCTGATTCTGAGCTCCGGATCTTGCCCAAGGTGCCGCCCAAGGAGACTGTTATGCCCGAGGAGGAGGAAGAGGAGGGCGAGCAAGTGCCAAATCCCGAGGCGGGTATTCAGACCGCTCCTGCTGCTGTCGCTTCAACAGGAGACGTGGCCCAGACCCCTCATCCCCCCAGTACTTAGGGTTCTTTTTACCTTTCCTTTTGTTTTCCATTTGGCTGGACGGTTCCGAACATTTGGAATTTACCGTTCCAGGGTTTGTAAATGTTTTTTGCTAAGCAGGCACCGAACAGATGACCGAAGCATTGTTGGATGTGATAGTTTAACATAGGATTTAAACTTGCAATCCACTTCGTTGTTTTTGAATGAATGGTTTCTTTCGCTTCATGCCTTGTTTATTTTTGAGATGCTTGAATGGTTTTATGCTTGTAACCGAAGGGTGCCTCATGCCCCTGCTTCTGTTGAAATGCTGTGGAGTATCAACAGATTTTAACCGAAGCATTAACCGAGGGGATCTTCGAAAATCTATTCCAAACCTAAGTAAGGCAAGATATAGGATTGAGTAAGTTAAAACGAAGCAAAGTAGTTAGCAATTTTTGAATTTTGCATGCCCCTGCTTTGGTTTTAATTTACTCCGAGCCTAAGGGAGTAGACCGAAGCAAACTCATCGTGGTAAGGCGGCTGTTTAGATTAGGGCTAGGGTCCTGAAGCGGAGATGGCGTCGGCCATGGCTTCGGGACGTAGCGAATCCAAATAGTGTATGACTTATTGGAAGGTCGGTGTAAGGGGCCCGGGAAGAATACCGAGTGTCCTTAACGCCGGCGTTCGAAAGCCTGAAACGACCGAGGAGGTCGTGGTGACTTGGTGAGGGATCTGCCCGGGGAATATCCCCTGGAGAACAGTCCCTGAAGTCATGATAAAACGGTTCACGCAATGGTGAACCGAGTAGGAAAAGTAAATGACAAGATTGAGACAGTAAAAAAGAGATTCTCATTAAAACTGGGGCGGAATCAAGCCATTACAAAGGTAGGTTGGTTTCTATTAAATTTTGACAAAAACGAAAACCTTGCGGACAAACAAGTCCAAAGGACCGAAGCCTGGCTACCCATAAAATTTCTTCAGGTTATTAGCATTCCAGGTCTTGGCAATCGGGGAACCATCTAATTTCTCCAGCTTGTAGTTTCCTGAGCCGAGATGCTTTAGGACTCGGAAAGGGCCCTCCCAATTAGGCATTAATTTCCTCTTCTTGGACTTGTCCACCACCTTCTTCCAGACAAGGTCGTCTGGTTTGAATGACCGAAGACGGACGCTTCGGTTGTAGCCCTTGGTAACCTTTTGCTGATAAGATGCCAGCTTGATTCTTGCATTCTCCCCTCCTCCTCGGCCAGATCGAGGTCTGCAGCAATGTTCTCATCGTTCACCGACTCGTCGAAATCTTCGGTTCGGATCGTCGGGAGCCCGACCTGGAGGGGGATTAGGGCTTCCATTCTAAATGCCAAGGAGAAGGGGGTTCGGCCGGTGGATCACCGAGGCGTTGTACGGTAGCCCCAGAGCACTCGAGGGAGCTCTTCGGCCCACTTGCCCCGGTGTGATTCGAACCGTCGCTTCAGTCCTGACGAGATTGCTTTATTTGCAGCTTCGGCTTGCCCGTTGCCATGGGGGTAGTATGGAGTAGAAGTGTCCCATTTGATGCCAAATTCATCCAAGAGTGCTCGATACTTTTGTTCGGTGAACTGGCTGCCGTTGTCGGTTAAGATGGCGAAGGGTACACCAAAGCGAGAAATTATATTTCGCCAAACGAAACGAATGATGTCCGACTCTTCAACAGTGACCAGTGGTTCGGCCTCGACCCATTTAGAGAAATAATCGGTGGCGGTTAAGAGGAACTTAAATCCTCCAGGAGCGACGGGGAGCTTACCGACGATATCCATGCCCCACTGAGAGAAAGGCCATGGGCTAGTGAGGGGGCTGAGATCCCGAGCCGGCTGATGAATAATGGGAGCAAACATTTGACATTTCTGGCAGCGCTTCACAAACTCCTCGGAGTCTTTCTTCATCGTTGGCCACCAATATCCTTGGGTAATGGCTCGGTGGGCGATGGAGCGTCCACCGGAGTGGCAACCGCTATCACCAGCATGGAGCTCCTCGATGATCCCGGGGACCTGGTGGGGGTGTGCAACCAATAAGTAGGGACCGGTGAACGACCTTCGGTAGAGTTTCCCATTTGGATTGAGCCAGAAGAGGGCGGCCTTGTTGCGGAGTCGGTGGGCTTCCTTTTTGTCGGTTGGTAGTGTGTCGTCTCGTAGGTAACTAATGATCTCGTCCATCCAGCTTGGACCGAGCTCCACATTTAATATCTCATGGCTTAATACCTCGAGCTCAAAGCTCGGTTTGTCAATGGAGTTAAAAGAGATAGAATGATGTTCCGAAGCAGCACATGCTGAAGCAAGTCCGGCGAGGGCGTCGGCGTGAGTATTTTGTTTTCTTGGAATGTGTTCGACGCGGATGGCCCTGAAGCTCTTGAGAAGCCGAACAGCGGAGCTTAGGTAGGTGCGCATTCGTTCGTCCCGAGCCTCATACTCTTCGGAAAGCTGGATGACCACCAACTGCGAATCGCTGTAGATAACAAGTTCTTCAATCCCAAGGGCTTCGGCGGTCTTGAGTCCGGAGATGAGCGCCTCATATTCAGCCTCGTTGTTTGAGGCCGGAAAGTTGATGGAGAGAGAGCTTTCATGTAAAACACCGGAGGGAGAGAGAAGTACGATCCCAGCCCCGGCGCCTCGACTATTTGAGGCGCCATCAACATACATTTTCCACACATCGCCATGGAAGAGCTTCTAGGCGGTGCTGGGATTTGCTTGGAGAACGGCTTCGGGGCGGGGGGCTGGATTTGAAGCGAGGACGTCGGCCAGGGTGAGCTCGGCGATGAAGTCGGCGAGGGCCTGGGCTTTTATCGCCGTCCTTGGTTGAAAGTGAATTTCATAGTTGGTAAGCTCAACGGCCCACTGGGAGATTCGATTGGAGAGGTCCGCCTTCCGGATGAGTGACTTGAGAGGATACTCGGTTAGTACGATGATGCGGTGGGATTGGAAGTACGGAGCGAGCTTCCGAGGCACGGAGACGAGGGCGAGAACAAGCTTTTCCAAGGGAAGATAGCGTGTCTCGGCGGGCGTCATTGTCTAGCTAGAGTAGTAAATGGGCTGATGGTCACGCCCCTCCTGTCGGACGAGGACCGAGCTTATGGCATGAGCCGAAACGGCGAGATATATGAACAAGTCTTCCTGGTCCCGAGGTGTGACGAGGAGAGGGGCCTTGGAGAGGTAGTCCTTCAGCTGCTGTAGGGCTCGGTCGCACTCTTCGGTCCAGTTGAAACTGCGTTGGCTCCCTTTGAGCAGGGCAAAGAACGGCTGGCACTTGTCGAAGGAGCGACTGATGAATCTGTTTAGGGCAGCAGCCATGCCGGTTAGGCGTTGGATATCCTTTTTGTTGTGAGGGGCCGAGAGATTTTCGATCGCCACGAGTTGTGCAGGGTCAGCCTCAATACCGCGTCGGGAGACGAGGTGCCCGAGGAACTTCCCGGAGCTTACCCCGAAGGCGCACTTCTCGGCATTGAGGCGAAGCTTGTGTTTCTTGAGAATCTCAAAGGCCTCGGCGAGGTGAGTGAGATGGTCGCCGGCCAACATGCTCTTGACCACCATGCCATCGATATAGGCCATCATGGTATCTCCCAACAGACGCTCAAACATCTTGGTTATCATTCGCTGAAAGGTTGCTCCGGCGTTTTTAAGGCCGAAGGGCATGACGAGATAACCGAAGATACCGTGGGGGGGTGATGAAGGCCGTATTCTCGACGTTGCCGTCACTCATAGCGATTTGATGGTAGCCCCGGTAAGCATCCATGAAACTGAGTCGGTCGTGGCCAGCTGTGGCGTCTACGAGCTGGTCTATCCGAGGGAGGGGGAAGAAATCCTTTGGGCAGGCATCATTGAGGTTTGAATAGTCAACACAAACTCGCCATTTACAGTTCTTCTTTTTGACCACCACAGTGTTGGACAACCACTTAGGGTACTGTGGGCTACCTGCCCGAAAAATAAAACAAACAAATGATGTTTTGCTTTATATTTTCCCGCCGCTTTGAAGAGAAATACGCCGTTTGAAAAGTCGCCACCCGGATTTGCGGTATATCACCCGAGAAACCGTTTTGTTTGGAAAATTGTTGATTTGAATTTGAAAACCAGAGATCAGTTTCAAGGGTCCAGAAGCCATGTTACGAGGGGGGAAGGGTTTTACGGCACCCCCCTCGCCCGATTCGAAATTGGTCTCTACTAAACGTTTGTGGGATTTTTTGAAGGGATTTTGTTTCATTTAAACCAGCTGGCAAGTATCCACAGTTATAACAGGTAAGCAGTGCATGCATGTGCAGTTGTACAGGGGGAAGTGCAATGATGGAATAACGGTGAGCAAATGCATGAATGACAGAAAACTGAGGATCTGTCACTGACTTCACTCTCGAGCGCTCGAGAGCAGTCCCGAGCGCTTGGGAGTTCTGATACCCAACCTGCAAGCTTTGTTAGCGCAGTCAAAATACAATGCTAAAATAGGAACTGAAAAGCTGCTATATACACTACTGGCTCAGCAGAGGATTTGAAAGACTGGAAAGAAACCTCAATCTTTCAGATCTTGCATCCCTGCCTTAAGAAGACCAAATCTACAAATTTAAAAGAGCAACAGGCTACACTTATGCATGCAGAGACCAGGTGACACAGCAGACTGGAAAATGCGAAGCAATGACATGCATGCACTCCCGAGCGCTCGGGAAAGGTTCGGAGCGCTTGGGAGTGAGCTGCATATCAACTTACCCTCAAACAGGAAATGGTACTGACTTGACATGCACACACCCTTGTTTTGGTATTTCCCAAGAGGAAAACATCTTTTAATCTTTAAAAGCAAGAAGCCTTATTCACACATGAAGACTTTGTGAGAAAATGGTTATGTTTTAGTGGAAAACGACTTCCTCGTGCATGCATGCCAAATAAAAACCATTTAACTTAAGAGTACACCTCCTTCCCTACCTGCTATGTGACAGAGGACCATGCATGGAAGCTGGGAACAGTCCTGAGCGCCCCGAGCACTCTCGAGCGCTCGAGAGTGTTTCCAGTAAGGGTTTTGATAAAACGTTTTTTGTACCCCATTGCTCTTGTTTTTACACTAGGGTCTCCCAACCATGCACCCAGAATTGAAGACTGGGTCAGGCCCCCCTCAGAAGGGATGAACAGCCCTTTTAGTTGTGATCAAAGGTAAAAATTTCTACCTTTTTCTTGAACTCTTGCTCCTTGGGATGACTTTGAAATGTGGATGAAGAGAGGAGAGTGCAAGAGATCAGAAGGGTATTCTGGATTTCTTGCCCTTTTCCTTGGTGATTTCTAAAACTTTTGAAGTTTGGAAGGTGAACTTGGAGATTTTTGGTTTGTAGCTAGAGAGAGAAAGAGAGCAGAGAGTAAGGGTTCTCTGGGATCAAATTTCGTAGCCTCCTCCTTTTCACAGCTGAAAACCAACCATATTTATAGGCCAAGTAACCCATGGTTTTGAAAATCAAATGGGCTTAATAAAAACATTTTTTTAATAGGAAAATCTTTGGCCTGAATATCTGCCACCAGAGGTTGAGTGTGGACCGAGCCATCGGCGGGCTCAAGGTGGTGATAATGATGAGTTGCAAGGGTAGTGGGTGATACGGCCATCCATTGGGCAACAGAATAGTCTCGAGCGCTTGGGATCACTCCCGAGCGCTTGGGACCTCACTCTCGAGCGCTCGAGAAAAAGCCAGACCAGAGGTTTTTGGAAAATGGTTTTGAGCGCTCGGGACTTCTCCCAAGCGCTTGAAAATGCTTTTGACCATTTTTTTAATCCCTCTTCAAATCTTTCAAGGAGCAATGTTCCGATCGATACTAGGCTTGTTTCAAGCCAAAGTCATCATCGGGGAGCCTTTGGGCCACAAATCAAGGAATTTTGAAAAGTCCAAATTGAGGTGTCTACAGGTACTGTACTTCCCGTATAGCCCCTGCGTTTAAGAGTCGGTTGACCTCGTCGATGACGGCATCGGAATGGACCTGGGAGGATCGCCTTGCTTTCTGGATGACCGGGCGCTTGGTTCGGTCGATGTTGAGCTCGTGGCAAATGAACTTTGGATCGAACCCGGGCATTTCGTAGGGGGTCCACGCGAAAACCTCTATGTTGCTCTTGAGGAATTTCACCATGTCATTCCATTCGGTGTCAGAGAGTGAGGAACCGACAAGGAAGAATCGGGAACCATCTTTGGTTATAGGGACGGTGACAAGATCCTCAATGGCCTTCTCGTCGGCTGGCTTACTGACGTCTTCAAGAACCGGGGCCTCCGGTACTTCGATGAAGTTCACCCTGGACGTCTGTTTGCTACTTCAGACTGCGTTGACGTAACAGCGTTTGGCGGCAGTTTGGTCTCTGTACAGGTCCTCCTGTCGTCCGTTAGCACCGATGAACCGGACCACCTGGTGGTAAGTAGAGGCTATGGCCTTTAACTTATGGAGCCAGGTGCGGCCAACGATGGCGTTATAGGGGCTTGGGACATCGACCACGACGAATTCCATGTTGAGTACGACCGATCCGAAGCGGACGGGAAGGGTGATCAAACCAAGGGGCCAAACCGGAGCCCCGTTGAAGCCTATGAGGGGGACTTCGGAGGGACGAAGATCGGCGTCTGAGAGCTTCAAATCTTGAAACAAAGAGTAGTACATCACCTCGGCTGAGCTCCCCTGATCCACGAGGACGCGTCGGACGTTAAAGGTGCCGATGCGCAGAGTGACCACGAGGGCGTCGTTGTGAGGTAGTTGGACACGATCGAGGTCCTTTTCGGTGAATGTGATTGTCCATTTGGATCCGTCGTCGGTCCGAGGACGTTTGGCTTCGGGACCGACTAGCATGACCTGCTTAGAAGAGGAAACGTCGTTCAACTCGGCGCGGATTATACGGGCGGCTTCGGGGTTGAGAGGGCCGTGGATGACGTTAATCGTCTGGATTTCCTCTTCGGTTCTGGCTTCGGCATTCTGTGCCCGAGCCCTCGTCTTCTCGTGGTCAATGAGGTTGTTGAGATGGCCACCGGCGACAAGTTGCTCCAGGTAGGCCTTGAATGGCCTGCAAGCGGTCGTAAAGTGTCCCTGCTCGTTGTGGTAGCTACATCGGACTATCGGGTTTTTGATTTTCCCGTTCTCGGTGCCGAGCTTTTGGTTGGGGAAGGAGAAGAAAGGTTGGTCCTTCACTTGGTCGATAATCCTGTAGATAGGGACGGTAAAGACGGTCTTCTCGGCGCTGAAGTCTCCTGGCTTTGGTCCTTTCCTTGGTGACTGTTTGATGTTGTTGACCTGTTTCTTCGATGTTGAAGCCGAGGCGGGAGCCGGAACGGACACCGGAGTGAACGGTGCCTTGGAGCTCGTAGACTTCCCCATGCCCCTCTCTGCTTTGGTTTCGATAAGCTGGCACCATCCTTCAATACGAGTCATGAGATCCTTCATGGAATTAGGCTTGTGCCGGGCGAGATCGTCGTAAACTTGCTCGTCTTGGGCAGTGAGACCGAGCTTAAAACCGCGGGAGGAGATGACACCGTCACAGCCTTCGATTTCGTTGAACAATTCCCAGTAGCGACCGGCGTACTGGGGGAGGGTTTCGTCGGGGCGCTTGCGGAGAGCAAGGAGGGAATCGATCTCCTTCTTGTGCTTGTTGCTCGTGACAAACCGAGCCATGAAGGCATCGCAGAGAGAGTCGAAGGAGGAGATTGATCTGGCGGGAAGTTGGTTGAACCAAGTTAGGCCCAGGTTGCCGAGACTTGCGGGAAAGACCTTACAGAGGAAGGCGTCATCCGAAGGCTCGTTGCGAAGGAAGAGAGACATGACGAGTTTGTACTGAACTAGATGAGTGTATGCCTCGGATTTACCGTCGTACTTTGCAAATTTGGGTTGGGTGAAGCCCTTTGGGGGGGTGACTGAGTCGATCTCCCTAGTGAAGGGGGAGGTCGTGAGTCTCTCGAGTTGGGCGTCGCGGTGGGGTCGGATCGAACGGTCGAGACCGTCTGGACCGCCAGTCGCGGTACGCTTCTTCGGCAGCGGTCGGTCCTGTCTTTCGTACTCCTTCCGCTTCGGTTGGGAGTTCCCTGACCGTTAGGGAGATCTCTCGTACCGATGCTTCTTGTAGCTATCTCGAGCGTAGGGCTCGAGGCGCTCAGTGACCTGACTTCCGCCACCTTTTTCTTTAGGATGCTGGACGAATGGACTTTTCGACCGAGTGCCCCTAAGGCGCTCACGATACCCTTTCGTTTGGAATTCTAAGAGGGCGTTGTCCTTGTTGGCAAAACTCGGGGTGGGCTCACGGCGACGCTCCTTGGATCCGATTGGGTGGGTGGAGGAGGCGGAGACGCTTCCGCCACCAAGCCTCTCGAAGGCGGATCGCTTCCCGCGAGGGCCCCTTGGATTAGGGGAGCGGGAGCGTCCCCTTCGTTCAGCATCCTTTTCGTTACGACCCTCCCCTGGTGGCTTGAGGCGGTCCTTAGCTGAGGGGCGGGATCGGTGTTCGACCAAGTGTCCTCCGTCACGGCTGCGGGGAGGGCTGTGGTGGCTTCTTCTTCCGCCGCGGCTTCCGGAGGAATGAGATGGGGAGATTTGGAGGAGGTGTTTGATTTCTGCCAACTCGTCCCGGACGCTCCTGTCGCGCTCCACGACCGTCGCAAGGTCGTCGATCTTCCACTCCAGGTGGCGGATGTAGGTCTGGAGTTCGGCAGGAGCCCCTGCCTCCTGAGTCGAAGTTCCTGCCCCGATTTTTACGAAAATGTGGGCCTTTCCAAGAGCGCCTGGTCCGCTCGCGGCCAGGTCCCCGAGATTGCCGAGGCCGTAGGTGGTCTCGCTATGATGTGGATCGTCGACTTCCACCATGGTTAGGTTGGAGAGCTTTGAACGGAGACTTTGTGAGGAAGAAAGTGATTGGATGAAGAACAGCTAGGTCCCCAGCAGAGTCGCCAATTGTAGGGGTTCGATTTATCGGGACCTCAACTGTGGTATCTGGTTAGGTTCCTTCCTCCGCTGCTCCGCGCGTCCGCCGCCTGACCTGCAACAAGTCACTAGGGCTTGGGATGTCCAGTGACCCTCCGACGATCAAGTTAGATCTCAGGGAAGGTGTTTAGGTCTAGGGTTAGGATAGTATTGCGTACCTCTTTCAGGTGTGTATCACTTTGTATTTATAGACCTAGGTTTACTTGGTCTCCAAGCTAGCGCGTGGAGAGTATGCTCGGGTAACCGCCTCGGGTGACGTCACATATGACGAGGGTGACGAGGTGGTTACGGAGCACATGGGACAGATCTCAATGATTATGCCAGCTGCATGAGGAGCATGATCCTTATAGGTCCCACTTACAATAACTGTTTCTCCTGGAAGCCTCTGGGAGTACTGGAGCATTGCAGACGGCCGATGCTCCGAAGCCGATCACAACTGTGGTCCGGGCAAACGACCGAGGTAGAGCCCGAAGAGAGTTTGTCGGCAGACCTCGGCCCGGACCCTAGCCACCGGTTCAGGGTTTGTAGCCCGGTTACCAAGCTGATAACCGAGGGCCCTACACGGCTTCTGAACTTTAATTTTTATTTCCCAAATGCATGCGCAAAAAATGCCTATACTGTATAGGCACCGTACTGTATATACGGCTTCATTGCCTAAAGGCAATCACATGGGTTCGTGACAAATGTTATCCTTGCACAACTATCTTCAACCCAATGCCTCTTCATATTCTCCAGTTAAGCATTCAACTACCTAATTTTCAAACAAAAATAGGGTATTATTGTCATTAAGAAAAAGTATTACAAACATTTATGGATGGCTTTGAAAATAGTGGTGAAAAGTAATATTTTTGTGCGTACCCATAAACACAACTCACGGAGCTCAATCTAGTTCTGCTAATGTGATGGCACAGATTTGGAAGAAGTTATGGGGCTTGTCTATCCAACCAAAGATCAATTTTTTTGCTTGGAAGTGTTTCAATGAAGCTCTAGCAACCAACTCAGCCTAACCGCAAAGAAGGTACGTTTTGATCTAATTTACTTACTGTGTGGAAATGCGGAGGAATCTATTTGTCATTTGTTGTTCCGATGTGATTTTGCTTCAAAAGTGTGGATTCTTTCGCCTTAGACCTGAGGAACTTGAAGACCGTAGACATATGTCTGACTGCTGGAATTGTATTTGCGATCGTATCCGTTTAGCTCATCTCCCCTCTTCAACATTGGGTTTCGGCCTTTCGTATTGCTGGTGGATCTGGAAAACCTGAAATGATTTGGTTTTTAATGGTACAAGTTGGCCTGCGGAGGCAGTTAATGGAAAGGCACAAGCAGGTTTTTTTTTAGTTTCTAGAGCCTAATGTCAAGCCTTCCCCTACTCAAGTGGCTTCTTCAAATCCTGAGACTTTGGTTTGGAGGAGACCTGATGAAGGCATGATAAAAATTAATGTTGATGCAATGGTATCAAAGGCAACGAGCACTATTGGAACAGGAGCAATTGCTCGGGATGCGAACGGCTCCATTTTGGGAATCTTTATTAAGTCATATGAAGGCCTCACCTCTCCACGGCTTGCGGAGGCTATGACAATTAGAAATGGTATGAATTTGGGTGTTGCTCTGAATGTAGGACGTGTTCTCATTGAATCGGATGCGGAGTCGATTGTCCGAAGCTGTTCCATGTCAAAAGATCCACCCTCTGATATCGTAGTTTTGGTATAGGATTGTTTAGCTAGCATTGAAGGATTCGTTTCAGTTCTGTAAATTTAGTGTTGTCAAACGTGATTGTAATAGGGCTGCACATGTTTGTGCAAAAAAAGCTCTTTCTTGTAGTTTGTCCGGTCTGTGGATAACTACCTTGCTCCCATGGGGTTTCTCTCTCTCTCTCTCTAATGTTTAGGCATTTTTCCGCCTCTCAGATTAATAAATAGAAAATTAGAGGATGATCCTCCATTTTAGGTTCGATTTGATCCCAACCATGAATATTGTGACCAAACCTAGATAGACTTGGTTATGTTCATTAATGACTTTTTTGCCCACGAAAATGCAGTGCATGGAAAAAAAAAAAAACTGAACTCACTACCTACCTCCCCCCCCGCTCTCTCTCTCTCTCTCTTCCTCAAGAGTGGCCTCCCCGCAGCATGGCGGACGTTTTCTCTGGCGATAAGAGCGACCGGTGTATCGGTGGACACTCCTTCGCGGCGCCGTGGACACTCCTTTGCAGTGGCGCTGACGAAGAGCACGTCACCCCCAGCGACACCTCGGGCTTCGGCAGCATCGAATGAGGACGAATCATCCATACAACGTCGCCATCGATATTCGAATCACTAGTTGTGTTTTCCCCAGAGTCGACGTCCATCTTCGGCGACTCCGACGGCTCATCGTCGACGCGATCTTCTCTCTCCCTGATCGCAATTTTCGCGAATTCTAAATCAACACTCATGTGGCTTCCATTATAATTGACGTTCGAAATCGACATCAATGGAATTGGAGAAATTAACGGGAGCGTATCTCTCTGTCGTCATCAGAGGATTCCGAGTTTCCGTTGGAAAGTTCCTCATCTATCTCACCGTTAACGGCGGCCGTGGACATGCCGTGGATCGGGAAGTTGAATTTGCAAGGGATTTGAACCAGTATACTAATGACCATGGTCAGTAGCATCTTTTTTTTTTCTTGTTGCCATGGCAACAGAAACTGCAGATGTTACTTGGGGAGTCATGATGCCGTTTAAAACAAATTTTAATAAGAGATACTTTGTCACTTGAGGTCATAGTTTTAAATCTCGGTATCGGTCGCCGTCGCGGTATCGGTCGCGGTGTATCAGTATCGGAACGTATCGGTGAAACGTCGCGGGAATCGGGTGTCGCGGTCGTTAATTTTTAAAAATCATCAGCAACATGTATAAAACTTGAAAAATATACTTTTGCCCCCCAACATTGGCTTAAATTATCACATTTTAATTAATTTAAGACATGTAATAGCCCATTCTTTTCATGTGAAATATCCGATAATTTATCAAAACCCACAAGTCAATAAGATTTTACAAATATGAGAAAAATGCAACATTATGAGTTTCAATATAATTGATATAAACAGCAAAAGTAAGATGATTTTAAGTCATAAAAAAATGCAACATAGAGGTTTTACATTACATAATCGCTAGCCACAACTAGTTTCAAGCTCATAGCTTTTAAGTCATACATAATTTTGCTAATACAACTTCAATGCCAGAATGAATGGCGTGGAGGTACCGGAGGATCTACATATTCCTCATTAAATTGATCATCACCATGACTATTTTGCCCAGTAGCTTCAAATAGATATCAGAAAAAAAAAAAGATGCTCTGTTTTTTTTTTGCCGAACCGGTACGTATCGGAAACCGAATCGGTTACGGACCGATACGTATCGGGTATCGGCCGATACGGCTGTGAATTTCAATCTTTCTGTTATATCGGTCCATATCCGAATCGGGGATCTCAAATCCCGGTACGTCTCGGCCGATACGGTACGTCTCGGCCGATTTTTAAAACTATGCTTGAGGTGTATTGTTAATAAGAGAATTGTGTGTTGTTTATAAGAACTGTGTATTTTCTATGAGAATTGTGTATTTTCCTATTAGAACTATATATTTTCTACCAAAACTGTGCATTTTTCTATAAGAACAGTATATTTTCTATGAGAATTGTCTATGAGAACTAGTTCACATAGCCAGTTCACATAGTCCAGTTCTCATAACCAATTCACAAAGCTAGTTCTCTATGAGAACAGTCATTTCTCATTGAACTGACTATGATAATTGATAGTTCACATAGCCAGTTCTCATAACTCAGTTCACATAGAGAACTGAGCAGTCCTCATAGAACTGACTATGAGACTTGGCTGTTAAAAATTCAATTCTAAATCAATTTATTTCCTATGTGAACTATTACTTTTTTAAGACATGGCGGTGAAAACATTTATAACTATATTTGATTTTGATTACCTTTTTGTTTTTGTTCAATTTTTGTTCGTGTGTGTATTTTCTATGAGAACTGTGTGTTGTTCATGAGAATTGTATATTTTTCTATGAGAATTGTGTATTGTCCATGAGAACTGTCTATTAGAACCGTGTATTTTCTATGAGAACTATATATTTTTTATGAGAACTGTGTATTTTAGTGTGTGGTAACATTATGTGAACTGTATATTTTTTAGTTCACATAGTCCAATTCTCATAACCAGTTCATAAAGCTAGTTCTCTATAAGAACAGTCACTTCTCATAGAACTAACTATGAAAACTGGCAATTCTCATAGAACTGACTACGAGAATTGGCAGTTCACATATCTAGTTCTCTATGAGAATTGAGCAGTTTTTATAGAACTGACTATGAGACTTGGCAGTTCTCATAGCCAATTCACATAGCCAAGGGTATTTTTGTTCGAAATAATATGAATCAGGAATTGATTCTAAAAATATAGCTCTCATAGCCAAAGTTCAGGGGTATTTTTGTCCAAAATAATATGTTAACTCGGGCTATGTGAACTGGCGGAGATATTTTTGTCTAAAATATTATGTTAACTGGCTATGAGAATTGACAGTTCTCATAACCAGTTCACGTAGCCAATGTAACGTCCCGAATTTTGGGAACGTTAAATAAACATTTTTTTTATTGAAAATCTAAATAGAGTCTGACTCATTATTACATCATAACTATCACAAGAGTTCATTATTTACACAAGGGAGGGAAAACTAAGGTTCCTAACTACAGCTCCGCCTACTCCTCCATCCTAGCCAGCTCTTCGGCTCCAAAGGCCTCCAAGGTGTACAGCTCTTCTTGATCATCTACAAAGTCTGATACATTATACCAGTGTCGCCACCAATATAATATGTCAGGGTCACCAAAGGTAACACCATGAGCTATAAGAGCTCAACAGAATAATCCTATACCCACTAACCCTTAACTTACACATAGCAAGTCACATAGCACACAAATATCCAAATAACAATGACACATCCACATTCCCTAGTCTAACGGTGGTGTTGGTAACATGTGTTTCTCCTACACAACTTGTCGTAGACCGTGTCTTGTTTTCATCACCAAATCAACATTTCGGAAAGCATTTTTCTTTTAACACACCCAACCTCGGTTCCGCCGCTCCAGGTTCCCGAGTATCCTTACAATGATTCCACTACTCCGGGTTTCCATTGGCACACAATTTGCATTGGCTCCTCTCCACGGATAACCAAGCCATACCTCGGTTCCGCCGCTCCAGGTTCTGTAGACACCTTCCAGACGGGGCATCGCCATACAGATTGATCGTTAGTTGCTCGATTGGTTGCTTGCTTCATAAACCAAGATCGTGGACATTCTCATGGCTAGGAATATCGCCACACGATAGCGGTTATCATTAAAATAGAGTCGCCACCCAGTTTATTAAAACTAGGAAAACAGATAAAGATTCTGGGTACGGGAGCCAAGAGTACAGTAAGGGGAAGGTGTTAGGCACCCCTCTCTGCCCAACCGTGAGACTGGCCCATAGTTATTCAACATAAGACATATAGATGCTTTATTTAATTCTAACACATAATTGGTTTAATTAAGCTTATAAACAGTAAGTAAAGTGAGCCAGTGCGATAAGTAAAGCATGCATCAGAAAGCAGAACAAACAAAGCTGTCCTAGGGTAATGGATCCCCCGGCCGGTGAATGGATGTCACGGCCGAGGGATCCTCCTGGTTTGATATATCGGCCGAGGGATCGAAGCCCCGGTCGATGTTCTTCCTCACACCAGACAGAAAAGTTAGTAGATGATCAAAACACTATGGTTAGTCATAAATACAGTAAGTAAAACAAACTAGAGGCCGTTGGACCTCACCACCTTGATCCCTCAGTTGCTTGATTGCTTTGGATTGGGTGTGATTGACTGATTGTTCTCAGAAAACCCTAGGGTTAGGGTTTGAACTTCGGGGTTTGATCTTCGGATTGATGGCTGCCTTCGGGAGACTAGGGCGTTTGAAGAGGGGGTTTGAGAGAGTGTGTTCACTTGTTAATTTTGGAACCCAAAGGCTCCTTTATATACGCATAGGGATGACTCACTCCGGCCAATCGAAATGCACGATCAAAATTGGAGTTAGAATGTGATTCTAACTCTTCATGGCAATCCTCTAACGTAGCCCGAACGCATCGGGAAGGTAGTGTAGTTGGATCAAACGTCTGACAGAACGTTCCAGAGTCTGGAAAAAGGACGATCTGGCAGCTGAGCAAAGGATCTGGCGGCCGAGTAATGGATGTTGTGGCCGAAGGATAGATCTTGCGGCCGAGGGATTGATCTCTCAGGGAGATTTTCTAGCAACAGGTTGCTCGGGTGAAGAAATGATGTTAAGGTCGCGAGATCAATGTCACGGCCGACAGATGGATTCTCCTAGGATTCTGTATTTTCTGTCTGAAAGGCTGTATGGCTCTGGATTGGGTCCTCTAAGTGGCTCAAAGTTCTTACCGAAAGTCCTAAGGTTCTCGAGAAGGCAATCAACAATCACTATATCCATTTCATCATCGGGATGGTCCCCAAGGTGGGACTTGAAATAATCGTTAGGCCAAATTGGGGTGTCTACAGATGCCCCTCTTTGACTGAGCTCAGACGGATCGCGAGACGTATTTGAGTAAGAGTCAAAGCTGTAAAAAGCAACTCAATTTGGTCCAACCACTATTCCAAGGGGTTTTCGAAAAAGGTTTTTGTTATGGTCGGGCCGGGAGGCTGCCTATGTATTCCACAAGGGAAATTCAGACCAATCGTAGATCGGGCAGTGAAAAAAAAAAATTTGGAGGGTTAGAGACAGAAGACGTACCTTAGGGCTTAAAAAGCCGTAGTGCGATGTACCTAGACTGAGCCAGGGTTTTGGCAGAAGATAGTTGGAGGAGCGCGGGGCTGCCGGTCAGAATTTTTGGCGGAGAGCTTCCTTAGTATTTTGGGGTAGATCAGTACACGGCAGGTGCGTTTGCTTTTCTTGATCATCCTTACATTGACTGTGGGGAGCTCGGTAGAGTAGCCTACCCTTGCAAATGAGCTGGAAGGACTTGATGTAATTGGGGTGGAATCCAAGCCATCTACTGGGGATGAATCGGACGCCGTTTTTGAGATATGGGGGGCGCGCAGCCAGTAACTAGAGCACAGAGCTTTGGGGATGAGAGAACCGAGGCACAAAGCCGGTTGTAGTCATGAGGTGAGAGCCTGAGGAGATTGGAGCTTTGAGCTTGATGGAACCGAAGCGCGGAGCTGGTATTGATCATAAGGCGAAAGCCTGAGGTGTCGGAGCTTAGAGCTTGACGTGATTTGAACCGAAGCGTAGAGCTGGTTGCATTCTGATGGTCTGTGCACGAAGCTTTCTCATCATAAGTTTTGGCGTAAAGCCAAAGGATCGAGGCGCTGGACCGATCAATAAAACCGAGGCGTAGAGCCGGTTGATTGCAGGATTGACCTGTTTCATGAGAGATATGCAGAGTGTATATATATGTGATGATAGTTGGTCGTTAGATATGAACAGATAGAATGATGCAGACTCGATGTGATAATGGTGATGCAACTGATGCAAATGTGCTCAGGCCCGTGCGTGTGTGTTTGATATAAGCGTAAAGCTTCTTTCAAGTTCCGGACTTAAGCATTCGGAGCATAGAGCTCGAGCATTCGGAGGGTAGAATCCGAGCATTCAAAGTACAGGTTTTGAGCATCCAGTACGCAGTGGTTGGGCATTCAAACGTAGAGCTTGAGCATTCAAGGTATAAACCTTAAGCATTCGAACATAGAGTTCGAGCATCCAGTACGCAGTGGTTGGGCATTCAAACGTAGAGCTTGCGCATTCAAGTGTAGAACTTGAGCATCCAGTACACAGTGGTTAGGCATTCGAAGGGCCTCGAGCATTCAAAGTGTAGAACTTTGAGCATTCAAGCATGGAGCTTGAGAATAGGTGATATCTTGTTGATTGGAGCTGCTGAGTAGTGAGTTTGTAGAACTGCTGTACCGTTGAGTATTCCATCTTCCACGGGGTTTGATTTGTTCCTCATGCTTGGGATTCTTCCAAGGCTAGTTTCCACATGCTCGGGATGTTTCCAAGGCTAGTTTTGAGTATGCTCGGGATTGTCCCCAAGGCCAGATTTCCACATGCTCGGGATTGTCCCCAAGGCTAGTTCTGAGTATGCTCGGGATTGCCCCCAAGGCTAGATTTCCACATGCTCGGGATTGTCCCCAAGGCTAGTTCTGAATATGCTCGGGATTGCCCCCAAGGCTAGATTTCCACATGCTCGAGATTGTCCCCAAGGCTAGTTTTGACCATATTCCACTTTATTAGGGAGATTTCCATTACCTCCACTGCTGGGAGTGCCTTCCGGAGGCCAAACGTCTTTTAGCGACTCAAACGTCTTCTGGTGGCTAAATGCTTTCTGCAAGCTGGCAACATAAATGCTTTCTGGAAGCTAGCAACATAAACGCCTTCTGGAAGGTGTATTGAGTAGAAGCCGCAGGATTGTTTTGCTAGCCTGCTGAGCGTGAGGCTGTGCACATGGCGTGGCATAGAGCTGCTGAGGTGTGGGCGTAGAGCCGCTGAGCAGTACTTGAGCGTCCTCAATGTTTCGATAAGTTTCCTGAAGAGTAAAAGGTTTGCTTTAGTTCGGAGTTTAAATTTTGTACGATGAATTTCATTCTTGGGATGAAATCCCTTTTAGCCAAGGGCGTGAATGAGAAGGACCCGTGTTTGGGTCGTCGAAATTGTTTTATTTAAAAAGACTAAGGTAATCGTGCCCCCTGCTTAGGCAATGCATGCTTTTTAAACGTTAATTTGATGCCCCTAGCTTTTTATTTCTTCATGCAATCATGAGATTAACTCCCTTTTGTTGAACTTTGCAGAGGAATAGGAGATTAGAGGCTCACGGCGGAGGCAAAGAGGTGCATAAGTGGTTTTTGACGTTGCCGGAGCAGGCTCGGGATTTGGTACGCGCTGCTGGTTTTGAGACATTCATTCTGGGTCTCAATCTCTCGAAGATAGACCGGTCGTTGATGACTTCATTGGTGGAGAGATGGTAGGACACCATCAACACATTCCATTTTCCTTCTGCTGGTGAGATGATGATCACTCCAGGTGACTTCTCTTTGCTGACCAGTCTGCGAGTAGGTGGAGCTCCTCTTTGGGTTGACCCCAGGCTTTGGGAGCGGGTAGGGGCTTTGGAGTGGTTCTTGGGCAAGGTACCTCCTCTTCATTGTTGATGTTGCTTGGCTGAACAAGACTTTTCATGAAGGCTAACATCCTTACTCAGGTGAGTGTCAAGCAGCTGACACGGGCCTTCCTTCTCTACCTCCTCGGGCAAACTTTGCTTGCAAACAAGGATAGTTCAGTGCATACACAGTTCTTGACCCCTTTGCAGCATTTGGAGGCCGTTAGGGAGTTAGATTGGAGATCATCCGCTTTGGCCACTCTTTACGGCAATCTTAGAGCTTGCTCACGGGACAGGAGTTTTATCCTTGGTGGTCACTACCGAGTGCTTGAGGTATATATCCTTCCCTTTTTACCTTCTTTCCTATTTTGGCTTTTCCTGGTTTTGAACTTTGTTTGCTAATCCATTTTTCAGCTCTGGGCTTTCGAGCATTTTCTCCAGTTTCCTTATGAGAATGCGCACTGTGTTCCTCGCTACGAGCGATGGTTGGCGGGCCAACGGAAGCCACGGTCGCCAGCTTTGAGCCTTCCTGAATGGCGGCGTGTTTTGGACCGATAGACGTTTGACCAGGCACCTTTCTTCTCCCCTTGCATTCTTTGTCTTTAGATCTCCATTCCTCTTTGATGTGGCTGATTGGACTTTGTTTGTAGGTGAGGTTCGACCCTTGGAGTGGTTTACCAGAGGATGCCCCTCTCGCAAGTTCCAGAGTTTTGGGCCGCACTCGCAGTTTGCTTGAGGGCCCCTTTTGTCGAGCCTGGTATTTAGGTGATCGGGTGGCCAGCCAGTGGCGTCCACGTGCTGAGGCTCTTCAGTTCGTTCCTCCTCCACCTCCGACGTCGATGAGATTCATTTCATTAATGTCCAAGGAATGCTCGGATCAGAGATTGGGCAGGTTTGCTTCTTCAGATAGGTGACAATATGGAGTACTGCCGTCTTTTCTTGACTCCGCCTGCTGCTTCTCTAGTTGTTCCTGTTTGGCCACGGGCCCCCTCTTTCGTCTCTTTCCACTCTGATGATGGAGAGGAGGAGCGCTTAGCGCTTACTCCTTGTTTGACTCACCTTTACGCACCGCCAGCCAGGGCTCCACATGTATCTTTAGCTTTCCATTCTAGCTTTTGCTGCTTCATATTGTGTCCCATGATTAGATGCTTGCAACGTTTGGTTATCTCACAGGTACCTGCTGAGATAGTGCGGGAATGATCCCATGCCTATCAGAGTGCAGAGGCTTTGGTTCTGAGGCAGCGCCGTCGGATCCTCGAGGTATGATTTTTCCCATGTATTCCATTTGCTTTGTATTTCTTGTGTCTATTGCTGTTGCCAATTCTTTGAGAAAAAGCATACTTATCTTTTGCGAGCTCAATACGCAGGGTTAGCTATGCCTATTGTTGAGTACAAATCTGCTGATGTTGTCTTCTTCTCTCCAAATGTTTGGGCCGCATCTCAATGTGAGATTGTCTATGTATCCCAATCAGGGAATCAGGCCTTTTACATAGTTCCAAAATCATCACCTTTGAGGTCGGGTTTCCACTCTTGATTTTTCTTCTCACATGCTCTGAATTTTGCCTAGGTTACCTAGAGGTTGAGTCCCTAGCGAGCTTTCGAATGCCTTAACTTTTGCCTAGGTTGCGTTTTTGCATTTTCTTGCCCTAGTAGGCTTTGCTATTATTTTTGCTTGGGTTTTCAGGTTACCCAACGAGCACTTCTCTCAAGAGGGTTTATGTGTTTCGGAGAGGAATTTGATGGGGATATTTTTCTAAATCTCCCTTGTGTTTGTACCTTCATAATGGGCGAGCTAACCCTAAGTGTTCTCGAGAAGATAGTGTCTTCTTTCTAAGTTTTGACAAAAACCTAGTTTCTTAAGCAACTAAAGTTCATCCTTTCCTTCCTTTTTGTCAGCGACACAAAGAACTTGATTCCTTGAAATTTCCTTTGTTTGGCAAAATGACTATAGTGTTTGGCAATTGCAATTTAGGAAGTAAATTATTGAATAAGCATAGTCTAGAGGATGAAACAGGAATTCACTTAGCAGAAATTAAATGCCCAAGCAGGGGCTCAAAACATGTTTTAGTTTGATAAAAGTAATGCTTAATGTTCTTTGCCATGTTGTGACTTCTTAGCTACTGTAGCATTTCGGGGTCGTCTTCAAAACCTTTGCAACTTTATACTCTTTTCCACCCTCTTCTTTGCCAAACAGAGCCTTTGAACTGGATCCATCTTCACGGCTTACACGGTGGCTACCTCTTTGAGACATGAGTAGTCCCCAAATGGAAATGTCAGTTTGGGTTTTCATCACCTCGTTGATTGTGCAGTCATAAGAGAGATTAGTTACTTCCACTTGGCCGAATAGTGATGTTAAGGAGATTCCATCGAGTGGATCATCGTATTCTCCTTCCATTTTGTCAAAGTCACTTTCCCCTTTGCTTGTTCTTCTTCATTACTTTTGTCAGACATGTCGGGATCGATCACTTCCGATTGATCGGACTCATTGTTTTCTTTCTCCTCCATCATGAAACATTCATCCTCCTCTGGGAAGGTAAAGGTTGGCTTGGCTTGGTTGTTTTGGACAATGTATTGGCCAGGATTGTATGTGGGGTTGTGAGATAGCATTGTGAGTAGGAAGTGGATTGGCTTGCACATCAGGTTTTGCATGCAGTTATCTGTTTCATGCCTAAAGTGTTGGTGGTAGGCGCACTATTTGTTAGGATCATGGTTTGGGCCATAGGGTGGCTGAGGAAGTGGTTTGTTTAAAGGTTTGAGATGCCCCTAACGGCTCAGAATGGCTAAGGCTTGAGATGAGGTCATATAGAGAGGGTCAAAGTTGCGACGGGGGTGATTTGAGCTTCGGGATGAGCTAATTTGAAAAGGGTCTTGTGGTAAGGTTGAGTTAAGGGTGTTGACGGAGGCATGAGATGTACGGGTTGGGAAGGTTTTTCTTGGGTGGAGGAGTTTCTTCTTTCCCAATGAGGCCTAGCTTGTTCCCCTCTTCAATCTGCAGCTCAGTAGCATGCAGGCGCTTGAAATCAGTGATAGCCTGAGTGTAAATGTGCGTGAGGTACTTGGGCTGCAAATTCTTGACAACTATTCTCACTTGATCTTCCTCAGAGGGGCGATTCTTCATCTTGGTGGCTTTTTCTCTCCATCTAGCCACAAAGGTTGCAAAGTCTTTGTTTGACTCCTACTTAGTCATTTCCAAATCTCGAGTTGTTAACTCAATTTGGACGTTGTATGCATATTGCTTGACAAAAGCATTGGCAATTTCTGGCCAAGTATGATAGTGCACAAACTCCAAAGTGAGAAACCAATCGAGAGCGCTTCCAGTAAGAGTCCTTTGAAATAACTGAGCAATGAGCTCATCATTCAAGCCCATTGGCTTCAGAGTGTTGATGACATGGCGGACATGGCTAGTGGGATTGCCAGTTCCATTGAACTTCTCAATGTTTGGCATTTTGAACCGTTCAGGTAGCTGAGATTCTGGTAAGAGGCAGAGCCCTTCGAAATCTAGAATTTGGTCTCCTTGTGAACGGGCCAGAGCATATTTGATCTCCTTGACTTGTTTGGCAAATTCAGGGTTTTCTGCCAATACCACTTCTTGAGGATTTTCTGCTTCTTCCTCGTCTTTTTGTCTTCAGCATCTTTTGTTGCTTTCTCGGCTAGTAAATAGTCAACTTGGGCTCGGAGCTCAACAATAGTGGCGTTGTTGTCTGCCATGAGGGTAGAAGGATTGCTTAATGAAGCTTGGGATTTGGTAGATGACGGAGTTTGTTTGGAGGATGACCGTGAAGTCCCTGGAAGTGATTGGGACTGTTGTGGTGGGGGTGTTTTGGCAGATGAGGATGACAGATGGGATGGCTGCAAAGATCTTTATTTGGCATAGCTTCGGGTGTTGTAAGAGTATAAAATTGGTTGTGGTTGCTTCTTTATTTTACCTATTGTGCCTGCTTGAAAAGTAAAATACCTGGCAAGTCAGTACTTGGCTGTATAGGGTTAGGATTTGGGCTGAAAATCTCAACCCTTCTGCACAGAAAAAGATGTTACAACAATAAATGATACAAGGTGTGAGGAAGAACTTTTGCAAGCAAATGCAAGTAGGTTCCTAGCCTGTAGGTTCCTGTCTTAGTTTGATAAGTTCCATGGCTTTCTAATACATGCAAGGTTTAGGTAGTCTCAGGGTGCTCCGTCGTCAAAGGGCACTAATCCTCTCTCCAGCCCATCATAGGCGGTGATTGGGTGATTCCCCTTTTGATATACCACTAGGTACGAGTGACCGTGGAGTTTGCTGGAACCCCCAACATAGCCCGTGTCATGCCGGGGTATCAGGTGAACTCAACGAGGTTGCCCGCTCGATGCATATGATAAATGAATTAAACAAGGCATGTATTAGTCTTATGTTGAACTTTCTGGTTATGGCTCTCATGTCCCTAGCAGAGTCGCCAAAAACTGTAGAGACCTCCCAGACGGGGCATCGCCATACAGATTGATCGTTAGTTGCTTGCTTCATAAACCAAGATCGTGGACATTCCCATGGCTAGGAACATCGCCACACGATAGCGGTTATCATTAAAACAGAGTCGCCACCCAGTTTATTAAAATTAGGAAAACAGATACAGATTCTGGGTACGGGAGCCAAGAGTACAGTAAGGGGAAGGTGTTAGGCACCCTTCTCTGTCCAGCCGTGAGACTGGCCCATAGTTATTCAACATAAGACATATAGATGCTTTATTTAATTCTAACACATAATCGGTTTAATTAAGCCTTTAAACAGTAAGTAAAGTGAGCCAGTGCGATAAGTAAAGCATGCATCAGAAAGCAGAACAAACAAAGCTGTCCCAGGGTAATGGATTCCGTGGCCGGTGAATGGATGTCACGGTCGAGGGATCCTCTTGGTTTGATATATCGGCCGAGGGATCGAAGCCCCGGTCGATGTTCTTCCTCACACCAGACAGAAAAGTTAGTAGATGATCAAAACACTACGATTAGTCATAAATACAGTAAGTAAAACAAACTAGAGGCCGTTGGGCCTCACCACCTTGATCCCTCAGTTGCTTGATTGGGTGTGATTGATTGATTGTTCTCAGAAAACCCTAGGGTTAGGGTTTGAACTTCGGGGTTTGATCGTCGGATTGATGGCTGCCTTCGGGAGATTAGGGCTTTTGAAGAGGGGGTTTGAGAGAGTATTTGTGCAGAATTTCAGGGCTTGAGAGAGTGTGTTCACTTGTTAATTTCGGAACCCAAAGGCTCCTTTATATACGCATAGGGATGACTCACTCCGGCCAATCGAAATGCACGATCAAAATTAGAGTTAGAATGTGATTCTAACTCTTCATGGCAATCCTCTAACATAGCCCGAACGCATCGGGAAGGTAGTGTAGTTGGATCAAATGTCTGACAAAACGTTCCAGAGTCTGGAAAAAGGATGATCTAGCGGCCGAGCAAAGGATCTGGCGGCCGAGTAATGGATGTTGCGGCCGAAGGATAGATCTTGCGGCCGAGGGATTGATCTCTCAGGGAGATTTTCTAGCAACAGGTTGCTCGGGTGAAGAAATGATGTTAAGGCCGCGAGATCAATGTCACGACCAACAGATGGATTCTCCTAGGTTCTGTATTTTCTGTCTGAAAGGCTATATGGCTCTGGATTGGGTCCTCTAAGTGGCTCAAAATTCTTACCGAAAGTCTTAAGGTTCTCGAGAAGGCAATCAGCAATCACTGTATCCATTTCATCATCGGGATGGTCCCCAAGGTGGGACTTGAAATAATCGTTAGGCCGAATTGGGGTATCTACAGGTTCCCACGGGAACACACACACACCACACAATGGGCTACCATGTCCGGCCATATTACAGTTTTCAAAACACTTTCCTTTTTCCGAAACACACCTTGTCATTAACACACCCTAGGTGTCATGTTTCTACTTTCTCAATTTTCATGTCTCGTTACATGCATCGACTCCGCGGTAGGACTTTTCATGTACGTACACATAAATCATTCATTGTAATCTTGAAACTAAACTAGCAAGATCATCTAACTCTATATCATTGATACCATGGTATAACTTCCTATTTCACATAATCATGCTCAAACATTTAGCATACAATATAAAGCATAGTGTCACATGGACGGACACCTTTGGAGTGGAAACCACTTATGCTTTATCATACATCAAACAAGTAAATCAAGTAAACACGTATACATGCTCATATAACCATCTTTAAGATCAAAATACGAATACTTTTCCTTCGAAAACCATTCTTTCTTTCTCTTAGGGAAGTTCAAAACAACATATGTTTTTTCCGGGAAAATAAAGTCGGAATATTCAACATACTCCCCTTCCATTTCAAATCTTTAGTAAAACACTTTTCAACTTCTCATGCATTTCAACATACAAACAACATGCAAGAATCATGCGATATACTTTGAGATTGTAGATGCGGAAAATTCTACATGATCATACAATTATCTATATTTAGGATTAGAGAGTAAGGATAATCTATCGTTCTTCTTGGAGGTAGGGCGATTACGGAAGGTAAGTCGGCTATCGAACGGAGTAACTTCCTACGATACGCTTCCGGTAGCTTCGAAAGAGAAAGGTTTCTCTCAAAACTAAAACTTGACTAAACTACTTAGACTTTTGGATCGAAAGAGTGGTCGAGTGGCTCTAGTGGCGGCCTTGGATGAGTTTCTTGAAGAACACAAGAAGAACTCAAGAACAAAGGGAGAACAAGCAAGAACAAGGGAAGAACACAAGGATTTCTAGAGAGAGAAGTTGAAGGATGAAGGTGTGAGTTGAAATGGCAAGTGAGGGGTCCTATTTATAGTAAAATTCTTGGCTCCTCCTCCCTCCTCTTGGCCGGCCAAATCTCTCTCTCTCTCCCATGGATTTGTTCCATTGGCTTGTCAAATCATGCTTGAAAGCATGCCAAGCCTTCCATGACTTGTCTTGTCCAATTGTTTTAGGCTTAAGGCTATAACTAAGTAGGATCTTATGCTTTCTAGGGTAAATCTTAGTCTAGGGTGCAAGACTTACAAGTCTAGTGTAGGGTTTGATTAGGCTAAAGTATAGTCTTCCATGTTTAGTCATTCCTAGGCTAGGTTTGTAGTCAAAATCTAGGGTAATAAGGGCTAGGTTCTAGGATGATTAAAGGCTAGATTGTGTGCTTGAACAAGACTAGAAATGGGTTGTCAAGTTGCAAATAGGCTTAAGGCTATAAGGTAGCTTGTTGGAGTGTATAACACACAAGCACACACCACACTCCCTCTCTCTCACTCTCGGCCTCTCTCTCTCTCTCTCTCTCTTTTGTACCATGTGTCTAATATATGTATGTGTATATATATATATATGTGTGTGTGTGTGTGTGTGTGTGTAAGACTAAGAAGGTTTAGGTTCAAGTAGGCTTATAAGGCTAGGGAAAAGAGTAATGATTAAAGTTAAGGTTTTAATGACTAGACAATACCCAATGGATAATGTTTCTCCTAGCAAGCATATATATATATATATATATATATATATATAACTAGGTACACTTAGGTCTAAGTAGCCTAATAGGTCTTAAAGAAGGTAATGATTAAAGGTGAGCCTCCAAGTGGCATCCTATTGTCCAATGGTTAAAAGTTTCCTATAAAGTGCACCTAGGTATAGTCATGATTACATTAGGTGTGCATGCATGGCAATGCTAGTTTGTCTTCTTTTGGAAGCATAATGGTGGCTTCTTATGGTCCAATGGTTTATAAATGTTAGGGAAGGGTTTGTCCAATGGTTCTTAATGCTAGGGAAAGGTAACTAAGTCAATTGGTACTTAGGTTTGCCTAACTAAATGGTTGGAAATTAATTCTATTACTCAAAGGATAAGAATTTCCCTACAAACTATTGTTCAATGGGTAAAGGATGAGAAAAGATATACTTGGAAGAAGTAATGATGAGGAATAAAGTCTTGAAATGACTAATCATAAAAGTGAAATGATTTCTTAGTCTAGGGTTGGAAGGGTTCAACTAGGGCGTAGAAGGGTTCACAAGATTCAAGATGTGCACCTTGGAATTAGGAGGATTCATAAGGGTCATAAGGTTCAAAAATGGTTAGGGAGATTTAACTAGGCTTTAGAATTCAATTGACTTGGCTAACTAATTGTTGAAAACTAATTCTACTAGGATTTCTAGCCAAGAAATATAATTTAGGGACTTTACTTACTTACTAGGAAAATATACAAGTGCTTTTATAGCATACTTGTCTTTGGAAAATGGTTAGATTGTCCGAGGTTAAAAGATTAAATTTTTGTAAGTTTCAAATCTAATTATGACGGATTATTTAGAGTTAAAAGAAACAGTCATGCTACTTGCACATACACTTTTATGGGGCCCACCTCGGGTCCCACCACTATGATCCGAACCACTCATTATTTTTAAAATAATATTTTAAGAGTTTCTGTAAAAAATCAACTTCATAGGATATCGGTAAGGGCTTTTTCAGAAATCATAGGGTGAAACAGTCTGATTCGCCCTGCGATTTCTGAAAAAGTCCTTATCGATATCCTATTGAGTTGATTTTTTACAGAAACTCTTAAAATATTATTTTAAAAATAATGAACAGTTCGGATCATATTGGTAGGACCCGAGGTGGGTCCCATAAAAGTGAATGTGCAAGATATGTGTAAAAATGTATGTGTCCTTAGATTTATTGTAAAAGAAATTTCTAATGAAATCCAAGTAATTAAAATAAAATTCAAATTTTTAACAAAATTTTTATTTACCAAAAATCAGGGTCGTTACAAACTATCCCCTTTAAAATAATTTCGTCATCGAAATTGGTGTGTGACTACGGATTAGACTTAGTCGCTATACTGGTCTTGGAATCGTCGTCTATCCCCCTTAAAATAGGAGCAGGTCACCATCAATTCCTTTGAGGTGATCATCTTCGCCATTTGTCGTTCATCTATTAGACGCAGGTGGGTATCGCCATCCCGTAACTTTTGTGGACTATGTTGACGGCTATTCTTCTTCCTAGAGTGACGGAGCGATCTCAAGGGTTCAGTTTCTAGTCCTATACAGGTACGTGGTGATAGATAGTTTGGGATGAATCTCCCCATTCAAAGGGTAAATTCTCAATTGGAAGAAAATGAGGAGTCAAAATACGCTACATGGGTATAGGTGTACCCGTGCAGTGTTGACTGGGCTCGGAATTTAGAATTTCAACTTATGATTGATCGGAGAGGGGTGATGTCAAGGAACGAAAGAAACGCCCTTGTAAGTAAAAAATGACCCTATAGGTATGTTTTAAGCCTATTAGCGATCTAAACAAAATTCGAATGCTCTAACAACCTACAAAACGGTTTGGCACTGCTCGGTTACTGTCTAAAGGCTCTGGCAGGCCCTAGAAGTACGACGGCGTTTCAGGCATCCCTCACAATTCTTTACATGTTTTGTTAATCGAATTAAGCGTCATCACTTATTTAACAAAACGAGGTTGAAGTTGCTTCTGCCATCGGGCAATTTGCCTCGTTGTAGGCCTTTTGATAAAGTTTCCATCATAAACACCAACGCCAAATGCAAAACTTCTACCAAATCATCATGCGGATCCGTGTCTCACAAACGTTTCTTTATCTCGACCCTTCTTTCTTCCTCACGAATAATGCCGACGCTCCCCAGGGCGACGCATTCGGCCTAATAAACTCCTTGTCCTATAGCTCTTGTAATTGGGTCTTGAGCTCCTTTAGCTCAGCGGGGCCATTTGGTACGGCGTCATAGAGATTGGTGTCATTCCTTATATAGAAGTCTATCTCTCTTTGGGGTGGTAAGTCAGGAAGTTCTTCAGGGATAACCTCGGCGTACTCGCAAATGACGTGTGGTAAATCCATTTCCATTCTATCGGCTTCTTCCAATTGGAGACTAGCCATCCAAATAGTTGGTTCTGCCACCTTAACCTACTTGTCTTCGAATTCGCCGTTTGTCTATCCCTCTTAAAACGGAAACGAGTCCCTTTGTAACACCCCCAAATTCCGGGTACGTTAAAAGGACAATTTTTATTGAATAATCAAAGAGAGTCTGGCTCTTTATTACATCATAACTCTCACAAGAGTGTCTTAATTACATATGGGAAGGAAAACTAGGGTTCCTAACTACAGCTCCGCCTGCTCCTCCATCCTAGCCAGCTCCTTAGCTCCAAAATCCTCCAAGGCATACTGCTTATCTTGATTATCTACAAAGTCTGACACATTATACCAGCATCGCCACCGATATAATATGTCAGGGTCACCAAAGGTAACACCATGAGCTACAAAAGCTCAGCAGAATAATCCTATACCCACCAACCCATAACTTACACATAGCAAGGCACATATAACAGCAATGAATCGTGTAGATAATGATATCTACGCAGTACGTGTTTATTCAACAACTATCAACAATAACACATTCATATTCTCTATTAACTATCATTGGTGTTTGTAATATCAGAGTTTCTCCTATGCAGCGTTTCGTAGACCGTGTCACCATATTACCTTTCATTTCCCAAATCAACATTTTGAAAATCATTTTAACACACCCAACCTCACACTGGTTCTGCCACCACGGAGTCCCATTGGAACACACACAACCTCACAATGGTTCTGCCACCTCGGAGTCCCATTGGAACACACACAACCTCACAATGGTTCCGCCACCTTGGAGTCCCATTGGAACACACACAACCTCACAATGGTTCCGCCACCACGGATTTCCATTGGAACACACCCAACCTCGGTTCCGCCGTTCCGAGTTCCCGAGTATCCTCACAATGGTTCCGCCGCACCGGGTTCCCATTGGCACACATTTGCATTGGCTCCTCTCCGCGGATAACCAAGCCACACCTCACCATGGTTCCGCCGCTCCGGGATCCCATGGGAACACACACAATCCTCACAAGGGTTCTGCCACCACGGATTTCCATTGGAACACACACAACCTCACAATGGTTCCGCCACCACGGATTCCCATTGGAACACACACAGCCTCACAATGGTTCCGCCACCACGGGTTCCCATTGGAACACAAACATTCCCATTGGGCAAACGACCACAATGTAGTTTCAAAAATATTTTATCCAAGGTCATAAATCTTTCTTTTACACATGCACACCACACAATGGGCAAGTCCGGCCACATTGCGGTTTTCAAACACTTTTCTTTTTCCAAAAACACGCCCTTTTCATTAGCCACACCCTAGGCGTCATGTTTCTATTTTTCCTTGATTCTTGTGTCTCGTTATCATGCATAGACTCCGCGGCAGGACATTAATCTTTCATTGAAATCTTGAAACTAAACTAACAAGATCATCCAACTCTAGATTATTTATCATGCTCGTTTTATCCTTAATTCCACGTAATCATACCCAAGCATTTAACATACAATCTAAAGCATAACGCCACATGTGCGGACGCCTTTGGAGTGGATACCACTTATGCTTTGTCACACATTAAAAACAAGTAATCCTAATGACCACGTATACATGCTTGTAGCCATACTAAGATCAAAATACAAATACTTCTAACTAAGCGGTAATCCTTATTTTAAAATCCGTCCTTTCTTTCTTCTAGGGAAGTTCAAAACAGTGTATGTTTATTCGGAATGAAGTTCGTTATTTCAACGTGTTCATGCTTCCTTTAGCAAAATAATTTATCAACATGCATTTGGCCATACAAGTAACGTATCATTTTTCTTTAAACGGATAAGGAAAATACTACATATACTTAGAGTAAGTAAGTAGAGATATTTACGGAAGGTACATTGGTGATCGAGCGGAGTAACTTCCTACGGAATGCTTACGGTAGCTTCGAAAGAGAAAGGTTTCTCTCGAAACTAGGTCTTGACTAGCTTTCTAAACTTTTACGAATCGAAGGGTGGTTGAGTGGCAGCTTATGATGAGTTTCTTGAAGAACACAAGAAGAACTCAAGAACAAGGAAGAACTAAGCAAGAACAAGCAAGGATACTAGATTTTCTAGAGAGAGAAGTTGGAGATTGGAGGTGTGAGTTGAAAGGCTTGAGTATGGGTCCTATTTATAGCAATAGTTGGGCTCTCCTCTCTCCTCTCTTGGCCGGCCCTCCCCTATCTCTTTATCCCATGGATATGCTCCATTGTGTTGTCCAATCATACCTTTAAACAAGCTAAAGCCTTGTCAATCCATCCTAGGTGTGATCATGGAGATTTTCTAAGGCTTTTAAGGCTATTCTAGGTGATTATAACCTAGGTTGGTAAGTCTTGCAAGCAAAGAGAAATGATAGCTAGGCCTAGGAGTAGTCTTCCCATGTTTAAAGTTGGCTAGAAGATGGGTTGGCAAATGGGGTTTAGGCTTAAGGCTATTAGGTAGCTTGTGTAAGAACAAAAAGCACACTCCACCTCACTCTCTCACTCTCGGCCTCTCTCCCCTCTCTTGGCCGAATCCCCCTCCTCTCTCCTCCTTCTCATGTTTTGTCAAATCATGCTTGAAGCATGCCATGGCTTGTGATGACAAACTTTCTAGGTTTAAGGCTAAAGACTTAGGTTATCATGGAAGGTTCATGGCTTGTCTTGTCTAAAAATGGTTGGCTTGTAAGAAGAGATCTAATCATTGGCATTGGAAAGACTAGAATGGTGACACATGGAGTTTTAGGCTTAAAGCTAAGCTTGTAGCTTGATGAGGTGTTCAACACACAAGCACACACCTCACTCTCTCTCCCTCACTCTCTCTCCCTCTCTTTGGCCGAAATTCCCCTCTCTCCCTCTCTCTCATTGCCTTGTCACATCATGCTTAAAAGCATGCCAAGCATGGTGCTTCCATTTTTAGGTTAGGGCTTAGGTTATCATGAGGGGTTTTTGGTTTAGTCATAAAAGGTAGGACAAGTGGCAAAGCTAGATTGTGCTTTTGAAAGACTAGGATGAGTTGGCTTGCAAAAGAACAAAAGAAGTCATAAAAGGGTTGTACTTTGGTTGGCTAAAGTAAGGAGATTACTTGCATGAGTGGCCAAGACACACAAGCACACACTCACTCTCTCTCTCCTCCTCTCTCTCTCTCTCTCTCTCTCTCCTACTTTGGTTAAGTACATATATATATAAGTCTATATATAGAAAGAACAAGGAAAGACTAAAGGGGTGAAATGATTAAAGGTGAATATTACTTTCCTAGAAAGTAACTTGTCATAAAAGCAATGATTACTCCAAGCCATGTGTTCTACTTTTGGCATCTCATGATGATTTCTATTGACCAATGGTTCTAAAATGCTAGGAGAATGTAACTAAGTCAAATGGTACTTAGGTTAGGCTAACTAACTAGTTGGCAGCTAATTCTACTTGCCAAGTAGGATATTTAGCCAATAAATATAATTTTAAGACTTTATTTCAAATACTAGGAAAATATACAAGTGCTTTTATAAGCATACTTGTCTTTAAAAAATGACTAGATCGTCCGGTGCAAAAGGATTTATTTTTATAAGTCTAGAATCAATAACGACTGATTTTTGGGATTTAAAAAGAAATTTTAAATGGAACCCAAGTAGTTAAAATAAAATTCAAATATTTAACGAAATTTTTATTTACCAAAAATCAGGGTCGTTACACCCTTCTGAGGTATAAGCTGTCACCATCTTCTGATGGTAGTCTATGACCGCTCGATGTGCTGATAGCTAGTCCATCCCCAGGATTACGTCGAAATCCGCCATGTCGATCACTCTAAGATCGCAGGTTAGGCGCAGGTTGGCTACTTCTAGTTCGCATTCTCTACACACTAGACTAACAGCTATACTCCCCCCCAATGGTGATGTTACTTCCACACTCGTATTTAGGGGTTCTGTTTCTAGTGCTAGCGCGGTTACGCAGGTAGTAGATATGAATGAATGCGATGCTCCAGAGTCAAACAAAGCTTGTACACAGGTACTATATTATAGTGGCGTACATTGGATCACAGAGGGATCCTGCTCTTGTTCCTCAGCCTGCAGCGCAAAAATACGCCCTCCAGTGCCTTGTTGGGTTCCCATGGGCTGCCTTCCTTTGTTTTGCCCATTCTGTTGCTGTGATGGGCCTCTAGGGTTCTGCTTCACAAAACCGGCCTGTCTAGGTTGCTGAGTTTTTTGGTTTTCAAAGCTCCCATCCATTTCTCTTTGAAGTTGGGGGCACTTGCACTTATAGTGACCCATAGCCTAGCAGTTAAAGGACTGAACTGTCGCTATGTCTCGACCACCTCTCTTTGGTTCGCCACTTCCGAGGATAACAATTCTCCAGGGTTGGTTGCTTTGAGGCGGGTTAGAAAGTTTGGTGGGGTAGGGTCCACGGTTGTTGTTGGGTGGTTGGGTTCGGATCGGCCCACCGGTGTTTCCATTCGCTTTCCTCTACCGAGTTTTGAAGTCCGTCTCCTCACTCTCTAGTCGGAGAGCACACTTCACTACTGCGGCATAGGTGGTAAAAGCTTGAGCTACCACTGCCCTTCGAGCAGTCGTTAGTCCCCACTCAAATCTCCTTGCCTTTTTGTCTTCAGTTGATATGGAGTTTGTAGCATAACGGGATAGCTCCTCAAATTTGGCCGCGTACTGGGTGACGGTTAGCGTTCCATGCTTCAGATTCAGGAACTCCTGTTCCTTGGCTACGCCCTGTATAGAACTCAAACGTGTGCCCCAAACTTATACCCCAGGAGCACTTATTAGCGGGACCGTTGATAAATATTGGTTAGAGGATGTTGGAGGTTAGCCTAAATAAGAGCGTACAACACCAATACCCCTCTTTGTCAACAATAAATTTGTTCAAAGGTGGCTACGCCCTGTATAGAACTCAAACGTGTGCCCCAAACTTATACCCCAGGAGCACTTATTAGCGGGACCGTTGATAAATATTGGTTAGAGGATGTTGGAGGTTAGCCTAAATAAGAGCGTACAACACCAATACCCCTCTTTGTCAACAATAAATTTGTTCAAAGGTGGCTACGCCCTGTATAGAACTCAAACGTGTGCCCCAAACTTATACCCCAGGAGCACTTATTAGCGGGACCGTTGATAAATATTGGTTAGAGGATGTTGGAGGTTAGCCTAAATAAGAGCGTACAACACCAATACCCCTCTTTGTCAACAATAAATTTGTTCAAAGTTTGTAATCCAACTTCTACTCATTCTCTGGACCAAAAGAAATAAAAGCAAAAACCTAAACTTCTTTACTTTGCTTTAATCTTTCTACCCACCAAATCCAACATTCCAACAACGAAGATACAAAAAGAATTCGGTCCCGTTCTGCTAACTCAAATAAGTACTTATTTTTTGAATTAAAGGTGATATATTATGAGAGAATGATCTATCTCTTAAAGTAAGAAATAAGTATTTAAAAAAAAAATCTTAGCAGAACGGAGCCGAAAATGATTAGAAAAACGGTATTCATTTTTTTCTAGCCCCAAGGCTTGAATGCGAGATCCCATGGCTTTAAAATAATGTGGATTAACTATGTTTACTTTTGATACTAAGTCACTAGTAATTAACTATATGAGGCAAGCTTATCTTGGACTAAGTCACTGTTTTATTAATGTGAACCCAGTTCGAAGAAGGTCAGGGTCAACGGTGGGCTTCCACTCATGAACATTGAATTTGAGAACCTGTTCTGTGGTATCAATCTAGGAACCCAACGTGGTGGCGAAGTGATGGACTTGAAGCATCTTCGACCCTGATCTATCTTTTCCCAGCCAAAAGTACAAAGAGAGGACAATCTCTGCTCTGCCTATCTCTGCTATTCAAATAAATATTCGAAAATGATTTTGCCACTTCTTTTTTTGTTAATGCCACTCCCATATAAGTGTATTTTTGCACCAAAAATACACTTGCAGGGGAGTGGCGTTAACAAAAAAGGGAGTGACAAAATCAGTAGCCTAAATATGGTGGAGTAATTGTTATATTTTGACGGCTGTACTATAATGACTATAATTCTCTATAATTTGTGTACTATTTTTTTTTTTTTGGGGGAACTTAGGCCTTAATCTCCTTAGTTTTTTTGGGCTTTTCTATTTTGTTTTTATTCAATTTTTTTATTTTTTTATTTTGCATCAAACTTTTTATGAATTATTAATTTGTCTAGATAAGAGGAATCGGAAAACTAAATTTTTTTTACTCTTACACATATATTTCTAGAAATATCCAAGATAAAGCTAAAAAGCTGACTTTTGGGGCTTCATCTTGGATATTACCAAAAATATTTGGATAAAAGTACAAAATTTTAGATTTTCCAATTCCTGATCTCATCTAGACGAATTGTTAATCCACAAAAAATTGATGCAAAACTAACAAATGTCAAAAAAATTGAATAAAAACAAAACAAGAAAAAAATCCCAAAAGTTTAGGAGAACAAGGCCTTATTTATGTAATAGCTTGTTTTTTGTATGGTTCAATTTCAAAGGAAAATTATCCAATTTTGTTTTTTAAAAGAAAACTTGAAGCAAAAGCTCAAAATTTTCATCTTTTAATTCCTTTTCGTTTACTTTTTTTGGGTAAAGACAAATCTATTAAGGTTCTTGTTGTGGGTGCATGAGATAATTCCCTAGTGGGGGGCGGGAGCGGTTCTTGTCCATTGGAACACTCCAAATTCCAATCATGAAGCTCTTTTGCCCGTACGTACATAGCGAGGGCAAGAAGGTGGCTACTAGTACCGAGCGGAAAGCAAGAAAGGGAAAATGCCTAGTGGAGTGAAGAGCCGGTTGGAAAAGTCACGTAATTTGTGCGTGAGTGGGTGCAGGAGAAGAACAATTTTGTTCACACTCACTTTGTTCACCTTCGGCGAGGGTATGCTCATTTTGTGTCCCCATTTGCTGATCAAAACCGTTCAATTTTTCCAAATTCATTTGTTAATTAGGAGATCATGATAAAATTCAACTCAATCGAATATCGGTAAGTGCTTCATCTAGGAGTTTGTTTATTTTCATTCAAATTCTGGACTGAAAAGTTGAATTGTTAGACCGAGCACTTGCCAATATCCGATTAAGCTGAAATTTTTTTAGCCTCCTAACAAATTAGTCCAAATAAAATGAGCAATTATGATTACCGTATTAAGACACGGAATGAGCATATCCTTGCGAGGGTGAACAAAGCAAGGTTGAACAAATTACTCTCGTGCAGGAGCGATAACGTGTCTTTGAAACACATCTCAACTTACTAAAATTCGCGAGTGTAAGGATTGAAAGCATGAGCACGAGACACTTTGAAGGATTATGTGACTAAGGCTGAAACACTCAAAATTGATGTTGGATAGCTATTTTAGTCAACAAGGCTCCTATACATAGTGGGTTTGAGATCCTCTTTTTTTTTTGCTCGGCAACCAATCCTTGGTTTGAGATACTCTTAGGGGTTTACTTTATATTAAGGTCTCAAGTTCGATTATATTTGGCAGCAACTCTATGAGCCACATCACCCTCTGCATAAGCGTATAAAATCGTTCCAGGAGGAACTGTAGAAAATAGTCCAAGGTGCACGCAAACTAGCTGGGACACCTCACATTACTAAAAAAAACAAATCATTTTCACCAGGATTACCACTAGAAAAATTAATCTCAGTGCAAAAAAAGCCTTGCTATCATTAAAAAGAAATTTACATTTTCTTTGAGCAGGGGTACAAAAAGGAATTTTTGAGGAATGACTACAATAACAGTTATTGTGCAAGAATAACTGTTATTATAGCCATTGCTCGAAAAATCATATTGACATATATATTCATTTTGTGCCAGCAGACTGTTACACATAGAAATTAAAAAAGATTACCTTTCAATTATTTCTCCGTACGAGACATAGTGAATGGTATTTTCATCTATCTACTACTATATGCGTGTAGAATTGATCATTATAATCTATACCCTTGCTTATTATTTTGAAGGACTCGCAATATTCAACAGTATAAAATTCTATATTAATTAGAAGATTGGGCCTCGGGATGTTTAGATACTCCCTCCGTCCCTTTTTAAGTGTCCTGCTTCGTAACTCCAACTTATTAAAAAGACATCATCATTATACCTTTCACATCAACTTTTTCCTCCACTTTCCCTACTTACCCATCATCATTACACTTTTACTCACTAACTTTTCAAAATGGAATCTACTTTTAGGGACAAAATAGACAATGTACCAACTTTTACCCACTAATTTTAAAAAATAGACACTTATTAAGGGACAACCCAAAATGGAATACTGGACTGTAAATAAGGGACGGAGGGAGTAGCATTTAATAAAATAGATTAGGCCCTGTGAGACCATTTTATTTTATACTACTTGTGTGGCCCGTGATCCCTGATCCTCTCTTCTCCGTTAGTGGTTCGATGGTTGATGAGCCTTCTTCTCCTAGCCTGCACAGGGAACGCACGACTAAGACCTGGTCGGGGGTTGTCCCGGCAAGGCCCTCCGGCGAGAGGATGAGTATAGTGCAGAGAGAGGAAGCAGAAAGCTTAGAGAGAGTAAGTCTGAGTATTGAATAGCGTGTGTCTGTTAGGGTTACCATCACTAGGTATTTATAGTGCCTCCTGGCTTGCTTTCCAAGTACGATCGCGTGCCTTCCACGGGCCGAGTGACGTCACAATGACATCACGGAATGGATCTGGTAACCGTTTTCGGGGCTGAGCTGGCACACCCATGTGCGCCCGTGATCACCTTCTGTTTATAACCGCTTCTGCACGTGGCAGGACGCGTGGCAACGCCAAGCCTGGCCATACGTTCAAATGAGGGAGGTAACGTTGTCGGGGACTCTGCCGACGGCACAATCCGAGCGCAGGCTTCTCTACTGCCGAGCCTGAGGCAAGCCGAATATTAATGACGAGTCATCGTCGGCAGCCGTGCACAAAGCCTACGATTGGTTCATGGCAGGTCAGGTCCGCACCATTGCGAACATCTATGTTCGGCCCGCTACAATAGCCCCTCAATCTCTGCCGATGCCGTACGCATGGTAGAGATTGAAGTCGAGCCTTTAGGCCGAACTTGTTGAATCGCCGAGCGTGTATTTGTTTGATGAAGACGGACTCCAGCCGAGCCTGAATCTTCTCTTTCTTAGGAGCAATCTTGACCGTCGTTGAAGTACTCCAGTGGCGGGGTGCCAGATGTCACCTTGTGGCTGGGTACGGCAGACGAGAGGAAGGCTGGCAAACCCTGCAAACCGTCCTTTCAGCGACACGTGTCATGCGCTGAGTGGTCAGTTGTTCGGCGGTGCAATGATGGGCGGGAGTTTCGAACTCCCAACCCTAGCTCTATAAAAGGAGCGGGGTGAGGAGAGAGAAATGCCTCGTTCTCTCTCTCTCTCCACACCTCCATTGCCAGAGCTTCCAACAGCAACCGTTCATCTTCTGGTCCTGGTTCCCAGCGATTCTGCCACTAGATCTCGCCACAAATCCAGGTATGTGATCGATTCTTGTTTCTCTTAACTTTTTTGCAGTTTCCAGTCGTTTTCTATTTGCTTTTTCTGGGTTTTTGGGGCATTTTTTGTTCTGAGTGAACAGTGCACCCTGGAGATGAACGGACTATTCATCTCCCTCTTCAACCTGTTCTTCCGAGCATGGAACCTCCAAGGGGTTCTGGGCTTGGCCGTCGATGGAGTAAGCCGAGCCCTAGTCTCTGTTGTTTGGTAGGCTCCGTCCGAACATGATTTGGTCGAGCCTTGAGAACGATGATGGGGTGGGCCATTTAGGATACCGAGCGTAGTGAGATCCCTGTTTTCTGGCCGACGACGAGGTCTCACGTTTCTGTTTTTGACTTTGTTAGGTCTGGCTCCCCCAATCATCGTCATCTCATCCGACTATGAAAGTTCAGGGGACGATTCTGCAAACCTTGTGATCCGAGAGTACTTGGAGATACACAGAAGCCGACGTCAAGCTTCTTCCATCGCCTCGAACATGTCAGATTCTGGTGACTCCAACGCCGAGCGTGACCACGAGTACGGCGGTTTCAACACCGAACCAGAGATAACCTTCTCCACTAGCACAGAATCCGAAGTCGAGCACGAACTTGGGCCGGAGGCCAAGTCTAAGATTCGTTCCCAGGCCGGAGCTACGACCTCCTCTCATTCTGCTCCTGCTGAAACCTCGTCTGGAGACAGAGAGTTCGCCGACCTCTTCGAGCGAGGGCAGGTTTGTCCCCACGCCCATTACTTTAGTGGGCGTCCCAACGAGTATGCGGACTTCTGCCGAGCGTACAACATACCAGATGATGTCGTCGTCCACCAGGTGGCTAGTAATAGGATTAGGGACAAGAGGGGAGATCGTCCCGAGCATATAACGGTCCCTCTGATGGCCATCTGTGAGGCCGGGCTCCGTTTCCCCCTTCATCCATTTCTGAGGGAACTGCTGGCCAGGTTCGGCATAGTACCTCATTATTTCTCGATCAACAGTTTTAGGATAGTGATGTCCGTAGTTAGGTTAAAGGAACTTCACAACCTTGAATTCACCATTGCCGACCTCTTCCATACATACATTATGTCTAGGCACGGGAAGACTAATCGTAGGTATTTGTCCACACGTAGCGGTAAGGAGCCATTAATAAACGGACTTCCCGACACCGATAAGTGGGCTAACCTGTATATCGAAGTCAGTGGAAACTACGAGTTCGGCGATCAGACTATGCGACTGCATTCTGTGCCGAAGATAACGGATTTCTGAGGTTTCCTATTCTTTCTTTAATCTGCCGAACATGATCCATTCTTTCAATGAATTCGTGATATTTTGCTAACACCTTCTTTCCATTGCAGATCACCGAGCAATAACCAAGACCCAGAACTCTTTGGCCGTAGACAGTCACGTGGAGACGTTAAGATCCTATATCTGCCGCGACGCGCCGACGCTGCTGGGTTACGAGCCCTCATACAAAGGGAAATTGACGAAGAGGAAGAAGAAGGATAAAGAGGCTGGGCCGAGCACAAAGGCTAAGGGTAAGAAGGCAGCTGCTGTGGAGAAAGGTATTGGCGATAACATTCCGAAACCGAGCAAGAAGGCGAAGGAGCCGAGGCTACAGTTTCCCACCTTCAAGAGGTCAGCTGACTTCTGGTTCTAGGATAGTCAACCAGCCGACTTTC
The DNA here is from genome assembly GCA_018127125.1 of Rhododendron griersonianum. Lineage (NCBI taxonomy): Eukaryota > Viridiplantae > Streptophyta > Magnoliopsida > Ericales > Ericaceae > Rhododendron > Rhododendron griersonianum. The sequence goes on along the minus strand of CM030796.1, from coordinate 24,229,126 downwards.
AAGGTATCAACATTCCTCCCATCCGAACCCTTATTTCTCATTTTGCCGACGAAATGGGGAGGAGAAATGTAGTGAAGGTGAACCTTAAAGACGCGGCTGGTGCAAGCAAGAAGGTAGCTGCACCTTCCGAGAATCCTGCAAAGAAGCAGAAGGTGCATGACTTCTTTCTTGCAAGGTCGCCGACGCCACTTCCAAAGGAGAAGGATCAAACTGAGTCTTCGGCTGCGGGCGACTCAAAAGCTGTGGAGAGGGCAGCAGGCTCTGGTGGGCGAGTGATCGTGCCGGAGTTTGCGCCATCATTTGCGATCGCCGACGGCAGGGTGGTTACAGTTGAGGACAGCATCAAGGAGGAGCCTGGTCTTGCTGTGACCATGCTGCATGGACTGGCTCTCCCGAAGGACATGGACAGGGTTCCAGGGGATCTTCAGCCGAGCTTGGTCCATACCAGTGCTTATCTCGTCCAGGTACGCTTTTGCCTTAGTTTTCTATTTTATTTTATATATATATATATATTTTTTAAAGTATTGCCGAGGCTGATGACTTGTCTCGTGTAGGTTGGGCAAGCCTTGCTGCATGCTTCTCGTCAAGCCGAACTCTTGGCCGCTGAGAAGACTCGTTACCGTGATGAAGCGAAAGCCGAGCGTGAAAAGGCAAAGGCTGCGAAGAACGGCTTGAGGTTTGCCAAGTCGAGGGTTGCCGAGCTCGAGAAAGAGAGGGATGAAGCCCTTGAAAATGCCAAGACGGCCGAACGCGAGCTCGGGCAGGTTGTGCGGAGGGAGAAGAGGAAGATGAAGGAAGTGGATGAGAAGGCATTTCAAGCTGGGTACGACAGAGCCGGCGCCGAGTACGTCCGGGAGGCTCGGTCGATGGTCAACGAGGAGCTCGCGAAGAAGCTGCCGATCGCATACCGAACTGGGTACAAGGATGGGGTGAAGGCTGCGTGTGGGGTCATGCAGATGGAGCCGGACATGAACCTGATGAAGTCGATCCCCGTAGCTGAAGTGCCCGAGCTTAACTTGCCGTACACTGAAGAAGAGTGTGCCCCACTTACTCCGGAGGAGTTTCCCGAGAGTGAGGACGATGTCGAAGATATGACTGTCGCCGATGCTGAAGGTGGAGGGGATGGTTCAAGTGGGAGGAAGAAGGCCGAGGCTAAAAACGCCGAGCAAGTTGAGAAAAATGATGAAGTGACTGTTGATGCCGAGGACGGTGCTGCTCGTCTTGCTGAAGCTGCAGCCGAGGGTGATCCGCCCCAACTTTAGAGTTTATAGTTTTTTTTTTTTTTGAACTTTTGTTGGACTGGACAGCTCCGAACTTGGGAGTTTACCGTGCCAGATGTAATAGTTGAAGGGGGGTCGGCACCGAACGGTTTACTACGCCGTACCTCCTAGCTTAGGATCTTTAACAATACTTCTCTTTTTTTCGAAGTTTTTGAATGAATGCATGGCTTCTTTTGCAACGTCTCTATTAATGCCGAGCTTGTCTGATTGCCTTCATGTCTTCACATGATTTTGTAGGTCTTGCATGTTTATGAATGTGTAGTTGTTCGTAGCTCCCACTTTGGTTTGGGTTCGGCAGAATAGATGAGAATATTTCATGATCGAAATGGTTAAGTATAGATATTGCAGCCGAGCCCTGACCAAAGTAGTATGGCCATAGTAATAGGTCGCCGAACATGGACGTTTTGTGATCTGACATGATCCAACCCTTTTTTTTTGAGAGTGTGAAGTGCCCCCTTGCCAGTGGATGGGGCTCGACCAAAGTGTCAGCCCCTGGCCATGGTAGAGGAACGTTGAGAGTAGTGATTGTTTGTGGGTGGTTTGCTCGCCAAATTGCTAGTGTAACCTTTCGGTGGCCGACCATAGTGTCTTGCCAATCCGAGCCGAAGCCTAAGTTCCATTAGGTATGTGTATTTTAGGCTCGGCGGACCATATGTCCAGTGATTGCTTCTTTGGGCGGTGATAATGGCCGAAGCAAAGGGTTTTTTAAGGAGCCGTTTGTGAGTGTGACCAAAGTCAACGTTTGTGTTCGGCATCGCAGCCGAAGGTCGAATAATAATTGAAATGCTTTTGAAGAATGTTAAACCAAAAAAGCTTGTTTTTTCATTGATAATCCTCGAAGTACAGGGAAAATAGAAGATGAAAACAGTAACAGTGGGTGGGTCGAGGCCCTTCTTTGAAATGCAAAAGAAAAACATAAAAGATTCAGGCCGAAGCTGAAGAAAACTAAAACTCTTTTTTCATGAAGTGTTAGCCAAAGGTACGTCAGCCTGATGTCTTGTGGAGGAAGCGTCACATGTATGCCCTCCTTAGGTTCTGTGCATTCCATGGGTTGGTAAGCACCTTCCCTTGCATGTCTTCGAGGGTGTAAGCCCCTTCACCAGCAACTTTGACGATGTGAAAAGGCCCTTCCCAATTAGGCATGAATTTTCTCTTCTTGCTTGCTTGTACGACCTTTCGCCAAACCAAATCGTCGGGCTTGAACTTCTTGAGTCGGACACTTCTGTTGTATCCTTTGGCAACAGTCTGTTGATACTCGGCAAGCTTCAGCCGAGCGTCATCGCGTTTTTCCTCAGCCAGAATCAGTTCTTGCTCCACGGCTTCGTCATTTGTCTGTGGGTTGAAGTTTTTCGTTCGGAGGGTTGGGAACCTTGATTCCAGTGGGATGACGGCCTCCATGCCGAACGCCATTGAGAAGGGGGTTTGGCCTGTGGAACGAAGGGGTGTGGAACGGTAAGCCCATAAAACTCTGGGGAGTTCTTCTGCCCATTTTCCTCTTTTTGAATTCAATCTCCGTTTTATCCCTGCACAGACCGTTTTGTTCGAGGCCTCGGCTTGGCATTTCCTTGAGGGTAAGCGGGGGTTGAGTTGAAGAATCGTATGCCGAACTCCTCGCAGAGACTTGTGAGGCCGTCCCCGACAAATTGTGTGCCGTTGTCGGAGACGATGGCAAAGGGTACGCCGAACCTTGTCACAATGTTCCTCCATACGAATCGTCGGATGTCTGCCTCTATGATGGTGACGAGGGCCTCGGCTTCAACCCACTTAGAGAAATAATTTGATGCGGTGATCAAGAATTTGAAGCCACCAGGTGCTGTCGGGAGTTTCCCGACGATGTCGAGCCCCCATTGCGCGAATGGCCATGGACTTGTGATGGGAGAGAGATGCTGAGCCGGCTGCTTGGGGATTGGGGAAAATAGTTGGCATGGTCGGCACCTCCGTACGATTTCCTCGCAGTCTTTTTTCATGTTTTTCCAAAAGTATCCTTGACTCATCGCGCGTTGGCATAACGAACGTCCACCAGAGTGGCAGCCGCAGCTTCCAGAGTGCAGTTCTTCAAGGATCTCAGCAACTTGGTTTGGGTGGACGACGAGAAGATAGGGCCCGGAAATGGATTTTCTATAGAGTTGACCGCTCTCAGAGAGCCAATAGTAAGCAGCCTTGTTTCTGATTCGGAAAGCTTCCTTTTTGTCGTCGGGTAAGGTATCGGTTCTGAGGAAGGCAACGATTTCATCCATCCAGCTCGGACCAAGTTCAATGTTGAGCACCTCTGGAGTTGTGTCAAAACTTGGGTGGTCAATGTTCCCAAAAGTTATGGTTCGGAACTCTGATGCTTTTGAAGCCGAGGCGAGGCCAGCAAGTGCGTCGGCGTGTGCGTTGTGCTCGCGGTTGATCTGCTCGATGTTGAAGTTTTTGAAGCGAGTGATGAGTTCAGCTGCCGTGGCCTGGTACTTCATCATCCTTGGGTCTCTAGCTTCGTAGTCCCCCAGAACTTGATTGACTATAAGTTGAGAGTCACAGAATACGGCCAAGTTGTCAACTTTCATTGCGATTGCCGAGCGTAGGCCAGCAAGCAGGGCCTCATATTCAGCCTCATTATTCATGGCAGGGAAGTCGATGGTGATCGCACTTTCGTGAAGGGTTCCGCAAGGAGAGACCAACACGACTCCAGCTCCGGCCCCGTTGTTGTTGGAGGCGCCATCAACTTGCATTCGCCAAGTGTCTCCCTGAAAGAGGAGCCATCGATTCTCTTTTGGGTCGTGTTCGGCAGAGGGTTGGGTTGGAGGAGTGTTTAGGATCTCGGAGTCTTCTGGGGTAAGTTCGGCAATGAAGTCGGCGAGGACTTGCCCTTTGATTGCCGTCCTCGGTTCAAAGCGGATGTCAAAGTTTGCCAATTCTACCGCCCACTTGGATACTCTGTTGGAGAGGTCGGCTTTTTGAAAGAGCTCTTTGAGAGGATATTCGGTTAATACCGTGATTGTATGCGCCTGAAAGTACGGCAGAAGCTTCCTTGCCGAAGACACGAGGGCGAGTGCCAACTTCTCCAGTGGAAGGTATCGCGTCTGGGCGGGTAAGAGCGTCTTGCTTGTGAAATATACTGGCATGTCGTCGGCCCCTTCTCGCCGAACAAGAGCTGAGCTGATGGCATGTTCTGAGACCGCCAGGTAAAGGTAAAGGGTTTCGAATTCCTTTGGCTTTACCATTAGGGGTGATGTACTGAGATAGTCCTTGAGCTCGGCCAACGATTTGTCGCATTCTGGCGTCCACTCGAAGCTTCGTCGGCTTTTCCCTTTAAGGGTGTGAAAAAAGGAGTGGCACTTGTCCGACGACTTGCTGATGAAGCGGTTGAGTGCTGCCGCCATCCCCGTGAGTTTTTCTACCTCTCTGATTGTTCTTGGTGGCCGAAGGTCTGCCACCGCCTTGATTTGGTTGGGGTCGGCTTCGATGCCGCGTCGTGTGACCAAGTGGCCAAGGAATTTTCCAGCACTTACGCCGAACCCGCATTTCTCCGGATTGAGACGGAGTTTGTGGAATTTGAGGATCTCGAAGACCTCGGCCAGCTCCTTCAAATGGTTGTGCTCCTTTTGACTTTTGACGACGAGGTCGTCGATGTATGCTTCCAGGATGTTGCCTATTTGTGCATAGAGCATTTTGAAGATTGCTCTGTTGAATGTAGCTCCGGAGTTCTTGAGGCCGAATGGCATCACCCTATAGCAAAAGATGCCATGTGGAGTTATGAATGCTGTCTTCTCCATGTCGTCTGGATCCATGGCAATCTGGTGATAGCCACGGTAGGCATCCAAAAAACTTAACCGAGCATGGCCGGCTGTTGCATCAACGAGCTGGTCGATCTTTGGTAGCGGGAACCAGTCCTTGGGACAAGCGTCATTGAGGTTCGTGTAGTCGACGCAGACTCGCCACTTCCCATTCTTCTTCTTGACCACTACTGTGTTTGAGAGCCAGGTTGGGTATTGCACTTCTTGAATTGCGTTGGTGTCGAGAAGTCGGTTGACCTCGTCGATGACGGCGTCGGCGTGCTCGGGTGCCGAACGTCGAGCTCGTTGAACCACCAGTTTGGAGTCCTTTTTTATGTTGAGGGAGTGGCAAATGAAATTGGGATCCACTCCTGGCATCTCCTCCGGGGTCCATGTAAAGACTTCAAGATTGTTTTTGAGGAACTGGAACATTTCTTCTCGCTCGGCGTCAGATAGTGAGGAGCCAAGTAAGAAGAAGCGTGATCCGTCCTCGTTGATGGGCATTTTGACCAGGTCCTCCTCTGCTTTGTCCTCGGCCTTTTGGCCGACGTCTTCGATTACGGCCATGTCTGGGACTTCAACCCATTGTACTTGTTTTGCTTTGGAAGAGCTGTGTACGGCGGAGACATAGCATTTTTTGGATGCAATTTGGTCGCCTCGTAAATCTTCCTATCGTCCTGTGGCGCCGATGAAGCGGACAACCTGGTGGTATGTTGAAGCAATTGCTTGCATTCCATGCAGCCAAGCTCGGCCGAGGATGGCGTTGTATGGGCTCGGCGCGTTGACGACGATGAATTCGACGGTGAGAGTCTTTGAGCCGACGACGACCGGGAGGAAGATTCGGCCGAGGACCATACAGGAGCTCCGTTGAATCCAATGAGGGGTACTTCAGTGGGCTGCAGAGTTGCAGAGCCGACTCTGGTAGGTCCAACTTCTTGAAGAGGTCATAGTACATTACCTCAGCTGAACTTCCTTGATCAATGAGGACACGCTTGACGTCATGAACACCGATTTGGACGGTGACGACGAGTGCATCTGAATGTGGAGTCTGAACGTGTTCAAGGTCACGTTCGGTAAAGCTTATCGTCCATTTGGGCAAGTCTTGTGGTCGTGAACGTTTGGATCCATAGCCGACGGAGAGTATCTCTTTTGAAGTTGAGGCTTGATCGATGTCGGCGCGGAGGGCGGTTTCGAATGCCTTTGTTACTGGTCCATGGATGACGTGGATCAGCTGTCGTTGTTCGTTGGGGTTGGGATTTGTCTGCCGGGCGGGCGTCTTTGATCGATCAATGTATTGATCGAGGTGACCTTGAGCTGCAAGTTTTTTCAGGAGGGCTTTGTATGGTGCGCAGGCAGTCGTGTAGTGGCTGAGCTCGTTGTGGTAAGTGCATTTTTTCCTTGGATTTTGATCTGGTTGGCCGGTGTTAGTTCCAAGCTTGCCCGTCGGCCATTCAAACCACGGTTGTCTCATTATTTCCTTCAAAAAAGACCAAATTGGTTCCTTGAAGTGTGTGGTTTCGGCCACGTAGTCATGCTCCTTCGGCGGACGCTTCATCCCCTCTTTGATGTTGTGCACTTGCTTCTTCGGCTGCGTTTGTTGAGTTGCCACTTGTGCCGGCAGCTGGTATACGGTCGAGGAGAATGGATTGGTTGAGCTCGGGATTCCCTGGGCCGCCCTGTCTGCATATAGTTCGTCGAGAGCACAAAATCTTTCCACGACGCGCATCAGTTCACCCATACCGTGTGGTGGGCGGATGGCGAGTTCGTCTAAGATTTTGCTGCCAGTTTCCAGGCCGTTCTTGAAAGTGCGCGCAGCCCAATATTCATCGATTCCTGGAATTTTGTTGAATAGCTGCCAGTAATGCTCGGCATATTGCCTAAGGGTTTCGAACGATAGTTTTCTCATCTGAGAGAGTGACTCAGGCTCTTTAGCCGTTTTGTTGCTCGTGATGAAGCGTGTGTTGAAGGCGCGTTCAAGGTCGGCCAGGTTCCTGACGGATCCAGCGGGCAATTTGTTGAACCACTGGAGTCCCAGGGAACCGAGGCTGGACGGGAACGCCTTGCATTTTACTTCATCCTTAAGAGTGCAGAGCTCAATGGTCTGTCTGAAGTGGATGAGGTGAGTGTAGGCCTCGCAGGTCGCCGGATCGAACTTTGTGAATTTGGGTAGATGAAAAGTGGGTTCCGGCGGCGTGTTGATGATGTGGGAGGTGAATGGGGATACGGCGAGATCCTTCAGTTGCCTTTCAAACCCTGGGCGCGGCGGTTTGCCGTGCTCGTCCGTTTTTTATCTCTTTGAATCCCTTTCCTTGTGCTCTTTTGCCGATGTCTTCTCGGCTTCCCTTCGCCGAAGCTTGTCTCGCAGGTCCGTCGCTGTTCGGCGTGGGCCGTCGACGGTTTTGTCCTTGTTGCGACGGGACTTGTTCTCATCGTTCGCGCCCTCAATATGTACGCCTTTCCCGTTGCGCCGAGCGTGGTGCTCGTCGTCCTTGTTTTCGATCGGGATGTTCCCTAGGCGTTCGGAGACATGGGGTCTGGTCCGTGCAGAATCTCGGCTACGGTGCGAGGCCGTTGTGCGAGAGAACTCTGCACGACCAGTCGAGTACGTGCTTGTAAACGACTCGGTATCCCTTGTCCTGGTTCCATCGTGATGGCTTCTAGAACGATGTGTTCCAGATACGGTGGGTTGCTTGTAGAGGATGATTTCTCTGGCGTCGCCTGGTGCTGGGGTGAAGCCTAGGCGGTCTTTCACGGATCCGCGTTGGCCTCCCTCGTTCTGACGCCCTTATGGTGGTGGAGGTGGAGGGGGTGGAGTTTGCATGCCTCTTCCTCCGCCTCCGCCAGATCTTGATGCGGTAGGGGTGGCGTCCTGCTGCATGCGTTGCTTCATTTGGGCCACCTCTGCCCTTAGCGCGGCCAGTTCATTGTCGCGTTCGTCGTCGCGACGCTGCAGTAGGCGGATGTAGGCCAAAGTTACGTCGTCTGAGACTGGTGAGAGTCCGGATCCAGGGGCGAGGGACATGGACATGTGCCTTTTGAGGGTTGGTGTGGGGATGACGTTTCCACTAGCGTCTTTGGCCCCCGAAACGGCTGCGTCTGCTAGGTCTCCGCCCATGGCAGGTGATTTGGTGGTTGTTTTACGAAGGAGTGCGGGGTTTTTGAGGATGTGAGAGCCGTTTGAGTCAGAAGTGTTTCAAGTCGGGTTCACCAATTGTGTGGCCCGTGATCCCTGATCCTCGCTTCTCCGTTAGTGGTTCGATGGTTGATGAGCCTTCTTCTCCTAGCCTGCACAGGGAACGCACGACTAAGACCTGGCCGGGGGTTGCCCCGGCAAGGCCCTCCGGCGAGAGGATGATATAGTGCAGAGAGAGGAAGCAGAAAGCTTAGAGAGAGTAAGTCTGAGTATTGAGTAGCGTGTGTCTGTTAGGGTTACCATCACTAGGTATTTATAGTGCCTCATGGCTTGCTTTCCAAGTACGATCGCGTGCCTTCCACGGGCCGAGTGACGTCACAGTGACATCACGGAATGGATCTGGTAACCGTTTTCGGGGCTGAGCTGGCACACCCATGTGCGCCCGTGATCACCTTCTGTTATAACCGCTTCTGCACGTGGCAGGACACGTGGCTTTACAGCTAGCCGCCGTCGGCTGCATGCCGTGCTCTGAAGGTGGCCGATCGCGGGCAACGCCAAGCCTGGCCATACGTTCAAATGAGGGAGGTAACGTTGTCGGGGACTCTGCCGACGGCACAATCCGAGCGCAGGCTTGTCTACTGCCGAGCCTGAGGCAAGCCGAATATTAGTGACGAGTCATCGTCGGCAGCCGTGCACGAAGCCTACGATTGGTTCATGGCAGGTCAAGTCCGCACCATTGCGAACATCTATGTTCGGCCCGCTACACTACTAAACATCAGAAAGGAAGTATAGAATCAGAACTGATTTAATGATGAAGTAAATTGGAGAAACTGAAATATTAGACAGGTTATTATAATTGGAGTACGTAGTGACAAAGATTATAGAAGTCGTCGATCCTGATCAGGGAGTAAATTAGTAGTCTTATTATCTTAATTAATAAAAAAAATATGTGGTAAATACTATAATAGTTTAAGGATCGATCCGGAAAAAACATTAATTGTTGTAAGATATGATGGGGGCGGCCATCGATAATTAGTTGAAAAAGATGGATAATTTTGATATGCAAAGATACGTAGTATTATATACACAACTCGAATGATTAGCTTATGCAAATAAACGCAAATAAATACTGGACATCGAACGATCAACTCATGCCCATGCCTAAAGGCACGACACAACACGTTGTGAACACAATTGTTCGCGCAACATGTTTCGAACACAACTAAAATGAATTATCCTTATCTACTGCTGACCTCCCCACCAATGAATTATCCTTCTCTACCTTCTATCTAGTCAATTGATTGTTCCTAAAGGCATGACGCAACACGTTTTGAACACAACGAAAATAAATTACCCTTCCTCGCTACTTACCAACTCTATCAATGAACCCAACTTCTCTAATAAGCCGTTTTTTCCTAAAATGCTTCGAACATGATCCCAAAATTATACAATAGTTTATAAAGTTAAAAAAAAAAAAAAAAAGGGTCCTACCGCTTGAGAAGAAAATCAAAATAGATACCTCAAAACCGACAATAACGACGCTCAACCGCTATCCATGAACCCAACTTCTCTAAGAAGCCGTTTTTTCCTAAAATCATACAACAGTATACAAAGTTAAAAAAAGGTCCCTAAGATATGAACAACCAGAAGAAAATGGTTCTGCCGCCTAGAAGATCGAAATAGATACCTCAAAACCGACAATATCAACGCTCAGCCTCGTATTTGATCGAGTATTCTCCGAGAGAGAGATCGTGAACAAAATTAACACAGTCACCTACATATGATTTGCAGGTTCGAAAAAATAATTAGAGGAGATAGTCAAGTGCTTCAACGGATTCAAATGACATGCAAAAGTTTCATAGAGCTTAAGAAGTTTCATATGTGCATGCTTGTATGAGAGAGAGAGAGAGAGAGAGAGAGAGAGAGATTGTGGAAGATTTCTCTTCTAACTCCGATTTTGTTAATTAGGTCTTATAGTGTACATAAATTGATCATCATAAAAAAACAAAAATCTTGCAATTTCATCAAACAAACATAGGCCCAAACTATACGAAGAAAAATACCAACCGTTCATAATCCAAATCATACCCCCAAAGAACTCCCAACCACAAAACTATGAAAAGCACTCACCAAGAAAGTTAAGTATTTTGTACTCCCTCCGTCCCTCTTTTAGAGTCCGGTATACCATTTTGGGCTGTCCCTTAATAAGTGTCCATTTTGTAAAGTTAGTGGGTAAAAGTTGGTGAATTTTCCATTTTACCCCTAAAAGTAGATTCCATTTTGAAAAGTGAGTGAGTAAAAGTGTAATGATGATGGGTAAGTAGGGAAAGTGGAAGAAAAAGTTGATGTGAAAGGTATAATGATGATGTCTTTTTAATAAGTTGGAATTACGAAGCAGGACACTTAAAAAGGGACGGAGGGAGTAATTAATCGGATGATGTTTATTTATTTGAACTTGACTTGATTGTATTAATGTGAGAAGTCTTTTGCTGAGTTTTATTTCTATTTGGTTTTTGGAGTGTGGTTTGGTCTTTGTGTGTGGAATGCCACGTGGCCATGTTGACTCGGGCCACTTTGGGTGTCGTTTGCAGGGCAGGGCATGACAGGCAGGATATAGGATCATACCAACAAAAGATTTTACATCTTGAATCTTATTGATCATGAACATATCCCAGGCATAAATGACTGTGCCTTGGTTGTGTTGTAAAAAATAGGTCGAGTACACATGCTAAACAAAGTGTGTTTGAAATTTGAAATGAGAGAAAGAGCCATCTTTGGAAACCAAAACTGATCTACGCTTCTTCTTCTTGTTTTCTTTTCTTTTTTGGTTAGTGTCCATAATTAATTGATGGCTTAATTGCAGCAAACTAACCATAGACATTTCAAATCTTAAAAGAAATCCTAGCCGTTGGATTGTTAAGGGTGAGAAGGAAAGAAGAGACCGAATCTCAGTAGAATATGAGGAAATCATGCACCAAATTTTGGTTTCTCGTCAGTACTTACAGTAATCATGCACCAAATTTTGATACATTCATGTTTGGGCAGCAGATTAAGATACGTTCTGTGTTCCTGCCTACGGTTTTTTTTTTTGTTTAAACTATAGAAAAGGGGATTGGGTCTCTTGCATGAAAACTGGAAAAAATTGTTGAAATAGCACATCAGAATAGAATCCTCACTATCACTGTCTCAATGATGTCTACAATGGTCAGGAGTTGGAATTGGTACATGGGAAACAAAGACAAAGTCAACCAAAATAAAATAAAAAACGTATGCATTATAGCTTTCCTTTAATTCTTTACCCATTATTTCCAAATATATCGCTACCAAAATAGAAGGTATAATAAAAATTTAAATCTTATGTGAGTGTAATTCACTTCTAAACGGAAGGTAGGAATATCAGTAGCCTTCTAGGTTGCCTTAATTCACGTCTAATTCCAATTAGATCATTTAAATTGATTTGTTTATCTAGATAAACAATCCTTAATTTCCAATTTGCTAGGATAATTCAGGTCTAAATCTTTCTGTGATTTTGGGAAAATAGAATTATGATAAATAGTTGTACAATCCTTTTCAAATATATCGTTAACCCTTCTATCCGTAGATTTCAGCCATTGAAAAAATATGTATTGATCCTAGGGTCCAAAATATAGGAGGAAATTTAGGGGATTTACAAAAAAATAAAACAAAAACCAAATTAAAGTTGCAAGAAATTAAAATTGAAGTCGGACCCATTAGTCACACTCATGAATGCAAATATGTATTTTAGATTTTAGAATTAATATTTACTCGTATTTTCGCTAGTTTTGCTTTCTAGTTTCAATATGCCTTACGTTTTTAACATATTCAAAAATTAAGCTAATTCATATACTCATCAATTGCTCGTGTCCATTGTCCCACTTAAACATATATAATACGTCCATCTTAAACCCAAAAAAAAAAAAAAAAAATCTCAGTTGTCATCTCAATCTTAACGCCGGACCAAAAAAATCGACCGGACCGAAATCAGTTCCCGAACCACCCCGAACCGATTTTGGTCCATTGTTTTTTTTTTGGTCGGGGTCGGTTTGCTGCTACATTACCCAAAACCGAGTTGTTCGGTCCTGAACACTCCAAAAACCGAACCGAGCCGACCGATTTTTATCCCTAAATACGATAAAGAATCGACATATACATTCATAGTATGTGATAACATAAAGTTAATACTTGTTTGATAAAAAAAACGCAACAATAACTATGCATGTGCACATGCATTTTACAAAGAAACTTACTAAGCTCCGAATTGAGAGAAAAATCCATAACTTTAGCCTTGAAGAATTTAATTTCCATATAATTATTTGAGTCACTCGAGAATTTTTTATTGAAAATTTAGAAAGATAATTTTACTCTATCAATTCAAAATTTAAGAAAGGCAAAAAAATTTGAAGGACGACTTAGTATTGACTTACCCAATTTTGGAAATCCTTTCTTCCTCTCATGCAGATCATGAAACATAATAATAGCACAAAGAACGTATCGCAGTGGGTTGTTGATACTATTGATACATTAAATCTTGTCTATAGATGATATAAGTCCCATACCACATTTACGCTACAATCATGTAATCTAGTACATAACCAATACCGAAATGTCAGATATTATAGCAAGAGAAAACAAACTTAAAGGAAGTAGGCCGTAAAAGGATACACAAAATTAAGAGTAGAAAAATGTATTAACCCTTCAAAAAGCCAGTTGGATAGAATGTCTCATGAATGTTATCAATTTGGAGACGATTAATTAGAGCACCCATAGCATCCCTTGTTACGGTAATCTTTTGCAAAGATGATGATCCTGCAATAGTAAAGGAGAAAGAAAATCAATAAGACCAAATTAGAAGAACTACTATATAATATAATCTAAAATGAAAAAGAGAAATTATATAGAATTTTTTGATAAGAGACATTAACTTTATATACAAACCTGTTAATGCCAAACTTTGAATTCTAATTGTGGTAAGATTTGACCAGATTGGTAGTTTTTTTTAGCACATTACCAAAAATAAATAAGGATGAATTCAAATTTTTGAGATAATCAAGGAGATTACCATAATTATAGATTTCTGGAAAATTAATACTCGGAAGTTAATGTCTAATTTCTGGAATGTTTTGTTTCCTTAATCAAAGGCATGGTTTTTCAAAAAAAAAGGTATGTATTGAAAGAGATTTCTATGATTAAAAAGATGGTAAAAGGTATGAGAATTTAAGGTGAGAATTGTATTTCAAATTTTGATTTCAGTCAGGATTGTATTTCCAATCCAACGGTTGAAAAATATGTACCAATCCAACGGTGAAAAATATGTACCGCTCTTCCATATTATATAGATAGTATGTGATAACATAAAGTTAATACTTGTTTGATAAAAAACGCAACAATAACTATGCATGTGAACATGCATTTTACAAAGAAACTTACTAAGCTCCGAATTGAGAGAAAAATCCATAACTTTAGCCTTGAAGAATTTAATTTCCATATAATTATTTGAGTCACTCGAGAATTTTTTATTGAAAATTTAGAAAGATAATTTTACTCTATCAATTCAAAATTTAAGAAAGGCAAAAAAATTTGAAGGACGACTTAGTATTGACTTACCCAATTTTGGAAATCCTTTCTTCCTCTCATGCAGATCATGAAACATAATAATAGCACAAAGAACGTATTGCAGTGGGTTGTTGATACTATTGATACATTAAATCTTGTCTATAGATGATATAAGTCCCATACCACATTTACGCTACAATCATGTAATCTAGTACATAACCAATACCGAAATGTCAGATATTATAGCAAGAGAAAACAAACTTAAAGGAAGTAGGCCGTAAAAGGATACACAAAATTAAGAGTAGAAAAATGTATTAACCCTTCAAAAAGCCAGTTGGATAGAATGTCTCATGAATGTTATCAATTTGGAGACGATTAATTAGAGCACCCATAGCATCCCTTGTTACAGTAATCTTTTGCAAAGATGATAATCCTGCAATAGTAAAGGAGAAAGAAAATCAATAAGACCAAATTAGAAGAACTACTGTATAATATAATCTAAAATGAAAAAGAGAAATTATATAGAATTTTTTGATAAGGGACATTAACTTTATATACAAACCTGTTAATGCCAAACTTTGAATTCTAATTGTGGTAAGATTTGACCAGATTGGTAGTTTTTTTAGCACATTACCAAAAATAAATAATGATGAATTCAAATTTTTGAGATAATCAAGGAGATTAATTACCATAATTATAGATTTCTGGAAAATTAATACTCGGAAGTTAATGTCTAATTTCTGGAATGTTTTGTTTCCTTAATCAAAAGGCATGGTTTTTCAAAAAAGAAGGTATGTATTGAAAAAGATTTCTATGATTAAAAAGATGGTAAAAGGTATGAGAATTTAAGGTGAGAATTGTATTTCAAATTTTGATTTCAGTCAAGATTGTATTTCCAATCCAACGGTTGAAAAATATGTACCAATCCAACGGTGAAAAATATGTACCGCTCTTCCATATTATATAGATGAAAAAGAGAAATTATATAGAATTTTTTGATAAGGGACATTAACTTTATATACAAACCTGTTAATGCCAAACTTTGAATTCTAATTGTGGTAAGATTTGACCAGATTGGTAGTTTTTTTAGCACATTACCAAAAATAAATAATGATGAATTCAAATTTTTGAGATAATCAAGGAGATTAATTACCATAATTATAGATTTCTGGAAAATTAATACTCGGAAGTTAATGTCTAATTTCTGGAATGTTTTGTTTCCTTAATCAAAAGGCATGGTTTTTCAAAAAAGAAGGTATGTATTGAAAAAGATTTCTATGATTAAAAAGATGGTAAAAGGTATGAGAATTTAAGGTGAGAATTGTATTTCAAATTTTGATTTCAGTCAAGATTGTATTTCCAATCCAACGGTTGAAAAATATGTACCAATCCAACGGTGAAAAATATGTACCGCTCTTCCATATTATATAGATGAAAAAGAGAAATTATATAGAATTTTTTGATAAGGGACATTAACTTTATATACAAACCTGTTAATGCCAAACTTTGAATTCTAATTGTGGTAAGATTTGACCAGATTGGTAGTTTTTTTAGCACATTACCAAAAATAAATAATGATGAATTCAAATTTTTGAGATAATCAAGGAGATTAATTACCATAATTATAGATTTCTGGAAAATTAATACTCGGAAGTTAATGTCTAATTTCTGGAATGTTTTGTTTCCTTAATCAAAAGGCATGGTTTTTCAAAAAAGAAGGTATGTATTGAAAAAGATTTCTATGATTAAAAAGATGGTAAAAGGTATGAGAATTTAAGGTGAGAATTGTATTTCAAATTTTGATTTCAGTCAAGATTGTATTTCCAATCCAACGGTTGAAAAATATGTACCAATCCAACGGTGAAAAATATGTACCGCTCTTCCATATTATATAGATGAAAAAGAGAAATTATATAGAATTTTTTGATAAGGGACATTAACTTTATATACAAACCTGTTAATGCCAAACTTTGAATTCTAATTGTGGTAAGATTTGACCAGATTGGTAGTTTTTTTAGCACATTACCAAAAATAAATAATGATGAATTCAAATTTTTGAGATAATCAAGGAGATTAATTACCATAATTATAGATTTCTGGAAAATTAATACTCGGAAGTTAATGTCTAATTTCTGGAATGTTTTGTTTCCTTAATCAAAAGGCATGGTTTTTCAAAAAAGAAGGTATGTATTGAAAAAGATTTCTATGATTAAAAAGATGGTAAAAGGTATGAGAATTTAAGGTGAGAATTGTATTTCAAATTTTGATTTCAGTCAAGATTGTATTTCCAATCCAACGGTTGAAAAATATGTACCAATCCAACGGTGAAAAATATGTACCGCTCTTCCATATTATATAGATATAGCAAAAATAACATCTATATATTGTAGGCGAAAATAATAGGAATTTATTGTCATCATCATAGCGAAAATAACATCTATATATTGTGCTACCCATAATGTTATTGGCAATTAATCTTCTGTCTCTTAAGTTCCAATTGTCAACAATGTAGGCGATGGTGAAGATGATGGACGAATTCAATCACAATTTAGAAAATACGATTACGTGTTTCGTATTGATGATTGATTTTGATCATCAGTATTGAGCAGGACTCACTAAAGGTGATTCTAAGGTACAACTTTCATACACTCTTGAGATGTTTTGATAAGTTTTTAGATGATTTCAGAGATTGTAAGTTGCTGGAAATTTCCTGATCATATATCATTTTTTTTACTGCAATTTTTTTTTTCTTATAGGTTACGCGGAAGAGGAAGGTTGGTCGTCCTAGATCCCAACCACAACAAAAGCAAGCATTGACTCATGATACCACTCATCCTCCCTCACATCCATCATCATCATCTACTTCCGCTCAAGCCAACACGATGTCAAATTCATGTGACACTAGTTGATGCCTTTAAACAGTTGTATTTATCCCGTATATGTTTGTTATCATTTATTAACAATATTTATTAGGTCTGACAACTTCTAAGTGATCAGGATCCAAGCATGGTCGAGGCAAATCTTTAGGATTAAGAGTTGGTGTTCTGGCAATAAACTAAAAGTCCAGTTTGATGTGAATAATAAACCTCTTGGGGATGAAGGCACAACCCTGACAGGGCAATTGGGAATTATGGTGCGAAACTCTTATCGTGTACCACTCACATATCTAAATAGGAAATCCGTCCCCAATCATATTAAGGAGGGTATCTGGAAAGAAGTTCAGGTATAACTTATATGTTTATTAGTGATATCGCTACATAAAAAACTTTTTGTAGGTGTTTCTAATATTTCTTTTTTGGTTTGTAGGATAATTTGGAGTTCTGCACAGATGAATTTAAGAGTGCATGCATGGACTCCTATCGTAGGATATACAAGGATAACAAGGCCAAGATAAAGGCTGAGCATTATACGGCTTACATGTTTCCAAATGCAGACCCAAACGTAGCCTCAAGAGTGCCTAGTTTTGTCGATCCAGATTAGTAGATACAACTTGTAGCTTATTGGCAACTTGAGGAAGTAGCGGTATGATGTGAACATGCATTTTTGTCATTAAGTTCTATTGGAATTTGGGCCGGTCCGGGACCAAATCGGGTCGCCCATGTGGGCATGACCCGGTGACCCATTAATTAGAGAGTTCTATCTTGTCTTAGAGATAAGATATGAGAAGTTGAAGTAATTCTAATCTCTTAGGATTAGAAGACTTCTAAAGCATCTAGGATGCTCTCTCTCTCTCTATTTATTTCCTGCAGGATGTTCATAAAGAGATATACAATAATATACATCAGAGGTATATAAAAAAGATATAGAGTTCTAGGAAACTCTCTCTTCGATAGTTCTCTCTCTCTCTCTCTCTATCATTAAAGAGCAATCCGAGCTTTTGCACCGTGGAATTGAGGGTGATACTCGATCCTCGTAGTATCACTCCATCGCAGGAATTTGTCGCTGTTTTGGTACGTGATCGTGAGTTCGTAATCCATCCACACCAAGGTCCGGTTCGGTTAAAGTTCGCAAGGTAACCCGAACCACCCGCTTCCGCACTATGGTTATATTTTTCTAACATTGGTATCAGAGCCTTAGTCGGCTGTTTTTGTGCTCTTTAGTACTTGAATAGCCATATGTATCATGTTTTAGGCATACGTATTGACTGATTTTCGTGTATGCCGGATATGGGTCCGAAAAACATGATTTTTCAAAAGTTCTCGGAATTGCTTCAAATTTTACCAGAACGTAGTCCATAACATTTATATCATATCTGGAAAGTTTCGTGGTTATTGGATTGACTGTTTGTGAGAAATATCAAACCCTAGTTGGTTTTTCCGAAACTTTGACTGGACAGTGTTTTTTCTATGTTTTGATTTAACATTCGGGACTTGTATCATTGTGTAGCTCTTGTTTCTAGCTTTTCAAAGGTATATTATAAGCTTGATTTGGAGTTACGGATCAAAAGTGATGACAAACCCTAGTTTGGGCATGTTTTGGAGAAGATGAGTGCAGATTCTGCACATTCGGTTGAGAGTGAGATTCACCCCTCACTGTACCGATGTCGTATGGAAAAACCGAGAGTACCGCTGAACTTGAAATTGAATTTCTTACGTTTCACTGTATTTATTTTATTTTTCTGAACTGAAATTATTTTTCAGAATTTTAAATACAAGAAAAATGGTATTTTTGACTCGGTTTATAAGAGAGTGGGGATGCGTGCCTCCTCCATTGGGAACTAAATTTTTTGTGGCATATTCAGCTACTATTACCCATTATTTGGGGTATGAGGTGTAATATTCCAGTGAACATGGTTTTTTATTCTATATTTTCTGTTCGTTGTTTATTCAGGAAAATTAGAATAAAATTCTGGAAAATTATAAATTTTCAGATTTAACCTCCTGGAATCCGAACCAATTTATAGGAGTGGTTGTTGTAATTTTTCAGTATGCGTCGTTTTTATTCTGTATTTTCTATCCGTTGATAATTTGGGAAAATTAGAATAAAAATCTGAAAAATTATAAATTTTTGGATTCAAGCTCCTGGATTTAGTACCTATTCATTGGTGTAGGTTATGTATTTTTCCAGTACATGTTGATATTATTTGGCATTTTCTACTTGTTATTTATTCTTGAAGAATTAGAATAAATCCTGAAAATTGACAATTATTGCATGTGAGCAACTGGAAATGTACCAAATATTGAAAATAGCATGTTTAATATTTTGGAGGATTTTACATGTTGTATGTGGCATGTTTGGATAATTTTGGCATTGTTCAATGTTTAAATTATTCATTTTGATAGCATGAAAAATACTTTTTAATGCATAAATTGTGTTATGCACTATAATAAATTTGTTTCATGCTTGTGATATCCCATACCTAGTGGGAGGTTGTTCGGTAGAGAAAAAATATTTATATATATTTTTTTCAAAAACTGAAATTTTGCGCATGAATTAAATTAAATTGTAATAATAAAATACTTAGAGGCGCAGGAGATGATTATAAGCTTTGAGAGTTTTCGATCTTGCGACATGTATGGTATTATTATTTTCTAATTTAGATTCTTGCTGCGAAATAATTATGTGTTGTGTTGTTATTAATAATCCCATGCGCATTTCTTTGATAGAGTTGAAATGGAAGCTAAGAAAGTGATAGCTGATTTGACCCAGGTTGAGAAATTGAAAAGCGACAACTATAATATTTGGCGCTATGAGATCCAATTTCTTCTTAATGAGATGAGAGGTCTTGGAGACCCTTGACCTTGAGATGGTTGAGCCAAAACGTTGTGACTCACCACAGTATCTTCGTGATCTTGAGGCCTTTGAGAAATGGTTCAAGAAAGATCAGTGTGCGCGACTTACTATGGTACGCAGCATGCACAACGATTTGATATATGAGTTTGAGTACTATGAGACTGCTCATAAGCTGTGGGAAGTTATCAAACAGAAATACGATATCGACTTCTTGACTAAGATGGTCTCGAACTTGAAATGTGATGATGAACATAAATCAGGGTTCATGAAGGCTAAGCGCCAAGAGGCAGCTGAGCCAGATGGTTCATGCATCATAGTTGAGACTGTCCCTCGTAGGTCTGGGTACCAGCGAAGGAAGGCTAAACGCGCCCTTAAGAAAAGAGCTGCTATAGGCCTTAACACTATTAGCGCTGGTTCTTTTAAGCGCAATAGAGGCAAGAAGAAGAGTGGTAACAAAAATAAAGCCAGAAAGGCATGCTTTTACTATGACAAGTTGAGACACTTTGCTCGTGAGTGCACTGAGCCTAAGAAGGTACTCCATATTTTTTGTTTCTCGTATTGACTGTTTTGGAACATGTCAAGGTTTAGTTGTTTATTCTCCTCATTCGTGGGTTGTAGACTCAAGAGCAACCAACCAATTAGCGAGGAAACAAGATAGGTTCGTGGAGTATCGCCGAATTCTAGTTGGAGGCCAAAGAATTTTCATGGGAAACAAGTCTAGTGTGTTAGTGCTAGGCGTTGGCAAGCTGGACATGCGACATGGGCGCACTTTGTTTTTTCATGAAGTACTTTATGCTCCAGGAATTTGATGAAACTTGTTATTAGTCACTAGCATGAGGGGTTTAGGTTTTTATTTCTGTTTGAGAGTAGCTTAGTGAGGATTGATTTGGGTATAATTTAATATTATGGTTTTGGATGGTTTGATGATACTAGATGTTATTAATTTAATTTTTAATAATAATGCTAGTGATTCTACTTGCTTTATTACATCTTCTGTTGATGTTGATTCTGTTAAATGGCATTCTAGATTAGGTCACATTAGACAAGAGGGGGATTTGTTAGTCAACCTGCCCATTTGTGACCATTGCCCAACAAGAAAAGCAATTAGAAAATCATTCAGAAAACCATAAGGGCATTTGTTCCATTACAGCCTATCCGTTAGACATTTGTGGCTGAAATTAAGTCACGAGATGTGGATTCCTCGAGGAGGATTTTCCCTAGCAGATGAGAGGTTAGTAGAGATGTAGAACTCTATGGGATGGAGAATTCAATGAGAGGCGCACCAAATTGTCCAGTTGAGAATGGGGAAGAAATTCTCCTACCTCTTGGGGATAGTGGGAGCGACTTGCTTAATCATGGATTAGATCTAATGAATATGGATTCTCAAGATCCTCTTAGGCATAGAGCAAACATTGAATAATCCCTCGTCGTCTGTTTGAGATTGAGGGGGAGTTTGTCATGATTGCTCCTGAAGATTAAAGAGAGCCCAAAACAGTGGGAGAAACTTTTTATCGCCTGTTAGTAAGGAATGGATAGCTGCAATGTAAGATGAAATAGAGTTTATAAAGATAAACAATGTCTGGGACTTGGTCGATCTTTTGCTTGGGCGCAAGATCATTGGGAACAAATGGGTTCTTAAGATCAAACGCGAAGCAGATGGTCCCATACTGAGCAATAAGACTCGTCTAGTGGTAAAGTTACTCTAGCCTTGCAACTATTTTAAGTGGACGTTAAGGCAAAAAGCTAGGAGCGCAAAGTTTGCAAGCTCCAATGGTCTATCTATTGCCTAAAACAATCATTCAGGCAGTGGTACCTGAGATTTCATCGAGCCATTTGGGTTTACGATGATCAATGAAGGCCATTGCGTGCATATGATGAAACGGTCCAAAAATAGTTTCTTGATATTGTCATTCTATGTTGATGACATTTTAGTTGGCTGGAATGACTAAGAGATTATTGTCGCCACACAGTTGTGGTTATCCTTCACTTATGAGATGAAGGAATGGGCAAAGCAAGTTATGTGCTCAGAGTTGAGATCTTAAGGGATCCTTCTAGGAAGATTCTTTCTTGAAGAATGTTTTTAGAACGATTCCGGAGACAAAGCTGCTAACTCATAGGCACTTCTATGGTTAAAGGCGAGACTTAGGGGCTTAACATGAAACCTAAAACTCCTAAAGAGTTGGAACAGATGGCCCACGTGCGCTATTCAAGTACCGTTGGCAGGTTATAAATAGTTATTGGTCCAATCTTGGTCGTGATCGTTGGCAAGCAGTCGAGAGGATATTAGGATATCTCTGATGGACTGCTAATTATATGCTTTGCTTCCAAAGTGTGAATCTGCCTTGTTGGGTCAAAGATATTGTTGCACAAAAAGAAAGTTATTATAAAACACATAGCTACGAGTCGCATAGTTGTATGCCCTTGGTCTAAGCCCATTGCTAATGGGGCTTTTGAGACTTATGATAAGGCTTTAGGACTGCGTAGATGATGATAGATGTGTTTTATTTATTAATTTTTGTAATCATTTCTTTCAGATTTATGGGATATTTATGCCATTTGTGCACTTAATATTAGCTTATTATTGTTGCAATTTGGATAATTGTTTATTGAACAATACATACAGAATTAAAAGATTGATGTCAGTAGGTTAGATTGGCTCACTCACACGAACAATCGCCTTCGGCGCTTGAGATAGCGAGCGAAGATGAGACGGATGGGTAGTAAGATATACAGGTTGGACCTCTGTGCTTGCTCGACCAAAGTGTGTCGTAGTAAAGAGTGCCCCAAGCGTAGGGCTAGGTCGGTTGTAGCATAATAAACTCGGAAGTCCGAGGTCGAATCCACAGGGAGCCAATGGAGCTAGGCCGGAGGTTTGATTTACGAAGGGTTTTTAGCGTTAGGACCGCCAACCTAGTTCGGCGTTGAGACGGCCAACTACAGGATTTAGTTAACTGGCTACTTAACCTATCTACGGCTTTTTAACTGGAGATTAAACTAAAAGCTAGGTTTAGGGATAATCAACACCCATAACACAAGGATAAGCTCGATTCTTCTCTTTTTAACAAAAGTGTTAAACATGTCTAGGGGTCTTTTTGAGACATTTAAACAAACACATGGAGGGACATAGCTCCAAGCATCAAATGTGGCAAGTAGTCTAACCCTTGCCTACATTTGATCAAGAAGATTAACACCTCTAAGTTTTGATACATAAAATTAACCCTAACACATGCTTAAGCTAGAAAAACGAAAATTACAAGAGAAAAACAAGCAACACCCTTGGTTACGGGATGCTAACCATCCCACAACATAGCCTTACAACACTACTCACACATATCGAAAGAAGACATGAAATGAGCAAGAGTAAAGATAAGGAAAATGCTAAACATTGATAAAATTCGAAATAAACATAAGATCCACGAAGAGAACGAGATTCCTTACAACTTTAATAAAGACCAAAAGCTTCGAAAGTAAATGGATCGTACCTAAAAACCCACTCAAAGCATAAATGAAGAGAGAGGTGAGAGCTCCATTAATGGAGGTAGAGAGAGAAAGTGCAAAAGATGAAGATTGCCCTAAAATCGGGCTAAGGGTGGTATATATACCCCCTTTACAAAAAAAAACTACAAAAATGCCACTGAAATGTCCGCGCAGGAGTGAGGGATCGATCCCTAAACATTGGGGGATCGATCCCGGTGCTTTCTGGATGCTGCAGGAGCTGAAAGGGTGGGGGGGATCGATCCTGAAAGGGTGGGGGGGATCGATCCCTAGTGATAGGGGGATTGATCCCTGGCTGGCTGGATTCTGCAGGCATTTTCTCAACTTCGCGGGGTCGCTCCGGACGCTCCCGAACTCGGTTTTGGGTGTTTTTCGAACCGTTGGAAAGCTTGTTGAGTCTACTTTCTAACCCAAGTGATTTGGATCAAAAGTAATTTTTACATCAAAAGTTATGCCAATTCTACCCTCAGCTGGTCGGAAAATGAGTTGCTTTGGGTAACATCCTTGCATCTCCCTCACTTCCCTTGATCCTTGGACATCCCGAGTATGCTTCAAAGCTTCTTTTCATGACTTTTGGGACTCAGTCGCGGAGCGCCACGTGGTTTTGGGTACTTGGACACACTTAGGGCTATCCATGGCCTCCAAATTCGCCTTATTCACACGATTTACCTGAAAAAGCCCAAAACACACATTTCGTGCAATATCGTTCAAATCAAGCAAGTTATGCACTTGTGTGTGACAAAAATGAGAGAGATAAGCCCTATTATTTACACTATTGAGGGCTTATCACACCCCCCAACTTGGATTTTGCTAGTCCCTAGCAAAACTAAAATAAAACATAAGTAACTAATGCTATGCAATCTTCCCCCGAAACAAGATACAACAACTATGCTCAACGACACTTGGCAAGAGTCCAGACAAAACACCCCTTCGAACTCAATCACATGCAACCCACGCACATGCCTACAATGAACTAAGGTGAACAAATTATGCCAACGGCCAAGCAACACATATCCACCTTGAATTTCAATTCCAGGACTCAAAAGAGCGTACTCTGATATGAACTGCACAAAGTAATAAAATAGAACATCCCATGATAAGCGCTAGCAAGAATTGCAATAGCAAGAGACAAAAAGCTGTGCATGCTAATCAAAAGAGCGCCGACAAAGAGAGCTAAGCAATTATTCACAAACAAACTAAGCTAACGGAAATTCCATACTAAATTAGCATTAAATATCGATCATGCATCAAAAGGAGTTAGATGAGCGTACATAAAATCAACGGAGGACTTTATTAGCTTATAACGACCTTGGATACAAAGGCAAACGGACTACAAAATGTGTAGTGGCCATATGCTAGCATGGTTCATCTACCCTTGGCTACCACCGACCCTAAACTACCCAAGGCACGGCCACATGTATCGGCCAATCACCAAACAAAGTTACGAAGAAGAAATAAAGAAAATCTACTAAAACTACTACCACCGACTCCACCACACCTAGTCATAATTCTCATCTGGCTCTTCACGGTATTGAACCTCGAGCTCCCCCTTCTCATCAGACTCCTTCTCATCGGGAATGTATGCTAGCCCGGATGTCTAACCAATCCTTTCATCATAGTATTCAACCCTTTTTCGAATTCGGTTTTTGCTCTTTCATAGCATTTCTTTGATTTTTCTTTGAGGAATAGGGTCATTTGAGGTGAGATTTGTAGTTGTAGACACCCCAATTTGGCCTAACGATTATTTCAAGTCCCACCTTAGGACCATCCCAATGATGAAATGGATACAGTGATTGCTGATTGCTTCCTTGAGAACCTTAGGACTTTCGGTAAGAACTTTGAGCCACTTAGAGGACCCAATTCAAAGCCATACAGCCTTTCAGACAGAAACACAGAAGCCTAGGAGAATCCATTTGCCGGCCGTGACATCGATCTCACGGCCCTAACATCATTTCCTCACCCGAGCAACCTGTTGCTAGCAAAATCTCCCTGAGAGATCAATCCCTCGACCGCAAGATCTATCCTTCGGCCGAGACATCCATTCCTCGGCCGTGATAGCCTTTACTCGGCCACCAGATCGACCTTTTTCAAGACTCTGGAACGTGTTCTGTCAGACGTTTGATCCAACTACACTGCCTTCCCGATGCGTTCGGGCTACGCTCATAGATGACGTAGAGTTAGAGATGCATTGCAATTGCAATTGCCATCTCGTGATTTGATTGGCCGGAGTGAGTCACCAATCGCCTATATAAAGGGCCTTTGGACTCCGAAAATAGACACACAAAATTCATTAGAGTACACACTCTCTCAAGCCTCGAAACTCTGCCAAAACACTCTCTCAAACCCACTCCTCAAAAGCCCTAACCTCCCGAAGGCAGCCGTCAATCCGGCGATCAAATCCCGAAGTTCAAACCCTAACCCTAGGGTTTTCAATCAAGCAATCAGTCAATCACACCCAATCCAAAGCAATCAAGCAACTGAGGGATCAAGGTGGTGAGGCCCAACGGCCTCTGGTTTGTTTTATTTATTGTTCTTACGCTTAATCACGGTTTTCTGATTATCTATTAATCTTTCTGTCTGGTGTGAGGAAGAACACCGACCGGGGCCTCGATCCCTCGGTCGGTATATAAAACCAGTGTGATTACTCAGCCGTGACATCCATTCACCGGCCGAGTAATCGATTTCCTAGAACAGCTTTGTTTGCTTTTTCTGCTTTCTGAACGCATGCTTCGATTATCGCACTGGCTCACTTTACTTACTGTTTAAAGGAATAAATAAACAGACTATGTGTTGGAATTAAACAAAGCATCTACACGTCTTATGTTGAACGATTATGGGCCAGTCTCACGACTGGGCAAAGAGGGGTGCCTAACACCTTCCCCTTATTGTACTTTTGGCTCCCGTATCCAGAATCTCTATCTGTTTTCCCAGTTTTAATAAACTGGGTGGCGACTCTGTTTTGATGATAACCGCTATCATGTGGCGATGTTCCTAGCCATGGGAATGTCCATGATTTTGGTTTACGAAGCAAGCAATCAATCGAGCGAACAAACGTGAGCAATCTGTATGGCGATGCCCCGTTTGGGAGGTGTCTATAGTTTTTGGCGACTCCGCTGGGGATATGAGAGCCATAACCAAAAAGTTCAACATAAGACTAATACATGCCTTGTTTAATTCATTTATCATGTGCATCGAGCGGGCAACCCGTTGAGTTCACCTGATATCCCGGCATGACACGGGCTATGTTGGGGGTTCCAGCAAACTCCACGGTCACTCGTACCTAGTGGTATATCAAAAGGGGAATCACCCAATCACCGCCTATGATGGGCTGGAGAGAGGATTAGTGCCCTTTGACGACGGAGCACCCTGAGACTACCAAAACCTTGCATGTTCTAGAAAGCCATAGAACTTATCAAACTAAGACAGGAACCTACAGGCTAGGAACCTACTTGCATTTTACTTGCAAAAGTTCTTCCTCACACCTTGTATCATTTGTTGTTGTAATTAACTCTTTCTGTGCAGAAGGGTTGGGATTTTCAACCCGAATCCTAACCCTACACAGGCCGAATACTGACTTCCAGGTATTCTACTTTTCAAGCAGGCACAATAGGTAAATCAAAGAAGCAACCACAGCCAACTTTGTACTCTTATAACACCCGAAGCTACGCCAAATAAAGGTCTCTGCAACCCTCCCGTCTATCGTCCTCATCTGACAAAACACCCTCCCCACAACAATCCCAACCGCTTTCAGAAACTTCCCGGTCATCCCCTCAACGGACCCCGTCATTTACTAAATCCCAAGCTTCGTCAAGCAACCCTTCTATCTTCATGGCAGACAACGACGCCACTATTGCCAACCTCCAAGCTCAAATCACTGCACTGCTAGCAGAAAAGGCAGCTAGAGATGCTGAGGATGAGGAAAGATCAATGGAAGACGAGAATCCCCATAAAGTAGTGTTGGCAGAAAGTCCTGAGTTGACCAAGCAAGTCAAGGAAATCAAACAAGCCTTGGCTCGTTCACAAGGGGACCAGATTCTGGATTTCGAGGGACTTTGCCTCTTCCCAGAATCCAAGCTGCCTGAGAATTTCAAGATGCCCAACATTGAGAAGTTCAATGGAACTGGCAACCCTACCAGTCATGTTCGCCATGTTATCAACACCCAGAAGCCGATGGGCTTGAATGACGAACTCATCACCCAGTTGTTCCAGCGAACTCTCACCGGAAGTGCTCTCGACTGGTTCCTCACTTTGGAGTTTGTACATTATCAAACTTGGCCAGAAATTGCCAATGCTTTCGTCAAGCAATATGCGTACAACGTCCAAATTGAACTAACAACTCGAGACTTGGAAATGACCAAACAAGATTCCAATGAGGACTTTGCTACCTTCGTGGCAAGATGGAGGGAAAAGGCTGCCAAGATGAAGAACCGCCCCTCCGAGGAAGACCAAGTGAGGATAGTTGTCAAAAATTTGCAACCCAAATATCTCAGGCATATTTACACACAGGCTATCACCGATTTCAAGCGCTTGCATGCCATTGGGTTGCAAATCGAAGATGGAATCAAGCTAGGACTCATAGGAAAAGAAGAGGCCACTCCTCCACCTAAGAAAACCTTTTCTAGCCGTACATCTCACGCCTCCGTGAATGCCCTTGGCACATCCTTGTCTCAAGACCCTTTCCAAACTAGCCTCCCGGCCCGACCATAACAAAACCTTTTTCAAAAAAACCCCTTAGAATAGTGGTTGGACCAAATTGAGTTGCTTTTTACAGCTTTGACTCTTACTCAAACATGTCTCGCGATCCGTCTGAGTTCAGTCAAAGAGGGGCATCTGTAGACACCCCAATTTGGCCTAACGATTATTTCAAGTCCCACCTTGGGACCATCCCGATGATGAAATGGATACAGTGATTGCTGATTGCTTCCTTGAGAACCTTAGGACTTTCGGTAAGAACTTTGAGCCACTTAGAGGACCCAATTCAAAGCCATACAGCCTTTCAGACAGAAATACAGAAGCCTAGGAGAATCCATCTATCGGCCGTGACATCGATCTCACGGCCCTAACATCATTTCTTACCCGAGCAACCTGTTGCTAGCAAAATCTCCCTGAGAGATCAATCCCTCGGCCGCAAGATCTATCCTTCGGCCGAGACATCCATTCCTCGACCGTGATATCCTTTACTCGGCCGCCAGATCGACCTTTTTCCAGACTCTAGAACGTGTTCTGTCAGACGTTTGATCCAACTACACTGCCTTCCCGATGCGTTCGGGCTACGCTCAGAGATTACGACGTAGAGTTAGAGATGCATTGCAATTGCAATTGCCATCTCGTGATTTGATTGGCCGGAGTGAGTCACCAATTGCCTATATAAAGGGCCTTTGGACTCCGAAAATAGACACACGAAATTCATTAGAGTACACACTCTCTCAAGCCTCGAAACTCTACCAAAACACTCTCTCAAACCCACTCCTCAAAAGCCCTAACCTCCTGAAGGCAGCCGTCAATCCAGCGATCAAACCCCGAAGTTCAAACCCTAACCCTAGGGTTTTCAATCAAGCAATCAGTCAATCACGCCCAATCCAAAGCAATCAAGCAACTGAGGGATCAAGGTGGTGAGGCCCAACGGCCTCTGGTTTGTTTTATTTATTGTTCTTACGCTTAATCACGGTTTTCTGATTATCTATTAATCTTTCTGTCTTGTGTGAGGAAGAACACCGACCGGGGCCTCGATCCCTCGGCCGGTATATAAAACCAGTGTGATTACTCGGCCGTGACATCCATTCACCGGCTGAGTAATCAAATTCCTGGAACAGCTTTGTTTGCTTTTTCTGCTTTCTGAACGCATGCTTCGATTATCGCACTGGCTTACTTTACTTACTGTTTAAAGGAATAAATAAACAGACTATGTGTTGGAATTAAACAAAGCATCTACACGTCTTATGTTGAACGATTATGGGCCAGTCTCACGACTGGGCAAAGAGGGGTGCCTAACACCTTCCCCTTATTGTACTTTTGGCTCCCGTATCCAGAATCTCTATCTGTTTTTCCAGTTTTAATAAACTGGGTGGCGACTCTGTTTTGATGATAACCGCTATCATGTGGCGATGTTCCTAGCCATGGGAATGTCCATGATTTTGGTTTACGAAGCAAGCAATCAATCGAGCGAACAAACTTGATCAATCTGTATGGCGATGCCCCGTTTGGGAGGTGTCTACAGTAGTGAGAGAGATTGAGGGTCCAACTTCAAGAGCTTTGGAGAGGGAGATGAAAATTTGGGGCTTTAGCTTTTGTAGTGGGAGAGGAGAGATAGGGAATCACATATCAATCCTTCACCCTTTTGCATCCCCACCACTTCTATCACATTCACACTACCCCCAAACCTCCTTGAATCATTGAAAATCAATTTCACACAACCCTCCAAACATCCGGCTTCCTAAGCTTGAGCAAAAATGGAGACTCGGACTACGGTTCAACAAATTGGAACGAAGGGACACATTTGTGGTTTTATCATGCAAAAATTGCCTTGTATCATTTCCTACGTACGCCAATCAACTCCAATATGATGCATAAAAGATATCGAAACTACTCAAGTATGAACAAACAGATATTATTTACGCAAGTGCGGAAAAAGAGACAAACAAGCATGGGATGCTTCAAAAAGAACTTCAACTCTAAGCGATGCATACTACTTGACACACCTTGGAGCTCAATTTGTTCAACAAAGTTCACATATATGCATGCAACATGGATTCAACACATAATCAAATTCGACAGGGTGCACGACTCTTGCCATTATTATGGAAAATTGAGCATAATCTAAGTATCTAGCACTTGAATCACTAATTACAAGGGAAAATTGCACAAAAAATTTTAAAATTTTCTATGCAATACCGAGAACGAAATAAACTTAAAGCATAAACCATCCCCCCCAACTTGAAATATGCAGTGTCCTCAATGCAAAAAGACAAAAAAGTAAGGAGAGGGATAAAACAAAAGTACCAACGGGGTGGAATGTCAACCACCCTATACCTCGACCAAGTTGGAGGATTTTGCGTCATTGCCTCTGTTCGTCCTTAGCAAAGCTTCCAAAGTTCATTCCTGCAAAAGGCTTAAGAACAAACCTCCTACTTGGAGACAAAAGACATTAGTACCGCCGGCTCGTGGTAGCCCGGCAACAAAAATTATTATTAACAAGTATTGAAATCACCGAATCATCACGTGATTAGACGGGTACTACTTTTCTCCCCGTGTCTCGCTTAAGGCGCCGTAGAGCAAGTCATACAACATCTTAAGTTTGAAACGGGTGGCTATACCAGACCATCAAAAGAGAAAAAGGAGAGAGAGAGAGAGAGAGAGAATTTATGTACGTTCAGCCAAACGCGGGCTCCGAATATTTATCATGCCAACGAGAGCTAACAAAATTAACATAGCACTCCACTCCAAAATCTTGGTCAAAAATTGAATCCGGCCATACCACAAAATAAGATACTTTGAGCAACACATTTGCCGAATCCATTTTAGATATTTAAGTTCTACCAAGTGAGCATTCCAAACTAGATTGATTTTCAGATTGTTGACAAAATCCACAAGATAAAGATATGATAAACTAAATTAAAATCATCAACACCAAGAAAATTGACCCGTTCAACTTCAACAAAATCGTTCAATGGTGGAGACCTAATAGGAGTATGTGCAACATCTACAGGATTCTCCAGAGTAGGAGACCGACTCTTTGTCTCATATACCCTGTCTTGCTCTTCTAACAAGGAGTACAAGTAATCCACTTCTGCGTCCATCTCTTCAACAGTGAGAAGTTTCTCCCCCAGATCGAAACATAGAGGGGAATCCGCAGGGGGGAGACATTGGATGTCAAGCTCATCATTAAGCACATCACTCCATTCGGACTCCGATGAGCTATCAAAATCTAAACTAACTTCATCAATAAAGTTATGTGGCTCAATTTCCTCTTCCATGGCATGAGAGTTGAGACCTTGAAAATGTTTAACATAAACCCGAGACCTTAAAATTTCAGCCAATTGATCAAAAAAATCTAAAGCTTCAGCGGGTTCTTTGTCCAAAAATTCCCCATTGCACATCATGTCCAAGAATTGTTGACTCTTTTGAGAAAGTCCTTTATAAAAATAGCCCACTATTTTGAAAATGTCATAACCATGATGCGGGACCGCTTTGAACAAGTCCTGATATCTTCCCCAACATACATAAAATGACTCATTCTCTCTTTCGGTAAAAGTTTGAATTTGTTGCTGGAGAGCCCTTGTATAATATATGGGAAGGAACATTTTGTAAACTTCTTTTTGCAAATCATCCCAAGTCCGCATGGATTGAGGATTCAAGGAATCGACCCAAGTTAGGGCACTATCCCTTAAAGAGAGAGCAAAAAAATTCATCCGCGCGGTCTCTGACATCACAAGGGTACCAATTTTGGCCTCGAAAGCCCTAACATGAGAGAGAGGGTTTTCGTGATCCATGCCATAGAAGTGGGGTAGCCAATTGGAAATGCTCATTTGAATCCTAAAAACATTGGCGTCATGAGTGGCTATGCTAGGAGGTGTAAACGTGTGTGCTAGATAACATAACTCTTGCATAGTCCTGGATTCTATCTCCTCATGTGCTGAAAACATTCTATTTTAAAGCTAAAAACATGAAGTAAAAATAAAAGATGGAATACTTACAGTGCGGTGTAAAGCAAATACCTCCAAATTAGCTACCAATTGATTCCCCGGCAACGGCGCCAAAAATGCTTGCTCGACCAAAGTGTGTCATAGTAAAGAGTGCCCCAAGTGTAGGGCTAGGTCGGTTGTAGCATAATAAACTCGGAAGTCCGAGGTCGAATCCACAGGGAGCCAATGGAGCTAGGCCGGAGGTTTGATTTACGAAGGGTTTTTAGCGTTAGGACCGCCAACCTAGTTCGGCGTTGAGACGGCCAACTACAGGATTTAATTAACTGGCTACTTAACCTATCTACGGCTTTTTAACTGGAGATTTAACTAAAAGCTAGGTTTAGGGATAATCAACACCCATAACACAAGGATAAGCTCGATTCTTCTCTTTTTAACAAAAGTGTTAAACATGTCTAGGGGTCTTTTTGAGACATTTAAACAAACACATGGAGGGACATAGCTCCAAGCATCAAATGTGGCAAGTAGTCTAACCCTTGCCTACATTTGATCAAGAAGATTAACACCTCTAAGTTTTGATACATAAAATTAACCCTAACACATGCTTAAGCTAGAAAAACGAAAATTACAAGAGAAAAACAAGTAACACCCTTGGTTACGGGATGCTAACCATCCCACAACCTAGCCTTACTACACTACTCACACATATCGAAAGAAGACATGAAATGAGCAAGAGTAAAGATAAGGAAAATGCTAAACATTGATAAAATTCGAAATAAACATAAGATCCACGAAGAGAACGAGATTCCTTACAACTTTAATAAAGACCAAAAGCTTCGAAAGTAAATGGATCGTACCTAAAAACCCACTCAAAGCATAAATGAAGAGAGAGGTGAGAGCTCCATTAATGGAGGTAGAGAGAGAAAGTGCAAAAGATGAAGATTGCCCTAAAATCGGGCTAAGGGTGGTATATATACCCCCTTTACAAAAAAAACTACAAAAATGCCACTGAAATGTCCGCGCAGGAGTGAGGGATCGATCCCTAAACATTGGGGGATCGATCCCTGTGCTTTCTGGATGCTGCAAGAGCTGAAGGGGGGGGGGGGGATCGATCCCTAGTGACAGGGGGATCGATCCCTGGCTGGCTGGATTCTGCAGGCATTTTCTCAACTTCGCGGGGTCGCTCCGGACACTCCCGAACTCGGTTTTGGGTGTTCTTCGAACCGTTGGAAAGCTTGTTGAGTCTACTTTCTAACCCATGCGGTTTGGATCAAAAGTAATTTTTACATCAAAAGTTATGCCAATTCTACCCTCAGCTGGTCGGAAAATGAGTTGCTTTGGGTAACATCCTTGCATCTCCCTCACTTCCCTTGATCCTTGGACATCCCGAGTATGCTTCAAAGCTTCTTTTCATGACTTTTGGGACTCGGTCGCGGAGCGCCACGTGGTTTTGGGTACTTGGACACACTTAGGGCTATCCATGGCCTCCAAATTCGCCTTATTCACACGATTTACCTGAAAAAGCCAAAAACACACCTTTCGTGCAATATCGTTCAAATCAAGCAAGTTATGCACTTGTGTGTGACAAAAATGAGAGTGATAAGCCCTATTATTTACACTATTGAGGGCTTATCACTGTGACATAGTCTGATAAGAAGAATCAGATATACCCACCATATATCGCCTTGGTTGGAACCAAAATGAGGTCTATTAGTAAGAGACCAATTTCGGATAGTTCCCCCTATCTTGAGATTAACCTATCTTTGTTAGCCAGATGTGAGGACTCGTATAGCGACATGATGGCTTGCTATCTGAGAACTCAGGTTGGGCGTTAGGTAGCGACTAGACTAAGGTCTGTACGGTGTTTGGGAGTATGACGTCGCTTTTTGGAAAAGTAACTCCACCGTAGCATGTATTCATACTACATGTGCTTGGCAATCATTTATTTTAGAGGTGAGTGAATGGATCCTTGTTTCCTCATTGTGTGAGTCTAAGCAGTCATTTAGATAAGGTGACTGCATATATATTAAATGTGCTCTTTGATTTTTAACTATGTCATGTAGTAGAGACTTTGTGTTGCTACTCTAGCTTGACTACCTAAGACCACGAAATGTCAGGGTCCCAAGGAGCATGTTTGGGAAAGCAGCGAGGTTAAAATGAAGTGGTATGAGGGCGAAAAGAGGATCATTTAGTAGTACACCCTTGCAATATATTCACTGTCGACAACTCAGGTCGCTCTATTGGGACACGGATCGGGTATGAATATAGAGCGCATGATGTTGAGGGGGTCAAGCATGCTTTTTGGAAGGATTAAAGATCCTTGGTCTGGTGTAACTAAATGGATTCAGGGTACATGAGACACTCTTATGGGTTGATGTCTCTATGTTGGCTCTTAAAGAGTTTCTAGTGTAGAGCTCCCACTTGCAGGTGCTCCAGCGATCGCACGGTTCATTAGCGCGTATGAGTTTGCTTCTTAGTTGGGTAGTTGGAAGAGAGATTGATACAACTTGTCATGCCCATGCATGGACAAGTGGGAGATGTTGGAATTTGGGCCGGTCCGGAACCAAATCGGGTCGCCCATGTGGGCATGACCTGGTGACCCATTAATTAGAGAGTTCTATCTTGTCTTAGAGATAAGATATGAGAAGTTGAAGTAATTCTAATCTCTTAGGATTAGAAGACTTCTAAAGCATCTAGGATGCTCTCTCTCTCTATTTATTTCCTGCAGGATATTCATAAAGAGATACACAATAATATACATCAGAGGTATACAAAAAAGATATAGATTTCTGGGAAACTCTCTCTTCGATAGTTCTCTCTCTCTCTCTCTCTATCATTAAAGAGCAATCCGAGCTTTTGCACCGTGGAATTGAGGGTGATACTCGATCCTCGTAGTATCACTCCATCGCAGGAATTTGTCGCTATTTTGGTACATGATCGTGAGTTCGTAATCCATCCACACCAAGGTCCGATTCGGTTAAAGTTCGCAAGGTAACCCGAACCACCCGCTTCTGCACTATGGTTATATTTTTCTAACAAGTTCAAATAATAAATAATATCTAATACATAGTTACTTGATCGAAGTTTTCATGTTTAACTAAATTTATAGGATGAATCTCGCCGTAATAGAGGGAATTGAAGTTGGCGCGGCCCACCTCATAACACTGGCCGGACTCCCTTTTCCCAAATAAGACATGATGTACGTGTCTTGTACATTAGAATTTTCTATTCTTTGGGAATAAATGATGTCTAAATCTTTTTCATTTGACAATTATAGATAGCTACAAATGGAGAAAACCTTGATAAGATGAGCGTCTACTTGCAGACACGGAGACAAGAAAATCCTGAAGTTAAAGAGATAGTGGTATGTATTTAAGTTTTTTATTTTTTTGTATTCAGGTATTTATTGCGTACTTATTTACTTCCAATAAGCAGAGTATAATCAACAAGTAGAGTTATTGAGCGAACATGAAAGGACAATAGAGGCACGAGACCGGATCTTCCGTTCCATTGTGGGAAAAGATAATCATGGCTATTGTAGGACCTACGGAGGGGGTGTTCCCCATTTGTCAGTGTATAAAAAGGATTCTGGGCCATCACAAACAATCAATCCATCATCAATGGCTGAAATAGAGCAACGAATTGAAGCTCGTCTCACCGAACGCTTCACTACACAGTTTGAACAACTACAATCTCTAATGTTTGGGTACATGGAGTCCAGGGGCTCAGAGGCTAGACAGGTTAACTAGATTATGTAGAATAATACACTTCGTAATTGCTACATTTTTCGGAATTAGGATGCATGCATATGCTTACGAATTTCTTGTTGATATTGCAGTTTCCGGATGCGGCAAGTGGACATCGAACCGTTAGAGAGTCTATCGGAGATGACACCCCATCGTTGGAGCGAGGTCATAGAACACCGACACTTTCTCCAGGACCTATTGAGCAGGTATCTTATACTCAAATAAGGGATTGTTTTTGTGTGTTTGTAAAATTATAAAATTAGGTAGTAAATGTTAGGATGCTACTTTGGCGGCTTGGTTAAGGGCCAAATTTCCAATTTCTTTACTATTGTGTATTACAAATTAGACAAAGTGATGATAAAAAAGACAACATAGGATTTGAGTTATTCAGCAGGTATTTGAAAACTTGAAAATTGGGCTTCATTTGTTTTAATAGAAAAAACTGAAGTAGTAGTAATGTTGGTAAACTGTGTTTAAATAATGGTAGGCTGGTTGAATAAAATGTTAAAACGCAGAAAAAATTGACTTTTGTGTTTTGTGAATTTAAACTAATTTGCCTATAGTAAACATATGATAGTGCAACTGATAGAACAAGGAAGACAAGATGTATAAAACTCTAAGAAAGAGTGAGAATCAACATTTCTCATGAAGTATAAGTGATAAGCCCGTAATAGTGTAAATATTCGGGCTTATCTCGCTCATTTTTGCCACGCTCACACGTATAACTCCTTGTTTTTGAATGATATTGCGCGAAAGGTGCGTTTTTGGTGATTACAGGTTTTCCTTGTGAATAAGGCTTGAGTAAAGCCACGTTTTGTTCCAACAATGTTCGGGGATCCGAGGACTCCAACCGGAGCGATTTCGGAGCTTGGGGACCATTGTGGAAGCCCCGGAACAAAGCCTGGCTTGAGCTACTGTGAAGGTCTGGCCAGCCCATAATGTCTACCGGTAGACTACAATGTCTACCGGTTCAATTTCAGACCAGAAAGGCCACCATTTTGCACCATTCTGCATCGACGAATGTCTACCGGTAGATGACAATGCCTACCGGTAGAAACCCTGTTAAAGCAGCACTCAACTTTTGCTACGTAGTCGTTCTACCGGTAGGTGATCAATGCCTACCGGTAGGTATTCCCCAGATTCTGCAGATTTCTATTTTCTTTTTCTTTTTCTTTTGTAACTAAAAATGGGTACTATATAAGTCCCCTTTGCACGTTTTTTAGGGTTATGTTTTATGTTTGGAAGCTAGCTCTTTCTCTCTCTACCTCCCTCTCCTCTCCAACTCTCAAGCTCTCATTAATGGAGCATTGATTGGTGGGTTTGGAAGTGGTTGGCCTTCATTAAAGTTGTAAGTAACCTTGGGATCCTTATTAATCAAGTGTTTATTTCCATTTCCAGTATGATTTCGTGTTCCTCTCTCCTTACCCTCGTTCATTTCACTTCTCTTTTCATTATGTGTGAGTAGTGTAGCAAGGTTAGGTTATGGGATGATTAACATCCCGTAACCAAGGGTATTTCTTGTTCTTCTCTCTTTAATCTTCATTTTCAAAGAGTAAACATGTTTTTAGGGTATTTTTATGTAGCAAAGCTTGGAGGTGTTAACCCCTTTGATCATATGTAGGCAAGGGTTTTGATTCCTTGCCACATGTGATGCTTAGGGCTATGTCTTTCCGAGCATTTGTCAAAATGTTTCCAAAACCCTAATCATGTTTACCAGTCTTGTTGAAAGAGAGGAACAAGGATGCTCTTGAGTTATGGGTGTTAGTTATCTCTAACCTAATCTTTAGTTAATCTCCAGTTAAAAAGCCGTAATTAGGTTAAGTAGCTATTTTCCCAAATCGCTCAGTTGGCCGTCTCAACGCCGAAATTGGTTGGCGGCCCTAACGCTAAAACTCTCGACACTTGGTAATCTCTGAAACAAAGTTATGGATGCGCTCCCTGTGGAATCGATCCCGGACTTCTGGGTATTATTATGCTTTCAACCGACCTAGCCCTACGCTTGGGGTATTCTTATTGCAACACACATTAAGGTCGCAAGCATTTTTGGCGCCGTTGCCGGAGAGCACTTTCTTTTATAGCTTATATTGGAGGTTCGCCGAACCACTGTAAGTATCGCTCTTAATTTTACTTTTGCATAGTTTATACTTAATCTTGTGGATATCTCTAACCTGAGCTTGTCTCTTACTTGAGGTGTAACGAAGCTAGCATAAGTATAAACTACCATTTTATTTATTGTTCTTACTTATCGAGGTGGCGGCATAGCCCCTCGTAGTTGTTGTGAGGAGGTGGTGGCCTAGCCCCTCTTGTCTGTTTTTATTTGCTCTGTTGACCTTTGTTTCTCGAGAAAGGATTTTAAGTGTATGCGTGGTGGTCATCGTGGAGCCTTTCGGAGTCCGAATTCTAAAAGGCTTCATCGATCTTTTTCTCCTCCTCGACCCAAAACTCCTCGTCGGGTTAGGGCAAGGACACCACCACCAGTAAGAACTCCTTTTTTTATAAGATCCCTGCCTCGAGAAATAATGGCTGGCAACGGTGGTGGAAATAACCCGGCTGCAGCCGAAAGGACTATGAGCGATTAATTGAATCCGGCCCGTACTACTCCGCGCCTTACCATAGTCCTTCCGGCCACGACCGAGGCAAACACTTTCACCATAAAAATGCATGACATTACCATGATGCCTTCATTCTACGGAAAGGACAAGGAATGCCCGTACACTCATATGCGGGCATTCGAGGAATTGGTTTCGATGATAGTGTCCACGCCTGCACAGTTGGAGTCCGCAAAGCTTAAACTCTTCCCGTTTTCTGTCAAAGATAAAGCCAAAATTTGGTTAAACAACATGAGACCCCAATCGTTGGCAAATTGGGCGGATTTGTCAAAGGCTTTTTACATGAAATTCTTTCCCCCTCATCTCACAAAGGAATTCATAAATCAAATTCAAACTTTCAAGCAAAAAGAGGGGGAATCATTTTACCAATATTGGGAGAGATATAAGGATTTGCTAAACTCCATCCCACACCATGGCTTTGTAAATTTTCAAAAGGTTGAGATTTTGTTAAAGGGATGCTTCCCAAGCACTCGACTTCTTATGGACAGCATGGTTGAAGGTGGAGTTATGGCTAAAACTCCCGATGCGGCGTGGGACTATTTTGAGGAGTTAGCGGAAAAAACCCAATCCTGGGATTGCTCGGAACCCTCCGAAAGGAACGTGCTCAATCCAGGTCTGAGCAATTCTGGGAAATTTCAATTAAATGAACAAAATGAGCTAGCCCACAAGGTCGCCCAGCTTTCCCGCCAAATTGAAACTTTACAACTCAACAAAGTTGCGGGGGTAGCCTCTGTGGGCAAGGCGGAGGATTTTTGTGTTATTTGTGAAGTTGCAGGTCATACTATGGGAGATTGCCAAATGCTCCCCACCGTTAAGGATATTCTTCAAGGAACCGGTCCATCGGAGGTCAATGCTGTTAATCAACGGTTTGACCCTTATTCTCCAACGTACAATGCGGTGTGGAGGTTACACCCTAATTTCCAGTGGAGCGACCCACAACCTCCCGGACCTCCACAAGTTCCACCACCTCAACAACACCAAGCATTCCGGCCTCCTCAATCTCAAGGAGCACCAAGGTTCTCTCAAAATCAACAACCTCCAGGGTTTGCACCACCGGGACCTCCTCATGGGCCGAATCAATTTCCACCTCAAAAGCGGTCATGGGAAGATATTATGTCATCGTTCATGCAAAGCCAAACGACTCTCAATGACCAAACCACTCAAATGCTCGGGGAAATCAAGAATCAAATGGCAAAGTTGAACAACGCAGTGGGGATGCTTCAACAAGAGAAAGGGAAACTTCCGACTCAACCCCAGGTGAATCTGCAAGGACAACATTATGTGGCGAGCTCTTCGGTGCCTAGTCCCGAGCAAGCCAAGTCTATTATAACATTGCGGAGTGGGAAGGAAGTTGATACGGCCGTTGCTCCAAAGCCCATCAAGCCACGGGTTACACCAATTATCGTGCAAGCCCCGGATCACACTATGGACTCACCAACCTCGGAGCAATCTCCCGTTGGTGAGCAACCGGCAAGGTCTCCAGAGGAAGAACCGAATGTCACCGTCTCCCCAATTCCGGCTCCTTTTCCCCAAAGATTAATGCGGCCGGCTCATGCCAACACCAATGCCGAAATTTATGAACTTTTCAAGCAAGTGAGAATCAATATTCCGTTGGTGGATGCGGTCAAGCAAATTCCTACGTATGCCAAGTTTCTCAAAGACTTATGCACTCAAAAGCGTAAGTTGAATGTTCAAAAGAAGGTTTTCTTGACGGAGCAAGTGAGCTCTATTATTCAAACCAATGTGGTTCCTAAGTACAAAGACCCGGGTTGTCCAACCATCTCAATCACCATTGGCAACAAGAAGATTGAGAAGGCTCTTCTAGATTTGGGGGCTAGTGTGAACTTGCTTCCGTACTCTATTTATGAACAACTTGGCTTGGGAGAGATGCGGCCAACACCGGTGACTTTGCAATTGGCCGATAGAAGCATTAGAGTTCCACGTGGAATGGTGGAGGATGTACTTGTACAAGTTGACAATTTTATCTATCCAGTGGACTTCGTTGTTTTGGATACTTGCCCGGTTCCCTCCTCTCAAGCGGCAACATCAACTCCGGTCATTCTTGGGCATCCATTCCTAGCCACGGCCGATGCCGTTATCCATTGCCGAAGAGGTTTGCTCAACCTCACTTTTGGCAACATGAAGATGGAGGTGAATGTGTTCAATATTGGACGTCAAATGGGGGACGATGAGTGCATCCATGAAGTCAACCTTATCGATTCGTTAGTCCAAGAGCATGTGGACAATGTGTTGTGCAAGGACCCGTTGGAGGTGTGCCTTACCACCGAAGAAGCGACATTTCTAGAGTCACCGGAGGTGGAGTATTTGTGTTCTTTGCTTGATATGGCCGATATTTGTGGGACGGACTTATGGTCTCCTAAATTTGAAGAGTTGCCTCCTCTTGAGTGCAAGACCCTTCCCTCGAATATCCAACCACCAAAACTCGAGTTGAAGATCCTCCCGGACACATTGAAATATGCTTTCTTAGGTGAAAATAAAACCTATCCGGTGGTGATCTCTTCCTCTTTCGACGGCTTGCAAGAATCTCAACTCCTTGAACTTTTGAAGCGGCATACTAAAGCCATTGGTTGGACTATCGCGGATATCAAAGGCATCGACGCTTCAATTTGTTCCCACCACATTGCCCTCGAGGACAATGTCAAACCCTCTCGCCAACCACAACGCCGTTTGAATCCCATAATGAAAGACGTGGTGAAAGCAGAGGTTTTGAAGCTCTTAGATGTGGGAATTATCTATCCGATCGCCGACAGCAAATGGGTCAGTCCTATCCAAGTAGTTCCCAAGAAATCCGGTGTCACCGTGGTGCCCAATGCCAACAACGAGTTAGTCCCTACCCGTGTCACAACCGGATGGCGCGTATGTATTGACTACCGGAAACTCAATCCTAGCACTTGAAAGGATCACTTTCCTCTCCCTTTCATTGATCAGATCTTGGAACGGGTGGCGGGACACGCCTATTATTGCTTCTTGGACGGATATTCAGGATATAATCAGATTGAAGTCGCCTTGGCCGATCAAGAGAAAACGACGTTCACTTGTCCGTTTGGAAAGTTCGCCTATCGTCGCATGCCATTCGGCTTGTGCAATGCACCCGGAACCTTCTCACGGTGTATGATGGAAATCTTTAGCGACACGATTGAGAAGATCGTCGAGGTTTTTATGGATGATTTCTCGGTGTTTGGCGACTCATTTGAAGCTTGCTTGGAAAATTTGGAGAAGGTGTTGGCGCGGTGTGAAGAGAAAAATTTGTACTCAATTGGGAGAAATGTCACTTTATGGTGACTCAAGGTATCGTTTTGGGCCACATTGTATCGAAAAGAGGAATTGAAGTTGACAAGGCCAAGATCGATCTTATTGCCACCCTCCCGACCCCAAAATGTGTCAAGGATATCCGCTCCTTCCTCGGACATGCCGGTTTTTACTAGCGATTTATCAAAGACTTCAGTGCGATATCCCAGCCATTGTGCCACCTTCTTTCCAAAGATACCCCGTTCGAATGGACACCAGCTTGCGAAGAAGCGTTCAAGAAATTGAAGTCCAGCCTCATCTCTCCTCCCATTGTGCAAACACCGGATTGGAGTTTGCCATTTGAGCTAATGTGTGATGCTAGTGACTACGCGGTTGGGGTGGTTCTCGGGCAAAGGAAAGACAAGAACCCGTATGTCATCTATTATGCAAGCAAGACCTTGAATGAAGCTCAAATGAACTATTCAACCACGGAAAAAGAGTTGCTTGCAGTCGTCTTTGCCTTAGACAAATTCCGGTCGTATTTGGTGGGATCCCCCATTGTTGTCTACACTGATCATGCTGCTCTAAAATACCTCTTCACGAAGCAAGATGCGAAAGTGCGGTTAATCTGGTGGATTTTATTGCTTCAGGAGTTCAATATCACAATCAAGGACAAGAAAGGGCTGGAGAATGTCGTAGCGGACCACTTGTCCCGTCTTGAGTTCGGGGATTCTTCTTCAAAGCTTCCGATTGTCGATACATTTCCGGATGAACAGCTTTTCGCCGTATTGAGTTGCCCGTGGTATGCCGACATCGTCAATTATCTTGTCACCGGGCGAATTCCGGACTACTGGACCCCACAAGACCGTCGGCTCTTTCTTAGTGAGGTGAAAAGATTTTTCTTTGATGATCCTTATCTATTTAAATATTGCTCGGATCAAATCATTAGACGGTGTGTGCCCGACGAAGATCACCAGGGGATTCTCTCATTTTGTCATACCGAGGCTTGCGGCGGTCATTTCTCTCATAAGAAGACCACTGCCAAAATTCTTCAATGCGGATTCTATTGGCCGAACCTTCACAAGGATGCCTATGCATTTTGTCACGCATGTGAGCAATGTCAAAAACTAGGTGCGGTGACTCGGAGGAATATGATGCCCCTCACCAATATCCTAGTGGTGGAAGTGTTCGATTGTTGGGGAATTGACTTTATGGGCCCATTTCCAAATTCCGGCGGCTTTCTGTATATTCTCTTGGCGGTGGACTATGTGTCCAAGTGGGTTGAAGCCGTTGCCACTCGCACCAATGATTCCAAAGTGGTTGTAGACTTTCGCAAGGAGCACATCTTATCGCGGTTTGGGATGCCCCGAGCCATCATAAGCGACCAAGGCACCCATTTTTGCAACCGCTCTTTCGAAGCCCTCATGAGGAAGTACGGGATTACTCACAAGGTCTCCACCGCCTATCATCCGCAGACCAACGGCCAAGCCGAGCTCGCCAACTGTGAGGTAAAGTATATCTTAGAAAAAACAGTCAATCCAAACCGGAAAGATTGGTCACAACGTTTGACCGATGCTTTGTGTGCATACCGGACCGCGTATAAGACTGTATTGGGCGCTTCGCCCTATCGGCTTGTCTAATGTAAGGCGTGTCACCTTCCGGTTGAGTTGGAACACAAGGCATATTGGGCTATTAAATCTTTGAACTATCGGTTGCCCGATGCCGGTGCTCACCGTAAACTCCAACTTAACGAGCTTGAGGAAATCAGACGGGATGCATACGATAACACAAACATCTATAAATCCAAGGTTAAAGCTTTTCATGATAAGAACATCCAACGAAATTTTTTTGAGGAAGGTCAAAAGGTGTTGTTATATAACTCTAAACTCCATGTTTTCCCGGGAAAGTTGAGGTCGCGTTGGGAGGGCCCCCATGTTGTGCATAAAGTTTTTCCGCACGGGGCGATTGAAATTTTGGACCCCGCAAGTGGTTATATTTCCAAGGTCAATGGTCAACGTCTAAAACCATTTTTAGAAAACTTTGCGGTGGAGGATACGGTTGAAGAGTTTGTGGATCCAATTTACATGGATGATCCATTGGTTTGAAAGTTCTAAAAATGTTTCCACGGGGAGCTTTTGCGTACTTCTGGACTTAATTGTTTGGAAGGCCCGGCCTCTTCGGGGGTACCCATCATTGACTTGGGTTATAGCTTCGCACGCCGCTATTCAAATAAGTTTGTGTACCCAGCTCCGGTTCGTAAGGGCAAATCTTTTGTGGTCCGGTATAGCCACCTGTGTTTCGCCTAAAGTGTTGTCTCTTTCGTTTTGCGACACCTTAAGCGAAACATGGGGAGAAAAGTAGTACCCGTTTAATCACGTGACGATTCGGTGGTTTAAATACTTGTACATAATGATTTTTGTGCCAGGCTATCACGAGCCGGCGGTACTAATGTCTTCTGTCTCCCGGTACGTGGTTGGTTCTTAAGCCTGTTGCAGGAATGAGCTTTGGAAGCTTTGCTAAGGACGGACGGTGACAATGACGCAAAATCCTCCAACTTGGTTGAGGTATTGGGTGGTTGACATTCCACCCCGTCGGTACATTTTTTGTCTCCCTCTCCTTATTTTACGTCTTTGTGCATCGCGGGCGCTGCTCATTTCAAGTTGGGGGGGGGGGAGTTTATGTTTATACTTTATGTTTTCATTTTTGCATAGAAATTTAAAATTTTTGCAATATCTTCCCATGTATGGAGTTACTTAGCATATGCTCATTCTGTG
This sequence comes from Rhododendron griersonianum, assembly GCA_018127125.1. Taxonomy (NCBI): domain Eukaryota; kingdom Viridiplantae; phylum Streptophyta; class Magnoliopsida; order Ericales; family Ericaceae; genus Rhododendron; species Rhododendron griersonianum. Next base: position 24,185,139 of record CM030796.1, on the reverse strand, counting down.
TTCATAAGTAGCAAGGGTTCGGTGTGTATGCACCATTTGAAATTTGTGCAACTCATCCCGTCAGCATATACATGAACTGTGTGTATCAGATCTCTAAAGTGCATTTGAGTCGGTTGAGCATGTAGAGTGGATTCATTTTGCTGTATCCCATGTTTTCTTTGCTTATCGTACCCGTAGTTTAGGCCTTATCTTATCTTGTACATACTTTGGTAGTTTTGATTCCGGTCATGCATTGCAAATGAGGCTAAGGTTTGCTTGAAAAATGATACAAGGCATCGTTTTTGTGATTAAACCACATATTATCACCCTTGATCCTTGTTTGAGCTGTGTCCGAACCCAATTCCTTTGTTAAACTTAGGATACCGGTTGTTTGGAGGATGTTTGGGGCTGTGATTTTATGTTTTGAGCTTAACTGGTGTGGGATTTGGAAGTTGGGAATTGCTTTGGGCCAATCTGCAGATTTTAGAATTTTGGAATGTCTACCGGTAGGGAGGACGAGCCTACTGGTACAATTGAGATCAGAGAAGCCATCAGTTGGCCAAGTCGGAATGTCTACCGGTAGGTGATCAATGTCTACCGGTAGGTCGCGCCAGTCCGAGAACAGTATAAAAGGGGCCGTCGGTTCTTTTTCTCATTCTATTCCTAGAGAAATTGATCTCTTTCTCTCTCTAACCCCTCCAAAACCCACGGAACCCTAATTTCTCCTTCTCCACTGCCGAATCCTACCCAAGCTCCACCAAATCTTTGGAATCCTCATCAATCCTTCATAAATTCCAAACCCCTTCCTCAATTTCAAGGTTTTTGGTTCTCCATCTCTTCACCACACAACCCCAGGTAACTCTCCCTCTCTCTACTCGAAATTACCCATAAATTTCTCACTCCAGGCCCCATCTTTTCATCTCCCTTCATCTCTAAACTTCCATAACCACTCCCAAACTCAAATTCCCAAACCCTAGGTCCAAAAATTTCTGCTTATCGTTCGCCATGTCTAATGTTATGCACTCTTATGATCGTTCCAAGGCTGAAGGGAACAGAAAAAGGGTTGATATGTCCACAAGGAAGAGGGGTGAGGGCTCCTCCAATGAACAGAACGAGGAGCAGAGGAAGAAGAGGAAGGAAGAGGGAGAAAGAAAGAAACACATGGACTGGGTAGCCACACTCAAGGGGTGAAAGGTGATTTGCGAGCGACAGGTCTACGAGCACAGTTTGGCCGAGAATGGGTACATCGGAATCATTCGGGAGAAAGGTATGCAGCATTTCTTCAAAGAAGTTAAGGGGTATGTTAAAAATTGGGTCGTAGATTTCTTTTCACGTATGAAATACGATATTGCAAATGCTAAGATTGAGACTACTGTTGGTGGTGTTGACATAGTAGTAACCCCCGATGTTATTGCCGAATACCTGGACTACGAAAGGCCGGAGGAGTAAACCATCACCTATCCTCGGCCTGGTGAGGAGGAGGTGGACATGGATGTGGTCTACGCTGAAGTTTTTGAAAGGGGGGGGTGTATGGAGAAGCAGGGGGTGACTTAAAGGATGAATACCGGACCATGAATAAGGTCCTGCACTATAACCTGTTCCCCCGTGGTATGGAGAAGACACCATATGAGCAGGAGTTGGAGTTACTCTACGTGTTTATGAATGAAAATGAGACCATGGACTTTGCCAAGTGGATCTTTGATCAGCTTGTGCAAGTCAAACACGAATACAGAAAGGGGTTGAACTTCCCTTTTCCCGCCATGATTACCCAGCTTTGCCTTGACCATGGCCTCAGCCTCGACAATCAAAGGCTTGACCCTGGCTCGCCGGGCATCATCAATGCTACTTCGGAGAATAAGAGCAAGACGAACGTAACGAAGATGAGGGAAGCTCGTGCCCAAGCCCAAGCTCAAGCCCAAGCGCAAGGCCGAGGGGACCCTCAAGCTGGCACGTCCAGTGTGCCTTCCAGTTCTGCCCCGAAAAAGAAAGGGTCGACTCTGAAAAGGCTTTTGCGTCAACTTTTGTGCCGCACGACGGAAGTTCAGGAGGATCAAAAGAGGGCGGACCACAAGGCAAGTTTTTACTATGAGCAGATGGCAGAGCAATCGGGAAGGAGGTATGAGCCCCCAGCAGAGTTTGCAACGGACCGGGCTATTGGTGAGCACCGTAGCCCTGATTACCCGAAGGATGGGCTCGATGAGGATGAGATCCGTGAGGTGGAGCAGCTGTATGATCCGGGGATGTTTGAGCGTACTTTTGGCCCGGGAGCTCAGGGATAATTGGTGGTGGTAGTATGTGGTAGTGGTGGAGTTTGTAGTAATTCTAGTTTGTGTTTATCGAGTCGGTGGTTGAGTCATGTCTTAGCCTTTCGAGTCTGTTTTAATTTTCGTTCATTAGTCTTGTTTTTGTTGAACTGAATGCTTTTCAATTGGGGCGGTCGTATTTTGTGGTTCCGGTTGTGGGGTAGTCCACCGAGCTAGCATAGACCGGTAACCATTTTGCTTATCCTATTTTCTTTTGCTAACCCGAACTCATTAAAAGCCTCAAAGACCTTAGTGGATTTTAAGTACACCGGTGTTCTCTTTGCAATGCATTTTCGGAATCCTTTATTACTTTGGCTATGTCGTATCTTGTTTCCCAATAAATTGTGCAAAATTAGTTCTAATTCCTGTTAAGCGTTTCTTTGATTGCTAGCTTAACTGTTTGAGCTCCTGTTATCGCTTTAGCCTTTTGTATCCAAGCATGGGATATGTTTTGCTTCGTTCGAGGGAAGTTGTTGTTTTGGAGTGTTACCTTTGTGAGGGCTGGAATCGAGGCTCGTTTTGCTAAGCTTACTCACGTGTTTCACTTGCGTAGGATCTGATAGATAAGGTTCATGGCATGTTGTGAGATGAGTTGTGGCACTGTCACAGGAAATTATTTTTGAACCTTGCTACTTTGAATTTTCAAGCATATGTTTCGTACCTTTTGTTTTAGGGAAGATTCGGTAGTATTCTTTTTTTGTGTGCATCTTTTGCTAGGGACTAGCAAAGTCCAAGTAGGGGGGTGTGATAAGCCCGTAATAGTGTAAATATTCGGGCTTATCTCTCTCATTTTTGCCACGCTCACGCGCATAACTCCTTGTTTTTGGATGATATTGCGCGAAAGGTGCGTTTTTGGTGATTACAGGTTTTCCTTGTGAATAAGGCTTGAGTAAAGCCACGTTTTGCTCCAACAATGTTCGGGGATCCGAGGACTCCAACCAGAGCAATTTCGGAGCTTGGGGACCATTGTGGAAGCCCCGGAACAAAGCCTGGCTTGAGCTGCTGTGAAGGTCTGGCCAGCCCAGAATGTCTACCGGTAGACTACAATGTCTACCGGTTCAATTTCAGACCAGAAAGGCCACCATTTTGCACCATTCTGCATCGACGAATGTCTACCGGTAGATGACAATGCCTACCGATAGAAACCCTGTTAAAGCAGCACTCAACTTTTGCTACGTAGTCGTTCTACCAGTAAGTATTCCCCAGATTCTACAGATTTCTATTTTCTTTTTCTTTTTCTTTTGTAACTAAAAAGGGGTACTATATAAGTCCCCTTTGCACATTTTTTAGGGTTATGATTTATGTTTGGAAGCTAGCTCTTTCTCTCTCTACCTCCCTCTCCTCTCCAACTCTCAAGCTCTCATTAATGGAGCATTGATTGGTGGGTTTGGAAGTGGTTGGCCTTCATTAAAGTTGTAAGTAACCATGGGATCCTTATTAATCAAGTGTTTATTTCCATTTCCAGCATGATTTCGTGTTCCTCTCTCCTTACCCTCGTTCATTTCACTTCTCCTTTCATTATGTGTGAGTAGTGTAGCAAGGTTAGGTTATGGGATGATTAACATCCCGTAACCAAGGGTATTTCTTGTTCTTCTCTCTTTAATTTTCATTTTCAAAGAGTAAACATGTTTTTAGGGTATTTTTATGTAGCAAAGCTTGGAGGTGTTAACCCCTTTGATCATATGTAGGCAAGGATTTTGATTCCTTGCCACATGTAATGCTTAGGGCTATGTCTTTCCGAGCGTTTGTCAAAATGTTTCCAAAACCCTAATCATGTTTACCAGTCTCGTTGAAAGAGGGGAACAAGAATGCTCTTGAGTTATGGGTGTTAGTTATCTCTAACCTAATCTTTAGTTAATCTCCAGTTAAAAAGCCGTAGTTAGGTTAAGTAGCTATTTTCCCAAATCGCTCAGTTGGCCGTCTCAACGCCGAAATTGGTTGGCGGCCATAACGCTAAAACTCTCGACACTCGGTAATCTCTAAAACAAAGTTATGGATGCGCTCCCTGTGGAATCGATCCTGGACTTCTGGTATTATTATGCTTTCAACCGACCTAGCCCTATGCTTGGGGTATTCTTATTGCAACACACATTAAGGTCGCAAGCAATAAGTGAGGGAGCTACTAATGTGCATGGTGAATATGGAGTGGTTGCTGGAGAGTACCATGTGAAATCCTTGTTAACTTTCATGCTTTATAATGCTTCTACATATTATAAATTGGTGGTTGGAGTCTGATTGAAATTTAAATTCTTTCTAGTATGGACGAGAACTATACTTGCAAACGTCTCGTATTCCAAAATGCGATGTGGGTGAAGGGCTCTTTATTACTTCGGATCCTGACATACAAATAGACGGAGAACGACTGGGTGAAGGCTATTGTAAAGTATATGTTGGTAAAGCAGTAATGCCCCATGTTCTTTTGGGAAGACCTCGTCCAGGTGTAGAAACGGTTGGAGATGCTCTTGGTCGTTATGTTGCATGGAATCTCTGTGATGTATGTCGCAACTCTGATTCTATTGTTTCGTTTAATTATTGCTTCTATAAGTTGATTTTAATTTTTTTTTACTGTTTACTTTTCAGGTGATTGATAAAGAGATGGATGATTATTGAGCATGTTCTTTACAATTTGTAGTCCTTCTCTTAGAGACCTTGTTTTGTTTTTCATTCTCTCCACGTGTTTTATTAATTTTGTCCTTATGGTTGAAAGAGATGGATGATGGATTGTGTTGCTATTAAGGATTTTGAGAATTATGGTTTTATCAAGTTGGTTTTGAATATGGACGAATGGATGAATTCGATACAAGAAGATGTTGGATTGTGTTGCTATTAGGAATTGAGAATTATGATTTTTTCCATCTTGGTTTTGAATATGGATGAGTGGATATTTCAATACAAAAATCAAGATGTTTAGTTTTATAATACATGAGCTTGAATGAATGGTTGATTTTAGAGCTAGAGAAGCTCGTTCATATTGTGGATTAAATTTGGTTTTAAAAAAAAAAGAACATTCTGCAACGGGAATTGCTATGGTAGCGAAAACTACCCAAAAAATTGCGACGGGTAATATTATATTTGCCACAGTATGCAGTACCGTGGCATCAGAATATGATTTTTCCTATTTATTTGCGTCGGGTAAATTACCGTTGCAAAAGATGAATTTCCCGTTGCCAATACTTCGTGACGGGACTACCGACGCAAAAAACCATTTGCCACCCCCTTACTGCCACCGTCCAATCCCGCCGGCGCCGCTGGCCCGTTGCAAAAGCCTTTTTGCGACGGTATTTGTCCATTTGCGACGGTAATTTCCCGTCGCAAAAACTGTTATTTCTTGTAGTGACTATTGTTGGATGCTAAGTTACATATTCATTAAGCCGTTTCCTTCGTCGTGACTCTTTTTTAATAGATAGATTTAATGACAAAAAAAATTTAGTTTACAATATCCTTTTAAGAATATAAAATTTTAATATAGGATCATTTGAGATTAAAAACACAAACCATGTAGAGTAGTTCAATCAATCATCTTGTACAACTAGAATTGGAAGATCGCGACATCGTTCTTCGCCATAGAGAAGCATTGATCTTTTTTTCTTGGTTACGAGAATTCTCTCTCTCTCTCTCTCAGTTTAGGATAATGCTTCGGTGTCTCCCTCTGTTTTGGAGACACCGTAAGAAATGGCATGACTAAAACCACTGGAAGCATAACTAAAACCACTAGAAGTATAACCAAAACCAATTAATGTGTAACCGAAGGTATAACATAACAAACTTGTCACCTAAAGAACCGGTAAAAAAAAAAAAATCCTTCTTACTCTCACTCCAACCCCAGTCCTTTAACCAGGGTTAAGAATATTATTCTCTACATCTCACATTCTCAAATTTTATTCTCTACATCTCATTATCTCCATCATCTCCATCTGCATCTCATCTCCATCTCCCACGTTCATCTCTCCCATTTAACCACATTCATCTTCATCTCCCACCAACATTTCATCTCCATTTCCCACTCTTCTCTTCTCTTCTCTTCTCTCACTACCCTCTTCTCTTCCGCCCTCCCTGTGGACGTCGGCGCCACCCCCACCAGCAACACCAACGGCGTCCGGGCCGCCATCCGACGATCCGGATTTGATCCAGATCCGCAACCCAGGTTCGACGAGAAGAACAAGGCTGACATCTCGCCCACCTCAACCCATTTTTTGAGTTTGGGTAAAAATTGATTCCCTGTTTTTAAGAAATAATTTTTTTTACTGTCCATTATCCGTTGAAATCTGATATTTTGTGTTAGATCTTGTATTTTTTGAAATATAATTTTTTTTACTGCCCATTATTCGTTGAAATCTGATTTTTTTGATAATGTTTTAGTTACTCATCATTGAATGAAGGATTTGGGGATACTTGGCCAAAAATCAGGTCAATAATAGTTCCAGTACACTTGATGTGGGTCTTTTACACTTGGATACACTAGTAAAATTGCACCTGCCTCAAAAGTGAAAATTCTTCAAATCAAGATTGCGAATGACATCGTAATGTTTGCAACTGCCATTTCTATGACTTAGAGAATGGTAATCCGAGGGCTTGTCCCTATAGAAATTTTTATTTTTTTTGGGAAAACTTTGTTATCCAAAGATATGTGCCTATTCCTGAACAAAGATTTCTAACATAGCATCTAAGTATGTTTTTTAGGTAGCAAGTTGATGTATGTGTATTGTGATTGGGTTGTGTGGCTCAGAATGTTTTAGATTATGTATAAGTATTGTATGTACATGCATTGTGCAAGTGTGGGTAAAAGAGAAAAAAGAGAGCAGAGGACAGTGAGTGTTCGAAGCCCCCCTAGGGGGGTTTTCCCCACCACTGAAATGTGAGAAGAAGAGAGGTGAGTTGAGAGTTGTATTTTGGAAGCGTTGTGTTGTGTTTGAGCTAGATAAAATTGTGAGTTTGATTGTGGCATTAGTTCTCTCTTAATTTCCCATCAGTTAGCACCCTTATTTTTTTCTCTGTTAGTTGTTTGATTTGTGATGGAGTCATTGTTTTAAAGTGGAGTTCAACTGGTATACCCATTAGCTAACCAATACTAAGCCTTTATACTAAACTCCATTTGCTTCACCGTCACTTTGATCCCAGTTTTTTTTCCGTTGACTATTTCTCGAAGTTTAGCTTTCTTCGCTTGTGGATTATATTAGACAACAATTACATACTGTGATTTTATCTTGGATGTATTTGCTCTTTTAATTTTTCTAGTAGCAAAATGTACAAGGGCCCATTGTAGGATTTTGCTTCAGTCTGCTTAAAGTCTTGAGCTGGCTTTGTTTGTTGTTTGTTTACAACCGCTACTAAGTACTTTGTCATTCAATTCTTGCAGTTTCTAGTTGGCCACTGGATACATAGCAGAAGAAACTTTTCTAGTTAGTGAACTGAACACTGTAAAATCACTTGTTGCCTTATTAATTAGACAATGTGGTTTTCAGGCTATGACTATAACTTAAATTCTTACTTGTGATGTAAAGGCAAGTTAAATTTATATGTGCTTGCATGGTTTATGTTCTCATAGCAATTCTTCCTTCAATTACTTTGGTTCAAGATGTTGCTAGTGGCATCCCAAGTCAAGCTTCTCCCCAAGCAAATCAAGGAGCATCTTTTGCAAGTCATGAAATAGAAGATTTTTTAGGTAACAACCTCTCTCTCTCTCTCTCTCTCTCTCTCTCTCTCTCTCTCTCTCTGTGTATATATGGATTGCATAGAGATTTCAGATGTTATAAGAGATTTCATGTACTTGAAGGTTTATTTAGTCATGTACTTGAAGGTTTCAGCTGTTGGATTGCATAGAGATTTCAGCTGTTGGCGTTCTTGATGAAATGCCATGTGTCCTTTAAATGTTAGTGAGAATGCCACGTAGCTGCAGTTTTTAATTATTCCTTAATTTGCTTCTTGAGCCACTCTTCTTCATTTATTATTCTATAGCCAATGTTATTCCCCTCCTCCAGACATCTATGTACCCTTTCTTCTAAGCTCACATTCTTTCTCCATGGATAGTAAGTATACATTTATGAGCTGTGGTACAGAGTTTAGCTGGCTATATATAAATGCTCACATTCTTCTAGATTGCCTGTCACTTTTTCTCCATTTCTTGGCAGTTATATATCCCAATACGGTTCACTTTCTTCATCAAAGGCTCATTATATATTAGATGTCTGTGAAGACGATGTGGTTACTTCTTTTCTTTTGTTATGCTCCCTCAATGTTCTGGTAATGCGTGTGTTGGATATTAATTGCTTAGTTTGGTTGATGGTTCTAAGGTGTTTGATTGTGAACTGAAGTAATTTGGTTGATACTTGCAAGGACTTTTGGCAGTCATATCATTGTATCACTGGCATATGTGTCAACGACTATTGATTGGCGTAAGTTCATAATTATATAGCAAGCATATTGGCTTGCTACTGCGATTCTTGTCTACCCAGATTGTTAGGTTATTTGTAACTTGTTGATGTACATTGCCATGTTTTGGATTATAAAGGTTCATTGGAAAACAGAAGAAACTAACTAAGCCCGTGCCTTGCACAGGAAAAAACCTAGTCGTACCTTTCAGCTTGTGCACTTGAAAATCTTGGTTTTTTTTTGATTTGGTATCGTCCGTTCCACAATGACAGGCATTTTTCTTCTTGAAAATCTAGGTTATCTTAGAGGAACTTTCATTATGGGGAAATTATATTTTAGCTTCTATGTTCCTGTTTTTCTTAATTAGTTTGCTGCCAGGAAATGATTATACTCCACAATTTATTTTTAATTTAGAACCAAGAAAGAACTCCTAAGCTTTTGTAGTAAATCTCTTGCTGTATTGTAAGCGAGGTGGACTCTTGTATGCTTGAAGCTTTGAGTAGAATTGTGATAGATGAGAGTTTGCGCATCTTTTTGAAGCTTAGATTTTTATGATTAAGACTGGTATCTCTCTCTGTTTGGGTACTTGTGCAAAACTTTTTGATTACCAAGTGTTGACAGCGGGCAATGAACGCTATAGAAAGTTAAGACTTTTAATTGCATGGGCTAATAAGGCGTTCTCTGGAACGCTATCTATTACCTACTATAGTGTTTTTTGCATGCTATTAAAAGCGTTTTTGTTGTAGTGTCGAGACCCTTCTGGTGCTTGTCTAATAGTCTGCCTCTGAAACAGGCTGAGAAGAATGAACTTTGTGAAGAGAAAGTGGTGTTGAAGGAGGACAAAGAAAGGATAGAGCAGCAGCTGAAAGCACAAGGAAATGGTTACTGTTTCATCTTCATAAATTGGCCACGGTGGTTGTTGCTCCGAAAAGATGGAGAAGTAGGATAGTTGCTTACCTTAATGTCAAGTTTAGTAATTCATTTGGTTTTATGATTTTTGTGATAGCATTTGGTCACCTGTAATAAAATGGAGATGTAATTCATTTGGTCACCTATACTAGTTGAGAGTTTTTGTGATAGCATTTGGTTTAATGGTTTTTTTTGCGAATGGATAACTTGGCAACGGATTTTGGATATGAATGTGGCTTGTGAATGGTGATTTAGAATGAGAAATTTCCAACATGGGTTTGTGCGTAACCTGATGTTGTTCCAGTTGTTATTGTTGTATTGACAGAGACGCGAGACATCAGGCTAGAACAAAAAATAGGGGAGACTTTGCCGAAATTTTTCCAAAACTACCTTTGTGAACGAACACGACACGAGGACACGCAGACACAGGCACGACATGACAAGAATCCATATTATCAAAGTATAATCGTAAGCTGCCAAAGTAATGAAAATGCTTAATAGGATGATTTTTCTAACTTGCCACAGGCTCAGTTCTTGTGACCTTAACTTAAACTTAAATTTAATTTCAGAATTTTGTCTTTATTTGAAATTTTTCGCATTTTTTAGTTTTGCGTCAAAGTTTTGTAGGGTATTGATTCGTCTCGATAAGAAGAATCGGAAAAGTAATTTTTTTTTACTTTTACCCAAGTATTTTGAGAAATAACCACTTTTTAGCGCAAAAACTTACTTTTTTGGCGAAAAAGTGGTTATTTCTCAACATACTTGGGTAAAAGTAAAAAAAATTTACTTTTTCGATTTCTCTCGTCAGGACGAATCAATATCTCACAAAAGTTTGGCGTGAAACTGACAAATGCGAAAAAAATTCAAATAAGGACAAAATTCTGAAATTTAATTTAAGTCACAAGTATACAGTAGCAAAGGTGAAGTCTTATTTCGTGTGGTAGATCAAAAGAGAAAAAAAAAAAAAACAAAGGGGGCACGAAAGGGCCAGGAACGGAACCTGGTAGGTATTAAAGTCCTATATTTCACAACTCGGTGACCGCTTTATCTAATTTTTCAAAATCAGAACCGTCTATCTTTTGCGTAAGAGAGATTAGATCATTCCTGCCAAAAATGAAGTAAATTGCTTATCATTACAAACTTTATCGGACATAAGTTATCATTCTTATGTTGAATTTTTGTACTAGTCAAAGAGCTTCATAAACTGGAATAAACCGGATAGAGCCCAAAATTTCCAAAAATAATCGCAAAACACGTTTACATTTTAAAATTTTCCCCAATTTTTCCCACTTAACCACGGTTAAACATTTTCAAATAAATGCGAAAAAAGTTTGACGCGAAACTTACAAATGCGAAAAAAAATTCAAATAAAGACAAAATTCTGAAATTTAATTTAAGTTTTAAGGTTAAGGTCACAAGAACACAGTAGCTAAGGTGAAACCTTATTTCATGTGGTAGATCAAAAGAGATTTTAAAAAAAAAAAAAAGGTGGGGGAACGAAAGGGCCAAGATTCGAACCTGGCCCAACTCGCATTTAAGCAACTTACATAACCACTACACCAAGTCAATCATATGTTTTGGTATGAGAAGTTTTTAATATATTAGTTTTGATGATTTTTGGTAAGTTTCGGTGGGTGCATTCTCCGTGTACACAAAACGGCAACATTTTTTGCCTGAACTTCGCATTGGTTCAAATGCTCAATCTAAACCGATGAGATTCAACATATTGTTGATTTAATCATTGTCACCAAATTCAGTGATAATCAGATGTCGGCAACCACATAATCGGAACACATTTGGGGCATCCAGAAGTGTTAAAGTTTCGTACTGCACCAATCTTCGGCCGCCTCGGCTATTTTTTTCGAATCAGGACCGTCTATGTTTTACGTAACAAAGATTTGAATACTTCTGCCAAAAATGAATTAAATCTCTTATCAATACATACTTGATCAGATGTAAAATGTCATTCTAATAATGAATCTACGTCCCAATAAAATGGCATTCTAAACCCAGTAAACCTAAAAAATTACGAGAACAATTAAAATACCAAGCAAAACAAAATTGACAGCATCGATCGTCGTGATTGTGTTGCGATCGTATGAGTATTGTACATTATATAAAAGCACAATACCTTAGTTAGAAACAATAAAGTTCAACGTATAGATTTTAAAGGAAGTTGTTCAATATTTTTTTCTGATGACCGATCTAAACCGTTAAGATTGCACATCTTATCAATTCTATGTTTGTCACCAACTTCTATGATAATCGGATGTCGGCAACCACGTGATCGGAACACATTATATGCTTACGTAGGTATTAAGTCCTATAGTTCACACTCGATGACCGCTTTATCTAGTTCTTCAAAATCAGAACCGTCTATCTTGTGCGTAAGAGAGATTATATCATTCCTGCCAAAAATAAAGTAAATTGCTTATTGTTACAAGCTTTATCGGACATAAATTATCATTCTTATGTTGAATTTTTGTACAAATCAAAGAGCTTCATAAACCAGAATAAACCGGATGGAGTCCAAAATTTCCAAAAACATCCAAATAACCAATAACAACCAAATCAACAGCCTTGATTATTAAAATAAATGATTTACTGAGGTCCGTTACATTTTATTGTCGACATAATCGAAAAACGCATTTACATTTTAAAACTTTTCCCCAATTTTTTTCCCTAAACCACGGTTAGGCATTTTAAAATAAATTAATTAATTAGAAAAAAAGACAATCGGGAGACAGAAAGCGACAAGTGGGGACAAGTGTCGTACTGTTATGCTTTTAGTGGTTACGGTCATGTCTTTTAGTGGTTACTGTTATGTTAGTTTGTGGTTTTGTTATGCTTTATTCCTTTTATGGTTCTTGTTATGCCAGCCTTGGTTATTGGTTATGCTTTTCAATGGTTTCGTTATGCCCATGTTGGCATAACTCTTCAATTATGCCATTTAATGGTTTCATTACTCCATTTTCGGTTTATATTATACCAGTTTGAGAAATGTTATACTCATGTTATGCCTTTAAATTTTGGTGTTATGCCTTTTGGGTTTTTTGTTATGCCGTTTAATGGTTTTTGTTATACCCAACTTTTTGACCGGTTGAGGTTACCGGTTTGACCGGTCACTTTTGGTCAACCTTGTGGTGTGGCGAAATCTCGTCCGTCGGTTTGGTTATGCTCTTTAGTGGTTTTGTTATGCCCTGTTATGGTTTGATTATGCGTACAAGGGGTTTGGATTATGTTAATATTGGTTTTGTTATGCCAATATTACGTTGTCTCCAAAATGAGTGGAGACACCGAAGTCGTTGCCCTCAGTTTAATCGAACGGAGTTTATTCTTGTGCATTGGTGTTGATGGACTTTTTAGTGCTATTCTGGACAAATGAGTTTTTTGATTTGAGATCGATTACTGCGAATCATTATACTTTAGCTGCCAATTCTCACATTCTAAAAGAGAATTGGTATACGTAATTTGAGTTGTTGTCATGTAGTAGAGAAATTCTTCAGTGCCGAGCGGGCACCGGACAGGTGGTGCCGAGCACCATCTCGGCCGTCCAAACGTGTTTTGAACGGTCCAGATCTGTTTGGGTAATTTTTAAGTGTAAAATTACCAAAACACCCCCTCAAGCCCAAACAGATCTGGGCCATCCAAAACACGTTTGAACGGCTGAGATGCGTGCTCGGCACCATTTGTCCGGTGCCCGCTCGGCACTGAAGAATTTCTCCATGTAGTATGTCACGGAGAAAGGAGGACACTATAGTGCAGGGGTGCACTACAAGAGTGTAGTGAGTGATTGCACAATCTAAATTCTTTTAGTTTTAGTGATGGACAGTTAGGAAAACTATATGGGAAAATGACGGCTCATGACGTGTTCTGATAATTAATACTCCCTCCGTCCCATAATATTTGTCCGGTCCGCAAAACAAGGACGTAAAAATAATGCATTTCTTTCAATAAAAAATTCAAACTCTTTTCAAAAATTACAAGAACTCATCGATATCTAATAAATTGTTGAAAAAAATTTGAATTTTTCTTGCAAAAAACATATTATTTTTACGTCCTTGTTTTGCGGACCGGACAAATATTATGGGACGGAGGGAGTACCCGTCAAGGACATGCTGAGAATATTTGTTAATGCTGAAAATGTCTTTAACTGGTATTAATTATCAAAACACGTCATTGACCGTCATTTTCCCATATATCTAAGTATCTATAGATTCATTATCAACCCACCATGTTTGAGATAGGCCTATCAACGGACATCATTAGATCCCAATCCAACTTGAATCCGACTCAACACATTCAAAACACAAGCACAAAAAACGGATGGAAAAATGATGGTCAATGATGTGTTTTGATAATTAATACCTGCCAAGAACATTTTCAGCATTAACAAATGTTTTTAGCTTGTCATTGGCGGGTATTAATTATCAAAACACATCCTAGACCGTCATTTTCCCAAAACGGATCCAATAATCCATTACTTTGATCAGAAAATCAAATATCCAATTCTCAACGGATATATCCGGTAAGACCCGGTTACAAATCCCATTTGACGTCACACTAACTCAAATTTAACAAAAGCCTAGGTGCTATTTCGTTCAAACTCTCAAGCCCAGTTGGGCATCGAAGTTAAATTTCTAGTGTGGAGGTTTGGGCTCTGTTCCCTTGGGCCTTGGGACTTGACCCATATGGATAAGGCCTCGTCAACCAAGTCAACGCAGAGGAGTAGGCCCTTTCGGTCAAGGGGAGTCCTTGGATTTGGACTTAATTGGGGCCCAAAACCTTAATTGTGCTATTCTACAATGAACATAGGAAATAACCACACTTCCTCCTGGACTACTTGTGCTTTTTTAGCACCATAAATATTATATGTGTCACTGGAACCAGGGGGCTGTGCGCATTGTACGGAGCTCTAAAATGTGATCCAAAATGTTCACTTTGTGGACCTTGTTGCGTAGAATAGCCCTGTAACATATCAAGTCAGTAAGCAAATCCATGTTATTAATTCTTTGCATTAATGACAAATACAGTTTAAAAATAACCAGCAAGTTTATTTGATTCATTTAGTAAGCTACCGTTGCCCGATTGTTTTTTTAGAGTGGTAGTTCGTGACTAAATCTAAAGAGTGAAGGGTTCTGATTATGTTTTTAAGCTCGAGACAATATCCAAATCAATGGCACATCAGAAGGCCGGTTGTAGTAAATTTGTAGGAAATTTTTTTTACACTTTTTAAGAATAAATAGAACACAAAGGTGATTATGTAAGCGCTTGTTTTGGTAATATAAATAAATCGTTACGGTTAAAGGTTTTATAATATATTATGTATTCATAGCGATGCCCTTTATAAATTATAATAATTACTTCTTCTTTTTAAAGGGATATTATTAATTACTTTGAGATTCACAGTTTCTGAATTTAGTTGGTCTGAGTTATTCTCTTTAGAAAAGAAAACTAAAAGGCTGAGTATCAGATGCAAAGAGCACAGTACGATTTTACAAAAATCAAAGTTCAGCCTCCACTCTACATAAAAGAAATACTATAAATTACTAGAAAAGAAAAGACTCCATTGAGGAGATAAATCTTGGCTTTCAATTTTTTAAAAATAAAAAAAGAGAAAGTCTATTAACACCACGCAGTTTATATTCCATAAATACAAGTGTGGTGGGCTCTTGCTCTAAAAAAAATATGGATTTCATTGAATCAGATCAACCATGCATAACCCACTTGGGAAACCAACCAGTGGCAGTCTTCCCAATGTCCTCAAACAACCATAGATGGAGGATGACGAAAACCATTGTCCACTTGGAGAGAAACTTAATAATGGAATATGTGGAAATTAAAGGATTCTTCCATCACTACTACTACTACTGTTCATTCACATCACTCAGCTTTGATTCATGGATGTAGCATATGCTCTGTTGCATCACCACATATTTCTTGAATTAGAATCACCTAGTTAGTGCTTAAATTTAGCATGTAAAAATGGCAAGTGGAGGCAGGGGGGTTATAAATATTTATTTGACGGTCAAGGTTGTCCGGATCAGCTTACGTCCACATCAACTAATCCCCTCTCTAGTCCGATCAAATGCAGACTATCCACACAAAGACTAGGCAATTGACAAGATTTTTTTTTTTTGTGGTCTGACCCTAAAAATCGAACCCCTAGCCTAGCTAGGTCAATTGTGTCAAAAGAAAACCCACCAACTAACCAAACTAATCCTTGGAGCGAGGGGACTTTAAATTTTAAGGGGTCAAGTATCGAATATGACTCTAACATGTGTAGTGAAACTCAGATGGTTTTCTAATTCAGTGAGATCTAGTGACCCGAGTATCAGAGCATCTCCAATTCAACACTCCATTTTTACCTCTATTCCTCCATTTGAGAATATCAAAATAATGTATTTTATTACAAAAGTAATTTTGAAGGAAATCTAACTCCAACCCAATACTCTCTTTCTAAAAAAACTCACTCCAAATCTCAAACTTCGCCACTTTTTCTTCAAATGGTCGGTCCTCTCATATGAAAAAATGGAGGGTGCATTGGAGATACTCTCTTCACATGGCTCCGTCCATGACTGTAGGTTGATATGAAACGATGATAAAAGTATTCACGAACTTCCGTATTTCAACTCCGTTTTCTTTTTGAAATCTTTCTTCATTCATTTTTTCGCCTCTGTTGTTCTATGCCAAATCGTATACCTTTATTTGGAGTCAGATTATCAGACAGTGGGTTTTCTTTCTTAATTTTTTTTTCAATTTCCATCAATAACAGTTTTTTTCTTGTCAAGTACTGTATCAACAAACAGTCATGCTACAGGTACAGCAAAGGCTGTGCAGCAGTCGCGCAGAGATCGATTTTGCGTCCGTCTCGAGTCCAACAAAGATGATCGGAGCCGCTCATTTTGTTCAAAATATTTGTTTTAGAGTTTCTGGAAAAAATTATCTCAATCTAATATCGGTAAAGGCGTTTACGAATTATCCAACTTTGCTTCAGAATATGCGCTTACCCATATCGGATTGAGATGATTTTTAACAGGATCCTAAACAAAATATTTTGAACAAAATGAACGGCTCCGATCATTTTTGTGGAACTCAAGATGAGCGCAAAATCGATCTGTGCGCAGCTGCTGTACAGCCTTTGTTGTACTCATATCAGTACTGATTAACAAAGTTATGTTAAGACAATCATAATAGAATCAGTGGCGGAGCCAAAATCTGAATTGGAGGCAGCACCCCACAAGCATCATTATACGTAATACTTCCACACACAAAAAAATGTACACACGTGTTGTAAGGCTAGCCAATTACAATAATCAATAAAAAAAAATGTTCAAAGGTTGATTTTTGATCGACATAGAACAACAATAAACTCATCTTGTAACGCCCCCAATTTCCGGGTACGTTAAAAAAGACAATTTTATTGAATTTCTAAATAGAGTCTGGCTCATTATTACATTATAACTCCCACAATAGTGCTTCCATTACATAAGGGAAGGGAAATCTAGGGTTCCTATCTACAGCTCCGCCTGCTCCTCCATCCTAGCCAGCTCTTCGGTTCCAAAGGCCTCCAAGGTGTACTGTTCACCTTGATCATCTACAAAGTCTGACACATTATACCAGCGTCGCCACCGATATAATATGTCAGGGTCACCAAAGGTAACACTATGAGCTACAAAAGCCCAGCAGAATAATCTCATACCCGCTAACCCATAACTTACAAACAATGAATCATACAGATAACGTTATCTACACAGTACATGCTTATCTAATAAAACAGTTAACAATGACACATCCACATTCTCTATTAACTATCGTTGGTGTCCGTGACTTTTCTGAGTTTCTCCTACGCTACTCGTCGTAGACCGTGTCACCAATTTTTCACTTTCTTAACCAAATCAACATTTCAAAAACAAATCCGTTTTTAACACACCTAACCTCGGTTCCGCCGTTACGGGTTCCCGAGTATCCTCACAATGGTTCCGCCGCACCGGGTTCCCATTGGTACACATTAGCATTGGCTCCTCTCCACGGATAATCAAGCCACACACCCAACCTCGGTTCCGCCGTTCCGGTCTCCCGAGTATCCTCACAATGGTTCCGCCGTCCTGGGTTCCCATTGGCACACACACACACACAACTCACATAATGATTTCCACAACCGGTCATTATGTAGTTTCAAAAATATTTTACCAAGTCAACGCCTTTAAACACACCCTAAGTGTCATGTTTCTAACTTTCTCGATTTTCGTGTCTCATTCTCATGCATAGACTTCTTGGCAAGACTTCTTATGACAAAATCATAAATCATTCATTGTAATCTTGAAACTAAACTAGCAAGATCATCTAATTCTATATTAGATAGCATGCTCATATTACCACATCATCTTACTCAACATTTAACACACAAGATAAAGCATAGTGCTACATGGACGGACACCTTTGGAGTGGTAAACCACTTATGCTTTATCAGCAACAAGTAAGACAAGTAACACATTTACATGCTCATAATCATCTTAAAGATCAAAATACGAATAGTTAAAGTTGGGTTATAAATGTTATCTTTCAAATTTTATTCTTCCTTTTCAAAAAAACATATGTTCATGGAAGTATAATCGACTACACATATACTTAAGGCTAGAGAGTAAGATTAAACTATATATACTTAGGAATAGTGGGGACGAAGAATTCTACCGTTCTTCTTGGCGGTAGGTACGGCTATGGAAAAAGTAAGTATGTCGGATGGAGGAACTTCCTACGGTGAGCTTCCGGTAGATTCAAAAGAGAAAGGTTTCTCTCGAAACTAGTTCTTGACTAACTTTCTAAATTTTTTTGGATCGATAGGGTGGTCGAGTGGTGGTTTAGTGGCGGCTTTGGATGAGTTTCTTGAAGAACACAAGAAGAACTCAAGAACAAAGGGAAGAATAAGCAAGAACAAGCAAGAACACAATACTTTCTAGAGAGAGAAGTTGAATGGGTGAAGGTGTGAGTTGAATGGCAAGTGAATGGTGCTATTTATAGCAAAAGTTGGCTCTCCCTCTCCCTCATTTGGCCGGCCCCTCCCTCTCACTTTTCTCCCATTGTTTTGTCAAATCATGCTTGAAAGCATGCTAAGTCTACTTTCTCATGGGTTAATCCAAGTCTTTAGGCATAATGCTATAAACTAACTATGATCTTATGCTTTCTAGGATAAGTCTAGGTGATTATAACCTAAGTTGGTAAGTCTTGCAAGAAGAACAAAATAAAAGGCTAGGATCATACTTAAAGTAGACTAGAATTGGTACTCATTGGATTATGGCAAGACTTATTCCTTTTACTCAAAGGATAAAAATTACCCTAACAACTATTGCCCAATGGGCAATGAATTTCCTAGAAAGTGTACCTAGGCAATTAGGCATGCTTATATTAGGTGTGCATGCATGGCAAGGCTAGGTTTACTTCTTATGGAAGCAAAATGGTGAGATTAGGTCATGACTTGTCTAGTCAAGTTTGGGGTATTCATTGGCAAGTCCTAATTCTATTATCCAAGGGATAAAAATTTCCCTAGCAATTATTAATCAATGGTTAAAAGGATAATGGTGATAAATAAGGTTGAAAAGATTAGTCATGGGAATATAATGATTACCTCTAATGGTCTAATGGTTCAATTAGGGTTAGGAAGGTTCATAAGGTTCAAAGATGGTCAAGAAGGTCCATCTAGGGTTAGGAGGTTGTAACTAGGAAAAGTGGTAGTTCGGTTCTTCCAACTAATCGGTTGAAAATTAACTCTGCTTGCCATATAGGATTTCTAGCCAAGAAATAAAATTTTAAAGGACTTAAATCTAATTATGACGGATTATAAGAAATTTAAAAGGAATTTTAAAAGTAATACCGAGTATTTAAAATAAAATTTAAATATTTAACGAAATTTTTATTTATCAAGAATCAGGGTCGTTACACATCTTGTGCCTATACTTTTTTTTTTTTAACCAATAGTATAAAGATTCAATCAGGAATCCATCTCGGGGTCTCACATAAATGATCCAAGCAATTTATTTTGTTTAAAACATTATTTTAAGGATTCTTATATTCCCTCTGTCCCAAAATAAATGTCTGGTCCGTAAAACGAGAACTTAAAAATAGTACAAATTTTCTAAGAAAAATTCAATTTTTTTTTTCAACAATTTACTAGATATCCACGAGTTTTTTTAATTTATGAAAAAAGTAGATTTTTTTTTGTTATTGTAGAAAACGTATTATTTTTAAGTTCTCATTTTGTAGACCGTACATTTATTTTGGGATCGAGGTAGTAGAAAATAAGCTCAATTGGATATGTGAAAAGGGTCACTACAAGAAAATCGGGATCTAACAACGGTCAAAAGCGTTACTAAAAAACACAAAAAGCGTTGCTAAAAGCAGTACCAACGGTTCACCAATCGTTGGCCAAACCGTTGCGAGCTGTCCGTTGGTGTAGAGGTATAGCAACGGTTTTGACGAGCGTTGGTACAGATTTTTTTTTATTATAAAAATCTGGGGTAAAATATGACATGGCAGCCACGTGGCGCTAATGTGGCCTCCACCTGTTGCCCACGTGG
The DNA here is from genome assembly GCA_018127125.1 of Rhododendron griersonianum. Classification (NCBI taxonomy): domain Eukaryota; kingdom Viridiplantae; phylum Streptophyta; class Magnoliopsida; order Ericales; family Ericaceae; genus Rhododendron; species Rhododendron griersonianum. The sequence continues at coordinate 24,165,005 of CM030796.1, read as the reverse complement.
GGCTGACGTGGCTTCCACGTGGCGTGGCGAAATAACCTTGCTCCTCTTGAGATTCGAACCGCCGACCTCGCGTGTGCGTGAACCAACTGTGCTAGCCCATAAATTGTGTAAAAACTTAAACCTTTTAATATTTATACTATACTAACCGGATTTTTTTAATCCTTTTTTTTTAAAATCCGATTTTTAGTAACGGTTATTGAAAACCGTTGCCATAGTCCAGTTTATAGTAACGGTTATGGAAAACCGTTGCTATAGTCTTGTAATCTAGTAACGGTTGCATGAAAACCGTTGCTATAGACCTGTTTCTAGTAACGTTTTGCAAACCGTTGCTACACACCATATATACCGACGGTTTTTTCAACCGTTGCTAAAAAAACCATTGGGAGATCCCAAATTTCTTGTAGTGGGTTGGCCGCACATCTCATTTTGGTGGTTTAGATGTGTACAATTCAAAGGTCTTGTAAGCCACCTAATTAATGTGCTAATTTTACAATGAATGACATATTGTAGCTAACATTATGTACGTTTGGGGCTTAAATTTAAATGGTGGAATCATCAAAGAGTGAAACAGATGAGATCGGTCGTAGTTGGCACAACACCAAATTAAGCTTAATCTAGAGGAAAGTCCACTTTCACCACCTGTGGTTATCGCCATGTGCGGATACACCCCCTGTGGTTTAAAAGTGTGCACATAACCCCCTGTGGTTTTCAAATTGTACGGATAGACCCCCTACCGTCATGTTTTTCATCCATATTAACGGAAACAACGTTAAAAGACCGTTATACCCCATCACATCCCTTGATTCTTCTTCTTGTTTAAATCTAACCACACCATCCCGTATACAAAAAATTGAATCCAAACCGTTGATATTGTAAATTTTGACGAATACTACGTCTATGCCAAAATTCAAGTCAATCAAAAAATGAAAAGCTTATGGTCAAATCGATTTTGTTATGAAATTAAAATTTCAAATTTGAATTTACTAAAAATTAGATCACTGGGTTACTGATGGCTGATTAAGATGATTTTTTACAGAGATACTCTATTCTTTATTTAATACATTATGAACGACTCAGATTACATTCTAGAGGTGTGTGAGATACACCTCCGTTAATATGGATGGAAAATATGACGGCAAGGGGTCTATCCGCACAATTTGAAAACCACAGGGGGTTATGTGCACACTTTTAAACCACATGGGGTGTATCCGCACATGACGATAACCACAGGGGGTGAAAGTGGACTTTCCTCCTTAATCTAATCGTAATATACAAGTATATATAGATGAGAGATTTCTAATCATTTGACAAGCATGATGAATATAAAATAAACATATAACGGGTGGAGCTACACGGTACACTACATTTTGCTCTTCCTTTAATATACTACCAATTATTCATTTGTAATTTTGTAAATCCAATTTATATACTGTATGACTCTACATGCAACAACTAATTAAAATAATAATAGTGCAAGAGTAGTAGAAATTAAGGTGAAGATAACATGCACCAAAATTAACTTTTCAAAGCGCGTCGTATTAAATACTGTAAAACACGGGAAAATGGGCGGCTGCCAATCCATAAAAAGAGGTCGTGAATCTCGACTAGGACCACACCATGGTTTACGTTCAATCCCCTTCACTTGATATGCCAAGCGCTTTCCGGTCATTTTTTTTGCCGATTTCTCGCGGGTACTCTTAAAATCACGTTCTGAACATATTGAGCGGCTCGGATCATCAAAATTCAATCGGAAAAGGAAAGAAATAGGGTAATCCTCATTTTAGGTCCCCATTAGAAGATTAGTATATATATATCCAAATTAGACTTTCCCACGTACATATGAACCCCGGCCGGCCCCCTGCAGGCCACTACAATTGCAAACTGATCGCGCGAGTGCAATTACAAAGACATACTATATCATACTCCCATCCACAGAGACTTGAACAAGTGGAAAAGAGATAGACCGGCCTGTATTAAAACCTCAAGCTGGCACTGTGGTACAGTAACACTACTCAACTGCCATGCATATATATAGGGGAACCGGCCCCTATATCCACAGACTTGAAGAAGCCTTTGATCGGGAGTGTGATTTTCACTAGCACGCGCACTATTAATTTCTTTGTTGGCCGGGTATGCAAATTCATACAGAGTACGGACTTAATTTGCCTCTATTTTAATTGGACCTAGCTCCCACTATGGACAGATATATAGTTAAAACGAGCAAAGAGACTTGCATTAAAACCTCAAGGTGGCGCGCTCAGTAGTAGTCGATCGGCTTGAAGAAGTCTTTGATCAAGGCCGGCTTTGATTTTTACTCGGGTTTTTACTCGGGTGCTATCAATTTCTTTGCTGGGCTGCCTGGGCACATTCATACGAACTTTGCCTCTGTTGTAATTGAGCCTCCCGCTAATAGATAATGATTTGTCCTCCATAGTTGGTTAGAAGTCAGATACAAACTAATTTATTAAAAGAAAAAAAAAAGACTCAAAGTAAATCTCCATGATTGCATGTGTAGCACTAAAAATTGAATAGATTTTCTATGTATGTGCCTGCCTCACCAAATATATATCTAAGTGGAGAACTCTTTAATCACAAACATATTTGCGCGAACAAATGCAAGCATCTTTGATATCTAAGCTCCTAGGTAAATTGATTTCCGCACTCTTCTCTTTTAATAACCACGTTTTCTTATTTATCTTCTTGTCATATGTATTTACAAAATGAACCTTTCATTTTTTTTACTCTTTCAAACTTGGAAATACAACATTGTAAATTTGCATAACTTTTTTTAAAAAAGCAACTTTAAAATTTATCCTTCTTTTCTGTTATAAATTAAAAAAAAAAAAGGTGGTTACAGAAACGTTGGTATATATTAGAGGTGGCAAACGGGCGGGTTTGGGCGGGTTGAAACGGGTTGCGGGTCAAATATGGGCGGGTCAAATATGGGTCAAAAGGTCAACGGGTTGAAACGGGTCGAGTCGAATATGGGTCAAGACAAACCCAAACCCGCCCGACCCAACCCGTTTTTTTTTAATTTAAAAAAAATTAAAAATAATTCCCCTATATCGAAACTCAGACTTAACAAAAATACCACATCTACGAAACTTTCAAAATCAATAAGAAAAAAAAACCCCAATTCATGCCTTAAAAAAAAAACACGAAATCGTCTCTGGTTTTACTATAAAATCAATGATGCTTGTACAAGAATATGGGTACAAAATATGGTTAGTTTATGTATGTAGAGAGAGAGACTTACGAAGAGCCGAAGCCACCGCTTAGTTTTGTATTAAAAAGTCAAGTGACCTTTTTTTTTTTCTCGATTCAATTTTTTTTGTATTTGCTTGTTTTGCGACAAACTTTTTACTCCTATTAGTTCGTCTCGACGAGGGAATCGAAAAAGTAAATTTTTTTACTTTACCCTAATATTTTTTGTAATATTTAAGATAAATCACAAAAAGAATTCTTTTTAAACAAAAAAAAATGATTTTAAAATTTCATATTTTCCAAAATATTTGGGTAAAAGTAAATTTTTTTTACTGTTCCGATTCGCCTCGACTAGGTGAATCAATAATCAATAAAAATTTGGCGCAAAACTAACTAACGTGAAAAAAAAACCCGTAGTTTCTTGTTTTGTCTAGTACAGTAAAAAAATTTTACTGTTCAGAGTGGTCTGCGGTTTTGGAGATTCTTTGAGAGAGAGAGAGTTTGTGAGGGTGTAGAGAGAGAGAGAGAGAGAGTTTATGAGGGTGTACTTATCTCACTGGAACATTTTTCTAGCAAAAAAAACCGTAGTTTCTTGTTTTGTCTGGTACAGCGAGCGTCGAGATCAATAGTTCACGTTTTTTGCAGGGGTGGTGGGTCTTTTAATTCCAACCCATTTTTAACCCATTTAAACCTATGTAAATATGGGTTTATATGGGTTCAACCCATATCAACCCGTTATAAAATATGGGCGGATTGGGTTGAATTATAAGTGGGCGGGTTTGGACGGGTTAAAAAATATGGATTGAAATTGCCACGTCTAGTATATATGTTAGTTAAGTTATTAGATTATCACAAAAAGTATCGATACTTTTCCGTCAGGTGAACCCATAACCTTCAATCACCACCTAAGTAGTGGTGCACGGCCAACTCAGTTAGAAGCCGTGGTCGTATTATCATTATTATTATTACTCCTTATTGGACATGACAGAGCACAAAATCCAGCAAAAATTAATTGCCACCTGGCCCTATTAAGATAGCCACGTCACAAGAGCATTGTTACTTATACCCAAAAGAAAAGCAACTAGTGGTTGGTCAATAACTTGATAGAGAATTAGTGGATTTGTGTTTTTACTGGAATGGGTGCTCCATCCATCATTAGCTAGCTAGCCTAGGAGGATAGGCCACTAAAAATGTTTTATATTATCCTAGCTAGCACTATATGGTGGGAATATCATTATTCTGGCTTCAATTCTCTATTCCAATCCTATCTAGCTCTATTTTAAATAAATAATCCTCTCTCCCAATTCTCTATCTAGCTCTAATATTTTATATTCCTTTTTGAAATTAATCAGCGCTTCAAAATTATGCAAATAATTCGGAATCTAGAAATTATGAGCGTTCTCCAACTAGCTAGAAACACATGAACATGGGGCTCTAAGATTATTGAGGCAACGTTCGACGAGCCAAGTTTTATTGATCTGTTGTAATGTCTTCAACCATTCTTGAGAAAATAAGAGTTGATTAACGTGACAAAAAAGAGAAGTTGGTATGAAGATTTGGGATAGAGAATCCCAATCCCCTCGTGAGTGTTGCAGTTATGATCCCCCTCCTTTTCAAGTCAAACTCAAATCATACTAGTTTGTAATTAGGGATTCTGACGGAAATTGCGCATATCTAGAATTGACATAGAGGTTATGAACTGGATCTGGGCTACGAGTGGTTCGGCGGCGGTTGAGGTGGTGGGTTCAGCCCTTCAGTCTATGGCGGCACGAGCTCAAGTTGGTGCAGCAGGTCATCTCGAGAGTTGCTCTTCCCATACCTTATCTCTCCCCTTGATCTCTCCACCCACCTTCACGAGTGTGATTGATGGGTCCAGCTAGCGTTTGCTTCCATGCGGCTTTTTGTTTTTTTGTTGTTTTAGTTTGTTGTTTATTGTATTTCCAGATCAGTAGTGTCCTTTGTTGTAATTGTACTATTTTTTGTTTTAATATAAATGGGATTAACTTGCTCGTCAAGAATTGACATAGAGGTAGAAGTCAAAAATGCTAGGGGTATTGATGCGGAGAGTACCGATAATGTACTGATTGTGTGTAGGGCTCACTTTTGGATACCACACGGATTATCTGACTGTTCATTAATCTTAAAAAAAATCGAGTAGCCCTGCAAAAAAAAAAAAAAAGCTCAATTGGATATGTGTAAGTGGTTGATTCAATTTCAAAGTTCGATACCAAATTTAGGATCCTAAACTCTATAATTTGTATGTAAAAGTTGAAAGATTAGATCAACCACATGTCTAACTGAGCTTATTTTTTGTAATCAGTACTCTACCGGTCAGTACCCGTTAGTCAGACTCGGTAGATATTGCTGGTTGTTGAAGCTAGATCATGAGCGCATCATTGATCTTTTTAACTTATGTAAGAAAATTTATCCAAATTTTCTCTCGTCTCCTAAATTTAAGAGAGCCAGTGAGGCACAATGTTTTTTTCCTACTGCAGATCTACTTTACCTGTGACTTTTTTGCTAATAAAATTAATAAAAAAGGTGATAACCGCATATATATACCGGACTGTTTCGGGGACCCCTAAAAAAACCCCCCAAAGTTCCCGATCGAATTTTGATGATCCGAGCCACTCAATGTAATCAGAACGTGATTTTAAGGGTACTTGCGAGAAAACAGAAAAAAAAATGACCGGAAAGGGCTTCATCCGAACAGTTTTTTTATTGAACTTTATTGAACGGTTCAATAAAGAATTGCTCAAATTAAGCCCTTCCCGGTTATTTTTTTGCCAATTTCTCCCGAGTACCCTTAAAATCATATTCTGGACACATTGAACGGCTCGGATCATAAAAATTTGATCGGGAACTATGAGATTAAGATTTGGGGGGTTTTTTTAAGGGTCTCTGGAACCGCATAATATATATATATACACACTATATGTTATTGGACAGGTAAAAAAGCTTAAATGAGTTTTTTTTTTCTTTTAGTAGTGGATTAGATCATGTCCCAAGAATTTGAGTGGGTCTGTTCTCTTGAAATTAATCTTTCGGTTATGATAATAGAAACGCAAAAAATATGAGTACATACACCGTGTATATACGTATTTTGAACCCGTCTCGGGTCCTAACAAAATTATCCAAGCCTCTCATTTTGTTTAAAATGGTTTTTTTAGGGTTCCTGTAAACCGTAAAGAATTAACTTTTTCGGACATCGGTAAAAGTATTTACAAAACATGCAACTTTGCTTCAAAATCAAGGCCTATATTTTTAAGCAAAGTTAGATGTTTTATAAATAATGTTTCCGATATTTGAGAAAATTAATTTTTTACAGGGACCTTAAGGTCATGTTTGGTAGCAATTCTATTTTCTGTTTTCTGTTTTCATTTTCAGAATTTTCAAAAGTTAACTTTGAAAGTTTGTTTGGTGCACTACTTCCACTTTCAAATTCTGGAAATCACTTTCACTATTTTCATAATTTGAGGAAGTAACAAAACTCAACTTTCACTATTTTCAGAAACAAAAAACAGGTTACTCCGCTACAATTCCTTGGAGGTCTTTTTTCATTTCCTCTTCCTCTCTCTCTCTCAAACCCAGGCCATTGAAGATACTCTCTCTCTCTCTCTCTCTCTCTCTCTCTCTCTCTCTCTCTCTCTTATAGTCAATAAAACATACTTATCGAATGAGAAAAATCTTATAGTCAATAAAGGACCGACTTTGGAATTAGAAAATTTCACATGTATTTCATCTATATATATACTCTCTTAACTTAGAGATGAGAGGAGGCCGGAAGGGATACGTTGGGCTTATGAAGCCATCATTTTATGAAAGTTGATACTATAACTTCGGCCTAGGAAAGAAGAACCCAATCACCTGGACTCAAGGCCGGCTCAAAGATATTTGGCCCCGAAGCAAAAGTTGCAATAGGGGGGCCATTTATCTCCTCATTTTTGAACAAAATTTTGCGAAATGTTGAGGAAAACTAAGGGGTGGAGATTCGAACCCAGTTTTTAAAGCATTCAAAGAGCCTAAACTGCCACATGACCAAAAAGATGTTACTCAAAGCAAGGCAATTGAAACTTCTTACTTATTATTTGAAACTAAAAAACTGTATTTTTTGGAGCCCTCTTCGGGTTAAAAAATCGAGGGCCAAAAGCAACGATTTCTTCGGCTTTCTCTCTAAGCCCGCTATGCCTGGTCTATCCACCCGGCCCTTTCTTTCAGAATATCAAGTATGGAATTTATTTCTAACATGATTGCAAAGGCTTGGATGATTCTCTCTCTCTCTCTCTCCTGTATAGTTTGAGAAATAGTGGAGAAATTGCAAGAAAGACCATTTTAGAAAAAGTAAAAACTAGTTTCAGAAATTGATTTAAAAAAAAAAACAGGTTAACACAAACATGTTTTCTGTTTTCACTTTTTTTTTAGGAAAAGTAAAAACTGATTTCAGCAAATAGAAAACAGGAAACAGAAAAGTGGTAGTGTTACCAAACATAGCCTAAATAATTCATTTTAAATAAAATGAGCGATTTTGATCATTTTTTTGAAGCCCGAGACAAACCCAAAAGGCACATGTGCCCGGTGCATATATGTACATAAAAGTATGCATCTATAGCACAGCTAAGAGTAGCTTGGATGTTTGGCAGCAGCTTTTGTTTAAAAAATGGGGAATGGATTTGCTCTCTCTCTCTCTCTCTTTCTGGTAGGTTAGGTAACGTAAGACATTGGAGATTGAAGACTTGGTGTCAAAGAAAGGTTGAAAACGTGTGTAGGGATGCCCATAGAATCAGCCTCAGCTGGTGCAGCCATTTTTGAAAATATATATGGACCTCTTGGATCCCCCCAAGTCAACCTATATAAATTTCATACAATTGGGCTGGTCAATCTTTCAATCAAAATATTACCCGCGTTTATTATATTTATACGGAGTAATATTTAGTAGTATTTATGCATGTATCTATCTAACCTTCAAATACACAATTTCAAGCTTTGTATGCTCTGGAATTTTGCATGAAAATGTATAGAAAAACTTATGAGTGAATGTTCGGACCAATTTATGCACATATCAATAATTTGATTCTAAATTTAATACTGACAAACCATCATGTGATTCATGTTGCTTACATGTTGTCATGCTCTCACTAAATACTCAACCACTTATTATAGGATTTTTCCTCTATTATTTTGGGACTCTAAATTCTTTTACTCCTCCTTCATAATGATATTTATTTTAATTTTAAGTCGAACAGCTTTTTTTTTTTTTTTTAAATTTGTAAGATTTTTTTGGGTTTCTATTCTTCATTTCGGATTTAATATGCGTGTAGACACCTCCCTGGAGCGGGGCATCGCCATACAGATTGATCGTTGCTGTTTGTTTGGTTGTTTGCTACAAAAACCAAGATCGTGGATATTCCCATGGCTAGGAACATCGCCACACGATAGTGGTTATCATCGAAACAGAGTCGCTACCTAGTTTAAAAAAACTAGGAAAAATAGATAGAGATTCTGGGCACGGGAGCCAAAGGTACAATGAGGAGAAAGTATTAGGCACCCCTCTCTGCCCAGTCGTGAGACTGGCCCATAATTGCTCGACATAAGATTAATGCATGCTTTATATAATTCTAGCAAGTAAATTGATTAATTAGCCTTTAAACAGTTAATGGTGATTCAAGGCTGTAAGTAAATCATGCATCAGAAAAGCAGAATAAAACAAACTGTCCCAGGGAGATGGATCCCGTGGCCGGTGAATGGATGTCACGGCCGAGGGATCCTCCTGATTTAATGTATCGGCCGAGGGATTGATTCCCCAGCCGATATTCTTCCTCACACCAAACTATACGATTAATAGAGAGTTAAAATCCTACAACTAGCATGCATAAACTGAAAATAAAATGAACCAAAGGCCCCTGGGCCTCACCACCTTGATCACTCAGTAGCTTGATTGCTTCGGATTGAGGGTGATTGACTGATTGCTTCTTGAAACTCTAGGGTTAGGGTTTGAACTTCGGGGTTTTATCGTCGGATTAGTGGCTACCTTCGGGAGGTTGGGGCTTTTGTAGAGGGAATATGAGAGTGTATTTTTGCAGAGTTTCGTGGCTGATGGGGGTGTTTTGGTCTATCAATTTCGGAGTCGAAGCCCTCTTTATATAGGCACTAGGGATGACACAACTCGTCCAATCAAAACGCACGATGGGAATTGGAGTTGGAGAGTGATACAAACTCTTCATAGTGATCCCTGAACGTGGCCTGAACGCATCGAAAAAAGGCTGCTAAGGTTTTGTGAACGAATCAAACGATTGACATAACGTTCCAGAATCTGGATAGACTATCTGGCGACCGATCAAAGGATGTGACGGCCGAAGGAATGATATTGTGGCCGAAGGATAGATCTGGCGGCCGGCTAATCGATCTCTGAGGGAGTTTTTCAAGCAATAGGCTTCACGGGTGAAGAATTGAAGTTGGGGTCGTGTGATCAATGTCACGGCCGACAGATGGATTCTCCTGGGATACTGTACTTCTGTCTTAAAGGCTATTTGGCTCTGGATTGGGTCCTCTAAGTGGCTAAAAGTTCTTACCGAAAGTTCTAAGGCTCACAGGAAGTCAATCAGCAATCACTGTATCCATTTCATCATCGGGATGGTCCCCAAGGTGGGACTTGAAATAATCGTTAGACCAAATTAGGGTGTCTACAGATGCCCCTCTTTGACTGAACTTAAACGGATCGCGAGACATGTTTAAGTAAGAGTCAAAGCTGTAAAAGCAACTCAATTTGGTCCAACCACTATTCCAAGGGGTTTTTGAAAAAGGTTTTTGTTATGGTCGGGCCGGGAGGCTGCCTACGTATTCCACTGGGGAATTTCAGACCAACCGTAGTTCGGAAGGGCAATAAAGAAAAATAAAAAGTTTTAGAGGGTTAGAAACAAAAGATGTACCTTCAGGCTTAAAAAGCCGTAGTGTGACATACCTAGGCTGAGCCAGGATTTTGGCGGAGGATAGTTGAAGGAGCGCGGGGTTGCCGGGGAAATTTTTGCGGTGAGCATCTTCAGAATTTTGGGGTAGACCAATACACAACAGTTGAGTCGTTTGCTTTTCTTGATCATCCTTACTTTGACTGAGGGGAGTTCGGTAGAATAGCTTATCCTTGCGAATGAGCTGGAAGGAATTGATGTGATGGGGTGGAATCCAAGCCATCTGCTGAGGATGAATCGAACGCCGGTTTTGAGATATGGGGTGAAACCCAAGCCATCTTCTAGAGACGTGTTGGATGCCGTTTTTGAGATATGGGCGGCGTGAGGCTAGTAACTAGAGCACGGAGCGTTGAGATGAGGGAACCGAGGCGCGGAGCCGGTTGTAATCATGAGGCGAGAGCCTGGAGAGTTTAGAGTTCTGACGTGATGGAACGAAGGCATAGAGCCGGTTGTGGTCACAAGGCGAGAGCCTGAGGAGTTTGACAGATTTGAGGCGTAGAACCAGTTGTATTCACAAGGCGAGAGCCTGAGGTGTCGGAGCTTAGAGCTTGACGTGATTTGAACCGAGGCGTAGAGCCGGTTGCATTCTGATGGGCTGTGCACGGAGCTTTCTCATCATAAGTTTTGGAATAGAGCCAAAGGATCGAGGCGCTGGACCGATCAATAAAACCGAGGCATAGAGACGGTTGATTACAGGATTGACCTGTTTCATGAGAGATAGATATGCAAAGGTGTGTATACGATGATGAAGATTGGTTAGATATGATAATGCAGACTCGATGTGACAATGGTGATGCAATTGATGCTTATGTGCACGGGCCCATGAGTGTGTGTTTGATTTTAAGCGTAGAGCTTCTTTCAAGTTCTGGACTTGAGCATTCAGAGCGTAGAGCTCGAGCATTCGGACAGCAGAATCTGAGCATTCAAAGTACAGGCTTTAAGCATCCAGTACGCAGTGGTTGGACATTCAAGCGTAGAGCTTGAGCATTCAAGTGTAGAACTTGAGCATCCAGTACACAGTGGTTGGGCATTCGAAGGGCTTCGAGCATTCAAAATGTTAGATTTTGAGCATTCAAGCGTAGAGCTTGAGAACAGATGATATCTTGATTGGGGCGGCGTAGAGCCTGTTGAGAATTGTTTACGGCGTAGAGCCATTTGAGATGATGGGCGTAGAGCCGCTGAGTTTGTGGGCGTAGAGCCACTGAATATGTGAATACGGGCATAGAGCCGCTGAGATGGTTGAATACGGACGTAGAGCCGCTGAATTGGTGAATACGGGCGTTGAGCCGCTGAATTGGTGAATGCATTGAGCCGCTGAATTGGTGAATACGGGAGTTGAGCCGCTGAATTGGTGAATATGGGCATAAAACCGCTTAGCGAGCGTAGAGTTGCTGATGGTAAAAATGAGCGTTGAGCCACTTAGGTGGTGAGCATAGAATTACTGAGGTGGTGAATATGGGCGGTGAGTCACTGAGTGAGCGTAGAGCTGCTGATGGTGAGTACGGACATAGAGCCACTGAGCGAGCATAGAGCTGCTGATGGTGAGTACGAGCATAGAGCCGCTGGATAGCTAGACAAGCTTAAAGTAGCTTAAGTAGTGAGCCTAGGGTTGTTGAACATGGATGCATTGAAAATGGAGCTTGTTGAGATGATAAGCCTGGGGCTGCTGGGCGAGCTTAGAGCTGCTGGGTGATTATGACAGTGAGCACAAGGCATGGAGTCTGTTGAGTAGCTCGGAGCTGTTGGTTGAATAACTTTGTAGGCAGGCATGAAGCTTGAGATAGTGGATTTATGGGTTTTTAAGGAGCAAGAGCTCGGGTTTGGTAACACTTAGTGGTCAGGCGATTAGCAGCTGTGAGCTTGTTGTTATGGAGAGAAAGCTTCCTTATGCTTGAATATGCCCAAAAGGCTACTTTAATCATTGTCTCTGTTGGTCATGGACCCAGAGTTTCATAATTGCTTGAATTGGTGTGTTAAGCAAAATCTGATACTTGCTGTGGGAGATTGATTTCTCGGTCGATTAATTGATGTCTCGGCCGAATAATTGATGACTCGGCCGAGGAATCGATATCTCGGCCGTGAGAAAGCCAAAAGTCGGAAAATCGATTTAAGTTCGGTTTAATCGATTTCACGGCTCATTTTTCCTTTCTCTCCCTTTTCTCGTCCGAAACCGTGCCATCTCCCCGTACTTCCGACCACCGTAGTCCGGCCACCACCGCCGGTTTCCACCGCCATCACCGTCGGTCTTTGATTGCCGTTTTTGCTTGCCTTTTCTTTTGTTTGTTTTGAGTGCAATGGCCACATCACCTTTTAAAGCCGATGACTTGCCGCCATCCTCCTCTACGGACATTGCGGGTTCTTCTTCGCATCCTCCGTGTAGATGTGAGTACCCTTCTTCTGACGAGGAAGTGATTGAGGAGCCGGGTTTGTTTGATGCTGCTACCTACGTTCTTCCTTCGTGTAGGTTAGGTTATGGCGGTTTCTTGCAGTACCATCTTCCTGTTGGTGGCCCAGAGGCCGAGGTAGTTCGCAGAGAGCCTGAGCAGCACTTGAGCATCCTCAATGTCCCGGTAAGTTTCCTGAAAAGTAAAAGTTTTACTTTAGTTTGGAGTTCAATTTCACATGATTTAAAGATGAATTTCATTCTCGGGATGAAATCCCTTTTAGCTAGGGGCGTGAGTGAGAAGGACCCATGGTTGGGTCAGAATTATTTTGTTTAAAAAGACTAAAATAACCGTGTCCCCTGTTTAGGCAATGCATGCTTTTTAAATGTTAATTCGATGCCCCTAGCTTTTTATTTGCTTATGTAATCATGAGATTAACTCCCTTTTGTCATAGTGGATTTTTGTAGAGAAACAGGAGATTGGAGGCTTGTGGAGGAGGTAAGGAGGTGCACAAGTGGTTCCTAGCATTGCCGGAGCCAGCCCGAGAGTTAGTGCGAGCTGCGGGTTTCGAGACGTTCATTCTGGGTCTCAATCTTTCGAAGATTGATTGGTCGTTGATGACTTCGTTTTCCTTCTGCCAGTGAGATGGGTCTCAATCTTCCGAAGAGATGGTGGGATACCACCAACACATTCCATTTTCCTTCTGCCAGTGAGATGACGATCACACCAGGTGACTTCTCTTTGCTGACCGGCTTGCGAGTAGGTGGAGCTTCTCTTCAGGTTGACCCCAGGCTTTGGGAGTGAGTAGGAGCTTTGGAGTGGTTCTTGGGCATGGTGCCCCCTCTTCGTTCTCAAGGCCATGTTGACGGTGCTTGGTTGAGCAAAACCTTCATGAAGGCTGACATCCTTACTCAAGTGAGTGTCGAACAGCTGACACGAGCCTTCCTTCTTTATCTCCTTGGGCAAACACTGTTTGCCAACAAGGATGGTTCGATGCATACGCAGTTTCTGGCTCCTCTACAGCACTTGGAGGCTATTCGGGAGTTTGACTGGAGAGCGTCTACTTTGGCTTCCTTGTATGGCAATCTCGGAGCCTATTCGTGGGACAAGAGTCCCATCCTCGGTGGTCACTACCGGGTGCTTGAGGTACATATCCTTCCCTTTTACTTCCTTTCCTGTTTTGGCTTTTCCTAGTTTTGAACTTGTTTTGCTAATCCATTTCTCAGCTCTGGTCTTTCGAGCATCTTCTCCAGTTTCCCCCTGACACTAAGCATGAGGATGCGCACTGTGTTCCTCATTACGAGAGGTGGTTGGCGGGCCAACGGAAGTCATGGTCGCCAGTTTTGAGCCTTCCCGAGTGGCGGCGAGTCTTGGACCGATTGACGGTCGATCAGGTACCTTTTTCTTCCCTTTGTATTTCTTGTCCTTAGACTTCCATTTGTGTTGTGGCTGATTTTACCTTTGTTCTGCAGGTACGGTTTGACCCTTGGGGTGGTGTCCTTGAGGAAGCCCCTCTTGCACGCTCCAGAATTTTAGATCGTACTCGTAGCTTGCTTGAGGGTCCTTTTTGCCGAGCCTGGTACTTAGGTGATCGGGTGGCCAGCCAGTTGCGCCCGCGTGTTGAGGCTCTTCAGTTTGTCCCTCCTTCGCCTCCGACGTCGATGAGATCCACTTCCTCAATGTCTAAGGAAGATTTGAGGAATTCTCAGATTAGAGACTGGGTAGGTTTGCTTCTTTAGGCAGGAGACTACTCGGAGTACTGCCGTCTTTACTTGGCCTCAGCTGTTGCAACTCTTCCCGTCGCTGCTGTTTGGCCACGAGCCCCTTCCTTCATTTCTTTCCATTCTGATGACGGAGAGGAGGGGCATTTGGCGCTTACCCCCTGTTTGATCCAGCTTTACACATTGCTAGCTGGGATTTCACAGGTATCATTTTATCTCTGATTTCGTTTCTATGCTGTATCTTGCGTCCCCATGTTTGTAATGCTTGGTTACTTGCATAGGTGCCCGTTGAGATTGTACAGGGATGGCTAGGTGCCTATCAAAGTGCTGAAGCCTTGGTTCGGAGGCAGCACCGTCGGATTCTTGAGGTATGGTTCTCCCATATGTCCCTTTGTTTTGTACCCTTTCCTGAATCTGAGTGTTCGTATTTTCTTTCTTGCAGCTTGAGGCTGAGCGAGTACCGGCTGCTGGTGCGGAGGGTAGGGGAGCTAGTGAGCTATCCCCATCTTCATCTCAGAGGTCGTCTCAGAGAAGCTGTCATGATTAGCTTTTCTCCTTTCCTGTTCATAGTTAGTAAAGAGACAAGCAGACACTGTATTCTGTATAGTGAAAGCAACCACATGGAAAATTTTGTAATCATACTTTTATTTATGAAATGTGAAAAGCTTTTCATGCCCCTTGAATGCCTTAGGTATGCATGCGATAGTCGGAACATGGCTTCTTGAACAAGTAATTGTTGTTTTTACCCAGTGTTTGAAAATATGCAGAAGTTTATGTGAAATGAAATATCGGCCGAGGAATTGATCACGCGGCTGATGTTGCGGCCGATTAATCTATCATTCGGCCGTTACTTCTGTTTTCCAAAGGGATCTAGATTTCGTTTTAGCCAAGCGGCTTCCTCCTTTCTTTTCCTTCTTATGCTTGGTTTTGATTTTGCCATATCCTATGGCCATATTGCCAATTTTGGGAGTCTTTGAGATATCTTGTTTGTTGTGTCAATGACTTTTGAGTCATAAAGGATGAACGATAGTTCTTGTGTCTTTTGCTATTGTCAATCCCTCGGGAGAGGCATACTTATCTTTTGTGAGCTCAATACGCAGGGTTAGCTACACCTATCATTGAGTACAAATCTCTTGATGCTTTTTCTTCTCTTCAACTGTTTGGGCCGCATCTCGAAGTGAGATTGCCTACGTATCCCAATCAGGGAATCAGGCATTTTACGTAGTTCCAAATTACCACCTTTGGGGTTGGGTTTTCTGATCCACACCCAAGATTGTATAATCTTGGGGGCTGTTATCGTATTATTTGTAGCGTTTCGTCCCTATTTATCCCGTTTTATCGCATTTTGCTCGTGAGGTTTTGTTTTTATGTTTTCAGGTAAAACAGGGTTAATTCGTGTTTTTAACGTCAAGAATTCCTCAAGGAAGGATTCCACCAACCAAGGCCATGTGGCATTGTCAAGTCAAGCCTCGCCGGGTGGTTTTGCCCGAGCAAATGAAGCGTCGGGTCGTTGTCGGGCCGTTTTGCCAAGCGAAGCAGAGGAAGAAACCATGACTGCCAGGCATGAACCGGTACGATCAAATCATGAACCGGTTCATGCAAGGCAGAATTTGAAGTTTGAACCTTGGTCGAGGCCATGAACCGGTACGGGCTTCTCTCCAACCGGTTCATGCTGTATCCGAATTCAGCTTTTTGCTTTTTGGATATTTTGGTTTGTCTCACCTTTTGGGATATTTTTAGGATATTTGTGGAGAGAGAAGGGGACCTATTAAGACTTGTTTTTGTCACTCTCTCCTCCATAACTCCCTTTTGTCTCTCTCTCTTCAATTAGCTAGAGTTTGTCTTTCCTCCATTAGAGAGTGTTTCAAGCTTTTGTCTTCCATTAACCTTGTAAGTTAATTCTCGTATTTCATTTTCTCGTTTATTAAAGTTGTAGCTACGGTTAAGATCTTTATTAATATCAAGTTTGTTTTCGATTCTATCGGTTAAATATTATGTCTCGTTTTTATGCTTTAGCTTATGGTTTAGCCATGTGTGAGTAGTTTATTGGCTAAGTCTCGGGATAATCTTTCCCGAGGACTTAGGTTGTTATTTGGTTCTCGAGCCATCGGGCTTTAAATCATGGTTTTCCGGAATAGAGCCTAACTTGCATTTTCGGTCTAACTAGGGGTGTTAACCCCTTGGTAAGGAGTTTAGTCAAGCGGTCTTGGCTAATGACTTACCGAGGCCTAGTGGCCTCCTATGTATTCGATAAATGTTAAAAACAAGTTGGCTCGCCTCCGGGAAATCATATCTTTTGTTAAACGTAGTCTTTTAAAGTTAAATCCTCCGGGAGTGAGCACGCGGTCGTGACTCTCGCCTGAGTTATAATCGAGAACCAGTAATGGCCTTTGTCAAGGGTTAGAAGACCCCGAGACTTGCCTCTTTAAGTTTATCAAGCGTTAATCTAGTTTTCATTTTAAGTTAATCCGTTTAAAGCAAAACCATAGTTGGCCGTCTTAAACGCCAAAATCCGTTACTTACAAAACCTACAATCCGAATCAAGCTAGAATCGAATTCTCTGTGGGAACGATCCCGGATTTCCGGATATTATGCTACTGATGACCTAGCCCTATGCTTCGGGTTTCTATCAACCTCTTATTGGAAGGCGAGGTCGAGAAGTAAGCATTTTTGGCGCCGTTGCCGGGGACTTTCTTTTTCTAGCTTATTTGGAGGATACGACAAACCGCTGTAAGTATCCCATTTAATTTCTCTTTTGTGCACCATATACTCAAGTTAGCGGATACCTCTAACCGAGCCACCAATTCGACCTGAGGTTTAACGAAGCTAAATTGAGCGTCATTTTCTTTTTATCTTTATTTTATTGTCTCTATTCTCTAGCCGTGGTGGTGGCATAACCCCACGAGACTGTTTGTGAACGAGGTGGCGGCATAGCCCCTCTAGTCTGGTAGTTAAGTCTTGTGCAGGTTATATGCTCAACGTTTATCGTAGCCCTTTTTCCAATCAGCTACACCGTTTTGCTTCTCCACCAAGGGTTCGTCAAGCCTATTCTCCACCGCGTCAGTTATCTCCACCATTAAGGCATATGGCAGAACAACCAGCAGCCCGAACATTGCGAGATTATTTGACTCCGGAAAGAGGACCGCATGTTTCACCGATTGCTATTCCAAATTGCACCGCCGCCAATGCTTTTGCTTTTAAGCCGGAATATCATCGGGTTATACCGGAATTTCGGGGGCATGAACTAGAGGATCCGTATTGTCATATTCGGGAATTCGAGACTATCGTGAGCACTTTTGTGACAACTCCGGGGCAATTGGATCAAGCAAGGTTGAAGTTGTTTCCGTTTTCGCTCAAGGATAAGGCCAAGCAATGGTTCCATTCGTTGAAGCCACAGTCGTTGCGTACTTGGAGGGAAGTGCAGGATGTGTTCACTCAGAAGTATTTTCCGGTCAGCCGAACCAAACTCCTTATGGATCAAATCGCAAATTTCAAACAAAAGGATGGGGAAATCTTTTACAAGTATTGGGAACGTTACAAGGATTTGCTAGCGGCTGTACCACACCACAATTATCCAATGTACTTGGTGATCAACTACTTCTATGTCGGATGCAATCAACAAGCCAAGCAACTTCTTGATACCATGGGGAGCGGTGACTTTTTAGGGAAGGATCCAGATGCCGCATGGGAATTTTTGGATGCATTGGCCGAACGAGCTCAAACGTGGGAATTCATCGACCCGGGCGATCAAGCAATGAGAAATCAGGGACCCGGAGGTTCCGGTAAGTTTTCAGTGAGTGAGCATACGATGTTCGAATCTAAGTTGGAGGAATTGTCAAGTAAGTTGGATAAAATGAAGTTGGATGCAATTCAAGTAAAACCGGTAAAGGATGTGAAGGAGGTTCGTCAAGTTGAAGAAGTATGTGTTATTTGTGAAACCGTGGGCCATTCGACGGATAATTGCCCTACCATTCCCGCCCTTCGGCTCCATTATAGTCAACTACCTCAGGAAGAAGTGTATGCACGTAACCAACGGTGGGATCCATACTCGAACACGTATAATCCGGGGTTGAGGTCTAATCCAGCTTTTCGTTGGAATAATCAGAATGAAGCAGGGTCTTCTACAGCTACACAAGCTCCACCTCCGGCTCCAAATCAAAATTGGCGACAATCTCAGTTCCAGGGTCCACCTCGTTTTCCGTCAAGCCAAGGACCGCCAGGGTTTATTCCATCGGGCCAATTCCAAGGTCAGGGTCAGAATCAGTTTCAGCCGCAAGCACCACCACCTCGGCGATCATTGGAAGATACCATGAACACCTTTTGTCAGATGCAGATTACGACTAATGAGCAAACCACTCAGGCCATGAATGATATAAGGATTCAGATGGGGAAATTGACAACGGCTATCGGTCTATTGCAACAAGAGAAAGGGAAGCTTCCCACTCAACCTTTGCCGAATCCACAAGGACAACAGTCGGTTGGTAGCTCTTCGGTGCCTTTCCCTGAGCATGCCAAGGCCATTATTTCTTTGCGAAGTGGGAAGACGGTGGAAAACGCTCAAGTCGAACCACCGGTGATACCATTATTGGTTCCCGTTTCAACCCCGCCTAAGCCGACACCGCCAAGTGAGGAATCGCCTAAGCAATCATCTATCGAGAAGGAGAAAGGAAAGGAAAAGGAAAGTGATATTCCGCCAACCCTTACCGTTCCGGCCCCTTTTCCCAATCGGTTGAGAGCGCCGACCAAGCCTAACCTAAAGTCGGATATCTATGAAGTACTCAAGCAAGTAACGGTCAATCTTCCTTTGCTCGATGCCATTAAGCAGATTCCGTCCTATGCTAAGTTCTTGAAAGACCTTTGTACTCATAAGCGCAAGTTGCAAGTTCAAAAGAAGGTTTTCCTAACCGAGCAAGTTAGTTCACTTTTCCAATCGGTCCTTCCACCCAAGTATAACGATCCGGGGTGTCCCACAATAGCCATTACCATTGGGGGGAAAGTTGTTGAGAAGGCACTTCTTGATTTGGGTGCAAGTGTTAACCTTTTACCTTATTCCGTTTATAAACAATTGGGTTTGGGTGAAATGAAGCCTACCAGGGTGACGTTGCAATTGGCAGATCGTAGTATTCGTATTCCGAAGGGGATGGTTGAAGACGTTCTGGTTCAGGTTGATCAATTCGTTTATCCTGTTGATTTCGTGGTCCTTAATACATGTCCAGTGCCAGCAGCTCAGGCTTCCGTGCCAATTATTCTCGGGCGACCCTTCTTGGCGACATCAGATGCTGTGATTCATTGCCGGGATGGCCGGCTCAATATGAGTTTTGGGAATATGCAGATGCAGGTCAACATGTTCAGTATTGGTAGTCAAATGGGGGACGATGAAGATGTGTGCGGGGTTAGTATGATCGATTCACTTGTGCAGGATCATGTCGACGAGTTTCTTTGCAAGGATGAATTGGAGTTAGCGCTTACGTCAGCCGAAGCCGACTTTCTTGACGCTCCCGAGGTTGCCTACTTATGCTCATTGTTAGATGAAGGGGATTTGTGTGGAATTAATCTGTGGGTTCCAAAGTTTGAGGAATTACCCCCTATCGACAAGCGAGCCGTTCCGTCGTGCGACGAGCCACCAACACTTGAGCTCAAGCCGCTACCGGATAAACTTAAGTATGCCTACCTTGGTGAAGATCAAACGTACCCGGTGGTGATTTCTTCCTCTTTAAGTGAGTCACAAGAATTGGAATTGCTAGCTTTGCTACGGGAGCATTCGAAGGCCATCGGGTGGTCCATCGCTGACATCAAAGGTATCGACCCCTCTCTTTGTTCTCACCGTATTTATATGGAAGAGGATGTCAAACCGTCCCGCCAACCTCAAAGGCGTTTGAATCCGATTATGAAGGATGTAGTTCGAGCGGAAGTTCTTAAGTTGTTGGATGTTGGCATAATCTACCCGATAGCGGATTCTAAATGGGTGAGCCCGATTCAAGTGGTGCCTAAGAAATCCGGGGTTACGGTGGTTCGAAACGAAAAGGATGAGCTTATCCCGACAAGAGTGCATACCTGTTGGAGGGTGTGTATTGATTATCGAAAGTTGAACGCGAGTACCAGGAAGGATCATTTTCCACTCCCCTTTATCGATCAAATTTTGGAAAGGGTCGCCGGTCATGAGTTTTACTGTTTCCTCGACGGGTATTCCGGGTACAATCAAATTGAAGTGGCTTTGGGGGATCAGGAGAAGACTACATTCACTTGCCCATTTGGAACCTTTGCGTATCGTCGTATGCCGTTCGGGCTTTGCAACGCCCCCGGTACTTTTTCGAGGTGCATTATGGGATTGTTTAGCAACATGGTGGAAAAGATCATGGAAGTATTTATGGATGATTTTTCGGTTTTTGGGGATTCGTTTGGGGCTTGTTTGACCAATTTGGGACTTGTGCTAGCTCGTTGCGAGGAGAAGAATCTCGTTTTGAATTGGGAAAAGTGCCATTTCATGGTGACAGAAGGAATTGTGCTTGGTCATATCGTTTCTTCGAAAGGGATTGAAGTTGATCGGGCAAAGATTGATTTGATTGGCAACCTTCCAACGCCAAAGTGTTTAAAGGATGTGCGGTCGTTTTTAGGGCATGCCGGCTTCTATAGGCGTTTCATTAAGGATTTTAGTTCTATTGCCCGGCCGTTGTGTCACTTGCTTGCGAAAGATGTGCCATTTGAGTGGTCTCCGGCTTGTGAAGCTGCCTTTGCCAAGCTCAAGGCCAGCCTCACCTCCCCACCCATAGTTCGGACGCCAAATTGGGATTTGCCTTTTGAGCTTATGTGTGACGCCAGTGACTACGTCGTCGGGGCCGTTTTGGGTCAACGCCAGGGCAAGGAGCCGTATGTGATTTATTATGCGAGTAAGACGTTGAACGAAGCTCAGATGAATTATTCAACAACCGAAAAGGAATTGTTGGCAGTAGTCTTTGCTTTAGACAAATTTCGATCCTATTTGGTGGGTACTCCGATCACAGTTTATACCGATCATTCGGCACTTAAGTACCTTTTTACCAAGCAGGATGCCAAGGCAAGATTGATTCGTTGGATTTTACTATTACAAGAGTTTGATCTTACAATAAAGGACAAGAAGGGGGTTGAAAATGTAGTAGCAGACCATTTGTCTCGTTTGGAGTTCGACGATCACACGGCTCATATTCCGATTCGGGATTCCTTTCCCGATGAACAGTGTAGACACCCCAATTTGGCCTAACGATTATTTCAAGTCCCACCTTGGGACAATCCCGATGATGAAATGGATACAATGATTGCTGATTGCTTCCTTGAGGACCTTAGGACTTTCGGTGAGGACTTTGACCACTTAGAGGACCCAATTCAAAGCCATACAGCCTTTCAGACAGAAATACAGAAGCCTAGGAGAATCCATCTGACGGCCGTAACATCGATCCCACGGCCACAACATCAATCCCTCACCCGAGCAACCTGTTGCCAGCAAAATCTCCCTGAGAGATCAATCCCTCGGCCGCGAGATCTATCCTTCGGCCGAGACATCCATTCCACGGCCGCGACATCCTTTGCTCAGCCGCCAGATCGACCTTTTTCCAGACTCTCGAACGTTCTGTCAGACATTTGGTTTGATCCAACTACACTACCTTTCCGATGCGTTCGGGCTACGTTCGGAGATCACGACGTAGAGTTAGAGATGCATTGCAATTGCAATTGCCATCTCGTGATTTGATTGGCCGGAGTGAGTCATCCCTATGCCTATATAAAGGGGCCTTTGGGCTCCGAATTTGACACAGAAATTGATAGACCTACACACTCAATCAAGCCACGAAACTCTGTCAAAATACTCTCTCAATCCCATACTCCAAAAGCCCTAACCTTCCGAAGGCAGCCGTCAATCCGGCGATCAAACCCCGAAGTTCAAACCCTAGCTCTAGGGTTCTCGATCAAGCAATCAATCAATCACGCCCAATCCAAAGCAATCAAGCAACTGAGGGATCAAGGTGGTGAGGCCCAACGGCCTCTGGTTTGTTTTACTTATCGCGTTTATGACTAACCGTAGCATTTAATCGTTTGCTAACTTTTCTGTCTGGTGTGAGGAAGAACATCGACCGGGGTTTCGATCCCTCGGCCGATAAATAAAACCAGGAGGATCCCTCGGTCGTGAGATCAATTCACCGGCCGCGGGATCCATTTCCCTGGGACAGTTTTGTTGGTTTCCTGCTTTCTGAATGCATGCTTCAATTATCGCACTGGCTCACTTTGCTTACTGTTTAAAGGAATAAATAAACAGACTATGTGTTGGAATTAAACAAAGTATCTATACGTCTTATGTTGAATGATTATGGGCCAATCTCACGCAAAGAGGGGTGCCTAACACCTTCCCCTTATTGTACTTTTGGCTCCCGTATCCAGAATCTCTATCTGTTTTCCCAGTTTTAATAAACTGGGTGGTGACTCTATTTGATGATAACCGTTATCATGTGGCGATGTTCCTAGCCATGGGAATGTCCATGATTTTGGTTTATGATGTGAGCAACCAATCGAACAAACAACGTGATCAATCTGTATGGCGATGCCCCGTTTGGGAGTTTTTGGCGACTCTGCTGGGGAATATGAGAGCCATAACCAAAAAGTTCAACATAAGACTAATACATGCCTTGTCTAATTCATTTATCATATGCATCGAGCGGGCAACCCGTTGAGTTCACCTGATATCCCGGCATGACACGGGCTATGTTGGGGGTTCCAGCAAACTCCACAGTCACTCGTACCTAGTGGTATATCAAAAAGGAAATCACCCAATCGCCGCCTTAATGGGCTGGTGAGAGGATTGGTGCCCTTTGACAACGGAGCACCCTGAGACTACCAAAACCTTGCATGCTTTAGAAAGCCATAGAACTTATCAAACTAAGACAGGAACCTACAGGCTAGGAACCTACTTGCATTTTTACTTCCAAGTTCTTCCTCACACCCACTGTGTATGTGTATGTTGTAAAGTTTCTCTTTTGCAGGTTAAACCTTAGGAATCTCTCTAAGTCAAATGAACAGTAGGTAAGATTAATCAATCTAACTAAAGCATAAAAACTTTTTCAGGAAAAATGACTGCATCACTGTCCATGTCTGATTCGCACTTTCAAGTTGTCACCAAGCTGTCTGGCCCGCTCCACGTTGCTGTTGAAGATTTCAACCCCTCTGAATACATCACTCCAGTAAATCAACCAAAGCCTATGGTGGCTATCATTGAAGACAACCATGTCATGTTCGCCGGAACAGTTTATGAGGAAGATGTAGAAGACCTGATTGAAGAAGAAGGGCTTCGCAGGGTTCCAATCTACTTTTATGACCCTTATGCACCTACCGATGATTATTGGCCAATAGACGAGGTCAACAACCTCGAGACTGAAGAGGCAAAGGAAGAAGAGGCTGTCGACAATGACCCACTAGACGAAATATCACTAAACCTACTCTTTGATGAGGGGGTCACCAACAATGAAATAAGGGTGATCCACCCCATCATAGACAGCTTTGGTAATTGGTGGGGCTTTGTTGGCACACGACGGGTCGACAATAGTGACGAAGCCGAAATTGAAGCTCAATTGGAGGAAATAACAGCAATAGCAAATCAAATGGCCCTCCAAGACTTGCAAGGTGACAATAATGAAAGTGCGAATCAAGGTGACAGTGAAGTATTGATGATCGACCTTGGTGATGAAAAAGACTGCTCTAAGCTGATTGTGGATGCTGAAAAAGGGGCTTACCCTAACTGGACCATGGAACACACTCTAAAATACAAAATGAAAAGCGCTAATTCTGATCTTAGTTCTGATTCCGATTCCGACTCCGAGTCGACTCAGTCCGAGTCAAACTTTTCATCCTTTGAAACTACTAAGTCTAGTGAGGAAAACCTGGTCAAAGCACCAAGGCATAGCATTTACTTTGAGTTCGACTCCGAAATGTCTTTTGATAAACTTAGCAATGAGAAGGAAGATTTAGAGTATTTCACTTTGCCTATGATCAATTGTGTGGATTCCGACAAACCAAATTTTGAGGAAGAAATTCCAAAAGAAATTCTAGAATTCATCGAGAGAGAAGAGGAAAGGCACGCTAAACCTTTTTCTGAGGAGATAATCACAGCAAACATAGGCTCTGAAAACGAGCCCAAAATGGTTAAAATTGGTGCCGCACTATCCCCTCAAGAAAGTGAAAAACTAATCTTTTTGCTAAAAGAATACAAAGATGTTTTTGCCTGGTCTTACGAGGATATGCCTGGAATAGACCCTGAAATTGTTCAACATAAAATTCCTCTTCATTCTGATGCAAAACCAGTTAAACAAAAACTGAGACGTATGCGCCCTGATTGGGTCCTAAAGATAAAAGAAGAAGTCACTAAGCAAATCAACGCCGGTTTTCTCATAGTCACCGAATATCCACAATGGGTAGCAAACATCGTTCCCGTACCAAAGAAAACTGGAGGAATCAGGGTCTGCGTAGATTTCCGAGATCTCAACAAGGTCCGAAAGATGACTTCCCATTACCTCACATAGACGAACTAATAGATAACACCGCAGGCCATGCATTACTATCCTTCATGGATGGATTTTCTGGGTATAACCAAATCCTTATGTCTCCTGAGGATAGAGAGAAAACCACCTTCACTACGCCTTGGGGAACTTACTGCTACCGAGTAATGCCGTTTGGGTTGAAGAATGCTGGAGCCACTTACCAGAGGATGGCCACAACACTGCTGCATGACATGATGCACAAAGAGGTCGAGGTGTATGTCGACGATATGATAGTCAAATCAAAGGAAAGGGAAGGACACTATGGAGCACTCCAAAAGTTCTTTGAGAGGATTAGGAATTATAAGTTGCGTCTTAACCCTCAAAAATGCACTTTTGGGGTAACAGCTGGAAAGATGTTAGGTTTCCTCATCACTCAAAGAGGAATCGAGGTAGATCCTTCCAAGATACAGACTATCATGGAGATATCACCACCTAGGACAGAAAAGGAAGTAAGGAGCTTCTTAGGGAAGGTACAGTTCATCAGCAGGTTCATTTCCAAGCTCACAACCACCTGTGAACCTCTTTTCAAACTATTGAAGAAAGGTACGGATTTTGAATGGAGCCAAGACTGTCAGCAAGCATTCGAGGCAATCAAAGAATACCTTCAGAATCCACCTGTACTACTATCGCCACCCATCCCTGGGAAGCCATTGATTCTGTATCTCTCAGTAACAGACACGTCCATGGGATGTATGCTAGCACAAGAAAACGACGCCAAAGTAGAGTGCGCCATATACTACCTCAGCAAGAAAATGATGGATTATGAGACAAGGTACACTCCCCTCGAGAAAACCTGTTGGGGGCTAGTATGGGCCACAAAGAAACTGAGGCACTACCTGTTAGCACATCCGGTGGTGCTGGTCTCTCGTTTAGACCCAATCAAGTATCTTTTCGAAAAGCCCGCACTTATCGGAAAGCTAGCTAGGTGGTTATTGCTGCTAGCGGAGTTCGACCTCAAATACATGACAAGGAAATCAGTAAAAGGAAGAGCTGTGGCAGAATTCTTGGCGGATCACCCTGTGACAGAGGCCGAGGCAGAGGACTTCATGTTCCCGACGAGGATATCTTATGTCTCTTAGACGACACTGCAACTTTACTTTGATGGAGCATCAAACCAATGTGGATATGGCATAGGGGTATTGCTAGTTTCCCCAAACGACTCTCACATCCCTTTGTCATATGAGCTAAGGTTTGAAGTCACTAACAACCAAGCTGAATATGAGGCTTGTATTGCTGGAATGGAGGCAGCCCTGGAGCTAGGAGCAAAAAGGGTAGAAGTCACTGGGGATTCAAACCTGGTGGTATCTCAAGCAAGAGGAGACTGGAAGGTCAAGGAGGATACACTGAAGCTATATCACTCTGTGCTGGAAAATCTAATTCCACAATTCGATTCTGTTATCTTCACACACACTCCTCGAGTGAGCAATAGATTTGCAGATGCATTGGCGACATTGGCGTCTATGGTCGAAATACCCCTGGGATTCACAATGCGGCCTCTCATGATCGAACAAAAGGTTAAACCAGCATGTGAGTGTACCTTTACCGAGGAAGGTGAAGACGATGGCAAGCCATGGTACGAAGACGTGAAAGAATTCCTGGAAAAAGGGGAATACCCATCCGAGGCCACCTCGAAGGACAAAACAGCTCTACGGAAGTTTGCTGCCCGGTTTGTAATCTGTGGAGGAGCAATATACCGAAGGGCACACTTGGGTCCAAGTCAACTTTGCGTCACGACAGAGGACAGCAGGGTAATGGAGGAAATACATGAAGGAATTTGTGGGCCACACATGAATGGGGCAACGATGGCAAAGAAGATCCTACGTCAGGGATATTACTGGACTACAATGGAAGCCGACTGCGCTGATTATGTCCGTCGATGTTACAAATGCCAAACTCACGCTGATCGTATGCGTATTCCCCCTACGGAATTGTACAACATGACATCCCCCTGGCCATTCTCCACTTGGGGGATAGACGTCATTGGAAGTATAAATCCAAAGGGAAAATACAAACATCAGTTCATCCTAGTGGCTATCGACTACTTCACCAAATGGGTAGAAGCGGCTTCTTATGCTACTCTCAAAGCCACTCATGTGGCCAAATTCATCCGCACTAATATCATCTATCGATATGGTGTACCTCACGAGTTTGTCTGTGATAATGGATTGCACTTCAAGGGGGCGACAAAGAAGCTTTTCGCCGAATTTGGGATACAAAATCATCGGTCATCTACTTACCGACCTCAAACTAATGGAGCAGTTGAAGCTGCGAACAAGAATGTCAAGAGGATTCTGCGGAAGACTACCGACACTTACACGGACTGGCCAGAAATGCTACCTCTGGCACTATGGGGATATCGAACAACTGAAAGGACTTCAACTGGGGCCACTCCCTACTCTCTGGTCTATGGAATGGAAGCTGTCTTGCCTATCGAATTGGAATTACCTTCGTTGAGGGTTCTAGCTGAGACTGGGATGATCGAGGAAGACTGGGTTCAAAACCGCTACGACGAGTTGGCACTACTAGACGAAAGGAGACTGAGGGCTTTATACCATGTACAAGGGTATCAACGCCGCATTGCACGAGCATTCAACAAAAAGGTGAAACCTAGGGACGTCAAGGTAGGAGACATGGTGCTCAAAGCAATTCGTCGCCACGTCTCAGACCCAAGGGGCAAATTTAGACCAAACTGGGGAGGCCCCTACCTTATCAAACGCATACTCTCCGGAGGAGCAGCATACATTGCAGACTTGGATGGAATGGAATTCGCAACACCAGTCAACATCGATAAATTGAGGAAGTATTACCCATGAGAGATGCTCGTTGGACCGAAAACCACAAGGGTGGGCGGATCCAAGCAAAAATTAGAGCAGCTTTGCTGGGTCGAAAACCCGCAAGGGCGGCTTAGGCAAAAACTAAGGCATAAATAAAACGCTCGCTAGACCGAAAACCCGCAAGGGCGGTTCTTAGGCAAAATTTAGAGCACAAAAGGAGAGGAAAATACTCGAGTGGACCTTAACTAAAACAAATCCCCTTTGTTGGAACTACGTTTATGGCCTGATTCCTTCCATGGGATACGTAGGCAATCTCTAAGTTTGAGATTCGGCCACTGCTATCATCATCACTTCCAAGATTTCTAGGTCTATCCTAAAGCATGTTCGCTATCAAATCATGGCAATAACATCTTCAAATAAAACGACCAAATATTTTATTATTTCCAAAGAGAAAGGACAAAGCAAACCTAAACAATTCTTAATCCATGAAAGCTAGAATCAAACAAACATCTTTTGAAAAACATAAGCAAAGCGTCGATCTCTAGGTCTTCCTTCTCTTTGCACTACTATCCTCCAAAAGGTTTTTCTTCAACCAGCGTTTGTAAGAACCCGATAGCTTGGCAACGAAGTTCTCAGCAACCTCCTGCATCACTCTATTTGGCCAAAAACGCAGCATATTGTGACGGAAGTTGGCATCATGGATCTTAGAGATGGTGTACTCAGGGTCACCTAAGATTGCGGCTTGTTCAGCCCCAAACTGCCTTTGAAAGCGAACAGGGAAGTAGAAAACGACTCGAGTAATGCCAATCACTACTACACCAAAGTGGTTCATCGTACTCACGGTCATGCTCTCGATACCATACCAGGGGCAAACCCATTGAATCCAATCACCCCTGCAGGTCCTCATCCATGCTTCCCAAGCAGCCTTAGTTAGGAATTGCTTAATCATGTGACGCTCCGTGCATTGGTCTGGATTATAAGGAAGTCGCTCCGGCGCATCCCACACCTTTAGCTTCTCAAACAACCACACCTAGAGAAAAAGGGAAAATTGTGAGTTGAGAGAACACGTGAGTCAAAACAAAAGAGTGATGAGTGAAAAGATAAACTTGACAAAATAAACAAATAAAGGAGCGAACGTGCAATAGCAAGGGACCGCCTGAGAACTGGGCTGTAGGACTACTCTTCATCACATCTAGACCCATCAAGGTCTCTGCCAACACTAAGCCAGCGAAACCCACACGGTTTCCAATTTGTTGAGCAAGGTTAAGCAATACAGGATCAGCATGACCAGAGGAAGGGCCAAGCAAGTAGTAATGAAGGAGACAAATGCACAATGCATGAAAGCACGACTTCTGTACGGAAACTTGGCGATGGGCCTCAGCTGTACCAAAACGCTGAATAAGTTGCAGAATCTCCAGCCTTCCTTTCACTAGGAAGAATTTAACTTCATGTTTCTGGACTCGGAGTAAATCCTTCAGGAGATCACTTCGGTTGAACAAAGGATTAGGGATAACAAAACCTTCCCTGTCTGAATGGCCCATAATGGCCGCAAATTCCTCGATAGTAGGACACTCCTCTCTCTTAAAGCGAAAGACGTGAAAATCAGGGTCCCACAAACTAGCGGCTGCCCTAAGGAAGGCAAAATTCACGGGAATGTGACGAAGAGAAAAGAGGAAGTCCATGCCAAAGGACTTAAAGTGCAGACGGTCAAGGCCATTAAAGGAATCTAACCACTGATCAAGGACTGGTTGTGCCATATGCAAAGAATTGCTGCTGACAATGCTATCGGGTTCGTAGAACGCGTACTTATAGGACTAGGTCGAGTCTTAGTTCGAATCGGAATCGGATTCTTAATCCTCAGAAATTTAGTTGGTCTCTCGGCCGGAACTTCGATAAGACGGCCGTGGGATCAATCCACCGGCCCGTAGATAATAGGGTTGACCTACGAGTCAAACCCAGGCAAACCAAACGATCCCTCGGCCGCCAGATCGAAGCTTCGGTCGTATAATCACTAGCTCGGCCGCCAGAACGGCTATTTTGCAGACTGTTCCCACGGTTCAGTTCGTTTCGTTGGATTAACGAGAATGTCACACGTAAACAACGTAGAAACAGCATGTACAATCACAATCGCAGAGCAAAAGGTTTTTGTTTCATATATCAAAAGCTTTTTCCATCACAAGGTGGATCATCCCACATTTCCTAACAAACTATACATCGATTTCATGTCGAACTAACCTATGCAGGAAGAGAAACAAAGAAAAAACAAAAAAAGAGGAAGCAGGAGAGGATGTCGAACCCTCTGGTGGTCCGAACAAAAGAGACCAGCTGCAAAAAAGAAGAGGACGCCCCTGGGGCGATGTATACCAAAGGAGTACTACGGTGCAGAAGGGACACCACATGGCTCAAAAGAATCACCACATGGCCCAGAAAAACCACCACACGGCGTACCACCGCCACGCCAGGAGCTCCGTGTCGCGGAAGCAAGTCACCCATGCGAGGGCCCCTAATCAAGCATACTCATGCGAGGATCCATAATCAAGCGTCAAGACAGGACCGAAAGCAAACGCGGTCTCCCTCTGCGCACGCTAGCCGCATCAGCATATCACCCACGGCCCAGAGCTGTCGGAAACAAGGAGAAGTGGAGGGGGGGGTCTTCGGTGGAAGCCTCGGACAGAAGGAACGGAGAGGGAAGAAAGGAAAGTGAAACAAACGGCTGAGGCCGTGGCCTTTTATAGGCCCCTGGAAATGAATCGATTAAGCGGCCGAGACATCGGTTCCCCGGCCGATACATCAATCCCTCGGCCGGGAGATCGATCTCCTGGCCCTCCAAATCAATTTCCTTCAACGAGAAGCAGATTTTGCTCAGTGCACTAATTCGAGCCATTAC
Source organism: Rhododendron griersonianum (assembly GCA_018127125.1). Taxonomy (NCBI): domain Eukaryota; kingdom Viridiplantae; phylum Streptophyta; class Magnoliopsida; order Ericales; family Ericaceae; genus Rhododendron; species Rhododendron griersonianum. The sequence continues at coordinate 24,134,517 of CM030796.1, read as the reverse complement.
AGACTTCTGAGTCCTCAACCAACCAAGTAGCCTTGGGGGCATCCCCAAGCCAATGCAACATGATCAAAACCAGCCTTGGGGGCATGCCCAAGTATGAGGAAAATCTCTCTCCACAGACTACTGACCGGAGCTCCCACTAAGGATTATCAAAACCAAGCCCACCATCTCAGCGGCTCTACGCCCCCACCTATCAACTCAGCGGCTCCAAGCCCACCGTTTCAACTGGCTCCAAGCCATAAACAATCAACTTCTCAACAGAGTCTACGCCCACTATCCTGACAGGCTCAAAGCCCATCATCCTTACACGACTCAGCGGCTCCTAGCCTGCTATCTCAATTAGCTCGAACCCATAACAACCATCTTGGCGGCTCTAAGCCCATTATCGACAGGCTCTACGCCCTTTATCACAACTTAGCGGCTCAAAGCCTATTATCTCAAATGGCTCCAAGCCATCACCTCAAATAGGCTCGAAGCCTATCTCAACAGACTCTACGTCTACTATCACCCAGCGGCTCGAAGCCCTCGAATCAGCAGCTCTGTGCTCGCAATCACAACAACAGACTCTACGCCTGTTATCACTCAATTTGGCGGCTCCAAGCCCATTGTCTCAACTGGCTCGAAGCCGTACACAATCAAGCTCTTAATAGGCTCAAAGCCTATGTCTATTACCTCAGCGGCTCAAAGCCCATTATCTCAACAGGCTCGAAACCTATATCTACCACCTCGGCGGCTCCAAGCCCATTACTCTAATAGGCTCAAAGCCTGTATCTACCCTCTGAAATGGCTCGAAGCCATAAACTCAGCGGCTCAAAGCCCAACATCTCAACTGGCTTGAAGCCGTAAACAAGCAACAGGCTCTAAGCCGCCCCAACAATCAAGACATCTATTCTCAGGCTCTACGCCTGGATGCTCAAAAATCAAACATTTTTGAATGCTCAAGCTCTACGCTTGGATGCCCAACCACTGTGTACTGGATGCTCAAGTCATATACTTGAATGCTCAAGCTCTACGCTTGGATGCCCAACCACTGCGTACTGGACGCTCAAAGCCTGTACTTTGAATGCTCGGATTCTGCCGTCCGAATGCTCGAGCTCTACGCTCTGAATGCTCAAGTCCGGAACTTGATAGAAGCTCTAAGCTTAAAACAAACACACACGCACGGGCCCGTGCACATTTGCATCAACATTTTCACATCGAGTCTGCATCATATCTGTTCACATCTAACAACCATCATCACACATGTACACTCTGCATATCTCTCGTGAAACAGGTCAACCCTGCTATCAACCGGCTCTATGCCTCGGTTTTATTTGATCGGCCCAACGCCTCGATCCTTTGGCTCCACGTCAGCATTTATGATGAGAAAGCTCCGTGCACAGACCATCAGAATACAACCAGCTCTACGCTTCGGTTCATATCACGTCAAGCTCTAAGCTCCGACAAACTCAGGCCCTCGCCTCAAGACTGCATGCAGGCTCCACGCCTCAATCACTTCGGGCTCCATGCCTCAGTTCCTTCACCTCAGGCCCTTGCCTTATACCAGCTCCGCGCTTCGGTTCATCACGTCAAGCTCAAAGCTCTAACACCACAGGCTCTCATCCTGATCAATACCAGCTCCGCGCTTCGGTCCCATCAAGCTCTAAGCTCACCTCAGGCCTCCGCCTCATAAACCACAGCAGGCTCCACGCCTCAATCCAATCACCGCAGGCTCTCGCCTTATGATCAACACCAGCTCCACGCTTCGGTCCTATCAATCACTCTCAGGCCCTCGCCTCATGACTACAGCCGGCTCCGTGCCTCGGTCCCCTCATCGCCAAAGCTCCGTGCTCCAGCTACTGGCCCTGCGCCTCCTCTACATCTCAAAAACAAACTGGCGTCCAACTCATCCCAACAGATGGTTTGGATTCCACCCCATTACATCAATCCCATCCAGCTCATTCGCAAAGATAGGCTACTCTACCGAGCTCCTTTCAGTCAAAGTAAGGACGATCAAGAAAAGTAAACGCACCTGCAGTGTACTGATCTACCCCAAAATACTAAGGAAGCTCTCCGCAAAGAAACTCCCCAGGTAGCCCAGCGCTCCTTCAACTACTCTTCGCCAAAACCCTGGCTCAGTCTAGGTACGTCACACTACGGCTTTTTAAGCCCTAAGGTACGTCTTCTGTCTCTAACCCTCCAAACTTTTACTTTTCTTTATTGCCCAAACTACGATTGGTCTGAATTTCCCTTGTGGAATACGTAGGCAGCCTCCCGGCCCGACCATAACAAAACCTTTTTCGAAAACCCCTTGGAATAGTGGTTGGACCAAATTGAGTTGCTTTTTACAGCTTTGACTCTTACTCAAACATGTCTCGCGATCCGTCTGAGTTCAGTCAAAGAGGGGCATCTGTAGACACCCCAATTTGGCCTAACGATTATTTCAAGTCCCACCTTGGGACAATCCCAATGATGAAATGGATACAATGATTGCTGATTGCTTCCTTGAGGACCTTAGGACTTTCGGTGAGGACTTTGACCACTTAGAGGACCCAATTCAAAGCCATACAGCCTTTCAGACAGAAATACAGAAGCCTAGGAGAATCCATCTGACGGCCGTAACATCGATCCCACGGCCACAACATCAATCCCTCACCCGAGCAACCTGTTGCCAGCAAAATCTCCCTGAGAGATCAATCCCTCGGCCGCGAGATCTATCCTTCGGCCGAGACATCCATTCCACGGCCGCGACATCCTTTGCTCGGCCGCCAGATTGACCTTTTTCCAGACTCTGGAACGTTCTGTCAGACGTTTGGTTTGATCCAACTACACTATCTTTCCAATGCGTTCGGGCTACGATCAGAGATCACGACGTAGAGTTAGAGATGCATTGCAATTGCAATTGCCATCTCGTGATTTGATTGGCCGGAGTGAGTCATCCCTATGCCTATATAAAGGGGCCTTTGGGCTCCGAATTTGACACAGAAATTGATAGACCTACACACTCAATCAAGCCACGAAACTCAGTCAAAATACTCTCTCAATCCCATACTCCAAAAGCCCTAACCTTCCGAAGGCAGCCGTCAATCCGGCGATCAAACCCTGAAGTTCAAACCCTAGCTCTAGGGTTCTCGATCAAGCAATCAATCAATCACGCCCAATCCAAAGCAATCAAGCAACTGAGGGATCAAGGTGGTGAGGCCCAACGGCCTCTGGTTTGTTTTACTTATCGCGTTTATGACTAATCGTAGCATTTAATCGTTTGCTAACTTTTCTGTCTGGTGTGAGGAAGAACATCGACCGGGGTTTCGATCCCTCGGCCGATAAATAAAACCAGGAGGATCCCTCGGCCGTGAGATCAATTCACCGGCCGCGGGATCCATTTCCCTGGGACATTTTGTTTGTTTTTCTGCTTTCTGAATGCATGCTTCAATTATCGCACTGGCTCACTTTGCTTACTGTTTAAAGGAATAAATAAACAGACTATGTGTTGGAATTAAACAAAGTATCTATACGTCTTATGTTGAATGATTATGGGCCAGTCTGACGACTGGGCAAAGAGGGGTGCCTAACACCTTCCCCTTATTGTACTTTTGGCTCCCGTATCCAGAATCTCTATCTGTTTTCCCAGTTTTAATAAACTGGGTGGCGACTCTATTTGATGATAACCGTTATCATGTGGCGATGTTCCTAGCCATGGGAATGTCCATGATTTTGGTTTATGATGTGAGCAACCAATCGAACAAACAACGTGATCAATCTGTATGGCGATGCCCCGTTTGGGAGGTGTCTACAAACAGTTGTTTGGGATCTCTACGGCTCCATGGTATGCGGATATTGTCAACTATTTGGTTACCGGGATGATGCCAGGCCACTGGAATGTTCAAGAGCGCCGCCGGTTCTTAGCAGAAGTGAAACGTTTCACCTTCGATGACCCGTATCTTTTCAAGTATTGTGCCGATCAATTGGTTCGACGTTGTGTGCCCGATTCTGAACAACAGAATGTCATTAAGTTTTGTCACACTGAAGCTTGTGGGGGTCACTTTTCGTTTCGGAAAACAGCAGTGAAGATTTTGCAATGTGGGTTCTATTGGCCAAAACTGCACAAGGATACGTTTGCCTTTTGTCGGGATTGTGCTCGGTGTCAACTTTTGGGATGTGTCACGCAGAGGAATGAAATGCCACTCTCGCCTATACTGATTATCGAAGTTTTTGACTGTTGGGGTATCGATTTCATGGGGCCTTTTCCTACGTCTTTCGGGTACCTTTACATCTTGTTGGCGGTTGATTACGTGAGTAAGTGGGTTGAAGCTATTCCTACTCGTACCAATGACGCCGCGGTTGTGGTTGAATTTCTGCGGGAGTATATCTTGGCACGCTTTGGGATGCCACGGGCTATTATCAGTGATCAAGGCTCTCACTTTTGCAACCGGTCATTTGCTGCTTTGATGAGGAAGTATTCTATCGTGCATAAAGTTTCCACGGCCTATCACCCTCAAACCAATGGTCAAGCGGAGCTGGCAAACCGGGAGATTAAGAATATCTTGGAGAAGACGGTTAATCCTACCCGCAAGGATTGGTCAACTCGGTTGGTCGATGCACTGTGGGCTTACCGTACTGCGTACAAGACTATCTTGGGAATGTCTCCATATCGACTTGTTTATGGAAAAGCTTGCCATTTGCCGGTGGAACTCGAGCACAAAGCTTATTGGGCAATCAAGAAGCTCAATTTCAACATGGCCAAGGCCGGTGCTCGCCGCAAGTTGCAATTGACGGAGGTTGAGGAATTGAGGTACAATGCTTACGATTATTCTAGTTCTTATAAATCTAAGGTCAAAGCCAAGCATGATAAGAAAATTGTGATTAAAAACTTTGTGCCCGGTGAAAAGGTGTTGTTGTATAATTCACGTTTGCATCTCCATCCCGGTAAATTGTGGTCCAGTTAGGCCGGACCTTATCTAGTTCGAACTGTTTTCCCTCATGGGGCAATTGAAATTGAGAGTATGCAAAATGGGTCCACATTTAAGGTTAACGGTCAGAGGCTTAAGCCTTTTCTTGGTAATTTTGAAGTTGGTGAACCTGACGAGGATTTGGCCGATCCTGCTTATGCGGATGGCCCGTCGGCTTAGAGTTGTTTCGATTGAATTTGCACGGGGAGCGCAAGCGTAACCGCTGAACTTAACTGTTTGTCGGACCCGGCCCCATGACTTAATTGTATGGGGTACCCTCCATTGACTTGGGTATATGTAGCTTCGCACGCCGCTACTAAAATAAGGATCGTGTGCCCAGCTCCGATTCGAAGGGCAATTCTTGTTAATATCAGTGACATAGGGCTTTCATTAGTCTTTCTGATAGGAGTAATTCACAGTGAAACGCTCACGTCCACCAGATTAGCCCCAACGGGGGCGGTATAGATCATAGGTTAGGCCTTGATATTCCCGTGCTCCATAACCGCACTCGGCTCTGTCTTGTGCCTGCATAGTTCGATCTTAGGGGACACTGGACTTAATTGTTTGGCGGAGTCTAGCTGTGACTTGGACGCTCCGAGTTCTGATATTAACCTTGTTTACTCTTGTACATATTGCACATGTTGTATACTTTGTATATAGTTTTGTTTTTGTTTAGTTTGTTTCTTTTTATTTCGGGCTTTTTCATTCAAAGATATCACCAACGCATCATTGTTTCGGGCTTTAATTAGCCCTTCCTTGTGATAGTTTACCGTTAATGATCCGTGCTCTCCGAAATCGTCCCTATCGGTGGCAACTTAGGTCTTTGGGTGAGTTTTGCTTTTGACCTTTTGTCTCACTTTGTTTCGACCAAGGGAACGCTGGGCTTAATTGCTTGGCGAGGTCAGGCGGTAAATTTTATTGCGAGCGTGATGTAACAAACTTTAACGGTCTAGTATAGCCACCCGAGTTTTGTCTCTTCGGTGAGACTCGGGAAGAAAAGTATGACTCGTGAGATTGCGTGAAAATCAGGTGGTGTCCTCTGTTGTTTTTCTGTATATATTTTTGTTTGTTGGTGCCCGGATAACACGAGCCGGGCGGTTCTAATGTCATTTGTCTCTTAGTAGGTAGTTCAGGCTTAAGTCTTTTACAGGGTGAACATGCTACCATGCCAGCCTTGGTGGATTGGGTCTAAAGCCGGAGTGATTGAGGCATTCAGGAGCCCTAAGCATGGGTGCGATTACGTGTCGCGGTTGTTAGTCCGACGCGCTTTGGCCATGCCCCTGCGTGACTAGCTGTGGTTCGAGTGGAAGAGCCGAAAGAGTGAGCCTTGGGAGCCGTTCGGATGACGAAAAGAGACGGTGACGAAAAAGCCTCCAACTTGGTCGAGGTATTCGGGGGTTGACATTCCCCCGTGGGTAATCTCTTCCCTTTCCCTCTCAATACTGTTGTTCTCCATGCTATGAGGGCATAGCATATCTTAAGTTGGGGGGAGGGGATATATCTGTGATATATGTGTCGTCGTTTTTCTGTTTCTGTACAAATTTTTCGTTTTTCTTTGTTTTTAGGTTGGTAATCCTTCCGTTATTACAAATTTAGTGGATTAAAGCAACTTGGCACATGCTTAGTATTTCTTATTTGGCAAGAGTTCGGTGTACATGTTTTGTGTAGTGTGTCCATTTTAACGCATTGGCATGTTAAGGATGAGCAATTAGGTGTTAAGTGTGTTTTGAGCAAGTTTGACCCATATCCCGGTTTATTTCTTCTTTCGTTTAGGTTGTTCATCTTATGTCATGCCTAAACGTGCTTAATATCAGTATTGAATCGTTTCGGAATCTATAACGTACTTAGGGGATGATACAAGGCCCTATTTCTTTGATTAAACCACAAAGTGTCCCTTTTGTCCTATTTCGTATCCTAGTCCGTGTCATACCGTTTATTCAACGAACTTAGGGAACTGGAGTAAGGAGGGATGTGTGGGATGTTATTCTGATGCTTTGAGGTGTTCGGAGGGTGTTTGAAAGGTGTTGGATACGTTCGGGGACCAAAAGGATGGCGGTTGAAAAATTTTCAGAGTTTTGGGCCATGAACCGGTACGGCATATTCATCAACCGGTTCATGGAGGGCAGATTTTTGAATTTCCAGATTTTGGCTCATGAACCGGTACGATGGACTCTTCAACCGGTTCATGGAGCCCCGAATTGAAAAAAAAAAAAACGTTTTTTCTTCTCTCTCTCTCCTACCCCACTTTATAACCTCCAAACCCCTTTCCTCCACCATAACCGCCGACCCCAAATTCCTTCCTCCCCTGCCTCTTCGATTTCACCACCAAATCACCCCAAAACCTCCATCAATCTTCATAAATCCTTGGTTTCTTCAAGATTCAAGAGGAAATTTCAAGGGTTCAAGAGTGGGTTTCTCTCTCCATCTGAAATTTTCAAAGGTAACTCGAAATTACCCCCTTCTCTCATGAGTTCTTGGGTTGTTCTTGAATTCAACCATTAGGTGAAGGGTTTTTCAAGATGCATTGTTAGATTTTGCAAGGATTTGAATCCTAGATCCCCAAAAACAAAGGGGATCCGAAATTTTCACCTTCTTACCCAGGATTGTATTTGGGACTCTGTTTGAGATTTTTGGGTTTGCTACTGCATTGTTTTCGACTGAACTGCAGGTGGTTGTTGTAGTTTGGAGGGGTTGTGCTCTGTTTTCCTCTGTTTCACTCTATAGTGTGAGTTTTGATTTGACAATGGGAAGAACGAAAAAAGTTTTGGGAGATGCTATGAAATCGACGGACGCAATGGCATCGGTTGATGCAAGAACGGGAAAAACGACGTATCATAAACGCCCGGACCCGGTAGAACAGGCCGAGCGGGCCGATAGACAGGAGGAGGAAAATAGGAAGAGGAAAAGAGAGAAGAAAGAAGAAGAGAAAAAGAAATGGGAAAAAGAATTGAAAGGGCGTAACTATATTTGCGAGCGTCAAGTAGATCGAGCAAAAATTGGAAAGCACCCTATCATTGACATTATCAATCAGCGAGGTCTTCGGTTTTTCTTTAAACCAGTTCCGGGGTATAAGCCAAAGATGGTGTTTGATTTTTATGCAAATATGGAGATAGATGAGAAGGATCAGAAGATTACGTCGTTAATGGGAAAGAAATCCGTTCTCATAACCCCTAATATCATTGCGAAATACCTGGATGACTACCAGCGGCCCCGTTTTGGTGCTATAACCTATCCCGCCCTGAATTGGTCTAAACCTGTCACGCCCTCGATTTTCAACATAAACAATAATAACATTTGATAATTAAATGCCTCACCGAAATTACAATTTATAACCCAAAAGGTGGTTCGGTCCCCAAATCCACAAACTTGCTCAATACTTACAGAGTTTCACAATAGAAAATACAATACAACACAGTTTAGTTTACAAAGATAGCCAAAAGCTTCCGAAAATAGTTTTGAACAACAACATCAGCATGCACTCCAAGCATTCCATGACAGTGACCTGCAATAAACCTGAAAATGATAGGTTGAGCTACACTAGCCCAGTAGAGAAATCTATACACAAGTTATAGGAAAACATGCCAAGTTATGCACCAAGAGTGAGCGAGAAAAGACTGATATACCCAAAGTTTACATGGCTACCAACGAGCAACTCCCTGTGACCAAAGGGTTCTAGACAATTCTATATACTATGCCTATCACTTCGCACACCATACAAATGTCACTAACGTTCCCACATCAAACACGTTTAACCAATCTTTAGTTTATCAATTGATACTTCACTTCACATCCATCTCTACATTCGTTCTCATTTCACAATCTTTCGCGTTTATCATTTCATCACCAAACCCCGTTTCTTGTTAAACGATCATCTTTCCTTTCCTTTCTTTTCGTCAGATTTTTCCCATCAATTAACGTTAGGGTCACCTCGGGTCTATTTCCCTCGAGCGTAGGGTCACCCCGAGTCTATTCCCTCACTAACAATAACCATATGGGTCACCTCGGGTCTATCCCCTCGAGCGTAGGGTCACCCCGAGTCTATTCCCTCAATAACGATAACCATATGGGTCACCTCGGGTCTATCCCCTCGAGCGTAGGGTCACCCCGAGTCTATTCCCTCAATAACGATAACCATATGGGTCACCTCGGGTCTATCCCCTCGAGCGTAGGGTCACCCCGAGTCTATTCCCTCAATAACGACCCCTTGGGTCACCTCTCACACTTTCATTATCGTCAACATCTCATAATCAATCTCATCATCAATCTATCGGTCATTACTTAACTCTACAGACGTACATGCTCGTGTCTTTTCATTAGTTTACAAATCCGCATCCTACATAACGTATTGAGCCTATACGTATAATCCCATAATACTCTACTCATTTGCTTTCTACGCTTAAACCTCATGGAACGAGTACCAAAGGAACTAACGGGAAACAACAAAACGATTCTTGAGAATATGGATTTTGAACCTACCTTTCAAACCACTAGACAACACCCATCTATCCATTCACACTCACCACGAGCCTCACATAACCCACGACTTCCTTATACGGTCTTACGATACATCCCCCGTTGACAATGATACTAACGTTACGTCTTACGAGTGCCCCGAGAACGAAAACACTAATGAGTCAATAGAGATCGAACAATCGAGTTTAGAAATGGTCTAAAGACGTTTAAGAGGTGTTGGAAGTGATCAGGGGTCAAAACAATGGGTTTCGGAACAAAACAGTGAAAACTGTAAATAAGCTCACCGTATCGATACAGGCAAAATCCGTATCGATACGGATAGGCTTCGAGGCAGATCAGAGAGTGTTGTATCGATACGGGTTTTAGGCCGTATCGATACAGGATGCTTTCGAGCAGATTTTCTGCAGATTTTTGAAGTTTCAACTACAACATCAATCAACAATCTAAAGCACGATCAAGGCACTAACCCAACACGTAAACATATATCAAGCGCAAGAAATCCCTACCTCGATTATCACAGTCGAACACACGAGATTCTCCGAGCCCTAGACTCCAAAATTGACACCGAGAGCAATACACCTCCTCCGAGCCCTAGCCAACGAAGCACGAGCCCCAAAACACGCGTAGAAGAAGGATTGGAGGTTGATTGCTATTGGGTTTTGAGTTTGGAGGTTGAATTTTGGTGGAGGAGCATGAGAGAGGGAGAGGAGCCGAGAGAGGGAGAACCGGACGGGAGGAGAGAGAGAGAAGGCTTGGGGTTTTTTTATCCCCTACACTCACACCTCTCTATATATACCCACACACCCACTAATTTACACATGCACTCCCTCCAACTTTCGATTCTACCATTCGAACCCCAAATCAAATAACTCCACGAATTTTACATTTTCCTCACTTTCTAATATTAATAGACCTTTAAATAATTTTCGAAAAATACGGGTCCTTACACCCTTCCCTCCTTAAAGAAATTTCGTCCTCGAAATTTGCCAAACCAAGTCCAACCAACTCACACCATTCAGATACACATTAGCCATAACACGGTTCATCATGCAACAATTCTATAATCATGAAAATCTACATCTTAACTCATGTCAGTAAAATCGAGACAGACGCAAGCATTTCTTTCTAACCTTGTCCTCCTTTTCCCACGTAAATTCACACTAACGACATCATCTTACCCCCTCAAGACTTAATCACGTAAATCTAGGATACGTATCGGGTTCTCACCATGGGACACGTCGGCATCCAACTCAAATTCGGGCTTCTCTAACACATGCAATAGATTCGGCTTGTACCTCCTCAATATTCGTTCGTATGTCTAGCAAAACACAAACGCTCAAAAACTTTTGGCGACCCTTCTAAACGGTACTTATTTCTATATACGATTATCAATCTTGGGACTGAGATTTTATCTCTAAATACAACCGGATATTCCAATTGACTTCCCGAGACCTCCACCTAGAAGAAGCGGTGATCAAGCGCCCCCTTTCTAACTGGATTTCATCGGTTGTCGCTTGGTCATCCGAAAGACACGCGCCGTATCCGGCACTTAACCAATCTTTCTAGCGATCACAGCTTCATTTTCCACCCATGACGAGACAAACTCCAACGCGGAAAACACATGACTTCCATCTTTCAAACAACATTAGGTGACGACGACGGTCCACACGATCCTTTGGTCAACCGTGAGCGGTTAGCAATCTTTGGCTACTTTTACCCTTCTCTTTTCGGTCATTCTCCCTCGAGTTTCCAAATATCGTTGGCGAATAGATTTCATCATATCTCTTAATACTAAATCTAGCGGATACACAACACAAGCCAAGTCCTCTAAAAGTTGCACCAAATTTTCGCTTCAAGTTGGGTCATTCTAGATTATGAGAGGAATTCAATTTGTTATCTCATATGAAACGAGCTAACTCCAAAACTCGAGCAACGTCAGTCAAGAATTTAATGAATGGCAACGAGACATCCGAAATTCAAGAAACACATGGAATCTTTAAGGTGATTAGTCAACAAACTCAGAATGCCCTTTTATGATAACCCGAGAAATTCAAAATGGTCGATCATAACTCTCTTATTACTCTACAAGCCAAAGGAGTCAGCGGATAACGTCTTGACAAATGGAAGATTTCAATATTAAGGACAGGCACAAGGTAATGAGACTAATCTTTCGTATACTAACCGATCCAATATCAGAAATTGCACAGTACTAGAAGTGAGTTATACTTCCCAACAATTTGAGACCAAGGATTACAGGATGAATCATGTGCCTGCAGAGTTGAGGAACCATAACAGAGTCGAACGGTACTGAAAGAAATAATAACAAGCGAATTCGAACTAAACGGCATCAACAAATGGGTCTCAATAGATATCTCACCTCAAGATTTGACTTTAATTACGACATGAGAACTTAAGCAGAGCAACAATTTCCAACAAATAGACGAGCATCTGCAACAACGAATTTCACGCCAATTGAATAGTTCCAGGCAAGCAAAATGGGTACAAGGCGGGTACAAGTTCAAATTGCGTGACTCCGTGATCAAGAAACCAGATTAAATGGTGGTACAAACGCATGTAACAATAGCATCAAAGTCTGGATTTATATGACATAAAGAATGTGATCACGGATTGGGTTCAATAGGTCGAGTTGCAACATAAGAACTTGCGCAAAACAACAGTGATAGACGAACAAACTAATAGTTGTAACACAAGGATCTCAACCAACCAATGAAAACTTATATCAAGCAGGATAGTGTCAAAGCAAAACTCCGAATGGAATACGAGGGACCTTCGTCAACATTAATAACAAACGTGTCACAGGACACTTCGCCACAAGATTTTGAATATCCCCAAGAAAAGCTAGGAAAGGATTGCTTAACAATTATGACGGATCAACTACACAACAGATTTTACGGAAAAGTGGTTTACGATACAATTCTAACAATATTCTGCTAGGCCAATGGAAGAGGATAATAAATGTAACAACTCTTACAAATTCACGTTCGGAATATCACCAACCATCATGGTTACAACTAATCCCTGTCCAAATCAAATCAAATCTCGCTATAAGCAAACTAAAGAAGTCAAAGGCAACTCCTCAATATGGAACGATTAACCTCTAGTCTCGACATATATGATTTATTAATGCTTCTCAACACGCAAAGACTAAGATTTCTGGATTTTCAATTCTAAACTTGAATAACGAGGAAATTCTTAATGAATGAAAATCTTTCGAGTCAAAAGTATTTTAACGAACGAATCGAACGACAAAGAGGAGAAGATACCTCAAACAACTAATGTTTCTGAAAGCTAGAGAGTAGAAGGAAATGGTTTAACTACGGAACTGCATCTGCCATTTCGGTGTACGTTTATGCTGCTGCACGGAGCTCGACTCACCATGTACCCCCAATCCCCGAGGACAATTCTTTGCCATGTGGCCACGTTCGCCGCAAGTATAACAAGATCCCCCACGCCATGGACATTGAGAACGAACATGACCAGACTGACGACATCGATAACACACAATCTGACGCTTGAGGAGAACTCCCAGAGTCCTGGAATGAGGAGGTGGCTTAAGGCCCTGCTGACCCTGAATAGTGGAATTTGATACCCTAGGTTTCTTCCTTCCTGAACTCTTAACACTCTCTGAGGATGACCTCGCGCTAACAACTCGACATCTAGTCTCCCCTACATTCATACCAATCCGCGCACTCTCCAGAATCTCAACTCCCTTTGCACACTCATCGATCTCAGGAAACATCACTTCATCCCTAGTACACTGACTCACTTCATTCTCCTCGTATGCATTACAGTCCTGGTGCTCACGATCCTCGATCTCACCACACCTATCTCCAAGCTTCGAAGACATCTAACTATGAAAGCATAAGAAACAAAATCGTCAACGTTAGTCACTTAACTATATGCTACAGGTCTCTAACCTTTCCAACAAGAATCAACAACTCTGCGCCACTCTACCGTAATACCAATGCAATGACACAACAATGGACTAACATCATTCATGCAAGCACACGCGTGGTTTTGTAAAAAGATGCAGCGATTTTTGAACCCATGAGACTAAAAGCCTCCCCACGGTCTCGAGGTGTTCTAGACCTATGCTCTGATACCAAGTTGTCACGCCCTCGATTTTCAACATAAACAATAATAACATTTGATAATTAAATGCCTCACCGAAATTACAATTTATAACCCAAAAGGTGGTTCGGTCCCCAAATCCACAAACTTGCTCAATACTTACAGAGTTTCACAATAGAAAATACAATACAACACAGTTTAGTTTACAAAGATAGCCAAAAGCTTCCGAAAATAGTTTTGAACAACAACATCAGCATGCACTCCAAGCATTCCATGACAGTGACCTGCAATAAACCTGAAAATGATAGGTTGAGCTACACTAGCCCAGTAGAGAAATCTATACACAAGTTATAGGAAAACATGCCAAGTTATGCACCAAGAGTGAGCGAGAAAAGACTGATATACCCAAAGTTTACATGGCTACCAACGAGCAACTCCCTGTGACCAAAGGGTTCTAGACAATTCTATATACTATGCCTATCACTTCGCACACCATACAAATGTCACTAACGTTCCCACATCAAACACGTTTAACCAATCTTTAGTTTATCAATTGATACTTCACTTCACATCCATCTCTACATTCGTTCTCATTTCACAATCTTTCGCGTTTATCATTTCATCACCAAACCCCGTTTCTTGTTAAACGATCATCTTTCCTTTCCTTTCTTTTCGTCAGATTTTTCCCATCAATTAACGTTAGGGTCACCTCGGGTCTATTTCCCTCGAGCGCAGGGTCACCCCGAGTCTATTCCCTCACTAACAATAACCATATGGGTCACCTCGGGTCTATCCCCTCGAGCGTAGGGTCACCCCGAGTCTATTCCCTCAATAACGATAACCATATGGGTCACCTCGGGTCTATCCCCTCGAGCGTAGGGTCACCCCGAGTCTATTCCCTCAATAACGATAACCATATGGGTCACCTCGGGTCTATCCCCTCGAGCGTAGGGTCACCCCGAGTCTATTCCCTCAATAACGACCCCTTGGGTCACCTCTCACACTTTCATTATCGTCGACATCTCATAATCAATCTCATCATCAATCTATCGGTCATTACTTAACTCTACAGACATACATGCTCGTGTCTTTTCATTAGTTTACAAATCCGCATCCTACATAACGTATTGAGCCTATACGTATAATCCCACAATACTCTACTCATTTACTTTCTACGCTTAAACCTCATGGAACGAGTACCAAAGGAACTAACGGGAAACAACAAAACGATTCTTGAGAATATGGATTTTGAACCTACCTTTCAAACCACTAGACAACACCCATCTATCCATTCACACTCACCACGAGCCTCACATAACCCACGACTTCCTTATACGGTCTTACGATACATCCCCCGTTGACAATGATACTAACGTTACGTCTTACGAGTGCCCCGAGAACGAAAACACTAATGAGTCAATAGAGATCGAACAATCGAGTTTAGAAATGGTCTAAAGACGTTTAAGAGGTGTTGGAAGTGATCAGGGGTCAAAACAATGGGTTTCGGAACAAAACAGTGAAAACTGTAAATAAGCTCACCGTATCGATACGGGCAAAATCCGTATCGATACGGATAGGCTTCGAGGCAGATCAGAGAGTGTTGTATCGATACGGGTTTTAGGCCGTATCGATACAGGATGCTTTCGAGCAGATTTTCTGCAGATTTTTGAAGTTTCAACTACAACATCAATCAACAATCTAATGCACAATCAAGGCACTAACCCAACATGTAAACATATATCAAGCGCAAGAAATCCCTACCTCGATTATCAAAGTCGAACACACGAGATTCTCCGAGCCCTAGACTCCAAAATTGACACCGAGAGCAATACACCTCCTCCGAGCCCTAGCCAACGAAGCACGAGCCCCAAAACACACGTAGAAGAAGGATTGGAGGTTGATTGCTATTGGGTTTTGAGTTTGGAGGTTGAATTTTGGTGGAGGAGCATGAGAGAGGGAGAGGAGCCGAGAGAGGGAGAACCGGACGGGAGGAGAGAGAGAGAAGGCTTGGGGTTTTTTTTATCCCCTACACTCACACCTCTCTATATATACCCACACACCCACTAATTTACACATGCACTCCCTCCAACTTTCGATTCTACCATTCGAACCCCAAATCAAATAACTCCACGAATTTTACATTTTCCTCACTTTCTAATATTAATAGACCTTTAAATAATTTTCGAAAAATACGGGTCCTTACAATCAACTTAAAGAAATTTCGTCCTCGAAATTTGCCAAACCAAGTCCAACCAACTCACACCATTCAGATACACATTAGCCATAACACGGTTCATCATGCAACAATTCTATAATCATGAAAATCTACATCTCAACTCATGTCAGTAAAATCGAGACAGACGCAAGCATTTCTTTCTAACCTTGTCCTCCTTTTCCCACGTAAATTCACACTAACGACATCATCTTACCCCCTCAAGACTTAATCACGTAAATCTAGGATACGTATTGGGTTCTCACCATGGGACACGTCGGCTTCCAACTCAAATTCGGGCTTCTCTAACACATGCAATAGATTCGGCTTGTACCTCCTCAATATTCGTTCGTATGTCTAGCGAAACACAAACGCTCAAAAACTTTTGGCGACCCTTCTAAACGGTACTTATTTCTATATACGATTATCAATATTGGCACTGAGATTTTATCTCTAAATACAACCGGATATTCCAATTGACTTCCCGAGACCTCCACCTAGAAGAAGCGGTGATCAAGCACCCCCTTTCTAACTGGATTTCATCGGTTGTCGCTTGGTCATCCGAAAGACACGCGCCGTATCCGGCACTTAACCAATCTTTCTAGCGATCACAGCTTCATTTTCCACCCATGACGAGACAAACTCCAACGCGGAAAACACATGACTTCCATCTTTCAAACAACATTAGGTGACGACGACGGTCCACACGATCCTTTGGTCAACCGTGAGCGGTTAGCAATCTTTGGCTACTTTTACCCTTCTCTTTTCGGTCATTCTCCCTCGAGTTTCCAAATATCGTTGGCGAATAGATTTCATCATATCTCTTAATACTAAATCTAGCGGATACACAACACAAGCCAAGTCCTCTAAAAGTTGCACCAAATTTTCGCTTCAAGTTGGGTCATTCTAGATTATGAGAGGAATTCAATTTGTTATCTCATATGAAACGAGCTAACTCCAAAACTCGAGCAACGTCAGTCAAGAATTTAATGAATGGCAACGAGACATCCGAAATTCAAGAAACACATGGAATCTTTAAGGTGATTAGTCAACAAACTCAGAATGCCCTTTTATGATAACCCGAGAAATTCAAAATGGTCGATCATAACTCTCTTATTACTCTACAAGCCAAAGGAGTCAGCGGATAACGTCTTGACAAATGGAAGATTTCGATATTAAGGACAGGCACAAGGTAATGAGACTAATCTTTCGTATACTAACCCATCCAATATCAGAAATTGCACAGTACTAGAAGTGAGTTATACTTCCCAACAATTTGAGACCAAGGATTACAGGATGAATCATGTGCCTGCAGAGTTGAGGAACCATAACAGAGTCAAACGGTACTGAAAGAAATAATAACAAGCGAATTCGAACTAAACGGCATCAACAAATGGGTCTCAATAGATATCTCACCTCAAGATTTGACTTTAATTACGACATGAGAACTTAAGCAGAGCAACAATTTCCAACAAATAGACGAGCATCTACAACAACGAATTTTACGCCAACTGAATAGTTCTAGGCAAGCAAAATGGGTACAAGGCGGGTACAAGTTCAAATTGCGTGACTCCGTGATCAAGAAACCAGATTAAATGGTGGTACGAACGCATGTAACAATAGCATCAAAGTCTGGATTTATATGACATAAAGAATGTGATCACGGATTGGGTTCAATAGGTCGAGTTGCAACATAAGAACTTGCGCAAAACAACAGTGATAGACGAACAAACTAATAGTTGTAACACAAGGATCTCAACCAACCAATGAAAACTTATATCAAGCAGGATAGTGTCAAAGCAAAACTCCGAATGGAATACGAGGGACCTTCGTCAACATTAATAACAAACGTGTCACAGGACACTTCGCCACAAGATTTTGAATATCCCCAAGAAAAGCTAGGAAAGGATTGCTTAACAATTATGACGGATCAACTACACAACAGATTTTACGGAAAAGTGGTTTACGATACAATTCTAACAATATTCTGCTAGGCCAATGGAAGAGGATAATAAATGTAACAACTCTTACAAATTCACGTTCGGAATATCACCAACCATCATGGTTACAACTAATCCCTGTCCAAATCAAATCAAATCTCGCTATAAGCAAACTAAAGAAGTCAAAGGCAACTCCTCAATATGGAACGATTAACCTCTAGTCTCGACATATATGATTTATTAATGCTTCTCAACACGCAAAGACTAAGATTTCTGGATTTTCAATTCTAAACTTGAATAACGAGGAAATTCTTAATGAATGAAAATCTTCCGAGTCAAAAGTATTTTAACGAACGAATCGAACGACAAAGAGGAGAAGATACCTCAAACAACTAATGTTTCTGAAAGCTAGAGAGTAGAAGGAAATGGTTTAACTACGGAACTGCATCTGCCATTTCGGTGTACGTTTATGCTGCTGCACGGAGCTCGACTCACCATGTACCCCCAATCCCCGAGGACAATTCTTTGCCATGTGGCCACATTCGCCGCAAGTATAACAAGATCCCCCACGCCATGGACATTGAGAACGAACATGACCAGACTGACGACATCGATAACACACAATCTGACGCTTGAGGAGAACTCCCAGAGTCCTGGAATGAGGAGGTGGCTTAAGGCCCTGCTGACCCTGAATAGTGGAATTTGATACCCTAGGTTTCTTCCTTCCTGAACTCTTAACACTCTCTGAGGATGACCTCGCGCTAACAACTCGACATCTAGTCTCCCCTACATTCATACCAATCCGCGCACTCTCCAGAATCTCAACTCCCTTTGCACACTCATCGATCTCAGGAAACATCACTTCATCCCTAGTACACTGACTCACTTCATTCTCCTCGTATGCATTACAGTCCTGGTGCTCACGATCCTCGATCTCACCACACCTATCTCCAAGCTTCGAAGACATCTAACTATGAAAGCATAAGAAACAAAATCGTCAACGTTAGTCACTTAACTATATGCTACAGGTCTCTAACCTTTCCAACAAGAATCAACAACTCTGCGCCACTCTACCGTAATACCAATGCAATGACACAACAATGGACTAACATCATTCATGCAAGCACACGCGTGGTTTTGTAAAAAGATGCAGCGATTTTTGAACCCATGAGACTAAAAGCCTCCCCACGGTCTCGAGGTGTTCTAGACCTATGCTCTGATACCAAGTTGTCACGCCCTCGATTTTCAACATAAACAATAATAACATTTGATAATTAAATGCCTCACCGAAATTACAATTTATAACCCAAAAGGTGGTTCGGTCCCCAAATCCACAAACTTGTTCAATACTTACAGAGTTTCACAATAGAAAATACAATACAACACAGTTTAGTTTACAAAGATAGCCAAAAGCTTCCGAAAATAGTTTTGAACAACAACATCAGCATGCACTCCAAGTATTCCATGACAGTGACCTGCAATAAACCTGAAAATGATAGGTTGAGCTACACTAGCCCAGTAGAGAAATCTATACACAAGTTATAGGAAAACATGCCAAGTTATGCACCAAGAGTGAGCGAGAAAAGACTGATATACCCAAAGTTTACATGGCTACCAACGAGCAACTCCCTGTGACCAAAGGGTTCTAGACAATTCTATATACTATGCCTATCACTTCGCACACCATACAAATGTCACTAACGTTCCCACATCAAACACGTTTAACCAATCTTTAGTTTATCAATTGATACTTCACGTCACATCCATCTCTACATTCGTTCTCATTTCACAATCTTTCGCGTTTATCATTTCATCACCAAACCCCGTTTCTTGTTAAACGATCATCTTTCCTTTCCTTTCTTTTCGTCAGATTTTTCCCATCAATTAACGTTAGGGTCACCTCGGGTCTATTTCCCTCGAGCGCAGGGTCACCCCGAGTCTATTCCCTCACTAACAATAACCATATGGGTCACCTCGGGTCTATCCCCTCGAGCGTAGGGTCACCCCGAGTCTATTCCCTCAATAACGATAACCATATGGGTCACCTCGGGTCTATCCCCTCGAGCGTAGGGTCACCCCGAGTCTATTCCCTCAATAACGATAACCATATGGGTCACCTCGGGTCTATCCCCTCGAGCGTAGGGTCACCCCGAGTCTATTCCCTCAATAACGACCCCTTGGGTCACCTCTCACACTTTCATTATCGTCGACATCTCATAATCAATCTCATCATCAATCTATCGGTCATTACTTAACTCTACAGACGTACATGCTCGTGTCTTTTCATTAGTTTACAAATCCGCATCCTACATAACGTATTGAGCCTATACGTATAATCCCACAATACTCTACTCATTTGCTTTCTACGCTTAAACCTCATGGAACGAGTACCAAAGGAACTAACGGGAAACAACAAAATGATTCTTGAGAATATGGATTTTGAACCTACCTTTCAAACCACTAGACAACACCCATCTATCCATTCACACTCACCACGAGCCTCACATAACCCACGACTTCCTTATACGGTCTTACGATACATCCCCCGTTGACAATGATACTAACGTTACGTCTTACGAGTGCCCCGAGAACGAAAACACTAATGAGTCAATAGAGATCGAACAATCGAGTTTAGAAATGGTCTAAAGACGTTTAAGAGGTGTTGGAAGTGATCAGGGGTCAAAACAATGGATTTCGGAACAAAACAGTGAAAACTGTAAATAAGCTCACCATATCGATACGGGCAAAATCCGTATCGATACGGATAGGCTTCGAGGCAGATCAGAGAGTGTTGTATCGATACGGGTTTTAAGCCGTATCGATACAGGATGCTTTCGAGCAGATTTTCTGCAGATTTTTGAAGTTTCAACTACAACATCAATCAACAATCTAAAGCACGATCAAGGCACTAACCCAACACGTAAACATATATCAAGCGCAAGAATCCCTACCTCGATTATCAAAGTCGAACACACGAGATTCTCCGAGCCCTAGACTCCAAAATTGACACCGAGAGCAATACACCTCCTCCGAGTCCTAGCCAACGAAGCACGAGCCCCAAAACACGCGTAGAAGAAGGATTGGAGGTTGATTGCTATTGGGTTTTGAGTTTGGAGGTTGAATTTTGGTGGAGGAGCATGAGAGAGGGAGAGGAGCCGAGAGAGGGAGAACCGGACGGGAGGAGAGAGAGAGAAGGCTTGGGGTTTTTTTTATCCCCTACACTCACACCTCTCTATATATACCCACACACCCACTAATTTACACATGCACTCCCTCCAACTTTCGATTCTACCATTCGAACCCCAAATCAAATAACTCCACGAATTTTACATTTTCCTCACTTTCTAATATTAATAGACCTTTAAATAATTTTTGAAAAATACGGGTCCTTACAAAACCCGAGGAGGAAATCCGTGATGCTTTGACAGATAAACCATTGAAAGTGGATCGGTTTGTTAATGGGAAGCTTTTTGAGAAATACCGGGTGATTAACAAGGTGGTTCATTATAACATATGCCCTCACGGTTCGGAAAAGAACCCGAGGAAGGAGGATGCGGAGGTATTATACGTGTTTGGGTCTAGTAATGAAGTGGTGGATTGGGCGTTGATGATTTGGAACTCCATGGTGACGTTTAGGAAGCGTTCGGGTCCGTATAAGCCGAATTTTCCGTTTCCGGCATTGGTGACTGCCATTTGTGGTGCGCAGGGGGTGATTTCTCCGGAGAGACTCTTTCCCGGATCGCCCGGTCCGATTACGGGTGGTTCCGTGGAGAAGAGTAAGGCTTTGTCGCAACCTCCATTGCCCGAACCTTCTGGTTTTCCTACTTCTACTGCTAAGACGCCAACGGGAAGGATAGAAGAGTATGTAAGGGGCATGGCTGCCCAGATTCAGACTATGGAAGCACGTCAACTGAGGCAGGAAACTCAATTGCGTCGTACGAGGAGGGATTTGTCCGTTGTTAAGAAGTTGGCCTTATGGATTGCAGCGAGATGTAGCAAGGAGGGTGACGTTTATGTGCCCGATGAGGCGGACTTGCGAGAGTCGACCCCCGAAGTGTCTGTGGATGAGCCGGGAGTTGGTACTAGCGTTGGTGGTGAGCCTAGCGCGAGGAGAAAGGGTAAGGAACATGTGATTGGTGAGGATGATGAGGATGAGGAGGACGATAGTGAAGAGTAATGTCGGTGGTGTTAGTTTTTGTAAAACCCTCTACTTGGTCGGGGTGCAAGGTGGTTGACAGCCCACCTAGTTATCTTGTTTTCAGTTTTTAGTGTCGCTTTGTACATAGTTTTAGGAAGTTTTTGTTGTGGCCGGCATGTGGCCTTTTGCCTTGACTTGGTAGTTAGTGTTGGTGGCGACCAAGGGTAGTTAAACCAAGCTTGGTAATGGTCGCCATCGTTTTGTTAACCGTTCTTTCTTAACCAAGGTCATTATAAGCCGAGAAAGTCCTTAGTTGACCGTTCGTACGTTTTGATTCCGGTTTGATTCAATTCTTGTTTGTTGGCATGTTTAGTTTGTGGCATACTTATTTTTGGTTAATATTTGGTTTAGCTTAGCTTTCTTTCATTGGTGCTCTCCATATATAAGGCTTGGAATTTTTGTTCACCGAGCCTAGTTTCGAGCACCTTTTGTGGGATGTGGCTACCTTGTTTGAAACGTGAATGGACGTGTTGTATCCCCTTTTTGATCTTGGATACGCACGTTGGATGCTTGTTGTTTACATGTTTAGTGTTTAGTTGCTCAGCTATTAACATGGTACAAGTTGTTATGGATAACAATGGTTCGTTTTGAACTCTTGTAAACTAGGTTTGCCCGAGCATGTGCCGTAGTTGTTTTTCCGGAAGGCTTACGTTGTTTTTCTTTTTGCTGGTTGTTTTCGGTTGCTAGGGGCTAGCAACGCTTAAGTTGGGGGGCGTGATCCGCACCCAAGATTGTATAATCTTGGGGGCTTTTATTGTATTATTTGTAGCGTTTCGTCCCTATTTATCCCGTTTTATCGCATTTTGCTCGTGAGGTTTTGTTTTTATGTTTTCAGGTAAAACAGGGTTAATTCGTGTTTTTAACGTCAAGAATTCCTCAAGGAAGGATTCCACCAACCAAGGCCACGTGGCATTGTCAAGTCAAGCCTCGCTGGGTGGTTTTGCCCGAGCAAATGAAGCGTCAGGTCGTTGTCGGGCCGTTTTGCCAAGCGAAGCAGAGGAAGAAACCATGACTGCCAGGCATGAACCGGTACGATCAAATCATGAACCGGTTCATGCAAGGCAGAATTTGAAGTTTGAACCTTGGTCGAGGCCATGAACCGGTACGAGCTTCTCTCCAACCGGTTCATGCTGTATCCGAATTCAGCTTTTTGCTTTTTGGATATTTTGGTTTGTCTCACCTTTTGGGATATTTTTAGGATATTTGTGGAGAGAGAAGGGGACCTATTAAGACTTGTTTTTGTCACTCTTTCCTCCATAACTCCCTTTTGTCTCTCTCTCTCTCTCTTCAATTAGCTAGAGTTTGTCTTTCCTCCATTAGAGAGTGTTTCAAGCTTTTGTCTTCCATTAACCTTGTAAGTTAATTCTCGTATTTCATTTTCTCGTTTATTAAAGTTGTAGCTACGGTTAAGATCTTTATTAATATCAAGTTTGTTTTCGATTCTATCGGTTAAATATTATGTCTCGTTTTTATGCTTTAGCTTATGGTTTAGCCATGTGTGAGTAGTTTATTGGCTAAGTCTCGGGATAATCTTTCCCGAGGACTTAGGTTGTTATTTGGTTCTCGAGCCATCGGGCTTTAAATCATGGTTTTCCGGAATAGAGCCTAACTTGCATTTTCGGTCTAACTAGGGGTGTTAACCCCTTGGTAAGAAGTTTAGTCAAGCGGTCTTGGCTAATGACTTATCGAGGCCTAGTGGCCTCCTATGTATTCGATAAATGTTAAAAACAAGTTGGCTCGCCTCCGGGAAATCATATCTTTTGTTAAACGTAATCTTTTAAAGTTAAATCCTCCGGGAGTGAGCACGCGGTCGTGATTCTCGCCTGAGTTATAATCGAGAACCAGTAATGGCCTTTGTCAAGGGTTAGAAGACCCCGAGACTTGCCTCTTTAAGTTTATCAAGCGTTAATCTAGTTTTCATTTTAAGTTAATCCGTTCAAAGCAAAACCATAGTTGGCCGTCTTAAACGCCAAAATCCGTTACTTACAAAACCTACAATCCGAATCAAGCTAGAATCGAATTCTCTGTGGGAACGATCCCGGATTTATTATGCTATTGATGACCTAGCCCTATGCTTCGGGTTTCTATCAACCTCTTATTGGAAGGCGAGGTTGTATCGTAAGCATTTTCACTCTTGGTTTTTCTTTTCACGTGCTCTTGATTTTGCCTAGGTTACCTAATGGAGGTTGAGTCCCTAGCAAGCTTTTCTTTGAATGCCTTGTTTTTTGCCTAGGCTGCATTTTTTGCATTTTCTTGCCCTATTAGGCTTTGCTCTTACTTTTGCTTGGGTTGCTTGGGTTACCCAACGAGCGTTTCTCAAGAGGATTTCTATGCTTTGAAGACTCCTTTGGTGGAGACATTTCTATGAATCTCCTTTGTGTATCGTACCTTTGTAATGGGCAAGCTAACCCTAAGTGTTCTCATGGAGATAGCGTCTTCTTTCTAAGTGTGGGCTACCACAGCCCCGGGTGGATCGGGGCGGCCCGAAAGACGCACGTTTTTTAATCGAATTGAAAAATTTGAAGAGTCGCCACCCGAGGAACCGTTTTGATTTGAAAATGATTATTGAAATTGAAAATCAGAGATTGTTTGAGGGTTCGGAAGCCACGTTACGAGAGGGGAAGGGTTTTACGGCACCCCTCTCGCCCGACGCGATGTCGGTCTCTATTAATCGTTTGTGGGATTTTTCAAAAACATTTTGTTTCATTAAAGCATTTAGCATTGTGTGTACAAATATATCAAATGATAGCAGCGCATGCATGTGCAAAGTGTACAAGGTGCAATAGAATGATGAAGCACGTAAAATGAACTGTCATTGGAATCACTCTCGAGCGCTTGGGAGTGGTCCCGAGCGCTCGGGAGTGTAGTCAACGCCTCCTGCAAATTTCGTTAGACATATTCACATGCTAGTACTGCCAGAAAAATCACAAAGAAATCAAAGTACAGACGTGCTCAACTAGAGGCTTAAACAGCTAAGAACTGGTCTTAACCATTCAAACCTTGCTTCCCTGCAACTGTAAATATACCCTACTGGGCTTTCGAAGGACCAGTGCACACCCAGTACTCTGAAACTTGTATGAACAGCAATATAAGGGGAAAAACAAGTTGCAGCAGAAGAACAGTACTCTCGGGCGCTCAGGAACACTCCCGAGTGCTCGGGAGTGATTCCAGTGTACTGAAAACTCCTTCTAACTCTTTGCTTTTGTTGTTAAACCAAGATCAGGTGACTCACAACCAGTATGAGGAACTGGTATGAGCCACTGATCTCCCTCAGACAGGGAAAAACAGTGCCTTTTAAGTATAAAATCAGATTTTATACCTTTGTGCTTGAACAAGACCCCTTGGATTGACTTGAATGCTTGAATGAGGGCTGAAAAACAGTAATAAAATGAAGTCTAAGACTTTAAAAGCTTTTGTGATGCTTGGATTTTCCTTGAAAATTATTTGAAGATGGAAGTTAGAAAATGTTTGAGAGTTAGAGCTTTCTGAAAATAGGGGAGTAAGAGAGTGAAATTTCGTGCCTCTAATGGTGTAGAATGAAGGGATATTTATAGGAGAGGAGAAAATGGGTTTGAATTTTGAAAAATAAATCGAAAATAAAGAGAAAATAGTTTTGGGGGGGAAAAATGGCATGATGATATTCTCTGCCAGACCTGCATACTCAGGCAGGCTTGACTGTGGTAGGTTTGAACGTTGAAAGATCTGAAAAGCCTTGGTCAAAGGCCAAGCTCAACATGCATTGGTCTGTCAGCACTCCCAAGCGCTCTAGAGTGGCACTCCTGAGCGCTTGGGAGTGGCTGCCCAACTTCAGCGGGCCGCCACGGACACTCCCGAACTAGGTTTTGGGTGTTTTTTGAAGCGTTGGAAAGCTTGTTAAGTCTTCTTTCTAACCCAATTGGTTTCATTCAAACATATTTTATAAGCTGAAACGTGTGCCTATTTTACCCTCAGGGTGTCGGAAAAAATAGGATATTGGTTTTGAAAAAGCCCAAGAAGCATCGTCCAAGTTTGTCCAAGGCCTGTTTTGATCTCGTTTCATCATCGGGGAGCCTCGAAGGCACAAATTAAGGATAATTAATAGGTCCAAATTGGGGTGTCTACAGTTGCCCCTCTTTGGATGGCGCTCGGTATCATGTCTGGATACGAGTGGCTTCCAAAGATTGAGACAGCCCAATTCGAGCCCTTTTAAATCCTTAATCCAAAATTAAATGCAAGTAAAGATGTACAAGCATTTAAAGCATGAGGTCGTGCTCTTTTGAGTTGCCTACGTACCCCGTTTGCAGGGATCAGACCAGCGTAGTTCTTTGGGGCAAATGCAAACATGCAGGCATGCAAGCAAATGATCGACAATATAGATTGATTCGAGGAGCGCCCACCGATTGCTCTGTCTCAGTGGGTGGCAAAATTAAACAGGCGAATAGGTTGTAAATACACCACGAGGGGTGTCATCCAATGGGACAAGTTAGTTTGTCTCGAAGGAACTAAAACCAAATCTATGGCGGGAGATGATTGAAAGATGCCACAGAGGACAATGCCAAATCTATGGCGGGATTTGATTGAAAGGTGTCCCTCAAGACAATGCCAAATCTATGGCGGGATTTGATTGAAAGGTGTCCCTCAGGACAATGCCAATTCTGTGGCGGGATTTGATTAAAAGGTGTCCCTCAGGACAATGCAAAATCTATGGCGGGATTTGATTGAAAGGTGTCCCTCCCTCAGGACAATGCCAATTCTATGGCGGGATTTGATTGAAAGGTGTCCTGAGGACAATGCCAAATCTATGGCGGGATTTGATTGAAAAGTGTCCCTCAGGACAATGCCAAATCTATGGCGGGATTTGATTGAAAGGTGTCCCTCAGGACAATGCTAAATCTATGGCAGCATGTCAAGCAGTCAT
Organism: Rhododendron griersonianum; assembly: GCA_018127125.1. Classification (NCBI taxonomy): domain Eukaryota; kingdom Viridiplantae; phylum Streptophyta; class Magnoliopsida; order Ericales; family Ericaceae; genus Rhododendron; species Rhododendron griersonianum. Next base: position 24,107,780 of record CM030796.1, on the reverse strand, counting down.
GTTGACAAATATGATAGATGAAGGCGACCATAAGAGGTTGTGGCTAGAAAGTGAGACCCGCGCTTGGACATTTGACAACAACGATGATTTTTTTATTTTTGAAAAACAAAGGGCATGTCCGAGTACCCTTTCTGCTTTACTGTTTTTAGCTAGCGGGCTTATTTTCAGGACCTTGGGTTTAGGTTTGAGTTGTAGTCTGTCTTTGGATGGAAATTGGGTTTGAGCTAGAGCTAGGGCTTGATGAGCTGGAGTTGGTTTGAGTTTGACTTTGATCAGGGCTTGAGTTTTGAACATTCATGCCCCAGTCTTGATGTTTTCTGTATGCTTGCTATGATTGATGATATTGGGCTGATGTGCCCCATTGAGTGACGGACCTCAGTTCTAATTCTTCCACCGATAGTTTCGGCAACTAGTTTTGTCATGAGCACAAGTGCGGGTTCTTCCATGTACTGGAGTTTCTCTCACGAGTTGGGACCTCAAGATCAAAGTGACTTGACTAGATGATGACCGGGAATGTCCTTGCGTGAATTTGGGCAAGGCCTAGATGACTCAAAAGACAAGAAAGACCATTTATGAGAGGACTGATTCTCCATGATGACTTTGACTGGACGAGGAGATTGATTACTTGAGGGTTCAAAAAAATGGCAAGCATGCCCCACAATTGATGTTTGAAATTGTTATGATAAAATCAAGTTTTTATGATTTTCCCATTCTGGGTTTTGAAATTGTTTTAGCTCCATCAAGTGATGCTCATTCGGGATTTTTTTGTTTTGTCAATACGAGGATTTTTACCAAGAACCGTGCCCCAGGTTGCTGATGACAACCCATGGATTTCGAAAATGCCCTAGCTTGGATTTTGCGGGATTCACGAGATGCCTTGCCGCTCCTTCTTGTTTTCTCCTATTGTTTAGGATTTTTGTTATCAAGTTGTGTTTTCCAATCCGCAAGGACTTTTTTTCGGGTGGTAATGTGGCCAAGGTTTGGCTTAACAAAGAAAGGATAATAGGCTCAAAAATTTTCATTTTCTTTGGGTTTCGAGAGCTAGCAACCATCTTGAATATTTTTGTGCCCTTTTTGCTTTTGATAGGCGTTTTCTTTCACTTGATTTGCTTTGCACTTTATTGTGCCGATGTGTTGGCACTTTAGTTGATTTTGAGCTTTCTCTGTTTTTCTTCGATGTTTTGCATCTCATTGTGCCTATGTAGTTGGCACTTTCACGCTTTGAATTCCGATGCGCCGATGAATTTGACACTTTTGTCTTCCTCATTTCACCCCAGTGTGGGGGATAGCTACCTAGCTGGGTTCTTTCAAAGAAATTGATTTAGGCTCAAAGGGGGTATCAATGGATATATATCTTCAAGCGTTTGATAAAAGAAAAGAATGCCTTTCTTCATTTTGAATTGCACAACTTGATAATTGGATCCTAGATGCAAGTTAAGAGATTTGTGTGCTCTAACTTTTGTCTAGATCACATTTTGACGTTTTGATCTAGTGAGCTTGTTCTCGGGCCAAGGCATCGCTTCTCGACGGTGTCATGAAATTCATCTTCTTGCAAGGGCGAAATATTTCGTGTTTTGATTCCTCAATTGATGGTGAAAAACAATTCCAAGTTAAGGGATTATCACAAAACACAAGTTTATTATTACAATTTCGACAGGCTTGAGATTGATTTTGAAAGACGGGACGGACCGACGAAGGATCGACTCGAAAGATCGTGACCGAATTTTGGGATTCACTCGAATGAACATGACCGGGCCTCAGGATGAGGCTGCCTACGTATCCTTCTCGCAAAGGAATCAGGTCATAACGTAGTTCGGGCCTACAAAACTGACTCTCTTTTTGGTTTTTCTTCTTCGACTACAAACTTGAATTTGAAAACATACAGACACGAAAGCATGAAAGACTCGAGGTACAAACTGACTTGAAATCGAAACGAAAACTCGACTTAAAACTCAGAAACTTCCCAGACTCGTGAGAAATTCCATTCATGGATTGACTTTACTGCACTCAGAATCCTCCTCCAGATCTGAGGTTCGGCATTGGGATGCTTCCGTCATCAATTAGGTCTTGGATCTTGTGACGGAGACGATGATAGTCATTGGTAGCGTGACCGGGCAATTGGTGGAAGGCGCAGAAGTCATTTGGGTTGTGGTAGGCTGGGAGCTTTTGAGGTAGGATGGGTGGCCCAGTGCTGACAGTAAAGTAAAAAAGCAAACTCATAATGTGCCCCTGTTGTGATTTATTGAAAAAAAACGTGTTGTCATCGTCGACTCAAGGAATCAAACTTTACAGATAGTTCCAACAGTCACGGGTAGGTCGCTGTCAGGCAGGTTAAATTCCGCATGTTGGGAATCAGAGCCAATATCCTTATCTAAGACCATCCGAGACAGAGCAATAAGACTGCTGGAAGATGCACTTAAGGCTAGACTGAACCAGAGGGGGCCGTTCGGGCACGATGAACAACAGAGTTATCCAAAACTCCACGGATTTATGGTCTCCTAGACCCTGACTCAAGAAATGACATCCTACGAAGGATTGCCTTAGTCCTCAGAGATTGTTTTGAGTGTGTATCCTTTGATTAGGAATGACAAGACTTGGGAGATATCAAGACAAATTAAGTCTTTAATATTTTTCATCGATCCGAAGTTTCTGCTTTGGTTTTAAAACTGTTTGGCATAAATGACATCATACCGTAACCGGGGTGGCGTAAGTGGCATGGCGCCATTAGCCTAAGCGGTGTAAGTGACTTCGCACTATAACCTGGGTGGTGTGGGTATCACGACATTGTAGCCTAATTGTTTCGTTAATTTTCATTGAATCCTTGATTGAAAAATGCATTGAAGACTTAATGAATTTTGATATCCCCAAAACCTCATCGTTCCAAGGACTAATTAATTTCAACAACTTGCCTTTGTAGACACCCCAATTTGGACTTTTCAAAATTCCTTGACTTGTGGCCCGGAGGCTCCCCGATGATGACTTTGGATTGAAACAAGCCTAGTACCGATCGGAACTTTGCACCTTGAAAGATTTGAAGAGAGATTAAAAATGGTCAAAAGCATTTTCAAGCGCTTGGGAGAAGTCCCGAGCGCTCAAAACCATTTTCCAAAACCTTTGGCCTGGCTCTCTCTCGAGCGCTCGAGACTGTTTTGTGGCCCAATGGATGGCAGTATCACCCACTACCCATGCAAATCATCATTACCACCATCTTGAGCCGGCTGGTAGCTCAGTCCACACTCAACCTCTGGTGGCAGAGATTCAGGCCAAGGATTTTGCTATTTAAAAAAATGTTTTATTAAACCCATTTGATTTTCAAAACTATAGGTTATTTGGCCTATAAATACCACTGGTCTTCAGCTGAAGAGAGGGCTACGAAAATTCATTACTGAAGAACCCTTACTCTCTGCTCTCTTTCTCTCTCTAGCTAAAAAACCAAAAACTTACAAAACTCACCTTCCAAACTTGAAAAGTTTCAGAAATCACCAAGGAAAAGGGCAAGAAATCCAGAATACTCTTCTGATCTCTTGCACTCTTCTCACTTCACCCACATTTCAAAGGCATTCCAAGGAGCAAGGTTCAAGGAAAATGTAGAAACTTTTACCTTTGGTCACAACTAAAAGGGTTGTTCTTCCCTTCTGAGGGGGGTCTCTCAGCCTGACCCAGTCTTCAATACTGGGTGCATGGTTGGGAGACCCTAGTGTAAAAACAAGAGCAATGGGGTACAAGAAATATTTTCACAAAACCCTCATTGGAAACACTCCCGAGCGCTCGAGAGTATTCCAGAGCGCTCGGAATTGTTCCCAGTCTCATGCATGATCTTTTGTCACACAACAGGCTGGTTATGAGTTAAACTTTTAAAGGAAATGGTGTCATTTTGGCATGCATGCACAAGAAAATCGTTTTCCCCTAAAACAGAAACATTTTCTCACAAGTTTTCATGTGTGAACAAGGCACCTTTCTTTCAAAGTTAAGAGAATCATTCACTTCAGGGGAGAATCAAAACGAGGGCCTTTGCATGTCAAGATAGTACCATTTCCTGTTTGAGAGCCAGCTGACATGCAGCTCACTCCCAAGCGCTCCGAACCATTCCCGAGCGCTCGGGAGTGCATGCATGCCATTCCCTTCCATCTTCCCCAATCTTTTGTGTTCTCTGGTTTCTGCATGCATAAGTGTAGCCTGTTGCTCTTTTAGATTTGTAGATTTAGTCTTGTTAAGGCAGGGATGCACGATCTGAAAGATTGAGGGCTTAGCTCAGTCTTTCAAATCCTCTGCTGAGCCAGTAGTGTATATAGAAGCTTTTCAGTTCCTATTTTAGCATTATATCCTGTCTGTGCTAACAAGTTTTGCAGGTTGAGTATCAGAACTCCCAAGCGCTCGGGACCACTCCCGAGCGCTCAAGAGTGAAGTCAGTGACAGATCCTCAGTTTCTGTGACCATGCATTTTACTCACTTACCATTTAATCATCCACTGTACACCTGCACATGCATGCACTTCTTACCTGTTATAACTGTGGATACGTGCTAAATGCTCTAATGAAACAAAATCCCTTTTAAAGATCCCACAAACGTTTAGTAGAGACCGATCTCGAATCGGGCGAGGGGGGTGCCGTAAAACCCTTCCCCCCTCGTAACATGGCTTCCGGACCCTCAAAACGATCTCTGGTTTTCAATCTCAAATCAACGGTTTTTCCAAACAAAACGGTTTCTCGGGTGATTAACCACAAATCCGGGTGGCGACTCTTCAAAATGTATTTTCCTCCAAAGCGGGGGAAATATATTGTATTTTTTTCGGGCAGGTAGCCCACAGCCTTTAAAAAGCACGACTCTTCATCGGTCCAGGCAATCCTAAACAAGCCGCGTGAGCGAGTCTAAGAGTTCTACCCGAAAGCAAACGAATAGCGGGATAAGATTACGGTCTTTCGAAGGTTGCCTCATTCCTCAGAATTTCTTTTAGGGTGTATCTTCTAGAACAACAAGTTCTAAGAGATGTCAAAATGAACTAAGTATTCAACTAGTTCTCGTTTGAAGCTTCAATTTTGAACTTAGAATAGCTTAGTATAGATGGCGTGATACCATAACCAGAGTGGCGTCAGTGGCACGGTGCCATTAGCCGAAGTGGTGTAAGTGACGTGGCGTCACGGCGTCATTTCCTTGCTATTCCTTATTCTCCGTTGAATCTTCGATTAGGCATTAGTCAAGGACTTAGTATGTTTTGATTTCCCAAAGTCTCATTGTTCTAAGGACTCATGTAGTTTAGACAACGTACACTGGGGTGCACGACTCATCATTGGGTCTTGGCAACCTTCTACAGACCGTGGAGCAAGAATAAGAAGACAAGGCTTGAAATTGAACAGACATCATGATGGCATGACATGGATGAGATGCATGGTGAGATGCAGAAAGCAGTAACATGTAGGCAGGATATAGCACATAGTCCTACCTTGCGGGTCCCTGTCCTAGTTTGGAAGGTTCTATTGCTTTCTACACATGTATAAAGGCCGGTTTTGGTTTAAAAGAGGGTTACCCGGACTAGAGTCAAGGTATGCCTCCCATTGCTGAGCGTACACCCAACAACGATACAAATGGCAGAGATGACTCATCATGGTCGAGGTTGCCGAGCATTCTGGGACTCCCTGTCACCGGTAAGCCGGGCAGGATTGCCAGAACACAACAGCGAGGTTGAATAAGATATATGTACAAAAGATAGAAAATGAAACAAAATATTTTGAAAATCTCACAAACATTTTTCAAGCTTGGCTCACCATTTTAATCAATTCTTAAGGAAAGTAAGTCGTTTTGACAACATACCCACTTTTTCTCAAATATCAATTAAACATCCCCAGCGAAGTCGCCACTGTGGGCTACCACAGCCCCGGGTGGATCGGGGCGGCCCGAAAAACACACGTTTTTTAATCGAATTGAAAATTTGAAGAGTCGCCACCCGGATTTATGGTTCGCCACCCGAGGAACTGTTTTGATTTGAAAATGATTATTGAAATTGAAAACCAGAGATTGTTTGAGGGCTCGGAAGCCACGTTACGAGAGGGGAAGGGTTTTACGGCACCCCTCTCGCCCGACGCGATGTCGGTCTCTACTAAACGTTTGTGGGATATTTCGAAAACATTTTGTTTCATTAAAGCATTTAGCATTGTGTGTACAAATATATCAAATGATAGCAGCACATGCATGTGCAAAGTGTACAAGTTGTAATAGAATGATGAAGCACGTAAAATGAACTGTCATTGGAATCACTCTTGAGCGCTTGCGAGTGGTCCCGAGCGCTCGGGAGTGTAGTCAACACCTCCTGCAAATTTCGTTAGACATATTCACATGCTAGTACTGCCAGAAAAATCACAAAGAAATCAAAGTACAGACATGCTCAGCTAGAGGCATAAACAGCTAAGAACTGGTCTTAACCATTCAAACCTTGCTTCCCTGCAACTGTAAATAAACCCTACTGGGCTCTGGAAGGACCAGTGCACACCCAGTACTCAGAAACTTGTATGAACAGCAATATAAGGGGAAAAACAAGTTGCAGCAGAAGAACAGTACTCTCGAGCGCTCGGGAGTGATTCCAATGTACTGAAAAACTCCTTCTAACCTTTTTCTTTTGTTGTTAAACCAAGATCAGGTGGCTCACAACCAGTATGAGGAACTAGTATGAGCCACTGATCTACCTCAGACAGGGAAAAACAGTGGCTTTTAAGTATAAAATCAGATTTTATACCTTTGTGCTTGAACAAGACCCCTTGGATTGACTTGAATGCTTGAATGAGGGCTGAAAAACAGTAGGAAAATGAAGTCTAAGACTTCAAATGCTTTTGTGATGCTTGGATTTTCCTTGAAAATTACTGGAAGATGGAAGTTAGAAAATGTTTGAGTTGAAAAATGTTTGAAGGTGTTTGAGAGCTAGAGCTTTCTGAAAATAGGGGAGTAAGAGAGTGAAATTTTATGGCTCTAATGGTGTAGAATGAAGGGGTATTTATAGGAGAGGAGAAAATGGGTTTGAATTTTGAAAAATAAAGAGAAAATAGTTTTGGGGGGAAAAAAGGCATGATGATATTCTCTGCCAGACCTGCATACTCAGGCAGGCTTGACTGTGGCAGGTTTGAACGTTGAAAGATTTGAAAAGCCTGGAAAGCCATGGTCAAAGGCCAAGCTCAACATGCATTGGTCTGTCAGCACTCCCAAGCGCTCTAGATTGGCACTCCCGAGCGCTTGGGAGTGTTCCCGAGCGCTTGGGAGTGGCTGCCCAACTTCAGCAAGCCGCCACGGACACTCCTGAACTCGGTTTTGGGTGTTTTTCAAAGCGTTGGAAAGCTCGTTAAGTCCTCTTTCTAACCCAATTGGTTTTATTCAAACATATTTTATAAGCTGAAATGTGTGCCTATTTTACCCTCAGGGTGTCGGAAAAAAGAGGATTTTGGTTTTGAAAAAGCCCAAGAAGCATCGTCCAAGTTTGTCCAAGGCCTGTTTTGATCCCGTTTCATCATCGGGGAGCCTCAAAGGCACAAATTAAGGATAATTAATAGGTCCAAATTGGGGTGTCTACGCTAAGTTTTGACAAGAACCTAGTTCTAAGCAACTAAAGTTCATCCTTTCTTTTCCTTTTGTCATCGACACAAAGAACTTGATCCTTTATGGTTTCCCTTATTTGGCAAAGAGACGATAGCGTATGGCAAATGTAATTTGAATAAGCATAATCTAGAAAATGAAACAGGAATTCACTTAGCAGAAACAAAATGCCCAAATAGGGGCCCAAAACATGTTCTTAAAATGAAAGTAATGTTCAATGTTTTGCCATGTCATGACTTCTCAGCTACTGCAGCATGCCAGGGTCATTTTCTTTGCCTTTTGCAACTTTATACTCTTTCCCACCCTCTTCTTTGCCAAACAGAGCCTTTGAACTGGGTCCATCTTTGAAGCTTGCACGGTGGCTACCTCTTTGAGACATGAGCAGTCCCCAAATAGAAATGTCAGCCTGGGCTTCCATCACCTTTTCTTCCTTCTTGTTGGTGGAGCAGTCATTGGCTACTTCCACTTGATTGAATAGTGATGCCAAAGAGATCTCGTCGAGCGGATTGTCATATTCTCCTTCCATTTCGTCAAAGTCAATTTCCCTTGTTTGGTACGGATCAGTGCATATGAAGTCTTGACCTTCTTCTTCTTCTTCTATCCACTGACTGTAGTAACATTCTTCATAGGGATTGACCCACGGTTGCATCTGAAAATTCCTCAACTTTTTCTGTAAGATTGATTATTTCCCAGACGATTGGAGGCATTGGGATTCTTGGGCGATTGATGGGCACCACTATTTGGGCAGGATCGAAGTGGGCATGCCTCCTCATATGATGACCCTTTCCTTTTCCTTTTTCCTTTTCTCAAACCAGACGCGTAGCCATTTATCATCCTTAACAAATGGAATGTCGGGATCCTCCAAATTGTGTTTTGCCCAAGAATGCTTTTTCCATTTCTTTAGCTTTTCCTCATTTGCTTGTTTTTCTTCATCACTCACGTTAGAAATGTCGGGATCAATCACTTCTGACTTATCGGACTCATTGTTTTCTTCTTCCTCCATCATGAGACATTCATCCTCCTCTGGGAAGGTCAAGGTTGGCTTGGCTTGTGTGCTTTGGACGATGTATTGGCTAGGGTTGTATATGTGATTGTGAGATAGGGTTATGAGATTGACATTTTGGGGTGGTTCAGTATTGTGAGGTAGTTTGGTTTGTGCATCAGGTTGTGGAGGTTTTATGGTTCGACTATCAATGAGATCTTGAATGTCATGGCGTAGACGCGTGCAGTTGTCTGTCTCATGCCCAGAGTGTTGATGGTAGGTACACTGCTTGTTGGGGTCATGGTTTGGGCCATAGGGTGGCTGAGGAGGTGGTTTGTTTAAGGGTTTAAGATTCCCTTGACTGCTCAAAATGGTTAAGGCTTGGGAGAGAGTCATGTAGAAAGGACTAAAGTTGTGGCGAGGCCGGTTTGAACTTCGGGAAGGGTTGGCTTGGAAAGGGTCTTGTGGTGAGGTCGAGTTAAGAGTGTTTACGGATGCATGAGATGAACGGCTTTGGAAAGCTTTCTTAGGTGGATGAGCTTCTTCTTTTCCAATGAGTCCCAGTTTGATCCCTTCTTCAATCTGTAACCCAGTGGCATGCAGGCGTTTGAAATTTGTGATGGCCTGTGTGTAAATATGCTTAAGATACTTGGATTGCAGATTCTTGACAACTATCCTGACTTGATCTTCCTCGGAAGGACGGTTTTTCATCTTGGCAGCCTTTTCTCTCCATCTAGCCACAAAGGTAACAAAATCTTCATTTGACTCTTGCTTGGTCATCTCCAAATCTCGAGTGGTTAACTCAATTTGGACATTGTATGCATATTGCTTGACAAAAGCATTGGCGATTTCTGGCCAGGCGTGGTAATGCACAAATTCCAGAGTGAGGAACCAATCGAGGACACTTCTAGTGAGGGTTCTTTGAAACAACTGAGCAATGAGCTCATCATTTAAGCCCATCGGCTTCAGGGTGTTGATGACATGACGGACATGGCTGGTAGGGTTACCGGTTCCATTGAACTTCTCGATGTTTGGCATTTTAAATCTTTCGGGCAATTGGGAATCTGGAAAGAGGCACAGTCCTTCAAAGTCTAGAATTTGGTCCCCTTGTGAACGAGCCACAACATGTTTAATTTCTTTGACTTGCTTGGCCAATTCTGGACTCTCCACTGTTATTGCTTTAAGTGCATTCTCATATTCTACTGATTTTTCTTCGTCCTCAGCATCTCTTGCTGCTTTCTCTGCTAGCAAAGCAGTGATTTGAGCTTGGAGATCGGCAATAGTGGCGTCGTTGTCTGCCATTTTTGGGATGGAAGTGGGAGGATTGCTTGGTGAAACTTGGGATTTGGTGGATGACCGGGTTTGCTGAGAAGATGACCGCGAAGTCCCTGGAAGTGATCGGGACCATTGCGGGGAAGGAGTTTTGGCAGGCAAAGGTGACAGGCAAGATGGCTGCAAAGACCTCTGTTTGGCATGACTTCGAGTGTTGCAAGAGTATAAAATTGGTTGTGGTTGCTTTCTTGGCTTACCTATTGTGCCTGCTTGAAAAATAAAATACCTGCAAGTCAGTACTTGGCTGTATAGGGTTAGGATTTGGGCTGAAAATCCCAACCCTTCTACAAAGAAAGAAATGTTACAACAAGAAATGTTTACAAGGTGTGAGAAAGAACTTGGAGACGAAATGCAGGAAAATTCCTTAACCTGTGGGTTCCTGTCTTATTTGATAAGTTCTATGGCTTTCTAACACATGTAAGATTTGGGTGGTCTCAAGGGTGCTCCGTTGTCAAAGGGCACCAGCCCTTCTGCCAGCCCATCATAGGCGGCGATCGGGCAGTTTCCTTTTTGATATACCATTAGGTACAAGTGATTGTGGAGTTTGCTGGAACCCCTAACATAGCCTGTGACATGCCGGGGTATTAGGTGAACTCAACGAGGTTGCCCGCTCGATGCTTATGATAAATGAATTAAACAAAGCATGTGTTAGTCGTATGTCGAACTTTCTGGTTATGGCTCTCAAGTCCCCAGCAGAGTCGCCAAAAATTGTAGACACGTCGCTGGAGCAGGGCATCGCCATACAGATTAATCGTTGCTGTTTGTTTGGTTGTTTGCTACATAGACCAAGATCGTGGATATTCCCATGGCTAGGAACATCGCCACACGATAGTGGTTATCATCGAAACAGAGTCGCCACCTAGTTTAAGAAAACTAGGAAAAACAGATAGAGATTCTGGGCACGGGAGCCAAAGGTACAATGAGGGGAAGGTATTAGGCACTCCTCTCTGCCCAGTCGTGAGACTGACCCATAATTGCTCGACATAAGATTAACGCATGCTTTATATAATTCTAGCAAGTAAATTGATTAATTAGCCTTTAAACAGTTAATGGTGATTCAAGGCTGTAAGTAAATCATGCATCAGAAAAGCAGAATAAAACAAACTGTCCCAGGGAGATGGATCCCGCGGCCGGTGAATGGATGTCACAGCCGAGAGATCCTCCTGGTTTTATGTATCGGTCGAGGGATTGATTCCCCAACCGATGTTCTTCCTTACACCAAACTATACGATTAATAGAGAGTTAAAATCCTATGACTAGCATGCATAAACTGAAAATAAAATGAACCAAAGGCCCCTGGGCCTCACCACCTTGATCCCTCAGTAGCTTGATTGCTTCGAATTGAGGGTGATTGACTGGTTGCTTCTTGAAACTCTCGGGTTAGGGTTTGAACTTCGGGGTTTGATCGTCGGATTAGTGGTTGCCTTTGAGAGGTTGGGGCTTTTGTAGAGGGAATATAAGAGTGTATTTCTGCAGAGTTTCGTGGCTGATGGGGGTGTGTTGGTCTCTCAATTTCAGAGCCGAAGCCCTCTTTATATAGGCACTAGGGATGAAACAACTCGTCCAATCAAAACGCACGGTGGGAATTGGAGTTGGAGAGTGATACAAACTCTTCATAGTGATCCCTGAACATGGCCCGAACGCATCGAAAAAAGCCTGCTAGGGTTTTATGAACAGATCAAACGATTGACAGAACGTTCCAGAATCTGAAAAATAGACTATCTGGCGACCGATCAAAGGATGTGACGGCCGAAGGAATGATATTGCGGCCGGCTAATCGATCTCTGAGGGAGTTTTTCAAGCAATAGGCTTCACGGGTGAAGAATTGAAGTTGGGGCCGTGTGATCAATGTCACGGCCGACAGATGGATTCTCCTGGGATACTGTACTTCTGTCTGAAAGGCTATTTGGCTCTGGATTGGGTCCTCTAATTGGCTAAAAGTTCTTACCGAAAGTTCTAAGGTTCACATGAAGTCAATCAGCAATCACTGTATCCATTTCATTATCGGGATGGTCCCTAAGGTGGGACTTGAAATAATCGTTAGGCCAAATTGGAGTGTCTACAATGCGATAGCAATTACTCCCTCCGTTCCAAATTGAGAGTCCCTTATTCCATTTTGGGATATTCCAAAATGATTGTCCCTTTCCAAAAATAGAAGTGGAAATTTCATAATTTTTCAAAAGTAACCCTTTTATTTGAATTCAAATGGTGCAAAAGAGGTAGAATATAGGGGTAAATGTGGAAAGTAAGTATAATGATTGCATGTATCCTAAAAAACTTGAAATTCTAAAGAGGGACTCTCATTTAGAAACGGATGGAGTATCAAACATTAAAAAGGGTGCTGATGCTGCCAAAAATTATTTTATTTAATGGCACAACTTGTAGTTCATGAAACACTAGCTTTTGTACCTTGCAGGGTGCGAAGCTCTTACATAGTAGTACAATTTGGGTGCTATATTGCACCCATTAGCCTCGTAATCAGAGTAGTACTTTAGTCCTTATGTGGGTCCATTGGCTTTACTTGGCTCGTTCTTCCTTTGTGTGTACCAATGAAAGTGTCAGTCCGAAATGAGTATATAGCAAACACATTTGAAAAGACAATACTACCCCTAGATTCTTTTTAAACTAAATTTTGCTCGGCAAATAGTTTTTACGATTCTACCTATGTACTCCGTAACTGACAACTGTTAAGTGTTACCTACTTCTTTATTTTCTTTTAGCATTTTTTTTCTTAAGGGGTTAGAAGTTAAGATAAAAAAATTATATTTGATTTTTTTTCTAAAAGGGCTGTTTTGGATTGTTTCAGAAGGATATACTATTTGACAAATTCTGAAACAACAATTTTAGAAAAAGCCAAAAAAATCATTTCAGTTACATAGGTCGAGAAAAAAAATATTTGTCGGTTACATGGGTAGATTAAAAAGCCAAAAATAATTTTCTTTACGGTCCGGCTATCCAGCGCCACCATGTTATGCAACACTCTTGACTTTTTTTATTGTTCATACACAAAACAACCATCAAAGGACATGTACTTTCTAGTTCCCAACTCTGTGTAAAAAGAATTTTTTTAATTTTTTTTGTCTTTATTTAAAATAATTTGAGTTTCGATCATAACTTTTTACTTTTTCAATTTCTCTCGTCGAGATGAATTAATAAGTCAAAAAAATTTGATACAAAACTAATTAATGCGAAAAAAATTTGAATAAAGACACAAAAGAAGAAGTCATTTTTACTTTTTATACATAGACAATTAACAATTGAAACATGCAAAAATTTAGAGTGTAAAACTCTAGAAATGATTTTCACACTCCCTTTGTTTATATTTTCTTTTTTTTTCTTTTAGAAAAAAAAAAAGACATGCACTTTCAACAATAAAAAAATAAAAAAAGTTTGAATATCAAAAAGAGGAATGTGAAAATCACTTCCCTAAAATTCAGTCACAATACTATAAAATTTACATTGAAAATTAAAATTTTAATTTTAAATAATTTTATATTCAATATAGACATTCAGTAGATTTATACGAGTAGAGTTGAGTATATAATTTGTTTAAAAAATGAATATGTATAATAGTGGAGTAATAGTTATAAACATTTTTAGAACAAAAATAAAAAATGAGATACTGAAAAGTGAGGAAGAGAGAGAAACAGAAAGAAGAGAGAGAGAGAGTCAAGTACATTTTTTTTTATCCACGAGAGTCAAGTACTTGTAAAAAATATCAAAAAAAAAAAAGTACTTGTAAAAGTGTAAAAATGAGGTGGGAACTGGGAACAACAAGAAGGATAAAAGTGTCATTTCAGTGTACATGATAAAAGTAATGCTGCACACTCTGACATTGAGTTTACTTTCATAGCAAAAAGTTGCAAAGCTGGCGCGTGAACCACACAAACCGGTGCCATATTGCGGTAGTTAGCATTTGCGTTTTAACAAAACATAACTAAAAATAGTTTTCGATATCATCGTTTAAAATAAAAAAAAAAAACTGCCGCTAACCAAAGCAATGCCAAAACCCGTGACTCGTTCAGAAAAGGAAGTACAAAGGTGGGCCTTAGCTGTTCCTTTATTTTTCTCGAACCTTGCTACTGGCACAGCAGATCTGTGCACAGATTGTGCACGGATCGCGTTGTGGGGCTCACTAAGGGTTCCATACAAATAATTCGATTCGTTAATTATGTTTAAAATATTTTTTCAAGGGCCTCCGCGAAAAATTAGCTCAATCCGATACCTATAAGTGCTTGATCTAATCATCTAACTTTTCATTCGGGTTTTTAGAGAATGAAAAGTTAGACGATTAGATCAAGTACTTATATGTGTCGGATTGAGCTAATTTTTCGCAAGGGCACTTGAAAAAATATTTTAAACATAATGAACGGATTAGATTATTTATATGGGATCCTTAGTGAGCCCCATAACGTGATCTGTAGATCTGCTGTGCCAGTAGACTTTCTGAATTTTCTCCCATTGCAGTCTTTTTTTTTTCATTTTGAAAAGTGAAAAGGCTCCCCTTGCAGTTTACTACTACGGAGTACTTCATTTTGGAGAATTCCTTTGTTCCCAACTTCCACCTTGTCCTTCTAGGAATACACAATGGGGAGTGATTTTGACACTCTCTAAATTTATACTTGCACTTTTGTAAACACCCCAATCCGAATCTTGAAGGTTCTTTAAATGGTCCGATAATAAAATAAAGAAAACAATGCCTTCGAGAGCTTGAATGTAGACTCCCATAACCCGAAAAGCCCAGAATTGAACCTAAAATACCGCACGGGACACCACTACACCAAACGATGTAATAAAAATTATTACACCGCATGAGGTTATGGGGTATACCGCACTGCGTTTTGGGGAAAAGTTCTGACTGGCTTAGAAAGCTGTCGGCCATGCTCATTTGAGCCACAACTCAAAGATGGCTTGGTAGAGAATACACTTCTAGCCGGCCTAGAAAATACCTCCCCCATTTGCATTAATATTGCTTAGCTTTTGCCTATAAATACACCCCTCCTCTTAGATGAAAAGGGCCCTTACACCCATTTTCTACTCCAAGTCTTGAGAAAGTTATTCTGCCATTCTCTTGACCTTCTTTCTCGCTCTACAAATATTCCATCCTTCTCATCTTTCAAGACTTAGTACTCTACTAGTTTTGGAACCTAACCACTCAAAAGCTCTAAGCTCATACTCATTCATCATCATCCGTCTTCACCCACACTTATCCACCATCATCCATCCTCATCCAAGCTCAACACCGAAGGTATAAAGCAAGTTTCCTTGGGCCAAGCTTGGTCTTGGCCCTAAGGGGACTTTATGCAGTCACACTTGACCTGTTTTTGTTAAGTGTTGGCTTAAAAACCTATTTTCAGAAACAAAAACAAAACCAGTGACTGTACTGGAAATACCACACCGTGCGGTGTTATGATACACCGCACGATGTAGTACTGTCCACCGTACATTATTTTAATGTCCATTGTTTTTTCTTCTGACTGTTTTGATCACATTCTCTCACTACTAGTCACACTGATGTTACTCAGAGTTTAGTATGGGTGTATTCCAGAATGTAGCTTTGCTTAAAATCATGCCTTTTGTTCATTTAAAACAGTGGTCTTGATCATCCATGAAGATCAAATGCATTAAAACGGGATTTGCAAACTGTTTTCCAATAAAAATCGTAAGGAAGGTATTTAGATCAATGGTTGGCTTCATTCTGACAATATAAAGGATGTTCTAAAAACAAGTCAGAAACATTGTATGAAGCAACTAATACATCGTGCAAGGCTCTGAGCAATAATAGTGAACTGATGGTGAGATACAATACCGTACGGTTTACCAGAAAATCGTACGCGGTATCTAGGTACACCGCACTGTATTGTTTGTGAACTGGGCAGTTTATTGATAATTTGTCATTCTATTTCTGTACCTCATCCATTTATCATCCACTGTACAACAAACACCACGAGCACGCCAATGTGATATATTCAATCCCATATATGTCCCTTTCCCTTGCTTGTTTATTAAAGAGTTTAATCCTCCAAATGATATGAAACTTTCTCCCCTTTTGAAAATGTCAAGTAGAGACCGGTCTTGATCGGGCGAACGGGGTGCTTTTAAACAAAACCTTCCCCATTTGTAATGTGGCTCCCAAACCCAAAGTCTCAATCTTTCGCTAGACCAAAAGCCTTATACTCAAACAAACTCTCGGTTTCTCAGATCATCCATCTCAAAAATCCAGGTGGCGACTCTTTCGGGCGCGCCGGTCGGGTAGCCCACAGTGGCGACTCTGCTGGGGACGATAGTTATTCAAAACTTTGGAACATACTTCTATTTTCTAAAGAATTGAATAATTAAGAGAGCCAAACTTGAAAGGCATTTTCAAACAGAAATTTTTAATATCATTTGGAAAATCAAACTCTTGATTATTCTGTACACTATGCACTGCACAGCCTGGCAATCTTGCCCGGCTTGCCGGTGACAAGCTCTCCTGGGATGCCTAACAACCCTCGACCGTGTTGAGTCATCGTACCGTTCGACCATTGTCTCGCAATACACTTGAATGGGAGGTACACCTTGGCCCTAGTCCGTGTAGACACCCCAATTTGGCCTAACGATTATTTCAAGTCCCACCTTGGGGACCATCCCGATGATGAAATGGATACAGTGATTGCTGATTGCCTTCTCGAGAACCTTAGGACTTTCGGTAAGAACTTTGAGCCACTTAGAGGACCCAATCAGAGCCATACAGCCTTTCAGACAGAAAATACAGAAGCCTAGGAGAATCCATCTGTCGGCCGTAATATCGATCTAACGGCCTTAACATCATTTCCTCACCCGAGCAACCTGTTGCTAGAAAATCTCCCTGAGAGATCAATCCCCCAGCCGCAAGATCCATCCTTCGGCCGCAACATCCATTCCTCGGCCGTGTGATCTATTACTCAGCCGCCAGATCGTCCTTTTTTCCAGACTCTGGAACGTTCTGTCGATTGTTTGATCCAACTACACTACCTCTCCGATGCGTTCGGGCCACATTCAGAGATTGCAACAAAGAGTTCGAATTGCATTGCAATTGCAATCGTGCCATTTGATTGGCCGGAGTTAGTCATCCCTATGCCTATATAAAGGAGCCTTTGGGCTCCGAAATTGATAAGTGAAATTACTCACCCAAGCTCCGATACTCTGCTAAAATACTCTCTCAAACCCTCTCTTCAAAAGCCCTAACCTCCCGAAGGCAGCCATCAATCCGGTGATCAAACCCCGAAATTCAAACCCTAACCCTAGGGTTTTCAAATAGGCAATCAGTCAATCACACCCAATCCGAGGCAATCAAGCAACTGAGGGATCAAGGTGGTAAGGCCCAACGGCCTCTGGTTTGTCTTACTTACCGTCTTTACGACTAACCGTAGTGTTCTGATCATCTATTAGCTTTTCTGTCGGGTGTGACGAAGAACATCGACCGGGGCTTCGATCCCTCGGCCGATATATCAAACCAGGAGGATCCCTCGGCCGTGACATCCATTCACCGGCCGTGGGATCCATTACCATGGGACAGCCTGTTTTGTTCTGCTTTCTGATGCATGCTTTACTTATCGCATTGGCTCACCTTATTTACTGTTTAAAGGCTTAAATAAACAGATTATGTGTTGGAATTAAACAAAGCATCTATATGTCTTATGTTGAACGATTATGGGCCAGTCTCATGACTGGGCAAAGAGGGGTGCCTAACACCTTCCCCTTATTGTACTTTTGGCTCCCGAGTCCAGAATCTCTGTTTATTTTCCTAGTTTTAATAAACTGGGTGGCGACTCTGTTTTGATAATAACCGCTATCGTGTGGCGATGTTCCTAGCCATGGGAATGTCCACGATCTTGGTTTACGAAGCAAGCAACCAATCGAGCAACAAACGTGATCAATCTGTATGGTGATGCCCCGCTTGGGAGGTGTCTACAGTTTTTGACGACTCTGCTGGGGACTTGAGAGCCATAACCAAAAAGTTCAACATAAGACTAATACATGCCTTGTTTAATTCACCTATCATATGCATCGAGCGGGCAACCCGTTGAGTTCGCCTGATATCCCGGCATGACACGGGCTATGTTGGGGGTTCCAACAAACTCCACAGTCACTTGTACCTAGTGTTATATCAAAAGGGGAATCACCCAATCGCCGCCTATGATGGGCTGGTGAGAGGATTGGTGCCCTTTGACAACGGAGCACCCTGAGACTACCAAAACCTTGCATGTATTAGAAAGCTATAGAACTTATCAAACCAAGACAGGAACCTACAGGCTAGGAACCTACTTGCATTTTACTTGCAAAAGTTCTTCCTCACACCCTGTATCATTTGTGGATGTAAATAACTCTTTCTGTGTAGAAGGGTTGGGATTTTCAACCCAAATCCCAACCCTACACGAGCCAAATACTGACTTCCAGGTACTCTACTTTTCAAGCAGGCACAATAGGTAGATTAAAGAAGCAACCTCAGCCAGTTTTATACTCTTACAATACCAAAAGTCACGCCAAACAGAGGTCTTTACAGTCATCTCATCGGTCGCCTTCGCCTGTCAAGACGCCCTCACCGCAACGGTCCCAATCAATTCTAGGGACTTCGCGGTCATCTTCTCAACAAACCCGATTATCTACCCAATCCTGAGCTTCGCCAAGCAATTCCCCTACCTATATCCCAAAAATGGCAGACAATGATGCTACTATCACTGAGCTCCGAGCCCAAATTGCCTATTTACAAGCCGAAAAGGCAGCAAGGGATGCTGAAGATAAGAAACATGAGGAAGAAGCCGGAAATCCTCATGAAGTTACAGAAAATTCTGAACTGATCAAACAAGTCAAGGAAATCAAGCACGCTTTGGCTCGTTCACAAGGAGACCAAATTCTAGATTTCGAAGGGCTCTGCCTCTTACCAGAATCTCAGCTACCTGAACGGTTCAAAATGCCAAACATTGAGAAGTTCAACGGGACTGGCAACCCTACCAGCCATGTTCGCCATGTCATCAACACTCTGAAGCCTATGGGCTTAACCGATGAGCTCATTGCTCAACTGTTTCAAAGAACTCTCACCGGAAGCGCTCTCGATTGGTTTCTCACTCTGGAATTTGTGCACTATCAAACTTGGCCAGAAATTGCCAATGCTTTTGTTAAGCAGTACGCATACAATGTCCAAGTCGAGTTAACCACTCGAGATTTGGAAATGACCAAACAAGAATCCAATGAGGACTTTGCTACCTTTGTGGCAAGATGGAGGGAAAAGGCCGCCAAAATGAAGAACCGCCCCTCTGAGGAAGATCAGGTGAGGATAGTTGTCAAGAACCTGCAACCCAAATATCTCACCCACATTTACACTCAGGCTATCACTAATTTTAAACGTCTGCATACCACTAGGCTACAAATCGAAGATGGAATCAAGATGGGCCTCATTGGGAAAGAAGAAACTCCTCTACCCAGAAAAACATTTCCAACCCGTACATCTCCTGCCTCCGTTAACACACCCTTAACTCAGCCTTACCACAAGACCCCTTTCAAACTAGCTTATTTAGAAATACAAATCGCCCCCGCCGCAGCTTTGACCTTCTCTACATGACTCCATCTCAAGCTTTAGCCATCTTAAGCCGTCAAGGGCATCTCAGGCTCTTGAATAATCCACCTCCTCTGCCACCTTATGGCCCAAGCTATGATGCCAATAAACAATGCGCTTACCACCAACACCCTGGACATGAGACAGACCGCTGCATGCGTCTTTGTCATGACATCCAAGATCTCATTGATAGTCGAGCTATAAAACCTCCCAAGCCCAATGTGCAAACCAATCCGCTTCCTGCTCATAATAACGAACCACCATCTCAAAATATCAATCTCATAAGCCTATCTAATAGCCCCACATATAATCCTACCCGATACATTATCCCAAACACCCAAGCCAAACCATCCCTGATCTTCTCTAAGAATGACGAATGCTTTGCAGAACCCCACGTCTATGCCATTGATGATGGGTATTGGTAGTTGGACATGCGTCAAGCCCTGCCAAGTGATTGGGAAGTTGGAAGAATTGAGCCTGCTGATCCTTGGGGCATCCAAGAAGAAGAAGTGGGTCACCTCACCCGAAGCGGAAGGGTAAATAAACCTCCTAAACTAAGCGGGGAAAGTTCAACCTCAACACGAGTAATGGAAGAAGAAGAAGAAGAGAGCCAAAGGACCGAACCTGAAGAAGACAGAGTGCTAAGACAACTGAAGAAAATCCAAGCTGATATCTCTATCTGGGGACTGCTTATGTCCTCCTACGAGCATCGTAACTCCTTCTTCAAAACCTTGGGGAAAGCCAAAGTTCCCATCGACATCACCCCCGAAGATCTGGTGGGTTTCATAATGGCGTCAAAGACTCCGAAACCAACGATAGCCTTCACTGACAAAGATCTACCTCCTGAAGGGCCTGCACACAACAAACCTCTCTACATCTCACTTAAATGTCTCACTAAATGGATCCCACTGGTCTTGGTGGATAATGGGTTTGCTTTAAACGTATGTCCTCAAAGGACCCTCGACACGCTAGGGGTAAGCACCACCGACATACGCCCTTCAAGCCAGGGCGTAAGGGGCTATGACAATTCAAAGAGAAGAGTGGTTGGGTGTGTCACACTGCCAGTAGAAGTGAAGAAGATCAAAAGAGACGTGGAATTCCATGTGATGGATATACCAGCCACCTTCAATCTTTTACTAGGAAGGCCTTGGTTACATGACGCTGGGGCAGTGCCTTCCACTTTGCATCAGAAGGTCAAATTCGCAGTAGATGGAAGAGTCATAACCATTCTGGGGGATTCATCGATCCGAGCTCATTCCGACACACCTATCCAAGAGGTTGGAACCGAGGAAACCTTCCTTTTTGGATTCAGTCTTGAGGAAGCAACTGCTGTGCAAGCTTTGATGGCTGAAAGAAACTTCTACATAAGCACCCCTGCTATATGGATGATGAAGAAACAAAACTACCTTCCTGGGTTGGGATTAGGCAAAAGATCACAAGGCATCCCGCAGATGATTGATCCCCCGCATAATCAATACACCTTTGGTCTTGGCTACACCCCGACAGAAGCCGAGATAGAAAAGAAGAGAAGCAGGGAAAAGGCTAAGGCAAGAGGAAGCAGGGCCAAGGAAGAGAAACTCATGATCCCAAAAACACTCAATGGTTGGTTTGTAAGAGAAGGAGAAGACTTCCCATTTTGTGGCTTCGCAGAAACATGGGAAGACGAAATTACCAAGCAAAGGTATCCTGGAATGCAAATCTTCTTTGATCAAGAATGGACTGACAGTGATATGGAAGAAGAACCAACAAAATCAACATCTATTCCCAAAGACTGGATCGAAGTGTTAGCTGAGTGTGACCTGAAGATTCTGTTTGGCAAAGAAGAGGGTGAAGAAGAGTATAAAACTGTGAAAGGCAAAGGAGCAACTCCCGAGATACCGCAGTAAATCGCATGAAACATTACTTTCATTTCCTAAAGACAAAATTAGGACACATTTTGGGCCCCTGTTTGGGCATTCTCTGCAACAAAATAAATTCTCATTTTTTTTTATGCTTGATTAAATGGTTCAATCTTTAAAATACTATTGCTACACGCTACAGTCTCTTTGCCAAGTTGAAAGGGTCTTAAGAATCTAATTCTTTATGATGTTAACAAAAAGGAAGGAAGGGACGAGCCCTGATTACTTAGAAACTAGGTTTTTGTCAAAAGCTTAAGAAGAAGACGCTATCTCCGTGAGAACACTTAGGGTTAGCTTACCCATTGTGAACATACAAATGCAACGGGAGATTCATAAGAACATCTCCATCAAATTCCTCTCCAGAACACTGAAACCCTCTTGAGAGAAAAATGCTCGTTGGGTAACTTAAATACCCAAGCAAAAGTAAGAGCAAAGCATGCTAGGGCAAGAAAATGCAAAAACGCAGCCTAGGCAAAAGTTAAGGCATTCAAAGAAAGGCTCGCTAGGAACTCAACCTCAATCAGGTAACCTAGGCAAAACTTAGAGCATGAGAAAATAAAAACCAAGAGTGAAAACTCAACCCCCAAAGGTTGTAATCTAGGAACTACGTAAAAAGGCCTGATTCCCTGATTGGGATACGTAGGCAATCTCACAACGAGATGCGGCCCAAGCATTTGGAGAGAAGGAAAAACATCAGCAAATTTGTACTCAGCGATAGGTATAGCTAACCCTGCGTATTGAGCTCACAAAAGATGAGTTAGTCATTTTCTAGGGAATTGATAGAAACAAGGACACCTGAGAATCATCGCTCGTCCTCTCTAACTCAAAAAGTCGTCAACATAAAGAACAAAGCATTCCAACGATCTCAAGACATGGCAAAGAGGCTGTAGAAACAGCAAAAGCGAATAAAAGGCATGAATCAAATTCAAGTGTAAGAAGGGAGAAACGCCACTTGGCTAAAGCAAAAGTCCAGCTTCTTTAGGAAATAGAAGTAGCGGCCGAAGAATGGAATTCTTGGCCGAGCGATCCATCCCTCGGCCCATGTTTAAATCTAACACCCACAAAGCTTAAAACCAATTTGAGGTATCTCGAGACAAGGCACGAATCATAAGTACTTGCCACACATACTAAAGTTGCTTCATTAAAATAATAATAATAATAATAATAAATACAAATTATCTGTTTTGGAACTAACAAATACAGGAAAAAGGAATGCTACTGGCCACGGCCTCTCTTGGGCGCAGGGCGAGAAGAAGAAGGACGAAAGCGCTCAGGAACAGGGACACTGATCCTTTGTCCCTCACCTTCACCATCAACTCCATCACCATCTCTAGCACCTCCGTCACCAGCTCTGGTACTCCCACCCTCACTAACTCCAGCACTCTGAGTAACCGACACCGTCGGCACTCGCTCCGCTTCAAGCTGCAAAGACACAGAATATGGACATTTAGCTTCACATAAAACATGGGATGGAAAAAGAAGAGATTAAAGGATATATACCGCAAATATCCAGCTTCGCTGCCGTCGGGCCAAGGCCTCTGCACTCTGGAATGCACGCAACCATTCCTGAAAAACATCGGCAGGCACCTGCAGAGGAAGCAATTACATATACAGCAAAGCAAGTGAAGAATACTGAAGGAAACTAAAGCAGAATCTACAATATTACCTACTGCACTCCAGTAGGAAGCACGTAGAGCTGCGTAGCGCATGGTGTCAGCATCAAACGCTCCTCCTCTCCGTTGGCGTTATGGAAAGAGATAAAGCTGGGGGCCCCTGGCCAAACGAGGGGAGCAGCAGCAGCAGTAGCAGTAGGTAGGGTCAGTGAGGCCAAACGGAAGGTCGAGTAATCTCCCGCCTGAAGAAAGCTCACGGCTGGCTGTCTCTCAAGAGCAAGAAGCAAACTCTCTCCTGTCAATAGATGAGTAGACCTCATGTCAGCTGGAGGAGGAAGAGGAACAAGCTGCAACGCCTCAGAGCGTGGGAAGTACTGACTCACTACCCTCTCCCCAAGGTACCAAGCTCTCAAGAAGGGCCCCTCTAGGAGGAAACGCTGGCTGTCCAAAGCCCGAGCCGAAGTCAACTCCAAAGGAGCATCGTCAAGCAAAGTGCCCCACGGATCGAATCGCACCTGTGATAAGGGAAGTAACATCAAAATAATAGAATGGAGAAGTTGCATGAAAATCAGAGAATAAGGAAACATCGTACCTGATCCACTGTCAGGCGATCCAAAACTCGCCTCCAAGCTAGCAAATCCATAGCAGGCGACCGCGTCTTCCGGACCCCTTTTAGCCAACGGGCCGCTCGTGGAACAAACCTAGGCTCAATATGCCCAGTCGGAGGAGGGAATTGCAGCAAATATTCAAAGTCCCAGAGCTACAAGATAAAAGACGAGCGTGAGATGTAGAACACGAGGCAATAAAGGAACGACAAAGAAAGCTAAAGTATATACCTCGAGAATGCGGTGATGCCCACCCAGCGACAAACTAACACCTCGGGAACAGGCACTCAGGTGCCCATATAGCGTAGCTAAGGCAGGAGTCCCCCAATCAAACTCTGCTATAGTGTCCAATTGACTAAGGCAGCCAAGAATTGGACATGCTCTGAGTCTGCCCAAGGAGATAAAGAAGGAAAGCTCGCACCAGCTGAGAAAGGGAAACCTCCGTCAAAATATCAGCTTGATCAGACTCCTCCCGAAGCCAGGAATAGGTGATGTGACCGCTCTCTGACACACGATGGACCTTCCCCAAAAGGTAGTAAAAAACACCCTCTCGCTCATGAATTCGAGGGTCAATCGGAAGAGGATCACCACCAACTCTCAAACTTGTAAGCAAAGCAAAGTCACATGGAGTGATTGTCATTTCTCCGGCCTCGGGAAGATGAAAGGTGTTGGTGGTGTCGCACCACCGTTCCACAAGCGCTGTGTCAAACCCAGCTCCGCCTTTGGAAGGTGAAAGCCCCGTATTAGCTGCTTAAAGTCAGCCAAAGCAACCGCATCCTTGGCTTCTCGAGGAAGCCTCTCGTACCACTCAAACACTTGGGGGCAGCTTCCCCACACGCGCAACCTCTCATTCGCCTGACAAAATACGAAGAAGAAAATCAATACAAAAACATCGCCTACACAGGGGGCAACTTCTGAAAACTCAAATTCTTTATCGAAATTCAAAATTATCATATCATCTTATACTCGAAAATCATTTGACAGGACAAAATTTACCTTCCTATTGGTGAAGCCAAGATGCTGCTCCGGCTTTCTATGCAGGACCTCAGATGGGACATCACTGACAGGAGGACGATATCGCAACGAACCGCCACGCCCAATCACGTGAACCTGAGGGGCGTATGAGGCGACATCAAACGGCAGTAGGAGACTATCACCCGCATCAGTAGAAGCCTCGGGTTCGGTCTCGGGAGGAATGGGTCGTGAAGAACTCCCTCCAACAGTGGCTCTGCGCCGACTTGAACGAAAAACGCAGGAACTCGAAACCCCGCCAAGAATCGCGGCTTCAACAGCTGGGGCCTTGCCCGTGTCTCTAGACACGGCAGGAATGTCGGATGATGGAGAAGGAGGCGGTGGCGAAGCCATGACAGTCGAAGAAAGTGACGACCGGAACCGTGGTGGTTGGAGGATCGACGGTGGAGGAAGAGAGGGACGGTGACGGTCGCTCGAAAGAGAGAGAAGAATGAGGGATGGAGGAAGAAAAGGTAGAATGACCCGTGAGATCGATTAAGTTTAACTTAAATCGATTTTCTGACCTTTAGCGTTCTCACGGCCGAGACTTCGATTCCTTGGCTGAGACATCAATCCTTCGGCCGAGAGATCGATCTCCAGGCCCCCTAATCCATTCCCCTCAGCAACATCAGATTTTGCTCAGTGCACTAACTCAAGCCATTATGGAATTCTGGGTCCATGACCAACAGAAGCAAAATCAAGTTAGCCATGGGGGCACCCCCGAGCCAATACGACGTGATCAGAATTAGCCTTGGGGGCATGCCCGAGCACCAAAGATCTCCCTCTTCACAAACGACTGGCCAAAGCTCTTGCTATAACAAACCAAGACACTCAGCAAGCTCCATCCTCATCATCCCAACATCTCTATATCCAGCAGCTCTAAGCTCATTCAGCAGCTTCGAGCTCGTCATTACCAAGCCCATCACTCAGCGGCTCTACGCCCTCAACAATCACCACCAGCAGCTCCACGCTCGCTATCTCCGCGGCTCGAAGTCGTAACCACTCATTCAGCGGCTCTACGCCCTCACCTATCAACTCAACGACTCCAAGCCCACTATCTCAAACGGTTCGAAGCCGTAACCACCATCTCAACGGCTCGAAGCCCATCTCAAAGCATTCAGCAGCTCTACATTTGCCACTCTAGCAACTATCAACTCATTCAGCAGCTCAAAGCCCGTTATCATAGCGGCTCTACGCCCGTATTCATCAACTCAGCGGCTCTACGCCCATTATCTCAACTGGCTCAAAGCCGTAAACAAAGCAAATCTCAACAGGCTCTACGCCGCCCCAACAATCAAGACATCATCTATTCTCAGGCTCTACGCCTGAATGCTCAAAATCTGACATTTTGAATGCTCGAAGCTCTTCGAATGCCCAACCACTGTGTACTGGATGCTTAAGGTTTATGCCTTGAATGCTCAAGCTCTACGCTTGGATGCCCAACCACTGCGTACTGGACGCTCAAAGCCTGTACTTTGAATGCTCGGATTCTACCGTCTGAATGCTCGAGCTCTACGCTCTGAATGCTCAAGTCCGGAACTTGAAAGAAGCTCTAAGCTTAAATTAACACACACGCACAGGCCCGTGCACATTTGCATCAATTGCATTTTCATTATCACATCGAGTCTGCATCATCATATCTGTTCACATCTAACAATCGCCATCACACATATACATTCTGCATATCTCTCATGAAACAGGTCAACCCTGCAATCAGCCGGCTCTATGCCTCGGTTTTATTGATCGGTCCAGTACCTCGATCCTTTGGCTCTACGCCAAAACTTATGATGAGAAAGCTCTGTGCACAGACCATCAGAATGCAACCAGCTCTATGCTTCAGTTCAAATCACGTCAAGCTCTAAGCTCCGACACCTCAGGCTCTCGCCTTATGATCAATACCAGCTCCGCGCTTCGGTTCCATCAAGCTCTAAGCTCACCTCAGGCCCTCGCCTCAAGACTGCAACAGGCTCCATGCCTCAAACCAATCATGCCTCAATCCAATCTTTTCAGGCCCTCGCCTCAAGACTACAACAGGCTCCACGCCTCGATTCCATCACCTCAGGCTCTCGCCTCATGACTACAACCGGCTCTGTGCCTCGGTTCCCTCATCCCCAAAGCTCCGTGCTCTAGTTACTGGCCTTGCGCCCCCCATATCTCAAAACAAACGGCATCCGACTCATCCCCAGCAGATGGCTTGGATTCCACCCCAACTACATCAATTCCTTCCAGCTCATTCGCAAGGATAGGCTACTCTACCGAGCTCCTCTCAGTCAAAGTAAGGATGATCAAGAAAAGCAAACGCACCTGCCGTGTACTGATCTACCCCAAAATACTAAGGAAGCTCTCCGCAAAAACTCCCCTGGCAGCCCAGCGCTCCTTCAACTATCTTCCACCAAAACCCTGGCTCAATCTAGGTACGTCGCACTATGGCTTTTTAAAGCCCGAAGGTACGTCTTCTGTCTCTAACCCTCCAAAGTTTTTATTTTTCTTTATTGCCCGAACTACGGTTGGTCTGAATTTCCCTTGTGGAATACGTAGGCAGCCTCCCGGCCCGACCATAACAAAACTTTTTTCGAAAACCCCTTGGAATAGTGGTTGGACCAAATTGAGTTGCTTTTTACAGCTTTGACTATTACTCAAACATGTCTCGCGATCCGTTTGAGCTCAGTCAAAGAGGGGCATCTGTAGACACCCCAATTTGGCCTAACGATTATTTCAAGTCCCACCTTGGGGACCATCCCGATGATGAAATGGATACAGTGATTGCTGATTGCCTTCTCGAGAACCTTAGGACTTTCGGTAAGAACTTTGAGCCACTTAGAGGACCCAATCAGAGCCATACAGCCTTTCAGACAGAAAATACAGAAGCCTAGGAGAATCCATCTGTCGGCCGTAACATCGATCTAACGGCCTTAACATCATTTCCTCACCCGAGCAACCTGTTGCTAGAAAATCTCCCTGAGAGATCAATCCCTCAGCCGCAAGATCCATCCTTCGGCCGCAACATCCATTCCTCGGCCGTGTGATCTATTACTCAGCCGCCAGATCGTCCTTTTTCCAGACTCTGGAACGTTCTGTCGATTGTTTGATCCAACTACACTACCTCTCCGATGCGTTCGGGCCACGTTCAGAGATTGCAACAAAGAGTTCGAATTGCATTGCAATTGCAATCGTGCCATTTGATTGGCCGGAGTGAGTGAGTCATCCCTATGCCTATATAAAGGAGCCTTTGGGCTCCGAAATTGATAAGTGAAATTACTCACCCAAGCCCGATACTCTGCTAAAATACTCTCTCAAACCCTCTCTTCAAAAGTCCTAACCTCCCGAAGGCAGCCATCAATCCGGTGATCAAACCCCGAAGTTCAAACCCTAACCCTAGGGTTTTCAAAGAGGCAATCAGTCAATCACACCCAATCCGAGGCAATCAAGCAACTGAGGGATCAAGGTGGTGAGGCCCAACGACCTCTGGTTTGTCTTACTTACCGTCTTTATGACTAACCGTAGTGTTCTGATCATCTATTAGCTTTTCTGTCGGGTGTGACGAAGAACATCGACCGGGGCTTCGATCCCTCGGCCGATATATCAAACCAGGAGGATCCCTCGGCCGTGACATCCATTCACCGGCCGCGGGATCCATTACCCTGGGACAGCTTGTTTTGTTCTGCTTTCTGATGCATGCTTTACTTATCGCATTGGCTCACCTTATTTACTGTTTAAAGGCTTAAATAAACAGATTATGTGTTGGAATTAAACAAAGCATCTATATGTCTTATGTTGGACGATTATGGGCCAGTCTCACGACTGGGCAAAGAGGGGTGCCTAACACCTTCCCCTTATTGTACTTTTGGCTCCTGTGTCCAGAATCTCTATTTATTTTCCTAGTTTTAATAAACTGGGTGGCGACTCTGTTTTGATAATAACCGCTATCGTGTGGCGATGTTCCTAGCCATGGGAATGTCCACGATCTTGGTTTACGAAGCAAGCAACCAATCGAGCAACAAACGTGATCAATCTGTATGGTGATGCCCCGCTTGGGAGGTGTCTACAGTCCGGGGAACCCCACTAAACCAAAACCGACCTTTTGCACTTGTACATAACCATAGAACCTTCCCAACTAGGATAGGAACCCATGGTTAGGATTTATGTGATATATCCTGTCTACGTGTATATCTTTTCTGCACATATATATCATCCTATAACGCCCTGAATTTTGGGAACGTTAAATAGACAATTTTTATTGAAAACTTAATAGAGTCTGGCTCATTATTACAATATAGCTCCCATAAGAGTTCATTAATTACATGAAACACTCTTTACAACATAACTCCCATAGACAATTTTTATTGAAAACTTAATGGATCCAATCATGGGGTTTTTACGAGATGAAACACTTCCCTCTGATAAGAAGGAAGCCCATAAGATCAAAACCAAATCTGCAAGATTTTGGCTGTCCCTGGAAGGAAAGTTATATAGAAAGTCCTTCACTGGACCATACTTGCTTTGTGTGCACCTAGAAAACTGATGAACCTGAGGAGAAATTTCAGAAATCAACCCAAGGAGAGAGAATAGAAACCTTACGAGATTATTAGAATGATTGCTTGCAACAACGAACAAGTAGCAGACGGTGGCGATGGCAGAGGGGGAAGAAGTTTTTCGCCTAGACTCCAAAAGAGAGAAAGTGGAGATTTGATTTTGGGTGAAAACCCAAAAAGATCCCTTTTTGGGGTTTAGAGACGAGAGACGGAGACGAAAGGTCTCCTCTCACGGCGTTACATGAAAAGTAATGGAAGGTGAGTCTGGAAGGATACCGTTCTGACGCCGTTTGGCTGGAACGTCAATTCAAATTAAATGTAAGGCGTATGAAATGCGCCACGTGGAGTCATTTCTTCAAAAAAGTATAATGACTAAGCCGCCAAAAAACATCAATGGGTATAGATACTATGTCTGCACGGGGCCCAAGGAGTTCGGACTGTAGTCTGTTTCTAAGCTTCACCCATTGCCCCCGAACAGTGGCAACGAGCAAAGTTGGGGAGCAATTGTAGGTAGGTATTCCCGAACAGGTGCAATTATAGCCGAACACGTGATGTGTGGGGACCGTGTAAAGAGAAAAGTAATGTAAGACGCAGTGCAAGATGATGGACGGCAATAAGAACCGATGATATGAAGAATCGCTGGACCAGATAGTCAGTTCGGTAGTAAAGGACCAAAGACTGTTCGGCGGTGAAGGACCAAAGACATGAGAAGTTGTTAATTGGTACAGTTTGTTCGACTGAGGAAAGTGCCGGACAGATAGAGTTATCTGGAAGAACATAACCTTAAGAGATAAGGCAGTGGGAATATTCCAGAAGAAGAACCCAATATCCGGCCAGGATAAGTAAGAAGACAGTCCTGTTATGGAACGAGTCCCGGAACAAGAAGAGTCCTTATGAGTTGGGGATCTCGACTGATTGGGCAGAAGGACTCCCGGAAAGGCCAGGTTTCCTGTACGAGACAGAGACATGGGCAATAAAGATGCTTGGAAAGCAAGCATGCCCATATCTATAAATACGAGGTAAACCTAGAGGCTAAAGGTACGCAATTAGTTGCAATCATTCCATACTTTCCTATCGATAATTAGGGTTTTGCACAGTATGAGAGACTAACTTAGGCATCGGAGGGACTTTGCCACGAGAGGCAGAGGTGCGCTCACCCCTGTCTATTTTGCAGATTAGGGTTCCGGCAAAGGCATTAGGGTTCCGATCGAATATCACGTGGATCCGTTAAGTCCGGTGCCATTCTAGGTACTATTTGTTTTTTACCACCTACACTCAACATACTGGAGCGATTGTGAAGACTGAAAGCCTGCTTATCAGTTGAATGTGGAGAACATTCAGAACTACCTACAGTTCCACATTTGAATAGTTTAGAAAACGACATGGATAAGAAAACAATATGCAACAAATTTGGAATCGATCACGGGCCGTAATCCTTTTATGCTGATTGCTAGGGGCAAGGCCACCACACTTTTAAGGACCCTAGTTAAAACATTGAACCATTTTGGGTGACATAGTGC
Organism: Rhododendron griersonianum; assembly: GCA_018127125.1. Classification (NCBI taxonomy): domain Eukaryota; kingdom Viridiplantae; phylum Streptophyta; class Magnoliopsida; order Ericales; family Ericaceae; genus Rhododendron; species Rhododendron griersonianum. Next base: position 24,077,138 of record CM030796.1, on the reverse strand, counting down.
AACGCAATACATAAGCATATTAATCTGAGTATTTTAAGAAGAAACATAAGCCCCCTGTTTAGATCATGAATGCTTGACCCTAGCTCAATCGTGCATGATGACAACGATCTAATTGCCCCTAGCATAGAAACATGCGATGTAAATAACAATGAATGTGAGTGCAATGTTTCTCTTTCTGTTTGGCAGAGATCTTGGCATGTCCTTGACAATGCTGTGTGACAGCCTTCCACAAAAAGTTGAGGTGGTCTTCAAAGATATGACACCCTTCAGGCAGAACTTTTTTCTTCCTCTTTTTTTTGAAGGCCAAGTGTGTTTGATAGACTTTACAGTGCATCCCTTTGTTGCCCTTACAAAATTGTTAGTGAATCCAGCAACGAAGGTGGGTTAGCTTTCCCAATCTTGGGTCTACGGCTTGCTTCACCCCTTGCATTGATGAACCTGCTTTGCTTGAAAATAAGAACACTTTATACTTGGAGTTAGCTCGTGCAATCAAGACAACTACTTTTGCTAAGCAACCATAAGGATGTACACATGAAATACTAGGGTCAAGAAATCAATGCAAATGACAGGGTGTATGTAAATCCACAATGTATTCTAGACATCTTAACTTTCGCGTATTTGATCCAATGCTTCCTAAGGTGACTCACTACTGACAAAACTTCACAATAGCCAAGCAGTTATGACAAAATAAGATTTAAAACGTCGCGACACTTTAGTGATAATACTACTTGGCCAAGAGACCATCTAGCTACACTCTTCATGAAATGGGAAACTCATGTTATCTTCTCAAAAGTTTGCAGATAATAATTGTGCTCGTGTTGCTGTGTCAAGAATTCCTAGGATAAAATTAACTTCGAAAACTTTTCCTTGAGGATTTCAAAATCATACCATTCCATCAATCATACTCCATATTCATACCACTCAATTCGCCATGAGACATAGCTTCACAAACCCATGCCCCTAGTCATTTTAGGTGAGGTCATTGATCGTCATGAGTTGAATTGTTAAGCGGCTATCCTCACGGGAGGTTGGATACTTCTGAGAGGAGAATCGAGGAGGGCCTAGTCGTGCCCCTTATCTCATATGATTCTTCATCATGTGTACTTTATCAAATTGATACGTACCCCATGATGTTTGCTTATTGCGTCACTTTCCAGACTGGTAATTCCCCTAGTGCCTAGGACCTTGCTGTTAAGTCGTGTTCCTCAATCTGAGAGGACTTTGTTATGGACCATAATGTAGGCTTGAGGTTTTGGCTTAAGAAAAGAAGCGGATGTAAAGGCTCAAACTAACTTCTACTCACGCTTGTGTTTTAAAATCGAGCAGCCATCTTCAACATTCTTATCAGCTCTTGTCGTCTCTTGTCTCACTTTGTGTGAAAGAGTTGTTTTCTTCAAAATGTCCTTTGTATGGATTGGAATAAATGTTTCCTTCAAAATGTCCCTTGTATGACGGGGTGCTCATTTTTTCATTGATTTTTCTTTCATCCCTCCTTGTATTTTTTGTTTGCCCCAGCGTAGGGGATGGCTGCCTAGCAGGCTTTTTAAAGGAATTATCCAGAGGCTCAACGTGGCTAGCAAGGGATAAGTGTTTAGATAGATGAAATGAATGCCTCTCTTCATTTTGAATCATACGACAAAGTGATAAGGATCCTAGTAAAAAGATTAAGAGCTTTGATGTTTAACCAAACAGATATATGAAAACATGGCCGATTTTTTCATTTATCTTCTCTTTGTTCATGCTCTAATTTATGCCTAGACCGCCCTTGCAGGTTTTCAATCTAGCGAGCTCACTCTTTCTTTTTTTTTTCTTCTCTTTCCTCTTCCTTCATCTTTAACAGTGGTCCCAGAAATATTTTCAACTCAACTCAACAGAAATGACATGGGTCATAGTTTTGAAAACTCATTCTTTGCATTTGACAACTCGAGTGATTTATGATGTGTTTCAAAAAGATATCATGAGATCACTTTGAAATTGTAGACACCCTATTCTGGACTGTCCAGATTAGTTTACTTACGGTCTTTGATTCCCCGATGATGATTAAGGTCAAGAACATCCCGAGATTGTTGGTATGTTTGAGTTTTGAGCGTTCCAAACCCCGTTCAAACCCTTTTCAAAACCCCTTTCAAGCTTGTCGAGCCAGAACCAAATGGCCCCAGCAAAACCCTACTTGCGTACACTGGTACCGTGCTGGTAAACTGCCACGTGTCAGTCATCGACCGTTGACTCAGTTTCCACTGGCGCACGTAGGTACATTACTGGCGTATGCCGGTCAAAGCCAGTCAAATTTACTTTATTCAATCACATACACGAGACTTTTGCGGCCACCCAGTACGCCAAACAGTCTCCTGATGATTGTAAACGTGCAGTGCTGTCTCCCCCTCTCTCCTACAAGCCCTTTCAAGCCAAGTCCCATGCATTTAATGCATGGAGACTTCCTTGCCAGCCAAACCAGCCCCTAACCAGCTGGTTACTGCCTCTCTCTCAATCCTCTCACCCTCTATAAATACCCCCCTTGCATTTATATGCAAGGTGTGTGGCCCGTGATCCTTGATCCTCGTTCCTCCGTTGATGGTTCGATGGTGGTTGAGCCTTCTTCTCCTAGCCTGCACAGGGAGCACACAACTAAGACCTGGCCGGGGGTTGTCCTGGCAAGGCCCTCCGGCGAGAGGATAAGTATTGCGCAGAGAGAGGAAGCAGAAGACTGGAGAATGTATAAGTGTCAGTATAGAGTAGCATGTACCTCTTTAGGGTTACCATCACTGGATATTTATAGGGCCTCCTGGCTTGCTCTCCAAGTACGATCGCGTGCCTTCCACGAGCCATGTGACGTCATGGTGACATCAAGGAATAGATCTGGTAACCGTTTTCAGGGCTGAGCTGGCACACCCATGTGCACCCATGATCATCTTCTGTTATAACCGCCTCCGCATGTGGGGGGACGCGTGACTCAGCAGCCAGCCATCGTTGGCAGCCAACCGTGCTCCGTAGGTAGCCTAGCACGTGTGCTGCCGAGCCTGACATGTGACCGACGAGGGAGGCTGCGCCGCGAGGGAACTTCACCGAAGACAGTGGACGGGCTTGGACTGAGCATAGACTTGTCTTCTGCTGAGCCCGTGACAAGTGGGGCGTCGGTGAATGAACACCGACGGGAGTCGAGTGCGAGGCTTACGCCCGGCACGAAGCGGGTTCGGTCTGCGCCAGTGCGAACTTCCATGTTCGGCCTGCTACAATAGCCCTTCAATCTCTGCCGATGCCGAACGCGTGGCAGAGATTGAAGTCAAGCTTAGGCCGAACCTATAGAATGCCGAACGTGATCTTCGTTTGTCTTTAAAGGGAGGAACTCAGCCGAACATGACTCCTCCTTTCCTCGAAAGCAGCATCAGCTGTTGGTGGAAGTCTCAAGTGGAGGAGTGCCAAGTGTCGCTCTACGGTTGGGTACGGCTGACGAGAGGACGACTGGCAAGCCCTGCAGGTTGTCCTCTCCATGCCACGTGTCGTGCGCTGAATGGCCAATGGTTCGGCGGTGCAATGATGGGCGGTAAATTCGAACTCCCAACCCTAGCCCTATATAAAGGGCGACGCGAGGAGAGAGAAAGGTCTCGTCCTCCTTCTCTCTCTAGAACTCCATTGCCAGAGCTCTCCCTCGCGCCCGTTCGTCTTCCAACCTTGATTCCCAGCGACTTTGCCACCAGATCTCGCTGAAAATTACAGGTATGTGTTCGATTCTTGCCCCTCTTTACTTTTCTGTAGTTTTTCTGCGCTTTCTTGTTCATTTTCTGGGTTTCTGGGGCGTTTCCTGTTCTGAGTGAACAGTGTACCACCAGAGATGGACGGACTATTCATCTCCATCTTCAAAGTGTTCTTCCGATCATAGATCGTTCATGGTGTCAGGGCTTGGCTGACGATGGAGTTGGCCGAGCCCCAATTTCTGATGTTTCGTAGGATTAGGCCGAACCTTGAAAACGATGATGGGGTGGGCCAATTAGGATGCCGAGTGTAGTGAGATCCTTGCTTTCTAGCCGACGTCGAGGTCTCATGTTCTTTGTTTCTGCCTTTGTTAGGTCTGGCTCACCCAGTTATCATCATCTCATCCAACTCTGAAAGTTCAGGGGATGATTCTGCCGATCTCGTGATCCGAAAATACGTGGAAAGACACAAGAGCCGACGTCAAGCTTCCTCCATTGACTCGAATATGTCAGGTTCAAGTGATTCCAACGCCAAACGTGACCATGAGTACGACGGCGGGTTCAATACCGAGCCAGAGATAACCTTTACCACCAGGACTGAATCCGAAGTCGAGCATGAACTCGGGCCTGAGGCTGAGTCCAGGCTTCGTTCCCAGGTCGGAGCCACGACTTCTTCCCGCTCTGCTCCTGTTGAGGCTTCGTCCGAGAACAGGGAGGTTGCCGACCTCTATGAGAGAGGCCAGGTTTGTCCTCACGCTCATTACTTCAGCGGGCACCTTGACGAATATGCAGATTTCTGCCGTAGGTACAATATCCCAGATGACGTCATCGTCAGTAGGGTTGCTAGTGACCGAATTAGGGACAAAAGGGTAGACCGTCCCGAGCACATAACCATCCCCCTTATGGCTATTTGTGAGGCAGGGCTCCGCTTCCCCCTTCATCCTTTTTTGAGGGAACTGCTGACCAGGTTCGGCATAGTACCCCATTTTTTCGCCATCAACAGCTATAGGATAGTGATGTCCGTGATTAAGCTGAAGGAGCTGCACAATCTTGAGTTTACGGTCGCCAACCTTTTTCACACATACATTATGTCTCGACATGGTAAGACCAAACGTAGGTATTTGTCGACACGTAGTCGTAAGGAGCCCCTGATAGATGGGTTGCCCGACACCGACAAGTGGGCAAACTTCTATGTTGAAGTTAGTGGCAATTACGAGTTCAGCGATCAAACGATGCGATTGCATAGCGTCCCGAAGATCAAAGACTTCTGAGGTTGTTTTCTTTTCCCTAATTCGCCGAGCACGATTCACTTTTCATTTCAATCCCATCGTTTGTTTAACACTTTCTTCTGCAGATCACCGATCAATTGCGAAGGTACAATAGTCTCTGTCTGTTGAGAAGAACGTTGAAACATTGAGGGCTCAAATCTGTCGCGACGCGCCGACCCTGCTAGGTTACGAACCTTCATACAAGGGAAAATTGAGGAGAAAGAAGGAAGAGGGGCCGAGCACGAAAGCTAAGGGTAAGAAGACAGCTGCGAAGGGGCAAGGGGTTGAGGACGGGATACCCAAGCCGAGCAAGAAGGCAAAGGAGCCGAGGTTGAAGTTTCCTACATTCAAGAAGTCAGCGGACTTCTGGTTCCAGGATAGTTTACCAGCTAGATTCCAGGTGTCGACATTCCTCCCCTCCGAACTCTAATTCCTGAATTTGCCGACGACATGGGGAGAAGGAGTGTTGTGAAGATCAACCTTAGGGACGGTGCCCTTACTTGTCAAAAAGATGCCGAAGACGCCGAGCCTGTTGCAAAGAAGCAACGGGTTAAACAGGAGTTCTTCCCAACCAGGCCGCTGACGCCACTCCCTAAAGAAAGGGATCAAACTGAGTCCTCGGCTGCAGGCAGCTCAAAAGTTGTGGAGAGGTCAGCAGGTTCAGGTGGCCGAGTGATCATGCCGGAGTTTGTGCCATCGTTTGCAATGGCCGACGGTAGGGTGGTCACGGTTGAGGACAGTGTCAAGGTTGAGCCTGGGCTCGCCGTGGCCATGCTGCACGGCCTGGCTCTGCCGAAGGACATGGACAGGGTTCCTGGGGAGCTTCAGCCGAGCCTGGTTCATACCAGTGCTTATCTCGTCCAGGTACGCTTTTGATTCAGTTTCTTAGTTTTTTTTTTTTTTTGAAGTTTGCCGAGGCTGATGACTTGTCTTGTGCAGGCTGGACAAGCTTTGCTGCGCGCTTCTCGTCAAGTCGAGCTTCTGGCTGCTGAAAGGACACATTACCGCGATGACGTGAAAGCCGAGCGGGTTAAGACGAAGGCTGCGAGGAATGGCTTGAAGCTCGCAAAGACGAGGGTTGCCGAGCTTGAAAAAGAAAGGGATGAGGCCCTAGAGAAGGCCAAAAAGTCTGATCGTGAGCGGGGCCAACGTTAAGGAGAGAGAAGAGGAAAATGAAAGAGGTAGATGAGAAAGCATATCAAGCTAGGTAAGAACGAGCTGGGGCCGAGTACGTCAGGGAGGCTCGGTCGATGGTTAATGAGGAACTGACGAAGAAGCTACCGATCTCGTACCGAATAGGGCACAAAGATGGTGTACGGGCTGCGTGTGCGGTCATGCAGCTAGATGCAGACTTAAACTTGACCAAGTCTATTCCTGCGGCCGTTGTGCCCTAGCTTGTGCTGCCGTACACTGACAAGGAGTGCGCACCACTTCCCCCGGAGGAGTTTTCTGAGAGCGAGGAGGACGTTGATGATTTGACTGGGGCCGATGCTGAAGGTGGAGGTTGCCCAACTGGAGGGAAGGCAGGTGATGCAGGAGGTGGCTTAGCTGATGATGCCGAGCATAATGCCGAGCAGGCCAATAAGAATGGTGATAAGAGCGCCGATGCTGAAAATGAAAAAGCTGATGATGTTGCCGAAGATGTTCCACCTCAAATTTAGGGTTGTAGTTTCCCTTTTTTTGAATTTGAAAGTTTTTGTTGGACTGGGCGGCTCCGAACTTGGGAGTTTACCGTGCCAGATGTAATAGTTGAAGGGGGGTTGGCACCAAACGGTTTACTACGCTGTACCTCCCATCTTAGGGCCTTTGTTGATACTTGTGTTTATTTTTGAAATGCTTGAAAGTTGAATGCGTGGCTTCTATTTGCAACGTCTTTGTTATTGCCGAACTTGACTGATTGTTTTCATTTCTTCACAAAATTTGAAGGTCTTGCATGTTTTGAAGGTGTTGTTGTTCGTAGCCCCCACTTTGGTTTGGGTTCGGCAGAATAGTTGAGAATCTTGCATGATTTAAATGGTTAAGTATGGATGTTTCAGCCGAACCTTGACCAAAGTAGTATTGCCCTTCTAACAGGTCGCCGAACATGGGTGTATTGTAATCTGGCATGATTCAGCCTTTGTCGATTGTAAGAGTGTTAAGTGCCCCCTTGCCAGTGGCTGGGGCTCGGCCCAAGTGTCAGCCCCTGGCCATGGTAGAGGAACGTTGAGAGTAGCTGATTGATTTGTAGGTTTTTTGCTCGCCAAAATGCGAGTGTGAATTTTCGGTGGCCGACCATAGTGTCTTGCCAATCCGAGCCGAAGCCTAAGTTCCATAAGATATGTGTATTTTAGGCTCGGCGGACTGTACGTCCATTGATTGCTTCTTTGGGCGGCTATAGTGGCCGAAGCAAAAGGCTTTTTGAGGAGCCTGTTTGTGGGCAACGTTTGTGTTCGGCGTTGTAGCCGAAGGTGGAATGATGCTTGAAATGTTTTGAAGACTTTTTAACCAAAAAAGCTTGTCTTTTCATTGATAGTTCTCGAAGTACAGGTAAAATAGAAGATAAAAACAGTAATAGTGGGTCGAAGCCCTTCTTTGAAACGTAAAAAACATAGAAGATCAAGCCGAAGCTAGAGAAAACTGAAACTTTTTTTGCAAGAAGTGTTGGCCAAATGAAGTGTTCAGCCATATATGTTGTGGAAGAAGCTTCACATGTATGCCCTCCTTAGGTTCTGTGCATTCCATGGGATGGTGAGCACTTTCCCTTTCATGTCTTCGAGGGTGTAAGCCCCTTCACCAGTAACTTTGACAATGCGCAAAGGCCCTTCCCAATTAGGCATGAATTTTTTCTTCTTACTTGCTTGTACGACCTTTCGCCAAACCAAATCGTCTGGCTTGAACTTCTTGATTAGAACACTCTTGTTGTATCCTTTGGCAACTTGCTGTTGATATTCGGCGAGCTTTAGCCGAGCATCATCGCATTTTTCTTCAGCCAGAATTAGCTCTTGCTCCACAGCTTCATCATTTGTCTGTGGGTTGAAGGTTTCTGTTCGGAGGGTTGGGAACCTGGATTCCAGTGGGATGACAGCCTCCATGCCAAATGCCATTGAAAAGGGAGTTTGGCCTGTAGAGCGACGTGGTGTGGAGCGGTAAGCCCATAAAACTCTGGGGAGTTCTTCTGCCCATTTTCCTCTCTTCGAGTTCAGTCTGCGTTTTATCCCTGCACAGACTGTCTTATTCGAGGCCTCGGCTTGGCCATTGCCTTGAGGGTAAGTTGGGGTTGAGTTGAAGAAACGTATGCCGAACTCCTCGCAGAGGCTTGTGAGGCCGTCTCCGACAAATTGGGTGCCGTTGTCGGAGACGATGGCATAAGGTACGCCGAACCTTGTTACAATGTTTCTCCATATGAATCGTCGGACGTCTGCTTCTATGATGGTGACGAGGGCTTCGGCTTCTACCCACTTTGAGAAATAATCTGTTGCAGTGATCAGGAACTTGAAGCCTCCAGGTGCTGTTGGAAGTTTCCCAACGATGTCAAGCCCCCATTGTGCGAATGGCCAGGGACTTGTGATGGGGGGAGAGATTCTGTGCCGGCTGCTTGGGAATTGGGGAAAATAGTTGGCATGGTCGGCATTTCTGGACGACTTCTTCACAGTCTTTTTTCATGTTTTTCCAAAAGTATCCTTGACTCATCGCGCGTTGGCATAACGAACGACCACCAGAGTGGCAGCCACAGCTTCCTGAGTGAAGTTCATTAAGGATCTCGGGAACTTGGTATGGATGGACGACGAGAAGATAGGGCCCGGAGATGGATTTTCTATAGAGTTGGCCGCTCTCAGAGAGCCAATAGTAAGCGGCCTTGTTCCTGATTCGAAAAGCTTCCTTTTTGTCGTCGGGTAAGGTGTCATTCCTGAGGAAAGCGACGATCTCATCCATCCAGCTTGGACCAAGTTCAATGTTGAGCACCTCTGGAGTTGTGTCAAAACTTGGGTGGTCGATGTTGCCAAAGTTTATAGTTCTGAACTCAGACGCTTTTGAAGCCGAAGTAAGGCCAGCAAGTGCGTCTGCGTGCGCGTTGTGCTCGCGGTTGATCTGCTCGATGTTGAAATTTTTGAAGCGAGTAATGAGTTCTGCTGCCGTGGCCTGGTACTTCATCGTCCTTGGGTCCCGAGCTTCGTAGTCTCCCAGCACCTGATTGACTATAAGTTGAGAGTCGCAAAACACGGCCAAGTCGTCAACTTTCATTGCAATTGCCGAGCGTAAGCCAGCAAGCAGGGCTTCATATTCGGCCTCATTATTCGTGGCAATTGCCGAGCGTAAGCCAGCAAGCAGGGCTTCATATTCGGCCTCATTATTCGTGGCAGGAAAGTCGATGCTGATAGTACTCTCATGGAGAGTTCCGCAAGGTGAGACCAAAACGACTCCGGCTCTTGCTCCGTTGTTGTTGGAGGCGCCGTCAACTTGCAATCGCCAAGTGTCTCCTTGAAAGAGGAGCCACGATTTCCCTTTTGGTTCATGTTCGGCCGAGGGTTGAGTAGGTGGAGGAGTGTTTAGAATCTCGGAGTCTTCTGGCGTTAGCTCGGCAATGAAGTTGGCGAGGACTTGACCCTTGATTGCCGTCCTTGGTTCGAAGCGGATGTCAAAATTTGCCAATTCGACCGCCCATTTGGATACCCGGTTTGAGAGGTCGGCTTTCCGAAAAAGAGCTTTGAGGGGGTATTCGGTTAAGACCGTGATTGTATGCGCCTGAAAGTATGGCAGAAGTTTTCTTGCGGAAGAAACAAGTGCAAGTGCTAACTTTTCCAGGGGAGATAGCGCGTCTGGGCATGAAGCAGCGTCTTGCTTGTGAAATAAACCGGCATGTCGTCGGCTCCCTTTCGGAGAACGAGAGCTGAGCTGATGGCGTGAGGTGAGACTACTAGGTAAAGGTAAAGGGTTTCAAACTCCTTGGGTTTTACCATTAGGGGTGCCGAGCTTAGATAGTCCTTGAGTTCGGTCAGGGCTTTGTCACAATCTAGCGTCCATTCGAAGCTTCGACGGCTTTTGCCTTTTAGGGCGTGGAAGAAGGCGTGGCATTTGTTGGATGACTTGCTAATGAAGCGGTTGAGAGCGGCCGCCATACCTGTGAGCTTCTGGACTTCTCTGATTCTCCGTGGTGGCCGTAGGTCTGCCACCGCCTTGATTTGAGTCGGATCGGCCTCGATGCCGCGCCTTGTGACCAAGTGCCTAAGGAATTTTCCCGCGCTGACACCGAACGCACACTTCTCCGGATTTAGACGGAGTTTGTGGTGTTTGAGGATCTCAAAAACTTCAGCTAGCTCTGTGAGATGGTTGTGCTCCTTCTGACTCTTGACAACAAGGTCGTCAATGTATGCTTCCAGGATGTGGCCAATCTGCGCGTAAAGCATTTTAAAGATTGCTCTGTTGAAGGTAGCACCTGAGTTTTTGAGGCCGAATGGCATGACTCTGTAGCAAAAGATGCCATGTGGTGTAATGAAGGCTGTCTTCTCCATGTCGTCTGGATCCATGGCTATCTAGTGATAGCCGCGGTAGGCATCCAAGAAACTCAGCCGAGCATGGCCAGCTGTTGCGTCGACTAGTTGGTCAATCTTCGGCAGCGGGAACCAGTCCTTTGGACAGGCGTCATTGAGGTTGGTGTAGTCGACGCAAACTCTCCATTTCCCATTCTTTTTCTTCACGACCACAGTGTTGGAGAGCCAAGTTGGGTACTGTACTTCTCGAATTGCGTTGGTTTCAAGTAGGCGGTTGACCTCTTCGATGACGGCGTCGGCGTGCTCGGGTGCCGAACGTCGAGCTTTTTGTACAACCGGTTTCGAGTCTTTTTTAATGTTGAGGGAGTGGCAAATGAAATTGGGATCTACCCCTAGCATCTCCTCTGGGGTCCAAGCAAAAACTTCTAGATTGTCTTTAAGGAACTGAAACATCTCTTCTCGCTCGGCCTCAATTAGTGAAGAGCCGAGTAAGAAGAAGCGTGATCCGTCCTCATTGATGGGCATCTTCACCAAGTCTTCCTCTGCTTTGTCCTCGGCCTTTTGGCCGACGTCTTCGATTATGGCCATGTCTGGGACTTCAACCCATTGCACCGTTTTTGCTTTGGACGAATTGTGGATGGCAAAGACGTAGCATTTTTTGGAGGCTACCTGGTCGCCTCGCAAATCTTCCTGTCTTCCCGAGGCGCCGATGAAACGGACGACCTGGTGGTATGTCGAAGCAATAGCTTGCATTCCATGGAGCCAAGTTCGGCCAAGGATGGCGTTGTATGGGCTCGGCGCGTTGACGACAATGAATTCGACAGTCAGAGTCTTTGAGCCGACGACGACCGGGAGGAAGATTCGGCCAAGCGGCCAGACAGGAGCTCCGTTGAAGCCGATGAGGGGTACTTCGGTGGGCTGTAAAGCCGACTCTGGTAGGTCCAATTTCTTGAATAGGTCGTAGTACATAACCTCGGCTGAACTTCCTTGATCAATGAGGACACGCTTCATGTCGTGGACGCCGATTTGGACGGTGACGACGAGGGCATCCGAATGCGGAGTCTGAACATGTTCAAGGTCACGCTCGGTAAAGCTTATCGTCCATTTGGGTACTTCCTGCGGTCTTTGACGCTTGGATCCACAGCCGACGGAGAGTATCTCTTTTGATGTTGAGGCGTGTCGATGTCGGCTCTAAGGGTAGTCTCAAATGCCTTTGTTACTGGTCGGTGAATGACGTGGATCAGTGGTCGTTGTTCGTTGGGGTTGGGATTTGTCTGTTGGGCGGGCGTCTTTAACCGATCAACGTATTGATCGAGGTGACCTTGAGCTGCAAGCTTTTCGAAGAGGGCCTTGTATGGTGCGTAGGCAGTCGTGTAGTGGCCGAGCTCGTTGTGGTAAGAGCATTTTTTCCTTGGGTTTTGATCTGGTTAGCCGGTGTCGGTTCCAAGCTTGCCTGTCGGCCATTCGAACCAAGGTTGTCTCATGATCTCCTTCAGAAAAGACCAGATTGGTTCCTTAAAGTGTGAGGTCTCGGCCACGTAGTCATGCACCTTCGGTGGGCGCTTCTTTCCTTCTTTGATGTTGTGGACCTGCTTCTTGGATTGCGGTTGCTGGGTGATTACTGGTGCCGGCAGTTGAGGAGTGGTCGAGGTGAAGGGCGCTGTCAAGCTCGGAATTCCCTGAGCCGCCCTGTCCGCATAGAACTCCTCAAGAGCGCAGAATCTCTCCACTGCGCGCATTGATTCTCCCATGCCGTGGGGTGGGCGGATGGCGAGTTCGTCTAAGATTTTGCTGCCGGATTCCAGACCATTTTTGAAAGTGCGCGCGGCCCAATATTTGTCAATTCCAGGAATCTCGTTGAACAGCTGCCAGTAGCATTCGGCATACTGTCTGAAAGTTTCGGACGGCAATTTCCTTAACTGAGATAGGGATTCAGGCTCTTTAGCTGTTTTGTTGCTCGTGATGAATCGTGTGTTGAAGGCACGTTCAAGGTCAGCCAGGTTCCTTATGGATCCAGCGGGCAATTTGTTGAACCACTGGAGTCCTAGGGAGCCGAGGCTGGACGGGAACGCCTTACATTTTATTTCGTCCTTTAGTGTGCAGAGCTCAATGGTTTGCCTGAAGTGGATGAGGTGAGTGTACGCCTCGCAGGTCGCCGGATCGAACTTCGTGAATTTGGGTAGATGAAAAGTGGACTCCGGCAGTGTGTTGATGATGTAGGAGGTGAAGGGAGAGACGCCGAGATCTTTCAGTTGTATTTCAAATCCTGGGCGCGGCGGTTTGCCGTGCTCGTCCGTCCTTGATCTCTTGGAATCCCTTTTCTTGTTCTCCTTTGCTGATGCCTTCTCGGCGTCCCTATGCCGAAGCTTTTCTCGCAGGTCCGTCGTTGTTCGGCGTGGGCCGTCGATGGTTTTTTCTTTGTTACGACGGGTTTTGTTGTCTTCGTTCACGCCCTCGGTGCGTACGCCTTTACCATTTCTCCGAGAACGGTGCTCGTCGTCTAGATTCTCAGGCGGGATGTCACCTAGACGTTCAGAGACATGGGGTCTAGTCCGTGCGGAGTCTCGGCTGTGGTGAGAGACCGTTGTGCGAGAGAATTCTGCACGACCAGTTGAGTACGTACTTGTGAATGACTCGGTATCCCGCGTCCTGGTTCGCTCGTGATGGTTTTGGAACGGTGAGTTCCAGATGCGGTGGGTTGTTTGTAGAGGATGATTTCTTTGGCGTCGCCTGGTGCTGGGGTGAAGCCTAGGCGATCTTTCACGGATCCGCGTTGGCCTCCCTCGTTCTGACGCCCTTGTGGTGGTGGTGGTGGAGGTGGTGTTTGCCCTCCCCTACCCCTGCCTCCGCCAGATCTTGACGCGGCTGGGGTATTGTCTTGTTACATATGCATATGTTGCATATGTCGCATTCGTCGTCGCAACGCTGCAATAAACGGATGTAGGCCGCCGTTACGTCGTCCGAAACTGGTGAGAGTCCGGACCCAGGGGTGAGGGAGATGGACATGTGCCTCTCGGGGGGTGTCGTGGAGATGACGTTTCCACTAGCGTCCTTTGCCCCCGAAATGGCCGCTTCTGCTAGATCTCCGCCCATGGTAGGTGGTTTGGTGGTTGTTTTACGAAGGAGTGAGGGGGTTTTGGAGGATGTGAGAGCCGTTTGAATCAGAAGCGTTCACGTCAGGTTCACCAATTGTATGGCCCGTGATCCTTGATCCTCGTTCCTCCGTTGATGGTTCGATGGTGGTTGAGCCTTCTTCTCCTAGCCTGCACAGGGAGCACACGACTAAGACCTGGCCGGGGGTTGTCTTGGCAAGGCCCTCCGGCGAGAGGATAAGTATTGCGCAGAGAGAGGAAGCAGAATACTGGGAAATGTATAAGTGTCAGTATAGAGTAGCATGTACCTCTTTAGGGTTACCATCACTGGATATTTATATGGCCTCCTGGCTTGCTCTCCAAGTACGATCGCGTGCCTTCCACGAGCCATGTGACGTCATGGTGACATCAAGGAATAGATCTGGTAACCGTTTTCAGGGCTGAGCTAGGGCAGCCACTGATTCAGCTAATACATTAACTTTAGTAGCCAGAGCTTCAATCTTCTTGTCAGCCATCGCTGTCACGTCTAAGACCAAACCCAAAATTTAGGAAAAGCAAGAACTTAGTTATGCTCAGGTTGAGATGTCCAAAATCAAGTGATCGTGCAGTGCACCTGCGTCTATTGCCCCCTAAAATGTAAGTTGCCCCTAGTATGATGTGGTGGCGCAACCAAATGACAAGCGATGAACAAAGAAGAGAAATGAGGGTGATGGACTCCTCTTTTGGTTAGGTCCCCTGCATGGTTAGAGAAAGGCAAGCAAAATAATATATATAGCACCACAGCTATTTGTACAGATTATGGATGAGTCATGCATGAGTTTATCGTGTACCATAGATAGCCAGCAATTTTTGATATGGATGATTCTTAAGGCTCGTTGCTTGCAAATACTGCATGCCACTTAAGATCATACTCCTAAGCCCATCTAAGAACCATTCCACACTATAAAATAGACCAGAAAAACTGAGCAGATGACCACAACAAAGAATAGACTCAGAGTCTACCGCCGTGCTGACAGCTATTTGAATGTTCCACCCTACACAACTTTTGTTTTTAGGAAAAACTCATCGTTTAGCCAAAAAGTTTTTCCTTCCTTTTTTTCTTTTCAATTCAGTTCTTGGTTAGGAGAGATTCATTCATTCCAAATAATGCTAATGCGATCTTCGAACAGCTCCAGATTATTCTTTCAGCTAGTGATTTATTAGAACTCATTTTTACCAAAATACATCGAGGTTGGTCTTTCATAAACTCATCCAATAAGTTTTCCCTTTCTTTCCTCTTCTTAAAGCATGATTAAGGTAATTGGGATCCATATGATTACCTGCCAGCACATTGACAAACTCCTAAATCTTACCGACTTGTTGTAAGAAGTATGCTCAAAATTTTGAATTTTGAAAGATGGGTTGCTAGGCCGATTTGGAAATAGGAATCAAAGTCCTACACTTGTTATGCTGAATCATCCATTGAGAAATAAGTATTTCCAGTTCTATCCATAACATCCTTGACTCATCATCCATAACCAGCTCTACTACCTCACACTCCCCCTTTCCTTTACCCTTGCAAGGCAAAGATTGCTAGAGCAACCCCAGATCAATTGCCGATGGGGCAGCTCCTTTTTCGGTGTTTGATTTTGTTCTAGAAATCCATGCTTTGCGGTGCTTCAAGCAAAGTGGGAGTGAGAAATAAGCAGTGGTGCTTTCAACTTACCAAAAACATACCTTGTAGGTAATGCTATACCTCAGTGCTCAGCTATAAAGACTTAGAGTTAGGGCTCTTAGTTCTTGCCCTAACCCTTCTGCACAGAAAGTGATATTACAACAACATATACAAGGTGTGAAGAAGAACTTCAAGAAAGGATGCAGGTAGATTCCAAACCTGCGGGTTCTTATCCTATTTTGATAGGTTCTATGGCTCTCTAACACATGTAGAGCCTGTTTGGATGGGGGATTAGTTGCCGGATTTGCCAAGGCCCCAGACTACAAATCCCCCTCTCCCTCTTCTCCGGTGTTTGGATGTGCAAAATGGAAGGGGGATTTGAGCTCCTACCCGGATTCCATCTCCGGCTCCTCCCGTATTAGTTAACGACAGGGGTAACCCTGTCGCTGGTGAATCCGGGTGGCTTTTTGACTGTTTTGCCCTTGACTTTTAATCACCAATTTGCAATCTTATGGAGCAGAAACGTGATTATGAGAGCCTTAGAGACAAAATTAATAAAAGTCTCTTTAGAATAATATGATCAGAATAATAAGATCTTCACACCCGTTCAAACGGATTAAAAATTGAAGCACTTAATTTTTTAACCATCAATTTGCAATCCTATGGAGCAGAAACGTGATTATGAGAGCCTTAGAGACAAAATTAATAAAAGTCTCTTTAGAATAAAATGATCAGAATAATAAGATCTTCACACCCGTTCAAACGGATTAAAAATTGAAGCACTTAATTTTTTAACCATTAATTTGCAATCCTATGGAGCAGAAACGTGATTATGAGAGCCTTAGAGACAAAATTAATAAAAGTCTCTTTAGAATAATATGATCAGAATAATAAGATCTTCACACCCGTTCAAACGGATTAAAAATTGAAGCACTTAATTTTTTAACTATATTTTTTAATATATAAAGTTCGGTTTTATTTTTATTTTTGAAAAAATCCTAATAAATACTACTAAGATTTCAACATTTAAAGATAAAATGAATTTATTTTACCCAAAATTAATGATAATTATGTATATATTCTAATATATATGAAATTAACATTTATTATCCATAAAATTAATAAATTGAGGGCAATTATGTCATTTGACAGCTTATCCCATCATATCCACCTTCCAAATCCCCCTTCTCAAATAACCATCCAAACACCTCATTACAAATCCACCATTCTTAAGAGGTGGGGCCACTCTTCTTAACATATCACCCCTCATTACATATCCACCTTCAAATCCCCCCTTATTACAAATCCGCCTAAAACAAATCCTCCATCCAAACGGGCCGGTAAGGTTTGGGTAGTCTCAAGAGTGCTCCGTTGTTAAAGGACACCAGTCTTCTTACCAGCCCATCATAGGCAACAATCAGGTGATCCCTTCTTTGATATACCACTAGGTACAAGTGACTGTGGAGTTTGCTGGAACCCCTAACATAACCCGTGACATTCCAGGATATTAGGTGAACTCAACGAGGTTGTCCGCTCAATGCATATGATACAAGAATGAAATAAAGCAAGCATTAATCCTACGTCGAACTTTCTGGTTATGGCTCTCAAATCCCCAGCAGAGTCGCCAAAAACTGTAGACACCTCCCAAACGGGGCATCGCCATACAGATGATCATGTTTGATTGGATTCCACTTCATAGAACAAGATCGTGGATATTCCCATGGCTAGGAACATCACCACACGATAGCGGTCATCATAAAAATAGAGTCGCCACCTAGTTTATAAAAACTAGGAAAAACAGATAGAGATTCTGGGTACGGGGGCCAAAAGTATGATAAGGGAAAGGTGTTAGGCACCCCTCTTCACCCAGCCGTGAGACCGGCCCATAATCATTCGACATACAACTAATACTTGCTTTATTTAATTCTAAACACATAAACTGGTTTTAGCCTTTAAACAATTAATATGGTGAGCCAAAACAGTAAGTAAGCATGCATCACAGTAAGCAGGAAAAAGGAAACTGTCCCAGTAAATCGATTCCACGGCCGGTGAATGGATATCACAGCCGTGGGATCCCACTAGTTCAATGTATCGGCCATGGGAACGATGTCCCAGCCGATGTTCTTCCTCACACCAGAATACGAACAGTTAATCAGAAAATCAAAACACTACAATTAAAGTACAGAAACGGAATATGATTCAAACCATAGGCCCCTGGGCCTCACCTCCTTGATTCCTTAGTGCTTGATTACATCGGATTGAGGGTGATTGACTGACTTCCTTCTCAAAACCCTAGGATTAGGATTTGTACTTCGGGGTTTGATTGCTCAGGATGCGGCTACTTACGAGAGTTTAGGGCTTTTGTAGAGAGAGTATAAGAGAATATTTCTGCAGGGTTTTGTGGCTAGAGAGGGTGAATTGTGATTTTAATTTCGGCACCCAAAGATCCCTTTATATAGGCATAGGGTGACTCACTCCATCAAATCACAATGCACGATTAAATTGTAAGTGTAGGGCAACTCTAACTTTGCATGGTAATATCTTCTCGTAGCCCGAAAGAATCGAAAAATGGCTGTTAGGGTTTTGACAATCAGATCAAACGATTGACAGAACATTCCAGAATCTGGAAAAAGGACGATCTGGCGGCCGAGGAATGAATTTGGTGGCCGAAGAATGGTTCTCTCAGGGAGATTTTCAAGCAACAAGCTTCACGGGTGAAGAAATGATGTTGAGGCCGTGTGATCAATATTGCGGCCGATAGATGGATTCTCCTAGGATACTGTATTTCTGTCAGAAAGGCTATTTGGCTCTGGATTGGGTCCTCTAAGTGGCTAAAAGTTCTTACCGAAAGTCCTAAGGTTCACGAGAAGTCAATCAGCAATCACTGTAGGCCAAATTGATACAGTGATTGCTGATTGACTTCTCGTGAACCTTAGGACTTTCGGTAAGAACTTTTAGCCACTTAGAGGACCCAATCCAGAGCCAAATAGCCTTTCTGACAGAAATACAGTATCCTAGGAGAATCCATCTATCGGCCGCAACATTGATCACACGGCCTCAACATCATTTCTTCACCCGTGAAGCTTGTTGCTTGAAAATCTCCCTGAGAGATCGATTAGCCGGCCGCCAGGATCATTCCTCGGCCGCAACATCAATTCTTCGGTTGCCAGATCCTTTGCTCGGTCGCCAGATCGTCTATTTTCCAGATTTTGTAACGTTCTGTCACTCGTTTGATCCGATCACAAAAACCCCTAGCAGCCAAATCCCGATGCGTTCGGGCTATGTTAAGAGATTACCATAAGGAGTTCGTATTGCCTTATAACTCCAATTCAATCGTTCAATTTTGATTGGTTGAGGTGTGTCATCCCTATGCCTATATAAAGAGGCCTTTGGGTCCCGAAATTAAAAAAGTGAATACACCCTCTCTAGCCACGATACTCTGACAATATACACTCCCAAATCCCCTCTACAAAAGCCCCATCCTCCCGAAGGCAGCCGCTAATTCGACGATCAAACACCGAAGTTCAAACCCTAACTCTAGGGTTCCAAGAAGCAATTCAGTCAATCACATCTAATCCGAAGCAATCAAGCAACTAAGGGATCAAGGTGGTGGGGCCCAGGGGCCTCTGGTTTGATTTATTTCTTGCTTTCACGCTTAATCATAGTATTTTAATTATCTGTTAGTCGTATAGTCTGGTGTGAGGAAGAACATCGGCTGGATTTTCAATCTATCGGCCGATACATCAAACCAGGAGGATCCCTCGGCCGTGACATCCATTCACCGGCCGCGGGATCCATCTCCCTGGGATAGTTTGTTTCATTATGCTTCCCAATGCATGTTTTACTTATCATCTTGGCTCACCTTATTCACTGTTAAAGGCTAATTAAACAGACTATGTATTTAGAATTAAACAAAGCATGACTTAATCATATGTTGAATAATTATGGGCCAGTCTCACGATTGGGCAAAGAGGGGTGCCTAACACCTTCCCCTCATTGTACCTTTGGCTCCCATGCCCAGAATCTCAATCTGTTTTTCCTAGTTTTCTTAAACTCGGTGGCGACTCTGTTTTAATGATAACCATTATCACGTGGCGATGTTCCTAGCCACGGGAATATCCGTGATCTTGGTTTAAGAAGCAAACAACCAATCAAACAACAATGATCAATCTGTATGGCGATGCCCCGCTCCGAGAGGTGTCTACAGTTTTTGGTGACTCCGCTGGGGACTAGAGAGCCATAACCAGAAAGTTCAACATAAGACTAACACATGCTTTGTTTAATTCTTTTATCATATGCATCGAGCGGGCAACCTCGTTGAGTTCACCTAATACCCCGCCATGTCATGGGCTATGTTAGAGGTTCCAGCAAACTCCACAGTCACTTGTACCTAGTGGTATATCAAAAAGGAAACTGTCCGATCGTCGCCTATGATGGGCTGGCGAAAGGGCTAGTGCCCTTTGACAACGGAGCACCCTTGAGACTACCCAAACCTTTCATGTGTTAGAAAGCCATAGAACTTATCAAAATAAGACAGGAACCCACAGGTTAAGGAATTTTCTTGCATTTAGTCTTGAAGTTCTTCCTCACACTTAGTATCGTCTGTTGTTGTAACATTTCTTTCTGTGCAGAAAGTGTTGGGATTTTCAGCCCAAATCCTAACCCTATACAACCAAGTACTGACTTGCAAGTATTTTACTCTTCAAAACAGGCACAATAGGTAAGCCAAAAAAGCAACCACAACCAATTTTATACTCTTACAACACCCGAAGTCACGCCAAACAGAGGTCTTTGCATCCGTCTCGTCTGCCGCCTTCACCTGCCAAAACACCTTCACCACAATGGTCCCAATCACTTCCAGGGACTTCGCAGTCCTCTACTTAGCAAACCCGATCATCCACCGAATTCCAAGCTTCATCAAACAATCCTCCCACTCCCATGGCAGGCAACAACGCCACTATTGCCGATCTCCAGGCTCAAGTCGCTACTTTGCTAGCAGAGAAAGTTGCAAGAGATGTCGAAGATGAGGAAAGATCGGTGGAAAATGAGAATAAAGCAGAAAATCCAGAATTGGCCAAGCAAGTCAAAGAAATCAAACATGCCCTGGCCCGTTCACAGGGAGACCAAATACTGGACTTTGAAGGACTTTGCCTTTTTCCAGACTCTCAACTGCCTGAGAAGTTCAAAATGCCAAACATCGTAAAGTTCAATGGAACTGGCTACCCCACTAGCCATGTCCGCCATGTCATTAACACCCTGAAGCCGATGGGCTTAAATAACGAGCTCATTGCTCAGTTGTTTCAAAGAACTCTCACTGGAAGTGCTCTCGATTGGTTCTTCAATCTGGAGTTTGAGCATTACCACACTTGGCCAGAAATTGCCAATGCTTTTATCAAGCAATATGCATACAATATCTAGATTGAGTTAACTACTCGAGATCTGGAAATGACCAAGCAAGAGTCAAATGAAGACTTCATTACCTTTGTGGCTAGATGGAGAGAAAAGGCTGCCAAGATGAAGAATCGTCCCTTTGAGGAAGATCAAGTAAGGATAGTTGTCAAGAATCTACAATCCAAATATCTCAAGCATATTTACACATAGGGTATCACAGATTTCAAAAGCCTAGATGCCTAGATGCCACTGGGTTGCAGATTGAAGAAGGGATTAAACTGGGACTCATTGGAAAAGAAGAAGCTCCTCCACCAAAGAAAGTCTTCCCAAGCCATACATCCATAAACACTCTTTACTGAACCTCACCACAAGACCCTTTCCAAACTAGTTCATCCCGAAGCTCAAACCGGCCTCGCCGCAACTTTAGCCCTCTCTACATGACTCTCTCCCAAGCCTTAACCATTCTGAGCCGTCAAGGGCATCTCAAACCCTTGAACAAACCATCTCCTCAGCCACCTTACGGCCCAAACCATGACCCCAACAAGCAGTGTGCCTATCATCAACACTCTGGGCACGAGACAGACAACTGCATGCGTCTTCGCCATGACATTCAAGATCTCAACAATAGTCGAACCATAAAACCCCCCACAACCTGATGCACAAAACAAACCACCCAATACTGAACCACCCCAAAATATCAATCTCATAACCCTATCTCACAACCACATATACAACCCTAGCTAATACATCGTCCAAAGCACCCAAGCCAAGCCAACCTTAACCTTCCCAGAAGAGGATGAATGTCTCATGATGGAGGAAGAAGAAAACAATGAGTCTGATCAATCAAAAGTGATTGATCCCGATATGAGTGATGAAAAAGAACAAGCATAGGAGGAAAAGCTAAAGAAATGGAAAGAACATTCCTAGGCGAAACACAATTTGGAGGATCCCAACATTCCATTTGTAGAAAATGATGAATGGCTACGTATCTGGTTTGAGAATAGGAAAAAGGAAAAGGAGAGGGTCATCATGATGAGAAGACTTGCCCGCTTCAAGCCTGCTCAAATAGTGGTGCCCACCAATCGCCCAAGAATCCCAATGCCTCCAATTGTCTGGGAACCAGTAAACCTTATAGAAGAAGTGAAGGAATTCCAGATGCAGCCGTGGGTCAATCCCTATGAAGAGTGTGACTACAGCCAATGGGTAGAGGAAGAAGAGGATCTAAACTTCGTTTAAACAGATCCATACAAAACGGGGGAAAGTGACTTTGATGAAATGGAAGGAGAATATGACAATCTGCTCTATGAAATCTCCTTAGCATCACTATTCAACCAAGTGGAAGTAGCTGATGACTGCTCAGTTAACAAGAAGGAAGAAGAGGTGGTAAAAGCCCAGGCTGACATTTCTATTTGGAAAACTGCTCATGTCTCAAAGAGGTAGCCACCGTGCAAACTTCAAAGATGGACCCAATTCAAAGGCTCTGTTTGGCAAAGAAGAGGGTGGAAAAGAGTATAAAGTTGAAAAATGCAAAGAAAATAACCTTGGAATGCTGCAGTTGCTGAGAAGTCATGACATGACAAAAACATTGAACATTACTTTTTTAAATCAAACTAGAACATGTTTTGGGCCCCTGTTTGGGCATTTTATTTCTGCTAAGTGAATTCCTGTTTCATTTTCTAGACTATGCTTATTCAAATTGCAATTGCCATATGCTATCATCTCTTTGCCAAATAAGGGAAACCATAAAGGATCAAGTTCTTTGTGTCGATGAAAAAAGGGAAAGAAGGAATGAGCTTTAGTTGCTTAAACTAGGTTTTTGTCAAAACTTAGAAAGAAGATGCTATCTCTGTGAGAACACTTAGAGTTAGCTTGCCTATTACGAAGGTACAAACACAAGAGAGATTCATAAAAATATCTCCGCCGAATTCCTCTTCAAAAATACAGAAAAACCTCTTAGAAAACGCACGTTGGGTAACCCAAGCAACCCAAGCAAAAGTAATAGCAAAGCTTGCTAGGGCAAGAAAATGCAAAAATGCAGCCTAGGCAAAAATTAAGGCATTTAAAGAAAAGCTCCCTAGGGACTCAACCTCCATTAGGTAACCTGGGCAAAATCAAGAGCACAAGAAAAGAAGAACCAAGAGTGAAAACCCAACCTCAAAGGTGGTAATTTGGAACTACGTAAAAGGCTTGATTCCCTGATTGGGATACGTAGGCAATCTCACATTGAGATGCGGCCCAAACATTTGGAGAGAAAAAAAAGTATCAAAGAGATTTGTACTCAATGATAGGTGTAGCTAACCTTGCGTATTGAGCTCGCAAAAGATGAGTATGCTTCTCTCGAGGAATTGACAACAGCAAAAGACACAAGAATCATCGTTCATCCCTTTTGACTCAAGAGTCATTGACACAACAAGCAAGATATCTCAAAGATTCCCAAAATTGGCAATAATGCTATAGGATATGGCAAAAGCAAAACCAAGCATAAGAAGGAAGAGAAAGGAGGATGCCATTTGGCCTAAAACAAAGCTTCCCTTCGAAAATAGAAGTAACGGCCGAAGGATGAATAAATCGGCCGCAACATCAATTCCTCAACCTTAAGATCCATTCTTTGGCCAATATTTCATTTTTACAAAGGTTTCTATTTTCAAACTCTGGTTCGGAAAAAGACAATTACTTGTTCAAAAAGCCCATGTCCTGACTATCACATGCAAACTCAAAAGCATTTCTCATTTCATAAACAAAAGCTTGCTTACAAAGTCATCATTGTGATTGCTTTCACTATACAGAATACAATTTCTACTTGTCTTTTTGCTAACTATGAACAGGAAAAGAGAAAATCCTAAAGCTAATCATGACGGCGTCTCCGAGACGACCTCTGAGATGTATGCAAGGATTCCTCACTGGCTCCCACATCCTCCCTACCAGCAACTAGTACTCGCTCAACCTCAAGCTGCAAGGACAAGCATGTAAACACTCAGATTCAAGAGAAGATGCAAAAGCAAATGGAATGCATGAGAAAAGACCGTACCTCAAGGATCCGGCGACGCTGCCTCCGGACCAAAGCCTCCGTGCTCTGATAAGCATGCAACCATTCCTGTACTATCTCACCAGGCACCTGTGCAAACAAGCCAAGCATTTCAAACACTGGAATGCAAGATACAATGATAAAACAAGGTGATACCTGTGAAACCCCGGCTGGCAGTGTGTAAAGCTGGGTCGAATAAGGAGTAAGTGCCAAGCGCTCCTCCTCTCCATCATCAGAGTGGAAGGAGACGAAGGAAGGGGCCCGTGGCCAAACAGTACCAACTGGAGGAGCAGCAGGTGGAGCTAAGAAAAGATGGCAGTACTCCATGTAGTCACCTGCCTGGAGGAGCAAGCTTGCCCAATCTCTGATCTGAGCATTCTTTAGATCTTCCTTGGACATCAAGGAAGTAGATCTTATTGACGTCGGAGGTGGAGGAGGAACAAACCGAAGAGCCTCAGTGCGTGGGTGCCACTGACTAGCCACCCACCTAGGTACCAGGCTCGACAAAAAGGACCCTCCAGCAAGCTGCGAGTACGGTCCAAGACTCTGGAACGTGCAAGAGGAGCATCTTCAGGTATGCTACTCCAAGGATCGAAAAGCACCTGCAAACAAGGTCAAATCAGCCCCAATACAAGGATATGGAAATCTAAAGACAAGGAATACAAAGGGAGAAGAGAGGTACCTGATCGACCGTCAATCGGTCCAAGACTCGCCGCCACTTAGGAAGGCTCAGAACTGGTGATCGAGGCTTCCGTTGCCCCGCCAACCATCATTCATAATGAGGAATACAGTTCACATCCTCATGCTTGGTGTCAAGAGGAAACTAGAGAAGATGCTCGAAAGCTCAGAGCTGAAAAATAGATTAGCAAAACAAGTTCAGAACTAGAAGAAGCCAAAACAGGAAAGGAAGCAAAAGAGAAGGATGCATACCTCAAGCACCCGGTAGTGACCGCCAAGGATGAGACTCTTGTCCCATAAACAGGCTTCGAGATCGCCGTACAAGGTAGCCAAAGCAGACGCTCCCCAGTTGCACTCCCAAACGGCCTCCAAATGCTGCAGAGGAGCCAGAAACTGTATATGCACTGAGCCATCCTTGTTTGCAAACAAAGTCTGCCCGAGGAGGTAGATAAGGAAATCCCGTGTCAGCTGCTCGACGCTCACCTGAGTAAAGATGTCAGCCTTCATGAAAGTCTTGCTCAGCCAAGCGACGTCAATGTGACCTCGGGAGTGAAAAGGAGGCACCTTGCCCAAGAACCACTCCAAAGCCCCTACCCGTTCCCAAAGCCTGGGATCAACCCGAAGAGGAGCCCCACCTACTCGCAGGCCAGTCAAAAGAGAGAAATCGCCCGGTGCGATCGTCATCTCACCAGCAGAGGGGAAGTGGAATGTGTTGGTGGTGTCCCACCATCTCTCCACCAGCGAAGCCATCAACGACCAATCAATCTTCGGAAGGTTGAGACCTAGAATGAACGTCTCAAAACCTGCAGCACGCACTAACTCTCGACCTGGCTCCGGCAATGTCAAGAACCATTTCTCTACCAAAGACAAAAAGGGAGTCAATCTCATGATTGCATAAACAAATAGAAGCTAAGGGCACCAAGTCAACATTTAAAAAGCATGCATTGCCTAAAAGGGGGCGCGATTATTTCAGCAAAACAAATTTAACTCAAACACGAGTCCTTCTCATTCACGCCCCTGGCTAAAAGGGATTTCATCCCGAGAATGAAATTCTTCTTTGATCATATGAAATTAAAACTCAAAACTAAAGTAAACCTTTTTACTTTTCAGGAAAACTTATCGGAACATTGAGGACACTCAAGTGTTGCTCAGGCTCCCTACGAACAAACTTGGCCTCTGGGCCACCAACAGGAGGGGGCGGTACTGCAAGAATCCGCCAAAACCTAACCTACGCGAAGGAAGAACGTAGGTAGTGGTGTCAAATGAACCAGGCTCCTCAATCGCCTCCTCGTCGGAAGAAGGATACTCACACCTGCATGGAAGGTGCGAAGACGAACCCGCAACGTCCGTAGAGGAGGTTGGCGGCAAGTCACCGGCTTCAAAAGGTGGCGTGGCCATTGCGTTCAAGGCAAGAGAAAAAGAGAGCAACGACGGCAGCCAAGCACGACGGTGGTCGGAACTGGCGGTGATAGTCGGAGGAACGACGACGGTCGGACAATGGCGACCGGAGAGAAGGATGGAAAGGTTTTGGACGAGAGAAGGAAGAACGAAGGGAAAAGAAAAAATGAGTCGTGAAATCGATTAAACCGAACTTAAATCAATTTTCTGACTTTTGGCTTTCTCACAGCCGAAACATCGATTCATTGACTGAGACATCAATTATTCGGCTGAGAGATCGATCTCCTGACCCCTAATCAATCTCCCATAGTCCAGTGGATTTTGCTCAATACACCAATTCAAGCTCTGGGTCCATGACCAACGAAACAATTGATTGAATCAGCCTTGGGGGCATACCCAAGCAATAAGAAACTCTCTCTTCGTAACAGCAAGCTCACGACTACTGGTCGCTTGACCACTGAGGATTATCAAACTCAAGCTCTCGCTCACAAGATCAAAGGACCCTTGATACATCCAATTCAGGCTCCATACGCAAATAACTGTGCTCCGGAAGTACGTCAGCCATCAGTAACTCAATCAACAGCTTCATGCCCACTATCTCACTCACCCAGCGGCCCTACACTCTCCAAGCTAACTACCTCAGCGGCTCTACGCCCGTACTCACTACCATTCAACAACCCTGCATTCACTCACCAACCAAGTTCCATGCTCAAACCATCCTAGTAGCTTCACCATCACCCAACAGCACCGCATGCTCATCAAGCTCAATAGCACCGAGCGCATCACCATCAGCAGCTCTAAGCTTGCCATCGCTACCTACCTCGTCTTACAGCCCTCGGCAAACCCATAATCACCATCAGCAACTCTAAGCGGCTCTAAGCTCATTACAAAAGCAGCCCAACGCCCGTACTCACTATTGTTCATGCAGCTCTACACTTGCCACCCTACATCCATCAATGTCACTCAGCAGCACCACGTGTTCACTTCTCAAGCTGTTCAGCAAGCTCTATGCTCACCATCTCAACAGCTCCCTCTCAGCAGTTCCACCCCTCCCAATAGCTCTATTCAGCAGCTCTTCGCGCCTATTATCTCAGCAGCTACATGCTCGCTACCATCAAAGCTAGTCAATGGCTCAATAGTTCCACACTTGAGAGCTGCTTAGCAGGCTCCATTTTCAACAAACCCAGGTTCAACTACTCAACGAAGCCTCGAGCTCACTACTGCAAGCTACTCAGTGCTTCAAGCGCCTTGCACCACCAGCAGCTCTATACTCACTCAACGGCTCTATTCCCGTACTCACCATTTCAGCGGCCCTATGCCCGTGCTCACCGTACCCAACGGTTCTACGCACGTATTCACCATCTCAGCGGCCCTACGCCAGTGCTCACCGTCTCAGTGGCTCTACGCCCGTATTCAATTACTCAGCGTCTTTACGCCCATTATCTCAATAGGCTCTATGCCCATCAACTCAGCGGCTCTACGCCCACTATCTCAACCGGCTCTACGCCATAAAAATTCTCAACAGGCTCCACGCCTCAATTGCCAAGATATCATCTATTCTCAAGCTCTATGCTTGAATGCTCAAAATCCAACATTTTGAATGCTTGAAGCTCTTCGAAGGCCCAACCACTGTGTACTGGATGCTCAAGTTCTACACTTGAATGCTCAAGCTCTATGCTTGGAAGCCCAACCACTGCGTACTGGATGCTTAAAGCCTATACTTTGAATGCTCGGATTCTACCCTCCGAATGCTCAAGCTCTATGCTCTGAATGCTCAAGTCCAGAACTTGAAAGAAGCTCTACGCTTAAATCAAACACACATGCACGGGCCCGTGCACATAAGCATCAATTGCATCACCATTATCACATCGAGTCTGCACCATCATCATATCTGTTCACATCTCACCATCATCATCATATACATATATTTTGCATCTATCCCTCATGAAACAGGCCAACCCTACAATCAACCGGCTCTACGCCTCGATTTTATTGATCGGTCCAGCGCCTCGATCCTTTGGCTCTACGCCAAAATTTATGATGGGAAAGCTCCGTGCACAGACCTTCAGAATGCAACTAGGCTCTACGCCTCGGTTCAAATCACGTCAAGCTCTAAGCTCTGACTCCTTAGGCTCTCGCCTCATGACTGCAACAGGCTCTACGCCTCAGTTCTATACCCTCAGGCTCTCGCCTCATGACTGCAACCGGCTCCGCGCCTCGGTTCCCTCTTCTCAACGCTCCGTGCTCCAGTTACCAGCCTTGGGTTCCACCCCATATCTCAAAACCGGCGTCCGATTCATCCCCAGCAGATGGTTTGGATCCCACCACATCAATTCCTTCCAGCTCATTCTCAAGGATAGGCTACTCTACCGAGCTCCCCTCAGTCAAAGTAAGGATGATCAAGAAAAGCAAGCGACTCACCCGCCATGTATTGATCTACCCCAAAATACTAAGAACGCTCTCCGCAAAAATTTCCCTGGCAGCCCCGCGCTCCTTCAACTACTCTCCGCCAAAATTCTGGCTTAGCCTAGGTACGTAGCACTACGGCTTTCAAAGCCCGAAGGTACGTCTTCTGTTTCTAAACCTCCAAACTTTTTCTTTTTCTTTATTGCACTCCCGAACTACGGTTGGTCTGAATTTCCCCTGTGGAATACGTAGGCAGCCTCCCGGCCCGACCATAACAAAAACCTCTTTCAAAAATCCCTTGGAATAGTGGTTGGACCAAATTGAGTTGCTTTTACAGCTTTGACTCTTACTTAAACATGTCTCGCGATCCGTCTAAGCTCAGTCAAAGAGGGGCATCTGTAGACACCCCAATTTGGCCTAACATTATTTCAAGTCCCACCTTGGAGACCATCCCGATGGATGATATGGATACAGTGATTGCTGATTGACTTATCGTGAACCTTAGGACTTTTGGTAAGAACTTTTAGCCACTTAGAGAACCCAATCCAGAGCCAAATAGCCTTTCAGACAGAAATATAGTATCCTAGGAGAATCCATCTATCGGCCACAACATTGATCACACGGCCTCAACATCATTTCTTCACCTGTGAAGCCTATTGCTTGAAAATCTCCCTGAGAGATCGATTAGTCGGTCGCCAGGATCATTCCTCGGCCGCAACATCAATTCTTCGGCCGCCAGATCCTTTGCTCGGCCACCAGATCGTCTATTTTCCAGATTCTGGAACGTTCTGTCACTCATTTGATCCGAGCACAAAACCCTAGCAGCCAAATCCCGATGCGTTCGGGCTACGTTAGGAGATTACCATAAGGAGTTTGTGTTGCCTTGTAACTCCAATACAATCATTCGATTTTGATTGGTTGAGGTGTGTCATCCCTATGCCTACATAAAGGGGCCTTTGGGTTCCGAAATTAACAAGTGAATACACCCTCTCTAGCCACGATACTCTGTCAATATACACTCCCAAATCCCCTCTACAAAAGCCCCATCCTCCCGAAGGCAGCGGCTAATCCGATAATCAAACCCCGAAGTTCAAACCCTAACCCTAGGGTTCCAAGAAGCGATTCAGTCAATCACATCTAATCCGAAGCAATCAAGCAACTGAGGGATCAAGGTGGTGAGGCCCAGGGGCCTCTGGTTTGATTTATTTCTTGCTTTTATGCTTAATCATAGTATTTTAATTATCTGTTAGTCGTATAGTCTGGTGTGAGGAAGAACATCGGCTGGATCTTCGATCCATCGGTCGGTACATCAAACCAGGACGATCCCTCAGCTATGACATCCATTCATCGGTCGCGGGATCCATCTCCCTGGGACAGTTTGTTTCATTCTGCTTTTCGATGCATGTTTTACTTATCGTCTCGGCTCACCTTTTTCACTGTTAAAGGCTTATTATACAGACTATGTGTTTAGAATTAAACAAAGCATGACTTAATCATATGTCGAATAATTGTGGGCCAGTCTCATGACTGGGTAGAGAGGGGTCCCTGACACCTTCCCCTCATTGTACCTTTGGCTCCCATGCCCAGAATCTCTATCTGTTTTTCCTAGTTTTCTTGAACTAGGTGGCGACTCTGTTTTAATGATAACTGTTATCACGTGGCGATGTTCCTTGCCACGGGAATATCCGTGATCTTGCTTTAAGAAGCAAACAACCAATCAAACAGCAATGATCAATATGTATGGCGATACCCCGCTCCGGGAGGTGTCTACATAGTCATTGAAGCTGAAGTGTTGATGCTAGAGCAGGAGGCCCTCGAAGACCCAACTTCGCTGATCGTGGATGTTGCTAGAGAGTATGAGAATTGGACGTTTATACCAAGCGTGACATGCCATGGGTCTAATTCTGAGTCCGAGTCATCTGAGTCTTCCCAGTCATCTAAGTCTGTTGAGTCTGAGTCGGTGCCTCTTGGCCCAACTCCTTATGGTCTGTACTTTGAATTTGAGTCTACCCGTGTGTATGGTGCCCCTGAGGCCTTTGCTGATGATGAAACATCATCGAAAAGCCATTGTTCATGCATTGTACCAATTAATCCACTGTTTGGATAAAAAATAAAACTTTTTTATAAACTGCTCAAAATGATTGATTTGCACTGGACACTAGGTCCCTAGCGCAAAGAAGATGTCTCAGTGAGTGCTTTGTGCCGGGAAGTAACTCCCCAGCACAAAGGAGTGACCCTCATTTTCTGAAGTTTCTTTGACAGTCTGCATTCATTTCATTCATAATATGCCATCTTCTTCTTCATTCTTGTATATATTGTACACTCCAGCACATGCCTACACTACACACTCAAGTTGTTATGTGTTTTTTTGAAGGTTAAGATATAAGCATTTTTCCGAAATCCCGCAAATGTTTAGTAGAGACCGACCCTCATGTCGGGCGAGAGGGATGCCGAACAAAAGCCTTCCCTTCTCGTAACTTGGCTTCCGAACCCAAAATCTCTGGTTTATTTTCAAGCTCAAATATCATTTTCCAGTTCCAGGTTTCTCGGGTGACAAACCATTTTATAAAAACCCGGGTGGCGACTCTTCAAGATTTCCTAAAACAAGACGGGCGGAGCGCGGGAAGCCCCTTCCGAAGAAAGGGGTCTCTCGGGCTCTGGCAGCCCACACTTGGGTTTCCAAAAGTGCAAAT
Organism: Rhododendron griersonianum; assembly: GCA_018127125.1. Classification (NCBI taxonomy): domain Eukaryota; kingdom Viridiplantae; phylum Streptophyta; class Magnoliopsida; order Ericales; family Ericaceae; genus Rhododendron; species Rhododendron griersonianum. The sequence goes on along the minus strand of CM030796.1, from coordinate 24,046,376 downwards.
TTTCCATGACATTCTGGTGACTCACGATGTTTTACAAAACCACGCACGGTGTTTCATAACACCGCACGGTATTTCAAAGTCTGCATTTCTGCAGTTTTTGATAGCAGAGGTTCAAATTGAATGTAAGGCCTTTTGGGGTGCTACCAACTGCCAAAATACATTCCAATGAATATTTGGGACTTCAAGGACGTTTCGCTTCGAGTCAACTCTCAAAATTCAAGGTCGTGGTACCAAAAGTCGACAAAATCCTATTCTCAAGTCAAGTTGAAGTATCAAATTTCGTTTGGAGTCATTTTAAGCCGTTCTTTCGAGTCATATACGTTCATAATGGTCAAACATGACTTAGTTCAAGTTTCAGTTCGAGTCATTGGTCAAATTTCGAAGTCATAGCCTCAAAAAGTCAATATTTCATTGCTTTCAAGCACATTCGAGGCATGAATTCAACTTTTGAGTCCTCTCTCGTGTCATGAAAGATCATTATTAACATATGAAGTTGTGTCTAAACCCCCAATAAGGTCGTTTGTACAAAACTCTCAGATATAGTGTCAGTTTTTCATACTTTGTTCAAATATTTCTTTGATTTCTTTTCCTTTGTCAATATGTTCCTTACTTTGGGTTGTGTATCGGACTCAGTTTCATGTTCTATGGCTAGTTATATGTTTTGGTGTGCGTTTTGGTAATTCAATTGTCTTTGTACAGCAATAATAAAGGAAATTGAATGAAAAATAATAAAGAAGAAATTTTTATAAACCAAACGGCATCCACGAGTCGAAGTACGTAACAAAATGGGGCACGCAGGCCCAATGATCAAAATCCTATCTACAAGGGCAAACAAGCACCCTCAAAAGGAATCACGCAAGCCCCACCAAAAGGCAAAAAGCAAAAAGAGGAGACTCAATCCTCATCATCCTCGCTCCCCTCCTCGTCCTCATCCTCCTCAGAAACCTCCTCCTCCGTCTCAGAGCTAGCGACCTCCTAGACGTCTGTAGCTCTAGGCACCGAGCTCTCAGAGGTATCCTCTAGGTCGATATCCTTTGGCTCCTCAATCTCGTCCGAGTCTGCGCTAGACTCCTCCTCGACAGGGTGTGTAACTCTCTGTCTCTTATGGGGACGCTCCCCTCGAGAGATAGCAGCGGAAATCTGAGGCGCAGGCATGCGAATAGACTTCCAGCGCTGTCCCTGAGAGGTCCCTCCTCTAGCTTGCAAAAGCATAGCATTCATATAATAGTTCCATCATATTCATAAGTGAAAGCAATAAAGGCTAGGTAATAATAGGAATTTCGAGCTTTACCTCTGTCCCCTCTCTGCGGGTCTGTACCGGTGGAGCATGACCCATGACGTATAGCCGTATCAGCTGACTCTGACCTAGATTGACCACCACCATCTCCCTCGCGTACTCCGGAGTCACCTGCACAATAAGAAAGTCAATCAGAGCATGCAATGAAGATAGCAAGTATCAAAAGAGATTGACACACGATTGTACCTCAGCACGGAACTCTGGAGGCTACACCACCGGGCGTGGGATCTCCACGAAGCCGGAGACCCCTGAGTGGTGACATTTCAATCGTCTAAGAGACCGCAGGCAAAGTGGCCCCACACTGACCACCTGCACCACTTCTTCCTCCATCTTCTCTACCTCTACCTCCTCTACCACCCCTCGCCTGCTGCTCTGCCTCCCAAGCGGCGCGGATCGCAAAGCTCCCCATTAGGTACTCAGCCCGGTACTCTGCATAGTCAGCGCCCGCCTGAAAGAGCGGCTCCAGCTAAGGGTCTGGCCGTGTAAACCGCTCGACCTCCCTCAGTGTGTACTGGCTCGTCCTCTACACGAGAGGAGGGAGTGGTCCAAGGACCAAGAAAGCGTCCAACCTTAACGACTAATGTGATACCCGATCGCCCAGGTACGTACCACTGCCAGCCATAGGGGGACTCCAGAAGTACTCTCCCCCTCGTCACCTCTCTGCTCCGAGCAATATACGGAATGTCGAAGAGGTCCCAGATACGCCAGTAGATCTACAATTTAAAGCACATGACATCAGTATGCTATCTAGATGAAATGCACGAAAAGCATGAATTGAGTATTCAAAGGAGCATTGATACTTAGTCAGGGCGTAGCTTGTCCAATTAGAGGCGATAGGCGTTCAAGTTGCCTTTCCCTTTCTTCACCCCGCGATATTCCTTCGACCAACGCAGGGCCTGAGGAAGTATCACATCATTGGGACACGAGGTCTCAGAAGGGTACATGTCCAGTACCTCGTACGTCCAAAGCTGCAAAGTTCAAAGCACGAAGAATTAGCTCAGGATATACAAAAGCAAATGGAAAGCTAGCTTGCGATAAAGAAAGAAAGTACGAGTTATACCTCCCAGACCCGCCAATAGCCGCCAAGGCTCTTCCCTACTCCCCGAGAAAGAGATCCCATGAAGGCATAGCATGCCCCCAAAGCCGCGCCTCCCCAGTTGAAGCGGGCTATCTCTCCAACGTCCCGCAGCGCCGACTGTATGTGGAGAAAAATGAAAGAGGCTTTGAACAGCACAAGAGTGTAACGACTTCTCGTGCCTCTCCACTGGAATCCTAGCACATTGTCGGAACTCTAATCTGCAAAACAGACAAGGGGTGAGTGCACCTTTGCCTCTCGTGGCAAAGGCCCTCCGATGCCAAAGTTAGTATCACGTACTAGCGGGAAACCCTAATTATCAATAGGAATTAATCGTATTGCAATGAATTGCGTCCCCTTCACCTCTAGGTTTACCTCGTATTTATAGATTCTCATATGCTTGTTGCCCAAGTATCCTTGTTGCCCTAGGTTTCCTACCTCGTATAGGCTACTTTCCCTAGAATTTCCCTCCTGTTTGGCCCTATCGTTGCCGAACAGACTACTTGGACCAGTGACTTCACGTGTCACTGGTTCTTTATCAATCTCATGGACCAATAACTTCTCTTGTTGTCTGGTCCTAATCCCCGTATAGACTACTTGGACCAATGACTTCTCATGCCACTGGTCCATTAGCCGACCACCATCTTGCACGGCGACTGTCTCTATCATAATTATACCATGGTCCCACGTTCCACGTGTTCGGGCCCCATTTTTGCCTGTTCGGGAATATCCCCCTACAATTGCTCCCCAGCTTTACTTGTTATTTTTTCTCAAACGACGAGCAAAGCTCCCAAGAACCGAGCAAATTCATTTTGCTCTTGCACCTTGTCTCACAAAACTGGTGCAACTTTCAACATTTAGACCAAGTAAAAACGTCTCATCGTTTGGGCTGGACAGGCTTTTTCTGTGGTGCCTTTACACGTAGCACATTCAGTACCGTTCACATTAGATGTGAGCAGACGTTTTCGTGAAACGAGATGCACAAACGGTGTCTGGGGTGACGTTTCACATACGTCACCCCACTAACTTGGGCACTTAGGGGATTTCGTCCCCATTGCAAACCCACATCTCGCTCGCTAATTCTTCCTCTGTAAAAGGAAGAAAGGCAATTTCCATCATTGAAGCACTGCTCATCGCCTCAAGAACCTTCCTTTTTGCACCAAGTTGACTCAATCTTAACCTCATAAATTCCAGCTCATGCCTGGGAATTCTCTGGCAGTACACGTTGTCACTTGCTAAGTTCACTCATTACTAGCAAATCTTTTTGCACTCTTGCTAAGTTTGTTTGTACTTAGAAATGACCCTAGGTCATTCCGTACTTTCGAAATTTCTTGGTATCTAATCATTGCTTTGGCCCAAAGTTTTCTCATACTCATCGAATTCCCAACAATGTTCACTACCTTAGGAGTACTCCTACTAATCCCCAATTCTTGGCCGAACATGGCCGTTTCGGGTATTTTTCAATGCCAAGGCCTAGGTTTCCTCTGCACCTAGCCTATCTTGGGCTCAGCTCATAGCCAAGCTTAAGTTTGCTCGGACTTTGTCAATTTTGGCATTCCTTACTGCCAAGGCCTAAGCATACTCATTCTTAGCCAATCCACTGTTCTGCCTAGGTTTATGTCGTACCTAGCTTATCTCATGCTTTGCTCGCATTAGAGCAATGTTCATTGCTCAGGCCCCAAACTTCTTCGTGCTTGGGCCTTTGTCTGACAATCTTCGCTTGTCATGCTTCAAGCAATGTTCACTACTCGGGCCTCAAACCTCTTTCGTACTGGGGTCTACGTCTGACATTCTTCGTTGTCATAGTTCAGGCAATGTTCGCACCTATTTTCAATTTAGCTCGTAGTCACCCAAGTTTTCGTGCTTGGTTAATTTTTCAATTCCAGGCACTTAACTCTGCCATTTGTTTATGCTCGACACAGCCAAATACAACGAAGGTTTTTTCGTACCCTTACTGTTTGAGCCTATCCATGTCGGCAAATCATCTAAGTTCATTCGTACTTAGGTAGCAGCCCAAGTGCATTCGTACTTGGCTTTTCTCAGCATTATTCAGTGCTGTCGGAACTGGGCATTATTCATTGCCATAGCCTAAGTTTACTCACACTTAGCCAATTTCATACTTTAACAAATTTGCGTGTTTGCTCGTACACGTCTAAGTTTCTCAAACTTATTCACACACCTCTAAGTTTTTCATACTTAGCAAATTTGTGCGCTTGTTCGTACACACCTAAGTATTTCGTACTTAGGGAATTCTGCTTCTAAGTTTCCCATTCTTAGTTGGTGCCCAAATGTATTCATATTTGGCAAAAATATGCATGTTCTCGAATGCATTCCAAGTGCTTCGTACTTGGATAACTTTCTAAGTGTATTCATACTCAGATAATGTTGCATGTCAACGTATGCAACCCAAAAATATGCATGTTCTCGTATGCATTCCAAGTGTTTCGTACTCGGCTTATATGTGCATATTCACGTATGCAACCCAAGTGTGTTCGTACTTAGGTAAATCTGCATTTTCTCGTATGCTCCCCAAGTTCCACGTACTTGGAAATATACCTAAGTGTGTTCGTACTCAGAAAATTCGTAACTTGCAAAAATTTCGTAACTCACAAATTCGTATGGACCCATTCTCTGCTCCCCAATACAAAGGGAGGACAAAGAATTAGTGTCTGGCTTCATATTTAAGCACCCAGAAACAGAACGTTCCTAAAAAATAGAATTCGATTCATAATCCTAAACTCAAGGGGGCGTTACGCATACCCCTTGCAGCTAACAAAGAATAAAAAACAAGGGAATTTTATTCGAAATTCCCACACAATCACGATGTGCATCCTAAAACAAAATAAAAAATAAACTGAAGTCTTTCAAACGAAGAACTTCCTCAAGTTATGGACATTCCAAGGCCTTGGCACCGAGTTCCCATCCAAGTCAGCCAATCGATAGGCCCCAATGCCCACTATCTCAGTGACTCGATATGGGCCTTCCCAATTGGCCCCCAACTTGTCCTCGTTGGCCACCTTCGTATTGCCGAGCACTTTATGAAGCACAAGGTCTCCAATACCAAATTCTCGTGGGTGGACATTCTTGTTGTAGCTTTTCATCAACTGCTCCTGATATGAGGCCAAATGCACCAGAGCCCTCTCTCTCCGTTCCTTGGCCAGATCCAACTCGATCTCCAGGGCTCTGTCATTGCCTCCACTTTCAACCAAAGTGGTCCTTTTGGTCGGCAAACCCACCTCTAATGGAATAACAACCTCTGTTCCATATGCTAATGAATAGGGGGTCTCTCCCGTAGACCTCCTAGGAGTTGTTCGGTGCGCCCATAGGACCAGTGGTAATTCGTCGGGCCACTTCCCCTTTGCTTTGTCCAACCTCTTCTTGATCCCGTCAAGGATGGTTTTGTTGGACGCTTCTGCCTGCCCATTACTCTGAGGGTAGGCTGGGGTTGAGTAATAATTTCTTATCCCATATTGGGCACAAAAGGCCTTGAACTTCTTCTGAAATTGGGACCCATTATCCGTAATCAGCGAATAAGGGACCCAAAATCGAGTAATAATACTCTTCCACACGAACCTTTCTATCATAGGTTCAGTGATCTTGGCCAACAGTTCTGCCTCAATCCACTTAGTGAAATAATCCGTTGCTACCAACAGAAATTTCCTGCTTCCAGTTGCCTTGTGGAGTGGACCCACGATGTCCATTCCCCATTGTGTGAATGGCCAAGGACTTGTCAACGGCACCAGATCCTCGGCTGGTGTTCGGATCATTGGTGAGAATTTCTAGCACTTCTCACAAATTTTCACATACACCTTTGCGTCCTCTTGCATGTGCGGCCACTAGTAACCTTGAGTGATTGCTCGGTGGGCAATGGACCTGCCCCCAACATGGCTTCCACATGTTCCCTCGTGGATCTCGTGGAGAAACTTCTGCACCATTTCGGGATGCACATAGAGTAAATATGGTCTAGTGAAGGACTTTTTGTACAGCTTTCCTTCAGGTGATAGCCAAAATCGTGCAGACTTTGTCTTTATCTTGTGAGCCTCCTTTTTATCTGTGGGGAGTGTCCCATCTCGTAGGAACTCCACTATTGGATCCATCCAACTTGGTCCTTGGTTCACGTCCAAGACCGATTCCACGCTCTTTCCAATGCTCGACTCAGCAAGATAATCCACTGCCACCCTTCTTTTGAACTCAGTTGGCACAGTTGCGACCAACCAAGCCAGTGAATCTGCATGGGCGTTCTGCCCAGAAAGTATCTGCTCAATGTACACCTTCTCAAAAGTGTCAAGCAGATCTTTGGCGGCCTCCACGTAGGCTGCCATCTTTTCACTTCGGGCTTCATATTCCCCGGACAACTGGTTCACCACGAGCTGTGAATCACAGTACACTTGTATCCTTTTTACTTTCAGGGTCTTTGCACTTCTCAATCCTGCTAGGAGTGCCTCGTACTCTGCCACATTGTTCGAAGCACTGAAACCCAGTCGAAGGGACAACTCCATCATTACTCCTTCAAGGGGAAAAAGCACAACCCCAATTCCTGAGCCGGTGTTATATGCGGATCCGTCAACGAACAACTTCTATTCCAGAGAATCTTGCTCGGCTGAGTCCTTACCCTTTCTGGTTGGTGGCTCAGCTGGCTGCTCCTTTTTCGTAGAAGGCTGGGGGGCCACTACAAGTGAAAACTCTACTACAAAGTCTGCCAATACTTGGCCCTTTATTGCAGTGCGCGGCTGATAGTCAATATCGTACTGACTCAACTCCACCGACCAGGTTGAAATATGTCCCGAGAAATCTGCCTTTCGTAGCAATGATTTCAACGGAAACTCTGTGTAAACCACAATTTTATGACTCAGGAAATAATGGGGCAATTTCCTTGCTGCTGTCCTCAATGCCAGGACCAATTTCTCCAGAGGCAAATATCTCGTTTCCGCATCTAACAGGGATTTGCTCGGACCCCTTGTCCCTTAATAATACTGTACTGATAGCATGTTCAGACACTGCTAAATACAAAGTTAAAGACTCACCCTATTCAGGAGTAGACAGGAGCGGGGCCGCTGCCAAGTACTTCTTCAGGTCTTCGAACGCCTGTTCGCATTCTACTCCCCATTCGTATCTTTCTCTCTTCTTCAGCAATTGAAAGAAGGGCCTACACTTGTCACTGGACCGGCTGATGAATCTATTAAGGGCTGCTGCCATTCCAGTCAGTCTTTGGACCTCCTTTGTGGTCCTTGGACTTTGGAGCCTCTGCAAGGCTGTTATTTGATTGGGATTTGCCTCTATCCCTCGTATGGTCACAAGGTGGCCCAAGAACTTCCCTGAACTTACCCCGAACGCACATTTTGAGGCGTTGAGCTTCAGCTTGTACTATCTCAATATCTCAAAGGCTTCCTTCAAATCAACTAAGTGGTCCCGCTTCTCCTTGCTTTTGACCACCATGTCGTCTATGTACACCTCCATAGTCTTGCCGAGCAACTTCTTTAGCATAATTGTTGCCAACCTCTGGTAAGTTGCTCCGGCATTCCTCAAACCAAATGGCACGACATTGTAACAATACAGTCCTCTTGGCATAATAAAGGAAGTCTTCTCTTGATCGGTCCCGTACATGGCAATTTGGTGATATCCTCGATATGCATCAAGGAAACTCATCCGCCCGTACCCTGCTATTTCATCAACCAGTTGATCTATCCTTGGGAGGGGGAAACTGTCCTTTGGACATGCCTTGTTCAAATCTGTGAAGTCTACACAGACATGCCACTTCCCATTCTTCTTTTTCACTACCACAGTGTTAGACAACCACTCTGGGTAGTAAACTTCTCGTATGGCCTTTGCTTCCAGCAAGCGGTCAACCTTTTCGATAGTAGCATCTACGTGCTGTACGGCTAATCTTCTCTTTTTCTGCATCATGGGCTTATGTTGTGGATCTACATTCAAGTGGTGACAAATCACGTTTGCATCCACCCCAGGCATCTCTTCGGGTACCCAAGCAAACACATGAACGTGCTCCTTGAGGAATCCCACCAACTCTTTTTCCTCTTCCTTGTTCAGGTTTTCCCCAATCAGGAAATAACTTTCTGGATCAGTCTCGTTGATTTGAATCTTCCTCAAGCCTTCCACCACTTTCTCGGCGGGGTTCCCTCTGACATCCTCGATGGTCAGCTGGTCTGGAACTTCGATGGCTTGGACTAACTTTGCTTTAGGTGCCTTCTTGATTATAGAAATCAAACACTGCTGGGCAACCTTCTGGTTTCCTCTAATTCTTTCAATGCCATTAGATCTGGGAAACTTAACCATCTGATGGTAAGTGGAGGAAACTGCCCTCATCTTGTGCAACCACATTCTTCCTATAATCGCGTTATAAGAAGACGGCACATCTACCACCAGGAAGTCGGTTCGCAACACCACCATTCCTGCCCAAACAGGTAGAGTTACTTTGCCCAATGGTCAGACTGCTCCTGCACTGAATCAGACCAGTGGGGTTATTGACTGCACCAAGTCCGCCTGTGTCAGTCCCAATTTTTTAAACGCATCGTAGTATAGCACCACCGTGTAGCTTCCTGAGTCCACCAAGATCCTCTCCATGTCATACTCCCCAATTCGTAGGGTTATGACCAAGGCATCATTATGTGGCACCTGGACTCTTCCTAGGTCCTCATCCGTGAAGACTATGCCCTCGTTGCATGCCTCTTCTTCACGTTCTCATTTCTTCCCCAACTGCATCACGTGTTGGTCATGCTTTACTTGTCTCTGGAGCAACCTCACCTCATTTCTCGTATAAGGTGTGGCCAATCCATGTATCATACGGATTACGCCCCTTGGATTCTGCTTGTAATTTAACTCCATCGCTTTCTCTGCACCCTTGTGCTCTTCCTGAATGAACTCTTTGAGATAACCTCGAGAAACTAAGTCATCAAGGTGCTGCTTGAACATTTTGCAGTCTTCTGTCATGTGACCGCAATCCTTGTGATAACTACAATGCTGACTTGTAGCTCTCCTTGCATCTTTATCCCCTTCCAACCTCGGGGGCCACTTGAAATATGGGCGGTTCTTTATTCGATAAAGAACCCGGTAGATTGGTTCTTTCCAAACCGTAGTTACTGAAAAAAGGACTTGGGGTCCGGGGCATGTTTCTCCTTGTATGGCTCTTTCTTAGCCTGCCAATAGTCTTTCCTTTCCTGGTAGGTTTTGAGCTCAGGCTTATCAGCCTTCTTTGTAGGCCCCTGGGCTTGCTTGGCAACCACCTTGCTGTCCTCCCGGAGTATGTCATCCTCGTTCTTGGCATGCTGCTTAATCCATTCCATTAGCTCAGCTAGTGTTCCTACTGGACTCATGTTTAATGATTTACACAGCTCACCCCGAACAGGCAACCCAGTCTTGAACATGGCTATTGCATACTCCTCACTGCAACTTTCAATCTCGTTGAAAGTTTCCCAATACTTCTTCGCATAGTCCCTAATTGGCTCGTTCTCTCCTTGCTTCATAACGGAGAGGCTCTCAAAAGTTTTTGGTGCTTTTCTGCTTGTCAAGAACCGAGTAGTGAACTCCTTGGCCAATTGCCTCCATCCTCGTATGGTGTTCGGCCCTAGCTTATGGAACCAGGACAAAGCCACTTTTCCCAAACTCGATGGGAACATCTTGCACATGATTGCATCATCCCCATCGTGCATAAACATTGCCTACTGGTAATGCTGTATATGTGCCACGGGATCAGCATCGGTTTCATAGAGGATGAACACACCGTGCTTCACCCTGCTCGGCAGTCTCACCTCTTGCAACCTCCTTGCAAAGGGGGAGGATGCTATATTGCTGAGGGCCTTCTGTACTGCTTCTCGTGCAGACATGGTCCCCTCCTCACGTTCCTTCATTTTGTTGGGAGCGTTCCTTTCCCAATCAGAATCAGGTCTCTCATACTTATCCCTGTGGCGTTTCCTAGTCTCTCCCTTCTCGAGGGTGAGACTCCGGCTACTGCTCCTTCTTTTTCTTAAAGAAGCCCTTTTCTTCCTCGGAGTGGGGCTCCTGCTCCTACTCCTCCTTCTCTGTGAAGGAGCCTTCTTGTGTATTATCAGAGCCAGCTTGTCCCCCCTAGAATTCCTTCGTGAAAGTCCAGAATCCTATGGGTGTTCTCGTACCCGTTGTAACTCTTGAATCTCGTATTCTCGTCTCTTAATAAGACGAGCATACTCCTCGATTTCATGTCTCTTCTTGTCCAGGATATCTTCATTATTGTGCACACTCCTCGAGTGTGCGACCGACTCTCTTCCACGACGGGACTTACTCCTTCTCGTGGATTCCGTGGTTGTCCTGCCCTCCCTATTCTTAGAGTCATCCCGGACAGTCAGGGGATGGCCCTTGCTTGTTGTTCTCTTGGTATGCCCGCCATCGGGCTTCCTCGGTGGATCTGGTGGGGATTTATCTCCTCCCCCACCTAGCTGGTTCTTTGGATCGAGCAGTGTTTTTGGATCTTCTTCCACCATGGTCGTTTTTCAAAGGCAACTCTTTCGTTTCCCACAGACGGCGCCAATTGTAAGTGGAGAAAAACGAAAGAGGCTTTGAACAGCACAAGAGTGTAACGGCTTCTCGTGCCACTCCATCGGAATCCTAGCACGTCGTTGGAACCCTAATCTGCAAAACAGACAAGGGGTGAGCGCACCTTTGCCTCTCGTGGCAAAGGCCCTCCGATGCCAAAGTTAGTATTACGTACTAGCGGAAAACCCTAATTATCAGTAGAAATTAATCGTATTGCAATGAATTGCGTCCCCTTTACCTCTAAGTTTACCTCGTATTTATAGATTCTCAGATGCTTATTGCCCAAGTATCCTTGTTGCCCTAGGTTTCCTACCTCGTATAGGAAACCTAGAATATCTTGGATTCTCGTTCCCTTATCAATTCACTTCCTTAGTCCATTTAGGACTTTTTTCCGTAGCCGGCCGAACATCCCATTCCCGTTGGGTATCTTCCCAAGATCATATTTTCTCAGGATCTTATTCCTTCACGAAATTTCAGTGTTCTGGAACCTTCCAGAGTGTCCCTTTCATCTGAGGCTGCTTTCCCCAGAATTCCCCTCATGTTCGGTCCTCTCATTGCCGAACAGACTACTTGGACCAGTGACTTCACGTGTCACTGGTTCTTTATCAATCTCATGGACCAATAACTTCTCTTGTTCTCTGGTCCTAATCCCCGTACAGACTACTTGGACCAATGATTTCTCATGTCACTGGTCCATTAGCCGACCACAGTCTTGCACGGCGACTGTCTCTATCATAATTATACCATGGTCCCACGTTCCACGTGTTCGGGCCCCATTTCTACCTGTTCGGGAATATCCCCCTACACCGACAAGAAAGACAGATGTACCCAGTTGCGCCTGTTAGGAAACAGAGATGCACCAAGTACATACAGCAGGAAACACCGCGCCAGCTATTCCTCCTGTACTCACCCCACCGGAGGCTCCTTCCACAACTCCAAAAGCTGGGAATACTGGGCAACCTCCTTCTCCGTCCTCAGTACATGCCCCAAGAGAAGCCTCTGTAAGCCTGCGTCCTTCCCCATCACCGCATCGTAAGGGATAGGGTCACCTTCGACCCTCAAGCCAGTGATCACCGAAAAGTCCAAGGGCGTCACCATCATCTTACCGAAAGTAAAGTGGAACAAATTCGTCGTGTCCCACCACCTCTCGGCAAGAGCCCTCACCACCTGGTGATCATTGCTCGCCCTCGTCAAAATCCCAACAAACTCCCCGAAATCGGCCTCTCTAACTATCACCCTCACAGCCTCCCGGAGCCTCTCCAAGAACTTTGGAACATCGGGCGCACCGCCATAGCACGAGATCACTATCACCTATTGCAGCAAATAACAAGATTCAATAACAGGCATAATATTCAAATCAGGAATTCGAAAGCATGACACATTGTATGGAAATGCGAATATTAAAGTATACCTCGGCTCGTCGCTCAGACAGGTGCTGCTGAGGGTCTCTCAAGACCAAAGCCTCATCGTACATAGGCCTCTTGGGCCTGTAAGCGTCCAGCAGCGACGGCACCACCGCGTGCTGAAGAGGCACGTAGGTTGCCTTGTCGTAACCACCTCGACCCCCGAGGACCGCTACCGCCTCGTCAACTACAGTCCTCTGAGGGACCTCCTCACCCTCCTCCTTAGCCCGTGGCTCCTCCCTTGCTCCGGCCTCAACCTCAGCCCGGAGCTCTGCCTCATGAATCTTAAGTAAGGCCTCCGCCAACCCAGGCTCGGCTCGCAGGGACTCAGCCAAGTCCGCAATGGTCGCTGTCTCTAAAAAGTCGCCCATGCCTATATGCCACAACGACCCTGCACCTGCGCCATTACCTACAAAGACCGCTGGTGTCTCTTGCTCCTCAACCTCCTCTACAACAACCAGGTCCTTCCTCAAGTCGGACCGAGGCTGTCTCACAGGAGAGGCCTCTGGCGCCCTCTCCTCTTCACCACCACCCGAACCACCACCTTGGGCCTCCGGCCCCCTCTCTTCTAAACCACGACTAAAGCCACTCCCGATAATCACCACTCCCTCCACGGCGACGCTCAAGTCTAATCGCTCAACTCGAGGTGCATGCATGTCTACCTTTGGCACCGTTTCCTCCTCACCACCGTCCGACCCACTACCGCGGGCCTCCAACGCCCTCTCCTCTGAACTACCCACCACCCGTGATTGGCCACCGGCCTCTTCCTCACTCTTCGGCACCATTACACCCGAGCCCGTTGTGGCTCGGCCACCACCGGCCTCACTCCCATTGCCGCCGTTACCACCCTCTGTGGTGGACAAGGCCGTGGCTCCCTCGATCATGGCCGCCGAAACTAAAACCCCCGGGGTCTCCGAAACCAGTCCAATGACCGCGTCACTCTCCGGAGGAACCGGAGGCGGTACAACCTCAACCCTTAGTGGTTGATCACCACCAGGTGACTCACTATGCTCCATGATCACAAAATATAAAAGAAAGCGAGACCGAGAGAGAGAGAGAGAGAGAGAGAGAGAAAAGAGAGACCGAGAGTGAGAGAGAGATGAGAGAGAGAGTGTAGAGAGGGACGAGAGAGAGAGAGAGTGCAGAGACGAGAAAGAGAGAAGGTGCGAGAGAGAGAGTATTCGAATCGGTGAGGGGTACGGTGTACGCCTCACCCCTTTATATCCCCCTCAAACCATTTCTCCTAGAACCGGTCCTGGACCGGGTTCAAGGTTTAAAAGGCCGCACGGCGTTACAAGGTATAACGCACGGCGTACCAATTTCAGCGCACAGTGTATAAATTCAATACAGAGTATTTTCGGGTCCCGAACCCACATTCACTTTTGGGCCCTGTGCCTATCTATTGATACATTGCTCAAGGTTTTGACAAAGTTCAAAGGAATTTGGTACACCGTGCGAGATTCGGAAAAAGCGTGCGGTGTTCCGTAACACCGTGTGGTTTAATTTTACTGTGACGATTCAAATCCTGAAACTGGTTTTTGGAATTCAAAGCTACGACATTTTTGCATGGCTATCAGACATTACAGTGAAAAAAATTCTCAGAAGCAGGCAAATGGGAAGGAAGCATCATTTCATTCATAGCAACCGGGAAAACCCCGGGATTTCATTACAATAAACGAAAAAAAAAAAAGAAGAGAAGAAAAGAAAAGCAAAAAAGAAAAAGAAAATCCTACTGCTTCCTTTTTCCTTCTTCTTCTTCCCCGCTCAATCACCCCCAGAGTTCGCGCCATCACTGGCGTCGTTCGCGCCATCACTGGCGTCGTTCGCGCCATCGGAACAGTCATCCGACCTGTCCGGATTGCCCTCACTGTCCTCGGCAGTACTATCGGACTCGCACTTCTCCGCGAACTCCGGGTCAAGCTCGTCGTCTTGGGCATCAAAAGCAGCATCCTAGAGGTTGGAGATGGCCTGACGGAGGGAACGGATAGTCAATATGAGGGTGGCAATGTGGCGATTGAGGTGATCGATCTCCTAACGGAAGAAGACCATCTCGGACTCCAAGGCAATCATGCGCGCAATAAGGCTGATGTCCGCCATTGAACCTTTTTTTGAAAAGCAAAGTGTAACTTGTTCTTGAAAAGTGGGTGGAGAATGTGGAAAGGTTTGAAGCTTTGATGGTGGTGCATGGAATGAGGCACCACCATGCTTATAAAGAAGGCGTCGGCCAACCAAGAGGCACGCCTGCCATTAATGGGCGCACCTGAACAACTAATTGTCCTCGAAAATCGAAGAGGCACCTGGGAAGTTGAAACACCGCATGGTGTTCTCCTACGCCGCACGGCGTTTTAGCTTCCAAAATTTAAATTATTTCTGTGGGTCCATTCGACCCACCCCCATATCGTCCTCGGGAATGACATATTCCAGCCGTCTAAGCATTAAAATCTGTTAAAATGTTGTGCCTTGGTCAAAAGGCTCATTTTTGTCCTCCGGAACTCATCGCAATTTCACCTCCGGGACTTGTCTCAATTTCGTCCTTCGGGACTTGTCTCAATTTTGTCCTCCGTGACTTGTCACAATTTCGCCCTTCGGGACTTGTCTCAATTTCTTCCTCCGTGACTTGTCTCAATTTCATCCTTCGGGACTTGTCTCAATTTCGTCATCCGTGACTCGTCTCAATTTCCTCCTTTGGGACTTGTCTCAATTTCGTCCTCCATGACTTGTCTCAATTTCGTCCTCCGAGACTCGTCTCAATTTCGTCCTCTGAGACTTGTCTTAATATTCGTCCTCCGGGACTTGTCTCAATATTCGTCCTTCGGGACTTGTCTCAATTTCGTCCTCTAGGACTCGTCTCAATTTCGTCCTCCGAGACTTTTCTCAATTTCGTCGTATGGGACTTGTCTCATTTTCGCCCTCCGGGACTTGTCTCATTTTAGTTCCCCCCGAGACTCGTATAGCTCGTTTTAGCCTTCCAGGGGCTCGTCTCATCCCCTAGGGCTCGTCTCATTTTAGTTCCCCTAGGGACTCGTCTCGCTCGTTTTAGCCTTCCAGGGGCTTGTCTCACCCCTAGGGCTCGTCTCATTTTAGTTCCCCCCACCCCCCCCCCCCCGGGACTCATTTCGCTCATTTTAGTCCTCCAAGGGCTCGTCTCGCCTTTTAATCGCTTTAGTCCCCTAGGGACTCGTCTCAAAAATTTCACAACAGCACTACATGCACTCAATCTTCTCAAGTTTAATTACTACTTACTCTTGCATTTTGTCCCCCGGGACTCATTTTACTTGCATTGTCCCGATTGAACTACGTTGGTCTGATCCCTGCATACAGGGTTCGTAGGCAGCTCCACGAGTGCGACCACCATTACTATTTACATGCACTTTGATTTTCATGCGTTGTGGTCTCCGTTTAAAGACTTTAGAGCAACGGATTGGGATGCCTATTCTTTAATCGTCACTCATACCAATCAATGGTGTTAGAATTCCGTTAAAAAGGGACTACTGTAGACACCCCAATCTGAACCTCGAAGGTTCTTTAAATGCCCCGATGATGAAATAAACGAAACAATGCCTTCGAGCGCTTGAATGTGGACTCCCATAGCCCGAAAAGCCCACAAAAGCCCAAAAGCCGAGGATTGAACCTAGAATACTGCACGCGACACCATTACACCGAACGATGTAATAAAATTTATTACACCGCACGAGGTTATGGGGTATACCGCACGTCATTTTGGGAAAAAGTTCTGACAAGCTCAGAAAGCTGTCAGCCATGCTCATTTGAGCCACAGCTCAAAGACGGCTTGGCAGAGAATACACTTCTAGCCGGCCTAGAAGATACCTCCCCCATTTGCATTAATATTGCTTGGCTTTTGCCTATAAATACACCCCTCCTCTTAGATGAAAAGGGCCCTTACACCCATTTTCTACTCCAAGTCTTGAGAAAGTTATTCTGACATTCTCTTGACCTTCTTTCTCTCTCTACAAACATTCCATCCTTCTCCTCTTTCAAGGCTTAGTACTCTACTAGCTTTGGAACCCCACCATTCAAAAGCTCTAAGCCCATACTCGTTCATCGTCATCCGTCTTCACCCACACTTACCCATCATCATTATCCATCCTCATCCAAGCTCAACACCGAAGTTATAAAGCATGTTTTCTTGGGCCAAGCTCGGTCTTGGCCCTGAGGGGACTTTCTGCAGTCACACTTGACCTATTTTTGTTAAGTGTTGGCTTAAAAACCTATTTTCAAAAACAAAACCAGTGACTGTACTGGAAATACCACACCGTGCGGTGTTATGATACATTGCACGATGTAGTATTGTCCACCGTACGTTATTTTAATGTCCATTGTTATTTCTTCTGATTGTTTTGATCACATTCTTTCACTGCTAGTCACACTGATGTTGCTCAGAGTTTAGTATGGGTGTATTCCAGAATGTAGCTTTGCTTAAAATCATGCCTTTCATTCATTTAAAACAGTTTTCTTGATCATCCATGATGATCAAATGCATCAAAACAGGATTTGCAAACTGTTTTCCAATAAAAATCGTAAGGAAGGTATTTAGATCAATGGTTGGCTTCATTTTGACAATATAAAGGATGTTCTGAAAACAAGTCAGGAACATCGTATGAAGCAACTAATACATCGTGCGAGGTTCTAAGCAATAATAGTGAACTGATGGTGAGATACAATATCGTACAGTTTACCAGAAAACCGTCCGCGGTATCCAGGTACACCGCACGGTATTGTTTGTGAACTGGGCAGATTGTTGATAATCTGCCATTCTATTTCTGTACCTCATCCATTTATCATCCACTGTACAGCAAACACCACGAGCACACCAATGTGATATATTCAATCCCATGTCCTTTTCCCTTACTTGTTTATTAAATAGTTTAATCCTCCAAATGATATGAAATTTTCTCCCCTTTTCAAAATGTCAAGTAGAGACCGGTCTTGATTGGGCGAATGGGGTGCTTTTAAACAAAACCTTCCCCATTCGTAACATGGCTCCCGAACCCAAAGTCTCAATGTTTCGCTAGACCAAAAGCCTTATTTTCAAACAAACTCTTGATTTCTCGGATCATCCATCTCAAAAATTCGGGTGGCAACTCTTTCGGGCGTGCCGGTCGGGTAGCCCACAACTTCCAAAGGAGCGTGCCACAATCAATTTCGGGAGTGCCAAAATCAATCCATATATCTCCTAGGGAGTGTGGTTATCAATTTGGGGAGTGTCAAAAACAATTCTCATACAAAATTATGTTCTAGTACTGTACTAATTATTACTAGTAGTATTTTAGGTGTTCATGGGTCATTGGGGCAAAAGTTCATGTGCGCCCATTTTGAAAATTTTCCTTTTCTTCTCATAAACCTTATCTAAACCTTGTTGGAAATTTTCAAACTTATAACAATCACTTCATAGATCAATCAAACATATACTCCTATTTGGTCATGCATGATCCAAAGCATCTGTTTGATGACCAACAACAGCCGTCAACTCCTTGACTGCTAAAATTAATCTAGTTCGTCAAGAATATATTATTATGGTTCCTATATTGGACAATTGTATGTATGGGTGTTATCGAATGCGGCAATTCTTGTGGATCAATCGCTAATTTGAAAGTTTGGCATCCCTTTTCAAAAGAATGACAAGATTTTTGTATATTAAGAAATCGGATAAATTTCACCGACCTCCCTTGAGGTTTCTGACAAATGCACAGACCTCCCCTAAGGTTTCTAAAATGACACTAACCTCCCTTGCTTTTGAAACTATTATTCAGATTCTTCCATTTTGTTAATGTAACGATCCGAATTTTGGCCCTAATTTTTTTTCGAATTAAAACAAAAAGAAAATTACACTGACCTCCCCTGAGCTTTCTAGCAAATACACTAACCTCCCCCAGGTTCTAGAAATTACGGTTACATCCATTACTTTGCAAACTAATATCCACATACCTCCCTTGCCATTAAATTATGGCTAACGGAGTTAACTTTGATGAGAAAAGGACCAAATTACCCTCAGTACATGTAGTAGATTTGAGGGTCTTTCATGCTCTATATTAACACATTGCTTTAGTATTAGCATATCACAAATATAAAAAACTATTTTATTTTTTGAACGTTATTATAATTAAGAAATAATAATAAATTTTAAAAAAATATTTTTGGATTATTTTAATATTTGTATCTTTTTATCATTTGTCATAATATTTAGTTTCTTTTCAATCTCTCTCTTTTATACAACCCAAAAAAAGTACTCCCTCCGTTCCTAAATAAATGTCTGGCACTCAAATCTAGACCTTTAAAAACAAGTATTTTTTATTAAAAAATTTGAATTATTTTCACAACTTAAATGAACTCATTGATATCTATTGATTTGTGAATATATATATTTTTGACAAAAAATACATCTTTCTAAAGGCCTAGGTTTGCGTATAGGACATTTATTAAGGGACAAAGGGAGTATTAAATTTTCTCCAGAATAAAAAAAGATGTACTAACAATTAAAACAATCCAAAAAAATGTAACCTTTTAAATTATTATATTCAATTTGAAAAAAAGAAGAAAGTATTATATGCTTGTAATATGCTAAATAGTAAAACAATGTGTTAGCACGTGGAAGACTAATGCAATCCAATCTACATGTGTTGAGGGTATTTTGGTCTTTTACTCATCAAAGTTAACACCGTTAGCCATAGTTTAACAGCAAGGGAGGTAGATGGAGATTAGTTTGTAAAGTAAGGGAGGTAACAGTAATTTCTAGAACCTGAGGGAGGTTAGTGTATTTATCAAAAATCTCAGGGGAGGTTAGTGTATTTTACCCTAAAACAAAATATAGGTAACGTACTTTAGTTAATTAGTTAATTATATTGTAATAAAATTAAAAATAGGATAACTTGAACATATAAGTTATTCAATAAATATATATAAACAAACATATACACATACATGCATGAATGCACATATATATATATATATATATATATATATATATTTTCCCCCCCCCCCCCCGTTATTCTTCCAAGCTAAGAAAACTACCACCACCCTTCCACCAATCACCTCCTGCCACCTTACCAACCCTATCCCACCCCTAAGGCCTCGTTTGATAACAGTAATAGGTAGTTGAGATTCGTAAGGAGATGAAATTATGATTGGAATTGATAATGAGAAGGGATTGATAACGAGTATGTTTATTTGAGATGAGATTATTAATATCATGTTTGTTTCACTTGGGATTGGATTCGATTGATAGCATACATTTCCATTTTTGCCCTTATGCAAAACAGATTTAATTTCCGGATGGATATTTTCCGGATCAAACCCATTTTCCAGAAAACAATCAGAATATCAAATAAAAGATTAACCTTTCCCACACATCAAGTCCATACCCGAAAAACCCAAGGGAAATCAAGCAATTCAATTCCAAGATTCCTCCATAAAACGCTGAAAAACATACCTATAAATGGCAAAATCATATCCCTTATCTTTCCGTGTCCATCACAGCAAAGTCTGGATTTCATATTTGGTTATAACATGCAAGGCTATTTTTGTATTTTTGCATTAGAATGGTGTGGAGTGGACTACCAAAACCAAGTGTGAGAGGGTATTCACAATACCCCCTAAAACCTATCTTACTAGTCCATTGGACTATTAGTCCCAACCCATTTTAGTTTACCAAACAAAGAATTAGTAGTCCCTTGGGATTGGTAATCCAATCCTAAGGGCTAATAAGATTATCAAATGGGGCCTAAGAGTCATCTCTATCCCTCTCCCTCTCCCTCTCCCTCTCCCTGTCTCTCCTCACCTCCATAGCTGTTTTTCTTCTACAATAAGAAACCACCACCTCTCCTCCCACCAATCAACTCCGGCCACCTCCTGCTTCCTCATGCAGCTCTACCATGTCCCCTACACCCCTATCCCATCCTTACAAAGCCCTAAAAACTCCACCACCATAAATGCACCCTTATCCCACCCCCAAATTCTCTATAAATACCCCTCCCCACTGCCATACCAACATATACCCACCTTCCCAACCTCCCACCACTGTCAAACTAAACAGTTTCGCCCCTACAGTTTCAGAAATAATACTTATGAGCAGTTTCGTCCCTACGAATTTAAAAATAATACTTATCGATATTCGTTGAAACTGATTTTCTATAAAATCCCATAAAATATTATTTTAAATTTAAGGATATTTTTCTGTATTTTTGTTGAATTCGAAATGAGCCCTACAAAAAATATAATGGATGATATAGTAGTTTGGTGTATTGTATGTAACACTTACGCACCACCGTGTAACATGAGTCTATTCCGAAGTACAGAAAAAAGATAAAAAAGAAGAGTTTGCGTAACATGAGGGGCGGCCGCAGGTGTAGGAAGCTACGAATGGTGGTAGCAGAAGTAGGACCGTAGAGAGAGAGAGAGAGAGAGAGCGAGTGAGTTGCAAGGTTGTCGCCACCCAACCTTTGACTTTCTATCCTCTTTTGTCCCATAATAATCTTGACTCCGATTCTCTCATGCATTAAATAACTGTAAACTTTACCGGCTTTATCCGGTTGCCAACGACGCTCTTTCCCTAGGCCACATAAAGAGCATTTTATTTTCATCGACTTTAAACTGAGGTATCTCAAATTTTTTAGAAGGTTTATACTTTTATTGTATCAATCTATACTATAAGCAAATGTGTTTATGCTCCCGAGCTTCTAAGACCCCGTTCGATTTAGGATTTAGGATTTGAATTTGTAGGTAATAAGTGTAAAGAGAAATAGAGTAATGATTAAAAATATTGGTATTGATTGGAGAGAGATAGAGAGAAAAATGAGAGTAATAATTGAAGAGAAATAAGATAATAATTAGAATCCAAAATCAACCCTTAAACGAACAGGGTCTTAATCTCCAATTCTAATTTTTTGTATTTTCTAATTACAGTATTAAATATGTGGAATACAAAATGGGAAATGATTTTGCCACACCATTTTTTGATAATACCACATTCTGCAAGTGTATTTTTGCACCAAAACATATACTTGCAGGGTGTGGCATTATCAAAAAATGATGTGGCAAAATCACTACCCTACAAAATTATGAACATCATCGATTGCCATGTTTTTTTGGTACATATGCACATGTTAATTGGTGTTGTCCTTTCAAATGTCTAAGGAAATAACTGGTGAATTATCCCTTTGCAATTTTTAATTTTTTAACTTGACAGGAGCAATGTTTGCATGAATGGTTTTTTTTTTTTTTGATAAGTCAATCATATCATTGAAACGCAAATATTAAGGAGTACAATCTACCACAAGAAGTTTGACAAATTCAAGTGGGATACAACCTGATGAACAATTAAATCTATCATCTAAGTTTCTGTTGAAATAACTGCTGTAAAAACAAGAACGGATTACCTCGAGATGATGCTATTGAAATACGGAATACCAGATTGTAGAACTACTGCTGGGTTGAGTCGCGGACTAGGTCGCTCTCTTTAAGACGTTTCGCGGCTCTGCCCAGATTGTGCAAGCAGTTCGTGAATGCCTCGCCGTCTCCAGGATAAAACAGCCCAGAATTCTGTACCTCTGCTCGGCTTTCTCTGCACGGAAGAAAAACCGAAAACAAGAACACAATCGACCTACTGCTCGAACTCAGAAAACGTTTTTAGGGGAGGAAGAGAGAGTTGGTTTTTGGTGTATTAAAACTGATTCTGAAGTGCTCAATTTATAGGTGCGGACTGGGCTGAATTCGGAAACGTAAATCAAATCAAAGCATTGATTTAGCACATGTTTTATAATCAATCCGAAATCATCCCTTAATCAGCAGCTGATCAGATCCCGCTGATTATGCACATGTTTTAAAAAACGTTTTTTCCCTAATCAGCTGAAATCAAATCAAATCTCGTTCCTTTGATTTAGCACACGTTTTAATCACGTTCTTCACCAGCAAGAATTTCCATTTCGAAAAGATTTGATTGACTGAAAAAAACGTTTCAGAAATTTGGCAAAAGGTGGGCTTAACCGTGTGTGTGCGCGAGGCTCAAATCCCGGATTTGCACCCCCCCCTGCGCGAATAACTCGTGACGCACACCCGGTTAACTGGTTTCCGAATCAGTTTTCCAAATTGCCGCCCATTTTCCTGAGCGCGCGAGACCTCTCCTTGAGTCCTCTTTTACAAACTCATTAGTGTGCAATATCATTTAAAGTAGAAAGAAGTTTTGTAACTTCCCAATGTGGGACTAGAGAAAATACACTTAAGTTCCAACAATCCCCCACTTGTATTTTTAAAAACAAAATATTCGAGCAAAGGTATAAAGCTGTGCATAAGTAAAGGTGTCTTTCGACTTGAACCATTACATAGTAATAATGCTTCAGATAGTAATTAGAGTGACTTGTGATCTTGAACTCTAAGTCTGAGAGCACTACACACACAACTCTACTAATGTGTAATGTTTAAAGCCAGCACTTTATGGCCATGTGCTTATATCCCAGTTTCATGAATGAACTAGAGAATTTGCTCAAATTCTCCCAAGACGCGGCCACACTTCAACATTCATATAGGTGAGTCTATCAAGAGTACTCCTGTAGTCTAGGTACTCCACTCCACATAGAGCTATAGAACTCATTAAGTGTTAAAAGTAACACAACCTCTTTCGCTACAGGATGTCATGCTTCTTAGGGATGGACTTGGAGTGTAACTTCTTATAGCATGATTCTTACCATATCACCATGTGACTCGTTTTTCCCTTTGAACCTATTTCTTGGGATCTCCAGTCTATAGGTTGGGTATCCATCACAAGTGACTCATTTCTCAATGGGCTTTAGCCCCATCCCTTTCGAGGTGTTCCACACCTTCTCCCGAGCTAATCCTTTCGTCAAAGGATCAGCCAGGTTCTCAGCTGACCGTACATAATCCACTCTAACAGCCCCTTTTGATAACAAATCTCTACCTGTGTTGTGCTTACGACGTATTTGTCGTTTCTTATCGTTGTAAAAACGATTTTGAACTTTTGCAATAGCCGCGGTACTATCGCAATGGATTAGTATGGCCGGTATCGGTTTTTCCCATAGGGGAATCTCTGACAAAAGGTTTTTCAACCAAGCTGCCTCCTCACTAGCCACAGCTAGCGCTATCATCTCAGACTCCATAGTGGATTGTGCCAAAATGGTTTGTTTCTTGGACTTCCAAGAGACTGCACCTCCTGCTATGTTGAACACATACCCACTGGTTGCTTTGGAGTCATCCGAAAGGGTGTTCCAATCGGCATCACTGTATCCCTCTAAAACAGCGGGAAACTTCTGATAGTGTAATCCAAGGTTCATGGTTCTTTTCAGATACCGCATGAGCCTCTCAATAACAAACCAATGCTCCATTCCTAGTCTGCTAGTAAACCTGCATAATACCCCCACTGCATAAGCAATATCTGGTCTCGTGCAATCACAAGCATAACGAAGACTACCAATTATACTAGCATACTCAGATTGTCTAACACTGTCTCCAGTGTTTTTAAACAATTTAATACTAGGATCAAAAGGAGTGCAAGCAGGTTTACAGTCAAAGTAATTATATTTCTTCAAGATCTTTTCAATATAATGTGATTGATCAAGAGAAATTTCATTTGCAGATTTAGTAACTTTAACTCCGAGGATTACACTAGCCTCACCCAAATCCTTCATGTCAAAATTTTGGCTAAGCAATAATTTGGTTTCATTCACAACAGATAAGCTTGAGCCAAATATCAGAAGGTCATCCACATACAAACAGATAATAGTGCATGCATGATTATCAGACTTGTAATATATGCATTTATCACTCTCATTGACTTTGAAACCATTTGAAACAACTAGACTGTCAAATTTTTCATGCCACTGCTTTGGAGCTTGTTTAAGGCCATAAAGAGATTTAATTAATCTACACACTTTGTATTCTTGACCATGGACAACAAATCCCTCGGGTTGATCCATATAAATCTCTTCTTCTAAGTCTCCATTTATAAAAGCAGTTTTAACGTCCATTTGATGTACAACTAAGTTATGAACAGCAGCTATGGCAATCAAAACTCGGATAGAAGTAATCCTTGTCACAGGAGAGTAGGTATCGAAAAAATCTATGTTCTCCCTTTGTCTATATCCCTTAGCTACGAGTCTAGCTTTATATTTATCCACAGAACCATCAGGTTTCAATTTCTTTTTAAGCACCCATTTGCAACCTATAGCTTTGCAGCCTTGTGGTAGGTCTACTAATTCTCAAGTTCTATTAGTATCCAAAGAGTCCATTTCGTCATTTATGGCTTCTTGCCAAAAATCAGCGTCTGGGGAAGTCAAAGCCTCATTAACAGTAGTGGGGTCCTCTTCTATAGAGAATGCAAAGTCAGGACCAAAGTCCTTAGCGATTCGAGCTCTCTTGCTCCTCCTCGGTTCAATCTCAGTGTCGCTAGAGTTCTCGTTTCTAGGTTCTTCTAATCTAGGCACGCTACTACTAGATTCAGCGCCCCCACTATTTCTAGATTTAAAGGGGAATTTTTCTTCGTAAAAATCTGCATCTATAGATTCTACGATCACCCTATTGTTAATATCGAAGAATTTATATGCTTTACTGTTCACAGCATAACCAATAAAGGCGCATTCATAAGCTCTACTCGCAAGTTTTGACCTTTTCGGGTCAGGAATACGAACATATGCTAAACAGCCCCAAACTTTAAAATATGACACATTGGGCTTCTTGTTTTTCCACAATTCATAAGGTGAAATTAAAGATTTAGAATTAGGAATTCTATTCAGCACATAACATACAATAGAATTTCACCCCACCAATGTGAAGCTGCACCCGAACTAAGCATAATCGCAACTACAAGTTCACATAAGGTTCGATTCTTGCGTTCTGCTTTTCCATTCATTTCGGGTGAGTATGGAGCAGTTTTCTCATGTATTATACCAGTAGAGTTATAAAATGCAATGAACTCATTCGAATCATACTCAGTGCCTCTATCACTACGGAGTCTCTTAATCTTTCTATTAAACTGGTTCTCAACCTCATTAAGAAAGATCTTAAACATATCAAATGCTTCACTCTTATGTTTCATCAAATAAACTGAGGTATAATTTGAATGATCATCAATAAACGTGATAAAATATCGATGTGCATTTCTAGTGAGAACTCCATCTAACTCACACATATCGGTATGAATCAACTCTAGCAATTCGGTTTCCTTAAGAATTGATTTATGAGGTTTCTTTGTAATCTTAGCCTTGCTACATGATTCACATTTATCAAAATCATTTAAGGAAATATTAGGGATAAAACCTAAGTTGCTCATATTCTTAATCAATTTCTTGTTAACATGACAAAGTCTAGCATGCCATATATTAACAGAACAAACAATGTAAGAAGAAGATGTATTTTTATTCATATCAATAGTAAGCTTAAAAATGCCATCAGATGCATAACCCTTTCCAACAAACATGCCATTTTTAGTAAGAGTATACTGATCTGCTCCTATAGTCTGGGTAAATCCGGCCTTATTGAGGAGGTAGCCGGATACAAGATTCTTCCTCATTTCTGAAGTGTGCAGGACTTCCTTCAGAGTGACAATCCTTCCAGAAGTGAATTTGAGATCCACCTCACCAGTACCAAGAACCTTAGTGGTGTGGGAGTCTCCCAACAGCACTTTCTTATCATCAGCCTCAGAATACTTCTTGAACAAGGAGCGATCATAACAGACATGGCGAGAGGCGCCAGTGTCTATCCACCACCCTTCTGAACCACTTATCAGATTGATCTCTGATATCATAGCCACTAGTGGTTCTCCATCCACCAGGTTCGCCTGTGGAGCGCGACGCCTGGGGTTCTTGCAATTTCTTGCCATATGGCCAAGCTTGTTACAATTGTAACACACAAATTGGACAGAGTCCGTGTTTCGAGCCTGGCCTCCAGAAGGGGGTAACTTCTTGTTCTGATTCAGTCTTCTGTTCTGGTTCTGGTTCTGATTTGGCTTCGCAATCCCTCCTCTCGGCTTGAGCACCGCCGAGCTATGGTTCCTTTTGTTTGCAACAAAGAGAACCTCATCCTTCTGATCCTGTTTCCGAGCCTCCTCCTCAACACGGAGCCTAACAATCAAACTTTCCATAGAAAAATCTTTTGACTTATGACGGAGATCCTTTTTAAAATCTTTCCAAGTAGGAGGCAATTTATCAATAAGAACAGCAACCTGAAATTGTTCACAAATAGACATGCCCTCAGAAACTATTTCATGCGCAATTTTTTGTAAATCGTGTGCCTGGGAAACCACGGATTTTTCATCAATCATAGAAAACTTCAAGTAACGACTAACAGCATATTTCTTAGTCCCAGCCTCTTCGGTATCATACTTTTTCTGGAGGGCATCCCAAAGTTCTTTATCAGTATCAAAAGTGGAATAGTAATCGTAAAGCTCATCAGTCAAAGCATTCATAATGTAGTTCTTGCACAAAAAATCCTCGTTGGTCCATTTTGAAATCTCTTTAGTGTTTTCAGTAGTAGGGGGATTCGCAGCAACAGGTTTAGTTGAATCACAATATGCAGCAAGTTTTTGGGTCGTAAGAAAGAAAAACATCTTAGCCTTCCAACGTTTAAAGTGCATCCCCTCAAAGCGAAAAGGTTTGTTGATATCAGTGGTGGTAACCGAAATCTTGTTTTGAGAATCCATGGCAGATCGTCACGTCTTAAAATTGTTGAAATAACTGCTGTAAAAACAAGAACGGATTACCTAGAGATGATGCTATTGAAATACGGAATACCAGATTGTAGAACTACTGCTGGGTTGAGTCGCGGACTAGGTCGCTCTCTTTAAGACGTTTCGCGGCTTTGCCCAGATTATGCAAGCAGTTCGTGAATGCCTCGCCGTCTCCAGGATAAAACAGCCCAGAATTCTGTACCTCTGCTCGGCTTTCTCTGCACGGAAGAAAAACCGAAAACAAGAACACAATCGACCTACTGCTCGAACTCAGAAAACATTTTTAGGGGAGGAAGAGAGAGTTGGTTTTTGGTGTATTAAAACTGATTCTGAAGTGCTCAATTTATAGGTGCGGACTGAGCTGAATTCGGAAACGTAAATCAAATCAAAGCATTGATTTAGCACATGTTTTATAATCAATCCGAAATCATCCCTTAATCAGCAGCTGATCAGATCCCGTGATTATGCACATGTTTTAAAAAACGTTTTTTCCCTAATCAGCTGAAATCAAATCAAATCTCGTTCCTTTGATTTAGCACACGTTTTAAACACGTACTTCACCAGCAAGAATTTCCATTTCGAAAAGATTTGATTGACTGAAAAAAACGTTTCAGAAATTTGGCAAAACGTGGGCTTAACCGTGTGTGTGCGCGAGGCTCAAATCCCGGATTTGCACCCCCCCTGCGCGAATAACTCGTGACGCACACCCGGTTAACTGGTTTCCGAATCAGTTTTCCAAATTGCCGCCCATTTTCCTGAGCGCGCGAGACCTCTCCTTGAGTCCTCTTTTACAAACTCATTAGTGTGCAATATCATTTAAAGTAGAAAGAAGTTTTGTAACTTCCCAATGTAGGACTAGAGAAAATACACTTAAGTTCCAACAGTTTCTAGATACATACTACTTTGGCGGAGATATTTTGTTACGAATTTTACCAACTAATTGATGAATTTCATGTTTTCGTCTTTAATTATGGTTACTTGATAATTGCTTTTACTCTTTTTTTCATTGTGATAGCTTTAATTTGTCTTCTTTTACTTCATCTTTGAATTTTAATTTCTTTAAACTATTGCTCCATCTAGCTGATAATTGAAAAAATAAAACCATTGCTACATCTGCAACTAGGGTGGGGTGTTTTTTGTGTTCTCGTGCATAGAACGAGCTCAACGCTTGTTATATGATAATAATCCAATAGGAGGATTTGGAAATCCTGTAGTGCGGGCTCAATGAGAGGAATTTGGAAATCCTGTAGAATAGCCCTCACTACAGGGGCTTAGGGCGATCGATTCGGCTGTCCATTTCGACGCCGACGGCTCGGATAATCTGAGTTCCTATTAATCTGGATCGTTCATTGCTCGGATGAAAATTCGAGCCGTCCATTCCCGAAATAGACGACCGGATCAGCCGCCCTATAGGATCTCCAAATCCCATTGGGAGTGGTTTTTTGCACTCCCCTATTTGTCTTTTAACTATGTAAAAATAAAATATTGCCCTTAAATGTGCCAAAAATGATATTATTAAATAGCAATGTTGTAATTTCATGTGAATAAAGATAAAAAAGGGAGTGCATTTATTAAAAAAAAAAAAGGTAGTGCGAAAATCACTCCCCCAATACAATTTGTTAAAATTTAATATCTCAAAAAATGTACACCCAAGTCCCAACCAATAAGCCAAATTTTCATTCAAAAGAAAAACCAATAAGCCTAAATCTTTTATTTAATATTATTTAACTCTATTCTTTTTTTATATTTTTATTCTACTAAATTTTTTAGGACTGAAATTATCAAAGAAGAGATTTGAAATCTTAGGGGTTTTTGGAACGTTTTTTTTTTTTTTTGTTTTCTCTCAATCTTTAATAGATTCGTGTCAAATTTTAATATTATATTTTTGTGTCGATGTGAGGAATTGGAGAAGTATAAAAACAAGATTGAAATTGAAAAAAATTCTTATATGACGACTGTAGGAGCAGTCAAAATCTGGACCCATCTCCTCGGGGTTCGAAATAGAGCCCAAAATATTCATGAGAATAAAATGTGCTGGAGAGGTAAAGAATGGTTAGTATTTAGAATGAAGGGGTGAAGGAGACATAAAACGTGTGACCGTGCCCGAGTCATCAGGGCTGCCTACGTATCCCGGTGTACAGGGAATCAGGTCAAACGTAGTTCCATTTTTCTCTCGGGGAGATGGTCTCTCCCTCTCTCTGAAAATCTATCTTCTTTTTCTAAAGGAGATGGCTCTCTCTCTCTCTAAAGATCTATTTTCTCTCTCTAGAGGAGATGGCGCTCTCTCTCTAGAAATCTGAGTCTCTTTGTCTGTCTCTGAAGGAGAGGTCCCCCTCTCTGAATACCAGCACTGGTATTTATAGGCAAGGAATAAAACCTCCGCTGGACCCATATTGTCGCGGGCCTCGCCCTTCCGCGGGCCTGTCGTGGCCTTGTCCGCGCTGCCCTCGCTCGCGATGGCTCTCGCGAGCCTCAATACCCCCGCGAGCTTGTTCAGCTGCGCGGGGAACATCTTGCCGCAAACTCCACCCGTCCGCGGGACTACCGCGGCCCTGCCAGCGGGACCTTGGCGGGCCGACTGCCCTCGCGATGACTCTAGCAGGCCTTTTTTACCCTCACGAGTTTATTCAGCTGCACGGGGCCCCTCTTGCGCCACGTCAACGCATCTTATGCCACATGGCACCAAATCTCTCTGTGGGGCAGCTGCTTGCCACATGTTAATCTCACGATCTTTCCACGCGTCATCATGTGAGTGGTAGGTCAAACTTCTTCTGGGGTCAACGGTCATAATCTTAACCGGACCTACATATGCCCCCCGCGCGCATGCGACATTCATGTTGTCGTGCGCGTGTGTAATGTCTTTGCGTCTGAGCGAATCTGATAAGGATGCATACTGCTACTTCCTTCTCCTATTGCCATTGAGACGTCTGGACCTTTACTCTCTTCGATGGGTTTGACCTCGTGATGCTCACCCTATATCAGGACTGGCGCTGATTCCGGCACCTGCCCGGTGCATCTCGCGCTACTCGCCTTTCAATAGGACTCGCACTAACTCCAACTCTTGTTCTGTGCATCTTGCGCTACCGATCTTTTTCGGACTCGCGCCAACTCTTGGCACCTGTTCGGTGTATCTCGCACCCCTCACCCTTGATCAGGACTCACGTTAACTCTGGCACCTGTTCGGTGCATCTTGCGCCGCTCGCCCTTGAGAACAAGACTCGCGCTAACTCTGGCACTTGTTCGGTGCATCTCGCGCCCCTCGCCCTTGATCAGGACTCGCGCTAACTCTAGCACCTGTTTGGTGCATCTCGCGCCCCTCGCCCTTGAGAACGGGACTCGCGCTAACTCTGGCACCTGTTTGGTGCATCTCGCGCCCCTCGCCCTTGAGAACAGGACTCGTGCTAACTCTGGCATCTGTTCGATGTATCTCGCGTCCCTCGCCCTTGATCAGGACTCGCGCTAACTCTGGCACCTGTTCGGTGCATCTCGCGCCCCTCCCCCTTGAGAACAGGACTCGCGCTAACTCTGGCACCTGTTAGGTGCATCTCGCACCCCTCGCCCTTGAGAACAGGACTCGCGCTAACTCTGGCACCTGTTCGGTGCATCTCGCGCCCCTCGCCCTTGATCAGGACTCGCGCTAACTCTTGCACCTGTTCGATGCATCTCGCGCCCTTAGCCCATGATCAGGACTCGCGCTAACTCTGGCACCTGTTCGGTGCATCTCGCACCCTTCGCCCTTGAGAACAGGACTCGCGCTAACTCTGGCACCTGTTCGGTGTATCTTGCGCTACCAATCATTTTCGGACTCGCGCTAACTCTGGTGTCTTTTCGGGTTACGGGATGTTCTCCCCCCTGGACACATTAAACCACGCAATGGCTCTCGCTGGTAACTCAGCACCTGTGATACTCCCCTTTGTAGGCGATGTCTTGCTTTCAGTTTTCACCTCCGCGGTGGCTCCCGTGGGGTCACCATTCCGACATGTTCGCCAAGAATTAATTCCGACATTTGCGGTGCTTTTGCCGTCACGTTGGTCTATTATTGTTAAATCTGCAACGTAAAAAATGGTAGGAAATGCTACCGGTGGCATGTTTGCCGCTACGATGAATCCACAAGTACAATCTACTCTGGTGGTGGGTTCCCATGAATATTGTCCCATGAATGGTGTTAATACGAGTGGTGATTCCATTGATAGTTTGCCGGTCCGCGGCCATGTGTGACTCGTACAACATTTTTCGTTGCTACTACGTCATGTGAACTTCGCAGGGGTGACCGACGAGTCGCGCGGCCACAAGTTCTTCTCCGCAGTGACTCCCGCGACAAATGTGAATTAAAGATGGTTTTGCGAGTACCGTCGTACCCGCGGCATACCTCTCGCGGACGTGGTCTAGCTAGTCCACTTCGGAGTGACACCCTCTCCAAGTGACGCCCGCGGAAGGTTTGAACCTGCGGTGGTCCTGACTTCATGCTGTCCTTCCGCGGTAATCCCCGTGCTCGACTAATCATCGTGGCGTGTTCGCCTCCGCGATGGTTCCCGCGACTTTGTGTGAAATAAGAGCACCGTCATGCCCGCAATATACCTCCTAGCTTGTCCACCTTGGAGTGACTCCCGCGACCGGGGACTCTCGCGGCGGCTCGCCACTCCCCCGGCCATACGCGACTCGCGGAAAGTTTGAACCATCAATGGTTTTGGCTTTGTCTTGATGATCCTCCGCGGTGATCCCCGCGGCTCAGACTGTTTCTCCTAGAGGGTTCTCCTCAGAGTAATCTCCATGGCTTAATTTGACTCTCACGGCACGTCGGCCGTCGAGATTCTGTAACTCGCCGACATGTGAAGCTTTGAGGGGGTAAATAGTGGATCTCGTGGCGGCAAGTTTCCTTCCGCGGTGGGTTGTAGCGGAGGTAATCTCTCTCGTCAATTGCGCAGCTCATGCAAAGACCACATATTTGTGATTAGAATAGAATCCAAAAAAACGTGGAGCAACAACAAGTGTGAGTCCGCGTTGCATAGAAAGATGCATCAAAGTACATACAGATTTAAACATAAATATAAATCAGGCCAATCTTTCAGGCTTCTCTTTCTTTTCTTTTTTTTTTTTTTATAAAGTAATCAGGGGATAGATCTGACCTCTCCCTCTTGATAGAGAGTTTTGATGAGTGGTTCGAAGACAAAATTCAGCACGAGAATCTTTAAGTGTCGATAAGCGCAGAGATCTTCAAGCCATGTTGCCCCCATAGATTTTTGTGGTTGACTGGGATGCTGAGGTCTTCAAGGCCATCTCTCTCATTCTTCTGTTCTGGATATGTAGATCTGGGCCTGTTGATTCTTATCCTCTATATTTACAAGTGATTCTTGCAAAACAGCTCCGAAACCAAATAGCTCTGAAACTAAACAGCCAACCAATCCACCTCCCCAGCAGAGTCGCCTAATGTAGGAGCAGTCAAAATCTGGACCCATCTCCTCGGGGTTCAAAATAGAGCCCAAAATATTCATGAGAATAAAATGTGCTGGAGAGGTAAAGAATGGTTAGTGTTTAGAATGAAGGGGTGGAGGAGACATAAAACGTGTGACCGTGCCCGAGTCATCAGGGCTGCCTACGTATCCCGGTGTACAGGGAATCAGGTCAAACATAGTTCCATTTTTCTCTCGGGGAGATGGTCTCTCCCTCTCCCTGAAAATCTATCTTCTTTCTCTAAAGGAGATGGCTCTCTCTCTCTCTAAAGATCTATTTTCTCTCTCCAGAGGAGATGGCTCTCTCTCTCTAGAAATCTGAGTCTCTCTGTCTGTCTCTGAAGGAGAGGTCCCCCTCTCTGAATACCAGCACTGGTATTTATAGGCAAGGAACAAAACCTCCGCTGGACCCATATTGTCGTGGGCCTCGCCCTTCCGCAGGCCTGTCGCGGCCTTGTCCACGCTGCCCTCGCTCGCGATGGCTCTCGCGGGCCTCAATACCCCCGCGAGCTTGTTCAGCTGTGCGGGGCACATCTTGCCGCGAACCCCACCGGTCCGCGGGACTACCGCGGCCCTGCCAGCGGGACCTTGGCGGGCCGACTGCCCTCGCGATGACTCTAGCAGGCCTTTTTTACCCTCACGAGTATATTCAGCTGCACGGGGCCCCTCTTGCGCCACATCAATGCATCTTATGCCTCGTGGCACCAAATCTCTCTGTGGGGCAGCTGCTTGCCAAATGTTAATCTCATGATCTTTCCACGCGTCATCAAGTGAGTGGTAGGTCAAACTTCTTTTGGGGTCAACGGTCATAATCTTAACCGCACCTACAACGACAAAAATTCTTTTCGTCTCATATGATTTTTTTTAAACTTTGATATATGTTTTTTTATACTTTCAATTCTTCTTGTCGAGACAAAAATTATGATGCAAAAATTTACCACAAATATTATAAAGATTAAGAGAAAAAAAGACCATGGCACAAAGCCCTTTAAAAGTTGGGCCAAAGAGTTCTTTTATGTCAAATTTGACATGAGAGATGAGAAGTCAAATAACACTGGACAATTGACATCTTGATTGAAATTGGCACAAATGTCGATTCATCCCCTTGACATAGCATTTCAATACTAACTTATCGTTTTCACTCACAATCCTCGTTTTACATTAGTGCTCTCAATTCTCACCGTTGTGAATTTTACTAGTTTAAAATATTTATGAGAAACATTTTCACATTGATACTCCCGGATAAATTGTACTTACACGGTTCTAAAACACACCTCTCCAACACACCATTAAATAGGGTGAGTTCCACTACACATTATGACGATCGTAATTGTTCATTTTGTATGTCTTGGCATAAACATTATTCACGTCAAAAATCAGGTTAATCGGACATTGGTAGCAATCTTAAAATTTTACATCTCCCTTGAAAAAAAATAGACCATTCAAATTCTTCATGTTATTCAATTGGTTTCAGTCAAGCATCTATCGATATCCGATTAATAAGTGCCAAAATATACATATTTTGGCCCTCCAATCTACATTTATTAGTTGTTTATTTTTTTTAATTTATATTAATTTTGTCTTTTTTTTTGTGTTTATAGGTTGCTCGAGCCAGTTTTCCGAAATATCAAAAACAGAAGTTAAAAGAAGTTCGGGGACAAAAGTGCGGAAAGCTTAAGAGTTGGATGATTTTATCATTGCAGAAAAGTCCAAGGGGTCTTTGTATGATTAATCAATTCAATTCCTATATAACCAAGAGAAAACCTACTGACTTTTTTTCTTCTGGCCGACGTAAAAGAAAGCAGCGGCTTTGGTCGACAAAGGCAGTGGACGAGACGAAAGATGCTGTTCTACATGGAGATTCACTTAACGTCTCTAGATTTTTCACTTTTCATGGGCAATTAATCATCTCTCTTAGGGTGTGATGTGTAACGCCCCGATTTTCGGACACGTTAATTAAATTATTTTTAATTGATCTAATAATCCGTAAAACTAATTTAAGAAATGAAATTTTATTAAACAGAGTTTAGCAACGGAAATCTTAAATACCAAATTCAAAACTACTCAACTTTCTTACAACCCAACGAAATAAAACAGAGTTCGACAAATGTGATAACACTTTTGGAAATTCAAATAACAATATTTTAAATTAATAGAGCTTCTAAGGGTAAGGCATCCAAGGCTCGACAAACTCCTTTTCCTCAGCTGGGAGGTCCTCACCCTAGTACTGATCATCTTGTAGAGGATTCTGTTCTTCGGTCTCCTAATTACCTGGCATGAAACTCCAGCCCAACGGCACTATAATGAGTTTTGAAACTCAGTAAATAGATCTTACCCATTAACCCTTACTCTACAAGTAATCACATTTATAATAAAAGGAGGTAATAATCGAAGAGTACAAAACTTATTTCATTATATAACCATAAACTTAAGTAAATTCCAAAATCTCAACTTCTATAATCATTCCAATACCGCAATATTCACCACGTTCCAAACTCAGAATTTCACTTGACATACTTTACAGGTCCTACTAGGCTACCCTCAACATCTCGAGGTCCTAGTAGGCTACTCTCACAATTCTAGGTCCATCAGGCTGCCCTCAAGGTCCTGCTAGGCTACCCTCAATACCTGAGGTCCCGCCAGGCTACCCCTGAGGTCCTGCTTGGTCACCCCCACAATTCTAGGTCCATCAGGCTGCCCTCAAGGTCCTGCTAGGCTACCCCCAATACTTGAGGTCCTGCCAGGCTACCCCTGAGGTCCTGCTTGGCCACCCTAGCTACACCGGGTCTTTCAGGCTACCCTCAAGGTCCTACCAGGCTACCCCCGAGGTCCTGCTAAGCCCAGCACCTTTCATCTGTTTCCTTTTTTCGTTAACTAGAACAACATCTACAAAAATTTCTAAGTCCACAACTCATCCAATGTCTCTAATGACCTTTCTACGTTCTCAGCTCAATCAACAAAACAATCATTTCAAATAAGGAGTAAACAGATCATATTATAAATACAGACACAGGTTAATTGAACCGCCGCACACCCACATCCAGTGAGCTTAAGTTCAAACTAACTTCACAGCAATTTCGATATGTTTCAATACCAAAGTATTTGTAAGTGGATCAATAATAACAGCAGTTCATAAAGAGTCATTGAAACAATACATTATCAAAAAGACACAAGAATATTTCACATAAAGTATTCAGATTTGTTCGGGTGACTTTTGGGTTTCATGAGGATTTTGTTCATTTTAGTAACTTCTATTATTCGAGATTTAAATAGTTATTTTGTAAACCTTGGGTTACTTTACTAATAACTATTTAAGTTTAGGGTTCTTAAGTAATTCTAATTTAGTACTAATTTATCTCCTAATCAAACGTACTTTTTTTATTTCAACGAAAAATTATACTAGTACTTCCCTTTCTTTTCCAAATTATAGGGAGTTCTTATCTGACTTAAAAGTCTATTCTACCTAAACATACTATTCTATATTGTATTGTTAATTTCTCTTATAATGATTCTTTTCTTATAACTTATCTTCTTCTTTTTTATGAAAGTTCTTAATCTTATTAAGGGTTTAGTCTATTTTTTTTTCCTTTTCTTTCCCTGCTTCCAACTTTGGTACGTAGTTTGTTATTACTTTTAGCTAAGTCATTTGAAACCACTGGTTTAGTTTTCCCATTATTCCACCAAGTTTATTTTCTTGCAGATTCTAAATATCTCTTAAGGAAAAATTAATCAATATATAGCTATGTACTATTCAAGTCATAGTAGTACTTATAAGGATCTGTAAGACCTAAACTATGCTAGGGTAAGTTTACTTACTGTGATTTACTAACAATATGACTATCTTTTGATTTCGTAATGAGCCAGGTTAGTAAAAACAATTCAAAACAAAGTACATATTTTAAACTAGAACCCCACATAGATTAACAAGTCATAAAAAAAAAAACATAGAGTCAAAATACAAATCTGTCCGGAAAGAAATGTCACGACGCGAAGTAGTGAGGTGTTGGAAGCGAGATGCCAACTAGTTCATGTTTTCTTTTCTAAGATCTTGATATTCTTTTCATGGGTTTGATTAAAGCCACAATAATATTTAAAAATACACCCACTATACTTAGAGTTCAGGGGTAATGAAAAATCTACCTTGGTCCTTGGAGTTCTAGCTAGGATGGATAAAAATGGTGTTTTCGGAAGTGGAGCTTGGTGGCGGCAACGGTGCGTGCGGTGTTCTTTTTCTTCCTCTTTTCTTCTTTTCCAGTCACTCTTCTCTCCCTCTCGGAAAATTAGAAGAACAACAAACAAACAAAAAGAAAATGGACAACAATCTATTAATGCTCTCGATCTCCCTCCCTCGGCAAAAATAAGAAAAAAGAAAGGAAGAAAAAGATAGTGGAGGATGGTGGTAATGATATCTGTCTCTTCTTCTTCTCTCTGCCGAAACAAAAAAAATAAGAAATAGGGAAGAGAAGTAATGGGTAGTTAATATAAAGGAGGGGTGGCGTATATTGAGGGAGTGGTGGAGAAAAGTGGGAGAGTTATTGTTTTCCTCTCTCCTCTCTCCTCTCTCAGCCGAATAAATGGGGAATTGGTTGTGTTTGGTTTTTGTTAGATAAGGATAAGAAGAGTTGATTTAGGTTTCTAATCTTTGTATCCTTATCATCCTAAATCAATTCGAAGTTTATCTCTTATAACCCTATTTATCTTGAAGGGGGTTATATATATACACACACGTATATTAAAATTTAAAATGTTATATAGGAAATTCAAAGTAATTATATATGAATTAAATACCTGGTTACAATAATTAAATCGATTAGTCTAATAATTAGTGAGTATTAATAAAACATTGTGAATTTTTAAAAAAAAATTAGGGCCAAAATTAAGGTCGTTACATGATGAAACCCTAATCAAGTAATCTATGTTTTTAAGTTAATTTTGGGATTCGATTATTGAAACGACGGTTGTACAACTCGAAGATTTGTACAAGTCTTGAGCAATAATTTTCATACTTTCTCCACATACTTGTGATCCCTAAGTGAGTGTTTGAGTGAAACACTTGAAGGCTTAGAAGACCAAATTCTTGTTGAATTTGGGTGTTATTGTTTTCGAGAGGTTTTCGGAGAAAACTCTTGCGGTTGCGCTAGCTCCTCGGGAAATCTAGAGGTGTAAAGTCGTTGTAAGCACCCGCAAGACTTACTACTTGTAATCTTTTTGAAGTTTAGTGGAACCTTCAAGTAGTTGCTTGAGAAGAAGTGGACTAGGCCGGACCGTGGACAAATCCGGGCCGAACCACTATAATTGGGTTCTATCTCTCTAACTCTCTCTTTTACTTGCTCATATTATTTTGGTTAAATTGTTAGAGATAATTTTTATTGGTATTTTTATCTAGCAACCCTATTCACCCCCCCTCTAGGTTGTCTTTTTGGGTAACAAGAATATTCTATGCCTAGGAAAGACGAGTTGTGCCTAGATTAATTAGTTATAGAATCGAAGACGATTCGTGCCAACCGAAGATAGATTATGTCCGGTTTTCAATCACATGCATTTTTCTTGGCGATATCACTAGGGCTTGTAGCTTTTAGTGAATCAATGTCGTTTTGGTAGTCGGTTTCTTAAATTAACACAATCACTTGGTTACGAAGTTAGGGTGGATTCGAAACCCTAAGACCTTTCCCATATTTGAAGTCAAACATCTCTCTTGCTTTTAATTACTTAGATAATTTTAGTTAATCAAAATCCAATCACTCTTTCTTGAATTGAATTAGGAATCGATTTTAGAAATAACTTAGCCTCTTGATCTCCGTGGTACGATACCTGGACTTAAACCACTATTCTATTTGAATTGAGGTTTTCGCTTAGTTTTAATTATTTATTTTTGGTGTGAAAAACGACCTACCAAATTTTGGCGCCGTTGCCGAGGATCAAAAGCACGGTTGTTTATTTTGAAAATCGGTTCTTATTTTAATTCCTAGCTTAGTCTCTCTTTTTTTATAATTATTACTCCCTCCGTCCCTTTTTAAGTGTCATGCTTCGTAATTCTAACTTATTAAAAAGACATCATCATTATACATTTCACATCAACTTTTTCATCTACTTTTCCTACTTAGAGCATCCGCAATGTAATAATCAAAAGTGAATACTCAAAACTTGCCACGTCATTTTTTGATTATTCATTTAGAGGGTTGCCAAAGTTAGCAATTTGAAGTTCCACATTGTTACTTTTGATTATTCAAATGCCCAAATTTGATTATTGGTTAAGAGGTTGTTAATTTTAATTATTACAATGTGAGCATTTTTTTAAACACACGTTGCTAACTTTAGCTATCTTTTGATTTTGATTATTAGATTGTGGATGCTCTTACCCACCATCATTACACTTTTACTCACTAACTTTTCAAAATGGAATCTACTTTTAGGGGCAAAATGGAAAATTCACCAACTTTTACCTACTAACTTTACAAAATGGACATTTATTAAGGGACAACCCAAAATAAAATACCGGACTCTAAAAAAGGGACGGAAGGAGTATTGTTTCTTCTTCTTCTTTTTGTTATTCTTTTTGTTCGTTTAATTGTTTCGTCTAGTTCTTCTAGTGAAGGTTACTTGCTTTCACATCAAAATTTTAACTTATAGCTACAGAGGAGACTTAAAGAGCTTGGCTTTGCTACATTAGCTTCCAAAAAAAAATAAAATTACTCCAAAGAGCACTGTGAGTTTTAATTACCACATTAGCACTACTAGAGTTACTAAGTGTGCATTAGTTTTTAATACTGTTATTGTAGTAGTTAGTTTATATTGCTATTCCTTTAAAAAAAAAAAAAAATTTCAGTTGCTATACTTGTTGCACGTAGAGTGGTGTTAATTTTATATGCAAGGGCGTCGGTCTTGTCATCCAGTCTTAATTCCTGTTGACCCTGAGTTAGAGAGGACCCTTAAGGCTATTCGAGCAGTTAAACGTCCCAATAGACCTAGCGACTCACTTTCAATCAAGGCATTACGCAATAATCAAGATGACCAGACTGGGCAATTGAAGGAGTACTTTGCTCCCCCTGCATACACATCACCTTCTTGCATCTTGTTGCCCACTATCACAGCAGCTCAATATGAGATCAAGTCTCATACTCTTCAGATGCTCCCATCCTTTCATGGGCTTAACAATGAGGATCCTTTTAAGCATATTAATGAATTTGTAGAGAAAAGCCCCACAGTAAAAATTCAAAACTTTTCTGATGATGCCCTTAAGCTAAAACTTTTTCCCTTTTCCCTTAAGGATAGAGCCAAAGATTGGCTTAATTCCTTGGCAACTGGGTCTATCACTACTTGGGCCCAATTACAGCATGAATTCCTCACAAAGTACTTTCCCATAGGTAAGACAATTCTTTTTAGGCAAGCTATCATGACTTTCTCTCAGCTTGATGGCGAGCAATTTCACGAGACATGGGAAAGACTTAGACAGCTTACTCGAAAGTGTCCCCACCATGAAGTTCCTAAGTGGCAGTTAGTTCGTATTTTTTATGACGGTTTGTCTGAATGACATCGTCAAATGGTCGATGCCTCTTGCGATGGGACTTTTATGCTGAAGACCCCGGACGAGGCATGGGTGTTAATAATTCCCAACAACATGCCTCGACGGCTAGAAGAGTTAATATGGTGGCTTCAAATTCACAACAGTAAAGAGGGATCTATGAGGTTGGGCACTCCAACAATCTTTCTAATCAAGTGGCAGCTTTGAATAAAAAATTTGACCAGCTTCTATCTCTTGGTCAAGTTCCTTCTCCACCTTCTCAGCCTTCATATTTTCAAAAGGCTTGTGCAATTTGTTCGAGTCCTACTCACTTCGTGAGTGAGTGCCATATGGCTTCCCAATACCCCGAGTTTGTTCAAGAGCAAGTTAGCGCTGCTCAAGGGTTTGCCAGACCTGGTAACGATCCTTATTCTAATACATACAACCCGGGATGGAGAAATCACCCGAATTTCTCTTGGAAACAACAAGCTCTGAGCAATTCTTCTACCCCACCCCAAAGGCCCATGTTTACCAACTCTGCCAATCCTTCAGTTTACCATCCGACTCCACCCAACAACTATATCAGTGCCCTAATCCCCTTCCACCTCAAAGAACCTCCGATTTTGAGGATAAGGTGTTGCAAGCTCTCCAAGGGCTTGAGGCTACTTCACGTAAACTTGAAGCGAACACACAAACCGTCAACTCTCATACACAATCCATTTCAAAGATAGAAGCCCAAATGGGGCAACTAGCTAATACACTCCGGACCGAGTCTCGACTTCAAATCTCACCATGTCATGCACTCAACAAACGAATTCACTCGAAACAAGGTGCACATTATGTACTCTCAACATGTGCGGGTGGAAGTTATGCAACATGAAAATAAAGTTCCGCACACAAAGACACGAAAAGAACACTCTATAAAGTGGACACATGATCTCATGAATAGAATGCAAGCATCGGGAATTCTCTCTATCCATCAATCCACATCCCATTGCCCCTAGGATCAAATAGGACTTTCAATTCCGGTTGTAGCGTTAGGTAAGGGAAAGTGTTTCAAGGTTAGGGTAAAATATTCAAGTGTCTGAGAATAGGGTCACAACAACTTATATAGGGCAAGTTTCACAAAATGTGCCCTCTTCTCATTCTTTATTTCTTTTGATACTGCGCCACATCTCTCTTTCCTATCCTTCAACACCCTCCCAAAATAAGATGAGTTACTCCTTCTTTCATTAAGCTTGGTGTCCTTTTTTTTTCAAATCAATTTCAATTCTTTTTTTTTCATATCTTTCTTCTCTTTGTTTTTTCTTTGTACACTTTTTGAAGGACTACCATAAACAAAGCTCTATTACCAACTCTACTTACCCCATCTTTTGTCAATAAATCACCTCCACATGATTAATTAAGCCTTCTTAAGACACAATATAGATGGTGGATGTAAGGACCCGTATTTTTTGTATATTATTTAAAAGTTTTATAAATGTTAGAAATTAAGAAAAAAATGTAAAGTTTATTGAGTTTATTTGATTTGGGGTTAATGTGTTAGGATTGCTAGTTGAGGGAGTACAAGTGTGATATGTTTTTGGGCTAGTATATATAGGAGGGTGAGGGGGTAGAGAATCATTTTTTTCCTCCACCTCCCTCACGTCTCTCTCTCTATCTCTCGGCTTATCTCCCTCTCTCTTGCTCTCTCTTCAAATTTCACCCAACCCACTCAAAACCCACTCAAAACAACCTTCAATCTTTCATCCCTACGCGTATTGTGGTTCGTATCTCGCTGGTTTGAGCTTGGAGAAGTCGTATTCCGGTCGGATCAAGGTTTTTGGAAAGCTAGGGCTCGTAAATTCTTGGGTTTCGTGCTTCGACTTCGAGGTAGGGAATTCTACCTCTTTTGATATGTTAATTGAGTGTTTTTATTCATTTCTCAAGCTTGTATTGGTTATTATTGGAATTGGATTGAAATCTGGATATCCTGTCAAAATCGTCTGAAAAACCCTCTCCCTACCGCTAGGTACTTTTCACCTTCCGGTAGGACAAGTGAGAAATTCTTCATAACCAGCTCAAACATACTGCAGCAGCCCAAAAGTAGCTCAATGTATTCATCCACCTACCGGTAGGACAAGTTCAAAGTTGTTTCGTTCAAAGTTTGGCCTGTCTGTTTCCAGTTTCTACCGGTAGGAACTTTCACCTACCGGTAGATCAAACGCAGAATTCTCCTCTTTTACCGGTTGGACTCATTCACCTACCGGTAGGTGTTTGAGCTGCTACAGTGTCTATGAGCAGCTTTTCCTACACCTTCCAAATCACATTTTAAAGCTTTTCATCGACTCTAATGGGTTTGTTTACACATTCTTTCAAGTGTTTTGGAGAGCATTACTTGTTTCACACTTAGAGTGGTATCTAGTGGGCTAGAATGAACACGTTGTGTTAAGAAATGAGAAATAGACATTATGACACGTTGAAATACGAACAATACACCTGAACATGTTTAGGGATCCAATGAGTAGTATTGCAAATTCGTTTTCTCTCGACTCGTAGAATTCTTTAGACTCCTTTAGCATACGCTTTACGGACTCCAAGTATAGAAACTAGAAGACCGGGCATCGCAGAGTCTAGTCATGGGTTAATATGTGGTATGTGAAGGTACGGGGGTGTACTTAGAGGTACAGTGAGGACGTGTGTATTTGATTATATGTGATATGGTAGATTGTTGGTCTTGTAATACCATGTGATCGATTAGATGACTTTTGGATTCGATTGAATGACTTGATGTTTGTGAACGGGAAATGGAATGAAAATGGATAACAAATGTACATAAAGAGAACTTTCAGGGCTCTTGAATGAGTAAATGCCTGGCAGGAGCTAAACGCTCACATCATATACTTTCAGGGCTCTTGAATGAGTAAATGCCTGGCGGGAGCTCAATGCTCATATCGTTTGTCTTCAGGGCTCGTTGTCGAGTAAGTGCCTGGCAGGAGCATCGGCTCAGATTTTTAACAATACGTAATTGGTTTATGAAGTTAATGAAAGGATTTTGGTTTTGGTTAAAAGATTTTGATGGAAATCCTCTGGTATTCTTGAGCGAATCAACGGTTTCCGGTATATGGGCACAAATCAATGGACTCCGGTATTCAGCCCGAATCAATGGAGCTCGGCCTGCAATGGTCTTGAATTTTTCTGAATTGTTTTGAAATCAAAAGAAAAGGGTTTGTAGTATTAAAGGGATGTGATGATGAATAATGTGGACACGAGAGAGATTATGGTATTGTACGAAGAGTAATAAGATGATTTTGAATTGATTATAAACTAATGTGGAACGACGTGAGTTTAATAATGTATCTAGTCTGAGAAGTAAACGGTTAGTGACATATATGTGAAGTCTAGAACCCTCCGACTATAGCTTGTAGCACGTTGGTAGTCATTCGTACTTTAGGCGTATCTGTCAATATTCACTCACTCAGGGTGCATGATTCATCTCATTTCCATATAGTTTGAGCTTAGAATTCTCTACTGGGCTAGTGTAGCTCAACCTATCATTTTCAAGTATTTTGTAGGTCACCGCCATGGAGTGCTTGGAGTGCATGCTATGTCATTGACTAAAGCTATTTTGGAGAGTACTTCATTATCTTTGTAAAACAAATCGCATTGTATTGATTTTATGTATTTTGGAACTCTGTAATTTATTGGGCAAATTTATAGAATTGGGGACTGAACTATCTTTTGGGTTGTTAATTGTAACTCCTGTGAGGATTTAAGTTATCAAATGTTATTATTATCTATGTTTAAAATCGAGGGCGTGATAGTGGAGCTCAACAAGAAAAGGTTATCATGCAAGAGGCTCAAATAGGCTCGCAAGGGATAAGTATATGAAAGAAAGAAACGAACTGGCCCAAAAGTGTCAAAAATGGCCTATGATCCTTTCCTAGGGGCAACACAACCATGCAAATTTGCAAACCCAAGAGATAAATAAGCATCACATTAAGTTCCCAATGCTTGACAACAAAGATATTGAGATCAACTACGAATATGTTCTTCTGTGACGAGAGTTTATGTTACACCACTCCAAGAAAAGATAAGGCTCTAAACTCACATTGGCATAAGTCTCCACTAAATAAGCCATTACGAACAATCAGTATGCAACTCACAAAGCGACCAAAGCCCAAATGAACGTGAAGTGCAAAAATGCTAAGAATAAGTGCCATGACGAATTTCTCACAAAAAGCTAGCAAAAAGAACTACAATGCCACAGAGATATCTGTAGACACCCTAATCCGAACCTCGAAAGGTCTTTGTCCACCCCAACGATGAAATAAAGGAAACGGTACCTTAGTGAGCTTGAATGAAGGATTCCCTTAGCCCAAACAAACCTTCAGCCCAAATAAACCCTCAGCCCAAAAGCCCAGAGAAAGCCCAAAAGCCCTGGACTGGACCTGGAACGCCGCACGGGACAACCCTACAACGCACGGCATATCGAAGTTACAACGCCGCACGCGATAATGGGGTTAGCCGCACGGCATTTCATGAAAAGTACTGACTGGTTCAGAAAGCTGTCGGCCATGCTCATTTGAGCCACAGCTGCAAAATGGCTCAGTCGAAAACACACTTCTGGCCCGCCCAGAAAATACCTCCACTTTTTGAAATTCAAA
Source organism: Rhododendron griersonianum (assembly GCA_018127125.1). Classification (NCBI taxonomy): domain Eukaryota; kingdom Viridiplantae; phylum Streptophyta; class Magnoliopsida; order Ericales; family Ericaceae; genus Rhododendron; species Rhododendron griersonianum. The sequence goes on along the minus strand of CM030796.1, from coordinate 24,001,792 downwards.
ATCCTTGGCTCTTGCCTATAAATACACCCCTCCACTCAAGAGAAAAAGGCCATTGATCACCATTACACCCTTTCTCTCTCTTCTTGCTTTCATACCCATTTCCCATTTTTAAGTCTTGAGAATGTTGCTTTCAAAAGACATTCTCTAGGCCTTTTGCTCCATTTTTCTCCTCACCATTAAAGTTAGTCCCTTACTAATTTTGAGACCCCAACTACCCAATACACCCATCTATTACACACATCCATACTTCTCTTTTCTCTACCAACCTTGCCGACGCTCATCCACCGTCATCCACCCTCATTCAAGCTCGAGATCAAAGGTAAAAACTAAGTTTCCTCGAGCTAGGCTCTGTCCTGGCCCTGAGGGGGCTCTTCTGTTGTCAGGCTTAACTCCTTTTGGTTAAAATCTGGTCTAAAAATCATTTTTACAAAGCAAAACAGCCCCTGTGCTGGGTAAGCTACGCCGTGCGACGCTTTGATGCGTCGCACGGCGTAGTGGACTCACACGCGCGGCATTTCAACTAACTGCTGTTTTCTTATCTAGACTGTCTGGATCATGATCGTTCCTCGTTGGATCTGTTTCTATCTATCAATGGTAGTCTCGGAACAAGACCATATCTACAAGCCATGTCTTATTACCTCGAATGAACTTTCTCAATCTTTTTGAATAAACGAATGCATTAAAAGTGGTTTTCTACTTGTGGCTTGGAGGAATGGTACTGTTTTGGGGTGATCTGACGGCTGTGAGTATTCTGGTGCCTTGAAGTAACGTCGTGCATCGTACTCTATACGCCGCGCGATGTTCCAAAAACTATTGACAGTCAGAAGACCATATCATAACCCTGCACAGCATATCGTATGGCCGCGCGTCATATCCCGGTATGCCATGTAGCAGAAGATTGTGATCCAGACAGCTTGTTAAAGAGCTTTTCTTATTTATATTCTCATCGCATCATCTTTCATCATTTCTGTACAGTGAGCACCACATGCACGCCAATGTGATATATTCCATCTTGTTCCCCTTTCCCGTATGTGTTTTTGAAGTTTTTCAAACGGTGTTAAATCCCCCATCTAAAATGCTTAGTAGAGACCGATTTTTACCGGGCGAGCAGGGTGCTTTTTCAACAAAACCTTCCTCGTTCGTAACGTGGCTCCCGGACCCAAAATCTCAACGTTTTCGCTAGACCAAAAGCCTTTTCCTTTCAAACAATCTATCGGTTTCTCGGATCATCCATCTCAAAAATCCGGGTGGCGACTCTCGAACGCGCCTGGGCGCGGGAGCCCACAGTGGCGACTTTGCTGGGGACGACTTTTATCCAATACTTTACTTGTGCTTTCTTTAAAAAAAAAGAAAAGAAAAGAAAAGGAAGGAATAAAAAGTATTGAATAATCAAGAGGCCAAACTTGAAAGGCATTTTATTTGGGGGACTTAATGGAGTTTGGAAAACTTAACTTTCTTTTACACTATGCACCGCACAAGCCTCATTAGCGTGTCTCGGCAATCTTGCCTGGTTTACCGGTGAAAAGCTCTCCCGGGACGCCTAGCAACCCTCGACTATGATGGGCCATCGTGCTGTTCGACCATTGTCTTGCAATACACTTGACATGGGGTAGTACATCTTGGCTCTTGTCCGGGGAACCCTTCTGAGACCAAAACCGGCCTTCTGCACTTATACTTAGCCATAGAACCTTTCCAACTAGGACAGGGACCCGGAGATTAGGACTTATGTTTTATATTCTGTTTGTGTGCATTTCTTTTCTGTACATACATATCATTCATACATGACTGCATTCTGTGGGCTAGAGGATAGGGCTTCTTTAGAATTCTTAAGCTTACTCCGGTCGGTCTAGGAGACCTTAAATCCATGGAGTTTGCGATACCTCTGGTGTTTGCCGTGCTCGAACGGCTCCCTTGACTCAGGGACTAACCTTGAGGACATACGTATCTGGATTTTGATGGTCACATTGCTCTATCTCTGATGGTCAAGGTAAGGAGATTGGCTCTGATTTCGAAGCGATCGGAATTTAACCTGCCTGACAGTACCTACCTGGGCCATCAGAAATCTTCCCTGCAAATGCCTCAAGTGAGACCCAAGTCATGGTAGGTCTTAGGATTTAGGAGGCGCGCAGAAGGTAGGACGGTCACTCGGGATGGGTTCTGAGTTGCTCCCTTTTGCCTTGTTGCCAGCCCAGAAACATTAATCGCCTGCGAAAAGAAGAGGCTATACCCAATTGGTTTCGTCCGTTCCAAAGATTGGTTCGCATAGACACCCTGGAAGGAACGCAACTGCTTGAGGTTCATATAGAACAGGAGGGGCAGTCATCGTTAGAAGGTTCACCAAGGCTAGCAATACAGGAATCTCTGGCAGAGGCATTGCCTGAAAATCCCTTGTCAATGGCTGACCAAGGAAACGGGGTAGAAGAGCTTAGGCAGAACATGGCCACCATGGAAACTCAATTTAGACAGTCCCTTGCTGGCGTGGATGCACAATTCAAAACCTCGGTTGTGTCCATGAAAAACGACATGAATATGATAATGGAAACCATGCAAGAAATCTGTGACAAGCTCCTAACTAAGCCTGACCCACCTAAGAGTGAGACGCTGGCCAGTGAGACACCACCAATCGATCCCAATTTAGCCGCCCTTATGGCTAAGATTGATAAGTTGGAGGAGTCTGTACAAGAAAATAAGCGGTTGGGAAGAGGGGAAATCGACATGAACAAGTTATGCTTATTCCCTAACGCTAAGTTACCGGAAAAGTTCAAGGGTCTGGATTTTGCAAAGTTTGACGGTACCGGAGATCCAAAGGCGCACCTCCAAGGGTATGTCAGTTCTCTCACCATGAGAGGAATCGAAAAGGAAGTCATGGCCCAGTTATTCCATGAGTCTCTATCAGGACCAGCCCTGCAGTGGTTCCTTACTCTCGAACCCTCTAAGAAAAGGACTTGGGAAGACATTGGGACAGCATTTGTGGCTCAGTATGATTTCAACGTCGACTTAAAGATGACCACAAGAGAATTAGAAAGTACCAAGATGGGTGAGAAAGAGAGTTTCGCTGATTTTGTAAAGCGTTGAAGAGCCAAGGCCGCACAAATGTAGAACAAACCGGATCTGAAGGAACAAATACGGATCATCACCAAAAACCTGCCAAGCTCTTTTGCCCCATCATGGTCCTTTCCCAGGCCGCCCCAAATTTTGAAACTTTCTACGACTCAGGTTTGGCTGTAGAAGAGGCCCTACGAGATGGTACGTTGGAGAAAAAGGAGTCGGAGTCAAAATCCAAAAGAGCATACTCAGGAAATAGCAATGTCCTCTTCGGGAAAACCAATCAGGCTGGAACTTCATCCACCAAGCCGGCAGAAGTGAACCAAATTTCTGAAAAACCAAAATCCCAAAATCGAGTCTTCACTCAGTTCAGCACTCCTAGGTCCGCTTTACTTAAGAAACTTACAGAAGTAGGAGCGTTAAAACCTCTCTCACCACCACAAACCATTCCACCAAACCTGAACCAGAATGTCTACTGTGATTTCCACCAAATGCTCGGCCACACCACTGACAATTGCATCCGCCTCTGTCATGAGATCCAAAATCTCATTGATAACAAAGTCATTGATACCCCTCCTTCAGACAAACCAAACACCATGACAAATCCCTTGCCACATAACACCCCTTTCCACATTAACCAAATTACCCAAACCAAAAGTCAAACTGTCCAGAACTTTGATCCTACCCTTTTCATCATCCCTGATACCGAACCAAAGCCTGTTGTGGAAATTCCCGAAGAGACTACTCTCTGCTTCCTTTGGGAATGGGGAGATTTGATTGCTGATTGGGAAGAATTCGAGACCACCAACTTTCAAGGGGGCGTGGACCCATTGTTTGAGCCTAGATGGGAAATTGACTAGCAAAACATTCATGCTAATACTCTTGATGGGTTTTCTTTGTACATGATGTTCGAAAACCAAAATGAGAACTTTCAAGTCCTTTAAGGGATGCCTGAATGGGAATGGGACCCAATCCCGGATGAATACCAACTCTTGGCCTGGAATGACCCTCTGGATACCTTTTCTCTACCCATGCTATTCACGGAAGAATACCAACCCCAAATAGCGGCCTACGATTTGCCCGAGCTTGCTCCATTTCAACCAAATTCCTCCTACCTCCGTGACCTCATCATCAACGATCCATACAACAATGTAGGCCTTGCCCCGTATCCAGAACCGCCAGAACTTGAAGAAGGGGTGGCTGGTAATGAGTTTGACCCAATGGACTACCTGGTGGATGAAGCTAAATCTGAGTCATCTGTCGTTTTCCCGAAAGATGCTGATGTCGCCATGATGAATTTGTGGGAAGATGAACCAGGAGCCAAAACAGATCCGTGGGTAAATACGGAAATCATTAACATAAAAGTGGGGAATGAAGAATGGACTGTAAATAGAGCGGTGGCAGAAGCTGAGCAATGGAAGCCCGAGGATCTATGGGAAGATCTGGTTATTGCCGACCTGGCCGCCAATCTTCAAGGCACCACTATTGGAAACAAGCGCAAGGCCCTCGCTGATTTGTGGAGTGAGGATTCTAAGTACCGTCAGATTGGTCAATTGACCAGGAGTGGTCGAATCTATCAACCCCCTAATCTTCAAGTTGGAGAACCCTCTAACCCTCCAGCTCCACTAGCCAAATAACCTTCTAACCCTTTCGTTACCCCAATCAAAGATACTTTCCAACCCTTTGCCCCACTAGTCAAAGAACCTTCTCGTCCTGAGAAAAACCCCGAAGGAATGATCAAGCGCCAACTTGAACAGACTCAAGCCAAAATGTCTGTTTGGGATGTGCTTGTTCACTCCACCCGTCATCGTGAATGATTCATTCAAGCCCTCTCTCACCTAAAAGTTCCTTCCACCATAACCCTTGATGAACTCGTAGCACTCATCAAAACCATACCCATCAAACATGCCATAACCTTTATCGATCGAGACTTGCCTGCTGAAGGAACTGATCATAATCGGCCACTCCATGTCACTCTGAAATGCCACGGGAAATGGGTACTAGTAATCCTGATTGATAACGGGTCAGCAATCAATGTTTGTCCACTTTGTGTTGCCTATTGCCTGGGGTACAAAAATAATGATTTCTCTCCATCAGAAGTCAAAGTTCGGGCATATGACAACACCCGTCGGGATGTAATTGGAACCCTCATGCTTCCTATGACTTTTGGACCTTATCAAACGGAGGTGGAGTTTCATGTAGTGAACATTCCCGCTTCTTTCAACCTACTGCTAGGTAGACCTTGGCTTCATCGACCAGACATCATGGCTGTTCCTTCTACACTCCATCAGAAAATTAGACTGGAACTTGAGACCGGAATGCTCACCATTCACGGCGACTCTGGGATTCGTGCTCCCGTTGAAGACAATGCCCCACTCATGGAAATACAGCATGGGGAGGAGGACATTGCTTTAGGCGGCTTTTCGCTTGACACCTCTAATTCTATTTTCACAGTCAAGATCGACAACGACTTTGTCATTAGCAATGTCGCCATAAAAATAATGAAGAAAGTGTCTTACATACCAGGTTTGGGATTGGGAAAGAATCTTCAAGGGCCTGCACAGTTTGAAGAACAAGGAACTTTAACCCGCGTAACTGGCTTGGGATATCACCCTTCCGGAGATAAGAAAGAGAAAAAGGGCGATAGATTGGAGGACTATTTTGTCAAGGAGGAGGCAAAGCAGATTTACCAAGGGCAGCCGGAACCATTCTGGGATAAGGAAACCAACACCTTTCTACCAGGGTTTGAGATATTTGCTAATGATGTCTGGCCGGAGAGTGATGAAGAATCGAAAGTAGTGATCAAGCAAAAAAAGATAGCCGATTGGGTTGAGGTCTTTGCTATGGGTAGTCTAGCAACCTTATTTGAGGAAAACGAACCAATGGGTATAGCTGTCGAAGCGGAGGTACAGATGATGGGGCAGGAGGCCCCCGAAGACCCGACTTCGCTCATCATGGATGCCGCTGGAGATTACAAAAATTGGACTTTCATACCAAGCGCAACCTGTCATGAGTCTGAGTCTGAATCTAAGTCCCAAGAGTCTTCTGAGTCTTCTGAGTCTGTTGAGTCTGAGTTGGTGCCTCTCTGTCCATCTCCTCAAAGTCTGTACTTTGAATTCGAGTCTACCTGTGTGTATGATGCCTCTAAGGCCTCTACTAATGATGAAATAAATGAATCTGGTTCTGCTTACTTCCCTGACTTTGAAATAAATTGTGTCGACCCTGACGATGAAGAGGTCGATTTCGATGGGGAAATCCCTAAAGAAATTCGGTCCCTAATCGAAAGGGAAGACGAAAGGCATACTCAGCTTGTAAAAGAAGAAGTTGTTTCTATAAATTTGAGAGATGAAGGGAATCCCCGGATAACTCAGATCGGTTCCGCGCTATCAGAAGAAGAGCGCTAAGCTCTTGTAAATTTGCTAAAAGAATTCGAAGACGTTTTTTCATGGTCACATGCTGATATGCCCGGAATCGATCCTAAAATTGTGGAACATCGGATTCCCCTTTATCCTGATGCAAAATCAGTAAAACAGAAACTAAGACGCATGAGGCCCGACTGGGTGCTTAAAATAAAGGAGGAGGTGACCAAACAAATTAATGCCGGATTCCTGATGGTAACTAAATACCCCCAGTGGGTCGCAAACATTGTTCCTGTTCCAAAAAAGGATGGCAAAATTAGGGTCTGTTTCAATTTCAGGGACTTAAACAAAGCTAGTCCCAAAGATGACTTCCCTTTGCCACACATTGATGTGCTAGTTGACAACACCGCGGGGCATGCCTTACTTTCTTTCATGGATGGTTTTTCGGGATATAACCAGGTTCTCATGGCCCCAGAAGACCGAGAGAAAACCACGTTCGTCACCGAATGGGGAACTTATTGCTATCGGGTCATGCCTTTCGGGTTGAAGAACGCCAGCTCCACCTATCAGCGAGCTGCTACAACTTTATTGCACGATATGATTCATAGGGAGGTAGAGGTTTATGCTGATGACATGATCGTTAAGGCGAAGGAGCGAGAAGGCCACCTACCCGCGCTCAGAAAGTTCTTCGAAAGAATAAGGAGATACAGGATGCGCCTTAATCTGGCCAAATGCACGTTCGGGGTCACTACAGGGAAAATGCTTGGGTTCATGATTACCACTCGTGGCATCGAGGTTGATCCATCAAAGATTAAGGCCATTTTGGAAATGGAATCACCGCGGTCAGAAAAAGATGTAAGGAGTTTTCTAGGCAAAGTACAGTTCATCAGCAGATTCATTGCAAAATTGACTTCAACATGTGAACCCATATTTCACCTGCTCAAGAAAGGAATACCATTTGTATGGGACCACAGATGTCAGCAAGTTTTTGAGGCCATCAAAGCCTATCTACAGAAGCCGCCAGTCTTGATGCCACCTGTACCAGGAAAACCTTTGATCCTATACGTGTCAGTCACTCCGTCTTCAATGGGGTGTGTGTTGGCGCAGGAAGGAGATGATGGGGTTGAAAGGGCTGTTTACTACCTTAGCAAAAAGATGGTCGGATCCGAAGAACGCTATACTCCACTAGAAAAGACAAGTTGGGCACTCGTTTGGGCTTCCAGAAAGCTAAGACATTACATGTTGGCCTACTCGGTAAGGCTGATATCTCGAATGGATCCCCTGAAGTACTTGTTTAAGAAGCCAGCACTCACAAGAAGGATGGCACGATGGCTATTGATGTTGGCAGAATTCGAATTAAAATATGTCACCAGAAAGTCAGTAAAGGGGAGAGCTGTCGCTGAGTTCTTGGCCGACTACCCAGTCAAGGGAGGGGAAGATGTCGAATTTAAGTTCCCTGATGAAGACATAATGGCTATTGCCGAAGATGTTTGGCGGTTGTATTTTGATGGAGCGACTGATCAGAAAGGGTTTGGGATCGGTGTACTGTTAATTTCACCTGATGGGTCGCACATCCCACTTGCATTCAAGCTTAACTTTAAGGTCACCAACAATCAGGCCGAGTACGAAGCTTGTATTGTAGGCATGGAAGCAGCCATTGAGATTGGTATAGAAAAATTGGAAGTTGTGGGGGACTCAAACCTGGTTGTCTCTCAAGCGAATGGTGATTGGAAGGTCAAAGAAGAGAAGTTAGTCATACCATCAAGATCTCGAAGATCTCATTCCCCATTTCAGCAAAGTAACTTTCACTCATGTCCCAAGACTCAGAAATCAATTCGCCGATGCCTTGGCAACATTGGCTTCCATGGTTTAAATCCCTGTCGGTGTAAAGCTAAGACCAATTGTGATCGAGCAAAGAGATACACCAGTATACCAGCATGTCATGATCGTCGACGAGCCCGACGATGATCACCCTTGGTATTATGATATCTAGAGATTCGTGGAAATGGGGGAGTATCCTGCTGAGGCTAGTAAAAAAGACAGAATCGCTCTTCAGAGGATGGCAACTCAATACATCATCTGTGGAGGAAGTCTATACCGAAGGTCTCACTATGGCACGCACAAGCTATGTATTCATGGTGCGGAAGCGAAAAGGGTAATGGAGGAAATCCACGAAGGTGTATGCGATCCTCACATGAATGGCATGATGCTTGCCAAAAAGATTTTGAGACAATGCTATTTTTGGTCCACCATGGAGACAGAATGTGTGGAGTACGTACGACGGTGTCATAAGTGCCAGATCCACGCCAACCTCACGCATGTTCCACAGAATGAGCTGCGGCAAATGACCTCGCCATGGCCTTTCTCGACATGGGGTATTGATGTCATCGGAAGGATTGTACCGGCAGCCTCCAACGTCCATAAGTTCATCCTAGTGGCTGTTGATTACTTCACGAAGTGGGTGGAAGCCGCCTCGTATGCAACTCTGACTGCACTTCAAGTCGCGCACTTTATCAAGCAAAACATCATCTATCAATATGGGGTCCCTCAAGCATTCATGTCCGATAACGGGGTCCATTTCAAGGGTCGAGCCAGAGAAGTCTTGGACGAGTTCCAGATCCAAGTACACAAGTTAACAACCTACCGACCGCAGACTAATGGGGCTGTGGAAGCAACCAACAAAACAATCAAAGCCATCCTGGAAAAGACCATTCAATCCACAAGAGATTGGCACGAACAGCTGCCATTGGCATTATGGGGATATCGCACAACCGTACGTGCACCGACTGGGGCAACTCCATACTCTTTGGTTTACGGTATGGAAGTTGTACTTCCCATTGAGTTAGAGGTTCCATCCCTTCGGACTATGATCGAATGTAATGTCCAAGAGGTAGACTGGCTAAGCAACCGATTCGAAGAACTTATGTTGTTCAATGAGTGCCGTTTGAGAGCACTTTACCATATTCAAGGATATCAAAGGAGAATTGCGCGCGCGTTCAACAAAAAGGTAAAAGTCTAGGGATTTGGCAGAAGGCGATATGGTTTTGAAAGAAATCCGAGCACCAGTCTATGATCCACGGGGAAAGTTCCGACCAAAGTGGTCCGGACCTTACATCATCAAGACCATCCTATCCGGAGGAGCTACGCAACTCATTGACTTGGACGAAAACGAATTCTCAACCTTGGTCAACCTAGATCAACTCAAGTGCTACTACCCCTGAGAGAAGCTCGTTGGACTGAAAACCGCAAGGGCGGGTAGTTCCAGGCAAAAGTTAGAGCAAAAGCCTGCTAAGATGAAAACCCGCAAGGGCATCTTAGGCAAAAGTTAAGGCGTACGATAAATGAGCTTGCTAGGCCGAAAACCCTAAAGGGCGGTACTAGGCAAAAGTTAGAGCGCAAAAGGAGAGTGTTAAAACCAGAGCGAACCCTATCCTTGAACTACGTTATGACCTGATTCCTTCACCAAAAGGATACGTAGGCAGTCTCACTCTGAGACTCGGTCACAATCAATCAAAACAAAAATTCAGGTTGACAGAATCCAGAGAGGCGGAATCAAAGAGGGGGAGACCCTCTGTAGCTCACTTTATTAAAATAACTGCTTCTAGTACATAAGGCCGAGCATGATTTTCGAAAATAAAAGTGCAATACAATAAAAGCGGGTCCATGATTTATTCAAAGGTCTGGGTAGTAGGATCGAGTCAGTTTCCTTGAGCCCCAGCTCTTACAGCAATGTCTCTCCTGAGCCACTTCCTATAACTCCCACGCACTGCCACAGATGGGTAAGGGTGAGCATCAGTCACCTCGCGAGTCCTCCAGAATCGTTGGTAGTTGCAAAGAACCGAATGACGGAAGAAAGGCAGAACAACATCCACCAGGACCTCTGCGGGAGCCTCCTGTCTCAAATCAAGCTGACGCTGAATCCGATAGGGGATGTAAAAGGTAAAAGCCTCCAAGCTAGCAAGAACAACCCATTGAGGACCCATATAGTGCATAGTCATAGGCGGAAGGTCTAGCCATGAGCATCTCTAGGAAATAGTCTCAGCCTGTTGACGTTTGAAGAAGTTGACCCACTCGGAAGCTCGCCTGTCTACGAATTCAAAGCACCGAGAAGACAATAACCTAGCCTCATACACCAAGTTGCCGGGAGGGAGAGTCAGCACATTCACCTTATCGCAAAGCCAAATCTGCCAAAAAGAGAGAAAACAAGTGAGAAACCATAGAAAGCCAAGCCAAACGTTGAGGAAAAATGAGAATGAGAGAAAAGCTCGAAAGAGGAGAGCTGAGTGAGAAACCAACCTGTAAGAGGAGAGGACTACCTCCAAAAGTCTCGGTCTCTCCAGAGCGAACCTTGTCTAAACCTATCAATGTCTCAGCCAATACCATCGGGATCACATCTTTTCGAGCTTCAATCTGCACAGTAATGCTAACCAATGCTGAGCTAACATGACCGGTGGAAGGAACCAAGAAGTAGGCAGCAAGTAAGCACATGCAAAGAGCGGTCATGCGTCGAGTTTGGTAGGTTATGTCCGCTAGAGCCCCAAGAGGAGAGAACATCTCAATGAGGCGCATCACGTTGAGGTGACCGTTGCTAACCAAGTAACGAGCAATACCGTCATTCAACCCAAGGGAGGCGGCAAGAACCTTGGAAATGTTCTCGCGCACGGGGGGGACAATGACCTCTCCAGAGCCAAAGCCGCCAAGATAGGCGTGAAACTCTTCTATCGTGGGGCAAAGTTCTTGCTCGCCAAAGCGGAATACGTGCACCTTTGGAATAGAGGCCGTGAGCCCGAAAGTTGAGCCAATCGACACCTTCCATAGAAACCAACCATGGGCGGAGAGAACCGGTGAGAGAAAGAGCCATTGAGAGGAAGGGAAGGCTTAAGAGGGATGTGGTTAGTTTGAGGTCCAAGGCCTGAATTTATAGGAAGGATAGAGGAGACAACTTCAACTTTCAAAGAGCCTTGGGTGTCCAAAAGTGCAAGTTTTCTATGAGTCTTGTGTGGGAAAAGGCTTAGTCATACCTCAAAAACTTGGTACAGACATGCATTGGTTCGGAAATGCCATTGAAGGAGTCAAACTTAAACCATCGTGCAATCTATCTTGGGAAGCAGCAAATCACAGACTGACAGGAAAATAATACCGCACGGCGTATTGATGCAACGCGCGGTATACCGAATCCGAGGAAACATCACAGCATAACATGGAAATGCCGCGGGATTAAATGGAATCCCGCACGGCATTTTGAAGCCCCGCACGGCGTAGTAAGTCTGTATTTCTGCAGATTTTGACAGCAGGGGTTTAGAATCAATTCAAGGTACTTTCAGGCATCACCAACCCCCAGAACACACCTCAATGGGTATTTGGGACTTCGGGGAAGTTCCGCTTCGAGTCAACTCTTAAAATTCGAGGTCGTGGCACAAAAAGTTGATAAAATCCATTTCTTAAGCCGTGTCAAGGTATCGAAATCCGTTTCGAACTATTTCAAGTCGTTTTGTTGAGTTACACAGGTCATAATGGTTAAAAGTGACTTAGTCCAAGTTTTGGTTCGAGTCCCAAGTCAAACTTTGAGAATGCCACCCTTCAATGTCAATATTTTCTTACTTCTTTGAGTATTAGGTTCAATTCCCGGGATACATGTCAAGCTTTAAAGGTCACCATTGTCATACGCAGTCATGTTCAACCCAGTGGCAAGGGTATTCATGTAAATTTCTGTATATGGTGTTAATTTTCAAAAAGTTTGTCCGAATTACCTTTCTTTCGATTTCCATTCCTTTGTCAATACATTTTCTCTTTCTAAGATCATCACCTGACGAGCATTTCATGATAGGTTCAGTGACTTATGGCGGATTGTGTATTATGGTCAGTGCTTTATGTTACTCAATGTTCTTTATATCACAGCAATAAAGGAAATTGAAGGACACAAAACTTTGAAATCACAGTTTTTCCATATCATCTCAAAAACATCCATGAGTCGAAGTACAAAAACTAAAGAAGGCGTGCAAGCCCGATGCTCAAAAGTCCTATCTACCGAGGGTAAACAGGCACCCTCCCAAAAAGAAGCACGCAGGCTCCACTAAAAGGCAAAAGCAAAAACAAACAAAAGAAGGAGCTCAACTCTCATCCTCATCCTCGTCCTCATCCTCCTCGTCATCCTCCTCGGAGACCTCCTCCGCCTGGGAGCTGGCCACCTCCTGAGTACCCGTCGCCCTGGGCACAGTGCTCCCTGAGGTGTCCCCCAGGTCAACGTCTGTGGGCTCCTCAGTCTCGTCGGAGACGTCGATAGGCTCACCCTCAATCCCCTCAGAGAGACTTGGCCTCTTCGACGGAGGCTCCTCCCGAGAGCCAGCAGAAGAAGCCTGTTGCGCTTGCATGCGCACAGACTTCCTGTGCAGCCCACGTGAAGCCCCTCCTCCAGCCTGCAATAACATGACATTCATCATTTGCATCATAATCGTGATATAGGCAATAAGAAGTAAAGTAAATAGTCAGAGTTTGAAAGTTTTTACCATCGTCCCGCAAGCACGAAGGAGCACCTCTGGAGCATGGCTCATGGCGTACTGCCTCACCAGCTGCTCAAGGCCCATCATGGCCTTCGCCATCTCCTTCACGTACTCCGGAGTCGCATGCACAATGGGAAAACCGATTAGAATATAAAGTGATAATAGCAAGTGCACGTAATGACGAAAAAGGACATATCATACCTGAGTAAGAATCTCCGGAGCTGTAGCTGTGGGACGTGGCACCACCACTACACCTAAAGCCCCCTGGGGAGTCACCACGTCTACCGTCCAGGAGAACGTGGGCAAGTTGGCCCTGCTCGCACCCGCGCCACCACCGCCGCCTTCACTTCCTCTTCCTCCTCCTCTTCCTCTTTCTCTCCCTCCTCTTCTTCCTCTTCCACCTCTACCACCCACACCAACTGACGCCAGCAGCATCGCCTCCCAAGTAGCTTATATCCCGAAGCTCGGCATCAAGTACCAAGCCTGGTACTCGGAGTAGTCAGCGCCTGCCTGGAAAAGCAGCTCCAGCTTGAGGTCTGGCTGCACAAACCGCTCGACCTCCTCCCTAGTGTACAAGCTCGTCCGCTGCACGAGGGGAGGGAGTGGCCCAGGGACTCGAAAAACGTCCAGCCTCAACGACTGATGTGACACCCGACCACCCAGGTACCACTGCCAGCCGTAAGGGGACTCAAGAAGCAACCTCCCCCTCGTCACCTCCCTGCTCCAGACCATGTAAGGGAGCTCGAAGCGATCCCATACACGCCAATGAACCTGAAATCAAGGATATGCAACATCAGCATGAAGTTCAAATAAAAACGGACTTTATGATCGAAAACTAGTAGCATGTAAAGGGTAGTCATACCCTGTCAGGACGCAGCTCGTCCAGGTAGAGGCGGTAGGCGTTCAATTCGCCCTTCCCCTTCTTCACCCCCCGGAACTCCTTAGACCAACGCAGAGCCCGAGGGAGTATCGTGTCACTGGGGCAGGAGGTCTTAGGAGGGTACATATCGAGCACCTCGTACGTCCACAGCTGCAGAATTAAACATAAAGGATTAGCACAGGATATGTAATAAACAAATAGAAAGACAAATAAGCGTGAGAGAAGTTTGAAATGTACCTCCTAGACTCTCCAGTAACCGCCAAGGCTCTTCCCCGCTCCTCGGGAGAGAGACCCCATGAAGGCGTAGCACGCCCCCAAAGCCGCGCCGCCCCAATCAAAACGGGCAATCTTCTCTATGTTCCTCAGTGCCGGCAGCAGTGAAAGATGTACTCGGTTGCGCCTGTTAGGAAACAGGGACGCACTGAGCACATACAACAAGAAGCACCTCGTCAACTGCTCCAACAGTACCTGTAAACACCTCCCAAATGGGGCATCGCCATACAGATTGATCACGTTTGTTTGCTCGATTGGTTGCTTGCTTCGTAAACCAAAATCATGGACATTCCCATGGCTAGGAACATCGCCACATGATAACGGTTATCATCAAAATAGAGTCGCCACCCAGTTTATTAAAACTGGGAAAATGGATAGAGATTCTGGATACGGGAGCCAAAAGTACAATAAGGGGAAGGTGTTAGGCACCCCTCTTTGCCCAGTCATGAGACTGGCCCATAATCATTCAACATAAGACGTGTAGATGCTTTGTTTAATTCCAACACATAGTCTGTTTATTTATTCCTTTAAACAGTAAGCAAAGTGAGCCAGTGCGATAAGTAAGCATGCATTCAGAAAGCAGAGAAAGCAAACAAAGCTGTCCCAGGAAATCGATTACTCGGCCGGTGAATGGATGTCACGGCCGACAGATGGATTCTCCTAGGCTTCTGTATTTCTGTCTAAAAGGCTGTATGGCTCTGAATTGGGTCCTCTAAGTGGCTCAAAGTTCTTACCGAAAGTCCTAAGGTACTCAAGGAAGCAATCAGCAATCACTGTATCCATTTCATCATCGGGATTGTCCCAAGGTGGGACTTGAAATAATCGTTAGGCCAAATTGGGGTGTCTATAGATGCCCCTCTTTGACTGAACTCAGACGGATCGCGAGACATGTTTGAGTAAGAGTCAAAGCTGTAAAAAGTAACTCAATTTGGTCCAATCACTATTCCAAGGGGTTTTCAAAAAAGGTTTTGTTATGGTCGGGCCGGGAGGCTGCCTACGTATTCCACAAGGGAAATTCAGACCAACAGTAGTTTGGGCGATAAAAGTTTTGTTATGGTCGGGCCCGGAGGCTGCCTACGTATTCCGCAAGGGAAATTCAGACCAATCGAAGTTCAGGCAATAAAACAAAAATAAAAAGTTTGGAGGGTTAGAGACAGAAGACGTACCTTAGGGCTTGAAAAGCCGTAGTGTGACGTACCTAGACTGAGCTAGGATTTTGGCGGAAGATAGTTGAAGGTGTAGGTGGAGAAAAACAGATGGTACCTAGAACAGCGCTGAATCTCCTTATGTCACGTGCTGTTCGGCCGGAACCCTAATATCTTTGCCTGAACCCTAACCTGTAAAACAGACAAGGGGTGAGCGCACCTTCGCCTCTCGTGGCAAAGGCCCTCCGATGCTTAAGTTAGTATCTCGTACTGTCTCAAAACCCTAAAAATCAATAGGAAGTGTGGAATGAATGCAACCTATTGCGTACCTTTTCCCTCTAGGTTTACCTCGTATTTATAGATATGAGCATGCTTGCTTTCCAAGCATCCTTCTCATCCCAGGCCTCCTGACTCGTACAGGAAACCTAGCTCTTCTGGGAATCTTTTACCCAATCAACTGAGATCCCTTCCTCATAGGGTCTCTTCTCACCATAGAACTCATCCCTTAGTAGGACTGTCTCTTGACTCGTCTTTACCATATATCGGGCCCGTCCTACAAGACACCCCTATTGCCTTATCTCTTAAGACAACGTCTCATCAAGTAGCTCCATCTGTTCGGCATATGCCCCTACCGAACAGACTACTCAAGTAAATGACTTCTCATGCCACCGGCCCATCTAGGCCGAACAGAATGTATCAACTGATGACTTCTCATGTCACCGGCTTATCCCAGCCGAACAGATCGTCTAATCCGGTGCCTCCTCATAGCACTGGACCTTACCGTCGCCGTTCATCTTATATGGGGTCCCATATCACTTTCCTCATTACACGGATCTAGAACACCACGTGTTTGGCAACTATTTGCACCTGTTCGGTAACACCTCCCTACAATTGCTCCCCAGCTTTCGCTCATTATCACTGTCCGAAGATGATGAGTAAAGCTTAAAAGTGAACTCAGAGCCGAACAGACCAGATCCCGTGCAGATATAGTCATTGGGCTTCCATTGATGTCTTTTGGCGGTTTAGTCATAATTTTCTCGAAATAATGACTCCACGTGGCGTGTTTCGTACACCTCGCATTAAACTCGAACTGATGTTTTGGCCAAACGCCGTTTTGCACGTTAGCCATCCACCTCTTGCGGCCGTTACTTTTCTTATAACGCCGTGGGGGGGGGGGGAGGACGGTTCGTCTCCGTCTCTTTCACTTAATCCCCAAAAGGAGGGATATTTTTGGTTTTTACACCATAAAAAGGTTTCGGTTTTGTTTTCTCTCTCTAAAACCAGGTGATAACCTCCGCTCCTCATCCGCCATCGCTGCCGTCTGCAAAACTCGATTGCACCCCAGAAAAGTCCCAGAATCACCTTCGTAAGGCTTTTACCCCTTCTCTATTTCACATTTCAATTTGAGATTTCGTTCTCAAATTTACTTTAGAGAACCAGGGTTTCTTTCGAACCTTTTCTCCAGATTTTCTTCATACTGTTCATAGTTTCGTTCAGTTCATCTATCATCCATGGCGGATGAGGCTGATAGTGGCCCTAAGCCAGGAAAATTTAGAAAACTTTGCGAAACACCCGCTGCCATGGCGGCATTCAGGGCGGACTATAAAGTTCCTGCTAATGTTGGGCTTGAACTCGCCCCTCTAGGTGCAATCAGGGAAGATGGGAGATGGGATAGGCAGTGTATTCCCATCGTGGCCATCGTTGAGGGTGGCGTTCGCTTCCCCCTAGACCTCTTACTTCGTCGGGTTCTTAGTTGGTACAAACTCTCTCCTATGCAAGTATCCATAAATTTTTTCAGGCTAGTGATGGGTATCATGGCCCTGAATAGAATCTTAGGCACCCAAGTAGGGTTATGGGAAATCCAATGGTGGTACAGCATCGTGCTGAACCCAGAATACAATACTTACTATTTCAAAGTAAGGAAAGCGGAAAAGCGCCTCGTGCTTAACTTGCCAGACTCTGCTCGTGATCACGAAATGGACTTCCTGTACGTCACTGGCGCCTACGAGCCATTTGGGGAAGATGGCCAAGTGGTGGGCTTCCATTGCCCCCACAAATGGGGCCACCCACATATGCTCCTAATTCACTTTATTATAACTTACTGCTTCCATCCTTACCTCTTTATGTGATTTGATTTGTGTTTGAATTTCTATTCTACAGCGACAAACGCCAACAAACGCCCCGGACGAGAGCCTAGCTACGTCCAAACAGCAGAAATAAACAGGATACTGCAATACACTGGTGAGCCAGGGACCCGAACAGCTGGGAGAGGCAGGGACGCAAGCGTGCTTTTGGGCTACGACCCTGCCTATAGGGGCTTTATAGATAGAAGGTTAGCCCACCCAAGCATCAGTGCTGCCTCTACTTCGACTGTTCCCCAGCCTAGAAGCTCAAGATCTAGAACTGGAGTAACTATAGCCGGTCAACCAGGAGAGGTTCCAATCGCTGAAGGTATTCCCTTACCTCGACTGATACTCAGGAGATCATCTCGTAAACGGGCTGCTTCTCCACAACAGCCCGAACAGCCATACAGCAATCAATCTCCCTCTCCAAGATACTCTCGATCGCCTCAAGATTCAGGTATCATGTCTCTCCAACCTCTCAATCTTAGCACCCTCCTAACCATTCCTGCACGGGGACGGGGCTCTACTGGCCGGGTGTCGTCCACCGGTCAAGCTCCTCCTGCACCTCGCCGAAGCAGGGGGGGCTTAACGAGATCTTCTTCCCCCCGGGAACAAGATGGTTCCATTGGGGGCTCTGATGCCCACCGGGACAAACGCCCCAGGCATGGCGAAGACGGGGCCTCACATGTCGAAGCTGCTGCCGGGACCGTAGATACCCCGTCGCCGATCATCCAGGTTATATACGAGGCTTGGACACCCCAACTCAAAAGGAGTGACCGGCCCGTGAATATAGGGGACAGTGTCAGCTCATCAGAGACCGCACTGGCCATAGCCCAGGCACTGTTGCTGCCCGCGGATATGCAGAAAGAAGCCGCTTCTTCAACTGACCAGCTAGTGGCCACTGTGGTTGCAAGTGGGGTTAAGGTAAAGTATTACTTTCACGATATTTTAGTATATATCGACCATGTGTACTAATTACCCTTTATTTTAATCCATTCCAGTTTATCCAGAAGATGGTGGCACTAGGCCAGAAATTGCAGGAGATTGAGCCTGATCGAAATAGGCTCCTAAGAGACAATACCAGGCAACTCCAGACCATAACAAGACTGGAGAGGGAGAGGGACAAAGCCAGGCTCGAAGTTGAAGGAATGAAGGCAAAAATGGAGGCAGCAGAAGAGAATCTCAGACAAGCTCTGGCAGAAATCGATGCTACCAAGAAGGCTGCCTATGATGATGGGCATCAGAAGGGTTTTGATGCTGCAACGGCCAGCTATGTAGAACAGATGCCGGGCATTCAGGATCACATATGGGCTGCTAGATGGGAGGCATGTTTGGTAAAAATTGGTGCTGCTGATGATTGTACCCTCTGGGTTGACAACGATTTGCCTAGCAAACATGTCTAGCCATCTCATGGCTCTGTGGAACCTGCTCTTGATGATATAGAAGAGCAGATCGATGATTTTGCTGATGTGGACGAGGAGATGGAGATGGAGACTCAGGCTGCCCAGCTTGGATCGCAAGAAGCCCGCGATGAGCAGCCAACTACAGACGGAGCAGCTACTGAGACCGTCATCCTAGAAGAACAACCAACTGGAGACAGCAATGCTACTGTTGTTCCAAGCAATACCCCCCCTGAGGTCCAGAACTTGGACTAATTTGGTAAGTCTTAGCCCATTTCTTTCGACCATCCATAAACATTTTGCTGGTCCTGCGTGACCGTAAACTTCAGCCCTACGAGGCATCAGTATATTTTGGACATACTTTTAACACAGGCATTTGGCCCTTCGTGGCAGTACATTGGTTTGCTCGGCCCTTTCGTGGCTTTTTTTGATATTGCACTTAGCCCCTCGTGGCCAGAGGTTTCAGGTTATTTTGACTAAGTTCTGTACATACTTTAGCTGTTGATGCATATGCTTAGTGAGCTTTCTATCTTTCACGTACTAAGCTTTACTCATATTTGGACAAGTATGCATTTTCTTGTATGCTCCCCAAGTTCTACGTGTTTGGAGATACTCACAAGTGTATACGTACTTGGCTGTTTGCTTCTAAGTCTTTCATACTTAGTCAATCGTGTAAGCAAGGAACTTAAGTAATTCGTACCTGATTAGGTTCCAACATGTTGCTGCCAAGTGTTTTTAGACTTGGAAAAGAGGCAAGGTATGCTGATAGTTTTTGAGTTTTATCATACTCAAGAGGAATCCATGTATCTAAATATCATGTTTAGACAAATTTTCGTTATGTCTTATTTCCCTAAGTGTTTCATACTTTGGGATTGATTTTAAGTTTCTCATACTTAAAGGGATCATTGAGTTTCTCATACTTAAAAAGATCGTTAAGTGTCTCATACTTAAAAAGATCGTTAAGTGTCTCGTACTTAAAAAGATCTTTAAGTTAATAGGTATTTCGTATAGGTATTTCGTACCTATTCTAAGTTTTTCGTACTTTTAATATGCAAATTTCATACGTTCTAAGGCGTTCATGCCAATTACCTGCTCCCCAATACGAAGGAGGGACAGTTTGGCCTTTGTTCGGATTCACAAATCAAAAAAAACATCCATATATCGGAGGTAACAAAAAAAACAAGTATGTTGTAAAAACATAATTTTTATTCATAAACTCAAGGGGTCGTTAGGCGTACTCCTTGCAACTAAAAAACAAAGGATTTATCTTCGTAATCCTAAGCAATCATAATCCTAAAACAGATTTAAACAAAGGAATTTTCTTCGTAATCCCCACACAATAACAAAATCCTAAAACAGAATTTTTAAAAAACAAATCAAGTCCTTTAAACAAAGAACTTTATTAAATTGTGGACGTTCCAAGGCCTTGGCATTGGGTTCCCGTCCAGGTCTGCCAACCTATAAGCTCCGATGCCCACAATTTCAGTCACTCGATATGGACCTTCCCAATTAGCTCCAAACTTTCCCTCATTAGCCACTTTGGTGTTGCCAAGTACTTTTCGAAGCACAAGGTCTCCAATGCCAAATTCTCGAGGGTGGACATGTTTATTGTATCCTCTCATTAGCTGTTCCTGGTATGAGGCCAAGTGGACCAGGGCCCTTTCTCTCCTCTCTTCGGCCAGATCAAGCTCAATTTCTAAAGCCCTGTCATTCCCCCCACTTTCAACCAATGTAGTCCTATTGGTTGGAAGTCCAACTTCCAGGGGTATGACTGCCTCTGTACCATACGCTAATGAATAAGGGGTCTCTCCCATAGACCTTCTAGGTGTTGTTCGGTGTGCCCATAACACCAAAGGCAGTTCATCAGACCACTTGCCTTTTGCTTTGTCTAGCCTCTTCTTGATCCCATCAAGAATGGTTTTGTTGGAAGCTTCTGCTTGTCCGTTGCTCTGAGGGTAAGCAGGGGTCGAGTAATAGTTCCTTATCCCATACTGGGAACAGAATGCCTTGAACTTTTTCTGGAACTGTGCCCCATTATCTGTGATCAAAGAGTAAGGGACTCCAAATCGAGTGATAATACTCTTCCATACAAACCTTTCTATCATAGGTTCAGTGATTTTGGCCAAGGGTTCTGCCTCGATCCACTTGGTGAAGTAATCAGTGGCCACTAACAGGAACTTTCGATTTCCTGTTGCTTTATGGAGCGGACCAACGATGTCCATTCCCCACTGGGCAAACGGCCAGGGGCTAGTTAAAGGCACCAGGTCTTCGGCTGGTGTCTTTATCATAGGTGAGAACTTTTGGCATTTCTCACAAATCTTAACATAGACCTTGGCATCTTCTTGCATGTGCGGCCACCAATAACCTTGGGTGATTGCTCGGTGGGCAATGGATCTGCCCCCAGCATGGCTTCCACATGTTCCTTCGTGGATTTCATGGAGGAATTTTTGCACCATCTCAGGGTGCACACAAAGCAAATATGGCCCAGTGAAAGACTTCTTATATAACTTTCCATCAGGGGATAGCCAAAACCTTGCAGACTTGGTTTTGATTTTGTGTGCCTCCTTTTTATCCGTAGGGAGAGTTTCATCTCGTAAAAACTCTACGATTGGATCCATCCAACTTGGTCCTTGGTTCACGTCCAGGACCAAGTCCATACTTCTTCCGATGCTCGGCTCGGCCAAGTAGTCGACTGCTACCTTTCGCTTGAATTCAATTGGGACAGCTGCAGCCAACCAAGCCAAGGAATCCGCAAGAGAATTCTGTCAAGAGCTTATCTGTTCTATACACACCCTTTCGAAGGTATTAAGTAGACTTTTGGCTGCCTCCACGTAGGCTGCCATCTTCTCATTTCGAGCTTCATACTCGCCGGACAGTTGATTTACCACCAATTGTGAATCACAATAGACTCTGATCCTTTTAACTTTCAGAGTTTTTGCACTGTTCAAGCCTACCAGGAGAGCCTCATACTCTGCTACATTATTCGATGCACTGAATCCTAGCTGAATAGATTGCTCGAACATAACCCCTCCAGGAGGGAACAAAACAATTCCAATGCCTGAACCAATGTTACAGGCAGATTCATCAACAAATAATTTTCATTCCAAAGGGTCCTGTTCGGCAGGTGCCTTACCCTTTCTTCTTGATGTTTCAACCTTCTGCTCCTGTCTCGTAGGAGGCTGAGGTGCTACGGTTGGTGAGAATTCTGCCACGAAATCAGCTAACACTTGGCCTTTGATTGCAGTGCGTGGCTGGAAGTCAATATCATATTGACTTAACTCAACAGACCAAGTCGAGATCCGTCCAGAGAAGTCTGCCTTTCGTAGTAGTGATCTTAATGGAAACTCAGTATAAACCACGACTCTGTGGCTTTGAAAATAATGAGGCAACTTCCTCGTTGCCGTCCTTAGTGCAAGGACCAATTTTTCGAGAGGCAAATACCTCGTTTCTGCGTCCAGAAGTGTTTTACTCACATAATACACCGGGATCTTCTCGGATCCTTTGTCCCTTAACAGAACTGCACTCACAGCATGTTCAGAAACTGCTAGATACAAAATCAAAGTCTCACCTGGGTCTGGAGTTGATAAGAGGAGGGCTTGAGCCAAATATTTTTTCAAGTCCTGGAATGCCCGCTCACATTCTGCTCCCCATTCGAACCCTTCTCTTTTCTTTAGCAACTGGAAGAAAGGCCTACATTTATCACTTGAACGGCTAATGAACCTGTTTAGGGCTGCAGCCATCCCGGTCAGTCTCTGGACTTCTTTCGTAGTCTTAGGACTTTGGAGCTTCTGTAAGGCTGTTATCTGATCAGGATTCGCCTCGATTCCTCTCAAAGTCACCAGGTGGCCCAGGAATTTTCCAGAGCCAACTCCAAATGCACATTTCGAGGCGTTGAGTTTTAACCTATACTTCCTCAAGATTCCAAAGGCCTCTTTTAAGTCCAGAATGTGCCCCTGCCTGGTTCTGCTCTTGACTACCATATCGTCTATGTATACCTCCATAGTCTGGCCAAGAAGTTTCCTAAACATGATCGTGGCCAGCCTTTGGTAAGTTGCTCCTGCATTCCTCAGCCCGAAAGGCATAACGCTGTAGCAGTACAACCCTCGTGGTGTAATGAAAGAAGTCTTCTCCTGATCAGGTCCAAACATGGCAATCTGATGGTATCCTCGATATGCTTCGAGGAAACTCATTCGTTCATACCCAGCAGTGGCGTCAACCAACTGATCAATCCTTGGGAGAGGGAAGCTATCCTTAGGACAAGCTTTATTCAAGTCTGTGAAGTCTACACAGACACGCCATTTCCCATTTTTCTTCTTCACGGCCACAGTGTTG
Source organism: Rhododendron griersonianum (assembly GCA_018127125.1). Classification (NCBI taxonomy): domain Eukaryota; kingdom Viridiplantae; phylum Streptophyta; class Magnoliopsida; order Ericales; family Ericaceae; genus Rhododendron; species Rhododendron griersonianum. Next base: position 23,978,735 of record CM030796.1, on the reverse strand, counting down.
GACAGCCACTCTGGGTAATAGACCTCTCGTATTGCTTTAGCCTCTAGCAAACGATCCACCTCTTCAATAACAGCGTCAACATGCTGTACTGCTGCCCTTCTTTTCTTCTGAATAACGGGCTTATGCTGCGGGTCGACATTTAGGTGGTGACAGATCACATCTGCATCCACTCCAGGCATCTCCTCTAGTACCCATGCAAACACATCGACATATTCTTTCAAGAAACCTATCAATTCGGACTCTTCCTCATCCGGTAGTGACTCCCCAATCAGAAAATACCTCTCGGGATCAGTTTCGTTGATCTGTATTTTCATTAGGCCTTCCACTACTTTGTCCGCTGGATTTCTTCCAACATCCTCAACAGTTGGTTGATCTGCCTCTACTATATGAACTTGATGGGCCTTTGGAAATTTCTTGATGATGGAAATCAAGCACTGTTGTGCCGATTTTTGGTTCCCTTTTATCTTCTCGATCCCGTCAGATCCTGGGAATTTCACCATCTGGTGATAGGTAGAAGAAACAGCCCTCATCTTATGTAACCAAGTTCTTCCTATAATTGCATTATAGGAGGATGGGACGTCAACGACCAAGAAGTCTGTCCTTAGGACCACTGTTCCTGCCCGAACAGGCAGAGTTACCTTCCCGAGGGGCCACACGGCACTTGCACCAAATCCAACCAAAGGCGTAATAGATTGTTCCAAATCTGTCTGCTTCAATCCCAGCTTTTTGAATGCATCGTAATACAACACCTCTGTGCAGCTCCCTGAATCTACCAGGATTCTCTCAATGTCATATTCCCCAATTCGTAGGGTTATGACTAATGCATCGTTGTGAGGCACCTGAACCTCTCCCAGATCCTCATCTGTAAAGACTATAACATCGTTGGGTATGTCATTATCTCGTCCTCTTTTGTTCCCCACTCGCATAACATACTGGTCATGCTTGACCTGCCTCTGCATCAGTCTTACCTCATTCCTCGTATAAGGTGTGGCCAATCCATGTATCATATGGATTATGCCCCTAGGATTCTGTTCGTAATCCAGCTCCATCGTTTTTCCTTTATCTTTGGGATCCTCCTGAATGAATTCCTTAAGATAACCTCGAGAGACCAAATCGTCGAGATGTCTTTTGTACATCTCACAATCCTCTGTCCTATGACCCCAATCCTTGTGGTAACTGCAGTGCTGATTTGTAGCACGTTTTGCTTCTTTATCTCCACCTAGACTTGGGGGCCATTTGAAGAAAGGCTGATTCTTTATTCGATAAAGAATCCTGTAGATCGGCTCTTTCCAAACCGTGGTTATTGAAAAGAACGACTTAGGATCAGGTGCCTGCTTTTCCTTGTAAGGCTCTTTCTTAGCCTGCCCATATTCTTTCCGATAAGTCTTGGGCTCTGGCTTATCTGCCCTCTTTGCTGGAGTCTTTGGTTGTTCGGGAACAACTCTGCCTTCCTCCCGGAGTATGTCATCCTCCATTCTCGCGTGTTGTTCGATTCGCTCCATTAGCCTTGCCAATGATGCCACAGGATGCCTATTCAATGACCGGCGTAACTCGCCCCGAACAGGCAGGCCAGTTTTGAAAGTAGCAATGGCATACTCCTCACTGCAACTGTCTATCTCATTAAAGGTCTCCCAGTATTTCTTTGGGTAGTCTCTGATTGGCTCGTTATCCTCCTGCTTCATCATTGAGAGACTTTCGAACGTCTTGGGAGCCTTTCTGCTTGTTAAGAACTGAGCAGTGAACTCTTCTGCTAACTGCGCCCATCCTCGTATGGAACGTGGTTCCAACTTATGGAACCACGATAAAGCCACCTTTCCCAAGCTTGAAGGGAACATCTTGCACATGATGGCATCATCTCCATCATGCATAAACATAGCCTGTTGGTAATGTTGTACGTGAGCAACGGGATCTGCATTTGTCTCGTAAAGTACGAACGACCCATGCTTCACTCTGCTCGGCAGACGTGCGTCCTGTAGCCTTTTTGAAAAGGTGACGCTGCTATATTACTTAGGGCCCGCCTTGTTGCCTCTCTTGCGGTCATAGACCCATCTTCTCGCTTTTTGGATTCGTGGGTCACTACCCTGTTCCAATCACTATCAGGTCTCTCATACCTGTCCCTGTGGTGTTTTCTTACGCCTTCCTCGGGTGAGGAACTTCGGCTCCTACTTCCCCTGTAGCGTGGGGGATTTCTTTGCTTGCTTGGACTCCTGCTTCTACTATTTCGTGAAGAAACTCTCTTTTTGGGAGGAGTGGGACTTCTGGACTTGCTCCTCCTTCTTCGTGGAGGGGCCTTTATGTATTGCACCATGGCCAGTCCATCTCCCCTGGACCTCCTTTCTGCTAACCCGGAGTCCTCAGGATGTTCACGGATCCGCTCTAACTCTCGGATCTCGTGTTCCCTTTTCCGTATTAGTCGAGCATATTCCTCGACTTCCTGCCTCTTTTTATCGAGGATATCCTCGTTGCTGTGCACACTTTTCGAATGTGCAACTAATTCTCCCCTGTGATGGGATTTGCTCCTTCGCGTGGAGGTTGTAGCCGTTTTGCCCTCCCTGTTCTTGGAGTCGTCATGGATGGTAAGAGGATCCCTGCTCGTTGTCCTCTTATCATGCCCGCTAGTTGGCTTTCTCGGAGCACCTGGTGGGGACTTATCCCCTCCACCACCGGCCTGGTTTTTATCGGTAATCGGTGTGACTGGATCTACCTCCACCATGGTCGTATTTCAAAAGGGAACTCTTTCGTATTCCCACAGACGGCGCCAATTGTAGGTGGAGAAAAACAGATGGTACCTAGAACAGCGCTGAATCTCCTTATGTCACGTGCTGTTCGGCCGGAACCCTAATATCTTTGCCTGAACCCTAACCTGTAAAACAGACAAGGGGTGAGCGCACCTTCGCCTCTCGTGGCAAAGGCCCTCCAATGCTTAAGTTAGTATCTCGTACTGTCTCAAAACCCTAAAAATCAATAGGAAGTGTGGAATGAATGCAACCTATTGCGTACCTTTTCCCTCTAGGTTTACCTCGTATTTATAGATATGAGCATGCTTGCTTTCCAAGCATCCTTCTCGTCCCAGGCCTCCTGACTCGTACAGGAAACCTGGCTCTTCTGGGAATCTTTTACCCAATCAACTGAGATCCCTTCCTCATAGGGTCTCTTCTCACCATAGAACTCATCCCTTAGTAGGACTGTCTCTTGACTCGTCTTTACCATATATCGGGCCCGTCCTACAGGACACCCCTATTGCCTTATCTCTTAAGACAACGTCTCATCAAGTAGCTCCATCTGTTCGGCATATGCCCCTACCGAACAGACTACTCAAGTAAATGACTTCTCATGCCACCGGCCCATCTAGGCCGAACAGAATGTATCAACTGATGACTTCTCATGTCACCGGCTTATCCCAGTCGAACAGATCGTCTAATCCGGTGCCTCTTCATAGCACTGGACCTTACCGCCGCCGTTCATCTTATATGGGGTCCCATATCACTTTCCTCATTACACGGATCTAGAACACCACGTGTTCGGTAACTATTTGCACCTGTTCGGTAACACCTCCCTACAGAAGGAGCGCTGGGCTGCCCGGGGAGTTTTTGCGAAGAACTTCCTTAGTATTTTGGGGTAGATCAGTACACAGCATGTGCGTTTGCTTTTCTTGATCATCCTTACTTTGACTGAAAGGAGCTCGGTAGAGTAGCCTATCCTTGCGAATGAGCTGGAAGGAATTGATGTAGTAGGGTGGAATCCAGACCATCTGCTGGGATGAGTTGGACACCGGTTGTTTTTGAGATATGGGGGGCGCAGGGCCAGTGACTGGAGCACGGAGCTTTGCGTAATGAGGGAACCGAGGCACGGAGCCAGTTGTAGTCATGAGGCAAGAGCCTGGAGAGTGATGGAATCGAGGCGTGGAGCCTGTTGCAGTCTTGAGGCGAAGGCCTGAGGAGATTGGATAGGATCAAAGCGCGGAGCTGGTGTTGATCATAAGGTGAGAGCCTGTGGTGATTAGATCGAGGCGTGGAGCCTGCTGTGGTTATAAGGCAAGGGCTTGAGGTGAGCTTTAGAGCTTGATGTGATGTGATGAACCGAAGCGCGGAGCTCGTATAAGGCGAGGGCCTGAGGTGAAGGAACTGAGGCGTGGAGCCTGAAGTGATTGAGGCGTGGAGCCTTCATGCAGTCTTGAGGCGAGGGCCTGAGTTGTCGGAGCTTAGAGCTTGACGTGATATGAACCGAAGCGTAGAGCTGGTTGCATTCTGATGGTCTGTGCACGGAGCTTTCTCATCATAAGTGTTGGCATGGAGCCAAAGGATCGAGGCGCTGGACCGATCAATAAAATCGAGGCATGGAGCCGGTTGATTACAGGGTTGACCTGTTTCAAGAGAGATATGCAGAGTGTATATGTGTGATAATGGTTGTTAGATGTGAACAGATGTGATGATCCAGACTCGATGTGATAATGCAATATGTGCACGGGCCCGTGCGTGTGTGTTTGTTTTAAGCTTAGAGCTTCTATCAAGTTCCGGACTTGAGCATTCAGAGCGTAGAGCTCGAGCATTCGGACGGCAGAATCCGAGCATTCAAAGTACAGGCTTTGAGCGTCCAGTACGCAGTGGTTGGGCATCCAAGCGTAGAGCTTGAGCATTCAAGTGTATAACTTGAGCATCCAGTACATAGTGGTTGGGCATCCAAGCGTAGAGCTTGAGCATTCAAAAATGTTAGATTTTTGAGCATTCAGGCGTAGAGCCTGAGAGTAGATGTCTTGATTGTTGGGGCGGCTTAGAGCCTGTTGCTTGTTTACGGCTTCGAGCCAGTTGAGATGATGGGCTTTGAGCCGCTGAGTTGTGATAACAGGCGTAGAGCCTGTCGATAATGGGCTTGGAGCCGCTAGATTGATTGTTATGGCTTTGAGCCAGTTGAAACGGTGGGCTTGGAGCCGCTGAGTTGAGTGAATACAGGCGTAGAGTCTGTTGCTGTGATAGCGAGCATATAGCTGCTGAGATAGTAAACATAGGCTTCGAGCCTGTTGAGGTGATGGCTTGGAGCCATTTGAGATAATGGGCTTTGAGCCGTTGAGTTGTGATAACGGGCGTAGAGCCTGTTGAGAACTAATTGTTTACGGCTTCGAGCCAGTTGAAACGGTGGGCTTGGAGCCGCTGAGTTTGATAGATGAGGGCGTAGAGCCGCTGAGTTGTGTAGAGATGATGGGCACAGGGCCGCTGAATTGATACGGGCGTAGAGCTGCTATGATAAAGGGCTTAGAGCCGCTGGGTGATCAGTAGACGAAGGCTTCGAGCCTGTTGAGGTAATGGGCTTCGAGCCGCTGAGTTGATTGTTATGGCTTCGAGCCAATTGAGATGTTAGATACAGGCTTCGAGCCTGTTGAGGTAATGGGCTTCAAGCCACTGAGTGTGTATAGGCATAGAGCCGCTGAGTGAGTTGATATGGGCGTAGAGCCTGGGTGACTTGAGCGACTTGTGCACAAGGTTATTGAGCATGGAGCTGCTAAAGTTTTGAGCTCAGGGCTGCTTGTTTTGTTTCGGCCAGCAGTTTGTGGAGAGGGATCTTCGATGCTTGGGCATGCCCCCAAGGCTAGTTTTGATTATGTTGTGTTGGCTCGGGGGTGCCCCCAAGGCTGACTTGGTTTTGCTTTTGTTGGTCATGGTCCCAGAATTCCATAATGGCTTGAGTTAATGCACTGAGCAAAATCTGATATTGCTGAGGAAAATTGATTAGGAGGCCAGGAGATCGATCTCTCGGCCGAAGGATTGATATCTCGGCCAAGGAATCGAATACTCGGCTGTGAGAACGCCAAAAACCAGGAAATCGATTCAGTTAAATCGATCTCACGGCCCATTTAATCTTTTCTTCTCCTCCTCTCTCATTCTTCTCCGTTCCTCTCGCCCGACGACCTCCGCCGCACGCCGCCGTTCCCCTTCACCACCATCGGCCACCATTATTTCCGGTGACCATTACTGTCGCCGTTGTTGCAACCTTGGCTTTTCGAAACTGTTAGTCTTCCTCCTATCTTGGTTCAAACGTGATTCGGATGTGGCGGGTTCATCCTCGCATCCTTCTTGTAGGTGTGAGTACCGTCTTCCGGCGAGGAGGCGATTGAGGAGCCCGGCTTGTTCGACGCCACTACCTACATTCTTCCTTCGCGTAGGTTGGGTTTTGGCGGTTTCTTGCAGTACCGCCCCCCTGTTGGTGGCCCTGAGGCCGAGGTGGTTCGTCGAGAACCTGAGTTTCACCTGAGCGTTCTGAACGTGCCGGTGAGTTTCCTGAAAAGTAACAAGTTTTACTTTAGTTCGGAGTTTTGGAAATCCTTGTATTTTTTAAGAATAAAATTTTTTGCTTGCGGGATGAAAATCCCTTTTGGCTAGGAGCGTGAATGTGAAGAACCCATGTTTGGGTTGAATTTATTTTTGTTTAAGGAAACTAAAATAACTGTGCCCCCTGTCTAGGCAATGCATGCTTTTAGATGTTAATTTGACGCCCCTTAGCATTTCCTTTGTTTATGCAATCATGAGATTAACTCCCTTTTGTCTTTGGCAGAGAAATAGGAGGCTGGAAGCTCGCGGTGGAGGCAAGGAGGTGCACAGATGGTTCTTGAAGCTGCCAGAGCAGGTTCGGGAATTAGTACGTGCTGCAGGCTTTGAGACATTCACTATGGGCCTCGATCTTCCGAAGATGGATTGGTCATTGATGACCTCGCTAGTTGAGAGGTGGTGGGATACTACCAATACCTTCCACTTTCCTGCTGCTGGCGAGATGACTATCACTCCGGGTGACTTCTCTTTGCTGACTGGCCTGCGGGTAGGCGAAGTTGCTCTTCGAGTTGACCCCCGGCTTTGGGAGCGAGAGGGTGCTTTGAGGTGGTTTTTGGGCAAGGTGCCCCCTGTTCGTTCCCGGGGTCATATCGATCTTGCTTGGCTAAGCAAGACTTTTATGGTGGCTGACATTCTGACCCAGGTGAGTGCCGAGTAATTGACGCGGGCCTTCCTTCTTTGCCTCCTTGGGCAAACGTTGTTTGCCAACAAGGATGGTTCGGTACACACGCAGTTTTTGGCTCCTCTGCAGCACTTGGGAGCTATTCGGGAGTTTGACTGGGGCTCGTCTGCTTTGGCCACTTTGTATGGCAGTCTTGGAGCTTGCTCGCGGGACAAGAGTCCCATTCTTTGTGGTCACTTTCGAGGGCTTGAGGTATGCATCGTTCCTTTGTACTTCTGTTTTCACTTTGGCTTTTTGTAGTTCTGAACTTGCTTTGGTTAACCTGCTTTTCAGCTCTGGGCTTTTGAGCACCTTCTCCAGTTTCCCCCTGAGACTAGGCATGGTGATGCGAACTGCATACCTCGTTACGAGCGATGGTTGGTGGGGCAACGGAGGCCACGGTCACCAGTTCTGAGCCTTCCCGAGTGGCGGCGAGTTTTGGACCGACTGACGGTCGATCAGGTACCTTTTTCTTTGTACCTCTTATCTTTTAGACTTCCATATTCTTGTGTTGGGGCTGATTTGTCCTTGCTTTGTAGGTACGGTTTGACCCTTGGGGTGGTGTACCAGAGGATGCCCCTCTTGCATGTTGTAGTGTCCTGGACCGGACCCGTAGCTTGATCGAGGGTCCATTTTGCCGAGCCTGGTACTTAGGCGATCGAGTGACTAGTCAGTGACGATCACGTGTTGAGGCTCTTCAGCTTGTTCCTCCCTCTCCCCCAGTATCTATGAGGTCCACTTCTTTGATGTCGAAGGAAGATCTGAAGAACGCTCGGATCAGAGATTGGGTGGGTTTACTCCTCCAGGCAAGTGACTATACGGAGTACTGCCGTCTTTTCTTGACCCCCTCTGTTGCGGCTCCTCCCGTTGCTCCTGTTTGGCCACGGGCTCCTTCGTTTGTCTCCTTCCACTCGGATGATGGGGAGGAGGAGTGCCTGACGCTGACTCCTTGCACGACCCAGCTTTACACTTTGCCAGCTGGGGCTTCGCAGGTATCTTTAGCTTTCCATGTTAGCTTTCATCACTTCGCATTGTATCTCTTGCTTTAGATGTTTGTAACGTTTGACTGCTCTACAGGTACCTGCCGAGATAGTGCAGGAATGGCTTCATGCCTATCAGAGTACAGAGGTTTTGGTTCGGAGACAGCGCCGTAGGATCCTTGAGGTATGACTTTCTTCATGAGCTTTATCTGCTCTGTATTATCCCTTGAGTCTGAATATTTGTATCCCTATTTGGCTGCAGCTTGAGGCTGAGGGAGTACCGGCTGCTGGTGGGGGGAATATGAGGGCCAGTGAGCAGCCTTCGCCTTCTTCTCAGAGATCGCCTAGCTTTTAGGGCTTTTTCTTTTTCCTGTTCATAGTTAGTAGAAGATAGGCAGAAACTATATTTGTATAGTGAAAGCAACCACAACAATGGTTTTATAAACAAGTTTTTGTCTATGAAATGAGAAATGCTTTTTATGCCCCTAGATGTCTTGAGTTTGCATGCGATAGTCAGAACATGGCTTTTTGAACAAGTTTTTGCTGATAGACATTAATTTGTGTGAAAACACTTGGCCGAAGAATCGATCACTCGGCCGAAGGATCATTGTTGCGGCCGAGGTATTGATTTTTCGGCCGTTACGTCTATTTGCCCAAGGGAGCTAGGTTTTGCTTTAGCCAAGTGGCATCCTGTTTCACATTCCTTCCTATGCTTAGTCTTTGATTTTCTGTCTCTTGCTTTTGCCATGCTCCACAGCCTGGTTGCCAAACTTAAGAGTTTTTGAGGTGTCATACTCATTGTGTTGATGACTTTTGGGTTAGAGGGGATGAACTATAATTCTTGTGTCTATTGTTTGCTGTCAATTTTTTGAGAAAAGCATACTCATCTTTTGTGAGCTCAATACGCAGGGTTAGCTATGCCTATCATTGAGTACAAACCTGTTGATGTTTTCCTCTCTCCAAATGTTTGGGCCGCATCTCGATGCGAGATTGCCTACGTATCCCAATCAGGGAATCAGGCCTTTTACGTAGTTCCAAACTCACCACCTTTGGGGGTTGGGTTTTCACTCTTGGTTTTTCTTTTTTCTCATGCTCTAAGTTTTGCCTAGATTACCTGACAGAGGTTGAGTCCCTAGCGAGCTTTCCTTCAAATGCCTTAACTTTTGCGTAGGCTGCGTTTTTCGCTTTTTCCTTGTCCTAGCAGGCTCTGCTCTTACTTTTGCTTGGGTGTATAGATTGCCCAATGAGCATTTTTCTCTCAAGAGGGTTTTAGTGTTTTGGAGAAGAATCTGATGGAGATGTTTTTACAAATCTCCTTGTTGCGTTTGTACTTTCACAATGGGCAAACTAACCTTAAATGTTCTCACGGAGATAGTGTCTTTCCTCTAAGTTCCGACAAAAAACCTAGTTTCTTAAGCAATTAGAGTTCATCCTTTCTTTCCCCTTTGTCGGGGAAACAAAGATTTTGATCCCTTCGAATTTTTTCCTTGTTTTGGCAATGAGAGTATAACGCATGGCAATTGCAATTTAGGAATTTAGATTGATAAGCATAATCTGGAAGATGAAAAAGAAATTCTCTTAGCAGAAATAAAATGCCCAAACAGGGGCCCAAAACTCGTTCTAATTTGTTTTAAAGCAAAAACAATGTTGTTTTTTTTGTTTTTGTTTGCCATGTTGTGACTTCTCAGCTACTGCAGCATGTCGGGGTCATTTCCCTTGTCTTTTGCAACTTTGTACTCTTTCCCACCCTCTTCCTTGCCAAACAGAGCCTTTGAATTGGGTTCATCTTTGAAGTTCGTACGATGGCTACTTCCTTGAGTCATGAGCAATCCCCAGATGGATGTGTCAGTTTGAATCTCCCTTTCCTCATTGATTGTGTGGTTATCAGCTATTTCCTCCTGATTGAATAATGATGCTAAGGAGGTTTCATCGAGCGGATCATTGTACTCCTCTTCCATTTCATCAAAGTCGTTTTCCCCTATTTTATAGGGTTCTGTGCATATGAAGTCCAGATTTTCTCTTTCCTCTATCCATTGACTATAGTCACACTCGTCGTAAGGGTTGATCCATGGTTGCATTTGAAACTCCTATACCTTTTCTATGAGATTGATTGTCTCCCAAACAATGGGCGGTGTTGGAATTTTGGGACGGTTGATGCGTACCACTATTTGGGCAGGCTCGAAGCGAGCGTGCCTTCTCATCATGATGACCCTTTCTTTTTCCTTCTTTTTATTCTCAAACCAGATACGAAGCCATTCGTCATCTTCTACAAATGGAATGTCTGGATCCTCCAAATTGTGTTTTGCCTAGGAGTGCTCTTTCCATTTCCTTAGTTCTTCCTCCTCTGCCTGATCTTTGCTACTTATGTCGGGCATGTCAACGTCGATTACTTCTGATTGATCAGAGTTATCATCCTCCTCCTCCTCCATCATGAAACACTCGTCCTCCTCGGGGAAGGTTAAGGTAGGTTTGGTTTGGTTGTCTTGGATAATGTATTGGCTGGGATTGTATGTGGGGTTGTGAGATAGATTTATGAGATTGATATTTCGAGGTGGCGGTTCAGCATTGTGAGTAGGGAGTGGGTTGGCTTGCCCATCAGGTTTTGGTGGTTTTATGGTTCGACTATCAATAAGGTGTTGAATGTCGTGACAAAGACGCATACAATTGTCTGTTTCATGCCCAGGGTGTTGGTGGTAGGCGCATTGTTTGTTTGGATCATGGTTTGGACCGTAGGGCGGCGGAGGAAGCGGTTTGTTTAAAGGTTTGAGATGCCCTTGACGGCTAAGGATGGTCAAGGCTTAGGATAAGGTCATGTAAAGAGGATCAAAGTTGCGGCGGGGTCGATTTGAGCTTCGGGATGGGCTAGTTTGGAAAGGGTCTTGAGACAAGGATGTGCCAAGGGCATTCACGGAGGCGTGAGATGTACGGCTAGAGAAGATTTTCTTAGGTGGAGGAGTGGCCTCTTCTTTCCCAATGAGTCCTAACTTGATTCCATCTTCGATTTGCAACCCAGTGGCATGCAAGCGCTTGAAATCAGTGATAGCTTGTGTGTAAATATGCCTGAGATATTTGGGTTGCAAATTTTTGACAACTATCCTCACTTGGTCTTCCTCGGAGGGGCGGTTCTTCATCTTGATAGCCTTTTCCCTCCATCTTGCCACAAAGGTAGCAAAGTCCTCATTGGAATCTTGTTTGGTCATTTCCAAGTCTCGAGTTGTAAGTTCAATTTGGACGTTGTACGCATATTGCTTGACGAAAGCATTGGCGATTTCTGGCCAAGTTTGATAATGTACAAATTCCAAAGTGAGGAACCAGTCGAGAGCACTTCCGGTGAGAGTTCGCTGGAACAACTGGGCGATGAGCTCGTCGTTTAAGCCCATCGGCTTCAGGGTGTTGATAACATGGCGAACATGACTGGTAGGGTTGCCAGTTCCATTGAACTTCTCAATGTTGGGCATCTTGAAATTCTCAGGCAGCTTGGATTCTGGGAAGAGGCAAAGTCCCTCGAAATCCAGAATTTGGTCCCCTTGTGAACGAGCCAAGGCTTGTTTTTGACTTGCTTGGTCAACTCAGGACTTTCTGCCAACACTACTTTATGGGGGTTCTCATCTTCCATTGATTTTTCCTCATCCTCAGCATCTCTAGCTGCCTTTTCTGCTAGTAGTGCAGTGATTTGAGCTTGGAGGTCGGCAATAGTGGCATCGTTATCTGCCATGAAGGTAGAAGGGTTGCTTGACGAGGCTTGAGATTTAGTAAGTGACAGGGTCCGTTGAGGGGATGACCGGGAAGTTTCTGAAAGCGGTTGGAATTGTTGTGGTGAGGGTGTTTTATCAGATGAAGACGATAGACGGGAGGGTTGCAGAGACCTTTGTTTAGCGTAGCTTCGGGTGTTATAAGAGTACAAAGTTGGCTGTGGTTGCTTCTTTGATTTACCTATTGTGCCTGCTTGAAAAGTAGAATACCTGGAAGCCAGTATTCAGCCTGTGTAGGGGTAGGATTTGGGTTGAGAATCCCAACCCTTCTGCACAGGAAGAGTTAATTACAACAACAAATGGTACAAGGTGTGAGGAAGAACTTTTGCAAGTAAAATGCAAGTGGATTCCTAACCTGTAGGCTCCTGTCTTAGTTTGATAAGTTCTATAGCTTTCTAGAACATGCAAGGTTTTGGTAGTCTCAGGGTGCTCCGTTGTCAAAGGGCACCAATCCTCTCACTAGCCCATCATAGGCGGTGATTGGGTGATTTCCTTTTTGATATACCACTAGGTACGAGTGACTGTGGAGTTTGCTGGAACCCCCAACATAGCCCGTGTCATGCCGGGATATCAGGTGAACTCAACGGGTTGCCCGCTTGATGCATATGATAAATGAATTAGACAAGGCATGTATTAGTCTTATGTTGAACTTTTTTGTTATGGCTCTCATAGTCCCCAGCAGAGTCGCCAAAAACTGTAGACACCTCCCAAACGGGGCATCGCCATACAGATTGATCACGTTTGTTTGCTCGATTGGTTGCTTGCTTCGTAAACCAAAATCATGGACATTCCCATGGCTAGGAACATCGCCACATGATAACGGTTATCATCAAAACAGAGTCGCCACCCAGTTTATTAAAACTGGGAAAATGGATAGAGATTCTGGATACGGGAGCCAAAAGTACAATAAGGGGAAGGTGTTAGGCACCCCTCTTTGCCCAGTCGTGAGACTGGCTCATAATCATTCAACATAAGATGTGTAGATGCTTTGTTTAATTCCAACACATAGTTTGTTTATTTATTCCTTTAAACAGTAAGCAAAGTGAGCCAATGCGATAAGTAAGCATGCATTCAGAAAGCAGAGAAAGCAAACAAAGCTGTCCCAGGAAATCGATTACTCAGCCGGTGAATGGATGTCACGGCCGACAGATGAATTCTCCTAGGCTTCTGTATTTCTATCTGAAAGGCTGTATGGCTCTGAATTGGGTCCTCTAAGTGGCTCAAAGTTCTTACCGAAAGTCCTAAGGTTCTCAAGGAAGCAATCAGCAATCACTGTATCCATTTCATCATCGTGATTGTCCCAAGGTGGGACTTGAAATAATCGTTAGGCCAAATTGGGGTGTCTACAGTACCCTGTCCGTCGGAACCTCCTCCGTCCAAAACCCTAACAGCTGGGCATACTGGGCATCCTCCTTCTCCGCCCTCAGCACGTACCCCAGCATCTCATGCTAGAACGCCGCACTCCTCCCTGTAGTGGCGTCGTAAGGGATAGGGTCACCTCCGACCCTCAGACCAGTGATCGCCGAAAAGTCCAACGGCGTCACTGTCATCTCGCCGAAGGAGAAGTGGAACGAGTTTGTCGTGTCCCACCACCTCTTGGCAAGTGCCCTCACCACCTGGCGGTCGTTACTCGCCCGAGTCAACACGCTCACAAACGCCCCAAAGCCAGACTGCCTCACCATCTCCCTCGCAGCCTCGGGGAGCCTCTCCCAGAACTTCGGCACATCAGCCTCATCCCCATAGCACGAGATCATGATCCTCTGTTGCAGAAAATTAGCAATATTCAGTAAACAAGCGCAGTATACAAGACATGTATAATATTCAAAGCAATGAATTGAGAGCATCATATGATTGAATTGAAATGCAATGATTTAAAGTATACCTCGTCTCGGCGTGCGAAAGGTGCTGCTGTGGATCCCTTAGAACTAGGGACTCGTCGTACGTAGGCCTCTCCGGCCTGTAAGCGTCCAAAAGAGTAGGCACCACTACGTGCCGGAAAGGAACGTAGGACGCCTCGACGTAAGTCCCCCCGACCTCGTAGAGCCTCTATCGCCTCCTCCACAACGCTCCTCCGAGAAACTACCTCACCCCTAGCCTCCTCCTCTACTCCCTGTGGCCCTCCAGTGGCCCCCGCCTCGAGCTCGGCCTGAAGCTCCCTCTCCCGAACCTCAAGTAAGGCCGCTGCCAGCCCAGGCACTCCCCGTAAAGTCTCAACCAGGTCGTCGAGGGACACCGTCTCCAAGTAGTCGCCCAGTCCTACAGGCCGTGAAGACCCAGCACCCTCACCACTACCAACAAACATAGCCGGTGTCTCCCGCTCCTCTACCAGCTCTTCCTCGATAATGGGGGCCTTCCCCAAGTCGGCCTGAGGCTCTCTCACAGGAGAGGCCTCCGTCTCCACCTTCGCTCCAACCAACCCATCGCTGCCGCTAGCCTCCGTGGCCCTCTCCTCTAAACCAACTACACCCTTCGCTCAGCTCGTGACCTCGTCCTCACCCCTAGACTCCACTGCACCCGAACTCCCTGTACCCTGGCCATAGCCGGCCACTACCTCACTGTCACCACCGCCGCCGCCCGCTATGGTGACCGAGGCCATGGCCCCTTCGGCCATGGCTGCCTGTACCGAGACCCCTATGGTCTCCGGTACACCCCCGATCGGTGTATCCCCATCCGGAGTGATCGGAGGAGGTGTGTACTCAACCCTCAGCGGATGATCACCCCCGAGCATATCTGTATCATCCATGATCGAGAGAGAAACGAGAGAGAGAGAACAGAGAGAGGGGCGAGAGAGCAGAGAGAGAGACGAGAGAGGGAGAGAGAGAGAGAGTTGATCGTGAGAGAGAGAGAGACGTTGGGAGAGCAGAGAGCGCGAAGGAATTTCGAACGGTGTGAGGCGTATCGTATACGCCTCACCCGTATATACCCCCCCTGAACCGGTTCGTCTGGAATTAAAACTGGACCGAGTTCGAAGTCTGAAGTGCCACACGGCATATTGGTCTGACCGCACGGCATAATATATTGAATGCATGAAATTCTTCGAGTTGCCACAACGCACGGCATTTCACGTGCCACGCGCGGCATACTGGGTTATCTCGACAGTTTGGATTCTAAGGGCAATTCCTGACGACGACGTTTGTGTTCGAGTTTGTTCGCATACGGAAAAGCAGGAAGCAGACAACAGACGTGAGGAGAAAAGAGGGCATTTTCATTCCATAAAACCCGAGGTAACCCCCGGAATTTCCATTACAATAGTTCAAAAAAAAAAAAGTACCGAAAGAAAAACAGAAAATCCTACTGCCCCTGATGAAGCGGTTTTTGGTCACCTCCGGAGGAGGGGTTCCTCAACCGCCCACCTAGTCCTCCAGCGGATGAAACGGTCTCCGGCGTGCTCGATTAACGACCTGCAAAACAGACACGATAAACTATGGGAACCGGCGTGGCTGTCGCCATCACCCCTCCGATGCCTAAGTCAGTCGAGATATGGAGATATTGGACTGAGTATAAGTTTCGTATCGTTTGTATTGCGTTGCGTACCTTTGTGATATGGAGGTGTGATCTTTATATAGGCATCTTGGGAGGAATCCCTTAGGATTGGGACTCTTAAGTCTCATCCGCTCATGGCGGGTATAGATAGGTGTTTGGAGTGTCCTCCTCACCTTAGGACTCCCCTGATTCTTATCAGGTTTGAGGAGTCCATTCACCTTTGGACTCTTGTACTAGCTTATCAGGTTAAGAGCCCTTACGGTGCTGGGACCTCTTGGGCTTATCCGCACATGACGGAAATAGGATGGAGTGTCCTCCTTATCTAGGACTTCTTTGGTCCTTATTAGGTTTGGGGAGTCCATTCACCTTTGGACTTTTGTACCAGCTTATCAGGTTAAGAGTCCTTATGGTGCTGGGACCTCTTGGGCTTATCCGCACATGACGGAAATAGGATGGAGTGTCCTCCTTACCTAGGACTTCTTTGGTCCTTATCAGGTTTGGGGAGTCCATTCACCTTTGGACTCTTGTACCAGCTTATCAGGTTAAGAGTCCTTACGGTGCTGGGACCTCTTGGGCTTATCCGCATATGACGGAAATAGGATGGAGTGTCCCCCTTACCTAGGACTTCTTTGGTCCTTATCAGGTTTGAAGAGTCCCTTCACCTTTGGACTCTTATACCAGCTTATCAGGTTAAGAGTCCTTACAGTGCTGGGACCTCTTGGGCTTATCCGCACATGACGGAAAGAGGTTGGATTGTCCTCCATACCTAGGACTTCTTTGGTCCTTATCAAGTTTAGGAGTTCTCCTCTCCTTTGGACTCTTTGATTCCTATCTAGATCAAGAGTCCTTGTGACATATAGAGGTTTATCCCTTGGGATCTCTGGTCCTTATCCTTTACTGGTGGATTAGACCTTGGTCATTTCAGGAGTCTTTTAGACTGTATGAATTCCCTCCGTAGAGTATTTTATAAGTCTCTGGATGCAGGTTTGCCATCTCTGCCGAGCTCACCTCGTGAGCTGAGCTCGGTATTCTTCAATGAGCTGTGCTCGTGAGTTGGCCTCTGTCCTTGGACTGGTTTAATAGAGGCTAGCTCTTATAGGCTAGATTCCACATTCTTGGGACTCTAGCTTGAGCCCTTTCGGCTATGCTCGTGAGCTCTTTGGTCTGGGCTGACTTTGGGATGACCTTTGCCCTTGGGCTGGTCATTGAGCTTAGCTCTTCAAGCTAAGCTCTGCGTCACTTAGGTCTCCAACATGGCCCTTCGTGTTGTGCTGGGCTTCCTGGCCTGGGCCGACCTTAGGAGGTTATTTCCTACTTATCAGGTACTCCCCTGTTTCCGAGTAAGAACATAAGTGAAGATTAGGAAACACTATTTGCTTTGGAATCGACGACTATGCCTGCCTGTCCTGTGTATCATCTGTGACGTTCATCAGGTTGCAGTGTACATAGCCATTGCTTGGTTCAGGGGAATTTTGTGGACCCTTAGTCCTATGTTAGTTCCCTTAGGAATACCTTGGAATAGCATTGATGTGAGGGTACTAATATATTTCAGCTACTCCCCAATCCTTTGAGCGTGGGGTTGTTGAAGAACAACCTAGCGCTTGTGAATTTGTGTCCTTTTAGGACTGATCTTACATTGACATTTTGCCTTAGCAGTTTGTTTCAAAACTCGTCTCATTCTTCTATTGAGGTGCTCTAAAGTGACCTCATTGAGGTAGGTGGAGAAGTACTCCAGATCCTTGGATCTATCGGGCTCACGATTGAGCTTGAATTTCTGCAACATGTAGGTCTTAGCTAGCTTGTAGCTTTCAACCTTAACGTTTTGCTTTCTCTTGAACTTTATTAGTTCAGCGTTCTTCGAGTTTGGTCGGAGTAGGCTGGTTGGCCTCTTCCCTTGAATCTATGGTTCTGAGCTTATTGAGCTCTGGCCAAGTGGGACTATAGGCCACTTTTTGAATATTATAGTCTGGGGCTTTTTGAGCTCAGACTCTTCAAGGCTCATTTGATAAGTCATGGAGCGAGTGGCTCTCGGACCACTTTTTGAATTTTTTATAGTCTGGAGCTGCTTGAGCTCTGACTCTTCAAGCACCTTTTGATAAGCCCTGGGGCGAGTGGCTCACAGGCCACTTTTTAAGTTTTATAGTCTGGAGCTCTTTGAGCTCTGACTCTTCAAGACTCATTTGATAAGCCTTGGAACGAGCGATCAATGCTTGCCTTAGCATTCAGCGCTTTAGCATGAGACTTGGAATAGTACTTCATGCTTTTCGCATGAGGTTTGCCCACGCCTTAGCATGAGACTTGAAACAACACCTCATGCCTTAGCATGAGACTTGAAATAGCACCTCATGCCTTTAGCATGAGGTTTGCTCGTGCCTTAGCATGTGGTTTGCTCATTCCTTAGCATGAGACTTGGAATAGCACCTTGGTAAGTAGGATAAAATCTGGTATGGCCAGCTTAGCCATAGGTACGGACCTGGGGAGTAAGTATCAGCTTTGCCCAAGCTCCCCAGGAGAGCAACACCTACAGCAAGGAAAGAGGGCACCAGCTACGCCTAAAAGGTAGAGCTGGAGCTAGGTCTGAGGACCAGCTATGACACGAAGCTGGTCAAGACCCACCGAGTATATCACGCGATTAACCCAAATCCTACGGGATAAGGGTGAAGAACCAGTAAGATAAGCACATTATGCTTATCCTAATCACCAATAAACATTGGATAAGGATTCCATGCTAAAGCAGGGTGCTCGTGGAGTTCCAGCTAAGGCAGGACTCCACTCACCCCACCAAAGCGATCCAGATATCCCCGGAATGCAGTCCTACTAGGACTCAACCTCCCATCAAATGCCTATAAAAGTGACGGTAGAACTCCAATAAAGGTACGCTCCACTCACAACCGAGAATCTCAATTCTCCTACCACATAGCAAGTTCAATACTGACTTAGGCATCGGAGGGTGGTTGGCAAGCCACCACACCGGTGACTTTTACTTCAGCTTTGTTTTGCAGGATCAGGTCTGTACCGGATTCAAAACTGCTTCATCACACCTCATGCCTTTAGCATGAGGTTTGCTCATGCCTTTAGCATGAGGTTTGCTCACGCCTTAGCATGAGACTTAAAATAGTACCTCATGCCTTTAGCATGAGGTTTGCTCACCCCTCATGCCTTTAGCATGAGATTTTCTCACGCCTTAGCATGAGACGTAGGATAGCACTTTATGCCTTTAGCATGAAGTTTGCTCAAGCCTTAGCATGAGGTTTAGAATAACACCTCATGCCTTTAGCATGTTAGAATAGCAAGCGGTTTTCTGGGCTTATCCGTACATGACGGGATTGATGAGCTTTGGAGTGTCCTCCCTAGCTCAGGACTCCTTGATTCTTATCTAGATCAAGAGTCCTTGTGACATATAGAGGTTTATCCCTTGGGATTTCTGGTCCTTATCCTTTACTGGTGGATAAGATCTTGGTTGTTTCAGGAGTCCTTTGGACTGTGTGAATTTCCCTCCATAGATTACTTTTTTGTGATTGTTTTCAGGTGGTTGATTGACCACTTCTCTTACTCCCTCAGCTCTAAGACCGAGCTGGATGTAACATTCCTGAGCTTAGCTCTTTGGCTAAGCTGGACATGAGCTGTGCTCATAGGTTGACCTTTGCCCCTGGGCTGGTCCACTGAGTTTAGCTCTTTGAGCTAAGCTCAGCATTATTGGGCCCTTCATGTTTTTCCATGGGAATACCATTAGGTTGGTCGTTGCTTTTGTGCTAGGCCAAGCTGGGGTATCCTACCTGGTAGGTTGGATTTGATAGATTTTAACCCTTGGGTTGAACTTAGCTCTTGCCAGAGCTGTGAGGTTTTCTAAGTTGGTTCCAATCTGTCCCCTCGTAGGGTCAACTTTTCTGGGAAGGAGATCCTCTGGTCAGAGGTTTCTTAATTGGACCAAGGTATTGTGATACTTGGCCATTATCTTTCCCCTTGCTTTAGGACTCTTGGTCCTTTTAGGATAATGTCCATGATTAGCATCTGGGTTATCGCGCTGATCCCGTAGAATCTTATAAGCATGTCCATAGGATGTCTCTTGGGGGTGACTTGTTAAGTCTTCTTAGACATGTATGCCAAGCTGGCTCTCTTATGATCGAGCTAGTTCAATGTGTTGAGCTGCACCGTGGTGCTCGCTATGCTTGTCCCTTGGGCAAGTAGCCCCATCATAACCATTGGCCGTGACTTTGGGCAACCCTATCTTTTAGGATTTTTAGTTGAACTTCTTCGTCATTCGCTATTGTGTTGGCCGAGCTAATCCCTTGAGACAGGCTGGCCTTAATTCTTATCCCTTAGGATTGTTGACAAGCTAGATTCTGTTGCCCAATTGGGGTACTCGTCTTGAGGTACTCTCTTGGGTTATCCCTTAAGATATTTCATGTTTGTCACATCCCGTAGGAGGTGTTTCAGTCACCTTAGACGATCAAGATCCTTTGTTGGAGTAACTTGGTAGTCCACATAGCTGGGTTGATGATGGCGCCATGCTAATCCTCGAAGATGATTAGATGATGTTGCCTTTCATGCTCAGCTCTTTGAACGAGCCTGAGCTCTTATCTGTGTACTTCCTTAGAAATTTTCATGTGAGTTACTCATTGACTGCTATTGTCGTGACAATTTTGCACTTGCACTTGCTTTATGGAGAACATCACATGCTTTATCAACTATGTTCTTCTGAGTAGACCTTGGTTGCTCAATGTTGAACTTTTTGCTTAGTCTAATTTTGGGGTTTTGAGCTGTGACCAAGCAGGATTGCTGGTCATGCTTAAGTTTCCAACACTTATGTTGCTTTTGACTTCTGGTTGAGGTGCGCGGGCCGTGCCCAAATTTGCACAGGATTTAATTTCCTTGGGATTGGGCTTTACCCATTGGTTGTCCAAGCTCCGTAAGCTTTTTATAGCTACTTCGAAAGCTCTAGCTTTGGCTGAGAAGACTTGTATGTCCATCTACTTCCTTACTCCCCCAAGTGTTAAGTTGTTGAGAAAATAGCTTGGCACTTGTAGATTGTGTAATTGTTTCATGTGGGCCGTTGGCCCTATGACTGGTTGCCCCTTGGGACATGATGGATTGACAATCTGATCAGCCTTGTCAATGTTGGAAGAGCAGAGTCAATAGCCCAAGCAGTCTTGCTGGTTGGATCCTATTATTTCTATAGGAGTTAGCCAATCTTGTTGGCATGGGTAGACACTTTGAACCGCAGAGGTAATGTAGGTGGCAAGCTTTGCTCTTCCAAAAAGATGTCCATTGGACACTTGAGTTTTGCAAAGTGCAAATTGATCCGTAATCGGATTAATTTTGATGGAGCACTTTTGTTTGCTAATGCTAAGTGTGCATGAGCCTGGGCGTCGCATTTGATCCTCGGTTCCTTGGCATGGTGGATCTCTTCTCTCGTTCCCTTCGAGATTGATGTTTTATTTGAGTAATCGACCTTTGAACGGTAGGCGTTCAGGGCGTTCTCAATATTAAGGTATTTATGAGCTCTGAGCATGAGCTCAGCTATGGTTTGAGGGGGCTTCTGAGTAAGGAATTGACCGGAGCTCAGCCTAGTAATGTAGGTTGCTATGGAGACATCGTCGTCCATGTTATCCATCTGGTGGTGTAGTCATGCAACGATTTCCACTTATCCTACTTTAAGGTAAAGAGGTGGATGGCTGGCTGACTTTTGCAGATTTTGCCAATTCTTGCCCTTGTCATAGCTGCGCCAAGCACTTGAGCTTAGTCTTTTTGACAGGGTTGTATATCTTTACTGTACCAAGTTTTGGAGCTAGAAATTCTGTTATGAGCTTCTTTCATTTCATAGCTGTGCTACGTCTTTGAGCTTGGAAATTTTCCAGAGTTTCTTTCATTGCATAGCCTTAGCTACGTCGTTTGAGCTTGGAAATTTTTCCAGAGCTTCTTTTATTGCATAGCCTTAGCTACGTCGTTTGAGTCTTGGAAATTTTTCCAGAGCTGCTTTTATTGCATAGCCTTAGCTACGTCGTTTGAGCTTGGAAATTTTTCCGGAGCTTACTTCATTGCATAGCCTTAGCTACGTCGTTTGAGCTTGGAAAATTTTCTAGAGCTGCTTTTATTGCATAGCCTTAGCTGCGTCGTTTGAGCTTGGAAATTTTTCCAGAGCTTCTTTGCATAGCCTTAGCTATGTCGTTTGAGCTTGGAAAATTTTCTAGAGCTGCTTTTATTGCATAGCCTTAGCTGCGTCGTTTGAGCTTGGAAATTTTTCCAGAGCTTCTTTCATTGCATAGCCTTAGCTACATCATTTGAGCTTGAAAATTTTTCCAGAGCTGCTTTAATTGCATAGCCTTAGCTACGTCGTTTGAGCTTGGAAATTTTTCTAGAGCTGCTTTTATTGCATAGCCTTAGCTACGTCGTTTGAGCTTGGAAATTTTTCCAGAGCTTACTTCATTGCATAGCCTTAGCTACGTCGTTTGAGCTTGAAAATTTTTCCAGAGCTGCTTTTATTGCATAGCCTTAGCTACGTCGTTTGAGCTTGGAAATTTTTCCAGAGCTGCTTTTATTGCATAGCCTTAGCTACGTCGTTTGAGCTTGGAAATTTTTTCAGAGCTTACTTCATTGCATAGCCTTAGCTACGTCGTTTGAGCTTGGAAATTTTTTCAGAGCTGCTTTGCATAGCCTTAGCTACGTCGTTTGAGCTTGGAAATTTTTCCAGAGCTGCTTTTATTGCATAGCCTTAGCTACGTCGTTTGAGCTTGGAAATTTTTCCAGAGCTTACTTCATTGCATAGCCTTAGCTACGTCGTTTGAGCTTGAAAATTTTTCCAGAGCTGCTTTTATTGCATAGCCTTAGCTACGTCGTTTGAGCTTGGAAATTTTTCCAGAGCTGCTTTTATTGCATAGCCTTAGCTACGTCGTTTGAGCTTGCAAGGCTTTCGCTGAGCTCTTTGAGGTTGCTTATACTGCTCTGTAGGAGCTTGTAAAACCTCGTGTGCATGCTTCCCCTTAGTATAACAAGGAAGGCTCGGCACATGACCTCATCTGGTGTTGCCTGAAGATGTGTTAGAGATCTGTATGTCTCTAATGATCCAATAGTTCGTGGTGCTGTTGAATGTCGTTATCTGCGGCATCTTGAACTCCCTTGGGAGCGAGGGCCTTATTATTTTTGCCGTGAAGGGAGAATCGGTGACTTAGATTAACTTTTCCACCGTAGTGGTTGCATTCCCTCTAACTTGCTTAATCGGCCCCTCGATTTGGATTTGCCTCCATAGAAGGGCTTCTCAGGAGAGATTGTTTGATCTCTTTAGATGCAGGTCGATCACGTCCTTTCGGGATTGGCGTTACTATCCCTTTTTTGTTCTTCAGATGGATTTTTGTCTAAATTGGCGAGTTATTTGTTTAACTCCCCATTCATTCGTGTCACGTCCGTTAACCCTTGGGTTAAAACTTTCAGTTGATCTTGCAAGGGATCGATTATTCCTTGCATAGTATCAACTTGTTTTTGTAAGGCGGTTGATGAATCAGCTTCGTCTTCAGTTCCGTCTGATCCTTTTATTGGAGTTCTACCGTCATATTTTTGGCATGTTGATAGGAGGATGAGTCCTTGTTGGACTGTATCTCGGGGATTTCGGATCGTCTCCTTGAAGAGTGTGGAGTCCTGCCTTAGCTGGGACTTCATATTCATTCTGCCTTAGCATTGAATCCTTATCCGTCTTTGATTGTGTTTATCATTGGTATTTTATGCTTCTCTTATCGATATCATTCCTTTATCCCTTAGGACTTAGGTTTCTTAGAGTTGTATCTTGATTAGAATGAGTATATTCCATGAATAAGATTACAAATATTATCCTCCCCGCCGTAGCTAGGGGTCAGAGCTGGTCCTTAGACCTTGTGATAGCTCCGTCTGAAGAGCGGAGCTGGTATCCTTTGACTTTGTCACAGGTAAGACTCCACATCTCTGAGTATAACTTTCTAAAGCCATTAACCGAGTATCCATTGTGGAAACCGTTCACCGTGAAGGGTTAAGAATGATTTCTCGTTTCCCACAGACGGCGCCAACCGATGAAGCGGTTTTTGGTCACCTCTGGAGGAGGGGTTCCTCAACCGCCCACCTAGTCCTCCAGCGGATGAAACGATCTCCGGCGTGCTCGATTAGCGACCAGCAAAACAGACACGGTAAACTATGGGCACCGGCGTGGCTGTCGCCATCACCCCTCCGATGCCTAAGTCAGTCGAGATATGGAGATATTGGACTGAGTATAAGTTTCGTATCGTTTGTATTGTGTTGCGTACCTTTGTGATATGGAGGTGTGATCTTTATATAGGCATCTTGGGAGGAATCCCTTAGGATTGGGACTCTTAAGTCTCATCCGCTCATGGCGGGTATAGATAGGTGTTTGGAGTGTCCTCCTCACCTTAGGACTCCCCTGATTCTTATCAGGTTTGAGGAGTCCATTCACCTTTGGACTCTTGTACTAGCTTATCAGGTTAAGAGTCCTTACGGTGCTGGGACCTCTTGGGCTTATCCGCACATGACGGAAATAGGATGGAGTGTCCTCCTTATCTAGGACTTCTTTGGTCCTTATCAGGTTTGGGGAGTCCATTCACCTTTGGACTCTTGTACCAACTTATCAGGTTAAGAGTCCTTACGGTGCTGGGACCTCTTGGGCTTATCCGCACATGACGGAAATAGGATGGAGTGTCCTCCTTACCTAGGACTTCTTTGGTCCTTATCAGGTTTGGGGAGTCCATTCACCTTTGGACTCTTGTACCAGCTTATCAGGTTAAGAGTCCTTACGGTGCTGGGACCTCTTGGGCTTATCCGCATATGACGGAAATAGGATGGAGTGTCCTCCTTACCTAGGACTTCTTTGGTCCTTATCAGGTTTGAGGAGTCCCTTCACCTTTGGACTTTTGTACCAGCTTATCAGGTTAAGAGTCCTTACAGTGCTGGGACCTCTTGGGCTTATCCGCACATGACGGAAAGAGGTTGGAGTGTCCTCCATACCTAGGACTTCTTTGGTCCTTATCAAGTTTAGGAGTTCTCCTTTCCTTTGGACTCTTTGATTCCTATCTAGATCAAGAGTCCTTGTGACATATAGAGGTTTATCCCTTGGGATCTCTGGTCCTTATCCTTTACTGGTGGATTAGACCTTGGTCATTTCAGGAGTCTTTTAGACTGTATGAATTCCCTCCGTAGAGTATTTTATAAGTCTCTGGATGCAGGTTTGCCATCTCTGCCGAGCTCACCTCGTGAGCTGAGCTCGGTATTCTTCAATGAGCTGTGCTCGTGTGTTGGCCTCTGTCCTTGGACTGGTTTTAATAGAGGCTAGCTCTTATAGGCTAGATTCCATGTTCTTGGGACTCTAGCTTGAGCCCTTTGGGCTATGCTCGTGAGCTCTTTGGTCCGGGCTGACTTTGGGATGACCTTTGCCCTTGGGCTGGTCATTGAGCTCAGCTCTTCAGGCTAAGCTCTGCGTCACTTAGGTCTCCTACATGGCCCTTCGTGTTGTGCTGGGCTTCCTGGCCTGGGCTGACCTTAGGAGGTTATTTCCTACTTATCAGCCCCCTTCTTCTTCTTCCTCATTCTTTATTCTCAGTCGCTTCCTCCGCCGGAAGTGTCATTCCCGCCATCCGAGCGGTCATCCGAACCTTTCGGATTCCCCTCCGAGTCCTCCAAGTACTTGTTTGAGTCACGCCCCGGCACATACTCCGGGTCATGCTTGTCGTCCAGTTGATCAAACGCGAAGTCTTGAAGGTTGGACACCGCGCGGCGAAGGGTCCGGATTGTGGAGATGAGCCTTGCAATCTGACGGTTGAGCGACTCGATCTCCTCTCGGTAGAAACCCATTTCGGCTTCCAGAGACACAACCCGCACTGCCAAATCGTTGTCCGCCATGGCTGAAATCTTGAAAGTAACCTGTCTTTCTTTAGAATGAAGAAGAAGGTAGAAAGACTTAAAGAAGTTTTGATGGTGGTGCATGGAATGGAATACCCCCCATCCCTTTAAAGGAAGTTACGGCCGTCGAAAGGGCACGCCCGCATTAATGGGCACCCTTAAACTAGCTGATGAAGCAGTTTTGAATCTGGTACAGACCTGATCCTGCAAAACAAAGCTGAAGCAAAAGTCACCGGTGTGGTGGCGTGCCAACCACCCTCCGATGCCTAAGTTAGTAAGGAACTTGCTATGTGGTGTGAGAGTTCAGGTTCTCGGTTGTGAATGGAGCATACCTTTATTGGAGTTCTACTGTTGCTTTTATAGGCATTTGATAGGAGGTTGAGTCCTTGTAGGACTGCATTCCGGGGATATCTGGATTACTTTAATGAGGTGAGTGGAGTCCTGCCTTAGCTGGAACTCCACGAGCACCCTGCTTTAGCACGGAATCCTTATCCGATGTTATCGATGATTAGGATAAGCATAATGTGCTTATCTCACCGGTTCTTCTTCCCTTATCCCGTAGGATTTGGGTTAATTGCGTGCGTGGTATACTCGGTGGGTGCTATTTATCCTGGACCAGCTTTGTGTCATAGCTGGTCCTCCGACCTTGCTCCAGCTCCACCCATTAGGCATAGCTGGCACCCTCTTACCTTGTTGCAGGTGTTGCTCTCCTGGGGAGCTTGGGCGAAGCTGTCACCTACTCCCCAGGTCCGCACTTCTCTCTAAGCTGGCCTTACCAGATTTTATCCTACTTATCAGGTACTCCCCTGTTTCCAAGCTCCAGCTCTCAGCTGGAGGTTAGAAACATAGTCCAGACCTGAATGGCGGTTGCCGCTTATTCTCTTCCTTTGAGGTTTTAAATGCACATTGCATCGTGGGACAGGTGTCGATATCTTTGCTATCCTGGTACTTAGAGGTGGACGACGAAGATCCAGGAGCGTTTATCGGGATTGGTGCTCGTGGCGCTTAAGCTTATTCTCGCTCTGATCAAGATTTTCTCAGTTTGTATTCAAACCATCCCAGGCGATTTTACTGCGCGAAACCCTTCTTCCTCGCTCTTCCTTCGTCGTCGTGTTAGAGCCCGTCTCTTGTAGGTACGTTCTCTCCTTCTTGCTGTTCTTGTCTTCTTTTCATGTTAGATTCCCCTTTTTCTAGTGTAGAAATTCCAAGCCCAGAGCGGGCTACTCTAGGGGAGTTTATTTGCGCTAGATTAGCCTATTTTGCCTCTACCAACCCTATTCCTGCTATTATAGAAGATTTCGCCCCCTACTCTGTTGTTCTTCAGAATAGGGTTTTTCGTGATCTTTTCGGTTCATTGGCTTCGCTAAACCTACGATCATCCACTGTAACCCTAATGTCGGGGGATACCATCGATTTTTCCTCGATTCTCCTGGTGGAAGAGTCGTCGGTAGATGAAGAGGTCCCGTTGCGTCGTAGCAACGTAGCCAAGGCCTCGTCGCATGCGGGTTATTCTGGCGGTGTTAAGCCCTCCTCTCCTCCGTCGTCCTCAATGGGTCCCCGTAGGTTTCCAAATTTCTCAGCTTCCTCCATCCCTTTGACGATTACAAACGAAGAGTTAGCCATTCTTAGGGTTAGATTTTCGATTCCCTCTTCCGTAACTCTTAGGAAGCCTTTAGGGTCTGAGCGAGCCTGTTCCTTCGTTGAGAACGAGACATGCATTTACGTTGGGGCTTTAGAAGGGGGTCTTCATTTGCCCTTTCCTGCCGTGGCTAGGGAGGTGTTGAGCTTCTTGGGTTTGGCTCCTGGCCAAGTTGTTCCCAATTCTTGGCGTTTACTGATCAGCTGTGCTGCTCTTTGGGGAGCCATGTCAGATGGTCTTACGCCGCTGACGAAAGGGCCCTTTCTAAACCAGTTTCAAGTAAAAGAGGCTCCTGGGGGTGTAGGATGGTATTACTTTACCAAGAGACCTGGCGGAGGAGAGTTGGTCACCGATCTTCCCAATGTTCATAAAAATTGGAAGGATAAGTTTTTCTTTGTTGGGGGAGACGGATGGGAGATTTCGGAGTGGGAGGTTGGGTCCTATACGCAGCATGCTCCCAATAGATGGGGGGAACCCATTGCCAGTTGTAAGCTACGGCTCTCTTTTACTTTCTTGAATTTTGCTTAGTATCTCTTTATTTCCTAAAGGTCTTTGTTGTATGCTTTTGTGCAGCTCGTTCCTCATATCCTTCGACCCCTTCTATAGAGGCAGAACTGAAGTTAGCTCGGAGCTATGGGATCCATAGTTGGGGGTTGCTTGTAACTCCGGAGTCTTTGGCGACTTATCTGCTGGGTCCAAAAACATCCCGTGAGGCTTTAGCTCTTTCGAGAGGTATTCCCAGTTTTAGTTTAGGCTTTGAATTGCCTGCTGACTCTTCTTATTGTTCTCCTTTCATTTCTTTTCAGAGGAAGAAGGAGAAGATACGGAAATGGCCCCAAAGATGGACAAAAACTTGCTGGCTCAATTAAAGGCTGAGAGGGTGAAGCAATCATCTAGAGGCGTGGCTCCAAAAAGGAAGAGCTCTGGTCTCCAGAAGGAGCTGAACGTTGGTAATTTCTTGGATGCTGACCTCTCTAAGGACCCTGCTATTGACTTAGTGGTTGAGCCGCTTGAAGTGGGTAGTGCTGAGATTCTAAAGAGAAAGTGTAGACACCTCCCAAACGGGGCATCGCCATACAGATTGATCACATTTGTTTGCTCGATTGGTTGCTTGCTTCATAAACCAAAATCATGGACATTCCCATGGCTAGGAACATCGCCACATGATAGCGGTTATCATCAAAACAGAGTCGCCACCCAGTTTGTTAAAACGGGGAAAATAGATAGAGATTCTGGATACGGGAGCCAAAAGTACAGTAAGGGGAAGGTGTTAGGCACCCCTCTCTGCCCAGCCGTGAGACTGGCCCATAGTTATTCAACATAAGACATGTACACACTTTGTTTAATTCCAAACACATAGTCTGTTTAATTAAGCCTTTAAACAGTAAGTAAAGTGAGCCAGTGCGATAATTGAAGCATGCATCAGAAAGCAGAAAAGCAAACAAACTGTCCCAGGGAGATGGATCCCGCGGCCGGTGAATGGATGTCACGGCCGAGGGATCCTCCTGGTTTGATGTATCGGCCGAGGGATCGAAGCCCCGGTCGGTGTTCTTCCTCACACCAGACAGAAAGATTAACAGGTAATCAAAACACTACGATTAGTCAAAAAGACAGTAAATAAGACAAACCAGAGGCCGTTGGGCCTCACCACCTTGATCCCTCAATTGCTTGATTGCTTTGGATTGAGTGTGGTTGACTGATTGCTTGATTGAAAACCCTCGGGTTAGGGTTTGAACTTCGGGGTTTGATCGCCGGATTGACGGCTGCCTTCGGGAGGTTAGGGCTTTTGAAGTATAGGATTGAGAGAGTATTTGTGCAGAGCTTCGTGGCTTGATTGAGTGTGAGGGTATCTCAATTTCTGTGTGTTAAATTCGGAGCCCAAAGGCCCCTTTATATAGGCATAGGGATGACTCACTCCGGCCAATCAAATCACGAGATGGCAATTGCAATTGCAATGCATCTCTAACTCTACGTCGTGATCTCCGAACGTAGCCCGAACGCATCGGAAAGGTAGTGTAGTTGGATCAAACCAAACGTCTGACAGAACATTCCAGAGTCTGGAAAAAGGTCGATCTGGCGGCCGAGCAAAGGATGTCGCGGCCGTGGAATGGATGTCTCGGCCGAAGGATAGATCTCGCGGCCGAGGGATTGATCTCTCAGGGAGATTTTGCTGGCGACAGGTTGCTCGGGTGAGGGATTGATGTTGTGGCCATTAGATCGATGTCACGGCCATCAGATGGATTCTCCTAGGCTTCTGTATTTCTGTCTGAAAGGCTGTATGGCTTTGAATTGGGTCCTCTAAGTGGTCAAAGTTCTCACCGAAAGTCCTAAGGTCCTCAAAGAAGCAATCAGCAATCATTGTATCCATTTCATCATCGGGATTGTCCCAAGGTGGGACTTGAAATAATCGTTAGGCCAAATTGGGGTGTCTACAGAAAGGCAAAGGGTATAGCTGTGGAGGGTACCCCTTCCTCCAAGAAGACAAAAGTTGCTGTTGGTCCTTCCACATTGGCCAATTTTCAGGAAGCCTTGGAGCGTGCTTCTGGGTTACTCTGTGCAGCTGACAAAGATTCAATGGCGGAGATGTCTCTCCAAGCTGTGGGGGAGCTCATGCTGGTCGAGTTGGCCATGGTGGGTTTTCTTCTTCTGTTATCTTTTTGTCAGCTTGCTTTTCAAAGTGCTTCTTGGCTAATTCTGTCTCTTTTATTGCAGGCTACGGCTCGTGGCTGATTTCTGGTTTCCCAAAGCCTTGGTTTGGGGAAACAAATGGCTACACTTTCTGAGACCAACATGAGGCTTTCCAAGCAAAGTGCTACCATGGCTGCAGAGCTTCGGAAGTTGACAACTGAAAGGGACAACGCCCTGAAGTCAAAGAGAGGTCTGGAGGAGGAGAGAGATATCGCCGTGGCGACTGCTCGAAGCTTGGAGCTGAAAATTCTTGACTGGGATAGAGAGATGGAGAAGTGTAAAGCCGTAAGCTTGGGGATGCTAGAAAAGGTGAAAAATGCTCGTAGAGACGCCATCGAACTCTTCCTGCAATCTCCCGAATATCGTCAAGACGTCACCCAACAATACTTTGATGGGTTTGAAGCTATGAGGAGCCGGGCAGCTTTGGCTTTCCCAAACTTGGATTTCTCCAAGTTTGAGGTTGATGATGAAGAGGGGCCCTCATGCCTTGATGGGGGACAAAAGGGGGGAGAGGAAGGCGATGAAGTGGTATCCAAAGATACATCTATCCCGAGCTCTTCAATTGCATCCCTTCTCCAAACTCCAGAAAAAGTCTCTCTTCCTCTTGAAACTCCAACTCTGGCGGTAACACCTCCTGGCCCATCATCTGGTGATGGGCAGGCTATTGACAGTTCCACCCTGAGCCTTTGAATGGCTTTTGAAACTTTTAATTCATTGGGTCTGTAACTAAACACATTTTAACACTCTCGTACTTTAACTGTGTTTGTTTTGGAGTGGCCTTTTGGTTTGGCCTTGACTTCCATTTGGCTGGATGACTTCAAAAACTTTTCTTGATGACTGATGGGGATGATCTTAATGAGATCATATTTTGGGGCCTCCTAAAGGCTTGTTATGACAGGTACAGGTGCGTTTTTAAAATGAAAGAACACTTTCACTTCATGCTATGGCATTTTTCAATAGTCTTTTGCATATGTAGACATTTTGATTTTGCCGATTCCTGCTTTTATTGTAGCTGTGCCAAGCACTAGTTTTTGGTGCACGTGGCATACCCTTTGCTGTACCAAATTGTGTAGCTAGAATGTTATTCTGAGCTTGTTTGATTTGGGTAGACATGCTACGTCTAATCTGGGAATTTTGATTTCATTCTTCCCTTATTGTTTCTTTCTTTGCATAGTTATACTACGTCTCTTACTCCCCTAAGTGTGTTAAATGCTTGCGTCCAAGCAATTAAGACACTTATTTAATGTTTACCCTTAGGTTGTTTCCTGGGTGAGTTAAGTTGCATAACTGTGCTACGTCTTTTTGAGCTTTTGAAATTTTCCTAAGCTGTTAAATCAATGCATAGCTGTGCTACGTCTTTTAGAGCTTTGGAAATTTTCTTAAGCTGTTAAATCAATGCATAACTGTGCTACGTCTTTTTGAGCTTTGGAAATTTTCCTAAGCTGTTAAATCAGTGCATAGCTGTGCTACGTCTTTTTTGAGCTTTGGAAATTTTCTTAAGCTGTTAAATCAATGCATAGCTGTGCTACGTCTTTTTGAGCTTTGGAAATTTTCCTATGCTATTAAGTCAATGCATAGCTGTGCTACGTCTTTTTGAGCTTTGGAAATTTTCCTAAGCTGTTAAATCAATGCATAGCTGTGCTACGTCTTTTGGAGCTTCGGAAATTTTCTTAAGCTGTTAAATCAATGCATAGCTGTGCTATGTCTTTTTGAGCTTTGGAAATTTTCCTAAGCTGTTAAATCAATGTGCTTACTTCGTTTTACCCCGTAGGATATTCCTCAAGTTTGATGATTATTTCCTTAGAATATCATAATGTCCCATGACGTGAGAGGTTGGATTGCAGAGTTCAAGCCGCCTGCATTTAATTGTAAGCTTTCGTTTCAACTGCTCGAGGTAGTGGGGTTTGTAACTTCCCATTATCCCAAGCGGTTGAGGTGGCGGTTTTAATTTCATGTTCGATTGTGATCGTGCTGATTGGCTTACCAAGCGGTTAGTGGACCGTCCAACTTGGCTATAAATATCAGTGAATGTTTTAGGGATTACTCCTCATTCCATAATCAAATTCAAATTGCTAATGGCAAGTAGTGATCGTATCACTGAGTTGTGCCAGAAGTTGTAGAGCTTGAAGGCAGCCATTACTGGGCTGACCTCAAAGATGGAGGCTATGGCGGATTCTATTTCCGTCATGGAAAAGACGGTCCGCATGGTGCTGATAGCCAACTGGGATCAGCTGGAGGCTTTCCGAGGGCAACCTGCACCTCCAGTTCCTTCCCCTCCGAGGGAGGGGGGTAGTGATTAGGTTGTAACTTTGTGGGTTTATCCACAAAGTTTTTATGTAAAAGTTGTCCACATCCCTTGGGGTGTGGATTAATTAATAAGATTTTCGATTTTATCTTTTCTTTGTCTCTCCATTTCATGCATACAAGGAAATTAATTCACATCATGTATATTGAAAATTGAAACAAATATCGCTCGTGAGGAATTTTTATTGGCCACTAGGGCTGATAAACGAAAGGAACATATGGTTCTAACTAAAACAACTTGATTGCTAAAGTTTTTACTGAAAACAGAGGGTTTCCTAAAAACAGAAATAAACTTCCTAGAAATGGAAATAAATTTGGGCTGCAAGTACCTACTTGTAGTACTTCTTTAGATGTTCTGCATTCCATGAATTTGGTAGCTCTTTTCCCCTTAGGGTTGCGAGTCTATATGCACCAGCTTTTATATGGTGCAAGACCTGGTAGGGTCCTTCCCAATTTGGGCCTAGTTTGCCCACCTTCTTTCCCGTAGGATCAACTTTTCTTAGGACCAGATCACCAGCTCGAAAATCCCTTGGCCTAACCTGTGCTTCGTGATATTTGACCATTCTCTGTTGGTAGAGAGCCAGCTTGGCCATGGATGTTTCCCTTGTCTCTTCCAAAAGATCTAGCTCTGCACTGAGATCTTCTTGGTTCTCCTGGGGGTCTGTGCTTACAGTCCTGTAGTTGAGGAGTTCGACTTCGATTGGGACCACTGCTTCGGCCCCAAATGCAAGAGAATATGGAGTTTCTCCAGTTGCTGTTCGGGGCGTTGTACGATATGCCCATAGCACATTGTAAAGCTCGTCTGGCCAGGCTCCCTTGGCCTCTCGAAGCCTTTTCTTGATTCCTTTCTTGATTGTCCGATTTGAAACTTCCACCTGGCCATTTGCCTTTGGGTGAGCCTTGGAGGCATAATGTACATGTATTCCCTTGGAAATACAGTACTCTTTGAGCTGGGCGTTGTCAAATTGCTTCCCTCGATCTGTGACTATCACCCGTGGCAATCCAAATCGGCTTATAATGAATTTCCACAAGAAGTCGATCGCAACCTCTGCTGTGATTGTGGCCAGTGCCTTGGCTTCGACCCACTTTGTAAAGTAATCCACAGCAACAATGGCGTGCTGGACCTGGCCTGCTGCCATTGGAAGTGGGCCAATTAGGTCTACTCCCCATTGGGCAAATGGCCAAGGTCCTTTCATAGGAGTTAAGACTGTAGGTGGTCCATGAATGATATTTGCAAAACGTTGGCACTTCTCACATTTTTGGACCATGGACTTGCAGTCCCTCTGCATGCTTGGCCAATAATATCCCAGCCTAAGGAGTTTGTAGGATAACATACGGCCACCTTGGTG
Organism: Rhododendron griersonianum; assembly: GCA_018127125.1. Classification (NCBI taxonomy): domain Eukaryota; kingdom Viridiplantae; phylum Streptophyta; class Magnoliopsida; order Ericales; family Ericaceae; genus Rhododendron; species Rhododendron griersonianum. The sequence continues at coordinate 23,945,686 of CM030796.1, read as the reverse complement.
ATCCCCACATACTCCTTGGTGGATTTCTTCCATTGCCCTTGTAGACTCTGGTGGGATTAAGCACCTAAGGTATGGTAGTGAGAAGCTCCTTCTGTAGAGCACGTCTCCCATCATCTGGTACTTTGCAGCTCTGATTTTAAGTTGCCTAGCTTTGACATTGTCATCTGGTAGTGTCCCATTCATTATGTAGTTGGCTATGGGGCTTGTCCATGAGTTGCTGTAGTCGATAGCTTGTACCTGTTTGTCTATGGCAAAGATGCTGAGTAACTCCAAGTATCGTATCGGTGCATTTGGCGGGATATCACCCTCTTTGGCCGTGGCCAGCTTTGACAAGTAGTCAGCTTCAATGTTCTCTTCCCTTGGGATTCGAACAATGCTAAAGCTTTTGCAGCTTTGCAATTTGGGCTTTTACCTTATCCAAGTACTTCTGCATTATTTCTTCCTTCACGGTATATTCCCCTAGGACTTGTCCTACTACCAGCTGTGAGTCACTTTTTGCCAACACATGGTTAGCACCGACGGCCTTAGCCAGGTCCAAACCAACCACGAGAGCTTCATATTCGGCCTCATTATTGGTTGCTTTGAACTCAAACCTGAGCGCATAGCTTAGGCGTTGCCCCTTTGGGGAAGTTAGCACTAAACCAGCTCCGCTTGCTTCTCTTATTGTTGATCCATCCACCTGTAGGATCCATGGTTTAGGTTCTTCCTTGGGGAGCTCCTCTGGTTCAGGATACGTGTATTCCGCAAGGAAATCTGTAAGCACTTGAGCTTTAATGGCGATGCGGGGCTTGTATTCTATATCAAACTCACCAAGCTCTATCGACCACTGAATTAGCCGGCCTGAAGTTTCTGGGCAGTGGAGAATCCTTCGGAGTGGCTGATCCGTTAATACCTTGATTGAATGAGCTTGGAAGTATGGCCGTAGCCTTCTAGCAGCTATCATCATAGCAAAAGCTATTTTCTCAGCTCTGGGGTATCTCAGCTCTGCTCCTCACAACGCCCTGCTAATGTAGTATACCGGTAGCTGTGTCCCCTGCTCCTCCCTTAACAGGACTGCACTGACAGCGTGGGGGGAGACAGCAAGGTACAGGAATAGGACCTCCCCCTCTTGGGTCCTGCTAAGCAATGACGGGGACGTCAGGTATTCCTTCAGCTGGTTGAATGCTGCTTCCTCTGTGGTGGTCCACTCAAAGGCCTTTCTCAAGACCTTAAAGAACGTCTGGCACTTATCAGTTGCCCGGGAGATGAATCTGCTTAAAGCTGCAACTCGTCCGGTTAGCTTCTGGACCTCCTTGATATTCTGGGGTGACTTCATGGTGAGTATGGCCTGAATCTTCTCAGGCTTTGCTTCGATTCCTCTTTGGGACACCATGAAGCCCAGGAATTTCCCTGAGGAGATTCCAAAAGCACATTTCGTCGAGTTGAGTTTCATCTTGTATTTTCTGAGAACATGGAAAGTTTCTTCTAAATCCGCTATATGATCTCGTGCCTTGGCACTTTTGACCAGCATGTCATCCACGTATACCTCTACGTTGCGCCCAATCTGTTGCTTGAACATTTTGTTGACCAGCCTTTGGTATGTTGCCCCTGCGTTCTTGAGACCGAAGGGCATCACCTTGTAGCAATATAGCCCCCGATCGGTTATGAATGAAGTTTTTTCTTGGTCTTCTTCATGCATCTGGATTTGATTATATCCTGAGAATGTGTCCATGAAGGTGAGGAGCTCGTGCCCAGCTGTAGAATCTACCAAGGAGTCAATCCTAGGCAGAGGGAAGCTATCCTTTGGGCACGCCTTATTGAGATCCGTAAAATCTACACACATTCTCCATTTGCCATTGGCCTTCTTAACCATAACCACGTTGGCTAGCCAATCTGGGTAGATAACCTCGCGAACAGATCTTGCTCGTACGAGCTTCTCTACTTCTTTGGCTGCGGCCTCATTTCGATCTGGAGCGAAGGTTCTCTTCTTCTGCTTGACAGGGCGAATGGTGGTATCCACGTTGAGCTTATGAGATATGACCCTTGGGTCAATCCCGGGTATGTCCTCGTGGGACCATGCAAAGACATCTTTGTTTTTCCGCAGGAACTGCAACAGCTCCGTTCTTGCTACCAAGCTCAACCCTGTTCCAATCTTTACTGTTTTTCCAAGTTGCCCTGGTTCCAAGGGCTCCTCCGCTAGTTCTTCCATAGGCTCTCCGTGTTGGAGCTTCTCTTCGTCTCGAGTATCTAGACTTTCTATATTCATGGTAATGTTTGCCCCCCTGAGTGAGGTGACATAACATTCCCGTGCTGCCTTCTGATCTCCTCTGACGCTAGCAACTCCTTCAGGTGTTGGGAATTTTATCATTAGATGATGTGTGGAGATTATTGCTCCGATTTTATTCAGAGTTGTTCTCCCCAGTATTGCATTGTATGCTGAAGGACAGTCGACCACTATGAAATCCACCATGCGTGTAATTTGACTTCCTTCTTCCCCCATGGTGATTGGCAGGGCTATTTGACCAGCTGGATAAACTGGCGTGCCTACAAATCCAACTAGTGGGAATGTCATGGGCCTTAGCCTCTCCCGTCCCACCTTTAGTTGGTCATACGCATGGAGATAGAGGATGTCAGCCGAGCTTCCACTGTCAATCAATACCCTAAGTGTAAGGTAGTTTGCTATGACAATGGTGATGACTAGTGGGTCATCATGAGGAACCTGGACGCCCTTGATGTCTTCTTCTGAGAAGATGATAGGTATTTCCTCCTTTTTCTGGAATTTGCTCGGGCGACCAACCGTGTTGACCTCCAAGTATTCTTCCATTCTCAGTTTTCTGAGGTGTATTTTTCTAGCATTGCTAGATTCGCCTCCTCCTGCAAATCCTCCGTGGATGACCTTGATCTCTCCAATGTGACCTGACCGGGGTGCTGTGCTATTTCTGCCTTCTTTGCTGGCATCTCCTCTTCTGGGTGGTTTTTGGTGCTTCTTCGTCACGAAACGTTGAAGCCTCCCTCTTTGGATCAGGTCTTCGATTTGCTGTTTTAAATCGATACAATCGTCGGTGTTATGACCGTGGTCTTTGTGGAATCTGCAGTACTTGTCCTTAGCTCTCCTGTTGGGATCAGTCCTCAGCTTTCCAGGCCACTTGAGGTCTGGATCGTTCTGTAGGTTGCTAAGGATCTGCTCTGCCGTAGCTATGAGCGGTGTGAACTGCTTGTAGCGGCCTTGAGGTGGTCCTCCCGTTCCTCCTCGTTTCGGAGAGGATCTTGAGTCCACTTTCTTGTTCTTTGGTTCCCCTCCGGTTTTGCGAGTGGATTCTCTCCTCTTCCTGTCGAGGGGAGGAAATTCACCAACCTGTGATGGCCCTGCTTGGGAATCAAAACCATCACGCGTGCGCCTTGCGTAGACGGCCTCCTCTACATTCATATGTTTCTGTGCTCTGAGCATGAGTTCTGCCAAAGTTTTGGGTGGCTCTTGAGATAAGAGGTATAGAAACTGTCCCGAATATAGTCCAGCTATATACGCAGTTATGCTCACGCTGTCGTCAGCTTCGTCAATCTGGACCACCTCTTTGTTGAATCTGGTGGTGTACTCTCGTAATGATTCCCATCTTCCTTGCTTCACCGTTAAGAGATGTGTCGCTGGTTTGCCATAGCGTTGACCAGCAATGAAATAGCTCACGAAGTTTGTGCTAAGTTCTTTGAAGCTACGTATGCTTCCTGGTGGGAGTTTATTAAACCATGCTCGAGCACTTCCTTTGAGGGTGATAGGGAATGCCCAACACATTACCTCGTCTGGTACTGCTTGTAAATACATCAGGGATTTATACGTCTCTAGATGATCCAATGGGTCAGTGGACCCGTTGAATGTCTCCAGATGGGGCATCTTGAACTTCCTGGGGAGTGGTAACTCCATGACTTCAGACGTAAAAGGTGAATCCGTGTTCTTTACCAACTCTTCCACTGTGGCTGGAGTTTGTGCTTGACATGTTTCATTAATCCATCAATCTGGTCTTGCATCTTGTTCAAAGCTTCTTGGTCATGGGGGGATCTCTCTGTGGGCGGCTTACCACCCTTTCTTCGGTTTTGGCTTTCCTTTTCACTGAATTCGCCTTTTTCTTCGTTATCCTCTTCGTCCCGTCGAGTGTGTCGCGAGTTTAAGATGCTTGGTTCGGAGATTTGCCTTCGCAAGTCTGCGTTTTCCTGCATCGCAGTTTGTAACCCTTGGGTTAACGTTTTTATTTGCTCTTGCATCTGAGCAAACGCCTCGGGGGTCATCTGATCAGCCCCAATTCTAAGTGCTGCGGCAGCCTTGGCTACCTTTGCCGCCTTGGCGGCTTTGTCGGCGGCTAGGGCGACCTTGGCAGCTTTTGCGGCCTTGATCGTTTCGGCTGCCTTGGCAGCCTTGGCTGCGGCGGTTTTGGCGGCGGCGTCGACGCCCGGTTGTGGGGGGTCTGAAGTCATCGTCGTTCTGTTCGATCGAGTCTCTACCATACAAAACTGTTCACCGTAAGGAAAAAGTCATTTCCCACAGACAGCGCCAGCTGATGAAGCAGTTTTGAATCTGGTACAGACCTGATCCTGCAAAACAAAGCTGAAGCAAAAGTCACCGGTGTGGTGGCGTGCCAACCACCCTCCGATGCCTAAGTCAGTAAGGAACTTGCTATGTGGTGTGAGAGTTCAAGTTCTCGGTTGTGAATGGAGCGTACCTTTATTGGAGTTCTATTGTTGCTTTTATAGGCATTTGATAGAAGGTTGAGTCTTAGTAGGACTGCATTCCGGGGATATCTGGATTACTTTAACGAGGTGAGTGGAGTCCTGCCTTAGCTGGAACTCCACGAGCACCCTGCTTTAGCACGGAATCCTTATCCGATGTTATCGATGATTAGGATAAGCATAATGTGCTTATCTCACCGGTTCTTCTTCCCTTATCCCGTAGGATTTGGGTTAATTGCATTGTATACTCGGTGGGTGCTATTTATCCTGGACCTGCTTTATGTCATAGCTGGTCCTCCGACCTTGCTCCAGTTCCACCCATTAGGCATTGCTGGCACCCTCTTACCTTGTTGCAGGTGTTGCTCTCCTGGGGAGCTTGGGCGAAGCTGTCACCTACTCCCCAGGTCCGCACTTCTCTCTAAGCTGGCCTTACCAGATTTTATCCTACTTATCACTAGCCGACTGTCCTCGGAAATCGAAGAGTTGCATGGAAAAGAGAAATACGGCGCGGCGCAATGGTCAACCGCACGGCATTTTGATGTCGGAGGATTAAATCCAGTTTCCTCGGGAATTGACCCCCCAACCACCAGAATATTCTCGGAAGTCAGATTTTCCAGTCATGTTTAATCTAAAATCTCCTTGAGTGTTGTGCATTGATTAAAAGAATGTCTAACTCTCGTCCTCCGGGACTCATGGAATTTCTCGTCCCCCGAGGACTCGCCGTATTCGCACTTTTTACAGTATTCGTCCTCTGGGACTCGCTGTCGTTCCTCTCGCCGTTGAAATCTTTCCAGTATCGACTCACGATATTTTTGTCTCGAATTTTTAAGCCTCCCGAAGGCTCGTTCCGAATTTTAGCCTCCTGAAGGCTCGTCTCGAATTTTAGCCTCCTGAATGCTCGTCTCGAATTTTAGCCTCCTGAAAGCTTGTCCCGAATTTTAGCCTCCTGAAGGCTCATCTCGAATTTTCAAGCCTCCCGAAGGCTGATCTTGAATTTTTAGCCTCTTGAAGGCTCGTCTCGAATTTTCAAGCCTCCCGAAGGCTCATCCGGAATTTTTAGCCTCCTAAAGGCTCGTCTCAAATTTTTAAGCCTCCCGAAGGCTCGTGTCGAATTTTTAAGTCTCCCGAAGGCTCGTCTCGAATTTTCTAAGCCACCCGAAGGCTCGTCTCAAATTTTTTAGCCTCCCGAAGGCTCGTCTCAAATTTTCTAAGCCTCTCGAAGGCTCGTCTCAAATTTTTTCACGCTATTTATTACGCGACACTCTACTAGCACTCAATCTTCTCAAGTTTGCTGCATGACTGTCCTCCAGGTCTTGTTTTGTTTGCATTGTCCCAATTGAACTACGTTGGTCTGATCCCTGCAAACGGGGTACTAGGCAGCTCCATGAGCGCGACCACCCTTGTCACTTACTTGCATTTTCCAGTACTTTCTCTCTGTTCAAAGGCTTTAGAGTGACGGATTGGAATGCCTATTCTTTAAGCGTCACTCGTATCAAGCCAATGGTACCCGAGTTACCTTAAAGAGGGACTACTGTAGACACCCCAATCCGAATCTCGAAAGGTCTTTGTCCACCCCAATGATGAAATAAAGGAAATGTGTGGGCAGCATGCCCTTTAAAATGGGGGAGAAGGATTATGTTCCTTTCCCAAGGCAATGGGCCTGGATCGAGAGAGCGCGAGCGCAGGTGGCAAGCACTCAAAAATACAGAGTCGCCACTCGGGTTTGAAGGTCCGACACCCAAGGAACCGTATTTCGAAGCACCTGCCGCGCTGTTTGATTTGAAAAAGTTAAGGAACCAGTCCGTCATAACCATATCTGGGTTCGGGAGCCAGGTTACGAGAGGGGAAGGGTTTTATGGCACCCCTCTCGCCCAATCCGGAGATCGGTCTCTACTTAGGCATTTTGAAAACGTTGCGATTCTTCTTTTATTAATCAATTTTAGCCAGTTAGGGCGGGGGAACAGTTAATCGGGGATTAAAACTGTAACATGTTTGCAGGATGTGATAGATGGCATGGATGAGCAGTTAGTATAGGATGAGAACAGACTCCTATGGGAGTTTAAACAGACTGGAAAGCTCCTGTCTTGGAGTGTCGTGCACAGGAAGAAACCAGTATGCACTGATCAAGTCAATGCATGCTGACCAAACCTGCGTACGCTACTGCAAGACCTGCGCGTGCCAATAAGCCTAAGCCCACAGCTCTTATTCTCAAACCCTCTGGGCTCTGGAAGAACCAGTGCACACCTAGGACAAACCAAGCAGTTTTATATGTACTGAATGTAAATAATTATTACAGACAGATTGGAATAAAAGGAAATACACCCCTAAACAGTGGGGACAAAATAAAGGCCTAATACCAAGTTAAACATGCAAGGCCAGCCACTGATCGGGGACAAACAATCGCGCGAGGGTTCCAAACCGTCGCGCGACAATGTGCCCGGGCGCGCGATGGTTGCGCCCTGGCGCGCGACGATTGCGCCCTGGCGCGCTGGTCAAATGGAGCGTTGACCATCGCGCGATGGTTTGGGTGCAGCGCGCACGGGTTTGAGCCAACTTTCCAGTGTCTGGTTTTGCTCATTTCTGGGTTCTGAGACAGGTCCAGGATGATCCCAAGGGTACTCCAACAGAACAGAACTAAATATTGAAATGTAAAACTGACATTTCTAACAAAAAGAAAGCAGTAAACTGGTTATTAACATGCTTTACAGTGATCTATATACAAAGTAAAGCATAAAACAGTAGGACACCAATCCCCACGCGGTCCATCGCACACAGCAACGAAGTGTCACGCGCGTATATGGGACCCTCGCGCGCTGGTTCCTACCAGAACGGTTTTTGAAACCTTGCTAGCTTTAGGGCCAGGACTGGTATTGATTACCAGCCTTGACCCTGCCAGCCCCCCTCAGGGATCAGAACATAAAAACAGTAGGTATGCTATACCTAAATTGAGTTTGAACGGATGATTGAGCTTTGATGTGTTTGAGATTTGGAAGATGGAAGCCTTTTGAATGGTAGAAGCAAAGAACAAGAAGCTTGTTGCTTGGTATTAGAATTTGTATGAAGGATGGAGTGTAATCCTTCTTCTTCTTTTTTGAACCCAAGGTTGCTAACCCTTAAAAAGATGAACAATGGGGGCTTTTTATAGGAGGAGAGGTGAAAATGGTGTGTGGTGGAAAAAGAACCAACCAAGTAAAGGTTAACTTGGCTTGGTGACCAAATTGCATCCTTTGGAAAGGTAAGGTGATGCAAACAGAGGAGTTCAGCCAGTCCACGAGGTCTGGCTGAGGGTGGCATTGGTGGCCAAGTTTCTGCCACTGGAAAAGTAGGTGGGGACTGAACCATCGCGCGATGGTTCCAAACTGTCGCGCGAGGGTTGCGCCCTGGCGCGCGACGGTCAACGGTCAAACTTTGACTTTGACCATCGCGCGAGTGTTCCAAACTGTCGCGCAACGGTGCGCCCGGGCGCGCGATGGTTGCGCCCTGGCGCGCGATGGTTGTGCCCTGGCGCACGTCAGTAGGGTTTTTGGCTTTTGGAAGTGGCTTAGGCTAGATTAGGTTCAAGGGTTTTTCAAACACTCAAAGCTCAAACACTCGACATTCCCGGGGTGTTTTTGATCCATTTCATCATTGGGGAATCAAATACCGTAAGTAAACTAATCTGGAAGCCCAGATTGGGGTGTCTACAGTAGCCCCCCTTTGATGGCACTTGGAGCACCATTGAATTGGTACAAGTAACGTCAAAGGTTTCTAGACACCCCTCAAGGCAATCCAGAGCAGAACATACTAGCAAAGTAGACAAGCATACTTACAGAACCTGATTGGTTGAATGGACGGACGGACCGTTGCTGGGGATGAAAGTGGAAGTGGACGATTGCATCGCCGCTTGTTGATTGAATTTGGGCAGGACAGGCTGTCGCTGCAGATTTGGACGGGACCGGCCGTCGTTGCTGGGGATCAAGCTATCATCGGCACAAAGTATTCCAACAAACACGGGTAGGTCGTGTCAGGCAGGTTGAATTCCATTTGTAGGGAATCAGAGCCAATCTCCTTATCAAAGACCATCCGAGACAAAGCAATAAGCCCGCTGGAAGATGCATTTGTGGCTAGATTGAGGGTGATTGTCGTTCGGGACAGGCCAAAGGTGGACTCTCCTGGGGAACAATCAGTTGCGGAAGAACGGACCATCGGACGATAATCTGATCGTTGTTGTGGATTAAAGGATGATGTGGTGAACGCTGTTGGGAAATTTGGACAGGACCGGCTGTCGTTGATTAGTTTGTCAATGCCACAACACCGACTGAAGAACGCCTCAACGCGCTTTGATTTGCCAATGCCTCAACACTGACTGAAGAATGCCTCAACGCGCTTTGATTTGCCAATGCCTCAACACTGATTGAAGAACGCCTCAACGCGCTTTGATTTGCCAATGCCTCAACACTGACTGAAGAACGCCTCAACGCGCTTTGGTTTTTGAACGGACAGATCATCAGTATAAATGATCGAACCGTTGAAGACTGGAAGGGTGGATCATCAGTATAAATGATCGAGCCATTGAAGCCAGGGTGGAAAGATCATCAGTATAAATGATCAAACCGTTGATTTTGTGGAGATAAACGACATGGCTGACCGTCGTGGATGATATGGCTGACCATCGTTGAATGACCGATATGGCTGACCGTCATGGATGATATAGCTAACCATCGTTGAATGACGGATATGGCTAACCGTCATAGATGATATGGCTGATCATCGTTGAATGACCGATATGGCTGACCGTCATTGATGATATGGCTGATCATCGTTGAATGACTGATATGGCTGACCGTCATTGATGACATGGCTGATCATCGTAGATTTGATTTGAAGGGACGACATGGCTGATCGTCGGCGATGACATGGCCGATCATCGTTGATTTGATTTGAAGGGACGACATGGCTGATCGTCGGCGATGACATGCCTGATCATCATTGATTTGATTTGAAGGGACGACATGGCTGATCGTCGGCGATGACATGGCTGATCATCGTTGATTTGATTTGAAGGGACGACATGGCTGATCGTCGGCGATGACATGGCTGATCATCGTTGATTTGATTTGAAGGGACGACATGGCTGATCGTCGTTGATTTGATTTGAAGGATCCCAAGGAGAGATTACCCTTGAAAATAGCATAGATATTGACAAGTTGGACTGCTGCTGGGGAAATAATTACGGCCGTGGACCGATAGACCATCGCTGCTGGGGATCAAACTATCCTCGGCACAAAGAATCCAACAATCACGGGTAGGTCGCGTCAGGCAAGTTGAATTCCATCTGTAGGGAATCAGAGCCATTCTCCTTATCAAGGACCATCCGAGACAGAGCAATAAGACCGTTGGAAAATGCGCTATCGGTTGAATTGGAAGTTGGGCGGACAGACCGTCGTTGATTGGAATTGGACGGATGGATCGTCGTTGATTTGGAAGTTAGACGGATGGATTGTCGTTGATTGGAAATTGGACGGATGGATCGTCGTTGACTTGAAATTGGACGGATGGATCGTCGTTGACTTGAAATTGGACGGATGGATCATCGTTGACTTGAAATTGGACGGTTGGATCGTCGTCAGATTGTTCTGCAGAAGATTGCATCGCATCCCTTGGAAAACAAATCGAGAGGATGGCAACCATTCTTGGTTCCTGCTTTCGACATTTAACATACACAATATGCAAAGGCATGTATAATATATTGAAAATGCAGATGCAAGCTAAGGGCGGCTCCTAGGAGGACAACGACACCTAAGGACTACCATTGAGCCTCATTACTGTACTGTCTGTTACTTCTGAGATGTGCACCCAGATAGATAGACGTTGAGCGGACCAGCGTGCCCCAGTTGACGCTTGAGCACTAGAATTGGACCTGCGTGCCCCCCCTTTTTTCGATGCTTGGGCAGATGTGCCCCATAGGTGAGCCCCAGAGATGCTCTGCTTGGTCTTGGGCTGATGTGCCCCTGCTGCTTCAAGAGATTCCGCTGCTTGCGGATTACGGATACTAAGGGTAGCAATGTTACAATTGCGTTTTCCAGTTTATTGACTTTCTTTTGCAAGTGTTGAAGCGAATGCAAAAACTAACCACTAATATCTACTTTGCATATACAAGTGCTTTGAATCGACACACAGACGCGCACACATATGTAAGGACTCGCCTAGCTCGAACAAAAATGGAGAAAGAGAACCAGGGTACAATGCGAACCCTTAGACACATGGAATACAATGAAATTTTGGGTATTAATGTGCCGGTATTAATGTGCCAAAACTCACAACCTTCCCTTGACAGGTGAAACTGACACTTACGAAAAGTGCAAAAGGTACAAAGACCTGTACAAACAAAATCGAGAAAAGCATCCTGAAACGACAATTGATTGAAAAACTAGAAAAATGTTGCAAAAACGGACATAAGACGCAGATTATGACTTGTATAGGCCCGGACTGAAACCGACACCCCCGTGCAATCACATTAAGTACATATGACTTGCATGGTATGACAAGACTTGGCAAAAGCCCCTGGAATGTGTAAACACCTCCCAAACGGGGCATCGCTATATAGATTGATCATTTGTTTGCTCGATTGGTTGCTTACTTCATAAACCAAGATCGTGGACATTCCCATGGCTAGGAACATCGCCACACAATAGCGGTTATCACAGAGTCGCAACCCAGTTTATTAAAACTAGGAAAATAGATAGAGATTCTGGGTACGGGAGCCAAGAGTACAGTAAGGGGAAAGTGTTAGGCACCCCTCTCTGCCCAGTCGTGAGACTGGCCCATATTTGTTCAACATAAGACATATAGATGCTTTATTTAATTCCAACACGTAGTTTGTTTTTAGCCTTTAAGCAGTTAATGGTGGGCCATGACTGTAATTGAAAGCATGCATAGGAAAGCAGAAAACAAAATAAAACACAGCTGTCCCGGGAAATAGATTACTCGGCCGGTGAATGGATGTCACGGCCGAGTAATCTCACTGGTTTGATATACCGGCCGAGGGATCAAAGCCCCGGTCGATGTTCTTCCTCACACCAGACAGAAAACTTAGCAGATAATCAAAACGCTACGATTAAACATAAAAACGATAAGTAAACCAAACCAGAGGCCGTTGGGCCTCACCACCTTGATCCCTCAGTTGCTTGATTGCTTCGGATTGGTGGTGATTGACTGATTGCTTTTTCTGAAAACCCTAGGATTAGGGTTTGAACTTCGGGGTTTGATCGTCGGATTGATGGCTACCTTCGGGAGGTTAGGGCTTCTATAGAGGGAGTATGTGAGATGATTTCTACAGAGTTTGGAGGTATGAGATGGAGGAATTGAATGTTAATTTCAGAACCCAAAGGTTCCTTTATATAGGTACCGGATGACTCATTCCAACCAATCACAATGCACGATTAAAATTGGAGTTAGAGAGTTATTCTAACTCTTCATGGCATTCCTCTGGCGTAGCCCGAACGCATCGGGATTTAGCTACTAGGGTTTGGTGAACGGATCAAACGTTTGACAGAACGTTCCAGAATCTGGAAAAAGGACGATCTGGCGGCCGAGGAATGGATCTAGCGGCCGAGGAATCGATCTGGCGGCCGAGGAATCGATCTTACGGCTGAGGAATGGATTTGACGATCTGGCGGCCGAGGAATAGATCTGGCGGCCGAGGAATCGATCTGGCGGCCGAGGAATCGATCTTACGGCCGAGGGATTGATCTCTCAGGGAGATTTTCTAGCAACAGGTTGCTCGGGTGAGGAAATGATGTTAAGGCCGTGAGATCGACGTTACGGCCAACAGATGGATTCTCCTAGGCTTCTGTATTTCTGTCTGAAAGGCTGTATGGCTTTGAATTGGGTCCTCTAAGTGGCTCAAAGTTCTTACCGAAAGTCCTAAGGTTCTCAAGGAAGCAATCAGCAATCACTGTATCCGTTTCATCATCGGGATTGTCCCAAGGTGGGACTTGAAATAATCGTTAGGCCAAATTGGGGTGTCTACAGATGCCCCTCTTTGACTGAACTCAGACGGATCGCGAGACATGTTTGAGTAAGAGTCAAAGCTGTAAAAAGCAACTCAATTTGGTCCAACCACTATCCCAAGGGGTTTTTTTGAAAAAGGTTTTGTTATGGTCGGGCCGGGAGGCTGCCTACGTATTCCACAAGGGAAATTCAGACCAATCGTAGTTCGGGCAAATAAAACAAAAGTAAAAAGTTTGGAGGGTTAGAGACAGAAGACGTACCTTAGGGCTTAAAAAGCCGTAGTGTGACGTCCCTAGACTGAGCCAGGGTTTTGGCGAAGAGTAGTTGAAGGAGCGCGGGGCTACCTGGGGAGTTTCTTTGCGGAGAGCTTCCTTAGTATTTTAGGGTAGATCAGTACACTGTAGGTGCGTTTGCTTTTCTTGATCATCCTTACTTTGACTGAGAGGAGCTCGGTGGAGTAGCCTATCCTTGCGAATGAGCTGGAAGGAATTGATGTAATTGGGGTGAAATCCAAACCATCTGCTGGGGATGAGTCGGACGCCGTTTGTTTTTGAGATATGGGGGGCGCAGGGCCAGTAACTAGAGCACGGAGCTTTGGGGATGAAGGAACCGAGGCGCGGAGCCGGTTACAGTCATGAGGCGAGAGCCTGGGGTGATGAAACTGAGGCATGGAGCCTGCTGTGGTCATGAGGCAAAGCTTTGAGCTTTGATAGAACCGAAGCGCGGAGCTGGTATGAGAGCCAGAGGTGTCGGAGCTTAGAGCTTGACGTGATTTGAACCGAAGCGCGGAGCTGGTATTGATCATAAGGCGGAAGCCTGAGGTGTTGGAGCTTGGAGCTTGATGTGTTTGAACCGAAGCGTAGAGCTGGTTGCATTCTGATGGTCTGTGCACGGAGCTTTCTCATCATAAGTTTTGACGTAGAGCCAAAGGATCGAGGCGCTGGACCAATCAATAAAACCGAGGCGTAGAGTCGGTTGATTGCAGGGTTGACCTGTTTCATGAGAGATATGCAGAGTGTATATGTGTGATGATGGTTGTTAGATGTGAACAGATATGATGATGTAGATTCGATGTGATAATGGTGATCCAATTGATGCAAATGTGCACGGGCCCGTGCGTGTGTGTTGATTTAAGCTTGGAGCTTCTATCAAGTTCCGGACTTGAGCATTCAGAGCGTAGAGCTCGAGCATTCGGACGGCAGAATCCGAGCATTCAAAGTACAGGCTTTGAGCGTCCAGTACGCAGTGGTTGGACATCCAAGCGTAGAGCTTGAGCATTCAAGTGTAAAACTTGAGCATCCAGTACACAGTGGTTGGGCATTCGAAGAGCTTCGCGCATTCAAAATGTTGGATTTTGAGCATTCAGGCATAGAGCCTGAGAATAAATGATGTCTTGATTGTTGGGGCGACGTAGAGCCTGTTGAGATTTACTTGTTTACGGCTTCGAGCCAGTTGAGACGGTGGGCTTCGAGCCGCTGAGATGATGAGATGATAAATACGGGTGTTGAGATGATTGTTTACGGCTTCGAGCCAGTTGAGATGGTGGGCTTCGAGCCGCTGAGCTGTTGAGTATTCCATCTTCCACGGGGTTTGATTGGTTCCTTGTGCTTGGGATGTTTCCAAGGCTAGTTTTGAGTATGCTCGGGATTGCCCCCAAGGCTAGATTCCACATGCTCGGGACTGTCCCCAAGGCTAGTTCTGAGTATGCTCGGGATTGCCCCCAAGGCTACTTCTTGAGTATGCTCGGGATTGCCCCCAAGGCTAGATTCCATATGCTCGGGATTGTCCCCAAGGCTAGTTCTGAGCATGCTCGGGATTGCCCCCAAGGCTAGATTTCCATTACCTCCACTGCTGGGAGTGCCTTCCGGAGGCCAAACGCCTTTTAGCGACTCAAATGTCTTCTGGTGGCTAAATGCTTTCTGCAAGCTGGCAACATAAACGCTTTCTGGAAGCTAGCAACATAAACGCCTTCTGGAGGGTGCATTGAGTGGATTGTTTTGCTGGCCTGCTGAGCGCGAGGTTGTGCACATGGCGTGGCATAGAGCTGTTGAGGTGTGGGCGTAGAGCCGCTGAGCAGCACTTGAGCGTCCTCAATGTTTCGGTAAGCTTCCTGAAAAGTAAAAGATTTACTTTAATTCGGAGTTTTAATTTGCATGATCAAAAGTGAGTTTTTTTGTTTTGATTTGCGGAATGAGATCCCTCTTAGCCAGGGGCGTGAATGAGAAGGACCCATGGTTGGGTCGAAGTTGTTCTGTTTAAAGAAGTTAAGATAACTGTGCCCCCTGTTTAGGCAATGCATGCTTTTTAAACGTCGATTTGATGCCCCTAGCTTTTTATTTGTTTATGCAATCGTGAGATTAACTCCCTTTTTGTCCTTGGCAGAGAAATAGGAGACTGGAGGCCCGCGGTGGAGGCAAAGAGGTGCACAAGTGGTTTGTGACGTTGCCAAAGCAGACTTGGGAGTTAGTACACACTGCTGGTCTTGAGCCGTCTGTTTTGGGCCTCAATCTTCCGAAGATGGATTGGTCGTTGATGACCTTGTTGGTTGAAAGGTGATGGGATACTCCCAACACGTTCCACTTTCCTTCTGTTGGCGAGATGACGATCACGCCAGGTGATTTTTCTTTGCTTACTGGCCTATGAGTAGGTGGAGCTCCTCTTTGGGTTAACCCTAGGCTTTGGGAGCGAGTAGGGGATTTGGAGTGGTTCTTGGGCAAGGTGCCCCCTCTTCACTCGCGTGGTCATGTTGACGTCTCTTAGCTGATCAAGACTTTTATGAAGGTTGATATCTTGACTCAGGTGAGTGTTGAGTAGTTGACACGGGCCTTTCTTCTCTACCTCGTTGTTTGTCAACAAGGATAGTTCAGTGCATAGGCAGTCTCTAGCCCCTTTGCAGTATTTGGTGGCTGTTTGGGAGCTTGATTGGGGAGCATCTGCCTTGGCCACCTTGTATGGCCTCCTTAGGGCTCGTTCACGGGACAGGACTCTTGGTGGTCACTACCGGGTACTTGAGGTATATCCTTCTTCTTTTCTCGTTGTGATTTTTCCCTTGCTACGAGCGATGGTTGGTGGGGCAACGGAAGCCACGGTCGCCAATTTTGAGCCTTGGCGACGAGTTTTGGACCGATTGACGGTTGACCAGGTACCCCTTGCATTCCTTGTTTTTAGATCTCCATTCCTCTGTGCTGTGGCTGATTTAGACTTTGTTTGTAGGCGAGGTTCGACCCTTGGAGTGGTGTATCAGAGGACACCCCTCTTGCACGTTCCAAGGTTCCAGACTGTACTCGTAGCCTGTTCGAGAGTCCCTTTTGTTAAGCCTGGTACTTATGTGATCGGGTGGCCAGCCAGTGGTGCTCGCGTGCTGAGGATCTTCAGTTTGTTCTTCCTCCTCCTCCGGCGTTGATGAGATCTACTTCTTCGATGTCTAAAGTAGACTTGGAGAATGCTCAGATCAGAGATTGGGCGGGCTTGCTCTTTTAGGTAGGTGACTGTATGGAGTACTACCATTTTTCCTTGGTTTTGCCTGCTGTTTCTTCAGTTGCTCCTATTTGGCCACGGGCCCTTTCCTTTGTCTCTTTCCACTCTGATGACGGAGAAGAGGAGCACTTGGTGCTTGCCCCTTGTTTTGTATTCTTTTCCTTGTAACTTGAGGCTGAGTGAGCACCAGCTGTCAGTGGGGAGGATAGCCAGCAATCCCCTTCTTCATCTCAGAGATCGACTCGAAGACGCCGTCACGACCAGCTTTAGGATTTTCTTTTTCCTTCCTGTTCATGGTTAGCAAAGAGAGAAGCAGAAACTGTATTTGTATAGTGAAAGTAACCACAGTGATGATTTTGTAGGCAAGCTTTTATTCATGAAATGAGAAATGCTTTTTATGCCCTTAGATGTCTTGAGTTTGCATGCGATAGTCAGAACATGGCTTTTTGAACAAGTATTTGCTGATAGACAGTAATTTGTGTGAAAATGAAATACTGGCCGAAGAATTGATTATTCGGCTGAAAAATCGATATTGTGGCCGATGTATAGATTCTTCGGCCGTTACTTTGATTTTCCAAAGGTAGATTTTGTCTTGGCCAAGTGGCATCCTCTTTTCTCTTCCTTCTTATGCTTGGTTTTGATTTTCTTGCATTTTGCTTTTGCCATGTTCCATAGTCCGATTGCCAAACTCGAGAGTCTTCGAAGTATCCTGCTCATTGTGTTAATGACCTTCAGGTTAGAGGGGATGAGCAATAATTCTTGTGTCTATTGCTGTTGCCAATTCTTCGAGAAAAGCATACTCATCTTTTGCGAGCTCAATACGCAGGGTTAGCTATGCCTATCATTGAGTACAAATTTGTTGATGTTTTTCCTTCTCTCCAAATGTTTGGGCCGCATCTCGATGTGAGATTGCCTACGTATCTCAATCAGGGAATCAGGCCTTTTACGTAGTTCCAAAATCATCACTTTTGAGTTTTCACTCTTGGTTTTTCTTCTCACATGCTCTTGATTTTGCTTAGGTTACCTAATGGAGGTTGAGTCCCTAGCGAGCTTTTCTTTGAATGCCTTAACTTTTGCCTAGGCTGCGTTTTTGCATTTTCTGGCCTAGCAGGCTTTGCTCTTACTTTTGCTTGGGTTTTCAGGTTACCCAACGAGCACTTCTCTCAAGAGGGTTTCTACGTTTTGGAGAGGAATTTGATGGAGATATTTTTCTAAATCTCCCTTGTGTTTGTACCTTCATAATGAGCGAGCTAACCCTAAGTGTTCTCGCGGAGATAGTGTCTTCTTTCTAAGTTTTGACAAAAATCTAGTTTCTTAAGCAACTAGAGTTCATCCTTTCCTTCCTTTTTGTCAGCGACACAAGGAACTTGATTCCTTGAAATTTCCCTTGTTTGGCAAAGAGACTATAGTGTATTGGTAATTGCAATTTAGGAAATAAATCATTGAATAAGCATAGTTTAGAGGATGAAACAGGAATTCACTTGGTAGAAATTAAATGCCCAAGCAGGGGCTCAAAACATGTTTTAGCTTGATAAAAGCAATGTTTAATGTTCTTTGCCATGTTGTGACTTCGTAGCTACTGTAGCATTTCGAGGTCGTTTTCAAAACCTTTGCCTTTCGCAACTTCATACTCTTTTCCACCCTCTTCTTTGCCAAACAGGGCCTTTGAGCTGGATCCATCTTCACTGCTTGCACGGTGGCTACTTCTTTGAGACATGAGTAGTCCCCAAATGGAAGTGTTGGTCTAGGTTTTCATCACCCTTTCTTCCTCCTTATTGATTGTGTAGTTGTCAGCTATTTCCACTTGATTGAATAGTGATGCTAAGGAGATTCCATCGAGTGGATCATTGTATTCTCCTTCCATTTCGTCAAAGTCATTTTCCCCTTTGCTTGTTCTTCTTCATTACATTTGTCAGATATGTCGGGATCGATCACTTCCGATTGATCGGACTCATTGTTTTTTTCCTCCTCCATCATGAAACATTCATCCTCCTCTGGGAAGGTAAAGGTTGGCTTGGCTTGATTGTTTTGGACAATGTATTGGCCAGGATTGTATGTGGGGTTGTGAGAAGGTTTATGAGATCAATGTTTCGGGGTGGTGGTTCAGCATTGTTTGTTAGGATCATGATTTGGGCCGTAGGATGGCTAAGGAAGTGGTTTGTTTAAAGGTTTGAGATGCCCCTGGCGGCTGAGAATAGTCAAGGCTTGGGATAATGTCATGTAAAGAGGGTCAAAATTGCAGTGGGGTCGATTTGAGTTTCGGGATGGGCTAGCTTGGAAAGGGTCTTGAGGCAAGGATGTGCCAAGGGCGTTCACGGAGGCGTGAGATGTATGGCTGGAGAAGGTTTTCTTAGGTGGAGGAGTGGCCTCTTCTTTCCCAATGAGTCCTAGTTTGATACCATCTTCGATTTGCAACCCAGTGGCATGCAAACGTTTGAAATCAGTGATAGCCTGTGTGTAGATGTGCCTGAGATATTTGGGTTGCAAGTTCTTGACAACTATCCTTACTTGATCCTCCTCGGAGGGGCAGTTCTTCATATTGGCAGCCTTTTCCCTCCATCTTGCCACAAAGGTAGCAAAGTCCTCATTGGAATCTTGTTTGGTCATTTCCAAGTCTCGAGTTGTTAGCTCAATTTGGACGTTATATGCATATTGCTTGACAAAAGCGTTGGCAATTTCTGGCCAAGTTTGATAGTGCACAAACTCCAAAGTGAGAAACTAGTCGAGAGCGCTTCCAGTGAGAGTTCGCTGGAACAATTGGGCGATGAGCTCATCATTCAAGCCCATTGGCTTCAGGGTGTTGATAACGTGGCGAACATGACTGGTAGGGTTGCCAGTTCCATTGAATTTCTAGATGTTGGGCATTTTGAAATTCTCAGGCAGCTTGGATTCTGGGAAGAGGCAAAGTCCCTCGAAATCCAGAATTTGGTCCCCTTGTGAACGAGCCAAGGCTTGTTTGATTTCCTTGACTTGCTTGGTCAATTCGGGACTTTCTGCCAATATCACTTTATGAGGATTCTCGTCTTCCATTGATCTTTCCTCATCCTCAGCATCTCTAGCTGCCTTTTCTGCTAGCAGCGCAGTGATTTGAGCTTGGAGGTCGGCAATAGTGGCGTCGTTGTCTGCCATGAGAGTGGGAGGATTACTTGATGAAGCTTAGGATTTGGTAGATGATTGAGTTTGTTGAGGAGATGACCGCGGAGTCCCTGGAAGTGATTGGGACCGTAGCAGTGTAGATTTTTTGGCTGATGAGAGTGACAGACGGGACGGTTGCAAAGACCTCTGTTTGGCGTGACTTCGGGTGTTGTAAGAGTATAAAATTGGCTGTGGTTGCTTCTTTGTTTTACTTATTGTGTCTGCTTTGAAAAGTAGAGTACCTGTAAGTCAGTACTTGGCTTGTGTAGGGTTAGGATTTGGGCTGGAAATCCCAACCCTTCTGCACATAAAGAGTTAATTACAACAACAGATGGTACAAGGTGTGAGAAAGAACTCGGAAGCGAAAATGCAAGTAGGTTCCTAGCCTGTAGGTTCCTGTCTTAGTTTGATAAGTTCTATGGCTTTCTAATACATGCAAGGTTTTGGTAGTCTCAAGGTGCTCCGTTGTCAAAGGGCACCAATCCTTTCACCAGCCCATCATAGGCGGCGATTGGGTGATTCCCTTTTTGATATACCACTAGGTACGAGTGACTGTGGAGTTTGCTGGAACCCCCAACATAGCCCGTGTCATGCCGGGATATCAGGTGAACTCAACGGGTTGCCCGCTCGATGCATATGATAGATGAATTAAACAAGGCATGTATTAGTCTTATGTTGAACTTTCTGGTTATGGCTCTCATGTTCCTAGCACCTGGAGACTGTAGACACCTCCCAAACGGGGCATCGCCATACAGATTGATCATTTGTTTGCTCGATTGGTTGCTTGCTTCATAAACCAAGATCGTGGACATTCCCATGGCTAGGAACATCGCCACACGATAGCGGTTATCACAGAGTCGCCACCCAGTTTATTAAAACTAGGAAAATAGATAGAGATTCTGGGTACGGGAGCCAAGAGTACAGTAAGGGGAAGGTGTTAGGCACCCCTCTCTGCCCAGTCGTGAGACTGGCCCATATTTGTTCAACATAAGACATATAGATGCTTTATTTAATTCTAACACGTAGTTTGTTTTTAGCCTTTAAGCAGTTAATGGTGGGCCATGACTGTAATTGAAAGCATGCATAGGAAAGCAGAAAACAAAATAAAACACAGCTGTCCCAGGAAATAGATTGCTCGGCCGGTGAATGGATGTCACGGCCGAGTAATCTCACTGGTTTGATATACCGGCCGAGGGATCAAAGCCCCGGTCGATGTTCTTCCTCACACCAGACAGATTACTTAGCAGATAATCAAAACGCTACGATTAAACATAAAAACGATAAGTAAACCAAACTAGAGGCCGTTGGGCCTCACCACCTTGATCCCTCAGTTGCTTGATTGCTTCGGATTGGTGGTGATTGACTGATTGCTTTTTCTGAAAACCCTAGGATTAGGGTTTGAACTTCGGGGTTTGATCGTCGGATTGATGGCTACCTTCGGGAGGTTAGGGCTTCTATAGAGGGAGTATGTGAGATGATTTCTACAGAGTTTGGAGGTATGAGATGGAGGAATTGAATGTTAATTTCGGAACCCAAAGGTTCCTTTATATAGGCACCGGATGACTCATTCCAACCAATCACAATGCACGATTAAAATTGGAGTTAGAGAGTGATTCTAACTCTTCATGGCAATCCTCTGGCGTAGCCCGAACGCATCGGGATTTAGCTACTAGGGTTTGGTGAACGGATCAAACGTTTGACAGAACGTTCCAGAATCTGGAAAAAGGACGATCTGGCGGCCGAGGAATGGATCTGGCGGCCGAGGAATCGATCTTACGGCTGAGGAATGGATTTGACGATCTGGCGGCCGAGGAATAGATCTGGCGGCCGAGGAATCGATCTTACGGCTGAGGGATTGATCTCTCAGGGAGATTTTCTAGCAACAGGTTGCTCGGGTGAGGAAATGATGTTAAGGCCGTGAGATCGATGTTACGGCCGACAGATGGATTCTCCTAGGCTTCTGTATTTCTGTCTGAAAGGCTGTATGGCTTTGAATTGGGTCCTCTAAGTGGCTCAAAGTTCTTACCGAAAGTCCTAAGGTTCTCAAGGAAGCAATCAGTAATCACTGTATCCGTTTCATCATCGGGATTGTCCCAAGGTGGGACTTGAAATAATCGTTAGGCCAAATTGGGGTGTCTACAGAATGACATTCGAGGGTAGTAGCCAACTGCTACTGCCTGCTGCAAGAAGCATGCGCAGATTTGAGACCAACGCGCATCACTCGAACAAACGCGCTGCGGTAGCTTACACCAGACTTCGCTGAACTCAGAATAAACTGTGAGCCTGTTAAGGCCTTTAGCATTTCGTTCTGTTTTTTATGCTTCAATTATTTTTTAAGACTTATGCTCAGCCTGTAAATTGAAGAAGCAGTTTAGTAATAAAATTGAAAGACGAAGATTTTCCCCCTTCTGGTTCCTCCAAGGAAGCTTGTCTTGATCTTCGATCCTCTTCGACCTTTGATGTGTACCAAAATGTCAACCATGGATCCAATTGATAGATTGTGACCGAGTCTCGAAGAAAGACTGCCTATGTATCCCAAGCTAGGGAATCAGGTCAAAATGTAGTTCAGGCCACGGTTCGACAGAGCATGACCGAGTCCCAAAGAGAGACTGCCTACGTATCCCAAGCTAGGGAATCTGGTCAAAACGTAGTTCAGGCCAAGGGTTAACTCTCGAGTATTTACCTCTCCTTTTACGCTCTAACTTTTGCCTAGTACCGCCCATTCGGGTCTTTGATCTAGCGAGCTTTTGAATATTGCCTATTCATTTTTGCCTAAACCTCCTTCATAGGTTTTGGTCTAGCAGGCTGCTCTAATTTTTGCTTGGAACTGCCCACCCTTGGGGTTTTCAGCCCAACGAGCTTCTCTCAGGGGAAAGTTGCTTTTGAATTGATCCAGGTCGACCATGGTATTGAATTTGTTGCCATCGAGGTCGAAAGCCTTTGGCTGCAACCCTAGATAAAATGGCTTTGATGACGCAGGGTCAAGAGTGCTTCAGTTGGCATGCCTTGCTCCGGGCCGTTTTGTACACTTTCTCATTTGTGCTTGGCAGAACGCCACTATCATTGCTTTGAACATGGTACAAGGCCCGGAGCCTCATGTGCTTCTGCTTTCTGGATTGGCACCTGATAACAGGGGATTTGATGCTCCTTTATCTCAGGATCAACGCGGGGCGTGACTTGATGATACCATGCCAAGACGTCGATGAATTTTTCGAACTTGTCTGACCGGGCACAATGCTCCTCTGGGGGCGGCTTTGAACCAATTGAACCGTTGGGAGGTTATACTTGTCTTTCAAATTTATTTGAAATTACTTCTTCTTTTAATAGGCTGAGCATGCCTTTCGTCTTCCCTTTCGGCGAGGGAACACATTTCCTTGGGAATGATCCCATCGAAATCTATCCCTTCGTCGTCAGGGTCGACACAGTTTATATAAAAGCTAGCGAAGTACTTAGAAGCAGATAATGCATATCATAAAAACCCTCGGGGTTTGCCAAGTACAACAGACTCAACACTTGAAACAAAAGCTACGACGTGGAGGGCCAAGAGGCACAACCTCCGACTCAGAGCTAGACTTAGACAAACGCAAAAGACTCCGTGTCAGACTCAGACAAATCGCCAATGCAAACGAGATGTGATTTTGAAAATGCAATTGTTAAAAAGCTACCCATAGCTTTCACAAGAAGATGTAAGAACCAGCGGGTGTTAGGCCCAAGCAACAGCACTTCGGCCTCCTGAGCTTCTTCGACCAGACCTACTCAGTGCTCCTCTGATCAACGGACCTCAACCAGTCGGTCTTCACCTTTGTAAGCCCCTCATCACTGTCAAACCAGATGTTGGCAGTGAAAACCTCGGCTGCCCAACCTACAGCCATCATGTTAACCTCTGGTTCGGACGGGATGGATACGATGGGTTTGGGTTGATGTGCTGGGACAATGTAGTGGCTAGGGTTGAATATGGCGGAGCTCGGGTTGATTTGAGTGGAGGCGATAGATACCTGACCAACCAGAGGGTCAGACCCGTGTTGAGGCAAGGAGTTGGAAATGACGTTGGGCTTTGGTGGAACTTGCACTGTGCCATCATCAATTAGATCTTGAATCTCATGTCGAAGACGATAGTACTTGTCAGTGTGATGGCCAGGCATTTGGTGAAAGGCACAGAAGAGGTTAGGGTTGTAGTTGGCTGGAAGGACTTTAGGTGGGGAAGTTGGGGTCAAAGGTTTGAGGTGCCCAGATTTGACGAGTTTCTCCAACACTGCGGATAAAGATGTCTCGAAGGTAGAGAAACTCCGAGGTTGGGCTCGGGCTCGGGAGCTTTGAGCGTTTTGAACCTGATTGATATCGGCTGTTGATGGAGGTGGAGTTGTGATGATACCACAATCGACGAGATCTTGAACAACATGTCGAAGCCGAAAAACAGGCATTGGTAGAATGGCCAGGCATTTGATGGTAGGTACAATAGATATTATACTTGAAGTTGGGTGATGGATTTTTGGGTAGAGGAGTTGGATTGAAGGGCTTGATGGAACCAGCATCGAGGAGCTTATCATAAATTGAGGCCAAAGGCGTAGAGAAACATGAGAAAGTCCTTGGCGGGTTTCGGCGAGTGAACTGAGAATCCAAAGCGGAACCCTTGTTTGCTTCGTTGTCGCAACACATTGCCTCATCAACAAGATGCACTTTTTTGCCTTCGGGGCTGAGCATGTCCTCTCCTTTGGCAAAGGCTTTGAACAAGGAATCAACATCCTCCTTCGAGTGAGTCCTAGCTTCATGAAACTCAGCTAGGTCTTTGAACATGTCTCCTGAGCACAGCTTGATTCCAACCGTTGGAGGGTGGCAGGCTTGAGAAGGTTCCTTGACTAGCCCCATATCTGGCTGCGGGGCTGTGGAAGTAACAAGGCCAACGAGTCCCTGGACCATAATCATCTGTTTGTCCATTTTGTGACCCAATTCCTCTACAGCTTTCCTGAGCTCAGCCAGCTCCATTTGTACTGCCATTCTGAATTGATGAACGAGGTAGGTGGTATGACCTTGGAAGCAAAGGTGTAACAACCCTGGCGGACTCTCCTAAGCAGGTTTGGCTCTTCTTTTTGGTACTCTCTGACGATGCAATGGCCCGAAGCTTTAACAGTAAGTAATGAAAGCTCAGTGACACCCTTTTCAGCAGTTTATTGAAAGAATTGAAAGAACGAAAATGCAAAGATCATCGTTATCAGTGTCCTCCTAGACTCTAGAACTAGAGACGAGTCTATCTTATGATGTTCGGATGCTGCCAAAATCCTCGGATTTCTTTTCGAGGGTGTATCCTTTGGAAAGATCAAACTGATCCTAAGAGATGTCAAAACAGACTAAATCTTCGAGTAGTCCATTTTGAAGATTCAACTTTGAACTTGGAACAACTCGGTATTGATGGCGTGACACCTTTACCGGGGTGGCGTGCGCGACAACGCGCTTTAGCCGGGGTGGTGTACGTGCGAAGCACGATAACCAAAATGACATCAATATCACGACATCAATACTTTGTGGTTCCTTAATTTCAGTTGAATCCTCAAACGGGCATGAGTCGAGGACTTAATAAGGTTTGATTTCTCAAAGTCTTGCTGATCTAAGAACTTTGAAAAATTAACAACGTGCACCATCGAGATGCACGACTCTTCATCGGGCTATAGCAGCATCCTAATAACCATAAGACAGACTCGAAAACGAGAGACAACTTAGAAGCCGCCCTAAACATGCTCCTACGCAGAACAGAATGTATGCATGCATGTACAGAACCAGAGACGAGTTTGCCTCACAAGTTTCAGACGTTGCCGGAATCCTCAGAATTCTTTTCGGCGATGTGTCCCTGAGTAGATCGATAGATCCTAAAAGATGTCAAAATAGACTAAATCTTTGGCTAGTCCCTTTTGAAGATTCAACTTTGAATTTGGAACAACCCGGTGTTGATGGCATGGCACCTTAGCCTTGAACACGGCGGTGTATAGTGACAACGCACTTCAACCTGGGTGGCGCCAGTGACACGGCATCACTACCTTGTTGTTCCTTATTGTCGGTTGAATCCTTAATCGGGCGTGAGCCAAGGATGTAGTAAATTTTGATTTCTCAAAGTCTCATTGAACTAAGGACTTTGCGATTGATAATGAACATTCGACAGAATGAACGACTCCTCATCGGGTCCAGCAACGTCTTAGACAGCGCAAGACAAACTCGAAAGACAGAACAGCCTTAAGCATGCTTCTATGCAGAACAGTTCATGCGATAGGGAAAGCAGTAACACATAGACAGTTACGGGGGTTAGATGCACATAATCTTAACCTGCGGGTACCTGTCCTAGGTTAGAGAGTTCTAGTGCTTTGTATATGCAAAGGCTGGTTTTGGCTTGTAACAGGTTCCTCGGACTAGGGCCACAGATATACCTCCTGTTACCCGCGTATTCGCAGAGTAACAGTCGAACGGTAGCATGACCCATCATCGGCGAAGGTTGTTAGTCATTCGGGGTCCCCGGGCTCCGGTAAACCGTGCCGAATTGCCAAAACGATCCAATGAGGCTTATCCCACATCGATGCAAATGAAATGCTAGAATTTGATTAAGAGAAGAAGAATCGTAATTTTGTAAAATGCCTTTTCAAATTTGGCTCACTTTATTTAGTCCATCTTTAGAGGAAACTACGCAAGCGAACAATCGAAAAAGCCCCGGATTAGAATGGTCGGACACGAGGTCCTGTTAAATCACCATTCCAACCTTCGGCAGCGCGAAGCTAACCGTTTTGATAGACTTTTAAGGGATTGTTCACAAGTGTATTAAACTCTAAGTGTGGATTAATATCGGTTCGATCATCCCCAGCAGAGTCGCCACTGTGGGCAGCATGCCCTTTAAAATGGGGGAGAAGGATTCCGTTCCTTTCCCAAGGCAATGGGCCTGGATCGAGGGAGCGCGAGTGCAGGTGGCAAGCGCTCAAAAATACAGAGTCGCCACTCAGGTTTGAAGGTCCGACACCCAAGGAACCGTATTTCAAAGCACCTGCCGCGCTGTTTGATTTGAAAAAGTTAAGGAACCAGTCCGTCATAACCATATCTGGGTTCAGGAGCCAGGTTACGAGAGGGGAAGGGTTTTATGGCACCCTTCTCGCCCAATCCGGAGATCGGTCTCTACTTAGGCATTTTGAAAACGTTGCGATTCTTCTTTTATTAATCAGTTTTAGCCAGTTAGGGCGGTGGAACAGTTAATCGGGGATTAAAACTGTAACATGTTTGCAGGATGTGATAGATGGCATGGATGAGCAGTTAGTATAGGATGAGAACAGACTCCTGTGGGAGTTTAAACAGACTGGAAAGCTCCTGTCTTGGAGTGTCGTGCACAGGAAGAAACCAGTATGCACTGATCAAGTCAATGCATGCTGACCAAACCTGCGTACGCTACTGCAAGACCTGCGCGTGCCAGTAAGCCTAAGCCCACAGCTCTTATTCTCAAACCCTCTGGGCTCTGGAAGGACCAGTGCACACCCAGGACAAACCAAGCAGTTTTATATGCACTGAATGTAAATAATTATTACAGACAGATTGGAATAAAAGGAAATACACCCCTAAACAGTGGGGACAAAATAAAGGCCTAATACCAAGTTAAACATGCAAGGCCAGCCACTGATCGGGGACAAACAATCGCACGAGGGTTCCAAACCGTCGCGCGACAATGCTCCCGGGCGCGCGATGGTTGCGCCCTGGCGCGCGACGATTGCGCCTTGGCGCGCTGGTCAAATGGAGCGTTGACCATCGCGCGATGGTTTGGGTGCAGCGCGCGCGGGTTCGAGCCAACTTTCCAGTGTCTGGTTTTGCTCATTTCTGGGTTCTGAGACAGGTCCAGGATGATCCTAGGGGTACTCCAACAGAACAGAACTAAATATTGAAATGTAAAACTGACATTTCTAACAAAAAGAAAGCAGTAAACTGGTTATTAACATGCTTTACAGTGATCTACATACAAAGTAAAGCATAAAGCAGTAGGACACCAATCTCCACGCGGTCCATCGCACACGGCAACGAAGTGTCGCGCGCGTATATGGGACCCTTGCGCGCTGGTTCCTACCAGAACGGTTTTTGAAACCTTGCTAGCTTTAGGGCCAGGACTGGTATTGATTACCAGCCTTGACCCTGCCAGCCCCCCTCAGGGATCAGAACAAAAAAACAGTAGGTATGCTATACCTAAATTGAGTTTGAACGGATGATTGAGCTTTGATGTGTTTGAGATTTGGAAGATGGAAGACTTTTGAATGGTAGAAGCAAAGAACAAGAAACTTGTTGCTTGGTATTAGAATTTGTATGAAGGATGGAGTGTAATCCTTCTTCTTCTTTTTTGAACCCAAGGTTGCTAACCCTTAAAAAGATGAACAATGGGGGCTATTTATAGGAGGAGAGGTGAAAATGGTGTGTGGTGGAAAAAGAACCAACCAAGTAAAGGTTAACTTGGCTTGGTGGCCAAATTGCATCCTTTGGAAAGGTAAGGTGATGCAAACAGAGGAGTTCAGCCAGTCCACGAGGTCTGGCTGGCTGAGGGTGGCATTGGTGGCCAAGTTTCTGCCACTGGAAAAGTAGGTGGGGACTGAACCATCGCGCGATGGTTCCAAACTGTCGTGCGAGGGTTACGCCCTGGCGCGCGACGGTCAACGGTCAAACTTTGACTTTGACCATCGCGCGAGTGTTCCAAACTGTCGCGCGACGGTGCGCCCGGGCGCGCAATGGTTGCGCCCTGTCGCGCGATGATTGCGCCCTGGCGCACAATGGTTGTGCCCTGGCGCACGATGATTGCGCCCTGGCGCCCAATGGTTGTGCCCTGGCGCACGTCAGTAGGGTTCTTGGCTTTTGGAAGTGGCTTAGGCTAGATTAGGTTCAAGGGTTTTTCAAACACTCAAAGCTCAAACACTCGACATTCCCGGGGTGTTTTTGATCCATTTCATCATTGGGGAATCAAATACCGTAAGTAAACTAATCTGGAAGCCCAGATTGGGGTGTCTACAAAACGGTACCTTAGTGAGCTTGAATGAAGGATTCCCTTAGCCTAAACAAATCTTCAGCCCAAATAAACCCTCAGCCCAAAAGCCCAGAGAAAGCCCAAAAGCCCTGGACTAGACCTGGAACGCCGCACGAGACAACCCTACAACGCACGGCATATCGACGTTACAACGCCGCATGCGATAATAGGGTTAGCCGCACGGCATTTCATGAAAAGTTTTGACTGGCTCAGAAAGCTGTCGGCCACGCTCATTTGAGCCACAGCTACAAAATGGCTCAGCCGAAAATACACTTCTGGCCCGCCCAAAAAATACCTCCACTTTTTGAAATTCAAAATCCTTGGCTCTTGCCTATAAAAACACCCCTCCACTAAAGAGAAAAGGGCCCTTGATCACCATTATACCCTTTCTCTCTCTTCTTGCTTTCATTCCCATTCCTCATTTTTAAGTCTTCAGAATGTTGCTTTCAAAAGACATTCTCTAGGCCTTTTGCTCCATTTTTCTCCTCACCAATAAAGTTAGTCCCTTACTAACTTTGAGACCCCAACTACCCAATACACCCATCTATTACACACATCCATACTTCTCTTTTCTCTACCAACCTTGCCGACGCTCATCCACTGTCATCCACCCTCATTCAAGCTCGAGATCAATGGTAAAAACTAAGTTTCCTCGGGCTAGGCTCTATCCTGGCCCTGAGGGAGCTCTTCTGTTGTCAGGCTTAACTCCTTTTGGTTAAGATCTGGTCTAAGAATCATTTTTACAAAGCAAAACAGCCCCCTGTGCTGGGTAAGCTACGCCGCGCGGCGCTTTGATGCGTCGCACGGCGTAGTGGACTCACACGCGCGATATTTCAGCTAACTGCTGTTTTCTTATCTAGACTATATGGATCATGATCGTTCCTCGTTGGATCTGTTTCTATCTATCAATGGTAGTCTCGGAACAAGACCATATCTACAAGCCATGTCTTATTACCTCGAATGAACTTTCTCAATCTTTCTGAATAAACGAATGCATTAAAAGTGGTTTTCTACTTGTGGCTTGGAGGAATGGTACTGTTCTGGGGTGATCTGACGGCTGTGAGTATTCTGGTGCCTTGAAGTAACGCCGTTCGTAGTACTCTATACGCCGCGCAATGTTCCGAAAACTATTGACAGTCAGAAGACCAGATCATAACCCCGCACGGCATATCGTATGGCCGCGCGTCATATCTCGGTATGCCGTGTAGCAGAAGATTGTGATCCAGACAGCTTGTTAAAGAGCTTTTCTTATTTATATTCTCGTCGCATCATCTTTCATCATTTCTGTACAGTGAGCACCACATGCACACCAATGTGATATATTCCATCTTGTTCCCATTTCCCATATGTGTTTTTGAAGTTTTTCAAATGGTGTTAAATCCCCCATCTGAAATGCTTAGTAGAGACCAATTTTTGCCGGGCGAGCGGGGTGCTTTTTCAACAAAACCTTCCCCGTTCGTAACGTGGCTCCCGGACCTAAAATCTCAACGTTTTCGCTAGACCAAAAGCCTTTTCTTTTCAAACAATCTCTCGGTTTCTCGGATCATCCATCTCAAAAATCCGAGTGGCGACTCTTCGAACGCGCCGGGCGCGGGAGCCCACAATATCCAAATTCCAAGCAATGATCATCACATCTCAAACTCAATAAACCAAGAGCCAATCTCAACAAGTCTCAAGTCCCATGCAAAAATAATCCAACTATTGTTTTATTTTTTTTAAATTTTCACTTCTTTTTTTTTTTTTCATTCTTCATGACTCTAACTTTGCAGTGAGGTGATTATTCCTCCCCCCCCCCCCCCCCCCCCGCTTAAACCATTCGATGTTCGCATTGAAAACATGAACATGAAAAGATAAGACAAATAACAAAAAGAAAGGAAAGATATCACCTTGATTAGGAGGAACTAAGCAGGGTAAAATATAGCGAGAGGGAGGCCCCCCCACCTTGGACTAAATAACCTGCAAAATGTTAGCCTCCACGACAACAAAATCTAGAAAATAAAAGAACAAACTAAGAAAAGTAATAAAAAAATTATCTAAGAATAAATCAATGCCTAGAACAAAGAAAGCTTATACGATACGGTGGTTTCCTCCCCAAAAGTGCTAAGTTTTATGTTTTCAGGCAGACATCAGTGAAGCTCAAATTAGTTTAAGTCTCTTCTTATAATTAACAATATAGGGATCATGTCAGAAAAAATTATTTGACTCAAATAAAAGTTGTTTGAGGATTTGTTCAAACAAGTGAGTCAAAATAGACCATTAAAATTCTTCATGTTATTTGTCGGGGTTCGGATGTGGATCAATCGATTCAGGCTCCGCTCCTGGCTCCTTCCTTACAGCTCCGTGCGTCCTCCGCTCAACCTGCAACAAGTCACTAGGGCTATGGAAGCCCAATGACCTTCCAACGATCAGGTCAGATCTAGGGAGAAGAAGATAGGCCTCGGGTTAGGGAGAAATGGCATCCTCCCTAACGACTGTTTGGCCGTGATGGGAAGAGCGTCGACGACCTTGGGAAGGAGATAGGTCTCGGGAAGAATATAGACCTCGGGAAGAACATGAACAGTGCAATGAACAGTGTTATTTCATGCTTCGGTTCTTTCCTCCGTTGGCTCCGCGCCTCCGCCGCTGGACCTGCAACAAGTCACTAGGGCTGTGGAAGCCCAGTGACCCTCCAATGATCAAGTTAGATGTAAGGAGAGAGGGTTAGGTTTAGGATTAGATCAGAACGGCATACCACTATAGGTTAGAGTCCTTTTGTATTTATAGGCCTTGGTTTGCTTGGCCTCCAAGCTAGCGTGTGGAGGTCACGCTCGGGTAACCGCCTCGGGTGACGTCATAGATGACGCACTGGATAAGGCGGTTACGGAGCATATGGCCAGGTCAACCCTTCACGAGGATTCTTCTCGATGCTGTGTCTCATTAGACGCAAGAGGCTTGCTCGGGTGCCCTCGGTAATATGTCTCCGGGGTCCGTATGGAGACCTCGATGATATGACTTCGGGGTCGGCACAGAGTCCTCTATGGTATGTCTCCGGGGTCGGTACGGAGCCCTCAAAAATATGTCTTCGGGGTCGATACAGAGCCCTCGGTGGTATGTCTCCGGGGTCGGTACGGAGCCTACGGTAATATGTCTCCGGGATCGGTACGGAGCCCTCGGTGGTATGTCTCTGGGGTCGATATGTAGCCCTCGGATGCCCTCAGTAATATGTCTCCGGAGTCGGTATGAAGCCCACGGTAATATGTCTCCGGGGTCGGTACGGAACCCTCAGTGGTACGTCTCCGGGGTCGATACAGAGCTCCATTTATCCGGACCACTACATTATTCAATTGGTTTCAATCAAGCATCTATCGATATCCGATCAATATGAATTTTTTGCAAGAAAAATGTACACATCTAGATCTAAAAAATGAATGACTTAGAGCATCTCCAACAATGTAAGCAAAATTCTAGCCATTTACCATAGGATTTCCCTCTTGGCTAGCCACAAAACATCTCCACCACCCAACCGCCTCAATAAGAACCTCAGCAAAGAAAAAAAAAATTTCAGACGGGCGCGTGACCAACACGCGCGAGAGTAGATCTCACTCTCTCTCACGCGCGGCCTTTGGTCGGCGCGTGAGAGCTCCGGTGACCTCAGTTTCCGACGGGATCGGTGGCGATGGAATCGTCTCGACGATATCTACAATCCTATGGGCTCAAAACGATTTTAGGATTAAGTCTCCGTTGAAGCCTCTGTCGCCGGAAAACGGAGAGTAGCCGCCGTCTCGGATCTGTCTGGCCAGGCGAGCCTCCGTACTCGCTCATACGAGCGAGGGGCTGGAGCGAGGGGAGCAACTGGCGAGTTCGGGACGAGGCTGCTGGGAACTCGTTTTTCCCGCTGTCGCTCGGGAATCTGTCTCGCCAGAGAAAATGGCGACACTTCTGGAGATGCTCTTAGATCTAAAAAATGTATGACCTTACATTATTGGATGGCGTTTTTAAAAACTGTGTTCGAAATACTTTGTACGTAGCAAAGCTTTTTTTTCTTTGATCCGCTCGTAGCAAAGCTCATGCGCGCAATTATCTAACTTAGCTCTTCCCTCCTCCCGGTGACCGGTTATCCCCTTCCCCTTCCCTCAACGGTAGACAGTGGACACACAGAGAGAGGGCGGTTCCCATAACTATTTTATCCCCCAACGGCCTCCTTCTCTCTCTCTCTCTCTCTCTCAACAACTGGAAGAGAAGAAAAAGAAGCAATCTCATTTGGACCAACAAAGCCCACTTTTTGTAGTCAAAGCCACTCTCTCTCTCTCTCTCTCTCTCTCTCTCTTTTCCTTTACCTTCCGATTCTCTCATCTTTGTTTCTTTCACTTTCTGCTTTGAACAAACCCCATCTCACAGGTTTATTTCTTCTCACAAGAAATCACTTCTCTCGTAATCTTCCTCGTTTGTGCTCTGATTCTCAAAACATTAAACGGTCTGAAACCCAGATCCTATCTGATCAAATCCCACAAGGGTTTTGCCGGAAACCCTCTCTCTCTCTCTCTCTCTCTCTCTCTCTCTCTCTCTCTCTCTCTAGGGCATGTTGTTCTGCTAAGATGGGTGTTCTAGACTTCTGGGTCACCTTCCTTTTTCTCGTTTTCTCTCTCCAATCTCAAGTCTCAAATTCCCAAAACCTAACATGCAATCCAAACGACCTCAAAGCCCTCCGAAGTTTCTTGATTGGATTGGAATCAGGAATCAATGGCTGGGTAACCAATTCCACCAACTCCTTTTCCCCCAACTGCTGTACCTGGGCAGGAATCAAATGCGATGATTCGGGTCGTGTTGTCGAATTGGAACTTCCAAGACAGAGACTAACAGGCCAAATCTCTGATTCCTTGGGTGGTTTAAATCAGCTCAAGACCCTCAATTTCTCCACCAATTTTCTCCGAGGCTCAATCCCACATTCACTCTTCCAATTGCCCAATCTTGAACTTCTTGATTTGAGCAACAACGATTTATCCGGCTCAATCCCAATGACCATAGACCTCCCATCACTCAAAGTCTTGGATTTTGATGACAATTCCTTGGAGGGTACGATCCCTTCTGGTATTTGCAACAACTTAACAAGAATCCAGTCCATTCGTTTTGCTTGCAATTACCTCACTGGTAGTATCCCACCAGGGCTTGGGAATTGCAGTTCATTGGTGCGACTCTGCCTCGGCTCGAATTTCTTCGCCGGAGGTGTGCCGGAGGATCTTTTCCGGCTGCCGGAACTGACCCGGTTGAGTATTTCAGAGAACCGGCTTTCCGGACCGCTCAGCAGTGGTGTTGGTAACCTCTCTAAACTTGCTCATTTGGATATTTCAGCAAATGGGTTTTCTGGAGAAATTCCAGATGTATTTGCTTTGTTGGTAAAGTTGGAGGATTTTTCTGCTAAATCTAATAGGTTTAGCGGTAGAATACCGCCTTCTTTGTCGAATTCTAGGACTATTAGTTCTCTTCTGCTGAGGAATAACTCTTTGAGTGGTTCAATTGATCTTAATTGTAAGGCAATGACTAGTTTGGTGTCTCTTGATTTGGCTACTAATGATTTCAACGGTTCTGTTCCTGCTAATCTCCCCTCCTGCACCCAACTGAAAACTATAAACCTTGCTAGGAACAATTTCAGTGGCCAAGTCCCAGAAAGCTTCAGGAATTTCCACAGCCTTTCGTCCCTTTCGTTTTCCAATTCCAGCATTTATAACCTTTCATCTGCGCTTGAAATCCTACAGCATTGCCAAAGCTTGACCACCTTGGTTCTCACCTTGAATTTCCGGAACGAAATGTTGCCGTCTGATGGTATTCTGGGGTTTAAAAACTTGAAGGCTCTTGTTATTGCCAATTGCAGACTCACCGGTGTAATCCCCCAGTGGTTGAGGGGTTTAACTAAATTGCAGTTGTTGGATTTGTCGTGGAATCGATTGGGTGGACAGATTCCTCCTTGGTTAGGCGATTTCAACAGTCTTTTTTACATAGACTTGTCAAACAACTCCTTGACTGGAGAGATTCCAAAGAATCTGACTGGATTACCAAGCCTCATATTAGGAAATGTCCCATTGCAAGATCCAAGTTTGGATTTTCCCTTTTTCGTGAAACGGAACAAAAGTGCTGCTAACGGGTTGCAATATAATCAAATTCGAAGCTTTCCACCCACACTTGACCTCAGCGAAAACAATCTCACCGGACCAATCTGGCCTGAATTTGGAAACCTGAAAAAGTTGCATGTTTTGGATTTGAAATTCAACAGTTTATCCGGAATCATTCCTAGTAATTTGTCAGGTATGACCAGCATAGAGTCTTTGGATTTGTCCCATAATAATCTGTCGGGAACTATTCCTCTTTCGTTGGTGAACCTAAGCTTTCTGTCGCAGTTCAATGTTGCTTACAACCATTTGTTTGGTGAGATCCCCGCCGGAGGCCAATTCCCTACTTTTCCGAACTCGAGCTTTGAGGGGAACGTTGGTCTATGTGGTGAACATTCTTCTTCCCCTTGTGTGATTACCAATCAAGTTCCTCAAGTATCTCATACTGAGTCGACGAGAAGAAAAGGTGTTGTTATTGGAATGGCAGTTGGGATAGGGTTTGGGACGACATTTCTCCTTGCCGTTATGTTCTTGATTCTTTGGCGTGCAAGTAGTCGACAAGAGGTTGATCTGGAAAAAGAAGAGGTCGATGGTACCGAAAAGGAGTTGGAAGAACTTGGATCGAAATTAGTTGTTCTTTTCGGAAACAAGGACAACAACAGCAACAACAATAAAGAGCTATTCCTCGATGACCTTTTGAAAGCCACTAACGATTTTGATCAAGAAAATATCATTGGTTGTGGGGGATTCGGTTTGGTGTATAGAGCCACACTTCCCGACAGTAGGAAAGTCGCGATCAAACGGCTTTGCGGTGAGTACGGTCAGATGGAGAGAGAATTTCAAGCCGAAGTGGAAGCTCTCTCCAGAGCTCAACATACAAATCTAGTCCTTCTTCAAGGGTATTGTACTTACAAGAATGACCGCCTTTTGATATACTCTTACATGGAGAATGGAAGCTTGGATTATTGGTTACATGAGAAACCCGATGGGCCTTCCTCACTGGATTGGGACACAAGGCTTCATATTGCTCAAGGGGCTGCAAGAGGGCTTTCTTACTTGCACCAATCATGCGAGCCCCATATCCTTCACCGCGATATAAAGTCAAGTAACATACTCCTAGATGAAAATTTTGAAGCTCATTTGGCTGATTTTGGACTCGCGAGGCTAATACTTCCATATGACACCCATGTCACCACTGATCTAGTTGGGACATTAGGGTACATCCCTCCAGAGTACGGCCAAGCTTCTGTTGCAACTTATAAAGGGGATGTGTACAGCTTTGGGGTTGTCCTTTTGGAGCTTATTACTGGAAAGAGGCCAATGGATATATGCAAGCCGAAAGGAACTAGGGATTTGATTTCGTGGGTGCTTCAAATGAGGGAGAAAAGGGAAAGCGAAGTGTTTGATCCATTTATCTATGACAAACAGCATAGCAAGGAGCTGATGAGGGTTCTTGAGATTGCTTGTCGTTGCTTATGTGAATGCCCTAAATTGCGGCCTTCAACTCAGCAGCTTGTTTCTTGGCTTGACAACGTTGATCTCGACGTCTAGCTTTTCAATGTTTTAAGAAATCTTCTTGTTGCACAACAAAAGAAGTTTCTTGCATATAAAAGAGATTCCAATGTAAATATCTACTCTACCCACATACATAGTTGGAATGTTGAGTGGAGAAGGGATCTAACAAGAGCAAACAAAACAAATATATCTTGTAAGTATTTGCTTGTAATATTAGTTCCTTTGCTTTTGATTCAGCAGTAATTTGGTTGTCGAACATGCTTTAAATAAATTTTTGGAAATTTTGCCATTTCGCGATTGTTCAAAGTGATAGAGAAGAGTATCGTTTACTTATGTTTGTATTTCTGTAATTTGATGTATACTATCTTGCTGGTCAGAATCAGTATTTTTATACTTGTTAACAATGTTAATGCTCAAATTTGAGTAATCTCAGCACTTTACATGCAGCCTTTAAAAATACTGAATCTTACAGCTTGTTAATTTGGTGCATTCTGATATCCTACCTCGTTCATTTGTTGGTTTTTCTGCTCCCAGATATCAACCTATGTAGTTAACATGTTAGGGAAAAGTTTGGGTAGTTAAATCCTTTGCCTTTTGTACTCTTGAAAACTCTATAAACACCCTCGTACTAGGTGTATCCATGACTTGCTTCTTCATTCGGTGTCACTTAACAATGTAACTTTTGATACTTATTGTCGTAGAATGTCTCAGAGACTTTTTCTTTTTGTTATTTCTACAATAATTCAAATGTCAGGGTTTTCGATTTCTGGAGGGTAGAGAAAATTGAAGAGAAACTTAACTAAATAACTCCACATTCATTTGCTTATCTGCTGATATTTCTAACCCAGCAAACAACATATGCAAAAAAAAAATCCATTTTCATTGGGCAGATCATACATTATGATATACCATTAAATTTCCTCTTGGACTGCAGTTTCTCAATGCTTGAATGCAGAGTAGTCCGACAACGCATTGAACACGGGCGTAAGGTATAATAAGTTCATGCATATATATTTGGGAATGACATTCTTGGGCCGTATAAGGTAATGAAATAGTGGAAGGTTTATTGCAGAGTAAAAGACATTCCCTGATGCATATTTGTGGGAAGAACTTTTGAAAAGGTTTTCAAGTTGGGTTGCTCTTTTCATTTCTCCCCTATGGATGCAAACTCTTTAGCTTTTGCTTTATGACTTTATCCTTCTGTTTTTTTGTTGTGCTCTCTTCTCTCATGAATGTGCCAAATTCCAGCGGTCATAGGTGAAGATTCTTTGATTGATACATTAAGAATTTTGTGTGTTCTTTGACTCAGTTAATAATACTCCTAACTATTTTTGTCATTTTCAAAGATGTATTTATTGACTTGGGCTCATTTAGGTCTACATCCATCATCTTCATTTACCAGTCAGACTCTTAATGTCATCACACATGCATGAAATTAAGCCAGCTACCTCTTTAGACTAATTTAGGTGAAGAATACTGGCGCCAGAGGAGTAACCCATTCCTCTGAACTTAAAGTTTTGTTTAGTTGTTGGTTTCAGAGAGTTCTTGCAAAAACAAAGGCAATTTGACATGAAATGAGGGATCTACTTTTCTTTTCTTTTCTTTTTTCTCCTCTCTTTTAGTTAGGAATGAGGACCTCCTTCAAGGCGAGATTACTTGGACTTGTCTGTTTAGGGTCCGTTTGATTAGCGAGAAAAATAAAATAGAAAGTGAAAATGATAGAAAGTGAAGTGAAAGAAAAGAAAAAGAATTTTTTTTTCTCACATCCATTTGATTAGAATGGAAATTTTGTAAGAAATAATAGAGAAAATAAGATATCCTTGTTTGGAGGGAATAAAATTTGCCGAAATTAGAAGAGAAAAGGTGGAGGGAAGAGGATAAAGAAGGAAGTGAGAGTAATTGTTGTTGATTTTTTCGAGAAAATAAAATTTCCATGCACATTTCGTGAGAAAAAGTAAAGCAAGCTATCATGCTTTAGAGGGTTGTACATGAAAGTTTACTTTCTAAGATATTCTTGCTAAGTGAACACAAAAAAATATTTTTTTATTTTCTCTTTCTTGCATTTTCTATCATATCTTTATCTCGTTAATTAAACGGACCCTTAACGAGACTAATAGTCAATGGATATGTATCTCATTGGACAAATAGTGATGAAATTAATAATACTATAGCTCATATGTCGTTGAGATTAAATGTTGTATGTATTTTTTATTCGGACTATATTTTTGCTTAACTTCCATGGAGATAGAGTCAAATTCGAGACTCATATCCAATAAACAAAAGGCATATATATAAAAGGCGAATGCCAAGTTTGGAAGTTGTCCCGAAGTCTAAGGATGACCAAACTGTTTGAAATGGATACAGATAGACCATCGACGGGTGGTAGCGTAGTTGTTCATGGTTATTCCCAAATAGTTTGGATAATCAAAGACCCTGTTTGTTTTGGGATTTTAAATTTTGGATTCTAAT
Source organism: Rhododendron griersonianum (assembly GCA_018127125.1). NCBI lineage: Eukaryota > Viridiplantae > Streptophyta > Magnoliopsida > Ericales > Ericaceae > Rhododendron > Rhododendron griersonianum. The sequence goes on along the minus strand of CM030796.1, from coordinate 23,907,298 downwards.
CGTTATCTTATTTCTCTCCAATCACTCTCTCATTTTCTCTCTTTATCTCTCTCTAATCATTACCCATATATATATTTTCAATCATTACTCTACTTCTCTCTACACTCATTCTACAAATCCAAATCCCAAAACGAACGAGTCCAAGAGATCCAAGATTTAAGTCGTGCAACCGATGCCCCTCATTCTTTTTCTTATTGCGAAGCCCTGTTGTGTTCACAAACACTCTTGGTTCCTTTGAGGCCTGTTGCGGGTTTGAAATTTCTAGGGTCATGTGTATGAGAGGACTACTATGCTTCATCACGAGAGCAATTTTGTTCATCCTTGCAAAGCTTGAGCAATCTTGTTTGCGAGAACTGCTTATTTTGTATGAATTGATATATTAGTCCAATAATTACTGAATAGGCGGTTCTAATTATTGGATCAGAATCCGCAACATATCTCACCGAATATGGGTAAAGTTATCCTTCCCCAAGGTGAGGGTCAACGAAATTGCTCTCACGACCATGCATAACAGTCCTCTCATTGACCATAGAAATTGCAGACCTTCAACAAGAAAAAAAATGCACATATAGCAAAATATTTCACAGGTCAATAGGGTTGAAATCGTGAATGAATAACAAACCCTTGTGTCCCTTTCGGATCCAATGCATAACATTGATTTGCTTTGACCAAACTGTCCAATGGTTGTGGGAACTGACGGGTCAATTCCGGCAATTGTTTGCGGTTACATCATCAGTACTACTATTGAACTAAACTAGTTTACAAGAAGGGTAGCTCAAGCGACAATATGTATGAGCTGTAAATTCAGACATCTTGAGTTCGAAACTTGGCAAGCCCCTGGGCCCAGGCCGCAAGAGAGAAATTTCTTGTGAATCCCCAGTGAATGATCTATCTATAACCGGACAGGAGATGGAAATAGTTGAAGTGCGCATAAGCTAACCCGGACACCATTGGCCGTCAAACCCGAGGAAAAAATAACTAGTTTACGAAATTCGACTCTGAGGTGAGTGCCAAAATCAATGACCTTAAAATATACTTGAATCCCATTAATGTGAAACCAGGATTGATCTTTTACAAAGCTTATTAGTTTTATGAGTTTATCCGTGTCGGCATTCCCAAGGGCAGATTAGAACTTTCACCCGAGTTAAACTAGTTAAAGAGTGAGGGCACAAAGTGAAATTCTGGTAGTAAACGTTGTGGGGTAGTCTAATCGCCCAAAGTACTATTATTAGTTCAAATATATGAAGTTCATGTGTCTCCATGTAATTCTACTTATACAATGTATATCCTACATGTACACAGTCTATTTATAGCAATGATATGTCATGATGGTAGTGGCAATTAGAGATGATGCCAGATGATAGCTACAAGGTATGTATATTGATATCGAATGATAGCTGTAAGAAATCTATATCAACCTATATTGATGATGTTGAAGATAATCAACGACGATTAATTTTGAATATTGATTTCATATTTTATAGTTTAACATGATCGTTTGCATAATATTTGCAACAAAAACCTTATATTATTGGAGATGTTGGTGCATAATATAGCACAATATTTGCATAATATGAGCTTTTTGCCAGATGAAAGGACCTTCCATTGTTGAAGATGTTGGAATTGGCTTTGGTAGTCTTTGGAATTGCACCAGCCAACATTAAAATTCGGATCAAGATCAGGACCCTTGATATTCCTTGACATGGCTTGCATAATCAATCCCTAATTATTGCTTAATTTTCATACAAATCCCATAGTCCTCACACACTCTTCAACCCACATCTAGCACCAAAAAAATTCATGTCTGCTGTTTTTTGTTTTTTTTGTTTTTGTTTTCCTGCGAAACTCCATTTATAATGTTGTTGTTGTTGTTAGAAAATATAGAAACTTTTGGGATATTTGTCTGATCACCAATTTCTTTATCAGGTAGAGGTGGCTCAACTCTTAGGTCTGTTAGTTCACTGCCTGAGGCAACCCAACAAACAGAAATCTCTAATAAACATTTCAAATTATCCATCAGTCTGAACAAAAAAAAAAACCTTATTTTAGGATTCAGCTTGAGCTTTGAAAATGTGGTCAGTTGATTAGGGTTCAGTTGAGGTCTGAAAAATTCCCCCGAGAAAATTGAAGAAATTTGTTATAGTAACCCGTATTGAGAAAGTAGAAAGAGCATGGACCCTTTTATCCGCGATATCCATTTCTTCCTTCCCATCTCAATGCATTTTTCAGTTGCACAACAGTGCCTTTTATATTTCGAGATTCACAACATATCGTGCAGCTCATATCAGAGAGACAAGAAGTTTTGGACCAGAGAATTCATGGCTGAAGAAAGTTTGCATATGTTGGATCGAAGAGGCAAGCACTTTGTGGAGCAGATAACCTATGAAAGTTGGAAATCTAGCAGACAATCTTTCTCCCCGCACTTCTATCATGAGTTTCGAGCTTGTGTGGAGTCCAGTAGACAAATTTTACTGAAAACCCTACATTGTAAAACCAAATATCCACAATTCTCTGGGTAATGGGGCAGAATTTCCTTCTGGGTTCATAAACAGTACAATGTCTATGTAGGTTATTGTCATCTTATGATCTGTAAATTAGTGCAGTCAATCCAGGCTCCACATGTTATCAATCAAACCCATGAGAGTAATTTGGACATACACTGTTAAAGCAACATTCTCACCTATTCAAACTTCACTGTAATGGTGTTCTTTGACTTTACATTCAGCATCACAAAAGGAGAAGAATCTTTTACGAACAACAGGCATATGACGGTATATCATATCATAAATACATAGTTGAACTTCGAATGGAAATATATTTCATAAGAACACAAGAAAACATCAAGAATTGGATTCCGCATCATCTTCCATCTCATAAACAGCCTGAAGGGGGCCACTTCCAGGCATAAATCCACTTTCCGAGAGATTATTCGTAGGGATATTTCCAAACAGACACACCTGCGGCTCTATCTGGTTCAACCGGCTCAATTCACTGGCTGACAATGACCAACTGAAAATGTCTGTGTTCCTTATTATCCGGTCAGGCTTTACGCTACATGGAAGGACACTTGTTCCCCTTTGCAAACCCCACCGCAAGATAATCTACAATATAGATCAAAGTGATCAATCAAAATAGATCACAGTAATGAATCAAAATGTAGCACAAGTAAAAGGAGAAGGAGAAGAAGAAGAGAAAAAATACCGAAGAATAGAGGAAAATAAAACAAAGAGAAAGAAGAAACCAAGGAACATAGTCCCAAGCCAGTATTCATATCTCCAGTCACTGTTCGATACACATCACCCAGTTTATGAAAATATAAATGTACAACCAATACCTCAAACTGACTGCTAGAAGGCCAAATTAAAAGCAGGTGTAGCTCATTCCTCATGTATATTGAAGAAGTAAATAACTCTGGCTTTGACAGACTGCTCAATCAAAACTGGGAAAAGATCAAGCACGGGAAGAGGCTCCAAGCAAGCAAGTAGTACTACAGCCCATAATATTGATCGAAATCGAAGAAATTAGTTTCCCTCGAAAGCAACATAATTTTTCATCGGTTAGCATTCATTGGGAGACAAAGGGGTTGAAGAGATAGATAACGTGCTTCCCTATCGAGTGTGGTTCCGGGGTTCAAGTCTCACCATTGAAAGCTGCATCTTCACCTTTCCTACTTCCCTCTTACTGATGGTAAACAAAAAAAGGATTCACCTATATTACTATATTTCAAATGTTTCTTGTTATAAAGCCTATGACGGAATCAAAGATTTTATGCATACTTGATTAGAAGCCTCGAAACGAATAGTTTCACCTGAAGAAAACACTTGGAATGGTCTCCAGGAAAGGAATTCTATTAGGCATGTCATTTTCTCGGAGAATTTATATTGATAAACTTAATTAATTTAAGATTCAAGAAAATTTCCGTACCCAATCTATTATGAATTCATATCTACTTATGAAGGGACAAGTGCAGTCCTAACTGCAATGGTTGAAATGAACTTTTTATGACTTGAGACGTCTATGTTCTTACATGTAGTGTGGTCTTCGTAAGTGAGTTAATATGCAAGTGAAGGACTTGTGGATTAATCATAGTAGTAGCCCTAGAGTGTGGTGGAGAAAGTCAGAGAAAGCAAGCAAGTTTGCATATTTGGATCTTTATATAGTCATGTTTTCTACGCAGTTGGAACGAGTGCACCATTGAGTGAATATGGGAGCATTAACAAATCGTATGTAGTAGCTAACTTAAATATAAGCATGAGCAAAGAATAAGAGTGAGAACTATAAAGAAATGAGTGAATAACAAGTTCCAGTCTTCTCCTCTAATTGGCTTCTCATTTGAGTTTGTGGAATTAAGCTATTGTCCCCAACAAAGTGGTATCGGAGCTAACACGATCCTGGATGCCATGATTATGGAAGAATCACCAAATAGTATCTGTAGTGTCAGAAGATGGTATCCAATTACAAGAGAATGAAGATCCTCTCTCTTCTGATTTGAAAGCATGTGAGCTATATGATGTAATCAGCAAAGAACCAAACGGTAGCTTAGCTATAAGAACCCGAGAGCGGAAAGAAGAAAGGCACTCAGAGTTCTTAAGAAAGCAATACATTAAGAGATTTGGACGTATATTGGAGATTCAAGATCTTCAGGTCATGTTTGAATATTTATTGAGATAGTGATCTCCAAACAAGAAGGCAATGTGTTGATTTTGGAGGAAGTGAATAGTTGTACTAGCTCTTGGAAACAGGAGATCAAATCCCCTGACAATCTCAGCATTTGTTATGATTGGAGAATTACTGATTCAGTTTTCTTGTAATTTTTCTTGTTTTCTAGTTTTGGATAGGCTGGTCAGGTTTTGTTGTACCTAGTTGGTCTGGTTGTATTCTTTCTCAAGGTCTTTCCTTGAGTTTTTGGGCTTGGTCCCTTTATAAATCCGCCTTTCTCCAAAAAAATAAAATAAAAAGGCAAGGTGTTCGACAAGGAGTATTGGAGTCAATGCTTGAAGAAAATGGGTTCGGGAAAGAAGAGATTCATTCTGAACATGACGGGCATTATCCTATTTATTTATTCTCTTCAATTTTGACCACCCATAGACATGATTTACGCTGTAATGGACAGGAGGAAATAAGCACAAAAATATGAGGAAAATCTTACTAGCACGTGACCAACTATAGGTGGAACCACAGATATATAGCTGAATCAACTACTATAATTCAATAATGCAACTAGAGTTGCCTTCTTAAGAACTGCTGCAATCTCTGAACTCCCAAATTCTGCAATGTAAGGAGTTGAGCTTATATCTATTACCATTAATTGAACGTGTATAAGATAGCCATCATTAATAGACCCTCATTTCTCTCCCTTTCCCTCGTTACGTACCAATGTTGCTGGCCCATCACTTCCCTCCGCCACTACGTCCATGTGATGAAATTCATCTCTCTCTCTCTCTCCATCTCCCACACCCCCCCCCCCCCCCCCCCCTCCCTCCCTCCCTCCCTCCCTCTCTCTCTCTCTCTCGAATTCGTCCTTAGCCTTTTCATGCTCTTGCTGCTTCTACCAACTGCCAAAGGATTCCAATTTTGTCATTCAAAAACATAGGATGCTTCTCTGCAACTCAAAGGGAGACACCCTTCTAATGGTAAGATTTCCGTTAGACATCTGTATCCAAACACTGGCGAAATCCGCTCATGATCCATTGAAAAACCCCACGAAGAGATTTTAGACGAAGAGTCCAAGGTGTTTGTTTCGATCACAAGTTCATTTTCTGTCATTGCAATTACAAGTTGACTTGAATACCTCTTCTATATGGTGAGTTTTCAAAAAAAGTTTTCTATTTACTACTACCAATCAGATTTGTAAAGGTACAGGAGAAGGCAACGTTGGCAGCTCGTAATCACTACCTTTGAATACTATTCAGCTATATGGTGAGTATTGAAAGATAGTTTTCTATTTAGTACCAACCAGATTTGTAGCATTAAGGATAAGGTACAGGATAAGGCAATGTGGGCAGCTCATAATCACTACCTTAGGCATAAGCCTATATAAGAACTTAAGTTCGGGCAGCCAGTTGCCAAGTCACTCGTGAATTGGAGGATATCGTGTTCCTATATGACATGGTCAATATACTAGCTTTGGTACATGTTCCAAAAAGAAAGGTGAATGCACAGGTTTAAAAAAGACTTTCTTCTCAGTATTCATGGAGAATCAACAAGTTCACAGGGGCCTCATGATGAAGGTATCCTTAGAATGAACAACGCTATTAAATTTTTTTGGGTAAATCTCGTCACTTGAATTCTGCTTCTGCGCACTTATTTGGATCATTGAACAATCGTGATCAAGCTGGTAGTCAACTGCAGCTTCACAAAGTGGTTCCAAAGTCCAGAAATATCTTATTCTAGAGTGCAGAGTGTCACAGAATTCGCAGAAATTGATATCCACTTGACTAATAAATTGCACCAACAGTGGGAAAGAGTAAAAATTAATGAAGACTGTCTTGCGACTATGACGAACATAGTAAAAGATTGCGGTAATCAACATAACTAATAATAGATAACTGAATAAGGCGTACCTGTTCAGGAGTCTTCTTATGCCTATCTGCTATTTCTGCTACGACTGACAATTTCAACATGGGGCCGTGTACTGATCTCGACCTCCTGAAAGATATGCGAGGAGTTCCAGGTTCATCTTCCCCACCTGATCCGCTATCAGAAGGTCCAGGAGTGGAAGTTGGTACTCCCAATGGTGTATGAGCAGAAACATGGATACCTTTTGATTGACAGAACTTGACAAGTTCATCTTGCCGCCAAAATGGATGCAACTCTACCTGGTAAAAGCCGAACATGGATCATAGAAGAATCAAAACACCATAGCTGAAAATTCACAAAACATAACCAAATCACATAAGCGTCCTATGTATGCATGGTGCGTCTCATTTTTTTTTTTCTATCTTTTTAAAGAGGAACCCCTCCAAGCAAGGGTCATTTCAGACCCAACACTGCAAAGTAAAACCTAGATATCTACACCGAACCACATGTCACAGGTATATGGTAAGTCCAGGCGTTACCAATGGGGGTTGAACAGTGAACACGAGACCTCTGGGTTTATGGTTGTTCCTAGTGACAACCTTAAACCCCTGCAGCATGCATGTCACTTTAGTCAGAGGAGAAGTGGAAAAGAAAGACAAATTATGATGAACTTTTAAGGGATGCAAAGGTACATCATGAATCCTAAATAAAAAAGCAAACAACAAAAACAAAAATTTTATTGGACAAAGAACCGAGAAGGATGATGATGCAAAATTACACACTGTAACATAACATTTCTAGTCCGTGTAAATCCTAAAAAAGAAGAACAAATCAACAAAGAAACAGGGCATCAAAACAATAAAAGTTTGATTTCTATATACTGCCAGTGGAACAAAATTTGCAGATGGCACAAAAAATATGTAAAGTCACAATAAATGTAGGTTAAATTGTAGCACAAATTACATACTATTGGTTTTCTTCTCTTTTCATAATTTTTTGAGCTGAATATCTTGGATTTCTGCCACAAAAAAAGAAAGACACTAAAACGAGTTGTGCCTGAACAAGAAACATCGTCTCCCTCTCTGATGTGAGTCAAGTAACCCCTTCTAAACTGGGTAATTGCTCTTCCTGGAATAGAAAGCTTATATAATTCAAACGAGAGTTGTCCTTGGACACACGACAAAAATGGAGGAATGAAACTAAGAGGAATAATAAAGAAACAGGACATGGACGCGACACACAAGGACACATTGAATCATACACTGCAAGTGCAACAAAATAATTTGCAGATGGCACAAAAAATATGTGGAGGCACCATATATGTTGGTTAAATTGTAGCACAAACTATATCCTATTGGTTTTCTTCTTTTTCATAAATTTTTTGAGCTGTATAACTTGGATATCTGCCACACAAAAAAAAGACACAAAATGAATTGTGCCTGAACAAGAAACATCATCTCCCTCTCAGATGTGAGTCAAGTCCCCCCCTCTAAATTGGGTAGTTGCTCTTCCTAGGACAGAATAATGTGAATCGTCTGTGGACACAAGAAAAAAAATGGAGGAATAAAACTAAGAGGAGCAATATAGAAATGGGACATGGACGCGACACATAAAGGACACTTTGAATCAGCTTCAAAAAATCAACACATGAAAATTAAAGAGCCAAATAATACCAAGTTATGTCTACCTTCAATCTTACCCCCTCTGCCATTCTTGAGTAACAATAACCACCAATAACTAGCATGCCTTTCTTCGGAAATGTTTGGACACGTGTTGACACAAAAGCGCCACCCTAGGAATGATGTCATACATGCATCCTAGGAACGAATGAACTGACTAGAAGAAGAGGAGGGAAACATGAGGTATGATCTGAATTTAGACACTTGACATGTCTCAACTCTCATTTTCTGTTGAGACCCGTAAATTTCTTTAATAACATGTATGACATCATTCCTAGGTTGGAAAGGTTGGAAAGATGTTATGTTTGTGGTAAGACAGATCATAGTCCACATCTCCACATCTCCCAAAGGTTGGAAAGATTTGGGTGTTAGTGTATATAGTGCATGTGTGTATATGTGTGTGTGGCAGGGCAAAAATTTCCCATTTTTCCTCTCCATCTCACTCTCGGCTCTCTCATCTCCCTCCCGACTCTCTCTCTCGGTCTCTCCATCTCTTTCACTCTCTCACCCAATCACTCAAAGACCCATACTAACCAACTCCTAAACCATCTTCTACTTGCGTAATGGGCCTCGTATCGCGTTGGATAGAGCTCGGTTTGGAGTATTTCGCTTGGATTGGATTCCGGAAGCTAGGGCTCGTTCAAATCGCTTGGGTTCTGGAAGCTAGGGCTCGTTCAAATCGCTTGGGTTTCGCCTTCCGACTCGAGGTAGGGAATTCTACCTTTCTTTACATGTTTTATGAGTGATTTGGTGCTTGAATTTGTGCTTGAAATATTGCATTTGGGTTTGGATTGAAATTTGTCGAACTGTGAAAATCGTTTGAAGTTTCCAGGTTTCTACCGGTAGAATTTACTTCCTCCCGGTAGAAAACGTGTGTGCCTGAATTGTGTCCTCTCTGCCTTCATTTTGTACCGGTAGAACCACTTCCCTACCGGTAGAACTTGATTCCTACCGGTAGAACCTTCTCACTACCGATAGAACTTCAGTGTTTTTCCAGCAATCGATTTCATGGCTCTTCTGGATCGGGATTGTACCGGTAGGACTTCTCCCCTACCGGTAGAGCTTCCAAATTTTCTGAAAATTTCTCTAATGCACGTCTCAAGGTTATGATTCATTATATGGGTTCTTGATATTCTAATTTACAAGTCTAAGAGTGACTTCACATGCTATATCATCTTATGTCTGGTTTTGTTGGACTTACGAGGCTTGATCGAACTTAGAGATGGAAGTTAAGGAATGAATATTGTGTATGAACGGACACTTGGCACTTAAACGAAAAGCGAACACTCAAGACCCATCGACGGGTGGGTGCCTGGCAGGGGGTATCGGGATCCCTTAACTGGCCCGGCAGGAGCAAATGCTCGTTATCTATTCAGGACCTACTAACGGGTGGGTGCCTGGCAGGGGTATCGGGATCCCTTAATTGGCCCGGCAGGAGCTTTATGCTCATGACACAAAGCAAAAAGAGTTTGATGACACGCAAATGGTTGAAGGATTTCTAATGTGTGTTTGGGAGTCAAAAGAAATTATTTGGAACTGAAATTCATCTAGAGGTGGTTAGTTCTTATGTCTTGATTGTTATCCTTATCCTTGTATTCATGTATCTAATCATCTCATGAGCATATAATGTTAGAGTAGACTTTTCTACTGGGCTAGTGTAGCTCAAGCCTTATACCATTTTCAGGTGCTAACCCGGACCAATAGCTTGCATACATGGAGTGCTTGGATATGGATGATACTTTTGAAAGCTAACCGAAGAAGTTACTTATCCATCTTTGTAAATTTCTTTTGAAAGATGTATTTGTAACTTAAGTTGTAATTCTTTTGACTAAGGAACGTTTGTAAACTCTTAACTCTTTTGATGCATGATACTTATGTCAATTTGGGGCCGTTGAGCTAAGGATGTAATATTTTGGAATCTAATGGTTGGAAGTATTATTAAGGAAATGAAATTACAGTAATCTTTTGGGTATCGTATGGAATATTGTGAGGATTTATTTATGAAAAATCTTTTATATTTATGTTAAAAATCGAGGGCGTGACATTTTCTCAACAACCCTTGAAGCGACTCTTTCCTAAAAATATTAGTAGGTTGAATGTGGCAACACTGATTTAGGGAATCAAGATCCAGTCGAATCCAACAGTGGTTTGCCTCGTGTGATCAGGTCTTGTTTTGATGGGTAGCTAATGGAATGGTGAAGATGATCAACTCTTCCTCGTTTTGTATCACAGGGGTAGTACAACATCAATATTTAATGGCTTTAGAAATCACTAATAAGGCCAATCTGATGGCAACATCCGCATTTGATAGTTTATATTTCACCAATGATCATAAATATCCCAGCATCCTTCGATACAATGATTTCAGAATTCAGACGCCAAATGTTAATCTCATCTAAATCAAAATCCTACTAATTTCTAAAGAGCTATAACCCCACTTGATAGTGGAGCAGGTGACAAGATAAGTACTTGAAGAAAGTTGCAATGCAAAGTAAACTAACGACGATTTTCCAAATCCAAGAACGAGGAGTCTACCTGATTGACTGCTGGTACAATTTTTGCAAATTTAAGCAATTCTTTGATCTGCTGGACGCTGAAATTGCTAACCCCGATGGCTCGAACTAGACCCAGCGTCACCAGATCTTCCATTGCTTTCCATGTAGTCTTGAACCGATTCAAGAACTGCCGATACTCACTTCCTGACTTGGAAGGAGGATCGGTGGCATCCCCAAATGCTGAGCTTTCAGGCCAATGCATCAAATACAGATCCAAGTACGACACTCCGAGGCTCTTAAGAGATACCCTAACAGAATTCTCCATCTTATTGAGTGAATTCATAGTGCAGAAAAGCTTAGAAGTCAAGAAAACATCCTCCCTCTTTAAAGAACCTTTAAAAGCCTCAGCTAGTGCTTCCCCTACTTCAGTCTCGTTACCATAAAGATGTGAACAATCTATGTGACGGTAACCAACTGATAACGCCGTTTTCACGGCTTCGACGCAGAGGTCACCCCCACTCTGCCATGTCCCAAGCCCTATGGCTGGGATTTTGTGCCCTGTGTTAAGCAGAAAGTAACTCCCTTGTGTCCCAACTTTTCCTTTCATTCTCCTAACTTTCTTAAGACGAACAGATGGGAAAAAACTATTACACCCTCCAAAATTCAGAGCTTATATGATCACAGATTTTGATGAATAAAAATCTGGGAAGATACAACAGTAACCCCAAGATCTTCAAATGCAAATCAGACCAAAACCCAGCAATGGAAAACCCAACAAAAGAGTAAAAGAATAAAAAGCACTGATTACCCAGTACAGAAAAGATCAAATCAGAATCGGAAGTGTAATTGAAGATGAGTACAAGAGAACATTCGGCTGTCAAATAATGAAACAAAAATTGAACTGCAGGAAAGCCCACCAGTTGTTTGATGATGTATCAGAACGAAACCCAACAACCCAAATGATCTTTGCCACAGCGAATGAATAAGTCCGAGGAAGAAATCAAGAGCCGAGAGCAAACAAACAAACTTTTCTTTCTATTTTTTGCAGGAAAGGAACCAACCCCAGACCAGTATTTCGAATTTGTCTGGGCTAAAATTGTTCCAGTTGGAAAGACGAGGTCAACAAAGGCAACAGAGAGCTAAAAATTGCCAAAATGCAATAATGCAAGCACTTATTAAACAGCTGTAAGAAGCAATTTTTTTGTCTCTCTCTCTCTCAATATCTGCGAAATCACCCATTTGTAGCGATGGATGTAAAAGACAGCTGGTGTCTCTATATTATATATGTTTTTGTGACTGTGACAAAGATGCTTGTTTTATATCATTGAAAAATAAGACGTGAAGAAAATACTACTCCTACTATGTAGATTATTATTAGTACTACAAGATAGAGACAGAGATAGAGTTAGACGGAGAAAAGGAAGTAACGAATGAGAAATTCAATAGTTGCACCTAACGGAAAAAGACAGACTTGAAATCCACCCGCCACCTACCAAAGCTTAGTTAATAACGATATCCGTTGACAGATCTGGGTTGCACGTTTCTCTGCCTAGGGCTTAACGTGAGAATATTCTCACACACACACATGTATATATATGGACAGAGAGAGAGAGAGAGAGAGAGAGAGAGAGAGAGTAATGAGATGTAGGACTTTGGTTTGGTTTTGAATGACGCCCGCCATTGAATGCCGTGTGTAGTATGTAGATCAGTTGTTCCCGTTTAGGGTTTTAAACAGAACATACTCAGGGAAACCAAAGAGTTGTACCGTTTGTTCGTTGAGTAGTTTTTTTGCCAATATTATACATCTAACGGGTGTTACAGCATCCGTAATGGGTTTGTTAACTAGTGTGTTAATTGTGTGTTCTAAGATTTAACAAACAAAAATATACTATTTTTTGTGCTACAATTAGGGGTGTAAACGAGCCGAGTCGAGCCGAGTATTGACATGCTCGAACTCGGCTCGGTCAGAATCGGTAGGGCTCGAGCTCGGCTCGAGCTCGAATCGAGCCAAAAAATCAGGGCTCGAGCTCGGCTCGCCAAACATGTACAAAGCTCGAGCTCGGCTCGTTAGAACTCGGTTTGAAATAAACGAGCCTGCTCGGCTCAGTTCGAGCTTGAATTCATCAACAGAATTTGCGGATCAAAAAAAAAAAAATTCCAGAACCAGTCAGGTGAAACCCATCTTCAATTAATCAGAATTTGCGGAAAAAAAAAAAAAACTAATCAGAATTCAGAACCCATCGTAGGTGAAACCCATCTTCAACATAACCCCAATTACCACCATGAAAAAACTCAAATATAATCATCCAACAACAGAACTCCAACAAATCAGAACCCATCATGCAGGTGAAACCCATCTTCAACTAAGTTCATTGCAACGAATCAGAACCCATCGTAGAACCGACGAGATCGTGATCTTGACCGAACTCCTTCTCGAAGTTGTCTGCCGTCAAATCTACAACATCATCGGCGGAAGTAAAAATAAGGCTAGGAGAAGAGAGAGAGAGAGTGAGAGAGAGAGAGAGAGACTTACGGCCGGAAACCGTAGCAGAAGGAGATCGACGACGAACGACGAAGCGGTGATGATTGACGGCGAAGGGACAGAGAAGATGAGGAGTTGCAGAGGGATGTGAAAGTGAATCAGAGAATGGCTGCCTAGCCTGGGAGTGAATCGGAGACCGGAGGTGATGGCTGAAACTTGAAAGTGAATCAGTGAGGTAAGCCGCCCCACCCCTTCTTCTTCGCCCTCCCCTTCTTCTCCTATCTCTCTCTCTCTAAAAACGGCGGAAGAAATAAGAACGTGGAAAAGAAATGGTCAAAAGAAACCCTAAAATTAAGAAAGGTATATATATATGTATATATATTCGAGCCGAGCCTTTAACGAGCTACTCGCGAGCCTGTCGAGCCGAGTATTACTAGGCTCGAGCTCGGCTCGTTTGTTTAACGAGCATCAAAACCGAGCTCGAGCTCGCTCATTAATACTTCGAACCGAGCCGAGCCGAGCCGAGCTCGCGAGTAGCTCGGCTCACTTACAGCCCTAGCTACAATGCTTGTGTGCTAAATCTAGTAATGTGCTAGCATGTGTGCCAAGTTTGACAAAGATGATAGTAAACAATAAGTGGGTCCCACCTCTATAATTCAAATTTCAACCATAAAATATAAATATCCACTACTTCTAATACACACTTGTGGGACCCATTTTTATCCTAACAAATATTTTAACACAAATTTACCAAACTCATTGTGGATATTCTAAATACACTTCTATGTTACCAATATCTAACACACACTTGTGGGGCCTATTTTTATCCTAATACACCTTTTAACACACAAATATATCAAACCTCATTGCGGATGCTCTATGTTAGTCAACAGGAAATCCGGAGGCTGTCCATAGTCCTAAACCCCAAATTTGCCTCTCATGGGGCTAAAACCTCTGCCTCCACTGTGGAGGGAGGATAAGACAACCAACTTTACTAGGAAGGATTTCTCGTTGGTTCGTTAGTTGCTAAGGGTATCATTAGGGAAAATGTTGCTAAAAATAACATACTTTTTTTTTGTAACACTTTATCAATTAGCAGGGTGTTAGTATGTTAGTGAACAGAGAGTTCAGAGAATGTCCATAGTCCTAAATCCCAACTGTGCCCCTCACGGGACTCGAATCTCTGCCTCCACTGTAGAGACCCGTAATTTCTTGAAAAAAAAAAATTAAGGGTTTATTTGATATTGGAGTATACTATCTTCCATCGATTTTTCTTCATCCTCAGCATCCCTAACTGCCTTTTCTGCTAGCAGAGCAGCGATTTGAGCTTGGAGATCGGCAATGGTTGCATCATTGTCTGCCATGAGAGTAGAAGGATTGCTTGATGAAGCTTGGGATATGGTAGACGACGGAGTTTGTTGAAAGGATGACCGTAGAGTCCCTGGGAGTGATTGGGACCGTTGCGGTGAGGGTGTCTTGGCAGTTGAAGATGACAGATGGGATGGCTGCAGAGACCTCTGTTTGGCGTAGCTTCGGGTGTTATAAGAGTATAAAGTTGGCTGTGGTTGCTTCTTTGATTTACCTATTGTGCCTGCTTGAAAAGTAGAGTACCTGAAAGTCAGTATTTGGCTCGTGTAGGGTTAGGATTTGGGTTGAAAATCCCAACCCTTCTGCACAGAAAGAGTTATTTACAACAACAGATGATACAAGGTGTGAGGAAGAATATTTGCAAGTAAATGCAAGTAGGTTCCTAACCTGTAGGTTCCTGTCTTAATTTGATAGTTCTATGGCTTTCTAACACATGAAAGGTTTAGGTAGTCTCAGGGTGCTCCATTGTCAAAGGGCACCAGTCCTTTCACCAGCCCATCATAGGCGGTGATTGGGTGATTCCCCTTTTTATATACCACTAGATACGAGTGACTGTGGAGTTTGCTGGAACCCCTAACATAGCCCGTGTCATGCCGGGGTATCAGGTGAACTCAACGAGGTTGCCCGCTCGGTGCATATGATAAATGAATTAAACAAAGCATGTGTTAGTCTTATGTTGAACTTTCTGGTTATGGCTCTCAAGTCCCCAGCAGAGTCGCCAAAAACTGTAGACACCTCCCAGACGGGGCATCGCCATACAGATTGATCACGTTTGTTTGCTCGATTGGTTGCTTGCTTCGTAAACCAAGATCATGGACATTCCCATGGCTAGGAACGTCACCACACGATAGCGGTTATCATCAAAACAGAGTCGCCACCCAGTTTATTAAAACTAGGAAAACAGATAGAGATTCTGGGTACGGGAGCCAAAAGTACAATAAGGGGAAGGTATTAGGCACCCCTCTCTGCCCAGGCGTGAGACTGGCCCGTATTTGCTCAACATAAGACATACAGATACTTTATTTAATTTCAACACATAGTCTGTTTAATTAAGCCTTTAAACAATAAGTAAGGTGAGCCAATGCGATAAGTAAAACATGCATCAGAAAGCAGAATAGAACAAAGTTGTTCTAGGGAAATGGATCCGCGGCCGGTGAATAGATGTCACGGCCGAGGGATCCTCCTGGTTTGATAAACCGGCCGAGGGATCGAAGCCCCGGTCGGTGTTCTTCCTCACACCAGACAGAAATATTAGCAGATGATCAAAACGCTACGATTAAGATTAAAAACAGAAAATTGACCAAACCAGAGGCCGTTGGGCCTCACCACCTTGATCCCTCAGTTGCTTGATTGCTTCGGATTGATTGTGATGGACTGATTGCTTCTTGAAAACCCTAGGGTTAGGGTTTGGACTTCGGGGTTTGATCGTCGGATTGATGGCTGCCTTCGGAGGTTAGGGCTTTTGAAGAGAGGATTTGAGAGAGTATTTTTGCAGAGTATCGTGACTAATGAGGATGTATTGTGTTCTTAATTTCGGAGCCCAAAGGCTCCTTTATATAGGCATAGGAGTGACACAACTCGACCAATCAAAGCACACGATTTGGAATTGGAGTTGCAATGTAATACAAACTCTTCGTTGTAATCTGTGAACGTAGCCCGAACGCATCGGAGAGGTAGTGTAGTTGGATCAAACAATCGACAGAACGTTCCAGAGTCTGGAAAAAGGACGATCTGTCGGCCGGGCAAAAGATCTTGCGGCCGAGGAATGGATATTGCTGCCGAAGGTTGGATCCTGCGGCCGAGGGATTGATCTCTTGGGGAGATTTTCTAGCAACAGGTTGCTCGGGTGAGGAAATGATGTTACGGCCGTTAGATCGATGTTACGGCCGACAGATGGATTCTCCTAGGCTTCTGTATTTTCTGTTTGAAAGGCTATATGGCTCTGGATTGGGTCCTCTAAGTGGCTCGAAATTCTTACCGAAAGTCCTAAGGTTCTCAAAAAGGCAATCAGCAATCACGGTATCTATTTCATCATTGGGATGGTGCCCAAGGTGGGATTTGAAATAATCGTTAGGCCAAATTGGGGTGTCTACAACTGAAGGAGCTGCACGATCTTGAATTCACAGTTGCCGACCTCTTCCATACGTATATTATGTCTAGGCACGGCAAGACCAACCGTAGGTACTTGTCGACGCGCAGTGGTAAGGAGCCCCTGATAGATGGGCTTCCTGACACTGATAAGTGGGCTAACTTCTACGTCGAAGTTAGTGGGAACTACGAGTTCGGCGACCAGTCAACGCGGCTGCACAATGTGCCGAAGATAAAAGATTTCCGAGGTTGATTTATTGTTTCTCATTTCTCCGAGCATGATTTCTTTCTCCATTGTATTCCTGATGTTGTTTGGCTAACACTTTTTCCTTGCAGATCACCGAGCAATTACAAAGAGGCAGCAGTCTTTGGCCGTCGAGAAGAACATCGAGACGTTGAAGGCCCAGATTTGCCGCAACGCGCCGACGCTTCTAGGCTACATCCCCTCGTACAAGGGGAAGTTGAAGAGAAAGAAGAAAAAAGCAGGGCTGAGCACCAAGGCTGGGGGCAAAAAGAAGGTCGCTGAAGATCAAGGAGGAAGAAGCAAAGCTCCTAAGCCGAGCAGAAGGACGAAAGAGCCAAGGGTAAAATTTCCCACTTTCAAGAAGTCAGCGGACTTCTGGTTCCAGGAAAGCCGACCATCCGAGCCCACAGGCATACACATAACCCCTCTTCGAACCCTTGTCCCCGAGTTTGTTGAAGATATGGGGAGAAGAAACGTGGTCAAAGTGAACTTCAGGGATGGTGCTGCTGTCCGGCAACGGGAAGCTGATGCAGCCGAGCCCACGGCAAAGAAGCAAAGGGTCACCCAGGACTTCTTCCCCACCAGGCCGCCGACGCCGCTTCCAAAAGAAAAGGACCAAACGGAGTCATCAGCTGCAGGTGGCTTCAGAGCTATGGAGAGGGCGGCTGGTTCTTGTGGCCAAGCGATCGTGCCAGACTTCGCGCCTTCTTTTGCAATGGCCGACGGCAGGGTCGTCACCATCGAAGACAGCGTCAAGCTGGAGCCTGGGCTTGCCGTTACCATGTTGCACAGCCTTGCACTGCCGAGGGACATGGAGCGGGTTCCAGGGGAGCTGCAGCCGAGCCTCGCTCTCGCGAGAGCCTACCTGGTTCAGGTATGTTCTTGTCTCAGGTTTGCTTCCTATTGATGTTGCCGAGCCTAATTGTTATGTGTTGTGCAGGCTGGGCAGGCTCTTCTGCGGGTATCTAGTCAGGCTGAGCTTGTGGCGGCAGAGAGGACCAGATATCGCGACGACCTGAAGATCGAGCGCGACAAGTCAAAGTCCCTCAAGAGTAGCCTGAAGCAGGCCAAGGTTAGGGTTGTCGAGCTCGAAAAGAAGAAGGATGAGGCTCTAGAGAAGGCCAAGAAGTCTGATCGCGAGCTCGGCCAGGTTTTGAGGAGGGAGAAGAGGAAGATGAAGGAGGTGGATGAGAAGGCCTTTCAGGCCAGATATGACCGAGCAGGCGCAGAGTACATAAGGGAAGCTCGGTCAATGGTAAATGATGAAGTAAAGATGAGGGTCCCCGTCTCCTACCGCACGAGGTACAAGGACGGGGTGAAGGCTACGTGTGCGGTTATGCAGCTGGAGCTTGATCTCAACTTGACCAAGTCAATTCCTTCGCCAGTTATTCCCGAGCTCGTGCTGCCATACACTGACGAGGAGTGCGCACCTCTTCCACCGGAGGAGTTCTCCGAGAGTGAGGAGGATGTCGATGATCTTACCAACGCCGACGATGGGGATGACTCAATTGGAAAGAAGGCCGGAGATGAAGGAACCGTGGCCGAGGACGCTGTGCAGATACCAAAGAATGTCGAGGGGGTTGCTGAGGCCGAGGCTGAAGTGGCTGCTGATGTTGCTGCCGAGGACGTTCCTCAAGTTTAGAAATTTCTTTTTTCTTTTGTTTGAGCTTGAAGTTTTTTTTTGGGCTGGACGGCTCTGAACTTAGAAGTTTCACTATACCAGATGTAATAGTTAATGGGAGGTCGGCACCGAACGGTTTACCACGCCGTACCTCCCAGCTTAGGGTTTTCAGTAACACTTGTTTTTCCTTTGAAAGTTGAATGCATGGCTTCTTTTTGCAACGTATCTGTCATCTTGTTTTGCCGAACTTGGTTGATTGTCTTCGTACCTTAGGAAAATTTTGATGGGCTTGATTGTTTTGAATGCTAGTTATCCGTAGCCCCCACTTTGGTCTGGGTTCGGGTAAGTGGTTGAATGTTTGATTATTGCCGAACCTTGACCAAAGTAGTGATCGTAGATTACCAAACTTGACGTCGTTGTTCTGAAATTGTGTAATCGCTGGGTGCCCTGTTATTAGTTGTTGGAAATTGGCCAAAGTGTTAGCCCCTGATCAATGGAGAAAAGACCGCTTAAGAGTTGTAAAGTGTTTGTGGGTGGTTTGCTCGCCAAAGCGCGAGTGTAACCTTTCGGTGGCCGACCATAACGTCTTGCCAATCCGAGCCAAAGCCTGTGTTCCATCAGAGATGTGTGTTTTAGGCTCGGCGGACCATATGTCCGTTGTTTGCTTCTTTGGGCGGCGATAGTGGCCGAAGCAAGAGGCTGAAGAGCCGTTTGTGGGTGTGACCGAAGTCATTGCTTGTGTTTGGTAGATTTGCCGAGAATGAGTTATGTGAGTACGCTGTAAAGTAGAACAGTACTTTAAAACAATTAAAGAATTTAATTGCAACACTTGTCTTTTCATTAAGAAACTTCTGGAGTACAAGCAAAAGTAGAAGAAGAAAACTATGGGCAGAAGCCCTTCTTTTAAACATAAAGAACATTGATGGTGCCGAAGCCAAACCGAAAGTTCATTTTCGGGAGTTTGAAGTTTTGCAGAGCATAATTTTAGCCGAGCATGAAATGAAGGGTCACATATATGCTCTTTTCAGATTTTGTGCATTCCATGGGTTGGTAAGCACCTTCCCTTTCATGTCTTCAAGGATGTATGTGCCTTCATCAGTTAGACATGAATTTTTTCTTCTTGCTTGCTTGCACCACCTTTCGCCAAACTAAATCATCTGGCTTAAATTTCTTGGATCGCACGCTTCGATTGTACCCCTTGGCCACCTGTTGTTGGTATTCGGCTAGCTTTAGTCGAGCGTCATCACGCTTCTCTTCGGCAAGTATGAGCTCCTGTTCGATAGCTTTGTCGTTTGTCTTTGGGTCAAAGGTCTCCGTATTGAGGGTGGGAAACCTTGATTCCAGTGGGATGACGGCCTCCATGCCGAAAGCCATGGAGAAAGGAGTCTGGCCAGTAGAGTGTCGTGGTGTGGAACGATAGGCCCATAGGACCCTTGGGAGTTCTTCTGCCCACTTGTCGCGCTTGGAATTCAGCCGACGTTTTATCCCGACGCAGACAGTCTTGTTCGTGGCCTCAGCTTGGCTGTTTCCTTGGGGGTATGCCGGAGTAGAGTTGAAGAAGCGGATTCCAAATTCTTCGCAGAGACTTGTGAGGCCATTTCCAACAAATTGGGTACCATTGTCCGAGACAATGGTGTATGGGATGCCGAACCTGGTGACAATATTTCACCAAACAAATCGCCGAACATCTGCCTCGGTGATGGTGACAAGGGCTTCAGCTTCCACCCATTTGGAGAAGTAGTCTGTTGCAGTGATTAGGAACTTGAAGCCTCCTAGGGTTGTTGGGAGCTTGCCCACGATACCAAGCCCCCATTGTGCAAAGGGCCAAGGACTAGTGATGGGGGAGAGGTTCTGAGCTGGTTGTCTCGGGATTGGTGAAAACAGTTGGCATGGTCGGCATTTTCGGACGACTTCTTCGCAATCTTTCTTCATGTTTTTCCAAAAGTATCTCTGACTTATGGCACATTGGCATAGCGAACGGCCACCAGAGTGGCACCCGCAGCTTCCCGAGTGAAGTTCATTGAGGATCTCGGGTACTTGGGTTGGGTGGACGACGAGGAGATAAGGGCCGGAGATGGATTTCCTGTAGAGTTGGCCACTTTCGTTGAGCCAATAGTAAGCGGCCTTGTTCCTGATGCAGAAAGCTTCCTTCTTGTCGTCAGGTAAGGTGTCATTTCTGAGGAAAGCGACGATCTTGTCCATCCAGCTTGGATCGAGTTCGACATTGAGCACTTCTGGGGTGGTGTCATAACTTGGGTAGTCGATGCTGCCAAAGTTGATAGTTCGGAATTCCGATGCTTTGGAAGCCGAGGCAAGGCCAGCAAGTGTGTTTGCGTGCGCGTTGTGTTCACGGTTTATTTGTACAATCATGAAACTCTTGAAGTGCTTGGTAAGTTCGGCTGCAGTTTCTTGATACTTCATCATCCTGGGGTCCCTGGCTTCGTAGTCCCCTAACACCTGGTTGACTATGAGTTGAGAGTCACAAAAAACATCTAGCTCGTCGACATTCATTGCTATTGCGGAGCGTAAGCCAGCAAGGAGGGCTTCGTACTTGGCTTCATTGTTAGTGGCAGGGAAGTCGATACTGATGGCGCTTTCATGCAAAGTTCCACAAGGGGAGACTAAGACGACTCTTGCTCCAGCTCCATTGCTGTTGGAGGTGCCGTCAACCTGAAGTTGCCAAGTGTCTCCTTGAAAAAAGAGCCAAGGTTTCGCGTTCTCTGCACGCTCGGCCGTGGGTTGGGGTGGTGCGGGAGTGTTGAGGATCTCGGTATCCTCAGGTGTTAATTCAGCGATGAAGTCGGCGAGGACTTGCCCCTTGACTGCTGTCCGAGGCTCGGAACGGATGTCAAAGTTTGCTAATTCGATTGCCCATTTGGAGACCCTGTTGGAAAGATCAGCTTTCTGAAAGAGAGCTTTGAGAGGATACTCGGCTAAAACAGTGATTGTATGGGCCTGGAAATATGGTAGGAGTTTTCTTGCAGCCGAGACGAGGGCAAGTGCTAACTTTTCAAGAGGAAGATAGCGTGTTTGTGCAGGTAAGAGAGTTTTACTTGTGAAGTAAATCGGCATGTCGTCGGTTCCTTCTCGCCGAACGAGAGCAGAACTGACGGCATGAGCCGAAACTACCAGGTAAAGGTAGAGGGTTTCGAATTCGTTTGGCTTGACCATCAAGGTAGCCGAGCCTAGGAAGTCCTTGAGTTCGGCCAGTGTTGTGTCGCAGTCCGGCGTCCATTCGAAGCTGCGCCGGCTCTTTCCTTTCAAGGCGTGAAAGAAGGCGTGGCACTTGTCTGACGACTTGCTGATGAAGCGGTTGAGGGCGGCTGCCATGCCTGTGAGCCTTTGCACTTCTCTTATCGTTCGCGGTGGCCATAAGTCTGCCACTGCTTTGATTTGCATAGGATCGGCCTCGATTCCGCGCCTTGTGACCAAATGGCCGAGAAATTTCCTTGCACTGACGTTGAATGCACATTTTTCTGGGTTCAAGCGGAGTTTATGGAGCTTGAGGATTTCGAATACTTCGGCGAGCTCTGTGAGATGGTTGTGTTCCAACTGGCTATTGACGACGAGGTCATCGATGTAGGCTTCCAGGATGTGGCCTATCTGTGCATGAAGCATCTTGAAGATTGCTCGGTTGAAGGTGGCACCTGAGTTTTTGAGTCCAAACGACATGACGCGGTAGCAGAAGATGCCATGTGGTGTGATGACGGCCGTTTTTTCCATGTCTTTCGGGTCCATGGCTATCTGATGATAGCCACGGTAGGCATCAAGGAAGCTTAGCCGAGCGGGACCTGCGGTTGCGTCGACTAACTGATTGATTTTCGGAAGTGGGAACCAATCCTTCGGACATGCGTCATTGAGATTGGTATAGTTGACGCAGACTCGCCATTTGCCGTTTTTCTTTTTGACAACTACGGTGTTGGAGAGCCAAGTTGGGTATTATACTTCCTGGATGGCATTAGTTTCCAACAGACGGTCGACTTCTTCGACAACGGCGTTGGCATGTTTTGGTGCCGAGCGTCGAGCCTTCTGTACTACGGGTTTTGAGTCTTTCTTGATGTTGAGTAAGAAGAAACGTGAGCCGTGCTCGTTGATTGGCATTTTGACCAAGTCTTCTTCCGCTTTATCTTCAGCCTTCTGGCCGACGTCTTCGATTACAGCCATGTCTGGGACTTCAACCCATTGTACTTGTTTGACTTTGGTGGAATTGTGGACGGCCGAGACGTAGCACTTTTTGGAAGCTACTTGGTCTCCTCACAAATCTTCTTGTCTGCCATTCATGCCAATGAAGCGAACGACCTAGTGGTAGCTAGAAGCGATGGCTTGCATGCCGTGGAGCCAGGTTCGGCCAAGAATGGCGTTGTATGGGCTCGGCACGTTGACGACTATGAATTCGACAGTCAAAGTTCTTGAGCCGACGACAACTGGGAGAAAGATTCGGCCAAGTGGCCAAACAGGTGCTTCGTTGAAGCCGATGAGAGGTACTTCGGCGGGTTGTAGGGCTGACTTCGGTAGATCCAATTTCTTGAAAAGGTCATAGTACATGACCTCCGCCGAGCTTCCTTGATCGATGAGGACGCGTTTGACGTCATGGACGCCGAGTTGGACGGTGACAATGAGGGCGTCTGTGTGTGGAGTTTGCACATGTTCGAGGTCGCACTCGATAAAGGTTATTGTCCACTTAGGCCCTTCTTGTGGGCGTTGACGCTTTGATCCGCAACCGACTGAGAGTATCTACTTGGATGTGGAGGCACGATCGATGTCGGCCTTGAGTGTGTTTTCGGATGCCTTTGTCACTGGTCCGTGGATAACATGTATCAGCGGGCACTGTTCATTGGGGTTGGGATTGCCTGTTGGTTGTTGGGCGGGTGTTTTTGTTCGACCGATGTACTGATCGAGATGTCTTTGAGTTGCGAGTCTCTCCAGGAGAGCTTTGTAAGGCGCGCAAGCTGTTGTATAGTGGCCTAGTTCGTTGTGGTAGGAGCACTTCTTCCTCGGATTTTGATCTGGCTGGCCCGTGTCGGTACCGAGCTTGCCTGTCGGCCACTCAAACCATGGTTGTCGCATTATCTCCTTCAGGAAAGACCAGATTGGCTCTTTGAAGTACGTGGTCTCGGCCACATAGTCATGTACTTTCGACGGGCGCTTCTTCCCTTCCTTGATGTTGTGTACCTGCTTTTTGGGCTACGCGTGTTGGGTGATTACTGGTGCTGGCAGTTGGGGCGCGGCCGAGGAGAATGGGGTTGTTGCGCTCGGGATTCCTTGCGCAGCTCTGTCCGCATAAAATTCTTCAAGAGCGCAAAACCGCTTTACGACGCGCATCAACTCGCCCATGCCATGGGGTGGGCGGATGGCGAGTTCGTCCAGGATCTTGCTGCCGGTTTCCAGGCCGTTTTTGAAGGTACGTGCAGCCCAGTATTCGTCGATCCCAGGGATCTCATTGAACAGCTGCCAGTAACGTTCGGCGTATTGTCTGAGAGTTTCTGAAGGTAGTTTCCTCATCTGAGATAAGGACTCCGGCTCCTTGGTGGTTTTGTTGCTTGTGATGAAGCGGGTATTGAAAGCGCGTTCGAGGTCGGCTAGGTTCTGTATGGATCCAGCGGGCAGCTTGTTGAGCCACTGGAGTCCAAGGGAGCTGAGGCTGGACGGGAACGCCTTGCATATAACTTCATCTTTTTGGGTGCAGAGTTCGATGGTCTGGCGGAAGTGTATTAGGTGGGTGTAAGCCTCACAGGTGGCCGGGTCGAACTTCGTGAATTTTGGTAAGTGGAATGTGGATTCGTGTGCCGTGTTGATGATGTGGGAGGTGAAGGGAGACACGCCGAGGTCCTTCAGTTGTCTCTCAAAACCTGGTCATGGCGGCTTGCCATGTTCGTCTGTTTTCGTTCTTTTGGACTCCTTTCCTTTGGGCTCTTTTGTTGAAGTCTTCTTGACGTCCCTGTGCCGAAGCTTGTCTCTCAAGTCTGTTATCGTTCGGCGTGGGTGTAGACACCCCAATTTGGCCTAACGATTATTTCAAGTCCCACCTTGGGGACCATCCCGATGATGAAATGAATACAGTGATTGCTGATTGCCTTCTCGAGAACCTTAGGACTTTCGGTAAGAACTTTGAGCCACTTAGAGGACCCCATCCAGAGCCGTATAGCCTTTCAGACAGAAAATACAGAAGCTAGAAGAATCCATCTGTCGGCCGTAACATCGAATCTCACGGCCTTGACATCATTTCCTCACCCGAGTAACCTGTTGCTAGAAAATGTCCCTGAGAGATCAATCCCTCGGCCGCAAGATCTATCCTTCGGCCGTAATATCCATTCCTCGGCTGCCAGATCCATTGCTAGGCCGTCAGATCGTCATTTTTCCAGACTCTGGAACGTTCTGTCGATTGTTTGATCCAACTACACTACCTCTCCGATGTGTTCGGGCTACGTTCAGAGATTGCAACGAAGAGTTTGAATTGCATTGTAAAAACACGAAACTCTGCAGAAACACTCTCTCAAGCCACAAAACTCTGCAGAAACACTCTCTCAAACCCTCTCTTCAAAAGCCCTAACCTCCCAAAGGCAGCCATCAATCCGACGATCAAACCCCGAAGTTCAAACCCTAACCCTAGGGTTTTCAAAGAAGCAATCAGTCAATCACAATCAAATCCGAAGCAATCAAGTAACTGAGGGATCAAGGTGGTGAGGCCCAACGGCCTCTGGTTTGTTTTACTTATCATATTTATGATTAATCGTAGCATTTAATCATCTGCTAACTTTTCTGTCTGGTGTGAGAAAGAACATCGACTGGGGCTTCAATCCCTCGGCCGATATATCAAACCAGGAGGATCCCTCGGCCGTGACATCCATTCACCGGCCGCAGGATCCATTCCCCTGGGACAACTTTGTTTTGTTTTCGGCTTTCTGATGCATGTTTCAATTACAGTCTTGGCTCACCATTAACTGCTTAAAGGCTAAAAACAGACTACGTGTTAGAATTAAATAAAGTATCTACATGTCTTATGTTGAATGATTATGAGCCAGTCTCACGACTGGGCAAAGAGGAGTGCCTAACACCTTCCCCTTGTTGTACTTTTGGCTCCCGTACCCGGAATCTCTGTCTATTTTCCTGGTTTTAATAAACTAGGTGGCGACTCTGTTTTGATGGTAACCATTATCGTGTGGCGATGTTCCTAGCCATGGGAATATCCACGATCTTGGTTTATGAAGCGAGCAACCAATCGAGCAAACAAACGTGATCAATCTGTATGGCGATGCCCCGCTTGGGAGGTTTCTACAGTTTTTGGCGACTCCGCTGGGGACATGAGAGCCATAACCAAAAAGTTCAACAGAAGACTAATACATGCCTTGTTTAAGTCATCTATCATATGCATCGAGCGGGCAACCCATTGAGTTCACCTGATATCCCGACATGACACGGGCTATGTTGGGGGTTCCAGTAAACTCCACAGTCACTCGTACCTAGTGGTATATCAAAAAGGGAATCACCCAATCACCGCCTATGATGGGCTGGTGAGAGGATTGGTGCCATTTGACAACGGAGCACCCTGAGACTACCAAAACCTTGCATGTATTAGAAAGCCATAGAACTTATCAAACTAAGACAGGAACCTACAAGTTAGGAACCTATTTGCATTTGCTTGCAAGAGCTCTTCCTCACACCCATTGTATATATGTATGATGTAAAGTTTTCTTTTGCCGGTTAAACCTTAGGAGTCTCTCTGAGTCAAATGAACAGTAGGTAAGATCAATCAATCTAACTATAACCAAAAATCTTTCAGGAAAAATGACTGCATTACTATCCACGTTTGATTCGCACTTTCAAGTTGTCACCGAGCTGTCTGGTCCGCTCCACTCTGCTGTTGAAGATTTCAACCCCTCTGAATACATCACTCCGGTAAATCAACCAAAGCCTATGGTGACTATCATTGAAGACAACCATGTCATGTTCGCTAGAACAGTTTATGAAGAAGAAGTAGAAGACATGATTGAAGAAGAAGGGCTTCATAGGGTCCCAATCTATTTTTATGACCCCTATACACCTACCGACGACTATTGGCCGATAGACGAGGTCAATAACCTCGAAACTAAAGAGGCAAATGAAGAAGAATCTGTTGACAACGACCCGCTAGACGAAATATCACTGAACCTACTCTTTGATGAGGGGGTCACCGACAATGAAATAAGGGTGATCCACCCCATCACGGATAGCTTTGGTAATTGGTGGGGCTTTGTTGGCACACGAAGAGTCGACAACAGTGACGAAGCAGAGATTGAAGCTCAATTGGAAGAGATAACAGCAATAGCAAATCAAATGGCCCTCTAAGACTTGCAGAGTGACAATGATGAAAGTGCGAATCGAGGTGACATTGAAGTACTGATGATCAACCTTGGTGATGAAAAAGACTGCTCTGAACTGATTGTGGATGCTGAAAAAGGGGCTTACCCTAACTGGACCATGAAACACACTCTAAAATACAAAATGAAAAGCGCTAATTCTGATCTTAGTTCCGATTCCGACTCCGAGTCGACTCAGTCCGAGTCAAGCTTTTCATCTTTTGAAACTACTGAGTCTAGTGAGGAAAACCTGGTCAAAGCACCAGAGCATAACATTTACTTTGAGTTTGACTCTGAAATGTCTTATGACAATCTTAGTAATGAGAAGGAAGATTTAGAGTATTTCACTTTGCCTATAATCAATTGTATGGATTCTGACACACCAAATTTTGAGGAAGAAATTCTAAAAGAAATTCTAGAATTTATCGAGAGAGAAGAAAAAAGGCACGCTAAACCTTTTTCTGAGGAAATAATAACAACAAACATAGACTCTGAAAACTAGCCCAAAATGGTTAAAATTGGTACCACACTATCCTCTCAAGAAAGTGAAAAACTAATCCTTTTGCTAAAAGAATACAAAGATGTTTTTGCCTGGTCTTACGAGGACATGTCTGAAATAGACCCTGAAATTGTTCAGTATAATATTCCCCTTTATCCTGATGCAAAATCAGTTAAACAAAAACTGAGACGTATGCGTCTTGATTGGGTCTTAAAGATAAAAGAAGAAGTCACTAAACAAATCAACGCCGGTTTTCTCATAGTCACCGAATATCCACAATGGGTAGCTAACATCGTTCCTGTACCAAAGAAAACTGGAGGAATCAGGGTCTATGTAGATTTTCGAGACCTCAACAAAGCCAGTCCAAAGGATGACTTCCCATTACCTCACATAGACGAGCTAGTAGACAACACCGCAGGCCATGCATTGCTATCCTTCATGGATGGATTTTCTGGGTATAATCAAATCCTTATGTCTCCTGAGGATAAAGAGAAAACCACCTTCACTACACCTTGGGGAACCTACTGCTACCGAGTGATGCCATTTGGGTTGAAGAATGCTGGAGCCACTTACCAAAGGATGGCAACAACACTACTGCACGACATGATGCATAAAGAGGTCGAGGTATATGTCGACGATATGATAGTCAAATCAAAGGAAATGGAAGGACACTATGAAGCACTCCAAAAGTTCTTTGAGAGGATTAGGAATTACAAACTACATCTTAATCCTCAAAAATGCACTTTTGGAGTAACAGCTGGACAAATGTTGGGATTTCTCATCACTCAAAGAGGAATCGAGGTAGACCCTTCCAAGATACAGGCTATCATGAAAATATCACCACCTAGGACAGAAAAGGAAGTAAGGAGTTTCTTGGGGAAAGTACAATTCATCAGCAGGTTCATTTCCAAGCTCACAACTACATGTGAACCTCTTTTCAAGCTACTGAAGAAAGGCACTGATTTTGAATGGAGCCAAGACTGTCAGCAAGCGTTTGGGGCGATCAAAGAATATCTTCAGAATCCACCTGTACTGTCGCCACCCATCCCTGGGAAGCCATTGATTCTGTATCTCTCAGTAACAGACACATCCATGGGATGCATGCTAGCGCAAGAGAATGACGCCAAAGTAGAGTGCGCCATATACTACCTCAGCAAAAAAATGATGGACTATGAAACAAGGTACATTCCCCTCGAGAAAACCTGTTGGGGGCTAGTATGGGCCACAAAGAAGCTAAGGCACTACCTGTTAGCACACCCAGTAGTGCTGGTTTCTCGTTTAGACCCAATCAAATATCTTTTCGAAAAGCCAGCACTTATTGGAAAACTAGCTAGGTGGTTATTGCTGCTAGCAGAATTCGACCTCAAATACATGACAAGAAAATCAGTGAAGGGAAGAGCTGTGGCAGAATTCTTGGCAGATCACCCTGTGACAGAAGGCGAGGTAGAAGACTTCATGTTCCCCGACAAAGATATCTTATGTCTCCTAGACGACACATGGCAGCTTTACTTTGATGGAGCATCAAACCGATGTGGATACGGCATATGGGTATTGCTAGTTTCCCCAAACGACTCTCATATCCCTTTGTCATGTAAACTAAGGTTTGAGGTCACCAACAACCAAGCTGAATATGAAGCCTGCATTGCTGGAATGGAAGCAGCCCTGAAATTGGGGGCAAAAAGGGTAGAAGTCATTGGGGATTCAAACCTGGTGGTATCTCAAGCAAGAGGAGACTGGAAGGTCAAGGAAGACACACTGAAACTATATCACTCCATGCTGGAAGATCTAATTCCACAATTCGATTCCGTTATCTTCACACACACTCCTCGAGTGAGCAATAGATTTGCAGATGCACTGGCAACATTAGCATCTATGATCGAGATACCCCTGGGATTCACAATGCGACCTCTCATGATCGAGCAAAAGGTCAAACTAGCATGCGAGTGTGCCTTCACTGAGGAGGGTGAAGACGATGGCAAGCCATGGTACGAAGACGTAAAGAAATTCCTGGAAGAAGGAGAATACCCATCCGAGGCCACCTCAAAGGACAAAACGGCTCTACGGAAGTTTGCCGCCCGATTTGTAATCTGTGGAGGAGCATTATATCGAAGGGCACACTTGGGTCCAAGTCAACTTTGCGTCACAGCAGAGGATAGTTGCAAGGTAATTGAGGAAATACACGAAGGAATTTGTGGACCACACATGAATGGGACAACAATGGCAAAGAAGATCCTGCGACAGGAATATTACTGGACCACAATGGAAGCCGACTGTGCTGATTATGTCCGCCGATGTTACAAATGCCAAACCCACGCAGATCGCATGCGCATTCCCGCCACGAAATTATATAGCATGACATCCCCTTGGCCATTCTCCACCTGGGGGATGGATGTCATTGGAAGTATAAATCCAAAGGGAAAATACAAATATCAGTTCATTCTTGTGGCCATCGACTACTTCACCAAGTGGGTAGAAGCAGCTTCTTATTCGCGCTAATATTATCTATCGATATGGTGTACCTCACGAGTTCATCTGTGACAATGGATCGCACTTCAAAGGAGCGACAAGGAAGCTTTTTGCCGAATTTGGGATACAAAATCATCGGTCATCTACTTACCGACCTCAAACTAATGGAGCAGTTGAGGCTGCAAACAAGAATATCAAGAGGATTCTGCGGAAGACTACCGACACTTACACAGACTGGCCAGAAATGCTACCTTTGGCACTATGGGGTTATCGAACAACTGAAAGGACTTCAACTGGGGCCACTCCCTACTCTCTGGTTTATGGAATGGAAGCTGTCTTGCCTATCGAGCTGGAGTTGCCTTCGTTAAGGGTTCTAGCTGAGACTGGAATGATCGAAGAAGACTGGGTTCAAAACCGCTACGTCGAGTTGGCACTACTAGACGAAATGAGGCTAAGAGCGTTATACCATGTACAAGGGTATCAACACCGCATTGCACGAGCATTCAACAAAAAGGTAAAACCTAGAGACATCAAAGTAGGAGACATGGTGCTCAAAGCGATCCGTCGCCACATTTCAGACCCGAGGGGCAAGTTTAGACCAAACTGGGGGGAGGCCCCTACCTTATCAAACGCATACTTTTTGGAGGAGCAACATACATTGCAGACTTGGATGGAATGGAATTCGCGACGCCAGTCAACATTGACAAGCTGAGGAAGTACTACCCATGAGAGATGCTCGTTGGGCCGAAAACCACAAGGGTGGGCGGATCCAAGCAAAAATTAGAGCAGCCTGCTAGGTCGAAAACCCGCAAGGGCGGCTTAGGTAAAAACTAAGGCATAAATAAAATGCTCACTAGACCGAAAACCCGCAAGGGCAGTTTTAGGAAAAATTAAGAGCACAAAAGGAGAGGAAAATACCCGAGTGAACCCTAACTAAAAACAAAACAAATCCCTTTTGTTGGAACTACGTTTATGGCCTGATTCCCTCCATGGGATACGTAGGCAATCTCTAAGTTTGAGATCCGACCACTGTTATCATCATCACTTCCAAAATTTCTAGGTCTATCCTAAAGCATGTTCACTATCAAACCATGGCAATAACATCTTCAAATAAAACGACCAAATGTTTTATTATTTCCAAAGGAAAAGGACAAAGCAAGCCTAAGCAATTCTCAATCTATGAAAGCTAGAATTAAACATCTTTTGAAAAACATAAGCAAAGTGTCAATCTCTAGGTCTTCCTTCTCTTTGCACTACTGTCCTCCAAAAGGTTTTTCTTCAACCAGCGTTTGTAAGAACCTGATAGCTTGACAGCAAAGTTCTCAGCAACCTCCTGCATCACTCTATTCGGCCAAAAACACAGCATATTGCGACAAAAGTTGGCATCATGGACCTTGGAAACAGCGTACTCAGGGTCACCCAGGATTGCGATTTGTTCAGTCCCGAACTGCCTTTGAAAGTGAGCAGGAAAGTAGAAGACGACTCGAGTAATACCGATCACTGCTACACCAAAATGGTTCAAAGTACTCGAAGTCATGCTCTCAACACCATACCAGGGGCAAACCCATTGAATCCAATCACCTCTGCAAGTTTTCATCCATGCTTCCCAAGCAGCCTCAGTTGGGAACTGTCTAATCATGTGACGCCCCGTACACTGGTCTAGATTATAAGGAAGTCGCTCTGGCGCATCCCACACCTTTAGTTTCTCAAATAACCATACCTAGAGAACTAGGGAAAATTGTGAGTTGAGAGAACACGTGAGTCAAAACAAAAGAGTGATGAATGAAAAGATAATTTGACAAAATAAACAAACAAATAGCGAACCTGCAATAGCAAAGGACTGCCTGAGAACTGAGCTGTAGGACTACCCTTCATCACATCTTGACCCATCAAGGTCTCTGCCAACACTAAACCAGCGAAACTCACACGGTTTCCAATTTGTTGAGCGATGTTAAGCAGCATGGGATCAGCATGGCCAGAGGAAGGGCCAAGCAAGCAATAATGAAGGAGACAAATGCACAACGCATGAAAACATGCTTTCTGTTGGGAAACTTGACGATGAGCCTCAGCTGAACCGAAACGCTGAACAAGCTACAGGGTTTCCAACCTTCCGTTCACCATAAAGAACCGGAATTCATGTTTCTGAACTTGGAGCAAATCTTTCAAAAGATTACCTCGGTTGAATGAAGGATTAGGGACAATGAAACCCTCTCTATCCGAATGACCCATGACGGCCGCAAACTCCTCGATAGTAGGACACAATTCCTCTCTCTTAAATCGAAAAACATGAAAAGCAGGATCCTACAAACTAGTGGCTGCCCTAAGGAAAGCAAAATTCACAGGAATTTGACGAAGGGAGAAGAGAAAGTCCATACCGAACGACTTAAAGTATAAGCAGTCAAGGCCATTAAAAGAATTCAACCACTGATCAAGGACTGGTTGTGCCATATGCAAGGAATTGCTACTGACAATGCTATCGGGTTCGTAGAACGCGTATTTATAGAACTAAGTCGAGTCTTAGTTCGAATCGGAATCGGATTCTTAATCCCCAGTAACCTAGTCGGTCTCTCAGCCGGCACTTCGATATGGCGGCTGTAGGATCAATCCATCGGCCCGTGAAAATCAGGGTTGAACAAAAAGTCAAACCCAGGCAGACGAAACGATCCTTTGGCCGCCAGATCAAAGCTTCGGCCGCTTAATCGCTAGGTCAGCCGCCAGAACGGCTGTTTTACAGTAGACTTCCACGGTCTAGACCATTTCACTCAAATCTTCACCGAGATTATTAGTTTTTATACAATACAAACGGTACAAAAAGCATACACAATCACATAGCAGAGCAAAAGGTTTTTGTTTCATATAACGAAAGTTTTTTACATTACAAGGTGGATCATCCCACATTTCCTAAACAAGCTATACATCGATTTCCTGTCAAACTAACCTATGCAGGAAGAGAAACAGAAAAACAAAAAAAGGAAGGAGAAGAGGATGCCGAACCCTCTGGTGGTCTGAACACCAGAGACTAGCTGCAAAAAAGAAAAGGATACTCCCGGGGCGGTGTATACCAGAGGAGTACTACGATGCAAAAGGGACACCACGTGGCTCAAAAGAATCACCACATGGCCCAGAAAAATCACCACACCGCGTACTACCGCTACCCCAGGAGCTCCGCGTCACGGAAGCAAGCCACCCATGCGAGGGTCCCTAATCAAGCATCAAGACAGGACCAAGAACAGAGCGGCCTCCCTCCGCGATCTCTAGCCGTGCATCATCCATGGCCCGGAGCCGTCAGGAACGAGGGGAAGCGAAAGGGGGCTTTCGGTGGAAGTCTCGGACGCCGAGAATGGAGGGAGAAGGGAGGTGTAGACACCCCAATTTGGACTCTTCAAAATTCCTTGATTTGTGGCCCGGAGGCTCCCCGATGATGAATTTGGATCGAAACAAGCCTCGTACCGATTGAAGCTTTGCTCCTTGAAGGATTTGAAATGGGTAATAAAAAATGGTCAAAATCATTTCCAAGCGCTTGGGAGCAGTCCCAAGCGCTCCAAACCATAAAACCTTTGGCCTGGCTCACTCCCGAGCGCTCGAGTCTTCTGTGCTGCCCAATGGTTGGCAGGGCTCCCCACTACCCATGCAATCCATCATTGCAGCCACCTTGAGCCGGCTGAGGCTTGAGTCAACACTCAACCTCAGTCAGAAGGATTCAGAGCCAGCAGATTTTCCCCCAACCAAATGTTTTATTTCAAAATCAATTTCATTTCAAAACTATAGGTTATCTTGGCCTATATATACAACTGATTTCAGCTGAGGCAGGGGACTTTTGGAGGGGCTGCAAAATTTCCTCTCTCTAGAACCACTCTCCTCTCTCTCTTGCTCAAGGCAAAGGTTTTCCAAACTCAAACTGATTTTCCAAACTTCAAAGGTTTTGAAAATCATCAAGGAAAAGGGCAAGAAATCGAGAACACTCTCTGCTTCTGGCCTCTTTTGTTTTCCACTCTGCAGTCATATTTCAAAGCTATTCCAAAGAGCAAAGTTCAAGCAAAAGGTAGAAATCTTTACCTTTGATCACAAACAAAGAGGCTGTTCTTCCCTTCTGAGGGGTGTCTCTCAGCCTGACCCAGTCTTCAATACTGGGTGCATGGCGGGGAGACCTTAGTGTAAAAACAAGAGCAATGGGGTACAAAAAATGTTTTATCAAAACCCTTACTGGAAACACTCTCGAGCGCTCGAGAGTTCTCCTGAGCGCTCGGGACTGTTCCCAGTTTCATGCATGGTTCTTTGTCATACAGTAGGCTGGGAATGAGGTGCACTCTTAAAAGAAGTGGTTTCATTTTGGTATGCATGCACAGAAAATCATTTTCCCCCAAAACAGAAACATTTCTTACAAGTTTTCATGTAAAATAAGGTTTTTCCAAAGTTAAAAGATGATTTCCTCCTGAGAAAGATCAAAACAAAGGTGTTTGCATGTCGAGTCAGTATCATTTCCTGTTTGAAGCAAAGCTGACATGCATCACACTCCCAAGCGCTCTGGACCATTCCCAAGCGCTTGGGAGTGCATGCATGCCATGGCACCCCATTTTCCCCAGTTTGTTGTGTCCTCTGCCTTTCTGCATGCATGAATGTATCCTCTTACTCTTCTTAAACTTGTAGATCTAGCTTTGTTGAGGCAGGGATGCACGATCTGAAAGATTGAGGGCTTATTTCAGTCTTTCAAGTCCTCTGCTGAGCCAGTAGTGTACATAACAGCATTTCAAATTCCAGTTTTAGCATCATATTCTGTCTGTGTTAACAAAGTTTTGCAGGTTGAGAGTGTCAGCACTCCCAAGCGCTCGGGACCACTCCCGAGCGCTCGAGAGTGAATACAGTAACAGGGCTGCATTTTCAGTTATCTTGTATTTTGCATGGCCATTTCACCCTCTACTGTACACATGCACCAGTATACACCTCTTATTTGGTATAACTGTGGATATCTGCTAGTTGTTAAATGAAACAAAATCCCTTTTAAAAATCCCACAAACATTTAGTAGAGACCGATTTTGAATCGGGCGAGGGGGGGTGCCGTAAAACCCTTCCCCCCCTTGTAACATGGCTTCCGGACCCTCAAAACGATCTCTGGTTTTCAATTCAAATCAACCATTTTCAAAAGAAAACGGTTTCTCGGGTGACATACTATAAATCCGGGTGGCGACTCTTCAAATCAAACAATTTTTCGAATCGATCCAAAAAAGGCACGAGGCGCGCGATTTTCCAATTGGGCCGCCCCGATCTCACCCGGGGCTGTGGTAGCCCACAGTGGCGACTCTGCTGGGGACTTTTAATTGATACTTGAGAAAAAGTTGGCATGTTCCCGAAACGGCCCGCTTTCCTTAAATATCAATTAAACTTGTGAGCCAAGCTTGAAAAATGTTTGTGGGATTTTCAAAAGGGATTTTGTTTCATTGTCTATCTTTTGTATATGTATCTTGTGCAATCTCGCTGTTGTGTTTCGGCAATCCTATCCGGCTTGCCGGTGGTGGGGAATCCCGAAATGCTCAGCAACCCTCGACCGTGATGAGTCATCCCTACCGTTCATACCATTATTGGGTGTACGCTCAATAGTGGGAGGTATACTTTGACTCTAGTCCGGGGAACCCTTTTCAAGCCAAAACCGGCCTTTGTACATGCTTAGCAAGCCATAGATCCTTCCAAACTAGGACAGGGACCCGCAGGGTAGGATTATATGCTATATCCTGCCTACATGTTACTGCTTTCTCCATCTCACCATGCATCTCATTCATGTCATGTCGTCATGCTGTCTGTTCAATTTCAAGTCATGTGTTCTTAGACTCGATCGCGCGGTCTGTAGAAGGTTGCCGAGGCCCGATGATGAGTCGTGCACCCCGGTGTACGTTATCGAAACTACATGAGTCCTTAGAACAATGAGACTTTGGGAAATCAGAATATACTAAGTCCTTGACTAATGCCTAATCGAAGATTCAATAGAGAATAAGGAATAACAAGGAAACGACGCCGTGATGCCACTTTACTTACACCACTCTGGCTAATGGCACCATGTCACTGACACCACTCTAGTTGTGGTATCACGTCGTCTATACTAAGTTAATCCAAGTTCAAAATTGAAACTTCGAACGAGGACTAGTTGAATACTTAGTTCACTTTGACATCTCTTAGAATTTGTCGTTCTAAACAAAGGATACACCCTAAAAGAAATTCTGAGGAATGAGGCAACCTTCGAGAGATCGTGATCTTACCCCGCTTGCGCTTCGCACCTTGCATCTTACGCATGCTTTCGTGTCTCATATAGAGAACTCTTAGACTCGCTCGCGCGGCTTGTTTAGGATTGCCTGGACCAATGATGAGTCGTGCTTTTTAAAGGCACGTTGTTGAAATTAATTAGTCCTTGGAACGACGGGGTTTTGGGGATATCAAAGTTCATTAAGTCTTCAATACATTCTTCAACCATGGATTCAACGAAAATTAACGAAACAATTAGGCTACAATGCCGTGATACCCACACCACCCAGGTTATAGTGCGAAGTCACTTACACTGCTTAGGCTAATGGCGCCATGCCACTTACGCCGCCCCGATTATGGTATCATGTCATTTACGCTAAACGGTTTTTGAAATCAGAACAGAAACTTCGGGGGAAAAATGTTAAATTTGTCTTGATATCTCCCAAATCTTGTCATTCCTAATCAAAGGACACACACTCAAAACAATCTCTGAGGACTAAGGCAATCCTTCATAGGATGTCATTTCTTGAGTCAGGGTCTAGGAGACCATAAATCCATGGAGTTTGGGATAACTCCGGTGTTCGCCGTGCCCGAACGGCTCCCTCTAGTTTAATCTAGCCTTAAGTGCATCTTCCAGCAGTCTTATTGCTCTGTCTCGGATGGTCTTAGATAAGGAGTTTTGCTCTGATTCCCAACGTGAGGAATTTAACCTGCCTGACAATGACCTACCCGTGACTGTTGGAACTATCCGTAAAGTTTGATCCCTCGAGTCGACGATGACAACACGCGAATAACAATTCTTTTATTCATACACGTTTTTCAATAAATCACAACATGGGCACATTCTGAGTTCACTTTTTACTTTACTGCCAGTACTGGGCCATCCATCCTACAACAAAGCCATACCACCTTCTCCAACCACCTCAAAATGACAGGACAGACAGAGCTGGCTAAGCTGAAAAAGGCTGTAGAGGAAATGAATCAGACAATGGATGAGCAGACGGCTCTATTGCAAGGGTTGATTGACATTTTCACCTCCGCCATGTCGAATCCACATCTGGGACTGAATGCTGGTAAGGTCAGGATCAAAGAAACTCCACAAACCTACCACCCTCCAACCACCGGAATCAAGCCACGCTCAGAAGTGAAGCTCTCTCACATGCTCAAAGACTTGGTTGAATTCCATGACGCCAAGAATCGCTCAAAGGAAGGTACTAGATCCTTGCCTAAAAATAGTGCTAAAAGGCAGGATGTGCACAACCCCAAAGGCAAGAGAGCATCATGCAGTGTCGAAGCAAGCAGTGTCTTCGCCATAGGCCCACTTGGCACCACTATGAACCCTCAACCCAGCTGCAAAATCCCACCAAGGTTCCTCTCCCGCTTTCCTGTCCCTTTGTCTTGGGTTTATGAGAGACTCCTCAAAGCCGGTCTCATCCAGCCGCTCCCTCCAACTCCCCTACCTCAGAAGCTCTCGTCGTCCCATAACCCAAATGCCTATTGTACCTATCACCAATGTACCGGCCATTCCACTAATAGCTGCTTCCGTCTCCGCCACAAAATCCAAGATCTCATCGATGATGGAACCATCTCACCTCCACTTCCAAACCCAAGTTCTGCTGTGGGAAACTATCCTCTGACCTTTGAGGGGTTCAAGGTCAGCCAGGTCAGTGACTCGATGGGACATGGTTCCTTTGGACGACTTCTGAGCAACCAAACCGTCAACAGCAATGGCATCAAAATCCATCCCCTCCAGTGCATTATCGACAATTGGCTGCCAGAACCCGTTGTTCCAACCCCTAATAAGCTCAGTGCCTTAACGATAAGCTCCAAGCCGACACAGAATCTGAGGGTGGATCAAAATCCGAATGATGCCTGAGATAGTGTGAAAGGACTGGAACCATCCCAACCCCAGACCTCAGATCTGAAGAAGAATGGCGAATGCAGTGCAGCCAATCCAGGGATGGAATTTCTCGCGAGTTTGGAAAGCTTTTAAGTTTCGAGTCAAGTCTTTGTCTTTCAATTTCGAGTCAGTTTGTACTTTGGGTCTTTCATGCTTTCGTATCTGTACGTTTTCAAATTCAAGTTCGTAGTCAAAAAAGAATAAAACCAAAAAGAGAGTCAGTTTCGTAGGCCTGAACTACGTTATGACCTGATTCCTTTGCAAGAAGGATACGTAGGCAGCCTCATCCTGAGGCCCGGTCATGTTCATTCGAGTCGATCCCAAAATTTGGCCACGATCTTTCGAGTCAATCCTTCGTCGGTCCGTCCCGTCTTTCAAAATCAATCTCAAGCTTGTGTCGAAATTGTGATAATAAACTCGTGTTTTATGATGATCCCTTAACTTGGAAATTGTTTTTCACCATCAATTGAGGAATCAAGACACGAGATACTTTGCCCTTGCAAGAAGGAGAATTTCATGGGACCACTCCCTGTCGCTGTCA
This sequence comes from Rhododendron griersonianum, assembly GCA_018127125.1. Classification (NCBI taxonomy): domain Eukaryota; kingdom Viridiplantae; phylum Streptophyta; class Magnoliopsida; order Ericales; family Ericaceae; genus Rhododendron; species Rhododendron griersonianum. The sequence goes on along the minus strand of CM030796.1, from coordinate 23,868,829 downwards.
AGAAGCAACGCCCTGGCTCGAGAAAAAGCTCGCTAGATCAAAACATCAAAACATGATCTAGGCAAAAGTTAGAGCACACAAATCTCTTAACTTGCATCTAGGATCCAGTTATCGAGTTGTGCAATTCAAAATGAAGAAAGGCATTCTTTTCTTTTATCAAACGCTTGAAGATATATATCCATTGATAACCCCTTTGAGCCTAAATCAATTTCTTTGAAAGAACCCAGCTAGGCAACTATCCCCCACACTGGGGTAAAATGAGGAGGGCAAATGTGCCAAACACCTGGTTATCATCGGCGCATCAGAATTCAAATCGTGAAAGTGCCAAATACATGGGTACAATGAGATGCAAAACATCGAAGAAAAATCAGAGAAAGCTCAGAAATCAACTAAAGTGCCAACACATCGACATAACAAAGTGCAAAATAGAGCAAGTGAAAGAAGTCGCCTATCAAAAGCAAAAAGGGCACAAAGATATTCAAGATGGCTGCTAGCTCTCGAAACCCAAAGAAAATGAAAATTCTTGAGCCTATTATCCTTTCTTTGTTAAGCCAAACCTTGGCCACGTTACAACCCGAATAAAGTCTTGTCAGATTGAAAAACACAACTTGATAACAAAAATCCTGGACAATAGGAGAAAACAAGAAGGAGCGCCAAGGCATTTTGTGAATCTTACAAAAATCCAACCTGGGGCATGGTTCCTAATAAAAATCCTCGTGTTTTGCTAAAACAATTTCAAAGCCTCGAATGGGAAAATCATCGAAACTTGATTTTATCATGACAATTTCAAACAATCAAATCGTCAAGTAATTAAGCTCCTCGTCCAGTCAAATCAAACTCCTCGTCCAGTCTAGGTCATCATTGAGAGTCAGTCCTCTGATAAAGGGTCTTTCTTGTCCTTCGAGTCATCTGGGCCTTGTCCAAATTCACACAAGGTCATTGAGGCCCCAACTCGTGAGAGAAACTCCAATACATGGAAGAACCCGCACTTGTGCTCATGACAAAACTGGTTGCCGAAACTATCAGTGGAATCAAGGAAAAGAATCAGAACGAAGGTCTGTCACTCACTGGGGCACATCAGGCCAATGTCAACAATCATAGCAAGCATACAACCAACATCAAGACTGGGGCATGCATGCTCAAAACTCAAGCCCTGATCAAAGTCAAACTCAAACCAACTCCAGCTCAAGCCCTGGGTCCGGCTCAAACCCAATTTTCATCCAAAGATGAACTCCATCCCAAATCCCAAGGTCTTGAAAATACCAGCCCGCTGACCAAAAACAGTAAAGCAGAAAGGATACTCAGACATGTCCTTTGTTTTTCAAGAAATAAAAATAAAAAATATATCATCGTTGTTGTCGAACGTCGAAACACGGGTCTCACTTTCTAGTCTCGACCTCTTATGATCGCCTTCATCTAGCATATTTAGCAGCGTGCCTGCTTGACGTGCTGCCATAGATCTGGCATCATCCTCCGGGACGTCTTTCAACCAAATTCCACCATAGATTTTGTGTCGTCCTCCGGGACATCATTCAATCATCTGCTGCCATAGATTTGGCATCGTCCTGCGGGACACCTTTCAACAGTTTGCTGCCATAGATTCGGCATAGTCCTGCGGGACACCTTTCAAGCAACGGGAGTTCTGCTGTTTTCAGCAGGTTTTGGTTCCCAGCTGTTTAGCCTCAATTCATCCCTGAAAATGCATGCAACTCAGATCAGAAGACCCTCAACTTATTCTTAGGGGATACAGCGGCTTCCGTTATCTGTTTCCTTGTGTATTCGTCCATTTCTTTCAAAAATACCGAGGATTCCAAGGTTTTCGTTCCGCGAATATGTCAAATTCCATGTTAAGCGTGTTTGATTGAGTCCGGCAACACGTGTAAGTCACATTGTGCATTAATAACTGTATGGCATGTTCAAACGCGCAATAACACTGTTAGTTCAAGTTTTTGCCATTCAAACGCCCCAAAATCATCTTTTTCAAGCACAAGTGAGGGTCAATCTTCGTGACAAGGGCATTTTTGTAATTCTAGCGGTTCTCGTAGGTCACAACGCTCAATGTCAACCGCTCAGCGTGAGCAATTACGATCAAAAGCCCTTAGATCTAAGTTTCATGGTCGATCGCTCAAAATTTGCTGTTATGTGTCAATGTCGAGTTTTTGTTATCCCTTTGAGAGTACAGGTTGAAATTTGCGTGCTCTTTACTTTCTTTCAAGCTAGACGAGCATATTTCATAAAATACAATTCTAAAAAGGGAGTGCGAATGAATGCGAAAGAGCGAAATGCAAGCTTTCATAAACAAATACAGTATTTACAATGAGCATGGAAGGAAGTACAAAAGCTGGGGCGAACACACGCCCAATCCTGACTACCGGGGCACGCAGGCCTGAACAAAATCAAGGCACGCAGGCCTAGAAGCTACAACTACCTCGGCACACAGGTCTATGTACGAGTAAGCTAGCAAGGCAAAAACCTAAGACTCAGACACTACGAGTCCTCCTCCGCTGGTGGCCCTCGGGCTCTGTGCTGTCACTCTCGTCGCCGTCATCACCATCATCGTCACTTGGGGAGCCAGGAGCAGTCTCTGAATCCGTCGTCCATAAAACACGAGACTCAGAAGACTCCTCTGACCCCTCCTCCTCCTCCGACTCCTCCACACGAGCGAGTCTCTGCTGGGACACCGCCCTAGGAACAACCTCGAACTGTCCAGCCTCTGCAGCGGGCCGCGACACTCTCTGTGTCCCTCGTCCCCGTGTGCTAGCGGAAGCTGGAGAGCTTGCGATAGCCTGAGGTCGTGCCCTGGCTGAACATCGTGGCTGCACCTGCATATCACAACCATGCGATCATTTTTATACATGTTTTAAAATTCAATTGATTAATTGAGGTACTATATGTGCGAGCACTCTCCGCTGCCATAAGTTTGGCACCGTCCTAAGGGACACCCTTTAGTTTCTCCGCTGCCATAAATTTGGCACTGTCCTAAGGGACACCCTTTAGTCTCTCCGCTGCCATAAATTTGGCACCGTCCTAAGGGACACCCCTTTAGTTTCTTCCTGCCATAAATTTGGCACCGTCCTAAGGGACACCCCTTTAGTTTCTTCCTGCCATAAATTTGGCACCGTCCTAAGGGACACCCATCAGTTTCTCCGCTGCCATAAATTTGGCACCGTCCTAAGGGACACCCCTCAGTTTCTCCGCTGCCATAAATTTGGCACCGTCCTAAGGGACACCCTTTAGTTTTGTTCCTGCCATAAATTTGGCACCGTCCTAAGGGACACCCCTCAGTTTCTCCGCTGCCATAAATTTGGCACCGTCCTAAGGGACACCCTTTAGTCTTTTCCTGCCATAAATTTGGCACCGTCCTGAGGGACACCCTTTCCGCCATTTTTTTGCACCTGCATGTTTGCATTTGCCCCAAAGAACTACACTGGTCTGATCCCTGCAGAAAAGGGTACGTAGGCAGTCTGAAAAGATGCGACCGCATGCATCAAATGTTGGTGTCTTCACTTGCATTTGTGTTTTGAATTGAGGATTTGATTTGGCTCGAATTGGGCTATCTCAATCTTTGGACGTCACTCGTATCCAGACATGATGCCGAGCGTCACCCAAAGAGGGGCAACTGTAGACACCCCAATTTGGACTCTTCAAAATTCCTTGATTTATGGCCCGGAGGCTCCCCGATGATGAATTTGGATCGAAACAAGCCTCGTACCGATTGAAGCTTTGCTCCTTGAAGGATTTGAAATGGGTAATAAAAAAATGGTCAAAATCATTTCCAAGCGCTTGGGAGCAGTCCTAAGCGCTCCAAACCAATTTCCAAAACCTTTGGCCTGGCTCACTCCCGAGCGCTCGAGAGTGAGGTCCCAAGCGCTCGAGACTAAGTCTTCTGTGCTGCCCAATGGTTGGCAGGGCTCCCCACTACCCATGCAATCCATCATTGCAGCCACCTTGAGCCGGCTGAGGCTTGAGTCAACACTCAACCTCAGTCAGAAGGATTCAGAGCCAGCAGATTTTCCCCCAACCAAATGTTTTATTTCAAAATCAATTTCATTTCAAAACTATAGGTTATCTTGGCCTATATATACAACTGATTTCAGCTGAGGCAGGGGGCTTTTGGAGGGGCTGCGAAATTTCCTCTCTCTAGAACCACTCTCCTCTCTCTCTTGCTCAAGGCAAAGGTTTTCCAAACTCAAATTGATTTTCCAAACTTCAAAGGTTTTGAAAATCATCAAGGAAAAGGGCAAGAAATCGAGAACACTCTCTGCTTCTGGCCTCTTGTGTTTTCCACTCTGCAGTCATATTTCAAAGCTATTCCGAAGAGCAAAGTTCAAGCAAAAGGTAGTAATCTTTACCTTTGATCACAAACAAAGAGGCTGTTCTTCCCTTCTGAGGGGGGTCTCTCAGCCTGACCCAGTCTTCAATACTGGGTGCATGGCGGGGAGACCTTAGTGTAAAAACAAGAGCAATGGGGTACAAAAAATGTTTTATCAAAACCCTTACTGGAAACACTCTCGAGCGCTCGAGAGTTCTCCCGAGCGCTCGGGTCTGTTCCTAGTTTCATACATGGTTCTTTGTCATACAGTAGGCTGGGAATGAGGTGCACTCTTAAAAGAAGTGGTTTCATTTTGGCATGCATGCACAGAAAATTATTTTCCCCCAAAACAGAAACATTTCTTACAAGTTTTCATGTAAAATAAGATTTTTCCAAAGTTAAAAGATGATTTCCTCCTGAGAAAGATCAAAACAAAGGTGTTTGCATGTCGAGTCAGTATCATTTCCTGTTTGAAGCAAAGCTGACATGCATCACACTCCCAAGCGCTCTGGACCATTCCCGAGCGCTCGGGAGTGCATGCATGCCATGGCACCCCATTTTCCCCAGTTTGTTGTGTCCTCTGCCTTTCTGCATGCATGAATGTATCCTCTTACTCTTCTAAAACTTGTAGATCTAGCTTTGTTGAGGCAGGGATGCACGATCTGAAAGATTGAGGGCTTTTTTCAGTCTTTCAAGTCCTCTGCTGAGCCAGTAGTGTACATAACAGCATTTCAAATTCCAGTTTTAGCATCATATTCTGTCTGTGCTAACAAAGTTTTGCAGGTTGAGAGTGTCAGCACTCCCAAGCGCTCGGGACCACTCTCGAGCGCTCGAGAGTGAATAACACAGTAACAGGGCTGCATTTTCAGTTATCTTGTATTTTGCATGGCCATTTCACCCTTTACTGTACACATGCACCAGTATACACCTCTTATTTGGTATAACTGTGGATATCTGGTAGTTGTTAAATGAAACAAAATCCCTTTTAAAAATCCCACAAACATTTAGTAGAGACCGATTTCGAATCGGGCGAGGGGGGGTGCCGTAAACCCTTCCCCCCTCGTAACATGGCTTCCGGACCCTCAAAACGATCTCTGGTTTTCAATTCAAATCAACCATTTTCAAAACAAAACGGTTTCTCGGGTGACATACCATAAATCCGGGTGGCGACTCTTCAAATCAAACAATTTTTCAAATCGATCCAAAAAAGGCACGAGGCGCGCGATTTTCCAATTGGGCCGCCCCGATCTCACCCGGGGCTGTGGTAGCCCACAGGAGGAAAATGAAATGAAAGAACGCCGAGGCTCGGCTTTAATAGAGCTCTGGAAATCAAGCGGTTGCGCGGCCGAGACTTCAATTCCTCGGCCGAGATATCGATTGTTCGGCCGCGTGATCTATCTCTCGGCCCCCCTAATCAATCTCCCACATCAGTATATCCCTCGAGCTAGTGCAATACAACGCGATCATAACTAGCCTTGGGGGCATATTCAGGCATAAGGAAGCTCTCTCTCCACAAACTACTGGCCGAAGTAAATCAAGACACTCAGTAGCCCTGACCTCATTACCACAGCAGCTCTACGCTCGGTGCACAAGTCACTTGACAACACCATGCTCCTTGCATCACCGACAGCTCAGCAGCTTCGAACTCATCACTATCAAGCCGTTCAGCGGCTATATGCCTATGTCCACCTTTTTAACAGCTTCACTACAACTTAACGGGCTCCACGCCTACCATTCAGTGGCTCCACGCCCATTATCCCAACTAGCTCCAAGCTCATCACCATCAAAACAACTCAACAGCTCCGTGCTCATGTTCACCCACATCAACTCATACAGCAGCTCTAAGCTTGCCACTCCAGCAACCATATCGCCATCAACTTACTCAACAGGCTCTAAGCATCATCAGCAGTTCTAAGCTTACTCAACAGCTCAGAGCTCATCATCATATCCACCATCATTTCAACGGCCCAACTCAGCGGCTCGAAGCCCATTATCACAAACGGCTCGAAGCCGTAACCACCAACTCAGCGGCTCTACGCCCTCACCTATCACTTAGCGGCTCCAAGCCCACTATCTCAATTGGCTCTAAGCCGTAACAGTCACCTCAATGGCTCTAACGCCTTTATTCACTCACTCAGCGGCTCCGAGCCCTCGACCCAGTAGCTCTACGCTCACTATCACAGCAACAGGCTCTACGCCCATCATCTCTATCAACTCAGCAGCTCTATGCTCGCCATCCCGACAACAGGCTCTACGTCTACAATCATACTCAAGCAATTTCAATAGGCTCTAAGCCTATATCTACCAGCTCAGCGGCTCTAAGCCCACCATCTCAACTGGCTCAAAGCCGTAACCGCTATCTCAACTGGCTCAAAGCCGTAATGACTATCTCAAATGGCTCTACACCGTAACAACCAACTCAGCGGCTCTAATCCCATTATCTCAACAGGCTCTATGCCTCCCCAACAAGCAAGATATCATCTGTTCTCAGGCTCTACGCCTGAATGCTCAAAATCTAACATTTTGAATGCTCGAAGCTCTTCGAAAGCCCAACCACTGTGTACTGGATGCTTAAGGTTTATATCTTGAATGCTCAAGCTCTACGCTTGAATGCCCAACCACTGCGTACTGGATGCTCAAAGCCTGTACTTTGAATGCTCGGATTCTGCCGTCCGAATGCTCGAGCTCTACGTTCCGAATGCTCAAGTCTGGAACTTGATAGAAGCTCTAAGCTTAAATCAACACATACGCACGGGCCCGTACACATTTGCATCAATTGCATCAACATTATCACATCGAGTCTGCATCATCATATCTGTTCACATCTAACCACCATCATCACACATATACACTCTGCATATCTCTCATGAAACAGGTCAACCCTGCAATCAACCGGCTCTACGCCTCGGTTTTATTGATCGGTCCAGTACCTCGATCCTTTGGCTCTACGCCAAAACTTATGATGAGAAAGCTCCGTGCACAGACCATCAGAATGCAACCAGCTCTATGCTTCGGTTCGAATCACGTCAAGCTCTAAGCTTCGACACCTTAGGCTCTCGCCTTATGATCAATGCCAGCTCCGCGCTTCGGTTCCATCAAGCTCTAAGCTCACCTCAGGCCCTCGCCACAAGACTGCAACAGGCTCCATGCCTCAATCCAATCTCCTCAGGCCTCATGACCACAGCAGGCTCCACGCCTCGATTCTATCACCTTAGGCTCTCGCCTTGTGACTACAACAGGCTTCGCGCCTCGGTTCCACCACGTCAGAAACCATCACTCTCCAGGCTCTCACCTCATGACTACAACCGGCTCCGTGCCTCGGTTCCCTCATCCCCAAAGCTCTGTGCTCTAGTTACTGGCCTTGCGCCCCCCATATCTCAAAACAAACCGGCATCCAATTCATCCCCAGCAGATGGCTTGGATTCCACCCCAATTACATCAATTCCTTCCAGCTCATTCGCAAGGATAAACTACTCTATCGAGCTCCTCTCAGTCAAAGTAAGGATGATCAAGAAAAGTAAACGCACCTGCCGTGTACTGATCTATCCCAAAATACTAAGGAAGCTCTCCGCAAAAACTCCCCCGGCAGCCCAGCGCTCCTTCAACTATCTTTCGCCAAAACCCTGGCTCAGTCTAGGTACGTTGCACTATGGCTTTTTAAGCCCAAAGGTACGTCTTCTGTCTCTAACCCTCCAAACTTTTTCTTTTTTCTTTATTGCCCGAACTACGGTTGGTCTGAATTTCCCTTGTGGAATACGTAGGCAGCCTCCCGGCCCGACCATAACAAAAACCTTTTTCAAAAACCCCTTGGAATAGTAGTTGGACCAAATTGAGTTGCTTTTTACAGCTTTGACTATTACTCAAACATGTCTCGCGATCCGTCTGAGCTCAGTCAAAGAGGGGCATCTGTAGACACCCCAATTTGGCCTAACGATTATTTCAAGTCCCACCTTGGGGACCATCCCGATGATGAAATGGATACAGTGATTGTTGATTGCCTTCTCGAGAACCTTAGGACTTTCAGTAAGAACTTTGAGCCACTTAGAGGACCCCATCCAGAGCCATATAGCCTTTCAGACAGAAAATACAGAAGCTAGGAGAATCCATCTGTCGGCCGTAACATCGAATCTCACGGCCTTGACATCATTTCCTCACTCAAGCAACCTGTTGCTAGAAAATCTCCTTGAGAGATCAATCCCTCGGCCGCAAGATCTATCCTTCGGCTGCAATATCCATTCTTCGGCCGTTAGATCCATTGCTCGGCCGCCAGATCGTCCTTTTTCCAGACTCTGGAACGTTCTGTCGATTGTTTGATCCAACTACACTACCTTTCCGATGCGTTCGGGCTACGTTCAGAGATTGCAACGAAGAGTTTGAATTGCATTGCAATTGCAATCGTGCCATTTGATTGGCCTGAGTGAGTCACCAATTGCCTATATAAAGGGGCCTTTAGACCACGAAAAAAATTAACAAGTGAGATTACTCTCTCAAGCCACGAAACTCTACAAAAACACTCTCTCAAACTCTCTCTTCAAAAGCCCTAACCTCCCGAAGGCAGCCATCAATCCGATGATCAAACCCCGAAGTTCAAACCCTAACCCTAGGGTTTTCAAAGAAGCAATCAGTCAATCACAATCAAATCCGAAGCAATCAAGCAACTGAGGGATCAAGGTGGTGAGGCCCAACGGCCTCTGGTTTGTTTTACTTATCGTATTTATGATTAATCGTAGCATTTAATCATCTGCTAACTTTTCTGTCTGGTGTGAGAAAGAACATCGATCGGGGCTTCGATCCCTCGGCCGATATATCAAACCAGAAGGATCCCTCGGCCGTGACATCCATTCACCGGCCGCGGGATCCATTCCCCTGGGACAGCTTTGTTTTGTTTTCTGCTTTCTGATTCATGTTTCAATTATAGTCTTGGCTCACCATTAACTGCTTAAAGGCTAAAAATAGACTACGTGTTAGAATTAAATAAAGCATCTACATGTCTTATGTTGAATGATTATGGGCCAGTCTCACGACTGGGCAAAGAGGGGTGCCTAACACCTTCCCCTTATTGTACTTTTGGCTCCCGTACCCGGAATATCTGTCTATTTTCCTAGTTTTAATAAACTAGGTGGCGACTCTGTTTTGATGGTAACCATTATCGTGTGGCGATGTTCCTAGCCATGGGAATGTCCACGATCTTGGTTTATGAAGCGAGCAACCAATCGAGCAAACAAACGTGATCAATCTGTATGGCGATGCCCTACTTGGGAGGTGTCTACAGTGGGCCGTCGTTGGACTTCTCTTTGTCACGGCGGGTTTTGTTGTCGTCAACCGCGCCTTCGGTGCGTACGTCTTTTCCTTTCCGCCGTGTGTGGTGCTCGACATCCAAATTCTCTGGTGGGATGTCCCCGAGACGCTCAGAGACATGGCGTCTGGTCTGTATGAAATCTCGGCTACGGTGCGAAACTGTCGTGTGAGAGAATTCCGCGCGACCTGTCGAGTATGTGATCGTGAACGATTCGGTGTCCCTTGTTCTTGTACGCTCATGATGGCTTCTAGAACGATGTGTTTCAAATGCGGTGGGTTGTTTATAGAGGATAATTTCCCTGGCGTCGCCAGGTGCTGGGGTAAAGCCAAGGCAGTCCTTCACGGATCCGCGCTGGGCTGTCTCGTGCGGACGTTCTTGTGGTGGGGGTGGTGGTGGTGGCAGCGTCTGCCTTCGTCTACTCCCGCCTCCACCGGATCTGGATGTGGCGGGGGTGGTCTCTTGCTGCATACACTGTTTCATTTGGGCCACCTCCGCCCTTAGTGCAGCCAACTCGTTATCGCGTTCGTTATCGCGACGCTGTAGCAAACGGATATAGGCCGCCGTTACGTCGTTCGCGACTGGTGAGAGACCGAATCCAGGGGCGAGGGACATGGATATGTGCCTCTCAAGGGGTGTTGTGGGGATGACATTTCCACTAGGGTCTTTGGCCCCTGAGATGGCTGCATCCATCTGATCTCCGCCCATGGTGAGTGGTTTGGTCGTTGTTGAAGTAAGGAGGGAGGTGATGCGAAGGAAGTGAGAGCCGCTTGAATCAGAAGTGTGGTTCACGTCGGGTTCACCAATTGTGTGGCCCGTGTTCCTTGATCCTCGCTCCTCCTCTGGTGGTTAAATGGTCTCCAAGCCTTCTTCCCCTAGCCTGCACAGTGAGCGCACGACTAAGACCTGGCCGGGGATTCCCCCGGCAAGGCCCTCCGGCGAGAGGATAAGTATGTGCAGAGAGAGGCAATGGATTGGAGTTATTCTCTGTATGAGTGTGCAGTAGCATGTACCTTTTAGGGTTGCCATCACTTGATATTTATAGAGCCTTCTTAGCTTGCTCCCCAAGTACGGACACATGCTTGGCATAAGCCAAGTGACATTATGGTGACATCATGTAATAGATCTGGTAACCGTTTTTGGGGTGAGCTGGCACACCCATGTGCGCTCACGATTACCTTTTGATGTAACCGCTCCAGCACGTGGGAAGGCAAGTGACTCAGCGGGCAGCCGAACGTCAGCGGCGGCCGCGCTTCGTGGGTGGCCGAGCACCAACCTGGCCGAACCCGGCATGCGACTCTTGAGGTGAACGTGCCGATGGGGGCTTCCTGTCAGGAAGGTGGTCGAGCATGGGTTTCGTCTCCTCCGAGCCCGAGACGAGTGTGTTTTTGACAGAAGATCATCGGCGTGGAGCCGAGTCCAAGGTCCGAGCACGGCTCAGGGCGGGTTCGGCTCCCGCAAATGTGGACTATCATGTTCGGCCTGCTACACATTTTATGTCTAAGTAACGATTTAGTCTCTGGTTTCACTAAAATCTATGTCCTAGCCAACAAAATGTTTTACTTTTATTTTTTTTTACAACTTAAATGTTATATATATATATATATATAAATAAACCATTCCATAACAGTAATAATTATTTTTACTGTTACAACTCAAATGTTACATTAGTATATTAAAGACATTTTTTTTATGATAAGGGTTTTACTTTTATTCATGTAACTGAAATGTAATATTATAAAGAAAAATAAAAACATTTTTAGAATGATAATGTTACTAAAGTGTAAAGTATTGTTACCTATTATCTATATAATATAACAGGGTGGTGTTTGAATCCAAAAGACAACCAACGGTCCAGATTTATACCCTTCATAAATCTAGACCGTTGGTTGTTCAAAATGCCAGCTTGGTAAATACCAAATCCATCCAAGGGTTATATTTACCGACTAATCAAAAAAAAATTTCCGGCTAATCAAAAAAAAAAAATCGGCTAATCAAAAAAAAATTTCCGGCTAATCAAAAAAAAAATTCCTTTTCCGCCTCTCTCTTCCTACTCTTTCCCTTTTTAAAATTTACATGTCCGGCTAATCAAAAAATAAATTTCCTTTTCCGCCTCTCTCTTCCTACTCTTTCCCTTTTTAAAATTTACATGTCCGGCTAATCAAAAAAAAATTTCCGGCTAATCAAAAAAAAAATTCCTTTTCCGCCTCTCTCTTCCTACTCTTTCCCTTTTTAAAATTTACATGTCCGGCTAATCAAAAAAAAATTTCCGGCTAATCAAAAAATAAATTTCCTTTTCCACCTCTCTCTTCCTACTCTTTCCCTTTTTAAAATTTACATGTCCGGCTAATCAAAAATAAATTTCCGGCTAATCAAAAAATAAATTTCCTTTTCCACCTCTCTCTTCCTACTCTTTCCCTTTTTAAAATTTACATGTCCGGCTAATCAAAAAATAAATTTCCGGCTAATCAAAAAATAAATTTCCTTTTCCGCCTCTCTCTTCCTACTCTTTCCCTTTTTAAAATTTACATGTCCGGCTAATCAAGAAAAATTTAAATTTTCGGCTAATCAAAAAAAAAAATTCCGGAAATTGAGGTGCTTCCGAAAAGCTTAGTCGGTAAACAATACAAAATCTTTGTATTTTATTGTTTTACTCTCTCCCTCACTCATCCCCCATCCCCTCTGCTTCCGAAACACCATAACTTGATGTGCTTCCGAAATAATTGAGGTGAGTGTATTTCACGGCTCCCTTTTTTTTTGTATCAGATTTTTTGTCGAATACGTATTGCGCAAATATACGGTTTTGTATTTCACTCTGCTTCCGAAATAATTGAGGTGAGTGTATTTCATTATTTTCTTTCAGTATACCCCCAATGTTGATGTTGATTTATGTAGTGAACTAATACAATTACCGATTTCTGTTTTCTGTTTACGTCTTGGTTTTTTTTTTTTTCCAGTCATTATAGTGAAACACATATCTTTTGCATGACTATTTGATTTATGGTTCATCTTGGAACTATTTTGCAATCGGTACATGTTTTGAGTTTCATTATTCTGTTATAAACAAAGTGACTTATCAGGAGTATAATAACTAATCAAGATTTATATTTTGATATATTTGGGAAAAAAAATTAGAGGAAACCTATAAGACATACGCATAAATCCATAGGTGTTCTATTACAGGAAACCTATAATAGATTACAAAATTAATTTAGAGGAAGAACGATTAATTTTCCAATTTCAGTGTAAGCCTTGATCGATTTAATGTTTTTACTTTTTTGTGTTGGCTAATAATCTTTTTCCCTATTCGTCAAGAAAGATAGCTGTCGATACATCTCTAAGGTAAGGCTTTATCACAGGAGGGAGGAGGGATTGCATTTGTGATTGACCTCTTACCTATTAGATTCTCTCTCTTTTTTACTATCCCCACCAGTGAAAGAAAAAAAAAGTGAAGGATTTTTTTCCAATACTTATATTGCAAGTTCGATTTTTTTCTTGAACGATTTTTACTCTTATTGGGTTTCTTTTGCCGAATATTGGGAGAAAAAATATGAGTGTGAGAGAATAGTTATTAATTTTTTTTTTTTTGACAACCTTGGGTCTTTTACGTTAATCTTAACTTTGTTGTTTTCTTCTACCCTCTTCTTACTTTCTAATATTTACTGCAGGAAATATCAGCAAAAATATATTTAGAGAAATTCTGCGTCGAGCTTAAATTCGAGGTATTACTAATGGTTATTGTAGTTGTCATGTGGTAATAGAAGAAACAAAGAGATGTGGTTGATGCTTAGAAAAAATAAAAAACAAAAGAGAGAGAGAGAGAGAGAGAGAGAGAGAGAGAGAGAGAGAGAGAGAGAGAGAGAGAGAGAGAGAGAGACGTGGTTGATGAAACAATTATTTAATGTTGTAATTCCTCCTTTCCCCCTAAAATACACTTAATCCTACGATGATTTTGCGTACGTATTGGACGATTAACACGTCCTATTAGTGAATCTGTTGATTAATCCATTTAAATTTTATATTGTTAAGCTAATTGTTATTGCAGTTTTATTATCCTTTCATGCAGTTGATTTCAAGTGAATATTATGGGGTTAGTTCTCTTAGGTTTGTGACTAGCAACACGAGAAGTGACTCAGTTGAGCTCAAGTCGTGCGCTAACGGGAAATCTCAATATTAACAACTCAATAGGGTTGGAGTGTAGCATTATGTAGTTACCCATCTTCATTTTTTTTGTGTCCCGTTTGCAGGATGAATAATGCGAATGAAAGTATTATGGAAATTGACCCAGTTGAAGAGCAAAACATGCAAATTGAACCACCAAATGGTAAGATTTCTAAACTGCGCTTTTTACTCTACTAACAATACTGACTTTCTTTTGTTTATATATATAGATGAAGGAAGCATTTGTCGGCATGAGAGTGCTCACAAAGAAAATAAAGAAAAAAATGGTATGCATTTATAGTAATAGTGATATGTACCAATCGAGTTTAGTGTGTCCCGTTTACATGATAAAATGTGAGAATGATATTAATATGATTCCAGTGGCTGAAAAAGTTGAGATGCATGTGGATGCTCAAGTACCAATGGAAGAGCAAAATAGAGAAGCTGGCCCACCAAAGGGTGAGCGAATATATGTGTATATCTCATAAATTACGGTTTTCAGTTTGCTAACATAAATGAGTTTCTTATTTAAATAATATAGATGAAACAATAAATGTGTCACACGTGTCTGAAATGGTTGGCTTGCATGACAATGCTCAAGAACCAAATGAAGAGACAAATGTTGAATTTGACCTACGTAATGGTATGCATGCATTAGCTTTTATTTTTAAAAATCTTGAAATATACTTAGCCAACCAAAATAATCAAAAGAAATTGCACTGCACATAGGTGAAGTAGTCCAACAGTAAGGGGATGTAGAAAGTGTAATTGAAGTGCCAAATGTACATGTGAATTGCACAACTGGTAAGCACTCCTAATTTGTGTTGGAGTTTAAGCTTTATATAGATATCAATCGATTTATCTTACATACTTTGTTAGGTTGGATTGGTTGTTAACGTTACGGAATGTCGAATTGCTGGAAAACGAAATTCTATGGTTAGAGACGTGGTGTTACTTGACCGAAGGTATGGTGACTTATTTTTCCATAACATGTATTCATACGATTTGAAGTTAATCTTTGTTTTATATTTCAAAAACAGTATGACGTTTGTTCAGCTTTCTTTATGGAATGAAATAGCAACAAGAGAAGGGATACGTATGCTTGATGATCTGAACAATAATAATATTTTGTTTGCTACGGGGTTGAAGGTTGATGACTTTGACGGTAAATACTCTCAATCTTTTTAAACATTTTTTTCCCAAAAAATGTAATCTAATAATTTAAATATTTTATCTTCTAGGTCTGTACCTTACCACTTGCATGAAGAGCAAACTATATGTGAACCACCCATTTCGTACTGACGGCATTCCTAAATGGTAAGTTGAGAAAACTGGGAAATTGTCCATAGATCGAGATGGATATTATTTATTCGTTTAATTGTTCTAAACAAATTATGTGCTAATCTAGGTTTAGCGATAACAAAGATGCACAAAGGTTGGTACCATGGAATCGCACATGTGGATTCTCAATCCCACAGACTCTAATAATATCAAATGCTAAAAGAGTTCAAATAAAACAATTTGTGCCCATGCCCAATGTAAGATTTTTTCATACTTGAAAAATGGTTAATATTTTCTTCCCATTATATATTTAAAGTTGGAATTTGTGAAATTTTTTTCATAGGTGCAACATTATCGTATACTTGGCCGCATTGAGAAAATATACGAAGAACACCTATGGATTTATAAATGCAAGACGTGCTTTAGGAAAGTTGAAAATCAGTACGGCTGGTTTTTATGTAGTCAATGCGGATAAGATGTGGAAATAACATCCAGGTTTCTTTAAAAATAACAGTATTTTAACTCAATTATGCATTTTATGGGTTTTTTTTAAAGTCTACTTATATCTATAATTTATTTGTAATACATTTTAGGCATAATATAAAGATGGTTGTGAAAGACTGCACTGGCTCAATGGAGCTCTAGGTGAAGGACACGAAGGTGGAATTTATCTTGCGATGTGTACCATCCGATTTGAAGAAGTTAATGTTAAAGGTAAAGGTGAGATAAAAAATTAATGTGATGTTTTGTCTATAAAATATAGCAATACTTTATAATATATATGTTTTGTCAGGAAAATGGAGTGCAGATACTTAAAGAGTATCTTTCTCAATTTTATGGACGTGCATATGTGTTTATTATTCCGGCTACACAACCGATGTACCATGAACATTGTGCCTCTGTGGTAACATTCGTGTTAAAAGTTGATTGGTCCGAAGAATGTTTGCACATTTTCAAAGGTACTAAGTTGTCCTTCTCCTTCCATTGTCACACCTAGATTCTACATAAAATGGGTTATAAATTGTGATAAATCTAATAATTCTCGATATTCTTTATGCAGGAATGTCGAGGACTGGCAAAGAACCAAGGAGATCATCGTGAAAACATCGTTGTTAAAGCATCGTGTAATGGTTCAATAACATTTTAGTCAATTTAACATTATTGAATTTTTAGTACGCGTGTTGCGTGATTTATGAATTTACAACAAATTTTACCTATACTTTGCTTATTTTATTTTATATGAATTTACTTTGCTTCTGTCCATTTTGTTATGAAACAATACTTTAAGAGTAAAAAAAATTGAAACATAATTTTAAGATCACGACATCGGTCTATAGCTTAAAATGGTAACTCTTTTAGCGCTAATAAACATTTGTCACAAGGACACCAAAATTAAACGTTGTATCGTTATGTGAGTGTACTTCACACGTCTACAAAAATTAAGTGACGACCAGGTAATTTGTCGAGATAAATATCATTATTTCATCAAGTTTTAAGAGTTCAAATTTGTTCTATGCGTTTTAGTTGGTTGAATTTATTCAATATTTATTTGCGTGTGTTGAATGTTCGAG
Organism: Rhododendron griersonianum; assembly: GCA_018127125.1. Lineage (NCBI taxonomy): Eukaryota > Viridiplantae > Streptophyta > Magnoliopsida > Ericales > Ericaceae > Rhododendron > Rhododendron griersonianum. The sequence goes on along the minus strand of CM030796.1, from coordinate 23,852,208 downwards.
CCGTGCCTTCAAGCACGGGCATTCGCTAGTACTAGAATAAAAAGTAACTAAGTTACTTGATCACATTAGGAAATTATCTAAATATTATAACATTACATATTACTCCGTACTTTATTGCACATATTAAATGTTATGCTGTTATCTTGTCAATTCAGAAAATTAGCGTAGGGTCCAATTATGAAGGGGTCTTGGGGCATTAAGTATGGGCTGAGTTTTTTTAAAGCCACAGATCCACACTTGTAAAAGTCTTATGGCCAAAGGTCCCTTAATTTTAAAACAAGCAAATTTGTGGACAATGTTACCCTTAAAACACACGCACGCACTTTGAACTAATCAGCAGCCATGGATGTGGCGACCACTCACTGTCCGACCACCACCAACCCCTCTCTCTCCCTCTCCCAATCTCATTCTTTGTTCCGTTTACTCTCTCTCACTCATTTTTGTCTCTCTGATCTGTCTCCCTCACTCTCAACTCTTTCTCTCCTCCCCTCTTCGCTAATTAATTGTGCAAATCGGCCGCCGAAGTGCCGCTGGTGAGTTCCCCATAAACCAGATCCTATTGTAAAGGATTTTGAGTTTTAACCATTTTAATGGGTTCTTTATTTGGGGATTTTAATTTTTCTCCCAAAAATTTTAGTGCCGAATTATCGGATAGAATAATGCAATAATGGACGGACAACCCTTCAATGGAATCTACTGAAATCAGATGCAGAGATGGAGACATGTGGTGTATCTGTGTTGGAAAAGTTACACTTGACCCCCTGGCCTTTTGGAGAAGCAACAGTGTGGCCCCAAGACTTTTATGAGTCACAGATGGACCCCTTTAGGTAAAATTCTGAAAACAACAGATTGGCCCAGACCTTTAGGACATGACCATTTGGTCCCTAATTTCATAAGTAGCTTTAGAATCAGACCTAAGATAACAATTAGCTTAGAGACCCACGTCCCACGACCCAATATTCCTAATGAAAGTTAGTTAGTATGTTCAGTTAATAAGTTTCTTTTGAACTCGATTGTTAATTTGTGTAAATGATGTGAATGGGTAGCTATGAATAAGAGAGTAAGAAAGATGAGTTGATAAAAAAAAAAGAGTAGGAGAGACTGACGACACGTATAATACAGTAATTTGTGCACTGATGAAATATGTTTCAAAACTGCGGAGATTACAATTATGATTTTGGAGTTTTTTTCCTCATTTATTTTGTTGGGTCTAGGATTTTTTAGCCAAATGAATTTTACCTCATGTTTGGTTTCCTACAAAAAGAAATTAAAATATTTACCTCCACTTTTTCACGAAAAAGATTGGGCTATCGTGATTTGGTTTAAGATGTTGTCGTGACACTTGAGTTTATACCCACACAAGATTAAAAAGCGGATATTTTCACTAAAGCCTTTAGATTCTCTTAGGTTTGATTACCTTAGGAAATCTCTTGGTTTAATTTCTCTAGATTAGACATATTACCATATCTGTTGGTTTATTACGATTATACAAAATATAGATTTTGCATATATAATCTTATTTGTAAGTCTTTTTGAAATAATACATAATATATATTTGTATAGATAACCATATTTGTTACTTTTATTGGGATTATACATAACACACTTTCCAAAAAAATAACCTAATTTGTTGGACTTTTGGAATAACACAGTGTAAAGATTGGGCAGATAATTAACGACATCTGTTGGTTTTATTACCATTATAAAGAACACATATTTCACTGAGATAATCTTATCTGCTGGTCTTTTGTGGATAATACATGGTATAGATTTAGACAGATAATCACATCTGTTGATTTATTGCGATTATATATAGTAAACTTTCGGAAAAATATAACCTTATTTGTTGGTCTTTTGGAATAGCACAATGTATAGATTGGGCAGATAATCACATCTGTTGGTTTTATTGCGATTATAAAGAACACATATTCGCAGAGATAATCTTATCTGCTAGTCTTTTGGGGGATAATACATAGTATAGATTCAGACAAATAATTACATTTTGTTACTCCCTTCGTCCCAATTTGTTTGTCCAATCTCGAAAATCTAACTTTTTTAGGGAACACAATTATTGCACCTAAAAAGTTACAACTTTTCATATTTACCCTCAATTTTTTTTAAAAAGTTACTTTATTCCACTAAAGAAAGGGCAAAAAGGAAAAATTGATTCAATTAAAAGTCAAATGGACAAATATTCTGGGACACTTAAAAGTCAAAAAGTGGACAAACAAATCGGGACGGAGAGAGTAATTTATTGCGATTATAAAGAGTACAAATTTTGCATAAATAAACTTATTTATTGGGCTTTTGGAATAATACAGAGTATGAATTTAGACAAATAACCATATCTATTGTAGGGAAAATAGTACACATCAAAGTGTGTTTTAGTTTAGTGTCATAGATAAAGAACACATAGAAGGTTTTTTTTTTTTTTTTAAACGGCGAAAAAGGAATTTTATTAATCACGAAAATGGAGTACATCAAGATAAATGGCAAGAAAGATAGCATCACTACGATCTGCAGTGATGGCAAGAAAGATAAATGGCAAGAAAGAACACATAGAAGGTTATTTGTGTGCTTTGCATGTGTGTCGCATATGTTACGTTATCTATGTGTGTTTATTTGTGTTATAATTAGGATGACAAAGTAACACATATAAGGTTATCTGTTTGAGTTGTGTGTCATACTATAACGTTATCTGTATTTGTTTGAGTTGTAATTAGAATGACAGAGTAACACATATAATGTTATTTGTATGCTTTGTGTGTCACATACATAACATAGGAGTATAGCGTTACATGTGTTATAATTAGAATGACAAAATAGAACATATAAGGTTATATGTTTGTTTTGTGTCACACATAAAACGTTAACGTATTTATTTGTGTGATAAAATATAACACATATAAAGGTATGTGTTTATTTTTCATATGGCAATTTTTTCCCTTAAAAAGTAGAAATTAAGTTCTCTTTAGTTTTCAAAAAGAATTTTAAAAAAAATTCCTCCTAAATTCTCCATACTTCCAACATTTCTCTTTCTATCTCTCTCCACTTATTACCCTTACTATTTTTCAAAAAACTTTTCAAAAATCAAACCAAACACAGCATAGAAACATTAACAAACTAAGGCACCTAAAAGGTGTTCACGAGTAGGTGTGAGAATGTGGTCACGAAAGCGCCAAAAATTTCTCTGAACGATAGCGTCTCAAAGACTGTCTTCAGTTTGCGCTCTCCAGACTAAACCCCCTTCTCTATGCACGGTTCCCAATAAATTTTATTCTCAATTATTACTCTCATTTCTCTATCTTTCTCTCCACACATTATACAAAAAAACTTTCTTCAAAATTCAAAGCAAACAAAGTTAAAGCGTCATATAAAAAAAAAAAATAGACAGCATGTGACAGTCTTTTTTCCCCTAGCAGCCCAGACTTTGGCTTTCGCTTCTCTCTCTCCATTTCATTTTCTATTTTCATCTTCTCGAACCAGGAAAAAGGCTCCAGTTGTGTTCATTTCCTTTTCTATTTTCATCTTTCATAAACCAGCAAAAGGCCAAACTGTTCTCCAGCTTCGAATTCATGACTAGAGAGAGAGAGAGAGAGAGTCGGCGACTCGGCAGTTGCCAAAGCCACCGCCGCCGATCACCATTCTTTTCGGCAAGCTTCTACCCCACGCCGGCTAGGCCCACCTTCCGCTCTCCTTCCCCACGCACGGAGATGCCGCTGGAAAATCACCGCCTTTGATTGCCGGAAATTATTGTTTGGATGTGGCGTCGGGAAAATCACTGGTGTTGATTACCACAGGCGGCGATTGCGAGATCGAGCGAGAGTGAGAAGTGACGTTTGGGTTTGGCGAATTGGGGATGGTTTTTACGTAAAGGGGTAATTTTGTACTTGGATTAAGCGGTGGACTGCAAGTGTTTTGAAAATATAGTGCGGACGTGCGGCGCTAGAAAATGCTTAAAATGGACCTGCCACCAAATGGCCCTTGTCAAGGGCAATTATGTCACTTTGTTTGGTTGAGCTTTTAGAAAGTTATTTTTGAGAGTTGAGTGGTAATGAGTGGAGAGAGATAGCGAGAAAGATTTATTGAAAACTGTGCTGAGAGTTGAAAATTACTCTCAAAAAGGGCATCCAAATACAGTGGCTATGATGATGAGCTGTGAATTTGATAGGAAAGCTCAGATCTTCCCGAGCAGAGTCGCCAATTGTGGGGGGGTGATTTATCCTTGTACCTCTTGAACCTTTCTCATTCCTTGTTGCTTGAACCGTGGTAAAGAAGAACGCCGTGTACCTGCAGACCGGAGGGTGGTGTTCTTCCAGGTAGAAGCTCCGACGATCTAATTAGAATATGAAAGAAAAGTGTAGAAGAAGAGATTTAGTAGGATATGAGTTAGGGAAGAGATTTTTTTACTCTCACCCTAGGAAGGGTATTCCTCTATTTATAGGCAGAGACTTGGAGTGCTGGACAAGGTGGAGGTGCAATACACGCGCACCGCTTCACTCGGATAACGTCACGTGTCAGATGCATTTAATGTATGCCGCCCTTCAAGATTTGTAGACCCACATGGGTCGATGTCAGAGATGTCACATCAGTTATCAGAGAAGTGAACGTGCTTATCATCGGTCCTATCAGAAAGAGCTTCTAGAACGTTTCGCCACCGCCCTAGAACGTTCTTCCACCGCCTTATCCGGAGAATCCTTCCGAACATAAGAGTTTACCGAGGATAAGACTCGCTCGTCGAATAACCGTCGGTCCGAGTGAAGAAGATGTCCAACCGAGTAAACGGGCCCGGTACCGAACAAGACCATGGCTGCACGTTCGGTGAGGTAGCTGAAGCTCGGTAAGCGGCCACAGGACCACTTGTCGTTCGATAGATGACCAGGATGGCGTGTCAAGTTGACTTTTCTCATACAGACGAACTGAGACAACTGAATAATAGGTCCACAAGGTCTAGGTCCACAAGGTCACCCCACTGAAACCCTTTGAACCTTCGGATATTTCGGTCCACTACAATAGCCCCTCAACTCCTGCTTTGTGTGTTCGGTAGGAAAGGAGGAGTTGAAAGTAGTGGCCGAACAAAGATAGCCTGGTCTCGGCAGTTCCCTCTCTTACACGAATTCTGAATGCAAACGAATTCCGAACGTAAGATGGATACGAAGTTCGAAGCAGACAAATACTGGACCCGCATTTAATGCTTCTGAAACCGCCGATTTCAAATTCCTACACGTGTCACCAAGCCATTGGGTAGTGGTACGGCACATCATATCGTTCTCCACGTGTCAGTCATCGCGCGATACGTCGATCTCCCGCTTCAATCCAACGGTCAGGGATTCTGCGCCGTTTCGAATTCCTTCCATGGTATAAAAGGCGAAGGAAGGAGAGAGAAAATCACTTTTTCTCTCCTTCCCTCAGACGCTTCAACTGCTCAGAGACAGTTCTTGCCCAAACATCGCAGAAATCTGAAGATTGCAATATCGAATCACAGATTTCTCTTGATATTCAGGTATATCTTGATTTTCTTAATGTTTCTCTGTATTTTGGTTGTTTTCGTGCATGTTTTGACCCATAAAAGGTGGGTTTTTCTTTCCATTTCGACTGGTTTCTCTCCTGGGCGCTGAAGAACAGGTTGAAGATGTTCATGTGTTCTTCCGAGTCCACGTACATCTTCAACCCGTGTTCTTCCGAACACAAACAAACTCCAAACCCACATTTCTCCGAAGAATAATATCTGGAAGTTTCACCGAATGGCTTCCGAAGCATAACCGCGCTCGGAATCCCCACTCGACACATAGTCGCTCGAGAATGATGTGTCTGCTCGGTTAACGTAGAACACTGAACATAGGCACCATAGGACTAATGACCTCGCTTTTCGCTAACGGTCTCATCCCATGCACTTGTGTTTTAGGTATGGAATCATCGTCAACTTCCTCGGGTGAATCATATCGCTCGGTCGACTCTGAAGCGCCGAACTTCGGTGAAATGGACCCCCGAATAGCCGAAGCGATTAGAGCTGAGGCTCGGAAATACCGAGTACGGGGATCGGGTTCCCAGTACGCTAGGATCGAAGGGATAGACTTCCCCTCCAACGTTGCGCCTCTTCGTTCAATGGTCCCAGAGAGTGAGATTGTAGATATTGACGATGACTCTTCAGAGAAAGGGGGCGAAGATCCGAATGACGAAGAAGAAATGGAAGAATACGCAGCCGACGGGGACGACGAGGGCCAATGCGAGAAAGATACGCCCGCTGCCTCGTCGAGTCGGTTAGAAGGGGAAGCCGTGACCCTCGGTGAATCGTCTTCCAAGGCGCCAAAGAAGAAGGCAAAGAGGAAGATCGTACAGCTGGATCCCGACGAAATTCCTGACCGAACGGGAAAGGATCCCTGTCCCTACTGGGACTGTTTTGAGGACCAAAAGGGGATCGATATCTTTCGGCGGACCTACGAGATCCCTAACGACGTAGTGGTCTCGCCCGTCGAAGGAAACCGAATACTGTTTAGCGATGAACACGTCACGGTCCCTCTGATGGCAATTACCGAAGGTGGGCTTCGGTTCCATATGCACAGGGTCCTAAGGGAGATCCTGCACCATTTCAGCCTCACTCCATGCCAACTGAGCGTGAACTCCTACCGCATCATTCACTTGGTGATAAAGCTTGCCGAGGTGAAGATGTTTCCCTTGGAGGCCCACCACATCTTCGAGAATTACATGATATCGCGGAATGTTAGATTTTCCCGGTATTACCTGTGTTCTCGGAGAAACATGGAAAAAATCATTCCCGAGGGCATGTACGACTCAGAGAAGTGGGCCTCGGATTATGTTGAAGTCCGAGGAAACTTTCAATTCCCGCCACACGAGTATGGGAGATTTGGGGTTACGACCCGTAGGGGAGAACCCTATAAGTATTTTGCACTGTAAATTCGTCTCTTCCTGTAGTGTTTTCCATCACGAAATTATCATTTCTAATTTTCCTTCATCTATTTGTTCTCGGCAGATACTTCGAAGCTCAACAAGGATCTACTGAGGCTAGCAAGAGGGTGCGGGCTTGCTTCATCACTTCTCACAATCCCGAGTGAAGAAAGAGACGCCCCGACGATCCTTGGGTACGACGCAACTTACGGAGGAAGGATCCGAGGGAAGGCGAGAGAAAAAGTTGGTGAAGAAAAACCGGTTGAGCTTTTCGAAGAACGTCTCCCGAGTAAGGACAAACCTCTCCAAGGGAAATTACGATTACCAACTGACGAATAACCCTTTCAAGGAGACGAAACAATGCCTCCCTGAAGCATGAAGGCCTTGCTGCAGAAGAAGTTGGAGGACAAGGAGAGGGAACTGACCGAACAAAAGAAGTCTGGAGCGCTCGGGGCTTCGGGCTCGGCCCCAATCAAGGTGGTTCCTCCTCCGTCCCAGTCACAAAGCGGGCCCCCTCCACCACCCACTCCTCCGAAGATGCACAGCCTACGAAGAGGGTGAAATCCCACGCTTCTAAGGCATCTGGAGTCGGTGGCAGCCTGCTGAGGGTTGAGGAGAAGGAGAAGGAGAAAGAAAAGGAGAAGAAGAAAGCTGCCGAAGGTCTGACAAAAGCCCCCTCGAATTTCGACGTGCCATGGATTCCAAACTTCGTCACACCTGATAAGAAGCAAATCCTCAAATCTGACAGCCTCCAGGAGGATCCTTCTCTTGCCTTTACACTCCAGTCCGGGCTCATGCTTCCGAGGGATATCACTGCTCCCCAATCCCTCAAGACAGCGTTGAACGACTACTACTTTCACGTTGGGAGAGTAAGCCCAAATCTTTTTGTTATTTGTTCCCTTTGTGTATTTGCTGCCTCTTTTCCTTGGATTATTTACATGTCTTTTATTTTCAGGCAACACAATCTATCATGAGTGCCCAATGCTACCTGACCAAGCACGACAAGCAGTCGAAGTTGCTGAAGCAGAAGGTGGAGCTCGGCCAGATAATAGTCGATGAGTATAAGAAAAGCCTTGACCACTCCGAAGGACTTCGCCGAGCCCAAGAGGCCCAAATAAAAACCCTCAATGATCTGGTGAAGGGCCTTCAAGATGCTGCCGAGCGAACAAGGGCCGAAGGAAAGGACAAGGGTCTGGCCGAGGGTCGAGCATTGGGGAGGAAGGAGATGGAGGAGGAGATGGAGAAGCAGCTCTAAGAGGAATTCGACAAGGAGTACTACCAATCTGAGGAGGATGCTGCCGATCAGCTGCTGGCTTTGCAGATGGAGATGAAGGTGACGCAGCACAAGGAAAGCTTCATGCTCGGCTTCAACAGTGGTCTAGACCAAGCTAGGGTAGAACCCAATGATGAAAGGAGGAGCCTTATGGAAGTGCCACCTCTAGCTGTTGATGAAGTTGGAGCCGGCAAAAACAACTGGCGAGCCGGTCACCAGCCCAGCCGAGCAAGAGACCGCTGCAACTCCCGTCGACATTTCTCTTCCTTCAGCCACTCCTACTCCCGAAGCATAAAACTTGGAACTTTTAGATTTGTTTTTATTTTCTGAATTTAATTTGGAACGGTCGGCGCCAAACAGTGGGCTTTTGCCGAACCGTAGTTATGTAATTAATACAGGTTGAGGATGGCCAAGAACGATTTACCACGGCCATTCCTCGGTTAGGTTGTCCTGTATCAGGGATGGCACCGAATGATGCACCACCCGCCATGCCCTGGTTTAAAACTTGGTAAAATTCCAAGTAATTTTACTCGGTGAATGCATTCTCTTTTGCAACAAGTAATTTCCAAGTTTCCAAGTATTGTTGTTCGGTGTGCATTCTTTTAGCTTGAATGTTTGTTAGTCTCAAATGCCCACAAATATGTTTTCAGATTGTAAAAATAAACACAAGTACAATTACTCGTCTAACTAAGAATATCAAGGGGTCCGAACGATGGATGCCACCTACATTACTCCTCCAACTGCGAGTATTAAGGGGTCCGAACGATGGATGCCACCTGCTCTGTTTAATTTCCTTGTTCATTTATCCAGTCTATGTTTACCCATAGGAGCCCCCCTGCCTTAGTGTGCTTCCATAGTAAGAGCAGGAAGACACCAAGGCAGGAAAGTGGGTAAACAAAGAAAGAAAAAGTGCCGAGCCCCAACGATGGAGAAAATTGAGGCTTCGAGAATTTCTCCCAAAAATGTCATGACATAAGCCGAAGGCAAACCGAGTATCCGAACGACGGGTAGAGTGGAAGTGCCAAGTCCCGAAGGAAACAACGTGGGCGAGATATAATACCCATTAAACCGAACGGTAAGGCAAAGAATCAAGAATGCAAGTGAAATGTACTTTCATTGAAACAAAACGCTCGAAGGCTTACAATCCGAGCAAAAACAAAACGAACCAAAATAAGGAATGGAGAACGCCGAAGCTACCCATGGAACTTCCGAAGTTTTTGGGCGTTCCATGGGTTTGCAATCGGCGTTCCATCCATCTCGGCGAGTTTATAGACATCGTGGCCAATCTTCTGCACCACTCGGTAGGGGCCTTCATAGGGATCTTTGAATTTGGTCAACTTTTTTGCCTCGACAACCATCCGAAGGACCAAGTCTCCAATGTTGAATGACCGAGCCCGAACATTCTTGTTGTATCCTCGGGCCACTTCTTGCTGATAGGCGGCATGATGAAGATTGGCGTTGTCCCGAAGCTCTTCAACAAAGTGTGGGCTACCACAGCCCCGGGTTGAGATCGGGGCGGCCCAATTTGGAAAATCGCGCGCCTCGTGCCGTTTTGGAATCGATTCGAAAAATCGTTTGAAGTTTGAAGAGTCGCCACCCGGATTTGTGGTATATCACCCGAGAAACCGTTTTGTTTCGAAAACCGTTGATTTGAATTGAAAACCAGAGATCATTTGAGGGTCCGGAAGCCATGTTACGAGGGGGGAAGGGTTTTACGGCACCCCCCTCGCCCGATTCGAAATCGGTCTCTACTAAACATTTGTGGGATTTTTAAAAGGGATTTTGTTTCATTTTAACCAGCTAGCAAGTATCCACAGTAATACCATGTAGGAAGTGCATGCATGTGCATGTGTACAGGAGGGGAGTGAAATAGCCATGCATAATACACAAGATGACTGAAAATGCAACACTGTTACTGGATTCACTCTCGAGCGCTCGGGAGTGGTCCCGAGCGCTTGGGAGTGCTGGCACTCTCAACCTGCAAAACTTTGTTAGCACAGACAGAATATAATGTAAAACTGGAAACTGAACTGCTGTTAAGTACACTTCTAGCTCAGCAGAGGATTTGAAAGACTGAGCTAAGCCTTCAATCTTTCAGATCATGCATCCCTGCCTTGACAAGATTAGATCTACAACTTTTAAAGAGCAAATGGCTACACCTATGCATGCAGAAATCAGAGAACACAGTTGACTGGGAAAATGGAATGCCATAGCATGCATGCACTCCCGAGCGCTCGGGAATGGTTCGGAGCGCTTGGGAGTGACCTGCATGTCAGTTTGGTTCAAATAGGAAATGATACTGACTCGACATGCAAACACCCTCGTTTTGATATTTCCCAAGAGGAAATCCTCTTTTAACTTTGGAAAAACCTTATTTTACATGAAAACTTGTAAGAAATACTTCTGTTTTAGGGGAAAACGATTTTCTGTGCATGCATGCCAAAATGAAACCACTTCACTTAAAGACACACCTCATTCCCAGTCTGCTATATGAAAAAGAACCATGCATGAAACTGAGAACAGTCCCGAGCGCTCGGGAGCACTCTCGAGCGCTCGAGAGTGTTTCCAGTAAGGGTTTTGATAAAACGTTTTTTGTACCCCATTGCTCTTGTTTTTACACTGAGGTCCCCCAACCTTGCACCCAGTATTGAAGACTGGGTCAGGCTGAGAGACCACCCTCAGAAGGGAAGAACAGCCTCTTTGCTTGTGATCAAAGTAGAGAAATTTCTACCTTTAGTGAGTGCTTTGCTTCTTGACTGGCTTTTGAAAAGTGGATGAAGGAAGGAGAATACAAGAAATCAGAAGCTAGGAGTGTTCTGGATTTCCTGCATTTTCCTTGATGATGTTTTGAAAGCTTTGGAGGTTTGAAGTTGGAGTTTGAGTTTGGGAAATTCTTGTTTTGAACAAGAGAGAGAAAGAGAGAGAGCAGAGAAGGGGGTTCCTAGAGAGAGGAAATTTCGCAGCCCTCTGCCCTGAAACCAGGCCCTCCTATTTATAGGCAAAATAACCTATAGTTTTGAAATCAAATGTTTTTTGAATAAAACATTTTAAAATGGGGAAAATCTGCTGACCTAGTGTTCTCTGACTGAGGTTGAGTGTAGACTCAAGCCTCAGCCGGCTCAAGGTGGCTGCAATGATGGATTGCATGGACAGTGGGGAGCCCTGCCATCCATTGGGCTGCACAGAAGACTCGAGCGCTCGGGAGTGGTCTCGAGCGCTTGGGTCTTCACTCTTGAGCGCTCGAGAGTGAGCTAGACCAGAGGTTTTGGAGAACGGTTTTGAGCGCTCGGGACTGCTCCCAAGCGCTTGGAAATGCTTTTGACCATTTTTATTTCCTTTTCAAATCCTTCAAGGAGCAAAGTCTCGATCGGTACAAGGCTTGTTTTGATCCAAATTCATCATCGGGGAGCCTCCGGGCCACAAATCAAGGAATTTTGACAAGTCCAAATTGGGGTGTCTACAGTTGCCCCTCTTTGGGCGACGCTCAGCATCATGCATCATGTCTGGATACGAGTGCCGTCCAAAGATTGAGACTGCCCAATTCAAGCCAGATCAAATCCTTAATTCAAAACACAAATGCAAGCGAAAACACCAACATTCAATGCATGCGGCCGCATCTTTTCAAACTGCCTACGTACCCTTTTTTGCAGGGATCAGACCCGCGTAGTTCTTTTGGGGCAAATGCAAACATGCAGGTGCAAGCAAATGGCGGAAAGGGTGTCCCTTAGGACGGTGTCAAATTTATGGCGGCGAAGAACCTGGAGGGGTGTCCCTTAGGACGGTGTCAAATTTATGGCCGCGGAGAAACTGGGAGGTGTCCCTTAGGACGGAGCCAAATTTATGGCAGCGGAGAAACTGGGGGGTGTCCCTTAGGATGGAGCCAAATTTATGGCGGCGGAGAAATTGGGGGGTGTCCCTTAGGACGGAGCCAAATTTATGGCGGCGGAGAAATTTCTGCGAATGAAACGATTAGACCATTCTTATCGATTTCAACATAAAGCACCAATTTTCAAACGTGAACCGAATGTGGATAACCGAATGAAGTTTGAGATCAATTGCTCTGTTTTGATACGCACTGAAAACAGGACAGAGATTGATTTTGTAAAAAGCCTCGACATTGCAAAAATTGTCAGAAAGTGAAATAAACAGGTGACCGAAGATTTCGGCGCAGCGACCTAAAACAAAGTGGAGCGCTTGGGACCACCCCCGAGCGCTTGAGAGTGGTGTCAAGCGCTCGGGACCGCGACTGGGGCCCGCCACCCCTTCGTCTTCCTTTTCTAGGTCTGGGGTTCAAAACCCCCAAACTCGAGCGCTTGAGAACCAGGCGACGTACGGTTGTCCTCCTGCTCTCGATTTCTCAGGCGACTACTCTCTCTCACTCGACTATCTTACTCTCTCCAGAAAAACCACGGACCGATATCGAAACCTCGAGATCTCCTCGATCTTCTAGTGGGCGATTGTGTGCCAGGAAGTTCGAATCAGGAGGAAAAAGAAGTTACAGGAAGAGGAAGCAAGGGCGATGGCTAGCACCGAGGAGAGGGCGACGGTGGTAGAGGCCGGCGGGGTTGCTGCTACGCCTGGCGACGGCGGCTGCGACTGGTGCGGCGGTGATGGACGAAGCTGGTGGCGGCGTAGTTGTGCCCAGCGACGGGGGGGGGGGGGGGTACTGGTGAGAGCATGGTGGCAGTGGGTGGTGCTGGAGATGACCCTACGATGACAGAGGAGGCCCGGAGAAGTTCTACAGTGGTTGGGAAAGCCGGCGAGGTCAGGGCTGAGCCCGACGCTGGTGGGGGTCAGACGGACGGTGGCGGAGATGCTACGGGCAGCCGGGGTGGTGCCACGGGCAGCGGAGGTAGAGCCATGGGCACTCCTCCCACTCCTACTGTGGAGGAGTTATTCGTGGCCGCGGATCGGGCCCGCGACGAGCGACAGGTCGATGAGGTGGTGGTTGGTGGTAGCGTCACGGCCACCCCCGCCTTGAGGTCGACGGCGGCGGTACAGAGGGGAGGAGACAGTGGGATCGGGGCCTCACGCCACATTCCCTTCGAGGAGGGTGACTTCCTGGACTCCGCGGAGCCGCGGGATATACTAGACGCACTCGGCCTAGGCTCGGAGGTTGCAGCCGTGCTGAGAGGTGCTGAGACTCTGGAGGATCGGGCTGCGGCACTCTTGTTGAGGGCTTTATTGAGTGGCGCGGGGGCGTCAGACCCAGGAGGACACGGGGCTGAGGAGGAGGAGATGGAGATGGAGGGACCGGAGCCGGAGGCGGCCGCCGAGGCGCGGGTGACCGCGGTTGACGAGGCGAAGACCTATTTGGGAGGAGAGCGTGCTAGGTTCGCGATCGCGACTTACGCTCCACGGGTTCACTTCTTCGTGCCAGTGGGGATAGACAGCTACACTCCCGCTCGAGTTGACTACCCAGAGGACTTGCTCCTCCGAGACCGCGACTCGCACATCTCTACGGGATGGACCACGGTAAGTTTTCGACAATTTGAACCTTTTGAATTCGACGCTTGAGCTATTTCGTGAATTGCTATACTGATTGAAATGCCACTTCCTAACTCTGTTGAAACAGCGCACGACGGACGTTTACGGCCACGGAGGTTCAGCGAGCTCGCTGAAGTACTTCAAGGGGCTGCCCGCGCGAGTACGAGAGTTGGTGGTGGCGGCAGGCTTCGGGCCGTTCATCCAGCTGATGACGGCAGTGAGGGTAGACTGCGCTGTGCTTACAGCGTTGACCGAGAGGTGGTGGGATACCACCAACACCTTCCACCTCCGGTTCGGGGAGATGACGATGACACCGCTGGACTTCGCAGCGATCAAAGGGTTGAGAGTGGGAGGCGAGCCGATTCCCTACGACTCGAGCTTGGTGCTAGACGACGCGGCTCTGCTGTGGTTCCTCGGGCGGGTTCCACGGCACAGCGGAGGGATGGCGGCTTACGGGCAGTTCGTGGAGTACTGGGACCACAAGCCCGCGGACGACGAGGAGGCGGCAAGGATGGCCCGGGCGTACTTGCTCTACCTTTTCGGGGCTTCTCTGTATCCGACTAAGCGGTCGCGGGTGCACCTCTGCTACTTGGCAGGCCTGGTTGACCTGAGGACCGCAGGACGGTTCGACTGGGGAGGGGGTGCGCTGTGTACCCTCTACTGCTTTCTAGGGGCTGCCTCACGCGGAGTGGGCAACACAGTGGGAGGCTACTGGAGGATCGTCAAGGTATGGTTCAAATTACTGCTTTAATATTTTTTATCGACTGCTTATTGATTTGAAATGATGCTTGAAATGACTAGAACTTGACCATATGCAGCTCTGGGCTTACGAGGTTCTTGGGATGTTCCCACCTGAGAATACCTGCAGGGACCCTGGTTTGCTTCCTCGCGGGCTCGCGTGGAGCAAGGCTTACAGGAGGACGAAGGAGAGGAGAGGGGAGGTGATGACCTTCCGACGTTGGTTAGATACCCTGACCGGAGTCGCGGTATGATCTGCTCCTATTCCATTTCTCTTTTCCGTGTTCGACGTATGCTTTATTGATGCTTCCAAATTCGATATGCAGGTGCACTGGGATCGTTGGTCGAGGGTGGAGGCTGAGTTCCTGCCTAGGAGCCGGGAGGTGACGCGGAGCAGGGTCTTGCTGGAGTGTCCCTTGGGTTGGCAGTGGTACCTGGGGGATCGAGTGACTCGGCAGTCGCTTGGTCTTCCAGCGTTCGTGGTGCCTGGGCTGCTCCCTCCACGCATGCAGAGGACTGAGACTTACACTCGTGCGGAGCTGGAGCTGTACACAGTGCCTGATACAGACTTGGAGCGGCACCTACGACGCGGTCTGGACCACGCAGCCTACGTAGACCAGTACCTGGCCACGAGCCTAGGGGTGGAGGCAGAGTTGGAGCGGAGAGTAGCTGAGGGAGGGCGAGGCCCTGGTGCTGGGGGAGAGGTTGGAGTGCGAGGCCGTGGCGGCCGGTCCGCATGAGGTAGTGGTCGAGGTGGTAGGCAGCCTGCAGGCGGTCGAGGTGCCAGCCTACCTGGCAGAGGAGAGGGCGACACGGGGGTGCTGGAGACGGCAGAGGCGTCAGGTTCGACGGTGTTACCTACGCTGGAGTGGACGATAGGAGCGACAGACCTTTCTGGGGCACGGGCGGTGATAGACGTCCCACGTCTTCCGCAGCCGCCGATGCGGCTTCCTGCTCAGGTATAAACGAATTTGATCTCCTCGCGCTTTGAATGATTACTGCTTGTACATTTCTGATCCTTGAACATTACAGGTACCGCGAGAGTGGGCCGAGACAGCCATAATGCTGATGGTGGGGATGCGCCACCTGCTGAAGGGCTGTGCTAGAGGGAGGGTCTTGCCGACCAGACCTGTCTCTGAGCCTGTTTCTCCTGTCGTTCCAGAGGTATGACAATGCATGGTATGAATCAATTGAGTTTCAAATATGCATAGAATGACAGCATGTTTATGATATGCAGGTGCAACCACAACGTTCAGCTAGGGCACGACCTCAGGCTACCACGAGCTCTCCGGCTTCTGCCAGCACACGGGGACGAGGGACATAGGGAGTGTCTCTGCTCGCTGCGGAGGCTAGACAGTTCGAGGTTTTACCTAGGGCGGGGTCCCAACGGAGACTCGCTCGCGTGGAGTCAGAGGAGGAGGACGAGTCAGAGGAGTCCTCTGAGTCGCGTGTGTTAGGGACGACGGACTCAGAGACTGCTTCCGGTTCTCCTAGCGCAGACGATGGTGACGACGGTGACGAGAGTGAGAGCACAGAGCCCGAGGGCCACCAGCAGAAGAGGACTCGTCGCGTCTGAGTCTTAGGCTTTTGCTTTGCTAGCTTTCTTGTACATGGGCCTGTGTGCCAAGGTAGTTGTAGCTTCTAGGCCTGCGTGCCTTGATTTTGTTTGGGCTTGCGTGCCCCGGTAGTTAGGATCGGGCGTGTGTTTGCCCCAGCTTTTGTACTTCCTTCCTTACTCATTGTAAATACCGTATTTCATTTATGAAAATTTGCACTTCGTTCTTTTGCATTTGTTCGCACTTCCTTTAAGAATTGTATTTTATGAAATATGTTCGTCTAGCTTGAAAGAAAGTAAAGAGCACGCAAATTTCAACCGATACTCTCAAAGTAATGAAAACTCGACATTGACACATAACAGCAAATTTTGAGTGATCGACCATGAAACTTAGATTTAAGGGCTATTGATCGTAATCGAGTGCACTGTGCGGTTGCCAATGAGTGTCGTGACCTGCGAGAATCGCTAGAATTACAAAAATGCCCTCGACACGAAGATCGACCCTCACTTACACTTGCAAATGATGATTTTGGGACGCTTGAACAACAAAAACTTGAGCTAAGAGCGTTAACGCGCGTTTGATCATGCCGTACAGTCAATAATGCACATCGTGACTTATATGCATTACTGGATTCAATCAAACACGCTTAACGTGGAATTTGACATATTCGCGGGATGAAAACCTTGGAAACTTTCGTATTTTTGAAAGAAATGGACGAATACACAAGGAAACAGATAACGGAAACCGCTATATCCCCTAAGAATAAGTTGAGGGTCTTCTGATCTGAGTTGCATGCATTTTCAGGGACGAATTGAGGCTAAACAGCTGAGAACTAAAACCTGCTGAAAACAGCAGAACTCCCGAGCGCTCGAGAGTGGTCTCGAGCGCTTGGGTCTTTATTCTCGAGCGCTCAGGACTACTATCATTGGCAGTTCAGAGTTGTTTCCCAATGCCACTCACTAGCTATTCCCATGTCGTTTTCTTCTTCATGCACACTTCCGAGGTGCCTTGTGACTTTGAACAATCTGTTTCCCAGGAGAAACAACTTCCCAAAGCAAGACTTGAGCCTTTTTCAACATTTTTTCAAATTTCCAAAGTTTGAAATTTTGAAATTGTCTTGAAAATGTTGAACTTGAAGAGTTCCAAGGCTAGTGAGAGTTGGCATTGCATTCTCCAGACCTCTATAAATAGAGAGCTCCTGTTTTGGCCATTCATTCACACCTCATTCCATTCTTCTCCTCCCCAAAAAACCCTTTTTCCTTCCAAAAACCCATTCTCCTCATGGCCTTGCTAAACCAAGCCTTGCTCCGTCCCTGGTTGGACAGCCTCGAAGGCATCGACTGGCTGAACTTCCGAGGACACCGACTTTACGCTCTTAGGCATCTCCGGGAGATCGCAATCCGTCCTGTCTTGCTACATGCGGCGGTGCGCTTTTAGGATCCCGAAGTGCACGTCTTTCGCTTTGGTTCCCAAGAGCTATGCCCCACCGTCGAGGAATTCCATGCTTACCTTGGAAGTCACGACTCCACGGAGCCCATTGTCCCAATGCTTAAGGAGAGTATGAAGAACATTCTGAAAGCTAAGTTAGGTGTTAGTGGAAATGTCGCTGAGTTTCTCACTTGGGGCAATGCCATCAACATCGTGCAACTGTACGAGAGATTCAGTCCACCCGGAGACTTGACAGACTTCGAATACCAAGGTCGACGAATGACGGCCTGTTGCATTTGTCTCTTGGCGGCTTTTCTGTTGGTTCCGTCCATTGGTCAGCCCAGTTCCTTATTGGTGGGTGTTGCTTCCCAGATTGAGGCTCGCAAGGATGTTGCACCCTTGGTTCTTGCCGAGACCTTAATGGGGTTAAACGCTGCCCATGCTGGTCGCATAAGGGTTTTTGGTGGTAGCCCGCTGTTACTGCAGGTTAGGGACCTCACTCAGCTCTCCTTTTTCTATTTCTCTCATTCATTTTACCTCAACGCTCGGTTTAGGCTTTATTTGACTCCTTACTTGTTTTCTCTCTTTTTGGGTAGATGTGGCTTTGTGACAAGTTAAGTCTACTGACACCTCCGGCGAATGACTGGTGGTATCGTGCAAGCGGATGGAACCTTCCCTTTCTAGCGACGTACAGTAACGAGGATGACTGGGCCGATTTCTTTGCTTCTGCCGAGGAAAATGACATCGTTTGGCGGTGCCATTGGCTGAGGCTTCCTGCCATGACTACTGGTAACATGGGTTCGACGCATGTGCTTGTGGCTGGCTTGGCAGGCTTCTCCTTCTATCCACCCTTCCAGATCCTCCGTCAGCTTGGACTCAATCAAGAAGTGCCGCTGCCGGGTTCTGAAGTGCTTCGTCTCCCTCCTTTCACCATTCCGGGCCTTCGGAGTTATGTTCGATCGTGGGAGGCTCGCAGGACTGAGCCAAGTGATCCACTTTTCTCTATTGCTTCGATCGGAAGGTATCGCAAATGGCTGAGGAGAGATGTGGAAGCAAGGATGGGTTGACCGCTTACTTTGCCGTTTTTGAAATAAAAAGAGTGTTTTAAATATGTGCTTTTCGTTTTCATGCTCAGCTTGTAATAAAGAGATAATCTGAATAAAATTGGCTGATTAAGGGTTTCCCCATTTTGGTTGGTTAATCGCATGCGCTTTTGAGAAACCGTTTTGATTTGTCAATTTGGATTTTGATTTTTGAGATGTTTAGGACCGAACCTCAGTGTGAGATTGCCTACGTATCCCTCGTGAAAGGGAATCAGGCCCATACTTAGTTCGGGCTAGGGTTCGCTCGGGTGTTAACGCTCTCCTTTTGCGCTCTAAATTTTGCCTAGGACCGCCCTTTCGGGTTTTCGGCCTAGCGAGCTCTTTTTCGACTTTTGCCTTAACTTTTGCCAAAGCCGCCCTTTCGGGTTTTCGACCTAGCAGGCTTGCTCTAATTTTTGCCTGGGACCGCTCGCCCTTGCAGTTTTCGGCCCAGCGAGCTCTCTCAGGGGTAATATCGTTTAAGCTGATCCAAATTGACAAGGTTTCAGAATTCGTTTCCGTCGAGGTCGATGATTGAGGCCGCTCCCCCGGAGAGAATAGTCTTGATGATGTATGGCCCTGCCCATTTAGGTCGGAACTTTCCTCGTAGGTTGAACACTGGCGCACGGATTTCCTTAACTACCATATCCCCCTCTTGCAGCTCCCTCGACTTCACTTTCTTGTTGAACGCCCGGGCGATCCTTCGCTGGTAACCCTGAATGTGGTACAATGCCCGTAGCCTTCTTTCGTCGAATAGCATGAGCTCTTCAAATCTCCCATTGATCCATTCGACCTCGTTCACTCCGCTCTCAGCCATGACCCTCAGCGATGGGACTTCTAGCTCGATAAGGAGAACGACTTCCATACCGTACACCAAAGAATAGGGTGTTGCCCCCGTCGGTGTACGAATAGACGTCCGGTATCCCCACAAAGCTAGTGGTAACTGTTCGTGCCAATTCCTAGCTGACTGAGTAGTCCTTTCAAGGATCGTCTTGATTGTCTTATTTGCTGCTTCGACTGCCCCATTCGTTTGTGGCCGATAGGTGGTTGAATGATGCACTTGAATCTTGAACTCGTCGAAGAGTTCCAAAACCTTTCCCTTGAAGTGAACACCATTATCAAATACGAAGGCTTAAGGGACCCCATACCGATAAATGATGTTTTGCCTGATAAAATGAGCCACTTGAACCGCCATCAAAGTCTTATACGAAGCTGCCTCGACCCACTTGGTGAAGTAATCCACTGCTACCAAAATGAACCTGTGACCATTGGAAGCCGCGGGAGTGATCTTTCCAATAACATCGATGCCCCAGGCGGAGAATGGCCATGGTGTCGCCATTGAGTGTAGCTCCGAGGGTGGGACATGGATAAGATTGGCATGAGTCTGGCACTTATGACATCGGCGCACATACTCGATGCAATCTGTTTCCATGGTTGACTAATAGTATCCCAACCTCAGAACCTTCTTTGCTAGCATCATTCCGTTCATGTGGGGCCCACAAACACCTTCATGAACCTCTTCCATTACTGCTCTTGATTCGTCATCGTGAACACACAACTTGTGAACTCCGCACGGAGATCGCCGGTATAGTTTCCCACCGCAGATGATGTATTGAGACGCGAGCCGCAGTAAGGCGATCCGATCCTTCTTAGTTGAATCCGCAGGAAATTCCCCCTTCTCGACGAGATTCCAAATATCATGGAACCAAGGGAGGCCATCGTCCGGTTCGTCGATGTTCATGACATAGTCGTACACGTTCTTCCCCCTCTGCTCAATCATGACAGGTCTCAGCTTTACCCCGATTGGAAGTTCCAGCATGGATGCTAAAGTAGCCAGTGCATCGGCGAAGCGATTCTTCATCCTCGGTACGTGCGTGAAGGTCACCTTTTGAAAGTTTGGGATAAGCTCGTCTAGTTGTTGATGATACGGCTTCATCTTCTCGTCCCTAACTTTCCATTCTCCATTTGCTTGCGATACAACCAAGTTGGAATCTCCGACAACTTCCAACACCTTGACTCCAATCTCCAATGCAGCTTCCATTCCCACAATACAAGCTTCGTATTCTGCCTCGTTGTTCGTGACTTCAAAGTTTAGCTTGAAAGCAAGGGGAATGTGCGATCCTTCAGGCGAGACTAGCAGTATGCCAATCCCAAAGCCCTTCTGATTAGCGGCTCCATCGAAGTACAACATCCACGTTTTGTCAACTGCTGTCATTACATCTTCGTCGGGAAATTGAAATTCAGTGTGTTCTGGGCCCTTAATCGGACGATCCGCCAAGAACTCTGCCACCGCTCTTCCTTTCACTGACTTGCGAGTGATGTACTTGATTTCGAACTCAGCCAATAAGAGCAACCAACGTGCTAACTTATCGGTAAGTGCTGGCTTCTCGAATAGATATTTGAGAGGGTCCATCCGAGAAATCAGTATCACCGAGTAAGCCAGCATGTAGTGTCTCAATTTCTTCGTGGCCCATATCAGCGCCCAGCACGTCTTTTCCAATGAAGTGTATCGTTCTTCGCTTCCCACCATCTTCTTGCTCAAGTAGTAGATTGCCCTTTCAACCCCATCTTCTCCTTCTTGTGCCAACATGCACCCCATTGACGAGGGCGTGACGGACAAGTATAGGATCAAAGGTTTTTCCGGGATGGGCGGCATCAAGATTGGAGGATTCTGGAGATAAGTCCACACTGCTTCGAAAGCTTTCTGACACTTGTCATTCCACTCGAATTTCACGTCTTTCTTGAGTAGTCGAAAGAGTGGTTCACAGGTCAAGGTCAACTTGGTGATGAATCGACTGATGAACTGAATTTTCCCCAAGAAGCACCGGACTTCTTTCTCGGATCGAGGTGGCTCCATCTCAAGAATGGCTTTGATCTTAGAAGGATCCACCTCAATCCCTCTGGTTGTGATCATGAATCCAAGCATTTTTCCGGCCGTGACTCCGAACGTGCACTTCTGCGGGTTGAGACGCATCCTGTATTTCTGAATCCTTCCCAAGAACTTCCTCAATGCTGGGAGATGGTCTTTCCGCTCCTTTCCTTTCACTATCATGTCATCGACGTATACTTCGACCTCCTTATGAATCATGTCGTGCAGCAGTGTCGTGGCACCCCTTTGATATGTAGGACTGACGTTTTTCAACCCAAATGGAATAACCCGATAACAGTATGTCCCCCACTCGGTGATGAAAGTGGTCTTTTCCCTGTCTTCCGGAGCTAGGAGAATCTGATTGTACCCTGAGAAACCATCCATGAAGGACAGTAAAGCGTGCCCTGCAGTGTTATCCACAAGTATGTCTATATGCGGCAATGGAAAATTATCCTTGGGACTCGCTTTGTTCAGATCTCTGAAATCGACGCACACTCTGATTTTTCCATCCTTTTTGGGGACAGGAACGATGTTTGCGACCCAAGTGGGGTACTCTGTTACTATTAGAAAACCGGCATCGATTTGTTTTGTAAGCTCTTCTTTTATCTTTAAAACCCAATCGGGCCGCATTCTTCTCAGTTTCTGCTTAACGGGCTTTGCATCGGGGAAGAGAGGGATCCTGTGCTCGACGATCTTCGGGTCGATTCCGGTCATGTCCACATGGGACCAAGCGAAAACTTCTTTGAATTCTTTTAGTAAATCTGTGAGCTCTTGAAGCTCATCAGAGGACAGCCCGGAACCGACCTGAACCAATCGAGGGTTCTCCTCATCACCCAAATTTATAGAGATTATTTTTTCTTTTAAAGGCTGAGCATGCCTTTCATTTTCTCGATCGATGAGGGAACGGATCTCCTTGGGGACGTCCCCATCGAGATCTATTCCTTCATCGTCGGGGTCTAAACAGTTTATTTCAAAAATCGGCAAGTAAGCGAAAGCGTCATTCATTTCATTAGCAGCCTCCTCGGAAGGGGGGAATACAGCGGTTGACTCAAACTCAAAGTAAAAGCTACGCTGTGGAGGGCCAATAGGCACAAACTCTGACTCTGTGCTAGACGACGAGCTAGTGTCGGACTCGGACTCAGACTCAGTGTAGGTGCTGTGAGTGCGAGTTACATGTGGTATGAAAGTGCAATTATCATAAACGCCTACAGCCTCCACAATGAGTTTGGAAGGGTCTTCGATTTCTTCTTCCTCTCCAAGCATAAGCACAGCAGCGTCTTCAACCATACCCTCCGGATCCTCGCCTTCAAACAGGAGTTGGAGACTGCCCAAACCAAAAGCCTCCAGCCAGTCGAGTGCCTCAGATACCTCTTCCACCTTGGTCACTACTTCATCCTCTTCCCAAGTGTCGTTGGCAAAGATTTCAAATCTCGGATACTTCATTTTCGTTTCAAGATCCATAAAGGGCTCGGGTTCTCCTTGGTACAGCGCCTCTCTCACTTTCAGCTTAACCCCGGCTGCATGAGCCCGGGCGCGGTTGTGCCACCTTTTTGTTGGGTCACCCTTCTTAAGCTCGTATCCAAGGCCAAAGCGCTCGTTGCTTCCGGGGAAATCAGGGAACTCGGGGACTCCTTGCCCATGAAGTCCCAAGCCCATGCCCGGCAGATAGTTCATTCTTTTCATAATTTCCAGCGCTGTGGAGCTCACCAAGAACCCATCTTCGGCCCGGATAGTGCAAACTTTCGAGGTCATAACTGCAAACCCCCCCATGGCAATATCTTCCTCTCCATGCATTATCTCTAGCAGCGGGGAGTTGTCTTCGGAGTGAGGACGGATGCCTGAGTCTCCATGGATGATGAGGGTTCCAGAATCTAAACCCAGAATGAGTTTCTGATGCAACGTTGAGGGCACACCCATGACGTCTGACCTGTGCAGCCATGGCCTCCCCAGCAGGAGGTTGAACGAAGCAGGTATGTCGAGTACGCAGAATTCGACGGTGGTTTTGAACTTCCCAGTCACAAGTTCCAAATTGACGGTCCCCAGGACATCACGCCGTGTGTTATCATAGGCGCGAACACCAAGGGTTGACGGCGCAAAGTCCTTACTTTTCAGGCCCAAGCAGTAAGCAGTGCGGAGTGGGCACACATTAATGGCTGAACCATTATCTATGAGAATTGCAGGGACCCACTTTCCGAGGCTCTTCATGGTCACGTGTAGCGGTTTGTTATGATCAGCTCCCTCTGGGGGGAGGTCTTTCTCTGTGAATGAGAGGGTGTGCTGGGTGAGGTTCATCGGGGTTATAAGGGCAATGAGAGCTTCTGGGGCTATATCAGAGGGGACCTCGAATTTAGAGAGAGTGTTAAGGAGCCTTCGGCGATGCTCACGGGATGCTGCTAACACTCCCCACATGGACATGCGCACGGGGGTTTCTTGGAGCTGTTGGATTATGGGGTTGTTGGAAGGATCCGGATTTTGCTGCTGGGAGGAGTTGGGGTTAGAGCCAGCGAACGAGTTAAGATGGATAGGTGGATTAGGTTGACGTGGAGTGTTTGTGGAGCTTGAATGGTTGTTTGGTTGAATAGGTGGGATAGGGGTGCTTGTAGGGTTGACAGGATTGTTCTGTGGTGGCGGAGGGGCTCGGGATGAGCTCCCTTGCTGAAGGTTGGTTGGTTGGTACACTCTTCCACTTCGGGTGAGATTGCTGATAGACTTGGGGATGGGATCCCACCAAGAATCTTCCCAAAAGTTGGAAAGATCTGTGTTGGCCTTGCGCTTGCCCTTGTCCAAGCTTGTTTTCTCGAGATTCTCATTAAGAACTTCCATCTCTAGGGCATGCCACATGTTCTCCTCCTCTAATGAATTCCAGAAGTTGACAGTATTGCTGTCGCTGTTGTTGTTGTTGTTGTTGTTGTTGTTGGTGACCTACAGGGAACCTTCATCCAACATGGCCTTGTTGACTGTGAGTTCTTCACCATCGACCCACACATTTACTAATTCAGATTTACCCCAAAGGTCTTCGGGATCGAGTACACAGACGTTGGGCTCCTCGGGGATTTCGACTACGGGCTGTGGAAGACGCTCCCCAATAATGTAATACTGCGGAATGAAGGCCTGATCCATGATATGGTCCAGAGCGTCGGATCCTCTAGTGATATTGATAATGGCGCTGACAGTGAGCCCCGAAAACATGTGGGGGTTCATGAGGTCCATTTCTTCACGAACTTCTTCCTCTTGGAAGAGGTATGCCAATGACGTCTCATCTAAAGGGTCGGAATCATCAACCCAGTGCCACCCGTTGGGTTCGGGCTCCCATGCCCATTCATCCTCTTCTTCAATCGGTTCTGGCTCCAAGAACAGAGCAAACAGGGAGTACCCGTCCAATGGGTCGGCCATCACTTCTTCGAATTCCTGCCTCCAATTGCCATGTTCCAATTCCTCCACTTGGTGAGCATCGAGTGCCACGAGCCATACTCCAGTTACGATAGCCCGGTTTTCCACTGCAAGGAAATCACTCGCCAACTCTTCCCACCTTCTTTGGAAGTCCCAATCCGTAGATTCAAGTGCACAGACAGTATCTTCGGCCGGAACCTCGACAATCGGCTTGGGTTGGGTGGTAGGGACGATGTAATGGCTGGGGTTAAAGGGTTGGCTTATGGAGATATGATTGGTGCGGGCATTGGAGTGTTTCGGAAGCGGGTTTGAGACGGTGTTTGGCTTTTGTGGTGGCATGGGGAGAGTTTTGTTGTCTATGAGATTCTGGATAACGTGGCGGAGATGGAGGCAGTTGTCGGTTAAATGGCCCGGGTTCTGGTGGAAGGCACAGTATGCATTAGGGTTGTGGGATGCAGGGAGTTTTTGAGGTAGGGGAGTAGGGGTAAGTGGCTTGAGCATGCCACTTTCGACTAATTTCTCGAGCACAGCAGAGAGCGGTGTTGAGAACTGAGCGAAAGTGCGGGGTTGAGTACGAGGTTGGTTGGTTTGGGTGGCAATTTGGTTCACTGGCTCGGCTTGGGTTGTGTTTGTGGAGTTGTTGGGAAGGTTGGTGTAGTTTGAGTTGCCAAACAGGGCGTTGCTGTTTCCGGAGTAAACCTTCTTGGGCTTGGGAGCAGGCTCGGGTTTGTCAAGGATCCCCAATTGGACTGCTTCTTCGACGGCTAAGCCTGTGTCGAAGAATGTTTTAAAGTCGGAGCACGCTTGAGCCATAACCTTGTGCCGTGTGAGAGTTGGTTGAAGGTTCCGGACAATCATCCGGATCTGGTCCCTGTCGCTTGGTCTGTCTTTCATCTGTGCGGCCTTAGCCCTCCACCTTTTCACGAAATCGGCGAAGGCCTCCTTTGCTTCCATCTTTGTTGCTTCCAATTCACGAGTGGTCACCTCCAACTGAATGTTGTAATCATATTGCGTCACAAAAGCCGCGCATATGTCCTCCCATGAGCGCTTCTTCCTTTCATCCAGGGTAGTAAACCAGTGCAAAGCATGCCCCACTAGAGTCTGTGAGAACATCTGTGCCATAGCATCCTTCTCCACTCCCCACATGGAAAGTGCCCAAATGTATCCGGTCAAATGTGCCTTCGGGTCACCTGTCCCATCAAACTTAGCAAAGTCAATTGGTCTGAATTTTTCTGGAAGCTTTGCGTTAGGAAACAGACAAAGCTTATTGATGTCAAAGCCAGTTGATGCTATCTTCTCATTTCTCGCCACGGACTCCTCCAACAGGGTGATCTTCGCCAATACTGCAGCCATCTCGGGGTTTTGCGGGGTTTCCAATTCAAAGATAAGCTGCTCCGGGTTCGGATTCGGATTAGGGTTTGGATTGAGGTTTAGGTTGAGGTTCGGATTGAGGTTTAAGTTGAGGTTAGGATTTGGATTTGGAATCGGATTGGGATTTGGGATCGGAATGGGATTTGGGATCGGAATCGGATTTGGGTTTGGGTTAGGATTTGGATTCAGGTTTGGTGGTGGAAGACGTCGTGCAACCCCAGTAATCATCATCATAAGTTGGGCGATTTGGTTATCAGTGCACTCGCCCAGACGTTGGATACCTTCCCTTATCTGTCCCATTTCTCCGTACAAGTTTTCCAGATTTAGGTTAGGGTTTGGATTCGGATTAGGAATGGGGTTTGGATTCGGATTTGGCTCGCCTCCGTTTGGGTTCGGGTTTGGGTTGCCTCCGTTAGGGTTGACATTTGGGTTGGCGTTTGGATTGCCTCCGTTAGGGTTTGGGTTTGGATTGAGGTTTGGGTTTAGGTTCCCGATCAGTAGATCCATTTCCATCCTCAAATCTGATGCACTGACAGAATCTGCTTGAAGTTGAAGCCGTTCCAATCTCTGTCCCAAGGGTCTGGTCCAGGAGGGTATGGTGTTCTTCTTCTTCGGCCCAATTGCTCAGTACTGACAACAAAGCAAAAACCGTGCTCAGACGCGATTCCTGTTTATATTTTCATGAAATATGTGCATAGGTTCTTAGAAAATGTGCACCATCGTCACCGTCATCGACTCTCATTTTTAAAAAACGATTTAGTATCCTTCATGCAAAGTTGCCTTAATCCTCGGATTTTTGGGGTGTATCCTTGTTTAGGAACCAACGCTTCCCAAAGGATGCTAAAATAGGCTAAGCGTTCGACTAATGTTCCCTCGACAAATCGACCATTGGTTTGGAATGACTAGGGGTGGACAACATGATACGATAACCAAAGCGGCATAAGCGGTACGTTCGCTTTTAGTCCGGATGGTGTTGGTATCACGACGTTTTGTTTCCATGTCATTTCTTCCTTTGGTTAATTCTTCGATTAAGCACTAGTCAAGGACTTAGCAAAATTTTAGTTTCCCTCGGGTTTTAGTTCGAGGACTCACACGGTTGATCAACACGCATAAGAGAGCGTGACTCTTCATCGGGTCTTGGCAACCTCGCAAAGACCGCGCGAGCGAGTCTCGAGAACAGTGGCCGACATAATGATGATGCAAGATGAAATGCAGCATGTAAACAGGATATAACATGTAGTCCTACCCTGTAGGTTCCTGCCCTAATTTGGAAGGATCTATGGCTCGCTAAACATGTACAAAGGCCGGTTTTGGCTCGAAAAGGGTTCCCCGGACTAGAGTCAAAGTATACCTCCCACTATTGAGCGTACACCCAATAATGGTACAAACGGTAGGGATGACTCATCACGGTCGAGGGTTGCTGAGCATTTCGGGATTCCCTATCACCGGCAAGCCGGGTAGGATTGCCGAAACACAACAGCGAGGTTGCACAAGATATATATACAAAAGAAAGACAATGAAACAAAATCCCTTTTGAAGATCCCACAAACGTTTTTCAAGCTTGGCTCACAAGCTTAATTGATAATCGAGGAAAGCGAGCCATTTTATCAACAACCAACTTTTTCTCAAGTATCAATTAAACATCCCCAGCAGAGTCGCCACTGTGGGCTACCACAGCCCCGGGTTGAGATCGGGGCGGCCCAATTTGGAAAATCGCGCGCCTCGTGCCGTTTTGGAATCGATTCGAAAAATCGTTTGAAGTTTGAAGAGTCGCCACCCAGATTTGTGGTATATCACCCGAGAAACCGTTTTGTTTCGAAAACCGTTGATCTGAATTGAAAACCAGAGATCATTTGAAGGTCTGGAAGCCATGTTATGAAGGGGGAAGGGTTTTACGGCACCCCCCTCGCCCGATTCGAAATCGGTCTCTACTAAACATTTGTGGGATTTTTAAAAGGGATTTTGTTTCATTTTAACCAGCTAGCAAGTATCCACAGTAATACCATGTAGGAAGTGCATGCATGTGCATGTGTACAGGAGGGGAGTGAAATAGCCATGCATAATACACAAGATGACTGAAAATGCAACACTGTTATTAGATTCACTCTCGAGCGCTCGGGAGTGGTCCCGAGCGCTTGGGAGTGCTGACACTCTCAACCTGCAAAACTTTGTTAGCACAGACATAATATAATGTAAAACTGGAAACTGAACTGCTGTTAAGTACACTTCTAGCTCAGCAGAGGATTTGAAAGACTGAGCTAAGCCTTCAATCTTTCAGATCATGCATCCCTGCCATGACAAGATTAGATCTACAACTTTTAAAGAGGAAATGACTACACCTATGCATGCAGAAATCAGAGAGCACAGCAGACTGGGAAAATGGAATGCCATAGCATGCATGCACTCCCGAGCGCTCGGGAATGGTTCGGAGCGCTTGGGAGTGAGCTGCATGTCAGTTTGGTTCAAATAGGAAATGATACTGACTCGACATGCAAACACCCTCATTTTGATATTTCCCAAGAGGAAATCCTCTTTTAACTTTGGAAAAACCTTATTTTACATGAAAACTTGTAAGAAATGCTTCTGTTTTAGGGGAAAACGATTTTCTGTGCATGCATGCCAAAATGAAACCACTTCACTTAAGGACACACCTCGTTCCCAGTCTGCTATATGAAAAAGAACCATGCATGAAACTGAGAACAGTCCCGAGCGCTCGGGAGCACTCTCGAGCGCTCGAGAGGGTTTCCAGTAAGGGTTTTGATAAAACGTTTTTTGTACCCCATTGCTCTTGTTTTTACACTGAGGTCCCCCAACCTTGCACCCAGTATTGAAGACTGGGTTAGGCTGAGAGACCCCCCTCAGAAGGGAAGAACAGCCTCTTTGCTTGTGATCAAAGTAGAGAAATTTCTACCTTTAGTGAGTGCTTTGCTTCTTGACTGGCTTTTGAAAAGTGGATGAAGGAAGGAGAATACAAGAAATCAGAAGCTAGGAGTGTTCTGGATTTCCTGCATTTTCCTTGATGATGTTTTGAAAGCTTTTGAGGTTTGAAGTTGGAGTTTGAGTTTGGGAAATTGTTGTTTTGAACAAGAGAGAGAGAGAGAGAGAGAGAGAGAGAGGGAGAGAGAGCAGAGAAGGGAGTTCCTAGAGAGAGGAAATTTCGCAGCCCTCTGCCCTGAAATCAGGCCCTCCTATTTATAGGCAAAATAACCTATAGTTTTGAAATCAAATGTTTTTTGAATAAAACATTTTAAAATGAGGAAAATCTGCTGACCTAGTGTTCTCTGACTGAGGTTGAGTGTTGACTCAAGCCTCAGCCGGCTTGTAGACACCCCAATTTGAACTTGTCGAAGTTCCTTAATTTGTGCCCTCGAGGCTCCCCGATGATGAAATAGGGTCGAAACGGGCCTTGGCAAACTTGGACGATACTTCTTGGACTTTTTCAAAATCAAAACATTCCTTTTTTCTCGACACCCTGAGGGTAAAATTGGCACACATTTTAGCATATAAAATATATTTGAAAGAAACCAATTGGGTTAGAAAGAGGACTTAACGGGCTTTCCAACGCTTCGAAAAACACCCAAAACCGAGTTCGGGAGTGTCCGTGGCGTCCTTCTGAAGTTGGGCTGCCACTCCCAAGCGCTCGGGACCACTCTAGAGCGCTCGGGAGTGACACTCCCAAGCGCTTGGGAGTGCTGACTGACCAATGCATGTCGAGCTTGGCCTTTGACCACGGCTTTTCAGGCTTTTCAGACCCATTCAACGTTCAACCTGGTCCTGCCTGATTATTCAGATGGGGCAGGAATATAATCATGCCTTCTTTTTCCCTCCAAAAACTATTTTTTAATCTTTCATTTCATTTCCAAACCTTAGGTTATCTTTTTCTATAAATACCCCTTTGTTCTTCCATTCAAATGGCCACGAAAAATCAGTCCCTCTCTCCCCCTTTTGCTGCCAAAAACCAGCCTCTCAAACTCTCTCTGAAACTCTTTCAAAACAACCTACATTTTCTAAGAAAAACCACCAATTTTTAAGGAAAATTTCTAAGAAGAATGGAATACTAGATTTCATCTCCTCTTACTGTTTTCAATCCATTTTCAAGCAAACAAGTCAGTCCAAGAAGCTGGATTCAAGTCAAGCAAAGGTATAAAATCTCATTTTATACCCAAAATCTACCGTTTTTCTACTTCTGAGGGGGATCAAGGGTTCATACTAGTTCCTTATACTAGTTGTGAGCTCATTTGATCTTAGTTTAGCACCAAGAGCAAGAGGAACACAAAAAAAACAAAACTTTTTCTGGGCACTGTGTTCACTCCCGAGCGCTCGGGACCATTCCTGAGCGCTCAGGAGTGCTGCTGCCACCAAAACTTTGTTTTGTTCATTATGTATTTCATTTTCTGTTTTTAGTAGATACTGGGTGTGCACTGGTCCTTCCAGAGCCCAGTTAGGTTTGCTTTCAGTTGCAAGGAAGCCTTGTTTGGATGGTTAGGACCAGTTCTTAGCTGTTTAAACCTCTGGCTGAGCACATCTGTATTTTGATTTCTTTGTGATTTTTCTGGCAGTATTAGCATGCGAATATGTCTAACCAAACTTGCAGGATGAGGTTCTGGAACTCCCGAGCGCTCTAGACCACTCCCAAGCGCTCGAGAGTGAATCCAGTGACAGGGTTTCATATTCTGCTGTCTTGTATACCATGCATGGCCATCTCATCATTCCCCTGTACATATGCACATGCATGCACAGTTTTTGCATTATATCTTGTCTGTACTAACAAATTTTGCAGGTTGGGCACCAACACTCCCAAGCGCTCGGGACCACTCCCGAGCGCTCGAGAGTGAAGTCAGTGGGCAGGGCTTCAGTTCATGTTATTTTGGCATTCTTTCACCATTTTGTCACTTCCTGTACACAGGCACATGCAAGCACTTCTTATTTGGTATAACTGTGGATACTTGTTAGTTGGTTTAATGAAACAAAATCCCTTTTGAAAATCCCACAAACGTTTAGTAGAGACCGATCTCGAATCGGGCGAGGGGGGTGCCGTAAAACCCTTCCCCCCTCGTAACATGGCTTCCGAACCCTCAAAACGATCTCTGGTTTTCAATTTCAAATCAACCATTTTCAAAACAAAGCGGTTTCTCGGGTGATTAACCATAAATCCGGGTGGCGACTCTTCAAACCATTTTTCTCAAAACGGAAATATATTTTTCGGGCTGGTAGCCCACACGGCTCAAGGTGGCTGCAATGATGGATTGCATGGATAGTGGGGAGCCCTGCCATCCATTGGGCAGCACAGAAGACTCGAGCGCTCGGGAGTGGTCTCGAGCGCTTGGGTCTTCACTCTCGAGCGCCCGAGAGTGAGCTAGACCAGAGGTTTTGGAAAACGGTTTTGAGCGCTCAGGACTGCTCCCAAGCACTTGGAAATGCTTTTGACCATTTTTATTTCCTTTTCAAATCCTTCAAGGAGCAAAGTCTCGATCGGTACAAGGCTTGTTTTGATCCAAATTCATCATCGGGGAGCCTCCGGGCCACAAATCAAGGAATTTTGACAAGTCCAAATTGGGGTGTCTACACAAAGTCCAGTTCTGCCCCAACCAGAGCATTATTATCCACCGGATTAAAGTTCTCTGACCGAACAGTTGGCACCAGGGTAGAGAGGGGTAAGACCGCCTCCATCCCATAGGCCATGGAGAATGGAGTTCGGCCTGTGGAACGCCGAGGAGTAGTCCGATAGCTCCACAGAACCTGAGGAAGCTCATTGACCCATTTGCCGAGCTTGCGATCCAAACGACACTTTAGCCCCCAAGTAATAGCCATGTTCGATGCCTCGGCTTGACCATTACCCTGGGGATACGCTACAGACGAGGTATGGATCGTGATATGATGCTCCCGATAGAAATTCTGGATTGCCGCAGCGACGAACTGAGAACCATTATCCGAGAGAATAGCATACGGCACACCGAACCTGGAGATGATATTCTTCCAGATAAAGCGTTCAACATCCCCGGCCGTAGTCTTCACCAGCGGAGAGGCTTCAACCCATTTTGTGAACAGATCGGTAGCGGTGAGCATATACTCAAATCCCCCAAGGGCCTTCGATAGCTTTCCCACAATATCAAAGCCCCAGACAGCAAATGGCCAAGGATTGGTGATCATCTTAAGAGGAAATGCAGGTTGGTGAGGGATGGATGCATGCTTCTGACACCGAACGCAACGCTTCACATATTCCTCGAATTGCTTTACCATCTTAAGCCACCAATAGCCTTGTGTCAACGCTCGTTGGGCCATCGTTCGGCCACCCGAGTGGCCACCACAGCTTCCAGAATGAAGCTTGTCCAAGACGCCTTGGACTTGATCCTCATGTACGGCGCGTAAGTCCGGCCCGGTGAAAGTTCGGCGATACAGGTTGCCATTTGGATCGAGGAGATAATTTGCTACTCGGCAGCGAATCTTGTGAGCTTCCTTTCTGTTTTCTGGGAGGGTCTGGTGCTTCAGGTAGGCGATAATGGGGTCCATTTGACTTGGGCCGAAGGTGATAACATTTACCGAGTGAGTAACGTGCTCGAAGCTCGGTGATTCAACCTCGTCGAAAACTATTGTGCGACTGCCCGAGGCCCGATATACCGAAGCTAGTCCCGCAAGAGCATCAGCATGGGCATTATGTTCCCGAGCAATCCATTCTATCTGCACGCGTCCAAACTGTTTGAGTAGAGAAAGAACGTGACTGACGTAAGCGTTCATCCGTTCGTCCTTAGCCTGATAGTTATCGTTGAGGTGGCCCACAATCAGCCTGGAGTCACAAAAGACATGAACCGAATCTGCTTCCATCCGAAGGGCAAGCTTCAGCCCAGCAATGAGAGCTTCATACTCGACTTCGTTATTCGTTGCGGGGTAGCCA
The DNA here is from genome assembly GCA_018127125.1 of Rhododendron griersonianum. Taxonomy (NCBI): domain Eukaryota; kingdom Viridiplantae; phylum Streptophyta; class Magnoliopsida; order Ericales; family Ericaceae; genus Rhododendron; species Rhododendron griersonianum. The sequence continues at coordinate 23,819,216 of CM030796.1, read as the reverse complement.
ATGAAAACAAAACTCTCGTGGACCGTCCCTGCCGTAGAAACGAGGACAATTCCAGCCCCAGCCCCGTGGATGTTTGAGGCCCCATCAACCATCATCCTCCAAGCGTCCTCGGAAAATAGCTTCCATTCCTTCCTCGACCTCTTTGTGCCCAAGGTGAACCGAGCGCGAAGAGACTCGGGAGGTGGATTACTCCATTCAACAAACTCTTCCTCCTTAGCAATCCGAGCCTCCTCAGCAACAACTGCCAACGCGTTGTCCTCGTCCTTCAACCCAGGGGTAAGCTCGGCGAAGAAGTCAGCTAACGCTTGGCCCTTGATTGCAGTCCGTGGCTCGAACTGGATGTCATAATTGGCAAGGTCTTGCAAAAATTTCAAGATCCTACTGGAGGAGGCGGTCTTCCAAAGAACGGCCTTGAGAGGAAACTCAGTGAGGATGTAGACACCTCCCAAACGGGGCATCGCCATACAGATTGATCACGTTTGTTTGCTCGATTGGTTGCTTGCTTCATAAACCAAAATCATGGACATTCCCATGGCTAGGAACATCGCCACATGATAGCGGTTATCATCAAAACAGAGTCGCCACCCAGTTTATCAAAACTGGGAAAATAGATAGAGATTCTGGACACGGGAGCCAAAAGTACAATAAGGGGAAGGTGTTAGGCACCCCTCTTTGCCCAGTCGTGAGATTGGCCCATAATCATTCAACATAAGACATATAGACGCTTCATTTAATTCCAACACGTAGTTTGTTTGTTTATTCCTTTAAACAATAAGTAAAGTGAGCCAGTGCGATAAATAAAGCATGCGTCAGGAAAGCAGAGCAAAACAAACTGTCCCAGGGAGATGGATCCCGCGGCCGGTGAATGGATGTCACGGCCGAGGGATCCTCCTGGTTTGATGTACTGACCGAGGGATCGAAGCCCCGGTCGGTGTTCTTCCTCACACCAGACAGGAAGATTAATAGATAATCAGAAAGCTGTGATTAAGCATAAGAACGATAAATAAAACAAACCAGAGGCCGTTGGGCTTCACCACCTTGATCCCTCAGTTGCTTGATTGCTTCGGATTGGATGTGATTGACTGATTGCTTGATTGAAAACCCTAGGGTTAGGGTTTGAACTTCGGGGTTTGATCGCCGAATTGACGGCTGCCTTCGGGAGGTTAGGGCTTTCGAGGAGTGGGATATTGAGAGTATTTTGGCAGAGTTTCGAGGCTTGAGAGAGTGTTTTCTCTAACGAATTTTGTGTGTATATTTTCGGAGTCCAAAGGCCCTTTATATAGGCAATTGGTGACTCACTCCGGCCAATCAAATGGCACGATTGCAATTGCAATGCACCTCTAACTCTACGTCGTAATCTCTGAGCGTAGCCCGAACGCATCGGGAAGGTAGTGTAGTTGGATCAAACGTCTGACAGAACACGTTCCAGAGTCTAGAAAAAGGTCGATCTGGCGGCCGAGTAAAGGATATCACGGCCGAGGAATGGATGTCTCGGCCGAAGGATAGATCTTGCGGCCGAGGGATTGATCTCTCAGGGAGATTTTGCTAGCAACAGGTTGCTCGGGTGAGGAAATGATGTTAGGGCCGTGGGATCGATGTCACGGCCGACAGATGGATTCTCCTAGGCTTCTGTATTTATGTCTGAAAGGCTGTATGGCTCTGAATTGGGTCCTCTAAGTGGCTCAAAGTTCTTACCGAAAGTCCTAAGGTTCTCAAGGAGGCAATCAGCAATCACTGTATCAATTTCATCATCGGGATGGTCCCAAGGTGGGACTTGAAATAATCGTTAGGCCAAATTGGGGTGTCTACAGATGCCCCTCTTTGACTGAACTCAGACGGATCGCGAGACATGTTTGAGTAAGAGTCAAAGCTGTAAAAAGTAACTCAATTTGGTCCAACCACTATTCCAAGGGGTTTTTTAAAAAAAGGTTTTGTTATGGTCGGGCCGGGAGGCTACCTACGTATTCCACAAAGGAAATTCAGACCAACCGTAGTTCTGGCAATAAAGAAAAATTGAAGTTTGGGAGGGTTAGAGACAGAAGACATACCTTTAGGCTTAAAAGCCGTAGTGTGACGTACCTAGACTGAGCCAGGGTTTTGGCGAAGAGTAGTGGAAGGAGCGCGGGGCTGCCGGGAAGTTTTTGCGGAGAGCTTCCTTAGTATTTTGGGGTAGATCAGTACACGGCAGGTGCGTTTGCTTTTCTTGATCATCCTTACTTTGACTGAAAGGGGCTCGGTAGAGTAGCCTATCCTTGTGAATGAGCTGGAAGGAATTGATGTAGTGGGGTGGAATCCAAACCACCTGCTGGGATGAGTTGGACGCCGGTTTGTTTTTGAGATGTGGGGGGCGCAGGGCCAGTATCTAGAGGAGATGAGGGAACCGAGGCACGGAGCCGGTTGTAGTCATAAGGCGGAGGCCTGAGGTGAGCTTAGAGCTTGATGGAACCGAAGCGCAGAGCTGTTATTGATCATAAGGCGGGAGCCTGAGGTGTCGGAGCTTTGAGCTTGACGTGCTGAATCGAAGCGCGGAGCTGGTATAAGGCGAGAGCCTGAGGTGATAGAATTTGATGGGACCGAAGCGCGGAGCTGGTATAAGACGAGAGCCTGAGAGTGATGGAATCGAGGCATGGAGCCTGTTGCAGTCTTGAGGCGGAGGCCTGACGTGAGCTTAGAGCTTGATGGAACCGAAGCGCGGAGCTGGTATTGATCATAAGGTGAGAGCCTGAGGTGTCAGAGCTTCGAGCTTGACGAGATGAACCGAAGCGCGAAGCTGGTATAAGGCAAGGGTCTGAGGTGTCAGAGCTTTGAGCTTGACGAGATGAACCGAGGCGCGGAGCTGGTATAAGGCAAGGGCCTGAGGTGAAGGAACTGAGGCGTGGAGCCTGAGGTGAAGGAACTGAGGCGTGGAGCCTGAGGTGATTAGATTGAGGCGTGGAGCCTGAGGTGATTAGATTGAGGCGTGGAGCCTGCTGCAGTCTTGAGGCGAGGGCCTGGGTTGTCGGAGCTTAGAGCTTGACGTGATTTGAACCGAAGCGTAGAGCTGGTTGCATTCTGATGGTCTGTGCACGGAGCTTTTCCATCATAAGTGTTGGCGTAGAGCCAAAGGATCGAGGCGCTGAACCGATTAATAAAACTGAGGCGTAGAGCCGGTTGATTGTAGGGTTGACCTGTTTCATGAGAGATATGCAGAATGTATATGTGTGATGATGGCTGTTAGATTGTGAACAGATATGATTGTGCAGACTCGATGTGATAATGCAATATGTGCACGGGCCCGTGCGTATGTGTTTGTTTTTAAGCTTAGAGCTTCTATCAAGTTCCGGACTTGAGCATTCAGAGCGTAGAGCTCGAGCATTCGGACGGCAGAATCCGAGCATTCAAAGTACAGGCTTTGAGCGTCCAGTACGCAGTGGTTGGGCATCCAAGCGTAGAGCTTGAGCATTCAAGTATATAACCTGAGCATCCAGTACACAGTGGTTGGGCATCCAAGCGTAGAGCTTGAGCATTCAAAATGTTAGATTTTGAGCATTCAGGCGTAGAGCCTGAGAATAGAGGTCTTGATTGTTGGGGCGGCGTAGAGCCTGTTGCTTGTTTACGGCTTCGAGCCAGTTAAGACAATGGGCTTAGAGCCGCTGAGTTGTAATAGCGAGCGTAGAGCTGCTGAATCGAGGGCTTAGAGCCGCTGAGTGAGTGTATATAGGCGTAGAGCCTGTTGAGATTCGCTTGTTTACGGCTTCGAGCCAGTTGAGACAGTGGGCTTAGAGCTGCTGAGTTGTAATAGCGAGCATAGAGCTGCTGAGATAGTAAACATAGGCTTCGAGCCTGTTAAGAACTTGATTTTGTACGGCTTCGAGCCAGTTGAAACGATGGGCTTGGAGCCACTGCGACGATAGGTGGGGGCGTAGAGCTGCTGAGTTGGTGAATTCGGGCGTAGAGCCGTTGAGATAATGGCTTTGAGCCGTTGAAGTGGACTTGGAGTCACGGTGCTTGATGTAGAGCCGCTGAGTGTTCTGACTTGCTTTGGCCATCAGTTTGTGGAGAGAGAGCTTCCTCATGCTTGGATATGCCCCCAAGGCTAGTTTTGATCACATTGTATTGGCTCGGGGATGCCCCCAAGGCTACTTGGTTGGTTGAGGACTTAGAAGTCTGTAGTGGCTTTGAGTCAGTACATAGAGCAAGACCTAATATGGCTGAGGGAAATAGATTGGGAGGCCTGGAGATCGATCTCTCGGCTGAAGGATTGATGTCTCGGCCGAGGAATCGATGTATCGGCCGTGAGAAAGCTAAAAGCCAGAAAATCGATTTAAGTTCGGTTTAATCGATTTCACGGCCCATTTAATCTTTCTCCTCCTCCTCTCTTGTTCTTCTCCGTTCCACTCGTTCGATGACCACCGTACGCCGCCGTCCTCCTCCACTACCGTCGGCCACCATCATCTCCGGCGACCATCCTCTCCGACCACTGCTGCCGTTGCTACCGGCTCTTGGTTTGTTTTTGGGAACCGTTGGTTTTCCCTCTTGATTCGGACGTGATGGCCACGCCATCTTCGGGTGTTGCGGGTTCATCCTCGCACCCTTCATGTAGGTACGAGTATCCGTCTTCTGACGAGGAGGCGATTGAGGAGCCTGGTTTGTTTGATGCCGCTACCTACATTCTTCCTTCGCGTAGGTTGGGTTATGGCGGTTTCCTGCAGTACCGCCCTCCTGTTGGTGGCCCAGAGGCCGAGGTAGTTCGCAGAGAGCCTGAGCAGCACTTGAGCGTTCTAAATGTGCCGGTGAGTTTCCTGAAAAGTAAAAAGTTTACTTTAGTTCGGAGTTTGGAAATCTTTGTATGTTTTAAGAATGAATTTTTTTGTTTGCGGGATGAAAATCCCTTTTGGCTAGGAGCGTGAATGAGAAGAACCCGTGTTAGGGTTGAGTTTGTTTTTTTGTTTAAAAATAACCGTGCCCCCTGCTTAGGCAATGCATGCTTTTGAATATTAATTGGAGGCCCCTAGCCTTTCCTTTGTTTATGCAATCATGAAATTAACTCCCTTTTTGGTCTCTGACAGAGAAACAGGAGGCTTGAGGCTCGCGGTGGAGGCAGGGAGGTACACAAGTGGTTTTTGACACTGCCAGAGCAGGCTCGAGAACTAGTACGTGCTACAGGCTTTGAGGCGTTCGTTCTGGGCCTCAGTGTTCAGAAGATGGACTGGTCGTTGATGACATCACTGGTTGAGAGGTGGTGGGATACCACCAATACCTTCCACCTTTTTTCTGCTGGCGAGATGACTGTCACTCCGGGTGACTTCTCCTTGCTGACTGGCCTGCGGGTAGGCGGAGTTGTTCTTCGAGTTGACCCTCGGCTTTGGGAGCGAGAGGGTGCTTTGCGGTGGTTTCTGGGCAAGGTGCCCCTTGTTCGTTCTCGAGGTCATATCGATCTTGCTTGGCTAAGCAAGACTTTCATGGTGGCTGACATTCTGACCCAGGTGTGTGTCGAGCAATTGACGCGGGCTTTCCTTCTTTACCTCCTTGGGCAAACGTTGTTTGCCAACAAGGATGGTTCAGTACACACGCAGTTTCTAGCTCCTTTGCAGCACTTGGGAGCTATTCGGGAGTTCGACTGGGGCTCGTCTGCTTTGGCCACTTTGTATGGTAGTCTTGGAGCTTGCTCGCGGGACAAGAGTCCCATTCTTTGTGGTCACTTTCGAGTGCTTGAGGTATGTATCGTTCCTTTGTACTTCTGTTTTCACTTTGGCTTTTTCTAGTTCTGAACTTGCTTTGGTTAACTTGCTTTTCAGCTATGGGCTTTCGAGCACCTTCTCCAGTTTCCCCCTGAGACTAGGCATGGTGATGAGAACTGCATACCTCATTACGAGCGATGGTTGGTGGGGCAACGGAGGCCACGGTCACCAGTTTTGAGCCTTCCCGAGTGGCGGCGAGTTTTGGACCGCCTGACAGTCGATCAGGTACCCTTTTCTTTATACCTCTTGTTCTTTAGACTTCCATATTCTTGTGTTGGGGTTGATTTTGTCCTTGCTTTGAAGGTACGGTTTGACCCTTGGGGTGGTGTACCAGAGGACGTCTCTCTTGCACGTTGTAGAGTCCTGGACCGGACCCGCAGCTTGCTCGAGGGTCCATTTTGCCGAGCCTGGTACTTAGGCGATCGAGTGGCTAGTCAGTGGCGATCACGCATTGAGGCTCTTCAGCTTGTTCCTCCTCCTCCTCCAGTATCTATGAGGTCCACTTCCTTAATGTCGAAGGAAGATCTGAAGAATGCTCGGATCAGAGATTGGGCGGGTTTACTCCTCCAGGCAGGTGACTATACGGAGTACTGCCGTCTTTTCTTGGCCTCCCCCGTTACGGCTCCTTCCGTTATTCCTGTTTGGCCACGGGCTCCTTCGTTTGTCTCCTTCCATTCAGATGATGGGGAAGAGGAGCGTCTGGTGCTGACTCCTTGCACTACCCAGCTTTACACCTTGCCAGTCGGGGCTTCACAGGTATCTTTAGCTTTTCATTCTAGCTTTCATTACTTCACACTGTATCCCTTGCTTAGACGTTCGTAATGTTTGATTGTTCCACAGGTACCTGCCGAGATAGTGCAAGAATGGCTTCACGCCTATCAGAGTGCGGAGGTTTTGGTTCGGAGACAGCGCCGTAGGATCCTCGAGGTACAGCTCTCTTCATGAATTTTATTTGCTGTGTATTATCCCTTGAGTCTGAATGTTTATATCCCTCTTTGGCTGCAGCTCGAGGCTGAGGGAGTACCGGCTGCTGGTGTGGGGAATGTGGGGACTAGTGAGCAGCCCCCGCCCTCTTCTCAGAGATCGCCTAGCTTTTAGGGCTTTTCTTTTTCCTGTTCATAGTTAGTAGAAGATAGGCAGAAACTATATTTGTATAGTGAAAGCAACCACAACAATGATTTTGTAAACAAGCTTTTGTTCATGAAATGAGAAATGCTTTTTATGCCCCTAGATGTCTTGAGTTTGCATGCGATAGTCAGAACATGGCTTTTTGAACAAGTTTTTGCTGATAGATAGTAATTTGTGTGAATACACTTGGCCGAAGAATCGATCACTCGGCCGAAGGATCATTGTTGCGGCCGAGGTATTGATTATCCGGCCGTTACGCCTATTTTCCCAAGGGAGCTAGGTTTTGCTTTAGCCAAGTGGCATCCTGTTTCATATTCCTTCCTATGCTTAGTCTTTGATTTTCTGTCTCTTGCTTTTGCCATGCTCCACAGCCTAATTGCCAAACTTAAGAGTTTTTGAGGTATCATACTCATTGCGTTGATGACTTTTGGGTTAGAGGGGATGAACTATAATTCTTGTGTCTATTGCTTGTTGCCAATTCTTCAAAAAAAGCATACTCATCTTTTGTGAGCTCAATACGCAGGGTTAGCTATGCCTATCATTGAGTACAAACCTGTTGATGTTTTCCTCTCTCCAAATGTTTGGGCCGTATCTCGATGCGAGATTGCCTACGTATCCCAATCAGGGAATCAGGCCTTTTACGTAGTTCCAAAATCACCACCTTTGGGGGTTGGGTTTTCACTCTTGGTTTTTCTTTCTCTCATGCTCTAAGTTTTGCCTAGGTTACCTGATAGAGGTTGAGTCCCTAGCGAGCTTTCCTTCAAACACCTTAACTTTTGCCTAGGCTGCGTTTTTCGCATTTCCTTGTCCTAGCAGGCTCTGCCCTTACTTTTGTTTGGGTGTATAGATTGCCCAACGAGCATTTTTCTCTCAAGAGGGTTTTAATGTTTTGGAGAGGAATCTGATGGAGATGTTTTTATGAATCTCCTGTTGCGTTTGTACTTTCACAATGGGCAAGCTAACCCTAAGTGTTCTCACGGAGATAGTGTCTTTCTTTTAAGTTCTGACAAAAACCTAGTTTCTTAAGCAATTAGAGTTCATCCTTTCCTTCCCTTTTGTCGGGGACACAAAGATTTTGATCCCTTCGAATTTTTCCCTTGTTTTGGCAATGAGAGTATAGCGCATGGCAATTGCAATTTATGAATTTAGATTTAGATAAGCATAATCTGGAAGATGAAAAAGAAATTCTCTTAGCGGAAATAAAATGCCCAAACAGGGGCCCAAAACTCGTTCTAGTTTGTTTTAGAAAGCAAAAACAATGTTTTAACGTTTTTTTTTTTTTGCCATGTTGTGACTTCTCAGCTACTGCAGCATGTCGGGGTCATTTCCCTTGTCTTTTGCAACTATGTACTCTTTCCCACCCTCTTCCTTGCCAAACAGAGCCTTTGAACTGGGTTCATCTTTGAAGTTTGCACGACGGCTACCTCCTTGAGCCATGAGTAATCCCCAGATGGATGTGTCGGTATGAATCTCCCTTTCTCTTTCCTCATTGATTGTGTGGTCATCAGCTATTTCCTCCTGATTGAATAGTGATACTAAGGAGGTTTCATCGAGCGGATCATTGCAATCTTCTTCCATTTCATCAAAGTCGCTTTCCCCTGTTTTATAGGGTTCTGTGCATATGAAATCTAGATCTTCTCTTTCCTCTATCCATTGACTATAGTCGCACTCGTCGTAAGGGTTGACCCATGGTTGCATTTGAAACTCCTCTACCTTCTCTATGAGATTGATTGTCTCCCAAACAATGGGCGGTGTTGGAATTTTGGGATGGTTGATGCGTACCACTATTTGGGCAGGCTCGAAGCGAGCGTGCCTTCTCATCATGATGACCCTTTCTTTTTCCTTCTTCCTATTCTCAAACCAGATACGAAGCCATTCGTCATCTTCTACAAATGGAATGTCTGGATCCTCCAAATTGTGTTTTGCCCAGGAATGTTCTTTCCATTTCCTTAGTTTTTCCTCATCTGCTTGATCTTTGCTACTTATGTCGGGCATGTCAGTGTCGATTACTTCTGACTGATCAGAGTTATTATCCTCCTCCTCCTCCATCATGAAACACTCGTCCTCCTCGGGGAAGGTTAAGGTAAGTTTGGTTTGGTTGTCTTGGACAATGTATTGGCTGGGATTGTATGTTGGCTTGCCCATCAGGTTTTGGAGGTTTTATGGTTCGACTATCAATAAGGTCTTGAGTGTCGTGACGAAGACGCATGCAATTGTCTGTTTCGTGCCCAGGGTGTTGGTGGTAGGCGCATTGTTTGTTTGGATCATGGTTTGGACCGTAGGGCGGCAGAGGAAGTGGTTTGTTTAAAGGTTTGAGATGCCCTTGACGGCTGAGAATGGTCAAGGCTTGGGACAAGGTCATGTAAAGAGGATCAAAGTTGCGGCGGGGTCGATTTGAGCTTCGGGATGGGCTGGTTTGAAAAGGGTCTTGAGACAAGGATGTGCCAAGGGCATTCACGGAGGCGTGAGATGTACGGCTAGAGAAGGTTTTCTTAGGTAGAGGAGTGGCCTCTTCTTTCCCAATGAGTCCTAACTTGATTCCATCTTCGATTTGCAACCCAGTGGCATGCAAGCGCTTGAAATCGGTGATAGCCTGTGTGTAAATATGCCTGAGATATTTGGGTTGCAAATTTTTGACAACTATCCTCACTTGGTCTTCCTCGGAGGGGCGGTTCTTCATCTTGGTAGCCTTTTCCCTCCATCTTGCCACAAAGGTAGCAAAGTCCTCATTGGAATCTTGTTTGGTCATTTCCAAGTCTCGAGTTGTTAGCTCAATTTGGATGTTGTACGCATATTGCTTGACGAAAGCATTGGCAATTTCTGGCCAAGTTTGATAATGTACAAACTCCAAAGTGAGGAACCAGTCGAGAGCACTTCCGGTGAGAGTTCGCTGGAACAACTGGGCGATGAGCTCGTCATTCAAGGCCATTGGCTTCAGGGTGTTGATAACATGGCGAACATGACTGGTAGGGTTGCCAGTTCCATTGAACTTCTCAATGTTGGGCATCTTGAAATTCTCAGGCAGCTTGGATTCTGGGAAGAGGCAAAGTCCCTCGAAATCCAGAATTTGGTCCCCCTGTGAACGAGCCAAGGCTTGTTTGATTTCCTTGACTTGCTTGGTCAACTCGGGACTTTTTGCCAACACTACTTTATGGGGATTCTCGTCTTCCATTGATCTTTCCTCATTTTCGGCATCTCTAGCTGCCTTTTCTGCTAGTAGTGCAGTGATTTGAGCTTGGAGGTCGGCAATAGTGACGTCGTTGTCTGCCATGAAGGTAGAAGGGTTCCTTGACGAAGCTTGGGATTTAGTAAATGACGGGGTCCGTTGAGGAGATGACCGGGAAGTTTCTGAAAGCGGTTGGGATTGTTGTGGTGGGGGTGTCTTGTCAGATGAGGACGATAGACGGGAGGGTTGCAGAGACCTCTGTTTGGCGTAGCTTCGGGTGTTATAAGAGTACAAAGTTGGTTGTGGTTGCTTCTTTGATTTACCTATTGTGCCTGCTTGAAAAATAGAATACCTGGAAGTCAGTATTCGACCTGTGTAGGGTTAGAATTTGGGTTGAAAATCCCAACCCTTCTGCACAGAAAGAGTTAATTACAACAACAAATGATACAAGGTGTGAGGAAGAACTTTGAAGTAAAATGCAAGTAGGTTCCTAGCCTGTAGGTTCCTGTCCTAGTTTGATAAGTTCTATGGCTTTCTAGAACATGCAAGGTTTTGGTAGTCTCAGGGTGCTCCGTTGTCAAAGGGCACCAATCCTCTCACCAGCCCATCATAGGCGGTGATTGGGTGATTCCCTTTTTGATATACCACTAAGTACGAGTGACTAGGGAGTTTGCTAGAACCCCCAACATAGCCCATGTCATGCCGGGATATCAGGTGAACTCAATGGGTTGCCCGCTCGATGCATATGATAAATGAATTAGATAAGGCATGTATTAGTCTTATGTTGAACTTTTTGGTTATGACTCTCATAGTCCCCAGCAGAGTCGCCAAAAATTGTAAACACCTCCCAAACGGGGCATCGCCATACAGATTGATCACATTTGTTTGCTCGATTGGTTGCTTGCTTCATAAACCAAAATCATGGACATTCCCATGGCTAGGAACATCGCTACATGATAGCGGTTATCATCAAAACAAAGTCGCCACCCAGTTTATCGAAACTGGGAAAATAGATAGAGATTTTGGACACGGGAGCCAAAAGTACAATAAGGGGAAGGTGTTAGATACCCCTCTTTGCCCAGTCGTGAGACTGGCCCATAATCATTCAACATAAGACATATAGACGCTTCATTTAATTCCAACACATAGTTTGTTTGTTTATTCCTTTAAACAGTAAGTAAAGTGAGCCAGTGCGATAAATAAAGCATGCGTCAGGAAAGCAGAGCAAAACAAACTGTCCCAGGGAGATGGATCCCGCGGCCGGTGAATGGATGTCACGGCCGAGGAATCCTCCTGGTTTGATGTACCGACCGAGGGATCGAAGCCCCGGTCGGTGTTCTTCCTCACACCAGACAGGAAGATTAACAGATAATCAGAAAGCTGTGATTAAGCGTAAGAACGATAAATAAAACAAACCAGAGGCCGTTGGGCCTCACCACCTTGATCCCTCAGTTGCTTGATTGCTTCGGATTGGATGTGATTGACTGATTGCTTGATTGAAAACCCTAGGGTTAGGGTTTGAACTTCGGGGTTTGATCGCCGGATTGACGGCTGCCTTCGGGAGGTTAGGGCTTTCGAGGAGTGGGATATTGAGAGTATTTTGGCAGAGTTTTGTAGACACCCCAATTTGGCCTAACGATTATTTCAAGTCCCACCTTGGGACAATCCCGATGATGAAATGGATACAATGATTGCTGATTGCTTCCTTGAGGACCTTAGGACTTTCGGTGAGAACTTTGACCACTTAGAGGACCCAATTCAAAGCCATACAGCCTTTCAGACAGAAATACAGAAGCCTAGGAGAATCCATCTGACGGCCGTGACATCGATCTAACGGCCACAACATAAATCCCTCACCCGAGCAACCTGTTGCCAGCAAAATCTCCCTGAGAGATCAATCCCTCGGCCGCGAGATCTATCCTTCGGCCGCGACATCCTTTGCTCGGCCGCCAGATCGACCTTTTTCCAGACTCTGGAACGTTCTGTCAGACGTTTGGTTTGATCCAACTACACTACCTTTCCGATGCGTTCGGGCTACGTTCGGAGATCACGACGTAGAGTTAGAGATGCATTGCAATTGCAATTGCCATCTCGTGATTTGATTGGCCGGAGTGAGTCATCCCTATGCCTATATAAAGGGGCCTTTGGGCTCCGAATTTAACACACAGAAATTGAGATACCTACACACTCAATCAAACCTCGAAACTCTGCACAAATACTCCCTCAATCCCATACTCCAAAAGCCCTAACCTTCCGAAGGCAGCCGTCAATCCGGCAATCAAACCCCGAAGTTCAAACCCTAACTCTAGGGTTCTCGATCAAGCAATCAGTCAATCACGCCCAATCCAAAGCAATCAAGCAACTGAGGGATCAAGGTGGTGAGGCCCAACGGCCTCTGGTTTGCCTTATTTACTGTCCTTTTTTACTAACCGTAGCGTTTTGATTATCCGTTAATCTTTCTGTCCGGTGTGAGGAAGAACACCGACCGGGGCTTCGATCCCTCGGCCGGTACATTAAACCAGTGTGATTACTCGGCCGTGACATCCATTCACCGGCCGAGTAATCGATCTCCTGGGACATTTTGTTTGCTTTTCTGCTTTCTAATGCATGCTTCAATTATCGCACTGGCTCACTTTGCTTACTGTTTAAAGGAATAACTAAACAGACTATGTGTTAGAATTAAACAAAGCATCTATACGTCTTATGTTGAACGATTATGGGCCAGTCTCATGACTGGGCAAAGAGGGGTGCCTAACACCTTCCCCTTATTGTACTTTTGGCTCCCGTATCCGGAATCTCTATCTATTTTCCCAGTTTTAATAAACTGGGTGGCGACTCTATTTGATGATAACCGTTATCGTGTGGCGATGTTCCTAGCCATGGGAATGTCCATGATTTTGGTTTATGAAGTGAGCAACCAATCGAGCAAATACAATGTGATCAATCTGTATGGCGATGCCCCGTTTGGGAGGTGTCTGCAAGTTTCGAGGCTTGAGAGAGTGTTTTCTCCAATGAATTTCGTGTGTATATTTTCGGAGACCAAAGGCCCTTTATATAGGCAATTGGTGACTCACTCCGGCCAATCAAATGGCACGATTGCAATTGCAATTGTAATGCACCTCTAACTCTACGTCGTAATCTCTGAGCGTAGCCCGAACGCATCGGGAAGGTAGTGTAGTTGGATCAAACGTCTGACAGAACACGTTCCAGAGTCTGGAAAAAGGTCGATCTGGCGGCCGAGTAAAGGATATCACGGCCGAGGAATGGATGTCTCGGCCGATGGATAGATCTTGCGGCCGAGGGATTGATCTCTCAGGGAGATTTTGTTAGCAACAGGTTGCTCGGGTGAGGAAATGATGTTAGGGCCGTGGGATCGATGTCACGGCCGATAGATGGATTCTCCTAGGCTTCTGTATTTCTGTCTGAAAGGCTGTATGGCTCTGAATTGGGTCCTCTAAGTGGCTCAAAGTTCTTACCGAAAGTCCTAAGGTTCTCAAGGAGGCAATCAGCAATCACTGTATCCATTTCATCATCGGGATAGTCCCAAGGTGGGACTTGAAATAATCGTTAGGCCAAATTGGGGTGTCTATAGAGGACCACAATCCTATGGCATTGGAAGTAGGGCAAAAGACTCGTTTTAGCTGAAACGAGCGCAAGTGCCAACTTTTCCATAGGCAGATACCTCATCTGAGACTCCGTCATCGTTTTGCTTGAAAAGAAAATTGGCAAATGGTCCATCCCTTCTTTCCGAACGAGAACAACACTTGTTGCATGATCCGAAACAGCAAGGTAAAGGTACAAATCTTCGTCAGGTTCGGGGGTGACGAGGAGCGGTGCATGGGAAAGGTAATCCTTTAAGGATTGCAAAGCCTGCTCACACTCCTCGGTCCACATAAACCTACGCCGACTGGTCTTGATTGCCTGGAAGAAGGGTCTGCAAAGGTCGCCCGAACGCCGGATGAATCGGTTTAATGCTACAACCATCCCTGTCAGTCGCTGGACTTCTTTAATTGTAGTTGGAGCTCGGAGGTTTTGTACGGCGGTGAGTTGAGTCGGGTCAGCTTCTATCCCTCGGCGGCTCACCATGTATCCCAGGAACTTTCCCGAACCCATGCCGAACGCACACTTCTCGGCATTGAGGCAAACCCGGTGTTCCTTAAGGATGCCGAAAATTTCCCCAAGATCCCGAAGATGATCTCTGCCGAGCTTGCTCTTGCATACCATGTCATCAACGTATGCTTCCATTGTTTTGCCGAGCTTGAGGAGAAACATCTTGGTGATTGCTCGTTGGAAGGTCGCTCCGGCATTCTTCAATCCGAAGGGAACGACGTTGTAGCAGTACGTTCCTCAGGGAGAGATGAACGCCGTCTTTTTTTGATCATCCTTGGCAAGAGCGATCTGGTGATAGCCCCGGTAAGCATTCATGAAGCTCAAGCGCTCATATCCGGCTGTTGCGTCCACCATTTGCTCTATCCGAGGAAGGGGGAATCGATCCATTGGACAAGCATCATTTAAGTTGGTGTAATCGACACAGACCCTGAGCTTTCCATTTTTCTTCGGAACAACAACGGGGTTAGCGAGCCAAGTTGGGTATAAAATTTCCCGAATAGCCCCAGCTGCCAACAGTTGATCCACTTCAGCCGTGACTGCCTCCACATGCAAGGCCGCCGAGCGACGGACCTTCTGGACCACTGGGCGTCGGTTCGGATCTACGTTGAGAGAATGAGATGCGAAAGACGGATCTACCCCTGGCATTTCCTGAGGAGTCCAAGCAAATACTTCTATGTTCGCTTTGAGGAAATTGAACATATCTGTACGCTCGGATTCGTCCAAGGAACTGCCGACAAGGAAATATATTCCTCCGTCTTCGGTAATTGGCATTCGCACAAGCTCTTCGGTTGATCGTTGCTCGGCTGGCAATCCTACTTCTTCGGGAACGGGAATGTCAGCTGTCTCAACACATTGTACCTCCAAGTAACTTCGCTCGTTAGTCACAGTACTGACATAGCATTTCTTCAACTGGATTTGATCTCCCCGAAGGCTCTCCTGCCTTCCATTCCAGCCGATAAACTTTAAGACCTGGTGAAGGGTAGAGGCGACCGCCTTCATTCCGTGTAGCCAGGTTCGACCGAGGATGATGTTGTAGGGGCTAGGAGAATTAACCACTACAAATTCGACATCAATCACTCGGGAGCTAGCTCGCACGGGAAGAGTGATCAGACCGAGCGGCCACACAGGTGCTCTGGTGAAGCTGACAAGGGGTGTGCTCGCTGTCCGAAGTTGGTTTGGCTTGAGCCCAAGGCTTTTGTACATAGAGTAGAACATAACTTCCGCCGAGCTTCCCTGATCTACCAGCACTCGTTGAACAATGGATGTGCCAACCATTACCGAGACAACGAGGGCGTCGGCATGTGGCATTTGAACTCTTTGCAAGTCTTCGGATGTGAAAGTTATCGGACCATCAAGGCTAGGGTCGATCCACTTTCTCTTCGGTGAAACTCCAATGTTACAGACGGCCAGAGCAGCGACAGCCTTGTCAATTTCGGAGTAGAGTTCGGCCGCTTGTCCCCCGGACACAATGCCTTGGATTACTCCAACGAGATTCCCAACTGGTAGAGGCGGAGGAGGGGGTAGTGGATTTCGCCAAAGATCGATCCACTGATTGAGGTGCCCAGCTGCCGCAAGCTCTTCCAGGTAGCGCTTGAAAGGTTGGCATTGGGTGGTGTAATGGCCACGCTCTTTGTGGAACGTGCACATCCCAGGACCATTGCCCGCCGTTCCCAGGAAACCCATAGGCCAAACGAAGAATGGTAATTGCCCGATGGTACTCAATAGCTTGTAGATCGGCTCGGTGAATGCAGTACGCTCGGCTACATACTTGTCCGGCCTCGGTTCCCTTTTCGTCTGCTGCCATTGAGGTTGCTGCTGTGGGTGTTGAGGGGGCCTGTTCCGGTTGTTTTGTTTGTTCGCTCCAGCGCTACTTTGGCCTGTCTGTCCTTGCCGAACATTAACTACCTGCTTCTTGGCAGTAGCAGCTGTCTTCATTGTGTCTGTTCCCTTCGGAGCGTTACGCTCGGCAACCGCTTCCTCGTGTACACAGTCTTTATCGATGACCACCATCAACTCGCCCATTGTTTTCGGTGGGTTTCGGGATAAATCTCTGAACATCGCAGAAGTTGGATCCAGCCCATTCATGAAAGATTCGGCCGCCACGCTTTGATCACAGTCGGGAATGAGGTTGTAAACTTCCCAATATCGTTCGGTATACAACCGAAGGGTTTTGCCTACTGTCCTCCTCATGTTGACCAGCATCGAAAGCGTCTTCGGCTGGATGTTGCTTGTCACGAACCGTTTAGTGAATTCCAACTCTAGTTCGTTGAAGCATTTGATGGACCTCGGCTTGAGCTGATTGTACCATAACATTATTGGCTCACTCAAAGTAAGAGGAAAAATCTTACACATAAGTGCATCTGAAAAGTTGTGGAGGCTCATCGTCTGCCTGAATCGGTAGACGAATGCGACTGCGTCTTCCTTGGCCTCATATCGCTTGAGCTTCGGCAAGACAAAGCGATCTGGAGGTCGTTCTTGCTGGATTGCGTCAATGAAGGGAGAGGCTTTGGCCTTGCCGAGCTTGGAGTTATCCACTGGCTCTGGGACAATCGGAACTGTAGACGTCGGGGCGTCGAGGTGGGCAGTTCGAATTCCCCGAGGCTCCCTGCGATGGTGTTGCGGCCGCTCATTCTGTTCATGTTGCCGAAGTCCAGCACCACCCGAAGGTTCTTGTTGCTCACCTCTCGAGACTCCATGACGAATTTGCCGAGGATCGAAACCTTCGTCGGCCGGATGGAACACGGTCGGCATACCTGTAAATTAGGTACAAGACAATGGTGTTGTCATGCCCCGGTCATTCTCCACCACTTATTGCTCGGCGATGGTTATGTGAGCCAGCTGGGTGCCGTCCTTCCGGATAACGATCTGTGCGGGACCTTGATTGCTCGGATCGCTCGGGATGTTCGCTCGTCCGTGCTTGCCGAGGTGGATCATTGAGATCCATGGGTTTCTTTCCATCCGTCCGCTCCTGATGCCGTCGAGAAATGTTGTACATTCTTCCTGAAGCTCCCACTCTGCGAGTACCTGCTGTGGAGCTCATTGCCGAAGAGCGCGTGCTTTCGTCTCGGACGATACTTGCCAAACGAGGACGAGAAGCTGGTTGGACCCTAGGGGCGTGTTCGAGCCTATCGATGACAGTGCGTCGTTCGGAAGGGACACCCTCGGATGTATGCACCTGGCGAGACCTTCTACTGCGTTTGTGAGTTTTCTTCGGACGACTTGGCTCAGCAGGATGGCCATGCACGGGAGTCGTGGCCACACCTCCATCCCGCTCTTTGAGCCGTTGTTGGAGGAGTGCTATTACCGCAGCCCGACGCTTTTGCTCTGCCAAGGCAAGTTCAAGCTCGGTTGGGGGGTAGGAAAGTTGACGTGACACTGGTAGAGTGGTTCTTGCGGCCTGGCTAGGTTCAGTGTTAATGGAGCCGAACCCAGCTAAGCTGAGAGTGAAGTTCTCCGGACCTGGAGGGGGAAGACGTTGAGTCATTCCCTGATTGGGCGGTGATGGACGGAGGAGAGAGGAGGGGACTTGGGATAAACCAAAGCCCATGGTTTGCTAGGAAAGCTCAGATCCTCCCTAGCAGAGTCGCCAATTGTGGGGGGGGGGTGATTTATCCTTGGACCTCTTGAACCTTTCTCCTTCCTTGTTGCTTGAACCGTGGTAAAGAAGAACGCCGTGTACCTGCAGACCGGAGGGTGGTGTTCCTCCTGGTAGAAGCTCCGACAATCTAATTAGAATATGAAAGAAAAGTGTAGAAGAAGAGGTTTAGTAGGATATGAGTTAGGGAAGAGATTTTTTGACCCTCACCCTAGGAAGGGTATTCCTCTATTTATAGGCAGAGACATGGAGTGCTGGACAAGGTGGAGGTGCAATACACGCGCACCGCTTCGCTCGGATGACGTCACGTGTCAGATGCATTTAATGTATGCCGCCCTTTAAGATCTGCAGACCCACATGGGTCGATGTCAGAGATGTCACATCAGTTATCAAAGAGGTGAACGTGCTTATCATCGATCCTATCAGAAAGAGCTTCTAGAACGTTCCGCCATCGCCCTAGAACGTTCTTCCACCGCCTTATCCGGAGAATCCTTCCGAACATAAGAGTTTACCGAGGATAAGACTCGCTCGTCGAACAACCGTCGGTCCGAGTGAAGAAGATGTCCAACCGAGTAAACGGGCCCGATACCGAACAAGGCCATGGCTGCACGTTCGGTGAGGTAGCTGAAGCTCGGTAAGCGGCCACAGGACCACTTGTCGTTCGGTAGACGACCGGGATGGCCTGTCAAGTTGACTTCTCTCATACAGACGAACTGAGACAACTGAATAATAGGTCCACAAGGTCACCCCACTGAACCCTTTGAACCTTCGGATATTTCGGCCCACTACAGGTTCATGGGTTGGTTTTGAGTAGTCTTCACATACACATGCTAAGTTAATGGAAAAATGGTAAAATGTTGGAGTTGTGAGATTATGGATTATGATTTGGGCCATGCCTATGGCAAGGGTTACCAGTTGGGCCCTATATCGAAATGGGTTACCTGTGGGGCCCGGTGATGTTATTGTGGCAACTCAAACTTATGGTACGCCATGGGAAGTTCCAAAGGGTAATCGTGCCTTATTGAACAAGCAAGGAGAGATTGTCCCATGACACAGTCATAGTTAGTGTTTTAAGTATTGTGGCGACCCTAACTTATGGTACGCCATGAAAAGTTTCAAAGGGTAATCGTGCCCCTTGTTATGGTCTTAAATGAATTCATGCTAAGTACATAATTTAGGTGTACTCATTTAGGACCTCGAGTGTAGGACAAGCAAGGGGGGATTGTCCCATGACACGGTCATAGTTAGTGGATATGAGAGGAAATGATCTTGTGGAGAAGATCTAGATTTCACTTAAGTTAATGGGTAGTAAGAAAAAGATGATGTGTTACGTTTCTGCAACTTTTTGATATCAACTGTTATAAATGTTTAGTTGTAAAGTATGGGGTTGGTAGGATAGGAATTTATCTACTGAGTGTCGACTCACGGCGTTTTTACGTTAGGTACCAAGGAAGAGCAGTACGTTCAACCTGAGGAACAGTACCCCGTCAAAGACCTCCTGAACCAGGAAAGGGAGCTCGTAGAACCGTGGGTGAACTACTAGATGAAGTTCTGTTTATTTTTAGTATTGTAATTTCAATTCCAAAAGTGCTTTGCACAATTGTCAAATTCTATTTGTTTCAGAATATGTAAAAATTAATTACGTCGACTTCAATTTTAATGATTAAAGACTTTCGTTGTTTATGTAACGCCCCCAATTTCCGGGTACGTTAAATAGACAATTTTATTGAAAATCTAAATAGAGTCTGGCTCATTATTACATCATAACTCTCACAAGAGTTCATTAATTACACAAATGAAGGGGTTCTAGGGTTCCTAACTACAGCTCCGCCTGCTCCTCCATCCTAGCTAGCTCCTCAGCTCCAAAAGCCTCCAAGGTGTACTCTTCATCTTGATCATCTACAAAGTCTGACACATTATACTAGCGTCACCACCAGTATAATATGTCAGGGTCACCAAAGGTAACACCATGAGCTACAAGAGCTCAGCAGAGTAAACCTATACCCATTAACCCTTATCTTACAAGTAGCAAGTCAATAAGCCACGATACATGTTAGTAACCAAACTAACACATGTGCATTCAATAACTTCACATTTAGAGATGTACAATATCACATGCACATTCATTACTCGACTAGCGTAAGTGTCTGTGTCATCAGAGTTTCTCCTACGCAGCGTTTCGTAGACCGTGTCACCATTTCACTTTTCATTTCCAATCAACATTTTGAAAATCACATTTAACACACCCAACCTCGGTTCTGCCGTTCCGGGTTCCCGAGTATCCTCACAATGGTTCCGCCGCACCAGGTTCCCATTGGCACACAAAAATCTGCATTGGCTCCTCTCCGCGGATAACCAAGCCACATTACCAATGAGGCTACCACGTCCGGCCACATTGGCAATCTTCACAATGGGCTACCACGTCCGGCCACATCGTGGTTTTCACAAACATTTAAATCACCTCTAATGAGACTACCACGTCCGGTTCCATTGGCAACACACACCACACAATGGGCTACCAAGCCGGCCACATTGCGGTTTCTCAACATCTTTTTACACAATGGGCTACCACGTCCGGCCACATTGTGATTTCAAACACACCTTGTCATTAACACACCCTAAGTGTCATGTTTCTAATTTTTCTCGATTTCTGTGTCTCGTTTTCATGCAATGACTCTGCGGTAGGACTTTCCTCATAAACATAAATCATTCCTTGTAATCTTGAAACTAAACTAGTAAGATCATCCAACTCTATACTACTTATTCATGCTCAAATCACAACTCAAAGCATAACGCCACATGTACGGACGCCTTTGGAGTGAAAAACCACTTATGCTTTATTACACACCAAATCAATTAATTCTAATAATCACGTATACATGCTCATAACCATCTAAAGATCAAAATACGAATACTTCTATTCAAGCGATAAAATTCTTATCTTCTAAAAATCCGTTCTTTCTTCCTTTGTGGGAAGTTCAAAACGACACATGTTTTTCCGGAAAATAAAGTCGGGATATTCAACATACTCCCCTTCCTTTTCAAATCTTTAGTAAAACCTTTTCAAGTTCTCATGCATTTCAATATACAAGCATCATACAATATACTTAGAGATAGTGGTTAAGAATAATCTACCGTTCTTCTTGGCGGTGGGTACGGCTATGGAAAAAGTAAGTACGTCGGACGGAGTAACTTCCTACGGTGAGCTTCCGGTAGCTTCGAAAGAGAAAGGTTTCTCTCGAAACTAAATCTTGACTAATACTACTAAAACTTTTGGATCGAGAGGGTGGTCGAGTGGCGGCTTTGGATGAGTTTCTTGAAGAACACAAGAACAAAGGGAAGAATAAGCAAGAACACAATACTTTCTAGAGAGAGAAGTTGAATGGGTGAAGGTATGAGTTGAATGACAAGAATGAGGTGCTATTTATAGCAAAATTTGGCTTATTATCCAAGGGATAAATTTTTCCCTAACAATTATTGTCCAATGGATAAAGGGGCAATTTTGATAGGTATGGTCTTGTCTTGTCCTAAGAATACTTTCTTGCAAGAAAGGATAAAATGATATCTAGGCTAGAGAGTAGTCTTCCCATGTCTAGTCAAATCTATATATTCATTGGCAAATTACCCTAACAACTATAATTCAATGGGCAACACTTTCTAGGAAAGTGACTTGACTAAGTAAGCATGATGATGAGTGGGGATAATGACAAGTCAATGAAAAGTAAGTTGATTAAAGGGTTGGCTTGTTAGAGTGAGCAAAATCACTTGTACTTCTTGGATTTTTTGGCAAGACTTATATCTATTACCCAAGGGATAAACTTTTCCCTAGCAATTATTGTCCAAAGGATAATGAATTTCCTAGAAAGTGTACCTAGGCAATTTGGCATGATTATATTAGGTGTGCATGCATGGCAAGGCTAGGTTTGCTTCTTTTGGAAGCAAAATGATGGCTTCCTATGGTTCAAGGATTCTTGAGTGACTTGTCTTGTCATTTTTAGTATTCATTGGCAAGACTAATTTCTATTAACCAAGGGGTAAAATTTTTCCTAACATTTATTAACCAATGGGTAATGAGGTAAGTCATGAGTGTGGTCTTGAAATGACTAAACATGTAGTATGATGATTACTACTTTGGTCCAAAGGGTTCCATTAGGGTTTGGAGGGGTTCACAAGGTTCAAAGAGGGTTAAGAAGGTCCATCTAAGGTTAGGGAATGTAACTAGGTGAATTGGTAGTTAGGTTAATCTAACTAAATGGTTGGAAGCTAATTCTACTTGCCAAGTAGGAAAACTAACCAAGAAATATAATTTAAAGATTTTTATTTACTCACTAGAAAAATATACAAGTACTTTTACAAGCATACTTGTCTTTGGAAAAGAACTAGATCGTCCGATGCGAAAAGTTAAAATTTTTATAAATCTCAAATCTAATTATGACGGATTATTAGAAATTAAAAAGGAATTTTAAAAGCAAATCCAAGTAATTAAAATAAAATTTAAATTTTTAACGAAATTTTTTATTCACCAAAAATCAGGGTTGTTACAGTTTAACTCTATTGTTTATTTTAAATTTTTTTTAAACTATTTAAAAAAAGATTTAATTAACGTTTCCGAAAATCGGGGCGTTACAATATTTATTTGAGTGAGTTATAGTTTGTGAAGCTCAAAGTATTGGAGAATTGTAGTCACTTCCTTTGTTAATAAGTGTGCCTTTCATTGTCAGCTTTTAACATTTTGAGGATAGTATTGTATCCCAACTTCAGGATTTCTCTCCTCTATTGCATCAATGTCTAAGTTTTGTGCATTTAGATAGCATCATTTGGTGTTGGTGCCCTAAATTCTTTCCAATTCTTTCTAAATGAGATCACATTTACGCCCAGATTGCGCTTTGTTTTGTTTATTTTTTACTTTGATCTCTAATTTTTTTCAATAGAGCCCTAATCGAAGATTTTTGAGTTGCATTTGATGTTGATTGTTGCCTAGTTCGAGCCCTAACAGTATCAACACGTAATTGATCTAAACGAAGCCCTTATTTGAAGTCACAACCCCTAAATGACTAGATCTTCTTGGCAACCTGATTTCATTCCTTATTTTTTATTCAAAAACTTTTCAATACAACACCAATATCATACGATAATATGAGATAAGACTCGATTTGTAGTTATAAACTAGTTCATGAACAAATTGAAGTTGTTTTCGAGTGCGTTTTCAAGACAATTATCAGACTTTGTTCGACTTGTGTTGACTTTTATTCTTGCGAGTTCAACTGTCAATTGCGGTTCTGATTTTGTGTTCTGACAGTGGAGTTTTTTTGCTGAAATATGACATTTTAATAAAAACAACAACAAAATATATCTATTTTTCGGCCGGAACAACAAGCCACATACGTGCCAACGTATAGCCGGTAACACATTCTGCAAATGTGCGATATTTAAGATGTAGTAGGCCGAACACCATGGCCCGAACCTGCGTTTAGGAAGATTGGACCAAGGTTTGAGACGAGACGGGTCGCCGTACTTAGGCCCAGGGTCGGCTTCAATCGAAGCCTACACTGACAGACGTTGTGCTCCCCTGACCTCAACCCTCAGGCTCGGCCACCTCCGGAACAAGCAGTTCAATTCTTACCTTTAAGTCGCCCACCTTCAAGCTCGGCAATGTGAGGGGCTCGGCTAGTCGCTGGGTCACGTGCTCTCTCACGTGCTGAAGCGGTTACACCTGAAGATCACGATGGGAGCACATGGAGGGTGCCAGCTCACACTGAAACGGTTACCAGATCTATTCGGTGACGTCACAATGACGTCACTCGGCTCGTGCAATGTACATGCCCGTACTTGGAGAGCAAGTCAAGGAGACTCTATAAATACTGAAGAATGACAACCCTAAGAGGTACACACACACTCCTATACTCAAAACCCTAGTCTCTTGCTTTACTCTCTGCACATTCTCATCCTCTCGCCAGAGAGCCTTACCGGGCAACCCCAGCCAGGTCTTAGTCGTGCGTTCCCTGTGTAGGTTAGGGCGAGAAGGCTAGGAAACCCCCTGAACCAACGGAGGAAGCCAGGAAGGACTCAGATCAAGGATCATCTTGAGCAGCATCTTTGGCAAGAGCATCAGCCTCGGCACAAACACCAGCCTCGACATTTGGATCAACATCCATCTTCTCTCTCTCAGCATCCTCGGCAGCATCCTCACCCCCAGCATCACCAACCTCCTTTTTACCACCTGCTCCATCCTCACCTTCGGCAACTTAAATATCTTCAATGTCCTCCTCACTCTCAGGGAATTCTTCAGGAGGGAGGGGTGCACACTCCTCTTAAGTATACGGGAGAACAAGCTCGGGAGTGACAGATGCAGGGATGGACTTTGTCAAATTCATATCAGCCTCTAGCTGTAGAACACCACATGCAGCTTTTACTCCAACTTTGTAGCCCGTTCGGTAGGCTACAGGAACCCTAAACTCCACGGCTTCATTCACCATCTTACGAGCGTCTCTCATGTACTCGGCTATGGCTCGGTCGTAACCAGCCTGATAAGCCTTGCCATCTACCTCTTTCATCTTCCTTTTTTCTCTCCTCAGCACTCTCCCGAGCTCATGCTCGGCCTTCTTTGCCTTGGCCAAAGCCTCATTCCTCTCCTCCTCGAGCTGCTCCACCTTTGCCTGGGCCACCTTTAGACTACCCTTCAGAGTCTTGACCTTCTCACGCTCCGCCTTAAGGTCATTACGGTAGCGAGATCTCTCGGCAGCCTCGAGCGTGGCTTTGTTCGAAGCCTGAAGAAGAACCTGGCCGGCCTGCAAAACCAAACATGTTAGGCTCGGGAAAATTAGAAAATAAAATGTAAGGCTTGGACAAACCTGCACCAAGTAAGCACTGGCGTGAACCAGGCTAGGTTGGAGATCCTGGGGAACCCTCACCATGTCCTTTGGTAAGGCGAGGCCCTGGAGCATAGTTACAACAAGTCCAAGCTCCAGCTTGACGCTGTCATCCACGGTCACTACCCTCCCTTCAGCCATAGCGAAGGAGGGGGCAAACTCTTGGACAATGGCGCGGCTGGCCGAACCCACTGGCTTCTAAACTGCTTTCGAACCACCGATAAAATGTCTCAGTCCTGTCCTTCTCCGACGGATGAGGCGTCGGTGGCTTGGTTAAGAAGAAGTCATGGGATACCTTTTGCCTCTTCTCAGTAGGCTCGGGTGGATCAGAAGATTTCTGTCGAACCGAGGCACCATCTCTCATGTTCACGCGAACAACGTTTCTCTAAGACATCTTGTCAAACTCGGGAACGATGGTCTGCAATGGGATGTTAATACCTGGAAGCTCGGCCTGTTTACTTTCCTGAAACCAAAAATCAGCTGTCTTCCTGAATGTGGGGAACTTCACCCTCGGCTGCTTAGCTTTATTGCCTCCCCCTGTTGCTGACTTTTTCCCTTCTGCTGCCCACCACCCTTCTTTTCACCAGCCTGTTTGCTCGGCTCTTCTTCCTTCTCTTTCCTCTTCAACTTTCCCTTGTATGAAGGAATGTAACCTAACAAAGTCGACGCGTCTCGACAGATCTGTGCCTTCAAAGTGTCCACGTTTTTCTCAACGGCCAACGATTGCTGTCTCTTTGTTATCGCTCGGTGATATGCAAAAAGTGTTGACAATTAGCACTGAAAAATCAGATATACGAGTTTAAAAGATAAGCTCGGCGAAATAAAAGAACATTAAGCAACCTTGAAAATCTTTTCTCTTCAGCACGGCATATTTTCGCATTGTCTGATCGCCGAACTCATAGTTACCATTAACTTCAACGTAAAAATTGGCCCATTTGTCGGTGTCAAGCAGCCTATCTATCAACGGCTCCTTATCCCTACGATTTGATAAATACCTACGTTCGGTGCGGTCGTGCTTGGACATGATATACGTATGGAAAAGGTTGGCGACGGTGAACTCAAGATTGTGGAGCTCCTTTAGTGCTATCACTGACATCACGATCCTGTAGCTATTGATGGCAAAATAATGGGGGACAAGGCTAAACCGAGAAAGGAGTTCCCTCAAGAATGGGTGAAGGGGGAACCGCAGCCCAGCCTCGCATATTGCCATCAAGGGCACGGTGATGTGCTCGGGATGGTGCTCCCTCATATCCCTAATCTAGTTGCTAGCCACTTGGCTAACAACGAAGTCGGCCGGAATGTTGTACTCTTGACAAAACTTTTCATACTCACCAGGTTCGCCACTGAAGAAGTGGGCATGGGGACATACCTGACCCCTCTCGTAGAGGTCGGCGACCTCTCTATTCTCAGACGGAGCTTTACTACGTCCAGAATGTGCGGAGGTAGAAGCTTCGGCTTGAGAACGAAACCTCGAGTCGGCCTTAGGACCCAACTGGGGCTCGGCCTCGGATTGGGTAGACTGTGAGAGTGTGATCTCGGGCTCGGTGAGGAATTCGTCCTCTCCATACTCATGGTCACGCTCGGCGTTGGAATCTTGAGAGTCCTCGGACATGTTGGAAGCAACGGATGAGTTCTGGCGTCGGCTTCTAGCCCTATTCAACCACTCTCAGATTATCGAATCACTAGAGTTGTCTCCCGAGCTTTCGAAATCAAAAGAAATGACTTTCACCGAGTGAGCCAGACCTAACAAAGCAAGAAGAATGAAATGAGAAGCCTTATCGTCGGCCAAAGACAAGGATCTCCCTAAGCTCGGCTACCCTACTGGCCCACCCTACTATATTCAAAAGACTCACGCTCGGGAAACATCAGGACTAGGGTCACGAGGTTCGGCAAAGTTAAGTGTCAACCAAAGTCCACCAACATCGGAGTTGGGGCTCGGAAGAACAGATTGAAGGAGAAGATGAATGGACTGTTCATCTTCGCCTTCATACTGTTCATACAGAATAGAAAACCCCAGAAAACCCAGAAAAACAATGCAAAAAAGGGGTAAAACCTATAGAAAAGTAAAGAGAAACGAGATTCAAACACATACCTGGGATTTTTTTGGAAGATCTGGTGCTGGATTGATGAGGAAATCGGAGGGGGCGAGCGAGCTCTGGCAACGGAGGTTTAGAGAGAGAGAGAGTTTCGTCTCTCTCCTCTCGTCTCCCCTTATATAGGGTAGGGTTTGGGAATTCAAAATTCCTACCATCTTTGCACCGCCGAACCGACGGCCAATCGGCACTTGACATGTGGCATCGACAAGACAGCCCTGCAGGACTTCACGCGTGCCAGCCGCCCTCCCATCAGCCGTACCCAACCATGAAGTGACACCTGGCGTCCCTCCATTGGGGCTCACCTATGACGGTTGCTCTTCCTTTGGGTGGGAAGATAATTGAAGCTTGGCCAAAATTCTACATCTCGACCATGATTCACATTCGGCAATCAGTGGGTTCAGCCAAAGTTCAACATCAATCCCTACCTCGCGCTTAGCGTCGGCAGAGATTGATGGGCTATTGTAGTAGGCCGAATACCATGGTTCGAACCCGCATTTAGGAAGATTGGACCAAGGTTTGAGACAAGACGGGTCACCGTACTTAGGCCCAGGGTCGGCTTCAACCGAAGCCTACACTGACAGACGCTGCGCTCCCCTGACGTCTAGCACTAGGAGAGAACCCTCAGGCTCGGCCACCTCCGGAACAAGCAGTTCAATTCTTATCTTTAAGTCGCCCACCTTCAAGCTCGGCAATGTGAGGGGCTCGGCTAGTCGCTAGGTCACATGCTCTCCCACGTGCTGAAGCGGTTACACCTGAAGATCACGATGGGAGCACATGGAGGGTGTCAGCTCACACTGAAACGGTTACCACATCTATTCGGTGACGTCACAGTGATGTCACTCGGCTCGTGTAAGGCACATGCCTGTACTTGGAGAGCAAGTCAAAGGAACTCTATAAATACTGAAGAATGACAACCCTAAGAGGTACATACATACTCCTATACTCAAAACCTTAGTCTCTTGCTTTACTCTCTGCACATTCTCATTCTCTTGCCGGAGGGCCTTGCCGGGCAACCCCGGCCAGATCTTAGTCGTGCGTTCCCTGTGCAGATTAGGGTGAGAAGGCTAGAAAACCCCCCTAAACCAACGGAGGAAGAACTCAGATCAAGGATCGCGGGCCACACATAAGATAAGGAATTCACAATATTGATTTACACGTATAACACATTCCTGATGTTCGTTTTTTTACTCAATACATTATATACGGCTATTCATCAACCATTGAAATTTATTGACGAAATGAATCCAAAGTTTCCTTCGGGAAAAAGAGTACTAGAGAAAGGAGAGAGTTCTTGTAGAGGTAGTGATGTTAATCAAACTATTGACTTTCGTTTTGAACCATCAAGACGGCACATGGGCGTAGAGATTAGTGCACGCGACAATGGCGGAGGGCCACCTGCACACCCACCTGTTGATAAAAAGAGTAACTCTCCTTTTGGACCAGCAAGCCGACGCGCAGGCATACAAATTGGTTGAGCACGCCTTATAGTCCTGCAGGTCCACGGATCCTCCGGCTATGCCACGGTGCGACCCTGGGTCCGTCCGATCACGTTTGCAAATTTTGGGCACTAGGGTTGTTTGGTTTCTCACCTCAGTAAAGTTGACCGCAGTGCCATCTTCAACGTGACATATCTTCCCCTCTAGTCATCCGAAGGACACGCCGCCTTAGCCATCTTAAAGTTGAGCATATCAACTTTGTGACGGTATAAACGGCGCGTCTTTGAAATGTCCGAACGAGAAGATGTCTTACGTTGAATATGACGTTGTGACCAATTTTGCGAAGGTTCAACCGTTAAATAATGTACTTGACAAAAATGGCCAAACAACATCAGAACGATACACTGATTAAAAAAAAATCATTAGAACGACACGAGGGTATGGCCACGACATAGGCGGTAAGTCTGGGGACCTGCAGGTGCAAACAATGCATTTGTTCGATGTCCGGTTGGGGAGTTATGCCTACACACGCTGACTCGCCAATATATTCTGTTAGCGTATCCGGATGCATACCTCCCTGATCGGACATCAGACTAGTGCGTCATCTGGTCCTGCAGGTCGTGGAGTCTCTAGCCAGTGGCGGACCCACCTTGGGGCACGTGGGGTCACGTGTCCCCACGCCTTCTTTAAAAAAAATAATTATAAAATTTCATTTCAATATCAGGCTCAACAAAATTTGGGTTAAATTAAGCGCTCCAATTTTCAATCTCTTTGAACCGGTGTGAAGATCTTACTTTTCTTATTATTTTATTATAAATGGTCATAATTAATATTTTTCTCTACGGCTCTTATAATTAAACATCTGCTCTTCATTTGAGAGCCCTAAAGTCAAAAATTAATTATGATCCTATAGGATAAAATGATCAAAAAATAAGATTTTCGCACCGATTCAAACGAATGAAAATTGGAGCACTTAATTTTTTAATCATAAGTTTGCTTTAAAACCACTACAAATTTTAAAGTTCCTCATTATTTTTCTTTCAAAACCCAAAATTCCTAAATACATGGTTATGACATTATGATTTAGTTCCAGTACCTATACATAAAAATTCATGCATGTTTAGATTTTATACTAAGTTTACAAACTTTTGTGTTGGATGTTAACGTTTAGTTCAATATTATGCTAAATTTTATTTCAAGAGCTCAAGAAATATGTGCCCCCACGTGATGAAATTTCTGGGTCCACCACTGTCGCTGGCTATGCTCAATGAGTAGAGCATCTCCAACTCATGAGTTTCCAAAACTCCATTTTGGAGAATCACACGTATTTTAAATTCGATAAGTAAATTTGAATCATTTTATTATTCATATACACTCCAACCACAAATCTTCATTTCCATCTCTATATTAAAAAAAACCCTCATAATTCCCACACTTTCCCTTGATTAATACTTATCAACATTCCTTCAAAATTCAAGTTACTTTTTTTAAAATTTTCCCAATGCAAAATATATATAATATTGGTGTTAAATTAAAGATATTGACATTATCTTTTTAGTAGTACAAATTTTATAATTGACATTATAAAATTTGAAAGTGCATGTTATATAGAAAGAGAAGTGAAAAGTAAAAATTTTCACGAGTCTCCATTTTTTGTGTTGAGTCTCCATATGTCGGGTTTCCATTTTGGAGCTCCAAAATGAGCTTGGTTGGAGTCCACTTGATCTCTATAGGTCCAAAATACACTACAAGAAAAATGAAATTTGGTGACAAAAAAGAGGTGACGAAATTTAATTTCGTCACTAAATGAGTATATTTGGCGACAAAAAAATAAATTCGTCACTGTTTTGACAACTTCCGTGACAAAATAATTTTGTCACCAATTATACCTGTTTAGCGACGAAAAAAAATATTTTTGTCACCAAAGGTACTCATTTGGCGACGAAATACATTTTTCGTAGCCGAAAGCTTAAAAAATGTGATAAAATTATTTTTCGTCACCAAAGATAATCATTTGGTGACAAAAAATATATTTCGTCGCCAAATGGGACCAATTTAGTAATGAAATATTTTTTTGGTCATCAAATGCTTAACTTTGGTGACAAAAAATAATTTCGTCACCATTTTAATGCTTTCGGCGACGAAAAATATATTTTGTCGTCAAATGGGTACCTTTGGTGACGAAATTTATGAATTGCGCTTTGTCACTAAATGTATTTCAAACATAACTCTTTACTAAGAACTCCGATTGACATAATTCAAATTGGGTTTGAACAATAACTCAAATGCCTACAACTTTCATGTTTATCAAAATTGCTAATTTTAATATTTAAAGGTTCAAAACTACATTCGAAATATATTTTCATGTTAAACATATATATATATATATTATATATTAGATATTTCAAATATGTACTGAAAAGTGTGTGTGGTGCAGTTGGTCGAAGCTTGCACGAAAAACTCAGGGGTCTCAAGTTCAAAATCCAGCAAGAGCAAGAAAGAAGGATTTTTTTCTTTATGGAAAACATCTTTTGTAACAAAAAATTTCATCACGTATTTCTTATATTGGTGACGAAATTTCGTCACCAATGTGACCCATCAGTGACGAATTTTTTCGTCGTCAAAAAGCACAATAAGTGAGGACAAAAATTTCGTCACCAATTATTCACTTTTTGGTGACGAAATATTTCGTCATTAAAAGGCACTATAGGTGACGAAAAATAGATTTCGTCACCAGGTAGGAATCGTTGACAACCTTTAGTCGACAAATTTTTTTTCGTCACCTATATTATTTGTGACGATATTCATTCGTCACCCAATGTAAATTTTCTTGTAGTGATATGGAGATATAGAGCTTGGTTGGAGATGCTTTAATGCTCTTGTACATGAAGGAACATGGTTTTTGGCTTCTTTGCCTCCTAATAAACATCCCATAGGATCACTTTATTTAGGCACATTCCATAGATTTGGATATACCTCTATCCTCTTCTTCTGATCTTTGTTGTGACAATGTTTCAGTGATCTATTTAGCTTCCAATCCACTTTTTCATGTCCTCCAAACACATAGAAGTTGATTACCATTATGTTTGTGAGAAAGTGTTTCCAAGTGTCACGGACTGTCAACTTTTGTGACATTGGAAACTCTTAGAAGTTGGTAGAGACTCCGAGAAGATTCTAGAAGGCTCCTTAGGGTTTGGATTAGCTTAGAAGAGTTTGGAGAATTCTGAAAGAGTCAGAAATGTTCAAGAAGACGCTGGATGCAGCTAGAGTATTCTAGAGGCCGGTTCTAAAAGAGTGTAGAACATCCTAGAGTTATTAGGATATTCTACTTGTACTCGTTCTAGGACTTGGTAGATTATTGGAGAGTTCTGGATGTTTCCTAGGAGGTTCTTGGAGCCTATAAATAGGTTGAGGGACTCATTTGCGTCCATATAGAGTGGGAGAACAAGTGTGAGCTAGAGAGAGCTTGTGAGAGACAGTAGCCTTGTAGTTCTTGTACATTGTTATTGTTGCATATAGTGAAAGAGCCTCCTTATCCATATTATCTTTCTTGAGTGAGTGTATTGGTGTCTTGTTCACAAGGAGGCTAAATTAGCTTTGTGGGTAGGCTGACTTGGGTAACACGAGTGCCATTTGATGTTGCTCAGAGCGCAAGCCATAAAGTCTTGGGCCGTGACACAAGGCTCTGGTGGTTAAGTATGTTGGAAGAAATCTTTGCAATTAAAAACCCTGGGCTACAGCTAAATTCCAATACTTACACTCTGCATTCATAGTTTGAGCTCTCTCCAATCATTTGCGGGGGTATGTTGGTTATTGATTGTCTCTGTTGACAAAAATTAATGAAGCTATTCGATTTCAGCTTTCAAAATTTTTGAGAGTTGCATTTTGAGAGCTATTGTTGTATGTAACCCAACTTTGGGATTTCTCTCTCTAACCATTGCCTTCTTGATTTTGTGCAATTACATTGCGTCATATCTTTTGTAGAACAACCCTTAGTTCTACTCCGGGGAAAGAGCAGTACTCAATGACTAAGAAGTTGTGGGAATGTCGGCTTATCAATGTCCCAACATTCCAAAGTACTATAGAAGTGTCAACTAGATGCGAGGTTGGACTGCTGAACTGAAGGGCAATGAGCGATACAAAAAATTTCATCGCCAATGGACCTGGGGCTAAACAATACTTAAATAAGAATGGATTTTTTTGTTTTTCAGAGATTGTTATCGGCATCCAAATGTGATATGAATTCATCATTTTCAAAAATTGTTTTAATAGTACTACGTAATAACAAAAAAAATGTAATTGTAACAATGTCTGACTTAAAATTGTTTTAAATATTCCTGTAGCATACGAAAGAAGACGACTCATTATCAATTGAGAGAGGACATTAAACAACACATTTTCGGATGTCATCCCAACATTATTTCTTCTTATTGTGACAAGTTTTGCTATTGAATGCAAGGTTTCGGATCGATAAGCACATAATTTTTGTAGAGGGTGGAAGAAAATGTTGTTGAGTTGTAACAAACAGTCATTTGGAGATCATAACTACCAATAATATTGCTGTCATATATTCCACCGCCACATCAATTCTTATTGTACATTCTGCATCAATATTCTTAGACGAGTAACATTTTCCATTATATGTTACTGGACTACTTGTTCTCTGGGTTGTTTATGAAATTTAACGCAGAAGTTATTGATGTGTTTCGGCGGTAAGTGTTTTGTCTGTTAGAACATGTGTGAACGTTGAGTCCCACATCGCATAAACAAAAAAATAGTTGGACCTTAATATACAATTGGATGGCTCACCACTTATAAGGCTTAGCCTTTTAAGTGGATATGGGTCATTCAGTGTATATTGGGCCCCAAGTAATGTGGTGGACTCTTTGTAGTTACTCTCATACAAATTGGGCCTTGAGCACGCAGTGGTGGGGTCGATGCATCGGACGAACTCCCAACAAGTGGTATCAGAGCCGATGGCTGACGATCTATGTTACTCCCATACAAAGGGTCGATGCATCGGACGAACTCCCAACAAGTGGTATCAGAGCCGATGGCTGACAATCTATGTTACTCCCATACAAATTGGGCCTTGAGCACGCAGTGGCGGGGTCGATGCATTGGACGAACTCCCAACAAGTGGTATCAAAGCCGATGACTGACGATCTATGGGAAGACTCTCAGCGCACCGTTGAATGGGCTTGCACAGAAGACACTCATGGAGCGGTATAAAATCCAAAGGTGACTCCCGATGATGCAAGGTGGCTCGATGGAGTTGACTCGTCGGGGAGCATGGTGCTATTGAAATGAGCACATTGGCTCTCAATGGAGTTCTCATCGGGGAGCATAGTGCCGGTGACTAGGCACGTTGGCTCCCAATTGAGATGATTCTGAATCGTTGGAGTGGGTGCAAAATAAGCCCAGTTCAGGAGATAGGGTTGAGAGTTGTAGACAGGAAAAAAGTTGGACCTTAATATACAACAATTGGATGGCTCACCACTTACAAGGCTTAGCATTTCAAGTAGATATGGGTCATTCAGTGTATATTGAGCCCAAGTAATGTGGTGGACTCTTTGCCGTTACTCCCATACAAATTGTGTCTTGAACACGCAGTGGCGTGGTCGATGCATCGTACGAACTCCCAAACTGTCAAAAACATTTCCCCCTCGCGAGAAAGTCCAATTTAGGCGCTGCAAGTAAGGCCTGAATAGCTCCTGTAAATAGTAGTCAATATCGGTCTCAATTTTTTTGGGATTATTTTTTGTGTACTTGTTTGTTTTGG
Source organism: Rhododendron griersonianum (assembly GCA_018127125.1). Lineage (NCBI taxonomy): Eukaryota > Viridiplantae > Streptophyta > Magnoliopsida > Ericales > Ericaceae > Rhododendron > Rhododendron griersonianum. The sequence goes on along the minus strand of CM030796.1, from coordinate 23,785,314 downwards.
TTGCTCAGTTGATTACTTACCAACCATGTACTCTTTTCAGACAAGTGTGACATATGATTGTCGAATGGTTAGGGTGTTAATCTTGCTGGGATACTTTTCTCTCGTTGTGATGACTTTGTGCTCTTGTCCCTTTAATTTTTTGTAATCTTTTACATTGAATTAATAAGATTTCTTTTGCGTCGTTCAAAATAACAAACGTCATTAAATTTTTCTGTAAAATACTTGTATTACATAGTAAAAAGACAAAAAGATAAAAAAAAAAAAAAAAAAAAGCGAAGTCGATAAACAAACAAGTTGCATGCAATCCTTCAACAAAATAAGAGACTCACATAGAGGAATATGAATTTCTTCACCAAAACAAAACAAATCTGATATTTATTTATTTATTTTGTGTAGAGTGGCCTAGCCAAATGCAAATATTCTCAATTCCTTGCGGCAGCGCTGCAGCTGCTCCAGAATTTTAGCTCAGTAGTGACAAAAATATTAATGCTCCAGAATTTTAGCTCAGCGGTGACAAAAATATTAATGAATATATATATGATAAAAAAAAGTTATTTTGGTTGAAAATTTATCGGCCTTGTTTATGTAGTTCCATTGAAGTATATTGGAGTAGTATCTATTTACTCACAAATCAGGGACGGCCTTGTTTATATATTTGTTTTGGCTCCATACTAATGATTATTACAGATAGTATTACAAAAAAATAAATCAAATTATGTATGACAAATAAAAAAATTTAGTATATTTCTTGAACCCTCAAATCCAATAGAGTCGTCCCTGCTTCCTTAGCACAATTTGACGAGATCGTAAACTTTTACTACTCCCTCCGTCCCTTTATTACAGTCCAGTATTCCATTTTGGGCTGTCCCTTAATAAGTGTTCATTTTGTAAAGTTAGTGGGTAAAAGTTGGTGAATTGTCTATTTTGTCCCTAAAAGTATATTCCATTTTGAAAAGTTAGTGAGTAAAAGTGTAATGATGATGGATAAGGAGGGAAAGTGAAGGAAAAAATTGATGTGAAAGGTATAATGATAATGTCTTTTTAATAAGTTGAAATTACGAAGCAGGACATTTAAAAAGGGACGGAGGGAGTAGCATTTTATGCCAATTTAAGTTGAATGCAATTACCCCCAGTAATAAACACATTTACGATATATAAACATATTCGACTTTAATCTCAAATTAATGGACAATTGAACTATTTTATCCAAATTCAAATAAACATAAATTTATGGCTATCATTCCATTATGGTAAACTTAATTATTGTTCAGATGATACCTTCGACAGACGTCATTACGTACTTACAAATCTTCCCAAAAGGATAACTACCTAACATTCAAAGTTAGTTAATTTATACTAGAATTTGGCTGAAACCAAACCTAACGTTCAAAAGTGTCACAAAAGGTATGAAAGGATGGTTTTTAACAGCAAGTCAACAGATAAACCCATCTCCCATTCTGCATTGTATTCATTCATCTCCATTCATTTCACACTTGTCAATTGAAATCACCTCCAAATACGCAGAATGGTTTCGAAAGCATTTTGCAGAACCCTTTCGAGGAACAGCCAAATTCGCAGCAAACGAACCCCTAGGGGATATGGAGATCAGATAAAGAACATTCACAGGTATGTCTTCCTCTACAATTTAGTACTGTAACTTTTTAGATTGACATAAACACAAGTGTTTCCATATCCCCTTGACATGCTATTTAAATTTTACAAAGAGTCATGCAACGCCAATCCAGTCTGATAAAATCTGGTTATAACTACCATGCCAAATATTATGAGTAAACTGCTTTTCTGGTTAGTGTTTTTTCTTAGGGAAACGAAATGAAAATTGCAAAAACATCATTTGAACAGCTTGCAGCAAACAGGTCACAAAACAGATAATACAGTAGCACTTTCCAGGGAATATTGAGGAAAAAAGAATCAATACCCCACATTTTGACAGAGTGGAAACGAAATGCCAAAAATACAAAGTCTGCACCAAAAAAAAACAGTGATTATGAGATCCACAACATACAAGACTAAAACCAGTACCTAAAAAGGTCACAAACAACACATTTGCCTATCATCTGAAATGATCATTTTAACAAACCTGGAATCTGCTAGTGAGAACAAACCGACCATTAAGAATCCCCGACAGATTAGCCATGACCACAATATACAGAATGATAATTTCTTAGCTCCCCCTCCATTCTCTCCAACATCGTTTAAGGGGGAGATAGAAGCTCACAGAACCAACTCCACCACTATTTCCAGTCTCGATATTGAGATCACATTTATCAGCAGAACCGTCAGCGAATAGGGTGATATTGTGTGATCCCGCGCTTTGGGGGCAACTTCCTCAAAATGAAGAGCACAAGAGAAGAAGGCAGTATCTCCACCAACTGTAAAAAAAGCAGCAGCAAAAACTAGAAAATGAGTAATTACTAAATTCATGAAATCATATAGTGCTTCTCCAGATCCATAACAAAACAATGTGAAAGCAAGATTTTTAATCCAAGTTTGGAGTAACAGCCAGAATGAATGTATATATCCTACCAACATTTTCCTGCAAGTATAGAGAGGACTCACTCTCCTCAAATGGCTTTACTCAAAACACAAAAATAATGAGAAAGATGTAAAATATTTCAAAGAGAGCTTGTATTCACATTTTGGACCAAAAAAATCATATAAAACAGCATACAATCTTAAAGAGCTAAATAGCTCCAAATAAAAATCTAGCTGTATGCCAAATGATATTCACGTCTATAATATTGGAATTTAATATCCATGAAAGCCACCCAAACATTACAGGCCATGAACAAATAATACATATTCCCACAACAGAAGCTGACAGGAAACTTCTGAGATAAACCAACTAATTAGCATATAGAAAGGTTTTGGCATTGCTCAGCCATGTACACACAAATCCTGCAAACCACCTAAAGAAACTTTTAGTCATGAAATGAGGCCAGCAGCAAGGCAACTCATTAACATGTACTCCCAGGCCTTTCCTATGAGCCACATATCTAACTTATATGCAACAGAGTTTCCATTCTTCCTCTCCCGCCCTTAGGCCTTAGTCATACATAGACATAGTAATCAAGCTATGGAAGGAAACATACCAGGTAATATATAAAGTTCAGAACAGGATGATCCAAAACATCCAGGTCTGCAGCTTTATCAAATGCGTTAAAGCACATCTGTAGAACAACAAAATGGTGAAAAAACCAGATAGATGACAAGAAAATACCAATGCTGATTGGCCAATACCCCGCAGGGGAAAGTGATAAGTCAGCAGTAATAAGATCCCGTTGATAGTGCAATTTTAAATGAGGATCTAACAATCTTTCAGTTTACTTTGTTGGTTTGTGTCAGGAAATAACGACCGAAGTCGACTCACCATTATGCCTCTAACTAGGAAACACGTAAAGCATATGGTTGTCACATAGCCAACCTGAACAAATAAAATACAGACACTAATTAAATTTAGAAACACTGAAGAGGGAAAAATAGCATCACGAAGATAATATCGAAAAAACATATGCCTCCTGTAGCTTCTTTCGTCGCCCTTTCGATTCTACTGGAAACCGCTGCAACATTAAGAAGAGCCTGCAAGAAGATGACGTCGGAAACAAATAAGGAGAGATTACGCAATATCTAGGTTCAGAAAAAGAATGAATGTGCAAATAACCACATCCCTTAAACCAAACCTAAGGCTGCGATTGTCAGTCAAAGCAATGTCAGCCTAAGCACCGACCAATATATTAGTTGGGTCACCTTTGTAATGTGGTTCAGTGTTACATGAACTCTTCTATGGCCCCCAATGTGCCTGTTGTCCAGCTAATATGACAAGGCTAAGGTTATCGAATACATGTCATAGAAGCCAAATCAGACAAAATAAAAGCCAGCTCACATTTGATATTAAGAGGGAAAAATTAACCTCTCAAATGGGCGAGAGAGAGAAATGCCCTCTTTCCCCCATAAATCCCAGCCAATGTACCCTCAGCTTAGGTACATCTGTCCACACCAGATATTTGTAGCCGAGTCCATGCATCAGATTTACGATCTGTTTACAAGTTAAAAAGTAGGATATTGTGTCTTGGTCTCTATTTTGGGTACCAAAGAACCCCAGCCAACTGAAGAATCAGACCCTTATTTGATTACTGATATTGCAACAACTAAAATGGACACTGCTGATTAAAAAAAAAACTACTAAAATGGACATATATTTTTACCACCAAATTGGAAATCATTTTCAATGCATGTAGAACATGTTGCACAAGCACAAGAGTAAAAAGCCTTCAAGCAAATCTTGTTAGTGAATAGTACGAAGAATTTGATACAGCATTAAACATTTCATTTTAACTGTTTTGGAGAATATTATGAATGTCAGAAATGAATTGTCGGATTGCTTCTACAGCTAGACAACCCCTGTTTCGGTGCCATGCCTAGATATTGTCTAGCATAATAACGCAGAACCGGATCAAACCAAAATGGTTTTCAAATGGCCTACGGTTCAATTAATTCCTATATTTTTGGAACCATAGCTTCGTCTTAAAACCAGGCCAAATTATCCGTCAACAGCCCTACCTACAATCTGTTGGTGGAAAATCAGATCATAACTGTCACTGTTCCTAACGATTTTAGGTAGCACATATAATGATCATCGGAAACCACCATTAAAATAGTGCCCAGTGAGCCATGAGAAAAACATGAGGACTAACTTCACATAGAATTCAGCTGTTCGCATTTCTGTGGACCTACATTCTTATAAAGCAACTATAGTTCAGAGTAAGCAGTTAGCAAAGCATTAAGTTTTAACCCCTCTGCAGGTTTACTGTTGAACTCCTAAAAAAATTTATGGTCAACAGTAAAGACAGATTCATGTAGCCCCAGAGACATTTTCAACTGTTTAGTGTGTGTATCTGTGTGTGCGTATCAGAGAGAGAAAGAGATGCCGCTGATGACTGCCATATAAACGATGCCATGATAATTCATTAATTTGGTCACAAAGATCCGGTGAGCAAATTTTAGTCTTTTAAGACTGAATGCTGCAGCAAAACATGCATCGCCACTACACAACAACCTAAACTCGGCAGCTGCTAATGGCCCACCAAATAATGGAAATTACCTTCCTCCATAGACAAGAAACCCAAGGGCTGCAAATAGAGAAACACCTGCAAGAAGAGGTGTGTTATGAACAAGCCGTACAAGTGTCATTAAACTTGCAGTAGAGCAATAGAAGGAAATTTCTACTAGTATCTAAAACTGAGAAACCTGCAAAGAACATCTTGGATAGAATCATCAAAGGTGGGATCGGCTTCCACCAAATGATCAGCCACAAAACAATCTGTGAGAAATCAATAGGAAAGAGTTATAGCAAGAAAATCTAAAATGTACGAACCAGAAAGTGTGCTTCCTTCACATGATTGCATCGGTATTAATACATGAGCCACCATATTATGGCCAAACATGGCATATATTACATCAAGTGATGTATGTCAACAAACAAGGTTGGACATGGTTCTAGTACTAACAACATTTTGTTCTACAGGCTTCTCGCTGTGTTACTTAAATGTACTTATTGTAAAGAAAGAGGGTTCAACTGTTATATCACAAATGGACAGTGGTATTCCTTCAAAATGGCTAAACTACCCAACCATGGATTACCACACTTAGGCCGGGTTACGAAACATAGTAAGTGCTCATCCAAACAGGCTATACATTACATTTCTGCAGGGAAATGCAATGTAAACAAGGAATAGCGCCGATACTAGAACAGCATTGTATGTCTAAAGAGGTATACATACTGTTGTTGACAAGATATGCAGCCCTCGAGACATTAAAAATGTAGTAAAAAGGGATGATTCAGAGCAGATACAAAATCATAATGCCACGAGTCCACGACACCCTCAAGCAAGAAGGATAAGACAGAATCGAAGAATCAGAAACCTATTCCCAGACAAAGCTGTCAACAAAGGTATGAACTGCAAATTTAGCTAGGGAAGGTAATAGCACGAGCTACAGTAAACCAAACGGCCAAAGTTGACCTGGGCATATCATTGTATAACTTCAAATTTTGACACAGAGCATGATTGATTGATCAGCAATTAGAATTACACCGTAATGGTCTCCCCCTGTTCTTTTTTCTCAACAGGCCATCTCATAGAAACCTCATAACTAATTTCTTGTGCACAGTAAGCACTCAAAAGGATACTTTCGGCATTCATGTTGTACAGTTAACTGGCAGCAAGGGAAGATAAAACTAAAAAGACAGCTAAGGATGAAATTATGGAGAGAGGACATGCTGTTCAGAAATTTCATTTATAAATCGATCACCTCCCCAACCATAAAAATCAACTAAAATTGTGACAGAATGAAACAAGCCGCTAAGGTGTCCTATCTAGGAATCGGACGTAATATTTGGACAGAGTAGTCTCCGAGGGGAAAACCAATGATCGAGAGATTGGGGAAGATCTAACCCATAAAATCCAAGTAGGTTGGAGGGGTGCTTCAGCCATATTATGTGACCCACGGTCACTTAATAAATTGGAAGAAATTTCACATAGCAACTATATGGTCAGTTATACCATGCAGGACGTGATGTTCAGCAACTACCACCACATGTAAATGTGTTGCCACATTGACAGCTGAAAGTAAATGTGTGGTAAGATTAGAAGAGATGAAATTGACAAGCATTCGTAAAACGGTAGGGGAAGCAGCAATTGAGGATAAGTAGAGAAAAAGAAGACAGTGTAGTTTATGTTACATATACTGGAATACAGCTGTCCGTGCGTCTACGTGTTTTAACTGTCAGATTCATCTATTTCCTTGTCAAGGATGAGAGACATGACAAAATATTCGAAATTGTAGATACGTAATATAATGCATCACACATTATGGGGTAATTGGCGTTTTACAAGGTGTCCTTTAAGATTCTATGTATAATTTCAGATATTCATGCATATTCCCAAGGGTGGCTCTATTAGGGGTTCAGGGGGTTCAAGTGAACCCTCCTGGTTGAAAAAATGCACTAAAATTTTCTAATTTTTCACATATATTTTGATTTTTCTTTAATATTGTCTGACTGGATCATTCACACAAAATTAGAGTAAAAGGAAGATGACTTAAATATGTGTGTAAGTAGACCATATAGTTGTGAAGCGAAGTCCCACATCGCTTAGATACCAAAGTACTATGAAGTATATAAGCATGAGGCACCCTCTTTTCAATTGGTAGCTTTTGGGGTTGAGTTGTACCTAATGCCGCATAACATGGTATCTGAGCTAGCCAGGTAGGTACCAAGGATAGGTAGGGTGCCTGTCTCTGTCTCTAGTGCTGCTGAGTATATACGCTACGCAAGATGAAGGATATATAGAGAAGTCCCACATCGCCTGGGTACCAACGTGACATGAATTATAAGCGTGGTGAGGCCACCCTCACTTCTTCACTTCAATAGCTAGCTTTTGAAGCAAAGTTCAAGACCCTTTAACAACAGTTCGGTCCTATATAATGGGGTCGAGTAGATACAATGACAAAGAAGAGTGACAAGTTTGTAAATGAAAATGCCATGGGAGGGAGATACCTAAACATAAGGATATTTGTGAGAGCAAACATTTAACCCTTGACAGAGCATAATGGTGACAACAGAGTCATGAACATAATGTGACACGAGGCTTATAAGAGTATGTTTGGGTACTCCCGAAGTATCATGTGACATTGTCTAATTTGTACTCTTGGCAATAAGTGATCACAACACATACAAAGTGGGTCATCCCTTGTCTTCCAACTACCAAGAAAATATTGTTAATGTCCCACTTGCAATATTTGCAATATTTGTCGCTGTTAAAACATCGACTTCAAAACCAATTGGCAATGAAGGATGAGGCCGCCCAAGTCATGTACTAGTTTCCGAGGTGATAATTAACTGAGGTGGGATAAATTCAAACACTCCCCCGCACGTGCGACTCCTGACTCACATGTGGAGACATTAACAAAGAATCCGGAATATACAGATCAAAACGAAACAAAGTGCAACTATGGCACAAACAAAGGGAAAAAGCCACTGAAAACCTAGCTCTAATACCATGTTTAAGCATCTACTTCAAAACCAATCGGCGATGAGGGGAGAGGCCGCCCAAGCTCATATACTAGTTTTCGAGGTGATAATTAACTGATGTGGGACAAACTCCAACCGTCGCTATGTGATTGGTTAGGGGTGTACCATGTGGTACACCGGGTGGTGGCCAAGGTGGCTTTGCCCCAACCAAGAGAAACAAGGTCAAGTCTTCTTAACTTACCTATCAAATAATTTTGTACTCCCTCCGTCCCAATTTAATTGTCCCTCGTTCTATTCTAACCGGCTAAAAAACTAGTTATATCTTTAAATCTGTAATGAATTTCATATCGAATATGGATCTTGTTTTGACAGATCTCGATTAGTTCTATAATACAATATTTTTGAAATCACATAAAATATTATAAATTACAAGATATAATCAATTGAAAAATGGCACGAACTCCCAAAAAGGACTATTAAATTGGGACGGAGGGAGTACTGAATAGAACTCCAACTCGAGATAGTACCATGAGATGAGGTTAAGCTGCTAAACAAAACTAAAAAGTGGGGCTGAGAAGACTAAAGTAGAATAATCAAAGATATTATTTGTTGCAATCCCAAAATCTCTAGGGTATTCTTCTACCATCCTTCAAAAAAACGGGCACAAGAAACTTTCTTCTCCTCTTGTAGGAAAACTACACAGTGACTTATTAGCTTTGCCTTTAATAATACGCCTTCGACAACCCTATTATCAAAAGCCATCGAGCTCTATTCCTTCTCTTTTTTGATAACTCAGGGTGTTCGGAATAGCTTACACGGACCTTGGCAAACTTACAATGACTTCTCCTTAACATGAATTAGCTTTCCCAAGACAAAACATCTTGAGCAACCAATAATTCAGAAAAGAAAATCTAAGTCCTTTTTTTAATGGCACCAGATGATTCTATAGTTGCATAAGTTGAAGGACACCATCCATTCTTCTCCAATTCAAGCGGCCAGACATAAACTTGATAAATCAGAAACATTACAATTGATGGAGTTACATTTGTGTTGAGCATTAATTCCTCAATGCGATTTCCAATAGGTGGGTGTCGAAGACGGGGCTTGAACTCATGGCCATTGCTTTGGAAAGTGGAGCCTCGATTATGAGATATTCACCAATCCATTGAGGCTGCCATTAAGAGGTTATAGCGGCCAACCTCTGTTGGTACAAAGTAATTGGCATAATTTTCTCCTAGAGCATAGACCATGAGATATTCACCAATCCATTGAGGCTGCCATTAAGGGTTAAATACCAGTCTTCCCCTCTTGGTCATGAAGAACGTGGAATAATTTTCTCCTTATGCTTCAAAAGATCTAATTAAGACAAGGCCAAATTGCTGAATGTGTCTTATTTGGGGAAGATTTTTAAAACTACCTCAGACAAAGGTTAGGGTGCAGGCCATGCAAGCCTAGTGCATGAAGAAACCAACTTAGGTCACCATACCCCTCAGGATAAGGGAGGCTCCAACGCTCAATGTAAAGCAGGTATCGTGCGAAAACATTCTTTTGAAATAGGACTCAAAACATTCTCCATTGCCTAGTCAAGTGCAAACTAAAGTATATGGTGGAAGTCTGAACATGTGGGCAAGGATTTGAGGCAAATCCAAAGAAGCTGTCCCACAAGGGGGAATCCAAAATGAAGCAGTAGGTGAATGAGTTGAAGTAGTAACAAGAGCGGCGGTTCAAGCCAGAGCTCTAATCCCGTGATTTCTTCTTTTGTTCCCTTCCATTAGCAACAAAACAAACATACTACTAACGCAAGTGAGCGTATAACATATTTTGGACAAGAAACTCCCTAAGGGAAGTAAAAAAGAAAATAAATCTATAAAGAAAATGGATCCCCCTTCAACTGAATAGAATCCAAAACAACAAAAAAATAAATAAATAAATAAATAAAACACTTCCTCCCATATATATTCCTACTCGAACCTATCCTTAAAAAGCCTAGCATTACCCTCCGTTCAAAGAATCCAAAAAAAAGTGAGAAGATAGCATAACACCTCAAACTTTTGCCTTCTAATTGCAACCAAAGACCAAAAACAAATACTAGTCATTAAGGAATCAGGCACAAGTAGCCAAAACCACCCAACAAAGGTCAACCAAACGAAACAACCTAAACTATAAAATCCACCCCTAGAAACCACCTACATCTTGTAGCTTAAGCCACGATAGATCTAATCAATACCATAAGTAAGACTCTTTTATGTACTGTGATCAAAACCCTAAGGATTGCTTATCATGCTTTGTTGGTGTTAAGGCATCCAACTCAAAACCAATTGGCCATCACTTTTGGAGGTTATAATTAACCAATGTGGGACAAATTGTAACACTCCCCCGCACGTGAACCCTGACCCACACGTGGAGAGGTTTGAGTTTTTTTTAAAACAGAAATTGCGGAAATGGGACGAAGTGACAAGGAAACAATGTGCACTTCAGGCACAAACAACTGGGAAATTAATCAAGACAGTCTTATCCAAAAGCCTTATAAACCCTAGCTCTAATACCATGTTAAAGCATCCTTAAAACAAATTGGGCATGAGTGGAGAAGCCGCTGAGGGCTCATATACTAGTTTTGGAGGTTATAATTAACCCATGTGGGACAAACTCTAATAGTTGGCATGGTATATAGGCCAAGGGTGAAGAGGAAGAGAGACTTTGTACACAAAACAACAAAGCCCAAGGCCTTTGCTAGAATACGTTATCCACGGATAATCACGAGACTCCAAGTAGCAAGTGTGGGGCTATCTTTGGCGCCAACTTGCTAAGGTGCCCAACTTCCTAAATCGGCTGGAGCAGGAGCAATGGGAGATGAGGAGGTAGCATAGAGGCCCTTTGGCATGCTAGCAAAGTGTCCATCAGTGTTACTCAATTGTACACGCTGAAAATGTGAGATGAGCTAATACACACTGAATTTTGCATGCTGAGCCTAGTGCAAGGTGGTATCATTTTACCATTTAGGTTTCATGCATTTACTATCCAGGATATGGCATGGAAAGCATTTTAATCCTTTATTCTCCACTATCTTCTAATGTAATTAGTCAAAATTATCTCATTGATACACACGGTATTTAGTAAGTATGTTTGTTTATCTGCTTGGGTTGCTGGAAATATTTATTCCGACAAATGCTTTTGCATTGGTGATTAGGACGGTTTTAGGACACTTAGATATTGCCACCTACAACTGGAATCGTGGTGGTTTCGGGTTGGAAAATACAAATATAACTTGGATGAGTGCGCAAAGAAGAAGAAAGGAAAGAAGGAGAAGAGAGATAGAAGTGCTTAATCCCCGCTAGGCAGTTTCTGCAAAGAAGTACCGCAGCCCAAACCTCAATTACAATGGCCTCAGCCTTGTAAAACTCAATTCATTAATCAACTCTGTTTTGGATAGAAAAATTACATCCATATTTATAGGCTAAACAATGGCCTTTTGAATTCCTAGAAGTCTAAATGAAATGAACCTAATCAATGCACACAGTTAATAAGATATTGATTGAATGAACCTAAATATAAATGTATACATTGAACCTACTAACATGTGTTTAATGCATCTAGATGAATATTAATACAAACACTAAATTCATGATGACCCTTTTAACTACCGATGAATATTAATGCAAACACTAAATTCATGATGACCCTTTAACTACCAAACTACCATAGATGACCCTTGAACTACCAACTACCATAGAACACTTATTTTTGGACCAAAAAGCCTTCTCGATGCTCGTGCTATTGTTAGCCTTTGGTCTAGGCTTCCAAAGCCTATGAGACTTGTCTAACCACCCCATGGCTATGCCATCAATTGGTAGGCGACATCTTGTCATGTTGTCAAAATGCATAAGAGCAACAAACAAAACTTCAAACCATGTTCGTTTTGAGATTTTGGTTTTGGGATTTTGGGTAATGAGCGGAGAGATAGATAGAGAAATGAGAGTAATAATTGGGAGAAAATTTATTGAGAACCGTGCACAGAGAGAGAATCCCAAATTCAAAATCCCAAAACAAACATGGTCTCAATGTTTTAGAGGGTAGAGGGTTTCAGAAAGAAAGTATCGTAGTCAAGACAAAACATTCACCAAGAAAAACAATGATTCGTTCAACATAAAAAACCACCACAATTTCGTCTAAATCACAAATTAAATTACTGCCTCATCTTTCACCCTTTTTACTATCCTATCTTGTTGCACTAAAAAAATATCTAATCATGTAGCTTTTGAATTATTCCAACTATCCCATATCACTTCCATGATGCCAAGGATTCACAACTCCTCACAGGCTCACACATGGTTAGTACATTATTTTCCCATTATCTTAACACATTAAAGCCCCTTTCACCTCACATTTATTAAAGAACAACCTGGAAGTCAAACACATTCTCAACAGGAAGACAGATGTCAACAACGAGAAACGCAATTGCAATTTTTTCCAATTGAACAATTACAATATGGTGTTATTTCAGTATCCTTGTCATCCAATCACATGGTGAGGTCGACAATGTTTCATAACATAAGTACACGGAAATGCAATAGAAACTCAGGCGACAGATCAAAACAAATTTACCCTCTCCAACAAAAGCTTCCCCTTCCTCACAAATAAAATGGAAGTATGAAGAAGAATTTTCACCTGAATGGTGTAAACGATGGCATTAATTGTATAGAAGCTCGGCCGGAGCGTGTCAGTAGATACAGCACGTGCCTGTCCATATTCATGTCAGCAATAAAATTAGACAGTCAAAATCCCTTCAAAAAACTACCCCAAAAATGGGCATATCCTGGCACAACCTGATAGTATATCTCTGCCCAGAACAACACCAACAGTGCATATGTTGTGAAGAATGCAAGGCTCGGTATATCGAGCAAGACGTGTTGGAGAATCTGACAAACAGCAAGACAACATCAGGTAAAAACTTATAATAATCACATGGGAACACAAAAGGAAAAGAAAAGCAAATATAATAAAGAGCGCTCCAAACCTCTGGCTGCAACTTTTGAACATCCCGGCGGAAAATAAAAACTAAACATCGAACTGTCAGAGAAACCAAACCCATATTCAAGGCAGTAAACTGGGGCACTAAAAACAGAAGATAAAACACATAATCACATCAATTACAGAAAAGGTACAAGATACAAACCCCCATTCACCAAGAAATTGAGAAAATGGAAGACCTTCTGAGTCGTCCAACCATACTCGGGTACTCTCAACTGTATCCGTACCAATTGTACCTATCCATAAACATTCCCCAGAAAATAAACCACCGTACTAATTGCGACGAAATTCATATAATATTAGATCTCGTACTATCATTTACTTGCTTTCTAATCATATGTATTATCTTCAAGGTATTACGCTTTTCCGATATAGCTATGGGAATTCAGACTATTAAATTTTCTTCAATCCTGAAAACTGAAATGGAAGGAAAATAACTTACCACAAACAAGAAAAACAAATACAGAGAGATGAAGACTTCAAGTTTTGGGTCCTTTATTATCCCAACAACCTAAACAATGCCTGTATTGCCAATCAGACTAGTAGGTTCCACCTAAGAACTACTTTGACTCCAAAAAATAAACAAATGTCAACGAACTCAAAATCTTCAAGACCTAATTGCGCTATTAGGGCTACCTGCTATGCGGCTGCTTAGAATTTAACCGTAAAAGAAGTCAAATTTCTGACCCCCAACATACATTCCTTTAATTTCGTTTTCTCATCAACTAAGCATAAGCAATATCCTAACCATCCGATCCAATATGAAACCCTAGAAACTCCTAATCAACATGAAATTCTAATTCACATTAGACTTTCCAACGTCCCGAAGAAAAGTCATCAACTTCGAAGATCTTTGACACAATCTAATCGATCTAGTAGGGATTTTTCCCTAACAACAAGGAAAAGGGCTCAATTGATGATTTCACATGTCTGCGTTTCTCTCATCAACCAAGCGTTACTAAATGGACCGATAATGAACAGAAAAATCTGTCACCATGAATCCATAACAATACAAGATTAAGGAAGAAAAAAAACTGAACATTACAACTTTTTGTCGATAACCACGAGAGGGACAGGGGGCTACCAGAGCAACGACGGCGACGACGCCGTATAGAGCGGCGAGGACGTGGAATATGCGATCTTGCCAAGCAGGGGACTCGTTAATTTGGTCCCACCAATTGGAGGCTTCCGTTAGGGCGTACGCGACCACCGCCGGCGGGCCCACCACCGTCCGCGCCATCGCCGGGGCTCGATTTCCTACGAGGAGAGAATCGCCGGGGAAAGTTAACCCTTTTGGGCAAAGCAAGAGAAATCTTCTGTCTGCTTCGATTATTTTTTTTTGGCTATTGTTTATTGATTTTTTTTTTAAATCTGGAAGTTTTTTTTTTCCGATGCGAAATTGGATTTAGTGGAAAAACGGCCGGCTGGAAAGAGGAGAGAGACGAATAATAAGGTGGTGGTGGGAGGGAGGGGAGGGTATTGAGGGGCGTACAAGCGGTGTGAATGGATGTCCACGCGGCGTTTTGGTTCGGGTGGGGTTTACGCGCTGTGGAGCAGTTCCACGTGGTGCGTGCTGTGGATGATATATCGTTCAGGCGGCGTCCTAAAATGCTGGCTAGTGGCTGAGAGAGACAGAAAAAACACACAAAAATAAAAATAAAAACAAAAACCATACCAAGGGGTTTTTTCTTTCAAGGGTAAGAAGTTTTTATTTTTTTATTTTTGGCCTTGTATACATCCGCAAGATTAGCGGGGTGTTAGCTAGTGTATTAATCTACAAAAAGTTGAGAGGCTGTTTATAGGCCTGAACCCCAATAACGTTTCCCGTGGGACTCGAACCTCCAGCACCACTGTGGAAGGAGGATGAGAAAGCCAACTGTGCTAGCCTAGCCTGGCATCTTAGTAAGAAATTCATTGATATTAAAAATTGCATTTAATTAACTAATACAACTAAAAAGGACTTAATGTAAACGAGTAAGACAAATAACACATTCAATCAAATAAAGGAAATACCAGCAATAAATTGATAAGACGACTAGTTGTCGGAGAAGCGTATGCAATATGTCGATTAACAGTTGTCACGGTAGTTTACTACTAATGAGGTCTCCTATAGAAACTGACCTATATGAACCAAGTATCTTTAGCAACCTGATAGAGAACACTGCGTATACGAAAAACACCTCGTGCAACTAGATGGCCGAGAAATCAATTACAACGTAGATATCAGTAGAGAAAATATACTTTGAAAGGAATCACAATTGTGGTTGTGGAGAGAGAAAATTATTGAAATCCAAAAAACGATTATTCAAAGCTACCAAAAATCCAATTGGCAAACAAATCAATCCGCCGATCGCCAAACACAATCTGAATCCACCGAGCGCCGTCACAATCTTAGCCCATGTTGCACCACAAGTAGCAAATATTCATATTACAGTTTGTTTGCGTTAACGTAAACGATCGATGAGCACAAATACTTCAATAAAGGAAATACCAGCAATAAATTGATAAGACGAATAGTTGTCGGAGAAGCGTATGCAATATGTCGATTAACAGTTGTCACGGTAGTTTTACTACTAATGAGGTCTCCTATAGAAACTGACCTATACGAGCCAAGTAACTTTAGCAACCTGATAGAGAGCACTGCGTACATGAAAAACACCTCGTGCAACTAGATGGCCGAGAAATCAATTACAACGTAGATATCAGTAGAGAAAATATACTTTGAAAGGAATCACAATTGTGGTTATAAAGAGAGAAAATTATTGAAATCCAAAAAACGATTATTCAAAGCTACCCAAAATCCAATTGGCAAACAAATCAATCCGCCGATCGCCAAACACAATCTGAATCCACCGAGCGCCGTCACAATCTTAGCCCATGTTGCACCACAAGTAGCAAATATTCATATTACAGTTTGTTTGCGTTAACGTAAACGATCGATGAGCACAAATACTTCAATAAGATATTCATTTTTTTTTTTTGCTATATATAAGAACAACTCCAACCCACTCTTCAAGCTTATTTTCTAAACTAATTTGAAGAGTCACATTTTGTACCTCCAACTCACTCATCAAAACAACACTATCAGATTTAAAGACTTCATTTCTCTCTCTTCTCAATTGAAGATTGTGAATGGCTCTTTAAGACACCGTTTGATAACCCAATTAGCAATGAAAAGATTGGTAATTAAGATGATGAGATTAGGATAAGATTCATGTACAATGCTAAGGGAGTTTGGGGTTTCAGGGTTATTGATAGTCTCTAAGGCCCCCATTGACTAACATCCCACCAGTGCCGGCTCATAAGTTTTAGAGGCCGAAAGCAAACCTCTTGAATGAAGCATCTCTATATTTTCCATACAAAAGTGGACTACAAAAAGTCTCATTAAAAAAAAACATTACAAAAGATTAACCATTACAGAATAGAAGCATATAATTATCCTAAAAAAAAAATGCAACTATTGCAATACCTCAAAATCCATCATTTGAAAATTAGTCTTCTCACACTTTCTGCTGCAAACGTATTAATTAAGTCTCCATAGTCAAGCTGCTTCACCAACTCTTTCTCAATGGACAATATAGCTATCGAGAAGGAGTTGGGCCTATTTTGTGACTCTTAAATTTCAATTGGGTCTATTTTGTGTAAAGAAGGCTTAGTGCAAAAAAAAAATTGGGCTATACACACACACACACACACATATATATATATAGGGATCCTAAAATTTTGGGGCCCTCATTTTAAACCTTTTTTGGGGGCCCGAAGCCCATGCTTCTCCCGCCTTTGCCATTAGCCGGCCCTGCATCCCACTAAGCCCCCCGCTAACTATACAGTATTGGCCAAAAAAAAAAAAAAAACCTCCCTCTAGCTTCAAATCCCTGTTTGTTTTTTTTATAGTATTAGGCCTTTGGGATTGGATTATTCATCCCAACCTCGTGTTTGTTTGCAAATGTGAGGATGGGATTCAAAAACCAAATTGTAAAATTTTGTTCCTTAGTTGTTTTATGTTGGTTTGTGTGGCTCGGTGATCCTTGGTTTGAGCTTCTCTTTAATGGGTTCGTGAGTTACCTAGCCTTCTTGCCCTAACCTGCACAGTGAACGCATGACTAAGACTTGGCCGGGGTTTGCCTGGCAAGGCCCTCCAGCGAGAGGATGAGAATGCATAGAGAGCAAAGCAAGAGACTAGGGTTTGAGTGTGAGATTTCGTGTGTACCTCTTAAGGGCATCCATCAAGGGGTATTTATAGGGTCTTCCTTACTTGCTCTCCAAGTACATACATGTGCCTTGCACGCATCAGCTGGCGTCACTAGGACGTCAACAACTAGGGTTTTGTAACTGTTTTTGTGTTGAGCTGTCACCCCATGTGCGTCAATCATTATCTCTTGGTGTAACTGCTTTCAGCGCGTGGGGTGGAGCATGGTACTGAGGTGGGCCGAGCCCCATCCTTAGCCGAGCTCATAGGCAGAAGGCTCGGAGAGACGGAGAAGTGATGGGGCCATCTGCACAAGCCCCAATCTTGGCCAAGCTGGATAGTTCCTCTTGTGACCGAGGCATTGGGTCGGTGGGATGAGATCCTTCTCCGAGCTTGGACCAATGCCGAGCGTGTCCTTCGGCGACGCTGGATCAAAATGTTGTCTTGGGCTCAGATCGTGCCTAAGGAAGTACGATCTGAGCCGTTATATTCAGCCTACTACAATAGCCCCTCAATTCCTGCCGACGGTGCCTCGTGGTAGGGATTGATACTGAGCCTGGCCGAACCTCAAAATTCGCTGAACCTGAATAATTGGGGATGAAGTCGTAGCTCGGATGGACCGTCCCTTCGATTGCTTTTCGGGAAAGCCGCAACCGCCAGAGTTGAGCCCCAATGGATGAGTGCCAGGTGTCAACTTCTGCGTCGGTGCGGTAGATAAAAGGACATTTGGCACGGGCTAGGGCACTATACAGTCTTCCTGTTGAGGCCATGTGTCACCTGTTGATTGGCCAATGGTTCGGCGTCGCCATTATGGGCGGGAAATTTGAACCAATTCCTCTCGCTTATATAAGGGATGGCGAGAGGAGAGAGAAGGGTTACAAACCCACTCTCTCTCTAGAACTCAATACTCAAAGCAGCTCTCTCCTCCTCTTCGCCTCCAGCTTCGATTTCCTGTAGGTTTAGCGTCCAAATCTTCCAGAAATCTCCAGGTACGTGGTTAATCTACGTTGTTCTTCACTTTTCTTCATTTTTTGCATGTTCCCCATTATTTTTCTGCATTTGTGGGGGGGGGGGGGGGGTGGGGTTTGTTCATCCCCATCTTCAATCTGTTTTTCAGAGCCCCAGTCTTGGCACTGGTTGGCTCTAGCTGACCCTGAGTCTGACTTCAAAGTGAAGCCGAGCACACTGTCGTCGGTGGATCGTAGCCGAACACCAAACCAGGTCTTTGAAAGACTTCCGAGCCTGCGATTGTAGCGTAGTCCAGGGTGAGCCAGTAGGGGTAGCCAAACTTAGTGAGACCTTTGTATTCACCGACGACAAGGATTTTCATTCCGTTTCTTTTGTTCTGTTAGGTTTGGCTCACCCGGTCATCGTCATTTCCTCCGACTCCGAAGGCTCAGGAGACGACTCCGCCGATTCATTGATCCGGGAGTGGTTGGATAGGAGTAGGAGCCGACACCTAAGTTCTTCTGTTTCTTCGAACATGTCTGTCGCTTCAAACATGTCCGATGACTCAAATGCGGAGCGAGATTTCGAATATGGGGATAGGGAGTTCCTCACTGATCCTGAGATCTCATTCATGCTGTCTACTCCATCCGAGGCCGACCCTCAGAGGGGACTAGAGGCCGAATCGAGGTTCCGCTCTGGAGCTGAAGCCTCGACATCTGCGCAATTCGGCTGCGATGTCGAACCGGTTGTGGACAAAGAGGTTGCCGATCTTTACGAGAAGGGTCAGGTTTGCCCCCACGCCCATTTCTTCAATGGCAAGCCCAGGGAGTATGAGAATTTCTGCCGAGAGTACGACATTCCGGGTGACATGGTTGTAAGTCGAGTGGCCAGCGACCAAATTAAGGATAGAGCCGAGCATAAGCCCGAGCATATCACTATTCTTCTGATGGCCATCTGCGAGGCCGGGCTCCGTTTCCCCCTTCACCCTTTCCTGAGGGAGTTTCTGGCTCGATTCAGCCTAGCCCCTCATCTATTCGCCATCAACAGCTTTAGCATCATCATGTCCGTGATTGAGCTGAAGGAGAGCCAAGGGCTGGAATTCTCCTTCGCCGATCTATTCGACATGTATATCATGTCTTGGCATGGGCGCACCGAGCGTAGATACCTCTCGACCCGCAGGAATAAGGAGCCCCTGATCTCTGGGCTTCCCGACACTGATAAGTGGGCCAACTTCTACGTAAAGGTGAACGGTAATTACGAGTTCGACGATCAGGTCCACCGTCGGCATGCTATCCCGAAAGTGAAAGACTTTAGAGGTTCCTCATCCTTTGTTTTCTATTTTGATGTACAATGCACTTTGTTCCATTTGATAGCTCTATTTTTGCTGAATATCCCTCTTCTTTTGCAGACCACAGGGCCATTACAAAGAATCTGCACACCGTCTCCTCTGAGAGGAATGTTGATATTTTGAGGTCTCAAGCCTACCAAGATGCGCCTACATTGCTTGGTTACATTCTGTCTTACAAAGGTAAGCTCAAGAGGAGAGAGAAAAAGGAGGGAGGGCCAAGTGAGAAAGCGGGGCCTTCAGAGAAGAGAGGGAACAAGAAGAAAAGCCAGGAGCTGAGGGTGAAGCTGCCGTCATTCAGAAAGCTGGCCGCTTTTTGGTTAGGCGAAGACCAAGAAACAACGCTCCTAGGTTTTAACATCTCGCTGCAAACCATCGTGCCGGACTTTGCCAAGGAGATGTCGAGGAGGAATACAGTCTGTGTCAACTTGAGGGGGAACACTCCGGCGCCACCGAGCGGGTCGGAGCCGGTCGTGCTCAGGAGAAGAGACAGAAGACAACGCATGTGTAACAACTCCGATTTTCAGCAAATAAAAATCTCGTTGTTTATTCGATAATCATTTTAGTGACTTGATAATTTCTTTTCTAAGTTCCTATAATCCGTCATGATTAGATTCGTCAATAAGATCATTTTCTAAAGACAAGTGTGTTAGACTATTCTCTTAATTGTCAAGCGTAAACCTAGATTACATTCTTGACTAGAAATCCTACTTAGCAAGCCTAGTTAGCTTCTAACCTAATCTATGGAGTCAACCTAATTAAACCTTTGACTTCCTTGAACCATTTGGACCTTTTGATCTCTTGAACCCTAAAAGAACCATTTGACCAAAAAGTCAACTGTTGACCTTTGTCCATTGGTCCATAGTTGTTAGGAGAATTATTATCCATTGGATAATAGGACTAGTACTATTATATAATAGTTAATTCATTGTCTAGGATCCCATGGGATTCTCCCATTAAAGAATTAGAAGAGTATCTAATATAAAATTGGATTCTAGGATTCCCTGAGTACAAATACTATATTATAAGGAGACATGTGTCAAATTGGAGTATTATATTGTAAAATTTTGACTAGATACCTACCCAGATTCTCTAGTACTTACCTGAATATTATAATAGGGTACCAGTTCAACCACCCCAATATAATATAGAGGTAGAAAACATGTGTTCAAATCAATATTTTATTAAGAAATCCTATTCTTTCAAAATCTCCTTAGTTTAATAAATACCTTGTACTTTCAAAATCTAATAGGTAGATATATATCTATATTAATATACATAAGTAGTACAAGGGAGAGAGAGAGAGAGAGAGATTCGGGAGAGAGAGAGGAGAGAGAGCCGAGAGAGATGGGAGAGATAGGAGAGAGAGAACCAAGATTTGGTGTACTCTTGATCAATCTTTCAAGCCTAGCCAAGTACCAAGGCCTTATTAGTTTATCAACCAACATGTGCCTAATTCATTTAAGTAATAAGATAGGTATATGTCACTCTAGAACTCTAGGTTATATTTAATGAACAACATGTGCCAATTGACTTAGTTTATTAGGATATCTTGACCTAGAAATCTAGGAAGATCATCAAGGTACTAGAATACTTGTATTCTTTCACCTATATATGTATATACAAGTACAAGAGAAGAAGAAAGAGAGAGGGAGAGAGAGAGAGAATGCCGAGAGAGAGAGAGAGAGGAGGCCGAGAGAGAGAGATAGGAAGGAGAGAGAGAGCAAGATATGTTGTACCTCCATTGGATTGTGTTCTTCCAAAATCCTAATTATATATATGCATAAGTACATGTACCTAAATGGAAGAAGAAGATAGGATGATGTGAGATAGATTTAGGGTACTAGATTTTCCTTACAAAATCTCTTACAACTTACCATCCAATCCTTACTCTTTCTAAATCTTTGTCCTTGTAACTATATATATATGTATGTACTTTGTACCAAGAGAGAGAGAGAGAGAATGAGAGAGAGGCCGAGAGAGAGATGGAGGGAGAGAGAGAGAGATGGCCGGATGAGAGGGAGAGAGGGAGAGTGATGTGTGTGCTAGTGTACCTTCCAAATCTTGGCCAATCTTCCTACATCATCTTGTACCACCAAAATCTAGAGTTTTTCTTGCACATGTCTAAACTAGGACAAACAATCTAGTATTCTAACTCTTTAAGGTACCAGACAAGACAAAAACCCCATAGAATAACTTAGATTTTGTCCTAAAATGGAAATAAAGAAAGGAGAAGATCTTGGTAGCCTTTCATAGCCTAGGATATGACAAGATATGGAAGAAATCCATTGGATTTGGAGAGAGAAAGGGGCCGGCCATGATGGGAGGAGAGGGAGCCAACTTTTGCCTATAAATAGCAACCATTTCTCACCATTTGAACTCACACCTTTCATTGCTCCAACTTCTCTCTAGAAAGCTTTGTATTCTTGCTTGTTCTTAGCTTGTTCTTGAGTGTTCTTCCTTGTTCTTGAGGTTCTTCATTAGTTCTTCAAGAAACTCATCCTAAGCCGCCACTAAGCCGCCACTTGACCACCCTTTCGATCCAAAAAGTCAAGTAGTGTTAGTCAAGATTTAGTTTCGAGAGAAACCATTCTCTTTTGAAGCTACCGGAATCCATTCCTAAGAAGTTACTCCGTCCAACCGTCGACGTACCATCTTACTCCGTAGTCGTCACTACCGCCAAGAAGAACGGTAGGATTCTCCATCCCCGTTATTCCTAAGTATACATAGATTTTGTCCATGTTTACTACTCCTAAGAATATGTTGATAAACCTTACTCTAAGTAAAGCATATCGTATGTGTAGCCCGAATTGATTAAGTAAAGATAATGGTATGACCAACATAGATTTTCTAAATCAACATCTCTTGTGAAAACATAGAATCTCCATTTATACTATTCTGATATATGCATTGCAATTCAATAAACATATGCTGTTTTGAACTTTCTGAAAGAAAGAATGAACTTTGAAAGACAAACATTCGTGGCTTAACTTTAAGTAATTGTACTTGATCTCTTAAAAAGATACTAGACTTGCTATGTGCTTACTTGCATTACTTGTGGTTGTTTAAAGTAAAGCATAAGTGAGTATCACTCCAAAGGCGTCCGTACATGTTACGTTATGCTTTACGAATAATTGAGCATGCTAAATAATATAGAGTTGGATGATCTTGCTAGTTTAGTTTCAAGATTTCTATGAAAGTCTTACCGCGGAGTCTATGCATGAGAACGAGACACGAAAACCAAGAACGATAGAAACATGACACCTAGGGTGTGTTTAAAGGCATGGCCTTGCTAAAATATTTTTGAAACTACATAATGACCATTGTGGGAGTCATTATGTGAGTTGTGTGTGTGTGTGTGCCAATGGGAACCCGGGACGGCGGAACCATTGTGAGGATACTCGGGAGACCGGAATGGCGGAACCGAGGTTGGGTGTGTGGCTTGGTTATCCATGGAGAGGAGCCAATGCAAGATGTGTGCCAATGGGAACCCAAGACGGCGGAACCATTGTGAGGATACTCGAGAACCCGGAACGGCGGAATCGAGGTTGGGTGTGTTAAAAACGGATTTTTGAAATGAGATTTGGAAGTGTTAATGAAGTGGAAAAATGATGACACGGTCTACGATGAGTCGCGTAGGAGAAACACAAAAAAGGCATGACACTAACGTTAGAAAGATAGCGAATGTGGATGTGTTATTGCTAAACTATGTTATTGAATGAGCATGTGTAATTGTTTATGTACCTGTTGTTTAAAGTTAAGGATTAGTGGGTATGGTTTATCCTATTGAGCTTTGTAAGCTCACGGTGTTGCCTTTGGTGACCCTGACATATTATATTGGTGGCGACGCTGGTATAATGTGTCAGACCTTATAGACGAACAGGGTGAGATGTTCACTATGGAGGCTTTTGGAGCCGAAGAGTTGGCTAGGATGGAAGAGCAGACGGAGTTGTAGTTAGGAACCTTAGTTCCCTTCCCTTTTGAATAAATGTACTCCATTGGGAGTTTAACAATGTAATATGAGCCAGACTCTGTTAATTTTATCAATAAAATGATTAATTAACGTACCCGAAAATGGGGGCGTTACAGCATGACTTCCTCACAACCAGGCCTCCGACCCCTTGCCCTGTTGAGAAAGAGAAGCCCGAGGCGTTGGCTGTTGCTGACTCGAGGACAGCCCTCAAGGCCGTTGAGACTGCAAAAATCATTGCCCCCTAGGAGTTCGCCCCTTCCTTCGCAGTTGTAGATGGGAGGCTAGTGATGACTCTGGACAACGTCAAGATCGACCATGGTTTCGCCATCACCATGCTCACTGCCGAAGGATATGGAGAGGATTCCAAAGGATCTGTAACCGAGCCTCATCCACGTGAGTGCCTATCTTGTTCAGGTTCGGATACTTGTCTTCCAAACACTTCCTTTGATTTTTGCTTTTGAGTCCAGTTCTTTTTATCTTCCCGAATTCAACGCATCTTCTCTTCTGCTGGCTGGGCAAGCTTTGCTGAATGCAACGAAGAAGGCAACGCTTGCATCCGCAGAGAAGTCTCGCTACCGGAAGGAGATAAGGGTTGAGCGAGAAAAAGTGAAGGCAGTGGAGGAGCAGCTGGAGGTGATCGAGGCCAAAGCTGGGAAGTTGGAGTAGGAGAGGAACGACACCCTGGAACGGGCTAAGTCTGCCAAACAAGAACTAGAGAAATTGAAGAGAGAGGAGAAGAGGAAGCTGAAGGTGGCTGACGCCAAAGGCTATCAAGATGGCTTCTACTGGGCAGGGGACGAGTATAAGAGGGAGGCGAGGAAGATGGTGAACAAGGAGCTAGTCCTGAAGATTTCGATTGCTTATAGGACGGGGTATAAGGATGGGGTTGTCGCCGCGATCGGTGTTCTGCAGCTGGAGGGTGACATGAACTTGACAAAGCAGATCCCTGCACCAGTTGTCCCCGAGCTTGTCTTGCCGTACAACGAAGAGGAGTGTGCGCCCCTTCCCCCCAAGGTATTTAAGGACAATGAAGATGAAGGACTCGAAGGAGATGTTGACATGGCGGTCGAGGATGGATCTGGAGTGAAGGCCGCCGGTGACGGTGTTGAAGCAGGGGTTATTAACAACACAACTGGAACCAAAGCTGCCGATGATGGAGCTGATGTTGTTAAAAACAATCAGGGGGACACTGAGGGAGACAACATTGAGTTGGATTGAAGCTGGAGAACCACCCGTAGGTGCCGACTTTAGAGTGGTCAGTTACCGTAGTTAATAACCCTTGAATCTTTTTCAACAACTTATCTCAAGTCTTTTCTTTTGAATACTTTGAATTTTTGTTGGACTAGATGGCTCCGATCATTTGGAGTTTGCCATGCCAGATGTAATAGTTTATGAAAGGGTGGCACCGAACGATTTACCACGCCGTGCCTCCCTACTTAGGAATTCCACATCACTTTTGGTTTAATGTCTTTTGAATGCCTTGACTAAGTTTTTGCATGGTTCTGATGTTTGTCGCGATGCCCTAGTATTTTTCCATGCCTTAGAACAATTCTGATCGTGCTGCTATTTTGAGTATGTGAATGTTCGTAGCCCCCACTTTGGTTGGGGTTCAACCAAAGTGCCGATCCTTGACCAAAGTATGAAGGTGTTTTGAAAAATTTGAGTAGTGCCCCCTATTTTTGCTGAGGGCTCGGCTAAGTGCCAGTTCTTAGCCAAAGTATGAGGGACTTAGCGAGAATTTGATTAGTGCCCCCTGCTTTTGCTGAGGGCTCGGCCAAAGTGCCAGTCCTTAACCAAAGTATGAAGGACTTAGTGGATGTTTGAAGTTTGTGGGTGGTTTACTCACCGAACCGTGAGCGTAACCAAGCTGTGGACAACCTTAGTGTTTTGCCAAGCTGAACCGTAGCGTAAGCCTCATCCATAATGTGAGTCTTAAGCTCGGTGGACCGTATGTCCGAGGTGCGTCTAGGGCATCGTAGTGGCCGAAGCGGTGGCACAGGCGCCGTTTATGGGTGTGTGACCGAAGTCATCGTTGATTTGTT
Organism: Rhododendron griersonianum; assembly: GCA_018127125.1. Classification (NCBI taxonomy): domain Eukaryota; kingdom Viridiplantae; phylum Streptophyta; class Magnoliopsida; order Ericales; family Ericaceae; genus Rhododendron; species Rhododendron griersonianum. The sequence continues at coordinate 23,759,742 of CM030796.1, read as the reverse complement.
TGGCAAGTGCCGAATGTAGCGAATATTTAGAAGAAAAAAAATTGGGAGAAAAAGTAAAGAATTACACAGAAAATGTTAATTGCCGAGCAAGATACTTTACTTATATTGAAAACTGCGAGTAAGTACAAATGGAATAAAACTTGTCCGAACTGAAGCCAGACTTACATTGAGATAGAGAATGGCTGAAGCCAACACAAAACATAAAGGTAGATAAGGTCGAGGCCGAAACAAAACATAAATAGATAGATAGTGGCCGAAGCCGAGACACGCCTGTTGTGCTCATCACATGTACGCCTTCTTTAAATTTTGGGCATTTCAAGGGTTGGTGAGGACCTTTCCATCCATGTCTTTCAAAACGTAAGCTCCTTCACCAGGAATCTGAACCACACGAAATGGTCCTTCCCAGTTTGGTTTGAATTTAGTTTTTTTACTGGCTTGTACAACTTTCCTCCATACCAAATCATCAGGTTTGAAGGTCTTGGTCCGCACGCTGCGGTTGTATCCCTTGGCAACTTGTTGTTGGTATTTTGCAAGCTTCAGCCGGGCGTCATCATGTTTCTCTTCTGCCAGAATCAGCTCTCTTTCCACGGCTTCTTTGTTGGTTTTCGGATCGAAGTGTTCCGTTCGCAAGGTGGGGAATCTAGACTCCAAAGAGATCATGGCCTCCATGTCGAATGCCATGCAAAATGGTGTCTGTCTGGTGGAACGCCGAGGTGTGGAACGGTAAGCCTATAGGACTCTTGGCAGCTCCTCAGCCCACTTGTCTCTCTTTGAATTAAGTCGACGCTTTATCCCAGCACAGACAGTCTTATTTGTTGCCTCGGCTTGTCCATTTCCTTAGGGGTACGCTGGAGTAGAGTTGAAAAAGAGAATCCCAAATTCTTCACAGAGGCTGGAGAGGCCGTTCTAGACAAATTGGGTCTCGTTATCGGAGACTATGGCGTATGGGACGCCGAACCTTGTCACAATGTTCTGCCAGATGAATCTTCGAACATCAGCCTCAGTGATTGTAACAAGGGGCTGGGCTTCCACCCATTTAGAGAAATAATCCGTTGTTGTTATGAGATACTTGAATCCGCCTGGTGCTATCGGCAGCTTCCTAACAATGTCAAGCCCCCATTGGGCGAAAGGCCAAGGGCTGGTTATTGGAGAGAGATTTTGTGCAGGCTGCTTAGGAATGGGGGAGAACAATTGGCATGGTCAGCACTTTCAGACAACTTCTTCGCAGTCCTTCTTCATATTCTTCCAAAAATATCCCTAACTCATCGTGTGTTGGCAAAGGGAGTGGCCGCCTGAGTGGCAGCCGCAGCTGCCAGAGTGGAGCTCAGCTAAAACTTCTGGCACTTGCGTTGGGTGGACAACGAGGAGGTATGGCCCGGAGACGGACTTTCTGTAAAGTTGGCCCCTCCCAGATAGCCAGTAGTAAGCGGCCTTATGTAGACACCTCCCAAACGGGGTATCGCCATACAGATTGATCATGCTTGTTTGGTTCCACTTCATAAGCCAAGATCGTGGATATCCCCATGGCTAGGAACATCGCCACATGATAACGGTAATCATCAAAATAGAGTCACCACCTAGTTTATTAAAACTAGGAAAAATGGATAGAGATTCCGGGTACGGGAGCCAAGAGTACAATAAGGGGAAGGTGTTAGGCACCCCTCTTTGCCCAGTCGTGAGACTAGCCCATAATCGTTCGACATACAATGTATATTTGATTTATTTAATTCTAACACATAATCTGGTTTTTAGCCTTTAACAGTTGATAAAATGAGCCAGTACGATAAATGAAAGCATGCATCAGAATAAGCAGAAAACAAATGTCCCAACAAATAGATCCCTCAGTCGGTGAATTGATGTCACGGCCGAGGAATCCCACTGGATCGATGTATCGGCCGAAGGATTGATTCCCCAACCGATGTTCTTTCTCACACCAGAATACGAACATTTAATAGAAAGAACTAATTAAAAGCGAGAGACGGAAATTAAATCAAACCATAGGCCCCTGGGCCTCACCACCTTGATCCCTCAGAGATTGATTGCTTGGATTACGATTGATTGTAGATAATAGTGGTTGCTTGTGGTGGTCAACTTCACAAAACCCTAGAACAAAGTGAGTTCTTTGGGGGTTTTTACTCTCGGATGTGGCTACTCACGGGAGGTTAGGGCTTTTGTAGAGGATTGATAGGAGATGATTTCTGTAGAGTTTGGGGCGGATCATGGAGTGGAGAGATGTCTAATTCGGAGCTCTAGAGGACCCCTATTTATAGGGTTTTGAAGGACCGATCAAACGGACAAGATTAACCCAATTGATATGGAAGTTTAGGGCTTCAAGACCTTTATGGTAAGTGTATTCGTAGCCCCGAAGTAATGGTTCGTGGCTGCTAGGGTTTGGGCGAACGGATCAAAAAGTTGTTGAACATTCCATAATCTGGAAAACAATGATCTGCTGGCCGCCCAATGGATGTCTCGGCCGCTCAATGGATTTTCGCGGCTGTGAAAAGGATTCTTCAGCAAAAGGCCAAACTTTGCGGGTTCGCTCCGGACACTCCCAAACTCGGTTTTGCATGTTCTTTGGACCATTGGAAATCTTGTTAAGTCTACATTCTAACCCAAGTAGTTTGGATCAAATATATTTACTACATCAAAAGATATGACGATTTTACCCTTAGTGGGTCAGAAAATGGATTGTTTTGGTAAAATTCTCGTATCTCCCTCGTTTCAAATTGGTTTAAGGCTTATTATATATCAATAAAGAGGGTTTTGAAAGTACTACAAGACGGTGGAATCCAACCACAAAAATAAGGAAGTTTAGTTTATGAAAAATTGGCTGAAAGCAGACTTAATTGAAGATCGACGATGCTACCAAGGTTAAAACACGTGTTAACACATTTCTATCCACTCTAAGTGTCGCTTGGCACTCTTATCACCTATTCCAAAGTGTTCTTTAATCCCTTATGAGTTCCACAAAGTTCCTAAGGTTTTCATGAAGTCAACCACAACAACCACATATCCTATTCATCATCGGAATGGTCCCCAATGTGAGACTTGAAATAATCGTTAGGCCAAATATGGGTGTCTACAGATGCCCCTCTTTGACTGAACTTAGACGGATCGCGAGACATGTTTAAGTAAGAGTCAAAGCTGTAAAAGCAACTTAATTTGGTCGAACCACTTTTCCAAGGGTTTTTTTGAAATTTTTGTTATGGTCGGGCAGGGAGGCTGCCTGCGTATTCCACGAAGGAAATTCAGACCAATCGTAGTTCGGGGCAACCAAAAACAAAAGCGCAGAGCTTTAGAGGAGAAATTTGCCATCGGGCCATACCAAGCCTTCGAGAGATGTACCTGAGCTATGCCAGGATTTTGGCGGAGAGTAGTTGAAGGAGCGCCGAGCTGCCGGGGAAATTCTTGCGGAGAGCATCTTCAGTATTTTAGGGTAGATCAATACACAGCGGGTGAGTCATTTGTTTTTCATGATCATCCTTACTTTGACTGAAGGGAGCTCGGTAGAGTAGCCTATCCTTGCGAATGAGCTTGATGGAATAGATGTAATTGGGTGGAATCCAACTATCTTCTGGAGACAATCGGACGCCGGTTTTGAGATGGGGGGCACAAGGCAGTGACTAGAGCACGGAGCATTTGGATGGGAGAACCGAGGCACGGAACCGGTTGCATTCATGAGGCGAGAGCCTGAGGAGTCGGAGCTTGCAGCTTGACGTGATGGAACCAAGGCGTAGAGCCGGTATCAATCATAAGGCAAGGGCCTGAGGATTCAGAGCTTGGAGCTTGAAGTGATAGAACTGAGGCATAGAGCCGGTTGTAACCTGTTTCAAATGCAAACACATGGTATATTTGATAGCAAAATGCACTCAACTAGTGAATCCTATGAGTGTAGCACCACGTTTCATTCAAGGGAATGTTCAGGAAAAATAAGTCTAGTGACTCACAAACATCATCATAATGCATCAAGAGATACAACACCATGTGGCGTACAAGACGAGAGACGTAATTTTGACTTTTGTGCACTCTATTTGGAATTTAGAATGTAACACTTATTCTATTACACCTCATGCTTCAAATCGTTGGACATGTGATTAGCTTATGTCAAGTGACATGCAACAAAGACATCAACCATTGGAAGCTATATTATTCAAGACACAACGGTGTAAGAGGCATGTGCACATTATTTGGTTAATAGAATGCTTAGAGTAAAATAGTTCATGCCACATTAAAGGATGCCAAGGGGCAAAATATGTCAACAGACGTAGTATACCACAATACCACATCATTTAGGGGCCAAGAGGCGCAACATGTCGAGAGACATAACATATCAAGAGATGCAAGGCCATGAGGCATGTAGGTCAAGAGACTCAGGCGTCAAGGGACACAACACCGAGAGGTGTATAAGTCAAGAGACCTAATACATCGAGAGATGTAAAGCTAAGAGGAATAGTGGTCGAGAGACCTAATACATCGAGAGATGCAATGCCAAGAGGAATAGTGGTCGAGAGACCTAATACATCGAGAGATGCAATGCCAAGAGGCATAGTGGTCGAGAGACCCAATACATTGAGAGATGCAAATGCCAAGAGGCATAGTGATCGAGAGACCTAATACATCGAGAGATGCAATGCCAAGAGGCATAGTGGTCGAGAGACCCAATACATCGAGAGATGCAAATGCCAAGAGGCATAGTGATCAAGAAACCTAATGTATCAAGAGATAGCGCCTATTTTTTTCTTTTCAGAGCCAAGAGGCATCACATTAACAGATAATCAAACACATTCATAATGCAAGCAACATGTAGTAGTGAAGGCAAAAATCAAATATTAGATCAAGAGACCAATGCAAGACCAAATAACCACAACAACCACAAAGACATGAAAGTGAATCAAACGTGTGGGCCAAAGAGGCCCAGGGAAATGTCTAGATAAGACTAAACAGTGAGGTGCTCATGTAGACAAATCAACTGTGCGGGCCAAGAGGCCAATGCAACTGCCTAAACTACACATCAAGCAACCATGTGATTGTGGTGATATGCAAACAAGTGTTTTGGGACATCTCAACTTTCGCATACTCAAGCTAGTGCTTCTCCTACACCATAAGATGGCAACAAACTCTATACTAGCCAAATGGCTATGACAAAGAAGACGATGAGATCCAAGAGACTTGAAAGATTGCAACACTCTAGCAATGCTGCTAACACACTGTATGGCCCAGGGACTTTCTAGCTATACTCCTCATGAAAATGGGAAACCCATATTATCTCCGTGAAAATTTACAAATAAGTAATTGTGCTTGTATTGCTGTGTCAAAAATGCTTAGAATAAAATCAATTTTGAAAATTTCTCCTTGATGATTTCAAAACCACATCATTTTACCTACATGATTCACATTCAAAACCACTCAGTCGTCAAGAGACGCAAAACTGTTCCACGAACCCATGACCCTAACGAGTTTACTGCTTCAGGGTGAATTGACTACTTTGAGTTGGATTGATAAGTGACCACTGCACGCCTCATGGGAGATTGTGCGCTTCTAAAAGGGGGATGTAGTTGTGCCCCTTTGCTTCACACAACTTTTTCTTCCACATTGGTTATGCCCCTAGTATCTAGGACCTTGTTGCTAAGTTGCATTCTTCAATCCGAGAGGACTTTATTATGGACCATATTGTAGGTTAGGGTGTTGGCTTAAGAAAGGAAGGGATATAACAGCTCAAACCTACTTTCTACTCATGCTTGGGTTCCAAAAGCTAGCAGCCATCTAATCGCTCTATTTTGTATGAGAGGGAGATGTTTCTTCAAAATGCCCCCTATTTTTGGATTGGAAGGGATGATGTTTTTCTTCTTTCAAAACCCCTTTGTGTGATGGGATGCTTACTTTCCATTTTGTAGTCATCTCTCATTGCATTCTTATCTACCCCAGTATGGGGGATGGCTGTCTAGCAGACTTTATTTGAAAGAAACTATTCAGAGGCTCAATGTGGCTAGCAAGGGATAAGTGTTTGGATAGAGAAATGATGGCCTTTCTTCATTTTGAATCATGCGACAGAGCAACTAGAATCCTAACCAAGAGATTAAGAGGCTTTGATGTTTTATCAAGTGGTTCTTCAAAATTGAGGACAAGTCTTGAGACTCAAAGTGGGCGCATAGAGACATGGCTAAATTTTCATTTTATTTTTGTGCTCTAACTTTTGCCTAGTCCGCCCTTGAGGGTTTTCAATCAAGCGAGCTCATTTTTTTCCCTTTTATTTTCAACCACGTGTTTCTCCTATGAGCGGCTCGATGAGAGCACACAAATGTTTTCAACTCCCCCTCAACTCAACATGAATGACATGGGTCATAACTCAATCTTTGCATTTGACAACTTGAGTGATTTATGATGTGTTTTAAGCGATATCATGAGATTACTTTGAAACCCTTGAGGATTGTTTTCAACACTTAATGTTATCATGAGTATTCTTTGGCAGCAAATTAGCACAAGAGAAAACATTTTCAAAAATGTGTCCGACCCTAAGGTGCCTACGTATCTCTAAAGAGAATCAGGCCATTCGTAGTTCAGGTTTAAGGAGATTCATATTCCGGGGGAGATTCACATTTCATGTTGAGTGCAAAGAGTTGATCAAAACCATGATGAACAAAATGACTTTAATTTCAAGAGAAAATAAACTCAAGACTCAAATTCCTAAAGGAGAACAAACTCGAGACTCAAACCCTAAAAAGAAGCAAATAAGGGTCAAAAGAAAGACCCAAAGATTAGCTAATTGAGACTCATAAAAAAACTGACTCAAAACACATGACAGAATTTGGCCGCCGCTTCTCAATCATCCAGCTTGGTTGGATCAACTATCCCTTGATCGATGAGATCTTGGACTGCATTCTTGAGAGCCGCACATTGTTCAATGGAATGACCAGTCACTTGGTGATACTTGCAATACTCCCCATCCTTCTGTGCAAGATTGCTAGGAAATTTTGGTTGCAATGGTTTCAGATCGCCTGTTGCTTCTAAGATGTGGAATACATCTTCTAACTTCATTCCAAGAGGAACAAATTCCCTCTTACGCTTGTGATGAGATCTCACCATATTAATACCACTATCATTGTTAGTATTTGTGCTTGTCTTTACCTTGTGGCTGACTTCTCCATTGTCGAGTAATCCTTGATTAAGGTCGTCTTCAACTTGCAATCCAGTAGCATAGAGGCACTTAAAAGTAGAAATTGCTTGGGAATACATGTGCCTCAGGAACTGTGGCTGTAAATTTCTTACCACCATTCTGATTTGGTCTTCTTCTGAGGGAAGAGTTTTCATCTGTGCGGCTTTCTTTCTCCACCTAGTAAGAAAATTGGCAAAGCTCTCATTTGGCTTTTGTTTGAGCATCTCCAAATCTCGAGTGGTTACCTCAATCTTGGACATTGTAGGCATATTGATTGATGAAAGCATTGGCAATTTCTTGCCACCCCTTGTACTTAGTGAAGTCCAGAGTGAGAAACCAATCAAGAGCACTGCCTGCGAGAGTCCTTTGAAAAAGTTGGGCAATGAGTTCATCATTCATGCCCATGGGTTTCAGGGTGTTGATGATATGACAGACATGGCTGGTGGGATTGCCGGTGCCATTGAACTTCTCAATATCGGGCATCTTGAACTTCTCTGGCAGTTTGGCATTTGGGAAAAGGCAGAGTCCATCAAAATCAAGGATTTGATCTCCTTTTGAGCGAGCCAAGGCAGCTTTGATGTCCTTGACTTGTTGGGCAAGCTCATGGTTTTCCATTATGATCACGGCGCTGTCAACTTCTGGAGGAAAGGGCTTCTGAGAGATTGGCGGCCACAACTGTCATAGCTAAGTCCAAAAGCAAATCTAAAAAAAGCAAAAGCTCAATTACGTTTATGTTGAGACATCCCAAATCAAGTGATTGTGCAGTGCACCAACGCCTATTGCCCCCCTCCCCCCTCCCCCAGAATGCAAGCTGCCCCTAATATGATGACCCATTTACCATGCATGCAACCAAGTGGTTGAACAACGTACTAGTACTATGAAGTGATGTGATCAGGTAGTAATGCAATACAGCAAGCAATCATGCGACAATTATACAATCAAGTGATCATATATACAATGTACCATGCAAGATAAAAGATTGATGAAACCCCCACATTTTCCTTTTTCTTTTTAAGATCCTAGGAAAAAACAAAGAAAGAAATTTATGAAAACCTAAAGAATAAGGAAAGATTTTTTTTTCTTTTGAAAAGATCCTAGCAAAGATGGGAAGAGAAAGAAATAAAAAGAAAGATTCTTTTTTTTGTTGTTGAAAGAATCCTAGCAATATATAAATAAACAAAACCTAGAGAAAAAAGAAGACTTTTGTTTTTTTTTTCTTTTGTTTTTTTTCGAAACTCCTAACAGTATAAGACTATGACAACCTTTCACAAGTCAAAACTTATCTCAAAGAGAGATAGAGTTATGCAAGGACTATTCTTTATCTCAAGAGAGATAGACTTCATCACAAACTCTTGATAAAATGAGTATGAATTCATCTTCTACAGCAATTAAAACTCTAGAGAGTAATAATCATTGAATTAAACAAGAGTTTCGGATATAATGCAGCACATAGTCCTAACCTGCTTGGGATTTCCGGTCTTAGTATGGAAAGAGTTCTATGGCTTTCTACAATATGCAAGGTTTCGGGTAGTCTCAAAGGGTGCTCCGTTAGGAGTTTGCTGGAACCCCTAACATAGCCCGTGACATGCCGAGATATTAGGTGAACTCAACGTGGGTTGCCCGCTCTATGCACATGAAAAAGAATTAAATAAAGCAAATATTAATTCCATGTTGAACTTTCTGGTTATGGCTCTCAAATCCCCAGCAGAGTCGCCAAAAACTGTTGACACCTCCCAAACAGGGTATCGCCATACAAATTGATCATGCTTGTTTGGTTCCACTTCATAAGCCAAGATCGTGGATATCCCCATGGCTAGGAACATTGCCACACGATAACGGTTATCATCAAAACAGAGTCGCCACCTAGTTTATTAAAACTAGGAAAAATGGACAGAGATTCCGGGTACGGGAGCCAAGAGTACAATAAGGGGAAGGTGTTAGGCACCCCTCTTTGCCCAGTCGTGAGACTGGCCCATAATCGTTCGACATACAATGTATATTTGCTTTATTTAATTCTAACACATAATCTGGTTTTTAGCCTTTAACAGTTGAACAAATGAGCCAGTATGATAAAAGAAAGCATGCATCAGAATAAGCAGAAAACAAATATGTCCCAGCAAATAGATCCCTCGGCCGGTGAACTGATGTCACGGCCGAGGAATCCCACTGGATCGATGTATCGGCCGAAGGATTGATTCCCCAACCGATGTTTTTTCTCACACCAGAATACGAACAGTTAAAAGAAAGAACTAATTAGCGAGAGACAGAAATTAAATCAACCATAGGCCCTTGGGCCTTACCACCTTGATCCCTCAGAGATTGATTGCTTGGATTGCGATTGATTGTAGATAATAGTGGTTGATTGTGGTGGTCAACTTCATAAAACCCCAAAACAAAGTGAGTTCTTTGGGGGTTCTTACTCTCGGATGCGCCTACTCACGGGGGGTTAGGGCTTTTGTAGAGAATTGATAGGAGATGATTTTTGTAGAATTTGGGGGCGGATCATGGAGTGGAGAGATGTCTATTTTGGAGTTCTAGAGGACCCTTATTTATAGGGTTTCAAAGGACCGATCAAACGGATGAGATTAACCCAATTGATATGAAAGTTTAGGGCTTCAAGACCTCTATGGTAAGTGTATTTGTAGCCCCGAAGTAATGGTTCGTGGCTGCTAGGGTTTGGGCGCACAGATCGAAAAGCTGTTGAACATTCCAGAATCTGGAACACAATGATCTGCTGGCCGCCAAATGAATGTCTCAGCCACTCAATGGATTTCGCGGCCGTGAAAAGGATTCTTCAGCAAAAGGCCAAACTTTGCGGGCTCGCTCCGGACACTCCCAAACTCGGTTTTGCATGTTCTTTGGACCGTTGGAAAGCTTGTTAAGTCTACTTTCTAACTCAAGTGGTTTGGATCAAATATATTTAGTACATCAAAAGATATGACGATTTTACCCTTAGTGGGTCAGAAAATGGATTATTTTGGTAAAATTCTCTTATCTCCCTCGTTTTAAATTGGTTTAAGGCTTATTATATATCAATAAAGAGGGTTTTGAAAGTATTACAAGATGGTGGAATCCAACCACAAAAATAAGGAAGTTTAGTTTATGAAAAATGGGCTGAAAGTAGAATTAATTGAAGATCGATGATGCTACCAAGGCTAAAACACGTGTTAACACATTTCTATCCACTCTAAGTGTCGCTTGGCACTCCTATCACCTATTCCAAATTGTTCCTTAATCCCTTAAGAGTTCCACAAAGTTCCTAAGGCTTTCATGAAGTCAACCACAACAACCACATATCCTATTCATCATCGGGATGGTCCCCAAGGTGGGACTTGAAATAATCGTTAGGCCAAATTGGGGTGTCTACACCTTATTCCGAACGCAGTAGGCTTCCTTCTTGTCTGTCGATAGAGTGTCATCTATGAGAAATGCAACAATCTCGTCCATCCAGCTTGGATCGAGTTCCACGTTTAGTACTTCTTGTTCCGTTTTGAAAGTTAGTCTTTCAATGTTGTCGAAATTGATAGTCCGGTATTCAGATGCTTGACATGCCGAAGCGAGGTTGGCGAGTGCATCGGCGTGGGCATTGTGCTCGCGGCTGATCTGATCAATCTTGAAGTTCTTGATGAGTTCGGATGCCATCGCCTAATACCTCACCATTCTTGGGTCCCGAGCTTCGTAGTCCCCGAGAACCTGATTGACAATAAGTTGGGAATCGCAGAAGACGGCTAGATCCTCGACTTTCATCGCAATGGCGGAGTGTAGGCCCGCCAAAAGGGTTTCATATTCGGCTTCATTGTTTGTGGTGGGGAAGTCTATGGAAATAGCGCTTTTGTGGAGAGTTCCACAAGGGGAGACCAAGACAACCCCTGCCTCTGCTCCGTTGTTGTTGGAGGCACCATCGACATGGAGGCGGCATATGTCTCCTTGGAACAGATGCCAAGTTTTGTTGACTTCTTGTTGTTCAGCTGCAGGTTGGGACGGTGCTGGACTGTTAAGGTTGCTTGTATCTTCTAGAGTGAGTTCGGCTATGAAGTCGACGTGAATCTGTCCCTTGACTGCTGTCCTCGGTTCGAAATGGATGTCAAAATTGGTGAGCTCAACAGCCCATTTGGACACCCAATTTGAGAGGTCGGCTTTTTGAAAAAGGCTCTTAAGGGGATGCTCGGTTAGGACAATGATAGTATGGGACTAGAAGTACGACAGAAGTTTCTATGCAGCCGACATAAGTGCGAGCGCCAATTTCTTAAGTGGAAGGTTACGTGTCTGTGCTGGTAGGAGTGTCTTACTGGTGAAATAAATTGGTTTGCCGTCGGTGCCTTTGTGCCAAACCAATGCTGAACTTACGGCGTGAGGTGAGACAGCGAGGTACAAGTATAGATTTTCAAATTCTTTCGACTTGACAAGCAGTGGAGCCAAGCTGAGGTAACCTTTGAGTTCGGCTAGCGCCGTGTCACATTCTGCGGTCCACTCGAAACTGCGTCAGCTTTTACCCTTCAGGACAGAAGAATGCGTGGCATTTGTCCGACGACTTGCTGATAAATCGGTTTAAGGCGGCTGCCATGCATGTTAGCCTTTGGACTTCCCGGATTGTCCGTGGTGGTTGTAGGTTTGCAACGGTCGTGATCTGGTTAGGGTCGGCCTCGATTCCTTGCCTAGTGACCAAGTGTCCGAGAAACTTTCATGCACCCATGTTGAACGCGCATTTTTTCGCGTTCAAACGGAGCTTGTGCAACTTCAAAATTTCAAAGACCTCTGCTAACTCCCAAAGATGGTTGTATTCCTTCTGACTTTTAACGACAAGATCATCGATGTATGCTTCCATCGTATGGCCGATCTGGGCATGGAGCATCTTGAAAATGGCCCGAGTGAATGCAGCACCGGAGTTCTTGAGCCCAAAGGGCATGACTCGGTAACAATAGATGCCGTATGGGTTTATGAACGCAGTCTTCTCCATGTCGTTGGGGTCCATCGCGATTTGGTGATAGCCACGGTAGGTGTCAAGAAAGCTTAGTCGAGCATGGCCAGCTGTGGCATCCCCCAGTTGGTCAATCTTCGGCAGCGGGAACCAGTCTTTGGGACAGGCGTCGTTCAAATTGGTGTAGTCAACACAAACCCTCCATTTCCCGTTTTTCTTCTTTACAACGATAGTGTTTAACAACCATGTGGGATATACTGCACTTCCTAGATTGCGTTGGCTTCTAATAGGCGATTGACTTCTTCAATGACTACTTCGGCATGCTCAGGAGCCGAACGTCTAGCCTTTTGTATGACGGGCTTCCGATCTTTCTTGACATTGAGGCTATGGCTGATGAAGTTTGGATCGACCCCTGGCATTTCATAGGGTGTCCATGCAAATACTTCGATGTTGCTCTTGAGAAACTGAAACATCTCTTCTCGCTCGATGTCACTGAGGGAAGATCCGAGCAAAAAGAATTGAGATCCGTCCTCATTGAGTGGCATAGAGACGAGGTCTTCGATGGCCTTTTCTTCCACTGGTTCGCCAACGTCTTCAAGTACGATCAGGTCAGACACTTTTTGGATGCTACTTGATCGCCGCGTAAGTCTTCCTACCGTCCGTGAGTGCCGATGAAACGTATGACCTGTTGATAGGTAAAGGCAATGGCTTGTATACCGTGTAGCCAGGTTCGACCAAGAATGGTGTTGTATGGGCTCAAAATGTTTACGACGACGAATTCGACGCTTAACATTTTTGAACCGATAATGACTGGAAGGAATATATGGCCGAGGGGCCAAATGGGTGCTCCATTGAAGCCGATGAGGGGTACTTCCCTTGATTGCAAAGCTGACTCGAGGAGATCGAGTTTCTTGAATAGGTCATAGTAAATGACTTCTGCTGAACTTCCTTGATCGATGAGAACTCGCTTAACATTGTGCATACCAATCTGAACGTTAACCACCAGAGCGTCGGTGTGAGGGGTTTGTACCATTTCAAGGTCACACTCGGTGAAGGTGATTGTCCATTTTGGTACATCCTCCGTTCATGGTCGCTTTGTCCCGGGTTCCACCGAGAGTATTTGCTTAGAAGTGGAGGCTCAATCTAGATCGGCTCGAAGGTTGGTTTTAGACTCTTTTGTTACCGGGCCGTGGATGACGTGGATCACCATCCGTTACTCATTGGGGTTTGGGTTGGCAGCGGGCTGACGGGCGGGTGTTTTGGCTCAGTCGATGTATTGGTCCAGATGGCCTTGAGATGCAAAGCGCTCCAAGAGTGCTTTGTATGGCCGCAAGCCGTGGTATAGTGGCCGAGCTCATTGTGGTACGAACATTTCTTCCTTGGGTTCTAATCGAGCTGGCCTGTGTTTGTGCCGAGTTTTCTTGTCGGCCACTCAAACCAGGGTTGTCTCATAATCTCTTTAAGGGAAAGATGAGATGGGTTCTTTAAACACTGTTGTTTTCACCACGTATTCGTGCGCCTTTGGTGGGCGTTTCTTCCCTTCCTTGATGTTGTTCACGTGCTTCTTCAGCTGGGATTGCTGGGTGGGAATTGGTGCTGGCAGCTGAGGAGTAATCGTCGGTAGTGGAGCGGTTGGGTTGGGAATCCCTTGAGCGGCTCGATTTGTGTAGAGTTCTTCGAGGTCGCAGAATCTCTCCACAATTCTCATTAGTTCGCCCATGCTGTGTAGAGGACAGAATGCCAATTCGTCCAAAATTTTGCTGCCTGATAAGCACCCAATAATGCCATTATAGGTGCGTTAAGTCCTTAGTTTTATTGTATTTATGTTTATAAAGTTAATGTTTTCTTTGATATTGCACGTAAGGTATGTTTTTAGTGTTTTCAGGTAAATCATGTGAACAAGACATGTTTTTATGCCATGAATGCCCCGAGTACGTCCAAGTACCCGAGGAACCAAGGAAGACCCTGTCGACCCCTGAAAATCTGTCTAAGTATGGAAAAATGACTTTTTAAAAAAGTATCGATTTTCGAGATAAAAAATGGCAGTAATTAATCCTTGAATTTTTCTAACAGCTGTCGGACCGCTTTTCCACCATCTCTCCTAAAGCCAATTGGTGGTAGGAAGGGTTTCAATTAAGTATTTTATGGCATTCGACATCGCACCTGTAAGTCTGTTTTTAGAGCGGTCGCAGGGAGTGGCATTGTGTAACCAAATCCATGGGGGCACTTCGAGCCCAACAACAGCAACTTCAAATTTGCAAGGTCTTATTCTAAGAGCAAGGTTATGTTTTGAGCCATTTTCTCTATAGAAAGCATGTTCTTTTCTGTTTTACACTAAAAGCTGGGGGTCAACATTTTGATTGGATTGAAATCTCAAAATTCTGGTAATGCCATTGTTTCCAAATGGGGGGTCGTTCCTTATTTTCATTAAATAAATTAAAGTAAAGAAAAGTTAAAAGAAAGGTTTAAAATGTAATCTTTACTTAAGTATTTAAATTAAAGTAAAGAAAAGGTAAAAGAAAGATTTAAAATGTAATCTTTACTTAAGTTTAGAGAATGAAAATAAGATGCTGTGAAAGCTGTTGGGTGCTGTGGAAGCTACTGAGAGCTGTGGAGCTGCAGTTAAAGAGCTCGGTATCGGTACCACACTACACTTGGTATCAGTACCGAGTAGTGTTGCGATAGCCCTTGAACGGTTCGGTATCGGTACCTGTTTCTCCTTGATATCGGTACCGAGGACCTTAAGGAGCAGATTTTTGGAGCATCTTGGGAATATTCCGTGCGCAAATCTTGGAGACTATAAAAGGGCGTGAAGTCACAAGTAGAATAGCTTTTAGTATTGCGTTTTCTTAGATCTAGATCTAGATTTTGAATTGTTCTTAGTGTTCTTCATTTGTTCTTCATTTTTCCAACTTGAATCTTTCATTTTCTGTTTAAAGTAATTAGTTTTTGCTATTATCTCCTTTATTAAAGTTGTAGACAATCTCCCGATCTATCTTATTATCTAGTTTTCTTCAAGTGTTGTTATTTCAAATATGTTAGCTAGATTTTTGCTTGCTCTTATCTTTTTAGATATGTGTGAGTAGTTTTTCAAGGTTAGGTCATGGGGTGATTAGCACCTCATGGCTCGAGTAAAAATTGCATTTTTTCACCGTAAAGTTTGAATCTTTGCTTCGAAAATCGATGTGTAGTTTGGATTTGTTTATCAAATTGCTAAGGTGTTAATCTCTTTGATCATGTGTAGGTAAGAGCATCGCCTACTTACCACACATGATGCTTAGAGCTCTGTCGCTCGAGTTGTTTGCTAAATAAATTCTAGAGCTAGCTTGGTAATCGAACCATTTTATCTTCCAGGTTAAGAACCTTAATTGAGTATCTTAAACCATGTAATTGGGTGAAAAACGTAATTTTACTCGAGTCGTGGGTGTTAGTTATTCCTAGACCTAACCTGCTTTTTATCCTAGTTTATTCGCTTTGAATTTAGCCTTTTTATTTCCACCGCAAAGTAAAACAAAGTTGGCTGTCTAAAAGCCGAAAACCCGTGCTTACTTCTACAAATCCAATCAAGCCGTATTAATTATTCCCGTGGGTACGATCCCGGTCTTCCGGATTATTATGCTTCAACTGAACATTTTACCCTATGCTTGGGGTGATCTTATTTGATATATCGACGAACGAAGCACTGCCAGACTCTAAGCCATTTTTGAAAGAACGTGTGGCCCAATACTCGTCAATCCCAGGGATCTCGTTGAAAAGTTGCCAATAACGTTCGGAGTATTGCCTGAGCGTCTCGGTCGGGAGCTTCCTCATTTTGGGACAGAGACTCTGGCCCCTTAGTCATCTTGTTGCTAGTGATGAAGCGGGTATTGAATGCCCGTTCAAGGTCGGCCAGGTTCCGAATGGATCTAGTAGGCAATTTGTTGAACCACTAGAGTCCAAGGGAGCCGAGGCTGGCGGGGAATGCTTTGCATTTGACTTCGTCCTTTGTGGTACATAGTTTGATGGTTTGGCGAAAATGGATTATGTGTATGTAAGCAAGTGTTTGGATCGAATTTGGTGAACTTCGGCAAGTGGAAAGTGGATTCGACTGGCGTATTGATTATCTGAGGTGTGAAGGGCGAGACGCCGAGGTCTTTCAGTTGCCGTTCGAAGCCTGGGCACGGTGGTTTGTCATGCTTGTCAGTTTTTGATCTCTTGTGTTCTCTATCCTTGGAATCTCTGTCCGAGGGTTTGTCATGGTATTTGTGCCGAGGCTACTCCTTCATCTCGGTGTCTGCTTGGCGGGGTCCGTCAATAGACTTTTCTCTTTCAGGATGAACCTTTGGGTCATCGTTTGGTCCTTCGATGAGGACTCCCTTGCCGTCTCGCTGAACCTTCCTCCTTTCAGCTTCCAAGTTTTCAAGAGGAATTTCTCCGAACGCTCTCGGAAACATGCCGCCTCGTCTCCATCGAGGTTCGGCTATGATGGGAAGCCATGGTGCGGGAATACTCCACGCGACCAGTAGAATAAGTGCTTTGGAATGATCCGGCTGTGTCTCTAGATCTGCTCCGCTCCTGGTGGCTTCTTGAGCGATGTGTCGCAGAGGTAGTTGGTTGCCGGTAGAGGATCAGCTCCCTTGCGTCGCCTTTCTCGGGTGTGAAGCCAAGACGGTCCTTCACGAAACCGCGGTAGCTCGTCTCAAAGGGTTGATCCTACGGCGGTGGGGGAGGTGGTGGAGGAGGTGTTTGTTGTCGCTGCCTCCGATCACCAGCAGATCTGGATGTGGCTAGTGTAACTTTTTGCATGTGCTGCTTCATTTGGGCCATTTGTGCCCTTAAAGCCTCCAGTTCATTGTCCCTCTCATCATCCCGTTGTTGTAACAGGTGGATGTAAGTCGCTGTCACATCCTCCTGAGCCAAAGATAGCCCAGAGCTAGCGGGGATCTGTAGACACCCTATTTTGGACTATCCAGATTAGTTTACTTACGGTCTTTGATTCCCCAATGATGATTAAGGTCAAGAACTTCCCGAGTTTGTTAGTGTGTTTGAGCTTTGAGCGTTCTGAACATCATTCAAACCCTTTCAAACTATTTTTCAAATCCTTCAAGCCAGAACCAAATGGCCTCAGCAAAACCTTACTTGCATACGTCGGTATTGTGCTGGCGTGCGCTGGTGAACTGCCATGTGTCAGTCATCGACCGTTGACCCAGTTTCCACTAGCGCACGTAGGTAAACCACTGGCGTATGCCAGTCAAATCACCTTTATTAAACCATGAGCACGGGACTTTTGCGGCCACCCGGTACCATGAATAGTCTCCTGATGATTTCAAACGTGCAGGGGATGTTCCCCCCCTCTCTTACAACCCCTTTCATGCAAGTCCCATGCATTTAATGCATGGAGACTTCTCTCCTTAACTCAACCAGCCCCAACCAGCCAGCCTCCTTCAGTCATTCCCTTGCCCTATATATACCCCCCTTGCATTTATATGCAAGGGGGTTACACACATTAAGACTCCAAGTCTTCTTCTCTCTCTTTTCCTTAGTTCTTTAGCTTTCTTTTCTTTCATCGATTGAAAGAGTAAGCAAGGGACTTTCTCTCACTCTCATCCACGCACTTTTACTCACCACCCATCCCTCAACCTCAAGTTCAAAGCTCAAGCATCCATCAACCTCAATAGCAAAAGGTATACCACATTTTGTCATTTTCTGTTTTGACCCCTGAGGGGGGCTGGTAGGGTCAAGGCTGGTAATCAATACCAGTCATGGCCCTAATGCTGGCAAGATTTCAAAGCTTGTGTATAGTGATCAGTGGCGCGCGCCAGTAAGAGCAGGCCGTACGCCAGTCATGGCTGTACATGCAATACTGGCGTGGGGATCATTGATCAGTTTTTTTTTTCCTGCTTTTCTTTCTCTTTTATCACCTTATGGCATGATAAAACCAGTTTACAGTTTTCTGTATTTTAGAACTGTGTAGCTGTAGTGTACAATATTTAGTTATCTTTGCTTTGGAATGCCTCTGGGAGCCTTCTGGTCATGTTCCAGAGCCCAGAATATGCAAAGCCAAGCACTGAACAAAAAGGTATCACTGGTGTACGGCCCCACCGACTTGTGTATGGCAGTGATATCTAGTCCAGTGGCTGGCCCTTGCATGGCAACTAGGCCTTGGTCTCTGCTTATTTTCCCACACTATTTATGGGGTGTTCTATTTCTTTTATGGCTCTAAAGCCATTTCTATTGTCTGTAACTATATATTCTGCTCTATATAAACTGCGTGGGTTGTCCTGGGTGTGCGCTGGTCCTTTCCAGAGCCCAGAGGGTTGAGAATAAGAGCTGTGAGTTTAGGCTTACTGGTGTACGCCAATCATTGAGTGGCGTGCGCAAGTCAGGTCTGCATGCAGTGGTTCGACCAGTGCATGCAGGTTTCTTCCTACGCACGACACCCCTGACCAGTGTTCCCTAGTTTGTTTAAAATGCTCACATAAGTCTGTTTTCAATATATTTTATCTATTTCAATAAATCAAGCATGCCATATTATCATATCCTGCAACTTGTTACAGTTTAATCCCCCTTTAACTGTTTCCCCTCCCTAATTGGCTAAAAAATGATTAATGAGAGAAAAATGCAAATGTTTTACAAAATTCTCGAGTAAACCAATCTCTGGATTGGGCGAGAAGGGTGCCTTAAAACTCTTCCCCTCTTGTAACCTGGCTCCCGAACCTCAGATCTCGAAGGTGATGACGGTTCAGTCTACAAAGCCTTTTTCAATCAAAATGTAGCAAAACGTTTCAAGTTCGGTTCCTTGGGTGCACACCGCAAAACCCGAGTGACGACTCTGAATTGTAGTGTTTCACCGCGCTTTTCCAAAAAGGGCGCACCCGATTTTATACATAAAATAAAATTTTCAGGGGCGTGTGCCCACATTAGCAACTCTGCTAGGGACTCATTGTATTGATCAGTATTTGGAAATTAATACATAAATGAACAATCTTTCAAAAGTCTGTCAAAACAGTATGCTCCGCGCTGCTGAAGAACGGAATGGTAACGTAACAGGATCTCATGTCCGACCAATCCAAATTGGGACTTTTACTATTGTTCCCTTGTATAGTTTTCTCCAAGTATCGATTAATAAAAGTGAGCCAAACTTCAAAAGGCATTTTCAAAACATTGCGTTTCTCTTTCAAATCATTCTTCGGCACTTTCCATTTGCATTGATGTTGGTCAGCCCCGTTGAGTTGTTTTGGGTAACCGGCACAATTTATTGGAGCCCGAGGTCCTCAAATGCCCAACAACCTTGTACGATGATGAGTCGTACTACCGTTCGACCGTTGCTCTGCTACACGCGTTGCAGTGGGAGGTATATCATGGCTCTAGTCAGATGAGGAAACCCCTTAAACCAAAATCGGCCTCTACATGTGTACAAAGCACTAGAACCTTTCAATCTAGGATAGGAACCTACAGGGTAGGATTACTTGCATCTAACCCCCATAAACTGTCTACGTGTTACTGCTTTCCCTATTGCATGCCTGTACATACATTCATACCGTTTTTGCGTAGGAGCATGCTAGGGCGGCTTTTAGGTTGTCTCTCTTTCAAACCCGTCTTATATGCCTACTAAGACGCTGCATGGCCCGATGAAGAGTCGTGCATCTCGATGGTGCACGTTATTAATTTTCAAAAGCCTTGAGTCAACGAGATTTCGAGAAACCGGGGCTCTCTAAGTCCTTGTCTAAACCCAATCGAGGTTTCAAACAAGAAAATAGGAACAACGGAGAACATGTCATGATACTTACACCGCTCAGATTAAAAGTGCTAAACACTTACACCGCCCAGGCTCTGGCACAGTGCTGCTTACGCCATCTTGGTTCCGGTACCATGTCATCTATACCGAGTTGTTCCATTCCAAAAATTGAAACCTCGAGAAAGGAATAGTCAAAGGGTTAGGCTGTTTTGACATCTCTATGTATTAGTCGATTCAAACAAGGATACACTATCGAAAAGAAAATCCGAGGATCTTAGCAGCGTTCAAACATCATAAGATGGGCTTGTCTACTAGCTCTAGAGTCTAGGAGAACACCGACGATGTTGATGTGCGCATTTTCCATTCCTTCATTTCTTTCAAATAAATTGCTGCAGGTTGTCACTGAGCTCTTGTACTTTACTGTCTAGCCATTGCACCATCCAGGAAAGTTCTGAGATCAAGAGCCAAACATGCTTGGGCCCGACTCTCCCGATACTCTCGAAGATCCTACCTCTCTCATTGTGGAGGCGAAGGGTAGTATTAAAAATTGCATCTTCACTCCACGTCTAACATGCATTGACGATACATCTGAATCTGACACAGAGTCGGTCGAGTCTAGGTCTAGCTCAGAGTCGGAGTTTGTGTCTCTTGGCCCTCCACGTCGTAGCTTCTATTTTTAATTTGCATCTTCTGTTCTACTTGGCAACCTCGAGGGTTTTATGAAATGCATGACGCTGCTTCCGAGTACATTACTGACTTTCGAATACTTTGCTGGCTTTTATATAAACTGTGTCGACCCTGACGACGAAGGGATAGATTTCGATGGGAACATCCCCAAGGAAATGTGTTCCCTCGCCGAAAGGGAAGACGAAAGGCATGCTCAACCTCTAAAAGAATAAGTAATTTCTGTAAATTTGAAAGATGAGGTAGACGCCCCAGATGGTTCAAAATTGGTTCAACACTGTCCCCAAAGGAGCATTGCGCCTAGTCTCGAAGAAGTCATCGACGTTTTGGCATGGTCTCCCAACGACACGCCTGACGTTGATCATGAGATAACAAAGCATCAAATCTTCTGCTACCGGATGCCAAGCTAGAAAGTAGAAGCTCAGAAGGCTCCAGGCCTCGTACCATGTTCAAAACAGCAACAACGGCGTTCCATCAAGCGCACATTAGAAGGGTGCAAAAGTGGCCTGGAGCGAGGCATTCCCAACCGAAGCGGTCAGGACCCTGCGTTATCAAAGCCATTTTATTAGGGGTTGCAGCCAAAGCTCGTCGACCTCGACGGCAATGAATTCAATACCCTGGTCAACCTAGATCAACTCAAACGTTACTACCCCTGAGAGATGCTCGTTGGGCCGAAAACCACAAGGGTGGGCGGTGCCAAGCAAAAGTTAGAGCAGCCTGCTAGACCGAAAACCTAAGGAGGCGGTCTAGGAAAAAATAAATAGGCAAAAAGTCGAAAGCTCGCTAGGCTGAAAACCTGGAAAGGCGGCGCTAGGCAAAAGTTAGAGCGTAAAAGGAGAGGTAAAATACACAAGTCAACCTTGGCCTGAACTACGTTTTGACCTGATTCCTTGAAAAGGGATACGTAGGCAGTCTCTCCTTGAGACCCGGTCATATTCTATCAACTTGATCCATGGTTTGACGTTTTGGGTCCATATCAAAGGTCGAGAAGGGTCGAGAACAAGACAAAGCTTTATTGGAGAATCAGAAGGGGGAAACCCTTCCTCTTTCGGCTTTATTGCAAAATACTACTTGTAATACATAAGCTGAGCATAAAAGCCTTAAAATAGTTAAAGCATGAAAAATAGAACAAAATGCTTGAGAAGTCTAACGGCTCACAGCTTATTTTAAGTACAGCAAAGTGGTTCGGAGTTAGTCAATATTCTCTCTTGCGCTTACGTCTATTAGTAGCCACTGCCTGTAGCGATTCCTTAGCCTTGGATCGAAATCTGGCACTTCCGCCTGAATAACCCTAAGGCCTCAGTGCCTCTGATATCCGTTGAGTGTTTGAGCATTGAAGTTGGGAAGACGGAAGTTCCCAGTGCTGATGCGATTGCTCTCCTAGGGAATGCCGAGCTGGCGAAGAATGCGTCCGGGGATGTAGAAAGTGAAACTCGTCAACCCTGCAATCACCATCCTGTCGAAACCATCAGAGTGAGTGGCCATATCCGGAAGGTCCAACCAGGGGCATCTCCAGACGATCTCATCAGGCTGCACCTGCCACAGTAACTCGTACCAGCCTTCCAAATCCATTTTTGGGTACCTCATCTCCCTTTGGTGGATTCTCTTCGGAAAAAGGTTCCAGCCTGTTACCGGAGGATGTAGTAGCCCAAGCTTGTTCGACAGCCATAACTACACAAGCGAAAAGACAAGTAAGAAGCCAGATAAAACTTGAGCGAAAAAACAAGTAAGGAGCTAGGAAGTAGCCTGAGCCGAGTGTCTAGGTAAAATGAGAAAGTGTGAAAACCGAAAAAAGGTGAGCTAAGTGAGTTTACCTGAAGCAGAAGCGGACTTCCACTAAAAATGTTTGTTTGATTGGTGTAGATCAAATCCAAGCCCAGGAGCGTCTCCGCTAGAACCAGAGGGATCACGTTCCTTCGCGCCCCCATTTGATCAGCGACGCTCACAAGCAGAGGACTGACCCGCCCATCAGCAGGAATGAGCAGGTAAGCGGCGAGCAGACAGATTACCAGAGCAAATCGGCGTCGAGCCTGCACAGCTTCATCTTCTAAATCACCATCTGGACTGTACCTCTCGATTAGGCGTATGATATTGACTTGGCCACCTTCAAGTATGGTGTTGGCCAAACCCCGGGAGATGTTGAGTGAGGACTCCAGCAAGCCAGGCATGCTCACTTGATAGGGAGGAATGACGAGTGTTGGGGATGCAAAGGTCCGAAGATACGCTTGGAATTCTTCGACAGTTGGGCATATCTCCTCGTTGCCAAAGCGGAAAACGTGGACATCGGGATCCCAAAACCTGAGAGCAGCTCTTAGAAGTGCCGGACGGAGCGGCACATGTCGAAGGTATCGGAATGAAGCAGGGCCATGTGATTGGAAATTCAGCCAATCGACAGTAAAAAATTGCACTAGCCAAGGCCTGAGCAAGGTTGGGAGTGGGTTTTCCATGGCCATCAGGAATGACAAAGAATACTAAAATATGGGAAATGGGAGTGTTAGTTCAACAATGTGTGCATTTTTCATTTATAGGCCAAAGGGCACCTCGATTTCCGTATCGAATTCAAAGCTAAGCACTAGCATCCAAGTAACCCTTGTAAGTAAGGACTCTGCCTCCTGAAAACCCAGAAACCGTGTGCAAACCGTGTGGGGGTGAGGACAGGGAGCTCCCAGAAAAAGGACAGTTGGTCAGACAAGTAGATCTGCATCGCACTTCACCGGCGTGCACCAGTCATCTACTGGCGTGCACATGTTCTATTTCAACTGCCTTACTCCATCAAAATACTGGCGCACGCCAGTAAAGTCTGCACCAAAAAATAGATTGCAGCAGCTACTGCCATCGAGTGTCCAACTTCGATTCCGAGGCCCATTTTGCAAGTTTGATGATTCGCACAAGTCATGAATGGTATTTGGGGTTGTGTCGAAGCATTGGTTTCCAAATGTCGTGCGTAACAGAGATTTCGAACCTCCGATGGCTCGTTCCAAGAAGGTTAAAATCCGTTCCGGGGACTTTTGCCAAGTTTTGTCATGCCGTACACGTCATATGAACCTAATGTGACTGTGCGGGGGTGTTGGTTTCAGTCCGGGACTATATCGAGTCATCTTTTGCGTCTTATGTCCATTTTTGCGACATTTTCCTATGTTTTTCAGTCTATTTCTCGTATCAGGATGTTTTTCTCAGTTTCGCACAGGTCATTGTACATTTATATGGTCTTACAGAAGTGTCAGTTTCCCTTTTCTAAGAGAATTGCGAATTTTGGCTCATCAATGCCCAAAATTTCATTATTTTTTGTGTGTCTTAAGGATACGTGTCGTATCTTGGGACTTTTCCCCCTTTTCTTAGAGCTAGATCAGTTTTGTACATATCCTACTGTTTATTTGTCGATTCAGGTCATTCATCAATGCATGTTAAATATTAGTGGATGGTTTATTCATTTCCTTTGTCAACTTTCATCAAAAGGAGATTAATAAACGGAAAATGCAGCTTATATACTATCCAAAAGCAAATATCTATAAAGTCAAAAGATGGAAATGTATGTAACGGCACAACGACTCGAGCAAAACTATCATGTATGGGGCACATTCGCCCAAAAGAGTCAAGAGGGTGCGCAAGCCCCATCCCAAGGTCAAAATATCAAGTATCAAAGCAGGTATAAAGAAACAGTAAAGTATCTGAGGCTCAGTGATAGCCCTTAGTACTCAAAATCCTCAACCTCGTCGTCGTCATCCTCTCCACTCTCGTCTAACTCTCTCGGATCAATCCGGAACCTGGGATCGCTGGCAGAGTCAGAGCCGCTGCTGAAGGATGACTGCTCCTCTTCCTCTTCCTCCTTTTGCCTCCTCTTCTTCTGACTTGGCCCTTCGACTGGCCTCTTCTGCACTGGCCTCTTCCTCAGCTCCCTGCAGAACTGTGGCTCGTCGCTAGCTGAGATGATCTCTACTCCTCTGGCCGTTGGGCGTGTAGCGCTCGTTTGTCTCGGAGTCGCGGCAGGAGTGGTAGAGGTGCTTGTAGCCTTCTTCTTTTGAGAAATCGGCCGCATGCTCTTGCGCCTAGGAGCCGCCCTAGCTTGCCCCTGCATGTCAATTCATTCAATCATTTTAGTATCTATATTGTGCATATTGTGTATATATCAAATGCTGAAAACAGGTATCAAATGCAGATTTTATCAAGCATACATTGTATCAGAAGCAGGTTTATCTAAGTATCGAAAGCAGAATGGAACAAAGTTTTTCGTGGTTTATACCTGAGGCTACACAGAAGAAGCTGGAGCCGCCGGTGGGTAGTGCAGCTGCAGAGGGGTACCGCCCGCTATCTTGTGGAATTCCTTCTCCATTGCCAACATCAAGCGAATGGCCTTTCGCGCCCATTCGACTGGCACCCGTGTTCATTTTGGAAACAAAGTCAAAAGCAGTTCAGATGCAATTCAAATATGATACAAGGAAATGAACAAAGCTGGAAAGTATATCATACCGGTCCTGTGATCTGTGCCGGCTCCATCCTAGTTGGCTCAAATTGAACCATGGCAGCCTCTCCCTGTGCGTCTCGCACTGGTAGTGTCCACGAAAGCCGAGGAAGTCCGGTTGCTGCAGCGTAGCCACTCCGCTCCCTCGAGTAAGCTGTCTGGCCCCTCTGGCCCCACCAGCCTCCAGAGCCTCACTTTCCATAGCCAAGTGCTCCATCACCCCAAGTGGTCCTGCCAAGTATTGCCTCCGGTAGACGGCATAATTGCGCTCAGGCCTAAAAAAGGCAGCAAGGTCCTCCGGAATAGTGAAGCGCTGCAACTCAGCAAGTGTGTACCGGTCGGTGTGTGAAGCACGAGGCGGAAGTGGCCTAGGGACTACAAACTCAGACGAGCCAAGCGACTGTCGTGTCACTCGGTCGCCCAAGTACCACTGCCACCAAAAAGCCGACTCCAGCAGCACTCGGCTCGCCGTCACCACTCTACTCCTCGCCTGGTATTCAGGCACGGGCTCTGCATTGCTCCACGGGTTCCACTCCACCTGCAGCATATTCAAATAGCCAAACAAAGGTTGTCAGCGACAACATTAAAGCATGTCAAGGCATAATCTACCAATGGAACTGGTTCTCACCTGTGAGCCCGACAGCTCGTCGAGGTAAGCTCTGAAGGCCAGAAGGCTCCCCTTCAACTTCTTCTTACCTCTGTGCAGCGGCCCCCAGATCAAAGCACGAGGGAGAGTCCTCGGCCCGGGCATTTGCTTTCCGGAGGATACATCTTCAGCACCTCGTAAGCCCACAGCTGTAAGGTTGTCAATTAGTCTAAGCATCAGAATATAGCATATACAACTCAAAGGAAAAGTGCGAGTATGGAATGAAATCAAGCTAAAGGTTTTGCTTCTTACCTCCCACACTCTCCAGTAGCCAACGGTCGCCTTCTTCCCTCGTGAAAACTCTCCCATGAACCCATAGCACGCTCCCAAAGCTGCTCCTCCCCAGTTATACCGCGAGGCCGTGCATAAATCACGGAGGGCTGGCAAGTACGACAAGTGGACTGTGGACCGCTTGTTCACATACAGAGTAGCCCCGAACAAGTACAACAGGTAGGCCCTCGCCATATGTTCCTCCTCCTGCATTGTGGTCGGTACCCTCCCCTGCAGATACCTTTTGAACTGGTCATGATGGACCGTCTCCGCACCACCTACTGGCACCTGCCCCAAAAACCACTCCAACGCTGTTGTGTCCCTATGGATCCCTGAGTCGAACGGGATAGGCTCACCTCCTACCCTCAAGCCAGTGATAGCTGCAAAGTCCAAAGGGGTCACTGTCATCTCCCCGATCGGAAAATGGAAGGTATTGGACGTATCCCGCCACCTCTCAGCAAGTGCAGTCAGTAAGGCGTGGTCACTCTTCATTGCTGTCAGTGTGGGGATGAACAGGCCCAACCCCGCAGCATCTACCAAAGCCCTGACCCTCTCAGGCAAGGCCCTGTACAACTCAAGCGAGCTTGCTGGACCGCCGTGCCCCCGCGTGCTGGCTGCTCCTCTCTGCACACCACAACTGCCAAAACAAAAAGTGGTTTATCAATATATGCAATTCTAATCCAACAGGCAACCGAATCAAGAATTTCAAAGCAATCTTACTATCGAAACAGGCATTCTACAAGATGATCAAGCTTTAAGTTTTTGAGTTACAGTATCAGTCGATTATCATTTCAAGGCATGTTATCGGTCGAATCAAGTAATCATGGCATTCTACTAGTCGAGCTCAAGTTCTAAAGTGACATTATCAGTCGAGGAAGTCTACGATCGATTCAAGTTCACTATGGGTGATCTCTATTATCAGGCATTATCAGGCATTCTATCAGTCGAATCAAGTTATACCAGGCATTCTATCAGTCGAATCAAGTTCGACAGTCAGGTTTCAAGTTCAAGTCGCATGCATTGCAAGCTACACAGTCCAATATCAAAACGCATGTAGATACAACATTACAAAATGGAAACTGAAGCAAGTTAAAAAGTATACCTGTGCCCAAGTCACGGACAGGTGTCTCTTAGGGTCCCTCAGCACCAGCTCGGCGTCGTAGCTATCCCGTTGAGGCGCATAGCTATCAACTCCGGATGGTATGAACAAGTGCGGCTCCGGTGGGGTATATGTCTCTACCGCAAATGCAGGGCGAGGCTCCTTTGCCCTAGAGTCAGCCAGTGTCACCGCAGCCTCATGCACCCATGCCGCCTCCTCTTGGGCCCTCTCAACCGTCTCGGTCTCTCTCACGAACCCTTCGGCCTCCCACCGCAGCCTTTCCTCCTCATCGGCTAGGGCGGTCTGCTTTAACCGCTCTTCCCGGGCTACCAAAACCGCCTCGACCACCACAGGGTTCTCCCTCATGAGCCGAGCAAGTGCGGCCTCACCTACGAACTCCGCCAAGTCGCTACTCATAATGGGTTCACTGCTGGACGTCCATACGGGCAGTACAAACTCAACCCGCTCCATATGAGCCGCTCTCGGTATCTCCTCCTTAACTATCGGACCTTTACCACTTGTCCGATCCCTTGGCGGCATCTCCGATTGATCGTCACTGCTGCCACCACTACTGCCAGCACCGACCGAGCCCTCTTCAGTGACCACCAGGCCTTCCACTCCACTTTGGAAGTCCAATCGTCGAACCTGTACACCCCCTGTTCCAGAGCTTGCTGGCGTACGCCCCTCCTCCAACGGCGTACGCCGATTGCCCCTTTCATCAGTCCCCGCTGCATGGCCACTATGACCACCGCCGCTTCCTGCAATCCCTACACCAGTGCCTGTAGGAGCTTCGCCTGTGGGTTGATCGCCGATTTGAGACCTCTCCGCCCTGATTTCACCGGCCTTTGGCCGCTCACTGCCATTACCACTATCGCCGCCCTTACCGCCGCTGCTGCCACCGATTTCGGCATTGGATGGGTGTGGGCAAGTGGGTTTTGGGAGTAAGGTAGAAGTATAAGGGTGAGATTGAGGGATTTGTGGGAGTTTGGAAGTTTGAAACCCAAGCATGGCGGTCTCGTATGTCTCCAGGAGTTTATAAGACGTGGGAACACAACTGGGCCAGATCTGGGCCGGATCTGGGCTCGGGTCTGGCAGTGTTACCAGCGTACGGCGTAAAACTACTGGCGTACGCTGTTGGATTTTGGGCCTAAGGCCCAAATTGCATTCCGAGGTCCACGTTCTTTCGAAATCAAAGCCCGTGATCACCAATCCATGTTAGCACCCATGAATAGCTATTTCCCAAGCAGAGCCTATCAACGACGATTAGCCCGTCCAATTTCAAATCAACGACGGTCTGTCCGTCCAATCTCAAATCACGACGGTCTATCCGTCCAATCTCAAATCAACGACGGTCTGTCCGTCCAATCTCAAATCAACGACGGTCCGCCCCGTCCTTTCAAAATCAAGCAAGCAAGCAATGGTAATTTGCTCGCAACAGATTATTCCAGGAGAGTCCGCCTCCCAGCTTATTCTGTTCATCAATTCAATCAACGGCGATCTATCCGTCCATATTATCCCCAGCAGCGACAATCTATCCGATGATCCGCTCACTCGATTCAATCAATCAGGTTTTTTAAGTTTCATGTCTACTTTGACTCGTATGTTATGTTCTGGATAGCCTGTAAGGGTGTCTAGAAAACCTTTGTCATTACTTGTACCAAGACAATGGTGCTCCAAGTGCCGTCAAATGGGGACTACTGTAGACACCCTATTCTGGACTGTCCAGATTAGTTTACTTACGGTCTTTGACTCCCCAATGATGATTAAGGTCAAGAACATCCCGAGTTTGTTAGTGTGTTTGAGTTTTGAGCGTTCTGAACCTCATTCAAACCCTTTCAAACTCCTTTTCAAATCCTTCATGCCAGAACCAAATGGCCTCAGCAAAACCTTACTTGCATACGCTGGTACTGTGCTGGCGTGCGCTAGTGAACTGCCACGTGTCAGTCATCGACCGTTGAACCAGTTTCCACTGGCGCACGCAGGTAAACCACTGGCGTACGCTAGTCAAAGCCAGTCAAATCACCTTTATTCAACCACGTGCACGAGACTTTTGCAGCCACTCAGTACCGTGAATAGTCTCCTTGTGATTGCAAACATGTAGGGGATGTTCCCCTCCTCTCCTACAACCCCTTTCATGCAAGTCCCATGCATTTAATGCATGGAGACTTCTCTCCTTAACTCAACCAGCCCCAACCAGCCTGGTTACCAGCCTCCTTCAGTCATTCCCTTGCCCTATATATACCCCCCTTGCATTTATATGCAGGGGGTTACACACATTAAGACTCCAAGTCTTCTTCTCTCTCTTTTCCTTAGTTCTTTTGCTTTCTTTTCTTTCATCCATTGAAAGAGTGAGTAAGGGACTCTCTCTCACTCTCATCCACGCACTTTTACTCACCACCTATCCCTCAACCTCAAGTTCAAAGCTCAAGCATCCATCAACCTCAATAGCAAAAGGTATACCACCTTTTGTCATTTTCTGTTTTGACCCCTGAGGGGGGCTGGCAGGGTCAAGGCTGGTAATCAATACCAGTCCTGGCCCTAATGCTGGCAAGGTTTCAAAGCTTGTGTATAGTGATTAGTGGCACTGTAACAACTCCGATTTTCAGTAAATAAAAATCTCGTTGTTATTCGATAATCCTTTTATTCTTCTTTAGTGCCCATATAAATTCCTTTCGATTCCTCTTGAAAACCCTTGATCGTTCTTGATATCCGTCAGTATTAGATTCGACGTTTACAAATAGATCTCCGTCACCAAGTGACTCGGTCATTCTTTTAAGAGACGAGCATACTTATTAAACGTCTTATATTTCCATAATATTGTATTTAAGTATTGAAATTCTATTTACCTTTGACTAGAAATCCAACTAGACTAACTAGAATTTGTTTCCAACTAGTTAGTTAGCCTAACCTAAGTACCATTGACTTAGTTACCTTTCCCTAACCATCTAGAACCTTTGGTCAATAGGAGTAATCATGGCATGCCAAAAGTAGAACACATGGCCTAAGTAATCATCACCTTCTAAAGCAAGTTACTTTCTAGTAAAGTTACTTTTTACCTTTTTGCCTTTTCCTTGTTCTTTCTATATATAGACTTGTATATATATTTATAGACCTAACCAAGTAAGAGAGAGAGAGAGAGAGAGAGAGGGAGAGGCCGAGAGAGAGAGAAAGGGGAGAGAGTGAGTGTGTGCTTGTGTTGTCCACTCATGCAAACAAGATCTTGCTTTAGCCAACCAAAGTACAAACCTTTTGTGATCTCTTTTGATCTTTTGCAAGCCAACTCACCCTAGCCTTTCAAAAGCACAACCTAGCCTTGCCACTTGTCCCTCCTTTTGTGACTAACCTCTCATGATAACCTAGGACCTAACCTAAAATTGGAAGCCATGCTTGACATGCTTTAAGCATGATTTGACAAGTCAATGGGAGAGAGAGAAGGGAGATTTCGGCCAAGGAGAGGGGGAGAGAGAGAGAGTGAGCCGAGAGAGAGAGGGAGAGAGAGAGTGTGAGGTGTGTGCTTGTGTGTTGGGCACCTCACCAAGCTACAAGCTTAGCGTTAAGCCTAAAACTCCATGTGTCACCATTCTAGTCTTTCCAAATCCAATGATGAGATCCTATCCTTCAAGCCAACCAATCCTAGACAAGACAAGACCTTGCACACTCCATGATAACCTAGGATTTTAGCCCCAAGCCTAAAAGATTGGACATGACAAGTCTTGGCATGCTTGCCATGCTTGAAAGGCTTGATTTGACAAGACAATGAAACAAATCCATGGGAGAGATAGAGAGAGAGAGGGCCGGCCAAGAGAGGAGAGGGAGAGCCAAGGCTTTGCCTATAAATAGCACCCCATTCTCACCATTCAACTCACACCTTTCATTCCACAACTTCTCTCTCTAGAAAGCATAATGTTCTTGCTTGTTCTTTGTTGTTCTTGAAAGTTCGTCCTTGTTCTTGAAGAGCAACCACCAAACCACTACCAAAACCACCCTTAGATCTTTAAAGTAGTTTAGTCTAGTTCATAAAGTTGTTTCTAGGAAGAGAACATCCATCTCTCTTCCTTTCGAAGCAATCCGGAGCCGTTATGCCGCCGATCCATCAAAACCGACTACCAATCCCTTAGATCGACCTACCGCCAAGAAGAACGGTAGATTATCCTTACCTATACCCTAAGTATTGTAGATTCCATATCGAATTTTCCCAATTATATGTAATTATTTTGAAGTATGAACATGTTGATTAACGAACTTTATCCCCAATAAACATATGCTGTTTTGAACGTCCTTAAAAGCAAGAAGGAACGAGTTTTAAGAGATAGGAATTTATCGCTTGGTTTCAATTATAAGGATGGTGATGAGCTTGTTGTGTGATTGCTTGACTACTTGTTGTTGATAAAGCATAAGTGGTTACCACTCCAAAGGTGTCCGTCCATGTGGCACTATGCTTTAGTTTGTATGTTAAATGTTCGAATATGATTAGAAAGAGCATGCTAAGTAATATAGAGTTGAATGATCTTGTTAGTTTCAAGAAGTCAAAACATACTGCCACGGAGTCTATGCATGAATACGAGACACAAAAACGAGAAAATAGAAACATGACACCTAGGGTGTGTTAAACAAGGTGTGTTTTGAAACCGCAATGTGGCCGGACTTGCCCGTTGTGTGGTGTGCGTGCGTAAAATATTTTTGAAAGTACATAATGACCAATGTGGGAGTCATTATGTGTGTGTGTGTGTGCCAATGGGAACCCGGTGCGGCGGAACCATTGTGAGGATACTCGGGAACCCGGAACGGCGGAACCGAGGTTGGGTGTGTAGCTTGGTTATCCGTGGAGAGGAGCCAATGCAAAGTTTTGTGTGCCAATGGGAACCCGGTGCGGCGGAACCATTGTGAGGATACTCGGGAACCCGGAACGGCGGAACCGAGGTTGGGTGTGTTAAATGTGATTTTCGAAATGTTAATTGGTAAAGAAAAGTGAAACTGGTGACACGGTCTACGAAACGCTACGTAGGAGAAACTCTGATGACACAGACACTTACGATAACTAAAATGAATATGTTGTTATGACTTGTACTGTATTGATATCATTATCTGTATGACTGCATAAGTTCGTAAGTTAAGGGTTAGCGGGTATGGATTTCTCTATTGAGCGTTATAGCTCACGGTGTTACCTTTGGTGACCCTGACATATTATATTGGTGGCGACGCCGGTATAATGTGTCAGACCTCATAGACGAACAGGGGGAACTCTACACTCTGGAAGCCTTTGGAGCCGAGGAACTGGCAAGAATGGAGGAATAAGAAGAGTAGTTGATAGGAACCCTAGTACCCTGCCCTTATTGAATAAAAGTACTTTTGTAAGGTTTATGATGTAATAATGAGCTTGACTCTATTTACCTTTCAATAAAATTATCCCTTTAACGTACCCGAATTTGGGGGCGTTACAGGCACGCGCCAGAAAGAGTAGGCCGTACGCCAGTCATGGCTGTACGTGCAATACTGGCATGGGGATCATTGATCAGCTCTTTTTTTTTTCTGCTTTTCTTTCTCTTTTATCACCTTATGGCATGATAAAAATCAGTTTACAATTTTCTGTATTTTAGAACTGTGTAGCTATAGTGTACAATATTTAGTTATCTTTGCTTTGGAATGCCTCTGGGAGCATTCTGGTCATGTTCCAGAGCCCAGAAGATGCAAAGCCAAGCACTGAACAAAAAGGTATCACTGGCGTACGGCCCCCACCGACTTGCGTACGGCAGTGAGATCTAGTCCAATGGCTAGCCCTTGCATGACAACTAGGCCTTGGTCTCTTCTTATTTCCCCACACTATTTATGGGGAGTTTATTTCTTTTATGGCTCTAAAGCCATTTCTATTGTCTGTAACTATATATATTCTGCTCTATATAAACTGCGTGATTTGTCCTGGGTGTGTGCTGGTCCTTTCCAGAGCCCAGAAGGTTGAGAATAAGAGCTGTGAGTTTAGGCTTACTGGTGCACGCCAGTCATTGAGTGGCGTGCGCAAGTCAGGTCTGCATGCAGTGGTTCGGCCAGTGCATGCAGGTTTCTTCCTGTGCACGACACCCCTGACCAGTGTTCCCTAGTCTATTTAAAATGCTTACAGAAGTCTGTTTTCAATCTATTTTATCTATTTCAATAAAGCAAGCATGCCATATTATCACATCCTGCAACTTGTTACAGTTTAATCCCTCTTTAACTGTTCCCCCGCCCTAATTGGCTAAAAAATTATTAATGAGAGAAAAATGCAAATGTTTTACAAAATGCCCGAGTAAAAACCAATCTCCGGATTGGGCGAGAGGGGTGCCATAAAACCCTTCCCCTCTCCTAACCTGGCTTCCGAACCTCAGATATCGAAGGTGACGACGGTCCAGTCTACAAAGCCTTTTTAAATCAAAACGTAGCAAAACATTTCAAGTTCGGTTCCTTGGGTGCACATCGCAAAACCCGAGTGGCGACTTTGAATTGTAGCGTTTCGCCGTGCTTTTCCAAAAAGGGCTCCCCCGATTTTATACATAAAATAAAATTTTTAGGGGCGTGTGCCCACAGGATCGAAATGGACATGTTGTAGACACCCTATTCTGGACTGTCCATATTAGTTTACTTACGGTCTTTGATTTCCCGATGATGAATAAGATCAAGAACACCCTGAGAATGTTAGTGTGTTTGAGCTTTGAGTAGTGGATAAACCCTCTTTCAAACCCTTTAAACCAGAGCCAAAAAGCCACAGCAAAACCCTACCTGTGCACGCTGGTCCCACACCAGCGTGCGCTGGTCCAATGCCACGTGTCAGTCATCGGTCAGATTTGACCTTTGACCAGGCTTGGACTGGTGCACGGAGGTCCAGTACTGGCGTACACCGGTCAAAGCTAGTCCCATCACCTTTATTCAGCCACATTCACAAGACTTTTGGGCCACCCCAGTACACTGTATAGCCTTTAGGTGAGCAACCTCGGGGCAGAGGATGTTCCCACCTCTCTCACAAGCCACCCATCACCTTGTCAGATGCATTTAATGCATGGAGACTTACTCTCCAATCCAACCAGCCCCATTCAGCTGGTTATCCCCCCTCCCATCTCCTCTATAAATACCCCCATTGCATTTATGTGCAAGGGGTTCATAAGTTTACAAAAAGTTCAAAGGCTTTAGTTATTTCAACCTCTTAATCATCATTTCCTTGCCAAGAAAAGTGATAAACAGATTTCATACATGCATCCACTCATATACATCCTCCATCCATCCATCAAAACCACAAGTTCAAAGCTCAAACACTCCTACAAGCTCAAAACCAAAGGTATACCACCTTTGACAGTATTCTGTTCCAATCCCTGAGGGGGGCTGGCAGGGTCAAGGCTGGTAATCTATACCAGTTCTGGCCCTAAAGCTAGCAAGGTTTCAAAGTCGTGTGTGGTTAGAACTGGTGCACGCCAGTAGTAAGTACACGTACGCCAGTTATGGTGGTATGTGCAGTACTGGCGTGGGGATCAGTGTCTAACTATTTTATGTATTTCCTTCTATTTTCACCACCTTTGAGCATGATAAAACCAGTTTACTGTTTTCCATAGTTAGATATGCTAGTTTTATTGTTCAATATTCATTTCTGCTGCTTTGGAATGCCTCTGGGGTCCTTCTGGTCATGTTCCAGAACCCAGAAAATGCAAAGCCAAGCATTGAAAAAAGGGGTCATAACTGGCGTACGGTAGTCTTCTACATGCATGCGCTAGTTTATTCTAGTCCAGTGGCTGGCCCTTGCATGGCACCTAGGCCTTGGCCTCTGCATTTGTCTCCTCTCTATTTATGGGGTATTCTGTTTATTTTGTGGCTCTATAGCCCTTTAAAATTGTTCATAACTGCATAATATCTGCTATATCAACTGCTTGGATTGTCCTGGGTGTGCACTGGTCACTTCGAGAGCCAGAGGGTTGAAGATAAGAGCTGTGGGTTTAGACTTACTGGCGTACGCGAGCCTGATAGTGGCGTACGCAGGTAGGATCAGCATGCAGTGACTTGATCAGTGCATACTGGTTTCTTCCTGTGCACGCTACTCTGGAGCAATGTCTTCCAGTCTGTTTAAAACTCCCATAGGAGTCTGTTTTCATCCTATACTAACTGTTTCGATAAGCAAGCATGCCATCTATTTTTAATCCCCCTTGAACTGTTCCCCTGCCCTAAATAGCTAAAAAATGATTAATGAGAGAGAACCGCAAACGTTTTACAAACGCCCGAGTAGAGTCCGATCTCCGGATTGGGCGAGAGGGGTGCTTTAAAACCCTTCCCCTCTTGTAACCTAGCTCCTGAACCTCAGATATCAAAGGTGACGACGGACCAATCTACAAAACCTTTTCCAATCAAAACATAGAAAGCGTTTCAAGTTCGGTTCCTTGGGTGCATTCCACTAAAACCCGAGTGGCGACTCTGAATTGTAGCATTTCGCCGCACTTTCCAAAAAGGGCGCACCTGAATTTTTTTAGGGGTGTGTGCCCACACATGTGTCTCTCCGTTGGTTGAAGGATTGGATTTCCGCTGGGGTCTTTGGCCCCTGAGATGGTAATGTCCGTCAGTTTTCCGCCCATTGTGGTTGAGATTGTTGTTGTTCTTTGAGAAGAGGAAGGTGGTTTGAAGGAAGTTCGAGCCGCTTTGAATTAGAAGTGTTTCACGTCAGGTTCACCAATTGTGTGGCCCAGTGATCCTTGGTATGAGCTCATCTTCAATGGGTTCGTGAGTTGCCTAGCTTTCTTGTCTTAACCTGCATATAGGGCTATAAATGAACTGAGCCGTTCGCGAATTGTTCAAGGCTAGGCTCGGTAAGGGCTCATTCGAGTTTGATTTGTCTACTAAATGAACTGAATCCGAACCTCAATTTTAGGTTCGTTCCATAAATGAGCCAAACCTGAGCCTTATAGTATTCGGCCCAATTAGGCTCGCGAACTTGGGGTCAAAATGTAATTAATAATACTTGGGGGTCTAAGGAAAAATATTATATATTTTAGGGATATATGTATAATTTAGATATTACTTTTTCTACTTCGTAGTATATATTTTAGGCATATACTGTATAAGTGAATATGTTTTGGTTCAACAATTAGGGTTCATAAGAAAACATAACAGCCACACCAGTCATTCCCCTAAGTTTAGCACAACAGCCGCACCTCTCCCACTGGTTATCTCTCTCTCTCTCTCTCTTTCTCACACACACACACACACACATCATCATCTCCTCTTCAGAGAACAATTAGAGTCCAGCGGTTCAACTCGATGCCGGTGACTGCGGAGAAGGCGCTGTTGTCGATCATCTCGCGAGGATAAAATGAGATGAGAGACTCGGCCGACGCCGATCTACGATTGATGAAGAACCGGGCCACTAATCTCTCTCTATTGTCTTTCCAATTCCGATCTCTGACTACTTTGTGGGTTTCAATTTCAATTTGTTGACTGGATCTGATTTGTGGATTTGATTTTGAGGTTTTGTGAGGATTGATTTCGTATTTGAGGTTTTTGAATTTGTGTTTTGATTTCGGAGAGAGGAGAGGAGTGGGGAGAGAGAGAGGAGAGATGGTTTTTTTTTAGGTACAAATAACGTTTGGAATTGGGAAAAATTTCTCACGAGTCGAATTCGAGCCTGAATTTGGCTCAGATCGGCTCGTTTAAGTCTAATGAGCCCCAACGAGCCGAGCCCGAGCTTCGGAATTTTTTAATGAGCCGAACTCGAGCTCCATTGTCCAGGCTCGAATCGAACCCAAGCCGAACTCGAGCCTAACCTACACCTTAATGAACTGATCCCAAATATAACACGGTTCGGCTCGTTTCGGCTCGTTTACACCTCTACCTGCATAGTGAATGCACGACTAAGACCTGGCCGGGGTTTGCTCGGCAAGGCCCTCCGGCGAGAGGATGAGAATGCGCAGAGAGCAAAGCAAGAGACTAGAGTTTGAGTGTGAGGTTTCGTGTACCTTTTAAGGGCATCCATCAAGGGGTATTTATAGGGTCTTCCTTACTTGCTCTCCAAGTACGTCCATGTGTCTTGCATGCGTCAGTTGGCGTCACTAGGACGTCAGCAGCTAGGGTTTTGTAACTGTTTTTGTGGTGAGCTGTCACCCCCATGTGCGTCAATCATTATCTCTTGGCGTAACAACTTTCAGTGCATGGGGTGGAGCGTGTTATTGAGGTGGGCCAAGCCCCATCCTTAGCCGAGCTCACAGGTAGAAGGCTCGGAGAGACGGAGAAGTGATGGGGCCATCTGCACAAGCCTCGATCTTGGCCGAGCCGGATGGTTCCTCTTGTGGCCGAGGCATCAGGTCGGTGGGATGAGATCCTTCTCCAAGCTTGGACCACGGCCAAGCGTGTCCTTCGGCAACGCTGGATCTTAACGCTGTCTTGGGCTCAGACCGTGCCTGAGGAAGTACGATCCGAGCCGTTATGTTTGGCCTACTACATGGTTAAAAATAAATAAATCAAAGATGCCATATCCTACCTCTCTTAAAGAAGAGCAGGTTTGAGTGGATTTCGCTTGCCAACTTTTGTCCAATTTGGACAATTATACCCCTCTATTGTTAGGATGGTGTTCTTGTTTGGTTGGGCAGAATAGTCTTTTTGCCTCTTGTACATTGTGGGGCACGTGGCGTGGACTCCCACAGCCACACCCTCCCAGACAACCACGTAATACCTCATCTCTCTCTCTCTCTCTCTCTCTCTCTCCTGCGATTTTTCTTCAGGCTCCCATGGGCCATGGCTCTCTCTCTCTCTCTCTCATTTCAGGCTTGATCACACTCAACCCCAACAAAATGATTTCCTTCTCCCTTTCTCGCACATGCACATACGCAGAGGAAGAGAGAGATAATCCAAGAAGTTAAGTTTTAGAGAGAGAGAAAGAGGGAGAGGAAGACATGAGGGGACCTGCGGCAGATCCGACGGGGTATGGAACTGGGTTTCAGATTTTTGGCAATACCCTAACTGGGAATACGGTAAGTCGATTTGACTCCATCCGAACCCTCCCTTCCACCCAACTCTTTCTTCAACTAATCAGATCTCTGTCTCTCTATCTGTTCTCCGTTCTCTGTGTATCTCTGTCGCTGCTCTTATTAGTTTTTATTCTTTTTCTGATGGGGTTTCATAATTTTGGATTCCTCTTTGCAGATCTATTCATGTGTCTAGACGCAAGTTGTTTTCTCGGGGTTTGCCATTGGGAACATCGGTAAGAGTTCTCTCATTTCAATTGATGATTTTCTTCACCTCTGGTTATACTGATGAGTGGTTTTCTTTTACTAAAATCTATTGCATGTATCTAATTTAATGTCTTTTAGAGATTGAGATTCGATTTGTAAAATTGCACTTGTCTTTTCTTTATGATTTAATTACTGTCTTTCTTTTGCAGCTTGATTTCTCTTAATTCATCGATTCAAAATCCTCGTAGAGTTCGATGTAAAAAAAGAGTCAAATCGTTAATGGGACTCTTCTCAAAAACTGTTGGCATGCGAAAGATGTAACATTCGGTATTGTCTCTCTTCTCTCTACAGATTGTTAGTATACAATTGGAGCTTCAACTCTATAAGCATTGAAACCGTAGTTTTCTATGTTTGTTTTTTGTGTGCTGCTTAAATTGTAGTTGGTATTTACTTTGTGTAAATTTATTTCCTTAAATTTGTTTTAGACTCGTAGATTGGTTGAACTTATTTCACTGAATTTGTAAGTACTCCTTAGTCGGCTCTCTAATCATATCTACTTTGTGCTTCTCTTTTGTTTGCTTAAAGATATGCTTCTAATTAATCCATACGATTTTCGTAGCTTTTTTTTGTTCAATTCTCTAATGTATAACAAGCATATTTTTCCAAAACCCTAACTCCTCCAATGGATGGACTTTAAACTCCAATATGCAGTGATGTGTTTAGATTTGTTGGACTTATATTTACTCTAATATGTGGAATAGAGCTTAAATCTTGGATTGGTATTTTGACTAATAATTTGGTATTTTGTGATTGAAGAGTGAGTTGATAATCAAATTAGCACATATTATGCAGCTTGTTAACAAGATAATTTGTAGGATTGGAAAGTCTTGAATCTATGTAGTGAAGAAGCTTCTATATTTGATTAAAGCAAGCATGTTTTAAACTGAAATTTGCAAGTCTTAGTTGGTAAAAGAGGACATCATCTCATAGATATTAACAAAGCTACTTAGAATGCGACAGAGATACATTCGTAGGAATGGTTACCTTTCTTCAACTAATCCACTTTCATAATTTTCGATTCCTCTTTCCAGATCTTTCATCTCATAGATATACATTCGAAAATCTTGATTTGCTTCTCTTACCTGCCAGTTTTTGTAGTAGATTGTGTTCCAATTCTTCGTTTCAGTGGTTTGATTTTTTAGGATCTATAATTAAACCATCATAACTTGAGTTAAGATATTATGTAGTTAGATTTGGTGGAAATAGCTAGAACTTAACTTGAAAGTGCAGAAACTATGGGTTTTCGGTGGATTTCTCCGATTTATGTTCTTCGCTGTGGTTTGCATGTTGTTTGGTTTGGCTAATGTGGTTGCAATTTTTTATTTTTAGGGTTTGTTGGTTGTCGATCGGAGTTTCTGTGAACGCATATTCTAGGGTTAGGATTTTGGTTGAAAGAAAAAACAGGGAAGAAATGGGCCAATAGTTGCTCATCTACAACTTCGTGGCTCCAGATT
This sequence comes from Rhododendron griersonianum, assembly GCA_018127125.1. Lineage (NCBI taxonomy): Eukaryota > Viridiplantae > Streptophyta > Magnoliopsida > Ericales > Ericaceae > Rhododendron > Rhododendron griersonianum. The sequence continues at coordinate 23,720,111 of CM030796.1, read as the reverse complement.
GAGGGTTCAGATATTCTAAAGGTAATTTTCTAAATTCTTTTTACATGATTTAGGCTGGATTTGGGTAGTCATTTGGGTGGGTTGTATGTATTTTCGGATGGACAAGGTTTAATTTTTGGCCATGTGCATATATTGGTTGCTGATATTAGGCTATGGCACGTTACTGTAAGTTGTTACCCTCTACTTTCACAAAATCAACAAACAATACAGATACCTACAAAAAAAAATACAAAAAACAATACAAAAGACTTGGGTAACGACAAAACGCGTATAAGCAGTTTGAGTATGAAGTTGCCTTTGAGTCTTGGCTATATGTACCCCACTCTTTCAATTGAAGTCACATATCTGAGGGCAAAAGTTCTGTCTCCCTACCTGAGTGCAAACATATGGACCATATGGTTAGTGGATTACCTATACGTAGGAATGGTTACCTTAGCATGTGCTGTTTTGCTGCTATATTTTCGAATGTATTGTGCTGATGGAGTATATTCAATTAGATGTTCAGAATGCTCTAACACTAACAGTGTGTTTTGGGATGAGATTGCTTGCCTTCTTTTTCTTTTCTTCAAATTCTCTTAGCTAGCTTCTGGTCCTAGGTTTTTTTTTTTTTTCCAAAGATGAAGATCTATCTGTTATCTTGCATGTTGAATTTTTTTTTCCCCCTGGAGACATCCAGCTTGCTCCCTTGAGGAACTGGAAATCAATCATGAGCTCCTCGGCTGTTGCAATGACGATGATATGCAATGGGCTTCTGACAATGCACAGTTCACAGGAAATAATGCATCAGGTAGTTATCTAATCACTTTGCAGGATTTAAATGTATTACAATAGTTTCTCTTTCATTATTTGAAATACTAGAGAAGGCCTTTATTGGACAAATATGAAGAAAGACAGATATCTTTTAGTTGTAGGAGTTGGAATTTCAAGGTTTGCATTCCATGCTTCGAGTGTGAATCCAAAGACCTTTAAGTCTTTTCCATTTTATTAATTTCAGTGCTTTCTGAACTCAAGATGGTATCACGAATATTTGCAGGGTGATTATCTAGGCTCATTTAAAGTGGTGATTAACTTGGCTCATTTAAAGTTTTAAACGCTATCACTGCTTGGTTTACTTGTGTTTTCGAGGTGGTATCACGAATATTTGCAGGGTGATTATGTTGGCTCATTTAAATACTATCACTGCTTGGTTTACTTGTGTTTTTAGTTTCCTTATTAAGTTTTTATTCTGTTTGGATCCATATAAACAAACTATAGTGCTCCATGTTGGCATTTTTAGTGTTGTGTCATTCTCCTTTGCTTTCATTCCGTAATTGAAGGGTTCTCATTTTCATCCTCACTTAACTGAGTAGAAATTAATGATGCCATGCCACTGAAGCTGCCCTAATAAAGGACACAAAAACTGTAGATATCCCTACCATTGCTGTCCCAACTATCCCAGCGGATGAATTGAAGGGAATAACAGAAAACTTTGGTACAAAGGCTTTAATCAGTACTGCCATTAAAAGTTAGACTCCAGTAAGCCGCCAGACCAAGAATTTTTAGCACAAGTTGGGCTCATCACATTGCGTTAATTTCTATATGTTGTATAACAACCTAAGATCGATCAGTTGCTTCATGAATTAACAGGTTTCTGTGTTCCACCTTAATATATTTTTACTTTCTATGTCATAATAGTTGTTTAGATGTCAAAAATTATGTCTAGAAGACAAAAAAAAACATGCTCTACAGTTTTAGGGTGTCCTGATGATATATATTTTTTGCATTAGACATTAGACAGCAATAACATTTCAGTTTGATGATTGGCTTCATGAATTCTTGTAAAAATTTGTTACCTTTTCCGTTCAATATGTTAAGCAAAGGAATTGGACAACTTTCCGCATGATTTGAGTAACAAGTTCATAGGATTGTTTTTCTTGTATTCTAGCCATTGAAGGAACTTTGGACAGCCCCACACACTAACATTGATTTGCATATATACTTGCTTTTTATACATATTTGTATTTTGTAGATATTGAACTTGCAAGCAGAAGACTGTGTGGAAGTCGAAAAGCAGGTGACAAGGCAATAAAGGGAATTGCTCCAATTGAGACCTCCTGACCACCGAGAAGGAGCAGATTCAAGCCATCCCCAACTACTGCAACGATTTTAGAAATATTCAAAATTGCTCTCTTCAACGGGTATGACAGACGTGCCATGGAGGCTGTTGCAGCTGAGGCTTGGAAATATATGTGCTGTAAATGTAATTATCTGCGTTCTTTTTCTGCTCAACCCTATTTGGTTTTTGCCATTAATGACGTTATCTGTGTGTAAATGTTATCCTTTGGCTTACAATACGTGCTTTCCCAAATTGGTTTTTTCAACGGGCATGACGGACGTGCCTTGCACGTCGCGATGTACCTAGTGTCTGAAAAACATTACCGTTTGGAACGCTAAAATATTTAAACTGTAAAGTACATAATGTACCCATCTATAGTTGCAAGGTTTATTTTTTATTTTACGAAAAACATAATATAATTGGAAAAAGATCTTTTGGAAATTACCAAACTATTTATATCACATAGGAGTTCAACCAATTTTCAATTTAAGAAAGTAAAAATATAAAGCAACAGTAGGATCCTTAATTTCTAAAATGGTGGGGCTAGGGTTTAACGTTTTTTATTTTTACATTTGACTGGAATAGTTAGGCCATTATATTTGTTAACTGAGGGGAGATCGATCTTTTTGCATCACTCCACTTTAGATTGGATTACTAATACTATGTCCATGGGCCGAATTGCTAATCCCATCGAACTCCTAGTCCATACACATTTTGATTAGCAAACATGGTATTAGGGGTCCCTTGGGATTGGTAGTCCAATCCTAGGCCCCATTTGATAAAACTAGGAAAATGACGGTCAAGGACGTGTTTTGATAATTAATACCCGTCAAGGGCATACTGAGAACATTTGTTAATACTGAAAATGTTCTTGACGGGTAATAATTATCAAAACACGTTCTAGGCCATCATTTTCCCATAAAACTGTTAGCGCTTGGGATTGGATTAATAGTCTCAACTCCCAAGGGACTCTAAAGCAGCTGTTTGGTAACAAAAAAAAAAACTCCAGATTGTTAGTCCATGGGATGAATAAGCCGAACTATATAGGGGGTATTGCTAATACCCTTTGGAGATGGTATTGGTAATCCAATCCCCTCCTTAATAATTGATTCGTCCTATATATATATATATATATATATATATATGATCACCCCAAGCGTAGGGCTAATACGTCATTTGAAGCATAATAATCCAGAAGACCGGGTATCGTACCCAAGGGAATATTTGATACGGCTTGGATGTATTTGTAGATGTAAGCAAGGTTTTCGGCATTTAGGTGGCCAACTTTATTTTACTTTAAGCGGTGGAAAATAAACGGCTAATTTTAGATGATGATTTAACTAATATAAAAACGGAAGGCTAGGTCTAGGAGATCCTAACACCCATGACTCAAGTCAATCTACTTTTCTCATACTATTACTCGGTTTGAGATATGCAACTAAGGTTCTCAACCCGGAGAATTTTGCATTGAAAACAATTTTAGACTAGAAATGTGGTTCGGATACCGAGCAAGTTCTAGAATTCATTTGGCAAACGCCTCGAGTGACATAACTCCAAGCATCATGTGTGGCAAGTAGCACGCTCTTGCCTACACATGATCAAAGAGGTTAACACCTTAGCAATTTGACAAGCGAACCCGAACTAACTTGATTTCCAAACCAAAGATTGAAACTTTATGATGAGAAAAGCATGATTAACCCGAGCCATGTGGTGCTAATCACCCCATGAGCAAGTCTTATAAACTACTCACTCATATCTAGAGAGATAGAAGCAAGGCAAAAACTAGAAAACATATTTAACCACGAAAATTGAAATAAACTTGAGATTACTATAGATCGAGAGCGTAGCGACAACTTAAAAAAGACGGAAATAACAAACTAAGATTAACTAAGGTAGAAAATGCAGGATTAAGTTAGAAAAATGAAGACCAAGCAAGAACAAAATAGCAAGAGTAAGCAAATCCTATTCTTGATCTAAAAAGTTGTACTACTATCTCTAATCCTTGATATTTGTGACATAATGGGGTATTTATATCGCCCTCATTTACGCACAAAATATCTCACAAGAAAACCCTAAGATTAGGCTACGAAGGCCCTCAGTATCGATAACTCCATAACCTTGGTATCGGTATTGAGCTCACTAACTGTTGGCTGCAAGGCGTCTCGGTACCGATACCTCCACAACCTCGGTATCGGTACCGAAGCCTTTATCTTCAGCTTGCTCTTTGGTCCTCCTATTGGCCTTCTATGCCTTCGGGTCACCTTCGGGTCACCTCCGGGCCTTTCTTCTTTAGCTCTTGGGACTTGGCCACCCTCGGGGATTGTCCATGGCATCAAAAGCAGCTTTATTCGCACGATTTTCTTGAAACATCTTTCTTGAAACATCTTCAAAACAACCTTACGTGCAAAAGCAAACTGAACAACTAAATTAAAGACGTAATTAAGATAAAACTAAGGACTTAGGGCACCAATAATGGCATTATTGGGTGCTTTTCACACCCCGAACTTGAACTTTGCTTGTCCCTAGCAAACAAAATGCAGAAAACTTTAAGACATGGAAACTATACAATCCTTCCGCTATCACAACTCAACACATGCTCAAAGCTACCAACTAGCAAGGGTTCCACAATCTATTATTTATTTTCTTCCTACAACTCGCGACTTGAGAACTTGACCAAACAACTAGGTATAGAGCAAGTTAAAAAGATTTGTATCCGCGAACACAAGGAGGATACGGGATACACAAATGCACAGCCCAAACTAGCAACCATATCCCAAGAAGAAATGCTCGGAAATAGGCGAAAGTGAACAAGATATATCATGCCTTATAAATGGAGAGCACTTATTTATTCAAAATTAAAACTAACAACTGAAAACTCGAATACAAAAGCAAAGCATGCCATAAACTAATCGTGCAAATATCAAACATTGAATCATAAAGGAATCTAGGCGCACAAAAGATCAACTAAGGACTTTAAAGCTTATAATGACCTTGGTTACAATGGAGGGTTAGCAAAATGGGCGACGGTCATATGCTTGCTTGGATAACTACCCGATTGACCGCCGCCGGAAGAAAACTACCAAGTCAAAGGCCACTCCCTGGCCAAAACACAAACACATACTACGAACTATTAATTTAGAGAACTTAGAAAATAAAAACGGGGGTGGAATGTCAACCACCCTATACCCCAACCAAGTTTAGGGATTTTCTACTCGCCGACTACCACCTCTTCATCCTCAGCTTCTTCCTCTCCGAAGTCATCACTCACTTCAGCCTCAACTTCTGGCTCCGGCACATATTTCTCACCATGTTAACGCTCAAGGAGTGTTGTTTGCCATGCCACCTCTTTCTTGAGCCGAGCTTGCTCTCTCATAATTCCCCTCCTTTCCACTTTCTCCTTTCTCAAGCTCTTGATGATTGAGATATTCTAACAATAGAGCAACTTGGACCACGTTGGCGGCTTTGCTTTCTTAGGGGGCGAGGTAGTCAAATAGTTTTCGGTTCCCACAGGTTTAGCTTTGGCGGCATTGGTTTGCAAGACACCCATCTCATCAAAAGTATCAGTCATCGGCCCCGACTCAAGATCCTCTAGCTTGTTATAGGCTGTCCCCTTCACCCCTTTATCTTTACACAAAGCTGTGATCATGCATGGAAATGGCGTACGGGCCATGGATAGTGTATCATTCTTGAAATCTACCAACTGAGTAAAGACATACAAGGCCCAATCCGCCACAATTTCTTTGGATGCGAATGCAACAGTTCCCCACTTTTTCGCAGAGGTTTATGTTTTGTCCCTCTCGGATAAAGATTGTAGTGGAGCAATTTGTTCAAGAAACAGTAACTACCCCTGAATTTTCCCGGCACATGGGGGATTTCAGCCTCGGCCGAGTTCAAGTACAGCTCTTCATTAATGACCCCTTGGTCAATTTGCTAATCTTTGATTGGATAGTTAATTGATTCGGGAGGAGGGCGGGTGAGTTTCAAGTATTTGGCTATGTCATTTGGGGTTATCACAATGTCTATCCCAGCAACCCTATAAGTAATAGCAGCATTGGGAACATTCTCCCACTCACCCACAGGCACCTTCATTTTATTATAACTCCCTAATTCCTCAGTCCAGAAAGTCAAACCTTTTCTCATGACGATACGGAAGCCCCGGTGTTCCTTTCCCAATGTTGCTGCATCCACTTGCCGCTTGTTCTTGATTTTACTCGTGTCCATGCTCAATTCCCAGGTTTTTTGCTTATCCACCGCAATCTCTTGCGGAGTTCTCCTCCTCTTTCTTCCCCTAGAGGTCGAATCCTCCCTGAACGGAAGCTCTTCCTCTTCCTCAATCTCTGCCACAAAATCCTCATTTCCTTGGCGAGAGGTGGTAGCACAATTGGCAGTCTTCTTGATCCTTGTCATGGTGGTTTAAGAGGGTTTAGAGTTAGGTTTTGGGGAAAAAGGTGGGATTATTTTTCGGATTTTAGGGTTAGGGTTTTGGGGGTTTTTGCTTTTTTTGGATGAAATGGAGTGATGTAGGTAGTGAAATATGGTGGTTTGAGTGTAGATACAAACCAAACCAAACCAATCCGAGCCTTAAGTCCCAATCACTTGGGGTCGGCTACATGAATCCTTTTTCTCCATTAAGCTCTGTCGAGGGATTGAGTGTAGATACAAACCAAACCAAATATGGTGGTTTGAGTGTAGATATGTGGGGAATATGTAGGATTTCGGGATTATATGGGGGAAAAGAGAGGGAAATCGGATTTGAAGGGGGAGAGATGGGTTTACCTTGATTTTGCTTGAAACCCTTGAAATTTGTGGGAAATCTTGGAGTTTCTTGAAGGAGATGAAGGATTTGGGTGATTTAGGGGAGATTATGGAGGATTTGAGTGGGTTACTGAAGGTTAGGGTTTGAGTTTGGATGAAGAACAATGGAGGTTTAGAGAGAGAGAGAGAGTCGGATTTGGGGAGAGGAGAATGTGTTTGATCGTGCTTGATGTTGACTGAAATATGTCTGTAAGGGGCTCGGTACCGATACCGCCACTTCTTAGGTATTGTACCACAAGGCTGGACAGAAACGGAGTGATGAGGTACCGATACCGCCACTTCCTAGGTATCGGTACCGAGATGCTTATCTCAGAAAATTGATGTTTCTTCTTCTCAAGCCCCGGACTCACAAAAACTTCATTCAATGCCCCTCCAAAACACCTTTAAACTTTGAACCACTCTTCCCAATAACCCTCCAAACATCCGGTCGCCAAGGTTAAAGCAAAGACGGGACAAAGACTAGGATGCAAAATAGGACTAGGTGACACATATATGGTATGATCATGCAAGGAATGCCTTGTATCCTTTCCTAAATACGCCATTGATTCCAAAATGATTCAAAGTCGACATCACACACAATTCGACATCAACATGAGATTATTGACCTAAACTAGGAGCGTATTATTGAATGATAGGGATATGGACAAAACTTGCTCAAAACTATACTCAATACCTAGACCGTTCAATCTTAACCATGCATACGAGTTGAGAAGCACAAAACACTTACGATTATCCGACCTCGTGCCGATTAGAAACTATTGAGCATGCACCAAGTCATGAAAAGAGTTAAAAACCTATGACAAAAAGAAGGATTGCAAGTAAAAACTTTATTAATTTTTGAAAATTTTGAATTTTCTCTTCTTTTTTTTTGGTATTTCAATTTCCATTTTTTTTCAATTTTTCACAAAGAGAGAAAAAAATAGCACATAGCTAACCCCTCCCCCAACTTAAAGCGATGCTATGCCCTCATAGCATGAAGAACAAAAGTAAAGAGAGGAAGAAACTAGCCATTGTACCTCCAAGGGGAATGTCAACCCCTAAATAACTCGACCAAGTTGGAGGCTTTGATACCAATGTCTTGCTCTGGCCCGATTTGATGCTTCCAAGGCTCACTCCTTCGATTCTCGCATTTGGAACAATAGCTAGTCACACAGGGTCATGGCCAAGGCTTTGTCAGACTAACAACCGCGATACTTAGCCGCACCCATACTTAGGGCTCTTGAACACCTCACTCACCTCGGCTTTAGGCCCAAACTACCAAGGCTAGTGTGGTAGCATGTTAAGCATGCAGAAGCTTTAAGAAACAACGACCTTCCACAAGACAAATGACATTAGAACCACCGGCCCGTGTTATCTGGCTTTAAACCAAACGAAACATAAAAGACATAAAATAAAGAAAACATAACGACATGAAAAATATATAAAAGACACCACCTGATCATCACGTGATCAAAACGAGTCATACTTTTCCTCCCATTTCCTATCGGTGGGGTAAGAAATGGGTGGCTATACTAGACCGTCAAGGGTTGTTATATTAGCGCCCGTAGTAAAATCTATTGCTTGACTTCGCCAAACAATTAAGTCTAGCGTCCCCTACGATCAAAACAAAGCAAGACAAGATAAAGCCTAGTATGCAAGCATGGAAATATCATATCTCACCCAAAGACCTAAGTTGCCACCAATAGGGGCAAATTCGGAGAGTATGGATCATTAACGGCAAACTACTACCAAGAAGAACTAATTAAAGCCATTTTTTCACTAACACGTTGGTGAAATTTTTTAAACATGTGAATCATCTCCAAGACTTTATTGAAAACAAAACATAGCAAGACATGAAAGAAAGCAATATATACAAGATTTTGCCCTTACTAACCGGAGCTGGGCACACGATCCTTATTTTAATAGCGGTGTGCGAAGCTATATATACCGAAATCAATGGTGGGTACCCCCTACCTGGGGTCGGGTCCAACAAACAATTAAGTTCAGTGGTTACGGTTTCGCTCCCTGTGCAAATGTAAAGTTAACAAACTAAACTAAAGGATCGCTTGTGTAAACTGGATCGATCAACTCCTCATTCGGCTCTCCAACCTCGAAAGTACCAAGAAATGGTTTAAGCCTTTGACCATTAACTTTAAACGATTTACCATTAAGATGATTCAAAACATCAATAGCACCATGGGGATAAACATGCTCAACAACATAACGACCAGCCCAATGAGAACTCAATTTACCGGGAAATAAATGGAGCTTAGAGTTGTATAGGAGTACCTTTTGACCAACCTCAAAATCTTTCCGGTGAATTCGCTTGTCATGGAAGGCCTTGACCTTTGCTTTATAAATGGTAGTGTTGTGATAAACATCTCTTCAAATCTCCTCAAGCTCATTGAGTTGGAGATCTTGGTGTGCTTCGGCGGCGAGTAAACAATAATTCAATGCTTTAATTGATTGCTTTGAGTGTTGGGTAGGTCCAAAACAGCCCACGTTTGAACAGTTTGAATATCAGGGCGAGTAAGTTGGGTTTGGTGTCGACCGGAAGATGGCATGGTTTCCCAAAAACTAAATGATATGGCGAAGCTCCCAAAATGGTCTTGTATGCCGTGCGATATGCCCACAATGCGTCGTTCAAGCGGAGACTCCAATCTTTCCGGTTAGGGTTCACTGTTTTCTCCAAGATATGCTTGATCTCCCGATTTGCTAGCTCGGCTTGCCCATTTGTTTGTGGATGATAGGTGGTGGATACATTGTGAGTGATCCCATACTTCTTCATCAAGGCTTCAAACACGCGATTGCAAAAGTGAGTGCCTTGGTCGCTTATGATGGCTCTTGGCATCCCAATCGAGACAAGATGTTATCCTTGAGGAACTCCACCACTACCTTTGCATCATTGGTACGCATTGCGATTGCTTCTACCCATTTCGACACATAATCAACCGCCAACAAGATGTACAAGTTACTGAAAGAAAAGGGGAACGGTCCCATGAAGTCTATGCCCCAACAATCGAAGATCTCAACTACTAGAATGCTAATGAGTGACATTTCGTCCATCTGAGTCACACTTCCAAGCTTTTGACAACGTTTGCAAGTGGTACAAAAGTGGTAAGCATCTTTGTTCAAGGTTGGCCAATAGAAACCGCATTGAAGCACCTTGGCGGAAGTCTTTTTAGAAGAGTGGTGGCCTCCACAAGCCTCCGATTGGCAAAACTCGATAATTTTTCATTGGTTCAAATCCGAGACACACCAGCGCACTATTTGATCTTGGCAATACTTGAAAAGATAGGGGTCGTCATATGAGAACATCTTTACTTCATAAAGGAAATGACGACGTTCTTGAGGAGACCAATGTAGGGGTAGGCAACCCGTTGCCAAATAATTTACTATGTCAGCAAACCATGGGGTACTTGAAACGACAAGCAATTTTTCATCCGGAACATGTCCATGATAGGAAGACTCGGAGTAGGATCCTCAAATTGTAACCGCGAAAAGTGGTTGGCTACCACATTCTCAACACCCTTCGTATCCTTGATGGTTAAGTTGAACTCTTGGAGAAGGAGAATCCACCTTATCAAACGGGTTTTGGCATCTTGCTTGGTAAGTAAGTACTTGAGGGCGGAGTGATCCATATACACAACAATAGGGGTACCACCGATTGAGTAGGACCAAAATTTGTCAAGAGCAAACACCACCGCAAGTAACTTTTCCCTGTGGTAGTGTAATTCATTTAAGCGTCATTCAAGGTCTTGCTTGCATAGTGGATCACGTATGGATGCTTGTCCTTCCGTTGTCCCAACATAGCCCCGACAGCATAGTCGCTTGCATCGCACATAAGCTCAAATAGTAGATTCCAATCTAGTGGTTGCACAATCGGAGGAGTGGTAAGACTAGCCTTCAACTTGTTGAATGCTTGCTCACACGCGGAAGTCCTGTAGACACCCAAATTTGGCCTAACGATTATTTCAAGTCCCACCTTGGGACCATCCCGATGATGAAATGGATACAGTGATTGCTGATTGCTTCCTTGAGAACCTTAGGACTTTCGGTAAGAACTTTGAACCACTTAGAGACCCAATTCAAAGCCATACAGCCTTTCAGACAGAAATACAGAAGCCTAGGAGAATCCATCTGTCGGCCGTGACATCAATCCCACGGCCCTAACATCATTTCCTCACCCGAGCAACCTGTTGCTAGCAAAATCTCCCTGAGAGATCAATACCTCGGCCGCAAGATCTATCCTTCGGCCGAGACATCCATTCCTCGGCCGGGATATCCTTTACTCGGCCGCCAGATCGACCTTTTTCCAAACTCTGGAACGTGTTCTGTCAGACGTTTGATCCAATTACACTACCTTCCCGATGCGTTCGGGCTACGCTCAGAGATTACGACGTAGAGTTAGAGGTGCATTGCAATTGCAATTGCCATCTCGTGATTTGATTGGCCGGAGTGAGTCACCAATTGCCTATATAAAGGGCCTTTGGACTCCAAAAATATACACACGAAATTCATCAGAGTATACACTCTCTCAAGCCTCGAAACTCTGCCAAAATACTCTCTCAAACCCACTCTTCAAAAGCCCTAACCTCCCGAAGGCAGCCGTCAATCCGGCGATCAAACCCCGAAGTTCAAACACTAACCCTAGGGTTTTCAATCAAGCAATCAGTCAATCACACCCAATCCGAGGCAATCAAGCAACTGAGGGATCAAGGTGGTGAGGCCCCACGGCCTCTGGTTTGTTTTATTTATCATTCTTACATTTAATCACGGCTTTCTGATTATCTATTAATCTTTCTGTCTGGTGTGAGGAAGAACACCGACCGGGGCCTCGATCCCTCGGCCGGTATATAAAATCAGTGTGATTACTCGGCCGTAACATCCTTTTACCGGCCGAGTAATCGATTTCCTGGAACAGCTTTGTTCGCTTTTTCTGCTTTCTGAATGCATGCTTCGATTATCGCACTGGCTCACTTTACTTACTGTTTAAAGGAATAATTAAACAGACTATGTGTTGGAATTAAACAAAGCATCTATATGTCTTATGTTGAACGATTATGGGCCAGTCTCACGACTGGGCAAAGAGGGGTGCCTAACACCTTCCCCTCATTGTACTTTTGGCTCCCGTATCCAGAATCTCTATCTGTTTTCCCAGTTTTAATAAACTGGGTGGCGACTCTGTTTTGATGATAACCGCTATCATGTGGCGATGTTCCTAGCCATGGGAATGTCCATGATTTCGGTTTACGAAGCAAGCAAGCAAACGAGCAAACAAACGTGATCAATCTGTATGGCGATGCCCCGTTTGGGAGGTGTCTACAGTTTTTGGCGACTCTGCTGGGGAATTATGAGAGCCATAACCAAAAAGTTCAACATAAGACTAATACATGTATTGTCTAATTCATTTATCATATGCATCGAGCGGGCAACCCGTTGAGTTCACCTGATATCCCGGCATGACACGGGCTATGTTGGGGGTTCCAGCAAACTCCACAGTCACTCGTACCTAGTGGTATATCAAAAAGGGAATCACCCAATCACCGCCTATGATGGGCTGGTGAGAGGATTGGTGCCCTTTGACAACGGAGCACCCTGAGGCTACCAAAACATTGCATGTTCTAGAAAGCCATAGAACTTATCAAACTAAGACAGGAACCTATAGGCTAGGAACCTACTTGCATTTACTTGCAAAAGTTCTTCCTCACACCTTGTATCATTTGTTGTTGTAATTAACTCTTTCTGTGCAGAAGGGTTGGGATTTTCAACCCAAATCCTAACCCTACACAAACGAATACTGACTTCCAGGTATTCTACTTTTCAAGCAGGCACAATAGGTAAATCAAAGAAGCAACCACAGCCAGTTTTATACTCTTACAATACCCAAAGTCACGCCAAACAGAGGTCTTTACAGTCATCTCATCGGTCGCCTTCGTCTACCAAGACACTCTCACTGCAACAGTCCCAATCAGTTCCAAGGACTTCGCGGTCGTCTCCTCAACAAACCCGATTATCTACCCAATTCCAAGCTTCACCAAGCAATCCCTCTACCTACATCCCAAAAATGACAGACAATGATGCTACCATCGCCGAGCTCCGAGCCCAAATTGCCTATTTACAAGCCGAGAAAGCAGCAAGAGATGCTGAAGACAAGAAAAATGAGGAGGAAGCAGAAAATCCTAATGAAATTATAGAAAACCCTGAATTGGTCAAACAGGTCAAGGAGATCAAGCACGCTTTAGCTCGTTCGCAAGGAAGCCAAATTCTAGATTTCGAAGGAATCTGCCTCTTTCCAGAATCTCAACTGCCTGAACGGTTCAAAATGCCAAACATCGAGAAGTTCAATGGGACTGGTAACCCTACAGCCATGTTCGCCATGTCATCAACACTCTGAAGCCCATGGGTTTGACCGACGAGCTCATCGCTCAATTGTTTCAAAGAACTCTCACTGGAAACGCCCTTGATTGGTTTCTCACTTTGGAATTTGTGCACTATCAAACTTGGCCAAAAATTGCCAACGCTTTTGTCAAGCAGTAGGCGTACAATGTCCAAATTGAGCTAACTACCCGAGACTTGGAGATGACTAAACAAGGATCCAATGAGGACTTTACTACCTTTGTGGCAAGATGGAGAGAAAAGGCTGCCAAGATGAAAAGCCGCCCTTCCGAGGAAGATCAAGTGAGGATAGTTGTCAAGAACCTACAGCCCAAATACCTCACCCACATTTACACTCAAGCTATCACTGACTTCAAACTCCTACACGCCACTTGATTACAAATTGAAGATGGGATCAAGTTGGGCCTTATTGGGAAAGAAGAAACCCCTCTACCCAGAAAAACCTTTCCAACCCGTGCATCTCCTGCCTCCGTCAACACCCTTAACTCAGCCTTGCCACAAGACCCTTTTCAAGCTAGTCTTGCCACAAGACCCTTTTCAAGCCTCGCCGCAATTTCGACCCACTCTATATGACTCCATCCCAAGCCTTAGCCATCCTAAGCCGTCAAGGGCACCTTAGGCTCTTGAATAATCCACCTCCTCAGCCACCTTATGGTCCAAGCTATGACGCCAATAAACAATGTGCATACCATCAACACCCTGGACATGAGATAGACCGCTGCATGCGTCTTCGTCATGACATCTAGGATCTCATTGATAGTCAGGCTATAAAACCTCCTAAGCCTAATGTGCAAACCAATCCACTTCTCGCTCACAACAACGAACCACCGCCTCAAAATATCAATCTCATAAGCCTATCCAATAGCCCCACATATAATCCTACCCTACACATTATTCCAAATACCCAAGCCAAACCATCCCTAATCTTCTCTAAGAACGATGAATGCTTTGCAACATGAGGAGAACCCCACATCTATGCCATTGATGATGGGGATTGGTGGTTGGACATGCGTCAAGCCCTGCCAAGTGATTGGAAAGTAGGAAGAGTTGAGCCTGCTGATCCTTGGGGCACCCAAGAAGAAGAAGTGGGTCACCTCACCCGAAGCGGAAGGGTATATAAACCTCCTAAACTAAGTGGGGAAAGTTCAACCTCAACACGAGTAATGGAAGAAGAAGAAGAAGAAGAAGAAAGCCAAAGGACCGAACCTGAGGAAGACAGGGTGCTAAGACAACTAAAGAAAATCCAAGCTGACATCTCTATTTGGGGATTGCTTATGTCCTCCTACGAGCATCGTAACTCCTTCTTCAAAACCTTGGGGAAAGCCAAAGTTCCCATCGACATCACCCCCGAGGAACTGGTGGGTTTCATAATGGCGTCAAAGGCTTCAAAACCGACAATAGCTTTCACTGACAAAGATCTACCTCCTGAAGGGCCTACACACAACAAGCCTCTCTACATCTCACTAAAATGCCTCACTAAATGGATCCCACTGGTCTTGGTAGTTAATGGGTCTGCTTTGAACGTATGTCCTCAAAGGACCCTCGACAAGCTAGGGGTAAGCACCATCGACATATGCCCCTCGAGCCAGGGTGTAAGGGGCTATGATAATTCAAAAAGAAGAGTGGTTGGGTGTGTCACACTGCCAGTAGAAGTGGAGAAGATCAAAAGAGACGTGGAATTCCATGTGATGGATATACCAGCCACCTTCAATCTTTTATTAGGAAGGCCTTGGCTACATGACGCTTGGGCAGTACCTTCCACTTTGCATCAGAAGGTCAAATTCGCAGTAGATGGAAGGGTCATAACCATTTTGGGGGATTCATCGATCCGAGCTCATTCTGATACGCCTGTCTAAGATGTGGGAATCGAGGAAACCTTCCTTACTGGATTCAGCCTTGAGGAAGCAACTGTCGTGCAAGCTTTAATGGCCGAGAGAAACTTCTACGTAAGCACCCCCGCCATATGGATGATGAAGAAGCAAAACTACCTCCCTGGGTTGGGTTTAGGCAAACGATCACAAGGCATCCCACAAATGATTGATCCTCCGCATAATCAAGACGCCTTTGGTCTCGGCTATATCCCGACAGAAGCCGAGGTAGAAAAGAAGAGAAGCATGGAAAAGGCTAAGGCAAGAGGAAGCAGGATCAAAGAAAAGAAACTCGCGATCCCAAAAACACTCAATGGCTGGTTTGTAAGAGAAGGAGAAGACTTTCCATTCTGTGGCTTCGCAGAAACATGGGAAGACGAAATTACCAAGCAAAAGTACCCTGGAATGCAAATCTTCTTTGATCAAGAATGGACTGACAGTGACATGGAAGAAAAACCAACAAATTCATCTCTTACTCCCGAAGACTGGATTGAGGTGCTAGCTGAGTTTGACCTAAAGATTCTGTTTGACAAAGAGGGTGAAGAAGAGTATAAAACTGCAAAAGAAAAAGGAGCCACTCCCGAGATACTGCAGTAAATCGCATGACAAAAACATTGCTTTCATTTCCTAAAGACAAGTTAGGACATGTTTTAGGCCCCTGTTTGGGCATTATCTACAATTAAATAAATCCCCATTTTATCACTTCTATGCTTGACAAATGATTCCATCTTTAAAAATGTGATTGCTGTACACTACAATCTCTCTGCCAAAGATAAAAGGATTTTAAGAATCTAATTCTTTATGTTACTGACCAAAAGGAAAGAAGGGACGAACCCTGATTGCTTAGAACTAGGTTTTTATCAAAACTCAGGAAGAAGACGCTATCTCCGTGAGAACACTTAGGGTTAGCTTACCCATTGTGAAGGTACAAAATACAACAGGAGACTCATAAGAACGTCTCCGTCAAATTCCTCTCCAAAAAAACACCAAAAATCTCTTGAGAGAAAAATGCTCGTTGGGCAATCTATACACCCTAGCAAAAGTAAGAGCAGAGCCTGCTAGGACAAGAAAAAGCGAAAAACGCAGCCTAGGCAAAAGTTAAGGCATTTGAAGGAAAGCTCGCTAGGGACTCAACCTCTATTAGGTAACCTAGGCAAAACTTAGAGCATGAGAGAAAGAAAAACCAAGAGTGAAAACCCAGCCCCCAAAGGTGGTGATCTTGGAACTACGTAAGAGGCCTGATTCCCTGATTGGGATACATAGGCAATCTCACATCGAGATGCGGTCCAAACATTTGGAGGGAAGAAAGACAATATCAAAAGGTTTGTACTCAATGCTAGGCACAGCTAACCCTGCGTATTGAGCTCGCAAAAGATGAGTTAGTCATTTTCCAAGGAATTGGCAAAAACAAAGACATGTAAGAATCATCGTTCGTCCTCTCTGACTCAAAAGTCGTCAACATAAGGGACAAAGCATTCTAACGATCCCAAAACACGGCAAAGAGGTTGTAGGAACAGCAAAAGCAAATAAAGAGCCTGAATCAAATTCAAGTGTAAGAAGGGAAAAATGCCACTTGGCTAAAAGCAAAAATCCAACTTCTTTAGGAAATAGAAGTAGCGGCCGAAGAATGGAATCCTCGGCCGAGTGATCCATTCCTCGGCCCATGTTTAAATCCAAACATTCACAAAACTTTGAAAATATTGCATACAAGTCTGAAGTATCTTGAGACAAAATAGTTTCCAACACATGCTGAGGTTGCTTCATAAAAATACAAATATCAAACTATCTGTTTTGGAACTAACAAATACAGGTACAAGAAAGGAAAAGCTAGCTACTGCCCACGACCCCTCTTGGGCGTAGGACGAAAATGCTCAGGAATTGGAGCATTGATCCTCTGTCCCTCACCAGCCTCAGCATCTCCATCACCAGCTCCGGTACTCCCACCCTCGCTAACTCCGGCACTCTGAGTAACTGACACTGTCGGCACTCGCTCCGCTTCAAGCTGCAGAGACACAGAATATATGCATTCAGTTTCACATGAAACGTAGGATGGAAAAAGAAGAGATCAAAGGATGTATACCGCAGCTATTTGGCCACGCTGCCGTCGAGCCAAAGCCTCTGCACTCTGGAAAGCACGCAACCATTCCTGAACCACCTCAGCAGGCACCTACAGAGGAAGCAATTGCATATACAATCAAGTAAGCAAGGAATGCTGAAGGAAACCAAAGCAGAATCTACAATATTACATGCTGAATTCCGGCAGGAAGCACGTAGAACTGCGTAGCACACGGTGTCAGTGTCAAACGCTCCTCTTCTCCATTTGCATTATGGAAAGAAATGAAACTGGGGGCCAGTGGCCAAACAAGAGGAGCAGCAGCGGCAGTAGCAGTCGGTAGGGTCAACGAGGCCAAACGAAAGACTGAGTAATCTCCCGCCACGAGAAAACTCATGGCTGGCTGTCTCTCAAGAGCAAGTAGCAAACCCTCTCCGGTCAAAAGATGGGTCGATCTCATACCAACAGGAGGAGGGAGAGGAACAAGCTGCAACGCCTCGGAATGCGAAAAGTACTGGCTCGCTACCCTCTCTCCGAGATACCAGGCTCTCGAAAATGGCCCCTCCAAAAGGAAATGCTGGCTGTGCAACGCCCGAGCTGAGGTCAACTCCAGAGGAGCATCATCAAGTAGCACGCCCCATGGGTCAAAACGCACCTGTAACTAAGGAAATAGCATCAAAATGACAAAATGAGGAAATTGCACGAAAATCAGAGGATAGAAGATATCATACCTGATCCACCATTAGGCGGTCCAAAACTCGCCTCCAAGCTAGCAAGTCCATGGCAGGCGACCGTGACTTCCGAACTCCTTTCAACCAACGGGCTGCCCGTGGAACAAACCTAAGCTCTCTGTGCCTGGTCGGAGGAGGAAACTGCAACAAGTGCTCAAAAGCCCATAGCTACAAGCGAAGACGGAAAACATGAGTAACAAAGATAGAAGCAACAAGAGAATAACGCAGAAATCAAAATGTGTACCTCAAGAATACGGTGGTGTCCGCCGAGCGACAAACTAACCCCCCGGGAACAAGCACTGAGGTGTCCGTACAACGTGGCTAGGGCGGGAGTTCCCCAATCAAACTTTGCTATGGTCTCTAAGTGCACCAAGGCAGCCAAGAACTGGACATGCACCGAATTCTCCTTGTTGCAAAACAAAGTTTGTCCAAGGAGATAAAGCAGGAAAGCTCGTACCAGCCGAGAAAGGGGAATCTCTGTCAGGATATCAGCTTGATCAAACTCCTCCCGAAGCCAGGTGTAGGTGATGTGACCACTCTCCGACACACGAGGGATCTTCCCCAAAAGGTATTTAAGAGCACCCTCTCGCTCGTGGATCCGCGGGTCAATTGGAAGAGGATCGCCGCCGACCCTCAGACCTGTGAGTAGAGCAAAATCACCCGGAGTGATTGTTATCTCGCCAGCCTCTGGAAGATGAAAAGTGTTGGTGGTGTCCCACCATCGCTCCACCAATGCTGTGGTCAGTCCCAACTCCGCCTTCGGAAGGTGGAAATCGAGTATCAAAGGCTCAAAGTCAGCCAAAGCAACTGCGACCTTGGCCTCTTGAGGAAGCCTCTCGTACCATTCAAACACCTGGGGGCAACTTCCCCACACGCGCAACCTCTCGTTTGCCTACGAAGAAGAAAATCAATACAAAAACATCGCCTACACAGGGGGCAGCTTCTAAAAAAAAAACTCAAGCTTTCTATCAAATATAAATTACCATTTCATGAAATCTCATACAAAAACTATTTGACAGGACAAAATTTACCTTCCTATTGGTAAAGCCAAGGTGCTGCTCCAGCTCCCTGTGCAAGACCTCAGGTGGGACATCACTGAGGGGAGGACGGTATCGCAAGGAACCGCCACGCCCGACTATGTGAACCTTAGGGGCGTAAGTGGCAACGTCAAACGGCGAAAGAATATCACCTCCCGCATCAGTGGAAATCTCGGGCTCAGTTTCAGGAGGGATAGGTTGTGAGGAACTCCCCCCAACAGTGGCTCTGCGCCGACTTGAACGTAAGATGCGGGAACTCGAAACCCCGCCGAGAATCGCAGCCTCAATGGCCGGGGCTTTGCCTGTATCCCTAGGCGCGGTAGAAGCGCCAGAAGATGGAGGAGGGGGCGGAGATGATGCCATGGCAGGAGATGGCAATGGGAACCGTGGTGGTCGAAAAACCGACGGGTAGGAGGCGGCGGCGGCCGACGAGGAGAGAGAGGAGGAAGCGGCGGCGATCGCTCGAAAGGGAGAGAAAAATGAGGAATGGAGGAAGAAAGGGTAGGATGACCCGTGAGATTGATTAAGTTTAACTTAAATCGATTTTCTGACTTTTGGCTATCTCACGGCCGAGACATTGATTCCTCGGCCGAGACATCAATCCTTCGGCCGAGAGATCGATCTCCTGGCCTCCCAATCTATCTCCCTCAGCCATATCAGGTCTTGCTCTGTGCACTGACTCAAGCCACTACAGACTTCTAAGTCCTCAACCAACCAAGTAGCCTTGGGGGCATCCCCGAGCCAATACAATGTGATCAAAACCAGCCATGGGGGCATATCCAAGCATGAGGAAAATCTCTCTCCACAAACTGCTGGCCAAAACAAGTCAATTCACTCAGCGGCTCTATGCCTATACTCACTCAGTGGCTCGAGGCTCGTCACCATGTCTATCCACTCATCAAGCACCGTGACTCCAAGTCCATCTCCACAGGCTCAAAGCCATGCGGCTCTATGCCCGTTACCCCAATCTCAGTGGCTCGAAGCCCATTATCGACAGGCTCTACGCCTATATACACTCACTCAGTGGCTCTAAGCCCTCGATTCAGCAGCTCTACGCTCGCTATTACAACTCAGCGGCTCTAAACCCACTGTCTCAATAGGCTCGAAGCCTATATCTACCATTTCGGCATTCTATTATCAACAGGCTCTACGCCTGTACTCACTCACTCAGCGGCTCCAAGCCCACTGTCTCAACTGGCTCGAAGCCATAACAACCATCTTAGCGGCTCCAAGCCCATTATCGACAGGCTCTACGCCCGTTATCACAACTCAACGGGAGGAAGTTCTTGGGAAGGATTCAGAAATACAAGATGCGTCTCAACCCGCAGAAGTGCACGTTTGGAGTCACAGCCGGAAAGATGCTTGGATTCATGATCACAACCAGGGGGATTGAGGTGGATCCTTCTAAGATCAAAGCCATTCTTGAGATGGAGCCACCCCAATCCGAGAAAGAGGTCTGATGCTTCTTGGGGAAAATTCAGTTCATCAGTCGATTCATCGCCAAGTTGACCTTGACCTGTGAACCACTCTTTCGACTACTCAAGAAAGACGTGAAGTTCGAGTGGAATAACAAGTGTCAGAAAGCCTTTGAAGCAGTGCGGACTTATCTCCAGAATCCTCCAATCTTGATGCCGCCCATCCCAGGAAAACCTTTGATCCTATACTTGTCCGTCACGCCCTCGTCAATGGGGTGCATGTTGGCACAAGAAGGAGAAGATGGGGTTGAAAGGGCAATCTACTACTTGAGCAAGAAGATGGTAGGAAGCGAAGAACGGTACACTTCATTGGAAAAGACGTGCTGGGCACTGATATGGGCCATGAAGAAATTGAGACACTACATGCTGGCTTACTCGGTGATACTGATTTCTCGGATGGACCCTCTCAAATATCTATTCGAGAAGTCAGCACTTACCGGTAAGTTAGCACGTTGGTTGCTCTTATTGGTCGAGTTCGAAATCAAGTACGTCACTCGCAAGTCAGTGAAAGGAAGAGCGGTGGCAGAGTTCTTGGCGGATCGTCCGGTTGAGGGCCCAGAACACACTGAGTTTCAATTTCCCGACGAAGATGTAATGACATTAGTCGACAAAACATGGACATTGTACTTCGATGGAGCCGCTAATCAGAAGGGCTTTGGGATTGGCATACTGCTAGTCTCGCCTGAGGGGTCACACATTCCCCTCGCCTTCAAGCTAAACTTCGAAGTCACGAACAACGAGGCAGAGTACGAAGCCTGTATTGTGGGAATGGAAGCTGCATTGGAGATTGGAGTCAAGGAACTGGAAGTTGTTGGAGATTCCAACTTGGTCGTATCGCAAGCAAACGGAGAATGGAAAGTTAGGGATGAGAAGATGAAGCCGTATCATCAGCAGCTCGACGAGCTCAACCCCAACTTCAAAAGGTGACCTTCACGCATGTACCGAGGATGAAGAATCGCTTCGCGGACGCACTGGCTACTTTAGCATCCATGCTAGAACTTCCAATCGGGGTAAAGCTGAGACGTGTCATGATTGAGCAGAGGGGGAAGCACGTGTACGACTATGTCATGAACATCGACGAACCGGACGATGGCCTCCCTTGGTTCCATGATATTTGGAATCTCGTCGAGAAGGGGGAATTTCCTATGAATTCAACTAAGAAGGATCGGATCGCTTTACAGCGGCTCGCGTCTCAATACATCATCTGCGGTGGGAAACTATACCGGCGATCTCCGTGCGGAATTCACAAGTTGTGTGTTCACGATGACGAGTCAAGAGCAGTAATGGAAGAGGTTCACGAAGGCGTTTGTGGGCCCCACATGAACGGAATGATGCAAGCGAAGAAGGTTCTGAGGTTGGGATACTATTGGTCAACCATGGAAACAGATTGCATCGAGTATGTGCGCCGATGTCATAAGTGCCAGACTCATGCCAATCTAATCCACGTCCCACCCTCGGAGTTGCACTCAATGGCGACACCATGGCCATTCTCCGCCTGGGGCATCGATGTTATTGGAAAGATCACTCCCACGGCTTCCAATGGTCACAGGTCCATTCTGGTAGCAGTGGATTACTTCACTAAGTGGGTCGAGGCAGCTTCGTATAAGGCTTTGACGGCGGTTCAAGTGGCTCATTTTATCAGGCAAAACATCGTTTATCGGTATAGGGTCCCTCAAGCCTTCGTGTCTGATAATGGCATTCACTTCAAAGGAAAGGTTTTGGAACTCTTCGATGAGTTTAAGATTCAAGTGCATCATTCAACCACCTATCGGCCACAAACGAATGGGGCAGTTGAGGCGGCAAACAAGACAATCAAGACAATCCTCGAAAGGACTACTCAGTCAGCTAGGAATTGGCACGAACAATTACCACTAGCTTTGTGGGGATACCGGACGTCTATTCGTACACTGACGGGGGCAACACCCTATTCTTTGGTGTACGGTACGGAAGCCATTCTCCCTATCGAGCTAGAAGTTCCATCGCTGAGGGTCATGGCTGAGAGCGGAGTGGACGAGGCCGAATGGATCAGTGGGAGATTTGAAGAGCTCATGCTATTCGACGAAAGAAGGCTACGGGCGTTATACCACATTCAGGGTTACCAGCGAAGGATCACCCGGGCGTTCAACAAGAAAGTGAAGTCGAGGGACTTGCAAGAGGGGATATGGTAGTTAAGGAAATTCGAGCGCCGGTGTTCGATCTACGAGGAAAGTTCCGACCTAAATGGGCAGGGCCATACATCATCAAGATCATTCTCTCTGGAGGAGCGGCCTCAATCATCAACCTCGACGGCAACGAATTCTCAAATCTTGTCAATTTGGATCAGCTTAAACGGTATTACCCCTGAGAGAGCTCGCTGGGCCGAAAACCGCAAGGGCGGGCGGTCCCAGGCAAAAATTAGAGCAAGCCTGCTAGGTCGAAAACCCGAAAGGGTGGCTTAGGCAAAAGTTAAGGCAAAAGTCAAAAAAGAGCTCGCTAGGCCGAAAACTCGAAAGGGCGGTCCTAGGTAAAATTTAGAGCGCAAAAGGAGAGCGTTAATACCCGAGCGAACCCTAGCCCGAACTACGTATGGGCCTGATTCCCTTTTCGCGAGGGATACGTAGGCAATCGCACACTGAGGTTCGGTCCTAAGCATCTCAAAAATCAATATCCAAATTGACAAATCAAAGCGTTTTCTCAAAAGGCACGTGCGATTAGCAAACCAAAAGGGGGAAACCCTTAGTCAGTCAATTTTATTCAGATTATCTCTTTATTACAAGCTGAGCATGAAAATGAAAAGCACATATTTAAAACACTCTTTTTATTTCAAAAACGGCAAGGTAAGCGGTCAACCCATCCTTGCTTCCACATCTCTCCTTAGCCATTTGCGATACCTTCCGGTCGAAGCAATAGAGAAAAGTGGGTCACTTGGCTCAGTCCTGCGGGTCTCCCACGATCGAACATAACTCCGAAGGCCCGGAATGGTGAAGGGAGGGAGACGAAGCACTTCAGAGCCCGGCAGCGGCACTTCTTGGTTTAGTCCAAACTGACGGAGGATGCGGAAGGGTGGATAGAAGGAGAAGCCTGCCAAGCCAGCCACAAGCACATGCGTCGAACCCATATTACCAGCAGTCATGGCAGGGAGCCTCAGCCAATGGCACCGCCAAACGATGTCATCTTCCTCGGCAGAAGCGAAGAAGTCAGCCCAGTCATCCTCATTACTGTACGTCGCTAGAAAGGGACGGTTCCATCCA
Source organism: Rhododendron griersonianum (assembly GCA_018127125.1). Taxonomy (NCBI): domain Eukaryota; kingdom Viridiplantae; phylum Streptophyta; class Magnoliopsida; order Ericales; family Ericaceae; genus Rhododendron; species Rhododendron griersonianum. The sequence goes on along the minus strand of CM030796.1, from coordinate 23,696,429 downwards.
CTTTCACGATACCACCAATCATTGGCTGGAGGTGTCAGCAGGCTCAGCTTGTCACAAAGCCACATCTACCCAAAAAGAGAGAAAACAAGTAAGGAGTCAGATAAAAGCCTGAATCGAGCGTTGAGGTAAAATGAGTGAGAGAAATAGAAAAAGGAGAGCTGAGTGAGGTCCCTAACCTGCAGCAACAGCGGGCTACCACCAAAAACCCTTGTGCGACCAGCATGGACAGCGTCTAACCCCATCAAGGTCTCGGCAAGAACCAAGGGTGCGACATCCTTGCGAGCCTCGATCTGAGAAGCGACACCCACCAATAGAGAATTGGGCTGACCAACGGACGGAACCAACAGGAAGGCCGCCAGGAGACAGATGCAACAAGCCATCATTCGATGTCCTTGATTCTCAAAGTCTGTCAAGTCTCCAGGTGGGCTGAATCTCTCGTACAGCTGCACGATGTTGATGGCATTGCCCCGAGTGAGAAACTCAGCGGTGTTCCCGCTGATTCCCAGCTTGGCTTTCAGAATGTTCTTCATACTCTCCCTAAGCATTGGAACAATCGGCTCAGTGGAGTCATGACTTCCAAGGTAGGCATGGAACTCCTCGACGGTGGGGCACAGCTCTTGAGAACCAAAGCGAAAGACATGCACCTCGGAATCCCAAAAGCATGTCGCGGCATGCAGCAAGACAGGACGGATTGCGACCTCTTGGAGATGCCGTAGGGCGTAGAGTCGGTGTCCTCGGAAGTTCAGCCAGTCGATGCCTTCGAGACTGTCTAACCAAGGTCGAAGCAAGGCTTGGTTCAACAAGGCCATTAGTAGGATGGATTTTTGGAAGAAGAATGATGGAATGAGGAGTGAAGGACTTGCCAAAGCATGACTCTGTATTTATAAAGGTCTGTAGGATACAATGCCACTTCCCACCAGCCTTGGAACTCATCAAACTTAACATTTTCAAGAAAATTCAAACTTTGGAAATTCAAAAAGTGTTGGAAAAGGCTCAAGTCTTGCTTTGGGAGGCCAGTTCTCCTGGGAAACAGATTGTTCAAAGTCACAAGGCACCTCGGAAGTGTGCGTGCAGAAGAAAACGACATGGGAATAGCTAGTGAGTGGCATTGGGAAGCAACAACTGATCTGCTATGACAGTAGTCCCGAGCGCTCGGGAGTGAAGACCCAAGCGCTTGAGACCACTCTCGAGCGCTCGGGAGTTCTGCTATTTTCAGTAGGTTTTGGTTCTCAGCTGTTTAGCCTCGATTCGTCCCTGAAAATGCATGCAACTCAGATCAGAAGACCCTCAACTTATTCTCAGGGGATACAGCGATTTCCGTTATCTGTCTCCTTGTGTATTCATCCATTTCAAAAATACGAAAGTTTCCAAGGTTTTCGTTCTGTGAATATGTCAAATTCCACGTTAAGCGTATTTGATTGAGTCCAGCGATGCGTGTAAGTCACATTGTGCATTGGTGACCGTATGGCATGATCAAACGCGCGTTAACGCTTTTAGTTCAAGTTTTCGTCGTTCAAGCGTCCCAAAATCATCATTTGCAAGTGTATGTGAGGGTCGATCTTCGTGTCAAGGGCATTTTCGTAATTCTAGCGGTCCTCGCAAGTCACGACACTCATTGGCAACTGTACAGTGCACTCGATTACGATCAAAAGCCCTTAAAATCTAAGTTTCATGGTCGATTGCTCTAAAAATTTGCTGTTATGTGTCAATGTCGAGTTTTCGTTATTTCTTTGAGAGTATCGGTTGAAATTCGCGTGCTCTTTACTTTCTTTCTAGATAGACGAGCATATTTCATAAAATACAATTCTTAAAGGAAGTGCGAATGAATGCAAAAGAACGAAGTGCAAATTTTCATAAATAAATACGGTATTTACAATGAGTAAGGAAGGAAGTACAAAAGCTGGGGCAAACACACGCCCAATCCTGAATACCGAGGCACGCAGGCCCAAACAAAATCAAGGCACGCAGGCCTAGAAGCTACAACTACGCCGGCACGCAGGCCCATGTACAAGAAAGCTAGCAAAGCAAAACCTAAGGCTCAGACGCGACGAGTCCTCTTCTGCTGGTGGCCCTCGGGCTCTGTGCTCTCACTCTCGTCATTTATACCTGAGCAGGAAGCCGCATCGGCGGCTGCGGAAGGCGCGGAACATCTATCACCACCCGCGCCCCCGAAGAGTCTGTCACCCCTACTGTCCACTCCAGCGTGGGTAGCACCGTCGAGCCTGAGGCCTCTATCGTCTCCGGCACCCCCGTGTCACCCTCTCCTCTGCCAGACGGGCTGGCACCTCGACCGCCTGCAGGCTGCCTACCACTTCGACCTCTACCTAGTGCGGACCGGCCGCCACGGCCCCGCACTCTAGCACCAGGGCCTCGCCCTCCCTCAGCTACTCTCCACTCCAACTCTGCCTCCACCCCCAGGCTCGTGACCAGGTACTGGCCTACGTAAGCTGTGTAGTCCAGACTGCGCCGTAGGTGCCTCTCCAAGTCCGTATCCGGCACTGTGAACAGCTCCAGCTCCGCACGAGTGTACGTCTCAGTCCTCTGCACACGTGGAGGGAGCAGCCCAGGTACTACGAACACTGGAAGACCGAGTGACTGTCGAGTCACTCGATCTCCCAAGTACCACTGCAAACCCAGTGGGCACTCCAGCAGCACCCTGCTCCTCGTCACCTCACGACTCCTCGGAAGGAAGTCGGCCTCCACCCTCGACCAACGATCCCAGTGCACCTGCACGTCAATTTTTGGAACATCAATAAAAGCATACGTCGAATGCGGAAAAGAGAAATGGAATAGGAGCAGATCATACCGCGACTCCAGTCAAGCTGTCTAGCCAGCGTCGGAAGGTCATCACCTCCCCTCTCCTCTCCTTCGTCCTCCTATAAGCCTTGCTCCACGCGAGCCCGCGAGGAAGCAAACCAGGATCCCTGCAGGTGTTCTCAGGCGGGAACATCCCGAGAACCTCGTAAGCCCAGAGCTGCAAATGGTCAAGCTCAATTCAATTCAAGTTCAAGTATGCATTTCAAATCAACAAATAGTCGATAGTAGTATTAAAGCAGTAATTTAAACCATACCTCGACGATCCGCCAGTAGCCGCCGACTGTGTTGCCCACTCCGCGCGAGGCAGCCCCCAGACAACAGCAGAGGGTGCACAAGGCACCCCCTCCCCAGTCAAACCGTCCTGCGGTCCTCAGTTCAACCAGGCCCGCCAGGTAGCAGAGATGCACTCGCGACCGCCTAGTCGGGTACAGAGAAGCCCCAAAAAGGTAGAGCAGGTACGCCCGGGCCATCCTCGCCGCCTCCTCGTCGTCTGCAGGCTCATGGTCCCAGTACTCCACGAACTGCCCGTACGCCGCCATCCCTCCGCTGTGCCGTGGAACCCGCCCGAGGAACCACCGCAGAGCTGCGTCGTCTAGCACCAAGCTCGAGTCGTAGGGGATCGGCTCTCCTCCCACTCTCAGCCCCGTGATCGCTGCGAAGTCCAGCGGTGTCAGTGTCATCTCCCCGAACCGGAGGTGGAAGGTGTTGGTGGTATCCCACCACCTCTCGGTCAGCGCCGTAAGCACAGCGCGGTCCACCCTCACTGCCGTCATCAACTGGATGAACGGCCTAAAACCCGCCGCCACCACCAACTCTCGTACTCTCTCGGGCAGCCCCTTGAAGTACTTCAGCGAGCTAGCTGAGCCCCCGTGACTGTAAACGTCCGTCGTGCGCTGTTTCAACAGATTAAAGAAATAGCATCAACATCAGCAATCAATATGGCAATTCACGAAATAACTCAAGCGTCGAATTCAAAAGGTTCAAATTGTCGAAAGCTTACCGTAGTCCAACCCGTAGAGATGTGCGAGTTGCGGTCTCGGAGGAGCAAGTCCTCTGGGTAGTCAACTCGAGCGGGAGTGTAGCTATCTATCCCCACTGGCACGAAGAAGTGAACCAGCGGAGCGTAGGTCGCAATCGCGAACCCAGCACGCTCTCCTCCCAAATAGGCCTTCGCCTCGTCAACCGCGGTCACCCGCGCCTCAGCCGCCGGCTCCGGCTCCGGCCTCTCTACCTCCATCTCCTCTATCCCCTCCTCCTCGACCATGTATCCCCCCGTGTCCGACGCCCCCGCGCCACTCAGTAAAGCCCTCAACAAGAGCGCCGCAGCCCGATCCTCCGGAATCTCTGCACCTCTCAGCACGGCCGCGACCCCCGAGTCGAGGCCGAGCGCCTCTAGATTATCCCGCGGCTCCGCAGAGTCTAGGAAGTCGCCCTCCTCGAAAGGAACGGGCTGTGAGGCCTCGATCCTGCTATCCTCCCTCCTCGGTAGCGCCGCTGTCGACCTCAAGGCAGGAGTGACCGTGACGCGACCTCCCACCACCGTCTCCTCAACCCGTCCCTCGTCGCGGGCCTGGTCCGCGGCCGCGATTAACTCCTCCACAGTAGGAGTGGGAGGAGTGCCCGTGGCTCTACCTCCACTGCCCGTGGCACCACCCCGGCTGCCCGTAGCGTGTTCGCCATCGTCCGTCTGACCCCCACCAGCGTCGGGCTCAGCCCCGACCTCGCCGGCTTTCCCGATCACTGTAGAGCTTCTCCGGGCCTCCTCTGTCTCCGTAGGGTCATCTCCAACACCACCCACTGCCACTGTGCTCTCACCAGTAACCCCCTCGTCGCTGGGCACAACTACGCCGCCACCAGCTTCGCCCATCACCGCCGCACCAGTTGCAGCCGCCGCCACGCCGTCACCAGGCGTAGCAGCAGCCCCGCCAACCTCTACCACTGTCGCCCTCTCCTCGGTGCCAGCCATCGCCCTTACTTCCTCTTCCTGTAACTTCTTCTTCCTCCTGATTCGAACTTCCTGGCACACAATCGCCCACTGGAAGATCGAGGAGATCTCGAGGTTTCGATATCGGTCCGTGGTTTTTTTGGAGAAAAAAGGATAGTCGAGTGAGAGAGAAATGGTCGAGTGAGAGAGAGTAGTCGCCTTAGAAATCGAGAGCAAGAGGACAGCCGTACGTCGCCTGGTTCTCGAGCGCTCGAGTTTGGGGGTTTTGAACCCCAGACCTGAAAAAGGAAGACGAAGGAGTGGCGGGCCCCAGTCACGGTCCCGAGCGCTCGACACCACTCCCAAGCGCTCGGGAGTGGTCTCAAGCGCTCCGCTTTGTTTTAGGTCACTGCGCTGAAATCTTCGGTCCCCTGTTTATTTCACTTTCTGTCGATTATTGCAATGTCGAGGCTTTTTACAAAATCAATCTCAGTCCTAATTTTTGTACGTATCATACGGAGCAATTGATCACGAACTTCTTTCGGTAATCCAAAATTGGTTCACGCTTGAAAATTGATACTTTATGTCGAAATCGTCTAATCATTTCATTCGCAGAAGGTTTTAGCCGTGCGTTGTCCGCCGAACAGAGTAACAGGTAGATTTGTCACAGAAGCCTTGCGTTGTCCGCCAAACAGAGCAGCAGGTAGATTTGTCCCAGAAGCCGTGCGTTGTCTGCCAAACAGAGCAACGGTCAGATTTGTCCCAGAAACCGCGCGTCGTCCGCCAAACAGAGCGACAGGAGGATTCCCCATACGAGTATTTGCATTTACCTTGCTTGTCCGCCAAACAGAGTAACAGGTGGACTCTTCATGCATTTATCTTACCAATGTCTTATCGATGCTTTCTTTCTCGTGCATGCATTACACGTGTTTGCATTTGCCCCAAAGAACTACGCTGGTCTGATCCCTGCAGAAAAGGGTACGTAGGCAGTCTGAAAAGACGCGACCTCATGCATCAAATGTTGGTATGTTCTTTACTTGCATTTGATTTTGAATTAAGGATTTGATTTGGCTCGAATTGGGCTGTCTCAATCTTTAGATGGCACTCGTATCCAAACATGATGCTGAGCGATGCCCAAAGAGGGGCAACTGTAGACACCCCAATTTGGACTTGTAAAAATTCCTTGATTTGTGGCCCGGAGGCTCCCCAATGATGAATTTGGATCAAAACAAGCCTTGTACTGATCGAGACTTTGCTCCTTGAAGGATTTGAAAAGGAAAGAAAATGGTCAAAATCATTCCCAAGCGCTTGGGAGCAGTCCCGAGCGCTCAAAACCGTTTTCCAAAACCTCTGGTCTAGCTCACTCTCGAGCGCTCGAGAGTGAAGACCCAAGCGCTCGAGACCACTCCCGAGCGCTCGAGTCTTCTGTGCTGCCCAATGGATGGCAGGGCTCCCCACTATCCATGCAATCCATCATTGCAGCCACCTTGAGCCGGCTGAGGTTTGAGTCTACACTTAACCTCAGTCAGAGAACACTAGGTCAGCAGATTTTCCCCATTTTAAAATGTTTTATTCAAAAATCATTTGATTTCAAAACTATAGGTTATTTTGCCTATAAGTAGGAGGGCCTGGTTTCAGGGCAAGGGGGCTGCGAAATTTCCTCTCTCTAGGAACCCCCCCCCCCTTTCTCTGCTCTCTTTCTCTCTTGTTCAAAGCAAGAACTTCCCAAACTCAAACTCCAACTTTAAAACCTCAAAAGCTTTCAAAAGATCATCAAGGAAAATGCAGGAAATCCAGAACACTCCCAGCTTCTGATTTCTTGTATTCTCCTTTTTCCATCCACTTTTCAAAAGCCAGTCAAGGAGCAAAGTGTCAAGCAAAAGGTAGAAAACCTTTCTACTTTGATATCAAAGCAAAGAGGCTGTTCTTCCCTTCTGAGGGGGGTCTCTCAGCCTGACCCAGTCTTCAATACTGGGTGCATGGTTGGGAGACCTTGGTGTAAAAGCAAGAGCAAAGGGTGCACAAAAAAATGTTTTCTTAAAACCCTTACTGGAAACACTCTCGAGCGCTCGGGACTGTTTCCAGTCCCATGCATGTCATTTTGGTAAGCAGTAGGCTGGGGTTGAGGTGCACTCTCAAATAAAATGGTGTTACTCTAGCATGCATGCACAGAAAATCAGTTATCCTGAGACAGAAACACCTCTTATAAGTTTTTCGTATAAAAGCAAAGATTTCCAAGCTTGAAAGACTATTTTCTCTTCTGAAAGATCAAAGTAGGGGTTTTTGCATGCTAAGACAGTACCATTTTCCGTTTGAGAGAGAGTTGACATGCAGTTCATTCCCAAGCGCTCGAGACCATTCCCGAGCGCTCGGGAGTGCGTGCAGGCCATTGCATTCCATTTTCCAGTTTGTTGCACTTGCTGACTTCCTGCATGCATGAATGTATTCTCTTTCTCTCTTCAAAGTTGTAGATTTAATTGTGCAATGGCAGGGAAGCATGGCTTGAGAGCTTGAGGCCCTATCTCAGTCTATCAAAGTCCTCTGCTGAGCCTTTAACATGTTTAAAATCACTTCAGTTTATTATTATTAGTATTATTTACTGTTTGGACTAACAAAGCTTGCAGGTTGGGTATCAGAACTCCCAAGCGCTCGGGACCACTCCCGAGCGCTCGAGAGTGAAGTCAATGACAGATCCTCAGTTTCTGTGATCATGCATTTTATTCACTCACCATTTTATCATCCACTGTACAGTTGCACATGCATGCACTTTTTATGTGTTATAACTGCGGATACCTGCTAGTTGGTTTTAGAGAAACAAAATCTCTTTGAAAATCCCACAAACGTTTAGTAGAGACCGATCTCGTATCGGGCGAGGGGGGTGCCGTAAAATCCTTCCCCCTCGTAACATGGCTTCCGGACCCTCAAAATGATCTCTAGTTTTCAATTCAAATCAATCATTTTCGAAACAAAACGGTTTCTCGGGTGATATACCATAAATCCGGGTGGCGACTCTTCAAATCAAACTATTTTATCCAAAACGGCACGAGGCGCGCGATTTTCCAAAATTGGGCCACCCCGATCTCTAGCATCTGGGGCTGTGGTAGCCCACACCACCCAGTTTACTAAAACTAGAAAAACAGATAGAGATTCTGGGTACGGGTGCCAAGAGTAGAGTAAGGGGAAGGTGTTAGGCATCCCTCTCTGCCCAACCGTGAGACTGGGCCATAGTTATTCAACATAAGACATATAGATGCTTTGTTTAATTCTAACACATAGTCTATTTAATTAAACCTTTAAACAGTAAGTAAAGTGAGCCAGTGCGATAATTAAAGCATACATCAGAAAGCAGAATACAAAACAAACTGTCCTAGGGATATGGATCCCGCGGCCGGTGAATGGATGTCACGGCTGAGGGTTCCTCCTGGTTTTATGTACTGGCCGAGGGATCGAAGCCCCGGTTGGTGTTCTTCCTCACTCCAGATAGAAAAGTTAGTAGATAATCAAAATGCTACGATTAAAATTTAATACAGTAAATAAAACAAACTAGAGGTAAATAAAACAAACTAGAGGCCGTTGGGCCTCACCACCTTGATCCCTCAGTTGCTTGATTGCTTCGGATTGATGGTGATTGGCTGATTGCTTCTCTGAAAACCCTAGGGTTAGGGTTTGAACTTCGGGGTTTAATCGTCGGATTGATGGCTGCCTTCGGGAGGTTAGGGCTTTTGAAGAGGGGGTTTAAGAGAGTATTTGTGAAGAGTTTCGTAGCTCGAGAGGGTGTGGAAGTACACGAATTTTGGTGTATTTCGTCATTGTATTTTCAGAACCCAAAAGCCCTTTATATAGGCAATTGGTGACTCACTCTGGCCAATCAAAATGCACGATTGCAATTGCAATGCAATGTAAAATCTTCGTGGTAATCTCTGGGCGTAGCCCGAACGCATCGGGAAGGTAGTGTAGTTGGATCAAACGTCTGACAGAAAGTTCCAGAGTTTGGAAAATAGACGATCTGGCGGCCGAGGAATGGATGTTGCGGCCGAAGGATAGATCTTGCGGCCGAGGGATTGATCTCTCAGGGAGATTTTCAAGCAACAGGTTGCTCGGGTGAAGAAAGGATGTTAAGGCCGCGAGATCAATGTTACGGCCGACAGATGGATTCTCCTAGGATTCTGTATTTCTGTCTGAAAAGCTGTATGGCTCTGGATTGGGTCCTCTATGTGGCTCAAAGTTCTTACCATAAGTCCATGGGTTCACAAGAAGTCAATCAGCAATCACTGTATCCATTTCATCATCGGGATGGTCCCCAAGGTGGGACTTAAAATAATTGTTAGGCCAAATTGGGGTGTCTACAACAACACACCACCCACTAGGTTCTAAATAAGAATCATATAGAACGAGGACACGAGTCACAATACTACCCATCGGATCACTAGACTCTACTCGTAACATTCACCACTTATCCCCTTATAGCCTACGGTACTCCTATCAACCTTACGGTATATTCTCCAACCAACGACACTAGTGTTATACTCTAACGAGTGCCAAGAGACAAGATCGAACAACTAGCCATTAGGTCACAATCAATCACACTCGAGAGCGACTTTAAATACATTCTAATTATATGGGGAGTCATAACACGGAACGAAACAATCTTAGGAGTAGCCAACAGACATTGACAAACCGACACCCCTCTACTCAAATGGTCATAACTTTTTGTGTAATAAGAGTTCGAAGGTGATTCTGGTGGCAAATGAAAGCTGACTTCAAGACCTTCGATTCGATATAAAGTTTGCATGAAACGGACATCGGACGAGGAAGTTATGGCCGTTTGAAGTTGACTGAAACTTAATAACGGGCTAAAATTTCCAGATTCAACCGAAAAGCGAAACCCAATCTCAAGCATGAAACAAAGCACGATCTAGGTACACAAACATCACATAAACATATAACAAGAGTAAGAAATCCCTACCAAAGTGGGTTTTGAGCAAAACCCTAAATATACCGAGCAAAGATCCATCAAAAAGGACGGCTGTATTTATAGGCAAAAATATGCTTGGAGTCCACCCAAAGGCAAAAAAAATGTGAAAAACATGCTCTGATAGCTTTGCTAACACGTCAGGGAAAAGGCCGCACGGTTGAGTGATTTTTGAAATGCCACGCGGTCTTTCGAGACAGCACAGCACACTTAACTTCGCGGGGGCGCCCCGGACACTTCCGAACTCGGATTTAGGCGCGGTTTGAAGTGTTGGAAGCTTGTCGAGTCCTCTTTCTAACCCAATTGGTTTCACTCAAAGACGTTTTATACATTGAAATATGTGCCCATTTTACCCTCAATGTGTCATGGAAAAAGTTATTTTTGACAAAGCAAACGCATCTTTTTCTTTTGCAATTGAACCAGGGGCCACCGTACATCTTTAAAATGGGATTTTCTTGAGGTTAGAGAAGGAGTAGAAAAGGAGCAACAATCCAAGCCTTGTAGGTATATTTTTTCTTATTTCATCATCGGGGAACTTAAAGATTTTTCGGAGGCACAGATTGGGGTGTCTACACTTCTGCTTCAAATGGCCACAAATTCATTCTAGTGGCGATAGACTACTTCACCAAATGGGTCGAAGCCGAGTCTTACAAAACCCTAACAACGGTTCAAGTCGCTCAATTCATCCGAAAGAACATCATTTATCGATACGGTATCCCACAGGCATTTGTATCCGATAATGGAACTCATTTCAAAGGCAGGGTGTTGGAGCTCTTCGAAGAATTCAAAATTCAGATCCATCATTCAACGGTCTATCGCCCACAAATAAATGGAGCAGTCGAGGCCGCAAACAAGAACGTCGAGTTGATTATCAAAAAGGCTACTGAGTCTGCAAGGGACTGGCACGAGCAACTACCTCTAGCACTTTGGGGGTATCGAACGTCGATCCGCACTTCAACTGGTGCAACCCCTTATTCCCTAGTCTATGGGATGGAAGCTGTACTTCCCATCGAGCTGGAGGTACCATCATTGAGGGTCATGGCGGAGTGTGGCCTCACAGAATCTGAATGGCTGAGTGGAAGGTTTGTCGAGTTGATGCTATTTGATGAGAGAAGGCTCCGTGCTTTGTATCATGTTCAAGGATATCAACGGCGAATCGCTTGCGCGTTCAACAAGAAAGTGAAGTCTTGGGACTTGGCAGAAGGGGATATGGTTACAAAGGAGATTTGTGCTCCGGTGTTTGATCCTCGTGGGAAGTTCTGACCAAAGCGTTCTTGACCTTACATCATCAAAACCATCCTATCTGGAGGTGCTGCCAAACTCATCGATCTCAACGGCAATGAATTCAACACCTTGGTCAACCTGGCTCAACTCAAGCGTTACTATCCCTGAGAGATGCTCGTTGGGCCGAAAACCACAAGGGTGGTCGGTTTCAAGCAAAAGTTAAAGTAGCTTGCTAGACCGAAAACCTAAGGAGGTGGTCTAGGCAAAAATAAATAGGCAATAATCAAGAGCTCGCTAGACCAAAAACCTGAAAAGGGGCGTGATGAAGCAGTTTTGAATCCCGCACGGACCTGATCCTGCAAAACAAAGCTGAAGCTAGAGTCACCGGTGTGGTGGCGTGCCAACCACCCTCCGATGCCTAAGTCAGTACAGAACTTGCTATATGGTAGGAGAATTCAAGTTGTCAATTGATAGTGGTGCGTACCTTCATTGGGGTTCCGTCGTTACTTTTATAGGCATTTGATAGGAGGTTGAGTCCTAGTAGGACTGCATTCCGGGGATTTTGGATTGCTTTAACGAGGTGAGTGGATTCCTGCCTTAGCTGGAACTCCACGAGCATCCTGTTTTTATATGGAATCCTTATCCGATGATAATAATGATTATGATTGGCAATTTGTGCTTATCTTACCGGCTCCTCTACCTTTATCACGTAGGATTTAGGTTTATCAGAGCGGTATCTTGATGGGAATGAGTATATTTCGTGAATATGACTTATCCTGTCTTAGCCTGGTGTCAAAGCTGGTCCTTAGACCTTATTCCAGCTCCGTCTCATGGGCGTAGCTGGCATGCTCTTACTCTGCTGCAAATGGTGCTCTCCTGGGGAGCTTGGGCGAAGCTGACTTCTACTCCCCAGGTCCGCACTTCTTATTGAGCTAGCTTTACCAGATTTTATCCTACTTATCAGGGCGGTACTAGGCAAAAGTTAGAGTGTAAAAGGAGAGGTGAAACACATGAGTGAACCTTGGCCTAAACTACGTTTTGACCTGATTCCTTGAAAAGGGATACGTAGGCAATCTCACCTTGAGATTTGGTCATAATCTATCAACTTGATCCATGGTTGTCATTTTTGGTTCACGCCAAGGGTCGAGAAAGGTCGAGAACAAGTCAAGCTTTATTGGAGGAATCAGAAGGGGGAAACCCTTCGTCTTTCAACTTTATTGCAAACTACTATTTCTAATATACAAGCTGAGCATAAAAGCCTTGAAACATTTGAATCATAAAAAACAGAACAAATGCTAGCGAGGCCTAACGGCTCACAGCTTATTCTAAGTATAGCAAAGTCAGCTCGGGAGTCAATCGATATTTTGTCTCGCTCCTAATTCTGCTCGCAGCCACTTCTTGTAGCGGTTCTTTAGCCTTGGGTTGAAGTTGGGATCTTCTGCTTGAGTATCCCTGAGACCCCAGCGCCTTTGGAATCCACCGAGTGTTTGTGCATTGAAGTTGGGAAGATGGAAGTTCTCGGTGCTAACACGATTGTTTTCTTGACAAATGCCTAGCTGGCGGAGGATGCGGCCGGGGATGTAGAATGTGAACCTTGTCGACCTAGTGATCACCATCCTATCGAACCTATCAAAGTGTGTAGCCATGTCAGGCCAATCCAACCAAGGACACCTCCAGGCGATCTCATCAGGCTGTATGTGCCTTAGAAACTCATACCAGCCTTCCAAGTCCATCTTAGGGAACCTCATCTGCCTCTGGTGGATTCTTCTTGGAAAGAGATTCCAACCTTCCTCTAAAGGGTAGAGAAGCCCAATCTTATCTGAGAGCCATAACTACATGAGTGATAAGACAAGTAAGAAGCCAGATAAAACTGAGCGGAAAAACAAGGAATTAAGAAGCAACCTAAGCTGAGCGTCAAGGTAAAATGAGAAAGTGCGAAAACCAAAAAAAGGTGAGCTGAGTGAGTTTACCTATAGCAGAAGTGGACTGCCACTGAAAGTGTCCGTCTGGCCGGTGCTTATCAAGCCCAAGCCCAGGAGCGTCTCCGCAAGGACAAGGGGCATCATGTTTCTTTGAGCCCCCATCTGAGCAGCTACGCTCACCAGGAGGGGACTAACTCGTCCGTCAGCCGGGACCAACAAATAAGCGGCCAACAAACAGATCACCAGAGCAAAGCGGCGCCAAGCCTGCACTGTGTTGCTGTCTAAGTCTCCGTCGGGACTGTATGTCTCAATCAGACACATGATGTTGATTTGGCTGCCTTCAAGAAGGGTATTGGCCAAATCTCGGGAAATGTTGAGTGACATAGCCAATAGTCCAGGCATGCTCACTTGGTAAGGAGGAACGACGAGTATAGGAGACGCAAAGGTCCGAAGATAGGCTTGGAATTCTTCCACAGTTGGGCACATCTCGTTGTCTCCAAAGTGGAAGACATGGACGTCAGGGTCCCAAAATCGAAGAGCGGGTCTTAGAAGCCCAGGACAGAGTGGTACATGGCGAAGGTAACAGAACAAGGCAAGGCCATGTGATTGGAAGTTCAACCAATCGACGGTCAGAAATTGTACTAGCCAGGGCTTGATTAAAGTTGGGAGCGGGTTCTCCATCGAGAATGCCAAGGATTTCTGAATATGGAAGAGGGAATGTGATTTCAACTTTGCTAGCACCTTCCATTTATAGGCAAAAAATTAAAATATCAACCTCAATTTGCGTGCCGGAGTTAAACCCATGCCTTGGTGTCCTACCACCTTTGCATGCAAGGACACTCCCCTCTGGTGCAAACCGTGTGAAAAGGGATGACAAGGCTTATTCCCCCAAAAAGAGACTTGTCAAACAAAGGCACTTGCAGTAGAGCCTACCAGCATACGCTGGTAATCGACACACGCGTGCGTATCTGGCTGACTCGTTGCTACTGTTCTTGAATGGTCATTTTTTTATTTTGGGGCCTGTTTTGCACTTCTGATGGTTCCAACAAGTCACTATGGGTATTTGGGACTGTGTCGGAGCATCAAATTCCAAATGTCGCGCTCAACGAAGATTTTGGACCTCCGACGGCCCACTACAACAAAAATCGTCTATCGCGACGAAAGCTAGTGACGAAATTAAATTTCGTCGCCAAATGGTACCTTATGGCGAGAAAATTGGATTTCGTCGTTAAAGGGGATTTTTTTTGCGAGGAAATAAAATTTTGTCATCAAATGGGACTTTTTAACGAGGAAATTGAAATTTTGTCGTCAATGGGTACTCATCGGCGACGAAATTTGAATTTCCTCGGCATTCGACGACGAATTTTGAAATTTCGTCGCCAATTCAAAAAGTAATTAATTTTTTCATATTCTCATCGGCAAAAAGGAATTATTTGACGATGAAATTTGAAATTTCGTCGCCAATTGAAAAATTAATTAAATTTTCGTATTTAAAAAATTCATATTATTTAAAATAATAAAATCATTATTCAAATATATTATATATGTAATATAAAAAGAACAATTAAATTTTTTGAACAAATGTGTATATATATTTGATTTTGCAATGTTATCAACAAGTTGTCATGTGGTTGGAGTATTTGTTAAGGAATTGGAGGCGGGTATCAGCAAAGCAAAGCATTATTTTTCATCAAATTCTTATTATTTCAGTATGTACTAAGTAAATGTATTTCAATGCTTAAATTAAATTTAGTATACATACAAAATTATATATGTTATTGATTTTGGCACTCCACTCTTTAATAACAACACTTGGGAGCCCAAGAATTAGGCTCCATTTGAATGAAAAAGAAAGTGACTTATATATTTTTTTTCATTTTTATTCAAAAAAAATTCGCATTAGTTGGTTTTGCGTCAAATTTTTGTGACTTATTGATTTTTTTTATGAGAGAAATCGGAAAAGTAAAAAAATATGATAAAAACTCCCAATTTTTTGAATAAAGACAAAAATTTTGACTTATTGTTGTCTTTTTAAAAAAAATTAAAGTTTCGATTAAAATTTTATACTTTTTCAATTCCTCTCATCGAGATGAATCAATAAGTCACAAAAATTTGACGCAAAATTAACAAATGCAAATTTTTTTTGAATAATGACAAAAAATAAGTCGTTAAGTGTCTTTTTCATCCAAATGGAGCCTTACTCTCACGCTCAAGAGGGGTGGAATGGCTAGTTTGGGTGGTACACTGGCAAGGCCGAGCCCCATACCATCGGGAAAAAAACATAATTAAACGAATGAAAAAGACACTTAATGACTTATTGATTGTGGTGGTGGTGTGGTGGTGGAATGGTGAATGTGGTGGTGGTGGTGGAGTGGTGATTGTGGTGGTGGTGGTGGTGGTGGTGGCGGAGTGGTGATTGTGGCGGTGGTGGTAGTGGTATAGTGGTGGTGGTGGTGGTAGTGGTGACGTCGTGGTGGTGGTGGTTTCGGAAAAAAAAAAAACGAATTAGAAATAGTATATATAATAAATATTAGTCTTCTGGTAATAGATGGTGTGTTGGTGTAGTGGTAAGGGCTTGGGTATTGTAGGTGCAAGGTCATGGGTTCGAAACCCACTGGGAGCAAAAAAAGCGAGCATAAGGGTGGAAAAAGTTTTTCGCTGCAAACACAATCGCCGACGAAAAATTTCGTCGCCATGGGAATAAATTAACGAGGAAATAATTCGTCGGCCATGGGAAACATTAGCGAGGATTTAATTCGTCGGCCATGGGGAGTCATTGACGAGGAAAATTCATTTTTCGTCGGGAGGGGTCTTCCGCGTGAAACAAAGATCGACGAAAGGGACGACAAATTTTTTTCGTCGGCAACAACTTTGGCGACGAAAAGCATGCAATTGGCGAGGAATTTGTTTCGTCGTCTTGGACCTTTTTTGTTGTAGTGGCCTGTTTTGAGTTCAAATCAAGGTTTCAAAGGCTCGAAATCTGTTCTAGGGACTTTGGCCAACTTTTGTCATACCGTACATGTCATATGGACCTAATGTGACTGTACGGGGGTGTCGGTTTCAGTCCGGAACTTAAATTGTCATCTTTGGTGTCTTATGTCCATTTTTTTAAAGACATTTTTCTAGTTTTTCGGTTCATTTCTCGTTTCGAGTTGCTTTTCTCGATTTTGTTGATTCATACAGGTCATTGTACACCTATATGACCTTGCGGAAGTGTCAGTTTCCCCTGTCTAGGAGAATTTTGAGTTTTGGTTCATTAATGCCTAAACTTTCATTAATTTTCCATGTGTCCAAAGGTTCGCGTCGTATCCTGGGACTTTTCCTTTCCTTTCATTTGAGCTAGGCAAGTTTGTACATACATTCGTGTCTATTTGTCGATTCAGATCATTTGTCAATGCAAGTTGGATATTAGTGAATGGTTTATACTTTCTTTAATCAATTTTCTTAAAAAAGAGAATTAATGAACGAAAGATGCAACTTTTATATACTAGCTATCAATATCCATAAACAAAAGGTGGAATAATGTACGTCGCAGCACAATGGCCTGAGCAAAAGTAATATCAATGGGGCACATCCGCCCAAAAGTCAAAGAGGGCACGCAGGCCTAACCATTCTACTCCAAAATGTCAAGTCTAGGGCACGCTGGCCCGCTATCAAGTCTATCTATGTGGGCACGCAAGCCCAAATCAAAAGATAGTAAAATAAATGAGGCTCGGTGGTAGCCCTCAGTCGTCAAAAAGGTCCTCATCGTCGTCGTCCTCATCTCTCTCTCTCGGATCCATCTTGTATTTTGGATCGTTGGTGGAGTCATTAGAGCCACTGCTGAAGGACGAGTGCTACTCGTCCTCTTCCTCCTCTCCCTCCTCACTCTCGCTCTCGGCCGTCTCTTGCCTCCTCTTTTTCTGAGCTGGCCCCGATTGTGACGGTCTCTCCCTCAGCTTTATCTGAAACCTCCTCGGCTTGTGGCCAGCACTCTCTGCACCTCTCTACGCGTTCGCCGCTGGTCGTGAAGCGCTCGCTTGCCTCTGGACTGCGGCAGGAGTGGTAGAGGTGGTGATCGTCTTCTTCTGAGGAAGGGGCCGTACAGTCTTTCTCCTAAGAGCCGCCCTAGCCTGTCCCTGCATTGTCAATTCGTTCAATCATTTTAGTTTACATTGTGCATATTGTATATATTTAAATGTTGAAAACAGGAATCAAGAGCAGGTCTATCAAGCATATCACGTATCAAAAAGCAGGCCTATCTAGTATTGAAAGCAGGAATTGAACAAGTTTTTGGGATTATACCTGAGGTCTCGTCGACGCTGGTACGGGAGCTGGAGTCACCGCCGGTGGGTACTGCAATTGTAGAGGAGTGTCGCCTGCTATCTTGTGAAACTCTTTCTCCATGGTAAGCATTAGGCGAACAGCCTCCTCCGCCCACTCTACTAGCACCTGAGATACATTTTAGGGAAAAGTTCAGAATACAGTTCAAATCTAGTACAAGGAAATGGTACAAGCTGAAAATACATCTTACCGGTCCGGTGATTCGTGCTAGCTCTGTCCAGGCAGGCACAAATTGAACTGTGGCGGCCTCTCCTTGCGCGTCGCGCACTGCCAGTGTCCAAGAGAGTAGAGGCAAGCTAGTCGCCGCTGCGAAGCTGGTCCTCTCCCTCGGGCGAGCAGTCTCTCCTCTCGGCCTCGAGCTTGCACCGCGCCTCTTTAGGCCCGACTCCAAAGCCTCTCCTACAACGGCCTGGTGTGCCATCACCCCAAGTGGTCCTGCCAAGTATTGCCTCCGGTAGACAACATAGTCGTGCTCAGGCCTCAAAAAGGCGGAAAGGTCCGTCGCCGGGGTAGTAAATCATTGCAGCTCAGCGAGCGTGTACCTGTCTGTGTGCAAAGCACGAGGCGAAAGTGGCCCAGGGACCTGGAACTCAGGCAAACCAAGTGACTGTCGCGTCACCCGATCACCCAAGTACCACTGCCACCCGAACGTTGACTCCAATAGCACTCAGCTCGCTGTCACCGCTCTGCTCCTTGCCACGTACTCTGGCTCAGGCACCACGTTGCCCCACGGGTTCCATTCTAACTACAACACATCCAAAAAGCCAAAGCAAGGGATATCAGAAACAACATTAAATCATTTCAAGGCATAATCAGCTAGCGGAATTATTGTTTACCTGGGTGCTCGATAGCTCGTCGAGGTAGGCTCTGAAAGTGAGGAGGCTCCCCTTTGATTTCTTCTTGCCTCTGTCTAGCGGCCCCCAGATCATTGCGCGTGGGAGAGTCCTCATGTCCGGGCACTTGTTCTCCGGAGGATACATCTTCAGCACCTCGTAGGCCATAGCTGGAAGGAACAATCAAGGCATCAGAATACAGTCTATGCAATTCAAAAGTACAAGTATGAATTGAAATTGAGCTACAAGTTTGGATTCATATCTCCCACACCCTCCAGTAGCCAGCTACCTCCTTCTTGAACCGCGTAAACTCCCACTTCAGCCTCTCCTCACCCCTCGACCGAACCTCCTCAACACCACCGCCACCATTGCCGCCTATATCACCTTCCATGGTGTGAGCTGTGTGGGTATTGTGTTTTTGGGCATGAAATTGAGGAAGAAGAGGAAAAGAAAAGGAGAGAGTTGTGGGAGAGAGAGAGTTTAGGTTTTGAAACTGTTCATATGGCAGTTTATGCCGTTCCAGGAGCATAAAAGGGAAGAAAAGGGAATTGGGCCAGGTCTGGGCCAAGTTTGAACTTAGGCCTGTCAACTCAGTGCTCCTACACCAGATCCTCCCCAATTGTGGCCCATGTTGCCCCAATTCATGTTTTTATCAAATGGTTAATCATCCCCTAGGCTAACAGAGTCCATTCAATTTAGTTCAATCAAGCAGCGGTAGCCCGTCCCGTCCAAATTCAGTGACAGCCTGTTCTGTCCAAATTCAACAAAGCGGCGGTCCTCCCGTTCGTTCAAATCTAGCAGCGGCTGCATGTCCCGTCCAAATTCAGCAACAGCCTGTCTTGTCCAAATTCAACAAGCGGCGATCCTCCCGTCCACTTAATTCAATCAACAAGCGGCGGTCTTCCCATCCAACTTATTCCCAGCAGCGACGGCCTGTCCCGTCCAAATTCATCAACAGCTTGTTCTGTCCGAATTCAACAAGCGGCGGTCCTCCCGTCCACTCAATTCAATCAACAAGCGGCGGTCTTCTCATCCAACTTATTCCCAGCAGCGATGACCTATTCCGTCCACACTCAGCGACAGCCTATTCTGTCCAAATTCAACAAGCGGCGGTCCTCCCGTCCACTCAATTCAATCAACAAGCGGCGGTCTTCCTGTCCAACTTATTCCCAGCAGCGACGACCTATCCCGTCCAAATTCAGCGACAGCCTATTCTGTTCGAATTCAACAAGCGGCGGTACTCTTGTCCACTCAATTCAATCAACAAGTGGCGGTCTTCCTGTCCAACTTATTCCCAACAGCGACGGCCTGTTCCGTCCACACTTAGTGACAGCTTGTTTTATCCAAATTCAACAAGCGGCGGTTCTTTTGTCCACTCAATTCAATCAATAAGCGGCGGTCTTCCCGTCCAACTTATTCCCAGCAGCGACGGCTTGTTCCATCCACACTCGGCGACAGCCTGTTCTGTCCAAATTCAACAAGCGGCGGTCCTCCCGTCCACTCAATTCAATCAACAAGCGGCGGTCTTCATGTCCAACTTAGTCCCATCGGCGACGGCCTGTTCTGTCCACACTCAGCGACAGCTTGTTCTGTCCAAATTCAACAAGCGACGGTCCTCCCATCCACTCAATTCAACAAAGCAGCGGTTTTCCCGCCCATTCAACCAATCAGGTTCTTTAAGTATACGTGTCTGCTTTACTAGCATGTTCTATTCTGGGTAGCCTTATAGGGTGTCTAAAAATCTTTGACGTTACTTGTACCAAGACAATGGTGCTTCAAGTGTCATCAAAGATGGACTACTGTAGACACCCTATTTTGGACTTCCCAGATTAGTTTACTTACGATATTTGACTCCCCGATGATGAAATAGATCAAGAAAACACCGGGAATGTTAGTGTGTTTGAGCTTTGAGAGTTTAAACCCCTTTTAAACCCTTTAAACCTAACCCAAGAAATTCAACAAAACCCTACATGCATACGCTGGTACCACACCGGCGTGCACTGGTCCACTTGCCACGTGTTAGTCATTGGTCAACTTTGACCGTTGACTAGGCTTGGACCCGCGCACGCAGGTCACCTACCTGCGTACGCTAGTCAAACCTTGTCCCAACACCTTTATTCAGCCATGATCACAGGACTTTTGGGGCACCCCACACTCTATTTATTCGTCTGAGAAGCAATCTCGGACAGAGGGATGTTCCCCCCTCTCTCATACAACTCCCATCACCTTTCTTCCTTCATTTAATGAAGGAAGACTTCTTGGCCAAGGCTAACCAGCCTCTTTCAGCTAGTTACACTCCTCCCATCTCCTATATATACCCCCCATCTCTCCCCATGCAAAGGGTTACCAAGTTCTAAGTCTTTAGTCACAAGGTTATAAAGCTTACAAGTTTCTAAAACTCTTGTTTTGCCCTTCTTTTCCTTGTCAAAGGAAAATATTAGCAAGCAACACACCACCCCATTCTCACCCATCCATACACATTCCCCATCCATCCTTCAAGTTCAAAGCTCAAAACACCTCTCAAACTCAAAGCCAAAGGTATACCACTTTGTAATGTAATTATGTTTTGATCCCTGAGGGGGGCTGGCAGTGTCAAGGCTGGTAATCAATACCAGTCTTGGCCCTAAAGTTGGCAAGGTTTCAAAACCGTTAGTGGCTAGAATCGGTGCATGCCAGTAACAAGCATGCGTACGCCAGTTTTGGCAGTACATGTAGAACTGGCGTGGGGATTGGTTTCTAGTTGTTTTATGTATTTCATTCAATATTTGTCACTGTGAAGCATGTTAAAACCAGTTTACTGCTTTCCTTAGTTAGAGCTACTAGTTTTAGTTTTCAATATTCATACCTGCTATTCTAGAATACCTCTGGGGTCTTTCTGAGCATGACTTAAAACCCAGAAAGTGCAAAGCCAAGCACTGATCAAGTGGCTTGATCTGGCGTACTGTAGAGGTTTACCTGCGTACGCCAGTCCAGCCCTAACCTTGCATGGTAACTAGGCCTTGGCCTCTGCTTATCTCCACACTGTTTATGGGGTGTTTTGTTCATTTTGAGGCTCATAGCCCCCCTTTTAACTGTTTATAATTGTTTGTAAACTACTATATAAACTGCCTGGTTTGTCCTGGGTTTGCACTGGTCATTTCCAGAGCCCAAAGGGTTGAAAATAAGAATTGTGGGTTTAGGCTTACTAGTGTACGCAAGTTATAGTGTGGCGTACTGTAACAACTCCGATTTTCAGTAAATAAAAATCTCGTTGTTTATTATTTTGACTCTATAAATTCCTTATTTTCCAATAATCCGTCATGATTAGATTTATTCGATTCAAACCCTAATTTCATTTCGCCTTGCGATTTAGTCATTTTCTAAAGACAAGTGAGATAGCAACCCTAAGTCGTCCTATTTAGCCAGCCTAGCTAGCTTCCGACTAATCGTTAGAATAGCCTAATCAAACCTTTGAAACGTTTGAACCCTAAGTGAGACCTTAACCAAAAGTCAACCCTTGATCTATTACCCATTGGACGATAGATACTAGGATAATCTTTATCCATTGGACCATAAGTTTACACCTTGGATATTGTGACAAGATTGCTAGGTACGCTTTATAAGATTATATATTACTTACCATCTTTACCCATTGGACGATAGAAGTTAGGAGAATTATTAACCGTTGGACGATAGGTTAACCTTTCTACCTAGTACAAGGTCCATTAGTTTAATTAGATTCACCATGAGTCATTGTACTATATTAGATAGATTATATAAGCTTAGTACTTCATCCTTTAACCATTGGTTAACAGATGTTAGGGGAATTATAATCCATTGGTCCATAAAACCATATCAAGCTATAGTACTAGGTTAGTATTAGTTAATTCCTTCCTAGATATGATATGTACTTATTTGATTAAAGTATATGATATGTATATGTCATCCTAGCATACTATGTATTAGTATATAGTATAGTAGTACATAGGTGGCATTTTGACATAGTTTAATAGGAAATTTTTACTTAAAAGTCCAAGATGAGATCACATAGTACATTGTCCTTTTATTAGTCTTTCCTATATATGTATATATATTATATATTAACCTAGGAGAGAGAGAGAGAGAATTCGGAGAGAGAGAGAGGAGAGAGGCCGAGAGAGATAGAGAGATAGGAGAGAGAGAGAGAGAGATATGCATGTACCTTTCTTGATCTTCTTCTACCAAAACCCTAATTCTCTATATATTAGTACTTGTACCTTGAAAGATGAAGGATAGGATGACATTAGGATGACATAGGTTAGATTGTTAGTACTAGATTTTCTTACCAAAATCTTCTTATAGACTATTAGTTTACTCTTGCTCTTTCAACCATTGTCCTTTATTGATTAGGTGTCCAAGAGAGAGAGAGAGAGAGAGAATGGCCGAGAGAGAGAGAGAGAGGCCGGATGAGAGAGGGAGAGAGAGTGTGATGTGTGTGACTAGTGTATTCACCATATCTTCCTACATCATCCTATTGCATCACCTTGTACCACCATATCTAGGGTTTCTTATTCTTTCAACCCTAAAGGACTACCATATCTTATTTCTTATTCTTTCCAAGGACTTGATTGGACCAAAACCCCATTTGAATAGATTAAACCTTGTCCTAGTTTGAAAGAAAGAATAAGGGAAAATCTTAGTCTTTCAACCCTTGTACTTCTTTGGACCAAAGAGAGAGAGAGCTGAGAGAGATGGGAGAGAGAGAGGCCGGGAGAGAGGGAGAGAGAGGGAGAGAGATTTTGTGATGTGTGCAAGTGTACAACCAAGCCTAGTCATGTCCTTTTGATCAACACCTCATCCAATCTAAGGACAATCAAATCTAGTCAATCTATGATCCATTGGATAACAAATGTTAGGGGAAATATTGTCTCTTGGATAATAGACCAACTTGGCCTATAAATAGCAAGCCATTTCAAGCCTTTGAACTCACACCTTCAAGCATTGCTCCAACTTCTCTCTAGAAAGTCTAGTGTTCTTGTTGTTCTTGCTTAGTTCTTAGCTTGTTCTTGAAGTTCTTCCCTAGTTCATCAAGAAACTCTTCTAGTGCCGCCACTAAGCCGCCACTCCACCACCCTACCGATCCAAAAGTTCTAGTAGCTTAGTCAAGATCAAGTTTCGAGAGAAACCTTTCTCTTTCGAAGCTATCGAAGCCATTCCTAAGCCGTTACTCCGTCCGACGAACCATTTTCCTAACCCGTAGCCGTCTACCGCCAAGAAGAACGGTAGATATTCTATATCTACTTTTCTCTACGTATATGTGTATATGTAGAATATTCCTTACGTATAGTATAGTTTCCTATGATTCTCAAAGATCTAAGTATAGCGTATTGCATGCGTATTTCGAAATGATAGTGAATTATTCTAAACCTTTGAAACCTCGAGCATACGTAGATTATACGAGCTACTTTCCCTAAGCATGAATAGAAATGTTTAGAAGTTGTTATCTTGATTAACCATGGCATGATTAGCTTAACGTTAGAACACTCAATAAACATATGCTGTTTTGAACTTAAGAAAGCATGATTTAGGATTAAGCTGTTTTAATCTTAGAATGAATGTGAGCATGATTATGTGATTACTTGACTACTTGTTGTTGATAAAGCATAAGTGATTTATCACTCCAAAGGTGTCCGTCCATGTGGCACTATGTTTAACCTTGTGTGATTAAATGTGAGTATGATGATGTGACAAAATGAGCGTGCTATCTAATATAGAGTTGAATGATCTTGTTAGTTTAGTTTCAAGATTTCTTAAATTGTGGAATGAATTACCGCAGAGTCGATGCATGCGAACGAGACACAAAAACTGAGAAAGTAGAAACATGACACCTAGGGTGTGGTTGATATGGATAAAATGAAGGATGGGGTTAACATGCGGAAAATATTTTGAAAGTACATAATGACCGGACTTGGTAGTCATTCTGTAAGTGTTTTCGAAAACCGTAATGTAGCCGGACTTGGTAGCTCATTGCGTAGATTTCCAATGGGACCGGACGTGGTAGTCTCATGTGGAAATGGGGCTTGGCCGGACGTGGTAGCCAATGCAAGATTTGAAAGATTGTGTTTTGTGAAACCATGATTGGCCGGACTTGGTAGCCATCGTGAGTGTTACTAACGGAGCCGAACTTGGTAGCCTCGTTAGTAGCAATTTGTGAAAGAAATGTGGGAAATTATGATTTTGATAAAGGTGAAAAAGATGACACGGTCTACGATGAGTCGCGTAGGAGAAACACGAAAAGGCATGACACCAACACTAAAAGATATCGAATATGAATGTATCATTGTTTATCTATGTTATTGAATGACCATGTGTAATTGTTTATATGCTTCCTTGCTTTAAGTTAAGAGTTAGTGGGTATAGTTTATTCTATTGAGCTTGTAGCTCACGGTGTTATCTTTTTGGTGACCCTGACATATTATACTGGGGGCGACGCTGGTATAATGTGTCAGAGTTAATTGATGAGCAAGGTGAGCAGTACGCATTGGAGGCTTTTGGAGCCGAAGAGCTTGCTAGGATGGAAGAAGAAGCGGAGTAGTAGAATACCCTAGAAATTCCCTCCTTGTGTAATAAAAGTACTCTAGTAAGACTTATGTTGTAATAATGAGCTTGACTCTTAGCCTTTTTATTCAATAAAATGCTTAATTAACGAACCCAAAAATGGGGGCGTTACACGTACATAGATCAAAATAGCATGCGGTGACCTGATTAGTGCATACTGGTTTCTTCCTGCGCTTGTCACTCTAGAACAGTGTCTTCCAGTCTGTTTAAAACTCTCACGGGAGTCTATTTTCTTCCTTTACTAATTGTTTCAATAAGCGAGCATGCCATCTATCACATACTGCCAACATGTTATATTTTTAACCCCTTTAAACTGTTCCCCCGCCCTAAATGGCTAAAAAATGATAAATGAGAGAGAATCCAAATGCTTTACAAATGCCCGAGTAGAGACCGATCTCCGGATTGAGCAAGAGGAGTGCCTTAAAACCCTTCTTCCCCTCTCGTAACTTGGCTCCCGAACTTCAGTTATCAAAGGTGGCGACGGACCAATCTACAAACCTTTTCCAATCAAAAAAACGTAGCAAGTGTTTCAAATTCGATTCCTTGGGTGGCATACCACGAAAAACCCAAGTGGCGACTCTGAATTGAGCGTTTTGCTGCGCTTTCCAAAAGGGCGCACCCGATTTCTTACAAGATTTTAGGGGCGTGTGCGCACGTAGTGTTGAGCCCTCGAAGCTTGAATTAAAAGCCTTGCTAGATATCTTGAAGTATGCTTTCCTTGGGGACAACGAAACCTATTCGGTGGTCATTTCCTCCTCTCTTGGGAATCTCCAAGAGATGGAATTTCTCAATCTATTAAGACAACACATGAAGGCCATCAGGTGGACTATTGCCGATATCAAAGGGATCGACGCTACGATTTGCTCTCATCATATTGCTCTCGAGGATGATGTTAAGCCATCTCGCCAACCATAACGCTGCTTGAATCCTATCATGAAAGATGTTGTTCGTGCGGAATTCTTGAAACTCTTGGATGTATGAATCATTTACTCCATCGTCGATAGCAAATGGGTTAGTCCGATTCAAGTGGTACCAAAGAAGTCCAGAGTTATGGTTGTGCGAAATGAGGAGAATGAACTTGTACCAACGTGTGTTCAAACCGGTTGGCAAGTTTGTATTGATTATCGAAAGCTCAACGCTAGCACAAGGAAGGATCATTTTCCCTTACCATTCATTGATCAAATCTTGGAAAGGGTAGTTGGCCACGCATTCTATTGTTTTCTTGATGGTTATTCTGGGTACAATCAAATTGAGGTTGCTTCAGAAGACCAAGAGAAGATGACATTCACTTGCCCCTTTGGAACCTTTGCTTATCGGCACATGCCTTTCAGTTTGTACAATGCTCCGGGAACTTTTTCACGTTGCATGATGGGGACCTTTAGTGATATGGTTGAGAAAATAGCAGAGGTGTGCATGTTGGATGATTTCTTCATTTTTGGCGACTCGTTCGAGTCATGCTTCGCCAACTTAGAGAAAGTCTTGACAAGGTGCGAAGAGAAAAATTTGGTGCTCAATTGGGAAAAATGTCATTTCATGGTCACTCAAGGGATTATTCTGGGCCATATCGTTTCCTCTGATGGTATCGCGGTAGACAAGGCGAAGATCTCCCGACTCCAAAGTGCGTAAAGGATATCCGCTCATTTCTCGGGCACGCCGATTTCTTTCGTCAGTTCATCAGACACTTTAGTGCTATCTCTCGGCCCCTATGCCAACTTCTTTCCAAAGACATCCCTTTTGAGTGGACTTGTAGACACCTCCCAAACGGGGCATCGCTACACAGATTGATCACGTTTGTTTGCTCGGTTGGTTGCTTGCTTCGTAAACCGAAATCATGGACATTCCCATGGCTAGGAACATCGCCACATGATAGCGGTTATCATCAAAATAGAGTCGCCACCCAGTTTATTAAAACTGGGAAAACAGATAGAGATTCTGGATACGGGAGCCAAAAGTACAATAAGGGGAAGGTGTTAGGCACCTCTCTTTGCCCAGTCGTGAGACTGGCCCATAATCGTTCAACATAAGACATATAGATGCTTTGTTTAATTCCAACACGTAGTCTGTTTATTTATTCCTTTAAACTGTAAGTAAAGTGAGCCAGTGCGATAATCGAAGCATGCATTCAGAAAGCAGAAAAAGCAAACAAAGCTGTTCGAACCTCTGCGGCCTCCCCCTGAGGGTCACGCACTGTCAGCGTCCAAGAAAGCTGAGTGAGCCCGGCCGAGGGATCGAGGCCCCGGTCGGTGTTCTTCCTCACACCAGACAGAAAGATTAATAGATAATTAGAAAGCCGTGATTAAATGTAAGAATGATAAATAAAACAAACCAGAGGCCGTTGGGCCTCACCACCTTGATCCCTCAGTTGCTTGATTGCCTCGGATTGGGTGTGATTGACTGATTGAAAACCCTAGGGTTAGGGTTTGAACTTTGGGGTTTGATCGCCGGATTGATGGCTGCCTTCTGGAGGTTAGGGCTTTTGAAGAGTGGGTTTGAGAGAGTATTTTGGCAGTGTTTCGAGGCTTGAGAGAGTGTATACTCTGATGAATTTCGTGTGTATATTTTCGGAGTCCAAAGGCCCTTTATATAGGCAATTGGTAACTCACTCCGGCCAATCAAATCACGAGATGGCAATTGCAATTGCAATGCACCTCTAACTCTACGTCGTAATCTCTGAGCGTACCCCGAACGCATCGGGAAGGTAGTGTAATTGGATCAAACGTCTGACAGAACACGTTCCAGAGTCTGGAAAAAGGTCGATCTGGCGGCCGAGTAAAGGATATCACGGCCGAGGAATGGATGTCTCGGCCGAAGGATAGATCTTGCGGCCGAGGTATTGATCTCTCAGGGAGATTTTGCTAGCAACAGGTTGCTCGGGTGAGGAAATGATGTTAGGGCCGTGGGATTGATGTCACGGCCGACTGATGGATTCTCCTAGGCTTCTGTATTTCTGTCTGAAAGGCTGTATGGCTTTGAATTGGGTCCTCTAAGTGGTTCAAAGTTCTTACTGAAAGTCCTAAGGTTCTCAAGGAAGCAATCAGCAATCACTGTATCCATTTCATCATCGGGATGGTCCCAAGGTGGGACTTGAAATAATCGTTAGGCCAAATTGGGGTGTCTACAGATGCCCCTCTTTGAGTGAACTCAGACGGATCGCGAGACATGTTTGAGTAAGAGTCAAAGCTGTAAAAATCAACTCAATTTGTTCCAACCACTATTCCAAGGGGTTTTTTTTTTTTTTTAAGGTTTTGTTATGGTCGGGCCGGGAGGCTGCCTACGTATTCCACAAGGGAAATTCAGACCAATCGTAGTTCGGGCAATAAAGAAAAAGTAAAAGTTTGGAGGGTTAGAGACAGAAGACGTACCTTAGGGCTTAAAAAGCCGTAGTGTGACGTACCTAGATTGAGCCAGGGTTTTGGCGAAAAGTAGTTGAAGGAGCGCGGGGCTGCCGGGGGAGTTTTTGCGGAGAGCTTCCTTAGTATTTTGGGGTAGATCAGTACACGGCAGGTGCGTTTGCTTTTCTTGATCATCCTTACTTTGACTGAAAGGAGCTCTGTAGAGTAGCCTATCCTTGCGAATGAGCTGGAAGGAATTGATGTAGTGGGGTGGAATCCAAACCATCTGCTGGGATGAGTTGGAAACTGGTTTGTTTTTGAGATGTGGGGGGTGCAGGGCCAGTATCTAGAGCACGGAGCTTTTGGAGATGAGGGAACCGAGGCACGGAGCCGGTTGTAGTCATAAGGCGGAGGCCTGAGGTGTCAGAGCTTTGAGCTTGACATGCTGAACCGAAGCGCGGAGCTGGTATAAGGCGAGAGCCTGAGAATGATGGAATCGAGGCATGGAGCCTGTTGCAGTCTTGAGGCGGAGGCCTGAGTTGTCGGAGCTTAGAGCTTGAGGCGAGGGCCTGGGTTGTCGAAGCTTAGAGCTTGACGTGTTGAACCGAAGCGTAGAGCTAGTATTGATCATAAGGCGAGAGCCTAAGGTGTCAAACTGAGGCGTGGAGCCTGCTGCAGTCTTAAGGCGAGGGCCTGGGTTGTCGGAGCTTAGAGCTTGACGTGATTTGAACCGAAGCGTAGAGCTGGTTGCATTTTGATGGTCTGTGCACGGAGCTTTCTCATCATAAGTGTTGGCATAGAGCCAAAGGATCGAGGCGCTGAACCGATCAATAGAAACCGAGGCATAGAGCCGGTTGATTGTAGGATTGACCTGTTTCATGAGAGGTATGCAGAGTGTATATGTGTGATGATGGTTGTTAGATGTGATGATGCAGACTCGATGTGATAATGCAATATGTGCACGGGCCCATGCGTGTGTGTTTGTTTTAAGCTTAGAGCTTCTATCAAGTTCCGGACTTGAGCATTCAGAGCGTAGAGCTCGAGCATTCGGACGGCAGAATCCGAGCATTCAAAGTACAGGCTTTGAGCGTCCAGTACGCAGTGGTTGGGCATCCAAGCGTAGAGCTTGAGCATTCAAGTGTATAACTTGAGCATCCAGTACACAGTGGTTGGGCATCCAAGCGTAGAGCTTGAGCATTCAAAATGTTAGATTTTGAGCATTCAGGCGTAGAGCCTGAGAATAGAGGTCTTGATTGTTGGGGCGGCGTAGAGCCTGTTGCTTGGTTACGGCTTCGAGCCAGTTGAGACAATGGGCTACATGTACAAAGGCCGGTTTTGGCTTGAAAGGGGTTCCCCGGACTAGAGTCAAAGTATACCTCCCACTATTGAGCGTACACCCAATAATGGTACAAACGGTAGAGATGACTCATCACGGTCGAGGGTTGCTGAGCATTCCGGGATTCCCCATCACCCGGCAAGCCGGGTAGGATTGCCGAAACGCAACAGCGAGGTTGAACAAGATATATGTACGAAAGAAATAGACAATGAAATAAAATCCCTTTGAAAATCCCACAAACATTTTTCAAGCTTGGCTCACAAGTTTAATTGATATTCAAGGAAAGCGGGTCGTTTCGGAAACATGCCAACTTTTTCTCAAGTATCAATTAAATTTCCCCAGCAGAGTCGCCACTGTGGGCTACCACAGCCCCGGGTGCTAGAGATCGGGGCGGCCCAATTTTGGAAAATCGCGCGCCTCGTGCCGTTTTGGATAAAATAGTTTGATTTGAAGAGTCGCCACCCGGATTTATGGTATATCACCCGAGAAACCGTTTTGTTTCGAAAATGATTGATTTGAATTGAAAACCAGAGATCATTTTGAGGGTCCAGAAGCCATGTTACGAGGGGGGAAGGGTTTTACGGCACCCCCCTCGCCCGATACGAGATCGGTCTCTACTAAACATTTGTGGGATTTTCCAAGAGATTTTGTTTCACTAAAACCAACTAGCAGGTATTCGCAGTTATAACACATAAAAAGTGCATGCATGTGCAACTGTACAGTGGATGATAAAATGGTGAGTGAATAAAATGCATGATCACAGAAACTGAGGATCTGTCACTGACTTCACTCTCGAGCGCTCGGGAGTGGTCCCGAGTGCTTGGGAGTTCTGATACCCAACCAGCAAGCTTTGTTAGTCCAAACAGTAAATAATACTAATAATAATAAATTGAAGTGATTTTAAACATGTTAAAGGCTCAGCAGAGGACTTTGATAGATTGAGATAGGGCCTCAAGCTCTCAAGCCATGCTTCCCTGCCATTGCACAATTAAATCTACAACTTTGAAGAGAGAAAGAGAATACATTCATGCATGCAGGAAGTCAGCAAGTGCAACAAACTGGAAAATGGAATGCAATGGCCTGCACGCACTCCCGAGCGCTCGAGAATGGTCTCGAGCGCTTGGGAATGAACTGCATGTCAACTCTCTCTCAAACGGAAAATGGTACTGTTTTAGCATGCAAAAACCCCTACTTTGATCTTTCAGAAGAGAAAATAGTCTTTCAAGCTTGGAAATCTTTGGTTTTATACGAAAAACTTGTAAGAGGTGTTTCTGTCTCAGGATAACTGATTTTCTGTGCATGCATGCTAGAGTAACACCATTTTATTTGAGAGTGCACCTCAACCCCAGCCTACTGCTTACCAAAATGCCATGCATGGGACTGGAAACAGTCCCGAGCGCTCGGGAGCACTCTCGAGCGCTCGAGAGTGTTTCCAGTAAGGGTTTTAAGAAAACATTTTTTTGTGCACCCTTTGCTCTTGCTTTTACACCAAGGTCTCCCAACCATGCACCCAGTATTGAAGACTGGGTCAGGTTGAGAGACCCCCCTCATAAGGGAAGAACAACCTCTTTGCTTTGATATCAAAGTAGAAAGGTTTTCTACCTTTTGCTTGACACTTTGCTCCTTGACTGGCTTTTGAAAAGTGGATGGAGAAAGGAGAATACAAGAAATCAGAAGCTGGGAGTGTTCTGGATTTCCTGCATTTTTCCTTGATGATCTTTTGAAAGCTTTTGAGGTTTTAAAGTTGGAGTTTGAGTTTGGGAAGTTCTTGCTTTGAACAAGAGAGAGAAAGAGCAGAGAAGGGGGGGTTCCTAGAGAGAGGAAATTTCGCAGCCCCCTTGCCCTGAAACCAGGCCCTCCTACTTATAGGCAAAATAACCTATAGTTTTGAAATCAAATGATTTTTGAATAAAACATTTTAAAATGGGATAAATCTGCTAACCTAGTGTTCTCTGACTGAGGTTGAGTGTAGACTCAAACCTCGGCCGGCTCAAGGTGGCTGCAATGATGGATTGCATGGATAGTGGGGAGCCCTGCCATCCATTGGGCAGCACAGAAGACTCGAGCGCTCGGGAGTGGTCTCGAGCGCTTGGGTCTTCACTCTCGAGCGCTCGAGAGTGAGCTAGACCAGAGGTTTTGGAAAACGGTTTTGAGCGCTCGGGACTGCTCCCAAGCGCTTGGGAATGATTTTGACCATTTTCTTTCCTTTTCAAATCCTTCAAGGAG
Source organism: Rhododendron griersonianum (assembly GCA_018127125.1). Taxonomy (NCBI): domain Eukaryota; kingdom Viridiplantae; phylum Streptophyta; class Magnoliopsida; order Ericales; family Ericaceae; genus Rhododendron; species Rhododendron griersonianum. Next base: position 23,664,944 of record CM030796.1, on the reverse strand, counting down.
CAAAGTCTCGATCGGTACAAGGCTTGTTTTGATCCAAATTCATCATTGGGGAGCCTCCGGGCCACAAATCAAGGAATTTTGACAAGTCCAAATTGGGGTGTCTACAGGTGGCAACTCTGTTTTGATAATAACCACTATCGTGTGGCGATGTTCCTAGCCATGGGAATGTCCATGATCTTGGTTTCTGAAGCAAGCAACCAATCGAGCAACAAACGATCAATCTGTATGGCGATGCCCAGTCTGGGAGGTGTCTACAGTTTTTGGCGACTCCGCTGGGGACATGAGAGCCATAACCAGAAAGTTCAACATAAGACTAATACACGCCTTGTTTAATTCATTTATCATACGCATCGAGCAGGCAACCTCGTTGAGTTCACCTGATACCCCGGCATGACACGGGTTATGTTGGGGGTTCCAGCAAACTCCACAGTCACTCGTACCTTGTGGTATATCAAAAAGGGAATCACTTAATCACCGCCTATGATGGGTTGGTGAAAGGATTGGTGCCCTTTGACAACGGAGCACCCTGAGACTACCTAAACCTTGCATGTATTAGAAAGCCGTAGAACTTATCAAACTAAGATAGGAACCTAAGGGCTAGGAACTTACTTGCATTTTGCTTCCAAGTTCTTCCTCACACCTTGTATCATCTGTTGTTGTAAATAACTCTTTCTGTGGGATTTTTCAGCCCAAATCCTAACCCTGTACGAGCCAAGTACTAACCTTCAGGTACTCTATTTTCTCAAGCAGGCACAATAGGTAAATCAAAGAAGCAACCACAGCCAATTTTATACTATTACAACACCCGAAGCTGCACCAAACAGAGCTCTCTGCAGCCATCCCGTCTGTCATCCTCGTCTGCCAAAACACCTTCACCACAACGGTCCCATTCACTCCCAGGGACTTCACGATCATCCTCTCAACAAACTCCTCTATCTACCAAATCCTAAGCTTCATCAAGCAATCCTCCTACCCTCATGGCAGACAACGACGCCGCTATTGCCGATCTCCGAGTTCAAATCGCTACCCTGCTAGCCGAGAAAGCAGCCAGAGATGCTGAGGACGAAGAACGATCAATGGAAGACGAGAACCCTCACAAAGTAGTGTTGGCGGAAAGTCCTGAACTGACCAAGCAAGTCAAAGAGATCAAACAAGCTTTGGCATGTTCACAAGGAGATTAAATTCTGGATTTCGAAGGACTTTGCCTCTTCCCAGAATCTAAACTGCCTGAAAATTTCAAAATGCCAAACATCGAAAAGTTCAATGGAACTGGCAACCCTACCAGTCATGTTCGACACGTCATCAACACCCTGAAGCCAATGGGCTTAAATGATGAGCTCATCGCCCAATTGTTCCAACGAACTCTCACTGGAAGCGCTCTCGATTGGTTCCTCACTTTGGAATTTGTGCACTATCAAACTTGGCCAGAAATTGCCAACGCTTTTGTCAAGCAGTACGCATACAATGTCCAAATTGAGTTAACTACTCGAGACTTGGAGATGACCAAACAAGAATCCAATGAGGACTTTGCTACCTTTGTGGCAAGATGGAGGGAAAAGGCTGCCAAGATGAAGAACCTCCCCTCCGAGGAAGACCAAGTGAGGATAGTTGTCAAAAATCTGCAACCCAAATACCTTAGGCATATCTATACATAGGCTATCACCGACTTCAAACGACTGCATGCCACTGGGTTGCAAATCGAAGATGGAATCAAGTTAGGGCTCATTGGGAAAGAAGAAGCTCCTCCTCCACCTAAGAAAACCTTTTCCAGCCGTACATCTCACGCCTCCGTAAATACCCTTGGCACATCCTTGCCTCCGGACCCTTTCCAAGCTAGCTCATCCCGGAATTCAAATTGCCCCCGCCGCAATTTTGACCCTCTTTACATGACCTTGTCCCAAGCTTTGACCATTCTTAGCCGTCAAGAGCAGCTCAAACCTTTAAACAAACTGCTTCCTCAGCCACCCTATGGCCCAAACCATGATCCTAACAAACAGTGCGCCTACCACCAACACCCTGGGCATGAAACAAACAACTGCATGCATCTCCGCCATGACATTCAAGACCTCATTGATAGCCAAACTATAAAACCTCCAAAACCTGATGGGCAAGCCAACCCACTCTCTACTCATAATGGTGAACCGCCACCCCTAAATATCAATCTCATAAATCTATCTCACAACCCCACATACAATCCTAGTCAATACATTGTCCAAAACAACCAAACCAAACCAACCTTAACCTTCCCCAAGGAGGACGAGTGTTTTATGATAGAGGAGGAAGAGAACAATGAGTCCGATCAGTCGGAAGTGATCGATCCTGACATGTCCGACATAAGTAGCAGAGATCAAACAAAGGAGGAAAAGCTAAGGAAATGGAGAGAACATTCTTGGGCAAAACACGATTTAGAAGATCCAGCTATTCCATTTGTACAAAACGATGAGTGGCTCCGTATTTGGTTTGAGAATAGGAAGAAGGAAAAGGAAAGGGTCATCATGATGAGAAGGCATGCTCGCTTCGAGCCTGCCCAAATAGTGGTACCTATCAACCGTCCCAAAATTCCAACACCGCCCATTGTCTGGGAGACAATCAATCTCATAGAGAAGGTAGAGGAGTTCCAAATGCAACCATGGGTCAATCCATACGAAGAATGTGACTATAGCCAGTGGATAGAGGAAGAAGAGGATCTGGATTTCACATATGCAGACCCATATCAAACGGGGGAAAGTGACTTCGACGAAATGCAAGGAGAATGCGATGACCCCCTTGATGGAATCTTCTTAACATCACTGTTCAGCCAAGTAGAAGTGACTAGTCTCTCTTGCGACCGCGCAATCAATAAGGAGGAAGAAAAATTGATGAAAACCCAGGCTGACATTTCCATTTGGGAACTACTCATGTCTCAAAGAGATAGCTATCATGCAAGCTATGAAGATGGATCTAGTTCAAGGGCTCTGTTTGGCAAAGGAAAGGGTGGAAAAGAGTATAAAGTTGCGAAAGACAAAGACAAAGGAAAAGAAGACAACCCCAAAATGCCGCAATAGCTGAAAAGTCACAACATGGCAAAGAACATTAAACATTGCTTTTTGTTTTCCAAATCAAACTAGAATATGTTTTGGGCCCCTGTTTGGGCATTTTATTTCCACCAAGTGAATTCCTATTTCATCTTCCAGACTATGCTTATTCAACAAATTGCTATACACTATAGTCTCTTCGCCAAACAAAGGAAAATTCAAGAAAATCAGGTTCTCCGTGTCTCTGACAAAAATGAAAGAAAGGATGAACTTTAATTGCTTAAAAAAACTAGGCTTTTGTCAAAACTTAGAGAGAAGACGCTATCTCCGTGAGAACACTTAGGGTTAGCTTGCCCATTGTGAAAGTACAAACGCAATAGGAGATTCAAAAAAATATCTTCATTCCTCTCCAAAAACAAAAACCCTCTTGAAAGAAACGCTTGTTGGGTAACCCAAGCAACCCAAGCAAAAGTAAGAGCAAAGCCTGCTAGGATAAGAAAATGCAAAAGCGCAGCCCAGGCAAAAGATAAGGCATTCAAAAGCTCGCTAGGGACTCAACCTCCATCAGGTAACCTAGACAAAACTTAGAGCATGTGAAAAGAAAAACCAAGAGTGAAAACCCAACCCCAAAGGTGGTAATTTTGGAACTACGTAAAAGGCCTGATTCCCTGATTGGGATACGTAGGCAATCTCACATCGAGATATGGCCCAAACATTTGGGGAGAAGGAAAAACATCAAAAGACTTGTGCTCAATGATGGGCATAGCTAACCCTGCGTATTGAGCTCGCAAAAGATGAGTATGCTTTTCTCGAGGAATTGACAATAGCAATAGACACAAGAATTATAGTTCATCCCTTTTAACCTAAAGGTCATTGACACAATAAACAGGATACCTCGAAAGCTCTCGAATTTGGCAATCAGACTATGGAATATGGCAAAAGCAAAAGGCGAAAATCAAAACCAAGCATAAGAAGGAAGAGAAAAGGGGATGCCACTTGGCCAAAGCAAAATTTACCCTTGGAAAATTAAAGTAACAACCGAAGAATTGATACATCGGCCACAATATTGAACAATCGATTCTTCTCCATTTCACACAGATTACTGTCTATCAGCAAACGCTTGTTCAAAAAGCCATATTCTGACTTTCACATGTATATCTTAAAACATTTAGGGGTACGAAAAGCTCTTTTCATTTCATGAACAAAAGTTTAGTTACAAAATTCTCGCTGTGGTTGCTTTCACTATACAATTTCTACTTGCCTCTTTTACTAACTATGGACAGGAAAAGAGAAAATCCTAAAAGCTAGTCATGGCGGCGTCTCTGAGACGGTCTCTGAGATGGGGACTGCTCGTTGGTTCCCACATCCTCCCCGCCAACAGCTGGTGCTCGCTCAGCCTCAAGCTGCAGCCAAAGAGGATATGAACATTCAGATTCAAGGACTGATACAAAGCAAATGAAACACATGAAGAGAGTCATACCTCGAGGATCCTATGGCGCTGTCTCCGAACCAAAGCCTCTGCACTCTGATAGGCATGAAGCCATTCCTGCACTATCTCAGCAGGCACCTATAGAAACAAACCAGGCATTTCAAATACAGGAGCGACAGATACAATGATAAAGTAGGAAAAACAAAGTTCAGAAATAGGGTACACTACAACAAAAATCACATTTTATAGCGTGCGAAAAACGCTATTAAATGTCATAGATAGCGTTCCGAAGAACGCCTTATTAGCCGATGCTATTAAAAGTCAAGACTTTCAACAGCGTTCATTGCATGCTATGGTATACTACCTTTTTATAGCGTTTTTTGAACGCTGTCTTTGACATACTTTTAAAAGCGTTTTTTGAATGCTGTCTTCGATAAACTTTTAATAGCATTCATAGAATGCTATGTTTTGAATACTTTTAACAGCATTTTTTGCATGCTAAGTTTGAGATTCTTTTAATAGCATATTTATCATTGCACCACTCATTCAATATTGTTTTTTATAACATTCAACACCAATTCACTATTATTTTTTATTGCATTCAACACCAAATACATCCGACGCAAAATGATGTCAATGTAAATAAATAATTTAACAGATGAAGATTCATTACAATATAGATTGGAAAATAATTTTCCAACACAAACTACATTGAAGAGTTAGAGTAATTACACTCATTAGAAAAACACTAATGTAATCTCCCTTTCCATAAAATGAAATCCTAAACTAGGCAGCCATATCATTCAAGTACCCCAATTCTTCACCCGCGGAGATGTTCTGTACTTGAAGATTACTTCTTTACCGAGTTTATACCGTCTTGCTCCCAAAGCCGAACACATACCTGTAAGTATCGAAATATTCAAACGAACACAATAGTAATGTACAAACTACTAACTACAAAAACAATTTTAAAGCAACACAATACTAGTTTGTCTTGGTTAGTCAAACAGCTTGATACCAGCAAACGGCATAAAAACTGGCACAACTAACTTTGCCATGATGGCTACATTTATAATTCTACAACTCAGTTAGGTAGGGTCTATGTTTAACATGTATGTACACTGAACTTCGAGAAGATTATGTAGTCCAATATCATATCGAGAGAGAGAGAGAGAGAGATCACAACATTTCTAACCTCTGCTTGAATCATCTTTATCTAAGGGAGTTTCTGAAAAATTCCCAGTAGCCTCCACAAGGTCCTGATATGTGAACCCTTCTTTGGGAAAGTAGTAATGATTATCTAAATACCAAGTTGGCCTAATTCTGGGGGTATAGGCCCGGAGAATCTGTTCTGATACAGCTCCAGAGCAGATAGATTGTGAAGTTCAGAAAATTCAACAAGGAGGCTTCCTGTGAGCAAATTATCTCCTAACATTAGATGCATAAGGGACTTGCATGTTTCAGACCATCAGGGATATTTTTGGACAACCTATTCGACCCGAGGCTCAGAAATGACTACTTCTGGAATTTGCAAAGTTGAGGAGGTATGCTACCAATAAGACCATTGGCAGATATGTCAAGAATAGAGAGGTGTTAGTAATTTATTTTAATCAACGGGTATCTGTAATCTTAACATGGGGAGATTAATAAGTATTTAATATCATGGAGCTCGTGATATAATTGAGAAAAGGACAGGAGTGCAATTATAATTCTGTAGTGGGGTGAATTATAATTAGTGAAATAAGAAATAGAATCCTGGTGGGATTAGGTTTTCTTATTTACACTGGGAGCCCAGACTTATTACTCCTTAGGTCCCTATCGTAGCCATGTATATACACGTTATGCTCTCTAGGTCAGATTGGACGTTTTCACGTTTTCTATTATTCACAAAATAGAGGCAGATCTAAAGAGGGCAAACAGACCACGAAAGAGTCCACACTCGGTTCGTGTTCTAGGCGTGCAGGGAATACGATAGAAGATCGTAAGGTGCAGTCGAGCAGTATACGTGGCATATAGCAAGACGTGCTATAACAAGTTCAACCAGCGTTCGTGTTCGCAGGGAGTTGAGGTAAAATCCTAATTCCGCCTTGTAGGGTTTTGCGGTTTTCTTATTGTCTAATCTGTACGCGTCATTACTGGTTTCTGGGAATCGTTTCCCAACAAGAGGTTACTGTTAACTCCAATGAGAGGTGGAATTGTGCCTTGGAGATTATTATCGAAGAGTTGTAAATCCTCCAAGAGCGTCAGGTTTTGAATCTCGGGGGGAATTACTCCTGTCAAATTATTTATGGACAAATCCAATCTCCACAACTGCTTTAACTGTCCTATCTTCCCGGGTATACTTCCCTGAAGGAGGTTTTCGAAAAGTTGAAGCAACTGGAGGTTTGGAATCTTGCACAATTCTTTTGGAACAAAACCACTCAATTGATTCTCGGAAAGATCGATCTGAATTGTACTAAGACAACTTCCTAGCTCCCTAGGAGTTGTTCCATTCAGCTGGTTGGTATAAAGGTACAATCTTTTCAACTGGGTTAATTTTTCAATCTCTTTGGGAATGCTTCCAATGAAAGTATTGTCATGCAAAGCAGGCACCTCCAAGCTACTGAAGTTTCCGATTTCAGGAGGAATCTCACAAGACAAAAGGTTTTGCAAAAGCACCAAGTCAGTGAGATTCCTAAGTCTTTGAAGCTCTATAGGAAAAGAACCCTCTAACCTATTCTGTGCCAACCCAAGTACCTCTAACCTCCCACATTTGCTGATTTCTGCCGGAATCGGACCTGTTAGAAAGTTTCGACCTGCCCTTAAAATCCTAAGCCTTTTGCAACTTACTAAGGGACGAGGGGATCATTCCCGTGAGATTGTTACTGTAAATAACAAGCTCTTCAAGCAAAGTTAAGTTCCCAATCTCCTCTGGAATTTCACCATACACGAAATTCTCACACAGAGAAAGCTTTCTAAGGAAGGCCATTTCGAAAAGTTGGGTTGGCAATTCCCCATGAAATCTGTTAGTGCATAGGTCTAAAACCTCCAAATTATGGCAATGACCAAGATCGCTAGGAATGTGACCAGAAATGAAGTTGGTCGACACATTCAACTCAGTCAAGTAAGGCAGCTTACAAACGCATGAGGATAGATTACCGGACAAATTAAAGGCCTTGAGATTGATGGAAGATACCCTAACGTTATCGGCACATCCTATGCCGCTCCAATTGCATGGAGTTGAATCTAATGAGTTACATCTTTGAAGATTATTAGAGGGATCAACAAAGGATTTTTTGAACTCCAAAAGAAAAGCCCCCTCTTCATTCAACGATTCAACGGGAACGAACGAGTAACAAACAATTAGAAGTAAATGCAAATGGAATTGAATGTAATAGTTCCACTCCCTCTCCATTTCTAAAGGAACAGAAAGGATGGGGCATGGGGGAAAGAAACTCTTAAATATTATTCAAGATTTCCAACATCATCATCTGAAAGAGTTCACTAGCAAGAGTTGAAGCAACAATTAAAACAATTGCAGCAAGAGCTATAATAGACATCCACACCATGCAAAGAAGAGCAGGCATTACCTTCTTCCGCCAATTCCTCCTTGCCTAGAAGATTAAAATTTGGCCTGCATTTAGGCAAAAAAAAAAGTGGCTTAAGTGTCAGATTATGTAACAAGGCAACTTACATGATGGTGGAGTGGTCACAATGTCATTCAACAAGGTGGGGAAAAAGAGTTCTCTACAAGAACAAAATCCATTTAATTGATTGACCCACTAAGGTTGGATCTTTTTTGGTGTTTACAACTAAAATTAAGAGCACAAGGGTATGTCACATTTAGGAAGAACACAGGACTATATCTCCTCTAGTCGTTATCCACTACAAGACAGCCATTTTCTTCTATTTACGACATTATTGATTGGTGGATCTCTAATAAAGGATTCATTAGATCTTATTAGAGATATAAACTGTGAGCAAAGACAATCTCTACTGATTTTGGTTTTGGATTTTGATGATAGTTTAAAGTGCTCTGGTTCAATAATGGTGGCAGGATATCAAAGGTTTGCTGCTCTTTTGCTACAAAAGTAAGCCTAATCAGATCTCAACTAATGAAAAGCAGACCACCTCCTTCTGAAGGAAAAAATCGGAAACCCCAAATTAGTATTCTCATGTTTTCTGGTGTAAGTGCAGAAAAACTAAGAGTGGTTTAAGAAGCACAAGAACTTAACGGCTACTTCGCGATTCTCGCCGGAACCCTAATACGCCGCCGGAATCCTTATCTGCAAAACAGACAAGGGGTGAGCGCACCTTTGCCTCTCGTGGCAAAGGCCCTCCGATGCCTAAGTTAGTATCACGTACTAGTGGAAAACCCTAATTAAGCATAAGAGAATATGTATGACTGTAATGTATTGTGTACCTTTTCCCTCTAGGTTTGCCTCGTATTTATAGGTTTATAGATGCTTACTGCCCAAGTATCCACGTTTCCCTAGGTTTCCTATCTCGTATAGGAAACCCAGAATATCTTGGATTCTCGTTTCCTTATCAGTTCATTACCTTAGTCCGTTTAGGACTCCTTTCCACAGCTGGCCGAACTTCCCATTCCCGTTGGGTATCTCTCCAAGATCCTATTTTATTGGGATCTTGTTCCTTCGCGGAATATCCCTATTCTGGAACCTTCTGAAGCGTTCCTTGGTATCTGGGATTGCTTTTCATATAAACCCCCTCCTGTTCGGCCCTTTCGTTGCCGAACAAACTACTTGGACCAGTGACTCCTCATGTCACTGTTCCTTTGTCAATCCCTTGGTCCAATATCCTCTCGTGTTATTGGACCTTCACCTAGTACGGACTCTCTGGACCAACGATCCTTCATATCGCTGGTCCCTGTTGCCGATCATCGCCTTTCACGACGACTATCTTCATCATAACTGTATCAAGGTCCCACCTTCCACCTGTTCGGGACCTATTTGCACTCGTTCGGGATTACCTCCCTACAATTGCTCCCCAGCTTTATTCGTCATTTACTCTTAATATGACGAGCAAAGCTTCTCAGGACCCGAGCAACGTTTCTTTGCTCCTGCGCCTTTTATTCCTTAAATTTGGTGCAAATATCATCATTAGTCCAGGCAAAACGTCTAATCGTTTGGGTTCTCCAAGACTTTTTCTGCCCCTTACTTTACACATGACACTTACCGTACTGTCCGCATTAAATGCGAATGGACATATTTTGGGGAACAAAACGCCTAAACGGCGTCTGGGGTGACGTTTCACATACGCCACCCCACTCACCAGGGTATATTTGGGTTTTCGTCCCATTTCGAACCCCCACTTCTCTTCCCAAGTTCCCTCTGCAAAAAAGTTACGGCGCTCCCGCCATTTAAGCTCTATTTATCATCTCCAAGGCCTTCATTCGTGCTTTTAGAACTTCGATCGCCATACTCGTAAGTCATCGTTCCCCTTCTATCCCATTTTTCTCGTTGCTTTAGGGCTTCCTCCATCCACATTTAGGGTTTCTTCATACCCGTCGTTTCTGTCTGTGAATCTGCTTTCAACCCACCATCTAAACAGATGGGGCGATTCAGATGTCACTATAACACCCCTCAAACCATGGCTTCGTTCAGATCTCGATATGAGATCCCTGACAACGTTGCCACTGAATTGGCCCATGAGGATGCCCTCCGTGAGAGCCCTGACAATGATACCCTTCACATCCCCGTAGTCGCCGTTGTAGAGGGTGGCGTTAGATTCCCCCTGGCCCCATTATTCCGATAGGTCTTAGCCCACTACAGACTGTCTCCGATGCAGGTTTCGGCCAATTACTTTAGGGTTGTCATGGGAATTGATGCCATAAACCGCATGTTAGGCACATCTCTAGGTCTGCACGACATACACCACCTATACAACATCTCTAGGACCAAAGATGCCCTTACCTACTATTTAAAAAGTAGGGATTCGAGAAGAAAACTCGTCCTTGAGCTTCCTGACTCTGCACGGGGAGACGACGATGATTTTTTGATCGTTACTGGGGTTTTCGAGCCCAGAGATGAGGATGGCCGTGTGATTGGTTTCCATGCCCCTCACAGATTTGGGCAAACACGTTAGTTTCCCTTAACTTCAAAGTTTTTTCGTACTTTAGTTATTTAATTCTTCAGCGTATAACTTGCTATTTTCTTTGCAGCTGAAAATGTCAACCTAGGGTACAATATTATTATCCCACAGGTTCACGTGGCCGACATCACTCGAGCCCTTGCGTTCAACGGGCAAGGTACATACCTTGCTGGCCGAGCAAGAGTAGCGCAAGTGCTCTTGAGCTACAGAGCATCATACGGTGGGTTTATTGATCGAAGGACCCGAGCAGCTGACAACCCAGCACCTCCTGAACCTTTCAATTTGCAACCCGAGCAAGAGGAAGAGAGGCATCCTGAAACTCTGCCAATTCCTGACGATCTGATCGACATTGCCGAGGAAGCCTCTACTTCGTCCTCCCAAGGTTATTTCCCTTCTCCTCCTCCAAAAATGAACCAGCCAATTGACCTCAACAGCCTTCTCACCATCCCAGGAGCTGGCCGTGGAAGGGGCCGCGGCTCTATTCGTGGCCGTGGTCGCTCCCAGAGTCCCCAGCCGTCTCATGGCCGACGTGGGCCTGCGCAGTTGAGCACTCCCCCTGGTTTTTCCCCAGAAGAAATCGAGGCAAGTCATCGAGACAAACGCCAGCGTCTGGAATCATCTTCAATTGAAGGGCCCCAGCCTCAGACTTCCAATCCCCCAATTCCAATATGGGTACACAACTTACCCATGGTGGGCGCCCTGTGACAATTCGTGACAGTGTGGCATCCGAGGGGACTGCTCTTGCCTTATCCCAGGCCTTCATGCTACCTGGGGATATGCAAAAAGTGGTGACCAGCTCCCCTGACAACCTCCTAGGGTCATTCATGACCAACAGTGCTCAGGTAGACTTTTTTTTTTGTTTAACCAACCAATAATTTTCAAGCCGTTACATTTTTTCTCTATCTAATTGTCTTCCATATGTCTCAGGCAATGCAAAGGATGGTTGCCATGGCACAGAAGCTGGGCCAATACGAGCCCCAGCGAGTTAAGCTGGTAAACGAGAATGCCCAACTGCAACGCACAATAATCCGACTAGAGAAGGAGATGGATCAAGCCCGTGGAAAGGTGGACGAGCTGAAGGGGAGGCTGGAAGGTGCTGAGGACAGCCTGAACCAGACCCTGATGGAGTTGGAGGCGAGCAAGAATGATGCCAAGGCATCGTATCAAGAGGGCTACAACGAAGGGATCAACGTGGCTACTGAGAGCTACAAATCTCAGATGCCAGCGATCCAAGACCAGATATGGGATACGGCCTGGACAACGTGCCTTACCAAGATTGAAGCTCCTGTCTCCTGCCCCCTTTGGACCAACAAGGACCTTCCCAGTTCTCAAGTCGTTGTCGAGGACCAAGAAGCTGAAGCGGAGGATGGTCTGGTCTAAGAGCTTAACGCCAATGATTCCGAACAGCTTGGTGAAGACGCCATTCGTAATGATGAAGTGACCACCTCTGGCCAGAAGGAAGCCAGTGGTGGTCCATCTGCTGAAAATACTGTTGTGGAAGATACACCTGCACAGACTACAGTCCCTGCTTCTCAAGACCTTCCTGGGGAAAAGTGAGTATGAACATCCTTTCTTGGAACAATTTCAATTTTGTCTCTTAAATATTATGGTGGCCCTGCGTGGCTGTAAAGCTTGCCCTTCGTGGCACAGATACATTTTCAATACTTTAACTTAAGTATTTGGCCCTTCGTGGCGTTTAACTTCATTTTGCTCGGCCCTTCGTGGCGTTTAACTTCATTTTGCTCGGCCCTTCGTGGCTTCTTAACATTGTTGGTGGCCCTTTCGTGGCCAATCGTTTGCTCAAGCATCTCGTACTTAGGTAATTTTGAATACTTCGTTGTCTAATCTTGCTGGGGTGCATCCCTACGCTACCCAAGTTTATTCATACTTGGATATCTAGCGAAGTTGGTTCATACTTTAGCTACTGAACAGCATGTTTTCGTATGCTCTCCGAGTTATCCCCGTACTTGGAGATAATTCTAAGTGTAATCGTACTTAGACAAATCTGCATGTATTCGTATGCCACCCAAGTTTCTCGTACTCAGGAATTTTTCTAAGTGTGCTCGTACTTAGGTTACCCAAAGGCATTCGTATTTGGTAATAGCGTGCATTTGTTCGTATGCATGCCAAGTGTTTGTTCTTAAGTCTAAGTGTATTCATACTTAGGTTATCCAAATTTTTACGTATTTGGCAGAAGTGTGCATATTCACGTATGCACACCAGGTTTGTTCGTACCTATATAAGTGACCAAGTGTGTTCGTACTTGAAAAAATTTATTAAATCTGCCAAAATGTCTTCATATTTGTCATAGACTCTATTCTTCTGCTCCCCAATACGAAGTGAAGAGTAAGAATCAGGCCTAACTTCGAATTTTAAACATAATGGAAATAAAAGACAATGTTTTATATCAAAACGCAGAATTTTATTCATAATTCAAAACTCAAGGGGCGTTACGCATACCCCTTGCAATCAATAAAAAACAAAGGAATTTTATTCGTAATTCCCACACAATTAGGATATGCATCCTAAAAACAGAGTAAAAAATAAATTGAAGTTTTTTCAAACAAAAAACTTCCTCAAGTTGTGGACATTCCATGGCCTCGGCACCGGGTTCCCGTCCAGGTCCGCCAAACGATAAGCCCCAATGCCTACAACCTCTGTAACACGATATGGGCCTTCCCAGTTTGCCCCCAACTTGCCCTCGTTGGCCACCTTGGTATTGCCGAGCACTTTTCGAAGCACAAGGTCCCCTACACCAAACTCTCGTGGATGGATAGTTTTGTTATAGCTTTTCATCAGCTGCTCCTGATAAGAAGCCAAATGCACCAGCGCCCTTTCTCTACGTTCCTCGGCAAGGTCCAGTTCAATTTCTAGGGCTCTGTCATTGCCTCCACTTTCAACCAAAGTGGTCCTGTTGGTCGGCAAACCAACCTCCAATGGGATTACAACTTCTGTCCCATATGCCAATGAGTAGGGGGTCTCTCCCGTAGACCTCCTAGGCATTGTTTGGTGCGCCCATAAAACAAATGGCAGTTCATCGGGCCATTTTCCATTTGCCTTGTCCAACCTCTTTTTGATCCCATCAAGTATTGTTTTGTTGGACGCCTCCGCCTGCCCATTACTCTGGGGGTAGGCCGGGGTGGAGTAATAGTTCCTTATTCCGTACTGGGCACAGAAAGCCTTGAACTTTTTCTGGAATTGGGACCCATTATCCGTAATCAGTGAATAGGGGACCCCAAATCAAGTAATTATGCTTTTCCACACGAACCTTTCTATCATAGGCTCAGTGATCTTAGCCAATGGTTCTGCCTCAATCCATTTGGTGAAATAGTCTGTTGCTACCAACAGAAATTTCCTATTTCCTGTTGCCATGTGAAGTGGATCTATGATGTCCATCCCCCATTGTGCGAAGGGCCAAGGACTAGTCAATGGCACCAGATCCTCGGCTGGTGTTCGGATCATTGGTGAGAATTTTTGGCACTTCTCACAAATTTTAACATACACCTTTGCATCTTCCTGCATGTGAGGCCACCAGTACCCTTGGGTAATTGCTCGGTGGGCAATCGACCTACCCCCAGCATGACTTCCACACGTTCCCTGGTGGATCTCGTGGAGGAACTTCTGCACCATCTCGGGATGCACACAAAGTAAGTATGGGCCAGTGAAGGATTTTCTGTACAACTTTCCTTCTGGTGACAGCCAAAATCGTGCAGATTTCGTTTTTATCTTGTGAGCCTCTTTTTTGTCTGTAGGGAGTGCCCCATCTCGTAGGAACTCCACTATTGGGTCCATCCAATTTGATCCTTGGTTCACGTCCAAGACCAATTCCACACTTCTTTCGATGCTCGGCTCAGCAAGATAATCCACTGCCACCCGTCTCTTGAATTCTGTTGGTACCGCTGCTGCCAACCAGGCAAGTGAATCAGCATGGGCATTCTGCCCAGAGCTTATTTGCTCAATGTACACCTTCTCAAAAGTGTCAAGCAGATCTTTGGTGGCCATCACCTAGGCAGCCATCTTCTCGTTCCGGGCCTCATATTCCCCGGATAACTGGTTCACCACAAGTTGTGAATCACAGTGTACTCGTATCCTTTTTACCTTCAGGGTCCTTGCACTTCTTAACCCTGCCAAGAGTGCCTCGTTCTCTGCCACATTATTTGAGGCACTGAAACCCAATCGAAGGGACAGCTCCATCATTGCTCCTTCAGGAGGGAAAAGTACCACCCCAATTCCTAATCCCGTATTACACACAGAGCCATCAACAAATAATTTCCATTCCATGGGATCCCGTTCGGCCGGAGCTTTCTTCTTCCTCGTTATTTGCTCCTTCCCCTGTTCCTTTCTCTGCTCCTGTCTCATAGGAGGCTGGGGAGCCACCGTAGGTGAAAACTCAGCTACAAAGTCTTCCAGCACTTGCCCCTTTATTGCGGTGCGCGGCTGGTAGTCTATATCGTACTGACTCAATTCGACCGACCAAGTTGAGATACGTCCCGAGAAATCCGCCTTTCGTAGCAAAGACTTTAACGGGAATTCAGTATACACCACAACCCTGTGACTTTGGAAATAATGGGGCAACTTTCATGCCGCTGTCCTTAATGCGAGGACCAACTTTTCGAGGGGCAGATATCTCGTTTCTGCGTCCAACAATGTTTTGCTTACATAATAAACAGGGACTTGCTCAGATCCCTTATCCCTCAGTAGCACTGCGCTCACAGCATGTTCAGAGATCGCTAAATACAAAGTTAAAGACTCACCTTGTTCGGGGGTAGACAATATGGGGGCTGCTGCCAAGTACTTCTTCAGGTCTTCGAACGCCTGCTCACATTCTGCTCCCCATTCATATCCTTCCCTCTTTTTCAGCAACTGAAAGAAAGGTCTACAGTTGTCGCTAGATCTGCTGATGAATCTGTTCAAGGCCGCGGCCATCCCCGTTAACCGTTGGACCTCTTTCGTGGTCCTAGGACTTTGGAGCTTTTGCAACGCTGTAATTTGATCGGGATTTGCCTCTATCCCTCTTATGGTCACCAAGTGCCCTAGGAATTTTCTTGAGTTCACCCCGAACACACACTTCGAGGCGTTGAGTTTTAGCTTATATTCCCTCAATATCTCAAAAGTTTCCTTTAGATCAACAATGTGGTTTTCCTTCTCCTTGCTTTTGACCACCACGTCATCTATGTAAACCTCCATGGTCTTGCCGAGCAACTTTTTTAGCATAATCGTTGCTAACCTCTGGTATGTTGCACCTGCATTCCTTAAACCAAAGGGCATGACGCTATAACAATACAGCCCCCTTGGTGTGATAAAGGAAGTCTTCTCTTGATCGGGACCATACATGGCTATCTGATGATACCCTCGATAAGCATCAAGGAAACTCATCCGCCCATACCCAGCTGTTGCATCAACAAGTTGGTCTATCCTGGGAAGGGGGAAGCTATCATTGGGACACGCCTTGTTCAAGTTGGTGAAATCGACACAGACTCACCACTTCCCATTTTTCTTCTTTACCACCACAGTATTGGACAGCCATTCTGGGTAGTACACTTCTCGTATAGCTTTTGCTTTGAGTAACCGATCCACCTCCTTGATAACAGCGTCCACGTGCTGTACGGCAGATCGTCTCTTCTTTTGCATCACAGGCTTATGTTCTGGATCCACATTCAAGTGGTGACAAATCACATTTGCATCCACTCCAGGCATCTCTTCGGGCACCCAAGCAAACACATCAACGTGCTCCTTGAGGAACCCCGAAACCCCACCAATTCTTTCTCCTCTGTCTTATTCAGGTTCTCCCCAATCAGGAAATACCTTTCCGGATCATTCTCGTTGATCTGGATCTTTTTCAAGCCTTCCACCACTTTCTCGGCGGGGTCTCCTCCGACATCTTCAGTGGTCGGCTGGTCCGGGACCCTGATTGCTTGGACTAACTTCGCCTTGGGTGCCTTCTTGATTATAGAAACCAAGCACTGCTGGGCAACCTTCTAATTCCCCCTGATCCTCTCAATACCATTCGATCCTGGGAATTTTACCATCTGGTGGTAAGTGGAGGAAACCGCCTTCATCTTTTGCAGCCATGTTCTTCCAATAATCGCGTTATAAGAAGATGGTACATTTACCACTAGGAAATCGGTTCTCAGCACGACTGTTCCTGCCCGAACAGGAAGAGTTACTTTGCCCAGGGGCCAGACTGCTCCTGCACTGAATCCGACCAAAGGGGTTATTGACTGCACCAAGTCCGCTTGTGTCAGCCCCAACTTCTTGAACGCGTCATAGTACAGTATCTCTGTGCAGCTCCCTGAGTCCACCAGGATTCTTTCCATGTCATACTCCCCAATTCGTAGGGTTATGACCAAGGCATCATTATGTGGCACCTGGATTCCCCCTAGGTCCTCATCCGTGAAGACTATGCCTCCATTGCATTCTTCGCCCTCACGTCCTCGTTTCTTTCCCAATTGCATCACATGCTGGTAGTGTTTTACTTGTCTCTGGAGCAACCTCACCTCATTTCTCATATAAGGCGCGGCCAATCCATGTATCATATGGATTACGCCCCTTGGATTTTGCTCGTAATCCAATTCCAATGCTTTCTCTGCACCCTTGTGCTCTTCCTGAATAAACTCTTTCAGGTATCCACGTGAAACCAGATCATCGAGGTGTTGCTTGAACATCTCACAATCCTCCGTCATGTGCCCCCAGTCTTTGTGATAACTGCAATGCTGACTCGTAGCCCTCTTTGCGTCTTTATCCCCCTCCAGCCTTGGGGGCCACTTGAAATAAGGACGATTCTTTATTTTATAAAGAATCCGATAGATCGGTTCCTTCCAAACCGTTGGCACCGAAAAGAAAGACTTGGGGTCTGGAGCATGTTTCTCTTTGAACGGCTCTTTCTTGATCTACCCGTATTCCTTCCTCTCTTTGTAGGTCTTGGGCTCCGGCTTGTCTGTCCTCTTCGGCAGACCCTTCGCCTGTTCGGCGACCATACTGTTGTCCTCTCGCAGTATGTCATCCTCGTTCCTGGCATGCTGCTCGATTCGTTCCATCAGCCTTGCCAATGTACCTACTGGGGTCATGTTCAGGGACTTACGGAGTTCTCCCCGAACAGGTAACCCTGTCTTGAAGGTGGCTATCGCATATTCCTCACTGCAACCTTCAATCTCGTTGAAAGTCTCCCAGTATTTCTTAGCGTAGTCCCTGATTGGCTCGTTCTCACCTTGTTTCATGACAGAAAGGCTCTCAAAGGTTTTTGGTGCTTTCCTGCTCGTCAGAAATCGAGCAGTAAATTCTTCGGCTAACTGTCTCCATCCTCGTATGGTATTCGGCCCTAGTTTATGGAACCATGACAAGGCCACCTTCCCCAAACTCGATGGGAACATCTTGCACATGATCTCATCATCTCCGTCGTGCATGAACATTGCCTGCCGGTAATGTTGTATGTGTGCCACGGGATCAGTGTTTGTTTCGTAAAGAACGAATGCCCCGTGCTTCACCCTGCTCGGAAGCTTTGCCTCTTGCAATCTCCTTGCACGAGGGCTTTCCGTGCTGCTTCTCGTGCAGACATGGTTCCTTCCTCTTGTTCTTTCGCTTTCTTGGGAGTACTCTTTTCCCAATCGGAATCAGGCCTCTCGTACCTATCCCTGTGGTGTCTTCTAATCTCCCCCTCTTCGGGGGTAAGACTTCTGCTCCTTCTCTTTCGTGAAGAAGCCCTTTTCTTTCTTGGAGTGGGGCTCCTGGACCTGCTCCTCCTTCCTCGTGAAGGAGCCTTCTTGTATTCCACTACGGCCAACCTGTCTTCTCTGGAATTTCTTCGTGACAGTCCAGAATCCTCCGGACGTTCTCGTATCCGTTGCAATTCCTGGATTTCGTACTCTCGTTTTTTTATTAGACGAGCGCACTCTTCGATTTCTTGTCTCTTCTTGTCCAAGATATCGTCATGGTTGTGCACACTCCTTGAATGTGCCACTGATTCTCCCTCACGACGGGACTTACTCCTTCTCGTGGATTCCGTGGCCGTCCTACCCTCCTTGTTCTTGGAGTCGTCATGGACAGTCAGGGGGTTACCCTTGCTTGTGGGCTTCTTGGCATGCCCACCATCAGGTTTTCTCAGAGGATCTGGTGGGGGACTTGTCACCTCCCCCTCCCAACTGGTGTTTTGGATCATGTGGTGTCTTTGGATCTTCTTCCATCATGGTCGATTTTCAGAGGGATCTCTTTCGTTTCCCACAGACGGCGCCAATTGTAAGTGCAGAAAAACTAAGAGTGGTTTAAGCAGCACAAGAACTTAACGGCTACTTCGCGATTCTCGCCGGAACCCTAATACGCCGCCGGAATCCTTATCTGCAAAACAGAAAAGGGGTGAGCGCACCTTTGCCTCTCGTGGCAAAGGCCCTCCGATGCCTAAGTTGGTATCACGTACTAGTGGAAAACCCTAATTAAGCATAAGAGAATATGTATGACTGTAATGTATTGTGTACCTTTTCCCTCTAGGTTTGCCTCGTATTTATAGGTTTATGGATGCTTGCTGCCCAAGTATCCACGTTTCCCTAGGTTTCCTATCTCGTATAGGAAACCCAGAATATCTTGGATTCTCATTCCCTTATCAGTTCATTACCTTAGTCCGTTTAGGACTCCTTTCCACAGCTGGCCGAACTTCCTATTCCCGTTGGGTATCTCTCCAAGATCCTATTTTATTGGGATCTTGTTCCTTCGCGGAATATCCCTATTCTGGAACCTTCTGAAGCGTTCCTTGGTATCTGGGATTGCTTTTCATATAAAGCCCCTCCTGTTCGGCCCTTTCGTTGCCGAACAAACTACTTGGACCAGTGACTCCTCATGTCACTGTTCCTTTGTCAATCCCTTCGTCCAATATCCTCTCGTGTTATTGGACCTTCACCTAGTACGGACTCTCTGGACCAACGATCCTTCATATCGCTGGTCCTTGTCGCCGATCGTCGCCTTGCACGGTGACTATCTTCATCATAACTGTATCAAGGTCCCACCTTCCACCTGTTCGGGACCTATTTGCACTCGTTGATTACCTCCCTACATCTGGGCTAAACATAAGTCCCAATAATCATTGCCGAATGAGAACAAAAAACCCCAATTACAGTTAATTCAAACCCTTTAAGCGTATAATCTGTACAAATCCCTAACCGTTATTACCTTTCACAAGATAATGGATGAAATGAAAACCCTAGTTTTGTCTTTGGGAAAGAATTACGGGAAAAAAATCAAACCTGGTGTGGGCTTCCCTAGAGAATGATTCTTTGCTTCAACTGGTGCAGCAAATCACAAAATAGCTTTTGATTCTTCTCCGAGCAGGAAAGAGGGAGTTGAATAAACGTGAATGTTGGTAGGGAGTGGATGTAGGGAGTGCTTATGTACAGATTTTGGAAAAGATAGAAGAACAAACCTTTGGGTGGAAGAAGAACTTGCAATAGAAAACCTAGCTTAACTGGAGATGAATCCATTAAAGAGAAGAGTCGATTGAAATTTTAGGAGTGTGTTTGAAATTTCAGAAGCTTGCCCAGCGATTTTGGGGGGCAAAGAGATTTGGCGCTTGGATTTTGGGCGGAACGCTGTGGCAGATTTAATGGAACGCTGTAATTTTATCCTTTGCCTTTTTCCGTGTCTTTCAAAGCTAGGACCGCTATTGTTGCATCTCTATTACAGCATTTTTAAAAAAATGCTATGAAATTATGCTATTAAAAGCTATATTTGTTGTAGTGGTAATACCTGTGAAACCCCAGCTGGCAGCGTATAAAGCTGGGTCGCGCAAGGAGTAAGGGCCAGGCTCTCCTCCTCCCCATCATCAGAATGGAAGGAAACAAAAGAAGGGGCCCGCGGCCAAACAAGAGCAACAGGAGGAGCAACAGCAGCTGAAGCTAAGAAAACACGGCAGTAGTCCATGTAGTCTCCTGCCTGAAGAAGCAAACCTGCCCAATCCCTGATCCGAGCGTTCCTCAAGTCCTCCTTAGACAGCGAAAAAGTGGACCTCATCGATGTTGGAGGAGGAGGAGGAACAAACTAAAGCACCTTAGCACGCGGACGCCACTAACTAGCCACTCAATCGCCTAAGTACCAGGCTCAGCCAAATGGACCCTCGAGCAAGCTACGGGTACGATCCAGAACCCTGGAACATGCAAGAGGAGCATCCTCTGGTACACCACCCCAAGGGTCAAATCGTACCTGCAAAACGAGATCAAATCAGCTACAACGTAAGGATATGCAAATCTAAGGACAAGAAACCTAAAGAAAAAGGTACCTGATCGACCGTCAATCGGTCCAAAACTCGCCGCCACTCGGGAAGGCTCAAAACTGGTGACCATGGCCTCTGTTGCCCCACCAACCATCGCTCATAGCGAGGTATACAGTTCGCATCTCCATGCCTAGTCTCAAGGGGAAACTGGAGAAGGTGCTCGAAAGCCCAGAGCTAAAAAACAGATTAACCAAAACAAGTTCAATACTAGGAGAAGTCAAAACAGGAAAGGAGGCAAGAGAGAAAGATATATACCTCAAGCGTCCGGTAGTGACCGCCAAGGATGGGACTCTTGTCCCGTGAGCAAGCTCCTAGATTGCCATACAAGGTGGCCAAAGCAGACGATCCCCAATCAAACTCCCTAACGGCCTCCAAACGCTGCAAAGGAGCCAGGAGCTGTGTGTGCACCGAGCCATCCTTGTTGGCAAACAATGTTTGCCTAAGGAGATAAAGAAGGAAGGTCCGTGTGAGCTGCTCAACACTAACCTGGGTAAGGACATCAGCCGTCATGAAGGACTTGCTCAGCCAAGTAAGATCAATGTGACCTCGAGAGTGAACAGGGGGCACCTTGCCCAAAAACCACTCCAAAGCACCTACCCGCTCCCAAAGCCGGGGGTCGACCCGAAGAGGAGCTCCGCCTACCGGTAGGCCAGTCAGCAAGGAGAAATCGCCAGGCGTAACTGTCATCTCACCAGCAGAGGGGAAGTGGAATGTGTTAGTGGTATCCCACCACCTTTCAACCAGTGAGGTCATCAACGACCAATCCATCTTCGGAAGATTGAGGCCCAGAATAAACGCCTCAAAGCCCACAGCACATACCAGTTCCCGAGCCTGCTCCGGTAGTGTCAAAAACCATCTGTGCACCTCCTTGCCTCCGCCACGAGCCTCCAGTCTCCTATTTCTCTGTCAAAAGACAAAAAGGGAGTTAATCTCATGATTACATAAACGATGGAAACGCTAAGGGGCATCAAGTCAACATTTAAAAGCATGCATTGCCTAAACAGGGGGCATAATCATTTTAGCAAAACAAATTCCACTCAAACGCGAGTCCTTCTCATTCACGCCCTTACCTAAAAGGGATTTCATCCCGCAAATAAAAAGTTCACCCTTAAACCATACAAAATTAAAAATCCGAACTAAAAGTTTCCGGTACATTGAGAACGCTCAGGTGCAGCTCAGGTTCCTGGGAACCACCTCAGCCTCTGGGCCACCCACAGGAGGACGGTACTGCAAGAATCCGCCAAAACCCAACCTGCGGGAAGGAAGAACATAGGTATCGACGTCCAATGGGCTAGGTTCCTCAATCTCCTCTTCGTTGGACGAAGGATACTCACACCTACACGGAGGGTGCAAAGAAGAACCCGCAACATCCGTAGAAGAGGATGGCGGCAAGTCGACGGAGGGTGGCGTGTCCATCCCGTTTGAAGCAAGAGCGACAACAACCAAATGGTTGCAACAACCGAGAATAGTGGTGAACGGTGGTCGTCGGAGGGACGACGGTGGTAGGAGGAATGAAGGTGGAGAGGTTTCGGACGAGAGAAGAGAGGAGGAGGGGAAAAGATTAAATGACCCGTGAGATCGATTAAATCGAACTTAAATCGATTTTCTGACTTTTGATCTTACCACGGCCGAAACATCGATTACTCGGCCGCGACATCCATCCTTCGACCGAGTGATCGATTTATTGGCCCTCCAATTCATTTCCCTCAGCAGCATCAGATCATGCTCAGTGCACCCAAAACTCAAGCAATTATGGAATTCTGGGTCCATGACCAACAGAAGCAAGATCAAGTCAGTCTTGGGGCCACCCCCGAGCCAATACAACGTGATCAAAACTAGCCTTGGGGGCATATTCACGCATAAGGAAGCTCTCTCTCCACAAACTGCTAGCCGAAACTCTTGCTACAGCAAATCAAGACACTTAGCAGCTCTGCTATTCATCACTATCAAACAACTCAGCAGCTCCGTGCTCATATTCACCCACATCCATCAACTCACTCAGTGGCTCTATGCCCATTGCTCAGCGGCCCCAAGCCCATTTCTCAGCGGCTCTACGCCTACCATCTCTATCAACTCGGCGGCTCCAAGCCCACTATCTCAACTGGCTCTAAGCCGAAACAACCATCTCAGCGGCTCTACGCCCATTACTCAGCGGCTCTAAGCCCAATCACCTCAGCGGCTCTAAGCCCATCTCAAAGTATTCAGCGGCTCTACGCCAGCGCTCACTAGGCTCACACAGTGGCTCTACGCCCACCATCTTATTACATCAGCGACTCTACGCTTGCCACCCCAGCAGCTTCAGCTCTATCAAGTCACTCAGGCTCTATGCCCGTATTCGCCACTCAGCGGCTTGAAGCCCATTATCATAATGGCTCTACGCCCATATTCGCCTTCTTAGCGGCTCCAAGCCCTCAACTCAGCAGCTCTACGCTCGCTATCCCAGCAGCAGGCTCTACGCCTACAATCATACTCAAAGCAATCTCAACTGGCTTGAAGCCGTAACGACTATCTCAGCGGCTCTACGCCCTCGCCTATCAACTCAGCGGCTCCAAGCCCACTATCTCAACTGGCTCGAAGCCATAACAATTATCTCAACAGCCTCTACGCCGCCCCAATCAACAAGACATCATCAATTCTCAAGCTCTACGCTTGAATGCTCAAAATCTAACATTTTGAATGCTCGAAGCTCTTCGGATGCCCAACCACTGGATACTGGATGCTCAAGTTCTACACTTGAATGCTCAAGCTCTACGCTTGGATGCCCAACCACCATGTACTGGATGCTCAAAGCCTGTACTTTGAATACTCGGATTTTGCCGTCCGAATGCTCGAGCTCTACGCTCTGAATGCTCAAGTCCGGAACTTGAAAGAAGCTCTACGCTTATATCAAACACACACGCATGGGCCCGTGCACATTTACATCAATTGCATCACCATTATCACTTCGAGTCTGCATCATCATATTTGTTCACATCTAACAACCATCATCACATATATACACTCTGCATATCTCTCATGAAACAGGTCAACCCTGCAATCAACCAGCTCTACGCCTTGGTTTTTATTGATCGGTCAAGCGCCTCGATCCTTTGGCTCTACGCCAAAAACTTATCATGAGAAAGCTCCGTGCACAGACCAACAGAATGCAACCAGCTCTACGCTTCGGTTCAAATCACGTCAAGCTCTAAGCTCCGACACCTCAGGCTTTCGCCTTATGATCAATACTAGCTCCGCGCTTCGGTTCTATCAAGCTCAAAGCTCCAATCTCCTCAGGCCCTCACCTCATGACCACAGCAGGCTCTACGCCTCAATTCTATCACCTTGGGCTCTCGCCTTGTGACTACAACCGGCTCCGCGCCTCGGTTCCATCACGTCAGAAACCATCGCTCTCCAGGCTCTCGCCTCATGACTACAACCGGCTCCGTGCCTTGGTTCCTTCATCCCCAAAGCTTCGTGCTCTAGTTACTGGCCTTGCGCCCCCCATATCTCAAAAATGGCGTCCGATTCATCCCCAGTAGATGGCTTGGATTCCACCCCAATCACATCAATTCCTTCTAGCTCTTTCGCAAGGATAGGCTACCCTACCGAGCTCCCTTCAGTCAAAGTAAGGATGATCAAGAAAAGCAAACGCACCTGCTGTAAACTGATCTACCCCAAAATACTAAGGATGCTCTCCGTAAAAACTTCCCCAGCAGCCCCGCGCTCCTTCAACTATTCTCCGCCGAAACCCTGGCTTAACCTAGGTATGTTGCGCTATGGCTTTTTAAGCCCGAAGGTACGTCTTCTGTCTCTAACCCTCTAAGCTTTTTCTTTTTCTTTATTGCCCGCCCAAACTACAGTTGGTCTGAATTTCCCTTGTGGAATACGTAGGCAGCCTCCCGGCCCTACCATAACAAAAACCTTTTTCGAAAACCCCTTGGAATAGTGGTTGGACCAAATTGAGTTGCTTTTATAGCTTTGACTCTTAATCAAACATGTCTCGCGATCCATCTGAGCTCAGTCAAAGAGGGGCATCTGTAGACACCCCAATTTGGCCTAACAATTATTTCAAGTCCCACCTTGGGGACCATCCCGATGATGAAATGGATACAGTGATTGCTGATTGACTTCTTATGAACCCATGGACTTATGGTAAGAACTTTGAGCCACTTAGAGGACCCAATCCAAAGCCAAGATCCTTCTTGGTGAGACCCAAGCGGTAAGCAACCCTCAAAAGGCAGACATTGATTGTGGAGCCGTTATCAATGAGGACAGTTGGCACCCAATGTCCCCTACACTTAACAGTTATGTGTAGCGGACAGTTGTGCACAGTTCCTTCAACAGGGAGATCCTTCTCGGTGAAAGTAACAGAATGCTTAGAGAGAAGCAGCAGTATGAGGGCGATCATGGCCTCGGGGGTTATGCCGTTAGGAACACCGCCGGCTCTGAGCTAAGTCGAGTAAGGCAGCGGACTTAAGCCCCTGAAATTTGGCCAAAAATTAGGGCCCCTATACCTAGGTACATAATATATATTTAATTAGTGGCTTCCAGTTACCAGAGGAGATAGCTAGCCAAGTGGTAAGTTTAAGTCTTGATATCCAACAGATTCAAGATTCAAGATTCAATTCTCAGCCCAAGCCACTCTCAACTCTTTTTCCCCTTCTTTTGTTTTCCTTGAGGTTTTTTTTTTTTTAAAGTAAAATAGGTCCCCTGTTTTACAAGTTCGACTTAGGCCCCAAGAATCTCAGGGCCGGCCCTGGTTAGGAACTTTGAGATGAGCGAGAGTTGAAGACAGCTTCTCACGATGCTCCCGAGAGGAACATATTAGACCCCAAATAGAGATTGCAGTGGGGATCTGCTCGAGTTACTTTTGGATAATATCAGCCTCCGGGACACCACTTGGAACTATAGGGACGGAAAAAGGAGCATTCCTTTGAGCAACAGGAATGTTGGGCCTTTGAAAAGGAGGATTGGACGAGCTTCCGGCCTGCAGATTAGCTGGTTGGAAGACTTGGCCACCCCTCGTGACATTGGCAACATCCCATAGAGAAGACATGCCATTGAAATCCTCGACCGTATCCCATAGGTCCGCAGGAACTTCACCCAGCTTGCGCTTTCCTTTGTCGACTGGAGCTTCCGTTGATGTCGCGTCTTGCCCCAGAGCTAAATCCTGTGCCAAGTCTTCCATAACCAATCCCTCCCAAAAAGCAGGGTCTTGAGCAGCAGCCTCCTCAAAAGGTATTCCCGGGTTAGTGACAAACGAAACGTCCCAAAGACCTCCATCCACCAAAGCAGTGTTGACAGTTCAAACTTCGTCGCCCATAGCAACGTCGACAACTGTATCAACATCCCAGAGATTAGCAGGCGGTGAGGCTTTACCAACGTCGACAATCTCGTCCACTTCCCAAAGATCATCGGGCGGTGTAGCTTGCAGAACCATGATGGAACAATCATCGTCGAGAGCGGCAACATATGGACGAGGCTGTTCCACAGAGAAGATGTTGAGAATAGGGTCGAACTCACGGATACAGTCATCGACAACGTTTGAGATTGAACTTATTAACGGGAGCATAGCTCCAAGTGGGCGACGTTCATTGGGAACAGGCTCCGCTTCGCCATAGTAACTCCAATACTGCTCGTCAACATCGTTGTCAGTGTCACTTTTATCCAAATTGGGATTAAGACCCAAAGCTATCTGTCCCACATCAGGTTGTGGGTCCCATACCTACTCTTCAGCTTCCTTTTCGGAAATGACCAGTTCAGGTTGGTGGAAGAGCATGAACAAAGAAAAGCCATCCAAAGGGTCTGCTTATACCGCATTCCATTCTCCTTCCCAATGGTCCAACCACACTTGTTTGACATGAGGGTATGCAGGGAAACCCATGTTGTACTGCTCGATCCAGTCCTCGAAGAGCTATTTCCATTCGTCAGCTTTGTCTTCCATGTTCCAACCTACTGCCATCATGTTGACGTCGAGATCGGATGGGATAGTTATGTTCGGCCTAAGGTGGCTTTCTGGGACGATATAGTGGGTAGGGTTGAGGTCTTTTTGAGTGGAGCTTGGGTTGATTTGAGTGGAGCTTAGGGATATCTGGCTAATCTACAGGTTAGAGTTGTGTTTAGGCAACGAGTTCGAGATGATATTAGGCTTTGAAGGAGGTGGGGTTTGGACAGTGCCATCGTCTATCAAGTCTTGAATCGCATGACGAAGGCGATAACAAGAATCGGTGAGATGACCGTGTCACCATTTCACTTTTCATATCCAAATCAACATTTTGAAAATCACATTTTTAACACACCCAACCTCGGTTCCGCCGTTCCGGGTTCCCGAGTATCCTCACAATGGCTCCGCCGCATTGGGTTCCCATTGGCACACAAAAACATTGAATTTGGCATTGGCTCCTCTCCTTGGATAACCAATCCACAATTCAAAACCCTCGGTTCCGCCGCTCCAGGTTCCCGAGTTTCCTCACCATGGTTCCGCCACCCCGGGTTCCCGTGGGAATTTTTGAAAATCATTAAAACAATTGCATTGGCTCCTCTCCGCGGATAACCAAACCACAATTCATCCCTTGGTTCCGCCGCTCCGGGTTCCCGAGTCTCCTCACAATGATTCCGCCGCTCCGGGTTCTCATTGGGTTTTTCACAAATCTTTCTTTTACACACGCACACCACACAATGGACAAGTCCAGCCACATTGTGGTTTCAAAACACACCTTGTCTTTAACACACCCTAGGTGTCATGTTTCTACTTTCTCGTTTTTGTCTCGTTTTCATGCATAGACTCCGCGCCAGGACTTCTTATGACAAAATCATAAATCATTCATTGTAATCTTGAAACTAAACTAGCAAGATCATTCAACTCTATATTAAATAGCATGCTCATATTATCACATCATCATGCTCAACATTTAACACACAAAGTAAGCATAGTGCCACATGGACGGACACCTTTGGAGTGGTAAACCACTTATGCTTTATCACACCTCAAACAAGTAATGCAAGTATTCATGTATACATGCTCATAATTATTTCAAGATCAAAATATGAATACTTTAAGTCAGGCCACAAACGTTATTTTTTCAAAATTCGTTCTTCCTTTTCGAGAAGTTCAAAACAACCTATGTTTATTGGAGTAAAATTCGATTATTCAACATGATCATACGATATACTTAGTGTTAGGGAGTATAGAGAAAGTCTATATTCATTTCAACATAAGCATATCATACGTTTATATTTAGAGTTAGAAAGCATAGGAAAAATCTATCGTTCTTCTTGGCGGTAGTGACGACTACGGAGTAAGGAAGGTACGTCGGCTATCGGACGAAGTAACTTCCTACGGTAGGCTTCCAGTAGCTTCGAGAGAGAAAGGTTTCTCTTGAAACTAGTTCTTGACTAATACTACTAAAACTTTTGGATCGAGAGGGTGGTTGAGTGGCGGTTTAGTGGTGGTCTTGGATGAGTTTCTTGAAGAACTTGCCTTGCTTATACAAAAAAAAAAAAAACAACTAAACTCACTTCCATCTTTGGAAAAATTATTCAGTGCTCCAGTTTCTTCGAAAAGTACGGCTCTCCTTTATATTATTAATCATTTATTCTATAATTTATTTAATGAGTAGAAAGTTATAAGATACCCCGTATATCTTTGCATTATGAATTTATTGTTGCTTATTGTTTTTTGGTTAGACGGTCAGGGGTGTCTGGGACAATTTATGGACACCTCAACTAATTCCTTTTCCGATCCGATCAAAGGCAGACCATCAATGCTATGGCTAAGAAATTCACAGGAAATTACTTTCTTGCGGCCTGATGCCAAAAACCGAATCCAGCTCAATTGTTTGAGGAGCAAACTGTAGACACCCCAATTTGGACTCGTCGAATTTCCTTAATTTGTGGCCCTGAGGCTCCCCGATGATGAATTCGGATTAAAGCAAGCCTTGGATTAATCAGAACAATGCTTCTTGAGGGACCTTAAAAGCAGAAAATAAATGGTCAAAATTAATCCCAAGCGCTTGGGAGCAGACCCAAGCGCTCAAAACTGTTTTTGAAAACCATTGGACTGGCTCACTCCCGAGCGCTCGAGAGTGGAAGTCCCAAGCGCTCGAGACCACTCCCGAGCGCTTGAGACCTCTGTGCTGTCTAATGGATGATAAAGTTTCCCACTATCCATGCAACCCATGATTATAGCCGTTTCAGCCGGTTGAATCTTCAGACAACACTCAACCTCAGTCAGAGGGAGTCAGGCCTGAAGATTTTCCCCCCAAAAATAAAGATTTTATTTCCATTTCATTTTCAAATGAACCATAGGTTATATTTGCTATATATATAACCTCTGGTCAGAGCTAGAGGAGCACGAAAAAATCCTCTCTCTACCCCCCTTTCCACTGTCAAAAAAACTAGCAACTCTCCAAACAAGATTTGGTCCTTTCAACTCAAAAGATTTTTCCAAAAACATATTGAAAAACATCCAAGTACCAGAAATGCAAGGACTTCAGGGCACATTCAGCCTCTGATCTCTTGTATTCTTCCTTGTTCCTCACCCATCAAAGTCATCTTAAGAAGCAAGGTTCTCATTGAAGGTAGAAATCTTTCTACTTTGATTTCAAGCAAGAGGCTGATCTTCCCTTCTGAGGGAGGTCTCTCAGCCTGTCCCAGTCTTTAATACTGGGTGCATGGTTGGGAGACCTTAGTGTAAAAACAAGAGCAAAGGGATCATGAAACAGTTTTTCCAAAAACCTACTGGAAACACTCTCGAGCGCTCGGGACTGTTTCCAGTTCCATTTCTTGCATTTTTGGTAGACAGTGGGTAGGGGTGAAGTGCATTCATACTTGAAATGGTCTTATCATAACATGCAGACGTAGAAAACCCACTTCCTCCAAGTGGAAATGTTTTTCACCAAAGTTTGAACTAAAACAAGATTTTCCAAGGTTAAAAAGGAGATTTTATTCTTAGAAGACAAAATCCGGGATGTCTGCATGCCAAAATAGGATCATTCCCTGCTTGAAAGCAAGCTGACATGTAGTCCATTTCCAAGCGCTTGGGATCATTCCCGAGCGCTCGGGAGTGTTTGCATGATATTGCAGTTCATTACTCCCCCTATCTCGAGACCTCTGTCGCTGCCCAATGGGTGATAAAGATAGAGACCACTACTCTCGAGCGCTCGGGAGTGGTCTCGAGCGCTTGGGACCACTACTCTCGAGCGCTTGAGAGTGGGCTTGGTCCAAGGTTTTGGAAAATGTTTTTGAGCACTTGGGAATGCTCCTGAGCGCTCGAGAGTGGAAGCCAAACAAGCGCTCAATAGTGGGAGGTATACTTTGACTCTAGTCCGGGGAACCCTCTTCAAGCCAAAACTGGCCTTTGTATGTGTTTAGTGAGCCATAGAACCTTCCGAATTAGGATAGGAACCTATAGGGTAGGGTTACGTGCTATATCCTGTTTACGTGCTGCATTTCATCTTGCATCATCATACTGTCAGCCACGGTTATCGAGACTCGCTCGCGCGGTCTTTGGGAGGTTGCCAAGACCCGATGAAGAGTCACGCACCCTAATGCGTGTTTGCTTAAGCACGTGAGTCTTCGAGCTAAAACCTAAGGGAAACTAAAATTTTGCTAAATCCTTGACTAGTGTTTAATCGGGGAATTAACCAAAGGAAGGAATGACAAGGAAGTAAAACGCCGTGATACCAACACCACCAAGGCTAAAAGCAAACGCACCGCTTACGCCACTTTGGTTATCGTATCACGTCGTTCACCCCAAGTCATTCCAAACCGATGGTCGAATTGTCGATGGAATTTTAGCCAAGTACTAAACTTATTTTAGCATCTTTAAGGAAACGACGGTTCCTAAATGAGGATACACCCCAAAAATCCGACGATCGAGGCAACCTCCCATAAAGGATATTCAACCTTTCTCGAAAAATCAGAGTCGATGACGGCGACGGTGATGCACACATTTTCTAAAAACTATGCACAAATTTCATAAAAGTGTAAACAGGGACCGCGTCTGAGCACAGTTTTTGCTTTGCTGTCAGTTCTGAGCAATTGGGCCAAAGAAGAAGAATATCATACCCTCCTGGACCAAACCCCTTGGGCAGAGATTGGAGCAGCTTCAACTTCAGCCAAATCCCGTCGGTGTATCAGACTCGTGGGTGGAGATGGAACAGCCAGCCGGAAACCCCAACCCCAACCTCAATCCAAACCCCAACCAATCTCAATCCAAACCCCAACCCAAATCTCAATCCTAATCCAAACCCAAATGAAGGCAATCCAAACCCAGAAAACCCGAACCTGAAAGACCTGAACGGAGGAATGGGGCAGATCAGAGAAGCTATCCAACGACTGGGCGAACGCACCGACAATCAAATCGCCCAACTTATGCTTATGATAACCGGAGTTGCACGACGTCTCCAGAATCCTAACCCAAATCCAAACCCGAATCCTAACCCAAATCCAAATCTGAACCCTAATCCGAATCCAAACCCGGAGCAACCACCCCCCGAGATGGAAACCCCGCAGAATCCTGAAATGGCAGTTGTCCTGGCGAAGATCACTCAATTGGAGCAATCCGTAGCAAGGAATGAGAAGATTGCCTCGACGGGCTTTGACATCAACAAGCTCTATCTATTCCCCAATGCAAAGCTCCCAGAGAAGTTTAGGCCCATAGACTTCGCAAAATTCGATGGAATTGGGGACCCGAAGGCGCACTTGACTGGGTACATAGGAGCACTATCCATGTGGGGCGTAGAGAAGGACGCCATGGCTCAGATGTTCTCACAAACCCTTGTGGGTCATGCTCTTCACTGGTTCACTTCGTTGGATGAGAGGAAGAAACGATCTTGGGAAGACATATGTGCGGCTTTCATAGCGCAATATGACTATAACATCCAGCTCGAAATCACCACCCGTGAACTGGAGTCTACAAAGATGGAAGCCAAAGAATCCTTTGCAGATTTTGTGAAAAGGTGGAGGGCGAAGGCGGCCCAGATGAAGGACAGACCAACAGATAGAGATCAGATCCGGATGATCGTCCGGAACCTTCAGCCAAACCTTGCGAGACAAATGGTCATGGCTCAGGCCTATTCAGATTTCAAGACATTCTTCGATACAGGCTTGGCCGTCGAAGAAGCAGTCCAGCTGGGAATCCTTGACAAGCCCGAACCCGCACCCAAAGCCAAGAAAGTCTACTCTGGTAACAGCAGCACGCTGTTCGGAAACTCCAACTTCACTCACCTTCCAAACACCTCCTCGAGCACGAACCAAGCCGAACCTGTCAACCAGATTGTAACCCAAACCAGTCAACCTCAATCCCAACCCCGTGTTTTCGCCCAATTCTTAGCACCTCTCTCTGCAGTGTTTGAGAAATTGGTGTAGACACCTCCAAGACGGGGCATCGCCATACAGATTGATCGTTTGTTGCTCGATTGGTTGCTTGCTTCATAAACCAAGATCGTGGGCATTCCCATGGCTAGGAACATCGCCACACGATAGCGGTAATCATCAAAACAGTCGCCACCCAATTTATTAAAACTGGGAAAAGAGATAGAGATTCTGGGTACGGGAGCCAAGAGTACAGTAAGGGGAAGGTGTTAGGCACCCCTCTCTGCCCAGTCGTGAGACTGGCCCATAGTTATTCAACATAAGACATGTAGATGCTTTGTTTAATTCCAACACATAATCTGTTTAATTAAGCCTTTAAACAGTAAGTAAAGTGAGCCAGTGCGATAGGTAAAGCATGTATCAGAAAGCAGAACAAACAAAGCTGTCCCAGGGTAATGGATCCTGCGGCCGGTGAATGGATGTCACGGCCGAGGGATCCTCCTAGTTTGATATATCGGCCGAGGGATCGAAACCCCGGTCGATGTTCTTCCTCACACCAGACAGAAAAGTTAGCAGATGACTAAATGCTACGATTAATCATAAATACGATAAGTATAACAAACCAGAGGCCGTTGGGCCTCACCACCTTGATCCCTCAGTTGCTTGATTGCTTCGGATTTGATTGTGATTGACTGATTGCCTCTTTGAAAACCCTAGGGTTAGGGTTTGAACTTCGGGGTTTGATCGTCGGATTGATGGCTGCCTTCGGGAGGTTAGGGCTTTTGAAGAGAGGGTTTGAGAGAGTGTTTCTGCAGAGTTTCGTGGCTTGAGAGAGTAGTTTCACTTGTTAATTTCGTGGTCTAAAGGCCCCTTTATATAGGCAATTGGTGACTCACTCCGGCCAATCAAATGGCACGATTGCAATTGCAATGCAATTCAAACTCTTCGTTGCAATCTCTGAACGTAGCCCGAACGCATCGGAGAGGTAGTGTAGTTGGATCAAACAATCGACAGAACGTTCCAGAGTCTGGAAAAAGGATGATTTGGCGGCCGAGCAATGGATCTGGCGGCCGAGGAATGGATTTTGCGGCCGAAGGATAGATCTTGCGGCTGAGGGATTGATCTCTCAGGGAGATTTTCTAGCAACAGGTTGCTCGGGTGAGGAAATGATGTTAAGGCCGTGAGATCGATGTTACGGTCGACAGATGGATTCTCCTAGGCTTCTGTATTTTCTGTCTGAAAGGCTGTATGGCTCTGGATGGGGTCCTCTAAGTGGCTCAAAGTTCTTACCAAAAGTCCTAAGGTTCGCAAGAAGGCAATCAGCAATCACTGTATTCATTTCATCATCGGGATGGTCCCCAAGGTGGGACTTGAAATAATCGTTAGGCCAAATTGGGGTGTCTACAATTGGTCGAGAGTGATCTCCTTAAACCACTTGCTCCCACCCCACTTCCACAAAAACTCCCTACCTCCCACAATCCCAACGCCTACTGCGCCTATCACCAAAATGTAGGCCACCTCACCAACAACTGTTTCCGCCTTCGCCACGCCATCCAGGACCTCATCGATAACAAGACTCTCCCCATGCCTCCACAAAAACCCAATACCGTCTCCAACCCGCTCCCAAAACACTCGAACACCCACACCAATCACATTTCCCTAAGCCACCCCTTTAACCCAAGCCTTTATATCATTCATGCTACCCAACCCAAACCAACTGTCGAATTACCGGTTGAGGATGCTGTCTGTGCACTCGAAACTGTAGAATGGGACTTCCAAAGGAGATGGGAAGATCTGGCAAGCGACTTCTTCGCAGTGGAAAACCGGGCTCTTATCATTGGAGTGTGGCTTGTGGCACTCGACTCCCACCAGGTAGAGGAGTTGGAACATGGTGATTGGAGACAGGATTGGGAAGAGATGATGGCTGACCCATTGGACGGGTATTCTCTGTTTGCTCTGTTCATGGAACCCGAACCAGTCGATGATGAAGATGAGTGGGAGTGGGAGCTCGAGCCCAATGGGTGGCATTGGATTGACGACTCCGACCCTTTGGACGAGACGTCTTTGGCATACCTCTTTCGAGAAGAGGAAGTAGAGGAAGAAATGGACTTGATGAACCCTCGCATGTTCTCGGGACTCTCTGTCAGAACCATTGTCAATCTCACCAGAAGATCCGACGTCCTTGACCATGTGATGGATCATGCCTTCATTCCGCAGGAGTATATTATTGATGAGTTTTTCCCTCAGCCGATAGTTGAGATTCCCGATGAACACGACATTTGCGTGCTAGATCCTGAAGACCTCTGGGGCAAGACTGAATTGGTGAACGTATGGGTGGACGGTGAAGAACTAACCGTCAACAAGGCTATGATAGATGAAGGCTCCCTACAAGTCAACAACAACAACAACATCAACTTTTGGAATTCGCTAGAAGAGGAGAACATATGGAATGCTCTGGAAATGGAACTTCTCAATGACACTCTTGAGAAAACGAAGCTTGACAAAGGAAAGCGCAAGGCCGATACCGATCTCTCCAACTTCTGGGAAGGTTCTTGGTGGGAGCCTGCCCCCAAGACAATTAGTAATCTTACCAGGAGCGGTAGGGTATACCAGCCCACCAACCTCTAGTAGGGAAGCTCATCCCGAGCACCTCCGCCACAACAGAATAACCCTGGCGTTCCCGTGAAACCTGCCAACTCCGCAAGCCCAAACACCCCTATCTCACCTGCTCCACAAAATAACCCCTCAAACTCCACTAACCCTCCACATCAACCTAACCCAGCCATCAACCTTAAACCATTTGTCAACTCAAACCCCACTGCTTCTCAGCAGCAAAACCCAATTGCCAGCACCGACCCTATCGTCCAGCAACTCCATGAAACCCCTACCCGCATGTCCATGTGGGGAGTGTTGGCAGCTTCTCGCGAACACCGCCGGAGGCTTGTCAACACTCTCTCCAAATTCGAAGTCCCTTCCGACATAGCCCCGGAAGCCCTAATCGCCCTCATAACCCCAAACCTCACCCAACACACCTTGTCCTTCACCGAGAAAGACCTCCCGCCTGAGGGAGCTGATCATAATAAGCCTCTCCATGTAACCATGAAATGCCTGGGAAAGTGGGTCCCAGCGATACTCATAGACAATGGTTCGTCCATCAATGTGTGCCCTCTCCGCACTGCTTACTGTCTGGGCCTCAAAAACAAGGACTTTGCGCCATCGACTCTGGGTGTCCGCGCTTATGATAACACACGTCGTGATGTCCTGGGAACGGTCAACTTAGAGCTGGCAACTGGAAAGTTCAAGACCACTGTGGAATTCTGTGTCCTAGAGATCCCTACTTCATTCAACCTCCTGCTGGGGAGGCCGTGGCTGCACCGCTCTGATGTCATGGGGGTACCATCCACGCTACACCAAAAACTCATCTTGGGATTGGACTCCGGGACTCTTATCATTCATGGGTCCTCTGGTATCCGTCCTCACTCCGAAGATAACTCCCCACTTCTGGAAATCATGCACGGAGAGGAAGACATAGCCATGGGGGGATTTGCTGTCATGACCTCGAAGGTTTGCACCATCCGGGCTGAAGATGGTTTCTTGGTGAGCTCTGCGGCATTGGAAATCATGAAGCGAATGAATTACCTGCCAGGCATGGGCTTGGGACTCTATGGGCAAGGAGTCTCCGAGTTCCCTCATTTCCCTGGGAGCAATGAATGCTTTGGCCTGGGTTACGAGCTCAAGAAGAGTGATCCCACAAAAAGGTGGCGCAACCGCGCCCGGGCTCATGCAACTGAAATGAAGCTAAAGGAGAAGGAAGCATCGTATCAAGGAGAGCCCGAGCCTTTTGTGGATGTTGAGACAAAGGTGAAGTATCCTGGGTTTGAAATCTTTGCCAATGACACCTGGGATAATGATGAAGAGGTAACGAAGATGGAGGAATTGTTTGAAGCACTCGATTGGCTCGAAGCCTTTGGTTTGGGTAGTCTCCAATCTCTGTTCGGAGGCGAGGAATCGGAGGGTATGATAGAAGATGCTGCTGTGCTCATGCTGGGAGGAGATGAAGAGATGGAAGACCCTTCTAAGCTCATTGTGGACGCTGTAGGCACTTATGAAAACTGCACTTTCATTCCACTTGTAAAACTCACTCACAACACTAGCACTGAGTCCGAGTCTGAGTCTGATACTGACTCCTCGTCTAGCGCTGAGTCGGAGTTCGTGCCCATTGGCCCTCCCCACCGTAGCTTTTACTTTGAATTTGAATCCACCGCTGTATTTCCTCCTTCCGAGGAGCCTATCAATGAAATGAATGATGCCTTTGCTTACTTGCCGGACTTTGAAATAAATTGTTTGGATCCCGACGATGAAGGAATAGATTTCGATGGGGACATTCCCAAGGAAATCTGTTCCCTCATCGAGCGATAAAATGAAAGGCATTCTCAGCCTCTAAAAGAAGAAATAATCTCGATAAACTTGGGTGATGAGGAGAACCCTCGATTGGTTCAGGTCGGTTCCGGGCTGTCTCCCAATGAGCTTCAGGAGCTCACCGATTTATTAAAAG
Organism: Rhododendron griersonianum; assembly: GCA_018127125.1. Taxonomy (NCBI): domain Eukaryota; kingdom Viridiplantae; phylum Streptophyta; class Magnoliopsida; order Ericales; family Ericaceae; genus Rhododendron; species Rhododendron griersonianum. The sequence goes on along the minus strand of CM030796.1, from coordinate 23,628,309 downwards.
AATTCAAAGAAGTTTTTGCTTGGTCCCATGAGGATATGCCCGGAATCGACCCAGAGATCATCGAGCACAGGATCCCTCTCTACCCTAATGCAAAACCCGTTAAACAGAAACTGAGGAAGATGCGGCCCGATTGGGTACTAAAGATAAAAGAGGAACTCACAAAGCAAATCGACGCAGGTTTTCTAATAGTAACTGAATACCCCAATTGGGTTGCAAACATCGTGCCCGTCCCTAAAAAGGATGGAAAGATCAGAGTGTGTGTCGATTTTAGAGATCTGAACAAAGCGAGCCCTAAGGACGACTTTCCTTTACCGCATATAGATATACTTATCGATAATACTGCAGGGCATGCTTTACTATCCTTCATGGACGGTTTCTCTGGGTACAACCATATTCTCTTGGCTCCAGAAGACAGAGAAAAGACTACATTCATCACCGAGTGGGGAACTTACTGTTATCGGGTTATGCCGTTTGGGTTGAAAAACGCCGGTCCTACGTACCAAAGGGGTGCTACGACACTGCTGCATGACATGATTCATAAGGAGGTCAAGGTATATGTCGATGATATGATAGTGAAGGGAAAGGAACGGAAGGATCATCTCCCAGCGTTGAGAAAGTTCTTGGAGAGAATTCAGAAATACAGGATGCGTCTTAATCCGCAAAAGTGCACGTTCGGAGTCACTGCTGGGAAAATGCTCGGGTTCATGATCACAACCCGGGGGATTGAGGTAGAACCTTCTAAGATCAAAGCCATTCTTGAGATGGAGCCACCCCAATCCGAGAAGGAGGTACAATGCTTCTTGGGAAAAATTCAATTCATCAGTCGATTCATCGCCAAGTTAACCTTGACTTGTGAACCATTATTTCGACTACTCAAGAAAGATGTGAAGTTCAAATGGAACGACAAATGTCAGAAGGCCTTTAAAGCAGTGCGAACTTATCTCCAGAATCCTCCAATCTTGATGCCGCCCATCCCAGGAAAACCCTTGATCCTATACTTGTCCGTCACGCCCTCATCAATGGGGTGCATGCTGGCACAAGAGGGAGAAGATGGGGTTGAAAGGGCGATTTACTACTTGAGCAAGAAGATGGTGGGATGCGAAGAGCGGTACACTTCGTTAGAAAAGACATGTTGGGCGCTTATATGGGCCACGAAGAAGTTGAGACACTACATGCTCGCTTACTCGGTGATACTGATTTCTCGGATGGATCCCTCAAATATCTATTCGAGAAGCCAGCACTTACCGGTAAGTTAGCACGTTGGTTGCTCTTATTGGCGGAGTTCAAAATCAAGTATGTCACTCGCAAGTCAGTGAAAGGAAGAGCGGTGGCAGAGTTCTTGGCAGATCGTTCGATTGAGGGGCCAGAGCACACGGAATTTCAATTTCCTGATGAAGACGTAATGACAACAGTCGATGAGACTTGGACCTTGTACTTCGACGGAGCCGCTAATCAGAAGGGCTTTGGGATTGGCATACTGCTAGTCTCACCTGAGGGGTCGCATATCCCTCTCGCTTTCAAGTTAAACTTCGAAGTCACGAATAATGAAGCGGAGTACGAAGCATACATTGTGGGAATGGAAGCCGCACTGGAGATTGGGATCAAGGTGTTAGAGGTCGTGGGAGATTCCAACTTGGTTGTGTCACAAGCAAACAGAGAATGGAGAGTCAGAGACGAAAAGATGAAGCCATATCATCAGCAGCTCGACGAGCTTATCCCGAATTTTCAAAAGGTGACCTTCACACATGTCCCAAGGATGAAGAATCGCTTTGCCGATGCACTCGCTACTTTAGCATCCATGCTGGAACTCTCGATTAGGGTGAAGCTGAGACCTGTCATGATTGAGCAGAGGGGAAAGCACGTGTACGATTATGTCATGAACATCGACGAACCAGATGACGGGCTCTCTTGGTTCCATGACATTTGGAATCTTGTGGAAAAAGGAGAGTTCCCTGCAGATTCAACTAAGAAAGATCGGATCGCCTTACAACGGCTCGCATCTCAATACTTATCTGTGGAGGACAATTATACCGGCGATCTCTGTGCGGAGTCCACAAGTTGTGCGTTCACGGTGATGAGTTGAGAGCGGTAATGGAAGAAGTTAATGAAGGTGTTTGTGGGCCTCATATGAATGGAATGATGTTAGCTAAGAAAGTTTTGAGACTGGGATACTATTGGTCGACCATGGAGACAGATTGCATCGAGTATGTACGCCGGTGTCACAAGTGCCAGACTCACGCCAATCTTATCCATGTCCCGCCCTCGGAGTTACACTCAATGGCAACACCATGGCCATTCTCTGCCTGAGGCATTGATGTTATCGGAAAGATCACACCCGCGGCTTCTGACGGTCATAGGTTCATCTTGGTAGCAGTCGATTACTTCACCAAATGGGTCGAAGCAGCTTCATACAAGACTTTGACGACAGTTCAAGTGGCTCACTTTATCAGGCAAAACATCATTTATCGGTATGGGGTCCCTCAAGCCTTCGTATCTAGTAACGGTGTTCATTTCAAAGGAAAAGTTTTGGAACTCTTTGACGAATTCAAGATTCAAGTGCATCATTCGACCACTTATTGGCCACAAACAAATGGGGCAGTCGAAGCAGCGAATAAGACCATCAAGACGATTCTCGAAAGGACTACTCAGTCGGCTAGGAATTGGCACGAACAACTACCACTAGCTTTGTGGGGATACCGGACGTCTATCCGCACACCGACAGGGGCAACACCCTATTCTTTGGTGTATGGTATGGAAGCCGTTCTCCCCATCGAGCTAGAGGTACCGTCACTAAGGGTCATGGCCGAACACGGGATAGACGAAGCTGAATGGATCAGTGGAAGGTTCGAGGAGCTCATGCTATTCGACGAGAGAAGGCTACGGGCATTGTACCACATTCAGGGTTACCAGCGAAGGATCACCCGAGCATTCAACAAGAAGGTGAAGTCAAGGGACCTACAAGAGGGGGACATGGTAGTCAAGGAGATCCGTGCACCAGTGTTCGATTTACGAGGGAAGTTTCGACCTAAGTGGGCAGGGCCCTACATCATCAAGACTATCCTCTCTGGGGGAGCAGCCTCAATCATCGACCTTGACGGCAACGAGTTCTCGAACCTTGTCAATTTGGATCAACTCAAGCGATATTACCTTTGAGAGAGCTCGCTGGGCCGAAAACCGCAAGGGCGGGCGGTCCCAGGCAAAAATTAGAGCAAGCCTGCTAGGTCGAAAACCCGAAAAGGGCGGCTTAGGCAAAAGTTAAGGCAAAAAGTCGAAAAAGGCTCGCTAGGCCGAAAACCCGAAAGGGCGGTACTAGGCAAAATTTAGAGCATAAAAGGAGAGTGTTAATACCCGAGCGAACCCTAGCCCGAACTACGTATGGGCCTGATTCCCATTCTCTCGGGATACGTAGGCAATCTCACACTGAGGTTCGGTCCTAAATCTCAAAAAAATCAAAATCCAAATTGACAAATCAGAATGTTTTCTCAAAGGCACACGCGATTAATGAATCGAAAGGGGGAAACCCTTAATCAGTCAATTTTATTCAGATCATTTCTTTATTACAAGCTGAGCATGAAAACGGGAAAACACACAACTGAAATACACTCTTTATTTCAAAGAACGGCAATGTAAGTAGTCAACCCATCCTTGCTTCCACATCTCTCCTTAGCCATTTTCTGTACCTTTCAGCCGAAGCAATAGAGAAGAGTGGGTCACTTGGCTCAGTCCTACGAGTCCCCCACGATCGAACATAACTCCGAAGGCCCGGAATGGTGAAGGGAAGGAGACGAAGCACTTCAGAGCCCGGCGGCGGCACTTCTTGGCTAAGTCCAAACTGACGGAGAATGCGGAAAGGTGAATAGAAGGAGAAGCCTGTCAAGTCAGGCACGAGCACGTTTGTCGAACCCATATTACCAGTAGTCATAGCAGGAAGCCTCAGCCAATGGCACCGCCAAGCAATGTCATCTTCCTCCGCAGGGGCAAGGAAATCAGCCCAGTCATCTTCGCTCCCGTACATCAATTGAAAGGGACGGTTCCATCCGCTTGCACGATACCACCAATCATTGGCTGGGGGTGTCAGCAAATTCAATTTGTCACAAAGCCACATCTACCAGAAAAGAGAGAAAACAAGTGAGAAGCCAGATAAAACCTAAACCGAGCGTTGATGTAAAATGAATGAGGGAAATAGAAAAAGGAGAGTTGAGTGAGGTCCCTAACCTGCAGCAATAGCGGGCTACCACCAAAAACCCTCGTGTGACCAGCATGAACATCTTCTAACCCCATCAAGGTTTCAGCAAGAACCAAAGGTGCAACATCTTTGCGAGCCTCAATCTGAGCATCAACCCCCACCAATAAAGAGTTGGACTGACCAACAGACGGAACCAGCAAAAAGGCCGCCAGGAGACAAATGCAACAAGCCATCTTTCGACGACCTTGATACTCAAAGTCTGTCAAGTCTCCAGGTGGACTGAACTTCTCATACAACTGCACGATGTTAACGGCATTGCCCCGAATGAGAAACTCAGCGGTATTACCTCTGACACCCAGTTTGGCTTTGCGAATCTTCTTCATACTCTCCCTAATCATAGGAACAACGGGCTCAGCGGACTCGTGACTTCCAAGATAGATGTGGAACTCCTCGACGGTAGGGCATAGCTCTTGAGAGCCAAAGCGAAAGACGTGCACTTCAGGATCTCAAAAGCGTGCCGCCGCATGTAGCAGGATAGGACGGATTGCAACCTCTCGGAGATGCCTTAGGGCATAAAGACGGTGCCCTCGGAAGTTCAGACAGTCGATGCCGTCGAGGCTGTCCAACCAAGGACGAAGCAAGGCTTGGTATTTATAGAGGCCTGAGGGAGACAATGCCATTTCCCCAGCAGAGTCGCCACTGTGGGCTACCACAGCCCCGGGTGGATCGGGGCGGCCCGAAAAACGCACGCTTTTTTGAATCGAATCGAAAAAGGTTTGAAGAGTCGCCACCCGGATTTGTGGTTAGGCATTCGAGAAACCGTTTTTATTTGAAAATGATTGATTTGAAAACCAGAGATTCTGGGTTCGCTCCCCAACAGAGTCGCCACTGTAGGCTACCACAGCCCCGGGTGGATCGAGGCGGCCCAAAAAACGCACACTTTTTTGAATCGAATCGAAAAAGGTTTGAAGAGTCGCCACCCGAATTTGTGGTTAGGCATCCGAGAAACCGTTTTTATTTGAAAATGATTGATTTGAAAACCAGAGATTCGTTCAAGGGTTCGGAAGCCACGTTACGAGGGGGGAAGGTTTTTAAGGCACCCCCCTCGCCCGATACGGGATCGGTCTCTACTAAACGTTTGTGGGATTTTTCAAAAGGATTTTGTTTCATTAGGCATGTAGCATATATCCATAGGTATACCAAATAAACGTGTATGCTGGTGCATGTGTACAGGAGATGATGAAAAAGGTAAAAAAATGCAAGATAACAGAAACTGGAACCCTGCCTACTGACTTCACTCTCGAGCGCTCGGGAGTGGTCCCGAGCGCTTGGGAGTGCTGATGCTCAACCTGCAAACTTTGTTAGGCATAAACAGGATATAACACTAAAACTGTAAACTGAAGTGATTATTTTGAACATGTTAGAGGCTCAACAGAGGGCTTGACTGGCTGGAACTAAGCCCCAACCTTCCAAACCATGCATCCCTGCTCTTGCATGATCAGATCTGCATTTTTAAAAGTAAATGGGCCTATTCCTACATGAAATATCAGAAACATGGCTAGACGGGGGGAGTAATAAACTGCAGTAGCATGCAGGCACTCCCGAGCGCTCGGGAATGGTTCCAAGCGGTTGGAAGTGAGCTGCATGTCAGCTTACTTTCAAATGGGAAATGATCTTATTTTGGCATGCAGACACCCCGGTTTTGATCTTCCCAGGATGAGATCTTCTTCTTAACATTGGAAAACCTTATTCTTACTTGAACCTCGGTGAGAAACATTTCTGTTTTGAGAAAACCAATTTTCTAAGTCTGCATGTCACAGTAAAAACGTTTCATTTAAGAATGCACCTCACCCCAGCCTGCTGTTTACCAAAAATGCAAGGAATGAGACTGGAAACAGTCCCGAGCGCTCGGGAGCACTCTCGAGCGCTCGAGAGTGTTTCCAGTAGTTTTTTTGGAAAAAATATTTCATGGTCTCTTTGCTCTTGTTTTTACACTAAGGTCTCCCAACCATGCACCCAGTATTAAAGACTGGGACAGGCTGAGAGACCTCCCTCAGAAGGGAAGATCAGCCTCTTGCTTGAAATCAAAGTAGAAAGATTTCTACCTTCAATGAGAACCTTGCTTCTTGAAATGGTCTTGAAAGGTGGGAAATGAGGAATGCAAGAAGTCAGAGGCTGAAGGTGCCCTAAAGTCCTTGCATTTCTGGTGCTTAGGTCTTTTTCAAAGTATTTTGGAAAGTCTTTTGGATTTAAAGAACCAAATCTTGCTTGGAGAGCTTAAAGGATTTTTGACAATGGACAGGGGGGTAGAGAGAGGATTTTTTTCGTGGTCCTCTAGCTGCAGACCAGAGGTTATATATATAGCAAATATAACCTATGGTTTCATTTGAAAATGAAATGGAAATAAAATCTTTTCTTGGAGGGAAGATCTTCAGGCCTGACTCCCTTTGACTGAGGTTGAGTGTTGTCTGAAGATTCAACCTGCTGAAACGGCTGTAATCATGGCTTGCATGGAAAGTGGGGAACCTTTTTCACCCATTGGGCAGCACGGAGGTCTCGAGTGCTTGGGAGTGGTCCCGAGCGCTCGGGACTGCCACTCTCGAGCGCTCGAGAGTGAGCCAGGCCCACAGCTTTTGAAAATGGTTTTGAGCGCTTTGGACTGCTCCCAAGCGCTTGAGATTGATTTTGACCAAATATTTTCCTTTTCAAATCCTTCAAGAAGCAAAGTTTCAATTGGTGCGAGGCTTGTTTCAATCCAATTTCATCATCGGGGAGCCTCCGGGCCACGAATTAAGGAAATTCGACGAGTCCAAATTGGGGTGTCTACAGTTGCCCCTCTCTGGGCGACACTCGGCATCATGTCTGGATACGAGTGCCGTCCAAAAATTGAGACAACCCAATTCGATCCAAATCGAATCCTCAATTCAAAAATCAAACGCGAGTAAAGAGCATACAAGCATTCGATGCACGAGGTTGCGTCTTTTTAGACTGCCTACGTACCCTTTTCTGCAGGGATCAGACCAGCGTAGTTCTCTGGGGCAAATGCAAACACATGTAATGCATGCACAAGAAAGGATTGACAAGACTTTGATAAGATAAATGCACAGAGGGTCCACCTATTACTCTGTTTGGCGGACAAAACATGAATAATACATCACCTGTTGGGTAAAATACTTGCAAACGTATTGAAAGAGCTGAAATAAGACTATTTTCATCGACTACGAAGCGAAATGCTCAATTATTAAGCATGTCCCAAAAACAAATCAACGAATAAAGTTTGGTGCCGATTGCTCTGCTTCGACATGGACGAATAATAGGGCTGAGATTGATTTTGTAAAAAGATTTGACAGAGAAATAATCAATAGAAGGGGGGCCCGAAAACTTGGCATGGTGACTAAAAACGGAGTCAAGCACTTTGGACCACTCCCGAGCGCTCGAGAGTGAAGTCAGTAGCAGGGTTCCAGTTTCTGTTATGTTGCATTTCTTTACCATTTTCATCATCCCCTGTACACATGCACCAGCATACACGTTTATTTGGTATACCTGTGGATACATGCTACATGCCTAATGAAACAAAATCCTTTTGAAAAATCCCACAAACGTTTAGTAGAGACCAATCTTGTATCGGGCGAGGGGGGTGCCATAAAACCCTTCTCCCCTCGTAACTTGGCTTCAGAACCCTTAAAGCCGTAAAACCCTTCCCCCCTCGTAACATGGCTTCCGAACCCTCAAAAACTTTTTGAGGGTTCGGAAGCCATGTTACGAGGGGGAAGGGTTTTACAGCACCCCCCTCGCCCGATACAAGATCGGTCTCTACTAAACGTTTGTGGGATTTTTCAAAAGGGTTTTGTTTCATTAGGCATGTAGCATGTATCCACAGGTATACCAAATAAACGTGTATGCTGGAGCATGTGTACAAGGGATGATGAAAATGGTAAAGAAATGCAACATAACAGAAACTGGAACCCTGCTACTGACTTCACTCTCGAGCGCTCGGGAGTGGTCCCGAGCACTTGGGAGTGCTGATGCTCAACCTGCAAATTTTGTTAGCGCAAGCAGGGTACAATACTAAGGCTGTAAACTGAAATGATTGTTTTGAACATGTTAGAGGCTCAGTAGAGGGCTTGACTGGCTGGAACTAAGCCCCAACCTTCCAAACCATGCATCCCTGCCCTTGCATGATCAAATCTGCAACAGGTAGAGATCAAAAACATACTGGTTGTGAGCCACCTGATCTTGGTTTAACAACAAAAGCAAGAGGTTAGAAGGAGTTTTTCAGTACACTGGAATCACTCCCGAGCGCTCGGGAGTGCTCCTGAGCGCTCGAGAGTACTGTTCTTCTGCTGCAACTTGTTTTTCCCCTAATATTGTTGTTCATACAAGTTTCTGAGTACTGGGTGTGCACTGGTCCTTCCAGAGCCCAGTAGGGTTTATTTACAGTTGCAGGGAAGCAAGGTTTGAATGGTTAAGACCACTTCTTAGCTGTTTAAGCCTCTAGCTGAGCACGTATGTACTTTGATTTCTTTGTGATTTTTTTGGTAGTACTAGCATGTGAATATGTCTAACAAAATTTGCAGGAGGTGTTGACTACACTCCCGAGCGCTCGGGACCACTCCCAAGCGCTCGAGAGTGATTCCAATGACAGTTCATTTTATGTGCTTCATCATTCTATTGCACCTTGTACACTTTGCACATGCATGCGCTGCTAACATTTGATATATTTGTACATACAATGCTAAATGCTTTAATGAAACAAAAATGTTGAAAAGATAGAGACCAACAGATAGAGATCAAATCCGGATGATCGTCCCGAACCTCCAAACAAGATTTGGTTGAGTGCGAAGGCAGATCAGATGAAGGATAGACCAACAGATAGAGATCAAATCCAGATAATCGTCCCGAACCTTCAGCCAAACCTTGTGAGACACATGGTCATGGCTCAGGCTTGTTCTGATTTCAAGACATTCTTCAATACAGGCTTGGCCGTCGAAGAAGCAGTCCAGCTGGGAATCCTCGATAAGCTCGAACCCGCACCTAAAGCCAAGAAAGTCTACTCTGGTAACAGCAGCACACTGTTCGGAAACTCCAACTTCACTCACCTTCCAAACACCTCCTCAAGCACGGCCCAAACCGAACCTGTCAACCAGATTGTAACCCAAACCAGTCAACCTCGATCCCAACCCCGTGTTTTCGCCCAATTCTCAGAACCTCTCTCTGCGGTGTTTGAGAAATTGGTCGAAAGTGATTTTCTCAAACCACTTGCTCCCACCCCACTTCCACAAAAACTCCCTGCCTCCCACAATCCCAACGCCTACTGCGCCTATCACCAAAACGTAGGCCACCCGACCAACATGATATCAGAGCTCTAGGCTCAACACTCGGCCATGGGTAGAATGGGTAGAACCATAAGATAAGTTTGGCCGTTGCACAAACGTGAAATTGAGTTTAAGTTTACCGTCCCAAATTGGGTGGAATTCTGTCAAAACAATCTTCGGATTGAAGCAAGGTGTAGAAATTGGCAGTACCACCGAGCTGGGAATTCCCAAACAATTGGATGATGACTTAAATCAAGGATCGAATGTGGAATTTAGAAACTCGAAGTTCCTTAGAGTTAAGAAAACCCTTGTCTTAAAGACGCTTTAATTGAGGTTTAAACTCTTTCTTTCCTTGTAGATGAACCACTTGGATCACCTAGTCGACCTATTGGCTGGAGCTCGTAATCTCAAGATCGCCATAGAAATCATGACAGCCCAACTAGTGGAGCACCCTGACTTTGTTGCCGCTGTACTCACCGAGAAGCGAGATTTCGCGAGGGTACAGCAAAACACCCCTACTCCCGTGGAGGAGGACCCGTGGTTTCCTAAAATGTTCCCAATCCTATATACCTTCCATGAGATCTTTGGTGTTCTACCCCCGATGCAAAACTTTGAGGTTGGAGATGAGGAGGAAGAAGTCAATGAGGTGACTGAAGAGGGAAACCTTGCGAATGAAGGGAATCTCGAAGAAGACGAGACCCCAGAAACCGAGGACGCCAATTAGGCATACCTTAGATAAACCTAGCAATAGTTGTAATCCTTCCGGATGTAGGATGTTAAAGATTAGGATAACCGTTGCTTGTTTAATGTTTCCTAAGTTGTACTATTGCTATGCTTGATAATAAAAGCCTTATTTCGTTTACTACGTGTCCTTATATGCTATTTTTAGTACTTGATCATTGTTTACGTGCATACCTGTATGTTAATTCTTATACCTATCCGTACGCAATTCCCACCTCGCCAGTAGAATAGTCTTAGGATAAGATCCTGAGAGTCGTAGTCGCACTTGTGGCACCCTAAGACAAATTGGACCACGTAGGAGTAGGTAGGATCGTTCCAACTTTTACTAGGAAGAATCTTATGTCTTAACTTGTCTTTTGTAGTAGAACTCTATGCATTCTATTGTACTTATCCTATTTATGGAAAGCACATCTTAATCCGCTAGTCGTATCGGTACCATTTTCCAACTACATTGCTTCTCTCAAATCTCGATTGAAATTGGCATCCTTGGGAAGGTGTAGCGGGCCGAACCCGGATTGTCGCACGGTGCGGACCTGATCTGCCATGATTCGACCAGAGGCTTCATGTTCGGCGTGCCGAACATGACTCGTCAAATATGCACGGTTAGCTTCAGGCTCGGCGGTGAACAAGCTTGCGCTCGGATCGTGCCGTCGGTAGAGTCCCCGTCGACGTTACTTCCTTCAACGTAACATATGGCCGTGCTCGGCATTGCCCACTTTCGGCTACCTTCAGAGCACGGCGTGCAGCCGACGATAGCTTGCTGTAAAGCCACGCGTCCTGCCACGTGCAGAAGCAGTTATAACATAAGGTGATCACGGGCGCACATGGGTGTGCCAGCTCAGCCCTAAAAACGGTTACCAGATCCATTCCGTGATGTCATTGTGACGTCACACGGCCCGTGGAAGGCACGCGATCGTACTTGGAGAGCAAGCCAGGAGGCACTATATATGCCTAGTGATGGTAACCCTAACAGGTAGACGCTACTGAATACTGACACTGACACACTAAGCTTTCTGCTTCTTCTCTGCGCTATACTCATCCTCTCGCCGGAGGGCCTTGCCGGGACAACCCCCGGCCAGGTCTTAGTCGTGCGTTCCTTGTGCAGGCTAGGGGAAGAAAGCTAACCCATCATCGAACCACCAACGAAGGATCGAGGACCAGAGGATCATGGGCCACACAGAAGGAAACCCTCATTGCTTCAAATAATGAAATCATCCTTACGACACTTATTGACAAGAGTGGCGTAATCTTGGGTATCTTTTGTGACCCGACCTTGATGGCTAAGCGACTCAAACTTAGTGGTACATCCTATGGTGTTACTAATCCTAAACCTATTAGTTGTCAGAGAACCTTTCATTATTCCTTGAATTTTTCGTATCTCCTTGATATTGATCCTCTGAATTTTGAGCCTTGAGAATCTACCCTTTGAATGGGGAGGTTCATCCTAAACTGTTTATCGCTGCACATAGGGCTAGGAACTGAACCCTTAAGATCGCTCTTAAACCTACGGTCACTCTAGGAGAGAGTACGGCCATAAACCTAGTCTACGAAAGTTACGAGTTGACGATATCTGACAAATGGCGAAGATGATCACCTCAGAGGATTGATGGTAACCTGCTTCTATTTTAAGGGGGATAGACGACGATTCCAAGACCAGTATAGCAACGATGTCTGATCCGTAGTCACGCACCAATTTCGAGGACGAAATTATTTTAAGGGGGATAGGTTGTAACGACCCTGATTTTTGGTAAATAAAAATTTCGTTAAATATTTAAATTTTATTTTAAATTTACTTGGATTCCATTTAAAATTTCTTTTTAAATCCCAAAAATCAGTCGTTATCGATTCTAGACTTATAAAAATAGTTTTCTTCATATAAAATTATTTGGTCATTTTCTAAAAGACAAGTATGCTTATAAAAGCACTTGTATATTTTTCTAGTAATTGAAATAAAGTCTTAAAAATGTTACTTTTGGTTAAATATCCTACTTGGCAAGTAGAATTAGCTTCCAACTAGTTAGTTAGCCTAACCTAAGTACCAATTGACTTAGTTACATCCTCCTAACATCCTAGAACCATTGGACAATAGGAATCATCATGAGATGCCAAAAGTAAGACACATGGCTTGGAGTAATGATGACTTTTATGACAAGAATCACTTTCTAGGAAGGTATGATTCACTTTAATCATTACATCTTCCAAGTGTAACTTTTCCCTTTTACCCATGGTATTATAATTGTTAGGGAACTTCTTACCCTTTGGATAATAGAAATAAGATCTCTCATTTACTAGGTAATCATTATATCCCTTGACTAGTCATTCAAGCCCATGCCACCTTCCTTATTCCTTTAACCTTTGGTTAATAAATGTTAGGGGAATTTTTATCCCTTGGTCAAAAAAAACTAGCCAAGCCAATGATAAAATTGACTAGACAAGTCATTGCCTTGCTTCCAAAAGAAGCAATCTTAGCCTTGCCATGCATGCAATCCTAGACTAAATAGCCTTAACCCTATTATGTTACTTTCCTAGATTCTCCAAGCCCATGTATGCTTTCTAGGAAAGTAAGCCTCTCTTTAATCATTTCACTTTTCTTGGACTTTCTTTATATAATATACCTTAGTCAAGGAGAGAGAGAGGAGAGAGAGAGAGAGGCCGAGAGAGGAGAGAAGGGAGGGAGGCCGAGAGAGAGTGGGAAGGAGAGAGAAAGAGATGTGTGCATGTGTGTGCTTTTGGTTGTTCACTTACACAAGCTACTAATTAGCTTTAAGTCTATTTATTGACTTGACAACTCATTCTAGTCTTTCTCAAGCACAGAATCCTAGATTTTAATCATCCTAGAACCTAGCCTAATTACCCTAAAATTTGATGACAAGGCATGGCATGCTTAAAGAAGTGATTTGACTACACAATGGAGCAAATCCATGGAAGGAGAGAGAGAGAGAGAGAGAGAGAGAGAGAGAGAGAATTTCGGCTAGGAGAGGGAGAGAGAGAGGCCGAATGAGAGAGGAGGGAGGAGCATGCTTGTGCTTTTGCTTGGATACTTACACAAGCTACAAGCTAGCCCTAAACCTATTATCCACTTTCCAACCCATTTCTAGTCTTCCAAAGTACAACCTAGCCTTGCAAGCCAACCCACTCTAGGACAAGACAAGGCCATGAACCCTTCATGATAGCCTAGTTCATTAGCCTTAAGACTAAAAAGATTGGACAAGACAAGTCATGGAAAGCTTGGCATGCTTTCAAGCTTGATTGGACAACACATTGGAGCATATCCATGGGGAGGAGAGAGAGAGAGATTTTCGGCCAAGAGAGGAGGAAGAGGAGCCATGTCTTTGCCTATAAATAGAACCCCCTCTTGCCATTTAACTCACACCTTCACTTCTTGCTCCAACTTCTCTCTAGAAACCATTTCTGTTTTTCCAGACAGCTTACTGCCCTTCACAAAACCTCAATTTTCTCCTGCTTAAATTAGTCCTTAGAACCAACTTCCTCCGGGAAAGTTGTAGAGCGCTTCGAGAGCTTCAAGTTAGACCCAGGAACCACCCTAATCGGTCAAGAAACGACAAAGATATTGGCATCCGAAGTTCAGTAAAAATTCGGATTTCCAGATTTCCAGACAGCTTACTGTCTCCCCTTTTATCACCATATTTCTCCTACCTAATGTAGTTTCTAGGACCACCTTCCTTCACAAAAGTGGTAGAGCACTTCTAGAGCTTCGATGTTAACTCAAGAACGATTGTATTCGGCCAAATATTGACCGAGTTACCGCCATCCAAAGTTTGGTCCAGATTCGTGAGTTTCACTGCCCGTAGGATTTTCCAACTAGCTTATTCGGCCCCAACTAGTTTCGGATCAAGGTAGATTAACCTTAACCTCTATCTCTAAGTATAGTAGATTATCCTTACTCTCTTCCCTAAGTATAATTAGAAGTTATATATTACTTGTACGTTGAAATGCATGTTAGTAAATAAACCTATTATCGCCTGAACGGAAGTATACGTATTTTAACCTTTAAGATGATTATAAGCGTGTATACCTGTTTACTTGTCTACTTGTTGCTGATAAAGCATAAGTGGTTTACCACTCCAAAGGTGTCCGTCCATGTGGCACTATGCTTTGCCTTGTGTGTTAAATGTTAAGCATGATGATGTGATAATATTGAGCATGCTAGTTAATATAGAGTTGGATGATCTTGCTAGTTTAGTTTCAAGATTTCAATGAATGATTATGATTTAAATTCCTGCCGCAGAGTCTATGCATAAAAACGAGACACGAGAATCGAGAAAGTTAGAAACATGGCACCTAGGGTGTGTTTAAAGGTGTTGACTTGGTAAAATATTTTTGAAACTACATAATGACCGATTGTGGTAGTCATTATGTGAGTTGTGGGTGTGTGTGTGTTCCCATGGGAACCCCGAGCGGCCGAACCATGGTGAGGATACTCGGGAACCCGGAGCGGCGGAACCGAGGGATGGCTTGGTTATCCGTGGAGAGGAGCCAATGCAAAGTTTTGTGTGCCAATGGGAACCCGGAGCGGCGGAACCATTGTGCGGATACTCGGAAACCCGGAGCGGCGGAACCGAGGGATGGCTTGGTTATCCGTGGAGAGGAGCCAATGCAAAGTTTTGTGTGCCAATGGGAACCCGGAGCGGCGGAACCATTGTGCGGATACTCGGGAAGCCGGAGCGGCGGAACCGAGGGATGGCTTGGTTATCCGTGGAGAGGAGCCAATTCAAAGTTTTGTGTGCCAATGGAAACCCGAAGCGGCGGAACCATTGTGCGGATACTCGGGAACCCGGAGCGGCGGAATCGAGGGATGGCTTGGTTATCCGTGGAGGGGAGCCAATGCAAAGTTTTGTGTGCCAATGGGAACCCGGAGCGGCGGAACCATTGTGCGGATACTCGGGAACCCGGAGCGGCGGAACCGAGGTTGGGTGTGTGTGTTTTAAACCCTCATGTGGCCAAACGTGGCAGCTCATTGGGTGGATAGATTTTGAAAGCAGCAATGTGGCCGGACTTGGTAGCCATTGTGTGTGTGTCACCAATGAAGCCAGACGTGGTAGCTTCATCGGTGACATGATTTATCTATACACGCAATAGGGACCTGGCGTGAAAGCCCTTGTGTGGATTTTAAAAACCGCGATGTGGCCGGACGTGGTAGTCCATCGTGTGTGATATTTGAAAACCACAATGTGGCCGGACTTGCCCATTGTGTGGTGTGCAAAAGAAACGATTTTCGAAATGTTGATTTGGCAAATGAAAAGTGAAATGGTGACACGGTCTACGAAACGCTGCGTAGGAAGAACTCTGATGACACGGACACTTACGCTAATCGAGTAATGAATATGCATGTGTTATCGTTATTTGGATAAATGTGACTTGCTATGTGTAAGTTAAGGGTTAGTGGGTATAGGATTATTCTGCTGAGCTCTCGTAGCTCATGGTGTTACCTTTGGTGACCCTGACATATTATATCGATGGCGACGCTGGTATAATGTGTCAGACTTTGTAGATGATCGAGGGGAGCTGTACACCTTGGAAGTCCTTGGAGCAGAAGAGCTGGCTAGGATGGAGGGGCAGACAGAGCTGTAGTTAGGAACCCTAGATTTTCCTTCCCTTTATGTAATGAAGGCACTCGGATGGGAATTATGATGTAATAATGAGCCAGACTCTCCTTGATTATTCAATAAAATTGCCCTTTTAACGTGCCCGGAATTTGGGGGCGTTACAAGCTCGTCATCGCCATCGTCGTTGTCTGGAGAACCAGAAGCAGTACTAGAGTTTGAGGTCTCGAGAATGCGTGACTCGGAGGACTCCTCTGTCTCCTCCCCTGTCCCCTCCTCTGACTCCTCAAGAACGAGTCTCCGCTGGGACGCCGCCCTGGGCAAAACCTCGAACTGTCTGGCCTCCGCAGCAGGCTGCGACACTCTCTGTGTCCCTCGTCCTCTCGTGCTGGCGGAAGCCGGAGAGCTCGTGGTAGCCTGTGGCCGACTCCTAGCTGAGCGTCGTGGCTGCATCTGCACATCATAAACATCATATCATTTCATGCATATGTGAAAGTAAGATTGTTTATTGAAATATGAAACATGCATGCATTTGTATACCTGAGGGGCAACAGGTGAAGCTGGCTCCGGAACAGCTCTGGTCTGAAGGGTCCTTCCCTTCGCGCACTTCTTCAACAGGTGGCGCATCCCCACCATCAGCATCACCGCTGTCTCAGCCCACTCTCGCGGCACCTGTAATATTCAAAGTCAGAATTGTGCACGCAGGAATCATTTAAAGCATAAGAAGTGCGAATTCATGTATACCTGAGCAGGAAGCCGCATCGGCGGCTGCGGAAGGCGTGGCACGTCTATCACCTCTCGCACACCACTAGGCCCAATGTAGACACCTCCTAAACGGGGCATCGCCATACAGATTGATCGTTTGTTGCTCGATTGGTTGCTTACTTCATAAACCAAGATCGTGGACATTCCCATGGCTAGGAACATCGCTACACGATAGCGGTTATCATCAAAACAAAGTCGCCACCTAGTTTATTAAAACTAGGAAAACAGATAGAGATTCTGGCTACGGGAGCCAAGAGTACAGTAAGGGGAAGGTGTTAGGCACCCCTCTCTGCCCAGCCGTGAGACTGGCCCATAGTTGTTCAATATAAGACATATAGATGCTTTATTTAATTCTAACACGTAGTCTATTTAGTTAGGCCTTTAAGCAGTAACTAAGGTGAGCCAATGCGATAATTAAAGCATGCATTAGAAAGCAGGAAAGCAAAGCTGTCCCAGGGAGATGGATCCCGCGGCCGGTGAATAGATGTCACGGCCAAGGAATCCTCCTGGTTTGATGTACTGGCCGAGGGATCAAAGCCCCGGTCGATGTTCTTCCTCACACCAGACTATACGATTAACAGATAATCAGAAAGCTATGATTAAGCATAAGAGCGATAAATAAAACAAACCAGAGGCCGTTGGGCCTCACCACCTTGATCCCTTAGTTGCTTGATTGCTTCGGATTGGTGGTGATTGACTGATTGCCCTTTTTGAGAACCCTAGGGTTAGGGTTTGAACTTCGGGGTTTGATCGTCGGATTGATGGCTGCCTTCGGGAGGTTAGGGCTTTTGAAGAGGGGGTTTGAGAGAGTATTTGTGCAGAGTTTTGTGGCTTGAGTGGGAGTATTCACTTCTTAATTTCAGAACCCAAAGGCTCCTTTATATAAGCATAGGAGTGACACAACTCGACCAATCAAAGCACACGATTTGGAATTGGAGTTGCAATGTAATACAAACTCTTCGTCGTAAGCTCTAAACGTAGCCCGAATGCATCGGAAAGGTAGTGTAGTTGGATCAAACAATCGACAGAACGTTCCAGAGTCTGGAAAAAGGACGATCTGGCGGCCGGGCAAAAGATCTTGCAGTCAAGGAATGGATCTTGCGGCCGAAGGATGGATCCTGCGGCCGAGGGATTGATCTCTCAGGGAGATTTTCTAGCAACAGGTTGCTCGGGTGAGGAAATGATGTTAAGGCCGTTAGATCGATGTTACGGCCGACAGATGGATTCTCCTAGGCTTCTGTATTTTCTGTCTGAAAGGCTATAAGGCTCTGGATTGGGTCCTCTAAGTGGCTCGAAGTTCTTACCGAAAGTCCTAAGGTTCTCAAAAAGGCAATCAGCAATCACTGTATCTATTTCATCATTGGGATGGTCCCCAAGGTGGGACTTGAAATAATCGTTAGGCCAAATTGGGGTGTCTACAGATGCCCCTCTTTGACAGAGCTCAGACGGATCGCGAGACATGTTTGAGTAAAAGTCAAAGCTGTAAAAAGCAACTCAATTTGGTCCAACCACTATTCCAAGGGGTTTAAAAAGGTTTTTGTTATGGTCGGGCCGGGAGGCTGCCTACGTATTCCACATGGGAAATTCAGACCAACCGTAGTTCGGGCAATAAAGAAAAATAAAAAAGTTTGGAGGGTTAGAGACAGAAGACGTACCTTTGGGCTTAAAAAGCCGTAGTGCAACGTACCTAGACTGAGCCAGGGTTTTGGCGGAAGATAGTTGAAGGAGCGCGGGGCTGCCGGGGGAATTTTTGCGAAGAGCTTCCTTAGTATTTTGGGGTAGATCAGTACATTGCAGGTCCGTTTGCTTTTCTTGATCATCCTTACTTTGACTGAGAGGAGCTCGGTAGAGTAGCCTATCCTTGCGAATGAGCTGGAAGGAATTGATGTAATTGGGGTGGAATCCAAGCCATCTGCTGGGGATGAATCGGATGCCGGTTTGTTTTGGGATATGGGGGGGCACAAGGCCAGTAACTGGAGCACGAAGTTTTGGGATGAGGGAACTGAGGCATGGAGCCGGTTGTAGTCATGAGGCGATAGCCTAAGGCGTACAGCCTGCTGTGGTTTATGAGGCCTGAGGAGATTGGATTGAGGCGTGGAGCCTGTTGCAGTTTTGAGGCGAGGGCCTGAGGTGAGCTTAGAGCTTGATGGAACCGAAGCGCAGAGCTGGTATTGATCATAAGGCGAGAGCCTGAGGTGTTGGAGTTCAGACCTTGACGTGTTTGAACCGAAACGTAGAGCTGGTTGCATTTTGATGGTCTGTGCACGGAGCGTTCTCATCATAAGTTTTGGCGTAGAGCCAAAGGATCGAGGTACTGGACCGATCAATAAAACTGAGGCGTAGAACCGGTTGATTGCAGGGTTAACCTGTTTCATGAGAGATATGCAGAGTGTATATGTGTGATGATGGTTGTTAGATGTGAACAGATATGATGATGCAGACTCGATGTGATAATAGTGATGCAATTGATGCAAATGTGCACAGGCCCGTGTGTGTGTGTTGATTTAAGCTTAGAGCTTCTATCAAGTTCCGGACTTGAGCATTCAGAGCGTAGAGCTCGAGCATTCAGACGGCAGAATCCGAGCATTCAAAGTACAGGCTTTGAGCGTCCAGTACGCAGTGGTTGGGCATCCAAGCGTAGAGCTTGAGCATTCAAGTGTAGAACTTGAGCATCCAGTACACAGTGGTTGGGCATTCGAAGAGCTTCGCGCATTCAAAATGTTGGATTTTGAGCATTCAAGCGTAGAGCTTGAGAATTTATGATGTCTTGATTGTTGGGGCGGTGTAGAGCCTGTTGAGATAGTTGTTACGGCTTCGAGCCAGTTGAGATAGCGGGCGTAGAGCCTGTTGATGTGATAGCGAGCGTAGAGCTGCTGAGTCGAAGGCTTGGAACCGCTGAATGAGGTGAATATGGGCGTAGAGCCGCTAGGATAATGGGCTTTGAGCCGCTGAGATGGTTGTTACGGCTTAGAGCCAGTTGAGATAGTGGGCGTGGAGCCGTTGAGTGATAGAGACGGTGAATACGGGCATAGAGCCGCTGAGTGGTGGGCTTGGAGCCGCTGAGTGATGGACGTAGAGCCTGTTAACGACAGTGATGAGCTTGGAGCTGCTGAGTGATGGGTGTAGAGCCTGTTAACGACAGTGATGAGCTTGGAGCTGCTGAGTGAACCTAGAGCTATTTGAGCGATAATGAGCGCGGGCGTAGAGCCGCTGAATACTTTGAGATGGGCTCTGAGCCGCTGAGTTGATAAAGATGAAGCTGTTGGGGTAGCGAGCGTGGAGCTACTGACGGTGATTGGGCTTAGAGCCTGTTGAATGATAACGAGCGCGGACGTAGAGCCGCTGAGTGATAGTGAGTATAGGCATAGAGCCGCCGAGTGAGTTGATGGTTGTATGGTTGCTGGGGTGGCAAGCGTAGAGCTGCTGATAGCGAGCGTAGAGCTGCTGGAATGAAAGATGCGGGCATAGAGCCGGTGAGGTGGTGGTGAGTATAGGCGTGGAGCCGCTGAGATGGTGAATATGGGCATATAGCCGCTATGATAATGGGTTTCAAGCCACTGAGTGATGGGCATAGTGTCGCTGAGATAATAGGCCTTGGAGCTTGAGACAATGAGCATGGTGCTGCTAAGTTGTTTGATAGTGAAAATGGAGCTTGAAGCACGGTGCTGCTGATAGTAAGTGCAGGGCTGCTGAAATAATGGGCGCGGGGAGCTGCTGAATAAAGCTACTGGGAGGAGTGGAACTACTGAGAGGGAGCTGTGGAGATTGGATCTACTGAGCGCAAGGCGATATGGAGATGAAAGCGCGAAGTAAGGAGCTATGGAGATGTGAAGTGCGAAGCCACTTTAATACTGTTGACATGGCGCCAATTGTAGAGTTTGCTGAGGCTATCTTTCAGCTTCTTTGACTAGGCCATGTCGGTCATAGATACCAAGCTTGGTATGGTCGGTTCAAGGACCGAAATCCAGGAGAATCCTGCAATCCACATTTGAATAGTTTAGAAAACAACAATGGATAGGAAAACAACATGCAACAGGCTTGGGATCGACCACGGGCCGAAGTCCTTTTTATGTTGACTGCTAGGGGCAAAACCCCAAGTTCAGGAACCCTTGTTCAAATGTTGAACCACTGCGGGTGACATAGTTTGCAACGTGACATATATGCGTATTGAACTAAACATTCAGGAAGAAATCGACGCCCCCTGTTTAGGCAATAGATGCTTGATTCTAGCTTATCTGTGCGTGACAATGACAACGTAATTGCCCCTAGTACAGAGATATGTGATGTATGCGACAATGAACATGAATGCAATGTTTCTCTTTCTGTTTGGCAGAGATCTTGGCATGCCCCTGACAATGCTGTGTGACAGCATTCCAAAAGAGTTGAGGTGTTCCCCAACGATAGGACGCTTCTTAGGCTGAGCTTTCTTCAAGTGTGCTGGCAGGGAGGTAGACTTTACAGTGCATCCCTTTGTTGCCCTTTATTCCTTGATGGACATGATGCCTTGATGAACCTGCCTTGCTTGAGCATAAGAACACCTCATACTTGGGGTTAGATCATGCAACCAAGACAACTACTTCCATTAAGCAGCCATAATGACATACATATGAAATGCTAGGGTCAAAAAATGCAAAGGACAGGGTGATAATGATATGCATGTGAATCCGTAATGTATTCTGGACATCTCAACGTTTGCGTATTTGATCAAATGCTTCCCCTTGCCCTAGGGAGACTGATAGTGACTTATTGCTTATACTAGCCAGGTGTTTTGAAAGACCGCAATGCCCTAGCGGCACTAGTGAAAACATTGTTTGGTCAAGGGACCATATTGCTATACTCTTCATGAAATGAGAGACCCATGTTATTTCCTCAGAAATTCGCAAAAAGTGGATGCGCTTGTATTTGCTGTGTTAAGAATGCTTAGGATAAAACCATCTTTGAAAGCTTTTCCTCGAGGATTTCAAGGTCATATCATTCCATCCATGTTCTCCACTCACGTCATTCAATCATCAAAGGACATAGAACTATTTTGCAAACCCATGCCCCTAGTCAGTTAGGTGAGTTTGTTGCTTTGAGCTTGATTTGGTTGACTTGAGTTGGATTGATAAGAGCCTACTGAGATCCATATAAGAGGTTGGATACTTTTAAGAGAAGTGCATAAAGGGGAACATAGTCATACCCCTTGTCTCACACAACTTTCCATGTTGTGCGATTTGCCAAGATGATACAAATTCCAGGATTCTTGCCCTTCGTGTTAAGTCTCACATTGGTGATGCCCCTAGTTTCTAGGACCTTGTTACTAAGTCGTGTTCCTCAATCTAAGAGGACTTTGTTATGGACCATAATGTAGGCTTGGGGTTTTGGCTTGAGAAAGAAGTGGATGTAAAAAGCTCAAACCTAATTTCTACTCACGCTTGGGTTTTAAAAACTAGCAACCATCTTCAACATTTTTATCAATTCTTGTCGTCTCTTGCCTCACTTTGTGTGAAAAGAGTCGTTTTCTTCAAAATATCATTTGCATGTATTGGAAGAAACGTTTTCTTCAAAATGCCCCTTGTATGACGGGGTGTTCATTCTTTCATTGATTTTTCTTTCATCTCTTCTTGTATTTTTTGTGTTTGCCCCAATGTAGGGGATGGCTGCCTAGCAGGCTTTTCAAAGAAATTATCCAGAGGCTTGACATGGCTAGCAAGGGATGAGTGTTTGGGATAGAGAAATGAATGCCTTTCTTCATCTTGAAACACACGACAAAGTGGCAAGGATCCTTACCAAGAAATTAGGGGTTTCGATGTTTAACCAAGTGAATTTTCTAAGATTGAGGACAATCTTTTGAGACACATAGTAGATGCATGGAGACACGGCTAATTTCTCACTTTGTGCTCTAACTTTTGCCTAGACCGCCCTTACGGGTTTTCAATTTAGCGAGCTCATCATTTTTTCTTTTTTTCTTTCTCCTTCTTCATCTTCAACAGCATGTTTTGCTTACAAGTGATCTCTGTGAGGGTGCGGAGATGTGTCAACTCCTTCTTAGCTCAACAGAAATGACGCGGGTCATAGCTTTGAAAAACTCGTTTTACGCTTTTGACAATTCAAATGATTATGATGTGTTCCAAAAGATGCCATAATATTACTTTGAAATCCCTAAGGATTGTTTTCAACGTTTGATGTTATTATGAGCATTCTATGGCAGCAAACTAGCACAGGAGGGAACGTTTTCGAATTTGTGGTCGACCAAATGGTGCCTACGTATCCCAATAAAGAATCAGGCCATTCGTAGTTCATATTCGAGGAGACTTGAATTTAAGACCCACATTTCATGCTGAGTGTGACAATTGGCCAGAAACCATGATGATCAAAATGATATCAATTTTTTTTTTTTTCAAGAGAAGCAAAACATGGGCCAAAACGGCGGTGAAAGTTTGCTAGGGAAAAGATTGTTTTAAAATCTAAGCCAAGACGTGATGGACATGGCTGCCATTGCTCAAAACTTGGTTGGATTAAAACTTCAATTTTTTCGTCAGCCATTACCATCATATTTGAGATCAAACTCCAAATCTAAGAAAAGGAGAAACCTAATCATGCTCAAGTTAAGATATCCAAAACTAATTGTCCATGCGGCGCATTTTCTAATATGCAAACTGCCCTTAATGGTGGTACAACCAAATGACATGCGATGAACAAAGAAATGAAATGAGGGGGATGGACTCCTCTTTTGGTTTGGCCCCTGCATAGTTAGAAAGAGGCAATCAAAATGATATGTATATATATAGCACTATAGCTACTTACACAGATTACGGATGAGTCATGCATTACAATTCGTTTGTATGCATGAATTTATTGGATACTATAGATAGCCAACCATTTTTGATATGGATGATTCTTAAGACTCGTTGCTGCAACTTAAGATCCCACTTCCAAGCCAATCCATATTATGAGACAAACCGAAAAGGTTGAGCTTATGACTACTACAGAAAGTAGACTCGGAGTCCATCGCTGTGCTAGTGTAGACACCCCAATTTGGCCTAACAATTATTTCAAGTCCCACATTGGGGACCATCCCGATGATGAAATGGATACAGTGATTGCTGATTGCCTTCCTGCGAACCTTAGGACTTTCGGTAAGAACTTTGAGCCACTTAGAGGACCCTATCCAGAGCCATACAGCCTTTCAGACAAAAAATACAGAAGCCTAGGAGAATCCATCTGTCGGCCGTAACATCGATCTAACGGCCTTAACATCATTTCCTCACCCGAGCAACCTGTTGCTAGAAAATCTCCCTGAGAGATCAATCCCTCGGCCGCAGGATCTATCCTTCGGCCGCAACATCAATTCATCAGCCGCCAGATCGTCCTTTTTCCAGACTCTGGAACATTCTGTCGATTGTTTGATCCAACTACGCTACCTCTCCGATGCGTTCGGGCCACGTTCAGAGATTGCAACGAAGAGTTCGAATTGCATTACAATTGCAATTGCAATCGTGCCATTTGATTGGCCAGAGTGAGTCATCCCTATGCCTATATAAAGGAGCCTTTGGGCTCCAAAATTAACAAGTGAAATTACTCACCCTAGCTCCGATACTCTGCACAAATACTCTCTCAAACCCTCTCTTCAAAAGCCCTAATCTCCCGAAGGCAGCCATCAATCCGACGATTAAACCCTGAAGTCCAAACCCTAACCCTAGGGTTTTTCAAGAAGCAATCAGTCAATCACAATCAAATCCAAAGCAATCAAGCAACTGAGGGATCAAGGTGGTGAGGCCCAATGGCCTCTAGTTTGTTTTACTTACTGTATTTATGACTAACCGTAACGTTTTGATCATCTACTAACTTTTCTGTCTGGTGTGAGGAAGAACATCGACCGGGGCTTCGATCCCTCGGCCGATACATAAAACCAGGAGGATCCCTCGGCCGTGACATCCATTCACCGGCCGCGGGATCCATTACCCTGGGACAGTTTTGTTTCGTTATGCTTTCTGATGCATGCTCTACTTATCGCATTGGCTCACCTTATTCACTGTTTAAAGGCTTAAATAAAGAGACCATGTGTTTGAGTTAAACAAAGCATCTACACGTCTTATGTTGAATAACTATGGGCCAGTCTCACGGCTGGGCAGAGAGGGGTGCCTAACACCTTCCCCTCACTGTACTCTTGGCTCCCGTACCTAGAATCTCTATTTGTTTTCCCAGTTTTAATAAACTGGGTGGCGACTCTATTTTGATGATAACCGCTATCGTGTGGCGATGTTCCTAGCCATGGGAATGTCCACGATCTTGGTTTATGAAGCAAATAACCAATCAAGCAAACAAACAATCAATCTGTATGGCGATGCCCCGTTTGGGAGGTGTCTACAGTTTTTGGCGACTCTGCTGGGGACATGAGAGCCATAACCAAAAAGTTCAACATAAGACTAATACATGCCTTGTTTAATTCATCTATCATATGCATCGAGTGGGCAACCCGTTAAGTTCACCTGATATCCCGGCATGACACGGGCTATGTTGGGGGTTCCAGCAAACTCCACAGCCACTCGTACCTAGTGGTATATCAAAAAGGGAATCACCTAATCACCGCTTATGATGGGCTGGTGAGAGGATTAGTGCCCTTTGACGACGGAGCACCCTGAGACTACCAAAACCTTGCATGTATTAGAAAGCCATAGAACTTATCAAACTAAGACAGAAACCTACCGGCTAGGAACCTACTTGCATTTTGCTTGCAAAAGTTCTTCCTCACACCCATTGTATATGTGTATGTTGTAAAGTTTTTCTTTTGCAGGTTAAACCTTAGGAATCTCTCTAAGTCAAATGAACAGTAGGTAAGATCAATCAATCTAACTAAAACAAAAATCTTTTCAGGAAAAATGACTGCATCACTGTTCACGTATGATTCGCACTTTCAAGTTGTCACCGAGCTGTCTAGCCCGCTCCACTCTGCTGTTGAAGGTTTCAACCCCTCTGAATACATCACTCCGATAAATCAACCAAAGCCTGTGGTGACTATCATTGAAGACAACCATGTCATGTTCGCTAGAACGGTTTATGAAGAAGAAGTAGAAGACATGATTGAAGAAGAAGGGCTTCGCAGGGTCCCAATCTATTTTTATGACCCCTATGCACCTACCGACGACTATTGGCCGATAGACAAGGTCAATAACCTCGAAACTGAAGAGGCAAAGGAAGAAGAGTCTGTCGACAACGACCCACTAGACGAAATATCACTGAACCTACTCTTTGATGAGGAGGTCACCGACCATGAAATAAGGGTGATCCACCCCATCACAGATAGCTTTGGTAATTGGTGGGGCTTTGTTGGCACACGAAGAGTCGACAACAGTGACAAAGCAGAGATTGAAGCTCAATTGGAAGAGATAACAGCAATAGCAAATCAAATGGCCCTCCAAGACTTGCAGGGTGACAATGATGAAAGTGCGAATCAATGTGACAGTGAAGTGCTGATGATCAACCTTGGTGATGAAAAAGACTACTCTGAATTGATTGTGGATGCTAAAAAGGGGCTTACCCTAACTGGACCGTGGAGCATACCCTAAAATACAAAATGAAAAGCGCTAGTTCTGGTCTTAGTTCCGATTCCGACTCCGAGTCGACTCAGTCCGAGTCAAGCTTTTCATCTTTTGAAACTACTAAGTCTAGTAAGGAAAACCTGGTCAAAGCACCAAAGCATAACATTTACTTTGAGTTTGACTCTGAAATGTCTTTTGATAATCTTAGCAATGAGAAGGAAGATTTAGAGTATTTCACTTTGCCTATAATCAATTGTATGGATTCCAACACACCAAATTTTGAGGAAGAAATTCTAGAATTCATTGAGAGAGAAGAAGAAAGGCACGCTAAACCTTTTTCTGAGGAAATAATCATAGCAAACATAGGCTCTGAAAACGAGCCCAAAATGGTTAAAATTGGTACCACACTATCCCCTCAAGAAAGTGAAAAACTAATCCTTTTGCTAAGAGAATACAAAGATGTTTTTGCCTAGTCTTACGAGGACATGCCTGGGATAGACCCTGAAATTGTTCAGCATAAAATTCCCCTTCATCCTGATGCAAAACCAGTTAAACAAAAACTGAGATGTATGCGCCCTGATTGGGTCTTAAAGATAAAAGAAGAAGTCACCAAACAAATCAACGCCGGTTTTCTCATAGTCACCGAATATCCACAATGGGTAGCTAACATCGTTCCCGTACCAAAGAAAACTGGAGGAATTAGGGTTTGTGTAGATTTCTGAGATCTCAATAGAGCCAGTCCAAAGGATGACTTCCCATTACCCCACACAGACGAACTAGTAGACAACCCCGCAGGCCATGCATTGCTATCCTTCATGGATGGATTTTCTAGGTATAATCAAATCCTTATGTCTCCTGAGGATAGAGAGAAAACCACCTTCACTACACCTTGGGGAACCTACTGCTACCGAGTGATGCCATTCGGATTAAAGAATGCTGGAGCCACTTACCAAAGGATGGTAACAACACTACTGCACGACATGATGCACAAAGAGGTCGAGGTGTATGTCGACGATATGATAGTCAAATCAAAGGAAAGGGAAGGACACCATGAAGCGCTTCGGAAGTTCTTTGAGAGGATTAGGCAATACAAGCTACGTCTTAATCCTCAAAAATGCACTTTTGGGGTAACGGCTGGAAAAATGTTGGGATTTCTCATCACTCAAAGAGGAATCGAGGTAGACCCTTCTAAGATACAGGCTATCATGGAAATATCACCGCCTAGGACAGAAAAGGAAGTAAGGAGTTTCTTGGGGAAGGTACAATTCATTAGCAGCTTCATTTCCAAGCTCACAACTACCTGCGAACCCCTTTTCAAGCTACTAAAGAAAGGTACTGACTTTGAGTAGAGCCAAGACTGTCAGGAAGCATTTGAGGCAATCAAAGAATATCTTCAGAATCCACCTGTACTGTCACCACCCATCCCTGAGAAGCCATTGATTCTGTATCTCTCAGTAACAGACACATCCATGGGATGTATGCTAGCGCAAGAGAACGATGCCAAAGTAGAGTGCGCCATATACTACCTCAGCAAAAAAATGATGGACTATGAAACAAGGTACACTCCCCTCGAGAAAACCTGTTGGGGGCTAGTATGGGCCACAAAGAAACTAAAGCACTACCTGTTAGCACATCCGGTGGTGCTGGTTTCTCATCTAGACCCAATCAAATATCTTTTCAAAAAGCCAGCACTTATCGAAAAGCTAGCTAGGTGGTTATTGCTGCTAGCAGAATTCGACCTCAAATACATGACAAGGAAATCAGTAAAGGGAAGAGCTGTGGCAGAATTCTTGGCAGATCATCCTGTGACAGAGGCCGAGGCAGAAGATTTCATGTTCCCCGACGAGGACATCTTATGTCTCTTAGACGACACCTGGCAGCTTTACTTTGATGGAGCATCAAACCAATGTGGATATGGCATAGGGGTATTGCTAGTTTCCCCAAACGACTCTCATATCCCTTTGTCATATAAACTAAGGTTTGAAGTCATCAACAACCAAGCTGAATATGAGGCCTGTATTGCTGGAATGGAGGCAGCCCTGGAACTAGGGGCAAAAAGGGTAGAAGTCATTGGGGATTCAAACCTGGTGGTATCTCAAGCAAGAGGAGACTGGAAGGTCAAGGAAGACACACTGAAACTATATCACTCTGTGCTGGAAGATCTAATTCCACAATTCGATTCCGTTATCTTCACGCACACTCCTCGAGTGAGCAATAGATTTGCAGATGCACTGGCAACATTAGCATCTATGGTCGAAATACCCCTGGGATTCACAATGCGGCCTCTCATGATCGAACAAAAAGTCAAACCAGCATGCGAATGCACCTTCACCGAAGAAGGTGAAGATGATGGCAAGCCATGGTATGAAGACGTGAAGAAATTTCTAGAAGAAGGAGAATACCCATCTGAGGCCACCTCAAAGGACAAAACAGCTCTGCGGAAGTTTGCCGCCCGATTTGTAATATGTGGAGGAGCATTGTATTGAAGGACACGCTTGGGTCCAAGTCAACTTTGCGTCACAACGGAGGACAGCCGTAAGGTAATGGAGGAAATACACGAAGGAATCTGTGGGCCACACATGAATGGGGCAACAATGGCAAAGAAGATCCTGCGTCAGGGATATTACTGGACCACAATGGAGGCCGACTGTGCTGACTATGTCCGCCGATGCTACAAATGTCAAACTCACGCTGATCGCATGCGTATTCCCCCTATGGAATTGTATAGCATGACATCCCCTTGGCCATTCTCCACCTGGGGGATAGACGTCATTGGAAGTATAAATCCAAATGGAAAATACAAGCATCAGTTCATTCTAGTGGCTATCGACTACTTCACCAAGTGGGTAGAAGCAGCTTCTTATGCTACCCTCAAAGCCACTCATGTGGCCAAATTTATTCGCACTAATATCATCTATCGATATGGTGTACCTCACGAATTCGTCTGTTGCAATGGATCGCACTTCAAGGGAGCGACAAAGAAGCTTTTTGCCGAATTTGGGATACAGAATCATCGGTCATCTACTTATCGACCCCAAACTAATGGAGCAGTGGAGGCTGCAAACAAGAATATCAAGAGGATTCTACGAAAGACTACCGACATCTACACAGACTGGCCAGAAATGTTACCTTTGGCACTATGGGGCTATCGAACAACTGAAAGAACTTCAACTGGGGCCACTCCCTACTCTCTGGTTTATGGAATGGAAGTTGTCTTGCCTATTGAGCTGGAATTACCTTCGTTAAGGGTTCTGGCTGAGACTGGAATGATCAAAGAAGACTGGGTTCAAAACCGCTACGACGAGTTGGCACTGCTAAACGAAAGGAGGCTGAGAGCGTTATACCGTGTACAAGGGTATCAACGCCGCATTGTGCGAGCATTCAACAAAAGAGTAAAATCGAGAGACATCAAAGTAGGAGACATGGTGCTCAAGGTAATCCGTCGCCACGTTTCAGACCCAAGGGGCAAGTTTAGACCAAACTGGGGAGGCCCCTACCTTATCAAACGCATACTTTCTGGAGGAGCAGCATACATTGCAGACTTAGATGGAATGGAATTCGCAACGCCAGTCAACATTGACAAGCTGAGGAAGTATTACCCATGAGAGATGCTCGTTGGGCCGAAAACCACAAGGGTGGGCGGACCCAAGCAAAAATTAGAGCAACCTGTTAGGTCGAAAACCCGCAAGGGCGGCTTAGGCAAAAACTAAGGCATAAATAAAACGCTCGCTAGACCGAAAACCCGCAAGGGCGGTTTTAGGCAAAATTTAGAGCACAAAAGGAGAGGAAAATACCCAAGTGGACCCTAACTAAAAACAAAACAAATCCCCTTTGTTGGAACTACATTTATGGTCTGATTCCCTCCATGGAATACGTAGGCAATCTCCAAATTTGAGATCCGGCCACTGCTATCATCATTACTTCTGAAATTTCTAGGTCTACCCTAAAGCATGTTCACTATCAAACCATGGCAGTAACATCTTCAAATAAAATGACCAAATGCTTTATTATTTCCAAAGGAAAAGGAAAAAGCAAACCTAAACAATTCTCAGTCTATGAAAGCTAGAATCAAACAAACATCTTTTGAAAAACATAAGCAAAGTGTCAATCTCTAGGTCTTCCTTCTCTTTGCACTACTATCCTCCAAAAGGTTTTTCTTCAACCAGCGTTTGTAAGAACCTGATAGCTTGACAACAAAGTTCTCAGCGACCTCCTGCATCACTCTATTCGGCCAAAGACGAAGCATATTGCGACGGAAGTTGGCATCATGGACCTTAGAAACAGTGTACTCAGGGTCACCCAAGATTCAGCCCTGAACTGCCTTTGAAAGCGAGCAGGAAAGTAGAAAACGACTCGAGTAATACCAATCACTGTTACACCAAAATGGTTCATGGTACTCACAATCATGCTCTCCACATCATACCAGGGGCAAATCCATTGAATCCAATCACCCCTGCAAGTCTTCATCCATGCTTCCCAAGCAGCCTCAGTTGAGAATTGTTTAATCATGCGACGCTCCATGCATTGGTCTGGATTATAAGGAAGTCGCTCTGGCTCATCCCACACCTTTAGCTTCTCAAATAACCATACCTAGAGAACAAGGGAAAATTGTGAGTTGAGAGAACATGTGAGTCAAAGCAAAAGAGTGATAAGTGAAAAGATAAACTTGACAAATAAACAAGCAAAGAGTGAACCTGCAATAGCAAAGGACTGCCTGAGAACTGAGCTGTAGGATTACCCTTCATCACGTCTAGACCCATCAAGGTCTTGCCAACACTAAGCCAGCAAAACTCACACGGTTTCCAATTTGTTGAGCAAGGTTAAGCAGCACGGGATCAGCATGGCCAGAGGAAGGGCCAAGCAAGTAATAATGAAGGAGACAAATGCACAACGCATGAAAGCACGCTTTCTGTTGGGAAACTTGACGATGAGCCTCAGCTGTACCAAAACGCTGGACAAACTGCAGAATCTCTAGCCTTCCCTTTACTACGAAGAACCTAGCTTCATGTTTCTGAACTTGGAGCAAATCCTTCAAGAGATCACCTTGGTTGAACAAAGGATTAGGGACAACGAAACCCTCTCTATCCGAATGACCCATGATGGCCGCAAACTCCTTGATAGTAGGACACAATTCCTCTCTCTTAAATCGAAAGACATGAAAAGCAGGATCCCACAAACTGGTGGCTGCCCTAAGGAAAGCAAAATTCACAAGAATTTGACGAAGGGAGAAGAGAAAGTCCATGCCAAAGGACTTAAAGTGTAAACGGTCGAGGCCATTAAAGGAATCCAACCACTGATCAAGGATTGGTTGTGCCATGTGCAAGGAATTGCTACTGACAATGTTATCGGGTTCGTAGAACATATTTATAGAACTAAGTCGAGTCTTAGTTCGAATCGGAGGCGGATTCTTAATCCTCGGTAATTTGGTCGGTCTCTCGGCCGGCACTTCGATATGACGGCCGTAGGATCTATCCATCAGCCCGTGAAAATCAGGGTTGACCTACAAGTCAAACCCAGGTAGACGAAACGATCCTTCGGCTGCCAGATCAAAGCCTCGGCCGCGTAATCATTAGGTCGGCCGCCAGAACGGCTGTTATACAGACTGTTTCCATAGTTCAGTTCGTTTCACTGGATTAACAAGTTATCACACACAAACCACGCAGATATAGCATACACAATCACATAGCAGAGCAAAATATTTTTGTTTCATATAACGAAAGCTTTTTACATCACAAGGTGAATCATCCCACATTTCCTAAAACAAGCTATACATCAATTTCCTGTCGAACTAACCTATGCAGGAAGAGAAATAGAAAAATAAAAAAAAGAGGAAGGA
Organism: Rhododendron griersonianum; assembly: GCA_018127125.1. Lineage (NCBI taxonomy): Eukaryota > Viridiplantae > Streptophyta > Magnoliopsida > Ericales > Ericaceae > Rhododendron > Rhododendron griersonianum. The sequence goes on along the minus strand of CM030796.1, from coordinate 23,596,381 downwards.
GAGGAGGATGCCGAACCCTCTGGTGGTCTGAACACCAGAGGCCAGCTGCAAAAAAGAAACAGACACCCCTGGGGCAGTGTATACCAGAGGAGTACTACGGTGCAGAAGGGACACCACGTGGCTCAAAAGAATCACCACATGGCCCAGAAAAATCACCACACCGCGTACCACTGCCACCTCAGGAGCTCCGCGTCACGGAAGCAAGCCACCCATGCGAGGGTCCCTAATCAAGCATCAAGACAGGACCAAGAACAGCGCGACCTCCCTCCGCGATCTCTGGCCGTGCATCATCCATGGCCCGGAGCCGTCAGGAACGAGGGGAAGCGAAAGGGGGTTTTTGGTGGAAGTCTCGGACACAGAGGATGGAGGGGAGAAGAGAGGAAAATGAAATGAAAGAACGCCGAGGCTTGGCTTTTATAGAGCTCTAGAAATCAAGCGATTGCGTGGCCGAGACTTCAATTCATCGGCCGAGATATCGATTGTTCGGCCGCGTGATCTATCTCTCAGCCCCCTAATCAATCTCCCATAGCAGTATTGGATTTTGCTTAACACGCCAATTCAAGCAAATATGCAGCTCTAAGCTCTGACCAGCAAAGCCAGTGATTGAATCAGTCTTGGGGGCATCCCTCGAGCCAATGCAATACAACGCGATCAGAACTAACCTTGGGGGCATATCCAGGCATAAGGAAGCTCTCCCTCCACAAACTGCTGGCCGAAGCAAAGCAAGACACTCAGCAGCCCTGAGCTCATTACCACAGCAGCTACGCTCGGTAGCCTTGTGCACAAGTCACTCGACAACACCATGCTCCTTGCATCACCGACAGCTCAACAGCTTCGAACTCATCACTATCAAGCCGTCCAGCGGCTATATGCCTGTGTCCACCTTCTCAACAGCTTCACCACAACTTAACAGGCTCCACGCTTACCATTCAGCGGCGCTACGCCCATCACTCCACACCTATACTCACCGTCTCAGTGGCCCTACGCCCACATCTTTCGTCCCAGCGGCTCCATGCTCGCTATCAGCAGCTCTACGCTTGCCACCCCAGCAACCATACAACCATCAACTCACTCAGCGGCTCTATGCCTATACTCACTATCACTCAGCGGCTCCGTGCCCATCATTCAGCGGCTCGAAGCCCATTACCATATTCACCCACTCGCCAATCACCGTCAGCAGCTCCACGCTTGCAATCTCCGCGGCTCCAAGCCCACTACCTCAACTGGCTCAAAGCCGTAAATGATTATCTCAGCAGCTCTACGCTTGCCACTCCAGCAGCTTCATCAACTCAGCGGCTCTATGCCCACCATCTCTGTCAACTCAACGGCTCCAAGCCCATTATCTCAACTGGCTCGAAGCCGTAACAACTATCTCAACAGGCTCTACGCCGCTCCAACAATCAAGACATCATCAACTCTCAAGCTCTACGCTTGAATGCTCAAAATCTAACATTTTGAATGCTCGAAGCTCTTCGAAAGCCCAACCACTGTGTACTGGATGCTTAAGGTTTATACCTTGAATGCTCAAGCTCTACGCTTGAATGCCCAACCACTGCGTACTGGACGCTCAAAGCCTGTACTTTGAATGCTCGGATTCTGCCGTCCGAATGCTCGAGCTCTATGCTCTGAATGCTCAAGTCCGGAACTTGAAAGAAGCTCTAAGCTTAAATCAACACACACGCACGGGCCCGTGCACATTTGCATCAATTGCATCAACATTATCACATCGAGTCTGCATCATCATATCTGTTCACATCTAACAACCATCATCACACATATACACTCTGCATATCTCTCATGAAACAGGTCAACCCTGCAATCAACCGGCTCTACGCCTCGGTTTTATTGATCGGTCCAGTACCTCGATCCTTTGGCTCTACGCCAAAACTTATGATGAGGAAGCTCCATGCACAGACCATCAGAATGCAACCAGCTCTACGCTTCGGTTCAAATAACGTCAAGCTCTAAGCTCCGACACCTCAGGCTCTCGCCTTATGATCAATACCAGCTCCGCGCTTCCGTTCTATCAAGCTCAAAGCTCCGATCTCCTCAGGCCCTCGCCTCATGACCACAGCAGGCTCCACGCCTCAGTTCTATCACTTTAGGCTCTCGCCTTGTGACTACAACCGGCTCCGCGCCTCTATTCCACCACGTCAAAAACAATCACTCTCCAGGCTCTCGCCTCATGACTACAACTGGCTCCGTGCCTCGGTTCCCTCATCCCCAAAGCTCCGTGCTCTAGTTACTGGCCTTGCGCCCCCCATATCTCAAAACAAACCGGCATCCAATTCATCCCTAGCAGATGGCTTGGATTCCACCCCAATTACATCAATTCCTTCCAGCTCATTCGCGAGGATAGGCTACTCTACCGAGCTCTTCTCAGTCAAAGTAAGGATGATCAAGAAAAGAAAATGCACCTGCCGTGTACTGATCTACCCCAAAATACTAAGGAAGCTCTCCGCAAAAATTCCCACGGCAGCCCCGTGCTCCTTCAACTATCTTCCGCCAAAACCCTGGCTCAGTCTAAGTACGTTGCACTACGACTTTTTAAGCCCAAAGGTACGTCTTCTGTCTCTAACCCTCCCAACTTTTTATTTTTCTTTCTCGCCTGAACTACGGTTGGTCTGAATTTCCCTTGTGGAATACGTAGGCAGCCTCCCGGCCCGACCATAACTAAAAACCTTTTTCAAAAACCCCTTGGAATAGTGGTTGGACCAAATTGAGTTGCTTTTTACAGCTTTGACTATTACTCAAACATGTCTCGCGATCCGTCTAAGCTAAGTCAAAGAGGGGCATCTGTAGACACCCCAATTTGGCCTAACGATTATTTCAAGTCCCACCTTGGGGACCATCCCGATGATGAAATGGATACAGTGATTGCTGATTGCCTTCCTGCGAACCTTAGGACTTTTGGTAAGAACTTTGAGCCACTTAGAGGACCCTATCCAGAGCCATACAGCCTTTCAAACAGAAAATACAAAAGCCTAGGAGAATCCATCTGTCGGTCGTAACATCGATCTCACGGCCTTAACATCATTTCCTCACCCGAGCAACCTGTTGCTAGAAAATCTCCCTGAGAGATCAATCCCTCGGCCACAGGATCTATCCTTCGGCCGCAACATCAATTCCTCGGCCGCCAGATCCATTGCTCGGCCACCAGATCGTCCTTTTTCAAACTCTAGAACGTTATGTCGATTGTTTGATCCAACTACGCTACCTCTCCGATGCGTTCGGGCCACATTCAGAGATTGCAACGAAGAGTTTGAATTGCATTGCAATTGCAATTGCAATCGTGCCATTTGATTGGCCGGAGTGAGTCATCCCTATGCCTATATAAAGGAGCCTTTGGGCTCCGAAATTAACAAGTGAAATTACTCACCCAAGCTCCGATACTCTGCACAAATACTCTCTCAAACCTTCTCCTCAAAAGCCCTAATCTCCCGAAGGCAGCCATCAATCCGACGATCAAACCCCGAAGTCCAAACCCTAACCCTAGGGTTTTTCAAGAAGCAATCAGTCAATCACAATCAAATCCGAAGCAATCAAGCAACTGAGGGATCAAGGTGGTGAGGCCCAACGGCCTCTAGTTTGTTTTACTTACTGTATTTATGACTAACCGTAACGTTTTGATCATCTACTAACTTTTCTGTCTGGTGTGAGGAAGAACATCGACCGGGGCTTCGATCCCTCGGCTGATACATAAAACCAGGAGGATCCCTCGGCCGTGACATCCATTCACCGGCCGCGGGATCCATTACCCTGGGACAGTTTTGTTTCGTTATGCTTTCTGATGCATGCTCTACTTATCGCATTGACTCACCTTATTCACTGTTTAAAGGCTTAAATAAATAGATTATGTGTTAGAGTTAAACAAAGCATCTACACATCTTATGTTGAATAACTATGGGCCAGTCTCACGGCTAGGCAGAGGGGGTGCCTAACACCTTCCCCTCACTGTACTCTTGGCTCCCGTACCCAGAATCTCTATTTGTTTACCCAGTTTTAATAAACTGGGTGGCGACTCTGTTTTGATGATAACCGCTATTGTGTGGCGATGTTCCTAGCCATGGGAATGTCCACGATCTTGGTTTATGAAGCAAACAACCAATCGAGCAAACAAACAATCAATCTGAATGGCGATGTCCCATTTGGGAAGTGTCTACACACTAGTTGATTCGTCATGGTTTCTAGGGCGATCTTGAGATGACGAGCTCCAGCCAATAGGTCGACTAGGTGATCTAAGTGGTTCATCTACAAGGAAAGACAGAGTTTAAACCTCAATTAGTAGTATCTTTAAGACAAGGGTTTTCTTAACTCTAAGGAACTTTGAGTTTCTAAATTCCACATTCGATCCTTGATTTAAGCCATCATCCAATTATTCGGGAATCCCCAGCTCGATGGTACTGCCAATTTCCACATCTTGCTTCAATCCGAAGATTGTTTTGCCAGAATTCCTCCCAATTTGGGACAGTAAACTTAAACTCAATGCACGTTCGTGCAACGGTCAAACTATCTTATGGTCTACCCTTTCTACCCATGGCCGAGTGTTGAGCCTAGAGCTCTGATACCATTTTGTAACGCCCCCAATTTCCGGGTACGTTAAAAGGACAATTTTATTGAATTTCTAAATAGAGTCTGGCTCATTATTACATCATAATTCCCATCAGAGTGCCTTCATTACATAAAAGGAAGGAAACTAGGGTTCCTAACTACAGCTCCGCCTGCTTCTCCATCCTAGCCAGCTCTTCTGCTCCAAGGGCTTCCAAGGTGTACAGCTCCCCTTGATCATCTACAAAGTCTGACACATTATACCAGCGTCGCCACCGATATAATATGTCAGGGTCACCAGAGGTAACACCATGAGCTACGAGAGCTCAGCAGAATAATCCTATACCCACTAACCCTTAACTTACACTTAGCAAGTCACATATAACAGCAATGAATCATACAGATAATGATATCTACGCAGTACGTGTTTATTCAACAATTATCAACAATAATACATCCACATTCTCTATTAACTATCGTTGGTGTTCGTGATATCAGAGTTTCTCCTACGCAGCGTTTCGTAGACCGTGTTACCATTTCACTTTTCATTTGCCAAATCAACATTTCGAAAATCGTTTCTTTTACACACGCACACCACACAATGGGCAAGTCCGGCCACATTGTGGTTTTCAAATATCACACACGATGGGCTACCACGTCCGGCCACATCACGGTTTTCAAAATCCACACAAGGGCTTTCACGCCAGGTCCCTATTGAGTGTATAGATAAATCATGTCACCGATGAAGCTACCACGTCCAGCTGCATTGGTGACACACACACACAATGGGCTACCAAGTCCGGCCACATTGCTGCTTCCAAAATCTATCCACACAATGAGCTGTCACGTTTGGCCACATGAGGGTTTAAAACACACACAACCTCACAATGGTTTCCCATTGGAACACACCCAACCTCGGTTCCGCCGTTCCGGGTTCCCGAGTATCCTCACAATGATTCTGCCGCACCAGGTTCCCATTGGCACACATTTGCATTGGCTCCTCTCCGCGAATAACCAAGCCATACCTCACCATGGTTCCGCCGCTCCGGGATCCCATGGGAACACACACAACCTCACAATGGTTCCGCCACCACGGATTCCCATTGGAACACATTTGCATTGGCTCCTCTCCGCGGATAACCAAGCCATACCTCACCATGGTTCCGCCGCTCCGGAATCCCATGGGAACACACACAACCTCACAATGGTTCCGCCACCACGGATTCCCATTGGAACACACACAATCTCACAATGGTTTCCCATTGGAACACGCGCAAATCTCCCATTGGGCAAACGGCCACAATGTAGTTTCAAAAATATTTTATCTAATGTCATAAATCTTTCTTTTACACACCACACAATGGGCAAGTCCGGCCACATTGCGGTTTTAAAACACTTTCCTTTTTCCAAAAACACACCTTTTCATTAGCCACACCCTAGGCGTCATGTTTCTATTTTTCTTGATTCTTGTGTCTCGTTATCATGCATAGACTCCGTGGCAGGACGTTAACCTTTCATTGAAATCTTGAAACAAGGTCATCCAACTTTGGATTATTTAGCATGCTCATTTTATCCTTAATTCCACGTAATCATACTCAAGCATTTAACATACAATTGAAAGCATAATGCCACATGTATGGACGCCTTTGGAGTGGAAACCACTTATGCTTTGTCACACATCAAGACAGGTAATCCTAATAACCACGTATACATGCTTGTAGCCATACTAAGATCAAAATACAAATACTTCTAAATAAGCGATAAATTCCTATCTTTCAAAAGTCGTTCCTTCTTTCTTTTAAGGAAGTTCAAAACAGCATATGTTTATTTGGAATAAAGTCCATTATTTCAACGTGTTCATGCTTCCTTTAGCAAAATATTTTATCATCATGCATTTGGACATACAAGTAACGTATCATTTCTCTTTAAATGGATAAGGAAAATACTACATATACTTAGAGTTAAAGGTCATAGGAAAAGTCTACTGTTCTTCTTGGCGGTAGGGCGGCTACGAGAAGAAAGTACGTCGGACGGAGTAACTTCCTATGGCAAGCTTCCGGTAGCTTCGAAAGAGAAAGGTTTCTCTCGAAACTAAGTCTTGACTAAACTACTTAAGCTTTTTGGATCGAAAGGGTGGTCAAGTGGTGGTTTAGTGGCGGCTTTGGATGAGATTCATGAAGAACACAAGAAGAACTCAAGAACAAGAGAACAAGCAAGAACAAGGCAAGAACACAAGGATTTCTAGAGAGAGAAGTTGAAGGATGAAGGTGTGAGTTGAATGGCCAAGTATGGGGTGCGATTTATAGCAAAATTTTGGACTCTCCCCTCCCCTCTTTGGCCGGCCCTCTCTCTCCCTCTTTGTCCATTGGATTTTGCTCCATGACTTGTCATTTCAAGCTTGAAAGCATGCCATGCCTTGTCATATCCAACTCTTTAGGCTTAAGGCTAATGAACTAGGTTATCATGAAGGGTTTTTAGTCTAGTCTTGTCTAGGGAAGTTGGCTTGCAAGAAAGGATTTAATCATTGGCTAGGTGGTGCTTTGAAAGACTAGAAATGGGTTGGAAAGTAAGTAATAGGCTTAAGGCTAAGCTTGTAGCTTGATGGAGTGTACAACACTCAAGCACACACCTCACCCTCCCCCTCACTCTCTCGGCTCTCTCTCTCTCTCCCTTGGCCGAAATTTCTCCCCTCTCTCCTCCCTTTCATTGTCTTGTCAAATCATGCTTGAAAGCATGCCAAGCATGGTGCTTCCATTTTTAGGTTAGGGCTTAGGTTATCATGAGGGGTTTTTGGTTTAGTCATAAAAGGTAGGACAAGTGGCAAGGCTAGATTGTGCTTGGAAGGCTAGAATGAGTTGTCAAGTCAATAAATAGACTTAAAGCTAATTAGTAGCTTGTGTAAGTGAACAACCAAAAGCACACACATGCACACATCTCTCTCTCTCCTCCCCACTCTCTCTCGGCCTCTCTCTCTTCTCTCCTCTCTCGGCCTCTCTCTCTCTCTCTTTCCAAGTACTATATATATATACCTATATAGAGAAAGACTAAGAAGTGCAATGATTAAAGGGAGGCTTTCAAGGACAAGAACATTAACCAATGGTTAAAAGTTTTCCTAGAAAGTGAACCTAGGCATGCTTATATTAGGTGTGCATGCATGGCAAGACTAAGGTTGCTTCTTTTGGAAGCAATATGATGGCCATGACTTTTCTTGTCATGGTTATATATAATATGGCAAGTCAAGTGACTATTGTCCAAGGAATAAAAATTTCCTTAGCATTTATTAACCAATGGGTAGAAGAATAATGGTGGTAAATAAGGTTGAAAAGACTGGTCATGGGAATATAATGATTACCTAGGAATTGGGAGATGTTATTTCTATTATCCAAAGGGTAAGAATTTCCCTAACAATTATAATTCCATGGGTAAAAGGAAAAGATACACTTGGAAGATGTAATGATTAAAGGTGGTTAATACTTTCCTAGAAGGTAACCTTGTAACGCCCCCAAATTTCGGGCACGTTAAAAGGACAATTTTATTGAATAATCAAAGAGAGTCTGGCTCTTTATTACATCATAATTCCCATAAGAGTGCCATCATTACATAAGGGAAAGAAATCTAGGGTTCCTAACTACAGCTCCGCCTGCTTATCCATTCTAGCCAGCTCTTCTGCTCCAAGGGCTTCCAAGGTGTACAGCTCCCCTTGATCATCTACAAAGTCTGACACATTATACCAGCATCGCCAGAGGTAACCAGAGGTAACACCATGAGCTACGAGAGCTCAACAGAATAATCCTATACCCACTAACCCTTAACTTACACATAGCAAGGCACATATTACAGCAATGAATCGTGCAGATAATGATATCTACGCAGTACGTGTTTATTCAACAACTATCAACAATAACACATTCGTATTCTCTATTAACTATCGTTGGTGTTCGTGATATTAGAGTTTCTCCTACTCAGCGTTTTGTAGACCGTGTCACCATATTACCTTTCTTATCAACATTTTGAAAATCATTTTAACACACCCAACCTCACAATGGTTCCGCCACCACGGAGTCCCATTGGAACACACACAACCTCACAATGGTTCTGCCACCACGGATTTCAATTGGAACACACCCAACCTCAGTTCCGCCGTTCCGGGTTCCCGAGTATCCTCACAATGGTTCCGCCGCACCGGGTTCCCATTGGCACACATTTACATTGGCTCCTCTCCACGGATAACCAAGCCATACCTCACCATGGTTCCGCCGCTCCGGGATCCCATGGGAACGCACACAACCTCACAATGGTTCCGCCACCACGGATTCCCATTGGAACACACACAACCTCACAATGGTTCCGCCACCACGGATTCCCATTGGAACACACACAGCCTCACAATGGTTCCGCCACCACAAATTTCCATTGGAACACACACAGCCTCACAATAGTTCCGCCACCACGGATTCCCATTGGAACACACACATTCCCATTGGGCAAACGGCCACAATGTAGTTTCAAAAATATTTTATCCAAGGTCGCACACCACACAATGGGCAAGTCCAGCCACATTGCGGTTTTCAAACACTTTTCTTTTTCCAAAAACACGCCCTTTTCATTAGCCACATCCTAGGCGTCATGTTTCTATTTTCCTTGATTCTTGTGTCTCGTTATCATGCATAGACTTCGCGGCAGGACATTAATCTTTCATTGAAATCTTGAAACTAAACTAACAAGATCATCCAACTCTAGATTATTTATCATGCTCGTTTTATCCTTAATTCCACGTAATCATACCCAAGCATTTAACATACAATCTAAAGCATAACGCCACATGTACGGACGCCTTTGGAATGGATACCACTTATGCTTTGTCACACATTAAAACAAGTAATCCTAATAACCACGTATACATGCTCGTAGCCATACTAAGATCAAAATACGAATACTTCTAACTAAGCGGTAATCCTTATTTTAAAATCCGTCCTTTCTTTCTTCTAGGGAAGTTCAAAACAGCATATGTTTATTCGGGATGAAGTTCGTTATTTCAACGTGTTCATGCTTCCTTTAGCAAAATAATTTATCAACATGCATTTGGCCATACAAGTAACGTATCATTTTTCTTTAAACGGATAGGGAAAATACTACATATACTTAGAGTAAGTAAGTAGAGATATTCTACCGTTCTTCTTGGCGGTAGGGCGGCTACGGAAAGTACGTTGGTGATCGGGCGGAGTAACTTCCTACGGAATGCTTACGGTAGCTTCGAAAGAGAAAGGTTTCTCTCGAAACTAGGTCTTGACTAGCTTTCTAAACTTTTATGGATCGAAGGGTGGTTGAGTGGCGGCTTAGTGGCGGCTTAGGATGAGTTTCTTGAAGAACACAAGAAGAACTCAAGAACAAGGAATAACTAAGCAAGAACAAGCAAGGATACTAGATTTTCTAGAGAGAGAAGTTGGAGATTGGAGGTGTGAGTTGAAAGGCTTGAGTATGGGTCCTATTTATAGCAATTTTTTGGCTCCTTCTCCTCCCCCCATGGCCGGCCCTCTCTCTCTCCTTTCTTCCTCCACTTTTTGCTCCATGGTCTTGTCATTTCAAGCATGGCAAGCCTTCCATGGCTTGTCTTTTCTACTTTAAGCCATGCTTTGGCCATCATGAAGGGTTTAGGTTGTACTTTGAAAGACTAGAAATGGGTTGTCATAGGAGGTTTAGGCTTAAGGCTATTAGATAGCTTGTGTAAGTGGACAAGACACATGCACACACTCCACCTCACTCTCTCACTCTCTCGGCTCTTTATCTCTCCCCCTCCTTGGCCGATTCTCTCCCTCTCTCCCTCTCTCTCATGTCTTGTCAAATCATCCTTGAATCATGCCATGGCTTGTGATGACAAACTTTCTAGGTTTAAGGCTAAAGACTTAGGTTATTATGGAGGTTTCATGGCCTTGTCTTGTCTAAAATGGTTGGCTTGTAAGAAAAGATCTAATCATTGGCTTTGGAAAGACTAGAATGCTTGACACATGGAGCTTTAGGCTTAAGTCTAAGCTTGTAGCTTGATGGGGTGTCCAACACACAAGCACACACCTCATTATCTCCCTTACTCTCTCGGCTCTCTCTCTCCCCTCTTGGCCGAAAATCTCCCCTCTCTCCTCCTTCTCATTGTCTTATCACATCATGCTTGAAAGCATGCCAAGCATGGTGCTTCCATTTTTAGGTTAGGGCTTAGGTTATCATGAGGGGTTTTTGGTTTAGTCATAAAAGGTAGGACAAGTGGCAAGGCTAGATTGTACTTTGGAAGACTAGAAATGGGTTGTCACATGGGGTTTAGGCTTAAGGGCTATTAGGTAGCTTGTGGGAGTATCCAAACACAAGCACACACTTCACTCTCTCTCCTTCCCATTCGGCCTCTCTCTCCCCCTCTCCTAGCCGGCCTCTCTCTCTCCCTTTTTCTCTTATCTTTTTGCTCCATTGTATTGTCCAATCACTCCTTTAATCATGCCAAGGCCATGCCAAACCTTTTTAGGCCATAACTTAGGTAATCATGAAGGGTTTTATGGCTTTGGTAGCTTGTTCAAGTGTACAAACTCATGCACATACTCCATCTCTCTCTCTCTCCCAACCGGCCCTCTCCTCTCTCTCTTCTCTTCGGCTTTTCTCTCTCTCCCTCCCTCCCTCCCTCCCTCCCTCTCTCTCTCTCTCTCTCTCTCTCTCTCTCTCTCTCTCTCTCTCCTAGAACCAAGTACATATATATATATATATATATATATATATATATATATATGGAAGAAAGTCTAGTAAAGTGAAATGATTAAAGGCAAAATTCATAATGACTAGTTATTAACTAAAGGGGCAATATTCCCCCTAACAATCATATATATATCTATACATATATACTAGGTACACTTAGGTCCAAGAAATCCTAATAGGTCTAAGGTAGGTCATGATTAAGGTTTAAGCTTTCAAAAGGTAATCCTATGGGCCAATGGTTAATAATTTCCTAGAAAGGAAATCTTGTCATAAAGGCAATGATTACACTAAGTCATGAGTGCTACTTTTGGAAGCAAATGATGAGATTTGGTTTCGACTAGTCTAGTCAAGCTTGGGTATTCTTGCTCCTATTACCCAAAGGTTAACAATTTCCCTTACAATCTATGTCCAATGGACAAAGAGGTAAATGATGAGTAAGGTCTTTGAAATGACTAGTCAAGTAAGTCTAGAGATTACTTCTTTGGTCCAAGGTTCCTTTCAAACCTAGGCTTTCATTGTCAAGACTAACTTCTATTGCCCAAGGGATAAAGATTTCCCTAGCATTTATCGTCCAATGGATAAAGGCCAAAAGGTTAAAATGGTCCATCTAGGGTTAGGGCATCCTAGACTTGGAATCCAAGTGACTTGGTTAGCCAACTAGTTGGAATCTAATTCTACTGGCCCGGTAGGATTTCTAGCCAAGAAATATAATTTTAAGACCTTATTTCAAATACTAGGGAAATATACAAGTGCTTTTATAAGCATACTTGTCTTTAGAAGATGACCAAATAATTTTATATGAAGAAAACTATTTTTATAAGTCTAGAATCAATAACGACTGATTTTTTTGGGATTTAAAAAGAAATTTTAAATGGAATCCAAGTAGTTAAACTAAAATTCAAATTTTTAACGAAATTTTTATCTACCAAAAATCAGGGTCGTTACAAACCTTGTCATAAAAGCAATGATTACTCTAAGCCATGTGTCTTACTTTTGGCATCTCATGATTGTTTCTATTGACCAATGGTCCTAAAATGCTAGGAGAATGTGACTAAGTCAAATGGTACTTAGGTTAGGCTAACTAACTAGTTGGAAGCTAATTCTAATTAGTCAAGTAGGATATTTAGCCAATAAGTACAATTTTAAGACTTTATTTCAAATACTAGGAAAATATACAAGTGCTTTTATAAGCATATTGTCTTTAGAAAATGACTAGATCGTCCGGTGCAAAAGGATATATTTTTATAAGTCTCAATTCTAATTATGATGGATTATCAAAATTTAAAAGGAAATTTTAAAAGTAGTCCAAGTAATTAAAATAAAATTCAAATATTTAACGAAATTTTTATTTACTAAAAATCAGGGTCGTTACAGGACCCATAAAAATTGAATTTACCCAACAAAAACATAGTATCCAGTAGGATAAAACTTCTTAGAGAACAATGTAGCCTGCTCCAAAGCGTAAAAGTTTTGGAGCGCTTTCCCCACTAAAGCTTCATACCCTCTGGAATCCCTAAAGGTAGCATTATCTCCTCAGTGGGAGGATAATTTCTAGGACAAAGGCAAAACAAGTAAACAACTTTATCCTGGAAAAAGTGTTCAGTGTGCCCAATTTCAATGCTAGAGTAAAGTTACAAACAATGCAGGACATGATTCTTCTTCTTTCTTTTATCAAACGGCAACCATGAAAATCAAACGGCAACAATGAAAATTTAGTGGAATTAACACCCAAAACTCCATATTCTACACTAAACACAATACAGATGTATATGCATTTTACGTGAGCAAGAAAGTTGCATTATTTGGAGAAGGATTTAGCTTGGAATAAAGAATCTACGGAAAAGGGATGGAGCGGATATGCTTTAGCTTGGCATGATTGTCCCTTGCCAAGGTCTCCATCCTCAAGCCAACCACCTGCAATAAACAAAGCATACCAAACATGATTTTGAAATGATAAGCGTAGTATGACACCAAACACAGTAAGGGAAAATCTACAAGGGCCACTCATATGTGGCATCCATTGCATCAAAACTTAATTTAGTAAATGAATCAAATAGTTGGTGTAGGTAACTCCAATACCAATCCATGTTTGAGGGATATTATTTTGGATGTCGGTCCATTAAAGAGGACCACAAATAATGGTCAAGGAAGTGTGGAGAATGGAGAAATTTCAACTTACTATGGCATGTTTGTCCAAATTTAGTCTAGTTTCTGTACGAAATTAGTACGGTGGTTTGTTGGTCATGTGCTTGGTATTAGTTTTATTTTCTGCGAACTTGATCTCACTAGGCGAGTTTGAAATAGTGCACATACTGTGCTCTGATTGCCCTTTCTAATGGTTTGGCCGGTCCGTGGACGCCCATTTGCCCTCATGGGTTTCTCTTTGTTGTGTAGGCTCTTACCTCATAGTTGAATACAACTTCTCACATTTGCCACACAAAAAAGGTCTTGTTCCTCTAAGATTCTTATTTTTCATTTCACAATGCATCACATTTAATTCAAAAAATAAGTATACTTATTTTAGCTAGTAGAACACACCATAAGGCCCCGTTTCGCTAAGGTTACTTATTTCTCACTTTACGAAATAGGTCATTTTTCCCAAATACATCACCTTTAATTCAAAAAATAAATACTTATTTGAAAAATAGTAAGGTAAATAGAGTATTATTTAAAAAATAAATACTTATTTTAATTAATGGAACAAACCCATAGACTTTAAGGCCCCTTTGCCCCAACTTTTTAAAGGTTTTTGGCACTTTTTTTTTTGTTTTCTCTTACATTTTTTAAAATTTTGTTCAATTTCGTATATCACATTATTCATCTCATTGAGAGGAATCGAAAAAGTATAAAAATATAAACTAATATTTAAAAAAATTCAAACAAAACGACAATAAAGATTAAAAAATGCTGTGTTTTCCAAAAAGTCAGTCTTTTTGAGTATTTTTTTCTGTCTTATATTATGTTTTTTTTTTCAAGTTTGTCAATATTGTTATATTTTTTTATTCCTCTCATCAAAACAAACTACGTAACGTAAAAATTTAATTCAAATATCACAAAAATTAAGAGAAAAAAGTAACTAAAATGGACTGGGCCGGGGCAACCCGGCATCAGAATCCAACCCCATTACTCTAGGGTTAAACCCGTGAAAAAAAAAAAAAAAAACTCTAGGGTTAAACTACTTAGCATTCTCTTTTGCCCCGTTTTGTTTACCAATTTGAATTGAACTTTTAACTAATGATCACTCGACAATTACATAGGTTCCGATCACTAAGATCAAACACATATACACAAACATAGTTGATCTTAGCCGAAAGGCCGAAAAAAGTATCCATACATAAACACAAAGTGAAGCATCTATAAACAGAGTGGTTTTGCAAAAAAAAAATGTCTATGCATACAAAGTATCATCTACGACCATCCGATTATGTTTTCATGTTAAGTTGTACCCGTTACATCATTTCTTATTTAAAAGATACTGAAAACATTCTCCTAATAAATCTATCTCTCTCTTCTCACTTTTTAGGTTTATCTATCTCTATTTAAATGTTTCTTTTTATGGCGGGTAGTTTTTAAGTTGGGACAATATTGTGGCCCGACGTGCCTTTAGGCACGGACATCTGCTAGTAATATTAATGTCAAAACAATTTCCCCCAATACAAAGACCAATTCGATCTGTCGCAGCACAAATTTTTAGTTTTCAGAAGGAAAATATCAATGGACCAATAACGAAACTTTAAGAAAAGAAAAGAAAAGAAAACATACTCGTGGAATCTTGTTGTTTTGATGCAGGGAAAACAACAGTAATGGAAAGAAGATAAGTTATACTTGGAACCCAAGAAAGCTTAAAAAAACTCATACTTGGAAGTTCGAACTATCACAAAAGAATCGAAAAGTGAACTTGCCACCAATCGTTTGTTTTGTTTTATTATCAAACAGCCAAAGCTGCCAAACAGAGGTGGAGTGAAGGAAGCTTACCGCTGCTTATGATTTCTGCGTGTGGTCTGGGTGTGGAGTGTGGACCAGACCTCAGACCGAGAGCCAAACCAAGCCTTGACGGAGATAACTTGAACTTCTACGGAGGCCAGCCGGAGAGACGAGAAAGTTTGAACCCTTTTACCTTTTTGTATTGCATATCAACTTCCGATGCCGCTTTCTTATTACTCATTCCGTCCCAAAATGTTGCCCAAAATGTTGCTCCTTCTCTCCTTTTTTAGTTGTCCCAAAACAAAGAGCCAATTGCTAGGGGAAAAAAAAGGGTAATTCTTTCCCTTTTTGGTACAATTATGTAGGGCACATAAAAAAAGTTGGATTCCTGAAACATGAGCAACAATTTGAGAGAGAGAGTACTTCTGGACAAGCCCGACCCTGAGATTTCTGAAGTCCTAGGTGAGATTTAAAAATAGGGCCTCTCATTTTTTAGTATATTTATTAGTTGTTCAATGTAAGAAACAAGCTAGCCTTGTGGTTCAGTGGTTGTACCGCCTTTTAAGTTTCGAAGGCCGTGGGTTTGAGACTCCAAAACTTTGTTGTACAAATTTCAAAACTTTGCGGTAAAAAATGAAGAAGCCAAGGATCAAACTCAAGATCCCGTGCCCCAGTCACGCATGTCTTATCACTAAGCTACATTAGCCTTTCATAAAGTTGTTCAAACATATAATATTTATTATATTTTATCATTTTAGGGGCCCTATTATTCAACCCAAAACGGAAGTCCTTAGGCGATCGCCTGGTGGGCTTATGCCCAGGGCCGGCCCTGCTTCTGGAGTATTTTCTCATTCAAAAATAGGAGACAAAATACTTCACGATTAAGCACAAAAAATAAAATAAAAAATTCATACTTATGCTTGAGAATTGAGACCAAGTGGCTTAACTTAAGCACACTAATGATATAATTTTCTCCTTTTGTATTTGTAAACGATTACTAACCAATTACAAATTTTAAACTATTATCAGCCAAATAATGCGAGGTTTTTTTTTTTTTAACCACCAATAAATGTCACAAGCCCGCCAGTAATCCAAGTTACCTAGTATCCTAACAAGAAGACAAGAAGATGGTCACCAATTAATATTCGATTGAGTTAGTCTTTTTACAATGACCCTTCAAAATTATTTTAAACTGTGTGACCCGTGTTCCTTGATCCTCGCTCCTCCTCTGGTGGTTAGATGGTTTCCAAGCCTCCTGCACAGTGAACGCACGACTAAGACCTAGCTGGGAATTCCTCCGGCAAGGCCCTCCAGCGAGAGGATAAGTATGTGCAGAGAGAGGCAAGGGATTGGAGTTATTCATTATGAGTGTGTAGTAGCATGTACCTTTTAGGGTTGCCATTGCTTGGTATTTATAGAATTCTTTGGCTTGCCCTCTAAGTACGATCACACGCTTGGCACAAGCCAAGTGATGCTATAGTGACATCATGGAATAGATCTGGTAACCGCTTTTGGGGTGAGCTGTCACGCCCATGTGCGTTCATGATTATCTTTTGATGTAACCGCTTCGACACGTGAGAAGGCACGCGGCTCAACAGGCAGCCGAGCGTCAGCAGTCGTCGTGCTTCGCGAGTAGCCGAGCACCACTTGGCTGAGCCCGACGTGTGACCAAAGGGTGAGGACACGCCGATGGGGTCTTCCGCCGAGGGAGGTGGCCGAGCACAGGCTTGACCTACGCCGAGCCTGAAGCAAGTGGGGTGGCGATGAAGAATAACGACGGGAAGCCGTGCACAAGGTTTAGGTTCGGCGTGGACTAGGTTTCGTCTGCACAAAGGCGAACACTCATGTTCGGTCCGCTACATAAACAAATTGAACAATTTGGATCATTCGTGGATGTAAGTCCTACACTTATCCGGTGTACATTTGGTTTACCCAAAACAGTGTATTGGGCTGAAGAACAGAACCAGACAACAGAGCAATATAATGCCGGGGGTGGTTTTTTGGGGAAAAACATGTTTACCATAATTGTATTGCCAGATTCAAACCACAAAAAAAGAAAAAGAAAAAAAGAGGGTACTTGGTAGTTGGTACTGATGCCAAAGAGAAAAAGCTTTCATTCCAATGACCGGTTAAATGTCCACAGGGACAAAGTAAAGGCAAAAACATAAACGAATCAATGCAACACAAGTTCATAGAGGTTTAACAGCAGCAACAACCGCATGAAAATGAGGATGGCATACGACCCGTTGTGCGGATATACTCTGCTTGTTGCTCCGTCTTAGTGGCTTGCCGGTTTTTCTTGGCCTCGGCTGCTGCCCGCTTCTCTTCAGCCTTGTGCGTCGCAGCTGCTAGCTTGTTCATGAGTTTATCGTGTGCACGTCCCCTCATCCTTTCCACCTTTACCTGAAAACCACAAGCATTAGTAAGAAAGAATAGATAAACTTCAGGGGTCCGCAATCACAAGTTCAAACAGAGGTTTCTTTTTTCTTTCTTTTTTTTTTTTTTAACAAGTCACCATATCATTTCATAACGCCATCCGGCAACGATTACATCAAAAGACAGGAATGAAACCAAAGCTGCTAACAATTGAAATGAGCGCGGCATGGTAAGGCATTCAAGGGCCACCGGCTCGCAGACACACCTGCCAAAGCAAACCCGACACCTTCGGGACGGGACTATGAATCCTATCAACGATTAGGAGCAGAGCATCCCTACAGATACCCAACTCAAACCATAACACAATCCAGCACAGATGTAATCAAGAGAACTAACCAACAAACAAAACCAAAAAAAGAACAAAAAACAGCTAATCTGGGCTCAAATGGTCCACCCAAAACAACCACCAATTCTTCTCACCGTGTTGGATCGGCACGAACCGAGAACAAACCAGCCACTTCTCCGGAATGAGAACCAAGCTCCATCGCCGGCCGCCTGCGGTTTAAGAGCTTTATTGCGTCAGAGGGGGCCAAAACCACCCGAGTTCAACCCTTCGTCAGATCTACTCCAGTGGCCACGAATGGCAGAGGAAGGTAAGTGATGGAGGTGATAGTGGTGAGCGAAGGGCCAAAGGGTGGTAGATGGAAAAGGTGGAGAGGATGGACGATGGGTGGAGGGGATGGACGGTGGTGAGGGGCCGCAATCTGGTGGAGTCTAGAGATAGGTCGATGGGAGGTTGAAAAGGGGTGGCCGGCTAATACGGAACCGGGCGGGGTGAGGTGAGAGGGTGGCAACCCCACCCCCAAAACGTCAATCAGAAAAGAAGGGGGGAGAGGGAGGTAATGGAGGAAGAGATTTGAGATGGGAAGGTGGGGATAGAGGAGGGCGGCGGCAGAGGAAAAGAAGAAAACCTAGGTGAAGAAAAACTCTCTATTCTAGAGAGAGAAAGAGGAGACGCACTGCTCCTAGATAGTTCAAACAGAGGTTTCACCATCTACATAAACTGGTTTTTTATGGGACAATGCCTTGCAAACAATTTGTTTTGGTTCAAATTTCCTTGCAAACTAATGCAGAGTTCTACCGGTCCTTAGGCTTCAAACCAAATGCCTACAATTGATTCACAAATGCCGCTTGTAATTTAAAAAAAAAATTTCAGAGTCGTATTATTATTATAAATGTCATAATTTTCGGAATTAGATCTTTTAACTTTTAAGCATATGAAACATAGGGTACAGAAACAAGTTTCACTGTCTACATAACTGTTACAGTGGCTGGCATTATTGGACTCATTATTTCTTTTTTACAAGTAAACGCCATATATTTAAGAGTCTAAAGATACGAACGGCAGGATTGGCATTATTAGACTCGTACTAAAGGCATTACTTGATTCGTGCTAAAAGGCATTACTCTTCCAAAAAAATTATAACCCAAACGGAAAGGCTGAACCATCTATAGACATAGACATGGAACTGGCAGACAAGCAAATAGCAGCTAAAAACAATTTCAACGCCTTTATTCAAACACATCAACAAATTTCAACCATTAGGACGGTAACCTTGCAGCCTCGCTATTCTAGTTTTTGGTATATGCATTCCGGACCAGGAGTGACTAGCTCCTCTGAGGCATACTCAGAGCTGGCCCCGACGTTTGGGTTGCCCAAGCCCAACTGCAAAATTAGTTGCCCACTTATTACTATAGTAGTCATAAAAATTAAGAAAAAAAAAACATATAAGTAAAAAAAAAGAGAGGTTATATTGTGATTTTAGTTTGAATTACATCAAAAAAATCAAAATTAAAATGAAAACCTGGTTAGTGCTTTACGATTAGCACAATCTAATTAAAAAAAACATCTTCTTGTTAAGCAAATTCTTCAAATCACATTATAAGAAAATTGACCTATATTGACATGCAAAAATTGTCACTAACCTATATTAGTGACAAAAAGTAATGAGAATTGATTTTGGCACTCTAAATATTGATAACTACACTCCAATATTTGTCTTTTTATGTATATGTATTTTAAACACTAGAAGACAAATATTAGAGTGTGATTATCAAAAAGTGGAGTGCCAAAATCAATTACCAAAATTATTGTCACAAAAATATTATTAAAAAAGTGTAGCTAAAGATATTTAGTGACAAATATTTGTTACTATAGTCTTAGGCTCTGTGTGGACTTATAGAAAAAAAGAGAGAATTTTTAAAAAATTCCTTTCCATGTTTGGTTCTTAAAAAAAAGGAAAATTTCAAATCTCAATTCAACTTTCTTTCCAATTTTTCTTCCAAGTTACTCTAATTTATTTTTCAATTATTTCTATTCTTTCCCAATGCTCCAAACAGAGCCTTAGTTTTTCCTTCTCAATTATTTATTCTTTCCCTAGGTTCCAAACAAAGCCTTAGTTTCAGTGAGAAAGTAAAAAAAAAAAAACCTTCTAATGTTGGGCACAAGAGTTGAACCCGCATTCCTCGAGACTTAAGTATGAGCTGTTGACCTATAAGCCAACAGCATCCTTCTTGCAAGAGCTTTCTCAAAAAGTGTATGTTTGTGTGTGTGTGTATATATATATATATGGGGCGGTTCCGGGGACAACTAATTAGACACCTAAAAAAACACCTCATAGTTTCCGATCAAATTTTGATGATCCGAGCCGCTCAATGTGATCAGAACGTGATTTTAAGGGTATCCGCAAGAAATTAGCAAAAAAAAATGACCGGAAAAGGCTTGATCTGAGCAGTTTTTAGTAAGCACTTCTTGGTCATATTTTTTGCTAATTTCTTGCGAGCACCCTTAAAATCACATTCTGCACACATTGAACGGTTCGGATCATAAAAATTTGATTGAGAACTATGAGATTGAGATTTGGGGTATTTTTTTAGGTGTCCCTTGAACCGGCCCGATATACATATATATCTTTAAATAAAAAACTGAGCATGTTGCTCGCAATAGTCGAACCGGTGTCCCAATGCTTTTTAGCACATGTTGATCCACGAACCCAAGGCATAATTCATGCAATATCTTCAGCAAATTATATATATAGTATATATCATCAAAAAATAAATACATAAATCTTGTTGTCCTGGCCCGGGGGTTGCCCAAGCTCAAGGGCTTGCTGGGCTTACCCCTGGGCCGGTCCTAGGCATACTACCTCTCTTGCCCACCGGAAGGGATGTTGTGTTTAGCCGAATTAAAGCCCTAGTAAGACTCTTTGCTAAGAAAAAAACTAAATCACATTGTGCACCCCTTGAACAAAAGTCAAAATAGCAGCACAGTAAAACCAAGTACAAAACTCATACCCAACCCATGTGCATTATTGCCATCGGTAGCGCGTTTGTAATGCACGATGCAGCAAATAGATTGCATACAGAAGCAAGTTTCTGTGTGCTATCCGACATGGTAAGTTCTTCCAACAATCAGTCCAAGAGGAACCCCAATACGTTTTCTGCTCCTAGGAGCACAATATCATTTGCGTAATTGCGTCACAATCATCACGATATGTCCTCCAAAGTAGCCCAAAATTTTTCTAGGAATTGATCATACATTTATGCATTTTCATTACTTTACAATAAAAACATATATTGAATTGGCATGGCATTTTGTTTGTAAATTGGCTATTTTATTGACTTTTACATATTAATAGTAAATGTTACCTTCCTAAATTCATTACATTGAAGGTAATATAGCTGCTAGAAGTCCTCTATGATCTGGAATTCCATGTGAAATTCCCTCCCTATCCTCCGAGAAGGGCGTCAGTGAACTATTTACCCAGCCCAGTATCTAAGAAGTGTTTCTTTTTCTTACAGACGGTCTAGTCAAGGGAATTGTTAACTAAATAGGAGGTAATGGGAAAGAAATTTGGGCCTTTATAAAATTTTAGAGAGAGTGAGAGAGTGGGTCCTTTTCATTCTATATAGATATGGAGGCACCAAGGGTTTATAAAAGGGATAATGCAGGAAGAGAGAGGATCAATAGCGGCTATAGGGCAATTCCACCAGAGATTGATCCATTATCTCGGAAAGTTCAATATCTTGGCTTCTTTTCTTTACCTACTGTGGGGGGTCCTGATGGTTTAGAGTTGGTCATGGCATCTAGGTTGGGGTCTAGGTGGCTGCCATGTGGTTCGAGCTGTACGTTGTGTAGTGGTTTGTGTGTTATCATGGTTGTATAAATATGTTACCCAAGAGGATGAGCTGTATCCAAGTGTGGTGGGTCGGAAAGCGAATGAGTTGCATGAGAAAAAGTGTTGTGACTTGTGAGTGTTGATACTCATATAGATGCACATAGAAATTTAGGCTTTGTGATTAAAACTACTCGTAGTGGTGGTCAGCCGGGCTAATGCTTGGCTTCAAGGGTAATCTGAAGAGGGGTGTTTCCTCCAATTGCTGGACTAGTGGGCAATGGAGCCCACATAGTAATAACATACGTTTTCGAGACTAAATAATCGGGAACCACAAGCTTTTAAGGAGAGCTCCATATATGCCCGGAATAGGACAAACATTTCACGCCTAACTCAAAGGTAGCAAGTTTATGCAGTGCAAATGAATAGAGAAAGCCAGATGTCAATGAAGAACAAAATCTTTGATGGCAAAAGTGAGCCATACCTCAATTTTCCGCGTCTTGGCTTCTGCTTTTGCTTTCTGATGATTCTCCCATGCCTGTATCTTGATCTCCTCACGTTTAAACCTGATAGAGAGCGAGAATAAGTCCATATCTCAGGCGACATTTTGAAAGTGTTGTTCACAGAGGACCCGAACCAAGACAATGAAAGAAATTTTATGGTCGAATGAATTCCGTATTCTGAAAACTGCCACATTTTGCTATACTAAGTTCAGGTAATTCCTCACATATTATTCCATACAGAATAGAGGTATGTCACCGTTCCCACCGTTATGTCTTTGTTATCGATGGAAAATTAAATGCAGCACACACTAAGAACTTCTTCAAAAATAATTGCAGATATCTTGTAGCCTTGTAGGCATTAACATACTTCTATGCTTCTGGTCAACCTCCTTGCAGGAAGTATGTTGGTTGCCTTCCTTCTAATAAAATATGCCCCAACTGAGGCATGCACATGACATTTATTTCCTCCTTTTGGAATTCATCAACTTTGAAAGTCAACTTCACACATTCAGACACAAGCATCAAAATCTTACACGTAGACAACATTCTATTTGCTTTATAATCAAAGGGTTGGAACTAGTTGAAACTCCTACACAACAAGAAGACCAGAGGGACTGCAGTGCAAAACAAGAAGAAAATATATGAAGTTCATGACGACAGAAACATGGCCCCAGGCTAGAAAGCATAAATAATTGAGTAAAAATAACCTTGCCGAATACTTGGCTTTCTCTGCCTCCTCCCAAGCTGCTGCACGGATTTCAATGACATTTTTAGCTGCTTGTTCAACTCCTACATTTTTAAGCGAAGTAGATGCAGCCTTTTCCTCCTCTTCTTTACTAGCCCAAGCAGCAATATTCAGTTTGCCCAGCTGAGTTCCAAGAGCCTTTATTTCTCTCCTTGTTTTCATCTGTAATTCTTTTTCAGACAACTCGTTTTTGTTGAGATCCAAATGGTCATTTGGATGATCAGTGGGGGATGAAGCTGCTGTAGTTCTTTGAGGAGTTGGTGGCCTTGAAGAAGTTGGACTGCGTACTGGTGTTGTTGCCCTAACAGGAGTTCCGTTCCTGGAAGGTTCTTGGCTAGCAATGGGTGTCATTTCTGTACCCATGTCCCTCATTGAAACCGATCTAGCTGTTGATGGCGGAGGAACAAATGTTGTTGCACTATGGATAGATACAGAGGAATCATGACGGCTTAGATTAACTGCAAGAAGATCAGAATCAAAGATATTTTCAAAGTGCCACAGGGAAGGCTATAATATTTGAGGTTTACCAGATCAATTGTATTACACAAAGTACGACGCTGCTTAGGTTGTGTAACAATCAACAATCGATGAATTACATCTAACAGTAAAACATTAGAGACTACTGATATTCAGCAGTACATTGGCATAGCCACTTTTAGAAATTTCTTCCAGCCACTTTTCTACACCTTAATCCAAGTCAGGGAAGATCAGTGTGGATGGACTGCTGTTATGGCCCCACAACAACCATGGGACTGAGAAATACAACAGAAATTTTAAATGCTGACAGATCTTTTAGGAATTCCTGCCAGGAGCGTTCTTATCTTTTGCCAAACGCACCTAAGGTATGATAGTAGGGTATCTGAAACCAAAAGGTCAAAATTTTGGTGCATGTGCTTGACAACCAAAAACATGTGGATATCTAACTAAAACTGCCTCTTTTGGTTTTGGGTCTTCAAACAGCGGGACAACAATATTAGGTATGCAATTCCATACTATCCAAATGTGCTATGGATTGAGGTACGTAAATAGAAAATAACATGGCTAATTCATCCTTCATCAGCAGAATTTTCTTCTCACTCCAGATGAAAACAAGGAATTCTGAACTTCTAGTCAGTCTTAATTCATTCTGAAATCCAATGAAAAGTAAAATAACAGAGTCAACTAACGTCATATGCTTGCACCACAACACAGAAGACGATGAAGTAAATAAGACTACTAAATTACATTTATTGACGAAGAACCCATGGTTGATACTAGATTGCGGTGTTGGAAAATTGAAAACTATCTTCGGCAGATAATGTACCAAATGAAACAACACAAATACGGCAAACATGGCCTTACTTGCTGATTCTCCGACACAATTCTCAATCATGACCACTGCCTTCGCATAGAAATCTGGTAATGGATATGCATCAGCCTCCCAACTAACAAACTTGTCACCATTTTCCTTCTTGGCTTGGCTGTAGTCAATCCTTTTCGTATCTGGCTCTTCAAATGGAACCAATGAATGATCTGGAACCTCTGCTACAAGCTTCATGGATGGTTGCCGGCTTCCAAAATTACTTGCTTTCCGCAAATGCCCCTGAGGGTGCACACTCTTAGGCCGGTTAGATGTTGGACTTGCTATCCATTTTTGGGCATCATCCCATTTTGATGGCGCCGGTTTCGAGAAAGGCGCGAGGGGAACTCTTTGTGAGGCCCGGTCTGCCTTTTGAAACTCGAAGACCGATGGAGATGCACTCATATTATCATGCCCACTATCGTAATCTAGAAAACTGTCATCTTGATACTTGTTTCTTGAGTTCGCTGAAGAGTGATCCTTCAGTCTACGATCGTAACCCATCTGCGTGGGAAACGAGTCAGCTGTAGTGGATGCCGAGCAATCGGGCAGTACGCTTACAACATTCAAATCTTTGCAATTGTCAGAACAGCTACCACCTAATTAAGCCCACATACCAGAGTATAAGCTTTTTCCGTAATGCTTCCACAAACACTAATAAGCATCCAACAAATTTTACAGCAACAAGAAGAATGATTGTTTTAATAACGAGACTCCCATAGATTCAACAGAAAGTTACAATACTTCTTTTTCCGTGGAACAATTCAAACTCTAGTCTTATGTCTACAAGACAATGTTGTCTTGCAAATGGCCAAATAAGTTTTGGGTTTGAGGTTTTACTTTGAATCAAAACAAACAGGGTACCCTCCCTCTTCTTGGTCAGCAAGAACACCGAGTAAAGAAAATGAAAATCCATTGATCCTAAATTGGGTTTTCAAAAACCATCTTTGCTAACTCAAGCAAGTACAGTTTTTTCTTTCCACAAAACCAGATCATATGAAACTCAAACCTCCAATTGCTTTCCATTTTGCAAATAAAAAAAATTGTAGATAACAACGAAGCTGAACTGAAAATATGCATCCCCACAACATGTATCTCGAAAACAAGTACTAGTTTCTTAGCAACCAAAAAGAATATAGCAGACCCATTACGCCCAAAACTGAGAAAAATATAATCTCCCCGCATAAACTAACAAAAAAAGGATCAATACAAAAGTGAAGTACTTGTTCAAAAAAAAAGGGATCAATACTCCATGGTTAGCTAAATAACCACCAAGGGTTGTCGCCTAGTGGTAAATGGCTTACTCCCAAGTGGTTTTGGGTCATTGGGTGGTCAAGAAGTCTAAGGTTCTGAGTCGTGCGGATCACAATCACTCGAACCTTGCACTTCTGTGAATCGCGGCTATGATCCACTAGCCATTGTGGGGAGGTTAGGATCCACTAACCCTTGGTGGCACGGTAGAAACTTATGGTTGATGGGCCTGCGCCTTACTGTCACGCCCAGGGAGGGCGGTTGCCCCTCCTTTGCCCGTTTATGATGTAAATAAGAAAAAAGAGTAAATATGCTTGCATAACACGAATGTATGAAACTAAAAAGATAGTATACCAGAGTCATTGATCTCGGAAGTTTGAGATCTCAAGGAATAGGTGTGCTCCAGTTCTTCTTCTTCTTTCTTCTTATTCTCCACTCCCAGAAGCATATTCCTCAACTTCCCAGGAGATAATCCTCCACTTCCACCCTGAATAAAACAAGCAGATAAATTATACAAAATCACACTCACTTCGCCGGAAGCGAAAGCGATTGCTAAGGATTTTCTCAGACTCGAGATTTGACAGATCAAAAGGTGGATATCACAAGCAAAATTAGTAAATCCAAACAGTGGGAAATCGGAAAACGAAATGCCGTGAAAACGAAATGTCATTTAGCGCATTGGGGCGAGAGAAATTAGTAGAAAACGAAAACCCAAGTTAGAAGGAAGGAAAGGAAATTGGAGCGGGGAAAATGGGAGAGAGATGGTTTGGTTGAGTGAAAATTAGTAGGAGTAATTAGGTACCTACCACTACATGATGGCTCCTCTTTTCGATCCTCTCGTAATCCATCATCACCCTAGGTTAGCAGGTTTCGTTCATCACTAGCAATTTCAGTCGCAATAATGCATTGCTTTCTGCGGCTGCCGTAGGCCCGGAGCTGTAGAGGTAGATGTATATAGAGTTTTTGGTCGAAATGTCCCTAATTTGTAATCAAATTGGAAGAATACCAATCTTTTTAAACGTCGCTCATTTTCAAAACACGTTATAGAGGTTGCCCAACTCAGGTTAAGTATTACAACTCCTTTCTAAAAGGAGCTATTGGTTAAAAACCCAAACGCATGAAACTCTCCCCTTTTCTCCTCCTATCTGATCTTTCCCTTTCTCTCCACGTCGATCGTGTTAGAAAAATGGGTCGGTTCGGACCGGACCCAACCTACATGGATCGTCCACATGGGTTATGTGATTGAGTTAGTTAGAAGGATGAGACGAACTCTTAATCTCTATCTGTTAGGAGAGTTCAAAGATAATAGATCACCTACATCTATTAGGAGACTTTGAACTCTTGGACTTTAATCTATAAATATAGTCCTGCAGATATTTGGAGATACACACAATACGAAAGAGTTAGATGTTATCTCTCCTTCTCCTCCAAAAATATTCTCCTATCAATATCTTCGCTCTCTAGGGTTTCCATCTAAGAACCGAGACCTGCTTTTCCCCCCCCTGACACACACCCCCCCCCTGACACACCCCCCATTTCCCCTATTACCCCCGCCCCCCTCCCCTATTACCCCGCCCCCTCCCCTTCTTTCCCCCTTTTTTTTTTTTCCCCAGTTTGAGTTTTTTTTTTTCCTCTTTATTTCCTCTTTTTTTTTTCCCAGTTTGAGTTTTTTTTTTCCTCTTTATTTCCTTTTTTTTTTTCCCAGTTTGAATTTTTTTCTCTTTATTTTCTAATTTTCAATTATTTTCTTGTAAGACAATTAAGAGAGATAGAGGTGGCAATCTCAACTCATATTTTTTTCTCCTGTTGTACGCATCCTGTACAAAACAAGAAAGGAACTATTTTTGCTGCCTGGAAGGCATTTTTAGTCTGATAAAAAAAAAGACTATTTTTGCTAGAAAAAAATCCAGTGAGATAAGTACATACATCATCTCTCTTTCTCTCTCCATTCCAAAGATAATCTCCAAAATCGATCACTCTGACAAGCCCCGTTCCGTTAAGAACTTTATCTTTTTAACATTTTTTGTTCTTATTAAAATTTTTTCGCCTTTATTAGTTTTACGCCAAATTTTTGTGAATTCTTGATTCGTCTAGTTGAGATGAATCGGAACAGTAAATAAAAATTACAGTTAAGGCTGCACGAGGCTGCACGCTTTTAATAAGTTTTACGCCAATTTCTTCCAAGTTTCAAACTCCAAAACACGACCCATGAATTGTGCACGCTTTCTCATATGTTAAAATATTAGGGTGAAAGTAAAAAAAAAATATTACTTTTCTGATTCCTCTCGTCAAGACGATCAATACGGCTAAAAAGTTTGTTGCAAAATGATCCAATGCGAAAAAAAATTGAATTAGGACAAAACTGGTAAAAAAAAACAAAGGAGTTTTTTTTGGTTATTATAGTATATATTTTAAATTTTGAAATCCACTTTTGTAATTATCTCCCGTAATTATTGTATTGAATTCCACTAAGAGAACCCTGAAAGGCCGTTCGGCTAAATATGCCAAGTGGCTTATTTTTTGTCCTTATTAATTTTTTTTTCATATTTGTTAGTTTTTCATCAATTTTTTGGGGATTATTGCATTGTCATGACAAAAGAAATCTAAAAAGTAAAAAATTACGATCGAAACCTAATTTTTTTGAATAAAGACAAAAATAAACCAATAAGCCAATTTTTCGTCTTTATTTTTAAAAAATTGGATTTCGATCATAATTTTTTACTTTTTAGATTCCTCTCGTTATGACGATGCAATAATTCCCAAAAAATTGACGCAAAACTAACAAATACGAAAAAAATTTGAATAAGGACAAAAAAATAAGCCACTTGGCTTATTTAGCCGAACAGCCCCTAAATAATGAGTCTTAGGGTGTTCGTTGAAAGGCTTAAGAGCAAAAAAATCATTATGGCCGTTTAGAATAAAATGATCAAAAAAATACGATCTTTGCCCCGGTTAAACGGAATTGAAAATTGAAGCGCTTAATTCTTGAATTATATTGAACGGGTGGAACCACAAAATATATAGTTTTTCCATTTTCCATTATTTCACCATCAATATTAGGCTCGTTTGATAGGTTTCGTTGAGTAGATTTCAAAAATATAAAATTTATTTTAAAACAATACGTCAAAAAAAAGTTATTACAATTTAAAATTTTATAACAAAAAAATAAAATGAGAGAGAGAGAGGGGGGGGGCGCTGGGGGTAATAGGGGAAAACCGGGGTGGGGTCGGGGGGGGGGGTGTGTCAGGGGGGGGGGGAAAAGCAATTTCCCTAAGAACCCTAGGATTTGTGGTGTGGAAATTAAGAGTAGACTCTAGTAGTCTTCTCTACTCGGCGAGATTAGAAGACGGTGGTGTAAGTGTTCGTTCCGTGTTCGAGTTCAAGTCGGTGTTCGAAGTTCGTGCTTGTAGAGCGGGTCTCGGTTCATAGATCTTGAAAAGCCTGAAGTATTCCCCTGCGCTTCATTATGTAAGTCTTATGTGATTTACATGCTTTCAAATATGTCTAACATTGGTATCAGAGCCCTTATGGCTCGCTCTCGCATGAACGTCTTTTTTTTGTTTTCCGTTTCATGTTTTCGGATGCAAATACGAATATATGATATTCTGTTAAAACAAAAACAAAAAACGGATGCAATAGTGAGAAAGTAGAATCAGATGGGGTCTTGGCTTGATGTTCTGTGATGATTTATTAAGCCTCTGATAATTATGATTAAATCGGTTACGAGTGCGCCGATTGATGAGCGGCAGAGCACTGGTGGGTGCTTATTCATGCACCGTTTTTTTTGCTTCAAGTGTCTACTGCCAAGTGTTTTTGGATCCATATTAAAGAGTTACAATTGTCTTTTTCCCATGTGGCTTGTGTGCTTTTCTTAGAACAAAGTGGTTTGAGGAGTTAACCTTTGGCCGCGTTTTTATTTAAACCGAATAGTTTAGGTTCCGTTTGCAAGTATCCTTTGCAAATTAAATAATTTAAAAAAAAGGGGGATTTTGCAATCAATTTTTTTTTGGAACAAACTTGTTGGGCTTTGAAAGGTACAAACCACTGTTGGTCTTTGTTTTGATAAAGCTACGAAAAAAAAAACTTGGCTAGTATGACTAATATTGTTGACGGAGCAACTCCAAATCTTTGTGATTTGGTGAAACCGATTAGATGGCAAAGACCACAAGACTGATTTTCTTTTCTCGTTCATTTTGGGACTGATATATGCAGATGTATAGCCTATTACACTATTTGAAAAACTCGATGTAATTCAATTTATTATGTATTGATTGTTTATTGCTGCGTTACGGCGCAAACAATTGTACCCTTAGTAATTGGACTTTACCCATCTTTTAGTGGGAGAATGTGGTGGAACCATCCATGCCTATACCTATTATGTGTTGTTGCGTGTTGGCATGGATGGTCAATTGAAGGGATTAATATTTGTATGCGTTTGGAGATGGGCTCTCATTGATGATAGAGACCGGAGACAAACTTATTATATGGAATAAGTGCAACACCCTCATTTGTTTTTTATTTGTAAGGGGTGAATTTTTGCACTTATGCTTGTATAATATTTTTGCCTCCCATTCTTGCATAAAATATTAATTAGGGACTTAAAATAACTAGTCCCATCCTCTTTCTGCTATTGATTCATTGGAAATTTTGTCTAAAAATCGATTAAGAAATAAAGATTTACACCATGTGTTGGAGTGATGACTACGAGCATTGCAAATTTTCGATCTCTATCTATGGTTAAAATCATTATTTGCTTAATAGGGTTTTAGGATAAAATTATTGTAATGTGCTAAATATTTCCAATGCACAAATGAATGTAGTGAAATGGCCTCGAAGACTATTGTTGCTGATCTTGTTAAGGGAGAGAAACTGGATGGGAAAAACTATGACATGCGGCACAAGAAAATTCAATATCTCCTTAATGAGCAAGAAGTACTTGAAACCTTGACCAATACCATGGCTGTCCCCGAAGAGGGGTCCACTGCCCAAGACCGCCGAAACATGGAAACTTATCAAAATTGGGTCAAGAAAGACCGTTGTGCGCGCTTTACTATGTTAGCCAGCATGCATAATGATCGTATTGGCGAGTTTGAAAACTGCGCCACGGCCCAAGAAATGTGGAACCAGCTGAAAATTGCTTTTGGTGGCACAATGGCAACTAGGTTGCGCGCGTTAACATTGAAGTTCGACAGTTATAAAATGAACCCCCAACATTCCATGCCTGAACATTTGAGGGTTATGTCGGCTATGATACGCGACCTTAGGTCTGCCGGTAACGTTCTGACTGATGAGCAGCAGATTCTCGCTGTGCTTAGGTCTTTGCCTGATGCGACATGGGACCATTTCAAGCTCACAATGACACACAATGAAATGGTTAAAAACTTTTAATGATTTGAAGTGTCATCTTGAGCTTGAAGCCGAGCGCCAAGATGCAAAGCGAGGCAATGAGGTTCTCGTGGTTGAACCTAGCCAGCGCAAGACAATTGGGTCTAAGCGCAAAAGGCAAGGTGGCGAGGCTAAGCATGGAGAAGCTAGAGATAATGCGCCAAAAGAACATGTTAAGCACTGCAGAGGCAAAAAGGACAAATCCAAAGTGACTTGCTACAACTGTCAGAAGGTTGGACACTTTGCTCGTGATTGTACTGAGCCGAAGGAGGTACCATATAACCCTATTTCTCGCATAGATTGCTTAGTTTGCTCACATGTATTGATGGCTCATACTAATCCTGATTGGATTGTTGACACAGGAGCAACAAAACATGTAGCACGAGAATAGGGAGGATTTATCGAGTATCGCCAGATTCCTGTTGGCAGCCATAGTGTATTTATGGGGAATAGTTCAACCGATGATTTGCTAGAAGTTAGCACTTATCAGCTGAAGTGCAAAGTGATCGCACACTTATTCTCTATGATGTACTTTATGCGCCTGGAGTTTGATGTAACTTGATATCAGAAGTAGTTTTAGTTGAGTTAGGATTTTCCTTTAATTTCAACAGAGATGGTTTTTTAATCTGCCTAGATGATAAGCCGTTTGGGCATGGATCTATTTCTGGTGGTTTCTATGTTTTGGATTTGGATGGTTTAAATAATAAGGCATTTATGGCTTTTCATCATAATGATGTTGTTTCTAGTTCTGTGAAATGGCATGCCAGGTTAGGCCATATTGGCCAAGATAGGATGACTAGGTTAGCTAGGAAAGCCTTTTAAGCCCACTCGTTAAAGTCGACCTACCAATATGTGAGTCTTGCATGGCAGGAAAAGCGATAAGAAAACCATTCGGTAAGGCAGTGAGAGCTACAAGTCTACTAGAGCTAGTACATTTGGACATTTGTGGACCCATGAGTTTCTAAGCAGAGGTGATGTGAGGGGAGATCTTAATCTTTATGAGATGTGTGAATCAGAGGAAGTTACACCTGTTCTCAGCGAGGGTGGGAGTTTAAATCCTCATCCTATGGTTGCTGAGAACAGTGGGAGTAGCTTGCCTCCTAGTGGGAGTACTCCACTAGACTATTGATTCTCAAGATCCTCCGCCACGTAGAAGCCATCGTGAAAGTATTCCTTGTTGTCGTTTTGAGATTGAAGGGGAAACGTTCATGTGTGCTCCTCAAGAGGATGATGAGCCTAGTTTGTATAATGAGGCTTTGTCTTCACCTGCTTGTAAGAAATGACTAGCTGCTATGGAGGTTGAGTTTAGTTCTATGGGCAAATATCAGGTGTGGGAGTTGGTTGATCTTATTCTTGGGCGCAAGACCATTGACAATACATAGGTCTTAAAGGCTATTTGGTTGCGGAGATTCTTACAACGCCTTGACACAGGGCCTAGATCTAGCGGCCCTGTGACTCTATATTGTGATAGTACGGCAGCTCTTGCTTATACTAAGGATCCCAAATATCATGGAAAATCCAAACACATTGATATTCGGTTTCACTACATTCGAGACATGGTTGCGCAAGGAGAGGTGGTCCTAAAGCATATATCCACGACCAGTATGGTTGCTGATCCCTTGACTAAGCCTATAGCGAGGGATGTCTTTCAGAGCCATGTTAGTAGTCTGGGACTTCGTAGGATTTGAGTTGTTTATGCTTTATTCAGACACCTTTGGATATTTATTGTTTATGCACTGATTTTTATATTCGAGTCAATTGTGATATTAAAAATCATGTTGCATTTAAATTATTATGCACTTACAATTGTGTGTCAAAAGGCATGGGGTTGACTATCTCACACGGTAACCTACCTTGGCGCTGATGGGCGAGCGAGATGAGACATAATTATACTCTTTATATAATGTTGAGTTTAGAGTATTGTCGCCTTGGTTGGACCAAGATGAGGTCACTCTTGACCGAACACAGAGTCTGTGTAGCCTTTTTGCTTGAGCCAGACGGAGACCTAGATAGGGCGCAGTGCATGCGACAAATTTGAGAGTCTCGAGTAAGGCGCTTTTAGTAGTGACTGTACTTATGTCTGTACGGTGTTTTTGGGGAGAGACACGATCTTTATGGATTACTCCACCATAGCATGTGAATCATACCACATGTGCTATTGTCGACCATATTTAGAGGAGTGATAGTGTGGATCCCTTTTCCTATCACTGTGTGAGCTCTAAGAGTCATTTATATGACTACTCGTAGCCCTTACTTGACTTGAGACTATGGGCCTGTTTGATAAAACTGAAAACTGAATCTGAATGCTGAAAAGTTAAGTACTGAAAGCTGAATGCTGAATTTTTTAAGCTGAAAAATTGTTTGGTAAACATATTAAGTACTAAATTAAAAAAATGATAAAATAATTTTAGTTCCAATTGATCTATTTTAATTTACTAATGGTCAAAATGTACTTATAATAAAGGTGGAATGGTGATTGTGGTGGTGGTGTGTTGGTGGTGGTGAAGTGGTGGTGGTGGTGATGGTGGTGGAGTGGTGGTGGTGTAATGGTGGCAGTGAGTGGTGGTGGTGGCAGGGAAGTGATGATGGTATAATGGTGGCAATAAGTGGTGTCAATGGAGTGATAGTTGTGCAATGGTGACATTGTGGTGGTGGTGGCGGCGATGTGGTAGTGGCGGCGGCAGTGTGGTAATGGTGGTAATGGAGCGATAGAAGAGTGGTGGTGGTGGTGGTGGAGTGGTAGAGGTGGTGGTGGGAGTTGTGGAGTGGTGGCGGTGGTGGTGGTAAAGGGGTGGTGGAGTGGTGAGGTGGTGGTGGAATGGTAGAAGTGGTGGTGGTGGAATGGTAGAAGTGGTGGTGGGAGTGATGGTGGTGGAGTGGTAGAAATGGTGGTGGTAGAGTGGTGGTGGTGGCGGCGGCGAAGTGGTGGTGGTGATGGCGGCGGAGTGGTTCTGGTTGTGGTGTTGGTATGGTGATTAAATGCAAGAACACAAGAATTCAGCCAGAATTAAGTAGCTCAAAGCTACTTATTTTTTTTCAACTTTTTAGCCTATATTTTAAGTAGCACTTAATTTGTTAAGCAATGTAAAATGTCGTTATCAAACCCACTGAATCACTTATTACTTAATTGATTCAGTTTTAAGTGCTGAATTTAGGTTATCAAACAAGCCCTATGTCATGAAGTAGAGACTTTGTGTTGCTACTCTAGCTTGACTACCTAACACCACGAAATGTCAGGGTCCCATGGAGCATGACTGGGAAAGCAGCAAGGTTAACATGGATTAACATGAGGGCTCGAGGAAGACTTTCTGGTATCACATTCGTTTATGCGGTTGGTTGTGCTTTGTGCCGGCACAAGTTATTATCTTTTTTATATACAGTATATCAAAATGAAAAATAATTTTAAAATTGGAAGCACACCAACGCAAGGGGGTTGAGCATAGCTCTGAGCTGGGACTCATGAGGGATTGGAGATGCTCGATCCAATGTGGCTAGATTTGTCTAGGGAAATGACGAGATCTTGTGGAGTAATGTGCCATGTTAGTTTGATGGAAGCTTAATATGGTACTCCTATTGAGCTTGTTTCTTTCTCGTCGATCGCACGCCTCATTTCCTGTATGAAGAGAGAATTGATAGATTGACAAGGATGAGATATTTTCTTAAACCCCAATGTGTACGAGTGGGAGATGTTAGAAAAATGGGTCGGTTCGGACCGGACCCAACCCACATGGGTCGTCCACATGGGTTATGTGATTGAGTTAGTTAGAAGGATGAGACAAACTCTTAATCTCTATCTGTTAGGAGAGTTCAAAGATAATAGATCACCTACATCTATTAGGAGACTTTGAACTCTTGGACTTTAATCTATAAATATAGTCCTGCAGATATTTGGAGATACACACAATACGAAAGAGTTAGACGTTATCTCTCCTTCTCCTCCAGAAATATTCTCCTATCAATATCTTCTCTCTCTAGGGTTTCCATCTAAGAACCCTAGGATTTGTGGTGTGGAAATTAAGAGTAGACTCTAGTAGTCTTCTCTACTCGGCGAGATTAGAAGACGGTGGTGTCCGTGTTCGTTCCATGTTCGAGTTCAAGTCGGTGTTTGAAGTTCGTGCTTGTAGAGCGGGTCTCGGTTCATAGATCTTGAAAAGCCTGAAGTATTCCGATGCGCTTCATTATGTAAGTCTTATGTGATTTACATGCTTTCGAATATGTCTAACAGATCGCAACCTCCGAACATGCGCGATCTCCTCCAGCCGCCCGTGCTCTCTCATCTCCGACGTGTTCTCCACCCGCTCTCATCTCCGGCATGCTCTCCACCCGCTGTTGTCACTAACAGTAAGTCTCTCTCTCTCCATCTTGTCTCATGTATGTGTATATGTATATTTGTATGTGTATACTAGGGTTCGGCTCAACAGGTAATTTTCAAGATGCAACTTGTCTTAATGCTGTAGTGAAGGTAGAGAATTGTACTTATTTTACTGTTGCTTAGTAGTTATGCCATTTAAATTTATGAAATTTTCGTTTTTGGTGGTTGGCTTAGCGATTGGTTCAGTTATTTCGTGGTTTTGGGTCATATGACCCCTAATTGGTACGATTCCTCGCTATGGATATATGGGTTGTCCATGGATTTGAGTATTCATGTTTTCAATTTGTAAAGCTTGTGTTGTCCGTCACGTAAATCTCATTACAATTGTCCGTCACGTAGTACTGGCATAGGGCACCGGTAATGTTGCACGAAGTTTTGTACCTCATTACTAATGGAGGTTTGAATGCTCGCATGCATAGAGAAAAAATTCACATAAACAGGAATTTCAAATGCCTCGTTTCGATGTTGTCCATTAACTATAGATAGTAAAGTGAAAATATTGCCCAATAGATGACTCCAGATTGTAAGAGTAGCTGTTTAAGCCATACCACCCAATTCTCAAATCATAAAATTTAAATCAGTTTCCAAAGTCAAGACAAAATTCACATCTAGATGGTTACAAAGGATGATTCATGGCTTGGAGTTACAATTTTAAGCAAACTGTGGAGTCTTTGCCTGCTCAATCTTACACATGGCAATAAATAATAAGACACTTCTACCAAATGATCAACATTTCATATGCGGGAGAAAATGGCTACCATACATAATACAAGAACATAACATAAAGCAGCAAGCAGCTAAAGTAAAAGTAGAATAATACTAGAGAGTTTGCCCTTCTGTTTTTCAGGATAAAGCAATGGGTGAGTAAAAATTAATCATACTTTTATGAATTTATAAAGTGACATTAAATTTGTGCATTTCTTAGCTAGAAATGATTTCTTTTTTCCTCATATGTGGCCATTCGACATGGCTTGTTTCTTTTTTCGGTCAAATGGACATGGCTTGTTTCATCATTTGGTGATCTCGGGTATAAGCCAAAATAGTTTATGGTTTTCATTCTCATTTTCATCGACAAAACCAAGATTCAACCATAGCATATTAGGGTGGTTCTTCATTTGAATTGCACGAACAATCAAAATTCAGAAAAAATTTGCAGTCCCAAAAACTCATCTTGGAGAAATGACAGAACATATTGATAAGCAAATAGGAGGACTCTTTTAACATTCTCAACTAATCTCCAATTTGTACGTTAAAAAATAATTAGTCATATTCTTTCCACAAATGGTGGGCAAAAAATAAGGCATACCATTGCCAAAACATTACCATCTCTCACCGTATCAATGAGGCCAACAGTGTCACTGTAATGCCAAGTGTTTTGCCGTCACACTTGCCATTGAAACCCAAACTCTTTGACCTAGAAAACCTTAAGCTCTGAAACTTGGTAAAATTGGAATAGGTCCACCCGTTCCACTTGCACTTGCCATTTAAATTTTTCCTGTGTGATGTCTGCCTGCCGGTGCAAATAGCATAAATCATCATATAATTACAATCTAGGCTGACCGAGGACTTCCTAAACGGTGAAAGTTATCATTACTCAGTTTTGGTTTATGTTGTATCATAGTCTCATAGATAAGATATGCTTCCCGATTTGCTATGGCTTTAATTGGTATCCACGCAAGTGGGCAGTTATGGTATATATGCTTCACGTATATACCCGCGACCACACTTTTCGGCGATTGAATCATCATAGGTACCGTTTTGAGTGGGCGATCCTAAATAGACATGTGAAATACGATACTATATGAAATCTTATAAACCATTAAGCTATAGTATGACAGTTTGCAAAGCTCTTACACATGTCACACTTGAATAATTTTTCCGAATACCATTTCTAGCATTTTGCACCAAGAATTTTCATACCAAATGGAATACCGTTGACGAGTTGATAATTTAACTCTATTTGTTTTAGGTACCCAAGGGAAAACATGGTTCTTCAGGAGGGGCCCATTGACGGGAGTTTGTTAACTTTTCAGCAAAGCCATCGCTCTCATTCTATATGGGCAAATAATGTAAGTACAATTTTTAAGTATTTGTCAACACTCTTTATATGATTCAGATTACAAAATGTGAAAGTAAGTTGACTTTACTATAACGCCTTTTGAATAGGAGTTATAAATTTAATGCGGACTGCAAAAAGCTTTTGACAAGGCTGGTGTCAGGAATCATGTTGGACGACAAACTATAGCTCATTTTGAATAGGAGCTATTAACTTTACTATAATGCCTGGAACTATAACTCCTTTTCCATTTATAAAGCCTTTTCAAAATGCGCGGTAAAAATGTATTTTTTTTTTAAATTTACGTCAATTAGTTTCATGAGGAGTACATCTTACAAAACAATAATGCACGCTTCACAACAACACGGTACACAAAGAAATTTTACTTAAGCGAAAAAATAAATGCAAGCTTAAAAAATGCCAGGGTTGACATATCTCGAACCTCACTTTACAAATGCTCCACGACCGATGATTGGAGGGAAAACGCAGTGGGACACGATGTCATTGTGTTCAACCGGGCCGCATGCTTGTTCGAGGTACATACGCCAATCAATCGAACAAACCCATACAAAGGAAATAACAAACACACAGTTGACTTGACCAACAAGACGTGCACTTGCAATAAGATTCAGTTGTGGAAAATACCTTGTTCGCACGTTATTGCGGTTTGCAACAAAATGCATATTGACCTTCTTGATTACTTCGGCAAATATTGGACGGTTGACACAACAATTGCCATGTATGGATCTCTCTCATTCAAGCCACTGCCTGACCAAGCCTACTGGCCGCCGTACGATGGGCCAAGAATTCTTCCAGACAAAGAACGTCTCCGAGGCCGAGGCCGCCCGAAAGTGAATCGAATCCGAAATGAGATGGATGATTTGATTGAGCACCTACCTCCACAGACGTGCTCAAAGTGTGGTCAACAAGGTCACAACAAGAGAAGATGCGGAAAATGAATTTCAAATTACATGTCATGTGAAATGATGTTTTTATATGAAAAGTTTGTACTCAACAAGTCTTTTATGTTAATCAATTATTTATTCGGATGTGTTTCACTAGTTGAATTTGTTCAGTAAGATAAGTACTTAGGTGAGGTTTAAGAGAAAGCAAATTCATTCACTTGATGATCGTGGGAGAGAGAATTAATAGTACTCACAAACAATCATACTACAACAAAATGTCACTCTTGTAGAACAAACCATGTAGTGGGTTTCTCTCTCTAACTCTTCTCCCTCTCTCTGGGGTTTCTCTCTCACACTATCTAGTACATCCCACCATACGTATTTGTAAACAAATTACATAATCAACAAACAACTAATAATCAACCACTCTTCCCTCTAACTATGTACCACATTCAAATCACCAATTCGGGCTCTTCCTCTCTCGTTTCTTGGGAAGTTAATTTGGAAATTTCTATATCATATCACTCAACTCTTTTATATCCAATCTTTTCCAAATTAATAGTAATTTTAATTTTTTTAACACAATCGTGAGAATTTTTAATATCTTTATATCCAGTCTATTAATATCTTTGTGTTAAAAATGGGATAACATAACATATTTCAAGAATGTGTTTTTAGCGTTAGAATTATAGCTCATTTTCAAAAGGCGCTATTAGGGTTAGAAATGTAGCTCCTTTTCAAAAGGAGCTATTAAGGTTACAATTAATTTGTGCTCGTTTGATACACGGGACAAAAAATAATTTGTGCGAGTTTGACACTTTATAGTGAGAATCACACAAACGTGCAGTGAAGAGATAAGTTGGACCACCACAAAAAAATGTCACTAGAGCATTGGATTATTTTTCCTCAATTCTCCTAAAATCTTTCCCCCTCCCCACATTCTCTCTCTCTCCACCTTCCCCCTCCCCCCTTCTCCTAAAATCTCTCCCCCTCTCCCTCTCCCTCTCCCTCCTAATTTAAACAAATTAAAAGAAAATCAAAACTCTAAAAAATTAGGGATGGAGGTTTGGAAGATTGGTAAGCCTAAACACATTCTTATAGAGATACATTCGACTCTCTGTTCGCGATTAACGTAAGCTTCGATTGCTTTATCATTTTATGCATGATTGCTAGCAGTAATTGTGTTTAATGTTCACATACTACCATTATATTTTCATAAACTAGCGTTCAACCCGTTCTATGCACGGGCAAAACCAACTCATTCTAGCGTTGTATCCGTTCGATGCATAGGACAATTAATAAAAGTAAGTTTGAATGGGCACAACGCTAGAATGAGTTGGTTTTGCCCGTGCATAGAACGGGTTGAACGCTAGTTTATGAAAATATAATGGTAGTATGTGAACATTAAACACAATTACTGCTAGCAATCATGCATAAATGATAAAGCTGATAGATAATGTCCTTGCAACTTAAAAAGTGTTTTAAGAAACTATTTACAAACTAATCGCCATTGTTTTGCTAACAT
Source organism: Rhododendron griersonianum (assembly GCA_018127125.1). Classification (NCBI taxonomy): domain Eukaryota; kingdom Viridiplantae; phylum Streptophyta; class Magnoliopsida; order Ericales; family Ericaceae; genus Rhododendron; species Rhododendron griersonianum. Next base: position 23,556,545 of record CM030796.1, on the reverse strand, counting down.
CGCTGTCGCCACCGATTTTGCCAAAATCTAATACCTAAGTACTCTTCAATAAGATTTCGTAAATCAATTGTGTTAGCTCTCACGGAGAACATCCATTTTGAACAATAGATGCCTATCTTTACTATCCGCGTAGATTGTGAAGTCGAAACCTGTCATTCGATGAAGAATATAGTGTTACTTACAAAATTTCCTAAACTGTTTTCTTTTAATGCAATAAGAAGCCACACAATATCGAATAAATAAATTTACTTATTACCTGTTGTATATCTGTCGCTTCATCAGTCATAGCACTCTCATGTTGACAATTTTTCCAAAGTTGAAATACTATTTTTCTATGAGACATTCCTACATAATAACAAAAAAAGATGAGCAGCATAGATGTATGTACATGTTCAATAAGATTTCGTAAATCAATTGTGTGATAGATAAAACAGTGGCTATTAGCATGGTAATGTATAGATGTATATACATGTTTAATTATTACTACAGTATATAACAATTCGATTGATTTTAGTAGATTCATTCTTGGCCTTAAAATTCGTTACTTGCTCTCTCTCAAATTCAGTTTATAAAAAATCAAAATTGTAACAATTGACGATTGGTAGGAAAAACTGTAAGACTAACCGATACTTGGATGGCCGACGGGAAGCATTATGTTTTGATCAGTTGGTTGATCTCCATTCAAATTTTCCATGGTAGCTTCTATGAATTAAGTAACATAAAATCACATATTTTTTGGTTGAAAGGAAAGACTATTTAAAAAAGATTAGCAATATTTAATAGCAGGAAAGGTACCTACCAGTTGGATTTGGCTCATTCGATGTTAGTAGTGGAATATTGACAGATTGTCCTCCAATGGGGATGACATGAGCGTGAACATATATCATTTGCCTACCCGTGCCACTAACTTCATCCCTCTCTTATAAACTAAATAGCATTCAACCCGAAAATTGAACGGGTAGAACATGTTTATATCGGGTTCAAATTAATATGCAATCGATGCTAGAACGGGTTTCTCCCGTGTATGTTTTACTAATACTTATTCCTTCTATTGTCCCTTTTTTTTTTTTCCCTATAGCAGGTTTTAAGTCGCTGAGAATTCGAACCCATACGCGCTCTTCTCTTCCCTTGTTGTCGACTGCACGGGATAACATAAAAAAATAGATGCCATTAAATTATTTTCCGTTTCCTGTGCATCAAACGTGAACAACGCTAATTATTTGAACTTAAAAGTACTCGAGAAACAATGTACAACCTATGCAAGTAAGAAGACTTATTTAGAATAACCGTAGAAAAAACAAAAAGCTAATGGAAAAACAACCATGATTTTGGGCGTGGGGGAGACTGTCATTTTTTTTTCCTTTCCTGATGCTTTGAATGGACGGTTGACAATGGATGAAATCATGAAATCATGGAGCTGTATATGAGAGCCATTTGAACCAAAGCAAATACCTAGTTCCGTGAAATTTTATGCGTGCTTTCTGAAACAGTTAAAAGGGGGAAGTGGAACATTGGTGCAGTTTTTTGCTTAGAGAACGTGGGTGCAATTGTGGCTTACTTAGTTTACGTATTTGCCCTCAAAATTTCAAACTTGTGCTCACTCTTATTTCAGTTATTTGTTATGGGTAGAAGCAGGGGAAGAGAATTCGCTAGACTGACCTTTGAACAGTGGATGAGCACTGGAACCAAATGTTGGTGTGATCACAACCTCTTAATCAAAATCTAGAAACCAAAAAGTGAAAACACCATTAGGAAAGGAAATGTGAGAATATTAAAGAAAGAGGCAAGAAAAGTGCATGAATATACAAAAAAAAAAAAAAAAACCTTTGAGCGGTTGAGCAATCTCCCAATTCAGTATAATTCTTGAACATAGCCTCACTACAAGAAAATCGTTCTATAGCAACGGTCGAAAGCATTGCCAAAAAGCCGAAAAACCGTTGGTAGAGACCCATTTAGGCTATACCAACGGTTGGTCAAACCGTTGCTGTAGGGTATAGCAACGGTTTTGACGAGCGTTGGTACAGATTTTTTTTTAGTAACGGTTCCTTTAGCAACGGTTACAAGCGTTGCTAAAGGCAATTTTTTTTTTTAAAATCTGGGGTAAAATATGACGTCAGCAGCCATGTGGATTCCACGTGTCGCCATGACGCTTGCGTGGCAGCCACGTGTCGCTCGCGTGGCGCCTGCATGTCGCCCGCGTGTCGCCTGCGTGGCATGGAAGGCAACACAATTTTGTGTCTCCCGACCTCGCGCATGCACGCGCGAGTGCTTACCAGCTGGGCTAGCCCAACACTTGTGCATTGTAAAGGAACAACTAATATTTATATTATGCGAACTGTCATTAGAGCATCCATAATGTGATAATCAAAATCAAAAAGTTGTTAAAATTAGCAATATTTGATCAAAAAAGTGCTCACATTGTAATAACCAAACTTAGCAATCTCTTAATCAAATCAAATTTTGGCTTTTGAATAATCAAAACTAGCAACTTTTTTGCCAATAATCAAATCTAATGGTCTCCACATTTTTTTAATCAAATACACCCATCATTACATAAAAACTTTTTCTCTTTCTCAATAATGTTTCCAGAAAATTATTTTTAAATTATTTTTTTCCAGAAACTTTAAAAAAAACAGTATTTACAAAAAACTTTTTTTAAAGTGTTTTAACACAAAATATATATATATATTTTTTTAAACGGCTTTTAACAAATTTTTTTTAAAAAAAAACTGTTTTTAACACAAATTTTTTTTTTTAAATGGCTTTTAACAAATTTTCAAAAAATAATTTTTAGCAACGGTTATTGGAAAACCGTTGCTATAGTCAGGTTTTTAGCAACGGTTATTGGAAAACCGTTGCTATAGTCCGGTTTTTAGTAACGGTTATAGAAAACCGTTGCTATAGTCCGGTTTTTAGTAACGGTTATGAAAAACCGTTGCTATAGTCTTGTAATCTAGTAACGGTTGCATGAAAACCGTTGCTATAGTCTTGTTTCTAGTAACGTTTTGTAAACCGTTGCTAAACACCATCTATACCGACGGTTTTTTGAACCGTTGCTAAAAAAACCGTTGCGAGATCCCAAATCTCTTGTAGTGCCTCTTGCTTTCAAAATCTGCCGAACAAACTTTCAAAATTTGCAGAACAAAAAAGTAGAAACAATTCTGTGAATTAGAATAGGGACCGTGGAGGATTAAAGAATGGGACAAGTGGTGAGGAGTTGAATGAGAAGAGATTAAATAGTAGAAGAGAAAATTAGGGGAGAATGAGGACGTGGGGCATTTATTTTTGGTTTTGTTGACGTGGAGGATTGTAGTGGGCAGGTGAAAGGAGGAAAGGAGACGTGGGAGGGAGTTTGTTTTTAGGAGTAATATGGATGTGTGTGTGAGAGAGCTGGAAGTGGAGGTGTTTTTTTACAAAAAAAAAAATTGAAAATCCGGAAATTAACCCCCTCCCCTCCGTTTTCCTCTCTCTCCCAGCCACGTTTCCCTCTGTCCCAATTTTTGTTGATTAAAAAAATTCAAAATCCTAAGAAATTAGGAATTGCATTTTGAAGCTTTATCAACACTTCACTACATTTCCATAGTATATTAGATACTCTCCCTCTCACTCTATTCGTGTCCGGTCCAGTTTACGTTACGATTTAATTAATTTTTTTTTATCCGGTCAAAGACAGTTTATCTATATCAGGACCAGAGAATTTACAATAAATTATTTTCTCACCCTGTGATCCCAAAATCAAGGAAATCAAGGTTGGTCGATTCTTGGTTGGTCATAGTCGGAAAATATAACGTACAATCCAAAATTCAAAATCTAATGGCTTTTAATTTTTAAACACCCCATAAACCAACAATCGGTGATAATCCTGCGTAATCTCACATTCTGGAGGAAAGGACTACATTGAAAGCTGTAAAGTGTTATGCTTTGTTTGGATTGCTTTTTTTTAAAAAATTCTCAAACTCAAAAAACACTCATTGACGCAACGGAATTCACGAGAGACTAGTTAGCCTACTAGTCCAAACGAGATAAACAACTCATCACAACGAGCAAATCTTGTGCACAAGAAAGAAAGAGAGAATCTCTGCAATATTATTAATAAAAAATTGCATAATCTCTAGGTTACAAACCCTTATATAGGCCGAAACCTTAGAAACCCTAAAAAATAAACTTGAAAAATAAAAAGTCTTAGAATTGGGGGCTTTTCCTAAAACTGAAAACGGAAAAGAAAAATCCAACTGATGTAGCAAAAGCCAACGCACATGTTGATGTAACTGGTCCTTATTTGGTGTCTAAATCTTGAGAAATTTTTCAGTGCCGAGAGGGTACCATGTGGTACCCGTTCGGTACATTCGGGCCATCCATTTTGATTTTGGACTAAATCTCTATTCTTAGTTTGACCACACTGACGGGAACCGGTGGGGCGGGTAGCGTACACAAACACATGTGATGTGAGCCTTGTTCTCTTGAACTTAACTTAAATCTGGAAGTTTTGTCCTTATTTGAATTTTTTCGCATTTGTTAGTTTTGCGCATTTGTGGGTTATTGATTCGTCTCGACGAGAGGAATCGGAAAAGTAATTTTTTTTTACTTTTATCCAAATATTTTGAGAAATAACCATTTTTTTAGCAACAAAATGACATTTTTTTAAAATTAAAAAATGGTTATTTCTCAAAATACTTGGGTAAAAGTAAAAAAAAAATTTATTTTTCTGATTCTTCTCGTCAAAACGAATCAATAACCCACAAAAATTTGGCGCAAAACTAACAAATGCGAAAAAAAAATCAAATAAGGACAAAACTTTCAGATTTAAATTAAGTTCAAGAGAACGGAGCCTCATGAGTTGTGGCGGACCCAGAAACGCAGCATAGTGGGGCACATCAACCTTAAATTAAATTCATTTTCAATTAAATTATATCAAATGAAACTTAACTTTCATCGCGTTTATCAGATATACGTATATATATATATATATATATGTGTGTGTATATTTATTTATTTATATTTATCGAAATTTCTACGCAAAAGAACAAAAAGTTAAATTGTCAAATATCTTATTCAAATACTGTAATTAGGTCCTGATAAGAAATAATATTGTAATTAGACAAAAAGTCTTATTATCAGCGCACCTAGACAAACAATTCTTGGGGTACAAACTTTGTGGGCTCACGGTGGTTTTGCATCCTACAGAAGATCAAACTCTGTCGCAAGAAACTTAGACGATGGAGAGCTAGTCAGAGGATGAATTCGAGGGTAAAAATGAATGAACTTCAAGCTCAGTTGGATCAGGAGAAAGTGTAGCAGGCCGAACATAAATATTCGCATCTATGCGGACGGAGCCCGATCCAAGCCATACCCAAAACTTGTGCTCGGCTTTCCTCGACGACCATCATCGCTACCCCACTCGCTATGGGCTCGGCGTAGGTCTATCCCGTGCTCGGCCACCTTCCTCGGCAGAAGCCCCCGTCGGTGTGTCCTCCCCCTTTTGGTCACACGTCGGGCTCGGCCAGGTTGGTGCTCGGCTACCCGCGAGGCATGACGGCTGCTGATGCTCGGCTGCCCGTTGAGTCACGTGCCCTCCCGTGTGTCGAAGCGGTTACACAAAGATAATCATGAACGCACATGGGCGTGACAGCTCACCCCAAAAGCGGTTACCAGATCTATTTCATGATGTCGCCATGACATCACTTGGCTCGTGGAAGGCACGCGATCGTACTTGGAGAGCAAGCCAGGAAGGCTATATAAATATCCAGTGATGGTAACCCTAAAGAGGTACATGTTACTTGATACTTACACTCATACACACTCCAATCTTCTGCTACCTCTCTCTGCACAATACTTATCCTCTCGCCAGAGGGCCTTGCCGGGACAACCCCCGGCCAGGTCTTAGTCGTACGTTCACTGTGCAGGCTAGGAGAAAAAGGCTTGGGAACCATCTAACCACCGGAGGAGGAACGAGGATCAAGGAACAACGGGCCACACAATTGGTGATCCTAACGTGAAACGCTTCTGATTCAAACGGCTCTCACATCCTCTAAACCCCCTCCCTTTCCTTCTTAAAACAACAACCAAACTACTAACCATGGGCGGAGACGCGACAGACGTAACTATCTCAGGGGCAAAAGACGCTAGCGGAAACGTCATCCCCACAACACCCCATGAGAGGCATATATCCATGTCCCTCGCCCCTGGATCCGATTTTTCACCAGTTTCGGACGACTTGACGGCGGCCTATATCCGTCTACTACAGCGTTGCGACGACGAACGCAACAACGAATTGGCCGCATTAAGGGCGGAGGTGGCCCAAATGAAGCAACGAATGCAGCAAGACGCTACCCCTGCCGCATCAAGATATGGCGGAGGCGGGGGTAGGGGAAGGCAAACACCACCTCCACCACCACCACCACCACCACCACCACAAGGGCGTCAGAACGAGGGGGGCCAACACGGATCCGTGAAAGACCGCCTAGGCTTCACCCCGGCACCAGGCGACGCCAGAGATATAATCCTCTACAAGCAACCCACCGCATTCGGAACACATCGTTCTAGAAGCCATCACGAGCGAACCAGGACGAGGGATACCGAGTCATTTACAAGTACGTACTCGACTGGTCGTGCGGAGTTCTCTCGCACAATGGTCTCGCACCATAGCCGAGATTCCGCACGGACCAGACCCCATGTCTCTAAACGTCTAGGGAACATTCCGCCTGAGAACCTAGACGACGAGCACCATGCACGGCGAAACGGGAAGGGCGTACGCACCGAGGGTGCGAACGATGACAACAAAATCTGCCGTAACAAGGACAAAACCGTCGACGGCCCACGCCGAACAACGACAGACCTTCGAGACAAGCTTCGGCGTAGGGACGCCGAGAAGGCATCAGCAAAGGAGAACAAGGAAAGGGATTCCAAGAGATTAAAGACGGATGAGCACGGCAAACCGCCGCGCCCAGGATTTGAAAGACAACTGAAGGATCTCGGCGTCTCTCCCTTCACCTCCCACATCATCAACACGCCGCCGGAATCCACTTTTCATCTACCCAAATTCACGAAGTTCGACCCGGCGACCTGCGAAGCTTACACTCACCTAATCCACTTCCGGCAGACCATTGAGCTCTGCACACTAAAGGATGAAGTAAAATGTAAGGCGTTCCCGTCCAGCCTCGGCTCCCTAGGACTCCAGTGGTTCAACAAGTTGCCCGCTCGATCCATACGGAACCTGGCCGACCTTGAACGCGCCTTCAACACACGCTTCATCATGAGCAACAAAACAGCTAAAGAGCCTGAGTTGTAAGGACCCGTATTTTTCGAAAATTATTTAAAGGTCTATTAATATTAGAAAGTGAGGAAAATGTAAAATTCGTGGAGTTATTTGATTTGGGGTTCGAATGGTAGAATCGAAAGTTGGAGGGAGTGCTTGTGTAAATTAGTGGGTGTGTGGGTATATATAGAGAGGTGTGAGTGTAGGGGATAAAATAATCCCAAGCCTTCTCTCTCTCTCCTCCCGTCCGGTTCTCCCTCTCTCGGCTCCTCTCCCTCTCTCATGCTCCTCCACCAAAATTCAACCTCCAAACTCAAAACCCAATAGCAATCAACCTCCAACCCTTCTTCTACGCGTGTTTTGGGGCTCGTGCTTCGTTGGCTAGGGCTCGGAGGAGGTGTATTGCTCTCGGTGTCAATTTTGGAGTCTAAGGCTCGGAGAATCTCGTGTGTTCGACTTTGATAATCGAGGTAGGGATTTCTTGCGCTTGATATATGTTTACGTGTTGGGTTAGTGCCTTGATCGTGCTTTAGATTGTTGATTGATGTTGTAGTTGAAACTTCAAAAATCTGCTCGAAAGCATCCTGTATCGATACGGCCTAAAACCCGTATCGATACAACACTCTCTGATCTGCCTCGAAGCCTATCCGTATCGATACGGATTTTGCCCGTATCGATACGGTGAGCTTATTTACAGTTTTCACTGTTTTGTTCCGAAACCCATTGTTTTGACCCCTGATCACTTCCAACACCTCTTAAACGTCTTTAGACCATTTCTAAACTCGATTGTTCGATCTCTATTGACTCATTAGTGTTTTCGTTCTCGGGGCACTCGTAAGACGTAACGTTAGTATCATTGTCAACGGGGGATGTATCGTAAGACCGTATAAGGAAGTCGTGGGTTATGTGAGGCTCGTGGTGAGTGTGAATGGATAGATGGGTGTCGTCTAGTGGTTTGAAAAGGTAGGTTCAAAATCCATATTCTCAAGAATCGTTTTGTTGTTTCCCGTTAGTTCCTTTGGTACTCGTTCCATGAGGTTTAGGTGTCGGTGTTAGTGAGGGGTATGTCATAGGATGGTGACGGGTTCGTACGTTACTTGGGGTATAATTAAAGGAAATGGCGTGTATTATTTTATTAGTCGAAGAGGTGTTATGGTTGACGATTTGGAACGTTTGAAATGTAACCAATGTGGTGGATTGGTAGATTATTTAGGATGCTTAAAGTGAAACCGAGGTTGTGAAGAATTGTTTGGGATGATATTATAACCTGAGTCCTCTTGACTCGTCCAATGAGGTTTAAGCGTAGAAAGCAAATGAGTAGAGTATTGTGGGATTATACGTATAGGCTCAATACGTTATGTAGGATGCGGATTTGTAAACTAATGAAAAGACACGAGCATGTACGTCTGTAGAGTTAAGTAATGACCGATAGATTGATGATGAGATTGATTATGAGATGTTGACGATAATGAAAGTGTGAGAGGTGACCCAAGGGGTCGTTATTGAGGGAATAGACTCGGGGTGGCCCTACGCTCGAGGGGATAGACCCGAGGTGACCCATATGGTTATTGTTATTGAGGGAAAAGACTCGGGGTGACCCTACGCTCGAGAGGATAGACCCGAGGTGACCCAACTGATTATTATGATAAGTGAGGGAATAGACTCGGGGTGACCCTGCGCTCGAGGGAAATAGACCCGAGGTGACCCTAACGTTCATTGATGGGAAAAATCTGACGAAAAGAAAGGAAAGATGATCATTTAACAAGAAACGGGGTTTGGTGATGAAATGATAAACGCGAAAGATTGTGAAATGAGAACGAATGTAGAGATGGATGTGAAGTGAAGTATCAATTGATAAACTAAAGATTGGTTAAACGTGTTTGATGTGGGAACGTTAGTGACATTTGTATGGTGTGCGAAGTGATAGGCATAGTATATAGAATTGTCTAGAACCCTTTGGTCACAGGGAGTTGCTCGTTGGTAGCCATGTAAACTTTGGGTATATCAGTCTTTTCTCACTCACTCTTGGTGCATAACTTGGCATGTTTTCCTATAACTTGTGTATAGATTTCTCTACTGGGCTAGTGTAGCTCAACCTATCATTTTCAGGTTTATTGCAGGTCACTGTCATGGAATGCTTGGAGTGCATGCTGATGTTGTTGTTGTTCAAAACTATTTTCGGAAGCTTTTGGCTATCTTTGTAAACTAAACTGCGTTGTATTGTATTTTCTATTGTGAAATTCTGTAATTATTGGACAGGTTTATGGAATTGGGAACTAAACTATCTTTTGGGCTATTTATCGTAATCCTGGTGAGGATTTTGATTATCAAATGTTATTATTGTTTATGTTGGAAATCGAGGGCGTGACATGAGTTCTTATCTCAGTTGAGGAAACTCCCGTCCGAAACTCTCAGACAATATGCCGAGCTCTATTGGCAGCTGTTCAACGAAATTCCGGGAATCGATGAATATTGGGCTGCGCGCACTTTCAAAAACGGTCTGGAAACCGGCAGCAAGATCCTAGACGAACTCGCCATCCGCCCACCCCACAGCATGGGAGAATTGATGCACGTTGTGGAGAGATTCTGCGCTCTTGAGGAGTTTTATGCGGACCGGGCGGCCCAGGGAATCCCGAGCTTGACAGCGCCCTTCACCTCGGCCGCACCCCAACTGCCGGCACCAGTAATCACCCAGCACTCGCAGCCCAAGAAGCAGGTACACAACATCAAGGAAGGAAAGAAGCGCCCGCCGAAGGTACACGACTATGTGGCCGAGACCACACACTTCAAGGAACCAATATGGTCTTTTCTGAAAGAGATAATGAGACATCCTTGGTTCAAGTGGCCGACGGGCAAGCTCGGAACCGACACCGGTCAACCGGATCAAAATCCGAGGAAAAAGTGCTCTTACCACAACGAGCTCGGCCACTACACGACTGCCTGCGCACCATACAAAGCCCTCCTGGAGAAGCTTGCAGCTCAAGGTCACCTCGATCAATACATCGATCGATCAAAGATACCCGCCCGGCAACCAAATCCCAACCCCAACGAACAGCGCCCGCTGATACACGACATACACGGTCCAGTGATGAAGGCATCCGAAACCGCCCTCAAGGCCGACATCGATCACGCCTCAACATCCAAACAGATACTCTCAGTCGGTTGCGGATCCAAGCGTCAACGACCACAAGAAGTGCCCAAGTGGACGATAAGCTTTACCGAGCGTGACCTTGAACATGTTCAAACTCCGCATTCGGATGCCCTCGTCGTCACCGTCCAAATCGGCGTTCACGACGTCAAGCGCGTCCTCATCGATCAAGGAAGCTCGGCAGAGGTCATGTACTACGACCTTTTCAAGAAGTTAGATCTACCAGAGTCAGCCCTACAACCCACTGAAGTACCTCTCATCGGCTTCAACGGAGCACCTGTTTGGCCACTTGGCCGAATCTTTCTCCCAGTCGTCGTCGGCTCAAAGACTCTGACTGTCGAATTCATCGTTGTCAACGTGCCAAGCCCTGCAACGCCATCCTTGGCTGGGCTTAGCTCCACGGAATGCAAGCCATTGCTTCCACCTACCACCAGGTCATCCGCTTCATTGGTGCCACAGGAAGACATGAAGATTTGCGAGGTGACCAAGTAGCCTCCAAAAAATGCTATGTCTCTGCCGTCCACAATTCAACCAAAGCAAAACAAGTGCAATGGGTTGAACTCCCAGACATGACCGTAATCGAAGACGTCGGCCAAAAGGCCGAAGATAAAGTGGAAGAAGACCTTGTGAAGATGCCAATCAACGAGGACGGTTCACGTTTTTTCTTACTTGGCTCTTCCCTCAGCGACGCCGAGTGAGATGAGATGTTCCAGTTCCTCAAAGCAAACATAGAAGTCTTCGCCTGGACCCCCAACGAGATGCCAGGGGTAGACCCAGACTTCATCTGCCATTCTCTCAACGTCAAGAAAGACTCCAAACCAGTGGTACAGAAAGCTCGACGCTCGGCGCTTGAACACGCCGACGCCGTCATCGAAGAAATCGAACGTTTGTTGGAAGCCAATGCCATCCAGGAAGTGCAATACCCAACTTGGCTCTCCAACACCGTGGTTGTCAAGAAGAAAAATGGTAAATGGCGAGTCTGCGTCGACTACACCAATCTCAACGACGCCTGTCCAAAAGACTGGTTCCCGCTAGCAAAGATCGATCAGTTAGTCGATGCAACAGCAGGACACGCTCGGCTTAGTTTTCTCAATGCCTACCGCGGATATCACCAGATAGCCATGGACCCAGACGACATGGAAAAAACGGTCTTCATCACACCACATGGCATTTTTTGCTACCGTGTCATGCCATTCGGCCTCAAAAACTCAGGTGCCACCTTCAACCGAGCAATCTTCAAAATGCTTCATGCACAGATAGGCCACATCTTGGAAGCCTACATCGACGACCTTGTTGTAAAAAGCCAGTTGGAACGGAACCACCTCACAGAACTCGCCGAAGTGTTTGCAGTACTCAAGCTCCTCCTAAATCCGGAAAAGTGTGCGTTCGGCATGAGTGCGGGAAAGTTTCTTGGCCATCTAGTCACAAGACGCGGCATCGAGGCCGACCCTACGCAAATCAAGGCAGTGGCAGACCTACGGCCACCACGAACAATCAAAGAAGTTCAAAAGCTCACTGGCATGGCAGCCGCTTCATCAGCAAGTCATCTGACAAGTGCCACGCCTTCTTTCACGCCTTGAAGGGCAAGAGCCGGCGAAGCTTTGAATGGACGCCGAACTGCAACAATGCTCTGACCGAACTCAAGAACTATCTGGGCTCGGCACCTTTGATGGTCAAACCGAAAGAGTTCGAAACTCTATACCTTTACGTTGCAGTTTCGGCTCATGCCGTCAGTTCTGCTCTTGTTCGGCGAGAGGGAACCGACGACATGCCAGTTTATTTCACAAGCAAAACCCTCTTACCCGCACAAACATGTTACCTTCCTCTAGAAAAACTGGCACTCGCTCTTGTGCCAGCAGCTAGGAAGCTCCTTCCGTACTTCCAGGCACATACAATCACTGTCCTCGCGGAGTACCCTCTCAAAGCTCTCTTCCGGAAGGCTGACCTCTCCAACAGGGTCTCCAAATGGGCAGTTGAATTAGCAAATTTTGACATTCGATTTGAACCACGAACGGCAATCAAAGGACAAATTCTTGCCGACTTCATTGCTGAATTGACTCCGGACAATACTGAGACTCTCAATGCTCCCCCACCGCCTCAACCTGTCGCCGAGCATGAAGCAAACAAGCAACCTTAGCTCATTTTTCAAGGAGACACTTGGCGACTTCAGGTTGATGGTGCCTCTAACAGTAACGGAGCTGGAGCAGGGGTTGTCTTAGTCTCCCCTTGTGGGACCTTGCATGAAAGCGCCATCAATATCAACTTCCCCGCCACTAACAACGAAGCCGAGTACGAAGCCCTCCTTGCAGGCTTACGCTCCGCAATTGCAATGAAGGTCGACGAGTTAGCCATTTTTTGCGACTCTCAACTCATTGTCAACTAGGTCTTAGGGGATTACGAAGCCAGGGATCCAAGGATGATGAAGTATCAGGCCATAGCAGCAGAACTCATCCGGCAGTTCAAAAGTTTCAAGATTGAACAAATTAACCGTGAGCACAACGCTCATGCCGACGCTCTCGCGGGTCTAGCCTCAGCTTCCACGGCATCCGAATTCCGGACTATCAACTTTGGCTGTATTGAAAACCCAAGCTTTGACGTAGCTGCGGAGATACTCAACGTAGAACTCGGGCCAAGTTGGATGGACGAGATCGTCGCATTCCTCAAAAGTGGCACTCTTCTGGACGACAAGAAGGAGGCTCATCGCATCAGGAACAAGGCTGCCTACTACTGGCTCTCTGACAGCGGCCAGCTTTACAGAAAATCTATCACCGGCTCCTATCTCCTCGTTGTCCACCCTACTCAGGTACCCATAATCCTCAACGAACTTCACTCAGGCAGCTGTGGCTGCCACTCTAGAGGCCATTCACTCTGCCAGCGAGTGTTGAGTCAGGGGTATTTTTGGAAGAACATGAAGAAAGATTGCGAGGAAATCGTCCGCAAATGCTGAACATGCCAACTGTTTTTGCCAATCCCGAAACAACCAGCTCAGAACCTCTCCCCCATCACTAGTCCTTGGCCCTTTGCACAATGGGGGCTCGATATCGTGGGCAAGCTCCCAACAGCCCCAGGAGGCTTCAAGTTCTTAATCACTGCAACGGACTACTTCTCCAAATGGGTGGAAGCTGAAGCACTTGTCACCATCACCGAAGCAGATGTTCGACGATTTGTTTGGCGAAATATTGTCACCAGGTTCGGCGTCCCCTATGCCATCGTTTTCGACAACGGCACACAGTTTGTTGGAAACGGACTCACAAGTCTCTGCGAAGAATTTGGTATCCGCTTCTTCAACTCCACTCCAGCATACCCCCAAGGAAACGGCCAAGCTGAAGCCACGAACAAGACTTTCTGCGTCGGGATAAAACGCTGGCTTAACTCCAAGCGCGGCAAGTGGGCAGAAGAACTCCCAAGGGTCCTATGGGTCTACCGTTCCACACCACGATGCTCCACTGGCCAAACTCCCTTCTCAATGGCTTTCGGCATGGAGGCCGTCATCCCATTGGAATCAAGGTTTCCCACTCTAAGGACGGAGACTTTCGACCCAAAGACGAACGACGAAGCTGTGGAACAGGGGCTCATACTTGCCGAAGAGAAGCGCGACGACGCTCGGCTGAAGCTAGCTGAATATCAACAACAAGTGGCCAAGGGATACAATCAAAGCGTGAGAACCAAGAAATTCAAGCCAGATGACTTAGTTTGGCGAAAGGTGGTGCAAGCAAGCAAGAAAACAAAGTTCAAGCCCAACTGGGAGGGACCTTTTCGCATCGTTAAGATTGCTGGTGAAGGTGCCTACGTGCTGGAAGACATGAATGGGAAAGTGCTTACCAACCCATGGAATGCACAAAACCTGAAAAGGGCTTACATGTGAACAACTTTTCTCCATGCGATGCTCATCCACTCACTGTCTTCGGCTAACCTCCGTCTTTATTTTGCTTCGGCCTTCATGCTCATGTTTTTTATTTCAAAAGAATGGCTTCGGCCTGTAGTTTCCCATTTTACCTTGTAATCCTACAAGTTTTCAATGAAAAAGACAGCTTTTGACATTCAAATTCTTTTAAGTATTTTTTCGTATTGTTCTACATTAAAGCTTACTCACATAACCCACTCTCGGCAAATCTGCCAACCAAAAATAATGACTTCAGTCACACTCACAAATGGCTCCTAAAAAAGCCTTTGCTTCGGCCACTATCACCGCACTTTCTGCAAACGAAGGACGTAAGGTCCGCCGAGCCTAAAACACGCATCTCTGATGAAACACAGGCTTCGGCTCAGATTGGCAAGACGTTATGGTCAGCCACCGAAAGTTTACGCTCACGTTCTGGCGAGCAAGCCACCCACAAACACTTGGCAACTCTCAAGTGGCCTCATCCCCCTCGGTCAGGATCTGCCATTTTGGCCAACTCCATAACAAATATTAAAAGTTGCACCAAGCATATCCATCCATTTTCGGCAAACTACAAATTCTACTTTGGTCAAGGCTCAACATCTACCACAACATATCAAACATTCTACTACTCTGCCGAACCCAGACCAAAGTGGGGGCTACGGATAACTACACACTCAAAACAAGCAAGACTATCAAAATTTTATGTAGGCATGAAAGAAGTCAATCAAGCTCGGCGGAACAGACATAGTGCAAAAAAAAAAAAAAGCCTTGCATTCAACGCTGAAAAGGAAAAAACAACTGTTTCAGAAAACCCTAAGCTGGTAGGTTCGGCGGGGTAAACCGTTCTGCGCCAACCACCAACTAACTATTACATTTGGCACGGTAAAACTCCCAAGTTCGGAGCCGTCCAGTCAAACAAAAAAGCAAAAAGAAATCCTAGTCTTGAGGAACATCCTCAGCAGCGACATCAGCAGCCTTTTCACTCTCAGCCTCGGCACCCTTCTCGTCATTCTTAGAGGCCTGCTCGACGTTCTGCTCGACGTCCTCAGCCACGCCCCCTTCAGCATCGCCCACCTTCTTTCCACTTGAGCCATCCCCACCCTCAGCGTCGGCACCAGTAAGGTCATCGATATCCTCTTTGCTCTCGGAAAACTCCTCCGGAGGAAGTGGTGCGCACTCCTCGTCGGTGTATGGCAGCACGAGCTCAAGCACTTCAGCTGCGGGAATTGACTTTGTCAAATTCATGTCTGGCTCCAGCTGCATAACCCCACACGCAGCTTTCACCCCAGCCTTATACCCTGTTCGGTACGCGATGGGGATCCTCTTCTTGACCTCTTCATTTACTATCAACCGAGCGTCCCTGATGTACTATGCACCAGCTCGGTCGTACCCTGCCTGGTAGGCCTTCTCGTCTACCTCCTTCATCTTCCTCTTCTCTCTCCTCAGAACCTGGCCGAGCTCGCGTTCGGCCGTCTTAGCCTTCTCAAGGAGACCATCTCTCTCCTTCTCGAGCTCGGCAATCTTGCCTTTTACGAGCTTCAGGCCGTTCTTTGCAGCCTTCATCTTGTCACGCTCGACTTTTGCGTCATCGCGACAACGTGTCCTCTCGGCTGCCAGGACCTCGGCCTGACGAGAAGTGCGCAACAGAGCCTCCAGCCTACACAAAACAAGTCATCAGCTTCGGCAAACTTCAATGAAAATTAAACCTTAGTCAAAAGCGTACCTGGACAAGGTAAGCACTGGTGTGAACCAGGCTCGGCTGGAGCACCCCTGGGACCCTGTCCATGTCCCTCGGCAGAGCCAGGCCGTGCAGCATAGTCACAGCGAGCCCAAGCTCGACCTTGACGCTGTCCTCGACGGTAACCACCCTGCCATCGGCCATTGCAAACGATGGCGCAAACTCTGGCACAATCACTCGGCCACCTGAACCAGCTGCCTTCTCCATAGCTTTTGAGCCGCCTGCAGCCGATGACTCAGTTTGCTCCTTTTCCTTTGGGAGTGGCTTCGACGGTCTGGTAGGGAAGAACTCCTGAGTGACCCTCTTCTTCTTTGCAGCGTGCTCGGCGTCATCAGCGTCCCTTTGGCGGACTGCAGCACCGTCCCTCAGGTTTACTTTAACCACGTTCCTTCTTCCCATATCGTCGGCAAATTCGGGGATAAGGGTTCGGAGAGGAGGAACGCTTATACCTGGGAATTCAGATGGTAGACTCTCTTGGAACCAGAAATCAGCAGACTTCTTAAAAGTTGGGAACCTGACTCGAGGTTCCTTCTTTCTCGGCTTGCTGCCTCCCCCCTGCTTCTCAGCAACTTTCTTCTTGCCCCCTGCCTTCGTACTCGGCCCCGCTTCTTTTGCCTTCCTCTTCAACTTCCCCTTATACGAAGCAATGTATCCAAGCAACGTCGGCGCGTCGCGGCAAATTTGAGCCCTCAACGTCTCCACGTTATTTTCAACGGCCAAAGATTGTTGTGTCTTGGTTATTGCTCGGTGATCTGCAAGAGAAAAGTGTTAGCAAAATATCAGGAATACAATGGAGGGGAAAGTCATGCTCGGCAAATTAAAGAAACAACATGAAACCTCGAAAGTCTTTTATCTTCGGCACGGAATGTAGCCGCACCGACTGATCGCCGAATTCATAATTCCCACTAACTTCAACATAGAAGTTAGCCCACTTGTCAGTATCAGGAAGCCCATCTATCAGGGGCTCCTTACCGCTGCGTGTCGACAAATACCTACGATTGGTCTTGCCGTGCCTAGACATGATGTACGTGTGGAAGAGGTCGGCAACCGAGAATTCAAGGTTGTGTAGCTCCTTCAGTTTGATAACGGACATCACTATCCTATAGCTGTTGATGGCGAAGAAGTGAGGTACTATGCCGAACCTAGTCAGCAGCTCCCTCAAGAATGGGTGAAGGGGGAAACGGAGTCCAGCCTCACAGATGGCCATGAGGGGAACCGTTATGTGTTCGGGACGGTCCTCCCTCTTATCCCTTATCCTGTTGCTGGCCACCTGGCTAACAACAACATCGTCTGGGATGTTGTATGCTCGGCAGAAATCAGCGTACTCATTGGGATGGCCGCTGAAGTAATGGGCGTGAGGACAAACCTGCCCTCGCTCGAAAAGGTCGGCGAATTCCCTGTTCTCGGAAGAGGTCTCGGCTAGAATGGAACGAGAGGAGGTTGTGGCTTCGGCCTGTGAACGAAGCCTAGACTCGGCCTCGGGCCCAAGTTCATGCTCGGCTTCGGATTCCGTGCTAGTGGAGAAAGTTATCTCGGGCACGGTGTTGTACCCGCCGTCGTACTCATGGTCGCGTTCGGCATTGGAGTCACTGGAACCTGACATGTTGGAAGCAATCGAGGAAGCCTGGCGTCGGCCTCTGTGTCTCTCCACGTACTCTCGGATTACGAGATCTACGGAATCGTCCTCTGAACTTTCAGAGTCGGATGAGATGACGATGGCTGGGTGAGCCAGACCTAACAAAGACAAAAATAAAACCATGAGACCTTGTCATCGGCCAGAAGGCAAGGATCTCACTACGCTCGGCAACCTAATTGGCCCACCCTATCATCGTTTTCGAGGCTCGGCCAAACTCGTGGTCGACCAAGCCTACCAACATTAGGAATTGGGGCTCGGCCAACTCCATCGACGGCCAAGCCCAAACATCAGCATGAAGCTGTGCTCGGAAGAACAGTTTGAAGGTGAAGATGAACAGTTCGTTCATCTCTAGGGTTCATACTGTTCACTTAGGACAAAAACCTCCCAAAAACCCAGAAAAACAAAGAGAAAATGCACAAGAACTGCAGAAAAGTGAAGAGAAGTAGAAAACGAGTTCATACCTGGGATTTGTGGCGAGATTTGGTAGCGAATCTGCTGAGAATCAAGACCAGAAGATGAACGGTCACGATGAGGAGCTCTGGTTATGGAGTTATAGAGAGAGAGAATCTGTAAACTTTCTCTCTCCTCGCGTCGCCCTTTATATAGAAGGAGGGCTGGGGTTTCGAGTTTCCCGCCCATAATGACACCGCCGAACCGTTGGCCATTCAACGCACGACACGTGGCCTTGAAAGGACAACCTGCAGAGCCTCGTGTTTGCCAGCCGTACGCAGCCACGGAGCGACATCTGGCGCTCCTCCATTGGGGCTCTCCACCAACGGCTGACGTTGCTTCAAAAAGGAAAAGATGATTGGGGCTCGGCAAAATCTCACCTTCGTCAACAATGATCACGTTCGGCATTCGACGAGTTCGGCCAAGACTTGATATCAATCCCAGCCACGCTTTCAGCATCGGCAGAGATTGAGGGGCTATTGTAGCAGGCCGAACATAAATATTCGCATCTATGCGGACCGAGCCCGTTCCAAGCCATACCCAAAACCTGTGCTCGGCTTTCCTCGACGACCATCATTGCCACCCCACTCGCTACGGGCTCGGCATAGGTCTATCCCGTGCTCGGCCACCTTCCTCGGCAGAAGCCCCCGTCGGTGTGTCCTCCCCCTTTTGGTCACACGTCGGGCTCGGCCAGGTTGGTGCTCGGCTACCCGCGAGGCATGACGGCTGCTGATGCTCGGCTGCCCGTTGAGTCACGTGCCCTACCACGTGTCGAAGCGGTTACACAAAGATAATCATGAATGCACATGGGCGTGACAGCTCACCCCAAAAGCGGTTACCAGATCTATTTCATGATGTCGCCATGACATCACTTGGCTCGTGGAAGGCACGCGATCGTACTTGGAGAGCAAGCCAGGAAGGCTATATAAATATCCAGTGATGGTAACCCTAAAGAGGTACATGCTACTTGATACTTACACTCATACACACTCCAATCTTCTGCTACCTCTCTCTGCACAATACTTATCCTCTCGCCGGAGGGCCTTGTCGGGACAACCCCCGGCCAGGTCTTAGTCGTGCGTTCACTGTGCAGGCTAGGAGAAGAAGGCTTGGGAACCATCTAACCACCGGAGGAGGAACGAGGATCAAGGAACAACGGGCCACACAGAATGTAAAGGGGGATTTTGATCCAGTCGAGTACCGAAGAGTCGGGATTGCATGAGAAAGGCCAGTGCGGAGGAGGAAGAATATTGGAAGAATAAAGCAAACGTTTCTTGGTTGCGTTTGGGGGACAAGAACACCGCTTTCTTCCATGCCAAAACAGTTCAACGACGAGCAGCAAATCGAATCAATGGCCTTGAGGACAGTGGGGGAACTTGGAGAGAAAGTGATGTTGAGGTAGAGGGGATTGTCTTTGAGTATTTTCACCATGTCTTTACCTCATCTAATCCATCAGGTTTTGATGAGGTGCTTGGGGGCCTAAAGAAAAAGGTCACAGAGGAGATGAATGCAAGATTGTTACGGCCAACTAATTTGGAGGAGGTACGTATGGCTCTTTTTCAAAAGGACCCAACGTCATCACTGGACCCAGATGGCATGACGGCTGGGTTTTTTTCAGAAATATTGGGATGTGGTTGGTTGGGACATCACAAATGCTGTTTGCAGTTTTATGCACTCTGGAAAACTTCTTAAAGGTATGAATCACACTCATATCGTCCTTATCCCTAAAGTTAAGTGCCCGGTGAATATGACCCAATTGCGACCTATTAGCTTGTGTAATGTGGCGTATAAAATTCTAGCCAAGGTTTTAGCTAATCGCCTTTGCAGGGTCCTTCCTAAGGTGATTTCTCCCAATCAAAATGCTTTTGTTCCAGGAAGGGTTATTTCGGATAACATCCTTATTGGACAGGAGCTTTTTCATTTTCTTAAAAATCAACGATATGGAGCGAAACACGGTGTGGCTATTAAGCTCGATATGAGCAAGGCTTATGATAGGGTGGAATGGGTTTTTGTTGAACATATAATGTTAAAATTGGGTTTCCATCTGATATGGGTTGGCTGGATTATGGAATGCTTGTCAACGGTTCATATTCCTTCTTGCTGAATGGTCAAGTCAAAGGATATCTTCATCCAACGAGGGGTTTAAGACAAGGGGATCCGTTATCACCTTTTCTTTTTCTCTTGTGTGGAGAAGGTTTATCAGTGTTGCTTCAGAAGGCAGAGGAAGATCGGAGCATCAAAGGGGTTAAAATCTGTAGAAATAGTCCATCGATGAGCCATCTTTTCTTTGCAGATGATACACTATTGTTTGGGGAGGCCTCTGATCATGGAATTTTGAAAATCAAAAGAACCTTGGAGGTCTATGGCAAGGTGTCGGGGCAGATTATCAATTTCGGAAAGTCTTGATGTTTCTTTAGTGTCAATACACCAGTTGATAAGCGAGACCGACTGAGTTAGCTGCTGGGTATAAGGAGGGACTCGAGTTTGGGCAATTATCTTGGCTTACCAATGGATCTTAGCCAAACCAAGTATAAAGTTTTTTCATACATCAAAGACAGAATGTGTGGGAGAACGGAAGGCTGGAATGAATTCATAATGAACCAAGCGGGGAAGGAGGTGATGCTCAATTCTGTTGCGTTGGCCCTTTCGAGCTATGCTATGTCATGTGTGAAATTACCATCTAAGTTGTGCAATGAACTTGATGCGATGATGGCCAAATTTTGGTGGGGGTCAAAAGGGAATGAGTGGAAAATTCACTAGTTGTCATGGGCAAAGCTTATGGAGAAGCAACACAACGGTGGTTTGTGATTCAAGGATCATAGGTGTTTCAACCTAGCATTGTTGGCTAAGCAGGGATGAAGGCTTAAGAACAGGGGTGACAGTTTGTTGAAGAGGGTGCTTAAGGCGAAATAAATCCCTCGTTGTAACTTCATGAAGCCGACGGCTAAACTGAGTTCCTCATGGACTTGAAAAAGCATCTTAGAGGGGCGAAAGGTATTAGAGGAGGGTATGCAGTGGAGGATAACGGCGTTCAAGTAGCAGACAGGGACCCGTGGATCCCCCGTGACAATGGGTTCAAACCCACTGTTATTGCAAAGTTTGCAAGGGATTTTTGAGTTAGTCAGTTTATTCATTTTTCCAGCCACAGTTGGAAGGAAGATCTGGTAAGACAAGCCTTCGATTCTGATGATGCTGAAAGCATTTTGGGTATCCTGCTACCTCGCTTTGAGATGAGGGATCAACTGGTGTGGCATTACTCTCCGAATGGTAGTTACAACGTAAAATCGGGGTACGAAGCAGCTCTAGCTCTTAGAAAAAGGGGACAAATGGGCCAACGGGAAGAAGGGGAAGGCAGTGTTCGAATGCGGAGAAAGAAGATTTGGAAAAGCGTGTGGGCACTTCCTTGTCTTGGGTTAAACACTTTGTGTGGAAATGCTTGCACGATATTGTTCCGGGGAAAGATGTTCTTGCCAGAAGGAATATGGTTAGTGACGTGCTCTGTCCTCTTTGCAAAGAGGAGAGGGAATAGGTCATTCATCTGATGGCGAGGTGCTCTTTTGCACAGATTGTTTGGAGAATATCTCCTCTGGGAGTAAACATGGACTCTATCGAAGGGAATTTGATGCTGAGATGGTGGGAACAATTATTAGAAAGATGGAAAGGTATGAACTAGCATAAAGAGGTGTGGGCAATAGTGTGTGCGATCATGTGGAAAATCTGGAAGTGCATAAATGATGAGGTTTTTAATAGCAAGGGATGGAGACCGGATGTACTGTGTACATCTGCGGTCTTAGAAGCGACGAAATTTGATGAGTCCAGTGGTGATAGAAGCTTTGGCAACAAGGGGTGGTCTTTTATTTGCGAGGGAGCTGGGTTTAAGATATATCCAACTAGAAGGTGATTCGCAACAGATTATTAATCTTACCCAAAAGTAGGAGAAGGCAACATAGAAGTTGGGGTGATTATTGCCGATGTGAACAAATTGAGGGATTCGTTTGATGGATCAAAAGTGAGTTTTGTTAGGAGAGTTGGTAATTCGATGGCGCACTTAGTGGCCAAGAATGCTTTGAGAGGGAGTGAAAGTCGTACTTGGGAATATTATCCACCCCCTTGGCTTTACTCCTCCCTTTATGAGGATAAGGGCCCAAACTGATGTATTGATCGATTTCTTGATAATAATATTATCCTAATCTTTGAAAGAAAAAAAAAACCATTTTGCACAAATTAGTCTAACAAAACACTTCCAGAAGCCCCAACTTTTTCAAGCATTAAAGATCCAAAGCCTTTTAATTTGTCTAACAAAGACGCATTAAAATTAAAGGTCCTAATTTCATATTCAAGATGTAATTAGTAGTGAGTATCTTTCTTGACCGAAGGTCAAAAACTCCAATTTGAAGCTGTAATTAATACTCAACCTAGAATTTCAATAAAAAGCCCTACACTATATAAACATACACGGGAAATGCTATGGTGTCTACCCTTACGGTGTCCCTCGTTATGCCTTGTGTGGTTCCGTGTTATGTCTTTGTATGGTTTCATATTATGTCATTATGTGGTTAGTTATACAAAAAAAGGCATAACAAGGGGGACACTGAAAAAAGTGAATTAAAATTTTAAAAATATTATGCCATTTTTTGTTTTATGCTTTTTTTTTTGAACGGTCATTTTTGGTTTTATGTTATGCCCTCCGTGTTGTTTATGTTCTATCCATGTTATGCCAAGTGGTAAAATAGCATAACAACATGTCATTTTGTGATTTTAGTATACCAGTGTCCTCAAAAAAGGGGGAGACACCATAGTGTGTGTAGAGAGAGAGAGAGAGAGTGCACTTGGTGGTGGGCCGCAGGAGGGAAGGCCAGAGCGGTGGTGCCGTGGCGCGAGGGAGCCGACTTACCAACAATGCTCACCTGACAGAGAGATGTTTTTCCGTGTAGAGATACAGAAAAGAAAAAAAAATTGATTGAAGTGGGGGCACGTGACCCCACGTGCTGTCATTTGGGTCTGCCACTTGATATGAGTGAATTTGTGTGTAGTTGTAGAATTATTTAAAGGATAAATTATGGCCAACTTCATTTATAATCACAAACAATTTCGTTTTGAGTTCACAAAAGGATGTTTCCGATCATTAAATAATTTTCTGGTACAATGAGATAAAAAAAAAAGAAAAGAAAAAAAAGGGGTCGCTTTTTGCCCATTGCATAAGGGTGGTTTTGGTGGGGGATTTAATCGATCAGACAGGTGAGCTCTAAATTTTCAACCTCCCATTCACCATTTCTCCTCCTTTAGAGCATCCACACCGGGCCATGAAAATGGCATAATTTCTTGCCATTCCCACAAACTGATAAAAGAAATAGTAAATTGGGTGCCATACGCACAAACAAAACATTCTCTTAAAATTTGGCAAATGTCAATTCTTTTTGCCGTAAAATTGCCATTTGAGATGGAGAAAGAAAGAGAGAAGAGACCAGTTGTATGAAACACGGTACACAACATCTCATTTCAACATGTTTTAATGTTTGGAGGGTGGTTGGAACCCATATCGGGATCTCACATAAATGATTTGAATTGTTACATGAAAATTCTGCTTTCCCTTTTTTTTTGCCTTTCAAAAAATATATTTCCCTTTTTCTGTCTCCTCTATCCAAACGACATGTTCTCCTCGTCATCATATAATCGCTAAGGCTCCCCCATTTGTAGGAATATGGTACAAAATACTGAATACATACCAAAATACACAAACAATTGCGCGCACACATAATTATCATTTTGGCAAAAGTACATAAATACCCCTCAACTATCACTATTTTCAACGAAGACCCCCTCACATTTAAAATCGTCCATACAGACCCCCTCAACTACTGAAAACGAAAAAAATGCTAATTCCGTTAACGAAATGAAGGAAATGACTAAGATACCCTTTTTTATAAGGCAAAAGTATATAAAAAACCCCCTCAACTATCACTTTGTTCCATGGAGACCCCCTAACATTTATATTATACCCTTATTCTATCAATCGTTGTTCTAATCGTTTTTTTCGTTTTATACAATTTCTTTTCTCCTTATATCAATCATTTTAAAGAGAACCTTCTATATATAACCCTAAAATTGCATCTTCACTTATTTCATCCATAAAAGATTAGATTCCACCAAAAATAGCGCGAAAACCGTGGCACATGGCGGCAAGTGCCGCAGTGGTTCTTTTGCTGAGAAGAAATGAGAAGGGAAGAAGAGGAGGGAAATGAGAGAGGTGTGGGAGAAGAGAAGTGGATGAGAATCGTGGTGGCAGCCATAGCGGCTGCTGCGTTGCTTTTCCCATCTCCTTTTTTTTTTGTAACTTGTTTGGGTTCTTTAGAGAGGGAGAGAAGGAGGGGGGAGAATATGTATTGGAGGAGAGAGAAAAGAGGGTCGCCGGAGTGGGACGAAACCAGTAGTTAGTCGGTGAGGGTATAGAGAGAGAATAGCTTAGATGGAGAGGGCGGAGGAGAGATTATCTGTGTTGTTTTTGGGTTTTGATTGGAGGCTATTTATAGAGGGGAGAAAGAGAAGGGTTAGTGAGGGTGTATGTATGTAATGCAACAAGGGTCTTTTTGTCCGATTTATGGATGAGGGGGTTCATCACAAACGATTTTGAGACGAAAGGGTGTCACTTGGGTAACGGAGATTAGTTGAGGGGGTCTGTATGGGCGATTTTAAATGTGAGGGGGTCTCCGTGAGAAAAAGTGATAGTTAAGGGGGTGTTTATGTACTTACGCCTATCATTTTGTAATTGCACACACTTAAATTTTTTATTAACCGCACACACTTATAATAAATGGATAGGGAGCCGCGCACACTATACATGAGTGCAGTACTGCAATGTGTGAACCACCAATCAATTGTGCATCTTTGTGCACTTTTTGTGTGTTTCTAGTAGTATTATTTTGTTTGAGTTTATCGGAAAACCTGGGAGTGTGGTTCGGTTCCTTGAACCTGAACATTACCATTTGTTCAATTGATTCTCTTTAAGGTTCACGAAAATGTACTTCAATGGATTTGTTTAGATTTATCATCAAGTATCGGTAATTAAGCTAAGTATGAGTAATTTAGCAAGACTATCCAACCGCTCAACACCTCACCGTCCAAAAGTAACTCTTCCAGGGTTCCTGGAAGAGTTTTTTTTTTATATCCGAATCATTGATTGCCAAGACAAACGGTGAGATTGAGAGAGGTGAATGTTGAGTGGTGGGCGTAGACTTTCTAATATCCATGTGTGGATCTATCTACATAGAAGGAGGAGTTAAGAAAGGGTCGTTGATCGACACTTGAGGCTTAGAGGTTTGCTCTCTTCTAAAATTTCAAGTTTTGAAATCCTACAAGAGCTATCAACTCATTTGGGGATAATCCATATAGAGTTTTGCTCTGATTTTAATCAAAAGCCTTGCCAATGGACGGTGAAATTGATCTCTAAAATTAGTTGAGGTACTCAAAAGCCTGACTTAAACACCTGAATAATTAGGAATTAAAATGAGTAGTAGTTGAGCATTTATTAACAGATAAACTTCGACGTAGCTTTCACTGTAGCACATTGTGTAACAACTCCGATTTTTAGTAAATAAAAATCTCGTTGTAATATTCGAAAATCCTTTATTTACTCTTGGCCTGCTTTATAAATTTCCTTTGAATCCTATTAATCCGTCATAATTAGATTTTAGACTTTTAGATTAAAATTCATCACGCTGGACAATCTAGTCATTTTCTAAAGACAAGTGTGCTAATAAAAGCACTAGTATATTTTCCTTATAATTGAAATAAAGTCTTAGATTATATTTCTTGACTAGAAATCCTACTTGGCAAATATAGTTAGTTTCTAACCAACTAGTTGTAGAAACCTAACTACCATTTCACTTAGTTACATACTCCTAACCCTAGATGAACCTTATGAACCTTTCAAACCCTAATGGAACCCTTTGGATCAAGGTAATTATTATACACACACACACACACACACACACATATATCCGTTGACTAGTCATTCAAAGTCATACTTGTCACCTTTAACCTTTACCCATTGGACAATAGACTTTCCATCAAAGATATTTTTCTAGATTTGTTAAGGTACACATATATAATTATATATAGACATATATACACATGCCTAAAGGACATATGGTCATTTCAAGGTATTAATCAAGTATATCTTATCTCACCTCTTTAACCATTGGTCAATAATTGCTAGAGAAAACATTATCCTTTGGTTAATGAAAGTTAGTCTTACCAACAAGTACTAGGATAAATAAAACAAGTCACTTCTTAGATTTCCCATGTGCTTGTATACTTAAAGATATGTATATGTACCATATAAACTTATTACCATAGATTCTCTAGGTACACAAATATAGTATTATAAGTGGAGCATGTGCTTATTAGAGCATCTCCAATCCAATTCTCTATTTGAGAGTATCAAAATACTCTATTTTATTCATAAAGTGATTTTAGAGGAAATCACTATTCCTATTTACTCCAACCACAAACTCTCTATTTTTCCCTCTAAAATAGAGGAGGCTTGAGAGGATGGGTTGGAGGAGTTCCATACTCTCAAATGGAGGAATAGAGCATGGGTTGGAGATGCTCTAAGGATACAAATGCCATTTTAAAAGGTGAATAGTGTTATAGAGAAGATCCTCCATATTTTCTCCCATCCTCTAAATATGGAGGATCAAAATCCCATCCTCTCAAATGGAGGAGGGTTGAGAGGATGGGTTGGAGGAGTTTTATACTCTCAAATAGAGATATAGAGTATGGATAGGAGATGCTCTTAAACTATTTTATTAAGAGAATCTTGACCTTATCTTCTTAGTTGACCTTTGAAAGATCACATAGTACCTAAGTGTACTAATATATATACTTGGACATATATATACTCATACAAAGTACAGGAGAGGGAGAGAGAGAGAGAGAGAGAGAGGAAGCCGAGAGGGAGAGAGAGAGGCCGAGAGAGGAAGATTTTTGTTGTACCATCTTAGATTCTCTCCTACCCACTCAAGTTATATATATATATATAGGTAACTTGTACTAGTAAGAAAGAGAGAGATGGAAAGATATGAAGAGATTTGGAAAGTACCTTACATAGGGCTTGTTTGATAACCTAAATTCAGCACTTAAAACTGAATCAATTAAGTAATAATTGATTTAGTGGGTTTGATAACGACATTTTACATTGCTTAACAAATTAAGTGCTACTTAAAATGTAGGCTAAAATGTTGAAAAAAAAAAGAAGCTTTGAGCTACTTAATTCTGGCTGAATCCATATGTACTTGCATTTAATAACCATACCAACACCACAACCACCACTACTCCTACAACCACTCCGCCACCATCACCACCACCACTTCGCCACCACCACCACCATCACTCCCACCACCACCACCACTCCACAACTCCCACCACCACCTCTACCACTCCACCACCACCACCACCACTCTCTTATCCCTCCATCACCACCACCACCACCACCACTACCACACCGCCACCGCCACCACCACAATGTTTGCTTGACGATTTCCCAGTCCTAAAATTATGGGTTGCCCTAAGCGTAGGGCAGAGACCGATATAGCACAATATCCGGTAAGACCGGAGTCGAATCCACTAAGGACGGTGAAGTGTGTGCTGTGGAACCTCGGGTTGTAGAATTTAAAACGGCTCTTAGGTAGCCACCCCTTGTCGATTTGATTGAGATTAACTAAACTTACGAAATTATTTGACTTTTTAAATAATTAAAAGGAGGTACGGTCGTAGGGTTCATAACACTCGTAACCAGTCCGGAGTAACCTGCTCTGTTAGAGTTCTTAAAAACGTTAATTTTAAGATTGCAAAAGATACCCCGCAAGATGCGAGACCCTATGGTCGCCGTATACCCATGCGCAGCGGAGAACAAGTTTTGGTCCCCCATTCCCCCGTTCACATGGGCTCCGTCGATGCCCGGGTTCGTCTCACGAATGTTCTCAAATAACCTAAAATTGCTTTTTCATTGTTTAAAAATATGAGCAGTGTCCGAACTGGCCACGGTGTGCTAATCACCCCGCGATCCTACCAATACGACTACTCACTAATCATTGCGCAAGAAACAGAAGAAATCCTAACTTGAATCATGCTTAAAGTACTGGAAAAAAGAAAAATAAATAATGAATATCAACTGTGCGAATACCAACGAATAACTTTAATGAAGAACAAAAATTGAAACGAGTTACCGAAAGGTGAGTTCTTGAACAAAAACTTGAAAACTTCGAAGGAAAAAGCTCTGGAACGGAAAGAATGGAAAAGAAAGCTGCTACGTAATGTTTCCCACCCTAAAACTAAAGTTTGGAGAGGTATTTATATTAATCCCTCAAAGTTATATTAATCCCCAAAAGTGTTAAATTGGAAATCCCCATTTAATCCCAACTACCGCTCCGTTGTCTGCTGCCGAGTTCCGTACAAAGTTCTGTTGTTGCCATCGGTAGCTCTACAGGCCACGGCTGTAGCTCTACGGGTTTCACTGTTCCAGGCGCTAGCACTCTGTAGGGCTACACTTCTGAGCTGTAGCCCTACCTCCTACGTTAGTGAAATTTTCGTGCTTTGCATGCAATTTTGGCACCCGACGTCTCACACCCCCGTCACGACTTCCCACGATGACGTCCAACATGGCCTCAAGGCCTCGCAATCCAAACTTGGCGCAAAAATCGCCTTATTTCCTGTGAAACTAACAAAAATACAAAAACAAGACAAAACACGGCATCAAGTGAAAAATGGAATAAACCGCACCTCTAACGCGTTAAAATGCCCTACTTAGGCGCTTATATCTATGATATTGCGTGCCTATCAATGTTACCATTGCACAACTATCACTCCACCGCCACCACCACCATTACACCACCACCACTCACTGCCACCATTACACCACCATCACTCCACCACCACCATTATCGCCACCACTCCACCACCACCACCACCACCAACACATTACCACCACAATCACCATTCCACCTTTTCTATAAGTACATTTTGACCATTAGTAAATTAAGAGAGATCAATCGGAACTAAAATTATTTTTATCATTTTTTTTAATTCAGTACTTAATATGTTTACCAAACAGTTTTTCAGCTTAAAAAATTCAGTATTCAGCTTTCAGTACTTAATTTTTCAGCATTCAGATTCAGTTTTCAGTTTTATCAAACAGGCCCTAATCTTCTTACATCCTTACAACCCAATCCTATATACTTCTCCAAGTCAAAGCCATCAACCATTGTTCTTATATATATATATATATACATGGTACTAGAGAGAGAGAGAGAGAGGCCGAGAGAGAGAGAGAGGGAGAGAAGCCGAGAGAGAGAGAGAGTGATGTGTGTGCATGTGTTGCTCACTCAATCAAGTCAAATCTCTTTGGGCCAACTGCATACACAATCTAAGTACAACCAAATCTAGACTTTCCTTGCCCTTTCATATACAAACAAGTCTCCTAAGTACAAGACAAGACTAGGAACCCTTTAAAATAACCTAAAGTTGTCCTAAAATGGAAGTACAAGGGAGGAAGATCTTTGTATGCTTTCAAAGCATGAAATGACAACACAATGGAACAAAATCCATTGGATAAAGAGAGAGAGAGAGTGGCCGGCCAAGGAGAGGGAGAGAGAGCCAAGATTTTTGCTATAAATAGGACCCCATTCTCACCATTCAACTCACACCTTCAAGCATTCCAACTTCTCTCTCTAGAATTCTTAAGTTTGTTCTTTGTTCTTCTTGTTCTTGAGTTCTTCCCAAGTTCTTCAAGAAACTCATCCAAGACCGCCACTAAACCGCCACTCGACCACCCTTTCGATCC
The DNA here is from genome assembly GCA_018127125.1 of Rhododendron griersonianum. NCBI lineage: Eukaryota > Viridiplantae > Streptophyta > Magnoliopsida > Ericales > Ericaceae > Rhododendron > Rhododendron griersonianum. Next base: position 23,526,596 of record CM030796.1, on the reverse strand, counting down.
AAAAGTTGTAGTAGTATTAGTCAAGACCTAGTTTCGAGAGAAACCTATCTCTTTCGAAGCTACCGGAAGCCTACCGTAGGAAGTCACTCCGTCCGACGTACCTTCTTTCATCTGTAGTCGTCACTACCTCCAAGAAGAACGGTAGATTTTTCCTATACTTTCTAACTCTAAATATAACGTATGGTATGCGTAAGTTGAAATGAATGTAGATTTTCCATATCTACTACTCCTAAGTATATGTAGATTATCCTTACACTCTAATCCTAAGTATAGATAATTGTATGATCATGTAGAAATTTCCACACGTACCATCTCGATGTATATCGTATGTTTCTTGTACATTGATTGTATGATTGAAATGCATAAGAACTTGAAAAATATTTTACTAAAGATTTGAAAAGGAAGGGGAGTATGTTGAATATCCCGATTTTATTTTCCGGAAAAACATGTGTTGTTTTGAACTTCCCAAAAAGGAGGAAAATACGGATTTTGAAAGATGAGAATTTATCGCTTGAATAGAAGTATTCGTATTTTGATCTTGAGATGGTTATGAGCATGTATACATGATTACTAGGATTATTTGTCTTGATGTGTGATTAAGCATAAGTGGTATCCACTCCAAAGGCGTCCGTACATGTGGCGTTAAGCTTAAATAGTGATTTGAGCATGATTAGTAATATAGAATTGGATGATCTTGCTAGTTTAGTTTCAAGATTACAATGAATGATTTATAAATTTCTCATAAGAAGTCCTGCCGCGGAGTCTATGCATGAAAATGAGACACGGAAATCGAGAAAGATAGAAACACGACACCTAGGTGTGGTTAAGGAAAAGGCGTGTTTTGGATAAAGGAAAGTGTTTGAAAACCGTAATGAGGCCGGACTTGGTAGCCCATTGTGAAGATTTCTAATGGGGCCGGGCGTGTTAGTCTCATTGGTAATATGGCATGGTTATCCGTGGTGAGGAGCCAATGCAAGATTTGAATGAATTGTGAAAACCACAATGTGGCCGGACGTGGTAGTCCATTGTGTGCGTTGCCAATGGAGCCGGACGTGGTAGCCTCATTGGTAGCGAGAGTTGGAATACTTATCAAAATGTTGCTTTGGAAAGTGGAAAAAAATGGAAAATGGTGACACGGTTTACGAGAAATCGCGTAGGAGAAACTCAGAAAATCTTGGACACCAACGTTAGCAAATAGTGAATATGGATGTGTTATTGTTAACTGTTTTGTTAAATAAAACATGCACTATGTGGAAATCGTTATTTGTATGATCTATTGTTTGTAAGTTAAGGGTTAGTAGGTGTGGATTATTCTATTGAGCTTTTGTAGCTCACAGTGTTACCCTTGGTGACCCTGACTTATTATATTGGTGGCGATACTGGTATAATGTGTCAGACCTTATAGATGAACATGGTGAGCTGTACACCTTGGAGGCTTTTGGAGCTGGCTAGGATGGAAGAGCAGGCGGAGCAGTAGTTAGGAACCCTAGATCCCTCCCTTGTTTAAATAAATGCACTTTTGTGAGAATTATGATGTAATAATGAGCCAGACTCCATATTTTTATTTCAATAAAAATGTCTATTTAACGTTCCCAAAAATAGAGGCGTTACACATTGTATTTGGCAACTGGGAAAATTTGTTTCTCCATCATAACTTGTACTATAAATTGATTTCTTTCTTTTGGAAGTCCATTGACCATTCATTTATTTGTGGTTGGATGACGAATTCTTCTTCTTCTTTTTTTTTTTTTTGCCCGAAAGAGAGAAGATTTTATTCATCTAAGAGGTGTAAGCCTAAACATCAGAAAGTTGGGAACCCTATGAGAGCAAAATGGACGTCCACGGATTGGACAAATCATTTGAGAGGACTTTTTGAGCACAAATATGTACACTCCGATTACATTCACATTTAACATAAATGAACTCACAAGAATTAAACGACTTACTAAACAATATTGGATAGGAACTGCAACATCAACAGGAGGGTCTTTCGAGTGAATACAATTTCGCACAATAGCTTCCGCATGTGATTCAAGAGAAACCCAATGAATTTTTAACGCGATCCCTAATTTCAGCCTGTCCCAAATAGCAAGAGCCTCCGCAATTTTGGAAGATGCAATACCACTCATACAAGTGTGAAGTGTTACCAAAATTCCCAGAACTTTTCCATCATTTCCGCGAGCCAAAGCTCCATTCCCTACAGTTCTTGATTTGGTGGAAACCGCAACATCCACATTGATTTTGATCATCCTACCTTTTTTTTTTTTTGGGTAAATCAGCTTGAAATAGAAAAAAAAGGCTAACCGAATATACAGCCTACAAGGAGCATACCCCAGAAGGAAACAAAAGAAAGAAAAAGAAGACTAAAGAAAATTGGGACATGACCCAAATGGCTACAAGATACTAAAAAGAGGATACCAATTGTTTCCATACCATCTAAACGAGAGGGAACGGAAACAACGGAGCAAGATAAGAGCTTGGGTCTATACAAGACTATACAAGACATATCACCATACTATGATTGAAATCTGCCTTCAAATCTACAAAAGGCAGCTTTGAAGGCTACTAAAGAGAACAACCATAGCTTGAGCCATTAGCCACCAGCAAGTGTGCTTTTGAAATGGTGTATCTTGCACACAAACAGCAGCAGGATACTCAAAGCTTAGTGTAGGCCAGCAGCCGTGAGAGAAAACCAGCTTAGGAAACAGCAGCAAGATACACCATTTGACATGAAAAACAACTGTCATAACAGAAAATAGCAGCAGGACAGCAGCAGCCGTAGGAAAATAGCCAAAGGAAAACTGCAGTAGCATCAGCAAAACAACAGCAGCAGGCATAAAAGGCAGCCACAGTACAGGTCAGTAGTAGCTTCAACATGTCTAGAGAATAGCAGTAGAATATAGCACCATCCAGCACAATGTATTGAATCCCCTCATTGGGATATGATTCCAGATTCTTCAAGTACGGAGCATGTGATGCACAATCAACTTCTGAATGCAGCTCAACCATCTAACAAAAAAGGATAGCAGCCACCAACTTCTGAATTACCAAGGGACATCCCCCAAGGCTAGAAAATAAACAAAATCAAGTGGCTAGCACCAGAAAAATGAGAAGACTATCAATCTCTTAGAAGCATCATAAAAGAAATGAACCAAAAATATTGCTTTATCTGCTCCCCTTCTTACTCCCTCGAAGCCTAACTCACCAACATTCTAAAAGCAATAGGGAGGACTGTTACTCCCTCGACTCTCCCTCACAATAAGACTCCCACTAACTTTTACCTCCACTCTCAAGAAATTTGGGGCTCAAGCACACAACTCACAGGCTCACACATATGGTGGCTCACACAAACCACTGGAATGAAGCAAGGAACTGAAATTTCCAGAGCTGGAATCACCAACAACAGCTGCAGTGATTAACCATGAGATGAGATTAAGGTAAATACCTTATAAGTAGGAGTATTAGCAGCCAAGCATCCTTGTTATTGTCCTGTTGCACCCTGTCCAGCTAAAAATAGAAAGTAAGCAAGTGAGATGCATGAGATAATTTCAAAACCAGTCACCAACAGATTATATTAATGACCACTAATATTCCACTCATTTACTGCCCTGTCTGCTTGAAATGATTATATATTGGATAATGATAAAAGTCTTGCTCTAATCATGGAATAGATTTTGTGAACAACTACCTCACAAGAACAAGATTTACCTTGAAATTTTCTCATATTCCTCTTAATCCACATATGATAAATAGTGACAGTAAATACCAGTTTAGTAATGACAGCTTTAATAGACTTGCCTTTTATGCTAGAGAGAAAACTGACCCAATCAATCCAAGTTCTGGAGGACCATGAAACATGAAGTTTGGAAAGGATAGTGTCCCACACCTGTTGAGAGAAGGGACAATTGACGAATAGGTGGTCATGGCTTTCACTCCCATAGCAGAAGTTGCACTGTGGAGAGTGACTAAGGCCAAAAATTGCCAGCCTATCTGTAGTGGATAACCTATTTTGAATAGCTAGCCAAGTGATAAAGCTACATTTTGGGATGTGGCCTGAAAATCACACTAATTTATGCCACACAACCTTTGGAAATGGAGTTCTCAATCTGTTCCAAAGGGAGGCAATTGTGAACTGACCATTAGAATTGAGGGTCCATCTAATGTGGTCAGGTTCACGCAATCTGGATGGAATTAGAGGTGGTAAGGTTCTTCTGATCTCATTGAGCTCCACATTTCGGGTAATGGGAAAAGCCCAATTTGAATTGAGGATGATGTGGGACACTGAAGCATTTCTAGGGATGCCATAGTCAATTGTAACTCTGGAGCCGGCCTTGTCTATCAAAGGGCCAAGTGGATGCCAGTTATCATACCACATAGAAGTGGAATGGCCATTACCTAGCACACTAAGAATAAAGGGCTGCACTAGAGGTATGATATTCAAGAGTTTCCTCCATACCCAAGAGCAATCACCTGGAATTTTCAAATTCCAAAAATTCCTCTTTTTTATTAAATATTATTTAATCCATTGGCACCACATGGACTGTCCCCACCTGAGACGAGGAACCAAATGTGTTTGGCAATGGAAGCCTTATTCCAAACTTGCATGGACTTGAAGCCAAGCCCTCCTTCCTGCTTAGGGGAGCACAAGTGTTCCTAGGAGACCTTAGCACAAGATTTTCTAAGGTCAGGGCCAGTCCAAAGAAAAGCCCTAAGAATTGACTCAACTTCCTTAATGACCTTTTTAGGGATGATGAAAAGAGAGGACCAATAGGTTTGCATGGAGAAAAGGACATTCTTTATCAACTGTACCCTACCAGCATAAGTGAGGTCTCTATTTGTCCAAGTCTTAGTTTTAGCAATGATGTTATCCACTAGAGGCACTCCAAGATATCGGACAGGCAGAGTGCCTTCCTCAAACCCTAAGACACCCAGAATGGCTAACCTAGTGCTTGAGTTGACCCCAGAGAAATAAATGCTACTCTTCCCAGGACTAGGTGAGAGACCTGACATACCCTGAAACTCAGTGAGAGCATCCTTAATGTGATTGACTGAGGTCAAATCTCCCTTGCAAAAGATCATAAGATCATCAGCAAAGCAGAGGTTCAAAATTTTAGTAGCTCCACATCTCCAGTGATAATGAAAATCAGGAAGAAGGGATTTCTCCCGAAGGAGACATGTGAGAATCTCCATAACAATGACAAAGAGGTAAAAGGACAAGGGATCTCCTTGCCTGAGCCCTCTTTTCCCATGAAAGTAACCTGTGACTTCCCCATTGATGCTAAGGGAGTAGTTGGCAATGGTAACACAAGCTTGTAGCCATTTGATCATTGTGGGATGAAAATTCATGGAAGATAGAGTATCCCATAGAAAATCCCATCTCACATTGTCATATGCCTTCATAATGTCCACTTTCATAGCACACCTATGAGAGGATGATGATTTATGATACCCTCTCATAAGTTCCTGGGTTAGGAAAATATTATCAGCAATCCTCCTACCTTTAACAAAACCTGATTGAACAGGGTCAATTAAAGAAGGAAGAGCAGCCTGCAATCTTCTAGAAAGAATTCTAGAGATGCACTTGTAGACAGTATTACAGCATGAAATGGGTCTAAAGTCCCTAACCTTGGAAGGATTAGGAACTTTAGGGACAAGAGCTACAATAGTAGAATTTGCTCTTCTGAGCATTTTACCAGACCTAAAGAATGCTTTAACAGCTGCAGTGACTTCATGACCAATGATAGGCCATGCTTTCCTAAAGAACCTAGCATTGTAGCCATCAGGCCCTGGGGCTTTGGTAGGATTAAGAGACCAGAATGTGTCCTTGATTTCAAGGTCAGTAACTTCAGCTATCATGGCCAACATTTGACTCTCTGTAAGTCTCTTGTTGACTAACTGTTGGATCCTAGAGAGCCCCTGATAAGGAGTTGAATGAGTTGTTCCCAACAGATTGGTGTAAAAGTTGACAAAGCTGGACTTAATAACTTTTAGGTCAAAAGTGAGAGACCCATCATCCAAAACTAGACCGGTAAGCTTATTTCTATTTCTGGTATTGCTCACAGACTTAAAGAAATAAGAGGTATTCTAATCCCCCAGTTTCAGCCATTGGATCCTGGATTTCTGCTTAGCCAGACTCTCCTCAGCCCTAAGCAAAGTGAGAAATTGCTTATGTACTACCCTTTCCTGACTTATGATTGAAGGATTGGAAGGATGAGTAACTAAGTCTTGCTGCAAAGATTCAAGAGGTTGCCTAGAGTCAGCAACTCTCTTAGAAATATCACTAAAGTCTCTAGTATTGATCTGCTTAAGCTCATTTTGTAATAATTTGAGCTTCTCACAGACACAAAACATTGGATTCCTAATGATCACCCTTCTCCAAACTCTTTGAACCACAGATAAAAATTGGGGATGATCAGCTAAGAAATCAAAAAACTTGAAAGGTTTATTGGATTTCTTAGGATTAGGAATCAAGCAGGCAACAGCAGGAGAATGGTCAGAAATTCCAGGAGTGAGAAAATGTGCGAAGAATAGCTATAGGCCTTCATCCAATGTTCATTGACTAATACCTTATCCAGCTTGGTGCTAACAACATGAGCAGAGTCCTGCCTATTAGTCCAGGTGATGAAGCAACCAGTAAATCTTAGATCATCCAGCTTTAAGGCATAGAGGCACTGGTTGAACTCATTCATATATGGGGGCCAGCTAGTAATGCCCCCTACCATTTCATTAAGGAACCCAATGGCATTAAAATCCCCAAGAACAATCCAAGGGGATGAGGAGTTAAGATGATGGAGACTAGACCAAAGTGCCTGCCTAGTCAAGTAACTGTTAGCCCCATACACAAAAGTTGCTAAAAAGGGCCCCCCCCCACACTTAGGGTGCACCTCATAATGCAAAAACTAGTCAGATTGATCTAAAACTTGAACTTGTATCACATTAGGATCCCAACATACTAGAATTCTGCCCAAGGGGGCATGAAGATAGTTGTTCACAAAATTCCAATGAGGATAGATGTAAAGTCATGGTTGATAGGATTGTAGCCAAGACTAAATCATGGACGCACAGGTACCTGTCTTATGCTGGCAGAATACAATTGATAAAATCAATTCTGTTCTCAATGCAAACTTATTGGTCATCTCTTTTCATTATCCCTAAGAAGGTAATTAAGGAGATTGATTCCATTCTTAGAGTGTTTTTCTGGTCTGGTCCTGACCTCAAGAAGATAGGTGCAAAGGTATCATGGGAACACTTGTGTTCCCCTGTCAAGGAAGGTGGGTTAGGCTTTAAATCATTAGAAGTCTGGAACAAGGCAGCGGTTGCAAAACACATTTGGTTCCTTGTTTCTGGTGGGGAGCAATCTATGTGGTGTCAATGGGTTAAGTCTTACTTACTTAAGGATAAGAGTTTTTGGAGTGTTAAAATCCCATGTGACTCCTCCTGGGTTTGGAGGAAACTCCTTAACCTTAGATCAGTTGTTCAGGCTCACATTAAGTATAAAATTGGGGATGGCCAATCAACCTCTTTGTGGTTTGACAATTGGCATCCCCTTGGTCCCCTCTTACCTAGGTTTGGGCCTAGAGTTATCTATGATTCAGGGCTTCCTAAAGACTCCATTGTCAAGGATATCATTAGGAGCAATCATTGGGCTTTCCCAATGGCCCAATCTCCTGATCTTAATGAAATAAGATCTGACTTACAAACTGTCCCCATCAATGATTCCATTGGGGATAGTTGTATGTGGACTCTCATGGCTTCTAGTAAATTTACCATCTCATCCTTGTGGGATCATTTGAGGACACACTTTTCGGCTATCACTTGGTGTAAAGTGGTATGGTTTTCAGGGCACATTCCTAGGTGTAGTGTGATTTCTTGGATGGCCATTCTTAATAAGTTAGCTACTGAGGACATATTAGTTAAGTTTGGCATGAAATCCAGTTCCATTTGTAGTCTGTGTTCGGGTGTAGAATCCCATGAACACTTGTTTTTTGAGTGCCCCATGGCTACACAGATCAGGAGTATTTTGTCCGTTAAGACCCCTCATATGGTAGGGTTGGCAACTTGGTAGCAGTGGGTGGACAAGTTGTCCAATTTCAAGGGTAAATCTTTGGCCATCACAATTGCTAAACTTGTGATCACAGTCTATGTGCATTAAATTTGGATTGAGAGGAATTATAGAAAGTTCCAGAATCTTAACTGCCCCCTCGGAGTGGTTGCTTACAAAATCTCACAGGAGATTAGATGCAGATTGTTGTCTCTTTCTATCAAAGGGCCCTCTCATTTACTATCTTTGTGGAATATTCATGATTAATCTAAATGGACTTGTTAAATTGGGAAATACTTCTACTCATATACTGTCATTTGCAGGTCATTATTCAAGGGGGATTCAGTTTCAAAGCTTCCCCCCTTGACTCTATATGATTTCAGTGATCATTCATAGTGACTGGAAGGCTAGTCATCCAGCAGCTACAATTGCTAAAACATTCAGTTCCACACATTGGGTTTCTAATACTCTAGGTATCCAGGTAGTTATCTTAATTCTTGTTAGCTTACTTGGTACTTGACAAATTTGAGTGTTCTTACTATATTGTGTGATAACCTGGTGAGATGTGTGCTAGATCCCCATCTTCCCTTAAGAGAGAATGTAATAATTAGTGGGGGAGTCATGTGAGGAATAGTGGAGGGAGAAGGTGGATCCCCAATTCTTGGTATTGAAAAAAGAGTAGGAGTGGTGAGATTCCGAGGAAGTAGAAGTGTGAGCACTATACATACCAAGGTTTTCATTCTCTGCTTGATACTTGGGCATTTTCTGCTACCTACATGGTTCTCATGAATTTGCAATGTGTCTCTTGGCATCCATGATTTCTAATGCTAGATTGCTTGTAGATAACCTTGAGCAGATTATATAATGCTGTTTTGCTGCCCTATGATGTCATCAAGCTCCATGTTTTTTTTCCTGTCAAAATGGAGTGGTCTGTTTTTGACTGCTCAAGTGGAGTGTCATGCTGCTACTGATTCTACTGCTGCTTGTCTACTGCTATGATTTCATGCCATTGGTGTTTGGCTTTCATTCTCATTAAGGATTGTAGCTGACTGCTAGGGCTGCCGACTGCATAAACTGCTGTTGTTAAGTCGTTTTCTGCTGCTGTTCTGCAGCTATTTTGTTGGTGTTGTGCTAATCATCTGACTGCTTGGTTGCCTGTTCTACTGGGCTTTCATTCTCATTCAGTTAGACTACTACTTTTGGTCAGTGAATTTGCTGCTCATTCGGAGTAGCTTTTCTGGCTGCTGCTTATTGATGTGTGTCATTATGGTTGTTTTTTTTTTTTTCCATTTTGATGTCAAGGGAGAGCTGTTTTGTGTTTACTGCTATTGTCCAGATGTTTTTGGCCTCTGTTATGTAGTTCTTGGGTTTTAGATTATCCCTAACCATCGGGGGCTGTCGGTGGGATCTCCCTTCACAGAGGGGGATGTCCTCTGTTATGTATTTTCTATTATGCCTGCTGTTCTGTTGAGTGATGGGCACCATGGTTGCTATTACGTATTGCTACTGCTCAGTGAAGAATGTGCTGTTATCTCCATGACTGTTGTGTGGCCAAAGACCTAGCTTCTATTGTAGTTGGTTCATGTAGCTGCCGCTGCTGTTTTATGCTATTCTAGCAGCCTTGTTTGCTGCTGCTCTGCTGTAATGGGGCTGTACCAGGATTGGGCTACTGTAATGGGTTAAATTCAACTTTGTATATCTCTACTTTTGGCATGTGTTTCTCTCCCATCTCTTAGATGAATTTGAAACATATGGATCTCATGTTCCGTCAATGTAGCCACTTGGCTTAGGTCAATTTTCTCGATATTTGTTTTCTTTTTCTTTTTTTTCCTCCTGGGGTATGCCCCTTGTAGGCTGTATATTCGCTTAGCCTCTTTTTTATTTCAAGCTATTTTACCCAAAAAAAAAAATTATTATTCTAGAAGCTGAGGCTTCCTTTATTTTATGCTCTAGCAAACCCAATAGTGACAGTTTGTTGTTACTCAAAAAACGTTTAGCTTCCTTTTGTTTTATTGGATCATTAAGACCCCTAATGTTCCAAAAACCAATATTCATGGATTGCATAGACATAAAATAGATTCCAAGTAGAACTAGGTAAGTAAATGGCAAAAAATGGAAGTATAAGAGTACTGCCCTGACAAAAAGGATACAATTTAGTTAAATCCCTTCCCTGTTCAAGGAACAAGAGGACTGCTCCTTGCTTGCTTCCTCAGTCTCTTTAAAGCAGACTTGGACAGTGTTTTATTAGCATCCAATCCAGCACTTTCCTTCTTGATTCCATCAGGAGGATCAGGGGTTGGAGGAACTTTTAGCTCAGAAAGGATATTTTCCTTTGGAACCATATCAGAATTATGGTCATTCACTGCAGGAGTCAACCCATCCCTTAAAGCATCAGTGAGGGTAACTGTATTGTTGATTGAGGAAGGTAATGTATGTGGGTTGGGAGATCCCACTTCAGTTGAAGCTACTGCCCTTGATTGCAGAGGCAATGCCTCTAAACCCTGGTTGCTACTTACTACCCCTTCAAGCACCTCCTTAAGGTCATCTTCTAAATCTGAAGCACTGTATTCCTCATTGTTAACAGTGGTAACATTTGAAGTGCTTGGATGTTAAGGTGCTGGCACACTAAGTTGAACACTTGAGATGCTTGGATTGGATACAAAGGGATCAGTCTTCTTCTGATTAGGGAGATCCTGAACAACTTTTTGCTTTCCATTCCTCACTTGAACCCACTCTAGCTTTGCAGGTTGCTGGAGAAGTGAAGAAATCCCTTCCCCTACTAGATTCTCATTCTTTGTTGCAGGCTTGGGAAAGGAGGATGTTGAGGCTTTTCTGGCACATTGGACTGTGGAGTGCCCAAAAACATGACAAACATTGCACATGGGAGGGAGAACTTGGTATTCAACAGGAACAATAATCGTTTCACTTTCCACAACAACTGTGACCTCCTCAGGAAGATCATGTTCAGCATTGATTTCTACACAAATTCTGGCTTTTGTAGTTTTAGTATAGGTGAGGCCTGGCTGTTTAGCAGACTTAGCAGTGGCTTGGTCTACATGTAGTGGTCTCCCAGTTGTGCTAGCTACTCGACTTAAACACTCCTTATTCCACAGCTCAAAAGGAAGATTATGAAATTTCACCCCCAGCTGGGATTTTAGAAGGCTGTTCCTGAGCAGGTTTCAACATTCTATGCCAGTCCTTGAGAACAAGGTATTTCTAGAAGAAGAAGTATGGACCTCCCTTAAGTACTTGCAATTTTGCTTGCTAATTTTTGAATTCAAACAAATAAAATCCAGACACATCTGGTTTGACAGCCACAAAGAGCTCTTTCCATTGATTACGAGCAGTGGAAAAGAGAAGAGGGCATGTCATTTTCCTATCCAGGAAATGCCCCACCAGATACCTATTCCATTTGCCCACTTCAGTCATCTTGAGATCTATTTCAACCAACGCTTCATTTCCTCTCTGAAAGTCTGGGAAATATTCCAATTTCATATCCAGAGATGGACTTTGTGACTGGAGATGAGAGGCCCAGTTTTTGGGTTTGGGCTTGTTCTGTCCAGTAATGGGTTTGGGGTTGGGTTGATGACTGTGAGGTTGAGGAGGTTGGTCTTTGGGAGTGAATTGATGGTGCTGAGCTGGTGGAAACTTTGGCTTAGAGGTGGGTATAATATCTAGAGAGATATGAGGTGAATCAACAGGTTTAATGACTGCTCCTGATTTGAGATGGGGAGGGGCATTACGAGGTTTTATGTCCTCTAAGCCGTAACCTAGGTAAGGATCTCCTTCTACATAGGGATTTCCCCGTGCATTGAACAAGACCTTAGGGTTAGGGTTTGAGTTTTGTACCTCTGGTGGAAGACGTTGAAACTGATATGTGCTCCCATGGTCGTGAATCGCTCTTGCTTCTGCTTCCAGCTTCAAGCCCTCCTCGAAGAATACCTGTTGGAGTTTCCGTGCAGGACTTGGATTTTTGGATGATTTGGGGCTGTGAGCCCCAAACCCATTTGGAGATGATGAAGGCACCGGACTTTTAATGGTGGATCCTAAATCGAATTCACCTGAGATGAGCGGACCAGGAGGGTCTAGAGCAAACATAATCGAGCTTTTAGGGCTTTCCATGAGTGGAACTTGCTTTCTTCTAAGGGTATGTTTGGTTGGATGGAATCAAGGTTGGAATGGAATAGTCATTCCAATGACTTACTTATTCCAATGTTTGGTTCACCATTGAATAATGGAATGATAATTCCAAATGGAATCACTATTCACCTTAGTAAATGAATTGTCATTCCATTCAAAAAACTAAGGAATTGTTATTCCATTTCTTTGTCACACCAAAATTACTAGTGCTACTCCAACATTCACTATTGCCACACCAAAAGTTACTAGTGTCACTTCAAAAATTACTATTGCCACTCCAAAAATGCTATTGCCACTCCAAAAATTACTATTGCCACATTATTCCATTGGAGATGAGAATGACTATTCCTAAGCACCACCAAACATGAGAATGAGAATGATTATTCCATTCTCAATTCCTCCAATTCTATTCCATTCTTAATTCCATTCCTATTCACATTTCATTCCATCCAACCAAACGCACCCTAAGTTCATTGGAATCCAGAGCATTGAGACATAGCCCTTCCGCCATTGAAAGTGTACCGTCAGCCATGGAAATCACAGCTTTTCCATGGCCTTGTCAGAGAACTCCAAAATCGCCTGACATGTCAGACCGAATCCACCGAAAGTTAAATAAATGAGATCCTTGATCGTCCTACCTTCCGATTGAGTCCACACTAAATTCACATTTTGAGAGGGTCTCGTACTAAATGGTCCAACCTAAGAGTTTGCATCCAGAAATTCATGAAAATCCCCTTGTGCCTTCCCACTAACCTCATCCGTCGCCCAAAATTTTCCAATTAAAAATAGAATCATTGTGTGCCCTCCAAATCCACCAACAATAGAGAAGACCCAACCCCACAGTAGAAGCAGGCATGTGATATTGACTTACCCGATCTTGAATACATGTCCACCCATTAGTCATATGACTCATATGCCTACAGTCACTGAGATCCTTCGGCCGAAACCGAAAGGGTGAATGGATCCATATTTTAACCACAGGTTCGCATTAAAACAGGATATGGGTATTGGATTCCTCCGACTCGCATTGAAAGAGGATATGGATAACCCTCTTAGACTTTAGGGCTTCATTTGATAATAGTGATAGATGGATGTGATTCGTAAAGACATAAGATTATGATTGAAATTGGTTATGAGAAATGAATGAGTATGTTTGTTTTGGGATTAGATTATTAATATCATGTTTATTTCTCATAGGAAATGATTGAATTACTAGTATACATTTTCATTTTTGCCCTTGTGCAAAATTGAAGGATAACATATGATTAAAAAATTAAATACTCCAATTTTCAATCCATTTTAAACCGGTGCAAAGATCTTATTTTCTGATTATATTTTTTTAAACGGTCATAATTAATTTTTGTCTCTAAGGTTCTCATAATTAAATTTTTGCTCTTTATTTGGAACCCTATGGAGTAGGAACTTAATTATGAGAACTCTAGAGAGAAAATTTAACTATAACACTTTAGAATAATATGATTAAAATAACAATATCTTTGTACTGGTTCAAACGGATTGAAAATTGGACTACTTAATTTTTTAATGTATAAACAGTCTAAAAATAAATAAATGCTCCAATTTTCAATCGGTTTGAACTGGTGGAAAGATATTGTTATTCTGATCATATTATTCTTAACGGTCATAGATAAATTTTGTCTCTAGAGTTCGATCATAATTTAGTTTTTGCTTCATAGGGTCCCAAATAGATAGCAAAATTTTTTAATTATGAGAGCTCTAGAAACAAAAATTAATTGTCATCTTTTAAAATAATATGATCAGAAAAATAAGATTTTTGCACCGGTTCAAACTGATTGAAATTGGATTTAATTTTTTTGAGACAGTTTATATATTAAAAATATGGTTGAAAAATTAAGTACTCCAATTCACAATCCGTTTTAATTGGTGTGAAAATCATATTTTCCTGATCATTTTATCCTAAAGGATCATAATTAATTTTTTATTTTTAGGGCTCTCATAATCAAGTTTCTGACAGTTTGTTCATTGCACTATTGATAAGCACTCAATAATGCCATTATTGGTGCGCTAAGTCCTTAGTTTTTATCTTAATTACGTCTTTAATTTAGTTGTTTCGTTTGCTTTTGCACGTAAGGTTGTTTTGAAGATGTTTCAGGAAAATCGTGCGAATAAAGCTACTTTTGATGCCATGGACAATCCCCGAGGGTGGCCAAGTTCCAAGAGCTAAAGAAGGAAGGCCCAGAGGTGGCCCGAAGGCATAGAAGGCCAAGAGGAGGACCAAAGAGCAAGTTGAAGATAAAGGCTTCGGTACCGATATCAAGGTTGTGGAGGTATCGGTACCGAGATGCCTTGCAGCCAGCAGTTAGTGAGCTCGGTACCGATACCAAGGTTGTGGAGGTATCGGTACCGAGGGTGTGGAGGTATCGGTACCGAGGGCCTTCGTAGCATAATGTTAGGGTTTTCTTGTGAGATATTTTGTGCGTGAATGAGGGCGATATAAATACCCCATTATGTCACAAATATCAAGAATTAGAGATAGTAGTACAACTTTTTAGATCTAAAATAAGATTTGCTTACTCTTGCTATTTTGTTCTTGCTTGTTCTTCATTTTCCTAGCTTAATCCTGCATTTTCTACCTTAGTTAATCTTAGTTTGTTATTTCCGTCTTTATTAAGTTGTCGCTACGCTCTCGATCTATGGTAATCTCAAGTTTATTTCAATTTATATAGTTAAATATATTTTCTAGTTTTTGCCTTGCTTCTATCTCTCTAGATATGAGTGAGTAGTGTGGGCTACCATAGCCCCGGGCGGATCGGGGCGGCCCGAAAAAAACCACTAGCTTTTTGAATCGAATCGAAAAAAAAGTTTGAAGAGTCGCCACCCGGATTTATGGTCTATCACCCGAGAAACCGCTTTTGTTTTGAAAATGATTGAGTTGAAATTGAAAACCAGAGATCACTTTTGAGGGTTCGGAAGCCATGTTACGAGGGGGGAAGGGTTTTACGGCACCCCCCTCGCCCGACGCGATGTCGGTCTCTACTAAACGTTTGTGGGATTTTTCAAAAGAGATTTTATTTCATTAAACCAACTAGCAAGTATCCACAGTTATAACACATAAGATGTGTATACTGGTGCATATGTACAGGGGGTGATAAAATGGCCATGCATGATATAGAAGATAACAGAAAATGAAACCCTGTCACTAGGTTCACTCTCGAGCATTCGGGAGTGGTCCCGAGCGCTTGGGAGTGCTGACATTCAACCTGCAAATTTTGTTAGTACCAACAGGATATAATACTAAACTGTAAACTGAAATAACTTTAAGCACATTACAGGCTCAACAGAGGACTTGATAAACTGAGACAGAACCTCAATCTTTCAAATCATGCATCCTTGCCATTGCATGATCAGATCTACAACTTTAAAAGAGCAAATGGACACATCTATGCATACAGAAAGTCAGACAACACAACAAACTGGGGGGGAAACGGATTACAGTGGCATGCATGCACTCCCGAGCGCTTGGGAATGGTTTTGAGCGCTTGGGAGTGAGCTGCATGTCAACTAATTTTCAAGCATGAAATGACACTACCTTGACATGCAAACACCCTTGTTTTGATCTTTCCCAGGAGGGAATCCTCTTCTTAACTTTTGGAAAATCTTATCCTTACTTGAAAACTGGGTGAAAAACGTTTCTGTTTTAGGAAAACTGATTTTCTATGTCTGCATGCCACGATAAAACCATTTTATCTTAGAATGCACCTCACCCCAGTCTGCTGTTTACCAAAAATGCCATGCATGGAACTGGAAACAGTCCCGAGCGCTCGGGAGCACTCTCGAGTGTTTCCAGTAGGTTTTTGAGAAAAACACTTTGTAAACCCTTTGCTCTTGTTTTTACACTAAGGTCTCCCAACCATGCACCTAGTATTGAAGACTGGGACAGGCTGAAAGACCCCCCTCAGAAGGGAAAAATAGCCTCTTGTTTGTGATCAAAGTAGAGAAGTTTTTCTACCTTTAGTGAAAGCTTTGCTTCTTGGATGACTTTGAAGGGAGGAAAGAGAAGGAGAAATGCAGAGAATCAGAGACCAAGAATGTTCTCAACTCCCTGCATCTTCTGATGTTTTTTTGCTCTTTGAAACTTTGTTTTTGAAAATCTTTGTAGTTGGAAAGGAAATTTTGAGCTTGAGAGAGTTGTTGAACAGAATAAGGGGTTTTCAGAGAGAGAGACTTTGTCCTCCTCCTCAGCTGGCCAAAGGGCTATATATATAGTGAATATAACCTATGGTTTTGAAAATGAAATGGATTTGAAATAAAACATTTTTTAAGGGGAAAAATCTTCTGGTCTGATCTTCTCTAACTGAGGTTGAGTGCTGACTTAAATCTCAGCTGGCTCAAGATGGCTGTCATGATGAGTTGCATGGATAGTGGGAAGCCCTGCCATCCATTGGGCAGCACAGAAGACTCGAGCGCTCGAGAGTGGTCTCGAGCGCTGGGACTTCACTCTCGAGCGCTCGGGAGTGAGCCAGGCCAATGGTTTTGAAGAACAGTTTTGAGCGCTTGGGACTGCTTCCAAGCGGTTGGGAATGATTTTGACCATTTATTTCCTTTTTCAAATCCATCAAGAAGCAAAGTTTCAATTGGTACGAGGCTTGTTTCAATCCAAATTCATCATCGGGGAGCCTCAGGGCCACAAATTAAGGAAATTTGAAAAGTTCAAATTGGGGTGTCTACAAGTAGTTTATAAGGCTTGGTCATGTGGTGATTAGCACCTCAAGGCTCAGGTTAATCGTGCTTTTCTCATCATAAAGTTTCAATATTTGGTTTGAAAATCAAGTTAGTTCGGGTTCGCTTGACAAATTGCTAATGTGTTAACCTCTTTGATCATGTGTAGGCAAGAGCGTGCTACTTGCCACACATGATGCTTGGAGCTATGTCACTCGAGGCGTTTGCCAAATGAATTCTAGAACTTGCTCGGTATCCGAACCACATTTCTAGTCTAAAATGGTTTTCAATGCAAAATTCTCCGGGTTGAGAACCTTAGTTGCATATCTCAAACCGAGTAATAGTATGAGAAAAGTAGATTGACTTGAGTCGTGGGTGTTAGGATCTCCTAGACCTAGCCTTCCGTTTTTATATTAGTTAAATCATCGTCTCAAATTAGCCGTTTATTTTCCACTGCTTAAAGTAAAACAAAGTTGGTCGTCTAAACACCGAAAACCTTGCTTACATCTACAAATCCATCCAAGCCGTATCAAATATTCCCTTGGGTATGATACCCAGTCTTCTGGATTATTATGCTTCAAATGACATATTAGCCCTACGCTTAGGGTGACCATATATATGTATATATATCGACGGACAAAGCATTTTTGGTGCCGTTGCTGGGGATTATCTTATTATGGCTTTCTTGGAGGTTTGACAAACCACTGTAAGTATCCCGCTTTACTTTAGGTTTAGTAATTTATGTTTTGTTGCTCATATTTAGTTTAGCGGATACCTCTAAGCGATCTTCATATCATAACTTGAGGTGTAACTTAGCTAAGCTGAATATCAAGTTTGTCTTTAGTTACTCTTTAGTTGCTTGCTTTGCTTAGCCGAGGTGGTGGCATAACCCCTCACAATCTTGTTGAGAATGAGGTGGCGACATAGCCCCTCTAGCCTGGTAGTTGATTAGTTAGTAGTTTTGTGTATGCCTGTGTACCGAAACCCTATTTCAAATCGTCTTCATCGGTCTTCTTCTCCGCCAAAAATCCGGAATATTACCCGGGATACCCTGCTCATTCTCCTCCTTGCAAAGTATCTCGTCGTTGACATAAAGGCCCAATGGCCGAAGAACCTACTGTCCGTACTTTGTGTGATTATCTCAATTCGAAACGGAGTCCTCAAGTATCGCCAATAGTGGTTCCGACTCCTACAACTGAAAACACGTTCCAATTAAAGCCGACTATCACCGGGTAATTCCTGAGTTCTATGGCCGTGAATTGGAAGATCCGTATTCCCATATCCGTGAATTCAAGACTATTCTCCACTCCTTTGTTACTGTTCTAGGTCAACTTGATCAGGCTAGCCTCAGGCTATTTCCGTTCACTTTGAAAGATAAGGCAAAACAATGGTTCAATTCTCTAAAGCCTCAGTCACTGCGTAATTGGGGAGAGGTTTAGGATGCCTTCACTACCAGATTCTTTCCGACTAGCCGAACAAAGCTGCTCATGGATCAGATTCAAAATTTTAAGCAATAGGATGGAGAGACCTTTCATAAATATTGGGAGCGGTATAAAGATTTGCTTATGGCGGTTCCACATCATAATTTTCCGTTGTATCTACGGATCAACTACTTTATATGGGTTATTCTCAAGAGAGTAAGCAACTTTTAAACACAATGGGTGGCGGTGATTTCATGGGGAAGACACCCGAAGCTGCTTGGGATTATTTTGAGTCGTTGGCGAAGAAAACTCAAACATGGCAATTCACGGATCCCGGTGAGAGAACAATATTCAATCAAGGCCCTTATGGTTCGGACAAGTTTTCTATTTCCATACATAATGCCTTTGAGACTCGTTTGGAAGAAATCTCTCAGAAGCTAGACAAGTTGGAGTTTAAGAGCGCTCAAACTCAAGAGGTTAAGGTGGTACGTCAAGTGGAAGAGATGTGCGTAATATGTGAAATGTTGGGTCATTCTACCGAAGCATGCCCGAATATTCTCGCCTTAAGGAATGTGATTAATGGAATTGCTCCGGAGGAAGTGCATGCGGTAAACCAACGGTTCGACCCCTTCTCTCAATCATACAATCCAGGGACACGACAACATCCGGCCTTCTGATGGAATCAATCAAATGATGCGGGCTCTTCCCAAATGCCACCTCCCGTTCAACAACAACTACCATGGAAGCAACCTCAAGGTGCCTCCCATTTTCCTCAAATACAAGGTCCGCCAGGTTTTGTTCCATCCGGGCCCTTTCAAAACTCAAGCCAATTTCAGCAACAACCCCCGAAACGCTCATTGGAGGACCAATTGAATGCTTTCTTGCAAGGGCAAATGACCACTAACTACCAACAAACTCAAATGATGGGTGAAATCAAGAATCAATTGGGCAAGTTGACAACGACAGTGGGATTGTTACAACAAGAGAATGGGAAGTTTCCAACTCAACCCCAACCTAATCCGCAACCAAACCCTAACCCGCATTCTCAAGGACTTCACTTTGCTAGCTCTTCGGTGACTTTCCCCGAGCAAGCAAAGGCTATTATTTCTCTTCGAAGTGGAAAGACGGTGGACAATCAAGTGGTGATGCCTCCGGAATCTATCGTATTGCCCCCTCTGATTGAACGTTTAATTCCAACACCAACCTTTGGGGAATCTCCCAAGTAGGCAAACAAGGAGGCTCGAGAGGAGAAAGATAAGGAAAAGGGGAAGGCGAAGGAAAGTGTCCCGGACCCTCAAGTTTCTCCAATACCGGCACCCTACCCTTAGCATTTGAAGGCATTGGCTAAATCGAATTATAATGCAGAGCTATATGAGTTATTCAAGCAAGTCAAGATCAACATCCCTCTTATGGATGTGGTCAGGCAAATTCCCACGTATGCAAAGTTCCTAAAGGATTTGTGCACTCAGAAGTGCAAGCTCAATGTCCAAAAGAAGATCTTCCTTACCAAGCAAGTGAGTTCAATTATCCAAAGAAATATCGCTCCGAAGTACAAAGATCCAGGTAGCCTTACGATCGTCGTCACTATTGGTGGGAAGCGAATTGAACAAGCTTTACTTGATTTAGGTGCTAGTGTGAACTTGCTCCCATATTTCGTATACCAAGAGCTTGGGTTGGGGGAGATGAAACCGACCCGTGTCACACTCCAACTAGCTAACCAAAGTGTGAGGGTGCCAAGGGGGGTGGTATAGGATGTTCTAGTGCAAGTTGATCAATTCATTTATTCAGTGGATTTCGTGATCCTTGATACAAGTCCGGCTGATTCTTCTCTAACATCAACTCCCGTTATTCTTGGGTGTCCTTTCCTAGCCACGACGGATGTGGTTATTAATTGTCGGAACGGTCTTCTCAACACGTCCCTTCGGTAATATGAAGATGGAGGTCAATGTGTTTAATGTGGGAAGTTGAATGGGGGATGATGAGAATGTCAATGAAGTGAGTCTCATCAATACTCTAGTAGAAGAACACGTGGATGAGTTTCTATATCAAGATCCTTTGGAAGTTGCTCTCAAGGCCGAGGAGGCCGAATTTCTTGAATCTTCCGAAGTGAGTTATTTGTACTCTTTGCTCAACAAGGATGAAGCTTGTGCCATGACCTCTTGGACTCCGAAATTTGAAGAGTTTGAAGAATTACCCCTATAGAGAAGAAGGCTCTCCCCTCTAGTGTGTAGACACCCTATTTTGGACTTCCCAGGTTAGTTTACTTACGATATTTGATTCTCCGACAATGAAACATATCAAGAACACCCCAGGAATGTTAGTGTATTTGAGCTTTGAGCGTTTAAACCCCTTTAACCCTAACCCAAGAAACCTCAGCAAAACCCTACCTGCATACGCTAGTACCACACCAGCGTGCGCTGGTCCACTTACCACATGTTAGTCATCAGTCAGCTTTGACCATTGACCAGGCTTGGACCCGCGCACGCAGGTCACCTACCTGCGTACGCTGGTCAAACCTTGTCCCATCACCTTTATTCAGCCATGATCATAGGACTTTTGGGGCACCCCACACTCTGTTTATTCGTCTAAGAAGCAATCTCGGACAGGGGGATGTTCCCCCTCTCTCATACAACTCCCATCACCTTTCTTCCTTCATTTAATGAAGGAAGACTTCTTGGCCAAGGCTAACCAGCCTCTTTTAGCTGGTTACACTCCTCCCATCTCCTATATATTCCCCCCATCTCTCCCCATGCAAAGGGTTACCAAGTTCTAAGTCTTTAGTCACAAGGTTACAAAGCTTACAAGTTTCTAAAACTCTTGTTTTGCCCTTCTTTTCATTGTCAAAGGAAAATATTAGCAAGCAACACACCACCCCATTCTCACCCATCCATACACATTCTCCATCCATCCTTCAAGTTCAAAGCTCAAAACACCTCTCAAACTCAAAGCCAAAGGTATACCACCTTTGTAATGTAATTCTGTTCTGATCTCTGAGGGGGGCTGTCAAGGCTGGTAATGAATACCAGTCTTGGCCCTAAAGTTGGCAAGGTTTCAAAATCGTTAGTGGCTAGAACCGGCGCACGCCAGTAACAAGCACGCGTACGCCAGTTTTGGCAGTACGTGCAAAACTGGCATGGGGATCAGTGTCTAGTTGTTTTATGTATTTCATTCAATATTTGTCACTGTGAAGCATGTTAAAACCAGTTTACTGCTTTCCTTAGTTAGAGTTGCTAATTTTAGTTTTCAATATTCATGCCTGCTGCTCTAGAATACCTTTGGGGTCTTTCTGAACATGTCTCAGAACCCAGAAAGTGCAAAGCCAAGCATTGATCAAGTGGCTTGATCTGGCGTACCGCAGTGGTTTACCAGCGTATGCCAGTCCAGCCCTGATCTTTTTTTTTTGGGTAAATCATCTTGAAATTGAAAAAAGGCTAACCGAATATACAACCTACAAGGGGCATACCCAGGAGGAAAATAAAAGAAAAAAACAAAAAATTTGCCAAAGCCCAAAGGCTACATATGGTAAATGGGACACGCTGTTTTCAACCCATCTTTCAAGAAGGAAGGAAAACAAATGACACGTTAATACAATTCAACTCATTGGGATCAGGTCGGGCCATGTGCTCCATAACCGCTTTGCCCCTTCGTCATATATGACGTCATCCGAGGTGGTTACCCAAGCGTCCCCTCCATGCGCTAGCTTGGAGGCCAAGTTAACCTAGGTCTATAAATACAATGGGATATTTACCTCGAGAGGCATGTCATTGTACCTTAACCCTAGACCTACATTCTTCCCCTGATATCTAACTTGATCGTCGGAGGGTCACTGGGCTACTCCAGCCCTAGTGACTTGTTGCAGGTCCAGCAGTAGGGGCACGGAGCCTGCTTTCAGATCATCCCCCCTCTGTGCAAAAGCCTGCTTCAGCTCCTCGATCTCCTGCTCCTGCGCTTTGCATTTATCATTGATCGCAAGAGCCCGAGCGCCAGCTTGCCAGTAGGAAATGGAAGAAAATATTACAAAAGCAAACACCTAACCG
This sequence comes from Rhododendron griersonianum, assembly GCA_018127125.1. Classification (NCBI taxonomy): domain Eukaryota; kingdom Viridiplantae; phylum Streptophyta; class Magnoliopsida; order Ericales; family Ericaceae; genus Rhododendron; species Rhododendron griersonianum. The sequence continues at coordinate 23,504,259 of CM030796.1, read as the reverse complement.
AAGGGAATAAACGAAAAGCTACAACAACTTACAGTCAGAAGCGCTTGTGCTATCTCCCCGGTGAGATCCTCGGTGCAGCCTTTGGCAGCCCTGGCATCCCTTGGGAGAATGCAGGACCGAAGCATCCCAAACGCCATCCCAAGGTTGGTAACATTGTCGGCATGATGGATTAGGTGTCCAGTGTAGTGGCTATAGACACCCCAATTTGGCCTAACGATTATTTCAAGTCCCACCTTGGGGACCATCCCGATGATGAAATGGATACAGTGATTGCTGATTGCCTTCTCGAGAACCTTAGGACTTTCGGTAAGAACTTTGAGCCACTTAAAGGATCCCATCCAGAGCCATATAGCCTTTCAGACAGAAAATACAGAAACTAGGAAAATCCATCTGTCGGCCGTAACATCGAATCTCACGGCCTTGACATCATTTCCTCACCCGAGCAACCTGTTGCTAGAAAATCTCCCTAAGAGATCAATCCCTCGGCCGCTAGATCTATCCTTCGGTCGCAACATCCATTCCTCGGCCGCTAGATCGTCCTTTTTCCAGACTCTGGAATGTTCTGTCGATTGTTTGATCCAACTACACTACCTCTCCGATGCGTTCGGGCTACGTTCAGAGATTGCAACGAAGAGTTTGAATTGCATTGCAATTGCAATTGCAATCGTGCCATTTGATTGGCCGGAGTGATTCACCAATTGCCTATATAAAGAGGCCTTTGCACCACGAAATTAACAAGTGAATACACTCTCTCAAGCCCCGAAATTCTGCACAAATACTCTCTCAAATCCTCTCTTCAAAAGCCCTAACCTCCCGAAGGCAGCCATCAAACCAACGATCAGACCCCGAAGTTCAAACCCTAACCCTAGGGTTTTCTGAGAATCAATCAGTCAATCACACCCAATCCGAAGCAATCAAGCAACTGAGGGATCAAGGTGGTGAGGCCCAACGGCCTCTGGTTTGTTTTATTTACTGTATTTATGACTAACTGTAGTGTTTTGATCATCTACTAACCTTTCTGTCTGGTGTGAGGAAGAACATCGACCCGGGCTTCGATCCCTCGGCCGATATATCAAACCAGGAGGATCCCTCGGCCGTGACATCCATTCATCGGCCGCGGGATCCGTTACCCTGGGACAGCTTTGTTTGTTCTGCTTTCTGATGCATGCTTTATTTATCGCATTGGCTCACCTTATTTACTGTTTAAAGGCATAATTAAACAGACTATGTATTAGAATTAAATAAAGCATCTACATGTCTTATGTTGAATAACTATGGGCCAGTCTCACGGCAAGGCAGAGAGGGGTGCCTAACACCTTTCCCTTACTGTACTCTTGGCTCCCGTACCCAGAATCTCTACTTGTTTTCCCAGTTTTAATAAACTGGGTGGCGACTCTGTTTTGATGATAACCGCTATCATGTGGCGATGTTCCTAGCCATGGGAATTTCCACGATCTTGGTTTATGAAGCAAGCAACCATTCGAGCAACAAACAATCAATTTGTATGGCGATGCCCCGTTTGGGAGGTGTCTACAGTTTTTGGCGACTCTGCTGGGGACTTGAGAGCCATAACCAAAAAGTTCAACATAAGATTAATACATGCTTTGTTTAATTCATCTATCATATGCATCGAGCGGGCAACCCGTTGAGTTCACCTGATATCCCGACATGACACGGGATATGTTGGGGGTTCCAGCAAACTCCACAGTCACTCGTACCTAGTGGTATATCAAAAAGGGAATCACCCAATCACCGCCTATGATGAGCTGGTGAGAGGATTGGTGCCCTTTGACAATGGAGCACCCTGAGACTACCAAAACCTTGCATGTATTAGAAAGCCATAGAACTTATCAAATTAAGACAGGAACCTACAGGTTAGGAACCTACTTGTATTTGCTTGCAAAAGTTCTTCCTCACACCCATTGTATATATGTATGCTGTAAAGTTTTTCTTTTGCAGTTTAAACCTTAGGAGTCTCTCTAAGTCAAACGAACAGTAGGTAAGATCAATCAATCTAACTATAACAAAAATCTTTCAGGAAAAATGACTGCATCACTATCCACGTTTGATTCGCACTTTCAAGTTGTCACCAAGCTGTCTGGTCCGCTCCACTCTGCTGCTGAGGATTTCAACCCCTCTGAATACATCACTCCGGTAAATCAACCAAAGCCTATGGTGACTATCATTGAAGACAACCATGTCATGTTCGCCAGAATAGTTTATGAAGAAGAAGTATAAGACATGATTGAAGAAGAAGGGCTTCGCAGGGTCCCAATCTATTTTTATGACCCCTATGCACCTACCGACGACTATTGGCCGATAGATGAGGTCAATAACCTCGAAACTGAAGAGGCAAAGGAAGAAGAGTTTGTCGACAACAACCCACTAGACGAAATATCACTGAACCTACTCTTTGATGAGGGGGTCACTAACGATGAAATAAGGGTGATCCACCCCATCACGGATAACTTTGGTAATTGGTGGGGCTTTGTTGGCACACGAAGAGTCGACAACAGCGACGAAGTAGAGATTGAAGCTCAATTGGAAGAGATAACAGAAATTGCAAATCAAATGGCCCTCCAAGACTTGCAGGGTGACAATGATGAAAGTGCGAATCAAGGTGACAGTGAAGTGCTGATGATCAACCTTGGCGATGAAAAAGACTGCTCTGAACTGATTGTGGATGCTGAAAAAGGGGCTTACCCTAACTGGACCGTGGAACATACTCTGAAATACAAAATGAAAAGCGCTAATTCGGGTCTTAGTTCTGATACCGATTCCGACTCCGAGTCGACTCAGTCCGAGTCAAGCTTTTCATCTTTTGAAACTACTAAGTCTAGTGAGGAAAACCTGGTCAAAGCACCAAAGCATAACATTTACTTTGAGTTTGACTCTGAAATGTCTTTTGACAATCTTAGCAATGAGAAGGAAGATTTAGAGTATTTCACTTTGCCTATAATAAATTGTATGGATTCCGACACACCAAATTTTGAGGAAGAAATTCTAGAATTCATCGAGAGAGAAGAAGAAAGGCATGCTAAACCTTTTTCTGAGAAAATAATCACAGCAAACATAGGCTCTGAAAACGAGCCCAAAATGGTTAAAATTGGTACCACACTATCCCCTCAAGAAAGTGAAAAACTAATCCTTTTGCTAAAAGAATACAAAGATGTTTTTGCCTGGTCTTACGAGGACATGCCTGGAATAGACCCTGAAATTGTTCAGCATAAAATTCCCCTTCATCCTGATGCAAAACCAGTTAAACAAAAACTAAGACGTATGCGCCCTGATTGGGTCTTAAAGATAAAAGAAGAAGTCACTAAACAAATCAACGCCGGTTTTCTCATAGTCACCGAGTATCCACAATGGGTAGCTAACATCGTTCCCGTACCAAAGAAAACTGGAGGAATTAGGGTTTGTGTAGATTTCCGAGATCTCAACAGAGCCAGTCCAAAGGATGACTTCCCATTACCCCACATAGACGAACTAATAGACAACACCGCAGGCCATGCATTGCTATCCTTCATGGATGGATTTTCTGGGTACAATCAAATCCTTATGTCTCCTGAGGATAGAGAGAAAACCACCTTCACTACACCTTGGGGAACCTACTGCTACCGAGTGATGCCATTTGGGTTAAAGAATGCTGGAGCCACTTACCAAAGGATGGTAACAACACTACTGCACGACATGATGCACAAAGAGGTCGAGATGTATGTCGACGATATGATAATCAAATCAAAGGAAAGGGAAGGACACCATGAAGCGCTTCGGAGGTTCTTTAAGAGGATTAGGCAATACAAGCTACGTCTTAATCCTCAAAAATGCACTTTTGGGGTAACGGCTAGAAAAATGTTGGGATTTCTCATCACTCAAAGAGGAATCGAGGTAGACCCTTCCAAGATACAAGCTATCATGGTAATATCGCTGCCTAGGACAGAAAAGGAAGTAAGGAGTTTCCTGGGGAAGGTACAATTCATCAGCAGGTTCATTTCCAAGCTCACAACTACCTGCGAACCCCTTTTCAAGCTACTAAGGAAAGGTACTGACTTTGAGTGGAGCCAAGACTGTCAGCAAGCGTTTGAGGCAATCAAAGAATATCTTCATAATCCACCTGTACTGTCACCACCCATCCCTGGGAAGCCATTGATTCTATATCTCTCAGTAACAGACACATCCATGAGAACGATGCCAAAGTAGAGTGCGCCATATACTACCTCAGCAAAAAAATGATGGACTATGAAATAAGGTACACTCCCCTCGAGAAAACCTGTTGGGGGCTAGTATGGGCCACAAAGAAACTAAGGCACTACCTGTTAGCACATCCGATGGTGCTGGTTTCTCGTCTAGACCCAATCAAATATCTTTTCGAAAAGCCAGCACTTATCGGAAAGCTAGCTAGGTGGTTATTGCTGCTAGCAGAATTCGACCTCAAATACATGACAAGGAAATCAGTAAAGGGAAGAGCTGAGGCAGAATTCTTGGCAAATCATCCTGTGACAGAAGCCGAGGCAGAAGACTTCATGTTCCCCGACGAGGACATCTTATGCCTCTTAGACGACACCTGGCAGCTTTACTTTGATGGAGCATCAAACCAATGTGGATATGGCATAGGGGTATTGCTAGTTTCCCCAAACAACTCTCATATCCCTTTGTCATATAAACTAAGGTTTGAAACCACCAACAACCAAGCTAAATATGAGGCCTGCATTGCTGGAATGGAGGCAGCCCTGGAGCTAGGGGCAAAAAGGGTAGAAGTCGTTGGGGATTCAAACCTGGTGGTATCCCAAGCAAGAGGAGACTGGAAGGTCAAGGAAGACACACTGAAATTGTATCACTCTGTGCTGGAAGATCTAATTCCGCAATTTGATTCCGTTATCTTCACCCACACTCCCCGAGTGAGCAATAGATTTGCAGATGCACTGGCAACATTGGCGTCTATGGTCGAAATACCTCTGGGATTCACAATGCGGCCTCTCATGATCGAACAAAAAGTCAAACCAGCATGCGAATGTGTAGACACCTCCCAAACGGGGCATCGCCATACAGATTGATCACGTTTGTGCTTGCTCGGTTGGTTGCTTGCTTCGTAAACCAAAATCATGGACATTCCCAAGGCTAGGAACATCGCCACATGATAGCGGTTATCATCAAAACAGAGTCGCCACCCAGTTCATTAAAATTGGGAAAACAGATAGAGATTCTGGATACGGGAGCCAAAAGTACAATAAGGGGAAGGTGTTAGGCACCCCTCTTTGCCCAGTCGTGAGACTGGCCCATAATCGTTCAACATAAGACATATAGATGCTTTGTTTGATTCCAACACATAGTCTGTTTATTTATTCCTTTAAACAGTAAGTAAAGTGAGCCAGTGCGATAATTGAAGCATGCATTCAGAAAGCAGAAAAAGCAACAAAGCTGTTCCAGGAAATCGATTACTCGGCCGGTGAATGGATGTCACAGCCGAGTAATCACACTGGTTTTATATACCGACCGAGGGATCGAGGCCCCGTTCGGTGTTCTTCCTCACACCAGACAGAAAGATTAATAGATAATCAGAAAGCCGTGATTAAATGTAAGAATGATAAATAAAACAAACCAGAGGCCGTTGGGCCTCACCACCTTGATCCCTCAGTTGCTTGATTGCCTCGGATTGGGTGTGATTGACTGATTGCTTGATTGAAAACCCTAGGGTTAGGGTTTGAACTTCGGGGTTTGATCGCCGGATTGACGGCTGCCTTCGGGAGATTAGGGCTTTTGAAGAGTGAGTTTGAGAGAGTATTTTGGCAGAGTTTTGAGGCTTGAGAGAGTGCATACTCTGATGAATTTCATGTGTATATTTTCGGAGTCCAAAGGCCTTTTATATAGGCAATTGGTGACTCACTTCGGCCAATCAAATCACGAGATGGCAATTGCGATTGCAATGCACCTCTAACTCTACGTCGTAATCTCTGAGCGTAGCCCGAACGCATCGTGAAGGTAGTGTAATTGGATCAAACGTCTGACAGAACACGTTCCAGAGTCTGGAAAAAGGTCGATCTGGCGGCCGAGTAAAGGATATCACGGCCGAGGAATGGATGTCTCGGCCGAAGGATAGATCTTGCGGCCGAGGTATTGATCTCTCAGGGAGATTTTGCTAGCAACAGGTTGCTCGGGTGAGGAAATGATGTTAGGGCCGTGGGATCGATGTCACGGCCGACAGATGGATTCTCCTAGGCTTCAGTATTTCTGTCTGAAAGGCTGTATGGCTTTGAATTGGGTCCTCTAAGTGGTTCAAAGTTCTTACCGAAAGTCCTAAGGTTCTCAAGGAAGCAATCAGCAATCACTGTATCCATTTCATCATCGGGATGGTCCCAAGGTGGGACTTGAAATAATCGTTAGGCCAAATTGGGGTGTCTACAGATGCCCCTCTTTGATTGAACTCAGACGGATCGCGAGACATGTTTGAGTAAGAGTCAAAGCTGTAAAAAGTAACTCAATTTGGTCCAACCACTATTCCAGGGGGTTTTTTTTTTTTTTTTAAAAAGGTTTTGTTATGGTCGGGTCGGGAGGCTGCCTACGTATTCCACAAGGGAAATTCAGACCAATCGTAGTTCGGGCAATAAAGAAAAAGTTAAATTTTGGAGGGTTAGAGACAGAAGACATACCTTAGGGCTTAAAAAGTCGTAGTGTGACGTACCTAGACTGAGCCAGGGTTTTGGCGAAGAGTAGTTGAAGGAGCACGGGGCTGCCGGGGGAGTTTTTGCGGAGAGCTTCCATAGTATTTTGGGGTAGATTAGTACACGGCAGGTGCGTTTGCTTTTCTTGATCATCCTTACTTTGACTGAAAGGAGCTCGGTAGAGTAGCCTATCCTTGCGAATGAGCTGGAAGGAATTGATGTAGTGGGGTGGAATCCAAACCATCTGCTGGGATGAGTTGGACGCTGGTTTGTTTTTGAGATGTGGGGGCGTAGGACCAGTATTTAGAGCACGGAGCTTTTGGAGATGAGGGAACCGAGGCACGGAGCCGGTTGTAGTCATAAGGCGAAGGCCTGAGGTGTCAGAGCTTTGAGCTTGACGTGCTGAACCGAAGCGCGGAGCTGGTATAAGGCGAGAGCCTGAGAATGACGGAATCGAGGCATGGAGCCTGTTGCAGTCTTGAGGCGGAGGCCTGAGTTGTCGGAGCTTAGAGCTTGACGGAACCGAAGCGCGGAGCTGGTATTGATCATAAGGTGAGAGCCTGAGGTGAAGGAACTGAGGCGTGGAGCCTGAGGTGATTTAGATTGAGGCGTGAAGCCTGCGATGACTTAGATTGAGGCGTGGAGCCTGCTGCAGTCTTGAGGCGAGGGCCTGGGTTGTCGGAGCTTAGAGCTTTACGTGATTTGAACCGAAGCGTAGAGCTGGTTGCATTCTGATGGTCTGTGCACGGAGCTTTCTCATCATAAGTGTTGGCGTAGAGCCAAAGGATCGAGGCGCTGAACCGATTAATAGAAATCGAGGCATAGAGCCGGTTGATTGTAGGATTGACCTGTTTCATGAGAGGTATGCAGAGTGTATATGTGTGATGATGGTTGTTAGATGTGATGATGCAGACTCGATGTGATAATGCAATATGTGCACGGGCCCGTGCGTGTGTGTTTGTTTAAAGCTTAGAGCTTCTATCAAGTTCCGGACTTGAGCATTCAGAGCGTAGAGCTCGAGCATTCAGACGGCAGAATCCGAGCATTCAAAGTACAGGCTTTGAGCGTCCAGTACGCAGTGGTTGGGCATCCAAGCTTAGAGCTTGAGCATTCAAGTGTATAACTTGAGCATCCAGTACACAGTGGTTGGGCATCCAAGCGTAGAGCTTGAGCATTCAAAATGTTTAGATTTTGAGCATTCAGGTGTAGAGCCTGAGAATAGAGGTCTTGATTGTTGGGGCGGCGTAGAGCCTGTTGCTTGTTTACGGCTTCGAGCCAGTTGAGACAATGGGCTTTGAGCCGTTGAGTTGTGATAACGGGCGTAGAGCCTGTCGATAATGGGCTTGTAGCCGCTAAGATGGTTGTTATGGCTTCGAGCCAGTTGAGATAGTGGGCTTGGAGCCGCTGAGTGAGTGAGTACATGCGTAGAGCCTGTTGATAATAGACTGCTGAGATGGTAGATATAGGCTTCGAGCCTGTTGAGACAGTGGGTTTAGAGCCGCTGAGTTGTAATAGCGAGCGTAGAGCTGCTGAATCGAGGGCTTAGAGCCACTGAGTGAGTGTATATAGGCGTAGAGCCTGTCGATAATGGGCTTCGAGCCATTGAGATTGGGGTAATGGGCAAAGAGCCGCTGAGATAATGGCTTTGAGCCTGTGGAGATGGACTTGGAGTCACGGTGCTTGATGAGTGGATAGACATGGTGACGAGCCTCGAGCCACTGAGTGAGTATAGGCATAGAGCCGCTGAGTGAATTGACTTGTTTTGGCCAGCAGTTTGTGGAGAGAGATTTTCCTCATGCTTGGATATGCCCCCAAGGCTGGTTTTGATCACATTGTATTGGCTCGGGGATGCCCCCAAGGCTACTTGGTTGGTTGAGGACTTAGAAGTCTGTAGTGGCTTGAGTCAGTGCACAGAGCAAGACTTGATATGGCTGAGGGAGATAGATTGGGAGGCCAGGAGATCGATCTCTCGGCCGAAGGATTGATGTCTCGGCCGAGGTATCGAATGCTCGGCCGTTTAATCGGTTCATTTCCAGAGACCTATAAAAGACCACGGCGTCGACCGTTTCATCTCATTTTCCACTTTTTCTTTTCATCTTCCTCTCCTCGTTCCGAGAGCTTCATATCCGAAGATCCCTTTCACTTCCCCTCATTCCTAACAGCCCCGGGCCAAGGGTGATGCACGACCAGAGATCGCGGAGGGAGGCCGTGCCGTTCTTGGTCTCGTCTTGATGCTTGATTAGGGACCCTTGCATGGGTAGCTTGCTTCTGTGATGCGGAGCTCCTGGCGTGGCGGTGGTACGCAGTGTGGTGATTTTTCTGGGCCATGTGGTGATTCTTTTGAGCCATGTGATGTCCCTTCTGCACCGTAGTACTCCCCTGGTATACACCGCCCCAGGGGTATCCTCTCATTTTTTGCAGCTGGTCTCTGGTGTTCAGACCACCAGAGGGTTCGGCATCATCTTCTGCTTCCCCTTTTCTTTTTTATTTTTCTGTTTCTCTTCCTGCATAGGTTAGTTTGACAGGAAATCGATGTATAGTTTGTTTAGGAAATGTGGGATGATCCACCTTGTGATGTAAAAAGCTTTCGTTATATGAAACAAAAATCTTTTGCTCTGTTATATGACTGTGTATGCTATATCTCCGTTGGTTTGCGTGCGATAATCCCGTTTAATCCAGTGAAACGAAATGAACCGTGGAAACAATCTGTAAAACAGCCATTCTGGCGGCCGACTGAATGATTGTGCGGCCGATGCTTTGATCTGGCGGCCGAAGGATCGTTTTGTTTGCCTGGTTTTGACTTGTAGGTAAACCCTGATATTTACGGGCCGATGGATAGATCCTACGGCCGTCATATCGAAGTATCGGCCGAGAGACCGATTGAAATTCTGAGGATTCAGAATCCGATTCCGATTCAGACTAAGACTCGACTTAGTTCTATAAATACGCGTTCTACGAACCCGATAGCATTGTCGATAGCAATTCCTTACATATGGCACAACCAATCCTTGATCAGTGGTTGATTTCCTTCAATGGCCTCGACCGTTTACACTTTAAGTCCTTTGGCATGGACTTTCTCTTTTCCCTTCGTCAAATTCCTGTGAATTTTGCCTTTCTTAGGGCAGCCGCTAGTTTGTGGGACCCTGATTTTCATGTCTTTCGATTTAGGAGAGAGGAGTTGTGCCCTACTATCGAGGAGCTTGCGGCTATCATGGGTCATTCAGACAGAGAGGGCTTTGTTGTCCCTAATCCTTTATTCAATCGAGGTGATCTTCTGAAGGATTTACTCCAAGTTCAGAAACATGAAGTTAAATTCTTCCTAGTGAAGGGAAGGTTGGAGATTCTGCAACTTATTCAGCGTTTTGGTACAGCTGAGGCTCATCGCCAAGTTTCCCTACAGAAGGCGTGCTTTCATGCGTTGTGCATTTGTCTCCTTCATTACTATTTGCTTGGCCCTTCCTCTGGTCATGCTGATTCTGTATTGCTTAACCTTGCTCAACAGATTGGAAACCGTGTAGGTTTCGCTGGCTTAGTTTTGGCAGAGACCTTGATGGGTCTAGATGTGATGAAGGGTAGTCCTACAGCTCAGTTCTCAGGCAGTCCTTTGCTATTGCAGGTTCGCTCTTTTATTTGTTTATTTGTCAAGCTTATCTTTTCACTTATCACTCTTTTGTTTTGACTCACGTGTTCTCTCAACTCACAATTTTCCCTTGTTCTCTAGGTGTGGTTGTTTGAGAAGCTGAAGGTATGGGATGCGCCGGAGCGACTTCCTTATAATCCAGACCAATGTACGGAGCGTCACATGATTAAACAGTTCCCAACCGAGGCTGCTTGGGAAGCATGGATGAAGACTTGCAGAGGTGATCGGATTCAGTGGGTTTGCCCCTGGTATGGTATCGAGAGTATGACTACGAGCACCATGAACCATTTTGGTGTAGCAGTGATTGGTATTACTCGAGTCGTTTTCTACTTTCCCGCTCGCTTTCAAAGGCAGTTTGGGGCTGAACAAACCGCAATCCTAGGTGACCCTGAGTTCACCGTCTCTAAGATCCATGATGCCAACTTCCGTCGCAATATGCCGCGTCTTTGGCCTAATAGAGTGATGTAGGAGGTTGCTGAGAACTTCTTTATCAAGCTATCGGGTTCTTACAAACGCTGGTTGAAGAAAAACCTTTTGGAGGATAATAGTGCAAAGAGAAGGAAGACCTAGAGGCTGACGCTTTGCTTATGTTTTTCAAAAGATGTTTGTTTGATTCTAGCTTTCATGGATTAAGAATTGTTTAGGTTTGCTTTGTCCTTTCCCTTCGGAAATAATAAAACATTTGGTCGTTTTATTTTAGAGATGTTATTGCCATGATTTGATAGTGAACATGCTTTAGGATAGACCTAGAAATTTTAGAAGTGATGATGATAGCAGTGGCCGGATCTCAAATTTAGAGATTGTCTACGTATCCCATAGAGGGAATCAGGCCATAAACGTAGTTCCAACAAAGGGGATTTGTTTTGTTTTTAGTTAGGGTCCACTCGGGTGTTTTCCTCTCCTTTTGTGCTCTAAATTTTGCCTAGAACCGCCCTTGCGGGTTTTTGATCTAGCGAGCGTTTTATTTATGCCTTAGTTTTTGCCTAAGCCGCCCTTGCGGGTTTTTGACCTAGCAGGCTACTCTAATTTTTGCTTGGATCCACCCACCCTTGTGGTTTTCGGTCCAACGAGAATCTCTCATGGGTAATACTTCCTCAGCTTGTCAATGTTGACTGGTGTTGCGAATTCCATTTCATCCACGTCTGCAATGTATGCTGCTCCCCCAGTTTGGTCTAAACTTGCCCCTTGGGTCTGAGACGTGGCAACGAATTACTTTGAGCATCATGTCTTCTACCTTGACATCCCTAGGTTTCACCTTTTTATTGAATGCTCGTGCAATGCGGCGTTGATACCCTTGTACATGGTATAACGCTCTCAGCCTCCTTTCGTCTAGTAGTACCAACTCATCGTGGCGATTTTGAACCCAGTCTTCTTCGATCATTCCAGTCTCAGCTAGAACCCTTAACGAAGGTAATTCCAGCTCGATAGGCAAGACAACTTCCATTCCATAAACCAGAGAGTAGGGAGTGGCCCCAGTTGAAGTCCTTTCAATTGTTCGATAACCCCATAGTGCCAGAGGTAACATTTCTGGCCTGTCTGTGTAAGTGTCGGTAGTCTTCCGCAGAATCCTCTTGATATTCTTGTTTGCAGCCTCAACTGCTCCATTAGTTTGAGGTCGGTAAGTAGATGACCGATGATTCTGTATCCCAAATTCGGCGAAAAGCTTCTTTGTCGCCCCCTTGAAGTGCGATCCATTGTCACAGACGAACTCGTGAGGTACACCATATCGATAGATGATATTAGTGCGAATAAATTTTGCCACATGAGTGGCTTTGAGAGTAGCATAAGAAGCTGCTTCTACCCACTTGGTGAAGTAGTCAATGGCCACCAGAATGAACTGATGTTTGTATTTTCCCTTTGGATTTATGCTTCCAATGACGTCTATCCCCCAAGTGGAGAATGGCCATGGGGATGTCATGCTATACAATTCCGTAGGAGGAATACGCATACGATCAACGTGAGTTTGGCATTTGTAACATCGGCGGACATAATCAGCGCAGTCGGCCTCCATTGTAGTCCAGTAATATCCTTGACGTAGGATCTTCTTTGCCATCGTTGCCCCATTCATGTGTGGCCCACAAATTCCTTTGTGTATTTCCTCCATTACCTTGCGGCTGTCCTCCATTGTGACGCAAAGTTGACTTGGACCCAAGTGTGCCCTTCGATACAATGCCCGCCCCCCCCCCCCCCCAGATTACAAATCGGGCATCAAATTTCCGCAGAGCCGTTTTGTCTTTCGAGGTGGCCTCGGAAGGGTATTCTCCTTTTTTCAGGAATTCCTTCACGTCTTCGTACCATGGCTTGCCATCATCTTCACCTTCCTCAGTAAAGGTGCATTCACATGCTGGTTTAACCTTTTGTTCGATCATGAGAGGCCGCATTGTGAATCCCAGGGGTATTTCGACCATAGATGCTAATGTCGCCAGTGCATCTGCAAATCTATTGCTCACTCGAGGAGTGTGTGTAAAGATAACGGAATCGAATTGTGGAATCAGATCTTCCAGCACAGAGTGATATAGTTTCAGTGTATCTTCCTTGACCTTCCAGTCTCCTCTGGCTTGAGATACCACCAGGTTTGAATCCCCAGTGACTTCTACCCTTTTTGCCCCTAGCTCCAGGGCTGCCTCCATTCCAACAATACAAGCCTCGTATTCAGCTTGGTTGTTAGTGACCTCAAACCTCAGTTTATATGACAAAGGGATGTGGGAGTCGTTTGGAGAAACTAGCAATACCCCTATGCCATATCCACATCGGTTTGATACTCCATCAAAGTAAAGTTGCCAGGTGTCGTCTAAAAGACATAAGATGTCCTCGTCGGGGAACATGAAGTCCTCTGCCTCAGCCTCTGTCATAGGGTGATCTGCCAAGAATTCTGCCACAGCTCTTCCCTTTACTGATTTCCTTGTCATGTATTTGAGGTCGAATTCTGCTAATAGCAATAACCACCTATCTAGCTTTCCGATAGTGCTGGCTTTTCGAAAAGATACTTGATTAGGTCTAAACGAGAGACCAACACCACCGGATGTGCTAACAGGTAGTGCCTCAGTTTCTTTGTGGCCCATACTAGCCCCCAACAGGTTTTCTCAAGGGGAGTGTACCTTGTCTCATAGTCCATCATTTTTTTGCTGAGGTAGTATATGGCGCACTCTATTTTGGTGTTGTTTTCTTGTGCTAGCATGCACCCCATGGATGTGTCTGTTACTGAGAGATACAGAATCAATGGCTTCCCAGGGATGGGCGATGACAGTACAGGTGGATTCTTAAGATATTCTTTGATTGCCTCGAACGCTTGCTGACAGTCTTGGCTCCATTCAAAATCAGTACCTTTCTTCAGTAGCTTGAAAAGAGGTTCACAGGTGGTTGTGAGCTTGGAAATGAACCTGCTGATGAATTGTACCTTCCCCAAGAAACTCCTTACTTCCTTCTCCGTCCTAGGTGGTGATATCTCCATGATAGCCTGTATCTTAGAAGGGTCTACCTCGATTACACTTTGAGTGATGAGGAATCCCAACATCTTTCCAGCTGTTACCCCAAAAGTGCATTTTTGAGGGTTAAGACGTAGTTTGTAATTCCTAATCCTCTCAAAGAACTTTTGGAGTGCTCCATGGTGTCCTTCCCTTTCCTTTGATTTGACTATCATATCGTCGACATACACCTCGACCTCTTTGTGCATCATGTCGTGCAGCAGTGTTGTTGCCATCCTCTGGTAAGTGGCTCCAGCATTCTTCAACCCAAACGGCATCACTTGGTAGCAGTAGGTTCCCCAAGGCGTAGTGAAGGTGGTTTTCTCTATATCCTCAGGAGACATAAGAATTTGATTGTACCCAGAAAATCCATCCATGAAGGATAGCAATGCATGGCCTGCGGTGTTATCTACTAGCTCGTCTATGTGAGGTAATGGGAAGTCATCCTTTGGACTGGCCTTGTTGAGATCTCGGAAATCTACGCAGACCCTGATTCCTCCAGTTTTCTTTGGTACGGGAACGATGTTAGCTACCCATTGTGGATATTCGGTGACTATGAGAAAACCGGCGTTGATTTGTTTAGTGACTTTTTCTTTTATCTTTAGGACCCAATCAGGGCGCATACGTCTCAGTTTTTGTTTAACTGGTTATGCACCAGGATGAAGAGGAATTTTATGCTAAACAATTTCAGGGTCTATTCCAGGCATGTCCTCGTAAGACCAGGCAAAAACATCTTTGTATTCTTTTAGCAAAAGGATTAGTTTTTCACTTTCTTGAGGGGATAGTGCGGTACAATTTTAACCATTTTGGGCTCGTTTTCAGAGCCTATGTTTGCTGTGATTATTTTCTCAGAAAAAGGTTTAGCATGCCTTTCTTCTTCTCTTTCGATGAATTCTAGAATTTCTTTTGGAATTTCTTCCTCAAAGTTTGGTTTGTCGGAATCCACACAATTGATCATAGGCAAAGTGAAATACTCTAAATCTTCCTTCTCATTGCTAAGTTTATCAAAAGACATTTCAGAGTCGAACTCAAAGTAAATGTTATGCATTGGTACTTTGACCATGTTTTCCTCACTAGACTTAGTAGTTTCAAAAGATGAAAAGCTTGACTCGGACTGAGTCGACTCGGAGTCGGAATCGGAATCAGAACTAAGATCAGAATTAGCGCTTTTCATTTTGTATTTCAGAGTGTGTTCCACGGTCCAGTTAGGGTAAGCCCCTTTTTCAGCATCCACAATCAGTTCAGAGCAGTTTTTTTCATCACCAAGGTTGATTACCAGCACTTCACTGTCACCTTGATTCGCACTTTCATCATTGTCACCCTGCAAGTCTTGGAGGGCCATTTGATTTGCTATCGCTGTTATCTCCTCCAATTGAGCTTCAATCTCTGCTCCGTCGCTGTTGTCGACTCGTCGTGTGCCAACAAAGCCCCACCAATTACCAAAGCTATCTGTGATGGGGTGGATCACCTTTATTTCATTGTTGGTGACCCCCTCATCAAAGAGTAGGTTTAGTGATATTTCGTCTAGTGGGTCATTGTTGACAGACTCTTCTTCCTTTGCCTCTTCAGTTTCGAGGTTGTTGACCTCGTCTATTGGCCAATAGTCGTCGGTAGGTGCATAGGGGTCATAAAAATATATTGGAACCCTACGAAGTCCTTCTTCTTCGATCAGGTCTTCTACTTCTTCCTCATAAACCGTTCCAGCGAACATGACATGGTTGTCTTCAATGAAAGTCACCATAGGCTTTGGTTGATTTACTGGAGTGATGTATTTGGAGGGGTTGAAGTCTTCAACAGCAAAGTGGAGCGGACCAGACAGCTTGGTGACAACTTGAAAGTGCGAATCAGACATGAACAGTGATGCAGTCATTTTTCCTGAAAAGGTTTTTGCTTTAGTTAGATTGATTAATCTTACCTACTGTTTATTTGACTTAGAGAGATTCCTAAGGTTTAACCTGCAAAAGAGAAACTTTACAACATACACATATACAATGGGTGTGAGGAAAAACTTGGAAGTAAAATGCAAGTAGGTTCCTAGCCTGAAGGTTCCTGTCTTAGTTTGATAAGTTCTATGGCTTTCTAAAACATGCAAGGTTTTGGTAGTCTCAGGGTGCTCCGTTGTCAAAGGGCACCAATCCTCTCACCAGCCCATCATAGGCGGTAATTGGGTGATTTCCTTTTTGATATACCACTAGGTACGAGTGACTGTGGAGTTTGCTGGAACCCCCAACATAGCCCGTGTTATGCCGGGATATCAGGTGAACTCAACGGGTTGCCCGCTCGATACATATGATAAATGAATTAAACAAGGCATGCATTAGTCTTATGTTGAACTTTTTGGTTATGGCTCTCATATTCCCCAGCAGAGTCGCCAAAAACTATAGACACCTCCCAAACGGGGCATCGCCATACAGATTGATCACGTTTGTGTTTGCTCGGTTGGTTGCTTGCTTCGTAAACCAAAATCATGGACATTCCCATGGCTAAGAACATCGCCACATGATAGCGGTTATCATCAAAACAGAGTCGCCACCCAGTTCATTAAAACTGGGAAAACAGATAGAGATTCTGGATACGGGAGCCAAAAATACAATAAGGGGAAGGTGTTAGGCACCCCTCTTTGCCCAGTCGTGAGACTGGCCCATAATCGTTCAACATAAGACATATAGATGCTTTGTTTGATTCCAACACATAGTCTGTTTATTTATTCCTTTAAACAGTAAGTAAAGTGAGCCAGTGCGATAATTGAAGCATGCATTCAGAAAGCAGAAAAAGCAACAAAGCTGTTCCAGGAAATCGATTAATCGGCCGGTGAATGGATGTCACGGCCGAGTAATCACACTAGTTTTATAGACCGGCCGAGGGATCGAGGCCTCGGTCGGTGTTCTTCCTCACACCAGACAGAAAGATTAATAGATAATCAGAAAGCCGTGATTAAATGTAAGAATGATAAATAAAACAAACCAGAGGCCGTTGGGCCTCACCACCTTGATCCCTCAGTTGCTTGATTGCCTCGGATTGGGTGTGATTGACTGATTGCTTGATTGAAAACCCTAGGGTTAGGGTTTGAACTTCGGGGTTTGATCGCCGGATTGACAGCTGCCTTCAGGAGGTTAGGGCTTTTGAAGAGTGGGTTTGAGAGAGTATTTTGGCAGAGTTTCGAGGCTTGAGAGAGTGTATACTCTGATGAATTTCGTGTGTATATTTTCGGAGTCCAAAGGCCCTTTATATAGGCAATTGGTGACTCACTCCGGCCAATCAAATCACGAGATGGCAATTGCGATTGCAATGCACCTCTAACTCTACGTCGTAATCTCTGAGCGTAGCCCGAACGCATCGGGAAGGTAGTGTAATTGGATCAAACGTCTGACAGAACACGTTCCAGAGTCCGGAAAAAGGTCGATCTGGCGGCCGAGTAAAGGATATCACGGCCGAGAAATGGATGTCTCGGCCGAAGGATAGATCTTGCGGCCGAGGTATTGATCTCTCAGGGAGATTTTGCTAGCAACAGGTTGCTCGGGTGAGGAAATGATGTTAGGGCCGTGGGATCGATGTCACGGCCGACAGATGGATTCTCCTAGGCTTCTGTATTTCTGTCTGAAAGGCTGTATGGCTTTGAATTGAGTCCTCTAAATGATTTAAAGTTCGTACCGAAAGTCCTAAGGTTCTCAAGGAAGCAATCAGCAATCACTATATCCATTTCATCATCGGGATGGTCCCAAGGTGGGACTTGAAATAATCGTTAGGCCAAATTGGGGTGTCTACAGAATGCACCTTCACCTAGGAAGGTGAAGACGATGGCAAGCCATGGTACGAAGACGTGAAGAAATTTCTGGAAGAAGGAGAATACCCATCCGAGGCCACCTCAAAGGACAAAACAGCTCTGCGGAAGTTTGCCGCCCGATTTGTAATTTATGGAGGAGCATTGTATCGAATGGCACACTTGGGTCCAAGTCAACTTTGCGTAACAACGGAGGACAGCCGTAAGGTAATGGAGGAAATACAAGAAGGAATCCGTGGGCCACACATGAATGAGGCAACAATGGCAAAAAAGATCCTGCGTCAGGGATATTACTGGACCATGATGGAAGCCGACTGTGCTGACTATGTCCGCCGATGCTACAAATGTCAAACTCACGCTGATCGCATGCGTATTCCCCCTACGGAATTGTATAGCATGACGTCCCTTTGGCCATTCTCCACCTAGGGGATAGACGTCATTGGAAGTATAAATCCAAAGGGAATACAAGCATCAGTTCATTCTAGTGGCTATCGACTACTTCACCAAGTGGGTAGAAGCAGCTTCTTATGCTACCCTCAAGGCCACTCATGTGGCCAAGTTTATTCGCACTAATATCATCTATCGATATGGTGTATCTCACGAGTTCGTCTGTGACAATGGATCGCACTTCAAGGGAGCGACAAAAAAGTTTTTTACCGAATTTGGGATACAGAATCATCGGTCATCTACTTATCGACCCCAAACTAATGGAGCAGTGGAGGCTGCAAACAAGAATATCAAGAGGATTCTGCGAAAGACTACCAACATCTACACAGACTGGCCAGAAATGCTACCTTTGGCGCTATGGGGCTATCGAACAACTGAATGAACTTCAACTGGGGCCACTCCATACTCTCTGGTTTATAGAATGGAAGCTGTCTTGCCTATCGAGCTGGAATTACCTTCGTTAAGGGTTCTGGCTGAGATTGGAATGATCAAAGAAGACTGGGTTCAAAACCGCTACGACGAGTTGGCACTGCTAGACGAAAGGAGGCTGAGAGCGTTATACCATGTACAAGGGTATCAACGCCGCATTGTGCGAGCATTCAACAAAAGAGTAAAACAGAGAGACATCAAAGTAGGAGACATGGTGCTCAAAGCAATCCGTCGCCACGTTTCAAACCCAAGGGGCAAGTTTAGACCAAACTGGGGAGGCCCCTACCTTATCAAACGCATACTTTCCGGAGGAGCAGCATACATTGCAGACTTGGATGGAATGGAATTCGCAACGCCAGTCAACATTGACAAACTGAGGAAGTATTACCCATGAGAGATGCTCGTTGGGCCGAAAACCACAAGGGTGGGCGGACCCAAGCAAAAATTAAATCAGCCTGCTAGTTGAAAACCCGCAAGGGCGGCTTAGGCAAAAACTAAAGCATAAATAAAACGCTCGATAAACCGAAAACCCGCAAGGGCGGTTTTATGCAAAATTAAGAGCACAAAAGGAGAGGAAAATATCCGAGAGGACCCTAACTAAAAACATAACAAATCCCCTTTGTTGGAACTACGTTTATGGCCTGATTCCCTCCATGGGATACGTAGGCAATCTCCAAATTTTGAGATCCGGCCACTGCTATCATCATTACTTCCGAAATTTTCTAGGTCTATCCTAAAGCATGTTCACTATCAAACCATGGCAGTAACATCTTCAAATAAAACGACCAAATGTCTTATTGTTTCCAAAGGAAAAGGAAAAAGCAAACCTAAACAATTCTCAGTCTATGAAAGCTAGAATCAAACAAACATCTTTTGAAAAACATAAGCAAATTGTCAATCTCTAGGTCTTCCTTCTCTTTGCACTACTATCCTCCAAAAAGTTTTTCTTCAACCAGCGTTTGTAAGAACCTAATAGCTTGACAACCAAGTTCTCAGCAACCTCCTGCATCACTCTATTCGGCCAAAGACGCAGCATATTGCAACGGAAGTTGGCATCATGGACCTTAGAAACAGTGTACTCAGGGTCACCCAGGATTGCGGTTTGTTCAGCCCCAAACTGCCTCTGAAAGCGAGCAGGAAAGTAGAAAATGACTCAAGTAATACCATTCACTGCTACACCAAAATGGTTCATGGTACTCGCAGTCATGCTCTCAACACCATACCAGGGGCAAACCCATTGAATCTAATCACCTCTGCAAGTCTTCATCCATGCTTCCCAAGCAGCCTCAATTGGGAACTGTTTAATCATGCGACGCTCCGTGCATTGGTCTGGATTATAAGGAAGTCGCTCTGGCGCATCCCACACCTTTAGTTTCTCAAATAACCATACCTAGAGAACAAGGGAAAATTGTGAGTTGAGAGAACATATGAGTCAAAACAAAAGAGTGATGAGTTAAAAGATAAACTTGACAAATAAACAACAAAGAGTGAACCTGCAATAGCAAAAGACTGCCTGAGAACTGAACTGTAGGATTACCCTTCATCAAGTCTAGACCCATCAAGGTCTCTGCCAACACTAAGCCCGCAAAACTCACACGGTTTCCAATTTGTTGAGCAAGGTTAAGCAGCACGGGATTAGCATGGCCAGAGGAAGGGCCAAGCAAGTAATAATGAAGGAGACAAATGCACAATGCTTGAAAGCACGCTTTCTGTTGGGAAACTTGACGATGAGCCTCAGCTGTACCAAAACGCTGGATAAACTGCAGAATCTCCAGCCTTCCCTTTACTACGAAGAACCTAGCTTCATGTTTCTGAACTTGGAGCAAATCCTTCAAGAGATCACCTCGGTTGAACAAAGGATTAGGGACAACGAAACCCTCTCTATCCGAATGACCCATGATGGCCGCAAACTCCTCGATAGTAGGACACAATTCCTCTCTCTTAAATCGGAAGACATGAAAAGCAGGATCCCACAAACTGGTGGCTGCCCTAAGGAAAGCAAAATTCACAGGAATTTGACGAAGGGAGAAGAGAAAGTTCATGCCAAAGGACTTAAAGTGTAAGCGGTCGAGGCCATTAAAGGAATCCAACCACTGATCAAGGATTGGTTGTGCCTTGTGCAAGGAATTGCTACTGACAATGCTATCGGGTTCGTAGAACGCGTATTTATAGAACTAAGTCGAGTCTTAGTTCGAATCGGAATCGGATTCTTAATCCTCGGTAATTTGGTCGGTCTCTAGGCCGGCACTTCGATATGACGGCCGTAGGATCAATCCATCGGCCCGTGAAAATCAGGGTTGACCTACAAGTCAAAGCCAGGCAGACGAAACGATCATTCGGCCGCCAGATCAAAGCCTCGGCCGCGTAATCATTAGGTCGGCCTCCAGAACGGCTGTTTTACAGACTGTTTCCACGGTTCAGTTCGTTTCACTGGATTAACAAGATTATCACACATAAACAACGTAGATATAGCATACACAATCACATAGCAGGGCAAAAGATTTTTTTTCATATAACGAAAGCTTTTTACATCACAAGGTGGATCATCCCACATTTCCTAAACAAACTATAAATCGATTTCCTGTCGAACTAACCTATGCAGGAAGAGAAACAGAAAAACAAAAAAAAGAGGAAGGAGAGGAGGATGCCGAACACTCTGGTGGTCGGAACACCAGAGACCAGCTGCAAAAAAGAAGAGGACACCCCAGGGGCGGTGTATACCAGAGGAGTACTACGGTGCATAAGGGACACCACGTGGCTCAAAGGAATCACCACATGGCCCAAAAAAATCACCACACCGCGTACCACCACCACCCCAGGAGTTTCACGTCACGGAAGCAAGCCACCCATGCGAGGGTCACTAATCAAGCATCAAGACGGGACCAAGAACGTCGCGGACTCCCTCCGCGATCACCAGTCACGCGCTATCCATGGCCCAAAGCTAACAAGCACCAAGAGAAAGATGAGAGGAGCTCTCGGCGAGTTTCTCGGACGAAGAGAGAAACCGAGGAAAGAGGGAAATGAAATGAAACGGCTGAGGCCGTGGCCTTTTATAGGCCCCTGGAAACGAACCGATTAAGCGGCCGAGTATTCAATACCTCGGCCGAGACATCAATCCTTCGGCCGAGAGATCGATCTCCTTGCCCTCCAATCAATTTTCTTCAGCCCTAGTGGATTTTGCTCAATGCACCAATTCAGATCATTATAGAATTCTAGGTTCATGACCAACAGAAGCAAAATCACATTAAACCTGGGGGCACCCCCGAACTAATACAACGCAATCAGAACTAGTCTTGGGGGCATATCCAAGCATAAGGAAGCTCTCTCTCCACAAACTGCTGGCCGAAGCTCTTGCTACAGCAAATCAAGACACTCAGCAGCACCATGCACATTGTCTCAAGCTCCAAGCCCTTTATAATAGCGGCTCTACGCCCGCATCTTTCATCCCAGCAGCTCTACGCTTGCCACCCCAACGGCTTCACCTCTATCAAGTCACTCAGGCTCGAAGCTGTAACCACCAACTCAGCGGCTCAAAGCCCACTATCATAACGGCTCCACGCCCATATTCGCCTTCTTACCGGCTCTATGCCTGTATCAACTCAGCGGATCTATGCCCGTATCAACTCAGCGGCCCTGTGCCCACCATCTCTATCAACTCAGCGGCTCCAAGCCCATTATCTCAACGGCTCTATGCCTGTATTCACCAACTCAGCGGCTCTACGCCCTCACATATCAACACCGCGGCTCCAAGCCCACTATCTCAATTGGCTCAAAACCATAACAACTATCTCAGCGGCTCTACGCCCGTATTCACTCACTCAGCGGATCCAAGCCCTCGACTCAGCAGCTCTACGCTCGCTATCACAACTCAGCGGCTCCAAGCCCACTATCTCAACTGGCTCGAAGCCGTAACAACCAACTCAGCGGCTCTAAGCCCATTATCTCAACTGGCTCGAAGCCGTAACTATCTCAACAGGCTCTACGCCGCCCCAAACAAGACATCATCTATTCTCGGGCTCTACGCCTGAATGCTCAAAATCTAACATTTTGAATGCTCGAAGCTCTTCGAAAGCCCAACCACTGTGTATTGGATGCTTAAGGTTTATACCTTGAATGCTCAAGCTCTACGCTTGAATGCCCAACCACTGCGTATTGGACGCTCAAAGCCTGTCTTTGAATGCTCGGATTCTGCCGTCCGAATGCTCGAGCTCTACGCTCTGAATGCTCAAGTCCAGAACTTGATAGAAGCTCTAAGCTTAAATCAACACACACGCACAGGCCCGTGCACATTTGCATCAATTGCATCAACATTATCACATCGAGTCTGCATCATAATATCTGTTCACATCTAACCACCGCCATCACACATATACACTCTGCATATCTCTCATGAAACAGGTCAACCCTGCAATCAACCGGCTCTACGCCTCGGTTTTATTGATCGGTCCAGTACCTCGATCCTTTGGCTCTACGCCAAAACTTATGATGAGAAAGCTCCATGCACAGACCATCAGAATGCAACCAGCTCTACGCTTCGGTTCAAATCACGTCAAGCTCTAAGCTCCGACACCTTAGGCTCTCGCCTTATGATCAATACCAGCTCCGCACTTCAGTTCCATCCAGCTCTAAGCTCACCTCAGGCCCTCGCCTCAAGACTGCAACAGGCTCCACGCCTCAATCCAATCTCCTCTCGCCTTATGACCACAGCAGGCTCCACGCCTCGATTCTATCACCTTAGGCTCTCGCCTCATGACTACAACCGGCTCCGCGCCTCAGTTCCTTCATCCCAAAGCTCTGTGCTCTAGTTACTGGCCTTGCGCCCCATATCTCAAAACAACCGGCATCCAATTCATCCCTAGCAGATGGCTTGGATTCCACCTCGACTACATCAATTCCTTCCAGCTCATTCGCAAGGATAGGCTACTCTACCGAGCTCCTCTCAGTCAAAGTAAGGATGATCAAGAAAAGTAAACGCACCTGCCATGTACTGATCTACCCCAAAATACTAAGGAAGCTCTCCGCAAAAACTCCCCGGGCAGCCCCGCGCTCCTTCAACTATCTTCCGACAAAACCCTGGCTCAGTCTAGGTACGTTACACTATGGCTTTTTAAGCCTTAAGGTACGTCTTCTGTCTCTAACCCTCCAAACTTTTTATTTTTCTTTTTTGCTCGAACTATGGTTGGTCTGAATTTCCCCTGTGGAATACGTAGGCAGCCTCCCAGCCCGACCATAACAAAACCTTTTTCGATAACCCATTGGAATAGTGGTTGGACCAAATTGAGTTGCTTTTTACAGCTTTGACTATTACTCAAACATGTCTCGCGATCCGTCTGAGCTCAGTCAAAGAGGGGCATCTGTAGACACCCCAATTTGGCCTAACGATTATTTCAAGTCCCACCTTGGGGACCATCCCGATGATGAAATGGATACAGTGATTGTTGATTGCCTTCTTGCGAACTTTAGGACTTTCGGTAAGAACTTTGAGCCACTTAAAGGACCCTATCCAGAGCCATACAGCCTTTCAGACAGAAAATACAGGAGCCTAGGAGAATCCATCTGTCGGCCGTAACATCGATCTCACGGCCTTAACATCATTTCCTCACCCGAGCAACCTGTTGCTAGAAAATCTCCCTGAGAGATCAATCCCTCGGCCGCAGGATCTATCCTTCGGCCGCAACATCAATTCCTCGGCCGCCAGATCCATTGCTTGGCCGCCAGATCGTCCTTTTTCCAGACTCTGGAACGTTCTGTCGATTGTTTGATCCAACTACACTACCTCTCCGATGCGTTCGGGCCACGTTCAGAGATTGCAACGAAGAGTTTGAATTGCATTGCAATTGCAATTGCAATCGTGCCATTTGATTGCCCGGAGTGAGTCATCCCTATGCCTATATAAAGGAGCCTTTGGGTTCCAAAATTAACAAGTGAAATTACTCACCCAAGCTCCGAAACTCTGCAAAAATACTCTCCCAAATCCTTTCTTCGAAAGCCCTAACCACCCGAAGGCAGCTATCAATCCGACGATCAAACCTCGAAGTTCAAACCCTAACCCTAGGGTTTTTTGAGGATCAATCAGTCAATCACACTCAATCCGAAGCAATCAAGCAACTGAGGGATCAAGGTGGTGAGGCCCAACGGCCCCTGGTTTGTTTTACTTACTGTATTTATGACTAACCATAGCATTTTGATCATCTGTTAATCCTTCTATTTGGTGTGAGGAAGAACATCGACCGGGGCTTCGATCCCTCGGCCGATACATCAAACCAGGAGGATCCCTCGGCCGTGACATCCATTCACCGGCCGCGGGATCCATTACCCTGGGACAGCTTTATTTTGTTCTGCTTTCTGATGCATGCTTTACTTATCGCATTGGCTCACCTTATTCACTGTTTAAAGGCTTAAATAAACAGACTATGTGTTAGAGTTAAACAAAGTATCTATACGTGTTATGTTGAATAACTACGGGCCAGCCTCATGGCTGGGCAGAGATGGGTGCCTAACACCTTCCCCTCACTGTACTCTTGGCTCCCATACCTGGAATCTCTACTTGTTTTCCCAGTTTTAATAAACTGGGTGGCGACTCTGTTTTGATGATAACCGCTATCGTGTGGCGATGTTCCTAACCATGGGAATGTCCACGATCTTGGTTTATGAAGCAAGCAACCAATCGAGCAACAAACAATCAATCTGTATGGCGATGCCCCGTCTGGGAGGTGTCTACACTATGAAGCGCTTCAAAAGTTCTTTGAGAGGATTAGGCAATACAAACTACGTCTTAATCCTCAAAAATGCACTTTTGGGGTAACGGCTGGACAAATGTTGGGATTTCTCATCACTCAAAGAGGAATCGAGGTAGACCCTTCCAAGATACAGGCTATCATGGAAATATCACCACCTAGGACAGAAAAGGAAGTAAGAAGCTTCTTGGGGAAAGTACAATTCATCAGCAGGTTCGTTTCCAAGCTCACAACTACCTGCGAACCCCTTTTTAAGCTACTAAAGAAAGGTACTGATTTTGAATGGAGCCAAGACTGTCAGCAAGCGTTTGAGGCAATCAAAGAATATCTTCAGAATCCACCTGTACTGTCACCACCCATCCCTGGGACGCCAAAGTAGAGTGCGCCATATACTACCTCAGCAAAAAAATGATGGACTATAAAACAAGGTACACTCCCCTCGAGAAAACCTGTTGGGGGCTAGTATGGGCCACACAGAAACTAAGGCACTACCTGTTAGCACATCCGGTGGTGCTAGTTTCTCATCTAGACCCAATCAAATATCTTTTCGAAAAGCCAGCACTTATCGGAAAGCTAGCTAGGTGGTTATTGCTGCTAGCAGAATTCGACCTCAAATACATGACAAGGAAATCAGTAAAGGGAAGAGCTTTGGCAGAATTCTTGGCAGATCATCCTGTGACAAAAGCCGAGGCAGAAGACTTCATGTTCTCCAACGAGGACATCTTATGTCTCTTAGATGACACCTGGCAGCTTTACTTTGATGGAGCATCAAACCAATGTGGATATGGCATAGGGGTATTGCTAGTTTCCCCAAACGACTCTCATATCCCTTTGTCATATAAACTAAGGTTTGAAGCCACCAACAACCAAGCTGAATATGAGGCCTGCATTGCTGGAATGGAGGCAGCCCTAGAGCTAGGGGCAAAAATGGTAGAAGTCATTGGGGATTCAAACCTTGTGGTATCCTAAGCAAGAGGAGACTGGAAGGTCAAGGAAGACACATTGAAACTGTATCACTCTGTGCTGGAAGATCTAATTCCGCAATTTGATTCCGTTATCTTCACGTACACTCCCCGAGTGAGCAATAGATTTGCAGATGCACTGGCAACATTGGCGTCTATGGTCGAAATACCTCTGGGATTCACAATGCGGCCTCTCATGATCGAACAAAAAGTCAAACCAGCATGCGAATGCACCTTCACCTAGGAAGGTGAAGACGATGGCAAGCCATGGTACGAAGACGTGAAGAATTTTCTGGAAGAAGGAGAATACCCATCCGAGGCCACCTCAAAGGACAAAACAGCTCTGCGGAAGTTTGCCGCCCGATTTGTAATCTGTGGAGGAGCATTGTATCGAAGGGCACACTTGGGTCCAAGTCAACTTTGCGTCACAACGGAGGACAGCCGTAAGATAATGGAGGAAATACACGAAGAAATTTGTGGGCCACATATGAATGGGGCAACAATGGCAAAGAAGATCCTGCGTCAAGGATATTACTGGACCACAATGGAGGCCGACTGTGCTGACTATGTTCGCCGATGTTACAAATGTCAAACTCACGCTGATCACATGCGTATTCCCCCTACGGAATTGTATAGCATGACATCCCCTTGGCCATTCTCCACTTGGGGGATAGACGTCATTGGAAGTATAAATCCAAAGGGAAAATACAAGCATCAATTCATTCTAGTGGCTATCGACTACTTCACCAAGTGGGTAGAAGCAGCTTCTTATGCTACCCTCAAAGCCACTCATGTGGCCAAATTTATTCGCACTAACATCATCTATCGATATGGTGTACCTCACGAATTCATCTGTGACAATGGATCGCACTTCAAAGGAGCGACAAGGAAGCTTTTTGCCAAATTTGGGATACAGAATCATCGGTCGTCTACTTATCGACCTCAAACTAATGGAGCGGTTGAGGCTGCAAATAAGAATATCAAGAGGATTCTGCAAAAGACTACCGACACCTACAACGACTGGCCAGAAATGCTGCCTCTGGCACTATGGGGCTATCGAACAACTGAAAGAACTTCAACTGGGGCCACTCCCTACTCTCTGGTTTATGGAATAGAAGCTGTCTTGCCTATCAAGCTGGAATTACCTTCGTTAAGGGTACTGGCTGAAACTGGAATGATCGAAGAGGACTGGGTTCAAAACCGCTGCGACGAGTTGGCACTACTAGACGAAAGGAGGCTAAGAGCGTTATACCATGTACAAGGGTATCAACGCCACATTGCACGAGCATTCAACAAAAGAGTAAAACTAAGAGACATCAAAGTAGGAGACATGGTGCTCAAAGCAATCCGTCGCCACGTTTCAGACCCAAGGGGCAAGTTTAGACTAAACTGGGGAGGCCTCTACCTTATCAAACGCATACTTTCTGGAGTAGCAGCATACATTGCAGACTTGGATGGAATGGAATTCGCGACGCCAGTCAACATTGATAAGCTGAGGAAGAACTACCCATGAGAGATGCTCGTTGGGCCGAAAACCACAAGGGTGGGCGGACCCAAGCAAAAATTAGAGCAGCCTGCTAGGTCGAAAACCCGCAAGGGCGGCTTAGTCAAAAACTAAGGCATAAATAAAACGCTCGCTAGACCGAAAACCCGCAAGCCTTTAGGCAAAATTAAGGGCACAAAAGGAGAAGAAAATACCCGAGTGGACCCTAACTAAAAACAAAACAAATCCCCTTTGTTGGAACTACGTTTATGGCCCGATTCCCTCCATGGGATACGTAGGCAATCTCTAAGTTTGAGATCCGGCCACTGTTATCATCATCACTTCCAAAATTTCTAGGTCTATCCTAAAGCATGTTCACTATCAAACCATAGCAATAACATCTTCAAATAAAACGACCAAATGCTTTATTATTTCCAAAGGAAAAGGACAAAGCAAGCCTAAGCAATTCTCAATCTATGAAAGCTAGAATTAAACATCTTTTGAAAAACATAAGCAAAGTGTCAATCTCTAAGTCTTCCTTCTCTTTGCACTACTGTCCTCCAAAAGGTTTTTCTTCAACCAGCGTTTGTAAGAACCTGATAGCTTGACAGCAAAGTTCTCAGCAACCTCTTGCATCACTCTATTCGGCCAAAAACGCAGCATATTGCGACAAAAGTTGGCATCATGGACCTTGGAAATAGCGTACTCAGGATCACCCAGGATTGCGATTTGTTCAGCCCCTAACTGCCTTTGAAAGCGAGCAGGAAAGTAGAAGACGACTCGAGTAATACCGATCACTGCTACACCAAAATGGTTCATAGTACTCGCAATTTGACCTAACGATTATTTCAAGTCCCACCTTGGGGACCATCCCGATGATGAAATGGATACAGTGATTGCTGATTGCCTTCTTGAGAACCTTAGGACTTTCGGTAAGAACTTTGAGCCACTTAGAGGACCCCATCCAGAGCCATATAGCCTTTCAGACAGAAAATACAGAAGCTAGGAGAATCCATCTGTCGGCCGTAACATCGAATCTCACGGCCTTGATATCATTTCCTTACCCGAGCAACCTTTTGCTAGAAAATCTCCCTGAGAGATCAATCCCTCGGCCGCAAGATCTATCCTTCGGTCGCAACATCCATTCCTCGGCCGCCAGATCGTCCTTTTTCCAGACTCTGGAACGTTCTGTCGATTGTTTGATCCAACTACACTACCTCTCCGATGTGCTCGGGCTATGTTCAGAGATTGCAACGAAGAGTTTGAATTGCATTGCAATTGCAATCGTGCCATTTGATTGGCCGGAGTGAGTCACCAATTGCCTATATAAAGAGGCCTTTGCACCACGAAATTAACAAATGAATACACTCTCTCAAGCCCCGAAATTCTGCACAAATACTCTCTCAAATCCCCTCTTCAAAAGCCCTAACCTCCCGAAGGCAGCCATCAATCCGATGATCAGACCCCGAAGTTCAAACCCTAACCCTAAGGTTTTCTGAGAAGCAATCAGCCAATCACACCCAATCTGAAGCAATCAAGCAACTGAGGGATCAAGGTGGTGAGGCCCAACGGCCTCTGGTTTGTTTTATTTACTGTATTTATGACTAACCGTAGTGTTTTGATCATCTACTAACCTTTCTGTCTGGTGTGAGGAAGAACATCGACCGGGGCTTCGATCCCTCGGCCGATATATCAAACCAGGAGGATCCCTCGGCCGTGACATCCATTCACCGGCCGCGGGATCCGTTACCCTGGGACAGCTTTGTTTGTTCTGCTTTCTGATGCATGCTTTATTTATCGCATTGGCTCACCTTATTTACTGTTTAAAGGTATAATTAAACAGACTATGTGTTAGAATTAAATAAAGCATCCTCATGTCTTATGTTGAATAACTATGGGCCAGTCTCACGGCTGGGCAGAGAGGGGTGCCTAACACCTTCCCCTTACTGTACTCTTGGCTCCCGTACCCAGAATCTCTACTTGTTTTCCCAGTTTTAATAAACTGGGTGGCGACTCTGTTTTGATGATAACCGCTATCGTGTGGCGATGTTCCTAGCCATGGGAATGTCCACGATCTTGGTTTATGAAGCAAGCAACCAATCGAGCAACAATCAATCAATCTGTATGGCGATGCCCCATTTGGGAGGTGTCTACAGTGGCAGACCTCGGGGGCCCAGGGGACCTCCCTCGCAGGAACCCTGGTCTCGGTATCGGCCCCTCCCCGCCAGTCTCGCCACCTTGTTCCTCCTCCTCTTCGATCAGAATTGTCTCATTATCCTTCCCTCGGCTAGTGTCTCCCTCCTCGTGCCAAGCCCTCTTCTCCGGAGGACCCTCCGGTGAAATAGGGGTGACCCTCAGGCTCCCAATTACGCTTCCAGTGCCTCGGCCTTTGGCGCCTCAAATTAAGAACTTCCCTGCCTCGGCCAGCCATTTCACCGCTAAGCTCGATCCATTCAGGAGTTTCCCGGTCGATCTCCTCGCATATGGTGCCCCGAGGCCCGAAGTTGCTTCCCTCTACTTCGGGTGTGCCGCTTCCTTCTCCTCTTCCTCCCCCTCTTCCTCTCCCTCTGCCTCGTCCTCGGCCTGCTCTTGGCACTCCCTGCTGCCTCAGCTTCTTCTTCAGATAACTTATGTAGGTGGGGACGTAACCGAGCAGATCCAGAGCTTATTGACTCGTGAGCGGGATGGCGTAGGCAGCGGTAATTCGAGCTTGGACTGCTCTCTCCCAAAGCTCTTACACGACCCCGTCAGTTGCAAGGAATCGCCAAAAAGGGAAGAGAAATCAGTATATACAAAGCATGACAAAATATGCAAGATGTGTACTAAGGAAAGAAATCTACCGACCAGGAGTTCCGGTCTCAAACTGGACCGTGGTCGCAGTGTCGATGCTCTCTCCGGGCCCGAACATAAAATTCCCGAAGACCGAAGCATAGATACTTGCCCACTCTTTGGAGTCGGGTAGGCGATCGATCAAAACAGTGTCATATCCCGTCCGGTAGGAGAGATAATACCAAGCGTTTTCTCGGTTGATCCCTACTAGATATACCTCGAAGAGCTCAT
This sequence comes from Rhododendron griersonianum, assembly GCA_018127125.1. NCBI lineage: Eukaryota > Viridiplantae > Streptophyta > Magnoliopsida > Ericales > Ericaceae > Rhododendron > Rhododendron griersonianum. The sequence goes on along the minus strand of CM030796.1, from coordinate 23,473,597 downwards.
CAAGCCCGAAGGTCAAGTTGTATTGCCTCCTCAGCTCTATGATGTTGGTAATGATTCGGTAAGAGTTTACCGTGAGCTGGAAGAAGGTAAGTGAAAGGGTTCGGAGCTCCCGGCGCACAAACTGGTGAAGGGGGAATCTGATTCCCCCCTCGGTGATGGCCATCAGGGGAAGGATCAACTCGCCCTGCCGATGCGAAAGATCTTTGGGGTTGGAGTTCGGAAGCAGTCGGACCTCAACATCCGGAGGAATGCTGTAAAATCTCTTTAACTCGGCGTAGGCGGCCGGTGTGCCATTGAAGTATTGATTTCGATAAGGACATGGCCCCATCGGTCTCCTGCGTCCCTGAATCTCTTCGAGGGCATTCGTGAAGGGTCCCGGCCCTTGGTTCGAGGTACTAGGAGTCTCCATCTCCCGGGGGTCAAACGCTGTGACAGAGCATGGGGCTCTAAGAGGATCCAAGGGTTCAATGCAGTCCACTGGGGTTCGGTAGAAAGCTCGAATTCGAACCGCCTCGCGAATTTCCTCGGGGATATTAATAGGAGAAGAAGCGGAGCTACTGAAACTGTCCAAGGAGAGTTCAACAACCATTCGCCCCTACCTATCAAAAATATGCAAAAACACGTTAGCTATATGCCTAGGGGGAAGCAGGAGGATCTAATGCCCGGGACAGAATGGTCGTTGCTCTTCGGAATCCCTAGGTCTCGGTCTTTATCAAGACATTCCCCCTCGGGATGAGCACATGGGGCCTGTAACTATTCCTATGGCAAAGAAGATAGGCCTCGGGAAGAATATAAGCGTCGGGAAGAACATGAACAATGCTGGAAAGAAAACCAGCATCACCATGTACCAGACGCCGGCGAGCAGTGGCTCAGCCACAATGCATGATTAAAACGACGAAAAACTTGGAAAAAAGTGTCAAAATTTGAAGATTAATGTTTGGAGATCGTCATACCTGAGTCTCGTGTGAAGATCTGCTGTCAAATCGCTCGAAATCTTGTTTGAAGGTGGGAAGCAGGCGGCAACGTTTCGACGTCGAGGAGATAAAAAGGTGTTCGTCCTCTCTCCATCTCCCCCTTTTTATAATAGAACGTTCGAAGGGTTACGCGAGAAACGAAGCGTCGTGCACTGAGCCGTTGGATCTTTGACACGTGTCCTCATCGGATGGTCAACAGCGAAGGTTCTACACCGAGGTCAGAGCGTCGAATCACTGAGCCATTGGCGTGATGACACGTGTCCCTGAAAGGACATTTCGTACCAATCAACTGACACGGCACGTGCTGAGACAGCTCATAACATCAAACATTTTGGCGATGTTGGACACGTGGCTCCTAGGGTTGGGGCTGGCAGTCTGGCAATTACCGAAGTCGCTCTTCACCTCGGTAACCTAAGAACTGGAGACCCGAGCATGGCGGTTCACGAGAAGGATCAACTCCCTAGAGCCAAGAAGTGACGCTCCAGTAAGTTGAGGGGCTATTGTGGTGGCCTCGGTTACAGGCTCGATAGCCTTGTTGAGGCGCTGTGAACCTTGGTCCCGCGAGGATCCAGTCCGCAACTTAGTGCAAGCATTGGAGGGCCTCGACGTGTTGTTTGGCTGGGTTGTCGGTGAGAAGACCATGGTGGTGGCTTCGGTAGCATCCGATGGCATGGGGCGTATCCGTTCCGGTGCTCCTTAAGACGCCTAAGAGAAGTAGTTACACCAGATGGGGCCCATGAGGATTGTGCAGCAAGCGTAATCATTGGGATCAGGTCTGGCCATGTGCTCCGTAACCGCTTTATCCTCTTCGTCATATATGACGTCATCCGAGGTGGTTACCCGAGTGTCCCCTCCACGCGCTAGCTTGAAGGCCAAGTAAACCTAGGTCTATAAATACAATGAGATATTTACCTCGAGAGGTATGCCATTCTACCTTAACCCTAGATCTACATTCTTCCCCTGAGATCTAACTTGATCGCCGGAGGGTCACTGGGCTACTCCAGCCCTAGTGACTTGTTGCAGGTCCAGCAGCAGGGGCGTGGAGCCGTGGAGGAAGGAACCTAGCCTGAATCACGGTTAAGATCCCAACAAATCGAATCCCTACAATGACCATGGTTATAAAATTTCGAGGACGAAATTTCCTAAGGAGGGAAAGATGTAAAGACTCGTAAATTTTATAAATTATTAAAAGGATTCAATAAATGAAAGGATAAGGGGAAAATGTTGGGTTTATTTGAATTTGGGGCTTATGTGTTGAGATTATAAGATGAGGGGGTGTGTGTGTGGTTTATGAAATTGTTAGTATACATAGATGTGTAAGTGTGTGTCTGTGTGAGAATAACATTTCTCCCCCTCTCTCCAAACTCACGCCTCTCTCTCTCTCCCTATCCCTCTCTCACGGCTCTCTCCTCTCCCTCTCTCTCTCTCTTGAAAACTTCACTCAAAGCTCGAAACCCACAAAATTCAACCTTCATTCCACACTGTAGATGTGATTATAAGCTCGGTGTTCGTTGGTTGAAGCTCGAAAAGAAGTATCCTTAGAGGAATTCAAATTTCAAGTTCTAGGGCTCGATCGATTGGGCTCGGATCTTCATTTTTGTTCATTGAGGTAGGGATTTCTTGCTCTCTCTATGTGTATATGAATTGATTGTGTACTTAGATCGTGCCTTGGTTCGTTGTTGTTATTGGGGTTTTGCCCTTCGAAGTCGGAAAATTCGCTGAAAAATTCCGGGGTATGGATACCCCAGCCTTCTCTGGACCAGCAGCCATCCAGGTATCGATACCTCATTTTGTGGTATCGATACCCCTTTGCTTTCTGGACAGTTTTGACATGTTTTGCTCTCTTCATGCTTGTTTGAATCCCGATCACTTCTAGTACTCTCTAAACACCTTTGAATCACTTCTAGACTTGATTGTTGGTATCTCGAATGGTTCATTGATCTCTCAAATTCTTTTGGCCCTCGTTGGAAGATAAGAACATGTTAAATTTAATGAACTTGGTATTCGTTGGTCGTTCTTGCTTTAGATTGATTTAGGGGACATATTTGGCATGTAGACATGATTGTATTAGAGTTGATATATGTTAAACTTGAGGTTATTAAGGATTGAGAAGTGGTTAACATGAATAAATAAGAAAGAACGATACGAAGAAAGCCACGGTTCCACCGTAAGGTGTGATGTCGAAAATGGTACGCACGGGGTCCTGAATGCCCGGAAGTGCACAAGAAAGCCATGGATCCACCAAAGGGTGTGATGTCGGAATGATTATGGGATGCACGGGGTCCCGAATGCCCGGAAATGAGATCCAAACACATAACTTAACAAATATGGTGAACTTTGGAGGCCATTACGCTACTTGTAGTTGAATGGAGTTGGCTTTCAAGGCTCATGTCCTTATTGTTGATCATATGGAAATCTTGTTGTTGCTTACGTTCCTCTTGGTGCATTGATCATCTCATTTGCTTATAGCTTGAGCATAGTAATCCCAACTGGGCTAGCCTATCATCATTTTCAGGTACACCGCAAGGGCATTGATTTTGGAGTGCATGGAATGCATGTTTGACATCATATCTTTTGAAAGCCGACATCGAGGAGTTGTTCTAGCATCTTTGTATATTCCCTTTTGAAAAGATGCAATTGTAACTTCATTTGAACTCTTTTGACTTTGGGAATCATGTAATCGCTAAACCTCATCTTTTGACTAATTCTGGAAATTGGGCCGAGGCGCCAATATTGTAACTCCGTTTAAACTTGATTTCGTTCTCTCGCATGAATTATGGGAAATATTTTGGGATATTATGATGTATTATTACATTGGACTTTTGTTGGAAATGCTATTATTATTATGTTGAAAATCCAGGGCGTGACAGATCATCCATCTCAAAAAATTTGGGTGGCGACTTTCGAGCATTCCAGTCGATCGGGGGGAGCCCACGAGAGTCCCAGAGACAAATATTAATTATGACCAAGGGCAATATGTGCAATTGAGTTATTAATCAGTATTCAAATCAAATGTAGGATACACAAGACTAACCTTGTCTGTTATTAAATTTCATACACAAACAAACATGGATATGAGAGACTATAATCCCAAACAATAACGCTACGCCCACCGACTTGGGAGTCGGTGAACTTCCACTGAAATGTTGTACGACAGTGTTTTGGGTTGTTTTTTTTGGTGTTGAAACATTTGATTTTATGGTTTTCTTAGGGCTCTTCAACGAGAGCTCTAGAGCTAAAAATTAATTATGACTCTTTAGGATAAAATGATAAAAAGATAAGATTTTTGCACTGGTTCAAACTAACTGAAAATTGGATGTAGGGAGTAAATCCCGAACAAGTGCAAGAATGGCCCGAACACGTGGAACGCGGGACCATGGTATAATTACGATAGGGACAGTCGCCGTGCAATACGGTGATTGGCGATAGGGACTAGTGATATGAGGAATCATTGGTCCAGAGAGTCTGTACTGGGTCAAGGTCCAGTGACACGAGAGAGTATTGGACCAAAAGATTGACGAAGGAGCAGTGACATGTGAAGTCATTGGTCCAAGTCGTTTGTTCGGCAATAAAAGAGCCGAACAGGAGGGGATTTGTACGAAAAGCAGTCCCAGATGCGGGTGTAGATACCTCCCAAACGGGGCATCGCCATACAGATTGATCACGTTTGTTTGCTCGGTTGGTTGCTTGCTTCGTAAACCAAAATCATGGACATTCCCATGGCTAGGAACATCGCCACATGGTAGCGGTTATCATCAAAACAGAGTCGCCACCCAGTTTATTAAAACTGGGAAAACAGATAGAGATTCTGGGTACGGGAGCCAAAAGTACAGTGAGGGGAAGGTGTTAGGCACCCCTCTCTGCCCAGTCGTGAGACTGGCCCATAATCACTCAACATGAGACGTGTAGATGCTTTGTTTAATTCCAACACATAGTCTGTTTATTTATTCCTTTAAACAGTAAGTAAGGTGAGCCAGTGCGATAAATAAGCATGCATTAGAAAGCAAAGAAAGCAAATAAACTATCCCAGGAGATCGATTACTCGGCCGGTGAATGGATGTCACGGCCGAGTAATCACATTGGTTTGATGTACCGGCCGAGGGATCGAAGCCCCGGTCGGTGTTCTTCCTCACACCAGACAGAAAGATTAACGGATAATCAAAATGCTACGGTTAGTCAAAGATACAGTAAATTAAGACAAACCAGAGGCCGTTGGGCCTCACCACCTTGATCCCTCAGTTGCTTGATTGCTTTGGATTGGGCGTGATTGACTGATTGCTCGATCGAGAACCCTAGGGTTAGGGTTTGAACTTCGGGGTTTGATCGCCGGATTGACGGCTGCCTTCGGGAGGTTAGGGCTTTTGAAGTGTGGGATTAAGGGATTATTTGTGCAGAGCTTTGAGGCTTGATTGAGTGTGTAGGTCTATCAATTTCTGTGTTTATTTCGGAGCCCAAAGGCTCCTTTATATAGGCATAGGGATGACTCACTCCGGCCAATCAAATCATGAGATGGCAATTGCAATTGCAATGCATCTCTAACTCTACGTCGTAATCTCTGAGCGTAGCCCGAACACATCGGGAAGGTAGTGTAGTTGGATCAAACCAAACATCTGACAGAACGTTCCAGAGTCTGGAAAAAGGTCGATCTGGCAGCCGAGCAAAGGATGTCGCGGTCGTGGAATGGATATCTCGGCCGAAGGATAGATCTTGCGGCCGAGGAATTGATCTCTCAGGGAGATTTTGCTGGCAACAGGTTGCTCGGGTGTAGAATTGATGTTTTGGCCGTTAGATCGATGTTACGGCCGCCAGATGGATTCTCCTAGGCTTCTGTATTTCTGTCTGAAAGGCTGTATGGCTCTGAATTGGGTCCTCTAAGTGGTTCAAAGTTCTCACCGAAAGTCCTAAGGTCCTCAAGGAAGCAATCAGCAATCACTGTATCCGTTTCATCATCGGGATAGTCCCAAGGTGGGACTTGAAATAATTGTTAGGCCAAATTGGGGTGTCTACAGATGCCCCTCTTTGACTGAACTCAGACGGATCGCGAGACATGTTTGAGTAAGAGTCAAAGCTGTAAAAAGCAACTTAATTTGGTCCAATCACTATTCCAAGGGGTTTTTGAAAAATGTTTTGTTATGGTCGGGCCGGGAGGCTGCCTACGTATTCCACAAGGGAAATTCAGACCAATCGTAGTTCGGGCAATAAAGAAAAGCAAAAAGTTTGGAGGGTTAGAGACAGAAGACGTACCTTAGGGCTTAAAAAGCCGTAGTGTGACGTACCTAGACTGAGCCAGGGTTTTGGCGAAGAGTAGTTGAAGGAGCGCGGGGCTACCTGGGGAGTTTCTTTGCGGAGAGCTTCCTTAGTATTTTGGGGTAGATCAGTACACTGTAGGTGCGTTTGCTTTTCTTGATCATCCTTACTTTGACTGAAAGGAGCTCGGTAGAGTAGCCTATCCTTGCGAATGAGCTGGAAGAGATTTGTTGTAATGGTGTGGAATCCAAGCCGTCTGCGGGGGATGATTCAGACACCGTTTTTGAGATATGGGGTGGAACCCAAGCCATCTTCTGGAGATGAGTCGGGTGCCGTTTTGAGATATGAGGGGCTCGGGGCCTGTAACTGGAGCACGGAGCGTTAGAATGAGGGAACCGAGGCGCGGAGACGGTTGTAATCATGAGGTAAGAGCTTGAGGAGTCAGAGCTTGGAGCTTGACGTGATTTGAACCGAGGCGTAGAACCGGTTGCATTCTGATGGTCTGTGCACGGAGCTTTCTCATCATAAATTTTGGCTTGGAGCCAAAGGATCGAGGCGCCGAGCCGATCAATAAAACCGAGGCGTAAAGCCGGTTGATTCGCAGGATTGACCTGTTTCATGAATAAGAGAGAGATGCAGAGTGTGTATATGATGATGGTTTGTTAGATGTGAACAGATATGATGATGCAGACTCGAGTGATAATGTTGATGCAATATGTGCACGGGCCCGTGCGTGTGTGTTTGTTTTAAGCTTAGAGCTTCTATCAAGTTCCGGACTTGAGCATTCAGAGCGTAGAGCTCGAGCATTCGGACGGCAGAATCCGAGCATTCAAAGTACAGGCTTTGAGCGTCCAGTACACAGTGGTAGGGCATCCAAGCGTAGAGCTTGAGCATTCAAGTGTATAACTTGAGCATCCAGTACACAGTGGTTGGGCATCCAAGCGTAGAGCTTGAGCATTCAAAAAATGTTAGATTTTTTAGCATTCAGGCGTAGAACCTGAGAATAGATGTCTTGATTGTTGGGGCGGCTTAGAGCATGTTGCTTGTTTACGGCTTTGAGCCAGTTGAGATAATGGGCTTGGAGCCGCTGAGATTGTTTGTTACGGCTTCGAGCCAGTTGAGATGATGAACACAGGCTTCGAGCCTGTTAAGAACTTGATTGTGTACGGCTTCGAGCCAATTGGAACAATGGGCTTAGAGCCGCTGAGTTGGTTGTTACGGCTTCGAGCCAGTTGAGATAGTAGATACAGGCTTCGAGCCTGTTGAGGTGATGGTTACGGCTTGGAGCCATTTGAGATAGTAGATACAGGCTTCGAGCCTGTTGAGGTGATGGGCTTGTAGAACTGCTGAGCTGTTGAGTATTCCATCTTCCATCTTCCACGGGGTTTGATTGGTTCCTTATGCTTGGGATGTTTCCAAGGCTAGTTTTGTGTATGCTCGGGATTGCCCCCAATGCTAGATTTCACATGCTCGGGACTGTCCCCAATGCTAGATTCCACATGCTCGGGATTGTCCCCAAGGCTAGTTCTGAGTATGCTCGGGATTGCCCCCAAGGCTAGTTCTTGACCATATTCCAGTTTGTTAGGGAGATTTCCATTACCTCCACTGCCGGGAGTGCCTTCCGGAGGCCAAACGCCTTCTAGCGACTCAAATGTCTTCTGCTGGCTAAATGTTTTCTGCAAGCTGGCAACATAAACGCTTTCTGGAAGCTAGCAATATAAACGCCTTCTGGAGGGTGCATTGAGTGGAAGCCACAGGATTGTTTTGCTGGCCTGCTGAGCGCGAGGTTGTGCACATAGTGTGGCATAGGGCTGTAAAGCCGGTGAGCAGCATTTGAGCGTCCTCAATGTTTCGATAAGCTTCTCCCTTTTTGTCCTTGGCAGAGAAACAGGAGACTGGAGGCTCGTGGTGGAGGCCTTTACTGCACAAGTGGTTTGTGACGTTGTTGGAGCAGGCTCGGGAGTTATTATGCGCTGCTGGTCTTGAGCCGTTTGTTTTGGGCCTCAATCTTCCGAAGATGGATTGGTCGTTGATGACCTTGCTGGTTGAAAGGTGGTGGGATACTCCCAACACGTTCCACTTTCCTTCTGTTGGCGAGATGACAATCACGCCAGGTGATTTTTCTTTGCTTACTGGCCTATGAGTAGGTGGAGCTCCTCTAGGCTTTGGGAGCGAGTAGGGGATTTTGAGTGGTTCTTGGGCAAGGTGCCCCCTCTTCACTTGCGTAGTCATGTTGACGTCTCTTGGCTGATCAAGACTTTTATGAAAGTTGATATCTTGACTTAGGTGAGTGTTGAGATGGCTTGAGTATGGGCGTGGAGCCACTGAGAAGGTGACTATGGGCATATCGCCAATGAGTTTGTCGGCGTGGAGCCGCCATGGAGCTTGAAGCACGGTGCTGCTGATAGTAAGTGCAGGGCTGCTGAGTAGAGCTACTGCTGAGAGGGAGCTGTGGAGATTGGACGAGGCTATCTTTTAGCTTCTTTGACTTGGCTCTGTCGGTCATAGATACAAAGCTTGGTATGGTCGGTTCAAGGACCGAAATCCAAGAGAATTCTGCCATCCACATTTGAATAGTTCAGAAAACAGCAATGGATAGGAAAATAACATGCGACAGGCTTGGAGTCAACCACGGGTCGAAGTCCTTTTTATGCTGACTGCTAGGGGCAAGACCATCACATTTGAAGAACCCTAGTTCAAGAGCTTGAACGATTTTGGGTGACATAGATTGCAATGCAACACATATATGCATACTGAACTGAACATTCAGGAAGAAATAGAAGCCCCCTGTTTAGGCAATGGATGCTTGATTCTAGCTTAATTGTGCATGACAATGACAACCTAATTGCCCCTAGTACAGAGATATGCGATATATGCGACAATGAACATGAATGCAATGCTTCTCTTGTTGATTGGAAGAGATCTTGGCGTGCTCTCGACAATGTTGTGTGACAACATTCCACAAAAGAGTTGATGCCCCTCAGGCTGAGCTTTCTTCTTTTTGAAGGCCAAGCGTGTTGACAGTGAGGTAGACTTTACAGTGTATTCCTTTGTTGCCCTTCACTCTTTGTATAAAGACGATGTCCATGATGCCTTGATTGACCTGCCTTGCTTGAGTATAAAAACGCTTCATACTTGGGGTTAGTTTGTGCAACAACCACTTCCATTAAGCAGCCATAATGATATACGCATGAAATACTAGGATCAAGGGATCAATGCAAAAGACAGGATGATACTGATATGCATGTAAATCTGCGATGTATTCTGGACATCTCAACTTTCGCGTATTTGATCAAATGCTTCCTCTTGCCCTTTAGGGAGACTGGTAGTGACTTATTGCTTATACTAGCTAGGTGTTTTGAAAGACCGCAATGCCATAGCGGCACCACTGAAAACATTGTTTGGTCAAGGGGCCATATTGCTACACTCTTCATGGAATGAGAGACCCATGTTATTTCCTCAGAATTTTGCAAAAAGGCGACTGCGCTTGTATTTGCTGTGTCAAGAATGCTTAGGATTAAATCAGCTTTGAGAACTTTTCCTCAAGGATTTCAAAATCATATCATTTCATCCCTGTTCCACACTCGTGTCATTCAATCATCAAAGGACATAGAACTATTTTGCAAACCTATGCCCCTAGTCAATTAGGTGAGTTTGTTACTTCGAGCTTGATTTGGTTGACTTGAATTGGATTGATAAGTACCTACTGAGACCCACATGAGAGGTTGGATACTTTTGAGAGAAGTGCATAAAGGGGAACATAGCCATGCCCCTTGTCTTACGTAACTCTCCATGTTGTATGATTTGCCAAGAGGATGCAAATTCCAGGATTCTTGCCCTTCGTGTTAAGTCCCACACTGGTGATGGGTCAAGGCTGTCTAGGACCTTGCTACTAAGTCGTGTTCCCCAATCTGAGAGGACTTTATTATGGACCATAATGTATGCTTGGGGTTTTGGCTTGAAAAAGAAGCGGATGTAAAGGCTCAAACCTAATTTCTACTCACGCTTGGGTTTTAAAAGCTAGCAGCCATCTTCAACATTTTTATCAACTCTTGTTGTCTCTTGCCTCACTTTGTGTGAAAGAGTTGGTTTCTTCAAAAATGTCCTTTGTATGTATTGGAAGAAATGTTTCCTTCAAAGTGCCCCTTGTATGACAGGGCGCTCGTTCTCTCATTGATTTTTCTTTCCTCTCTCCTTGTATTTTTTTGTGTTTGCCCCAGTGTAGAGGATGGCTGCCTAGCAGGCTGTTCAAAGAAATTATCCAGAGGCTCGATGTGGCTAGCAAGGGATAAGTGTTTGGGATAGAGAAATGAATGCCTTTCTTCATCTTGAAACACACGACAAAGTGGAAAGGATCCTAACCAAGAAATTAGGGGCTTCGAGGTTTAACCAAGTGGATTTTCTAAGATTGAGGACAATCCTTTGAGACACATAGTAGATGCATGGTGACACGGCTAATTTCTCACTTTGTTCGTGCTCTAACTTTTGCCTAAACCGCCCTTACGGGTTTTCAATCCAGCGAGCTCATCATTTTTTTTCTTTTTTCTTTTTCTTTTCTCCTTCTTCATCTTCAATAGCATGTTTTGCTTACAACCGATCTCTGTGAGGTTGCAGAGATGTGTCAATTCCTTCTTAGCTCAACAGAAATGACGCGGGTCATAGCTTTGAAAAACTCGTTTTGCGCTTTTGACAGTTCAAGTGACTATGATGTGTTCCAAAAGATGTCATAAGATTACTTTGAAATCCCTAAGGATTGTTTTCAACGTTTGATGTTATTATGAGCATTCTATGGCAGCAAACTAGCACAGGATGGAACATTTTCAAATTTGTGGCCGACCAAAAGGTGCCTACGTATCCCAACAGAGAATCAGGCCATTCGTAGTTCATATTTGAGGAGACTTGAATTTAAGACCCACATTTCATGCTGAGTGTGACAATTGGCCAGAAACCATGATGAGCAAAATGATATCAATTTTTCAAGAGAAGCAAAACATGGGCCAAAATGGCGGTGAAAGTTAGCTAGGTATGAAAAATCTAAGCCAAGATGTGATGGACATGGCTGCCATTGCTTAAAACTTGGTTGGATCAAAACCTCAATTTTTCGTCAGCCATTACCATCATGTCTGAGATCAAACTCCAAATCTAAGAGAAGGAGAAACCTAATCATGCTCAAGTTGAGATATCCAAAACTAATTGTCCATGCGGCGCATTTTCTAATATGCAAACTGCCCTTAGTGGTGGTGCAACCAAATGACATGCGATGAACAAATAAAGGAAATGAGGAGGATGGACTCCTCTTTTGGTTTGGCCCCTGCATAGTTAGAAAGAGGCAATCAAAATGATGTGTATATATATATATATATAGCACCACAGCTACTTACACAGATTATGGATGAGTCATGCATTGCAATTCGTTTGTATGCATGAGTTTATCGGATACTATAGATAGCCAGCCATTTTTTGATATGGATGATTCTTAAGACTCGTTGCTGCAACTTAAGATACCACTTCCAAGCCAATCCATATTATGAGACAAACCGAAAAGGTTGAGCATATGACTACAACAGAAAATAGACTCGGAGTCCATCGCTGTGCTAGCGGCTATTTGAATGTTTCCGAAAAACTTGTCATTAGACTAGGCATTGCAAAAAGTTTTGAAAGTTCTTTCAATTCTTGGTTAAGGAAGATTCTTTCTCAAAACGTGATTGAGGTAATTGAAATCCACTTGATCATTTGCTAGCACATTGACAACCTCCTAAATTTTACCAGCTCATTGAGGTAAGTATGCTCAAAATTTTGAATTTTGAAAGATGGGTTGCTAGGTTGATTTGAAAATAGGAACCAAAGTCCTGCACTTGTCATGCTGAATCACCAATGGAGAAATAAGTATTGCAAGTTCTATCCATAATATCCTTGACTTTGCATACAATCATCCATAACCTGCTCTACTACTTTACACTCCCTCTTTCCTTTAGTCTTGCAAGGCAAAGATTGCTAGAGCAACCTCTAGTTCAATTGCCGGCGGGGCAGCCAGTGTTTGATTTCGTTCTAGAAATCCATGCTTCGCAGTGCTGTAAGTAAAGCGAGAGTGTTAAGTAAGCAATGATGCTTTTTACCAAGAATATACCTTGCAGGCAATGCCATTAGTGCTTGGCTATAAAGGCTTAGGGTTAGGGCTTTTAGTTCAAGCCCTAACCCTTCTGCACAGAAAGAGATGTTACAACAACAAATGATACAAGGTGTGAGGAAGAACTTGGAAGTAAAAATGCAAGTAGGTTCCTAGCCTGTAGGTTCCTGTCTTAGTTTGATAAATTCTATGGCTTTCTAAAACATGCAAGGTTTTGGTAGTCTCAGGGTGCTCCGTTGTCAAAGGGCACCAATCCTCTCACCAGCCCATCATAGGCGGTGATTGGGTGATTCCCTTTTTGATATACCACTAGGTACGAGTGACTATGGAGTTTGCTGGAACCCCCAACATAGCCCGTGTCATGCCGGGATATCAGGTGAACTCAACGGGTTGCCCGCTCGATGCATATGATAGATGAATTAAACAAGGCATGTATTAGTCTTATGTTGAACTTTCTGGTTATGGCTCTCACATCCCCAGCAGAGTCGCCAAAAACTGTAGACACCTCCCAAACGGGGCATCGCCATACAGATTGATCACGTTTGTTTGCTCGGTTGGTTGCTTGCTTCGTAAACCAAAATCATGGACATTCCCATGGCTAGGAACATTGCCACATGGTAGCGGTTATCATCAAAACAGAGTCGCCACCCAGTTTATTAAAACTGGGAAAACAGATAGAGATTCTGGGTACGGGAGCCAAAAGTACAGTGAGGGGAAGGTGTTAGGCACCCCTCTCTGCCCAGTCGTGAGACTGGCCCATAATCATTCAACATAAGATGTGTAGATGCTTTGTTTAATTCCAACACATAGTCTGTTTATTTATTCCTTTAAACAGTAAGTAAGGTGAGCCAGTGCGATAAATAAGCATGCATTAGAAAGCAAAGAAAGCAAATAAACTGTCCCAGGAGATCGATTACTCGGCCGGTGAATGGATGTCACGGCCGAGTAATCACACTGGTTTGATGTACAGCCGAGGGATCGAAGCCCCGGTCGGTGTTCTTCCTCACACCAGACAGAAAGATTAACGGATAATCAAAATGCTACGGTTAGTCAAAGATACAGTAAATTAAGACAAACCAGAGACCGTTGGGCCTCACCACCTTGATCCCTCAGTTGCTTGATTGCTTTGGATTGGGCGTGATTGACTGATTGCTCGATCGAGAACCCTAGGGTTAGGGTTTGAACTTCGGGGTTTGATCGCGGGATTGGCGGCTGCCTTCGGGAGGTTAGGGCTTTTGAAGTGTGGGATTGAGGGATTATTTGTGCAGAGCTTTGAGGCTTGATTGAGTGTGTAGGTCTATCAATTTCTGTGTTTATTTCGGAGCCCAAAGGCTCCTTTATATAGGCATAGGGATGACTCACTCCGGCCAATCAAATCATGAGATGGCAATTGCAATTGCAATGCATCTCTAACTCTACGTCGTAATCTCTGAGCGTAGCCCGAACGCATCGGGAAGGTAGTGTAGTTGGATCAAACCAAACGTCTGACAGAACGTTCCAGAGTCTGGAAAAAGGTCGATCTGGCGGCCGAGCAAAGGATGTCGCGGCCGTGGAATGGATATCTCGGCCGAAGGATAGATCTTGCGACCGAGGAATTGATCTCTCAGGGAGATTTTGTTGGCAACAGGTTGCTCGGGTGGGGAATTGATGTTTTGGCCGTTAGATCGATGTTACGGCCACCAGATGGATTCTCCTAGGCTTCTGTATTTCTGTCTGAAAGGCTGTATGGCTCTGAATTGGGTCCTCTAAGTGGTTCAAAGTTCTCACCGAAAGTCCTAAGGTCCTCAAGGAAGCAATCAGCAATCACTGTATCTGTTTCATCATCGGGATTGTCCCAGGGTGGGACTTGAAATAATTGTTAGGCCAAATTGGGGTGTCTACAGTGGGAAACGTTCCAGAAGGTTCTAGAAACAGGGACATTCCGTGAAGACTATAAGATCCCAATAAAAAAGGATCTTGGAGAGATACCCAACGGGAATGGGAAGTTCGGCCAGCTGTGGAAAGGAGTCCTAAACGGACTAAGGTAATGAACTGATAAGGGAACGAGAATCCAAGATATTCTGGGTACCCTATACGAGATAGGAAACCTAGAGAGACGTGGATACTTGGGCAGCAAGCATCCATAAACTTATAAATACGAGGCAAACCTAGAGGAAAAAGGTACACAATACATCACAGTAATACATATTCTCTTATGCTTAATTAGGGTTTAACATTAGTACGTGATACTAGGGCTGTAAGTGAGCCGAGCTACTCGCGAGCTCAGCTCGGCTCGTTAAGGCTCGGCTCGACTCGGCTCGTTTAGTAAACGAGCCAAGCTCGAGCTCGACTATTAGGCTCGTTAACTAAACGAGCCGAGTTTCACTCGGCTCGTTCGACAAAAGCTCGGCTCGTTAAGGGAGGCTCGGCTCGTTAAGGAAGGCTCGTTTAGTAAATGACTAAGCTCGGCTCGTTAGGGCTCGAGCCGAGCTCGAGCTCGAGTTTTGGGCTCGTTAAGTAAACGAGCCGAGCTCGAGCTCGCCGAAACTCGGCTCGGCTAGGCTCGTTTACACCCATACGTGTTACTAACTTAGGCATCGGAGGGCCTTTGCCACGAGAGGCAAAGGTGCGCTCACCCCTTGTCTGTTTTGCAGATAAGGATTCCGGCGACACATTAGGGTTCCGGCAAGGATCATGAAGTAGCCGTTACGATCTTGTGCTGCTTAAACCCTTCTTAGTTTTTCTGCACTTACAATTGGCGCCGTCTGTTGGAAACGAAAGAGATCCTTCTGAAAAGCGACCATGATGGAAGAAGACCCAAAGACACCACATGATCCAAAACGCCAGTTGGGAGGAGGAGGCGACCAGTCCCCACCAGATCCTCCGAGAAAACCCGATGGTGGGCAAACCAAGAAGCCTACAAGCAAGGGTAATCCCCTGACCGTCCATGACGACTCCAAGAACAAGGAGGGTAGGACGGCCACAGAATCCACGAGAAGGAGTAAGTCCCGTCGTGAGGGAGAATCAGTGGCACATTCAAGGAGTGCACACAATCGTGACGATATCTTGGACAAAAAGAGACAAGAGATCGAAGAGTACGCTCGTCTGATTAAAAGACGAGAGTATGAGATCCAGGAATTGCAACGGATACGAGAACATCCGGAGGATTCTGGACTGTCACGAAGAAATTCCAGAGGAGGCAGGTTGGCAGTAGTGGAATACAAGAAAACTCCTTCACGAGGAAGGAGGAGCAGGTCCAGGAGCCCCACTCCGAGAAAGAAAAGGGCTTCTTCACAAAAAAGAAGGAGCAGAAGCCTTACCCCCGAAGAGGGGGAGATTAGAAGACACCACAGGGATAGGTACGAGAGGCCTGATTCCGATTGGGAAAAGAGTACTCCCAAGAAGGCAAAAGAACAAGAGGAGGGAACCATGTCTGCACGAGAAGCAGCACGGAAAGCCCTCAGCAATATAGCTTCATCCCCTTTTGCAAGGAAATTGCAAGAGGCAAAGCTTCCGAGCAGGGTGAAGCACGGGGCATTCGTTCTTTACGAAACAAATACTGATCCCGTGGCCCACATACAGCATTACCGGCAGGCAATGTTCATGCACGACGGAGATGATGCGATCATGTGCAAGATGTTCCCATCAAGTTTGGGGAAGGTGGCCTTGTCATGGTTCCATAAACTAGGGCCGAACACCATACGAGGATGGAGACAGCTAGCCGAAGAATTTACTGCTCGGTTTCTGACGAGCTGGAAAGCACCAAAAACCTTTGAGAGCCTTTCTGTCATGAAACAAGGTGAGAACGAACCGATCAGGGACTATGCTAAGAAATACTAGGAGACTTTCAACGAGATTGAAGGTTGCAGTGAGGAATATGCGATAGCCACCTTCAAGACAGGGTTACCTGTTCGGGGAGAACTCTGTAAGTCCCTGAACATGACCCCGGTAGGTACACTGGCAAGGCTGATGGAACGAATCGAGCAGCATGCCAGGAACGAGGATGACATACTACGAGAGGACAGCAGGATGGTCGCCGAACAGGCGAAGGGTTTGCCGAAGAGGATAGACAAGCCGGAACCCAAGACCTACAAAGAGAGGAAGGAATATGGGCAAGTCAAGAAAGAGCCGTTCAAAGAGAAACATGCTCCAGACCCCAAGTCTTTCTTTTCGGTGACAACGGTTTGGAAGGAGCCAATCTATCGGATTCTTTATAAAATACAGAATCATCCATATTTCAAGTGGCCCCCAAGGCTGGAGGGAGATAAAGACGCAAAAAGGGCTACGAGTCAGCATTGCAGTTATCACAAAGACTGAGGGCACATGACGGAGGATTGTGAGATGTTCAAGCAACACCTCGATGATCTGGTTTCACGTGGTTACCTGAAAGAGTTTATTCAGGAAGAGCACAAGGGTGCAGAGAAAGCATTGGAATTGGATTACGAGCAAAATCCAAGGGGCGTAATCCATATGATACATGGATTGGCCGCGCCTTATACGAGAAATGAGGTGAGGTTGCTCCAGAGACAAGTAAAACACGACCAGCACGTGATGCAGTTGGGAAAGAAACGAGGACGTGAGGGAGAAGAATGCAATGGAGGCATAGTCTTCACGGATGAGGACCTGGGCGGAATCCAGGTGCCACATAATGATGCCCTAGTCATAACCCTACGAATTGGGGAGTATGACATAGAAAGAATCCTGGTGGACTCAGGAAGCTGCACAGAGATACTGTACTATGACGCGTTCAAGAAGTTGGGGCTGACACAAGCGGACTTGGTGCAGTCAATAACCCCTTTGGTCGGATTCAGTGCAGGAGCAGTCTGGCCCTTGGGCAAAGTAACTCTTCCTGTTCAGGCAGAAACAGTCGTGCTGAGAACCAATTTCCTAGTGGTAGATGTACCATCTTCTTATAACGCGATTATTGGAAGAACATGGCTGCACAAGATGAAGGCGGTTTCCTCCACTTACCACCAGATGGTGAAATTCCCAGGATCGAATGGTATTGAGAGGATAAGGGGGAATCAGAAGGTTGCCCAGCAGTGCTTGATTTCTATAATCAAGAAGGCACCCAAAGCGAAGTTAGTCCAAGCAGTCGAGGTCCCGGATCAGCCGACCATTAAGGATGTCGGAGGGGACCCCGCCGAGAAGGTGGTGGAAGGCTTGAAAAAGATCCAGATCAACGAGAATGACCCGGAAAGGTATTTCCTGATTGGGGAGAACCTGAATGAGACAGAGGAGAAAGAATTGGTGGGGTTCCTCAAGGATCACGTTGATGTGTTTGCTTGGGTGCCCGAAGAGATGACTGGAGTGGATGCAAACGTGATTTGTCACCACTTGAATGTGGATCCACAACATAAGCCTGTGATGCAAAAAAGAGACGGTCTGCCGTACAGCACGTGGACGCTGTTATTGAGGAGGTGGACCGGCTGCTCGAAGCAAAAGCTATACGGGAAGTGTACTATCCAGAATGGCTGTCCAATACTGTGGTGGTAAAGAAGAAAAATGGGAAGTGGCGAGTCTGTGTCGATTTCACCGACTTGAACAAGGCGTGTCCCAAGGATAGCTTCCCCCTTCCCAGGATAGACCAACTTGTTGATGCAACGGCTGGGTATGGGTGAGTTTCCTTGATGCTTATCGAGGTTATCACCAGATAGCCATGTACGGTCCCGATCAAGAGAAGACTTCCTTTATCACACCAAGGGGCTGTACTGTTATAGCGTCATGCCCTTTGGTTTAAGGAATGCAGGTGCAACATACCAGAGGTTAGCAACGATTATGCTAAAGAAGTTGCTCGGCAAGACCATGGAGGTTTACATAGATGACATGGTGGTCAAAAGCAAGGAGAAGGAAAACCACATTGTTGATTTGAAGGAAGCCTTTGAGATATTGAGGGAATATAAGCTGAAACTCAACGCCTCAAAGTGTGCGTTCGGGGTAAACTCAGGAAAATTCCTAGGGCATTTGGTGACCATACGAGGGATAGAGGCAAATCCCGATCAAATTACTGCGTTGCAAAAACTCCAAAGTCCTAGGACCACGAAGGAAGTCCAGAGGTTAACAGGGATGGCAGCGGCTCTAAATAGATTCATCAGCAGGTCCAGTGACAAATGTAGACCTTTCTTTCAGTTGCTGAAAAAGAGGGAGGGATACGAATGGGGAGCAGAATGTGAGCAGGCGTTCCAAGACCTGAAGAAGTACTTGGCAGCAGCTCCCCTATTATCCACACCCGAACAAGGTGAGTCTTTAACTTTGTACTTAGCAGTCTCTGAACATGCTATGAGTGCAGTGTTATTGAGGGATAAGGGATCCGAGCAAGTCCCTGTCTATTATGTGAGCAAGACATTACTGGACGCAGAAACGAGATATCTGCCCCTCGAAAAGTTGGTCCTGGCATTAAGGACGGCGGCGAGAAAATTGCCCCATTATTTCCAATGTCACAGGGTGGTGGTGTATACTGAATTCCCGTTAAAGTCTTTGCTACGAAAGGCGGACTTCTCGGGACGTATCTCAACTTGGTCAGTCGAGTTGAGTCAGTACGACATAGACTACCAGCCGCGCACCGCAATAAAGGGGCAAGTGCTGGCAGACTTTGTAGCTAAGTTTTCACCCACGGTGGCTCCCCAGCCTCCTATGAGACAGGAGCAGAGAAAGGAACAGGGGGAGGAGCAAATAACGTGGAAGAAGAAAACTCCGGCCGAACGGGATCCCATGGAATGGAAATTATTTGTTGATGGCTCTGCATGTAATACGGGATCAGGAATTGGGGTGGTACTCTTCCCTCCTGAAGGAGCAATGATGGAGTTGTCCCTTCGATTGGGATTCAGTGCTTCAAATAACGTGGCAGAGTATGAGGCACTCTTGGCTGGGCTAAGAAGTGCAAAGACCCTGAAGGTAAAAAGAATACGAGTACATTGTGATTCACAACTTGTGGTGAACCAGTTGTCCGGGGAATACGAGGCTCGGAACGAGAAGATGGCTGCCTACGTGATGGCCGCCAGAGATCTGCTTGACACTTTCGAGAAGGTGTATATTGAGCAAATAAGTTCTGGGCAGAACACCCATGCTGATTCTCTTGCCTGGTTGGCTGCAGCTGTACCAACAGAATTCAAAAGACGGGTGGCAGTAGATTATCTTGCTGAGCCGAGCATTGGAAGAAGTGTGGAGTTGGTCTTGGACGTGAACCAAGGACCAAGTTGGATGGACCCAATAGTGGAGTTCCTACGAGACGGGGCACTCCCCACAGACAAAAAGGAGGCTCACAAGATAAAAACAAAATCTGCACGATTTTGGCTGTCACCAGAAGGGAAGTTGTACAGAAAATCTTTCACTAGTCCATACTTACTTTGTGTGCACCCCGAGATGGTGCAGAAGTTCCTCCACGAGATCCACGAGGGAACGTGTGGAAGTCATGCTGGGGGTAGGTCCATTGCCTACCGAGCAATAACCCAAGGGTACTGGTGGCCTCACATGCAGGAAGATGCAAAGGTGTATGTGAAAATTTGTGAGAAGTGCCAGAAATTCTCACCAATGATCCGAACACCAGCCGAGGATCTGGTGCCTTTGACAAGTCCTTGGCCCTTCGCACAATGGGGGATGGACATCGTGGGTCCACTTCACAAGGCAACAGGAAATAGGGAATTTTTGTGGTAGCAACAGACTATTTCACCAAATGGATTGAGGCAGAACCATTGGCTAAGATCACTGAGCCTATGATAGAAAGGTTCGTGTGGAAAAGCATAATTACTCGATTCGGGGTCCCTTATTCACTGATTACGGATAACGGGTCCCAATTTCAGAAAAAGTTCAAGGCTTTTTGTGCCCAGTATGGGATAAGGAATTATTATTCGACCCCAGCCTACCCACAGAGTAATGGGCAGGCAGAGGCGTCCAACAAGACCATACTTGACGGAATCAAGAAAAGGTTGGACAAGGCAAAAGGAAAATGGCCCGATGAACTGCCACTTCTTTTATGGGCGCACCGAACAACTCCTAGGAGGTCTACGGGAGAGACCCCCTACTCATTGGCATATGGGACGGAGGCTGTAATCCCATTGGAGGTTGGTCTGCCGACCAACAGGACCACTTTAGTTGAAAGTGGAGGAAATGACAGAGCCCTGGAAATTGAACTGGATCGCCGAGGAACGGAGAGAAAGGGCTCTGGTGCATTTGGCCTCATATCAGGAGCAGCTGATGAAAAGCTACAACAAAAATGTTCACCCCCGGGAATTTGGTATTGGAGACCTTGTGCTTCGTAAGGTGCTCGGCAATACCAAGGTGGCCAACGAGGGCAAGTTGGGGGCCAACTGGGAAGGCCCATATCGAGTTACAGAGGTTGTGGGCATTGGGGCATATCGTTTGGCGGACCTGGACGGGAACCCGGTGCCAAGGCCTTGGAATGTCCACAACTTGAGGAAGTTTTTTGTTTGAAAAAACTTCAGTTTATTTTTTCTGTTTTTAAGATGCACATCGTGGTTTTGTGAGAATTATGAATAGAATTCCTCTGTTTTTATTTTTTAGGTGCAAGGGGTACGCGTAACGCCCCCTTGAGTTTTGAATTATGAATAAAATTCTGCGTTGTGATATAAAAACGTTATCTTTTATTTCTATTGTGCTTAAAATACGAAGTTAGGCCTAATCCTTGCTCCTCACTTCGTATTGGGGAGCAGAGGAATAAGGTTTACATCAAATACGAAGACATTTGAGCAGATTTTAAAATATTGCAAGTACGAATGCAGGTATGAACAAACCTAGTGTGTATACACGGATATACATACTTCTGCCAAACATGAAAATTTTGGATAGTCTAAGTACGAATACATTTAGAATTATCTCCTGAGTACGAGGAACTTGGGTGGCATACGAATACATGCAAAATTGTCTAAGTACGAATACACTTAGAATTATCTCCTGAGTACGAGGAACTTGGGTGGCATACGAATACATGCAAAATTGTCTAAGTACGAACACACTCAGAATTATCTCCAAGTACGAGGAACTTGGGCAGCACACGAATACATGCAAAAATATCTAAATATGAGTACGCTTAGAACTGTTTCCAAAATTACGAGGAAAGGAAATAGCTACAGTATAAACCAAACACAGCTAGATATCCTGGTATGAATAAACTTGGGAATCGTAGGGATACACCCCAGCAAGATTAAAGGGCATTTCAATTATCTAAGTACGAGATACTTAAGCAGTTGAAATTAAACAATTGGCCACGAAAGGGCCACCAAAAATGTTGAAAAGCCACGAAAGGGCCGAGCAAAACAAAGTTGAGGGCCACGAAGGGCCAAATACTTAAGTTTAAAGTGTTGGAAATGTACTTGTGCCACGCTGGGCAAACCTTACAGCCACGCAGGGCCACCATAATGTTCAAAACAGACTGGGAGTGCTCCAAATGAAGGGAGTTCATACCTGCTGATCCACGATAGGGTTCTCAACAACGGAGGAAGAAACTTGTGCAGGGGTGGCCTCCGCAGCTGTGCTACCATCAGTTGGACCACCACTGGCTTCCTTTTGGCCAGTGTTGGGATCCTCAACATTAATATCGGCATCAGCATTATGCTGCTCGGAGACGTTGGCAGTAGTTTCTTCGTTCAAATTATCTTCCTCCTCAATGAACTCTTCCTCATCTTAGGCCGCCGTGCTGCTTGGGAGATCAATTTCTGTCCAGAGTGAAGAAGATTCAGCAGTTCCCAATTTTCTGAGGCAGGCAGTCCAACCAGCAGCCCAGACTTGGTCCTGGATCTTGGGCATCTGATCTTTGTAGCTTTCAGTGGCTACATTGATACCTCCATTGTACCACTGTTGGTAGGCCTCCTTTGCTTCGTTCTTGCTGGACTCCAACTCTGTCAGGGTTTGGTTCAAACTGTCTTCAGCGCCGTCCAGTTTGCCTTTTAACTCGTTCATTGCATTTCGAGCTTGGTTTCTCTCCCTCTCGAGCCGGAGGATGGTACTCTGGAGCTTGGCATTCTCACTAGCCAATCTCGCCCGCTGAGGCTCGGACTGGCCTAGCTTCTGCGCCATAGATACCATTCTTTGCATGGCCTAGAACATGTTAAGGAAAATTAAATGGAGTTCAAGAATAACAGATCTGGAATTATTGGTTTGATGAGTATAAAGGGCTTACCTGAGCATTGTAGGTCATGAAAGATCCGAGGAGATTGTCAGGGGAGCTAGTTACCACCTTTTGCATATCTCCGGGCACCATGAAAGCTTGGGACAAGGCAAGAGCTGTCCCCGCAGATTCTATGCTGTCCCGAACAGCGATTGGACGCCCACCATGAGTGAATTAGGGAGCCCAGATTGGAGTTGGGATTGCAGGGGTCTGAGTCGAGGGCCCCTCAGGTGCTTCCAAGCGTTGGCGTTTTTCCCTATGGCTAGCTTCGATTTCCTCTGGGGAGAATCCAGGGGGGGCGTCAGGTTGTGTTATTCCTCGGCGGCCATGAGAAGGGACTGGACTCTGGGAGCGACCTCGGCCACGAGCAGTGTCGCGGCCTCTTCCTCGGCCAGCTCCGGGGATTGTGAGGAGGGTTCCGAGGTCAATGGGTTGGTTCATCTCTTGAAACGGAGGGGATGGAGAGTAGCCGCCTGAAGACGTGGAAGCTTCCTCGGCAAGTTCTACAGATCCGCTACGGAATGGAGGGGTCCGAGAACGCCTTTCCTCTTCTTGTTGGTCGGGTTGAACGGGGGGTGGTCCAGGTACAACAGGGTTGTCAGCTGCTCGGATACGGCGGTCGATAAAACTATAAGGACCCGTATTTTTTGGATATTATTTGAAAGTTTTATAAATGTTAGAAATTGAGAAAAATGTGAAATTTATTGGGTTTATTTGATTTGGGGTTAATGTGATATGATTATTACTTGAGGGAGTGCAAGTGTGTTTTGTGTGTGTACTAGTATAAAAGGGTGAGTGTGTGTGTAGGAGATCAAATTCTCCCATCTCCTTCTCTCTCTACCCGACGTCTCTCTCCTTTCTCGGCTCTCTCTCACTCTTTTCATCTCTCAACCAAAAACCCACCAAAATCACTTGGAACCTACACAAACCCACCTCCAATTTGTCTTCTATACGCGATTCCAACCTTGAATCTCGTGGGTTTCGCTTGGAGGAGGAGTACTCGGTTGATTTCAAAGTTTGGAGAGCTAAGGCTCGCTCAAATCAAGTGGGTTTCGATCCTTGACTCGAGGTAGGGATTTCTAACTTTCTCTATATGTTTATGAGTTGATTTGGTGTCCAAAACTTGCTTTGGATCGTTGTTTGGAAGCCTTGTGTTCGCCCTTGAAAGCTGTCAAAATCGTGCTAAAAAACCCAGGTGCTACATGTAGCACCCTTTTTCTGTTACATGTAGCAAACCCAGATTTCTTTGATTTTGTTCGCTGGCTACATGTAGCACCCTTTTTCTGCTACATGTACCAAAACCCAGATTTCTTTGATTTTGTTCGCCGGCTACATGTAGCACCTTTTTTCTGCTACATGTACCAAAACCCAGATTTCTTTGATTTTGTTCGCCGGCTACATGTAGCACCCTTTTTCTGCTACATGTACCAAAACCCAGATTTTATGTTCTGTTCGCTGGCTACATGTAGCACCTTTTACTGCTACATGTACCAAACTGGAAATTTCTGAAAAGTTTCTCCCTTCATGGTTTGGACCCCCGATCACTTCTAATGCCTTTTCCCCGATCACTTCTAATGCCTTTTAAACATCTTCAAATCACCTCTAAGCTTGAGTGCTCGTATTTAGATGATTCGTTGATCATACCCACTCCCTTGGCTCTCGTTGTAATAAAAGAAAGTGTAGGATTAAGTGTATATGGTACTCGTACATTACTTATGCATTTGGTTGATTGTAGTAGATGCTATGTCATGTCTCAATGAACAATATGGACTTGTTAAGTGCTTTAATGTGACGTGGTGATTGGTGATATGGAAAACGTCCCATAGTATTGTTATTGAACATCGTAGGCTATGTAAGGCATGTCGTGGGGTGTATAGTTGGTTGATGTGGGTCTGTCTAATAGTCCAATTGATAATAGGGTAACTTGTATCACCATGATTCGTCCCATTGATCGTCCCAGATTACTTGGCGCTCATTCTATAGGATTCTCGTATAGCTAGGATCTAGTGGGTGGTGTGTTGTAAAGTTATTTGCGGGTTCAGTACGTTACGTCGGGCATGGTGTTATACTCGGGAAAACGTGTGAACTATGTATTTATTGATTTATGACATGGTTGATTATTTGTAATAAGATGGGATATGAATGACTGTTTGAGGTTACTGACACAACGAAAACTTGACACTACGGGTATCACCACGCGGTGGTGAGACGACCGGAATTGACACTACGGGTATCACCATGGACATTCGGTGAGACGACCGGAATATACAAATGAACAGGTATCACCATGGACATTCGGTGAGATGACCGGACCACGAGCGATACATGCGAAAACTCTGAATGATGATATATGATATGAAAGAGATATACATGGTTGACTTGCCGAGTTTTTGAAAGGAAAGGATCTTGGTTTTGGTTAAAAGATTTTGACAAAAATCCTCCGGTATTCTTGAGCGAATCAACGGTTTCCGGTATTTGGGCACAAATCAACGGACTCCGGTATTCAAGCTCGAATCAACGAAGCTTGATCTGGTTTCGTAATACTTTACAATTTCTTTTTTTAAAATCAGAAGGGAAAGTCTTATGGAAAAAGGGTTCAATGAGGAACGAAATGGAAACGAGAAAGATTGTGGTGTTGTATGAGAAACGACGAGATGATTGAGGATTGATTATTGGTTGATGTAGACTGATGCGAGTTTATTAATGTTGTTAGTTTGATATGTGAATAGCTAGGAATGCTTATAAGACGTCTAGAACCCCATAGTCGTAATCCGCTTGTTCGTTGTGGTAAGCCTTTGTTTCTTGCGTTCGCTTATTGAATTCACTCACTCTTGGCGCATGTTTCTTCGCATTTCCATATAGTTTGAGTTTAGAATTCTCTACTGGGCTAGTGTAGCTCAACCTATCAATTTTAGGTACATCTCAAGGATCTTGACGCGGAGTTCATGGTGTGCATGCTTGATCTCATATCTTTGAAAGCCGTCATAGAGAAGTGGTCTCATCATCTTTTGTATGATCTTTTGAAAGATGAAATCGTAAATTCATTTGAATTCTTTTAACTTTAGATATTATGTAATCTCTAAATTTATTGTCTTTAACTAACTATGGAATTTGGGTCGTAGTGCCAATGTTGTAAATCTTTAAACTTGGGGATTTGGTTTTGTGAATGATCCTTTGGGAACTCTCTTTTGGGTATTATCTGTATTATGTGAGCATCATTTATTGAAATAAATTATTTATTTAGTTGAAAATCGAGGGCGTGACAAAAACCCCCGTACGAAGCCCTGTAGCTAAGAAGCACTTGTGCAGCTCTTGCTCGGCCAGCCAAATGGGTGCCCTGATCGTTGAAATTCAGGGCCCGGTTGATGTCTTTTACGTGAACTTGGGGGGTAATGATGGCATACCCCTGGTTGATATTTTCAGCTGCAACACGAGAAGTTGACAGTCAGGAGATAAGTAAATTGGAAATGCAGTACGAATAAATTGCTCCATGAGTGAATTTTACGAGAAAAAAAGGAACTGACGTGGTTGCCCAAATCTGTGAGGGGCATGAAAGCCTATCACTTGATCATCCTCGTTTCTGGGCTCGAAATTTTCAGTAATGACGAGGAAATCATCATCATCTCCTCGAGCGGAGTCAAGCAACTCAAGCACCAGTCGTCTTCTGGAATCCCTACTCTTTAGGTAGTAGGTGAGGGCGTCTTTTGTACGAGAAATGCTATACAAGTTATGAATGTCGTGTAGGCCTAGAGATGTGCCTAACATCTGGTTTAGGGCATGCACACCCATAACGACCCTAAAAAAAGTTAGCAGAGACTTGCATAGGGGATAACCTGTAGTAGGCCAAAACTTGGCGGAGCAAAGGCGCCAGGGGGAATCTAACACCGCCCTCTACAACGGCGACTACTGGGATGTGGAAAGTATCGTTATTAGGACTCTAGCGTATGGCATCTACAGGAGCCAATCTGGTGGCAACATCGTCAGGGATCTCATAGCGGGATCTAAAAGAGGCCATGGCCTGAGGAGTGTTGCAATGACGCCTAAACCTCCCCATTATGAACAGAAGAGAGACAGGCGAATAATGTAGGTACGAAGAAACCCTGGAAACGATTAAATGAATCCCTAGATCGATGAGAGATAAAGGGAGAAGGAATAATGACTTACGATTGTGAGGATCGGAGTCCTAAGTGCACAAGAGAGAAATCTCGAGATGGTGAACAGGGCTCCAATGGCGGGTACACTTGAAAACTCTGGTTGCAGAGGGAATCTAGACCGAGAATGGAGTTTCGAAATGGAGTGAAAATCCAAATGTACCCTATTAAGTGGAAGGCGTAAGCGAGACGTCATTCCAAGCGCCGTTTGGGCGTTCCGTTTTCCAAAAAGAAGTCTACTCGCATTTAATGCGGACGGTACGATGAGTGCCAAGTGTAAAGTAAGGGGCAGGAAAAGCCTGTCCAGCCCAATGACGAGATATTTTTTAGGCTGGCTCAATGATGATATTTGCACCAATTTTGAGGAATAAAAGGTGCAGGAGCAAAGAAACGTTGCTTGGATCCTGAGAAGCTTTGCTCGTCATATACGAGGGTATAACGAGTAAAGCTGGGGAGCGATTGCAGGGAGTAAATCCCGAACAGGTGCAAGAATGGCCCGAACACGTGGTACGCGGGACCATGGTATAATTACGATAGGGACAATCGCCGTGCAATACGGTGATCGGCGATAGGGACCAGTGATATGAGGAATCATTGGTCCAAAGAGTCTGTACTGGGTCAAGGTCCAGTGACACGAGAGAGTATTGGACCAAGAGATTGACGAAGGAGCAGTGACATGTAAAGTCATTGGTCCAAATAGTTTGTTCGGCAATAAAAGAGCCGAACATGAGGGGATTTGTACGAAAAGCAGTCCCAGATGCGGGAAACGTTCCAGAAGGTTCTAGAAACAGGGACATTCCGTGAAGACTATAAGGATCCCAATAAAAAAGGATCTTGGAGAGATATCCAACGGGAATGGGAAGTTCGGCCAGCTGTGGAAAGGAGTCCTAAACGGACTAAGGTAATGAACTGATAAGGGAACGAGAATCTAAGATATTTCTGGGTTCCCTATATGAGATAGGAATTCTAGAGAGATGTGGATACTTGGGCAGCAAGCATCCATAAACTTATAAATACGAGGCAAACCTAGAGGAAAAAGGTACACAATACATCACAGTAATACATATTCTCTTATGCTTAATTAGGGTTTTCCATTAGTACGTGATACTAACTTAGGCATTGGAGGGCCTTTGCCACGAGAGGCAAATGTGTGCTCACCCCTTGTCTGTTTTGCAGATAAGGATTCCGGCGACGCATTAGGGTTCCGGCGAGGATCACGAAGTAGCCGTCACGATCTTGTGCTGCTTAAACCCTTCTTAGTTTTTCTGCACTTACATTGGATCATTTAATTTTTTCATTTGGTTTTATGGTTCTCTTAGGGCTCTTCAACGAGAGCCCTAGAGCTAAAAATTAATTATGATCCTTGATGATAAAAAAAATAGGATCTTTGCACCAGTTCAAACTGATTGAAAATTGGAACACTTAATTTTGTTAGATGGTTTATATATTTAAAAATTTGGTAAAAAAAATAAATGTTCCAATTTTCAATCTGTTTGAACCGCTGGAAAGATCTTATTTTTCTAAACATTATATCCTAAAGGGTCATAATTATTTTTTAATTCTAAGACTCTCGTTGAAGAGCCCTAAGAGAATCATATAACCAAATGAAAAAAAACTAAATGTTTCAATTTTCAATCCTTTCGAACCGGTACAAAGATCAGTATTTTTTTGATCATTTTATCCTAAAGGTTCATAATTAATTTTTAGCTCAAGGACTCGCCTAAGAGAATCATAAAACCAAATGTTTCATTACCATAAAAAACAACCCAAAACTCCGTCGTCTAGCATTTCGGTGGAAGTGAGTCGGTGGGCATAGCGTTATTGAATGGAAAACACTATGAGTACATATAAACATGTACATATCGTGCACATATGGATTTTGTGGGGCCCACCTCGGGTCCCACAAAGATGATTCGAATCGCTCATTACTTTTAAAATATTTTTTTATGGTACACCGTAAAAAATCAGGTCAACCCGATATCAGTAAGGATTTTTTCGGAATTTGTAGGATCGAAACTACCTAACTGCTCAGTTTCGCTATTATAAATTCAAGAAAAATCCTTACCGATATCGAGTTGAGCTGATTTTTTACAGGACTCTATAAAAAAATATTTTAAAAATAATGAATGATTCAAATCATCTATGTGAAACTCGAAATGAACCCCACAAATCTCATATGTGAATGATATGTATATACCATATGTACCCATAGCATTACTCATGATATATAGTCCCCTCCCTCCTAGCAAACAGGGCCAAACAACCCTCTCCAATCCCCGTCTGAAATTCCTAGGGCTGTAGTGTACTCCGTACCCACTCCCCACTCCCCACTCCTATAAATACCTACCCACACACTCAGACTCCCGAATCTCGTTTTCATATCCGCTCTCAAGGTAAAACCCCATTGTTCTCCCCCGCCTGATAACGCCTTCACAAAAATAACTCGCCGCCGTCACCATTCTCTTGTACTTTCCGAGGTTATATCAATATCCACATATCTTATTGCGATGTACATTTGCATATGCCATACGTAACCGTGGCGGCGTGGCGCTGTCGCTGCGATTAGGGTTTTTGGAATTTGCATATATTTCGATGAAATTAACATCCTTTTTCTAAATTTCGTTTTTGTTCGTGTGCAGGTAGTTTGATTTGATTTGATAATTTGGTGGGAGGATGTACTCCTCGCGCGGGGGTAACGCTTATGGGCAGCAACAGCCGTACGCTTCTCAGTCTTCGTATTCCCAGGGTGTAAGTTTCTCACAATTCCTAGGGTTATTCCCTTGCGTTTTCTAAATCCGTAGGTTCCTCTGTAGGGTTTTCGAATTGGGTATTCTTTGATAAGTTAGAAACTTTGTATTTCTCTTTTTCCTGTTTTCTGAAATATTTATGTATTTATTTTTTCAAAAGAGAGGAAAGAACCCATTTTGTTTGGAATTAAGAATATTATGTGTTTACATCTGTTAAGATTGTTTATGTATGTCTACATATTCCCAGGGTGTAGTTTCTTTCAATTTGTAGTGATATTGGTTTATGGGTTCTACAAGTGTAGGTTACTCAGTGGGGTATTCATAATGGTTATTCTTTGTAAGTACAGTGTATGTAACTGAACGTCGTAGTGAAATAGGGGTAGAAGCCAGCAAGTGTATATGAAGGGCTTTTTCCTGTCATTTTTCGAAAATGTAAAAACTTTGTATTCCCTTTTTCCAGCTTTCAGAAAGATTTATCAATTTTATCTATACCTCCGTTCGGAAAAGGGGGTCTGCAAAACGAGAGGTTTGAAAAATACATTTTCGTCAAAGAAATCCAAAGTTTTATTTACACATTGAAAAAATTCGTCAATATCTAATAATTTGTGAAAAAAAGTTTGAATTTTTTAGACAAGAAGGTATTTTTTTTGAAGTCCTTGTTTCGTGGACCTGACTCTTTTAGGAACAGGGGGATTATTTATTTTTGCAAGACTGAAAACTTGTTTGGTTGATTGTTTCCAAACTTGAGTGAGTTGCTTGCTGAAACTATACTGAAAAGTGGCTTATTCAAGTTATCTTGCTGTTTGATAGTTGTTAATTGATTAATGTATTGGGAACAGTCCCACATAGTAGTTAATTTGTTGGATTTCCATCATTTCACGTGTTGGTTTCCCACAACTTATTTGAAACTTTTTCTAGTTGGGAGCTGCTTATTCTGGGAGTGCTGTCGGAGGACCTGATGGGGGCTCTCGGCACTCTTCAATGTTAGGTGGTGCTCAGGAATCAGATGTAACTGGATATAGAGGTCATTCCTCCTCTGGAGCTCATTATGTTGGGCAATATAGTTCTGTATATGGCTCTGCTGCTTTGAGCAGTGGTCAACAGGTTGGTCAATTTTAATTTGCTTTGTATCTTTGAACAATCTATGCTCAATCTGATCAAATGGGAAAGGGACTTCCGCAGCTACTAGGAATTCGGATTAGCTGAAAGGAACCTAATGTTGCACTCTTTGTCGCGGTTGCTAACTAGAGTCTTCGTTAATCTTATTGAACATGCTTATGTCCTCTACTACACTCTTGATAGCTAATACATGCTTTGAGAATCTGTTTAGTTATTGACATGTGTTATTGAGAAGTAGCTGAGGGCTTTATAATTAGAGGAAAGCTAACAATTTGTGTTTCATGATTATTGACTGTTCTGTGGGGACTCAGGGTTGTTAGGTTTCTATTTGTGTGCGAAGTAGCGATTATTCATCCACGTTCTCTTAGAGATTAGAGAGACGCATTTGTTCATTACTATTCCAGGGCACGAGCAATGACTTTATATCCATGTAATGTAAGAGGCGATAGTTTGGTTGAAGCCAAAATTCTAGGGCGTTGAATATTTGTTTCTTTGATTTGTAAAGTATTAGATTGAAAGATTGAAAGACAGCTTTGTCGGATTGTAGATTTTTTCAGTGCCTTGTAGTTTTGTGGAGCTTTATAAACCTCGTAGGAATCTCCATGACTGAAGCGGAGAGAGTGGGTGGTAAAGCAGGATTGGGAATTTTGATATGTTTGCTGTGTTTCTCTCTATCAAATGGGGTGGACAATTGACAACTAGTTGGCAGAGAGGAAGTGGGTGGGCCAAAAAGGTTGGTCCAGCCACTTTGTTAGCAGTATTCAGGAAATAACATGTGGTGGCCCATTCTCATTACATAGCAGCTTAGTATGTTCCGTGGCTTTTCATTAAGCAGTATTTAAATGTGATTTTCTGGTTCAGAAATGATGATGGAAACTTTAAATCTTGCTTTTATTATTTTGCTCATAAAAATGGTAATATGTAAAAAATTATTTGCTAATAGATTTCCCCAGGAATGGATGGATTGGAACATTTTAATTGAGGAAGGTATAATGTTCATGCCCGTTGTTCAACCATGTTGACTTAAATTTTTGATGGCTTTGAATTGCATTATTTTTGTGTCTTTTCTGCTTTCCATGGATTTCTGTTTCCTCCAACACTGACGTCAAACATGTCTTCACACAAACTTGAGTACCATTTGCCTGTGCATTTTTAAGCTTCACAATTGGGAACTTTGGAGTTGCACCTTGCCATTCTTTGACGCATTCTCTGTCATCTGTGGGATGTGGCCAGTTTTATTTTTTATCCTTAGCTTGGCTGTTTTGACGGTTCAACGATGTGGCTTGAGCTTTCATTAGTTGTTGGCATTTTGGGTCCAACCATTGTGCACTACTTGAATTGGACCTATATGCGAGTTAAAATTTTTCCTTTGCAGGTTTCTGGAATGAGTGCCAAAGGATCTGGGACATCTGCTTTGGAAGGTCGCAGTGGTTATGGATCAGCTATTCCAGATTCAGCTAAGATCACTACTGGGGACTATTCATTGTCATCAGGCCACGGATATGGCCACAAGAGTGATCAATTATATTCGGATAAGATTTCTGGATATCCATCAGTCGATAGGCACCAATATGGTGAGCGACAGAGTGCTTATGCTGGGAGGGATCTGCAGAATGCACCAGCAGGTCGATTTGGTGATTCTATCGGCTTTGATAATCAGCATAAGGTGTAGTGTCCTCTCACTTGTGTACTTTTAGTTTCTACAATTGTATTGGTTTTATAAACATTTGTTTTGACAGATAACTTTAATGGTTTTTGACTGTCTTCTCATTTCCAAAGAGTGCTTTTTACACATTATCTCTCCCGTGATTGGTTTTTTTTTTTTGAATGTGTTCTTGCTCCTGTAACAGGCAGACATCTATGATCGCATGGATCAGGCATTGCTGCTTCGACAAGAACAAATGCTGAAGGCCCAATCACTTCAATCTGCTTCTCTTGATGGGGGATCCAGGTATTATTTGTCTAAGGTTTTTCTAAAGTACTTTCTGTTTGTGTCGCTTCATTGTAAGTGTTTGATAACACATGGTGGTCAGTTATTTTACTCCTTTCTCCTCCACCTATGTCCAGCATAAGTTATCGATGCTACTTCCTGCAATACGGAAGACATGTTTCTGGTCGTAATGTTACACTGTTTGTGCACTGCATCTGTACGGAAAATTGTTGATAGCACCATATTTTCTACTGCTGAGAAGCAACACATTTTTGGCAGACAAGCTGATTATCTTGCAGCAAGGGGGGCTAGTATTCGTCATTCAGCACAAGATCTTATGTCTTATGGTGGAAGAATAGATGCCGATCCATGCAGTTTGTCAATGTTAAGTGGTTCATCATATACTGGACAACATGCTTCATCCATTCTAGGGGCTGCCCCGCGCAGAAACGTGGACGATCTCATGTATGCTCAGAGTTCTTCAAATCCAGGTTATGGAGTTAGCCTTCCTCCTGGTAGGGACTACGCTAGTGGAAAAGGGCTTCTGGATGCATCTCTTGACATGGATTACTTACGTGGCGGTCATCCAAGGATTGATAAGGATGATAGGGTTGGATATACTCGCGAGCTTGAGAGAAGGGAGGAGCGTCGAAAGGAGCATTTGCGTGAGAGAGAAAAGGACAGAGAAAGGGATAAAGAACGGGAACGAGAACGCGAACGAGATCGACAACGGAAACGGGAAAGAGAGCGCGAAAGGGAACGCATATTAGAGCGGCGTGACAAAGAGAGAGATCGAGAGCGTGAACGTGGCCCTGAAGTTAGACGCGAACGTGGAGCTGATAATAGGCGTGAACAGACCCCACCCAGAATCTCTAAGGACCGGGCAGAACGGCTTGGTACCTCGTTAACTAAAGATCTTCCAAGAAAGGATTCACCACATCACGAAGCTTTGCATAGGTGGATCTTGTTGTTTACTTTTTGTGTCCAGTTCTGTTTTTCTGACTTGCGGCCTTCATGTCTAACTTGGTGTTCTGTCATGCTGAAGGCGTCGTTCACCTGTTAAGGAAAAAAGAAGGGAATATGACTGCAAGGTAAAAAAAACAACTATACAAGAGCTTAGTCATTCAATGATTGTCGGAACTTATTCCTTTGCAAGGATCTGGTACTCACTGTGGCATATGGTTCTGAGAGCCTATATGTTGTTCGTTCCTGGTAGTCACTTTTGAGTTGGGCGCTTTGAGTCGACTTCATGTAGGTTTCTGCTGGTTCCAGTTTCTATTCTTCTCTCCTTCAGAGTTATTGTCTACTACTTTTTGAGAACCTCTTTTCTTCTTTTTTTGGCTCTTTAATCTAAGGAGAATTATTCTATTTCAACCACTTCTTATACTCCAAATTGTTTTTATTTTGTTCTTGACTTCCTTCAGATGATCTTCCTTCTGTTATTTTAGCACCTCCAACTTTGACTCTCCTACTTCGTTTGGAATGTTGTCTACTCTTACTTTTGGTGTCTCTTGCCATTTCTTTCAAAACGTGAACCTTGTGATTTACCTTGTATATCACTTTGTTTCCTCCATTTTTTTTTGGCGCTGCTTGGACTGTTTGAGAGTTTTTGTTTTGTTAGTTGGGTCCTCATGTGCTTTATCATTTCCTCATCTGTATCAGACTCCTGTAATTGTTTGGTGATCTTCACTTTGCAATCGTTTGCTGGTTCCTTAATCTTAGTAGTTATACGTAGAACCTTTCAGCCTGAAATGTTTTGTTAGGCTTTTTGAGTTCTTATTTGGTTGTGGATGCCTATTAGTTTTTGGTTTCAACCCTAGAATGATAGATAGTTTGTTCTCTGGGATTCTATATAGTATGTTGATTCTTCCTTACTTTTTTCATATTAACTTGTTTTCCTTAGAAGATCCATTCTGTACATATCCTACGATTGCTGAATGTTTTAGTTTTTAATCCTTATGGATACCATCTTGTCTATGCAGGTTTACCCATCTAGTTTGGTAGTTTTCGAGAGGGACTATTTGTCACTAGACAAGCGTTATCCCAGACTTTTTATTTCTCCAGAATGCTCAAAGGTTCTCTAACTATTTTTAATCTCAGGGTAAAACATACTTTTTGGATAAAGTTTTTTTTTTTGCTGACAGTTTAATGTCTTTAGGTTGTTGTTAACTGGCCTAGGGATAATCTTAGGCTTTCCATCCGTACTCCTGTCAGGTATGCCTTTGATATATGTATTTTGTTTAATGTAAGTGCTAATACTTTTTGTCTTGGGCAAGATTTAGCTTTAATCTTTTTTCCCCAATGTGTTTTGGACTGGAAAAGTGAATCTATGCCCATGCTTCTCTCTCTTTCTCACGGAAAAAAGGGGAAAATGGAGATCTGAAATTTTGTCTTCTAACTTTGGATTTTGCTTCTTGCTATTTTTTTCCTCCCCCTTTATTTTATTCAAAACAAATAGTAATTAATAATTTTCAGTAATTAGTAATTTCCTAAAGAAGGGATAGGAGGTACCAATAGTAAGAAAGAAAAGCAAAGACAAGGACAAGCGATAACAGATCGAATTAATTTCGGATGGAACAGTTTTGAGCATGATTTTGTTCAAGAGGATGCTGGAGCTGAGCAGAAACAGCGATCTGCCATGACTTCAACTGAACCTTTCAAATCAGAATGTGCAACTACTGTATGGAATGGAAAGGTATTTATTAAAGATGAGTTTTGGAAGAACCGAAGTTGATCATGTTGCAGAATCTAGCATGTTGAAGTTGAACATAGAACTTAATGGATCCAAAGCGATTTTTTTCGCGGATCTTATGGTATTAAAATCAGAAGTTGTGTTGGAACTCTTGTGGCTAGTGATTTGTGCATCTTAGTATCTTACATAGTATAGGCAATTTTGAACTTCTATCTATTGGTTGTCCTGGGATTTTTTGTCCCAAGTTGATGTGAAGTTAACTTCTTGTAATTTTCTGAAGTCTCCAATAATTGAGGGTGATGCCTTGAAGCATTGAACTGTTGAATAGTTGCTACTAAGATCCTTGTGGATGTTTTAGAACAGCACAAATGCTAATGGCTTAGACGGTGTTTAATCTTTCTTTCCTCTTCCCCCTGTTATGGCCACACAGAGGTGTACCTTGTTAGATGCTAATCTGCTGTCACCTCCTTGAATAGTTGATAATACTACATGGTTATCCCTCCATTCCTAATGATAGCCCCTACGAAAGGACGTGCAATTTTCATACCAAAAATAAAGTACTTCCGCACCTAATTTTTAAATTTATTGACACCAAATTAAAGAACTAATTATTCACATTTTAATATTTCTTGGCCCACGATTGCCAAGAAAAATTTAATTTAATTTGGTGTGTAGACATTAGAAAAATTATTCACAGAAGTACTTTATTTTTTCATACTAAAATTGCACGTCCTTTCCCAGTGGACAATTGTGGGCAATTGTGTTCTAGTCTTTATAATTGATGTTATGCATCTTTTAGAAATTGTCTGCATTTTCGTGAAAAGAATTTGTGGATCTTATTGTCTCATTATTCTTTATCTCTCTAGTAGTGTTTCTGCACTAAGATTTGTCAATCTTTCTGCTTATCAAAATACAAGATGCCATTGTCATTCAAAATTTCTTCTTTTTTTCCCTTCACCTTTTGGTGGATCAGATGATTTTGATGAGTGGACTTAGCCAAAATTCTTTGGAGGAGCTTTCTTCTGAAAGGAGCTATGACGACCGTGTGCCCCATTTTTGCAATATGCTGAGGTTTGCTGTTCTTAAGAAAGATCAATACTTAATGGCAATTGGAGGACCATGGGATGCTGTTGACGGTGGGGATCCTTCTGTTGATGATTCCTCTCTGGTTCAAACTGTTCTTCGGTATATTCTTACTTCTTACTTTTGAAGTCTATCCTCTTATAAGCAAGTTATGTATTTTTTTTTAACACAAATTGCCCACTATATCCATGGATTTCAGGTATGCGAAGGATGTCACCCAACTTGATTTGAAGAACTGCAGGCACTGGAATAGGTTCCTCGAGGCATGTTTTTATCTCTGGGCACTTAAGCTTTTGTATAGACAAATTAAAAGGACAACTTGTCCACTCATTACTGTTTTTCCATATTGTGAGCCCATATTATGCATTTTTTTTGGTTTCTACTCTGATAATTCTTTCTGCACATTCATGGTGGTTGTCTCATGGCTTTCTGATGTTTGGGGAGTAATTTCAGCTGAAGCTTAGTTTGCAAATATCATTATACCTGGTAGACATACTACGGTCATCCATATCGGTAGACTGATGAAGGCTTTCTGGCTTTCTTTTTGGTAAATTGCACATTTAGCATCTCATAATTGGGATATCTGTATGGATGGGTATGGGGTGATAGGTTTGTTAGCGGCGCAAGTCATGTCAGTGAGTAAAGAATTCCCAACTATCAGAATATTTATATCATGGATGTATCTTAGGAACAAATTGAGATTGCAAACTTTTCAGAAGACCGAAGTGTAGATCTCAAGTGTAAATCGATAACACATGCATTGCAGAATAGTGGCTGATGTTAATAGCAAATATTTATCCAGTTAATAGCATATCTGAATTTCTGTCATGATAAGTTTTCCTACTTAATTTCAAAATGTCTCTTCACAAGAACATTTTGGATTGGAACACGGTGAAAATTCCATACTCTATTAGTTATGATTTCATAAGAAAGTTTTTTTCTGGTAGTGGGGTTAAGGTGGCTGTTACTTTTTATTGAATTACGAGAAATATTGTTGATTTTGAATATTTTTCTTCTCTCTATGCGGCTCTGCTGTAGTAGTAAGGATTAAGGATAAGTTGTTGCATCAATTTGGAATCATGTGGCTTGATATGCTTGCTCATCCTTGTGTATTAATTTGCAGTAGTTTAATGACATATGGAACACTCTAGGCATGTAAAGTGGTTCGTTGTGAGAGCAAATTCTTATTCAAATTGAGTTTGTACAGTTCATTTTCGTTTAGAGAGAAGATTTTGGGATTTATATCCTGTACTTAACATCTGAAATTGAATAAGCACAACTCGACTTCCTTCCATTAAGTCTTTCTGATACTATATGGCGGCACAGCTATTTTTCCATCTTTAGGGTGGTGTTTTGTAGCATTACTTGGCTGATAATATATTACGTCGTACTGTGTTTCTTCTGTATTGGGTATGAAAGCTGCAAGCTTATTGTACTTGAACCTTTGCAGATACATTATGATAGAGTCGGTAAGGATGGACTGTTTAGCCATAAAGAAGTCACAGTACTGTATGTTCCAGATTTGTCAGATTGTCTTCCATCGATAGAAACATGGAGAGAGCAATGGCTTGCTCACAAGAAAGCTGTTGCTGAGAGAAGGCGCCTGCTTGAAGTTAAAAAAGAGGTATATTGCTTTTATAAACTTCGGACCACCATTCTTGCTTGTTTTACCTTATGTGCTATTTCACTTCTCATAATGCATTTAATTCTTAAATGGACCTTTTAAATGGAGATAATTTTCCATTTTTCTGTTTTCTAACAATGTAAACACGATTTTCAAGGTTGATGTTTTTGATTTCCTCTTTTTTGCCTTTCTGAGGTTGTGTTTGAAATTTGGGAAAGGAAGAAGGAAAAAAGATAAAGTGAAATAGTTGAAGCTTTTTTCTTTCACAGTTTCTTTTATTTTCTTTACTTTTTCTCTCTCTTCTTTGTTAGTTTATCCTTTTGTTATCATATCAAACCAGTGATTTTCCTTCTCACTTCCTTTCCTTTTGCCAAAGAAAACAGAGAAAATAACAAGCTTTCTGAATTGCTTATTTCTTGATTTTTGGTACCTTCCTTTCTCTTTCTTTCCACGAGTTCCGAACACATTCAGGGTGTGTTTGGAACGGCTTTGTTTATAAAAGGTGCTTAGTATGATTCCTATATAGTATTACTATCTTTTCGCACTAGTAGTAGGTTTTCTTTCGTTGCAAAGTTTAGTTGAATTGTGGTTATGTCAGGTTGGTTTAATCATGCTAACTGTTGTCTTGCTTCAATTCGGAAATGGAGTTGGACTGTTTTTCACTAATGTTTCCTGTGCTTGGTTTATGTAGAAGTCTACGGAGAAGAAGGAAGCACCGAAAGGTAAACAACAATCTATATTTATCAGTTCTCAGTTGTCGTGCATTATATTCTTCTCGGATTAATCAGCACTTTTTCTCAATTCAAGATAAGGAAGGTGATTCCTCTAAAGAAGTCAAGGGGGATGATAAATCAAAGAAAAAATTAGAGTCTGCACCTGCTGGACAGGAAGCTGATGTCACCAAAAAACAGAATGATGAGAATGAACTGAAGGGTAATGCAGCCGACAAAGATGGGGGAGAGAAACAGGTGTCAGATAAAAAAGGTGGGGTGGCAGCGGGCGATAAAGGTAGTAGTGTTGAAAAGAAGGAAGTGGGGGAAAGCACAGGTGTTCCGACTTCTGGTAGTGGAAAAATTGGGAGGAAGAAAATTATAAAGAAAATTGTCAAACAGAAGGTTGCTGGTAAGAAAGAATGTTTGGATGAGAAAAACATGGGAGAAAATATTGCTATCTCAGAAACCACTGGTCAACAAGATGCGCCCTTTGCTAATGCTGCTGCTGTTAAAACTTTTATAAGGAAAAGAGTAGTGAAAAAGGTCCCAGTGGCAAAGACTGTTCAGAAAGATAATGAAGGCATTCAGCCTGAGGTGAAAACTGATAAGGGAACTGAGTGTTCCGAAGATAAAGCAAAAGGTAAGTCAGACTCCAGTAGTCCTGCGGTGGTGCAAGATGCTACTGTGAAAACGACAGGAAAGAAAAAAGTAATTAAAAAAGTGCTTAAAAGGAAGCTAACTGTTGCGCAAGCTAGTGAAAGTGTTCCTAATAACGATAAAGACGACAAGGAAGGGACAACAATTGTTAAAGCGGGTAAAGAACTAAAAGCTTTGGGAATAAAAACTGTAGATGCCGAGGCCAGCTCAGAAAAGAAAATCTCAGCAAAATCTGTAACTCCTGCAAAGCAAGATGATTTAGGGAATTCAAATAAAGCTGAAAGCAAAGTAGTCAAAGAAGAAAAAAAAGCTGAGAAGAAGGTTGAAGAGAAAAGTGGCTCTGCATCCAAAATCATTAAGGAAGCTGACAAGCAAAAGATTTCCTCTAAGGATGGTCATACTGACAAGAGAGGCAAATCAAAAGAAAGAGAAAAATCGAAAGATGAAGAGAAAAAAGACAAGGAAGTAAAAGATGACTCTAGAAGCAAATCAAGTAAGGATGTCAAAGAAAAGAAACAGCTTGAAGAGCCTCCTCGGCACCCTGGATTGTTTCTTCAAACAAAAGGAAGCAAGGAATCAAAAGTATGTTGAATTATACTGAAAGATTTAGCTTTTATATCTGATTGATATGGGCAAAACTGTGATCTTTCATGTTTCATCATACTGTACTGCCCAGCTTATCTAATCTTATAATTCTGGTACAGCTACGTTCAATATCACTTTCGCTCGATTCACTTCTGGATTATACTGAGAAGGATTTTGAAGAATCAACATTTGAGGTGACGGCTTTCTCTTGCAGCATGCCCCATTTTTTGACTCTATCTATCCTTTATAGTTCTTGAGTTCAGGTTGCTCATAAAGCTGAAAATAAACGTTTTTGGTGATGCCAATGATATTTTGTATTTTTGGTCCCTCGCCCTTGTTTGTGCAGCTTTCATTGTTTGCAGAGTCACTGTATGAAATGCTGCAGTATCAAATGGGGTGTCGCCTTTTAGCATTTCTTCAGGTTGGTTGAAGCACTATATCTACTTGAGTATCTCTTTTGCTTTGTTCACTGGTTTTTATTGTGATTCTAAGGCTTTCTTCATTTTCTTTAATCTATGTACTTTCCCCGTTGTGAAGAAATTGCGCGTAAATTTTGTGACAAAAAGAAACCAACGGAAAAGACAAAGGGAAGAAACTTCCAAGGGGAGTGATAAGAAATCATTAGCAAAGCGCTTGAAGACTGATAAGGCCACTTTGGAAGTCAAATCTGCTAAAACTGAAACACAGGATGCTGCTAATTGTGAGGATGGAAAAAGCTCTGTTAAGGAGGAAGTTACTTCTGTTGATGGCGTTGAAAATGTGAAGCCAGAATATGCTTATGGGGCTCAAAACGTGAAGCAAGAAGATGCTAATGGAGTTGAGAATGCGAAGCCAGGAGATGAAATGGATGATGATGGTGAAGATCCAGAGGAAGAAGATCCAGAGGAAGAAGATCCTGAGGAAGAAGATCCCGAGGAACCAGAGGAAAATGAAGAAATGTTGGATGCAGTCCCTCAATCTGACTTGCCAAATAAGGCAAGGCCTGCTTCTTCATTCTTTATTTTTCGAAGAAACATTTTCATATATGCATGTGTACTTTGTCTTTCCATGTTGTCCACCCTTCTCAATAGGAAATCATACAGTTGAATTTTCTTCTGTATCTTTTTTTTTTTTTTTTCCCTTTTCTGACTAGCAATGTTGCTTGGGCCAAAAAGACACTTGGTAGCATCTGGCCCTCTACGGCTGTCATGACTCGCCCAAGTTGGTTTAGTCATTGTTGTCGGCTTGTATCTCATTTTCTTTTTTCTTATGTGTTTTCTTTTCCCCTTCTGTGCTTTCTCCACCCTTCTGTTGTGTACAGTTTTGTCAACTTCTTTTTAGTATGTTCTATTTTTTCGTTCTTTTTTTTTTCGGTGCAACCTATTTTTTCATTCTAATATCCCTTCTCTCTCTCTGAGAGATAGAACAGGTTCTTTGGTTGACCTCTTGATAAAATGGGCAAAAAAAGTAAAACATATTTATGATATAAATATTCCGCTCTAATATCGTAACGTTATAGCCGACCCCAAGTGATTGGGACATAAGGCTCAGTTTGGTTTGGTTTGGTTTAATCTCGGAACGTTATGATTACGTAATTTTTGGATTTTCTGGTTGTTCCCTTGTTTCCAGGACCTGCCATGTTACTGTGCCTACCTGCCATGTTACTGTGCCTATTATTTCCAGTTCTAGTGTAGCAAGACTTTAAAATGCTATAAAAAAAGTTTCAAGTGCGAAGGGTCGGTCTGATTCCCTAAATAAAGGGAAAAAAGAGAATAAAATGGGGACAAAACTTAAGAGGCATATATGTAGTAATATATTAACAATATAAATTTGAAGTAAAACACAAAATCATTAGTAAAAAGAATGTCTAATGACTATGCATTACAATGGAGTAGTATTCCCATGTATGGTTGCCAGTTGCTAAAGTAAAAACGTGGTTTCGTATTATTTGAGTGTGTTATTTAGCTATATCAATCTACAGTGTCTATCTATCTTTCTTTATGTACTTTCAGGGAGCTAATTTAGCTTTCCTTGCAGGAAAATATTGTGGTGGGGAAGACTGAAACAGAAATGAAGGCTGAAAAGGTAGTTGGGGATGCAAAAAGTGGAGATCAGGAAACTCCTGTGGCAACTTCAGATAGCAAGCCTACATCAGGTTCAGAGAGCAAAGCGAACGTGGAAAAGATGGAGACAAAGAAAAGTGAAAAGCCAGTAGCTGTTGATAAGGAACTGTTGCAGGCATGTGTGGAAATTTGGTTGTCATCAGATTTTGTCTTTGCTTCCTCCTTTTGCTTCTTTATTTTTTTATTTTTGCTCTTTCTTTCATTTAAATTGGTTTCCTTTTAGCAGGCTTTCAGGTTTTTTGACCGGAATCGAGTTGGATACGTCAGGGTAATTAC
Organism: Rhododendron griersonianum; assembly: GCA_018127125.1. Lineage (NCBI taxonomy): Eukaryota > Viridiplantae > Streptophyta > Magnoliopsida > Ericales > Ericaceae > Rhododendron > Rhododendron griersonianum. The sequence continues at coordinate 23,431,468 of CM030796.1, read as the reverse complement.
TAGCAGTTCATGTCACTTTGTACTATCAAGTATAATCAGATAATATTGTTTGAGGCTTACATCTCTTTTCTTTCTCAGGTTGAAGATATGAGGTTGATTATCCACAACTTGGGGAAGTTCCTCTCATACAGGGATGTCAAGGTTAGTGTCGATACTTTTATCCAAGTTTTTGTTGTTCTATTTGGTCATTTATTACAAATAGGGAGGGACGAGCACACGGAAAATTTACTCTCCGACCCTGTTAGTCCTTTTTCTATTTTAAGATGTCCCAGGATTTTAGTTTTCTTTGCAGAGTCAAATAAATCTGTTTCACATTTTAAAAATTAACCTCATAAGGAGATATAAATGTGTACGAATGAGAATGAAAGTCATGGTTGGAATTATTGGTTTGAATTCTAGTAAATTAATTGCATTTTCTCCTAAAGAGTCAAAATCCTCAAAAGAAACTCACAGAGGGGGAGTAGAAATAGACATACAGACTTGTGGGCCCCATGACTTCAAAGTTAGGGACCCACAAATATGAAATATGACTATTAATTACAAAAATGCCACCGATGCTTCATTTTGGTGGAAGATTCTCAATGACATATTCTCCATATAATCGGAATTCTCTATTCTTTGAGAAAAGGAATATTGCATGTTCAGTGGCTGTTGATGGGTTGCCCATTGTTTTGTGGAATCAGGAACTTGTTCAAAGTGCACTTTTGGAGAGCAACACTGGGAGGGACGACCACATTCTCTACAACAAGCTGGTGAGAATGGCTGACATTTAAGATTCGTGTGGAGTTGTTCAGATTCTTTCTTTATGTTTAAGGGAGTTGTGAACTTCAACTTTTTCATTTCTCTTAGCGCGACTTGGAAAGATCTATTTATTGGAAGGATATTCTGCTTCTTAGAATTCAGCTTTCGACGATAGAACTATTTATTTACCTTTTATGAACTTTTGTTTTGTAAGCAGTCTCCTCTTTCGTCAGTCTTGCTAGTGTAATTGTTGACCGATAAACTTATGGAGGATAATGTGCATTTTCTTTTTAACAGAAACTCCGCCCCAGTTTTGAGGCCATATTACTGGAAATGAATTTTATCAAATCAAGTGTTCTCTGGACATTTTGTTATCGTGTCTGAAATTAGTTGTACGTACATTCAATTGAAAGGGCGTGCTGTAGAGAATTTGCAGTTGTAAGTTTTGTTAACAACTGCCCTTTGGCCCCTCGTTAACATGATTCTTTTAGATTGTGTTGCAACACTATAAATTGTAATTCAAACCCAATAGTTCAAAACGGGAAAACTTTTTTAAGGGTCATCAGCCACAAAGTGGAGATGCAGTTGAATATATTGTCTTTTACTTTTGTTCTTTGAGTTGTTGTAAGCAAGAGATTTCATTGTGGTTGACCTGGGAAACAGGCCTTGTGGGAAACAGGCCTTGGTCTAGTCCATGACGCCTGTTTGGCAAGGTAAAATTTTGAAAATGTGGGAACCTGCCCGTGAAACTTGCCCACCAAGTTAGACAAGAAACTTTTTCTTCATAACTTAGGAATTCGATTAAACTTAGAGGATCAATTATACCATCCACTAGCGGGATCTAATTAAAGGCATAAACCTGTATACCTTGGCATGCATCTAATAAATACTAGAATCCCCCGTCTTCTTATCCTATTTCGAACATAAACAAAAAAATTAAATGGAAAGGGAGAGGCAAGAGAATTTGTTGATGAGCTTACCGAGGTGTTGGGGCCCTATGCTACCAACAGCTCAACTGCTTTCTATCCTTGGTCGGGTGGCCGACTTGGAATGAGTCTTGAGGGCTTAGGCAAGAGAGGGATATTCGCAATTGGGAATTATGCGAAGCAAAGGCTTCTCCACCCGCCGAGCAAAAAAAAAAAGGCTTCTCCACCCTTTCCAAAAAAGGTTCTTTTGCGTATTCCAAATGATGGCACATTTGACCAATCTCTTCCAGTAGAGTTGACTAAAGAGGCGTTTTAGTTTTGACCTAAAGTTAGCGACCAATCTGTGGCTAGTATTTGTTTAGTATTGGTGGCTTACTGGTTAGGTCATAATCGATTGAATGGAAGTGAAGCTGGAGGTGGAGAACCCATCGGCATTGGAACTTGACCAGAACAAGACATATGTGGGCACACGCCCCGAAAATCGATCGCGGGGTAAGCGGGGCGAAACGCTCAATTCAGAGTCGCCACTTGGGTTTGAAGGTCTGCCACCCAAGGAACCGAACTTGAAACGTTTGCTACGTTATTTGATTTGAAAAATGCTTGTAGACTGGTCCGTCGTCACCTTGATATCTTAGGTTCGGGAGCCAGATTACGAGAGAGGAAGGGTTTTAAGGCATCCCTCTCGCCCAATCCGGAGATCGGTCGCTACTTGGGCATTTGTAAAACGTTTGCGATTCTTTCTCATTAATCGACTTTTAGCCGGTTAGGGTGGGGAAACAGTTTAAAGGGATTAAAACTGTAATAAGTTTGCAGGATGTGATAAAATGGCATGCTCGCTTATTGAAACAGTTAAAATACAATGAAAACAGACTGCTGTGGGGACTTTAAACAGGCTGGAAAGCACTATCTTGGAGTGTCATGCGCAGGAAGAAACCAGCATGCATTGATCAAGTCACTACATGCAAGTCTTACCTGTGCGTGCTGCACCACTACCTGCTCGCGCCAGTATGTTCAAACTCACAGCTCTTATTTTCAAACCTCTGGGTTCTGGAAATGACCAGTGTACACCCAGGACAAACCATGCAATTTATAGGCAGTAATAATACAGTTATAGGCAGTTTGAATGGGCTCAAAGGCCACCAAAAGAATAAGCATCCCATAAACAGTGTGGGGATGAAGCAGAGGCCAAAGCCTAGTTACCCATACAAAGGCCAACCACTGATCAAGAATGGACCTGCGCGCGTGGGTCATCCACAGTCGCGCACAGGTTTAACCCTTTAAACTATTGCTTGGTTTTACATGTTTCTGGGCTCCAGAAAGGCCCCAGGGGTATTCCATTGCAGCAGGCATGAATATGGAAACAAAAACTAGCAGTTTAAACCAAGGAAAGCAGTAAACTAGTTTTTATCATGCTTGCAGTGATGTGTATGTAAGGGAGAGCATAAAACAACAAGACCCCAGGCCCCACGCAAGATCTGCGAGCGCAGCCACTGAGTGGCGTGCGCTGGTCCTTGCCACTATGGTTTTTGAAAACATGCCAGCATTAGGGCCAGGACTGGTATTGATTACCAACCTTGACCCTGCTAGCCCCCCTCAGGAATCAGAACAAAATACAGTTTTCAAGGTGTTATACCTTTGGTTTGGAGTTTGAAAGAGTGATTGAGCTTTGAGCTTGATGGGTTGTTTGATGGATGGATGTGTGCTGTTAGTAGGGAAGGCAATCGTACCCGCCCTGCCCCGAACGGGGCGGGTTTTCCACCCCATTTTCGGGTATCGGGTCGGGGTAAAAATTTCCAAACCCGCCCGAGTTCGGGGCGAAGGTACCCCGCCCCTAAACCCGCCCCAAGATACCCGCCCCCGTGTATTTATATATGTATATATACTTATATACATGTCCTTTCATTTTTTTTAGCATTAATCCAAAAAACAATGTCTCTTTTCTGTCAAGTAGCCTAATTAAATTTAAAAAAGAAATAAAAATAGATATTTATTGGTGTTTAGTGGATTTTTTAAAAAGTTTTCTTCAAATATTTATAATAAATTCTACACATAAAGAAATGAAATGAGATATCCAAAATATTGTTTGCAATTAAAAGTCTAGATAAAATCGCGATACCAAAAGACACAAAAATAATTTCAAAAATTTTATTTTCTAGATAATTTTTATTCTTATTCAGCATTTTTTTTTTACTTTTTTACTTGTACTTTAATTTTTTTAATTTTTATAGGGCGGGGCGGGAACGGGGGTACCCAAAAAAACCCGGTCGGGGTCGGGTCGGGGCGGGGGCGGGTAATGATTTTCGGGTCGGGGTATGCAAAAACCCGCCCCGCCCCGCCCCGTTGCCATTCCTAGCTGTTAGATGAGAAGGGGTGGTGTGTTATTTGCTTGTTGATGTCTTTGCAAGAAAGAGATGAACAAGGAAGCTTAGGGTTTGATGGAGGAAACTTGTAACCAATTTTTGTAACCCTTTTGAAGTTGATATATAGGGGGTATTTATAGGAGATGAGGGAGTGAAGGAGGGGTGTAACCAGCCAAGTAATGGCTGATTTGGCTTGGAGGGAAAGTCTTCCCTCTCATAAGGGAGAGGGGGAAAGGTGATGGGGGGTGTGTGAGAGGGGAGGGAACATCCCCTGCCCGTATCCTGCTGCTCAGAGGAATAAGAAGGCTCTATGGAGTGTATAGACCCCTGATCATGGCTTCTACAGGCTGTAGAAAGGTGATGGGACAAGGCTTTAACCAACGCGCGTGGGTAGGAAACCTGCGCGCGCTGGTCTAAGCTACACTGTGCTAGTCAATGGTCAAACTTTGACTATTGACCAACACGTGGCACTTTGACCAGCGCGCGCTGGGTTTGGACCAATGCGTGCGGGTAAGGTTTTGGCTTTTTGAATTTGGCTGGGTTTAACAGGGTATCGCACACTCAAAGCTCAACCACGCTATCATTCCCGAGATGTTCTTTGATCCGTTTCATCATTGGGGAATCAAAAGATCGTAAGTAAACTAATCTGAAAAACCCAGATTGGGTGGCACAAGCCATCGCTGCTTTGGAATTTGAGTGGCACAAGCCATTGCTGCTTTGAGTTTGGGTGGCATAAGCCATCGCTGCTTTGGATTCGGGTGGCACGAGCCATCGTTGCTTTGGAATTTGGGTGGCACAAGCCATCGCTCCTTTGAGTTTGGGTGGCACAAGCCATTGCTGCTTTGGATTCGGGTGGCACGAGCCATCACTGCTTTGGAATTTGGGTGGCACAAGCCATCGCTGCTTTGGAATTTAGGTGACACAAGCCATCGCTGCTTTGGAATTTGGGTGGCATTGGGTGGCACAAGTCATTGCTACTTTGGGATTTGGGTGGCACAAGCCATCGCTGCTTTGGAATTGAATTGAGGAGGAGATGGACGGATCGTCGTTGTTCGAATAGGTTGAGACGGACGAACCATCGTTGTAGATTGATGCTATGTTTGCTTCTCTTTTTGAAAAGCATTTTTCAAAAGACACTCCCTAGATTCCCCCTACTTCCAATCATTTCTCTCTCTATCTCTCTCTACTTATTACCCCTACTACTCTTTCAAAAAAAATTTCAAAAAGTGTTCCAAACACAGCATGAATACTCTAAGTTCTGTCAACCTGAGGTGGTACAAACCCTTGGAAATAACCTGGATGGTAGCTAAATGGACTGCAGCCGGGGAGAATTTGGTAGAAGCTGTTGAGTGGGCCTCAAACCCAAAGGGACCCGACCGTGCGGGTGGAGCATTAGCGCGCGCCGGTTTGAATCGGTAGGCCTAAATTCAAATTCAGCTCAGACCTAGCCCAAACTGTTTTTCTTCCTTTTCTTCCACGAGACGACACAGCACTGTCGTTTCGGACGGTTTCAAAACTTCCTCTCCTCTCCCGCGATTTTCTCTCTCTCTTGCACTTCCTTCTTCGATTCTCCACCGAAAATCATCAACCCATACAACATACACCAAGACAAGCGACAGTGGCAGTGGTAATGGCGGTGGAACTCGGACACCAGACAAGGGCGAGGTCATGAGGCCTTGTAGACACCCCAATTTGGCTTAACGATTATTTCAAGTCTCACCTTGGGGACCATCCTGATGATGAAATGGATACAGTGATTGCTGATTGACTTCTTGTAAACCTTAGGACTTTCGGTAAGGACTTTTAGCCACTTAGAGGACCCAATCCAGAGCCAAATAGCCTTTCAGACAGAAACACAGCATCTTAGGAGAATCCATTTGTCGGCCGTGACACTGATCACACGGCCCCAACATCAGTTCTTCACCCGTGAAGCCAGTTGCTTGAAAATCTCCCTGAGAGATGGATTAGCCGGCCGTCAGGTCAATCCCTCGGCCGCAATATCAATTACTCGGCCGTCACATCCTTTGATCGGCCGCCAGATCGTCTATTTTCCAGATTCTAGAATGTTATGTCAATCGTTTGATCCGTTCGCAAAACCCTAGCAGCCTTTTTCCAATGCGTTCGGGCCACGTTCAGATATTGCCATGAAGAGTTTGTATCACTCCACAACTCCAATTCCCACCGTGCGTTTTGATTGGACGAGTTGTGTCATCCCTAGTGCCTATATAAAGAGGGCTTCAGCTACGAAATTGATACACCAACACACCCCCATCAGCCACGAAACTCTGCAAAAATACACTCTCAAATTCCCTCTACAAAAGCCCTAACCTCCCGAAGGCAGCCATAATCCGACGATCCAAACCCCGAAGTTCAAACCCTAACCCTAGGGTTTCAAAAAGCATTCAGTCAATCACCCTCAATCCGAAGCAATCAAGCTACTGAGGGATCAAGGTGGTGAGGCCCAGGGGCCTCTGGTTCAATTTATTTTCCGTTATTATGCTTAATCATAGCTTTCTGATTATCTGTTAGTCGTATTGTCTGGTGTGAGGAAGAACATCGGCTGGATCTTCGATCCATCGGCCGGTACATCAAACCAGGAGGATCCATCGGCCGTGACATCTATTCACCGGCCGTGGGATCCAACTCCCTGGGACAGTCTGTTTGTTTTTTGTTTTTTGATGCATGCTTTCAATACAGTCTCAGCTCACTATTAACTGTTTAAAGGCTAATTAAACAAGTTATTTGTTTGGAATTAAATCAAGTATGTTGTGGGCTACCACAGCCCCGGGTGGATCGGGGCGGCCCGAAAAACACCGTTTAAAAATTTGAAGAGTCGCCACCCGGATTTATGGTTAGCCATCCGAGAAACCGTTTTGATTTGAAAATGATTGATTTGAATCGAAAACCAGAGATTACTTTGAGTTTGGAAGCCATGTTACAAGGGGGGAAGGGTTTTACGGCATCCCCCTCGCCCGACGCAATGTCGGTCTCTACTCAATGTTTGTGAGATTTATTAAAAATATTTTGTTTCATTAAGCAACTAGCACGTATGTACAAATACCAAAAGATAGCAGTGCCTGCATGTGCAAAGTGTACAAGGTGCAATAGAATGATGAAGCAAGTAAACAAAATGAACTGTCACTGGAATCACTCCCGAGGGCTTGGGAGTGGTCCCGAGCGCTTAGGAGTGCTGTCAAGCCACCCTGCAAATTTGGTTAGACATATTCACATGCTAGTACTGCCAACAAAATCACAAAGAAATCAAAATACAGACATGCTCAGCCAGGGACTTAAACAGCTAAGAACTGGTCTTAACCATTCAAACCTTGCTTCCTTGCAACTATAAATAAACCTAACTGGGCTCTGGAAGGACCAGTGCATGCCCAGTGTCTACTAAGAACAGAAAATGCAGCATTTGGTGAGAAAACAAGATTTTAGTGAGCAACAGCACTCCTGAGCGCTCAGGGATGGTCCCGAGCGCTCGGGAGTGAACATAGTGTCCAGAAATTGTTTTGTTTCTTTGTGCTCCTCTTGCTCTTGTTATTAAACCAAGATCAAATGGACTTATAACCAGTATGAGGAACTGCTACAAGCCCTTGATCTCCCTCAGAAGTGGAAAAACAGTGGCTTTTAAGTATAAAATGAGATTTTATACCTTTGCTTGACTTGAATTTGGCTTATTGGACTGACTTTGGTGCTTGAAAATGCTTAGAAAACAGTAGGAAAATGGAGTTCTAGATGAACTAGAGATTTGAGATTTTTGAAATACTTGAAGATTGTTTGAAATTTTTTCATAGAAAACACAAGTGTTGGAAAATCTTTGAGGGAGGTTTAGAGATTGAGATTTTTAGAAAACAGGGGAGAGAGTGAGAGGAATTTCGTGGCCCTTTGGTGTGTAGAATGAGGGGGTATTTATAGGAGAGGAGAAAATGGGTTTGAATTTTGAAAAATAAATCAAAAATAAAGAGAAAATAGATTTGGGGGAAAAAAAGGCATGATGAGATGCTCTGCTGGCTCAGGCAGGCCTCTGCTACGCTCAGGTTTGAATGGCAAGACTGAAAAGTCTGAAAAGGCATGGTCAAAGGTCAAGCTCAACATGCATTGGCCTGTCAGCACTCCCAAGCGCTTGGGAGTGGCACTCCCGAGCGCTCTAGACTGGTCCCGAGCGCTTGGGAGTGGCTGCCCAACTTCAGCGGACCGCCACGGACACTCCCGAACTCGGTTTTGGGTATTTTTCGAAGCGTTGGAAAGCTCGTTAAGTCCTCTTTCTAACCCAATTGGTTTCATTCAAAGGTGTTTTATATGCTTAAATGTGTGCCAATTCTACCCTCAAGGTGTCGGGAAAAAAAAGTGTCTTGGTTTTGAAAAAGTCCAAGAAGCATCGTTCAAGCTTGTCCAAGACCTGTTTTGATTCCGTTTCATCATCGGGGAGCCTCAAGGCCACAAATTAAGAATAATTAATAGGTCCAAATTGGGGTGTCTACACATGTGATAATCTTATGTCGAATGATTATGGGCAGTCTCACGACTGCGCAAAGAGGGATGCCTAACACCTTCCCCTCATTGTACCTTTGGCTTCCGTGCCCAGAATCTCTATCTATTTTTCCTAGTTTTCTTAAACTAGGTGGCAACTCTGTTTTTATGATAACCGTTATCGTGTGGCGATGTTCCTAGCTATGGGAATATCCACGATCTTGGTTTACGAAGCAAACAACCAAACGAACAGCAACGATCAATCTGTATGACGATGCCCCACTTCAGGGAGGTGTCTACAGTTTTTGGCCACTCCGTTGGGAAATTGAGAGCCATTACCAGAAAGTTCAACATAAGATTAATTTTATTTGATTCATTTATCATGTGCATTGAGCAGGCAACCTCGTTGAGTTCACCTAATACCCCGGCATGTCACGGGCTATGTTAGGGGTTCCAGCAAACTCCACAGTCACTCGTACCTAGTGGTATATCAAAAAGGAAACCGCCCGATCGCCACCTATAATGGGCCGATGGAAGGACTGGTGCCCTTTGACAATGGAGCACCCTGAGACTACCTAAACCTTACATGTGTTAGAAAGCCTTAGAACTTATCAAACTAAGACAGGAGCCCACAGGTTAAGGAATTTTCCTGCATTTCGTCTCCAAGTTCTTCCTCACACATTGTAAACATTTCTTGTTGTAACATTTCTTTCTATGCAGAAGGGTTGGGATTTTCAGCCCAAATCCTAACCCTATAGAGCCAAGTACTGACTTGCAGGTATTTTACTTTTCAAGTAGGCACAATAGGTAAGCCAAGAAAGCAACCGCAACTAATTTTATACTCTTACAACACCAGAAGTCACGCCAAACAGAGGTCTTTGCAACCATCTCGCCTGTCACCTTCGCCTGCCGAAACTCCTTCACCGCAACGGTCCCAATCACTTCCAGGGACTTCGCGGTCATCTTCTCAGCAAACCCGGTCATCCACCAAATCCCAAGCTTCACCAAGCAATCCTCCCACTTCCATCCCATAAATGGCAGACAACGACGCCACTTTTGCCGATCTCCAAGCTCAAATCACTACTTTGCTAGCAGAGAAAGCAGCAAGAGATGCTGAGGACGAGGAAAAATCAGTAGAAGATGAGAATGCACTTAAAGCGATAACAGTAGAGAATCCTGAACTGGCCAAGCAAGTCAAAAAAATCAAACATGCTCTGGCTCATTCACAAGGGGACCAAATTCTAGACTTTGAAGGACTGTGCCTCTTTCCAGATTCTCAATTGCCTGAAAGATTCAAAATGCCAAACATCGAGAAGTTCAATGGAACTGGTAACCCTACCAGCCATGTCCGTCATGTCATCAACACCCTAAAGCCGATGGGCTTGAATGATGAGCTCATTGCTCAGTTATTTCAAAGAACCCTCACTGGAAGTGCCCTCGATTGGTTCCTCACTCTGGAATTTGTGCATTACCACACCTGGCCAGAAATCGCCAATGCTTTTGTCAAGCAATATGCATACAATGTCCAAGCTGAGTTAACCACTCGAGATTTAGAGATGACCAAGCAAGAGTCAAACGAAGATTTCGTTACCTTTGTGGCTACATGGAGAGAAAAGGTTACCAATATGAAGAATCGCCCCTCTGAGGAAGATCAAGTAAGGATAGTTGTCAAGAATTTGCAATCCAAGTATCTTAAGCATATTTACACACAGGCCATCACAGATTTCAAGCGCTTGCATGCCACTGGGTTGCAGATTGAAGAAGGGATCAAATTGGAACTCATTGGAAAAGAAGAAGCTCCTCCACCTAAGAAAGCCTTCCAAAGCCGTACGTCTCATGCATCTGTAAACGCTCTTAACTCAACCTCACTACAAGACCCTTTCCAAGCCAGCCCTTCTCGAAGCTCAAACCGGCCTCGCTGCAACTTTAACCCTCTCTACATGACTCTCTGTAAGTGCAGAAAAACTAAGATGGGTTTAAGCACCACAAGATTGTAACGGTTACTTCGTGATCCTTGCCGTAACCTTAATGTGTCGCCGGAGTCCTTATCTGCAAAACAGACAAGGGGTGAGCGCACCTTTGCCTCTCGTGGCAAAGGCCCTCTGATGCCTAAGTTAGTATCACGTACTAATGGAAAACCCTAATTAAGCATAAGAGAATACGTATAACTGTAGTGTATTGTGTACCTTTTTCCTCTCGGTTTGCTTTATATTTATAGGTTTATGGATGCTTGCTGCCCAAGTATCCATGTTGCCCTAGGTTTCCTATCTCGTATAGGAAACCCAGAATATCTCGGATTCTCATTCCCTTATCAGTTCATTACTTTAGTCCGTTCAGGACTCCTTTCCATAGTTGGCCGAACTTCCCATTCCCGTTGGGTATCTCTCCAAGATCCTATTTTATTGGGACCTTATAGTATACACGGAATATCCCTGTTTCTAGAACCTTCTGGAACGTTTCCTGCATCTGGGACTGCTTTTCGTATAAATCCCCTCCTGTTCGGCTCTTTTGCTGCCGAACAGGCTACTTGGACCAACGACTTCACATGTCACTGGTCCTCTGTCAATTCCTTGGTCCAATACTCTCTCGTGTTACCGGACCTTGACCCAGTACAGACTCTCTGGACCAATGATCCTTCATATCATCGGTCCCTATTGCCGATCACCGTCTCTGCACGGCGACTGTTCTTATCATAACTATATCGTGGTCCTATATACCACGTGTTCGGGACGTTCTTGCACCTGTTCGGGATTTACTCCCTACAATCGCTCCCCAGCTTTACTCGTTATACCTTCGTATATGACGAGCAAAGCTTCTCAAGATCTGAGCAATTTTTCTTTTGCTCCTGCACCCATTAATTCTAAAAATTTGGTGCAAATACCATCATTGAGCCAGCCCAAGGATACGTCTCATCGTTTGGGCTGGACAGGCTTTTCCTGCCTCTTCGTTTTACGCGTGGCAGCCATCGTACCGTCCGCATTAAATGCGAATGGACTTTCTTTGGAAAACGGAACGCCCAAACGGCGCTTTGGATGACGTTTCGCTTACGCCTTCCACTAAAAAATGGGGTACATTTGGGTTTTCACCACATTTCGAACCCTCACTTCTCTATCCAAGTTCCCTCTGCAAAAACGTAATCAAGGCTCCCGCCATTGAAGCTCTGTTTACCAACTCGAAGGTCTTCATTCGTGCACTTAGAACTTCGATCGCCACGCTCGTAAGTCATCGTTCCCCTTTCTGCCCCATTTTTCTCGTCGCTTTAGGGCTTCCTCCGTCCACACTTAGGGTTTCTTCATACCCATACCTTCGTCTGTAAAATTTCACAAAGGTCCGTCTTTCTCGTAGAAAATGGGGCGATTTAGGCGTCACTGCAACACCCCTCAAACCATGGCCACGTTCAGATCTCGTTACGAGATCCCTGACAACGTGGCCACTGCACTGGCCCACGAGGATGCCCTCCGAGAGAGCCCTGATAACGATACCCTTCACATCCCCGTAGTCGATGTTGTAGAGGGTGGCGTCAGATTCCCCCTAGCCCCATTACTTCGACAAGTCTTAGCCCACTACAGACTGTCTCCGATGCAGGTTTCAGCCAATTTCTTTAGAGTTGTTATGGGAATCGATGCCATAAATCGCATGATAGGCACTTCCTTAGGTCTGCACGATATACACCACTTGTACAGCATTTCTAGAACCGGGGATGCCCTCACCTACTATTTAAAAAGTAGGGATTCGAGGAGAAAACTCATCCTCGAGCTTCCTGACTCTGCACGGGGAGACGACGATGATTTTTTGATCGTTACGGGGGCTTTCGAGCCCAGAGATGAGGATGGTCGTGTGATCGGTTTCCATGCCCCTCACAGATTTGGGCAACCACGTTAGTTCCTCTTAACTTAAAGTTTTTTCGTACTTTAATTACTCATTCCCTCAGCGTATAACTTGCTGTATTCTTTGCAGCTGAAAATGTCAACCTAGGGTACAACATTATTACCCCACAGGTTCATGTGGCCGACATCACTCGAGCCCTTGGGTTCAACGGGCAAGGTACATACCTTGCTGGCCGAGCAAGAGCAGCACAAGTGCTCCTGAGCTCCAGAGCATCATACGGTGGATTTGTTGATCGGAGGACCCGAGCAGCTGACAACCCAGCACCTCCTGGACCTTCCAATTTGCAACCCGAGCAAGAGGAAGAGAGGCGTCCTGAAACTCTGCCAATTCCTGACGACCTGATCGACATTACCGAGGAAGCCTCTACTTCTTCCTCTCAGGGTTATTTCCCTTCTCCTCCTCCAGAAATGAACCAGCCCATTGACCTCAACAGCCTTCTCACCATCCCTGGGGCTGGCCGTGGAAGGGGCCGCGGCTCTACTCGTGGTCGTGGTCGCTCTCAGAGCCCCCAGCCGTCTCATGGCCGTCGTGGGCCTGCGCAATTGAGCACTCCTCCTGGTTTTTCCCCAGAAGAAATTGAGGCAGGTCACCGAGACAAACGTCCACGACTAGAATCGTCTTCGATAGAAGGGCCTCAGCCTCAGACTTCTCATGCTCCAACTCCAATATGGGTACCACAACTTACCCATGGTGGACGCCCTGTGACAATTTGTGACAGCGTGGCATCCGAGGGAACTGCCCTTGCCCTATCCTAGGCCTTCATGCTGCCTGGGGATATGCAAAAGGTGGTGACCAGCTCCCCTGACAACCTCCTTGGGTCATTCATGACCAACAGCGCTCAGGTAGATTTCCTTCGTTCGATTAACAATGTTTCAAACCGCTGCACTTGGTTTTTATTTAATTGTCTTCCATGTATCTCAGGCAATGCAGAGGATGGTTGCCATGGCACAAAAGCTGGGCCAATTCGAGCCCCAGCGAGCCAAGCTGGTAAGCGAAAATGCTCAACTGCAACGCACAATCATCCGATTAGAGAAGGAGATGGACCAAGCCCGTGGGCAGGTGAACGGGCTGAAGGGGAGGTTGGAGGGTGCCGAGGACAGCTTGAATCAGACCCTCACGGAGTTGGAAGCGAGCAAGATTGAGGCTAAGGCGTCCTACCAATAGGGCTACAATGATGGAATCAACGTAGCCACTGAAAGCTACAAAAGCCAAATGCCTGGAATCCAAGACCAGGTGTTTGCTACTGGGTGGACGGCTTGCCTTAGGAAATCTGATGCAGCAGAGTCATCCCCTCTTTGGACAGAGATTGATCTCCCAAGCGTCATGGCCGCTCAAGAAGAGGATGGGGTTGAGGTGGAAGAAGTTGACTTGGATGGAGAATCTACTGTCAACATCTCCGAGCAGCATGATGTAGATGCCGGACTCATTGTTGAGGAGGCCAACCTTGGCCAGAAGGAAGCCAGTGGTGGTCCAACTGACGGTAGCACAGCTGTAGAGGCCATACCTGCACAAGTCTCTTCTCCTGCTGTTGAAAACCCTGCTGTTGGAAACCCTACTGTTGATCAGCAGGTATGAATCCCCCTTCCTTGGAACACTTCCAATTTCTTGACTATAATATTATGGTGGCCCTGTATGGCTGTAAGGCTTGCCCTGCGTGGCACAAGTACATTCCCAACACTTTAAGTTTTTGGCCCTTCGTGGCGTTTAACTTTGTGTTGCTCGACCTTTCGTGGCCTTTTAGTATTTCCTTGGTGGCTCTTTCGTAGCTAATTGTTTAATTTCGATTGATCAAGTATCTCGTACTTTAGGTAATTTAAGTATTTCTCTAATCTCGCCGGGGTGTATCCTACGCTTCCCAAGTTTATTCATACTTGGATATCTAACTAATCATGTTGTTCATGTGCTTCCTGAATTTGCCTCGTGTTTTGGAAATAGTCCCAAGTGTATTCGTACTTAGACAATTTTCGCATTCATTCATATGTTGCCCAAGTTTTCCTCGTACTTGGAGATAATTCTTAAGTGTATTCGTACTTGGATAATTTTGCATATGCTCCCCATTTTTATTGGTTTGGACGAGAAACCATCTAAGCTTATTCGTGCTTAGATTCCCAAATGTTTTCGTATCTGGGGAAGCTATGCATATTTTCGTATGCATGCCAAATGTCAATTCTTAAGTCTAAGTGTATTCATACTTAGTCTATCCAAATGTTTTCATATTTGGCGAAAGTGTGTATATTCACGTATGCACACCAGGCTTGTTCATACCTGTATTCGTAACCGAGTATATTCGTACTTGCGAAGTTTTGAATCTGCTCAAATATACTCGTATTTGGCATAAACCTATCTCTCTGCTCCCCAATACGAAGTGAGGAGCGAGGACTAGGCCTAACTTCGTATTCTAATTATCACGGAAATAAAAAACAACGTCTTATATCAAAAACCAGAATTTTATTCATAATTCAAAAAACTCAAGGGGGCGTTACGCGTACCCCTTGCAACTAACGAATCAATAAAAAACAAAAGAATTTTATTTGTAATTCCCACACAATCACGATGTGCATCTTATCACAAAAATCAAATAAATAAAAAATAAACTGAAGTTTTTTCAAACAAAAAACTTCCTCAAGTTGTGGACATTCCATGGCCTCGGCACCGGGTTTCCGTCCAGGTCCGCCAAACGATAAGCCCCAATGCCCACAATCTCTGTGACTCGATATGGGCCTTCCCAGTTTGCCCCCAATTTGCCCTCGTTGGCCACCTTGGTATTGCCGAGCACCTTACGAAGCACAAGGTCTCCAATACCAAATTCTTGGGGGTGGACATTTTTATTGTAGCTCTTCATCAGCTGCTCCTGATATGAGGCCAAATGCACCAGAGCCCTTTCTCTCCGTTCCTCGGCGAGATCCAGTTCAATCTTCAGGGCTCTTTCATTACCTCCACTTTCAACTAAGGTGGTCCTGTTGGTCGGCAGACCAACCTCCAATGGGATCATAGCCTCCGTCCCATATGCCAATGAGTAGGGGGTCTCTCCCGTAGACCTCGTAGGAGTTGTTCAGTGCGCCCATAAAACGAGTGGCAGTTCGTCGGGCCACTTCCCCTTTGCCTTGTCCAACCTCTTCTTGATCCCGTCAAGTATGGTCTTGTTGGACGCCTTTGCCTGTCCATTACTCTGTGGGTAGGCTGGGGTTGAATAATAATTCCTTATCCCATACTAGGCATAAAAAGCCTTGAATTTTCTGAAATTGGGACCCGTTATCTGTAATCAGTGAATAGGGGACCCCAAATCGAGTAATTATGCTCTTCCACACGAACCTTTCTATCATAGGCTCAGTGATCTTAGCCAATGGTTCTGCCTCAATCCATTTGGTGAAATAGTCTGTTGCTACCAACAGAAATTTCCTATTTCCTGTTGCCTTGTGAAGTGGACCCACGATGTCCATCCCCCATTGTGCGAAGGGCCAAGGACTTGTCAAAGGCACCAGATCCTCGGCTGGTGTTCGGATCATTGGTGAGAATTTCTGGCATTTCTCACAAATTTTCACATACACCTTTGCATCTTCCTGCATGTGAGGCCACCAGTACCCTTGGGTTATTGCTCGGTGGGCAATGGACCTACCCCCAGTATGACTTCCACACGTTCCCTCGTGGATCTCGTGGAGGAACTTCTGCACCATCTCTGGGTGTACACAAAGTAAGTATGGACCAGTGAAAGATTTTCTGTACAACTTCCCTTCTGGTGACAGCCAAAATCGTGCAGATTTTGTTTTTATCTTGTGAGCCTCCTTTTTGTCTGTGGGGAGTGTCCCATCTCATAGGAACTCCACTATTGGGTCCATCCAACTTGGTCCTTGGTTTACGTCCAAGACCAACTCCACACTTCTCTCAATGCTCGGCTCAGCAAGATAATCTACTGCCACACGTCTTTTGAATTCTGTTGGTACAGCTGCAGCCAACCAGGCAAGAGAGTCAGCATGGGCGTTCTGCCCAGAACTTATTTGCTCAATATACACCTTCTCGAAAGCGTCTAGCAGATCTCTGGCGGCCATCACGTAGGCAGCCATCTTCTCGTTCCGAGCCTCGTATTCCCCGGACAACTGATTCACCACGAGTTGTGAATCACAATGTACTCGTATTCTTTTTACCTTCAGGGTCTTTGCACTCCTTAGCCCTGCCAAGAGTGCCTCATACTCTGCCACGTTATTTGAAGCACTGAATCCCAATCGAAGGGACAACTCCATCATTGCTCCTTCAGGAGGGAATAGTACTACCCCAATTCCTGATCCTGTATTACACGCAGAGCCATCAACAAATAATTTCCATTCCATGGGATCTTGTTCGGCCGGAGCTTTCTTCTTTCTCGTTGTTTGCTCCTTCCCCTATTCCTTTCCCTGCTCCTGTCTCATAGGAGGCTGGGGAGCCACCGTGGGCGAAAACTTAGCTACAAAGTCTGCCAGAACTTGCCCCTTTATTGCGGTGCGCGGCTGGTAGTCTATGTCGTACTGGCTTAACTCCACCGACCAAGTTGAGATACGTCACGAGAAATCCGCCTTTCGTAGCAAAGACTTTAACGGGAATTCAGTATAGACCACAACCCTGTGACTCTGGAAATAATGGGGCAATTTTCTCGCCACCGTTCTTAATGCCAGGACCAACTTTTCGAGGGGCAGATATCTCGTTTCTGCGTCCAGCAATGTCTTGCTCACATAATAGACGGGGACTTGCTCGGATCCCTTATCCCTCAATAACACTGCACTCACAGCATGTTCAGAAACTGCTAAGTACAAGGTTAAAGACTCACCTTGTTTGGGTGTGGATAATAAGGGAGCTGCTGCCAAGTATTTCTTCAGGTCTTGGAACGCTTGCTCACACTCTGCTCCCCATTCGTATCATTCCCTCTTTTTCAGTAATTGGAAGAAAGGTCTACATTTGTCACTAGACCTGCTGATGAATCTATTTAGAGCCGCTGCCATCCCTGTCAACCTATGGACCTCATTCGTGGTCCTCGGACTTTGGAGCTTTTGCAACGCAGTAATTTGATCGGGGTTTGCCTCTATCCCCCGTATGGTCACCAAATGCCCTAGGAATTTTCCTGAGTTTACCCCGAACGCACACTTCGAGGCGTTGAGTTTCAGCTTATATTCCCTCAGTATCTCAAAGGCTTCCTTCAAATCAACAATGTGGCTCTCTTTTTCCTTCCTTTTGATTACCATGTCGTCTATGTAAACCTCCATGGTCTTGCCGAGCAACTTCTTTAGCATAATCGTTGCTAACCTCTGGTATGTTGCACCTGCATTCCCCAAACCAAAGGGCATGACGCTATAACAGTACAGCCCTCTTGGTGTGATAAAGGAGGTCTTCTCTTGATCGGGACCATACATGGCTATCTGGTGATACCCTCGATAAGCATCAAGGAAACTCATCCGCCCATACCCAGCTGTTGCATCAACAAGTTGGTCTATCCTGGGAAGGGGGAAGCTATCCTTGGGACACGCTTTGTTCAAGTCGGTGAAATCGACACAGACTCGCCACTTCCCATTTTTCTTCTTTACCACCACAGTGTTGGACAACCATTCTGGGTAGTATACCTCCCGTATAGCTTTTGCTTCGAGCAACCGGTCCACCTCCTCGATGACAGCGTCCACGTGCTGTACGGCAGACCGTCTCCTTTTTTGCATCACAGGCTTATGTTGTGGATCCACATTCAAGTGGTGACAAATCACGTTTGCATCCACTCCAGGCATCTCCTCGGGCACCCAAGCAAACACATCAACGTGCTCCTTGAGGAACCCCACCAATTCTCTCTCCTCGGTCTCATTCAGGTTCTCCCCAATCAGGAAATACCTTTCTGGATCATTCTCGTTGATCTGGATCTTTTTCAAGCCTTCCACCACCTTCTCGGCGGGGTCTCCTCCGACATCCTCAATGGTCGGCTGATTCGGGACTTCGACTGCTTGGACTAACTTTGCTTTGGGTGCCTTCTTGATTATAGAAATCAAGCACTGCTGGGCAACCTTCTGATTCCCTCTTATCCTCTCTATACCATTCGATCCTGGGAATTTCACCATTTGGTGGTAAGTGGAAGAAACCGCCTTCATCTTGTGCAGCCATGTTCTTCCAATAATCGCGTTATAAGAAGATGGTACATCTACCACTAGGAATTCGGTCCTCAGCACGACTGTTCCTACCCGAACAGGAAGAGTTATTTTACCCAAGGGCCAGACTACTCCTGCACTGAATTCGACCAAAGGGGTTATTGACTGCACCAAATCCGCTTGTGTCAGCCCCAACTTCTTGAACGCGTCATAGTACAGTATCTCTGTGCAGCTTCCTGAGTCCACCAAGATTATTTCTATGTCATACTTCCCAATTCGTAGGGTTATGACTAAGGCATCATTATGTGGCACCTGGATTCCACCCAGGTCCTCATCCGTGAAGACTATGCCTCCATTGCATTCTTCTCCCTCACGTCCTCGTTTCTTTCCCAACTGCATCACATGCTGGCCGTGTTTTACTTGTCTCTGGAGCAACCTCACCTCATTTCTCGTATAAGGCGCGGCCAACCCATGTATCATATGGATTACGCCCCTTGGATTTTGCTCGTAATCCAACTCCAATGCTTTCTCTGCACCTTTGTGCTCTTCCTGAATAAACTCTTTCAGGTAACCACGTGAAACCAGATCATTGAGGTGTTGCTTGAACATCTCACAATCTTCCGTCATGTGCCCCCAGTCTTTGTGATAACTGCAATGCTGACTCGTAGCCCTTTTTGCGTCTTTATCTCCATCCAGCCTTGGGGGCCACTTAAAATATGGACGATTCTTTATTTTATAAAGAATCCGATAGATTGGTTCCTTCCAAACCGTTGTCACCGAAAAGAAAGACTTAGGGTCTGGAGCATGTTTCTCTTTGAACGGCTCTTTCTTGACCTGCCCGTATTCCTTCCTCTCTTTGTAGGTTTTGGGCTCCGATTTGTCTGTCCTCTTCGGCAAACCCTTCGCCTGTTCGGCGACCATTCTGTTGTCCTCTCGCAATATGTCATCCTCGTTTCTGGCATGCTGCTCGATTCGTTCCATCAGTCTTGCCAATGTACTTACTGGGGTCATGTTCAGGGACTTACGGAGTCCTCCCCAAACAGGTAACCCTGTCTTGAAGGTGGCTATCGCATACTCCTCACTGCAACCTTCAATCTCGTTGAAAGTCTCCCAGTATTTCTTAGCGTAGTCCCTGATCGGCTCGTTCTAACCTTGTTTCATGACAGAAAGGCTCTCAAAGGTTTTTGGTGCCTTCCTGCTCGTCAGAAACCGAGCAGTAAATTCTTCGGCTAGCTGTCTCCATCCTCGTATGGTGTTCGGCCCTAGTTTATGGAACCAAGACAAAGCTACCTTTCCCAAACTTGATGGGAACATCTTGCACATGATCGCATCATCTCCGTCGTGCATGAACATTGCCTGCCGGTAATGCTGTATGTGGGCCACGAGATCAGTATTTGTTTCGTAAAGAACGAATGCCCCGTGCTTCACCCTGCTCGGAAGCTTTGCCTCTTGCAATCTCCTTGCAAAAGGGGATGAAGCTATATTGCTGAGGGCTTTCCGTGCTGCTTCTTGTGCAGACATGGTTCCCTCCTCTTGTTCTTTTGCCTTCTTGGGAGTACTCTTTTCCCAATCGGAATCAGGCCTCTCGTACCTATCCCTGTGGTGTCTTCTAATCTCCCCCTCTTCGGGGGTAAGGCTTCTGCTCCTTCTTTTTCGTGAAGAAGCCCTTTTCTTTCTCGGGGTCGGGCTTCTGGACCTGCTCCTCCTTCCTCATGAAGGAGCCTTCTTGTGTTCCACTATTGCCAGCCTGTCTCCTCTGGAATTTCTTCGTGACAGTCCAGAATCCTCCGGATGTTCTTGTATCCGTTGCAATTCCTAGATCTCATACTCTCGTTTTTTAATCAGACGAGCGTACTCTTCGATCTCTTGTCTCTTTTTGTCCAAGACATCGTCACGGTTGTGTGCACTCCTTGAATGCGCCACTGATTCTCCCTCACGACGGGACTTACTCCTTCTCGTGGATCCTGTGGCCGTCCCTCCCTCCTTGTTCTTGGAATCGTCATGGACGGTCAGGGGATTACCCTTGCTCGTGGGCTTCTTGGCTTGCCCACCATTGGGTTTTCTAGAAGGATCCGGTGGGGACTGGTCGCCTCCTCCTCCCAACTGGTGTTTTGGGTCGTGTGGTGTCTTTGGGTCTTCTTCCATCATGGTCACTTTTCTGAGGGATCTCTTTCGTTTCCCACAGACGGCGCCAATTGTAAGTGCAGAAAAACTAAGATGGGTTTAAGCACCACTGAATCTCCTTCCTTCACGTGCTGTCCAACCGGAACCCTAATACCTTCGCCTGAACCCTAACCTGTAAAGCAGACAAGGGGTGAGCGCACCTTTGCCTCTCGTGGCAAAGGCCCTCCGATGCCTAAGTTAGTATCACGTACTAATGGAAAACCCTAATTAAGCATAAGAGAATACGTATAACTGTAGTGTATTGTGTACCTTTTTCCTCTCGGTTTGCTTTATATTTATAGGTTCATGGATGCTTGCTGCCCAAGTATCCATGTTGCCCTAGGTTTCCTATCTCGTATAGGAAACCCAGAATATCTCGGATTCTCATTCCCTTATCAGTTCATTACTTTAGTCCGTTCAGGACTCCTTTCCATAGTTGGCCGAACTTCCCATTCCCGTTGGGTATCTCTCCAAGATCCTATTTTATTGGGACCTTATAGTATACACGGAATATCCCTATTTCTAGAACCTTCTGGAACGTTTCCTGCATCTGGGACTGCTTTTCGTACAAATCCCCTCCTGTTCGGCTCTTTTGCTGCCGAACAGACTACTTGGACCAACGACTTCACATGTCACTGGTCCTCTGTCAATTCCTTGGTCCAATACTCTCTCGTGTTACCGGACCTTGACCCAGTACAGACTCTCTGGACCAATGATCCTTCATATCATCGGTCCCTATTGCCGATCACCGTCTCTGTACGGCGACTGTTCTTATCATAACTATATCGTGGTCCTATATACCACGTGTTCGGGACGTTCTTGCACCTATTCGGGATTTACTCCCTACACTCTCTCCCAAGCCTTAACCATTCTGAGACGTCAGGGGCATCTTAAACCCTTAAACAAACCGCCTCCTCAGCCACCCTATGGCCCAAACCATGACCCTAACAAGCAGTGTGCCTACCATTAACACTTTGGGCATGAGACAGACAATTGCATGCGTCTCTGCCACGACATTCAAGATCTCATTGATAATCGAACCATAAAACCTCCACAACCTGATGCACAAACCAAACCACCTCACAATACTGAACCACCCCAAAATGTCAATCTCATAAACCTATCTCACAATCACATATACAACCCTAGCCAATACATCGTCCAAAGCACCCAAGCCAAGCCAACCTTGACCTTCCCAGAGGAGGATGAATGTCTCATGATGGAGGAAGAAGAAAACGATGAGTCCGATCAATCAGAAGTAATTAATCCCGACATGTCTGACGTGAGTGATGAAGAAAAACAAGCAAAGGAGGAAAAACTAAAGAAATGGGAAAAGCATTCTTGGGCAAAACACAATTTGGAGAATCCTGACATTCCATTTGTTGAGGATGACGAATGGCTATGCGTCTGGTTTGAGAAAAGGAAGAAGGAAAAGGAAATGGTCATCATGATGAGGAGGCATGCCTGCTTCGAGCCTGCCCAAATAGTGGTGCCCATCAATCGCCCAAGAATCCCAATGCCTCCAATTGTCTGGGAAACAATCAACCTTATAGAAGAAGTTGAGGAGTTTCAGATGCAGCCGTGGGTCAATCCCTACGAAAAATGTGACTATAGCCAGTGGATAGAAGAAGAAGAAGGTCAAGACTTCATATGCACTGATCCATACCAAACAGGAGAAAGTGACTTTGACGAAATGGAAGGAGAATATGATGATCCACTTGATGAAACCTCTTTAGCATCACTATTCAATCAAGTAGAAGTAGTTGATATCCCTTATGACTGCACAGTCAACGAGAAGGACGAAGAGGTGATAAAGGCCTAGGCTGATATTTCTATTTGGGGATTGCTCATGTCTCAAGGAGGTAGCCACCATGCAAACTTTGAAGATGGGCCCAGTTCGAAGGCTCTGTTTGGCAAAGAAGAGGGTGGAAAAGAGTATAAAATCCCAAAAAGGCAAATGACCCTGACATGCTGCAGTAGCTGAGAAGTCATGACATGGCAAAACGTTGAACATTACTTTTGTTTTCTAAACCAAACTAGAACATGTTTTGGGCCCCTGTTTGGGCATTTCATTTCTGCTAAGTGAATTCCTGTTTCATTTTCTAGATTATGCTTATTCAAAATTGCTATATGCTATCGTCTCTTTGCCAAAGAAGGGAAATTCTAAAGGATCAAGTTCTTTGTGTCAATGACAAAAGGGAAAGAAAGGATGAACTTTAGTCGCTTGAACTGGGTTTTTGTCAAAACTTAGAAAGAAGACGCTATCTCCGTAAGAACACTTAGGGTTAGCTTACCCATTACGAAGGTACAAACACAAAGGAGATTTATAGAAACACCTCCACTAAAATTCCTCTTCAAAGTACAGAAAGCCTCTTGAGAGAAACACTCGTTGGGTAACCCAAGCAACCCAAGCAAAAGTAAGAGCAAAGCCTGCTAGGGCAAGAAAATGCAAAAATGCAGCCTAGGCAAAAATTAAGGCATTCAAAGGAAAGCTCGTTAGGGACTCAACCTCCATTAGGTAACCTAGACAAAATCAAGAGCATGTGAGAAGAAAAACCAAGAGTGGAAACCCAACCTCAAAGGTGGTGATTTTGGAACTATGTAAAAGGCCTGATTCCCTAATTGGGATACATAGGCAATCTCACTTCGAGATGCGGCCCAAACAGTTGGAGAGCATTAAGAGATTTGTACTCAATGATAGGTGTAGCTAACCCTGCGTATTGAGCTCACAAAAGATAAGTATGCCTCTCTCGAGGGATTGACAACAGCAAAAGACACAAGAACCATCGTTCATCCATTTGGACTCAAGAATCATTGACACAACAAACAAGATATCTTAAAGACTCCCGAAATTGGCAATAAGGCTATAGGATATGACAAAATCAAAACCAAGCATAAGAATGAAGAGAAAGGAGGAGGCCACTTGGCCAAAATGAAATCTAGCTCCCCTTGGAAAACAGAAGTAACAGCCGAAGGATGGATTCATCGGCCACAACATCCATTCATCAGCTGCGTGATCAATTCATCGGCTGATATTTCATTTCACAAAAAGATTTCTGCATATTTTCAAACTCTGGAAGCCATGTTCCGACTATCGCATGCATACCTAAGGCATTCAATGGGCATGAAAAGCTTTTCTCATTTCATAAACAAAATTGTGGTTGCTTTCACTATACAAATACAGTTTCTGCTTGTCCTTTTGCTAACCATGTACAGGAGAAGAAAAAAAGGAAAAGATCCTAAAAGCTAGTCATGACGGCGCCTCCGAGACGACCTTTGAGATGAAAATGGGAACTGCTCGCTAACCCCCACATCCTCCCTAGCAGCAACTGGTACACGCTCAGCCTCAAGCTGCAAGGACAAGCATGTAAACACTCAGATTCAAGAGAAGACGCACAAACAAATGCATAAAGAAAAAACCGTACCTCAAGAATCCGACGGCACTATCTCCAGACCAAAACCTCCGCGCTCTGATAAGTGTGCAGCCACTCCTGTGCTATCCTAGCAGGCACCTTTGAAAACAAACCAAGCATTTTAAGCACTGGAACGATAGATACAACAGGGAAACAAGTTCAGAAATAGGGTGATACCTGTAAAACCCCAGCTGACAGCGTATAAAGCTGGGTCGTGCAAGAAGTAAGCGCCAATCGCTCCTCTTCTCCATCATCTGAGTGGAAAAAGACAAAAGAAGGGGCCCGTGGCCAAACAAGAGCAGCTGGAGGAGCCAAGAAAAGACGGCAATACTCCATATAATCTCCGGCCTGGAGAAGCAAGGCTGCCCAATCCCTAGCCTGAGCATCCTTCAAATCAGCCTTAGACATCGAAGAGGTAGACCTCATCGACACCGGAGGTGGATGAGGAACGAACTGAAGAACCTCGGCACGCGGGCGCCATTGGCTGGCCACCCGATCCCCTAAGTACCTGGCTCGACAAAAAGGACCCTCGAACAAGCTGCGAGTACGGTCCAAGACTCTGGAGCATGCAAGAGGAGCGTCTTCAGGTGCACTATTCCAAGGGTCAAAACGCACCTGCAAACAAGGTCGAAACAGCCACAATACAAGGATATGGAAATCTAAAGATAAAGAAGGGAAAATTTTCGTAGTCGTCCCTGTAGTTTTACGGTTGTCTCACTTTCGTCCCTCTAGTTTCAAAGTGCTCCAATTTCGTCCCTGTAGTTTGTTTTACGCTCCAAATTGGTAAAATTGTTAACACCGTTAACGAAACTAACGGAAAAATATGATTAAAAAATTAAGTGCTCCAATTTTCAATCCGATTGAACCGGTGCAAAGATCTTATTTTTTTGATCATTTTATCCTAAATGGTTGTAATAAATTTTTGGCTCTAAGGCCTTTCAACGAGCACCCGAAAACTCCTTATTTCGTTTCAGGACACTCTTAGGGTGCTCATTGAAAGGCATTAGAGCCAAAAATCCATTATGACCATTTAAGATAAAATGATCAGAAAAATAAGATATTCGCACCGGTTCAAACAGATTAAAAATTGGAACACTTAATTTTTTAACTATATTTTTTAATATATAAACGGTGTAAAAAAAATAATTGTTCTGATTTCAATCTGTTTGAACCGGTGCGAATATCTTATTTTTCTGATCATTTTATGTTAAATAGTCATAATGGATTTTTGGCTCTAAGGCCTTTCAATGAGCACTCTAAGAGAGCCCTGAAACTAAATAAGGAGTCTTCAGGTGCTCGTTGAAAGGCCTTAGAGCCAAAAATTCACTACAACCATTTAGGATAAAATGATCAAAAAAATAAGATTTTCACACCGGTTCAACCGGATTGAAAATTGGAGCACTTAATTTTTTAATCATATTTTTTCGTTAGTTTCATTAACGGTGTTAACGATTTTACCAATTTGGTACGTAAAACAAACTACAAGGACGAAATTGGAGCACTTTGAAACTAGAGGGACGAAAGTGAGACAACCGTAAAACTACAGGGACTACTACGAAAATTTGCCCGATAATGAATACAAAGGGAGAAGAGAGGCGCCTAGTCAACCGTCAATCGGTCCAAAACTCGTCGCCACTAGGGAAGGCTCAGAACAGGCGACCGCGGCTTCCGTTGGCCCGCTAACCATCGCTCATAGCGAGGAATACAATTTGCATCCTCATACTTCATGCCAGGGGGAAACTGGAGAAGATGCTCGAAAGCCCAGAGCTGGAAAATGAATTAGCAAACAGAGTTCAATACTATGTGAAATCAAAACAAGAAAGGAAGCAAAGGAAAAGTGTGAATACCTCAAGCACCCGGTAGTGACCGCCAAGGATGAGACTCTTATCTCGTGAACAAGCTCCAAGATTGCCATACGAGGTAGGCAAAGAAGATGCTCCCCAGTCAAACTCCCGAATAGCCTCCAAGTGCTGCAGAGGAGCCAGAAACTGCATATGCATCGAACCATCCTTGTTGGCAAACAACGTTTGCCCAAGGAGATAGAGAAGGAAGGCTCGTGTCAACTGTTCGACGCTCACTTGAGTAAGGATGTCAGCCTTCATGAAAGTTTTGCTCAACCAAGCGACGTCAATGTGGCCTCGAGAACGAAGAGGGGGCACCTTGCCCAAGAACCACTCCAAAGCCCCCACTCGTTCCCAAAGCCTGGGGTCAACTCGAAGAGGAGTTCCGCCTACTCGTAGGCCAGTAAGCAATGAAAAGTCACATGGCGTAATCGTCATCTCACCAGCAGATGAGAAGTGGAATGTGTTTGTGGTGTCCAACCATCTCTCTACCAACGAGGTCATCAACGACTAGTCAATCTTCGAAAGGTTGAGACCCAGGATGAATGCCTCGAAACCTGCAGCTCGCACTAACTCTCGGGCTGGCTCCGGCAATGCTAGAAACCATTTGTGCACCTCCTTACCTCCTCCACGAGCCTCCAATCTCCTGTTTCTCTGTAAAAATCCACCACGACAAAAGGGAGTTAATCTCATGATTACATAAGCAAATAAAAAGCTAGGGGCATCGAATTAACGTTTAAAAAGCATGCATTGCCTAAACAGGCGGCACTGTTATTTTAGTCTTTTTAAACAAAACAATTCCGACCCAACCACGGGTCCTTCTCACTCACGCCTCTGGCTAAAAGGGATTTCATCTCGAGAATGAAATTCATCTTTAAAACATGCGAAGTTAAACTCCAAACTAAAGTAAAACTTTTACTTTTCAGGAAACTTACTGGAACATTGAGGACGCTCAAGTGTTGCTCAGGCTCTCTGCGAACTACCTCGGCCTCTGGGCCACCAACAGGAGGACGGTACTGCAAGAAACCGCCATAACATAACCTACGCGAAGGAAGAATGTAGGTAGCAGCATCAAACAAACTTGGCTCCTCAATTGCTTCCTCGTTAGAAGAAGGGTACTCACATCTACACGGAGGATGCGAAGAAAAACCCGCAATGTCCGTAGAGGAGGATGGCGGCAAATCGATGGAGGGTGGCGTGGCCATCACGTTCAAAGCAAGGGAAAAAGGCAACAACGACGGTAGCCAACAGCCGAGAACGCGGCGGTGGTTGAGACCGGTGGTGATCAAAACCGGCGGTGGTGGCAGTTGGGAACGGCGGCGAACGGTGGTCGGAGGGAATGGGGACAGAGGAGTTTCGGACGAGAGAAAAGAGAAGGGAGGAAAAAGAAAATATGAGCCGTGAAATCGATTAAACCGAACTTAAATCGATTTTCTGACTTTTGGCTTTCCCACGGCCGATACATCGATTCCTCGGTCGAGGCATCAATTAATCGGCCGAGAAATCAATCTCCTGGCCCCCCTAATCAATCTCCCACAGCAGCATCAGATTTTGCTCAATACACCAATTCAAAGTTTTGGGTCCATGACCAACAAAAGCAAAATCAAATCAGCCTTGGGGGCATTCCCGGGCAAAAGCAACACGATCAGAACTAGCCTTGGGGGCATATCCAAGCATAAGGAAGCTCTCCCTCCGTAACAGCAAGCTCACAACAACTGGTAGCTTGACCATTGAGGTTTATCAAACTCGAGCTCTCAAGATCAAAGGACCCTTGATACATCCAACTCAGGCTCCATGCCCAAATAACTATGCGCCGGAAGTACATAAGCAGCCATCACAGCCTACGTGCTCAAACTATTCAGCGGCTCTACGCCCATGCTTGTTACCTCAGCCATTCAGCAAAAGCCTCAAGCTGACCGCTACGCTCGCTATCCTAGCAATTCCATGTTCATAGCCATCAAACTACTCAACGGCTCCATCATCTCGTCAGCCTCACTCGTTCAGCAGCTCTATGCCCGTGACCATTCAGCGGCCTCGCGCTCTCACCCCTGTAGACACCCCAATTTGGCCTAACGATGATGAAATGGATACAGTGATTGCTGATTGACTTCTTGTGAACCTTAGGACTTTCGGTAAGAATTTTGAGCCACTTAGAGGACCCAATCCAGAGCCATACAGCCTTTCAGACAGAAATACAGAATCCTAGGAGAATCCATCTATCGGCCGTAACATTGATCTCACGGCCTTAACATCATTTCTTCACCCGAGCAACTTATTGCTTGAAAATCTCCCTGAGAGATCAATCCCTCGGCCGCAAGATCTATCCTACGGCCGCAACATCCTTTCCTTGGCCGCCAGATCCTTTGCTTGGCCGCCAGATTGTCTATTTTCCAGACTCTGGAATGTTCTGTCGATTGTTTGATCCAACTACGCTACCTCCCCGATGCGTTCGGGCTACGCCCAGAGATTACCACGAAGAGTTTGCATTGCATTGCAATTGCAATTGCAATCGTGCGTTTTGATTGACCGGAGTGAGTCACCAATTGCCTATATAAAGGGCTTTTGGGTTCCGAAAATACCAACAACGAAATCATCAGATTCGTATACTTCCACACCCTCTCAAGCCTCGAAACTCTGCAAAAACACTCTCTCAAATCCCCTCTTCAAAATCCCTAACCTCCCAAAGGCAGCCATCAATCCGACGATCAAACCCCGAAGTTCAAACCCTAACCCTAGGGTTTTTTGAAAAATAATCAGTCAATCACAATCAATCCGAAGCAATCAAGCAACTGAGGGATCAAGGTGGTGAGGCCCAACGGCCTCTGGTTTATTTACTGTATTCATGCCTAATCGTAGCGTTTTGATTATCTACTAACTTTTCTATTTGGTGTGAGGAAGAACACCGACCGGGGCTTCGATCCCTCGGCCAGTACATAAACCAGGAGGATCCCTTGGCCGTGACATCCATTCATCGGCCGCGGGATCCATCTCCCTGGGACAGTTTGTTTTGTTTTCTACTTTCTGACGCATGCTTTAATTATCGCACTGGCTCACCATTAATTGGTTAAAGGCTAAAAACAGACTACGTGTTAGAATTAAAAAAAGCAAGTACATGTCTTATGTTGAATAACTATGGGCCGGTCTCACGACTGGGCAGAGAGGGGTGCCTAACACCTTCCCCTTACTGTACTTTTGGCTCCCGTACCCAGAATCTCTATCTGTTTTCCTAGTTTTAATAAACTAGGTGGCGACTCTGTTTTGATGATAACCGCTATTGTGTGGCGATGTTCCTAGCCATGGGAATGTCCACGATCTTGGTTTATGAAGCAAGCAACCAATCGAGCAACAAACGATCAATCTATATGGCGATGCCCCATTTGGGATGTGTCTACAGTTTTTGGCGACTCTGCTGGGGACTTGAGAGCTGTAACCAGAAAGTTCAACATAAGACTAACACATGCCTTATTTAATTCATTTATCAAAGG
The DNA here is from genome assembly GCA_018127125.1 of Rhododendron griersonianum. NCBI lineage: Eukaryota > Viridiplantae > Streptophyta > Magnoliopsida > Ericales > Ericaceae > Rhododendron > Rhododendron griersonianum. Next base: position 23,402,086 of record CM030796.1, on the reverse strand, counting down.
CAGCCACAATTCGACGATCAAACCCCGAAGTACAAACCCTAACCCTATGGTTTTCGAGAAGCAAATCAGTCAATCCCCTCTAATCCGAAGCAATCAAGCAACTGAGGGATCAAGGTGGTGAGGCCCAAGGGCCTTTCGTTTGGTTTATTTACAGTCTTTACGTATTAATTGTAGCGTTTTGATTTTCTGTTAATCTTTTAGTCTGGTGTGAGGAAGAACATCAACTGGGACTTCATTCCCTCAACTAGTACATTAATCTAAGAGGATCCTTCGGCCGTGAAATCTAGTCACCGGCCGCGGGATCCATCTTCCTGGGACACCTTGTTTTGTTTTGCTTATGTCGATGCATGCTTTCAATTACTGCACTGGCTCACCTTATCAACTGTTTAGAAGCTAAAATCAATTTATGTGTTTAGAATTAAATAAAGCATGTACTAATTGTATGTCGAACAACTATGGGTCAGTCTCACGACTGGGCAAAGAGGCGTGCCTAACACCTTCCCCTTATTGTACCTTTGGCTCCCATACCCAGAATCTTTATCTGTTTTTCCTAGTTTTTATAAACTAGGTGGCGACTCTGTTTTGATGATAACCATTATCATGTGGCGATATTCCTAGCCATGGGAATATCCACGATCTTGGTTTATGAAGCAAACAACCAAACAAACAGCAACGATCAATCTGTATGGCAATGCCCCATCTCGGGAGGTGTCTACAGGAACCATTGTGAGGATACTCAGGAGCCCGGAACGGCGGAATCGAGGTTGGGTGTGTAAAAACGATTTTGGTGTTGATAATGAAAAGACGTGTTTTAAAAAGGAAATGTTTTTGAAACCACAATGTGGACGGACTTAGTAGCCCATTGTGTGTGTTTGTGTGTGTGTGTGTGCCAATAGGAACCCGGGACGGCGGAACCATTGTGAGGATACTCGGGAGCCCGGAACGGCAGAACCGAGGTTGGGTGTGTAAAAACAATTTTGGTGATGATAATGAAAAGACATGTTTTAAAAAGGAAATGTTTTTGAAACCACAATGTGCCCAGACTTAGTAGCCCATTGTGTGTGTATGTGTGTGTGTGTGTGCCAATGGGAACCCGGGACGGCAGAACCATTGTGAGGATACTCGGGAGCCCAGAATGGCAGAACCGAGTGTAGGTGGAGAAAAATAAACAGTACCTAGAACAGCACTGAATCTCATCTCCTCACGTGGTGTTCAATCGGAACCCTAATGCCCTCGCCTGAACCCTAACCTGTAAAACAGACAAGGGGTGAGCGCACCTTTGCCTCTCGTGGCAAAGGCCCGCTGATGCCTAAGTTAGTATCTCGTACTGTATCAAACCCTAATTATCAGTAGGAAAGTATGGAGCGAATGCAACTTATTGCGTACCTTTTACCTCTAAGTTTACCCTGTATTTATAATCATGCGTTTGCTTCCTCTTCAAGCATCCTTGCTGCCACAGGTCTCCTACCTCGTATAGGAAACTTGGACTTTTCAGGGACCTTTTGCCCAATGAATCGAGATCCCTTACTTATAGGGATTCTTCTGCATATGGAACTCATTCCATAATTGGACTGTTTCTTTAGCTATCCTGACTGGATACTGGGCTCTTTCTTTGGAATATTCCCACCGCCTTATCTTTTAAGGCTACGTTCTTCCAGATGACTCTATCTGTTCGGCACATAATTCAATCGAATAGATTGTACTAACTAATGACTTCTTATGTCTTTGGCCCATCTCAGCCGAACAGACTGCACCAACTAATGAGTTCTCATGTCGTTGGTTCCTTTAGCCGAACAGACTATCTGATCCAGTGACTCCTCGTACCACCGGATCTTATTGCCGTCGTTCATCTTTGTATGGAATCCCATATCACTTTTCTCATTGCACGGATCTGGCGTGCCACGTGTTCGGCTACTAATTGTATCTGTCCGGGAATACCTCCCTACAATTGCTCCCCAGCTTTGCTCATTAATTTTGCTCAAGAGTGATGAGTAAAGCTCAAAAAAAATGAACTTAAGGCCGAACAAACCAGATTCCGTGCAGATATAATCATTGGGTTCCCATTGATGTCTTTTGGCGGTTTAGTCATAATTTTCTCGAAATAATGACTCCACGTGGCAAATTTCACACGCCTCGCGTTAAATTCGAACTGACATCTTAGCCAAACGCCGTTTAAACGTCAGCTATCCATCTCCTGTGGCCGTTACTTTTCATGTAACGTCGTTAGAGGAGACGTTTCGTCTCCGTCTCTCACTTTTAAACCCAAAAAAGATATCTTTTTTGGGTTTTTACCCAAAGACTCGAAACTCTGGTCTTTCTCTTTCTAAAACCAGGCGAAACCTTTCTTCTTCAGTCCGCCATCGCCGCCGTCTGCAAACCTGATTGCAACTTAGAAAAACTTCTCAACATTCTCGTAAGATTCTCATCCTTTCTTCTTTGTGTTTGAATCTGAGATTTCGTTCTCAGATTCTACCATTCTTAGGGTTTCATTCGCACCCATTTCCAGATTTCATCCCATTTCAAATATATTCATGGCGGATGAAAGTGATAGTGGCCCTAAGCCTGAGAAATTTAGGAAACTTTGTGAAACACCTGCCGCAATGGCGGCTTTTAGAACTGATTACAACATCCCAGATACTGTGGGTTTAGAACTCGCCCCTCTGGGAGCGATTAGAAATGCCTGTAAATGGGATAGAACATGTGTCCCAATCGTGGCCATTGTCGAGGGTGGAGTTCGTTTCCCCCTTGACCCACTACTTCGTCGGGCTCTGAACTGGTATCGACTCAACCCCAAGTGTCCACCAATTTTTTCAGATTAGTAATGGGAGTTGTAGCTTTAAACAGAATCTTAGGGACCCAATTAGGAATCTGGGACATCCAGTGGTGGTACAGTATTGTATTGAATCGAGAATACAATACTTACTACTTAAAAGTGAGAAAAATAGAGAAGCGCTTCGTGCTTAACCTGCCAGACTCTGCTCGTGATCATGAGATGGATTTTCTTTACGTAACTGGAGCCTTCGAGCCCATGGGGAAAGATGGCCAAGTGGTGGGTGTCCACGTTCCCCACGAATGGGGCTTCCCACGTACGCTTCTAATTTCTGTTCTTTTGTATCGTATTTCAGTTCATTTATTCTCCCTTTCTATCTAAACTGTACCTCTAAGTGTTCTCCCTTACTTGTTATTTTAGCCACAAACGCCAATAAACGCCCAAGCAGGGAACCAAGCTACGTCCGAACAGTGGACATCAACAAGGTTCTTAGATACAAAGGGGAACCAGGCACACGAAACGCTGGTCGGGGGCGTGACGCCAACGTCTTGCTAGGCTACAATCCTGCTTACAAGGGCTTCATTGACAGAAGACTTGCCCACCCAAGTACCAGCGGCGCCTCTACTTCCTCTGCTCCCCAGCCAAGGAACTCAAGATCCAGTGCTGTCGTGACAGTTGCCGGACAGCAGAACGAGGTACCAGTATCCGTAGGCATCCCGTTGCCTTGCTTGGTACTTAGAAGATCTTCTCAACGACAGGCCACAACTCAACAGCATCCCGAACAGCTAGCACCTGAACGTGACACCAGCCAGTCATCTTCCTCAGGATACTCCCCATCTCCTCCTAATTCAGGTACCATGACTCGCCAACCTTTAAACTTGAGTTCTCTTCTCACTGTCTCATCCCGAGGACGTGGTTTTTCGGGCCGGGCTCCTTCTACTGGCCATGTGCCCCCGCCTCCTAGACGCACCAGAGGTTCTAGGAGCAGTTCTTCTCCTCGGGAGTCCGATACTAGTTTGGAGGCTGGGGATGCCCACTGGGACAAACGCCCCAGAAATCGATCTACTGTGGATGGGTCAATTCAAGCAGCTGGGGTGGATGATCAAACCCTCACCCCGAATGTCTAAAACTCTCCTCAACCCTGGAACCCTCAACTTAACAGAGGTGACCGGCCAATGAACATAGGGGACAGCGCCAGCTCATCAGAGACCGCTCTGGCCCTCGCGCAGGCTCTGCTGCTGCCTGTGGATATGCAAAAGGAGGCCTCCTCCCCATCTGATCGGCTAGTGGCGACTGGGCTTGTGAGTGGAGTCAAGGTAAAGTATTCTCATTACTTTAACAAGACCTCAGTACACTTCTCTTCTATGCATACTGTTTTACCTTTGAATTTCTTCCAGTTTATCCAAAAGATGGTTGCCCTCGGCCAGAAACTACAAGAGATTGAGCCCGAACGGAACAGACTCCTGAGGGACAATACTCAACAGCTTCAAACCATAACAAGGCTGGAGAGAGAGAGAGAGAGAGAGAGAGAGAGAGATAAAGCAAAGCTTGAAGCCGACGATATGAGAGCAAAAATGGAGACTGCTAAGGATAATCTCAAACAGGCTTTGGCAGAGATTGATGCCACCAAAAAGGCCGCATACGATGATGGACACCAGAAGGGCTTCGATGCTGCAACAGCGAGCTACGTGGAACAGATGCCTGCCATCCAGGATCAGATCTGGGTTGCTAGCTGGGAAGCCTGTTTGACTAAGGTTGGGACTGCAGAAGATTCTCCTTTCTGGGTAGACAATGATCTGCCAAGCAGACGTGCTGCTGCATCCCTTGAATTAGAAGAGACCCCAGTGGAGGATGTCGATCAACAGATTGATGATTTAGCAGATGCTGATGAGGACATCCAGATGGAGTCTGAAGGTACCCAAATTGAGTCTCGAGAAACACATCCTGAACAACCAACTGTTGGAGGAGCGACCATTGAACCAGTCAATTTGGAGGAACAAGCAGCTGGGGGCAAGACCAACACAGAGGCTCCGAGCAACACTCCCCCAGAAGTCCAGAACCTGGACTGAGCTTGGTAAGCTTCTTTCTGATTTTCTTGACTACAATTGCAACAGTTTTTTTTGAGGGGTCTTGCGTGACCGTAATCTCTCAGCCCTGTGTGGCAACATCAATTACATACTTAAGATAAAACAGGTATTCGGCCCTTCGTGGCACATTACTGTTATTTATGTTTTGCTTGGTACTCCATAAATTCTTGTTTCTGAAGTTTTGGGAACATTCCTTCGTATGCTAATTTGTCTAAGTTTCTCATACTTGGAAAGTTTAAGTCTTATCGTACTTAGCAATCTGTTATGTGACCTTGCATGGCCCGTGTATTTGCTCGGCTCTTCATAGCCTTTAAGTATCACATACTTAAACAGAAGCCTAAGTGTTTTCATACTTGGCAAACTATACACCGAACCCTAAGTATTACGTACTTAGCTAAATTCAAGTGTTTCTGATTTGGACATAATGTTAAGTTTTGTTGTACTCAGCAATTTGTGCATACAAGTTTCTCTCGTACTTGTATAGTCTAAGTACTTTTTCGTGTTTAGACAGTAATACGTATATTCGTACGTTACAAGGCATTCATCCTTATTCTAAGTTTTTCGTACTTAAGTGTTTTCATACTTTTTTGAATTTCTCTAACATATGTCACTATGTTTTTATCCAAGTATTTCGTACTAGGAAAAGGAAGCAAGTATTTCGTACTTGCCTGCTTGGTTTTTTCGTACCTTAGAAAGAATGTTACAAGTTTCTTTCGTACTTGTATAGTCTAAGTATGTTTTCTTGTACTTAGACAATTAATACGTATATTCGTACGTTACAAGGCGTTCATGCCTGTTTTAAGTGTTTCGTACTTAGTTAATCTAAGTTTCTCGTACTTTAGAAAGTTAACACGTATATTCGTACGTTACGAGTCACTTATACCCATTACCTGCTCCCCAATACGAAAAAGGGTAAGCGAGGCCATTGTTCGTATTTATAAGATAAAAAACAACCATGTTAACAAAATTTCCAAAAAGTCAATATACTGCAGAAAAAGTGTCTTTATTCATAGTTCTCAAACTCAAGGAGGCGTTACACATACCCCTTGCAACTAAAGAAAAGTAAAAACAGAGGAATTTTCTTCGTAATTCCCACACAATTACATAGTCCTAAAACAAAATAAATAAGCCAAAGTCTTTTTAAACAAAGAACGTCCTCAGATTGTGGACATTCCAAGGCCTTGGCACCGGGTTCCCGTCCAGGTCTGCCAACCTATAAGCCCCAATGCCCACAATTTCAGTTACTCGATACGGGCCTTCCCAGTTTGCTCCTAACTTTCCCTCATTAGCCACTTTGGTATTGCCAAGTACTTTTCGAAGAACAAGGTCCCCAACACCAAATTCTCGAGGGTGGACATGTTTGTTGTAGCCCTTCATTAGCTGTTCCTGGTATGAGGCCAAATGGACCAGAGCCATTTCCTTCCTTTCCTCGGCCAGGTCGAGCTCAATCTCAAGGGCCTTGTCCTTGCCCCCACTCTCAACCAAAGCAGTTCGGTTTGTTGGAAGACCAACTTCCAATGGGATGACTGCCTCTGTACCATAAGCTAAGGAATAGGGGGTCTCTCCCGTAGACCTCCTAGATGTCGTGTGATGTGCCCACAACACAAGTGGTAATTCATCAGGCCACTTCCCCTTTGCCTTATCCAGCCTTTTCTTGATCCCATCAAGAATGGTCTTGTTGGAAGCTTCTGCTTGCCCATTGCTCTGAGGGTAAGCTGGGGTCGAATAATAGTTTCTTATTCCATACTGGGAACAGAAAGCCTTAAATTTCTTCTGGAACTGTGCCCCGTTATCTGTGATCAAAGAATATGGGACCCCAAAGCGAGTAATGATACTTTTCCACACAAACTTTTCTATCATGGGTTCAGTGATTTTGGCCAAGGGTTCTGCCTCAATCCATTTCGTGAAGTAATCTGTGGCAACTAATAGGAACTTTCGATTTCCTGTTGCTTTATGGAGTGGACCCACGATGTCCATTCCCCACTGGGCAAATGGCCAAGGGCTAGTTAAGGGTACTAGATCCTCGGCTGGTGTCCTTATCATAGGTGAGAACTTCTGGCATTTCTCACAAATCTTAACGTAGACCTTGGCATCCTCCTGCATGTGTCGCCACCAATATCCCTGGGTAATTGCTCGGTGGGCAATAGATCTGCCTCCAGCATGGCTTCCACATGTTCCCTCGTGTATCTCATGGAGGAATTTTTGCACCATCTCGGGGTGTACACAGAGCAAATATGGCCCAGTGAAGGACTTTCTATACAACTTCCCCTCGGGGGACAGCCAAAACCTTGCAGACTTGGTTTTGATCTTATGTGCTTCCTTCTTATCTGAAGGAAGTATTTCATCTCGTAAAAACTCCACAATTGGATCCATCCAACTTGGTCCTTGGTTCACGCCCAGGACCAACTCTTTATTCCCACCGATGCTCGGCTCAGTCAAGTAGTCAACTGCTACTTTTCGTTTAAACTCAGTTGGGACAGCTGCAGCCAGCCAAGCCAAAGAATCCGCGTGGGAATTCTATCCAGAGCTTATCTGTTCAATACATACCCTCTCGAAGGTAGTAAGTAAATCTTTGGCTGCCTCCACATAGGCTGCCATCTTCTCATTTCGAGCCTCGTATTCGCCGGACAGTTGGTTCACCACAAGTTGTGAATCACAATAAACCCTGATCCTTTTTACCTTTAGAGTTTTTGCATTGTTCAAGCTGACCAAGAGAGCCTCGTACTCCGCCACATTATTTGATGCACTAAAGCCAAGCTGAACAGATTGCTCCATCATCACCCCTCCGGGAGGGAACAAAACAATACCAATACCTAAACCAGTGTTATAGGCAGAACCGTCGACGAATAATTTCCATTCCAAAGGGTCCTGTTCGGCAGGCGTCTTGCCTTTCTTTTTTGATAGTTCAACTTTCTGCCCCTTTCTCGCAGGGGGCTGAGGTGCTACTGTTGGTGAGAATTCTACCACAAAATCTGCCAACACTTGGCCCTTTATCGCAATGCGCGGCCGGAAGTCAATATCATATTGACTTAACTCAACAGACCAAGTTGAGATCCGTCCAGAGAAATCTGCCTTTTGTAGCAGTGATCTCAACGGAAATTCAGTATAGACCACGACTTTGTGGCTCTGGAAGTAATGAGGCAACTTTCTCGTTGCTGTCCTCAAAGCAAGGACCAGCTTTTCGAGGGGCAGATACCTCGTTTCTGCGTCCAGGAGTGTTTTGCTCACATAATAAACTGGGATTTGCTCGGACCGCTTGTCCCTTAACAGAACTGCACTCATAGCATGTTCAGAAACTGCAAAATATAAAACCAAAGTTTCACCTGAGTCTGGAGTTGACAGGAGGGGGGCTTGAGCCAAATACATCTTTAAATCTCGGAATGCCTGCTCACATTCTGCTCCCCATTCAAATCCTTCTATTTTCTTTAGCAACTGGAAGAAGGGCCTACACTTATCACTTGAACGGCTAATGAACCTATTAAGGGCCGCAGCCATCCCAGTCAGCCTCTAGACTTCCTTCGTAGTCTTGGGACTTTGTAGCTTTTGTAACGCCGTTATCTGATCAGGGTTTGCTTTGATTCCCTTTAAAGTCACAAGGTGGCCTAGGAACTTTCTAGAACCAACCCCAAACGCACATTTCGAGGCGTTGAGTTTCAACTTGTATTTCCTCAGGATTTCGAAGGCCTCTTTCAAATCCAGTATATGCCCTTGCTGGGTTCTACTCTTAATCACCATATCGTCTATGTATACCTCCATAGTCTGACCAAGGAGTTTTTTGAACATGATCGTTGCCAGCCTCTGATAAGTTGCCCTTGCATTCCTTAGCCCAAAAGGCATAACACTATAACAGTACAACCCACGTGGTGTAATAAAAGAAGTTTTTTCCTGATCAGGCCCAAACATGGCAATCTGATGATATCCCGATATGCGTCGAGGAAACTCATCCGCTCATATCCAGCAGTGGCGTCGACCAACTGATCGATCCTTGGAAGAGGGAAGCTATCTTTAAGACATGCTTTGTTCAAATCCGTGAAATCCACACAGACACGCCATTTCCCATTCTTCTTTTTTACAACCATAGTGTTGGATAGCCATTCTGGGTAGTAGACTTCTCGTATCGCTTTGGCCTCTAACAAACGATCCACTTCTTCAATAACAGCATCAACATGCTGTACAACTGCCCTTCTTTTCCTCTGAATAACAGGCTTATGCTGCAGGTCAACATTTAGGTGGTGGCAGATCACATCTGCATCCACTCCAGGCATTTCCTCCGGTACCCAAGCAAATACATCAACATGTTCTTTCAAGAAACCCACCAATTCGGACTCCTCCTCATCCGGCAGTGATTCCCCAATTAGAAAATACCACTCAGGATTAGTCTCGTTGATCTGTATCTTCTTTAGGCGTTCGACTACTTTCTTTGTTGGATCTCTCCCGACGTCCTCGACAGTCGGTTGGTCTGGTGCTTCTACCGTATGAACCTGATGGGCCTTTGGAGCTTTCTTAATGATAGAGATTAAGCACTGTTGTGCTGCCTTCTGATTACCCCTAATCTTCTCGACCCCGTTGGACCCTGGAAATTTCACCATCTGGTGATATGTAGAGGAGACAGCCTTCATCTTGTGCAACCAAGTCCTCCCTATGATCGCATTATAGGAGGATGGGACATCTACAACCAAAAAATCAGTTCTTAGGACCACTGATCCCGCCCGAACAGGCAGTGTCACCTTCCCAAGGGGCCAAACTGCTCCTGCACCAAACCCAACCAAGGGTGTAATAGATTGTTCCAAATCTGTCTGCTTCAGCCCTAACTTTTTGAATGCATCGTAGTACAACACCTCTGTACAGCTCCCTGAATCCACCAGGATTCTCTCAATGTCATATTCCCCAATTCGTAGAGTTATGACCAATGCATCGTTGTGGGGTATCTGGACTTCTGTCAGATCCTCGTCTGTAAAAACTATGCCCTCATTGGATATGTCATTCTCTCGCCCTCTTTTGTTCCCCAATCGCATAACGTGCTGGTCGTGCTTGGCTTGCCTTTGCAGCAACCTCACCTCATTCCTTGTATAAGGTGTAGCCAATCCATGTATCATATGGATCACCCCCTTAGGATTCTGCTCGTAATCCAACTCCATCGCTTTCCCTTTATCTTTGGGATCTTCCTGAATGAATTCCTTAAGGTAGTTGCGAGAGACTAAATCATCGAGATGTCTCTTGTACATTTCACAATCCTCAGTCATGTGGCCCCAATCCTTGTGGTAACTGCAGTGCTGGTTCGTAGCACGTTTTGCATCCTTATCTCCTCCTAGACTTGGGGGCCATTTAAAGTATGGCTGATTCTTTATTCGATAAAGAATCCTGTAGATGGGCTCCTTCCAAACAGTGGTGATTGAAAATAAGGACTTAGGATCAGGTGCCTGCTTTTCCTTGTATGGCTCTTTCTTAACCTGCCCATACTCTTTCCTCTCTCTATAGGTCTTGGGCTCTTGCTTATCTACCCTCTTCGCTGGGGTTTTTGGCTGTTCGGCTATGACCTTCCCTTCTTCTCGGAGTATGTCATCTTCCATTCTGGCATGTTGCTCTATTCGCTCCATCAACCTTGCCAAAGTCTGCACAGGATGCATGTTCAATGATCGTCGTAGCTCCCCCCGAACAGGTAAGTCAGTCTTGAATGTAGCAATTGCGTACTCCTCACTGCAACTGTCAATCTCATTGAAAGTTTCCCAATACTTTTTAGCGTAGTCCCTGATCGGCTCGCTTTCCCCCTGCTTCATCGTTGAGAGGCTTTCGAATGTTTTGGGGGCCCTCCTACTTGTCAAAACCGAGCGGTGAATTCCTCTGCTAGTTGGGCCCAATCACGTATGGAACGTGGTTCTAATTTGTGGAACCAAGGCAGAGTAACCTTTTCCAAACTGGACGGGAACATCTTGCACATGATGGCATCATCCCCATCATGCATAAACATGGCTTGTTGATAATGCTGTATGTGAGCAACAGGATCCGCATCTGTTTCGTACAGAATGAATGTACCGTGCTTCACTCTGCTCGGTAATCGTGCATCCCGCAACCTCCTTGCAAACGAAGAAGCTGCTATGTTACTTAGGGCTTCTCTCGCTGCTTCTCGTGTAGACATGGCCCCTTCTCTATTCTCTTTGGTCTTTCGAGCGTCAGGCTTATTCCAGTGGGTATCAGGTCTCTCGTACCTGTCCATATGGTGTTTGCAAGTGTTTTCCTCGGGTGAGGAACTTCGGCTCCTACTTCTCCTTTTTCGTGGAGAAGATCTTTTCCTGCTGGGACTCCTGCTCGGACTTCTGCTTCCTTTCCTTCGTGAAGAAGCCCTTTTCTTCCTTGGAGCAGGACTCCTGCTTCTCCCTTGCCAGGGGGCTGCTTTATACGCCACAATAGCCCCTTTGTTCCCCTTGGAATGTCCTCGTGAAAGCCCAGAGTCCTCAGGATGTTGTCGGATCCTTTCTAACTCCCGGATTTTGTGTTCTCTTTTCCGAATTAATCGAGCATATTCCTCAACCTCCTGCCTCTTCTTATTGAGGATGTCCTTGTTGTTATGCACACTCCTTGAATGTGCAACCGACTCTCCCCTCTGATGGGATTTGCTCCTTCGCATGGAGGTTGTAGCCGTTCTGCCCTCCTTATTCTTGGAGTCATCTTGGATGGTAAGAGGATCTCTGCTTGTCGTCCTCTTGCCATGCCCGCTAGTAGGCTTTCTCGGAGCACCTGGCGGGGATCTGTCTCCTCCCCCACCAGCCTGGTTCTTTTCAGTGAGCGGTGTGACTGGATGTACTTCCACCATGGTCGTATTTCAAAAGGGAACTCCTCCGTTTCCCACAGACGGCGCCAATTGTAGGTGGAGAAAAATAAACAGTACCTAGAACAGCACTGAATCTCGTCTCCTCACGTGGTGTTCAATCGGAACCCTAATGCCCTCGCCTGAACCCTAACCTGTAAAACGGACAAGGGGTGAGCGCACCTTTGCCTCTCGTGGCAAAGGCCCTCCGATGCCTAAGTTAGTATCTCGTACTGTATCAAACCCTAATTATCAGTAGGAAAGTATGGAGCGAATGCAACTTATTGCGTACCTTTTACCTCTAGGTTTACCCTGTATTTATAATCATGTGTTTGCTTCCTCTTCAAGCATCCTTGCTGCCACAGGGCTCCTACCTCGATAGGAAACCTGGCCTTTTCAGGGACCTTTTGCCCAATGAATCGAGATCCCTTACTTATAGGGATTCTTCTGCATATGGAACTCGTTCCATAATTGGACTGTTTCTTTAGCTATCCTGACTGGATACTGGGCTCTTTCTTTGGAATATTCCCACCGCCTTATCTTTTAAGGCTACGTTCTTCCAGATGACTCTATCTGTTCGGCACATAATTCAATCGAATAGATTGTACTAACTAATGGCTTCTTATGTCTTTGGCCCATCTCAGCCGAGCAGACTGCACCAACTAATGACTTCTCATGTCGTTGGTTCCTTTAGCCGAACAGACTATCTGATCCAGTGACTCTTCGTACCACCGGATCTTATTGCCGTCGTTCATCTTTGTATGGAATCCCATATCACTTTTCTCATTGCACGGATCTGGCGTGCCACGTGTTCGGCTACTAATTATATCTATCCGGGAATACCTCCCTACACCGAGGTTGGGTGTGTAAAAACGATTTTGGTGTTGATAATGAAAAGACATGTTTTAAAAAGGAAATGTTTTTGAAACCACAATGTGGCCGGACTTAGTAGCCCATTGTGTTTGTATGTGTGTGTGTGTGTGCCAATGGAAACCCGGGACGGCGGAACCATTGTGAGGATACTTGGGAGCTCGGAACCGAGGTTGGGTGTGTAAAAACGATATTGGTGTTGATAATGAAAAGACGTGTTTTAAAAAGGAAATATTTTTGAAACCACAATGTGGCCGAACTTAGTAGCTCATTGTGTGTGTATGTGTTTGTGTGCGCCAATGGGAACCCGGGACGACGGAACCATTGTGAGGATACTCGGGAGCCCGGAACGGCGGAACCGAGGTCGGGTGTGTAAAAACGATTTTGGAAATGTTGATTTGGAAAAATGAAAAGTGAAAATGGTGACAGTCTACGAAAATGTTGCGTATGAGAAACTCTGATTTCACGGACACTAACGCCAGTTGAATAGTGAATGTGCATGTGTTATTGTTAATTGCTTACCCGGAAGTTGTTGAATATGCATGTGCTATTTAGAAATCGCTAAATTTACATGAGCTTGTATACTACTTTTATACCCTGTTGTTTATAATTATGGGTTAGCTGGTATGGATTATTCTTTTGAGCTTTTGTAGCTTACAGTGTTACTGTTGTAACCCTGACATATTATACTGGGGGCAACGCTGGTATAATGTGTCAAACTTGTAGAGGAGCAAGGTGAGCTCTACACCTTGGAGGCTTTTGGAGCCGAGAAGCTAGCTAGGATAGAGGAGCAGGCGGAGCAATAGATAGGAACCCTGGTTTCCCTCCCTTTGTTAAATAAATGTACTCTTGTGAGAATTTTGATGTAATAATGAGCCAAACTTTATTTAAGTTTTCAATAAAAATGTTTATTAAACATTCCCAAAACTTGGGGCGTTACAAGATACCTATACGTGTTCTCCATATGCAACATACATTTACATATGTATACATGTATATGTGAACACATAAGTTGAATATTAAGCATGTGCATCAGTGCATGTGTTTGTGATTGACTGATTGAGATATAGAGAGGTTTAGGCAAGAAAGAGAGGATCCAATTGAGAATTGACTTAGTGGGAAACACGTGTAAGTGTGTGTGAGAGAGAGATGGGAGAGTGAGCATTTGGGAGTTTCTGGTAGAGATTAGCGAGATCGGCATGGGATTGGAAAATGAATTACCGAGATTTCCTCCGTAAGTCGTTTTTGGTGATTTGAGGAAAATGTTTTACGTGAAAAAAACTTTTTACCGACCTTATAAGCAACCAAACACAAGAAATTAGGAAATTATTTTACCAGAAAATATTTTCAGTCAAAACAAACGGAGTCTATGTGTACATGCGTATACATATATGTATATGCATTTAGAGAGAGAGAGAGAGCGCAATATTTGCTAATAGGACACGATTGCACAAGGAAAAGGGGTCAGACTTGTGACCTCCCGAGTGAGCAGCCGCTTCCCTCTCCGAGGTTTTATTTCTCTCTCTCTCCCTCTCTCTCCTCCTCCTCCTCCTCCTCTTAAGACTAATTAACCTCCTGTTCCGCTAAGGTTCTTATAGTATTTTTTAAGTACTCCCATTTTACGAGAAATATCATTCTTTCATAATATATCACTTTTAATTCAAAAAATAAATAAGAACTTATTTTAGTTAGTGAAAATACTATATGTTTATATTTTTTCATTTGGGCCCCCCTTTTTATCCTTTACAAAATCCCAAATTGGGTATACAGTAATAAGGGCTCCTGTCGTTTAGAAAAATAGTTTTTATTTATTATTTACCTAAGAGGAAAAAACCAATCTCTCTCTCTCTCTCTCTCTCTCTCTCTCTCTCTCTCTCAACCTAGGGAGCAGAGTAAAACTCGGCAAGGTATTGGAGTGAGAGGAACATGCGCACACAAATTGACCAAATTCCACATTTCTGTTAGTCCCATTTTCTACCTCTCATTTATAATTATTAGCATCCCCCATTTAAAAACTATGTAACATATTTGTGATCATATTATATTTAGGTTGATGATGAAAAAACGCAATTTTTTTTTGTATTTATTACATAGTAGTATAATTCATTTAACATTCTTTTACTATTTCTTTTCCTTATAGGTGAGCTTTTTGCTGCTTTAATCTGTAATCAGTTCAAGGATAAGTCTTGCCGTCAACAATTTCCAGGTGAGTCCTTTCTCTCTGTTTTCCCTCTTCGTTTGAGATTTCCTCTCCTTTTTCTTACCTCTACGCAAAAGCAAAAACAAAAGACAAATAGAAAGTAACATACATACATACATACATACATACTAAAAAAACTCTCTCTCTAGAAGCTTTCCAGCAGATAGGTTTTCTCGGGGGGGGGGGGAGGCCCTGCCTCCGCCGCCTCTCCCCCTCCCTCTTTCCCCCTTCCTTCTCCTCCCCTCCCTCTACCCTCTCATTCGGTTCTCTCCCTTCTGTCCTCTGTTCTGGTTTTGGCTTCGTCTCACCCTCAGTCAGGATGGATTGCTGTGTGGCTTAGCCCCCGTGATTCCTCTGATCTGGTTCGGCGGGGAAGCTCCGATGATAGGCGGCTGGTGGTGGTGCTGTCCGGGGATTTTGGGTATGAATAATGGGGGTTAGAATGTTTGGGGTTGTTTTCTGTCTGTTTTTTTTTTTCAGTTTGCTTTCTATCGGCTGATTTGGGTTTCCCCCAAATCAGTCCGGTTTGGTACCAGTTTGGTTTCCCCAAATCTGGTGTGAAAGAGGAGGTGGGCGAATAATCCGGCGCCTATTGAGGATCGTCCGAAGTTGGGGTTGTTTGTGGTTGTTGGTGGGTTGAGGTTCGTCCGGCTGCTGTTGTCGGTAACGAGGTCTGCTACGGTGAACAGCTTTGTTTACAGTGAATGACTTCTGCTCCGGTGAACGGCTCTTGCCGTCCAGATTTCATATGCGCTTCTCGGGTTTGAGCTGGGGTCCGGTCTGTTTGGGATTCTCTACTATCTAGGCCTTGATTGGTTCTTATCTGGCGAGTTCGCCGGTCTTGCTTCTGCAGGGGGTTCCTGTGTAGAAGTCTGGGTAGTTTTGGCTCATTCTTGTATTTTTTGATGAAATCTGTATTCCCTTCGGGTTTTGTTATGAAATGAATTGAATGTGTTCAAAAAAAAAAACATACATACATACTTACTTTCTTACTTATCAATTAATCAAGATTCAATCCATAAATATTTATTATAATATAAATATATATATATATATATATATATATATATAAAATATGTGTGTGTATATATAAGTGTTACTATTTCTCTGTGTTAATTAAGTGGATTGTTTCGAGGGTTTGAGAATATGGGTTTTAATGCTTGAGGAAAATACAAGTGGGTTTTCTTTTATGCTCTTGTTTTCTTACATAATGGGGTGTTTGGATTTTGAGGTGTGGCAATATATTACTAGATATTTCAATGAAGCTCATTGGCGACCGACAATTATGCTTTAACTCAAGAAATTTATGCTGTGTTCGGACGGATTTTTAAAAAATTTTGAGTTTGGCTTTTGGGGTAATGATTAGAGATATGGGTAATGAATGGAGAGAGATAGAGAGATAGAGATGAGAATAATGATTGAAGAGTGGAGAGAGAAATTAGAGTAATAATTGAAATTATGGGTAATGAGTGTTTTTTGAGTTGGAATTTTTTTTTTCAAATTCCCATCCAAACAAAGCATTTGTTTTTATAAACGGACGTCCAGGCTAGCTTGCTTGCGTGCAACTCGACTAATTTCGGGGCCAAATATTGTTTTGCTTTTTATGGTACTAAAAATTGATCTAACTTACTCCTGGAAATTTGCAACTTCATCAGAGAATTAGAATATTCCAGAGTACCTTTTTGTTATGTTTTGAGCTTTTGAGGGTGTTTCGATGTTTCTTTTGTTGCTTGGTGTGGGGGGCTGTTTTAATCTTGGACCTCTTGATCCCCTTCTTCTCGCTGTTGACCCATAGAAAAGCAGTGTAGCACGCCGTGTACCTACAAACCGGAGGGGGATGTTCCTCCGGGAAGAAGCTCCGACGATCTAGTCAGTATATGGAGGAAGAAGAAGGAGTTTGGTAAGAAATATGCTAGGAGGGAGAGTAGAAGATTGTAAGGGGAAGAGTTTTTTCTGACCCTTACCCTAGAAGAGGTGCTCTTCTATTTATAGGCAAGGGCTTGGAGTGCTGGGCAAGGTGGAAGGGCACTTCATGCGCGTTGCTACGCTCGGATGACGTCACATGTCAAGAGCATTTAATGAACGCCGCCCTTCGAGATTTGCAGGCCCATGTGAGTCGATGTCAGAGATGTTCCATCGATTATCAGAGAGGCGAACGTGCTTATCATCGGTCTTATCGACAAGAGCTTCCAGAACGTTCCCCAACAAACACATTCGAGGAACCCCCAAACAAACAGGTTACCGAACGTTAACCTCTTCAGCCGAGCAACTGACGATCCAGAAGGAAAGGACTTCTCACCGAGTATCAGGGTTCGTTACCGAACGAAACCAGAGATATACGTTCAGAAGAACAGCTAAAGCTTAGTGAACAACCTTAGGTCCACCTATCGTTCGATAAACGATCGGGGTGATGTGTCAAGACGCTTTCTTTCATGTAGATGAACTAAGACAACTGAACGATGGGTCCACAAGGTTTACCCCTTTGAACCTTCGGATATTTCGGCCCACTACACTTGGCATTTGATTGGTCAATCTCATACCTCTCCCAATTCCTGGAACTCACATCGTTACTTGATGATTGAAAACACAGTTCAATAATTTGTGCTCTATGGTTTCTGTAAGCATTGAATTTATGTGTTTGGATGGTAGATTTGGAGTCCAAAACAAATCATAGAGTTGTCAAAAGTCCAAGGGAGGGAGGGAAAGAGAGAGGCGAAGAAGCTAGATTTATTTCTTTCGCTCCTTTCATTCTCCTTCCCACCCCACAAATCTCTTAAGAGTCATCCCGGACACTCCAGAAGTCTCCAGATGTTTTCGGAATGTTTCGGGTTCCACTAGAATCTTGTAGAATATTCTGTGTTCTACTAGAACATTTTGAAATTTTCCGTAATGTTTGTTGGTCCCGGAGTGCCCCCCATGGATTTGGTTACTCCCTATGACCGCTCTAAAAATAGCCTTACTGGTGTGATGTCGAATGCCATAAAAGACTTAATTGAACCCTTCCTAACACCAATTGGTTTTAGGAGAGATGGTGAAAAGCGGTCCGACAAGTGGTATCGGAGCCAGGAAGTCATAAGTTCGAGTCGCGAGAGTGTCATGTGAGAGAGGGATTGTTGGGCCCGAAGTGCCCCCATGAATTTGGTTATACAATGCCACTCCCAGTGACCGCTCTAAAAATAAACTTGCGGATGCGATGTCCATAAAAGACTTAATTGAAACCCTTCCTAACACCAATTGATTTTAGGAGAGATGGTGAAAAGCAGTCCGACGATGTTCTTGGCCATGCTAGAGCCGCCCGGAATATCCTCGAAGATTATAGATGATGATAGAGTCTTCCATGATTCTTCGAAAACTTTCAGAACTCTTTTGAGAACTCTTGTTCTAAGATTGTCCTTATCTAGAAACTTCATTAATATTTGCTCCTTATAAATGGGAGATGAGAGCTCTCTAGATTAGTGCAAGTGAGAGACATTCAAGAATGAGTGAGTGTGGGCACAAACTCTGGTGTAAGAGTGATGTGTCATTGACAGGTGTCTTGTATCTTGTGTACGAGTGGGTGTGTAATGTTGTATTGTGTATAAATGAGAGTATTTAGTACAAACGTATTGAATCTATTGATTTGGGGTGCCCAAATTCAACAAAATTCATGATCCAAACACAACCTTATTGGCGTTCTTTCTTCAAACATTCATGTCATGAGATTGCATATCACAAAAAAAAATTTGAACAACTACTTAAAATACCCAATATCCATGAGCTTTATTAGCAAAATGGTATTGACGTATAAAGTATGCAATTGTTGAAGCTTTCTTTTTGTCCTCAACCCTATTTTGTTTTCACATTTTAAAGTTTGAAGGAAGAAGATACTTAATCACTACAACTCTACAAAGGCCTGAAAAATAATTATGCATATCCGCAATGGGCTTATATATGAATAAGACAATAACATTGCAACACTAGTGTAACACACGCTTCTCTCTCTCTCTCTCTCTAAAAAAAAGGAAAAGGTAAAGTTTCAGCTGAAAGGGTTTTCTGCTGGGGAGGGGGGGGCTGCCGCCTCCTCCTCTCCTCCCCCCGGGCCTTTCCTCTCTTCTTCTCTTCTCCAGGATCGAGCCCTCTACTCCCATCGTCTCCTGTTCTCGCAAGCCCAGGTCTGTCCTTTGATCTGGTTCTGGGCCGCCGCCCTCCACCGTATGGTTTGGGCGTGGCGTTTGGCGTTCCGGCCATGTGCTTCCGGTCCTCCTCGCCTCCGGCCGGAGGTTTCTTGTCTCCTCCGGTGTGCTTAGCGGCTTCGGGTGGTTCAGAGTTATGTGGCGGCAGGTGGCAGTTGGGTGGTGGTGGTTGTTGGATCTGGATTTGGAGTGGATGAGGGTGTCTGTTTTATGTGTTTCTTTTCTTTTTCTAACGTTTTTTGCAGGTTTTATTCAAAAATGATCGGTTAAGAGAGCGCTTTCGATCCGTGATGGTTATTTCCGGTGGTGGTGAGGTGGATGTGGCTCCCATGGCTGGGTGTTTCAGGTCGTCTTTGTGTGCCGAAGTCCGACCGGCGGCCACTCCGAGATCTCAGTCGGGCGAGGGGCCATCATTTCGTCAGTCTGGTTTTGCTGCTACTTTCGTTTCGTGTGTTGTTGGGGCTGGTTTGCTGGGGTTAGGTGGTGGTGGTGGTGGTGGTGTGCTCCTCTTTGCCCTATCTGTCTTTGGTGTTCATTTTCGTAGGCCGGTTCCCGCCGCTGGTCTCTACATCTGGGAGAGGCCGGCTCGGCTTAACAGCGAGGCTGGGCTCTGGTGGTTTGTGCGGCAGTGGATGTTGAGGGTGGCTAGGGTTTGAGGGTTGGTTTGGGTGGGCTGGCCCAAGGTTTGGGCTGGGCTTGGGTGTATGGGCTTTATTTGTTTATTTTTGGGTGTAGGGTTGGGCTTTCATGTTTATTTTGTTTGGACCCTTTTGGACCCTTGGGTGTTACGGGCTTTGTCCTTGTGGTGTATCTTCCAACTTTTGGTTGGATTCCCTTCCCCTTTTCCCCATTTTTAATAAATTTCTTTTTGCCGATCAAAAAAAAACACTAGTTGTTCCCTTAGAAAATTTATGTATATACGTATAGTAAAAAACTCTTGTAGTTGGTTCCAACTTTGGAGGCCAACGGACCCACATTGCATCTAACCTTTTCCATTTGGTTCAAATCTTCAGCAGAGACATCTCCTGTTAAGTCCATTTACTTAAAAAATTTATTCCTAGGATTATAGACTTTACACACATTTAACAAGATTCATTTGATTTAAAACTTACGCTCTTGCAATAACATCGACGTATGCTTACTTCCTCTCTTTCTTCTTCTTCTTTTTTTTTTTTTCATTTGCTAGAAACATGCTTTACTATCTTAGTGTTAGGCTTCCTATTTATATCCATTTTTAATTTGCAATAGCTGTAAAATTGTATCTATGTAATTAAGGTATGTGGGGTTACTATTGAGTTATACTTCAATTCAGTACGCTGGACGCGAATGACAAACCAAGGAGGTGCATATTCCAGTTTTAAGACTCATCTTGTTCCTTCTTGTCTATTGACTGGTAAATGAAGGTTCGAGATGCTCAAATAGATAGAGTTTGGAAGCACACCCTTTTACCACAAGTTATCAGTCTTATATAAGAGTGGGTTTAAAAAAATACTCCCTCCGTCCCTTTTTAAATGTCCTGCTTTGTAACTCCAACTTATTAAAAAGACATCATCATTATACCTTTCACATCAACTTTTTCCTCCACTTTCCATACTTACCCATCATCATTACACTTTTACTCACCAACTTTTCAAAATGGAATCTACTTTTAGGGACAAAATAGACAATTCACCAACTTTTACCCACTAACTTTACAAAATAGACACTTATTAAGGGACAGCCCAAAATGGAATACTGGACTGTAATAAAGGGACGGAGGGAGTATATAAGAGTGGTTCAATAGTCAATATTTTATTCATTCATTTTCCTATTTCCGGTTGTTCTTCTTAAGACCAAAAAAAAGAGAAAAAACTCGTTTCTTATTTTTCCTTGTAGATATCCCTGTAGATAGTAACATGTGTAATGTTTTTTACCATTTGGAGAATGGTGCATGAATGAATGCGATTTTGTCGTATGCGCTTTATCGCAAGGGATTATTGTTTGTTACTCCCTCCGTCCCCTTTTTAAAATCTAGTATTTCATTTTGGGCTGTCCCTTAATAAGTGTTCATTTTGTAAAGTTAGTGAGTAAAAGTTGGTACATTTTCTATTTTGCCCCTAAAAGTAGATTTCATTTTGAAAAGTAAGTGAGTAAAAGTGTAATGATGATATCTCCATGGAGGGTAAATAGGAAAAATGGAGGTAAAAATTGATGTGAAAGATGTAATGATGATGTTTTCTTAATAAGTTGAAGTTACGAAGCGGGACATTTAAAAAGGGACGGAGAGAGTATTTACCTTTGCTTAGGTTGAAAAGCTTTGATGAAAGCATATGCTTTTCTTGGGACACAATAGAATATCTGCTTTTTCTTATCTAAGTAATTTAGTTGACTATCATCTTACTTTTGGTTAGGATTTCTTGAATTTTTTTGTCTCATTTTTTTTAGTGTTGGTCTAGGTTATGTTAAAATGATGGATGTGGAGTTCAAAGGGAGCGTGTATCGCATCAGAAAGTGTGCGTTTGATTTGTTAGCGATTGGAGATGATCTAATGGACGATGATGACTCGTGGGATTTGGTGGGAAGAGAGATCTTCGACTAAAATCAACGTTTTTGTATTGCGATTTTAGGAAGATGATCTCAAGTGCACCCCAAGATCAGAAGAAGGGTCTTACCAAACTAGCAAATAAATTGTTCTGCTCCATTGAAGAGGTATGCAAATTCATTGCACCTTATAGCTAGTCTTTTGTAATGTACAAGACAAGATAATGTGTCATATGGGACAAGTTAATAATTATTTGGAGCATTTTATGTTTCGTACGACGTTCATGCTCCATTGAAGAGGTAAGCAAATTCGTTGCACCTTATAGCTAGTCTTTTGTAATGTACAAGACAAGACGATGTGTCATATGGGACAAGTTAATAATAATTTGGAGAATTTTATGTTTCGTACGACATTCATGCTCTTGATTTTTCTCTTTTGGAAGTAAAATGGAAATGAAACATGACTCCAATTTGGTAAAAGTTTGGATTTTTCTTTCAGCGTATTCATTGGATTTTTCTCCCTAAGAAGTAGAAGGAAAAGAAAGACATATTTCTCAAGTTATGTTGCTGGAGTGTCTTCTTGGGTTGTGGTATGAATGGACAAAGCTTGAAAGATTGAGATTGGTACATGTTAATCAAAGTAAATCATGAACTTACTTTTCGTTGTACTTTTCAGGCTAACAATGTTCGTTGAATTTGTGGGCTCATAATGCACATAACATAATAATTCATTCGTAGACAGATTGTAGAAGTTTTGAATGTTATTATTCTAAAACAAGGATGATATCAAATTTATGACATACTATAAAATTAGGAAAATAAGTTTGAAATAAAACTTGAGTTATGCGATGTGTGTTGTCATTTTTTTATCAGCTATGTATACGTCATGTTTCTAAAGCATAAATTAAAAAAAAAACCCATTTAAGGAGTGTCCGAATGTAATAAATCATGTTGGTCCTTTAAAGAACTTTTATCATTTTTTGTGGATTTTATTGATGAGCTCAACTGGCATGTTTAGCACTTTTGACAGTATTTTGTTATAGTGTATTTAGTCCATTTTTTTGTAGATACGTTTGCCCCGATTTTCAATTCAATACGAATGTCGATTCTGGAAAAGATTATGTTGGTGCATAACCAAATCGTTGTCCTATCGAGTATTGTTTAATACAAGTTTTCCCGCTCTGCAGTTGGATGAGGCAGTGAAAATTCGAAGTATTACATTTACTCATGATCGATACACCGAAGCTGCTGGCATTTTACATGAGGTGATGGAACTCATGCCTTCAGACTGATTTCATGCTGTCAATTCCATGTATGGTGCATGGCTGGATGCTGAATCTATTACGTTTTGCATTGCATATAAGCTCAGTATAGAAAGAAAAGAAAAAAATGCTTTTTATCTGTATAGAAGTTGGATAGTTCATCTTTTACATTTTCCTTAAAAATAAATAGACTGCATGGTGCAAACTTTCATTTTTATTGTCTATGATATGAAACCAAAGGGAATGGGATGGCTCTTTATGAATGTCCAGGGATCTGACGTGAATCTCGAGATATATATATATATTATATCGGGACGGTTCAAGTCAGGACCATCAGGACCTCCCCTTTTCTGATCAAATTTCGACGATTCGAGTCACTCAATATGATCAGAACGTGATTTTAAGGTACCCACGAGAAATTGGCAAAAACAATGACCGGGAAGGGCTTCATCCCTACAGTTTTTTATTGAACGGTTCAATTAAAAATTGCTCAACTCAAGCCCTTTCCGGTCATTTTTTTGCCAATTTCCTGCGGGTACCCTTAAAATCACGTTCTGAACATATTGAGTGGCTCGGATCATCGACCGTAAGAGGTCCTGACTTGATCCTGACTAGATAAGGACTGATAATGCCAAAACTGTTTTTGTTGGTGTCAAAACTCCAGTGCATAAAAATCTTGTACACTGCACAAAAACAGTTTTGGCATTATCATTTTCCTATATATATATATATACGGGGCGGTTCCGAGGACACCTAATTAGACACCTCAAAAAACACCTCATAGTTTCCAATCAAATTTTGATGATTCGAGCCGCTCAATGTGATCAAAAATTAGTTGGGAAAGGGGCGTCCTCACTTTAATACGGTAAGGGCGCCCTTATAAGAAGTTTTGTGTACATATATCTCAAGACACAATCATGCAAAGTTAGAATGCATTGAAATGGCAGGGATGGTAGGGACAAAAGATCGTGGCTTTTTGGACGAAAATGAGGCCTCCAACTTTATGAATGTTGCATTATCCATCTGTAACTTTTAATTGTTCAGTCTTTAGGAGGTCCTTTTTTTTCAAATCTAAAGTTTTTTTTTTTTTCCTTTTTTTTGTCCATTTCAAAAAACTTTTGATTTAGGAAAAAAGATTAAAAACGGCGTACTAAAGGGAATGAGCAGGCCTTTTGGATGGCAGGTAAAAATATTTGTGCTTCTTGATCTGATACATTTTTAAATGCATGTGGGGCGAACTCATATAATAAATTCAACTGTAAAAAGCAAATGATCTACGATGCATTTTCGCTACGATATCATTTTGTCTCACCTTCAATAAAGCTGATCAAATGTCTAACTTATTTGAATTCACCTTGTTGAGAAGAAAGGTAACAAAATGGGATCTTCGCGTTCAAACACGTCAGTTGACAAATTAGGAGTAGATGAGATAGCAATTGAGATGGTGATATAAGATATGAAACGGGAACTCATCAAACGGGTTGCTGTATTTGTTTTGTTGTTTGGTTTATACATCCTTGCATGTCACATCAATCATCGATGGATTTTTGGATGCAGAATACCATAGTAGTGCGCGCTTCAACATAGGCATCCGAAGACACTTTCCATAACCATATGCATGTGAAATTTATAGTGCATTTGTCAAACCCACATGCATCAAAGGACTGCGGACAAAATTGTCCCTTGCAACACTCATACATAGTATTATCTCCGATCAAAACTGGAAAGGGTCTTGTCTTGCCTTGCCTTCGAAAAGAATAATAGAAAAAAGTAATGTGAAAACCATGTTATATTTCCCCTTTTTGGTTGGGCAAGGAAAGCAGTGTATAATTCCTAGTAAAACATTAGTCAAAAGAAATCCTTTTTCATGGGAGACCAAGCAAAATAAAATTCTCTTCCACAAATGTTTCATAAATTCTGCTTACATGCTCTAGCCGAACCAGACAAAGCATACTTTTACATGAAAATTCATTACTAGACTGATCCACCCACTTCTTAGGCTTACATGGTGCCTTATCTTAATTTTACAAGAACGCCAAGTTGGGTGATGCTGTGATTTACATGATGTGAGCAATTTTTTCTCAATGGAAGATATAAAAACATTCTAAGTCCGCTACATAAAGCAAGTGGAGTGAAAACCCATCGGTTTGGACTCATGTTTTTTTCGTACACAATCACCGAAAGCCTCTCATCAAGTAACTATTGCACACTGACAAGGATTCGATAAAGAAAATGTGAGCGAGCGGGTATGCACCATGTAGCCCCTGCACAAGATTTATGTTCAACTCTTCACTTCTTAGGCTTACATGGTAAATAACTTAACACTTCTTACTTAGTCCAAAAAAAAAAAACGACAGACGTAGATATATGAAACATAATGAACAAGACCATATCAAGCATCGTCCGAGAAAATAAACCCACAATTTCCTTACAGAACAAGAGAGTAACAAGTGATGAGAAATTAACCTTCTCAAATATATTTATGGATCCAATAAGCAAATTACAGAAGCTACAAAATGCGATCATAACATCCAACAGTAATGGGATAAATCAAGCACCAAAAAGGATATCCACTCCAAGGTTTCAGTTCATACACACGAGGCTGAAACATCATCCTAGCTCAATAAGGAAGAGATTCTGTGATTACACTCTCTGGGGGTCCAACAAATGTCTGTGCAGTATTATTATTACCTGGTGCTTGGATTCAATATCATGTTTCAGCTTCCAAAAATGGGCTCCTCTACAATTTTCTTGTTGATGGACCCAACATGTGCGATGATGAAGATGTTTGTACACGAAAGGAAGAAAGAGCTCCTAGCTCCTAACCATCTTGTTAAGCATTTACAGCAGAAATGTTTTTTTTTTTTTTTTGTACTTACACATACCAGATAAAATCATACTCAACCCCTGGAGGATTCACTGTCAACATCTGGGCTCCTGCTTCAGCTGAATCCCACTTGATGACCCGTACATCATTGCCTGGAGACAAAAGGAAAATTTGCAGATTAGTTCTAGTACGTATGAAAGAAACTCAGTAAGATACTAAGAGGGAAAAGGAACTCATTAAGAAGAAACTTTTGTGTATCCCGGGGATACCAAGCTCCTTGGTATCCCCTCCGGTCTGTTTCTTGTTTTTCAGTCATTTTTTGATCACATTTTGATAATCGGCTCCGTTCATTTTGTAGAGTTCGGTGAGAACCTTATTCATTCAAAAAATCGCGTTCATCAGACTTTATTTGATACATGATCAGCACACGTGAAAATCGCAAAAAAACCAAAACTGGGTTCTGATTCAGTGTCTTTGGACCCAGTTTTGGTTTTCTTCAATATTCACGTGTGCCGATCATTCATCAAATAAAGTCCAATGAACACGAATTTTGGTATGAATAAGGTTCTCACCGAACTTTACAAAATGAACAAAGTCGATCATCAAAATGTGATCGGAAAATGGCCGAAAAACGAGAAACGGACTGGAGGGGATACCAATGGTGTTACGGCCTAGCATTTTTCATTTATTTAATTAGTTATATTGCCGTTATTAATTGGTGTTATGTTAGGGTCCCAATTAATTATTTTGCGAGCGCTATGAATATTGATGTCACGAATGTAATATTTGGGGTATGAGATTGATTTTGGATAAAATAGTGGTACCGAATGGTAATTTTATAAATTGTGTTACGTTCTCTCTAAATCTAATTAACTAATTGGCTATAATATAGGGAGTAGTGGGTAGTTTTACAAAGTTAGGAGATATTTTCACAGTGTAGGATTTTATTTGGGCAAAGCGTTTGAGGAAAGAAGTTGAGAGAACTTTGGGTGAGAGAAAGAGAGAGAGCAGAAGGCCGGAGGTTGTGAGGTACCGGTGTGACAGTCGAACTCCTTTTCTCGATCTTGCTCTCGGCTTTGTTACGGTACGTAATATTGTCTTTGATGTTTCCATTACTTTCCACTATCGTTTGGAGGAGAGAAGCAGTTTGTTGGGTTGCACAATCTCTTTGTGGTATTAGAATTAATTGGGTTTGATCTGGATGGAGTGAGTTGGTGGGTGAGAGTGTGTCGTGTGTGCGTCGGGTTAATATTATACAGGACGTTGTGTGCGGTGGTGATCACTGTTGTAGTGGTATGGAAATTGCTAGTGTTAGGAATACTTCTGTGGAATGATTTTAATAATTGATGGTGGCTGTAGACTTGGATAGTTTTGGTTTTGTACAAGTTTCACTAGAAGGTATTTTCTTTTAATGCTATTGGACAGTGGTGTGTGCTCGTGGTTGGAGGCATGGAGTTTGGTTTTAGTGGTGGTGATTGTAGAGGGTAGTAGTTAGGATTAGGCTAAGTTTTATTTTGATAGGAAGTGGTATTCTGTATCTACAAAGTGTATATTTGCGTAGTTAGTCATTTTGTGCTTTGTTCATTTATTCAGGTTAGCATCTTTTTGTGCGTTCAATTGCATTACTTTTGGACTCAGGTGAGCAGTTAAGTATGTTACGTATATTCGAAAGTTCCCTGTGTCCCTTAAAAGTATTTCCTTTAGAAATTTATATGAATGTTATTAAGAGACTCAAAACTATTTATAAGTTGTTCTATAAATTGGCATGCGATGAATTTTCTGAGATCCATTGATAATATTCTTTTTGGTGAGAACTTGGTGGATATTAATGGGAACATTTATTTCGGAAGTCCAGGGAAATTATTCCTCCTTGTGTTGGTGACCTTGGCCATTGGGGAAAAGACCGCTCAACGGCTTTCTTTCGCCGAATCGTCTTAGGGAAAAGTACCACGGGCTGCCAACCCTGGTGACTCTAAGTTCGATATTAGATCCAATTTTGATGAGATTTATTTTGGCCATGGAACTATTTGATTGTGGTTCCCCATTGTTGATGAAGTTAATGTTGTGATCACCACCAAGAATATTTATTTGTTAAATACTTCATTGATTAATTTGTTATTCTGCCGGACACCTCGTATGCCAAATTATGATTTAATGGTAAATTATTTTAATCTCCGCTATCAACTTTATTTAATATACATACTATTCACTGAGCTTGTCAGCTGACGGATATTCCAACTTCTCTTTCAGGCAAGTTGGGAAGTTAGGCAAGGACACTGGCGGCACCTCGGGAATTCTTTTGTTTGACCTCGGTGTTTGACCTCAGGGATTCTTTTGTTTGACATCCTTAGGGTGTCTCATCCTAGTTTTATTTTAATAATCGCTTCCGCATTCAAAACATTTGTTAGATAACAAATTCATTTTATTATTGTTCGATCACTAGATATTGGTTAGTTCATGAGATGTTTGTGCCCCATGTTTTTGTTTAGTTTAATTGGTTGGAATTGTTCCTAATAAAAAATGGTTGGCTATTTAGTGGTTCATTGTTTTGGAATTTAATTTAATATCTTCTTAGGCTGCATGTTCTACGAGTTTGGATCTTGTGGTTCAAGGCCGATCACTTCCTATTTTGGGGTGTGACAAATGGGCTTGGTATCCCCGGGATACACAAAAGTTTCTCGCAAGAAGAAACTAAGAGGGTGTTTGGCTTATTTTTCTGGGCCATGGTTTTAAGATTCTTGCGCCCAAAAAAAGAAAGACAAAACAGTAACCAAAATGCCATGGTACCTTACTGAGACGAGATGTCATTCGAGAAATGATTTCAATATAATTGAAACCAAAAACACTTGCTATTAAAGCAAGAAGAAAGTGTGATTTCTTATTATTCTTTCTTCCTTTTTTATTTACTTTTTTTAAGTACTTTAATTAGGAACTGCAGATTTTTTGGTCCATCACATTCATACATTTACGATTCATGTAACGGTATTGATAATCCTAGAAGGTGTTCTATTTGCTCGTAGCTCCCGTTTGATACCCGGATAAAGCAAATCTTGGTTTTCGTTTTCCTTGTGATGGACCTCATTAATTTTCTTGTGAAAAAGGAGAGAATCTTCAACCTAGAGAAATAAGAAAAAACAGTTAAGTCTGCATGAGACATTACCTGAGATGTACTAGACAATATAGTATTTGCAAGGTCCTCATTCATTGATACAGGCAATGGTGGCATATGGCTCATTATCCCAGGCATCTCTCTCATGCTGAAAGAATTGAAACACCATTTTCCCAAGACAAAAAGTATTAGCAATCTAAAACCAAATATGAACCAGAATCAACTACGACGACATCAAAATGTTAAGAATGTTCACATACTCATTCAGGATGGCAGCTATATTGTTCCTCGTGCAAAAAAAGAGATCAAGGTTTTCCTGTAACTGTTTGACAAAGTGTTAGATTACAGTGTCAGCTACAAACGACTGCCTTTTAAAAAAATGTTAAAACACTTTATGGCCCATTTTGAAAAAAAAAAAAAAACATAACACATGTAAATTCATCAAGATCATCATAGAAGATGGGAAACTGCAAAAAAAATAAATAAATTGAAAACTTTAAGAAGAAAATGAAACATATGCAAAAGGAAAACTCGAATTATGCCACTCATGTTCACTGCAATCATGACATTTAGAATTTCCAGCAGCCTTTTTTCTGTGGCACAATAACAAAGCGTCCTTTCTCAATTGACAGGCTAAGTCCTCATAATTTGATTAAAACGATTGACATCTCAGAAGTACTGTTTCAAGTGTGTGATTTAGCTTGTTTCCTGACTAACAACTAGGAACTTTAAAGTCTAAAAGGGATCGGGCTAATTGAGCAATGCTTATTCAAGTGGTACACCCAAATTCTGCAGTTCCTGACAATAAAATGTGAATTTTATTCTAGTTCATTTTTTCTTCCTGTTGTGGGTCTGTGTATGTTGCGCACACGCGCACGAGAGAGAGAGAGAGAACTCAAGGCAGTTACACACCTCCATGTCCCAATTGGGACTTCAACCCTGTACCAAATCATCTGAGGTTAGCACAAGAAACTACTCAAGCTAATAACACTGTTTTTTCATTTGCAGTTAAGTCCCCTAAAATTTAACATATGAATAGATGAGTAATCAAAGTTTAAAATGCAAACAATTATGAAAAGCCAAGGTCTGCTTTCGGTAGAGTTTCTAAGAATACACTCTCTAATGCATACTATAGAGTACTCAAAATATAAATGAATGCTCATTCAACCATCAGTGAAAAACTAGTATTGTCTAATTCACTAGGAATGATAAAGAGTGACATCGCAGCATCTGAATATCATAGACTAGAACTATATACAAACAGGCTTTGACAGGCCAAACATTGCAAGTTCAGTGCAGTGCAGTTGGCGCCTCCCGTAACACAACACACACACACACACCAAGCACTACTAACCATGAGCTGAGTCAAGGGAAAAAAAACAGAAGAAGAAGAACGTCAGGTTAAGTATCCCAAAGTCCAATGGAATTGGCAAGGTGATCATAAAAGAGATGTTTGGTTGAACCATACAGAAATAAATAACCTTTCTTAGGCCTGGCATGACAGAATCTATAGAGTGTTGCACATTAGGTCCAACAAATATGTTCATGCATATGCAAGCAACTAGAGGTGGCAATCCCAACCCTATATTTTAACCCGCCCAAATCCGCCCATTTATAACCCAACTCAACCCACCCATATTGTATAATGGGTTGATAGAAATGGGTTCGATATGGGCTGGAATTAAAAGACCCAACTCACTGCTGTCCGTCAAATAGGTTATCGATTGAAGTGGACTTGCTGTGCGGCAATGGAAAGACAAGTCCACTACCAGGACCCTTATTAGTGTTTAAGTTGTACTTTTATTTTCCTTGCGTTTCTTGCCAACTGTTTAGGTCCTTAGGATAAATATTGTTTCACAATCTTTTTTGCCTTGATGGATTTAAGTTAATCGTTATTGCAACTTAATTGGTTTTTTTTTTTTTGGATTATTGATTCGTCTCGTTGAGAGGAATCGGAAAAGTAAATTTTTTTTTTTTTACTTTTAGCCCAATATTTTTTTGTAATATCCAAGATAAAGCCCAAAATCTTGAATATTTTAAAAAATATTTGGGTAAAAGTCATAATTTTTTACTTTTTCGATTTCTCTCGTCAAGACGAATCAATAATTCACAAAAATTTGTCGCAAAATGAACAAACAAGAAAAATATTTGAATAAGGACAAAACAAAAAAAGTGGTCTTCGAACATCCTAACTAACTAGAGTAGTGTCACAAAACTCTTCATAATCGTGGATGATTTGCCTTTGATTGAACTGTAAATAAAATTAGTTGAAGTTCGCATAAGATGTCTCGGACACCTCTTATTGTCGGGAAAAAAATATACCTTTTGTAATCATGTAATTTATCAATACTTAGTACGTCAAAGTTTTTTAATTGTTTAATAAAAATAAGTGATCATATTTTATATATAAAATTTTGATAGAGAGCGGAGACAATATATAATTATAAAAGTTAGGCCCCGTTTCGCTAAGGTTCTTATTTTTTAAGTACTTATTTTTTATTTTACGAGACAGATCATTCTTTCATTAGACATCACCTTTAGATCTTTGGCTCTGGAACTGAATCATTTCCCTATATTTGAGAAAAACTTCCAAATTAACAGGAAGGAAACTTAATCGGAATGAGTGACCAGTATCTAGGCACATTCAAAATACATAGGATAGTGGTGCAATGATCCTTTTTTTCAATTCTAACATGTCCTAATCAAAATAGATCTCATATGCAATTTGAAATGAAATAAATACACATTAACATGTAAACCTTTAAAATATAGGATAAGAGGCATTTACCTTGAATGTAGTAAAATTCGGTGACAGATTGGCTGAAATTTGACTAAGGACCTGACTGTTTTGTTCCAAAAGTTGCCTTGTTGTGCCACTTAATGCTGGATCAACAAAGGAAACAGTATATTGACAAGAACCCAAAAAACTTAATCAAGATAGCCATTGCAACATCTATTGCGTGGTTAAGTAAGTTTTATTTTGGTAATGCAGGGTGTCCCGGGCTAGCTTTCGCAAACCTCGGACTAATCCCTGCAGCCCCTCCCACAAACATTTAACAGGCTTTGAGACCCAAATTCATGTAAAGGCTTTTTGGTCCAAAAAGAAGTATCCATGGTACTTTTTAGCATCTTTATTTACATTTACTTCTAAAACTAGTGACCTGACAGACTTCTTTTACTGATCTTTCCTCTGTTTTCAGAAGTTGGGGACCTTTTTGTAGTTTCAACTTTGAAGCTTTGCTAGACTTGGGTTCTGTTATGGATCCATAAATCATGTCTAGGTAAAGTTATTCAGTTGGTCATTATATAGGGGTTACATGGACTCTTCTTGCAGATTACCCAGCGTCAAAACATGCTAGGGCATCCGAGACCTGTGCGGTTGGGCATTCACCAAGACAACTTAAGAATAAAATCTTTTTAACAAGTTCGGAAATCTCAGTTATAATTGAAAGATCTGAACATTTTTACCATCCACAATTTCTTTGTATTAACCATTCACAATTTCTATGTAGTACCTGTACAACATTTTCAGAAACACACAAACATAGGGATAGCAGATCAAAGCTATATATATGAACGTTGAAGAGAACCTAATTAAAAATGTTGGGAATTTGAGCTTCCATAAATTGACCACCCAAGCTAGAGTTTGTTATAAGGAATGGAATCTAACAAAAGCCTTCTAGCGGCTTGGTCAAAGAAACAGAATTGGTTATTTGATTTACATATGCCCGGTAGAATATACATTTCTCTTTTTGGCAAGCCACAATTACACTATCAAGGAAGAGTTCTCAAACTGGACCAGCATTTTTAATCCATGAGACGCTAGGTTTCTATGACACAATCTCATTCCTACAGTATCTAAACTGTTACCTACCCACCCATATGTTGCAAAGATTAACAAGAGATGCTTCATGTGCTGACTGAACCTTGGAAACTAAAACATGAACCAACACTCGTACGTACACCAAACTATCTTCTTTTTCCAACTTGAAGCTATATTCTAGTTCGACCCTCAACTTAAGCTACCATCATCTTAATCTCCAAGCACAACCATAATGTGAAATATTTGCTTGCACCATAAACCATTAATTTTACTTGTATGACAATGGATTATGTAACATAAAATATTTACACAAGCTGCATAGCATAAACATACAAGTATCTTAAACAAGTGTACAAGTGTAGAATTTATAGCTTATCTGATGTGATGGATTTGGTCCAAAAACAAAAAATTTACTTGGGTTGGGATTGTGGAGTATTGGGAGAGCAGAAGTAAATTCTTTCGCAAAAGTACAAACTAACTCTGCTTCTGGATCTGCTTAAACTTAACTCCATATAGATGTGGAAACCTTGTATCGTAAATTCAAGGTGAAGTCAATCAAAAAACCAAACCAGGGTAGACACTTCGTAGCCTTTGTAAATCAACTAACTGTAACATCAACAATTATCCCCACAATTTCATAAAACTCCAACGGATTGTCATTAAAAATAACTAAGGAACTGTCAAACACAGATTACTAAAGGTTTTAGTCCAAAGAGCTTTAGAGATTTTTCCAACATCCAAGTTATAGGTGCAACAATAGACAAAAACTGGCTAATGGGGCTAAAAGTAAAAAGCTATTACAGTGCAACAAGTAAGGAAATTACTCCTATGAAAAGCAAAATTGAGACCAAAAAACCTGATTGATGAGGAAAATTAGACAATATTCCTATTAACATAAACTGTTTTAAAGTTGTTATAATCATGCCAATTTTTATTGCTGTCATCAACAGTTACCAGAAGGACAAGAGTCAAAAAAGTTGTGGCCTAGCCCAGTGGTTGGGTGTATTCAAGGAAAGCAACACAGAAACAGATAGAAAAACTTCAAAATCAGTTTCCCTGCTTAAGCAGATAATAATGCAGCAATGACGTTAGTGCTATTAGCCTATTACACCACCCTAATAAGGTCCAAGATGAAATACTCCTTCCGTCCTAATTTAATTCTCTATGTTTTGCTTTTTCATGTCGCAAAGTGTTTGTCCAATTTTAAGCTGACTATTAAATATTCCCCTAATGCCCTCTCTCTTTCAAAAAAAAGTGCATTGAAAGAGTGCATTCTTATTCAATGTCA
The DNA here is from genome assembly GCA_018127125.1 of Rhododendron griersonianum. Lineage (NCBI taxonomy): Eukaryota > Viridiplantae > Streptophyta > Magnoliopsida > Ericales > Ericaceae > Rhododendron > Rhododendron griersonianum. The sequence continues at coordinate 23,368,353 of CM030796.1, read as the reverse complement.
ACAAAGTGATGGGTATTCTTGGAAACTCAAAGCTCTTAAAAGTAATTATGTTGTCTCCTTAATAAGTTGGAATGCCAAAATTGGAAAAACAAATTGGGAAGGAGGGTGTAGCATTTTATTAAGCCATAAAATAGGAGTGGTCCTTACACGGTTTCGGCAATATTGGGATCGCCACGTTTTTATGTCCTATTGCTAACAAGCGTGAACTTAAGTCTTTCACCCCAAATCCCAATCCATAGCACCCAAAAAAGAAAACAATTGCTATCACAAAATAAACTAAAGCCTAAATGGTATGTATGGAAGAACATAAATATTAAATACATAGATGTAGGAAATGACCTACTTTTATCCTCAGTTGCTTGTATGGGAAAAAAAAAATTTGATGGCAATAATCTCATTGATGATCTATACATGGACACATAATAGCAAATGGCACATTTTGACATTCTTGTTGGTATTTTTAATCAGGCTGAGACAGGAAGCGCCACATTCACGGGCAACGTGATATCAACATTATCTTGTTTGCATTTGTATTAGTTACTAACATTAGTAACAGAAGCAAAATAATGGACGACAAGCCAGTGGCTCAAATTTATGTGCTATTCTTACTAAGCAAAATATGAAAACGATTCTCCATATTGTCAGCTACCATTGAAGGGAGGCAAGTAAACCAAAAACTCATCATACATACATGAACAATACATTAAAGTAACAGTTGATTTAAATTAAAGGTGAAAATAAAAGAATGACAAGAAAAAAAATAGACCACAACACCATAAGATCACAGTAAGGAACTTGAACCTACGAAAACTCTTAACCGTCATTTCAAATCGCAAGGATTTCAAAGAAGAAAATGACATAAAAAGGACACCTTCACAAAGGAACGGAAAACACTAACCTTCAAGAGGCATGTGTTCAATATGGTCCGTCCGGTGCATGATCAAAGAAAATGGACCCATATCCGATGGTGTAGTTGAGGATAAATTAGACTTAGAGGATGACTCCAACATTTTATCCTGAAGATTGAAGAAGCATGATTTTTACTGGTTATTCCATCAACATTACACGCTAAGACATTTGATTCATTCAACACACCCAAAACAGAAATCCTATCTCTCATCCACTGTGCAAATGGAGTAACAAACATTTAGGTGAACAATCAGTTGCCTGGCAATTTGTTTCATATAGCTTGAAGAACCACCAAACTGGCAAATACAAGCTATACAACTTACTAAAACCTATCCATCATACTCCATGGGGATAACCCTACCTCTTTACAAAGTGAATGATAGGAAACAATTAAAGACCAGGAAAAGACTTGACCTATTTTTTAATGCAATCTACTGACACAATGGACGATGCGATTCTTGCAAAAATCACTATCGAAGAACTTAAAATGCCAACTTAAAAATTTTAGGCAATCATTAAGAAGGCAAGTTGATGTATGATCTACTGGGATGCATATCTTATTGACCATCATCATTGCTTCTAATCAAGTCTCAAGTCAAAACAACAAATTTTTTCATTACAGAACTCGAAAGAAACTCCAGTTCCTTTAATAATGTCACACAAAAGAAAAACTAAGAACATAAATGAGTTGCAAATGAATACCTTCCTGTCTTTCACTTTCTTCCCCAAGTTATAGTTCTCCTGTTTCCGTCGCTTTCTCTGCCAAATATGCTTGAGGTAAGATTTTTGCTCAAACAAATAGGCTTCAAACTTATCAACGAAAAGGAAGGTACGCCTCAATTACATCAAAAGAGGTGATATTTACTCAATAAACTAGTGGACAACATGTATACATGTGTAGACTCTATTTACGTGGATCCTTCTAAATGCATAAAATACCCATTTTATACACTCAAGAATCAAATAAGGTAATGGGATCCGTGTCCAATACATTTAGTTGGACACACACCCATCAAGTGTATTTTGTAAATGCTATTTATGCCTGAAACTCCTATATTATGCGTAAAATGCCCTAAGGCACTTCGTAAACGCAATTTATCCCAGAAAATAAAATACTACTACTACGGAATTTAATTATTTTGGCATATCCTCATGCCCTTAAGCACATATCCGCACCCGATACCTGTATCCGAGTCCATGTTACATTGGTACTGCAGCCTATATCCTACCATTATTGAATTCTCTTTTTAGAACTCCAACTTCCTTCCCATAAGCTTTTTCATCATAATCAGGGAAAGATTCTCTCACTCGGGTCAGACAGTTACCACTTCCCGTTCCTGCTTGGATTGAGCAGTGGCAATGTCCGAAAGGTATGAATCAGTAGTGGATGACCCTCTTCCCTTGCGTGTTTGAAATGTATTAAAGCGGCCCCAAAAGTATGGTGATTTATATTGGCCCACATGTTCTGCACGTTGTGACCACATATTTAGAAGGGTGCAGCAAAAATTTGTAAATCCTCTGCACGTTGTGACCAGAAAACCTATGATGGAAATTAGATTTTGCATTTTTGCTCCACAAGAGCACATATACTCCTCTCTTGTCACGCGCCCTTCTAAAGCTCAGTTTGATATTACATGGACAAAAAAGTAATGCACTTTCACCTTAATAGCTAGCTTTTAGGTTTAAAATTTATCCAAAACCATGTAACATGGTCTCACAGGATGACTACTCCAGGAATCAAACGCACGCCAAAGCAAAACTGAGAAAAAGCTAAATAAAATAGGCTGGGCTATCTTTCCTGAGAAAGAGAAATTGAGCAGGGTACCAACTTCATAAAAAAAGAAAACCAATAAATTTACTTCATTGTGCTGTATTAGTAATAATAGCCAAACAGATAAAGGGCGACCCATGTACTATGGTTTACTTCAGGTTTCGCTATTGTTTCTGGTCAACCTCCACCCCTATGTTAATTTCATGACATTGTTGTTCTCCGAGTCAAAAAAACAAAGGCATTGTCACAAGTGAGGAGCTCACCTCCATCCATCTGCACCTCAGAGCCACGTCACGTACAGTTTTATCACGCAATGTCGCTGCAATCTTAACATACCTCATGATACTGGGTTCATCGGCAAATCTACAAATTCCATACAGGAAAATTTAATCTGATACCATCTGTATTCAAATTCCAAAATAAGAAGTATATCACTATGAAAAAATGTCCAGTCTTGATGCAATAAAAGTGGAAGAGTTATGAAGTAGGAAAACGAATCATCAAAATACACATTATGCATAGTGGTGTCCCTTGCGATCAGAGATGCTGATGAAGAGCAGGCATATCAATTCAACAGTTAGAAAACTAGAGAGGCTCAATAACAGTATGCGTATCATCATCTTTGATGACCATCATTTGCCAAACAAATGCTCAAATGATAAGTGTAGCTTATTTGGCAATCAAAACCAAGGACACCTCTATTGTATATGATAAGGATTGTTCCACCCCACCCCCACCCCGTGATAATTACGTAGAAGTTGTTATTTTCTGGAGAATCATATTAGTAACAGACTGTCTTCACATGCCCCTTTTAATCTTCTTTTGGGGTACTAACTACACTAGCTCAATTGCTCAAGGACTAACAGCTTGAGTTGCTATCATGCCTTACCTAATCATTCAGAATAACAGAACAAAAGCTTGTTGTTAACAATTCAATCAGCCTATACAAAAGGAAATTGTACAAGATCAAAGCACAAACAGAGGGCATGTAGAAACTTAGTAATTATAAGATACAAAGGCTATAAAAAAAAATACCCATAACTCCAAAATTAGCGCATGATGAAACATGTATTTGTTGAAAGTAATATTCTCAAACACCTGGAAAAAACTACCTACTTGGCAAGTCCTTCTTCCAACCTGTACTGTTCCTCAACAGACCACTCCACAGCATAACCTGTCTCATGCTTGAGCCCAGGCACGGAATCGACAAGAAGTGAACCAGAAGAACTCCCAGCTTGACCCATCCCTTGATTATGGTTAAGGATCCCAGAATTTCCAGAAAACATCATGCCAGCAGTGCTATTTACCCCACAGTAATTTGCCATCGGCATCATCTCAGACGTGCTGTTCACTGCACCTGACTGGAAAGATATCGCATGGCGATTCAAAGTGGAGCCGAAAGTTCCGTCATGGCGGAAACCAGTGTTTGATTCGGACGCCATTCCGCTCTCTTAACTTACTAGCAAAGTAATCTAAAAACCCACCTAGCCTTTGAAACTCCCAATATTCCTCCTCGGATGTTAAATCCAAGAAAATTGCCAAAAGCAGCCAAATTTTTACATAGCGTAGAACCACCGCCTTATGAGAAGCTGATGGATTTCCAACAATAATTTACAAAGAATTCCAAGATCCCTTGACAAAGCACAGCTCAAGATTCCAAAAGTACACCTTTTTTTTTAACTCCTAAAAATCCACAGAATTTGTGCCCCAACAAAAGATTCAATTCAACACCAAAGCCTGTTCAACTCAATCCACCAGGAAAAAACCCTAATTCCCAAACTGAAGAGATAACTTAAAGAGCAAAAGTAGACTATCAACAACCTCCCAAATCCCAGTGGAAAACCCTAAATTCGAATTCAAGAAACCTGAAATTCTTCTCTAATCCACCAAATTGGACACGAAAAAGAGCTCCACGTAATTCGTTTCACCCCATTCGAAACCCAAAAGTTGATTGATACGAAATCGAGATATTTCCACTTTGGAGAGAGAGAGAGAGAGAGAGCAAAGGGCTTACCTTTACAAATGCATAAACTTTCCGACGGAGCCCTAATTGGTTCTGCTGCCTTTTTCTCTCATCACTACTCACCTCACTGCTTTTGGGGTTTTGTTTCAGCTCCCTCTTTCTCTCTCTAACTTTCTCTCTCTCTCTCTCTCCTCCCCCCTCTCCTCTTCTGATGCTACATTACACAGGGGGTAGCAGCCAATGGGAAACAGAGTAGGGTAAAAGGCCATGGGTTTGTGGGTGTTTTTATTTCAAAAGTCTTGGAATACACCTTTAAAACAACTCTGGATATAATTGTTTCAGAGATGGTTATGAATTCATGTGCATTTAACGGTTAGGTGTATGTGTCCAAAATCATTAGATATGTCATGTGCATCTAACTATTCCATATGCGATTGTATTCGAAATTGTAATTTTTTTTTTTTTGATTAGTCATATTCGAAATTGTATTTCAAAAGATGTGTTTGTAACATTATTGATTGATTGGTTTTGCTTTCTTTCTTTTTCTTCTTTTTGAGTGTGTGGGTGTGTGCAGATCTTGAATTCAGCAACAGTGCGAATCCCAATAAGCATTTGATGCCAATTATTGTGGCTCTCAACCTTTACTTCACTTTTTACATTGATTTATAAATTTAATATCGATTTGAAACTTGTCAAAAGAAGGAAAAACAAAGTGAAAATAATTGAGGATAGTAGAGTAGTAATTAATTCTTTTAGAGAGATATGGGTGGTTCTTTTAATTTGTTTATAGAACTACATAGAAATTAAAGTGGAAAGAGAATAATTTTATCTAGATTGGTTTTAAAGATGCAACGTTTCGCCTACAAATTCGAATCTACTATTTTTGGTAATATAATTATGACTTTCGATAGTCAAAACGACAAGTCGTTTTAAATACGATTTATACAATATTGTTGTCGAAATATTTAAGAGGTTGTCAATTATTATTTTTCCGCTTGGAAAAGAAAAGAGAGAGTAAAAAGAAAATATTTATTTTTATTGAGTTTAAAGATAGAGGGCTCGCACCATAAATGTGTAAGGGTCATCATTTAGCCCGAAGGCCCGCGGACCGTTCGAAGCCCGCTCGGCCCATCGGGCTTTTATCCAGCCCGAGCCTGTGAAACAGGCGGCACAGCCCGGCCCGTAGTTTCCGAAAAAAAGAAAAAGCCCGGTCGGCCCGGCCCGTGAGCGGGCTTGGGCAGTGACTTGGCGGGCAAGCCTGGCCCGATGATGACCCTTATAAATGTGGATATGAGACTTTTTGGTAAAACTAGTGAGTAGGCACGTGCGTTGCACGTGGTTTGGTTTTACCCCCATATAATTGACATTGTTTCGATTGGATTGTTAGTAGAAGATACAATCGAAATATATGCTTGTCGAAGTACAAACAAATGGGTGTGTTTGTCGTTTAGGAGAAGGTGGTAAAAAAAGGAAAATGTCTGAATTCCAAAAAAAATAGCATCTGAAATCAAAATACATGGTTTGATGTAGCCTTACAAACATATGTTTAGAATTGGTGTTCTTCAAAAATAGTAAAAATACGAAAACAAATGTGTAGAATTGGTCCAAAAGTTGAACACATTTATGCCACTGTAGTCCGGTTCCTCTTTTTTGATCTGCTTGCTCTTCTTCTTTATTGATTGTACATTGGTTTGAAGTTGCCTGCATGAATAAACAAATAAGTTTTTTTTTAGCATATCTTATTACAAATATAGATAGTCTATTAGGAAAAGAAAAGAAATAGATTGATCATTTAATAGTTCTGGTGAATGGTGATTGGAGAGAACCATTAGGAAAAGAAAAGAAACTAAATGGCACAACTTTTAAACGATTTGAGCGGAGCTACAACTGAAACTAATTGAACCATACTCTAAGTTAAGTAGAGACAGTATGGAAATCAAGGGCTTCTTCAATTCAATTACAAAGGGTATCTACAACTAAAACTAATTGAACCATACTCTGTACAGAAATTGAACAAATAAATGGGAAGATGAATTATCAAACTCAACAACTTTTTTGCGAGATCCTGGAATTAAAGCACCAGCAAGTGTATCCTGCTAGAGGCCCATCTTTCCCTCCTGCGGAATATAGCCAACAGTCCAATTCCTTCTTGCCATGGTTTCTTTACATTCGTCCTCTAGCACCTTATGAGGGGAATTTGCAGGAGGTCCACCCTTGATGAAGTTCACTTTTCAATCTGCAGGCCAGGAAATATGCCCCTAAGTTTGGCATTCAAGGTCATGACATTAGCCAACCATGTAAAAGTTAAACATCCAGCAGCCCCTCTTGTCCCTAAAGACAACTCCAAGACCAGCCCACCCAAGGTTACCTAGCAATCAAACACAATTCTTTTGTTTCTCCTCATCAACCATAAAATCATACCATATCAAAAAGCATACAAGTCCATACAGTCGACGAACAACACATGGCTTATATTATGCGAAATGGATGTTTGACCCAGAATTTTCAATCACCACACTCTTAGAGAAAAGCTGCCACTGTTTGAAACAAATTTGTTTCAGAAGTTTGATAGTAACAAAGTTCCTAAAGAGACATAGCCCCCTTGATATCTGTGGCTACGGCTTATATTGTTCTTGTTCCATCTCAGCTAACTCATCGGTTGCAATGTTAACTCATCAGTTGTAAATCCCCATGACTTGCTGCTCTGTCAATGGGTCTAATTGGGTCATTAACATCTGCCCATCATCCAAAGAATCTATGCATGATTTCAAGACCGTGGAAGCTAGCCACACGAAGTAATGATACAGATAATTGAAATCTAAACTTTGAAGTGCAAAACAGTGCAATTTTCTTGCACAGATAGTAGTGATAAACTCAAGTAGCTCTAGAAGCATGTGTACAATCTTGGTCCAAAGATAAAACTCTTGGTAATATTTTGAACCACAAGTTTTTAGACGTTGTTATGGGTTACATAGCAAAAATGTCACACTTAAATGAAAATGAATAACGCAGTCCACTTTCTACTTGCTTTTCGTGTCCCAATTTCGTCTTTCTGTAAAGTAACTACTGAACTTTCAATTCAGGGATGTTAGGAATACACCTGACCAATACGTGTGCAAAAATATGACATTTGAAATTTTCCAAGGGTTACAATGCCACTTTACCAACTTTTTTGCGCCCTTATCGGTCAAGTGCACCATTGATGTGGAGTTCCTTACCCAAGATATAATTTTTAAGCGAAGGGGCGGTTTGGTGACGAAAAGCCCACCAAGATAGAATTTAGGAGTGGTTGGTGAGTGGTTAATTCATTGACACGGCAATCATAGGGAATGAAAAGACATATTCCAGCCATGGGATTTTCTACGACTCTTGAAAAGGACCCTTACTGGTTTCAAGGTGTTTTTGTTTCTTTTTCGCATGATCCATTTTGGAATGTGGCAGATAAGGGAACTCCTCATAAAATTGAACTTCTTGGCAAAATAACTTCCAACTGCATTAAGCGTGAAATGACTCCAAGTAGCAATTCAGAGATAGCAATTCAGAAATATTTTATGAGGTCACAAGGAAGAGAGGATAAAGAAAATGAATGTTTCCGTCTCAATATAAACAACTAAATACGTCAACAAGGGAACCTACCCCTGTCCTTTGTCTCTGTGGACAGTGATTTTACATTTGGTTTGTTATTTGGGAGTAAACATAGGTTTTTTCTTTTGTTCTTGGTACCATGACCGTTTTATTGTACCCCTTCCAAATGGATGGGAAGTGGGGATTGGCCTGAGCTATAGCTTCTCATTTGTTGTAGATGCAGAGTCCATAGCATTTGATTTGTAATTTAGGGGAATCCAAACTTCCAAACAAAGTCTGGGGGAAAACGAAATGGAGGGAAAAAATAGTACCTGGCAGACGTGTCTCTCCATTTGGTTGTTTTTTTTCCAGACGACGTTGTGTTGAAAACCTATGAACTGGTAGATGTGGCTGGTTTTCTGCTCTTCGATGAGTGAGTTTGTGTGCAGTCGTCCTTCCATTCGAACCTTGACATGATCATTACAGGGAAAATCGTAACAAAGCTAAAAAGAATATAAGTTTTGAAATTAGTTAATTTAACTTTTGAAGAAGACAAAAATAATATACATTAATAAGGACCAATCCACCCCTCAGTGATCTCAAGTTTGATGCTTATGCATCATGTTTGGGGGACCAAGAGTGGAACATGAACAAGACATTAAAACAATTAAACAACTAATACATCAAAGTTCCTTAACCAGTTTATGGATAACAGACACGACCTTCAGTATTCCGGTAGGATTGTAATTGTAATAAAGTAGGAAACACCTTCCGGCTTTTAAAAGAAAGTACACTTTCCGCAGGTCATAAATGCAGAGTTGCAAATATACACTTATGGAATCAAACACACCACCAATATGATCGAGCCAACTATTACATAATTGTCAAAACAATGCATGGGCAAACATTTCAGTAATTATTTTTTCCCAAAAAGAAAGGAAAAAAACTGTAATTTTTTACAAAGTCTCAGCTTTGGAAGTTGGAATGAAGCTTGACATATCTTAAATCTACACTTACGAAGTCAGAACTTCTTTGTATACTATATTTTTGGCATAGTTCTTCTTCCTCTGTCGCTTCGATTCCGTGTAGCAAACAGTTTCAATTAAGTTGTAAACTTGTAGTACACATGTAACTCATATATGGACAAGGAAGAAGCCAACGGAAGTAGCAAACATGCTAGTGAGAAGTGAGAACAACTGGAGTTATTACTCGGGACCACAGGGACTATGAGTTCTCTTCTCAAAAACATGTCATACTTTTGTATATCAAACAATTGTTTTGTTTTCTAACTTTGTTAGTGCTTTGTGATGTAGAGAGATGTGAGGAGAAACCAATTTCATATGTAAAAGGTACAAAAGCTTTTCTGAAATCTGTATTTTTTCAAAAGTGGAGTAAGTTGTCTTTGGGTTTGCCATTCTCCGAAAATATTTTTCCACCATTTTTCAAATAAAGTCTTGGTGTATCCTTTCACCTTGCTTTTATTATAGCATCTCAACTTTGACTGTTATTGTTAAATTGCTCCTGTCATGTTCGGCATCTTCATTTGGCCCTTATAAAACCATCTTCCAACCGAAAGACTTAAAAGCCACATTTTGGCAAACAGTTGGTGTGCGGAGTTATGGTCTACAGAGTTGTCGTTATTGGTGGACGGTGTCATTGGAAGGGGGAACGTGTTTGTAAATTAATCAAACGTACAATTTGTCAAACAGTTGGTGGGCGAAATTGTGGTCTACAGAGTTGTCGACATAAGTGAGGCAGTGAGGAAAGCAGGGAGGAAAGTTGAATGCTTGCCTTACCTGTCTTGGACTTCTGGTGGGATACACTTGAGTTCTCTCTGATACGTTGTTGTAGTTGGAGCTGTGGTCGTGGGCTGGCAGCGGCGGTTGTGGAGAACATGGGCTAACGAAGGGAGGCTGTAGTGTTTTTTGGGGGGGCCAGGAGAGGGGGTTGTGGTTTTGTATGGTGGAATCGTTGGAGTTTTGCATTGTAACGGTTGGAGAGAGGTGTTTGGGGTTATGTCTGGTAAGATCGTTGGGGTGTTGCATTGTAACGTTTGGGAAGAGGTGTGGGTAGAGATTACTTGCAATTGAAAGGGGCATTTGTGGAAAAGAAAAAGAAGGAAACATCTCCATACATTTAAAAGAAGTAGTATAGATAATCGAAGCGCCAAGGACGAAGGGAGGTAGACCAATGTAGGGTCACTTGACCCCCTATAATTAGATATTGCTTATAATAATCATCATTTTTGTTGGGCTTGACTCATTTGATCCCATATATATGAGCAAATATTAAAGATTTTATGATAGATCAACGCCAAACCTGACCCAATTCTGAGTGGTTCTAGGTATTTGATTTCACTACTTACAAATTCTGCCTCCGACCTCTCGAGGACTATACGTGTGGAGTCATAAGTCATTTTTCTTATGGTGGGATTGGGGTTGGTGTTGTAATTGGAAAGGGCTGCTTGAAAAGTAATCCCACATCTCATACAAATTTTGTTTCAAAAATGTTACAAAAGGAGATTTTTGTCATCTCTCCCCTATGAGGGAGGTCCTGGGTTCGACTCCTGCTGGAGCAATACCCTTGGGGTCCCAAGCTATGGATAGCTTCTGGACCCCGTGCTAATCTTAACACCCCCCACTAACCCCCGCTGATGTATGATGATTGAAAAAAAAAAAAGAATCTATCAATTCCTTTATAAATAACTTTTAAGCTTAAATGAATTAATTTATTAAACTTATTCTGAAACACACACACTATATCAAACACTCTCCTTAATTTTCTCTCATATGTGGCATCTTTCTAATAAAATCTATTTTTTTCTTTTTTCCTGCACTTTTTAAAATACCAAAAGTTAAATATAAAAAGTCAAGAAAAAAACTTTCATACTCAAACATTCTCTCATTCAAACTTTTAGATTTAATGTTAAATCATAAATAATGAGGGGTAAATTACATAACAAGACTTTACCCGCAACTATAAATAACACTTTTTTGAAGAGAGCTATAAATAAAATTAAACATAATAGAATTTCTTTCCTTTGCTCATGTGCATAGTACGGGTAGGACGCTTGTTATATACTAAAATAGTGTAGTTACCTAAAATTAAAAGAAGGTCTCTCCTTAACTCTCACTCTCTTACGTGGAATTTCCTCATTTCCTCATCTTTTTACTTATTGTTCTATACCTTTTTACAAAATGTAAAATATATACTTTATTTTGCTTGAAAAGGAAACTAAGTTTCATCAATAACATAACAATATATATACACACACAAGGTTTGTTTCAAATGAGGGGATCCTCATTTTAGTTAAAATGCGGATCCCACTTTTTCGATCGAATTTTGATAATCCGAGCCGCTCAATGTGTTCAGAACGTGATTTTAAGGGTACTCGCGAAAAATTGACAAAAAAAATGATCGGGAAGGGCTTCATCCAAACAGTTTTTTATTGAACGGTTCAAATAAAAATTTCTCAAATTAAACCCTTCCCGGTCATTTTTTTTTTTGCCGATTTCTCGCGTGAACCCTTAAAATCACATTCTGATCAGATTGAGCGGCTCGAATCATCAAATTTTGATTAGAAAATGGGAGAATTTGGAGGTCCACATTTTAACTAAAATGATAACAATCACAGTCATTTTTTTGCTGATTCCTCGCAAGTACCCTTAAAATCACATTCTACATACTTTGAGGCTTGAGCGGCTCGGATCATCGAAATTTGCTCGGAAAATGGGAGGTCCGCATGGTAGAATCGTAAGGGATCCCTCACTGGATAATTTGTGATATTATTCACACACACACACACTCTATTTTGCTTGAAAACTATCTTCTTTCTTTTTCTATTGTTGTAGAATTTTTTTTTTTTTTTGCGAAAAAAGTGAATAAATTCTAAGATTCATACGCGCGGACCACCAATGCACCTGACAACAATCCAATCGCATAACTTTTAATTCCACAGTCTAACATGGTGTCTATTATTAACTTCAAGGACGGATTGAACCAGGGATGAAGCTAAGATTTTACTCTAGCAATGGCGAAATGTATACTAAAAAAAAAGATGCATTACAATATGAATAGTAATTAACTCTATAAAAAATGAAAATACATTAACTATAGTAAATTGATGTTTTCCATTTGCGCATAGAGTTCAAAAAAGACCAACTTTAATTTAATCTATCTACTAAAGTGAGGTATCTTGAAATATGCCCGACACTCTTTTATGTCGTTAAAAGCATCGATGATAGAATCAGCATCAAAACTTCTAGCTATGTCTTATTTTTGGCCAAAAGTTGAGAGGTAGTATTCATCTAAAGATTCTCATGGGGGAAGGTTGGAAGTCCACAGATTGGACACTCCAACAGAAAGAGCATATAAACGCATAGATGCGCTGCCCTACAGAATGAGAAGAAACCCCCCAAAGAGATGACATTATTAAAACAAATAACAAAATAAAAGAAGCACCGTCGAGACATCCATCGCCAATCTTTCACAACCACTTGATAGACTCATAACCACCACATCTGTTTCACAAAATAGGAACACATCGTTGGGAGGTTGTCGCCCAGCAAACGCGGTAGACAGCGTTAGGTCACAGATCTGAAAAGATGGAGGATGAGAACGGTGGTGGACAACATCTTACCCGCAACCATTGAAAAGCCCGAAACATCGCTGGAAGACGATCTGGGTGAAAAGTTCCCAATGGACGTTCGAACTTCAGTCGCAGGATTGAGAGAGAAGACGGTTCGATGGTGGGGGGAAGAGAACAGAGGGAGAGAGATCGGGGGGGGGGGGGGGGGGGGGTTTATCGGAGGGGAGGGATCCCTCCCCTCCCATCGCCTAAGAAGGGAGGGAGGGGAAGGGCTGTTGGCGGCTAGGGTTTGGAGATTTTTAGCTAGAGACCTTCTAGCTATGTCATTCTCAATATATGTGATCAAGAAACTTGCCAGAAAATCATCATTTATCCTAGTCTTCACAAGTTTGATCCTATGGCACAGTGCCGGCATTGGAAATTTGGAAGTCCACTAACGAGAAATCCACTACTGCCAAGTCGTACACAGTATCAACTGTTTTGGCTAATTTGTTTAATTTTTTAGGTTAAGTTGTTTTAGGTTAAAGTGGCAAGTTCATATAAGTTGGGAATAATTTTTTTTATATATAATAATTGTATTTTCTAAAATTCTTGTTGTGGTGGCCGCCTCTACTAGATCCCCTCTGGTTCCACCCTTGGATTGAATTATAATTACCGCATTTGTTTAAGTTATGAAGCTTGAATTATTCCAAAGCTGATGCACGCTATACTTGAACATGTCTTTTATCTCAAATGTTGTTTCTATTAATTCAAATGACGCACTTTCTCAAGATATAATAGAGCATTTATCTTTTTCTGTTTTGGATAAATTAGTTTGAAATAGAAAACGAGGCTAACCGAATATACAGTATACAAGGGGCAAACAAAAGAAAACAAAAAAAAGAAAGTTGTCAAAGCCTAAGCCAAGTGGCTACACAGAGCTAATCAATATTCATCAATCAATCTTTCAATATCCTATAAAAATGTGTTCAAGACCAAAAGTCTCTAAACTCCTAATCCTTTATTACTAGATTAATCGGTTAAGTTCAAGTCCAAATAGTGTTTCCCCTACCTCAACCACGTGTTCTCTCCACGACTCCTTTTCCCCTCATACAGTTATTACATGAACGTTTGAATTTCGAAATGGATTAAACTCAAAGATAAACACTACCCAAAAAAATCGAAATTCATGGAAAAATAGATATCTTACTATCATGCTTATTTTTCTTTTGGGTGTAATTTATAATATCGTATAAAATTCATGAATAAATAGTTCTTCGAATGCGTATTTTACGGGATTTTAGTTTGGTTAACTTCTCTCTCTTCCCCTTTGTTTTCCCAAATCTTTGATTTATATCATTCCGTGCATCGAATGGGAAGAACGCTAGTGTAACGACCCTGATTTTTGGAAGATAAAAATTTCGTTAAATATTTGAAATTTTCTATTAAATTATAAAATTTCATCTCTTGGCTAGAAATCCTACTTGGCAAGTCTAGTTAATTCCTAACTAAACTAGTTTGGCCAATCCAGTTACTTCTCAAGGCTAGATTCATCTAATTGAACCTCTTCAACCCTAGACTAGGAAATCATTGCACTTTCATGACTAGTCATTTCAAGATTTTGTTTCTCATCATCACTCCTTCCAAGTATATCTTTCCTTTTTACCCATTGAACAATAATTCATAGGAAAATTATTATCCTTTGAGTAATAGGAATAAGACTTGCCATAATCCCATGAGTACATAGATTTGACAAGACAAATCATTATAACCCTTCATCATGACCTAGACTTGTCATGCATGCAAGCCTAGAAATATTAGGCTTGAACCTAATTACTCTTCAAGAATAACTTTCCTAGATTTTCTTTAGGTGTTCATGCATGCAACCCTAGAACTAATAGGCTTGAACCTAATAACCTTCAAAAGTTACTTTCCTAGATTCTTCTCTAGGTATATATATATATATATATATATATATATATATATATATATATACATAAAGGCCTACCTACATACATATAGATAGACTTTCTAGGAAAAGTGTTAACCATTGGACAATGTTTTGTCATTGAGAGCCTTATCTTTAATCATTACTCTTTTCCTAGACTTATAGTAAAGCTACCTAAACCTAATCACCTCTAAAGTTACTTTCCTAGATCTTTCCTAGGTATATATATGTATATATACATCATAGCCTATTATAAACATGTCTATATATGCCTATATATACATATATGCACTTTCTAGGAAACTATTACCCAATGGACCATGTTCTTGTCATTGGAAGCCACATTTAATCATTACCCTTTCCTCCTAGGCCTAATAGGACTATTTAGTGCCTAAGTATACCTAGCTATGTACATGTATGTATATATATAGCCATATATACACTTTCTAGGAAAATTGTTATCCATTGGAGAATGCATAACACTTGAGAGCTAACCTTTAATCATTACTCCTTCCCCTAGACTTAGTAAGCTATTTACACCTAAACCTAAGAATACTTAGTCTTACACACACACACACACACATATATATATATATATATATATATATATATAGACACATGGGATATAGGAAGAGAGAGAGAGAGAGGCCGAAAGAGAGAGAGTGTAACGACCCGGATTTTTGCCCGATTTTTTTTAATACAAATTTATAATGTTAAATTTCTAAATCAATAATTAATTAGATTAGTTAGTAAAAGACATGATTAAGCATATAATTTATTCTAGCAATAAAATTGTACGGTTTACATTAATACTTCACATATACATACGTCCATGATTATCCCTTATAATTTCTAGCTACACCCTAAAATTCCTAACCAAAATTCTATCCAAACAAAACCCAAACTTCTCTCCCACACTCAACTGCTCTCTCTCCCCCATTCCAGCCGAAAATAAGGCTACTCATCTGCAGATTGTAACCTCCCCACTTCTCCCTCTATGCTCTCAACCCACTACAAGTCTACAACACTTCACCTCCCCACTATCTCATTCTTTCCCATTATACATACCCTTATAATTCCGAAAATTAAAACAACAGTTACTCCTTTCCATTTTACTACTCAGTCCAGAGAAAGAAAAAGAGAGAAAAAGAGAGAACTTGAGTTCTCATCCATGGAGATTTAAGAGAGAGAGAGAAAAACGGGATCTTACATAGCACTACTCCATACATCAAATTCGGGTTTCCAATCAACCACTACATCATCAAGCATCCACAGCCCACCTTCCATTCGTTCCGAGGCAGCCCCGGAGTTCTCCGATTCCGTCATCTTCTCCAATCGCTAAAAATCGACCGAACCCGTTAATCGCTTTTTCGGCCGGATTCAAGTTAGGATAATCACTCTCCTACTTTCCCCTAAGTACATCTAGTTCCTAATTAACATTTTTGATGGCTTGAAACGGATGGAAATAACCCCACGCATCAAACCCACCTAATTTGAAAATCCTCTGTTTTCTGTTGAAATTCTACTGTAGCATTTACGTTGGTTTTCAAAGTTTGCATACTGAAATTACACTCCACCCCCTGTACTTGCTGTAATTTATGACATTGACCTAAAATATTGCTATACTTCTAGTTCTGCTGTTGCTATATTAATTTTTATGTGAAATGCATGTCTTGATTGTTTTTACTCGGAATGTTCGTAGCTGTTACCCAAATATCAGTGGTAGTTAAAGTTAATCGGAATCATATTTATGAGCTTAACAAAAACAAAAGAAATCCTTAATGATAATACTAATGTTAATTTAACTTAGTGGAAGTCCAGTATACTTTAATAAATGGTTATAACGAACATGTGGAATAAAAAGATTGTTTACTAAGTAAACATTGAACATGATCAGTTAACGTAGTAAAGTATTGCAGTCAATAAATACAAACAACTCGTTCAATAATATTAATAGTTTTAGAAAAATTCGAAGATCGAAGAAAAAGAAAAATACAGGAAAGTAATTCTAATGAACAAAATTTGTTAAGTAATGAATAAAATTCGTTAAGTCACAGTAAGTTAAAATATTACTACAAAATGTTGGAATTACAAACGGCTAAAAGATACAGTAGTAATATATATACTAGTTTCATACTTAAACCCTAAAAGATTAACGTATCAAATTAAACATTTTACGTTCACTTCATCATACCCTACTAGCTTACTAAATTATCTGAATGTTTATAAGTACACTCCTGAGTTAATAAAATTACTCTCGAACATACCGTCCGATAAAAAGAAAAATTGTAAGAATATCAAAAAGCATTGGCCCAATCTCAAATCTTATGTGTTTACTTACCCACACAGTATCAGTTGCCATGTTGCTTTCCTATTAAAATGTATTATGTTATTAATTGAGTTGTTATTGGAATTACCATGATGTACTTGCTAGATCGGACTTAGGTTCACGGGATGGTTACGAGTAGTGATTCATTTAGACAATGTTAAGTAAATGGAAACTGATAAAGTGTTGAGGTTTGAGGTTGTGGATTGTGATTTGAGCCATGGCTATGGCAAGGGTAACCAATGGGGCCCTGTGTTGAAATGGGTAACCAATGGGGCCTAGTGTTGAGAGATGTTGTGACGCTAATGTATAATGCGTCATGGGAAAATTCGCTTCTTTTGTTCGAGAGGGAATAGGTCCCATGAGACGGTTATAGTTAGTGGTAGGTGATGTCCGACCCTAATGCACGATGCGTCATGGGATGACTCGATCCTCCTGTTATGGTCTTAAGTGAGAACATACTCGGTACATAACTTAGGTGCGCTCACCTAGGACCCTGGTGCATGACAAGCAAGAGGAAGGGTGGACCCATGAGACGGTTGTAATTAGTGGATGTGGGAGGAAAGGATCTCGTGGAGAGTATCCTTAGATTTCATGTAAGTTAATGGATAGTAAAGAAAATGATGATGTGTTATTATTCTGTACTTTCTGTGAATTACCAATTATTATATTGTTGAACTGCTAACTGTAGAGTAGGGGGTTAGTAGGGTTGGGATTATCTACTGAGTTTCAAAACTCATCATAGTGCCCTTGGGCTGGCGTTTCATGCCAGGTAATCAAGAAATCGAAGAACAGAATCCTCCTCAAGATGATCAGTACCAGGATGATGACCCCCCAGCTGAGGAAGGAGAGTTTGTCGAGCCTTGGATGCCTTACCATTAGAAGCTCTGTTAGTTTAAAATATTGTTATTTGAATTTTCCAAAAGTGTTATCACATTTGTCAAACTCTGTTTTATTTCGTTGGGTTGTAAGACAATTAAGTAGTTTTGAATTTGGTATTTGAGATTTCCGCTGCTAAACTCTGTTTAATAAAATTTATTTCTTAAATCAGTTTTATGAACTATTAAATCAATTAAAAATGATTTAATTAACGTGTCCGAAAATCGGGGCGTTACAGAGAGAGGCTGATAGAGAGAGAGAGAGAGATAGAGGCCGAAAGAGAGAGAGAGAGAGAGAGAGAGAGAGAGAGAGAGAGAGAGAGAGGTGCATGTGTCTACCCTTCTCCACAAGCTACCCCATTTAGCCTTAAGTCTAATTACCATTTGACAACCCATTCCTAGACTACTTTAAACATAAAACCTAGCCCATAAACACCCTAGATTTACTTACAACCTAGCCTTAATCATCCTAGAAATTGACTTACAACCTAGACCTAGGATTGGCTAAACAAGGAAGGCCAACCTATTAGACTTGTAAGTCTTGCAACCTAGACTATAATTACCTAGGATTTACCTAAAAAGCTTAAGAT
The DNA here is from genome assembly GCA_018127125.1 of Rhododendron griersonianum. Lineage (NCBI taxonomy): Eukaryota > Viridiplantae > Streptophyta > Magnoliopsida > Ericales > Ericaceae > Rhododendron > Rhododendron griersonianum. The sequence continues at coordinate 23,349,837 of CM030796.1, read as the reverse complement.
CCTACTTGTTATTTTAGCCTTAAGCCTAAAAAATGGAAAAGACAAGTCATGGTAGGCTTGGCATGCTTGATTGGACAAGACCATGGAGCAAATCCATGAGAGAAATGGAGAGAGAGAGGGCCGGCCAAGAGGGGAGAGGAGGAGCCAAGTTTTTGCTATAAATAGGACCCCTCACTTGCCATTCAACTCACACCTTCATCCTTCAACTTCTCTCTCTAGAATTTCTTGTTCTTCCTTTGTTCTTAAGTTCTTCTTGAGTTCTTCAAGAAACTCATCCAAGGCCGCCACTAAACCACCACTCGACCACCCTTTCGATCCAAAAAGTTTAGTAGTTGAGTCAAGAACTAGTTTCAAGAGAAACATTTTCTCTTTCGAAACTACCAGAAGCTTATCGTAGGAGGTCATTCCATTCGATAGCCGACGTGCTTATCTTTTTCCGTAGTCGTCCCTACCGCCAAGAAGAATGGTAGATTTTCCTATACTCAATATCTCTAAGTATAAATAGAAATGTGTATATTGCTTGTATTGTTTGATTGCATGAAGGAAGAATAACTAGTAGAGTCCCGTATATGCAATCTCTAAGTATAAGTAGTGTTTTCCGTACTCACTAGCTCTAAATATATTGAATGATATCCGTATGTTGAAATGTATGAGAACTTGGAAAGTGTTTTACTAAAGTCTTGAAAAGGAATATGGATATGTTGAATATCTCGACTTTATTTTCTAGAAAAACATATGTTGTTTTGAACTTTCCTAAAAAGAAGAAAGGACGGGTTTTTCGAAATATAAACTTGATTGGAAGTATTCATATTTTGATCTTAGGATGGTTATGAGCATGTATACATGATTACTTGAATTACTTGTATGATGTGTGGCAAAGCATAAGTGGTTTTCCACTCTAAAGGTGTCTGTCCATGTGACACTATGCTTTAAAGTTGTGTGCTAAATGTTTAAGCATGATTACGTGAACTTAGGGGTAATATGAGCATGATAAGTAATATGGAGTTGGATGATCTTGCTAGTTTAGTTTCAAGATTACAATGAATGATTTAGGTGTACTTATGTGAAAAGACCTGCCACAGAGTCCTTGCATGAAAACGAGACACAAAAATCGAGAAAGCTAGAAACATGACACCTAGGGTGTGGATAATGTTTTGAAACTGCAATGTGGCTGGACGTGGTAGCCCATTGTGTGGTGTGTGTTGCCAATGGGACCGGACGTGGTAGCCTCATTGGAGGTGGGTCTTGGTTATCCGTGGAGAGGAGCAAAGAAAAACCGCAATGTGGCCGGACGTGGTAGCCCATCGTGTGAATTGTACAAACCGCAATGTGGCCGGATGTGGTAGCCCATTGTGTGTATGGACTTTGATAACCGCAATGTAGCCGGACTTGGTAGCCCATTGTGTGTGTTGTTAATGGAGCCGGATGTGGTAGCTTCATTAGTAACATGACGTGTTTGAAAATGCTTTTCGAAATGTTGATTTTGTAAATGAAAACGAGACACGGTCTACGATGAGTCGCATAGGAGAAACTCAGATATCATGGACACCAACGTTAGTTAAATAGGGAATGTGGATGTGTCATTGTTAAATGCCTTGTTGAATATGCATGTGCTATTTAGAAATCATTGGAGTTACATGAGTTAGTATACTACTTTTATGACCTGTTGTTTGTAAGTTATGGGTTAACGGGTATGAGATTATTCTGCTGAGCTTTTGTAGCTCATGGTGTTACTTTTGGTGACCCTAACATATTATACTGGTGGCGACGCTGGTATAATGTGTCAGACCTTGTAGATGAGCATGGTGAACTCTACACCTTGGGGGCTTTCGGAGCCGAAGAGCTGACTAGGATAGAGGAGCAGGCGGAGCTGTAGATTGAAACCCTAGTTTTCCCTCCATTTGTTTAAATAAATGTACCCTTGTGGGGATTATGCTGTATTAATGAGCCAGACTCTATTTAAGTTTTCAATATAAATGTTTATTTACGTTAGGGCTTGTAGAGACCCGAATATTTTTAATGTTTGAAATATCGATTAAAAGTTTAATTGAGAAAATACGGATTTGTTTGTGAATATTTGAGTTGGGGACTTAGATGAGAGAGTAGAAGATTGAGGGGTAAATGTGTGATTTGTAGATTTTGAGGTATAAATAGGAGAGTGTGAGTGTATGGGATCATTTTTCCCCAAAACCAACTCTCGGCTCTCTCCCTCCTCCCCGCCGGTTCTCTCTCTCTCCTCTCCTCCCACTCAAAAACTCACCAAAACACCTCCGAGCTCTCAAGAACCCACCCTCATTTCACCTCCTCTACGCAACCCCGGGCTCGTATCGCATTGGGTGAGGTTCGGGAAGGAGATCGCGGCAAATTTTGGAAGTTAGGAGCTAGAGCTCGTTCGAGGTGTCGGGTTTCGTTCCTTGGACCGAGGTAGGAATTTCTTGGCTACTTTTATGTGTAAATAGCTTGATAAGGTGTGAAATCCGTGCTTGATGTTGTTGTTGTTGGTGTTGTGCTTGAGATTCTGATATCTGCAGAAAAATCTGCTCGAAACCTCTCCGTATCGATACGGGATTCTTGCCGTATCGATACCCGATTAACACAGAGTGGGCTTTGCTGATAAGCATCCTGTATCGATACAACCATTTTGGCCGTATCGATACCAGTTCCTTATGGGCAGTTTTGCCTTCGCTGCTTCTACTTCGATTGTTTTGAACCCCGGACACTTCTAACACCCTTGTAACACCTCCTAAACTATCTCAAGCTTGTCCAATTGAATTCCTATGGTTGAATGACCTTGTGCTCATTACGTTGACCTTCCGTTAGTCGAAATAGTCGTAGTTTGTTTGGTTAACGTTGTGTTGGAATGCATCTTATCTATTGATTGACTCTTGGAAATGTCTATGGTACCGTCGAAACATGGTTGGCATGTCGTGTGGTGTTTTACTTATGAATGTGATAGTAAGAGAGTCATGGTTTGTATCGTGAGAGCAGAAGTAGTTATTGTGAGTCGAAAGTCGGAATGGGAAGTCTCGTAACGCAAGGGGTGGAAATACGGAGACTCTTGTGGATCTCGTAGCGCAAGGGGTGGTAATACGATGGTTCTAACGGTCGGGGTTTACCGTAGCGCGAGGGGTGGTAATACGGTAACTCTTGAGACATTGTACCGTAACGCGAGGGGTGGAAATACGATTCGTGGAGGTTTGTGTTAGTGAGTTGAATCGGGATTGTTAGAGGGGTCGTGTCCCTTGGACTTGACGTATGTTTGTGATAGTGGTACATCCTAGAGCGCTTACACTAAGCATTGCCACACTCTCTTGTAGATGGTTACCATTGATTGAACCGTACACCCTTGTCATCTTCCCTATGCACATATCATCTTGTTTGCACATAAATTTAGTAAAGATTTTCCTACTGGGCTCGCATAGCTCAACCTAATCTTTCTTTTCAGGTTTAGACGATGGACAGTGATTTGCATAAATTGCGTGCTTGGAAGTAAAAAGGGTTTTTGGAAGCTAACTCTGATTTAGATACATAGTCATTTTATGTAATAGACATTCTTTTGATAAAGATGGGTTTTGTAACTTCATGGTTTGTCCGTACAAACATTTGTAATCTCTTTGGGGCCGGAGTGCCAAAATTGTATATTCTTTTGAAATTGGGACTTGTTTTGTAAAGTTTAACAGGAGGGAACTGTTTGGGGCTATTAAGTACATTATCCGAAGATCTTTTATTGAAAAAGCTTTATTTAATTACGTCGAAAATCTAGGTCGTGACAAATTGGTATCAGAGCATCTAGGTTTAGAATACCTAGAGACCGTGGGGAGACTTAGTCTCATGGGTTCAAAAATTATCACATTTTTTTTTTAACAAAAACATGTGTGTGCTTGCATGACCGATATGTGTTCACTGAATAGGCATTGTATATGTATATGCTTACATGAAATAGTTAAAAGCTGGTACTTGTGTCTGAGAAAATGAGAAGTTTGATCTCCTTATGGTGGATATGGTTGCGACCGTTACTATTGTTATCACTACTGTTGGTAGTTTTGTTTTTGAGCCATTTGTGGTAAGGTGCCTAACATGTAGATGAGATGTTAGACAGGAAAGAATATGAAAGGACGAAGATTGTGGTAGTGCTTATGCTTAGTGGCGAGGTCGACTTGTGAGAGGAGGTATCTGTTAGTATGTAATAGAAGTGCTGGACTGTTAATAAGATTTATGAGCTAAGTGCTGGATGTGTTTTACTTGAATTGCGTGGATTACTTATTGGGTCTAAATTGCGTTAATCAAATCTTATGTGATTTGTCATTATTATATTGGTTGTTGAGGTTGATTTAGGAAGATGAGGGTTATAGGTATTAGGTAGGGTGTCTAGATACGGTATGTGTCTTCTGGACACCCAGGCGACTACCGATGAGATCCAGCTGGAAGAGGCGCTTGATCACCGCTCCTTCTAGATGGAAGTCTCGGAAAGTCAATTGGACACTACGATTGGGTATAGGGGCTAGAACTCTAGGCTTGAGAAGGGTTATAGTGTTGTAGTCGTCATCGCTAAGGTAAATTATATCTATGTGACTTAAGTCGAGTGATTGATGTAAGTGTGTGGTGAGAAATTTGTCTGGAGTGAGGGCGATACGAATGTGAGCTGTTGAGGTTGACAATGAGGCGAAATGTAATTGGTGTCCTGGGTGGGAATGGTAGGAACTTTGAAGTGATAGGCATGTGGAGAAATAATATGTTGTGAAAAGAAGGATTGGAGTGTAGAGATCGATCATGGTGTATAATCGGGTACGCGGACTAGACTAATGACATTATAGGACATATGAAGGAATGCCATTGAGACGATAAATTTGTTTAAGAGAGATGAAGGGATAATAGTGATAATGATGGTGACAGCAGAGATGGTAGTGGTAATGGAAGTTGTTGTTCTTGAGGTCAAGTGTAGATATGGCAAATGCCTTTGAGGAAAATTGAGGTTGATATGATTTCTTAGCTGAGGGACAATCGTGAGATGTGAAACTTGTGGTGAGCGGAACTATTAGAGGATGTTGGTGTGAGTGAGATTGATTCTTAAGTGACGAAGTAGTTGGAGTCTTAGAATGTAACGAGAAGTATAGGCATGTTACTAGGTTGTAAAGTTGTTAAAATAGAGGAATAATTAGAATTGATAATACGTGTATTTGTGATGTGATGTAGTGATGTTTAAGACTGTGAACATGAGAAATACATGATTTGACTTGACCGAATGAATGAGAATGCTCTGGACTAGTGAAGTGAATAGAGGTCGTGTGAGGCATCACGAGATTGAAAGGAATGAGATAACTGTTGGGCTTCCTAAAGCCATGAATTGTGAAGTATTGGGTACTGTATGAGTCCGATGATGTGTAGGTGTGTTTGGTACTGTGCAACGCTCTCAATTTGTACGATGAATCAACGGTTGGTTTACTGAGATATTCGTGCATAAAGTGTTCTGCTATTTAGTGTAGATTTTCTGGTTTGACTGGTTGTGTAATCCTAGTGGGTGAAGTTTATCCTTTGAATGCAGTACTAAGTAGATAGTGATGTGATGTGTGGATACATGTCCCTGGTCAAATATGTAATCGATAGAAACGTACTTGAGTTGATTGGCACAAATCCTTTAGTTTGACTTAACGCTATACGATGATTGGAATCTCTATTCTCAACTCCTTGTTTTGTTATGGCTTACGAGTTGACTAGTGCTTTGCATGCCTTTCATTTTCTAGATTATAGTCTTATTGAGAATCTTGATAGTCTAGTTCAGTCTTCGTGAGATGTACATTGAACAAGTGAGACTAATTGAACGTTGTAGACACATGCCGCATTTGAATCAAGTCTTCTATCTGGGGCGTCGAGTAAGTATAGTGAAATATGTGAAGTGGTGGATTTTAGTTTTGAGAACTTTTACACCTACGGAGTTATATATGTATGTGATTGGAAAAAAAAAAAAAAAAAAGGGGGGTCTCTTTGAAAAAGAGTAATGCTTTGTGTAAATTGATTATTCGTTTAGTACCTTTTGGAAATGGTAACAGTATAGGCTTAGAGTCGGTTACATCCCAGCGGAGTGAACCTCATCCTAAGTTTTGCTATGTTGGCTACTGTTTGATAATGTCAAAAAGGGGGAAGGAAGAAATTTACTTAATGACGTGTGACACTATACACATGCTATTGAAAATCGTAAATTGAGACTCGTGGTTGTTGTTTAATTTTTAATATCATCACGTCAGACGCTTAGACTTTGACCTAGCGTTTATTTTCTCGAGGGAGCATATCTTGAGTATTGCTATTGTATGGGAGATTGTCCTAAGATGCATTAGTTTTCATGACTCTATTGGAACCTATAATTGATAAGGGTCACCATGTCTCAATTATGATTAGCAGTGTTATTCCTTGGGTGACTAAGTGGAGTTGTTTTGTAGTTGGAACCTGACACATGTCATTTCCTTAACAGCATCAATGATATGATCGGAAGATTTGATATGAGAAGTTTCCACGATGTATCAACTCTTAGTTGAGAGTAGTTAATGGCTTGTGGTAAGGAGGATAATGGATTTGAGAGTTCACCTGAGTAGTTTTAATGTTGTGTCGTGTTGAGTCATGTAGAAGAACGTTGCCGTAGGAGTAGGTTTGGGTTTCCAAGATGGAAGTCGGTGGTGATTCCGAGTAGGCTGAGGGATGTGGAGTGATGTTGGAATCTTGGTTGGTTTGTAAAGTCGGTAAAAGAAATTCTGTGGGTGGACAAGGATGTGAGTTAGAGATAATGGCTAGTGGTTTGGTGTTATGTATTTCGCCACATTAAGGAAAGTTAATCGTGTCTTTGTGAGGGGGAAGTGAGTACCAAGATGCATAGGATCATTTGGGATAATTAAGGGAGTAATGTTGCAGTCTATCATTAGCAGTATCAATAGAGTTGGATCGATTGTGGGACGTGTCTACGCTTGGAGTTGAAAGAAATATCAATAACTTGAAGAGTGAGGAGTTTAACTATGGCAAGTTGATGATTGTGATTGAGCAGAGGGTAATGAATCATTATGTAGTCTAATAATTGGATCTTGGATTGCTTGCAAGCTAAGTTTAGTTTGGACTCATTCTATGATTATGAATCTCGTTTGTGAATAAGTCACTCCCTTTCTTTGAGTCTTCTGTGAGTATCTTTTGGTAAAATATGCATGCTTAGTTAGATTCTTTTGTGGGGGTACTATTGAACATGGTGGCTACAAGGTGGAAATCATCAAGCCTGAGTTTTAAGTTAGAGATGGCCCATGCTACTTCAACGAATTTAACATCATGTGATAAGGAAAGGGATAATTCGTTATTATACAAAGTGTATATTAGATCAAGTGGTACCAAGTGATTAGTTAGCTCTTGAGAATTCATTTAGAACGCTATTAAGCGGATGAGGATTTTTTTTTCTTGATTCTATTTCAATACAGACAAGTTGGGTACTCTAAATTAGTATGTGAAAATTTTGATTCGTTGGTTGACGTTGATTGAGGGAAATAAGAATTGGAGTTTTATAAGCTTTCGATACATCCTTCTTGGTAGGTAGATGTATACTTATTGGAATAAGGCACAATGAATAGGAATGTGAATTTCAGAGTTTAGAGAACGTGGGTGCACTAGTTGATAGATCTTGATGTGATTGTTAAGTAATTATGTGGGATTAGAACTTTAGTACTAATATTCAACGGACTTGAGTACCTATGCAAATCCAAATTAGATAGGGATGATTAGAAGTTGGTGGATTTCTTGAGGAGAAATTGATACATATCCTTGATTCGCGCGAGCAAGTTTTGAGGGGTAAAACCATTCCATTAGTGCGAGTCTTATGGAGTCATCTCGGAAGGGAAGAGTCGACGTGGGAAAGGGAAGACGAAGTGAGGGAGAAGTATTCGCATTTATTTTGAGTTAATCGATATGAGTCTCGAACTTTTTAACCTTATGATTGTTAACTTGTTAGTATAAAAAAAAAATGTGTGTTGTTACATGAGCATGATTAATTGATGCATGAATTTTAGTTGACTTGCGTTGTAAATTTCGGGACGAAATTTCTTTAAGGAGGATAGATTGTAGAGACCCGAATATTTTTAATGTTTGAAATATCGATTAAAAGTTTAATTGAGAAAATACGGATTTGTTTGTGAATATTTGAGTTGGGGACTTAGATGAGAGAGTAGAAGATTGAGGGGTAAATGTGTGATTTGTAGATTTTGAGGTATAAATAGGAGAGTGTGAGTGTATGGGATCATTTTTCCCCAAAACCAACTCTCGGCTCTCTCCCTCCTCCCCGCCGGTTCTCTCTCTCTCCTCTCCTCCCACTCAAAAACTCACCAAAACACCTCCAAGCTCTCAAGAACCCACCCTCATTTCACCTCCTCTACGCAACCCCGGGCTCGTATCGCATTGGGTGAGGTTCGGGAAGGAGATCGCGGCAAATTTTGGAAGTTAGGAGCTAGAGCTCGTTCGAGGTGTCGGGTTTCGTTCCTTGGACCGAGGTAGGAATTTCTTGGCTACTTTTATGTGTAAATAGCTTGATAAGGTGTGAAATCCGTGCTTGATGTTGTTGTTGTTGGTGTTGTGCTTGAGATTCTGATATCTGCAGAAAAATCTGCTCGAAACCTCTCCGTATCGATACGGGATTCTTGCCGTATCGATACCCGATTAACACAGAGTGGGCTTTGCTGATAAGCATCCTGTATCGATACAACCATTATGGCCGTATCGATACCAGTGCCTTATGGGCAGTTTTGCCTTCGCTGCTTCTACTTCGATTGTTTTGAACCCGGACACTTCTAACACCCTTGTAACACCTCCTAAACTATCTCAAGCTTGTCCAATTGAATTCCTATGGTTGAATGACCTTGTGCTCATTACGTTGACCTTCCGTTAGTCGAAATAGTCGTAGTTTGTTTGGTTAACGTTGTGTTGGAATGCATCTTATCTATTGATTGACTCTTGGAAATGTCTATGGTACCGTCGAAACATGGTTGGCATGTCGTGTGGTGTTTTACTTATGAATGTGATAGTAAGAGAGTCATGGTTTGTATCGTGAGAGCAGAAGTAGTTATTGTGAGTCGAAAGTCGGAATGGGAAGTCTCGTAACGCAAGGGGTGGAAATACGGAGACTCTTGTGGATCTCGTAGCGCAAGGGGTGGTAATACGATGGTTCTAACGGTCGGGGTTTACCGTAGCGCGAGGGGTGGTAATACGGTAACTCTTGAGACATTGTACCGTAACGCGAGGGGTGGAAATACGATTCGTGGAGGTTTGTGTTAGTGAGTTGAATCGGGATTGTTAGAGGGGTCGTGTCCCTTGGACTTGACGTATGTTTGTGATAGTGGTACATCCTAGAGCGCTTACACTAAGCATTGCCACACTCTCTTGTAGATGGTTACCATTGATTGAACCGTACACCCTTGTCATCTTCCCTATGCACATATCATCTTGTTTGCACATAAATTTAGTAAAGATTTTCCTACTGGGCTCGCATAGCTCAACCTAATCTTTCTTTTCAGGTTTAGACGATGGACAGTGATTTGCATAAATTGCGTGCTTGGAAGTAAAAAGGGTTTTTGGAAGCTAACTCTGATTTAGATACATAGTCATTTTATGTAATAGACATTCTTTTGATAAAGATGGGTTTTGTAACTTCATGGTTTGTCCGTACAAACATTTGTAATCTCTTTGGGGCCGGAGTGCCAAAATTGTATATTCTTTTGAAATTGGGACTTGTTTTGTAAAGTTTAACAGGAGGGAACTGTTTGGGGCTATTAAGTACATTATCCGAAGATCTTTTATTGAAAAAGCTTTATTTAATTACGTCGAAAATCTAGGTCGTGACAGGGCTGTTAGCCGAAACCGGAAAAACCGGACCGGACCGAATTTTTTAAACCGGTTGAATAATTTCGATCCGGTTCCGGTTTATAAAATTTTATAAACCGGAAAAATAATTTCGATCCGGTTTATGTGTTTTAAAAACCGGTCGAAACCGGACCGGTTATATATATATATGTATATTGGTCTAATAAATATATTTATTATATAAAATCAACAATATATATACATATATAAACTGTTTTTATGGGCTTAATTATATTTTTATGGGTTTTTATTTTTATTTTTATGTATTGGGTTCAAAATTGATCCTTTTTTGTTGGGCCCAAAAAAAGGGGTTGAATTATGGATTTTTGGTTGATATTTTGTGAGTTGAATTGTTGATTTTTTGATGAGTTGGGCCCAAAATATATCCCGTGAATAAAAACCGGATAAACCGGTCCGAAACTGGTTGAGTCAATCGAAACCGGACCGGATTATCTCAACCGGTTCCGGTTTCTAAAAATCTCAAACCGGATAACCGGTTTCGACCGAAAAATATGCCGAAACCGGTCGAAACCGAACCGGTATCACCCCTAATTTACGTTCCCAAAAATCGGGGCGTTACAGCTAGTGGGACATATAAACAAATATTTCAAACCCATCTAGATAGAGGATATTAAGGGAAAAAATAACATTTGGCTTAACACACATTTTTCTACACAAATCTCCACCCTTCATTCAACCTTTGGCAATTTGGTAATTACATTGCATTTTTTGGAAAGTAAATATGAATTCAATCCGAGGGCCAAAAATAGAAAGGCAAAATCACGGGGTGTTTGGGAACCTACTTTTTGGCTTTTCATTTTCAGCTTTTTGACTTATTGGCTTTTTGGATTATGGCCAGAATGTATTTTGGGTATGGTAGAGTGTTTGGGAGATTTGTGCAGAATGTATTTTGAAATTGTAGTAGTGTTTGGTAGATGATTGTTGAGAATGAATTATGAGTTGCATTTTTACCATATTGCCCTTTGTCTTCTTATAACATGTGTCAGTTCCGTTTTTTTGTTCTTTTATTTTTTACTTTTATTATTCAATAGTTCTTTTATTATTGTAAAGTACTATTTCGTTTTTGCTTTTTTTTTGTTTTTGTTTTTCAGATCTCCTATTTGCCTTTGGACATTGTATTATTGGGTTTATTTTTCATTTGTAATTTTTTATCTTTTTTTAAATTTAAGGAAGACATTCGGTATTTTTGCTTTTGGTAATTTAGAATTAAAATAATAAGACCAATGTTACAAGTAACAATTTAATTTAACTACAAACACATAACATAAATATAATTTAGAACAATAAAACAAACACAAACACTTAAATATTACAAAACAAATTAAAGTACAATCCGAAGCAAAAAAAAAAAAAAACATGCAAACCACGCCTACAAAACAGAATGAAAAAAAAATGATGCGAAAAAAACAAATCTGGTAAGGGAGGGACAAATCTGGTAAAATGAAGGGAGTATTATGGGTATTTTGGTAATACAATCTCATAATCCGAAAATGAGAATCCAAAAAACTCCTCCAACCCAGATTTTGGTTTTTGGCTCCTAAATCCATAATCCGAAAATCTATTTTGCCAAAATCCATTCCGGGAATGAGGTGCCAAACACCCATAATGCAGAAATGGGAATGAGAAAATGGGAAAATCCACCTGCCAAACACCCCCACAGTCTGTGATGGTAATTGGGCTGACTTTTGGTTTCCCAAAAATCAGGCGTACAAAGCTTGCTATTCATAAAGTTTTGCAATTCTTGTTTGAAAAAGGCTAACTTTTGCTATTCTTCTTTACTCACCCCCTCTCTCCTCCCCCATCCCCTTCTCTCTCAACCTCAGTTACAATACCACCACACCGCCAAAAATCACTGAACTCTACTTCCGAGACTACAAGAATTGAGGTGAATGGTTCTATTGTTTTAACTGTAAATAGAAATTGTTTTCCTTTGGTTTATACCCAACCGCAGTTCTCTCTCTATTTTCCCTTTAATCATTGTTTTTTATAGTTGCGTAAATAGTTTTGGGGTCCTTCTTCTATGTTACATACCCATTTTCTTTTTGGTTCATTTTTCCTCCATTTGGGTTCCCTGTCTAACAATTTTTGGGTTTCCCCTACCATCCATATTTTCTGTGTGTGTGTTATTAAGCAATTTAAGCAATCTCAATCTTTTCTATTAGGCACATTAACCGTAGACTTTTAGGCCAAACAAAATGTACTACCCGACATGCGGGTAAGTCTTTATATTTTCTGTTTACAGTCTTTTTTTTGTGTGACCCTACCGAATTTTTTATTAACACTTTAAGGGGTATTTTGATCTCACTTTTTTATAACCCCATTAGTTTTAGGCCGAACAAAAGACTGTTTACGTTTACGAAATCTAACAGTAAAAAAAGGACAAAAGTTTGATGTGGTTTTGAGTATGTTTATTCCACTATGGTATTTGAAGTGTATGACAAAGGCTGGTAGGAACAAAAGAATGTAAATGACCTTTCATAACTATGTTTTTATGAACTTTTTAAAAGTGATGTTAATGGACTATAGCAACTCCGTCTACCCTGGCTGCCCCTACATTTGGTTTTGCTCTTTTCTATTAGCAAATTATCCCTGCATACGGCACTCCAAACTACATCAAATAATTCAAATTGAATTACTACATTAGAAGGTTAAGTTTCTACAAGAAACAAATGTAGGTGTGGTGATCGTAGCGAGCAAGAACTGGCTTGCATGCGAGCGTAAGCCTATAAATGCCATCATTTTTTTCAGGTATGTATTTTCTATTGTTGATTTCATCCGATGGTTAAGAATTGCTAAATGGTTGAGTTTCTTCCTTATCTTTTTTTTAAAACAGTTCTTACTTGGAACTACAAAATGTAAAGAACTTATTTTTGATAATGATTCCACTTCTGCAATGACAACTCTCTCTCTCTTGGGTGGGAAAATCCTCTCTAATCTTTCCTATTTCAATGTCTCTCTCTCCTTTTCTATTCACAGGGTAATAAAAATAAGGCAAAATATTCTCCAATTTTTCTTATTCCTGTTCTTTTTTTTCCAAATTAACAAATTCTTTTGCTTTTTGGTCTTCCCATAACAGTCACACAAAAGTGAAAATGAAAGACTTCTCATATTCATGATCCAATCTCTCTCTGACTCGCCTTCTCCTTCCCCCTTCCATCTTCACCTTCGGTGCTCTCTCCATAGCAGCTCCGTTGTCCAACGGGTATTTTTGCACATGTATTTTCTTTCCCGTATTGCCAAGACTTAGTCTTGGATGTCTACTCAAAAAATTTCCACACAAATATGTATGGGGATTGAAAATTTTCATTTCTCAACTTCATTGTTTATTCGATAATTTGGGCTTATAATTCAGAGTTAGAAATTGGATTGATACGTTGTTTCTTTTTGTATTATTCAACAACATTGATTTTTTGATTGAATTTGTGTACCTGTATTTTATGGCATTTTTTTAAGTACTGCCTTTTGTCAAAAACCAAACGTGAATCGAATCTTTTTACAAGAAAAATATTGTAATATTGGACTTTCAAAGCACGGGTTTTTAAATTCCTGTTATTAGGTTTTTAATTGGTTGATTAGTGGGCAAGTTTATCTGGTTTTTAATTATTTTTTTAAATTCATCTAATACCTTCATTTTATGGCTATGTTTTTTAAAGACATTCCTTCTTTTCAATGGTTAACTAAGAAAATACCCGTGCAGAATACCCGTTGGACACTTACTAAACTTAGATAGCTCTGATCCCATTGGGAGTTGTAATATTCCGAAATTTTTAATAAAATAAAAATTCCGTAATATTAGTTTTTATTTAAATTCTTGTTATTCTTAGAATTTTTCGAAAACGAAAACCGGACGATCGAACACCACGCGACTCGTTTCTACGTATATCGGTACACTCTTTCGCACTAGATTATTTTCCTCCAAATCTTCCACGCCAAGATTTCCTCTCTCATCTCTCTGCCGAAACCTCTCTCTCTCTCTCCTCTCCTTTCCTCCCCAATTCCTCTATAAATACTACCCCTCCCTCACCTTCAAAACCACAACTCCTCACTTCTCTCTCAAACCCCTGTCCAGTTAGGAAGCTAATAGATAAGTAGGAAGAAAAAAAAAAGGGAAAAGAAAAGCTTAAGCTCCTCCCATGGAGGATTAAGAGAGAGAAAGGTGGGTTTGCTTTTGCACCACCTCTTAACCCGAATTAACCTCCCCAAACTTCCATACACACCTCAAACTTCCCAAAACATCCATCATCGGCCCTAAATCAATCCCGGACAGCCGTACTCCGATCATCTCTCCGGCGAACCGAAAAACTCAAAAACTCTTTTTAAGCTTGTTTTGATCAAAACCGAAAGTATGTACCTCTTCTCCCACTCTCCCTAAGTATAATAGAGTAGTTTTGACGTGTTATTAGGGCTTAAAATGATCCCAAACGAAAAATATAGCTTACTGTCTGTTTTCTGCCAGATTTATCAATTTGATATTATTTCTGATCCCGACTATCTATTTGATATTATTCACGTAGAAGATGACCCTTGTGATCTTTATTTTACAACCTTTATGATATTATTATTATGAAAAACTACTGACTTGATATTATTTTTGACTGAGTAATATCAGTTTAGTATTAAACGAATTAGTTATATCAGTTTGATTTACCTAGTTGATTAAGTGGATAATTGGTAATAATTTTAGATTATATGTGTGCTCAAATTTCTTTTCTACTTGATGATTACACATATAATATCTTGAGATCGAAGTTTAATAAAAAAAAAATTTATTATTTAATAATACTTTTATTTAGTAATTTTAGAAAGGAAATTAGTGAATAAAAGATATTTATATCCTTAACTTAATATTATAAGTGGTAATAAAATATTTCTTCAAATTATATTAAAGGATAAAACGATAGATTAATAAACCTTGTTAACTAATAATAGGATTTTTCAAAAGGAAACGGTTTCCAATATCCTACTAAAGTTTAATATGTTGCACAAAAAGGAAAAGAAGATATTTCCTTATTATGATATTCAAAATAAATATCATTAAGGAAAGTATAATATTTAAAGTAAATATTGATTAAAGAAATAACTATTCTTGTGATTAATCTTAAAAAGAAATTATTTTAAACTATTTAGTAATAGGTGGACTATTTTATAAATCATAAAAATTACTAATTTGTCATTATAATTAAAAACTAATTATATCACTAATAATAAATAAATATTAAAAGAATATATAAAAAGGACGTTTTAATGATTAAAGGTACTAAAGTTGTGAAAACGAATTTCATGAATTTCGATAAATTGTTATTGCCGTATTGTTGCTTCGTGAACGTAGAAATTGGACAATAGGTACCCCGGGTGGTATTCGCATGTTGGAATAAATTAATTAGACGTTAAATTCCTAGGGAAAGTGAAATTTTGTTATGGTCAGGAGATAACCAAAGTGGCCGAGGACCGTGGGTTTCCTGAAAGATTGGTCGTCGGTATCGTCACTTGTGGTTAAAGACCAGTGGATTATCATCTTGCGAACCCTGAACATGGCACTGTTGGATTTATCTTCCGGATATTCCGGGGGTGGATTTATTGGATGAAACCGGAGTATGGGTATCATTTCTCGCGGTTGGTTGGTTATCATTCGCTCCTTGTGATGGTACAGCCTAGTTTGGCCCGACATATAGTTTGGTCTTATTCGTCTGGGACCCCAGGCTGGGCAAGCTAGGAGAGGGTAAATCGACAGAGTCGCCATAGTTCAGAGGTTGTTCGGGAGGATTATTTCTCATGGTAGAGAAATCTAGAAATCACTTCAAGACAAGATAATCTCATAATATGCTCTTGATTGCTGTAACTTTATTCATTATGCTTATTATTATATTATTGTTTGTATTTTATGGGTTATGGATTTAGGGGTATCTACTGAGTGATTTATCACTCACGGATACGTTCGTATCCTGGTAAATCGATTGCTTCGGCGGTCAATTTGCCAGAAGCTGCAGGTAATGACGACATAGAAGAACAAGAACCCAGTTTGGAGCAGTTCATCACCGGAGAGATTCCAAGGACGGAGACTGAGCAAGAGTTCGCTTGGGATCCGTATCAGAACTAGAGTCACTCTGAGTCTTTGCTCTGTGACGTCATGTCACCCAAGGGCCTCCGTACATGTGGGGTAGAGCATATTAACGTCATTCCAAACTGTAATAAAGAGATATTTTTCGGTGGTTTGTAATAATAAGGATATTATTTATGCTAAGTATAATCTATTAATGCTTCCGAAATTCCTCAGAAAATCGGGGCGTTACAATCATAAAAAACAGATATTTTGAAGTTGGTAAATGCAATATTCTTGAAATACTACAAATTTCGGTAGAAGTGCAGTTTGTGGGTTGGAGAGGCCAATGGTAAGGGCACATAAATTTAAGCTGGGTTCGGATTGAGTTGCGTTGTGACTTTAGGCACGTGCTATTACTAGCATCAAAGAATGGGAATTGGAGTGAATCTACAAATGAGTACTTCAAATGTTCTAGAACCTCCCACCGGAAAGAAAATGACTTGGATTTCCATATGCCTATCGCATTATTCTGCTATTTTTTTTCGTTGGTTTGTTTGGTTTAGTTGGACAAATGGAATTGACCTGGTTAATCGGTGGTTGCTTGCAATTACTCCTATTTGGTTCATGAGCTATATAAAATTAGATGCATTCGTTGTTGTAAATTGTTACATTTGTCTTAGATACAATTACATTAATTGATTAGATAAACTCTCTTTGAACCTTATTTGGAAAATAGACTTCTCAAAGAGGTTGGCTTCATTGTGGGGGGAGGTCAACGGTTGAGAAGAATAAATCATTTTAATTGTGTTCAAATGTGTTGCATCGTGCCTTCACACAATCGCTAGGGATTGAAAATTTGTTGGTTCTTTTTTTTTTTTTTAATTCAAGTTGAACAGGTCAATGAATATACTTGGATTGTTGTTTTCCGCATAGTTGGATTCGTTGGGCAGGGGATGATATATTACATGCGAGTCCAGTATGTATTTACATGTGCTGATCATTTGAGCCATGCCTTTAGGTTAGGGTGGTTGTAAAGAGCAGATCATTATGCAGTGGTTTAATTGGCCTAGGTTTTGACCATACTTTATATATCCCGAAATTTAGACAGCTTTCTTTTTATTGATTCTTTTATTTTTTTAAATCTGCTTAATTGAATCTGATTAGATGGATGTTGTGTGAAGCTTCTTTAAGAAAGGAAAAAAAGATTGCGAAATTCGGGTTTGTTGTTGGGTTGGCCAGAAGGGAAGGGTAATTCGATTTAGTGGGGCTCAGAAGGTGTTGCGCTAAAGGCACGGGTAATTACTAGTATATGTACGTATTGCAAACAACTACCCACAAAATATAGAGGTTCGTTAGAATAACTCTTTTTTCTTTCTTTTCTTTTTGTAATTTGATGTTAAAGTTTGGTTTAAAACTAGTGAAGCTTTCCCATTTTTTAATTAACTTAATAAATCATCACAACCGTTGAATCACTTCAATTATTTTACAGAGATTTAAACAAAAAGAAATTAACATACAATTGCTGATATGACAATAAATAGTTTTACCACTTCTCGCGTGAAATTTGAATCGGAAAATATGGATAGTGCCATTTTTTAATGCCTCTTCCCAAAATATTGACTTTGATTTTGAAAAAATGGCTGTAAACCATTTACTACTAGTATTAGTTTTTTGGGGTTTGTCGGCTAAATAAGCCATTTGACTTATTTTTTTGTCTTTATCCAAATTTTGTTCGTATTTGATAGTTTTTGGTCAATTTTATGGGGATTATTGCTTCTTCATGTGATGTAGTATGTAGTAAGGGCACTTATGTCTTTTTGTATTGAGTCTATATATAGGTGATGGAGTCCTTTATTTTGGTAGCTTTATCATTTTGAACAAATATTATCAAGAGCTAGTCTCTTTTGTATCCCATTTGGGAGTTTCTCTCTCTAAGTTAATCTATGGTTATTTGGGTTTGCATCATTTGGTATCAGAGCTTCTAGGCTCGATCCCCACCATTCATCTCGCCGGAATCCTCGCCGGAATCCTCGCCGGAATCCTGAACCTCGCCGGAAAACCTCGCCGGAACCCTAAACCGGCGCCGGAAAACCTCACCGGAAACACCATTTCATTTCAAATCACCAGATCTGCTCAACCCAACCCTTAAAACTTCGATTTCGACCCTTTTCGGAGCTGTTCTCTACGTTTCGAACAACCAAAACCCATTTTCGGAGCTGCTACAGTGATTTCGGAGACTGCTACAGTGATTTCGGCACAGCTACAGTGATTTCGAACCTGCTACAATGATTTCGGAACTGCTACAGTGATTTCGAGCGCAGCTACAGTGATTTCGAGACCGCTACAGTGATTTCGGAGCCTGATACAGTGATTTCAAGTCAGATCCGTGGGTTTTGCGGGTTTTCGGACTGATTTTAACCCATTTTCGCTGATTTCGGACAAGATCTAAGGTGGGTAAGTGTTGAATCCTTATTTTCTTTGCTGGGTTGTTACTAGATTGCTCCGTAGTTGTTGATTCGAGTATAATTACGGGTGATTAAGTGTTTTTGGGTTGTTTCTGTTGAAATTGGTGGCTGAGTTGACTGGGTTTTCATTATTTGGGGTTGATTTACTTGTTTGGAGTTGAATTTGAGTATTGTAATGGCTTATCGGGCAAGAGGTAGAAGAGGAGGTAGAGGTAGAGGCTTTGTGGTGAACAATGGTGAAGAGAATGAGTTTGGCAACCAAAACCATGAGATTCAGGAGTTGAGACAACAAGTTGCTACCCTAACGGCGATGGTGCAAGGCTTGCAAGTGTCGCGTGCGGGTAGTGGAGGGTCCGAGGACTCTCATAGTCACTTTGACAATCCGTTTGGTGATCCGAATTGGCGTCGGCCACCTTTCACTCACTCTCCTTATAGCTGGGAGCGGAACATCAAAATTGAACTTCCCGAGTTCAATGGAAGTCTTAACCCGGATGAGTTTGTTGATTGGATAAATACCGTTGAAAGAGTATTTGATTATGGAGATGTCTCCGAGGAGAAGAAAGTGAAGTTAGTGGCTATCCGTCTCAAAGGAAGAGCTTCCGCTTGGTGGGAGCAATTGCAAGGAACTAGGCTACGAAGAGGAAAGGGAAATATTAGAGAATGGGAGAAAATGAAGAAGAAACTCAATGAGCAATTCTTGCCTTTCAACTATATGCAAAACCTCTACAAGAATTTGTATAATCTCAAACAAGTTGGAAGTGTTGATGAGTACACAGAGGCTTTCCATCAACTTGTTGCTAGAGTTGATTTGAATGAAAGTGAAGATCAAATGGTTGCAAGGTACATAAGTGGGTTGTCAATCACAATCCAAGATGCCCTTGCTATGCAAACTTTGTGGACGGTTTCGGAAGCTTACAATCGGGCCTTGGTGGCCGAAAAGCAAGAAAAGAGGAAGTTTTCGAGATCCGGGCAACAATATCAAGGCGGTACCAAGTCCGGGCAGCCCTTTTACTCTTATGCTAGGGGTGGTTCTTCCTCTAGTGGTGGCCAAGGTGCTTCTTCCGGGGTTGGTACTCAAAACCGAGCGGATAAGGCTTCAACACCCGCTCAAAATCAGCCTCAATCCGGTGCTTCGGGGGCTCGAAGTCAATTCCAAAGTGGGGGCTTTAAGTGCTTCAAGTGTGGGGAACCGGGTCACAAGTCTTCGGATTGTCGTAAGGCTTCCGGAGGTCGTAACAAGGCACTTTTCATTGAGGAGGTTATGGAACAAGGTTGTGAGGATGATATTCCCGTTTATGATGAAGAAATATGTGAAGAAATTGGGGGTGATGATGAGGAGGAAGAAGGCTATACGTTGATGATCAAGAAGACTCTCCTTACTCCTAAGGATGCTAGTAATGAAGATTGGTTGCGTACCAATATCTTTTACACCACTTGCAATGTTGGCGGTAGAGTTTGCAACATGATTATTGATAGTGGAAGTTGTGAGAATGTAGTCTCTCAAGAGGTGGTGGACAAGTTACAACTCAAAGTGGAGGAGCATCCCCATCCTTATACCCTTTCTTGGTTTAAGAAGGGTAATGAAATCAAGGTGACTAAAAGGTGCTTGGTATCTTTCTCCATTCGGCAAAAGTACTTTGATGAAGCTTGGTGCGATGTGGTTCCTATGGATGCTTGTCATATACTACTTGGTCGCCCGTGGCAATATGATAGGCATTCCATCCATGATGGAAAGAAGAATACCTACACCGTCCTTAAGGAGAAGCGACAATTCACTTTGTTACCTATGAAAGAGAAGGTGAATACAAAGCCTCCTCCCACTACGTTGCTTGCTTCTAAAGGATTTCTCAAGGAAAGTCATGAAACCGGGTATGTTCTAGTGTTGGTTCCTATGGCGGATATGGATGTGTCGGATGCTCCCGAGGCGATTTCTAAACTTTTGAAGGAGTATGTTGATGTGTTTCCTCAAGAGTTGCCTCCCGAATTGCCTCCTTTGCGAGATATTCAACATTGTATCGACTTGGTACCCGGGGCGCCCCTTCCAAACAAGCCCGCATATAGAATGTCTCCAAGGGAGAGGGAAGAGATTCAAAGGCAAGTTACGGATCTTCTAGAGAAAGACTACATAAGGGCAAGCCTTAGCCCTTGTGCGGTGCCGACTCTTTTGACTCCGAAGAAGGATGGTTCTTGGAGGATGTGTGTGGATAGTAGAGCTATCAACAAGATCACTATCAAGTACCGCTTTCCCATTCCGAGGCTAGATGATATGTTGGATTGCCTTGCCGGTTCAAAGGTCTTCTCAAAGATTGATCTAAGAAGTGGTTATCATCAAATTCGGGTTCGCCCGGGAGATGAATGGAAAACGGCTTTCAAGACCCCTCATGGCCTTTTTGAATGGCTTGTGATGCCTTTTGGTCTTACCAATGCTCCAAGCACTTTTATGCGGGTAATGACTCAAATGCTTCAACCTCTCTTGGGTATATGTGTAGTTGTGTACTTTGATGATATCTTGGTGTATAGCCGGTGCTTTGAAGATCATTTATCGCACCTCCAACAAGTCTTTGAAATTTTGAGAAGAGAGAAATTTTATGGGAACTTGAAGAAGTGTAGTTTTGCCGTTGATAAAGTGGTCTTTTTGGGGTATGTTGTGTCTTCAAAGGGGGTTCACATGGATGAAGACAAGATTAAAGCCATTGTGGAATGGCCAACGCCTACAAGTGTTCATGAAGTAAGGAGTTTTCACGGGTTAGCCACCTTCTACCGGAGGTTCATTGCCAACTTTAGTAGTATCGCGGCTCCTCTTACCGATTGCCTTAAGCAAAGGGTGTTCATATGGTCCCAAGAAGCCGCCGAGAGTTTCAAATTGTTGAAGTCCAAGCTTACGGAAGCTCCTATCTTGGTCTTACCCGACTTTGACAAAACTTTTGAACTTGATTGTGATGCTTCGGGAGTTGGAATTGGTGGAATTCTAAGCCAAGGTGGTCAACCTATTGCTTTCTTTAGCGAGAAGTTGAACGGTGCTAAACTCAAGTACTCTACTTATGACTTGGAATTCTATGCCATTGTCCAAGCCATCAAGCATTGGAGTTACTACCTTGCCTACAAGGAATTTGTCCTCAACACCGATCATGAAGCTCTTAAGTACATCAATAGCCAACAACACCTCAATAAACGGCATGCCAAGTGGGTGGCTTATCTACAACAATTCACATTCTCTTTGAAGCACAAATCGGGGATTCTCAACAAAGTGGCCGATGGTTTGAGTAGAAGAGTGGCTCTCTTGGTGGAAATGAAGAACACGGTTATTGGGTTTGAAGAGTTTCGCACTTTCTATGCCGAAGATCCTTACTTTAGTAAGATAATCGATGCTTTGCACAGGGATAATAAGGTTATCGATCCATGTTTCCTGTTGAAAGATGGATTTCTCTTCAAAGAATTAAAGTTGTGTGTCCCTACATGCTCTTTAAGGGAGCAATTGTTGGCCGAAAGTCACAAGGTGGGTCATTTTGGCAAGGATAAGACTCTAGCGTTGCTTCAAGATGCATACTATTGGCCGGGAATGAGTAAAGATGTGGGAGGCTATGTGCAAAGGTGCCAAACTTGCCAACGGAGTAAGGGAACAGCCACTAATGCGGGATTATATTTGCCTTTACCGGTGCCGGAAAGTCCTTGGAAATGCGTGAGTATGGATTTTGTCTTGGGGCTTCCTCCAACGCAAAGGCGGAGTGATTCTATCATGGTGGTAGTGGATCGGTTTTCAAAAATGGCTCATTTCATACCTTGTAAGAAGACTATGGATGCGACTAACATTGCCAATCTCTATTTCAAGGAGGTCTACAAGTTGCATGGCGTTCCTACTTCTATTGTCTCCGATAGAGATGCTAAGTTCCTTGCCCACTTTTGGAGGACCTTGTGGAGGAAGATTGGCACCAACTTATGCTTTAGTACTTCTTTTCACCCTCAAACCGATGGTCAAACGGAAGTGGTAAACCGGAGTCTTGGGAATTTGTTGCGATGCTTAGTTGGCGAACATCCAAAAAGTTGGGATGGAATTCTTCCCTTGGCGGAGTTTGCTTACAATTCTTCTCTAAACCGCACCATCCACACTTCCCCATTTGAAGCGGTTTACGGGTTGAAACCTTCTAGTGTGGTTGACCTCGTTCCTTTGCAAACTCCTAAGAAAGGACACTCCAAGGCGGAAGATATGGCTACGTTTATGAAGAATATCCACTCTCAAGTTAAGCTCAACATTGAGAAGTCTAATGCGAAGTATAAGGCGGCCGTTGATGCACACAAAAGGGAGGTTTTGTTCAAAGAAGGGGATCTTGTTTGGGTTATCTTGAGTAAGGATAGGCATCCTCACGGTGCTTACATGAAGTTGAACGATCGGAAAGTGGGTCCTTGTGAAGTCTTGCGCAAGATCAATGACAATGCTTATCAAGTCCGCTTACCCTCTCATTTGAGCATCTCCAACACATTCAATGTGCAACACTTGGTGCCCTATTTGCCGGAGGACACTACCGTAACTTGAGGACAAGTTTCTTTTTAGTAGGGGAGTATGATGTAGTATGTAGTAAGGGCACTTATGTCTTTTTGTATTGAGTCTATATATAGGTGATGGAGTCCTTTATTTTGGTAGCTTTATCATTTTGAACAAATATTATCAAGAGCTAGTCTCTTTTGTATCCCATTTGGGAGTTTCTCTCTCTAAGTTAATCTATGGTTATTTGGGTTTGCATCATCATGACCAGAATCTAAAAAGTAAAAAACTACGATTATTTTCGTAAACTTAAAAAATAAGTACTTATTTGTAATTTTCAAGCTTAAAAATAATAGGCTTACTAAAATTAAAAAATATACAATATGGATCTTATTTGATACTAGATTTTGATGAGATCTATCAAACCCTGCAAAAAAATTGAAAAATTATTTTCGTAAACTTACTCCCTCCGTACCTAAATGAGAGTCCCTGTAACGACCCGGATTTTTGGGAAATAAAAATTTCATTTAAAATTTGAATTTTATTTTATTACTTGGATTCCATTTAAAATTCCTTTCTAATATCCAAAAATCCGTCGTTACTAAATTTTAGACTTATAAATATTGTATTCTTCGTATAAATTTTCTAGTCATTTTTCCCCAAGGACAAGTATGCTTGTAAAAGCACTTGTATATTTTCCCTAGTAATCCGTCGTAATTAGATTTGAATGCATCACGCTAGTTAACATAGTCATTTTCTGAAGACAAGTGTGCTAGTAAGCTTTAAGATTATATTTCTTGGCTAGAAATCCTACTTAGCAAGACTAGTTAGATTTTAACCAATCTTTGAGAAACCCTAACTAGCGATCCATCTAGTTGCTTCTCCTAAACCCTAGGAAGACCTTTTGAACTTCAATAGACCTTTTGAACTTCCTTGAACCTTTTGAACCCTTGAACCCTAAATGAGCCCTTTTGGCCAAAGTCAACCCTTGATCTTTTATCCATTGGTCCATAAATGTTAGGAGAATTATTACCCATTGGATAATAGACTAGTACTAAGATATATTAGTTAATTCAATATCTAGATTTCCCATGGGATTCCCTAATTAAAGAATTAGAATGGTACCTAGTATTTTAATACCCTAGGATTCTCTAAGTACCTTATATTATATTCTAGTAGTACATGTGTCAAATTAGATTAGTTTAATATAGAATTTTGGCTAGGAAATCTCCTAGATTGACTAGTACATACTTAAATATAATATAGGACACTTGTACACCTATTTCTATAAAATAAAGTTAGTACCCATGTGTCTAATAAAATTGTTTATTTATAAATCTTCTCTTTTAAAATCTATTAGTTACTAGATTCACCAATTAGTTAATAGATTCACCATGTGCCAAATTAGAGTATTTTTAATAGAGAATTTTGACTAGATATCCACCCAGATTCTCTAGTACTTACCTGAATATTATGATAGGGTACCAGTACAACCACCTCAATATAAAATAGAGATAGAAAACATGTGTCCAATCCATTATTTAATTAGGAAAATCTTATTCTTTCAAATTCCCTTTAGTTTAATAATTATCTTGTACTAATGAAAGAAGAAAGATATGGTAAAATTGAGATAGATATTAGGGTACCAAAATCTCTTACAACCTTACACCACAATCCCTTACTCTTTCTAAGTCAACCACCAAACCCTAGTCCTTTCATGCTTAGGTGTCCATTAGACTAAGAGGAGAGAGAGAGAGAGAGAGAGAGAGAGAGAGGAGAGAGAGGCCGAAAGAGTGAAAGAGGGAGAGAGAGAGAGGCCGGATGAGAGAGGGAGAAAGAGATTGGTGATAGGTGCACTTGTACCATCATGTACCATCAAATCTAGGGTTTCTTACTCTTTCTATCCAAATCCAATCTCCCAAGGTACTAGACTAGACCAAAGCCCCAATAGAATAACCTAGACTTGTCCTAGATTGGAAAGAAAATCTTGCAAACCTTTCCACCTATGTACTTTTGCATTGTACCAAAGAGAGAGAGAGAGAGAGAGAGAGAGAGAGAGAGATGGCCGGATTTGGGAGAGGGAGAGAGAGTGTGATGTGTGTGCAAGTGTACTCTTAGGCCTAGTCATGGTCCTTTGGCCAAACACCTCACACAATCCTAGTACAAAAAAAATCTAGTCTTTCTTGCTCTTGTATATCTAAGGACAACCATATCACCATTTCTTACTCTTTCAAGTACTAGACTAGACTAGAAACCCTTTAGAAAATTACTAAATATTGTACAAGCCTTCCCCCAATCTTCCAAGATCAAATCCAAGTACCAACTCCAATCTATCAAGCTTTCAATCCATTGAAAGATGAAACAAATCAAAGATAGGAGAGAGAGAGAGAGATTTCGGATGGGGAGAGAGAGAGAGAGAGAGTCCTTGGCCTATAAATAGCAAGCTCACTTCAAGCCTTGAACTCACACCTTCAAGCATTGCTCCAACTTCTCTCTAGAAACCATTTCTGTTTTTTTTCCAGACAGCTTACTGCCCTTCACAAAACCTCAATGTTCTCCTGTTTAAAGTGGTTTCTAGGATAAACTTCCTCCGGGAAATTTGTAGAACACTTCGAGCTCTTCAAGTTAGACCCAAGAACCACCCTAATCGGTCAAGAAACGACAATGATATCGACATCCGAAGTTCAGCAAAAATTCGGATTTCCAGATTCCAGACAGCAAACTGTCCATTTCTTTATCCCCATATTTCCCCCACCTAAAGTACTTTCTAGGATCAACTTCCTTCACGAAAGTTGTAGAGGATTTCTAGAGCTTCGATTTCAACTCAAGAACGATCATATTCGGCCAAATATTGATCGAGTTACTGCCACCCGAAGTTCGGTCCAGATTTGTGCATTTCATCGCCCGTAGGATTTTCCAACTAGCTTATTCGGCCCCGACTAGTTTCGGATCAAGGTAGAGTGTCCTTACTCTTTGTCCCTAAGTATATGTAGATTAATCTCTACTCGTTCTTCCCTAGTATAACGTTAGTTACGTTTGCTTATGATAAGGCTAGTTAAAGTATAGAAAACGTATGATCATGACTAGAAGCTAATTCATTTCCTACAATGTTTGGATGCGTACTTGTTTGACTAATGATGGTAATAACATGTTGATTAACGACCCTTATTTCAATAAACACGTGTTGTTTTAAACTTAGGAAAAGAGAAAAAATGAATTTTGAAAGATAATGTTCGTAGCTTAACTTCAAGTATAGCATATGGTTTGCGTATTTTGAAAGGAATGTAGAATACTCTTATACTTGCTAATTTTAAGTTTAACGATAGATTCATTCAATAAACAAATGCTGTTTTGAACTTATCAAAAAGGAAGAATGATTATGGATTAAACTGAAGTAATTGTATTTTAATCTTAGAATGATTATGAACTTGTATACGTGTTTACTTGTCTTATTTGTTGATATGTGTTTAATCATAAGTGATTTATCACTCCAAAGGCGTCCATACATGTGGCGTTATGTTTTAATGTGATCGAGCATGATTACGTGATAATTTGAGCATGCTATCTAATATAGAGTTGGATGATCTTGCTAGTTTAGTTTCAAGATTACTTAAATTGTGGAATGAACTATCGCGGAGTCATGGCATGCAAACGAGACACAAAAACCGAGAAAGTAGAAACATGGCACCTAGGGTGTGGATAAAGGAAATAATTGGTTTTTTAAACTACATAATGACCGGACGTGGTAGTCATTATGTGGATGTGCAAACCTGCAAGGTGGCCGGACTTGGTAGCCCTTTGTATGGACTTGCGAAAACCGCAATGTGGCCGGACTTGGTAGCCCATTGTGAAGATTGCCAATGGGGCCGGACGTGGTAGTCTCATATGGCAATAAGGCTTGGTATCCGCAGGAAGGAGCCAATGCAAGATTTGAATGGATTGCGGAAACCGCAATGTGGCCGGACTTGGTAGCCCATTGTGTGCGTTGCTAATAGAGCCGGACTTGGTAGCCTCATTGGTAACGAGTGTTGAAAAGATATTCGAAATGTTGTTTTCGTAAAGTGAAATGGATGACACGGTCTACGACGAGTCGTGTAAGAGAAACACAGAGAATCATGACACCAACGTGAATAAGAAAGTGAATGTGGCTGCGTCATTGCTAATTATGTTGTTGAATGAGCATGTGTAATTGTTTATATGCTTCTTGGTTGTAAGTTAAGGGTTGGTGGGTATAGGATTATTCTGCTGAGCTCTTGTGGCTCATGGTGTTACCTTTGGTGACCCTGACATATTATATCGGTGGCGACGCTGGTATAATGTGTCAGACTTTGTAGATGATCAAGATGAACAGTACACCTTGGAGGCTTTTGGAGTTGAGGAGCTGGCTAGGATGGAGGAGCAGGCGGAGCTGTAGTTAGGAACCCTAGAACCCCTTCATTGTGTAAATATTGAACTCTTGTGGGAGTTTTGTTGTAATAACGAGCCAGACTCCATTTGATTTTATCAATAAAATGCTTATTTAACGTACCCAAAAATGGGGGCGTTAAAACATGGTATCAGAGCTCTAGGCTCGACACTCGGCCATGGGTAGAATGGGTATTACCATAAGATAGTTTGACTATTGCATAAACGTGAATTGAGTTTAAGTTTACCGTCCCAAATTGGGTGGAATTATGTCGAAACAATCTCCGGATTGAAGTAAGGTGTGGAAATTGGCAGTACCACCGAGCTGGGAATTCCCGAACAATTGGATGATGACTTAAATCAAGAATCGAATATGGAATTGTATAAATTCAAGTTCTTTAATAGATTGTAAATACTTGTCTTAGAACGTTACGAATTGAGGCTTAAAACTTTTCCTTGTAGATGAGTCACCTGTGCCGCCTAGTCGACCTATTGGCAGGAGTTCGCCAACTCAAATTTGCCATCGAAATCCTGACCATCCAACTAGCAGAAAATCCTAACTTCATTGCCGCTGTACTCGCAGAAAGACAAGATTTCGTAAAAGTACAGCAAAATACCCTTATTCCTGTGGAAACCGACCCTTGGTTTCCTACACTGTAACCAATCTTGTGTGCCTACTACGAGATCTTTGGTACCCTACCCCCAATGGAAAACCTTGAGGTGGATGATCAAGAGGGAGAAGTCGATGGTGAAGAAAACACCGATGGAACTACTAAAGAAGAGGAGGAAGAAATTGGTGACAAGGAGGATACCAATAAGGCAACCCTCGAGGAAGGCAAGACCCCAGAAGTAGAGAATGCCAATTAGGTGTATCTGAGATAACTTAGTAATAATTGTAATCCTTCGGGATGCAGGATGTAAAATAGGAAGTGGTTGAACTCTTGGTGTAAATAGAGTAGGAAGTCTAGGCTTTATAAGCCATCTATGAGGTGCTTGTTCCGTTTAAGTAATAAAATTTATGTATTTCTGTTCTGCATGAGATCACTATTTATGTGTGTACTTATAGCTTATTTCCATCGTTGGTACGTGACCACACCGTTAAGTCTAAATTATATTCCTCTTGAATGTTCTAGATGTCGAACAAAAGATAGAGGATGCCCACCCTTCACTCCAAGAGCCTTGGCCAACTATCGATCATTACTAGTACCCGAATACACGGGACCAACAACCCCACCCAAGAACGACATGGAACTCTATGAAGTCCCCATCACTTGGGAAATACCCCCGCCAGCCAAAAACCCCGAATACCTTTCACCTACTGAAATCCCTACACCACCTGTGGAGAACTTCGAGCAACCATTTAATTTCCCTATATTCGGCATCGAGACTGACCCTGAGTTGGAAGCTGCACTGCTGGACCTTTCCCAGTATTCCCTAGAACCAACAATAGAACCACCCGTTCTAACGAAAGAGGAGCAGTATAATCAAAAATGTGAAATCCTCGAGGAAGCCAAAACCAGAGCCGGAAAGGACTACGAAATATGGCTGAGGGAAATTTATGGAATTGTGCTACCCTAGAGTAGTAGTACTAGAATAAGATTGTAGCTACGTTGTAGCATTCGTAAGACTAATCGAATCATGTAGTAGGACTATGTAGGATCGTTTCAACTTGTAATAGGAAGTCTTATCTCATGCCTTCATTTTGTAGTAGAATTCTATGCTATGTTGTAACCCTCTGCTTATCTATGAAAAGCATGCTTTATTTTAGGGTACTGTCGCACACTACCCGTTAAGCAATTTTAGTTTACTAGAGCCATTCTTGGATATATATATGCCATCGCCCCTTAAGGGACAAGAGAAAAACCTAGCACCAAGTGCCAAGCATACCCCATGGGGCGCGGCAAAACCGCACCCTCCAACCTCCAAATTTCAAATCTTTCCCTCCTCCACACACCTTTTTCCGCCCCTATATATATATATCCCCCATCACTCTTCATCTCTCTCACTATCTTCACCCCTCTAAACAATCCATCAATACCTCGCCATGGCAATCCGACGACGAGGATTTTCGGAAAACGCCGCGTTTCGAGAAATCGAGCGAGAGCCGAACTCACCATGACAATCCGAACTCTACGGATGCAACCCTTCATCTTCATTCTGTTTTGTGCGGTGCTTACAATAGGCATACAACGGTGGTTCGATAGGAACAACCGTCTCAACACCTTCTGGTACTGGGCTCTCGTGGTGGCCGCCGCACTCACAACATTCGTAACAGAATACGAACGTCTTTTGCTCCAAGCTTTCGATGATAGATGGTAGGATATCCCGGCGCGGGCGAGGCATGGTAGTGGCACCGTAGCTAATGTTATCTGTTTTTCCTTTCTTTGTATCCGATAATGCCTTCGGGCGAGTAAGATGTTGATCTTATTTTATCTCGAGGTTTTAAACCGCTTGCCTGCAGCAATCTGTCTTGATCACTGTTCGTGTATGCACACCTGTCCTTATGTCTGCCACTGTGGTATAAATTCGCTTTGTAGTAGAACTCTATGCATTCTAATGTACTTTTTCCTATTTATGGGAAGCACATCTTAATCCGCTAGTCTTATCCGTACCGTTTTCAACTACATTGCTTCTCTCAAAACTCAATAGAAATCAACATTCTTGCAACACTTATTAAACACGAGTAGCGTAATCTTGGGTATCTTTTGTGACCCGACCTTGATGGCCAAGCGACTCAAACTCAGTGGTACACCATATGGTGTTACTGATCCTAAACTATTTATCGCTGCATATAGGGCTAGGAACTGAACCCTTAAGATCGCTCTTAAACCTACCGTCGCTCTAGGAAGGAGAATAGCCATTAACCTAGTCTACGGAAGTTACGAGTCGACGATATCTGACGAATGGCGAAGATGATCACCTCAGAGGATTGATGGTAACCTGCTTCTATTTTAAGGGGGATAGACGAGGATTCAAGGACCTTATAGTAACAAGCTCCAAACCGTAGCTGCACACCAATTTCGAGGACGAAATTTTTTTTAAGGGGGATAGGTTGTAACGACCCGGATTTTTGGGAAATAAAAATTTCATTTAAAATTTGAATTTTATTTTATTACTTGGATTCCATTTAAAATTCCTTTCTAATATCCAAAAATCCGTCGTTACTAAATTTTAGACTTATAAATATTGTATTCTTCGTATAAATTTTCTAGTCATTTTTCCCCAAGGACAAGTATGCTTGTAAAAGCACTTGTATATTTTCCCTAGTAATCCGTCGTAATTAGATTTGAATGCATCACGCTAGTTAACATAGTCATTTTCTGAAGACAAGTGTGCTAGTAAGCTTTAAGATTATATTTCTTGGCTAGAAATCCTACTTAGCAAGACTAGTTAGATTTTAACCAATCTTTGAGAAACCCTAACTAGCGATCCATCTAGTTGCTTCTCCTAAACCCTAGGAAGACCTTTTGAACTTCAATAGACCTTTTGAACTTCCTTGAACCTTTTGAACCCTTGAACCCTAAATGAGCCCTTTTGGCCAAAGTCAACCCTTGATCTTTTATCCATTGGTCCATAAATGTTAGGAGAATTATTATCCATTGGATAATAGACTAGTACTAAGATATATTAGTTAATTCAATATCTAGATTTCCCATGTGATTCCCTAATTAAAGAATTAGAATGGTACCTAGTATTTTAATACCCTAGGATTCTCTAAGTACCTTATATTATATTCTAGTAGTACATGTGTCAAATTAGATTAGTTTAATATAGAATTTTGGCTAGGAAATCTCCTAGATTGACTAGTACATACTTAAATATAATATAGGACACTTGTACACCTATTTCTATAAAATAAAGTTAGTACCCATGTGTCTAATAAAATTGTTTATTTATAAATCTTCTCTTTTAAAATCTATTAGTTACTAGATTCACCAATTAGTTAATAGATTCACCATGTGCCAAATTAGAGTATTTTTAATAGAGAATTTTGACTAGATATCCACCCAGATTCTCTAGTACTTACCTGAATATTATGATAGGGTACCAGTACAACCACCTCAATATAAAATAGAGATAGAAAACATGTGTCCAATCCATTATTTAATTAGGAAAATCTTATTCTTTCAAATTCCCTTTAGTTTAATAATTATCTTGTACTAATGAAAGAAGAAAGATATGGTAAAATTGAGATAGATATTAGGGTACCAAAATCTCTTACAACCTTACACCACAATCCCTTACTCTTTCTAAGTCAACCACCAAACCCTAGTCCTTTCATGCTTAGGTGTCCATTAGACTAAGAGGAGAGAGAGAGAGAGAGAGAGAGAGAGAGAGAGAGAGAGGAGAGAGAGGCCGAAAGAGTGAAAGAGGGAGAGAGAGAGAGGCCGGATGAGAGAGGGAGAAAGAGATTGGTGATAGGTGCACTTGTACCATCATGTACCATCAAATCTAGGGTTTCTTACTCTTTCTATCCAAATCCAATCTCCCAAGGTACTAGACTAGACCAAAGCCCCAATAGAATAACCTAGACTTGTCCTAGATTGGAAAGAAAATCTTGCAAACCTTTCCACCTATGTACTTTTGCATTGTACCAAAGAGAGAGAGAGAGAGAGAGAGAGAGAGAGAGAGAGAGAGAGAGAGATGGCCGGATTTGGGAGAGGGAGAGAGAGTGTGATGTGTGTGCAAGTGTACTCTTAGGCCTAGTCATGGTCCTTTGGCCAAACACCTCACACAATCCTAGTACAAAAAAAATCTAGTCTTTCTTGCTCTTGTATATCTAAGGACAACCATATCACCATTTCTTACTCTTTCAAGTACTAGACTAGACTAGAAACCCTTTAGAAAATTACTAAATATTGTACAAGCCTTCCCCCAATCTTCCAAGATCAAATCCAAGTACCAACTCCAATCTATCAAGCTTTCAATCCATTGAAAGATGAAACAAATCAAAGATAGGAGAGAGAGAGAGAGATTTCGGATGGGGAGAGAGAGAGAGAGAGAGTCCTTGGCCTATAAATAGCAAGCTCACTTCAAGCCTTGAACTCACACCTTCAAGCATTGCTCCAACTTCTCTCTAGAAACCATTTCTGTTTTTTTTCCAGACAGCTTACTGCCCTTCACAAAACCTCAATGTTCTCCTGTTTAAAGTGGTTTCTAGGATAAACTTCCTCCGGGAAATTTGTAGAACACTTCGAGCTCTTCAAGTTAGACCCAAGAACCACCCTAATCGGTCAAGAAACGACAATGATATCGACATCCGAAGTTCAGCAAAAATTCGGATTTCCAGATTCCAGACAGCAAACTGTCCATTTCTTTATCCCCATATTTCCCCCACCTAAAGTACTTTCTAGGATCAACTTCCTTCACGAAAGTTGTAGAGGATTTCTAGAGCTTCGATTTCAACTCAAGAACGATCATATTCGGCCAAATATTGATCGAGTTACTGCCACCCGAAGTTCGGTCCAGATTTGTGCATTTCATCGCCCGTAGGATTTTCCAACTAGCTTATTCGGCCCCGACTAGTTTCGGATCAAGGTAGAGTGTCCTTACTCTTTGTCCCTAAGTATATGTAGATTAATCTCTACTCGTTCTTCCCTAGTATAACGTTAGTTACGTTTGCTTATGATAAGGCTAGTTAAAGTATAGAAAACGTATGATCATGACTAGAAGCTAATTCATTTCCTACAATGTTTGGATGCGTACTTGTTTGACTAATGATGGTAATAACATGTTGATTAACGACCCTTATTTCAATAAACACGTGTTGTTTTAAACTTAGGAAAAGAGAAAAAATGAATTTTGAAAGATAATGTTCGTAGCTTAACTTCAAGTATAGCATATGGTTTGCGTATTTTGAAAGGAATGTAGAATACTCTTATACTTGCTAATTTTAAGTTTAACGATAGATTCATTCAATAAACAAATGCTGTTTTGAACTTATCAAAAAGGAAGAATGATTATGGATTAAACTGAAGTAATTGTATTTTAATCTTAGAATGATTATGAACTTGTATACGTGTTTACTTGTCTTATTTGTTGATATGTGTTTAATCATAAGTGATTTATCACTCCAAAGGCGTCCGTACATGTGGCGTTATGTTTTAATGTGATCGAGCATGATTACGTGATAATTTGAGCATGCTATCTAATATAGAGTTGGATGATCTTGCTAGTTTAGTTTCAAGATTACTTAAATTGTGGAATGAACTATCGCGGAGTCATGGCATGCAAACGAGACACAAAAACCGAGAAAGTAGAAACATGGCACCTAGGGTGTGGATAAAGGAAATAATTGGTTTTGAAACTACATAATGACCGGACGTGGTAGTCATTATGTGGATGTTCAAACCTGCAAGGTGGCCGGACTTGGTAGCCCTTTGTATGGACTTGCGAAACCGCAATGTGGCCGGACTTGGTAGCCCATTGTGAAGATTGCCAATGGGGCCGGACGTGGTAGTCTCATATGGCAATAAGGCTTGGTATCCGCAGGAAGGAGCCAATGCAAGATTTGAATGGATTGCGGAAACCGCAATGTGGCCGGACTTGGTAGCCCATTGTGTGCATTGCTAATAGAGCCGGACTTGGTAGCCTCATTGGTAACGAGTGTTGAAAAGATATTCGAAATGTTGTTTTCGTAAAGTGAAATGGATGACACGGTCTATGACGAGTCGCGTAAGAGAAACACAGAGAATCATGACACCAACGTGAATAAGAAAGTGAATGTGGCTGCGTTATTGCTAATTATGTTGTTGAATGAGCATGGGTAATTGTTTATATGCTTCTTGGTTGTAAGTTAAGGGTTGGTGGGTATAGGATTATTCTGCTGAGCTCTTGTGGCTCATGGTGTTACCTTTGGTGACCCTGACATATTATATCGGTGGCGACGCTGGTATAATGTGTCAGACTTTGTAGATGATCAAGATGAACAGTACACCTTGGAGGCTTTTGGAGCTGAGGAGCTGGTTAGGATGGAGGAGCAGGCGGAGCTGTAGTTAGGAACCCTAGAACCCCTTCATTGTGTAAATATTGAACTCTTGTGGGAGTTTTGTTGTAATAACGAGCCAGACTCCATTTGATTTTATCAATAAAATGCTTATTTAACGTACCCGAAAATGGGGGCGTTAAAGTCCCTCTTTGGAATCCCAACTTTTTTAGGGAACATGTAATCATTACACCTACTTTTCACTATTACCCCTATATTATACCTATTTTGCACTATTTGTATTCAAATAAGGGGGACACTTTTGGAATTTTATCAAATTTCAACTTCTATTTTTGGAAAGGGACAATCATTTTGGAACATCCCAAAATGGAATAAGGGACTCTCAATTTGGAACGGAGGGAGTATTATTTTTAAGTTTAATAAAATAAGTCCTTATTTTTTAAATATTTATTTAAGAATCTGAAACATGCCTGATTGACCGTGGAAGGAGGGTAGATGTAGACACCCCAATTTGGCCTAACGATTATTTCAAGTCCCACCTTGGGGACCATCCCGATGATGAAATGGATACAGTGATTGCTGATTGCCTTTTTGAGAACCTTAGGACTTTCGGTAAGAGCTTTGAACCACTTAGAGGACCCAATCCAGAGCCATATAGCCTTTCAGACAGAAAATACAGAAGCCTAGGAGAATCCATCTGTCGGCCGTACCATCGATCTCACGGCCTTAACATCATTTCCTCATCCGAGCAACCTGTTGCTAGAAAATTTCCCTGAGAGATCAATCCCTCGGCCGCAAGATCTATCCTTCGGCCGCAACATCCATTCCTCGGCCGCCAGATCCTTTCTACGGTTGCCAGATCGTCCTTTTTCCAGAGTCTGGAACGTTCTGTGAGACGTTTGATCCAACTATGCTACCTCCCCGATGCGTTCGGGCTACGTTCAGAGATTGCAACGAAGAGTTTGAATTGCATTGCAATTGCAATCGTGCCATTTGATTGGCCGGAGTGAGTCACCAATTGCCTATATAAAGGGCCTTTGGGTTCCAAAATAAAGACCACGAAATTAATAAGTGAAATTACTCTCTCAAGCCACGAAACTCTACAGAAACACTCTCTCAAACCCTCTCTTCAAAAGCCCTAACCTCCCGAATGTAGCCATTAATCCGACGATTAAACCCCGAAATTCAAACCCTAACCTTAGGGTTTTCAAAGAGG
Source organism: Rhododendron griersonianum (assembly GCA_018127125.1). Taxonomy (NCBI): domain Eukaryota; kingdom Viridiplantae; phylum Streptophyta; class Magnoliopsida; order Ericales; family Ericaceae; genus Rhododendron; species Rhododendron griersonianum. The sequence continues at coordinate 23,314,389 of CM030796.1, read as the reverse complement.
CAATCAGTCAATCGCAATCAAATCCGAAGCAATCAAGCAACTGAGGGATCAAGGTGGTGAGGCCCAACGGCCTCTGGTTTGTTTTACTTATCGTATTTATGATTAATCGTAGCATTTAGTCATCTGCTAACTTTTCTGTCTGGTGTGAGGAAGAACACCGACCGGGGTTTCGATCCCTCAGCCGGTACTTAAAACCAGGAGGATCCCTCGGCCGTGACATCCATTCACCGGCCGCGGGATCCATCTCCCTGGGACAGTTTGTTTTGCTTCTCTGCTTTCTGATGCATGCTTTGATTATCGCACTGGCTCACTTTACTTATTGTTTAAAGGCTTAATTAAACAGACTATGTGTTAGAATTAAATAAAGCATCATATGTCTTATGTTGAACAACTATGGGCCAGTCTCACGGCTGGGCAGAGAGGGGTGCCTAACACCTTTCCCTTACTGTACTCTTGGCTCCCGTACCCAGAATCTCTATCTGTTTTGATGATAACCGCTATCGTGTGGCGATATTCCTAGCCATGGGAATGTCCACGATCTTGGTTTATGAGGCAAGCAACCAATCGAGCAACAAACGATCAATCTGTATGGCGATGCTCCGTTTGGGAGGTGTCTACAGTTTTTGGCGACTCTGCTGGGGACTTGAGAGCCATAACCAAAAAGTTCAACATAAGACTAATACATGCCTTATTTAATTCATTTATCATATGCATTGAGCGGGCAACCTCGTTGAGTTCACCTGATACCCCGGCATGACACGGGTTATGTTGGGGGTTCCAGCAAACTCCACAGTCACTCGTACCTAGTGGTATATCAAAAAGGGAATCACCCAATCACCGCCTATGATGGGTGGTGAGAGGATTGGTGCCCTTTGACAACGGAGCACCCCGAGACTACCAAAACCTTGCATGTATTAGAAAGCCATAGAACTTATCAAACTAAGACAGAAACCACAAGTTAGGAACCTACTTGCATTTGCTTGCAAAAGTTCTTCCTCACACCCATTGTATATATGTATGTTGTAAAGTTTTCTTTTGCAGGTTAAACCTTAGGAGTCTCTCTAAGTCAAATGAATAGTAGGTAAGATCAATCAATCTAACTATAACAAAAATCTTTCAGGAAAAATGACTGCATCACTATCCACGTTTGATTCGCACTTTCAAGTTGTCACCGAGCTGTCTGGTCCGCTCCACTCTGCTGCTGAGGATTTCAACCCCTCTGAATACATCACTCCGGTAAATCAACCAAAGCCTATGGTGACTATCATTAAAGACAACCATGTCATGTTCGCTAGAACAGTTTATGAAGAAGAAGTACAAGACATGATTGAAGAAGAAGGGCTTCGCAGGGTCCCAATCTATTTTTATGACCCCTATGCACCTACTGACAACTATTGGCCGATAGACGAGGTCAATAACCTCGAAACTGAAGAGGCAAAGGAAGAAGAGTCTATTGACAACGACCCACTAGACGAAATATCACTGAACCTACTCTTTGATGAGGGGGTCACCAATAATGAAATAAGGGTGATCCACCCCATCACGGATAGCTTTGGTAATTGGTGGGGCTTTGTTGGCACACGAAGAGTCGACAACAGTGACGAAGCAGAGATTGAAGCTCAATTGGAAGAGATAACAGCAATAGCAAATCAAATGGCCCTCTAAGACTTGCAGGGTGACAATGATGAAAGTGCGAATCAAGGTGACAGTGAAGTACTGATGATCAACCTTGATGATGAAAAAAACTGCTCTGAACTGATTGTGGATGCTGAAAAAGGGGCTTACCCTAACTGGACCGTGGAACACACTCTAAAATACAAAATGAAAAGCGCTAATTCTGATCTTAGTTCCGATCCCGATTCCGACTCCGAGTCGACTCAGTCCTAGTCAAGCTTTTCATCTTTTGAAACTACTGAGTCTAGTGAGGAAAACCTGGTCAAAGCACCAAGGTATAACATTTACTTTGAGTTTGACTCTGAAATGTCTTTTGACAATCTTAGCAATGAGAAAGAAGATTTAGAGTATTTCACTTTGCCTATAATCAATTGTATGGATTCTGACACACCAAATTTTGAGGAAGAAATTCCAAAAGAAATTCTAGAATTCATCGAGAGAGAAGAAGAAAGGCACGCTAAACCTTTTTCTGAGGAAATAATCACAGCAAACATAAGCTCTGAAAACGAGCCCAAAATGGTTAAAATTGGTACCACACTATCCTCCCGAGAAAGTGAAAAACTAATCCTTTTGCTAAAAGAATACAAAGATGTTTTTGTCTGGTCTTACGAGGACATGCCTGGAATAGACCTTGAAATTGTTCAGCATAAAATTCCCCTTCATCCTGATGCAAAACCAGTTAAACAAAAACTGAGACGTATGTGCCCTGATTGGGTCTTGAAGATAAAAGAAGAAGTCAATAAACAAATCAACGCCGGTTTTCTCATAGTCACCGAATATCCACAATGGGTAGCTAATATCGTTCCCGTACCAAAGAAAACTGGAGGAATCAGGGTTTGTGTAGATTTTCGAGACCTCAACAAAGCCAGTCCAAAGGATGACTTCCCATTACCCCACATAGACGAGCTAGTAGACAACACCGCAGGCCATGCATTGCTATCCTTCATGGATGGATTTTCTGGGTATAATCAAATCCTTATGTCTCCTGAGGATAGAGAGAAAACCACCTTCACTACACCTTGGGGAACCTACTGCTACCGAGTGATGCCATTCAGGTTAAAGAATGCTGGAGCCACTTACCAAAGGATGGCAACAACACTACTGCACGACATGATGCACAAAGAGGTCGAGGTATATGTCGACGATATGATAGTCAAATCAAAGGAAAGGGAAGGACACTATGGAGAACTCCAAAAGTTCTTTGAGAGGATTAGGAATTACAAACTACGTCTTAATCCTCAAAAATGCACTTTTGGGGTAACGGCTGGAAAAATATTGGGATTTCTCATCACTCAAAGAGGAATCGAGGTAGACCCTTCCAAGATACAGGCTATCATGGAAATATCACCACCTAGGACAGAGAAGGAAGTAAGGAGTTTCTTGGAGCCAAGACTGTCAGCAAGCGTTTGAGGCAATCAAAGAATATCTTTAGAATCCACCTGTACTGTCGCCACCCATCCCTGGGAAGCCATTGATTTTGTATCTCTCAGTAACAGACACATCCATGGGATGCATGCTAGCGCAAGAGAACGACGCCAAAGTAGAGTGTGCCATATACTACCTCAGCAAAAAAATGATGGACTATGAAACAAGGTACACTCCCCTCGAGAAAACCTGTTGGGGGCTAGTATGGGCCACAAAGAAGCTAAGGCACTACCTGTTAGCACACCCAGTGGTGCTGGTTTCTTGTTTAGACCCAATCAAATATCTTTTCGAAAAGCCAGCGCTTATTGGAAAACTAGCTAGGTGGTTATTGCTGCTAGCAGAATTCGACCTCAAATACATGACAAGAAAATCAGTGAAGGGAAGAGCTGTGGCAGAATTCTTGGCTGATCACCCTGTGATAGAAGCCGAGGTAGAAGACTTCATTTTCCCCGATGAAGATATCTTATGTCTCCTAGACGACACATGGCAACTTTACTTTGATGGAGCATCAAACCAATGTGGATACGGCATAGGGGTATTGCTAGTTTCCCCAAACGACTCCCATATCCCTTTGTCATATAAACTAAGGTTTGAAGTCACCAACAACCAAGCTGAATACGAGGCCTACATTGCTGGAATGGAAGCAGCCCTGGAACTGGGGGCAAAAAGGGTAGAAGTCATTTGGGATTCAAACCTGGTAGTATCTCAAGCAAGAGGAGACTGGAAGGTCAAGGAAGACACACTGAAACTATATCACTCCGTGCTGGAAGAGCTAATTCCACAATTCGATTCCGTTATCTTCACGTACACTCCTCGAGTGAGCAATAGATTTGCAGATGCACTGGCAACATTAGCATCTATGGTCGAGATACCCCTGGGATTCACAATGCGGCCTCTCATGATTGAGCAAAAGGTCAAACCAGCATGCGAGTGTACCTTCACCGAGGAGGGTGAAGACGATGGCAAGCCATGGTATGAAGACGTAAAGAAATTCCTGGAAGAAGGAGAATACCCATCCGAGGTCACCTCAAAGGACAAAACGGCTCTACGGAAGTTTGCCGCCCCATTTGTAATCTGTGGAGGAGCATTATATCGAAGGGCACACTTGGGTCCAAGTCAACTTTGCATCACAGCGGAGGATAGCCGCAAGGTAATGGAGGAAATACACGAAGGAATTTGTGGACCACACATGAATGGGACAACAACGGCAAAGATCTTGCGTCAGGGATATTACTGGACCACAATGGAAGCCGACTGTGCTGATTATGTCTGCCGATGTCACAAGTGCCAAACCCACGCAGATCGCATGCTCATTCCCCCCACGGAATTATATAGCATGACATCCCCTTGGCCATTCTTCACCTGGGGGATAGATGTCATTGGAAGTATAAATCCAAAGGGAAAATACAAACATCAGTTCATTCTAGTGGCCATCGACTACTTCACTTAGTGGGTAGAAGCAGCTTCTTATGCTACCCTCAAAGCCACTCATGTGGCCAAATTTATTCGCGCTAATATCATCTATCGATATGGTGTACCTCACGAGTTCATCTGTGACAATGGATCACACTTCAAAGGAGCGACAAGGAAGCTTTTTGCCGAATTTGGGATACAGAATCATCGGTCATCTACTTATCGACCTCAAACTAATGGAGCAGTTGAGGCTGCAAACAAGAATATCAAGAGGATTCTGCGAAAGACTACCGACACCTACACAGACTGGCCAGAAATGCTACCTTTGGCACTATGGGGCTATTGAACAACTGAAAGAACTTCAACTGGGGCCACTCCCTACTCTCTGGTTTATGGAATGGAAGCTATCTTGCCTATCGAGCTGGAATTACCTTCGTTAAGGGTTCTGGCTGAGACTGGAATGATCGAAGAAGACTGGGTTCAAAACCGCTACGACGAGTTGGCACTACTAGACGAAAGGAGGCTAAGAGCGTTATACCATGTACAAGGGTATCAACGCCGCATTGCACGAGCATTCAACAAAAAGGTAAAACCAAGAGACATCAAAGTAGGAGACATGGTGCTCAAAGCGATCCGTCGCCACATTTCAGACCCGAGGGGCAAGTTTAGACCAAACTGGGGAGGCCCCTACCTTATCAAACGCATACTTTCTGGAGGAGCAGCATACATTGCAGACTTGGATGGAATGGAATTCGCGACGCCAGTCAATATCGACAAACTGAGGAAGTACTACCCATGAGAGATGCTCGTTGGGCCGAAAACCACAAGGGTGGGCGGATCCAAGCAAAAATTAGAGCAGCTGCTAGGTCGAAAACCCGTAAGGGTGGCTTAGGCAAAAACTAAGGCATAAATAAAACGCTCGCTAGACCAAAAACCCGCAAGGGCGGTTTTAGGCAAAATTAAGAGCACAAAAGGAGAGGAAAATACCCGAGTGGACCCCAACTAAAAACAAAACAAATCTCGTTTATTGGAACTACGTTTATGGCCCGATTCCCTCCATGGGATACGTAGGCAATCTCTAGATTGAGATTCGGCCATTGCTATCATTATCACTTCCAAAATTTCTAGGTCTATCCTAAAGCATGTTCACTATCAAACCGTGGCGATAACGTCTTCAAATAAAAACGGCCGAATGATCTATTATTTCTGAAGGAAAAGGAAAAGCAACTTTAACGATTCTCAATCTATGAAAGCTAGAATCAAACAAACATCTTTTGAAAAACATAAGCAAAATGCCAATCTCTAGGTCTTTCTTTTCTTTGCACTTTTGTCTTCCAAAAGGTTTGTCCTCAACCAGCGCTTATAAGAACCTGATAGCTTGTTAGCAAAGTTCTCAGCAACCTCTTGCATCACTCTATTTAGCCAGAGGCGCAACATACTACGACGAAAGCTGGCATCATGAACCTTGGAAACAGCGTACTCAGGGTCACCCAGGATTATGGTTTGTTCAGCCCCGAACTGCCTTTGAAAGCGAGCAGGAATATAGAAGATGACTCGAGTGATACCAATCACCGCTACACCGAAATGGTTCATGGTACTCGCAGTCATACTCTCAACACCATACTAGGGGCAAACCCATCGAATATGATCGCCCTGCGAGCCTTCATCCATGCTTCCCAAGCAGCCTCAGTTGGAAACTGCCTAATCACACGACGCTCCGAACAGTGGTCTGAACTACAGGGAAGTCGGTCTGGCACATCCTATACCCTTAGCTTCTAAAATAACCATACCTAAAGAACAAGGGAAAATCGTGAGTTGTGAGGACATGTGAGTCAAAACATAAGAGTGACGAAAGAAAAGATAACTCATGAACAGACAAAGAGCGAACCTGTAATAGCAAAAGACTGCCTGAAAACTGGGCTGTGGGATTACCTTTCACAGCATCAAGACCCATCAAGGTCTCTACCAACACTAAGCCAGCAAAACTCACACGGTTTCCAATTTGTTGAGCAAAATCAAGCAACATGGAATCAGCATGACCAGAGGAAGGGCCAAGCAAGTAGTGGTGGAGAAGACAAATGCACAATGCATGAAAACACGCTTTCTGTTGAAGAACTTGACGATGAGCTTCGGTTGTACCAAAACATTGAACAAGCTGCAGAGTTTCCAACTTTCCGTTCACCATAAAGAACCGGAATTCATGTTTCTGAACTTGGAGCAAATCTTTCAAAAGATTACCTCGGTTGAACAAAGGATTAGGGACGATGAAACCTTCTCTATCCGAATGACCCATGATGGCCGCAAATTCCTCAATAGTAGGACACAATTCCTCTATCTTAAATTGAAAGACATGAAAAGCAGGATCCCACAAACTGGTGGCTGCCCTAAGGAAAGCAAAATTCACAGGAATTTGACGAAGGGAAAAGAAAAAGTCCATACCAAAGGACTTAAAGTGTAAATGGTCGAGGCCATTAAAGGAATTCAACCATTGATCAAGGACTGGTTGTGCCATATACAAGGAATTGTTACTGACAATGCTATCGGGTTTGTAGAACGCGTACTTATAGAACTGAGTCGAGTCTTAGTTCGAATCGGAATCGGAGTTTGAATCCTCAATAACTTAGTCGGTCTCTCGGCCGGCACTTCGATATGATGGCCGTAGGATCAATCCATCGGCCCGTGAAAATCAGGGTTGACCTAAAAGTCAAACCCAAGCAGATGAAACGATCCTTCGGCCGCCAGATCCAAGCCTTGGCCGCTTAATCGTTAGGTCGGCCGCCAGAACGGCTGTTTTACAGACTGTTTCCACGGGTGTGTTCGTTTCACTGGGTTTTTATCAGATTAACAAAACTATCATACACAAACGGTGCAAACATAGCATACACAATCACATGGCAGAGTAAAAGGTTTTTTGTTTCATATAACGAAAGCTTTTTACATCACAAGGTGGATCATCCCACATTTCCTAAACAAACTATACATCAAGTTTCCTGTCAAACTAACCTATGCAGGAAGAGGAAAACGAGAACAAAAAAAGGAAAGGAGAAGAGGATGCCGAATCCTCTGGTGGCCTGAACACCAGAGGCCAGCTGCAAAAAAGAAGAAGACACTCCTGGGGTGGTGTATACCAGAGGAGTACTATGGCGCAGAAGAGACACCACGTGGCTCAAAAGAATCACCACATGGCCCAGAAAAATCACCATACCGCGTACCACCGCCACCCCAGGAGTTCCGCGTCACCGAAGCAAGCCACCCATGCAAGGGTCTCTAATCAAGCATCAAGACAAGACCAAGAACATCGCGGATTCCCTCCGCGATCACTGGCCGCCCATCATCCATAGCTCGGAGCTGACAAAAATGAGGGGAGGCGAAAGGAACCTTCGGTGGAAGTCTCGGCCGCAGAGGATGGAGAGAGAAGAGAGGAAAATGAAATGAAAGAAACGCCAAGGCCTCGGCTTTTATAGAGCTCTGGAAATCAAGAGATTGCGCGGCCGAAACATCAATTCCTCGGCCGAAACATCTTTTTCTCGGCCGAGATATCGATCTTCTGGCCCTTCAATCAATTTCCTTCAGCAACATCAGATCATACTCACTGCACCCAAAACTCAAGCTATTATGGACCTCTAGGTCCTCAACCGACAAAGTAGCCTTGGGGGCATCCCCCAGCCAATACAACGTGATCAAAACTAGCCTTGGGGGCATATCCAAGTATAAGGAAAGCCTCTCTCCACAAACTGTTGGCCGAAGCTCTTGCTACAGCAAATCAAAATCACTCAGCAGCTCAACGCTCAATGACCTTGTGCACAAGTCGCTCGACAACACCACGCTCCTTGCACCACCAGCGGCTCTATGCCCGTATTCAACCGCAGCAGCCCTGAGCTCAATACCACAGCAGCCTGTGCTCACTATCACCCTATCCACCATTTCAACAGGCTCTACGCCCATATCTACCATATCAGTGGCTCTACGCCCTCACCTATCAACTCAGCGGCTCCAAAGCCCACTATCCCAACTAGCTCTAAGCCATAACAACCATCTCTGTGGCTCCACGCCCATTATTCCAACTAGCTCCAAGCTTGTCACTATCAAGACACTCAGCAGCTCCAAGCTCATCACCATCAAACAGCTCAGCAGCTCCAAGCTCATCACCATCAAACAACTCAGCAGCTCCGTGCCCATGTTCACCCACATTAACTCATTCAGCAGCTCTACGCTTGCCACTCCAGCAACCATACCGCCATCAACTTACTCAACAGGCTCTAAGCATCATCAGCAGCTCTAAGCTCACTCAACAGCTCAGAGCATATCATCATCAACGGCCCTACTCAGCGGCTCTATGCCCATATTCACTACCAGCAGCCCTATGCTCACTCACTGGCTCTAAGCCGTAACAATCGTCTCAACGGCTCTACGCCCATAATCCTTCAACTCAGCGGCTCCAAGCCCACTATCTCAACTGGCTCTAAGCCGTAACAACCACCTCAACGGCTCTACGCCCGTATTCACTCACTCAGCGGCTCCAAGCCCATTGTCATAACGACACTACGCCCATATTCGCCTTCTCGGCGGCTCCAAGTATGCCCATCACCTAGCGACTCAAAGCCCTTTATCATAGCGGCTCTACGCCCGTATTCACCGCCTCTATCACTCAACGGCTCCACGCCCACTATCTCAAATGGCTCTACGCCGTAACAACCAACTCAGCGGCTCTAAGCCCATTATCTCAACTGGCTCGAAGCCGTAACTATCTCAACAGGCTCTACGCCGCCCCAAACAAGATATCATCTATTCTCAGGCTCTACGCCTGAATGCTCAAAATCTAACATTTTGAATGCTCGAAGCTCTTCGAAAGCCCAACTACTGTGTACTGGATGCTCAAGTTCTACACTTGAATGCTCAAGCTCTACACTTGGATGCCCAACCACTGCGTACTGGATGCTCAAAGCCTGTACTTTGAATGCTCGGATTCTGCCGTCCCAATGCTCGAGCTCTATGCTCTGAATGCTCAAGTCTGGAACTTGATAGAAGCTCTAAGCTTAAATCAACACACACGCATGGGCCCGTGCACATTTGCATCAATTGCGTCACCATTATCACATCGAGTCTGCATCATCATATCTGTTCATATCTAACAACCATCATCACACATATACACTCTGCATATCTCTCATGAAACAGGTCAACCCTGCAATCAACCGGCTCTACGCCTCGGTTTTATTGATCGGTCCAGTACCTCGATCCTTTGGCTCTACGCCAAAACTTATGATGAGAAAGCTCCGTGCACAGACCATTAGAATGCAACCAGCTCTACGCTTCGGTTCAAATCACGTCAAGCTCTAAGCTCCGACACCTCAGGCTCTCGCCTTATGATCAATACCAGCTCCGCGCTTCGGTTCTATCAAACTCAAAGCTCCGATCTCTTCAGGCCCTCGCCTCATGACCACAGCAGGCTCCACGCCTCAGTTCTATCACCTTAGGCTCTTGCCTTGTGACTATGACCGGCTCCGCGCCTCGGTTCCACCACGTCAAAAACCATCACTCTATAGGCTCTCGCCTCATGACTACAACCGGCTCCGTCCCTCGGTTCCCTCATCCCCAAAGCTTCGTGCTCTAGTTACTGGCCTCGCGCCCCCCATATCTCAAATCGGCATCCGATTCATCCCCAGCAGATGGCTTGGATTCCACCCCAATTACATCAATTCCTTCCAGCTCATTCGCAAGGATAAGCTACTCTACCGAGCTCCTCTCAGTCAAAGTAAGAATGATCAAGAAAAGCAAACGCACCTGCCGTGTACTGATCTACCCCAAAATACTAAGGAAGCTCTCCGCAAAAAAACTCCCCCGGCAGCCCCGCGCTCCTTCAACTATCTTCCGCCAAAACCCTGGCTCAGTCTAGGTACGTTGCACTACGGCTTTTTAAGACCAAAGGTACGTCTTCTGTCTCTAACCCTCCAAACTTTTTATTTTTCTTTTTCGCCCGAACTACGATTGGTCTGAATTTCCCTTGTGGAATACATAGGCAGCCTCCCGGCCCGACCATAACAAAAACCTTTTTCGCCCGAACTACGGTTGGTCTGAATTTCCCTTGTGGAATACGTAGGAAGCCTCCCGGCCCGACCATAATAACAAAAACCTTTTTCAAAAACCCCTTGGAATAGTGGTTGGACCAAATTGAGTTACTTTTTACAGCTTTGACTTTTACTCAAACATGTCTCGCGATCCGTCTGAGCTCAGTCAAAGAGGGGCATCTGTAGACACCCCAATTTGGCCTAATGATTATTTCAAGTCCCACCTTGGGGACCATCCCGATGATGAAATGGATACAGTGATTGCTGATTGCCTTTTTGAGAACCTTAGGACTTTCGGTAAGAACTTTGAGCCACTTAGAGGACCCAATCCAGAGCCGTATAGCTTTTCAGACAGAAAATACAGAAGCCTAGGAGAATCCATCTGTCGGCCGTAACATCGATCTCACGGCCTTAACATCATTTCCTCACCCGAGCAACCTGTTGCTAGAAAATTTCCCTGAGAGATCAATCCCTCGGCCGCAAGATCTATCCTTCGGCCGCAACATCCATTCCTTGGCCGCCAGATCCTTTCTACGGCCGCCAGATCGTCCTTTTTCCAGACTCTGGAACGTTCTGTCAGACGTTTGATCCAACTATGCTACCTCCCCGATGCGTTCGGGCTACGTTTAGAGATTACAACGAAGAGTTTGAATTGCATTGCAATTGCAATTGCAATCGTGCCATTTGACTGGCCGGAGTGAGTCACCAATTGCCTATATAAAGGGCCTTTGGGTTCCAAAATAAAGACCACGAAATTAACAAGTGAAATTACTCTCTCAAGCCACGAAACTCTGCAGAAACACTCTCTCCAACCCTCTCTTCAAAAGCCCTAACGTCCCGAAGGCAGCCATCAATCCGACAATCAAACCCCGAAGTTCAAACCCTAACCCTAGGGTTTTCAAAGAGGCAATCAGTCAATCGCAATCAAATCCGAAGCAATCAAGCAACTGAGGGATCAAGGTGGTGAGGCCCAACGGCCTCTGGTTTGTTTTACTTATCGTATTTATGATTAATCGTAGCATTTTGTCATCTGCTAACTTTTCTGTCTGGTGTGAGGAAGAACACCGACCGGGGTTTCGATCCCTCGGCCGGTACTTAAAACCAGGAGGATCCCTCGGCCGTGACATCCATTCACCGACCGCGGGATCCATCTCCCTGGGACAGTTTGTTTTGCTTCTCTGCTTTCTGATGCATGCTTTGATTATCGCACTGGCTCACTTTACTTATTGTTTAAAGGCTTAATTAAACAGACTATGTGTTAGAATTAAATAAAGCATCATATGTCTTATGTTGAACAACTATGGGCCAGTCTCACGGCTGGGCAGAGAGGGGTGCCTAACACCTTTCCCTTACTGTACTCTTGGCTCCCGTACCCAGAATCTCTATCTGTTTTGATGATAACCGCTATCGTGTGGCGATATTCCTAGCCATGGGAATGTCCACGATCTTGGTTTATGAGGCAAGCAACCAATCGAGCAACAAACGATCAATCTGTATGGCGATGCTCCGTTTGGGAGGTGTCTACAGTTTTTGGCGACTCTGCTGGGGACTTGAGAGCCATAACCAAAAAGTTCAACATAAGACTAATACATGCCTTATTTAATTCATTTATCATATGCATTGAGCGGGCAACCTCGTTGAGTTCACCTGATACCCCGGCATGACACGGGTTATGTTGGGGGTTCCAGCAAACTCCACAGTCACTCGTACCTAGTGGTATATCAAAAAGGGAATCACCCAATCACCGCCTATGATGGGCTGGTGAGAGGATTGGTGCCCTTTGACAACGGAGCACCCTGAGACTACCAAAACCTTGCATGTATTAGAAAGCCATAGAACTTATCAAACTAAGACAGGAACCTACAGGTTAGGAACCTACTTGCATTTGCTTGCAAAAGTTCTTCCTCACACCCATTGTATATATGTATGTTGTAAAGTTTTCTTTTGCAGGTTAAACCTTAGGAGTCTCTCTAAGTCAAATGAATAGTAGGTAAGATCAATCAATCTAACTATAACAAAAATCTTTCAGGAAAAATGACTGCATCACTATCCACGTTTGATTCGCACTTTCAAGTTGTCACCGAGCTGTCTGGTCCGCTCCACTCTGCTGCTGAGGATTTCAACCCCTCTGAATACATCACTCCGGTAAATCAACCAAAGCCTATGGTGACTATCATTAAAGACAACCATGTCATGTTCGCTAGAACAGTTTATGAAGAAGAAGTACAAGACATGATTGAAGAAGAAGGGCTTCGCAGGGTCCCAATCTATTTTTATGACCCCTATGCACCTACTGACAACTATTGGCCGATAGACGAGGTCAATAACCTCGAAACTGAAGAGGCAAAGGAAGAAGAGTCTATTGACAACGACCCACTAGACGAAATATCACTGAACCTACTCTTTGATGAGGGGGTCACCAATAATGAAATAAGGGTGATCCACCCCATCACGGATAGCTTTGGTAATTGGTGGGGCTTTGTTGGCACACGAAGAGTCGACAACCGAGGCAGAGATTGAAGCTCAATTGGAAGAGATAACAGCAATAGCAAATCAAATGGCCCTCTAAGACTTGCAGGGTGACAATGATGAAAGTGCGAATCAAGGTGACAGTGAAGTACTGATGATCAACCTTGATGATGAAAAAAACTGCTCTGAACTGATTGTGGATGCTGAAAAAGGGGCTTACCCTAACTGGACCGTGGAACACACTCTAAAATACAAAATGAAAAGCGCTAATTCTGATCTTAGTTCCGATCCCGATTCCGACTCCGAGTCGACTCAGTCCTAGTCAAGCTTTTCATCTTTTGAAACTACTGAGTCTAGTGAGGAAAACCTGGTCAAAGCACCAAGGTATAACATTTACTTTGAGTTTGACTCTGAAATGTCTTTTGACAATCTTAGCAATGAGAAAGAAGATTTAGAGTATTTCACTTTGCCTATAATCAATTGTATGGATTCTGACACACCAAATTTTGAGGAAGAAATTCCAAAAGAAATTCTAGAATTCATCGAGAGAGAAGAAGAAAGGCACGCTAAACCTTTTTCCGAGGAAATAATCACAACAAATAAGCTCTGAAAACGAGCCCAAAATGGTTAAAATTGGTACCACACTATCCTCCCGAGAAAGTGAAAAACTAATCCTTTTGCTAAAAGAATACAAAGATGTTTTTGTCTGGTCTTACGAGGACATGCCTGGAATAGACCTTGAAATTGTTCAAGCATAAAATTCCCCTTCATCCTGATGCAAAACCAGTTAAACAAAAACTGAGACGTATGTGCCCTGATTGGGTCTTGAAGATAAAAGAAGAAGTCAATAAACAAATCAACGCCGGTTTTCTCATAGTCACCGAATATCCACAATGGGTAGCTAATATCGTTCCCGTACCAAAGAAAACTGGAGGAATCAGGGTTTGTGTAGATTTTCGAGACCTCAACAAAGCCAGTCCAAAGGATGACTTCCCATTACCCCACATAGACGAGCTAGTAGACAACACCGCAGGCCATGCATTGCTATCCTTCATGGATGGATTTTCTGGGTATAATCAAATCCTTATGTCTCCAGAGGATAGAGAGAAAACCACCTTCACTACACCTTGGGGAACCTACTGCTACCGAGTGATGCCATTCAGGTTAAAGAATGCTGGAGCCACTTACCAAAGGATGGCAACAACACTACTGCACGACATGATGCACAAAGAGGTCGAGGTATATGTCGACGATATGATAGTCAAATCAAAGGAAAGGGAAGGACACTATGGAGAACTCCAAAAGTTCTTTGAGAGGATTAGGAATTACAAACTACGTCTTAATCCTCAAAAATGCACTTTTGGGGTAACGGCTGGAAAAATATTGGGATTTCTCATCACTCAAAGAGGAATCGAGGTAGACCCTTCCAAGATACAGGCTATCATGGAAATATCACCACCTAGGACAGAGAAGGAAGTAAGGAGTTTCTTGGAGCCAAGACTGTCAGCAAGCGTTTGAGGCAATCAAAGAATATCTTTAGAATCCACCTGTATTGTCGCCACCCATCCCTGGAAAGCCATTAATCCTGTATCTCTCAGTAACAGACACATCCATGGGATGCATGCTAGCGCAAGAGAACGACGCCAAAGTAGAGTGCGCCATATACTACCTCAACAAAAAAATGATGGACTATGAAACAAGATACACTCCTCTCGAGAAAACCTGTTGGGGGCTAGTATGGGCCACAAAGAAGCTAAGGCACTACCTGTTAGCACATCCGGTGGTGTTGGTTTCTTGTTTAGACCCAATCAAATATCTTTTCGAAAAGCCAGCACTTATCGGGAAGCTAGCTAGGTGGTTATTGCTGCTAGCAGAATTCGACCTCAAATACATGACAAGAAAATCAGTGAAGGGAAGAGCTGTGGCAGAATTCTTGGCTGATCACCCTGTGATAGAAGCCGAGGTAGAAGACTTCATTTTCCCCGATGAAGATATCTTATGTCTCCTAGACGACACATGGCAACTTTACTTTGATGGAGCATCAAACCAATGTGGATACGGCATAGGGGTATTGCTAGTTTCCCCAAACGACTCCCATATCCCTTTGTCATATAAACTAAGGTTTGAAGTCACCAACAACCAAGCTGAATACGAGGCCTACATTGCTGGAATGGAAGCAGCCCTGGAACTGGGGGCAAAAAGGGTAGAAGTCATTTGGGATTCAAACCTGGTAGTATCTCAAGCAAGAGGAGACTGGAAGGTCAAGGAAGACACACTGAAACTATATCACTCCGTGCTGGAAGAGCTAATTCCACAATTCGATTCCGTTATCTTCACGTACACTCCTCGAGTGAGCAATAGATTTGCAGATGCACTGGCAACATTAGCATCTATGGTCGAGATACCCCTGGGATTCACAATGCGGCCTCTCATGATTGAGCAAAAGGTCAAACCAGCATGCGAGTGTACCTTCACCGAGGAGGGTGAAGACGATGGCAAGCCATGGTATGAAGACGTAAAGAAATTCCTGGAAGAAGGAGAATACCCATCCGAGGTCACCTCAAAGGACAAAACGGCTCTACGGAAGTTTGCCGCCCCATTTGTAATCTGTGGAGGAGCATTATATCGAAGGGCACACTTGGGTCCAAGTCAACTTTGCATCACAATGGAGGATAGCCGCAAGGTAATGGAGGAAATACACGAAGGAATTTGTGGACCACACATGAATGGGACAACAACGGCAAAGATCTTGCGTCAGGGATATTACTGGACCACAATGGAAGCCGACTGTGCTGATTATGTCTGCCGATGTCACAAGTGCCAAACCCACGCAGATCGCATGCTCATTCCCCCCACGGAATTATATAGCATGACATCCCCTTGGCCATTCTTCACCTGGGGGATAGATGTCATTGGAAGTATAAATCCAAAGGGAAAATACAAACATCAGTTCATTCTAGTGGCCATCGACTACTTCACTTAGTGGGTAGAAGCAGCTTCTTATGCTACCCTCAAAGCCACTCATGTGGCCAAATTTATTCGCGCTAATATCATCTATCGATATGGTGTACCTCACGAGTTCATCTGTGACAATGGATCACACTTCAAAGGAGCGACAAGGAAGCTTTTTGCCGAATTTGGGATACAGAATCATCGGTCATCTACTTATCGACCTCAAACTAATGGAGCAGTTGAGGCTGCAAACAAGAATATCAAGAGGATTCTGCGAAAGACTACCGACACCTACACAGACTGGCCAGAAATGCTACCTTTGGCACTATGGGGCTATTGAACAACTGAAAGAACTTCAACTGGGGCCACTCCCTACTCTCTGGTTTATGGAATGGAAGCTATCTTGCCTATCGAGCTGGAATTACCTTCGTTAAGGGTTCTGGCTGAGACTGGAATGATCGAAGAAGACTGGGTTCAAAACCGCTACGACGAGTTGGCACTACTAGACGAAAGGAGGCTAAGAGCGTTATACCATGTACAAGGGTATCAACGCCGCATTGCACGAGCATTCAACAAAAAGGTAAAACCAAGAGACATCAAAGTAGGAGACATGGTGCTCAAAGCGATCCGTCGCCACATTTCAGACCCGAGGGGCAAGTTTAGACCAAACTGGGGAGGCCCCTACCTTATCAAACGCATACTTTCTGGAGGAGCAGCATACATTGCAGACTTGGATGGAATGGAATTCGCGACGCCAGTCAACATTGACAAGCTGAGGAAGTACTACCCATGAGAGATGCTCGTTGGGCCGAAAACCACAAGGGTGGGCGGATCCAAGCAAAAATTAGAGCAGCCTGCTAGGTCGAAAACCCGTAAGGGTGGCTTAGGCAAAAACTAAGGCATAAATAAAACGCTCGCTAGACCAAAAACCCGCAAGGGCGGTTTTAGGCAAAATTAAGAGCACAAAAGGAGAGGAAAATACCCGAGTGGACCCTGACCAAAACAAAACAAATCTTGTTTGTTGGAACTACGTTTATGGCCTGATTCCCTCCATGGGATACGTAGGCAATCTCTAGATTGAGATTCGGCCATTGCTATCATTATCACTTCCAAAATTTCTAGGTCTATCCTAAAGCATGTTCACTATCAAACCGTGGCGATAACGTCTTCAAATAAAAACGGCCGAATGATCTATTATTTCTGAAGGAAAAGGAAAAGCAACTTTAACGATTCTCAATCTATGAAAGCTAGAATCAAACAAACATCTTTTGAAAAACATAAGCAAAATGCCAATCTCTAGGTCTTTCTTTTCTTTGCACTTTTGTCTTCCAAAAGGTTTGTCCTCAACCAGCGCTTATAAGAACCTGATAGCTTGTTAGCAAAGTTCTCAGCAACCTCTTGCATCACTCTATTTAGCCAGAGGCGCAACATACTACGACGAAAGCTGGCATCATGAACCTTGGAAACAGCGTACTCAGGGTCACCCAGGATTATGGTTTGTTCAGCCCCGAACTGCCTTTGAAAGCGAGCAGGAATATAGAAGATGACTCGAGTGATACCAATCACCGCTACACCGAAATGGTTCATGGTACTCGCAGTCATACTCTCAACACCATACTAGGGGCAAACCCATCGAATATGATCGCCCTGCGAGCCTTCATCCATGCTTCCCAAGCAGCCTCAGTTGGAAACTGCCTAATCACACGACGCTCCGAACAGTGGTCTGAACTACAGGGAAGTCGGTCTGGCACATCCTATACCCTTAGCTTCTAAAATAACCATACCTAAAGAACAAGGGAAAATCGTGAGTTGTGAGGACATGTGAGTCAAAACATAAGAGTGACGAAAGAAAAGATAACTCATGAACAGACAAAGAGCGAACCTGTAATAGCAAAAGACTGCCTGAAAACTGGGCTGTGGGATTACCTTTCACAGCATCAAGACCCATCAAGGTCTCTACCAACACTAAGCCAGCAAAACTCACACGGTTTCCAATTTGTTGAGCAAAATCAAGCAACATGGAATCAGCATGACCAGAGGAAGGGCCAAGCAAGTAGTGGTGGAGAAGACAAATGCACAATGCATGAAAACACGCTTTCTGTTGAAGAACTTGACGATGAGCTTCGGTTGTACCAAAACATTGAACAAGCTGCAGAGTTTCCAACTTTCCGTTCACCATAAAGAACCGGAATTCATGTTTCTGAACTTGGAGCAAATCTTTCAAAAGATTACCTCGGTTGAACAAAGGATTAGGGACGATGAAACCTTCTCTATCCGAATGACCCATGATGGCCGCAAATTCCTCAATAGTAGGACACAATTCCTCTATCTTAAATTGAAAGACATGAAAAGCAGGATCCCACAAACTGGTGGCTGCCCTAAGGAAAGCAAAATTCACAGGAATTTGACGAAGGGAAAAGAAAAAGTCCATACCAAAGGACTTAAAGTGTAAATGGTCGAGGCCATTAAAGGAATTCAACCATTGATCAAGGACTGGTTGTGCCATATACAAGGAATTGTTACTGACAATGCTATCGGGTTTGTAGAACGCGTACTTATAGAACTGAGTCGAGTCTTAGTTCGAATCGGAATCGGAGTTTGAATCCTCAATAACTTAGTCGGTCTCTCGGCCGGCACTTCGATATGATGGCCGTAGGATCAATCCATTGGCCCGTGAAAATCAGGGTTGACCTAAAAGTCAAACCCAAGCAGATGAAACGATCCTTCGGCCGCCAGATCCAAGCCTTGGCCGCTTAATCGTTAGGTCGGCCGCCAGAACGGCTGTTTTACAGACTGTTTCCACGGGTGTGTTCGTTTCACTGGGTTTTTATCAGATTAACAAAACTATCATACACAAACGGTGCAAACATAGCATACACAATCACATGGCAGAGTAAAAGGTTTTTTGTTTCATATAACGAAAGCTTTTTACATCACAAGGTGGATCATCCCACATTTCCTAAACAAACTATACATCAAGTTTCCTGTCAAACTAACCTATGCAGGAAGAGGAAAACGAGAACAAAAAAAGGAAAGGAGAAGAGGATGCCGAATCCTCTGGTGGCCTGAACACCAGAGGCCAGCTGCAAAAAAGAAGAAGACACTCCTGGGGTGGTGTATACCAGAGGAGTACTATGGTGCAGAAGAGACACCACGTGGCTCAAAAGAATCACCACATGGCCCAGAAAAATCACCATACCGCGTACCACCGCCACCCCAGGAGTTCCGCGTCACCGAAGCAAGCCACCCATGCAAGGGTCTCTAATCAAGCATCAAGACAAGACCAAGAACATCGCGGATTCCCTCCGCGATCACTGGCCGCCCATCATCCATAGCTCGGAGCTGACAAAAATGAGGGGAGGCGAAAGGAACCTTCGGTGGAAGTCTCGGCCGCAGAGGATGGAGAGAGAAGAGAGGAAAATGAAATGAAAGAAACGCCAAGGCCTCGGCTTTTATAGAGCTCTGGAAATCAAGAGATTGCGCGGCCGAAACATCAATTCCTCGGCCGAAACATCTTTTTCTCGGCCGAGATATCGATCTTCTGGCCCTTCAATCAATTTCCTTCAGCAACATCAGATCATACTCACTGCACCCAAAACTCAAGCTATTATGGACCTCTAGGTCCTCAACCGACAAAGTAGCCTTGGGGGCATCCCCCAGCCAATACAACGTGATCAAAACTAGCCTTGGGGGCATATCCAAGTATAAGGAAAGCCTCTCTCCACAAACTGTTGGCCGAAGCTCTTGCTACAGCAAATCAAAATCACTCAGCAGCTCAACGCTCAATGACCTTGTGCACAAGTCGCTCGACAACACCACGCTCCTTGCACCACCAGCGGCTCTATGCCCGTATTCAACCGCAGCAGCCCTGAGCTCAATACCACAGCAGCCTGTGCTCACTATCACCCTATCCACCATTTCAACAGGCTCTACGCCCATATCTACCATATCAGTGGCTCTACGCCCTCACCTATCAACTCAGCGGCTCCAAAGCCCACTATCCCAACTAGCTCTAAGCCATAACAACCATCTCTGTGGCTCCACGCCCATTATTCCAACTAGCTCCAAGCTTGTCACTATCAAGACACTCAGCAGCTCCAAGCTCATCACCATCAAACAGCTCAGCAGCTCCAAGCTCATCACCATCAAACAACTCAGCAGCTCCGTGCCCATGTTCACCCACATTAACTCATTCAGCAGCTCTACGCTTGCCACTCCAGCAACCATACCGCCATCAACTTACTCAACAGGCTCTAAGCATCATCAGCAGCTCTAAGCTCACTCAACAGCTCAGAGCATATCATCATCAACGGCCCTACTCAGCGGCTCTATGCCCATATTCACTACCAGCAGCCCTATGCTCACTCACTGGCTCTAAGCCGTAACAATCGTCTCAACGGCTCTACGCCCATAATCCTTCAACTCAGCGGCTCCAAGCCCACTATCTCAACTGGCTCTAAGCCGTAACAACCACCTCAACGGCTCTACGCCCGTATTCACTCACTCAGCGGCTCCAAGCCCATTGTCATAACGACACTACGCCCATATTCGCCTTCTCGGCGGCTCCAAGTATGCCCATCACCTAGCGACTCAAAGCCCTTTATCATAGCGGCTCTACGCCCGTATTCACCGCCTCTATCACTCAACGGCTCCACGCCCACTATCTCAAATGGCTCTACGCCGTAACAACCAACTCAGCGGCTCTAAGCCCATTATCTCAACTGGCTCGAAGCCGTAACTATCTCAACAGGCTCTACGCCGCCCCAAACAAGATATCATCTATTCTCAGGCTCTACGCCTGAATGCTCAAAATCTAACATTTTGAATGCTCGAAGCTCTTCGAAAGCCCAACTACTGTGTACTGGATGCTCAAGTTCTACACTTGAATGCTCAAGCTCTACACTTGGATGCCCAACCACTGCGTACTGGATGCTCAAAGCCTGTACTTTGAATGCTCGGATTCTGCCGTCCCAATGCTCGAGCTCTATGCTCTGAATGCTCAAGTCTGGAACTTGATAGAAGCTCTAAGCTTAAATCAACACACACGCATGGGCCCGTGCACATTTGCATCAATTGCGTCACCATTATCACATCGAGTCTGCATCATCATATCTGTTCATATCTAACAACCATCATCACACATATACACTCTGCATATCTCTCATGAAACAGGTCAACCCTGCAATCAACCGGCTCTACGCCTCGGTTTTATTGATCGGTCCAGTAACCTCGATCCTTTGGCTCTACGCCAAAACTTATGATGAGAAAGCTCCGTGCACAGACCATTAGAATGCAACCAGCTCTACGCTTCGGTTCAAATCACGTCAAGCTCTAAGCTCCGACACCTCAGGCTCTCGCCTTATGATCAATACCAGCTCCGCGCTTCGGTTCTATCAAACTCAAAGCTCCGATCTCTTCAGGCCCTCGCCTCATGACCACAGCAGGCTCCACGCCTCAGTTCTATCACCTTAGGCTCTTGCCTTGTGACTATGACCGGCTCCGCGCCTCGGTTCCACCACGTCAAAAACCATCACTCTATAGGCTCTCGCCTCATGACTACAACCGGCTCCGTCCCTCGGTTCCCTCATCCCCAAAGCTTCGTGCTCTAGTTACTGGCCTTGCGCCCCTACATCTCAAAAACAAACCGGCGTCCAACTCATCCCAGCAGATGGCTTGGATTCCACCCCAATTACATCAATTCCTTCCAGCTCATTCGCAAGGATAAGCTACTCTACCGAGCTCCTCTCAGTCAAAGTAAGAATGATCAAGAAAAGCAAACGCACCTGCCGTGTACTGATCTACCCCAAAATACTAAGGAAGCTCTCCGCAAAAAAACTCCCCCGGCAGCCCCGCGCTCCTTCAACTATCTTCCGCCAAAACCCTGGCTCAGTCTAGGTACGTTGCACTACGGCTTTTTAAGACCAAAGGTACGTCTTCTGTCTCTAACCCTCCAAACTTTTTATTTTTCTTTTTCGCCCGAACTACGATTGGTCTGAATTTCCCTTGTGGAATACATAGGCAGCCTCCCGGCCCGACCATAACAAAAACCTTTTTCGCCCGAACTACGGTTGGTCTGAATTTCCCTTGTGGAATACGTAGGAAGCCTCCCGGCCCGACCATAATAACAAAAACCTTTTTCAAAAACCCCTTGGAATAGTGGTTGGACCAAATTGAGTTACTTTTTACAGCTTTGACTTTTACTCAAACATGTCTCGCGATCCGTCTGAGCTCAGTCAAAGAGGGGCATCTGTAGACACCCCAATTTGGCCTAATGATTATTTCAAGTCCCACCTTGGGGACCATCCCGATGATGAAATGGATACAGTGATTGCTGATTGCCTTTTTGAGAACCTTAGGACTTTCGGTAAGAACTTTGAGCCACTTAGAGGACCCAATCCAGAGCCGTATAGCTTTTCAGACAGAAAATACAGAAGCCTAGGAGAATCCATCTGTCGGCCGTAACATCGATCTCACGGCCTTAACATCATTTCCTCACCCGAGCAACCTGTTGCTAGAAAATTTCCCTGAGAGATCAATCCCTCGGCCGCAAGATCTATCCTTTGGCTGCAGCATCCATTCCTTGGCCGCCAGATCCATTGCTCGGCCGCCAGATCATCCTTTTTCCAGACTCTGGAACGTTCTGTCAGACGTTTGATCCAACTATGCTACCTCCCCGATGCGTTCGGGCTACGTTTAGAGATTACAACGAAGAGTTTGAATTGCATTGCAATTGCAATTGCAATCGTGCCATTTGACTGGCCGGAGTGAGTCACCAATTGCCTATATAAAGGGCCTTTGGGTTCCAAAATAAAGACCACGAAATTAACAAGTGAAATTACTCTCTCAAGCCACGAAACTCTGCAGAAACACTCTCTCCAACCCTCTCTTCAAAAGCCCTAACGTCCCGAAGGCAGCCATCAATCCGACAATCAAACCCCGAAGTTCAAACCCTAACCCTAGGGTTTTCAAAGAGGCAATCAGTCAATCGCAATCAAATCCGAAGCAATCAAGCAACTGAGGGATCAAGGTGGTGAGGCCCAACGGCCTCTGGTTTGTTTTACTTATCGTATTTATGATTAATCGTAGCATTTTGTCATCTGCTAACTTTTCTGTCTGGTGTGAGGAAGAACACCGACCGGGGTTTCGATCCCTCGGCCGGTACTTAAAACCAGGAGGATCCCTCGGCCGTGACATCCATTCACCGACCGCGGGATCCATCTCCCTGGGACAGTTTGTTTTGCTTCTCTGCTTTCTGATGCATGCTTTGATTATCGCACTGGCTCACTTTACTTACTGTTTAAAGGCTTAATTAAACAGACTATGTGCTAGAATTAAATAAAGCATCTATATGTCTTATGTTGAACAACTATGGGCCAGTCTCACGGCTGGGCAGAGAGGGGTGCCTAACACCTTTCCCTTACTGTACTCTTGGCTCCCGTACCCAGAATCTCTATCTGTTTTCCTAGTTTTAATAAACTAGGTGGCGACTCTGTTTTGATGATAACCGCTATCGTGTGGCGATGTTCCTAGCCATGGGAATGTCCACGATCTTGGTTTATGAGGCAAGCAACCAATCGAGCAACAAACGATCAATTTGTATGGCGATGCCCTGTTTGGGAGGTGTCTACAGTAGACCATGAACAGATCAGAATCAGCTGACAGCATGCTTTAATTGGCCTCTGGTGGGGACCAGATTATGACGGACTGTACTATTGGGCAGTAACCACAGCTAATTCTTTGCTTTGATGCTACTATTTGTTTAATTTGCATGGAAATTTCACAGACAAGGTCCATATGAGGAGAATTTTTTTGGTGTCGGGTGGGTATATTCCACGTGCTACCCGCTTGATACATTCGGACCGCTCAATACACTTTTGAATGGCTCGAATTGAAACCCTCTCTCTTCTATCATTTCAACACTTTCTCTCTCATTTTTCTCTCTCCAAATTCGAGCTGTCCAAAAATGCAATAGACGGCTCGGATGCACCGAGCGGCACCACGTGGTACCCACTCGGCACTGAACTTTTTTCCCCACATGAGACACCAAATATAGGTAGGCAAGGTGGCACATCTTTCAACCTAATGCAAACAGCTTGCGGGGGAAGTTTCAAAACTCTTCTGAGGCAAACTATAAAACCCCTTTAACGGGTGGTCAACCAAATTTCAACTCTTCTCTCCCCCTTCGTTTCCCTTTCCAGTTTCTCCTTGCCATACGTAATGGAGATTTCGCAGACCGATTCGAACATTTTTAGCGTTTGTATTGTCTCCATCGACCACCCCTTCCTTGGTCAACTCCTGTATTTCTGAAACCCTATCCCTTCTGCGCCCCTACCCTCCTTGTCGGTTGGCGCCCCAACTTCGCCTCCCACCAGGACAACCCCGCCGCCACCCTCCAACTTTGCGTCGACTCATCTACTCCCCACAATCCCTTCCTCCCTAAATCGACTTTCTAGCCATACATATTGGAGATTTCGCAGACGAATTCGTACGTTTTCGGCATTCGTATCATCTCCATCGACCACTACATGGCCCCTCCGATACCAGACCTCGACATCAGTTACAGCAGTTTCCAAGGTTCACTCGTAAAACCCTAACAATTTTGTCAACACGTAAAATTTTGCAAAGTTTATGCGTTCTCTCTCAGTCATGCGTTTTTACCCTTGTATTTATCACGTTTGATCGCGACACTTCGTGCCAGCGCGCGATGGACCGCGTGGGGATTGGTGTCCTACTGTTTTATGCTTTACTTACATATAGCTCACTGTTAAGCATGCAAAAAACCAGTTTACTGCTTTTCTTAGAGCTTAAATTGCTAGCTTGCGTTTCAATATTCATTTCTGTTCTGTTGGAGTACCCCTGGGATCATTCTGGACCTGTCCCAAAACCCAGGATGAGCAAAACCAGACACTGGAAAGTTGGCTCGAACCATTGCACGCTGCACCCAAACCCTCGCGCGATGGTCAGATGGAGCGTTGGCCAGCGCGCCAGGGCGCAATCATCGTGCGCCAGGGCGCAACCATCGCGCGCACCGTCGCGCGACAGTTTGGATCCCTCGCGCGATGGTCAAAGTCAAAGTTTGATCGTTGACCGTCGCGCGCCAGGGCGCACCCTCGCGCGACAGTTTGGAACCCTCGCGCGATTGTTTGTCCCCGACCAGTGGCTGGCCTTGCATGTTTAACTTGATTTTAGGCTATTATTTTGTCCCCACACTGTTTATGGGGTGTTTTGTTTATTTGTTGGGCTTTTCAGCCTTTAAACTGTATATTATGACTGCATAAACTGCTTGGTTTGTCCTGGGTGTGCACTGGTCCTTCCAGAGCCCAAAGGGTTTGAGAATAAGAGCTGTGGGCTTAGGCTTATTGGCGCGCGCAGGTCTTGTAGTAGCGTGCGCTGGTTTGGTCAGCATGCATTGACTTGATCTGTGCATACTGGTTTCTTCTTGTGCACGACACTCCAAGACAGGAGCTTTCCAGTCTGTTTAAACTCCCACAGGAGTCTGTTCTCATCCTATACTAACTGCTCATTCATGCCATACTTGATCACATCCTGCAAACATGTTACAGTTTTAATCCCCGATTAACTATTCCCCCGCCCTAATTGGCTAAAAATCGATTAATAAAAGAAGAATCGCAACGTTTTCAAAATGCCTAAGTAGAGACCGATCTCCGGATTGGGCGAGATGGGTGCCTTAAAACCCTTCCCCTCTCGTAACCTGGCTCCCGAACCCAGATATGGTTATGACGGACTGGTGCTTTCACTTTTTCAAATCAAATAGCGCGGCAGGTGCTTCGAAATACGGTTCCTTGGGTGTCGGACCTTTAAACCTGAGTGGCGACTCTGTATTTTTGAGCGCTTGCCACCTCTGCTCGCGCTCCCTCAATCCGGGCCCATTGCCTTGGGAAAGGAACTAAATCCTTCTCCCATTTTAAGGGCATGCTGTCCACAGTGGCGACTCTGCTGGGGATATCGAACCAATATTAATTCATACTTAGGATTTAATACACTTGCAAACAATCCCTTAAAAGTCTATCAAAACGGTGAGCTTCACGCTGCCGAAGGTTGGAATGGTGATTTAACAGGACCTCGTGTCCGGCCAATCTAATCTGGGACTTTTTCGATTGATCACTTGTGTAGTTTCTTCTAAAGATGAACCAAATAAAGTGAGCAAAATTTGAAAAAGCATTTTGCAAAATTATGATTCTTCTTCTCTTAATCAAATTCTAGCATTTCATTTGCATCGATGTGGGATAAGCCTTGTTGGATTGTTTTGGCAATCCAGCACGGGTTACCGGAGCCCGGGGACCTCGAATGACCAACAACCTTCGACGATAATAGGTCATGATACCGTTCGACTGTTGCTCTGCGTATCGCGAGCAACGGGAGGTATATCTGTGGCCTTAGTTCGAGGAACCTGTTACAAACCAAAACCGGCCTTTGCATATACAAAGCATTAGAACTCTTCAAACTAGGACAGGTACCCACAGGTTAAGATATATTTGCATCTAACCCCATATACTGTCTACGTGTTACTGCTTTCCCTATAGCATGAACTGTACATACATCCTGTTCTGGTAGGAGTATGTTTAGGGGCGGCTTCTAGGATTGTCACTTTTTCGAGTCTGTCTTATGCTTACTAGGACGCTGCTATGACCCGATGAAGAGTCGTGCATCTCGATGGTGCACGTTGTTAATTTTTTTTTCAAAAGTCCTTAGATCGGCGAGACTTTGAGAAATCAAACCTTATTAAGTCCTTGGCTCATGCCCGATTGAGGATTCAACCGAAAATAAGAAACCACAAAGTATTGATGTCGTGACACTGATATCATTCAAGTTACAAGTGCCTCGTCACTTACAACCACCCTGGCTAAAGCGCGTTGTCGCTCACGCCACCCCGTTAAAGGTGTCACGCCATCAATACCGAGTTGTTTCTAATTCAAAGTCGAATCTTCAAAAGGGACTAGCCAAAGATTTAGTCTGTTTTGACATCTCTTAGGATCAGTTTGATCTTTCCAAAGGATACGCCCTCGAAAAGAAATCCGAGGATTCTGGCAGCATCCGAACATCTTAAGACAGACTCGTCTCTAGTTCTAGAGTCTAGGGTTGACACCGACGACGATGTATGCATTGCATTCTATTTGCTGCAGGAACACCACTGAGCTTTCTCATACTTTACTGTCTAGTTCAAGCCATTGCACCGAGCAAGAGAGTATCGAACAGAAGAGCCAAACCTACTTGTGAATGTCTTCAGAATCCGGTTCGAAGACTTGTCAGGCTCGAAACTCAGTCAGTCGCAACGAAGGCTTCTCCAGGTTCATTGTTGGCCGCCCTACAGTCGGGTTCGCCATCAATTTTGCAAAGAGCCACGCCATCGGCTTCCCTTTCTTCAACACCTTCAAAGCCAGTCATGGCAGATCAACCGCTCACTCTAGAGGCTGTGCTCACAAACCTCCAGAATAGCATCACAACTATGCAGCAAAGGGCTATCCAGACTGATGCTTCCATCGCCCGTCTGAATGACCTTATCAACACTCATCTTCCACCTCCTCTCAAAGAGGAAGGCGAGGACGATGAGGCCGACCTGGAACAGCTTGTCTTGGTCCCAGATCCGAATCACGAGGGGCGTCTCATTGTTCAGCTCAACCCTAGGAAGGTTTGCGCATCTGCTGCAAACCCGAATCTTGCTGGTGGGAAACCTGTTGTGAACCATGATATGGCAGCTCTCATGGCCAAGATGGCGAAGCTGGAGGAGGCAATCTCCAAATCCGAGAAGATTAGTGCAGAGGGAATTGACTTGGATCGTTATGCCTGTACCCTAATGCAAAGCTCCCTAACAAATTCAAGATGCCTGACTTGGTTAAGTTTGACGGGAGTGGTGACCCCAAAACTCATCTCTAAGGCTACTATGCCGCAATGAAGCTACTGGGTGTGGAAAGTGAGGCCATGTCTCAACTTTTCCCTCAAACCCTCTCTGGGCCTGCCTTCCATTGGTTTCTGTCAGTCGACATCTCCAAACGAAGCACTTGGGAAGATATAGGGGCTGCCTTTGTCTCACAGTATAGCTACAACTCTCAACTCAAGATGACTATTCGAGAGTTAGAATCCACGAAGATGGAGGCAAAGGTGTCTTTTGCGGACTTTGTTAAAAGGTGGAGAGCCAAAGCCGCTCTAATGACTGAGCGCCCGAGCGAGAGAGATCAACTCTGCATTATCTCTCGTAACCTGCATCTCGACTATGCTAAGCATCTCGTGCTGGTTCAAGCATCTGCCAACTTTGAGACCTTCTTTGAATCTGGCCTAGCCATCGAGGATGCGCGCTGCAAACTGGAATTCTGCCAAGAGAAGCGTCCTCTTCTTCCTCCACTCAAAAAGTTAAGTCGAAGGCTTACTCGGAAAATAGTAGTGCGTTGTTTGGTAACAACAACTACTCCAATACAGCTACAAGTGGGAGTGATGCTCCAGCTTTCAACTCCAATCGCGCTGCCGATGTCAATTAGGTTCAAAATGCTCAAAGCTTCCGAGCCCGAACCCAACCCCGGAGTTTCTCTGCCTTCGAGGCATCTCTATCCGCAGTGTTAGAGAAACTTGTCAAGTCTGGGCACCTCAAACCTTTGACCCCAACTTCCCCACCTAAAGTCCTTCCAGCCAACTACAACCCTAACCTCTTCTGTGCCTTTCACCAAATGCCTGGTCATCACACTGACAAGTGCTATCGTCTCCGACATGAGATTCAAGATCTAATTGATGATGGCACGGTTCAAGTTCCACCAAAGCCCAACGTCATTTCCAACTCCTTGCCTCAACACGGGTCTGACCCTCTGGTTGGCCAGGTGTCTATCACCTCCACTCAAATCAACCCGAGCTCCACCATATTCAACCCTAGCCATTACATTGTTCCAGCACATCAACCCAAACCCATCGTATCCATCCCATCTGAGCCGGAGGTTAACATGATGGCTGTAGGTTGGGCAGTCAAGACTTTCTTTGCCAACACCTGGATGACAGTGATGAGGGGCTTGCAAAGGAAAGGACCGTTTGGCTGAGGTCCATTGTTCAAAGGAGCATCGAGTAGGTTTGGCCGAAGAAGCTGAGGAGGCCGAAGTGCTGTTGCTTGGGCCTGACACCCGCTGAATCCTACCTCTTTTGTGGAAGCTATGGGTAGCTTTTTAACAATTGCATTTTCAAAACTACGTCTAGTTTGCATTGGCATTTTGTCTGAGTCTGACACAGAGTCTTTTGTGCTTGTTTAAATCTAGCTCTAAGTCGGAGGTTGTGCCTCTTGGCCCTCCACGTCGTAGCTTTTGTTTCAAGTTTCGAGTCTGCTGAACTTGGTAAACCCCGAGGGTTTTTATGATATGCATTATCCTGCTTCTAAGTACATCGCTGGCTTTTATATAAACTGTGTCGACCCTGACGACGAAGGGATAGTTTTCGATGGGATCATTCCCAAGGAAATGTGTTCCCTCGCCGAAAGGGAAGACGAAAGGCATGCTCAGCCTATTAAAAGAAGAAGTAATTTCAAATAAATTTGAAAGACAAGTATAACCTCCCGAAAAGGTTCAGATTTGGTTCAAAGCCGCCCCTAGAGGAGCATTGCGCCCGGTCAGACAAGCATCAACGTTTTGGCATGTTCTCATCAAGTCACGCCTCGCGTTTGATTTTGGGACAAAGAAGTATCAATCCCCTGCTACAAGGTGCCGATCCAGAAAGCAGAAGCACCGAAGGCTCCGGGCCTTGTACCATGTTCAGAGCAGCAACAGTGGCGTTCCGCCAAGTACAAATGAGGAAATGTAACAACAGCCCGGAGCAAGGCATGCACTCTTGACCCTGCGTCATCAAAGCCATTGTATCTTGGGCTACAGCTAAAGGTCTTCGACCTCGACAACAACAAATCCAATACCCTGGGTCAACCTGGATCAATTCAAATGTTGCTTTTCCCTGTGAGAAGCTCGTTGGGCTAAAAACCCCAAGGGTGGGCAGTTCCAAGCAAAAGTTAGAGCAGCCTGCTAGACCGAAAACCTATAAAGGCGGTTTAGGCAAAAATGAATAGGCAATATTCAAAAGCTCGCTAGACCGAAAACCTGAATGGGCGGTACTAGGCAAAAGTTAGAGCACAAAAGGAGAGGTAAATACTCGAGAGTTAACCCTTAGCCTGAACTACGTTTTGACCTGATTCCCTAGCTTGGGATACGTAGGCAGTCTCTCTTTGAGACTCGGTCACAATCTATCAATTTGATCCATGGTTGACGTTTTGGTACACATCAAAGGTTGAAGAGGATCGAAGATCAAGACAAGCTTCCTTGGAGGAACCAGAAGGGGGAAAACCTTCGTCTTTCAATTTTATTACACACTACTTCTTCAATTTACAGGCTGAGCATAAGTCTTAAAATATTTGAAGCATAAAAAACAGAACGAAATGCTAGAGGCCTTAACAGGCTCACAGTTTATTCTAAGTTCAGCGAAGTCTGGTATAAGCAACCGCAGCGCGTTTGTTCGAAGTGATGCGCGTTGGTCTCAAACCTGCACACACTTCTTGCAACAGACAGTAGCAGTCTGCTACTGCCCTCAAATGTCGTTCCAGGGGCTTTTGTTAAGTCTTGTCATACCATGCAAGTCATATGGACTTAATGTGACTGCACGGGGGTGTCGGTTTCAGTCCGGGCCTATACGAGTCATAATCTGCGTCTTATGTCCGTTTTTGCGACATTTTTCCAGTTTTTCAATCAACTGTCATGGCGGGATGCTTTTCTCGATTTTGTTTGTCTGTACAGGTCTTTGTGCCTTTTTGCGTCTCTCGTAAGTGTCAGTTTCACCTGTTCAGAAATGTTGTGAGTTTTGGCACATTAATGCCCAAAATTTCATTATGTTCCGTGTGTCTAAGGGTTCGCATTGTACCCTAGTTATCTTTCTCCCTTTTCGTTCGAGCTAGGCGAGTCTGTACATATGTGCGCGCGTCTGTGTGTCAATTCAAATTGTTCGTCAATGCAAATTGGATATTAATGGTTAGTTTTTGCGTTCTCTTCAACGCTTGCAAAAGAGAGTCAATAAACTGGAAAACGCAATTGTTACATTGCTACCCTAGTATCCGTAATCCACAAGCAACGGAATCTCTTGAAGCAATAGGGCACGTCGGCCTAGGGCCAAGCAAAGCGTCTCTGGGGCACATCTGCCCAAGCATCGCAGAAAGGGCACGCAGGCCCAATTCCAGTGCTCAAGCATCAACTGGGGCACGCCGGCCCGTTCAACGTCTATCTATCTGGGTGCGCATCTCAGAAGTAACAGACAGTACAGTAATGAGGCTCAGTGGTCGTCCTTAGGCGTCGTTGTCCTCCTAGGAGCCGCCTTTAGCTTGCATCTGCATTTTCAATATATTATACATGTTATTGCATATTGTGTATATTAAATGTTAAAAGCAGGAAGGTGGCTAGAATGGTCGCCATCATACAATTTGTCTACCGAAGGATGTGATGCAATCTCCTGCGGTATTGATTTGTCTGCCGAGGGATGCGATGCAATCTCCGGCGGTATTGATTCTATTTGGTTAGTGGAGGCGATGGAAATCTCCCTATCTCTTGATTTGTCTGCCGAAGGATGCGATGCAATCTCCTACGGTATTGATTCTATTTGGTTAGTGGAGGCGATGGAAATCTCCCTATCTCTCGATTTGTGTGCCGAAGGATGCGATGCAATCTCCTGCGGAACCATCAACGACAGCTGGTCCTGTCCAATTCTCAATGGCTCGATCACTTTGTATAGTGATCCGCCCCGTTCAAATCAACGACAGCCGGTCCTGTCAAATTTCTCAACGGCTTGATCTTTCAGCACACTGATCTGCCCAATTCAAATCAACGACAGCCGGTCCTGTCCAATTTCCAATGGCTTGATCACTTTTTATAGCGATCCGCCGTCTCCATCAACGACATCCGATCCTGTCCAACCTAAATGGCTCGATCACTTTGTATATCATCCATGACGGTCAGCCATATCGGTCATTCAACGATGGTCAGCCATATCATCCATGACGGTCAGCCATATCGGTCATTCAACGATGGTCAGCCATATCATCCATGACGGTCAGCCATATCGGTCATTCAACCGATGGTCAACCATATCATCAATGGCGGTCAGCCATATCAGTCATTCAACGACGGTCAGCCATATCGTCTATCTCCACCAAATCAACGGTTTGATCATTTATATTGATGATCCTTCCATCCAGACTTCAACGGTTTGATCATTTATACTGATGATCCTCCCATCCAGACTTCAACAGTTCGATCATTTATACTGATGATCCTTCCATCCAGGCCCCAACGGTTTGATCATTCCGCACATTGATCTCCCCGTCCGCTTTCACGATAGCTGGTCCTGTCAAATCCCCCAACGGCTTGATCTTTCGGTACACTGATCAGCCCGTTTCCTGTCAAAGTTCCCCAACGGTTTGATCATTCCGCACATTGATCTCCCCGTCCGCATTCACGACAGCTAGTCCTGTCAAATCCCTCAACGGCTTGATCATTCCGCACACTGATCAGCCCGTCTCCTGTCAAAGTTCCTCAACGGTTTGATCATTCGGCACATTGATCTCCCCGTCCGCCTTCACGACAGCCAGTCCTGTCAAATCCACAACGACAACCAGAACATCGTTCGATGGTCCGTTCATCCGCAACTGATTGTTCCCCAGGAGAGTCTGCCTTGGCCCTTCCCGAACGGCAATCACCCTCAGTCTAGCCACAAGTGGATCTTTTAGCAGCCTTATTGCTCTGTCTCGGATGGTCTTTGATAAGGAGATTGGCTCTGATTCCCTACAGATGGAATTCAACCTACCTGACATGACCTACTCGTGTTTGTTGGAATATTTTGTGCCGAGGATAGCTCGATCCCCAGCAACGACGGCCTGTCCCGTCCACATCTGCAGCGGCAGCCTGTCCTGTCCAAATTTGATCAACAAGCGACGATGCATTCGTCCACTTCTACATTCATCCACAGCGACGGTCCGTCCGTCCTATCAACCAATCAGGTTCTGTAAGTATGCTTGTCTACTTTGCTAGCATGTTCTGCTCTGGATTGCCTTGAGGGGTGTCTAGAAACCTTTGACGTTACTTGTACCAAGTCGATGGTGCTCCAAGTGTCGTCAAAGGGGGGCTACTGTAGACACCCCAATCTGGGCTTCCAGATTAGTTTACTTACGATTTTTGATTCCCCGATGATGAAATGGATCAAGAACGCCTCGGGAATGTCGAGTGTTTGAGCTTTGAGTGTTTGAAAAACCCTTGAACCTAATCTAGCCTAAGCCACTTCCAAAAGCCAAAACCCTACTGATGCGCGCCAGGGCGCAATCATTGTGCGCTAGGGCGCAACCATCGCACGCCCGGGCGCACCGTTGCGCGACAGTTTGGAACCCTCACGCGATGGTCAAAGTCAAAGTTTGACTGTTGACCATCGCGCGCTAGGGCGCAACCCTCGCGCGCCAGGGCGCACCCTCGCGCGACAGTTTGGAACCATCGCGCGATGGTCAGTTCCCCACCTACTTTTCCAGAGGCAGAAACTTGGCCACCAATGCAACCTCAGCCAGGCCTCGTGATTGGCTGAGTTCCTCTCCTGGCACCAACCAGATTCACCCTCCATGCCTATAAATAAGCCCCATTTGTTCTCTTTCAAAGGGTTACAAAAAATTGGTTCAAGATTTAGTACAAAAATCCCACCTTCCAAAGGCTTACATTCCAAAGCTCCCAAGAACAAAGCTTGTTCTTCCTCCCCCATTTTCACTCCTCAAACAACCTCAATCTCAACCTCAACCACAACTCAAAGCTCAAACACCTTTCAAACTCAAAAACCAAAGGTATAGCTTACCGTGGTTGCTCTCTGTTCTGATCCCTGAGGGGGGCTGGCAGGGTCAAGGCTGGTAATCAATACCAGTCCTGGCCCTAAAGCTAGCAAGGTTTCAAAACCGTTCTGGTAGGAACCAGCGCGCGACACTTCGTGCCAGCGCGCGATGGACCACGTGGGGATTGGTGTCCTACTATTTTATGCTTTACTTACATATAGCTCACTGTTAAGCATGCAAAAAACCAGTTTACTGCTTTTCTTAAGGCTTAAATTGCTAGCTTGTGTTTCAATATTCATTTCTGTTCTGTTGGAGTACCCCTGGGATCATTCTGGACCTGTCCCAAAACCCAGGATGAGCAAAACTAGACACTGGAAAGTTGGCTCGAACCATCGCGCGCTGCACCCAAACCCTCGCGCGATTGTAACGACCCTGATTTTTGGTCAGTAAAAATTTCGTTAAAAATTTGAATTTTATTTTTATTACTTGGATTACATTTAAAACTCCTTCCTAATATCCAAAAATCCGTCGTTACTAAAATCTAGACTTATAAATATAGTTTTCTGCACATAAATTTCTAGTCATTTCTCCAAGACAAGTATGCTTGTAAAACACTTGTATATTTTCCCTAGTAATCCGTCGTAATTAGATTTCTTCGCCATGCAACATAGTCATTTTCTAAAGACAAGTGCCTAGCATATTGAGAAGTCATAGAATCGTATTTCTTGACTGGGAATCCTACTTAGCAAGCCTAGTTAGCTTCCAACCGATTCGTTGAGGTAACCTAACTACCAGTTGCACTTCCAACCCTAATTGAATCTTTTGAACCTTTCCAAAACCCTAAGTGAGACCTTGACCAAAGTCAACCTTTGATCTTTAACCATTGGACGATAGAAGTTAGGGAAATCTTTATCCATTGGACAATAGGCTTTCTACCTAAGATATTTTATTAGATTTGACCAAGGTACACTTATATAGTATTATATAGGCTTATGTACACATATTTGAAAGATGTATATCTTATATCCCAATATTATACTTTACTCTTTTACCCATTGGTCCATAAATGTTAGGAGAATTGTTACCCATTGGTCAATAGGTTAGTCTTCCATCAAGTACTAGACTAATTAGTTTAAGTAGATTCACCATGAGTCATTGTACTAGTATAGATAGATTATATAAGCCTAGTACTTTCTATCTTTAACTTTTGGATAATAAAAGTTAGGAGGACTATGACCCATTGGTTAATAACTACTAGGGGAATTATTATTCATTGGATAATAGGACTAGTACTAATGTATGTTGGTTAGTAGCATTACCCAATTTTCCCATGGGATTCTTTAGTGAAAGAATAAGACTTATACTTATATTTATATTTCCATAGGATTCTATATGTACCTAAATATTATTATAAGGCAAGTGTATACCTACCCTTTATTAGAATATAGGAAGTACACATGTGGCAAATCCAATTGTTTATTAGGAAAATCTTACTCTTTCTAAACCCCATTTGTTTATTCTTCTTTTGTCCTTCCATATCTAGTAAGTATACATCTATTATAGGAGTACAAGAGGGAGAGAGAAAGAGAGAGAGAGAGAGAGATTTCCGAGAGGGAGAGGAGAGAGATGGCCGAGAGAGAGATTAGAGAGATAGGAGAGAGAGAGAGAAAGATATGGAGTACAATCTTGGTCTTTCTTCCACCAAACTCCATTGTATATTCATCCTAAGTACAAGTACTTATGAAAGAAGTGAGATATGGAAAATATGGAGAGATTGGAAGTACAAGATTGTCTTACAACCATACAAACCCAATCCTTACTCTTTCTAGTCAAACACCAAACCCTTGTCCTTGCATGCTTAGGTGTACATTGGACTAAGAGAGAGAGGGAGAGAGAGGCCGAGAGAGATGGGAAAGAGAGAGAGAGAGAGGCCGGATGAGAGAGGGAAAGAGAGATTGGTGATGTGTGCTCTTGTACTCACTTAACCTAGTCATAGTCCTTGGCCAATCTTCATACCTCATCTTGTACCACCAAATCTAGGGTTTTCTACTCTTCCATATCCAATCCAATCCAATCTTCTAAGTACTAGACAAGACTAGGAAGCCCTTAGAATCACCTACACTTGTCCTAAATTGAAGAAAGAACAAAGAAAAATCTTTGTAATCTTTCCACCTATGTACTTATGTACCATAGAGAGAGAGAGAGAGATAGAGAGATAGAGAGAGATTTCGGATGAGAGGGAGAGAGGGAGAGTGATGTGTGCAAAGTGTACAAATGAGCCTAGTCATGTCCTTTAAGCCATCATCCTACCTCACCAAAGGACAATCAAATCTAGTCAATTCTTTGTCCATTGGACGACAAATGTTAGGGGAAAGATTGTCCCTTGGATAATAGACCAACCTTGGCCTATAAATAGCAAGCCATTCAAGCCTTGAACTCACACCTTTAAGCATTGCTCCAACTTCTCTCTAGAAACCATTTCTGTTTTTCCAGGCAGCCTTGCCCTCCACAAAACCTCATCTTTCTCCTACCTAAAGTAGTTTCTAGGATAAACTTCCTTCGGGAAAGTTGTAGAACACTTCGAGAGCTTCAAGTTAGACCCAAGAACCACCCTAATCGGTCAAGAAACGACAAAGATATTGACATCCGAAGTTCAGTCAAAAATTCGGATTTCCAGATTCCAGACAGCAAACTGTCCCTTCCTTTATCATCATATTTCTCCTACCTAAAGTACTTTCTAGGATCAACTTCCTTCACGAAAGTTGTGGAGCACTTCTAGAGCTTCGATTTCAACTCAAGAACAATCGTATTCGGCCAAATATTGACTGAGTTACTGCCATCCAAAGTTCAGTCCAGATTCGAGAGTTTCACCGCCCGTAGGATTTCCAATTAGCTTATTCGGCCCCGACTAGTTTCGGATCAAGGTAGGATTTTCCTACACCTCCTACACTCTAAGTATATGTAGATTTTAACTATGCTTTCTAAACTCTAAATATAACGTATGATATGCGTATGTTGAAAAGAATGTAGATTTCCATATCTATTTCCCTTAATTATAATTAGAAATGCGTTTGCTTTGAAATATAGATAATCGTGTTTGTAGGTAGATTAATCTCTACTCATTTCCCTAAGTATAGATATGAGTATGATCATGTAGAATACTCCTTACGCCCTAACTTTAAGTATAGTATAATTTTCCTATACTTCCCAAATTCTAAGTATAGCGTATTGTATGCGTATTTCGAAATAATTGTAGATTATTCTAAACCTTCGAAATTCTAAGTATACGTAGATTACCTTATCTACATTCCTTAAGCATGACTAGAAATGTTTATAAGATGTTAACTTGGTTAACCATGGCATGATTAGCATAACGTTAGAAACACTCAATAAACATATGCTGTTTTGAACTTAAGGAAGCATGCTTTTGGATTAAGATGTAGTGATTTCATTTTGATCTTAAGATGATATGAGCATGATTACATGTTTACTTAGATTACTTGTGGTTATTGATTTAAGCATAAGTGATTTATCACTCCAAAGGCGTCCGTACATGTGGCGTTATGCTTAAGTGTGATTGAGCATGATTATGTGTTAATATGAGCATGATAGCGAATATAGAGTTGGATGATCTTACTAGTTTAGTTTCAAGATTTCTTAAAGTATGAAAAGAATTACCGCGGAGTCTTGGCATGCGAACGAGACACGAAAACCGAGAAAGTAGAAACATGACACCTAGGGTGTAATTAAAGAAAAGATGGGATTAACATGCGAAAATATTTTGAAATTACATAATGACCGGACTTGGTAGTCGTTGTGTAAGTGTTTGAAAACCATGATATGGCCGGACTTAGTAGCCATCGTGTGTGTTGCTAATGAAGCCGGACTTGGTAGCCTCGTTAGTTGCAATTTGCTAATGAAATGTGTATACTTTTGAAAGATGGATAATCCTTACTATTTTTCAAATAAGGTTTACTTTAAAGTAGGCTAAGAACATGAGATAGATTTTTCACCAAAGTATGACATATCATATGCATGATTCAAATCGATTAGAATAAAGATAATAGCATGATCACATAGATTATCTAATCGACACCTCTTGTGAAAACATAGGATCCTTATCGACACTATTCTGATATATGCATTTCAATTCAATAAACATATGCTGTTTTGAACATCTTGAAAGAAAGAATGAACTTTGAAGGTTAACGTCGTGAATTAATTTTAAGTAACTGTACTTGGATCGTTTAGATGATATTAGACTTGTTATGTGCTTACTTACATTACTTGTGGTTGTTTTTTAAGTAAGGCATAAGTGATTATCATTCCAAAGGCGTCCGCACATGTGACGTTATGCCTTACGAATAATTGAGCATGCTATATGAAATAGAGTTGGATGACCTTGCTAGTTTAGTTTCAAGATTTCTTTGATTACATGAAAGTCTTACCGTGGAGTCTATGCATGAGAACGAGACACGTAAACCGAGAAAGTTAGAAACCTGACACCTAGGGTGTGGATAAAGGAAATAATTGGTCTTGGATAAAATATTTTTGAAACTACATTGTGGCCGGACATGGTAGCCCAATGTGAGTTGTGAAAACCCGCAAGGTGGCCGGACTTGGTAGCCCATTGCGAAGATTTCCAATGGGGCCGGACGTGGTAGTCTCATGTGGTAATATGGCTTGGTTAACCGCAATGAGGCCGGACTTGGTAGCCCATTGCGAAGATTTCCAATGGGGCCGGACGTGGTAGTCTCATGTGGATAAAAATATTTTTGAAACTACATAATGGCCGGACGTGGTAGTCATTGTGTGGATGTGAAAACCTGCATTGCGGCCGGACTCGATAGCCCTTTGTATGGACTTGCGAAAACCATAATGTGGCCGGACTTGGTAGCCCATTGCGAAGATTGCCAATGGGGCCGGACGTGGTAGTCTCATGTGGCGGTATGGCTTGGTTATCTGCGGAGAGGAGCCAATGCAAGATTTGAATGGATTGTGAAAACCGCGGTGTGGCCGGACTTGGTAGCCCATCGTGAGCGATGCTAATGGAGCCGGACTTGGTAACTTCGTTAGTAGCGATTTGATGAAGAAACTTTGGAAATGTTGGAAGTGATACTGAAGTGAAAAGGATGACACGGTCTACGATGAGTCGCGTAGGAGAAACACGAAAAGACATGACACCAACGTTAGAAAGATAGCGAATGCGGATGTGTTATTGCTTAAATTACTTTAATGAATGAGCATGTGTAATTGTCTATGTGAATTTCTGGTTATAAGTAAGGATTAGTGGGTACGGTTTATCTTGGAAAAAATGGTGACACGGTCTATGAAACGTTGCGTAGGAGAAACTCTGATATCACGAACACCAACAATAGTTGAATAAACACGTACTGCATAAATATCATTTTATGTATGATTCATTACTGTTATATGTGACTTGCCATGTGTAAGTAAGGGTTAGTGGGTATGATTTATTCTATTGAGCTTTGTAAGCTCACGGTTGCCTTTGGTGACCCTGACATATTATATTGGTGGCGACGCCGGTATAATGTGTCAGACCTTATAGACGAACAGGGTGAGATGTACACTTTGGAGGCTTTTGGAGCCGAAGAGCTGGCTAGGACGGAAGAACAGGCGGAGCTGTAGTTAGGAACCTTAGTTCCCTCCCATATTGAATAAATGTACTCCTTGTAAGGTTGATGATGTAATAATGAGCCAGACTCCATTTGATTTTATCAATAAAATGTTTATTTAACGTACCCGAAAATGGGGGCGTTACAGCGATGGTCAGATGGAGCGTTGACCAGCGCGCCAGGGCGCAATCATCGTGCGCCAGGGCACAACCATCGCGCGCCTGGGCGCCCCGTCGCGCGACAGTTTGGAACCCTCGCGCGATGGTCAAAGTCAAAGTTTGACCGTTGACCGTCGCGCGCCAGGGCGCAACCCTCGCGCGACAGTTTGGAACCCTCGCGCGACTGTTTGTCCCCGACCAGTGGCTGGCCTTGCATGTTTAACTTGATTTTAGGCTATTATTTTGTCCCCACACTGTTTATGGGGTGTTTTGTTTATTTGTTGGGCTTTTCAGCCTTTAAACTATATATTATGACTGCATAAACTGCTTGGTTTGTCCTGGGTGTGCACTGGTCCTTCCAGAGCCCAGAGGGTTTGAGAATAAGAGCTGTGGGCTTAGGCTTACTGGTGCGCGCAAGTCTTGTAGTAGCGTGCGCAGGTTTGGTCAGTGTGGGCAGCATGCCCTTGGAAAAATGGGAGAAGGATTCCGTTCCTTTCTCGAGGCAATGGGCCTGGATCGAGGGAGCGCGAGCGCAGGTGGCAAGCGCTCAAAAATACAGAGTCGCCACTCGGGTTTGAAGGTCCGACACCCAAGGAACCGTATTTTGAAGCACCTGCTGCGCTGTTTGATTTGAAAAAGTTAAGGAACCAGTCCGTCATAACCATATCTGGGTTCGGGAGCCAGGTTACGAGAGGGGAAGAGTTTTAGGGCACCCCTCTTGCCCAATCCGGAGATCGGTCTCTACTTAGGCATTTTGAAAACGTTGCGATTCTTCTTTTATTAATCAATTTTAGCCAATTAGGGCGGGGGAACAGTTAATCGGGGATTAAAACTGTAACAATTTGCAGGATGTGATTAATATAGCATGGATGGATGAAATGACAAATAATAAATGGAATAAAGTTCAAATTATTGTCCAAGCATCAAAACAGTGCCTGGTACGGAGATATCACAAGCAGTGGCCAACTTGCATGCATGGATTAAACTGCATGTAAGGGAAACATCGCTCGATACTTCCATACACTCGTGCGAGGGTTTGTGCTTTACCAACAGTTTGAACTTTATCCCTTTCTGGGCACTAGAAGGACAAGTGCACACCCAGGGGGCAAACCAAGCAGTTTATATGTGCTGTATGTAAATAATTATTACAAATAGACTAGAATAAATTGAAAATACACCCCTAAACAGTGGGGGAGAAATAACAGAGGCCAAAGGCCTAGTTGCCCATGCAAGGGCAGCTACTGGAAATCAGTGAACCATCGCGCGACAGAGTGAGACACTCGCGCGATGCTCCTGACTGGACTTCCAAGAATTGCTTTGCATGCTTGGGCACTGAGACATGTTCAGAAGCATCCCAAGGGCATTCCAAATCAAACAACATAGTAAAAGGGCCTAACCTATAGATTTTAGCATGCAACACAGTGATATAATATACAACATGCTTCAAAATAAATACAAGTATGAAATGAGGACAAAAGAACCAGCATCCCATCCCCACGTGGACCAATCTCATGCAGACAGAAGTGTCGCGCGAGTGTTCGGGCCCATCGCGCGCGGGTTTGCTTGGCCACGATTTTTGAAACCTTGCTAGCTTTAGGGCCAGGACTGGTATTGATTACCAGCCTTGACCCTGCCAGCCCCCCTCAGGGATCAGAACAGAGAGCAGAACAAAGATAAGCTATACCTTTGGTCTTTTGAGTTTGAATGGTGTTTTGAGCTTTGATGTTCGAAGGCTTGATTGAAGTGTTTGAAAAGGTTGAGATGGAAGAACAAGCTTTGTTCTTGAGTGCTAGGTTGGAAACCAAGTGCTTCACTTGCTAATGGAGAATAGATGAACAATGGGCTAGGGTTAGAACCTTTTTGCTTTCAATTTTTGGAACCCTTTGAAAGAGAACAAATGGGGGGTATTTATAGGCATGGAGGGTGAATCTGGTTGGTGCCAGGAGAGGAATTCAGCCAGCCACGAGGCCTGGCTGAGGTTGCATTGGTGGCCAAGTTTCTGCCTCTGGAAAAGTAGGTGGGGAACTGACCATCGTGCGATGGTATGGAACCGTCGCGGGAGGGTGCGCTCAAGCGCGCGATGGTTGCGCCCTGGCGCGCGATGGTCAAAGGTCAAACTTTGTCCACCTGGCAGTTTGACCATCGCGCGAGGGTTCTAGTCTGTCGCGCGACGGTGCGCCCTGGCGCGCGTTAGTAGGGTTTTTGGCTTTTGGAAGTGGCTTTGGTTCAAGGGTTTTTCAAACACTCAAAGCTCAAACACTCGACATTCCCGAGGTGTTCTTGATCCGTTTCATCATTGGGGAATCAAAAACCGTAAGTAAACTAATCTGGAAGCCCAGATTGGGGTGTCTACAGT
This sequence comes from Rhododendron griersonianum, assembly GCA_018127125.1. Taxonomy (NCBI): domain Eukaryota; kingdom Viridiplantae; phylum Streptophyta; class Magnoliopsida; order Ericales; family Ericaceae; genus Rhododendron; species Rhododendron griersonianum. Next base: position 23,272,414 of record CM030796.1, on the reverse strand, counting down.
AGCCCCCCTTTGACGGCACTTGGAGTACCATCGACTTGGTACAAGTAACGTCAAAGGTTTCTAGACACCCCTCAAGGCAATCCAGAGCAGAACATGCTAGCAAAGTAGACAAGCATACTTACAGAACCTGATTGGTTGAATGGACGGACGGACCGTCGCTGGAGATGGAAGTAGAAGTGGACGATTGCATCGCCGCTTGTTGATTGAATTTGGACAGGACAGGCTGTCGCTGCAGATGCGGACGGGACAGACCGTCGTTGCTGGGGATCAAGCTATCCTCGGCACAAAGTATTCCAACAAACACGGGTAGGCCGTGTCAGGCAGGTTGAATTCCATCTGTAGGGAATCAGAGCCAATCTCCTTATCAATGACCATCCGAGACAGAGCAATAAGCCTGCTGGAAGATGCACTAATGGCTAGACTGAGGGTGATTGTCGTTCGGGACAGGCCAAAATGTACTCTCCTGGATAACAATTAGTTGCGGATGAACGGATCATTGAACGATGTTCTGGTCGTTGTTGTGGATTTGACAGGACCGGCTGTCGTGAATGCGGACGGAGAGATCAATGTGCCGAATGATCAAACCGTTGGGGAACTTTGACAGGAGACGGGCTGATCAGTATAAATGATCAAGCCATTGTAGACATTTGACAGGACCAGCTGTCGTTGATTTGAACTGGCGAATCGCTATACAAAGTGATCAAGCCATTGAGGTTGGACAGGACCGACTGTCGTTGATTTGGTTTGCCAATGTCACAACATTGACGGTTTGAATGCCTCAACGCTGATTTGATTTGCCAATGCCTCAACACCGACGGTTTGAACGCCTCAACGTTGATTTGATTTGCCAATGCCTCAACACTGACGGTTTGAACGCCTCAACGTTAACTTGATTTGACAATGCCTCAACACTGACGGTTTGAACGCCTCAACGCTGATTTGATTTGCCAATGCCTCAACACTAACGGTTTGAACGCCTCAACGCTGATTTGAACAACACTGACGGTTTGAACGCCTCGACGTTAACTTGATTTGCCAATGCCTCAACACTGACGGTTTGAACGCCTCAACGCTGATTTGATTTGCCAATGCCTCCACACTGACGGTTTGAACGCCTCGACGTTAACTTGATTTGCCAATGCCTCAACACTGATGGTTTGAACGCCTCGACGTTAACTTGATTTGCCAATGCCTCAACACTAACGGTTTGAACACCTCAACGCTGATTTGATTTGCCAATGCCTCAACACTAACGGTTTGAACGCCTCGACGTTAACTTGATTTGCCAATGCCTCAACACTAACGGTTTGAACGCCTCAACGTTGATTTGATTTGACTTGATGCACGTTCCTGCTTTTGACATTTGATATATACAATATGCGATGATATGATATATTGAAAATGCAGATGCAGGCTAAGAGCGGCTCCTAGGAGGACAACGACACCTAAGGACTACCACTGAGCCTCATTACTGTACTGTCTGCACTTCTGAGATGCGCATCCAGAGAGATAGACATTTGAACGGGCCGACGTGCCCCAGTTTGACGTTTTAGTAATGGAATTGGGCTTGCGTGCCCTTCCTTCAATGCTTGGGCAGATGTGCCCAGAGATGCTTTGCTTGGGCTCGGGCTGACGTGCCCTATTGCTTCAAAAGATTCCGCTGCTTGCGGATTACGGATACTAGGGTAGCAATGTAACAATTGCGTTTTCCAGTTTATTGACTCTCTTTTGCAAGCATTGAAGAATGCAAAAACTAACCACTAATATCCAATTTGAATTGACACACAGACGCGCGCACATATGTACAGACTTGTCTAGCTCAAACGAAAAGGGAGAAAGAGTCCCAGGGTACAATGCAAACCCTTAGACACACGGATCATAATGAAATTTTGGACATTAATGAGCCAAAACTCACAACATTCCTTAACAGGTGAAACTGACACTTACGAGAGATGCAAAAAGGCACAAAGACCTGTACAGACAAACAAAATCGAGAAAAGCATCCCGACATGACAGTTGATTGAAAAACTGGAAAAATGTCGCAAAAACGGACATAAGACGCAGATTATGACTCGTATAGGCCCGGACTGAAACCGACACCCTCGTGTAGTCACATTAAGTCCATATGACTTGCATGGTATGACAAGACTTGACAAAAGCCCCTGAAATGATATTTGAGGGCAGTAGCAGACTGCTACTCTCTGTTGCAAGAAGCGTGCGCAGGTTTGAGACCAACACGCATCACTTCGAACAAACGCGCTGCGGTTGCTTATACCAGACTTCGCTGAACTTAGAATAAACTGTGAGCCTGTTAAGGCCTCTAGCATTTCGTTCTATTTTTTATGCTTCAAATATTTTAAGACTTATTCTCAGCCTATAAATTGAAGAAGTAGTTTGTAATAAAATTGAAAGACGAAGGTTTTCCCCCTTCTGGTTCCTCCAAGGAAGCTTGTCTTGATCTTCGATCCTCTTTGACCTTTGATGTGTACCAAAATGTCAACCATGGATCCAATTGATAGATTGTGACCGAGTCTCGAAGAGAGACTGCCTACGTATCTCAAGCTAGGGAATCAGGTCAAAACGTAGTTCAGGCTAAGGGTTAACTCTCGAGTATTTACCTCTCCTTTTGTGCTCTAACTTTTGCCTAGTACCGCCCATTCAGGTTTTCGGTCCAGCGAGCTTTTGAATATTGCCTATTCATTTTTGCCTAAACCGCCTTCATAGGTTTCAGTCTAGCAGGCTGCTCTCACTTTTGCTTGGAACTGCCCACCCTTGGGGTTTTTAGCCCAACAAGCTTCTCTCAGGGAAAAACAACTTTTGAATTGATCCAGGTTGACCCATGTATTGAATTCGTTGCCACCGAGGTCAACGATCTTTGGCTGTAGCCCCAGATACGATGGCTTTGATGGCGTAGGGTCAAGAGTGCTTTAATTGGAAATGCCTTGCTCCGGGCCATTTTGTGCACTTCCTCATTTGTGCTTGGCAGAACACCACTGTTGTTGCTTTGAACATGGTACAAGGCCCGGAGTCTTCTGTGCTTCTGCTTTCTGGATTGGCACCCGGTAGCAGGGGATTGATACTTCTTTGTCCCAAAATCAAACGCGAGGCGTGACTTGATGAGACCATGCCAAGACGTTGATGCTTGTCTGATCGGGCGCAATGCTCCTCTGGGGGCAGCTTTGAACCAAATTTGAACCTTTCAGGAGGTTATACTTGTCTTTCAAGTTTATTTGAAATTACTTCTTCTTTTAATAGGCTGAGCATGCCTTTCGTCTTCCCTTTCGGCGAGGGAACACATTTCCTTGGGAATGATCCCATCGAAATCTATCCCTTCGTCGTTAGGGTTGACACAGTTTATATAAAAGCCAGTGAAGCATGTAGAAGCAAGATGATGGATATCATTAAAACCCTCGGGGTTTGCCAAGTATAGGAGACTCGAAACTTGAAATAAAAGCTACGACGTGGAGGGCCAAGAGGCACAACCTCCGACTCAGAGCTAGACTTAGACAAACGCAAAAGACTCCGTGTCAGACTCAGACAAGACGCCAATGCAAACTAGACGCGGTTTTGGAAATGCATTTGTTAAAAAGCTACCCATAGCTTTCACAAAAAGAGGTAGGATCCAGCGGGTGTCAGACCCAAGCAACAACACTTCGGCTTCCTCAGCTTCTTCGACCAAACCTACTCGATGCTCCTTTGAACAATGGACCTCAACCAATCGGTCCTTTCCTTTGTAAGCCCCTCATCACTGTCAATCCAGGTGTTGGCAGAGAAAGCTTCGACTGCCCAACCTATAGCCATCATGTTAACCTCCGGTTCAGACGGGATGGATACGATGGGTTTGGGTTGATTTGCTGGGACGATATGGTGGCTAGGGTTGAATATGGTGGAGCTCGGGTTGATCTGAGTGGAGGTTATAGATACCTGACCAACCAGAGGGTCAGACCCGTGTTGAGGCAAGGAGTTGGAAATGACGTTGGGCTTTGGTGGAACTTAAACCGTGCCATCATCAATTAGATCTTGTATCTCGTGTCGGAGACGCAAGTAGTTATCAGTGAGATGGCCAGGCATTTGGTGGAAGGCACAGAAAGGTTGGCATTGTAGTTGGCCGGAAGGACTTTGGGTGGAAAAGTTGGGGTCAAAGGTTTGAGATGCCCAGACTTGACAAGTTTCTCCATCACTGCGGACAGAGATGCCTCGAAGGCAGAGAAGCTTCGGGGTTGTGTTCGAGATCGGAGGCTTTGAGCGCTTCGAATTTGATTGATATCAGCGGCACGACTGGAGTTGGAAGCTGGGGCATCACTCCCACTTGCGGCTGTATTGGAGTAGTTGCTGTCACCAAACAACGCACTACTATTTCCCGAATAAGCCCTTGGCTTAGCCTTTTGAGTGGAGGAAGAAGATTCACCCCTTGGCAGAATGCCAGCTTGCAGCGCATCCTCGATGGCTAGGCCAAAATCGAAGAAGATCTCAAAGTTGGCGGTCGCTTGAGCGAGTACCAAGTGCCTGGCATAGTCTGGCTGAAGATTGCGGGAGATGATGCGGAGTTGGTCTCTTTCGCTAGGGCGCTCGGTCATCAGAGCGGCTTCGGCTCTCCACCTTTTCACAAAGTCCGCAAAAGAATCCTTTGCCTCCATCTTCGTGGATTCCAACTCTTGAATAGTCATCTTGAGTTGAGAGTTGTAACTGTACTGAGAGACAAAGGCAGCCCCTATGTCTTCCCAAGTGCTTCTTTTGGCGATGTTGAGCGAAAGAAACCAGTGGAAGGCAGGCCCAGAGAGAGTTTGAGGGAAAAGTTGAGACATGGCCTCACTTTCCACTCCTAGCAGCTTCATGGCGGCATGGTAGCCATAGAGATGAGTCTTGGGATCACCACTTCCGTCGAACTTGGCCAAGTCAGGCATTTTGAACTTGTCAGGGAGCCTGGCATTAGGATACAGGCAGAGACGATCCAAGTCAATTCCTCCTGCGTTGATCCTTTCAGACTTTGTGACAGCCTCTTCCAGCTTAGCCATCTTGGCTATAAGTGCAACCACATCGGGATTCAAATTAGGCCTGCCACCTGCTGGATTTGTGTTTGCAGCAGGTGCGTGAACCTCCTTAGGGTTGAGCTGAACAATGAGACGCCCCTTGTGATTCGGATCTGGGACCAAGATAAGCTGTTCATGAGCATCCTCATCGTCCTCGCCTTCCTCTTCGAGAGGAGGTGGAAAACGAGTGTTGATAAGGTCATTCAAAAGGGTGATGGAAGCATCGGTCTGGACAGCCCTTTGCTGCATAGCGGTGATGCTGTTCTGAAGGTTCGTGAGCATTGCCTCTAGAGTGAGCGGTTGATCTGCCATGGCCGGCTTTGAAGATATTGAAGAAGGGGAAGCCGACGGTGTGGCTCTTTGCAAAATCGATGGCGAACCCGACTCTAGGGTGGCCAACAATGAACCTGGAGAAGCCTCCATTGCAACTGACTGAGGTTCGAGCCTGACAAGTCTTTGAACCGGATTCCGAAGATGCTCCCAAGTAGGTTTGGCTCTTCCTTTCGGTACTCACTTGCTCGGTGCAATGGCTCCAAACTAGATAGTAAAGTAAGTGAAAGCTCAGTGGCGTTCCTGCAGCAATTAGAATACAATGCACATGTCATCGTCGGTGTCAACCCTAGACTCTAGAATTAGAGACAAATCTGTCTCATGATGTCCGGACGCTGCCAAAATCCTCAGATTTCTTTTCGAGGGTGTATCCTTTGAATGGATCAAACTGATCTTAAGAGATGTCAAAACAAACTAAGTCTTCAACTAGTCCCTTTTGAAGATTCGACTTCGAACTAGAAACAACTCGGTATTGATGGCATGACACCTTAATCGGGGTGGCGTGAGCGACAACGCGCTTTAGCCGGGGTGGTGTACGTGCGAAGCACGATAACCAAAATGACGTCAATATCACGACATCAACACTTTGTGGTTCCTTATTTTCGGTTGAATCCTCAATCGGGCATGAGCCAAGGACTTAATAAGGTTTGATTTCTCAAAGTCTCGCTGATCTACGGACTTTTTTGAAAAATTAACAACGTGCACCATCGAGATGCACGACTCTTCATCGAGTTATAGCAGCGTCCTAGTAAGCATAAGACAGACTCGAAAAAGTGACAATCCTAGAAGCCGCCCTAAACATGCTCTTACGCAGAACAAAATGCATGCATGCATGTACAGAACCAGAGACGAGTTTGCCTCACAAGTTTCAGACGTTGCCGGAATCCTCAGAATTCTTTTCGGCGATGTGTCCCTGAGTAGATCGACAGATCCTAAAAGATGTCAAAACAGACTAAATCTTTGGCTAGTCCCTTTTGAAGATTCGACTTTGAACTTGGAACAACTCGGTGTTGATGGCATGGCACCTTAACCTTGAACACGGCGGTGTATAGTGACAACGCACTTCAACCTGGGTGGCGCCAGTGACACAGCATCACTACCTTGTTGTTCCTTATTGTCGGTTAAATCCTCAACCGGGCATGAGCCAAGGACTTAGTAAAATTTGATTTCTCAAAGTCTCATTGAACTAAGGACTTTGCAACTGATAACGAACATTCGACAGAATGAACGACTCCTCATCAGGTCTAACAACGTCTTAAACAGCGCAAGACAAACTCGAAAGACAATACAGCCTTAAGCATGCCCCTATGCAAAACAGTGCATGCGATAGGGAAAGCAGTAACACATAAACCGTTACGGGGTTAGATGCAAATAGATCTTAACCTGCGGGTACCTGTCTTAGTTTGGAGAGTTCTAGTGCTTTGTATATGCAAAGGCTGGTTTTGGCTTGTAACAGGTTCCTCGGACTAAGGCCACAGATATACCTCCCGTTGCCCGCGATACGCAGAGCAACAGTCAAACGGTAGCATGACCTATCATCGTCGAAGGTTGTTGGTCATTCGAGGTCCCCGGGCTCCGGTAAACCGTGCCGGATTGCCAAAACGATCCAACGAGGCTTATCCCACATCGATGCAAATGAGAATGCTAGGAATTGATTAATTGAAGAAGAATCGCAAAATCGCAAAATGCCTTTTCAAATTTGGCTCACTTTATTCAATCCATCTTTAGAGGAAACTACACAAGCGAACAATCGAAAAAGCCCCAGATTAGAATGGCCGGACACGAGGTCCTGTTAAATCACCATTCCAACCTTCGGCAGCGCAAAGCTCACCGTTTTGACAGACTTTTAAGGGATTGTTCCCGAGTGTATTAAACTCTAAGTATAGATCAATATTAGTTCGATTATCCCCAGCAGAGTCGCCACTGTGGGCAGCATGCCCTTGGAAAAATGGGAGAAGGATTCCGTTCCTTTCCCGAGGCAATGGGCCCGGATCGAGGGAGCGCGAGCACAGGTGGCAAGCGCTCAAAAATACAGAGTCGCTACTCGGGTTTGAAGGTCCGACACCCAAGGAACCATATTTTGAAGCACCTGCTGCGCTGTTTGATTTGAAAAAGTTAAGGAACCAGTCCGTCATAACCATATCTGGGTTCGGGAGCCAAGTTATGAGAGGGGAAGGGTTGTAAGGCACCCCTCTCGCCCAATCCGGAGATCGGTCTCTACTTAGGCATTTTGAAAATGTTGCGATTCTTCTTTTATTAATCAATTTTAGTCAATTGGGGCGGGGGAACAGTTAATCGGGGATTAAAACTGTAACAATTTGCAGGATGTGATTAATATAGCATGGATGGATGAAATGACAAATAATAAATGGAATAAAGTTCAAATTATTGTCCAAGCATCAAAACAGTGCCTGGTATGGAGATATCACAAGCAGTGGCCAACTTGCATGCATGGATTAAACTGCATGCAAGGGAACCATCGCGCGATACTTCCATACACTCGCGCGAGGGTTTGTGCTTTACCAACAGTTTGAACTTTATCCCCTTCTGGGCTCTGGAAGGACCAGTGCACACCCAGGGGGCAAACCAAACAGTTTATATGTGCTGTATGTAAATAATTATTACAAACAGATTGGAATAAATTGAAAATACACCCCGAAACAGTGGGGGAGAAATAACAGAGGCCAAAGGCCTAGTTGCCCATGCAAGGGCAGCTACTGGAAATCAGTGAACCATCGCGCGACGGAGTGAGACACTCGCGCGATGCTCCTGACTGGACTTCCAGGAATTGCTTTGCATGCTTGGGCTCTGAGACATGTTCAGAAGCATCCCAAGGGCATTCCAAATCAAACAACATAGTAAAAGGGCCTAACCTATAGATTTTAGCATGCAACACAGTGATATAATATACAACATGCTTCAAAATAAATACAAGTATGAAATGAGTACAAAATAACCAGCATCCCATCCCCACGTGGACCAATCTCATGCAGACAGAAGTGTCGCGCGAGTGTTCAGGCCCATCGCGCGCGGGTTTGCTTGGCCACGGTTTTTGAAACCTTGCTAGCTTTAGGGCCAGGACTGGTATTGATTACCAGCCTTGACCCTGCCAGCCCCCCTCAGGGATAAGAACAGAGAGCAGAACAAAGATAAGCTATACCTTTGGTCTTTTGAGTTTGAATGGTGTTTTGAGCTTTGATGTTCGAAGGCTTGATTGAAGTGTTTGAAAAGGTTGAGATGGAAGAACAAGCTTTGTTCTTGAGTGCTAGGTTGGAAACCAAGTGCTTCACTTGCTAATGGAGAATAGATGAACAATGGGCTAGGGTTAGAACCTTTTTGCTTTCAATTTTTGGAACCCTTTGAAAGAGAACAAATGGGGGGTATTTATAGGCATGGAGGGTGAATCTGGTTGGTGCCAGGAGAGGAATTCAGCCAGCCACGAGGCCTGGCTGAGGTTGCATTGGTGGCCAAGTTTCTGCCTCTGGAAAAGTAGGTGGGGAACTGACCATCGCGCGATGGTATGGAACCGTCGCGGGAGGGTACGCCCAGGCGCGCGATGGTTGCGCCCTGGCGCGCGATGGTCAAAGGTCAAACTTTATCCACCTGGCAGTTTGACCATCGCGCGAGGGTTCTAGTCTGGCGCGCGACGGTGCGTCCTGGCGCGCGATGATTGCGCCCTGGCGCGCGTCAGTAGGGTTTTTGGCTTTTGGAAGTGGCTTAGGTTCAAGGGTTTTTCAAACACTCAAAGCTCAAACACTCGACATTCCCGAGGTGTTCTTGATCCGTTTCATCATTGGGGAATCAAAAACCGTAAGTAAACTAATCTGGAAGCCCAGATTGGGGTGTCTACAATCAGCATGCATTGACTTGATCAGTGCATACTGGTTTCTTCCTGTGCATGACACTCCAAGACAGGAGCTTTCCAGTCTGTTTAAACTCCCACAGGAGTCTGTTATCATCCTATACTAACTGCTCATTCATGCCATACTTGATCACATCCTGCAAACATGTTTCAATTTTAATCCCCGATTAACTGTTCCCCCGCCCTAATTGGCTAAAAATCGATTAATAAAAGAAGAATCGCAACGTTTTCAAAATGCCTAAGGAGAGACCGATCTCCGGATTGGGCGAGAGGGGTGCCTTAAAACCCTTCCCCTCTCGTAACCTGGCTCCCGAACCCAGATGTGGTTTTGACGGACTGGTGCTTTCACTTTTTCAAATCAAATAGCGCGGCAGGTGCTTCGAAATACGGTTCCTTGGGTGTCGGACCTTCAAACCCGAGTGGCGACTCTGTATTTTTGAGCGCTTGCCACCTCCTCTCGCGCTCCCTCAATCCGGGCCCATTGCCTTGGGAAAGGAACGGAATCCTTCTCCCATTTTAAGGGCATGATGCCCACAACATGAAGCTCTAATGGAGGTAAGACAAGAACATAAAAGACTTAAAGTTAAAATGGATAATATCTATATGAGGGAGAGAGAGAGACTATATATACAAGGTGGCCTAAACTCTCACAAAATATCCCCCAAAATATCCTAAAAGTAACCAGGCACAAAAAATATCCCAAAAGCAAAAAGGTGAAAAAGTAGCAGAATCGGGCAAAATTTACACAGCATGAACTGGTACTGGGAAACCCCCAGTACCGGTACAAGGTCTTCAAAAACTGCCAAAATTCAAAATCTGGACTTGGTGTACCGGTATTGGGCAACCCCCAGTACCGGTTCATGGTTGGCAGAATTCTGATTTTGGCTTTGCTTGGAGACCGGTCCAACGACAGCCCGACGCTTCCTCACTTCTTCATTAATCACCTGACGGGACTTGATGGGGTAATGCCACGTGGCCTCGGATGCTTGGATGCTTCCGAGAGCAATCCTTAGCGTTCAAAAACACGTCAATTCCGCGTTTAACCTGAAACTAGCAAAATGAAACCTTATGTGCAAAATGAGGTAAAAACGAAAACTTAGGAAACAAAATGCTACAAATTAGAGGTCTTGAGCACCAAGATTATACAATCTTGGGTGCGGATCACCCGCTGCACATCACTATTAAGTGTAGGGGACATTGGGTGCCGACTGTCCTTATTGATAACGGCTCCGTATTCAACGTCTGTCCTATGAGGGTTGCCTACCATTTGGGTCTCACCAAGAAAGACTTTGTGCCGTCTAACTTGGCAGTCAAAGCCTACGATAGCACTCGTCGTGTGGTGGAGGGGACTGTAGACACCCCAATTTGGATTTTTCAAAATTCCTTGACTCGTGACCCGGAGGCTCCCCGATGATGACTTCGGATTGAAACAAGCCTGGTATCGATCGGAACATTGCTCCTTGAAAGATTTGAAGAGGGATTAAAAATGGTAAAAAGCATTTTCAAGCGCTTGGGAGCAATCCCAAGCGCTCAAAACCATTTTCCAAAAACCTCTGGCCTGGCTCTTTCTCGAGCGCTCGAGAGTGAGGTCCCAAGCGCTCGGGAGTGATCCCAAGCGCTCGAGACTATTCTGTTGCCCAATGGATGGCAGTATCACCCACTCACCTTGCAACTCATGATTATAACCACCTTGAGCCCGCCGATGGCTCAGTCCACACTCAACCTCTGGTGGCAGATATTCAGGCCAAAGATTTTCCTATTAAAAAAATGTTTTATCAAAACCATTTGATTTCAAAAACCATTTGATGTTTTGCCTATAAATATGACTGGTTTTTAGCTGAAGAGGGGACGAAATTTTCATCCCAAAGAACCCTTACTCTCTGCTTTCTTTCTCTCTCTAAGCTAAAGACCAAAAACCTCCAAACTCTATTTCCAAACTCCAAAGGTTTTAGAAATCACCAAGGAAAAGGGCAAGAAACGCAGAACACTCTTATGATCTCTTGCACTCTCCTCTCTTCACCCACATTTCAAAGTCATTCCAAGGAGCAAAAGTTCAAGGAAAAGGTAGAAACTTTCACCTTTGATCTCAACCAAAAGGGCTGTTCTTCCCTTCTGAGGCAGCCTGACCCAGTCTTCAATACTGGGTGCATGGTTGGGAGACCCTAGTGTAAGAACAAGAGCAATGGGGCACAAAAAAATGTTTTCATAAAACCCTTACTGGAAACACTCCCAAGTGCTCGAGAGTATTCCAGAGCGCTCGGGACTGTTCCCAGTTTCATGTATGGTCTTTTGTTACACAGTAGGTTGAGAATGAAGTGTAATATTAAAAGAATTGGTTTCATTTTGGCATGCATGCACAGAAAATGGTTTTCCCCTAAAAACATAAACATTTTCTCACAAGTTTTCATGTGCGAACAAGGTTTCTCTCTTTCAAAGTTAAAAGAGGTTCTCCTCTTGGGAAATATCAAAACAAGGGCCTTTGCATGTCAAAATGGTACTATTTCCTGTTTGAGAGTAAGCTGACATGCAGCTCACTCCCAAGCGCTCCGAACCATTCCAGAGCGCTCGGGAGTGCATGCATGCCATTGCTTCCCATTTTCCAGTCTGCTGTGTTATCTGGTCTCTGCATGCATAAGTGTGGCCTGTTGTTCTTTTAAATTTGTAGATTTAGTCTTGTTAAGGCAGGGATGCAAGGTCTGAAAGATTGAGGGTTCATCCTAGTCTTTCAAATCCTCTGCTGAGCCAGTAATGTATATAGCAGCTTTTCAGTTCCTATTTTAGCATTGTATTCTGTCGGTGCTAAAAAAGCTTGCAGGTTGGGTGTCAGAACTCCCAAGCGCTCGGGACTGATCTTGAGCGCTCGAGAGTGAAGTCAGTGGCAGTTTCCAATTTTCTGTCATTCATGCATTTGCTCACCGTTACTCCATCATTTCACTTCCCCCTGTACAACTGCACATGCATGCACTTCTTACCTGTTATAATTGTGGATACTTGCTAAATGCTCTAATGAAACAAAATCCCTTTGAAAAATCCCACAAACGTTTAGTAGAGACCGATTTCGAATCGGGCGAGGGGGGTGCCGTAAAACCCTTCCCCCCTCGTAACATGGCTTCCAGACCCTTGAAACTGATCTCTGGTTTTCAATTTCAAATCAACCATTTTCAAAACAAAACGGTTTCTCGGGTGATATACCTCAAATCCGGGTGGTGACTCTTCAAACGGTATTTTTCTTCAAAAGGGGAAAATATAAATAAATTTTTCGGGCAGGTAGCCCACAGTGGCGACTCTGTTGGGGACGTTTAATTAATACTTGAGAAAAAGTTGGTTTGTTGATAAAACGGCCTGCTTTTCTTGAATATCAATTAAACTTTTTGAGCCAAGCTTGAAAAACGTTTGTGGGATTTTCAAAGGGATTTTGTTTCATTGTTTATTTCTTGTATATATCTTGTGCAACCCCGCTGTTGTGTTTCGACAATCCTACCCGGCTTGCCGGTGATGGGGAATCCCGGAATGCTCAGCAACCCTCGACCGTGATGAATCATCTCTACCGTTCGTACCATTATTGGGTGTACGCTCAATAGTGGGAGGTATACTTTGACTCTAGTCCGGGGAACCCTTTTCAAGCCAAAACCAGCCCTTGTACATGCTTAGCGAGCCATAGATCCTTCCAAACTAGGACAGGGACACGCAGGGTAGGATTATATGCTATATCCTGCCTACATGTTACTGCTTTCTGCATCTCACCATGCATCTCATTCATGTCATGCCGTCATGCTGTCTGTTCAATTTCGAGTCCTGCGCTTTTAATCTCGCTCGCACGGTCTATAGAAGGTTGCCGAGGCCCGATGATGAGTCGTGCACCCCGGTGTACGTTGCCTAAACTACATGAGTCCTTAGAACAAGGAGACTTTGGGAAATCAGAATATACTAAGTCCTTGACTAATGCCTAATCGAAATTTCAACGGAGAATAAGGAATAACAAGGAAAACGGCGCCGTGATGCCACTTTACTTACACCACTCTGGCTAATGGCACCATGTCACTGACACCATGATGGTTGGGGTATCACGCCGTCTATACTAAGTTATTCCAAGTTCAAAATTGAAACTTCGAACGAGGACTAGTTGAATACTTAGTTCATTTTAACATCTCTTAGAATTTGTCGTTCTGAACAAAGGATACACCCTAAAAGAAATTCTGAGGAATTAGGCAACCTTCGAAAAATCGTGATCTTATCACGCTTGCACATCGCACCTTGCATCTTACGCTTGCTTTCGTGTCGCATATAGGACTCTTACGCTTGCTTGCGCATCTTGTTTAGGATTGCCGTGACCGATGATGAGTCGTGCTTTTTAAAGGCGCGTTGTTGAAATTAATCATTCCTAATCAAAGGATGCACCCTAAAAGAATCTCTGAGGACTAAGGCAATCCTTCATAAGATGTCATTTCTTGAGTCAGGGTCTAGGAGACCATAAATCCATGGAGTTTGGGATACCTCTGGTGTTCGCCGTGCCCGAACGGCTCCCTCTAGTTTAGCCTTAAGTGCATCTTCCAGCAGTCTTATTGCTCTGTCTCGGATGGTCTTAGATAAGGAGATTGGCTCTGATTCCCAACGTGCGGAATTTAACCAGCCTGACACCGACTTACCTGTGACTGTTGGAACTTCCCGTAAAGTTGGATCCCTTGAGTCGACGATGACAACGTGTTATTAACAATTCTTTTATTTATACACATTTTTCAATAAATCATAACAGGGGCACGTTCTGAGTTCGCTTTTTGCTTTACTGTCAGCACTGAGCCACCCATCCCACACAAAGCCACACCACCTTCTCCGACTATCTCGAAATGGCAGGACAAGCAGAGCTGATTGAGCTAAAAAGGGCTGTAGAGGAATTGAATCGAAAAATGGATGAGCAAACGGCCCTATTACAAGGGCTGATTGGCATTCTCACCTCCGTCATGTCAAATCCAGGTCTGGGATTGAGTGCCGATAAGGCCAGGATTGAAGGAACTCCGCAAACCTACCACTCTCCAACTGCCGGGGTCAAGCCACGATCAGAGGTGACGCTCTCTGACATGCTCAGAGACTTGGTCGAATTCCACGACGCCAAGAAGCGCTCAAAAGAAGGTACAGGATCCTTGCCTAAGACTAGGACTAAAAGGTAGGATGTGCACAAAGGCAAGAAAGCATCATGCAGTGTCGAGGCAAGCAGCGTCTCCGCCAGAGGCTCCCTTGGCACCGCTATGAACCCTCAATCCAGCGGCAAGATCCCACCAAGGTTCCTCTCCCGCTTTTCTGCCCCTTTGTCTCTGGTTTATCCAGCCGCTCCCTCCAACTCCCCCACCTCAGAAGCTCTCGTCGTCCCACAATCCGGACGCCTATTGTACCTTTCACCAGTGTGCTGGCCATTCCACTAACAGCTGCTTCCGTCTCCGCCACAAAATCCAAGACCTCATCGATGAGGGAATCATCTCACCTCCACCTTCAAAACCAGGTCCCGCTGTGGGGAATTATCCTCCGACCTTCGAGGAGTTCGGGGTTGGCCAGGTCAGCGACTTGATGGGACATGGTTCCTTTGGGCAACTTTTGGGCAACCAAACCATCAACGGCAATGGCATGAAAGCCCATCCTCTCCAGTGCATCATCGACAATTGGTCGCCGGAACCTGTTGTTCCAACCCTTAATATGCTCAGCGCCTTAGCCTCAAGCTCCAAACCGACGCAGAATCTGAGGATGGATCAGAATCCGAATAATGCTTGAGATGCCTGAAAGGACTAGGACCATCCTAGCACCAGACCTTTGAACTGGAGAAGAATGGCGAATGTAGTGCAGCCAGTTCATGGATGGAATTTTCTCACGAGTTTGGGAAACTTTTGAATTTCGAGTCAAGTCTTAGTCTTTTAATTTCAAGTCAATTTGTACTTTCAGTCTTTCATGCTTTCGGGTCAGTTTGTTGTCAAATTCGAGTTTGTAGTCGAAAAAAAAAAAAGAGAAAAACCAAAAAGAGAGTTAGTTTCGTAGGTCTGAACTACGTTATGACCTGATTCCTTTGCAAGAAGGATACGTAGGCAGCCCTTATCCCGAGGCCCGGTCATGTTCTTTCGAGTTGATCCCAAAATTTGGTCATTTTCATTCGAGTCGGTCCCAAAATTCTGTCAGTCCTGTCTTTCTAAGTCAATGTCAAACCTCTTGTGTCGAAATTGTCATAATAAACTCACGTTTTGTGATAATCCCTTAACTTGGAATTATTTTTCACCATTAATTGAGAAATTAAGACACGAGGTGTTTTTCCCTTGCGAGAAGAAGAATTTCAGGGGACCATTCCCTGACACCATCAAGAAGCAACGCCTTGGCATGAGAAAAAGCTCGCTAGATCAGAACCTCAAAATATGATCTAGGCAAAATTTAGAGCACACAAATCCCTTAACTTGCATCTAGGATCCAGTTATCGAGTTGTGCAATTCAAAATGAAGAAAGGCATTCTTTTCTTTTATCACATGCTTGAAGATATATATCCATTGATACCCCTCCTTTGAGCCTAAATCAATTTCTTTGAAAAACCCAGCTAGGCAGCTATCCCCCACACCGGGGTGAAATGAGGAGGACAAATGTGCCAAACACCTAGTTATCATTGGCGCATCAGAATTCAAAGCGTGAAAATGCATACGCACATTGAGATGCAAAACATTGAAGAAAAATCGGAGAAAGCTCAAGATCAATGAAAATGCCAAACGCATCGGGCACAACAAAAGGCGAAGCAAAGCAAGTGAGAGAAGGCGCCCGTCAAAAGCGAAAAGGGCACAAAATATTCAAGATGGCTACTAGCTCTCGAAACCCCAAGGAAATAAAAATTTTGAGCCTATTATCCTTTCTTTGTTAAGCCAAAACCTTGGCCATGTTACAACCCGAATAAAGTCCTGTCAGATTGAAAAACACAACTTGATAACAAAAATCCTGGACAATAAGAGAAAACAAGAAGGAGCGCCAAGGCATTTTCTAAATCCATGGGTTGTCATCAGCAACCTGGGGCATGATTCCTAATAAAAGTCCTCGTGTTTTGCCAAAATAATTTCAAAACCCCAAATGGGAAGATCATCAAAACATGATTTTATCATGACAATTTCAAACATTAAATTCTCAAATAATCGAGCTCCTCGTCCGGTCGCATCAAAACTCCTCGTCCAGTCAAGGTCTTCGTTAAGAGTCAGTCTTCTGATAATGGGTCTTTCTTATCCTTTGAGTCATCTGGGCCTTGTCCAAATTCACGCAGGGGCATTTCTGGTCGTCATTTACGTCCCAACTTGTGAGAGAAACTCCAATATGTGGAAGAACCCGCGCTTTTGATCATGACGAATTTGGCCGCCAAAAGCTATCAGTGGAATCAAAGGAAAAAGGATCAGAACTAAGGACTGTCACTCACTGGGGCATGTCGGCCCAATGCCATCAATCACTGCAAGCGTACAGCCGACCTCAAGACCGGGGCGTGCATGCTCAAAGCTCAAGCCCTGATCAAAGTCAACCTCAAACCAGCTTCAACACAAGCCCCGGCTCCAGCTCAAACCCAACTTCCATCCAAAGACGAACTCCATCCCAAATCCCAAGGTCCTGAATATACCGGTCCGCTGGCCAAAAACAGTAAAGTAGAAAGGGTACTCGGACATGTCCATTGTTGTTTTTCAAAACTAAAAATCATCAGTGTTGTCAAAAGTCGAATCACGGGTCTCACTTTCTAACCTCGACCCCCCACGGTTGCCTTCTTCCTTCATATTCGTCAACATGACTGCACATCTCTTGCCATAGATTTGGCATTGTCCTGAGGGACACCCTTCAATCATCCGCTGCCATAGATTTGGCACCTTTCATCTTCTGCCATAGATTTGGCATTGTCCTGAGGGACACCCTTCAATCATCCGCTGCCATAGATTTGGCACCTTTCATATTCTGCCATAGATTTAGCGCTGTCCTGAGAGACACCCTTTAATTTCAAATTCAAGCTTCTTCCAAAAAATTCAAGCTTTTCAGATTCAAGCTTTCTTCAAAATTCAAGCTTCCTTCAAAATTCAAGCTCCTTTCAAAATTCAAGCTTCTTTTAAAAATTCAAGCTTTTCAGATTCAGGTCTCTTCGCCACCCTTTCATCTTCTGCCATAGATTTGGCACCCTTCAATCGTCTTCCGCCATGGATTTGGCACCCTTCAATCGTCTTCCGCCATAGATTTGGCACCCTTCAATCGTCTTCCGCCATAGATTTGGCACCCTTCAATCGTCTTCCGCCATAGATTTGGCACCCTTCAATCCTCTTCCGCCATAGATTTGGCACCCTTCAATCATCTCCCGCCATAGATTTGGCACCCTTCATCCCCGGTTTTCTCCTTCATCCGCCGCCATAGATTTGGCACCCATCTTGTCTGCCATAGATTTGGCACCCTCCATCCGCCGCCATAGATTTGGCGCTGTCCTGAGGGACACCTCTCTATCATTTGCTTGCATGTCTGCATGTTTGCATTTGCCCCAAAGAACTACGCTGGTCTGATCCTTGCAGGAAAGGGTACGTAGGCAGTCTGAAAAGACGCGACCGCATGCATCAAATGTTTGTGTCTTTACTTGCATTTGATTTTGAGTTGAGGATTTGATTTGGCTCGAATTGGGCTGTCTCAATCTTTGGACGGCACTCGTATCTAGATGTGATGCTGAGCGTCGCCCAAAGAGGGGCAACTGTAGACACCCCAATTTGGATTTTTCAAAATTCCTTGACTCGTGGCCCGGAGGCTCCCCGATGATGACTTCGGATTGAAACAAGCCTGGTATCGATCGGAACATTGCTCCTTGAAAGATTTGAAGAGGGATTAAAAATGGTAAAAAGCAGTTTCAAGCGCTTGGGAGCAATCCCAAGCGCTCAAAACCATTTTCCAAAAACCTTTGGCCTGGCTCTTTCTCGAGCGCTCGAGAGTGAGGTCCCAAGCGCTCGGGAGTGATCCCAAGCGCTCGAGACTATTCTGTTGCCCAATGGATGGCAGTATCACCCACTCACCTTGCAACTCATGATTATAACCACCTTGAGCCCGCCGATGGCTCAGTCCACACTCAACCTCTGGTGGCAGATATTCAGGCCAAAGATTTTCCTATTAAAAAAATGTTTTATCAAAACCATTTGATTTCAAAAACCATTTGATGTTTTGCCTATAAATATGACTGGTTTTTAGCTGAAGAGGGGACGAAATTTTCATCCCAAAGAACCCTTACTCTTTGCTTTCTTTCTCTCTCTAAGCTAAAGACCAAAAACCTCCAAACTCTATTTCCAAACTCCAAAGGTTTTAGAAATCACCAAGGAAAAGGGCAAGAAACGCAGAACACTCTTATGATCTCTTGCACTCTCCTCTCTTCACCCACATTTCAAAGTCATTCCAAGGAGCAAAAGTTCAAGGAAAAGGTAGAAACTTTCACCTTTGATCTCAACCAAAAGGGCTGTTCTTCCCTTCTGAGGGGGGTCTCTCAGCCTGACCCAGTCTTCAATACTGGGTGCATGGTTGGGAGACCCTAGTGTAAGAACAAGAGCAATGGGGCACAAAAAAATGTTTTCATAAAACCCTTACTGGAAACACTCCCAAGCGCTCGAGAGTATTCCAGAGCGCTCGGGACTGTTCCCAGTTTCATGTATGGTCTTTTGTTACAGAGTAGGTTGAGAATGAAGTGTAATATTAAAAGAATTGGTTTCATTTTGGCATGCATGCACATAAAATGGTTTTCCCCTAAAAACATAAACATTTTCTCACAAGTTTTCATGTGCGAACAAGGTTTCTCTCTTTCAAAGTTAAAAGAGGTTCTCCTCTTGGGAAATATCAAAACAAGGGCCTTTGCATGTCAAAATGGTACTATTTCCTGTTTGAGAGTAAGCTGACATGCAGCTCACTCCCAAGCGCTCCGAACCAGCGCTCGGGAGTGCATGCATGCCATTGCTTCCCATTTTCCAGTCTGCTATGTTATCTGGTCTCTGCATGCATAAGTGTGGCCTGTTGTTCTTTTAAATTTGTAGATTTAGTCTTGTTAAGGCAGGGATGCAAGGTCTGAAAGATTGAGGGTTCATCCTAGTCTTTCAAATCCTCTGCTGAGCCAGTAATGTATATAGCAGCTTTTCAGTTCCTATTTTAGCATTGTATTCTGTCGGTGCTAACAAAGCTTGCAGGTTGGGTGTCAAAACTCCCAAGCGCTCGGGACTGATCTCGAGCGCTCAAGAGTGAAGTCAGTGGCAGTTTCCAATTTTCTGTCATTCATGCATTTGTTCACCGTTACTCCATCAATTCACTTCCCCATGTACAACTGCACATGCATGCACTTCTTACCTGTTATAATTGTGGATACTTGCTAAATGCTCTAATGAAACAAAATCCCTTTGAAAAATCCCACAAACGTTTAGTAGAGACCAATTTCGAATCGGGCGAGGGGGGTGCCATAAAACCCTTCCCCCCTCGTAACATGGCTTCCGGACCCTTGAAACTGATCTCTGGTTTTCAATTTCAAATCAACCATTTTCAAAACAAAACGGTTTCTCGGGTGATATACCTCAAATCCGGGTGGCGACTCTTCAAACGGTATTTTTCTTCAAAAGGGGAAAATATAAATAAATTTTTCGGGCAGGTAGCCCACAGGGACGCTAATGCTCAAGCTCGATGCTGAAGGCTTTGAGATGGATGTGGAGTTTCACGTTGTCGACATCCCTGCTACCTTTAACCTACTGCTGGGCAGGCCTTGGCTTCACCGGGTAGACATCATGGCCGTGCCCTCAACTCTTCACCAGAAGGTCATGCTAGGACTCACTTTTGGGACTTTGACAATCTGTGGGGACTCTGGTATCTGTCTGCACACCGAAGATGGAGCTTCGATTTTGGGAATCATGCATGGGGAGGAGGATGCTGACTTTGGAGGTTTCTCTTTCGACACGTCTGGTTCAGTCCTTGCCATCACTATGGATGATGATTTCATTGTAAGCTTTACTGCCCTCAACATAATGAGGAGGATGTCTTACATGCCTGGCTTGGGACTCGAGATCAACTAGCAAGGGGTCGCTGAATTCCCTACCTTTCCTTTCAGCAAAGGCTGCTTTGGTTTGGGTTACATTCCCCCTGCTAAAGGTGCCAAGAAGAGCAAAGGTATGGGAAAGCCTCGAACCCTTCAAGTTAACAAGGACAGTTACTTTATACGTGAAGGAGGAGGCATTGCTTATGGGAAAGCCTCGAACCCTTCAAGGTAACAAGGACAGTTACTTTATACGTGAAGGAGGAGGCATTGCTTATATGGGACAAGTCGAGCTGTTTTGGGATCCGGAGACTCGTACTTGGCTGCCTGGCTTTGAGGTCTTTACTACTGACACCTGGTTTGATAGCAAGGATGAGGAGCTGGCCAAAGAGGAATTCAAGAAACAGCTGGCTTAGATCAATGAGAAGACTGACTGGCTGAAGTCATTCGATCAGGGGAGCTTGGAGCTGTTGTTCTCCCAAGTAGGTTTGGTTGGCGATGCTGAGGAGGCTGAAGTGTTGATGCTTAGGCCCGACACTCTCGAGGATCCTACCTCTCTCATCGTGGAGGCCAAGGGTAATATTAAAAACTGCATCTTCACACCGCGTCTAACTTGCATTGACGACACGTCTGAGTCTGACACAGAGTCAGTCGAGTCTAAGTCTAGCTAGAGTCGGAGTTTGTGCCTCTTGGCCCTCCACGTCGTAGCTTTTACTTTGAGTTTGAGTCGACTGTACTTGGCAACCCTGAAGGGTTTTATGAAATGTATGATCCTGCTTCCGAGTATTTTGCTAGCTTCTATATAAACTGTGTCGACCCCGACGATGAAGGAACAGATTTTGAAGGGAACATCCCTACTGAATTGTGTTCCCTCATCGAAAGGGAAGACGAAAGGCATGCTCAGCCTCTAAAAGAATAAGTAATTTCCATAAATTTGAAAGACGAGGATGACCCCTGTATGATGCAAATTGGTTTGACACTGTCCCCGGAGGATCGCACTGCGTTGATCGGCTTACTCAAGGAATTCTTCGAGGTCTTTGCGTGGTCTCACAAGGACATGCCTGGCATTGATCCCGAGATAGTGGAGCATCGGATTCCCTTGACACCTGAAGCTATACCTGTCAAGTAGAAGCTCCGCAGAATGAGGCCAGACTGGGTACAGAAGATCAAGGAAGAAGTCACCAAGCAGATTGACGCAGGTTTCTTAAGGGTTGCAGAATACCCCAAATGGGTCACCAATATCGTGCCTGTTCCTAAGGATGGAAGAATCCGAGTCTACGTCGATTTCAGGGACTTGAAGAAAGCAAGCCCCAAAGACAATTTTTCCTTGCCACACATCGATGTGCATGTGGACAATACGGCAGGGCATGCTTTGCTTTCGTTCGTCGACGGATTCTTCGGATACAACCAGATCTTCTTGGCATCGGAAGACCAGGAAAAGACAACATTCGTCACTGAATGGGGTACTTACTGCTATGTGATGATGTTGTTTGGACTAAAGAACGCTGGCAACACTTTTCAACGGGCCCAAACGACCTTGTTTCATGACCTGATCCACAAAACCATTGAAGTCTACGTCGACGACATGATTGTTAAGGCAAAGGAGCAAGAGGATTTCATTCCAGCACTCAGACAGTTCCTCGAAAGGCTTCGCAAGTACTGAGTGCGCCTCAGCCCACAAAAGTGCACATTTGGGGTCACGGCAGGCAAGATATTGGGGTTCCTAATCTCTGTGAGGGGGATTGAGGTAGATTCGTCCAATATCAAGGCGATTCTCGAAATGGAACCTCCACAGTCGGAAAAGGGAGTGCGAAGCTTTCTGAGGAAGGTTCAGTTCATAAGTAGATTCATTGCCAAGTTGACTTTGACTTGTGAGCCAATGTTTTGACTACTCAAGAAGGATGTCCCATTCGAATGGACAGACAAGTGCCAAGCTACTTTCGAATCAATCCAGAAATACTTGCAAAACCCACCGGTGATGGTGCCTCCTACACCGGGTCAACCTTTGATCTTGTACTTGGCTGTCACCCCATCGGCTATGGGATGTTTGCTAGCGCAAGAGGGAGATGCTGGAGTCTAGAAAGCTATCTATTATCTGAGCAAGAAGACGGTGGAATGTGAGGAGCGCTATACTCCTTTGGAAAAGACGTGTTGGGCGCTTGTTTGGGCCTCCAAAAAGCTGAGGCACTACATGTTGGCTTATTCGGTGAGACTGATTTCTCGGATGGATCCTATCAAGTATTTGTTCGAGAAACCTGCGCTTACTCATAATCTAGCGCGTTGGTTGCTTTTGCTCGCAGAGTTCGATCTCCAATACGTCACAACGAAATCCGTGAAAGGACGTGCTGTGGCAGAATTCTTGGCTGATCACCCGATTGATGGACCTGAGGATGTGGATTTCACTTTCCCTGATGAGGATTTACTAACAGTGGTCGAGGAGATTTGGATGCTCTATTTTGATGGGGCCGCTAACCAGAAAGGATTTGGGATTGGGGTGTTGTTGATTACGCCTGTTGGTGCTCATATTCCGCTTGCTTTCAAGTTAAACTTCGATGTCACAAATAATCAAGCTGAGTATGAGGCCTACATTGTCGGAATGGAGGCTGCTATTGCTCTTGGAGTTGAAAAGCTTGAAGTAATTGGAGATTCGAACCTGGTGGTTTCTCAGGCCAATGGGGATTGGAAGGTTCGTGAGGAAAAGCTGAAGCCTTATCACCAAGATTTGGAAGAACTGATTCCTCATTTCAACAAGGTGACTTTCACCCATATTCCACGTTTGAAGAATTAGTTTGCCGATGCCTTGGCAACTTTGGCTTCAATGATCGAGCTTCCAATGGGTGTTAAGCTACGGCCAATCGTGATTGAACAAAGGGACTTGCCCGCATACGAGTACGTCAATGCCATCGATGATGTTAATGATGGCTTACCCTGGTACCATGACATTTGGAACTTTGTGGAGCATGGGGAGTTCCCCGCTAAGGCCACTAGAAAGGATCGGGTTGCTTTGCAAATGTTAGCCGCCCAGTACATCATTTGTGGAGGGAAACTGTACTGAAGGTCTCATTGTGGAATGCACAAATTGTGTGTCAATGGCGCTGAGGCAGCCAGGATGATGGAGGAGATTCATGAAGGAGTCTGTGGTCCTCACATGAGTGGTGACATGCTAACTAGGAAGATCTTAAGGCAGGGCTACTATTGGTCTACGATGGAGTCTCAATGCATCGACTATGTTCGGCGGTGTCACAAGTGTCAAATTCATGCCAATCTGTAGCATATGCCCCCGTCTAATTTGTATGGCATGACTTCGCCTTGGACCTTCTCTATTTGGGGTATCGATGTCATCGGCATGATTAGACCTTCTGCTTTAAATGGTCACAAGTTCATATTGGTGGCGATAGACTACTTCACTAAATGGGTCGAAGCTGAGTCGTACAAAACCCTGATGACTGTTCAAGTCGCTCAATTCATCCGAAAGAACATCATCTATCGATATGGTGTCCCACAGGCATTTGTATAATTGTATCCGATAATGGGTCTCATTTCAAAGGCAAGGTTTTGGAGCTCTTCAAAGAATTCAACATTCAGATCCATCATTCAACAACCTATCGTCCACAAACAAATGGAGCAGTCGAAGCCGCAAACAAGAATGTTGAGGTGATTATGAAGAAGACTGCTGAGTCTGCAAGGGACTGGCATGAGCAACTGCCTCTGGCGCTTTGGGGTATCGAACGTCAATCTGTACTTCAACTGGTGCAACTCCTTACTCCCTAGTCTATGGAATGGAAGCGGTACTCCCCATCGAGCTGGAGGTACCATTGTTGAGGGTCATGGCAGAGTGTGGCCTCACAGAATCTGAATGGCTAAGTGGAAGATTTGTCGAGCTGATGTTATTTGATGAGAGAAGGCTCTGTGCTTTGTATCATGTTCAAGGGTATCAATGGCGGATCGCTCGCACATTCAACAAGAAGGTGAAATCCAAGGACTTGGTCGAAGGGGATATGGTTATGAAGGAGATCCGTGCTCTAGTGTTTGATCCTCGCGGGAAGTTCCGACTGAAGCGTTCTAGGCCTTACATTATCAAGACCATCCTATCTGGGGGTGCTGCCAAGCTCATCGATCTCGACGGCAATGAATTCAATACCTTGGTCAACTTGGATCAACTCAAGCACTACTATCCCTGAGAGATGCTCGTTGGATCGAAAACCACAAGGGTGGGCGGTTCCAAGCAAAAGTTAGAGCAGCCTGCTAGACCGAAAACCTAAGGAGGTGGTCTAGGCAAAAATAAATAGGCAATAATCAAAGAGCTCGCTAGACCGAAAACCTAAAAAGGCGGTACTAGGCAAAAGTTAGAGCGTAAAAGGAGAGGTAAAACACACGAGTGAACCTTGGCCTGAACTACTTTTTGACCTGATTCCTTGAAAAGGGATACGTAGGCAATCTCACCTTGAGATTCGGTCATAACCTATCAACTTGATCCATGGTTGGCGTTTTGGAACACATCAAAGGTCGAGAGAACGGTCGAGAACAAGTCAATCTTCATTGAAGGAATCAGAAGGGGGAAACCCTTCGTCTTTCAACTTTATTGAAAACTACTATTTCTAATATACAAGCTGAGCATAAAAGCCTTAAAACATTTGAAGCATGAAAAATAGAACAAAATGCTTGAGAGGCCTAATGGCTCACAGCTTATTCTAAGTATAGCAAAGTCAGTTCGGGAGTCAATCAATATTTTGTCTCGCTTCTACTTCTGCTCGCAGCCACTTCTTGTAGCGGTTCTTTAGGCTTGGGTTGAATTCGCTTGAATATCTCTAAGACCCCAGCGCCTCTGGTATCCACCGAGTGTTTGAGCATTGAAGTTGGGCAGATGGAAGTTCCCGGTACTCACACGGTTGTTCTCTTGGAAGATGCTTTGCTGGCGAAGGATTCGGCCGGGGATGTAGAATGTGAACCTTGTCAAACCAGCAATCACCATCCTATCAAACCCATCAGAGTGTGTAGCCGTGTCAGGAAGGTCCAACCAGGAGCACCTCCAGGCAATCTCATCAGGCTGCATGTGCCTCAGAAACTCAAACCAGCCTTCCAAATCCATATAGGGGAACCTCATCTGCCTCTGGTGAATTCTTTTTGGAAAAAGGTTCCAGCCCTCCTCTGGAGTGTAAAGCAGCCCAATTTTGTCCGACAGCCATAGCTACACGAGCGAAAAGACAAGTAAGAAGCTAGATAAAGCTGAGCGAAAAAACAAGTAAGGAACTAGGAGCGGCCTAAGCCGACTGTCGAGGTAAAATAAGAAAGTGCGAAAACCGGAAAAAGGTGAGCTGAGTGAGTTTACCTGTAGCAGAAGCGGACTACCGTTGAAGGTGTCTGTCTGGCCGGTGTATATTAGATCCAAACCTAAAAGCGTCTCCGCCAGGACAAGGGGCATCACGTTCCTTCGAACCCCCATTTGAGCAGCTACGCTCACCAGTAGGGGACTAACTCTTCCATCAGCACGAATCAGTAAGTAAGCAGCCAGCAAGCAGATTACCAAGGCAAAACAGTGCTGAGCCTGCACTGCATCGCTAGTCAAGTCACCATTGGGGCTGTACGTCTCAATTAGGCGCATGATGTTAATTTGGCCGCCTTCAAGCAGGGTGTTGGCCAGACCTTGGGAAATGTTGAGTGAGGACGCCAACAGTCCAGGCATGCTCACTTGATAGGGGGGAACGACGAGTACAGGAGACGCAAAGGTCCAAAGATAGGCTTGGAATTCTTCCACGGTCGAACACATCTCATCGTCTCCAAAGCGGAAGACGTGGATGTCAGGGTCTCAGAACCAGAGAGCAGCTCTCAGGAGCCCGGGCCGGAGTGGAACATGGCGAAGGTAACAGAATGAGGCAAGGCCGTGTGATTGGAAGTTTAGCCAATCGATGGTCAGAAACTGCACTAGCCAGGGTTTGATCAAGGTTGGGAGCGGGTTCTCCATCGAGGATGCCAAGGATTGCTGAATATGGGAAGTGGGAGTGTGATTTCAACATTGCTAGCACCTTCCATTTATAGGAAAAAATGGTAAAATATCAGCCTTGGTTCGTGTGTCGGAGTTAAACCCATGCCTTGGTGTCCTACCACCTTCGCATGCAAGGACACTGCCCTCTGATGATCAAAACCGTGTTCAAGACGTGTGAAGTGGTGACAAGGCCTTTTCTCCCAAAAAAAAGAGACTTGTGAACAAAGGTTCCTACAGCAGAGATTACCAGCATATGCCAGTGAAGGACCCGCGTGCGCGTATCTGGTTTACCCTTGTACGCAGGTTACAACCAGCGTACGCCAGTACAATGCACCAGAAAATAGTAGCAGACATCTACTGCCTCCGAGTTGTCGTTTTCGATTCCAGGGCCTATTTTGCACTTTTGGTGGTTCATGCAAGTCATAAATGGTATTTGGGATTGTGTCGAAGCATTGGATTCCAAATGTCGCACTCAATGAAGCTTTTGGACCTCCGACAACCCGTTTCAAGTTCAAATCAAGGTTTTGGAAACTCGAAAATCCATTCTAGGGACTTTTGCCAAGTTTTGTCATACCGTACACGTCATGTGGACCTAGCGTGACTGTGCGGGGATGTCGGTTTCGGTCCGAGACTTAAATTGTCATATTTGGTGTCTTATATCCATTTTTGCGACATTTTTTCTAGTTTTTCGGTCCATTTCTCATTTTGGGATGCTTTCCTTGATTTTGTTGATTCGTATAGGTTGTTATACACCTATGTGACCTTACGGAGGTGTCAGTTTCCCTGTCTAGGAGAATTTCAAGTTTTGGCTCATTAATGCTCAAATTTTCATTATTTTCCATGTGTCTAAGGATTTGCGTCATATCCTGGGACTTGTTTATCCTTTTCTTTCGAGCTAGGCAAGTCATGTACATACCTATTCGCGTGTCTATTTGTCGATTCAGATCACTCGTCAATGCAAGTTGGATATTAGCAGTTGGTTTATACGTTCTTTTATCAATTTTTCATCACAGAGAATTAATAAACAGAAGATGCAACTTTTATATACTAGCTATCTATATCCAAAAGCAAAAGGTGGAATCATGTATGTAGCGGCACAACGGCCCGAGCAAAAGTAATATCAACCGGGCACATCAGCCCAAAAGTCAAAAGGGGCACGCAGGCCCAGCCATCCTCCAAAATATCAAGTCTATGGCACGCAGGCCCGCCATCAAGTCTATCTACGTGGGCGCGCAGACTCGAATCAAAAGTGAAAGACATGTAAAGTAAATGAGGCTCAGTGGTAGCCCTCTGTCGTCAAAGTCCTCGGCGTCGTCATCGTCGTCCTCCTCCTTGTCATCATCTCTCTCGGGTCTATCTTGTACCCAGGGTCGCTGACGGAGTCGTCAGAGCAGCTGCTGAAAGGCGAGTGCTCCTCGTCCTCTCTTTCCTCGCTCTCTGCAGTCCGAGATATTGTTGCTCCCTATCTCTTCTTCTGAGCCAACCTCTTTTGTGCAGGCATCTCTCTCAGCTTTATCTGAAACCTCCTCGCCTCATGGCCTGCACTTTCTGCACCTCTCTGCACGCTTGCCGCTGGTTGTGAAGCGCTCGCTTGTCTCTGGGCTGTGGCAGGAGTGGCAGAGGTGCTGGTCATCTTCTTTTGAGAAGGGGGCTGCACACTTTTTCGCCTTTGAGCTGCCCTAGCCTGTCCTTGCATTGTCAATTCATTCAATCATTTGGGTATATATTGTGCATATTGTATTGTACACACCTCCCAAGCAGGGCATCGCCATACAGATTGATCAATGCTTTGTTTGTTTGGTTGTTTGCTTCATAAACCAAAATCGTGGATATTCCCATGGCTAGGAACATCGCCACACGATAGCGGTTATCATCAAAACAGAGTCGCCACCTAGTTTATAAAAACTAGGAAAAACAAATAGTGATTCCGGGTAGGGGAGCCAAAAGTACAATAAGGAGAAAGTGTTAGGCACCCCTATTTGCCCAATCACGAGACTGGCCCATAGTTGTTCAACATATGATTAATTCATGCTTTATTTAATTCTAACACGTAGTCTGTTTTTAGCCTTTGACAGTTGATAAGGTGAGCCAGTACGGTAATTGAAACATGCATAAAAAATAAGCAAGAAACAAACTGTTCCAGGAAAATAGATCCCTCGGCCGGTGAATTGATGTCACGGCCGAGGAATCCCACTGGATTGATGTATCGGTCGAAGGATCGAAGTCCCAGTCAATGTTCCTCCTCACACCAGACTAAATGATTAACAGAAAGCTAAAACGCTACGACTAATATGTAAAAGCTATGAGTAAATCAAACCATAGGCCCCTGGGCCTCACCACTTCGATCCCTCAGTTGCTTGATTGCTTAGGATTAGAGGGGTTGACTGATTTGCTTCTCGAAAACCCTAGGGTTAGGGTTTGTACTTCGGGGTTTGATCGTCGGATTGCGGCTGTCTTTGGAAGGTTAGGGGTTTTGTATAGGGAGCATGAGAGAGTATATGTGCAGAATTTCGTGGCTAGAGAGAGTGATTGGTCATGTTAATTTTGTACCCTAAGGGCCTCTTTATATAGGCAATTGGTGACTCACTCCGGCCAATCAAATGGCGTGAATCAATAAGGAATATAGGGTGAATAAGATCTCTAGACGAAATCTACTTCGTAGCCCGAACACATCGAAAAAGGGCTGCTAGGGTTTTGGTGATCGGATCAAACATATGACAGAACATTCCAGAATCTGGAAAATAGACGATCTGGCGGCCGAGCAATGGTTCTAGCGGCTGAAGAATAGATCTGGCTACCGAGGAGTCAATCTCTCAGGGAGATTTTCAAGCAACATGTTTCATGGGTGAAAGAATGATGTTGAGGCCGTGAGATCAATGTTACGGCCGATGGATAGATTTTCCAAGGATTCTGTATTTCTGTCTGAAAGGCTATTTGGCTCTGGATTGGGTCCTCTAAGTGGCTAAACGTACTCACCAAAAGTCCTAAGGTTCACGAGAAGTCAATCAGCAATCACTATATCCATTCATCATCAGGATGGTCCCCAAGGTGGGACTTGAAATAATCGTTAGGCCAAATTGGGGTGTCTATAGATGCCCCTCTTTGACTGAACTTAGACGGATCTCGAGACATGTTTAAGTAAGAGTCAAAGCCGTAAAACAACTTCAATTTGGTCAAACAACTATTCCAAGGGTTTTTGAAAAATGTTTTAGTTATGGTCGGGCCGGGAGGCTGCCTACGTATTCCATGAGGGAAATTTAGACCAATCGTAGTTCGAGGGGCAATAAAAAGAAAAATTTTAGAGACAGAAGACGTACCTTCAGGCTTAAAGAGCCGTAGTGCAACGTATCTGGGCTAGGCCAGGATTTTGGCGAAGAGTAGTTGAAGGAGCGCGGGACTGTCGGGGAAATTTTGCGGAGAGCATCTTCAGTATTTTTGGGTAGATCAATACACAGCGGGTGATTCGTTTGCTTTTCTTGATCATCCTTACTTTGACTGAGGGGAGCTCGGTATAGTAGCTTATCCTTGCGATTGAGCTGGAAGGAATTGATGTAATTGGGTGGAATCCAAACCATCTACTAGAGACAATCGGATGTCGGTTTTGAGATTTGGGGGCACAAGGCCAGTAATTGGAGCGCGGAGCTTTGAGATGAGGGAACTGAGGCGCGGAGCCAGTTGCAGTCATGAGGCAAGAGCCTGAGGAGTTTGAGCTTAGAGCTTGAAGTGATTGAACCGAGGCATAGAGCCGGTTGCAATATGAAGGTCTGTGCATGGAGCTTTCCCATTATAAATTTTGACGTAGAGCCAGAGGATCGAGGCACTGGACCGATCAATAAAACCGAAGCGTGGAGCCGGTTGATTGTAGGATTGACCTGTTTCATGGATGAGAGAGAGATGCAAAACATGTATATGATGGTGATTAGTTAGATGTGAACAGATATGATGATGATGTCGACTCGATGATGACAATGGTGATGCAGTTGAGGAGCTTGTCCCGTTCGATGCTTCCTTGTACGTGCTTCCTTCGCGTAGGTTAGGTTCGGCTAGGGGCATGAATGTGAAGGACCAGTGATTGGGTCAAATTTGTTTTGTTTAAAAAGGCTAAAATAATCGTGCCCCCTGTTTAGGCAATGCATGCTTTTAAACATCAATTTGATGCCCCTAACTCTTTATTTGTTTATGCAATTATGAGGTTAACTCCCTTTTGTTTTTGATGGGTTTCTGCAGAGAGACGGGAGACTGGAGGCTCGTGGAGGAGGCAAAAAGGTGCATAAGTGGTTCCTGACGTTGCCAGAGCAGGCTCGGGAGTTAGTACGTGCTGCTGGTTTTGAGGCGTTTGCTTTGGGCCTCAATCTTCCAAAGATTGATTGGTCCTTGATGACTTCACTGGTTGAGAGGTGGTGGGATACCACCAACACGTTCCACTTTCCTTCTGCCGGTGAGATGACGATTACGCCAGGCGATTTCTCTCTTCTGACTGGCCTGCGAGTAGGTGGATTTCCTCTTCGCATTGATATGAAGCTTTGGCAACGGGAAGGAGCTTTGGAGTGGTTCTTGGGCAAGGTGCCCCTTCTTCACTCACGTGGTCATCTTGATGTCTCTTGGCTCAGCAAGACTTTTATGAAGGCTGATATTTTAATCCAGGTGAGCGTCGAACAGCTGACACGGGCCTTTCTTCTCTACCTCCTTGGGCAGACTTTGTTTGCCAACAAGGATAGTTCGGTGCATACGCAGTTTCTGGCTCCCTTGCAATATTTGGAGGCTATTTGGGAATTAGGTTGGGGGTCATCTGCTTTGGCCACTTTGTACGGCAACCTTGGAGCTTGTTCACGAGACAAGAGCTTAATCCTTGGCGTTCACTACCGAGTGCTTGAGGTATATCCTTCTTCTTTACTTCCTTTCTTTCACACTTTGATTTTTCCCGATTTTGAACCTGTTTGCTAATTCACTTTTCAGCTCTGGGTTTTCGAGCATCTTCTTTAGTTTCTGACTGATACCAAGCATGAGGATGCGAATTGTGTTCCCTACTATGAGCGATGGCTAGTGGGCCAACGGAAGCCACGGTCGCCAGTTTTGAGCCTTCCCGAGTGGCGACGGGTTTTGGACCGATTGACGGTCGATCAGGTACCTCTTTTCTCTTGTGTTCTTTATCTTCAGGTTTCCATATCCTTATGCTGTAGCTAATTTGACCCTATTTTCAGGTGCGTTTTGACCCTTGGAGCGGCGCCAAAAGATGCCCCTCTTGCGCGTTCCAGGGTTTTGGATCGTACTCGTAGCTTGCTCGAGGGCCCTTTTTGCCGAGTTTGGTACCTGGGAGATCGGGTGGCTAGCCAGTGGCGCCCACGTGTGGAGGCTCTTCAGTTCGTTCCTCTTCCTCCTCCGGTGTCGATGAGATCTACTTCCTCGATGTCTAAGGAAGACTTGAAGAATGCTCGAATTAGAGACTGGGCGGGCTTGCTTCTCCAGGCGGGTGACTATATGGAGTACTATCGCCTTTTCTTGACTCCACCTGCTGTTTCTCCAGTTGCTCTTGTTTGGCCATGGGCCCCTACATTTGTTTCCTTCCACTCTGTTGATGGAGAAGAGGAGGGCTTGGTGCTCACCCCTTGTTCGACTCAGCTTTATACACTGCCAACTGGGGCTTTATAGGTATCTTTAGCTTTCCATTCTAGCTTTTGCTGCTTCGTATTGTATCCCATGCTTAGATGCTTGCAACGTTTGGTTATCCCATAGGTACCTGCTGAGATAGTGCAGGAATGGCTCCATGCTTATCAGAGTGCGGAGGCTTTGGTTCGAAGGCAGTGCCGTCGAATCCTCGAGGTATGATTTTCCCATATATTTCCTTTGCTTTGTATTCTTTCTTGAAACTGAGCTCTTGTACCCTTTCTTTGCAGCTTGAAGCTAAACGAGCTCCTGCTGCTAGTGGGGAGGATATGAGGACAAGTGAGCAATCCCCGTCTTTGTCTTAGAGGCTGTCTCGGAGGCGCCATCATGATTAGCCTTAGGATTTTCTCTTTTCTTTCCTGTTCATAGTTAGTAAAAGGACAAGCAGAAACTGTACTTGTATAGTGAAAGCAACCACAGCGATGATTTTGTAAGTAAGCTTTTGTTCATGAAATGAGAAGTGCTTTTTATGCCCCTAAATGTCTTGAGTTTGCATGTGGCAGTCAGAACATGGCTTTTGAAATTGTTTTGAACAAATGCTTACAGCAATTCGTGTGAAACGAAATATCGGCCGATGAATCAATCAAACGGCTGAAGAATTGATTTTGTGGCCGAGATATCAATCCTTTGGCCATTACTTCCTTTTTCCAAATGAAGCTGGATTTTGTTTTGGCCAAGTGGCATTATGTTTTCCCTTCCTTCTTATGCTTGATCTTGATTTTACACCTTTTGCTTTCGCCATGTTTCATAGTCTGATTGCCAAATCCGAGAGTTTTCGAGATATCCTGTCCATTATGTCCATGACCTTCAAGTTAGAGGGGATGAACAATAATTCTTGTGTCTTTTGCTATTTGTCAATTCTTTTGAAAAAGGACTAACTCATCTTTTGCGAGCTCAATACGCAGGGAGCTATGCCTATTATTGAGTACAAACCACTTTGATATCTTCTCTCCACATGTTTGGGTCATCTGAAAGCGAGATTGCCTACGTATCCCAATCAGGGAATCAGGCCTTATACATAGTTCCAAAATCACCACCTTTGAGGTTGGATTTCCACTCTTGGTTTTTCTTCTCACATGCTCTTGATTTTGCCTAGGTTACCTAATGGAGGTTGAGTCCCTAGTGAGCTTTTCTTTGAATGCCTTAACTTTCGCCTACGTTGCGTTTTTGCATTTTCTTGCCCTAGCAGACTTTGCTCTTACTTTTGCTTGGGTTTCTTGGGTCACCCAACCAGCATTTCTCACAAGAGGTTTTTCATAGTTTGGAGAGGAATTTGGTGGAGATATTTTTCTGAATCTCCTTTTGTGTTTGTACTTTCACGATGGGTAAGCTAACTCTAAGTGTTCTCATGGAGATAGCGTTTTCTTTCTAAGTTTTGACAAAAACCTAGTTTCTTAAGCAACTAAAGTTCATCATTTCCTTCCCTTTTGTCAGCAACACAAAGAACTTGATTCCTTGAAATTTCCCTTGTTTTGCAAAGAGACTATAGCGTATGGCAATTGCAATTTAGGAATTAGATTGTTGAATAAGCATAATCTAGAAGATGAAACAGGAATTCACTTAGCAGAAATAAAATGCCCAAACAGGGGCCCAAAACATGTCCTAGTTTGATTTAGAAAACAAAAGCAATGTTTAATGTTCTTTGCCATGTTGTGACTTCTCAGCTACTGTAGCATTTCGGGATCATCTTCTTTGCCTTTCGCAACTTTATTATACTCTTTTCCACCATCTTCTTTGCCAAAGAGAGCCTTTGAACTAGATCCATCTTCAAAGCTTGCACGGTGGCTACCTCTTTGAGACATGAGTAGTCCCCAAATGGAAATGTCAGCCTGGGTTTTCATCACCTCTTCTTCCTTCTCGTTGATTGTGCAATCATAAGAGAGATCTTCCACTTGGTTGAATAGTGATGCTACGGAATTCCCATCGAGCGGATCATCGTATTCTCCTTCCATTTCGTCAAAATCACTTTCCCCTGTTTTGTATGGATCTGTGTATATGAAGTCTAGATCTTCTTTTTCTTCTATCCATTGACTATAGTCACATTCTTCGTAGGGATTGACCCATGGCTGCATCTTGAACTCCACCACTTCTTCTATAAGGTTGATTGTTTCCCAGACAACGGGAGGCGTTGGAATTTTCGGGCGATTGATGGGTACCACTATTTGAACAAGCTCGAAGCGGGCATGCCTTCTCATCATGATGACCCTTTTCTTTTCCTTCTTCCTATTCTCAAACCAGATGCGCAGCCATTCATCATCCTCTACAAACGAAATGTCTGGATCCTCCAAATTGTGTTTTGCCCAAGAATGCTCTTCCCATTTCCTTAGCTTTTCCTCCTTTGCTTGTTCCTCTTTGTCACTCTTGTCAGACATGTCGGGATTGATCACTTCTGATTGATCGGACTCATTGTTTTCTTCTTCCTCCATCATGAAACATCCATCCTCCTCTGGAAATGTCAAGGTTGGCTTGGTTTGGGTGTTTTGGACAATGTATTGGCTAGGATTGTATATGAGGTTGTGAGACAAGGTTATAAGATTGATATTTTGGGGTGGTTCAGTATTGTGGGGTGGTTTGGTTTGTACATCAGGTTGTGGAGGTTTTATGGTTTGACTATCAATGAGGTCTTAAATGCCATGGCGAAGACGCATGCAACTATATGTCTCATGACCAGGGTGTTGATGGTAGGCACACTGTTTGTTAGGGTCATGATTTGGGCCATAATGTGGCTGAGGAGGTGGTTTGTTCAAGGGTTTGAGATGTCCTTGACGACTTAGAATGGTT
This sequence comes from Rhododendron griersonianum, assembly GCA_018127125.1. Taxonomy (NCBI): domain Eukaryota; kingdom Viridiplantae; phylum Streptophyta; class Magnoliopsida; order Ericales; family Ericaceae; genus Rhododendron; species Rhododendron griersonianum. The sequence goes on along the minus strand of CM030796.1, from coordinate 23,237,753 downwards.
AAGGCTTGGGAGAGAGTCATGTAGAGAGGGTTAAAGTTACGGCGAGGCCAATTTGAATTTCGGGAAGGGCTTGCTTGGAAAGGGTCTTGTGGTAAGGCTGGATCAAGGGTGTTTACGGAGGCATGAGATGTACGAGTTGGGAAGGATTTCTTAGGTGGAGGAGCTTCTTATTTTCCAATGAGTCCCAGTTTGATCCCTTCTTCAATCTGCAACCCAATAGCATGTAGGCGCTGGAAATCGGTTATAGCCTGAGTGTATATATGCTTCGGATACTTAGGCTGCAGATTCTTGACAACTATTCTTACTTGATCTTCCTCGGAAGGATGGTTCTTCATTTGGCAGCCTTTTCTCTCCATCTAGCTACGAAAGTGACAAAATCTTCACTCGACTCTTGCTTGGTCATTTCCAAATCTCGAGTGGTTAACTCAATTTGGACATTGTATGCATACTGCTTGACGAAAGCGTTGGCAATTTCTGGCCAAGTATGATAATGCACAAATTCAAGGGTGAGGAACCAATCTAGGGCACTTCCAGTGAGAGTCCTTTGAAACAATTGAGCAATGAGCTCGTCATTCAAGTCCATCGGCTTTAGAGTGTTGATAACATGGCGGACATGGCTGGTAGGGTTTCCAGTCCCATTGAACTTTTCGATGTTTGGCATCTTGAATCTTTTGGGCAATTGAGAATCTGGGAAGAGACAAAGTCCTTCAAAGTTCAGAATTTGATCTCCCTGTGAACGAGCCAAAGCATGTTTAATCTCTTTGACTTCCTTGGCCAATTCGGGATTTTCTGCCAATACCACTTTATGGGGATTTTCATCCTCTTCTTTCGTGTCTTCTTCTTCCTCAGCGTCTCTTGCTACTTTCTCGGCTAGTAAAGCAGTGATTTGGGCTTGGAGATCGGCGATAGTGGCGTCTTTGTCTGCCATTTTTGAGATGGGAGTGGGAGGATTGCTTGGTGAAGCTTGGGATTTGGTAGATGATCAGGTTTGTTGAGATCTGGCGGGTGGTTCGGCTCTGATTCCTTCTCTCTCTCGCTATTCCTCTCTCTCGCGCTACTCCTCTTTCTCTTGTCGTGTATGTGTGTGTGTGTGTCTGCCCAAAAAGAAGAAAGAAATAAGAAAGAAGATAAAGAATGAAGCTTACTTGGGAAGGAAGCGGGTAGGGAGTAATATAATATGTGTATGTATGTATATAATTAAGCTGCAGTCCAGGATGAGGTTTTTGCGAGTTGCAGCTAGCTAGCCAGGGAGGGGGTGAGAGTTTCAGCGGGAAATAGGGGGAAAGGAGATGTGAGGTGATGGTGATGGTGGAGTATTGGTTTGGTTAGGATTCTAGTTTAGGATTTAGTTAAGTTAATGTTTGGTTAAAATGATTCAGTGTACGCACACGCACACAATAAAGAATTAAGTCGTCGGACACGCGCGCGGACAATCGATTATGGAATTAAATTTTGCGTGATGATATAAATAATTTTCCGTATTAATTAAACTAACAAACAAAATTATATTTACAAATAAAAATTGTTATTCAAAAACTCGGGCCGCTACAATTTAAAACAGTTGCGAATAGTTGGCTTTCATTGTGTCCTCGCGTTCCCAAATTGATTCTTCCAATCCTCGGTGTCTCCACAAGACCCTGACCAATTTGATTATTCGTCCTCAGCTAACTTTTTCTCCATGATCATAAATTTCTATCGGTTGCTCTTTAATGATAATTTCCTTGTCCAATGTGACTTCCACTCAATTGAGTACGTGGGTGGAATGGGCCATATCTTTCCGCAGCATAGAAACGTAAAAGACAACATGAATTTTGGCGATTTGCGGTGGTAAAGTTAGGCGATAGGCTACTTCTCCAATTTGCTCCAAGATATCAAATGTACCAATGTAGCGAGGTGATAACTTTCCTTTCTTGACAAATCGGGTGATCCCACGGCGCGGCTTGAACAAAAATCACATTGAAAGTCTATGGTCCCGTCCTTTTGTTGGCGTAACTCTTGTACAAGCTTTGAGTGATCGTATGTCATCAGCGTGTCTCCATCCTCGGCCAGTTCTTGAAAGTTTGGTTCTTGTCTCTTAGTTGATGGATGGTACTTTTCTCCAAAAGGAACGAGTAGGCGAGAATTTTCAAGAGATTTCAAACATGACTTAAATGCTCAAAGATCATAGAACCTAATAGGAAGTACGAACAGATCCTCCTTCATGAGTCAGAGGTATGAGTAGTTTTGAGTTGAGTTTGAACACGAGGACAACAAGAATTAAGTTAACTGAAGTCAAACTCAATGATAGGAATTGAAGAGTCTCATCTTGTAGTATTGCATATTAAAGGTGTAATAGGCGAATGGAACATACAAATACTTGGCTTCAAACATTGCTTTGGAATAAACAAGGGTTCTCATAAGAAACATAGATTGCGATAGGTTCTGAATGATACGAGCTCAAACGATGAAACCAAATTAGATATTTATTTTGCACCACATTGGCCATATGTGTTTCAAAACAAGTGTCTAACTATGGTTATTTAAAAAAATATTGGGCGCAACTGAAAAATAAGCAATGGCTTATGAGTCCATTCCTAGAATAGAACAAGGCATTGATAGAACGATTATTGAATTTTATTAGATCAAGACATGATACACAGCTCTACGAGAGTGAAGTACTGCAAAAATATGCGCGTCCAAGGACTTGACAACTCCAACATTGAAAACTGAATTAGGTTTGCGAGTTTAGAGTTTTGAAAGGTCGGAGACAAGTCTTGATGTGATTATCAAAAGAATTGAAGGTTGTGAGTGGTCCCTACACAGCTAGTAACGAGAATTACTTAAATTTGCTGAGAGTACACAAGTCCAAGTTTGACGAAGATTGCTTTAAGCATGCAGTATGCAAGGGATTAGGAAGTTTAGACTAATAATTGAGTTAACTGTTGACTTCACAATAAAATCTAATCAAATGAAGAAAAGTTGGAACAATATGATCTTTACGAATTCCCATCTCTCACAAGAAAATGTCACAAGAATTAGGTGTTTGAAATATACAAGGAGTTCAACAATTTGGGGTTTAGTTGAATTTGTAGCTCCAACAATGAAGAGTCACGACGAAGGTGATTTTAAGAAGAGTCAAGAGAGATTGAAAGCAATGAGGGGTTAGAATACAATCAATTGAATGAGAAAGGGGATTTAGATGAATAATCGTCAATAACTCTTCTATCCCCCTTAAAAGAGTAGGACGTCACTGCAAGAGGATGGTTGCCGCGTTCTCAGACATTAGGATGACATAGGTTAGATTGTTAGTTCTAGATTTTATTACAAAATCTTCTTACAAACTATTAGTTTATTTTTACTCTTTCTACCATTGTCCTTTATTGATTAGGTGTCCAAGAGAGAGAGAGAGAGAGAGAGAATGGCCGAGAGAGAGAGAGAGGCCGGATGAGAGAGGGAGAGAGAGTGTGACGTGTGTACTCACCATATCTTCCTACATCATCCTATTGCATCACCTTGTACCACCATATCTAGGGTTTCTTTTCTTTCAACCCTAAAGGACTACCATATCTTATTTCTTATTCTTTCCAAGGACTTGATTGGACCAAAACCCCATTTGAATAGATTAAACCTTGTCCTAGTTTGAAAGAAAGAATAAGGGAAAATCTTAGTCTTTCAACCCTTGTACTTCTTTGGACCAAAGAGAGAGGGAGAGAGAGAGAGAGAGATGGGAGAGAGAGAGGCCGGGAGAGAGGGAGAGAGAGGGAGAGAGGGAGAGAGAGGGAGAGAGATTGTGTGATGTGTGCAAGTGTACAACCAAGCCTAGTCATGTCCTTTTGATCAACACCTCATCCAATCTAAGGACAATCAAATCTAGTCAATCTATGATCCATTGGATAACAAATGTTAGGGGAAATATTGTCTCTTGGAATAGACCAACTTGGCCTATAAATAGCAAGCCATTTCAAGCCTTTGAACTCACACCTTCAAGCATTGCTCCAACTTCTCTCTAGAAAGTCTAGTGTTCTTGTTGTTCTTGCTTAGTTCTTAGCTTGTTCTTGAAGTTCTTCCCTAGTTCTTCAAGAAACTCTTCTAGTGCCGCCACTAAGCCGCCACTCCACCACCCTACCGATCCAAAAGTTCTAGTAGCTTAGTCAAGATCAAGTTTCGAGAGAAACCTTTCTCTTTCGAAGCTATCGAAGCCATTCTTAAGCCGTTACTCCGTCCGACGAACCATTTTCCTAACCCGTAGCCGTCTACCGCCAAGAAGAACGGTAGATATTCTATATCTACTTTTCTCTACGTATATGTGTATATGTAGAATACTCCTTACGTATAGTATAGTTTCCTATGATTCTCAAAGATCTAAGTATAGCGTATTGCATGCGTATTTCGAAATGATAGTGAATTATTCTAAACCTTTGAAACCTCGAGCATACGTAGATTATACGAGCTACTTTCCCTAAGCATGATTAGAAATGTTTAGAAGTTGTTATCTTGATTAACCATGGTATGATTAGCTTAACGTTAGAACACTCAATAAACATATGCTGTTTTGAACTTAAGAAAGCATGATTATGTGATTACTTGACTACTTGTTGTTGATAAAGGATAAGTGATTTATCACTCCAAAGGTGTTCGTCCATGTGGCACTATGCTTAACCTTGTGTGATTCAATGTGAATATGATGATGTGACAAAATGAGCGTGCTATCTAATATAGAGTTGAATGATCTTGTTAGTTTAGTTTCAAGATTTCTTAAATTGTGGAATGAATTACTGCGGAGTCGATGCATGCGAACGAGACACAAAAATCGAGAAAGTAGAAACATGACACCTAGGGTGTGGTTGATATGGATAAAATGAAGGATGGGATTAACATGCGGAAAATATTTTGAAAGTACATAATGACCGGACTTGGTAGTCATTGTGTAAGTGTTTTCGAAAACCATAATGTAGCCGGACTTGGTAGCTCATTGCGTAGATTTCCAATGGGACCGGACGTGGTAGCCAATGCAAGATTTGAAAGATTGTGTTTTGTGAAACCATGATTGGCCGGACTTGGTAGCCATCGTGAGTGTTACTAACGGAGCCGGACTTGGTAGCCTCGTTAGTAGCAATTTGTGAAAGAAACGTGGGAAATTATGATTTTGATAAAGGTGAAAAAGATGACACGGTCTACGATGAGTCGCGTAGGAGAAACACGAAAAGGCATGACACCAACGCTAAAAAATATCGAATATGAATGTATCATTGTTTATCTATGTTATTGAATGAGCATGTGTAATTGTTTATATGCTTCCTTGCTTTAAATTAAGAGTTAGTGGGTATAGTTTATTCTATTGAGCTTGTAGCTCACGGTGTTACCTTTTTTGTGACCCTGACATATTATACTGGGGGCGACGCTGGTATAATGTGTCATAGTTAATTGATGAGCAAGGTGAGCAGTACGCATTGGAGGCTTTTGGAGCCGAAGAGCTTGCTAGGATGGAAGAAGAAGCGGAGTAGTAGAATACCCTAGAAATTCCCTCCTTGTGTAATAAAAGTACTCTAGTAAGACTTATGTTGTAATAATGAGCTTGACTCTTAGCCTTTTTATTCAATAAAATATTTAATTAACGAACCCGAAAATGGGGGCGTTACAACTTGGTATCAAAGCTTTAGGTTCAAAACCTCGGCCATGAGTAGAATGGGTAGAACCACGAGATAGATTGACCGTTGCACAAACGTGAATTGAGTTTAAGTTTACCGTCCCAAATTGGGTGGAATTCTGTCGAAACAATCTCCGGATTGAAGCAAGGTGTGGAAATTGGCAGTACCACCGAGCTGGGAATTCCCGAACAATTGGATGATGACTTAAATCAAGAATCGAATGTGGAACTTAAAAACTTTAAAATTTTCTAGTTTGAGTGAAGCCTGGCCTTAAAACTTTTCGATAGTGAACCTGTCAAAATCTTCTTACTAATTGAGGTTTGACCGTCCTTGTAGATGAATCACCTGGGCCGCCTAGCCGACCTATTGGCAGGAGTTCGCCAACTCAAAACCACCATAGAAATCTTGGCCTTTCAACTAGCAGAGAGCCCTGACTTCATTGCCGCTGTACTCGCAGAAAAGCAAGATTTCATGAGAGTGCAACAAAATACCCCTATTCCTGTAGAAACCGACCCTTCGTTCCCTATGTTATTTCCAATCCTGTGTGCCTACTATGAGATCTTTGGTACCTTACCCCCAATGGGAGACCTTGAGGTTAGTGATCAAGAGGGAGAAGTCGATGAGGAAACTACTAAAGAAGAGGAGGAAGCCGATAAGGAAACCCTAGGGGAAGACGAGGCCCAAGAGTAGACTATGCCTATTAGGATTATCTAAGGAATAATTGTAAATCCTTCGGGACGTGGGATGTAACATAGGAAGTAGTTGAACTCTTGTTGTAAATAGTGTAGGACGTTTGGGCTGTTTTAAGCCATCTATGTTGTACCTACTTCGTTTATGTAATGAAAATTATGTGTTTCCTTTCTATCTTGTGATCACTGTTTACATGCATACCTGTGCGCGACTACCACTTTCACACCGTTAAGTCTAATATATAATTTTTCTTATTGTAGATATGGATAACCGTACCTTTGCTACCCCGACCAATGTTGCGGACCTGATACTTATCAAGGCCATACTAGCACCTGAGAGCCCTATCCCGATACCCCACTTGGGTATATGTGACCCCGAGACTGGCTACCAAGTATACCAGTCTATCGTGATGGCACCCCTCACCAACAAGGACCAACTCATGGAGATAAAGGCATACGCCGAAGAGATCCGTCTAAAGGGAGAACATTGGCTCGAGAGAAGGGAGAAGGAGTGGAAGGAGCAATTGAGAGAATACTTCGGACTTATTCCACCTAGTTAGTAGTTTAGTAGTACTAGAATAAGGTTCGGTAGTTGTGATTGCACTTGTGGCGCTCGTAGACTAACCAAACCATGTAATCGGAACTAGTAGGATCATCCCAACTTGTAATAGGAAATCTGTCTTGTGTTTCTCTCTATGCTTCGTTGTAATCCTTTGCTTATCTATGAAAAGTTGCCTTATTTTATGATATGTTATTGCACCTTGTTTTAAATTCTATCGTTAATCTTAGGGAGAAAACCGAATTTCTAAAAGAAATTTGTTCGATAGGTGTGGGCAGCATGCCCTGGAAATTTCGGTTTCCAAAAATGCAAGGGCCCGGATCGAGGGAGCGCGAGCGCAGGTGGCAAGCGCTCAAAAATACAGAGTCGCCACTCGGGTTTGGAAGGTCCAACACCCAAGGAACCGTATTTCGAAGCACCTGCCGTGCTGTTTGATTTGAAAAAGTTAAGGAACCAGACCGTCATAACCATATCTGGGTTCGGGAGCCAGGTTACAAGAGGGGAAGGGTTTTATGGCACCCCTCTCGCCTAATTCGGAGATCGGTCTCTACTTAGGCATTTTGAAAACATTGCGATTCTTCTTTTATTAATCAATTTTAGCCAATTAGGGCGGGGGAACAGTTAATCGGGGATTAAAACTATAACATGTTTGCAGGATGTGATAGATGGCATGGATGAGCAGTTAGTATAGGATGAGAACAGACTGCTGTGGGAGTTTAAACAGACTGGAAAGCTCCAGTTTTGGAGTGTCGCACGCAAGAGGTAACCAGTATGCACTGATCAAGTCAATGCATGCTGATCATACCTGCGCACGCTACTACAAGACCTGCGCACGCCAGTAAGCCTAAGCCCACAGCTCTTATTCTCAAACCTTCTGGGCTCTGGAAGGACCAGTGCACACCCAGGACAAACCAAGCAGTTTATGCAGTCATAATATACAGTTTAAAGGCTGAAAAGCCTAATAAATAAACAAAAACACCCCATAAACAGTGTGGGGACAAAATAATAGCCTAAAACCAAGTTAAACATGCAAGGCCAGTCACTGATCGGGAACAGAATGGAACCGTCGCGCGAGGGTTCCGAACAGTCGCGCGACGGTGCACCCGGGCGCGTGATGGTTGCGCCCTGGCGCGCGATGATTGCGCCCTGGCGCATTGGTCAAATGGAGCGTTGACCATCGCGCGATGGTTTGGGTGCAGCGCGCGCGGGGTTCGAGCCAACTTTCCAGTGTCTGGTTTTTCACGTCCTGGGTTCTGAGACAGGTTCAGAATGATCCCAGGGGTACTCCAACAGAACAGAAATGAATATTGAAATGCAAGCTAGCAATTTAAGCTCTAAGAAAAGCAATAGACTGGTTTTTTGCATGCTTAACAGTGATCTATATACTAAGTAAAAATTACAACAGTCATGCACGTAGCTAAAACAAGAATTGACCAGCCTCCCTTCCCCACGTGGTCCAATCTCTTGCTGACAGAACTGTCGCGCGAGTATTCAGGACCATCGCGTGAGGGTTGGCTTGGCCACGGTTTTTGAAACCTTGCTAGCTTTAGGGCCAGGACTGTTATTGATTACCAGCCTTGACCCTGCCAGCCCCCCTCAGGGATCAGAACAGAGAGCAGAACAAAGGTAAGATATACCTTTGAATTTTGAGGTTTGAAAAGTGTTTGAGCTTTGAATTGAGGTTGAGGTTGTTTGTGGTGTTTCAGTGGAAGAATAAACTATGTTCTTGAGTGCTAGGTTGAAAACCAAGTGCTTCTTTTGCTAATGGGGAATAGATGAACAATGGGCTAGGGTTAGAACCTTTTTGCTTTTAATTTTTGGAACCCTTTGAAAGAGAAACAAAGGGGGCTATTTATAGGCTTAGCACCTTCCATTAATGGAAAGGTAGCTCTGGTCCAAAGAATGGAGGCCAGCCAGCCACGAGGCTGGCTGGGGATTACTTGGTGATTAAGCTGCCCAGCTGAATAAAGGTGATGGGGACAGGTTCTGACCGTCGCGCGAGGGTTCCAAACTATCGCGCGACAATGCGCCCTGGCGCGCGATGGTGCGCCCTGGCGCGCTGGTCAATGCTCCGGTTGACCATCGCGCGATGGAGTCAAACCGTCGCGCGACGATGCGCCCCGGCGCGCGATGGTTGCGCCCTGGCGCACGATGATTGTGCCCTGGCACACATCAATAGGGTTTTTGGCTTTTGGAAGTGGCTTAAGATTAGGTTAGGTTCAAGGGTTATTCAAACACTCAAAGCTCAACCACTCGACATTCCCGGGGTGTTCTTGATCCATTTCATCATCGGGGAATCAAAAACCGTAAGTAAACTAATCTGGAAGCCCAGATTGGGGTGTCTACAATAGGCTAAACCTCCCCCTTTACAATTTTTACTCGTAGATGGTGAATCGACGCAGTGGATTAGGATACGAAACCGGAGAGTCCTCCAACGCAAACCCTAGCCTAGCCCAAGTCGTGCAGGCATTCGTAGCCGCCTTGAATGCCAACCGCCAAAACCCTAACCGCGATGACGGACCTATGACTCGAACCCGAGCCATGAATGAATTCTGCAAACGCCGACCCCCGACCTTCCACGGAAATACCAACCCCACTGTGGCCGAAGCATGACTGAAGGAAACTAAGGTGATCCTGGACACCTTGGAGATTACCCGCGATGGAGATCGTGTAGACTTAGCCACGTACCAACTGAAGGGAGAAGCCCGCTATTGGTGGGAATTGATGGAGGCAACCCATGCCATAGCCACCATGACCTTCGCTGAGTTCGAAACCCTATTTCTTGACAAGTATTTCCCTACACCCATTCGCCTAGCTAAGGAACAAGAATTCATGAACCTGAAGCAAGGAACGATGACCGTGACCCAGTATGCGGCCAAGTTCGAGGAACTATCCCGTTACGCCACGGACGCCGTGTCAAATGAGGACAAGAAGGCGAGAAGATTCGAGTGGGGGCTGACGACCGCTCGCAGAGCCGTAGTGGCACAAACTTTTCCCACATACTCTAGTGTGGTGAAATGTGCCTTTCGATTGGAGAGTGAAGAAGCTGACTTCAAGAATCGATGGAGGAAGGCAACCGGCGGACCAATCCGAAACCAAGTAACCATCAACAACCGCGGACCCTACCTCACCAAACCCTTTGCTTCTTCTCAGCACAACCAAGCCTGGAAGACCACTGCAATAAATCGTGACAATAGAGATCTGTCGACAGTTAAGTGTTACAACTGTCAGGCTATGGGCCATTACAGCCGCCAATGCCCACAAACCCAGAAGAAGGGAAATGGGAATTTTGGAAACCAAGGAGCTCAATCTGGACAAGCCGGATTTGCGAAGCCAACTCCTGGAATCTCACCTCTACAGCCGAATGGGCAGAACAAGGGAAAGCAGCCCGTGGGAAACCAACAAAACACTGGAGGGCGTATCTTTGCGATGCAGACTGAGGAACTGGAGCAGGATCCCTCTGTGATCCAAGGTAAGCTACTGTTATATAGTACCTGCATGCAAGCCTTGTTTGACTCTGGTGCATCCCATTCATTTATATCTACTGCCTGCGTAGCTGCTCTAGCGCTAGAAACAGAACCCCTTAGTGCAAGTACGAAAGTAGCATCACCATTGGGGGGGAGTATAACTGTTAGTCTAGTGTGTAGAGGGTGCGAATTAGAGGTAGCCAACTTGCGCTTAACCTGCGACCTCAGAGTGATCGACATGGCAGATTTCGACGTAATCTTGGGAATGGACTGGCTATCGGCTCACCGAGCAGTCATAGATTTTCATCAGAAGACCGTAACGGCCTATACCCCTGATGGGACTCGTTTCCGTTTTAAGGGGGATAGACAAGTGGCTAGTTTAACGGTAAAAAGATCTAGGTGGCAGAATCAACTATTTGGATGGCTAGCTAGTCTCCAAATAGAAGAAACTGACAGGATGGAGATGGGATTACCACACATCGTTTGCGAATACACCGATGTGTTCCCTGAAGAACTTCCTGGTTTACCACCTCTTAGAGAGATAGACTTATCTATCGAACTCCAACCAGGGACGGCCCCAATTTCTATGGCACCATACCGTATGGCCCCTACGGAACTAAATGAGCTCAAGACCTAATTGCAAGAGCTGTTGGAAAATGGATTTATCCGACCAAGCACATCACCATGGGGAGCACCTGCCTTGTTCGTGAAGAAGAAAGAAGGGACACTCCGACTGTGCATCGATTACCGGAGGCTAAACCAAGTCACCATCAAAAACTGATACCCCCTGCCTAGGATCGATGATCTATTTGATCAATTGAGAGGAGCAACTTGCTTTTCAAAAATCGACCTCCGATCGGGATACCATCAACTCAGAATCCGAGATGAGGACATCTCCAAGACAGCCTTCCGTACCAGATATGGACATTACGAGTTCATAGTAATGCCATTTGGGCTGACTAACGCTCCGGCAGTTTTCATGTGTCTCATGAACAAGATCTTCCAACCCTACTTAGATAAGTTTGTAGTGGTGTTCATTGATGACATTTTGATATACTCCGCCAATGAGGAGGAGAACGAAGGACACCTCCAGATAGCACTACAAGTACTCTGGGATAACCAACTCTATGCCAAGGCGAGTAAATGCGAGTTTTGGCTAGAAGTGGTCAAGTTCTTGGGGCATGTAATATCCAAAGATGGAATAGCCGTGGACGAGAGTAAAGTTGAAGCCGTGATGAATTGGAAGCAACCAACCTCTGTGTTCGAGATCAGAAGTTTCCTAGGATTGGCAGGATACTACCGAAGATTCATACCCGACATCTCAAGTCTCGCCAAACCGATGACGAGACTAACCCAGAAAGGAGTGAAGCTGGATTGGACTGAAGCCTGTGAGAAATCTTTTCAGGAGATGAAAAGAAGGCTGACCAGTGCGCCGGTACTTATCATCCCCGAGCGAGGCGTGGATTATACCGTCTATTGCGACGCGTCAAGAGATGGCTTGGGATGTGTGCTAATGCAAAATGGAAAGGTCGTAGCTTACGGATCGCGACAACTCCGACCACATGAGAAGAATTACCCTACTCATGACTTAGAATTGGCTGCAGTAGTGTTCGCCCTCAAAACCTGGCGTTACTGCCTGTGGGGAGAACAATTCGAGGTCTTCACCGACCACAAGAGCCTCAAATACCTTTTCACTCAGAAGGAGTTGAACATGAGGCAGCGTCGATGGATGGAGTATTTGGAAGATTACAAGTTTACAATGCAGTACCATCCTGGCAAGGCCAACGTGGTGGCTGACGCCTTGAGTCGAAAGGACAGGGCACAGAAAGTCAAAACTGCCATCAAAGAGTGGGAAATGATGGACACTCTCAATGAATTCAACCTGAAACCTTCCTCAGAAAGTGGGAATATCCGACTATATGCACTTGTTGCAGAACCAGCACTTCACCAGGAGATCCTGCTAGCCCAAACCACTGAGCAAGAATGCGAGTTCATTCGGTATCGAGTCCGAGAAGGAAAGGCGATACCAGGATGGACGATCGAGGGAGACAGTAACCTGAGATTCAAAGGAAGGGTCTTCGTACCTAATATTGGAACTCTTCGAGAAGCTGTACTCCGAGAAGCACACCATTCGAACTTCGCAGTCCACCCCGGAGGTACAAAGATGTACCATGATTTGTGAAGGACGTACTGGTGGGAAGGAATGAAGAAGGACGTAGCTCACTTTGTAACAACCTGTCTTGTGTGTCAACAAGTCAAGGCCAAGCATCAGAAACCAGGAGGCGACCTTCAACCTTTGCCAATCCCGACTTGGAAGTGGGAGCACATCTCAATGGACTTCGTGACCGGACTACCAAGAACTACCAAAACCAACACTGCCATCTGGGTGATCGTGGACAGACTCACCAAATCCGCGCATTTTCTGCCTATGAAGATGACAAAAAACGTGGAACAACTGAGCCTGTTGTACATTCGGGAAATTGTACGACTACACGGTGTACCCGTCTCAATTGTGTCAGACAGAGACCCACGGTTTGTGTCCCATTTCTGGAAAGGATTACAGAAAGCTTTGGGAACAGATGTAAGGCTTAGCACGGCCTTCCATCCGCAAACCGATGGCCAAACAGAGAGAACGATACAGACCTTAGAGGATATGCTGAGAGCCTGCGCTTTGGATTTCTCTGGGAACTGGGAGCAGCATTTACCATTGGTAGAGTTTGTCTACAACAACAGTTATCAAGCAAGTATAGGAATGGCACCCTATGAAGCTTTATACGGTCGACCTTGCCGATCCCCAGTCTGCTGGACAGACGCTGGAGAAACGGGATTAATTGGACCTGATATAGTACGTGACACCACGGAAAAGGTCAAAACCATCAGGCAAAGGATCCAAACCGCTCAGAGCCGACAGAAGAGTTATGCGGATAAAAGAAGCCGACCCTTAGCCTTTGCCGTAGGAGACCATGTGTTCCTGAAGATAAGACCAAAGAAAGGAGTCATCAGATTTGGGAAAAAGGGAAAACTGTCCCCACGTTACATCGGACCTTTTGATATCGTGGAGAAGATCGGAAGAGTCGCATATCGACTAGCCCTACCGCCACAGCTGGAACGAGTGTGTAGAGCCCCGTAGTTTCGGAAAAAAAAATCATTTAAAAGTTTTATAAATGCTAGAATAGGAAATTTGTAGAGTTTAATTGAATTAGGGTTAATGTGATAGAATGGCTTGTAAGAGGGTGTATGTGCAATATGGGTTTATTTGAGTATATATGTGTAGGAGAGTGTGGTGTAGAGAAATAACTTTCCCAAACACACACACACACCACGTCTCTCTCTCCCTCTCGGCATTCTTCTCTCTCTCTCACCCTCTCACCCAAAAATCCCACTCCAAGTTCAAAACCCACTAAGATCCTTCACCAAATCATCATCCTCTCGGGCTCTCGACCTTGGGTTTCGTTGGAGCAAGCTCGGAGAGGAGTATTTCCGAAGGATTTTGAATTTAAAGGCTAGGGCTCGATCAATCTCGTTGGGTTTCGTTCTCAAAGTCGAGGTAGGGATTTCTAACTTTCTCTATATGTTTATGAGTTGATTTGGTGTCCAAAACTTGCTTTGGATCGTTGTTTGGAAGCCTTGTGTTCGCCCTTCAAATCTGTCAAAAACGTGCTGAAAAACCCAGGCGCTACATGTAGCACCCTTTTTCTGCTACATGTAGCAAACCCAGATTTCTTTGATTTTGGTTTGCTGGCTACATGTAGCACCCTTTTTCTGCTACATGTAGCAAACCCGTATTTCTTCGATTTTGTTCGCTGGCTACATGTAGCACCCTTTTTCTGCTACATGTACCAAAACCCAGATTTTACGTTCTGTTCGCTGGCTACATGTAGCACTTTTTTCTGCTACATGTACCAAACTGGAAATTTCTGAAAAAGTTTCTCCCTTCATGGTTTGGACCCCCGATCACTTCTAATACCTTTTAAACACCTTTAAATCATCTATAAGGTTGATTGCTCGCGTTTCAATGATTCGTTGTTCGTCCCTACCCTTCGGGCTCTCGTTATAATAAAGAAAAGTATAAAACTAAATGAATACGATACTTGTTCGTTTGTTTATGCATTTGGGCTATTACATGAGTATTGTGGCATGCTTTATGAATGATGCGGACTTGACATACGTCATGCTCTACGGTATTGAGGCTTGTAGAACAAAAAATCACAATTTAGAACGATAGAACGAAACGAAGAAAGCCACGGATCCACTACAAGGTGTGATGCCGGAAAACGGGACGCACGGGGTCCCAAATGCCCGGAAGTGCACAAGAAAGCCACCGATCCACCGAATGGTGCGATGCCGGAATGAATTCGGGATGCACGGGGTCCCAAACGCCCGGAAAGGAAATCGAGGACACTCGATATAATGAAAACGGAGAGTTTAAAGATTATTAAGTGACGTGAATGTGAACGGTATTGATTGTCAAGCATTAACCACTTGTTCTTGCTCACATGAGAAACTTTCTTGTATCAATGTTCATCTCGGTGCATCGTCCATCTTATATGCATATAGTTTGAGTAAAGATTTCTCTACTGGGCTAGTGTAGCTCAACCTATTATTATTTTCAGGTACCTCTCAGGGACATTGATATGGAGTGCTTGCTGTGCATCTGACCATACTTTTGAAAGCTAACTTTGAGGAATTACCATGGCATCTTTGTTAAATCTTTTTTGAAGATGTAATCGTAATTTCAATTATGTTCTTTGACTTCCTCTCTTTAGGATACTGTCTAAGAATTTGGGGCTGGAGTGCCTTTATTGTAAACCTTTAAACTTGATCGTTCTCTTGGACGGATTATGGGAAGCAAACTTGGGGTATTATGATGTATTATTGCGAAGGACTTTTATTGGAAATGCTATTATTATTATGTTGAAAATCCAGGGCGTGACAACTTGGTATCAGAGCATAGGTTTAGAATACCTCGAGACCGTGGGGAGACTTAGTCTCATGGGTTCAAAAAGCATTGCATCTTTTACATGACATATGTGTGCTTGTGTGATCGACATTCATGGAATTACGTGACATTACATTTACCTCATTGTAGAGTGGCGTAGCGTTGTTAACCCGTGTTGGGGAGTTGGGGGTTGAACCTCATAGTTAACATATATTGCGGTTGATCGTTTTCTCTCTTAATCTTTGTAGTAAGATGCCTCCGAGACTACGTGAAAGGCGAGGTAGGGCTGGAAATCGGGGTGGCCGAGCCCGAGGCCGCGGTCGTGGCCATGCAGAACATTTAGAGGACGAGGTTAGTCATCATGGGGAGATCCCAAGTGGGGATGCAGGATTGGGGGCCGGACCGGGTCCGAGGGTAAGGAATGTTCAGAACCCTCTTGCTAGGGATATCGTTGCGGCGCTTGCAGCCGCTAATCTTTTGCAACCTCCTCCTAGGGAGAATGCGGACAATCGGGCTTTAGTAGCTATGCGAGAATTCTGCCGTCTGAACCCACCTACGTTTGACGGGATAAGTAGCGACCCTCTTGTGGCTGATCACTGGTTGGCACAAATCCGTAAGAACTTCACCGCTCTTAAGATTACCGAAGATGACCTACGGGTGAGTATCGTGGCAGTTCAACTTGTTGGGGAGGCCGGTGAGTGGTGGGAGTCCGTCTTGGAGAGTAGGAAGGATGCGAGGAGGGCGGCTAGAACCGCGGCTCAAGCAAACGAGCCAGATGTGGAGGATATGACATGGGCAGAGTTCGAAACACTTTTTGAAGATCAATACTTTTCGGAGTCTTCCCGTGATCAATTGAGGGACCAATTTGAGAAGCTTGAGCAGGGTAATATGACCGTTTCTGAATACGCGATGAAGTTCCAATCCTTGTCACGATTCGCTCCAGAGTTGGTGGCTACCGAGGAGAAAAAGTGCAGACATTTTGAGAAAGGGTTACATAACACTGTGAAGAGGTTGGTAATGGTGCAACACAGGACGAAGTACGCCGAGGTTGTTGAGTGTGCAAGGACTATTGAGATACCAATGGAAGCACGGAGAAATAGGGGAGTTTGGGAATCGAGGCAACCCGCCGTTACTGCTAGTTCTTCGGGGACTTTTGGGAGTCAGGGGAGGAAGCGACCAAGGGAAACATCTTTTGCGACTCAGAGTCAACCGAGTGTTAGGACATCAACCGTTTCTTCCGGAGTTCGAGGAGCTCATTCTAGGCCTGCGATTACGTGTCACCGTTGTGGTCAGCCGGGCCACTTTCGAGCAGATTGTCGGGCAAAGGAATGTTATGTGTGTGGCGAGTTTAGTCATCTAGCCAAGGATTGTCCTCGTAGAGTGAGAGGTGCTCGTAGTGAGTCGGTTTCCGTGCAGCAGCCGGGTTCAGGGCATGGGTTTGGCCAACAGTCATTCAGGGGTGCGCAAAGGCAGCAACAACCACATTTCCGTCAGGCCACTACCGTTCAGGGCTCTCGGAATGAAAGGGGTGCAAGTTCTTCTTCTCCTTCTTAGGCTTCGGGGCAAAGGGGAGGATTTGTTCAGAACCAGACTACTCAGGGAAGGGCTTTTGCCATCACTTCTGCTATCCCACCGCCTCCAGTCACTTCTCATGCTCCAAAAGCTTCAGTTGTGAGGGGTACATTTCTATTGTTCAATTCCTTTGTTAAAGTACTCTTTGATTCTGGAGCATCTCATTCATTAATTGCTGCATCCTTTGTGTGTGCTTTGGAGTTGGAAACTGAAAGTTTGAGTCCACCGTTATTCGTTGAGACACCATTAGGGGGTAAGACACCTTTGGATCATATTTGTCGAGACTGCGAACTTCTCATTCTTGATCGTCGCTTCACCTTTGATTTCATTGTATTGGGAATGTCGGGTTTTGACCTTATTCTGGGAATGGATTGGTTATCTATGTTTCATGCCACCATCGATTGTTTCAAGCGTCGAGTTCGTATTTGTCCACCCGAGGGTGTTTGTTTTGAGTTCTTCGGGGAACGTCGGGAACCGTTGGAGCCGTATCTATGTGGGTCTCGAGAGCGGGAGTCCATTTATTCATTGTTGGCGAGTTTGACTTTGGATGAGGATGTGTCCACGCGTGGGGAGTTGCCCCTTGTTGTTTGCGATTTCCCAGATGTGTTTCCGGAGGAGTTACCCGGTTTACCTCCCGAGAGAGAAGTCGAGTTTACTATCGAGTTACTTCCCGGTACCGCACCAATCTCTGTACCTCCTTATCGTTTCGCTCCCGCCGAACTTAGGGAATTAAAGGTCCAGTTGCAAGAATTGGAGAATTTAGGGTTTATTCGTCCGAGTACATCTCCTTGGGGTGCACCGGCACTTTTTGCGCAGAAGAAGGATGGTTCGCTTCGTTTATGTATCGATTACCGTAAGCTCAACCGTGTCACCGTCAAGAATAAATATCCAATGCCTAGAATTGATGACTTGTTTGACCAACTTCGGGGTGCGACATGTTTCTCTAAAATTGATTTGAGGTCCGGTTATCATCAGTTAAGGGTCCGGAGAGAGGATATTCCGAAAACTGCTTTTCGTACACGTTACGGTCATTACGAGTTCATAGTTATGCCTTTTGGGTTGACAAATGCGCCGGCAACGTTCATGGACCTAATGAACCGTATCTTTTGTGCCTATCTCGATCGCTTCGTAGTTGTTTTTGTAGACGACATTCTCATATACTCACCTTCGGTGGAGGAACACCAATCCCATCTCACTATCGTTCTCGAACTTTTAAGAAAACACCGTTTGTATGCTAAGCTGAGTAAGTGTGAGTTTTGGTTATCCGAGGTCAAATTCTTGGGTCATGTGGTTTCAAATGGTGGGGTGTCCGTTGATCCGGGGAAGGTAGAGTCCGTTATGAATTGGCAGCGACCGAAAAATGTGTTCGAGATTCGTAGTTTCTTGGGTTTGGCAGGGTATTATCGCCGTTTCATCCAAGATTTTTCGCGTCTAGCGGCTCCTATGACTAGGTTGACACGGAAAGGGACACGCTTTGTTTGGAGTGACGCATGTGAGATGGCTTTCGAGGAGTTGAAGAAACGCTTGACTACCGCCCCGGTGTTAATTGTGCCCGAACATGGAGTTGGCTACTCCGTTTATTGTGATGCTTCGAAAGAAGGGCTTGGGTGCGTTTTGCTGCAATCGGGAAGAGTGGTAGCATATGGATCACGGTAATTGAAAACTCACGAGCGGAATTATCCTACGCACGATCTAGAACTTGCGGCCGTTGTATTTGCATTGAAGAGTTGGCGTTATTACTTGTACGGTGAGAGATTAGAGGTCTTTTCTGATCATAAGAGTTTAAAATACCTATTCTCCCAAAAAGAGCTTAACTTGCGACAACGACGTTGGATGGAACATTTGGAGGATTACGATTTCGACTTGCAATATCATCCGGGGAAGGCGAACGTGGTGGCCGATGCGTTGAGTAGAAAACCGACACACCTTGCGAGTCTAGCGATTCACGAGTGGAAGATGATGAATGATTTGGGATTCTATGCATTGCACTTTGAGGAAGTCCGAGATGGGGTTACCTTATGCAATTTGACCGTTCAATCTTCTTTATCGAATCGAGTCATTGAAGCGCAACAACACGACGAGGAAGCAGAGGAACTTCGTACCAAATTCCTTAGTGGGAATGCTCAAGAAGGGTGGATGATTCACACCGATCGAGGCTTACGCTATCAAGGAAAGTTGTTCGTACCCATTTCGTGTCGGGAAGAAATTTTGCGAGAGTTCCATCATTCTCCATTAGCCGTTCATCCGGGAGGAACGAAGATGTATCACGACTTGCGTAGGCAATTTTGGTGGTCCGGAATGAAGAGAGATGTCGTTATTTTCGTGTCTAAGTGTCTCACGTGCCAACAAGTGAAAGCTGAACATCAACGACCCGCAGGAGAGTTACAACCATTGCCAGTGGCCGAGTGGAAATGGGAGAACGTGACCATGGATTTTGTTACGGGTTTGCCGAAGTCGCCGAGGGGACACGATGCTATATGGGTGATTGTGGACCGTTTGACCAAAACCGCTCACTTCTTACCTATTCAAGTTACCGATTCGATTGACACGCTTAGCCGATTATACATTCGAGAGATTATCCGTCTTCATGGAATCCCCGTTTCTATTGTATCCGATCGAGATCCGAGGTTTACCGCGCGCTTTTGGCAAAGTTTGCAGGCCGCTCTTGGCACCAATCTTTTGTTTAGCACTGCGTATCACCCTCAGACCGATGGTCAATCCGAGCGAACAATTCAGATTTTGGAGGATATGCTTCGGGCTTGCGTCATGGATTTTCGGGGTAGTTGGGAGGTTCATTTGCCGTTAGTCGAATTCGCGTATAACAATAGTTACCAATCGAGTATCGAGATGGCACCATATGAGGCTTTGTATGGGAGACCGTGTAGATCACCCGTGTGTTGGACCGAGTTAGGCGAGGCTACATTAGTAGGGCCGGATATGATTAAGGAGACCTCCGAGAGCATGAAAGCAATTCGCCAACGTCTTTTGGAAGCTCAAGAAAGAACGACCGAACAAGTCAAGGTGATTCGCCAAAGATTGTTGACCGCGCAAAGTAGGCAAAAGAATTATGCCGATCGTCGTCGCCGACCGTTATCTTTTGAAGAAGGGGATCACGTTTTTCTTAAAGTATCACCGCGTCGGGGTTTGTCTCGTTTTGGGAAGAAAGGAAAGCTTTCACCACGTTATATCGGGCCGTTTGACATCATCGAGAAAATCGGAGAAGTCGCGTATCGCTTGGCTTTGCCACCGAAGCTTTTAGGAGTGCATGACGTGTTTCACGTGTCTCTATTGAGGAAATACGAACCGGATCCATCTCATGTCTTAGAGTGGTCCGAACTCGAGCTAGAAGCCGACGCGTCTTATGGGGAAGAACCGATACGTATCCTAGATTCGCGCGATCAAGTGTTGAGGGGTAAGACAATACCGTTAGTGCGAGTCTTGTGGAGTAACCAAGGCAAAGAAGAGTCGACTTGGGAACGAGAAGATGAGGTTAGGGAGAAGTATCCGCATTTGTTTCCGGCGTAGAAATCGATGTGAGTGTTTAAGTTTGAACTTTAAATTATTACCATTGTTGCATAATGATTAACGTTATGACTTGGACATGTTTATGTGATGCATATTTTGATTGATCATGGTTATCAAATTTCGAGGACGAAATTTCTTTAAGGAGGGTAGAATGTAGAGCCCCGTAGTTTCGGAAAAAAAAATCGTTTAAAAGTTTTATAAATGCTAGAATAGGAAATTTGTAGAGTTTAATTGAATTAGGGTTAATGTGATAGAATGGCTTGTAAGAGGGTGTATGTGCAATATGGGTTTATTGGAGTATATATGTGTAGGAGAGTGTGGTGTAGAGAAATAACTTTCCCAAACACACACACACACCACGTCTCTCTCTCCCTCTCGGCATTCTTCTCTCTCTCTCACCCTCTCACCCAAAAATCCCACTCCAAGTTCAAAACCCACTAAGATCCTTCACCAAATCATCATCCTCTCGGGCTCTCGACCTTGGGTTTCGTTGGAGCAAGCTCGGAGAGGAGTATTTCCGAAGGATTTTGAATTTAAAGGCTAGGGCTCGATCAATCTCGTTGGGTTTCGTTCTCAAAGTCGAGGTAGGGATTTCTAACTTTCTCTATATGTTTATGAGTTGATTCGGTGTCCAAAACTTGCTTTGGATCGTTGTTTGGAAGCCTTGTGTTCGCCCTTCAAATCTGTCAAAAACGTGCTGAAAAACCCAGGCGCTACATGTAGCACCCTTTTTCTGCTACATGTAGCAAACCCAGATTTCTTTGATTTTGGTTTGCTGGCTACATGTAGCACCCTTTTTCTGCTACATGTAGCAAACCCGGATTTCTTCGATTTTGTTCGCTAGCTACATGTAGCACCCTTTTTCTGCTACATGTACCAAAACCCAGATTTTACGTTCTGTTCGCTGGCTACATGTAGCACTTTTTTCTGCTACATGTACCAAACTGGAAATTTCTGAAAAAGTTTCTCCCTTCATGGTTTGGACCCCCGATCACTTCTAATACCTTTTAAACACCTTTAAATCATCTCTAAGGTTGATTGCTCGCGTTTCAATGAGTCGTTGTTCGTCCCTACCCTTCGGGCTCTCGTTATAATAAAGAAAAGTATAAAACTAAATGAATACGATACTTGTTCGTTTGTTTATGCATTTGGGCTATTACATGAGTATTGTGGCATGCTTTATGAATGATGCGGACTTGACATACGTCATGCTCTACGGTATTGAGGCTTGTAGAACGAAAAATCACAATTTAGAACGATAGAACGAAACGAAGAAAGCCACGGATCCACTACAAGGTGTGATGCCGGAAAACGGGACGCACGGGGTCCCAAATGCCCGGAAGTGCACAAGAAAGCCACGGATCCACCGAATGGTGCGATGCCGGAATGAATTCGGGATGCACGGGGTCCCAAACGCCCGGAAAGGAAATCGAGGACACTCGATATAATGAAAACGGAGAGTTTAGAGATTATTAAGTGACGTGAATGTGAACGGTATTGATTGTCAAGCATTAACCACTTGTTCTTGCTCACATGAGAAACTTTCTTGTATCAATGTTCATCTCGGTGCATCGTCCATCTTATATGCATATAGTTTGAGTAAAGATTTCTTTACTGGGCTAGTGTAGCTCAACCTATTATTATTTTCAGGTACCTCTCAGGGACATTGATATGGAGTGCTTGCTGTGCATCTGACCATACTTTTGAAAGCTAACTTTGAGGAATTACCATGGCATCTTTGTTAAATCTTTTTTGAAGATGTAATCGTAATTTCAATTATGTTCTTTGACTTCCTCTCTTTAGGATACTGTCTAAGAATTTGGGGCCGGAGTGCCTTTATTGTAAACCTTTAAACTTGATCGTTCTCTTGGACGGATTATGGGAAGCAAACTTGGGGTATTATGATGTATTATTGCGAAGGACTTTTATTGGAAATGCTATTATTATTATGTTGAAAATCCAGGGCGTGACAGAGTGCATGACGTGTTCCATGTTTCAATGCTCCGTAAGTACCTCGCCTTACCCACGCATGTTCTCAACTGGGAAGACGTTACCATCGAAGAAGATGCAACGTATGAGGAGGAACCAATCGAGATTCAAGACCGAAGCGAGAAGACAATCCGAAACAAGATAATCAAACTAGTACGAGTCCTGTGGAAACACCGAGGAACTAGAGAGACCACTTGGGAAAGAGAGGAGACTATGAAGGCAACTCACCCTCACCTGTTTGAATCCAAGCGTCTGTCTAATTTCGGGGACGAAATTGTTTAAGGGGGATAGGTTGTAACAACTCCGATTTTCAGTAAATAAAAATCTCGTTGTTTATTATTTTGACTCTATAAATTCCTTATTTTCCAATAATCCGTCATGATTAGATTTATTCGATTCAAACCCTAATTTCATTTCGCCTTGCGATTTAGTCATTTTCTAAAGAGAAGTGAGATAGCAACCCTAAGTCGTCCTATTTAGCCAGCCTAGCTACCTTCCGACTAATCGTTAGAATAGCCTAATCAAACCTTTGAAATGTTTGAACCCTAAGTGAGACCTTGACCAAAAGTCAACCCTTGATCTATTACCCATTGGACGATAGATACTAGGATAATCTTTATCCATTGGACCATAGGTTTACACCTTGGATATTGTGACAAGATTGCTAGGTACGCTTTATAAGATTATATATTACTTACCATCTTTACCCATTGGACGATAGAAGTTAGGAGAATTATTAACCGTTGGACGATAGGTTTACCTTTCTACCTAGTACAAGGTCCATTAGTTTAATTAGATTCACCATGAGTCATTGTACTATATTAGATAGATTATATAAGCTTAGTACTTCATCCTTTAACCATTGGTTAATAAATGTTAGGGGAATTATAATCCATTGGTCCATAAAACCATATCAAGCTATAGTACTAGGTTAGTATTAGTTAATTCCTTCCTAGATATGATATGTACTTATTTGATTAAAGTATATGATATGTATATGTCATCCTAGCATACTACGTATTAGTATATAGTATAGTAATACATAGGTGGCATTTTGACATAGTTTAATAGGAAATTTTGACTTCAAAGTCCAAGATGAGATCACATAGTACATTGTCCTTTTATTAGTCTTTCTTATTTATGTATATATATTAACCTAGGAGAGAGAGAGAGAGAGAGAGAGAGAGAGAGAGAATTCGGAGAGAGAGAGAGGAGAGAGGCCGAGAGAGATAGAGAGATAGGAGAGAGAGAGAGAGAGAGATATGCATGTACCTTTCTTGATCTTCTTCTACCAAAACCCTAATTCTATATATATTAGTACTTGTACCTTGAAAGATGAAGTATAGGATGACATAGGTTAGATTGTTAGTACTAGATTTTATTACAAAATCTTCTTACAAACTATTAGTTTATTTTTACTATTTCTACCATTGTCCTTTATTGATTAGGTGTCCAAGAGAGAGAGAGAGAGAGAGAGAGAGAGAATGGCCGAGAGAGAGAGAGAGAGGCCGGATGAGAGAGGGAGAGAGAGAGTGATGTGTGTGACTAGTGTACTCACCATATCTTCCTACATCATCCTATTGCATCACCTTGTACCACCATATCTAGGGTTTCTTATTCTTTCAACCCTAAAGGACTACCATATCTTATTTCTTATTCTTTCCAAGGACTTGATTGGACCAAAACCCCATTTGAATAGATTAAACCTTGTCCTAGTTTGAAAGAAAGAATAAGGGAAAATCTTAGTCTTTCAACCCTTGTACTTCTTTGGACCAAAGAGAGAGAGAGAGAGAGAGCCGAGAGAGATGGGAGAGAGAGAGGCCGGGAGAGAGGGAGAGAGAGGGAGAGAGATTGTGTGATGTGTGCAAGTGTACAACCAAGCCTAGTCATGTCCTTTTGATCAACACCTCATCCAATCTAAGGACAATCAAATCTAGTCAATCTATGATCCATTGGATAACAAATGTTAGGGGAAATATTGTCTCTTGGAGAATAGACCAACTTGGCCTATAAATAGCAAGCCATTTCAAGCCTTTGAACTCACATCTTCAAGCATTGCTCCAACTTCTCTCTAGAAAGTCTAGTGTTCTTGTTGTTCTTGCTTAGTTCTTAGCTTGTTCTTGAAGTTCTTCCCTAGTTCTTCAAGAAACTCTTCTAGTGCCGCCACTAAGCCGCCACTCCACCACCCTACCGATCCAAAAGTTCTAGTAGCTTAGTCAAGATCAAGTTTCAAGAGAAACCTTTCTCTTTCGAAGCTATCGAAGCCATTCCTAAGCCGTTACTCCGTCCGACGAACCATTTTCCTAACCCATAGCCGTCTACCGCCAAGAAGAACGGTAGATATTCTATATCTACTTTTCTCTACGTATATGTGTATATGTAGAATACTCCTTACGTATAGTATAGTTTCCTATGATTCTCAAAGATCTAAGTATAGCGTATTGCATGCATATTTCGAAATGATAGTGAATTATTCTAAACCTTTGAAACCTCGAGCATACGTAGATTATATGAGCTACTTTCCCTAAGCATGATTAGAAATGTTTAGAAGTTGTTATCTTGATTAACCATGGTATGATTAGCTTAACGTTAGAACACTCAAGAAACATATGTTGGTTTGAACTTAAGAAAGCATGATTTAGGATTAAGCTGTTTTAATCTTAGAATGAATGTGAGCATGATTATGTGATTACTTGACTACTTGTTGTTGATAAAGCATAAGTGATTTATCACTCCAAAGGTGTCCGTCCATGTGGCACTATGCTTAACCTTGTGTGATTAAATGTGAGTATGATGATGTGACAAAATGAGCGTGCTATCTAATATAGAGTTGAATGATCTTGTTAGTTTAGTTTCAAGATTTCTTAAATTGTGGAATGAATTACCGCGGAGTCAATGCATGCGAACGAGACACAAAAACCGAGAAAGTAGAAACATGACACCTAGGGTGTGGTTGATATGGATAAAATGAAGGATGGGATTAACATGCGGAAAATATTTTGAAAGTACATAATGACCGGACTTGGTAGTCATTGTGTAAGTGTTTTCGAAAATCGTAATGTAGCCGAACTTGGTAGCTCATTGCGTAGATTTCCAATGGGACCGGACGTGGTAGTCTCATGTGGAAATGGGGCTTGGCCGGACGTGGTAGCCAATGCAAGATTTGAAAGATTGTGTTTTGTGAAACCATGATTGGCTGGACTTGGTAGCCATCGTGAGTGTTACTAACGGAGCCGGACTTGGTAGCCTCGTTAGTAGCAATTTGTGAAAGAAACGTGGGAAATTATGATTTTGATAAAGGTGAAAAAGATGACACGGTCTACGATGAGTCGCGTAGGAGAAACACGAAAAGGCATGACACCAACGCTAAAAGATATCAAATATGAATGTATCATTGTTTATCTATGTTATTGAATGAGCATGTGTAATTGTTTATATGCTTCCTTGCTTTAAGTTAAGAGTTAGTGGGTATAGTTTATTCTATTGAGCTTGTAGCTCACGGTGTTACCTTTTTGGTGACCCTGACATATTATACTGGGGGCGACGCTGGTATAATGTGTCAGAGTTAATTGATGAGCAAGGTGAGCAGTATGCATTGGAGGCTTTTGGAGCCGAAGAGCTTGCTAGGATGGAAGAAGAAGCGGAGTAGTAGAATACCCTAGAAATTCCCTCCTTGTGTAATAAAAGTACTCTAGCAAGACTTATGTTGTAATAATGAGCTTGACTCTTAGCCTTTTTATTCAATAAAATGTTTAATTAACGAACCCAAAAATGGGGGCGTTACACATGTACTACTGAAAGATGAGAGATATGAAGGACATGAGGTGGACTAAAAGTACTAGACTTCCCTTACCAAATCTCTTACAAACCTTACACCTTAAATCTTACTCTTTCACATAGTCAACCACCAACCCTTGTCCTTACAAGCTTAGGTGTCCAAAGTACCAAAGAGAGAAAGAGAGAGAGGGAGAGAGAGAGAGAGAGAATTCGGGAGAGGGAGAGAGAGGCCGAGAGAGATAGAGAGAGAGAGAGAGAGAGAGAGAGAGAAAGATATGGTTGTACCTTTCTTGATCTTTCATCCACCAAACCCTAGTTATATATATATAGATATATATAGGTACATGTACTTGTGGAAGAAGAGAGATGGGATGACATAAGATAGATATGAGGTACTAGATTGTCTTACAACCTTACAACCAAAATCCTTACTCTTCCTTAGTCAATCTATCAACCTTTGTCCTTTGATCCTTATACATATATATATGTACTTTGTACCAAGAGAGAGAGAGAGAGAGAGAGAGAGAATCCGAGAGAGGAGAGAGAGAAGAAAGGCCGAGTGAGAGAGAGAGAGGGAGAGAGAGAGAGAAATAGGAGAGAGAAGGAAAGAAGGTACACTAGTCTTGGATTTTCTTCTTTCAAATCTTACTATATATATACTTAAATACTTGTACTAAATGAAAGAAGAAAGATATGGTAAAATTGAGATAGATATTAGGGTACCAAAATCTCTTACAACCTTACACCACAATCCCTTACTCTTTCTAAGTCAACCACCAAACCCTAGTCCTTTCATGCTTAGGTGTCCATTAGACTAAGAGGAGAGAGAGAGAGAGAGAGGGAGAGAGAGAGATGGCCGGATTTGGGAGAGGGAGAGAGAGTGTGATGTGTGGGCAAGTGTACTCTTAGGCCTAGTCATGGTCGTTTGGCCAACACCTCACACAATCCTAGTACAAAAAAAATCTAGTCTTTCTTGCTCTTGTATATCTAAGGACAACCATATCACCATTTCTTATTCTTTCAAGTACTAGACTAGACTAGGAAGCCCTTAGAATCACCTACACTTGTCCTAGAAAGAACAAGAAAAATCCTTGTAATCTTCCACCTATGTACTTATGTACATTGTACCATGGAGAGAGAGAGAGAGAGAGAGAGGGAGAGAGAGATTTCGGATGAGAGGGAGAGAGAGAGAGTGATGTGTGCAAATGTACTCCTAAGCTTAGTCATGGTCCTTTGGCCAACACCTCACACCATCCAAGTACCATCAAATCTTCCCAAGGTACAAAATCTAGTCTTTCATGTGTTTAAATATGAAAAAAATCAAAGATAGGAGAGAGAGAGAGAGAGAGATTTCGGATGAGGGAGAGACGGAGAGAGAGAGAGAGAGAGCCCTTGGCCTATAAATAGCAAGCCATTCATGCCTTGAACTCACACCTTCAAGCATTGCTCCAACTTCTCTCTAGAAACCATTTCTGCTTTTCCAGGCAGCTTACTGCCCTTCACAAAACCTCAATGTTCTCCTGTTTAAAGTGGTTTCTAGGATAAACTTCCTCTGGAAAATTTGTAGAGCACTTCGAGCTCTTCAAGTTAGACCCAAGAACCACCCTAATCGGTCAAGAAACGACAAAGATATCGACATCCGAAGTTCAGTAAAAACTCGGATTTCCAGATTCCAGACAGCAAACTGTCCCTTCCTTTACCACCATATTTCTCCTACCTAAATTAGTTTCTAGGACCAACTTCCTTCACAAAAGTGGTAGAGCACTTCTAGAGCTTCGATGTCAACTCAAGAACGATCATATTCGGCCAAATATTGATCGAGTTACTGCCACCCGAAGTTCGGTCCAGATTTGTGCATTTCATCGCCGTAGAATTTTCCAACTAGCTTATTCGGCCCCGACTAGTTTCGGATCAAGGTAGGATTTTCCTATACCTCCTACACTCTAAGTATATGTCGATTTTCCTATACTTTCGAACTCTAATATAATTAGAAATGTGTTTGTGTAGACACCCCAATTTGGATTTTTCAAGATTCCTTGACTCGTGGCCCGGAGGCTCCCCGATGATGACTTCGGATTGAAACAAGCCTGGTATCGATCGGAACATTGCTCCTTGAAAGATTTGAAGAGGGATTAAAAATGGTAAAAAGCATTTTCAAGCGCTTGGGAGCAATCCCAAGCGCTCAAAACCATTTTCCAAAAACCTCTGGCCTGGCTCTTTCTCGAGCGCTCGAGAGTGAGATCCCAAGCGCTCGGGAGTGATCCCAAGCGCTCGAGACTATTCTGTTGCCCAATGGATGGCAGTATCACCCACTACCCTTACAACTCATCATTAGCACCACCTTGAGCCCGCCGATGGCTCGGTCCACACTCAACCTCTGGAGGCAGATATTCAGGCCAAAGATTTTCCTATTAAAAAAATGTATTATCAAAACCATTTGATTTCAAAAAAACCATGGGTTATTTGGCCTATAAATATGACTGGTTTTCAGCTGAGGAGGGGGACGAAATTTTCATCCCAAAGAACCCTTACTCTCTGCTTTCTTTCTCTCTCTAAGCTAAAGACCAATAACCTCCAAACTCTATTTCCAAACTCCAAAGGTTTTAGAAATCACCAAGGAAAAGGGCAAGAAACCCAGAACACTCTTCTGATCTCTTGCACTCTCCTCTCTTCACCCACATTTCAAAGTCATTCCAAGGAGCAAAAGTTCAAGGAAAAGGTAGAAACTTTCACCTTTGATCTCAACCAAAAGGGCTGTTCTTCCCTTCTGAGGGGGGTCTCTCAGCCTGACCCAGTCTTCAATACTGGGTGCATGGTTGGGAGACCCTAGTGTAAGAACAAGAGCAATGGGGCACAAAAAAATGTTTTCATAAAACCCCTACTGGAAACACTCCAAAGCGCTCGAGAGTATTCCAGAGCGCTCGGGACTGTTCCCAGTTTCATGTATGGTCTTTTGTTACACAGTAGGTTGAGAATGAAGTGTAATATTAAAAGAATTGGTTTCATTTTGGCATGCATGCACAGAAAATGGTTTTCCCCTAAAAACATAAACATTTTCTCACAAGTTTTCATGTGCGAACAAGGTTTCTCTCTTTCAAAGTTAAAAGAGGTTCTCCTCTTGGGAAATATCAAAACAAGGGCCTTTGCATGTCAAAATGGTACTATTTCCTGTTTGAGAGTAAGCTGACATGCAGCTCACTCCCAAGCGCTCCGAACCATTCCAGAGCGCTCGGGAGTGCATGCATGCCATTGCTTCCCATTTTCCAATCTGCAGTGTTATCTGGTCTCTGCATGCATAAGTGTGGCCTGTTGTTCTTTTAAATTTGTAGATTTAGTCTTGTTAAGGCAGGGATGCAAGGTCTGAAAGATTGAGGGTTCATCCTAGTCTTTCAAATCCTCTGCTGAGCCAGTAATGTATATAGCAGCTTTTCAGTTCCTATTTTAGCATTGTATTCTGTCGGTGCTAACAAAGCTTGCAGGTTGGGTGTCGGAACTCCCAAGCGCTCAGGACTGATCTCGAGCGCTCGAGAGTGAAGTCAGTGGCAGTTTCCGATTTTCTGTCATTCATGCATTTGCTCACCGTTACTCCATCATTTCACTTCCCCCTGTACAACTGCACATGCATGCACTTCTTACCTATTATAATTGTGGATACTTGCTAAATGCTCTAATGAAACAAAATCCCATTGAAAAATCCCACAAACGTTTAGTAGAGACTGATTTCGAATCGGGCGAGGGGGGTGCCGTAAAACCCTTCCCCCCTCGTAACATGGCTTCCGAACCCTCAAAACGATCTCTGGTTTTCAATTCAAATCAACCGGTTTTCCAAACAATACGGTTTCTCGGGTGATATACCGCAAATCCGGGTGGCGACTCTTCAAACGGTGTATTTTTTTCTTCAAAGCGGCGGGAAAATTATAAAGTAAAACATTTTTGTTTTTCGGGCAGGTAGCCCACAGTGGCGACTCTACTGGGGACGTTTAATTAATACTTGAGAAAAAATTGGTTTGTTGATAAAACGGCCCGCTTTTCTTGAATACCAATTAAACTTGTGAGCCAAGTTTGAAAAACGTTTGTGGGATTTTCAAAGGGATTTTGTTTCATTGTCTATCTTTTGTATATATCTTGTGCAACCCCGCTGTTGTGTTTCGGCAATCCTACCCGGCTTGCCGGTGATGGGAAATCCCGGAATGCTCAGCAACCCTCGACCGTGATGAGTCATCTCTACCGTTTGTACCATTATTGGGTGTACGCTCAATAATGGGAGGTATACTTTGACTCTAGTCCGGGGAACCCTCTTCAAACCAAAACCGGCCTCTATATGTGTTTAGAAAGCAATAGAACCTTCCGAACTAGGACAGGGACCCGCAGGGTAGGACTATGTGCTATATCCTATCTACATGTTACTGCTTTCTGTATCTCGCCATGCATATCATCCATGTCATGCCGTCATGCTGTCCGTCCAATTTCAGGTCCTGTGCTTTTAATCTCGCTCGCACGGTCTGTAGAAGGTTGCCGAGGCCCGATGATGAGTCGTGCACCCCGGTGTACGTTGTCTAAACTGCATGAGTCCTTAGAACAAGGAGACTTTGGAAAATCAGAATAGACTAAGTCCTTGACTAATGCCTAATCGAAATTTCAACGGAGAATAAGGAATAACAAGGGAACCGGTGCCGTAATGTCACTTTACTTACACCACCTTGGCTAATGGCACCATGTCACTGACACCACGATGGTTGGGGCATCACGCCGTCTATACTGAGTTATTCTAAGTTCAAAATTGAAACTTCGAACGAGGACTAGCTGAATACTTAGTTCATTTTGACATCTCTTAGAATTTGTCGTTCTAAACGAAGGATACACCCTAAAAGAAATTCTGAGGAATCAGGCAACCTTCAAAAGATCGTAATCTTATCACCCTTGCACATCGCACCTTGCATCTTATGCTTTCTTTTTGTGTCTCATATAGAATTCTAAGACTTGCTTGCGCAGTCTTCGCGAAGTTGCCAAGACCCGATGAAGAGTCACGCATTCTATGTGCGTGTTGTTAAACTACATGAGTCCTTAGAACAAGGAGACTTTGGGAAATCAGAATATACTAAGTCCTTGACTAATGCCTAATCAAAATTTCAACGGAGAATAAGGAATAACAAAGGAACCGGCACCGTGATGTCACTTTACTTACACCACCTTGGCTAATGGCACCATGTCACTGACACCACGATGGTTGGGGCATCACGCCGTCTATACTAAGTTATTCCAAGTTCAAAATTGAAACTTCGAACGAGGACCAGTTGAATACTTAGTTCATTTTGACATCTCTTAGAATTTGTCGTTCTGAACGAAGGCTACACCCTAAAAGAAATCCGAGGATCAAGGCAACCTCGCGTGAAGGATACTCGATCATTCTTGGAAAATTAGAGTCGATGGCGGTGATGATGATGCACATTTTCTAAAAGCCTATGCACATAATTCATGAAAATAAAAACAGGAATCGCGTCTGAGCACGGTTTTTGCTTTGCTGTCAGTACTGAGCGATTGGGCCGAAGAAGAAGGACACCATACCCTCCTGGACCAGACCTTTGGGACAGAGATTGGAACGGCTTCAACTTCAAGCAGTTTCCGTCAGTGTGTCAGATTTAAGGGCATGGATGGATCTATTGATCGGGAACCTAAACCCAAACCCAAACGGAGGCAACCTAAACCCGAACGGAGGTAACCCAAACCCGAACCCGAACGGAGGTAACCCAAACCCAAACCCAGGCGGAGGCAACCCAAACCCAAATGCTGGCAATCCAAACCCTAACCCCATTCCTAATCCAAACCCTAACCCGAGTCTGGAAAACTTGTACGGAGAAATGGGACATATAAGGGAGGGTATCCAACATCTCGGGCGAGCGGACTAATAACCAAATCGCCCAGCTTATGATGATGATCACTGGGGTTGCGCGACGTCTTCCACCACTGAACCTGAATCCGAATCCTAACCTAATCCCGAATCCGATTCCGATCCCAAATCCCAATCCGATTCCAAACCCAAATCCTAATCTCAACTTAAACCTCAATCCTAACCTCAATCTGAACCTCAATCCAAACCCTAATCCGAATCCGATGCCGAACCTGGAACAGCTGACTGTTGAATTGGAAACCCCGCAAAACCCCGAGATGGCTGCAGTATTGGCAAAGATCACACTGTTGGAGGAGTCTGTGGCAAGAAATGAGAAGATAGCATCAACCGGATTTGACATCAACAAGCTTTGCTTGTTTCCTAATGCAAAGCTTCCGGAAAAGTTCAGGCCGATCGACTTCACTAAATTTGACGGGACAGGAGACCCAAGGGCTCACTTGACCGGATACATCGGAGCACTCTCCATGTGGGGAGTGGAGAAGGATGCTATGGCGCAGATGTTCTCGCAGACCCTAGTGGGACATGCTTTGCACTGGTTTACCACCCTGGATGAAAGGAAGAAACGCTCATGGGAGGACATATGTGCGGCTTTTGTGGCGCAATATGATTACAATATTCAATTGGAGGTGACCACTCGAGAATTAGAATCAACGAAGATGGAAGCAAAGGAGGCCTTCGCTGAGTTTGTGAAAAGGTGGAGGGCTAAGGCCGCACAGATGAAAGATAAGCCAAGTGACAGGGACCAAATCCGGATGATTGTCCGGAACCTTCAACCAACTCTCGCAGGGCACATGGTTATGGCTCAAGCATGCTCGAACTTTAAAACATTCTTCGACACAGGCTTGGCCGTCGAAGAGGCAGTTCAATTGGGGATCCTTGACAAACCCGAGCCTGCGTCCAAACCCAGGAAGGTTTTCTCCGGAAATAGCAACGCCCTGTTTGGCATCTCGAACTACACCAACCTCCCAAATACTTTCTCGAACGCAACTCAAGCCGAACCCGTCAATCAGATTGTGACCCAAGCCAGTCAACCCCGTACCCAATCCCGCGCTTTCGCTCAATTCTCGGCACCCCTCTCTGCTGTGCTCGAGAAATTGGTCAAAGATGGTATGCTTAAACCACTTGCCCCTACTCCCCTACCACAAAAACTCCCTGCATCCCACAACCCTAACGCATACTGCGCCTTCCACCAGGGCCCGGGCCATTCAACCGACAATTGCTTCCGCCTGCGCCATGCTATCCAAGATCTCATAGACAATAAAACTCTCCCCACACCACCACAAAAACCAAACACCGTATCAAACCCACTCCCAAAACACACTAACGCCTGCACCAACCATATCTCCCTAGACCATCCCTTTGACCCGAGCCTTTACATTCTCCCTACCACCCAACCCAAACCAATCGTCGAGTTGCCAACCGAGGATATAGTCTGTGCCCTTGAATCTGCGGATTGGGATTTCCAAAGAAGATGGGAAGAATTGGCAAGTGATTTTCTGGCGGTGGAAAACCGGGCTATCGTGACTGGAATATGGCCTGTAGCTCTCAATGCTCACCAAGTCGCAGAATTAGAACATGGCAATTGGAGGCAAGAATTCGAAGAAGTGATGACCGACCCATTTGATGGGTACTCCCTGTTTGCTCTGTTTTTGGAGCCAGAACCGATCGAAGAGGAGGATGAATGGGCATGGGAGCCCGAACCCAATGGGTGGCTTTGGATGGATGATTCCGACCCATTAGACGAGACGTCATTAGCATACCTTTTCCTAGAGAAAGAAGTCCGTGAAGAAATGGACCTCATGAACCCCCGCATGTTTTCGGGGCTCACTGTCAGCGCTATTATCAATATTGCTAGAGGATCCGACGCTCTGGACCATATCATGGATCAGGCCTTCATCCCGCAGGAATACATTATTGGGGAGCACCTTCCGCAGCCCGTAGTCGAAACCCCTGACGAGCCCGCTATCTGTGTACTGGACCCTGAAGATTTGTGGGGAAAATCTGAATTGGTGAATGTGTGGGTTGATGGCGAGGAATTGACCGTCAATAGAGCCATGATAGATGAAGGCACTCTGCAGATTAACAACAACAACAACAACAACAACAACAACAACAACGACGGTAACAACAACGTCAACTTTTGGAGTTCCCTAGAGGAAGGGAATATGTAGCACGCTCTGGAGATGGAAACCCTCAACAAAACTTTGGAGAAAACTACACTTGACAAAGGAAAACGTAAGGCTGACTCTTGCAACTCTGACTTCTCCAACTTTTGGGAGGGTACTTGGTGGGAGCCCATTCCCAAAACAATCAGCAATCTTACCAGGAGTGGAAGAGTGTACCAGCCAACCAACCTCCAGCGAGGAAGCTCGTCCCGAGCCCCTCCGCCGCGGCAAAATAACCCCGTCAACTCGGCAAACCCGAACACCCCTCAAGCTTCACAAAACGACCCTCCTAACTCCACAAACCCACCACCTCAATCTAACCCACCTGTCCATCACAACCCTTTCGTGAGTTCAAACCCTGATGCCTCCCAACAACAAAACCCAACTGCCACCACTGACCCCATAATCCAACAACTCCAAGAAACCCTTGTTCAAATGTCTATGTGGGGAGTATTAGCTGCATCCCGCGAGCACCGCCGCAGACTCGTAAACACTCTATCTAAGTTTGAGGTCCCCTCTGATATAGCCCCGGAAGCTCTTATTGCCCTCATAACCCCAATGAACCTCACCCAGCACACCCTGTCATTCACAGAAAAGGATCTCCCGCCGGAGGGAGCTGACCACAACAAGCCACTGCATGTGACGATGAAGTGTCTCGGAAAATGGGTCCCTGCAATTCTCATCGACAATGGTTCAGCCATCAACGTATGCCCACTTCGCACCTCTTATTGCTTGGGCCTCAAAAACAAGGACTTTGCACCATCGAATCTAGGTGTCCGCGCCTATGATAATACGCGCCGCGATGTTTTGGGGACAATCAACTTGGAACTTGTGACAGGGAAGTTTAAAACCACTGTCGAATTCTGTGTGTTGGAGATACCTGCGTCGTTCAACCTCCTGCTGGGAAGGCCATGGCTGCACAGGTCGGATGTCATGGGTGTGCCATCAACGCTGCATCAGAAACTCATTATGGGTTTAGATTCTGGAACCCTCATCATCCATGGAGACTCAGGCATCCGCCCACACTCTGAGGACAACTCCCCACTGCTAGAGATTATGCATGGAGAGGAGGACATTACAATGGGGGGCTCTGCGGTTATGACTTCGAAAGTGTGCACTATCAGGGCCGAGGACGGCTTCTTGGTGAGTTCCGCAGCGCTGGAAATCATGAAAAGGATGAAATATCTACCGAGCATGTGTCTGGGTTTTTATGGCCAAGGAGTTCCAGAATTCCCCGATTTCCCTGGAAGTAACGAGCGCTTTGGTCTAGGATATGAGGCCAAGAAGAGCGATCCAGCAAAGAGGTGGCGCAACCACGCCCGGGCTCATACAGCCGGGGTTAAACCGAAAGTAGAAGAGGCGCTGTACCAAGGAGAACCTGAGCCCTTTGTGGATCTGGAAACGAAAATGAAGTATCCGGGGTTTGAAATCTTTGCCAACGACACTTGGGAAGAAGATGAAGTGGTAACCAAGGTAGAAGAGGTATCTGAGGCACTCGACTGGCTAGAGGCTTTTGGAGTGGGCAGTCTCCAACTCCTGTTCGAGGGTGAAGATCCGGAGGGTATGGTCGAAGACGCTGCTGTGCTGGTGCTTGGAGAGGAAAAAGAGGTTAAAGATCCTTCCAAACTCATCGTGGAGGCTGTAGGCGTTTATGATAATTGCACTTTCATACCACATGTAACTCGCACTCACAGCACCTACACTAAGTCTGAATCCGGGTCCGACACTAGTTCATCGTCTAGCACAGAGTCAGAGTTTGAGCCTATCGGCCCTCCACAGCGTAGCTTTTACTTTGAGTTTGAGTCAACCGCTGTATTCCCCCCCTCGGAGGAGGCTGCTTATGAAATGAATGACGCTTTCGCTTACTTGCCGATTTTTGAAATAAATTGTTTAAATCCCGACGATGAAGGAATAGATCTCGATGGGGACGTCCCCAAGGAGATCCGTTCCCTCATCAATCGTGAAAACGAAAGACATGCTCAGCCTTTAAAAGAAGAAATAATCTCTATAAATTTGGGTGATGAGGAGAACCCTCGATTGGTTCAGGTTGGTTCCGGGCTGTCCCCCGATGAGATTCAAGAGCTCACCGATTTGCTAAAAGAGTTCAAAGAAGTTTTCGCTTGGTCTCACGCGGACATGCCCGGAATCGACCCGGAGATCGTCGAGCACAGAATCCCTCTCTTCCCAGATGCAAAGCCCGTTAAGCAGAAACTGAGAAAAATGCGGCCCGATTGGGTGCTTAAGATAAAAGAAGAGCTCACAAAACAAATTGACGCCGGTTTTCTAATCGTAACGGAGTACCCCACTTGGGTCGCAAACATTGTTCCGGTCCCTAAAAAGGACGGAAAAATTAGAGTGTGCGTCGATTTCAGAGATCTGAACAAAGCAAGCCCTAAAGACGATTTCCCATTGCCACATATAGACATACTTGTTGATAGCACTGCAGGGCATGCTCTACTATCCTTCATGGACGGTTTCTCAGGGTACAATCAGATTCTCCTAGCTCCGGAAGACAGGGAAAAGACAACATTCATCACTGAGTGCGGGACATACTGTTATCGGGTCATGCCATTTGGGTTGAAAAACGCCGGTCCTACATACCAAAGGGGTGCCACGACACTGCTCCACGACATGATTCATAAAGAGGTCGAGGTATACGTCGATGACATGATAGTGAAAGGAAAGGAGCGGAAAGACCATCTCCCAGCATTGAGAAAGTTCTTGGAAAGGATTCAGAAATACAGGATGCGTCTCAACCCACAGAAATGCACGTTCGGAGTCACGGCTGGCAAGATGCTTGGCTTCATGATCACAACCAGGGGGATTGAGGTGGATTCCTCCAAGATCAAAGCCATTCTCGAGATGGAGCCACCCCAATCCGAGAAAGAGGTCCGGTGCTTCTTAGGGAAGATCCAATTCATTAGCCGATTTATCGCCAAGTTGACCTTGACCTGTGAACCACTGTTTCGACTACTCAAGAAAGATGTAAAATTCGAGTGGAACGACAAGTGTCAGAAGGCCTTTGAAGCAGTGCGGACTTATCTCCAGAATCCTCCAATCTTGATGCCACCCATCCCGGGAAAACCTTTGATCCTGTACTTGTCCGTCACGCCCTCGTCAATGGGGTGCATGTTGGCACAAGAAGGAGAAGATGGGGTTGAAAGGGCAATCTACTACTTGAGCAAGAAGATGGTGGGAAGCGAGGAGTGGTACACTTCATTGGAAAAGACGTGCTGGGCACTGATATGGGCCACAAAGAAATTGAGACACTACATGCTGGCTTACTCGGTGATACTGATTTCTCGGATGGATCCCCTCAAATATCTATTCGAGAAGCCAGCACTTACCGGTAAGTTAGCACGTTGGTTGCTCTTATTGGCCGAGTTTGAAATCAAATATGTCACTCGCAAGTCAGTGAAAGGAAGAGCAGTGGCAGAGTTCTTGGCGGATTGCCCGGTTGAGGGCCCCGAACACACCAAATTTCAATTTCCCGACGAGGATGTAATGACAGCAGTTGACGAAACGTGGATGTTGTACTTCGATGGAGCCGCTAATCAGAAGGGCTTTGGGATTGGCATACTGCTAGTCTCGCCTGAGGGGTCACACATTCCCCTCGCATTCAAGCTAAACTTCGAAGTCACAAACAACGAGGCAGAATACGAAGCATGTATTGTGGGAATGGAAGCTGCATTGGAGATTGGAGTCAAGGTACTGGAAGTTGTCGGAGATTCCAACTTGGTCGTATCACAAGCAAATGGGGAATGGAAAATAAGGGATGAGAAAATGAAGCCGTATCATCAGCAACTCGACGAACTTATCCCGATTTTTCAGAAGGTGACTTTCACGCACGTACCAAGGATGAAGAATCGCTTCGCGGACGCGCTGGCTACTTTAGCATCCATGCTGGAACTTCCAATTGGAGTAAAGCTAAGACCCGTCATGATTGAGCAGAGGGAGAAACATGTGTACGACTATGTTATGAACATCGACGAACCAGATGATGGTCTCCCTTGGTTCCATGATATTTGGAATCTCATCGAGAAGGGGGAATTTCCCGCGGATTCAACTAAGAAGGATCGGATCACTTTGCAGCGGCTCGCATCTCAATACATTATCTGCGGTGGGAAATTGTACCGATGATCTCCGTGCGGAGTTCACAAATTGTGTTTTCACGATGACGAATCAAGAGCAGTAATGGAAGAGGTGCATGAAGGTGTTTGTGGACCCCACAGAACGGAATGATGCTAGCAAAGAAGGTTCTTAGGTTGGGATACTATTGGTCAACCATGGAAACAGATTGCATCGAGTATGTGCGCCGATGTCATAAGTGCCAAACTCATGCTAATCTTATCCATGTCCCGCCCTCAGAGTTACATTCAATGGCGACACCATGGCCATTCTCCGCCTGGGGCATCGATGTTATTAGAAAGATCACTCCCGCGGCTTCCAATGGTCAAAGGTTCGTTCTGGTAGCAGTGGATTACTTCACCAAGTGGGTGGAGGCGGCCTCGTATAAGACATTGACGGCCGTTCAAGTGGCTCATTTTATCAGGTAAAACATCATTTATCGATATGGAGTCCCTCAAGCCTTCGTGTCTGATAATGGAGTTCACTTCAAGGGAAGGGTTTTGGAACTCTTCGACGAATTCAAGATCCAAGTGCATCATTCGACCACTTATCGGCCACAAACAAATGGGGCAGTTGAGGCAGCAAACAAGACGATCAAGACGATCCTCGAAAGGACCACTCAGTCAGCTAGGAATTGGCACGAGCAATTACTGCTAGCTCTGTGGGGATACCGGACATCTATTCGTACACCGACGAGGGCAACACCCTATTCTTTGGTGTACGGTATGGAAGCCGTTCTCCCTATCGAGCTAGAAGTTCCATCGCTGAGAGTCATGGTTAAGAGCGGAGTGAACGAGGCTGAATGGATCAGTGGGAGATTTGAAGAACTCATGTTATTCGACGAAAGAAGGCTACGGGCGTTGTACCACATTCAGGGTTACCAACGAAGGATCGCCCGGGCGTTCAACAAGAAGGTGAAGCTAAGGGACCTGCAAGAGGGGGATATGGTAGTTAAGGAAATTCGCGCGCCGGTGTTTGATCTGCGAGGAAAGTTCCGACCTAAATGGGCAGGGCCATACATCATCAAGACCATTCTCTCTGGAGGAGCGGCCTCAATCATCGACCTTGACGGCAATGAGTTCTCTAATCTCGTCAATTTGGATCAGCTTAAACGGTATTACCCCTGAGAGAGCTCGCTGGACCGAAAACCGCAAGGGCTGGCGGTCCCAGGCAAAATTTAGAGCAAGCCTGCTAAGTCAAAAACCCGAAAGGGTGGCTTAGGCAAAAGTTAAGGCAAAAATTGAAAAAGAGCTCGCTAAGCCGAAAACCCGAAAGGGCGGCTCTAGGCAAAATTTAGAGCGCAAAAGGAGAGCGTTAATACCCGAGCGAACCCTAGCTCGAACTACGTATGGGCCTGATTCCCTTTCACGAGGGATACGTAGGCAATCTCACGCTGAGGTTCGGTCCTAAATATCTCTAAAATCAAAATCCAAATTGACAAATCAGAACGTTTTCTCAGAGGCGCATGCGATTAACCAACCAAAAGGGAGAAACCCTTAGTCAGCCGATTTTATTCAAATTATCTCTTTATTACAAGCTAAGCATGAAAACGAAAAACACACATTTTTAATACGCGCCTTTTATTCCAAAAAACGGCAAAGTAAGTGGTCAACCCATCCTTGCTTCCACATCTCTCCTCAACCATCTGCGATACCTTCCAGTGGTAGCAATAGAGAAAAGTGGATCACTAGGCTTAGTCCTGCGAGCCTCCCACGATCGAACATAACTCCGAAGGCCCGAAATGGTGAAGGGAGGGAGACGAAGCACTTCAGAACCCGACGGCGGCGCTTCTTGATTGAGTCCAAACTGACGGAGGAGGCGGAACGGTGAATAGAAGGAGAAGCCGGACAAGCCAGCCACAAGGACATGCATCGAACCCATGTTACCAGCAGTCATGGCAGGGAGCCTCAGCCAGTGGCACCACCAAACGATGTCATCTTCCTCGGCAGAAATAAAGAAATCAGCCCAGTCATCCTCATTGCTGCACGTCACTAGAAAAGGGCGGTTCCATCCACTTGCACGATACCACCAGTCATTCGCCGGAGGTGTCAACAGGCTCAACTTGTCACAAAGCCACATCTACCCAAAAAGAGAGAAAACAAGTAAGGAATCAGATAAGGCCTAAGCCGAGTGATGAGGTAAAATGAATGAGAGAAATAGAAAAAGGAGAGCTCAGTGAGGTCCCTAACCTGCAGCAACAGCGGGCTACCACCGAAAACCCTTGTCCGACCAGCATTGACCGCGTCTAAACCCATCAAAGTCTCGGCAAGGACTAAGGGTGCGACATCCTTGCGAGCCTCGATCTGAGAAGCAACGCCCACCAATAGAGAACTAGGCTGACAACCTGAAGGAACCAACAGAAAAGCCGCCAAGAGACAAATGCAACAGGCCGCCATTCGTCGGCCTTGGTATTCGAAGTCTGTCAAGTCCCCGGGTGGACTGAATCTCTCGTACAGTTGCACGATGTTGATGGCATTGCCCCGAGTGAGAAACTCAGCGACATTTTCACTAACACCTAGCTTAGCTTTCAGAATATTCTTCATGCTCTCTCTAAGCATTGGGACAATGGGCTCCATGGAATCGTGACTTCCAAGGTAAGCATGGAATTCCTCGACGGTGGGGCATAACTCTTGAGAACCAAAGCGAAAGACATGCACTTCAGAATCCCAAAAGCGCACCGCCGCATGTAGCAAGACGGGACGGATTGCGATCTCCCAGAGGTGCCTAAGAGCATAAAGCTGGTGACCGCGGAAGTTCAACCAATCGATGCCTTCAAGGCTGTCCAACCAGGGACGGAGCAAGGCTTGGTTTAGCAAGGCCATGAGAGGAATGGGTTCTTGGAAGGAAAAAGGATTTAGGAGGAAAAGGATGGAATGAAGTGTGAAGGAATGGCCAAGACAGGAACTCCCTATTTATAGAAGTCTGGAGAATGCAATGCCAGCTCTCATTAGCCTTGGAAATCTTCAACCTCAACATTCCCAAAATAATATCAAAATTTCAAACTTTGGAAATTTGAAAAAATGGTGGGAAAGCCCAAGTCTTGCTTTGGAAAGTTGTTTCTGCTGGGAAACAGATGGTGCAAAGTTATGAGACGTCTTGGAAGGGTGCATGTAGAAGAGGACAACGTGGGAATAGCTAATGAGTGGCATTGGGAAACAACTTTGAAACTGCCAATGACAGAAGTCCCGAGCGCTCGGGAGTGAAGACCCAAGCGCTCGAGAGTTTTATAGAGGATTCTGATCCCAGTGTTCCAGCCTCAGTTCAACGCCACTGATACGTCCAACTCCAATCAGAAGGTTTTCAACATGTTCTTAGGGGATACAGCGTTTTCCGTTACGTGTTTTCCTGCATGCTTGTCCTTGTCTTTTGAAAAATGTTAAAATTCTCGAAAACTTTCGCCTCTCGAGTACGTCGAATACCACGTGAAGCATGTTTTATTGAATCCAACGATAAGTCGCAATGTGCATTATTCACTGTGTCGATGTCAGATTTTCGTTCTTACTTTGAGAGTATCGGTTGAAATTCGCGTGCTCTCTACTTTCTTGCAAGCTAGGCATACATATTTCATAAAATACAATTCTGTGCGAAACGAATATCGAAGAACGAAGTGCAAATCCTCATAAATAAACTACGGTATTTACAATGAGTAAGGAAGGAAGTACAAAAGTTGGGGCAAGCACCACCCAATCCTAAAATACCAGGGCACGCAGACCCAAACAAAACCAAGGAACGCCTAGAAGCTACAACTACGCTGGCACGCAGGCCCATGTACAAGAAAGCTAGCAAGGCAAAAACCTAAGGCTCAGACACGGCAAATTTCTCTCCACTGGTGGCTCTCGGACTCTCTGCCGTCACTCTCGTCACTCTCGTCACCATCTCCCCGGTTTTCTCCTTCATCCGCCGCCATAGATTTGGCACCCTTCATCCGCCGCCATAGATTTGGCACCCATCTTGTCTGCCATAGATTTGGCACCCTCCATCCGCCGCCATAGATTTGGCACCCTTCATCTCCCCGGTTTTCTCCTTCATCCGCCGCCATAGATTTGGCACCCATCTTGTCTGCCATAGATTTGGCACCCCTCATCTGCTGCCATAGATTTGGCACCCATCTTGTCTGCCATAGATTTGGCACCCTCCATCCGCCGCCATAGATTTGGCACCCTTCATCCCCGGTTTTCTCCTTCATCCGCCGCCATAGATTTGGCACCCATCTTGTCTGCCATAGATTTGGCACCCCTCATCCGCCGCCATAGATTTGGCACCCATCTTGTCTGCCATAGATTTGGCACCCTCCATCCGCCGCCATAGATTTGGCACCCTTCATCTCCCCGGTTTTCTCCTTCATCCGCCGCCATAGATTTGGCACCCATCTTGTCTGCCATAGATTTGGCACCCTCCATCCGCCGCCATAGATTTGGCACCCAACATCCGCCGCCATAGATTTGGCACCCTCCATCCGCCGCCATAGATTTGGCACCCTTCATCCCCGGTTTTCTCCTTCATCCGCCGCCATAGATTTGACACCCATCTTTTCTGCCATAGATTTGGCACCCCTCATCCGCCACCATAGATTTGGCACCCATCTTGTCTGCCATAGATTTGGCACCCTCCATCCGCCGCCATAGATTTGGCACCCTTCATCCCCGGTTTTCTCCTTCATCCGCCGCCATAGATTTGGCACCCATCTTGTCTGCCATAGATTTGGCACCCTCCATCCGCCGCCATAGATTTGGCACCCTCCATCCGCCGCCATAGATTTGGCGCTGTCCTGAGGGACACCTTTCTATCATTTGCTTGCATGTCTGCATGTTTGCATTTGCCCCAAAGAATTACGCTGGTCTGATCCTTGCAGGAAAGGGTACGTAGGCAGTCTGAAAAGACGCGACCGCATGCATCAAATGTTTGTGTCTTTACTTGCATTTGATTTTGAGTTGAGGATTGGATTTGGCTCGAATTGGGCTGTCTCAATCTTTGGACGGCACTCATATCTAGATGTGATGCTGAGCGTCGCCCAAAGAGGGGCAACTGTAGACACCCCAATTTGGATTTTTCAAGATTCCTTGACTCGTGGCCCGGAGGCTCCCCGATGATGACTTCGGATTGAAACAAGCCTGGTATCGATCGGAACATTGCTCCTTGAAAGATTTGAAGAGGGATTAAAAATGGTAAAAAGCATTTTCAAGCGCTTGGGAGCAATCCCAAGCGCTCAAAACCATTTTCCAAAAACCTCTGGCCTGGCTCTTTCTCGAGCGCTCGAGAGTGAGGTCCCAAGCGCTCGGGAGTGATCCCAAGCGCTCGAGACTATTCTGTTGCCCAATGGATGGCAGTATCACCCACTACCCTTACATCTCATCATTAGCACCACCTTGAGCCCGCCGATGGCTCGGTCCACACTCAACCTCTGGTGGCAGATATTCAGGCCAAAGATTTTCCTATTAAAAAAATGTTTTATCAAAACCATTTGATTTCAAAAAAACCATGGGTTATTTGGCCTATAAATATGACTGGTTTTCAGCTGAGGAGGGGGACGAAATTTTCATCCCAAAGAATCCTTACTCTCTGCTTTCTTTCTCTCTCTAAGCTAAAGACCAAAAACCTCCAAACTCTATTTCCAAACTCCAAAGGTTTTAGAAATCACCAAGGAAAAGGGCAAGAAACCAAGAACACTCTTCTGATCTCTTGCACTCTCCTCTCTTCACCCACATTTCAAAGTCATTCCAAGGAGCAAAAGTTCAAGGAAAAGGTAGAAACTTTCACCTTTGATCTTAACCAAAAGGGCTGTTCTTCCCTTCTGAGGGGGGTCTCTCAGCCTGACCCAGTCTTCAATACTGGGTGCATGGTTGGGAGACCCTAGTGTAAGAACAAGAGCAATGGGGCACAAAAAAATGTTTTCATAAAACCCCTACTGGAAACACTCCCAAGCGCTCGAGAGTATTCCAGAGCGCTCGGGACTGTTCCCAGTTTCATGTATGGTCTTTTGTTACACAGTAGGTTGAGAATGAAGTGTAATATTAAAAGAATTGGTTTCATTTTGGCATGCATGCACAGAAAATGGTTTTTCCCTAAAAACATAAACATTTTCTCGCAAGTTTTCATGTGCGAACAAGGTTTCTCTCTTTCAAAGTTAAAAGAGGTTCTCCTCTTGGGAAATATTAAAACAAGGGCCTTTGCATGTCAAAATGGTACTATTTCCTGTTTGAGAGTAAGCTGACATGCAGCTCACTCCCAAGCGCTCCAAACCATTCCAGAGCGCTCGGGAGTGCATGCATGCCATTGCTTCCCATTTTCCAGTCTGCTGTGTTATCTGGTCTCTGCATGCATAAGTGTGGCCTGTTGTTCTTTTAAATTTGTAGATTTAGTCTTGTTAAGGCAGGGATGCAAGGTCTGAAAGATTGAGGGTTCATCCTAGTCTTTC
Source organism: Rhododendron griersonianum (assembly GCA_018127125.1). Lineage (NCBI taxonomy): Eukaryota > Viridiplantae > Streptophyta > Magnoliopsida > Ericales > Ericaceae > Rhododendron > Rhododendron griersonianum. Next base: position 23,192,993 of record CM030796.1, on the reverse strand, counting down.
AAATCCTCTGCTGAGCCAGTAATGTATATAGCAGCTTTTCAGTTCCTATTTTAGCATTGTATTCTGTCGGTGCTAACAAAGCTTGCAGGTTGGGTGTCGGAACTCCCAAGCGCTCGGGACTGATCTCGAGCGCTCGAGAGTGAAGTCAGTGGCAGTTTCCGATTTTCTGTCATTCATGCATTTGCTCACCGTTACTCCATCATTTCACTTCCCCCTGTACAACTGCACATGCATGCACTTCTTACCTGTTATAATTGTGGATACTTGCTAAATGCTCTAATGAAACAAAATCCCTTTGAAAAATCCCACAAACGTTTAGTAGAGACCGATTTCGAATCGGGCGAGGGGGGTGCCGTAAAACCCTTCCCCCCTCGTAACATGGCTTCCGAACCCTCAAAACGATCTCTAGTTTTCAATTCAAATCAACCGGTTTTCCAAACAATACGGTTTCTCGGGTGATATACCGTAAATCCGGGTGGCGACTCTTCAAACGGTGTATTTTTTTCTTCAAAGCGGCGGGAAAATTATAAAGCAAAACATTTTTGTTTTTCGGGCAGGTAGCCCACAGTTTGCTTTGAAATATAGATAATCGTGTTTATAGATAGATTAATCTCGACTCATTTTCCTAAGTACAAACAATAGTATGATCACATAGATTTCCATATCTACTTTCCTTAAATATAAATTGAAATGTGTATACTTTTGAAAGATGGATAATCCTTACTATTTTTCCAAAAATAAAGTTTACCTTTAAGTAGGCTAAGAACATGAGATAGATTTTTCACCAAGTATGGCATATCGTATGCATGATTCGAATCGATTAGGATAAAGATAATGGCATGATCACATAGATTATCTAATCGACACCTCTTGTGAAAACATAGAATCCTTATCAACACTATTCTGATATATGCATTGCAATTCAATAAACATTTGCTGTTTTGAACATCTTGAAAGAAAGAATGAACTTTGAAGGTTAACGTCGTAAATTAATTTTAAGTAATTATACTTGGATCGTTTAGATGATATTAGACTTGTTATGTGCTTACTTGTATTACTTATGGTTGTTGATTAACGCATAAGTGATTTATCACTCCAAAGGCGCCCGTACATGTGGCGTTATGCTTAAATATGATTGAGCATGATTATGTGATAATATGAGCATGATAGTGAATATAGAGTTGGATGATCTTGCTAGTTTAGTTTCAAGATTACTTACATTATGAAATGAACTATCGCGGAGTCATGGCATGCAAACGAGACACAAAAACTTAGAAGGTAGAAACATGACACCTAGGGTGTGGTTGATATGGATAAAATATTTTTGAAAGTACATAATGGCCAGACGTGGTAGTCATTATGTGGATGTGAAAACCTGCAAGGTGGCCGGACTCGGTAGCCCTTTGTATGGTCTTGCGAAAACCGCAATGTGGCCGGACTTGGTAGCCCATTGTGAAGATTGCCAATGGGGCCGAACGTGGTAGTCTCATTGGTAGTATGGCTTGGTATCCGCGGGAAGGAGCCAATGCAAGTTTTGAATGGATTGCGGAAACCGCAATGTGGCCGGACTTGGTAGCCCATTGTGTGCGTTGCCAATGGAGCCGGACTTGGTAGCCTCATTGGTAACGAGTGTTGAAAAGATATTCGAAATGCTGTTTTCGTAAAGGTGAAAAGGATGACACGGTCTACGATGAGTCGCGTAGGAGAAACACGAAAAGGCATGACACCAACGTTAGTAAGATATCGAATGTGGATGTGTCATTGTTAAATATGTTGTTGAATGAGCTTGTGTAATTGTCTATGTGAATTTCTGGTTACTTAGCGATTTTCAAAATGTCGATTTGGGAAATGAAAGGTAACATGGTGACACGGTCTAGGAAACACTGCGCAGGTGAAACTCTGATATCTCGAAAACCAACGATAGTTAAAGGAAAATGCGGATGTGTAATTGTTGATAGCTGTTGAATAAATCATGTACTGCGTAGATATCATTATCTGTATGATTCACTACTGTTATACGTGACTTACTATGTGTAAGTTAAGGGTTAGTGGGTTTGGTTTATTCTATTGAGCTTTTTAAGCTCACCGGTGTTGCCTTTGGTGACCCTGACATATTATATTGGTGGCGACGCCGGTATAATGTGTCAGACCTTATAGACGAACAGGGTGAGACGTACACTTTGGAGGCTTTTGGAGCCGAAGAGCTGGCTAGGATGGAGGAGCAGGCGGAGTTGTAGTTAGGAACCCTAGTTTTTCTTTCCTTTATGTAATCAAAGCACTCTGATGGGAATTACGATGTAATAATGAGCCAGACTCCATTTGATTTTATCAATGAAATGCTTATTTAACGTACCCGAAAATGGGGGCGTTACACATAGACTCCGCTGTAGACACCCCAATTTGAACTTATCGAATTTCCTTGATTTGTGGCCCGGAGGCTCCCCAATGATGACTTTGGATTGAAACAAGCCTCACGCCGATCGAGACTTTGCTCCTTGAAAGATTTGAAAAGGGAATAAAAATGGTCAAAACCATTTCCAAGCGCTTGGGAGCAGTCCCGAGCGCTCATTACCATTTTCCAAAACCTCTGGCCTGGCTCACTCTCGAGCGCTCGAGAATGAAGTCCCAAGCGCTCGAGAGTGCTCCCGAGCGCTCGAGACTGTTGTGTTGCCCAATGGGTGGCAGTATCACCCACTACCCATGCAACTCATCATTACCACCATCTTGAGCCGGCTGATTGTTCAGTCAACACTCAACCTCTGGTGGCAGAGATATTCAGGCCAAGGATTTTGCTATTTTAAAATGTTTTATTCAAAACCATTTGATTTCAAAACTATAGGTTATTTTAGCCTATAAATAAGGGGGTCTGGTTTCAGTAGAAGGGGCTACGAAATCCTTCTCCTGGAGAACCCCATTCTCTGCTCTCTTTCTCTCTCTTGCTAAAAACCAAAAACTTCCAAACTCACTTTCCAAACTCCAAAGGTTTTAGAAATCACCAAGGAAAAGGGCAAGAAATCCAGAACACTCTCTGCTTCTGATTTCTTGTACTCTTCTCTCTGCATCCACCTTTCAAAGCTATTCCAAGGAGCAAGGTTCAAGTAAAAGGTAGAAATCTTCACCTTTGATCGCAAACAAAGAGGCTGTTCTTCCCTTCTGAGGGGGGGTCTCTCAGCTTGACCCAGTCTTCTCTACTGGGTGCATGGTTGGGAGACCCTAGTGCAAAAACAAAAGCAATGGGGTACAAAAAAATGTTTTCACAAAACCCTTACTGGAAACACTCCCGAGCGCTCGAGAGTACTCCGGAGCGCTCGGGACTGTTCCCAGTTTCATGCATGGTCCTTTGTCACATAGTAGGTTGGGAATGAGGCATACTCTTAAAAGAAATGGTTTCATTTTGGCATGCATGCACAAGGAAGTCATTTTCCACTAAAACAGAAGCATTTCTCACAAGTTTTCATGTAAAATGAGGTTTTTCCAAAGTTAAAAGATGTTCTTCTCTTGGGAAATATCAAAACAAGGGTGTTTGCATGTCAAGTCAGTACCATTTCCTGTTTGAGAGCAAGCTGACATGTAGCTCACTCCCAAGCGCTCCGAACCATTCCCGAGCGCTCGGGAGTGCATGCATACCATTGCATCCAATTTTCCCAGTCTGCTGTGTTCTCTGGTTTCTACATGCATAAGTGTAGCCTGTTGCTCTTTTAAATTTATAGATCTAGCCTTGTTGAGGCAGGGATGCATGATCTGAAAGATTGAAGGCTTAGCTCAGTCTTTCAAGTCCTCTGTTGAGCCATTAGTGTACATAATATCATTTCAGTTTCTAGCTTTGCATTATATTCTGTCTGTGCTAACAAAGTTTTGCAGGTTGAGAGTGTCAGAACTCCCAAGCGCTCGGGACCACTCCCGAGCGCTCGAGAGTGAATCTAGTAACAGTGCTGCATTTTCAGTCATCTTGTATATTTTGCATGACCATTTCACCCTCTACTGTACACATGCACTAGTATACACTTCTTATGTGTTATAACTGTGGATACTTGCTAGTTGGTTAAATGAAACAAAATCCCTTTTAAAAATCCCGCAAATGTTTAGTAGAGACCGATTTCGAATCGGGCGAGGGGGGTGCCGTAAATCCCTTCCCCCCTCGTAATATGGTTTCCGGATCCTCAAAATGATCTCTGGTCTTTAATTCAAATCAATCATTTTCAAAATAAAACGGTTTCTCGGGTGATATACCACAAATCCGGGTGGCGACTCTTCAAATCAAACCAAAATGATTTTTCAAACTATTTTATACCAAAAGCGCACGAGGCGCGCAATTTTTCCGAAATTGGGCCGCCCCAATCTCTCTCAAAAACCCGGGGCTGTGGTAGCCCACAGTGGCAACTCTGCTAGGGATGTTTAATTAATACTGGAGAAAAAGTTGGTTTGTTGATAAAACGGCCCGCCTTTCTTGAATATCAATAAAACTTGTGAGCCAAGCTTGAAAAACGTTTGTGGGATTTTCAAAAGGGATTTTGTTTTATTGTCTATCTCTTGTATATATATCTTGTGCAGCCTCGCTGTTGTGTTTCGGCAATCCTACCCGGCTTGCCGGTGATGGGGAATCCCGGAATGCTCAGCAACCCTCGACCGTGATGAGTCATCTCTACCGTTTGTACCATTATTGGGTGTATGCTCAATAGTGGGAGGTATATTTTGACTCTAGTCCGGGGAACCCTCTTCAAGCCAAAACCGGCCTTTGTACATGCTTAGCAAGCCATAGAACCTTCCAAATTAGGACTGGAACCTATAGGGTAGGGTTACGTGCTATATCCTGTTTACGTGCTGCATTGCATTTTGCACCCTCATACCATCAGCCACGATTCTCGAGACTCGCTCGCGCAGTCTTTGCGAGGTTGCCAAGACCCAATGAAGAGTCACGCATTCTATGTGCGTGTTGTTTAACTACATGAGTCCTTAGAACAAGGAGACTTTGGGAAATCAGAATATACTAAGTCCTTGACTAATGCCTAATCGAAATTTCAACGGAGAATAAGGAATAACAAGGAAAACGACGCCGTGATGCCACTTTACTTACACCACTCTGGCTAATGGCACCATGTCACTGACACCACGATGGTTGGGGTATCACGTCGTCTATACTAAGTTATTCCAAATTCAAAATTGAAACTTCGAACGAGGACTAGTTGAATACTTAGTTCATTTTGACATCTCTTAGAATTTGTCGTTCTGAACAAAGGACACACCCTAAAAGAAATCCGAGGATCAAGGCAACCTCGCGTGAAGGATACTTGATCATTCTTGGAAAATCAGAGTCGATGGCGGTGACGATGATGCACATTTTCTAAAAACCTATGCACATATTTCATGAAAATATAAACAGGAATTCCGTCTGAGCACGGTTTTTGCTTTGCTGTCAGTACTGAGCAATTGGGCCGAAGAAGAAGGACACCATACCCTCCTGGACCAGACCCTTGGGACAGAGATTGGAACGGCTTCAACTTCAAGCAGATTCTGTCAGTGCATCAGCTTTGAGGGAGGAAATGGATCTATTGATCGGGAACCTAAACCCAAACCCCAATCCAAACCCAAACGGGGGCAACCTAAACCCGAATGCCGGCAATTCGAACCCGAACCCAAACGGAGGTAACCCAAATCCGAACCCAAACGGAGGCGAGCCAAATCCGAATCCTAACCCCATTCCTAATCCAAATCCAAACCCTAACCCAAGTCTGGAAAACTTGTACAGAGAAATGGGACATATAAGGGAAGGTATCCAACGTCTCGGCGAGCGCACTGATAACCAAATCGCCCAACTTATGATGATGAGTACTGGGGTTGCACGACGTCTTCCACCACCGAACCCGAATCCAAATCCTAACCCAAACCCGAATCCGATTCCGATCCCAAATCCCAATCCGATTCCAAATCCAAATCCTAACCTCAACTTAAACCTCAATCCTAACCTCAACCTGAACCTCAATCCAAACCCTAATCCGAATCCGATTTCGAACCCGGAGCTGACCGTTGAATTGGAAACCCTGCAAAACCCTGAGATGGCTGCAATATTGGCGAAGATCACCCTGTTAGAGGAGTCTGTGGCGAGAAATGAGAAGATAGCATCAACCGGTTTTAACATCAACAAGCTTTGCTTGTTTCCTAATGCAAAGCTTCCGGAAAAGTTTAGGCCGATCGACTTCGCTAAGTTTGATGGGACAGGAGACCCAAAGGCTCACTTGACCGGATACATCGGAGCACTTTCCATGTGGGGAGTGGAGAAGGATGCTATGGCACAGATGTTCTCGCAGACTCTAGTGGGGCATGCTTTGCACTGGTTTACCACCTTGGATGAAAGGAAGAAGCGCTCATGGGAGGACATATGCGCGGCTTTTGTGGCGCAATATGATTACAACATTCAGTTGGAGGTGACCACTCGTGAATTAGAGTCAACGAAGATGGAAGCAAAGGAGGCCTTCGCCGAGTTCGTAAAAAGGTGGAGGGCTAAGGCCGCATAGATGAAAGACAGACCAAGCGACAGGGACCAGATCCGGATGATTGTCCGGAACCTTCAACCAACTCTCGCACGGGACATGGTTATGGCTCAAGCGTGCTCAGACTTTAAAACATTCTTCGACACAGGCTTAGCCGTCGAAGAAGTAGTTCAATTGGGGATCCTTGACAACCCGAGCCTGCTCCCAAGCCCAGGAAGGTTTACTCCGGAAACAGCAACGCCCTCTTTGGCAACTCAAACTACACCAACCTCCCAAACACAACTCAAGCCGAGCCCGTCAATCAAATTGTGACCCAAGCTAGTCAACCCCGTACCCAACCCCGCACTTTCGCTCAATTCTCGGCGCCCCTCTCTGCCGTGCTTGAGAAGTTGGTCGAAAGTGGCATGCTTAAACCACTTACCCTTACTCCCCTACCTTAAAAACTCCCTGCATCCCACAACCCTAACGCATACTGTGCCTTCCACCAGGGCCCGGGCCATTCAACCGACAACTGCTTCCGCCTGCGCCATGCTATCCAGGATCTCATAGACAACAAAACTCTCCCCATGCCACCACAAAAACCAAACACCGTCTCAAACCCACTTCCGAAGCACTCCAATGCCTGCACCAATCATATCTCCGTAAGCTAACCCTTTAACCCCAGCCATTACATCGTTCCTACCACTCAATCCAAACCAATTGTCGAGATACCAGCCAAAGATACAGTCTGTGCACTTGAGTCCACTGAATGGGACTTCCAAAGAAGGTGGGAAGAGTTGGCAAGTGATTTTCTGGCGGTGGAAAATCGGGCTATCATAACTAGGATATGGCCCGTGGCTCTCGATGCTCACCAAGTCGCAGAATTGGAACATGGCAATTGGAGGCAAGAATTCGAAGAAGTGATGACCGACCGATTGGATGGGTACTCCCTATTTGCTCTGTTCTTGGAGCCGGAACCGATTGAAGAAGAGGATGAATGGGCATGGGAGCCCGAACCCAACGGGTGGCATTGGATTGATGATTCCGACCCGTTAGACGAGACGTCATTGGCATACCTTTTCCTAGAGGAAGAAGTTCGTGAAGAAATGGACCTCATGAACCCCCGCATGTTTTCGGGGCTCACTGTCAGCGCCATTATCAATATCACTAGAGGATCCGACGCTCTGGACCATATCATGGATCAGGCCTTAATCCCGCAGTATTACATTATTGGGGAGCACCTTCCGCAACCCGTAGTCGAAATCCCCAATGAGCCCGCTATCTGTGTACTGGACCATGAAGATCTGTGGGGAAAATCTGAATTGGTGAATGTGTGGATTGATGGCGAGGAACTGACCGTCAATAGAGCCATGATAGATGAAGGCTCTCTGCAGATTAGCAACAGCAGTAACAACAGCAACAACAGTAACAACAACGGCAACAACAACGTCAACTTTTGGAGTTCCCTAGAGGAAGAAAATATATGGCACGCTCTGGAGATGGAAACCCTCAACAAAACCTTGGAGAAAACGGCACTTGACAAAGGAAAACGTAAGGCTGACCCTTGCAACTCTGGCTTCTCCAACTTTTGGGAGGGTACTTGGTGGGAGCCCATTCCCAAAATAATCAGCAATCTTACCAGGAGTGGAAGAGTGTACCAGCCAACCAACCTCCAGCGGGGAAGCTCGTCCCGAGCCCCTCCGCCACAGCAGAACAACCCCATCAACTCGGCAAGCCCAGACACCACTCAAGCTCCACAAAACAACCCTCCTAACTCCACAAACCTGCCACCTCAATCTAACCCACCAGTCCATCTCAACCCTTTCGTGAGTTCGAACCCTGACGTCTCCCAACAACAAAACCCAGCTGCCATCACTGACCCTATTATCCGACAACTCCAAGAAACCCCTGTTCGTATGTCTATGTGGGGAGTGTTAGCTGCATCCCGTGAGCACCGCCGCAGGCTTGTAAACACTCTCTCTAAATTCGAGGTCCCCTCTGATATAGCCCCGGAAGCTCTCATTGCCCTCATAACCCCGATGAACCTCACCCAGCACACCCTGTCATTCACAGAAAAGGACCTCCCGCCGGAGGGAGCTGACCATAACAAGCCACTACACGTGACGATGAAGTGTCTCGAAAAATGGGTCCCTGCAATTCTCATCGACAATGGTTCAGCCATCAACGTGTGCCCACTTCGCACCGCTTATTGCCTGGGCCTCAAGAACAAGGACTTTGCACCATCGAATCTGGGTGTCCACGCCTATGATAATACGCGCCGCGATGTTTTGGGGACAATCAACTTGGAACTTGTGACGGGGAAGTTTAAAACCACTGTCGAATTCTGTGTGTTAGAGATACCTGCGTCGTTCAACCTCCTGCTGGGGAGGCCATGGCTGCATAGGTCGGATGTCATGGGTGTGCCCTCAACGTTGCATCAGAAACTCATCCTGGGTTTAGATTCTGGAACCCTCATCATCCATGGAGACTCAGGCATCCGTCCACACTTTGAGAACAAACTCCCCACTGCTAGAGATTATGCATGGAGAGGAGGATATTGCCATGGGGGGCTTTGCGGTTATGACTTCGAAAGTGTTCACCATCCGGGCCGAGGACGGTTTCTTGGTGAGCTCCGCAACGCTGGAAATTATGAAAAGGATGAAATATCTACCGGGCATGGGTTTGGGGCTTTATGGTCAAGGAGTCCCGGAGTTCCCTGATTTTCCTGGAAGTAACGAGCGCTTTGGTCTAGGATATGAGGCCAAGAAGAGCGATCCAGCAAAGAAGTGGCGCAACCGCGCCCGGGCTCATGCAGCCGGGGTTAAGCTGAAAGTGAAAGAGGCGCTGTACCAAGGAGAACCTGAGCCCTTTGTGGATCTTGACACGAAAATGAAGTATCTGGGGTTTGAAATCTTTGCCAATGACACTTGGGAAGAGGATGAAGTAGTGACCAAGGGGGAAGAGGTATCTGAGGCACTCGACTGGCTGGAGGCTTTTGGTTTGGGCAGTCTCCAACTCCTGTTCGAGGGTGAAGATCCGGAGGGTATGGTCGAAGACGCTGCTGTGCTGGTGCTTGGAGAGGAAGAAGAGGTTCAAGATCCTTCCAAACTCATCGTGGAGGCTGTAGGCGTTTATGATAATTGCACTTTCATACCACATGTAACTCGCACTCATAGCACCTACACTGAGTCTGAGTCTGGGTCCGACACTAGCTTGTCGTCTAGCACAGAGTCGGAGTTTGTGCCTATTGGCCCTCCACAGCGTAGCTTTTACTTTGAGTTTGAGTCAACCGCTGTATTTCCCCCTTCTGAGGAGGCTGCTAATGAAATGAATGACGCTTTCACTTACTTGCCGATTTTTGAAATAAATTGTTTAGATCCCGATGATGAACGAATAGATCTCAATGGGGACGTCCCCAAGGAGATCCGTTCCCTCATCGATCGCGAAAATGAAAGGCATGCTTAGCCTTTAAAAGAAGAAATAATCTCTATAAATTTGGGTGATGAGGAGAACCCTCGATTGGTTCAGGTCGGTTCCGGGCTGTCCCCCGATGAGCTTCAAGAGCTCACAGATTTACTAAAGGAATTCAAAGAAGTTTTTGCTTGGTCTCACGCGGACATGCCCGGAATCGACCCGGAGATCGTCGAGCACAGGATCCCTCTCTTCCCGGACGCAAAACCCGTTAAGCAGAAACTGAGAAAAATGCGGCCCGATTGGGAGCTTAAGATAAAAGAAGAGCTCACAAAACAAATTGACGCAAGTTTTCTAATCGTAACGGAGTACCCCACTTGGGTCGCAAACATCGTTTCGGTCCCCAAAAAGGACGGAAAAATCAGAGTGTGCGTCGATTTTAGAGATCTGAACAAAGCAAGCCCTAAGGACGATTTCCCATTGCCGCATATAGACGTACTTGTCGATAACATTGCAGGGCATGCTCTACTATCCTTCATGGATGGTTTCTCAGGGTACAATCAGATTCTCCTAGCTCCGGAAGACAGGGAAAAGACAACATTCATCACCGAGTGGGGGACATACTGTTATCGGGTTATGCCATTTGGGTTGAAAAATGCCGGTCCTACATATCAAAGGGGTGCCACGACACTTGCTCCACAACATGATTCATAAGGAGGTCGAAGTATACGTTGATGACATGATAGTGAAAGGAACGGAACGGAAAGATCATCTCCCGGCATTGAGGAAGTTCTTGGAAAGGATTCAGAAATACATGATGCGTCTCAACCCGCAGAAATGCACGTTCGGAGTCACGGCCGGAAAGATGCTTGGATTCATGATCACAACCAGGGGGATTGAGGTGGATCCTTCTAAGATCAAAGCCATTCTTGAGATGGAGCCACCTCGGTCCGAGAAAGAAGTTCGGTGCTTCTTGGGGAAAATTCAGTTCATCAGTCGGTTCATCGCTAAGTTGACCTTGACCTATGAACCACTCTTTCGACTACTCAAGAAAGACGTGAAATTTGAATGGAATGACAAGTGTCAGAAAGCTTTCGAAGCAGTGCGGACTTATCTCCAGAATCCTCCAATCTTGATGCCGCCCATCCCGGGAAAACCTTTGATCCTATACTTGTCCGTCACAAACGAATTCGACAATTGCGCTACTCAAAGTATCTTATTTTGTGGTATGGCCGAATTCAATTTTTGACCAAGATTTTGGAGTGGAGTGATGTGCTCATGTTAATAGCTTTTGATGGCATAATCAATGTTCGAAATCCACGTTTGGCTGAAGACGTTTGAACTTGGCTTTCCATTTTTTTGTTTTGTTTTTTCTATTTCGCTTTTGTGGTCCGGTATAGCCACCCGTGTCGCGCCTAAGATGTTGTATGACTAGCTCTGCGGTGCCTTAAGCGAGACACGGGGAGAAAAGTAGTACCCGTTTAATCACGTGACGATTCGGTGGTTTAAATACTTGTACATAATGATTTTTGGTGCCGGGCTATCACGAGCCGGCGGTACATAATGTCTTTTGTCTCCCGATTCGTTGGTTCTTAAGCCTGATTGCAGGAATGAGCTTTGGAAGCTTTGCTACGGACGGACGGTGACAATGGCGCAAAATCCTCCAACTTGGTCGAGGTATCGGGTGGTTGACATTCCACCCCGTCGGTACATTTTTTGTCCCCATCCCCTTATTTTACGTCTTTGTGCATCGAGGGCGCTGCTCATTTCAAGTTGGGGGGGATGGTTTATGCTTTAAAAAAATTTTGTGCAATTTTCCCTTATAATTAGTGATTTCTAGTGCTAGATACTTAGATTATGCTTAATTTTTCCTAATAATGGCAAGAGTTGTGCACCCCGTCGAATTTGATTATGTGTTGAATCCATGCTGCATGCATATACGTGAACTTTGTTGAACAAATTGAGCTCCAAGGTGTGTCAAGTAGTATGTATCACTTAGAGTTGAAGTTCTTTTTGAAGCATCCCATGCTTGTTTGTCTCTTTTTCTGCACTTGCGTAAATAATATCTGTTTGTTCATACTTGAGTAGTTTAGATATCTTTTATGCATCATATTGGAGTTGATTGGCGTACGTAGGAAATGATACAAGGCAATTTTTGCGTGATAAAACCACAAATGTGTCCCCTCGTCCTAAATTGTTGAACCATTGTTCAAGTCTCCGTTTTTGCTCAAGCTTAGGAAGCCGGATGTTTGGAGGGTTGTGTGAAATTGATTTTCAATGATTCAAGGAGGTTTGGGGGTGGTGTGAATGTGATAGAAGTGGTTGGGATGAAAAAGGGCGAAGAATTGATATGTGATTCCCTATCTCTCCTCTCCCACTACAAAAGCTAAAACCCCAAATTTTCATCTCCCTCTCCAAAGCTCTCGAAATTGGACCCTCAATCTCTCTTACTACAAATCTCACCTCAAATGACCCTATTCCTCAAAGAAATGCTATGAAAGAGTAAAATCGAATTCGAAAGAGGGTTGAAAACCATGATGAGAGGATTGGTTAGACCTCCGGGCTAGCATACATTCCGAATGAGAAGGAGTCCGATGAGAAGGGGGAGCTCGAGGCTCAATACCGTGAGGAGTCGAATGAGGAGGACGACGGTGTGGTGGAGTCGGTGGTAGTAGTTTAGTAGGTTTACTCTAGTAGTTTTTCTTTATTGTCTTCTTCGTAGCTTTCTTTTGGGCAATCTACTTGGTGGCCGGCTTGAGGCCATGGTTGGGTAGTCTAGGGGATGGTAGTGGCCAAGGGTAGTTGAAACCAAGCAAAGTTATGGCCACTACCCCTTTTGTTTCCCTTTTCTTGGCACCAAGGTCACTATAAGCTACTAAAGTCCTTAGTTGATCCTAATGTACGCTCATCTAACTCCTTTTGATGCATGATCGATATTTAATGCTAATCTAGTATGAAATTTCTGTTGACTTTGTTTGTTGTGAATAATTACTTAGCTCTTTTTGCTCGGCGCTCTTTTGATTAGCACGCATAGCTTTTTGTTTCCTGCTATTGCGATTCTTGCTAGCGCTTATCATGGGATGCTATAGTTTATTACTTTGTGCAAGTTCATTTTGATGTATGCTCTTTTGAGTCCTGGAATTGAAATTCAAGGTGGATGTATGTTGCTTGGCCATTGGCATAATTTGTTCACCTTAGTTCATTGTATGCATGTGCGTGGGTTGCATGTGATTGAGTTTGAAGGGGTGTTGATTGTGAACTCTTGCCGTATCCTTTGTTGAGCATAATTGTCGTATCTTATTTTAGGGGAAAATTGCATAGCATTAGTTATATATTTTTATTTTAGTTTTGCTAGGGACTAGCAAAGTCCAAGTTGGGGGGTGTGATAAGCCCTCAATAGTGTAAATAATCGGGCTTATCTCGCTCATTTTTGCCACGCTCACGCGCATAATTCCTTGTTTTTGATTGATATTGCGCGAAAGGTGCGTTTTTGGTGATTACAGGTTTTTCTTGTGAATAAGGCTTGATTAAAGCCATGTTTCGCTCCAACAACGTTCGGTGATCCGAGGGCTCCAATCGGAGCGATTCCGGAGCTTGGGGATTGTCGTGGAAGCCCCGGAACCAAGCCTGCAATGAGCTGCTGATAGAAGGCTGGCAAACACAATGTCTACCGGTAGACATTCAATGTCTACCGGTAGACATTCAATGTCTACCGGTTCAATTCCAGATCAGTGAGGACACCATTTTGCATCATTCTGAAACGACCAATGTCTACCGGTAGATAATGTCTACCGGTAGACATTCCCAAATTTCTGCATTTTTTTTGCCCGACTGTTGGACATTTCAGGGGTAGTTTAGACTTTTGTATCCCGAATGTTTGGGACTTTAAATAGATTTTAACCTCATTTTGAGAGGATATCTTTCATTCTCAGCCCTAGGAACTTCTCTCTCTACCTCCCTCTCCTCTCAAACTTTCATCTCTCTTCAAAGGAGATTGAAGAGTTGGGTTTTGAGGTATTTCGTCTTCATTAATGTTGTAGGTACGTTTGAGATCTTTTGTAATCTTAAGTTTATTTTCGTTTTCATCCATAAATCGTATTTATCTTTTTATGCTTGTTCTTCGTTCTTGTTCTATGGTTGAGTAGTGATAAAGGCTTGGTCATGGGGTGATTTCTATCCCGTGACTTGGGTAGTTTAATGGCTTCTCTCATTTCTTGTGCTTAATGTGGTTTGTGAATGGACTAAGTTCATTTTTATGTACCAAAACCTAGGGTTGTTAACCTCTTTGATTATGTGTAGGCAAGGACTCGATCTCTTGCCACATTTAATGCTTGGAGCTATGTCAATCTAGGTGTTTGCCAAAATCCCTCAAAGAACTTGTTGAACTCTAATCTTTGGTCTAAACTTAGGGTTGTTAACTTCTTTGATTGGGTGTAGACAAGTCTCCTTCGCACACCCAATGCTTAGAACCATGGCACTCTATGTGTTTGATAAAATGCCTAAATGAGTTCCTTTCCATTTCCAGACCCCGTTGTATGAGTTAAACTTGATTTTTATGGTTGAATCTTCCGAGTGAGATCAAATGACAATGACTCTCACTTGAGTTATCAAAGAGAAGCATTGAACGGCCTAAGTTATGGGCGGAATGAACCCCTAGACTTTGCTGCTTTTAATTTCTAGTCAATCTTTGTTTTCAATTAAAGTTAGGAGGTAGAGAGAATTTCCATCACTCAAAAGTTGGCCGTCTCAAAGATGAACTAAAGGTTGGCGGTCCTAACGCTAAAAACCCTTCGTAAATCAAACCTCCGGCCTAGCTCTATTGGCTCCCTGTGGATTCGACCTCGGACTTCCGAGTTTATAATGCTGCAACCGACCTAGCCCTACGCTTGGGGCGCTCTTTACTGCGACACACTTTGGTCGGGCAAGCAATACAGCGGTTTCCATTACATGTTTTCTTGCATATTTGTTCTTGTTCTTTGAGAAATACTAAAATTCCCAGGGCTTTCATCCCTCGAGTACGTCAAATACCACGTTAAGCGTGTTTTATTGAACCCAACGATACGTATAAGCCGCAATGTGCATTACTGACTGTGTGTCGATGTCAGATTTTTGTTCCTGCTTTGAGAGTATCGGTTGAAATTCGCGTGCTCTTTACTTTTCTTTCAAGCTAGACGAGCATATTTCATAAAATACAATTCTTGATAGGAAGTGTGAAACGAATACGAAAGAGCGAAATGCAAGCTTTCATAAACAAGTACGGTATTTACAATGAGTAAGGAAGGAAGTACAAAAGCTGGGGCAAACACGCGCCCAATCCTAACTATCGGGGCACACAGGCCCAAGCAAAATCAAGGCACGTAGGCCTCGAAGCTACAACTACCTCGGCACTCGGGTCTATGTATGAGTAAGCTAGCAAAGCAAAAACCTAAGACTCAGATACGACGAGTCCCCCCCCCCCCCTCCGCTAGTGGCCCACGGGCTCTCTGTTGTCACTCTCGTCACCGTCATCACCATCATCGTCTCTTGGAGAGCCAGGAGCAGTCTCTGAGTCCGTCGACCCTAACACACGCGACTCAGAAGACTCCTCTGACCCCTCCTCCTCCTCCGACTCCTCCACATGAGCGAGTCTCTGCTGGGACACCGCCCTAGGTAAAACAACTGTCTAGCCTCCGCAACGGGCCGCAACACTCTCTGTGTCCCTCGTCCCCGTGTGCTGGCGGAAGCTGGAGAGCTCGCGATAGCCTGAGGTCGTGCCCTGGCTGAACATCGTGGCTGCACCTGCATATCACAAGCATGCAATCATTTTCATATACATGTTTAAAATTCAGTTGATTCATTGAGGTACTATATGTGCAAGCACTCTCCACCCTCTCCAGTTTCTCCGCTGCCATAGATTTGGCACCGTCCTAAGGGACGTCTCCCCGGTTTTTTCCAGGTTATCCGCCGCCATAGATTTGGCACCGTCCTAAGGGACATCTCCCCGGTTTTCTCCAGGTCATCCGCCGCCATAGATTTGGCACCGTCCTAAGGGACATCTCCCCGGTTTTCTCCAGGTCATCCGCCGCCGTAGATTTGGCACCGTCCTAAGGGACATCTCCCCGGTTTTCTCCAGTTTCTTCGCCGCCGTAAATTTGGTATCGTCCTAAGGGACATCCCCCTTTCCGCCATTTGCTTGCACCTGCATGTTTGCATTTGCCCCAAAGAACTACGCTGGTCTGATCCCTGCAGAAAAGGGTACGTAGGCAGTCTGAAAGGACGCGACCGCATGCATCAAATGTTTGTGTCTTCGCTTGCATTTGTGTTTTGAATTGAGGATTTGATTTGGCTCGAATTGGGCTGTCTCAATCTTTGGGCGGCACTCGTATCCAGGTATGATGTCGAGCGTCGCCCAAAGAGGGGCAACTGTAGACACCCCAATTTGAACTTATCGAATTTCCTTGATTTATGGCCCGGAGGCTCCCCAATGATGACTTTGGATTGAAACAAGCCTCACGCCGATCGAGACTTTGCTCCTTGAAAGATTTGAAAAGGGAATAAAAATGGTCAAAAGCATTTCCAAGCGCTTGGGAGCAGTCCCGAGCGCTCATTACCATTTTCCAAAACCTCTGGCCTGGCTCACTGTCGAGCGCTCGAGAATGAAGTCCCAAGCGCTCGAGAGTGCTCCCGAGCGCTCGAAACTGTTGTGTTGCCCAATGGGTGGCAGTATCACCCACTACCCATGCAACTCATCATTACCACCATCTTGAGCCGGCTGATTGTTCAGTCAACACTCAACCTCTGGTGGCAGAGATATTCAGGCCAAGGATTTTGCTATTTTAAAATGTTTTATTCAAAACCATTTGGTTTCAAAACTATAGGTTATTTTAGCCTATAAATAAGGGGGTCTGGTTTCAGTAGAAGGGGCTACGAAATCCTTCTCCTGGAGAACCCCATTCTCTGCTCTCTTTCTCTCTCTTGCTAAAAACCAAAAACTTCCAAACTCACTTTCCAAACTCCAAAGGTTAGAAATCACCAAGGAAAAGGGCAAGAAATCCAGAACACTCTCTGCTTCTGATTTCTTGTACTCTTCTCTCTGCATCCACCTTTCAAAGCTATTCCAAGGAGCAAGGTTCAAGTAAAAGGTAGAAATCTTCACCTTTGATCGCAAACAAAGAGGCTGTTCTTCCCTTCTGAGGGGGGTCTCTCAGCCTGACCCAGTCTTCACTACTGGGTGCATGGTTGGGAGACCCTAGACTAAAAACAAGAGCAATGGGGTACAAAAAAATGTTTTCACAAAACCCTTACTGGAAACACTCCAGAGCGCTCGAGAGTACTCCGGAGCGCTCGGGACTGTTCCCAGTGTCATGCATGGTCCTTTGTCACATAGTAGGTTGGGAATGAGGCGTACTCTTAAAAGAAATGGTTTCATTTTGGCATGCATGCACAAGGAAGTCATTTTCCACTAAAACAGAAGCATTTCTCACAAGTTTTCATGTAAAATGAGGTTTTTCCAAAGTTAAAAGATGTTCTTCTCTTGGGAAATATCAAAACAAGGGTGTTTGCATGTCAAGTCAGTACCATTTCCTGTTTGAGAGCAAGCTGACATGCAGCTCACTCCCAAGCGCTCCGAACCATTCCCGAGCGCTCGGGAGTGCATGCATGCCATTGCATCCCATTTTCCCAGTCTGCTGTGTTCTCTGGTGTGAGGACCCTCACCTAGATAATACGATTACGATTAGGTGTTATGGTATAATGAATAAGTTAGTCACTTTATTAATCTTTTTAAGAAGATTTCGGCCACTCGTTGACTTAAGGGTCATAGAAACGACTCGTTTTGACGATTCAACGGTACCCTCCAATCAACCTTGTAGACAACCTAGAGATGAATTTCAAACGATTTTAATTGAACTTGTCCAGGAATTCAGTATCGAAAGTAGAGCGTCACCCGATTCTAGCTGACCCTGCGTATCGACTACGAATTAGGCCGCAAGCACGTTTCGAGATCGAGAGGCCAGCTGGATTAAATTATTAAGTTTTGGATTTTTCCTTAGAATTCCGAGAGTAGGACGATTCTTAAAATTATCTAATTAGTCTACGGTGCGAATTTGGTATTTTTCTGAGATCGAATCCCGGACAGTTTTCGTAGGCGCGCGCGCGCGCCTACGCACCGAATCTTTTCTTTTCTTCTTTCTTTTGCTGCATGGACCGGTGGCAATTTTGGGTCAACAAGTGTTCAAACCTGGGACACTTGTCACAACCCACTATCATTCTCTTGCACCCATATTAGACTTTTGTTGCAAAATTTTGGCATTTTGCAAGAAGAGAAAAAAAGAAACACATTGAGAGCTAGAGAGAGAGAAAAGTCCGAGAGTGAAGAGAGAGCTGAGGTACAGTGAACTCCTCTGTTTTCTATTCTATTTTGTTGAATCTCAACTGATTTGGCTTGCATGCAAGCCAAAAGGGATGCTAAGACACGTTGTAATCCTAGGACAGATTTTCTGAGTTTCAGTTTTTGCCATTTTGGACTCTTTTAAGCTTCGAATTATTTTTGGGTTCCTTCAAGTAAGTTGTAGATCTTTTTGTTGGGAAGATTTAGCCGCTGGAATCAACTGAAACGGATTTAAAATGAATTAGTTATGATTTTGTTTCTGTAAGCTGTCCAGTGTAGGACGAATCTGGAAATGTCCCACTTGTTTTGAGTTGTATGCTTTTATTTTGCAAAGAGGGTCACTATATTTCTTTTTCTAGAGTTACATCTATGGATTAGTTAACTTTGGGGACTAGTATTACTTTTATTGGATTAAAAATGAGTGAGTTATATTTTTTTTAGTTATAAGGTGGCAATTTCTCCTATTTTGAGTAGTTTGTAGTCATTTTTGTGAAATTTTGTATTATGAACTAATTTTCTCCGAATTTTTATGGATTAATTGAACATTTTACTTTTAAGATCAGAACCTAAATTTTAATTTTTAAGTCTCAAATAAATTATGTTATTGCATTTGGTTAAGCCGTTATGCTGTCGGTTTCAAAACTAGTCTAAAATTTTGTATACAAATTCCTTGTGACTTTGCATGTCTTATTCTTTCATTCTTTTCTTTATATTGAGTTGTATTAAGAATTCTTAAGTTAATTACTTAAGTCGGGTACATTGTTTGGCGGTAAATGGACGTTTGGTACCAAGAACGAACCCCGACACCTCCCATCGACTAAATAAGTTTTCTATTATCCTAAAATGATGCATGCACAAGATTCTTCATAGTGTGACATGAAATGTATGTTATATATATATCAAAGTATTTACAAAAAGAAGGGAGTTTAAATTACCACTTTGCCCTTGGAGCTATTTGGAGCCTAAAAACTACCATTTTCATGTATTAGTTGGTGAGGTCAATCTTTTATGTTAAATTTCTTTGAATTCTTACTTTTGGATCAGATTTTTCATTAGTTTAATTTAGTTGATTAAAGTAGTTTGAGTCCACCATATTAAGGCTAATAAACTATTTTACTCTTTGGGAAGTAATTATACTTTTATACTTTCTTTTTAACTAATTTCTTTCCTTTTGACCTTAAACGTATTAGTTGGTCGGTGTCTGACTTCGGTTTTTATTTTATGTTTAGGTTCGGGTGTGCGAGGGTGAACTGGTAGGACGTGTCTAGCCTTAGCTGCGTCGGCAGGACAAGAGGTGAGACATGCATTATCTTTACCATACCTTGTTTTGATGCGTAAATCATCTTTGCATGTTATAATGAAAAATGAATTTCTTATGAAGTAATGCTGAAAAGGAATATATAATTTTCTTGTCGATGCATCTGAACATGTGTCCCTACTTGAGGACGGTAAAAAGACAAAGTGGAATTGGAGTAATAAGGTTGGAGGATATTGATCAGATATCCTGATGGTTTGACGTCATTCCCTTTCATGTAGAGGTAGCTCCTCTAGAATTCTGATTGAAACTTGTTCTAGAAAGATGCACGAAATTGACGAACAGAAAGAATAACATGATATCTTGCATATCTGGAAGTTTTCTACTTGAACCTATGAATGTCAATATTTCATTTTATGATTTAATTTTGGATTGATGAATCTGTGAAGTAACAAGTATGCATGGTTTGATGAAGGGAGAAAGAACTTGTGTTTTCCCTCAAGAGGTTTTTCAAATTAAGTTTTGAATTTAATATGTCATGTTTCACACGAGCTTTAGCTTATGAATTTTCAAAATAACCCTTTTCAGGTCAGCAGCCGTAGATGGACTAATCTTCTCTTAAAGTCGAAGTTCTTTTGTTGTGTGTATACTCAAATGTGCTCTTGTGGTTAAGAACTGTTATATAGGATAGTTTTTGTTAGCCGGTTTGTTCCGGTCTATGTTGACATACGCTGTGTAATCTATGTACTCGTACGACTTTTCGCATCTGCACATTAGAACTCTGGATATTTTGGGATATGAAAACTAGTAACTAACTTTTCAAAAAAAAAAATGCAACTTTTAGATTTCAAGTTTAAAGTCTTTGGCAACATTTAAAACGGGGTTTTAAATAAATCTTCTCTTAACTGTTACAATTTTAGACCTAGGGTGCCCTTTTTGCACTGGTCGGTCACTGACCCATATCTCGTTGGTTTGGGTCGTGACATCTGGTTTCTGCATGCATAAGTGTAGCCTGTTGCTCTTTTATATTTATAGATCTAGCCTTGTTGAGGCAGGGATGCATGATCTGAAAGATTGAAGGCTTAGCTCAGTCTTTCAAGTCCTCTGCTGAGCAATTAGTGTACATAATATCATTTCAGTTTCCAGCTTTGCATTATATTCTGTCTGTGCTAACAAAGTTTTGCAGGTTGAGAGTGTCAGAACTCCCAAGCGCTCGGGACCACTCCCGAGCGCTCGAGAGTGAATCCAGTAACAGTGTTGCATTTTCAGTCATCTTGTATATTTTGCATGACCATTTCACCCTCTACTGTACACATGCACCAGTATACACTTCTTATGTGTTATAACTGTGGATACTTGCTAGTTGGTTAAATGAAACAAAATCCCTTTTAAAAATCCCGCAAATGTTTAGTAGAGACCGATTTCGAATCGGGCGAGGGGGGTGCCGTAAAACCCTTCCCCCCTCGTAATATGGCTTCCGGACCCTCAAAATGATCTCTGGTCTTCAATTCAAATCAATCATTTTCAAAATAAAACGGTTTCTCGGGTGATATACCACAAATCCGGGTGGCGACTCTTCAAATCAAACCAAAACGATTTTTCAAACTATTTTATACCAAAAGGGCACGAGGCGCGCAATTTTTCCGAAATTGGGCCGCCCCGATCTCTCTCAAAAACCCGGGGCTGTGGTAGCCCACATCCGCGGCAGGACTTTTCACGTAATCATAGTAATCTTGAAACTAAACTAGCAAAATCATCCAACTCTATATTAAATAGCATGCTCACTTTATCACATCATCATGCTCATCATTTAGTCATACAAGACAAAGCATAGTGCCACATGGACGGGCACCTTTGGAGTGGTAAACCACTTATGCTTTATCAACAACAAGTAGTCAAGTAATCACATAATCATGCTCATATTCATTCTAAGATCAAGAAAATGAATACTTAAAAGCTAATCTATGAACGTTATCTTTCAAAACTCATGCTTCCTTTTCAAATTTCAAAACAACATAAGTTTATTGAGATTTTTCGTATACTTAGAGTAAGTAATTAGGAATAAGATCATTCCATATGAATACACGATTATCTATACTTAGGATTTGAGTGTATGGAATAGTCTTCCGTTCTTCTTGGTGGTAGTGGTGATTACGGAGGAAAGGTGGTACGTCGGTAGTCGGACGGAGTAACTTCGTAAGGATGGCTTCCAGTAGCTTCGAAAGAGAAAGGTTTCTCTCGAAACTAGATCTTGACTAACACTACTAAAACTTTTGGATCGATAGGGTGGTGGAGTGGCGGTTTAGTGGCGGCCTTGGATGAGTTTCTTGAAGAACTTGGGAAGAACTTCAAGAACAAGCAAGAACACCAAGAACAAGAGAAAATGCTAAGCTTTCTAGAGAGAGAAGTTGTAGAATGAAGGTGTGAGTTGAAATGGGAAGGAATGGGTGCTATTTATAGCCAAAGGTTGGATTATTATCCAAGGGGTAAATTTTCCCCTAACATTTGTTGTCCAAGGGTTCATAAAATGACTAGATTTGATGGTACCTTGATGAGGTAGGATGATGGCTCAAAGGACATGACTAGGCTCAAGAGTACACATGCACACATCACACAATCTCTCTCTCTCTCTCTCTCTCATTCTCTCCCGGCCTCTCTCTCTCTCGGCCATCTCTCTCTCTCTCTCTCTCTCTCTTTGGTACAATGCATAAGTACACAGGTGGAAAGGTTACAAGATTTTCCTTCCAATTCTAGGACAAATCTAGGTTATTCTATTGGGGTTTTGGTTTAGTCTAGTACTTTGGAAGATTGGATTGGATATGAAAGAGTAGAAAACCCTAGATTTGGTGGTACAAGATGATGTATGAAGATTGGCCAAGGACTATGACTAGGTTGAGTGAGTACAAGTGCACACATCACTCCCTCTCTCTCCCTCTCCATCCGGCCTCTCTCTCTCCCTCTCTCACTCTCTCGGCCTCTCTCTCCCCCTCTCTCTCTCTCTCTCTCTCTCTTCTCTTAGTCCAATGTACACCTAAGCATGAAAGGACAAGGGTTTGGTGTTTGACTTAGAAAGAGTATAAGATTGTGGTATAAGTTGTAAGAGATTTTGGTACCCAAAAATCTATCTCAAAATCTTCATATCTTTCTTCTTTCACTAGTACAAGTACTTAAGTATATATATACTAGGATTTGAAAGAAGAAAATCCAAGACTAGTGTACCCTAGTCTCCTTCTCTCTCCTATCTCTCTCCCTTTCTCCCTCTCCCATCTCTCTCGGCTCTCTCTCCTCTCCTTCTCTCTCGGATTCTCTCTCTCTCTCTCCCTCTCTCTCTCTCCCTTGATTAATATATGAATACCTAAGGATGACTAATTATAAAGGACAAGGGTACTATGTGATCTTATCCTAGATTTTTAGGTCAAAATTCCTAATAGAATAAGCCTAAATGCCACATATGTACTTATAAACTACTCCCTCCGTCCCTGTATTACAGTCCAGTATTCCATTTCGGGCTGTCCCTTAATAAATGTCTATTTTGTAAAGTTAGTTGGTAAAAGTTGGTGAATTGTCTACTTTGTCCCTAAAAGTAGATTCCATTTTGAAAAGTTAGTGAGTAAAAGTGTAATGATGATGGGTAAGTAGGGAAAGTGGAGGAAAAAGTTGATGTGAAAGGTATATTGATGATGTCTTTTTAATAAGTTGGAGTTACGAAACAGGACATTTAAAAAGGGACGGAAGGAGTATATTCTAGGACTTAAAATCTTAGGATGACATATACATATCTATTACTTTAAGTAAATAGGTACATATCATAACTAGTAAGCAATTAACTAAATAAAACCTAGTACTATGGCTTGACTTGGCCTTATTGACCAATGGACCAAAATTCCCCTAACTTTTATTATCCAATGGTTAATGGATGGAAGTACTATGCTTATATAATCTATCTATACTAGTACAATGACTCTTGGTGAATCTACTTAAACTAATACATCTTGTACTAGGTAGAAGACTAACCTATTGTCCAATGGGCAACAATTCTTCTAACTTTTATTATCCAATGGGTAAAGATGGTAAGTACTAGACTTGCATAATGTATGTATATAAGTACAATGACTCATGGTGAGTCTATTAAACTAATAGATCTTGTGCTAGGTGGCAAACTAGGTTATGGACCAATGGGCGATGTTTTCCCTAACTTCTATGAACCAATGGATAAAAGGGCAAAGTATAATATTGGATTATTATATATACATCTTCCTATATAATACTTTATAGATGTACCTTACTAGAATAACTTAGGTGAAAGACCTATTGTCCAATGGATAAAGATTTTCCTAACATTTATCGTCCAATAGGTAATAGTCAAAGATGATCTTGGTCCAAAGGGTTCCCTTAGGTTTTGGAAAGGTTCACAAGGTTCAACTAGGGTTGAGATTGGTCGTTAGGTTATCTCAATGAATTGGTCGGAGGCTAACTAGACTTGCTAAGTAGGATTTCTGGTCAAGAAATACGATTCTACGACTTCTCAATATGCTAGACGCTTGTCTTTAGAAAATGGCCTTATGGCTGGAGTGAAGAATCTAATCATGACGGATTACTAAGAACGATCCAAGGTTTTTTTTTAAGAGGAATCGAAAGGAATTTACAAGGGCACTCAGGAAGGATAAAAGAATTATCGAATAATCAACGAGATTTTTATTGACTAAAAATCGGAGTTGTTACCTATCCCCCTTAAACAATTTCGTCCTCAAAATTAGGTGTACGCTCGGATTCGAATAGGTGAGGGTAATTTGCCTTCGTAGTCTCTTCTCTCTCCCATGTGGTCTCTCCAGCTCCACGGTGCTTCCACAGGACTCGCACTAGCTTGATTGTCTTGTTCCGGATTATCTTCTCACTGCGGTCTTGTATCTCTATTGGTTCCTCCTCGTACGTCGCGTCTTCTTCGAGGGTGACGTCTTCCCTGTTGAGAACGTGGGTGGGTAACGCGAGGTACTTGCGAAGCATAGAAACATGAAACACGTTATGCACTCTATCTAAATGTGGGGGCAGGGCTAAACGGTATGCAACCTTCCCAATCTTTTCCACGATGTCGAAGGGTCCGATGTATCGTGGGGATAACTTTCCCTTCTTCCCAAATCTAATAACTCCCTTCTTTGGTCTAATCTTTAGAAACACATGGTCTCCTACTTCGAAGGCTAATGGTCGGTTTCTCTTGTCCGCATAACTCTTTTGTCGGCTTTGTGCGGTCTGGATCCTTTGCCTGATAGTCTTGACCTTCTCCGTGGTATCTCGAACTATATCAGGTCCAATCAATCCCGTTTCTCCAGCATCTGTCCAACAGACTGGGGATCGACAGGGTCGTCCGTATAAAGCTTCGTACGGTGCCATCCCAATGCTCGTTTGGTAACTGTTGTTGTACGCAAATTCTACTAATGGTAAGTGTTGTTCCCACTTCCCAGGGAAATCCAAAGCGCATGCTCTCAGCATATCTTCCAATGTATGTATTGTCCTCTCCGTTTGACCATCTGTTTGAGGGTGGAAGGCGATACTAAGTCTCACATATGTTCCCAATGCCTTATGTAGTCCCTTCCAAAAATGTGACACAAACCGTGGGTCTCTATCGGATACAATCGAGATAGGTACTCCATGGAGTCATACAATCTCTCGAATGTATAACAGACTCAACTGTTCCACGTTCTCTGTCATCTTAACAGGCAGAAAATGCGCGGATTTGGTGAGTCGGTCCACGATTACCCAAATAGCAGTGTTGGATTTGGCAGATCTCGGTAGTCCAGTTACGAAATCCATCGTGATGTGTTCCCACTTCCATGTTGGAATCGGCAGGGGTTGAAGGTCTCCTCCGGGTTTCTGATGTTCGGCTTTGACTTGTTGACATACGAAACAGGTAGATACAAATCGAGCTACTTCCTTCTTCATTCCTTCCCACCAGTACGTCCTTCGCAAATCATGATACATCTTTGTACCACCAGGGTGGACTGCGAAGTTCGAATGGTGAGCTTCTCAGAGTACAGCTTCTCGAAGGGTTCCAATATTAGGTACGAATACCTTTCCCTTGAATCTCAGGCTTTTGTCTTCCTCGATCGTCCATCCCGGTAGCGCCTTTCCTTCTCGGATTCGGTACCGGATGAACTCACAATCTTGTTCAGAGGTTTGAGCCAATAAGATCTCTTGGTGTAGTGCTGGTTCTGCCACAAGGGCATATAATCGGGCCTTCCCATTAACTGATGATGGCCTAAGGTTAAATTCGTTGAGGTTGTCCATCATCTCCCACTCCTTAATGGCCGTTTTGACCTTCTGGGCTCTGTCCTTTCGACTCAGAGCATCAGCCACCACGTTGGCCTTGCCAGGGTGATACTGTAGCGTAAACTTGTAATCTTCCAAGTATTCCATCCAACGGCACTACCTCAGGTTCAACTCCTTCTAAGTGAACAAGTACTTGAGGCTCTTGTGGTTGGTAAAGACCTCGAATTGTTCTCCCCACAAGTAGTAACGCCAAGTTTTGAGGGTGAATACTACTGCGGCCAATTCTAAGTCATGAGTGGGGTAATTCTTCTCATGTGGTCTGAGTTGTCGGGATCCGTAGGCTACAACTTTTCCATTCTGCATCAGCACGCATCCCAAGCCATCCCTTGACGCGTCGCAATAGACCGTATAGTCTACGCCTCGTTCGGGAATAATAAGTATCGGTGCACTGGTCAGCCTTCTTTTCAGCTCCTGAAAAGATTTCTCACAGGCTTCATTCCAATCCAACTTCACTCCTTTCTGAGTGAGTCTCGTCATTGGTTTGGCGAGAATCGAGAAGTCTGGAATAAATCTTCGGTAGTATCCAGCCAATCCTAGGAAACTTCTAATTTCAAACACGGAGGTTGGCTGCTTCCAATTTAGCACTGCTTCAACCTTACTTTCGTCCACGGCTATTCCTTCTTTGGATACTACGTGTCCCAAGAACTTAACCACTTCTAGCCAAAACTCGCATTTACTCGCCTTGGCATAAAGTTGGTTATCTCGGAGTACTTGTAGTGCTATCCGAAGGTGTCCTTCATGCTCCTCCTTATTGGCGGAGTATATCAAGATGTCATCAATGAACACCACTACAAACTTGTCTAAGTAGGGTTGAAAGATCTTGTTCATGAGACACATGAATACTGCCGGAGCGTTCGTCAGTCCAAATGGCATCACTACAAACTTGTAGTGTCCATATCTAGTGCGGAAAGCGGTCTTGGATATGTCTTCATCCCGGATCCTAAGCTGATGATAACCCGATCGAAGATCGATTTTTGAGAAGCATGTTGCCCCTCTCAATTGATCGAATAGGTCATCAATCCTAGGCAATGGATACTGGTTCTTGATCGTAACTTGATTTAGCTTCCTGTAGTCGATGCACAGGCGAAGTGTCCCTTCCTTCTTCTTCACGAACAGTGCAGGCGCTCCCCATGGCGACGTACTAGGCCTAATAAATCCTTTGTCCAATAGCTCTTGCAATTGGGTCTTGAGCTCCTTCAGCTCCGCAGGGGCCATACGATATGGTGTCAAGGAGATTGGGGCTATTCCCGACTGGAGTTCTATAGAGAAGTCTATCTCTCTCTGAGGTGGTAAGCCAGGAAGTTCTTCAGGGAAAACATCGGCGTATTCGCACACGATGTGTGGTAATCCCACTTCCATTCTATCGGCTTCTTCCAATTGGAGGCTGGCTAGCCATCCAAATAGTTGATTATGCCACCTAGATCTCTTTGTCGTTAGACTTGCCACTTGTCTATCCCCCTTAAAACGGAAACGAGTTCCATCAGGGGTGTAAGCCGTCACTGTCTTTTGATGACAGTTTATGACTGCTCGGTGTGCGGATAGCCAGTCCATTCCCAAGATTACGTCGAAGTCCGCCATGTCGATCACTCTGAGGTCGCAGGTTAAGCGCAAATTGGCTACTTCTAAATCGCACCCTCTACACACTAGATTAACAGCTATACTTCTCCCAAATGGTGAGGCCACTTTCGTACTTGCCTTAAGGGGTTCTGTTTCTAGTGCTAGAGCAGTGACGCAGGCAGTAGATATAAATGAATGAGGTGCTCCGGAATCAAACAGGGCTTGCACGCAGGTACTATACAATAGTAGCATACCTTGGATCACAGAGGGATCCGATTCTTGCTCTTCAGTTTGCAGTGTAAATATACGCCCTCCAGCGCCATGCTGGGTTCCTACGGGCTGCTTGCCTTGGTTTGGCCCATTTTGCTGCTGCAGTGGGCCTCCTTGATTCTGCTTCACAGAACCGATTGGTCCAGGGTTTTGAGCCTTTTGACCTCCAAAACCTCCAGTCCTCTCCCTCAGGGGTTGAGGGCAGTCACGTTTGTAATGGCCTATGGCCTGGCAGTTGAAGCACTGCACCATGGCTCTGTTCTGGCCACTCCTCTGCGGTTCACCACGTCCAGGTGTAGCAGTCTTCCAAGCTTGGTTGTTTTGAGACGAGGCAAAGGGTTTGGTAGGGTAAGGTCCACGGTTGTTGTTGGCTGCTTGGGTTCGAATTGGTCCACCGGTATTGCCTATCGCTCTCCTCCAGCAGGTTTTGAAATCAGCCTCCTCGCTCTCCAGCCGAAGAGCACACTTCACAACACCAGAGTAGGTGGTAAAGGCTTGTGCCACTACGGCCCTTCGAGCGGTTGTCAGCCCCCACTCGAATCTTCTTGCCTTCTTATCCTCCGTTGCTATAGCGGTTGGGGCATAACGAGACAGCTCTTCGAACTTGGCCGCGTACTGGGTAACGGTCATCATTCCTTGCTTCAGGTTCATGAATTCTTGTTCCTTGGCTAGGCGAATGGGTGTGGGGAAATATTTGTCAAGAAACAAGGTTTCAAATTCAGCGAAAGTCATGGTGGCTATGGCATGGGTTGCCTCCATCAATTCCCACCAATAGCGGGCTTCTCCCTTCAGTTGGTACGAGGCTAGGGCTACACGATCTCCATTGCGGGTAATTTCTAAGGTGTCCAGGATCACCTTGACCTCTTTCGGCCACGGTAGGGTTGGTATCGCCGTTGAAGGTTGGGGGTCGGCGTTTGCAGAATTCGTTCATCGCTCGGGTTCGAGTCATTGGTCCGTCATCGCGGTTTGGATTTTGGCGGTTGGCATTCAAAGCGGTTACGAGTGCTTGCATGACTTGGGTTAGGTTAGGGTTTGCGTTAGAGGATTCTCTGGTTTCGTATCCTAATCCACTGCGTCGGTTCACCATCTACGAGTAAAAATCGCAAGGGGGAGGTTTAAGCCTACTAAATGATTCTTATTCAAAATTGGTTTTCTTCCTAAGATCGAAGCAGTAAGCAGGACGCAACATTATTCTTAAAATAAAGCAACTTTTTCATAGATAAGCGGGGGTTACATCATAAGCATAGAGTTCTGCTACAGGATAAAGCATAAGACAAGATTTCCTAATACAAGTTGAAACGGTCCTACATACTCCTACTACATGATTTGATTAGCCTACGAGTGCTACAAGCGTAGCTACAACTTTTTGAAATCTTATTCTAGTACTACTACACTACTGACGGGGTGGGACAAGTCCGAAGTACTCTCTCAATTGCTCCTTCCACTCCTTCTCTCTCCTTTCGAGCCAACGCTCTCCCTTCTGACGGATCTCCTTGGCTAACTCCTCCACCTCCATGAGTCGGTCCTTGTTGGTGAGGGGTGCCATCACGACAAACTCGTACATCTGGCAGCCAGTCTCGGGGTCACGTATACCCAAGTGGGGTATAGGGGTAAGGCTCTCAGGTGCTAGTATGGCCTTGTAGAGTATCAGGTCCGCAACAGTGGTTGGGGCAGCAAAGGTACGGCTATCCATATCTACAATAAGAAAATTATATATTAGACTTAACGGTGTGAAGGGGTAGTCATGATGGAAATAAACTACACATAAACAGGAATCTCATGTAAAATAGAACACGTAAATTTCATTACTTAAACGGAACAAGTACATCATAGAGGGTTTATAATAGCCTCAAGCTTCCTACTATATTTACATCAAGAGTTCAACTACATCCTTGTATACACCCCAATTTGGACCTATTAACTATCCTTAATTTGTGCCCTCGAGGCTCCCCGATGATGAAAAGGAATCAAACTAAGACTCGGCTAAACCTTGAACGACGTCTCTTGGATTTTACAAACCAAAACCGTCGTTTTTCCCGACACCCTGAGGGTAAAATTGGCACACATTTTAGCATATAAAATACATTTGAATGAAACCAATTGGGCTAGAAAGAGGACTCAACGAGCTTTCCAACGCTTTGAAAAACACCCAAAACCGAGTTCGAGAGTGTCCGTGGCGCCCTTTTGAAGTTGGGCAATCACTCCCAAGCGCTCGGGACCACTACAGAGCGCTCGGGAGTAACACTCCCAAGCGCTCGGGAGTGCTGTCAAGGCCAATGCATGTTGAGCTTGATCTTTGACCATGACTTTTCAGGCTTTTCAGACCTTTCAACGTTCAAACCTACCAGTCAAGCCTGCTTGAGCTTGCAGGGCATCTCATCATGAAGAGTTTCCCTCCCAAAATGATTTTATTGAAGCTTTAATTTCATTTTCAAATCCAAACCATATGTTATCTTTCCCTATAAATACCCCCTCTTTCTACCTTGCAAGGGACCACGAAATTTCACTCTCTTACTCCCCTATTTTCAGAAAGCTCTAGCTCTCAAACACCTTCAAACATCTTTCAACTCAAACATTTTCTAACTTCCATCTTCAAATAATTTTCAAGGAAAATCCAAGCATCACAAAAGCATTTGAAGTCTTAGACTTCATTCTTCTACCATTTTTCAGCCCTCGTTCAAGCATCCAAGTCAATCCAAGAAGTCTTGTTCAAGCAAAAGGTATAAAATATGATTTTATACTTAGAAGCCTACTGTTTTCCCCTGTCTGAGGGAGATCAGTGGCTCATACCAGTTCCTCATACTGGTTGTGAGCCACCTGATCTTGGTTTAACAACAAAAGCAAAAGGTTAGAAGGAGTTTTTCAGTACACGGGAATCACTCCCGAGCGCTCGAGAGTACTGTTCTTCTGCTGCAATTTGTTTTCCCCCTTATATTGCTGTTCATACAAGTTTCTGAGTACTGGGTGTGCACTGGTCCTTCCAGAGCCCAGTAGGGTTTATTTACAGTTGCAGGGAAGCAAGGTTTGAATGGTTAAGACCAGTCTTAGTTGTTTAAGCCTCTAGCTGAGCACGTCCGTACTTTGATTTCTTTGTGATTTTTCTGGCAGTGCTAGCATGTGAATATGTCTAACGAAATTTACAGGAGGTGTTGACTACACTCCCGAGCGCTCGGGACCACTCCCAAGCGCTCGAGAGTGATTCCAATGACACTTCATTTTACGTGTTTCATCATTCTATTGCACCACGTACACTTTGCACATGCATGCACTGCTACCTTTTGGTATTTGTACATACGTGCTAGTTGCTTAATGAAACAAAATATTTTTAATCAATCCCACAAACATTGAGTAGAGACCAATTCCAAATCGGGCGAGGGGGGTGCCGTAAAACCCTTCCCCCCTCGTAACATGGCTTCCGAACCCTCAAACGAATCTCTGGTTTTCAAATTCAATCAATCATTTTCAATCAAAACGGTTTCTCGGGTGGCGAACCACAAATCCGGGTGGCGACTCTTCAAATTTTTTGATTCGATTCAAAAACGTGTGTTTTTCGGGCCGCCCCAATCCACCCGGGGCTGTGGTAGCCCACAGTGGCGACTCTGCTGGGGAAGTATAATTGATACTTGAGAAAAAGTTGGCATGTTGTCAAAACGGCCCGCTTTCCTTGAGCATCAATTAAATTTGTGAGCCAGGCTTGAAAAATGTTTGTGGGATTTTCAAAATATTTTGTTTCATTTTTTATCTTTTGTACATATATCTTGTTCAACCTTGCCGTTGTATTCTGGCAATCCTGCCTGGCTTGCCGGCGACAGGGAATCCCAGAATGCTCGGCAACCCTCGACCATGATGAGTCATCTCTGCCGTTTGTACTGTTGTTGGGTGTATGCTCAGCAATGGGAGGCATACCTTGACTCTAGTCCGGGGAACCCTCTTTAAGCCAAAATCAGCCCTTATACATGTGTAGAAAGCAATAGAACCTTCCAAACTAGGACAGGGACCCGCAAGGTAGGACTATGTGCTATATCCTGCCTACATGTTACTGCTTTCTGCATCTCACCATGCATCTCATCCATGTCATGCCATCATGCAGTCCTGTGCTCTTAAGACTTGCTTGCGCGGTCTGTAGAAGGTTGCCGAGACCCGATGAAGAGTCGTGCACTCTGGTGTTCGTTGTCTAAACTACATGAGTCCTTAGAACAATGTGACTATGGGAAATCAAAACTTACTAAGTCCTTGACTAATGCCTAATCAAAGATTCAACAGAGAATAAGGAATAGCAAGGAAACGATGCCGTGACGCCACGTCACTTACACCACTTCGGCTAATGGCACCATGCCACTGACGCCACTCTGGTTATGGTATCACATCGTCTATACTAAGCTATTCCGAGTTCAAAATTGAAACTTCAAATGAGGACTAGTTGAATACTTAGTTCATTTTGACATCTCTTGGAACTTGTTGTTCTAAACAAAGGATGCACCCTAAAAGAAATTCTGAGGAATGAGGCAGCCTTCGAAGGACCGTGATCTTATCCCGCTTGCACATCACACCTTGCATCTTATGCTATCCGTTTGCTTTTAGGTAGAACTTTTAGACTCGCTCGCGTGGCTTGTTTAGGATTGCCTGGACCGATGAAGAGTCATGCTTTTAAAGGGCACGTTGTCGAAATTAATTAATCCTTGGAACGATAAGTTTCAGGGATATCGAAATTCATTAAGTCTTCAATACATTTTTCAATCATGGATTCAACGTAAATTAACGAAACAATTAGGCTACAATGCCGTGATACCCACACCACCCAGGTTATAGTGCGAAGTAACTTACACCGCTTAGGCTAATGGCGCCATGCCACCTACGCCACCCCAGTTACGGTATCATGTCATTTACGCTAAACGGTTTTTGAAACCAAAACAGAAATTTCGGGTGAAAAATGTTAAAGACTTAATTTGTTTTGATATCTCCCAAGTCTTGTCATTCCTAATCAAAGGATACACATTCAAAACAATCTCTGAGGACTAAGGCAATCCTTCATAGGTTGTCATTTCTTGAGTCAAGGTCTAGGAGACCATAAATCCATGGAGTTTGGGATACCTCCGGTGTTCGCCGTGCTCGAACGGCTCCCTCTAGTTCAGTCTAGCCTTAAGTGCATCTTCCAGCAGTCTTATTACTTTGTCTCGGATGGTCTTAGATAAGGAGATTGGCTCTGATTCCCAACATGCGGAATTTAAACTGCCTGACAACGACCTACCCGTGACTGTTGGAACTATCCGTAAAGTTTGATCCCTTGAGTCGACGATGACAACACGTATTTTCAATAAATCACGACATGGGCGCATTCTGAATCCACTTTTTTGCTTTGTTGTCAGTCCGAGAGCGATTGGGCCGAAAAAGAAAACCCTACCCTCATAGACTCAGAATTTGTGGGAAGATATGGAACAGCCGGTGGAAAATTTGAATGGGGAGCATCCGAACGGGGAACAGCCAATAGGAAATCTGAATGAGTTGGATCAAATCCGAACCTCTATTCAACAGATGGGTGAACGAACAGACAACTAGATTACCCAGTTGATGCTCATGATAACCGGGGTTGCCAGACGACTTCCACCTCCACAAAACCCAGAAACACCCCTCGAAAATAACCATGAACCACCCTCTAAACCAAACCCCCAAAGCCCAGAAATGGCCGCCATCAAAGCCAAATTAGCCCAACTTGAGCAGTCCTTAGCCAGAAGCGAAAGAATCACCTCAATTGGTTTCGACATCGACGAACTCTGCCTATTCCCAAATGCCAGACTACCCAAGAAATTCAAGCCAATCGACTTTGCTAAGTTCGACGGAACCGGTGATCCAAAAGCACACTTGACCAGCTATATTGGGGCACTTTCCATGTGGGGCGTGGAGAAAGACGCCATGGCCCAAAATGTTTTCTCAAACACTGGTTGGACATGCTTTGCACTGGTTCATTGCCCTCGAAACGATGAAGAAGAGATCTTGGGAGGACATCTGTGAGGCTTTTGTGGCCCAATTTGACTATAACATCCAACTTGAGGTCACCACTCGAGAGTTGGAATCAACAAAGATGGAACCGAATGAGTCTTTTATGAATTTCGTCCAAAGATGGAGAGCAAAGGCTGTTCAGATGAAGGACAAACCCTCTGAGAAAGATCAAATTCGGATGATTGTCCGAAATCTCCAGCCCGCACTTGCCGAGCACATGATCCTAGCCCAAGCCTTTTCCAACTTCAAGACATTCTTCGAAACAGGCCTGGCCGTCGAAGAAGCCGTCCAGTTGGGCATCATCGAAAGTGCTGATTCATTTCCAGAAACAAAAAATGTGGACCCCGACAGCAGCAGCACGCTGTATGGCAATGCGAGCTACACCAACCTGTCATCTACCCCTACAAATACCAATCCTGCTCGGACCGAGCCCGTTAGCCAGATCGTTGCTCAAGCCACCAAGCCTAAAAAACCTCGTGTCTTTTCCGAGTTTTTCGTACCACTATCCATGGTATTCGAAAGACTTGTCGAAAGCAGAACCATCAAACCACTCCCTCCAACTCCCCTACCTCAAAAGCTCCCAGCCTACCACAACCCAAATGCCTTCTGCGCCTTCCATCAAATGCTCGGTGATGCTACCAATGACTGTCACCGTCTCCGTCACAAGATCCAAGACCTAATCGACAACGGGACCATCCCAATGCCGGACCTCAGATCTGGAGGAGAATTTTGAGTGCAGTAAAGTCAATCCATGAATGGAATTCCTCACTGAGTCTAGAAAGCTTTTAAGTTTCAAGTCAAGTCTTCTTCAAGTCAATTTTGAGTCAGTTTGTACTTCGAGTCTTTTATGCTTTTGCGTCTGTATGTTTTCAAGTTCAAGTTCGTAGTCAAAGAAGAAAAACCAAAAAGAGAGTCAGTTTCGTAGTCCCGAACTACGTTATGACCTGATTCCTTTGCAAGAAGGATACATAGGCAGCCTAATCCTAAGGCCCGGTCATGTTCATTTGAGTCGCTCCCAAAATTCGGTCATGATCTTTTGAGTCAATCCTTTGTGGGTCAGTCTTGTCTTTTGAAATCAACGTCAAGCCTCTTGTGTCGAAATTGTGATAATAAACTCGCGTTTTGTGATAATCCCTTAACTTGGAATTGTTTTTCACCATCAATTGAGGAATTGAAACACGAGATATTTTGCCCTTGCAAGAAGAAGAATTTCATGGGACCACTCCCTGACGCCGTCAAGAAGCAACACCTTGGCCCGAGAAAAAGCTCGCTAGATCAAAACCTCAAAATGTGATCTAGGCAAAAGTTAGAGCACACAAATCTCTTAACTTGCATCTAGGATTCAGTTATCAAGTTGTGCAATTCAAAATGAAGAAAGGCATTCTTTTCTTTTATCAAACGCTTGAAGATATATATCCATTGATAACCCTTTTGAGCTTAAATTGATTTCTTTGAAAAAACCCAGCTAGGCAGCTATCCCCCACACCGGGGTGAAATGAGGAGGACAAAAGTGCCAAACACCTGACCATCATCGACACATCAGAATTCAAAGTGCAAAAGTGCCAAATACATAGGCACGGTGAGATGCAAAACATCGAAGAAAAATAAGAGAAAGCTTGAAATCAATGAAAGTGCCAAACACATCGGCACAACAAAGTGCGAAACAAATCAAGTAAAAGAAGGCACCCATCAAAAGCAAAAAGGGCACAAAAATATTCAAGATGGCTACTAGCTCTCGAAACCCAAAGAAAATGAAAATTTTTAAGCCTATTATCCTTTCTTTGTTAAGCCAAACCTTGGCCACGTTACAACCCGAATAAAGTCCTTTCAGATTGGAAAACACAAATTGATAACGAGAATCCTAGACAATAGGACAAAACAAGAAGGAGGGGCAAGGCATTTTGTGAATCCCGCAAAATCCAAGATGGGGCATTTTCGAAATCCATAGGTTGTCATCAGCAATCTGGGGCACGGTTCGTGTTTTGACGAAACAAGATCAAATAAAATTCTGAATGAGCATCACTTGATGGAGCTAAAACAATTTCAAAGCCCCGAATGGGAAAATCATCGAAACTTGATTTTATCATGACAATTTCAAACATCAAATCCTCAAGTAATCAAGCTCCTCGTCCAATCAAGTCAAGGTCATCATTGAGAGTCAGTCCTCTGATAAAAGGTCTTTCTTGTCTTTTGAGTCATCTGGGCCTTGTCCAAATTCACACAAGGTCATTAGTCTAGTCAAGTCATGTTGATCTTGAGACCCCAACTTGTGAGAGAAACTCCAATACATGGAAGAACCCACGCCTATGCTCATGATAAAACTAGTAGCCGAAACTGTCAGTGGAATCAAGGAAAAAAATTAGAACTGAGGTACATCAGCCCAATGTCATCAATCATAGCAAGCATACAGCCGACCTCAAGACTGGGGCATGCATGCTCAAAACTCAAGCCCTGATCAAAGTCAAACTCAAACCAACTCTAGCTCAAGCCCTGGATCTAGCTCAAACCCAAAATACCAGCCCGCTGGTCAAAAATAGTAAAGCATAAAGGATACTCAGACATGTCCTTTGTTTTTCAAAAAATAAAAATAAAAAATATCATCGTTGTTGTCAAATGTCGAAACACGGGTCTCACTTTCTAGTCTCGACCTCTTATGGTCACCTTCATCTATCATATTTGTCAACACGACTGCTTGATCTGCTACCATAGATTTGGCATCGTCCTCCAGGACATCATTCAATCATCTGCTGCCATAGATTTGGCATCGTCCTCCGGGACACTTTTCAATCATTTTCTGCCATAGATTTGGCATTGTCCTGAGTGACATCTTTCAATCAACTTCCGCCATAGATTTGGTGATGTCCTAAGTGACATCTTTCAATCACCTTTCGCCATAGATTTGGTTATCATCCCTTCGAGACAAACTAACTTGTCCCGTTGGATGGCACCCCTCGCGGTGCATTCAATGTTTATCCTTTCGAGACAAACTAACTTGTCTCGTTGGATGACACCCCTCAGGGTATATCTTATGTTACTTTCCACCCACTGAGACAGAGCAATCGGTGGGCGCTCATCAATCAATCTATCTTGTAAATCATTTGCTTGCATGTTTGCATTTGCCCCAAAGAACTACGCTGGTCTGATCCCTGCAGAAAAGGGTACGTAGGCAGCTCGGAAGAGCATGACCTCATGTTTCGAATGCTTGTACATCTTTACTTGCATTTGATTTTCAATTAAGGATTTAGTAAGGCTCGAATTGGGCTGTCTCAAACTTTGGACGTCACTCGCGGATAACATAATGCTGAGCCCCGTCCAAAGAGGGGCAACTGTAGACACCCCAATTTGGACCTATTAATTATCCTTAATTTGTGCCCTCGAGGCTCCCCGATGATGAAAAGGAATCAAAATAAGACTCGGCTAAAGCTTGAACGACGTCTCTTGGATTTTACAAACCAAAACCGTCGTTTTTCCCGACACCCTGAGGGTAAAATTGGCACACATTTTAGCATATAAAATACATTTGAATGAAACCAATTGGGCTAGAAAGAGGACTCAACGAGCTTTCCAACGCTTCAAAAACACCCAAAACTGAGTTTGGGAGTGTCCGTGGCGCCCTTTTGAAGTTGGGCAGTCACTCCCAAGCGCTCAGGACCACGCCCAAGTGCTCAAGAGTGCTGTCAGGGCCAATGCATGTTGAGCTTGATCTTTGACCATGACTTTTCAGGCTTTTCAGACCTTTCAACGTTCAAACCTACCAGTCAAGCCTGCCTGAGCTTGCAGGGCATCTCATCATGAAGATTTTCCCTCCCAAAATGATTTTATTGAAGCTTTAATTTCATTTTCAAATCCAAACCATAGGTTATCTTTCTCTATAAATACCCCCTCTTTCTACCTTGCAAGGGACCACGAAATTTCACTCTCTTACTCCCCTATTTTCAGAAAGCTCTAGCTCTCAAACACCTTCAAACATTTTTCAACTCAAACATTTTCTAACTTCCATCTTCAAATAATTTTCAAGGAAAATCCAAGCATCACAAAAGCATTTGAAGTCTTAGACTTGTATGAGGAACTGGTATGAGCCACTGATCTCCCTCATACAGGGGAAAACAGTAGGCTTCTATGTATAAAATCAGATTTTATACCTTTTGCTTGAACAAGACTTCTTGGATTGACTTGGATGCTTGAATGAGGGCTGAAAAATGGTAGAAGAATGAAGTTGTGAGCCACCTGATCTTGGTTTAACAACAAAAGCAAAAGGTTAGAAGGAGTTTTTCAGTACACTGGAATCACTCCCGAGCGCTCGGGAGTGCTCCTGAGCGCTCGAGAGTATTGTTCTTATGCTGCAATTTGTTTTCCCCCTTATATTACTGTTCATACAAGTTTCTAAGTACTGGGTGTGCACTGGTCCTTCCAGAGCCCAGTAGGGTTTATTTACAGTTGCAGGGAAGCAAGGTTTGAATGGTTAAGACCAGTTCTTAGTTGTTTAAGCCTCTAGCTGAGCTCGTCTGTACTTTGATTTCTTTGTGATTTTTCTGGGAGTGCTAGCATGTGAATATGTCTAACGAAATTTACAGGAGGTGTTGACTACACTCCCGAGCGCTCGAGACCACTCCCAAGCGCTCGAGAGTGATTCCAATGACAGTTCATTTTACGTGTTTCATCATTCTATTGCACCATGTACACTTTGCACATGCATGCACTGCTACCTTTGGTATTTGTACATACGTGCTAGTTGCTTAATGAAACAAAATATTTTTAGTAAATCCCACAAACATTGAGTAGAGACCGATTCCAAATCAGGCGAGGGGGGTGCCGTAAAACCCTTCCCCCCTCGTAACATGGCTTCCAAACCCTCAAACGAATCTCTGGTTTTCAAATTCAATCAATCATTTTGAATCAAAACGGTTTCTCGGGTGGCGAACCACAAATCCGGGTGGCTACTCTTCAAATTTTTCGATTCGATTCAAAAACGTGTGTTTTTCGGGCCGCCCCGATCCACCTGGGGCTGTGGTAGCCCACAATCCTATTTTACATCCTGCATCCCGAAGGATTACAATTATTACTAAGTTATCTTAATTATGCCTAATTGGTGGTTTCAGCCCCCGGGGTCTCGTCTTCCTCGAGATTCGCTTCACCTAACGGGTTTTCCTCTTTAGTCGCTCCATCGGTGTTCTTTTCACCATCGACTTCTTCCTCTTGATCACCAACCTCAAGGTTTCCCATCGGGGGTAAGGTACCAAAGATCTCATAGTAGGCACACAGGATTGGGAATAGTGCGGGAAACCAAGGGTCGGTTTCCACAGGAATAGGGGTATTTTGCTGCACTCTTATGAAATCTTGCTTTTCTGCGAGTACAGCGGCAATGAAGTTGGGGTTCTCTGCTAGTTGGATGGTCAGGATTTCTATAGTGAATTTGAGTTGGCGAACTCCTGCCAATAGGTCGACTAGGCGGCTCAGGTGATTCATCTACAAGTAAAAGTTTTTAAACCTCAGTTAGTAACGTTTTAAGACAAGGTTTTGCAATCTATTAAAGAACTTGGATTTATCCAATTCCACATTCGTTTCTTGATTTAAGTCATCATCCAATTGTTCAGGAATCCCCAGCTCGGTGGTATTGCCAGTTCCACACCTTGCTTCAATCCGAAGATTGTTTTGCCAGAATTCCACCCAATTTGGGACGGTAAACTTAAACTCAATTCACGTTTGTGCAACGGTCAAACTATCTCATGGTTCTTCCCATTCTACCCATGGCCGAGGTTTTGAACCTAAAGCTCTGATACCAAGTTGTAATGCCCCCATTTTCGGGTACGAGAATTAAACATTTTTATTGAATGAAAAGGCTAAGAGTCAAGCTCATTATTACAACATGGCTCCTACTAAAGTACTCTTATTACACAAGGATGGAAAAACTCTAAGGTTATCTATAGCTCCACTTCTTCCTCCATCCTAGCAAGCTCTTCGGCTCCAAAAGCCTCCAGTGTGTATTGTTCTCGATGTTCGTCTATAAGATCTGACCTATTATACCGGCGTCGCCACCAATATAATAAGTCAGGGTCACCAAAGGTAACACCGTGAGCTTATAAAGCTCAATAGAATAAACCATACCCACTAACCCTTAACTTACAACAAGAAGCATATAAACAATTACACATGCTCATTCAACAACATAGCTAGCAATTACACATCCACGTTTGCTATCCTTCTAACGTTGGTGTCATGCCTTTTCGTGTTTCTCCTACGCGACTCATCGTAAACCGTGTCATCAATTTTCCACTTTATTAACACTTCCAAAATCATTTCAAAAATCACATTTTTAACACACCCAACCTCGGTTCCGCCGCGCCGGGTTCCCATTGGCACAACCCAACCTCGATTCCGCCGCGCCGGGTTCTCGAGTATCCTCACAATGGTTCCGCCGCGCCGAGTTCCCATTGGCACACAAAACACCCATACTGACACCATTTTTGGTCATTATGTACTTTCAAAAATATTTTATGCACACAAACCACACAATGGGCAAGTCCGGCCACATTGCGGTTTTCAAAAACACACCTTGTCTTTAACACACCCTAGGTGTCATGTTTCTAACTTTTCTTGATTTTTGTGTCTCGTCATCATTCATAGACTCCGCGGCAGGACTTTTCACGTAATCATAGTAATCTTGAAACTAAACTAGCAAGATCATCCAACTCTATATTAAATAGCATGCTTACTTTATCACATCATCATGCTCATCATTTAGTCACACAAGACAAAGCATAGTGCCACATGGACGGGCACCTTTGGAGTGGTAAACCACTTATGCTTTATCAACAACAAGTAGTCAAGTAATCACATAATCATGCTCATATTCATTCTAAGATCAAGAAAATGAATACTTAAAGCTAATCTATGAACGTTATCTTTCAAAACTCATGCTTCCTTTTCAAATTTCAAAACAACATAAGTTTATTGAGATTTTTCGTATACTTAGAGTAAGAAATTAGGAATAAGATCATTCCATATGAGTACACGATTATCTATACTTAGGATTTGAGTGTATGGAATAGTCTACCGTTCTTCTTGGCGGTAGTGGTGATTACGGAGGAAAGGTGGTACGTCGGTAGTCGGACGGAGTAACTTCATAAGGATGGCTTCTGGTAGCTTCGAAAGAGAAACGTTTCTCTCGAAACTAGATCTTGACTAACACTACTAAAACTTTTGGATCGATAGGGCGGTGGAGTGGCAGTTTAGTGGCGGCCTTGGATGAGTTTCTTGAAGAACTTGGGAAGAACTTCAAGAACAAGCAAGAACACCAAGAACAAGAGAGAATGCTAAGCTTTCTAGAGAGAGAAGTTGTAGAATGAAGGTGTGAGTTGAAATGGGAAGGAATGGGTGCTATTTATAGCCAAAGGTTGGATTATTATCCAAGGGGTAAATTTTCCCCTAACATTTGTTGTCCAAGGGTTCATAAAATGACTAGATTTGATGGTACCTTGATGAGGTAGGATGATGGCTCAAAGGACATGACTAGGCTCAAGAGTAAACATGCACACATCACACAATCTCTCTCTCTCTCTCCCTCTCTCTCGGCCTCTCTCTCTCTCTCTCTCGGCCATCTCTCTCTCTCTCTCTCTCTTTGGTACAATGCATAAGTACATAGGTGGAAAGGTTACAATTCTAGGACAAATCTAGGTTATTCTATTGGGGTTTTGGTTTAGTCTAGTACTTTGGAAGATTGGATTGGATATGAAAGAGTAGAAAACCCTAGATTTGGTGGTACAAGATGATGTATGAAGATTGGCCAAGGACTATGACTAGGTTGAGTGAGTACAAGTGCACACATCACTCCCTCTCTCTCCCTCCCCATCCGGCCTCTCTCTCTCCCTCTCTCACTCTCTCGGCCTCTCTCTCCCTTTCTCTCTCTCTCTCTCTCTCTCCTCTCTTAGTCCAATGTACACCTAAGCATGAAAGGAAAAGGGTTTGGTGTTTGACTTAGAAAGAGTATAAGATTGTGGTGTAAATTGTAAGAGATTTTGGTACCCAAAAATCTATCTCAAAATCTTCATATCTTTCTTATTTCACTAGTACAAGTACTTAAGTATATATATACTAGGATTTGAAAGAAGAAAATCCAAGACTAGTGTACCCTAGTCTCCTTCTCTCTCCTATCTCTCTCCCTTTCTCCCTCTCCCATCTCTCTCGGCTCTCTCTCCTCTCCCTCTCTCTCGGATTCTCTCTCTCTCTCTCTCTCTCTCTCTCTCTCTTGATTAATATATGCATACCTAAGGATAACTAACTATAAAGGACAAGGGTATTATGTGATCTTATCCTAGATTTTTAGGTCAAAATTCCTAATAGAATAAGCCTAAATGCCACCTATGTACTTATAAACTATATTCTAGGACTTAAAATCTTAGGATGACATATGCATATCTATTACTTTAAGTAAATAGGTACATATCATATCTAGTAAGCAATTAACTAAATAAAACCTAGTACTATGGCTTGACTTGGCCTTATTGACCTATGGACCAAAATTCCCCTAACTTTTACTATCCAATGGTTAATGGATGGAAGTACTATGCTTATATAATCTATCTATACTAGTACAATGACTCATGGTGAATCTACTTAAACTAATAGATCTTGTACTAGGTAGAAGACTAACCTATTGTCCAATGGGCAACAATTCTCCTAACTTTTATTATCCAATGGATAAAGATGGTAAGTACTAGACTTGCATAATGTATGTATATAAGTACAATGACTCATGGTGAGTCTATTAAACTAATAGATCTTGTGCTAGGTGGCAAACTAGGTTATGGACCAATGGGCGATGTTTTCCCTAACTTCTATGAACCAATGGATAAAAGGGCAAAGTATAATATTGGATTATTATATATACATCTTCCTATATAATACTTTATAGATGTACCTTAATAGAATAACTTAGGTGAAAGACCTATTGTCCAATGGATAAAGATTTTCCTAGCATTTATCGTCCGATGGGTAATAGTCAAAGATGATCTTGGTCCAAAGGGTTCCCTTAGGTTTTGGAAAGGTTCACAAGGTTCAACTAGGGTTGAGATTGGTCGTTAGGTTATCTCAATGAATTGGTCGGAGGCTAACTAAACTTGCTAAGTAGGATTTCTGGTCAAGAAATACGATTCTACGACTTCTCAATATGCTAGACGCTTGTCTTTAGAAAATGACCTTATGGCTGGAGTGAAGAATCTAATCATGACGGATTACTAAGAACGATCCAAGGTTTTTTTTTAAGAGGAATCGAAAGGAATTTACAAGGGCACTCAGGAAGGATAAAAGGATTATCGAATAATCAACGAGATTTTTATTGACTGGAAATCGGAGTTGTTACAGATTATAAAATCCTCTTTTGAAGTGTTTAGAAGACAAAAGTCATGTTTTTTAAACAAAGCTTCATTCTGAAATACGCCTGCACGATCTCTCAGTAACATTAGCAGAGCTAGCAGTGGATAGATACGATCCAAGAGATTAGATAAGATAAATAAACAAGAAATATCATACTAGAAACATGACACCACACGTTGGATACCATTGCATTGTGCAATGTACTACAACACCGCACGGTGTAGTGTTTCCAGTGCAGTCACTGGTTTTTGTTTTGTTTACTTTTGAAAATAGATTTTTGATCAACACTTAACACGAAGAGGCTAAGTGTGACTACAGGAAGCTCCCCTTAGGGCAAAGACCTAGCTTAGCCCAAGGAACTCGCTTTTATACCTTCGGCTTTGAGCTTGAATGAGGATCGGTGAGTGTAGGTTTGGAACTTTGAAG
This sequence comes from Rhododendron griersonianum, assembly GCA_018127125.1. NCBI lineage: Eukaryota > Viridiplantae > Streptophyta > Magnoliopsida > Ericales > Ericaceae > Rhododendron > Rhododendron griersonianum. The sequence continues at coordinate 23,149,546 of CM030796.1, read as the reverse complement.
TGATGGAGTTCCAAAGTCAGTAGTTTACTGAGGTTTGAAAGAAAAGTAGAATGGGATTTTTTTGTAGAGAGAGAGAGAGAGAGAGAGAGAGAATGTCAGAGTAACTTTCTCAGGACTTGGAGGGGTGTCTTTCAACTAAAAGGGGGGGGGTGTATTTATAGGTAAGAGCCAAGGAGTATCAATGCAAAGGGGGGAGGTGGCTTCTAGGCCGGCTGAAAATTATATTCTTTGCCAAGCCGTTTTTCAGTTATGGCTCCAACAAGCGTGGCCGACAACTTTCTGAACTTGTCAGAACATTTCCCCGAAACGCTGTGCGACATACCTCAAGACCACGTGCGGTGTAGTAAGAAAACTACACTGTATAGTTTAGAAGGTAATACCGTGCAATGTCAAGGTCCAGTTCTGGGCTTCTTGTGGGCCTTTTGGCTTTTTTTTTTGGGGCTTTTTGGGCTCTTGGGCATCTTTTGGGAGCCGGATTGAGGCGCATCCTGTACTTTCAAATTCTTTCAAAGAACTTTCTGAGTGCCGGTAAGTGACTCTCTTGTTCCTTTGCTTTGACAATCATATCATCCACATAAACCTCTACCTCCTTATGAATCATGTCATGCAGCAAGGTCGTGTCTGCTCGTTGGTAGGTAGATCCAGCATTTTTCTACCCAAAAGGCATGACCTGGTAGCAGTATGTCCTCGATTCAGTGACAAAGTTGATTTTCTCCTGATCCACTGGAGCCATGAGGATTTGATTATAACTTGAAAAACCATCCATAAAAGAAAAGCAAAGCCTGTCCAGCAGTATTGTCAACAAGTACATCAATATGCGGTAGTGGAAAATCGTCTTTTGGACTAGCTTTGTTCAAGTTCCTAAAGTCAACGCAGACCCTAATCTTGCCATCCTTTTTGGGAACGGGCACAATATTTGAGACCCATTAAGGATATTCTGTTATCATTAGGAATCCAACGTTAATCTGTTTAGTGACCTCCTCTTCTATCTTAAGCACCCAATTGGGTCTCATGACTCTCATTCATCTTAGCTTCTGTTTATAGGTTTTACGTCGGGATAGAGGGGAATCTGGTGTTCCACAATTTAAGGATCGATTTTGGGCATGTCAGGATGCGACCATGCGAAAACATCTTCAAATTCTTTGAGCAAATCTATGAACGATTGACGCTCTTCTGGAGATAGCATGGAATCGATCTGAACAATCTGGGGATTCACCTCATCTCTCAAATTTATTGAAATTACTTCTTCTTTTACAGGTTGAGCATGCCTTTCATCTTCCCTTTCAATTAGAGATAGGATTTCTTTAGGGATGTCCCCATCGAAATCAATCCCCTCATCATCAGGGTCGACGCAATTTATTTCAATGTCAGAGAAGTAAGCGGAATCAACCTCTTTTATTTCATCAGCAACAAGGGCCTCGAGGGTGCCAAATACACGAGTAGACTCGAATTCAAAGTACAGACCATGAGGAGTAGGGCCAAGAGGCACTGACTCAGACTCCACGTACAGCAGACTCGGAGAACAGGGAAGACTCAGATGACTCAGACTCGGACTCAAACTTAGAATCAGAACCATGGCATGTTACTCTCGGCATGAAGGTCCAGTTCTTATATTCTCCAGCAGCATCCACAATGAGCGAAGTAAGGTCTTCGAGGGCCTCCTGCCCTAGCATCATCACCTCTGCTTCCATGACTGTACCTATTGTTCTGTCTTCTTCAAACAAGGTCGTAAGACTACCCATGTCGAAAACCTTAACCCAGTCAATTGGCTCTTCTTTAACAGCCACTCCCTTGATCACCTCCTCTTCAGCTTCTGGCCAAACATCGTTAGCAACTATTTCAAACCCTGGCAGCTGAGTTTTAGGATCGCTATCCCAGAATGGCTTTGCTTGACCTTGATAGACTTGTTTGGCCTTCTCCTTCATGAAATAGTCTTCCAGCCTATCGCCTTTCTTCAAAACCTCATCTTTAGAAGGCTTGTACCCTAAGCCAGTTTTATGCATTGGGCTTCTGACAATGTTGAACTTTGGTAGTCCCTGCAGATTCTTGCCCAAACCAAGCCCCAACATATAAGACATTTTCTTCATCATGTTTAAAGCAACATTGCTGATGACAAAATCATCGTCCACCCTAACTGAAAAGACAGAGTTAGTAGTGTCCAATGAAAAGCCACCTAGAGAAATGTCCTCCTCCCCATGTTGAATTTCAAATTGCGGGGCATTGTCTTCAGTAGGTGAACAGATTCTGGAGTCTCCGTGGATGTTGAGCATTCCTGACTCAAGTCCCAGACGGACCTTCTGGTGAAGGGTTGAAGGCACGGCCATGATGTCAAGGCGATGCATCCAAGGCCTTCCAAGCAGCAAATTAAAAAAGGCAGGGGTACTGAGTACATGAAATTCTACCTCAGTCTGGTAGGATCCAAATGTTATGGGGAGCATGATTGTACAAACCACATCACGATGGGTGTTATCATACGCCCAAACCTTGACATCAAATGGAGAGAAGTCACTGGTTTTGTATCCCAGACAGTAAGCAACACAGAGCGGGCAAACATTAATCGCAGAGCCATTGTCTATCAAAACCACCGGAACCTATTTGCCTCGGCACTTTAGGGTGACATGAAGGGGTTTATTGTGGTCAGTCCCTTCAGTTAGTAGGTCTCAGTCAATGAAAGTGATGGTGTAGACACCCCAATCCGGACCTCGAAGGATCTTTAAATTCCTCGAAAATGTTGAAAGTGATGGTGTAGGCAACCCACTTACCATCTGATTTTTCCCACTTATAGATAGTGCCCATTCTCTTCCGTGTCGCTGGAGTCCTCCGACAGCATTTAACCGAAGCTGAAAGCACCTTCAATTTTTGCCAAAAGCACAGCCCCAGCCCTAGGAGCCACGTGTCAAACATCGCCTGGTTGTCGAATGGTGGCAGGGGCCTTGGCACGTGTCATGTCAGATGATTGGTACGAAACGTCCAATCGGGGACACGCGTCAGCCACCTAGTGGCTCGGTAAGCAGCACTCTGACTCTTATGCAGGCTTTTCGATACAGACCGTTCGATGGCTGCCACATGTTAAAGATCTGACGGCTCAGGGAGCGTCGCTTCATTTCCCGTGCACCCCTTCGAATCCCTCCCCTATAAAAGGGGTAGGTGGAGAGAGAGAGGCACCGTCTCTTTCTCTCTCTTCGCTCTGCCGCTGCTGTTGCTGTTCTTCATCTTTGGATCGATTTCAAAGGCATTTTCGCGGCAAATCTTCTCACAAATCTCAGGTATGTTGATCTCTCTGCATCAGTCTTCAGTTCTTGATCATTTTTCTCGCGTTTTATACCAATTTTTGGTCGCGATGATGTGGAAAACGCCATCGCCGCTGTCTGAAACATGGCGTAGCACTATTCACCATATTGTTCATGTTCTTCCCAATGCCTAAACGCATCCGAGGCCTATCTCCTTCCAAAGGCCATCGAGATAATTCTTGGCTTCAAGTGTTCTTCCCGAGGAAGGATATCCTGCTATTTGCTTGTGACCAAGAAGTTTCGAGGGGTGATGGCCAGTACATCCCTAGTGTTAGATCTTTTAACCCCCCCCCCCCAAGCATGTAGCTAACGATTCTTGCATATCCCTTTTTGCTAGGTTGGGGCAGATGGTCATTGATATCTCCTCAGACAGTTCCACTAGCTCGGTTTCTTTTCCTATTGCCGACGAGTTGATACGAGAGGCTCTTCGGATTCGAGTGATCTCCCAAACTCTAATCGACTACAAAGAGCCCTTCGACTCTTCGAGCACCCCGCGCCTAGCCACGGCGTTCGATCCTCTAGAGATGGAGACTTCGAGTACCTCCGATCATGGACCGGGGCCATTTGTGAACTCTCCAGAGGAGGTCCAAGGGCGCAGGATGACAGTAAGGTCGTGCCCCTATCAGAATCAATTCTTCAGCGGTGCACCGGTCGCTTATGAGGAATTCACGAGGATTCATAGCATTCCACCGGATGTCCAGGTTTGGTTACTTCCCATCATCGATCCCCATCAACTGTTGCACCGTCCAGGGGAGCTGATCTTTCCCCTTATGGCCATTATTGAGGGCGGGATCAGGCTCCCCCTTCACCACTTCGTGTGTCGAATGCTCCAGAAGCTGACTCTCACCTCTTCTTAGCTCTCGGTTAACTCCTACCGAGTCATAACGAGCATCGTGGAGCTGAAGAAGAGGTATAACCTAACGTTTGGCTTAGAGGAACTCTTCGGAGTTTACCAGGTTAGGGTTCACCGAGACTATGACCGCTGGTACCTGTCCTGCCGGTCGGGATATGACGAGTTCCTGATCGATCACCTACCCGACTCTGAAGAGTGGGTGAGTATTTATGTCTTGGTGACCGGGAACTTCATTTTTGAGCCCAGTGGGAGTCCCAAAATGGCAGTTCAATTCAAGACCGGTACACATGGTCAGTTGATTTCCCGCTTTAAGTCTTGGATCTATTTGCTCTCCTTTATGCATATGCTGATCCCTTACTTTGGTGATCTCTTGCAGGTGAAGGGGTCGTGCAAGGCTATAAGGAAACGGCAATCCGATCCCTGATCACCGCTACATACGCCATCCCCCTCACAAACCGACTTGCCCCAGATCTGCTCGTTTACACCCCAACATACAAGAGCTACTAGTAGAAGAAACTAAGACAGTAGGGGGTTCCGCGGGCAGGACGAGGGAGAGGGCGAAGAGGAAGAGCGCTCGGTCAAGCCAAAGCTGAGGCAAGCAACTTTCCCCCCTAGGCAGGATTTGTGAGGAAGTGGACCGTGAGACTCCCAAGCGGACCAGACTGAGTGGTGAGATGATGGTGCATTCTGGGAGAGTGGTGCTGAACCTGAGGCGGAGGCCAAGGGGCCATGGCATCGTTTCCTCGACCGGGGCGACAAATGTAGGAGCCTCAAAAGACCGCTCCCATTTCATTGGAGGAGCCGTCGAAAAAGAGGCCGAGGACCGAGTTGGGGGATAACAGTCGACAAAAAGACAATCGAAATCCTAGAAGAATTAGAGGAGGAGCAAGACATGGGGTTCATCGGGAAGGAGTCTGAGGTCGAGGGCAGGGCTCAGGCGAGGGATGTCCCCTGGGCCCCTGAGTTCTTTCATTATAGAAGTCGCTTGATCCATTATGCTGACAATGCATCTTGGAACATTGGGACGGCTTATGGGGTACTTCGAGCCTGCATACTTCCGAGGGATGCCGAACTCATTATCGGGAGCACTAATGATTTGGTGGGGGAGCTGGCGCAATCACTTCTCAGTGTATGTTTCCATGTTCCCCCTTTTTCTTTTCGGTGAGTACAGAGCTTTTTGTAATGTTTTTACCCTTCCTGCTGGCGAGCTGGCGCTCGGGCTATGACTATCCGAGATAGGTACGAGGAGTAGGCCTCGGAGATTAGGGAGTTGAAGAAGGAGGATCTGAAGGTTGCTTGGGGGGCTTGTGATCTTTACCAAGCGGACTTCGTGAAGGCTGATCGAGAGAGGCTGGCTGGAGAGAACCGAGCTAGGATCGCAGAGGAGGCTTTGACTGCTCTGAGAGCCACCTGAGCCTAGGAGATCGAGGCTGCAAGAAACAAAGGCTACCACGAAGGGTTCGACGAAGCCGGAGTGGAGTATAAGAAGCAGGTCCGGGAGATTGAAGCTAATTTGCACAGAGGCTGCTTCCGAGACGGGTACAGGTATGGCTATGAGCTATTGCTAAGCAGACTCAATCTTCCTGAGGATTCAAAGCTTCGCGCCATCCCCGAGCCGCCTCCTAAAGAGCTCGTACTACCCTAGGAAGAGGACGAAGAGGTGCAAAACCCCGAGGACCAAGCCAACCCTGCGGACTAGGCCAACCCCAATGCTAATGTCGCTCCCGACACTTAGAATGACTCATTTTCATCTTTTTTGAGAAACACTTAGATTCCAAACGCACTTTTGACTGGACGGCTCTGTACATTTGGATTTTGCCATTCCAGGGTTGTGTAATTTATTTGGGTGTGACTGGTGCCTAAAAATTGGCCCAATCCAAATCGCTGTAATAGTTGGGTAGGACTGGCGCCGAACAATTGGCCCGAGCCAGGTCCTCGGTAGGCTTTTAACTTGCACTATATGCTTTGTTTTGCAATTTTTGCACATTAAAGCCCTTATTCCCAATCACTTGAGTTCTATTCTGAAATGCTTGTGTATGCTTTTGGTCCTTGATAGAGTATGTCTGTGCCCCCTACTTCGGGTAAGCTTGTGAGGCATGTGAACAAGTATTAACTGAAGCATAATCAACGGATCAAATGTTTGGGGAAAAAATATTGAATTTTCAGTGCCCCCTGCTTCGGGTGGGCTTGCCATGTACGCGGGCAAGGTTGGAACCGAAGCAGAATAAGAGCTTTTCGAAAAAATGATTTTTCAGTGCCCCCTTCTTCGGGCGTGCTTGCCATGTACGCGGGCAAGCTTGGAACCGAAGCAGAATATGAGCTTTTTGAAAAAATGATTTTTCGGTGCCCCTTGCTTTGGGTGGGATTGTTTTGAACCGAGCGAGATAAACCGAAGCATGTTTAGAGGAGAAATTTTAAATTTCCCGAGCCCCTACTTCGGGTTAGGTTGCCTTGGTTCTGATAGGGTCGCCCAAAGGATGGTGCTTGACAGGAGCGTTGCACATTGGTAAAGTCTGCTAGGGGATACGTGCTGGGGTCCCGCAGGGGGCTGGGATCTGCTAAGTGTCGGGACGCAGCGTATCCGAGCAGGGAATGGCTATAAGATGGATCGTGGCAAGGGGCTCGAAGAAACGATCAAGTGTCCTTAGGACGACCTATCGAAAGCCGGGACGACTGTTGTGGTCGGGAATGCGCTGGAAGGGCTCTTACCCTTTTGGAGGCCCAAATCCCAGAAGTCATGATAAAACGGTTTGTGCGAGAGTAAACCGAGTGATGTAAAATAAATAACAGTAAAAATAAGAACAAGTACGAAAAAGAAAGGATAGCTTCTCATTGATACTTGTGCAAATGTTGTCATTACAATGAGGTTTTTCTTGAAAGTACTCCCTCCGTCCCAAAATCTTTGGACTTTTTTGATATTGGTGCCATTCTTTGAACTCTTATATCTTTCAATATGAATCTCTGAAAATATGCAATATTGATCTTGTTTAAGAGTTTAAAAAATGGCGCAAATAACAAAAAAGTCCAAAGATTTTGGGACGTAGGGAGTAAAAGAAAGGGAATTAATCATAGGAGCTACCAAATGGCGCTGTACCGAGGCAATATTCAACCGTAAAACTTCTTGAGGTTGTTGGCGTTCCAAGACTTGGCAATGGGGGTTCTATCTAGCTTTTTGAGTTTGTAGTTGCCCGAGTCGAGGTGCATGATGACGCGGAATGGTCCTTTCCAGTTAGGCATGAATTTCTTCTTTTTGGTTTCTCGATCACCTTCTTTCAGATGAGTTCATCAGGCTTGAACGATCGGAGGTGGACGCTTCGGTTGTAGCCTCGGGTGCGAACGGTAGAGCGTCAGGGGGTAGTTCGGTAGCTCCAGAGTACCTTTGGTAGTTCCTCTGCCAACTTGCCTCATCTAGAATCGAGTCAACGCTTGAGTCCGACGGATATAGCTTTGTTGGCAGCCTCGGCCTATCCGTTGCCCTGGGGGTACCCCAGAGTGAATGTGTCCCACTTGATGCCATATTCGTCGAGGAGGGCTCGATATTTTTGTCCAGTGAACTGTTTACCGTTGTCGGTGATGATAGCGAAAAGGACGCCGGAGCGGGAGATAATGTTCCTCCAAACAAAACGAATGACGTCGGTTTCCTCGATGGTGACCATGTGCTCGGCCTCGACCCACTTGGTAAGTAGTCAGTGGCTGTTAGGAGAAATTTGAATCCACCGGGAGCAACGAGGAGCTTTCCCATGATGTCCGGCGAATATAGCTTTGTTGGCAGCCTCGGCCTGTCCGTTGCCCTAGGGGTACCCTAGAGTGAATGTGTCCCATTTGATGCCATATTCGTCGAGGAAGGCTTGATATTTTTGTCCAGTGAACTGTTTACCGTTGTCGGTGATGATAGTGAAAAGGACGCCGAAGCGGGAGATAATGTTCCTCCAAACAAAACAAATGACGTCGGTTTCCTTGATGGTGACCATGTGCTCGGCCTCGACCCACTTGGTAAAGTAGTCAGCGGCTGTTAGGAGAAATTTGAATCCGCCGGGAGCAACAGGGAGCTTTCCCATGATGTCCAGTCCCCACTGCGAAAATGGCCACGAACTAGTAAGAGGACTAAGGTCTCGGGCGGGCTGATGGATGATGGGAGAAAACATCTAGCATGTTCTGCACTGCTTGACGTACTCCTCGAAGTCGTGCTTCATTGTAGGCCACCAATAGCCCTGAGTGATAGCTCGGTGGGCTAGGGAACGTCCACCTGAGTGACAGCCGCTGTCGCCAGCATGAAGTTCTTCTAGAATGCCAGGGACCGGATGTGCTACCAGGAAATACGGGCCGGGGAAAGACCTTCGGTAGAGCTTGCCATTTAGGCTCAACCAATAGAGAGCAGCCTTGTTTCAGAGTCGGTGAGCATCCTTTATATCAGAGGGGAGGATGTCGTCCTGAAGGTACCTGACGATCTCATCCATCCAGCTCGGTCCATGGTCAATATTGAGGACTTCATAGACTAGGACATCGAGCTCAAAGCTGGGCTTGTCGATAGTACCGAACGAAATAGAGCAGGGCCCCGTGGCAAAGCAAGCCGAGGCGAGTCCAGCGAGAGCGTCGGCATGCGCGTTTTGTTCTCTGGAAATGTGTTCGATGCAGATGACCTTGAAGTTTTTAGTGAGTCTGATAGTCGAGCTGAGGTACATTCGCATTTGCTCGTCTCGAGCTTCGTACTCTTCAGTGAGCTAGTTGATAACTAGATAACAATCGTTGTAGACGATGAGTTCATCAATACCAAGTGCTTCGGCGGCCTTAAGTCCTGAGATTAGGGCCTCGTACTTGACCTCATTGTTTGAGGTCGAGAAGCCGATGGTGATGGAGCTTTCATGCATGATGCTGGTGGGGGAAAGGAGTACGACCCCAGCCCTGGCGCCGCTGCTGTTTGAAGCTCCATCGACGTACATTTACCAGACATCACCATGGAATAACTTCCAGGCGGTGCTGGGGTTAGCTTGGAGCGTTGCTTCAGGATTGGGGCTCGGGCTCAAGGTAGGGGAATCGCTCGGTGTAAGCTCGGCGATGAAGTCGGCGAGGGCCTGAGTCTTGATAGCCATTCAGGGCTAATAGTGGATGTCGAAGTTTGCGAGTTCCACGACCCACTGGGAGATTCGGTTAGAGAGATTCGCCTTCTGAAGTAGGGATTTGAGTGGGAACTCGGTGAGAACTATGATTCGGTGTGCCTAAAAGTACAGAGTGAACTTTTAGGAGGCTAAGACTAGGGCAAGGACGAGCTTTTCCAAAGGCAAATAACGCATCTCAGCCGGGGTCATCGTCTTGCTTGAATAGTAGATGGGCTGGTGGTCTCAATCCTCCTAGCGAACGAGCTTATGGTGTGGGGGGAGACGGCTAGGTACAAGAATAAGTCTTCCTGGTCTCGAGGCGTGACGAGGAGCAGAGGCTCGAAGAGGTAAGCCTTTAGCTGTTGTAATGCACGGTCACACTCCTCGGTCCAACTGAAACTACACTGGCTACCTTTCAAAAGAGCAAAGAATGGTTAGCACTTGTCGGAGGACCGACTGATGAATCAATTGAGAGCAGCGGCCATGCCGGTGAGACGTTGGACATCCCTTTTGTTTTGTGGGGTAGAGTGTTTCTCGACTGCGAGGAGCTGTGCCGGGTCTGCTTCAATGCCGCGTCGGGAGACGAGATGGCCGAGGAATTTCCCTGAGTTGACGCTGAAGGCACATTTCTCCGCATTGAGACGCAGCTTGTGCATCTTAAGGATATCAAAGGCCTTAGTAAGATGGGCTAGGTGATCACTGGCTAACATACTTTTCACAACCTTGTCATCAAGTAAGCCATCATGGTGTCCCTCAACAAGCGCTTGAACATTTCATACGCTGAAATGTAGCCCCAACATTTTTGAGCCGAAGGGCATGACAAGATACCTGAAAATACCGTGCGGGGTGATGAAGGCTGTATTTTCAACATCGCCTTCGCTCATTGCTATCTGATGATAGCCTCGGTAAGCATCCATAAATCTGAGTCGAGCATGACCGACAGTGGCATCAACTAACTGATCGATCTGCAGAAGGGGGAAGAAGTCCTTCGGGCAGGCATCGTTGAGATTGGAATAGTCGACGCACACACGCCACTTGCCGTTCTTTTTTTTAACAACCACGGTGTTGGCCAACCACTTTGGGTACTGAACTTCGCGGATGGCCCAAGCGTTTAGGAGGCACCCGACTACTTCGATGATAGCCTTGGAATGTACCGGGGAGGACCACCTTGCCCTCTACACGACTGGACGTCTACTTTAATAAATATTGAGCTCGTGGAAGATGAACGAGGGGTCGATCCCCGGCATCTGATATGGGATCCAGGCAAATACCTCAATGTTATGCTTTAGGAAATCAACCATCTGCCCCCGCTTGGCATCGCTGAGGCAGGATCCGACAAGGAAGAATCGAGAGCCATCCTCATTGATGGGAACAGTGACTAGGTCTTCAATTGCCTTTTCGTCGGCCCTTCTGCTGACATCTTCATGGACTGGGGCGTCAGGGACCTCGATGAGGTTGACCCGAGACGTATTTTTATTGCTTCAGACGACGTTGACATAGCACCTTGTGGGCACACGCCCCTTAAATCGTACGGGTGCACCCCTTTAGCGAGCGTGATGAAACGCTCAATTTAAAATCGCCACTTGGGTTTGAAGGATTGCCACCCAAGGAACTAAACTTGAAAAGCGGGAAGTAAAGGAAAGGCCCTGCTAGGTCTAGACTAACAAAGCCCAACCCGCCCTTTTCATTAGCTGCTGGAGAAACTATTCTACGTTGTTTGATTTGAAAAAGGCTTGTAGACTGGTCTGTCGTCACCTTTATATCTTAGGTTCAGGAGCCATGTTAATAAAGGGGAAGGGTTTTAAGGCACTCCTCTCACCCAATCCCAAGATCAGTCTCTACTCGAGCATTTGTAAAACGTTTGCGATTCTAACTCATTAATCAACTTTTAGCCAGTTAAGGCGGGGGAATAGTTTAAAGGGATTAAAACTGTAACAGCTTTGCAGGATGTGACAAATGGCATGCTCGCTTGTTGAAAGAGTTAGAATAGGATGAAAGCAGATTTCTGTGGGAGTTTAAACAGACTGAAAGGCAACCGTTATGGGAGTGTTGTGCGCAAGAAGAAACCAACATGCACTGACTAAGTCACCGCATGCAGGTCTGACCTACGCGCAACAACGAAACCCGCGCACGCCAATAAGTTTAAGCCCACAGTTCTTACTTTCAACCCTCTGGGCTCTGGAATGACGAGTGCACACCCAGGACAAATCACACAGTTTATATGGTAGTTATATACAGTTACAGATAGTTTGAATGGGCTCAGAGGCCACCAAAAGAATAAACACCCCATAAACAGTGTGGGGACAAAACAGAGGCCAAAAGCCAAGTTACCAAAGCAAAGGCCAGCCACTAGTCAAGAGACGGACCAGCGCGCGTGGGTCTTAGCCACTCTACCAGTGTTTGGTTTTGCATGATCTGGGCTCTGGGACATATCTAGAAAGACCCCCGAGGTATTCCATTGCAGCAGATATGAGTATTGAACTACAACTAGCAGTTTTTAACATAGGAAGCGGTTTATCGGGTTCTTGACCGTGGGTTACTTTCGGTTCCTTCCTCCGCCGCTCCACGCACCCGCCGCCTAACCTGCAACAAGTTACTAGGTTTGTCGAAGCGTAGTGACCCTCCGATGATCAAGTTAGATCAAGGGAGAAGTGTATAGGACTAGGGTTAGGGTAGAATGGCATACCTCTCTAGGTTAGAGTCCCTTTATATTTATAGACATTGCTTTGCTTGGCCTCCAAGCTAGCGCGTGGAGGGTATGCTCGGGTAATCGCCTCGGGTGATGTCATATGTGACGTAGAGGATAAGGCGGTTATGGAGCACATGGCGAGGTCACACCCCAATGATTATCCTCCTGGTGTCAGCAACCGTTTGAGGCAATCAAAGAATATCTTCAGAATCCACCTGTACTGTCGCCACCCATCCCTAGGAAGCCATTGATTCTGTATCTCTCAGTAACAGACACATCCATGGGATGTATGCTAGCGCAAGAGAACGACGCCAAAGTAGAGTGCGCCATATACTACCTCAGCAAAAAAATGATGGACTACGAAACAAGGTACACTCCCCTCGAGAAAACCTGTTGGGGGCTAGTATGGGCCACAAAGAAACTAAGGCACTACCTGTTAGCACATCCGGTGGTGCTGGTTTCTCGCTTAGACCCAATCAAAAATCTTTTCAAAAAGCCAGCACTTATCGGAAAGCTAGCTAGGTGGTTGTTGCTGCTAGCAGAATTCGACCTCAAATACATGACAAGAAAATCAGTAAAGGGAAGAGCTGTGGCAGAATTCTTGGCAAATCATCCTGTGACAGAAGCCGAGGCAGAAGACTTCATGTTCCCCGACGAGGATATCTTATGTCTCCTAGACGACACATGGCAGCTTTACTTTGATGGAGCGTCAAACCAATGTGGATACAGCATAGGGGTATTGCTAGTTTCCCCAAACAACTCCCATATCCCTTTGTCATATAAACTAAGGTTTGAAGTCACCAACAACCAAGCTGAATATGAGGCTTGCATTGCTGGAATGGAAGCAGCCCTGGAACTAGGGGCAAAAAGGGTAGAAGTCATTGGGGATTCAAACCTGGTGGTATCTCAAGCAAGAAGAGACTGGAAGGTCAAGGAAGACACATTGAAACTATATCACTCCGTGCTGGAAGATCTAATTCCACAATTCAATTCCGTTATCTTCACACACACTCCTCGAGTAAGCAATAGATTTGCAGATGCACTGGCAACATTAGCATCTATGGTCGAAATACCCCTGGGATTCACAATGCGGCCTCTCATGATCGAACAAAAGGTCAAACCAGCGTGTGAGTGCACCTTCACCGAGGAAGGTGAAGACGATGGCAAGCCATGGTACGAAGACGTGAAGAAATTCCTGGAAGAAGGAGAATACCCATCCGAGGCCACCTCAAAGGACAAAACAGCTCTGCGGAAGTTTGCCGCCCAATTTGTAACCTGTGGAGGAGCATTGTACCGAAGGGCACACTTGGGTCCAAGTCAACTTTACGTCACAGCTGAGGACAGCCGCAAGGTAATGGAGGAAACACACGAAGGAAATTGTGGGCCACACATGAATGGGGCAACAATGGCAAAAAAAGATCCTGCGTCAGGGATATTACTGGACCACAATGGAGGCCGACTGTGCTGATTATGTCCGCCGATGTTACAAGTGCCAAACCCATGCTAATCGCACGCGCATCCCCCCTACGGAATTATATAGCATGACATCCCCCTGGCCATTCTCCACCTGGGGGATGGATGTTATTGGAAGTATAAATCCAAAGGGAAAATACAAACATCAGTTCATTCTAGTGGCCATCGACTACTTCACCAAGTGGGTAGAAGCCGCTTCTTATGCTACCCTCAAAGCCACTCATGTGGCCAAATTTATTCGCACTAATATCATCTATCGATATGGTGTACCTCACGAGTTCATCTGTGACAATGGATCACACTTCAAAGGAGCGAAAAGGAAGCTTTTTGCCGAATTTGGGATACAGAATCATCGGTCATCTACTTATCGACCTCAAACTAATGGAGCAGTTGAGGCTGCAAACAAGAATATCAAGAGGATTCTGCGAAAGACTACCGACACCTACACAGACTGGCCAAAAATGCTACCTTTGGCACTATAGGGCTATCGAACAACTGAAAGAACTTCAACTGGGGCCACTCCCTACTCTCTGGTTTATGGAATGGAAGTTGTCTTGCCTATCGAGCTGGAATTACCTTCGTTAAGGGTTCTGGCCGAGACTAGAATGATCGAAGAAGACTGGGTTCAAAACCGCTACGCGAGTTAGCACTACTAGACGAAAGGAGGCTAAGAGCATTATACCATGTACAAGGGTATCAACGCCGCATTGCACAAGCATTCAACAAAAAGGTAAAACCAAGAGACATCAAAGTAGGAGACATGGTGCTCAAAGCGATCCGTCGCCACATTTCAGACCCGAGGGGCAAGTTTAGACCAAACTGGGGAGGCCCCTACCTTATCAAACGCATACTTTCTGGAGGAGCAGCATACATTGCAGACTTGGATGGAATGGAATTCGCAACGCCAGTCAACATTGACAAGCTGAGGAAGTATTACCCATGAGAGATGCTCGTTGGGCCAAAAACCACAAGGGTGGGCGGACCCAAGCAAAAATTAGAGCAGCTGTAGACACCCCAATTTGGCCTAACGATTATTTCAAGTCCCACCTTGGGACAATCCCGATGATGAAATGGATACAGTGATTGCTGATTGCTTCCTTGAGAACTGTTGAAAAATGTATGCATTATAATTTGTTGGAAAATTATATGTATTACAATTAATTATTTTGATGATTATTTTAATGATACTTTTATTCGGCAAATACAAAATTATCGAAAAGTTCTTTCATGGACTAAATATTTACAAAGATTTCTTTTGGGCTCAATACATGCTTTAACGGATTTATTTAGATGTTTTTATGAGCTACAGGTTGACGAACCGGCTGACAGGCCGGCTGTCAAACCAGAGGAGTGTGTCCACCGGAGAGCACCGGACGACCGACCGGTCGACCTCCCGGACGACCGGCCAATGCAATTTTCGCCCAGTCATGCAGACCCAGATCTAAATCCAACGGCTCAAATTAAACTCCAACGGCAGGATTTGGAGTACAACGGCTAAGGAGCAGGACAAGGGTCTAAAACAAGGAGATTGATTATTGATTACTCTCAACAAAAGCTCTTACACTTTCCAAGCAAAAAGCAGCTGCTCTCTTCTCTCCCAGATCTGATCAGCACTCTCATTTCTCTTACACTGTCATATATTTGTTGTGAGAAACTCCATTGTTGTTGTGAGCTTACATCTTCCATCATTCTTCACAACTTGTAAACCTAAGAGAGTGATTGAGAGAGATCATTTGTAATCTTAGAAGACCAAAATCTAGTAGGATTTTGGGTGTTTGTTTTTAAGAGATTTTCGGAGAAAACTCTTGCGGTTGTGCTAGCTCCTCGGGAAAGCTAGAGGCATACGGTTTGTGTAAGCACCCGCAAGACTTACAAGTTGTAATCTTTTGAAGATTAGTGGAACCTTCAAGTAATTGCTTGAGGAGAAGTGGAGTAGGGCCGGACCGTGCACAAATCCGGACCGAACCACTATAAACCGGTTCTATCTCTCTAACTCTCACTCTATTTGATTGCATACTTATTGTTCACATATTTTGTTAGAGATAATTTTATTGGTAAATTTTTACTAGCAATCCTATTCACCCCCCCCCCCCCTCTAGGTTGCATTATTTGGGTAACAAGAACCTTAGGACTTTCGGTAAGAACTTTGAGCCACTTAGAGGACCCAATTCAGAGCCATACAGCCTTTCAGACAGAAATACAGAAGCCTAAGAGAATCCATCTGTCGGCCGTGACATCGATCCCACGGCCCTAACATCATTTCCTCACCCGAGCAACCCGTTGCTAGCAAAATCTTCCCGAGAGATCAATCCCTCGACCGCAAGATCTATCCTTCGGCCGAGACATCCATTCCTCGGTCGTGACATCCTTTACTCGGCCGCCAGATCGACCTTTTCCCAGACTCTGGAACGTGTTCTGTCAGACGTTTGATCCGATTACACTACCTTTTCGATGCGTTCGGGCTACGCTCAGAGATTACGACGTAGAGTTAGAGATGCATTGCAATTGCAATCGTGCCATTTGATTGGCCGGAGTGAGTCACCAATTGCCTATATAAAGGGCCTTTGGACTCCGAAAATATACACACGAAATTATCAGAGTATACACTCTCTCAAACCTCGAAACTCTGCACAAATACTCCCTCAAACCCACTCTTCAAAAGCCCTAACCTCCCGAAGGCAGCCGTCAATCCGGCGATCAAACCCCGAAGTTCAAACCCTAACCCTAGGGTTTTCAATCAAGCAATCAGTCAACCACGCCCAATCCAAAGCAATCAAGCAACTGAGGGATCAAGGTGGTGAGGCCCAACGGCCTCTGGTTTGTCTTATTTACTGTCTTTTTGACTAATCGTAGCGTTTTGATTACCTGTTAATCTTTCTGTCTGGTGTGAGGAAGAACACCGACCGGGGCTTCGATCCCTCGGCCGGTACATCAAACCAGGAGGATCCCTCGGCCGTGACATCCATTCACCGGCCGCGGGATCCATCTCCCTGGGACATTTTGTTTGCTTTTCTGCTTTCTGATGCATGCTTATTTATCGCACTGGCTCACTTTGCTTACTGTTTAAAGGAATAAATAAACAGACTATGTGTTGGAATTAAACAAAGCATCTACATGTCTTATGTTGAATGATTATGGGCCAGTCTCACGACTGGGCAAAGAGGGGTGCCTAACACCTTCCCCTTATTGTACTTTTGGCTCCCGTATCCAGAATCTCTATCCATTTTCCCAATTTTAATAAACTGGGTGGCGACTCTGTTTTGATGATAACCGTTATCATTTGGCGATGTTCCTAGCCATGGGAATGTCCATGATTTTGGTTTACGAAGCAAGCAACCAATCGAGCAAACAAACGTGATCAATCTGTATGGCGATGCCCCGTTTGGGAGGTGTCTACAGCAGCCTGCTAGGTCGAAAACCCGCAAGGGCGGCTTAGGCAAAAACTAAGGCATAAATAAAACGCTCGCTAGATCGAAAACCCGCAAGGGCGGTTTTAGGCAAAATTAAGAGCACAAAAGGATAGGAAAATACCCGAGCGAACCCAAACTAAAACAAAACAAATCTTGGAACTAGGTTTATGGCCTGATTCCCTCCATGGGATACGTAGGCAATCTCTAGATTGAGATTCGGCCACTGCTAAATTTCTAGGTCTATCCTAAAGCATGTTCACTATCAAACCATGGCAATAACATCTTCAAATAACACGACCAAATGTTTTATTATTTCCAAAGGAAAAGGACAAAGCAAGCCTAAGCAATTCTCAATCTATGAAAGCTAGAATCAAACAACATCTTTTGAAAAAAAAAAACATAAGTGTCAATCTCTAGGTCCTCCTTCTCTTTGCACTACAGTCTTCCAAAAGGTTTTTCTTCAACCAGCGCTTGTAAGAACCTGATAGCTTGTCAGCAAAATTCTCAGCAACCTTCTACATCACTCTATTCGGCCAAAGACGCAGCATATTGCGTCAAAAGTTGGCATCATGGACCTTGGAAATAGTGTACTCAGGGTCACCCAAAATTGTGGTTTGCTCAGCTCCAAACTGCTTTTGAAAGCGAGCGGGAAAGTAAAAGGTGATTCGAGTAATACCGATCATCGCTACACCAAAATGGTTCATGGTACTGACAGTCATACTCTCAACACTATACCCAGGGCAAACCCATCGAATATGATCACCCCTGCGAGCCTTCATCCATGCTTCCCAAGCAGCCTCAGTTGGAAACTGCCTAATCACACGACGCTCCGTACAGTGGCCTGGACTATAGGGAAGTCGCTCTGGCACATCCCATACTTTTAGCTTCTCAAATAACCATACCTAAAAAACAAGGGAAAATCGTGAGTTATGAGAACATGTGAGTCAAAACATAAGAGTGACGAGGGAAAAGATAATTCATAAACAAACAAAAAGCGAACCTGTAGTAGCAAAGGACTGCCTGAAAACTGGGCTGTGGGATCACCCTTCACCGCATCAAGGCCCATCAAGGTCTCCGCCAACACTAAGCCAGCAAAACCTACACGGTTTCCACTCTGTCGAGCAAAATGGAATCAGCATGACCAGAGGAAGGGCCAAGCAAGTAGTGGTTGAGAAGACAGATGCACAATGCATGAAAGCACGCTTTCTGTTGAAGAACTTGATGATGAGCTTCGGTTGTACCAAAACGCTGAACAAGCTGCAGGGTTTCCAACTTTCCGTTCACCATAAAGAACCGGAATTCATGTTTCGGAACTTGGAGCAAATCTTTCAAAAGATTACCTCGGTTAAACAAAGGGTAAGAGACGATGAGACCCTCTCTATCCGAGTGACCCATGATAGCCGCAAACTCCTCGATAGTAGGACACAATTCCTCTCTCCTAAATCGAAAGACATGAAAAGCAAGATCCCACAAACTGGTGGCTGCCCTAAGGAAAGCAAAATTCACAGGAATTTGACGAAGGGAAAAGAGAAAGTCCATACCGAAGGACTTAAAGTGTAAACGGTCGAGGCCATTAAAGGAATTCAACCACTGATCAAGGACTGGTTGTGCCATATGCAAGGAATTGTTACTGACAATGCTATCGGGTTCGTAGAACGCGTACTTATAGAACTAAGTCGAGTCTTAATTCAAATCAGAATCGGATTCTTAATCCCCAGTAACCTAGTCGGTCTCTCGGCCGGCACTTCGATATGACGGCCGTAGGATCAATCCATCGGCCCGTGAAAATCAGGGTTGAACAAAAAGTCAAACCCAGGCAGACGAAACGATCCTTCGGCCGCCAGATCAAAGCTTCGGCCGCTTAATCATTAGGTCGGCCGCCAGAACGGCTGTTTTACAGACTGTTTCCACAGTTCTGTTCATTTCACTGGTTTTTTATCAGATTAACAAAACTATCATACACAAACGGTGCAAACATAGCATACACAATCACATAGCAGAGCAAAAGGTTTTTGTTTCATATAACGAAAGCTTTTTACATCACAAGGTGGATCATCCCACATTTCCTAATCAAACTATACATCAAGTTTCCTGTCAAACTAACCTATGCAGGAAGAGGAAAACGAGAACAAAAAAAGGAAGGAGAAGAGGATGCCGAATCCTCTGGTGGCCTGAACACCAAAGGCCAGCTGCAAAAAAGAAAAGGACACCCCCAGGATGACGTGTACCAAAGAAGCACTGCGGTGCAAGAATGACACCGGATGGCACAGAAAAACCATCATACCACGTACAAGCACCATCCCGAGAGTTCCGCGTCACGGAAGTAAGCCACCCATGTGAGGGTCCCTAATCAAGCATCAAGACAAGACCAAGAACGTCGCGGATTCCCTCCGCGATCTCCAGCCGCACGCTATCCATGGCCCGGAGCTGACAAGAACCAAGAGAAAGATGAGAGGAGTTCTCGACGAAGTTCCTCGGACGAAGAGAGAAAGCGAGGAAAGAGAAAAATGAAATGAGACGGCTAAGGCCGTGGCCTTTTATAGGCCCCTGGAGACGAACCGATTAAGCGGCCGAGTATTCAATCCTTCAGCCGAGAGATCGATCTCCTGGCCCTCCAACCAATTTTCTTCAGCCCTAGAGGATTTTGCTCAGTGCACCGACTCAAGCAATTATGCAGCCCTAAGCTCCAACCGACAAGATAGCCTTAGGGGCATCCCTGAGCCAATACAACGTGATCAGAACTAGCCTTCGGGGCATACCCAAGCATGTGGAAGCTATCTCTCCACAAATTGCTGGCCGAAGCTCTTGCTACAGCAAATCAAGACACTCAGCAGCTCTTCGTCACAACTCCATGTTCACCCACTCGCCAATCAATTCAACAGCTCCAAAGCCCACTGGTTAGCGGCTCCAAGCCCACCATCCCAGCGGCTCAAAGCCCATCTCAAAGCATTCAGCAACTCTACGCTTGCCACTCCAGCAACCATACAACCATCAACTCACACAGCGGCTCTATGCCTATGCCCACTATCTCAATTGGCTCTAAGTCGTAACAACCATCTCAGCGGCTCTATGCCCATTATCTCTATCATCTCAGCGGCTCTAAAGCCCACTATCTCAACTGGCTCGAAGCCGTAACAGTCATCTCAATGGCTCTACGCCCGTATTCACTCACTCAGCGGCTCTAAGCCCTCGACTCAACAGCTCTACGCTCGCTATCACAACAACAGCCTCTAAGCCCACCATCTCAACTGGCTCAAAGCCGTAAAGAACCAAATCCGAACAGGCTCTACGCCGCCCCAACAATCAAGACATCATCTATTCTCAGGCTCTACGCCTGAATGCTCAAAATCCAACATTTTGAATGCGCGAAGCTCTTCAAATGCCCAACCACTATGTACTGGATGCTCAAGTTCTACACTTGAATGCTCAAGCTCTACGCTTGGATGCCTAACCACTGCGTACTGGACGCTCAAAGCCTGTACTTTGAATGCTCAGATTCTGCCGTCCGAATGCTCGAGCTCTACGCTCTGAATGCTCAAGTCCGGAACTTAATAGAAGCTCTAAGCTTAAATCAACACACACGCATGGGCCCATGCACATTTGCATCAATTGCATCACCATTATCACATCGAGTCTGCATCATCATATTTGCTCATATCTAACCACTATCATCATATACACACTCTATCTCCCATGAAACAGGTCAACCCTGCAATCAACCGGCTCTACGCCGAAACTTATGATGAGAAAGCTCCATGCACAGACCATCAGAATGCAACCAGCTCTATGCTTCGGTTCAAATCATGTCAAGCTCTAAGCTCCGACACCTCAGGCTCTCGCCTTATGATCAATACCAGCTCCGCGCTTCGGTTCTATTAAGCTCTAAGCTCCGATCTCCTCAGGCCCTCGCCTCATGACTACAGCAGGCTCCACGCCTCAATTCCATCACCTCAGGCTCTCGCCTCATGACTACAACCGGCTCCGTGCCTTGGTTCCCTCATCCCCAAAGCTTCGTGCTCTAGTTACTGGCCTTGTGCCCCCCATATCTCAAAAACGGCGTCCGACTCATCCCCAGCAGATGGCTTGGATTCCACCCCTATTACATCAATTCCTTCCAGCTCATTCGCAAGGATAGGCTACTCTACCAAGCTCCTCTCAGTCAAAGTAAGGATGATCAAGAAAAGCAAACGCACCTGCCGTGTACTGATCTACCCCAAAATACTAAGGAAGCTCTCCGCAAAAATTCCCTCGGCAGCCCCGCGCTCCTTCAACTATCTTCCGCCAAAACCCTGGCTCAGTCTAGGTACGTTGCACTACGGCTTTTTAAGCCCAAAGGTACGTCTTCTGTCTCTAACCCTCCAAACTTTTTATTTTTGTTTATTGCCCGAACTACGGTTGGTCTGAATTTCCCCTGTGGAATACGTAGGCAGCCTCCCGGCCCGACCATAACAAAAACCTTTTTCAAAAACCCCTTGGAATAGTGCTTGAACCAAATTGAGTTGTTTTTTGCAGCTTTGACTTTTACTCAAACATGTCTCGCGATCCGTCTGAGCTCAGTCAAAGAGGGGCATCTGTAGACACCCCAATTTGGCCTAACGATTATTTCAAGTCCCACCTTGGGGACCATCCCGATGATGAAATGGATACAGTGATTGCTGATTGCCTTCTCGAGAACCTTAGGACTTTCGGTAAGAACTTCGAACCACTTAGAGGACCCAATCCAGAGCCATATAGCCTTTCAGATAGAAAATACAGAAGCCTAGGAGAATCCATCTGTCGGCCGTAACATCGATCTAACGGCCTCAACATCATTTCTTCACCCGAGCAACCTGTTGCATGAAAATCTCCCGGAGAGATCAATCCCTCGGCCGCAAGATCTATCCTTCGGCCGCAACATCCATTCCTCGGCCGCAACATCCATTGCTCGGCGGCCAGATCGTCCTTTTTCCAGACTCTGGAACGTTCTGTCGATTGTTTGATCCAACTACACTACCTCTCTGATGCGTTCGGGCTACGTTCAGAGATTACAACGAAGAGTTAGTATTACATTACAACTCCAATTCCAATCGTGTGCTTTGATTGGTCGAGTTGTGTCACTCCTATGCCTATATAAAGGAGCCTTTGGGCTCCGAAATTAAGAACACAACACACCACGATCAGCCACGAAATTCTGCAGAAATACTCTCTCAAACCCCCTCTTCAAAAGCCCTAACCTCCCGAAGGCAGCCATCAATCCGACGATCAAATCCCGAAGTTCAAACCCTAACCCTAGGGTTTTCCGAGAAGCAATCAGTCAATCACAAGCAATCCGAAGCAATCAAGCAACTGAGGGATCAAGGTGGTGAGGCCCAACGGCCTCTGGTTTGTTTTATTTTCTGTCCATAATCTTAAGCGTAGCGTTTTGATTATCTGCTAACTTTTTTGTCTGGTGTGAGGAAGAACATCGACCGGGGCTTCGATCCCTCGGCCGATATATCAAACCAGGAGGATCCCTCAGCCGTGACATCCATTCACCGGCCGCGGGATCCATCTCCCTGGGACAGTTTGTTTTATGTTCTGCTTTCTAATGCATGCTTTACTTATCGCATTGGTTCACCTTATTTACTGTTTAAAGGCATAATTAAACAGACTATGTGTTGAAATTAAATAAAGCATCTGTATGTCTTATGTTGAGCAAATACGGGCCAGTCTCACGGCTGGGCAGAGAGGGGTGCCTAACACCTTCCCCTTATTGTACTTTTGGCTCCCGTATCCAGAATCTCTACCTGTTTTCCCAGTTTTAATAAACTGGGTGGCGACTCTATTTTGATGATGACCGCTATCGTGTGGTGACGTTCCTAGCCATGGGAATATCCACGATCTTGGTTTACGAAGCAAGCAACCAATCGATCAAACAAACATGATCAATCTGTATGGCGATGCCCCGCTTGAGAGGTGTCTACATTTACTTTCGGTTTCTGATTCCCCGATGATGAAATGGATCAAGAACACCCCGGGAATGTCGAGTGTTTGAGCTTTGAGTGTTTGCAAAACCCTTGAACCCATCCTAGCCGAAGCCACTTAAAAAGCCAGGAACCATACTTGCGTGTGTAGGTTCCTCACATGCGTGCGCGGGTCGTCTTGCCAAGTGTGGTCAACAGTCAAAGCTTGACCGTTGCCCCACGCGCGAGTAGGTGGCACGCGCGTGCGCCGCTCCCAGTACTGCGTGCACCAGTCACAACCTATCCCCATCACCTTTATCAGCTGGGAAGCTTAGCCACCAAGCAACCCTCAAACAGCCTCGTGGACTGGCTGAGCTCCTCTCTTTGCACCAGATCTACCTCCCTGTACTCCTATATATATCCCCCCCCCCCCCCCCCCATTGTTCCCTTTCAAGGGGTTGGATTTTTGTGATTACTTTGTTGGTTACAAAAACTCATATTCAAAGGGCAACAACCTAAGCCTCTAAGAACGAAGCTTGTTCTTCTTCATCAATCCCTCAGAACTCATACACTCTCAAGAACATAGCTTGTTCTTCCTTCTCCATCAAACCTCAAAGTTCAAATATCTTTCAAACCTCAAGAACCAAAGGTATAGCTTACCTTTGTTCTGCTCTCTGTTCTGATCCCTGAGGGGGGCTAGCAGGGTCAAGGCTGGTAATCAATACCATGTCCTGGTCCTAAAGCTGACAAGGTTTCAAAAACCGTAGTGGCTAGAACCAGCACACGCCAGTCATAAGAACGCGCGCGCCAGTCCATGGCAGTGCGCGCAGATCGTGTGTGGGGATTGGTGTCTAGTTCTTTTATACTTTTTCGTATTTATACACCACTGTAAGCATGCTAACAACCAGATTACTATTTTCCTTTGTTAGAACTTCTAGCATTAGTTTCAATAAGTATTTCTGCTGCTATGGAATGCCTCTGGAGTCTTTCTGCACATGTCTCAGAACCCAGAAACATGTAAACCAAGCACTGGTTAGATGGCATTAACCAGCGCGCGCCTATGGGTTACCTGCGCGCGCAGGTTTGTCTATGACCAGTGGCTGGCCTTGCATGGGTAACTTGGCCTTAGGTCTCTGTTTTGTCCCCTCACTATATAAGGGGTGTTTTGTTCATTTTGTGGGTCTAAAGCCTTTTAGAACTGTTTATAACTATATAGTATAATTGTCATAAACTGCTTGGTTTGTCCTGGGTGTTCACTAGTCCTTCCAGAGCCCAAAGGGTTGAGAATAAGAGTTGTGGGCTTAAGCTTACTGCCGCGCGCAGGTCGTGTAGTGACATGCGCAGGTTTGGTCAACATGCAGTGACTTGATCAGTGCATGCTGGTCGTTTCCTGTGCACGACACTCTAAGACAGGGGCCTTCCAGTTTGTTTAAACTCCCACAGGAGTCTGTTCTCATCCTATACTAACTGTCAATAAGTGCGCACGCTATTTGTCACATCTTGCAAACTGTTACAGCTTTAATCCCGATTAAACTGTTTTCCCCGCCCTAATTGGCTAAGAATCGATTAACAAAAGAAGAATCAAATGTTATCACAAAATGCCTAAGTAGAGACCGATCTCCGGATTGGGAGAGAGGGGTGCGTTAAAATCTTCCCCTCTCGTAACCTGATTCCCGAACCCAGATATGGTTATGACGGGCTAATGCCTACACTTTTTTAAATCAAACAGCGCAGCAGGTGCTTCAAAATACGGTTCCTTGGGTGTCGGACCTTCAAACCCGAGTGGCGACTCTATATTCCGAGCGCTTGCTGACTTCGCTCGCGCTCCCTCGATCCGAGCTCTGCTTTAGAAAGGAACGGAATCCTTTTTAAGGGCATGCTGCCCACAAAGGTTAAAGACTAAACGTTATGAATATAAATGACATAAATGGTCCATGATTGTATATCGGCAACCAAATTAAGTTTCCTCATCGGATGCCGAAAAGAAGGCTTAGGGAATTGCTCAGAAATAAGTACTCACTTCTATGCAAAAGTAACACCAGATCCTCAAGCTGCTTAATCCTTATGAGTTCCTACGTTGTTTCAAAGGAGCTACCTAGCAACAACAACAAAAAAACAGTCATGTGAGCTCCATATCATACCTCCTTCTATTGAGCCTTGCTTGCCAAAACAAAAATCTTGGCTTTATGTGCCAAATGTGAGCTCATTCACAAACTGTTTCAGCATCCATGTATGGACAAGAAAAAAACTCAACTGATCCATCATCAGTCATCACCATGTGGGTGAAACAAGACAAGCGAAAAATGAATATTGACTAGCAAAAGTTTATTATCATGTGCAAAAATATCATTGTTTCACTTTTAACGAATAAATTCAGCTTTTAGCTTGCTGAATACATAATAAATCTTTGAAGTACCCGAACACACTGAAAATTGCAAAACAATGTAAACCACCGAGAGAAACTAGGATTTTAGGACAAGATAAGAGTACATTGGATCTCCTGATGATTATTACCATACCCTATCTTACTCTACATGACCATGTGAATGGAGTAGATGGAACAATCAAAAGATGTGTCGAATATACAGAGCAAATTGATACAAGCAAAATCACAATGTTTAGTGATGTGAACAATTATTTTCTGACAATCAGAAAGCTAAGAAATCCCGGGAACGTTAAATAACTAGCATTCCCTCAAATACTTGGAAAAAAGCCGAAGCTTTGAACCTTAGGATGTATTTGGATCAAGCATTTGAGGAGGGATATAATGATGCAAAAGAAAATGGAAGGGAAAAATTAGCTTTTTAACTGCATTATTCTTTACCATGTCTATCAACCTTCTTACTCCATTATTCTTAACTCTTCCTTAACCTTTTCGTTTCCCGCCAAAAAATCCTTAGATCCAAATGCAGCTAAAGTGACATGTTATGCTAATTAGAAACCTTTCCCTTACTTAACGCAGTAGACTAGTAGCCTTAAAATTGTTGTTGTTATGTGATGCTTGTCTAGTGCAATAAAAACCCAGTTCCTAAATCCAAGGTCTTCAGACCCCATGATGTTCATACAAGATTTTACCCCTATAATACTGACTTACTGAGTTATCTGGATTTCCTAGCCCATCTACAGCCACTATTCAAACTTTTCCTGTAAGCAGTGATGCTAAACTCCCATGGGGTGACAAGTGAAGAACAAGGTGCATTCCCCCTTCCACCTCGTACCCAATAACATTAGCAATATTGGGATGATTGACATGGACTAAAATCCCCAGTTCTGATAAGAAATCTACTGTCATCTCTTCTGGGCTTCCCTTGCAGTCGTTTTACCGCAACAAGCTACCCATCTTTCAAATGTCCCTTGCATGTAAACTTCAGAGTAACCTCCCTCCCCAATCAAGTTCTCTTCACAAGGAGTCAAACGAGAGTGGTAATGCAGTAAAGAAGTCAATAATGAACATCAAAAGGTTTTCATTTTCAGTTGGCTCTTTGATAGCCAAAATGGTCTGACAAGTTTTCCACTCCATTCATGAACAAGCAAAAAATTTGTCCCAAAATCTTACATGCAAATTTAAATGCATCAGAATATCACAAGAGTGTAGACCTCGCCCTTTGTCACATTTTGTGCACTTCTCTGTGCATAATTCTCTGCAGTAATTCATGCATTCTTCTGTTCACAAATTCAATGTGCATAGCAAACTTGGATTCGCTTGAATCATGGATTTTTGGAGGGATTTACCAAGAGAAAGGAAAATGATGAGCAAAACAAAGTAATGGTCTTTACTTCATCTTTTCCTTTACACCCACTATTCAAACTTTTCCTTACATTTGACCAAAAGGATTAGGAATTGATAAATTTAGATTTAAGCACAAATTTGAGTAAAGGGCAGTCGTAAAATTGAAACCCACGAAATAGACTTCAATATTTGGAACGAAATAAAAGCTGAAACCCAAACAGACAAATTTTCCAAGACAGTCCACCGCAGACGACAAACCTTCTTCTATTGCCTCGTGATTTAACAAGACCACAACCAAAAAAAAAGGAAAAAGAATAATAACAGTCAATAGAAATGTGCATACATCGATATTGTACATACAAAACAATTAAGGTTTTAGTGTGTTAGCCCAAAGGTTTTTATGAATACCTTGTTGATTTTGATGATAACAAATATATTTTATTGAAAAAGAAATATAAATTAATATTGTGATATTTGGTATTCATTTGAGTTAATGTTTATTTTGTAGGATTTGGTTGACGTACACATGGACACATTGCTACACCAAATCACTATCTCAATAATCAAGATAAATTGAAAGGAGGAAGATTAAGGACAAATCTTCTCCTAACTTGATTGGCTAGAGAACGATTCAAATGAAAGAAATTATTGGTTGCATGATTGTGTGAGATTAATTTTCCAACGACTAGTGGAAATTCCCATGCACATGTATTTCAGTGGAAAAATGGAAACTAGATAATTGATTGATTGGAGAATATTTCTGGAAACAAGAAAGGAGCTGATTACTTGATTTGTGGAAGGAGCCCATTCTTTCCAACTGCTACTAATCTTCAACAGTCAAATGAGACTTCATTCTTGAAGGATATATATACACGTGTGTCGAAGGAAGAAAGAGAAGATGATCTCTAGAAGAAAAACTGCAGTGAGCTACTCTTGAATATCCGTTAATCATCTCTAAAGCCTTATCTTGAATATCTTATTACACTAGTTTGAGTGTTGTTCTTGAGCATCAATTGTAAAGGGGATTGTACACCCTTGTTCGTATTCTTGAGAGAATTATCTTTTTGTGAGTGGTTTTGGAGAGAAAATCACTTGAGGGTTAGGTGTTACTAGCACCGGAGTCAAAACTAGTTGGGTTAGGTGTGACTAGCACCGGAGTCAAAATTAGTCGGAGCGATTGGGGATAGATTGCTCGTTGTAAAGGTTGTCTAGCACCCGCGAAGCTAGAAGATTGTAACTATTTGAGATAGTGCAGCAAATCCCGAGTTGGACACTTGGGGAGTGGACTAGGCCGTGAAGTTGCAGACCGAACCACTATAAATCCTTGCGTTCGATTCTCTCTTCCCTACTCGCTTTACTTTCAGTTTTGCATATCTATAACGCATGAGTAGATTGATATATTATTGAATAACAAGTTGTGGTAGAATATCTTGAATAATTAGTCAATTAGTTTTTAAATTCCGCATTATATTTGAGATACCCAATTCACCCCCCCTCTTGGGTTGCTATTTGGACCAACAATTGGTATCAGAGCGAGGCTCTAAATTTATTTGACTTAATCGTCTTAGGGTAAGATCTATGGCAACCCCTTATGGCACCTTCCTTCCCGAGGGTCAATCGAGCAATAGACTTCCTTTATTTAGCGGGTCTAACTATAATTATTGGAAGGCTAGAATGCGTATTTATATTCAAACTGACTACAAGTTGTGGAAAGTTATTGTTGATGGGCCACACCGTCCTACCAAAACCGTTAATGGAGTAGTAGTTTCTAAAGAGGAAAAAGAATGGGATGCGAATGATGTTAAAGGAATTGAATTGAATGCTAAGGCTATGAATCTTTTATATTGTGCATTAGATCCTACTGAGTTTAATAGAGTTTCTGCATGTGAATCGGCTAAGGAAATTTGGGATAAGCTAGAAGTTATGCATGAGGGTACTAGTCAGGTTAAAGAATCCAAAATAGACATGCTTGTTCATAAGTATGAATTGTTTAAAATGATGCCTGATGAATCCATCTCTAATATGTTTACACGATTTACCGATATTATTAATGGCTTGAAATCTCTTGGAAAGTCTTACTCTAATGTTGATCTTGTGAGAAAGATTCTCAGGTCATTACCAAAGCAATGGGAGCCAAAAGTGACAGCAATAATTGAGGCCAAACAAGATCTCACAAATTACAGTTTGGATGAGCTTTTGGGTTCTCTTATGACTCATGAAATCACGATGAATTTGGAAGATAGTGGAAGCCGAAAGAAAAAGGACCTCGCCTTTAAAATTTCTACTTCAAGTACATCAAGTGAAAGTGAAGATGACTCCAAATCATGCGGTGATGAAGATCTAGCGGTAATCACAACAAAGTTGAAAAAGTTCATGAAAAGAAAAATGCGAAGGGCAAAAAGAACTTTCAAAAGAGATGGTTCTAAGGGAGAGCATAGCAAGAAAAGTGAAATCGTATGTTATGAGTGCAAGAGGCCGGGCCATTTGAAGACCCAATGTCCCGAAGTCAAAAAATCAATGAAAAAGGAAAAAAGAAGAGCAATGCTCGCTGCATGGGATGAAATTGATGTGAGTAGTTCCGAAGAAAATAGCGAGCAAGAAATCGCTAACCTATGCTTGATGGCACATGGTGAGGAAGAGGTAAACTCTTGTGATGATTTTGATGAGCAATTTGCTTATGATGAATTGTTAGATGCTTTTGAAGAATTGCACTCCGAGTTTAAGAAGTTGAGTTTCAAATATAAGTCTCTCAAAAAGACTAATTTTTCCCTCTTAGCTGAAAAGGATTTTTTGAAAAAGGAGAATGATGCCTTAAAAGAAAAAATTGGACAAGTCTCTTTTCCAAAAGTGATTGCAAATGATTTGGTATTTGAAAATAATTTGAGACTTGAAAATGATGTTTTAAAAAATGAGGTTGAGGATTTGAAAACATCTCTTTCTAAGTTTGTTCAAGGAAAAGAAAATTTGGATATTCTTCTTGGAAAACAAAGATGTGTTTTTGACGAAGCGGACATCGGTTTTAATCCAACCAAAAAGCAAAAGTTTTATCAAACTTTGTTTGTGAAATCAACTTCTTCTAGTCATGCTTACACTACTTGCAACTATTGTGGAATGAATGGTCATTCATCATATTTTTGTCCTATTCGAAAAAATATTTGTGTTGGAATGAAAAAGATATGGGTTCCTAAGCATCTTGTTACTAACCCTCCCGGACCCAATCGAATGTGGGTACCAAAGAACTACATATGATTTATTTTTGTAGATTGACGTGCGCTCAAAGGTATATGTTGGAAGATGATTTTTAGACAACAAGGAAAGCGACTTTCTGTGATGGAGTAAGCTCAACGGATTGGTAGAGTCAACTCAGATTTGTTTGGTATGATTGTTAATTGGTAATTTTAGTTGCCCGATGTGTGATAATCGATTTTAAGGTATTGTTTTTGATGAGTTATTAGTTTACTTACTCTCGCAAATTTGAAAAGTTGTTTTAAAAAGAAAAAAAGAAAAAAAAACAGTCTCAAAGTTTATGTGAAAAGTTTTTTTTTTACTCTTGTAAAGCTTATGTGAAAATATCTTTTTCAAATGATTGTTTCTAATGGATAAATGCATTACAATATATTGCCGTGATCAATCCTCCTCTGTTTATTGAAACATTGCCAAGGTGTTAATGTCTAACAAGTTTTTCAAGTGAAGGAAGCTTATGGATTTTTTGGTGAGCATGAAGCTTTATTTCTTCTAACGAGATTGAAAGGGAGTACTTAAAAACTCTATAGAAAATGAGGATTTTTTTGGAGAATCATGAGCAAAGAGTCCCCTACATTTTGTTGATGACAATGGGGGAGAAATATTGTGAATGATGAAAAGAGAGATGATTCTATCATGTCTTCCCCGCGATCTTTTTGTTGATGACAAAGGAGGAGAAATATTGTGAAAGCTAGAGGGGGAGAAAAAAGCTCAAGCAAAGGATGCATAAATTCAGGGGGAGTATCTTTATTCTTTTGTTATAATTATATCTCTGAATTTATCTGAATAAAATCATTAATAGTTTGTCATCATCAAAAAAGGGGAGATTGTTAGCCCAAAGATTTTTATGAATACCTTGTTGATTTTGATGATAACAAATATATTTTATTGAAAAAGAAATATAAATTAATATTGTGATATTTGGTATTCATTTGAGTTAATGTTTATTTTGTAGGATTTGGTTGACGTACACATGGACACATTGCTACACCAAATCACTATCTCAATAATCAAGATAAATTGAAAGGAGGAAGATTAAGGACAAATCTTCTCCTAACTTGATTGGCTAGAGAACGATTCAAATGAAAGAAATTATTGGTTGCATGATTGTGTGAGATTAATTTTCCAACGGCTAGTGGAAATTCCCATGCACATGTATTTCAGTGGAAAAATGGAAACTAGATAATTGTTTGATTGGAGAATATTTCTGGAAACAAGAAAGGAGCTGATTACTTGATTTGTGGAAGGAGCACATTCTTTCCAACGGCTACTAATCTTCAACAGTCAAATGAGACTTCATTCTTGAAGGATATATATACACGTGTGTCGAAGGAAGAAAGAGAAGATGATCTCTAGAAGAAAAACTGCAGTGAGCTACTCTTGAATATCCATTAATCATCTCTAAAGCCTTATCTTGAATATCTTATTACACTAGTTTGAGTGTTGTTCTTGAGAATCAATTGTAAAGGGGATTGTACACCCTTGTTCGTATTCTTGAGAGAATTATCTTTTTGTGAGTGGTTTTGGAGAGAAAATCACTTGAGGGTTAGGTGTTACTAGCACCGGAGTCAAAACTAGTTGGGTTAGGTGTGACTAGCACCGGAGTCAAAATTAATCGGAGCGAGCTAGAAGATTGTAACTATTTGAGATAGTGCAGCAAATCCCGAGTTGGACACTTGGGGAGTGGACTAGGCCGTGAAATTGCGGACCGAACCACTATAAATCCTTGCGTTCGATTCTCTCTTCCCTACTCTCTTTACTTTCAGTTTTGCATATCTATAACGCATGAGTAGATTGATATATTATTGAATAACAAGTTGTGGTAGAATATCTTGAATAATTAGTCAATTAGTTTTTAAATTCCGCATTATATTTGAGATACCCAATTCACCCCCCCTCTTGGGTTGCTATTTGAAACATAGTGGGTCCAGATCTCTGACCTTTTGTTTAAGCTCTCGACTTCTTCGTCGGTGACCTATCCTCCGAACACCACCTTATAACTCCTCCAATCCGATGGCTGCCAGCCATTATCCCACACAAAGACACAAAATAATCAACAAATAATAAGAACACAAAATGTTTTTGATACCCGAAAAAACAATACCATACAATGGCAATATCACAAATTAACCCATATACCTATGTCTTGAGTTTCGTTCAACATGATTGATCAACAAATTTTCGATAGTATACCCAAATTTTATTTTTAGCATGATGTTTAATCATGTGACTGTCATTAAAATAAAATCTAACTACATTTAATATCCTAAACCTAGAAAGCGTAACTAAGTCGTAACTAAGTCATAACTAAGCCCCAGTCTAGCATGGCATAAAACTACATCGCACTACATGAACACACACAAAGAAAAAAGCTAAAGAAATCATAAAGATTGGGCGAGGTAACATAAAGAATAAATAGTACATACTCACGGACATAGAGGAAACTTGTAGTTTTAATTAACTACGTTGTATGCTGATGACATCTCGTCTTGGTAGGTAATGTTAGTAATTTTATTTTAATTAACGGGTATCTGTAATTTTAACGTGGGGAGATTAATAAGTATTTAATATCATGGAGCTCATAATATAATTGAGATAAGGACGGGAATGCAATTATAATTCTGTAGTAGGGTGAATTATAATTAGTGAAATAAGAAATAGAATCCTAGTGGGATTAGGGTTTCTTATTTACACTGGGAGCCCAGACTTATTACTCCTTAGGTCCCTATCGTAGCCCTGTATATACACGTTATGCTCTCTAGGTCAGATACACGTTTTCTATTATTCACGAAATAGAGGAAGACTTAGAGAGAGCATACGGATCACGAAAGAGTCCACACTCGGTTCGTGTTCTAGACGTGCAGGGAATACGATAGAAGATCGTAAGGTGTAGTCGAGCAATATACGTGGCTTATAGCAAGACGTGCTATAACAAGTTCAACCAGCATTCGTGTCACTGGGAGTTGTGGTAAAACCCTAATTCCGCCTTGTAGGGTTTTCGCAATTTTTGTTGTCTAATCTGTACGCGTCATTACTGGGTTCTGGAAATCGTTTCCCAACAGTGGTATCAGAGCAGGCTGTAATCACGCGTATGGATTAAACAAGCCATGTTGTCCGTAGGTTATAGAGGGTAGAACTAGAACTGTGCTAACCCTTGTTTTGCAGCGTTCTTACCCAACTATTATGGTCTCAAGTTTTTTTTGTTGATTTTGTGTGATTGGATCCCACGATAATTTTTCCGTAATTATTGTTATTTATTGGGTACCACGATTATTTTTTGTGGTTGTAATAATTAACGTAGCATGTGTTATTTATTAGGTGCCACGATTTTTTTTTCGTGGTTGTAATAATTAACGAAGCATGTGAACTCCAATGGAGGCATAAGATCGATGTATGTATGTTTCTTCGATTGTAATAGCATTCAACAGTTATTCGGAGATCGAAGATTGTAGATACAGAAGATACAAGTTGTTTGGCTCGCAACAGTTTTTTTTCAGATTCGTAGGATCTGATTTCAGGGCTATTTTGACCCAGTGAACGTTGGAATTAGAAAATCTGTTCTTCACAAAAGTTGTAGATAATTGAATTTCGAATCCAACCCAATTTGAATCACTTCAATTGGAAGTCGGATGAGGAAGATATGGCCAAAATACAGAAGGCTGTGCAGTTTACGCGGGAATATATCAAATATGTTTTTTCCTGTTTAAGCACGGTTGGATTTTGGTTTCCTTGATTGATTCAAACTATCTATGTCTTCCACACAAGTATTGCTGAAGGATTTCAAGTTTTGGAATGATTGCTTAAGGATTTCAAGTTTGGAAGAACTCCTTATTGCTTAAGGATTTCAAGTTTGGAAAGATTTTTTGTTGCTCAAGGATTGCATCTTTGACCATAATAGCTGGATTCTTTATCATGTGTTTCCTTATTATTTGTGTTTCCATATTATTTGCATATGTGATAGTTTACCATATTGGGACAACATGGTAATATTTGGCTTTTGACCTAAATCACGTTTTCTTGCAAACTCAAAAATTTGATAACCCTCACAAATTTTTTAAATAATTAAGTGGGAGAGGGAATTTATTTTAAATAAATCATATGGTCTCCATTGTAAGTTCATAGGTGATATAATTAATTTTGTGTGTTGGTTTCAGAACCTTCCTCCCTATCGGACAAAATTAATTGTGGCATTATCGGTACAAACTT
The DNA here is from genome assembly GCA_018127125.1 of Rhododendron griersonianum. Taxonomy (NCBI): domain Eukaryota; kingdom Viridiplantae; phylum Streptophyta; class Magnoliopsida; order Ericales; family Ericaceae; genus Rhododendron; species Rhododendron griersonianum. The sequence goes on along the minus strand of CM030796.1, from coordinate 23,115,635 downwards.
CCTAAAGGGATAGCTCTAAGATAATTGTTGTGTGGGTCACTTCTCCATCTGAGGTGGTTCATAATGGAACAATAGGTCTAAAAGCTAGGTAATGGTATACACTTAGCTATAAATAATAATATCCTCTCTATCTGAGTCACTGTTATTATTTATAGGACCAAAGCAATATTGGCTATTTAATTTTGCTTGGCATGGTATAGTGTCTAGATAGTAAAATTAAAAGGTTGTGCCTATCTACACGAATGATGAAGAGTAGACGACTTTCCCATCGAGGCATGCTCTTCACGGTGTGTAGGGTTGCCAATGTTTTTCTTTTAACATATGGTTGAGGGAACCAATATTAAAATGAAATTCAAGTTTTTTTATTGCCCTTCATAATTGTTGTTATGTGATTCTCATATTCAAAAATGGGTTTTTTCAATCCACTTGCAATTATTCTCAAAGAAAATAAACTTACGGGATCGAATTATATTGACTCGAAAAGGAATTTGGATATTGTGTTAACTGCTGAGGGACACAAATTTGTGTTGTTTGAGGTAGCCCTCCTATACCTGATGAGAATGCCACATAACAGGAAGCAAAATTTTATAAAAATTGGTGAGTATCACCCATGTTGAAGGGACCCCGATTAAGGATCATGATTTGAAGATGATAGCTCATCTTAATAAATTAGAGATCCTTGGAGTTGAAATTGATGGGGAAACCTAGATCAATTTCATTCTTAACTCGTTGCAGTATGAGAGTTTTAAGTAATTTCGCCTAAACTATTATATGAACAAAATGCATTTATCTTTGGCGAAACTTCTTAAGGAACTCCAAGCAGCTAAGGGTCTTTTGGTTGTGAAGAAACCACCATCAATGTTAGTGGCAAAAAAGGCTTCTACTTCTAAGTTGAAAGGTAAGAAGAAGTAGAACAAGTCTCAGAAAAAAGGTTGTGGAGGCAGTTCATGCGCCTCAAGGTCGAGTGAAAAAGCCTGCAGGCAAGTGTTTTCACTGCAAGCAGGAAAAACACTGGAAGTAGGAATGTCCATTCTATCTCAATAAAGTGAACAATCAGGATAAATCTTTTTCATTAGTTGTTGAATCACGTTTAGTGGTGTTATCTACCAGTACCTGATGTGTAGATACGGGAGCCACTAATCATGTTTGCAATTTGTTGCATGGGTTCTAGGAAACCAGAAGACTCAATGATGGAGAGATTTATCTATATATGAGAAATGCTACAAGAGTGGCAGCAGTTGCAGTAGGAAATGTCTTTTCAAATTTTAGTAGTAATAGGAGTTTAATTTTGAGAGATTCCCTTTATGTTCCCTCTATTAGAAGAAACTTGGTTTCAGTTTCTAAGTTGATCAAGGATGGATATTTGGTGGATAATCTCTACATTATTAATCCTATATTTCCTACAGTGCAATTACATGAATTGAATAACACTAATAATTTGCCATGTAAGAGAAAGTAGCCTTCTAAATTGAACTAAACGTATCTTTGGCACTTACGCCTTGGTCATATTAATCTGAATAGGATTTTTAGACTGGTCAGGGATGGACCTTTAGGTTCATTGGAAGTTGAGGAACTTTCAGTATGTGAATCCTGTTTAGAAGGTAAGATGACCAAGAGCCCTTTTTTTTTTTTAGCTAAAGGATATAGGGCCAAAGAGCCGTTGGAATTGGTTCACTCTGATTTGTGTGGGCCTATAAATGTCCGAGCTAGAGGTGGTTTTGAGTACTCTGTCACTTTTATTGATGATTACTCAAGATATGGACACATTTATTTGATGCGTCGTAAGTCCGAATGCTTTGAGAAATTCAGGGAGTATAGGGCGGAAACGGAAAAGCGTCTGAGTGAATGTCTCAAGACACTGCGATCTGATCGTGGTGGCGAATACCTCTTGGGAGAGTTTAGGAACTACTTGTCAGCTGAAAAAATTACATCCCAGCTATCAGCTCCAGGTATGCCACAACAAAATGGTGTAGAATAGAGAAGGAATAAGACTCTTATGGATATGGTCAGATCAATGATGAGTTATTCAGATTTACCAATTTCGTTTTGGGGACATGCACTAGAAACGGCAGTGTATATTCTTAACTTGGTACCATCTAAGTCAGTACCATCTATGCCCACAGAACTGTGGACTGGGCGCAAACCTAGTCTGTGGCATGTTCGAGTTTGGGGTAATCCAGCACATGTGCTGAATGGGAACGTAGATAAATTGGAATCAATGATATAAGTTTGTCTGTTTGTGGGGTACCCTAGAGGAACGAAATGTGGATTATTTTATAGTTCTAAGGATCAGAAGGTCATTGTTAACACCAATGCCCGATACTTAGTGGAGGACTATGTGATAGACTACAAGCCCAGAAGTAAAATTGTTCTAAAGGAATTGAGAGGAGAGAGATAGGCACAAACTTCTTTACCACCAATAGTGCAGGAGGAAATACCACAAGAGACATCTGTAAAGGCACCTATTGACACACCGGTACCTCGTCGTAGTGGGAGGGTTATTATTCCACCCAGTAGGTATACGTTGTTGGGAGAGTCTTTTGAAATAATCCCTGATGATCAACATGCCGAACCCTATAACTACAATAAGGCACTTCAAGATAAAAATGTGGAATTTTGGCAAAAGGCTATGAAATCAAAGATGGAGTCTATCTACTCTAATCAGGTCCGCATTCCTTAAATGGAAATCTGGATGAGTGCATCTATATGGTGCAACCAGATGGATTCATTGCAAAAGGTCAAGAGCACATATTGTGTGCAAGCTTAAGAAGTCTATTTATGGGCTTAAGTAGGCATCTAGATCTTGGACCATCCGTTTTGATCAAGCTATCAAGTTTTTTGGTTTTGATCAATGTCCGAATGAGTCATGTGTGTACAAGAAGCGCAACGGAAAAGTGGTAGTGTTTCTAGTGCTATATGTCGATGATATCCTGCTCATCGGAAACGATGTGGGAGTGTTGTCTTCAGTGAAAATGTGGTTATCCGGCCAATTCAAAATGGACTTGGGAGAAGCCGGTCACATCTTTGGGATTAAGCTTATGCGAGATCGCAAGAACAAGATGTAGGACTTATCACAAGTTACTTATATCGATGAGATTCTTGCTCGTTTTAGCATGCAGGATTCCAAGAAAGGGTTTCTCCCTTTTAGACATGGAATCAACCTAGCCAAGGATCAGTGTCCTAAGGCACCTGAGGAGATGAAGGCAGTTCCTCATGCCTCGGTAGTAAGAAGCCTCATGTATGCTATGCTATGTACTAGACCTAATATTTGCTTTGCCGTTGGCATGGTTAGTAGATTTCAGTCTAATCTAGGGCAAGCGCATTGGACTGCAGTGAAATATATACTCAAGTATCTGAAAAAAACTAGAGATCATATGTTGGTGTTCCAGTCAGAGAGTCTGGTACCTTGTGGGTACACAGACTCAAACTTTATGTCAAATAAGGATTCCAGAAAGTCTACCTCCGGATATGTGTTTACCTTAGGAGGTGGAGCCATAAGTTGGAGGAGTATCAAGCAATCGTGAATTGATTGATTCCACCATGGAGGCCGGGTATGTGGTAGCTTCTTAAGCAGCCAAAGAGGCCGTTTGGTGTAGACACCCCAATTTGGTCTAATGATTATTTCAAGTCCCACCTTGGGACCATCCCGATGATGAAATGGATACAGTGATTGCTGATTGCCTCCTTGAGAACCTTAGGACTTTCGGTAAGAACTTTGAGCCACTTAGAGGACCCAATTCAGAGCCATACAGCCTTTCAGACAGAAATACAGAAGCCTAGGAGAATCCATCTGTCGGCCGTGACATCGATCTCACGGCCCTAACATCATTTCCTCACCCGAGTAACCTGTTGCTAGCAAAATCTCCTTGAGAGATCAATCCCTCGGCCGCAAGATCTATCCTTCGGCCGAGACATCCATTCCTCGGCCGTGATATCATTTACTCGGCCGCCAGATCGACTTTTTTCCAGACTCTAGAACGTGTTCTGTCAGACGTTTGATCCAACTACATTACCTTCCCAATGCGTTCGGGCTACGCTCAGAGATTACGACGTAGAGTTAGAGGTGCATTGCAATTGCAATTGCAATCGTGCCATTTGATTGGTCGGAGTGAGTCACCAATTGCCTATATAAAGGGCCTTTGGACTCCGAAAATATACACACGAAATTCATTAAAGATTACACTCTCTCAAGCCACGAAACTCTGCCAAAATACTCTCTCAATCCCTCTCTTCAAAAGCCCTAACCTCCCGAAGGTAGCCGTCAATCCAGTGATCAAACTCCGAAATTCAAACCCTAACCCTAGGGTTTTCAATCAAGCAAATCAGTCAATCACAATCAAATCCGAAGCAATCAAGCAACTGAGGGATCAAGGTGGTGAGGCCCAACGGCCTCTGGTTTTTTTATTTACTGTATTTATGACTAACCGTAGTGTTTTGATCATATGTTAATCTTTCGGACCGGTGTGAGGAAGAACATCGACCGGGGCTTCGATCCCTCGGCCGATATATCAAACCAGGAGGATCCCTCGGCCGTGACATCTATTCACCGGCCGCGGGATCCATCTCCCTGGGACAGTTTTGCTTTGTTTTCTGCTTTCTAATGCATGTATTACTATTCGCACTGGCTCACTTTACTTATTGTTTAAAGGCTAAATTAAACAGACTATGTGTTGGAACTAAACAAAGCATCTACATGTCTTATGTTGAATAACAATGGGCCAGTCTCACGGCTGGGCAGAGAGGGGTGCCTAACACATTTCCCTTACTGTACTTTTGGCTCCCGTACCCAGAATCTCTATCTGTTTTCCTAGTTTTAATAAACTAGGTGGCGACTCTGTTTTGATGATAACCGTTATCATGTGGTGATGTTCCTAGCCATGGGAATGTCCATGATTTCAGTTTACAAAGCAAGCAACCAATCGAGCAAACAAATGTGATCAATCTATATGGCGATGCCCCGTTTGGGAGGTGTCTACAGTTTTTGGCGACTCTACTGGGGATATGAGAGCCATAACCAAAAAGTTCAACATAAGACTAATGCATGCCTTGTTTAATTCATTTATCAAATGCATCGAGCGGGCAACCCGTTGAGTTCACCTGATATCCCGGCATGACACGGGCTATGTTGGGGGTTCCAGCAAACTCCACAGTCACTCGTATCTAGTGGTATATCAAAAAGGGAATCACCCAATTAACGCCTATGATGGACTGGTGAGAGGATTGGTGCCCTTTGACAATGGAGCACCCTGAGACTACCAAAACCTTGCATGTTTTAGAAAGCCATAGAACTTATCAAACTAAGACAGGAACCTACAGGCTAGGAACCTACTTGCATTTTACTTCCGAGTTCTTCCTCACGCCCATTGTATATGTGTATGTTGTAAAGTTTCTCTTTTGCAGGTTAAACCTTAGGAATCTCTCTAAGTCAAATGAACAGTAGGTAAGATTAATCAATCTAACTAAAGCAAAAAGCATTTTCAGGAAAAATGACTGCATCACTGTTCATGTCTGATTTGCACTTTCAAGTTGTCACCAAGCTGTCTGGCCCCCTCCACTTTGTTGTTGAAGATTTCAACCCCTCTGAATACATCACTCCAGTAAATCAACCAAAGCCTGTGGTGACTATCATTGAAGACAACCATGTCATGTTCGCTAGAACGGTTTATGAGGAAGAAGTAGAAGACCTGATCGAAGAAGAAGGGTTTCGCAGGGTTCCAATCTATTTTTATGACCCCTATGCACCTACCGACGACTATTGGCCAATAGACGAGGTCAACAACCTCGAAACTGAAGAGGCAAAGGAAGAAGAGTCTGTCGACAATGACCCACTAGATGAAATATCACTGAACCTACTCTTTGATGAGGGGGTCACCAACGATGAAATAAGGGTGATCCACCCCATCACAGATAGCTTTGGTAATTGGTGGAGCTTTGTTGGCACACGAAGAGTCGATAACAGCGACGAAGCAGAGATTGAAGCTCAATTGGAGGAGATAACAGCAATAGCAAATCAAATGGCCCTCGAAGACTTGCAGGGTGACAATGATTTAAGTGCGAATCAAGGTGACAGTGAAGTGCTGATGATCAACCTTGGTGATGAAAAAGACTGCTCTGAACTGATTGTGGATGCTGAAAAAAGGGCTTACCCTAACTAGACCGTGGAACATACTCTAAAATACAAAACGAAAAGCGCTAATTCTGATCTTAGTTCTGATTCCGATTTTGACTCCGAGTCGACTCAGTCCGAGTCAAGCTTTTCATCTTTTGAAACTACTAAGTCTAGTGAGGAAAACCTGGTCAAAGTACCAAGGCATAACATTTACTTTGAGTTCAACTCTGAAATGTCTTTTGATAATCTTAGCAATGAGAAGGAGGATTTAGAGTATTTCACTTTGCCTATGATCAATTGTGTGGATTCCGACAAACCAAATTTTGAGGAAGAAATTCTAGAATTCATCGAGAGAGAAGAAGAAAGGCACGCTAAACCTTTTTCTGAGGAAATAATCACAGCAAACATAGGCTCTGAAAACGAGCCCAAAATGGTTAAAATTGGTGCCGTACTATCCCCTCAAGAAAGTGAAAAACTAATCTTTTTGCTAAAAGAATACAAAGATGTTTTTGCCTGGTCTTACGAGGACATGCCTGGAATAGACCCTGAAATTGTTCTGCATAAAATTCCCCTTCATCCTGATGCAAAACCAGTTAAACAAAAACTAAGACATATGCGCCCTGATTGGGTCCTAAAGATAAAAGAAGTCACTAAACAAATCAACGCCGGTTTTCTCATAATCACCGAATATCCACAATGGGTAGCTAACATCGTTCCCGTACTAAAGAAAACTGGAGGAATCAGGGTCTGCGTAGATTTTCGAGATCTCAACAAGGCCAGTCCAAAGGATGACTTCCCATTACCTCACATAGACGAGCTAGTAGATAACACCGCAGGCCATGCATTGCAATCCTTCATGGATGGATTTTCTGGGTACAATCAAATCCTTATGTCTCCTGAGGATAGAGAGAAAACCACCTTCACTACGCCTTGGGGAACCTACTGCTACCGAGTGATGCCGTTTGGGTTGAAGAATGCTGGAGCCACTTACCAGAGGATGGCAACAACACTACTGCACGACATGATGCACAAAGAGGTCGAGGTGTATGTCGACGATATGATAGTCAAATCAAAAGAAAGGGAAGGACACCATGGAGCACTCCAAAGGTTCTTTGAGAGGATTAGGAATTACAAACTACGTCTTAACCCTCAAAAATGCACTTTTGGGGTAACAGCTGGAAAGATGTTGGGATTCCTCATCACTCAAAGAGGAATCGAGGTAGACCCTTCCAAGATACAGGCTATCATGGAAATATCACCGCCTAGGACGGAAAAGGAGGTAAGGAGTTTCTTGGGGAAGGTACAGTTCATCAGCAGGTTCATTTCCAAGCTAACAACTACATGTGAACCTCTTTTCAAGCTACTGAAGAAAGATACTAATTTTGAATGGAGCCAAGACTGTCAGCAGGCGTTCGAGGCAATTAAAGAATATCTTCAGAATCCACCTGTACTGTCGCCGCCCATCCCTGGGAAGCCATTGATTCTGTATCTCTCAGTAACAGACACATCCATGGGATGCATGCTAGCGCAAGAAAACGACGCCAAAGTAGAGTGCGCCATATACTACCTCAGCAAAAAAATGATGGATTATGAGACAAGGTATACTCCCCTTGAGAAAACCTGTTGGGGGCTAGTATGGGCCACAAAGAAACTGAGGCACTACCTGTTAGCACATCCGGTGGTGCTGGTCTCTCGTTTAGACCCAATCAAGTATCTTTTCGAAAAGCCAGCACTTATCGGAAAGCTAGCTAGGTGGTTATTGCTGCTAGCAGAATTCGACCTCAAATACATGACAAGGAAATCAGTAAAGGGAAGAGCTGTGGCAGAATTCTTGGCAGATCACCCTGTGACAGAGGCCGAGGCAGAGTACTTCATGTCCCCCGACGAGGACATCTTATGTCTCTTAGACGACACCTGGCAACTTTACTTTGATGGGGCATCAAACCGATGTGGATATGGCATAGGGGTATTGCTAGTTTCCCCAAACGACTCTCACATCCCTTTGTCATATAAACTGAGGTTTGAAGTCACCAACAACCAAGCTGAATACGAGGCTTGTATTGCTGGAATGGAGGTAGCCCTGGAGCTAGGGGCAAAAAGGGTAGAAGTCATTGGGGATTCAAACCTGGTGGTATCCCAAGCAAGAGGAGACTGGAAGGTCAAAGAAGATACACTGAAGCTATATCACTCTGTGCTGGAAGATCTAATTCCGCAATTTGATTCTGTTATCTTCACACACACTCCTCGAGTGAGCAATAGATTTGCAGATGCACTGGCAACATTAGCATATATGGTCGAAATACCCTTGGGATTCACAATGCGGCCTCTCATTATCGAACAAAAGGTCAAACCAGCATGTGAATGCACCTTTACCGAGGAAGGTGAAGACGATGGCAAGTCATGGTACGAAGACGTGAAGGAATTCCTGGAAAAAGGAGAATACCCATCCGAGGCCACCTCGAAAGACAAAACGGCTCTGCGGAAGTTTGCTGCCCGATTTGTAATTTGTGGAGGAGCATTGTATCGAAGGGCACACTAGGGTCCAAGTCAACTTTGCGTCACAACAGAGGACAGCCGCAAGGTAATGGAGGAAATACACAAAGGAATTTGTGGGCCACACATGAATGGGGCAACGATGGCAAAGAAGATCCTGCGTCAGGGATATTACTGGACTACAATGGAGGTCGACTGCGCTGATTATGTCCGCCAATGCTACAAATGCCAACTCACGCTGATCGTATGCGTATTCCCCCTACGGAATTGTATAGCATGACATCCCCTTGGCCATTCTCCACCTGGGGGATAGACGTCATCGGAAGTATAAATCCAAAGGGAAAATACAAACATCAGTTCATTCTAGTGGCCATTGTCTACTTCACTAAGTAGGTAGAAGCAGCTTCTTATGCTACCCTCAAAGCCACTCATGTGGCCAAATTTATTCGCACTAATATCATCTATCGATATGGTGTACCTCACGAGTTCGTCTGTGACAACGGATCGCACTTCAAGGGGGCGACAAAGAAGCTTTTCGCCGAATTTGGGATACAGAATCATCGGTCATCTACTTACCGACCTCAGACTAATGGTGCAGTTGAGGCTGCAAACAAGAATATCAAGAGTATTATGCGGAAGACTACCGACACTTATACAAATTGGCCTGAAATGCTACCTTTGGCACTATGGGGTTATCGAACAACTGAAAGGACTTCAACTGGGGCCACTCCCTACTCTCTGGTTTACGGAATGGAAGCTGTCTTGCCTATCGAGTTGGAATTACCTTCGTTAAGGGTTCTGGCTGAGACTGGAATAATCGAAGAAGACTGGGTTCAAAACCGCTACGACGAGTTAGCACTACTAGACGAAAGGAGGCTGAGGGCGTTATACCATGTACAAGGGTATCAACGCCGCATCGCACGAGCATTTAACAAAAAGGTAAAACCTAGAGACATCAATGTAGGAGACATGGTGCTCAAAGCAATCCGTCGCCACGTCTCAGACCCAAGGGGCAAGTTTAGACCAAACTGGGGAGGCCCCTACCTTGTCAAACGCATACTTTCTGGAGGAGCAGCATACATTGCAGACTTGGATGGAATGGAATTCGCGACGCCAGTCAATATTGACAAGCTGAGGAAGTATTACCCATGAGAGATGCTCGTTGGACCGAAAACCACAAGGGTGGGCGGATCCAAGCAAAAATTAGAGCAGCCTGTTAGGTCGAAAACCCGCAAGGGCGGCTTGGGCAAAAACTAAGGCATAAATAAAACGCTCGCTAGACCGAAAACCCGCAAGGGCGGTTTTAGGCAAAATTTAGAGCACAAAAGGAGAGGAAAATACCCGAGTGGACCCTAACTAAAAACAAAACAAATCCCCTTTGTTGGAACTACGTTTATGGCCTGATTCCCTCTATGGGATACGTAGGCAATCTCTAAGTTTGAGATCCGGCCACTGCTATCATCATCACTTCCGAAGTTTCTAGGTCTATTCTAAAGCATGTTCATTATCAAATCATGACAATAACATCTTCAAATAAAACAACCAAATGTTTTATTATTTCCAAAGGAAAAAGCAAATCTAAACCATTCTTAATCCATGAAAGCTAGAATCAAACAAACATCTTTTGAAAAACATAAGCAAAGCGTCAATCTCTAGGTCTTCCTTCTCTTTGCACTACTATCCTCCAAAAGGTTTTTCTTCAACCAGCGTTTGTAAGAACTCGATAGCTTGACAACAAAGTTCTCAGTAACCTCCTGCATCACTCTATTTGGCCAAAGATTCCAAGCTCACAACTACCTGTGAACCTCTTTTCAAGCTACTGAAGAAAGATACTAATTTTGAATGGAGCCAAGACTGTCAGCAGGCGTTCGAGGCAATTAAAGAATATCTTCAGAATCCACCTGTACTGTCGCCGCCCATCCCTGGGAAGCCATTGATTCTGTATCTCTCAGTAACAGACACATCCATGGGATGCATGCTAGCGCAAGAAAACGACGCCAAAGTAGAGTGCGCCATATACTACCTCAGCAAAAAAATGATGGATTATGAGACAAGGTATACTCCCCTTGAGAAAACCTGTTGGGGGCTAGTATGGGCCACAAAGAAACTGAGGCACTACCTGTTAGCACATCCGGTGGTGCTGGTCTCTCGTTTAGACCCAATCAAGTATCTTTTCGAAAAGCCAGCACTTATCGGAAAGCTAGCTAGGTGGTTATTGCTGCTAGCAGAATTCGACCTCAAATACATGACAAGGAAATCAGTAAAGGGAAGAGCTGTGGCAGAATTCTTGGCAGATCACCCTGTGACAGAGGCCGAGGCAGAGTACTTCATGTCCCCCGACGAGGACATCTTATGTCTCTTAGACGACACCTGGCAACTTTACTTTGATGGGGCATCAAACCGATGTGGATATGGCATAGGGGTATTGCTAGTTTCCCCAAACGACTCTCACATCCCTTTGTCATATAAACTGAGGTTTGAAGTCACCAACAACCAAGCTGAATACGAGGCTTGTATTGCTGGAATGGAGGTAGCCCTGGAGCTAGGGGCAAAAAGGGTAGAAGTCATTGGGGATTCAAACCTGGTGGTATCCCAAGCAAGAGGAGACTGGAAGGTCAAAGAAGATACACTGAAGCTATATCACTCTGTGCTGGAAGATCTAATTCCGCAATTTGATTCTGTTATCTTCACACACACTCCTCGAGTGAGCAATAGATTTGCAGATGCACTGGCAACATTAGCATATATGGTCGAAATACCCCTGGGATTCACAATGCGGCCTCTCATTATCGAACAAAAGGTCAAACCAGCATGTGAATGCACCTTTACCGAGGAAGGTGAAGACGATGGCAAGCCATGGTACGAAGACGTGAAGGAATTCCTGGAAAAAGGAGAATACCCATCCGAGGCCACCTCAAAAGACAAAACGGCTCTGCGGAAGTTTGCTGCCCGATTTGTAATTTGTGGAGGAGCATTGTATCGAAGGGCACACTAGGGTCCAAGTCAACTTTGCGTCACAACAGAGGACAGCCGCAAGGTAATGGAGGAAATACACAAAGGAATTTGTGGGCCACACATGAATGGGGCAACGATGGCAAAGAAGATCCTGCGTCAGGGATATTACTGGACTACAATGGAGGCCGACTGCGCTGATTATGTCCGCCAATGCTACAAATGCCAACTCACGCTGATCGTATGCGTATTCCCCCTACGGAATTGTATAGCATGACATCCCCTTGGCCATTCTCCACCTGGGGGATAGTCGTCATCGGAAGTATAAATCCAAAGGGAAAATACAAACATCAGTTCATTCTAGTGGCCATTGTCTACTTCACTAAGTGGGTAGAAGCAGCTTCTTATGCTACCCTCAAAGCCACTCATGTGGCCAAATTTATTCGCACTAATATCATCTATCGATATGGTGTACCTCACGAGTTCGTCTGTGACAACGGATCGCACTTCAAGGGGGCGACAAAGAAGCTTTTCGCCGAATTTGGGATACAGAATCATCGGTCATCTACTTACCGACCTCAGACTAATGGTGCAGTTGAGGCTGCAAACAAGAATATCAAGAGTATTATGCGGAAGACTACCGACACTTATACAAATTGGCCTGAAATGCTACCTTTGGCACTATGGGGTTATCGAACAACTGAAAGGACTTCAACTGGGGCCACTCCCTACTCTCTGGTTTACGGAATGGAAGCTGTCTTGCCTATCGAGTTGGAATTACCTTCGTTAAGGGTTCTGGCTGAGGCTGGAATAATCGAAGAAGACTGGGTTCAAAACCGCTACGACAAGTTAGCACTACTAGACGAAAGGAGGCTGAGGGCGTTATACCATGTACAAGGGTATCAACGCCGCATCGCACGAGCATTTAACAAAAAGGTAAAACCTAGAGACATCAATGTAGGAGACATGGTGCTCAAAGCAATCCGTTGCCACGTCTCAGACCCAAGGGGCAAGTTTAGACCAAACTGGGGAGGCCCCTACCTTGTCAAACGCATACTTTCTGGAGGAGCAGCATACATTGCAGACTTGGATGGAATGGAATTCGCGACGCCAGTCAATATTGACAAGCTGAGGAAGTATTACCCATGAGAGATGCTCGTTGGACCGAAAACCACAAGGGTGGGCGGATCCAAGCAAAAATTAGAGCAGCCAGTTAGGTCGAAAACCCGCAAGGGCGGCTTGGGCAAAAACTAAGGCAAAAATAAAACGCTCGCTAGACCGAAAACCCGCAAGGGCGGTTTTAGGCAAAATTTAGAGCACAAAAGGAGAGGAAAATACCCGAGTGGACCCTAACTAAAAACAAAACAAATCCCCTTTGTTGGAACTACGTTTATGGCCTGATTCCCTCTATGGGATACGTAGGCAATCTCTAAGTTTGAGATCCGGCCACTGCTATCATCATCACTTCCGAAGTTTCTAGGTCTATTCTAAAGCATGTTCATTATCAAATCATGACAATAACATCTTCAAATAAAACAACCAAATGTTTTATTATTTCCAAAGGAAAAAGCAAATCTAAACCATTCTTAATCCATGAAAGCTAGAATCAAACAAACATCTTTTGAAAAACATAAGCAAAGCGTCAATCTCTAGGTCTTCCTTCTCTTTGCACTACTATCCTTCAAAAGGTTTTTCTTCAACCAGCGTTTGTAAGAACTCGATAGCTTGACAACAAAGTTCTCAGTAACCTCCTGCATCACTCTATTTGGCCAAAGATGCAGCATATTGCAACGGAAGTTGGCATCATGAATCTTAGAGACGGTGTACTCAGGGCCACCTAGGATTGCGGTTTGTTCAGCCCCGAACTGCCTTTGAAAGCGAGCAGGAAAGTAGAAAACGACTCGAGTAATACCAATCACTGCTACACCAAAATGGTTCATGGTACTCGCAGTCATGCTCTCAATATCATACCAGGGGCAAACCCATTGAATCCAATCACCTCTACAAGTCTTCATCCATGCTTCCCAAGCAGCCTCAGTTGGGAACTGTTTAATCATGTGACGCTCCGTGCATTGGTCTGGATTATAAGGAAGTCGCTCTGGCGCGTCCCACACCTTTAGCTTCTCAAACAACCACACCTAGAGAACAAGGGAAAACTGTGAGTTGAGAGAACACGTGAGTCAAAACAAAAGAGTGATGAGTGAAAAGATAAACTTGACAAATAAACAAATAAAGAGCGAACCTGCAATAGCAAAGGACTGCCTGAGAACTGAGCTGTAGGACTACCCTTCATCACATCTAGACCCATCAAGGTCTCTGCCAATACTAAGCCAGCGAAACCCACACGGTTTCCAATCTGTTGAGCAAGGTTAAGCAACACGGGATCAGCATGGCCAGAGGAAGGGCCATGCAAATAATAATGAAGGAGACAAATGCACAACGCATGAAAGCACGCCTTCTGTAGGGAAACTTGACGATGAGCCTCAGCTGTACCAAAACGCTGAATAAGTTGCAGAATCTCCAACCTTCCCTTCACTAGGAAGAATTTAACTTCATGTTTCTGAACTTGGAGTAAATCCTTCAGGAGATCACCTCGGTTGAACAAAGGATTAGGGACAACAAAACCCTCTCTGTCTGAATGACCCATGATGGCCGCAAACTTCTCGATAGTAGGACACAATTCCTCTTTCCTAAATCGAAAGACGTGAAAAGCAGGGTCCCACAAACTAGTGGCTGCCCTAAAGAAGGCAAAATTCACAGGAATTTGACGAAGGGAGAAGAGAAAGTCCATGCCAAAGGACTTAAAGTGTAAACGGTCAAGGCCATTAAAGAAGTCCAACCACTGATCAAAGACTGGTTGTGCCATGTGCAAGGAATTACTACTGACAATGCTATCGGGTTCGTAGAACGCATATTTATAAAACTAAGTCGAGTCTTAGTTCGAATCGGAATCGGATTCTTAATCCTCGGAATTTCAGTCGGTCTCTCGGCTGGCACTTCGATATGACGGCCGTAGGATCTATCCATCGGCCGTGAAAAATTAGGGTTGACCTACAAGTCAAACCCAGGCAAACAAAACTATCCTTCGGCCGCGTAATCATTCTGTCGGCCGCCAAAACGGCTGTTTTACAGATCATTTCCACGGTTCAGTTCGTTTCACTGGATTAAACAAAACTATCATACACAAACAGGTGCAGACATAATATACACGATCAATATAGCAAAGCAAAAGGTTTTTGTTTCATATAACGAAAGCTTTTTACATCACAAGGTGGATCATCCCACATTTCATAAACAAACTGTACATCGATTTCCTGCCAAACTAACCTATGTAGGAAGAGAAACAGAAAAACAAAAAGAAGAAGCAGAAGGGCATGCCAAACCCTCTGGTGGTCCGAACACCAGAGACCAACTGTAGAAAAAAAGAGGACACCCCTGGGGCGGTGTATACCAGAGGAGTGCTACGGTGCAAAAGGGACACCACATGGCCCAGAAAAATCACCACACTGCGTACCACCGCCACGCCAGGAGCTCCGCGTCACGAAAGCAAGTCACCCATTTAAGGGTCCCTAATCAAAGCCACCCATGCAAGGGTCCCTAATCAAGCACCAAGACGGGACCAAGAACAGCGCGGCCTCCCTCCGCGATCTCTGGCCGCGCACCCTTCATGGCCCGAAGTCGATGGGAATGAGAAGAAATGGAGAGGAGTCTTCGGTTACGGATCTCCCGAAACGAGGAGAGGAAAAGAAAGAGAGAAAAATGAGATGAAACGGTCGACGCCATGGCCTTTTATAGGCCTCTGGAAAGAAAGGGATTAAGCGGCCGAGCATTCGATACCTCGGCCGAGACATCAATCCTTCGGCCAAGAGATCGATCTCCTGGCCCCCAAATCAACTTCCTTCAGCCTCAGTAGATCTTGCTCAGGGCACCCATTCAAGCCATTACAGACTTCCAAGTCTTCAACCAACCAAGTAGCCTTGGGGGCATTCCTGAGCTAATATAATCAAAACTAGTCTTGGGGGCATGCCCGAGCATCGAAGATCTCTCTCCCCACAAACTGCTGGCCGAAGCTCCTACTATAGCAAAACAAGACACTCAACAGCCCTGAGCTCAATACTTCAGCAGCTCCGCGCTCAATAACCTTGTGCACAGGTCGCTCAAGTCACCCAGGCTTTGCGCCCATATCAAACCACTCAGCGGCTCTATGCCTATGCCCATCACTCAGTGGCGCGAGGCCCGTCACCGTGTTCACCCACTCGCCATCTCAACAGCAGGCTCTACGCCTACAAATCACACTCGAGCAATCTCAGTTGGCTCTAAGCCGTAACAACCATCCCAGCAGCTCTATGCTCGCTATCACAGTAATAGGCTCTACGCCTTCACCTCTCAACTCAGCGGCTCCAAGCCCACTATCCTGACAGGCTCGAAGCCTATATCTACCGTCTTAACTGGCTCAAAGCCATAGCAACTATCTCAGCGGCTCCAAGCCCAGATCACCGTCAGCAGCTCTTCGCTTGTTATCTCAGCGGCTCGAAGCCCATTACCTCAACAGGCTCGAAGCCTATGTCTACCATCATTCAGCGGCTCGAAGCTCATTACCGAATTCGCCAAATCACTCAACTGGCTCAAAGTCGTAACAACCAATCTCAGCTGCTCGAAGCCCATTATCGACAGGCTCTATGCCCATATTCACTCAGCGGCTCTAAGCCCTCAACTCAGCAGCTCTACTCATCAAAGCGGCTCTAAGCCCACTGTCTCAACTGGCTCGAAGCCATAAACAAGCAAATCTCAACAGGCTCTACGCCGCCCCAACAATCAAGACATCTATTCTCAGGCTCTACGCCTGAATGCTAAAAATCTAACATTTTGAATGCTCAAGCTCTACGCTTGGATGCCCAACCACTGTGTACTGGATGCTTAAGTTATACACTTGAATGCTCAAGCTCTACGCTTGGATGCCCAACCACTGCGTACTGGACGCTCAAAGCCTGTACATTGAATGCTCGGATTCTGCCGTCCGAATGCTCGAGCTCTACGCTCTGAATGTTCAAGTCCGGAACTTGATAGAAGCTCTAAGCTTTAAAACAAACACACATGCACGGACCCGTGCACATATTGCATTATCACTTCGAGTCTGCATCATCATATCTGTTCACATCTAACAACCATCATCACACATATACACTCTGCATATCTCTCATGAAACAGGTCAACCCTGCCATCAACCGGCTCTACGCCTCGATTTTATTGATCGGTTCAGCGCCTCGATCCTTTGGCTCTACGCCAACACTTATGATGAGAAAGCTCCGTGCACAGACCATCAGAATGCAACCAGCTCTACGCTTCGGTTCAAATCACGTCAAGCTCTAAGCTCCGACAACCCAGGCCCTCGCCTCAAAACTGCAGCAGGCTCCACGCCTCGATCTAATCACCTCAGGCTCTCGCCTTACGATCAATACCAGCTCCGCGCTTCGGTTCCATCAAGCTCTAAGCTTAGCTCAGGCCTTCGCCTCACGACCACAGCAGGCTCTACGCCTTAGTTCTAATCCCCCCAGGCTCTCGCCTTGTGACTACAACCGGCTCCGCGCCTCGGTTCCACTACGCCATAAATCATCACCTTAGGCCCTCGCCTCATGACTACAACCGGCTCCGTGCCTCGGTTCCCTCATCTCCAAAGCTCCGTGCTCTAGTTACCAGCCTCGCGCCCCCCATATCTCAAAAACAAACCGGCATCCAACTCATCCCAGCAGATGGTTTGGATTCCACCCCTTTATATCAATTCCTTCCAGCTCATTCGCAAGGATAGGCTACCCTACCGAGCTCCTTTCAGTCAAAGTAAGGATGATCAAGAAAAGCAAACGCACCTGCCGTGTACTGATCTACCCTAAAATACTAAGGAAGCTCTACGCAAAAACTCCCCTGGCAGCCCCGCGCTCCTTCAAATATCTTCTGCCAAAACCCTGGCTCAGTCTAGGTACGTCACACTACGGCTTTTTAAGCCCAAAGGTACGTCTTCTGTCTCTAACCCTCCAAACTTTTATTTTTCTTTATTGCCCGAACTACGGTTGGTCTGAATTTCCCTTGTGGAATACGTAGGCAGCCTCCCGGCCCGACCATAACAAAACCTTTTTCGAAAACCCCTTGGAATAGTGGTTGGACCAAATTGAGTTGCTTTTTACAGCTTTGACTCTTACTCAAACATGTCTCGCGATCCGTCTGAGTTCAGTCAAAGAGGGGCATCTGTAGACACCACAATTTGGCCTAACGATTATTTCAAGTCCCACCTTGGGACCATCCCGATGATGAAATGGATACATTGATTGCAGATTGCCTCCTTGAGAACCTTATGACTTTTGGTAAGAACTTTGAGCCACTTAGAGGACCCAATTCAGAGCCATACAGCCTTTCAGACAGAAATACAGAAGCCTAGGAGAATCCATCTGTCGGCCGTGACATCGATCTCACGTCCCTAACATCATTTCCTCACCCGAGCAACCTATTGCTAGCAAAATCTCCCTGAGAGATCAATCCCTCGGCCGCAAGATCTATCCTTCGGCCGAGACATCCATTCCTCGGTCGTGATATCCTTACTCGGCCGCCAGATTGACCTTTTTCCAGACTCTGGAACGTGTTTTGTCAGACGTTTGATCCAACTACATTACCTTCCCGATGCATTCAGGCTACGCTCAGAGATTACGACGTAGAGTTAGAGGTGCATTGCAATTGCAATTGCAATCGTGCCATTTTATTGGCCGGAATGAGTCACCAATTGCCTATATAAAGGGCCTTTGGACTCCGAAAATATACACACGAAATTCATTAGAGATTACACTCTCTCAAGCCACGAAACTTTGCCAAAATACTCTCTCAATCCCTCTCTTCAAAAGCCCTAACCTCCCGAAGGTAGCCGTCAATCCAGTGATCAAACTCCGAAGTTCAAACCCTAACCCTAGGGTTTTCAATCAAGCAAATCAGTCAATCACAATCAAATCCGAAGCAATCAAGCAACTGAGGGATCAAGGTGGTGCGGCCCAACGGCCTCTGGTTTTTTTATTTACTGTATTTATGACTAACCATAGTGTTTTGATCATCTGTTAATCTTTCGGTCCAGTGTGAGGAAGAACATCGACTGGGGCTTCGATCCCTCGGCCGATATATCAAACCAGGAGGATCCCTCGGCCGTGACATCTATTCACCGGCCGCAGGATCCATCTCCCTGGGACAGTTTTGCTTTGTTTTCTGCTTTCTAATGCATGTATTACTATTCGCACTGGCTCACTTTACTTACTATTTAAAGGCTAAATTAAACAGACTATGTGTTGGAACTAAACAAAGCATCTACATGTCTTATGTTGAATAACTATGGGCCAGTCTCACGGCTGGGCATAGAGGGGTGCCTAACACCTTCCCCTTACTGTACTTTTGGCTCCCGTACCCAGAATCTCTATCTGTTTTCCTAGTTTTAATAAACTAGGTGGCGACTCTGTTTTGATGATAACCGTTATCATGTGGTGATGTTCCTAGCCATGGGAATGTCCATGATTTCAGTTTACAAAGCAAGCAACCAATCGAGCAAACAAATGTGATCAATCTGTATGGCGATGCCCCGTTTGGGAGGTGTCTACATTTGGTTTAGAACTTCTTGATGGATCTAAAAGTGATTCCTTTAGTGGAATTAGCTATTACATCTATTGTGACAATAGTGGTGGAATTGCTAATTCTAAGGAGCCATTGACTCATAAGAAGGAAAACACATCGAGCGTAAGTATCACCTGATTCGAGAGATCGTTCAGAGAGGTGATGTAGCTGTGACCAAGATCGCATCGGTAAACAACCTAGCAGATTCTTTTATGTACATCTTACAGGCTAAGACTTTTGATAGTCACGTAAAGGGAATGTGAGTGAGATGCGTGGTAGCATGACTTTGAGTCTTAGTGGGAGTTTGTTAGGAGGTTATGTAAAAGCTATGCTTTTATATGATGGATTAATATTGTTATGTATTAATCAGTTTTATCCCTTTTTGATGAGAATCTTTTATGGGTAATGTTTGCATAATATTATTGTATGTTGTGCATGTGTGTCTTTTATTTTACAAAGTAGATGATCCGGTGTGTAGAGTTCGGCTTACACACAGAAGATCGGATCATCGGTTCTGGTGAAATATAAGATATGGTTCACAGTCTTAGATGGAACTGGACACACCATCAGTAGGATTGTAGTACAATATTTAGTAGGTCTGTCTTGACTACAGGGAACGGTCTAGTTCTAACTCATTGTGCTAGTACACTTTTGTAATACCCCGACTTTTAATTATGTTCATAATTTAAGTATGTGTTGAGCTTGATGTTAATTATGTGATTTTGGCCTTGTTTTGCTAGTTTATTAGGAAATGGAACATAAGTGGTTATAGGACACACCTACATATGATAGTTTTTCTTATAATCTGTTTAAATGAAGGAAACGTGTAACATCTCCCCTCATCCTCATCACACGTAGAGAGAGAAAGAGAGAGAGAGAGAGAGAGAGAGAGAGAGAGAGAGAGAGAGAACCGTTCGGTGAGAAGAGGAAGAAAAGAAGAGGAAAATCTAGGAGATTTCTTCTTAGACTTGGATTGAAGCCTAATTTGGTAAGTACATGCCTAGAGGAGTAAAACTTCTTGTTCTTAATGTTCAATTTTTGCTAGAAGTGCTGAATCTAAGTGGGTTTAGGAATTAGGGTGGAGATTGAAGTTTGTATTGAAAACCCATGAACCTTGTGTAGACACCCCAATTTGGCCTAACGATTATTTCAAGTCCCACCTTGGGACCATCCCGATGATGAAATGGATACAGTAATTGCTGATTGCTTCCTTGAGAACCTTAGGACTTTCGGTAAGAAGTTTGAGCCACTTAGAGGACCCAATTCAGAGCCATACAGCCTTTCAGACAAAAATACAGAAGCCTAGGAGAATCCATCTGTCGGCCGTGACATCGATCCCACGGCCCTAACATCATTTCCTCACCCGAGCAACCTGTTGCTAGCAAAATCTCCCTGAGAGATCAATCCCTCGGCCGCAAGATCTATCCTTCGGCCGAGACATCCATTCCTCGGCCGTGATATCCTTTACTCGGCCGCCAGATCAACCTTTTTCCAGACTCTGGAACGTGTTCTGTCAGACGTTTGATCCAACTACACTACCTTCCCGATGCGTTCGGGCTACGCTCAGAGATTACGACGTAGAGTTAGAGATGCATTGCAATTGCAATTACCATCTCGTGATTTGATTGGCCGGAGTGAGTCACCAATTGCCTATATAAAGGGCCTTTGGACTCCGAAAATATACACACGAAATTCATTAGAGAATACACTCTCTCAAGCCACGAAACTCTGTCAAAATACTCTCTCAAACCCACTCCTCAAAAGCCCTAACCTCCTGAAGGCAGTCGTCAATCCGGCGATCAAACCCCGAAGTTCAAACCCTAACCCTAGGGTTTTCAATCAAGCAATCAGTCAACCATGCCCAATCCAAAGCAATCAAGCAACTGAGAGATCAAGGTGATGAGGCCCAACGGCCTCTGGTTTGTCTTATTTACTGTATTTCTGACTAACCGTAGCGTTTTGATCATCTGTTAATCTTTCTGTCTGGTGTGAGGAAGAACACCGACCGGGGCTTCGATCCCTCGGCCGGTACATCAAACCAGGAGGATCCCTCGGTCGTGACATCCATTCATCGGCCGCGGGATCCATCTCCCTGGGACAGTTTGTTTTGTTTTGCTTTCTGACGCATGCTTTATTTATCGCACTGGCTCACTTTACTTACTGTTTAAAGGAATAAATAAACAGACTACATGTTAGAATTAAACAAAGCATCTACATGTCTTATGTTGAACGATTATGGGCCAGTCTCATGACTGGGCAAAGAGGGGTGCCTAACACCTTCCCCTTATTGTACTTTTGGCTCCCGTATCCAGAATCTCTATCTGTTTTCCCAGTTTTAATAAACTGGGTGGCGACTCTGTTTTGATGATAACCACTATCATGTGGCGATGTTCCTAGCCATGGGAATGTCCATGATTTTGGTTTACGAAGCAAGCAACCAACCGAGCAAAGAAACGTGATCAATCTGTATGGCGATGCCCCGTTTAGGAGGTGTCTACAGTTTTTGGCGACTCTGCTGGGGATATGAGAGCCATAACCAAAAAGTTCAACATAAGACTAATACATGCCTTGTTTAATTCATTTATCATATGCATCGAGTGGGCAACCCGTTGAGTTCACCTGATATCCCGGCATGACACGGGCTATGTTGGGGGTTCCAGCAAACTCCACAGTCACTCGTACCTAGTGGTATATCAAAAAGGAAATCACCCAATCGCCGCCTATGATAGGCTAGTGAGAGGATTGGTGCCCTTTGACAACGGAGCACCCTGAGACTACCAAAACCTTGCATGTTTTAGAAAGCCATAGAACTTATCAAACTAAGACAGGAACCTACAGGCTAGGAACCTATTTGCATTTTACTTCCAAGTTCTTCCTCACACCCATTGTATATGTGTATGTTGTAAAGTTTCTCTTTTTGCAGGTTAAACCTTAGGAATCTCTCTAAGTCAAATAAATAGTAGGTAAGATTAATCAATCTAACTAAAGCAAAAACCTTTTCAGGAAAAATGACTGCATCACTGTTCATGTCTGATTCGCACTTTCAAGTTGTCACCAAGCTGTCTTGTCCGCTCCACTTTGATGTTGAAGACTTCAACCCCTCTGAATACATCACTCCAGTAAATCAACCAAAGCCTATGGTGGCTATCATTGAAGACAACCATGTCATGTTCGCTGGAACGATTTATGAGGAAGAAGTAGAAGACCTGATCGAAGAAGAAGGGCATCGCAGGGTTCCAATCTATTTTTATGACCCCTATGCACCTACCGACGACTATTGGCCAATAGACGAGGTCAACAACCTCGAAACTGAAGAGGCAAAGGAAGAAGAGTCTGTCGACAATGACCCACTAGACGAAATATCACTAAACCTACTCTTTGATGAAGGGGTCACCAACAATGAAATAAGGGTGATCCACCCCATCACAGATAGCTTTGGTAATTGGTGGGGCTTTGTTGGCACTCGACGAGTCGACAACAGCGACGAAGCAGAGATTGAAGCTCAATTGGAAGAAATAACAGCGATAGCAAATCAAATGGCCCTCCAAGACTTGCAGGGTGACAATGATGAAAGTGCGAATCAAGGTGACAGTGAAGTGCTGGTGATCAACCTTGGTGATGAAAAAGAATGCTCTGAACTGATTGTGGATGCTGAAAAAGGGGCTTACCCTAACTGGACCGTGGAACACACTCTGAAATACAAAATGAAAAACGCTAATTCTGATCTTGGTTCTGATTCCGATTCCAACTCCGAGTCGACTCAGTCCGAGTTAAGCTTTTCATCTTTTGAAACTACTAAGTCTAGTGAGGAAAACCTGGTTAAAATACCAAGGCATAACATTTACTTTGAGTTCGACTCTGAAATGTCTTTTGATAATCTTAGCAATGAGAAGGAAGATTTAGAGTATTTCACTTTGCCTATGATCAATTGTGTGGATTCCGACAAACCAAACTTTGAGGAAGAAATTCCAAAAGAAATTCTAGAATTCATCGAGAGAGAAAAAGAAAGGCACGCTAAACCTTTTTCTGAGGAAATAATCACAGCAAACATAGGCTCTAAAAACGAGCCCAAAATGGTTAAAATTGGTGCTGCACTATCCCCTCAAGAAAGTGAAAAACTAATCATTTTGTTAAAAGAATACAAAGATGTTTTTGCCTGGTCTTACGAGGACATGCCTGGAATAGACCTTGAAATTGTTCGGCATAAAATTCCCCTTCATCCTGATGCAAAACCAGTTAAACAAAAACTGAGACGTATGCGCCCTGATTGGGTCCTAAAGATAAAAGAAGAAGTCACTAAACAAATCAACGTCGGCTTTCTCATAGTCACCGAATATCTACAATGGGTAGCTAACATCGTTCCCATACCAAAGAAAACTGGAGGAATCAGGGTCTGCGTAGAATTCTGAGATCTCAACAAGGCCAGTCCAAAGGATGACTTCCCATTACCTCACATAGACGAGCTAGTAGATAACACCGCAGGCCATGCATTGCTATCCTTCATGGATGGATTTTCTGGGTACAATCAAATCCTTATGTCTCCTGAGGATAGAGAGAAAACCACCTTCACTACGCCTTGGGGAACCTATTGCTACCGAGTGATGCCGTTTGGGTTGAAGAATGCTGGAGCCATTAACCAGAGGATGGCGACAACACTGCTGCACGACATGATGCACAAAGAGGTCGAGGTGTATGTCGACGATATGATAGTCAAATCAAAGGAAAGGGAAGGACACCATGGAGCACTCCAAAAGTTCTTTGAGAGGATTAGGAATTACAAACTACGTCTTAACCCTCAAAAATGCACTTTTGGGGTAACAGCTGGAAAGATGTTGAGATTCCTCATCACTCAAAGAGGAATCGAGGTAGACCCTTCCAAGATACAGGCTATCATGGAGATATCACCACCTAAGACGGAGAAGGAAGTAAGGAGTTTCTTGGGGAAGGTACAGTTCATCAGCGGGTTCATTTCCAAGCTCACAACCATCTGTGAACCTCTTTTCACGCTATTGAAGAAAGGTACTGATTTTGAATGGAGCCAAGACTGTCAGCAACCGTTCGAGGCAATCAAAGAATATCTTCAAAATCCACCTGTACTGTCACCGCCCATCCCTGGGAAGTCATTAATTCTGTATCTCTCAGTAACAGACACATCCATGGGGTGCATGCTAGCACAAGAAAACAACGCCAAAGTAGAGTGCGCCATATACTACCTCAGCAAAAAAATGATGGACTATGAGACAAGGTACACTCCCCTCGAGAAAACCTGTTGGGGGCTAGTATGGGCCACAAAGAAACTGAGGCACTACCTGTTAGCACATCCGGTGGTGCTGGTCTCTCGTTTAGACCCAATTAAGTATCTTTTCGAAAAGCCAGCACTTATCGGAAAGCTAGCTAGGTGGTTATTGCTGCTAGCAGAATTCGACCTCAAATACATGACAAGGAAATCAGTAAAGGGAAGAGCTGTGGCAGAATTCTTGGCAGATCACCCTGTGACAGAGGCTGAGGCTGAGGACTTCACGTTCCCCGACGAGGACATCTTATGTCTCTTAGACGACACCTGGCAACTTTACTTTGATGGAGCATCAAACCGATGTGGAT
Organism: Rhododendron griersonianum; assembly: GCA_018127125.1. Taxonomy (NCBI): domain Eukaryota; kingdom Viridiplantae; phylum Streptophyta; class Magnoliopsida; order Ericales; family Ericaceae; genus Rhododendron; species Rhododendron griersonianum. Next base: position 23,090,842 of record CM030796.1, on the reverse strand, counting down.
ATGGCATAGGGGTATTGCTAGTTTCCCCAAATGACTCCCACATCCCTTTGTCATATAAACTAAGGTTTGAGGTCACTAACAACCAAGCTGAATACGAAGCTTGTATTGCTGGAATGGAGGCAGCCCTGGAGCTAGGGGCAAAAAGGGTAGAAGTCACTGGGGATTCAAACCTGGTGGTATCTCAAGCCAGAGGAGACTGGAAGGTCAAGGAAGATACACTGAAGCTATATCACTCTGTGCTGGAAAATCTAATTCCACAATTCGATTCCGTTATCTTCACACACACTCCTCGAGTGAGCAATAGATTTGCAGATGCACTGGCAACATTAGCATCTATGGTCGAAATACCCCTGGGATTCACAATGCGGCCTCTCATGATCGAGCAAAAGGTTAAACCAGCATGCGAATGCACCTTTACCGAGGAAGGTGAAGACGATGGCAAGCCATGGTACGAAGACGTGAAGGAATTCCTGGAAAAAGGAGAATACCCATCCGAGGCCACCTCGAAAGACAAAACGGCTCTGCGGAAGTTTGCTGCCCGATTTGTAATCTGTGGAGGAGCATTGTATCGAAGGGCACACTTGGGTCCAAGTCAACTTTGCGTCACAACGGAGGACAGCCACAAGGTAATGGAGGAAATACACAAGGGAATTTGTGGGCCACACATGAATGGGGCAACGATGGCAAAGAAGATCCTACGTCAGGGATATTACTGGACTACAATGGAGGCCGACTGCGCTGATTATGTCCGCCGATGTTACAAATGCCAAACTCACGCTGATCGTATGCGTATTCCCCCTACGGAATTGTATAGCATGACATCCCCTTGGCCATTCTCCACTTAGGGGATAGACGTCATTGGAAGCATAAATCCAAAGGGAAAATACAAACATCAGTTCATTCTGGTGGCCATTGACTACTTCACCAAGTGGGTAGAAGCAGCTTCTTATGCTACTCTCAAAGCCACTCATGTGGCCAAATTTATTCACACTAATATCATCTATCGATATGGTGTACCTCACGAGTTCGTCTGTGACAATGGATCGCACTTCAAGGGGGCGACAAAGAAGCTTTTCGCCGAATTTGGGATACAGAATCATCGGTCATCTACTTACCGACCTCAAACTAATGGAGCAGTTGAGGCTGCAAACAAGAATATCAAGAGGATTCTGCGGAAGACTACCGACACTTACACAGACTGGCCAGAAATGCTACCTCTGGCACTATGGGGTTATCGAACAACTGAAAGGACTTCAACTGGGGCCACTCCCTACTCTCTGGTTTATGGAATGGAAGCTGTCTTGCCTATCGAACTGGAGTTACCTTCGTTAAGGGTTCTAACTGAGACTGGAATGATCGAAGAAGACTAGGTTCAAAATCGCCACGATGAGTTGATACTACTAGACGAAAAGAGGCTGAGTGCGTTATACCATGTACAAGGGTATCAACGCCGCATTGCACGAGCATTCAACAAAAAGGTGAAACCTAGGGATGTCAAGGAAGGAGACATGGTGCTCAAAGCAATTCGTCGCCACGTCTCAGATCCAAGGGGCAAGTTTAGACCAAACTGGGGAGGCCCCTACCTTATCAAACGCATACTTTCTGGAAGAGCAGCATACATTACAGACTTGGATGGAATGGAATTCGCAACGCCAGTCAACATTGACAAGCTGAGGAAGTATTACCCATGAGAGATGCTCGTTGGACCGAAAACCACAAGGGTGGGCGGATCCAAGCAAAAATTAGAGCAGCCAGCTAGGTCGAAAACCCGCAAGGGCGGCTTAGGCAAAAACTAAGGCATAAATAAAACGCTCGCTAGATCGAAAACCCGCAAGGGCGGTTCTAGGCAAAATTTAGAGCACAAAAGGAGAGGAAAACACCCGAGTGGACCCTAACTAAAAACAAAACAAATCCCCTTTGTTGGAACTACGTTTATGGCCTGATTCCCTCTATGGGATACGTAGGCAATCTCTAAATTTGAGATCCGGCCACTGCTATCATCATCACTTCCAAAATTTCTAGGTCTATCCTAAAGCATGTTCACTATCAAATCATGGCAATAACATCTCTAAAATAAAACGACCAAATGTTTTATTATTTCCAAAGGGAAAGGACAAAGCAAACCTAAACAATTCTTAATCCATGAAAGCTAGAATCAAACAAACATCTTTTGAAAAACATAAGCAAAGCATCAGCCTCTAGGTCTTCCTTTTCTTTGCACTACTATCCTCCAGAAGGTTTTTCTTCAACCAGCGTTTGTAAGAACCCGATAGCTTGACAACGAAGTTCTCAGCAACCTTTTGCATCACTCTATTTGGCCAAAGACGCAGCATATTGTGACGGAAGCTGGCATCATGGACCTTAGAGACCGTGTACTCAGGGTCACCCAGGATTGCGGTTTGTTCAGTCCCAAACTGCCTTTGAAAGCGAGCAGGAAAGTAGAAAACGACTCGAGCAATACCAATCACTGCTACACCAAAATGGTTCATGGTACTCGCAGTCATGCTCTCAATACCATACCAGGGGCAAACCCATTGAATCCAATCACCTCTACAAGTCTTCATCCATGCCTCCCAAGCAGCCTCAGTTGGGAACTGTTTAATCATGTGACGCTCCGTGCATTGGTCTGGATTATAAGGAAGTCGCTCCGGCGCATCCCACACCTTTAGCTTCTCAAACAACCACACCTAGAGAACAAGGGAAAATTGTGAGTTGAGAGAACACGTGAGTCAAAACAAAAGAGTGATGAGTGAAAAGATAAACTTGACAAATAAACAAATAAAAGAGCGAACCTGCAATAGCAAGGGACTGCCTGAGAACTGAGCTGTAGGACTACCCTTCATCACATCTAGACCCATCAAGGTCTCTGCCAATACTAAGCCAGCGAAACCCACACGGTTTCCAATCTATTGAGCAAGGTTAAGCAACACGGGATCAGCGTGGCCAGAGGAAGGGCCAAGCAAATAATAATGAAGGAGACAAATGCACAACGCATGAAAGCACGACTTCTGTAGGAAAACTTGGCGATGAGCCTCAGCTGTACCAAAACGCTGAATAAGTTGCAGAATCTCCAGCCTTCCTTTCACTAGGAAGAATTTAACTTCATGTTTCTGAACTTGGAGTAAATTCTTCAGGAGATCACCTCGGTTGAACAAAGGATTAGGTACAACAAAACCCTCTCTGTCTGAATGACCCATGATGGCCGCAAGCTCCTCAATAGTAGGGCACAACTCCTCTCTCCTAAATCGAAAGACGTGAAAATCAGGGTCCCACAAACTAGCGGCTGCCCTAAGGAAGGCAAAATTTATAGGAATTTGACGAAGGGAAAAGAGGAAGTCCATGCCAAAGGACTTAAAGTGTAAACGGTCGAGGCCATTGAAGGAAATCAACCACTGATCAAGGATTGGTTGTGCCATATGTAAGGAATTGCTACTGACAATGCTATCGGGTTCGTAGAACGCGTATTTATAGAACTAAGTCGAGTCTTAGTCCGAATCGGAATCGGATTCCTAATCCTCAGAATTTCAATCGGTCTCTCGGCCGATACTTCAATATGACGGCCGTAGGATCTATCCATCGGCCCGCAAATATCAGGGTTGACCTACAACTCAAACCCAGGCAAACAAAACGATCATTCGGCCGCCAGATCAAAGAATCGGCCGCACAATCATTCAGTCGGCCGCCAAAACGGTTGTTTTACAGTTTGTTTCCACGGTCCAGTTCGTTTCACTGGATTAAACGGGATTATCACACGCAAACCAACGGAGATATAGCATACACAGTCATATAACAGAGCAAAAGATTTTTGTTTCATATAACGAAAGCTTTTTACATCACAAGGTGGATCATCCCACATTTCCTAAACAAACTATACATCAATTTCCTGTCGAACTAACCTATGCAGGAAAAGATAAAGAAAAACAAGAAAGAGGAAGCAAAAGGGGATGCCGAACCCTCTGGTGGTCCGAACATCAAAGACCAGCTGCGGAAAAGAAGAGGACACCCTTGGGGCGGTGTATACCAGAGGAGTACTACGGTGCAAAAGGGACACCACATGGCTCAAAAGAATCACCACATGGCCCAGAAAAATCACCACACCACGTACCACCGCCACACCAGGAGCTCGGCGTCACGAAGGCAAGTCACCCATGTAAGGGTCCCTAATCGAAGCTACCCATGTAAGGGCCCCAATCAAGCATCAAGACAGGACCGAAAACAACGCGGTCTCCCTCCGCGCACGCTAGCCACGTCAGCATATCACCCACGGCTCGGAGCTGTTGGAAACTGGGAGAGGTGGAAGGGATCTTCGGTGGAAGTCTCGGACGTAAGAAACGGAGAGGGAAGAAAGGAAAATGAAATGAAACGGCTGAGGCCGTGGCCTTTTATAGGCCCCTGGAAACGAACCGATTAAACGGCCGAGTATTCGATACCTCGGCCGAGATATCAATCCTTCGGCCGAGAGATCGATCTCCTGGCCGCCCAATCTATCTCCCTCAGCCATATCAGGTCTTGCTCTGTGCACTGACTCAAGCCACTACAAACTTCTAAATCCTCAACCAACCAAGTAGCCTTGGGGGCATCCCCAAGCCAATGCAACATGATCAAAACTAGCCTTGGGGGCATATCCAAGCATGAGGAAGCTCTCTCTCCACAAACTGCTCGCCAAAACAAGTCAGAACACTCAGCGGCTCTACGCCCATATTCACTATCAAACACCGTGACTCCAGGTCCACCACCTCCACAGGCTCAAAGCCATTATCTCAGCGGCTCTACGCCTGTTACCTCAATAGGCTCTACGCCTGTATTCATTCACCTGGCGGCTCTAAGCCCAATCACTATCAGCAGCTCTACGCTTGCCATCCTCAGCAGTCATACAAACCATCAAACTCACATAACAACTCAGCGGCTCTACGCCTGCCATTTTATCAACTCAGCAGCTCTATGCTCGCTATCACAGCAACAGGCTCTACACCTGTACTCATTCACTCAGCAGCTCTACGCTCGCTATCACAACTTAGCGGCTCCAAGCCCACTATCCCAACTGGCTCGAAGCCGTAACAACCAATCTCAGCGGCTCGAAGCCCATTACTTCAACAGGCTCGAAGCCTTCGACTCAGCAGCTCTATGCTCGCTATCACAACAACAGGCTCTACGCCTGTACTCATTCACTCAGCAGCTCTATGCTTGCTATTACAACTCAACGGCTCAAAGCCCATCATCTCAACTGGCTCGAAGCCATAAACAAGCAACAGGCTCTACGCCGCCCCAACAATCAAGACATCTATTCTCAGGCTCTACGCCTGAATGCTCAAAATCTAACATTTTGAATGCTCAAGCTCTACGCTTGGATACCCAACCACTGTGTACTGGATGCTCAAGTTATACACTTGAATGCTCAAGCTCTACGCTTGGATGCCCAACCACTGCGTACTGGACACTCAAAGCCTGTACTTTGAATGCTCGGATTCTGCCGTCCGAATGCTCGGGCTCTACGCTCTGAATGCTCAAGTCCGGAACTTGATAAAAGCTCTAAGCTTAAAAACAAACACACACGCATGGGCCCGTGCACATATTGCATTATCACATCGAGTCTGCATCATCATATATGTTCACATCTAACAACCATCATCACACATATACACTCTGCATATCTCTCATGAAATAGGTCAACCTTGCAATCAACCGGCACTACGCCTCGGTTTTTATTGATCGGTCCAGCGCCTCGATCCTTTGGCTCTATGTCAACACTTATGATGAGAAAGCTCCGTGCACAGACCATCGGAATACAACCAGCTCTACGCTTCGGTTCAACACGTCAAGCTTAAAGCTCTGACACCTCAGGCTTTCGCCTTATGATTAATACCAGCTCCGCGCTTCGGTTCCATCAAGCTCTAAGCTCACCTCAGGCCCTCGCCTCAAGACCACAGCAGGCTCTACGCCTCAATTCTATCACCTCAGGCTCTCGCCTTATGATCAACACCAGCTCCGCGCTTCGGTCCTATCAATCCAATCTCCTCAGGCCTTCGCCTCATGACTACAACCGGCTCCGTGCCTCGGTTCCCTCATTCCGCAAAGCTATGTGCTCCAGTTACTGGCCCTGTGCCCCCATATCTCAAAAATAAACGGCGTCCGACTCATCCCAGCAGATGGTTTGGATTCCACCCCATTACATCAATTCCTTCCAGCTCATTCGCAAGTATAGGCTACTCTACCAAGCTCCTTTTAGTCAAAGTAAGGATGATCAAGAAAAGCAAACGCACCTGCCGTGTACTGGTCTACCCCAAAATACTAAGGAAGCTCTACGCAAAAACTCCCCAGGCAGCCCTGCGCTCCTTCAACTATCTTCCGCCAAAACCCTGGCTCAGTCTAGGTACATCACACTACGGCTTTTTAAGCCCTAAGGTACGTCTTCTGTCTCTAACCCTCCAAACTTTTATTTTTCCTTATTGCCCGAACTACGGTTGGTCTGAATTTCCCTTGTGGAATACGTAGGCAGCTTCCCGCCCGACCATAACAAAACCTTTTTCAAAAACCCTTGGAATAGTGGTTGGACCAAATTGAGTTGCTTTTTACAGCTTTGACTCTTACTCAAACATGTCTCGCAATCCATCTGAGTTCAGTCAAAGAGGGGCATCTGTAGACACCCCAATTTGGCCTAACGATTATTTCAAGTCCCACCTTGGGACCATCCCGATGATGAAATGGATACAGTAATTGATGATTGCTTCCTTGAGAACCTTAGGACTTTCAGTAAGAACTTTGAGCCACTTAGAGGACCCAATTCAGAGCCATACAGCCTTTCAGACAAAAATACAGAAGCCTATGAGAATCCATCTGTCGGCCGTGACATCGATCCCACGGCCCTAACATCATTTCCTCACCCGAGCAACCTGTTGCTAGCAAAATCTCCCTGAGAGATCAATCCCTCGGCCGCAAGATCTATCCTTCGGCCGAGACATCCATTCCTCGGTCGTGATATCCTTTACTCGGCCGCCAAATCAACCTTTTTTCCAGACTCTGGAACGTGTTCTGTCAGACGTTTGATCCAACTACACTACCTTCCCGATGCGTTCGGGCTACGCTCAGAGATTACGACGTAGAGTTAGAGATGCATTGCAATTGCAATTACCATCTCGTGATTTGATTGGCCGGAGTGAGTCTCCAATTGCCTATATAAAGGGCCTTTGGACTCCAAAAATATACACACGAAATTCATAAGAGAATACACTCTCTCAAGCCACAAAACTCTGTCAAAATACTCTCTCAAACCCACTCCTCAAAAGCCCTAACCTCCTGAAGGCAGCTGTCAATCCGGCGATCAAACCCCGAAGTTCAAACCCTAACCCTAGGGTTTTCAATCAAGTAATCAGTCAACCACGCCCAATCCAAAGCAATCAAGCAACTGAGGGATCAAGGTGGAAGCCCAACGGCCTCTGGTTTGTCTTATTTACTGTATTTCTGACTAACCGTAGCGTTTTGATCATCTGTTAATCTTTCTGTCTGGTGTGAGGAAGAACACCGACCGGGGCTTCGATCCCTCGGCCGGTACATCAAACCAGGAGGATCCCTCGGCCGTGACATCCATTCATCGACCGCGGGATCCATCTCCCTGGGACAGTTTGTTTTGTTTTGCTTTCTGACGCATGCTTTATTTATCGCACTGGCTCACTTTACTTACTGTTTAAAGGAATAAATAAACAGACTACATGTTAGAATTAAACAAAGCATCTACATGTCTTATGTTGAACGATTATGGGCCAGTCTCATGACTGGGCAAAGAGGGGTGCCTAACACCTTCCCCTTATTGTACTTTTGGCTCCCGTATCCAGAATATCTATCTGTTTTCCCAGTTTTAATAAACTGGGTGGCGACTCTGTTTTGATGATAACCACTATCATGTGGCGATGTTCCTAGCCATGGGAATGTCCATGATTTTGGTTTACGAAGCAAGCAACCAACCGAGCAAACAAACGTGATCAATCTGTATGGCGATGCCCCGTTTGGGAGGTGTCTACACCTTGTTTAAATTTCTAGAAATTGACATGTTTAAAGCTTGTGTAATTCATGAATTTGGTATATTTGGGGTAGCCCATGAGTATGTTCAAGTTTGCTTAAGTTTTGTGAAGTTTCTGTATGAGTTTCGATGTGAATTTTAGGGTTTTCCTTCAGAAATTCGTACAGCTTGTAGGTAGGCAATTTAGAGCTTCAACAGAATTGAATCTGCCCTGTTCTTGAGGAATTTTTCTCACCAACTTCCCGACCTTAATAATTTTTGATATTTTTACTGAAGATGGTGTAAAAGTTTCAGAACCTAACTCAAAATGTGGAAGGAGTTAAAATTCGTTAACCGACCTGCTGTTGTGGTATCTGCAGTGCTGACTGCATCGTCGCACTTTACGGAAACGGCCATAATTTTTAGCTCGAGCGATGAAATTGCGATCCGATTTCTGATTTTGAAACTAGATTCATAGACCTTAAAAAGTATGTGGAGTTTGTACCTTAGTTATTTATGTGCAAAGTCAGATTTTAAGTTGAAGTTGATAAAATTGCAGATTCTGAAATTATTTCTTGAGATTGGTTGTCTAACTTCATATCTTTCACTCTAGGGCCTTGTGTTCATAAAGATAGGCTTGTTTAGCATCTTCTAATTATGTTTTTATTGCCTAATTGTTTTAGGAAGTTCGGGTGGTTCGTAGAGCCGAGGTGAGTGATTTAATACTTAAATTACATGGTTTTGAACTTGTTTTTCTTATCGAGCTTATTTGAACATGTTTTATAAATTGTGTACTCCATGGATAACAATGGAAGGTGGACTTATTTGTGAAATGTTTGCGAATCTATTTAATGGCATTCCCAACGTCAGGTCTTGCTAGGGGACGGCTTAATGGCTAGCAAGGGTGTTTGAGGTTGGTGTGCGTTTTGGGATAATGCATAGACGTCTGGCTTATCCACTACCGGGGATGCCCGGTAGCTTTTGAATTTTGAATAGCGGAATGTGCATTATATTTGGCTTATGGATTTGAGTTCTTGGTTTTGAAATATTATCAAATTATTTTGTATTGTCCATGGAAGGCATGTGAGTTAAGTATTAATCATTCACACGAGCTTTGGCTTATGGATTTTCTTTTCCACCTTTCAGGAAACGACGCGTAGTGTGGCGGGGTGTTTACTTTTGAGATGTGTTGTGTATTTGGAACTTGTAGAAAGGAAGTTATGCTTGTAGACACCTAGCTTTGTATATGGTTTGTTAGCTTTTGAGTTTGTAAGTAAGCACAGCTCTGAGAGGTTTATCTTTTGGTATGTAAAGCCTATGTAAGACTTTGGTTTGTTATTAATAAAAGTCGTCTTTTGCTTCCGCTGTTATGTTTTAGCCCCTTTTGATTATCACTTGTTTAGGTGATATTTGATTTGTGATTTGGCCTTAGTGAGAAATCACTGGCATTTGTCATGATTAAGACGGACGGGTTAGGGTCGTGACAACTTTGTGTGTATTGAACGGGACCGCATTGAGGTAATTGTCTTTGTACTAACTTTAGAAGACAATTGGAACCTTATGGTTATTATGAATGCTTATGCTCTTAATTCAAAGATAATTATTAGAGGTATATATTTAATGTTGTTGATTTTGATTCATTAAAGGGTGAGATCTTTATACGGTCAATAGTCTCGGTGAGTTGGGTCGCAACATTATGTATATGACAACTATTAATTATTGATGAAATCCACGTCCCTGTAGGGATTGATGATACCCCCTTGAGTAAGCTTATAAGCTTCGAATTTTGTCAAACCCTACAGAAGGATTTTGTATCCCACATATCGAATAAGTTAAGCGGATAGTCTCAAGGCTAAGACGTTGATTAAATGGGAGATTGTTAGTAATTTTATTTTAATCAACGGGTATCTGTAATCTTAACGTGGGGAGATTAATAAGTATTTAATATCATGGAGCTCGTAATATAATTGAGATAAGGACGGGAATGCAATTATAATTCTGTAGTGGGGTGAATTATAATTAGTGAAATAAGAAATAGAATCCTAGTGGGATTAGGATTTCTTATTTACACTGGGAGCCCAGACTTAGTACTCCTTAGGTCCCTATCGTAGCCCTATATATACACGTTATGCTCTCTAGGTCAGATACACGTTTTCTATTATTCACGAAATAGAGGCAGACTTAGAGAGAGCAAACGGATCACGAAAGAGTCCACACTTAGACGTGCAGAGAATACGATAGAAGATCGTAAGGTGTAGTCGAGCAATATACGTGGCTTATAGCAAGACGTGCTATAACAAGTTCAACCAGTGTTCATGTCACCGGGAGTTGTGGTAAAACCTTAATTCCGCATTGTAGGGTTTTCGCAATTTTTGTTGTCTACTCTGTACGCGTCATTACTGGGTTCTGGGAATCGTTTCCCAACAGGTAAACCTTGACAACACAAATTAAGTGACTAATGCATACCTAACCTGACATGTAAGGGATCCCAACTTTTTCTTATCAAAACAATGTGCTGGGTAAGTGTAATATCCGAAACAAGGCCTATGAAACTCCTTTTAGGAAACACATGTGCCGCATATATGCTACTTTTAAGGCGTGTCCATGGTGCGTTCCATAATTGTCATACTTATCCCCTTTTCCATTTCATCCAGCACATCAAACCTGATTATAGAAACCACCGAGAAGACGAAATACCAAGAGTATTATAGCAGTAAAAATTGCACATAAAGCAGGAGAAAACGTGAAAACTAATGGGGACGAGAGGGCCGGGGGGTGGGGGGAGGGGGGGGTAATTACCATAAACCTTTTGTGGGTGGTCAGTGAACTCACACAGTTACCCGCACCTATCAACCAAATTATGAGAAGACATGAAGAACTATACATGCTTTCACCTAGTTAAAAAGATACAAAAAAGAGCAAATATACCAAAAATCGATAGCAGACAATATTTTGCTCATGCAGGATTTAGTCAGAAACTATCACAGGGATGAGGGGCCTCCCAAGTGTGCAATTAAAATTGACTTAATGAAAGCGTTTGATTCTGTGTCTTGGGGTTTCTTGTTTGAAATGATGGCAGCCATGCATTTCCCTAATCAGTTCATCAAGTGGGTTCAGTTTTGCGTGTCGAATGCTCACTTTTCAGTGGCTTTAAATGGGAACCTTGAAGGATATTTTAAGGGTGAAAGGGGTTTGAGACAAGGCGATCCAATGTCCCCTTATTTGTTCCTGATAGTTATGGAGGGCTTTTTCTATATTTTGCAGCATAAAGCTAGAGAAGGCCAGTTTACTTTCCATCCCAAATGTAAGGTTTTGCAAATTCATCACTTAGCTTTCGCTGACGACCTATTTGTGCTCTGTGGGGCTGACCAAGTATCCTTTTCTACTATTAAAGCTGCTTTAGATGAGTTCCACTCTTACTCTGGCCTTCGCCCCAATCTTCAAAAGAGTGCTGTCTTTTTTTCCGGCGTTGATAGGGCCCTTAAAGTCCAGTTGGGTGATATCCTTCCCATCCCTGAGGGTATTCTCCCTGTGCGTTACTTGGGGGTCCCTCTGATTTCTTCCAAACTTTCATACAATGATTGTGTCCAACTTAAGGAAAAGATTCTTCAGAGAATTCAGAGTTGGTCAACTAAACTGCTATCGTTTGGCGGTAGGACTCAGTTAATTAGCTCAGTTTTGTGGAGCATGCAAGTATATTGGTGCTCCATCTTTATCCTTCCCCAGAAAATGTTAAAGGACATTGAGAGTTTGCTCAGGGCTTTCTTATGGTCTGGGGTTCACCTCAAGCAGGGAGGTGCTAAAATTAAATGGGAATGGGTTTGTGTGCCAAAAGAAGAAGGGGGTTTGGGTTTCAAGCCTCTTAAAGAATGGAATAAGGCTACTATGGCAAGGCATTTGTGGGCTCTCAACAAGAAATCAGATTCCTTGTGGGTTAAGTGGATTCATTCATATGTCATCAAACAAAAATGTCTTTGGCACATGAGATTACCACAAGATTCTTCTTGGACCATTAGAAAACTATTCAAGCTCAGGGATCAAGTTCAACCCCTTATCAGGTATGTGGTTGGCAATGGGAATACAACTTTTCTTTGGTTGGACAACTGGCATACTGCAGGTCCTCTTTATAAGGTGTTTGGGGAGGCTATTGTAAGGAATGTTGGGAGTTCCCTCCTTGCAAAAGTTTCTTCAATCATTCATAATGGGGATTGGCATTGGCCTAGGCAACGTAATAGGGCTATAATACAGATCATGGGGAGTACTCTCCATACCTTGAGGCCTAACATTTCAATTGAGGATTCTGTAGTTTGGGTTCCTGCTTCTACTGGTCTATATTCTGTCAAATCTGCTTTGGAAGCTCTGAGAACTCCCAGTCCAAAGGTGCCTTGGGCTTCAATTGTCTGGTTCAAACAAAACATACCCAGATGGGCTTTTATTATGTGGCTAGTATGTTGGGGCAGACTTTCAACTAAGGACAGACTCATATCCTGGAGATTGGTAGTTGATCCTATGTGTGTTCTATGTGGTAGTGTGGCTGAGTCTCATGGGCATTTATTCTTCACTTGTTCATTCTCATCCCAAATTTGGTCCAGAGTCCTTGAAAAATTTGGAGTTCGTCGGTGTCCAGTAGAGTGGGATCAGGAAATAGCCTGGGCAATCCATCATCTGAAGAAAAAGGGTTTTCCTTCAGCTTTGTACAAGTTAGCCATGGCTGGTTCTGTGTATCACATATGGAAGGCTAGGAATGAGTGCATTTTTGGCAACAAAAACCCTAATCTTGAAGGCACTATGGAGCAGCTTGTTCTTGACGTTCGGGATAGAGTCTGTTCTTGGCAAAAAGTGGGCAGTAATAGTGTTAATCGAGACCTTTGTAAAGCCTGGAATATTTCTGGGAAATTTTGCTTTGAGCTGTATGTATAGTCCAGGTTTTCTGTTTTTTGTGCAGTTTGGGTCTGTTTTTTCGTGATGTGATCAGGGGTATGCCCCTTTGCTTCCCTTTGTATCTTGTCTCCTTTTTGGTAATAAAATCTCTTTTACCAAAAAAAAAAAATACCAAAAAAAATGTCAAGCCAAATGAAAAATTGACGAGAGAGACAGAGGAGATGAGAGAGAGAGATGGGGGAACCTGGTGGGAGCGGGCGTTGGAGCGAGGAGCGGAGGCGGGTGTGTCGGCGGGGGGTATTCCGGACCAGACGAGCAGATCTGTCGTGGAAGTGTGAGGCTTTCTCACCGCAGATGAAATGCGTTTGTACTGAGCAATTCTTCAGACGATGGAGAGCACAGAGGAGATGAAGGAGGAGCAAACCCTAGGGAGGAGGAGATGGCGGTTCTTCTGGAGTACAAACAGATTTCAAATGGTTTTACTTCAGTTGGGGAGTGGGAAGGAGGAAAACACGAAATTGGGAGTGGGAGACACGAATGACGTCGTCTTGGAAGAGAGGGGTAATTTTGTCCATATTTGTTTTGATTTCCATGTCTTTTGAATTACTTTTCTCCTTCCCATCACTTAGGAATTCCAAAAAAGTGGTCCATGACCTGGGCAATATTTGCCCCTTTCTCCACTGATCCGTGATTTCCCCTCAAGGCTATACATAGCTAGGCATTTCAAAATATTTTCATTATGCACTAACTATATTAACTTCGGAAAAAGGGGTGCCCCTAGAACTTTGTTAGGGGGTCGCAGTGACCTGTTTGCCAAAAACACAAGGTCTCTGCAAAGTCGTAAGACCATGTATGGGGGCTGATGTCTGCCCAGTGCCGGAAGGTCAAGGAAGTTGGTGACCTGATGACAGGGGAGTATATAATTAGGGGTATAATGGGACAATTATGCATTTTGAGGATGGAGAAGTATTTAAATTCACTAAGATGCATACCTAAATAAGTACTCCAAATAGAATGTCTATTTAATTTCTTAAAAATGTAAAACTAAAGCCCCGTTCAATTGCACGGAAAGGATGAGAAAGGACGGGAAAATCAATTTTTCTGTAATTTTCATAAATCCAGTGTCATGGATCCTACAGGCTAGGTTTTCACCAAAATGTGAGGAGGATCTGTGTTTGGATGAGTTTTTGAGAAATTCTGTAGGATTATGAGTGAAAAGAGAAATTAGAGTAATGATTGAAAGTAGAGGTAATAATTGGAGAGAGATAATGAGAGAAATGAGAATAATAATTGAAGATAGGAGTGATAATGATTGAAGATATGAGTGATAATGATTGGAAGTAGGGTTAATGAGTGTTTTTTTAGTTTGAGAATTTTTTTTCAAAAAGCAATCCAAACAAAGCAATAACACTTTCCTGCAAAATAGATCTTGCCAAAAGAAAGAAATTCTTATTTTCTTGCAAGATTTTTTGTCAATAAAACACACAAATACTTTACCTCACTCCACTTTTTCTGGAATCAATTTCCGACAACTGAATGGAGTTTAAAAGAAAGCCCCCTTTTACATATAGCCCAACCCTTTTCCTCCTATTCGCCAAAAATCTCCCGTTCATACAATTCCACAGAGTAAGAACGTCATCTCGCCTTCAATACTTGCAACTCAGATCAGAAGCTAAAGAAATGGACAACGGTGGCGGCGGCAGTGCAGCGCCCACCGGATGCTACAAGTGCGGCCGTCCGGGCCACTGGTCCCGAGATTGCCCTTCAAATCCCAACCAAAACCCTAATCCATCGTCCTCCAATTACCCCAAACCCAATTCGTCCAACTTCAAGTCCACTGGCGACGGAACTGTTGAAGGTGGTTCAAAACCATTGCAGAAGTCCACCGAAAAGCCCAAGAAGGTACCCAGATCGAGGCCCAAGCTCACCCCTGACCTTCTTCTCTCCAACGATGGAATCGGTTACGTCCTTCGCCACTTCCCTAGGGCTTTCAAGTATCGCGACCGCGGACAAGAGGTACCGATTATTCTTGTCTCGATTCATGGGGTTTCAGTTTCTAGGGTTCGGGATTGGGCTTGTTTCTGAATTATAGTGTCTTTTCTGTTGTTAAATTGAACGCATTACGTAGTGAAGTTTGTGAGGTTTCTGGTACAAAGTGTTGTGAGGGAGGGTATGTGAACTGTGGACTGTATAAGAAACCCCATTGCAACTAGAATGCCGTTTAAGTTGCTAAAAACTAGTATTTTCGATGAACTGCACGGATCTCGGAATAAGTTGCTAAAAACTAGTATTTTCGAAAGGGTGAGAATTTTCCAAATCATTTACAGTTTTTGCGAGAGTATTTGGTTGGCTTTATTTTCTGACCGGGCCAGGGGCGGCTGCAGCATTTTTGTTTAGAGGTGACAAAAATGTATTAGAAAAATTTCGTATGCAGAACAGTATATAAAAATAAAGATATTTACTTTGATTGAAAACTCGGGCCTAATTTATATTATTTTGTTGAGTAATATGATCTACTTGCACACAAATTTAAGTGAACTTTCATTCACTTTGATGTTGTATGAATGATCCAGTGCAGACAATATTAAAGAAAAATTAAAACTTATGTGAAAAATTAGAAAATTTTAGTACATTTCTTGAACCCAGGGGGTTTGCTTAAACCCCCTCAACCCCTAATAGGCCCCTGGATTGGGCACTTTTATGGCCTGAACCCACATTGAGAGGATTAAGTTGCATGATCATTGACTTACTTGGATTACCGTGGAAGCACATGCAGGTTTCTTATGTTAGTTGGTAAGTCGAAGTTATGAATTTTAGTTATTGTCTGAGTTTATCAATTCCTAGACGCACACTAAACCTAAGTTGTCATTCTCGTCCAAGATACGGAAATACCAGCATTACATCTCAAAACAATAGTTGATGCATTACACTAGCAATCTTCATAAGAGGGGTCTTCATTCATGTATGCTAAATATCTAAAAGCAGAAAGTTTCCTCCTATGCTGAAGTAGTAAAGTAACTAGAGGTCAGGATTCTGGGAACCATGAGACATAAGATAAAACATGTTGTCATTAAGTTTTCGCAACTCTGTAAAGTTTATTTAGTTTGAAATATCAGATACATTGTATAGTGCCCTTTTTCGTTGTTAAACGAAGAGACTAAACTTGGTGGTGCTTGTCCTGGTTCTCTTGATTTTGCATATCACACTAAACCACACTGGTCAGAATCGAAAAGCTTCATTTTCTTTTTTTGACTAAACTTGGTGGTGCTTGTCCTGGTTCTCTTGATTTTGCGTATCACACTAAACCACACTTGTCAAAATCGAAAAGCTTCATTGATGTATTGTTATTGTTTCCAGTTTCTTTTTGGATAAACTTCATTTCAACAAGTTGGTTTGGGTTTAGGCGATTTCAAGATGCTGATCGCTGCATAAATTCTTCATCTAATAATGAGTATTTGTCAATTTTGTGCAGGTTAGTGATTTGGGGAATTTAATTGGGCTTTATGCTGAATGGCATTCACATCTGCTTCCTTACTACTCATTTGATCAATTCGTACACAAGGTGGAACAAGTCGGTGCCACGAGACGTGTCAAGGTAAAACATTCTCTTCTTAAGTGATTATGCTTCTTACATTCTAAAAAGCATGGTAGTATGCTGTTCTTACATTCTAAAACGCATGGTAGTATGCTGTTTTTATCACCATTTACCAGGGGTATGCATCGACAAAATAGATGAATGTTGTTGACGAACCCATCTCAAATGGTAAAGTTCTGGCAAAGTCTTTATATATGAAGCCAAAGCATTCATAGGCAAACTATCCATGAAGTTGTGGTAAAATCGCTAGGTATAGTTGGGCAAGAGACTTAGATGGGCTTCTTGTATCATCTGTGGCTGGAATAGGTGATCAGGGGCAGTGCGAGTGCTACTCACTTGCTGCAGCCCACCATGATGGACCTACAATGGGGAAAAGTTATTGGTACTCCAATGTTGTTGCACTATAAAATCTAATAACACTATAGTTTATGTCTCAAGGAAATACTGATGTTTACAAGGACAAGTATAGATAAGTTTCAGAAACAGTAAAAAATACTTCTGCAAGATCTAGTGAGCAATGGGTTAATGGGTATGGGCTGGGCTACGCACCTACACCTTTGTAAGCATCTAAATGGATATGGGAAAATTGATTGTATTTCAACCTCAGTTATTTTTGGGGAAACTAAATCAAATTATTGTCTTAGTTTCAGCCCTCAGGAAAAACAACTATTGGATTAACACAAAGAAAACAATTAAAAGCGTATTGTCGTGCAGCTGAATAAGTATTGTTGAATGGTGTCCTATTCCTAACAACTTAAGCTTTTGGGAGGAAAGGTGATTCAGTTTCTCAAAGGTCTTGGGTTCAAGTCTCTCTACTTGTTTGCCATATGCGTTATGCTTCTCTTTATGTCTGGACGCTTGTATCTCCTCATGCAAGGCACAAGACAAAGAGGGTTCGATAGCTTGACAAATGATTTTAGCCAATTTCGTACTAACTTAAGCTCCTAAAGCCAGGTTCCCTTCTCATCTATTGATGGTAGTTTATCATTGACTCACTTCCTTTGTCTAATGTTAGCCCTAATCCAGTGTCCTAAACTCAATAATTTGGCAGTTAGTGGGTACTCATTTCACAATTGTATGGAGTAATATAAAATGTATGCAGCGGAAAACATGTGCATGTTAACCTGTAGATTTTCGGTGTGAAACTCGTATTCTTCAGAATTGCTAGGCACCTGTGTTCTTTTGATTCTATTCTTCTTTTGGCAGACATGCCTGGGAGGACTACGGGATAGAGTTGGCAATGGAGGTGACCCAACAAAGCTACACGAACCCCCTGCTGAACACAACATCTCAAATGCTGATGAAGGTACCTGTACAAGTATTCTCCTGATTGGTCTAAGGAGACTTTCATTGATACCAAATACTATTGAATGATTATTTGTTTGAATGTTACTGACTTCAAAGCACATATTTGATGTTTTTGATATGTTGCCCATTGCTTGCTGACTGAAAGCCTATAGGATGTGTGTTATATCACGTGCTTGCCACTGGGGGTTTGATACAATGCCATTTGTTAATCATAGTTACGACACTCTCATATGAGTAGACTGTTGTGATTACCACCAGTACTTATTAACACTATGTTTCAGATCTTGCAACACTATGTTTCAGATCTTGCAACGAGCTAGCATGTTTTGTTATGCCATATGCAGAGAATTCGGACTCATGTTTTGGTTTTCCCTTATTTCTGTTATTTTTTGGAGGGAGTGTGTATAGTTTTTAGTACTCCTGGGTTAGGCCCCAACACCCCCAATTTTGACTATACAATTGTGTGGACTGCGCTCCATGCCTTTGACCACACACTAATGTGGGATCACGACGGAGTCTTGGGCAATGCCAGAGGAGCACTGAATAAACTTTCAAGATTGAGTTTGAGGGATGCTAGAGATACGGGGGTGTCATGTGTCATTGGGTTGTTGACTTGATGCCGGTGAATGTTGTCATAATGGAAGATAATATCAGGAGAGAATGAGGTAAAGTCACACATGAACTAATAAACTTACCTCTCTCTCTTAGAGTTTAGCTTTGGTCCTCACCAATTCAATAATCGCCATTTACCTGACATCTTCAAACCACAAGAAGGCTTTCTACATTTTTTGTCGTCTTAAAATGGGATGCCACCATTATCTGACAGGTATGAACTTTATGGCTAAAATAATCCAAGCCAGGATTACGAACTCATGAAAATACACATTCTGAGTTGTGAGTATAGAGGTCTAGACTTGTCATAAAAATAACAAAAAGCCCTAACGCCTCACCACCTGGCTCAGCTCATTCACAACCCTAACCAATCTTTCAGGTGGGATCGAGACCCACTTTACATCCAACTCCATTCATCAATGTGTTAGTCTTTTCCTTGACATTTTATGGTCTGTAATATGATTGGTAGCTTATAATAACCCATTACTGTTTTTAATAACCCATTCATCGATGTGTGAATAGTCACGCATTAGATAAACAGAATAAACGTTGAGTCTTAATATAATAGTATTGGATAACTCATCACTTACAGGCTTAAGCTTTTAAGTAGCTCTGAGTCTTTGACTGCATCTTATTTATATAGAGCCGAAGTGATGTGTGGATCTATAGTCACTGACCAAGGGATTGGGCCTTGTGCACACGAGCAGATGAATGGATCATACGAACTCCCAACATCAGTATTTCAATTCATAAATATTTACAGCATTATGTTCCCATCTGACCAACTTATCAGGCACATTAATGAATCCATTTTCAGCATTATTAGTGATTTTTGAAGGTTCTAATTTATGACATGCTGCTGTTGTACAAGATATGAACATAGAGGAGCCATCTCTCGTACAGCAAGGTACCTCTTTGAAGAACCATTGCACTGATGATTTCCAGGAAGATATGCTTCAAGAGATTTACGAGCAGGGTACTGACGTAAGTGCTAGTTCCGCCTTATTTTAGTCTCATAAAGTTAGAAACTATCACCTAATGTCAGAAGGAAAGGAAAGGAATACATTCAGAAATAACAAAACTGTCTTGTTTGCATAGTTCAAGCGCTTTCCAGGAAGCCAACTGTAAATATGTGCACATTTGCGAAATTCCAGGAAGCCAACTTTAGCCAACTGTAAATATGTGCACATTTGCAAAATTTACACTAAACACTATGGATAGGTTCTCTACTTCCTATTACTGTTGAAAATTAATAACCGTTGTGGTAGGAAATGAAAAAATCTACAAGGTTGGATATTCAGATTAAACTGCTTAATTAGAATGAGAACGTAAGTTTTAGTCTGAAGGCTGTGACTTCGCGGAACAGAAAAGCAAAAAAGCTGTCTTGCATCTATATTCTAAGAGCCTTGGATGTAGGGTAAGAATACTGTGTAATGGTCCTTTTTTATTCCCTTATGGAGCTTCTGCGATATCTGTTGCATATTTAGATGCCGAAATTCATTTCATATTTCTCAGGTGTAGCATCTGTGCCTCTAACAAATTGTTGGCAAATGAACATCCATCTATTGGGGGGATACGTATATATCCACCCACATTTAAGTGGTTTCACTTTGAATTATTTACTTTCTCCATATGGGTGGCTCATGGTATAGTTCCTGTGCAGGAGCTGTCTCCAGCAATACGTAGCGATGCTGTTGCTACAGATCACATCTCTTCTCGTCATCGCTCCATGGATGATATATCAAATCAAGCTAATGAAACCCGAGATAGCATTACTAGGGAAATACAGGTCTCAGAAGAACAGAAAGCTCGCATGGAAGCTAACAGGTTGAAGGCATTAGAGAAAGCTGCTGCTCGTGCCCGCTCTTCACAAACAGCTTGATTGTGTAATTTTGAACTCAATTATGTTCTGATTTGCTGTTCGTTATTTTCGTTCCCCATATTTTCAAGCAGAATTAACATGTTTTTGGTGTCTCTCAGTGTGAGTTATATTTGTCTGTGGACTTTGAGTTTATGTATTGATTTTCGGATACAACAATCACCTGGATCTTGCACGTGCATATAGGCTGTCTCATGTGGAAGGGAAAGAAAGAGAGCGAAACTAAGCAGGAAAGGTTTTTAAAAAGTGACTCTTCTCTTATTGCATTTTTAAGGCTTTTTTGTACGAACGGTTCCCAATGTATTAGCGAATTGTCAATTTGGTCCCCAATGTATAATTCGTGTCTATTTAGTCCTCAATATTCACAATACGTGTTTAAATGGTCCCTGAGTATAACTCCGTCTGTGTTCACCGTCAAGTGCAAGGGTATTTTTGGAACTTCATTAAAATGTTTACAAGGGAGGAAGAATGAATTGTTTTTTGTTTTATTCACACCCCCTTAATTTCTCAAACCCACATAAACACTTTTATTCCTATTAAATTCAAGCCTTTCTAGTTCTTCAAAATCGACAGCCATGACAATGACAATGACAATTTATTGCTTCATGACTGACGAGAACGCCGAATCCGATAATCCAAACATGGTTTCTCGGTCAAAACACTACCAAATCAGGTTCGTGAAGATATGATGACTCTACCTAGGAAATTTTTGCCAGATTTGGTTGAAATTGCCATGAGCAGGAACTGGTTGAAGTCACATTAGAGCTTGACAATGGCTCCATCTTCGTCTGCAGAATCATGCGGGCTTTGAATCCTATTCCACCCGCCAGAGAAGAATCAGCAACCAATGGCGATGGCGGCGACAACTTGTTTGCGAGGAGTCTTTTGACTTCGTCTGCGAGAAATTGTTGTGGCGTGATCAGTCGACGCGCTGCTGCAGGTGTCCGACCGTGACGCTTGAAAATAAAACCGAAACCCAATCAAATGGGTTCGAGCGCTTGAAGAGACTCATCAGCAAAATGACAGAAAAGGAGGATGCGAATGAGATCTGGTAATGGGGGTTTCCAAAGTGAGTATTTTACCTTTTATGAGACAGATTAACCCAAGTTTTCTTCTCGTGTAACATTGGGTTTGGAGAGGGAATTGGGGAAAGAACCAGTAGGTGAGGTGGTCGGTCGGAGGATGTAGCGGTGGGTGACGAGGTGGTGCTTAGAGAAGACGAAATTTGATTTGGATAATGGGGTTCAACAAATTAGAGTGATTTGATGTTGGTGGTGGTGTTTGGGCATTTTAAGAGAAGGCCCCAGAGGAATTTTTGGGTTGACTAATTTGAGAGATTTGGGTTTGACAGGACTAGGGTTATGAGGTTTTTTTTTTTTCCCTTTCGCTGTTTAGGGTTTTCAGTTTGGAAGATGAAGTTTTGTGGGGTGATGGTTGGTTAAAGACAAAAATAACCTTGCACTTGACGGTGAACACAGACGGAGTTAGACTCAGGGACTATTTAAACACGTATTGTGAATATTGGGGACTAAATAGACACAATTTATATATTGAGGACCGAATTGACAATTCGCTAATACATTGGGGACCATTCGTACAAAAAAGCCGCATTTTTAATGAAAACCAGAGTGAAGGAGAACGGAATATAACATGGGATAATTAGTTACAGAAATGAAAGAAGATTGAAATGAAACCGAGAAAAGCAAACTTAACTTATCTTTTCCATGATTTTTGGTAGGATTTTCTTGTCCTTCTCTAGGCAATGCTGTGTTCTCTTTTAGCTTTTCAAAGAGAATTTTTTAAAAAATTCTCCCTACTTCTAACATTTCTTTCTCTCTATTTATTATCCTTACTATTTTTTAAAAAAAAATTCAAAAATCAAACCAAACACAGCATTAATTTTTTGAATTCATCTTGACTTGAAAAACCAATGTTGTGTTTGGTTGACATTTTATTTTAGTTTAGTTTTGGTAGTGGATGGAGAGAGAAATATGATAATGATTGGAAAGAGGGATAATGATTGGAAAGAGATAGAGAGATAAATAAAATTAATAATTGAATATATAAGGTAATGATTGAAAACAAAACTAAAATCAAAACTAAACTAGGAACCGAACAAAATAGCACTAACAAAACATCCGGGTAAGTCGGAACAGTTCTGAATACAGCTCGGAAGTCATGTTCATAGACTTTGGGAAGCAGTAAAAAATTGGGCTAAATCCCAGGGACTTCTGTGTCCAAATCTCAACCTGTCGCCACCCCATTTGATCTTCTCCTCCTCTCAGCAGCAGCAGAGACAATTGCAGAAACAAAATCATCCATTGCTTTCAAAGAAGACCCCTTCCTACCTCCCTCCTCTCTCATCGCAGCCTTCATTCTCTCTCCAATTTCAACCGCCTTCCTCTTCATCTCCCCTCCTTTCCCTCCCTCCTCCGTCACCAACTCAACCACCTTCCTCACCTCCTCCGCCTCAACCCCACTCCCCACTCCCCTCGCCAGCTCCACACAAACCCCCATCTCATCCACCATCATCTTCGCATTGTACGCCTGCTCCGCAGCCAACGGCCACCCTATTATCGGCACCCCCTGGCTCAACCCCTCCATCGCCGAATTCCACCCGCAATGGCTCAAAAACGCCGCGGTCGACTTGTGTCGCAGAATCTCCAACTGTGGCGCCCATTTCCTCACCAACAACCCCTGTTTCCCATCTGAAACTCGGTCTTCGAATCCTTCGGGTAACCATTCGGATCTGAATTCCCCTTTTTGGTCAAACCCAACCGGAGGCCTTACCACCCAAATGAATGGCTTCCTGCTTTGTTCTAAACCCTTGGCTAACTCCATCATCTGGGATGAACTTATTGTGTTCTGTGACCCAAATGAAATGTAAACTACAGAGGACTTCGGTTTCGAGTCGAGCCATTCGACGCATTTCTGGGTTGAAATCCCAGATTCTTTCCCACTGTGTTGGGTTAACGTAGATGAATTGGAATTAAGCATAGCTGGAGGGAGAAGAGGCCCGATACTCCAAACCGGTTTTCCGATATATTTCCTCAGAATTTCCATACCCGAAACTTCAACTTCCTCTGCCGTGTTACAAAGCCAACCGGAAGATCCCAAGGAAAGCGAAATTTGGGTTTGGAAAAACCTCGACCACGAATCGGTACCTGTTGGGAATTTATCACTCGATTATCTAAAACATTAAACCACTATTTGCATTCAAAACTAAACATCACACCTTTAACAGAAATGATTGGGTTCAAGAAAAGTCTCCCCGAAAATGTCCGAGAAAGTGAAATGAATGATCTAGATTTACTTGAATGCGTAGGACCTAAACATTTCCTAGACATTTGCGGGGAAATTTTTCCTGTATCCTAAAACTTAACAAAGTTCCAACAGTACCGTCGGCTGCTCTAATGAATTGGTGAAGCATAGAGCGATGGAAGCGGCAGGAATCGGGAAAACCCGGCACGGGGAATTCGTTGGTGTCCGTGGACTTATGAGGGAGGTTTAGCCACACCGACATATAGGCTGCGGTGCCGTAAGCGCCGCCAGTGGAGAAACTGACGTTGGTCGTGTTGATCCTCTCGGCGACTCTTGAAGCCCAGCCATTGAAGACGTCGGAGACTATGCAGATGGGGGGGCGGCCTTCTTGGGCGGCGATGTCGGCGACGAGGCGGTGGGAGGGGGGTTCGAGGGCGGCGGAGGAGTGGAAGAGGTTGATGATTTGGTTGAGGGGGAGGGACTCGGTGTTCTCAGTGTTTGGGGGTAAGTTGTGGTCGGAGCTGTTGAAGGGGAGGGCGGCGAGGCGGAGGCGGGGGGAGTGGGAGAGGGTTGGGTCGGAGGAGACGGCGGAGCGGAGGTAGGCGGTGTTGAGAGGGGTGGTGGCGATGGTGATGGTGAAGTTGGTGGTTTGGTGGATTTGTCGAGCGAGTGCTATGAAAGGGATTAGGTGGCCGTGGGCCATTAAGGGGAGCATCACTATGTGTTCCTCAGCGGTATCCATGTCGCCGGGATCTTATGTAAGAGAGAGAGAGAGAGAGAGAGAGAGAGGGAGAGGGAGGTCCAATGAGGAGGAAGGTTCCCAAGTCTTCATTTATGTGGTGTGTGGTACTACTAAACTTACCCTATCAAACCACTAAATCATCCGCTACATTTTTTTTTGAGTCCACTCAGGATTTTTAAAAAATACAAATAAATATTCAAAAATTTTAAAATAATGTTTTATGAGACTCTGTTAAAAATCAGTTCTAACGGATATCGGTAAATATTATTTCTGGGTTAGTATATCCGAAACTGCGCAGTTAAGCATTTTTGCTCATACAAATCTAGAAATAATACTTATCGAAATCTGTTAGAGCTGATTTTTTACAGGATCCCCTAAAATATTATTTTAAAATTTATGATTATTTTTTTGTATTTTTGTGAAATCCTGAGTGAGCTTCACAAAAAATATAGTGGATGATATAGTGGTTTGGTATAGTGTATGTAGCATCTCTCTCGGTGGTGGGAGAAGTAGTAATCATTTTTGAGAAGTTTTTGGGTGCCTGGGATCTGTTGGCAATTTCGAATGACTTTTTTTTTTCTTTTTTTTGAAGATGTCAATGTATTCCATAGCTCAAGATAAGTCATTACATAGAATAGAATTCAGACCGGCCGGAATACAACCCGAAAAGAGTAACAAATCTCTACTAAGACATTTTGACGCAATCCAATGAACAGATCTATTTTGAACCCTTCCGCACCAATTGGAAGACCAATGCCTTGACTTTGCCCATTCTTTGATGTCATTGACCACTGCTTCTACTTCCTATGGACACTGTGCTTTAGGTTCTTTGATGTAGGAAATGAGAGATTTGCAGTCCGATTCAAAAATCATAGTTTGAAACTTCTCCTGTATAGCTACCATGCATGCTATTCTCAATGCCTGTCACACCCTCGATTTTCAACATAATAAATAAATCATTTCAACAAAAGATCCTCGCATAAAGTAAATATTATCCAAAATGGATTCCCACCTGTTTAATTACAAACGAAGTCCCCAAGTTTACAAAATAAACAACCTTGGCACTCCGGCCCCAAATTAACTTAGATACAAGCACAAACGTTTAGAATATTACACCTTTAGTCAAAGATTGTTCAAGAGGGAATTAGTTACAATGTCATCTTTAATCAAAAGTAAGTCTTTACAAAGATGATCAAGTAACTAAAACATGGTTAGCTTCTAAAATGTCTTCACATCTCAACCCTCGAAGCATGCACGCTATTGGCCGGCGTTTAAACCTGAAAAGAAGGATTTGGCTGAGCTACACTAGCCCAGTAGAAAATTCTCTATGAAATCTTCATGCAATGAGATGATAGGTATGAAAAAGGGCGAATCAATTAAACAACAACTCCGAATAAAATGCACGTCAACATCCTTATTCAAATGCCATGACAAATTCCAATCACCAACTCATACGTACACACACACACCTTCCAACAAATTTCCACCCCTTGCGTCACAATAGATTCCACCCCTTGCGAACCGTGTGTTTCCACCCCTTGCGTCACACTAAAACCCTCGTTTACTTCACCACAACAACAACAACCACATACACAGACGTTGTCCAATATAACACATATAGCTCATGGGCCATAGCACTCATTACCACAATACGGCTATCAAAGGTATTGCAATTCTCAAGCCATAAAACATTTTATTCGACCACATATAGCAAATAAACACCCAAATCACACATAATCACCACAAAACATGTAGAAGAAGAGAGAAATCCCTACCTAAGTGGGTTTTGAGCAAAACCCTAGGTTTACCAAGAGGAATAGGCTTGAAACCACCAAAAATGAGCTCCACCCGAGCTTAGATACAAGACCTAGAGCGAATACGACCCATAAACATGATAAACAATCAAAGATCAACAAGTGTATGAGAGGAGAGAGAGAAAAACGTGGGTGAGACCCCAAAGTGAGAGCAAGAACATGAAACTTACCCTTTGTTCACCAAATGTGAGATTCAAGTGATTTTGACGAAGAAAACCCTTGGATCTTGAAGATTTGAACTTGAAATCAAGAGATTTGGGTGAGATTGGAGTTGGGTGGGTGAAAGAGGGTTTTGAGATCTAATTTCGTGGCCTTTGGGTGTGAGAAATGACATAAAGGGGTATTTATAGTGGTCCAAAAAGCGTGCTGAAAAAGTGCAGAAAACAGAGCTTGTACCGGTACTGGGCGACTCCCAGTATCGGTTCAGGAGCCTTCAAAATGTCAGAAAACATAACTTCTGGACATCATGTACCGGTACTGGGCAACATCCAGTACCGGTTCAAGCAGGGCAGAAAATGAATTTTTTTGCGACTGTTACCGAATCAACTCCACATGCTACCAACACTTCCAATCAACAATACAACATCAAAACTAACATTTTACTATTCTCCGAGAGTCCGATACACACCCGAATACGTATCTCCGTACACCCCCACAAACGTACGTACAACTATATTAATTTACGCGATCCCTATTAACCATTAAACGACTTTCGAATTAATAATAAATTTGCGAGTCTCTACAATCTATCCTCCTTAAAGAAATTTCATCCCGAAATTTACAATCCAAGTCAAACATACTCATGCATCATGTAGTCATGCCTATACCGCAACATATGTCATGAATCAATCAAGCTAACATTCACAAAACCGAAATTTGAAACTCACATTGATTCAATTTGAAAATAGATGCGGATACTTCTCCCTAACCTCGTCTTCCCTTTCCCACGTCGACTCTTCCTTTCCGAGATGACTCCATAGAACTCGCACTAACGGAATGGTCTTTCCCCTCAACACTTGGTCACGCGAATCTAGGATACGTATCGGCTCCTCCCCATAGGACGCATCGGCTTCCAACTCCAACTCGGACCACTCTAAGACATGTGACGGATCCGGTTTGTACTTTCGCAACATCGATACGTGAAATACGTCATGAACTCCCGATAACCTTGGTGGTAAGGCCAATCAATACGCGACTTCCCCAATTTTCTCGATAATATCAAATGGACCGATAAAACGCGGTGAAAGCTTGCCCTTTTGCCCAAAACGTGATAGCCCCCGACGTGGTGACACCTTAAGGAATACATGATCCCCCACTTCAAATGATAACGGTCGGCGACGACGATCGGCGTAACTCTTTTGCCTACTTTGCGCGGTTAACAATCGTTGACGAATCACTTTAACTTGCTCGGTGGTTCTCCTTTGTGCTTCAAGAAGACGTTGACGAATTGCTCTCATGCTTTCGGAGGTTTCATTGATCAAATCCGGCCCGACCAATGTAGCCTCACCCAACTCGGTCCAACAAACGGGTGATCGACATGGTCTCCCATATAAAGCTTCATACGATGCCATCTCGATACTAGATTGGTAACTATTGTTGTACACGAATTCGACTAACGGTAGATGATCTTCCCAACTTCCCCGAAAATCCATAACGCAAGCCCGAAGCATATCTTCTAAAATTTGGATCGTTCTCTCGGATTGCCCATCCGTTTGAGGATAATACGCGGTGCTAAACAAGAGATTTGTGCCAAGAACGGCCTGCAGACTTTGCCAAAAATGCGCCGTAAATCTTGGATCGGGGATTCCATGAAGGCGGATAATCTCACGAATGTATAGTCGACTAAGCGTATCAATCGAATCCGAAACTTGAATAGGTAAGAAATGCGCTGATTTGGTCAATCGATCAACTATCACCCATATGGCATCATGCCCCCTCGGCGACCTTGGTAAACCGGTGACGAAATCCATAGCCACGTTCTCCCACTTCCACTCGGCCACAGGTAATGGTTGTAGCTCCCCCGCGGGTCGTTGATGTTCGGCTTTGACTTGTTGGCACATAAGGCATTTGGATACGAAAACTACGACGTCTCTCTTCATTCCCGGCCACCAAAACTGTCTACGCAAGTCATGATACATTTTCGTTCCTCCCGGATGCACGGCTAACGGTGAATGGTGAAATTCCCTTAAGATTTCCTCCCGACATGAAATGGGTACGAACAATTTTCCTTGGTATCGCAAACTTTGATTGGCATGAATCATCCACCCCTCTCGAGCATTTCCGCTAAGGAACTTGGCGCGAAACTCTCCCGCTTCTTCATCTTGTTGTTGTGCCTCAACTACTCGAGTTGACAAGGTTGATTATACGGTCAAGTTGCACATGGTGACTCCATCACAGACCTCTTCAAAATGCAACGCATACGAGCCTAGGTCGCTCATCGTTTTCCACTCGTGGATGGCTAAGCTCGCAAGATGTGTCGATTTTCTACTTAACGCGTCCGCTACCACGTTCGCCTTGCCCGGATGATATTGTAACTCAAAATCGTAATCTTCTAGATGTTCCATCCAACGGCGTTGACGTAGATTGAGCTCCTTTTGAGAAAACAAGTACTTAAGGCTCTTATGATCGGAGAATACTTCGAATCTCTCACCGTATAAATAATGACGCCAACTCTTCAAAGCAAAAACAACGGCCACAAGCTCTAAGTCATGGGTAGGGTAATTCCGCTCGTGAGTTTTTAATTGCCGTGATCCATACGCCACCACTCGCCCCAATTGCATCAATACGCACCCTAATCCCTCTTTCGAAGCATCACAATACACCGAGTAGCCGACTCCCCGTTCGGGCACAACCAAAACCGGCGCAGTAGTCAACCTTCTCTTCAATTCTTCAAAGGCCTTCTCACACGCGTCGTTCCAAACAAAATGAGTTCCCTTACGAGTCAACTTCGTCATCGGAGCCGCTAAACGAGAGAAGTCAAGGACGAAACGGCGATAGTATCCGACCAAACCCAAGAAACTACGAATCTCGAAGACACTCTTCGGTCGTTGCCAACTCATTACGGATTCTATCTTCCCCGGATCAACGGACACTCCATCCTTCGATACGACGTGACCCAAAAACTTAACTTCGGATAACCAAAACTCGCACTTACTAAGCTTGGCGTACAATTGGTGCTCTCTCAGGAGTTCAAGAACGATAAAAAGATGAGATTGATGTTCCTCCTCCGAAGGCGAGTAGATAAGGATATCGTCCACAAAGACAACCACGAAACGGTCAAGATAGGCACGAAAGATGCGGTTCATTAGATCCATGAAAGTTACCGGTGCATTCGTCAATCCAAAAGGCATAACAACGAATTCATAGTGGCCATAACGAGTACGAAAAGCGGTTTTAGGAATGTCCTCCCTCCGAACCCTTAATTGGTGGTAATCGGACCTCAAGTCAATCTTGGAAAAACAGGTTGTGCCTCGAAGTTGGTCAAACAAGTTGTCAATTCTAGGCATTGGGTACTTATTCTTAATGGTGACACGGTTTAACTTACGATAATCGATGCACAAACGAAGCGACCCATTCTTCTTCTGAGCGAACAGGGCCAGTGCTCCCCACGGTGACGTACTCGGACGGATAAACCCTAAACCCTCCAACTCTTGCAACTGCGTCTTCAATTCCCTCAATTCGGTGGGCGCAAAACGATAAGGAGGCATGGAAATGGGAGTGGTACCAGGAAGCAAGTCAATAGAAAATTCAATTTCCCTTTTGGGTGGTAAACCAGGTAACTCCTTTGGAAATATGTCCGGAAAGTCGGAAACAACAAGGGGTAACTCCCCACGCGCGGATACGTCCTCATCTAAGGCCAAACTTGCTAACAAAGCATATATCGACTCTTGCTCCCGAGACCCACACAAATACGGTTCTAACGGTTCCCGACGCTCCCCGAAGAACTCAAAACAAGGACCCCCAGGCGGACAAATACGGACCCAACGCTTGAAACAATCATTAGTAGCGTGAAACGTTGACAACCAATCCATTCCCAATATAATATCGAAACTCGACATATTCAATATAATGAAGTCAAAGGTAAAACGACGATCTCGGATGAGAAGTTCACAATCCCGGCAAATACGATCTAACGGCGACCTACCTCCTATAGGTGTCTCAACGAACAACGGAGGACTAATATTCTCGGTTTCCAATTCCAAAGCACAAGCAAAAGATGCAGCAATGAAAAAATGCGATGCTCCAGAGTCAAATAACACTCTAGCGAAGGAGTTAAACAATAGAAATGTACCCCTCATAACTGAAGTCTCTGGGGTCTGAGAAGTGACATGTAACGACCCGAATTTTTGCCCTATTTTTTTTATACAAATTTAAAATGTTAAATTCTAATTCAATAATTAGCTAGATTAATTAATTAAAATACATTATTATGTGTATAATTGATATTGCTTAGAAAATTGTATTCGAAATAAATTATACTTTACAGATATACATTCATTCATCCCTTACCCTTTCTATCTAAACCCTAACTATAATCCTATTGAAACTAATTCTCTACTTCCCTCCCACACTCCATCACCTCCATCTTAATCCTCCAAACTTGCACCCCATACTTTCCCTCTAACCTACTCCCCTGGATAAACCCATCTCCCCATTTCCATCTTATTCGGCTGAGAGAGAGGAGAGAGGAAAACAACTTTTTATCCCTCCCTATTATTACTCCACAATTAAATCCCATTCCTTCTTTTCATAAAAAAACAAAACCCACCCCTTAATCCCCCATTTATTCGGCTAAGGGAGAGGAGAGAGAAAAACAATAACTCCCACTTTCCTCTACCACTCCTCCATATATTACTCTCCCCATTAATTTCCCTTCTTCATTTTCTTTCCGGAGAGAGAGAATATTAGCATCCAATATATATATATATATATTTTCTTCTCTTGTTTTCTTTTCTTTTCTTTTGCCGAGAGAGTACTGGAAAAGGAAGGAAAGAAAGGAGAAAAAGAAGAAGGAAGAAAGAAGAAGATCGTCCATCGCCGCCGTCGCTCACCTGTACTTTTTTTTTAAAATCCTAGCTAGAACTCCAAGGACGAAGGTAGATATTTCATTACCTCTTAACTCTAAGTATATTAAAACAGTTTTATCGTAAAATCGTGACTTGGATCAATCCCGTGCAAAATGAAATTGAAAATCACACATTTTGTTCAAACAAATCGAACACCTTGTGTGGGGGCGTGATTTATCCTTGAACCTCCTGAACCCTTTCTCGTTGCTTGAACCGTGATGACCTTGATCGGCGACGCCGTGTACCTGCAAATCGGAGGGTGGTGTTCCTCCGGGTTGAAGCTCCGACGATCTAGTTAGAATCGGAGGGAAGAAGAAGAAGGAGTTTGGTAGGAAAAATATGTTAGGGAAGAAGAATATCTGACCCTTTCCCCAGAAGGGGTACTTTGCTATTTATAGGCGGAGATCTGGAGTGTTGAGCAAGGAGAGAGTGCACTGCACGCGCGTTTCTACGCTCGGATGACGTCATATGTCAGAGGCACTCGATGGATACCGCCCTTCAAGATCTGCAGACCCATGTGGGTCAATGTCAGAAACGTCAAATCGGTTATCAGAGAGGCGGACGTGCTTATCTTTGATTCTTCCAGCAGAAACTTCCAGAACGTTCTACCGCTGCCTTAATCAGCCGAGGAACCCCTCCGAGCAGAAGATCTGCCGAGTACAAGACCTGCTCGCCAAACCATTCCTTCGAACAGGGAGGACGCCCATCCGAGTAAACAAGACTGGTGCCGAACAAGGGCGTTATGATTTCGTTCAGAGAACCAGCTTACGCTCGGCGGACGTCCGCAAGACCGACTAACGTTCGGTGAGTAACTGGGATGACGTGTTACGTTTGACTTTTCTCATACAGACGAACTGAGACAACTGGACTGTGGGCCCTCAAGGTCATCCTGTTGACCCCTTTGAACCCCTCGGATATTTCGGCCCACTACAATAGCCCCTCAACTCCTGCTTTGTGTGGTCTGAAGAAAGGAGGAGTTGACAGTAGTGGCCGAACAACGCTTGTCCTAACAATCGACGCCTCGTTCACTTCCTCTCAGGCCGAACGTGGACGCCTGCCGAACAGTAGCCGTTCACGATACCCGAAGCAGACAAGCTCTGGACCCGCATTTAATGCTTCTGAAACCGCCGATTTCAAATTTCACACGTGTCATCAACTCATTGGGCAGTGAAGCGGTGCTGTACAACGCTCTCCACGTGTCAGCCATCGCGCGGAACATCAATCTCCCGCTTCAATCCAACGGCTAGGGGCTCTGCGCCATTTCGAATTCCTCTCCTGGTATAAAAAGCGATGAAGGAGAGAGAAAATCACTTTTTCTCTCCTTCACTCAGACGTCTCAACTGCTCTTTGACGGTTTTTGCCCAAATATCGCCTGAAATCTGAAGATTACCACATCGAATCACAGATTCCTCTTGATATTCAGGTATGTTTTGATTTTTTCTATGCTTCTCTGCATTTACAGTCATTTTCGAGCATGTTTTGACCATAAAAATGAGTTTTCCTTTCCGTTCTGTCCGTTCTCTTCCCTGTATGCTGTAGAACAGGTTGAACGTGTTCATGTGTTCTTCCGAGCCCATGAACATCTTCAACCCGTGTTCTTCCGAACACAAACTAACTCCGAAGGATAATGACCAAGAATTCTCCGAACGAACTAACGAACAAATAGCGTCCTCAACGGCTTCCGAAGCATAACCGCGCTCGGAATCCCCACTCGACACATAGTCATTCTAGAGTGACGTGCTTGCTCGGTCAACTTAGGACACTGACATTAGGCACCATAGGAATAACGACCTTGCTTTTCGCTAACGGTCTCATCCCATGCACTTGTGTTTTAGGTACGGAGTCGACATCAACTTCTTCGGGAGATTCAAGTTGCTCGGTCGATCCCGAAGCATCGGGCTTCGGTGAAATGGATCCCCGTATAGCCGAAGCAATTAGAGCTGAAGCTCGGAAATACCGAGTACGAGGATCCGGATCCCCGTACGCCGGAATCGAGGGAATCGACTTCCCCGCGAACGTAGCCCCCCTTCGTTCTATGGGCCCTGATAGCGAGGTCGTGGAAATTGACGACGACTCTTCGGAGAATGCTAACGTAGATCCGAACGAAGAAGAGGATATAGAAGAGGAAGTGGAAGAAGAAGCTGCGGATGGGGATGACGAGAGCCAATCCGAGAGAGATACCCCTGCCGCCTCGACTAGTCACCCAGAAGAGGAGGCCGCGCCCCTTGGTGAATCGTCTTCCAAAGCGCCGAAGAAGAAGATCAAGAGGAAGATCGTACCCCTAGACCCCGACTTGATCCCTGATCGAACAGGAAAGGACCCCTGCCCCTACTGGGACTACTTTAATGATCAAGAACTCTTTCGGCGGGCTTACAAAATCCCGAACGACGTTGTTATCACACCCGTTGTGGGGCCCCGAGTCTTGTTCAGCGACGAACACATCACGGTTCCCCTGATGGCAATCGCCGAGGGCGGGCTTCGGTTCCCAATGCACAAGGTCTTGAGAGAGATCCTGCATAGATTTAGCCTTACGCCATGCCAATTGAGCTTGAATTCCTACCGCATCATTCACTCGGTGATTAAACTTGCCGAAGTGAAGATGTTTCACCTGGAAGCTCACCATCTCTTCGAGAACTACATGATGTCGAGGAACGTTAGACGTTCTCGATATTTCTTGTGCTCTCGGAGAAACATGAAAAAGATCATTCCCAAGGGAATGTATGACTCGGAGAAGTGGGCTTCGGATTACGTTGAAGTCCGGGGCAACTTCCAATACCCCCCACTTGAATATGGACAATTCGAGGTTGCAACCCGTAGGGGAGATCCTTGTAAGCACCTTGCACTGTTTAGTTCGCTTTCTATTTCTTTTTGTAACGTTTTCCAAATTGCAATTGACATTTTTAATTTTCCAACTTTCTAACCTCGGCAGATACTCCGAAGCTCAACAAAGACCTATTAGGGTTAGCGAGAGGGTACGAGCTTGCTTCGACACTTTTGACGATCCCGAGCGGAGAAAGAGACGCTCCAACAATCCTCCAGTACGACCCCTCTTACGGAGGAAGGATCCGAAAAAAGGTAGTGGAGAAAGAGAAAACGGTTGTGCTTCCCAAAGAACTCCTCCCGAGCAAGGAAAAGCCGCTCCGAGGGAAGATAAGGGTACCAACCGAAGACGAGCCCTTCCCCGAAGACGAGACGATGCCTCCCCGAAGCATGAAAGCCGTTCTGCAGAAGAGGTTGGCGGAGCAGGAGAAGGAGTTGGCCGAGCAGAAGAAAGCCAGTGCACCCGGGGCTTCAGGCTCGGCGAGCAAAACAGTCCTCTCCCCACCTCTTGCGCAGAAGCGGCCCCCTTCCACTAGCCTCTTATCCGAGGACGTTCCGCCTCCGACGAAGAGAACCAAATCCCATCCTGCGAAGTCATCCGGGGCCGGTCTCTCGAAGGCCGAGGAGCAGGAAAAAAAGAAGGCGGCCGAGGGAGAGGCAAGAGCTCCTTCGGATACTGAGAGTCCATGGATGCCGAACTTCATCACTCCTGACAAGAAACGGATCCTCAAGTCTGACAGCCTCCAGGGAGACCCCTCCCTCGCCTTCACGCTGCACTCGGGGCTTATGCTTCCGAAGGATATCTCTGCTCCCCCATCCCTGAAGACTGCGCTGAACGATTATTATTTTCACGTTGGCAAGGTAAGCTCAAATCCTTTTTCCTAAATTGTTTCCTTCGTGCATTTGCTATTTCTGTTCCTTGTATTAATTAACGTGTCCTTTCATTCCAGGCGACGCAGTCCATTATGAGTGCCCAATGCTATCTGACCGAGCACGACAAGCAAGCTAAGTTGCTGAAGCAGAAGGTGAAGCTCGGTCAGATTACGGTAGAAGAGTTCAAGAAGAGCCTCGACCACTCCGAAAGCGTTCGCCGAGTACAGAAGGTCCAGATCAAAACCCTGAACGAACTGGTAAAGGGCCTCCAGGATGCGGCCGAGCGAACTAGAGTCGAGGGGAAGGACGAGGGCTTGGCAGAGGGACGAGCCCTGGGGAGGAAGGAGATGGAGGAGGAAATGAAGAAGCTGCTGCAGGAGGAGTTCGATAAGGGCTACTACCAAGCCGAAGAAGACTCTGCGGACCAAATTCTGGCCCTTCTAACAGAGATGAAGGAAGCGCAGCATCGAAGAAGCTTCAAGCTCGGATTCAACATGGGTTTCGACGAAGCCGGTGTTGAACCTGATGACGAGTGTAGAAGCCTTATCGAAATTCCTCCTCTTCCTGCTGAAGAAGCTGAGGCCGAAGAGCCCATTGTCAACGAGGCTGTGACCAGTCTAGCCGAGCAGGGGAGTACAGCCACTCCAGCACAAGATTCCACCACTCTCCCCCCAGTCACTCCCATTCCCGAGGCTTAGGGCTCCAACTTGAACAAACTTTTGAACTTGTGTGTTGTTTTTTTTTTTTTTTTGTTTGGAATGTTTAGTCTAAACTTTTGTTTGAAACGGTCGGCGCCGAACAATTGGCTTCTGCCGAGCCGTAGTTGTGTAACTAATACAGGTTAAGGGTGGCCAAGAACGATTCACCATGGCCACTCCTCGGTAAGGTTGTCCAGGGGTGGCATCGAACGATGCACCACCCGCCACGCCCTGGTGACATTGTTAGAAAATTTCCAAGTGTTTGTGCTCGGTGAATGCACTTTTTGGAACAATTCATATTAGTAATTTGCACATTTTTTCAAGTATTTGTGTTCGGTGCATGTGCCTTTAGCATTTTAAAATGTTTTAATATTCTTCAAATGCCCACAAACGCGTATCAGTTTACACAAATAAAAACAAGTATAATTGCTCGTCCAACTGAACACGTTTTAAGGGGTCCGAACGTTAGGGTGTCCGAACGATGGATGCCTCCCTATCATACAAATTAGTTTCCTCGGGGGTCCGAACGATGGATGCCTCCCAATCATGCGAATTTGTTCACTTGTTCATTTGCACAGTCTCATGTTTACCCATAGGAGCCCCCCTGCCTTAGTGTTTTACCAAAGAAGAAGCAGGAAGACACTAAGGCAGGAAAGTGGGTAAACAAAAGAACATAGAATGCCGAGCCCCAATGATGGGGAGAACCGAGGCTTAGAGAATTTCGCCCAAACCGAGTATCCGAACAGATATAGGGTGGAAGTGCCAAATCCCAAAGAACCTGGGCGAGATAGTATACCCAGGAAACCGAGCGTATATCCGAAGAAACAAGAATGCAAGAATAGAAAACTGTCATTAACAAAAACGCCCGAAGGCTTACATTCCGAAGGAAAACAAAACGAAACAAAAATGGAAGCTTCTCCTGCCGAAGCTACCCATGGAATTTCTGAAGTTTCTGGGCGTTCCATGGGTTTGCGATTGGCGTACCATCCATCTCTGCGAGCTTGTAGACGCCGTGACCAATCTTCTGCACCACTCGGTAGGGGCCTTCGTAGGGGTCCTTGAACTTTGTCAATTTCTTCGCCTCGACAACCATCCGAAGGACCAAGTCACCGACGGTAAACGGCCGAGCCCGAACGTTCTTGTTATATCCCCGAGCTACCTCTTGCTGATAGGCAGCGTGCCGAAGATTGGCGTTATCCCGAAGTTCTTCGGCAAAGTCCAATTCCACTCCAACCAAAGCATCATTGTCCACCGGGTTGAAATTCTCGGATCGAACGGTAGGGATAAGGGTTGAGAGGGGCAAGACCGCCTCCATGCCATACACCATGGAGAACGGCGTTCGGCCAGTGGAACGTCGGGGGGTGGTACGGTAGCTCCACAGAACGTGAGGCAGCTCATCAACCCACTTGCCGAGCTTGCGGTCCAGACGGCGCTTCAGCCCCCGAGTAATAACCTTGTTCAAAGCTTCGGCTTGGCCATTTCCTTGGGGATAAGCGACGGACGAAGTATGAATGGTGATATGATGCTCTCGGTAGAAGTTCTGGATCGCCGAAGCGACAAACTGGGAACCGTGATCCGAAAGAATTGCATACGGCACCCCGAACCTGGAGATGATGTTTTTCCAGATAAAGCGTTCGACATCCCCGGCTGTAGTCTTTACCAGTGGAGAAGCTTCAACCCATTTGGTAAACAGGTCGGTAGCAATGAGCATGTACTCAAATCCCCCTAGCGTCTTTGGCAGCTTGCCCACGATATCAAAGCCCCAGACGGCAAACGACCAAGGACTTATGATCATCTCGAGAGGAAATGCCGGCTGGTGAGGGATGAAGGCATGCTTCTGACACTGAACACAACACTTCACGTATTCCTCGGATTGCTTGACCATCTTTGGCCACCAATAGCCCAGTGTTAGCGCTCGTTGGGCCATCGTTCGGCCTCCTGAGTGACCACCACAGCTTCCCGAATGAAGCTCGTCCAGGATGCCCTGAACTTGATCCTCATGTACAACGTATAAGTCCGGACCGGTGAATGTTCGGTGGTATAGATTGTCATTCGGATCAAGGAAGTAATTTGCTGCTCGGCAGAGAATTTGGTGAGCTTCCTTTTTGTTTTCGGGGAGGGTTTGATGCTTCAGATAAGCGACAATGGGATCCATCAGACTTGGACCGAAGGTGATAACATTAACCGAGCAAGTAACAGGTTCGAAGCTCGGTGATTCGACCTCATCAAAAATAATAGTGCGACCGCCCGAAGTTCGGTACACCGAGGCAAGACTTGCTAGGGCATCAGCGTGTGCATTATGTTCCCGAGCGATCCACTCTATCTCAACGCGGCCAAACTGTTTCAGCAGAGAAAGAACATGACTAACGTAAGAGTTCATCCGTTCATCCTTAGCCTGATAGTCGTCGTTAAGGTGGCCCACAATCAGTCTGGAGTCACAGAAGACATGGACCGAGTCGGCTTCCATCCGAAGAGCAAGCTTCAACCCAGCAATGAGAGCTTCGTACTCGGCTTCGTTATTCGTGGCGGGATAGCCGATGGTGACCGAGCTCTCGTGGATCGTTCCAGCCGGAGAAACGAGAACAATGCCAGCCCCAGCCCCGTGGATGTTCGAGGCTCCGTCAACCGTCATCCTCCAAGCATCCCCGGAGAACAACTTCCACTCTTTCCTCGGCTTCTTCGTTCCCAAGGTGAACCGAGCCCGAAGAGACTCGGGGGGAGGATTGCTCCACTCAACGAATTCCTCCTCTTTAGCTATCCGAGCCTCTTCAGCAGCAGTTGTCAATGCGTTCTCCTCGTCCTTCAGCCCAGGCGTTAGCTCGGCGAAAAAGTCAGCTAAAGCTTGGCCCTTGATTGCAGTCCTCGGCTCGAACTGAATGTCATAGTTGGCAAGGTCTTGAGAGAACTTCAAGATCCTGCTGGAGGAGGTGGTCTTCCGAAGAACGGCCTTGAGAGGAAACTCAGTGAGAACCACGATCCTATGGCATTGGAAGTAGGGCATAAGGCTCATTTTAGCCGAAACGAGCGCTAGAGCCAACTTCTCCATAGGCAGATACCTCGTCTGAGATTCCGTCATCGTCTTGCTCGAAAAGAAAATCGGCAAGTGGTCCATTCCTTCTTTCCGAACGAGCACAGCACTCGTCGCATGATCCGAAACAGCAAGGTAAAGATACAGATCTTCGTCGGGTTCGGGGGTGACGAGGAGCGGTGCGTGGGCGAGGTAATCCTTTAAAGATTGTAAAGCTTGCTCACATTCTTCAGTCCACACAAACCTACGCCGACTAGTCTTGATGGCTTGGAAGAAGGGCCTGCAAAGGTCATTTGAACGTCGAATAAATCGATTCAACGCTGCAACCATCCCTGTCAGTCGTTGAACCTCTTTGATTGTAGTTGGAGCTCGGAGGTTTTGCAAGGCGGTAAGCTGGGTCGGGTCAGCTTCTATCCCTCGGCGGCTCACCATGTATCCGAGGAACTTTCCTGAACCTACTCCAAACGCACATTTCTCGGCGTTGAGTCGGAGCCGGTGTTCCTTAAGGATGTCAAAGATTTCTCCAAGATCCCGAAGATGATCAACGCCGAGCTTGCTCTTGCACACCATATCATCAATGTATGCTTCCAGAGTTTTGCCGAGCTTGAGAAGGAACATCTTAGTGATTGTTCGTTGGAAGGTTGCTCCGGCATTCTTCAATCCGAAGGGAACGACGTTGTAGCAATACGTTCCTCGGGGAGAGATGAACGCCGTCTTCTCTTGATCACCTTTGGAAAGGGCAATCTGATGATAGCCCCGGTATGCATCCAAGAAGCTCAGTCGCTCATATCCAGCAGTTGTGTCCACCATTTGTTCTATCCGAGGGAGCGGGAATCGATCCATTAGGCAAGCGTCGTTGAGATTGTGTAATCAACACAGACCCTAAGCTTCCCATTCTTCTTCGGAACAACGACGGGGTTAGCGAGCCAAGTCAGGTATAATATCTCCCGAATGGCTCCAGCTGCTAGCAGTTGATCCACTTCGGCCATGACTGCCTCCACATGCAGGGCCGCCGAGTGACAAACCTTCTGGACCACCGGGCGTCGGTTCGGATCCACATTGAGTGAGTGGGAGGCGAAGGACGGATCCACCCCGGGCATTTCCTGAGGAGTCCAAGCAAATACTTCCATGTTCGTTTTTAGGAAATTGAACATGTCCATACGCTCGGAGTCACTCAAGGAACTGCCGACGAGGAAGTACCTTTCCCCATCCTCGGTGATCGGCATCCGCACGAGTTCTTCGGTTGACCTTTGCTCGGCAGGCAATCCCACTTCTTCGGGTTCGGGAATGTCAGCCCTTTCAACGCATTGTACCTCCAAGAAGCTCCGCTCGTTAGTCACTGTACTGACATAACATTTCTTCGACTGGACTTGGTCCCCTCGAAGGCTCTCCTGCCTTCCATTCCAGCCGATAAATTTCATAATCTTGTGGAGGGTAGAGGCGGGCCTTCATTCCGTGTAGCCAGGTTCGACCGAGGATGATGTTGTAGGGGCTAGGAGAGCTAACCACCACAAATTCGACATCAATCACTCGGGAGCCGGCTCGCACAGGAAGAGTGATCAGCCCCTGAGGCCACACAGATGCTCCGATGAAGCTAACGAGGGGTGTGCTTGCTATCCGAAGATGGCTCGGCTTGAGACCGAGGCTTTTGAACGTAGAATAGAACATAACCTCCGCCGAGCTACCCTGATCTACTAGCACTCGTTGAACAGTGGAAGTCCCAACTATAACCGAGACGACGAGAGCATCGGTGTGTGGCATTTGAACCCTTTGCAAATCTTCGGATGTGAAGGTTACCGGGTCATCAAGGCTAAGATCAACCCATTTTCTCTTCGGTGAGATTCCAATGTTGCAAACGGCCAAGGCAGCAACTGCTCTGTCGATTTCGGAGTATAGCTCGGCCGCTCTTCCTTCGGATACAATGCCTTGGATGACCCCAACAAGATTCCCAGCTGGAAGAGGCGGAGGAGGGGGCAGTGGATTTCGCCGAAGATCGATCCATTGATTCAGGTGCCCTGCGGCCGCAAGTTCCTCCAGATAACGCTTGAACGGTTGGCATTGGGTGGTGTAATGGCCTCTCTCTTTGTGGAACGTGCACATCCCGGGGCCATTGCCTGCTGTCCCTAGGAATCCCGTCGGCCAAACAAAGAACGGCATTTGTCCAATGATGCTCAACAATTTATAGATTGGCTCAGTGAAGGCCGTACGCTCGGCAACGTACTCTTCCGGCCTCGGCTCCCTCCTCGTTTGCTGCCACTGAAGTTGTTGCTGCGGGTGTTGGGGAGGCTTGTTCCGATTGTTCGTCTTGCTCGTTCCAGCGCCATTTTGGCTTGTTTGTCCCTGCCGAACATTAACTACTTGCTTTTTAGCAGCAGCAGTTGTCTTTGCTGTGTCTATTCCCTTCGGGGCATTACGTTCGGCCACCGCTTCTTCATGCACACAATCCTTTTCGATAATCACCATAAGCTCTCCCATCGTCTTCGGCGGGTTCCGGGATAGATCTCTGAACATCGCCGAGGTTGGATCCAACCCGTTCATAAATGACTCGGCCGCTACGCTTTGATCACAATCGGGAATGAGGTTATAAACCTCCCAATATCGCTCGGTGTATAACCGAAGGGTTTCGCCTGGTGCCCTCTTCATATTCACCAGCATTGAGAGTGTCTTCGGCTGGATGTTGCTCGTTACGAATCGCTTGGTGAACTCCAACTCCAGCTCGTTGAAGCATTTCATGGACTTCGGCTTGAGCTGATTGTACCACAACATTATTGGCTCACTGAGTGTGAGAGGAAATTTTTTACACATAAGTGCGTCGGAGAAGTTGTGGAGGCTCATCATTTGTCGGAATCGGCAAACGAACGCGACTGCGTCCTCCTTGGTCTCATAACGCTTGAGCTTCGGCAAGACAAAACGCTCAGGAGGTCGCTCTTGTTGTATGGCGTCGATGAAGGGAGAGGCCTTAGCCTTACCGAGCTTGGAGTTATCGACCGGCTCCGGGACGCTCGGAATAATGGGCAGAGGAGCTTCGAGGCGGTCGGTTCGATTTTCCCGAGGTTCCTTGTGGTGATGTCGCGGCCACCTATTCTGCTCTCGCTGCTGATGCCTAACACCTTCCGAACGTTCCCGTTGCTCAATTCTTGGATCCTCGAGACGAACTTGCCGAGGATCGGAATCTTCGTTGACCGGTTGGTATATCGTAGGCATCCCTGTAAATTGGTCGTACAGAACAATGGTGTTATCTTGCCTCTGTCGTTCCCCACTTTCTGGTCGGCGGTGGCTAGACGAGGCAACTGGGCGTCGTCCGTCCGGGTAACGATCTGTGTGGGATCTTGATTGTTCGGTTCGCTCGGGACGTTCGTTGGTCCGAACGCGCCGAGGCGGGTCATTGAGATCCAAGGGTCTTTTTCCATCCGCGTGCTCCTGGTGCCGTCGAGAAGCATTGTACGTTCTCCCAGAAGCTTCCATCCTGCGTGTACCTGCTGTAGAGCTCGTCGCGGAAGAGCGAGTGCTCTCGTTGCGAACGATACTCTCCAACCGTGGGCGAGATGCCGTAGGTTGGATCCTGGGAGCGTGTTTGAGCCGATCAAAAATAGTACGTCGCTCGGAAGGGGCACCTTCGGACGCGTGCGCCTGGCGAGATTTCCTACTATGCTTGTGAGTTTTCTTCGGTCGACTCGGTTCGGTAGGGTGGCCATGCTCAGGAGTCATGGCCACGCCTCCGTCCCATTCTTCAAGACGTTGCTGAAGGAGTGTAATGACCGCGGCCTGACACTTTTGCTCCCCCAGAGCAAGCTCAAGCTCGGTCGGGGGATAGGAGAGTTGCCGTGAGACCGGCAAGGTGGTTCTTGCGGTTTGGCTAGGGTCAGCATTTATAGAACCAAACCCAACTAAACCAAGGGTGAAGTTCTCCGGACCTGGCGGGGGAAGACGTTGTGCCATAACCTGAATGGGTGGTGTACGGTGGAGAGATGAGGAGGCCTGAGATGGACCACGGCCCACTGTGTTTGCTAGGAAAGCTTTGTTCTTCCCCAACAGAGTCGCCAATTGTGGGGGCGTGATTTATCCTTGAACCTTCTGAACCCTTTCTCGTTGCTTGAACCGTGATGACCTTGACCGGCGACGCCGTGTACCTGCAAACCGGAGGGTGGTGTTCCTCCGGGTAGAAGCTCTGATGATCTAGTTAGAATCGGAGGGAAGAAGAAGAAGGAGTTTGGTAGGAAAAATATGTTAGGGGAGAAGAATATCTGACCCTTTCCCC
Source organism: Rhododendron griersonianum (assembly GCA_018127125.1). Classification (NCBI taxonomy): domain Eukaryota; kingdom Viridiplantae; phylum Streptophyta; class Magnoliopsida; order Ericales; family Ericaceae; genus Rhododendron; species Rhododendron griersonianum. The sequence goes on along the minus strand of CM030796.1, from coordinate 23,048,014 downwards.
AGAAGGGGTACTTTGCTATTTATAGGCAGAGATCTGGAGTGTTGAGCAAGGAGGGAGTGCACTGCACGCGCGTTTCTATGCTCGGATGACGTCATATGTCAGAGGCACTCGATGGATACCGCCCTTCAAGATCTGCAGACCCATGTGGGTCAATGTCAGAAACGTCAAATCGGTTATCAGAGAGGCGGACGTGCTTATCTTTGATTCTTCCAGCAGAAACTTCCAGAACGTTCTACCGCTGCCTTAATCAGCCGAGGAACCCCTCCGAGCAGAAGATCTGCCGAGTACAAGACCTGCTCGCCAAACCATTCCTTCGAACAGGGAGGACGCCCATCCGAGTAAACAAGACTGGTGCCGAACAAGGGCGTTATGATTTCGTTCGGAGAACCAGCTTACGCTCGGCGGACGTCCGCAAGACCGACTAACGTTCGGTGAGTAACTGGGATGACGTGTTACGTTTGACTTTTCTCATATAGACGAACTGAGACAACTGGACTGTGGGCCCTCAAGGTCATCCTGTTGACCCCTTTGAACCCCTCGGATATTTCGACCCACTACACCTTGCATCCACGAGTCACAACCTTACTACTGTAACTTGAATTCCTGCTAATGAAAATTGATCTTCTGTTTTGATAATTAATTAATTGGCACAAACCGAGCTTGCGGGTATAACCATCACTACTACTATTGAAACTGTTTTAGATGTTTAAACTTTAGTTATTGATTTGTGATGATTAATTTGTTTGAGTGTTCCCACATAGCTAATTGCCGTTTTCTATTATATTGGTACCAGACTATACAGTTGTTGTAGTAGAATAATCGCTTTCCTACTCTCTCCTAAGTATATTATGTGATTACGTATTGATTTTATGTTTCGGAATGAAAGAAATCGATATTGACATCACGTGATCGAGACCGGCCATTTTCCTCAGTTTTCCTTGGCTGTGAACAGTAACCCACGAAGTAGGATTTGGAATATTTTGATAAAATAATATTTTGACCCCTGTAAGTATTTAGTTTCGGATTTGGCCCTAGACTATGTTTTGACTTGTTTCTTTTTCTATTGTTGTGACATGAAAATGTTTAGAATGATTATATACTAACTATTCGTACTACATGTAAATTTTAATATGTTTAAGTAAACATTCACTGAACCTTACTATAGTAAAGTAATGATTATTTTAGAATGATGATTAATGGATTGTATTTCTATGATAAAACAAGGTACAAAATAAGTTACAACAATATTTATGTATTTTATTTTTACTGAAAAAAATGTTAGGCAATCCAGTGATACCTATAGGCTATTATAACTTCTAGAAGGGTAAAAAGTCTATGACACCATTTTTCTTTTAACTGTTGAACCTAAATTACTAAAATGAACCTAGGTGCAAAATCATAAAGAAATCCAAAAGTAACAAGGACAAATTCAAATACTTTTTGTGAAATTCTCTGTCTTTTGAACTATCAATAATTTTATGTTTCATTGACTCTTATGAACTTTTATTATTTTCGATCCACTTGCAATTACTCTATTATGAAAACGTATCAAGATTGTTGTGAAGTTGGTTTGTACTTAAGCTAGCTGGAGATAGGTGTACAGTGGTTCAGTTATCCTGTGTGTGTGGTGATATCATGATCTATTTACTTATCATATGAATTTATTGCTTTGTTGATTAAACCGAGAACATAGAAAGGACATTAGGGATATTTGATGACTTGTGGACTTAGAGAAATTATGTGGACATTGTTCTGGTTAGTGGAAAAAGGAAACAAATAAAAGGTTATGGGCTTAGCAGGACCTTGGGGGTAGCCTGACAGGACCTCGTGTGATCGGGGGTAGCCTGGTAGGACCTTGAGGGCAGCCTGAAAGACCCGGTGTAGCTAAGGTGGCCAAGCAGGACCTCAGGGGTAGCCTGGCAGGACCTCAAGTATTGAGGGTAGCCTAGCAGGACTTTGAGGGCAGCCTGATGGACTTAGAATTGTTGGGGGTGACCAAGCAGGACCTCAAGGGTAGCCTGGCAGGACCTCAGGTATTGAGGGTAGCCTAGCAGGACCTTGAGGGCAGCCTGATGGACCTAGAATTGTGAGAGTAGCCTACTAGGACCTCGAGATGTTGAGGGTAGCCTAGCAGGACCTGTAAAGTATGCCAGGGGAAATTCTGAGTTTGGAACGTGGTGAATACTACACTGTTGGAATGACTACAGAAGTTGAGATTTTGGAATTTACTTAAGTTGATGGTTATATAATGAAATAAGTTTTATGCTCTTCGATTATTACCTCCTTTTATTATAAATGTGATTACTTGTAGAGTAAGGGTTAATGGGTAAGATTTATCTACTGAGTTTCAAAACTCATTATAGTGTCGTTGGGCTGGCGTTTCATGCCAGGTAATCAGGAGTCCGAAGAACAGAATCCTCTACAAGATGATCAGTACCAGGGTGAGGACCTCCCAGCTGAGGAAAAGGAGTTTGTCGAGCCTTGGATGCCTTACCCTTAGAAGCTCTATTAATTTAAAATATTGTTATTTAAATTTCTAAAAGTGTTATCACATTTGTCACACTCTGTTTTATTTCGTTGGGTTGTGAGACAGTTAAGTAGTTTTGGATTTGGAATTTGAGATTTCCGTTGCTAAACTCTGTTTAATAAAATTTCATTTCTTAAATTAGTTTTACAGATTATTAAATCAATTAAAAATGATTTAATTAACGTGTCCGAAAAATCGAGGCGTTACATGACAGGTGGTGGTGGCGGAATAGTAGAAGTGATAGCAAAGGCTCTACCCTGAGTCATCTGACCCTGAACATGTCCACCCCGCTGACCAGAACCCTGAGCGGGCATCGAAGAACTCGCTCCTCTCTCAGCCTGTAACCCCTGAGCCGACGTGGCCTGACGGAAGTGAGGCTGCTGCTGCCTCTGAGCACCTCGAAATGATTGCAGACAGGAACTCTGACCACCTCTCGGTTGCTGCACCAAACCCAATTCGCTTCGTGTCCCCTACCCAAGCGGACAATTCCTAGCAAAGTGACCGGCCTTCCCACAAGTAAAGCACATGCCCAAAAGCCGCGGACACTGAGCACGAATGTGTCCCGCTTGACCACACTCGTGACACACAACCGGAGGCCTATTCGAATTTCCCTGAGTCCCAAACGAAGAAGAAAATGGTGGTCTGAAGTTCGACAGACCCTGCGAAGCCAAAAACTGATCTCATTGCCTCTTCCTTCCCTGACTACCAAAACTCCCTGAAGAAGAACTCACAACCCCTACCAGTTGCCTCGTTTCCCAAGCCTTAGGATTTCTCGGTACCTCCCTAGGAGTCTCAATACTCCTCGCACACTCCACAACCTCAGAAAACTTCCCTTTGCGTTGTGCCACAACAAACTTCTTCACTGTATCATGCAAACCCCTTTCAAACCGCCTACATTTCCTTTCTTCAATTGCCACCAATTCCGGCGCAAAACGGGACAAAGATTGGAACTTTAGAGCGTACTCCGACACGGTCATACTCCCTTGTTCTAACTTCTTAAACTCCTCCCTCAACTGGTCACGACTAGTCTCCGGAAAGTATTGCTCCTCGAAGAGCACTTCAAACTCGGCCCAAGTTAAATTCTCTACATCCGGCTCATTCACTTGAGCCGCGGTCCTCGCCGTCCTCCTCGATTCTAAAATCGACTCCCACCACTCATTCGCTTCCCCGGTAAGTTGGACGGCCACAATGTTGACTCGCAAGTCATCCTCCGTAATCCCAAGAGCCCTGAAAAGCTTTCGAATCTGTGCTAGCCAATGATCGGCTACAAGAGGGTCACTGCTCGACCCATCGAACGTTGGTAGATTCCTACGGCTGAATTTCCTCATAGCTGACAAAGCACGACTGTCTGCACCTTCCCTAGGAGCCGGGTTTAAAAGGATAGCGGCCGCAAGAGCCGCAACGAAGTCCCTAGCAAAAGGATTTTGGATAACCGGTACTTCCTCTCCTCGACCATGTCCGGCTCCCTCTCCCGAATTCCCACTCGGATTCTCCCCATGCTGACTAACCTCATCCTCAATTGGCACCCCTCGGCCACGACCACGGCCGCGGCCACGACCACCCCGACTCTCGGCCTCACCTGCTCTAGCACACATTCTCGGAGGCATCTAGCTACAAGTTATAAGAAAGAGAAACTTATCAACGATAGCATTATTCACTGAGGTTTAAATCCCAACTATCCCAACAAGAGCCAAATCAACTCAACACCACCCTATCATGTTTAAAATGCAATGCCACGTAAGCCAAGTAACGATCAATGCACATAAACACACCTATGTTATGCAAATGGCGCGACTTTTGAACCCATGAGACTAAAAGTCTCCCCACGGTCTCAAAGTATTCAAACCTAGACGCTCTGATACCAATTTGTCACACCCTCGATTTTCAACATAAATAAATAAACCATTTCAACAAAAGATCCTCGCATTAAGTAAATATTACCCAAAATGGGTTCCCACCTGTTTAATTACAAACGAAGTCCCCAAGTTTACAAAATAAACAACCTTGGCACTCCGGCCCCAAATTAACTTAGATACAAGCACAAACGTTTAGAATATTACACCTTTAGTCAAAGATTGTTCAAGAGGGAATTAGTTACAATGTCATCTTTAATCAAAAGTAAGTCTTTACAAAGATGATCAAGTAACTAAAACATGGTTAGCTTCTAAAATGTCTTCACATCTCAACCCTCGAAGCATGCACGCTATTGGCCGGCGTTTAAACCTGAAAAGATGGATTTGGCTGAGCTACACTAGCCCAGTAGAAAATTCTCTATGAAATCTTCATGCAATGAGATGATAGGTATGAAAAAGGGCGAATCAATTAAACGACAACTCCGAATAAAATGCACGTCAACATCCTTGTTCAAATGCCATGACAAATTCCAATCACCAACTCATACGTACACACACACACACACACACACACCTTCCAACAAATTTCCACCCCTTGCGAGATTGTGTTTCCACCCCTTGCGTCACAATAGACTCCACCCCTTGCGAACCGTGTGTTTCCACCCCTTGCGTCACACTAAAACCCTCATTTACTTCACCACAACAACAACAACCACATACACAGACGTTGTCCAATATAACACATATAGCTCATGGGCCATAGCACTCATTACCACAATACGGCTATCAAAGGTATTGCAATCCTCAAGCCATAAAACATTTTATTCGACCACATATAGCAAATAAACACCCAAATCACACATAATCACCACAAAACATGTAGAAGAAGAGAGAAATCCCTACCTAAGTGGGTTTTGAGCAAAACCCTAGGTTTACCAAGAGGAATAGGCTCGAAACCACCAAAAATGAGCTCCACCCGAGCTTAGATACAAGACCTAGAGCGAATACGACCCATAAACATGATAAACAATCAAAGATCAACAAGTGTATGAGAGGAGAGAGAAAAAAACGTGGGTGAGAGCCCCAAAGTGAGAGCAAGAACATGAAACTTACCCCTTGTTCACCAAATGTGAGATTCAAGTGATTTTGATGAAGAAAACCCTTGGATCTTGAAGATTTGAACTTGAAATCAAGAGATTTGGGTGAGATTGGAGTTGGGTGGGTGAGAGAGGGTTTTGAGATCTAATTTCGTGGCCTTTGGGTGTGAGAAATGACATAAAGGGGTATTTATAGTGGTCCAAAAAGCGTGCTGAAAAAGTGCAGAAAATAGAGCTTGTACCGGTACTGGGCGACTCCCAGTACCGGTTCAGGAGCCTTCAAAATGTCAGAAAACATAACTTCTGGACATCATGTACCGAACTGGGCAACATCCAGTACCGGTTCAAGTAGGGTAGAAAATGAATTTTTTTGCGACTGTTACCGAATCAACTCCCCATGCTACCAACACTTCCAAGCAACAATACAACATCAAAACTAACATTTTACTATTCTCCGAGAGTCCGATACACACCCGAATACGTATCTCCATACACCCCCACAAACGTACGTACAACTATATTAATTTACGCGATCCCTATTAACCATTAAACGACTTTCGAATTAACAATAAATTTGCGAGTCTCTACAATGCCCATGCCTCAATGGAAAGCACTGAAGACGCCAATTTCCGACCACATCGCCACACTTGAGCCGATCCACCACTATCTCTAGCAAGAATGCCAAAGGCAGCTAAGCTGCTGGAGGATTTAAACACTCCATCACAATTCATTTTAATAACAAATAGAGGAGGTGGTGACCACCTCTCCACCTGGTTTGACCTTGGGGGACCCCTCTCCAAATTAGTCCACACCACTTGCAAGTAATCCACGTTAGCTTTCCCAGCTTCTTCAATTACATCACTTGGAACCAGCTTCTTGCCATTGAACACAAAGTTATTTCTCGCTTTCCAGATGGCCCAACACATCTGGAAAATAGCCCCACTACTTCTCTACTAGTCTCTTTTGCTAAACATCCACACAACATATCCTCCATCCATTTATCCACTGCTACAATCTCTTTTTGGAGAACACAAAAGGCCATACCACTCCCAAACCACACAGCCCTGCTCCACGGACAGTGGAAGAGGAGATGTTCAATAGATTCGCTTGCACTCTCACAAATTGGACAGATTGGGCTAGAAATACATTTCCTTCGAACAAGATTTTCTCTACAAGCCACCCAATTCCTTACAGCTTTCCACATGAACATGCGAACCTTTGGGGCAGTGGTGGTGGTCCAAAGTTTGTTCCACATTGCAGAAGAAGGGGTAAATGAACTAGATGGCTGGGTAGTGTTCCTTTTTGAGATATTCAACCTCCTCTAGGCATAGCCAGATTTGACTGAATATTCTCCATTTTTTGTATGGCGCCATATGACACAATCCGAAGAGTTAAGGTAACTGACTGGTTTTTTGCAGACTTCTTGGACTTCTACGTCAAGGATGCACTCCTTCAGTTTGCTTCTGTTCCAATCCCTTGATGATGGGTCAATAAAGTCAGCAACTTTCAAAGGCTCTTTGTGGTGGTTAGGAAGTGGAGATATTTTCCCATCACCAATCCCAGGCACCCACTGATCTTCCCAGAACTAGATTGAATCACCATTACCAACATTCCATTGCATTCCTTCTTTGACTAGGTTTCTTCCTTCTAGCAAATTGCACCAAACCCATGAGGGAGTTGATCCCCTTTCTGCCTCCATACACGTTTTACTAGGGAAATACAGTCCTTTGAGAACCTTGGCCCATAAAAAATTTGGATTGTTAAGTAACCTCTAGAACTATTTTGCTAACAGAGCAACATTAAATGATTCAAAATCTTTAAACCCCATGCCACCCATTCCTTTTTGGAGAGTTAACTTGTGCCAGGCCCCCCAATGAATCTTCCTTCCTCTGCTGCTCTTCCCCCACCAGAAATCACTAAGAATAGAATCCAGGTAAGAGCATATTGATTTAGGAACTTTGAAGCACATAAAGGCCGGTATACATGGGAATGGGTTGAGCTACTGATTTAATAAGAACCTCTTTCCTAGCTTGGTTCAATTGCATATTACCCAAACCTTGAGCCTTCCTTATAACCTTATCTCTCAGATAGCCCAAAGTCTCCTTCTTGGATTTTCCCCAGCAGATAGGTAGTCCCAGATACTTTGCATTCCTTTCCGTCTCCTCCATCCCTAGTATATTCTTTATTTCCCCTTTTAGATCTATTCCAATGTTAGCATAGAAGAAAACACTAGATTTCTGAGCATTGAGAGACAGACCAGATGCAGTACTAAAAGTTGAGATTAGATCCATAAAATTGGTACATGACTGGGGTGTAGATTCGAGGAAGACAAGAGAGTCATCCGCAAACAATAAGTGGGACAACATTGGGCACCTTTTCCTTATCCTAATGCCACCAATAGATTTCTTCAGAACTGCCTAAGGGGATAGGGGGTCCCCTTGACGTAGACCCCTACTTGGGCTAATTTCACAAATTTGTCCCCCATTTACCACAATCGAGTACTTCACTATACAAAGACATTGTTTTATCCATCCAATCCACTTTTCATTAAAGCCCATCTTCTCCATAACACGGAACAAGAAGTCCCAACAAACCCTGTCATATGCTTTGTTAAGATCAAGTTTAACTGCTAGAAAGGCCCTTGAACCTGATTTATTATGCTTTAAAAAATGAAACACCTCATGAGCCACTATGATATTATCCTGCACTTGTCTACCAGGGATAAAAGCAGATTGGTTCTCCGTGATTATATCATTCATAAAAGGCTGCAATCTGTTAGCCAACACCTTGGAAATAACTTTGTAAATGAAACGGCACAAGCTAATAGGACGAAGATGGTTCATACCTTCAGGTGTTGAAACCTTGGGGATTAGTGTCACATTTGTCTGGTTCATCTCCATGAGCAGCACTCCTCCATTAAAGAAATTCTGGGCAGCTTTGAATACTTCTTCCCCCACTATGTCCCAATAACTTTGGTAGAATAAACCTGGAAAGCCATCTGACCCCGGAGCTTTCAAAGGACCCATTTGGAACACAGCAATCTTGACTTCTTCCCGTGAAATTTCTTTCACCAAGCTTGCATTACATTCAGGAGAAATAATTGTATCAACCAGACTAATTATATATTCAAAATCTCGCATCGGTGGTCCCTTATACAGCTCTTTGAAGTGTGCTTTAATCAGCCCTGCAATCTCCTTAGTATCATTCCTCCACACCCCATTTTTGTCTTTCAGTCTCATAATTTGGTTCCTTTGTCTTCTTTGGATAGTAGAGAGATGGAAGAATCTCGAGTTCCTATCCCCCATCTTTAGCCATTTAATCCGAGATCGTTCGTGCCAATACATCGCATCCTTCTACCACAAATCCTCTAGTTGCCTACTCAGGGATCTCTCCAAAGTAGCAATCTCTGGATTAAACCCCAATTCAAGAGTCTTCTGAGCTTCTTTTAATTTATCCGTGGCTGTTGTAATGCGGAATTTCAAGTCCCCAATTTTCCTTCGATTCCAATCTTTAAGCCCCTCTTTACATCCCTTTAGCTTATTACAAACCACTTTCATCGAAGATCCATCACATCCCTGATTCCAAGCCGTCTCAATAACCCTTTTGCATTCCTCATCTGTTACCCAGAAGGATTCAAATCTAAAGGGCTTACCCACCTTATTCAATGGGACAGCCATATTCAGGAGTAATGGGTTATGATCCGAACCCACAGCTGCCTCCACGAACACCATAGCCTGATCATTCAGTTCACGCCACTTTGCATTTGCAAATGCCATGTCAATACGTTCCATGGTGAAGTTCTCCGCATTCCTATTATTTTTTCAAGTAAATTTTGTGCCTTTGAACTCCAAATCTACTAAACCACATTCACTGATCATCTCATGAAAAGCTGAAATCTGATTTTGACTCGGTGGTAACCCTCCCATATTATCTTCTGTTCTAAGCACTTAATTGAAGTCACCCATACAAAGCCATGGTAACTTTTCTGATTGAGCGATCTGAATAATATTCTCCCACACTATAGCTCTCCCCGATCTCATTGGACAACCATAAACGAAGGTAGCCGTCCAACACGAGGAAACCGACTTATCCGTAACTATAATATGGAAGAAATTCTTCGATGCTAACTCCACATCTATCTCCACCTCTTTATTCCACCACAGAGCAAGACCCCCTGAAAGACCCTCAGGTTCTACATAACTACTACTATCGAATTTTAAACAGCGGCGGATGGCCTCTAGCTTGGCCTTATTATTTTTTGTCTCCATCAAGAAGATGATGGAGGGGCGATTTTTGCGCACAAGATCACCCAAAGCCTGGCTCGTCAAGGTATGCCCAATTCCTTGACAATTCCAGGTTAGGACTAACATTGGGAGTGTGGCTGTTTCGGGCCAGCCACCAACCCTGGTTCCCCCCCGGGTCTGCTCCAATTCTTTCTCCATCTCCATAACTTCAAAGGACTACTGAATCTGGACCTCACATAAGCCCTGCTCATTGATAACCAGCGTACCAGACAAGGATTTTCCCTTGTTAGAAGGTTTGGGATTCTGAGCATTTTTATGAGTTTTACGAGATGGGGTGGTGAGGTTATAGAGATTAGGGCTAGGATTAATGTCTGGTGAGCAAAGGCGGAGGATTTTGGAATTCTTCTGGTTGAACAACTCATCTTGAGCTTTTCTTTTAATGGTCAAGGAATCGAAGACATTGGATAAGGAAGACACTTGGGTATTTGGTGGAGGGAGGGTCAAAGGGTTGAGAGCAGTAGTGGTTTTCGATGGAGTGATAGAGGCATTTGGGGAAGAAGGGGTTAAGGGATTCGGTTGAGATATACTGGACTTAAAACATTGTCCCACCATCCTTTAATCATGCCAGTAAAACTAGCTGTTATGAAACTGGCTATTTCCTTATCAGTGTTTTTATTTTGTATGCAAATAGTACTGTAAATCAACATTTGGTGTACTACTCCAAAAATTTGGAATTCAGTCATACCATCTATATTCAATTCATATATAGTTTTACCATTATAAGAATTTTGTCGATGGAAACCATTTTCCTCATATAACATATCCTGAGGACTAGGTCTAGGATAATAATATCTCTCAGTTCCTGCATAAGGAAATTTTTGGATAGGATATTGGATTTTATTAATAGTATCATTTTGAGACCTCCATTTCTGAAATCTCTTGATTACTAATTTCTGGTTCCAATTCTTCAGAAATAGCATTAATAGAAAGACCCTCCCAATTCATCTAATAATTCTGAATTCTTTTTTAGATTACTCAAATTAAATCCTATTATTGTTACAAGAGGTCGAATATTAGTATGATGGGTTTTGGATTCTTGCTCCTTATCCTTAGATTTGAGATTCTTAAGATCTTCACAAATTTGTACTATTTGTCCCTCTATTCGGACCAATTGAGTCCCAACGGTACTAAGATGTAAATTGGTATAATTATTCTGCTTGTAAATTTTTTCATAATTATCTCTTCCTTCTGTAGGTTTGACGAATGCTACAGTTTCTAAAGTCAAGGAATCTGATTCAGAATTTCCTTCTAATTTAGGGGATAGTTGGAGGATGGATTGATCTAATAATAGATCCAGTCATAGATTTCCAATTCCAATGATAATCTTCCATAACATTAACGGATCGATCAAATTCTGTAAAATATTTACCATAAAATCATTGGGAGAATGGAATAATCTTTTTTGAATATCCAATCAAATTGTAGAATTCTTTCTTAAAAATCTGTAATTGATTTTCATCATATTTTGAGAAATACCATTACCTAAATTCTTTATATTTAGGTTGGAAAAATTCCTGATTAATATTTCTTCTAATATCAGGAATACAGACTTCAGCTATTACCATTAAAATTAAAATTCATTTCACTAGCTGTGGGAGATTCTACCACATTCGAAGGATTATGGTAAACCCCATGAAGGATTTGATTTTCAGATATTTTTATACCTGCAAGATTTGTCTCCTCTACTGGAGGTTGGGATTTTGGAATTTCAGAAGTAGAATGTCTACTGGTTGTAGGGATACTAACCCTATAAGGCAACTGCGTTGCAGGAAAACTACTCCTACTGCTTCTGCTTCAAGAGTAGCGATCTAACAAAGAATTCCTAAAATTTAAGGAAACGATTCCATCACTGTCTTGAACTATTTGTTCAATTTGGTTTACAATAGGTCTGGGAGGAACAACATTATTTATCGTCCAATTTTCAGGAAATGTAATTTCTTCCCAGTTGATCAGTATGTTGGTTGCAATATTGGATGTCAACATATTAGTCTCTATTAAGACAGTCTGATCTAGAGGTAATAATTGACGAACTCTTAGATTAATAGTATTCATTATTTTATAATAAATTCTATAAACTATTGCTATTACCTCAGATCCTGGTAAAAAGTCATAGCCTCTAGTAAGAATTCTACAATTAAGGGCTCCACCTATATTCCTATCTGTGAGTGATAGTATAAGATTAGGATAAACATTAAAATAAAATAAACTGGACCATGACATAAACTGGTCTCTACAGCCTCCATTATCGAGGATTTCCAATTATTGCACCTGCCATCTTGTCAGTTATTACTTATTACATAAATCGATTAATATAACTGTAACTTCCACGTTAAAAAAAAAAACACTTATTTTCTTTAATATTTTGTATTTTGTTTATTATTTTTTACAAGCACAAAATTAACTAACACTAACAAGAAAAATATATGATACACGTATATACTTATTTTCGAATTGAATCATGAAAATTAACGTGCAACGACTTTCATATGTATATGACTGGTCGAAAAGGAGTGACCCCTTTGTAGAAAATTCCTGGATCTGCCATTGTGTGTAGTAAGATACACAAGTGTACATAGTTGTTTGTGTGTTCTTTTTTCCGGGGTTGTAACATTTTCGAAACCTTTTAGTCAATCTTTTATTCGTCGACCCATGTGATGTTGGCCTATAAGTAATTATCAAGTTAAGACTACCAATTCATACCTTTAGTTGACAATAAATCTTGAAAACGATGAATATATGAAATCACATATAGAATCTCCACAAGTGTACCTATGAAATTAGCCTCATCAACAATATATCAAAATGATTTCCTTTTCAAAAAAAAAAACCCAAATGATTTCCATCATATCCTCAAGACATAGGCTTATTTTTGTCTTTATTCAAAAAAATTTGAGTTTAGATCATTGTTTTTTAATTCTCCTATTTCTCTCATTGAGACAAGTCAATATATACTACTCCCTCCGTCCCTTATTTAGAGTCCAGTATTCCATTTTGGGCTGTCCCTTAATAAGTGTCCATTTTGTAAAGTTAGTGAGTAAAAGTTGGTGCATTGTCTATTTTGTCCCTAAAAGTAGATTTTATTTTGAAAAGTTAGTGAGTAAAAGTGTAATGATAATGGGTAAGTAAGAAAAGTGGAGAAAAAAGTTGATGTGAAAGGTATAATGATGATGTCTTTTTAATAAGTTGAAATTACGAAACAAGACACTTAAAAAGAGACGGAGAGAGTACTAAAACTTGACACAAAATTAATAAATATAAAAAAAATTAAATAAAGAAAAATAAAAGGACAACTAGCTTATTTAACTAAGTAAGCCCTTTCACATGTTAAAAGTGATTGTAACATGGTAGTCCATTCTTTGGCCAAGCATTCCTTGTTAGATGTTAGGATGATTTGTTGGTGCAATGATTATCCCCAATTGCTGTCCTTTGTAGCTCTTGATGATGTTAGGACCTTTGACCCCATCTTTTGCGGTAATAAAATGTTCTTCTTTCGGTTTAGAAAAAATCCCCTCTAGAAGTCTGCATTAATTTTTTTGTAAGATTGTGTTTCCAATTTTTATACGGGAGACTTAAATATTCATCCTCAGACCTTATCCCGCTTAAGAATTCATCCCGGTCATTTTGAACAGTTATGTTTTCATCCTTTCAGATAGTGAATTACCTATCTTACCATTTTAATAATATATTCATATATGTTTTATTAAATTGACATCCTAAATTAGTGGGATTCAACCATTTTTTAATTTAGTAGGATTCAACCATTACCTAATTTAGTGGCATTCAATCTCAATAATTACGAGAGATAATTATGAAAGATGATTTCAAAACTTAAAAGATTCGTACTAACCAAATTTCACCGATTTACATTCAAAAACCATATTTATTTTTTCATTTATACCACGTATTATCATGAAACCATTTGGAACATGGTGGATTGACCATATTTTTATTTTTTGCAAAATTATCATTAAAAATATTTCAGAACATATACAATATTCGTACTGACCATGTTTTTCATGGTTAATTTGTCATGAAAACAATAAACCAAAATCATGATTTCTCGGCGGAACTTGAAAACCCATAACATTCTAGGATAATAGCCCTTTTTTCAAACATGGTGGATTGACCATGTTTTTATTTTTTGCAAAATGATATGAAGAAATATTTCGGAACATACACAATACTGACCATGTTTTTCATGGTTAATTTATCATAAAAACGATAAACCAAAATCATGATTTTTCGGCGAAACTTGAAAACCCATAACATTCCGGGAAATCAGCATGAAAAAACATGAATATAAAATGGTTTTTCAATCTGAAAAATAGGACTCTAATCATGTTTAGCCGGAAAAGAAAAAATGAAGAAGAAGAGGAAGAAGCCATATGAAGTATGTTTGAATGTTTCAAACCAAGACCAAATAAGAAGGATTGGGATCCTACACAAGATTTTAGGGATTTATAGACCAAACCTTTTCTGGAACCAACCCATTACATAAAACCATATCCACGACAGAGTTGAGATGCGATCGGGAGGTGAGGATGGTGCTGGTGATGGGATTCTCAGTCCATAATTCTCGGCATCTGTGGTGGTGATTCCGTCGACAACGACGACGATGATCGGCTTTTCCCCAAGTTACAACAGTCGTTCGAAACTTTGAGTTCCCTCTATAGCCGGAGACGCCATAGCCAGAGACAACATCGGATCCACAGTCAGTCCAAACCTTAACATGTCGATTGGAATTCTAACGTGAAGAGGATTGGTTAGCTTTAAATAACGACATCTTCTTTGCCCTTCGTCTGGATCTCATACCCCCGCCAGCCAGACACTCTAGCCGGCGGCGATGGAGGAAGAGCAGCCAGCATCTGTCGAACGGCGAGCGCCGTCGGTTCCGCCGCCTCGGCGGTTGCGGCCATCCCGTTGTGACCTGGTCGGCGACGATTTGCTTGATCGGTGACGACGGTTGGCCGGATGAGTTTTGCAGCGGCAGTGGTCTTGATTGGTGGGGTGTGACCATCCCGTTTTGATCGAAATGGTTGAGGATGAAATGGTTTTGTACGGTTTTTGGGAGGTGGTGGTCCAGATTTTCGGGAGAGATTTACGGGATTGGATTGAATTACGGGACGGGACTGCCGGAGTTATCTTTTCGTCCCATTTTTCTGTTATATATATATATCCGAGGACACTGTTGGTATTATGAAAAAATGAGGATGAAATCATAACTGTTCAAAAAGTGCAAGATGGATTCTTACATGGGATGGATTTTGAGGATGGATAATTAAATACTCCTTTTTATACTCCATTTAGAAAGAATATTGGTAGAAGAAACTGAAAAATATAGGGATTTTTTGAACAAGTTTTTACATCATCTCCGGGCTGCAAGACAACCAAAATCACACCAGGAACCCAAGTCAATTTGCGAAATATTTCTTAATCTATTCTCATGTATTCTGTGTTTCATTTTGATGATTGGATCTTTTTCCAATTGTTAGCATTTTGATGATAAAATCAAATCAGTTTCCTTATGAATAACTTATATATCGAGGTTCATATTGGACGAAATCTTCAAGGTGAAGCATAGTTTTCAATCTTATTTGGGCACAGTTCAATTTTCCATCTCAAAAAATATATATTTTCGGAGTGGAAGTCCATGTCATTCCTATCTTTCTTTCCTGTGACAATATTATTACTTTTTTTTTTGAAACGGTCAATCCATTACACAATAAAGAAGTCCGAAGGCAAAACAGATGACATCACAAAATACAAGATTGAACCAAAACTAACACAAGCTAGATGTGAGCACATGCCAAAAGGACACCACTACTCTTGACACCCCTGCCGGAGCAAGCCTGCAACTTGGTTGCCGGACTAGGAGCCAGTCGTCGAAAGTGATAGTAGAAGTCCCAAGGGACAAAAGTCCATTCCCAAAGCTACGCTCAAGATGCAATCTGGTCGGGGACGATGTCCAGAAAGAGCTCAAAACGCCGGCACACCCACATCCGAAAAGCACAACGGCACTGGCGAACCACCATTGCCGACAACCCCATTGACACGGGTACGTAGGACCACACCGGTGCAAGCCTTGCTAACACTTCAGGCTCCGGCACGCGACCGCCGACAGCATGATGGGCTCACATAACCGCGGCGGAGCACCGGACACCACACCCAAACACCAACACCTTCAACTACAACCCAATCGCAGCACGACGGCACTGGCGAACCACCATTGCCAACAACCCCATTGACATGGCTACGTAGGACCACACCGGTGCAAGCCTTGCTGACACTTCAGGCTCCGACACGCGACCGCCGACAGCATGATGGGCTCACATAATCGCGGCGGAGCACCGGACACCACACCCAAACACCAACACCTTCAACTACAACCCAATTGCGCACCAAAACTGTCGGCACAACCCAGACACGCAAAGGGGAAAACTGCAACTGAAAACTCCGGCTAACATCAACCCCTTGCCTAAAATTAGCCCACCACCAACACCCATTGGATCTAGTAACCTAGACCAGTACAGACTGGACCGAGGAGACCGGCCGGTAAAGAAAAGAAAAAGCCAAAACCCTAACCCCAAACCTTACCTTATTACCACATCAACGTCCGCCGCTTGCCGGACCACCACTCATCGCCTTCTAGCTCCAGTCTGAACCATCATCGCCAAACATCAAGGACGGGAACCCGTCACGAGGGCCAGACCACCGGCCAGAAAAACGGAAGGTAAAAGGGACGGAAGGGAGGATGCAGGGAGGAGCGAAAACGGGAGAATTGGGAGGTGGAGAGAGGGGAAAGGAAGACAGGGGAGGCGGGAGGAGGAGGAGGCGATGTTGGATCTGGTTTTGTTCTCTCTCTCCCTCTCTCGAAAACGGGGGGTTATTTGTTTATTTTATACAGTACATTATTATTACTTCAAAAAAACAAAAAAAACCCCTCCCTTTATGCAAAAAATGAATTTCAATCTTGATTGGCACAATTCAATTTTCCATTTTCTTATTTCGTGTGGAAGGATGTGAATTGAATTGTAGGCCATTACCCTCGTGAATTGCAGTTAAATGGGCCTATCCTACTTTATCGGAGAGTATGCTTTGTAAATGGGTTGGGCCTAATTAAAAAACGCTGAATTTAATACGGCGGCCCATAAGCTAGATATAGAGTGAAAAATCGCCCACAAATCGTAATATTCACGGGAACGGCTCCGCACGGCGCCTTTTTCTCCGACCAAATCGAACCAATCTTCAATTTAACCAATCTTCAATTTGCCTGCTGGCCCGAAGTGCTGGCCACACAATTTGAATAATTATTGCGTGCTCCGAGGCCATAAACGCTACATCAACATGGAGTCCACGATTAAAATTATTAGGGCCGTTAGCCGAGACCGAAAACTCAATCGAAACCGGAAAAATCGGACCGGATCGAATTTTTTAAACCAGTCAAATAATTTCGATCCGGTTCTGGTTTATAAAATTTTATAAACCGAAAAAATAATTTCTATCCGGTTTATGTGTTTTAAAGACCTGTCGAAACCAGACCGGTTATATATATGTATAATATACACATATATATAATATATACATACATATATAAACTATTTTTATGGGTGTTTTTTTTATGTATTAAGCTCAAAATTGATCTTTTTTGTTGGGCCAAAAAAAGGGGTTGAATTATTGGGTTTTTGGTTGATATTTTGTGGGTTGAATTGTGGATTTTTTTTGATGTGTTGGGTCCAAAATATGACCCATGAATGAAAACCGGATAAACCGGACCGAAACCAATTGAGCCGGTCGAAACCGGACCGTATTATCTCAACCGGTTCCGGTTTCTAAAAATCTCAAACCGAATAACTGGTTTCGACCGAAAAATATGCCAAAACCGGACCAATATCAACCCTAAAAATTATAAGTGTCGTGCGAACACCTTGTGTTGAGGAAGAATTATTCAAGATCATTACCCGTGTCTTCGGCCCCTTACTTGGCCACACACTAGTATGGAATTCAAGACAAAGTATATAAACTGCTCTCGTTGTTGAAGGCTTTAAGAAGTCATTTGGGATTTTTAAATCCACTCTATCTGTCAACACGATTCCTAATAAATTTTCACTCCACTTATTATTGCTTTTACACCCGTTTATCTCTCTTCATTTATAGGAAAATGATATTGCCACACCCTTTTTTGTTATTGCCACATCCTGCAAGTATATTTTTTTATGCAAAAAATACACTTGCAGGGTGTGGTAATAACAAAAAAGGGTGTGACAAAATCACTAGCCCATTTATATTATCTCTAAAAACTCACTCAAAGCATTTACCAAACAACCCAAGTATTCTGAAACATTACTCATTCCGTCCACCTTTGTTGGTCAATTTTGAAAATTTGTGCCATGTTTAAATCATTTTATCTTTCAATTTATAATGTTTTTCATAATTTTGAAAACATAGAATAATAAAACTAATTGAAAATTATTAAACAAGATTCATATTGCATATTTTTTAAAGTCCTTATTAAAAGATATGAACATTTAAAACGCCACAGATTTTCAAAAGGAACTAATAGTACAGACTGAGGAAGTAATAATTACTCCGCACAATTTCCCCTTTATGCGTGAACTCAACTAGGAAGTAATAATTACTCCGCACAATTTCCCCTTTATGCGTGAACTCAACTATAATTTGGTACACCCAACTTTACTACCACGTGTAAGGGACCCATACACGACACGTGTACGGTAGTTTTGACTACATTATTTACTTCCATCGACTAGCAATTTAGTTAGCTCACCCATTTCCTGAGAAACTTTCAGAGTCATCCCTCTTTCTCTCAAATTATTGCAACCATGACATTCAGATGATTTGAGGGAACCACTTATCTAGTTTAATGGGCCCAGGCAGCCCAAACTACGAGGGGCTGTTTGATTTGAGGAAAGTTGTGGTGGGAGGGAGGAGGGGGTTTTGATTAGGGGTAGCAAATTGAATCCAGATTTATTAACAAATTCAGATCCATCAACTAAAAAATAGACCCAATCCAACCCATTTATTAGTTGGGTAAGAATGGGTCCAAATCCAACTAACCCATTATTAGTTGGGTCATAATTGGGCATCAATTGGGTCAACTTAAATGACTCAATGGGTCGTGAAAGTAACCCACCAAAATTCCCGTCTTTTTACCAGATTTCACTGGGAATGAAGCTGCACAAAGGCTCGGTAAGCTGCACTGGGAAGCCTCAACCAGTCAAAATTCCTCTCTCTCTCTCTCTCTCTCTCTCTCTCATTCAATTCTTCTGTGCTAAATTGCACACGTCCAAAAATATTCTGAACGATCCGGATTAAAAATCAATTGTGACCGGTAATAATTATTCTGACCAGTCAAAATTGAAAACACATCTCATCCATCGATTGCGCGAATGGACTGGTAAAATTGCGCTCCGCCGTGAATAAGTTTATCTCATGGTAGTCCCGCATAGGGTTTAGATTAAAAAGTTAAGTGACTTATTTTTTTGTCCTTATTCAGATTTTTTTGTTTTGCGTCAAACTTTTGTGACTTATTGATTCCTTTGGATGAGAGGAATCGAAAAAGTAAAAAAAAAAATTGATCGAAATTGGAAGTTTTTTTAATAAAGACAAAAATAAGTCAATAAGACAAAAAAAAAATTACTTATTCTTGTCTTTTTGAACAAGTTTATGAGTTTCGCTCATAATTTTTTACTTTTCCGATTTTTCTCGACGAAACGAATCACTAAGTCACAAAAAGTTTGATGCAAAACTATCAAATACGAAAAAAAAATTGAATAAAAACAAAAAAAAGAAGATATATACATCTCGCAATGGGCTTGTTTTGATTCTAATCGAATGGAAATTTACGGGTACAAACAAAACAAATATATACATCTCGCAACAATTTATTATATAGAAAACCCTAGCACTTTATACAAGTCCCAAATTTCTTTGTGGATTATTGCGCTTCGACATAACAGGAGGAATCTAAAAAGTAAAAAATTATGATCGAAACCTAAATTTTTTTAATGAAGACAAAAATAAGCCAATTTTTTCGTCTTTATTCAAAAAAATATGAATTTCGATCGTAATTTTTTACTTTTTAGATTTTTCTCGTCATGACAAAGCAATAATCCTCAAAAATTTGACAAAAAACTAACAAATGCCAAAAATATTTGAATAAAGACAAAAAAATAAACCACTTAGATACGCTGCGATTTGGTAATTAAGAGCGACCAATATGGTAATTAAGTGTACAGGGGTAATCTGGTCATTTTTGTAGCAGAGGGATAGTATGGTAATTTTAGTGTACATGGTATTTTACTCCTTTAAATTTACAGGGGTAATATGGTAATTTTAGTGTACATATGTATTTTAGTCATTTTAGTATATAGTATGTAATTGGGCTAATGGGCGGGTCGGATTTGCTTTTAAATAAATGGGTTGGGTTAGATATGAGTAATTAGACTCATAATTAATGGGTCTAAATGGGTCAATGACCCATTAAAGACTCAACCCACTTGCAACTTACCCATTTTGATCCAAACCCGTCCATTTGACACCCCTAGTTTTGATAGAAAGAATATGGGTTATTTGTAAGGACACCCCCTCAACTATTACGTTTTGTCAACATGACCCTCCCATCTTCAAAACTCGGCAAGTTGACCCCCCCAACTATCAAAACTCATCAACTACACCCCTTCTGTCCAATTCTGTTAAAAAATGTTAACTTTTTAGGCTAAGTTGGATGGAAAAACAAAGAAAAACAAATTTTGAGACTAAAATGCCCTTGGTCTTGGGCGGGAAAAATAACCCGAGCTATATATGCTCTCTTTCTAACCCAAACTCATCTCTCTCATCCATTCCATCTCTATACCCTCTCTCTCTCTCTCTCTCTCTCTACGTTCTCTCTCTCCCACAAGTCCATCTCTCCATTGCTTCCCCTCCCAGTAGAAGAAATGACTCCAAACCACTCACCCCTTCTCTCTCCCAACCCCATCTTCTTCTCCTTTCCAACCCCTCCCAAACCCTGAATTTGAAATTCAAAAGACCCAGATTTTTTGAATCCTCATCTGCTACTGCCATCTGCTTTTCTTCTCTTCTCTTTCTCCTCTCCCATCTCCAAACATTCTCCTCTCCTTCTTCTTCTCCCTCCCCTCTCCCATCTCCAAACATCAAAACCCAGAAACACAAAACCCAAGCCAGAAACATACAGAAACATGAGCAGCAGCTCTACTAGCACCAACTTTTCTCAGTACAAAGGAGAAGAAAGATGTGAATGTGGACGGAGGGTTGTTATGCGAACGTCACTAACCGTGAAAAATCCAGGAAGAAGGTTCCTAGGGTGTATCAACTACAAGGTAATCGATTTTTCTTTAAGAAATTCCAAATGATCTTTGATTTTGTACATTTGAATAAAGAGTAAAAATTGAATATTGTTGTGTTGATTTTCAGAAGGAGAATGATTGCAATTTCTTTGTGTGGGTGGACCTAGAAACTTGCCCTAGAGGATTGGAATATGCTAAGATAATGCAAGCCAAAAAAGATGAACTTAAGAGATAAGTTCAAGAGTTGAAGATGATCAATAAGGGGTTGGAAAGAAGAAAGCAAATGGTGGAAGAAGAGAATGATGCCCTTGTTGTCAAACTAGCAGACCTGACTGAGATGAATATCAACCTAAGAACTATGAATGAAGCTCTACAGGCACAAATTCAAGCCAAGAAGACTAGGGAGTTTGGAACAAGTTTTTCTGGGAAAATCATAGTAGTGGTAGTCATACTGTTTGTCATTGTCTATATGATTGGTGTGTTTGTGTCAACTATGAATCACTCCCCTAAGAAATCCCCTCTGTATTTGCATTGAATATGAATGAAAAACAAATGCTTGACTGTCATGAAATGATTTGTTTAAGTTTAAACAACCAGCAATGCACAAAACATGCAAGGAAATTATGGTATTTTACCCCAGTAAGTACTCCTCTTTCTGGAAGGCAAAGAAAAGCAGAACCATGCCAGCACTTTTGTCCATAAACCTGGAATTCCAAATCACATGGAAAATCATTGCATTAGTAACACAAGCAAAAAATGTAAAGAAGTGAGACTAAACCATTGCACAACAGGTTCATTAACATGTGCTGTAAACATGGAAAACAAATCATGAAAAAACAAAAACTAACCATTCCAGTCACAAGTATTAAACAGAACAAGTTTCACATTCCAGTCACACAGCCCAAAAACTAACCATGAAACAAGTTTATATTGACATTGCTTCCAAACCAAACCATGAAATTAAACCATTCAAACCAAGTTCCCCCATCAGGTTCCAGTCACATAATTCAAAACATGACATTGTTTGTCAACCAATATTACACATAACAAAATTACTGCCAACCAAGCTAAAGTATTACATTCAGTAGTAGGAACCAACAAAAGATAAAAGTTCTTGTTCCATTACACATAGGTCATTATCCTAAACTATGCCCTAAATCATATTCAAATGCCAGATTTCTGTGTTGAACTTGGGGTTGAAGATGCTCCTTGGGAGTCCAGCCTGGGGATTGGAGTAGTTGGTATTATGGCACTGCCACTTCCACTACCACTGGCACATGATGCAGCAGATGAGCTTAATGGCTGACTCCAAAAAACTGCATTCCATATCCTACTGGATCTTCTCCATCCCTACATTCACACCATGTAATGAAAACTGATAAAATATGGGTCATGCACACCTTATAGTATGGATTAGAAACTTAAACTTAACTAAATTCTATGAGATTAGTATCATACCTGTGGGTTTGGTAGACCAATTTTTAGGGCAGCAGTTCCTGCACCTCCAAACCTTGGAATTGGTACTTTGGGTTTTGCAAGGACTGGTTCTTTACCTTTCCCAATATTTGGTTCTTTACATTTTCCATTTTTTCCACCATGTTGTTCATATCTTTCTTTGATAAGAACTCCAGGAAGAGCAGGAGTGCTTCCACCTCTTCCACTTCCTCTACCCCCAATCACCACTTGTCATTTGTTTGGAGCAGAGTCACCACCTTTACCAGTCCCTCCAACCACCATTGTGCCACCTCTACCACTTGTTTGTGCACCACCTCCTCCACCACCAACCTTTCCTCTCCCTCCTCTACCCCTTGTTCCTCTTCCTCCAGTGGCAGCATTCTTCCCTCCTCTTGCTCCCCTACCACTCCCACTGTTCTTGTCTTTGTCCCTTCCACTATTTGTGCATGGAACCAGTCCTCTTTCCTTACCAATTATCATTTCCTCTGCCATTATCATTTCCAAGTCCTCTGCCATTGCCATTTCCTGTACAGAAATGGTACACATTTCACACAATGAAACAAAAATTAACCAGTGGTGAATATGGATAAATGATGTGAGCTCTTACTTGTTCAACAGTTGTGCTGCTTGGTTTTTTAGGACATGTCCTGGAATTGTGGCCCGGCTGCTTGCAAATTCTACATTTGAGGCATGTGTAATACTTCTTCACTCCCTTTGAGGGACCTCCTATAGGATTCTTTGGTTCATCAGGCCCTTTCTTCCTATTCTTTTTTGGTCTACCACTCTTGACTCTAAAAAGAGGAGGTTCTATAGGAGCAAAGTCCTTACGAACCCACATTGTTTGGTCAGGAATTGGCTTGATGGTGAAGTCGTATGTCTTGGCAAAAGTACTGATATGGAAGCACTCATCAACAAACTCTTCAGGATTAGATTTGTTAGTGATGATTGCTGCCATTCCATGTTGACATGGTATCCCACACACATCCCACTTCCTGCATGTGCAGGTCCTCTGATTTAAGTCCACAATAAATGTTCTGAGTATAGTCATGACTTCATAAATCTTGTCACCACTGTAAATAACCTGACATTCCCCCATCAGCTTGCAAGTTTTCTCAACCCTTTTCCTAATCCTTGGACATAAGGTACCCTCCCAGCCCATGCACATTTGCCTCCTAATTTGCAACCTAGTCATGAGATACCTTCTAATACTTTCCAACATGGTTAGAATTGGTTCATCCCTTGCATCTTTAATTGCATGATTGAAAGCCTCACTAGTGTTGTTGTCCATTTTATTGCATTTTGACCTTAACCCATACATGCACCTAGCCCATGTCTTAGGGTCTTCACTCATCAAGTACTCATATGCACCCTCATCAATTTCCTTAATAGCATTCATATGGTACTCAAACTCTTGAACTGTGTACACTGATGCTGCCTTCCACATTAGGTCTTTCCATTCTTTACCCTTGTACACTTTTGAGAAATTTGAGTACATGTGCCTAATGCAGTACCTATGTTCAACATTAGGGTACAACTCTGCAAATGTTTGTGTCAAGCCCTAAGTGAAAAAAACCAAAAAAAAAACAGATTTTTAGTAAACATAAACAAAAAACAGATTGCAGTTATTTAAGTAAGGAAATGCAGTATTACAAACAACAAACAAAGTACCTTCTGTCTGTTAGAGACAAAGCACCATCCTCTTTCCTCTGGATCTCCTATCATATGTACCAGCAACTCCATGAACCAAGTCCAGCTACCTTTTGTTTCAGCCTCCACAACAGCAAATGCCAAAGGAAACATCTGATTGTTGGCATCTTTTGCAACTGCATGCATCAAATGACCTCCAAAGGGACCTTTCAGAAAACAGGCATCTAACCCAATAATTGGTCTGCAACCTGACAGAAAACCCCTCAGTTGTCCATCATAACTTATGAAAATCCTCTCAAACACTGGTCCTCCCTCTGGCAATGATTCTGTATCCACCTTAATCTTAGCAATACTACTTGGATTATATATTCTAACCATCTCACAATAATCCCACAACCTAGCATACTGGCCTCTATGATCTCCCTTTATCAATTGAAGTGCCTTTCTCTTTGCCCTGTACACTTTGTTCTCTGAAACATTCAACAGCCATTCCCTCCTAATAGTTTTCTTCATTGAACTGACCTTAGTCTTAGAGGCATCACTAAATTTGGCTAAGTACCTCTGGGAAAGCCAAGATGAGGTTGCATTATTATTAGTGTATGTCCTGGTACATGAATGTTGTTGATATATCTTTTTAATTTGGAAGGATCTCTCTTCATACATGGGAGAGGCATGAAGTCTAAAGCCACAATCATGTGCACACTTTACAGTCACCCTCCTAGACTCATTCTTTAAAAATTTGAACTCATAGCCCTCCTTTATGTGGTATTCCCTCAATAATTTCCTAAAAACTACCACATTAGGAAATTTCATCCCTTCTATTAACTGAGTTTTGTTCATGTCACTCTCTTTGAACTCAGGAAAAATAGGCCTCCCATTTTCATCAACCTCAGGTGCAATGTTGTCATCATCACTATCAAACTACCATCATGTTCTTGTTCACCTAAACTCCTAAGTAAGCTTTTCCCTAAACCTACCAAGGGAATACTCTCCTTTTGTTCCTCATCAAAAGACTCCTCTACCCCACTAAAAGAGGCAGTGGAAGTAGAGCTATCATCATTGGGCAACCATTCACTGTCTGAGCTATCATCATCATCATTCATTTCACCACTTTTATTTGCATCCACACCTTCAACTCCAACTCCTACTTCTCCTACATCTCCATCTTGCTCACCACCTCCCTCTCTTTCTCCTACTCCTACTTCTCCATATTGATGACCACCTCCCTGTCCTTCTCCTTCTCCTACTTCTTGATCACCTCTCAACTAAGTTATACAACCCTGGTCTACACCTATGAACTCCTCATCCTCTGAATCAACCAAGTTAGGACAGTCAACATAAATATCAATACAGAAATACTTCATACCATTCAACAATGTGCTGCAAACATGTTAACCATATCATCATGATTTCTCAATGCAACCAACCCATTGTTGATGTCAGGAGGAATTGTATAATACACACTAATGTTATCTTTTTCAACTGTATATTCTATCTCCCTAATTACATCCATGGATTCGTAAAAAGTGTAAGAATCTAGGTCTACCTTGATTTCAGCAGTAACCCCATCCTTGTATTCCCAGTGGGCCCCTTTGACTAGCTTCCCACTAACACGAGCTAACAAAAAACACCTTAAGTCAGGTGTCTCCTCCATTTGCTTCTGCAACACAACAGTTGTATTAAAAATATTTGCATGGAAACCATACAAATACTTGGGGAAATAAAAGGATGTCAAGTTAAACTACCCCAACAAAAATCACCGATAGTCTTAAAATATGGAAAACATACAATACTTAAAATATGGGTACCAAAAAAGTAATATTAAAAAATTGTCTTATGAAATGAAAATTTTCATGAAAATCATACAAATATACTTTATGAATCAGAGGACTAATTAACTGAAAAACCTCATAAAAAGCATACAAACACTTATAAATTAACAGCAAAATGTCAACTAAAACTTATAAAGACCACATGGAAAGCATAAAAAGAGAGACCACTTAGAGGCTATTTGATAAAACTGAAAACTGAAACTGAAGGCTGAAAAATCAGGTACTGAAAGCTGAATGCTGAATTTTTTAAGCTGATAAGCTTTTTGATAAAAATATTAAGTACTGAATTAAAAAATGTTGAATTAAGTTTAGTTCTGATTCTCTCTTAATTTACTAATAGTCACAATATACTTACGGTAATATTGGACTGTTGATTGTGGTGGTGGTGGGTTGGTGGTGATAGAGCGAGGGTGGTGGTGGTGGTGGTGAAGTGGTGAGGGTGGGGATGGAGTGAGAGTGGTGGTGGTGTAATGGTGGGGTGGCGGTGGAGTGATGGTGGTGTAATGGTGGCAGTGAGTGGTGGCGGTGGAGTGGTGGTTGTGCAATGGTGGCGTTGTAGTTGTGGCGGCGGCGGCGGCGTGGTGGTGGTGGTGGGCTGGAATGGTAGTGGTGGTGGTGGTGGAGTGGTGGTGAGTGGTGGCGGCAGCGACGGTGTGGTAATGGTGGTGGCGATGTGGTGGTGGGCTGGAGTGGTAGTGGTGGTGGAGTTGTGGTGGTGGTGGATGATGGTGGTGAAGTGGTGGTGGAGGTGGTGGAGTTGTAGGAGTGGTGGTGGTGGTGGCATGGTGGTTGAATGCAAGTACACAAAAATTCAGTCAGAATTAAGTAGCTCAAAGCTACTTAATTTTTTTCAACTTTTTAGCCTACATTTTAAGTAGCACTTAATTTGTTAAGTAATGTAAAATATGGTTATCAAACCTACTTAATCACTTATTACTTAATTGATTCAGTTTTAAGTGCTGAATTCAGGTTATCAAACAACCCCTAAATCTGGGACTTAAAATCTGAAACTTCGGGAAAGGGCCAAATATTTTAGGATATTTTACTGAAAATCTATGAAAAGTGCATATTTTATTCAAGTTGCTTAGGAAAAATACAAAAATCCCCAATTTTTAATACCTCTAATCTCGAACAGATCACTAAAAATGGTGTATTTTAGTAAAATCTCGTATTTTTTATAGCCCTAAATCCCTAGAACAGATCCCCAAACTTCTCAGTTTTTTATAGCCCTAAATCTCGTATTTTCTTGGTACAACATTTACAAACTTGAATCAAAGTTTTAGGGTTCCCAATCATACATTTACAGTCCCAAAAAGTATGATTTTTAAAGCCTAAAGTTTGAACTTACAACTTACGCAACTTATGATTTTGAACGAGCAGAGGGTTTCCAACGTAGAAGATGAACTCGTACTCGTGCTCTGTTGCTGGTTTTGAACTTGTTGGAACGACTTGATTGAGGGTTTCGAACGTGATGGATTTGACGTTCTTAGTTGGGTTTTAGGGTTTTGATTTTTTGGGCTATCGAGCGAAGAGAGAGACACATGAGAGAGGGGGAAGAGGAGGAGAGAAGGAGAGGAGGCGTGTGTTGTGTTGTCCCCCAAACCCTATTTCTTTCTTTCACAGACAAAAGGGCAACTTAGTCTTTTCGACTGTTTCCGTCCAAGTTTTTAATGGAAATTTGTGAAAGAGGTGTAGTTGATGAGTTTTGATAGTTGGGGGGGGGGGGGGTGGTCAGTTTGCCGAGTTTTGAAGATGGGGGATCATGTTGACAAAACGTGATAGTTGATGGGGTGTCCTTGGAAATAACCCAAAGAATAAAGTAATATCATTGAAGGCTTTGCATAGAGAGGGAGGGGGAAAAAAGTTTTGGAACACCGAGAAAACAAATCCTGAAATTAAATATGAATACGATTTTACATTCAATGGTCAAGTGAATTACATTTATCTTGTTTAATAGAGGTTCCGGAGTGGAATTAGGAATAATCGTGTTTGCTTTGTGGAGTAATGGGTTGGTTGATAATGTGAAGGTTTGGTTTGAAAAAATGTTTTTTCCTTTACTTGGGGGATCTAATTTGGGGGGCAGTTCCAGCGTCAGATCCAATGTTTTGAGCAGCCCAAGAATGGAAGGAGTGTTTTCTTTTTTTCCTTTCTACCGAGTTTGATGAGCAGCAGGGAATTCCAAATTATTTTTATGGACAATGCTACTCACACAACAATTTACACAACCTCTCACATACATGTGGGGCCCACACATAGTAGTGTGTGTGGAGCCCACATGTATGTGAGATGTGTAAGTTGTTGTGTTTGGATTGTTGTGTGAGTATCATTTTTGTATGGGGGGGGGTCAGTTTGCCGAGTTTTGAAGATGGGGGATCATGTTGACAAAACGTGATAGTTGATGGGGTGTCCTTGGAAATAACCCAAAGAATAAAGTAATATCATTGAAGGCTTTGCATAGAGAGGGAGGGGGAAAAAAGTTTTGGAACACCGAGAAAACAAATCCTGAAATTAAATATGAATACGATTTTACATTCAATGGTCAAGTGAATTACATTTATCTTGTTTAATAGAGGTTCCGGAGTGGAATTAGGAATAATCGTGTTTGCTTTGTGGAGTAATGGGTTGGTTGATAATGTGAAGGTTTGGTTTGAAAAAATGTTTTTTCCTTTACTTGGGGGATCTAATTTGGGGGCAGTTCCAGCGTCAGATCTAATGTTTTGAGCAGCCCAAGAATGGAAGGAGTGTTTTCTTTTTTTCCTTTCTACCGAGTTTGATGAGCAGCAGGGAATTCCAAATTATTTTTATGGACAATGCTACTCACACAACAATTTACACAACCTCTCACATACATGTGGGGCCCACACATAGTAGTGTGTGTGGAGCCCACATGTATGTGAGAGGTGTAAGTTGTTGTGTTTGGATTGTTGTGTGAGTATCATTTTGTATGGGGGGGGTCAGTTTGCCGAGTTTTGAAGATGGGGGATCATGTTGACAAAACGTGATAGTTGATGGGGTGTCCTTGGAAATAACCCAAAGAATAAAGTAATATCATTGAAGGCTTTGCATAGAGAGGGAGGGGGAAAAAAGTTTTGGAACACCGAGAAAACAAATCCTGAAATTAAATATGAATACGATTTTACATTCAATGGTAAAGTGAATTACATTTATCTTGTTTAATAGAGGTTCCGGAGTGGAATTAGGAATAATCGTGTTTGCCTTGTGGAGTAATGGGTTGGTTGATAATGTGCAGGTTTGGTTTGAAAAAATGTTTTTTCCTTTACTTGGGGGATCTAATTTGGGGACAGTTCCAGCGTCAGATCCAATGTTTTGAGCAGCCCAAGAATGAAAGTAGTGTTTTCTTTTTTTCCTTTCTACCGAGTTTGATGAGCAGCAGGCAATTCCAAATTATTTTTATATAGAGAGTGAGAAATAGGAGTAATAAATGTATTTGGATCTGCAACTTCTGAAGGGCCTCACGTGAGCTACTAGCTGTTTGGTGTCGGTGAGGCCCATGAGTTATTCATCTAGGGAAACGATAAGCAAAGTCAGGAGACTCTCTCCATTTCACCAATTCTAGAGAGAGAGAGAGTGTGTTCACGAATTAAATTCCCTCTCTCTGTTTTCTGCACTTCAATTCATTGAGTTTTCAATTCCTTCTGCTAAAAACGACAGTGAGTAGATGAACACCCATATAGTTTGTCATTACTACTACTACTACTTCTCTATTCTATATAGTCAAAGTTGCGATAATGACATTAAATGGCGCCATTCCTCAGGGTTTTTCCGGACCCATTGATTGAAATTGTTTTTTAGATCTGGTAGAAAAAAGGGAATGACGGAAAAGGAAACATCTTTTCAGATCCGTTATTCGATTTCTTCATCAAGATTTCCTAATGCCCTTCATTCAACTCATCAATCAATGATCACCCTCCTCCCTGACAATTGAATCAATCAACACCCAAAGAAAAAGAGAGAGAGAGAGAGAGTGAGATAGGAGAGAGAGAACCAAATCAAAAATCTCTTTTCTCTTCCCCCACAATGGGTCCAAAACCAAAACTCTGTTCTTTCTTCCACCTCTTTATCTTTTGTTCCCTGTACTTTCCCCTCATTGCATCAGACGATTTTCAAGCCCTATCAGCCCTAAAATCCTCAATTGACCCATCAAACACCTTACAATGGACAGGCCCCGACGTTTGCAACTGGGAAGGAATCAAGCAGTGCATCAACGGGAGAGTCACAAAACTAGTCCTCGAACACCTAAACCTAACCGGCCAACTACACGAAACGATTCTAAACCAATTAGACCAGCTCCGAGTCCTCAGCTTCAAATCCAACTCCTTATCCGGCCGAATCCCCTCCCTCTCCGGTTTAAAAAACCTCAAGTCCATATTCCTCAGCCAAAACAACTTCTCCGGCTACTTCCCCGCCTCCCTGTCCTTCCTCCACCGTCTCAAGATCATCGTCTTGTCGGAAAACCAAATCTCCGGCGATATCCCATCCTCTCTTTTGAATCTCCCCAGGCTTTACCTCCTTTACCTGCAAGATAACCGGTTTAGTGGAGAAATCCCGCCTTTCAACCAGACCAGTCTCAGGTTCTTCAACGTGTCGAATAATCTACTCTCCGGCGATATCCCGGTCACCCCCGCTCTGGTGAGGTTCAATTCGTCGTCGTTTTTCAGTAACATCGCTCTATGTGGAGTCCAGATTGGTGTACCCTGTAATATGACTAATGGGCCTCCGCCGTCTACGATTCCCGCGGCCAATCCGAAGCCGGGAAAGCGTAAACGGCGGTGGAAAATCATTGCAATAATCTGCGGAAGCGTTGGTGGGTTTGTTCTGATTTTAGTCTGTTTATTAGTACTCTGTTTGGTTTGTAAAAAAAGAAACAAAAGCGAGACTAGGGAAGGAAGGGGGAAGGTGGTGGTCAGGGGCGGAGAGGAGGAGGGGGAAGCGGGCGGCGGCGGAGGAGGAGGGAATAATAACAACAATGATAACGATAACGGTGGTGGAAAGAAAGGGAGGTATGCGTGGGAAGGGGAGGGGTTGGGGAGGCTGGTGTTCTGTGGGCCAGGGGACCAGCAGATGAGTTACAGCCTGGAGGATTT
This sequence comes from Rhododendron griersonianum, assembly GCA_018127125.1. Lineage (NCBI taxonomy): Eukaryota > Viridiplantae > Streptophyta > Magnoliopsida > Ericales > Ericaceae > Rhododendron > Rhododendron griersonianum. The sequence continues at coordinate 23,016,870 of CM030796.1, read as the reverse complement.
GCTGAAGGCGTCAGCGGAGACGCTGGGGAGGGGGACGGTGGGGAGCACGTACAAGGCGGTGATGGAGTCGGGGTTTATCGTGACGGTGAAGAGGCTGAAGGATTCGAGGTACCCGGTAAGGGTAGAGGAGTTCAGGCGGCACATGGAGGTGCTGGGGCGGCTCAGCCACCCGAATGTTGTTCCCATCAGGGCATATTTTCAGACCAAGGAGGAGCGGCTGCTTGTTTACGATTATTTTCCTAACGGCAGCCTTTTCTCTCTCATCCACGGTATGCCTCTTTCTCTTCTAGTCTATTTTTCCATACTGTACCTTTTAATTTTGTGAATGGTGCTGCTAATTATGATTAATGTTGCTTAATTGGTTGGGATTATTGGGTGGGAAAATTATGAAAGTGGGGAACTTTTTGTAGGATTAGGGTAGAATTTGAAACTAGGTTGCGAAACAAGGCATAAAACATGTGGAATGAGTTACAAAATATTTATTCTAAATATTTATTTTTATTTTTAGTCAAAATATTGGTGTTCTGCTAAGGATTTTTAAAAAATAAGTACTTATTTGTAATTTTCAAGTTTAAAAATAACGGATTTACTGAAATAATTATTTGTGCCATATGGATCTTATTTAACAGATCTCAATGAGAATCGAGATCTTTGATCTTTTAAATAGTGCAAAAAAATCAAAAAATTATTTTCGTCTATACATTAGTTTTAAGTTTAAAAATTACAAATAAGTATTTATTTTGTAAGAATCCTTAGCGGAACAGGGTAAGATCATCTCAACGTAAAATTGTAGTAATGAAAAGAGGACAAACAATAAGATCATTTGAAAAATGGATAATGATTTTCGCACTCCCTTTTTTGATAAATACATTTTTTCTTATCTTTTAATAAGAAAAATACGCACAAAAACTTTACTAAAAGACAAAAAAAAAATTGCATTTATTAAAAAAGTGAATATGAAAATCATTTTCCTAAAAAATACACGTGTCAAAAAATTGTGTACTTCGACAATTTGGAAAGAATATATTTCTTCATAGGTCAATTTTTTTTTATTTTGCTACTTAGTTTAGTCTATGAAATATTTTTAGTAATTTATAAAATCAATTTGCTTAAGATGTATTTTTCCATTGTAATTTATATTTTATAGCAAAGGGAGTGATAATAATATTCTTGTTGTTTTGTTAACAAAACATTAAAGAAATAAATGAGCCAACTTAACCAATAAGTCAAACCCGCAGTGAATTTCATATTATTCAAGTAAGAATGCAATTAAATATTTTTTTAATGAATTTTAAAGCTTTCGGGCAGGGGTGAACCATTAGATATGGCAGTGTTTTTTTATTTTTTCCTTTTACCCTTCGGCAGGTTTTTTTTGTTTTTTTTTGATCGGCAGGTTCAGCTAGTGTAATTTCAATGTCCTCTGTAACTTTTTTTGGGGGTAAATCATGTCCTCTATAACAGAACGTAAAGTTTTGTTGAAAAATATCTCTTCAATCACATCATAGCAAAAATAAACTTTTTGATGGCTGAGTTTTTGTCTTGTTCACTTCACCACTTCTACTCAAAAAATATTTCTCAGAATCATTACTCTCATTTCTCTCTTTTACTTTTTTATCATTATTTTCATTTCTCACTCTATCTCTCTCCACTTTTTACCTCGGTCTCCAATCATTACTCTCATTTCTCTCTTCACTCATTATCCAAAAACACTACTCAAATCACAAACCAAACAAAACTATTAGGCTCTGTTCCGGAAATCTTCTTAAAAAATAAGTACTTATTTTGCAACTTCTAATTCGAAAATAATAAGGTCATTCCATAAAATTCAAATACAAAGTTTACTTCACATTTTCAAACTAAAAAATAATATAAATGAAAAAAAAAAAAAATTTCGCACCGTATTAAAGATCTCAATGAGATCTATCAAATAAGATCCATAGTGATCAGAAAATTATTTGCGTAAATACATGATTTTTGAGCTTCAAGTTGTCGTATACAAAAAATAAGACTGTTGCTATTGTGTTGGGCGCCGGCGGAGGGAAATCGTACCGGCAGTCGCGCCGGGCCGTCTCCGGCCACCGGACGGCCGATCCGAGCCGTCCAAAAATTCTAAAAAAAAAAACCAAGGAGGCCTTCGCGGGAATCAACGGCATTCGAGGTGTGTAGGGTGCTTGATCCGAGCACCCATTTTCCGTGTATATGTATATGAATATACACGGAAAATGGGTGCTCGGATTATATATACACGGAAAATGGGTGCTCGGATCAAGCATCCTACACACCTCGGATGCCGTTGATTCCCGCGTAAGCCCCCTTGGTTTTTTTTTATAGAATTTTTGGACGGCTCGGATCTGGTGGCCGGAGACGGCCCGGCGCGGCTGTCTGTACGATTTCCCTCCCCGGCCGGTCGGTACCTATATAAATTCTTCCAAAATAAGTACCAGCCTTTTTATTTTTGTGGAACAACCCTTCTTATTGAACAAAAAATAAGTTTTTATTTGTGTTCTGGAACACAACCTTATTTGTTTACAATAGTTGCCTTTAAGTCAAAGAAATTGAAGTTTAAAGAGTCCCTTGGAATTTTCTGTTGCAAGTAACTCTTCAACTTGTCTCATAAATGGGGACGCAAGGGCCTTGTTGTGCTTTTAGTTCAATTCTCGTCCAGAGCTCAAAGTCCTAATCTGAAACGCTCATTGATCACGCAAAGAACAATTCTGTACAAAATCAACGCAATTTGACATCGTTAATCCACTAAAAGTAAATCGAGTTTTTCTTCAATTATAGCTAATACATTTTCAAAAACACACAACAGAATTATATATACTCGTAATTTGATTAGTAAGCTATTGATACTTGATCGACTCGATTTTATGCTCTAAACAGTGAACATTTTGGATTATATTTTCGAGCTTGGGACAAGAACTGAGGACACAGTAACTTGCTCCCAAAAAGTCAAGGAATTTGTGATGTAGGAAGTATGAGCAGGGACGGATCCCAAGAATGTAGCTTAGTGGGGCACCTTTTTAATCATAATGGCAAAAATTAATTTTTAGAGCATTTTTTACATGGACATCGACAAGTTTTAGAATCGAGACAGTTTTATTAATGACTTTATTTTACACTATTGCTATTAGACGGTTAAAAATAAATACAATTAAGAAAAAATTGTTCCAAATAAACAAACAATTCGAAAATCAACAAGTATAAATGCACCATATGACAAAATTGAAACATAACAAAATTATTATAGGCGAGTGTACGTGTATGTGTAGTAGCACACTTTTAGATTATGCTAAATATACGCAAATATAACAAAATTATTTTAGTTTCGAGTGGGCGCATATGCCCCCACGTGCTCCCATGTCAGTCCTTCCTGAGTATGAGTATGTCATTTAGATGTGGTATAGAAATTCGATACCTCCCTTTTGTCCTTTTGAGATGCTCTAATGTTAATAATATTATTTTGACAAACATTTATTTTTTCTCCTAAAGAAGATTAATATTTTTTGCTCTAAACTTTTTCACAAATGCAATCCAAAATTTGTCATTGTGCTTAAAATTATACATAATACAAGCTCTAAAATGCAAATTAATCCACTTCCTAAGCATCCAATTTCTTGTTTTCTTTTCTTTCCCTTCCATTCGTTTGGCCTTTGTGAAAATTCCAAGCACATAAGTTAGTCAATTGAGGGGCATGTTTGGTCCACTACCTACTGACTCTTTACAGGATTGTCTGTGTTCGTCCGATCGTTTCCGGTATTCATTTTGCTATCGGGGATCACATGATGTGCTACTCCCCTCAAACAAAAGATCACACAATATTAGTCGCTCTCTTTCTTCTTCTTTTTTGCCAAGCGGTATACATCAACGAGGGTTAGGGGATAGTTAGTAAGTTAGTCCACAGGAGGTCCAAAGGCTATAGCCCTGAACAGCAAACGCCCCCGACGGCGTTCGAATCCTGGCCTCCTACAAAGGAAGGATCAAGAAATACCATTAGGCAACAAGCCCTTTGGCGCTCGTTGTTTTTCAACTGTCAACAAAAGTGAATGATAACGTTCCCAACGCATTGATAGAAAAGTGAATGATAACGTTCCTAACGCATTGATAGAAAAGTGAATAGATAAGAAGCTTGTTTTCATTGATGTGTAATATTGATTGTGTCTAAAACATAACTCTTGCATGCCTTTATATAGGCTATAAGAGTTGACCACCAAGACCTAAATTAGGAAAACACACGTAACAAAGAAACTTAGACAAATTTGGAAACGAGAATAAAGACCTAAACAAAACAAGAAACGTAATAGAACCAAGGAATATGGTAACATAATATTTTCTAGTATTATGTTAACATCTCTCCTCAAACTCAAGTAGATCTACCAATTTGAGTTTGAATAGGAAACCAAGAGCCGAAGAGCTAAAACCTAGAAGAGACAGCTAGGAGAAATCAGGAGCCAAAAGAAACAGCCTGGCACGAGGAAGACAGCCTGGAGAAACCATGGAAAGCCGAAAAAATGAAGAAGCCAGAAATTGGAAAGCCATGAACGCTGGTGGTGAAAAGGCATTGTGGGCAAAGGCAACCGGAAAGCATGAAGGAGATTGACAAAGTAAACTATGCGTGCCCAGCAGACGGTGGTGAGGCTTAGGTTTCCCGTTAGAGAGTAGGTATCCCACAGAGATTAAATCTTATGGCTCTGATACAGAAAAGTGAATAGATAAGAAGCCTGTTTTCATTGATGTGTAATATTGATTGTATCTAAAACATTAGCCTAGTATGCCTTTATATAGGCTACAAGACTTGACTGCGAAGAACCCTAAATAAATTAGGAAAATATACGTAACTAAAAAACTTAGACCAAATAGGAAACACGAATAATGGCCTAGACAAAACAAGAAACATGATAATATAACCAAAAAAAAAAAAAACTATGGTAACATTATAATAATAATAATTACCATACATAAGTTGTTGCTATGTAAATGGTTGAAAGTACAACGTAGGTAATGTCACATGGTATTAGGTGAACATTGAATAATTGCTCCTTAAAAGCGCTAAAAAGTCTAAAGTAACGAAGAGGTGAATACATTAGTACTAGAAATGATGCATACACGTTGGTTTAAAAAAAGAAAAGAAAAGAAAAAGAAAATCATGCATGCACGTGCCTTGGAGAAGTACTTGGAGAAGTGACTTTGTGTGAAGCCATCATCGGAGAAAGATGCCCGGAGTAGGAGAGTATGATATCATATGCTTAAAAAATCATTACTATATTCTTTTAGCTAGTAAAATATTTGGGTAAAAGAATAAAGATTAGATGGCAAACCTTGTTTTTCTTTTTTGTGTCCCCTTTTTTAGGAACACTTATTAAAAAAATTTGAAATCTGGAAGAGACCGCCCACCTTTTTATTAGTAATTCCCAAGTCTGACAACATTCTGGGGTGGGAGCAGCTCCCCTGCGACCAGTTTTGTCTAATTGTGATCATTAAACGGCCTTCTTCAATGAACGGACTTTGTTCTTCTTTCAGAGCTCATCGATAATATTCATTATGCCAAAATTCTTCTTGTTTGATACAAATCAACACATGATCAGTACAGATTTATGTTGATAAATTGTGTTTGATATAATGTAATAAAGAATCTTTTTTCAAGATAAATTCATTCCGTAATCATAATAATTGATATCCAAAAAATATGATGGACAAAATATGATAAAAGGGCCAACCAATATAAAAACCTCATGGTCCAATCTCTTTTTTAGAGACCGGAGAAGATCCCAGGTCTTCCGGTCATTAATCAACCAAAGTTTTATAGAGTGTCAGGTATCATTGGGTTAGAACCATCATAGTCGCATAAAACGTAAATTTTACCTCAATCTTTTGGTTTTGGTGGCCGTAGATTGCAGACTATGTGATCTAAATTAACTAGTAATTTTTTCTATAAACCATCTTTCACTTGTAAAAAAATATTTGTTCTTGGGATAAATCAACTGGTTGCCACCATAGGCGGTACTATATGATATGATATGTTGGATGGATTAAATTGCTTGTACTATTTGTAGCTCATACGACGTCGAGGTTAATGTTATATAAAGCATCACGGATTTACGTCAGATGTCATCAAAATGTAATGCAATTAGTTGTTGCCATTCCGTCTGCAATGGAATAGAGGGGGATATGCTATTCCCGAATTATATATCTGGGGGTGTATATCCGGGAGAAGCCAAATGCATAAAAGACAACCTCTCCCCAATCCTTCTATATCGATCTGCCATCTTTAATGACCATTATATCCCCACTGATTCCACTTTTATCCATTACGCATGGACAAAAATGTACAATCGACACATTTAATCATTGTAGGGGTTCGGTTTATCGGGATCTTGACTGTGGGTCGGTTCTGGTTCCTTCCTCCGCTGCTCTGCGCATCCGCTGCCGGACCTGCAACAAGTCACTAGGGTTGTGGAAGCCCATTGACCCTCCGACGATCAAGTTAGATGTAGGGAGAAGTGTATAGGTCTAGGGTTAGGGTAGAATGACATACCTCTCTAGGTTAGAGTCCCTTTGTATTTATAGACCTTGCTTTGCTTGGCCTCCAAGCTAGTGCGTGAAGTGTACGCTCGGGTAACCGCCTCAGGTGACGTATGGGATAAGGCGGTTATGGAGCACATGGCCAGGTCAGCTCCAATGATGATACTCGTGCAGTAACCGTCTCGGCTTACATCATGGTGACGCGTTTGCCCGAGGGACCTGGTTCACCGAGACAGGGGGTTGTTCCCGAGGCACCATGGGTGGTTGCTTCGTGATGTACCGAGTGACATCCCAAAGGCTGCCCGGGCCTTTAATAATATTGCCTTGAGGCTATGCGCTGTTGGGCACCATGATCCGAACCAGGATGCGCAATGGGAAGCGTCTTGGGGTCGGCCCGAGTCTGCTTACTCTGAGCCACTACAATAGCCCCTCAATCCGTTCGGGCATCATTCTCAGCGCGGGGGGATTGATAGTAGTGATTGCAGGCACCGAGATCTCTGTCTGAGGGGACCTTCGTAATTTCCTTGGCAACCGTCCAAAGCTTAGCCCCAGGAGCCACGAATCAATCGCCGCTTCGTCGATCGTACGATGATAGTTGGCTCGGCACGTTTTGTGTCAGTTGATTGGTACGTTATGTCAAATCATTGCCACGCGTCGCAACCCTAATGGCTCAGACAACTGAGGCGCCGCTCCTAACGTCGCTGGTCTTTTGTGAGCCGTTGATTGCCGCCACGCATCGCACATCCGACAGCCTCTGAGGTGTCGCTCCATTTCCCGCGCACCCCTCGATCTTTGAACTGCTAGTATAAAAGGAGCGAAAGAGAGAGAGACACTTTCGTTTTCTCTCTCAAGTTCGTCAGCGTCAGAGCTCCTCTATCTAAAACTCGAGTTTCCAGGGCTTTGGATCAACTTTGCGCGCTTTTGGCAGCGATATCTCCTCCCAGCTTCAGGTATGTTGATCGATCGACACTTCTCTCAAGGTTTCTAGCTTTTTAAATGCATTTTGCAACGTTTTCTGGTCGAATCCGTCATTTGGAGAGACCTGGACTGACTGGAAAGCGGGAAGAAGATGAACAGACACTATTCAATGTTCTTCCCAAGCTCCAAATTCTTCCCGAGCCTGATGTTCTTCCCGAGGAAGAATATCCCTCATCCGGGCTCTTAACTTAGTGTTTTGGTGTCTGAGGAATGATGACCTGACTATGCCCGAACGACTAAACCTCCTTGATTTCGAGCATCCACGTAGCTAACAGCTCTTGCATGTGCATCTTGTTAGGTTTGGGCGAATGGTCATTGAGATCTCCTTAGACAGCTCCAACAGCTCTTCAACATTCATTACCCTGAGCGAAAAAGACTTCATAGACGACTTCCTTCGTAGTCCAGATCGAGTGCGCTGGGCCACTCCTATCCCAACAGACTATTTTGAGCCTCTTGACCCTCCTTTTGAACAGATGTCGGACTCTCTGGTATCGTCTCCCGTTGCCGATCCCGCGAGCTCGTCGGGCCAAGATGTTGAGGCCGAGGCTCCAGAGGAGGTCCGACGAGGAAGAGTGGAGTGCCCCTGCACAATCCTCCATTTCTTCGATGGGGAGGCGGGGTCCTACTAGAAATTCGCGATGGCCTACTCCATTCTTCTCGATGTCCGAGTTAGAAGAGGGGCATTACGTCCGGACGATATCCAATACCGAGAGGGGGAGCTGACTTTCCCTCTGATGGCCAGGGCAGAGTTAGGTTTCCCAACCATCCTTTCGTCCGACATGTCCTTTGGGAGCTAACCCTCACCTCTTCTCAGCTTTCCACCAACTCCTACCGTATTATTATGAGCATTATCGAGTTGCGGAGGAGGGAAGTCCTGAACTTCAGGATCGAGGAGTTGTTTGGGGCGTACTCGCTTGGGAAGAACCCTAGCTATGGTCGGTACTACCTTGCCAGTCGGCTCGAGTACACGGATCTGTTGATAGAGAGCTTGCTCGACTCCGAGTCTTGGGTGAACACATTCGTTGTCGTGTCGGGGAACTTTATGTTCGGTCCCGGGGAGGTTGGCAACGATCCAATTCAATGGAATACAGGCTCTCCCGGTCTACACTTGTCTTTATTTTTACTCCTTATTGCTTTTGTTGTAATTCGTTACCGAGTATTGTTCCTTGTCTACCTTTGCAGGGAAGAACGTTGTAGAGCGATATCGCAGGAGGCGTAATCGCTCGGTTATAATAGCGGCTTACGCCGTTCCGCTCGTCAGGAGGAGGGCCCCCATATCTTCGGTTATAAGCCATCCTACACCTGCTTTCTCACAAAGAAACCGAGGAAGCAGGTCGGTGAAAACTCGACTCGGGCACGCGGTCGAGGGAGAAGGGGCAGAGGAAGAGGGCGAGCGGGAGTGGTGATATCTTCCAAGGTGACCGGGAGCAGTTCGCCTCCGCTTGGGAGAATCTGTGAGCCAATCGACCGTTCGACGTCGGAGCCTTCGCCTGAGAGTGGAGAGATGGTGAGGAAAGAGAGAGAGTTGGCCAACCTGAGGCTGGCGGTTGGAGGAGTGAGGAGAGGACACACGGCTTTGCTGAGCTCATCTCATCCGACAGTCCTCTCTGAGGATTCTTAACCGCACAATAAGCAGCAGACCGACATGACAATAGGTGGGGAGGGGAGTGAGGCAAATTTGGGCAGTAACGTGATTGATCCAAAGGGAGGGAGTCAGGGTTGAGGGATCCCAGCTCGACGAACATCTTACGAATGAGGAGCAGAAAGCTCCGTGGACTTTGGTGTTTGAGACCTTAGGACGTCAGATCAACTACAGGGATTGTGCCAGCTTGAGCTCGTCGGTGGCATATGGGATTCTCCGAGCGAGATCTCTGCCGAGGGATGTAAACGAAGCTCCGAAGGAGCCAGCTTCGTTGATTGGTGAGATAGCCCAGTATCTGGTCTTGGTAAGTGCGTCCTTTTATTTCATAATGCTTTTGCTCATCTACACTTTATCATCGGGTGACTAATGCTTTGTTTTGGGCAGACTGGTGTTCGTGTCGTTTGCCTCCATGGGGAAATGATTAAGTAGTCCGTGGCCATGAGAGAAGCCGAAGATGCCGTGGCGGTTGAGCATGAACAGGCGCGGCTGGCTCGGGAGGCGGCATTGAAGCATCAAAAGGACATCGACAAGTCCGAAGGACTGAGGAAGGACGTCGAGCTCAGGGCGCAGAAGGCCAAGGAAGAACTTGCCGCTTTGAAGAGCCAAGTGCAATTGCAGGTCGATGCAGCGGACCAAAAGGGCTATGATGAAGGATATGATAAGGCAACGTTGGAGTATAAAGCGCAGGTGAGGGATATTGTGGCCGATATCTACTCCGACCGTTTTAAGGTTGGGGCGAAGTGGTATCACAAGCATTTGACGGCGACTCTGAATCCTTCAGAGGATTCATACATTCGTACCCTTCCCGAGCCTCCTGCCGAATTGCTAAAGATGCCCAATCCCGTCGCCGAAGGACAAAGAGCTGAGCCGAACGACAAGCCTGAGAGCGAGGCCGCATCGAAAACAGTAGTAGCCCCTGCCCCCTAAACGTTTCTTTCTTGTGTTGATTCGGACAAACTTTGAACTTAGGACAATTTACATTTGGCTGGACGGCTCTGAACAATTAGAGTTTGCTATCCCAGTGGGTTTGTAAATATGTTTTTGCTCTATGTGACTGGAGCCGAACAATTGGCCCGAGCCAGATCATTTGTAATAGTTTGGCAGGATTGTCGCCGAACAATTGGCCCGTGCCAGGTCCTCGGTAGGCTTTGACACCACACTTTCTGATTCTCTGCACATGGATGGTTTTGACATTTTGTTTTTGTGCATGAATGGTTTATTTAGTGTTTCATGTTTATTGCCATGCTTAGTGGGTATTCCTAACTTACAATCCTTGCGCCCCTTGCTTCGGGCGAGCTTGCCAAGTATATGAGCAAGTTTGAAACCGAAGCATAACAGTTGGATAGTTTTGAAAAAAGTGATTTTTCACTGCCCCCGCTTCTTGCGGGCCTTGGTAGATTTGCGAGCAAGTGTGAAACCGAAGCAAAACAAGTGTATAGCTTTTGAAAAAAGAGATTTTTTGGTGTCCCCTACTTCAAGTAGGGCTGGCTGGGATGCCAACAAGCCTTCCTGAAGCGAATGGTTGCACACCATCGAGCGGGCGTTTTTTGCAAGGGAATAAGTGCTAGACCTTTATCTTTTCTTTTCTAGGAGTAGGAGTAATTGCTAAGTAATTTGTACTCTGTCGATTAGGTCATACCCTGTCGATTTTGTGCTTCTACTTGGAGATTCAATAAAAGTCTCTTTTGTTAAGTCTTCAATTCCATTCCATTTCACCCCATATTACTATGTTTGCTTCCAAAGAAGTCCTGAAATACGGCAAGGAACCAAACACCACTTCACAAAACACCCACATTCTAGCAAACATCAAATTCTGTTCTGTCTATTGGTTTATCCCCGTCGATTGAGAAGAAACCAGGAAATTTAGTAACACCCTCCCCCCCGTGGGTTCCATACCCGTGTGCGGCAGCGGGAGGGGGAGGCCATGGTACTACCGACTCCCTTTCTTTGTTTTTTTTCCTTAAGTCTCTCCAGATCTACAGCTTGTCGTTTGATCTGTGGGAGTTTTGTCTCTCGTTCTACGAGAGTTATTAGTTTCGTCTTTGGACGAATTTTGTCTACAGATCGGGTTCTCTTAATCGAGGTTGCTTCCCAAAGGGGGTAGGCAACCTTTCCGAGCAGGAAGTGGCTTTGGGGATGATGTATCTCAAGGGGCTCGGGTTTGTTCAGAACGAGTGCCCTTGGGGTAATTCATCGAAAGCCCAAGCGACCATAGTGGCCTGAGGTGACTTAGTGAGAGTTGAGCCGGGGAGGAGGGCTTAACCTCTCGGAGGGCCAAGTCCCGGAAGTCGTGATGAAACGATTTACAAGGAAATGCAAACCGAGTTGGGATAAAACAATTGCAAAAGAAAAAATGACAGTAGATAACACAGTATTTAGGGGAATGAAAAGTGGCTTCTCATTAATAACTGCTCGAATGTCATTACAATAATAGCCTTTCTTGGAAAATGAAACAACATAAAAACAAATGGGGAAGAGGCCTAAAGAGGCTACCTCGAGATGACTAATCACTAGCCGTAGAACTTAAGATTGTTGGCGTTCCAAGACTTGGCAATGGGAGTTCCATCCAGCTTTTCAAGTTTGTAATTGCCCGAGCCAAAATGCTTGAGCACACGAAATGGTCCTTCCCAGTTAGGCATGAGCTTTTTCTTTTTGGCCTTCTCTATCACCTTCTTCCAAACGAGGTCATCACGCTTGAATGATCGGAGGCGGACGCTCCTGTTGTAACCTCGGGCAACCTCTTACTGATAGGAAGCGAGCTTGATCCGAGCGTTCTCGTGCTCTTCTTCGGCCAGGTTTAGGTCCGGAGCAATTGTCTCGTTGTTGATGGCCTCGTCAAAATGTTCGGTCCGGATCGTAGGGAGCCCAACCTGGAGGGGGATGACGGCTTCCATGCCAAAGGCCAGGGAGAAAGGGGTGCGGCTGGTGGAGCGTCGGGGAGTGGTTCGGTATCCCCAGAGCACCCTCGGTAGTTCTTCTACCCACTTGCTCTGTTGAGATTCGAGTCGGCGCTTGAGTCCAGCAGAGATAGCCTTGTTGGCGGCCTCGGCCTGACCATTGCCATGTGGGTACCCCGGAGTGGATGTGTCCCACTTGATTCCATATTCGTCGAGGAGGGCTCGGTATTTCTGACTGGTGAACTATTTGCCATTGTCGTTGATGATAGCGAAGGGAATGCCAAAGCGGGAGATGATGTTCCTCCAAACAAAGCGAATGACGTTGGATTCTTCAATGGTGACCATAGGCTCGGCCTCGACCCACTTAGAAAAGTAGTCGGTCGCTGTTAGGAGGACTTTGAATCCTTCTGGAGCAACGGGAAGCTTTCCCACAATATCCATTCCCCATTGTGAAAGTGGTCACGGACTGGTGAAAGGGCTGAGGTCTCGCACGAGCTGATAGATGATGGGAGAAAACATCTGGCACTGCTTAATGTACTCCTCGTAGTTGTGCTTCATCATAGGCCACCAATAACCCTGAATAATGGCTCGGTGTACTAGGGAATGACCACCTGAGTGACAACCACTGTCGCCAGCGTGAAGTTCTTCTATGATTCCAGGCACCTGGAGCGGGTGTGCTACCAACAAGTACGGGCCGGTGAAGGACTGTTGGTAGAGCTTGCCATTGGGGTTCAACCAGTAGAGAGCAGCCTTGTTGCGGAGTCGGTGAGCTTCCTTTTTATCAGAGGGGAGGATGTCGTCCCGGAGGTAGTTAACGATCTTGTCCAGTCCAAGGTCAATATTGACGACTTCGTGGACTAGGACGTCGAGCTCAAAACTGGGCTTGTCGATAGTACCAAACGAAATAGAGCGGGGTCCTGAGATCGAGCATGCTGAGTCAAGTCCAGCAAGAGTGTCGGCGTGCGACTTTTGTTCTCTGGAAATGTGTTCGATGCGGACGGTGTTCGCGCGCGAAGTGGCTCAAAGGACTGAGCGGGCGTGCCAAGACTTGTCGCGTCCAACGTGATGGACTGGGCGTCCCTTTTCTGACTTCGAATCTGTGAGGGGCGAGAGTGTTGCAACCTAAGGGCTGGATTGTAGTGTTGGTTCGTGGTTTTGCCTCTACGAACAAGGACTTAATAATTTCCTAACCGTGTAGGAAAAGAAGTAACAACGTAGAAAAAGTTTATAATGTCGTAATAATAAAGTAGGGGATACAAGAGAGATAGGAATAACTTTATTATGTCATAATAATAAAGTTGGGGTACGAGAGAGATAGAAAACCCGAATTACTTGATGAAGTAATCTAGTAAATGTGAGAAAAGTGAGATAATTGCTTTGTTGGGAAGACTTTGGTTGTAAGCGTTGAGCTTGATTGGTGTGTGAACCCTTTTTCCTTCTTGAGTTCTTCTATTTATAGGCTGAGAGCTTCCACGGTTTTGCATGTGTCAAGTTTCCCGCCCTTCTCTTGTGATGACAAGTGTCCTTTGCAACTTCCACATCATGGAATCATGGGGTAGTGGGCGGTTATTGGGAGTAAATAAAATTTACCCACAAGGTCATGGGCAGTTAGAAAGGTAATGGGCTTTCTCCACATTTTGCTCCCGTGGAATTAAAAAGAACGCGGACCATTTGACCGGTCAAATGGTCATGTGGCCAACCTCCCACTACCTCGTTCCTATTTCTCCTTGTTGAGGCTTCAATTTGTACAGTCAATATAACATTGGGCCATTTGATCCAATTACACAAACAAGGCCTTTTCCTTAGAATAAACCGATTGGGCCTCGATAAAACATGGCCCAAAGCCTATAAATCCAATTCCCAGTCCAAGATAGACTAAAACTAATTGGGCCCAGTTAGCATGGGTTTGGCCCATTAATTTTGATCCAAAAAATCTTCAATTCAGGGCCCAACTTAATTAAACTTTAACTAAATGGCCGTCCAACGCTAGTCTAGGACTGGGTGCCAAAAACGGGTGTAAACAATGCCCCCCATGCCTTGATTTTGTTCAAGATCTAGGCTTGTAAGTTAGGACAGAGTACAGTTTTTGGCAAGCCAAACGAGTCCTTATCGCTGGTTTTTGAAAAAAAACGAGGTAATTAGGCTAACTTAGCCTAAGAATTCTTGTCAACATTAAACTCAAAAAGATAATTAGGCCATAATTAGGCCTAACAACTTTTCAAGTTCCAAAGTTTATCTTTTAATTGGGTTTGGACTCCCCCACTTTGAATTGAACCAAATCTCAACAACTTCCAAGATAGAAACCCCACCGAGGAGTCCTATCAGCAGCAACAATTAACACCATTCTAGGCCCAGGGGACACGTGTCAGCACCCCAGGCCTTGCATTGGCTGCCATGCAGCCTTTCAAGCCGTCATGTCTCCTTTGGGTCAATCAAGAGTCCAACTCTTGGGCTACTTCTTTAATCTTGATCAAAGAGATAGAGAGAGAGGGAAAAAATCACGGCATCAATTGAACCGCCATCCACAAAACCCCATTCTTGAACTTTCATTCTCTCTCTACATCCTCTCTGCTTCTTTCTTTTCTGCTACAACGAAACCCAAAGAAACCCTAAATCCCCATTTCTCTCGCCTGAGTCTCTGGTCTGCAACAAAGATGGCCACACACAAGGCCAACGCTCCTCCAAACCCTAACAGTCGCGCGGTGCAGATTCGTAAGATCATGGCCGATGAGCATATTGCGATTACCAACGACGTCCTGGTGATTGCCAATGCTGACAGGGTTGGGCTCGGTCCTGCCTTTCAGTTGGGGTTCCCGCCTCAACTCGCCCCCATGTATCCGCTGGCGGAGGAGGTGCTCCCTTTTGAGTCTCCAAGCCTTGACTGGAACCGATTCGCTACCGACCTACCCAACAGGCTTTGGCACAGGCCTGACTCCAAGTATGTAGAGTGGATTGACCGAGTGATGGAAGCCAAAGGTGATTTGTGGAGGCAGATCGGGATCAGGGACGCCATCCTTCTCAGTCGATCTCTTATCGACATGGACAAAAACCTCTTCCTTGCCGCTTCACAGTTCTGGTAAGTCACCACGAACTCGTTTCACTTCAAGGTAGGTCTCATGAGCCCCACCCTTCAAGATCTTGCTTTTCTGACAGGCCTCCGCCCCCATGGGATAGAGGCCAATTATTTCCTGTCACAAAAAACCCCTTATTTCGAGTACAAGGATCCCCTGTCTTTTGCTCCTTTTATAAACCATTATGCTAAGAAAGGCCCTGTTGAGGATGATGAACACGTGGCCTTCCTCCTGTATTGGTTGAACAAATTCATTTTCTGCGTTTCTGCGAACATAGTCACTAAAGACTTTATTGACTTGGCCTATGCCCTAGCTTCAGGGCAAAAGCTGGCACTAGGCCCCTTGGTCCTGGCCCACCTTTACCGCGGTATGAAAGAATTAATAAACAACAAGTTCATCTTTGCTCCCGGTCCCCTATGAATCATAACCCTATGGTTGTGGTCTTATTTTCCCAAGTATGCCCCACCCATGAATAAGAAATCAGAAAACACTTGTTATGGTCTCCACTACGTTGACGCCCGTGGCCCCAGATACGCATTTGGCGTTTATTTCAAGTTTTTCTACCATGAGCTTGTGGGAATGGGAAAGGCTTTGGTGCAATGGGTTGACCAAGGAGGAGGGATTTTCGAATTGGACACCTTTTGTAAGAGACACCGTACCTTGGTGGCTAAAGAGAGGGGCATCAGACCCAGGGGATGATTTTGATGATCACTTTGAGATCTGGAGTAGTTTTTTGATTTCATGGGATCTCATGTATGGGATGGCCTTCACTCCAACCAACTATAAATGTGGAGTTGAGTACTACAATGCAGCTCAATTCACTCGGCAGTTTGGCCTCTGTCAACTCACTCCTTTGCCCCCATACCAGTCCTTGAACGAGGACTTCAGTGATAGACCTGTGATTCAACTGAGAGAATTGGAAAGAGTTAGAAACTTCCTCCCTGAGCTGAGGAAGAACTTTGCCCTTCATCCCTATGTGGAACGCACTGATAAGGGGGCCAAATTTGACAAATGGTGGGGAGATTATACGAAGATGCACTTCTTTCCTCCATATCTGGAGGTTCTAACCAAACTTCTTCCTCAACCTGCTGGTGTTCCTGAGCCAGGCATTACTGTACCGTTGCAACAAATCAGTCATTCCCCCTCCTTGAGTACCAAGAGAAAAGGTAAGCTTCAGACCTTTACTGTTGTGCATCATTTGAATTTTTTAAAACTTGGACTGATTGTTTCCTTGTCTTTAGGGCCAGAGAGCATTCCAGAAGATGTCTCCGTTGATCCTACCGCACAGAAGCCCAAAAGAACAAAATGCTTGCACGTAGGCAGGCGCCAAAGGTATAATCCTTTAGCATCTCTTAACTCTTTGGACATGCTATTTATGCCTCAATCCTTGTTACAGGCCCCACAGACCACCGTGGCTGGCAGAACAAGAAGTGGTGCAAAAACTAGCTCATTAGAATCTGACCCTTCAGAGAAGGTTTGCCTGTTTCCTGGCCCTGCATACTGCTTTATTTAGCTATTCCACTGATTCCTCTTCTCTCAGGTTGCCTCTAAAACCAAGGGAGGGCCAGCTGCTTCTGCTCCCACGAGGAAGAGGCTGGGAAAGAAAATCCCTGTACCCATTAACTCTGAAAACACCGTGTCCGCTACTGAGCATAATCCCATAGTAAGGATGTATTGTGACATGAATCCTTCAGCCTTCATGGCTCCTTACTATCATCTAATTCCTCTTGTCTTTAATCCTAAGGATCTCGATGATTACCTGGAAGAGGAAGTAGAAGCAGAAGAGAAAGGGCTGGAGGCACCTGAACAAGATCCTGAGCATGAAGCATCCTCTTGGACTCCAGAAAAGCCTAGGTCTCCAATTGTTGAACCCATTCCAATGGTTGATCCTCCTGTCAGTCCTGGACCTATCAACGTGGCAGAGGAAGAAGAAGACGAAGATCTGGACTCCCTACTCAAATCTGCTAAGACATGTTGAAGGCAGCTGCCTCAGGCACCTCAGGCAGTGGTCTTGGTTCAACATCCCAGTTTGAATTCACCCCAGAGGAAGTTACTGAGGCTAAAACAGCCCTCAGAATGGCTCTTCTCCAGAGCTTAAAGCCGTGGTTCACCCTGCCCGAGTCTCAAACGTCAAAAAGGCCATGGATGTGCTGGTAAAGTCCCAGGTCTTGGGCACAGAGGAGACCTCTCTTCAATATTTCCAGAAGGAATTCCCCACAATGATTAAGTCTCATGATTCCTCCACCCACGAGTTCAACAAGATAAATGCCAAGTTGTCTGAATTGGAGACGGAAATCACTAGATTCAGCACCGAGTGGCTTCAGTTGAAGGAGGACATCAAGACCAATGAAACAAACATCACGGCTACAACCAATGAGATCCAAGATCTCAAGACCAAGCTGGCACAGGCTGAGGGTCGACTAGAAAACCTTCGGCAAGAGTCCAAAAACCTTGCCAAACATCATGATGAGCTGAAAGCTGGATCCAAGAGCCAGAAGATGAAGCTGAACCTCCTGGTTGAAGAAGTTCCGAGTCTCCGTGGACGACGTGAAACGCTTGAAGCCCAGCTTGCTAGCTTTGACACCTCCTGGAAAAGCCTCAAAAGCGGCCTCAAAGATCTTCTGTAGGTCTTGATCTTCTAAACTTTAACTCTTGAACTTTGGTTTGTAATAAGTAGCTTTTCTGCTTTTGCCTGGCCTGGAACTTTCTTTTAAATGGCCAAATGCAGTGGTTTAATGTGTCTTGGATGACGCTCTTTGTGGCCTAAACTTGAGGCCTTTTAAGGTTTTGAATTACAGGTACTTTGGCCTCTGTTTAGGCCTTGCTGACATATTTCTATGGCTTGTTTGGTTAATTTTCTCCAAAATCCTTCATTTCCCACATAGTGGGATAATGATGTTTTAGATACTTTCCATTTGTTAAATGCTTATGTAAACCACCATCTAAATCCATAAGAAGATAGACGTTACCTCTAAGGACTCTGGAGATTTGGTATGGTCCTTCCCATGTCGAGGACCACTTGCCATACTTTGAATTCTTTTCCCATAGAGGAAACACAGCCTTCCAAACCAAGTCACCTTCAGAGAAGCTCTTCTTTCTCACACGTTTGTCATAGGACCTAGCAACTCTTCTCTTCTAAACCAACATGTGGTTAAGGGTTGTGAGCCTGATTTTGTCTAAGTCCCCAAGCTCTATCAGCATGGCCTGAGTATAATCTGCATGAGTGAGGCCATGTTGATATGCTATCCTTGCTGATTTTACTGCCACCTCCATTGGTAGGACTGGGTCATGTCCATATACCAACATATAAGGAGTTATGTTGGTGGCTTCTTTCTTTGAGGTTCTGTAGGCTCACAAGGCCTCAGAAAGTAGTTCATGCCAAGCCCTTGGGTTATCCTCCACCATCTTCTCGATAATGTTGACCAAAGTCCTGTTAGTGGATTCGGCCTGGCCGTTTCCTTGTGCATAGTAAGGAATAGAATTGGACAAAATGATGTTTTGCTGTGCAGCAAAGTTAACCACATGTTCCCCCATAAATATTGTACCCCTATTCGCAACCAAGTGTTCAGGCAATCCAAACCTATGGATGATTCTCTCCTTGATCACCCTAATTACCTCTTGTTGATCCACAGACTTTAATGGCACAGCCTCTGTCCATTTAGTAAAGTAATCCGTGGCTACCAAGATGTAAGTGTGATTCCCAGAAGAAGGAGGATAAACCTTACCAATTACGTAAAGAGCCCAGCCCCTAAATGGCCAAGGTTTGACTACAGCATGATAATTGGCTGCAGGAACACGCTAAATTGGGCCATGGGCTTGACAGGGCTGACATCCTTTGGAAAAACGAATACAATCCTTTAAAATGGTTGGCCAATAATAACCATACCTTCTGATTAGCCATCTCATCTTTATCCCTGACTGATGGGCTCCACAAACTCCTTCATGGACTTCACTCATGACCCTCATGGCCTCAGGGCGCCCTAAACACCTTAAAAGTAAGTCATCTTCAGGGCTTTTCTTGTATAATTCATCGCCAATGAGGATGTAGTTGATGGCTCTCCTTCTCACCTTTCTAAAGGTTCTGTGATGAGGCCTCTTAAGGAAAGAAATGATAGGTGTACATCAATCGTTCTCGGGTTCGTCATCTGACTCTTCTCCCGTGAAGTCTGAAGTAAATACCTCTAGTCCTAGACCCCTTCTTCTAACAGAGGGTAACAATCTCTTTTGGACTGTGATAATCTTGTGAATCGTTCATGGAGATAACTTCAGGCTTGTTGAGGCCTGAGCCAAGCTGTTGGCTTCAGTGTTCATACTCCTTGAAACGTGTTTGATAGTCACATTGTCAAAATCTTGCATTAATTGCACGGCCGCCATATAATAAGGAGCTAACTCCTCACTATAGCATTTGAATGTTCCTGCCAAGTGATTGATTACAAGATTTGAATCCCCAATAACTCTTACTTCTCTGGCCTCTAGATCCCTAAGGATTTCAAGGCCTATAACTACTGCTTCATATTCAACTTGATTATTGGTACATGGGAAATCAAATTGAAAGGATAGTTCAGTCCTCAGGCCTGGGGAGAAATGATAATTACTCCACAGCCTGAGACCTCTTGAGTTCTTGATCCATCAAAAAGCAGTGCCCAAGGAGTGAGTGATATTTCAAGTGCACTCAGTCCTATCTCAGATTTGTTGCCGATATCCACGCATGGATGATCAGCAAGAAAATCTGCGAAGGCCTGGCCTTTTACAGCTTTTTGAGGAATGTACTGAAAACTGAATTCCATTAGAGCTAAAGACCATTTGCCAATTTGGCCTCTCATGATTGGCCGAGAAAGCAAGTACTTAACTAGGTCTGTTTTACTCATAATGTAAACCAAAACAGGAAGCATATAGTGCCTCAACTTTATTGCTGAACAGTACAAGGCAAGACAAATCTTTTCAATAGGAGTGTATCTCCTTTCACAAGGAGTCAGCAACCTACTTAAATAATAAACTGCCTGTTCCTTTCCTTGAGCATTGTCTTGGGCTAGAAGGCCTCCAATAGAGCCTTCAGTTGCTGAGATGTATAGCTTCAAAGGCTTGTTCTTGATGGGAGGCATAAGGACTGGAGCCTGAGCTAAATAGCTTTTGATCTCATCAAAGGCCTTCTGATGGCTTGTCTCCCATACAAAAGTGTCTTGGTCCTTCAGTTAAAAGTTGAGAAAAGACCTGAACCTTTCCTGCTAGGTTTGAGATGAACCTTCTCAAGAAGTTGAATGATCCCAAGAGCTTCTGTAACTCCTTCTTGGTGGTAGGAGGCTTTGCTTCCATGATTGCTTTGGCCTTATTCTTGTCAACCTCAATTCCTCTGTTGTGGACCAAAAATCCAAGGAATTTGCCTGCGGAAACTCCGAAGGCACACTTCAAGTCGAATTGTTTCATTCTCAAGAATGACCTCCTCAAGTGCTCCAAATGTTCGTCGTAGGAATGAGACTTTACCACGATATCATCGATGTAGATTTCCATGAAACGGTCGATGAAATAATGAAATATGGCGTTCATAGCTCGCTGGAATGTGGCACCTGCATTCTTTAGGCCGAAGGGCATTACAACCCACTCAAAGGTCCCCAGGGCTCCGGGACACCTAAAAGCAGTCTTGGCCGTATCGGTCTCGTCAATGAAGATCTGATTGTAGCCAGAATGTCCATCCATGAAGGACAGAACCTTGTGACCAGAAGCTCCATCAACTAACTGGTCTACGACTGGCATTGGGTATTCGTCCTTTGGGGATGCCAAATTTAGGTTTCTGAAGTCCACACATACTCTGACCTTGCCGTTCTTCTTAAGGACTGACACAATATTAGAGAGCCAAGTAACATACCTGGCTGTACGTATGAACCCAGTATTGAAGAGGCGTTCAATCTCGTCTTTGACCTGCAAATAGACCTCATTGGACATCCTCCTTGGTTGTTGTTTGAAAGGTTTGAACCTTGGTTGAATGGGCAGCTTGTGTTCTACTAGGTCTCTGGACAGACCTGGAAGCTCCTCATAAGTCCAAGCAAAACAGGACTTGAACTCCTTTAAAAGCTTGATGAACTTCTCTTTTACATCTTCTGGCAGAAGTTGGCTGATATATACAGGTCTGGGATTCTCTGAGTCTCCCAGATTAAGTTCTTCCAAGGGATCTTGCACGTCAGCCTTCAGATCATCTACCTTGGCTGGGGCTGCTTCAAGGTCTTCCAAACGGATTTCGTCTAGATCTTCAACCAGGTTATCATCCTCATTGATCATTTCGGCCGCACAGGCCGAATGATCGTCCTCGACTCTTCATTTCCCATAAGCCTCCTCTCAAGCAAGTAGGCCTCAAACTTCGACAGCGTGGCCTGAAGGACCACACTCTTCTCTTTTTCTAAAGGGTTTACTGACATTGTGAAGGGCGTTTGAATGAAGCTGTAATTGGCCTGCTTGACTCCGTGATCATAGGACCAATTAACTCCTGAAAAAGTGCCTTCACCTCTTCAGCTGATTTTTTACCGTGTATAGGGGCTACTTTGTGGCGGCCATACTTGTCAAGACCTGCCACTTTCATTGGACCAACCCCTTCATCGTATAAATGGGCCTCAGCATGGTTAGTAGAGGCCTGGAAAGGTCTGCGGTCAACCCAAATGACCTCCACATCGTCTTGATTCCAAAAAATAAGACACTGGTGAAGGGTTGAGGGAACTGCTAGACAGGAGTGAATCCAATCTCTCCCCAATAGAACGTTGAAAGAAGAGTGTGAATTAACAACAAAGAAAGGCGTTGTCAATGTCTTGGATCCTACCGTTAAATTCAAGATCAGAATACCTTGACAAGCTGTCTCCTTTCCAGTGAAATCTGTCAGGGTTGAAGTGCATGAGACTAGGTCTTGATCAGTCTTCTCAAGCTTCTGCATCATGAACCTAGGAATGAGATTGGTTACAGATCCATTATCCACCAGGATACGGTTGACTGGCATTCCATCAAGACAACCAGCAATGTACAAGGGCTTGATGTGTTTGTTCATTGCAGGGCTTGGCTTTTCAAAGATCACGCTAGCTGCTCGATCCTCAGACCTCCCCTCGGTCTCGTCCTTCAGCACAATCACTAAAGGCCCGTTTAGTCCTACAGAGAAGGACTTGTTCAAAATTTCAGCCGTCTGCCCCATTTCCACAAAATCCCCCTCCAAGGCTGTTGGAGTGTTGTCTCTGGCTTCCAGATCTGCCGGCAGGATCACCACCACGTTGCAATGTATATTAGAACCCTAGCCAGGCTTGAACTCCTTAGCCTGAGGATTTAATTTTGACTTGCCTCCCGAGTCTGACTTCCTTGGTTCAAGGGCTGTCTTCTTGAGCAAAGTCACTTGTCTTGGAGGAGGCTCAATCGTAGCCTCCTCTAGAGTTCTTTCCAAGAGAGGTTGTTTCTTGGGCACAATAGTTTGCTTCAGAGGCGTCTTAGTAACAGCCTCTTTGTATGTCTTCCCCGTAGGAAATTGCTTCTTGGGTAAAGTCCTTGGAGGAGGCTCAATGATAGCCTCTTCCACAGTCCTTTCCAAGGGCTTGTGTACTCTCTTAGCCTTAGGCATTTCAACTTAGGCTCTTCTGTTGGAACTTCCACCTTCAACTTTCCCTTGGGGTCATCCTCCATCATTGGGTCGTCCAGCCAATCTGTCTCTTCCTCAGCCCTTCTAGCCGCCTGCCTGAATCATTGGCGGTGCCTCTTCTGGGATTTGGGCAAAGGCGGAGGAGGAGAAGGAAACTTGGGATGCTCAACCCTATGCCACTCATTTGGAGGAGTGGCTGGGGGTCTCACAGCCCTAGGTTTACCTTTGGAAGGAATAGATTACCATCTACCCCATGGGCTGTTTATCTTTCTCGGGAAATTTGAACTCTACCCGCTCAATTTTATCCTGGATATCATTTCTAAATACTATGCAGTTATTAGTTGAATGACTCCAAGAGTTGTTGTACTTACAATACTCTTTGCCCTTCAGTTTTTCCAAAGTTGGAATCTTGTGACCAAAGGGCAGTTTGAGCAGCTTGTCAGCAAGGAGTTGGTCAAAGATGGCCTCAGCCCTGCCGACGTCAAAAGTATAGGCCCTGGTTGGCCTATTGGGAGTGTTCTGGATAGGTTGCTTCGTGGGCTCCATCTTGACAAAAGCCTTGCAAACGTATGGTTTCTTGTTGATCTCCGCCACGGCCACATCTGGGTCTGCCTCTGCCTCCACTGAAGCAACCTCGTAATTAGGGTCACGGTAGTATGTCCCCTTAGATGCTGTCTTCCTGTCCTGCTCCTCTGCCAAGAGTTCTTCGTAATGAGAGGCCTTAGCAGACAACTCGAACAAATCTCTGAACTTTGTCCCATAGAACTTTTTCATTTCGAAACCCAAGCCGTTTAGTGCTATGCGCACATACTCGGCCTTTGGAAGGACAATCTTGCATTTGAATCGAGCAGTCTTGAAACGTAGGAGATAGGACTCCACGGATTCGAGATGGGTTTGACGATAGCATGACAGGTCTGCCAACGTCACTTCTGGTTCTACCCTATAGAACTGCTGGTGGAACATCTCCTCCAGTTGAGCCCAGGTCTGCACGGAATTGGGTGGAAGGTTGATGTACCAAGTAAAGGCTGTCCTAGTAAGAGAATTGGGAAAAAGCCTCAACTTCAGAGCATCGATGGTCCCAGCCTCTCCGCATTGAACTTGAAACCTGGCAATGTGCTCCACTGTTGACTGCATGCTTTCTCCGTTGAAGGTCTAGAACTCTGGAACTCTATAGCCCTTTGGGAAAGGCGTATTGTCCACCTCTTCGGTATGAGGCTTCCTGTACATTGGCCTTCCCAAAGGTCTGAAACCAGGTCCTAACTGCTCCTGGAGCAAGTTCAGGACTTGATCCCGTCCTACGAGCATGTTTGGCATAGGAGGCGGCTGTGGGTGTGCCTCTTGTGATTGTTGGTTCTGGATTGAACTTGCCCCCGAGTATCAGAGCCTTGAGGAGTATGAGCAACTTCTTTATCCTTTCCAGATCCCTAGCCTCCTTGCAGAGGCCTTTTGTCCGTCTTGTCAGGTTTGGATTGGTCGTCTGCCAAAACAAACCTTTGTTTGTTATTTGTTGGAGGCGTCAGGGCTTCTCCAATCACGACTTCCTTCTCATTTTGCTCCCCGAGTGCAGGACTGTTAGAGGATGTAGCGTGGTAAAATGTTTGAGGAGGGGGAGGTCCCCCCAGTAGGCCAGCTTGGTCTTGACCGTTGCCATAGACACCAAACTGTGGAAAGCCCTGCTGTTGAGGAGCGAGCGGTAGCCTCTCTGTAAGCTTAGCAATCATTTTGTGGACTGCTATGGTCAGAGGTTCCAAGGACTGAGAGAACGATTGAGAGATTGACTGTGTAATGTCGTGGGAGATCTCGCGTCCTGCCATGAACATATAATTTTTGACGCTGTTGGTAGCGTCGTTAAGATCTTCAGCGCTGATCGGAGGGCCAGCTTCCTCGAGTAATGGCACATCGACTGCCACTCCCTCAGGACTCTGTGGTGGATTCAGGATGGGTGGATCTGACTGTTGCTGCTGTTGCTTCCTTACCATAATAAAACCCTTAGACGATTAGGGTCCCACTAGGCGTGCCAAAAATATGTTCGCGCGCGAAGTGGCTCAAAGGACTGAGCGGGTGTGCCAGGCCTTGTCGCGTCCAACGTGAAGGACTTGGAGTCCCTTTTCTGACTTCGAATCTGTGAGGGGCGAGAGTGCTGCAACCTAAGGGCTGGATTGCAGTGTTGGTTCGTGGTTTTGCCTCTACGAACGAGGACTTAATAATTTCCTAACCGTGTAGGAAAAGAAGTAACAACGTAGAAAAACTTTATTATGTCGTAATAATAAAGTAGGGGATACAAGAGAGATAGGAATAACTTTATTATGTCATAATAATAAAGTTGGGGTACGAGAGAGATAGAAACCCGAATTACTTGATGAAGTAATTGAGTAAAGGTGAGAAAAGTGAGATAATTGCTTCGCTGGGAAGGCTTTGGTTGTAAGCGTTGAGCTTGATTGGTGTGTGAACCCTTTTTCCTTCTTGAGTTCTTCTATTTATAGGCTGAGAGCTTCCACGGTTTTGCATGTGTCAAGTTTCCTGCCCTTCTCTTGTGATGACAAGTGTCCTTTGCAACTTCCACATCATGGAATCATGGGGTAGTGGGTGGTTATTGGGAGTAAATAAAATTTACCCACAAGGTCATGGGCAGTTAGAAAGGTAATGGGCTTTCTCCACATTTTGCTCCCGTGGAATTAAAAAGAACGCGGACCATTTGACCGGGTCAAATGGCCATGTGGCCAACCTCCCACTACCTCGTTCCTATTTCTCCTCGTTGAGGCTTCAATTTGTACAGTCAATATAACATTGGGCCATTTGATCCAATTACACAAACAAGGCCTTTTCCTCGGAATAAACCGTTTGGGCCTTGATAAAACATGGCCCAAAGCCTATAAATCCAATTCCCAGCCCAAGATAGACTAAAACTAATTGGGCCCAGTTAGCATGGGTTTGGCCCATTAATTTTGATCCAAAAATTCTTCAATTCAGGGCCCAACTTAATTTAACTTTAACTAAATGGCCGTCCAACGCTAGTCTAGGACTGGGTGTAAACAGATGGCCTTGAAGTTTTTAGTGAGTCTAATAGCCGAGCTAAGGTACGTGTGCTTTCGTTTGTCTCGAGCGTTGTACTATTCGGTGAGCGGATTGACAACCAACTGAGAATCACTGTAGACGACGAGTTCGTCAATGCCAAGTGCTTCAGCGACTTTGAGTCCTGAGATTAGGGCTTCGTACTCGGCCTCGTTGTTTGAGGCTGAAATTATATTAAGCACTAGAAGAGTCCTCGGGGGGGGGGGGGGGGGTAAATAGGACAACCAATTAAAAATTCACGCAACCTCCAATTTTAATCCATTAACCAAGTTCCATACTATTCTAACAATTTAACAATTAAAGTCAATAGCAATAAATCTAAAGAACGCAAACGCGAGGATATACGTGGAAACTACTTAGGGTCAACACACCCTAAGCATAAAATCACGGCCTAACTACCAAATTTGCTATAGATGAAAAGGTTTACAAAGTGCTAAGAGAGAAATTACAACTTTACCCCAAAACTTAACCTAACTCCACCACTTTGATGTAGCTCCCCGAGCTCCTTCTTGATCCCATAGCCGCCATGAGTCCAACACCTCGATCTCCGCTCACTGCTGCTCCGGAATCATTCGTTCAAGAAGTATCATCGGCATGTATGAGTGAATTTTAGAGAAATAAAGATTTTTGTTTTTGCAAACTAAAACAATCTAGAGAGAATACATGAGAAATGAAGCATTTCTCTAGATTGACTAAAGATGACCAAGATACAATATCTAAATCATCAAATACAAATTTATGCCCAAATGAATAGGGAGAAGAGTGCTCTCTCTCTAAAATGGCTGCAAAAATCGTGCCCTAATTGTGTGAAAAATAGGTATATATAGTAGCAAGTATAAACCCCAACAAGGAGCCAATAAGAGGACGACACATAAGCGCTACCACGCACTAGCATGGCTTCCTAGCAATCGCATAAGCCAAAGCGCTACCTTCAAAAATGCGCTAGCAAGGCAAAAGACTAATGCTGGAGAAAAGCCAAGCGCTACCAAGTGCCAGTGCAGCGCTAGCACGCGCTACCTTTAAAAATACGCCAGCAAGGCAAATGGTTCAGATTTGGTGAGGTAGGCGCACATAAGGGCACACACATGGGATGCACATGCAAGGGAAAAGCTAGCGCTTGCTAGCACTAGGAAAGCGCCCCGCGAGTGCAACTCACTGTCCATTCCGTGCCTTAGAAAAAATTCAAACTTCCAACTCAATACTCACATACATGCACCTAAAATGCCCACTCACAAATCAAAATTATAACTAAGAGAAATGCAGGAAAATCAATTGAAGGAAGAAAATCAACTAAAGGAAGGCATGATAAAATGCAAGTATAAAATGCATGGATTATTCTTAGATCGTGATCAATGGTGCACAACACAGATGAGAATTTCTTCCTTGAAACGACTTCAATCAACGAGTGGAATATCTAAAGACACTTAGACGCTCTATCCCCAATCCCAAATTGAAAAATGCATAAAAGAGAATCAATTACAATCACAAATTGTTTGTCGAAATTTTGAAAAATGCCAATAACATTTACAGAGGCTGGGAAGTTGATGGAGAGGGAGCTTTCATGCAGGATGCTGGTGGGGGAAAGGAATACGATCCCAGCTCTGGCGCCTCGGCTTTTTGAGGCTCCATCGACGTACATTTTCCAGACATCACCGTGGAATAACTTCCGGGCGGAGCTGGGGTTTGCTTGGAGCACTGCGTCGGGATTGGGAGTCGGGCTCGGGGCGGGGGCATCGCTCCAGGGTAAGCTCAGCTATGAAGTTAGCAAGGACCTGAGCCTTTATAGCCGTTCGGGGCTGATAGTGGATGTCAAAGTTCGCGAGTTCCACGGCCCACTGGGAGATTTGGTTGGAGAGATCCGCCTTCTGAAGGAGGGATTTGAGTGGGAACTCGGTGAGAACTATGATTCGGTGTGCCTAGAAGTAGGGAGTGAGCTTCCGGGAGGCCGAGACTAAGGCAAGGTCAATCTTTTCCAAAGGCTAATAACGTGCCTCGGCCGGAGTCATTGTCTTGCTTGAATAGTATATGGGTTGATGGTCCTGACCCTCCTAGCGGACGAGCACTGAGCTTATGGTGTGTGAGGAGACGACTAGGTACAAGAAGAGGTCCTCCTGGTCCTGAGGTGTGACGAGGAGCGGGGGCTCGAAGAGGTAAGTCTTGAGCTGTTGTAATGCACGGTCACATTCCTCGGTCCAGCTGAAACAGCGCCGGCTACCTTTGAAAAGTGTAAAGAATGGGTGGCACCTGTCTGAGAAGCGGCTGATGAATCAGTTAAGAGCAATGGCCATTCCGGTGAGATGTTGGACGTCTTTTTTGTTGTGTGGAGCAGAGAGTTTCTCGATTGCGAGGAGCTGCGTTGGGTCTACTTCGATGCCACGCCTGGAAAAAAGGTGGCCGTGGAATTTGCCCAAGCTTACCTCGAAGGCGCACTTCTTCCGTATTGAAACGTAGCTTGTGCGTCTTGAGGATGTCGAAGGCTTTAGTGAGATGGGCTAGGTGGTCGCTCGCCAACATGCTTTTCACAACCATATCATCGATGTAGGCCATCATGGTGTGTCCCAGCAATCATTCGAACGTTTTGGTTATCATACGCTGAAATGTAGCCCCGGCATTTTTGAGGCCAAAGGGCATGATGAGATATTTGAAAATATCGTGTGGGGCAATGAAGGCTGTATTTTCAACATTGTCCTCGCTCATTGCTATCTGGTGATAGCCTCGGTAACCATCCATAAAGCTGAGTCGGGCATGACCGGCGGTGGTGTCAACTAACTGATCGATCCGTAGATGGGGGAAGAAGTCCTTCGGGTAGGCATCGTTGAGGTTGGAATAGTCGACACATACACGCCACTTGCCGTTCTTTTTCTTCACAACTACAATGTTGGCCAACCATTTTGGGTACTGAACTTCACAGATGGCCTGAGTGTTTAGGAGGTGCGCAACTTCTTCGATAACGGCTTCGAAATGGATTGGGGACGACCGCCTTGCCTTCTGCACGATCGGACGCCTGCTTTTATCGATGTTGAGCTCGTGGCAGATGAACGAGGGGTCGATCCCGGGTATCTCATATGGCGTCTAGGAGAACACCTCGATGTTTTTCTTGAGAAAGTCCACCAATTCCATCCGCTCGGTATCGCTGAGGGATAAGCCGACAAGGAAGAATTGGGAGCCATCTTCGGTGATAGGGACGGTAATCAAACCTTCAATTGCTTTTTCGTTGGCCCTTCGGCCGACGTCTTCAAGGACTGAGGCATCGAGGACCTCAATGAGGTTGACCCTAGACGTCTTTTTGTTGCTTCGGACCGCATTGAATAGCATTTCTTAGCAGCAATCTGATCTCCATAAAGGTCTTCCTGATGGCCATAAGTGCCGATGAATCGTACTACCTAGTGATAGGTAGAGGCAATGGCCTTCATTTTGTGAAGCCAGGTGCGTCCGACAATGGCGTTGTAAGGGCTCGGTACATCCACCACGACAAACTCCATTTGGTGTGTCACCGACCCGGCGCGGACAGGAAGGGTGATGAGTCCGAGGGGCCATACCGGAGCTCCGTTGAAACCAACAAAGGGGACCTCGAAGGGGTGGAGGTCGGTCTCTGGGAGCTTTAGATCCTTGAACAGGGAGTAGTACATTACTTTGGCCGAGCTGCCCTGGTTGACGAGGACACGCCAAATGTTGAAGGCTTCGATGTGTAGTGTTACAACAAGGGCGTCATTATGCGGGAGCTGGACTCAGTCTAGGTCTTTCTCGGTGAACGAGATAGTCCATTTAGAGCCATCGTCATTACGGGCGCGCTTAGGCTCGGGACCTACCAGCAGGACTTGTTTGGATGATGAAGCATCATCAAGTTCGGTGCGAATGATCCGTGCAGCCTCGGCGTCCAGGGGACCATGGATGACATGGATCATTTGAACCTCCTCCTTCTGGCCTGTGGCCCGTTGTGCCCAAGCCCTAGTTTTTTCATGATCAATGAGATTACCAAGGTCAACACCTCCGACAAGCTGCTCCAAATGAGATTACCAAGGTCGACACCCGCGACAAGCTGCTCCAAGTAAGCCTTGAAGGGCTTGCAAGCGGTGGTGAAATGGCCTTGCTCATTATGGTAGGTACATCGGACTATCGGGATCTTGATCTTCCCGTTCTCAGTGCCAAGCTTCTGGTTCGGGAAGGAGAAGAGGGCTAATCCTTAATTTGGTCAACGATCCGGTAGATTGGGACGGTGAAGACGGTTTTTTGGCATTGAAATCGCTTGGCTTCGGTCCCCGCTTCGGTGATTGCTTGATGTTGTTGACCTATTTTTTGGAGGTCGAGGAATGTGCGGCTCTCGGGATGACTGCCGAGGCGGTAGGAACCTTTAATGCTGCGGGCTTCCCGATTCCTCGCTCAACCTTTGATTCGATCAACTGGCACCACCCTTTGATTTGGGTCATGAGCTCTTTCATGGATCCTGGTTTGTTCCGAGCCAGGTCATCATATACTTGCTCGTCCTATGTGGTGAGACCGAGCTTAAACCCTTGGGCTGAAATGACTTCGTCACATCCTTCGATTTCATTAAAGAGCTTCCAGTATCGACTGGCGTATTGGCGGAGCGTCTCATCGCCCCATTTGCGTAATGCTAGGAGAGAGTCGATTTCCTTTGCGTGCTTATTACTGGTGACGAACCAAGCCATGAAGGCGTCGCAAAGGGAATCGAATGAGGAAATGGAGCGGGGAGGCAGTTGGTTAAACCATGTAAGGCCCAGGTTCCCGAGGCTTGCAGGAAATACTTTGCAAAGGAAGGCGCCGTCTTAGGGGCCGTTCCTGAGGAATAGAAACATAACGTGCTTATACTGTACCAAGTGAGTGTAAGCTTCGGATTTTTAGTCGTACTTGGCAAACTTGGGTTGGGTGAATCCTTTAAGAGGGGTGACTGAATCGATCTCCTTTGTGAATGGAGAGGTCAAGAGTCTTTCAAGACGTGCATCGTGATGAGGTCGGATTGAACGGTCGAGACCGTTTGGATGCTCGGTCGTGGTGCGTTTCTTTGGAGTGAGATGGTCCAATCTTTCGTAGTTCTTTTGTTTTGGCGGAACGCTCCCTGACTTCTGGGGGGTGTGTTCGCGTTGGTCCTTTGGTCTATCGGATTTATAACTGTCTCGAGAGTTGTGCTCGAGGCGCTCGGTGATTGGGCTTCTGTCGCGTCCGTTTTTGTGGTGCTCGACAATCGGGCTTCGTTTGCATCCGTTTTTTAGGCGTTCACGGTACCCCTTGGTTTGGATCTCTAGAAGACTGTTGTCCTCTCGTGCGATTTTTGTGAAGCTAGGGGTGGGCTCTGTATGCCCCCTGCTTCTGATAGGATGGGTGGAGGAGGCGGAGACACTTCCAAGCCTCTCGAAGGCGGATCGCTTCCCTAGGTGCCATTTTGGGTTTGGGTCGGGAGAGCGGGAGCATTCCTCGCGTTGCCCGTTCTTTCAGACGTACCTCCTCTGGTGGCTCGAGGAGGTCTTTTGCTGAAGGCCGTGATCTGTGCTCCACCAGGGGGTCCCCTCCTCGGCTGTGGGGTGGGCTGTGGTGGCTCCTTCGCCCGTCACGGCTTTCGGCGGAGCGAGAGGGAGAGATCTGGAGGAGGTGCTTGATCTCCACCAACTCGTCCCTAACATGTCTGTCCCATTCCACGACCGTCGTGAGGTCATCGATCTTCTGCTCCAGGTGACAGATGTAGGTATGGAGTTTGGAGGACGCTCTTGTGTCTGGTGTTTGAGGTGCCGGCTCCGACGGCGATGGAGACGTGCTGCTTGCCCAGGACGTTGGCTCCGCCGGAGCCTAGGTGGGGAGCTCCGAGGGGTCCGAGTCCGAGGTCGTGTCGCTGAGAGGTGGATCTTGTACCTCCACCATCTTGGTTCAGGAATTTTGAACGAAGTTTTTGGGAAAGAGAGAAATGGAATGCTGAGAAGGCGATCAGATCCCCAGCGGAGTCGCCAACTGTAGGGATTCGGTTTACGGGATCTTGACCGTGTGTCGGTTTTGGTTCCTTCCTCCGCTGCTCCGCACGCCCACCGATGGACTTGCAGCAAGTCACTTGGGCTGTGGAAGTCCAGTGACCCTCTGACGATCAAGTTAGATGTAGGGAGAAGTGTATAGGTTTAGGGTTAGGATAGAATGACATACCTCTTTAGGTTAGAGTCCCTTTATATTTATAGACCTTGCTTTGCTTGGCCTCCAAGCTAGCGCATGGAGGGTTCGCTCGGGTAATCGTTTCGGGTGACATAATAGGTGACGTATGGGATAAGGGGGTTACGGAGCACATGGCCAGGTCAACTCCAATGATGATCCTCATGCAGTAACCGTCTCGGCTTATGTCATGGTGATGCATTTGCCTGAGGGACCTGGTTCATTGAGACAGGGGGTTGTTCCCGAGGCACCATGGGTGGTCGCTTCGTGATGTACCGAGTAACATCCCAAAGGCTGCCCGGGCCTTTAATAATATTGTCTTGAGGCTATGAGCTGTTGGGCACCAGGATCCGAACCGGGATGCGCAATGGGAAGCATCTCGGGGTCAGCCTGAGTCTGCTTACTCCGGGCCACTACAATCATCATCCACCCGCTCTTGTCCACCCATACTAATTATTGGGAATTTATCACACAACAATCATCAAACACTAAACAAGTGATCAAAATAGTAGGAAACACTAAAATCATGAAGCCGTATTTGCCTCCCTTCGTGTAGGTTCTAACAATCATATATCACTCCAAGATGCATAAAGACGTATTCTCCACGTTACGGGATCGGTGGTAGACGGGGGTGCATGCGCAGTCTCTCTAATTGCCCAGACGATATAGGATATTATTATGATGATGTAAAAGGGAGAGGGGAACTCAATATTTCAGGATCCGTAACTCCTTGTGGGATATTCTTATATGTACAGGACTCCAATTGACTCCCATCAACAAGTACAAAACAAATCATGCATTTATATACTCATCATTCTTTACAAATACGATAAACAAACCATCTCTTTAGTTCGTTCCCCTTCTACCATATTCTCCATTCTATAATATTCCCCTTATGCTTATCCCCTAAAACTCATCCAGCTGACAAACAGCCGGATAGTGTATAATCCTAATGGTTTAATTCCACATTGGGTCTGTTTGAAATTGTTGACCCATGGCTTTTACTTTCTTCAGAAAGCACCTTCCAGACCAGATGGTTAAGTTGTTATTGAGACAGATTGTAAATTTGAAGCTCTTATATATGTTCAACTTCATTGTCTTAGAGGAGTTTTCATTACCAAAATTGAAAAATGTTCGTGGAAAAATGATGTGTACCCAAAAAACGATTAATTTCTGGTTTGAGTTTCCCTTACCTTTGATTTAGCTGTTTTGAGTTACTTCTGCTGCCTAGTGTTGTCATGAATTTAATATTTATCTTCCATGTTCCGCTCTTTTGCCCCCATTTTAACTACTTGACGACGATATGAGCTGATTCGAATAAAACGATTGAGTATGGGGCATGTATCGAAGTGTCAAACCTTTCAACACTCGAATTTTTGGATGGGGATGTGTCCTAGAGTAACCTTTCTACACTTGAAATTTTTGAATGGGGTGGGTCCAAAAGTTATAGATTGGTCGTGGGAACTCGTCCTGAGCACATATTGGTGTTGTGCAGGGTCTAGCATTCCTAAACAATAGAAATATGCTTGACAATAGTTTGGGTTAAAGAAACATAAGGCACTTCTAACTCCAATCCATGTGAAACTTTAGAAATGATTATGTTCCAGCTATTGCCTGCTTATCCTTTTTCCGTACTCTACAAAAATTAGTCAGACTTATGTATCTGAATTGGATATGGCCGTCGGACACATCTCCACAGCCTTATCTAAGTATCCAGCATCCAACGTGGGTGGTTACATACATTTAGAACATAGCAAATGATAGAACAGGGAGACAGGAAAAACTTGTCATCCCTTTGAAAACCTAATAAGCAGCCTTGGTTTTTTTTTTTTTGCTACTGATTTACTGTCACCTATATATCATTAGGTTTTGGAGCAATTTTAAACTATTTGGACAAATATTATCAAATCAACGGAATTATTTTTACAAGATTAATGAATTCTGTCAGCGCACAATCTTTTTTGCTTGTTTGGTTGTGTTCTAATTTTCCTGCCTTTTTGCTGATTTGAAACTCCTCCCTTAGTTTTCATCGTGTTTCGTTAATATTGTACATGATTTGCCCATAACAATTGCTACTGTCCTCAGGAACAAGAGCTAACGGAGGTGGAAAACCTCTCCACTGGACCTCATGCCTCAAAATAGCAGAGGACTTGGCCACAGGACTACTCTACATCCACCAAAACCCAGGTCTAACCCATGGAAACATAAAATCCTCGAACGTACTATTAGGATCCGACTTTGAATCCTGTCTCACGGATTACGGGCTAAACCCATTTAAAAACCCGGATACCCACGAGGAATCCAGCGCCTCCTCCCTCTTCTATAGGGCCCCAGAATGCCGCGACATCCGAAAACCTCCTACTCAACAATCTGACGTCTACAGCTTCGGTGTTCTCCTTTTAGAGCTCCTAACGGGTAAAACACCATTCCAAGACCTTGTTTTGGAGCACGGGTCGGATATCCCCATGTGGGTTCGGTCAGTACGCGAAGAAGAGACCGAATCAGGTGATAGTAATGACGCTTCCGAGGAGAAACTCGGGGCCCTTTTGAACATTGCCATGGGTTGTGTGTCGATTGGGCCGGAAGATCGGCCTGTGATGAGGGAAGTGTTGAGGATGATTAGGGAGATGAGGGCAGAAGCCCAAGTGTCTTCGAATAGCAGTGATCATTCACCGGGTAGGTGGTCCGATACGGTTCAAAGCTTACCGAGGGAAGAACATTTGAGTATTTGAGTTGTTCATTGATTTGGGATTTCGAATTTGTTTTTTTGGCACATGATTTTCAAAATCCTATTCTTCAACTAGGTATTGCTAGATTTTGTAGAGTCCGTTTGGTGTAAAGGTTTTCATTCAATTTCCTCTCCTTGTTCTAGTTATTGTTTTAGCTGTTGAAGCCACTCTGGAGTATAGTACATTTCCAGTTTGCAGCTTAGAGCATCTCCAAGCCTTGGCTTTGAATTTGAGGATATCAAAATTTTAAGGCTTACATGGCAATTTAACATGTTAGAATTTGACATCTTCAAGGTGCCCACTCCAACAAACATGTCAAATTTATTATTTTAAAAAGTTTTGGAATAAAGTGATGAAAAGAAATTTTTTAACATTACATGTCAAATTTGACACGAGGAAGGGAATGTCAAATGACACATAAATATTTGACATTTAGATTGGAATTGCTTCACATGTCAGTTCTTTCACTTAGCATATCATGTCAAATTTTACATCATTAGTAAGAGACGCAACCTCATATTTTGTTGCAATAGGGGCTGAGTTTTACAAAGACTGTTGGCAGCCATATGCTTTTTCCCGTCATTTCCACTGATGTACGAAACTGGTTACTCACCAATTGAAAGTAAAATTATGCCAGATGGTGCCCACGTTGACTTTGTCTTGGATCTTTATAAAGGGGAGTGATTTTCACACTCCCCTTTTTTATATCCACATTTTTTTTAAATTTTTTTTGAAAAAAAAAAAAAAAACATACACTTTCAACACTAAAAAACAAAGAAGAGTATGGATTTCAAATAGGGGAGTGTGAAAATCAATTCCCTTTTTCAAATCGCACATGTGATATGGAAACGTTGGAGGCTTAGAATAGGGGATATGTTTGAAAAAAGGAACGTTTTTCTCTCAGACGGTAGGAAGTAATAGTATTTCGTTCATCTTTATAATTAATGTAATTTTTTTTTATCGGCAAAAGATGAAATTTTATTAAAAACGGGGAAAAGGAAAAGGGAATTCAACAAAAAGTTGGAATACACCTCTAAAGGGCAAAGGCCCAACCACCCAAGGGTCTACATGGGGCCACAAAAATAGAAACAATAGAGCCCAATCCAACACCCAAATAAAACAATAAAGCCCAAACACCCAAATACCGGCCCAACCCTGGACCGGCCCACCCAAGCCAATCCCCAAAACCCTAACCACAGAGGCAACCCCTGCCGTACAAACCACCGGAAAAAACCCAGCCTCGCCGTTAAGCCGATCCGGCCACTCCCAGAAGTAGCAACTGGTGGCTGGAGTCCGGCCTACGAAAGAGACCGCTGAAGCAGCTAGGGCAAGGGTACCCAACCGACCACCAACATCAGCAATGAAAGAGTACTACTACTCGTACCGACTGTAGACACCTCCCAAACGGGGCATCGCCATACAGATTGATCACATTTGTTTGCTCGATTGGTTGCTTGCTTTGTAAACTGAAATCATGGATATTCCCACCAACACCCAAATAAAACAATAAAGCCCAAACACCCAAATACCGGCCCAACCCTGGACCGGCCCACCCAAGCCAACCCCCAAAACCCTAACCACAGAGGCAACCCCTGCCGTACAAACCACCGGAAAAAACCCAGCCTCGCCGTTAAGCCGATTCGGCCACTCCCAGAAGTAGCAATTGGTGGCTGGAATCCGGCCCACGAAAGAGACCACTGAAGTAGCTAGGGCAAGGGTACCCAATCGACCACCAACATCAGCAATGAAAGAGTACTACTACCCGTACCGACTGTAGACACCTCCCAAACGGGGCATCGCCATACAGATTGATCACGTTTGTTTGCTCAATTGGTTGCTTGCTTTGTAAACTGAAATCATGGATATTCCCATGGCTAGGAACATCGCCACATGATAATGGTTATCATCAAAACAGAGTCGCCATCTCATTTATTAAAACTAGGAAAACAGATAGAGATTCTGGGTACGAGAGCCAAAAGTACAGTAAGGGGAAGGTGTTAGGCACCCCTCTCTGCCCAGCCGTGAGACTGGCCCATAGTTATTCAACATAAGACATGTAGATGCTTTGTTTAATTCCAACACATAGTCTGTTTAATTTAGCCTTTAAACAGTAAGTAAAGTGAGCCAGTGCGAATAGTAATACATGCATTAGAAAGCAAAAAACAAAGCAAAACTGTCCCAGGGAGATGGATCCCGCGGCCGGTGAATAGATGTCACGGCCGAGGGATCCTCCTGGTTTGATATATCGACCGAGGGATAGAAGCCCCGGTCGATGTTCTTCCTCACACCGAACCGAAAGATTAACAGATGATCAAAACACTACGGTTAGTCATAAATACAGTAAATAAAACAAACCAGAGGCCGTTGGGCCTCACCACCTTGATCCCTCAGTTGCTTGATTTCTTCGGATTTGATTGTGATTGACTGATTTGCTTGATTGAAAACCCTAGGGTTAGGGTTTGAACTTCGGGATTTGATCACTGGATTGACGGCTACCTTCGGGGGGTTAGGGCTTTTGAAGAGAGGGATTGAGAGAGTATTTTGGCAGAGTTTCGTGGCTTGAGAGAGTGTAATCTCTAATGAATTTCGTGTGTATATTTTCGGAGACCAAAGACCCTTTATATAGGCAATTGGTGACTCACTCCGGCCAATCAAATGGCACGATTGCATTTGCAATTGCAATGCACCTCTAACTCTACGTCGCAATCTCTGAGCGTAGCCCGAACGCATCGGGAAGATAGTGTAGTTGGATCAAACGTCTGACAGAACACGTTCCAGAGTCTGGAAAAAGGTTGATCTGGCGACCGAGTAAAGGATATCACGGCCGAGGAATGGATGTCTCGGCCGAAGGATAGATCTTGCGGCCGAGGGATTGATCTCTCAGGGAGATTTTGCTAGCAACAGGTTGCTCGGGTGAGGAAATGATGTTAGGGCCGTGGGATCGATGTCACGGCCGATAGATGGATTCTCCTAGGCTTCTGTATTTCTGTCTGAAAGGCTGTATGGCTTTGAATTGGGTCCTCTAAGTGGCTCAAAGTTCTTACCGAAAGTCCTAAGGTTCTCAAGGAGGCAATCAGCAATCACTGTATCCATTTCATCATCGGGATGGTCGCAAGGTGGGACTTTGAAATAATCGTTAGGCCAAATTGGGGTGTCTACAGATGTCCCTCTTTGACTGAACTCAGACGGATCGCGAGACAGGTTTGAGTAAGAGTCAAAGCTGTAAAAAAGCAACTCAATTTGGTCCAACCACTATTCCAAGGGGTTTTTGAAAAAGGTTTTGTTATGGTCGGGCCCGGAGGCTGCCTACGTATTCCACAAGAAAAATTCAGCCAATCATAGATCAGGCGAAAAACAAAAGAAAAAGTTTGGAGGGTTAGAGACAAAAGACGTACCTTAGGGCTTTAAAAAGCTGTAGTGTGACATACCTAGACTGAGCCAGGGTTTTGGCGAAGAGTAATTGAAGGAGCGCGGGGCTACCAAGGGAGTTTTTGTGGAGAGCCTCCTTAGTATTTTGGGGTAGATCAGTACACGACAGGTGCGTTTGCTTTTCTTGATCATCCTTACTTTGACTGAAAGGAGCTCGGTAGAATAGCCTATCCTTGCGAATGAGCTGGAAGGAATTGATGTAATGGGGGTGGAATCCAAACCATCTACTGGGGATGAGTCGGACGCCGTTTGTTTTAAGATATGGGGGGCGTAGGGCCAGTAACTAGAGCTTCGGGGCTTTGGAGATGAAGGAACCGAGGCACGGAGCCGGTTGTAGTCATGAGGCGAGAGCCTGAAGAGTGATGTTTTTTTGGACGTGGTGGAACCGAGGCACAGAGCCGGTTGTAGTCACAAGGCGAGAGCCTGGGGTGATTGAGGCGTGGAGCCTGCTGTGATCATGAGGCAAGGGCCTGAGAAGATTGGATTGAGGCATGGAGCCTGTTGCAGTTTTGAGGCGAGGGCCTGAGGTGATAGAATTGAGGCATAGAGCCTACTGTGGTCTTGAGGCGAGGGCCTGAGGTGTTGGAGCTTTGAGCTTGATAGGACCGAAGCACGGAGCTGGTATTGATCATAAGGCGAGAGCCTGAGGTGATTAGATCGAGGCGTGGAGCCTGCTGTAGTTTTGAGGCGAGGGCCTAGGTTGTCGGAGCTTAGAGCTTGACGTGATTTGAACCGAAGCGTAGAGCTGGTTGCATTCTGATGGTCTGTGCACGGAGCTTTCTCATCATAAGTGTTGGCGTAGAGCCAAAGGATCGAGGCGCTGAACCGATCAATAAAACCGAGGCGTAGAACCGGTTGATGGCAGGGTTGACCTGTTTCATGGGAGATATGCAGAGTGTATATGTGTGATGGTTGTTAGATATGAACAGATATGATGATATGATTGTGCAGACTCGATGTGAAAATGGTGATGCAATATCTGCACGGGCCCGTGCGTGTGTGTTTGTTTTAAGCTTAGAGCTTCTATCAAGTTCCGGACTTGAGCATTCAGAGCGTAGAGCTCGAGCATTCGGACGGCAGAATCCGAGCATTCAAAGTACAGGCTTTGAGCGTCCAGTACGCAATGGTTGGGCATCCAAGCGTAGAGCTTGAGCATCCAGTACATAGTGGTTGGGCATCCAAGCGTAGAGCTTGAGCATTCAAAATGTTAGATTTTGAGCATTTA
The DNA here is from genome assembly GCA_018127125.1 of Rhododendron griersonianum. Taxonomy (NCBI): domain Eukaryota; kingdom Viridiplantae; phylum Streptophyta; class Magnoliopsida; order Ericales; family Ericaceae; genus Rhododendron; species Rhododendron griersonianum. Next base: position 22,977,555 of record CM030796.1, on the reverse strand, counting down.
GGCGTAGAGCCTGAGAATAAATGGCTTGATTGTTGGGGCGGCGTAGAGCCTGTTGAGATTTGCTTGGTTACGGCTTTGAGCCAGTTGAGATGATGGGCTTTGAGCCACTGAGTTGTGATAGCGAGCGTAGAGCTGCTGAGTCGAGGGCTTGGAGCTGCTAAGTGAGTTGCTATGGCTTTGAGCCAGTTGAGATGGTAGATATAGGCTTCGAGCCTGTTGAAGTAATGGGCTTCGAGCCGCTGGGATTGGTTTTCATGGCTTCGAGCCAGTTGGGATAGTGGGCTTGGAGCCGCTTTGATGAGTGATAGCGAGCGTAGAGCTGCTGGGATGGTTGTTACGACTTAGAGCCAACTGAGATTGCTCGAGTGTGATTTGTAGGCGTAGAGCCTGCTGTTGAGATGGCGAGTGGGTAAACATGGTGACGGGCCTCGAGCCACTGAGTGATGGGCATAGGCATAGAGCCGCTGAGTGGTTTGATATGGGGGCGCAGAGCCTGGGTGACTTGAGTGACCTGTGCACAAGGTTATTGAGCGCGGAGCTGCTGAAGTATTGAGCTCAGGGCAGCTGAGTGTCTTGTTATGCTGTAGTAGGAGCTTCGGCCTGCAGTTTGTGGAGAGAGAGATCTTCGATGCTCGGGCAAGCCCCAAGACTAGTTGGTTGGTTGAAGACTTAGAAGTCTGTAATGGCTTGAATGGGTGCCCTGAGCAAGATCTACTGAGGCTGAAGGAAATTGATTTGGGGACCAGGAGATCGATCTCTCGGCCGAAGGATTGATGTCTCGGCCGAAGGATCGAATGCTCGGCCGCTTAATCCTTTTATTTCCAGAGGCCTATAAAAGGCCATGGCGTCGACCGTTTCATCTCATTTTTCTCTCTTTCTTTTCCTCTCCTCGTTTCGGGAGATCCGTAACCGAAGACTCCTCTCCATTTCTTCTCATTCCCGTCGACTTCGGGCCATGATGGGTGCGCTGCCAGAGATCGCGGAAGGAGGCCGCGCTGTTCTTGGTCCCGTCATGGTGCTTGATTAGGGACCCTTGCATGGGTGGCTTTGATTAGGGACCCTTACATGGGTGACTTGCTTTCGTGACGCGGAGCTCCTGGCCTGGCAGTGGTACGCGGTGTGGTGATTTTTCTGGGCCATGTGGTGTCCCTTATGCACCGTAGCACTCCTCTGGTATACACCGCCCCAGGGGTGTCCTCTTCTTTTCTGCAGCTAGTCTCTGGTGTTCGGACCACCAGAGGGTTTGGCATCCCCTTCTGCTTCTTCTTTTTGTTTTTCTGTTTCTCTTCCTGCATAGGTTAGTTTGACAGGAAATCGATGTACAGTTTGTTTATGAAATGTGGGATGATCCACCTTGTGATGTAAAAAGATTTCGTTATATGAAACAAAAACCTTTTGCTCTGCTATATTGATCGTGTATGTTATGTTTGCACCTGTTTGTGTACGATAGTTTTGTTAATCTGATGGAACAAACTGAATCGTGGAAACAATCTGTAAAACAGCCGTTTTGGCGGCCGATCTAATGATTACGCGGTCGAGGCTTCGATCTGGCGGCCGAAGGATCGTTTTGTCTGCCTGGGTTTGACTTGTAGGTCAACCCTAATTTTCGCGGGCCGATGGATAGATCCTACGGCCGTCATATCGAAGTGTCGGCCGAGAGACCGATTGAAATTCCGAGGATTAAGAATCCGATTCCGATTTGAACTAAGACTCGACTTAGTTCTATAAATACGCGTTCTACAAACCCGATAGCATTGTCAGTAGCAATTCTTTGCACATGGCACAACCAGTCCTTGATCAGAGGTTGGATTCCTTTAATGGCCTCGACCGTTTACACTTTAAGTCCTTTGGCATGGACTTTCTCTTCTCCCTTCGTCAAATTTCTGTGAATTTTGCCTTCCTTAGGGCAGCCACTAGTTTGTGGGACCCTGCTTTTCACGTCTTTCGATTTAGGAAAGAGGAATTGTGTCCTACTATCGAGGAGTTTGCGGCCATCATGGGTCATTCGGACAGAGAGGGTTTTGTTGTCCCTAATCCTTTGTTCAACCGAGGTGATCTCCTGAAGGATTTACTCCAAGTTCAGAAACATGAAGTTAAATTCTTCCTAGTGAAGGGAAGGTTGGAGATTCTGCAACTTATTCAGCGTTTTGGTACAGCTGAGGCTCATCGTCAAGTTTCCCTACAGAAGGCGTGCTTTCTTGCGTTGTGCATTTGTCTCCTTCATTATTATTTCCTTGGCCCTTCCTCTGGCCATGCTGATCCGTGTGTTGCTTAACCTTGCTCAACAGATTGGAAACCGTGTGGGTTTCGCTGGCCTAGTATTGGCAGAGACCTTGATGGGTCTAGATGTGATGAAGGGTAGTCCTACAGCTCAGTTCTCAGGCAGTCCTTTGCTATTGCAGGTTCGCTCTTTATTTGTTTATTTGTCAAGTTTATCTTTTCACTCATCACTCTTTTGTTTTGACTCACGTGTTCTCTCAACTCACAATTTTCCCTTGTTCTCTAGGTGTGGTTGTTTGAGAAGCTGAAGGTGTGGGACACGCTAGAGCGACTTCCTTATAACCCAGACCAATGCACGGAGCGTCACATGATAAAACAGTTCCCAACTGAGGCTGCTTGGGAAGCATGGATGAAGACTTGCAGAGGTGATTGGATTCAATGGGTTTGCCCCTGGTATGGTATTGAGAGCATGATTGCGAGTGCCATGAACCATTTTGGTGTAGCAGTGATTGGTATTACTCGAGTCGTTTTTTACTTTCCTGCTCGCTTTCAAAGGCAGTTCGGGGCTGAACAAGCCGCAATCCTAGGTGGCCCTGAGTACACCGTCTCTAAGATTCATGATGCCAACTTCCGTCGCAATATGCTGCGTCTTTGGCCAAATAGAGTGATGCAGGAGGTTGCTGAGAACTTCGTTGTCAAGCTATCGGGTTCTTACAAACACTGGTTGAAAAAAAACCTTTTGGAGGATAGTAGTGCAAAGAGAAGGAAGACCTAGAGATTGACGCTTTGCTTATGTTTTTCAAAAGATGTTTGTTTGATTGTAGTTTTCATGGATTAAGAATTGTTTAGGTTTGCTTTTTCCTTTTTCCTTTGGAAATAATAAAACATTTGGTCGTTTTATTCGAAGATGTTATTGTCATGATTTGATAATGAACATGCTTTAGGATAGACCTAGAAACTTCGAAAGTGATGATGATAGCAGTGGCCGGATCTCAAACTTAGAGATTGCCTACGTATCCCATAGAGGGAATCAGGCCATAAACGTAGTTCCAACAAAGGGGATTTGTTTTGTTTTTAGTTAGGATCCACTCGGGTATTTTCCTCTCCTTTTGTGCTCTAAATTTTGCCTAAAACCGCCCTTGCGGGTTTTCGGTCTAGCGAGCGTTTTATTTATGCCTTAGTTTTTGCCTAAGCCGCCCTTGCGGGTTTTTGACCTAGCAGGCTGCTCTAATTTTTGCTTGGATCCGCCCACCCTTATGGTTTTCGGTCCAACGAGCATCTCTCATGGGTAATACTTCCTCAGCTTGTCAATGTTGACTGGCGTCGCGAATTCCATTCCATCCAAGTCTGCAATGTATGCTGCTCCTCCAGAAAGTATGCGTTTGACAAGGTTGGGGCCTCCCCAGTTTGGTCTAAACTTGCCCCTTGGGTCTGAGACGTGGCGACGGATTGCTTTGAGCACCATGTCTCCTACCTTGATGTCTCTAGGTTTTACCTTTTTGTTAAATGCTCGTGCGATGCGGCGTTGATACCCTTGTACATGGTATAACGCCCTCAGCCTCCTTTCGTCTAGTAGTGCCAACTCGTCGTAGCGGTTTTGAACCCAGTCTTCTTCGATTATTCCAGTCTCAGCCAGAACCCTTAACGAAGGTAATTCCAACTCGATAGGCAAGACAGCTTCCATTCCGTAAACCAGAGAGTAGGGAGTGGCCCCAGTTGAAGTCCTTTCAGTAGTTCGATAACCCCATAGTGCCAAAGGTAGCATTTCTGGCCAATCTGTATAAGTGTCGGTAGTCTTCCGCAGAATCCTCTTGATATTCTTGTTTGCAGCCTCAACTGCACCATTAGTCTGAGGTCGGTAAGTAGATGACCGATGATTCTGTATCCCAAATTCGGCGAAAAGCTTCTTTGTTGCCCCCTTGAAGTGCGATCCATTGTCACAGACGAACTCGTGAGGTACACCATATCGATAGATGATATTAGTGCGAATAAATTTGGCCACATGAGTGGCTTTGAGAGTAGCATAAGAAGCTGCTTCTACCCACTTAGTGAAGTAGTCAATGGCCACCAGAATGAACTGATGTTTGTATTTTCCCTTTGGATTTATACTTCCGATGACGTCTATCCCCTAGGTGGAGAATGGCCAAGGGGATGTCATGCTATACAATTCCGTAGGGGGAATACGCATACGATCAGCGTGAGTTTGGCATTTGTAACATCAGCGGACATAATCAGCGCAGTCGGCCTCCATTGTAGTCCAGTAATATCCCTGACGCAGGATCTTCTTTGCCATCGTTGCCCCATTCATGTGTGGCCCACAAATTCCTTCGTGTATTTCCTCCATTACCTTGCGGCTGTCCTCCGTCGTGACGCAAAGTTGACTTGGACCCAAGTGTGCCCTTCGATACAATTCTCCTCCACAGATTACAAATCGGGCAGCAAACTTCCGCAGAGCCGTTTTGTCTTTCGAGGTGGCCTCGGATGGGTTTTCTCCTTTTTCCAGGAATTCCTTCGCGTCTTCGTACCATGGCTTGCCATCGTTTTCACCTTCCTCGGTAAAGGTGCATTCACATGCTGGTTTGACCTTTTGTTCAATCATGAGAGGCCGCATTGTGAATCCCAGGGGTATTTCGACCATAGATGCTAATGTTGCCAGTGCATCTGCAAACCTATTGCTCACTCGAGGAGTGTGTGTGAAGATAACGGAATCGAACTGTGAAATTAGATCTTCCAGCACAGAGTGATATAGCTTCAGTGTATCTTCCTTGACCTTCCAGTCTCCTTTTGCTTGGGATACCACATGGTTTGAATCCCCAATGACTTCTACCCTTTTTGCCCCTAGCTCCAGGGCTGCCTCCATTCCAGCAATACAGGCCTCGTATTCAGCTTGGTTGTTGGTGACTTCAAACCTCAGTTTATATGACTGTAGACACCCCAATTTGGACTCTTCAAAATTCCTTAATTTGTAGCCCGGAGGCTCCCCGATGATGAATTTGGATCGAAACAAGCCTCGTACTGATCGAGACTTTGCTCCTTGAAAGATTTGAAAAGGGAATAAAAATGGTCAAAAGCATTTCCAAGCGCTTGGGAGCAGTCCCGAGCGCTCAAAACCATTTTCCAAAACCTCTGGCCTGGCTCACTCTCGAGCGCTCGAGACTGATGTGTTGCCCAATGGATGGCAGTATCACCCACTATCCATGCAACTCATCATTACCACCATCTTGAGCCGGCTGATGTTTCAGTCAACACTCAACCTCTGGTGACAGAGATCTTCAGGCCAATGATTTTCCCATTTAAAAATGTTTTATTCAAATCCATTTGATTTTGAAAACCATAGGTTATTTTGCCTACAAATACAACTGGTCTTCAGCTGGGCTTAGGGGCTACGAAATCCTTCTCCTGGAGAACCCTATTCTCTGCTCTCTCTCTCTCTTGCTCAAGGCAAAGGTTTTCCAAACTCAAACTCTCTTTTCAAACTTCAAAAAGGTTTTGGAAAATCATCAGGGAAAATGTAGGAAATCCAGAATACCTCTAGCTTCTGATTTCTTGTATTCTTCTTTCTTCATCCACTTTTCAAAGCCAGTCAAGAAGCAAAGCTCCCACAAAAAGGTAGAAATCTTTACCTTTGATCACAAACAAAGAGGCTGTTCTTCCCTTTTGAGGGGGGTCTCTCAGCCTGACCCAGTCTTCAATACTGGGTGCATAGTTGGGAGACCTTAGTGTAAAAGCAAGAGCAATGGGGTACAAAAAGATGTTTTCACAAAACCCTTACTGGAAACACTCTCGAGCGCTCGAGAGTGCTCCCGAGCGCTCGGGACTGTTCCCAGTTTCATGCTTGGTTCTTTGTCATACGGTAGGCTGGGAATGAGGTGCACTCTTAAGTGAAATGGTTTTATTTTGGCATGCATGCACAGGAAACCATTTTCCATAAAACAGAAGCGTATCTTACAAATTTCATGTAAGAACAAGGTTTTCCAAAGTCAAAAATGAGATTTTCTCTTGTTAAATACCTAGACAAGTGTGACTGCATGATAAAACGATTTCATTTTCCATTTGAGAGCAAGCTGACATGCAGCTCACTCCCAAGCGCTCCGAACCATTCCCGAGCGCTCGGGAGTGCATGCATGCTATTGCATTCCATTTTCCCAGTCTGTTGTGTTCTCTGATTTCAACATGCATAAGTGTAGCCTGTTGCTCTTTAAAGTTGTAGATCTAATCTTGTCAAGGCAAGGATGCATGATCTGAGAGATTGAGGGCTTATCTCAGTCTGTCAGGTCCTCTGCTGAGCCTCTAGCTTATTTAAACTTATTTCAGTTTACAAGTCAATGCATTATATCTTGTCAGTACTAACAAGTTTTGCAGGTTGAGAGTGTCAGAACTCCCAAGCGCTCGGGACCACTCCCGAGCGCTCGAGAGTGAATGCAGTGACATGATTTTATCTTCAGTTATCTTGCATATTTTGCATGGCCATTTCACCCTATACTGTACACATGCACCAGTATACACCTCTTATTTGGCATAACTGAGGATATCTGCTAGTTGTTAAATGAAACAAAATCCCTTTTAAAAATCCCACAAACGTTTAGTAGAGACCGATTCGAATTGGGCGAGGGGGGTGCCGTAAAACCCTTCCCCCCTCGTAACATGGCTTCCGGACCCTAAATGATCTCTAGTTTTCAATTCAAATCAATGGTTTTCAAACAAAACGGTTTCTCGGGTGATGTACCACAAATCCGGGCGGCGACTCTTCAAACTCAAATCAAACGACATTTTTCGAATCGATCCAAAAACGGCACGAGGTGCACGATTTTTTCCAAATTGGGCCGCCCCGATCTCAACCCGGGGCTGTGGTAGCCCACAGTGGCGACTCCGCTGGGGATGTTTAATTGATACTTGAGAAAAAGTTGGTATGTTGATAAAACGGCCCGCTTTCCTTGAATATCAATTAAATTTGTGAACCAAGCTTGAAAAACGTTTGTGGGATTTACAAAGGGATTTTGTTTCATTGTCTGTTTCTTGTATATATCTTGTGCAGCCTCGCTGTTGTGTTTCGGCAATCCTATCCGGCTTGCCGGTGATAGGGAATCCCGGAATGCTTAGCAACCCTTGACCGTGATGAGTCATCCCTACCGTTTGTACCATTATTGGTTGTACGCTCAATAGTGGGAGGTATACTTTGACTTTAGTCCGGGGAACCCTCTTCAAGCCAAAACCGGCCTTTGTACATGTTTAGCAAGACATAGAACCTTCCAAATTAGGGCAGGAGCCTACAGGGTAGGGTTACGTGCTATATCCTGTTTACGTGCTGCATTGCATCTTGCACCCTCATACTGTCAGCCACGGTTCTCGAGACTCGCTCGCGCAGTCTTTGCGAGGTTGCCAAGACCCGATGAAGAGTCACGCATTCTAAGTGCGTGTTGTTTAAGCACGTGAGTCCTCGAACTAAAACCCAAGGGAAACTAGAATTTTGCTGAGTCCTTGACACATGTTCAATTGGGAATTAACCGAAGGAAGGAATGATGAGGAAACGAAACGCCGTGATACCAACACCATCCAGGCTATAAGCAAATGCATCGCCTACACTGTCTTGGTTATCGTATCACGTTGTTCACCCTAAGTCATTCCAAACCAACGGTCGATGCACCGATAGAATATCAGTCGAATGCTTAGCTTATTTTAGCATCCTTTGGGAAGCATTGGTTCTTAAACAAGGATACACCCTAAAAATCCGAGGATCAAGGCAACCTCGCGTGAAGGATACTCGATCATTCTTGGGAAAATCAGAGTCGATGGCGGTGACGATGATGCACTCATTTTCTAAAAAAAAATGTACATATTTCATGAAAAATAAACAGGAATCGCGTCTGAGCACAGTTTTTGCTTTGCTGTCAGTACTGAGCAATTGGGCCGAAGAAGAAGAACACCATACCATCCTGGACCAGACCCTCGGGGCAGAGATTGGAACGGCTTCAACTTCAAGCAGATTCCGTCAGTGCATCAGATTTGAGGATGGAAATGGATCTACTGATCGGGAACCTAAACCCAAACCTCAATCCAAACCCAAACCCTAACGGAGGCAATCCAAACGCCAACCCAAATGTCAACCCTAATGGAGGCAACCCAAACCCGAACCCAAACGGAGGCGAGCCAAATCCGAATCCTAACCCTATTCCTAATCCAAATCCAAACCCTAACGCAAACCTGGAAAACTTGTACGGAGAAATGGGACAGATAAGGGAAGGTATCCAACGTCTGGGCGAGCGCACTGATAACCAAATCGCCCAACTTATGATGATGATTACTGGGGTTGCACGACGTCTTCCACCACCAAACCCGAATCCAAATCCTAACCCAAACCCGAATCCAATTCCGATCCCAAACCGGAATCCGATTCCGATCCCAAATCCCAATCCGATTCCGAATCCAAATCCTAACCTCAACCTAAACCTCAATCCTAATCTCAACCTAAACCTCAATCCAAACCCTAATCCAAATCCGAATCCGAACCCGGAGTAGCTGATCTTTGAATTGGAAACCCCGCAAAACCCCGATATGGCTGCAGTATTGGCGAAGATCACCCTGTTAGAGGAGTCCGTGGCAAGAAATGAGAAGATAGCATCAACTGGCTTTGACATCAATAAGCTTTGCCTATTTCCTAACGCAAAGCTTCCAGAAAAATTCAGGCCAATTGACTTTGCTAAGTTTGATGGGACAGGTGACCCGAAGGCACACTTGACCGGATACATCGGAGCACTTTCCATGTGGGGGGTGGAGAAGGATGCTATGGCACAGATGTTCTCGCAGACTCTAGTGGGGCATGCTTTGCACTGGTTTACCACCCTGGATGAAAGGAAGAAGCGCTCATGGGAGGACATATGCGCGGCTTTTGTGGTGCAATATGATTACAACATTCAGTTGGAGGTGACCACTCGTGAATTAGAATCAACAAAGATGGAAGCAAAGGAGGCCTTCGCCAAGTTCTAAGGCCGCACAGATGAAAGACAGACCAAGCGACAGGGACCAGATCCGGATGATTGTCCAGAACCTTCAACCAACTCTTGCACGGCACATGGTTATGGCTCAAGCGTGCTCAGACTTTAAAACATTCTTCGACACAGGCTTAGCCGTCGAAGAAGCAGTTCAATTGGGGATCCTTGACAAACCCGAGACTGCTCCCAAGCCCAGGAAGGTTTATTCCGGAAACAGCAACGCCCTGTTTGGCAACTCAAACTACACCAACCTCCCAAACACTTCCTTAAACACAACTCAAGCCGAGCCCGTCATTCAAATTGTGACCCAAGCTAGTCAACCTCGTACCCAACCCTGCACTTTCGCTCAATTCTCGGCACCCCTCTCTGCCGTGCTCGAGAAGTTGGTCGAAAGTGGCATGCTCAAACCGCTTACCCCTACTCCCCTACCTCAAAAACTCCCTGCATCCCACAACCCAAATGCATACTGTGCCTTCCACCAGGGCCCGGGCCATTTAACCGACAACTGCCTCTGTCTCCGCCACGCTATCCAGAATCTCATAGACAACAAAACTCTCCCCATGCCACCACAAAAGCCAAACACCGTCTCAAACCCGCTCCTGAAGCACTCTAACGCCCGCACCAACCATATCTCCATAGACCGTCCCTTTAACCCGAGCCTCTACATCCTCCCCGCCACCCAACCCAAACCAATTGTTGAGTTGCCGACCGAGGATATCATCTGTGCCCTTGAATCTGTGGATTGGGATTTCCAAAGAAGGTGGGAAGAGTTGGCGAGTGATTTCCTTGCAGTGGAAAACCGGGCCGTCATAACTGGAGTATGGCCCGTGGCACTCGATGCTCGCCAAGTTGAAGAATTGGAACATGGCAATTGGAGGCAGGAATTTAAAGAAGTGATGACCAACCCGTTGGACGGGTACTCCCTGTTTGCTCTGTTCCTGGAGCCGGAACCGATTGAAGAAGAGGATGAATGGGCATGGGAGCCCGAACCCAACGGTTGGCACTGGATTGATGATTCTGACCCTTTAGATGAAACGTCATTGGCATACCTCTTTCAAGAAGAGGAAGAACGGGAAGAAATGGACCTCATGAACCCGCGCATGTTTTCGGGGCTCACTGTCAGCACCATTATCAATATCACTAGAGGCTCCGACACCCTCAACCATGCCATAGATCAGGCCTTCATCCCACAAGAGTACATTATTGAGGAGTTCTTCCCCCGGCCCGTAGTCGAAATCCCCAATGAGCCCGCTATCTGTGTACTAGACCCTGAAGATCTGTGGGGAAAATCTGAATTGGTGAATGTGTGGATTGATGGCGAGGAACTGACCGTCAATAGGGCCATGATAGATGAAGGCTCTCTACAGATTAGCAACAGTAGCAACAACAGCAGCAGCAACAGCAACAGCAACGTCAACTTCTGGAGTTCCCTAGAGGAAGGAAATATGTGGCACGCTCTGGAGATGGAAACTTTCAACGAAACCTTGGAGAAAATGGCACTTGACAAAGGAAAACGTAAGGTTCACCCTTGCGACACTAACTTCTCCAACTTTTGGGAGGGTACTTGGTGGGAGCCCATTCCCAAAACAATCAGCAATCTTACCAGGAGTGGAAGAGTCTACCAACCTACCAACCTCCAGCAGGGAAGCTCGTCCCGAGCCCCTCCACCGCGGCAAAACAACCCTGTCAACTCGGAAAGCCCGAACACCTCTCAAGCTCCACAAAACAACCCTCCTAACTCCACAAACCCGCCACCTCAATCTAACCCACCTGTCCATCTCAACCCTTTCGTGAGTTCAAACCCTGACGCCTCCCAAAACTCTGACAACTCCAAGAAACCCCTACTCGTATGACTATGTGGGGAGTGTTAGCTGCATCCCGCGAGCATCGCCGAAGGCTCATTAACACTCTGTCCAAATTCGAAGTCCCCTCTGATATAGCCCCGGAAGCTCTCATTGCCCGTATAACCCCGATGTACCTCACCCAGCACACCCTGTCGTTCACAGAAAAGGACCTCCCGCCGGAGGGAGCTGACCATAACAAGCCACTACACGTGACAATGAAGTGTCTCGGAAAATGGGTCCCGGCAATTCTCATTGACAATGGTTCAGCCATCAACGTATGCCCACTTCGCACCGCTTATTGCCTGGGCCTCAAGAACAAGGACTTTGTACCGTCGAATCTGGGTGTCCGCGCCTATGATAATACGCGCCGCGATGTTTTGGGGACCGTCAACTTAGAACTTGCAACTGGGAAGTTCAAGACCACCGTCGGATTCTGCGTACTTGACATACCTGCTTCGTTCAACCTCCTACTGGGGAGGCCATGGCTGCACAGGTCGGACGTCATGGGTGTGCCCTCAACGTTGCATCAGAAACTCATCCTGGGTTTAGATTCTGGAACCCTCATCATCCATGGAGACTCAGGCATCCGTCCACACTCTGAGGACAACTCCCCACTGCTAGAGATTATGCATGGAGATGAGGATATTGCCATGGGGGGCTTTGCGGTTATGACTTTGAAAGTGTGCACCATCCGGGCCGAGGACGGTTTCTTGGTGAGCTCCGCAGCACTAGAAATTATGAAAAGAATGAAATATCTACCAGGCATGGGTTTGGGACTTTATGGTCAAGGAGTCCCGAAGTTCCCTGATTTCCCTGGAAGTAACGAGCGCTTTGGTCCAGGATATGAGGCCAAGAAGAGCGATCCAGCAAAGAAGTGGCGCAACCGCGCCCGGGCTCATGCAGCCGGGGTTAAGCTGAAAGTGAAAGAGGCGCTGTACCAAGGAGAACCCGAGCCCTTTGTGGATCTTGAAACGAAAATGAAGTATCCAGGGTTTGAAATCTTTGCCAACGACACTTGGGAAGAGGATGAAGTAGTGACCAAGGTGGAAGAGGTATCTGAGGCACTCGACTGGCTGGAGGCTTTTGGTTTGGGCAGTCTCCAACTCCTGTTTGAGGGCGAGGATCCGGAGGGTATGGTCGAAGACGCTGCTGTGCTTGTGCTTGGAGAGGAAGAGGAAGTTGAAGACCCTTCCAAACTCATCGTGGAGGCTGTAGGCATTTATGATAATTGCACTTTCATACCACATGTAACTCGCACTCACAGCACCTACACTGAGTCTGAGTCCGAGTTCGACACTACCTCGTCGTCTAGCACAGAGTCGGAGTTTGTGCCTATTGGCCCTCCACAGCGTAGCTTTTACTTTGAGTTTGAGTCAACCGCTGTATTTCCCCCTTCTGAGGAGGCTGCTAATGAAATGAATGACGCTTTCGCTTACTTGCCGATTTTTGAAATATTTTGTTTAGATCCCAACGATGAAGGAATAGATCTCGATGGGGACGTCCCCAAGGAGATCTGTTCCCTCATCGATCGTGAAAATGAAAGGCATGCTCAGCCTTTAAAAGAAGAAATAATCTATATAAATTTGGGTGATGAGGAGAACCCTCGATTGGTTCAGGTCGGTTCCGGGCTGTCCCCCGATGAGCTTCAAGAGCTCACAGATTTACTAAAAGAATTCAAAGAAGTTTTCGCTTGGTCTCACACGGACATGCCCGGAATCTACCCGGAGATCGTCGAGCACAGGATCCCTCTCTTCCCCGACGCAAAACTCGTTAAGCAGAAACTGAGAAAAATGCGGTCCGATTGGGTGCTTAAGATAAAAGAAGAGCTCACGAAGCAAATCGACGCCGGTTTTCTAATCGTAACAGAATACCCCACTTGGGTAGCCAACATCGTTCCTGTCCCCAAAAAGGATGGAAAAATTAGGGTGTGTGTCGATTTCAGAGATCTGAACAAAGCGAGCCCTAAAGACGATTTCCCATTGCCGCATATAGACATACTTGTTGATAACACTGCAGGGCATGCTCTACTATCCTTCATGGATGGTTTCTCAGGGTACAATCAGATTCTCCTAGCTCCGGAAGACAGGGAAAAGACCACATTCATCACCAAGTGGGGGACATACTGTTATCGGGTTATGCCATTTGGGTTGAAAAACGCCGGTCCTACATATCAAAGGGGTGCCACGACACTGCTCCACGACATGATTCATAAGGAGGTCGAAGTATACGTCGACGACATGATAGTGAAAGGAAAGGAGCGGAAAGACCATCTCCCAGCATTGAGGAAGTTCTTGGAAAGGATTCAGAAATACAGGATGCGTCTCAACCCGCAGAAGTGCACGTTCGGAGTCACGACCGGAAAGATGCTTGGATTCATGATCACAACCAGGGGGATTGAGGTGGATCCTTCTAAGATCAAAGCCATTCTTGAGATGGAGCCACCTCGATCCGAGAAAGAAGTCCGGTGCTTCTTGGGGAAAATTCAATTCATCAGTCGGTTCATCGCCAAGTTGACCTTGACCTGTGAACCACTCTTTCGACTACTCAAGAAAGACGTGAAATTCGAATGGAATGACAAGTGTCAGAAAGCTTTCGAAGCAGTGCGGACCTATCTCCAGAATCCTCCAATCTTGATGCCGCCCATCCCGGGAAAACCTTTGATCCTATACTTGTTCGTCACGCCCTCGTCAATGGGGTGCATGTTGGCACAAGAAGGAGAAGATGGGGTTGAAAGGGAAATCTACTACTTGAGCAAGAAGATGGTGGGAAGCGAAGAACGGTACACTTTATTGGAAAAGACGTGCTGGGTGCTGATATGGGCCACAATTAAATTGAGACACTACATGCTGGCTTACTCGGTGATACTGATTTCTCGGATGGATCCTCTCAAATATCTATTCGAGAAGCCAGCACTTACCGGTAAGTTAGCACGTTGGTTGCTCTTATTGGCTGAGTTCGAAATCAAGTACGTCACTCGCAAGTCAGTGAAAGGAAGAGCGGTGGCAGAGTTCTTGGCGGATCGTCCGATTGAGGGCCCGGAACACACTGAATTTCAATTTCCCGACGAAGATGTAATGACAGCAGTTGACGAAACGTGGATGTTGTACTTCGATGGAGCCGCTAATCAGAAGGGCTTTGGGATTGGCATACTGCTAGTCTCACCTGAGGGATCGCACATTCCCCTCGCTTTCAAGCTAAACTTCGAAGTCACAAACAACGAGGCAGAGTACGAAGCCTGTATTGTGGGAATGGAAGCTGCATTGGAGATTGGAGTCAAGGAACTGGAAGTTGTCGGAGATTCCAACTTGGTCGTATCGCAAGCAAATGGAGAATGGAAAGTTAGGGATGAGAAGATGAAGCCGTATCATCAGCAACTCGACGAGCTTATCCCGAACTTTCAAAAGGTGACCTTCACGCACGTACCAAGGATGAAGAATCGCTTCGCGGACGCATTGGCTACTTTAGCATCCATGCTGGAACTTCCAATCGGGGTAAAGCTAAGACCTGTCATGATTGAGCAGAGGGGGAAGCACGTGTACGACTATGTCATGAACATCGACGAACCAGACGATGGCCTCCCTTGTTTCCATGATATTTGGAATCTCGTCGAGAAGGGGGAATTTCCTGCGGATTCAACTAAGAAGGATCGGATCGCCTTGCAACGGCTCGCATCTCAATACATCATCTGCGGTGGGAAATTGTACCGGCGATCTCCGTGTGGAGTTCATAAGTTATGTGTTCACGACGACGAGTCAAAAGCAGTAATGGAAGAGGTGCATGAAGGTGTTTGTGGACCCCACATGAACGGAATGATGCTAGCAAAGAAGGTTCTGAGGTTGGGATACTATTGGTCAAACCATGGAAACAGATTGCATCGAGTATGTGCGCCGATGTCATAAGTGCCAGACTCATGCCAATCTTATCCATGTCCCGCCCTCGGAGCTACACTCAATGGCGACACCATGGCCGTTCTCCGCCTGGGGCATCGATGTTATTGGAAAGATCACTCCCGCGGCTTCCAATGGTCACAGGTTCATCCTAGTGGCAGTGGATTACTTCACCAAATAGGTCGAGGCGGCTTCGTACAAGACGTTGACGGCCGTTCAAGTGGCTCATTTTATCAGGCAAAACATCGTTTATTGGTATGGGGTCCCTCAAGCCTTCGTATCTGACAATGGTGTTCACTTCAAGGGAAAGGTTTTGGAACTCTTTGACGAGTTCAAAATTCAAGTGCATCATTCGACCACTTATTGGCCACAAACAAATGGGGCAGTCGAAGCAGCGAATAAGACAATCAAGACGATCCTCGAAAGGACTACTCAGTCAGCTTGGAATTGGCACGAACAGTTACCACTAGCTTTGTGGGGATACCGGACGTCCATTCGTACACCGACGGGGACAACACCCTATTCTTTGGTGTACGGGATGGAAGCTGTTCTCCTTATCGAGCTAGAAGTTCCATCGCTAGGGTGATGACTGAGAGCGGAGTGAACGAGGCCGAATGGATCAGTGGGAGATTTGAAGAGCTCATGCTATTCGACGAAAGAAGGCTACGGGCGTTGTACCACATTCAGGGTTACCAGCGAAGGATCGCCCGGGCGTTCAACAAGAAAGTGAAGTCGAGGGACCTGCAAGAGGGGGGCATGGTAGTCAAGGAAATTTGTGTGCCGGTGTTCGACCTACGAGGGAAGTTCCGACCTAAATGGGCAGGGCCGTACATCATCAAGACTATTCTCTCCGGAGGAGCGGCCTCAATCATCAACCTCGATGGCAACGAGTTCTCGAACCTTGTCAATTTCGAACCTTGTCAATTTGGATCAGCTTAAACGGTATTACCCTTGAGAGAGCTCGCTGGGCCAAAAACCGCAAGGGCGGGCAGTCCCAGGCAAAATTTAGAGCAAGCCTGCTAGGTCGAAAACCCAAAAGGGCGACTTAGGCAAAAGTTAAGGCAAAAGTCAAAAAAGAGCTCGCTAGGCCGAAAACCCGAAAGGGCGGCTCTAGGCAAAATTTAGAGCGCAAAAGGAGAGCGTTAATACCCGAGCGAACCCTGGCCCGAACTACGTATGGGCCTGATTCCCTTTCACGAGGGATACGTAGGCAATCTCACACTAAGGTTCGGTCCTAAATATCTCAAAAACTCAAAATCCAAATTGACGAATCAGAACGTTTTCTCAAAGGCGCATGCGATTAACCAACCAAAAGGGCGAAACCCTTAATCAGCCAATTTTATTCAGATTATCTCTTTATTACAAGCTGAGCATGAAAATGAAAAACACACACTTTAACACACTCCTTTTATTTCAAAAGCGGCAAAGTAAGCGGTCAACCCATCCTTGCTTCCACATCTCTCCTCAGCCATTTGCGATACCTTCCGGTCGTAGCGATAGAGAAAAGTGGATCACTTGGCTCAGTCCTGCAAGCCTCCCACGATCGAACATAACTCCGAAGGCCCGGAATGGTGAAGGGAGGGAGACGAAGCACTTCAGAACCCGACAGCGGCACTTCTTGATTAAGTCCAAACTGACGGAGGATGCGGAAGGATGAATAGAAGGAAAAGCCGGTCAAGCCAGCCACAAGCACATGCGTCGAACCCATGTTACCAGCAGTCATGGCAGGGAGCCTCAACCAATGGCACCGCCAAACGATGTCATCTTCCTCGGCTGAAGCAAAGAAATCAGCCCAGTCATCCTCGTTACTGTACGTCGCTAGAAAGGGACGGTTCCATCCACTTGCACGATACAACCAATCATTGGCTGGAGGTGTCAGCAGGCTCAACTTGTCACAAAGCCACATCTACCCAAAGAGAGAGAAAACAAGTAAGGAGCCAGATAAAGCCTAAGCCGAGTGTTGAGGTAAAATGAATGAGAGAAATAGAAAATGGAGAGCTGAGTGAGGTCCCTAACCTGCAGCAGCAGCGGGCTACCACCGAAAACCCTTGTGCGACTAGCATGGACAGCGTCTAACCCCATCAAGGTCTCAGCAAGGACCAAGGGTGCAACATCCTTGCGAGCCTCAATCTGGGAAGCAAAACCCACCAGTAAGGAACTGGGCTGACCAACGGACGGAACCAACAGAAAAGCTGCCAAGAGACAAATGCAACAGGCCGCCATTCGTCGACCTTTGTATTCGAAGTCCGTCAAGTCCCCGGGTGGACTGAATCTCGCGTACAGTTGCACGATGTTGATGGCATTCCCCCGAGTGAGAAACTCAGCGACATTTCCACTAACACCTAGCTTAGCTTTCAGAATGTTCTTCATACTCTCCCTAAGCATTGGGACAATGGGCTCCATGGAGTCGTGACCTCCAAGGTAAGCATGGAATTCCTTGACGGTGGGGCATAGCTCTTGAGAACCAAAGCGAAAGACGTGCACTTCGGAATCCCAAAAGCGCACCACCGCATGTAGCAAGACAGGACGGATTGCAATCTCTCGAAGATGCCTAAGAGCGTAAAGTCGGTGTCCTCGGAAGTTCAGCCAGTCGATGCCATCGAGGCTGTCCAACCAGGGACGGAGCAAGGCTTGGTTTAGCAAGGCCATGAGGGGAATGGGTTTTTGGAAGGGAAAAGGGTTTTTGGGAGGAGAAGAATGGAATGAGGTGTGAATGAATGGCCAAGACAGAGCTCTCTATTTATAGAGGTCTGGAGAATGCAATGCCAACTCTCACTAGCCTTGGAACTCTTCAAGCTCAACATTTTCAAGACAATTTCAAAATTTCAAACTTTGGAAATTTGAAAAAATGTTGGAAAAGCCCAAGTCTTGCTTTGGGAAGTTGTTTCTGCTGGGAATCAGATGGTGCAAGGTTACAAGACGTCTTGGAAGTGTGCACGCAGAAGAAAACGACATGGGAATAGCTAGTGAGTGGCATTGGGAAACAACTTTGAACTGCCAGTGACAGAAGTCCCGAGCGCTTGGGAATGAAGACCCAAGCGCTCGAGAGTTCTGCTGTTTCACAGCAGGTTCTGATCCCAGCGTTCCAGCCTCAATTCAACATTGCAAATGCAAGGAGCTCAGATCAGAAGACCCTCAACTTATTCTTAGGGGATACAGCGGTTTCTGTTATCTGTTTCCTTGCGTATTCGTCCATTTCTTTCAAAAATACAGAGGATTCCAAGGTTTTCATTCTGTGAATATGTCAAGTTCCACGTTAAGCGTATTTGATTGAGTCCGGCGATGCGTGTAAGTCGCATTGTGCAGGGGTGACTGTACGGCACGATCAAACGCCCGTTAACGTTCTTAGTCCAAGTTTTCGTTGTTCAATTGTCCCAAAATCATCATTTTCATGCGTAAGTGGGTGTCGATCTTTATCAGGGGTATTTTGGTAATTTTAGCGGTCCTCGCAGGTCACAATACTCGGTGTCAATCACTCAGTGCATGCAATTACGATCAAGAGCCCTTAAATCTAGCTTTCATTTTCAATTTCTCTAAAGTTTGCTGTTATGTGTCAATGTCAAGTTTTCGTTATTTCTTTGAGAGTATCGGTTGAAATGCGCGTGCTCTTCACTTTCTTTCGAAGCTAGACGAAGATATTTCATAAAATACAATTCTTAAAGGGAGTGCAAATGAATGCGAAAGAGCGAAATGCAAGCTTTCATGAGCAAATACAGTATTTACAATAAGCATGGAAGAAAGTACGAAAGCTGGGGCAAACACACGCCCAATCCTGACTACTGGGGCACGCAGTCCTGAGCAAAATCAAGGCACGCGGGCCTAGAAGCTACAACTACCTCGGCACACGGGTCTATCTATGAGTAAGCTAGCAAGGCAAAAACCTAAATACACGACGAGTCGTCGCCGTCATCACCGTCATCGTCGCTTGGGGAGCCAGGAGCAGTCTCTGAATCCGTCGTCCATAAAACATGAGACTCAGAAGACACCTCTGACCCCCCCCCTCCTCCTCCGACTCCTCCACACGAGCAATTCTCCGGCGCGACCCTGCCCTAGGGACAACCTCGAACCGTCCAGCCTCTGCAGCGGGCCGTGACACTCTCTTTGTCCCTCGTCCCCGTGTGCTAACGGAAGCTGGAGAGCTTGTGGTAACCTGAAGTCGTGCCCTGGCTGAACATCGTGGCTGCACCTGCATATCACAAGCATGCGATCATTTTTATATACATGTTTAAAATTCAATTGATTCATTGAGGTACTATATGTGCAAGCACTCTCCGCCGCCGCCATAAATTTGGCACCGTCCTAAGGGACACCCCCTCCAGTTTCTCCGCCGCCATAAATTGGCACCGTCCTAAGGGACACCCCCTCTAGTTTCTCCGCCGCCATAAATTTGGCACCGTCCTAAGGGACACTCCCTCCAGTTTCTCCGCCGCCATAAATTTGGCACCGTCCTAAGGGACACCCCCTCCAGTTTCTCCGCCGCCATAAATTTGGCACCGTCCTAAGGGACACCCTTCTCCGCCATTTGCTTGCACCTGCATGTTTGCATTTGCCCTAAAGAACTACGCTGGTCTGATCCCTGCAGAAAAGGGTACGTAGGCAGTCTGAAAAGACGCGACCGCATGCATCAAATGTTTGTGTTTTCGCTTGCATTTGTGTTTTGAATTGAGGATTTGATTTGGCTCGAATTGGGCTGTCTCAATGTTTGGACGGCACTCGTATCCAGACGTGATGCTGAGTGACGCCCAAAGAGGGGCAACTATAGACACCCCAATTTGGACTCTTCAAAATTCCTTAATTTGTGGCCCGGAGGCTCCCCAATGATGAATTTGGATCGAAACAAGCCTTGTACCGATCGAGACTTTGCTCCTTGAAAGATTTGAAAAGGGAATAAAAATGGTCAAAAGCATTTCCAAGCGCTTGGGAGCAGTCCCGAGCGCTCAAAACCATTTTCCAAAACCTCTGACCTGGCTCACTCTCGAGCGCTCGAGAGTTAAGTCCCAAGCGCTCGAGACTTCTCCCGAGCGCTCGAGACTGATGTGTTGCCCAATGGATGGCAGTATCACCCACTATCCATGCAACTCATCATTACCACCATCTTGAGCCGGCTGATGTTTCAGTCAACACTCAACCTCTGGTGACAGAGATCTTCAGGCCAAGGATTTTCCCATTTAAAAATGTTTTATTCAAATCCATTTGATTTTGAAAACCATAGGTTATTTTGCCTATAAATACAACTGGTCTTCAGCTGGGCTTAGGGGCTACGAAATCCTTCTCCTGGAGAACCCTATTCTCTGCTCTCTCTCTCTCTTGCTCAAGGCAAAGGTTTTCCAAACTCAAACTCTCTTTTCAAACTTCAAAAAGGTTTTGGAAAATCATCAGGGAAAATGCAGGAAATCTAGAATACCTCTAGCTTCTGATTTCTTGTATTCTTCTTTCTTCATCCACTTTTCAAGGCTAGTCAAGAAGCAAAGCTCCCACAAAAGGTAGAAATCTTTACCTTTGATCACAAACAAAGAGGCTGTTCTTCCCTTCTGAGGGGGGTCTCTCAGCCTGACCCAGTCTTCAATACTGGGGGCATAGTTGGGAGATTTTAGTGTAAAAGCAAGAGCAATGGGGTACAAAAAGATGTTTTCACAAAACCCTTACTGGAAACACTCTCAAGCGCTTGGGACTGTTCCCAGTTTCATGCTTGGTTCTTTGTCATACGGTAGGCTGGGAATGAGGTGCACTCTTAAGTGAAATGGTTTTATTTTGGCATGCATGCACAGGAAATCATTTTTCGTAAAACAGAAGCGTATCTTACAAATTTCATGTAAGAACAAGGTTTTCCAAAGTCAAAAATGAGATTTTCTCTTGTTAAATACCTAGACAAGTGTGACTGCATGATAAAACGATTTCATTTTCCATTTGAGAGCAAGCTGACATGCAGTTCACTCCCAAGCGCTCCGAACCATTCCCGAGCGCTCGGGAGTGCATGCATGCTATTGCATTCCATTTTCCCAGTCTGATGTGTTCTCCGATTTCAACATGCATAAGTGTAGCCTGTTGCTCTTTAAAGTTGTAGATCTAATCTTGTCAAGGCAAGGATGCATAATCTGAGAGATTGAGGGCTTATCTCAGTCTGTTAGGTCCTCTGCTGAGCCTCTAACTTGTTTAAACTTATTTCAGTTTACAAGTCAATGCATTATATCTTGTCAGTACTAACAAGTTTTGCAGGTTGAGAGTGTCAGAACTCCCAAGCGCTCGGGACCACTCCCGAGCGCTCGAGAGTGAATGCAGTGACATGATTTTATCTTCAGTTATCTTGCATATTTTGCATGGCCATTTCACCCTCTACTGTACACATGCACCAGTATACACCTCTTATTTGGCATAACTGTGGATATCTGCTAGTTGTTAAATGAAACAAAATCCCTTTGAAAAATCCCACAAACGTTTAGTAGATACCGATTTCGAATCGGGCGAGGGGGGTGCCGTAAAACCCTTCCCCCCTCGTAACATGGCTTCCGGACCCTCAAATGATCTCTAGTTTTCAATTCAAATCAATGGTTTTCAAACAAAACGGTTTCTCGGGTGATGTACCACAAATCCGGGTGGCGACTCTTCAAACTCAAATCAAACGACATTTTTTGAATCGATCCAAAAACGGCACGAGGCGCGCGATTTTTTCCAAATTGGGCCGCCCCGATCTCAACCCGGGGCTGTGGTAGCCCACAATGACAAAGGGATGTGAGAGTCGTTTGGGGAAACTAGCAATACCCCTATGCCATATCCACATCGGTTTGATGCCCCATCAAAGTAAAGTTGTCAGGTGTCGTCTAAGAGACATAAGATGTCCTCGTCGGGGAACATGAAGTCTTCTGCCTCGGCCTCTGTCACAGGGTGATATGCCAAGAATTCTGCCACAGCTCTTCCCTTTACTGATTTCCTTGTCATGTATTTGAGGTCGAATTCTGCTAGCAGCAATAACCACCTAGCTAGCTTTCCGATAAGTGCTGGCTTTTCGAAAAGATACTTGATTGGGTCTAAACGAGAGACCAGCACCACCGGATGTGCTAACAGGTAGTGCCTCAGTTTCTTTGTGGCCCATGCTAGCCCCCAACAGGTTTTCTCGAGGGGAGTGTACCTTGTCTCATAGTCCATCATTTTTTTGCTGAGGTAGTATATGGCGCACTCTACTTTGGCGTCGTTTTCTTGCGCTAGCATGCATCCCATGGATGTGTCTGTTACTGAGAGATACAGAATCAATGGCTTCCCAGGGATAGGCGGCGACAGTACAGGTGGATTCTGAAGATATTCTTTGATTGCCTCGAACGCCTGCTGACAGTCTTGGCTTCATTCAAAATTAGTACCTTTCTTCAGTAGCTTGAAAAGAGGTTCACAGGTAGTTGTGAGCTTGGAAATGAACCTGCTGATGAACTGTACCTTCCCCAAGAAACTCCTTACCTCCTTTTCCGTCCTAGGCGGTGATATTTCCATGATAGCCTGTATCTTGGAAAGGTCTACCTCGATTCCTCTTTGAGTGATGAGGAATCCCAACATCTTTCCAGCCGTTACCCCAAAAGTGCATTTTTGAGGGTTAAGACGTAGTTTGTAATTCCTAATCCTCTCAAAGAACCTTTGGAGTGCTCCATGGTGCCCTTCCCTTTCCTTTGATTTGACTATCATATCGTCGACATACACCTCGACCTCTTTGTGCATCATGTCGTGCAGCAGTGTTGTTGCCATCCTCTGGTAAGTGGCTCCAACATTCTTTAACCCAAATGGCATCACTCGGTAGCAATAGGTTCCCCAAGGTGTAGTGAAGGTGGTTTTCTCTCTATCCTCAGGAGACATAAGGATTTGATTGTACCCAGAAAATCCATCCATGAAGAATAGCAATGCATGGCCCGCGGTGTTATCTACTAGCTCGTCTATGTGAGGTAATGGGAAGTCATCCTTTGGACTGGCCTTGTTGAGATCTCAGAAATCTACGCAGACCCTGATTCCTCCAGTTTTCTTTGGTACGGGAACGATGTTAGCTACCCATTGTGGATACTCGGTGACTATGAGAAAACCGGCGTTGATTTGTTTAGTGACTTCTTCTTTTATCTTTAGGACCCAATCAAGGCGCATACGTCTCAGTTTTTGTTTAACTGGTTTTGCATCAGGATGAAGGGGAATTTTATGCTGAACAATTTGAGGGTCTATTCCACAATCAGTTCAGAGCAGTCTTTTTCATCACCAAGGTTGATCATCAGCACTTCACTGTCACCTTGATTCGCACTTTCATCATTGTCACCCTGTAAGTCTTGGAGAGCCATTTGATTTGCTATTGCTGTTATCTCCTCCAATTGAGCTTCAATCTCTGCTTCGTCGCTGTTGTCGACTCTTCGTGTGCCAACAAAGCCCCACCAATTACCAAAGCTATCTGTGATGGGGTGGATCACCTTTATTTCATCGTTGGTGACCCCCTCATCAAAGAGTAGGTTCAGTGATATTTTGTCTACTGGGTCATTGTCGACAGACTCTTCTTCCTTTGCCTCTTCAGTTTCGAGGTTGTTGACCTCGTCTATTGGCCAATAGTCGTCGGTGGGTGCATAGGGGTCATAAAAATAGATTGGAATCCTGCGAAGCCCTTCTTCTTCGATCAGGTCTTCTACTTCTTCCTCATAAACCGTTCTAGCGAACATGACATGGTTGTCTTCAATGATAGTCATCACAGGCTTTGGTTGATTTACTGGAGTGATGTATTCAGAGGGGTTGAAATCTTCAATAGCAAAGTGGAGCGGGCCAGACAGCTTGGTGACAACTTGAAAGTGCGAATCAGACGTGAACAGTGATGCAATTATTTTTCCTGAAAAGGTTTTTGTTTTAATTAGATTGATTAATCTTACCTACTGTTCATTCGACTTAGAGAGATTCCTAAGGTTTAACCTGCAAAAGAAAAGCTTTACAACATACACATATACAACGGGTGTGAGGAAGAACTTGGAAATAAAATGCAAGTAGGTTCCTAGCCTATAGGTTCCTGTCTTAGTTTGATAAGTTATATGGCTTTCTAAAGCATGCAAGGTTTTGGTAGTCTCAGGGTGCTCCATTGTCAAAGGGCACCAATCCTCTCACCAGCCCATCATAGGCGGTAATTGGGTGATTCCCTTTTTGATATACCACTAGGTACGAGTGATTGTGGAGTTTGCTGGAACCCCCAACATAGCCCGTGTCATGCCGGGATATCAGGTGAACTCAACGGGTTGCCCGCTTGATGCATATGATAAATGAATTAAACAAGGCATGTATTAGTCTTATGTTGAACTTTTTGGTTATGGCTCTCATATCCCCAACAGAGTCGCCAAATACTGTAGACACCTCCCAAACGGGGCATCGCCATACAGATTGATCACGTTTGTTTGCTCGATTGGTTGCTTGCTTTGTAAACTGAAATCATGGATATTCCCATGGCTAGGAACATCGCCACATGATAATGGTTATCATCAAAACAGAGTCGCCACCTAGTTTATTAAAACTAGGAAAACAGATAGAGATTCTGGGTACGGGAGCCAAAAGTACAGTAAGGGGAAGGTGTTAGGCACCCCTCTTTGCCCAGCCGTGAGACTGGCCATAGTTATTCAACATAAGACATGTAGATGCTTTGTTTAATTCCAACACATAGTCTGTTTAATTTAGCCTTTAAACAATAAGTAAAGTGAGCCAGTGCGAATAGTAATACATGCATTAGAAAGCAGAAAACAAAGCAAAACTGTCCCAGGGAGATGGATCCCGTGGCCGGTGAATAGATGTCACGGCCGAGGGATCCTCCTGGTTTGATATATCGGCCGAGGGATAGAAGCCCCGGTCGATGTTCTTCCTCACACCGGATCGAAAGATTAACAGATGATCAAAACACTACGGTTAGTCATA
Source organism: Rhododendron griersonianum (assembly GCA_018127125.1). Lineage (NCBI taxonomy): Eukaryota > Viridiplantae > Streptophyta > Magnoliopsida > Ericales > Ericaceae > Rhododendron > Rhododendron griersonianum. The sequence goes on along the minus strand of CM030796.1, from coordinate 22,952,715 downwards.
AATACAGTAAATAAAACAAACCAGAGGCCGTTGGGCCTCACCACCTTGATCCCTCAGTTGCTTGATTGCTTCGGATTTGATTGTGATTGACTGATTTGCTTGATTGAAAACCCTAGGGTTAGGGTTTGAACTTCGGGGTTTGATCACTGGATTGACGGCTACCTTCGGGGGGTTAGGGCTTTTGAAGAGAGGGATTGAGAGAGTATTTTGGCAGAGTTTCGTGGCTTGAGAGAGTGTAATCTCTAATGAATTTCGTGTGTATATTTTCGGAGACCAAAGGCCCTTTATATAGGCAATTGGTGACTCACTCTGGCCAATCAAATGGCACGATTGCAATTGCAATTGCAATGCACCTCTAACTCTACGTCGCAATCTCTGAGCGTAGCCCGAACGCATCGAGAAGATAGTGTAGTTGGATCAAACGTCTGACAGAACACGTTCCAGAGTCTGGAAAAAGGTCGATCTGGCGGCCGAGTAAAGGATATCACGGCCGAGGAATGGATGTCTCGGCCGAAGGATAGATCTTGCGGCCGAGGGATTGATCTCTCAGGGAGATTTTGTTAGCAACAGGTTGCTCGGGTGAGGAAATGATGTTAGGGCTGTGGGATCGATGTCACGGCCGAGAGATGGATTCTCCTGGCTTCTGTATTTCTGTCTGAAAGGCTGTATGGCTTTGAATTAGGTCCTCTAAGTGGCTCAAAGTTCTTACCGAAATTTCTAAGGTTCTCAAGGAGGCAATCAGCAATCACTGTATCCATTTCATCATCGGGATGGTCCCAAGGTGGGACTTTGAAATAATCGTTAGGCCAAATTGGGGTGTCTACACCGACCAAAAGGACCGAAATCATACCGACGGCCTCGGCCTACACACATAGGGTGCTTGATCCACGCACCTACACACATCGGATGCCGTTTATTCTCGCGTGGGCCCCATCGATTTTTTTTTATACAATTTTTGGACGGTTCGGATCGGCTGTCCGGTGGCCGGAGACGGCCGGCCGAGGCCGTTGGTATGATTTCGGTCCTTTTTGGTCGGTACGGGTATCATTTTCGGCAATGAAAACCCCACAAAACCCCTCCAAACTTCACGATCTTCAATAGCAGCAGCATCATACCAGAGAAGACGAACTGCCGGTCCCTCGCCCGAATGAGATCTCAGAAAGGCCGCCGGCCGGACTTCGGCACACAAAGACGACCAAGAGCAACCCATCCATGGGGACCACAATCACCTCGTCACCGCCAGAGAGAAACTGAACCAGAGCAACCTATTTATAATTAATGGTCTAAATTTGTTAAAGACACTATAGAGTCTATACATATAAAAATATAACAACTCTGAAATATGGGAAAACTAGTGCATGAGGCACGAATCGAAATTTGTATTTATCAAATTATCTAGTTTTGTTCCTCTAACCTCTTGAAGGCCAACGTCCCATTTGTAAAATTCTAACTACGCCACCAGTTAACATAAATCAGCTATTTAAATTTATAGTATGTTGACCATGCTACTAACTACTAATAACAGTTGCCAAAAACCCAGCTGTTATTACAAAATTCACTTTATGGGCTTAAAAATAAATTAAGCTTAATAGCTTAACTTTAGAATTTAAGAATACAAAATCAGTAATTCAACTAAATGATAATATTTTCTTCATCAAGTTTAGTAAAATAAAAAAGAAATGGAAGAACATAATCAGCCCTTCAATTGAATATAACAGCGTAATTTCACTTATATTGAATCACTGATAACAAAGTTGTAGACTTTCTAAGCTTCAAGCTCCAACCAATTTGGTATCTGTTACTGGTTAGCCGATGCAACCTATAAAAAATGGATGGGGCTTCAGTTCACATACCATTTCAATCATCTAGCAATTAAATTTTAAAAAGGGGATGGCACTTCAGTTCACATACTAAGTACAATGGTACGATTCTAAAAAGCATCATTATACTCAATCATGTTTATTTCCTTTAAGTAAACATTGAAACTAAAAAATTGCAAAAATAATTCCAACTAGCATAGTTAGAAGATGTAGATAGTCGAACAAGATTTTGATTTATAAGAGTCTTACATTTGTATCTCACTACAAGTGATGTTCCAATTGCCGTGCAGTGCGTTGCTTAAAAATTTGTTCTCGTTCTTGTCGTGCATGTTGCGCAAGTGTTACTTTTAATATCTCTTTACTAGATTGTGCCTAAAGTATGTGTAGCACCAACTCTAATAAATTATTATTGTAGTCCCAATACTCATTAAAAAATTGAAACACTAATGTTTTGTCTACCCAAATAGGTCAAACGATGTAGTTTAGCAAGGTGACTCCCCAATTTTTTTTAATCAAAATAAAGATAGAAAATATGCCAAAAGGTTATACCCGTGAATTTTTTTCTCCATTGCCTACATGTGTTGGCTTCCCTTTGCTAGCCATTGCCTCTAATTCTCCGTACCCTGTTAAGAAAATATATTATGTTCCTATAATTCTCTGTTCTCTTTCATCACAAAACAAACATTCACAAAAGGAGGTAGGAAAGTATATCCTAAAAATCTAAAAATTATTGGAGACATTATCAAACGGGTAACAAAGTGATCTAAACTTTAACATGCATGAAGAATATTTGATCAAGTGAAAATATTCAAGTCTATAAGTCATTCTATAGAAAGCTTGGAGCTCTCTTGCTTTCCTGATAATATGAAGTATAATCTCAATCTGTTAGATTAATAAATTTGTTGTTCCGAAGAAGATAAGCCACAACCATCAGGTGCAACTGAAATAGTCTTAGCTTTTGTCCTTGCTTGAAAAAAGAAATAGGAAAAAAGTTCATTCACATCCAGTCTATGCAGTACCCCATGGTTGTTTATCAACTCTGTAACTCACTTTATTTACCCAAGGGCCAAGACATGCAACCATAATTTGTTCTCCAAAGGAGAAAACCAAAAGACTTTCTGAATGTGAAGAGGATGGGGTAACGATAAAGAAAAAGAAAGCTAACATAAAACCAAAGGCACACAATTAGAATTGTATCACCATTATTGCAAAAATTATGTGCAAGTGAATAATTAACAAAAACCCAAAAAAAATGAAAAAAGGAAAAAAAATGGATAAAGCCTAAGCCATGGTAAAATGTAGCCAATAATGTTTCAATTAGAAAAGCCAAACACATAGTTAAGAGACAAAACAATGGATGAAGTAAAGAGAATATCATACCTAGTGGTTGCCAGAACTGAGAGAATCACATAGAGTTGTAGGGGCAGGGAGAGCAGAATGAGATCCGAATTGCTTTCAATTGTCAAAACCTTAAACTTGCCAAATGAATTCTCACATCAAGGACTCATTGATGAACTTAATGAAACAATAGGCATATAATTATGTTTAAATTGCATTGCATAGTTATAGAGTAGTCCCAACTATGGCAAGACAACTTAAGGGATCTGGGTAAAGACTAACACTGCATTCTAAGAGAAAATGTTAGGCCACCCACTCATACCCAAGGGAATGTCACCCACAGTCCACAATAATATCACTATAAATTTTATCTTTTAATTGGTGCTAAAAACTTAATTAAAGAAATAATTATCCACAACTTAAGGTATCTGGACAAAGACTAACCTTGCATTCTAAGAGAAAATGTTAGGCCACCCACTCATACCCGAGGGGATGTCACCCACAGTTCACAATCAAATCACTATAAATTTTATCTTTTCATTGGTGCTAAAAACTTACAGAGACATTAAAGAAATAATTATCCACAACTTATGGACCGTAACTGTTGCATAAATGTAGATGTCTCAAAAAAATCAAAGTAAAAAATTTTAATAAAAAATGTGAGAAATTTTTTAACTCTGAGTTTGTTGCTCCCAATTTGTTTGTACTTTTATTCCGGCCTTACGTCAAACAGGTGGTGAGTTCTCTATTTTTAGTACTTTGTCCATATTCCAAGGGGACATTAATTGAGGAGAAAAAATTTCCAATTAAGAATAGAAGTACTGTACGATTTACTGTAGGATTTCAAAAAACCATAAAGTAAGAGTTTTTTGCACCTTATCAAAGTGAACTCACTTAATGAAAAGGAGAGAGAAATCGATGAGAATTCCCGATGGCAAATTTGATGGTGTTCAACGTCCTATTCGAGGATCGTCATATGCGTGTGTGTGTGTCACATTTTAAATAAATTATCCAAACCCACGAAAACTATAACCCTTTTTAAATTGATAAACAAAAACCCTGAAAGCCTAAAACCATTACAGAAAAAGAATAAGAAAATTAAATGTATAGTAGTGAGTAAAACCTGGGTAAATTCAAATTTTTTCACCCTCTCATCGATCTCAACGTAGCTCACCTGTCCACGGCCCTTGAACTTATCTAGATCTATTTTCTCGACCTTGTCCTTATCAATTTCCCGATCGATTCGGTCCTCCAATCGAATGCTGGGTCCCACCTTCTGAATGAATCTATTAAGACACAGAGTTCTTAGTGTCTGTTGCAATTGGGTTTGAATTGGGGGAATTGTGGATTGGCAGGTGACAGATATATAGATATGTAAAAAAAAGGAAAAGAAAGAGGGATTGAAAATGAACTCACATTGTGTGGACTGGCCGAAGTCATCGGTGGCTTGGCGTTGGTGGGATTCAGAAGACGGAGGTCATTGTTGGGAGAGAGAGAAAGAGAGAGAGAGAGAGATAGAGAGAGAGAGAGAGAGAGAGAGAGAGAGAGAGAGAGAGAGAGAGAGAGAGAGAGAGAGAGAGAGAGAGAGAGAGATTGGGCTCCCCGACCGGCGCGCTCGAGAGTCGCTGTAGACACCTCTTGAAAGTGGGGCATCGCCATACAGATTGATCGTTGTTGTTTGGTTGGTTGTTTGCTTTATAAACCAAGATTGTGGACATTCCCATGGCTAGGAACATCGCCACACGATACTGGTTATCATCAAAACAGAGTCGCCACCTAGTTTATAAAAACTAGGAAAAACAGAGAGATTTTGGGTACGGGAGCCAAAGATACAATAAGGGGAAGGTGTTAGGCACCCCTCTTTGCCCAACTGTGAGATTGGCCCATATTTGTTCGACATAAGATTAATACATGCTTTATGTAATTCTAGCAAGTAAACTGATTAATTAGCCTTTAAACAGTTAATGGTGAGCCAAGACTGTAATTGAAATTATGCATCAGAAAAGCAGAATAAAACAGGCTGTCCTAGGGAGATGGATCCCGCGGCCGGTGAATAGATGTCACGGCCAAGGGATCCTCCTGGTTTGATGTATCGGCTGATGGATCGAAGACCTAGCCGATGTTCTTCCTCACACCATACTATACGATTAACAGACAATCAAAATCCTACGATTAACATGCATAAACTGAAAGTAAAACGAACCAAAGGCCCCTGGGCCTCACCACCTTGATCCCTCAGTGGCTTGATTGCTTCGGATTGATTGTGATTGACTGATTTGCTTCTTGAAACCCTAGAGTTAGGGTTTGAACTTCGTGGTTTGGATCGTTGGATCGCGGCTGCCTTCGGGAGGTTGGGGCTTTTGTAGAGGGGATGTGAGAGAGTATTTTTGCAGAGTATTGTGGCTAGAGAGGGTGTATTCTGTTGTTAAGTTCGGAACCCAAGTGTTCCTTTATATAGGCAATTGGTGACACACCTCAACCAATCAAGGCGCATGATTGAATTGGAATTATAGGGCAACACAAACTCCTCATGGTGATCTCCTTACGTAGCCAGAACGCATCGGAAAAAGGCTGCTTGGGTTTTGTGAACGGATCAAACGATTGACAGAAGGTTCCAGAACTGGAAAATAGACGATCTGGCAGCCGATGGAAGGATCTGGTGGCCGGGGAAATGATTGAGCGGCCGAAGGATAGACCTGGTGGCTGAAAGATCAATCTCTTTGGGAGATTTTCAAGCAACAAGTTTCACGGGTGAAAAAATGATGTTGAGGCCGTGTGATCAATGTCATGACCGAAAGATGGATTTTCCTACGATACTGTATTTCTGTCTGAAAGGCTATTTGGCTCTGGATTGGGTCCTCTAAGTGGCTAAAAGTTCTTACTGAAAGTCCTAAGGTTCACGAGAAGTGAATCAACAATCACTGTATCCATATCATCATCGGGATGGTCCCCAAGGTGGGACTTAAAATAATCGTTAGGCCAAATTGGGGTGTCTACAAATGCCCCTCTATGACTGAACTTATACGGATCGCGAGACATGTTTAAGTAAGAGTTAAAACTGTAAAAGCAACTCAATTTGGTCCAACTACTATTCCAAGGGGTTTTGAGAAAGGTTTTAGTTATGGTCAGGCCGGGAGGCTGCCTACGTATTCCACAGGGAAAATTCAGACCAATCATAGTTCGGAAGGGCAATAAAGAAAAATAAAAAGTTTGGAGAGTTAGAAACAGAAGACGTAACTTCAGGCTTAACAAGTCGTAGTGCGACGTACTTGGGCTATGCTAGAATTTTGGCGGAGGGTAGTTGAAGGAGCGCGAGGTTGCTGGGAATTTTTTTGTGAAGAGCGTCCTTAGTATTTTGGGGTAGATCAATACACGGCGGGTGAGTCGTTTGCTTTTCTTCATCATCCTTACTTTGATTGAGGGGAGCTCGGTAGAGTAGCCTATCCTTGCGAATGAGCTGGAAGGAATTGATGTAATTGGGTGGAATCCAAACCATCTACTGGGTATGAATTGGACGCCGGTTTTTGAGATATGGGGTGGAATCCAAGCCATCTTCTGGAGACAAGTTGGAAGCCATTTTTGAGGTATGGGGGGCGCAAGGCCAGTAAATGGAGCACGGAGCGTTGAGATGAGGGAACCGAGGCGCGGAGCCGATTGCAATCATGAGGCAAGAGCTTTTTAGGCGATGGAACCGAGGCGTAGAGCCGGTTGCAGTCATGAAGCGAGAGCCTGAAGTGATGGAATCAAGGCGTAGAGCCGATTGCATTATGAAGGTCTGTGCACGGAGCTTTCCCATCATAAATTTTGGCATAGAGCCAAATGATCGAGGCACTGGACTGATCAATAGAATCGAGGCGTAGAGCCGGTTGATTGCAGGATTGACTTATTTCATGAGAGATAGAGATGCAGAATATGTATATGACGATGATGGTGGTTAGATGTGAACAGATATGATGATGGTGATGTAATCGATGCAGACTCGATGTGATAATGGTGATGCAATTGATGCTTATGTGCACGGGCCCGTGCGTGTGTGTTTGATTTAAGCGTAGAGATTCTTTCAAGTTCTAGACTTGAGCATTCAGAGCGTAGAGCTCAAGCATTCGGATGGCAGAATCCGAGCATTCAAAGTATAGGCTTTGAGCATCCAGTATGTAGTGGTTGGGCATCCAAGCATAGAGCTTGAGCATTCAAGTGTAGAACTTGAGCATCCAGTACACAGTGGTTGGGCATTCGAAGAGCTTCGAGCATTCAAAATGTTGGATTTTGAGCATTCAAGCGCAGAGCTTGAGAACAGATGATGTCTTAGTGATTTGGTTACGGCGTAGAGCCTGTTGAGATAAGGGGCGTAGAGCCAGTTAAGATAGTGGATACGGGCGTAGAGCCGCTAAGATGGTGAATACGGGCGTAGAGCCATTAAGATGGTGAATACGGGCATAGAGCCGCTGAGTGACTTGGAGAATGTGAAGCTGCTGAGGTAGCGAGCGTAGAGCTGCTGAATTTGCTGATCAGATGGCGAGCGTGGAGTTGCTGGGATAGCTTAGAGCTGGTAATGAGCACGTGGTGCTGCTGAGATAATGAGATAGTGGGCACGGAGCTGCTGAATGAGCATGGAACTGCTGAAGTGAAGTTGTTGAGATGGCTTGAGTATGGAGCAATTGCTGAGTTAGATAATGAGCACGAGGCTGCTGAACGGGCATAGAGCCGCTGAGTGACACATAGTTGTTTGATAGTGAATTTGCGGGCGTAGAGCCGCTGAGTTTCTGAAGTTGCTGAATATGACGATGGGGCCATTGATTGGTTAGTGACGGTGAGCTTAGAGCTACTAAACGACTTGAATGATGAGCACATGGTGCTGCTGGGCGAGCTTAGAGCTACTGTTGGTAAGCGCAGAGCTGCTGGAGGAGTGAATACGGAGCTGATGAGCGACTTGGGCACATGGCTGCTGAATGAACACGGAGCAGATGGTGAGCACAGGGCCGCTCAGTGAGCTTAGAGCTGCTAATGGTGAATGCAGGCATAGAGCCGCTGAGCGAGCGTAGAGATGCTGAAGTGATAATGTGCGGAAAACCGTTGAAAGGTTATGGGCGTGGAGCTGCTTGAGATGATGTTCTTGACGGTAGTGAGCATGGCACTGTTTGGGGAGTGTAGAGTTTATAGTTTGGTCAAGTGACCAGCATCTGGTGAGCTTGCTACTATAGAGAGAGAACTTGTGTAGGCTTTGACATTTTTCATGCTTGGCCCTGCCTCCAAGGCTAGTTCAAAATGGTTTTGTCGATCGAGGACCCAAAACCTCATTTTTGCTTGAATTCAGTGCATCGAGCAAGATCTGCTGCTATTGTAGGAAATACATTAGGAGGCCAGGAAATCGATCCAGCGGTCGAATAATGGATTTCTCGGCTGAAGGATCAAAGTCTCGGCCGCATAATCGCTTTGTTTCCAGAGCTCTATAAAAGGCCGAGGCTTCAGTCGTTTTATTTCATTTCTCTCCTTCTTCTCTCCTTTCTTCCTCCTCCATTCTACTCCGTCACCGAGGACTCCACCGAGGATCTCTCCCCCCTTTTTTGCTTCATTCCCGTCAGGTCCGGGTGATGGGTGATGTGCGGCCAGCGATCGCGGAGGGAGACCGCGTTGTTCTTGGTCCTGTCTTGATGCTTGATTAGGGACCCTAGCATGGGGGGCTTGCTTTCATGATGTGGAACTCCTGGGGTGGCGATGGTACGTAGTATGATGATTTTTCTGGGCCACGTGGTGTCTCTTCTGCGCCGCAGTACTTCTTTGGTACACGTCGCCCCGGGGGTGTCCTTTTCTTTTTTTTGTAGCTGGTCTCTGGTGTTCGGACCACCAGAAGATTCGGCATCCTCTTCTCCTTTTCTATTTTTTTTTTTCTGTTTTTCTTCCTGCATAGGTTAGTCCAACAGGAAACTGATGTATAGTTTGTTCAGGAAATGTGGGATGATCCACCTTGTGATGTAAAAAAAAGCTCTTGTTATATGAAACAAAATCCTTTGCTCTGATATGTGATTATGTATGCTATATTTACACCTTATGTTTAGCATGAAAATTGGTTATTCGATGAAAATCCGGTGAATTGAACAGAACCATGGAAGTACTCTGTAAAACAGTCGTTCTGGCAGCTGAGCCATTGATTTGGCAGGCGTGGGATCGAACCCTGGGGTTTGACTTTGAGTCAGCCTTGATTTTCTTGGGCTGGGGAATCGATCCTACGGCCGTTATATCGAAGTGTCGGCTGAAAGACCGACTTGGTTAATGTGGATTTATAATCCGATTTTGCTTCAAACTAGGACTCGACCTAGCCTATAAGTATGCGTTCTACGAACTTGATAGCATTGTCAGCAACAGTTTGCTTGCAAATGGCACAACCAGTCCTTGATCAGTGGTTGGATTCCTTTAACGGCCTCGACCGTCTACACTTTAAGTCCTTTGATATGGACTTCATTTTCTCTCTTCGCCAAATTCCTGTGAATTTCGCTTTCCTTCGGGCAGCCACTAGCTTGCGGGATCTTGTTCTTCATGTCTTTCAATTTAGAAGAGAGGAATTGTGTCCTACTATCGAGGAGTTTGCAGCCATCATGGGTCATTCGGATAGAGAAGGTCTCATTGTTCCTAACCCTTTGTTTAATCGGGGCAATCTTTTGAAGGCTCTGCTCCAAGTTTAGAAACACGAAGTTAGGTTTTTCATGGTGAATGGAAGGCTAGAAACCTTATAGCTTGTTCAGCGTTTCGGTGTAGCTGAAGCTCACCATCAAGTTTCTCGACAGAAAGCGTGCTTTCATGCGCTATGTGTCTGCCTTCTCCACTATTACTTGCTTGGCCCTTCCTCTGGCCATGCTGATTCTATGCTGCTTGATTTCGCTCAACAGATTGGAAACCGTGTAGGCTTTGCTGGTTTAGTGTTGGTAGAGACTTTGATGGGTCTTGATGCAGTGAAGGGTAATCCAACAGCCCAGTTCTCAGGCAGTCCCTTGTTACTACAGGTTTGCTCTTTACTTATTTATTATCAAGTTATCTTTTCGCTCATCACTCTTTTGCTTTGACTCACGTGTTCTCACAGCTTGCAATTTTCCCTTGTTTTCTATTGACATGGCTTTATGAGAAGCTGAGGGTATGGGATGCGCCAGAGCGGCTTCCTTACAATTCAGACTACTGCATGGAGCATCATGTGACTAGACAATTTCCAACCGAGGCTGCTTGGAAAGCATGGATGGAGACTCGCAAGGGTGATAGGATCCAATGGGTTTGCCCCTGGTATGGCATTGAGAGTATGACTGCAAGTACCATGAACCGTTTTGGTGTTGCGGTGATTAGTATCACTCAAGTCACCTTCTATTTTCTTGCTCGTTTTCAAAGACAGTTCGGGGCTGAACAAGTTAAGGTGCTGGGTAATCTTGAGTATGCTGTTTCCAAGTTTCATGATACCAACTTTCGTCGCAATGTGCTTCGTTTATGGCCGAATTGAGTGATGCAAGATGTTGCTGAGAACTTTACTAACAAGCTATCAAGTTCGTACAAGCATTGGTTGGAGGAAGACCTTTTGGAAGACAAAAGTGCAAAGAGAAGGAAGATCTAGAGATTGACAAATTGCTTTATGCTTTTCAAAAGATGTTCTTTGTTTGATTCTATTTTTCATAGGTTGAGAATGGTTTGAGCTTGCTTGTCCTTTTTCCTTGGAAGTAATAAAACATTGGTTGTTTTATTGAAAATGATTTTGCCATGATTTGGTAGTGAGTATGCTTAGGATAGACCTAGAAATTCGGAAGTGATAATGATAGCAGTGGCCGACTCTCAATCTAGAGATTGCCTACGTATCCCATGGAGGGAATCAGGCCATAAACGTAGTTCCAAAAATGAGATTTGTTTTGTTTTAGCTAGGGTTCACTCAGGTATTTTCCTCTCCTTTTGTGCTCTTGATTTTGCCTAAACCGCCCTTGCGGGTTTTGAGTCTAGCGAGCGCTTTATTTATGCCTTAGTTTTTGCCTAAGCTGCCCTTGCGGGTTTTCGACCTAGCAGGTTAGCTCTAATTTTTGCTTGGGTCTGCCCGCCCTTGTGGTTTTTGGCCCAACGAGCATCTCTCAGGGGTAGTACTTCCTCAGCTTGTCGATGTTGACCGGTGTTGCAAATTCCATCCCATCCAAGTCTACATGTAGGCTGCTCCTCCAGACAGTATGCGTTTAATAAAGTAGGGTCCTCCCCAGTTTGGTCTAAACTTGCCTCTCGGGTCTGAAACGTGGCGACGGATTGCTTTGAGCACCATGTCTCCCACTTTGATGTCTCATGGCTTCACCTTTTTGTTGAACACTCATGCGATGCGGCGTTGATACCCTTGCACATGGTATAACGCTCTCAGCCTTCTTTCATCTAGCAATGCTAACTCGTCGTAGCGGTTTTGAACCCAGTCTTCTTCGATTATTCCAGTCTTAGCCAGAACCCTTAGTGAGGGTAGCTCTAGTTCTATCGGCAAGACAGCTTCCATCCCATAGACTAGGGAATAGGGGGTAGCCCCAGTTGAAGTCCTTTCAGTTGTTCGATAACCCCATAGTGCTAGTGGTAGCATTTCAGGCCAGTCCGTGTAGATGTCAGTAGTCTTCTGCAGAATCCTCTTGATGTTCCAACTGCTCCATTGGTTTGAGGTCGATAAGTAGATGACCGATAATTCTGTATCCCAAACTCAGCAAAAAGGTTCTTTGTTGCTCCTTTGAAGTGCGATCCATTATCATAGATGAACTCGTGAGGTACACCATACCGATAGATGATATTGGTGTGGATAAACTTGGCCACATGAGTGGCTTTGAGGGTGGCATAAGATGCTGCTTCTACCCATTTGGTGAAGTAGTCGATGGCCACTAGGATGAACTGATGCTTGTATTTTCCCTTTGGATTTATACTCCCAATGACGTCTATCCCCCAGGTGGAGAATGGCCAAGGGGACATCATGCTATATAATTCCGTAGGGGGAATACGCATGCGATCAGCGTGAGTTTGGCATTTGTAGCATCGGCGGACATAGTCAGCACAATCGGCCTCCATTGTAGTCCAGTAGTATCCCTGACGCAGGATTTTCTTTGTCATTGTTCCCCCATTCATGTGTGGCCCACAGATTCCATCGTGTATTTCCTCCGTTACTTTACGGCTTTCTTCTGTGGTGACGCAAAGTTGATTGGGGCCCAGATGCGCTATTCGATATAGTGCTCTTCCACAGATTACAAATCGGGCAGCAAACTTCTGCAGAGCCATTTTGTCCTTTGAGGTGGCTTCGGAGGGATACTCTCTTTCTTCTAGGAATTTCTTCACGTCTTCATACCATGGCTTCCCATTGTGCTCACCTTCTTCGGTGAAGGAACACTCGCTTGCTGGTTTGACCTTCTGCTTGATCATAAGAGGTCGCATTGTGAATCCCAGGGGTATCTTGACCATAGAGGCCAATGTGGCCAGTGCATCGGCAAATCTATTACTCACTCGCGGAGTGTGTGTAAAGATAACAGAATCGAATTGTGGAATCAGAGTTTCCAGCACAGAGTGGTATAGCTTCAATGTGTCTTCCTTGACCTTCCAGTGTCCCCTTGCTTGGGACACCACCAGGTTTGAATCTCCAAAGACTTCCACCCTTTTTGCCCCTAGTTCCAGGGCCGCCTCCATTCCAGCAATGCAGGCTTCGTACTCAGCTTGGTTGTTGGTGACTTCAAACCTCAGTTTATATGACAAAGGGATATGAGAGTCGTTTAGGGAAACTAGCAATACCCCTATGCCATATCCATATTGGTTTGATGCTCCATCAAAATAAAGCTGCCAGGTGTTGTCTAAGAGACATAAGATGTCTTCATCGAGAAACATGAAGTCTTCTGCCTCAGCCTCTATCACAAGGTGATCTGCCAAGAACTCTGCCACAGCCCTTCCTTTCACTGATTTCCTTGTCATGTATTTGACGTCGAATTCTGCTAGTAGTAATAACCACCTAGCCAGCTTTCCGATGAGTGCTGGCTTCTCGAAAATATATTTGATTGGGTCTAAACGAGAAACCAGCACTACTGGATGTGCTAATAGGTAGTGCCTTAGTTTATTTGTGGCCCATACTAGCCCCCAGCAGGTTTTCTCCAAGGGAGTACACCTCGTTTCATAGTCTATCATCTTTTTGCTAAGGTAGTATATGGCGCACTCTACTTTGGCGTCGTTTTCTTGTGCTAGCATACATCCCATGGATGTGTCTGTTACTATGAGATACAGAATTAATGGTTTGCCAGGGATGGGTGGTGATAACACAGGCAGATTCTGAAGATACTCTTTGATTGCCTCGAATGCTTGTTGGCAGTCTTGGCTCCATTCGAAATCAGTACCTTTATTCAAGGGCTTGAAGAGGGGTTCACAAGTAGCTGTGAGTTTGGAAATGAACCGGCTGATGAACTATACTTTCCCCAGAAAGCTTCTTACTTCCTTCTCTGTCCTTGGTGGTGATATCTCCATGATAGCCTGTATCTTGGAAGGGTCCACTTCGATTCCTCTTTGAGTGATGAGAAATCCTAGCATTTTCCCAGCAGTGAACCCAAAAGTGCATTTTTGAGGATTAAGACGTAGCTTGTATTACCCAATCCTCTCAAAGAACTTTCGGAGTGCTTCGTAGTGTCCTTCCCTTTCCTTTGATTTGACTATCATATCGTTGACGTATACCTCTACTTCTTTGTGCATCATGTCGTGCAGTAGTGTTGTGGCCATCATTTGGTAAGTGGCTCTAGCGTTCTTCAACCCGAATGGCATTACTCGGTAGCAATAAGTTCCCCATGGCGTGGTGAAGGTGGTCTTCTCTCTATCTTCGGGAGACATCAGAATCTGATTATACCCAGAAAACCCATCCATGAAAGATAGCAGTGCATGCCTTGCGGTGTCGTCCACTAGTTCGTCTATGTGCGGTAATAGAAAGTCATCCTTTGGACTAGCCTTGTTGAGATCTCGGAAATCTACACAGACCCTGATTCCCCCAGTTTTCCTTGGTACTGGAACGATGTTGGCTACCCACTGTGGATACTCGGTGACCATGAGAAAACCGGCATTGATTTGTTTAGTGACTTCTTCCTTTATTTTTAAGACCCAATCAGGGTGCATACGTCTTAGCTTTTGTTTAACAGGTTTTGCATCAGGATGGAGGGGAATTTTGTGCTGAACAATTTCGGGGTCTATTCCAGGCATGTCCTCGTAAGACCAGGCAAAAACATCTTTGTATTCTTTTAGCAAAAGGATTAGTTTTTCACTTTCTTGAGAAGATAGTATTGCACCAATTTTCACCAGTTTGGGCTCGTTTTCAGAGCCTATGTTTGCTATGATTATTTCCTCATAAAAAGGTTTAGCGTGCCTCTCTTCTTCTCTCTCGATGAATTCTAAAATTTCATTTTGAATTTCTTCCTCGAAAATTTGATTGTCAGAATCCACACAGTTAATCATAGGCAAAGTGAAATACTCTAAATCTTCCTTCTCATTGCTAATATTGTCAAAAGACATTTCAGAGTCAAATTCAAAATAAATATTATGCTTTGGTGTTTTGACCAGGTTTTCCTCACTAGACTTAGTAGTTTGAAAAGATGGAAAGCTAGACTCGGATTGAGTTGACTCGGAGTCGGAATCGAAATCGGAACTAAGATCAGAATAAGCATTTTTCATTTTGTATTTTAGAGTGTGTTCCACAGTCCAGTTAGGGTAAGCCCATTTTTCAGCATCCACAATCAGCTTAGAGCAGTCTTTTTCATCACCAAGGTTGATCATCAGCACCTCACTGTCATCTTGATATGGACTTTCATCATTGTCACCCTGCAAGTCTTGAAGGGCCATTCGGTTTGCTATCACCGTTATTTCTTCCAGTTAAGCTTCAATTTCTGCTTCGTCGCTGTTGTCGACTCTTTGTGTGCCAACAAATCCCCACCAATTACCATAACTATTCGTGATGGGGTGGATCACCCTTATTTCATTGTTGGTGACCACCTCATCAAAGAGTAGGTTTAGTGATATTTCGTCTAGTGGATTATTGTCAACAGATTCTTCTTCCTTTGCTTCTTCAGCTTCAGGGTTGTCGACCTCGTCTATTGACCAATAGTTGTCGGTAGGTGCATAAGGGTCATAGAAATAGATTGGGACCTTACGAAGCCCTTCTTCTTCAATTATGTCTTCTACTTCTTCATCATCGACTGTTCTTGCGTGCAGACACCCCAATTTGGCCTAATGATTATTTCAAGTCCCACCTTGGGGACCATCCCGATGATGAAATGGATACAGTGATTGCTGATTGCCTTCTTGTGAACCTTAGGACTTTCGGTAAGAACTTTGAGCCACTTAGAGGATCCAATCCAGAGCCATATAGCCTTTCAGATAGAAAATACAGAATCCTAGGAGAATCCATCTATCGGCTGTGACATTGATCTCACGGCCTTAACATCATTTCTTCACCCGAGCAACCTATTGCTTGAAAATCTCCCTGAGAGATCAATCCCACGGCCGCAAGATCTATCCTTCGGCCGCAACATCATTTCCTCGGCTGCTAGATCCTTTCTACGGCTGCCAGATTGTCTATTTTCCAGACTCTGGAACATTCTGTCGATTGTTTGATCCAACTACGATACCTCCCCGATGCGTTCGGGCTACGCTCAGAGATCACCACGAAGAGTTTGTATTGCATTGCAATCGTGTGTTTTGATTGGCCGGAGTGAGTCACCAATTGCCTATATAGAGGGCCTTTGGGTTCCGAAAATAACATCATCAGATTCATATACTTTCGCACCCTCTCAAGCCACGAAATCCTGCAGAAATACTCTCTCAAACCCTCTCTTCAAAAGCCCTAACCTCCTGAAGGCAGCCATCAATCCGACGATCAAACCCCGAAGTTCAAACCCTAACCCTAGGGTTTTCAAAGAAGCATTTAGTCAATCCCATTCAATCCGAAGCAATCAAGCTACTGAGGGATCAAGGTGGTGAGGCCCAACGGCCTTTGGTTTGATTTATTTTCTGTCCATATACTTTAATCGTAGCGTTTTGATTATCTGCTAACTTTTCCGTCTGGTGTGACGAAGAACACCGACCGGGGCTTCGATCCCTCGGTCGGTACATAAAACCAGTATGATTACTCGGCCGTGACATCTATTCACTGGCCGAGTAATCGATTTCCTGGGACAGCTTTGTTTTGTTCTGCTTTCTAATGCATGCTTTCAATTACAGTCCTGGCTCACCATTAACTGCTTAAAGGCTAAAATCAGACTATGTGTTAGAATTAAATAAAGCAAGTACATGTCTTATGTTGAACAACTATGGGCCAGCCTCACGGTTGGGCAGAGAGGGGTGCCTAACACCTCCCCCTTACTGTACTTTTGGCTCCCGTACCCAGAATCTCTATCTATTTTCCTAGTTTTAATAAACTGGGTGGTGACTCTGTTTTGATGATAACCACTACCGTGTGGAGATGTTCCTAGCTATGGGAATGTCCATGATCTTGGTTTATGAAGCAAGCAACCAATCGAGCAACAAACGATCAATCTGTATGGCGATGCCCCGCTATAGGGAGGTGTCTACAGTTTTTGGCAACTCTGCTGGGGATATGAGAGCCATAACCAGAAAGTTCAACATAAGACTAATACATGTTTTGTTCAATTCATTTATCATATGCATCGAGCGGGCAACCTCGTTGAGTTCACCTGATACCCTGGCATGACACAGGCTATGTTAAGGGTTCTAGTAAACTCCACAGTCACTTGTACCTAGTGGTATATCAAAAAAGAAATCACCCAATCACCGCCTACGATGGGCTGGTGAAAGGACTGGTGCCCTTTGACAACGGAGCACCATTGAGACTACCCAAACCTTACATGTTTTAGAAAGCCATAGAACTTATCAAATTAAGATAGGAACCTACTTGCATTTGACTGTAAAAGTTCTTCCTCACACCCTGTATCATCCGTTGTTGTAAATAACTCTTTCTGTGCAGAAGGGTTGGGATTTTCAGCCCAAATCCTAACCCTGTACGAGCCAAGTATTGACTTGCAGGTATTTTTACTTTTACAAAGCAGGCACAATAGGTAAATCAAAGAAGCAACCACAACCAATTTTATACTCTTACAACACCCGAAGCTACGCCAAATAGAGGTCTCTGCAGCCATCCCGTCTGTCATCTTCGTTTGCCAAAACACCCTCACCACAACGGTCCCGATCACTTCCAGGGACTTCACGGTCATCCTCTCAAAAAACTCCGTCATCTACCAAATCCCAAGCTTTATCAAGCAATCCTCCTACCCTCATGGCAGACAACGACGCCACTATTGCCGATCTCCGAGCTCAAATCGCTACCCTGGTAGCCGAGAAAGCAGCTAGAGATGCTGAGGATGAAGAAAGATCAGTGGGAGACAAGAATCCTCATAAAGTGGTGTTGGTGGAAAGTCCTGAACTGACCAAGCAAGTCAAGGAGATCAAACAAGCTCTGGCCCGTTCACAAGGGGACCAAATTCTGGACTTCGAAGGACTTTGCCTCTTCCCAGAATCTAAACTGCCTGAAAATTTCAAAATGCCAAACATCGAGAAATTCAATGGAACTGGCAACCCTACCTGTAACACCCCCATTTTCGGGTACGTTAATTAAACATTTTTATTGAATAAAAAGGCTAAGAGTCAAGCTCATTATTACAACATGACTCCTACTAGAGTACTTTTATTACACAAGGATGGGAAATTTCTAAGGTTATCTATTGTTCCACTTCTTCCTCCATCCTAGCAAGCTCTTCGGCTCCAAAGGCCTCCAATGTGTACTGCTCTCCTTGTTCGTCTATAAGATCTGACCCATTATATCGGCATCGCCACCAATATAATAAGTCAGGGTCACCAAAAGGTAACACCGTGAGCTTATAAAGCTCAATAGAATAAACCATACCCACCAACCCTTAACTTACAACAAGAAGCATATAAACAAATACACATGCTCATTCAACAACATAGCTAGCAATTACACATCCATATTTTTAATGAGAGGGGAAGGTTTTTAAGAAACCCTCTCTATCCGAATGACCCATGATGGCCGCAAACTCCTCGATAATAGGACACAATTCCTCTTTCCTAAATCAAAAGACGTGAAAAGCAGGGTCCCACAAGCTAGTGGCTGCCCTAAGGAAGGCAAAATTCATAGGAATTTGACGAAGGGAGAAGAGAAAGTCCATGCCAAAGGACTTAAAGTGTAAACGGTCGAGGCCATTAAAGGAATCCAGCCACAGATCAAGGACTGGTTGTGCCATGTGCAATCTCTGAACGTAATAAAGCTATCGGGTTCATAGAACGTGTATTTATAAAACTAAATCGAATCTTAGTTCGAATCGGAATCAGATTCTTAATCCTCAGTAATTTGGTCGGTCTCTCGGCTGGCACTTCGATATGACGGCCGTGGGATCAATCCATCGGCCCGTGAAAATCAGGGTTGACCTACAAGTCAAACCCAGGCAAACAAAACGATCCCTCGGCCACCAGATCAAAGCATCGGCCGCGTGATCATTTAGTCGGCCGCCAGAACGGCTGTTTTACGGATTGTTTCGACAGTTCAGTTCGTTTCACTGGATTAACAAGATTATCATACGCAAACAACGTAGACATAGCATACACAATCACAATAGCAGAGCAAAAGGTTTTTGTTTCATATAACGAAAGCTTTTTACATCACAAGGTGGATCGTCCCACATTTCCTAAACAAACTATACATTGATTTCCTGTCGAACTAACCTATGCAGGAAGAGAAACAGAAGAACAAACAAAAAAGAGAGGAAGGAGAGGAGGATGCCGAACCCTCTGGTGGTCTGAACACCAGAGGCCAGCTCCAAAAAAGAAGAGGACACCCCCAGGACAGCGTGTACCGAAGAAGCACTGCGGTGTAAGAAAGACACCGGGTGGCACAAAAAAACCACCATATCACGTACAAGCACTATCCCAGGAGTTCCGCGTCACGGATGCAAGCCACCCATGCAAGGGTCCCTAATCAAGCATCAAGACGAGATCAAGAACGTCACGGACTCCCTCCACGATCACCAGCCGTGCGCTATCCATGGCCCAAAGTTGACAAGCACCAAGAGAAAGATGAGAGGAGCTCTCGGCGAGTTTCTCGGACGAAGAGAGAAACCGAGGAAAGAGAGAAACGAAATGAAACGGTTGAGGCCGTGGCCTTTTATAGGCCCCTGGAAACGAACCGATTAAGCGGCCGAGTATTCGATACCTTAGCCAAGACATCAATCCTTCGGCCGAGAGATCGATCTTCTGGCCCTCCAGTCAAATTTCTTCAGTAAAAGTGCACCAAAGCTCAAACCGTTATGAAATTCTGGGTCCGTGACCAACAGAAATAAGAACAAGTCAGCCTTGGGGGCATTCCCGAGCAAATGCAATATTGACAGAACTAGCCTTGGGGGCATGTCCAAGCATAAGGAAGCTCTCTCTCCACAAACTGCTGGCCAAAGCAAGTCAAAACACTCAGCGGCTCTACGCCCGTATTCACTATCAAACAGCTCAGTGGCTCTATGCCCGTATTCACCAACTAAGTGGCTCTACGCCCTCACCTGTCAAACCCATTATCAACAGGCTCTACACCTATAATCACTCAACTCAGCAGCTCTACGCTCGCTATCACAACTCAGCGGCTCCAAGCCCACTATCTCAAAATGGCTCTAAGCCGTAACAATCATCTCAGCGGCTCTACGCCCATCGCTCAGCGGCTCGAAGCCCATTATCGACAAACTCTACGTCCGTCATCTCATCAACTTAAGCGGCTCCAAGCCCGCTATCTCAACTGGCTCGAAGCCGTAACAACCAACTTAGCGGCTCCAAGCCCTCAACCCAGCAGCTCTATGCTCGCTATCACAACTCAGCAGCTCTAAGCCCATTATCGCAACAGGCTCTACGCCGCCCCAACAATCAAGCCATCTATTCTCAGGCTCTACGCCTAAATGCTCAAAATCTGACATTTTGAATGTTCGAAGCTCTTCGAATGCCTGGCCACTGTGTCTTGGATGCTCAAGTTCTACACTTGAATGCTCAAGCTCTACGCTTGGATGCCCAACCACTGCGTACTGGACGCTCAAAGCCTGTACTTTGAATGCTCGGATTCTGCCGTCCGAATGCTCGAGCTCTACGCTCTGAATGCTCAAGTCCGGAACTTGATAGAAGCTCTAAGCTTAAAACAAACACACACGCACGGGCCCGTGCACATATTGCATCAAATGCATCAACATTTTCACATCGAGCCTGCATCATCATATCTGTTCACATCTAACAACTATCATCACACATATACACTCTGCATGTCTCTCATGAAACAGGTCAACCCTGCCATCAACCGGCTCTATGCCTCGGTTTTATTAATTGGTCCAGCGCCTCGATCCTTTGGCTCTACGCCAACACTTATGATGGGAAAGCTTCGTGCACAGACCATCAGAATGCAACCAGCTCCACGCTTCGGTTCAAATCATGTCAAGCTCTAAGCTCCGACACCTCAGGCTCTCGCCTTATGTTCAAATACCAGCTCCGCGCTTCGGTCCTATCAAGCTCAAAGCTCCGACACCTCAGGCTCTCGCCTTGTGTTCAATACCAGCTCCGCACTTCGGTTCCATCAAGCTCTAAGCTCACCTCAGGCCCTCGCCTCAAGACTGCAACAGGCTCCACGCCTCAATCCAATCTCCTCACGCCCTCGCCTTAAGACTGCAACAGGTTCCACGCCTCAAACCGGCTCCGTGCCTCGGTTACCATCACGTCAGAAGCTATCATTCTCCAGGCTCTCGCCTCATGACTACAACCAGCTTCGTGCCTCAGTTCCCTCATCTCCAAAGCTCCGTGCTCTAGTTACTGGCCCTGCGCCCCCCATATCTCAAAAACAAACGGCGTCCGACTCATCCCCAGCAGATGGCTTAGATTCCACCCCAATTACATCAATTCCTTCCAGCTCATTCGCAAGGATAGGCTACTCTACCGAGCTCTTCTCAGTCAAAATAAGGATGATCAAGAAAAGTAAACGCACCTGCCGTGTACTGGTCTACCCTGAAATACTAAGGAAGCCCTCCGCAAAAAAATTCCCTCGGCAGCCCCGCGCTCCTTCAACTACTCTTCACCAAAACCCTGGCTCAGTCTAGGTACGTCACACTACGGCTTTTTCAAGCCCCAAGGTACGTCTTTTGTCTCTAATCCTCCAAACTTTTATTTTTCTTTATTACCCGAACTACGATTGGTCTGAATTTCCTTTGTGGAATACGTAGGCAGCCTCCTGCCCCGACCATAACAAAAACCTTTTTCTAAAAACCACTTGGAATAGTGGTTGGACCAAATTGAGTTGCTTTTTACAGCTTTGACTCTTACTCAAACATGTCTCGCGATCCGTCTGAGCTCAGTCAAAGAGGGGCATCTGTAGACACCCCAATTTGGCCTAACGATTATTTCAAGTCCCACCTTGGGACCATCCCGATGATAAAATGGATACAGTGATTGCTGATTGCCTTCTCGAGAACCTTAGGATTTTCGGTAAGAACTTTGAGCCACTTAGAGGACCCAATCAGAGCCATACAGCCTTTCAGACATAAAATACAGAAGCCTAAGAGAATCCATCTGTCGGCCGTAACAACGATCTCACGGCCTTAACATCATTTCCTCACCCGAGCAACCTGTTGCTAGCAAAATCTCCCTGAGAGATCAATCCCTCGGCCGCAAGATCTATCCTTCGGCCGAGACATCCATTCCTCGACCGTGTGATCTATTACTCGGCCGCCAGATCGTCCTTTTTCCAGACTCTGGAACGTTCTGTCAGACTTTTGATCCAATTACACTACCTCTCCGATGCGTTCGGGCCACGTTTAGAGATTGCGACGTAGAGTTTGAATTGCATTGCAATTGCAATTGCAATCGTGCCGTTTGATTGGCCGGAGTGAGTCACCAATTGCCTATATAAAGGGCCTTTGGACTCTGAAAATATACACACGAAATTCATAAGTGAATACACCCTCTCAAGCCCCGATACTCTGTCAA
Source organism: Rhododendron griersonianum (assembly GCA_018127125.1). Taxonomy (NCBI): domain Eukaryota; kingdom Viridiplantae; phylum Streptophyta; class Magnoliopsida; order Ericales; family Ericaceae; genus Rhododendron; species Rhododendron griersonianum. Next base: position 22,930,534 of record CM030796.1, on the reverse strand, counting down.
AACTCTCTCTCAAACCCACTCTTCAAAAGCCTTAATCTCCCGAAGGTAGCCATCAATCCGACGATCAAACCCCGAAGTCCAAACCCTAACCCTAGGGTTTTCCAAGAAGCAATCAGTCGATCACACTCAATCTGAAGCAATCAAGCAACTGAGGGATCAAGGTGGTGAGGCCCAACGGCCTCTGGTTTGTCTTACTTACTGTATTTATGACTAACCGTAGCGTTTTGATCATCTGTTAATCTTTCTGTCTGGTGTGAGGAAGAACATCGACTGGGGCTTCGATCCCTCGGCCGATACATCAAACCAGGAGGATCCCTCAGCCGTGACATCCATTCACCGGCCGCGGGATCCATTTCCCTGTGACAACTTTGTTTTGTTCTGCTTTCCTGATGCATGCTTTATTTATTGCATTGGCTCACCCTTTACTGCTTAAAGGTTAAAAAACAAACTACGTGTTAGAATTAAACAAAGCATGTACATGTCTTATGTTGAACGATTATGGGCCAGTCTCACGACTGGGCAAAGAGGGGTGCCTAACACCTTCCCCTTATTGTACTTTTGGCTCCCGTGTCCAGAATCTCTATCTATTTTCCCAGTTTTAATAAATTGGGTGGCGACTCTGTTTTGATGATAACCGCTATCGTGTGGCGATGTTCCTAGCCATGGGAATGTCCACGATCTTGGTTTATGAAGCAAGCAACCAATCGAGCAGCCAACGTGATCAATCTGTATGGCGATGCCCCGCTTGGGAGGTGTCTACAACTGTAGCATACTGACGATTGCAACTTTAGGAATTTAGATTGTTTAAATAAGCATAATCTAGAAGATGAAAATAGGAATTCATTCAGCAGGAATAAAGTGCCCAAACAGGGGCCCAAAACACATTATAGTTTGATTTTAGAAAACAAAAGCAATGTTTAATGTTTTTTTGCCATGATATGACTTCTCAGCTACTGCAGCATGTCGGGGTCATTTCCCTTGCCTTTTGCAACTTTATACTCTTTTCCACCCTCTTCTTTGCCAAACAGAGCCTTTGAACTGGGTTCATCTTTGAAGCTCGTACGATGACTACCTCCTTGAGACATGAGTAATCCCAGATGGAAGTGTCAGCCTGGATTTTTATCACCCTTTCTTCCTCCTCATTGATTGTGTAGCCATCAGCTATTTCCATTTGATTGAATAGTGATGCTAAGGAGGTTTCGTCGAGCGGATCATCGCGCTCTTCTTCCATTTCATCAAAGTCGCTTTCCCCTGTCTTGTAGGGCTCTGTGCATATGAAATCTAGATCTTCTCTTTCCTCTATCCATTGGCTATAGTCGCACTCGTCGTAAGGGTTGACCCACGGCTGCATTTGAAACTCCTCCACTTTTTCTATGAGATTGATTGTTTCCCAGATGATGGGTGCTGTTGGAATTTTGGGACGGTTGATGCGTACCACTATTTGGGCAGGCTCGAAGCGAGCGTGCCTTCTCATCATGATGACCTTTTCCTTTTCCTTCTTTCTATTCTCAAACCAAATACAGAGCCATTCATCGTCTTCTACAAACGGAATGTCTGGATCTTCCAAATTGTGTTTTGCCCAGGAATGTTCCCTCCATTTCCTTAGCTTTTCTTCCTCTGATTGGTCTTTGCTACTTATGTCGGACATGTCAGGATCGATCACTTCCAACTGATTGGACTCATTATCCTCCTCCTCCTCCATCATAAAACACTCGTCCTTCTTGGGGAAGGTTAAGGTTGGTTTGGTTTGGTTGTCTTGGATAATGTATTGGCTAGGATTGTATGTGGGGTTATGAGATAGATTTATGAGATTGATATTTTGAGGTGGCGGTTCAGCATTATGAGTAGGGAGTGGGTTGGCTTGCCCATCAGGTTTTGGAGGTTTTATGGTTCGACTATCAATGAGGTCCTGAATGTCGTGGCGAAGACGCATGCAATTGTCTGTTTCGTGTCCAGGGTGTTGGTGGTAGGCGCATTATTTGTTTGGATCATGGTTTGGACCATAGGGTGGCTGAGGAAGTGGTTTGTTTAAAGGTTTGAGATGCCCTTGACGGCTAAGAATGGTCAAAGCTTGGGACAAGGTCATGTAGAGAGGGTCAAAATTGCGGCGGGGTTGATTTGAGTTTCGGGACGAGCTAGCTTGAAAAGGATCTTGTGGTAAAGGTGTGCCAAGGGCGTTCACAGAGGCATGAGTTGTACGGCTGGAGAAGGGTTTCTTAGGTGGAGGAGTAGCCTCTTCTTTCCCAATGAGTCCTAGTTTGATTCCATCTTCGATGTGCAAACCAGTGGCATGCAAGCGTTTGAAATCAGTGATAGCCTGCGTGTAGATATTTTTAAGGTATTTTGGTTGCAAATTTTTGACAATTATCCTCACTTGATCTTCCTCGGAGGGGCAGTTCTTCATCTTGGCAGCCTTTTCCCTCCATCTTGCCACCAAGGTAGCAAAGTCCTCATTGGATTCTTGTTTGGTCATTTCCAAATCTCGAGTGGTTAGCTCAATTTGGACGTTATATGCATACTGCTTGACAAAAGCGTTGGCAATTTCTGGCCAAGTCTGATAATGCACAAATTCCAAAGTGAGGAACCAGTCGAGAGCGCTTCTGGTGAGAGTCCTTTGGAATAATTGGGCAATGAGCTCATCGTTTAAGCCCATTGGTTTCAGGGTGTTGATGACGTGGCGAACATGACTGGTAGGGTTGCCAGTTCCATTGAATTTCTTAATGTTTGGCATTTTGAAATTCTCAGGCAGTTTGGATTCTGGGAAGAGGCAAAGTCCTTTGAAATCCAGAATTTGGTCCCCTTGTGAACGGGCCAAGGCTTGTTTGATTTCCTTGACTTGCTTGGTCAATTCGGGACTTTCTGCCAATATCACTTTATGGGGATTTTCGTCTTCCATCGATCTTTCCTCATCCTCAGCATCCCTAGCTGCCTTTTCCGCTAGCATAGCAGTGATTTGAGCTTAGAGGTCGGCAATAGTGGATTCGTTGTCTGCCATGAAGGTAGAAGGTTTGCTTGACGAAGCTTGGGATTTAGTAAATGACGGGGTCTGTTGAGGGGATGACCGGGAAGTTTTCGGAAGCGATTGGGATCGTTGTGGTGAGGGTGTTTTGGCAGATGAGGACGACAGACGGGATGGTTGCAGAGACCTCTGTTTGGCGTAGCTTCGGGTGTTATAAGAGTATAAAGTTGGCTGTGGTTGCTTCTTTGATTTACCTATTGTGCCTGCTTGAAAGGTAGAGTACCTGAAAGTCAGTATTTGGCTCGTGTAGGGTTAGGATTTGGGTTGAAAATCCCAACCCTTCTGCACAGAAAGAGTTATTTACAATAACAAATGATACAGGGTGTGAGGAAGAACTTTTGCAAGCAAAATGCAAGTAGGTTCCTAGCCTGTAGGTTCCTGTCTTAGTTTGATAAGTTCTATAGCTTTCTAACACATGCAAGGTTTTGGTAGTCTCAGGGTGCTCCGTTGTCAAAGGGCACCAACCCTCTCAATAGCCCATCATAGGCGGTGATTGGGTGATTCCCTTTTTGATATACCACTAGGTATGAGTGACTGTGGAGTTTGCTGGAACCCCCAACATAGCCCGTGTCATGCCGGGATATCAGGTGAACTCAACGGGTTGCCTGATCGATGCATATGATAGATGAATTAAACAAGGCATGTATTAGTCTTATGTTGAACTTTCTGGTTATGGCTCTCATTTCCCCAGCAGAGTCGCCAAAAACTGTAGACACCTCCCAGACGGGGCATCGCCATACAGATTGATCACGCTTGTTGCTCGATTGGTTGCTTGCTTCATAAACCAAGATTGTGGACATTCCCATGGCTAGGAACATCGCCACACGATAGCAGTTATCATCAAAACAGAGTCGCCACCCAGTTTATTAAAACTAGGAAAATAGATAGAGATTCTGGGTACGGGAGCCAAGAGTACAGTAAGGGGAAGGTGTTAGGCACCCCTCTCTGCCCAGTCGTGAGACTGGCCCATAGTTATTCAACATAAGACGTGTATACGCTTTACTCAACTCTAACACATAATCTGTTTTTAGCCTTTAAGCAGTTAACGTTGAGCCAAAACTGTAACTGAAACATGCATCAGAAAAGCAGAAAATAAAACAAATCTGTTCCAGGAAATCGATTACTCGGCCGGTGACTTGATGTCACGGCCGAGTAATCACACTGGTTTTATGTACCGGCCAAGGGATCAAAGCCCCTGTCGGTGTTCTTCCTCACACCAGAATATACGATTAACAGACAATCAGAAAGCTATGATTAAGCATAAGAACGACAAATAAAACAAACTAGAGGCCGTTGGGCCTCACCACCTTGATCCCTTAATTGCTTGATTGCTTCGGATTGGTGGTGATTGACTGATTGCTTCTCGGAAAACCCTAGGGTTAGGGTTTGAACTTCGGGGTTTGATCGTCAGATTGATGGCTGCCTTCAGGAGGTTAGGGCTTTTGCAGAGGGGGTTTGAGAGAGTATTTGTGCAGCGTTTCGCGGCTTGAGAGGGTGATTTCACATATCAATTTTGTGGTTCAAAGGCCTCTTTATATGGGCAATTGGTGACTCACTCCGGCCAATCAAATGGCATGATTGCAATTGCAATTGCAATGCAATTCAAACTCTTCGTTGTAATCTCTGAACGTAGCCCGAACGCATCGGGAAGGTAGTGTAATTGGATCAAACATCTGACAGAACGTTCCAGAGTTTGGGAAAAGGACGATCTGGCGGCCGAGTAAAGGATATCACGGCCGAGTAATGGATGTCTCAGCCGAAGGATAGATCTTGCGGCCGAGGGATTGATCTCTCAAGGAGATTTTGATGCAACAGGTTGCACGGGTGAGGAAATGATGTTAAGGCCGTGAGATCGATGTTACGGCCGATAGATGGATTCTCCTAGCTTCTGTATTTCTGTCTGAAAGGCTGTATGGCTCTGGATTGGGTCCTCTAAATGGCTCAAAGTTCATACCGAAAGTCCTAAGCTTCTCGAGAAGGCAATCAGCAATCACTGTATCCATTTCATCATCGGGATGGTCCCCAAGGTAGGACTTGAAATAATCGTTTGGCCAAATTGGGGTGTCTACAGGGAGGAGCCTCCGTCGAAGAGGCCACGTCTTTCAGAGGGGATTGAGGGTGAGCCTATCGACGTCTCCGACGAGACAGAGGAGCCTACAGACGTTGACCTGGGGGACACCTCAGGGAGCACTGTGCCCAGGGTGACGGGTACTCAGGAGGTGGTTAGCTCCCAGGCGGAGGAGGTCTCTGAGGACGAGGATGACGAGGAGGACGTGGACGAGGATGAGGATGAGAGTTGAGCTCCTTCTTTTGTTTGTTTTTGTTTTTGCCTTTTAGTGGAGCCTGCGTGCTTCTTTTTGGGAGGGTGCCTGTTTACCCTTAGTAGATAGGACTTTTTTGAGCATCGGGCTTACACGCCTTCTTGATATGTACCTCGACTCATGGATGTTTCTGGGATTATATATATGAAAATTTGTCCTTTCAATGTTTATGGCATTCAATTCCTTTTGTTGTTATTGTATAAAGAAGATTGAATAGCTAAAACATTAACCAGGGCATACAACTAGTCATTGGCCGTAAAAACTGAAGTGGACTCAAGCTTTGTGGTGAGCAATATGTTGACAAATAGGCATATTGACGACGGAATAGAAATCAAAGAAGGTAAATGAATAATTCTGAAAAATTGACACTAAATACAAGAATTTACAAGAATGCCCTTGTTACCGACTCTCATATGACAATAACGACCTTCAATACTTGACACGTGGCTAGAAAACTCGACCTCACGTTCGAAAACTGCTTGAAAAGCAAGAAAATGTTGATTTTAGAAGGTGACATTCTCAAATTTTGGCTTTGACCACGAACCAGAACTTGGACCAGGTCACTTTTGACCATTATGACCTGTGGGATTCGAAAGATCAACTTGAAACGACTTGAAACGGATTTCGATACCTTGACACGGCTTAAGAAATGGATTTTATCGACTTTTTGTGCCACGACCTTGAATTTTGAGAGTTGACTCGAAGCGGAACTTCCCCGAAGTTCCAAATACCCATTGAGGTGTGTTCTGGGGGGTTGGTGATGCCCGAAAGTACCTTGAATTGAGTCTAAACCTTTGTTGTCAAAATCTGCAGAAATGCAGACTTACTACGCCGTGCGGGGATTCAAAGTGCTGTGCGGGATTCCATTTAATCCCGCAGCATATCCATGTTATGCCGTGGTGTTTCCTCGGATTAGGTATACCGCGCGTTGCTTCAACATGCCGTGCGGTACTATTTTCCTGACAGTCTGCGATTTGCTGCTTTCCAAGACAGATTGCAAGATGGTCAAAGTTTGACTCCTTCAATGGCATTTCTGAGCCAATGTATGTCTGCTTTGATCTTTTAGGGCATGACCAAACCCTTCCCCATGCAAGACTCATGGAAAATTTACACTTTTGAAACCCGAGGCTCTTTGAAAGTTGAAGTTGTCTCCTCCCTTCTTCCAATAAATTCAGGCCTTGGGCCTCAAACTAACCACATCTCTCTTACACTTTCACCTTCCTTAAGCCTTTCCCTCCTCTCAATGGCTCTTTCTCTCACCGGTTCTCTTCGCCCACGGTTGGTTTCTATGGAAGGGGTCGATTGGCTCAATTTTCGGGCTCATGGCCTCTGCTCCATGAGGCACCTTCGCAATATTCACCTCCGTCCCGAGCTTTTGAGGGCTGCCACAAGTCTTTGGGACCCAGAGGTGCACGTATTTCGCTTTGGTGAACAAGAACTTTGCCCCACAATAGAAGAGTTCCGCGCCTATCTTGGCGGCTTCGGCTTTGGAGAGGTCATTCTCCCTTCTGTGCGCCAGAACATTTCCAAGGTTCTTGCTACCTCCCTTGGGTTGAATAACGGTATTTATCATTAATTGGTTAGCAACGGTCACCTCAACGTGATGCACCTCATTGAGATGTTCTCTCCTCTTGGTGATCTAGCGGACACAACCTACCAAACTCGACGCATGACCGCTCTTTGCATGTTCTTACTTGCTGCCTACTTCTTGGTTCCTTCCACCAGTCATGTTAGCTCGGCGTTGGTCAGCATTGCTGTGCAGATTGAAGCTGGGAAGGACGTGATCCCGATGGTATTGGCTGAGACATTGATGGGTTTAGACAAGGTTCGCTCCGGAGAGACCGAGACTTTTGGAGGCAGTCCTCTCCTCTTACAGGCTGAGACATTGATTGTCTTCTCGGTGCTTTGAATTTGCAGACAGGCGAGCTTCTGAGTGGGTCAACTTCCTCAAACATCAGCGGGCTGAGACTATTTCCTGGAGGTGCTCATGGCTTGACCTTCCGCCTATGACTGTAGACTATATGGGTCCTCAATGGGTTGTTCTTGCTGGCTTGGAGGCTTTTACCGTTTACATCCCCTATCGGATTCAGCGTCAGCTTGGTGTGAGACAGGAGGCTCCTGTAGAGGTCTTGGTGGATGTAGTTCTGCCTTTCTTCCGTCATTCGGTTCTTTGCAACTACCAACGGTTCTGGAGGACTCGTGAGGTGATTGATGCTCACCCCTACCCATCCGTGGCAGTGCGCGGGAGTTATAGGAAGTGGCTCAGGAGAGACATTGCTACAAGAGCTGGGGCTCAAGGAAACTGACTCGATCCTACTACCCTGACCTTTGAATAAATTGTGGACCCACTTTTCATTGTATTGCACTTTTATTTTTGAAAATCATGCTCAGCCTTATGTACTAGAAGCAGTTATTTTAATGAAGTGAGTTACAGAGGGTCTCCCCCTCTCTGATTCCGCCTCTCTAGATTCTGTCAACCTGGATTTTGTTTTGATTGATTGTGACCGAGTCTCGGAGCGAGACTGCCTACGTATCCTTTTTGGTGAAGGAATCAGGTCATAACATAGTTCAAGGATAGGGTTAGCTCTGGTTTTAACACTCTCCTTTTGCACTCTAACTTTTGCCTAGTACCGCCCTTTCGGGTTTTCGGCCTAGCAAGCTCATTTATCGTATACCTTAACTTTTGCCTAAGATGCCCTTGCAGGTTTTCATCCTAGCAGGCTTTTGCTCTAACTTTTGCCTGGAACTGCCTGCCCTTGCGGTTTTCAGCCCAGCGAGCTTCTCTCAGGGGTAGTAGCGCTTGAGTTGATCCAGGTTGAGAATTCATTTTCGTCCAAGTCAATGAGTTGCATAGCTCCTCCGGATAGGATGGTCTTGATGATGCAAGGCCCGGACCAGTTTGGCCAGAACTTTCCTCGTGGATCATAGACTGGTGCCCGGATCTCCTTCAAAACCATGTTGCCTTCTGCCAAATCCCTGGGCTTTACCTTTTTGTTGAACGTGCGCGCAATTCTCCTTTGACATCCTTGAACATGGTAAAGTGCCCTTAAACGGCGCTCGTCGAACAGCATAAGTTCTTCGAATCGGTTGCTTAGCCATTCCGCCTCTCGAACATTACATTCGATCATAGTCCGAAGGGATGGAACCTCTAACTCGAGGGGAAGTACAGCTTCCATACCGTAAACCAAAGAGTACGGAGTTGCCCCTGTCGGTGTACGTACGGATGTGCGATATCCCCATAATGCCAATGGTAGCTGTTCGTGCCAATCTCTTGCGGATTGAATGGTCTTTTCTAGGATGGCTTTGATTATTTTGTTAGCTGCTTTCACGGCCCCATTAGTCTGCGGTCGATAGGTTGTCGATTTATGTACTTGGATCTCGAACTCATCCAAGACTTCTCTGGCTTGACCTTTGAAATGGACCCCGTTATCGGACACGAATGCTTGCGGGACCCCATATCGATAGATGACATTTTGCTTGATAAAGTGCGCCACTTGAACTGCAGTCAGAGTTGCATACGAGGCAGCTTCCACCCATTTCGTAAAGTAATCAACAGCCACTAGGACGAACTTATGGCCATTGGAGGCTACCGGTATAATCCTTCCGATGACATCAATACCCCACGTCGAGAAAGGCCATGGTGAGGTCATTTGCTGCAGCTCATGCGTTGGAACATGCGTGAGGTTGGCGTGGATCTGGCACTTATGACACCGTCGTACGAACTCCACACATTCTGTCTCCATGGTGGACCAAAAGTAGCCTTGTCTCAAAATCTTTTTGGCAAGCATCATGCCATTCATGTGAGGACCGCATACACCTTCGTGGATTTCCTCCATTACCCCTCTTGTTTCAGCGCCATGAATACATAGCTTGTGCGTGCCACAGTGAGACCTTCGGTATAGATTTTCTCCATAGATGATGTATTGAGTTGCCATCCTCTGAAGAGCGATTCTGTCTTTCTTACTAGCCTCAGCGGGATACTCCCCCCTTTCCACGAATCTCCAGATATCAAAAAACCAAGGGTGACCATCATCGAGTTCATTGATGACCATGACATGCTGGTACACTGGGGTATCTCTTTGCTCGATCACAATTGGTCTTAGCTTTACACCGACAGGGATTTCAACCATGGAAGCCAATGTTGCCAAGGCATCAGCGAATTGATTTCTGAGTCTCGGGACATGAGTGAAAGTTACTTTACTGAAATGGGGAATGAGATCTTCGAGATCTTGATGGTATGGCTTTAACTTTTCTTCCTTGACCTTCCAATCACCGTTCGCTTGAGAGACAACCAAGTTTGAGTCCCCCACAACTTCCAATTTTTCTATGCCAATCTCAATGGCTGCTTCCATGCCTACAATACAAGCTTCGTATTCTGCCTGATTGTTGGTGACCTCAAAGTTAAGCTTGAATGCAAGTGGGATGTGCGACCCATCAGGCGAAATTAACAGCACACTGATCCCAAATCCTTTCTGATTAGCGGCTCCGTCAAAATACAATCGCCAAGCATCTTCGGCGATAGCCTTTATGTCTTCATCAGGGAACTTGAACTCAGCATCTTCCCCTCCCTCGACTGGGCAGTCGGCCAAGAACTCAGCGACAACTCTTCCCTTTACTGACTTTCTGGTGACGTACTTTAATTCGAATTCTGCCAGCATCAACAACCATTGTGCCATTCTCCCCATGAGTGCTGGCTTCTCGAACAAGTACTTCAGGGGATCCATTCGAGATATCAGCCTTACCGAATAGGCCAGCATGTAATGTCTTAACTTTCTGGAAGCCCAAACGAGTGCCCACCATATCTTTTCTAGTGGAGTATAGCGTTCTTCGGATCCGACCATCTTTTTGCTAAGGTAGTAAACAACCCTCTCAACTCCATCATCTCCTTCCTGTGCCAAGATACACCCCATTGAAGACGGGGTGACTGACAGGTATAGGATCAAAGGTTTTCCTGGAACAGGTGGCATCAAGACTGGCAGATTCTGTAGATAGGCTTTGATGGCCTCGAAAGCTTGCTGACATCTGTCTTCCCATACAAACGGTATTCCTTTCTTGAGCAGGCGAAATATGGGTTCACATGTAGAAGTCAATTTCGTGATGAATCTGCTGATGAACTATACTTTGCCGAGAAAACTCCTTACATCTTTTTCTGTCCGCGGCGGTTCCATTTCCAAAATGGTCTTAATCTTTGATGGATCGACTTCGATGCCACGAATGGTAATCATGAACCCAAGCATTTTCCCCGTAGTGACCCCGAACGTGCATTTAGCCGGATTAAGGCGCATCATGTATCTCCTTATTCTTTCGAAGAACTTTCTGAGCGCGGGTAGGTGGCCTTCTCGCTCTTTCGCCTTAACGATCATATCATCGACGTATACCTCTACTTCCTTATGAATAATGTCATGCAACAAAGTCGTAGCAGCCCGTTGATAGGTGAAACTGGCGTTCTTCAACCCGAAGGGCATGACCCGATAGCAATAAGTTCCCCATTCGGTGACGAACGTGGTTTTCTCTCGGTCTTCTGGGGCCATGAGAATCTGGTTATACCCCGAAAAACCATCCATGAAAGAAAGCAAAGCGTGCCCCGCGGTATTGTCAACTAGCACATCAATGTGTGGCAAAGGGAAGTCATATGTGGGCTACCACAGCCCCGGGTGGATCGGGGCGGCCCAATCAAAAAATCGCGCGCCTCGTGCCTTTTTGGATTGATTCGAAAAATCGTTTGAGTTTGATTTGAAGAGTCGCCACCCGGATTTATGGTATATCACCCGAGAAACCGTTTTGTTTTGAATAATGATTGATTTGAAGTTGAAAACCAGAGATCAGTTTCAAGGGTCCGGAAGCCATGTTACGAGGGGGGGAAGGGTTTTACGGCACCCCCCTCGCCCGATTCGAAATCGGTCTCTACTAAACGTTTGTGGGATTTTTCAAAAGGGATTTTTTTTCACTAAACCAGTTAGCATGTATCCACAGGTATATCACATGAGAGGTGCATGCATGTGCATGTGTACAGGGGGTGATAAAATGGTGAAGTAACAAGATGCATGATAGCAGAAACTGAGAATCTGTCACTGACTGCACTCTCGAGCGCTCGGGAGTGGTCCCGAGCGCTTGAGAGTGCTAACACTCAACCTGCAAACTTTTTGGATTGATTCGAAAAATCGTTTGAGTTTGATTTGAAGAGTCACCACCCGGATTTATGGTATATCACCCGAGAAACCGTTTTGTTTTGAAAAATGATTGATTTGAAGTTGAAAACCAGAGATCAGTTTCAAGGGTCCGGAAGCCATGTTACAAGGGGGGCAGGGTTTTACGGCACCCCCCCTCGCCCATAATAAGCAGGTGCGTTTGCTTTTCTTGATCATCCTTACTTTGACTGAGAGGAGCTCGGTAGAGTAGCTTATCCTTGCGAATGAGCTGGAAGGAATTGATGTAATGGGGTGGAATCCAAGCCATCTGCTGGGGATGAATCGGATGTCGTTTTGAGATATGGGGGGCACAAGGCTAGTAATTGGAGCACGGAGCTTTGGGGATGAGAGAACCGAGGCACGGAGCCGGTTGTAGTCATAAGGCGAGAGCCTAGAGAGTGATGGTTTCTGACGTGATGGAACCGAGGCGTGGAGCCGGTTGTAGTCACAAGGCGAGGGCCTAAGGTGATAGAATTGAGGCATGGAGCCTGCTGTGGTCATGAGGCGAGGGCCTGAGGAGATCAGAGCTTTGAGCTTGATAGAACCGAAGCGCAGAGCTGGTATTGATCATAAGGCGAGAGCCTAAGGTGCCAGAGCTTAGAGCTTGACGTGATTTGAACCGAATCGTAGAGCTGGTTGCATTCTGATGGTCTGTGCACGGAGCTTTCTCATCATAAGTTTTGGCGTAGAGCCAAAGGATCGAGGCGCTGGACCGATCGATAAAATCGAGGCATAGAGCCGGTTGATTGCAGGGTTGCCCTGTTTCATGAGAGATATGCAGAGTGTATATAGGTGATGGTGGTTGTTAGATGTGAACAGATATGATGATGTAGACTCGATGTGATGATGATGATGCAATTGATGCAAACGTGCACGGGCCCGTGCATGTGTGTTTGATATAAGCGTGGAGCTTCTTTCAAGTTCCGGACTTGAGCATTCAAAGCGTAGAGCTCGAGCATTCGGACGACAGAATCCAAGCATTCAAAGTACAGGCTTTGAGCATCCAGTACGCAGTGATTGGGCATCCAAACGTAGAGCTTGAGCATTCAAGTGTAGAACTTGAGCATCCAGTACACAGTGGTTGGGCATTAGAAGAGCTTCGAGCATTCAAAATGTTAGATTTTGAGCATTCAAGCGTAGAGCTTGAGAATTGATGATGTCTTGATTGTTGGGGCGGCGTAGAGCCTGTTGAGATAGTTGTTACGGCTTCGAGCTAGTTTGAGATAGTGGGCATACAGCCGTTGAGTCGAGGGCTTAGAGTCGCTGAGTGAGTGAATACGGGCGTAGAGCCGTTGTGATGGTTGTCACTGCTTAGAGCCAGTTGAGATAGTGGGCTTGGAACCGCTGGGTGAGCCTAGAGCTGTTGAGTGATAACGAGTGCGGGCTTCGAGCCGTTGAGTGATAATGGGCTTCGAGCCACTGAGATGGTTGTTACGGCTCAGAGCCAGTTGAGATAGTGGGCTTGGAGCCGCGGAGTTGATTGGTGAGGGCGTAGAGCCGCTGAGTTGATGAGTTGGTGGGCGTAGAGCCGCTGAGATGGTGAATGCAGGTATAGAGCTGCTGAATGATGGGCGAGCTGGGGGCCACTGAGTTGTTTGATAATGATGAATAGCAGAGCTGCTGAATGAGTTGATAGTTGTATGGTTGCAAGCGTAGAGCTGCTGAATGCTTCGAGATGGGCTTTGAGCCGTTGAGATGGTGGGCTTGGAGCCGCTGAGTTGTTTGATAAATAGTAGAGCTTTTGGCCAGCAGTTTGTGGAGAGAGAACTTCTTTATGCTCGGATATGCCCCCAAGACTAGTTCTGATCGCGTTGTATTGGCTCGGGGGTGCCCCCAAGGCTACTTTGTTGGTCGAAGACTCAGAAGTCCATAATTGCTTGAGTTTAGTGCATTGAGCAAGATCTGATGTTGCTGAGGGGAATGGATTGGGGGGGCCAGGAGATAGATCCCTCGGCCGAAGGATTGATGTCTCGGCCGAGGAACCGATGTCTCAGCCGTGAGATAGCCAACAGTCAGAAAATCAATTTAAGTTAAGTTCGATCGATCTCACGGCCTATTCGATCTTTTCCTTTCTCTTCTCTTTCTCTCGTTCTAGCGGTCCCCTCTATCCTCCTTTCTCCAGTTACCGTTATCCCCTTGTCCCCGTCGTTCTCCCGACCACCGGGGTTCCGACCACTGTTTTTCTCGGCTTATCATGGCTTCGTCACCGCCTCCTCCTCCGTCATCTGATGTTCCTGCCGCGTCTAGGGACACGGGCAAAGCTCCGACCGATGAAGCCGCGATTCTTGGCGGGGTTTTGAGTACCTGCGTCCTACGTTCGAGTCGGCACAGAGCCACTGTTGGAGGGAGCTCCTCACAACCCATTCCTCCTGAGACAGAGCCCGAGGTTTCTATTGATGCAGGCGATGGTGCTTTACCGCCGTTTGATGCTGCCACATACGCCCCTCAGGTTCACATGATTGGACGTGGCGGTTCGTTGCGTTATCGTCCTCCTCTCAGTGATGTCCCACCTGAGGTCTTGCACAGAGAGATGGAGCAGCACTTTGGTTTCACCAATAGGACGGTAAAATTTTATCCTGTCAAATGGTTTTTGTATATGAGATTTCGCAAAGCCATAATTTGATATTTGATAGGGAATTTGAGCTCTCTAGAAGTTGCCCCCTGTATAGGCAATATTTTTGTATTGATCTCTTCTTTGTTTTTCGTCAGGCAAATGAGAGGTTGCGCGTATGGGGAAGCTGTCCCTAGGTATTTGAGTGGCACGAGAGGCTTCCTCGGGGTGCCAAGGACGTGGTTGCTTTGGCTGGCTTTGAGTCTTTGATATTTGGCTTCCACCTTCCGAAGGCGGAGTTGGGGTTGACCACAGCATTGGTAGAGCGGTGGTGAGATACCACCAACACTTTTCATTTTCCCAAGGCTGGAGAGATGATGATCACCCCAGGTGACTTTGCTTTGTGTGGGCTACCACAGCCCCGGGTGCTAGAGATCGGGGCGGCCCAATTTTGGAAAATCGCGTGCCTCCTGCCGTTTCTGGATAAAATAGTTTGATTTGAAGAGTCGCCACCCGGATTTGTGGTATATCACCCGAGAAACCGTTTTGTTTCGAAAATGATTGATTTGAATTGAAAACCAGAGATCATTTGAGGGTTCGGAAGCCATGTTACGAGGGGGGAAGGGTTTTACGGCACCCCCCTCGCCCGATTTGAAATCGGTCTCTACTAAACGTTTTTGGGATTTTTAAAAGGGATTTTGTTTCATTTTAGCCAGCTAGCAAGTATCCACAGTAATACCATGTAGGAAGTGCATGCATGTGCATGTGTACAGGGAGTGACAAAATGGTGAAAGAATGCCAAAATAACATGAAATGAAGCCCTGGCCACTGACTTCACTCTCGAGCACTCGGGAGTGGTCCCGAGCGCTTGGGAGTGGTCCCGAACGCTTGGGAGTGCTGAGGCCCCAACCTGCAAATCTTATTAGCACAAGCAGGAAGTAACTAGAACCTGAAATGACAAACAAACGGTGTATGCTGGTGCTAGTGTACAAACAAATGGCGAGATGATGATCGAAAAATGCATAACAGAAGAAAATTGGTCACTGCCACTGGTTTCACTCCCGAGCGCTCAGGAGTACTCCCAAGCGCTTGGGAGTGACGCTGCTACACCTGCACGTTTTGTTAGCCACAAAACAGGATATAACACTGAACTATAAACTGCAGATATTTTAAACACGTGATAGGCTCAGCAGAGGGCTTGACTGGCTAAGATCGAGCCTCAACCTTTCTAGCCATGCATCCCTGCCTTTGCGAAGGGCGAGTCTAGAATATGAGAGAGCAAGCGAGTGCATGCATGGACATGCAGGGGCAGGAAAGTAGCCAAACAGTAGAAGGGGTGAAGTGAGATGGCATGTAAGCATTCCCGAGCTGACTTTGAACCAATAACAGGCTTATTCAGACAAATTGATGCTATTGATCTGCTCTTTTGAAATTGGGAACACCCTTTTTTAATGCTAGGAAAGCTGATTTTTGGCGTGATCTTTAAGTGAAAACGACTTTTGTTTTGAGACAACAGCTTAGCTACATCAACGTGTCCTAAAAAAAAAAGCCATTTAGTTCAAAGTTACACTTCATCTCCTCTATCTATTTACCGAAGTGCCCAAAAGAAGGGGAAATGGGACTGAGAACACTCTCGAGCGCTCCAGAGCACTCCCGAGCGCTCGGGTGTGTTTCCAGTGAGTTTATACAGAAAACATTTTCATGCCCCCTTTTGCTCTTGTTTTTACACTAAGGTGTCTCAGCCACATACCAGTATTGAGGACTAGAATGGGCCAAGACACCTCCCTCAGAGAGGAAAAACAGCCCTTTGGTTTGAGATTGAAGGTAAAGATCTCTACCTTTTGTCGGAACTTTGCTCTTTGAACAGCTTTGAAATGTGGATGAAGAGAGAAGAATACAAGAAATCAGAAGCTTGGAGTGTTCTGGATTTCCTGCATTTTCCTTGATAATTTTTGAAAGCTTTTGAAGTTTGAAAAGTGAGTTTGAGTTTGGAAAACCTTTGCCTTGAGCAAGAGAGAGAGGAGAGTGGTTCTAGAGAGAGGGAATTTTCGTGGTCTCCCCCCAGCCCCCCTTTTCTCAGCTGAAGTCAGGCATTTATATAGACCAAGATAACCTATAGTTTTGAAATGAAAATGATTTTGAAATAAAACATTTGGTTGGGGGATAATCTGTTGGCTCTGACTCCTTCTGAGGTTGAGTGTTGACTCAAGCCTCAGCCGGCCCATGGTGACTGCAATGATGGATTGCATGGGTAGTGGGGAGCCCTGCCAACCATTGGGCAGCACAGAAGACTCGAGCGCTCGAGAGTGAGCCAGACCAGAGGTTTTGGAAAATGGTTTTGCGCGCTTGGGACTGCTCCCAAGCACTTGGAAATGCTTTTGACCATTTTTATTCCCTTTTCAAATCCTTCAAGGAGCAAAGTGTCGATCGGTACTAGGCTTGTTTCGATCCAAGTTCATCATCGGGGAGCCTCCGGGCCACAAATTAAGGAATCTCGAAGAGTTCAAATTGGGGTGTCTACACTTTGCTTACAGGTCTGAGAGTCGGCGGCGATCCTCTTCCAATCGACCCACGGTTTCATGAGCGGGAGGGTGCCTTTGAATTTCTTTTGGGGAAGATCCCCGTTGTATCCGAGAGCGGCCACATTACCTATTCTTGGCTTCGGGAGCAATTTGATCATGTAGGCATCGAGTCTGAGGTACCGATACAGCAATTGGTGAGGGCTTTTCTCCTATACCTTCTCGGCCAAACCTTGTTCTGCAACAGTTGGAAGATAGAAGGGAAAAAAAAGAGCTCGCTAGATTGAAAACCCTCAAGGGTGGTCTAGGAAAAAGTTAGAGCATGAAAGTAAGATGAAAATTTGGCCATGTCTCCATGCACCCACTTTGAGTCTCAAGACTTGTCCTCGATTTTGAAGAACCACTTGGTAAAACATCAAAGCCTCTTAATCTCTTGGTTAGGATTCTAGTTGCTCAGTCGCGTGATTCAAAATAAAGAAAGGCCATCATTTCTCTAGCCAAACACTTATCTCGTGCTAGCCACATTGAGCCTTTGAATAGTTTCTTTCAAATAAAGCCTGCTAGACAGCCATCCCCCACACTGGGGTAGATAAAAATGCGATGAGAGATGACTACAAAGAGGAAAGTAAGCATCTCGTCACACAAGGGGGGTTTTGAAAGAAGAAAAGAAAAACATCATCCCTTCCAATCCAATAACAAGGGGTATTTTGAAGAAACATCTCCCTCTCATACAAAATAGAGCGATTAGCTGGCTGCTAGCTTTTGGAACTCAAGTATGAGTAGAAAGTAGGTTTGAGCCGTTATATCCCTTCCATTCTTAAGCCAACACCCTAACCTACAATATGGTCCATAATAAAGTCCTCTCGGATTGAAGAACACGACTTAGCAATAAGGTCCTAGATACTAGGGGCATAACCAATGTGGAAGGTATGGACAAGGAAAAGCAGTATGAAGCAAAGGGGCACAACTGCATCCCCATTTTTAGAAACGCACAACCTCCCATGAGGCACGCAGTGGTCACTTATCAATCCAACTCAAAGTAGTCAATTCACCCTAAAGCAGTAGACTCGCTAGGGTCATGTGTTCGTGGAACAATTTTGCGTCTTTTGACGACTGAGTGGTTTGAATGTGAATCATGTAGGTAAAATGATGTGGTTTTGAAATCCTCAAGGAGAAATTTTCAAAATTAATTTTACCCTAAGCATTTTTAACACAGCAGTACAAGCACAATTACTTATTTGCAAATTTTCACGGAGATGACATGGGTTTCCCATTTCATGAGGAGTGTAGCTAGAAGGTCATTTGGCCATACATTGTGTTAGCAGGGTTGCTAGTGTGTTGTAATCTTTCAAGTCTCTTGGGTCTCATCGTCTTCTTTGTCATAGCCATTTGGCTAGTATAGAGTTTGTTGTCATCTTATGGTGTAGGAGAAGCACTAGCTTGAGTACGCGAAATTTGAGATGTCCCAAAACACTTGTTTGCATATCACCACAATCACGTAGGTGCTTGATGTGTAGTTTAGGCAGTTGCATTGACCTCTTGGCCCGCACAGTTGATTTGTTTACATGAGCACCTCACTGTTTAGTCTTGTAACGCCCCCATTTTCGGGTACGTTAATTAAACATTTTATTGATAAAATCAAATGGAGTCTGGCTCATTATTACATCATCAACCTCACAAGGAGTACATTTATTCAATAAGGGAGGGAACTAAGGTTCCTAACTATAGTTCCGCCTGTTCTTCCGTCCTAGCCAGCTCTTCAGCTCCAAACGCCTCCAAAGTGTACACCTCATCCTGTTCGTCTATAAGGTCTGACACATTATACCGGCGTCGCCACCAATATAATATGTCAGGGTTACCAAAGGCAACACTGTGAGCTTACAAAGCTCAATAGAATAAACCATACCCACTAACCCTTAACTTACACATAGCAAGTCACATATAACAGCAATGAATCATACAGATAATGATATCTACGCAGTACGTGTTTATTCAACAGCTATCAACAATAGCACATCTGCATTTAACTATCGTTGATGTTCGTGATATCAGAGTTTCTCCTACGCAGCATTTCATAGACCGTGTCACCATTTTTCCAAGATAAACCGTACCCACTAATCCTTACTTATAACCAGAAATTCACATAGACAATTACACATGCTCATTCATTAAAGTAATTTAAGCAATAACACATCCGCATTCGCTATCTTTCTAACGTTGGTGTCATGTCTTTTCGTGTTTCTCCTACGCGACTCATCGTAGACCGTGTCATCCTTTTCACTTTTACCAAATCCACATTTCCAAAGTTTCATTAACAAATTGCTACTAATGAGGCTACAAAGTCTGGCTCCATTAGCAACACACACGATGGGCTACCAAGTCCGACCACACCGCGGTTTTCACAATCCATTCAAATCTTGCATTGGCTCCTTTTCGCAGATAACCAAGCCATATTTCTACATGAGACTACCACGTCCGGCCCCATTGGAAATCTTCGCAATGGGCTACCAAGTCCGGCCACATTGCGGTTTTCGCAAGTCCATACAAAGGGCTACCAAGTCCGGCCACAACGCAGGTTTTCACATCCACATAATGACTACCACGTCCGGCCATTATGTAGTTTCAAAAATATTTTTATCCATATCAACCACACCCTAGGTGTCATGTTTCTAACTTTCTCGGTTTACGTGTCTCGTTCTCATGCATAGACTCCGCGGTAAGACTTTCATGTAATCATAGAAATCTTGAAACTAAACTAGCAAGATCATTCAACTCTATATTAAATAGCATGCTCACTTTATCGCATCATCATACTCAACATTTAATCATACAAGGTAAAGCATAGTGTCACATGGACAGACACCTTTGGAGTGGTAAACCACTTATGCTTTATCAACAACAAGTAGTCAGATAATCACATAATCATGCTCACAATCATAATACGAGTTCTTAAAGCTAAGCTACGAACATTATCTTTCAATATTCATTCTTTCTTTCATAAGTTCAAAAGAGCATATGTTTATTGAATTGCAATGCATATATCAGAATAGTGTCAATAAGGATTCTATGTTTTCACAAGAGGTGTCGATTAGATAATCTATGTGATCATGCCATTATCTTTATTCTAATCGATTCGAATCATGCATACGATATGCCATACTTTGGTGGAAAATCTATCTCATGTTCTCAGCCTACTTTTAAGTAAACTTTATTTTTGAAAAATAGTAAGTGATTATCCATCTTTCAAAAGTATACACATTTCAATTTATATTTAAGGAAAGTAGATATGGAAATCTACGTGATCATACTATTGTTAATACTTAGGAAAATGAGTCGAGATTAATCTATCTATAAACACGATTATCTATATTTCAAAGCAAACACATTTCTAATTATATTTAGAGTTCGAAAGTATAGGAAAATCGACATATACTTAGAGTGTAGGAGGTATAGGAAGATCCTACCTTGATCCGAAACTAGTCTGGGCCGAATAAGCTAATTGGAAATCCTACGGGTGGTGAAACTCTCGAATCTGGACCGAACTTTGGATGGCAGTAACTCGGTCAATATTTGGCCAAATACGATCGTTCTTGAGTTGAAATCAAAGCTCTAGAAGTGCTCTACAACTTTTTTGAAGGAAGTTGATCCTAGAAACTGGTTTAGGTAGGAGGAATATAGTGATAAAGGAATGGACAGTTTGCTGTCTGGAATCTGGAAATCCGAATTTTTGCTGAACTTCGGATGTCGATATCTTTGTCGTTTCTTGACCGATTAGGGTGGTTCTTGGGTCTAACTTGAAGCTCTCGAAGTGCTCTACAACTTTCCCGGAGGAAGTTGGTTCTAAAAACTACTATAAGCAGGAGAATAATGAGGATTTAAAAAGGGCAGTAGGCTGTCTGGAAAAACAGAAATGGTTTCTAGAGAGAAGTTGGAGCAATCCTTGAATATCTAGAGAGAAGTGGGAGCAAGAAGTGAAGGTGTGAGTTCAAGGCTTGAATGGCTTGCTATTTATAGGCCAAGGTTGGTCTATTATCCAAGAGACAATCTTTCCCCTAACATTTGTTATCCAATGGATAATAGTTTGACTAGATTTGATGGTACTTGGATGAGGTAGGATGATGGCTAAAGATCTTGACTAAAATCAAGAGTACTAGTACTTATATATTTACTAGTGTACTTAGAGATCTAGGTTTTCTTCTATCTAAGGGATAAAAGTTCTCCTAACATTTATTACCCAATGGGTAAGGGTTTGCTTGACTAGATTTGGTACTTTGGATTTGATTTGGCAAGATATTGGCCAAAGATGTGACTAGGTTGTGTGAGTACACAAGCACACACATCACTCTCTCCCTCTCCTCTCATCCGAAATCTCTCTCTCTCTCTCTCATATCTCTCTCTCTCTCTCTCTCCTAATGTACATAAGTACATAGGTGGAAAGTTTTCAAAGATTTTTCTTCCAATCTAGGACAAATCTAGGTTATTCTATTGGGGTTTTTGTCTTGTCTAGTACTTGAAAGAGTAAGAAATCTAGATATGGTTGTCCTTAGATATGAAAGAGTAAGAAAGACTAGATTTTTTGGTTGTACTTGGATTGTGTACAAGGATGGCCAACAAGGGTGGACTAGATTTGGAGAGTACTCTTGCACACATCACCTTCCCTCTCTCTCCCTCATCTGGCCTCTCCCTCTCCCTCTATCTCTCTCAGCCTCTCTCTCCCTCTCTCTCTTTCTTAGTGCAATGTACACATAAGCATGAAAGGACAATGGTTGGTGGTTGACTAGAAAGAGTAAGGATTTGGTTTGTAAGGTTGTAAGACAATCTTGTACTTCCAATCTCTCCATATTTTCCATATCTCACTTCTTTCACAAGTACTTGTACTTAGGATGAATATACAATGGAGTTTGGTGGAAGAAAGACCAAGATTGTACTCCATATCTTTCTCTCTCTCTCCTATCTCTCTAATCTCTCTCTCGGCCATCTCTCTCCTCTCCCTCTCGGCTTCTCTCTCTCTCTCTCTCTCTCTCTCTCCCTCTCTCTCTTTCTCCCTTGGTTAATATAAGTATATATATATATATATGCATTAGTATGACCAACCACAAAGTACAAAGATACTAAATGATTTCAAAATCAAAATTCTATATTAAACTAAGTCAAATTGACACTTGTCCTAGTATAATATAGTATTGAGGTACAAGGAGAATCCTAGGGCTAGATATCTTATCTATATCCTTATTCTATTGGACACATGTCATCTATTAAGCAATTAACTAATAAATCCTAGTACTAGGTAGGAAGACTAACTCTTTTATCCAATGAGTAATAATTACCCTAGCATTTATTAACCAATGGTTTAAGAAGTAAAGTCATATATACTTTGAATAATACAAATACATATATATATATATATGCACATGTATTGACCAAGTATGAAAGTACACAAGTACTATATGATCTTACTAGATCTTCCAAGTCAAAATTCCTTATTATACTAAGTCAAATAGCCACCTATTGTACTTATAAATTATATTCTAGAACTTAGAATCTTAGGATGATATATACATATCTAATACTTTAAGTAAATAGGTACATATCATATCTAGTAGGCAATAACTAATAAAACCTTAGTACTATGGCTTGACTAGACTTTGTTGACTAATGGACCATAATTCCCCTAACCATTATTATCCAGTGGTTAATGAATGGAAGTACTATGCTTATATACTTTATCTATATAAGTACGATGACTCATGGTGAATCTATTTTTAAACTAATAGACCTTGTACTAAGTAGAAAGACTAACATATTGACCAATGGGTAACAATCCTCCTAACTTTTATTATCCAATGGACATAGATGGTAAGTATTATGCTTTCACAATATATATATAAGCATATTGACATGTGGCAATTCTATTATCTTAATAGGTCTAGTACTTGGTGGAAAGACTAAGCTATGGACCAATGGGCGATATTTTCTTTAACTCCTATGGACCAATGGGTAAAGGAGTAGAGTATAGACTTTCAAATATGGGTACCTAGGCCTATATAATATCATACAAGTGTACCTTGGTCAATCGAGTCTATTGTCCAATGGATAAAGATTTTCCTACTTCTATTGTCCAATGGATAATAGTCAAGGTTGACTTTGGTTCAAAGGATTTCCTTCAGGTTTGGAAAGGTTCACAAGGTTCGACTGGGGTCGAGATTGGTAGTTAGGTCATCTCAATGAATCGGTTAGAAGCTGACTTGGCTTGCTAAGTAGGATTCATAGTCAAGAAATACGATTCTACGACTTCTCAATATGCTAGGCACTTGTCTTTAGAAAATGACCCTATTGCTCGAAGTGAAGAAATCTAATTACGACGGATTACTAGGGAAAATATACAAGTGCTTTTACAAGCATACTTGTCCTCGGGGAAATGACTAGAAAATTTATATGAAGAAAGCTATATTTATAAGTCTAGAATTTAGTAACGACGGATTTTTGGATATTAGAAAGGAAGTTTAAATGGAATCCAAGTAATAAAAAAAATTCAAATTTTTAACGAAATTTTTATTGACCAAAAATCAGGTTCGTTACAAGTCTTATCTAGACATTTCCCTGGGCCTCTTTGGCCTGCGCATTTGATTCGCTTTCATGTCTTTGTGGTTATTGTGGCTAATTGGTCTTGCAGTGGTCTCTTGATCTAATACTTGATTTTTGTCTTCACAACTACATGTTGCTTGCATTATGAATGTGTTTGATTATTTGTTGGTGTGATGCCTCTTGGCTCTGAAGAGGAAAAAATAGGCGCTATCTCTTGATACATTAGGTCTCTCGACCACTATGCCTCTTGGCATTTGCATCTCTCGATGTATTGGGTCTCTCGACCACTATGCCTCTTGGCATTGCATCTCTCGATGTATTGGGTCTCTTGACCACTATGCCTCTTGGCATTACATCTCTCGATGTATTAGGTCTCTTGACCTATACACCTCTTGGTGTTGTGTCCCTTGACGCTTGAGTCTCTCAATCTACACGCTCCATGGCCTTTTCATCTATTGATGTGTTGTGTCTCTCGACATGCTAAGCCCTTTGCCCCCTAAATGATGTGGTATTATGGTGTATTATGTCTCTTGACATATTTTGCCCCTTGGCATCCTTTAATGTGGTATGACCTATTTTACTCCAAGCATTCTATTAACAAAATAATGTACACATACCTCTTTCATCATTATGCCTTGAATAATGTGGCTTGCAGTGCTTGATGTCTTTGTTGCATGTCACTTGACATAAGCTAATCACGTGTCCAACGATTTGAAGCATGATGTGTACTAGAATAAGTGTTACATTCTAAATTCCAAATATAGTGCACAAAAATCAAAATTATGTCTCTCGTCTTGTACGCCTCATGGCGTTGTATCTCTTGATGCATTATGTTTGTGAGTCACTAGACTTATTTTGCCTGAGCATTCTCTTGAATGAAACCTGGTGCTACACTCATAGGATTCACTAGTTGAATGCATTTTGCTATCAAATATACCCTGTGTTTGCATTTGAAACAGGTTACAACCGGCTCTACGCCTCGGTTCTTTCACTTCAAGCTCCAAGCTCCGACTCCTCAGGCTCTTGCCTTATGATTGATACCGGCTCTACGCCTCAGTTCCATCACGTCAAGCTCCAAGCTCCAACTCCTCAGGCTCTCGCCTTATGATTGCAACCGGCTCTACGCCTCGGTTCATCGCAGCTCCGACTCCTCAGGTTCTTGCCTCATGATTGCAACTGGTTCCGCGCCTCGGTTCTCTCATCTCAAACGCTCCATGCTCCAGTTACTGGCCTCGTGCCCCCCATATCTCAAAAAGTGGCGTCCGACTCGTCTCCAGAAGATGGCTTGGATTCCACCCCATATTTTAAAACCGGCCTTCAACTCGTCTCCTGAAGATGGCTTGGATTCCACCCCAATTACATCAATTCCTTCTAGCTCCTTCGCAAGGATAAGCTAGTCTACCGAGCTCCCCTCAGTCAAAGTAAGGATGAACAGGAAAAGCAAATGGCTCACCCGTTGTGTATTGATCTACCCTAAAATTCTGAAGATGCTCTCCGCAAAAAATTTCCCAGGCAGCCTTACGCTTCTTCAACTATCCTCCGCCAAAATCCTGGCTTAGCCTAGGTACATCGCACTATGGCTTTTAAAGCTTGAAGGTACGTCTTCTGTCTCTAACCCACCAAAACTTTTATTTTTCTTTATTGCCTCGAACTACGGTTGGTCTGAATTTCCATTGCAGAATACATAGGCAGGCTCCCAGCCCGACCATAACTAAAACCTTTTTTCAAAAACCCTTGGAATAGTGGTTCGACCAAATTGAGTTGCTTTTATAGCTTTGACTCTTACTTAAACATGTCTCACGATCCGTCTAAGTTCAGTCAAAGAGGGGCAACTGTAGACACCCCAATTTGGCCTAACGATTATTTCAAGTCCCACCTTGGGGACCACCCCAATGATGAATGGATACAGTGATTGCTGATTGACTTCTCGTAAACCCATGGACTTTTGGTAAGTACTTTTAGCCACTTAGAGGACCCAATTCAGAGCCAAATAGCCTTTCAGACAAAAATACAGCATCCTAGGAGAATACATCTGTCGGCCGCAAGATTGATTTTACGGCCTCCCCATCATTCTTTCACTCGTGAAACATATTGTTTGAAAATCTCCCTGAGAGATTGATTCCTCGGCCTCCAGATCCATTCTTCGGCCACCAGATCGTCTTTTTCCAAAATTCTGGAATGTTCTGTCAATCATTTGATCCGATACTCAAACTCTAGCAGCCTTTTTCCGATTCTTTAGGGCTACGAAATAGATTCTAAGCAGAGATCTTTCAACCCTAAACTACCTTATTGATTCACGCCATTTGATTGGGCCGGAGTGAGTCATCCCATGCCTATATAAAGAGGCCTTAGGGTTCCAAAATTATACATTCAATTCCTCCATCTCATACCTCCAAGCTCTGCAGAAATCATCTCCCATATCCTCTCTACAAAAGCCCTAAACCTTTGTGAGCAGCCGCATCTCGAGCGATCAAACCCCGAAGTACAAAAGCTAACCCTAGGATTTTCAAGAAGCAAATCAGTCAATCATCCCTAATCCGAAGCAATCAAGCAACTGAGGGATCAAGGTGGTGAGGCCCAAGGGCCTATGGTTTGATATCTTTCATGTTTCTGTACTGCAATCGTAGTATTTTGATTATCTTTTAAGTGTTTGTTCTGGTGTGAGGAAGAACATCGACTGGGGGATCAATCTTTTGGCCAATACATCGACCCAGTGGGATTTCTCGGCCGTGAAATCCATTCACCGGTCGAGGGATCTATTTTTCTAGAACAGTTTATCTTTTCTGCTTATTTTTTATGCATGCTTTAATTATTGTCTTGGCTCACCTTATCGACTATTAAAGGCTAATAACTAGTTTACGTGTTAGAATTAAATAAAGAAAGCATACATCTTATGTCGAACAACTATGGGCCAGTTTCACGACTGGGCAAAGAGGGATGCCTAGCACCTTCCCCTTATTGTACTTTTGGCTCCCGTACTCGGAATCTCTATTTGTTTTTCCTAGTTTTTATAAACTAGGTGGCAACTCTGTTTTGATGATAACCGCTATCGTGTGGCAATGTTCCTAGCCATGGGAATATCCACGATCTTGGTTTATGAAGTAGAAAGCAAACAAACAAACGACGATCAATCTGTATGGCGATGCCCCGCTTTGGGAGGTGTCTACACATCTGTGCCACCCTTGCAGGTGTATGTTCGTCAGCATAAAGTATTAATAATCCCACCAGTGCCTTCCGCCGTGCCTCTTCCATCTCAAGAACTAGTTCCACAACCACCGCCACCACCTTCACCTCCACTTCTATCATCACCTGGTCTTCCTATAGCTCTTCGCAAAGGTATTCAGTCTTGCACTTCTCACCCTATTGATCAGTTTGTTTCCTATGCTCATTGTAGACACCCCAATTTGGCCTAACGATTATTTCAAGTCCCACCTTGGGACAATCCCGATGATGAAATGGATACAATGATTGCTGATTGCTTCTTTGAGGACCTTAGGACTTTCGGTGAGAACTTTGACCACTTAGAGGACCCAATTCAAAGCCATACAGCCTTTCAGACAGAAATACAGAAGCCTAGGATAATCCATCTGACGGCCGTGACATCGATCTAACGGCCACAACATCAATCCCTCACCCGAGCAACCTGTTGCCCGCAAAATCTCCCTGAGAGATCAATCCCTCGGCCGCGAGATCTATCCTTCGGCCGAGACATCCATTCCACGGCCGCGACATCCTTTGCTCGGCCGCCAGATCGACCTTTTTCCAGACTCTGGAACGTTCTGTCAGACGTTTGGTTTGATCCAACTACACTACCTTTCCGATGCGTTCGGGCTACGTTCGGAGATCACGACGTAGAGTTAGAGATGCATTGCAATTGCAATTGCCATCTCGTGATTTGATTGGCCGGAGTGAGTCATCCCTATGCCTATATAAAGGGACCTTTGGGCTCCGAATTTAACACACAGAAATTGAGATACCTACACACTCAATCAAACCTCGAAACTCTGCACAAATACTCCCTCAATCCCATACTCCAAAAGCCCTAACCTTCCGAAGGCAGCCATCAATCCGGCAATCAAACCCCGAAGTTCAAACCCTAACTCTAGGGTTCTCGATCAAGCAATCAGTCAATCACGCCCAATCCAAAGCAATCAAGCAACTGAGGGATCAAGGTGGTGAGGCCCAACGGCCTCTGGTTTGCCTTATTTACTAACCGTAGCGTTTTGATTATCCGTTAATCTTTCTGTCCGATGTGAGGAAGAACACCGACCGGGGCTTCGATCCCTCGGCCGGTACATTAAACCAGTGTGATTACTCGGCCGTGACATCCATTCACCGGCCGAGTAATCGATCTTCTGGGACATTTTGTTTGCTTTTCTGCTTTCTAATGCATGCTTCAATTATCGCACTGGCTCACTTTGCTTACAGTTTAAAGGAATAACTAAACAGACTATGTGTTAGAATTAGACAAAGCATCTATACGTCTTATGTTGAACGATTATGGGCCAGTCTCACGACTGGGCAAAGAGGGGTGCCTAACACCTTCCCCTTATTGTACTTTTGGCTCCCGTATCCAGAATCTCTATCTATTTTCCCAGTTTTAATAAACTGGGTGGCGACTCTATTTGATGATAACCGTTATCGTGTGGTGATGTTCCTAGCCATGGGAATGTCCATGATTTTGGTTTATGAAGTGAGCAACCAATCGATTAAACGCAACGTGATCAATCTGTATGGCGATGCCCCGTTTGGGAGGTGTCTACAGTCTCTGCGTGGATATGAAAGCCATAACCAGAAAGTTCAACATAAGACTAATATATGCCTTGTCCAATTCATTTATCATATGCATCGAGCGGGCAACCCGTTGAGTTCACCTGATATCCCGGCATGACACGGGCTATGTTGGGGGTTCCAGCAAACTCCACAGTCACTCGTACCTAATGGTATATCAAAAAGGAAATCACCCAATCGCCGCCTATAATGGGCTGGTGAGAGGATTGGTGCCCTTTGACAACGGAGCACCCTGAGACTACCAAAACCTTGCATGCTTTAGAAAGCCATAGAACTTATCAAACTAAGATAGGAACCTACAGGCTAGGAACCTACTTGCATTTTTACTTCCAAGTTCTTCCTCACACCCACTGTATATGTGTATGTTGTAAAGTTTCTCTTTTGCAGGTTAAACCTTAGGAATCTCTCTAAGTCAAATGAACAGTAGGTAAGATGAATCAATCTAACTAAAGCATAAAAACTTTTTCAGGAAAAATGACCGCATCACTGTCCATGTCTGATTCGCACTTTCAAGTTGTCACCAAGCTGTCTGGCCCGCTCCACGTTGCTGTTGAAGATTTCAACCCCTCTGAATACATTACTCCAGTAAATCAACCAAAGCCTATGGTGGCTATCATTGAAAACAACCATGTCATGTTCGCTGGAACAGTTTATGAGGAAGATGTAGAAGACCTGATTGAAGAAGAAGGGCTTCGCAGGGTTCCAATCTACTTTTATGACCCTTATGCACCTATCGATGATTATTGGCCAATAGACGAGGTCAACAACCTCGAGACTGAAGAGGCAAAGGAAGAAGAGGCTGTTGACAATGACCCACTGGACGAAATATCACTAAACCTACTCTTTGATGAGGGGGTCACCAACAATGAAATAAGGGTGATCCACCCCATCATAGACAACTTTGGTAATTGGTGAGGCTTTGTTGGTACACGACGGGTCGACAACAGTGACGAAGCCAAAATTGAAGCTCAATTGGAGGAAATAACAGCAATAGCAAATCAAATGGCCCTCCAAGACTTGCAAGGTGACAATAATGAAAGTGCGAATCAAGGTGACAGTGAAGTATTGATGATCGACCTTGGTGATGAAAAAGACTGCTCTGAGCTGATTGTGGATGCTGAAAAAGGGGCTTACCCTAACTGGACCGTGGAACACACTCTAAAATACAAAATGAAAAGCGCCAATTCTGATCTTAGTTCTGATTCCGATTCCGACTCCGAGTCGACTCAGTCCGAGTCAAGCTTTTCATCCTTTGAAACTACTAAGTCTAGTGAGGAAAACCTGGTTAAAGTACCAAGGCATAGCATTTACTTTGAATTCGACTCTGAAATGTCTTTTGATAAATTTAGCAATGAGAAGGAAGATTTAGAGTATTTCACTTTGCCTATGATCAATTGTGTGGATTCCGACAAACCAAATTTTGAGGAAGAAATTCCAAAAGAAATTCTAGAATTCATCGAGAGAGAAGAGGAAAGGCACGCTAAACCTTTTTCTGAGGAGATAATCACAACAAACATAGGCTCTGAAAACGAGCCCAAAATGGTTAAAATTGGTGCCGCACTATCCCCTCAAGAAAGTGAAAAACTAATCCTTTTGCTAAAAGAATACAAAGATGTTTTTGCCTGGTCTTACGAGGACATGCCTGGAATAGACCCTGAAATTGTTCAACATAAAATTCCTCTTCATTCTGATGCAAAACCAGTTAAGCAAAAGCTGAGACGAATGCGCCCTGATTGGGTCCTAAAGATAAAAGAAGAAGTCACTAAGCAAATCAACGCCGGTTTTCTCATAGTCACCGAATATCCACAATGGGTAGCAAACATCGTTCCCGTACCAAAGAAAACTGGAGGAATCAGGGTCTGCGTAGATTTCCGAGATCTCAACAAAGCCAGTCCGAAAGATGACTTCCCATTACCTCACATAGACGAACTAATAGATAACACCGCAGGCCATGCATTACTATCCTTCATGGATGGATTTTCTGGGTATAACCAAATCCTTATGTCTCCTAAGGATAGAGAGAAAACTACCTTCACTACGCCTTGGGGAACTTACTGCTACCGAGTAATGCCGTTTGGGTTGAAGAATGCTGGAGCCACTTACCAGAGGATGGCCACAACACTGCTGCACGACATGATGCACAAAGAGGTCGAGGTGTATGTCGACGATATGATAGTCAAATCAAAGGAAAGGGAAGGACACTATGGAGCACTCCAAAAGTTCTTTGAGAGGATTAGGAATTATAAGTTGCGTCTTAACCCTCAAAAATTCACTTTTGGGGTAACAGCTGGAAAGATGTTAGGTTTCCTCAGCACTCAAAGAGGAATCGAGGTAGATCCTTCCAAGATACAGGCTATCATGGAGATATCACCACCTAGGACAGAAAAGGAAGTAAGGAGCTTCTTAGGGAAGGTACAGTTCATCAGCAGGTTCATTTCCAAGCTCACAACCACCTGTGAACCTCTTTTCAAACTACTGAAGAAAGGTACGGATTTTGAATGGAGCCAAGACTGTCAGCAAGCATTCGAGGCAATCAAAGAATACCTTCAGAATCCACCTGTACTATCGCCACCCATCCCTGGGAAGCCATTGATTCTGTATCTCTCAGTAACAGACACGTCCATGGGATGTATGCTAGCACAAGAAAACGACGCCAAAGTAGAGTGCGCCATATACTACCTCAGCAAGAAAATGATGGATTATGAGACAAGGTACACTCCCCTCGAGAAAACCTGTTGGGGGCTAGTATGGGCCACAAAGAAACTGAGGCACTACCTGTTAGCACATCCGGTGGTGCTGGTCTCTCGTTTAGACCCAATCAAGTATCTTTTCGAAAAGCCAGGCACTTATCGGAAAGCTAGCTAGGTGGTTATTGCTGCTAGCGGAGTTCGACCTCAAATACATGACAAGGAAATCAATAAAAGGAAAGAGCTGTGGCAGAATTCTTGGCGGATCACCCTGTGACAGAGGCCGAGGCAGAGGACTTCATGTTCCCCGACGAGGATATCTTATGTCTCTTAGACGACACCTGGCAACTTTACTTTGATGGAGCATCAAACCAATGTGGATATGGCATAGGGGTATTGCTAGTTTCCCCAAACGACTCTCACATCCCTTTGTCATATAAGCTAAGGTTTGAAGTCACTAACAACCAAGCTGAATATGAGGCTTGTATTGCTGGAATGGAGGCAGCCCTGGAGCTAGGAGCAAAAAGGGTAGAAGTCACTGGGGATTCAAACCTGGTGGTATCTCAAGCAAGAGGAGACTGGAAGGTCAAGGAGGATACACTGAAGCTATATCACTCTGTGCTGGAAAATCTAATTCCACAATTCGATTCTGTTATCTTCACACACACTCCTCGAGTGAGCAATAGATTTGCAGATGCACTGGCGACATTGGCGTCTATGGTCGAAATACCCCTGGGATTCACAATGCGGCCTCTCATGATTGAACAAAAGGTTAAACCAGCATGTGAGTGTACCTTTACCGAGGAAGGTGAAGACGATGGCAAGCCATGGTACGAAGACGTGAAAGAATTCCTGGAAAAAGGGGAATACCCATCCGAGGCCACCTCGAAGGACAAAACAGCTCTACGGAAGTTTGCTGCCCGGTTTGTAATCTGTGGAGGAACAATATACCGAAGGGCACACTTGGGTCCAAGTCAACTTTGCGTCACGACAGAGGACAGCCGCAGGGTAATGGAGGAAATACATGAAGGAATTTGTGGGCCACACATGAATGGGGCAACGATGGCAAAGAAGATCCTACGTCAGGGATATTACTGGACTACAATGGAAGCCGACTGCGCTGATTATGTCCGTCAATGTTACAAATGCCAAACTCACGCTGCTCGTATGCGTATTCCCCCTACGGAATTGTACAGCATGACATCCCCCTGGCCATTCTCCACTTGGGGGATAGACGTCATTGGAAGTATAAATCCAAAGGGAAAATACAAACATCAGTTCATCCTAGTGGCTATCGACTACTTCACCAAATGGGTAGAAGCGGCTTCTTATGCTACTCTCAAAGCCACTCATGTGGCCAAATTCATCCGCACTAATATCATCTATCGATATGGTGTACCTCACGAGTTTGTCTGTGATAATGAATCGCACTTCAAGGGGGCGACAAAGAAGCTTTTCGCCGAATTTGGGATACAAAATCATCGGTCATCTACTTACCGACCTCAAACTAATGGAGTAGTTGAAGCTGCAAACAAGAATGTCAAGAGGATTCTGCGGAAGACTACCGACACTTACACGGACTGGCCAGAAATGCTACCTCTGGCACTATGGGGATATCGAACAACTGAAAGGACTTCAACTGGGGCCACTCCCTACTCTCTGGTCTATGGAATGGAAGCTGTCTTGCCTATCGAATTGGAATTACCTTTGTTGAGGGTTCTAGCTGAGACTGGGATGATCGAGGAAGACTGGGTTCAAAACCGCTACGACGAGTTGGCACTACTAGACGAAAGGAGACTGAGGGCTTTATACCATGTACAAGGGTATCAACGCCGCATTGCACGAGCATTCAACAAAAAGGTGAAACCTAGGGATGTCAAGGTAGGAGACATGGTGCTCAAAGCAATTCGTCGCCACGTCTCAGACCCAAGGGGCAAATTTAGACCAAACTGGGGAGGCCCCTACCTTATCAAACGCATACTCTCCGGAGGAGCAGCATACATTGCAGACTTGGATGGAATGGAATTCGCAACACCAGTCAACATCGATAAATTGAGGAAGTATTACCCATGAGAGATGCTCGTTGGACCGAAAACCACAAGGGTGGGCGGATCCAAGCAAAAATTAGAGCAGCCTGCTAGGTCGAAAACCCGCAAGGGCGGCTTAGGCAAAAACTAAGGCATAAATAAAACGCTCGCTAGACCGAAAACCCGCAAGGGCGGTTCTCAGGCAAAATTTAGAGCACAAAAGGAGAGGAAAATACTCGAGTGGACCTTAACTAAAACAAATCCCCTTTGTTGGAACTACGTTTATGGCCTGATTCCCTCCATGGGATACGTAGGCAATCTCTAAGTTTGAGATTCGGCCACTGCTATCATCATCACTTCCAAGATTTCTAGGTCTATCCTAAAGCATGTTCGCTATCAAATCATGGCAATAACATCTTCAAATAAAACGACCAAATGTTTTATTATTTCCAAAGAGAAAGGTTAAAGCAAACCTAAACAATTCTTAATCCATGAAAGCTAGAATCAAACAAATATCTTTTGAAAAACATAAGCAAAGCGCTGATCTCTAGGTCTTCCTTCTCTTTGCACTACTATCCTCCAAAAGGTTTTTCTTCAACCAGCGTTTGTAAGAACCCGATAGCTTGGCAACAAAGTTCTCAGCAACCTCCTGCATCACTCTATTTGGCCAAAGACGCAGCATATTGCGACGGAAGTTGGCATCATGGATCTTAGAGACGGTGTACTCAGGGTCACCCAAGATTGTGGCTTGTTCAGCCCCAAACTGCCTTTGAAAGCGAGCAGGGAAGTAGAAAACGACTTGAGTAATGCCAATCACTGCCACACCAAAGTGGTTCATAGTACTCACAATCATACTCTCGATACCATACCAGGGGCAAACCCATTGAATCCAATCACCTCTGCAAGTCTTCATCCATGCTTCCCAAGCAGCCTCAGTAGGGAACTGTTTAACCATATGACGCTCCGTACACTGGTCTGGATTGTAAGGAAGTCACTCCGGCACATCCCACACTTTTAGCTTCTCAAACAACCATACCTAGAGAAAAAGGGAAAATTGTGAGCTGAGAGAACACATGAGTCAAAACAAAAGAGTGATGAGTGACAAATGAAACAAATAAAAGAGCGAACCTGCAATAGCAAGGGACCGCCTGAGAACTGAGCTGTAGGACTACCCTTCATCACATCTAGACCTATCAAGGTCTCTGCCAATACTAAACCAGCGAAACCCACACGGTTTCCAATTTAATGGGCAAGGTTAAGCAATATAGGATCAGCATGACCAGAGGAAGGGCCAAGCAAGTGGTAATGAAGGAGACAAATGCACAATGCATGAAAGCACGACTTCTGTAGGGAAACTTGGCGATGAGCCTCAGCTGTACCAAAACGCTGAATAAGTTGCAGAATCTCCAGCCTCCCTTTCACTAGGAAGAACTTAACTTCATGCTTCTGAACTTGGAGTAAATCCTTCAGGAGATCACCACGGTTGAACAAAGGATTAGGGACAATGAAACCCTCTCTATCCGAATGACCCATGATGGCTGCAAATTCCTCGATAGTAGGACACAACTCCTCCCTCTTAAATCGAAAGACGTGAAAATCAGGGTCCCACAAACTAGCGGCTGCCCTAAGGAAGGCAAAATTCACGGGAACGTGACGAAGGGAAAAGAGGAAGTCCATGCCAAAGGACTTAAAGTGCAGACGGTCAAGGCCATTAAATGAATCCAACCACTGATCAAGGATTGGTTGTGCCATGTGCAAATAAATTGCTGCTGACAATGCTATCGGGTTCGTAGAATGCGTACTTATAGGGCTAGGTCGAGTCTTAGTTCGAATCGGAATCGGATTCTTAATCCTCGGAAATTTAGTCGGACTCTCGGCCGGCATTTCGATAAGGCGGCCGTGGGATCAATCCATCGGCCCGTAGATAATAGGGTTGACCTGCAAGTCAAACCCAGGCAAACAAAACGATCCTTCGACCGCCAGATCAAAGTTTCGGCCGCGTAATCATTTGGTCGGCCGCCAGAACGGCTATTTTACAGACTGTTCCCGCGGTTCAGTTCGTTTCGTTGGATTAACGAGAATATCACACGCAAACAACGTAGAAACATCATGTACAATCACAATAGCAGAGCAAAAGGTTTTTGTTTCATATATCGAAAGCTTTTTACATCACAAGGTGGATCATCCCACATTTCCTAAACAAACTATACATCGATTTCCTGTCGAACTAACCTTTGCAGGAAGAAAAACAAAGAAAGAAACAAAAAGGAAGCAGAAGAGGATGTCGAACCCTCTGGTGGTCCGAACAAAAGAGACCAGCTGCAAAAAAGAAGAGGACGCCCCTGGGGCGATGTATACCAAAGGAGTACTACGGTGCAGAAGGGACACCACATGGCTCAAAAGAATCACCACATGGCCCAGAAAAATCACCATACCGCGTACCACCGCCACACCAGGAGCTCCGCGTCACGGAAGCAAGCCACCCATGTGAGGGCCCCTAATCAAACATACCCATGCGAGGGTCCCAAATCAAGCATCAAGACGGGACCAAAAGGAAACGCGGTCTCCCTCCGCGCACGCTAGCCATGTCAGTACATCACCCATGGCCCGGAGCTGTTAGGAATGAGGGGAAGTAAAAGGGATCTTCAGATATGGAGCTCTCGGAACGAGGAGAGGAATAGGAAGAGTGGAAGATAAAATGAAACGGTTGACGCCGTGGTCTTTTATAGGCCCCTGGAAACAAACCAATTAAACGGCCGAGCGTTCGATTCCTCGGCCGAGACATCAATCATTCGGCCGAGAGATCGATCTCCTGGCCCTCCAATCAATTTTCCTCAGCAACATCAGATCATGCTCAGTGCATCAATTCAAGTCGTCATGGATTCTAGGTCCTCAACCAACCAAGTAGCCTTGGGGGCATCCCCAAGCCAATGCAGCATAATCAAAACTAAGCCTTGGGGGGCATGCTCAAGCATAAGGAAAATCTCTCTCCACAAACTGCTGGCCAGCAAAACAAGACATTCAGCAGCCCCGAGTTCAAAACTTCAGCAGCTCCAAGTCCATTATTGGCGGGCTCTACGCCCATAACAGTCAACTCAGCGGCTCCAAGCCCTTGACCCGGCAGCTCTACGCTCGTTCTCACTCACTCAGTGGCTCTAAGCCCACTGACTCAACTGGCTCGAAGCCGTAACAATCAACTGGCTCAAAGCCGTAAACAAGCAATCTCAGCAACTCTATGATCGCTATCACGGCAACAGGCTCTACACCTGTAATCACTCAACTTAGCGGTTCCAAGCCATCATCCCTACACAACTCAGCGGCTCCAAGCCCATTATCTCAACTGGCTCGAAGTCGTAAACAAGCAACAAGCTCTACGCCGCCCCAACAATCAAGACATCTATTCTCAGGCTCTACGCCTGGATGCTCAAAAATCTAACATTTTTTGAATGCTCAAGCTCTACGCTTGGATGCCCAACCACTGTGTGCTGGATGCTCAAGTTATACACTTGAATGCTCAAGCTCTACGCTTGGATGCCCAACCACTGCGTACTAGACGCTCAAAGCCTGTACTTTGAATGTTCGGATTCTGCCGTCCGAATGCTCGAGCTCTACGCTCCGAATGCTCAAGTCCGGAACTTGATAGAAGCTCTAAGCTTAAAACAAACACACACGCACGGGCCCGTGCACATTTGCATCAACATTTTCACATCGAGTCTGCATCATATCTGTTCACATCTAACAACCATCATCACACATGTACACTCTGCATATCTCTCATGAAACAGGTCAACCCTGCTATCAACCGGCTCTATGCCTCGGTTTTATTTGATCGGCCCAACGCCTCGATCCTTTGGCTCCACGTCAACATTTATGATGAGAAAGCTCCGTGCACAGACCATCAGAATACAGCCAGCTCTACGCTTCGGTTCATATCACGTCAAGCTCTAAGCTCCGACAAACTCAGGCCCTCGCCTCAAGACTGCATGCAGGCTCCACGCCTCAATCACTTCGGGCTCCATGCCTCAGTTCCTTCACCTCAGGCCCTTGCCTTATACCAGCTCCGCGCTTCGGTTCATCACGTCAAGCTCAAAGCTCTGACACCACAGGCTCTCATCCTGATCAATACCAGCTCCGCGCTTCGGTCCCATCAAGCTCTAAGCTCACCTCAGGCCTCTGCCTCATAAACCACAGCAGGCTCCACGCCTCAATCTAATCCCCTCAAAGCTCTCGCCTTATGATCAATACCAGCTCCGCGCTTCGGTCCCATCAAGCTCTAAGCTTACCTCAGGCCACCGCCTCATAAAACACAGCAGGCTCCACGCCTCAATCTAGTCCCTTCAGGCTCTCGCCTTATGATCAACACCAGCTCCGCGCTTCGGTCCTATCAATCACTCTCCAGGCTCTCGCCTCATGACTACAACCGGCTCCGTGCCTCGGTCCCCTCATCGCCAAAGCTCCGTGCTCCAGCTACTGGCCCTGCGCCTCCCCTACATCTCAAAAACAAACCGGCGTCCAACTCATCCCAACAGATGGTTTGGATTCCACCCCATTACATCAATTCCTTCCAGCTCATTCGCAAGGATAGGCTACTCTACCGAGCTCCTTTCAGTCAAAGTAAGGATGATCAAGAAAAGCAAACGCACCTGCAGTGTACTGATCTACCCCAAAATACTAAGGAAGCTCTCCGCAAAGAAACTCCCTAGGTAGCCCCGCGCTCCTTCAACTACTCTTCGCCAAAACCCTGGCTCAGTCTAGGTACGTCACACTACGGCTTTTAAAGCCCTAAGGTACATCTTCTGTCTCTAACCCTCCAAACTTTTACTTTTCTTTATTGCCCGAACTACGATTGGTCTGAATTTCCCTTGTGGAATACGTAGGCAGCCTCCCGGCCCGACCATAACAAAACCTTTTTCGAAAACCCCTTGGAATAGTGGTTGGACCAAATTGAGTTGCTTTTTACAGCTTTGACTCTTACTCAAACATGTCTCGCGATCCGTCTGAGTTCAGTCAAAGAGGGGCATCTGTAGACACCCCAATTTGGCCTAACGATTATTTCAAGTCCCACCTTGGGACAATCCCAATGATAAAATGGATACAATGATTGCTGATTGCTTCTTTGAGGACCTTAGGACTTTCGGTGAGAACTTTGACCACTTAGAGGACCCAATTCAAAGCCATACAGCCTTTCAGACAGAAATACAGAAGCCTAGGAGAATCCATCTGACGGCCGTGACATCGATCTAACGGCCACAACATCAATCCCTCACCCGAGCAACCTGTTGCTAGCAAAATCTCCCTGAGAGATCAATCCCTCGGCCGCGAGGTCTATCCTTCGGCCGAGACATCCATTCCACGGCCGCGACATCCTTTGCTCGGCCGCCAGATCGACCTTTTTCCAGACTCTGGAACGTTCTGTCAGACGTTTGGTTTGATCCAACTACACTACCTTTCCGATGCGTTCGGGCTACGTTCGGAGATCACGACGTAGAGTTAGAGATGCATTGCAATTGCAATTGCCATCTCGTGATTTGATTGGCCGGAGTGAGTCATCCCTATGCCTATATAAAGGGGCCTTTGGGCTCCGAATTTAACACACAGAAATTGAGATACCTACACACTCAATCAAACCTCGAA
The DNA here is from genome assembly GCA_018127125.1 of Rhododendron griersonianum. Taxonomy (NCBI): domain Eukaryota; kingdom Viridiplantae; phylum Streptophyta; class Magnoliopsida; order Ericales; family Ericaceae; genus Rhododendron; species Rhododendron griersonianum. The sequence continues at coordinate 22,892,212 of CM030796.1, read as the reverse complement.
ACTCTGCACAAATACTCCCTCAATCCCATACTCCAAAAGTCCTAACCTTCCGAAGGCAGCCGTCAATCCGGCAATCAAACCCCGAAGTTCAAACCCTAACTCTAGGGTTTTCGATCAAGCAATCAGTCAATCACGCCCAATCTAAAGCAATCAAGCAACTGAGGGATCAAGGTGGTGAGGCCCAACGGCCTCTGGTTTGCCTTATTTACTGTCCTTTTTTACTAACCGTAGCGTTTTGATTATCCGTTAATCTTTCTGTCCGGTGTGAGGAAGAACACCGACCGGGGCTTCGATCTCTCGGCCGATACATTAAACCAGTGTGATTACTCGGCCGTGACATCCATTCACCGGCCGAGTAATCGATCTCCTGGGACATTTTGTTTGCTTTTCTGCTTTCTAATGCATGCTTCAATTATCGCACTGGCTCACTTTGCTTACTGTTTAAAGGAATAACTAAACAGACTATGTGTTAGAATTAGACAAAGCATCTATACGTCTTATGTTGAACGATTATGGGCCAGTCTCACGACTGGGCAAAGAGGGGTGCCTAACACCTTCCCCTTATTGTACTTTTGGCTCCCGTATCCAGAATCTCTATCTATTTTCCCAGTTTTAATAAACTGGGTGGCGACTCTATTTGATGATAACCGTTATCGTGTGGCGATGTTCCTAGCCATGGGAATGTCCATGATTTTGGTTTATGAAGTGAGCAACCAATCGATTAAACGCAACGTGATCAATCTGTATGGCGATGCCCCGTTTGGGAGGTGTCTACACTCATTTGTCTCTGTCCCTTCGTGCTATTACTACTTCTATTTCGTCTATTTTTGTTCCTAACACTGTTCAGGAGGCCTTATCTGTTTCTGAGTGGCGGACAGCTATGGAGGCTGAGATGTCTGCTCTACATGACAATGGCACTTGGGAGTTGGTTCCTCTTCCACCAGGAAAGTCTACTGTTGGTTGTAGGTCGGTCTTTATGTTCAAATATCATCCTAATGGGTCTATTGAGCGTTACAAAGCTCGTCTTGTTGCTAAGGGACATACTCAGACTTATGGTGTTGATTATGCTGAGACTTTTTCTCCAGTTGCCAAGCTTGGTTCTGTTCGCCTTCTTATCTCCCTTGCAGCTAATCTTGGTGAGCCTTCATTCCAGTTGGATGTTAAAAATGCCTTTCTTCATGGGGATCTCCAGGAGAAAGTTTATATGGAGCAACCACCTGGGCTTGTTGCTCAGGGGGAGCGTAATCAGGTATGTCATCTTCGCAAAGCACTATATGGTCTTAAGCAGTCTCCTCGAGCCTGGTTTGGCAAGTTCACTGATGTAGTTTTGAAATTTAGGATGAGTCGTTGTCAGTCTGATCATTTAGTTTTTTCTCTCTCATCTGACCGGGGGAAAGTATTATTGATTGTTTATGTGGATGATACTATTATTACAGGCGATGATCAAAAAGGTATTGATGAGTTGAAGGTATTTCTGCAGAGTCAGTTTCATACCAAAGATCTGGGAAGGTTGCGATATTTTTTGGGTATTGAGGTTGCATGATCTAAAGATGGCATTAGTTTATCACAAAGAAAATATGTGCTAGATATTCTAGATGAGACTGGTTTATTGGGGTTGAAGTCTGTCGATACTCTTATGGATCCTAATGTCAAACTATGTGTTGATCAAGGGGAGCTGTTTTCTAGCCCTGACCAATATCGTCGCTTGGTTGGTAAATTGAACTATCTTACTATTACACGTCCAGATATCTCATTTGCAGTTAGTATTGTGAGTCAATTTATGTCTGCTCCTCGTTTTCCACATTGGGAGGTTGTTCTTAGAATTGTAAAGTATCTCAAGGCTCATCCAGGATGTGGTTTGTTTTCTCGAGCTAATAGTCACTTACGTATCGAGGCTTTTACTAACTCTGATTGGGCAGGAGGACCTTCTGACAGGAGATCCATTACAGGATATTGTGTTTTTCTCGGTGGAAACCTTGTCAACTGGAAGAGTAAGAAACAAACAGTGGTTGCACGGTCTAGTGCAAAGGCAGAGTATAGAGCCATGGCCCACACGACATGTGAGATTGTATGGGTGCGATCTTTTCTTGAGGAGATAGGATTTAGTGTGCAATTGCCAATGAATTTGTATTGTGATAATCATGCAGCAATTCACATTGCATCCAATCCGGTATTTCATGAGAGAACTAAGCATATTGAAGTTGATTGTCATCTGGTGCGTGAGAAGTTAGTTGGTGGTGTGATAGCTACTCCCTTTGTGTCTACAAGTGCTTAGTTAGCTCACATGTTTACTAAGTCATTGTTCAAGCCCCGGTTAGAGTTGTTATGTACTCCCTCCGTTCCTAAATGAGAGTCCCTCTTTGGAATTCCAACTTTTTTAGGGGACATGTAATCATTACACCTACTTTCCACCATTACCCCTATATTCTATCTATTTTGTATCATTTGTATTCAAATACGAGGGACACTTTTGAAATTTTATCAAATTTCTACTTCTATTTTTGAAAAAGGACAATCATTTTGGAACATCCCAAAATGGAATAAGGGACTCTCAATTTGGAACGGAGGGAGTAACAAGCTGTGACTTTGTGATATCTATTCTCCAGCTTGAAGGGGAGTGTTGGAATATTTAAGTAGTTGTTATGAGTCTTGTCCCACATTGGTTAAACAAGTCTTGTATCAAGTTATCTCTTAATACAAATAATAGTTATTTGTGTTAGGGTTCATTAACACCCTTGTGGGCAACATGCCCTTAAAAAGGATTCCGTTCCTTTCTAAAAGGGACCCTCGGATCGAGAGAGCGCTTAGCGGGACAAGCGCTCCAAATATAGAGTTGTCACTTAGGTTTGAAGGTCCGACACCCAAGGAACCGTATTCGAAGCACCTGCCACGCTATTTGATTTGAAAAAGTGAAAGTACCAGTCCGTCATAACCATATTTGGGTTCGGGAGCCAGGTTACGAGAGGGGAAGGTTTTTAAGGCACCCTTCTCGCCCAATCCGGAGATCGGTCTCTACTCAGGTATTTTGTGAAAACATTGCGATTCTTCTTTTATTAATCAATTTTTAGCCAATTAGGGCGGGGAAACAGTTTAATGGGGATTAAAATTATAACAGTTCGCAAGATGCGATAGATGGCATGGATGCGAAAATAGTAAATAGGATAAAACCAGGTTCTGTTCAGAAGAGCGAACTCAATGCACTGTCCCAAATTTGACGTGCGCAGGAAAGAACTCACATGCATTGATCAAAGCCACTGCACGTAGTTACAACATGCGCGTGAGTGTGCTTGTCCCACAGACTTTGTTTTTATCCTCCTTTGGGGTCTGGAAGGACCAGTGCATACCCAGGACAAACCAAGCAGTAAATGGTTTTTAAACTACACAGTTTAAAGGCTGAAAAGCCTAACAAATGAGCAAAACACCCCATAAACAGTGTGGGGACAATACAGAGGCCGAGGCCTAGTTACCCATGCAAAGGCCAGCCACTGGTCAGGACTGAACCAGCGCGCGCGGGTCATCTACTATCGCACGCCGATCTGAGCCATTTAACCAGTGCTTGGTTTTGAAGACCCCAAGGGTACTCCACAGCAGTGTGGGCAGCATGCCCTCGGAGAAGGGATTCCGTTCCGTTTCCGACAAAACTTGGGCAAGGCCCTAGAGGGAGCGCGAGCGGAGGCGGCAAGCGCTCGTAAAAAAAAATACAGAGTCGCCACTCGGGTTTTGAAGGTCCGACACCCAAGGAACCGTATTTCGAAGCACCTGCCGCGCTTATTTGATTTGAAAAAGTGAAGGCACCAGTCCGTCATAACCATATCTGGGTTCGGGAGCCAGGTTACGACAGGGGAAGGGTTTTAAGGCACCCCTCTCGCCCAATCCGGAGATCGGTCTTTACTTGAGCATTTTGAAAATGTTTACGATTCTTCTTTTACTAACCAAATTTTAGCCAATTAGGGCGGGTGTGGGCTACCTGCCCGAAAAATAAAGCAAACAAATGATGTTTTGCTTTATATTTTCCCGTCGCTTTGAAGAGAAATACGCCGTTTGAAGAGTCGCCACCCGGATTTGCGGTATATCACCCGAGAAACCGTTTTGTTTGGAAAATCGTTGATTTGAATTTAAAAACCAGAGATTAGTTTCAAGGGTCCGGAAGCCATGTTACGAGGGGGGAAGGATTTTACGGCACCCCCCTCGCCCGATTCGAAATCGGTCTCTACTAAACGTTTGTGGGATTTTTCGAAGGGATTTTGTTTCATTTAAACCAGCTGGCAAGTATCCACAGTTATAACAGGTAAGCAGTGCATGCATGTGCAGTTGTACAGGGGGAAGTGCAATGATGGAATAACGGTGAGCAAATGCATGAATGACAGAAAACTGAGGATCTGTCACTGACTTCACTCTCGAGCGCTCGAGAGCAGTCCCGAGCGCTTGTGAGTTCTGATACCCAACCTGCAAGCTTTGTTAGCGCAGTCAAAATACAATGCTAAAATAGGAACTGAAAAGCTGCTATATACACTACTAGCTCAGCAGAGGATTTGAAAGACTGGAAAGAAACCTCAATCTTTCAGATCTTGCATCCCTGCCTTAACAAGACCAAATCTACAAATTTAAAAGAGCAACAGGCTACACTTATGCATGCAGAGACCAGGTGACACAACAGACTGGAAAATGGGAAGCAATGACATGCATGCACTCCCGAGCGCTCGGGAAAGGTTCGGAGCGCTTGGGAGTGAGCTGCATATCAACTTACCCTCAAACAGGAAATGGTACTGACTTGACATGCACACACCCTTGTTTTGGTATTTCCCAAGAGGTAAACATCTTTTAATCTTTAAAAGCAAGAAGCCTTATTCACACATGAAGACTTTGTGAGAAAATGGTTATGTTTTAGTGGAAAACGACTTCCTCGTGCATGCATGCCAAATGAAAACCATTTAACTTAAGAGTGCACCTCCTTCCCTACCTGCTATGTGACAGAGGACCATGCATGGAAGCTGGGAACAGTCCTGAGTGCTTCAGAGTACTCTCGAGCGCTTGGGAGTGTTTCCAGTAAGGGTTTTATGAAAACATTTTTTTGTACCCCATTGCTCTTGTTTTTACACTAGGGTCTCCCAACCATGCACCCAGTATTGAAGACTGGGTCAGGCCCCCCTCAGAAGGGATGAACAGCCCTTTTAGTTGTGATCAAAGGAAAAAGTTTCTACCTTTTTCTTGAACTCTTGCTCCTTGGGATGACTTTGAAATGTGGATGAAGAGAGGAGAGTGCAAGAGATCAGAAGGGTATTCTGGATTTCTTGCCCTTTTCCTTGGTGATTTCTAAAACTTTTGAAGTTTGGAAGGTGAACTTGGAGATTTTTGGTTTGTAGCTAGAGAGAGAAAGAGAGCAGAGAGTAAGGGTTCTCTGGGATCAAATTTCGTAGCCTCCTCCCTTTTCTCAGCTGAAAACCAGCCATATTTATAGGCCAAGTAACCCATGGTTTTGAAAATCAAATGGGCTTGATAAAAACATTTTTTTAATAGGAAAATCTTTGGCCTGAATATCTGCCACCAGAGGTTGAGTGTGGACCGAGCCATCGGCGGGCTCAAGGTGGTGATAATGATGAGTTGCAAGGGTAGTGGGTGATACGGCCATCCATTGGGCAACAGAATAGTCTCGAGCGCTTGGGATCACTCCCAAGCGCTTGGGACCTCACTCTCGAGCGCTCGAGAAAGAGCCAGGCCAGAGGTTTTTGGAAAATGGTTTTGAGCGCTCGGGACTTCTCCCAAGCGCTTGAAAATGCTTTTGACCATTTTTTTAATCCCTCTTCAAATCTTTCAAGGAGCAATGTTCCGATCGATACTAGGCTTGTTTCAATCCAAAGTCATCATCGGGGAGCCTCCGGGCCACAAATCAAGGAATTTTGAAAAGTCCAAATTGGGGTGTCTACAGTTGCCCCTCTTTGGGCGACGCTCAGCATCACATCTAGATACGAATGCCGTCCAAAGATTGAGACAGCCCAATTTGAGCCAAATCAAATCCTCAATTCAAAATCAAATGCAAGTAAAGACACAAACATTCGATGCATGTGGTCGCGTCTTTTCAGACTGCCTACGTACCCTTTTCTGCAAGGATCAGACCAGCGTAGTTCTTTGGGGCAAATACAGACATGCAGACATGCAAGCAAATGATAGAAAGGTGTCCCTCAGGACAGCGCCAAATCTATGGCGGCGGATGAAGGGTGCCAAATCTATGGCGGTGGAAGGAGGAGAAAACCGGGGATGAAGGGTGCCAAATCTATGGCAGTGGATGAAGGGTGCCAAATCTATGGCAGACAAGATAGGTGCCAAATATATGGCGGCGGAAGAGGGGTGCCAAATCTATGGCAGACAAGTAGGGTGCCAAACCTTTGGCAGCGGATGAAGGGTGCCAAATCTATGGCAGACAAGATGGGTGCCAAATCTATGGCAGCGGATGAAGGAGAAAAATTGGGGATGAAGGGTGCCAAATCTATGGCAGACAAGATGGGTGCCAAATCTATGGCAACGGATGAAGGGTGCCAAATCTATGGCAGACAAGTAGGGTGCCAAATCTATGGCAGCGGGATGGAGGAGAAAATCGGGGATGAAGGGTGCCAAATCTATGGCAGGCAAGATGGGTGCCAAATCTATGGCGGCGGAAGAGGGGTGCCAATTCTATGGCAGACAAGATGGGTGCCAAATCTATGGCAGCGGATGAAGGAGAAGAGAGGAGAATCCACCTGTTGCTCGGTTTGGTGGACAAGATAAGGATAAGAGAGAGAATCCACCTGTTGCTCGGTTTGGTGGACAAGATAAGGATAAAACCTTTCTGCGAATGAAATGACAAGACCTTCCTGATCGTCTTCGACCTAAAGCACCAATTTTCGAGTATGAACCAATTGTGGACATCCGAAAGAAGTTTGTAATCAATTGCTCCGTATAATACGTACTGAAAACAGGACTGAGATTGATTTTGTAAAAAGCTTTGACATTGCAATAATTGTCAAGAAGTGACGTGATCAGGGGATCGAAGATTTCGGCAAGGCGGCCTAAAATCAAAGTGGAGCGCTTGGGACCACTCCCGAGCGCTCTGGAGAGGTGTCGAGCGCTCGGGACCACGACTGGGGCCCGCCACTCCTTCGTCTTCCTTTTCTCGGTCTGGGGGTTTAAAACCCCGAAACCTGAGCGCTCGAGAACCAGGCGACGTACGGCTCTGAACTCTCTCATCAACTCTCGACGAACTCTCTCTCACCTTCTCGAAAAACGTTTCTCTTTCTCCTGAAGAACCACGGATCGTTTTCAAGATCTCGAGGTCTTGTCGATCTTTTGCTGGGCAGTTGTGTGCGAGGAGGTTCGAATCAAGAGGAAGAAGAAGCTTGAGGAAGAAGAAGGGAGGAGAATGGCCAATGGGGAAGACCGGGCGACGGCGAGCAGCGAAGTGGCTGCCCCGGCAGCGATGGCCGAGGGCGGTGGCGGCCAGGCCGTGGCCAGCGACGAGAGGGTTGCAGGTGGTGGAGGAGATGTGATCAGAGGTGAAGGGGTTATCATCGAGGTTACAACGGCAGCGGGTGGCGGTGTGGGTGAATCTACGGTGGTGGTAGAGGAAAGGGGGGCGACAGTGGGCGGAGCCCACGGTGGAGCAGCTGGTGACAGAGTCGGGGACGAGCCCGGCACTGGTGGGGGCCAGACAGACGGTGGCGGAGATACCGCGGGCAGCCGGGGTGGTGCCACGGGCAGTGGAGGTAGAGCCACGGGCACTCCTCCTACTCCTACTATGGAGGAGTTGTTTGCGGCCGCGGATCAGGCCCGCGAGGAGGGACAGGCTGACGAGGTGGTGGTTGGCGGTAGCGTCACGGTCACTCCCGCTTTGAGGTCGACGGTGGCGCTACCGAGGAGAGAGGATAGCAGGATTGGGGCCTCACGCCCCGTTCCTTTTGTGGAGGGTGACTTCCTGGACTCTGCGAAGCTGCGGGACATACTGGACGCACTTGGTCTCGACCCAGGGGTTGAGGCCGTGCTGAGAGGTGCTGTGACTCCAGAGGACCGGGCTGCGGCACTGCTGTTGGGAGCCTTGCTGAGTGGCGCGGGTGCGTCGGACGCAGGAGGACACGGGGTTGAGGAGGAGGAGATAGAGGAGATGGAGATGGAGGGACCGGAGCCGGAGGCGGCTGCCGAGGCGCGGGTGACCGCGGTTGACGAGGCGAAGGCCTATTTGGGGGGAGAGCGTGCTGGGTTCGCGATTGCGACCTACGCTCCGCGGGTCCACTTCTTCGTGCCTGTGGGGATAGACAGCTTCACTCCTGCTCGGGCTGACTACCCGGAGGACTTGCTCCTCCGAGACCGCGACTCGCACATCTCCACGGGTTGGACCACAGTAAGTTTCCGATAATTTGAACCTTTTGAATTCGACACTTGAGTTATTTCGTGAATTGCCATATTGATTGCTGATGCTGATGCTATTTCTTTAACCTGTTGAAACAGCGCACGACGGATGTTTACGGTCACGGAGGCTCAGCTAGCTCGCTGAAGTACTTCAGGGGGCTGCCCGCGAGAGTACGGGAGTTAGTGGAGGCGGCGGGATTCGGTCCGTTCATCCAGTTGATGACGTCGGTGAGGGTGGACCGTGCTGTGCTTACAGCGCTGACCGAGAGGTGGTGGGATACCACCAACACCTTCCACCTCCGGTTCGGTGAGATGACACTGACACCGCTGGACTTCGCAGCGATTACAGGGTTGAGAGTGGGAGGAGAGCCGATTCCTTACGACTCGAGCTTGGTGCTGGATGATGCGGCCTTGCGGTGGTTCCTCGGGCGGGTTCCACGGCACAGCGGAGGGATGGCGGCTTACGGGCAGTTCGTGGAGTACTGGGACCACGAGCCCGCAGATGACGAGGAGGCGGCGAGGATGGCCCGGGCGTACCTGCTCTACCTTTTCGGGGCCTCTCTGTACCCGACTAGGCGGTCGCGAGTGCACCTCTGCTACTTGGCGGGTTTGGTTGACCTGAGGACTGCAGGGCATTTTGACTGGGGAGGGGGTTCCTTGTGCACCCTCTACTGTTTCTTGGGAGCTGCCTCACGCGGAGTGGGCAACACGGTCAGAGGCTACTGGAGGATCGTCGAGGTACGGTTTAAATTATTACTATTGATTGCTTATTGACGTAAACCTGAACTTGAACTGAAATGAGCTTGACCATTCGCAACTCTGGGCTTACGAGGTTCTCGGGATGTTCCCACCCGAGAACACCTGTAGGGATCCTGGTTTGCTTCCTCGCGGGCTCGCGTGGAGCAAAACTTATAGGAGGACGAAGGAGAGGAGAGGGGAGGTGATGACCTTCCGACGCTGGCTAGACCGCTTGACTGGAGTCGCGGTATGACCTGCTCCTATTTCATTTCTCTTTTCTGTATTCGATGTACGTTTTATTGACGCTTCCAAATTCGATATGCAGGTTCACTGGGACAGGTGGTCGAGGGTGGAGGCTGAGTTCCTGCCTAGGAGCCGGGAGGTGACACAGAGTAGGGTGTTGCTGGAGTGCCCACTGGGCTGGCAGAGGTACTTGGGAGATCGGGTGACTCGACAATCGCTCGGTCTTCCAGCGTTCGTGGTGCCCGGGCTGCTCCCACCACGCGTGCAGAGGACTGAGATGTACACTCGTGCGGAGCTGGAGCTGTACACGGTGCCTGACACGGACTTGGAGCGGCACCTACGACGCGGTCTGGACTATGAAGCTTACGTAGACCAGTACTTGGCCAAGAGACTAGGGGTGGAGGCTGAGCTAGAGGGGAGAGTAGCCGCGGGAGGGCGAGGCCCTGGTGCCAAAGGAGAGGCTGGAGTGCGAGGCCGCGGTGGTCGGTCTGCATGAGGTAGTGGTCGAGGTGGTAGGCAGCCTGCAGGCGGACGAGGTGCCAGCCCGCCTGGCAGAGGAGAGGGTGACACGGGGGTGCCTGAGACGACAGAGGCTTCAGGCTCGACGGTGCTACCCACACTGGAGTGGACAGTAGGGGCGACAGACTCTTCGGGGGTGCGTGTGGTGATAGATGTTCCGCGCCTTCCACAGCCGCCGATGCGGCTTCCTGCTCAGGTATAAACGAATTTCAAATTTCTGATTGCTCCGAATGATTACTGCTTGCACGTCTCTAATACTTTGAACACTATAGGTACCGCGAGAGTGGGCCGAGACAGCCATCATGCTGATGGTGGGAATGCGCCACCTGCTGAAAGGTTGTGCGAGAGGGAGGGTTTTGCCGACTAGACCTGCCCCTAGACCCGTTTCTCCTGTCGTTCCAGAGGTATGACAATGCATGACATAGAATTTTTAATGAATCAATTGAATTTTGGAATATGCGAAGAATGATCGTATGCTCGTGATATGCAGGTGCAGCCACGACGTTCAGCTAGGGCACGACCTCCAGCTCTTACCAGCACACGGGGACGAGGGACACATGGAGCGTCACGGCTTGCCGCGGAGACTAGGCAGTTCGAGGTTGTTCCTAGGGCAGGGTCCCAGCGGAGACTCGCTCGTGGGGAGACGGAGGAGGATGAGACAGAGGAGTCGTCCGAGTCGCGTGTGTTAGGGTCGACGGATTCAGAGACTGCTTCTGGTTCTCCTAGCGGAGATGGCGGCGACGACGGTGATGAGAGTGAGAGCACAGAGTCTGAGGGCCACCAGCAGAAGAGGACACGTCGCGTTTGAGTCTCAGGCTTCGCTTTTTGCTAGCTTTTCTGGTACATGGGCCTGCGTGCCGGCGTAGTTGTAGCTTCCAGGCCTGCGTGCCTTGATTTTGATGACGGTGACGAGAGTTAGGATTGGGCGCGTGTTTGCCCCAGCTTTTGTACTTCCTTCCTTACTCATTGTAAATACCGTACTTCATTTATGAGAATTTGCACTTCATTCTTCGGTATTCATTCGCACTTCCTTTAAGAATTATGCTCGTTTGCAACTTTCAATCGATGCCTCCGAAGAAATGACGAAAACTTGACGTTCGACACACGATAGCAAACTCTTAGATAATTTTGACAATAAAAACTAGACTTAAGGGCTTTTGATTGTAACCTAGTGCACTGTGCAGTTAACAATGAGTGTCGTGACTCGTGAGAACTGCTATATTAACAACAACGCCCTAGACACAAAGACCGATATTCACATGCACATGAAAATGGTGATTTTGGGACGCTTGAAAGGACCAAAACTTGAACTAAGAACGTTAATGTGCGTTTGATCATGCCACACAGTTAGAAATGCACAATGCGACCTACGCGAGTCATCGGACTCGATCAAACACACCTAACGTGGAATTTGATACGTTTGCGGAATGAAAATCTTAGAAGTTTTCGTATTTTTGGAGAAAATGGACAAATACAGAAGCAAACACATGATGAAAACTGCTGTATCCCCAGATTACATGCTGAGGACCTTCTGATCTAGGATGCATGCAATGGTGAGGCTGAACTGAGGCTGAAAAAGCTAGAATCAGAAGCTGCTGTAAACAGCAGAACTCTCGAGCGCTCGAGGGAGTTCTCGAGCGCTTGGGTATTCACTCCCGAGCGCTCGGGACTTCTGCTGTCTGCAGTCCCCTGTTACTTGAAAGGTGTGCCACAGGATGATGCTGAAAGGTAGCATGCCAAGCAGACAGATTTGCTAAAGATGAAGGTGATCATAAGAAAGTGAGATCCCTTTTTCGACGTGTTGACAACAACGAAGGTATTTTTACTTGTTTTTTTGGAAAACAAAGGCCACGTCTAAGTATCCCTCCTGTTTTACTTTTTTTTTTTTGGTCAGCGGGCTGGTATTTTCAGTACTTTTGGGAACTGGGACGGAATCTGTCTTTGGATGGAAGTTGGGTTTGAGCTGGAGCCGGGGCTTGTGTTGAAGCTGGTTTGAGGTTGACTTTGATCAGGGCTTGAGCTTTGAGCATGCACGCCCCGGTCTTGAGGTCGGCTGTACGCTTGCAGTGATTGATGGCATTGGGCAGACATGCCCCAGTGAGTGACAGTCCTTAGTTCTGATCCTTTTTCCTTTGATTCCACTGATAGCTTTTGGCGGCCAGATTCGCCATGATCAAAAGCGCGGGTTCTTCCACATATTGGAGTTTCTCTCACAAGTTGGGACGTAAATGACGACCGGAAATGACCCTGCGTGAATTTGGACAAGGCCCAGATGACTCAAAGGATAAGAAAGACCCATTATCAGAAGACTGACTCTTAACGAAGACCTTGACTGGACGAGGAGTTTTGATGCGACCGGGCGAGGAGCTCGATTATTTGAGAATTTAATGTTTGAAATTGTCATGATAAAATCATGTTTTGATGATTTTCCCATTTGGGGTTTTGAAATTGTTTTGGCAAAACACGAGGACTTTTACTAGGAATCATGCCCCAGGTTGCTGATGATAACCCATGGATTTAGAAAATGCCTTGGCGCTCCTTCTTGTTTTCTCTTATTGTCCAGGATTTTTGTTATCAAGTTGTGTTTTTCAATCTGACAGGACTTTATTCGGGTTGTAACGTGGCCAAGGTTTTGGCTTAACAAAGAAAGGATAATAGGCTCAAAATTTTCATTTTCCTTAGGTTCCGAGAGCTAGCAACCATCTTGCATATTTTTGTGCCTTCTTTGCTTTTGATAGGCGCCTTCTTTCATTTGCTTTGCTTCGCCTTTTGTTGTGCCAATATGTTTTGTACTTTCGTTGATTCTGAGCCTTTTCTGATTTTTCTTCAACGTTTTGCATCCCAATGTGCGTATGCATTTGGCGCTTTCATGCTTTGAATTCTGACGCGCCGATGATAACCAGGTGTTTTGGCACATTTCGTCCTCCTCATTTCACCCCGGCGTGGGGGATAGCTGCCTAGCTGGGTTCTTTCAAAGAAATTGATTTAGGTTCAAGGGGGTTATCAATGGATATATATCTTCAAGCGTGTGATAAAAGAAAATAATGCCTTTCTTCATTTTGAATTGCACAACTCTATAACTGGATCCTAGATGCAAGTTAAGAGATATGTGCGCTCTAACTTTTGCCTAGATCACGTTTTGATGTTTTGATCTAGCGAGCTTTTTACTTGGGCCAAGATGTTGCTTCTTCACGGCGCCAGGGAATGGTCCCATGAAATTCTTCTTCTCGCAAGGGCAAATTACCCTGTGTCTTGATTTCTCAAATGATGGTGAAAAACAATTCCAAGTCAAGGGATTATCACAAAACACGAGTTTATTATCACAATTTCGACTCAAGAGGTTTGACATCAAAAGACAGGACAAACCGACAAAGGATTGACTTGAAAGATTGCGACTGAATTTTGGGATTGACTCACAAGAACATGACCAGGCCTCGGGATAAGGCTGCCTACGTATCCTTCTTGTAAAGGAATCAGGTCATAACGTAGTTCAGACATGCGAAACTGAGTTTCTTTTTGGTTTTTCCTTTTTTTCGACTACAAACTCGAATTTGACAACAAACAGACCCGAAAGCATGAAAGACTGAAAGTACAAATTGACTTGAAATTAAAAGACTAAGACTTGACTCGAAATTCAAAAGTTTCCCAAACTCGTGAGAAAATTCCATCCATGAACTAGCTGCACTGCACTTGCCATTCTTCTCCAGTTCAAAGGTCCGGTGCTGGGATGGTCCTAGTCCTTTCAGGCATCTCAAGCATTATTCGGATTCTGATCCATCCTCAGATTCTGTGTCGGTTTGGAGCTTGAGGCTAAGGCGCTGAGCATGTTAAGGGTTGGATCAACAGGCTCTGGTGACCAATTGTCGATGATGCACTGGAGAGGATGGGTTTTGATGCCATTGTTGTTGATGGTTTGGTTGTTCAAAAGTTGCCCAAAGGAACCATGTCCCATCAAGTCGCTGACCTGGCCAACCTTGAACTCCTCGAAAGTCAGAGGATAATTCCCCACGGCAGGACTTGGTTTTTGAGGTGGAGGTGAGATGATTCCCTCATCGATGAGGTCTTGGATTTTGTGGCGGAGACGGAAGCAGCTGTTAGTGGAATGGCCAGCACACTGGTGAAAGGTACAATAGGCGTCCGGATTGTGGGACGACGAGAGCTTCTGAGGTGGGGGAGTTGGGGGAAGCGGCTGGATGAGACAGGCTTCGAGGAGTCTCCCATAAACCAGAGACAAAGGGGCAGAAAAGCGGGAGAGGAACCTTGGTGGGATCTAGCCGCTGGATTGAGGGTTCATAGCGGTGCCAAGGGAGCCTCTGGCGGAGACGTTGCTCGCCTCGGCACTGCATGATGCTTTCTTGCCTTTGTGCACATCCTGCCTTTTAGTCCTAGTTTTAGGCAAGGACCCTGTACCTTCCTTTGAGCGCTTCTTGGCGTCATGGAATTCGACTAGGTCTCTGAGCATGTCAGAGAACGTCACATCTGATCGTGGCTTGACTCCGGCGGTTGGAGAACGGTAGGTTTGCGGAGTTTCTTCGATCCTGGCCTTATCAGCACACAGTCCAAGACCCGGATTTGACATGACGGAGGTGAGAATGCCAATCAGCCCTTGCAATAGAGCCGTTTGCTCATCCATTTTTCGATTCATTTCCTCTACAGCCCTTTTTAGCTCAATCAGCTCTGCTTGTCCTGCCATTACGAGATAGTTGGAGAAGGTGGTGCGGCTTTGTGTGGGATGGGTGGCTCAGTGCTGACAGTAAAGCAAAAAGCGAACTCAGAACGTGCCCCGTTGTGATTTATTGAAAAATGTGTATAAATAAAAGAATTGTTAATAACATGTTGTCGTCGTCGACTCAAGGGATTCAACTTTACGGGAAGTTCCAATAGTCACGGGTAAGTCGGTGTCAGGCAGGTTAAATTCCTCACGTTGGGAATCAGAGCCAATCTCCTTATCTAAGACCATCCGAGACAGAGCAATAAGACTGCTGGAAGATGAACCTAAGGCTAAACTAGAGGGAGCCGTTCGGGCACGGCGAACACCAGAGGTATCCCAAACTCCATGGATTTATGGTCTCCTAGACCCTGACTCAAGAAATGACATCCTATGAAGGATTGCCTTGGTCCTCAGAGATTCTTTTAGGGTGTATCCTTTGATTAGGAATGATTAATTTCAACAACGCGCCCTTAAAAAGGCACGACTCATCATCGGTCCAGGCAATCCTAAATAAGCTGCGCAAGCAAGCCCAAGAGTTCTATACGCGATACGAAAGCGAACGGACGGCATAAGATGCAAGGTGCAATGTGCAAGCGGGATAAGATCACGGTCTTTCGAAGGTTGCCTAATTCCTCAGAATTTCTTTTAGGGTGTATCCTTCGTTCAGAATGACAAATTCTAAGAGATGTCAAAAATGAACTAAGTATTCAACTAGTCCTCGTTCGAAGTTTCAATTTTGAACTTGGAACAACTTAGTATAGACGACGTGATACCCCAACCATCGTGGTGTCAGTGACATGGTGCCATTAGCCAGAGTGGTGTAAGTAAAGTGGCATCACGGCGTCGTTTTCCTTGTTATTCCTTATTCTCCGTTGAATCTCCGATTAGGCGTCAGTCAAGGACTTAGTATATTTTGATTTCCCAAAGACTCATTATTCTAAGGACTCATATAAATCCGATAACGTACACTAGAGTGCACGACTCATCATCGGGCCTCGGCAACCTCCTACAAACCGTGCGAGCGAGATTAAGAGCACAAGACTCGAAAGTGAACAGACGGCATGACGGCATGACATGAATGAGATGCATGCAGAAAGCAGTAACATGTAGGCAGGATATAGCATATAATCCTACCCTGCGGGTCCCTGTTCTAGTTTGGAAGGTTCTATTGCTTTCTACACACGTATAGAGGCCGGTTTTGGCTTGAAGAGGGTTCCCCGGACTAGAGTCAAAGTATACCTCCCACTATTGAGCGTACACCCAATAATGGTACAAACGGTAGGGATGACTCATCACGGTCGAGGGTTGCTGAGCATTCCGGGATTCCCCATCACCGGCAAGCCGGGTAGGATTGCCGAAACACAACAGCGAGGCTGCACAAGATGTGTACAAGAAATAGACAATGAAACAAAATCCCTTTTGAAAATCCCACAAACGTTTTTCAAGCTTGGCTCACAAGTTTAATTGATATTCAAGAAAAGCGGGCCGTTTTATCAACAAACCAACTTTTCCTCAAGTATTAATTAAACTAGGTCCCCAGCAGAGTCGCCACTGTGGGCTACCTGCCCGAAAAATAAAACAAACAAATGATGTTTTGCTTAATATTTTCCCGCCGCTTTGAAGAGAAATATGCCGTTTGAAGAGTCGCCACCCGGATTTGCGGTATATCACCCGAGAAACCGTTTTGTTTGGAAAATCGTTGATTTGAATTTGAAAACCAGAGATCAGTTTCAAGGGTCCAGAAGCCATGTAACGAGGGGGGAAGGGTTTTACGGCACCCCCCTCGCCCGATTCGAAATCGGTCTCTACTAAACGTTTGTGGGATTTTTCGAAGGGATTTTGTTTCATTTAAACCAGCTGGCAAGTATCCACAGTTATAACAGGTAAGCAGTGCATGCATGTGCAGTTGTACAGGGGGAAGTGCAATGATGGAATAACGGTGAGCAAATGCATGAATGACAGAAAACTGAGGATCTGTCACTGACTTCACTCTCGAGCGCTCGAGAGCAGTCCCGAGCGCTTGGGAGTTCTGATACCCAACCTGCAAGCTTTGTAAGCGCAGTCAAAATACCATGCTAAAATAGGAACTGAAAAGCTGCTATATACACTACTGGCTCAGCAGAGGATTTGAAAGACTGGAAAGAAACCTCAATCTTTCAGATCTTGCATCCCTGCCTTAACAAGACCAAATCTACAAATTTAAAAGAGCAACAGGCTACACTTATGCATGCAGAGACTAGGTGACACAGCAGACTGGAAAATGGGAAGCAATGACATGCATGCACTCCCGAGCGCTCGGGAAAGGTTCGGAGCGCTTGGGAGTGAGCTGCATATCAACTTACCCTCAAACAGGAAATGGTACTGACTTGACATGCACACACCCTTGTTTTGGTATTTTCCAAGAGGAAAACATCTTTTAATCTTTAAAAGCAAGAAGCCTTATTCACACATGAAGACTTTGTGAGAAAATGTTTATGTTTTAGTGGAAAACGACTTCCTCGAGCATGCATGCCAAATAAAAACCATTTAACTTAAGAGTGCACCTCCTTCCCTACCTGCTATGTGACAGAGGACCATGCATGGATGCTGGGAACAGTCCTGAGCGCTTCAGAGTACTCTCGAGCGCTTGGGAGTGTTTCCAGTAAGGGTTTTATGAAAACGTTTTTTTGTACCCCATTGCTCTTGTTTTTACACTAGGGTCTCCCAACCACGCACCCAGTATTGAAGACTGGGTCAGGCTGAGAGACCCCCCTCAGAAGGGATGAGCAGACCTTTTAGTTGTGATCAAAGGTAAAAGTTTCTACCTTTTTCTTGAACTCTTGCTCCTTGGGATGACTTTGAAATGTGGATGAAGAGAGGAGAGTGCAAGAGATCAGAAGGGTATTCTGGATTTCTTGCCCTTTTCCTTGGTGATTTCTAAAACTTTTGAAGTTTGGAAGGTGAACTTAGAGATTTTTGGTTTGTAGCTAGAGAGAGAAAGAGAGCAGAGAGTAAGGGTTCTCTGGGATCAAATTTCGTAGCCTCCTCCCTTTTCTCAGCTGAAAACCAGCCATATTTATAGGCCAAGTAACCCATGGCTTTGAAAATCAAATGGGCTTAATAAAAACATTTTTTTAATAGGAAAATCGTTGGCCTGAATATCTGCCACCAGAGGTTGAGTGTGGACCGAGCCATCGGCGGGCTCAAGGTGGTGATAATGATGAGTTGCAAGGGTAGTGGGTGATACGGCCATCCATTGGGCAACAGAATAGTCTCGAGCGCTTGGGATCACTCCCGAGCGCTTGGGACCTCACTCTCGAGCGCTCGAGAAAGAGCCAGGCCAGAGGTCTTTGGAAAATGGTTTTGAGCGCTCGGGACTTCTCCCAAGCGCTTGAAAATGCTTTTGACCATTTTTTTAATCCCTCTTCAAATCTTTCAAGGAGCAATGTTCCGATCGATACTAGGCTTGTTTCAATCCAAAGTCATCATCGGGGAGCCTCCGGGCCACAAATCAAGGAATTTTGAAAAGTCCAAATTGGGGTGTCTACAGGGTACGAAAAGCTCTTCTCATTTCATGAACAAAAGTTTAAATTACAAAATTCTCGCTGTGGTTGCTTTTACTATACAACTTTTGCTTGCCTCTTTTACTAACTATGAACAGGAAAAGAGAAAATCCTAAAAGCTAATCGCGACAACGTCTCTGAGACGATCTCTGAGACGGGGACTGCTCGTTGGTTCCCACGTCCTCCCCACCAGCAGCTGGTGCTCGCTCAGTCTCAAGCTGTAGCCAAAAGAGGATACAAACACTCAGATTCAAGGAATGATACAAAGCAAATGGAATACATGGAGAAAGTCATACCTCGAGGATCCTACGACGCTGTCTCTGAACCAAAGCCTCTGCACTTTGATAGGCATGAAGCCATTCCTGCACTATCTCAGTAGGCACCTGTGGAAACAAACCACACATTTCAAGCACTGGAATGCCAGATACAAACAGGGAAACAAGTTCAGAAATAGGGTGATACCTGTGAAACCCCAGCCGGCAGCGTGTAAAGCTGGGTCGTACAAGGAGTAAGGGCCAGGCGCTCCTCCTCCCCATCATCAGAATGGAAGGAGACAAAAGAAGGGGCCCGCGGCCAAACAGGAGTAACAGGAGGAGCTGCAGCAGCTGAAGCCAAGAAAAGACGGCAATACTCCATGTAGTCACCTGCCTGAAGAAGTAAGGTTGCCCAATCGCTAATCCGAGCATTCTTCAGATCTTCCTTAGACATCGAAGAAGAAGACCTCATCGATGTTGGGGGAGGAGGAGGAACAAACTGAAGCGCCTCAACACGCGGGCGCCATTGACTAGCCACCCGATCACCTAAGTACCAGGCTCGGCAGAATGGACCCTCGAGCAAGCTACAAGTACGATCCAGAACCCTGGAACGCGCAAGAGGAGCATCCTCTGGTACACCACCCCAAGGGTCAAACCGTACTTACAAAACGAGATCAAATTAGCCACAACATAAGAGTATGGAAACCCAAAGACAAAGAACATACAAAGGGGAGGTACCTGATCAACCGTCAGTCGGTCCTAGACTCGTCGCCACTCGGGAAGGCTCAAGACTGGCGACCGTGGCTTCCGTTGCCCCACCAACCATCGCTCGTAGCGAGTTATACAGTTCGCATCTCCATGTCTAGTCTCAGTGGGAAACTGAAAAAGGTGCTCAAAGGCCCAAAGCTGAAAAGTGGATTAACCAAAACAAGTTTAAGACTGGGAAAAGACGAAACAGGAAAGGAGATAAAAGAAAAGGATGTATACCTCAAGTACCTGGTAGTGACCACTGAGGATAGGACTCTTGTCCCGAGAACAAGCTCCAAGGTTGCCATATAGGGTGGCCAAAGCGGACGATCCCCAGTCAAACTCCCTAATAGCCTCCAAGTGCTGCAGAGGAGCCAGAAACTGCGTCTGCACCGAACCATCCTTGTTGGCAAACAATGTTTGCCCAAGGAGGTAGAGAAGGAAAGCCCGTGTCAACTGCTCAATGCTCACCTGAGTTAGAATATCGGCTTTCATGTAAGTCTTGCTCAGCCAAGCAACGTCAACGTGGCCTCGGGAATGAAGAGGAGGCACCTTGCCCAAGAACAACTCTAAGGCCCCTACCCGCTCCCAAAGTCTAGGATCAACTCGGAGGGAAGCTCCACCCACTCGTAGGCTGGTAAGCAAAGAAAAGTCGCCAGGAGTGATCGTCATCTCGCCAGTAGAAGGAAAGTGTAATGTGTTGGTGGTATCCCACCACCTCTCAACCAGCGAAGTCATCAGTGACCAATCCATCTTTGGAAGATTGAGGCCTAGAACAAATGCCTTGAAGCCAACAGCACGTACCAACTCTCGAGCCTGCTCGGGTAGCACCAGAAACTACTTATGCACCTCTTTGCCTCCACCGCGAGCCTCCAGTCTCCTATTTCTCTGCCAAAGACAAAAAGGGAGTTAATCTCACGATTGCATAAACAAATAAAAAGCTAGGGGCATCAAATTAACGTTTAAAAAGCATGCATTGCCTAAATAGGGGGCACAGTTATTTTAGTCTTTCTAAACAAAACAATTCCGACCCATTCACGCCCCTAGCTGAAAGGGATTTCATCCCACAAGCAAGAAACTCACTTTTAAATCATACAAAATTAAAAACTCCGAACTAAAGCAAACTTTTTGCTTTTCAGGAAACTCACTGGTACATTGAAAACACTCAAGTGCAGCTCGGGTTCCTGGCGAACCACCTCGGCCTCTGGGCCGCCAGCGGGAGGGCGGTACTGCAAGAAACCGCCAAAACCCAACCTACGCAAAGGAAGAACGTAGGTAGCAGTGTCGAACAAGCCAGGCTCCTCAATCGCCTCCTCGTCGAAAGACGGATACTCGCTGTAGACACCTCCCAAACGGGGCATCGCCATACAGATTGATCACGTTTGTTTGCTCGATTGGTTGCTCATTTCATAAACCAAAATCATGGACATTCCCATGGCTAGGAATATCGCCACATGATAACGGTTATCATCAAATAGAGTCGCCATCCAGTTTATTAAAACTGGGAAAATAGATAGAGATTCTGGATACGGGAGCCAAAAGTACAATAAGGGGAAGGTGTTAGGCACCCCTCTTTGCCCAGTCGCGAGACTGGCCCATAATCATTCAACATAAGACGTATAGATGCTTTGTTTAATTCCAACACATAGTCTGTTTATTTATTCCTTTAAACAGTAAGTAAGGTGAGCCAGTGCGATAAATAAGCATGCATTAGAAAGCAGAGAAAGCAAATAAACTGTCCCAGGAGATCGATTACTCGGCCGGTGAATGGATGTCACGGCCGAGTAATCACACTGGTTTGATGTACCGGCCGAGGGATCGAGGCCCCAGTCGGTGTTCTTCCTCACACCAGACAGAAAGATTAACGGATAATCAAAATGCTACGGTTAGTAAAAAATACAGTAAATTGAGACAAACCAGAGGCCCTTGGGCCTCACCACCTTGATCCCTCAGTTGCTTGATTGCCTTGGATTGGGCGTGATTGATTGATTGCTTGATCGAGAACCCTAGAGTTAGGGTTTGAACTTCAGGGTTTGATCGCCGGATTGACGGCTACCTTCGGAAGGTTAGGGCTTTTGGAGTATGGGATTGAGAGAGTATTTTGACAGAGTTTCGTGGCTTGATTGAGTGTGTAGGTCTATCAATTTCTGTGTTTATTTCGGAGCCCAAAGGCTCCTTTATATAGGCATAGGAATGACTCACTCCGGCCAATCAAATCATGAGATGGCAATTGCAATTGCAATGCATCTCTAACTCTACGTCGTAATCTCTGAGCGTAGCCCGAACGCATCGGGAAGGTAGTGTAGTTGGATCAAACCAAACGTCTGACAGAACGTTCCAGAGTCTGGAAAAAGGTCGATCTGGCGGCCGAGCAAAGGATGTCGCGGCCGTGGAATGGATATCTCGGCCGAAGGATAGATCTTGCGGCCGAGGAATTGATCTCTCAGGGAGATTTTGCTGGCAACAGGTTGCTCGGGTGAGGAATTGATGTTATGGCCGTTAGATCGATGTTACGGCCGTCAGATGGATTCTCCTAGGCTTCTGTATTTCTGTCTGAAAGGCTGTATGGCTCTGAATTGGGTCCTCCAAGTGGTTCAAAGTTCTCACCGAAAGTCCTAAGGTCCTCAAGGAAGCAATCAGCAATCACTGTATCCGTTTCATCATCGGGATGGTCCCAAGGTGGGACTTGAAATAATTGTTAGGCCAAATTGGGGTGTCTACAGATGCCCCTCTTTGACTGAACTCAGACGGATCGCGAGACACGTTTGAGTAAGAGTCAAAGCTGTAAAAAGCAACTCAATTTGGTCCAACCACTATTCCAAAGGGTTTTCGAAAAAGGTTTTCTTATGGTCGGGCCGGGAGGCTGCCTACGTATTCCACAAGGGAAATTCAGACCAATCGTAGTTCGGGACATAAAACAAAAGTAAAAAGTTTGGAGGGTTAGAGACAGAAGACGTACCTTAGGGCTTAAAAAGCCGTAGTGTGACGTACCTAGACCGAGCCAGGGTTTTGGCGAAGAGTAGTTGAAGGAGCGCGGGGCTACCGGGGGAGTTTTTGCGGAGAGCTTCCTTAGTTATTTTTGGGTAGATCAGTACATTGCAGGTGCGTTTGCTTTTCTTGATCATCCTTACTTTGACTGAAAGGAGCTCGGTAGAGTAGCCTATCCTTGCGAATGAGCTGGAAGGAATTGATGTAGTGGGGTGGAATCCAAACCATCTACTGGGGATGAATTGGATGCCGGTTGTTTTTGAGATGTAGGGGAGGCGCAAGGCCAGTAACTGGAGCTTTGGTGATGAGGGAACCGAGGCACGGAGCCGGTTGTAGTCATGAGGCGAGAGCCTGGAGAGTGATAGAATCGAGGCGTGGAGCCTGTTGCAATCTTGAGGCGAAGGCCTGAGGGGATTGGATTGATAAGACCGAAGCGCGGAGCTGGTGTTGATCATAAGGCAAGAGCCTGTGGTGACTAGATTGAGGCGTGGAACCTGCTGTGGTTATGAGGCGAAGGCCTGAGGTGAGCTTAGAGCTTGATGGGACCGAAGCGCGGAGCTGGTATTGATCAGGAGGTGGGATCATGAGGTGTCAGAGCTTTGAGCTTGACGTGATGAACTGAAGCGCGGAGCTGGTATAAGGCAAGAGCCTGAGGTGAGCTTAGAGCTTGATGGGACCGAAGCGCGGAGCTGGTATTAATCAGGATGAGAGCCTGTGGTGTCAGAGCTTTGAGCTTGACGTGATGAACCGAAGCGTGGAGCTGGTGTAAGGCAAGGGCCTGAGATGAAGGAACTGAGGCGTGGAGCCTGAAGTGATCGAGGCGTGGAGCCTGCATGCAGTCTTGAGGCAAGGGCCTAAGTTGTCGGAGCTTAGAGCTTGACGTGATTTGAACCGAAGCGTAGAGCTGGTTGCATTCTGATGGTCTGCGCACGGAGCTTTTCCATCATAAGTGTTGGCATGGAGCCAAAAGATCAAGGCGTTTGGGCCAATCAATAAAACCGAGGCATAGAGCCGGTTGATTGCAGGATTGACCTGTTTCATGAAAAATATGCAGAGGGTATTTGTGTGATGATGGTTGTTAGATGTGAACAGATGTGATGATGCAGACTCGATGTGAAAATGCAATATGTGCACGGGCCCGTGCGTGTGTGTTTGTTTTAAGCTTAGAGCTTCTATCAAGTTCCGGACTTGAACATTCAGAGCGTAGAGCTTGAGCATTCGGACGGCAGAATCCAAGCATTCAAAGTACAGGCTTTGAGCGTCCAGTACGCAGTGGTTGGGCATCCAAGCGTAGAGCTTGAGCATTCAAGTGTATGACTTGAGCATCCAGTACACAGTGGTTGGGCATCCAAACGTAGAGCTTGAGCATTCAAAAATGTTAGATTTTTGAGCATTCAGGCGTAGAGCCTGAGAATAGATGTCTTGATTGTTGGGATGGCGTAGAGCCTGTTGCTTGTTTACGGCTTCGAGCCAGTTGAGATAATGGGCTTTGAGCTGCTGAGATTGGTTGTTTACGGCTTTGAGCCAGTTGAGATGATGAACACAGGCTTTGAGCCTGTTAAGAACTTGATTGTGTACGGCTTCGAGCCAGTTGAGACAATGGGCTTAGAGCCGCTGGGTTGGTTGTTACGGCTTCGAGCCAGTTGAGATAAGGGGCTTTGAGCCGCCAAGTTGAGTGATTACAGGCATAGAGCTTGTTGCCGTGATAGCGAGCATAGAGCTGCTGAGATAAGGGGCTTTGAGCTGCTGGGTGATAGTAGACGTAGGCTTCGAGCCTGTTGAGGTAATGGGCTTCGAGCCGCTTTGGTGAGATAACGGGCGTAGAGCCTGCTGTGTTGAGGGCTTAGAGCTGCTGAGATGATAGGTACAGGCTTCGAGCCTGTTGGAGTAATGGGCTTCGAGCCGCTGAGTTGATTGTTATGGGCATCGAGCCAGTTTAGATGGTAGATATAGGCTTCGAGCCTGTTGAGGTAGTGGGCGCAGAGCCGCTGAGGTGATAGACATAGGCTTCAAGCCTGTTGAGGTAATGGGCTTCGAACCGCTGAGTTGATTGTTATGGCTTCGAGCCAATGAGTGAGCGTATATAGGCATAGAGCCTGTCGATAATGGCTTTGAGCCTGTGGAGGCGGTGGACCTGGAGCCACGGTGTTCGATAGTGAATATGGGCATAGAGCCGCTAAGAAGGTTGATACGGGCACGGAGCTGTTTATTTCTTTGGTAGTGGATATGGGCATAGAGCCGCTGGATGTTTTGACTTGTTTTGGTCAGCAGCTTGTGGAGAGAGATTTTCCTCATGCTTGGGTATGCCCCCAAGGCTGGTTTTGATCATGTTGCATTGGCTTGGGGATGCCCCCAAGGCTACTTGGTTGGTTGAGGACTTAGAAGTCTATAGTGGCTTGAATTGGTGCATTGAGCATGATCTGATGTTGCTGAGGAAAATTGATTGGAGGGCCAGGAGATCGATCTCTCGGCCGAAGAATTGATGTCTCAGCCGTGAGAACGCCAAAAGCCAGGAAATCGATTTAAGTTCAGTTAAATCGATCTCACGGCCCATTTAATCCTTTCTTCTCCTCCTCTCTTATTCTCCTCCATTCCTCTCGCCCGACGACCACCGTACGCCGCCGCCCTCCTCCACTACCGTCGACCGCCATCATTTCCGGCGATCATCCCCACCGCCGCCGTTTGCCATTGCTGCTGGCTTGGTTGTTTTGAAACCGTTGGTTTTCCTCCCATTTTGGTTCAGACGTGATGGCCACGCCATCTTCAGGTGTCGCGGGTTCGTCCTCGCATCCTCCATGTAGGTGCGAGCATCCATCTTCCGATGAGGAGGCGATTGAGGAGCCCGGTTTTGTTTGATGCTACTACCTACGTTCATCCTTCGCGTAGGCTGGGTTATGGCGGTTTCCTGCAGTACCGTCCTTCTGTTGGTGGCCCAGAGGCCGAGGTGGTTCGTCGAGAGCCTGAGTTTCACCTGAGCGTCCTGAACGTGCCGGTGAGTTTCCTGAAAAGTAAAAAGTTTTATTTTAGTTCGGAGTTTTGGAAATCCTTGTATTTAGAATAAGATTTTTTTTGCTTGCGGGATGAATCCCTTTTGGCTAGGAGCGTGAATATGAGGAACCCATGTTTGGGTTGAATTTTGTTTAAGGAAACTAAAATAACTATGCCCCCTGTCTAGGCAATGCATGCTTTTAGATGTTAATCTGATGCCCCTTAGCATTTTCTTTGTTTATGCAATCATGAGATTAAATCCCTTTTGTCTTTGGCAGAGAAACAGGAGGCTGGAAGCTCGCGGTGGAGGCAAGGAGGTGCATAGATGGTTCTTGAAGCTGCCAGAGCAGGCTCGGGAGCTAGTACGTGCTGCAGGCTTCGAGACATTCGTTCTGGGCCTCGATCTTCCGAAGATGGATTGGTCACTGATGACCTCGCTGGTTGAGAGGTGGTGGGATACCACCAATACCTTCCATTTTCCTGCTGCTGGTGAGATGACTATCACTCCGGGTGACTTTTCTTTGTTGACTGGCCTGCGGATAGGCGAAGTTGCTCTTCGAGTTGACCCCCGGCTTTGGGAGCGAGAGGGTGCTTTGAGGTGGTTTCTGGGCAAGGTGCCCCCTGTTCGTTCTTGAGGTCATATAGATCTTGCTTGGCTAAGCAAGACTTTCATGGTGGCTGATATTCTGACCCAGGTGAGTGCTGAGCAGTTGATGCGGGCCTTCCTTCTTTACCTCCTTGGGCAACGTTGTTTGCCAACAAGGATGGTTCGGTACACACGCAGTTTTTGGCTCCTTTGCAGCACTTGGGAGCTATTCGGGAGTTTGACTGGGGCTCGTCTGCTTTGGCCACTCTGTACGACAGTCTTGGAGCTTGCTCGCGGGACAAGAGTCCCATTCTTTGTGGTCACTTTCGAGTGCTTGAGGTATGTATCGTTCCTTTGTACTTCTGTTTTCACTTTAGCCTTTTCCTAGTTCTGAACTCGCTTTGGTTAACCTGCTTTTCAGCTCTGGGCTTTTGAGCACCTTCTCCAGTTTCCCCCTGAGACTAGGCACGGTGATGCGAACTGCATACCTCGTTACGAGCGATGGTTGATGGGGCAACGGAGGCCACGGTCACCAGTCTTGAGCCTTCCCGAGTGGCGGCGAGTTTTGGACCGACTGACGGTTGATCAGGTACCTTTTTCTTTGTACCTCTTATCCTTTCCTTTAGACTTCTATATTTTTGTGTCGGGCTTGATTTGTCCTTGCTTTGTAGGTACAGTTTGACCCTTGGGGTGGTGTACCAGAGGATGCCCCTCTTGCACGTTGTAGAGTTTTGGACCGGACTCGTAGCTTGCTCGAGGGTCCATTTTGCCGAGCCTGGTACTTAGGCGATCGAGTGGCCAGCCAGTGGCGGTCACGCCCTGAGGCTCTTCAGCTTGTTCCTCCTTCTCCTCCAGTATCCATGAGGTCCACTTCCTTGATGTCGAAGGAAGATCTGAAGAATGCCCGGATCAGAGATTGGGCAGGTTTACTCCTCCAGGTAGGTGACTATACGGAGTACTGTCGTCTTTTCTTGACCCCCTCTGTTGAGGCTCCTCCCATTGCTCCTGTCTGGCCACGGGCTCCTTCGTTTGTCTCCTTCCACTCAGACGATGGGGAGGAGGAGCGCCTGACGCTGACTCCTTGCACGACCCCGCTCTATACTTTACCAGTCGGGGCTTCACAGGTATTTTTAGCTTCCTATGTTAGCTTTCATCACTTCGCATTGTATCCTTGCTTTAGATGTTTGTAATGCTTGGCTGTTCCACAGGTGCCTGCCGAGATAGTGCAGGAATGGCTTCGCGCTTATCAGAGTACAGAGGTTTTGGTTCGGAGACAGCGCCGTAGGATCCTTGAGGTATGACTTTCTTCATGAGCTTTATCTGCTATGTATTATCCCTTGAGTCTGAATGTTTATATCTCCCTTGGCTGCAGCTTGAGGCTGAGAGAGCACCGGCTGCTGAGGGGAATGTGGGGACCAGTGAGCAGCCTTTGCCTTCTTCTCAGAGATCGCCTAGCTTTTAGGGTTTTTCTTTTCCCTGTTCATAGTTAGTTGATAGGCAGAAACTATATTTGTATAGTAAAAGCAATCACAGCAACAGTTTTGTAAACAAGTTTTTGAGAAATGAGAAATGCCTTTCATGCCTCTAAATGTCTTGATAGTCAGAACATGGCTTTTTGAACGAGTTTTTGCTGATAGATAGTTAACTTGTGCGAAAATATTTGGCCGAAGAATCGATCACTCGGCCGAAGGATCATTGTTGCGGCCGAGGTATTGATTGTCCGGCCATTACATCTATTTTCCCAAGGAAGATGGGTTTTGCTTTAGCCAAGTGGCATCCTGTTTCACATCCTTTCCTATCTTTAATCTTTGATTTTCTGCTTCCTGCCTTTGCCATGCTTTACAGCCTGATTGCCAAACTTTAAGAGGCTTTTTGAAGGATCGTATCCTTTGCATTAACGACTTTTGGTTTAGAGAGGATGAACTGTAATTCCTATGTGTCCTTGTTTTTGCCAATTCCTTGGAAAATGACTAACTCATCTTTTGTGAGCTCAATACGCAGGGTTAGCTACGCCTATCATTGAGTACAAACATGTTGATGTTTTCCTCTCTCCAAATGTTTGGGCTTTATCACGACGCGAGATTGCCTACGTATCCCAATCAGGGAATCAGGCCCTTTTACGTAGTTCCAAGATCACCACCTTTGGAGGTTGGGTTTTCACTCTTGGTTTTTCTTTCTCTCATGCTCTAAGTTTTGCCTAGGTTACCTGATAGAGGTTGAGTCCCTAGCGAGCTTTCCTTCAAATGCCTTAACTTTTGCCTAGGCCGCGTTTTTCGCTTTTTCTTTTCCTAGCAAGCTCTGCTCTTACTTTTGCTTGGGTGTATAGGTTGCCCAACGAGCATTTTTCTCTCAAGAGGATTTTAGTATTTTGGAGAGGAATTTGATGGAGATGTTCTCATGAATCTCCTGTTGCGTTTGTACTTTCACAATGGGCAAGCTAACCCTAAGTGTTCTCACGGAGATAGCGTCTTCTTCCTAAGTTTTGATAAAAACCTAGTTCTAAGTAATTAGAGTTCATCCTTTCCTTCCCTTTTGTCGGGGACACAAAGATTTTGATCCCTTCGAAATCTTCCTTTGTTTTGGCACAGCGCATGGCAATTGCAATTTAGAAATTTGGATTTAGATAAGCTGTAGACACCCCAATCTGGGCTTCCTGATTAGTTTACTTACGGTTTTTGATTCCTCGATGATGAAACGGATCAAGAACACCCCGGGAATGTCAAGTGTTTGAGCTTTGAGTGTTTGCAAAACCCTTGAACCTAACCTAGTCTTAAGCCACTTTCAAAAGTCAAAAAACCCTATTGATGTGTGCCAGGGCACAATCATTGCGCGCCAGGGCGCACCATCGCGCGCCAGGGCGCATTGTCGCGCGACAGTTTGCAACCATCGCGCGACGGTCAGAACCTGTCCCCATCACCTTTATTCAGCTGGGCAGCTTAATTACCAAGTAACCCCCAGCCAACCTCGTGGCTGGCTGGCCTCCATTCTTTGGACCAGACCTGCCTTTCCATTAGTGGAAGGTGCTCTCCCTATAAATACCCCCCCATTTGTTCTCTTTTAAAGGGTTCCAAAAAATTCAAAGCACAAAGGTTCTAACCCTAACCCTTTGTTCATCTTTTAAAAGGTTAATAAATTTTGGCAATCAAATGGTCTTTGCTTTGTACTTTTTTAAGCTAATAAAAGAGATACAAAGACACCCTAAGAACAAAGCTTGTTCTTCCTCCCCATTTTCACATTTCAATCAAACCTCAAACCCAACCTCAAGCTCAAAGCTCAAACACTTTTCAAACCTCAAAATTCAAAGGTATATCTTACCTTTGTTCTGCTCTCTGTTCTGATCCCTGAGGGGGGCTGGCAGGGTCAAGACTGGTAATCGATACCAGTCCTGGCCCTAAAGCTAGCAAGGTTTCAAAAACCGTGGCCAAGCCAACCCTCGCGCGATGGTCCCACTCACTCGCGCGACAGTCCTGTCTGCATGACAATGGACCACGTGGGGAAGGGGTGCTGGTCATTTCTTATTTTTGGTTATTTCCATAGCTGTTGTAATTTTTACTTAGTATATAGATCACTGTAAAGCATGCTAACAACCAATTTACTGCTTTCCTTTGTTAGAAATGTTAGTTTTACATTTCAATATTTAGTTCTGTTCTGTCGGAGTACCCCTGGGATCATCCTGGACCTGTCCCAGAACCCAGAAATGTGCAAAACCAGACACTAGAAAGTTGGCTCGAACCGTCGCGCGACAGTTTGGAACCCTCGCGCGATGGTCAAATGGAGCGTTGACCAGCGCGCCCGGGCGCATTGTCGCGCGCCAAGGCTCAACCATCGCGCGCCCAGGCGCACAGTCGCGCGACTGTTCGGAACCCTCGCGCGACGGTTTCTTTCTGTTCCCGATCAGTGGCTGGCCTTGCATATTTAACTTGGTTTTAGGCTATTATTTTGTCACCACACTGTTTATGGGGTGTTTTGTTTTTTTTTTAGGCTTTTCAGCCTTTAAACTGTATATTATGACTGCATAAACTGCTTGGTTTGTCCTGGGTGTGCACTGGTCCTTCCAGAGCCCAGAGAGTTTAAACTGCTTGGTTTGTCCTGGGTGTGAACTGGTCCTTCCAGAGCCCAGAAGGTTTGAGAATAAGAGCTGTGGGCTTAGGCTTACTGGCGCGCACAGGTCTTGTAGTAGCGTGCGCAGGTTTGGTCAGCATGCATTGACTTGATCAGTGCATACTGGTTTCTTCCTGTGCACGACACTCCAAGATAGGAGCTTTCCAGTCTGTTTAAACTCCCACAGCAGTCTGTTCTCACCCTATACTAACTGCTCATCCATGCCATCTATCACATCCTGCAAACATGTTACAGTTTTAATCCCCGATTAACTGTTCCCCCGCCCTAATTGGCTAAAATTGATTAATAAAAGAAGAATCGCAATGTTTTCAAAATGCCTAAGTAGAGACCGATCTCCGGATTGGGCGAGAGGGGTGCCATAAAACCCTTCCCCTCTCGTAACCTGGCTCCCGAACCCAGATATGGTTATGACGGACTGGTTCCTTAACTTTTTCAAATCAAACAGCGCGGCAGGTGCTTCGAAATACGGTTCCTTGAGTGTCGGATCCTCAAAAACTCAAGTGGCGACTCTGTATTTTTGAGCGCTTGCCACATGCGCTCGCGCTCCCTCGATCCGGGCCCTTGCATTTTGAAAACCGGAATTTCCAGGGCATGCTGCCCACATAAGCATAATCTGGAAGATGAAAAAGGAATTCTCTTAGCGGAAATAAAATACCCAAACAGGGGCCCAAAATTCGTTCTAGTTTGTTTAAAGCAAAAACAATGTTTTAACGTTTCTTATTTGCCATGTTGTGACTTCTCAGCTACTGCAGCATGTCGGGGTCATTTCCCTTGTCTTTTGCAACTTTGTACTCTTTCCCACCCTCTTCCTTGCCAAACAGAGCCTTTGAACCGAGTTCATCTTTTGCACGATGGCTACCTCCTTGAGCCATGAGTAATCCCCAGATGGATGTGTCAGCAGGAAACTCCCTTTCTCTTTCCTCATTGATTGCGTGGTCATCAGCTATTTCCTCCTGATTGAATAGTGATGCTAAGGAGGTTTCATCGAGCGGATCATTGCACTCTTCTTCCATTTCATCAAAGTCGCTTTCCCCTGTTTTATAGGGTTCTGTGCACATGAAATCTAGATCTTCTCTTTCCTCTATCCATTGACTATAATCGCACTCGTCGTAAGGGTTGACCCATGGTTGCATTTGGAACTCTTCTACTTTCTCAATGAGATTGATTGTCTCCCAAACAATGGGCGGTGTTGGAATTTTGGGACGGTTGATGCGTACCATTATTTGGGCAGGCTCGAAGCGAGCGTGCCTTCTCATCATGATGACCCTTTCTTTTTCCTTCTTCCTATTCTCAAACCAGATACGAAGCCATTCGTCATCTTCTACAAATGGAATGTCTGGATCCTCTAAATTGTGTTTCGCCCAAGAGTGTTCCTTCCACTTCCTTAGCTTTTCCTCCTCTGCCTGGTCTTTGCTGCTTATGTCGGACATATCAATGTCGATTACTTCTGACTGATCAGAATTATCATCCTCCTCCATCATGAAACATTCGTCCTCCTCGGGGAAGGTTAAGGTAGGTTTGGTTTGGTTGTCTTGGACAATGTATTGGCTCGGATTGTATGTGGGGTCGTGAGAGAGATTTATGAGATTGTTGCTTCGAGGTGGTGGTTCGGCATTATGAGTAGGGAGTGGGTTGACTTGCCCATCAGGTTTTGGTGGTTTTATGGTTCGACTATCAATAAGATCTTGAATGTCGTGACAAAGACGCATACAATTGTCTGTTTCGTGCCCAGGATGTTGGTGGTAGGCGCATTGTTTGTTTGGATCATGGTTTGGACCGTAGGGCGGTGGAGGAAGTGGCTTTGTTTAGAGGTTTAAGATGCCCTTGACGGCTAAGGATGGTCAAGGCTTGGGATAAGGTCATATAGAGAGGATCAAAGTTGCGACGAGGTCGATTTGAGCTTCGGGATGGGCTAGTTTGGAAAGGGTCTTGAGACAAGGAGCCAAGGGCATTTACGGAGGCGTGAGATGTACGGCTAGAGAAGGTTTTCTTAGGTGGATGAGTGGCCTCTTCTTTCCCAATGAGTCCTAGCTTGATTCCATCTTCGATTTGCAACCCAGTGGCATGCAAGCACTTGAAATCGGTGATAGCCTGTGTGTAAATATGCCTGAGATATTTGGGTTGCAAATTTTTGACAACTATCCTCACTTGGTCTTCCTCGGAGGGACGGTTCTTCATCTTGGCGGCCTTTTCCCTCCATCTTGCCACAAAGGTAGCAAAATCCTCATTGGAATCCTGTTTGGTCATTTCCAAGTCTCGAGTTGTTAGTTCAATTTGGACGTTGTATGCATATTGCTTGACAAAAGCGTTAGCAATTTCTGGCCAAGTTTGATAATGTACAAACTCCAAAGTAAGGAACCAGTCGAGAGCACTTCCGGTGAGGGTTCGTTGGAACAACTGGGCGATGAGCTCGTCGTTCAAGCCCATCGGCTTCAGGGTGTTGATAACATGGCGAACATGACTGGTAGGGTTGCCAGTTCCATTGAACTTCTCAATGTTGGGCATCTTGAAATTCTCAGGCAGCTTGGATTCTGGGAAGAGGCAAAGTCCCTCGAAATCCAGAATTTGATCCCCTTGCGAACGAGCCAAGGCTTGTTTGATTTCCTTGACTTGTTTGGTCAACTCAGGACTTTCTGCCAATATCACTTTATGGGGATTCTCGTCTTCCATTGATTTTTCCTCATCTTCAGCATCTCTAGCTGCTTTTTCTGCTAGTAGTGCAGCGATTTGAGCTTGGAGGTCGGTAATAGTGGCGTCGTTGTCTGCCATGAAGGTAGAAGGGTTGCTTGACGAAGCTTGAGATTTAGCGAATGACGGGGTCCGTTGAGGGGATGGCCGGGAAGTTTCTGAGAGCGGTCAGAACTGTTGTGGTGAGGGTGTTTTGTCAGATGTGGATGATAGACGGGAAGGTTGCAGAGACCTTTGTTTGGCGTAGCTTCGGGTGTTGTAAGAGTACAAAGTTGGCTGTGGTTGCTTCTTTGATTTACCTATTGTGCCTGCTTGAAAAGTAGAATACCTGGAAGTCAGTACTCGACCTGTGTAGGGTTAGAATTTGGGCTGAAAATCCCAACCCTTCTGCACAGAAAGAGTTAATTACAACAACAGATGATACAAGGTGTGAGGAAGAACTTTTGCAAGTAGAATGCAAATAGGTTCCTAGCCTGTAGGTTCCTGTCTTAGTTTGATAAGTTCTATGGCTTTCTAAAGCATGCAAGGTTTTGGTAGTTTCAGGGTGCTCCGTTGTCAAAAGGCACCAATCCTCTCACTAGCCCATCATAGGCGGTGATTGGGTGATTTCCTTTTTGATATACCACTAGGTACGAGTGACTGTGGAGTTTGCTGGAACCCCCAACATAGCCCGTGTCATGCCGGGATATCAGGTGAACTCAACGGGTTGCCCGCTCGATGCATATGATAAATGAATTAGACAAGGCATGTATTGGTCTTATGTTGAACTTTTTGGTTATGGCTCTCACATCCCCAACAGAGTCGCCAAAAACTGTAGACACCTCCCAAACGGGGCATCGCCATACAGATTGATCACGTTTGTTTGCTCGATTGGTTGCTCGTTTCATAAACCAAAATCATGGACATTCCCATGGCTAGGAATATCGCCACATGATAACGGTTATCATCAAATAGAGTCGCCACCCAGTTTATTAAAACTGGGAAAATAGATAGAGATTCTGGATACGGGAGCCAAAAGTACAATAAGGGGAAGGTGTTAGGCACCCCTCTTTGCCCAGTCGCGAGACTGGCCCATAATCATTCAACATAAGATGTATAGATGCTTTGTTTAATTACAACACATAGTCTGTTTATTTATTCCTTTAAACAGTAAGTAAGGTGAGCCAGTGCGATAAATAAGCATGCATTAGAAAGCAGAGAAAGCAAATAAACTGTCCCAGGAGATCGATTACTCGGCCGGTGAATTGATGTCACGATCGAGTAATCACACTGGTTTGATGTATCGGCCGAGGGATCGAGGCCCCGGTTGGTGTTCTTCCTCACACCAGACAGAAAGATTAACGGATAATCAAAATGCTACGGTTAGTAAAAAATACAGTAAATTGAGACAAACCAGAGGCCATTGGGCCTCACCACCTTGATCCCTCAGTTGCTTGATTGCCTTGGATTGGGCGTGATTGATTGATTGCTTGATCGAGAACCCTAGAGTTAGGGTTTGAACTTCGGGGTTTGATCGCCGGATTGACGGCTACCTTCGGAAGGTTAGGGCTTTTGGAGTATGGGATTGAGAGAGTATTTTGACAGAGTTTCGTGGCTTGATTGAGTGTGTAGGTCTATCAATTTCTGTGTTTATTTCGGAGCCCAAAGGCTCCTTTATATAGGCATAGGGATGACTCACTCCGGCCAATCAAATCATGAGATGGCAATTGCAATTGCAATGCATCTCTAACTCTACGTCGTAATCTCTGAGCGTAGGCCGAACGCATCGGGAAGGTAGTGTAGTTGGATCAAACCAAACGTCTGACAGAACGTTCCAGAGTCTGAAAAAAGGTCGATCTGGCGGCCGAGCAAAGGATGTCGCGGCCGTGGAATGGATATCTCGGTCGAAGGACAGATCTTGCGACCGAGGAATTGATCTCTTAGGGAGATTTTGCTGGCAACAGGTTGCTCGGGTGAGGAATTGATGTTATGGCCGTTAGATCGATGTTACGGCCGTCAGATGGATTCTCCTAGGCTTCTGTATTTATGTCTGAAAGGCTGTATGGCTCTGAATTGGGTCCTCTAAGTGGTTCAAAGTTCTCACCGAAAGTCCTAAGGTCCTCAAGGAAGCAATCAGCAATCACTGTATCCGTTTCATCATCGGGATGGTCCCAAGGTAGGACTTGAAATAATTGTTAGGCCAAATTGGGGTGTCTACACTCGTACCTACATGGAGGGTGCGAGGACGAACCCACAACGTCCGAAGATGGCGTGGCCATCACGTCCAAATCAAGAGGGAAAGAAAATAACCAAGGACAACGGTCAACGGTGGTGGTCAGAGGAACAACAGCGGCCGGATGACGGTGGTCGGAGGAACGAAGGTGAAGAGGTTTCGGACGAGAGAAGAGAGGAGGAGGAGAAAAGATTAAATGACTCGTGAGATCGATTAAACCGAACTTAAATCGATTTTCTGACTTTTGACTTTCTCATGGCCGAGACTTCGATTCCTCGGCCAAGAGATCGATCTCCTGGCCCTCCAATCCATTCCCCTCAGCAACATCAGATGGAATTCTGGGTCCTCGACCAACAAAATAGCCTTGGGGGCACCCTCCGAGCAAATACAACGTGATCAGAACTAGCCTTGGGGGCACGCCCGAGCATGAAAAACATTAAAATAGCAACAAGCTCACCAGATGTTGGTCACTTGACCAACTATAAACCCCAAGCTCCAAGCTTATTATCCAACAGCTTCGCACTCAGCAGCACCCCATGCTCATTACTCAAACCATTCAGTAGCCTTGCACTTACAACCTCACTCAGCGGCTCTACGCCCATGCTCACTATCATTCAACAGTTCTGAACTCACACCTCAGTGGCTCCCCGCCCATATTTACCATTAACAGCTCTATGCTCGCTATCCCAACATGTAGGCTCTACGCCTATAACCATCTCATAAGCTCACCCAGCGGCTGTATCTCCACTCAACCGATCTCAGCAGCTCCAAGCTCACTATCATGGCTCTATGCCCGTGCTCACGATCACTTAGCAGCTCCAAGCTCGCTATCACTTAGCAGCTCTACGCTTGCTGCTTCAACTAGCTCTACGCCCGTATTCCCCATCTCAGCAGCTCCAAGCCCCTAATCATAGCGGCTCTACGCCCGTATTCCCCATCTCAGCGTCACCAAGCCCACCATCTCAGCGGCTCCAAGCCCATTATCATAGAGGCTCTACGCCTGTATTCACCATCTCTATCACTCAGCGGCTCCACGCCCACTATCTCAAATGGCTCTACGCCGTAACAACTATCTCAACAGGCTCTACACCGCCCCAATCAACAACATATCATCAACTCTCAAGCTCAAAGCTTGAATGCTCAAAATCTAACATTTTGAATGCTTGAAGCTCTTCGAATGCCCAACCACTGTGTACTGGATGCTCAAGTTTTACACTTGAATGCTTAAGCTCTACGCTTGAATGCCCAACCAATGTGTACTGGATGCTAAAAACCTGTACTTTGAATGCTCGGA
The DNA here is from genome assembly GCA_018127125.1 of Rhododendron griersonianum. NCBI lineage: Eukaryota > Viridiplantae > Streptophyta > Magnoliopsida > Ericales > Ericaceae > Rhododendron > Rhododendron griersonianum. The sequence goes on along the minus strand of CM030796.1, from coordinate 22,856,204 downwards.
TTCTGCCGTCCGAATGCTCGAGCTCTATGCTCTGAATGCTCAAGTCCAGAACTTGATAGAAGCTCTAAGCTTAAATCTAACACACACGCACGGGCCCGTGCACATATTGCATCAATTGCATCACCATTATCACATATCTATTCATATCTAACCAACATCATCACATATACACACTTTGCATATCTATGACTCATTTCAACAGGTCAATCCTACAAATCAATCGGCTCTACGCCTCGGTTTTATTGATCGGTCCAGCGCCTTGATCCTTTGGCTCTATGCCAAAATTTATGATGAGAAAGCTCCGTGCACAGACCATCAGAATGCAACCGGCTCTATGCCTCGGTTCAAATCATGTCAAGTTCTAAGCTCTGACACCTTAGGCTTTTACCTTATGAAAAATACCAGCTTCGCACTTCGGTTCTATCAAGCTCAAAGCTCCAATCTCCTCGGCCCTCGCCTCATGACCACAGTAGGCTCTACGCCTCGATTCTATAACCTTAGGCTCTCGCCTTGTGACTACAACCGGCTCCGTGCCTCGGTTCCATCACGTTAGAACTCTAAGTTCTCCGGGCTCTCGCCTCATGACTACAACCAGCTCCGTGCCTTGACGCTTCGCACTCCAGTTACTGGCCTCGCGCCACCCATATCTCAAAACGGCGTCCGACTCATCCCCAGTAGATCGCTTGGATTCCGCCCCAATTACATCAATTCCTTCCAGCTCATTTGCCAGGATAAGCTACTCTACCGAGTTCCCCTCAAAAAAAGTAAGGATGATCAAGAAAAGCAAATGCACCTGTCGAATACTGATCTACCCCAAAATACAATGGATGCTCTCCACAAAAACTTCCTTGGTAGCCCCGTGCTCCTTGTGGGCAGCATGCCCTCGGAAAAAGGATTCCGTTTCTTTCGCCATTGTGGCCCTTTTTTGAAAATCGAGGGAGCGCGAGCGCCGGCGGCAAGCGCTCAAAAATACAGAGTCGCCACTTGAGTTTTGAAGGTCCGACACTCAAGGAACCGTATTTCGAAGCACCTGCCGCGCTTTATTTGAAAAAGTGAAAGAAACCAGTCCGTCATAACCATATCTGGGTTCGGGAGCCAGGTTACGAGAGGGGAAGGGTTTTATGGCACCCCTCTCGCCCAATCCGGAGATCGGTCTCTACTTAGGCATTTTTATGAAAACCTTTGTGATTCTTCCTCTTTTAATTGATTTTAGCCAATTAGGGCGGGGGAACAGTTAATCGGGGATTAAAACTGTAACAATTTGCAGGATGTGATCAAATAATGACATGGATGAGTAGCATGATGAATAATAAACGGAATGATCTTGAAACAGCGATCAAATGCCAAAACCAGGCTTGGGGCAGATTTGCCCTGCACGATGACCAACTTGCATGCCTGAATAGATCTGCATGCAAGTCAATCATCGCGCGAGACACGCTGACCCTCGCGCGAGTGTTGTCATCTTACCACAGTCCCAAAATCATCCCCTTCTGGGCTCTGGAAGGACCAGTGCACACCCAGGAAGCAAACCAAGCAGTGTATTGGAAGACTGTAAAATGCTAATTATTACACAATACTCCAAGCAGGAGCCAAATAAGATGAAACACAACCCCTAAACAGTGGGGGTATCAAAACAGAGGCCAAAGGCCAAGTTGCCCATGCAAGGGCCATTCATGGAAATCAGAGAACTGTCGCGCGACAGAGAGTACACCTCGCGCGACACTCCTGACTGGACTTCCAGGAATTGCTTTACATGCTTGGGGTCCTGAGATAGATTCAGGGGATCCCAAGGGCATTCCAAACTGTTTAAAGCAAATAAACTAGCTACTGTAATTTGTTTTTGCATGCATCACAGTGATCTAAAAATCAAAGTAAAGTACATCAGGCATGAAAATACTACAAAACAGAAAAGGGGTAGCTTCCCTTCCCCACGAGGTCCATTCTCTTGCTGACACAAGTGTCGCGCGAGTAAAGGGGACCATCGCGCGAGGGTGTAGCTGCCACGAATTCTTGTAACTTTGTTGGCTTTAGGACCAGGACATGGTATTGATTACCAGCCTTGGCCCTGTCAGCCCCCCTCAGGGATCAAAATAGAAACAGCTTAAACATTATACCTTTGCTTGGAAAGGGTTTAGGAACAGATTGGATTGATTGGTGTGACTTTGCTACCAAGAGTGTGTGAACACCTTGAGTTCAGAAGTTTAGGAAGTGGTTTGAGGGTTAATAATTTTGTGCTAGCTAGTGTAGAGCTTGTGAAATGACTAATGACTCCCTTAAGCAATTTTTGGAACCCTTTACATGGAAGACCAATGGGGGTATTTATAGGGGGAATGCAAGGCTTAGTTAGGGGCCAAACAAGACCTTAGGACCAGCCACCAAGGCTGCTCACAACTTGGTTGTGAGGCTAGCCAACAAGGTGAGAGAGTGGTTGGGGGATTGCATGGGGTTAGAACCTGCCAGCACGCCGTTCAGCTGAGGAGAACGGGGTTCCAGCCCATGGGAACCCATGTGCCAAGCAATCATCACAAGTCCAGCTGGATTCTGTGATAGGGACAGGAGAAAACCATCGCGCGAAGGTTCGGAAGTATCGCGCGAGGGTCAGACACTCAACAGTTTGACTTTGACTACACGTGGCAAGCTAAATGTCGCACGAGGGACAGAAAGGCTCGCGCGAGGGTCAACTCTGGTTTTAGGGATTTGACTGAAGGTTCAGAAGGGTTCAAAGGGGTTCGAGTAGGGTTCTAAGCGTTCCAAGCTCAATCCATTCCCGATCCAAGCTCTGTTTGATCCGATTTCATCATCGGGGAAACAAGAAAATCGTAAAATAAAGTAAAACGATTGGGAGACCCAGATTGGGGTGTCTACAGTTGTCCCTCTTTGACGGCACGCAGAGCACCATTGACTGGTACGGGTAACGTCAAAGATTTCTAGACACCCACCAAATCCGCCCAAAAGCTGATTAAACGGAAGATGCAGACGAGTATATAAAAATACCGTGCACCAAGGGGAGAGATTGGAAACCGGACGGATAAATCGCCGCTGGTTGATTGATCGGACGGATGGATCGTCGTTTGTTGATTGGACGGATAGATCGTCGCTGATTGATGATCGGACGGATAGATCGTCGCTGATGATTGATTGGACGGATAGATCGTCGCTTTTGATCGGTCGGACGGATAGATCGTCGCTGATGATTGATGGGACGGATAGATCGTCGCTTTTGATCGGTCGGGGCGGATAGATCGTCGCTGATTGATGATCGGACGGATAGATCATCGCTGATTGATGATCGGACGGATAGATCGTCGCTGATTGATGATCGGCCGGATAGATCGTCGCTGATTGATGATCGGACGGATAGATCGTCGCTGATTGATGATCGGACGGATAGATCGTCGCTGATTTGATTGATCGGACGGACCACTGCTGGGGATACCAAATTCTTCGGGTCTGAAGGCAAAGCTTCCAAAATGACCTTCAAATTTTATTGGCAACGTATCAACATGTCAAGGATCTTAAAGAGGGGTTAATTGAGATTGGGTCGGACTCAGAATCCGGATTGGGCCTGAGACCCAAGATGTAATGTCGCGCGACACTCACGGACCATCGCGCGAGGGTCATAAGTTAGGGCTTGGGTCTGGACAAGCCCAGACCCGGCCCAATCGCTTAAACGTCGCGGGGACGTTACAGAAACAGTTCACAGCAGTTTCAAAAGTTTGAAACTCTCGCAAACTCTCGTCTCTCCTCCCAAACTCCTTCCAAACCTTGATTCCATCCATAAAAACCTATAAACCCAACCTTGATCATCCACCCATGGTAGACCACGGCAGTGGGGAAGGCGGGGGAGAAGTCGTGGGCGAGACGGAGGACCGAGGAGGCCCAATGGTCGTCGAAATAAGGGATCACGCACCGGCGGAGGCCACCGGAGGGGCAGGTGCAGTGGTTGCAGGCGGCGGAGACGACGAAGAGGGTCGCGAGCAGGCGACTGGTGGTGGTGAGCACAGTCGCGCGACAGACCTAGATGTCCGCGCGACTGTTTATACTGGGGCCGAAGGCTACAGCGTTGAGCGGCTGGACCCGGTCACGGCCGTAGAGGGGTCAGTGGTGGCCGGAGCGAGTCCAATGGACGCAGGAGAGATCGGTGCTGAAGAACAACCTCGCGCGATGGAGGAGGAGTCTCGCGCGAGCATTGATTCTGGAGGAGGCAGAGGCAGTGGCAGCGGAGATAACATTGTTGAACCATCCAGATCCCCGCCGAGGGATTCGGCGAAGGGCAAAGGGCCTGTCGATGAGACTGCGGAGGTTCTGGTTGCGGTCCGTGAGGAGGACGTGCTGTTTCGGCCAACGGCGATGTCGTCGAGTCACGTGCCGATTACGAAGCACGACGTCGCCGAGCACCTTCCGGACGAAATGCTGGCAAAGTTGTTAGAGGATAATCCCTTGGTCGGGGAGATAGTTTTGAAGGCCAAGGAGGACCGGGCAAGGGCCATTGCTGCATCGAAGGCGGCGGAGCGAGCCGAGAGAGAAAGACTGGAGAGCGAGGAGCTTCTGAGAGACGCGGAGGCTGAGGATAGAGCCCGAGTTGAGGCGTAGGGGCCTAGGGTGACGGCCGTGGAGGAGGCGAAGAACACGAGTCGGTCGGTTTTTTCCGCGGAAGCGTACGTGCTTCCTACGCCACACCTCTTTGTGCCGTCGGGCATTGCGGCCCGTGCACCGTCGCGGAGAGATTACGACGACGAATTGGTGTTGAGGGATCCCCGGGCCCACATTGCAGCGACATGGATGGAGGTATATTCCCAGAAAACACCCTTTGTAATTTAATTTCGATATTCTTGCTTTGATAGTTCACATTCGATACTTGCTTAGAACATGCTTGAACTTTAGAATTTGCACGGATGATCCTGCGAACCAAAACATGCTAAAACCACGTATTTCTGTAGTATAGGCCCAATACGCAATAACTTGAACCAACCATCTGTCATAGGCTTCATTGATTACCTAGAACTTGAGAATGAACTTCCCGTGTATGGACAGACCATTTGCTGCTTGTCTTTGTATCTGAAACAGGCTGGAGCAGATCAGAGGGACATCCGCGGCTTCGGGGGCGCGTGCATGTCTTTGCAGCTGTACGAGGGGTTGCCGGAGAGAGTGAGGCGGCTGGTAGACGAGGCAGGCTTTGGGGAGTTTGTGCGGACTTTGACCCCAGCGAGGATTGACCACGCCGTCCTCGTTGCACTTGCTGAGAGGTGGAGGGATACCACCAATACCTTCCACCTACCTCCTGGGGAGATGACGGTGACGCCTGCTGACTTCGCAGCGATCACAGGGCTGAGGGTTGGAGGTAAGCCTATCCCGTTTGACTCGGGGATCCAGGAGGATCGGGCTGCTCTGGAGTGGTTTCTGGGCAGAGTGCCCAAGATAGAGGGGGGAATGGCGAGGTATGACCAGTTCAAGGGCTACCTGAAGAAGGAGGTGTCGAGTGATCAGGAGGCGGAGCAGATGGCCCCGGCGTTTTTGTTATACCTGTTTGGTGCCACGCTGTACCCAAACAGGCGAAGCAACGTCCACCTTTCTTACTTGCCGGTGTTGAGGGACTTGAGGACGGCCTCGCGCTTTGACTGGGGTGGAGCGGCTCTTGGGACGGCCTACCTCTTCTTTGGCGACTCGTCGAGGACGGGTAAGAGCACAGCCGGCTACTGGAGGGTCTGGGAGGTACAATTCTACCTTTTTTGAGCACAATTTGATTATGCTTGTCCATTGTTTAGCTTGCTTGACTGTTTCGATTTCAAATGCTGTATGCCCTGACTAACGTTTGAACCAGACTAAACCTTGCAGCTTTGGGCTTACGAGGTTTTGCGGATGTACCCGCCGGAATGTAAGCATCCGGACTTGAGCATTCTCCCTCGTGCGCTGAAGTGGAGCAGGGCGAGCACCGGGAAGAAAGAGGGGAGAGGTGAGCTCAACGCCTTCAGGCTGTATCTAGACGAGCTCAGGGCTTCACAGGTATGAACACACGACTGTAAGCCTTAGACCTGCATCCATTTCCTTGCTTTAATGCTGTCGCTGATCAATTATCTGCATTGCCCGTTTGCTTTGAAACGCAGGTCAATTGGGATCCTTGGAGGAGAGCGGAACCAGAATCTGAGTACTTGGCCCGGAGCAGAGCTGTCACGGCCAGCAGGGTGCTGTTAGAGTCTGCCTTTGGTTGGCAGTGGTACTTGGGAGACCGAGTGACGCGCCAGTCGCTTGGTTATCTTGAGTTCTGGGTGCCGGGGCCACTCCCACCTCTAGCTTCACACACAGGAGAGTACACGCGGGCTGAGCTGGAGAGGTACACGAGGCCGGATACTGAGCTTGAGCGATACTTGCGTCCTGGTAGGGACTATGCAGTCTACCAGCGAGACTTCCTGGCAGGTCCACTGGGGGTCCGTGGCCGGAGAGAGGCGCGAGGCCAGGCCGCAGGGGCCGCTGAGGAGAGGAGAGCAGCCGGAGAGGGACGGAGAGGAGGTGAGAGCCGGACCAGGCGAGCCCCGAGCGGACCGGCAGTTGGTGGACTTCCTGCGCTGCTTTGGAGGATTCCCGTGGTTGTGCCCAGGGAATCTGCAGAGCTACGATTAGTGCCGCGAGAGCGAGCTCGCTCTGTGACCGTTTCGGTAAGAATCAGCTTTCAATATTGCTTTTGAATTCCAAGTACTTGAATTATCTGCTGAATAGCCCGATGAACTTGAATTGCATGCAGTGCCAATCGAGTGGGTGAACGAGGCCGTTCGACGCATGCTGTTGGCGTTGGAGAACGTGGTGAGAAAGGCGGCGAGCGGCACGCCACCGGAGTTGCGATACGAGCACCGATGTTACAGCCGACTCAGCCAGCCGTTGTTCAGAGGACCCAGGTATGAAAACGATACACTCCAGCTTTCGATACGTCCTGCTTTCGATATATTCCTGTTTTCGATACATTCCTGCTTTGATAGCTTGATAGATGTACCTGTTTTCAATACAGAAATACAATATGTGCAATAGATACTCATGCTTTTGAAATGCAATGATAATGCAGGTGGAGGGGAAGATGAACCCTAGGCGGAAGAGTGCGCGAGATCCGCCACCGAAGAAGGTGGTGGCACAGAAATCCGCGCCTCCGGTTACCACCACGCGGCGACAGACGAGGAGTTCACAGACAGCGCATGCACGCGAGGAGGAAGCCAAGCAAGCCGCGAGGCAAGCTGAGCTTCGGTACCAACTGAAGAAGCGCGAGAAGCCGACGTTGGAGAAGCCGGGCCCGACTCGCAGGCTGAAATTGATCATGAGTCCCACTTCCGAGGATGAGGAAGAAGAGGGTGAGGAAGAAGCGGCAGAAGAAGAGGGTGAGGAGCACTCGTCCACCAGCAGTGGCTCTGACGACTCCATTGATGATCCGAGATACAGAGATGATCCCCGGGAGCTGCACGATACTTCAGACAGCGATGACGGGCTTGAGGGGTGCTGACGAGGCCTCCGTTACCCCTTTTGCCTTTGATTCTGGACCTGCGTGCCCAAGTAGATAGCTTTTTGACAGATAGACATTTTGAGAGCCTGCGTGCCTCTTTTTGATTGGCGGGCGCATGTGCCCTGTTTTGACTTAGTAGCTTTGATCGGCCAAGGGCCATGGATACAGCAGTCCTTTTGCTTTTGACATGGATAGATCATGGTTTAGTACATAAAAGTTGCATTCTAAAGTTTTACAGCTTCTTATTGTGCATAAGAATCAGTAAAACCCGCCACAAATACCGAACTTGCATTGACGACACATTGAGACCGCACACAGACACGTATGAGTGTATAAAACAGCCTAGCTCCGAAAGAAAAAGGCAAAATACCCTAAGACACAATCAGGATACGAGGATACGGGAACAATGAAATTTTGGGTGTTAATAGACCGAAAATCACAATGCCTTGAAAAAGTGAAAACGACACACTTAAACGATCAATGGCGGTTGACATGACCTGTGCCAATTGACGGAATTGAACAGAACGCCCCAAGAATGGACTTATACCGAAGAATGCTCAAAATAACACAAAAATGGTATAACATGTTGAAAGATGACTCGATTATGTCCCGGACTGAAACCGACACCTCCATACAGTCACTCAAGGTCCAGGCGACCTGCATGGCATGACCGAAATGGGCTAGAGTCCCCGGAACGAGTTTCGAACTTCCGAAACCTTGATTTGAACTTAAAACAGGCCTCCGAGGGTCCAAAATCTTCGTTGTGCACGGCATTCGGGATCCAACGCTTGGATACAGTCACATATGCTTATGATGACTTGCTGGAATCTCCAAAAGCACCAAATGACCTCTGGAATGAAAATCGACCAATTTTGGACAGTGGCTGCTGAAATCTGTCAAAACTGCAGACCAACCATCGCGCGATGGTTTGGAACTGTCGCGCGTGTACCGTATGTCACGCGATGCTTCAAGAGTGTCGCGCGAGAGTCAACTCCTGCTAAGCAGCCTTTGTTTGACCAAATTATTGGCATGGAGCTGTTCATTATTTCCACGTCTTGAAAGTTGTTCTGGGTTTGCAGAAGGAAGGCTGCTCTGCCATGCAAGGTGGTAGGACACCTATGCCTTGGTCTCACCAACTCCTTGGCTATTTGAAGAAGGGTTTGAGGGCTTAATGAAGTGTACACCCCTTCAACTTATCTATAATGGGAGACTCTCTAATGGAAGCCCTTGATCCTTGGCTAATGAGAGAGGAAACCATAAATTGGGCAAGTCCCCGGTCTCGCTGTTTATCCTCGATTCGAGATCTCCGATTTGGTCGACCGTGCGTCGAAATGATTCAAGCCGCATTGCCTTTCTGGGACCCCATTGTACACGTCTTCCGATTCCGCGAAGATGAAATGTGTCCCACAATAGAAGAGTTCCAGGCATACGCCCCGGGGTTCGCCAATCTAGACATTCTTGCCATGCCGCCCGTCCATGAAGACATGGAGAAAATTCTACAGGCAAAACTCAACATTCCGGCGGCGGTGACAGCCAGCATCATTCAAAACGGCGAGCTCAACATCCTTCGCCTAATCGAACTGTATGGCCCGGAGGCTGGCCTGGGAGACTATGTCGGGGAAGCTCATCGACGCTTCGTCTTGTCTATATGCGCACTGGCTGCGTATATGCTGGTTCCCATTGACGGAGGGGTAAACCCCAAACTGGTGAGTATTGCCTCACAAATGGACAACGGGAAAAACATTATACCCGTGGTTTTAGCGGAGACGCTCCTGGGTTTGGACATGCTGAAGCTTGAGCAAGCCGACTCTTTCAGCGGATGCCCTATCTTGCTCCAGGTAAATACACACTCGACATGCTTTCTTGCATTTTCAACCTCACTCCAAATGCTTAGGCAGTTTTTGAACTTTGACTCGTCCCTTGTTCTCATGCAGCTCTGGCTGGCAGACAAAGTTGGGGTTTTGGAAGAGCCACAGGCTGGCTTCGAAGAGTTTCCCAGATTGTTGGTCGCGAGACCGATGATATTCCCCGACTTGCCGGTGGAGATATGGTTTGCCTTCCTGAATGATCTGCATTCCGAAGATATAGTCTGGAGGTGTCTCTGGTTAAACCTTCCAGCAATGACGCTCAAATCAGCGGGATACAAAAGAGTGATAATCGCCGGCCTGTCAAGCTTCACATTTTACGTCCCTGGGCGTACGCTCCGACAGCTCGGAAGAAGCCAAGGATACAAGCGATACGGAGCGAAAGACTTCGACATCCCCGCGTTCACTTCCTGGGATCTGCGCTGCCATAGAGACAACTGGGGCGATAGGACGTTGAAGGAATCAGCTCCAGAGTTCAGGACGTGGCTGGAAAGTCGTTACATAAGATGGCTCCGTGTTGAAGTTGAGGCAAGACTGAGGGGATATTTCTGAATCTCGTGGGAGAACAAATTGTAATTAGTAAGGCCAGTAGGCTTCGCTTTTCAGCACTCGCTTTGTAAATTGTATGCCACTTTGCCTGGCTTGATCGGCTAAATAAAACCTTTGAATTATCCGGCCGTTATTTCTCCGACGGAACGAACTTGTCATTGAACGCGTAATTTGAAGAAACAACGCTTCGACGTAGTCATAAATACTCATAATAACCTACTGGAAGCATTGAAATTTCAAAATATGGCCCGAGCCAAAATCCGAAAAATGACCCCAAAAAGGCAGTAGCCTGCCCTACTGTGTCGAAATAAACTTAAATCTCGCGCGAGCAATCACAACCATCGCGCGAACATAAACAGTCGCGCGAAACTCCAGGACCCTCGCGCGATGGAGAATTCCTGTTGCAGTGGCCAGCTTTGACTCATTCGGACAAAAAGAGGTGGCAGAACTTGTCAGCAGGCCTGGGCGTGCAGGGGGCTCCTGGCTTTCTCCAGAGATGTTCCCTTGATTTTTAGCAAGTGGAGGGACACCTTGCAAGGCCACCTCACTTAATAGGAAAGGTATGCCTCCTTCCTTGGCTTTATAAAGAGGGGTGAGTCCCCGAATGAAGGGTGTGTTTCCGTGGGAAATCTCTAACACTGTTCCTCAAATGGCAAATCATCTCCCCACCTTAATTGGCACGTGGCTCGAAGAATTTGTCGCGAGCGATTGGCTATGCTTCCGTTCCCACGGGTTGGCGGCCTTTCGCTTCTTAAAAAGTGTAAGGCTTCGCCCCGAAATTCTAAGAGCAGCCCTGCAGTTTTGGGACCGGGACGTCCATGTGTTCCGATTTGGGGACAACGAGTTGTGTCCGACCGTTGAAGAATTCCAAGCATATCTCCAAAGCTTCGCTTCGAGCGTGATTGTCGTGCCACCTTACAGGCAAAGCATGTCAAAGCTGCTGAAGACGTGTCTGAACATTTCCCAAGGTGCAGCGGAAGGCCTGTTGATTGGCGGACAAATAAACATCGCGCGTCTAATGGAGTGGTACGGGCCTGACGGCGATCCAGCGGATACGGTTCTGCAGTCTCGACGTCGATTCGCCATGTCGGTTGGCATACTGGCCGCATACCTGCTGGTGTCTCCGTATGGACGGCCTGACCCCTCGTTGGTACACGTGGCTGCGGAGATGGGTGCTCGGAAGGATGTGGTGCCCGTGGTACTCGCTGAGACACTCATTGGTTTGGATTTGGTGGCCACAGGTCAGACAAACACATTTGGTGGCAGTCCAATCCTGTTACAGGTAAAATCTCACTCAGCTCACCTTTTTCCGGTTTTCACACAGTCTGTTTTTACCTCGACTCTCGGCTAAGGCTGTATGGTAGCTCCTTACTTGTTTTCTTTCGCTCGGGCTTACGTGGCTCCTTACTCGTCTTTTCGCTCATGTAGTTATGGCTATGTGACAAGCTTGGACTAATCTCAGCTCCTGAAGCGGACTGGCCCCGTCTGCCCGGGCGGATGCACCAAAGGGGAATGCTGTACCCAGAAATGTCTGAGGAGGAGTGGCACACCTTCATGAGAGAGATGTCTCCGCGCGAGATCGTCTGGCGGCACAGAGCCTTGAACATTTCGGATATGGCTTTGCACTCTGCAGGTTTCGAGCGGATGGTGATTGCTGGCCTGTCTAGTTTCACGTTCTACATTCCAGGCCGTATCCTGCGGCAACTGGGCATGAGCCAAGGCTTTCATCGAGTTGGGATAGAAGACTTCCACGTTCCAGCTTTTACAGCCCAACATCTAGCAGGGTATGAACACAACTGGGGTTTGAGAGAACTCGGAGGAGCGGAAGACGACTTCAGTACAAGACTCAAACACTGCTATGTAGTATGGTTAAGAGAGGAGGTCGAAAGCAGACAAAACGCAGACTGACTCCTGACTCAAATCCAATGATCTAGAATAAACTGTGAGCCCGTGAGGGCCTCTTAGCATTTCGTTCTGTTTTTGATGCTTTACTGTTTTTTCTTGGGGCTCTGCTCAGCCTATGTAATAGAAATATAGTTTTGAATAAAGGTGAAAGATTAAGAATTTTCCCCTTTTTGGTCCAAGTGTTGAACACCACGTCGTTTGATAGTTGAGGTGCGCTCCGGTAATGGGAAAAACCTGGATCGAATTGATTGATTGTGACCGAATCTCACAGACAGATTGCCTACGTATCCCAAGCTAGGGAATCAGGTCAAGACGTAGTTCAGGCTCCAGTTCGACAGAGTATGACCGAGTCTCAACGAGAGACTGCCTACGTATCCCAAGCTAGGGAATCAGGTCTGTAGGGAGTAAATCCCGAACAAGTACAAGTAGTGCCCGAACACGTGGTACGTGGGACCATGGTATAATTGCATTAAGAACAGTCGCCGTGCAGAATGGTGATCGGCGATAGGGACCAGTGATATGAAGGATCATTGGTCCAGGGAGTTTATACTTAGTCGAGGTCCAGTAACACGAGAGAATATTGGACCGAGATATTAACGAAAGAACAATGACATGCGAAGTCATTGGTCCGAATAGGCTGTTCGGCAGTAAAAGAGCCGAACGGGAGGGGGATTGTACGAAAAGCAGTCCCAGGAGCAGGAAACGTTCCAGAAGGTTCTAGTGACGGGGTATTCCGCGATTACTATAAAATCCCAGTAAAGATAGGATCTTGGAGAGATACCCGATGAGAATGGGAAGTCCGGCCAGTTATGGAAAAGAGTCCTAAACGGACTAAAGTGATGAATTGATAAGGGAACGAGGATCCAAGATGTTCTGAGTTTCCTATACGAGATAGGGAACTTAGGGAAACGTGGGACTTGGGCAGCAAGCATCCATAAACCTATAAAAAAGAAGTAAACCTAGAGGAAAAAGGTACACATTACATTACGGTTTTACGTATTCTTTTACTTGAATTAGGGTTTTCGATCAGTACGTGATACTAACTTAGGCATCGGAGGGCCTTTGCCACGAGAGGCAAAGGTGCACTCACCCTTTGTCTGTTTTGCAGATAAAGATTCCGGCGACATACTAGGGTTCCGGCGAGGACCTCGAAGTAGCCGTTACGCTCTTGTGCTGCCTAAATCACTATCGGTTTTTCTGCACTTACAATTGGCGCCGTCTGTGGGAAACGAAAGAGATCCCTCTGAAAAGCGACCATGATGGAAGAAGATCCAAAAACTCCACATGATCCGAAACACCAGTTGGGAGGAGGAGGTGGCAACTCCCCACCGGATCCTCCGAGAAAGCCCGACGGTGGGCAAGCAAAGAAGCCCACAAACATGGATAATCCCCTGACTGTCCATGGCGACTCCAAGAACAAGGAGGGAAGGACGGCCAGTGGTTCCACGAGAAGGAGTAAATCCCATCGTGAGGGAGAATCAGTGGTGCATTCAAGGAGTGCACACAACCGTGACGATATCTTGGATAAAAAGAAACAAGAGATCGAAGAATACGCACGTTTGATTAAAAAACGAGAATATGAGATACTGGAATTGCAACGGATACGAGGACATCCGGAGGATTCTGGACTGTCACGAAGGGATTCTAGAGGAGAAAGGCTGGCAATAATAGAACACAAGAAGGCTCCTTCACGAGGAAGGGGGAGCCGGTCCGGGAGTCCCACTCCGAAAAAGAAAAGGGCTTCTTCACGAAAAAGAAGAAGCAGAAGCCTCACCCCCGAAGAAGGAGAGATTAGAAGACATCACAGGGATAGGTACGAGAGACCTGATTCCGATTGGGAAAAGAGTACTCCCAAGAAAGCAAAAGAACGAGAGGAGGGAGCCATGTCTGCACGAGAGGCGGCACGGAAAGCCCTCAGCAATATAGCCTCATCCCCTTTTTCAAAGAGATTGCAGGAGGCGAGGCTTCCGAGCAGGGTGAAGCACGGGGCATTCGTACTTTACGAAACAAATAATGATCCCGTGGCACACATACAACACTACCGGCAGGCAATGTTCATGCACGACGGGGATGATGCAATCATGTGCAAGATGTTCCCGTCGAGTTTGGGGAAAGTGGCCTTGTCATGGTTCCATAAGCTGGGGCCGAACACCGTGCGAGGATGGAGACAATTGGCCGAAGAATTCACTGCTCGGTTTCTGACGAGCAGGAAAGCACCAAAAACCTTTGAAAGCCTCTCTGTTATGAAACAAGGAGAGAGTGAGCCGATCAGAGATTATGCTAAGAAGTACTGGGAAACTTTCAACGAGATTGAAGGGTGCAGTGAGGAGTATGCCATAGCCACGTTCAAAACAGGGTTGCCTGTTCGGGGAGAGCTGCGTAAATCCCTGAACATGAACCCGGTAGATACACTGGCAAGGCTAATGGAACGAATCGAGCAGCATGCCAGAAACGAGGATGACATACTGCGTGAGGACAACAGGATGGTTGCCGAACAGGCGAAGGTTCTACCGAAGAGGGCGGACAAGCCAGAGCCCAAGACCTACAAAGATAGGAGGGAGTACGGGCAGGTCAAGAAAGAACCGTATAAAGAGAAGCACGCCCCAGACCCCAAGTCTTTCTTTTCGGTGACAACGGTTTGGAAGGAACCAATCTATCGGATTCTTTACAAAATAAAGAATCGCCCATATTTCAAGTGGCCCCCAAGGCTGGAGGGGGACAAAGATGCGAAGAGGGCTACGAGTCAGCATTGTAGTTACCATAAAGACTGGGGGCATATGACGGAGGATTGCGAGATGTTCAAGCAACACCTCGATGATCTGGTTTCACGGGGTTACCTGAAAGAATTTATTCAGGAGGAGCACAAAGGTGCAGAGAAAGCATTGGAATTGGATTATGAGCAGAATCCAAGAGGGGTAATCCATATGATACATGGATTGGCCGCGCCTTACACGAGAAGTGAGGTGAGGTTGCTCCAAAGACAAGTAAAACACGACCAGCACGTGATGCAGTTGGGAAAGAAACGAGGACGTGAAGGAGAAGAATGCACTGGGGGCATAATCTTCACAGATGAGGACCTGGGGGGAATCCAGGTACCGCATAATGATGCCCTAGTCATAACCCTACGAATTGGGGAATATGACATGGAGAGAATCCTGGTAGATTCGGGAAGCTGCACGAAGATACTGTATTATGACGCGTTCAAGAAGCTAGGACTGACACAAGCAGATTTGGTGCCGTCAACAACCCCTTTGGTCGGATTTAGTGCAGGAGCAGTGTGGCCATTGGGCAAAGCAACTCTCCCTGTTCGGGCAGGAACAGTTGTGCTAAGAACCGATTTTTTGGTGGTAGATGAACCATCTTCCTATAACGCGATTATTGGAAGGACATGGTTGCATAAGATGAGGGCGGTTTCCTCCACCTACCATCAGATGGTAAAATTTCCCGGGTCAAATGGTATCGAAAGAATAAAGGGAAATCAGAAGGTCGCCCAGCAGTGCTTGGTTTCTATAATCAAGAAGGCACCGAAGGCCCAGTTAGTTCAAGCAATTGAGGTTCCGGATCAGCCGACCATTGAGGATGTCGGAGGGGATCCCGCCGAGAAAGTGGTGGAAGGCTTGAAGAAGATTCAGATCAACGAGAATGATCCAGAAAGGTATTTTCTGATTGGGGAAAATCTGAATGAAGCAGAAGAGGAAGAGTTGGTAAGGTTCCTCAAGGAGCACGTTGATGTGTTTGCCTGGGTGCCCGAAGAGATGCCCGGAGTGGATGCAAACGTGATTTGTCACCACTTGAATGTGGATCCACAACATAAGCCCGTGATGCAGATTAAGAGACGATCCGCCGTACAACACGTGGATGCTGCTATCGAGGAAGTGGACCGATTGCTTGAAGCAAAGGCTATACGAGAGGTATACTACCCAGAATGGCTGTCTAACACTGTGGTGGTAAAGAAGAAGAACGGGAAGTGGCGAGTTTGTGTCGACTTCACCGACTTGAACAAGGCATGCCCCAAGGATAGCTTCCCCCTCCCCAGGATAGACCAGCTTGTCGATGCAACGGCTGGGTATGGGCGGATGAGCTTCCTTGATGCTTATCGGGGTTATCATCAGATAGCCATGTACGGCCCCGATGAGGAGAAGACATCTTTTATCACGCCAAGGGGACTGTACTGTTATAGTGTCATGCCTTTTGGTCTGAGGAATGCCGGTGCAACATATCAGAGGTTAGCAACGATTATGCTAAAGAAGTTGCTCGGTAAGACCATGGAGGTTTACATAGATGACATGGTGGTCAAAAGCAGAGAGAAGGAAAACCACATCGCTGATTTAAAAGAAGCCTTTGAGATATTGAGAGAATATAAGCTGAAGCTCAACGCCTCGAAGTGTGCGTTTGGGGTAAACTCAGGGAAGTTCCTGGGGCATTTGGTCACCATAAGAGGGATAGAAGCAAACCCCGATCAAATTACAGCGTTGCAAAGGCTTCAAAGTCCAATGACCACGAAGGAAGTCCAGAGGTTGACTGGGATGGCTGCGGCTTTAAACCGATTTATCAGCAGATCTAGTGACAAGTGCAGACCCTTCTTTCAGCTGCTAAAAAAGAGAGAAGGATACGAATGGGGAGCAGAATGTGAGCAAGCGTTCCAAAACCTGAAGAAGTACTTGGCAACAGCCCCCCTTCTGTCCACTCCCGAACTAGGCGAGTCCCTAACTTTATATCTAGCAGTCTCCGAACATGCTGTAAGTGCGGTGCTACTAAGGGACAAGGGATCCGAGCAAATCCCTGTCTATTATGTCAGCAAAACGTTGCTAGAGGAAGAGACAAGGTATCTGCCCCTCGAGAAGTTGGTCCTGGCACTAAGAACAGCGGCACAAAAATTGCCCCATTATTTCCAGAGTCACAGAATTGTGGTTTATACTGAGTATCCGTTAAAATCTCTGCTACGAAAGGCAGATTTCTCGGGACGTATCTCAACTTGGTCGGTCGAACTGAGTCAGTACGACATAGATTACCAGCCGCGCACCGCAATAAAGGGGCAGGTGCTGGCAGACTTCGTAGCTGAGTTCTCACCTACGGTAGCTCCCCAGCCTCCTATGAGACAGGAGCCGAGAAAGGAGCAGGGAAAAGAGCAATCAACGAGAATGAAGAAAGCTCCCGCCGAACAGGATCCCACGGGGTGGAGATTATTTGTTGATGGCTCTGCGTGTAACACGGGATCAGGAATTGGGGTGGTACTTTTTCCTCCTGAAGGTGCAATGATGGAGCTATCCCTTCGATTGGGATTCAGTGCATCGAATAACGTGGCAGAGTATAAGGCACTCTTGGCAGGGTTGAGAAGTGCAAGGACCCTGAAGGTGAAAAAAATACGAGTGCATTGTGATTCACAACTCGTGGTGAACCAGTTGTCTGGGGAATACGAGGCCCGGAACGAGAAAATGGCTGCCTATGTGACGGCCGCCAGAGATCTGCTTGACACTTTCGAAAAGGTGTATATTGAGCAAATAAGTTCTGGGCAGAATGCCCATGCTGATTCACTTGCCTGGCTGGCTGCAGCTGTACCAACGGAATTCAAAAGACGGGTGGCAGTAGATTATCTTGCCGAGCCGAGCATCGGAAGAAGTGTGGAATTGGTCTTGGACGTGAACCAAGGACCGAGTTGGATGGATCCAATAGTGGAGTTTCTACGAGATGGGATACTCCCCACAGATAAAAAAGAGGCTCACAAGATTAAAACAAAGTCTGCACGGTTTTGGCTGTCACCAGAAGGAAAGCTGTACAGAAAATCCTTCACTGGTCCATACTTACTTTGTGTGCACCCCGAGATGGTGCAGAAGTTTCTCCACGAGATCCACGAGGGAACGTGTGGGAGTCATGCTGGGGGTAGGTCAATTACCCACCGAGCAATAACCCAAGGGTACTGGTGGCCTCACATGCAGGAAGACGCAAAGGTGTACGTAAAGATTTGTGAGAAGTGCCAAAAATTCTCACCGATGATCCGAACACCAGCCGAAGATCTGGTGCCCTTGACAAGTCCTTGGCCCTTCGCACAATGGGGGATGGATATCGTGGGTCCACTACACAAGGCAACTGGAAATAGGAAATTCCTGTTGGTAGCAACAGACTATTTCACCAAGTGGATCGAGGCAGAACCATTGGCTAAGATCACCGAGCCTATGATACAAAGGTTCGTCTGGAAAAGTATAATCACTCGATTTGGGGTCCCTTATTCACTGATTACGGATAATGGGTCCCAATTTCAGAAAAAATTCAAGGCCTTTTGTGCCCAGTATGGAATAAGAAATTATTATTCCACCCCAGCCTACCCACAGAGTAATGGGCAGGTAGAGGCTTCCAACAAGACTATACTTGATGGGATCAAGAAGAGGTTGGACAAGGCAAAGGGGAAATGGCCCGACGAACTGCCACTTGTTCTATGGGCGCACCGAACAACGCCTAGGAGGTCTACGGGAGAGACCCCCTACTCATTAGCATATGGAACTGAGGCTGTAATTCCATTGGAGGTTGGTCTGCCGACCAACAGGACCACTTTGGTTGAAAGTGGGGGCAATGACAGAGCCCTGGAAATAGAATTGGACCTTGCCGAAGAACGCAGAGAAAGGGCCTTAGTGCATTTGGCATCTTATCAGGAGCAGCTGATGAAAAGCTATAACAAAACTGTCCATCCACGAGAGTTTGGCATTGGGGATCTTGTGCTTCGAAAAGTGCTCGGCAATACCAAAGTAGCCAACGAGGGCAAGTTGGGGGCAAACTGGGAAGGCCTATATAGAGTTACATAAATTGCGGGCATTGGGGCATATCGCTTGGCGGACCTGGACGGGAACCCGGTGCCAAGGCCATGGAATGTCGACAACTTGAGGAAGTTTTTTGTTTGAAAAAACTTCAGCGTATTTTTTTTTATTCTGTTTTAGGATGTGCATCGTGATTGTGTGGGAATTATGAGTACAATTCCTTTGTTTTTTATTATTTAGTTGCAAGGGGTACGCAAAACGCCTCCTTGAGTTTTTTGAATTATGAATAAATTCTGATTTTGATTTAAGATATTGTTTCTTTTGTCTTCGTTATGATTAGAATACGAAGTTAGGTTTGGTCATTGCTCCTCACTTCGTATTGGGGAGCAGAGGGATAGGTTTACGCCAAATACGAAGATATTTGAGCAGATTCAAAAACCTTGCAAGTACGAGTACCCTTGGTTACTTATACAGGTATGAACAAACCTGGCATGTATACGTGGAAATACACACTTTTGCCAAATATGAAAACATTTGGACATACTAAGTATGAATACACTTAGACTTAAGAGCAAACGCTTGGCAGCATACGAGTACATGCAGAATTAATCAAGTACGAATATACTTGACCACTCATACGGGTACGAACAAACCTGGTTTTGATAGATTTTAACACGTTGCAAGTACGAATATACTTGATCACTTAAACAGGTACGAACAAGCCTGGTTTGTATACAAAAAATGCATAGCCTTGCCAAGTACGAGTATATTTGGAACCTAAGCACGAGTAAACTTAGACAATGAAGAATGGGGTGCAAGCGGATATGTGCAAACCTATCTAAGTACGAGCACACTTAGAATTGTCTCCAAGTACGAAGAAGGCTTGGGCAGCATACGAAAACATGCTGATCAGTAGTACGAATACACTTAGGACTATTTCCAATTACGAGGATAACTTGGAAAGCATGCTGTTCACTAGCATGAATACACTTGGGCAGCATATACATCCCAACATGATTTATAAACAGAAGCACTCAAAACACCTAAGTACGAGATACTTGGGCAATTGAAATTAAAACGGTTGGCCATGAAAAGGGCCACTAGCGATGTTAAAGCCACGAGGGGGGCCAAATACTTAAAGTTAAAAAGTATCGAAATGTATCTGTGCCACGAAGGGCAAACTTACGGCCACGCAGGGCCACCATAAGTATCCAATATCAGGGAAAAGTTCCAAGATAAGGGAAGTCTTACCTGCTTGTTAAACGGTAGGGTTCTCGACGGTAGGAGAAGGAATCTGTGCAGGAGTAACCTCAGTGTCTATGCCCATGTCAGTTGGACCTCCACTGGCTTCCTTTTGGCCAGGGTAGGTCTCTTCCACGTTTATAACGGTTTCTGTATCTTGACACTCGGAGGCGTCAGTATTAAGCCCTTCATTCAGATTATCTCCATCTTCAACGTATTCCTCCTCATCTTGGGCCACCACGGTGCTCGGGAGATCAATTTCCGTCCACAAGGGAGAGGACTCAGCTGTACCAGACTTCTTGAGGCCAGCAGTCCAACCGGCAGCGAATATCTGATCCTGGATCACAGGCATCTGACCTTTGTAGCTCTCAGTAGCTACATTGATTCCTTCATTGTAGCCTTGCTGGTAGGACGCCTTGGCCTCGCCCTTGCTCGCTTCCAGCTCTATCAAGGTCTGGTTCAGACTATCTTCAGCACCGTCCAGCTTAGTCTTGAACTCATTTGCTGCACTTCGAGCTTGATTCCTCTCTCTCTCAAGCCGGGCAACAGTGGTCAACAGCTTGGCATTTTCACTAGCCAATTTTGCACGCTGGGGCTCTGAGTGGCCCAGCTTTTGGGCCATGGCCACCATCATTTGCGTAGCCTAAACATATTATCAATTCAATAACACAGTTGGAAAGGGCCAAATTATAGAAATAAAGACAGCGACTTTACCTTAAAGCTGTGCACCATGAAAGACCCAAGCAAGTTGTCTGGAGAGCTCACCACCTCCTTCTGCATATCCCCGGGGAGCATGAGAGCCTGGGATAGGGCCAGTGCGGTCCCTTCAGACTCCACACTATCCCGGACAGTGACAGCCTTGTTGCCATGTGAAAGTTGGGGAGCCCAGATTGGAGTTTGGATTATGGGTATCTGAGTCGAGGTCCCCCTAGGTGCTTCCAAACGTGGGCGTTTGTCCCTGTGGCTAGCTTCAAGTTCTTCGGGAGAAAATCCAGGGGGAGCGTCGAGTTGTGCTATTCCTCGGTGGCCATGTGACGGCGTAGGACTCTGGGAGCGACCTCGGCCACGAGCAGTGCCGCGGCTCCTTCCTTGGCCAGCTCCTGGGATTGTGAGGAGACTTTCAAGGTTGATTGGCTGATTCATCTCTTGGGAACGTGGAGATGGGGAATAACCGTCTGACGATGTAGATGCTTCCTCGACAATTTCCACAGAAGCACTACGGAAGGGAGGGGTCTGAGAACGCCTTTCTTCTTCTATCTGCTCGGGCTGTGCAGGTTGTGCAGCGGCAGGACCAGGGACTGGCGGGTCGTCTGCTCAGATGCGCCGATCAATGAAGCCCCCGTAAGATGCTCTGTAACTCAGGAGCACCTGCACTGCTCTTGCTCGGCCTGCCAAATGGGTACCCTCGCCGTTGAAATTTAGAGCCTGGGTGATGTGTGCCACATGTACTTGGGGCGTAATGATAGCGTACCCCTAGTTGATATTTTCAGCTGCAACACGAAAAGTTGACAGTCATAAGATGGATGAAATTGAATACGCAATACGAATGAATTGCTAGGTGAATGAATTTTACAAAGAAGAAAGAACTGACGTGGTTGCCCAAATCTGTGAGGGGCGTGAAAGCCTATCACTTGGCCGTCCTCGTCTCTGGGCTCGAAATTTCCAGTAACGACGAGGAAATCGTCGTCGTCTCCTCGAGCGGAGTCGGGTAATTCAAGCACCAGCCGCCTCCTGGAATCTCTACTCTTTAGGTAGTAGGTGAGGGCGTCTTTCGTACGGGAAATGCTGTACATATGATGAATATCGTACAGGCCTAAGGATGTGCCTAACATCTGGTTTAGGGTGTTGATACCCATAACCACTCGGAAAAAATTGGCAGACACTTGCATAGGGGATAGTCTGTAGTAAGCCAGAACCTGGCGGAGTAGTGGCGCCAGGGGGAATCTAACACCGCCCTCTACAACGGCAACCACTGGAATGTGTAGAGTGTCATTGTTGGGGCTCTGGCGTATAGCGTCTACAGGGGCCAAACTGATGGCCACATCGTCAGGGATCTCATAGCGAGATCTAAACGAGGCCATGGTCTGAGGGGTGTTGCAATGACGCCTAAACCTCCCCATTATGAACGGGAGTGAAATGGACAAGTAATATGGGTACGAAGAGACCCTGACAAAATCCCTAGATCAACGAAAAGATAAGGGAAGAAGGAACGATGACTTACGATTATGGTGATCAGAATCCTAGATGCACAAGGAAGAAACCTCGAGATGGTGAACAAGGCTCCAATGGCGGATGTGCTTGAGAGTTCTGGTTGCAGAGGGAATCGAGACAGAGAAAGGGGTTTCGAAATAAGGGGAAAATCCAAAATTGCCCCAAGCTTAGTGGGGTGGCGTATGCGAAACGTCATCCCAACGCCGTTTGGGCGTTCCGTTTTCCGAAGAAATGTCCATTCGCATTCAATGCGAGCGGTACGGTTTGTGCCACGTGGAAAGGTTGGGGCAGGAAAGGCCTGTCCAGCCCAAATAACGAGACGTTTTTTGGGCTGGTGTAATGATGATATTTGCACCAGTTTTGAGAAACGAAGGGTGCAGGAGCAAAAACAAGTGTTATTCGGACCTTAAGTAGCTTTGCTCGTCATATATGAAGAAATAACGAGTAAAGCTGGGGAGCAATTGTAGGGAGTAAATCCCGAACAAGTACAAGTAGTGCCCGAACACGTGGTACGTGGGACCATGGTATAATTGCATTAAGAACAGTCGCCATGCAGAATGGTGATCGGCGATAGGGACCAGTGATATGAAGGATCATTGGTCCAGGGAGTTTATACTTAGTCGAGGTCCAGTAACACGAGAGAATATTGGACCGAGATATTAACGAAAGAACAATGACATGCAAAGTCATTGGTCCGAATAGGCTGTTCGGCAGTAAAAGAGCCGAACGGGAGGGGGATTGTACGAAAAGCAGTCCCAGGAGCAGGAACCGTTCCAGAAGGTTCTAGTGACGGGGTATTCCGCGATTACTATAAGATCCCAATAAAGATAGGATCTTGGAGAGATACTCACGAGAATGGGAAGTCCGGCCAGTTATGGAAAAGAGTCCTAAACGGACTAAAGTGATGAATTGATAAGGGAACGAGGATCCAAGATGTTCTGAGTTTCCTATACGAGATAGGGAACTTAGGGAAACGTGGGACTTGGGCAGCAAGCATCCATAAACCTATAAATAAGAGGTAAACCTAGAGGAAAAAGGTACACAATACATTACGGTTTTACGTATTCTTTTACTTGAATTAGGGTTTTCGATCAGTACGTGATACTAACTTAGGCATCGGAGGGCCTTTGCCACGAGAGGCAAAGGTGCACTCACCCTTTGTCTGTTTTGCAGATAAAGATTCCGGCGACATACTAGGGTTCCGGCGAGGACCTCGAAGTAGCCGTTACGCTCTTGTGCTGCCTAAATCACTATCGGTTTTTCTGCACTTACAAGGTCAAAACGTAGTTCAGGCTCCAGTTCGACAGAGTATGACCGAGTCTCAACGAGAGACTGCCTACATATCCCAAGCTAGGGAATCAGGTCAAAACGTAGTTCAGGCTCCAGTTCGACAGAGTATGACCGAGTCTCAACGAGAGACTGCCTACGTATCCCAAGCTAGGGAATCAGGTCAAAACGTAGTTCAGGCTAAGGTTCGCTCGTGTATTTTGGCTCCCCTTTTGCGCTCTAAATTTTGCCTAGGACTGCCCCTGCAGGTTTACAGCCTAGCGAGCTTTGATTGAATGCCTATTTATTTTTGCCTAAACTGCCCCCTTGGGTTTTCAGTCTAGCAGGCTTGCTCTAATTTTTGCTTGGGACCGCCCACCCTTGTGGTTTTCGGCCCAACGAGCTTCTCTCAAGGGTAGTAACGTTTAAGTTGATCTAGGTTGACCAGAGTGTTGAACTCGTTGCCGTCCAGATCGATGAGCTGAGCTGCTCCACCCGAGAGGATGGTCTTGATAATGTAAGTTCCCGCGCGTTTTGGGCGGAACTTGCCACGTAGATCGAAGATGGGAGCCCGGATTTCCTTCGTAACCATGTCCCCTTCAGCCAAATCACGAGGCTTCACTTTCTTGTTGAATGCCCGAGCAATCCTGCGCTGATATCCCTGAACATGATACAAGGCACGGAGCCTTCTTTCGTCAAAGAGCATGAGTTCGACAAACCTCCCGCTAAGCCATTCGGACTCCGCGAGTTCACATTCAGCCATGATCCTCAAAGTTGGTACCTCCAGCTCGATGGGAAGGACAGCTTCCATCCCGTAAACCAGGGAAAAAGGGGTTGCCCCCGTTGATGTTCGAATTGACGTGCGGTACCCCCAAAGAGCTAGAGGCAGCTGCTCGTGCCAGTCCCTGGCGGACTCTGCGGATTTCTTGATGATAGTCTCGATGTTCTTGTTGGCTGCTTCAACCGCCCCATTTGTTTGAGGGTGATAGACCGTTGAGTGATGAACCTGGATCTGGAATTCTTCGAAAAGCTCCAATACCCTGCCTTTGAAATGGACCCCGTTGTCAGAAACAAACGCCTGCGGAACCCCATACCGATAGATGATGTTCTTTCGGATAAACTGAGCAACCTGAACCGCCGTCAGGGTCTTGTGAGATTCGGCCTCGACCCACTTGGTGAAGTAATCTATTGCCACCAAAATGAACCGATGCCCATTCGAAGCAGAAGGCCTGATCATACCGATAACATCGATACCCCAAACAGAAAAGGGCCAAGGCGATGTCATGCCAAATAGTTTAAAAGGAGGGACATGCATGAGATTGGCATGGATTTGACACCTATGGCAGCGGCGCACATAATCCACGCACTGGGACTCCATGGTAGACCAAAAGTATCCCTGTCGTAAGATTTTCCTGGCAAGCATGACCCCGCTCATGTGAGGGCCACAAGTTCCTCCGTGAATTTCCTCCATGATTTTGATGGCCTCAGCGCCGTTGACACAGAGCTTATGCATTCCGCAGTGAGATCTCCGATACAGTCTCCCGCCACAGATAATGTACTGAGCGGCCATTCTTCGGAGCGCCGCTCGATCCTTTTTGGTAGCGTCGGCCGGAAACTGACCACTTTCGACGAAGTTCCAGATATCGTGATACCAGGGTAGGCCGTCATCGACATCATCGACGGCGTTGATGTATTGATAAGCAGGCAAGTCCCGCTGTTCGATTAGAATAGGACGAAGCTTGATACCAATCGGAAGCTCAATCATGGAAGCCAGAGTTGCTAGAGCATCGGCGAATTGGTTCTTCATCCGAGGGATGTGCGTGAACGTGACCTTGTTGAAACGAGGAATGAGGTCCTCCAAGTCTTGGTGATAAGGTTTCAATCTATCTTCCCGAACTTTCCAGTCTCCGTTAGCCTGAGAAACGACAAGGTTGGAGTCACCAATAACCTCAAGCTTTTCAACACCGAGCGCAAGAGCAGCTTCCATGCCAACAATGCAGGCCTCATATTCAGCTTGGTTGTTCGTGACATCGAAATTGAGTTTGAATGCAAGCGGAATATGAGCACCATCGGGGGTTATAAGCAAAACTCCAATGCCGTATCCCTTCTGATTGGCTGCCCCATCAAAGTAAAGAGTCCAGGTGTCTTCGACAACTGCCATCACTCCTTCATCCGGAAACGTAAAATCTGAGTCCTCTGGCCCCTCGACGGGATGATCAGCCAGAAATTCGGCGACCGCGCGCCCTTTGACAGATTTCCTAGTGACATATTCGAGGTCAAACTCTGCGAGCAACAGCAACCAGCGTGCTAACTTACCAGTAAGCGCAGGTTTCTCAAACAGATACTTGAGAGGATCCATTCGAGAAATCAACTTCACTGGGTAAGCCAGCATGTAGTGTCTTAATTTCTTGGATGCCCAAACAAGAGCCCAACACGTCTTTTCGAGGGCAGTGTAGCGTTCTTCAGCGCCAACCATCTTCTTACTCAGGTAGTAAATGGCCTTTTCGACTCCCTTTTCTCCCTCTTGAGCTAGCAAACACCCCATAGACGAAGGATTCACGGACAAGTAAAGTATTAAAGGTCTCCCTGGCACCGGCGGCATTAAAACCGGAGGGTTCTGCAGATAGGTTTGAATGGAGGTGAAAGCCGCCTGGCACTTGTCTGCCCAAACAAATGGGGTATTCTTCTTCAATAGACGGAACATCGGCTCGCAAGTTAATGTTAACTTAGCGATGAATCTGCTGATGAACTGTACCTTTCCCAAAAAGCTTCGCACTCCCTTTTCAGAATCTGGTGGCTTCATCTCGAGGACTGCCTTGATTTTGGATGGGTCGACCTCAATTCCACGAGAAGTGATCATGAAACCGAGCATCTTACCCGCTGTAACCCCAAAGGTGCACTTCTGAGGATTTAGACGCATGCGGAACTTTCGTAATCTCTCGAAGAATTTCCTAAGCACAGGAACATGACCTTCTCGAGTTTTGGACTTGGCGATCATATCATCGACGTAGACCTCGACTTCTTTGTGCATCATATCATGTAGGATAGTGGTAGCAGCTCGCTGATAAGTGGGTCCAGCGTTCTTCAACCCAAAAGGCATGACCAGGTAGCAATAAGTCCCCCATTCAGTGATGAACGTGGTTTTCTCGCGGTCCTCGGGCGCCATGAGAATTTGGTTGTAGCCAGAGAAGCCATCCATGAACGAGAGCAAAGCGTGCCCCGCTGTGTTGTCCACAAGCACATCGATGTGTGGCAAGGGAAAATCGTCTTTGGGGCTTGCTTTGTTCAAGTCCCGAAAATCAACGCAAACTCGAATCTGGCCATTCTTCTTAGGAACGGGGACGATGTTGGCAACCCACGTGGGATACTGAGAGACCATGAGAAAGCCAGCGTCAATCTGCTTGGTAAGCTCCTCCTTAATCTTCTGGACCCAATCTGGTCTCATCCGTCGGAGTTTCTGCTTCACAGGCTTGGCATCCGGGAATAAAGGAATGTGATGCTCCACGATCTCGGGATCAATTCTGGGCATATCTCGATGGGACCATGCAAAAACGTCACTGAACTCAGTGAGCAGCTCCTTGAAATCATGATGCTCCTCTGGCGAAAGTGTGGAGCCCACTTGAACCAATCGGGGATCATTTTCATCTTTCAAATTTATAGAAACTATTTCTTCTTTTAATGGCTGAGCATGCCTTTCGTCTTCCCTTTCGATGAAGGCACCGATTCCTTGGGAATGTCCCCATCGAAATCTATCCCCTCATCGTCAGGGTCGACACAGTTTATATAAAGATCATTGAAATAGTCAGAAGATGCTTCGTTCATTTCATAAGCCCCTGAAGGGTCACCAAGTACAAGAGAGTCAAACTCGAAATAAAAGCTATGACGTGGAGGGCCTAGAGGCACAAACTCCGACTCAGAGCTAGACTTAGAGGACGAGACAGACTCTGACTCAGACTCAGACCCAGACTCAGACGTGTCGTCAATACAAGTCAGGCGTGGCCTGAAAATGCAATTATTCAAAGAGCCCTCGGCTTTCACAATGAGAGAGGTGGGATCCTCGAGGGCGTCGGGCCCGAGCATGAGAACTTCGGCTTCTTCAGCTTCCCCAGCCAAACCCACTTGGGAGAATTCCTGGAATAGAATCTCCAGATTTCCCTGACCGATAGATCCCAGCCAGTCAGTCTTGGTCTTCAGCTGATTAAGCTTCCTCTTGAATTCTTCTTTCGCTGGTTCATCATCACTGCTTGACCAGGTGTCATCAGCAAAAATCTCAAACCCAGGCAGCAGCTCCTCAGTTTCAAAATGAACGAAGGGCTCAGCCTGCCCGGTGTAAGTGGCACTTCCGACTTCACGCACGAATTTGGGACCGCTGCAGAGGATCCGCGTTTTTCCCATATATTTCCTCCGTTTGGCATCTTCGGCAGAGGCGATATACCCCAAACCGAAGCGGCCCTCGTTGAAAGGAAAAGTAGGGAACTCCGGGACCCCTTGACGGCGAGAGCCTAAACCAATGCCCGGAAAGTGAGACATCCTTCTCATAATGTCCAGTGCGACAGAGCTTATGAGGAAATTCCCGTCCACGTTGATGGCCATCACTATGCCTGAAGTATCAAAAGAGAAACCCCCGAGGTCGACATCTTCTTCACCATGTTGAATCCCCAAAATAGGAGTCCCGTCCTCTTTGAGCGGGCGGATGCCTGAATCCCTGCAGATGGTTAGAGTACCAGTGGGTAGCCCCAGAATAACCTTTTGGTGGAGGGTAGATGGCACAGCCATGATGTCAGACCGATGAAGCCATGGCCTGCCTAACAAAAGATTGAAGGTTGCAGGAATATCCACGACATGGAACTCCACGTCCATCTCAAAACCCTCAGCATCGAGTTTGAGCTTCAAAATACCTTCGACCACGCGACGGGTGCCGTCATATGCCTTGACAGCCAGATTGGAAGGTGCCAGATCCTTTTTGGTGAGCCCCAGACGATAAGCAACCCGCAGAGGGCAGACATTGATGGCCGAGCCGTTGTCAATAAGAACAGTCGGGATCCAGAGTCCTCGACACTTGACGGTGATATGCAAAGGGCGATTGTGGTCGACACCTTCGACCGGCAGATCTTTGTCTGTGAAGATTACCGTATGTTTGGAGGTCGGAGGGAGGATGAGAGATATCATTGCCTCTGGCGTAACGTCGGCCTGGACTTCAAGGCGGGATAGGGCATGACACAGCCTCTGACGATGCTCTTTGGATGAACAGATTAGTCCCCAGATAGAAATAGCGGCGGGAATCCGCTCAAGTTGCCGCTGAACCAGATCAGGAACTGGATTGCCAGCTGATACCTCAAGAGGTGCAGACCTTGGGAAAGACACAGGCTCGTTTCTTTGATTAGCAGGATTGGAGGAATTCCCGGCCTGCAGATTAGCAGGCTGAAAAATCCGTCCGCTCCTTGTGACATTGTGGACGCTTCTCAGAGAGGGCACGAGTTGAGGGCTTTCCTTCACATCCCAGAGATCAGCGGGGACATCTCCCAGTTTGCGCTTCCCCTTGTCAGTAGTTGGTGCAGAGACGGGCACTTCCATGTCTAAACCCAAATCCTCAGCCAGATCTTTCATCAGCAAGGAGTCCCAGAAGCCCAAGTCTTTCACAGCAGCCACTTCACCAACAGGCTCCGGATTTGCAATGAAAGGAAAATCCCAGAGACCAGTATCAGCCAGGGTACGATTGACAGCCCAGACTTCATTCCCAACTTGGACATCCACTATGTCGTTAACTTCCCACAGATTAGCGGGCGGAGCGCGGTCTGTAACCATGATGCTGCAGTCCTTGTTGTTGGGGTAAGGTACCTGAGGGCGCGGATTTTCTTCGTCGACGATGTAGGAACAGGGGTCATGGTCAGTGTCGGGGTTAGCGTCACAAACCGAATTAAAGACCGAACCAAAGAGGAAAATGTGGTCTCCCAGAGCTCGTGGATCTTCCTGGACAAGTTCATCCTCCACGTAGTGTAGCATGTAGTCCGGCGTGGCATAGCCTTGCAGAGGGTTAGGGTCAATATCCATGGGAGCAAACCAGGTTGGCTCAGGATCCCAGTAATATTCCGCTTCGAGAACTAGAGGTTCGATCGGGTTGAATAGCATATACAAGGAGAAACCGTCTAAAGGGTCAAGCAAGGCCGCTTCATAACCGGCCAACCAGCCATCATACTAGGCTTGATCAAATGGGACATTTCCGGGCTGCGGAGGAATCCCGTCCATCTCAAGGGTGGACCACTCGTTGAGGAGAGGAGCGGCATAGTCCCAATGGTCCGCTATGGCCCAGCCAGTGGCTTGCATGTTATTATCTGAGGGAGGCACCCAAGGCTGATAGGGATCAGGAAATGGGCCAGCGACGGTTACGTACGGGCTGTCAAGCGACGAGGTAGAGCTAATTTGCACAGCAGGGATTGACTGATGGAAGAGGGAGCTGACAGATTCTTCGGAGATAGGTGATCCGGCTTGTAAAAGTTCCGAAGGTGCATCTGCATCAACAAGTTGGCCTTCAACCAATTGTATATAAGAAACCTCGGTGGACGGCTCGAGCGAGAAAGGCACGATGGGCCTGGGTTGATCGGCTGCGGCTATATAGTCAGTGGGGTTAAATATGGTGGAGCTAGGGTTGCTGTAAGTGGAGCTGAGAGATATCTGGTTGATGTGGGGTACAGCGTTGTGCTTGGGGAGAGAGTTGGCAATGACGTTGGGTTTTTGAGGTGGTGGAGGAGTCTCCAATGTGCCATCGTCGATGAGATCCTGGATCGCATGACGGAGGCGAAACCAGGAGTCAGTGAGATGACCCGCTCCTTGATGGTAAGCGCAGTAAAGGTTAGCTTTAAAGCCGGGTGAAGGGTTCTTGGGTAGAGGAGTTGGATCCAGGGGCTTCAGATGCCCTTATTTGACCAACTTTTCCAAGACCGAGGATAGAGGTGCCTCGATAGCGGAAAAGCTGCGGGGTTGGTTCCGAGGTCGGCTGTTCTGTGGATTTTGGACTTGATTGACATCCGCAATGTGATTAGCAGCGCTGGAGGAAGCGGCATTGGTACCGGCAGTTGCCGTGTTGGAATAAGTCCCTGTCCCGAACAGCGCATTGGCGTTTCCAGAATAAGCCCGAGGCTTTGACTTGGGGGCATGCGAGGATTCCCCCTTTGATAGAATCCCACACTGCAGAGCATCTTCGATGGCCAAGCCAGAGTCAAAGAAGGTTTCAAAGTTAGCAGAGGCCTGAGCTAGAACCAGGTGCCTAGCATAGTCCGGTTGAAGATTGCGGGAAATGATACGGAGCTGGTCCTTCTCACTCGGGTGATCGGTCATCTGCGCAGCTTTAGCTCTCCACCTTTTGACGAAGTCTGCAAAGGTCTCCTTAGCCTCCATCTTGGTAGATTCAAGTTCCCGGGTAGTCATTTTCAGCTGGGAGTTGTAATTGTACTGCGAAATAAACGCAGTCCCAATGTCTTCCCAAGTCCTCCTTTTGGCGATGTCGAGTGACAAAAACCAATGGAAAGCAGAACCCGAAAGGGTCTGAGGAAAGAGCTGCGACATGGCCTCTGGCTCAACAGAAAGGAGCTTCATGGCGGCGTGGTAGCTGTAGAGATGAGTCCTGGGGTCACCGCTCCCGTCGAATTTAGCTAAGTCTGGCATTTTGAATTTCTCGGGAAGCTTAGCGTTGGGATACAGGCAGAGGCGATCCAGGTCGATCCCTCCGGCACTGATCTTTTCTGTCTTAGCAATGGATTCCTCCAGTTTGGCCATCTTGGCCATGAGCGCAACCATTTCAGGATTCTGAGCTGGTCCTTCCAGTTTTGGAGGCAGTCTACCGCCTGCAAGGTTTGCAGCGGGTCTGCGAGCTTCCCTCGGGTTCATCACTATGAGACGTCCCGCGTGAAGTGGATCTGGGACCAAGACGGGCTGCTCCTGGTCAGACTCATCGTCCCCGCCTTCTTCTTCGAGAGGAGGTGGAAGGCGAGTGTGGATGAGGTCATTCAGGCGAGCAATGTTAGTGTCGGTCTGAGCCGCCCTCTGTTGCATAGCAGTGATACTGTCCTGGAGGTTCATGAGCATGGCCTCCAAGGTAAGGGGTTCTGGTTGTGGTTGTTCCATCGTGACGGGCGTTTCAGAGCTGCTTGAGGCGGATACCGGGGTAGTCGGACGTCCTTCTTGTGAAGCCGGTGGTGAACCTGACTGAGATTCTGAGTGCTGTGCTGTCGGAGGTGAGTGCAGAGAGTCTTCCGTGATGACTGACTGGGCCGTAACCTGACGAGCCTGTGAACCGGACTTAGATGCAGACGTTCCCAAGCGGGTTTGGCAACTGGCCTCGATACTTTCCTCGGTGGTGCAATGATTCAGATCTTTGCTTGCAAAGGAAAAGGAGGTTTGATAAGGGTCCTGCAGTAACTTTAATCTAAATAAAAGACCAAAGCGGATGCAGCCCACGTCGAGAGTGTCACCCTAGACTCTAGAACCAGAAGACGAGTCTGTCTTACGGCGTTTTGGACACTGCTTTTAGGCCCTCAGAATTCTTTTGCAGATGTATCCTTGTTTGGAACAAGCGATCCTAAAGGATGTCAAAAGGAGTCTAAACCTTTACCCATTTCGATGTTTGGGGTTTCAAGTTTTTGAAGCCAGAACGACTCGGCATGAATATCATGATGCTATAACCAGGTTGGCGTAGGCAGCACTGTGCCATTAGCCGGGCGGTGTAAGTGACGAGGCACTTGTTACCTTTTGGTGTAAGCATCATGGTATTCTACTCCGTGGTTCTTCGTTTTCTGTTTGAAACCCTAAACAGGTACACGGGCAAGGGTGCAGAAAAGATTCTGATTTCCTAAAGTCCCACCGTAAAAGGACTTTAAAAGATGATAACGCGCATCACTGAGATGCACGACTCCTCATCGGGCCACAACAATGTCCTACTAAGCCTGAAGACAGACTCGGAACAGATTGAGAACCTAGGAGCCATCCTAGACATGCTTCTACGCTGAACGAGATGTATGTACAGTTCATGCGATAAGGAAAGCAGTAACACGTAGGCATTTACGGGGGTTAGATGCAAGTAGATCTTAACCTGTGGGTACCTGTCCTAATTTGGAGAGTTATAATGCTTTGTATATGCAAAAGGCCGGTTTTGGTTTGTAACAGGTTCCTCGGACTAGGGCCACAGATATACCTCTCGTTACCCGCGTTTTTCGCAGAATAACAGTTGAACGGTAGCATGACCCATCATCGTCGAAGGTTGTCGGTCATTCGGGGTCCCCGGGCTCCGGTAAACCGTGCCGGATTGCCAAAACGATCCAACGAGGCTTTTCCCACATCGATGCAAATGAGATGCTAGAATCTGTTTTAAAAGAAGAAGAATCACAGAGTCGTAAAAACGCCTTTTCAAATTTGGCTCACTTTATTTAGTCCATCTTTAGAAGAAACTACGCAAGCGAACAATCGAAAAAGCCCCAGATTAGAATGGCCGGACACGAGGTCCTGTTAAATCACCGTTCCAACCTTCGGCAGCGCGAAGCTCACCGTTTTGACAAGCTTTTAAGGGATTGTTCCCAAGCGTATTAAATCCTAAGTGTGAATCAATATTGGTTCGATTTCTCCCCAACAGAGTCGCCACTGTGGGCAGCATGCCCTCGGAAAAAGGATTCCGTACCTTTCGCCATTGCGGCCCTTTTTTGAAAATCAAGGGAGCGCGAGCGCCGGCGGCAAGCGCTCAAAAATACAGAGTCGCCACTTGAGTTTTGAAGGTCCGACACTCAAGGAACCGTATTTCGAAGCACCTGCCGCGCTTTATTTGAAAAAGTGAAGGAAACCAGTCCGTCATAACCATATCTGGGTTCGGGAGCCAGGTTACGAGAGGGGAAGGGTTTTATGGCACCCCTCTCGCCCAATCCGGAGATCGGTCTCTACTTAGGCATTTTTATGAAAACCTTTGTGATTCTTCCTCTTTTAATTGATTTTAGCCAATTAGGGCGGGGGAACAGTTAATCGGGGATTAAAACTGTAACAATTTGCAGGATGTGATCAAATAATGACATGGATGAGTAGCATGATGAATAATAAACGGAATGATCTTGAAACAGCGATCAGATGCCAAAACCAGGCTTGGGGCAGATTTGCCCTGCACGATAACCAACTTGCATGCCTGAATAGATCTGCATGCAAGTCAATCATCGCGCGAGACACCCTGACTCTCGCGCGAGTGTTGTCATCTTACCACAGTCCCAAAATCATCCCCTTCTGGGCTCTGGAAGGACCAGTGCACACCCAGGAAGCAAACCAAGCAGTGTATTGGAAGACTGTAAAATGCTAATTATTACACAATACTCCAAGCAGGAGCCAAATAAGATGAAACACAACCCCTAAACAGTGGGGGTATCAAAACAGAGGCCAAAGGCCAAGTTGCCCATGCAAGGGCCATTCATGGAAATCAGAGAACTGTCGCGCGACAGAGAGTACACCTCGCGCGACACTCCTGACTGGACTTCCAGGAATTGCTTTACATGCTTGGGGTCCTGAGACAGATTCAGGGGATCCCAAGGGCATTCCAAACTGTTTAAAGCAAATAAACTAGCTACTGTAATTTGTTTTTGCATGCATCACAGTGATCTAAAAATCAAAGTAAAGTACATCAGGCATGAAAATACTACAAAACAGAAAAGGTGTAGCTTCCCTTCCCCACGAGGTCCATTCTCTTGGCGACACAAGTGTCGCGCGAGTAAAGGGGACCATCGCGCGAGGTGTAGCTGCCACGAATTCTTGTAACTTTGCGCTGGCTTTAGGACCGGGACATGGTATTGATTACCGGCCTTGGCCCTGTCAGCCCCCTCAGATCAAAACAGAAACAGCTTAAACATTATACCTTTGCTTGGAAAGGGTTTAGGAACAGATTGGATTGATTGGTGTGACTTTGCTACCAAGAGTGTGTGAACACCTTGAGTTCAGAAGTTTAGGAAGTGGTTTGAGGGTTAATAATTTTGTGCTAGCTAGTGTAGAGCTTGTGAAATGACTAATGACTCTCTTAAGCAATTTTTGGAACCCTTTACATGGAAGACCAATGGGGGTATTTATAGGGGGAATGCAAGGCTTAGTTAGGGGCCAAACAAGACCTTAGGACCAGCCACCAAGGCTGGTCACAACTTGGTTGTGAGGCTAGCCAACAAGGTGAGAGAGTGGTTGGGGGATTGCATGGGGTTAGAACCTGCCAGCACGCCGTTCAGCTGAGGAGAACGGGGTTCCAGCCCATGGGAACCCATGTGCCAAGCAATCATCACAAGTCCAGCTGGATTCTGTGATAGGGACAGGAGAAAACCATCGCGCGAGGGTTCGGAAGTATCGCGCGAGGGTCAGACAGTCAACAGTTTGACTTTGACTACACGTGGCAAGCTAAATGTCGCACGAGGGACAAAAAGGCTCGCGCGAGGGTCAACTCTGGTTTTAGGGATTTGACTGAAGGTTCAGAAGGGTTCAAAGGGGTTCGAGTAGGGTTCTAAGCGTTCCAAGCTCAATCCATTCCCGATCCAAGCTCTGTTTGATCCGATTTCATCATCGGGGAAACAAGAAAATCGTAAAATAAAGTAAAACAATTGGGAGACCCAGATTGGGGTGTCTACACTCCTTTAACTACTCTCTGCCAAAACCCTGGCTCAGCCTAGGTACGTTGCCCTACGACTTTTAAAGCCCGCAGGTACGTCTTCTGTTTCTAACCCTCCAAACATTTTACTTTTATTTATTGCTCCCGAACTACGGTTGGTCCGAATTTCCCCTGTGGAATACGTAGGCAGCCTCCCGGCTCGACCATAACAAAAACCTTTTTCGAAAACCCCTTGGAATAGTGGTTGGACCAAATTGAGTTGCTTTTACAGCTTTGACTCTTACTTAAACATGTCTCACGATCCGTCTAAGTTCAGTCAAAGAGGGGCATCTGTAGACACCCCAATTTGGCCTAACGATTATTTCAAGTCCCACCTTGGGGACCATCCCGATGATGAAATGGATACAGTGATTGCTGATTGCCTTCTTGTGAACCTTAGGACTTTCGGTAAGAACTTTGAGCCACTTAGAGGACCCAATCCAGAGCCATATAGCCTTTCAGACAGAAAATACAGAATCCTAGGAGAATCCATCTGTCGGCCGTGACATTGATCTCACGGCCTTAACATCATTTCTTCACCCGAGCAACCTGTTGCTTGAAAATCTCCCTAAGAGATCAATCCCACGGCCGCAAGATCTATCCTTCGGTCGCAACATTATTTCCTCGGCTGTCAGATCCTTTCTACGGCCGCCAGATTGTCTATTTTCTAGACTCTGGAAAGTTCTGTCGATTGTTTGATCCAACTACGATACCTCCCCGATGCGTTCGGACTACGCTCAGAGATCACCACAAAGAGTTTGTATTGCATTGCAATTACAATCGTGTGTTTTGATTGGCCGGAGTGAGTCACCAATTGCCTATATAAAGGGCCTTTGGGTTATGAAAATAACATCATCAGATTCATATACTTTCATACCCTCTCAAGCCACGAAACCCTACAGAAATACTCTCTCAAACCCTCTCTTCAAAATCCTTAACCTCTTGAAGGCAGCCATCAATCCGACGATCAAACCCTAACCCTAGGGTTTTCAAAGAAGCATTCAGTCAATCCCATTCAATCCAAGTAATCAAGCTACTGAGGGATCAAGGTGGTGAGGCCCAACGGCCTCTGGTTTGATTTATTTTCTGTCCATATACTTTAATCGTATCGTTTTGATTATCTGCTAACTTTTCTGTCTAGTGTGAGGAAGAACATCGACCGGGGCTTCGATCCCTCGGCCGGTACATAAAACCAGTATGATTACTCAGCCGTGACATCTATTCACCGGCCGAATAATCGATTTCCTGGGACAGCTTTGTTTTGTTCTGCTTTCTAATGCATGCTTTCAATTACAGTCCTGGCTCACCATTAACTGCTTAAAGGCTAAAATCAGACTATGTGTTAGAATTAAATAAAGCAAGTACATGTCTTATGTTGAACAACTATAGGCCACCCTCACGGTTGGGCAGAGAGGGGTGCCTAACACCTCCCCCATACTGTACTTTTGGCTCCCGTACCCAGAATCTCTATCTATTTTCCTAGTTTTAATAAACTTGTAACAACTCCGATTTTCAATGAATAAAAAATCTCGTTGCTTATTTTAATGACTCTATAAATTTCTTGATTTCTAATAATCCGTCATGATTAGATTTATTCGATTCAAAATCTAGTTTCATCGCGCCGTGCAATATAGTCATTTTCTAAAGACAAGTGAGTTAGTAAACCCTAAGGAATCCTCTTTAGCAAACCTAGTTAGCTTCTAACTAATCGTTAGGGAAACCTAATCGAACCTTTGATCTTCGTGAACCTTTTGAACCCTAAACAAACCCTTTTGACCAAAGTCAACCTTTGATCTTTACCCATTGGACGATAAATACTAGGGAGATCTTTATCCATTGGACAATAGGTCTTTTACCTAAATTATTCTATTAAGGTACATCTATTAAATATCATATAGGAAGATGTATATATAATAATCCAATATTACACTTTGCCCTTTTATCCATTGGTCCATAGAAGTTAGGGAAAACATTACCCATTGGTCCATAACCTAGTTTTGCCACCTAGCACAAGATCTATTAGTTTAATGAACTCACCATGAGTCATCGTACTTATATTCATACATTAAGCAAGTATAGTACTTACCACCTTTATCCTTTGGATAATAAAAGTTAGGAGAATTATTACCCATTGGACAATAGGTTAGCCTTTCTACCTAGTACAAGAGCTATTAGTTTAATTAGATTCACCATGAGTCATTGTACTAATGTGGATAGATTATATAAGCATAGTACTTCCATCCTTTATCCTTTGGATAATAAAAGTTAGGGGAATTTTGGTCCATTGGTCAATAAGGCCAAGTCAAGCTATAGTACTAGGTTAATTTTAGTTAATTACATACTAGATATGATATGTACCTATTTACTTAAAGTATTAGATATGTTTATGTTATTCTAAGATTTTAAAGTCCTAGAATATAGTATATAAGTACATAGGTGGCATTTAGGCTTATTCTATTGGGAATTTTGACCTAAAAATCTAGAATAGAATCATGTAGTACAATTGTCCTTTAAGGTTAGTCATCTTTTATTAATTCTTAAAACTAATCAAGGGAGGGAGAGAGAGACAGAGAGAGAATTCGGGAGAGGGGGAGAGGGGAGAGCCGAGAGAGATGGGAGAGAGAGAGATAGGAGAGAGAAGGAGGATATGGTGTACTCTTGGATTGTTTTCTTTCAAATCCTAGTATATATATACTTAAGTACTTGTACCAATGAAAGAAGAAGATATGAAGTCTTTGAAATAGATTTTTAGGGTACCAAAAATCTCTTACAACCTTACACCACAATCTATTACTCTTTCTAAGTCAACCACCAAACCATAGTCCTTTCATGCTTAGGTGTCCCTTGGACTAAGAGAGAGAGAGAGAGAGAGAGAGGCCAAGAGAGCGATGAGAGGGAGAGAGAGAGAGAGATGGCCGGTTGAGAGAGGGAGGAAGAGTGTGATGTGTGTGACTAGTGTACTCCCATATCTAGCATTTGGTCATCCTATTGCATCACCATGTACCACCATATCTAGAGTTTCTTACTCTTTCAACTCTAAGGACAACCATATCTAGTTTTCTTATTCTTTCAAGTACTAGACTAGACAAAAACCCCATAGAATAAACACAAACCTTGTCCTAGATTTGGAAGAAAGAACAAGGAAAATCTTGTAGTCTTTCAACCCTTGTACTTTAGTACATTGGACCAGAGAGAGAGAGAGAGAGAGAGAGAGAGGGAGAGAGAGAGGCCGGGAGAGAAGGAGAGAGGGAGAGAGAGATTGTGTGATGTGTGCAAGTGTACAAATGAGCCTAGTCATGTCCTTTGGCCAAACACCTCACCCAATCCAAGTACCATCAAATCTAGTCATTCTATTAACCATTGGATAACAAATGTTAGGGGAAATTTTACCCATTGGATAATAGGTCACCCTTTGGCTATAAATAGCACCCATTCCTTCCCATTTCAACTCACACCTTTCATTGCTCCAACTTCTCTCTAGAAAGTCTAGTGTTCTTGTTGTTCTTGCTTAGTTCTTAGTTGTTCTTGAGGTTCTTCCTTAGTTCTTCAAGAAACTCTACTAGTGCCGCCACTAAACCACCATACGACCACCATATCGATCCAAAAGTTTTAGTACCTTTAGTCAAGATCAAGTTTCGAGAGAAACCTTTCTATTTCGAAGCTATCGAAGCCATTCTTACGACGTTACTCCGTCCGACTACCGACGTACCACCTTTCCTCCGTAGTCATCACTACCGCCAAGAAGAACGGTAGATTAATCTCTACTCATTTCCCTAAGTATAGATAATAGTATGATCATGTAGAATTCTCCGTCCCCGCTATTCCTATGTATACGTAGAATTTTTCCTATACCTCCTAAACTCTAGGTATAGATCATGGTATACGTATGTTGAATTAAATGTGGAATACTCTTATACGCTATTTTTAAGTGTATGAAGAATATCTTGTCTTACTTACTAAACTTATTGTATAACACTTGAACGTTGGAATGCATGTTAGTTAAGATAATGAAAGTATGAGCATGATGAATAATAGACTTTCACTTCTATAAAGACATATGCTCTTTTGAACTTCCTTAAAGAAAGAAAGAACGAATTTTATAAAAGGTTAACTTGAATAGAAGAATTTGTATTTTGATCATTGGAATGATTATGAGCAAGTCTATGTGTTTACTTGTCTTATTGCCGATATGTGTTGAGCATAAGTGATTTATCACTCCAAAGGTGTCCGTCCATGTGGCACTATGCTTAACTTTGTGTGATTAAATGTTGAGTATGATGATGTGATAAAGTGAGCATGCTATTTAATATAGAGTTGAATGATCTTGCTAATTTAGTTTCAAGATTTCTTAAAGTGTGAAAAGAATTACCGCGGAGTCATGGCATGCGAACGAGACACAAAAATCGAGAAAGTTAGAAACATGACACCTAGGGTGTGGTTAAAGAAAGGATGGGATTAACATGCGGAAAATTTTTTGAAATTACATAATGACCGGACTTGGTAGTCATTGTGTGAGTGTTTTGAAAACCGTAATGAGGCCGAACTTGGTAGCCCATTGTGAAGATTACCAATGGGGCCGGACGTGGTAGTCTCATGTGGTAATATGGCTTGGTTATCCGAAGAGAGGAGCCAATGCAAGATTTGAAAGAGTATGTTTTGAAAACCATGATATGGCCGGACTTGGTAGCCATCGTGTGTGTTGCTAATGAAGCCGGAATTGGTAGCCTCGTTAGTAGCAATTTGTTAATGAAACTTTGGAAATATGGATTTGGTAAAGGTGAAAAGGTTGACACGGTCTACGACAAGTCACGTAGGAGAAACTCAAGAAAAGGCATGACACCAACGCTAATAAGATATCGAATGTGGATGTGTCATTGTTTAACTATGTTGTTGAATGAGCATTTGTAATTGGTTATAATTCTCTTTCTGTTATAAGTTAAGGGTTAGTGGGTATGGTTTATTCTATTGAGCTTTGTAGCTCACGGTGTTACCTTTTGGTGACCCTTACATATTTTACTGGGGGCGACGCTGGTATAATGTGTCAGAGTTGATTGATGAGCAAGGTGAACAATACACATTGGAGGCTTTTGGAGCCGAGGAGCTTGCTAGGATAGAGGAAGAAGCGGAGTAATATAATGCCTTAGAATTTCCATCCTTTGTGTAATAAAAAGTACTCTAGTAGGATCTATGTTGTAATAATGAGCTTGACTCTTAGTCTTTTAATTCAATAAAATGTTTAATTAATGTACCCGAAAATGGGGGCGTTACAACTTGGTATCAGAGCTCTAGGCTCAACACTCGGCCATGGGTAGAATGGGTAGAACCATAAGATAGTTTGACCATTGCATAAACGTGAATTGAGTTTAAGTTTACCGTCCCAAATTGGGTGGAATTCTGTTGAAACAATCTCCGGATTGAAGTAAGGTGTGGAAATTGGCAGTACCACCGAGCTGGGAATTCCCGAACAATTGGATGATGACTTAAATCAAGAATCAAATGTGGGACTTAGAAACTTGAAAATTTCCTATTTAGATTAAAAGTTGTCTTAAAAACTTTACAATAGTTTTAACCTGTCAAACACTTCTTACTAATTGAGGTTTAAACCTTTCCTTGTAGATGAATCACCTGGGCCGCCTAATCGACCTATTGGCAGGAGTTCGCCAACTCAAAACCACCATAGAAATTCTGACCATTCACTTAGCAGAGAGCCCTGACTTCATTGCCGCTGTACTCGCAGAAAAGCAAGATTTCATAAGAGTGCAGCAAAATACCCCTATTCCTGTAGAAACCGACCCTTGGTTTTCTGCACTGTTCCCAATCCTATGTGCCTACTATGAGATCTTTGGTACCTTACCCCATGGAAAACCTTGAGGTTGATGATCAAGAGGGAGAAGTCGATGGTGAAGAAAACACCGAGGGAACTACTAAAGAAGAGGAGGAAGAAATTGGTGACAAGGAGGATGCCAATAAGACAACCCTC
Source organism: Rhododendron griersonianum (assembly GCA_018127125.1). Lineage (NCBI taxonomy): Eukaryota > Viridiplantae > Streptophyta > Magnoliopsida > Ericales > Ericaceae > Rhododendron > Rhododendron griersonianum. The sequence continues at coordinate 22,815,307 of CM030796.1, read as the reverse complement.
GAGGAAGACAAGACCCAGGAGTAAAGAATGCCAATTAGGTGTATCTTAGATAACGTAGTAATAATTGTAATCCTTTGGGATGCAGGATGTAAAATAGGAAGTAGTTGAACTCTTGATGAAAATAGAGTAGAAAGTTTAGGCTATTATAAGCCATCTATGTTGTACTTGCTCCGTTTATGTAATGAAAATTATGTGTTCCTTTCTATCTTGTGATCACTATTTATATGCATACTTGTGCGCGACTACCACTTTCACACCGTTAAGTCTAATATATAATTTTCTTATTGTAGATATGGATAGCCGTACCTTTGCTGCCCCAACCACTGTTGCGGACCTGATACTCTACAAGGCCATACTAGCACTTGAGAGCCTTACCCCGATACCCCACTTGGGTATACGTGACCCCGAGACTGGCTGCCAAATGTACGAGTTTGTCGTGATGGCACCCCTCACCAACAAGAACCGACTCATGGAGGTGGAGGAGTTAGCCGAGGAAATCCGTCGAAAAGGAGAACTTTGGCTCGAGAGGAGGGAGAAGGAGTGGAAGGAGCAATTGAGAGAGTACTTCGGACTTATCCCACCTAGTCAATAGTATAGTAGTACTAGAATAAGGTTTAAGAAGTTGTGGTTGCACTTATGGCACACATAGACTAACCAAACCATGTAATAGGAATTATGTAGAATCGTTTCAACTTGTAGTAGGAATCTGTCTTGTGTTTTACTTGTATTAGAACTCTATGCTATGTTGTAATCCTTGCTTATCTATGGAAAAGTTGCCTTATTTTACTGCATCCTGCTTAAATTACTGCTTTTAATCTTAGGGAGAAAACCGAATTTCAAAAAGAATTGTTCAATAGGACTAAACCTCCCCTTTACAACTTTTACTCGTAGATGGTGAACCGACGCAGTGGATTAGGATACGAAACCGGAGAGTCCTCCAACGCAAACCCTAACCTAGCCCAAGTCATGCAAGCACTCGTAACCGCTTTGAATGCCAACCGCCAAAACCCAAACCGCGATGACGGACCAATGACTCGAACCCGAGCCATGAATGAGTTCTGCAAACGCCGACCCCCGACCTTCCACGGAGATACCAACCCCACCATAGCCGAAGCATGGCTGAAAGAAACTAAGGTGATCCTGGACACCTTGGAAATCACCCGCGATGGAGATCGTGTAGCCTTAGCCGCATACCAACTAAAGGGAGAAGCCCGTTACTGGTGGGACTTGATGGAGGCAACCCACACCATAGCCACCATGACCTTCGCTGAGTTTGAAACCTTGTTCCTAGACAAGTATTTTCCTACACCCATTCGCCTAGCCAAGGAACAAGAATTCATGAACCTGAAGCAGAAGACGATGACCGTTACCCAATACGCGGCCAAATTTGAGGAGCTGTCCCGTTACGCCACGGACGCTGTATCAACTGAGGATAAGAAGGCGAGAAGATTCGAGTGGGGGTTGACGACCGCTCGTAGAGCCGTGGTGGCACAAACCTTCCCCACCTACTCTGGTGTGGTAAAGTGTGCTCTTCGATTGGAGAATGAGGAGACTGACTTCAAGAATCGATGGAGGAAGGCAACTGGCGGACCAATCCGAACCCAAGTAGCCAACAACAACCGCGGACCCTACCCCACCAAACCCTTTGCTTCATCTCAAAACAACCAAGCCTGGAAGACCGTTGCACCAGCTCGTGACAAACCACAGAGAGGTAGAAGAGATCTGTCGACAGTTAAGTGTTACAACTGTCAGTCTATGGGCCATTACAGCTGCCAATGCCCACAACCCCAGAAGGAGGGGAATGGGAATTTTGGAAATCGGGGAGCTCAACCTGGTCCAAGCCGGATTTGCGAAGCCAACTCTTGGAAATTCATCTCAACAGCAGAATGGGCAGAACAAGGGAAAGCAACCCATAGGAAACCAACAAAACACTGGAGGGCGTATCTTTGCGCTGCAGACTAAGGAACAGGAGCAGGATCCCTCTGTGATCCAAGGTACGCTACTGTTATATAGTACCTGCGTGCAAGCCTTGTTTGACTCTGGTGCATCTCATTCATTCATATCTACTGCCTGCGTAACTGCTCTAGCACTAGAAACAGAACCCCTTAGTGCAAGTACGAAAGTAGCATCACCGGTTGGGGGAAGTATAACTGTTAGTCTAGCGTGTAGAGGGTGCGAAATAGAAGTAGCCAACTTACGCTTAACCTGCGACCTCAGAGTGATCGACATGGCGGATTTCGACGTGATCTTGGGAATGGACTGGCTATCAACACACCGAGCAGTCATAGATTGTCATCAGAAGACCGTGACGGCCTATGCCCCTGATGGGACTCGTTTCCGTTTTAAGGGGGATAGAAAAGTGGCTAGTTTAACGGCAAAAAGATCTAGGTGGCAAAATCAACTATTTGGATGGCTAGCTAGTCTCCAAATGGAAGAAACTGACAGGATGGAGATGGGATTACCACACATCATTTGCGAATACGCCGATGTGTTCCCTGAAGAACTTCCTGGTTTACCACCTCAGAGAGAAATAGACTTCTCTATCGAACTCCAACCGGGAACAGCCCCAATTTCTATGGCACCATACCGTATGGCCCCTGCGGAACTAAAGGAGCTCAAGACCCAATTGCAGGAGCTGTTGGAAAAAGGATTTATCAGACCTAGCACGTCACCATGGGGAGCACCTGCATTGTTCGTGAAGAAGAAAGAAGGGACACTCCGACTATGCATCGACTACCGGAAGCTAAACCAAGTCACCATAAAAAACCGGTACCCCCTGCCTAGAATCGATGATCTATTTGACCAATTGAGAGGAGCAACCTGTTTCTCAAAAATCGACCTCCGATCGGGATACCACCAACTCAGAATCCGAGATGAGGACATCTCCAAGACAGCCTTCCGCACCAGATATGGACATTACAAGTTTATAGTAATGCCATTTGGGCTGACAAACGCTCCGGCGGTATTCATGTGTCTCATGAACAAGATCTTCCAACCCTACTTAGACAAGTTTGTAGTGGTGTTCATTGATGACATTTTGATATACTCCGCCAATAAGGAGGAGCACGAAGGACACCTTCGGATAGTACTACAAGTACTCCGGGATAGCCAACTTTATGCCAAGGCGAGTAAATGCGAGTTTTGGCTGGAAGTGGTTAAGTTCTTGGGGCACGTAGTATCCAAAGATGGAATAGCCGTGGACGAAAGTAAGGTTGAAGCAGTACTGAATTGGAAGCAACCAACCTCAGTGTTTGAAATCAGAAGTTTCCTAGGATTGGCTGGATACTACCGAAGATTCATACCCGACTTCTCAATTCTCGCCAAACCAATGACGAGACTGACCCAGAAAGGAGTGAAGCTGGATTGGACTGAAGCCTGTGAGAAATCTTTTCAGGAGCTGAAAAGAAGGCTGACCAGTGCACCGATACTTATCATCCCCGAGCGAGGAGTGGATTATACTGTTTATTGCGATGCGTCGAGGGATGGCTTGGGATGCGTACTGATGCAGAATGGAAAGGTCGTAGTGTAATGCCCCCATTTTTCGGGTACGTTAAAGGACAATTTTATTGATAAAATCAAATGGAGTCTGGCTCATTATTACATCATCAACCTCACAAGGAGTACATTTATTCAAAAGGGAAGGGAACTAAGGTTCCTAACTACAGCTCTGCCTGCTCTTCCATCCTATCTAGCTCTTCGGCTCCAAAAGCCTCCAAAGTGTACATCTCACCCTGTTCGTCTATAAGGTCTGACACATTATACCGGCGTCGCCACCAATATAATATGTCAGGGTCACCAAAGGCAACACCGTGAGCTTACAAAGCTCAATAGAATAAACCAAACCCACTAACCCTTAACTTACACATAGCAAGTCACGTATAACAGTAGTGAATCATACAGATAATGATATCTACGCAGTACGTGTTTATTCAACAGCTATCAACAATAACACATCGTTGGTTTTCAAAATATCAGAGTTTCGCCTACGTAGTGTTTCCTAGACCGTGTCACCATGTTACCTTTCATTTCCAACTCAACATTCTGGAAATCGCTAAGTAACCAGAAATTCACATAGAAAATTACACAAGCTCATTCAACAACATAGTTAAACAATGACACATCCACATTTGATATTGTGGGCTACCACAGCCCCAGGATTTTGAGAGATCGGGGCGGCCCAATTTTTGGATTAAAATCGCGCGCCTCGTGCCGTTTTGGACAAAATGGTTTGAAAAATCGTTTTGGTTTGATTTGAAGGGTCGCCACCCGGATTTGTGGTATATCACCCGAGAAACCGTTTTGTTTTGAAAATGATTGATTTGAAATTGAAAACCAGAGATCGTTTTGAGGGTCCGGAAGCCACGTTACGAGGGGGGAAGGGTTTTACGGCACCCCTCTTGCCCGATTCGAAATTGGTCTCTACTAAACGTTTGCGGGATTTTTAAAAGGGATTTTGTTTCATTAGAGCATTTAGCAAATATCCACAGTTATAACACACAAGAAGTGTATACTGGTGCATGTGTACAGTAGAGGGTGAAATGGTTGTGCATGCAACACAAAATAACAGAAGATGAAACCCTGTTACTGGATTCACTCTCAAGCGCTCGGGAGTGGTCTCAAGCGCTTGGGAGTTCTGACACTCTGAACCTGCAAAACTTGTTAGCACAGACAGAATATAATGAAAAGCTGGAAACTGAAATGATATTATGTACACTAAAGGCTCAGCAGAGGACTTGAAAGACTGAACTAAGCCTTCAATCTTTCAGATCATGCATCCCTGCCTCAACAAGGCTAGATCTATAAATTTAAAAGAGCAACAGGCTACACTTATGCATGCAGAAAGGTATACGACACAACAAGCTGGGGAAGATGGAACGCAATGGCATGCATGCACTCCCGAGCGCTCGGGAACGGTTCAGAGCGCTTGGGAGTGGGCTGCATACTAACTTGCTCTTTGATGGAAATTAGTACTATCTTGACATGCAAAGGCCCTTGTTTTGATTTTTCCCTGAAGTGAATGATTCTTTTAACTTTAAAAGAAAGGAGCCTTGTTCACACATGAAAACTGGTGAGAAAATGTTTCTGTTTTAGGGGAAAACGATTTTCTGTGCATGCATGCCAAAATGAGATGCTTTCCTTTAAAAGTGTAACTCATACCCAGCCTGTTGTGTGACAAAAGACCATGCATGAAACTGGGAATAGTCTCGAGCGCTCCGGAGTACTCTCGAGCGCTCGGGAGTGTTTCCAGTAAGGGTTTTGTGAAAACCTTTTTTTGTACCCCATTGCTCTTGTTTTTACACTAGGGTCTCCCAACCATGCACCCAGTATTGAAGACTGGGTCAGACTGAGAGACCCCCCTCAGAAGGGAAGAACAGCCTCTTTGTTTGATCAAAGGTAAAGATTTCTACCTTTTTCTTGAACTTTGCTCTTTGGAATAGCTTTGAAATGTGGATGAAGAGAGAAGAGTACAAGAAATCAGAAGCAGGGAGTGTTCTGGATTTCTTGCCCTTTTCCTTGGTGATTTCTAAAACCTTTTGAAGTTTGGAAGGTGAGTTTGGAAGTTTTTGGTTTTTAGCAAGAGAGAGAAAGAGAGCAGAGAATGGGGTTCTCCAGGAGAAAATTTTGTAGCCCCCTAGCCTGAAACCAGACCCTCCTATTTATAGGAAAAATAACCTATAGTTTTGAAATCAAATGAATTTTAAATAAAACATTTTAAAATGGGGGAAATCTGCTGGCCTAGTGTTCTCTGACTGAGGTTGAGTGTTGACTCAACCCTCAGCCGGCTCAAGGTGGCTGTAATGATGGATTGCATGGATAGTGGGGAGCCTTGCCATCCATTGGGCAGCACAGAAGACTCGAGAGTGAGCTAGACCAGAGGTTTTGGAAAACGGTTTTGAGCGCTCGGGACTTCTCCCAAGCGCTTGAAAATGCTTTTGACCATTGTTATTCCCTTTTCAAATCTTTCAAGGAGCAAAGTCTCGATCGGTGTGAAGCTTGTTTTAATCCAAAGTCATCATCGGGGAGCCTTCGGGCCACAAATCAAGGAATTTTGAAGAGTCCAAATTGGGGTGCCTACAGATATCTTATTAACGTTGGTGTCATGCCTTTTTGTGTTTCTCCTATGCGACTCATCGTAGACCGTGTCATCCTTTTCACCTTTACCAAATCCACATTTCCAAAGTTTCTTCATCAAATCGCTACTAATGAAGCTACCAAGTCCGGCTCCATTAGCATCGCTCATACGATGGGCTACCAAGTCCGGCCACACCGCGGTTTTCACAATCCATTCCAATCTTGCATTGGCTCCTCTCCACGGATAACCAAGCCTTATTTCCACATGAGACTACCACGTCCGGCCCCATTGGAAATCTTCGCAATGGGCTACCAAGTCCGGCCTCATTGCGGTTTTCGCAAGTCCACACAAAGGGCTACCAACTCCGGCCACCTTGCGGGTTTTCACAACTCACATTGGGCTACCATGTCCGGCCACAATGTAGTTTCAAAAATATTTTATCCAAGACCAATTATTTCCTTTATCTTCGCAATCGACTACCAAGTCCGGCCACATTGCGGTTTTCACAAATTGCTACTAACAAGGCTACCAAGTCCGGCTCCATTAGTAACACACATGATGGCTACCAAGTCCGGCCATATCATGGTTTTCAAAACATACTCATTCAAATCTTGCATTGGCTACCACGTCCGGCCAAGCCATATTTCCACATGAGACTACCACGTCCGGCCCCATTGGAAATCTTCGCAATGGGCTACCAAGTCCGGCCGCATTACGGTTTTCAAACACTTACACAATGACTACCAAGTCCGGTCATTATGTACTTTCAAAATATTTTCCGCATGTTGATCCCATCCTTTCTTTACCCACACCCTAGGTGTCATGTTTCTACTTTCTCGGTTTTCGTGTCTCGTTCGCATGCCAAGACTCCGCAGTAATTCTTTTCATACTTTAAGAAATCTTGAAACTAAACTAGTAAGATCATCCAACTCTATATTCGCTATCATGCTCATATTAACACATAATCATGCTCAATCACACTTAAGCATAACGCCACATGTACGGACGCCTTTGGAGTGATAAATCACTTATGCTTAAATCAATAACCACAAGTAATGTAAGTAAACATGTAATCATGCTCATATCATCTTAAGATTAAAATGAAATCACTACAGCTTAATCCAATATCATGCTTCCTTAAGTTCAAAACAGCATATGTTTATTGAGTGTTTCTAACGTTATGCTAATCATGCCATGGTTAACCAAGTTAACATCTTATAAACATTTCTAGTCATGCTTAAGGAATGTAGATAAGGTAATCTATGTATACTTAGAATTTCGAAGGTTTAGAATAATCTACAATTATTTCGAAATACGCATACAATACACTATACTTAGAATTTGGGAAGTATAGGAAAATTATACTATACTTAAAGTTAGGGCGTAAGGAGTATTCTACATGATCATACTACTATCTATACTTAGGGAAATGAGTAGAGATTAATCTACCTATAACCACGATTATCTATATTTCAAAGCAAACACATTTCTAATTATATTTAGAGTTCGAAAGTATAGGAGGATCGACTTATACTTAGAGTGTAGGAGGTATAGGAAAATCCTACGTTCATTTCAACAACAAAACTTATACACATCATATTTATAAGTATGGGATCAACTACATTTCAAGAGTAAACATAATTCTAATTATAATTAAAGGAAATAGATATGGAAATCTACATTCTTTTCAACATATGCATATCATACGTTATATTTAGAGTTTAGAAAGCATAGTTAAAATCTACATATACTTAGAGTGTAGGAGGTGTAGGAAAATCCTACCTTGATCCGAAACTAGTCGAGGCCGAATAAGCTAGTGGGAAATCCTACGGGCGGTGAAACTCTCGAATCTGGACCGAACTTCGGATGGCAGTAACTCGGTCAATATTTGGCCGAATACGATCGTTCTTGAGTTGAAATCAAAGCTTTAGAAGTGCTCTACAGCTTTCGTGAAGGAAGTTGATCCTAGAAACTGGTTTAGGTAGGAGGAATATGGTGATAAAGGGATGGACAGTTTGCTGTCTGGAATCTGGAAATCCGAATTTTGACCGAACTTCGGATGCCAATATCTTTGTCGTTTCTTGACCGATTAGGGTGGTTCTTGGGTCTAACTTGAAGCTCTCGAAGTGTTCTACAACTTTCCCGAAGGAAGTTCATCCTAGAAACTACTTTAGGTAGGAGAAGGATGAGGTTTTGTGGAGGGCAGTAGGCTGCCTTGAAAAACAGAAATGGTTTCTAGAGAGAAGTTGGAGCAATGCTTGAAGGTGTGAGTTCAAGGCTTGAATGGCTTGCTATTTATAGGCCAAGGTTGGTCTATTATCCAAGGGACAATCTTTCCCCTAACATTTGTTGTCCAATGGACAAAGAATTGACTAGATTTGATTGTCCTTTGGTGCGGTAGGATGATGGCTTAAAGGACATGACTAGGCTCATTTGTACACTTTGCACACATCACTCTCCCTCTCTCCCTCTCATCCGAAATCTCTATCTCTCTCTCTCTCTCTCTCTCTCTCTCTCTCCATGGTACAATGTACATAAGTACATAGGTGGAAAGATTACAAAGATTTTTTTCTTTGTTCTTTTTTCAATTTAGGACAAGTGTAGGTGATTCTAAGGGCTTCCTAGTCTTGTCTAGTACTTAGAAGATTGGATTGGATATGGATGAGTAGAAAACCCTAGATTTGGTGGTACAAGATGAGGTATGAACATTGGCCAAGGACTATGACTAGGTTAAGTGAGTACAAGAGCACACATCACCAATCTCTCTCTCCCTCTCTCATCCGGCCTCTCTCTCTCTCTCTCCCATCTCTCTCGGCCTCTCTCTCCCTCTCTCTCTTAGTCCAATGTACACCTAAGCATGCAAGGACAAGGGTTTGGTGTTTGACTAGAAAGAGTAAGGATTTGGTTTGTATGGTTGTAAGACAATCTTGTACTTCCAATCTCCCCATATTTTCCATAACTCACTTCTTTCATAAGTACTTGTACTTAGGATGAATATACAATGGAGTTTGGTGGAAGAAAGACCAAGATTGTACTCCATATCTTTCTCTCTCTCTCTCTCCTATCTCTCTAATCTCTCTCTCGGCCATCTCTCTCCTCTCCCTCTCGGAAATCTCTCTCTCTCTCTCCTCCTATCTCTCTCTCCCTCTCTCTCTCTCTCTCCCCCTCTTGTACTCCTATAATATATGTATACTTACTAGATATGGAAGGACAAAAGAAGAATAAACAAATGGGGTTTAGAAAGAGTAAGATTTTCCTAATAAACAATTGGATTTGGCACATGTGTACTTCCTATATTTTAATAAAGGTTAGGTATACACTTGCCTTATAATAATATTTAGGTACATATAGAATCCTATGGAAATATAAATATAAGTATAAGTCTTATTCTTTCACTAAAGAATCCCATGGGAAAATTGGGTAATGCAAATTATTGGTGTTTACTGTGTACTATACTGTTGTATATTATTAGTGTGTACTGTACTGTTAGTAAATAGGCTTGACTGGTGATTGTAATTGTACGTAGTAAGTCTTGCATGTAGTAAATAGGTGTGAGCTTTAGTCTATGTAGAAACAGTAATATGGCAGAAGACTAATTATATGTCTTTACTGTTTGTATGATGTCATCAATGATGTAATTGGCCCTCCTTACGCCTATAAAAGGAGGAGCCCTCTCAGTTGTAATATCAGGTCAGTCTAATATCAAGTCAGTGTGTTTGTTTATACATCCCTCTGTTGTGTTCTCTCTCGATCCTAACCTACTTCGTGTTTGTACCCACTTCGTGTCTGTAAATTTGGTATCAGAGCCATGTTTTCCATTCTAGCTTAAACCCTCTTCTGGGAACTTCGTATTCTAAAGTACTTCAAATCTTTTTCTAAAAAGAAATTGAAGCGTATGCTCTTTGGTTGCCTATTAAGGATCCTCCACATCAGAAACTTCACTAGCTATTTTGATTGAAAAATTTTCTGTATCAGTGGGTTAACAGTACCTTGAGACTTTGGCCTTTGAGCGGTGTGTCTCGGTTTATCTACCCTAGTATACAGAATTTTATTAATCAAAATTAGTTTAAGTTCTTACATTGAAAAGAAAAAGATTTGTTGTATGAAGAATCGAAGGACCCAGATTTTTACTTACCAGAAATGAATCGTTTGTTTTCTACTCATTCCTCTACCACCTCATCTCTTGTCCCTTCTACCAGTAGAAATTCCTCTACCTCTTCTCCTAATCTTGAGTACTTGTATGAATTTGAATATCTTCCCGATGACAGTAAGGTTCCCCTTACTGATCTCCCTTTCCTCAACCCCTATAATGCCTTTGTCCGTCCACAAACTTCTGTAAAAAAGTCTGTCACCCAACTCTTTTCCACAAAACGTCCAACCTCAGTAAAAGAGTATGTCCAGGCCTCCAAGTTTGATCAGTGTTTCATAAAAATTAGATGAACAGCTTTTACCTCTAGAAATCCCAGTTGATTTGCCTCGCATCTGGCAACAACAAGGATTTACTCATCTTCATTTTGGAGCAATCAGATTGGCAGTAACTTTCCATGGGAGAAAAGGTTTACCTGTTACCTCCAGACTTGCTCTGGTAGATACCAGGTTCATGCAGTATCAGCATGCGTGTATTGCTACTGTTCAAACCACTTTAAATGCTGGAACTGTAATCTTCACCTTTTATCCTAATTTCAACATGCCACTAGCAGATCCTCATCTGCTATCAGCTTTAAAGGTGCAAGTTCAAATTGGTGGTGCCTCCCAAATCTCCACCACATATGCTGCAACCCTCCACTACCAAATGGCCTATCGTCTCCAAAACCATGCCTTTGACATGTCTTTACCCTCTTCCACAGATGAAGCCCTTTTCTTAACCGTCAATGCACCTCACCAAGCTTCTTGTGTCCATGTCCCACGACAAATTTCTCGCCCTGAGCTTCTCAAGCTTCTCCCAGAAACTTGGGTTACAGCTTACGAGAAAAATCAGCAAAAACCTATTCCTGTCCAGACTTCAAACCCACTTTTCATTTCGAAACCTGATGGTACCGTAGAAATTTCTTTCCCAAAAGAAGACTCTACTTCCTCTTCCACTCATCCTGTTATCTTTCCGTCAAGGATTGATATGTTTGTAGATGGCTCTAGACCTGGACCTCCAATTAAATATTTCCAATCTAGTGGTCTCCCAGTCTTCTATTTCAAAAACCCAGAAACAGGTCATTGTTATTTTGACTTCTGTGATTGTGATGACTGTTTAGAAGCAAATTTTCTAGAAGATGACGAGGACTTTGAAGAACCATGTCCCATATGTCCTTCGTTACCTCCCACTCCTTGTAAATCTCCACCTTCTCCTCAACCTCCATCTAAAAATGACCCTTCAGCACAACCCAGTGGATGTTTTATGTTCACTGAAGCAGATTTTCCTCCTTTGGATTTTCATAATCCCCAGGAACGAACCACCCACCGTCATAAAATTCTAGATTCAACTACTATTCTTCCTGATGGTAGCACCAAGGCGGTGTCAGAAGCAGAAGCAGCAATAAATTGGCAGTCAGCAAACTCTCTGGCACAAAACAAAATTCTCCAAAGAATTGCTAACTCTCAGCAAAATTTGGAAAATGTTGTCCATAAGAAGTTATCATCTTTGGAACTTCTTATCCGAGATTTGCAGCAGAAAATTCAAAATGTTCACCAGGAACTTCTCCAGATGGCATATGCCAACCAAGCATTCTCAGCAGCTTTTTCCCACAAGGATGCTGAAATGAAGCATCTAAAAAACCAACTTCACTCTCTCCAAGCTCAGCAGTATTCTCAGCAAAAAAGCCCATTTGATATGTTCACATCTTCCTCTCAACAAAGTTTGTTTGGGTATCCTCAAATGTCTCAACCCTTACCTATAAACCCTACCTCAGAATTTGGTGAGTCAAGCTCCATCTGTGGAAGCTCATCAACTTTCCTTCCTCCACCAAAAAGACCATCTCCACCAAAACTTCCTTTCCCAAAACCCCAGATAAAACCTTTTCAACCTCCTTCAGTTTTAACTCCACCATCCACTTCTACCTCAGCTCCAACTACCTCTATTTCTTCTAAACCATCTGACCCAAATCTAAAATCACCCCAGCTAATGGTTCAGCCAACCTCCAAAAATCCCATTTCCACTCTCCTTCATACCTTAGCCGCTATACCAGAAACCCCATCTCCAGAACCAACCATTGAGCCTGATTCAGATGTTGAATCCACTGACTCTATGCCAATACCTCATGTTTTCATGATGAACCCAGAAAACCCAGAAGAAAATGTTGAAGATCCTATCATTGAAGAAGGTCCTGAGTTTGAAACACCTCCAGAAAATCCAACCTTTGATTCCTTTTCACACTCCAATGTCCATACCCAAGGTTTCTCCTTTGATAATATTGCCCCATCAAAATGGTTGGATAAACTTTATGAGATTCATGCTTGGTGCACTGCTGCTATGCTCTCTCCAAACACTACACTTAGTCTTGTCATTACTAAGTGTACAACAAAATTTCTGGGCCGACTGCGTCAATGGTACTTAGCTCTTGGTAAGTACCGACAGTTACAGCTTAAACAACTGCCAACTCTTGATCAATTCATCTCAGTTCTGCATACTGAGTTTCTTGGCGATCATAACAACACAAAGGAGTTTGTTCGAGAAGAATATCTCAGCATGCGGTGTTGTTCATTCAAAAGGAAAGATCTGGAGATCCATTATGACTGTATGTCTCAACGGTTTTATCTTCTCAACGGCATGGATGATGTCAATCTTAAGCAAGCTTTTCTCAATTCCCTTCCAGAACCATTGGGAAATGAGACAACAAGGCTACTTCAAACAAAAGGATTGACGTTAAATGCAACATCTCTTGGTGGTATTTATCAGCACTCTTTGATTGCCTTGGAGAAACTGTGCAATCACCAGAAATTCCTCAGAACTCTTGAAGAACAAGGAAAACTTCTTGGCAAAGCTTGTGATCGGCCAGACTTATCTATAAAGTGCAAGGACAAGAAGTGCACTTGCCGTCCTTCATATCGGAAAGCCAAACACTTTCAGAAATGGAAGTTCAAATCTCCTGGCAAGTTCTCAAAGTTTTCCAAGTCCGGCAAGTTTTCACGTCGGAAAAAATGGAAGTTTTTTAAGAAGAAAAAGTTCAGAGGACAGCGAAAGTCTGATCGCTGTTATATATGTGGAAAGAAGGGGCACTATGCAAAACAGTGTCCAAATAGAGCAGCAAGAGACAAGATGGTGAGCTCTTTGGCTCTCATTGATGATGATCTTGACAATGCTGATGTTGAATCCCTATTTTCAGTTGATGATGAAGCAACAGATGAAGCAGTCCTGGCATTCACCTTTGATGATTCTTCATCAGAATCAGAGGATTCTTCTGATGATTCTGATTCATTCCCCTATGAAATCCAAACCTTTGGGTTTCCAAACATCATGCTGGCTCAACCTCTGGCCAGGGTTAAAATCTTGCTTGGGAAGTATGAGAAACCAATACCAGTTATCGCTTTCTTTGATACTGGTGCAGCAGCCTCTATCCTCAACCCAGCAATCCTCCCCAGGTCCTACTGGCAGTCATGTTTCAGACCCTTCACAGCAGCCAATGGAGAAACTTTTATCATTACTCTCATCAGTAAGCCTATTATCATTCAACTTTTTCCTGGATACACCATAAAACACCAAGTTTATGGTTCTGACCTCCCAGGGAAAGATTTATTGTTAGGCTTTGATATTCTCCAAAATCTCAGCAAAGTTTCTTGGCTCAAAAAAGGCTTGAAATACAAAAACTACCTGTTACCCTGGACAACCCAACCAAATCTCTTTTCCCTAGAAAATTTCTCCTCCATCAAGGAAGCCATAATCCAAACTTCTTGTGCTGAATCCCACTCCCAGTTTCTTACCAAATGTTCCAACCCACTTTGGAAAAACCCAGATTTCTTCATTTCCCTTCCCTTTAAGAAAAATGAAGACATTAACCCCACCAAAGCTACCCATCATGGAATGAACCCGGAACACTACCAGCTTGCTCTCCAAGAGCTCCAACAACTCCAGTCAGAAGGACTGTTTGAGCCCACGACCTCTCAGTGGGCATGTGAAGCATTTTATGTGAATAAAAGAACAGAGCAGATAAGAGGAAAACTTCGCTTGGTTATCAATTACCAGCCTCTCAATCATTTTCTTCAGGATAACAAGTTCCCTCTTCCTCGGCGAAGTGTTCTTTTTACAAACTTGTCCAAAGCTCAAATTTTTTCAAAATTTGATTTGAAAGCAGGTTTTTGGCAGCTGGGCATCCAACCAGATGAACGTCCCAAAACTGGTTTTTGCATTCCAGATCACCACTTCCAGTGGTCAGTCATGCCTTTTGGATTAAAAACAGCTCCATCTTTATTTCAAAAAGCCATGATTCGGATATTTGCTCCCATTCTATCCTCAGCCCTTGTCTACATTGATGACATCTTACTCTTTTCTCCAGATATTGAGTCTCATGTTGTCTTACTACAAGCCTTCCATTCCTTGGCCCAAACCCATGGTATCATGCTCTCAGAGAAAAAGATGCTCCTTGCTCAACCAGAAATTGATTTTTTAGGGATGCATATCTCTAAAGGTCAATATAACCTCCAGCCCCATATAGCTTCCCAACTTGACCATTTTCCAGATGAAAACCTCACAGTCAAACAAGTTCAACAGTTCCTTGGAATTGTTAACTATATGGCTGATTTCATTCCCAACCTTGCCCAATACCGTACTCCTCTTTCAGCTCTACTAAAGAAAATCCCTCCTCCTTGGTCAACCCATTGCACCAAAGCCGTCAAAGACCTCAAAACCATAGCCAAAACCCTTCCTCCATTAACCATACCTTCAGATGGAAAAAGAGTACTTCAAACAGATGCCTCTGATCTATATTGGGGAGCAGTTCTCTTGGAAGAAAATACAGAACAGAAGCGCAGAATTTGTGGATATAAGAGTGGTGCTTTCTCTCCAGCAGAACTTCATTACCACTCTACCTACAAAGAGATTCTGGCAATCAAAAGGAGTATTGAGAAGTTTGAATTCCATCTTATTGGTCATCATTTTCTAATTGAGACTGATATGATGAGTTTTCCCAGCATGCTCAAGTTCAAACAGAAACACCTTCCAAAAGCACAATTGCTCAGATGGGCAAATTGGTTTTCCAATTGGAGTTTTGATGCTATCCATATAAAGGGAAAAACAAATGTCCTCCCAGATTTTCTGTCTAGACTCAAAAAAGAAATCAACCAGTTTTCAAAACCAAAACCACATTTCTTTGGCCCTGGTTGTTTTCCAATGATTTCCTATGTCCATCCAGTCAATCTTCCTGTCCACCTTCAGTGTCATCTTTTAGAGTTAACCCTTCTCTCTAGATGTGTCCAAATGTGTCAAAACCTTCAACATCTCTGTATTTTCAAATATGGTCTTGATGAAGGTCCCCTAAGTGGTCTACCTTTCCATCCTGTCTATCCTTTTCTCACCCAGTTTGAAGTATATGACCATAATGTTTTTTATTTTAAAAAAGAAGCCTACCTCATTTTATGGTATTTAGTAGATGTATATACTATCAGTGTCTGTTTCAATAGATCAGCAGTGTTGGTCTATTTGGCTCATGCGGCGTTCAACCAGATCCATCCTCCAGAAGACTTCTTCTTGAAGTTCCTCTTGCTCTTTGGAAACATACCATTTTGGCAACAAAAAATCAGAAGTATCCCTAACACTGCAGGCGGTAATCTCCAATTTGCTTTTTGGACCAGTCGCAACAATAGATGTCTTCCCAATCCAGATGGTTCTGTCACTTGGCGAAAGGAGTATCACACTATATTTCTTTCTGCATATCCAGAGCCTCAGAGAATCCAGATCAACAGTGGAAATTATCTTGTCATGACTCAAACACTGTGTTCACTCAATGGATTGACACCTGCAGAAGTCCCTTCATCTCTCCTCCATTATGAAACTGCAAATTGGAAATTCAATGAGACTTATCCAGAAGAATGGCGCCAAAATATCCGATTTCTTTTGGATCAGTATCACTTGACCGACAGGACTGAAGACTATTCTGGAGACTGTTCTAGTTTTTTTTATGTCATCAATGATGTAATTGGCCCTCCTTACGCCTATAAAAGGAGGAGCCCTCTCAGTTGTAATATCAGGTCAGTCTAATATCAAGTCAGTGTGTTTGTTTATACATCCCTCTGTTGTGTTCTCTCTCGATCCTAACCTACTTCGTGTTTGTACCAAATTATTGGTGTTTACTGTGTACTATACTGTTGTATATTATTAGTGTGTACTGTACTGTTAGTAAATAGGCTTGACTGGTGATTGTAATTGTACGTAGTAAGTCTTGCATGTAGTAAATAGGTGTGAGCTTTAGTCTATGTAGAAACAGTAATATGGCAGAAGACTAATTATATGTCTTTACTGTTTGTATGATGTCATCAATGATGTAATTGGCCCTCCTTATGCCTATAAAAGGAGGAGCCCTCTCAGTTGTAATATCAGGTCAGTCTAATATCAAGTCAGTGTGTTTGTTTATACATCCCTCTGTTGTGTTCTCTCTCGATCCTAACCTACTTCGTGTTTGTACCCACTTCGTGTCTGTAAATTTGGCTCTACTAACCAACATACATTAGTACTAGTCCTATTATCCAATGAATAATAATTCCCCTAGTAGTTATTAACCAATGGGTCATAGTCCTCCTAACTTTTATTATCCAAAAGTTAAAAATAGAAAGTACTAGGCTTATATAATCTATCTATACTAGTACAATGACTCATGGTGAATCTACTTAAACTAATAGACCTTGTACTAGGTAGAAAGACTAACCTATTGTCCAATGAGCAACAATTCCCCTAACATTTACGGACCAATGGGTAAAAGAGTAAAGTATAATATTGGGATATAAGGTATACATCTTCCAAATATGTGTACATAAGCCTATATAATACTATATAAGTGTACCTTGGTCAAGTCTAATAAAATATCTTAGGTAGGAAGCCTATCGTCCAACGGATAAAGATTTCCCTAACTTCTATCGTCCAATGGTTAAAGATCAAAGGTTGACTTTGGTCAAGGTCTCACTTAGGGTTTTGGAAAGGTTCAAGAGATTCAATTAGGGTTAGAAGTGAAACTGATAGTTAGGCTACCTCAACGAATCGGTTGGAAGCTAACTAGGCTTGCTAAGTAGGATTCCCAGCCAAGAAATGTAACCTTAGGGTTTACTATCTCACTTGTCTTTAGAAAATGACTATGTCGCATGGCGAAGAAATCTAATTACGACAGATTACTAGGGAAAATATATAAGTGCTTTACAAGCATACTTGTCTTGGAGAAATGACTAGAAAATCTATATGAAGAAAACTATATTTATAAGTCTAGATTTTAGTAACGACGGATTTTTGGATATTAGAAAGGAATTTTAAATGGAATCCAAGTAATAAAATAAAATTCAAATTTTTAATGAAATTTTTATTTCCCAAAAATCCGGGTCGTTACACGTAGCTTACGGATCACGACAACTCCGACCACATGAGAAGAATTACCCTACTCATGACTTAGAATTGGCTGCAGTAGTGTTCGCCCTCAAAACCTGGCGTTACTACCTGTGGGGAGAACAATTCGAGGTCTTCACCGACCACAAGATTGAGCCTCAAATACCTTTTCACTCAGAAGGAGTTGAACATGAGGCAACGCCGGTGGATGGATTATTTGGAAGATTACAAGTTTACAATGCAATATCATCCTGGCAAGGCCAACGTAGTGGCTGACGCCCTGAGTCAAAAGGACAGGGCACAGAAAGTCAAAATTGTCATCAAGGAGTGGGAAATGGTGGACACCCTCAACGAATTCAATCTAAGACCTTCATCAGAAAGTGGGAATATCAGACTATATGCTCTTGTTGCAGAACCAGCACTTCACCAGGAGATCCTACTAGCCCAAACCTTCGAGCAGGATTGTGAGTTCATCCGGTGCCGAATCCGAGAAGGAAAGGCATTACCAGGATGGACGATCGAGGGAGATAGTAACCTGAGATTCAAAGGAAAGATTTTCGTACCTAATATTGGAACTCTCCGAGAAGCTGTACTCCGAGAAGCACACCATTCAAACTTCGCAGTTCATCCTGGCGGTACAAAGATGTACCATGATTTGTGAAGAACGTACTGGTGGGAAGGGATGAAGAAGGACGTAGCACGCTTTGTATCAACCTGTCTTGTGTGTCAGCAAGTCAAAGCCGAACATCAGAAACCAGGAGGCGACCTCCAACCCTTGCCAATCCCGACTTGGAAGTGGGAGCACATCTCAATGGACTTCGTGACCGGACTACCAAGAACTGCCAAGACCAACACTGCCATCTGGGTGATCGTGGACCGACTCACCAAATCCGTGCATTTTCTGCTTGTTAAGATGACAGAAAACGTGGAACAACTGAGCCTATTATACATTTGAGAAATTGTACGTCTACACGGAGTACCCATCTCAATTGTATCAGACAGGGACCCACGGTTTGTGTCACACTTCTGGAAAGGATTACAGAAAGCTTCGGGGACAGACGTAAGGCTTAGCACAGCCTTCCACCCGCAAACCGATGGCCAAACGGAGAGAACAATACAGACCTTGGAGGATATGCTGAGAGCCTGCGCTTTAGATTTTTCTGGGAACTGGGAGCAACACTTACCATTGGTAGAGTTTGCCTACAACAACAGTTATCAAGCAAGTATCAGAATGGCACCATACGAAGCTCTATACGGGCGACCTTGCCGAGCCCCAGTCTGCTGGACAGATGCTGGAGAAACGGGATTGATTGGACCTGATATAGTACGTGACACCACGGAGAAGGTCAAAACCATCAGACAAAGGATCCAAACCGCTCAGAGCCGACAGAAGAGCTATGCGGATAAAAGAAGCCGACCATTAACCTTTGCCGTAGGAGATCACGTGTTCCTGAAGATCAGACCGAAGAAGGGAGTCATCAGATTTAGGAAGAAGGGAAAGCTGTCCCCACGCTACATCGGACCTTTTGACATCGTGGAGAAGATCGGAAAAGTTGCGTATCGTCTAGCCCTACCACCACAGCTGGATAGAGCACATGACGTGTTCCATGTTTCAATGCTCCGCAAGTACCTCGCCCTACCCACTCATGTTCTCAACTGGGAAGACATTACCATCGAGGAAGATGCGACGTACGAAGAGGAACCAATAGAGATTCAAGACCGTAGCGAGAAGACAATCCGAAACAAGACAATCAAACTGGTACGAGTTCCGTGGAAACACCGGGGAGCTGGAGAGACCACATGGGAAAGAGAGGAGACTACGAAGGCGAATTACCCTCACCTGTTTGAATCCGAGCGTACATCTAATTTCGAGGACGAAATTGTTTAAGGGGGATAGGTTGTAACAACTCCGATTTTCAGTGAATAAAAAATCTCGTTGCTTATTTTAATGACTCTATAAATTTCTTGATTTCTAATAATCCGTCATGATTAGATTTATTCGATTCAAAATCTAGTTTCATCGCGCCGTGCAATATAGTCATTTTCTAAAGACAAGTGAGTTAGTAAACCCTAAGGAATCCTATTTAGCAAACCTAGTTAGCTTTTAACTAATCGTTAGGGAAACCTAATCGAACCTTTGATCTTCGTGAACCTTTTGAACCCTAAACAAACCCTTTTGACCAAAGTCAACCTTTGATCTTTACCCATTGGACGATAAATACTAGGGAGATCTTTATCCATTGGACAATAGGTCTTTTACCTAAATTATTCTATTAAGGTACATCTATTAAATATCATATAGGAAGATGTATATATAATAATCCAATATTACACTTTGCCCTTTTATCCATTGGTCCATAGAAGTTAGGGAAAACATTACCCATTGGTCCATAACCTAGTTTTGCCACCTAGCACAAGATCTATTAGTTTAATGAACTCACCATGAGTCATCGTACTTATATTCATACATTAAGCAAGTATAGTACTTACCACCTTTATCCTTTGGATAATAAAAGTTAGGAGAATTATTACCCATTGGACAATAGGTTAGCCTTTCTACCTAGTACAAGAACTATTAGTTTAATTAGATTCACCATGAGTCATTGTACTAATGTGGATAGATTATATAAGCATAGTACTTCCATCCTTTATCCTTTGGATAATAAAAGTTAGGGGAATTTTGGTCCATTGGTCAATAAGGCCAAGTCAAGCTATAGTACTAGGTTAATTTTAGTTAATTACATACTAGATATGATATGTACCTATTTACTTAAAGTATTAGATATGTTTATGTTATTCTAAGATTTTAAAGTCCTAGAATATAGTATATAAGTACATAGGTGGCATTTAGGCTTATTCTATTGGGAATTTTGACCTAAAAATCTAGAATAGAATCATGTAGTACAATTGTCCTTTAAGGTTAGTCATCTTTTTTTTATTCTTAAAACTAATCAAGGGAGGGAGGGAGAGACAGAGAGAGAATTCGGGAGAGGGAGAGAGGGGAGAGCCGAGAGAGATGGGAGAGAGAAGGGGAGAGAGAAGGAGGATATGGTGTACTCTTGGATTGTTTTCTTTCAAATCCTAGTACATATATACTTAAGTACTTGTACCAATGAAAGAAGAAGATATGAAGTCTTTGAAATAGATTTTTAGGGTACCAAAAATCTCTTACAACCTTACACCACAATCTATTACTCTTTCTAAGTCAATCACCAAACCATAGTCCTTTCATGCTTAGGTGTCCCTTGGACTAAGAGAGAGAGAGAGAGGGAGAGAGAGGCCGATAGAGAGATGAGAGGGAGAGAGAGAGAGATGGCCGGTTGAGAGAGGGAGAGAGAGTGTGATGTGTGTGACTAGTGTACTCCCATATCTAGCATTTGGTCATCCTATTGCATCACCTTGTACCACCATATCTAGGGTTTCTTACTCTTTCAACTCTAAGGACAACCATATCTAGTTTTCTTATTCTTTCAAGTACTAGACTAGACAAAAACCCCATAGAATAAACATAAACCTTGTCCTAGATTTGGAAGAAAGAACAAGGAAAATCTTGTAGTCTTTCAACCCTTGTACTTTAGTACATTGGACCAAAGAGAGAGAGAGAGAGAGAGAAATGGCCGGGAGAGAGAGGGAGAGAGGGAGAGAGAGATTGTGTGATGTGTGCAAGTGTACAAATGAGCCTAGTCATGTCCTTTGGCCAAACACCTCACCCAATCCAAGTACCATCAAATCTAGTCATTTTATTAACCATTGGATAACAAATGTTAGGGGAAATTTTACCCATTGGATAATAGGTCACCCTTTGGCTATAAATAGCACCCATTCCTTCCCATTTCAACTCACACCTTTCATTGCTCCAACTTCTCTCTAGAAAGTCTAGTGTTCTTGTTGTTCTTGCTTAGTTCTTAGTTGTTCTTGAGGTTCTTCCTTAGTTCTTCAAGAAACTCTTCTAGTGCCGCCACTAAACCACCATACGACCATGCCACCATATCGATCCAAAAGTTTTAGTAGCTTTAGTCAAGATCAAGTTTCGAGAGAAACCTTTCTCTTTCGAAGCTATCGAAGCCATTCTTACGACGTTACTCCGTTCGACCACCGACGTACCACCTTTCCTCCGTAGTCATCACTACCGCCAAGAAGAACGGTAGATTAATCTCTACTCATTTCCCTAAGTATAGATAATAGTATGATCATGTAGAATTCTCCGTCCCCGCTATTCCTATGTATACATAGAATTTTTCCTATACCTCCTAACTCTAGGTATAGATCATGGTATACGTATGTTGAATTAAATGTGGAATACTCTTATACGCTATTTTTAAGTGTATGAAGAATATCTTGTCTTACTTACTAAACTTATTGTATAACACTTGAACGTTGGAATGCATGTTAGTTAAGATAATGAAAGTATGAGCATGATGAATAATAGACTCTCACTTCTATAAAGACATATGCTCTTTTGAACTTCCTTAAAGAAAGAAAGAAAGAACGAATTTTATAAAAGGTTAACTTGAATAGAAGAATTTGTATTTTGATCATTGGAATGATTATGAGCAAGTCTATGTGTTTACTTGTCTTATTGCCGATATGTGTTGAGCATAAGTGATTTATCACTCCAAAGGTGTCCGTCCATGTGGCACTATGCTTAACTTTGTGTGATTAAATGTTGAGTATGATGATGTGATAAAGTGAGCATGCTATTTAATATAGAGTTGAATGATCTTGCTAATTTAGTTTCAAGATTTCTTAAAGTGTGAAAAGAATTACCGCGGAGTCATGGCATGCGAACGAGACACAAAAACCGAGAAAGTTAGAAACATGACACCTAGGGTGTGGTTAAAGAAAGGATGGGATTAACATGCGGAAAATATTTTGAAATTACATAATGACCGGACTTGGTAGTCATTGTGTGAGTGTTTTGAAAACTGTAATGAGGCCGGACTTGGTAGCCCATTGTGAAGATTACCAATGGGGCCGGACGTGGTAGTCTCATGTGGTAATATGGCTTGGTTATCCAAAGAGAGGAGCCAATGCAAGATTTGAAAGAGTATGTTTTGAAAACCATGATATGGCCGGACTTGGTAGCCATCGTGTGTGTTGCTAATGAAGCCGGACTTGGTAGCCTCGTTAGTAGCAATTTGTTAATGAAACTTTGGAAATATGGATTTGGTAAAGGTGAAAAGGTTGACACGGTCTACGACTAGTCACGTAGGAGAAACTCAAGAAAAGGCATGACACCAACGCTAATAAGATATCGAATGTGGATGTGTCATTGTTTAACTATGTTGTTGAATGAGCATGTGTAATTGGTTATAATTCTCTTTCTGTTAATTTAAGGGTTAGTGGGTATGGTTTATTCTATTGATCTTTGTAGCTCACGGTGTTACCTTTTGGTGACCCTGACATATTATACTGGGGGCGACGCTGGTATAATGTGTCAGAGTTGATTGATGAGCAAGGTGAACAGTACACATTGGAGGCTTTTGGAGCCGAGGAACTTGCTAGGATGGAGGAAGAAGCGGAGTAATAGAATGCCTTAGAATTTCCATCCTTTGTGTAATAAAAAGTACTCTAGTAGGATCTATGTTGTAATAATGAGCTTGACTCTTAGTCTTTTAATTCAATAAAATGTTTAATTAACGTACCCGAAAATGGGGGCGTTACAAAACTGGGTGGCGACTCTGTTTTGATGATAACCACTACCGTGTGGCGATGTTCCTAGCCATGGGAATGTCCACGATCTTGGTTTATGAAGCAAGCAACCAATCGAGCAACAAACGATCAATTTGTATGGCGATGCCCCGCTGCAGGGAGGTGTCTACATTGCGAACATGACATGATCGTCTTCAGTGATGGTCATTGTAGGCTTTGATTGATCCACCGGAGTGACGTATTTGGATGGGTCAAAAATCTTGGCAGCAGTGTGGAACGGGCTAGACAGTTTGGCGACAATTTGAAAGTGCGAATCAAACATGAACAGTGATGCTGCCATTTTTACCTGAAATTTTTTCCTTTAGTTAGATTGGTTTGTCTTACCCTCTTCTTTTCGGTTTTAAGAGGCCCCTAAGGTATATCCTGCAAAAGAAAACTTTACAACATGCATATACCACTAGGTACAAGTGACTGTGGAGTTTGCTGGAACCCCTAACATAGCTCGTTTGTGGGCTACCCGCCCGAAAAATAACATGTTTCCGATTTGAACAATTGAGGAGTCACCACCCGGATTTGTGGTTTGCCATCCGAGAAACCGTTTTGTTTTGAAAATGATGGATTGAAATTGAAAACTAGAGATTCGTTTTAGTTCGGAAGCCATGTTACGAGAGGGGAAGGGTTTTACGGCACCCCTCTCGCCCGACACGATGTTGGTTGATACTCAATGTTTGTGGGATTTTTAATAAAAATGTTTTGTTTCATTAAACCAAATAGCAAATATGTACAAAAACCAAAAGATAGCAGTGCATGCATGTGCAAGATGTACAAGGTGCGATAGAATGATGAAGTAAGGAAATAGAAAGAACTGTTACTGGAATCACTCCCGAGCGCTCGGGAGTGGTCCTGAGCGCTCGAGAGTGCTGTCAAGCCACCCTGCAATTTTTGGTTAGAACAAATGCAACATGATACTGCCAGCAAAATCACAAAGAAATCAAAGTACAGACATGCTCAGCTAGAGACTTAAACAGCTAAGAACTGGTCTTAACCATTCAAACCTTGCTTCCTTGCGACTAAAAGTAAATCTAACTGAGCACTGGAAGGACCAGTGCACACCCAGTGTCTACTGAAATACAGGAAATGCAATATTTGGTGAGAAAACAAGATTTTAATGAGCAACAGCACTCCTGAGCGCTCAGGAATGGTCCCGAGCGCTCGGGAGTGAACACAGTGCCCAGAAATTGTTTTGTTTCTCTGTGCTCCTCTTGCTCTTGTTATTAAACCAAGATCAAATGGACTTATAACCAGTATGAGGAACTGCTACAAGCCCTTGATCTCCCTCAGAAGTGGAAAAACTGTGGCTTTTAAGTATAAAGTGAGCCTTTATACCTTTGCTTGACTTGAATTTGGCTTCTTGGACTGACTTTGGTGCTTGAAAATTCTTAGAAAATAGTATGAAAATGGAGTTCTAGATGAACTAGAGATTTGAGATTTTTGAAATACTTGAAGATTGTTTGAAATTTTTCTTAGAAAACACAAGTGTTGGAAAATATTTGAGGGAGGTTTAGAGATTGAGATTTTCAGAAAACAGGGGAGAGAGTGAGAGAAATTTCGTGGTCTTGGGGTGTAGAATGAAAGGGTATTTATAGGGAAAGATAACCTATGGTTTGGGTTTGAAAATGAAATCAAAACTTCAATAAAATCATTTTGGGAGGGAAAATTTTCATGATGAGATGCCCTGCCAGGCCTGGAACGTGCAGGTTGGAACTTCAGGTTTGAATGATCTGAAAAATCTGAAAAAGCCATGGTCAAAGGTCAAGCTCAACATGCATTGGCCTGTCAGCACTCCTGAGCGCTCAAGAGTGGCACTCCCGAGCGCTTAGGAGTGGTCCCGAGCGCTTGGGAGTGACTGCCAAACTTCAGCGCGCCACGGACACTCCCGAACTCGGTTTTGGGTGTTTTTTGAAGCGTTGGAAAGCTCGTTGAGTCCTCTTTCCAACCCAATTTGTTTCATTCAAAGGTATTTTGTACACTGAAATGTGTGCCAAATTTTCCCTCAGGGTGCCGAAAAAAAGAGGAATTTGGTTTTGAAAAAGTCCAAGAAGCATCGTCCAAGTTTGTCCAAGGCCTGTTTTGATTCAATTTCATCATCGGGGAGCCTCGAGGGCACAAATTAAGGATAATTAATAAGTCCAAATTGGGGTGTCTACAGTTGCCCCTCTTTGGATGGCGCTCGGCATCATGCCTAGATACGAGTGACGTCCAAAGATTGAGACAGTCCAATTCGAGCCCTACTAAATCCTTAATTCAAAATCAAATGCAGGTAAAGATGTACAAGCATTCAAAACATGAGGTCGTGCTCTTTCGAGCTGCCTACGTACCCCGTTTGTAGGGATCAGACCAGTGTAGTTCTTCGGGGCAAATGCAAACTTGCAAACATGCAAGCAAATGATCGACAAGATAGATTGATTGAGGAGCGCCCACCAATTGCTCAGTCTCAGTGGGTGGAAAAATCAAACAGGCGAATAGGTTATAAATACACCTTGAGGGGTGCCATCCAACGGGACAAGTTAGTTTGTCTCGAAGGAATTAAAACCAAATCTATGGCGGGCGATGATTGAAAGATGTCCCATAGGATGGCGCCAAATCTATGGCGGGAGTTGATTGAAAGATGTCTCAGAGGACGATGCCAAATCTATGGCGGAAGATGATTGAATGATGTCCAAGAGGACGATGCCAAATCTATGGCAGAAGATGACTGAATGATGTCCAGGAGGACGATGCCAAATCTATGGCAGAAATTGATTGAAAGATGTCCCTCAGGACAATGCCAAATCTATGGCGGAATTTGATTGAAAGATGTCCCGGAGGACGATGCCAAATCTATGGCAGAAGATGATTGAATGATGTCCAAGAGGACAATGCCAAATCTATGGCAGAAGATGATTGAATGATGTCCCTTAGGACGGTGCCAATCTATGGCAGAAGTTGGTTGAAAGATGTCCCGGAAGACGATGCCAAATCTATGGCGGAAGATGCTTGAAAGATGTCCCAGAGGACGATGCCAAATCTATGGCGGAATTTGATTGAAAGATGTCCCGGAGGACGATGCCAAATCTATGGCAGAAGTTGATTGAAAGATGTCCCAGAGGACGATGCCAAATCTATGGCAGAAGATGATTGAATGATGTCCAGGAGGACGATGCCAAATCTATGGCAGAAGATGATTGAATGATGCCCAAGAGAACGGTGCCAAATCTTTGGCAGAAGATGATTGAAAGGTGTCCAGGAGGACGATGCCAAATCTATGACGGAAATTGATTGAAAGATGTCCCTCAGGACGATGCCAAATCTATGGCAGGAGTTGATTGAATGATGTCAAAGAGGACAATGCCAAATCTATGGCAAAATTCAATTGAAAAGATGTTTCATAAGACTGTGCCAAATCTATGGCAGCATGTCAAGCAGTCGTGCTGACAAATATGATAGATGAAGGCAACCATAAGAGGTCGAGGCTAGCAAGTGAGACCCGTGCTTCGACATTTGACAACAATGATGATTTTTTTATTTTTTGAAAAACAAAGGACATGTTTGAGTGCCCTTTCTGCTTTACTGTTTTTGGCCACCGGGCTGGTATTTTGGGTTTGAGCTGGAGTTGGTTTGAGTTTGACTTTTGATCAGGGCTTGAGTTTTGAGTATTCATGCACCAGTCTTGATGTTGGCTGTATGCTTGCTATGATTGATGGCATTGGGCTGATGTGCCCCAGTGAATGACGGACTTTAGTTCTGATTCTTTTCCTTGACTCCATTGATAGTTTCGGCAACCAATTTTATCATGAGTGCAAGCGCGGGTTCTTCCATGTATTGGAGATTCTCTCACGAGTTGGGACCTCAAGATCAAAGTGACTTGATTAGATGAAGACCGGGAATGACCTTGCGTGAATTTGGGCAAGGTCTAGATGACTCAAAAGACAAGAAAGACCATTTATGAGAGGACTGACTCTCCATGATGGCCTTACTGGACGAGGAGTTTGATTTGACTAGACGAGGAGCTTGATTACTTGAGGGTTCAGAAAATGGCAAGCATGCCCCACAATTGATGTTTGAAATTGTTATGATAAAATCAAGTTTTGATGATTTTCCCATTCGGGGCTTTGAAATTGTTTTAGCTCCATCAAGCGACGCTCATTCAGAACAACCCATAGATTTTGAAAATGCCCCAGCTTGGATTTTGCGGGATTCAAAAAATGCCTTGCCCCTCCTTCTTGTTTTCTCCTATTGTCTAGGATTTTTGTTATCAAGTTGTGTTTTCCAATTTGAAAGGACTTTATTCGGGTTGTAACGTGGCCAAGGTTTGGCTTAACAAAGAAAGGATTATAGGCCCAAAAATTTTCATTTTCTTTGGGTTTCGAGAGCTAGCAGCCATCTTGAATATTTTTGTGCCCTTTTTGCTTTTGATAGGCGCCTTCTTTCATTTGATTTGCTTTGCACTTTGTTGTGCCGATGTGTTTGGCACTTTCGTTGATTTTGAGCTTTCTCTGTTTTTTTTTCCCGATGTTTTGCATCTCATTGCGCCTATGTATTTGGCACTTTCACGCTTTGAATTCCGATGCGCCGATGAATTTGATGCCTTTATCTTCCTCATTTCACCCCGGTGTGGGGGATAACTGTCTAGCTGGATTCTTTCAAAGAAATTGATTTAGGCTCAAAGAGGGTTGAAATTATCTAATGCACTATTAAGTCCTAGAGGGGGGTGAATAGGATGCCCAATTAAAAATTTAATTCAAGTCAATTCAAATTAATTCCAAGAAGATGATATGTAATTAATCTAGGCCCGAGCTAAATTTAACAACCAAGCATTCAAATAAAGAGCAAATAACTAATGGAGACAAGACAAGGGAATTACGTGGAAACTACTTAGGGTCTAAACACCCTAAGCATAAAACCACGGCCTAATCCTACAAATTTCCATTAATCAAAAAGGTTTACAAGAGATAACCAAGTTAGGGATTACCCACAAGCCCCTTGCGACACCTAACTCCACCCCTTGATGTAGTACCCCGTACTCCTTCTTTGATTCAATGAACTCCACAAGCTCCAACGTCTTGCTCTCTGAATCAACTCGGCACCAGACACCTCCGGCTCATGTAGGAATCAAGGCAACA
Organism: Rhododendron griersonianum; assembly: GCA_018127125.1. Classification (NCBI taxonomy): domain Eukaryota; kingdom Viridiplantae; phylum Streptophyta; class Magnoliopsida; order Ericales; family Ericaceae; genus Rhododendron; species Rhododendron griersonianum. Next base: position 22,786,911 of record CM030796.1, on the reverse strand, counting down.
ATGCATGATATGATAAAAAAATGAAGATTTTTGGTAAAAATAATCAATCTAGAATGTATTCATGGAGTATTAGAAAATAACTCTAGATTGACAAATAAAATGATTAAACACAAAGTTTAAATCATTCTAATTCATCAAAATCACAAGGAATAAAAGAGAAAATTATTTTCTCTCTAGAAGTGACCTAATGCAAAAGTGGGTTTTGTAAAATAAAGATTTTTGCAAAAACTAATTCAACCTAGAGAGAATACATGGGAAAGAAAGTATTTCTCTAGATTGAAATCAAGATGAACAAGATACAAGATCTAAGTCATCAAAATCCAAAAGAGAGAACAAGTAAAATGGGAAGAAGAAAGCTTTCTCTCTCTAAAAAATGGCTGCCAAAAAATCGTGTGTGTGTCGTCCCCAGGGAAAAAGATAAGGCTGAGAGACTTTATCCCATGTTCGCGCCTCCTGGGGCAGCAAGCGCTGTGCTGGCGCGCACAGAGAATAGACGGCCAAGAAGGGCCCGATCAAGAAGCGCTACCTCGCGCTAGCGACTAAGAGGGAGCGCTCTGCTGGCGCGTGGAAAAAAGTAGCAGATCGGATAAGACCAAGCTGGGACAGCAGGCATAAATTAGGATTGGGTGAGGTAGGCACACGGGAGGTCACACACGCGGGACGCACGTGTCTGGGAAAGGCTAGCGCTTGCTAGCACAAAGGAAGTGCCCCGCGAGCGCAACTCACTGTTCGGTTAAGGTAAGATTTATACTTAGAAAAATTTTAGCCTTGCAACAAACTCAATACTCACATACATGCACCTAAAATAAAACAAACTAAAGGATGGCATGATAAAATGCAAGTACAAAATGCATGGATTATACCTTCTCAGATCGTGATCAATGGTGCACAGCACGGATGTGAATTTCTTCCTTGAAACGACTTCAATCAACGAGTGGAGTATCTAAAGACACTTAGACGCTCTATCCCCAGTCCCAAATTGAAAAATGCATAAAAGAGAATCAATTACAATCACAAATGGTTTGTCGAAATTCCGGAAAACGCCAATAACATTTACAATCTCCCCCTTTCGCATTTCCGGGACAAAACCATTTAAAGCAAGCTATTACAAGAAATCAATTCCGGATTCCAAGATAATCAACAAGATCCTGCAAAAGAAACTCATCCAAGAGCAATAGCAACATAATATAGCGCAACGGAAATAGAAACAATTAATAAAGCTATCACATGCAAGGCATGAGCATAACCAGATAAAGTAACAAGATCAAGGCAAATAACTTCTCCCTGTAAGCTTCCAACTAACTCTTCTCCCTGTAAGCTTCCAACTCTTCTCCCCCTTTTTGTCACGGGAAGGCAAAAGGGCGGCACGAACACCCTATACAAGACTCCAGGGCAACAAAGAGAAAGTCCAATACAGAGCCAAAAGCCAAAAGTAACCGTTAGCCATGAAAGCACAATATCAAGCGGCATAACTTATAAATACTCCCCCTTACGCAATGCCAACTCAAATGAGCACTCAAGCAACCAAGCATTGAAGACACAAAGCACAAGCTAAGAACAATGCATATTATGAGCAAATTAGGAATCACACCATCGTTTGGATTTCAAGTACTGGACTTATCAATTAAAGTGAGGAGTGAACTTAGTGCAATTGACTTAGGGATGCCGAAAGGAAACCATCACAGTTCTTGAGACGATTTTTTTTTTGTTTTTTGTTTTTGTTTTAAGAAAACAAGAGATCATTTAAGACATGCGATGAAAATTCCTAAAGACGTACAAGGCCACCCATGCACAATATATGGAAAATATTACCAATAAGCAATAAAAAGTGAAGACACCAAGGGAAGCATTTCCAATGAATAACGTGAGAGATCATGAGCTATACCATGTGACAAGAGAATCTCATCATCTCAAATATCAAAGTGTGCAAAAAGAAATCTATGAGGATGAAAGACGATGCTAAAAGATGCCAAGAGAAGCACTAAAGTAATAGGTGTGAGCATGAAAAAATCTAAGGCACTAAAGTAAGACTCCCCCTCACTAAATGGATCCACAAAGTAGGATTAAATTATATATATGTGAAAGAAATGACACGACAATGATGAAGCACATGCAACCAAACAAAAATCCCTTGATTCAAAATTTTGTCCATCTGGGCATTCCAAGATACAGGAGCAGTAGAAAAATATGCATATGAAGAATTAAAAAGCAATATACTCCCCCTTACGCAAAGCATCTCTTAAAATGAACAATCAAGCATGCAAGCACACTGTTTTTGCACCAAACCTGAATAGTCCTAGCATCATGCCCAAGCACAAAATAGGAGAACTCCCCCTCACATCAACCTTAAATACTTACCAAATGAGAACTCCCCCTCACTAAATGCCCACACAAAAATGAACACACAAGCATTCATAAGGCACACAAAAACAAGCAACCACAAAGTATTAATTCTCAAGATATCATATTAAAGCACAAGGTGAGGAATTTCTCAATAAATGGGCATTCAAAATCAAAGACACCAATGAGATAGCATAGAGCAAAGCATATCAAGAATATATCATTAAGCAAATCATGTGTCAAGAGAATCTCATGCTCTAGACTATCATGGTGAACAAGTGTACTCCGTGAGGGTGGTGCAAGACCCTTATAAGTGCCAAGGGATACCCCAAACGATTTCCGTGAGGAATTCACACAAGTTTGATGAAAGAAGTCAAACCGTAAGACAGTTGGACCTAAAGACTTCACGCACAAACCCCATTTCTCATTCTTATGGACTCAAAAGACACGCACACCTAGGATGGTGCAATGATTAGGTAGCCATTCGCCCTTGGTACGAGATCACACGAGAAACGAGGGTGCACTAGAGCAACAACCCCAAGACTAGAACGACATATTTTTTTTATTTTTTTTATTTTTGTCGTTTTCTATTTTGTTTGGATTTTCCTTTTTATTTTTATTTTTTAAACTGAAAAGGAAAGACGAAAAAGAAAGAAGGATCTCACTCTTTTTGTGCACCAAAGGAAGCTTTCACACTAATCCCTAGGCGGTCACTCGAGTAGAATCAATGGGGGAAAGCATCTAAAGGTAAACCTCAACCATTTGGTCAATCTAAGATCAATACAAGTAGAATTCAACCAAGAATAGAATCAAGTACCCTTTGACAAAAAAAGGACCAAGCCCCAAGAGAGTGTGTACAAATAGAAGAGAGCATGAGATTCAAGCGACACAAGGAAACACCTCATGATATATTCAATACATGCAAAGATCCATGGTCACAAGAGGTGCCTTCAAGGCTCAATGCTCAATAATCATGAAAGACCAAACTTATCCTTAAGAATGAAACAAAGAGAATATCCAAAGCAAGCATGCAATCACACGGACATGCAAACATACTCAATAGCAAAGAAGGACAATAAATGAATCCTAATCACCTATAATGAGAGAGAAAGTAAGACAATAAAAATGACATAAATACTAGAAACACATGCTCACTCTTGACTCACGCATGAAATGAAGCACACAAGAGTGACATGCAAGTCTAGCAAAATCAAACACGGGGAATAGAACCCCTAAACTCCCTAGGAGTAGCTAGAGGTTGTGCAACACAAGGAACACGATTAACTTTCTTCCACACTTGATTATGTTCGTTATGAACAAGAGATGCATCATTAAAGTTCTTAGCATGTAAAGTCAACTTGTTAATTTCATTAACAATGTAAGAAGATTGTGTAGCAAGATGATTTAATTGAGCGAGAAAAACACTATTCGAAGCCTTAGGTTGCACATGAGTGGTATTTCGAGGACTTCCCACATTTGGTTGACAAAGGTCTACGCTCCGAGGAATAAAACGCTTTTGAGGCCTTTGAGTTTGACCTTTCTTTCGAATCTCCCTTTTCAAAAGATAGCAATATGGTCGAATGTGACCCTCACTCCCACAATGATGACATGTGAGGACTCTCTTTTTAAGAAACTCATTTATTATAGGTTTTGAGTTGCTAGATGAAAGAGAATTAGCTACGGCTTTAGTACTAACAAGTGTCTCGTTCACACTAGACTTAGCGTTGCTAGAAGAGGAAAGATTCATTATAGTTTTAACACTCACAAACGTGGTTTTCTTCTTAGGCTCAATAGACTCCTTTTTAAGGGAAGGTGGATCTATAAAACCTAGACCACTCTTGTCTCTAAACGTATGCGTCATCTCGGCAATTCTAGTGGCTCCACACTCATTTCCTTTAATGGCTTCACTTGCCTCACTAAGGTCTCTCTCAAGCTCACAAATCCTAGACTTAGCATCTTCAAGTTCTCTCAATCCTTCTAACCTCTCTTTCTCTACGATTGCAAACTTATCGACTAATTTGGAATTATACTTCTTAAGCTCATCTAATTCTTGAGAGGTAGTGATCAAATCTTCCCTTAGAGACATTTTCTCCTTCTCCACTATCTTAAGGCTAACTTCTAACTCCTTCTTCCTCTTTCCTTGTTTCATAAAGTCTTGATACATTAGGTCATAGGCCTCATGAATGGATTCTATCTCACATTCTTCTTTTTCATTTTTAACATCTTTAGCTATCTTCACTTTGGCACTAGACTTATCACTCTCAATGCTCTCAAGACTAGAAGAAGAGGAAACAGACAAGAGTTTAGGAGAAATAGGTGAGTCAACAGTAGCCACCAACACGGAGACACTAGAATTCTCTTCTACTCCTATTTGAAAACCACTCTCACTACCATCATCTCCACTATCATCATCCCACGTGACTTTAAGACCCTTTTTCATCTTTTCCTTAAGGGTGTTGGCACACTCGGATTGGATATGTCCAAAACCATGACATTCGTGACATTGGATTCCTTGTGGCTTTCTAGACTTGTCAAACGATGCCCTTTTATCATCATTTCCTAGAGTGTTTCTCTTAAGACTAGATGAGGGTTTAGAGAACTTACCTAGGTCGGTTCTTCTCCTAAAAAACTTCTTGAATTTCCTCGTAAACTTAGCAAGGTCTTCATCACTCAAATCATCACCATCTTCACAAGTCTCCAAGGTATCCTCATGGGTGGACTTAAAAGCTATCCCAGTACTAGATTTGGAGGTAGACTTAGAGAGTTCAAAATAGGAGAGGTGGTTAATCTTAAAGATTTGAAGTTTTCCTACAAGCTCAGCAAAGGTTAAATTGTCAACATCCGGACGCTCTTCTATAGCGGTGACCTTAACTCTAAATCTCTCAGGAAGAGACCTAAGGATTTTGCGACATACTTTAAGATCAGAGAGAGGTTCACCTAAACTATGAAAAGTGTTAACAATTTCGGTTAACCTAGAGATGAAGTTATCAAAGTTCTCCTCATCATGCATCTTAAGTTGCTCAAATCGTGTTGTGCACATTTGATGCTTAGACACCCTAACCGTCTCTATTCCCTCATGAGATGTACGAAGAATTTCCCAAGACTCTTTGGCCGTGACACAAGAAGATATGCGAGTGACTTTGTTTCTAGACATAGCACCAAAGATGGAACCTAAAGCACGCGCATTAGCCTCACAATTCGTATTATCATCAGAATTCCACTCGGACTCCCTTTTTGCTCTAATCACCTTTGTGGTGACATCCTCGATTGTAGGTTCTTCGTAACCATATAGAGCAGACCTCCAAACTCTAATACCTTGAGATATTAAATGATTTTTCATTTTTGTTTTCCAAAGGGCATAGTCACTTCCATCGAAATAAGGTGGTCGAAAATTAGAAGCACCCTCCATCGGGGAATCTCTATCCATATTGCAAAAAAAGGATCTACTCAGGTAATTATACCAACAAAGAGCAACCCGCTCTGATACCAATTGAAATTATCTAATGCACTATTAAGTCCTAGAGGGGGGGTGAATAGGACACCCAATTAAAAATTTAATTCAAGTCAATTCAAATTAATTCCAAGAAGATGATATGTAATTAATCTAGGCCCAAGCTAAATTTAACAACCAAGCATTCAAACAAAGAGCAAATAACTAATGGAGACAAGACAAGGGAATTACGTGGAAAATACTTAGGGTCTAAACACCCTAAGCATAAAACCACGGCCTAATCCTACAAATTTCCATTAATAAAAAAGGTTTACAAGAGATAACCAAGTTAGGGATTACCCACAAGCCCCTTGCGACACCTAACTCCACCCCTTGATGTAGTACCCCGTACTCCTTCTTTGATTCAATGAATTCCACAAGCTCCAACGTCTTGCTCTCCGAATCAACTCGGCACCAGACACCTCCAGCTCATGTAGGAATCAAGGCAACAATGCATGATATGATAAAAAATGAAGATTTTTGGTAAAAATAATCAATCTAGAATGTATTCATGGAGTATTAGAAAATAACTCTAGATTGACAAATAAAATGATTAAACACAAAGTTTAAATCATTCTAATGCATCAAAATCACAAGGAATAAAAGAGAAAATTATTTTCTCTCTAGAAGTGACCTAATGCAAAAGTGGGTTTTGTAAAATAAAGATTTTTGCAAAAACTAATTCAACCTAGAGAGAATACATGGGAAAGAAAGTATTTCTCTAGATTGAAATCAAGATGAACAAGATACAAGATCTAAGTCATCAAAATGCAAAAGAGAGAACAAGTAAAATGGGAAGAAGAAAGCTTTCTCTCTCTAAAAAATGGCTGCCAAAAAATCGTGTGTGTGTCGTCCCCAGGGAAAAAGATAAGGCTGAGAGACTTTATCCCATGTTCGCACCTCCTGGGGCAGCAAGCGCTTTGCTGGCGCGCACAGAGAATAGACGGCCAAGAAGGGCCCGATCAAGAAGCGCTACCTCGCGCTAGCGACTAAGAGCATCCACAGTGGAATAATCAAAAGTGGATAATCAAAAGATGCCACATCAACTTTTGGTTATTCATTTAAGGGGTTGCTAAGGTTAGCAATGTAGAGGTCCACAGTGGTACAATCAAAATTGAATAACCAAAACTTGCCACATCACCTTTTTAACTTATAAAAATCTAGAAATTTTGACATAGAAAACAAATTTTTTAAAATAGTTTTCAAACTAATAAAAATAGGTTATTAGAAAAAGAGAAAAAAGTTTTTTGAAAACTTTGATTTAAAAAAAACAGTTTTCGGGAAAAAGTTAAAAAAAACAGTTTTTGAATAGAAAAAGTTTTTTCTTTCAAAAGAACAGTTTTTGAAAAAAAAATTTAATAAAAAACCTGTTTTGAAATAAAACTGTTTTAAAAAAAAGGGGGAAAACTTAATTAAAAAAAAGTGTAAAAAAACTATTTTTTCAAAAAAATAAAAACTGTTTTTAAAAGTATTTTTGTTGTAAACATGTTGAAAATAGAAGAAAGAAAGTTTTTGTGTAATGATGGTATACTTGATTGAGGAAATGTGAAAACAATTAAATTTGATTATTGGCAAAAGGTTTATAGTTTTGATTATCCAAGGGCCAAAATTTGATGAGTTGCTAAGATGTTTCTAAATTTGGTTATTCCAATGTGAGCTCTTTGTGAGCAAATGTTGCTAACTTTATAAACCTTTTTGTTTTGATTATACCACTGTGGATGCTCTAAGAGGGAGCGCTCTGCTGGTGCGTGGAAAAAAGTAGCAGATCGGATAAGACCAAGCTGGGACAGCAGGCATAAATTAGGATTGGGTGAGGTAGGCACACGGGAGGTCACACACGCGGGACGCACGTGTCTGGGAAAGGCTAGCGCTTGCTAGCACAAAGGAAGCGCCCCGCGAGCGCAACTCACTGTTCGGTTAAGGCAAGATTTATACTTAGAAAAATTTTAGCCTTGCAACAAACTCAATACTCACATACATGCACCTAAAATAAAATAAACTAAAGGATGGCATGATAAAATGCATGGATTATACCTTCTCAGATTGTGATCAATGGTGCACAGCACGGATGTGAATTTCTTCCTTGAAACGACTTCAATCAACGAGTGGAGTATCTAAAGACACTTAGACGCTCTATCCCCAGACCCAAATTGAAAAATGCATAAAAGAGAATCAATTACAATCACAAATGGTTTGTCGAAATTCCGGAAAACGCCAATAACATTTACAAGGAAGAAAGAATGCCTTTCTTCATTTTGAATTGCACAACTTGATGACTGGATCCTAGATGCAAGTTAAGAGATTTGTGTACTCTAACTTTTGCCTAGATCACATTTTGAGGTTTTGATCTAGCGAGCTTTTTCTTAGGCCAGGGCATCACTCCTCGACGATGTTAGGGAGTGGTCCCATGAAATTCTTCTTCTTGCAATGGCAAAGTATCTCGTGTTTTGATTCCTCAATTGATGGTGAAAAACAATTCCAAGTTGAGGAATTATCACAAAACGCGAGTTTATTATCACAATTTCGACACAAGAAGCTCGAGATTGATTTCGAAAGACGGGACGGACCGACAAAGGATTGACTCGAAAGATCGTGACCGAATTTTGGGATCTACCCGAATGAACATGATCGGGCCTCAGGATGAGGCTGCCTACGTATCCTTCTTGCAAAGGAATCAGGTCATAACATAGTTCGGGACTACGAAACTGACTCTCTTTTTGGTTTTTCTTCTTCGACTACAAATTTGAATTTAAAAACATACAGATACGAAAGCATGAAAGACTCGAGGTACAAACTGACTCGAAATTGAAAGACGAAGACTCGACTTGAAACTTAAAAACTTTCTAGACTCTGATGTCCGGCACTGGGATGGTTCCGTCGTTGATTAAGTCTTGGATCTTGTGACGGAGATGGTGACAGTCATTGGTGGCATGACCGGGGATTTGGTGGAAGGCGCAGAAGGCATTTGGGTTGTGGTAGGCTGGGAGCTTTTGAGGTAGGGGAGTTGGCCCAGAGCTGACAATAAAGTAAAAAGCAAACTCAGAATGTGCCCCTGTTGTGATTTATTGAAAAAAACATGTATGAATACGTGTTGTCGTCGTCGACTCAAGGGATCAAACTTTATGGATAGTTCCAACAGTCACGGGTAGGTCGTTGTCAGGCAGGTTAAATTCCGCACGTTGGGAATCAGAGCCAATCTCCTTATTTAAGACCATCCGAGACAGAGCAATAAGACTGCTGGAGGATGCACTTAAGGATAGACTGAACTAGAGGGAGCCGTTCGGGCACGACGAACACCGGAGTTATCCCAAACTCCAAGGATTTATGGTCTCCTAGACCCGACTCAAGAAATAACAACCTGCGAAGGATTGCCTTAGTCCTCAGAGATTCTTTTGAGTGTGTATCCTTTGATTAGGAATGACAAGATTTGAGAGATATCAAGACAGATTAAGCCTTTAACATTTTTCACTCAAAATTTCTATTTTGGTTTCAAAGATCGTTTAGCGTAAATGACATGATACCGTAACCGGGGTGGCGTTAGGTGGCATGGCGCCATTAGCCTAAGCGGTGTAAGTGACTTCGCACTATAACCTGGGTGGTGTGGGTATCACGACATTGTAGCCTAATTGTTTCGTTAATTTTCGTTGAATCCATGATTGAAAAATGTATTGAAGACTTAATGAATTTCAATATCCCTAAAACTCATCGTTCCAAGGACTAATTAGTTCCCACAACGTGCCATTAAAAAGCACGACTCTTCATCGGTCCAGGCAATCTTAAACAAGCCGCGCGAGCTGGTCTAAGAGTTCTACCCAAAAGCAAACGGACAGCATAAGATGCAAGGTGTGATGCGCAAGCGGGATAAGATTATGGTCTCTCGAAGGTTGCCTCATTCCTCAGAATTTCTTTTAGGGTGTATCCTTTGTTTAGAACTACAAGTTCTAAGAGATGTCAAAATGAACTAAGTATTCAACTAGTCCTCATTCGAAGTTTCAATTTTGAACTCGGAATAGCTTAGTATAGATGACGTGATACCATAACCAGAGTGGCGTCAGTGGCATGGCGCCATTAGCCGAAATGGTGTAAGTGATGTGACGTCACGACATCGTTTCCACGTTATTCCTTATTCTCCGTTGAATCTTCGATTAGGCGTTAGTCAAGGACTCAGTATGTTTTGATTTCCCAAAGTCTCATTGTTCTAAGGATTCATGTAGTTTAGACAACGTACACAAGGGTGTACGACTCTTCATCGGGTCTCGGCAACCTTCTACAAACCGTCAAGCGAGATTAAGAAGACCAGGCTTTAAAGCACGACATGGATGATATGCAAGGTGCGATGCGGAAAGCATTAACATGTAAGCAGGATATATCACATAATCCTACCGTGCGGGTTCATGTCCTAATTTGGAAGGTTCTATTGCTTTGTACGCATGTATAAAGGCCGGTTTTGGTTTAAAGAGGGTTCCCCGGACTAGAGTCAACGTATGCCTCCCATTACTGAGCGTAAACCCAACAACGGTACAAACGACAGAGATGACTCATCACGGTCGAGGGTTGCCGAGCATTCTGGGATTCCCTGTCACCGGTAAGCCGAGCAGGATTGCCAGAACACAACAGCGAGGTTGAACAAGATATATGCACAAAAGATAGAAAATGAAACAAAATATTTTGAAAATCCCACAAACATTTTTCAAGCTTAGCTCTCTTGATTAATTAATACTTAGAGAAAAATACACAAGTAACCAATCAAAAAGCCCCAGGTCGGAACGGCCGGATAGAAATCCAGTTAGAATCGCCATTTCCTTCCTTCAACGAGCATAAAGCGTCGTTGTTTTTGACAGACCTTGCAATGATTGTTCACAAATGTATATAAACTCTAAGTATTAATTAAGCTATCCCCAGCAGAGTCGCCACTGTGGGCTACCCGCCCGAAAAATAACATGTTTCCGATTTGAACAGTTGAGGAGTCGCCACCCGGATTTGTGGTTTGCCATCCGAGAAATTGTTTTGTTTCGAAAAAGATGGATTGAAATTGAAAACCAGAGATTCGTTTGAGTTTGGACGCCATGTTACGAGAGGGGAAGGGTTTTAAGGCACCCCTCTCGCCCGACGCGATGTCGGTCTCTACTCAATGTTTGTGGGATTTTTAATAAAAATGTTTTGTTTCATTAAACCAACTAGCAAATATGTACAAATACCAAAAGATAGCAGTGCATGCATGTGCAAGATGTACAAGGTGCGATAGAATGATGAAGTAAAAAAACAGAAAGAACTATTACTGGAATCACTCCCGAGCGCCCGGGAGTGGTCCTGAGCGCTCGATAGTGCTGTCAAGCCACCCTGCAATTTTTGGTTAGAACAAATGCAACATGATACTGCCAGCAAAATCACAAAGAAATCAAAGTACAGACATGCTCAGCTAGAGACTTAAACAGCTAAGAAATGGTCTTAACCATTCAAACCTTGCTTCCTTGCGACTAAAAGTAAATCTAACTGAGCACTGGAAGGACCAGTGCACACCCAGTGTCTACTGAAATACAGGAAATGCAATATTTGGTGAGAAAACAAGATTTTAATGAGCAACAACACTCCTGAGCGCTTGGGAGTGAACACAGTGCCCAGAAATTGTTTTGTTTCTCTATGCTCCTCTTGCTCTTGTTATTAAACCAAGATCAAATGGACTTATAACCAGTATGAGGAGCTGCTACAAGCCCTTGATCTCCCTCAGAAGTGGAAAAACAGTAGCTTTTAAGTATAAAGTGAGCCTTTATACCTTTGCTTGACTTGAATTTGGCTTCTTGGACTGACTTTGGTGCTTGAAAATGCTTAGAAAACAGTATGAAAATGGAGTTCTAGATAAACTAGAGATTTGAGATTTTTGAAATACTTGAAGATTGTTTGAAATTTTTCTTAGAAAACACAAGTGTTGGAAAATATTTGAGGGCGGTTTAGAGATTGAGATTTTCAGAAAACAGGGGAGAGAGTGAGAGGAATTTCATGGCCTTGGGATGTAGAATGAAAGGGTATTTGTAGGGAAAGATAACCTATGGTTTGGGTTTGAAAATGAAATCAAAACTTCAATAAAATCATTTTGGGAGGGAAAATCTTCATGATGAGATGCCCTGCCAGGCCTGGAACGTGCAGGTTTGAACCTCAGGTTTGAATGATCTGAAAAATCTGAAAAAGCCATGGTCAAAGGTCAAGCTCAACATGCATTGGCCTGTCAGCACTCCTGAGCGCTCAAGAGTGGCACTCCCGAGCGCTTAGGAGTGGTCCCGAGCGCTTGGGAGGGGTCCCGAGCACTTGGGAGTGACTGCCAAACTTCAGCGGGGCGCCACGGACACTCCTGAACTCGGTTTTGGGTGTTTTTCAAAACTTTGGAAAGCTCGTTGAGTTCTCTTTCTAACCCAATTGATTTCATTCAAAGGTATTTTGTACACTGAAATGTGTGCCAAATTTACCCTCAGGGTGTCAGAAAAAAAAGGATTTTGGTTTTGAAAAAGTCTAAGAAGCATTGTCCAAGTTTGTCCAAGGCCTGTTTTGATTCAATTTCATCATCGGGGAGCCTCGAGGGCACAAATTAAGGATAATTAATAAGTCCAAATTGGGGTGTCTACACCTTGCTTTATAAACCAAGATCGTGGACATTCCCATGGCTAGGAACATCGCCACACGATAGCGGTTATCATCAAAATAGAGTTGCCACATAGTTTATAAAAACTAGGAAAAATAGTGAGATTCTAGGTACGGGAGCCAAAGGTACAATAAGGGGAAGGTGTTAGGCACCCCTCTTTGCCGAGCCGTGAGACTGGCCCATATTTGTTCAACATAAGATTAATACATGCTTTATGTAATTCTAGCAAGTAAACTGATTAATTAGCCTTTAAACAGTTAATGGTGAGCCAAGACTGTAATTGAAATCATGCATCAGAAAAGTAGAATAAAATAGGCTGTCCTAGGGAGATGGATCCCGCGACCGATGAATAGATGTCACGGCTGAGGGATCCTCCTGGTTTGATGTATCGGCCGATGGATCGAAGACCCAGTCGATGTTCTTCCTCACACCAGACTATACGATTAACAGACAATCAAAATCCTACGATTAACATGCATAAACTGAAAGTAAAACGAACCAAAGGCCCCTGGGCCTCATCACCTTGATCCCTCAGTGGCTTGATTGCTTCGGATTGATTGTGATTGACTGATTTGCTTCTTGAAACCCTAGAGTTAGGGTTTGAACTTCAGGGTTTGGATCGTCGGATCGCGGCTGCCTTCGGGAGGTTGGGGCTTTTGTAGAGGGGATGTGAGAGAGTATTTTTGCAGGGTATTGTGGCTAGAGAGGGTGTATTCTGTCGTTAATTTCGGAACCCAAGGGTTCCTTTATATAGACAATTGGTGACACACCTCAACCAATCAAAACGCACGATTGAATTGGAATTATAGGGCAACACAAACTCCTCATGGTGATCTCCTTACGTAGCCTGAACGCATCGGAAAAAGGCTACTAGGGTTTTGTGAACGGATCAAACGATTGACAGTAGGTTCTAGAATCTGGAAAATAGACGATCTGGTGGCCGGTGGAAGGATCTAGTGGCCGAGGAAATGATTGAGCGGCCGAAGGATAGACCTGGCGGCTGAAAGATCAATCTCTCAAGGAGATTTTCAAGCAACAAGTTTCATGGGTGAAAAAATGATGTTGAGGCCGTGTGATCATTGTCACGGCTGACAAATGGATTTTCCTAAGATACTGTATTTCTGTCTGAAAGGCTATTTGGCTATTGATTTGGTCTTCTAAGTGGCTAAAAGTTTTTACCGAAAGTCCTAAGGTTCACGAGAAGTCAATCAACAGTTACTGTATCCATATCATCATCGGGATGGTCCCCAAGGTGGGACTTGAAATAATCGTTAGGCCAAATTGGGGTGTTTACAGTCGCCACCCGGATATTTGGGATGGATGATCCGAGAAACCGAGTGTTTGATTTTGAAAAGAAGGCTTTTGGCCTAGCGAAAATGTTGAGATTTTGAGTCCGAGAGCCAAGTTACGAATGGGGAAGATTTTGTTGAAAAAGCACCCCGCTCGCCCAGTAAAAACCGGTCTCTACTAAACATTTTCAAAGGGGGAAATTTAATATCATTTGGAAAATTAAACTTTTAGAAAACAAATACAGGATAGGGACATGGGTTTGGATATATCACTTAAACGTGCTCGTGGTGCTTACTGTTCAGTAGATGCTGGATGAATAATGTGCAGAAATGTGATAACAGTACAACAACAATCTGCCCGTGTCATAACAAACGCCGCATGGTGTAGGAGGTACATCGCAAGATGTTATCAAAACATCATGCGGTGTACCTTTCTATCAACAATCCATATGTATAATCGCACGGTGTGACCATAACACCGTACGGTGTACTTCTCACATATTTCAGAATAGCTTTGCATTTTCAAGATGAAATGAAACATGGGTCAGAAAACAGTTTTTATTTCTTTTATCCTTTCTGATCCTCCATAAAACAGTTTGTTAGACCTTTTTGGTTCACTTGATCATATGAAATGATATTTAAAAAGCTCTTTTAAAGTATTCAGAAATGTTTTAAACAAACTAAAAGTGATCCTTATCATAAAGCTATGCTCTGAAATACACCTACATAGTCTCTCAATAGTATTAGCAGAATGGACAGCAAGTAAGTATGATCCATGGGTTAAATAAAACAATAGAATAGAATGATAAAAGCATACTGGAAACAGAACACCGCGCATTGGATTTCGTTACATCGTGCGGTGTACTAAAACACCGCACAGTGTAGTGTTTTCTAGTTCAGTCACTGGTTTTTGCTTTGTTTGCTTTTTAAAATGATTTTTAAGTCAACACTTAACACGAATAGGCTAAGCGTGACTGTAGAAAGCTCCCTTCAGGGCTAAGACCGAGCTTAGCCCAAGGAAACTTACTTTTTACGTTTATCTTTGAGAATGTGGATTATAGATCGGGGGTTTGGGGCTTTGGAGTTGTGATCTTCCAAAGTCAGTAGTTTACTAAGCTTTGGAAGAGAAAGAAGAATGAAATATTTCTAGAGAGAGAGAATGCCCAGAGAATGTCAGAGTAACTTTCCCAGGAATGAAAGGGGTGCCTTTCAACTAAAGGGAGAGTGTATTTATAGGCAAGAGGGCCAAGAATTATCAATGCAATGAGGGGAGGTGGCTTCTAGGCCGAATAAAATTTATTGATATTCTCTGCAAAGCCCTTTTTCAGTTAAGGCTCCAGCAATCGTGGCCGGCAGCCTTCTGAACCTGTTAGAACTTTTCCCCGAAACGTCGTGCAGCGTACCACAAAACCTAGTGCGGTATAATAAGAACATTACACTGTACAACTTAGGTAGTAATACTACGCGATGTTCAGGTCCATCTTTGGGCTTTGCGGGCTTCTTCTGGGCTTTTCTAGCTTTCTTGGCTTTTTAGGCTTTTTTTTTTTTTGGCTCTTTGGGCTTTAGAAGTCCGCATTCAATCTCTAGGAGGTATCGTTCCTTTGTTTCATCGTTGGGGAATTTAAAGATCATTTGGAGGCCGGATTGGGGTGTCTACAGTAGTCTCTCTTTAACGGAACTCGAACACCATTGATTGGCATGAGTGATGTTAAAGAAATAGGCATCTCAATCTGCTACTCCAAAGTCTTAAATGAGAAACCAACATGCAAGTAAATAACAATGGTGATCGCGCTCGTGGAGCTGCCTACGTACCCCGTTTGTAGGGATCAGACCAACGTAGTTCAATCGAGATAATGCGGATAAAGTGAGTCTTGGAGAACAAAATGCAAGAGTAAATAGCAAAACTTAAAAAGGATGAGTGCTCGGGGCACTATAAGCGACGAAGTCCTAGGGAACAAGTGCTCAGGGTACTAAATTATAATGAAGTCCCGAAGGACTAAAATATGACGAAGTCCCGGAGGACGAGTGCTCGGGGCACTAAAATGCAACGTAGTCTCGAGGGACTAAATGTTACGAAGTCCTGGAGGGCGAGTGCTCGGGGCACTAAAGTGCAATGAAGTCTCGAAGGACTAAATGTGACGAAGTCCTGGAGGACGAGTGCTCGGGGCACTAAAATGTAACGAAGTCTCGAAGGACTAAATGTGATGAAGTCCTGGAGGACGAGTGCTCGGGGCACTAAATGCAACTTTTCAACAGAGAAACTACCTATTAATTTAATGCTTTAATGGAAATAAGTTAACGATCCCAAGAACGATATGCGGTGTAGCATAACGCCGCACGGCGTTTCCCTTTTCCCAATCGACTCTTCATTTTCTGCAGACAGTTTCTTGTTCAGGTGCAGCCATTAAATGCAGGCATGCTTCTTCGTCTTCGACGCCCTTTTTAAAAGTGGGAGGGATGCCCCATTCCATGCACCATCATAAAAAATCTCTTCAAGTTCCTTCTCTTCTTAAAACTTTTCAAATCTATCTCCTATTTTCTTCCAAATGGCAGGCCTGGGCGCCTGAGTTTTGGTCCTCGAGGCAAAGATGGTTGTCCTCCGTGAGGAGATAGAACATCTCAATGGCCATATCGCCACACTCCTCTCTACGATCTGCTCTCTCCGTAGAGTGATAACAAGCCTTCAAGATGCTGCTTTTGGGGCGGGGATTGATGATCTTGACCCAGAATTCGAAAGAGGCCAAGAGGCCGAAGGGACTGAGGAGGATAGCGATGGAAATCCCAATGCCTCGGACGACCGCTCCAATGCCGCCAACGATGCTACTCATGGTGCCAACTCTGGAGACGAAAGTGATGGCGGGGATGAAGTTGGTGATAACGCTTTTGTTGTCTTTGACAACGCAGATAGCGACTAAGCGGTGATGGATGAATGGGGCACTAGCTTCAAGCCTTAGGAATTTTATATTTTCTCTCTGTAGTGGCCCCGGAAATGGGACTCGGACCGCTCACCGAGCCACAGTGTACCGAGCGAGAGCAAGAAGGCCCCCACACCACATTTGGCATAGGGTATAGGGACCCCACTCTGTCCCCTCAGAACGTCGCTCGAAAGAAGGAGTCCGCCCGGGGTCTATCGCTATCTAGGGGCGCGGAGCATGCCCGACCTCGACAATCCGAGGCTGCTTGAAGAAAGACAGTTACGCCAAGAGGGCCCCAGGCGGTTGACAGTTTTGGCTACATTCAAAATCAGTATCTTTCTTCAGTAGCTTGAAAAGAGGTTCACATGTAGTTGTGAGCTTGGAAATGAACCTGCTGATGAATTGTACTTTCCCCAAGAAACTCCTTACTTCCTTTTCCGTCCTAGGTGGTGATATTTCCATGATAGCCTGTATCTTGGAAGGGTCTACCTCGATTCCTCTTTGAGTGATGAGAAATCCTAACATTTTTCCAGCCGTTACCCCAAAAGTGCATTTTTGAGGATTAAGACGTAGTTTGTAATTCATAATCCTCTCAAAGAACTTTTGGAGTGCTCCATAGTGTCCTTCCCTTTCCTTTGATTTAACTATCATATCGTCAACATATACCTCGACCTCTTTGTGCATCATGTCGTGCAGTAGTGTTGTTGCCATCCTTTGGTAAGTGGCTCCAGCATTCTTTAACCCGAATAGCATCACTCGGTAGTAGTAGGTTCCCCAAGGTGTAGTGAATGTGATTTTCTCTCTATCCTCAGGAGACATAAGGATTTGATTATACCCAAAAAAATCCATCCATGAAGGATAGCAATACATGGCCTGTGGTGTAGTCTACTAGCTCGTCTATGTGGGGTAATGGGAAGTCATCCTTTGGACTGGCTTTGTTGAGATCTCGAAAATCTACACAGACCCTGATTCCTCCAGTTTTCTTTAGTACGGGAACGATGTTAGCTACCCATTGTGGATATTCGGTGACTATGAGAAAATCGGCGTTGATTTGTTTAGTGACTTCTTCTTTTATCTTTAAGACCCAATCAGGGCGCATACGTCTCAGTTTTTGTTTAACTGATTTTGCATCAGGATAAAGGGGAATTTTATGCTGAACAATTTCAGGGTCTATTCCAGGCATGTCCTTGTAAGACCAGGCAAAAACATCTTTGTATTCTTTTAGCAAAAGGATTAGTTTTTCACTTTCTTGAGAGGATAGTGTGGTACCAATTTTAACCATTTTGGGCTCGTTTTCAGAGCCTATGTTTGCTGTGATTATTTCCTCAGAAAAAGGTTTAGCGTGCCTTTCTTCTTCTCTCTCGATGAATTCTATAATTTCTTTTGGAATTTCTTCCTCAAAATTTGGTGTGTCGGAATCCATACAATTGATTATAGGCAAAGTGAAATACTCTAAATCTTCCTTCTCATTGCTAAGATTGTCAAAAGACATTTCAGAGTCAAACTCAAAGTAAATGTTATGCTTTGGTGCTTTGATCAGGTTTTCCTTACTAGACTTAGTAGTTTCAAAAGATGAAAAGCTTGACTCGGACGAAGTTGATTCGGAGTCGGATTCGGAATCGGAACTAAGATCAGAATCAGCGCTTTTCATTTTGTATTTTAGAGTATGTTCCACGGTCCAGTTAGGGTAAGCCCCTTCTTCAGCATCCAAAATTAGTTCAGAGCAGTCTTTTTCATCACCAAGGTCGATCATCAGTACTTTACTGTCACCTTGATTCGCACTTTCGTTATTGTCACCCTGCAAGTCTTGGAAGGCCATTTGATTTGCTATTGTTGTTATGTCTTCCAATTGAGCTTCAACCTCTACTTCGTCGCTGTTGTCGACCCGTCGTGTACCAACAAAGCCCCACCAATTACCAAAGTTATCTATGACGGGGTGGATCACCCTTATTTCATTGTTGGTGACCCCCTCATCAAAGAGTAGGTTTAGTGATATTTCGTCTAGTGGGTCATTGTCAGCAGGCTCTTCTTCCTTTGCTTCCTCAGCTTCAAGGTTATTGACCTCGTCTATTGGCCAATAATCGTCGGTAGGTGCATAGGGGTCATAAAAATAGATTGGGACCCTGCGGAGCCCTTCTCCCTCAATCATGTCTTCTACTTCTTCTTCATAAACTGTTCTTGTGAACATGACATGGTTGTCTTCAATGATAGTTACCATAGGCTTTGGTTGATCCACCGGGGTGATGTATTTGGAGGGGTTGAAATCCTCGACAGCAGAGTGGAGCGGGCCAGACAGCTTGTTGACAACTTGAGAGTGCGAATCAGACGTGAACAGTGATGCAGTCATTTTTCCTGAAAAGATTTTTGTTATACTCCCTCCGTCCCAATTTGTTACGCCTAGTTTGACTTTCACGCAATTTAAGGAAATGTTATAATTACATTGACATGTTGTTAACTTTACCATTTTGCCCTTTTGACAAATGTTAGTGTTGTACTAAATTTTGTTTTAAAAACATTTGAACCGAGATTTGAAATTGGAGCCAATTCCAATTTGACATCCTTGTCATGATTTGTTGTGCTCTATCTTTATTTCTTGGAATTTTAACACTTTTAAATGTAAAAGAAAATGAGGGACAAAATGGTAAAATTGACATCCAAAAATGGAAAGTTTTGAAATGAGCATATCATTTTGGGACATCCCAAAAAGGAATAATGGCGTAACAAAGTGGGACGGAGGGAGTAGTTAGTTTGATTGATCTTACCTACTGTTCATTTGGCTTAGAGAGATTCCTAAGGTTTAACCTGCAAAAGAAAACTTTACAACATACATACATACAACGGGTGTGAGGAAGAACTTTCGCAAACAAATGCAGGTAGGTTCCTAGCCTGTAGGTTCCTGTCTTAATTTGATAAGTTCTATGGCTTTCTAACACATGAAAGGTTTAGGTAGTCTCAAGGGTGCTCCGTTGTCAAAGGGCACCAGTCCTTTCACTAGCCCATCATAGGCGGTAATTGGGTGATTCCCTTTTTGATATACCATTGGGTACGAGTGACTGTGGAGTTTGCTGGAACCCCTAACATAGCTCGTGTCATGCTGGGGTATCAGGTGAACTCAACGAGGTTGTCCGCTCGATGCATATGATAAATGAATTAAATAAGGCATGTGTTAGTCTTATGTTGAACTTTCTGGTTATGGCTCTCAAATCCCCAGCAAAGTTGCCAAAAACTGTAGACACCTCCCAAGCGGGTCATCGCCATACAGATTGATCACGTTTGTTTGATCGATTGGTTGCTTGCTTCGTAAACCAAGATCGTGGATATTCCCATGGCTAGGAACGTCGCCACATGATAGCGGTCATCATTAAAACAGAGTCGCCACCCAGTTTATTAAAACTAGGAAAACAAGTAGAGATTCTGGGTACGGGAGCCAAAAGTACAATAAGGGGAAGGTGTTAGGCACCCCTCTCTGCCCAGCCGTGAGACTGGCCCGTATTTGCTCAACATAAGACATACAGATGCTTTATTTAATTTCAACACATAGTCTGTTTAATTATGCCTTTAAACAGTAAATAAGGTGAGCCAATGCGATAAGTAAAGCATGCATTAGAAAGTAGAACATAAAACAAACTGTCCCAGGGAGATGGATCCCGCGGCCGGTGAATGGATGTCACGGCCGAGGGATCCTCCTAGTTTGATATATCGGCCGAGGGATCGAAGCCCCGGTCGATGTTCTTCCTCACACTAGACAGAAAAGTTAGCAGATAATCAAAACGCTACGCTTAAGATTATGGATAGAAAATAAAACAAACCAGAGGCCGTTGGGCTTCACCACCTTGATCCCTCAGTTGCTTGATTGCTTCGGATTGCTTGTGATTGACTGATTGCTTCTCGGAAAACCCTAGGGTTAGGGTTTGAACTTCGGGGTTTGAGCGTCGGATTGATGGCTGCCTTCGGGAGGTTAGGGCTTTTAAAGAGGGGGTTTGAGAGAGTATTTCTGCAGAATTTCGTGGCTGATCGTGGTGTGTTGTGTTCTTAATTTCGGAGCCCAAAGGCTCCTTTATATAGGCACAGGAGTGACACAACTCGACCAATCAAAGCACACGATTGGAATTGGAGTTGCAATGTAATACTAACTCTTCGTTGTAATCTCTGAACGTAGCCCGAACGCATCGGAGAGGTAGTGTAGTTGGATCAAACAATCGACAGAACGTTCCAGAGTCTGGAAAAAGGACGATCTGGCGGCCGGGCAATGGATGTTGCGGCCGAAGGATAGATCTTGCGGTCGAGGGATTGATCTCTCCGGGAGATTTTCATGCAACAAGTTGCTCGGGTGAAGAAATGATGTTGAGGCCGTCAGATCGATGTTACGGCCGACAGATGGATTCTCCTAGGCTTCTGTATTTTCTGTCTGAAAGGCTATATGGCTCTGGATTGGGTCCTCTAAGTGGCTCGAAGTTCTTACCAAAAGTCCTAAGGTTCTCGAGAAGGCAATCAGCAATCACTGTATCCATTTCATCATCGGGATGGTCCCCAAGGTGGGACTTGAAATAATCGTTAGGCCAAATTGGGGTGTGTACAACCTTATGTGCAGCACACAATTGCCGCATATCATGATTTGAATAAGTATTTCCTTGCACAAATGCAACATCTCTTTGTCTTGGACGGCGCCTTGATGGGTGATGTTCCTGAAACATGCACACGAAATCCGTCCAAGAGGAAGCTCAAATGAGAGACAGAGTCCAAATGAAGATGATGTAGAGATGGACGATGTAGTTATGGACTTGGAGGATTTTCCTTCAACCTCCATTTCAAATCTGAAGAAGGTTAGGTTGACGTGGAGGACATGGATGTCAGCCGCATGAGTGGGTTTGATGACCTTGTGGTTGCCCGTAAAATGCTGTTTTACTCTCCGGAGCACATGATGGTGGATATTGTACAACATGTGGAGGTGGGAGAACAAAGTGTGGTGGAAAAACAAGTTGAGAAAGAAGGTGAAGAAGAAGAAGAAGAAGAAGAAGAAGAGGAGGAGGAGGAGGAGGAGGAGGAGGAGGAGGAAGAAGAAGAAGAAGAAGAAGAAGAAGAAGGAGGAGGAGGTTGAAGAAGAAGAACAAGAGGTCGAAGAACAAGTACCATTGACTCCGCCATTGAACAAATGGCCTCGTACACATCTTCAGAAAAGTAATTCCGTAACGCGACCATTGACGAAACGGGGTGAGGACTTTGAAACCAAGTAAAGCTACAAAAATGCCATACGTGGCTCCACCGGAGCTCAAACAATCAAAGTTTACAAAACAAGACACTCAAGTGTGGGCACATGTCATGCAACCACCAAAGAAAGCAGGAGACGAGTATGACTACTAACTCCTACATTCTAAAACTACTCTCCCGTGATTTTCTATTTCGTTATAATGGTTTAATTAAATAAGTTGATACTTGCAGGGAGTATATTTTTAGAATCGATGGTGGCAGGATCCACTTATCTCATGATATGTTACACAAAGTGTTCAAACCAAGGGGTTATATGTCCAATATGGTAATTTATAGTACATTGCACAAATTTGTCTACAATTGCATGAATTATGAATTGCTAGTGTTCCTTACACATTCAGTCTTCATTACTTTACTTGTATTGGTGTCCCATTTTATCTTTTTTGGGATGGTTTTTCAGGTGATGGCAACCATGACCGAATGGTTGATGAAAGAAGAAAAGGCGAAGGCCCTAATAAAAGACGGGGTCCCTAGTCCGACATGACACATATTCTCTAGTTTTTTTGTGGTAATTTCAAACATGTGTAATTTGAAGTTCCTTACTCGTTCATTGATTTTATTTAGTGGTGGTAATTTATATTTTTTTCCATTCCATCCCGTTGTAGTACAATTTGGTGAATTTTGATAAAGTAGGAGATCAGAAGGTGCTGAATGATCCAGTAGATGCTAACATTCTGGGATATGATGTCGCCATGTGCAATTTGGCAAGTTTTACAGAATATTTCTACCAGTTTTGCTGACTGATATTGAGCATTGGTATTGTGTTGTTAACCTGGTTGACAAGCGAATTGAAGTTCTTGACTCCATGGTGTTAAACAATACCGATAAGAAGGTAGCTACTTATAAAGTGGTAAGCACAGGCCAGTCATCTTCGTCGAATGTTTATTTCCTTTTCGCATTTTGATTTCAGTCTGAGCCTCACCATATTTAATGTACATATTTTGTTGGAGTGAGTCAGGTAAAGATGTTATTCAGCGTTTTGAGTCGGACTCGGACATGGCAACAACAAGTCCCATGGAATGAGTGGCCTGTGCATGAACCACAAGTCCCACGGCAATGGAACACGTGAGTGGTTACTTATATTACATCTACTCTAATTTTCCACATAATGCATGCATGTTTATGAACTGCATTTGCGTGGATGTAAGCACGATTGTGTATTTTATACATTAAAGTTTATGGAGCACTGGACAGGGGGGCGGATGAATACACGGGAATTTGAGGTAAATAGTAGCCCAAATACTTGTGAATCAATTGTGTATGCACAGAACGTTAGGAGCACTAGAAATTTAGACATGTGCTTGTGTTATAGGATCATGTGGGAATTGATGCTATTAATGTGTGCAAGAGGCTGCTAGTACAGTTGGTGTTAAGCCCGCACAACCAGTTGCGAGATGTGGTTCTTACAAGATTGCTGAAGTGAACTGAAAGTGAAAGTGAATGGTGTAAAGCATCTCTTTGATTGATTTATGTAGGATTGAAAAATGGTGACACCTGCTTATTTTTCCATCTCAATCTTCTGGCACTATACTTTTAGTATGGTTTAAGTACTAAACCGGCTGGCTTAATTGTGAGCTGCATGCAGAATGGTTAAATTTGAATTTAGATCACAGGAATACCTTCTGCTTCAAAGGCAATCCTTCATAGGTTGTCATTTCTTGAGTCAGGGTCTAGGAGACCATAAATCCGTAGAGTTTGGGATAACTCCGGTGTTTGCCGTGCCCGAACGGCTCCCTCTAGTTCAGTCTAGCCTTAAGTTCATCTTCCAGCAGTCTTATTGCTCTGTCTTGGATGGTCTTACATAAGGAGATTGGCTCTGATTCCCAACGTGAGGAATTTAATCTGTCTGACAGCGACCTACCCGTGACTGTTGGAACTATCCGTAAAGTTTGATCCCTTGAGTCGACGATGACAACACGTATTCATACACATTTTTTTTTTTCAATAAATCACAACAGGGGCACATTCTGAGTTTGCTTTTTACTTTACTGTCAGCACTGGGCCACCCATCCTACCTCAAAAGCTACCAGCCTACCACAACCCAAATGACTTCTGCGCCTTCCACCAAATGCCCGGTCACGCTACCAATGACTGTCACCGTCTCCATCACAAGATCCAAGACTTAATCGACGACGGAACCATCCCAGTGCCGGACCTCAGATCTGGAGGAGGATTTTGAGTGCAGTAAAGCATGAATGGAATTTCTCACGAGTTTGGAAAGCTTTTAAGTTTCAAGTCAAGTCTTTGTCTTTCAATTTCAAGTCAGTTTGAACTTTGAGTCTTTTATGCTTCCGTGTCTGTATGTTTTCAAATTCAAGTTTGTGGTCGAAGAAGAAAAACCAAAAAGAGAGTCAGTTTCGTAGTCCCGAACTACGTTATGACCTGATTCCTTTGCAAGGAGGATACGTAGGCAGCCTCATCTTGAGGCCCGGTCTTGTTCATTCGAGTCGATCCCAAAATTCGGTTACGATCTTTCGAGTCAACCCTTCGTTGGTCCGTCCCGTCTTTTGAAATCAACGTCAAGCCTCTTGTGTCGAAATTGTGATAATAAACTTGCGTTTTGTGATAATCCCTTAACTTGGAATTGTTTTTCACCATCAATTGAGGAATCAAAACACGAGATACTTTGCCCTTACAAGAAGAAGAATTTCATGGGACCACTCCCTTGTGCCGTTAAGAATCAACGCCTTGGCCTGAGAAAAAGCTCGGTAGATCAAAACCTCAAAATGTGATCTAGGCAAAAGTTAGAGCACACAAATCTCTTGGCTTGCATATAGGATTCAGTTATCAAGTTGTGCAATTCAAAATGAAGAAAGACATTCTTTTCTTTTATCAAGCACTTGAAGATATGTATCCATTGATAACCCCCTTTGAGCCTAAATCAATTTCTTTGAAAGAACCCAGCTAGGCAGTTATCCCCCACACCGGGGTGAAGTGAGGAAGACAAAGGTGCTGAATACATGGTTATCGTCAGCGCATCAGAATTCAAAGCGTGAAAGTGCCAAATACATAGGCACGATGAGATGTAAAACATCGAAGAAAAACAGAGAAAGCCCAAAATCAACGAAAGTGCCAAACAAATCAAGTGAAAGAAGGCACCTATCAAAAGCAAAAAGGGCACAAAAATATTCAAGATGGCTGCTAGCTCTCGAAACCCAAAGAAAATGAAAAGTTTTGGGCCTATTATCCTTTCTTTGTTAAGCCAAACCTTGGCCATGTTACAACCCGGATAAAGTCCTTTCAGATTGGAAAACACAACCTGATAACAAAAATCCTGGACAATAGGAGAAAACAAGAAGGAGCGACAAGGCATTTTGTGAATCCCGCAAAATCCGAGCTGGGGCATTTTCCAAATCCATGGGTTGTCATCAGCAATTTGGGGCACAGTTCATGGTAAAACCCTCGTGTTTTGACAAAACAAGATCAAAAAATTCTGAATGAGCATCACTTGATGGTGCTAAAACAATTTCAAAGCCCCGAATGGGAAAATCATCGAAACTTGATTTTATCATGACAATTTCAAACATCAAACCCTCAAATAATCAAGCTCCTCGTCTAGTCAAATCAAACTCCTCGTCAAGTCAAAGTCATCATGGAGAGTCAGTCCTTTCATAAATGGTCTTTCTTGTCTTTTGAGTCATTTGGGCCTTGCCCAAATTCATGCAGGGTCATTCCCGGTCATTATCTAGTCAAGTCATATTGATCTTGAGGCCCCAACTCGTGAGAGAAACTCTAATACATGAAAGAATCCATGCTTGTGGTCATGATAAAACTGGTAGCCGAAACTGTCAGTGGAATCAAGGAAAAAGAATTAGAACTGAGGCACATAAGCCCAATGTCATCAATCATAGCAAGCATACAGCCGATCTCAAGACTGGGGCATGCATGCTCAAAACTCAAGCCCTGATCAAAGTCAAACTCAAACCAACTCCAGCTCAAGCCCTGGATCTAGCTCAAACCCAAAATACCAGCCCGCTGGTCAAAAACAGTAAAGCAGAAAGGATACTCAGACATGTCCTTTGTTTTTCAAAAAATAAAAATAAAAAATATCATCGTTGTTGTCAAATGTCGAAACACGGGTCTCACTTTCTAGTCTCGACCTCTTATGGTCACCTTCATCTATCACATTTGTCAACACGACTACTTGATCTACTGCCATAGATTTGGCATCGCCCTCCGGGACATCATTCAATCATCTTCCGCCATAGATTTGACATCGTCCTCCGGGACGTCATTCAATCATCTTCTGCCATAGATTTGGCATCGCCCTCCGGGACGTCATTCAATCATCTGCTGCCATACATTTGGCATCGTCCTCCGGGACACTTTTCAATCATTTTCTGCCATAGATTTGGCATTGTCCTCCGGGAGGCCTTTCAATCATTTTATGCCATAGATTTGGCATTGTCCTGAGTGACATCTTTCAATCAACTTCCGCCATAGATTTGGTGCTGTCCTGAGTGACATCTTTCAATCACCTTTCGCCATAGATTTGGTTATCATCCCTTCGAGACAAACTAACTTGTCCCGTAGGATAGCACCCCTAGCGGTGCATTCAATGTTTATCCTTTCGAGACAAACTAACTTGTCTCGTTGGATGACACCCCTCAGGGTGTATTTTATGTTACTTTCCACCCACTGAAACAGAGGAATCGGTGGGCGCTCATCAATCAATCTATCTTGTGAATCATTTGCTTGGATGTTTGGATGTTTGCATTTGCCCCAAAGAACTACGCTGGTCTGATCCCTGCAGAAAAGGGTACGTAGGCAGCTCGAAAGAGCACGACCTCATGTTTCAAATGCTTGTACATCTTTACTTGCATTTGATTTTCAATTAAGGATTAAGTAGGGCCCGAATTGGGCTGTCTCAATCTTTGGACGTCACTCGCATCCAGACATGATGCCGAGCCTCGTCCAAAGAGGGGCAACTATAGACACCCCAATTTGGACCTATTAATTATCCTTAATTTGTGCCATCGAGGCTCCCCGATGATGAAAATGAATCAAAATAAGACTCGGCTAAAGCTTGAATGACGTCTCTTGGATTTTACAAACCAAAACCGTCGTTTTTCCCGACACCCTGAGGGTAAAATTGGCACACATTTTAGCATATAAAATACATTTGAATGAAACCAATTGGGCTAGAAATAGGACTCAACGGGCTTTCCAACGCTTCGAAAAACACCTAAAACCGAGTTCGAGAGTGTCCGTGGCGCCCTTTTGAAGTTGGGCAGTCACTCCTAAGCGCTTGGGACCACTCCCAAGCGCTCGGGACCACTCCCAAGCGCTCGGGACCACTCCCAAGCGCTCGGGACCACTCTAGAGCGCTCAGGAGTGACACTCCCAAGCGTTCGGGAGTGCTATCAGGGCCAATGCATGTTGAGCTTGATCTTTGACCATGACTTTCAGGCTTTTCAGACCTTTCAACGTTCAAACCTACCAGTCAAGCCTGCCTGAGCCAGCAAGAATCTCAGGATGACATTTTCCCTCCCAAACTTTCTTTAATCTTTCATTTTATTTCCAAACCATAGGTTATGTTTGCCTATAAATACCCCAATGTTCCACCCTTCAAGAGGACCACGAAATTCCTCTCACTCTCTCCCCTATTTTCAGAAAACTCTAACTCTCAAACACCCTCAAACATTTTTCAACACAAATATTTTCCAACTTCCACCTTCAAATAATTTTCAAGAAAAATCCAAAAATCACAAAAGCAAATGAGGTCTTAGACTTCATTTTTCTACTGTTTTTCAGCCCTTACTCAAGCCATCATACTCATCCAAGAAGTCTTGTTCAAGCTCAAAGGTATAAAATCTCATTTTTATACTTAAAAATCTACAGTTTTTCCTTGTCTGAGGGGGATCAAGGGACTCACACCAGTTCCCCATATTGGTGGTGAGTTCATTTTATTTTAGTAGTAAGAGCAAAAGAAACAAAATATTTTCCGGGCACTGTTTCACTCCCGAGCGCTCGGGACCATTCCTGAGCGCTCAGGAGTGCTGCTATCACTAAAATCCTGTTTTGTCTTCAAATATTGCATCTCTTGTGTTTTAGTAGATACTGGATGTGCAATGGTCCATCCAGAGCCCAGTTAGGCTTATTTCTCTGTTTGCGAGGAAGCAGCACTTGGATATTCAAGACCTGTTCTTGTTTGTTTGAGTTTAACGCTAAGCAAACCTACTTAAAATGCTGTTCTAATTCATATCTCACTATTTTTATATTCTGTTTGCGTTCAGAAGGGCTAAGTTCTGTTTTGCAGGGAATAACAGGTCCCGAGCGCTCAGGACCACTCCCGAGCGCTCGGGAGTGTTTCCAGTAGCATTGTCATAATTTTCGTATTCCTTCATTTCGTATCATGGCATTCTTAACATCCTATACACATGCACATGTATACACTTCACTTGGTGTACCTTTAAATTTGTGCTAGCTGCTTTTATGAAACAAAATATTTTGACAAATTCCCACAAATATTGAGTAGA
This sequence comes from Rhododendron griersonianum, assembly GCA_018127125.1. Taxonomy (NCBI): domain Eukaryota; kingdom Viridiplantae; phylum Streptophyta; class Magnoliopsida; order Ericales; family Ericaceae; genus Rhododendron; species Rhododendron griersonianum. The sequence continues at coordinate 22,758,496 of CM030796.1, read as the reverse complement.
GACCGATCCCGTATCGGGCGAGGGGGGTGCCGTAAAACCCTTCCCCCCTCGTAACGTGGTTTCCGAACCCTCAAATGATTCTCTGGTTTTTTATTCAAATCAATCACTTTCAAATCAAGACAGTTTCTCGGATGGCCAATCACAAATCTGGGTGGCGACTCTTCAAGTTTTTCAATTCGATTCAAAAACGTTGTTTTTCGGGCCGCCCCGATCCACCCGGGGCTGTGGTAGCCCACACTTTGGTCTTGGCTACACCCCAACGGAGGCTGAAATAGAGGAAAAAAAGAAAAGAAAGCATGGAAAAGGCTAGGGCAAAAGGAAGCATAATCAAAGATTCCCATTTTGTGGTTTTGCAGAAACATGGGAGGATGAAGCCACCAAGCAAAGGCATCCTGGGATGCAAATCTTCTTCGATCAAGAATGGACTGACAGTGACACGGAAGAAGAACCAACAAACTCATCTCCCGTCCCCAAAGACTGGATCGAGGTGTTAGCTGAGTTTGACCTAAAGCTTATGTTTGGCAAAGAAGAGGGTGAAGAAGAGTATAAAATTGAAAAGGCAAAGGAGCAAACCTCGATATACTGCAGTAGTTGCAAAGTTGCGACATGGCAAAAACATTACACACTACTTTCATTTCCTAAATCAAGCTAGGACATGTTTTGGGCCCCTGTTTCGGAATTTTATATAGCTAAATGAACTCCCATTTTATCTTTCCATTTTATTCTTGTTGAATGATTTGGTCCTTGAATTGCAATTGCCATACACTACAGTCCCTTTGCCAAAGAAGGGAGATTTTAAGAATCAAATTCTTTATGTTGTCGACAAAAAGGAAAGAAGGGACGAGCCCTAATTACTTAGAACTAGGTTTTTGTCAAAACTTAGAAAGAAGACGCTATCTCCGTGAGACCACTTAGAGTTAGCTTGCCCATTATGAAAGTACAAATGCACGGGAGATTCAGAAAAATATCTCCACCGAAATTCCTCTCCAAAATATAAAAACCCTCTTGTGAGAAACGCTCATTGGGTAACCTGAACACCCAAGCAAAAGTAAGAGCAGAGCCTGCTGGGATAAGAAACTGCAAAAGCGCAGCCTAGGCAAAAGTTAAGGCATTCAAAGAAAAGTTCGCTAGGGACTCAACCTCTATTAGGTAACCTAGGCAAAATCAAGAGCATGTGAGAAGAAAAATCAAGAGTGGAAACCTAACCTTTGGTCTTGGCTACACACTGACAGAACTGAGATAGAAAAGAAGAAGAGCGTGGAAAAGGCTAAGGCAAAAGGAGGCAGGGTCAAAGAAGATAAACTCATGATCCCAAAGACACTCAATGGTTGGTTTGTAAGAGAAGGAGAAGACTTCCCATTTTGTGGCTTCGCGGAAACATGGGAAGATGGAATTACCAAGCAAAGGTACCTTGGAATGCAAATCTTCTTTGATCAAGAATGGACTGACAGTGATATGGAAGAAGAACCAACAAAATCAACGTCTATTCCCAAAGACTTGATCGAAGTGTTAGCTGAATGTGACCTGAAGATTCAGTTTGGCAAAGAAGAGGGTGAAGAAGAGTATAAAACTGTGAAAGGCAAAGGAGCAACTCCCGAGATACCGCAATAAATCGCATGAAACATTACTTTCATTTCCTAAAGACAAAGTTAGGACACATTTTGGGCCCCTGTTTGGGCATTCTCTACAACAAAATAAGTTCTCATTTTATGCTTGATTAAATGATTCAATCTTTGAAATACTATTGCTACACGCTATAGTCTCTTTGCCAAGTTGAAAGTGTCTTAAAGAATCTAATTCTTTATGATGTTAACAAAAAGGAAGGAAGGGACGAGCCCTGATTACTTAAAAACTAAGTTTTTGTCAAAAGCTTGGGAAGAAGACGCTATCTCCGTGAGAACACTTAGGGTTAGCTTACCCATTGCGAAGGTACAAATTCAACAAGAGACGCATAAGAACATCTCCATCAAATTCCTCTCTAAAATACTGAAACCTTCTTGAGAGAAAAATGCTCGTTGGGTAAATACCCAAGCAAAAGTAAGAGCAGAGCCTGCTAGGACAAGAAAATGCAGAAAACGCAGCCTAGGCAAAAGATAAGGCACTCAAAAGCTCGCTAGGGACTCAACCTCCATCAGGTAACCTAGGCAAAACTTAGAGCATGTAAAAAGAAAAAAAAACCAAGAGTGAAAACCCAACCCCCAAAGGTGGTGATCTAGGAACTACGTGAAAAGGCCTGATTCCCTGATTGGGATACGTAGGCAATCTCACAACGAGATGCGGCCCAAGCATTTGGAGAGAAGGAAAAACATCTGCCAATTTGTACTCAGCGATAGGTATAGCTAACCCTGCATATTGAGCTCACAAAAGATAAGTTAGTCATTTTCTAGGGAATTGACAGAAACAAAGACACATGAGAATCATCGCTCGTCCTCTCTGACTCAAAAAATCGTCAACATAAAGAACAAAACATTCCAATGATCTCAAGGCATGGCAAAGAGGCTGTAGAAACAACAAAAGCAAATAAGGAGCATGAATCAAATTCAAGTGTAAGAAGGGAAAAACGCCACTTGGCTAAAGCAAAAGTCCAACTTCTTTAGGAAATAGAAGTAGCGGCCGAAGAATGGAATTCTAGGCCGAGAGATCCATTCCTCGGCCCATGTTTAAATCTAAACTATTGCATACAAGTCTGAAGTATCTTGAGACAAAGTACAAAATAATTTCCACACATGCTGAGGTTGCTTCATAAAAATGCAAATATCAAACTATCTGTTTTGGAGCTAACACATACAGGTACAAGAAAGCCAGCTACTGCCCATGACCCCTCTTGCGTACAGGACGAAAACGCTCAGGAACTGGGACACTGATCCTCTGTCCCTCACCAGCTCCGGTACTCCCACCCTCACTAACTCCAGCACTCTGAGTAACCGACACCGTCGGCACCCGCTCTGCTTCAAGCTGCAGAGACACAAGATATGGACATTCAGTTTCACATGAAACGTGGGATGGAAAAAGAAGAGATCAAAGGATATATACCGCGATTATCCGGCCTCGCTGCCGTCGAGCCAAGGCCTCTGCACTCTGGAATGCACGCAACCATTCCTGAACAACATCAGCAGGCACCTATAGAGGAAGCAATTACATATGCAGCAAAGCAAGTGAAGAATACTGAAGGAAACTAAAGCAGAATCTACAATATTACCTGCTGAACTCCGGCAAGAAGCACATAGAGCTGCGTAGCACACGGTGTCAGCGTCAAACGCTCCTCTTCTCCATTTGCATTGTGGAAAGAGATAAAGCTGGGGGCCCGTGGCCAAACAAGAGGAGCAGCAGCGGCAGTAGCAGTAGGTAGGGTCAGCGAGGCCAAATGGAAGGCCGAATAATCTCCCGCCTGAAGAAAGCTCACGGCTGGCTGTCTCTCAAGAGCAAGAAGCAAACTCTCCCCTGTCAATAGATGAGTAGACCTCATGCCAGCTGGAGGAGGAAGAGGAACAAGCTGCAATACCTCAGAGCGTGGAAAGTACTGACTCGCTACCCTCTCCACAAGGTACCAAGCTCTCAAAAAAGGCCCCTCCAAGAGGAAATGCTGGCTGTCCAAAGCCCGGGCCGAAGTCAACTCCAAAGGAGCATCGTCGAGCAAAGTGCCCCACGGATCGAATCGTACCTGTAATGAGGGAAATAACATCAAAACAACAAAATGAAGGAATTGCATGAAAATCAAAGAATAGAGAGACATCGTACCTGATCCACTGTCAGGCGATCCAAAACTCGCCTCCAAGCTAACAAATCCATAGCAGGCGACCGTGTCCTCCGGACCCCTTTCAGCCAACGGGCCGCCCGCGGAACAAACCTAGGCTCAATATGCCTAGTCGGAGGAGGGAACTGCAGTAAATATTCAAAGGCCCAGAGCTACAAGATAAAAGGCAAGTGTAAGATACAGAGAACGAAGCGACAAAAGAACGACAAAGAAAGCTAAAAGTATATACCTCAAGAACGCGGTGATGCCCACCCAGCGACAAGCTAACACCTCGGGAACAGGCACTCAGGTGCCCATACAGCGTAGCTAAAGCAGGAGTCCCCGAATCAAACTCTGCTATAGTGTCCAAATCGACCAAGGCGGCCAAAAATTGGACATGCACCGAATTCTCCTTGTTGCAAAACAGAGTTTGCCCAATGAGATAAAGCAGGAATGCTCGTACCAGCTGAGAATGGGGAACCTCTGTCAGGATATCAGCTTGATCAAACTCTTCCCGAAGCCAGGTATAGGTGATGTGACCGCTCTCTGACACACGAGGGACCTTCCCCAAAAGGTATTTAAGAGCACCTTCTCGTTCGTGAATCCGTGGGTCAATTGGAAGAGGATCACCACCAACTCTCAGACCTGTAAGCAAAGCAAAATCACCTGGAGTGATCGTCATCTCCCCAGCCTCCGGAAGGTGGAAAGTGTTGGTGGTGTCCCACCACCGCTCCACCAATGCTGTGGTCAATCCCAACTCCGCCTTTGGAAGATGGAAACCGAGTATCAAGGGTTCAAAGCCAGCCAAAGCAACTGCGTCCTTGGCCTCTTGAGGAAGCCTCTCGTACCACTCAAACACCTGGGGGCAGCTTCCCCACACGTGCAACCTCTCGTTTGCCTGACAAAATACGAAGAAGAAAATCAATACAAAAACATCGCCTACTCAGGGGGCAACTTCTAAAAACTCAAATTTCCTATCAAATATCAAATTATCATTTCATGAAATCTCATATACAAAAAACTATTTGACAGGATAAAATTTTACCTTCCTATTGGTGAAACCAAGGTGCTGCTCCGGCTCCCTGTGTAAGACCTCAGGTGGGACATCGCTGAGGGGAGGACGGTATCGCAATGAACCGCCACGTCCAACCATGTGAACCTGAGGGGCGTATGTGGCAACGTCGAATGGCGGAAGAATATCACCTCCCGCAACCTCGGGCTCTGTCTCAGGAGGAATAGGTTGTGAGGAACTCCCCCCAACAGTGGCTCTGCGCTGACTCGAACGTAAGACGCGGGAACTCGAAACCCCGCCAAGAATCGCGGCCTCAACGGCCGGAGCTTTGCCTGTATCCCTAGGCGCAGCAGGAGCATCAGAAGATGGAGGAGGAGGTGGTGATGATGCCATGGCAGGAAATAGTAACCGAAACCGTGTGGTCGGAAAAAAAGACGGCGGTAAGGTGGAAAACGGTGGTGGTTGATTGGAAGAGAGAGGAGGGAGCGGCAACGATTGTTCGAAATGGGAGAGGAGGATAAGGGATAGAGAAAGAAAGGGGGAAATAACCCGTGAGATCGATTAAGTTTAACTTAAATCGATTTTCTGACTGTTGGCTATCTCACGGCCGAGACATCGATCCTTCGGCTGAGACATCGATCTCCTGGCCTTTCAATCAGTTTCCCTCAGCAACCTCAGATCATGCTCCGTGCACACCAATTCAAGCAATTATGGACTTCTAAGTCTTCACCCAACCAAGTAGCCTTGGGGCCACCCCCGAGCCAATACAACGTGATCAAAACTAGCCTTGGGGGCATGCCCAAGCATCGAAAATCTCTCTCCACAAACTGCTGGCCGAAGCTCCTGCTACAACAAATCAAGACATTTAGCAGCTCTACGCTCACCAATCCATCAATTCAACAAGCCACTATCTTAGCGGCTCTACGCCCATTACCTCAATAGGCTCTACGCCCATATTCGCCTTCTCAGCAGCTCTAAGCCCATTATCGCTCAGCAGCTCTCTAGCTCAACTTCAGTAGCTCTACGCTTGCCATCATAGCAACAGGCTCTACACCTACAGCCATATTCCAACAATCTTAGCGGCTCGAAGCCCATTACCTCAACAGGCTCAAAGCCTATGTCTACCATCTCAGCAGCTCGAAGCCCATTATCGACAGGCTCTACGCCTCTAATCACTCAACTTAGCGGCTCCAAGCCCACTATCTCAACTGGCTCGAAGCCATAACAACCAACTTAGCGACTCCAGGCCCATTATCTCAACTGGTTCAAAGCCGTAAACAAGCAAGTCTCAACAGGCTCTACGCCGCCCCAACAATCAAGCCATCTATTCTCAGGCTCTACGCCTGAATGCTCAAAATCTGACATTTTGAATGCTCGAAGCTCTTCGAATACCCAACCACTGTGTACTGGATGCTCAAGTTCTACACTTGAATGCTCAAGCTCTACGCTTAGATGCCCAACCACTGCGTACTGGACGCTCAAAGCCTGTACTTTGAATGCTCGAATTCTGCTGTCCGAATGCTCGAGCTCTACGCTCTGAATGCTAAAGTCCGGAACTTGATAGAAGCTCTAAGCTTAAAACAAACACACACGCACAGGCCGTGCACATATTGCATCAAATGCATCAACATTTTCACATCGAGTCTGCATCATCATATCTGTTCACATATAACAACCATCATCACATATATACACTCTGCATACCTCTCATGAAACAGGTCAACCCTGCAATCAACCGGCTCTACGCCTCGGTTTTATTGATCGGTCCAGTACCTCGATCCTTTGGCTCTACGCCAAAACTTATGATGAGAAAGCTCCGTGCACAGACCATCAGAATTCAAATACCAGCTACGCGCTTCGGTCTTATCAAGCTCAAAGCTCCGACACCTCAGGCTCTCGCCTTGTGTTCAAAACCAGCTCCGCGCTTCGGTTCCATCCAGCTCTAAGCTCACCTCAAGCCCTCGCCTCAAGATTGCAATAGGCTCCACGCCTCGACCCAATCTCCTCAGACCTCATAAACCACAGCAGGCTCCACACCGCAATTCTATCACCTTAGGCCCTTGCCTTGTGACTACAGCCGACTCCGCGCCTCGACTCCATCACGTCAGAAACGATCACTCCCCAGGCTCTCGCCTCATGACTACAACCGGCTCCGTGCCTCGGTTCCCTCATCCCCAAAGCTCCATGCTCTAGTTACTGGCCTTGCGGCCCCCATATCTCAAAACAAACGGCGTCCGATTCATCCCCAGTAGATGGTTTGGATTCCACCCCATTACATCAATTCCTTCCAGCTCATTCGCAAGGATAGGCTACTCTACCAAGCCCCTCTCAGTCAAAGTAAGGATGATCAAGAAAAGCAAACGCACTTGCCGTGTACTGATCTACCCCAAAATACTAAGAAAGCTCTCCGCAAAAACTCCCCTGGCAGCCCCGCGCTCCTTCAACTATCTTCTGCCAAAACCCTGGCTCAGTCTAGGTACGTCACACTACGGCTTTTAAGCCCAAAGGTACGTCTTCTGTCTCTAACCCTCCAAACTTTTTATTTTCCTTTTTCGCCCGAACTACGGTTGGTCTGAATTTCCCATGCGGAATACGTAGGCAACCTCCCGGCCCGACCATAGCAAAACCTTTTTCAAAAAACCCTTGGAATAGTGGTTGGACCAAATTGAGTTGCTTTTTACAGCTTTGACTCTTACTCAAACATGTCTCGCGATCCGTCTGAGTTCAGTCAAAAAGGGGCATCTGTAGACACCCCAATTTGGCCTAACGATCGTCAATGGGGTGCATGTTGGAACAAGAAGGAGAAGATGGGGTTGAAAGGGCAATCTACTACTTGGGCAAGAAGATGGTGGGAAGCGAAGAGAGGTACACTTCATTGGAAAAGACGTGCTGGGCACTGATATGGGCCCCAAAGAAATTGAGACACTACATGCTGGCTTACTCGGTGATCGATACTGATTTCTCGGATGGATCCTCTCAAATATCTATTCGAGAAGCCAGCGCTCACCGGTAAGTTAGCACGTTGGTTGCTCTTATTGGCCGAGTTCGAAATCAAGTACGTCACTCGCAAGTCAGTGAAAGGAAGAGCAGTGGCAGAGTTCTTGGCGGATCGTCCGATTGAGGGCCCGGAACACACTGAATTTCAATTTCCCGACGAAGATGTAATGACAGCAGTTGACGAAATGTGGATGTTGTACTTCGATGGAGCCGCTAATCAGAAGGGCTTTGGGATTGGCATACTGCTAGTCTCGCCTGAGGGGTCACACATTCCCCTCGCATTCAAACTAAACTTCGAAGTCACAAACAACGAGGCAGAATACGAAGCATGTATTGTGGGAATGGAAGCTGCATTGGAGATTGGAGTCAAGGTACTGGAAGTTGTCGGAGATTCCAACTTGGTCGTATCACAAGCAAATGGGGAATGGAAAGTTAGGGATGAGAAAATGAAGCCGTATCATCAGCAACTCTACGAGCTCATCCCGAACTTTTAGAAGGTGACCTTCACGCACGTACCGAGGATGAAGAATCGCTTCGCGGACACACTGGCTACTTTAGCGTCCATGCTGGAACTTTCAATCGGGGTAAAGCTAAGACCTGTCATGATTGAGCAAAGGGGGAAACACGTGTACGACTATGTCATGAACATCAACGAACCAGACGATGGTCTCCCTTGGTTCCATGATATTTGGAATCTCGTCGAGAAGGGGGAATTTCCTGCGGATTCAACTAAGAAGGATCGGATCGCCTTGCAGCGGCTCGCATCTCAATACATCATTTGCGGTGGGAAATTGTACCGGCGATCTCCGTGCGGGGTTCATAAGTTGTGTGTTCACGATGGCGAGTCGAGGGCAGTAATGGAAGAGGTACATGAAGGTGTTTGTGGACCCCCACATGAACGGAATGATGCTAGCAAAGAAGGTTCTGAGGTTGGGATACTATTGGTCAACCATGGAAACAGATTGCATCGAGTATGTGCGTCAATGTCATAAGTGCTAGACTCATGCCAATCTTATCCATGTCCCGCCCTCGGAATTACACTCAATGGCGACACCATGGCCATTCTCCGCCTGGGGCATCGATGTTATTGGAAAGATCACTTCCGCGGCTTCCAATGGTCACAGGTTCATTCTGGTAGCAGTGGATTACTTCACCAAATGGGTCGAGGCAGCTTCGTATAAGACATTGACGGCCGTTCAAGTGGCTCATTTTATCAGGCAAAACATCATTTATCGGTATGGGGTCCTTCAAGCCTTCGTGTCTGATAATGGCATTCACTTCAAGGGAAAGGTTTTGGAACTCTTCGACGAGTTCAAGATTCAAGTGCATCATTCAACCACTTATCGGCCACAAACGAATGGGGCAGTCGAGGCGGCGAACAAGACGATCAAGACGATCCTCGAAAGGACTACTCAGTCAGCTAGGAATTGGCACGAACAATTACCACTAGCTCTGTGGGGATACCGGACGTCTATTCATACATCGACGGGGGCAACACCCTATTCTTTGGTGTACGGTATGGAAGCCGTTCTCCCTATCGAGCTAGAAGTTCCATCGCTGAAGGTCATGGCTGAGAGCGGAGTGAACGAGGCTGAATGGATCAGTGGGAGATTTGAAGAACTCATGTTATTCGACGAAAGAAGGCTACGGGCGTTGTACCACATTCAGGGTTACCAGCGAAGGATCGCCCGGGCGTTCAACAAGAAAGTGAAGTCAAGGGACCTGCAAGAGGGGGACATGGTAGTTAAGGAAATTCGCGCGCCGGTGTTTGATCTACGAGGAAAGTTCCGACCTAAATGGGCAGGGCAGTACATCATCAAGACCATTCTCTCTGGAGGAGCGGCCTCAATCATCGACCTCGACGGCAACGAATTCTCAAATCTTGTCAATTTGGATCAGCTTAAGCGGTATTACCCCTGAGAGAGCTCGCTGGGCCGAAAACCGCAAGGGCGGGCGGTCCCAGGCAAAAATTAGAGCAAGCCTGCTAGGTCGAAAACCCGGAAGGGTGGCTTAGGCAAAAGTTAAGGCAAAAGTCGAAAGAGAGCTCGCTAGGCTGAAAACCCGAAAGGGCGGCTCCAGGCAAAATTTAGAGCCAAAAGGAGAGCGTTAATACCCAAGCGAACCCTAGCCCGAACTACGTATGGGCCTGATTCCCTTTTCGTGAGGGATACGTAGGCAATCTCACACTGAGGTTCGGTCCTGTATCTCTAAAATCAAAATCCAAATTGACGAACAGAACGTTTTCTCAAGAGGTGCATGCGATTAACCAACCAAAAGGGGGAAACCCTTAATCAGCCAATTTTATTCAGATTATCTCTTTATTACAAGCTGAGCATGAAAACAAAAAATGCACATTCCAACACGCTCCTTTTATTTCAAAAAAAAACGGCAAAGTAAGCGGTCAACCCATCCTTGCTTCCACATCTCTCCTCAACCATTTGCGATACCTTCCGGTCGTAGCAATAGAGAAAAGTGGATCACTTGGCTCAGTCCTGCGAGCCTCCCACTATCAAACATAACTCCGAAGGCCCGGAATGGTGAAGGGAGGGGGACGAAGCACTTCAGAACCCGGCAGCGGCACTTCTTGATTAAGTCCAAACTGACGGAGGATGCGGAACGGTGGGTAGAAGGAGAAGCCGGTCAAGCCAGCCACAAGCACATGCGTCGAACCCATGTTACCAACAGTCATGGCAGGGAGCCTCAGCCAATGGCACCGCCAAACGATGTCATCTTCCTCGGCAGAAGCAAAGAAATCAGCCCAGTCATCCTCGTTGCTGTACGTCGCTAGAAAAGGATGGTTCCATCCACTTGCACGATACCACCAGTCATTGGCTGGAGGTGTCAACAGGCTCAACTTGTCATAAAGCCACATCTACCCAAAGAGAGAGAAAACAAGTAAGGAGTCAGATAAAGCCTGAACCGAGCGTTGAGGTAAAATAAATGAGAGAAATAGAAAAAGGAGAGCTGACTGAGGTCCCTAACCTGCAGCAACAGCGGGCTACCGCCGAAAACCCTTGTGCGACCAGCATGGACAGCATCTAACCCCATCAAGGTCTCGGCAAGAACCAAGGGTGTGACATCCTTGCGAGCCTCGATCTGAGAAGCGACGCCCACCAATAGAGAACTGGGCTGACCAACTGAAGGAACCAACAGAAAAGCCGCCAAAAGACAAATGCAACAGGCTGTCATTCGTCGACCTTGGTATTCGAAGTCTGTCAAGTCCCTGGGTGGACTGAATCTCTCGTACAGTTGCACGATGTTGATGGCATTGCCCCGAGTGAGAAACTCAGCAACATTTCCACTAACACCTAGCTTAGCTTTCAAAATATTCTTCATACTCTCTCTAAGCATTGGGACAATGGGCTCCGTAGAGTCGTGACTTCCAAGGTAAGCATGGAATTCCTCGACGGTGGGGCATAGCTCTTGAGAACCAAAGCGAAAGACGTGCACTTCGAAATCCCAAAAGTGCACCGCCGCATGTAGCAAGACAGGACGGATTGCGATCTCCCGAAGATGCCTAAGAGCGTAAAGTCGGTGTCCTCGGAAGTTCAGCCAGTCGATGCCTTCGAGGCTGTCCAACCAGGGACGGAGCAAGGCTTGGTTTAGCAAGGCCATGAGGGGAATGGGTTTTTGGAAGAAAAAAGGGTTTTTGGGAGGAGAAGAATGGAATGAGATGTGAATGAATGGCCAAGACAGGAGCTCTCTATTTATAGAGGTCTGGAGAATGCAATGCCAACCCTCACTAGCCTTGGAACTCTTCAAGCTCAACATTTTCAAGATAATTTCAAAATTTCAAACTTTGGAAATTTAAAAGAATGTTGGAAAAGCCCAAGTCTTGCTTTGGGAAGTTGTTTCTGCTGGGAAACAGATGGTGCAGAGTTACAAGACGTCTTGGAAGTGTGTATGCAGAAGAAGACGACATGGGAATAGCTAGTGAGTGGCATTGGGAAACAACTCTGAACTGCCAGTGACAGAAGTCCCGAGCGCTCGGGAGTGAAGACCCAAGCGCTCGAGACCACTCCCAAGCGCTCGAGAGTTCTACTGTTTTACAGAGGGTTCTGATCCCAGTGTTCCAGCCTCAGTTCAACGCCACAAATACGTCCAACTCCAATCAGAAGGTTCTCAACATGTTCTCAGGGGATACATGATAAGCCCTCAATAGTGTAAATAATCGGGCTTATCTCGCTCATTTTTGCCACGCTCACGCGCATAATTCCTTGTTTTTGATTGATATTGCGCGAAAGGTGCGTTTTTGGTGATTACAGGTTTTTCTTGTGAATAAGGCTTGATTAAAGCCATGTTTCGCTCCAACAACGTTCGGTGATCCGAGGGCTCCAATCGGAGCGATTCCGGAGCTTGGGGATTGTCGTGGAAGCCCCGGAACCAAGCCTGCAATGAGCTGCTGATAGAAGGCTGGCAGACACAATGTCTACCGGTAGACATTCAATGTCTACCGGTTCAATTCCAGATCAGTGAGGACACCATTTTGCATCATTCTGAAATGACCAATGTCTACCGGTAGATATTCAATGTCTACCGGTAGACATTCCCAAATTTCTGCATTTTTTTTGCCCGACTGTTGGACATTTCAGGGGTAGTTTAGACTTTTGTATCCCGAATGTTTGGGACTTTAAATAGATTTTAACCTCATTTTGAGAGGATATCTTTCATTCTCAGCCCTAGGAATTTCTCTCTCTACCTCCCTCTCCTCTCAAACTCTTCATCTCTCTTCAAAGGAGATTGAAGAGTTAGGTTTTGAGGTATTTCGTCTTCATTAATGTTGTAGGTACGTTTGAGATCTTTTGTAATCTTAAGTTTATTTTCGTTTTCATCCATGAATCGTATTTATCTTTTTATGCTTGTTCTTCGTTCTTGTTCTATGGTTGAGTAGTGATAAAGGCTTGGTCATGGGGTGATTTCTATCCCGTGACTTGGGTAGTTTAATGGCTTCTCTCATTTCTTGTGCTTAATGTGGTTTGTGAATGGACTAAGTTCATTTTTATGTACCAAAACCTAGGGTTGTTAACCTCTTTGATTATGTGTAGGCAAGGACTCGATCTCTTGCCACATTTAATGCTTGGAGCTATGTCACTCTAGGTGTTTGCCAAAATCCCTCAAAGAACTTGTTGAACTCTAATCTTTGGTCTAAACTTAGGGTTGTTAACTTCTTTGATTGGGTGTAGACAAGTCTCCTTGGCACACCCAATGCTTAGAACCATGGCACTCTATGTGTTTGATAAAATGCCTAAATGAGTTCCTTTCCATTTCCAGACCCCGTTGTATGAGTTAAACTTGATTTTTATGGTTGAATCTTCCGAGTGAGATCAAATGACAATGACTCTCACTTGAGTTATCAAAGAGAAGCATTGAATGGCCTAAGTTATGGGCGGAATGAACCCCTAGACTTTGCCGCTTTTAATTTCTAGTCAATCTTTGTTTTCAATTAAAGTTAGGAGGTAGAGAGAATTTCCATCACTCAAAAGTTGGCCGTCTCAAAGCTGAACTAAAGGTTGGCGGTCCTAACGCTAAAAACCCTTCGTAAATCAAACCTCCGGCCTAGCTCCATTGGCTCCCTGTGGATTCGACCTCGGACTTCCGAGTTTATTATGCTGCAACCGACCTAGCCCTATGCTTGGGGCGCTCTTTACTGCGACACACTTTGGTCGGGCAAGCATTTTTGGCGCCGTTGCCGGGGAATCAATTGGTAGCTAACTTGGAGGTATTGCTTTACACCGTACTGTAAGTATTCCATCTTTTGTTTTTAATTTATTTTTTTTATCTTTGTAGTAGAATGGCGGCGTCAAATGAGGAAATAGTCCCTCCTACCGCCAGTGTTTTTAGTGCTAAGCCGAGCATGCTTCAAGTATTGCCCCCTTTTCATGGCTTAGCCTCTGAAAATCCTTGTGCGCACATCTTAGAACTTGAGGAGCTTTGCATGAATGATAAAGTGGCCTTATTTCAGATATTTCCATTATCTTTGAAAGATAGGGCTAAGAATTGGTTTCATTCATTGAACCCAGGATCAATAGATACATGGCAAGATATGGAAAATCAATTTTTCAAAAAGTTTTCCCCAATACATGAGACTCATATGCTACTATGTGAAATCGTAAATTTTTGTCAACTTGAAGAAGAGTCTTTTGCATGTTGTTGGTGGCGGTTTAGATATCACATACTCTATTGGTCGCAACATTGCTGTGAAACAAGGCACCTTATTCCCATTTTCTATAAGAGTTTAAATTCTACAACGCGTCAGCTTGTAGATAAGATGTTCGATGGTGCATTTTTGGATAAAACCGCAATTGAAAGTTGGGATTACTTTGATCAATTGGTCGAAAACTCTGAATCTTGGGTTTATAATGTCATTGTTGAAGACGCCAACTTAAATGTTGAGAAAGATGAAATAGAGCTGCTTTTCATTTTTGAAGAGGTTGGTTTAGATTTGCAAAACACCTCGGAGCTTGGATACCTTGATGAGCTTAATGTTCAATGTTCTCCTCATGAGAATTCGGTAGATGTTGTTGGCACTCTTGTTAAGTCTCCACCATTCCAAGATTTTGTGGGAGTGGAACTAATTGATTTTCTTGGTGTTGATGACTTTGATTTGGTTTATCATCCTTACATTGTAGATTTTGTCAACAGTTTGAAAATCAATCTAGTTTGGAATGCTCATTTGGTTGAATTTAAATGTCCCACCTTGGGACCATCCCGATGATGAAATGGATACAGTGATTGCTGATTGCCTCCTTGAGAACCTTAGGACTTTCGGTAAGAACTTTGAGCCACTTAGAGGACCCAATTCAGAGCCATACAGCCTTTCAGACAGAAAATACAGAAGCCTAGGAGAATCCATCTGTCGGCCGTAACATCGATCTCACGGCCTTAACATCATTTCCTCACCCGAGCAACCTGTTGCTAGCAAAATCTCCCTGAGAGATCAATCCCTCGGCCGCAAGATCTATCCACGGGGACAAATGGACGACGGTAACCGGAGAGAGAACGACGGTAACTGGAACGTTCTGTCGATTGTTTGATCCAACTACACTACCTCTCCGATGCGTTCGGGCCACGTTTAGAGATTACGACGTAGAGTTTGAATTGCATTGCAATTGCAATTGCAATCGTGCCATTTGATTGGCCGGAGTGAGTCATCCATATGCCTATATAAAGAGGCCCTTACACACGAAATTGATAAGTGAAGATCATTCACCCAAGCTCCGAAACTCTGTCAAAATACTCTCTCCAAACCTCGCTTCAAAAGCCCTAACCTCCCGAAGGCAGCCACCAATCCAGCAATCAAACCCCAAAGTTCAAACCCTAACCCTAGGGTTTTCAATCAAGCAATCAGTCAATCACAATCAAATCCGAAGCAATCAAGCAACTGAGGGATCAAGGTGGTGAGGCCCAACGGCCTCTGGTTTGTCTTACTTACTGTATTTATGACTAACCGTAGCGTTTTGATCATCTGTTAATCTTTTTGTCTGGTGTGAGGAAGAACATCGACCGGGGCTTCGATCCCTCGGCCGATACATCAAACCAGGACGATCCCTCGGCCATGACATCCATTCACCGGCCGCGGGATCCATTTCCCTGGGACAGCTTTGTTTTGTTCTACTTTCCTGATACATGCTTTATTTATCGCATTGGCTCACCCTTTACTGCTTAAAAGTTAAAAACAAACTATGTGTTAGAGTTAAACAAAGCATCTACATGTCTTATGTTGAACAACTATGGGCCAGTCTCACGACTGGGCAGAGAGGGGTGCCTAACACCTTCCCCTTACTGTACTTTTGGCTCCCGTACCCAGAATCTCTATCTATTTTCCCAGTTTTAAAAAATTGGGTGGCGACTCTATTTTGATGATGACCGCTATCATGTGGTGATGTTCCTAGCCATGGGAATGTCCATGATTTTGGTTTACGAAGCAAGCAACCTATCGAGCAAACAAATGTGATCAATCTGTATGGCGATACCCCGTTTGGGAGGTGTCTACAGTACACACACACACACATATATATATATATATATGGTAACAAGGTCAAAGACCTAGAAAGAGTAAGGATTGGATGGCAAGTTTGTAGGAGATTTTGTAGGCAAAATCTAGTACCCTAAATCTATCTTACATCATCCTATCTTCTTCCTTCATTTAGCACATGCACCTATGTCTAGATATATCTAAGATTTGATTGAAGAAAGAACAAGGAAGCACACCACATCTTGCTCTCTCTCTCTCTCTCCCCCTCTCCCTCCTATCTCTCTCTCTCTCGGCCTCCTCTTTCTCTCTCTCGGCAATTTCTCTCTCTCTCTCTCTCTTTCTCTCTCTCTCTCTCTCTCTCTCTCTCTTTCTCCTCCTTTTGTACTTATATATACATATATAGGTGAAAGAACATAAGTACCTTGGTACCTTGTTGATCTTTTTAGATTTCTAGGTCAAGATATCCTAATAACTAAGTCAATTGGCACATGTTTGTTTCAAAATATAACCTAGAATCCTAGTGTGACATATGCCTAGTTTAATACTTAATTGAATTAGACACATGTTGGTTGATAAACAATAAGTTCTAGGTACTTAGCTAGGCCAAAGATTTGATCAAGAGAACAACATATCTAGGTTTTTCTCTCTCCTATCTCTCCCTCTCTCTCGGCTATCTCTCTCTCCTCTCTCGGCATTCTCTCTCTCTCTCTCTCCCGAATTCTCTCTCTCTCTCTCTCCCTTGTACTACAATAATATATAAGTATAGATATATGTCATCATTTAGATTTTGGAAGTACAAGGTTAATAATAAACTAAAGGGAATTTGAAAGAATAAGATTTTCCTAATTTAAAAATGAATTTGACACATGTTTTCTACCTCTATATTATATTGGGGAGTTGTACTGGTACCCTATTATAATATACATATAAGTACTAGAGAATCTGGGTGAGAATCTAGTCAAAATTTTATAATATAAAGCTCCGATTTGACACATGTCTCCTTATAATACTATATTTGTACTCAGAGAATCCTAGGACCCAATATTATATTAGATACTCTTCCAATTCTTTAATGGGAGAATCCCATGGGATTCTAGTCATTGAATTAATTATAATATAATAGTACTAGTCCTATTATCCAATGGATAATAATTCTACTAACAACTATGGACCAATGGACAAAGGTCAACGGTTGACTTTTTGGTCAAAGGGTCTTACTTAGGGTTCAAGGGGTTCAAAAGGTTCAAATGGCTCGAGGAAGGTCAAGAGTTTAATTAGATTAGCTCCGAGGATTAGGTTAGAAGTTAACTAGGCTCGCTAAGTAGGATTTCAAGTCAAGAGTCTAATCTAGACCTAAGCTTGATGATTAAGGAATAATCCAACACGCTTGTCTTTAGAAAATGATCCTATTGACGAATCTAATCATGACGGATTACTAAGAATAACTCAAGTTGAATAATCACTTAAGAAGGTTTAAAGACTTTTTGAATTAACAACGAAATTTTTATTTAGTAAAAATCGGAGTTGTTACAACCTATCCCCGTTAAACAATTTCGTCCTCGAAATTAGGTGCACGCTCGGTTTCGAATAGGTGGGGATAATTTGCTCTCATGGTTTCTTCTCTTTCCCATGTGGTCTCTCCAGCTCCTCGGTGTTTCCACAGGACTCGTACCAGTTTGATTGTCTTGTTCCGGATTATCTTCTCGTTGCGGTCTTGAAGCTCTATTGGTTCCTCTTCGTATGTCGCGTCTCCTTCCATGGCGATGTCTTCCCAATTGAGAACATGGGTGGGCAGGGCAAGGTATTTGAGGAGCATGGATACGTGAAACACGTCATGTACTCTATCTAGTTGCGGTGGCAGAGCTAGACGATACGCAACCTTCCCGATCTTCTCCACGATGTCAAAGGGTCCTATGTATCGTGGGGATAACTTTCCCTTCTTCCTAAATCTAATGACTCCCTTCTTTGGTCGGATCTTCAGGAATACATGATCTCCCACGGCAAAGGTCAATGGTCGTCTCCTTTTATCCGCGTAACTCTTTTGTCGGCTCTGAGCTGTTTGGATCCTTTGTCTGATGATTTTGACCTTCTCCGTAGTATCCCGTACTATGTCTGGTCCAATCAATCCCGTTTCGCCAGCATCTGTCCAGCAGACTGGGGATCGACAGGGTCGTCCGTATAAGGCTTCGTATGGCGCCATCTCTATGCTCGCTTGATAGCTGTTGTTGTAAGCAAACTCGACTAACGGTAAATGTTGCTCCCAGTTTCCTGAGAAATCTAAAGCACAGGCTCTCAGCATATCTTCCAATGTCTGAATTGTCCTCTCCATTTGCCCGTCTGTTTGAGGGTGGAAGGCGGTACTAAGTCTCACATCTGTTCCCAATGCCTTCTGCAGTCCCTTCCAAAAGTGCGACACAAAACGTGGGTCTCTATCGGATACAATCGAGATGGGTACTCCATGGAGTCGTACAATTTCTCGAATGTATAGGAGACTCAGTTGTTCCACGTTTTCTGTCATCTTTACAGACAGAAAATGCGCGGATTTGGTGAGTCGATCCACGATCACCCAGATAGTAGTGTTGGATTTCGCAGACCTTGGTAGTCCAGTTACGAAATCCATCGAGATGTGCTCCCACTTCCATGTTGGAATTGGTAAGGGTTGAAGGTCTCCTCCGGGTTTCTGATGTTCGGCCTTGACTTGTTGACACACAAGGCAGGTTGACACAAATCGGGCCACATCTTTCTTCATCCCTTCCCACCAGTACGTCCTTCGCAAATCGTGATACATCTTTGTACCACCAGGGTGAATTGCAAAGTTTGAATGGTGACCTTCTCGGAGTACAGCCTCTCGAAACGTTCCAATATTAGGTACGAATACCTTTCCTTTGAATCTCAGGCTATTGTCCTCCTCGATCGTCCATCCTGGTAGCGCCTTTCCTTCTCGGATTCGATACCGGATGAATTCGCAATCTTGCTCAGAGGTTTGAGCTAGTAAAATCTCTTGGCGTAGCGCCGGTTCTGCAACGAGAGCATACAGTCGGGCGTTCCCATTCTCTGAGGAAGGCCTCAGGTTGAATTCGTTAAGGGTATCCACCATTTCCCATTCCTTGATGGCGGTTTTGACCTTCTGAGCCTTGTCCTTTCGGCTTAGAGCGTCAGCTACCACGTTAGCCTTGCCAGGATGGTACTGCAGGGTGAACTTGTAATCCTCCAAGTATTCCATCCAACGGCGCTGCCTCATATTCAACTCCTTCTGAGTGAAAAGGTACTTGAGGCTTTTGTGGTCAGTAAAGACCTCGAATTGTTCTCCTCACAGATAGTAGCGCCAAGTTTTGAGAGCGAATACTACTGCGGCCAATTCTAAGTCATGAGTAGAGTAATTCCTCTCATGTGGTCCGAGTTGTCGCGATCCGTAAGCCACAACCTTTCCATTCTGCATCAGCACGCAGCCCAAGCCATCCCTCGATGCGTCGCAATAGACGGTATAATCCACGCCTCGCTCGGGGATGATAAGTATCGGTGCACTGGTCAGCCTCTTTTTCAACTCCTGGAAAGATTTCTCACAGGCTTCATTCCAATCCAGCTTCACTCCTTTCTGAGTGAGTCTCGTCATAGGTTTGGCGAGAATCGAGAAGTCTGGTATAAATCTTCGGTAGTATCCAGCCAATCCTAGGAAACTTCTTATTTCAAATACGGAGGTTGGCTGCTTCCAATTTAGCACGGCCTCAACCTTACTTTCGTCCACAGCTATTCCATCCTTGGATACTACGTGCCCCAAGAACTTAACCACTTCTAGCCAAAACTCGCATTTACTTGCTTTGGCAAAAAGTTGGCTATCTCGGAGTACTTGTAGCGCTATCCGAAGGTGTCCTTCGTGCTCCTCCTTATTGGCGGAGTATATCAAGATGTCATCAATGAACACCACTACAAACTTATCTAAGTAGGGTTGAAAAATCATGTTCATGAGACACGTGAATACTGCCGGAGCGTTTGTTAGCGCAAATGGCATTACTACAAACTCGTAGTGCCCATATCGGGTGCGGAAAGCGGTTTTGGAGATATCCTCATCTCGGATTCTAAGTTGATGGTAACCTGATCGGAGGTCAATTTTTTAGAAACAGGTCGCTCCTCTCAATTGGTCAAATAGGTCATCGATTCTAGGTAGGGGGTATCGGTTTTTGATCGTGACTTGGTTTAGCTTCCGATAATCGATGCATAGTCGAAGCGTTCCTTCTTTCTTCTTCACGAACAATGCTGGCGCTCCCCAAGGTGACGTGCTCAGCCTGATAAATCCTTTTTCCAACAGCTCTTGCAATTGGGTCTTGACCTCCTTTAATTCGGCGGGGGCCATACGGTAGGGTGCCATGGAGATTGGGGCTGTCCCCGGTTGGAGTTCTATAGAGAAGTCTATCTCTCTTTGTGGTGGTAAACCAGGAAGTTCTTCAGGGAAAACATCGGCGTACTCGCAAACGATGTGTGGTAATCCCATATCCATCCTGTCAGTTTCTTCCATTTGGAGACTAGCTAGCCATCCAAACAGTTGATTCTGCCACCTAGAGTTCTTCGTTGTTAGACTTGCTACTTGTCTATCCCCCTTAAAATGGAAACAAGTTCCATCAGGGGTGTATGCCGTCACCGTCTTTTGATGACAGTCTATGACTGCTCGGTGTGCGGATAGCCAGTCCATTCCCAAGATTACGTCGAAGTCCGCCATGTTGATCACTCTGAGGTCGGACGTTAAGCGTAAATTGGCTACTTCTAATTCGCACCCTCTACACACTAGACTAACAGCTATACTTCCCCCCAATGGTGACGCTACATTTGTACTTGACTTAAGGGGTTCCGTTTCTAGTGCTAGAGCAGTAATGGAGGCAGTCGATATAAAGGAGTGTGATGCTCCGGAATCAAACAAGGCTTGAACGCAGGTACTATATAATCGTAGCGTACCTTGGATCACGGAGGGATCTGACTCTTGCTCCTCAGTCTGTAATGCAAATATACGCCCTCCAGCGCCATGCTGGGTTCCTATGGGCTGTTTGCCTTGGTTTTGCCCGATGTTGTAACAACTCCGATTTTCAGTAAATAAAAATCTCGTTCATTATTTTAATAACTCTATAAATTTCTTGTTTTCTAATAATCCGTCATAATTAGATTCATTCGATTCAAAATCTAATTTCATTACGCCATGCGATTTAGTCATTTTCTAAAGACAAGTGAGTTAGTAAACCCTAAGGAATCCTATTTAGCACCTAACTTGCTTCTAACTAATCGTTAGGGTAACCTAATCGAACCTTTGATCTATTACCCGTTGGACGATAAATGCTAGGATAATCTTTATCCATTGGACTATAGGTTTCCACCTAGGATATTGTGACTAGATTGCTAGGTACACTTTATATGATTATATATTACTTACCATCTTTACCCATTGGACGATAAAAGTTAGGAGAATTATTAACCATTGGACAATAGGTTAGTCTTTCTACCTAGTACAAGATCTATTAGTTTAATTAGATTCACCATGAGTCATTGTACTCATATAGATAGATTATATAAGTATAGTACTTCCATCCTTTATCCTTTGGATAATAAAAGTTTGGGGAATTATAATCCATTGGTCAATAAGGCCAAATCAAACTATAGTACTAGGTTAAAATTAGTTAATTACTTCCTAGATATGATATGTACTTATTTAATTAAAGTATGTGATATGTATATGTCATCCTAGGATACTATGTATTAGAATATAGTTATAAGTACATAGGTGGCAATTTGACTTAGTTTAATAGGGAATTTTGACTTAAAAATCTAGGATAAGATCATGTAGTACATTGTACTTTTATTTAGTCTTCCTAATATATGTATATATATTAACCAAGAGAGGGAGAGAGAGAGAGAGAGAGAGTTCGGGAGAGGGAGAGAGAGTGTGATGTGTGTGACTAGTGCACTCCCATATCTAGCATTGGTCATCCTATTGCATCACCATGTACCACCATATCTAGGGTTTCTTATCCTTTCAACCCTAAAGACAACCATATCTAATTTTCTTATTCTTTCAAAGTACTAGACTAGACACAAACCCCATAGAATAACCTTAAACCTTGTCCTAGGTTAGAAGAAAGAACAAAGAAAATCTTGTAGTCTTTCAACGCTTGTACCTTAGTACATTGGACCAAAGAGAGAGAGAGAGAGAGAGAGATAGGGAGAGAGAGAGGGACCGGGAGAGAGGGAGAGAGGGAGAGAAAGATTGTGTGATGTGTGCAAGTGTACAAACAAGCCTAGTCATGTCCTTTAGCCCAACACCTCACCCAATCTAAGTACCATCAAATCTAGTCAATCTATTAACCATTGGATAACAAATGTTAGGGGAAAGATTGTCTCTTGGATAATAGACCAACCTTGGCCTATAAATAGCAAGCCATTCAAGCCTTGAACTCACACCTTCAAGCATTGCTCCAACTTCTCTCTAGAAAGTCTAGTGTTCTTGTTGTTCTTGCTTAGTTCTTAGTTGTTCTTGAGGTTCTTCCTTAGTTCTTCAAGAAACTCTTCTAGTGCCGCCACTAAGCTGCCACTCCGCCACCCTACCGATCCAAAAGTTTTAGTAGTGTTAGTCAAGACTTAGTTTCGAGAGAAACCTTTCTCTTTCGAAGCTATCGAAGCCATTCCTAAGCCGTTACTCCGTCCGACGTACCATTTTCCAAATCCGTAGCCGCCTACCGCCAAGAAGAACGGTAGAATACTCCTTACGCCCTAACTTTAAGTATAGTATAATTTTCCTATACTTTCCAAAATCTAAGTATAGCGTATTGTATGCGTATTTCGAAATAATTGTAGATTATTCTAAACCTTCGAAATCCTAAGTATACGTAGATTCCCTAAGTATACGTAGATTACCTTATCTACTTTCCTTGAGCATGACTAGAAATGTTTATAAGATGTTAACTTGGTTAACCATGGCATGATTAGCATAACGTTAGAAACACTCAATAAACATATGCTGTTTTGAACTTAAAGAAGCATGATATTGGATTAAGCTGTAGTGATTTCATTTTGATCTTAAGATGATATGAGCATGATTACATGTTTACTTACATTACTTGTGGTTATTGATTTAAGCATAAGTGATTTATCACTCCAAAGGCGTCCGTACATGTGGCATTATGCTTAAGTGTGATTGAGCATGCTTATGTGTTAATATGAGCATGATAGCGAATATAGAGTTGGATGATCTTACTAGTTTAGTTTCAAGATTTCTTAAAGTATGAAAAGAATTACCGCGGAGTCTTGGCATGCGAACGAGACACGAAAATCGAGAAAGTAGAAACATGACACCTGGATGTGGTTAAAGAAAAGATTGTATTAACATGCGAAAATATTTTGAAATTACATAATGACCGGACTTGGTAGTCGTTGTGTAAGTGTTTGAAAACCGTAATGTGGCCGGACTTGGTAGCTCATTGCGAAGATTTCCAATGGGGCCGGACGTGGTAGTCTCATGTGGAAATATGGCTTGGTTCTCCGCGAAAAGGAATCAATGCAAGATTTGAAAGAGTATGTTTTGAAAACCATGATATGGCCGGACTTGGTAGCCATCGTGTGTGTTACTAATGAAGCCGGACTTGGTAGCCTCGTTAGTAGCAATTTGTGAATAGAACTT
Source organism: Rhododendron griersonianum (assembly GCA_018127125.1). Lineage (NCBI taxonomy): Eukaryota > Viridiplantae > Streptophyta > Magnoliopsida > Ericales > Ericaceae > Rhododendron > Rhododendron griersonianum. Next base: position 22,735,122 of record CM030796.1, on the reverse strand, counting down.
TGGAAATTGTGGTTTTGGTAAAGGTGAAAAGGTTGACACGGTCTACGACGAGTGACGTAGGAGAAACTCGAGAAAAGGCATGACACCAACGCTAATAAAGATATCGAATGTGGATGTGTCATTATTTAATTATGTTGTTGAATGAGCATGCGTAATTGTTTATATGTTTCCTTGCTATAAGATAAGAGTTAGTGGGTATGGTTTATTCTATTGAGCTTGTAGCTCATGGTGTTACCTTTTTGGTGACCCTGACATATTATACTGGGGGCGACGCTGGTATAATGTGTCAGAGTTAATTGATGAACAAGGTGAACTGTACACACTGGTGGCTTTTGGAGCCGAAGAGCTTGCTAGGATGGAGGAAGAAGTGGAGTAATAGAATACCCTAGAATTTCCATCCTTGTGTAATAAAAGAAGTACTCTAGTAAGACTTATGTTGTAATAATGAGCTTGACTCTTAGCCTTTTTATTCAATAAAATGTTTAATTAACGAACCCGAAAATGGGGGCGTTACAGATGTTCTGCTGCAGTGGGCCTCCCGGATTCTGCTTCACAGAACCGCCCGATCCAGGGTTTTGAGTCCTTGGAGCTCCAAAGCTTCCAATTCTCTCCTTCAGAGGTTGGGGGCATTCACGCTTGTAATGGCCTATGGCCTGACAGTTGAAGCACTGTACTGCCGCCCTGTTTTGGCCACTCTTCTGCGGTACACCACGTCCTGGCGCAGTAGTCCTCCAAGCTTGGTTGGTTTGGGACGAGGCAAAGGGTTTGGTAGGGTAAGGTCCACGGTTGCTACTGACCGCTTGGGTTCGAATTGGTCCACCGGTATTGCCGGTCGCTTTTCTCCATCGAGTCTTGAAATCAGTCTCCTCACTCTCCAGTCGAAGAGCACATTTCACCACACCAGAGTATGTGGGAAAAGCTTATGCTACTACGGCCCTTCGAGCGGTTGTCAGCCCCCACTCGAATCTTCTCGCCTTCTTATCTTCCGTCGCCACGGTGGTTGGGGCATAACGAGACAGCTCCTCGAACTTAGCCGCGTACTGGGTGACGGTCATCGTTCCCTGCTTCAGGTTCATGAATTCTTGCTCCTTGGCTAGGAGAATGGGTGTGGGAAAGTATTTGTCAAGAAACAGGGTTTCAAATTCGGTAAAGGTCATGGTGGCTATGGCATGGGTTGCCTTCATCAAGTCCCACCAGTAACGGGCTTCTCCCTTTAATTGGTACGTGGCTAAGGCTACACGATCTCCATCGCGGGTAATCTCCAAGGTGTCCAGGATCACCTTGACTTCTTTCAGCCATATTTCGGCTATGGTAGGGTTAGTATCTCCATTGAAAGTCGGGGGTCGACGTTTGCAGAATTCGTTCATCGCTCGAGTTCGGTTCATAGGTTCATCATCGCGGTTAGGGTTTCGGCGGTTGGCATTCAAAGCAGCCACAAATGCTTGCATGATTTGGGTTAGGTTAAGGTTTGCGTTAGAGGATTCTCTGGCCTCGTATCCTAATCCACTTCGTCGGTTCACCATCTACGAGTAGAAATTGTAAAGGGGGAGGTTTAGCCTAACGATCACTTTTCGTTTTCGTAATTCATTTTCTTCCTAAGATCGAAAGCAATATTTAAAGCAGGATGCAATATTTATTCCTTAATATAAGGCAAACTTTTTCATAGATAGGCAAGGATTACATCATAAGCACAACATAAACACAAAGCAGATTTTTCCTAATACAAGTTGAAACGATCCTACTCTTATCCTACTACATGGTTCTTATTACATGGTTTGGTTAGTCTACGAGTGCCACAAGTGCAACTACCACTACCACGACCTTATTCTAGTGCTATTACTCCTAAGGTAGGATAATTCCAAACATCTCTCCCAGTCTTTTCTTGTAGTTTCATTTGGCTCCGGCCACGGTTTCCTCGAGGAGTTTATATCCCTGCTTATGAAATTCCTCTTCCATTAGAACAGGTGGTTCCTCCCATGGTTCTAGGTAGTATTGAGTACAGTCTAGTACAGCAGCTTCCAATTCAGGGTCAGTCTCGACGTCGTAAATAGGGAAACTAAATGGTTGCTCGAAGTCCTCCACATGTGGTGCAGGGACTTCGGTCGGTGGAAGGTATCCATGGTCTACGGTCGGTGGTGGTATCTCCCAGGTGATTGGTACTTCGTAGAGTTCCATGTTATCTTCGGATAAAGGTGTCGGTCCCATGTACTCAGGTACTAGTAATGACCGATAGTCGGCCAAGACTTAAGGGGAAAAGGGCGGGCGTCCCCCTTGTTTCTTGTTTGACATCTAGAACATTTAAGAGGATTGTACTTTAGTACTTAGAGGTTATGCAACGAGTACGAGTATGTACACAACAGTGATCATAAAAATTCACATATCTCTTATAACATAGAAGGCTTATATTGACCTAAGTCTCTTATTACATAGGTAAGCTCTTTATTGTCAACATAGTAAGGTACTGCTTAGAGGTATCCTAAACAAACGATGGTGGCCCAAATTCTCAACATCCTACATATCCCGAAGGATTACAATTTATTTATTAATAGCGCACCCTATTGGCTTCTTTTACTTCGGGGTCTATTCTTTGACGTTCTCCTTATCGCCATTTCTTTCCTCCTCATCACCAATTTCAACACTCTCCATCAAGGGTAGGGTACCAAAGATTCCACGAAGGGCATAAAGGATTGGAAACATTCCAGGGAACCAGAGATCCTCCTCTAAGGGAAGCGAGGTATTTCGTTGCACCCTTTTGAAATCTCGTATTTTGGTAAGGGTGGCAGCGACAAATTCGGGGTTCTTAAGTAGTTAAGTGGTCGTGGTTTCCATGGCGATCTTGAGTTGGTAGATTCCAACTAACAGGTTAATCAGGTGACTCATCTACAAGGAAAATTTTAAACCTCAATTAGTAATGTTTTAAGACGGGGTTTAATCTAAATAGGAAGTTTTCAAATTTTCTAAGTTCCACATTCGATTATTGATTTAAGTCATCATCCAATTGTTCGGGAATTCCCAGCTCGGCGGTCTTGCCAATTTCCACACTTTGCTTCAATCCGAAGATTGCTTTGCCAGAATTCCACCCAATTTGGGATGGTAAAATTAAACTCAATTCACGTTTGTGCAATGGTCAATCTATCTCGTGGTTCTACCCATTCTACCCATGGCCGAGGTTTTGAACCTAAAGCTCTGATACCAAGTTGTAACGCCCCCAATTTCGGGTTCGTTAATTAATCATTTTATTAATAAATCAAACAGAGTCTGGCTCATTATTACATTGTTAATCTCATAAGGAGTACATTTTATTCAAAAGGGAAGGGAACTAAGGTTCCTAACTACAGCTTCACCTGCTCTTCCATCTTAGCCAGCTCTTTGGCTCCGAAAGCCTCCACATTGTATATCTCACCCTGTTCGTCTAAAAGGTCTGACACATATACCAGCGTCGCCACCAACATAATATGTCAGGGTCACCAAAGGCAACACTGTGAGATTACAAAGCTCAATAGAATAAACCATACCCACTAACCCTTAACTTACAATCAGGAAATCACATAGACAATTACATATGCTCATTCATTGAAGTAATTAAGCAATAACACATCCGCATTCGCTATCTTTCTAACGTTGGTGTCATGTCTTTTCGTGTTTCTCCTACGCGACTCATCGTAGACCGTGTCATCATTTTTCCACTTCATTAACACTTCCAAAGTACATTTCAAAAAAAATCCTTTTAACACACGCACACCACACAATGGGCAAGTCCGGCCACATTGAGGTTTTTAAAACAGCCTCACAATGGTTCCGCCACCACGGATTTCCATTGGAACACACCCAACCTCGATTCCGCCGTTCCGGGTTCTCGAGTATCCTCACAATGGTTCCGCCGTCCCGGGTTCCCATTGGCACACATTAGCATTGGCTCCTCTCCGCGGATAACCAAGCCACACACCCAACCTCGATTCCGCCGTTCTGAGTTCTCGAGTATCCTCACAATGGTTCCGCCGTCCCGGGTTCCCATTGGCACACACACACACACATAATGACTCCCAAAATGGTCATTATGTAATTTCAAAAATATTTTACCAAGGCCAAGCCTTTAAACACACCCTAGGTGTCATGTTTCTATCGTTCTTTGGTTTTTGTGTCTCGTTCTCATGCATAGACTCCACGTAGGACTTTCATAATAACCTTGAAACTAATTTAGCAAGATCATCCAATTCTATATCATTTAGCATGCTCAATCAATCGTAAAGCATAACGTCACATGTACGGACGCCTTTGGAGTGATAATCACTTATGCCTTACTTGAAAACAACCACAAGTAATACAAGTAAGCACATAACAAGTCTAACATCATCTAAACAATCAAAATACAATTACTTAAAGTTAATTCACGACGTTAACTTTCAAAGTTCATTCTTTCTTTCCAAGATGTTCAAAACAGCATATGTTTATTGAATTACAATGCATATATCAGAATAGTGTCGATATGGATTCTATGTTTTCACAAGAGGTGTCGATTAGATAACCTACGTGATCATGCCATGAACTTTATTCTAATCGATTCGAGTCATGCATACGATATGCCATACTTTAGTGAAAAATCTATCTCATGTTCTTAGCCTACTTTAAAGTAAACTTTATTTTTTGGAAAATAGTAAGGATTATCCATTTTTCAAAAGTATACACATTTCAAATTATATTTAAGGAAAGTAGATATGGAATCTACGTTCATTTCAACAACATAACTTATAAGCATTTTATTTATATTCGGAGTAGTAAGTATGGGATAGACTACATATACTTAGGAATAGTGGAATGGAGAATTCTACCGTTCTTCTTGGCGGTAGTGACGACTACGGAAAGTACGTCGACGGTTGGACGGAGTAACGTCTAAGAATGGCTTATGTTAGCTTCGAAAGAGAATGGTTTCTCTTGAAACTAAATCGTGACCTACTGTAGACACCCCAATTTGAACTTGTCGAAGTTCCTTAATTTGTGCCCTCGAGGCTCCCCGATGATGAATTTGGATCGAAACAAGCCTCGTACCAAGTGAAACTTTGCTCCTTGAAGGATTTGAAAAGGAAATAAAATGGTCAAAATCATTTCCAAGCGCTTGGGAGCAATCCCAAGCGCTCCAAACCATTTTCCAAAACCTTTGGCCTGGCTCACTCCCGAGCGCTCGAGAGTAAGGTCCCAAGCGCTCGAGACTACTCTCGAGCGCTCATGTCTCCTGTGCTGCCCAATGGATGGCAGGGCTCCCCACTACCCATGCAGTCCATCATTGCAGCCACCTTGAGCTGGCTGAGGCTTGAGTCAACACTCAACCTCAGTCAGAAGGAGTCAGAGCCAGCAGATTTTCCCCCAACCAAATGTTTTATTTCAAATTCATTTCATGTTGCAAACTATAGGTTATCTTGGCCTATATATACAACTAATTTCAGCTGAGAAAAAGAGGAGGGGGGCTGGGCTTGGAGACCACGAAAAATCAGTCCCTCTCTCCCCCTTCTGCTGCCAAAAACCAGCCTCTCAAACTCTCTCTCAAACTCTTTCAAAACAACCTACATTTTCTAAGAAAAACCACCAATTTTCAAGGAAAATTTCTAAGAAGAATGGAATACTAGATTTCATCTCCTCTTACTGTTTTCAATCCATTTTCAAGCAAACAAGTCAGTCCAAGAAGCTAGATTCAAGTCAAGCAAAGGTATAAAATCTCATTTTATACCCAAAATCTACCGTTTTTCTACTTCTGAAGGGGATCAAGGGTTCATACTAGTTCCTTATACTAGTTGTGAGCTCATTTGATCTTAGTTTAGCACCAAGAGCAAGAGGAACACAAAGAAAACAAAACTTTTTCTAGGCACTGTGTTCACTCCCGAGCGCTCGGGACCATTCCTGAGCGCTCAGGAGTGCTGCTGCCACCAAAACTTTGTTTTGTTCATTATGTATTTCATTTTCTGTTTTTAGTAGATACTGGGTGTGCACTGGTCCTTCCAGAGCCTAGTTAGGTTTGCTTTCAGTTGCAAGGAAGCCTTGTTTGGATGGTTAGGTCCAGTTCTTAGCTGTTTAAACCTCTGGCTGAGTACATCTGTATTTTGATTTCTTTGTGATTTTTCTGGCAGTATTAGCATGCAAATATGTCTAACCAAACTTGCAGGATGAGGTTCTGGAACTCCCGAGCGCTCGAGAGTGAATCCAGTGACAGGGTTTCATCTTTCCACTGTCTTGTATATCATGCATGGCAGTTTTCCCCCCACTGTACATATGCACATGCATGCACAGTTCTTGCATTATATCCTGTCAGTGCTAACAAAGTTTTGCAGGGTCAGAGTGTCAGCACTCCCAAGCGCTCAGGACCACTCCCAAGCGCTCGAGAGTGAAGTCAGTGGGCAGGGCTTCATTTCATGTTATTTTGGCATTCTTTCACCATTTTGTCACTCCCTGTACACATGCACATGCAAGCACTTCTTATTTGGTATAACTGTGGATACTTGCTAAACGCTTTAATGAAACAAAATCCCTTTTAAAATCCCACAAACGTTTAGTAGAGACCGATTTCGAATCGGGCGAGGGGGGTGCCGTAAAACCCTTCCCCCCTCGCAACATGGCTTCCGAACCCTCAAAACGATCTCTGGTTTTCAATTTCAAATCAACCATTTTCAAAACAAAACGGTTTCTCGGGTGATATACCACAAATCCGGGTGGCGACTCTTTAAATCCATTTTTCTTCAAGCGGAAATATATATTTCGGGCTGGTAGCCCACAGTGGCGACTCTGCTGAGGACTTTTAATTGATACTTGAGAAAAAGTTGGTTTGTTGATAAAACGGCCCGCTTTCCTTGAATATCAATTAAATTTGTGAGCCAAGCTTGAAAAACGTTTGTGGGATTTTCAAAATGGATTTTGTTTCATTGTCTATCTTTTGTATATATCTTGTGCAACCTTGCTGTTGTGTTTCGGCAATCCTACCCGGCTTGCCGGTGATGGGGAATCCCGGAATGCTCAGCAACCCTCGACCATGATGAGTCATCTCTACCGTTTGTACCATTATTGGGTGTACGCTCAATAGTGGAAGGTATACTTTGACTCTAGTCCGGGGAACCCTTTTCAAGCCAAAACCGGCCTTTGTACATGCTTAGCAAGCCACAGATCCTTCCAAACTAGGACAGGGACCCGCAGGGTAGGACTATGTGCTATATCCTGTCTACATGTTACTGCTTTCTGCATCTCATTCATGTCATGCCGTCATGCCGTCTGTTCAATTTCGAGTCCTGTGCTCTTAATCTCGCTCGCACGGTCTGTAAAAGGTTGCCGAGGCCCGATGATGAGTCGTGCACCCCGGTGTACGTTGTCTAAACTACATGAGTCCTTAGAACAAGGAGACTTTGGGAAATTAGAATATACTAAGTCCTTGACTAATGCCTAATCGAAATTTCAACGGAGAATAAGGAATAACAAGGGAACGACGCCGTGAGGCCACTTTACTTACACCACTCTGGCTAATGGCACCATGTCACTGACACCACGATGGTTGGGGTATCACGTCGTCTATACTAAGTCATTCCAAGTTCAAAATTGAAACTTCGAACGAGGACTAGTTGAATAGTTAGTTCATTTTGACATATCTTAGAATTTGTCGTTCTGAACGAAGGATACACCCTAAAAGAAATTCTGAGGAATTAGGCAACCTTCGAAAACCATGATCTTATCCCGCTTGCACATCGCACCTTGCATCTTACGCTTGCTTTCGTGTCTCATATAGAACTCTTAGACTCGCTCGCGCGGCTTGTTTAGGATTGCCTGGACCAATGATGAGTCGTGCTTTTTAAAGGCACGTTGTTGAAATTAATTAGTCCTGGGAATGACGAGGTTTTGGGGATATCAAAGTTCATTAAGTCTTCAATACAAGTTTTCAATACATGGATTCAATGAAAATTAACAAAACAATTTGGCTACGATGTCGTGATACCCACACCACCCAGGTTATAGTGCGAAGTCACTTTACACTGCTTAGGCTAATGGCGCCATGCCACTTACGCCGCCCCGGTTACGGTATCATGTCATTTACGTTAAACGGTTTTTAAAACCAAAGCAGAAATTTTGAGTCAAAAATGTTGGTGGCTTAATTTGTCTTGATATCTCTCAAATCTTGTCATTCCTAATCAAAGGATACACCCTAAAAGAATCTCTGAGGACTAAGGCTATCCTGCGTAGGATGTCATTTCTTGAGTCAGGGTCTAGGAGACCATAAATCCATGGAGTTTGGGATAACTCTGGTGTTCGCCGTGCCCGAACGGTTCCCTCTAGTTCTGTCTAGCCTTAAGTGCATCTTCCAGCAGTCTTATTGCTCTGTCTCGGATGGTCTTAGATAAGGAGATTGGCTCTGATTCCCAACGTGCAGAATTTAACCTGCCTGACACCGACCTACCCGTGACTGTTGGAACTATCCGTAAAGTTCGATCCCTTGAGTCGACGATGACAACGCGTGAATGACGATTCTTTTATTAAATACACATTTTTCAATAAATCATAACAGGGGCACATTCTGAGTCCGCTTTTTACTTTATTGTCAGCACTGGGCCACCCATTCTACACAAAGCCATACCACCTCCTTCGACCACCTCAAAATGATAGGGCAAATAGAGCTGGTTGAGCTGAAAAGGGCTATAGAGAAAATGAACCAGAAAATGGATAAGCAGATGACTCTATTGCAAGGGCTGATGGACCTTTTCACCTCCGCCATGTCGAGTCCAGGTCTGAGACTAAATGCTGATGAGGCCAGGATCAAGGAAACTCCACAAATCTACCACCCTCCAACAGTCGGAATCAAACCACGCTCAAAGGTGAAGCTCTCTGACATGCTCAAAGACTTGGTTGAATTCCATGACGCCAAGAATCGCTCAAAGGAAGATATTGGATCCTTGCCTAAAACTAGTGCTGAAAGGCAAGGTGTGCACATTGATGAGAGCAACCCCATGAGCAAAAGAGTGTTATGCAGTTGCGAAGCAAGCAAAGCTTTCACCAAAGGTCCAATCGGCACCACCATGAACCCTCAACCCAGTCACAAAACCCCACCAAGGATCTTCTCCCGCTTTCCTGTATCATTGTCCTCAGTTCATGAGATGCTCCTCGAAACCAGCCTCATCGAACCGCTCCCTCCAACTCCTCTACCTCAGAAGCTCACCGCCTCCCACAACCCAAATGTCTATTGTGCCTTCCGCCAAATGCCCGGCCATCCTACCAATAACTGCTTCCGTCTCCGTCACAAGATCCAAGACTTAATCGACGACGGAACTATCCCAGTGCCAGACCTCAGATCTGGAGGAGGATTTTGAGTGCAGTCCGTGAATGGAATTTCTCACGAGTTTGGAAAGCTTTTAGTCGAGTCTTTGCCTTTCAATTTCGAGTCAGTTTGTGCTTTGCGTCTTTCATGCTTTCGTATCTGTAGTCAAAAAAGAAAAACCAAAAAGAGTGTCAGTTTCGTAGGCCTGAACTACGTTATGACCTGATTCCTTTGCAAGAAGGATACGTAGGCAGCCTTATCCCGAGGCCCGGTCATGTTCATTTGAGTCGATTTCAAAATTCAGTCAATCTCAAGCTTGCATCGAAATTGTGATAATAAACTCATGTTTTGTGATAATCCCTAACTTGGAATTGTTTTTCACCATCAATTGAGGAATCAAGACACGAGATACTTTGCCCTTGCAAGAAGAAGAATTTCATGGGACCACACCCTGACGCCGTCAAGAAGCAGCACCTTGGCCCAAGAAAAAGCTCGCTAGATCAAAACCTCAAAATCTGATCTAGGCAAAAGTTAGAGCACACATATCTCTTAATTTGCATCTAGGATCCAGTTATCGAGTTGTGCAATTCAAAATGAAGAAAGGCATTCTTTTCTTTTATCACACGCTTGAAGATATATATCCGTTGATAACCCCCTTTGAGCCTAAATCAATTTCTTTGAAAGAACCCAGCTAGGCAGCTATCCCCCACATAGGGGTGAAATAAGAAGACAAAAGGGCCAAACACCTGCCCATCATCGGCGCATCAGAATTCAAAGCGTGAAAGTGCCAACTACATGGGTACAGTGAGATGCAAAACATCGAAGAAAAATCAGAGAAAGCTCAAAATCAATGAAAGTACCAAACACATCGGCACAACAAAATCAAAAGCAAAAAGGGCGCAAAAATGTTCAAGATGGCTGCTAGCTCTCGAAATCCATAGAAAATGAAAATTTTGAGCCTATTATCATTTCTTTGTTGAGCCAAAACCTTGGCCACGTTACAAACCGAATAAAGTCCTGTCAGATTGAAAAGCACAACTTGATAACAAAAATCCTGGACAATAGGAGAAAACAAGAAGGAGGGGTAAGGCATTTTGTGAATCCCGCAAAATCCAAGCTGGGGCATTTTCAAAACCCATGGGTTGTCATCAGCAATCTGGGGCACGGTTCATTGTAAAAATTCTCGTGTTTTGACAAAACAAGATTGGGAATCACTTGATGGAGCTAAAACAATTTCAAAACCCCTAATGGGAAAGTCACCGAAACTTGATTTTATCATGACAATTTCAAAACATCAATTGTGGGGCATGCTTGTCATTTTTCAAAACCCTCAAGTAATCAAGCTTCTTGTCCAGTCAAATCAAACTCCTCGTCGAGTCAAGATCATCATTGAGAGTCAATCCTCTGATAAAGGGTCTTTCTTGTCTTTTGAGTCATCTGGGCCTTGTCCAAATTCACACAAGGTCATTGAAGCTCCAACTCGTGAGAGAAACTCCAGTACATGGAAGAACCCGCACTTGTGCTCATAACAAAACTGGTCGCCGAAACTATCAGTGGAATCAAGAAAAAGAATCAGAACTAAGGTCTGTCACTCACTGGGGCACATCGGGCCAATGTCAACAATCATAGCAAGCATACAGCCAACCTCAAGACTGGAGCATGAATGGTATAAACTCAAGCCCTGATCAAAGTCAACCTCAAACCAGCTCCAGCGCAAGCCTTGGCTCCAGCTCAAACCCAATTTCCATCCAAAGACGAATTCTATCCCAAATCCCAAGGTTCTGAAAATACCAGCCCACTGACCAAAAACAGTAAAGTAGAAAGGGTACTCGGACATGTCCATTGTTGTTTTTTAAAAAACTAAAAATCATCAGTGTTGTCAAAAGTCGAAACACGGGTCTCACTTTCTAACCTCGACCTCTCACGGTCGCCTTCTGCCTTCATATTCGTCAACATGACTGCTCATCTGCTGCCATAGATTTGGCATTGTCATGAGGGACACCATTCACTCATCCGCTGCCATAGATTTGGCGCTGTCCTGAGGGACACCCCCCCCTAATCATCCGCAGCCATAGATTTGGCACCGTTCTCTTCCTGCCGTAGATTTGGCACCCTTTCCATCCCGCCATGTATTTGGCACCGTCCTGAGGGACACCATTCACTCATCCGCTGTCATAAATTTGGCACTATCCTGTTGGACACCCTCCAGTCTCTTTCTGTCATAAATTTGGCACCGTCCCAAGGGACACCCTTTAATCTCCTCCCGCCATAAGTTTGGCACCGTCCTAAAGGACACTCTTTAATCTCAAATTCAAGCTTCCTTCAAAATTCAAGCTTCTTTCAAAATTCAAGCTTCCTTCAAAATTCAAGCTTTTCAGATTCAAGTCTCTTCACCCCCTCCAGTTTCTCCGCCGCCATAAATTTGGCACCGTCCTAAGGGACACCCCTCTAGGTTCTCCGCCGCCATAAATTTGTCACCGTCCTAAAGGACACCCCTTTCCGCCATTTGCTTGCACCTGCATGTTTGCATTTGCCCCAAAGAACTACGCTGGTCTGATCCCTGCAGAAAAGGGTACGTAGGCAGTCTGAAAAGACGCGACCGCATGCATCAAATGTTTGTGTTTTCGCTTGCATTTGTGTTTTGAATTAAGGATTTAGTAGGACTCGAATTGGGCTGTCTCAATCTTTGGACATCACTCGTATCCAGACATGATGCCGAGCGCCGTCCAAAGAGGGGCAACTATAGACACCCCAATTTGAACTTGTCGAAGTTCCTTAATTTGTGCCCTCGAGGCTCCCCGATGATGAATTTGGATCGAAACAAGCCTCGTACCAAGTGAAACTTTGCTCCTTGAAGGATTTGAAAAGGAAATAAAATGGTCAAAATCATTTCCAAGCGCTTGGGAGCAATCCCAAGCGCTCCAAACCATTTTCCAAAACCTTTGGCCTGGCTCACTCCCGAGCGCTCATGTCTCCTGTGCTGCCCAATGGATGGCAGGGCTCCCCACTACCCATGCAGTCCATCATTGCAGCCACCTTGAGCTGGCTGAGGCTTGAGTCAACACTCAACCTCAGTCAGAAGGAGTCAGAGCCAGCAGATTTTCCCCCAACCAAATGTTTTATTTCAAATTCATTTCATGTTGCAAACTATAGGTTATCTTGGCCTATATATACAACTGATTTCAGCTGAGAAAAAGAGGAGGGGGGCTGGGCTTGGAGACCACTAAAAATCAGTCCCTCTCTCCCCCTTCTGCTGCCAAAAACCAGCCTCTCAAACTCTCTCTCAAACTCTTTCAAAACAACCTACATTTTCTAAGAAAAACCACCAATTTTCAAGGAAATTTTCTAAGAAGAATGGAATACTAGATTTCATCTCCTCTTACTATTTTCAATCCATTTTCAAGCAAACAAGTCAGTCCAAGAAGCTGGATTCAAGTCAAGCAAAGGTATAAAATCTCATTTTATACCCAAAATCTACCGTTTTTCTACTTCTGAGGGGGATCAAGGGTTCATACTAGTTCCTTATACTAGTTGTGAGCTCATTTGACCTTAGTTTAGCACCAAGAGCAAGAGGAATACAAAGAAAACAAAACTTTTTCTGGGCACTATGTTCACTCCCGAGCGCTCGGGACCATTCCTGAGCGCTCAGGAGTGCTGCTGCCACCAAAACTTTGTTTTGTTCATTATGTATTTCATTTTCTATTTTTAGTAGATACTGGGTGTGCACTGGTCCTTCCAGAGCCTAGTTAGGTTTGCTTTCAGTTGCAAGGAAGCCTTGTATGGATGGTTAGGACCAGTTCTTAGCTGTTTAAACCTCTGGCTGAGTACATCTGTATTTTGATTTCTTTGTGATTTTTCTGGCAGTATTAGCATGCAAATATGTCTAACCAAACTTGCAGGATGAGGTTCTGGAACTCCCGAGCGCTCTAGACCACTCCCGAGCGCTCGAGAGTGAATCCAGTGACAGGGTTTCATCTTTCCACTGTCTTGTATATCATGCATGGCAGTTTTCCCCCCACTGTACATATGCACATGCATGCACAGTTCTTGCATTATATCCTGTCAGTGCTAACAAAGTTTTGCAGGGTCAGAGTGTCAGCACTCCCAAGCGCTCGGGACCACTCCCAAGCGCTCGAGAGTGAAGTCAGTGGGCAGGGCTTCATTTCATGTTATTTTGGCATTCTTTCACCATTTTGTCACTCCCTGTACACATGCACATGCAAGCACTTCTTATTTGGTATAACTGTGGATACTTGCTAAACGCTTTAATGAAACAACATCCCTTTTAAAATCCCACAAACGTTTAGTAGAGACCGATTTCGAATCGGGCGAGGGGGGTGCCGTAAAACCCTTCCCCCCTCGCAACATGGCTTCCGAACCCTCAAAACGATCTCTGGTTTTCAATTTCAAATCAACCATTTTCAAAACAAAACGGTTTCTCGGGTGATATACCACAAATCCGGGTGGCGACTCTTCAAATCCATTTTTCTTCAAGCAGAAATATATTTTTCGGGCTGGTAGCCCACACCTACGCTACTTGACTTTTTGGATCAAAAGGGTGGTCGAGCGGTGGTTTAGTGGCGGCTTAGGATGAGTTTCTCAAGAACAAGGAAGAACACTCAAGAACTAGCTCAAGAACAAGCAAGAACACAAAGATTTCTAGAGAGAAGTTGGAGCAAAGAAAGGTGTGAGTTCAAATGAAAGAAATGGTTGCTATTTATAGGCAAAACTTTGGCTCCCTCTCCTCCAACATGGCCGGCCATCTCTCTCTCTCCAAATCCCAAAGATTTCTTCCAAATCTAGTCATATCCTAGGCTATGAAAGGCTACTAAGATCTTCTCCTTTCTTTATTTCCATTTTAGGACAATTTCTATGTTATTCAAATGGTGTTTTTGTCTAGTCTAGTACCTTAAAGAGTTAGAATACTAGATATGGTTGTCCTAGTTAAACATGTGCAAGAAAAACCCTAGATTTTGGTGGTACAAAGTGATGTAGGAAGATTGGTCAAGATTGGTGCAAGATTTGGATGGTACACTAGCACACATCACACTCTCCCTCTCATCCGGCCTCTCTCTCTCTCTCCCTCCATCTCTCTCTCGGCCTCTCTCTCCCTCTCTCTCTCTCTTGGTACAAAGTACACATATATATATATGGTAACAAGGACAAAGACCTAGAAAGAGTAAGGATTGGATGGCAAGTTTGTAGGAGATTTTGTAGGCAAAATCTAGTACCCTAAATTTATCTAACATCATCCTATCTTCTTCCTTCATTTATCACATGCACCTATGTCTAGATATATCTAAGATTTGATAGAAGAGAGAACAAGGAAGCACACCACATCTTGCTCTCTCTCTCTCTCCCTCCTATCTCTCTCTCTCGGCCTCCTCTCTCTCTCTCTCTCTCGACAATTTCTCTCTCTCTCTCTCTCTCTCTCCTCCTCTTGTACTTATATATACATATATAGGTGAAAGAACATAAGTACCTTGGTACCTTGTTGATCTTCCTAGATTTCTAGGTCAAGATATCCTAATAACTAAGTCAATTGGCACATGTTTGTTTCATAAAATATTACCTAGAATCCTAGTGTGACATATGCCTAGTTTAATACTTAATTGAATTAGACACATGTTGGTTGATAAACAATAAGTTCTAGGTACTTAGCTAGGCTTCAAAGATTTGATCAAGAGTACAACATATCTAGGTTTTTCTCTCTCCTATCTCTCCCTCTCTCGGTTATCTCTCTCTCTCTCTCTCCCGAATTCTCTCTCTCTCTCTCTCTCCCTTGTACTACAATAATATATAAGTATAGATATATGTCATCATTTAGATTTTGGAAGTACAAGGTTAATAATAAACTAAAGGGAATTTGAAAGAATAAGATTTTCCTAATTTAAAAATGAATTTGACACATGTTTTCTACCTCTATATTATATTGGGGAGTTGTATTGGTACCCTATTATAATATACATATAAGTACTAGAGAATCTGGGTGAGAATCTAGTCAAAATTTTATAATATAAAGCTCCGATTTGACACATGTCTCCTTATAATACTATATTTGTACTCAGAGAATCCTAGGACCCAATATTATATTAGATACTCTTCCAATTCTTTAATGGGAGAATCCCATGGGATTCTAGTCATTGAATTAATTATAATATAATAGTACTAGTCCTATTATCCAATGGATAATAATTCTACTAACAACTATGGACCAATGGACAAAGGTCAACGGTTGACTTTTTGGTCAAAGGGTCTTACTTAGGGTTCAAGGGGTTCAAAAGGTTCAAATGGCTCGAGGAAGGTCAAGAGTTTAATTAGATTAGCTCCGAGGATTAGGTTAGAAGTTAACTAGGCTCGCTAAGTAGGATTTCAAGTCAAGAGTCTAATCTAGACCTAAGCTTGATGATTAAGGAATAATCCAACACGCTTGTCTTTAGAAAATGATCCTATTGACGAATCTAATCATGACGGATTACTAAGAATAACTCAAGTTGAATAATCACTTAAGAAGGTTTAAAGACTTTTTGAATTAACAACGAAATTTTTATTTAGTAAAAATCGGAGTTGTTACAAAAACCGAGATTAGGGAGATTTCCATTGCCTCCACTAAACAAATTGGAACAAAATCGTAGGAGATTGCATCGCATCCTTCGGCAAACAAATCAAAAGTTAGGGAGATTTCCATCGCATCTGCTAAACTAATGATAACGATACCACAGGAGATTTTTCAATCGCATCCGTCGGCAAACAAAGACATAATGGTAACCACTTGGGCATAACTCCCACAAACCGTCTACGGTCCTGCTTTGATACTTGGCAGACTTTTCCTGCTTTCAACAGTTGATATATACAATATGCAATGATGTATAACATTTGAATGCATAAATTGAAAATGCAGACACAAGCTAAGGGCGGCTCCTAGGAGGACGACGACGCCTGAGGACTACCACTGAGCCCCATTACTTCACTATCTTGCGCTTCTGAGATGCGCACCCAGATAGATAGACATTGAGTGGGCCAGCGTGCCCTAGTTGATATTTAGCAGTGGCATTGGGCCTGCCTGCACATTCCTTGATGCTTGGGCAGATGTGCCCCAGAGATGCTTTGCTTGGCACTGGGCTGACGTGCCCTTGCCGCTCACGAGATTCCACTGCTTGTGGATTACAGAGGTTAGGGTAGCAATGTAAAAATTGCATTTTCTAGTTTATTGATTCCCTTCGGACAATGTCTAAAAGAACGCATAAACCAACTGCTAATATCTAGCTTGCATTGATAAGTGAATTGAATCGACAAATAGACATGTTCACTGTAGGGCCCTCGGTTATCGGCTCGGTAACCGGGCTACCAACACTGAACCAGCGGCTAGGGTACGGGCCGAGGTCTTCTGACTAGCTCTCTTCGGGATGCATCTCGGTCGTTGCCCGGGCTTCGGCTGTTATCCACTTCGGAGCCTCGGTTCACTGCATGCTCCCATGCTTCCAAAGGCTTCCAGGCGGTAACGGTTTCTGTGAATGGGACCCATGGGGATCATGCTCCCCATGCAGCTGGCACAATCATTGAGGTCTGTCCCATGTGCTCCGTAACCACCTCGCCCCCCTCGTCATATGTGACGTCACCCGTGGCGGTTACCCGAGCGTACTCACCACGCGCTAGCGTGAAGACCAAGCAAACCTAGGTCTATAAATATGAAGTGATACACACCTGAGAGAGGTACGCAAGACTATCCTAACCCTAGACCTAAAACACCTTCCCTGAGATCTAACTTGATCGTCGGAGGGTCACTGGGCAGCCAAAGCCCTAGTGACTTGTTGCAGGTCAGGCGACGGACGAGCGGAGCAGCGGAGGAAGGAACCTAACCAGACACCACAGTCAAGGTCCCGATTAAATCGAACCCCTACAATTGGTGACTCTACTGGGGACCTAGCTGTTCTTCATTCAATCACTTTCTTCCTCACAAAGGTTCCGTTCAAAGCTCTCCAACACCACCATGGTGGAAATCGACGACGTACACCGCACTGAGACCCCCTACGGCCCCGGAGATCTCAGGGACCTGGCGTCCGGCGGAACAGGCGCTCCTGGAAAGGCCCACATGTCCGTCGGACTCACAGCCGGGACTTCGGCTCAGGAGGCTGGGGCTCCGGCCGAACTCCAATCCTACATCCGCCACCTGGAGCGGAAGCTCGACGACCTCACGACAGTGGTGGAGCGCGACAGGAGCGTCCGAGACGAGTTGGCGGAGATCAAACACCTCCTCCAAATGTCCCCGTCTCATTCCTCCGGAGGCCGTGGCGGAAGACGAAGCCACCACAGCCCTCCCCGCAGCCATGACGGAGGACAGATGGTCGAACACCGATCCCGTCCTTCGGTCAAGGACCGCCTCGAACCACCAGGAATCAAGGACCGCCTCGAACCACCAGGCGAGGGTCGTAACGAAAGGGACGTTGAACGAGGGGAGCGCTCCCGCTCCCCTAATCCAAAGGGTCCTCGAGGGAAGCGATCCGCCTTCGAAAGGCTTGGTGGCGGAAGCGTCTCCGCCTCCTCCACCCACCCTATCATATCCAAGGAGCGCTGTCGGGAGACCACCCCAAGTCTTGCTAACGAAAACAACGCCCTATTGGAATTCCAAACAAAAGGATATCGTGAGCGACACAAGAGCCCACTCGTCCACCACCCCAAAGATGGTTACAAAAGGCTGGGTGGAGGAAGCCAAAACACCGAGCGCCTCGAGCCCTACGCTCGAGATAGCCACAAGAAGCAGCGGTACGAGAGATCTCCCCAACGGTCAGGGAACTCCCAGCCGAAGCGAAGAGAGTACGAGAGATATCCTCAAAGGTCAGGGAACTCTCAACCGAAGCGGAAGGAGTACGAAAGACAGGACCGACCGCCGCCGAAGAAACATACCGCGACCGGGGGTCCAGACGGTCTCGACCGTTCGATCCGACCCCACCGGGACGCCCGTCTCGAGAGACTCTCAGCCTCTCCTTTCGTTAGGGAGATCGACTCGGTCACCCCCCCGAAAGGCTTCACCCAACCCAAATTTGTAAAGTACGACGGCAAAACCGAGGCATACACTCATTTGGTTCAGTACAAGATGGTCATGTCTCTTTTCCTTCGCAATGAGCCTTCGGACGACGCCTTCCTCTGTAAGGTCTTCCCCGCCAGCCTCGGCAACCTGGGCCTAACTTGGTTCAACCAGCTTCCTGCCAGATCGATCTCTTCCTTCGATTCTCTCTGTGACGCTTTTATGGCCCGGTTTGTCACGAGCAACAAGCACGAAAAAGAGATCGACTCCCTTCTCGCCCTACGTAAGCGGACCGACGAGACGCTCCGCCAATATGCCGGTCGCTACTGGGAACTGTTCAACGAAATCGAAGGATGCGACGGTGTTATCTCCGCCCGCGGTTTCAAGCTCGGCCTAACCGCCCAGGACGAGCAGGTTTACGACGATCTCGCTCAGCACAAGCCAAACTCCATGAAGGATCTCATGACTCGAATCGAAGGTTGGTGCCAGCTTATCGAAACCAAAGCAGAGAGGGGCATGGGGAAGTCAACGAGCTCCAAGGCACCGTTTACTCCGGTGTCCGCTCCAGCCCCAGCCTCGGCCACAACACCGAAGAAGCAAGTCAACAACATCAAGCAGTCCCCGAGGAAGGCGCCGAAGCAAGGAGACTTCAGTGCCGAGAAAACCGCCTTTACTATGCCCATCTACAGGATTATCGACCAAGTAAAGGATCAACCCTTTTTCTCCTTCCCCAACCAAAAACTCGGTACCGAGAACGGGAAAATCAAAAACCCGATAGTCCGATGTAGCTACCACAACGAGCAAGGACACTTTACAACCGCTTGCAGGCCCTTCAAGGCCTACCTGGAGCAGCTAGTCCTCGGTGGCCATCTCAACAACTTCATAGATCATGAGAAAACGAGAGCACGGGCGCAGAACGCCGAAACAAGAGCCGAAGAGGAGATCCAGACGATTAACGTTATCCACGGCCCTCTCAACTCTGAAGCCGCCCGTATAATCCGCGCCGAGTTGAACGACGCATCCTCTTCCAAATAGGTCATGCTTGTCGGTCCCGAGCCAAAACGTCCCCGAACCGACGACGGATCCAAGTGGACTATCACGTTCACCGAGAAGGACCTTGCGCGCGTCCAACTTCCACACAACGACGCCCTCGTGGTCACACTGCGCATAGGCACCTTCAATGTCCGACGTGTCCTCGTGGATCAGGGGAGCTCGGTCGAGGTTATGTACTACTCCTTGTTTAAAGATTTGAAGCTCTCAGACGCCGATCTCCGACCCTCCGAGGTCCCCCTCATAGGTTTCAACGGAGCTCCGGTCTGGCCCGTCGGTTTGATCACCCTTCCCATCCGCTCCGGCTCGGTCGTGCTCGATATGGAGTTCGTCGTAGTCGATGTCCCAAGCCCCTATAACGCCATCGTCGGTCGCACCTGGCTCCATAGGTTAAAGGCTGTTGCCTCTACCTATCACCAGGTGGTCCGGTTCATCGGTACCAATGGACGACAGGAAGATCTGTACGGGGACCAAACCGCCGCCAAGCGCTGCTATGTCAACGCTGTCCGGAGCAGCAAACAGACTTCCAGGGTAAACTTCATCGAGGTACCGGAGGCTCCGGTCCTCGAAGACGTCGGGAGACCCGCCGACGAGAAGGCAGTTGAAGATCTTGTCACCGTCCCTCTTACCGAGGATGGTTCCCGTTTCTTCCTTGTCGGTTCCTCACTCTCGGAAACCGAGCAGAATGACATGGTGAACTTCCTCAAGAGCAACATTGAGGTCTTTGCGTGGACGCCCTACGAAATGCCCGGGGTCGATCCAAAATTCATCTGCCACGAGCTCAATATCGACTGAACAAAACGTCCGGTCATCCAGAAAGCTAGACGATCCTCCCCGGTCCATTCCGACGCCGTTATCGACGAGGTCAACCGACTCCTAAACGCGGGAGCCATACGAGAAGTGCAATACCCTAAGTGGTTGGCCAACACCGTGGTGGTCAAGAAGAAAAACGGGAAATGGCGAGTCTGTGTTGACTATTCAAATCTCAACGACGCCTGCCCGAAGGACTTCTTCCCCCTTCCTCGGATAGATCAGCTCGTCGATGCCACGGCTGGCCACGCCCGACTAAGCTTCATGGATGCCTACCGGGGCTACCATCAGATCGCCATGAGCGACGGCGACGTCGAGAACACGGCCTTCATTACTCCTCACGGCATCTTCGGTTATCTTGTCATGCCCTTCGGCCTTAAAAACGCCGGAGCAACCTTCTAGAGGATGATAACCAAGATGTTCGAGCGCCTGCTGGGAGATACTATGATGGCCTACATCGACGATATGGAGGTCAAGAGCATGATGGCCGGCGACCATCTCACTCACCTCGCCGAGGCGTTTGAGATTCTCAAGACGCACAAGCTTCGACTTAATGCCGAGAAGTGTGCCTTCGGTGTGAGCTCTGGCAAGTTCCTCGGGCATCTCGTCTCCCGCCGAGGTATTGAGGCCGACCCTGCGCAGCTCACAGCAATCGAAAAACTCTCAGCCCCCCATAACAAGAGAGATGTGCAGCGTCTAACCGGCATGGCCGCCGCCCTCAACAGGTTCATTAGCCGATCTTCCGACAAGTGCAAACCATTCTTTGCCCTCCTGAAGGGGAGCCGGCGCAGCTTCAATTGGACCGACGAATGCGACCGGGCTCTACAGCAGCTGAAGGAATACCTCTCCAAGGCTCCTCTCCTCGTCACTCCTCGGGACCAGGAAGACCTGTTCATTTATCTCGCTGTCTCGGCGCACGCCATAAGCTCGGTCCTCGTCCGGCAGGAAGAACGCGACCACCAACCGATTTATTACTCTAGCAAGACGATGACGCCTGCCGAGACACGTTATCTTCCCTTGGAAAAACTTGTTCTTGCCCTCGTCTCCGCGTGTCGGAAGCTCGCCCCGTACTTCCAATCCCACCGCATTATCGTATTAACCGAGTATCCTCTGAAGTCTCTCCTCCGAAAAGCCGACCTCTCGAACCGAATCTCCCAATGGGCCATCGAGCTGGCCAATTACGAGATTCACTTTCAACCAAGAACGGCGATTAAAGCCCAGGCACTCGCCGACTTCATCGCCGAGCTCACCCCGACCGACGCCCTCGCTTCAAATCCAGCCCCCCGCCCCGAAGCCGTTCTCCAAGCACGACCCAGCACCGCCTGGAAACTCTTCCATGGCGATGTTTGGAAAATGTATGTTGATGGCGCCTCAAACAGCCGAGGCGCCGGGGCTGGGATCGTCCTCCTCTCTCCTTCTGGCGTATTACATGAAAGCTCCATCTCTATCAACTTTCCGGCCTCAAACAACGAGGCCGAATACGAGGCGCTCATCTCCGGACTCAAGACTGCCGAAGCCCTTGGAATTGAAGAGCTTGTTCTCTACAGTGATTCACAGCTGGTTGTCAACCAGCTCTCCGAGGAGTATGAGGCTCGGGACGATCGGATGCGTACTTACCTGAGCTCTGCCGTTCGGCTCCTCAAAAGCTTCCGAGCTATCCGCGTCGAACACATCCCGAGGGACCAAAACGCTCACGCCGACGCCTTCGCCGGACTTGCTACGGCCTGCGCCGCTTCAGGACAACGCTCCATCTCCTTTAGCTCCATCGACAAACCGAGCTTCGAGCTTGAAGTACTCAGTCATGAGATATTAAACGTGGAGCTTGGTCTGAGCTGGATGGATGAGATCATCGGCTACCTACGCGACGACACCCTACCACACGACAAGAAGGACGCCCACCGACTTCGCAACAAGGCCGCCCTCTTCTGGCTCAATCCGAATGGAAAGCTCTACCGACGGTCGTTCACCGGCCCCTATCTATTGGTTGCACACCCCCACCAGGTCCCCGGGATCATCGAGGAACTACACGCCGGCGACAGCGGTTGCCACTCTGGTGGACGCTCCATCGCTCACCAAGCAATTACCCAAGGGTACTGGTGGCCAACAATGAAGAAGGACTCTAAAGAATTTGTGAAGCATTGCAAGAAGTGTCAAATGTTCGCTCCCATCATACATCAACCGGCTCGGGATCTCAGCCCTCTCACCAGCCCATGGCCCTTCTCCCAGTGGGGCATGGACATCGTCGGCAAGCTTCCCGTCGCTCCTGGAGGATTCAAGTTCCTCTTAACCGCCACCGACTATTTCTCCAAGTGGGTCGAGGCCGAACCATTGGTCACGGTTGAAGAGTCGGACATCATACGCTTCGTGTGGAGAAACATAATTTCTCGCTTCGGTGTACCCTTCGCCATCTTAACCGACAACGGCAGCCAGTTCACCGGTCAAAAGTACCGAGCACTCCTGGATGAATTCGGCATCAAATGGGACACTTCCACTCCGTACTACCCCCAGGGCAACGGGCAAGCCGAAGCTGCAAACAAAGCAATCTCGTCAGGCCTCAAGTGCCGGCTCGAGTCACGACGGGGCAAATGGGCCGAAGAGCTCCCTCGGGTACTCTGGGGCTACCGTACAACGCCTCGGCGATCTACTGGCCGAACCCCCTTCTCCCTGGCATTTGGAATGGAAGCTGTAATCCCCCTCCAGGTCGGGCTCCCGACGATCCGAACCGAAGATTTCGACGAGGAAGTTAATGATGAGAACATTGCTACGGACCTCGATCTAGAAGAACGGGAGAATGCTAGGATCAAACTAGCTTCTTATCAGCAAGAGGTTGCCAAGGGCTACAACCGAAGCGTCCGCCTTCGGTCATTCAAGCCGGACGACCTTGTCTGGAAAAAGGTGGTGGATAAGTCCAAAAAGAGGAAGCTGATGCCTAATTGGGAGGGCCCCTTCCGAGTCCTAAAACACCTCGGCTCGGGAAACTACAAGCTAGAGAAGCTAGACGGCTCCCCAATCGCCAAGACCTGGAACGCCAATAACCTGAAGAAATTCTATGGGTAGACAGGCTTCGGCTTCTTCGGATTCATTTCTTCGAACAATTTTCGTTTCTTGTCAACATGTGATTAGAACCAAACTACTCTTGTAATGGCCTGATTCTACGACAGTTTTTTAATGAGAATCTCTTGTTTATCACTAGTCTAATCTTGTCACTTACTCTTCGTACTCGGTTCGCCGTTGCGTGAACCGTTTTATCCTGACTTCAAGGACTGTCCTCCGCGGGATATTGCTCGGACAGATCCCTCACCAAGTCACCACGGCCTCTTCGGTCGTTTCGGACTTTCGGACGCCGGCGATAAGGACACTCAGTATTAATCCCGAGCCCCTTACACCGACCCCCCCCCCCAATAAGTCACGCACTATTTAGATTCGCTACGTCCCGAAGTCATGGCCGACGCCATCCCCACTTCAGGACCCTAGCCCTAATCTAAATAGCAACGCCCCAATGAGTTGCTTCGGTTTACTCCCTTCGGCTCGGCGTCAGTTAAAACAAAGCAGGGGCATGCAAAATTCAAAAATTGCTAACTACTTTGCTTCGTTTTAGCTTACTCAATTCTATATTCTGCCTTACTTAGGTTTGAAATGAATTTTTGAGAAATTCCTCGGTTAATGCTTCGGCTAAAATCTGTTGCTACTCCACAACATTTCAACAGAAGCAGGGGCATGAGGCTCCCTTCGGTTACAAGCGTAAAAACCATTCGAGCATCTCAGAAATAAACAAGGCATTAAAGCGGATGAAACCATTCATTCAAAAGCAGTAAAGAGGATTGCAAGTTTAAAGTCCAACAATACTTCGGTTATCTGTTCGGTACCTACTTAGCAAAAAAAACATTTACAAACCCTGGAACGGCAAAATCCAAATGTTCGGAGCCGTCCAGCCAAATGTGAAACAAAAGAAGTCAAAATCCTAAGCATTAGGGGGCAGAGGGGTCTGGGCTCCATCCTCGGTTGAGGCAACGGCAATAGGAGCGGTCTGGGTACCCTCCTCGGTCGAAGCAACGGCAACAGGAGCAATCTGAATACCTGCCTCGGGGTTTTGCACCTGCTCGCCCTCCTCTTCTTCTTCCTCGGGCGCTACAACCTCTTCGGGTGGCACCTCGGGAAGGACCCGGAGTTCGGAGTCGGCTGGGAGATCGAGTTTACTCAGAAGAGCTTCGTGACCAAACCGAAGTCCGTCCACGAAACGGTCCCTATAAAGCTCGGCCTCAATCTCCCGAACTTGCTTCTGGTATTCTACCCCGGCTGCGGCCCAACCATCGTCATAACCCTTGTTCCTAGCAGCTCCAACCTCGGTAGCCCGGGTAACCCTCAAGGTGGTGGCATTTTCCAATTCCTTTTCAGCTTGGGCTTCGGCTGCCAACCTCTCCCTGTCGCACCTTTGGAAGTCTACAAGATAAAGATCGCAGGCCTCCCGAGCCACCTTCAGGTCATCCTCCTTCTGCTCAAGTGCCTTCTTCAGCTCATCAATCTCTCGCTCCTGGCCTTTGCATCGGTCATTTATGACCAAGGCCCGAGCACCAGCCTGCGAGCAGAAAACCGAAGAGGCATCACAAATATGGACTTAGCTGACAACAACAAAAGTCTAAGATAACAAACTTACAGTGAAGAGGGCCTGTGCTATCTCTGCGGTGATGTCCTCGGTCAACCCTGGGACAGCCCTGGCGTCCCTGGGAAGAATACAGCCTCGGAGCATCCCGTACGCTGTGCCGAGGTTTGACACGCTGTCCTCATGATGGATTTGGCGCCCAGCGAAGTGACAAAATTCCGGGGCCCAGGGGACCTCTGTTGCGGGGACCCAGGTCCCCCCATCAAGCCTCTCTGCAGATCCTCGGTCCTGCTCTTCAACCCTATCCTCCCCCTCGGTAATCCGAGAAGTTTCCTTCTCCTTACCTCGGCCGCTACCTTCTCCCTCGTGCCAAGTCCTCTTCGTCGGGGGCTCCCGCGGAGAAACAGGGGTCACAACCGAGGTCCCTGCACCGGGGGCACTGGTGGCTGAGCCTCGGCCTCGTCCTCTTGACGTCCGACGTCTGAGGTTTAGCACCTCCCGAGCTCCTTGTTCCGACATCTCGTCGCTCAGTCCGGTCCTCTCAGGCGTCTCTCGGTCGATAGCCTCTCTCACGATACCTAGAGGCTTGGAGCTGCTAGCCTCGGTGCCAGAAGTGCTTCCTCTGCCCCCTCTTCCCGCTGCTCCGCCTCCTCTTCGTCCACCTCCTCCTCTTCCCCCTCGTCCTGCCCTCGGCACCCCTTGTTTCCTCGGTTTCTTCTTTAAGTAACTGGTGTACGAGGGGACGTAACCGAGGAGCTGAGGAGTGTAACGGTTGGTGATTGGGATTGCGTAGGCGGCGTTTATCCGAGATCTGACGGCTCTCTCCCGAAGTTCCTGAACGGTGCCGTCGACTGCAAAAGAGTCATCAAAACATGGAGAAATCAGTGCAAGTTTACAAGAAAAATCGTTTATTGAAATAAGCTCACTACCGAAGGGCAAGTTACCGACCAGGAACTCCAATCTCAAATGGGACCGTGGTGACTATGTCTATGGTCTCCCCGGGCCCGAACATGAAGTTCTCGGTAACCGAGACATAGATACCCGCCCACTCTTCGGAGTCCGGTAGGTGATCGATCAAGAACGTGTCGTTCCCTGATCTGCAGGAGAGGTAGTGTCGGTTGTGGCCCCGGTTAACCCCCAGAAGGTAAACACCGAAGAGCTCCTCAATACCGAACACCAGGTTAAACTGCCTCCTCAGCTCGATGATGCTGGTAATAATTCGGTAAGAATTCACCGTGAGCTGGGAGGAAGTAAGGTTGAGGGTCCGGAGCACCCGACGCACGAACTGGTGGAGGGGAAACCTGATGCCCCCCTCGCATATGGCCATCAGGGGAAAGATCAACTCTCCTGACCGATGCTGGAGTTTCTTTGGGTCGGTTTCTTCTAGCAACCGAACCTCAACGTCAGGAGGGATGCTATAGAGCCTCTTGAACTCGAAGTAAGCTGCGGGGTCCCCGGTGAAATATTTGTTCTTAAATGTACAGGGCCTCATCGGTCTTCGGCGTCCCTGAATCTCTTCGGGCGCATTTCCGAACGGCCCCGGCCCGTGGTCCGACGTGCTTGGGGCCTCCATCTCCCAGGGCTCAAGGGAAGTAATCTCGCGTGGGGCCCGGTTAGGGTTGGCAGGCTCAATCTGGTCAACCGGGATTCGGTAAAACCTCCCCCTCCAAAGCTCTTGAAAGATGGCTTCTACCAAGGGATCGTCAGAACCACTGGAGCTGTCCGAGGAGAGCTCAATGACCATTCGCCCCTGCCTAGAAAACAAGGAAAATGTGCAAAACCCGTTAGCTATATGCCTAGGGGAGAGCAAAGGGTCCTAGCGCTCGGGACGAGATGGTCATCAGTCTTCGGGATCTATGGGTCTCGGTCTTTTAAAGACTCTTCCCTCCTCGAAAAGGGTCCTCGGTGGACGGCAACTTTATCCACGAGTCCAAGGTTGAAGATAGGCCTCGGGAAGGATATAGGCCTCGGGAAGAATATAGGCCTCGGGAAGAACAAGAACAGCGGCGGCGGGCGTTAACGCCGCCGCACACCAGACGACTTCGAATGGCGTCCCCGCCCTAATGCGCTCAGAAGGCGTTGAGAAATACGAAGAAAAGTACTAAAACTTGAAGATTGATTAACAAAGATCAACGTACCCAAGTCTGGAGAGGAGATTTGCTGCCAAAGTGCTCGAAATCGCGATCCAAAGTTTGCAAAACACGGCGGCGGCGGTTCGACGGCGTCGGAAGGTTTCAGTAGCTTTCTCTCTCCAATTGGTCCGAATTTATAGTGGAGCGTACGAGGAGTCGCGCGGGAAACGAAGCGTCGCCAACCGAACCGCTGGATCTTCGACGCGTGTCATCATCAAGCGGTCAGCAATCAGAGTTCTGAACCGAAGTCAGGCGCGCCGCGTACCGAGCCATTCACGCTTCGACACGTGCCCTGACTGGGCGTTTCGTACCAATCAACTGACATTTCACGTGCCGAGGCTACGCATGATGTCATTCATTCCGGCGATGACTGACGCGTGGCTCCTAGGGCAGAAGTAGGCGATTCGGCTCTCCCGAAGGGCGCTCGGTTCTTCTCCAAAGCATCTCATCGGTTAAAAACCCGATTTCGCTAGTCCATCAGAGGAGTCAACTCCCCGAAGACCAGTACGGCACTCCGGAAGTTGAGGGGCTATTGTAGGGCCCTCGGTTATCGGCTCGGTAACCGGGCTACCAACACTGAACCAGCGGCTAGGGTACGGGCCGAGGTCTTCTGACTAGCTCTCTTCGGGATGCATCTCGGTCGTTGCCCGGGCTTCGGCTGTTATCCACTTCAGAGCCTCGGTTCACTGCATGCTCCCATGCTTCCAAAGGCTTCCAGGCGGTAACGGTTTCTGTGAATGGGACCCATGGGGATCATGCTCCCCATGCAGCTGGCCCAATCATTGAGGTCTGTCCCATGTGCTCCGTAACCACCTCGCCCCCCTCGTCATATGTGACGTCACCCGTGGCGGTTACCCGACTGTACTCACCACGCGCTAGCGTGAAGACCAAGCAAACCTAGGTCTATAAATATGAAGTGATACACACCTGAGAGAGGTACGCAAGACTATCCTAACCCTAGACCTAAAACACCTTCCCTGAGATCTAACTTGATCGTCGAAGGGTCACTAGGCAGCCAAAGCCCTAGTGACTTGTTGCAGGTCAGGCGACGGACGAGCGGAGCAGCAGAGGAAGGAACCTAACCAGACACCACAGTCAAGGTCCCGATTAAATCGAACCCCTACATTCACATGTACAGACTCGCCTAGCTCGAATGAAAAGGGAGAAAGAGCCCCAGGATATGACACGGACCCTTAGACACGCGGAATACAATGAAATTTTGGGCATTAATGAGGCAAAACTCAAATATCCCCAGACAGGTGAAACTGACACTTGCGAAAGGTACAAAGACTTGTACGAACAAACAAAATCGAGAAAAGTATCCTGACATGACAATAGATTGAAAAACTGGAAAAATGTCACAAAGACGGACATAAGATGCAAATGATGACTCGTATAGGCCCGGACTAAAATCGACACCCCCGTGCAGTCACATTAAGTCCATATGACTTGCATGGTATGACAAGACTTGGCACAAACCTCTGGAACGACATTCGAGGGCAGTTGCTGACTGCTACTCTTTGCTGCAGGAATTGAATAAGCGTGCGTAGGGTTGAGACCAACGCGCATCACTTTGAACAAACGCGTGTGACTACAAGTCCGTTGTGGCTGCTCACACCAGACTTCGCTAAACTTAGAATAAACTGTGAGCCGCCAGGGCTCTCAAGCATTTCGTTCTGTTTTTATGCTTCAAATATTTTTAAGGCTTTTGCTCAGCTTTAAAATTGAAATAGTAGTTTGCAATAAAGTTGAAATACGAAGGGTTTCCCCCTTCTGATTCTCCAACGAAGCTTGTCTTGAGCTTCAATCCTCTTCGACCTTTGATGTGTACCAAAACGTTAACCATAGATCCAATTGATAGATTATGACCGAGTCTCGAAGAGAGACTGCCTACGTATCCCATTATGGGGGAATCAGGTCAAAGCGTAGTTTGGGCCAAGGGTTACTCTCGAGTATTTACCTCTCTTTTTACGCTCTAACTTTTACCTAGAACCGCCCATTCGGGTCTTCGGTCTAGCAAGCTTTCGAATATTGCCTATTCATTTTTGCCTAAACCGCCTTCATAGGTTTTCGGTCTAGCAGGCTACTCTAACTTTTGCTTGGATTTGCCCACCCTTGGGGTTTTCAGCCCAACGAGCTTCTCTCAGGGAAAAGTAGCTTTTGAATTGATCCAAGTTGAACAAGGTATTGAATTTGTTGCCGCCGAGGTCGATGATCTTTGGCTGCAGCCCCAGATAAAATGGCTTTGATGACGTAGGGTCAAAAGTGCTTCAGCTGGCATACCTTGCTCCGGGCCGTTTTGTACACTTTCTCATTTGTACTTGGCGAAACGCCGCTGTTACTGCTTTGAACATGATGCAAGGCCTGGAGCCTTCTGTGCTTCTTCTTTCTAGATTGGCACTCTATAGCAGGGGGTTTGATGTTTCTTCATTTCAAGATCAACGTCAGGTGTGTCTTTGTGAGACCACGCCAAGACGTCGTTGAATTCCTCGAGCCTGTCTAACCGGGCGCAATGCTCCTCTAGAAATAGCTTTGAACCAATTGAACCTTTCGGGGGTTATCCTTGTCTTTCAAGTTTATTGAAACTACTTCTTCTTTTAATAGGCTGAGCACGCCTTTCGTCTTCCCTTTTGGCGAGGGAACACATTTCCTTGGGAATGTTCCCATCGAAATCTATCCCTTCGTCGTCAGTGTCGACACAGTTTATATAAAAGCCAGCGAAGTACTTAGAAGCAAGATAAATTATATCAAAAAAAACCCTCGGGGTTTGCCAAGTACAGCAGACTCAAAACTTGAAACAAAAGCTACGACATGGAGGGCCAAGAAGCACAACCTCTGACTCAGAGCTAGACTTTTAGACAAATGAAAAATACTCTGTGTCAGACTCAGACGTATCGCCAATGCAAACTAGACGCAGTTTTGAAAACGCAATTGTTAAAAAGCTACCCGTAGCTTTCACAAAAAGAGGTAGGATCCAGCGGCTGTCAGCCCCAAGCAACAGCACTTCGGCTTCCTCATCTTCTTCAACCAAACCTACTTGGTGCTCCTTTGATCAATGGACCTCAGCCAGTCAGTCTTCCGATTTGTAAGCCCCTCATCACTACCAGTCCAGATGTCGGCAGTGAAAACCTCGATTGCCCAACCTACAGCCATCATGTTAACCTCCGGTTCGGACAGGATGGATACGATAGGTTTGGGTTGATTTGTGGGGGCAATATAGTGGCTAGGGTTGAATATGGTGGAGCTCGGGTTGATTTGAGTGGAGATAGTGCATGTCTAACCAACTTGCTAGCCAGAGGTGGGCTAAGGGAAGGATTTGGAGACAGTATCGGCTTTTGATGGAGGTGAGGTTGGGATGATGCCACAATCGATGAGATCTTGAATGGCATGTCGAAGCCGGAAGCAAGCATTGGTAGAATGACCAGGCGTTTGATGGTAGGTGCAATAGAGGTTATGTTTGAAATTGGCAGGGGGATTTTTGGGTAATGGAGTTGGATTGAGGAGCTTGATGGAACCAACATCGAGGAGCTTCTCATAAATTGAGGCCAAAGGTGCAGGGAAGCATGAGAAAGTCCTCGGTGGGTTCTGGCAAGTGAATTGAGAATTCAAAGCGGAACCCTTGTTTGCTTTGCAATTGCACCACATTGCACCATTAACAGGATGCATTCTTTTGCCTTTGGGGTTGAATTCATCACTAAACATGTCCTCCCCTTCGCCAATGGTTGTGAATAAGGACCCAGCATCCTCCTTTGGGTAGGTCCTGGCCTCATGAAATTCAGTCAGGTCTTTGAACATGTCCTTCGAGCACAGCTTGATCCCAACCGCAGGAGTGTGGTAGGCTTGAGAGGTGTGGGCTACCACAGCCCTGGGTGGATCGGGGCGGCCTGAAAACACACGTTTTTTAATCGAATAGAAAAATTTGAAGAGTCGCCACCCGGATTTATGGTTCGCCACCCGAGAAACCGTTTTGATTGAAAATGATTGATTTGAATTGAAAACCAGAGATCGTTTGAGGGTTCAGAAGCCATGTTACGAGACGGGAAGGGTTTTACGGCACCCCTCTCGCCCGATACAAGATCGGTCTCTACTAAATGTTTGTGGGATTTTTCGACAACATTTTATTTCATTAAAGCATTTAGCAAGTAGCCACAGGTATACCAAGTAGAAAGTGCATGCTGGTGCCAGTGGACATGAAGTGGCGAAATAACGATGGACAAATGCATAAATGACAGAAAACTAGAAACTGCCACTGACTTCACTCCCGAGCGCTCGGGAGTACTCCCAAGCGCTCGAGAGTGCCACTGTCCAACCCTGCAAGTTTTGTTAGGCACAGGCAATATATAAAGCCAAAGTTGAAAACTGAAGATTATTTTGAACCCCTGATAGGCTCAGCATAGGGTTTGGCAGATTGAAAGCAAACCCCAATCTTCCAAGCCATGCCTCCTTGCCTTTACAATAGCAGATATATACTTTTGAGAACAAATGGGCACATCCCTGCACTTGAAAGATCAGAAGAATGGCAATACATAGGAAGCAGTGAACCGTAATGGCATGTAAACACTCCCGAGCGCTCGGGAGTGAGGCCAGTGGACTGAAAAACCTTTGTAGCCTCTTGCTCTTGTTGTTAAACTAAGATCAGGTGGCTCACAACCAGTATGAAGAACTGGTATGAGCCACTGATCTCCCTCAGACAGGGAAAACAGTGGCTTTTAAGTATAAAATGGGATTTTATACCTTTGTGCTTGAACAAGACCTCTTGGATTGACTTGAATGCTTGAATGAGGGCTGAAAAACAGTAGGAAAATGAAGTCTAAGACTTCAAATACTTTTGTGATGCTGGGATTTTCTTTGAAAATTATTTGAAGATGGAAGTAAGAAAATGTTTGAGTTGAAAAATGTTTGAAGGTGTTTGAGAGATAGAGCTTTCTGAAAATAGGGGAGTAAGAGAGTGAAATTCTGTGGCCTTTGGAGGGTGGAACATTGGGGATTTTATAGGCAAACATAACCTATGGTTTGGAAACAAAATGAAAGATTAAGAAAAGTTTGGGAGGGAAAATTCTCATGATGAGATGCCCTGCAAGCTCAGGCAGGCTTCTGCAATGTTCAGGGTTGAACTGAAGGTCTGAAAAGCCCAAAAAGACGTGGTCAAAGGTCAAGCTCAACATGCATTGGTCTGTCACAAATCCTGAGCGCTTGGGAGTGTCACTCCCGAGCGCTCTAGAGTGGTCCCGAGCGCTTGGGAGTGGCAGCCCAACTTCAGAAGGGCGCCACGGACACTTCCGAACTCGGTTTTGAGTGTTTTTCGAAGCGTTGGAAAGCTCGTTGAGTCCTCTTTCTAACCCAATTGGTTTCATTCAAATATATTTTATATGCTGAAAGGTGTGCCAATTTTACCCTCAGGGTGTCGGGAAAAAAGAGTTTTGGTTTTGAAAAAAGTCCAAGAAGCATCGTCCAAGTTTTCCAAGCCCTGTTTTGACCCTATTTCATCATCGGGGAGCCTCGATGGCACAAATTAAGGATAATTAATAAGTCCAAATTGGGGTGTCTACAGTTGCCCCTCTTTGGATGGCGCTCGGCATCATGTCTAGATACGAGTGACGTCCAAAGATTGAGACAGCCCAATTCGAGCCCTACTAAATCCTTAATTTAAAATCAAATGCAAGTAAGAATGTACAAGCATTTAAAGCATGAGGTCGTGCTCTTTCGAGTTGCCTACGTACCCCGTTTGCAGGGATCAGACCAGCGTAGTTCTTTGGGGCAAATGCAAACATGCAGACATGCAAGCAAATGATCGACAAGATAGATTGATTCGAGGAGCGCCCACCGATTGCTCTGTCTCAGTGGGTGGCAAAATTAACAGGCGAATAGGTTGTAAATACACCGCGAGGGGTGTCATCCAACGGGACAAGTTAGTTTGTCTCGAAGGAACTAAAACCAAATATATGGCGGGAGATGATTGAAAGGTGTCCCTCAGGACAATACCAAATCTATGTGATGAGCATAAAATGTAGTACTTAAAAGACGTCCATACTTGCATTGTTAGTCTTGACTTTATAATTATTTATGTCGTATTATCATTTATTTATGTTTTGTAGATATTTTGGGCTTTATCACGCAAAAACGTTTCTTCCGAGAATTATGAGCTGAAGTCTGATTCAAGTGGGCTCAATCCAATTCAAATTAGAAGATCCAAAAGAGCAAAACCCAAAATCAAGCTCACGGAATTTTCCTACGATGGAATTGATTTTAGAAGATTTGGATTGCAAAGATTTGGTTCTCTGCACGTGGCTTGCACATCTAATACTAGAACTCTTAAGGCAAGTATTGTTTAAGGAAAAAAATACTATGCAATCGGTAATTGACGAGAAGTGGATGGAAAAGGAATTTTCTTTCCTTTTAAAGAGGATTCTCGGCACCTATTTAATGAGGCAATGGGGCTTTGAAGAGGATCACTTTTTTTTTCACGCAAAAACAGAGAGCACAGCACGACGGCAATTCGAAGATCAGAGGTTTCGGCTGGAGGGTTAAGTGTTGAACATCTTTTCTTATTTTCTTTAATGGAGTTCTATTATTATTTGATTATGTGTTTTGACTCCATGAGCGGCTAAACTCTTCAACTAGGGTTGAGGATGAAGTCCTGTTAATGACTATTATTTATTTATTCATGAGAAATGGTTTTACCCGAATATTTGGTTTGATTTTGATTAAGTTGTTCTTACTCCAAATCAATTGTTATGGATAGATTCTGGATATGAGTTCAATCATGTTTTTCTCATGATTTGGAATTGTCTTTAACATTGACTGCTGGTTTTTCATTGTTAACCATAAAACTGGATATTTATTGTGATTTGTTCAAAGCGGATACAATTAATGATTTGGTTTTATACTTGCGAGCGGAGAGGAACATACATTAGACTTTTTAATAAATTTTCACGATGATATTTTCCATGGTAATAGAATTAGTTTTCAGTTTATCATGAAGAAATTTGGGTGAAGTCAATGATCATGAATATATAACGGTACGAGTTAATGGGTGTGGATTCCGAAACCCTAGTATTTTCTCCTTTGGTTAAAAAGAAAGCTTTAATTTTCTCGTCTTTGATAATTTAGATCATTGTTTTTACTTTTCACTTTTAGTTTAAAAATCAATCACAACTTTTGTCTACTAGGTTAGGGTTTAATCGGTTTAATTTACTTATTTTTCCTAGAAAAATACACAAGTCCATGTGGGTTCGACCTCGCACTTGCATACCTATACTTCGATACGATTCGTGCGCTTGCGAGTACATTAAAATTTCACATCAAGTTTTTGGCGCCGTTGCCGGGGACTTATTATTTTTTTTAGGAAATCTGAGGAATTTGAATTGATTTTCACCCTTCTACTAGTTGTAGTTACCTTTTCAAAAAGAAAAAAGAAGACTTCCTAACTTGCATTTAGGTTACTGTGATTTGCATTTTTCTTTCACTGTAGTTTAGTTTAATCTAGCTTTATAATTTTTTTTTTGTTAGGCGTTTCTGTGTTTTTGCAAGTTCCCTCTTCTTCTTTTTTTTTACTTCAGTTTGGTATCTCATTAATTAGTTCCTTGATGTGTTGTTAGCATTGTTTTTCTTTCGGTTACTTAATTTTAATCTTATTTTTCCAGTTTGCTAGAGTGCGGTTTCGGGAAAAAAAATTAAATTGAGATCTTTTCTTGTGAAGTTAAAGCATGAATTTTTTCAATCAAGTTCATAATCGTGCATGCTCTATATGTTATAGCACTTGGCATACAATAGAAACTTGTCCTACGTATTATTATGAACAAGCTAATGCATGAAATAATTTTGAAGGTCCATTTGGTCATCCTTTTCATGAGACGTACAATCCAGACATGGGAAATCATTTTAATTATTCTTACACACAAAATCAATTTCCTAAACATATAGGTGGGCAACCTTTGCATTCACACGATGATCAATTTTTCCCGAATTTTAGCCATTCTACTGAGTCATACACTACACAATCATATCCTCTTCAGTCTCAGCCTTTACATGCTCAAGCTTCTGTGTCTCATGAACCTAATTTTCAATCTGTTGCACCACAACAAAAGTCATCCTTAGAGGACACTCTTAAAGCATTCATGGCTGAGATGAAAAGTACCACTCACTTGAATACTCAATCCATAGCAGAGATTAATCATTTTCAGACTCAAGCCATTTCGAAATTAGAAAATCAATTGGAGCAATTGGCTAATCGAATGAGGGAGATTGAGGAAGAGGACATATATAATGAATTTGTAGCTAATCCAAACTGGCAGTATGTCACACCTAGCACCCTTGACTTTCCTGACGAGCAGGAACATGTAGAATCCATTCTCACATTTGAGTCTGAGGAGCAATTAGATGAGCAATTGAGCATACCAGTGGAGAATAATCCATTAGAGTTAGAATCAAAGAATATCTTTTTAGGTCAAGGAACTTTAACGCAACCAAATAGTGAGGATCCTTTAAAGACTTGCTTAGCTCATTTTAGTTGTGATATTGATATTGATGAATCTATTGAGCAAGTAAATTCGTTGTTGGACTCAACTCCTATTATGAGTATAGAAAAATGGCAAGCTAAAGAAATCTATGTTCCACTTTCTTTGTCATCATCGCTTGCACTTGTTATGGAGCCACCTAAAGTTGATTTGAAAACTTTATCACCCGATCATAGAATTGAAATTTTAGAGCCAATAAAGGTTGCACCCATTGTCATTCTTAGTCATTGGGATCAAAATGAAAGGGAAACGATAGTTGATGAACATAGAGATGACAACATTAGAGTTGAGTGGGATTTTATTTTCGGAGTTGATCTTTTACTTCCTACTCATAAGTTTTGTTTAGAGACAATGTTATTCAAACACATATTCCCATGGTATGCTGATCTCACCTTTGTTTTTGCTATGCACATGACACACATGATTAATCACTTTGCTAGACTAATTTTGATTGTGCCAAATAGTTTTTGCTGGGAAGACCCCTATATTATTAATTACAAGAAGCAGATAAAAAATAAAAAATAAAAAACATGAGTTGCTTGTTTTGTTTTGTTATTGCTATCAATGTTTTAATTTCTATTTTTCTTTTCTCTCTCCATCTCGTTTTTTTTTCTTTTTTCTTTCGTTTGTGTCGCTAACCAATTGCAGACAATACTGGTAATAATTCTTCATGGGAGGTAACCCCCTAAACTTTTCATAACTTATTCCTCTTTGCTACATTGAGGACAATGCATCATTTAGGTTTGGGGGGGGGGGACTATTATTTTTGAAAAAATTTGTTAAAAAAATTGAAAGTTGTGTACATGCTGAGTTTGCATTTTTTTTTCCGTGTCAAATTAAAAAAAAAAATTGAAAGTTGTTG
Organism: Rhododendron griersonianum; assembly: GCA_018127125.1. NCBI lineage: Eukaryota > Viridiplantae > Streptophyta > Magnoliopsida > Ericales > Ericaceae > Rhododendron > Rhododendron griersonianum. Next base: position 22,698,847 of record CM030796.1, on the reverse strand, counting down.
ATACTTGATTATGACTTCCGACGTGGTTGTTGGTTTTTGATTAGTGCTAGTTTGATTATTGCTCAAGTTGGAGTCTTGATATGATTTTATTGATAGAATTAAACTTGCGAACATAGGCATCAATGAAAGGCAATTAGTTGGTTCAAATCACCTATGTTTGGATAGCGATTAATCACTTGTGTACATGCCTTTGCACGAGCACCGCCACCCTTAGAGTTAGATTGATCTCGAGGGCCGTACATATATTTTTGATGCCTCAGTACGAGTTGGATGTCTTAATAGAATACTTAATGCCCTTCCCACTCAAAAAAAAAAAAGAAAAGAAAAGAAAAGAAGAAGAATAAAATACATGCTTTTCAGGCTCTTGACTTAGTAACCAGGCCTCTTGCCTCAGTAAGCAGTGAGTGTTCGCGTCAAACGGTGGAGAGTTTCTGGGATTGTCATGTGTGGTTAGCTTGGGTTTGTAGCCTTTTTGACTCGAGTGATTAAGTCCGTTGGGGTGTTCTCTACATCTAGTACCCTAAAGCCATCTGGTTTGGGTGTCACTGTCCTAAAACTCGCTACAAGGGTCAATTAGAAAGCTGAAGGGACCAAGGCATTGCACAACCACAAGAAAAAAATATATAAAAAGAAAAAAAAAGTGAAGATTGGAACAAGGGGAGGGGCTATATTTTCATGTGAGCATTTTGATGAGTATTGAGGTACTGAAGGTGCGTGTATTGTTTTCGAGGTTAATGAACATCTTTGTGTGACTTTTCACTTTACACGCATGCCTTGTGATTTATTTCTATCCAGATATATGTGAGAGGAACAATTTTTTGTGCTAATTCGAATTAGAATGTTCACTTGTTTAACTTTGTTAATGGATGAAATATCTTGCCTCTAACTTGTGTTATTCTCACGCTAGTTACTTTGAGAGGCCATAGACTATGTTTTGGAATTCTAATCGAGTGTCAACTTCTTAAGAATTTTGTGGGTATATTCACGGCAAACCCTCACGAGACTATAACTCGTCCACTAGGGCAACCTAGGGGTTTAAAGGCTTGTTGCATATGCTAAATGCAATCGGACTCCTCCGAAAAAGGATTAGTTAATGTTTTTGTTTTTCATATGTTTATTTTTATTTCTTTTGCTCGAGGACTAGCAAAATGTAGGTTTGGGGGTATTTGATGAGCATAAAATGTAGTACTTAAAAGACGTCCATACTTGTATTGTTAGTCTTGACTTTATAATTATTTATGTCGTATTATCATATATTTATGTTTTGTAGGTATTTTGGGCTTTATCACGCAAAAACGTTTCTTCCGAGAATTATGAGCTGAAGTCTGATTCAAGTGGGCTCAATCCAATTCAAATTAGAAGATCCAAAAGAGCAAAACCCAAAATCAAGCTCACGGAATTTTCCTACGATGGAATTGATTTTAGAAGATTTGGATTGCAAAGATTTGGTTCTATGCACGTGGCTTGCACATCTAATACTAGAACTCTTAAGGCAAGTATTGTTTAAGGAAAAAAATACTACGCAATCGGTAATTGACGAGAAGTGGATGGAAAAGGAATTTTCTTTCCTTTTAAAGAGGATTCTCGGCACCTATTTAATGAGGCAATGGGGCTTTGAAGAGGATCACTTTTTTTTCACGCAAAAATAGAGAGCACAGCACGACGGCAATTCGAAGATCAGAGGTTTCGGCTGGAGGGTTAAGTGTTGAACATCTTTTCTTATTTTCTTTAATGGAGTTCTATTATTATTTGATTATGTGTTTTGACTCCATGAGCGGCTAAACTCTTCAACTAGGGTCGAGGATGAAGCCCTGTTAATGACTATTATTTATTTATTCATGAGAATTGGTTTTACCCGAATATTTGGTTTGATTTTGATTAAGTTGTTCTTACTCCAAATCAATTGTTATGGATAGATTCTGGATATGAGTTCAATCATGTTTTTCTCATGATTTGGAATTGTCTTTAACATTGACTGCTGGTTTTTCATTGTTAACCATAAAACTGGATATTTATTGTGATTTGTTCAAAGCGGATACAATTAATGATTTGGTTTTATACTTGCGAGCGGAGAGGAACATACATTAGACTTTTTAATAAATTTTCACGATGATATTTTCCATGGTAACAGAATTAGCTTTCAGATTATCATGAAGAAATTTGGGTGAAGTCAATGATCATGAATATATAACGGTACGAGTTAATGGGTGTGGATTCCGAAACCCTAGTATTTTCTCCTTTGGTTAAAAAGAAAGCTTTAATTTTCTCGTCTTTGATAATTTAGATCATTGTTTTTACTTTTCACTTTTAGTTTAAAAATCAATCACAACTTTTGTCAACTAGGTTAGGGTTTAATCGGTTTAAGTTACTTATTTTTCCTAGAAAAATACACAAGTCCATGTGGGTTCGACCTCGCACTTGCATACCTATACTTCGATACGATTCGTGCGCTTGCGAGTACATTAAAATTTCACATCACTATGGCAGAAGATGATTGAATGATGTCCAAGAGGACAATGCCAAATCTATGGCGGGATTTGATTGAAAGTTGTCCCTCAGGACAATGCCAAATCTATGGCAGAAGATGATTGAATGATGTCCAAGAGGACAATGCCAAATCTATGGCGGGATTTGATTGAAAGGTGTCCCTCAGGACAATGCCAAATCTATGGCGGGATTTGATTGAAAGGTGTCCCTCCGGACAATGCCAAATCTATGGCGGGATGTCAAGCAGTCATGTTGATAAATATGATAGATGAAGGCGACCATAAGAGGTCGAGGCTAGAAAGTGAGACCCGTGTTTCAACATTTGACGACAACGATGAATTTTTTATTATTTATTTTTTGGAAAAACAGAGGACATGTCCGAGTACCCTTTCTGCTTTACTGTTTTTGGCTAGCGGACTGGTATTTTCCAGACCTTGGGATTTGGGATGGAGTTTGATGGAAATTGGGTTTGAGCTGGATTCAGGGCTTGAACTGGAGTTGGTTTGATTTTGACTTTGATCAGGGCTTGAGTTTTGAGCATGCATGCCCCAGTCTTGAGGTTGGCTGTATGCTTGCTATGATTGATGACATTGGGCTGATGTGGCCCAGTGAGTGACGGACCTCACTTCTGATTCTTTTCCTTGATTCCACTGGTAGTTTCGGTAACTAGTTTTATCATGAGCAAAAGCGCGGGTTCTTCCATGTATTGGAGTTTCTCTCACGAGTTGGGACCTCAACGTCAAAGTGACTTGACTAGATGAAGATCGAGAATGACCTTGCATGGATTTGGGCAAGGCCCAGATGACTCGAAGGACAAGAAAGACCCTTTATCAAAGGACTGACTCTCCATGATGACCTTGACTCGACGAGGAGTTTGATTTGACTGGACAAGAAGCTTGATTACTTGAGGGTTTGAAAAATGACAAGCATGCTCCACAATTGATGTTTGAAATTGTCATGATAAAATCAAGTTTCAATGATTTTCCCATTAGGGGTTTTGAAATTGTTTTAGCACCATCAAGTGATGCTCATTCAGGATTTTCTTTGATCGTATTTTGTCAAAACACGAGGATTTTTACCACGAACTGTGTCCCAGATTGCTGATGACAACCCATGGATTTAGAAAATGCCCCAGCTTGGATTTTGCGGGATTCATAAAATGCCTTGTCCCTCCTTCATGTTTTGTCCTATTGTCTAGGATTTTTGTTATCAAGTTGTGTTTTCCAATCTGAAAGGACTTTTTTCGGGTTGTAACGTGGCCAAGGTTTGGCTTAACAAAGAAAAGATAATAGGCTCAAAAATTTTCATTTTCTTTGGGTTTCGAGAGCTAGCAGCCATCTTGAATATTTTTGTGCCCTTTTTGCTTTTGATAGGCGCCTTCTTTCACTTGATTTGCCTTGCACTTTGTTGTGCCGATGTGTTGGCACTTTAGTTGATTTTGAGCTTTCTCTGTTTTTCTTTGATGTTTTGCAACTCATTGTGCCTATGTATTTGGCACTTTCACGCTTTGAATTCCTATGCGCCGATGAATTTGACACTTTTGTCTTCCTTATTTCACCCCAGTGTGGGGGATAGCTGCTTAGCTGGATTCTTTCAAAGAAATTGATTTAGGCTCAAAGGGGGTTATCAATGGATATATATCTCCAAGCGTTTGATAAAAGAAAAGAATGTCTTTCTTTATTTTGAATTGCACAACTTGATAACTGGATCCTAGATGCAAGATGGATCAAATTTTGAGATTTTGATATAGCGAGCTTTTTCTCAGGCCAGGGCATCGCTTCTCGACGATGTTAGGGAGTGGTCCCATGAAATTCTTCTTCTTGCAAGGGCAAAGTATCTCGTGTTTTGATTCCTCAATTGATGGTGAAAAATAATTCCAATTTAAGGGATTATCACAAAACACAATTTCGACACAAGAGGCTTGATGTTGATTTCAAAAGACAAGACTAACCCACAAAGGATTGACTCAAAAGATCCTGACCGAATTTTGGGATCGACTCGAATGAACATGACCGGGCCTCAGGATGAGGCTGCCTACGTATCCTTCTTGCAAAGGAATCAGGTCATAACGTAGTTCGGGCCTACGAAATTGACTCTCTTTTTGGTTTTTCTTCTTCGACCACAAACTTGAATTTGAAAACATACAAACACGAAAGCATGAAAGACTCGAGGTACAAACTGACTCGAAATTGAATGACGAAGACTCGACTTGAAACTTAAAAACTTTCCAGACTCGTGAGAAATTCCATTCATGGATTGGCTTCATTGCATTCATCATTCTTCTCCAGATCTGAGGTCTGGCATTAGGATGGTTCCAGTCCTTTCTCACTATCTCGGGCATCATTCGGATTTTGATCCACCCTCGGATTGTGTGTCGGCTTGGATCTTATTATTGAGGCATCGAGCTTAGTAAGGGTTGAAACAATGGATTCTGGTGGCCAATTGTCGATAATGCACTGGTGGGGATGGATTTTTATGCCATTGAAGATCCCGTTGATGGTTTGGTTGCTCAGAAGTTGTCCAAACGAGCCATGGCCTGTCGATTCATTAGCCAGTCCTGCCTTGAACTCCTCAAAGATCAGAGGATAGTTTTCCCCAAGCAATCGCCACCCATCAGGTGTTGACTCCCATACCAGGTCTATGCTCTCAAGTGTGCAAATCCCAACTTCCTCAGGTATATTGACAGTGGGTTTTGGCTCGTGTAGACACCCTGATCTGGGCTTCCAGATTAGTTTACTTACGGTTTTTGATTCCCCGATGATGAAACGGATCAAGAACACCCCGGGAATGTCGAGTGTTTGAGCTTTGAGTGTTTGCAATACCCTTGAACCTAACCTAGTCTTAAGCCACTTCCAAAAGCCAAAAAAACCTACTGATGTGTGCCAGGGCGCAATCATCGTGCGCCAGGGCGCAACCATCGCGCGCCTGGGCGCACCGTCGCACGACGGTTTGGAACCATCGCGCGATGGTCAACCGAAGCGTTGACCAGTGCGCCAGGGCGCACCATTGCGCGCCAGGGCGCACCCTCGCGCGACAGTTTGAAACCCTCGCGCGACGATTCCAACCTGTCCCCATCATCTTTATCAGCTGGGAAAACTTAGCCACATAGTAGTCCACGAGGCTGGCTGGCCTCCATTCTTTGGACCAGAGCTACCTTTCCATTAATGGAAGGTGCTCTCCCTATAAATCCCCCCCTTTGTTCATCTTTAAAAAGGTTAACAAAAATTGGCATTACAAAGGGTCTTTGCTTTATACTCTTTTAAGCTAATAAAAGAGATACAAAGACACCCTAAGAACATAGCTTGTTCTTCCACTCAAACACCACAAACAACCTCAACCTCAATTCAAAGCTCAAACACTTTTCAAACCTCAAAATTCAAAGGTATATCTTACCTTTGTTCTGCTCTCTGTTCTGATCCCTGAGGGGGGCTGGCAGGGTCAAGGCTGGTAATCAATACCAGTCCTGGCCCTAAAGCTAGCAAGGTTTCAAAAACGGTTCTAGTAGGAACCAGCGCGCGACAGTCCCACTCTCGCGCGCGACACTTCGTTGCTGTGTGCGATGGACAGCGTGGGGATTGGTGTCCTACTGTTTTATGCTTTACTTCGTATATAGATCACTGTGAAGCATGCTAACAACCAATTTACTGCTTTCCTTTGTTAGAAATGTTAGTTTTACATTTCAATATTTAGTTCTGTTCTGTTGGAGTACCCCTGAAATCATTCTGGATCTGTCTCAGAACCCAGGACGTGAAAAACCAGACACTGGAAAGTTGGCTCGAACCATCGCGCGCTGCACCCAAACCCTCGCGCGATGGTCAACGCTCTATTTGACCAGTGCGCCAGGGCGCAACCGTCGCGCGCCAGGGCGCAACCATCGCGCGCCCGGGCGCACCGTCGCGCGACGGTTTGGAACCCTCGCGCGACTATTTGTCCCCGATCAGTGGCTGGCCTTGTATGTTTAACTTGGTATTTGGCCTTTATTTTGTCCCCACTGTTTAGGGGTGTCTTTCCTTTTATTCCAATCTGTCTGTAATAATTATTTACATTCAGTACATATAAAACTGCTTGGTTTGTCCTGGGTGTGCACTGGTCCTTCCAGAGCCCAGAGGGTTTGAGAATAAGAGTTGTGGGCTTAGGCTTACTAGCGCGTCCAGGTCTTGTAGTAGCGCACGCAGGTATGATCAGCATGCATTGACTTGATCAGTGCATCCAGTCTGTTTAAACTCCCACAGCAGTCTGTTTTCATCCTATACTAACTGTTTCGTTTGAGCAAGCATGCCATCTATCACATCCTGCAAAGTGTTATAGTTTTAATCCCCGATTAACTATTCCCCCGCCCTAACAGGCTAAAAAATGATTAATAAAAGAAGAATCGCAAAGTTTTCAAAATGCCTAAGTAGAGACCGATCTCCGGATTGGGCGAGAGGGGTGCCTTAAAACCCTTCCCCTCTCGTAACCTGGCTCCCGAACCCAAATATGGTTATGACGGACTGGTTTCCTTAACTTTTTCAAACAAACAGCGCTGCAGGTGCTTCGAAATACGGTTCCTTAAGTGTCGGACCCTCAAAAACTCAAGTGGCGTCTCTGTATTTTTGAGCGCTTGCCACCTGCGCTCGCGCTCCCTCGATTTCCAAAAAAGGGCCGTAACGGCGGGAAGGAACGAAATCCTTTCTCTCCGAAGGGCATGCTGCCCATAGTGGCGACTCTGCTGGGGAAGATCGAACCGATATTAATCCACACTTAGAGTTTAATACACTTGTGAACAATCCCTTAAAAGTCTGTCAAAATGGTTAGCTTCGCGCTGCCGAAGGTTGGAATGGTGATTTAACAGGACCTCGTGTCCGGCCATTCTAATCTGGGGCTTTTTCGATTGTTCGCTTGCGTAGTTTCCTCTAAAGATGGACTAAATAAAGTGAGCCAAATTTGAAAAAGCATTTTGTGATTTTGCGATTCTTCTTCTCTTAATCAATTTATAGCATCTCATTTGCATCGATGTGGGATAAGCCTCGTTGGATCGTTTTGGCAATCCGGCACGGTTTACCGGAGCCCGGGGACCCCGAATGACCAACAACCTTCGACGATGATGGGTCATGCTACCGTTCGATTGTTACTCTGCGAATACGCGGGTAACGGGAGGTATATCTGTGGCCCTAGTCCGAGGAACCTGTTACAAACCAAAACCAGCCTTTGCATATACAAAGCACTAGAACTCTCCAAACTAAGACAGGTACCCACAGGTTAAGATCTATTTGCATCTAACCCCGTAACTGTCTATGTGTTACTGCTTTCCCTATCGCATGCATTATTTTGCGTAGGAGCATGCTTAAGGATGTTTTGTCTTTCAAGTTTGTCTTGCGCTGTCTAAGACGTTGTTGGACCCGATGAGGAGTCGTTCATTCTGTCGAATGTTCGTTATCAATCGCAAAGTCCTTAGTTCAATGAGACTTTGAGAAATCAAAATTTACTACATCCTTGGCTCACGCCCGATTAAGGATTCAACCGACAATAAGGAACAACAAGGTAGTGATGCCGTGTCACTGGCACCACCCAGGTTGCCACCTGCGTTGTCACTATACACCGCCGTGTTCAAGGTTAAGGTGCCATGCCATCAACACCGAGTTGTTCCAAATTCAAAGTTGAATCTTCAAAAGGGACTAGCCAAAGATTTAGTCTATTTTGACATCTTTTAGGATTTGTCGATCTACTCAGGGACACATCGCCGAAAAGAATTCTGAGGATTCCGGCAACGTCTGAAACTTGTGAGGCAAACTCTTCTCTGGTTCTGTACATGCATGCATACATTCTGTTCTGCGTAGGAGCATGTTTAGGGTGGCTTCTAGGTTGTCTCGCTTTCGAGTCTGTCTTATGCTTACTAGGACGCTTCTATAACCCGATGAAGAGTCGTGCATCTCGATGGTGTACGTTGTTAATTTTTTTTTTCAAAGTCCTTAGATCAGCGAGACTTTGAGAAATCAAACCTTATTAAGTCCTCGACTCATGCCCGTTTGAGAATTCAACTGAAATTAAGGAACCACAAAGTATTGATGTCATGATATTGATGTCATTTTGGTTATCGTGCTTCGCACGTATACCACCCCGGCTAAAGCGCGTTGTCGCTCACGCCACCACGGTAAAGGTGTCACGCCATCAATACCGAGTTGTTTCTTATTCAAAGTCAAATCTTCAAAAGGGACTAGCCAAAGTTTTAGTCTTTTTTGACATCTCTTAAGATCAGTTTGATCTTTCCAAAGGATACACCCTCGAAAAGAGATCTGAGGATTTTTGGCAGCATCCAAACATCATGAGACAAGCTCGTCTCTAGTTCTAGAGTCTAGGGTTGACACCGACGACGATGTATGCATTGCATTTTGCTGCAGGAACGCCACTGAGCTTTCTCTTACTTTACTGTCTAGTTTGGAGCCATTGCGCCAAGCAAAAGAGTACCGAAAGGAAGAGCCAAACCTACTTGGGAACGTCTTCGGAATCCAATTCAAAGACTTGTCAGGCTCGAAACTCAGTCAGTTGCAACGAAGGCTTCTCCAGGTTCATTGTTGGCCGCCCTACAGTCGGGTTCGCCATCGATTTTACAAAGAGCCACGCCGTCGGCTTCCCCTTCTTCAACATCTTCAAGGCCAGCTATGGCAGATCAACCGCTCACTCTGGAAACCATGCTTATTGATCCGCACCCAAGATTATACCAAGATTGTATAATCTTGGGGGCTTTTATCGTATTATTTGTAGCGTTTCGTCCCTTATTATTCCTTTTTATCGCATTTTGCTTTAAGGTTTCAATTTGATGGTTTCAGGTAAAACGTGGTATTTTCTTGCTTTTAACGTCAAGAATTTCTCTCGGAAGAATTCCACCATTCGAGGCCACGTGGCATTGCCCCGCCAAGCTCCGCCGGGTGAATTTGGAAGGACTTAGGAAGCATGGGGCCGTTGTCGGGCCGTTACGCCAAGCGAAGCAGAAAAAATTAAGTTCTGTCGGTCATGAACCGGTACGGCCTGTTCATAAACCGGTTCATGAAGGTCAGAATTTGAAGTTTGGACAGAATGCAAAGTCCATGAACCGGTACGGGCTGTTTATGTACCGGTTCATGCTGTAACCCGAAATTTGCCACTTTTTGCCTTTTTGCTTTTTGGATATTTTGGGTTATGTCTACTTTATAGATATTTGTGGGATATTTTTGGAGAGATTAGGGGGTCCTATTAAGCCTTTTGTAGCTCTCTCTCTCCCTCATATATCATCTTGGTCTCTCTCTCTTAAGTTTTATCTTTCCTCCATTAAAGCTAGAGTTCCAAGCTTTGCCTTTCCTTGGTCACTTGTAAGTTAAACTCTTTTGTCTCTTTCTCGTTAATTAAAGTTGTAGCTACGGTTGTGGTTGTCAATAAAATCAAGTTTGTTTTCAATTCCATCGGTTAAAAATTATGTCTCGTTTTTATGCTTTGTCTTATGTTTTAGGTATGTGTGAGTAGTCTTTAGGTTAAGTCTCGGGATAATCTTTCCCGAGGACTTAGGTTGTTATTTGGTTCTCGAGCCATCGGGCTTTAAATCATGATTTTCCGGAATAGAGCATAATTTGCATTTTTGGTCTAAACTAGGGGTGTTAACCCCTTGGTAATGAGTTTTGTCAAGCGGTCTTGGCTAATGACTTACCGAGGCCTAGTGGCCTCCTTTGTGTTCGATTAATATTAAAAACAAGTTGGTTCGCCTCCGGGAAATCACATCTTTTGTTAAACGTAGTCATTAAAGTAAAATCATCCGGGCGTGAGCACGCAGTCGTGACTCTTGCCTGAGTTATAATCGAGAACCGGTAATAGCCTTTGTCAAGGGTTAGAAGACCCCGAGACTTGCCTCTCTAAGTTAATCAAGCTTTATTCTAGTTTTCGTTTAAGTCATTCCGTTTCAAAGCAAAACCAAGTTGGCCGACTTAAACGCCACAATCCGTTACTTATAAAACCTACAATCCGAATCAAGCTAGAATCGAATTCTCTGTGGGAACGATCCCGGATTTCCGGATACTATGCTACCGATGACCTAGCCCTACGCTTCGGGTATCTATCAACCTCTTATTGGAAAGCAAGGTTTTATCGTAAGCATTTTTGGCGCCGTTGCCGGGGATCTTCTTTTTCTAGCTTATTTGGAGGATCGACAAACCACTGTAAGTATCCCACTTGTTTATACTTTGTATTTGTGAACTCAAGTTAGCGGAAACCTCTAACCGAGCCACCAATTCGACTTGAGGTGTAACGAAGCTAAATTGAGCGTCATTTTCTTTCTTTTGCTTTCATGTTATAGCCGTGGTGGTGGCATAACCCCACGAGACTGTTTGTGAACGAGGTGGCGGTATAGCCCCTCTAGTCTGGTAGCTAAGTTTTGTGCAAGTTATATGCTCAACGTTTATCGTAGCCCTTTTTCCAATCGGCTACACCGTTCTGCATCCCCACCGAGGGTCCGTTCTATTATTCAGGCATATTCTCCACCGCGTCAGTTATCTCCACCTTTAAGGCAAATGGAAGAACAACCAGCAGCCCGAACGTTGCGAGATTACTTGACTCCGGAAAGAGGACCACATGTTTCACCAATTGCCATTCCAAATTGCACCAACGCCAATGCTTTTGCTTTCAAGCCAGAGTATCATCGGGTTATACCGGAATTTTGGGGGCGTGAACTTGAGTATCCGTATAGTCATATTCGGGAGTTCGAAACTATCGTGAGTATTTTCGTGACAACTCCGGGGCAATTGGATCAAGCGAGGTTGAAGTTGTTTCCGTTTTCGCTTAAGGATAAGGCTAAGCAGTGGTTCCATTCATTGAAACCTCAGTCTTTACGTACCTGGAGGGAGGTTCAAGATGTGTTTACTCAGAAGTACTTTCCGGTCAGCCGAACCAAACTTCTGATGGATCAAATTGCGAATTTCAAACAGAAAGATGGGGAAATCTTTTACAAGTATTGGGAGCGATACAAGGATTTGCTAGCGGCCGTGCCACATCATAACTATCCAATGTACTTGGTGATCAATTATTTCTATGTGGGATGCAACCAACAAGCCAAGCAACTACTCGACACTATGGGAAGTGGTGACTTTTTGGGAAAAGATCCGGAAGCTGCATGGGAATTTTTGGATGCATTGGCTGAACGAGCTCAAACTTGGGAATTCATTGACCCGGGGGATCAAGCCATGAGAAATCAAGGACCAGGAGGTTCCGGAAAATTTTCAGTGAGTGAGCATACTATGTTCGAGTCAAAGTTGGATGAGCTATCAACCAAGTTAGATAAAATGAAGTTGGATGCAATCCAAGCAAAGCCGGTAAAAGATGTGAAGGAGGTGCGTCAAGTTGAAGAAGTATGTGTCATTTGTGAGACCGTGGGACATTCGACGGATAATTGCCCGACCATTCCCGCCCTCCGGCTTCATTATAGTCAACTACCTCAGGAAGAAGTGTGTGCAGTAAACCAACGGTGGGATCCATACTCGAACACATATAATCCGAGTTTGAGGTCCAATCCAGCCTTCCGCTGGAATAATCAGAATGAGGCAGGATCTTCTTCGGCTACACAAGCTCCGCCTCCGGCTCAGAATCAAACGTGGCGACAACCTTAGTTTCAAGGTCCGCCTCGTTTTCCAACAAGCCAAGGACCGCCAGGGTTTATTCCATCGGGCCAATTCCAAGGTCAAAATCAGAATCAGTTTCAGCAGCAAGCACCACCGCCTCGGCGAACTTTGGAGGATACCATGAATACTTTTTGTCAAATGCAGATTACTACTAATGAGCAAACCACTCAGGCCATGAATGACATAAGGACTCAGATGGGGAAATTGACAACGGCCATCGGGTTATTACAACAAGAGAGAGGGAAACTTCCCACCCAACCTTTGCCCAATCCACAAGGACAACAATCAAGCGGTAGCTCTTCGGTGACTTTCCCCGAGCATGCCAAAGCCATTATTTCTCTACGAAGTGGAAAGACGGTGGATAACGCTCAAGTGGAGCCACCGGTGATTCCTTTATTGGTTCCCGTTCCAACACCGCCTAAGCCGACACCGCCAATTGGGGAATCTCCCAAGCAAGCTTCTATTGAGAAGGAGAAAGGCAAGGAAAAGGAAAGCGATGTCCCGCCAACCTTTACCGTACCCGCCCCATTTCCCAATCGGTTGAGAGCGCCGACCAAGCCTAATCTCAAGTCGGACATTTATGACGTGCTTAAGCAAGTCACGGTCAATCTTCCTTTACTTGATGCTATCAAGCAGATTCCGTCTTACGCTAAGTTTTTGAAAGACCTGTGTACTAACAAGGGCAAGTTGCAAGTTCAAAAGAAGGTGTTCTTGACAGAGCAAGTTAGTTCGCTTTTCCAATCGGCCCTTCCACCAAGTACAATGATCCGGGGTGTTCGACAATATCCACTACCATTGGGGGAAAAGTTGTTGAGAAGGCGCTTCTCGATTTGGGCGCGAGTGTCAATCTCTTGCCTTATTCCATTTACGAGCAATTGGGTTTGGGGGAAATGAAGCCTTCCAGGGTGACTTTGCAATTGGCAGATCGTAGTATTCGCGTTCCGAAGGGGATGGTTGAAGACGTTCTTGTCCAAGTTGATCAATTTGTTTATCCGGTTGATTTTGTGGTTCTTGATACATGTCCAGTGCCAGCAGCTCAGTCTTCCGTGCCAATTATTCTCGGGCGGCCTTTCTTAGCCACATCCGATGCGGTGATTCATTGCCGGGATGGCCGTCTCAATATGAGTTTTGGGAATATGAAAATGCAAGTCAATATGTTCCATATTGGTAGTCAAATGGGGGACGATGAAGATGTATGTGGGGTTAGTTTGATCGACTCGCTTGTCCAAGACCATGTCGACGAGTTCATTTGCACGGATGAGTTGGAATTAGCACTTACTTCCGCCGAGGCTGATTTTCTTGACGCTCCCGAGGTTGCTTATTTATGTTCTTTACTAGATGAGGAGGATGTTTGTGGAATCAACCCTTGGTTTCCAAAGTTTGAGGAGTTGCCCCCTATCGACAAGCGAGCCGTTCCGTCATGTGAGGAGCCGCTGAGGCTTGAGCTTAAACCGTTACCGGATAAACTCAAGTATGCCTATCTTGGCAACTTCCAAACGTATCCGGTGGTGATTTCCTCTTCTTTAAGTGAGCCTCAAGAGTTGGAATTGCTATCTTTGCTACGGGAGCATTCAAAAGCCATCGGGTGGTCTATTGCGGACATCAAGGGTATTGACCCCTCCCTTTGCTCTCATCGTATTTATATGGAAGATGATATCAAGCCATCCTGCCAGCCTCAAAGGCGTCTTAATCCGATCATGAAGGACTTTGTCCGAGCTGAGGTGATTAAGTTGTTAGATGTTGGAATTATCTATCCAATTGCGGATTCCAAGTGGGTGAGTCCGATTCAAGTGGTGCCGAAAAAGTCTGGGGTGACGGTTGTTCAAAACGACAAGGGTGAGCTTATCCCAACCCGAGTGCATACCGGTTGGAGGGTGTGTATTGATTATCGAAAGTTGAACGCAAGTACAAGGAAGGATCACTTTCCTCTCCCCTTTATCGATCAGATTTTGGAAAGGGTGGCAGGCCATGAGTTCTATTGTTTCCTTCACGGGTATTCCGGGTACAATCAAATTGAAGTAACGTTGGAGGATCAGGAAAAGACCACTTTCACGTGTCCATTTGGGACCTTTGCGTATCGCCGTATGCCGTTCGGGCTTTGCAACGCCCCCGGTACTTTTTCGAGGTGCATTATGGGTTTGTTCAGTGACATGGTGGAGAAGATTATGGAGGTGTTTATGGATGATTTCTCGATTTTTGGGGATTCTTTTGGGGCTTGTTTGACCAATTTGGGACTTGTGCTCGCTCGGTGTGAGGAGAAGAACCTCGTTTTGAATTGGGAAAAGTGCCACTTCATGGTGACCGAAGGTATCGTTCTTGGTCATATCGTCTCTTCAAAGGGGATTGAAGTTGATCGGGTGAAAATTGATTTGATTAGTATCGTCCCAACGCCAAAGTGTTTAAAGGATGTGCGGTCATTTTTGGGGCATGCCGGCTTCTATAGGCGGTTCATTAAAGATTTCAGTTCTACTGCCCGGCCTTTGTGTCATTTGCTCGCAAAGGATGTGCCGTTTGAGTGGTCTCCGGCTTGTGAAGCTGCCTTTGCCAAACTCAAGGCTAGCCTCACCTCCCCACCCATAGTTCGGACACCAAATTGGGATTTGCCGTTCGAGCTTATGTGCGATGCCAGTGACTACGCTGTCGGGGCCGTTTTGGGTCAGCGCCAGGGAAAGGAGCCATACGTGATTTATTATGCGAGTAAGACGTTGAACGATGCTCAAATGAATTACTCTACGACCGAGAAGGAGCTGTTGGCAGTAGTCTTCGCTTTAGACAAGTTTCGATCTTATTTGGTGGGTGCTCCGATCACGGTTTATACCGATCATTCGGCGCTTAAGTACCTTTTTACTAAGCAGGATGCCAAGGCAAGATTAATTCGTTGGATTTTACTTTTACAATAGTTCGATCTTACAATAAAGGACAAGAAGGGTGTTGAGAATGTGGTGGCCGATCATTTGTCTCGGTTGGAGTTTGACGACCACACTTCTAATATTCCGATTCGAGATTCTTTTCCTGATGAGCAGTTATTTGCGATCTCTACAGCTCCGTGGTATGCTGATATTGTCAACTACTTGGTTACCGGGATGATGCCAGGCCATTGGAACGTTCAAGAGAGGCGCCGATTTTTAGCAGAAGTGAAACGGTTCACCTTTGACGACCCGTACCTTTTCAAGTACTGTGCCGATCAATTGGTTCGACGCTGTGTGCCAGACTCCGAACAACAGAATGTTATCAAGTTTTGTCATACGGAAGCTTGTGGGGGTCATTTCTCATTCCGGAAAACCGCGGCGAAGATTTTGCAATGTGGGTTCTATTGGCCGAAGTTGTACAAGGACACGTTTGCCTTTTGTCGGGATTGTGCTCGGTGTCAACTTTTGGGATGCGTGACGCAGAGGAATGAAATGCCACTCTTGCCCATATTGATTATCGAGGTTTTCGACTGCTGGGGTATCGATTTCATGGGGCCTTTTCCTACGTCTTTTGGGTACCTTTATATCTTGTTGGCGGTCGATTACGTTAGCAAATGGGTTGAAGCTATTCCCACTCGTACCAACGATGCGGCGGGTGTAGTTGAATTTCTTCGGGAGTATATTCTGGCACGGTTTGGGATGCCAAGGGCTATTATCAGTGACCAGGGGTCTCATTTTTGCAATCGGTCAATTGCTGCTTTAATGAGGAAGTATTCTATTATACACAAGGTTTCCACGGCATATCACCCTCAAACCAATGGTCAAGCGGAGTTGGCGAATCGGGAAATCAAGAACATCTTGGAAAAGACGGTTAATCCTACCCGCAAGGATTGGTCAACTCGTTTGGTCGATGCTCTGTGGGCTTACCGTACTGCCTACAAGACTATCTTGGGAATGTCTCCGTATCGGCTTGTCTATGGGAAAGCGTGCCACTTGCCGATGGAGCTCGAGCATAAGGCGTATTGGGCGATTAAAAAGCTAAATTTCAACATGGCTAAGGCCGGTGCTCGCCGCAAGCTGCAGTTGACGGAGGTTGAAGAGTTGAGGTACAATGCTTACGATTCTTCTAGTACTTATAAATCTAAAGTCAAAGCCAAGCATGATAAGAAAATTGTGATTAAAAACTTTGTGCCCGGTCAAAAGGTGTTGTTGTATAATTCTCGTTTGCATCTCCATCCTGGTAAATTGCGGTCCCGTTGGGCCGGTCCTTATGTAGTTCGAACTGTTTTCCCTCATGGGGCAATTGAAATTGATAGTATGCAAAACGGTTCTACTTTTAAAGTTAACGGCCAGAGGCTTAAGCCTTTTCTAGGTGGTTTTGAAGTTGGTGAACCTGACGAAGATTTGGCCGATCCAGTTTACGCGGATGGCCCGTTCGATTAGTTGTGTTGTTTGTATTTGCACGGGGAGCGAAAGCGTAACCGCTGAACTTAACTGTTTGTCGGACCCGGCCCCTTGACTTAATTGTATGGGGTACCCTCCATTGACTTGGGTATATGTAGCTCCGCACGCCGCTACTAAAATAAGAATCGTGTGCCCAGCTCCGGTTCGAAGGGCAATTCTTTTTAATATCAGTGACATAGGGCTTTCGTTAACTCTTCTGATAGGAGTAATTCACCGTGCACCACTCACGTCTACCAGATTAGCCCCATCGGGGGCGGTATAGATCTTAGGTTAGGCCTCGGTAATCCTGTGCTCCATAACTGCACTTGGCTCTATCTTGTGCCTGCCTAGCTACGATCTTAGGGGACGCTGGACTTCATTGTTTGGCGGAGTCCAGCGGTGACTTGGACGCTCCAAGCTCTGATATTAACTCTATGCATGTCTGTACATATGTATATATTGTATATTTTTGTCTATAGTTCTTTTCTTGTTTTGTTTGTTTTCTATGTTTCGGGATTTTATCACTAAGAGATTTCACCAATGCATCATTGCATCGGGCTTTTATTAGCCCTTCCTTGTGGTAGTTTACCGTTAATGATCCGTGCTCTCCGCGATCGTCCCTATTGGTGGCAACTTAGGTCTTTGGGTGAGTTTTGCTTTTGACCTTTTGTCTCACTTTGTTTCGACCAAGGGAACGCTGGGCTTAATTGCTTGCCGAGGTCAAACGGTTGATTTTACCACGGGCATGATGTAACATAATTGACGGTCTAGTATAGCCACCCGAGTTTTATCTCTTCGGTGAGACTCGGGAAGAAAAGTATGACTCGTAAGATTGCGTGAAAATCGGGTGGTGTTCTTTGTTGTTTTTCTGTATATATCTCTGTTTGTGGGTGCCCGGATAACACGAGCCGGGCGGTTCTAATGTCATTTGGCTACTGGTAGGTCCTTCGTACAATTCCGCTTCTGCAGGGTTAACATGCTACCACACCAGCCTTGGTGGTTTGGGTCTACCGTTGGAGTGATTGAGGCATTCAGGAGCCCTAAGCATGGGTGCGATTACGTATCGCGGTTGTTAGTCCGAAAAGCTTTGACTATGGCCCTGTGTGACTAGCTGGTGGTTCCGGCCGAAGGAGTGAAGCCCTGGAAGCACATAACTCCGGATCGAAGTGGGCAATGGCAGAAATCCTCCAACTTGGTCGAGGTATAAGGGGGTTGACATTCCCCCGTGGGTAACATCTCTTCCCTTTCCCTCTCAATACTGTTGTTCTCTATGCTATGAGGGCATAGCATATCTTAAGTTGGGGGGAGGGAATATATCTGTGATATATTTATTTTTTTTCGTTTGTTGTTTTCTGTTTCTGTAAGTTTTCTGTTTCTGTACAAATTTTTCGTTTTCTTTTGTTTTTAGTTTGTAACCCTTCCGTTATTACAAATTTAGTGGATTGAACCAACTTGGCACATGCTTAGTATTTCTTAATTGGCAAGAGTTCGTGGTACATGTTTCGTGTAGTGTGTCCATTTTAACTCATTGGCATGTTAAGGTTGAGCAATTAGGTGTTAAGTGTGTTTTGAGCAAGTTTGACCCATATCCCGTTCTATTTCTTCTTTCGTTCGTGTTATTCATCTTATGTCATGCCTAAACGTGTTTAATATCATGATTGAATCGTTTCGGAATCTATAACGTACTTAAGGGATGATACAAGGCCTTATTTCTTTGATTAAACCACAAAGTGTCCCCTTGTCCTATTTCGTATCTTAGTCCGTGTCCTACCGTTTATTCAATGAACTTAGGGAACCGGAGTAAGGAGGGATGTGAGGAATGTTTTTTTGATGCTCTGAGGTGTTTGGAGGGTGTTAAATATGTGCGGGGGTCAATTGGATGAAGTATGGAAAAATTCAGTTTTTTCAACTCATGAACCGGTACGACCAAGGCATGAACCGGTTCATGACAGGCAGAAATTTTGATTCAGGTTTGCTGGGCTATGAACCGGTACGATCAAGTCATGAACCGGTTCATGAAGCCCAGATTTGAAAAAAATTCGGTTTTCCTCTCTCTCTCTCCTACCCCACTTTATAACTTCTCAAACCCTTTTCCTCCATAACCCACGACCCAAAAACTGATCCCCTCCCCTGCCCTTCGGTTTCCCTCACCAAATCCAACCAAATCACCCTCTAACCTCCACCAATCTTCACCATTCCAAGGTTTCTTCAATATTCAAAGGGGGAAATCAAAGGTTTTCAAGATTCAAGTGTGGGTTCTCTCTCTCTCCATCCGAAATTGTTCTTCCTCAAGGTACTTCGAAATTCTTCTCTTTCTCTTGAAGTTCTTGGGTTAGTCTTTGAATTAAACCACCAATGTGAAAGATTTCAAGTGTTATTGGAAGTTTTTGGCAAGTTTTAAACCCTAGATCCCCAAAATCAAGTGGGATCCGAAATTTTCTCTCTCCTACCCCCAAAATCCTAAATTTCCCATAAACCCTAGCCTTAATTTCTGACCTCCTGCTGTGAAGAGTACATGTGGGAGTTTGTTTGCGTTTAGTGAGCTGTTATTGTGCTGTTGTTGCCTGCAGGTGGTTGTTTAACTGTAGTTCGGGGGTTGTGCTCTGTTTTACTCTGTTGTGTGAGACTTTACTTTGATAATGGGAAGAACTAAGAAGGTTTTGGGAGATGCCATGAAGTCGACCGATGCAATGGCGTCGGTTGATGCCACGACCGGCAAAACATCTTACTTTAAACGCCCGGACCCGGAGAAGCAGGCCGAGCGGGCCGATAGGCAGGAGGAGGAGAATAGGAAGAGGAAGAGAGAGAAAAAAGATGAAGCTAAGAAGAAGTGGGAAAAAGAGTTACAAGGGCGGAATTACATTTGTGAGCGTCAGGTGGATCGGGTTAAAATTGGGAATCATCCGATCATCGATATCATTAATCAGCGGGGTTTACGCTTCTTCTTTAAACCAGTTCCTGGGTATAAGCCTAAGATGGTTTTTGACTTTTATGTGAATATGGAAATAGATGAAAAGGATTTGAAAATCACTTCTCAAATGGGAAAGAAGTCCGTGCTTGTAACCCCTAACACTATTGCCAAGTATTTGGATGATTATCAGCGGCCCCGTTTTGGTACCACTACTTACCCCGCCTTGAATTGGTCTAAACCAGTAGAGGAGATTCGTGATGCTTTGACTGATAAACCGTTGAAAACGGATCGTTTTGTTAATAGGAAGCTTTTTGAGAAGTACCGGGTAATTAATAAGGTGGTCCATTACAACCTATGCCCCCAAGGTTCGGAAAAGAAACCGCGGAAGGAGGATGCGGAGGTGCTCTTTGTATTTGGATCGAGTGAGGAGGTAGTGGATTGGGCCTTGATGATATGGAACTCAATGGTGACGTTTAGGAAGCGTTCGAGCCCGTACAAGCCTAATTTCCCTTTTCCGGCAATGGTGACTGCCATCTGCAGTGCTCAAGGTGTGATTACTTCGGATAGACTCTTTCCCGGAACGCTCGGTCCGATTACGGGTGGTTCCGTCGAGAAGAGTAAGGCTTTGTCTCGGCCTCCGTTGCCCGGATCTTCTGGCTTTCCTGCTTCTACTGCTAAAACTCCGACGGGGAGGATAGAGGAGTACGTAAGGGGCATGGCTGCTCAAATTCAGACTATGGAAGCACGTCAATTAAGACAGGAGACTCAGTTGCGTCGCACGAGAAGGGATCTCTCGGTTGTTAGAAAGGTAGCCTTGTGGATTGCAGCAAGATGTGGGAAAGAGGGTGATGTTTATGTGCCTGATGAGGCGGATTTGCGAGAGTCTACCCCCGAGGTGTCAGTGGATGTACCGGGAGTTGGAACTAGTGGAGGTGGTGGTGAGTCTAGTGCGAGACGGAAAGGAAAGGAACACGTGATTGGTGAAGACGATGATTATGAGGAGGATGAAGAGGATGAAACTGAGGAATAGTGTCGGTGGTGTCAGTTTTTGTAAAACCCTCTACTTGGTCAGGGTGCAAGGTGGTTGACAGCCCACCTGTTCTATTTCGTTTTCAGTTTTTAGAGTCGTTTGTACATAGTTTTAGGAAGCTTTTGATTGGGGCCGGCTTGTGGCCTCTTGACTTGGTAGTTAGTGTTGGTGGCGGCCAAGGGTAGTTAAGCCAAGCTCGGTTATGGTCGCCACCGTTTTGTTAACCGTTCTTTCTTTAACCAAGGTCATTATAAGCCAAGAAAGTCCTTAGTTGACCGTTCGTACGTTTTGATTCCGGTTTGATTCAATTATCGTTTTTTTTGGCATGTTTAGTTTGTGGCATACTCCCTCCGTCCCAAAATATTTGTCCGGTCCGCAAAACGGAGTGTTAAAAATAATACAATTTTTGCAAGAAAAAATCAAAAGTTTTTTAACAACTTACTAGATATCAATGAGTATTTTTAATTTGTGAAAAAAGTTTGAATTTTTTCTTGAAAAAATTGCATTATTTTTAACACTCCGTTTTGCGGACCGGACAAATATTTTGGGACGGAGGGAGTATTTGTTTTTAGTTAATGTTTGGTTTAGTTTAGCTTTCTTTCTTTGGTGCTATTCATATATAAGGCTTGGATTTTTGTCCCCCGAGCCTAGCTTCGAGCACCTTTTTCTGGGATATGGCTGCTTTTGCATAATGATTATTGGTCGTGTCGTATCCTCTTTTGATCTTGGATACGCACGTTGGATGCTTGTTCTTTTCGTGCTTAGTGTTTAGTTGCTCAACCTTTAACATGTTACAAGTTGTTTTGGATTGTAAATGGTTAAGTTTTGTACTCTTGTAAACTAGGATTGCCCGAGCATGTGCCGTAGTTGCTTTTCCGGAAGGTTTACGTTGTTTTCTTTTTGTTGGTTGTTTTTGGTTGCTAGGGGCTAGCAATGCTTAAGTTGGGGGGCGTGATCCGCACCCAAGATTGTATAATCTTGGGGGCTTTTATCGTATTATTTGTAGCGTTTCATCCCTTATTATTCCTTTTTATCGCATTTTGCTCGTAAGGTTTCAATTTGATGGTTTCAGGTAAAACGTGATATTTTCTTGCTTTTAACGTCAAGAATTTCTCTCGGAAGAATTCCACCATTCGAGGCCACGTGGCATTGCCCCGCTAAGCTCCGCCGGGTGAATTTGGAAGGACTTAGGAAGCATGGGGCCGTTGTCGGGCCGTTACGCCAAGCGAAGCAGAAAAAATTAAGTTCTGCCGGTCATGAACCGGTACGGCCTGTTCATGAACCGGTTCATGAAGGTCAGAATTTGAAGTTTGGACAGAATGCAAAGTCCATGAACCGGTACGGGCTGTTTATGTACCGGTTCATGCTGTAACCCGAAATTTGCCACTTTTTGCCTTTTTGCTTTTTGGATATTTTGGGTTGTGTCTACTTTATAGATATTTGTGGGATATTTTTGGAGAGATTAGGGGGTCCTATTAAGCCTTTGGTAGCTCTCTCTCCCTCATATATCATCTTGGTCTCTCTCTCTTAAGTTTTATCTTTCCTCCATTAAAGCTAGAGTTCCAAGCTTTGCCTTTCCTTGGTCACTTGTAAGTTAAACTCTTTTGTCTCTTTCTCGTTAATTAAAGTTGTAGCTACGGTTGTGGTTGTCAATAAAATCAAGTTTGTTTTCGATTCCATCGGTTAAAAATTATGTCTCGTTTTTATGCTTTGTCTTATGTTTTAGGTATGTGTGAGTAGTCTTTAGGTTAAGTCTCGGGATAATCTTTCCCGAGGACTTAGGTTGTTATTTGGTTCTCGAGCCATCGGGCTTTAAATCATGATTTTCCGGATTAGAGCATAATTTGCATTTTTGGTCTAAACTAGGGGTGTTAACCCCTTGGTAACGAGTTTTGTCAAGCGGTCTTGGCTAATGACTTACCGAGGCCTAGTGGCCTCCTTTGTGTTCGATTAATATTAAAAACAAGTTGGTTCGCCTCCGGGAAATCACATCTTTTGTTAAACGTAGTCATTAAAGTAAAATCATCCGGGTGTGAGCACGCGGTCGTGACTCTTGCCTGAGTTATAATCGAGAAGCGGTAATAGCCTTTGTCAAGGGTTAGAAGACCCCGAGACTTGCCTCTCTAAGTTAATCAAGCTTTATTCTAGTTTTTGTTTAAGTCATTCCGTTTCAAAGCAAAACCAAGTTGGCCGACTTAAACGCCACAATCCGTTACTTACAAAACCTACAATCCGAATCAAGCTAGAATCGAATTCTCTGTGGGAACGATCCCGGATTTCCGGATACTATGCTACCGATGACCTAGCCCTACGCTTCGGGTATCTATCAACCTCTTATTGGAAAGCAAGGTTTTATCGTAAGCACTTATGAACCTTCAAGATAGCATCACCGCCATGCAACAGAGGGCAGCTCAGACAGATACCAATATTGCCCGCCTGAATGACCTTATCCACACTCGCCTTCCACCTCCTCTTGAAGAGGAAGGCGAGGACGATGAGTCCGACCAGGAACAGCCTGTCTTGGTCCCAGATCCGAATCACGAGGGGCGTCTCATTGTTCAGCTCAACCCTAAGGAGGCTCGTGCGCCTGCTGCAATCCCAAATCTGGTAGGTGGCAAGCCTATTTTGAATCCGGATACGGCAGCTCTCATGGCCAAGATGGCAAAGCTGGAGGAGGCAGTCTCCAAGTCTGAGAAAATCAGTGCAGGGGGAATTGACTAGGATCATCTCTGTTTGTACCCTAATGCCAAGCTCCCTGACAAGTTCAAGATGCCTGACTTGGTTAAGTTTGACGGGAGCGGTGACCCCAAAACTCATCTCTATGGTTACCATGCCGCCATGAAGCTGCTGGGTGTGGAAAGTGAGGCCATGTCTCAGCTTTTCCCTCAAACTCACTCTGGGCCTGCTTTCCATTGGTTTTTGTCGCTCGACATCTCCAAACGAAGAACTTGGGAAGACATAGGGGCTGCCTTTGTCTCGCAGTACAACTACAACTCTCAACTCAAGATGACTATTCGAGAGTTAGAATCCACAAAGATGGAGGCAAAGGAGTCCTTTGCGGACTTTGTGAAAAGGTGGAGAGCCAAAGCCGCTTTAATGACTGAGTGCCCTAGCGAGAGAGATCAACTCCGCATCATCTCCCGCAATCTTCAGCCAAACTATGCCAGGCACCTGGTACTCGCTCAAGCGACCGCCAACTTTGAGACCTTCTTCGACTCTGGCCTAGCCATCGAGGATGCGCTGCAAGCTGGAATCCTGCCAAGGGGCGAGTCCTCTTCCATCACTCAAAAGGTTAAGCCAAGGGCTATAAGTGGGAGCGATGCTCCAGCTTTCAACTCCAGTCGTGCTGCCGATATCAGCCAAATACGAAGTGCTCAAAGCCTCCGATCTCGAACACAACCCCGAAGCTTCTCTGCCTTCGAGGCATCTCTGTCCGCAGTGATGGAGAAACTTGTCAAGTCTGGGCATCTCAAACCTTTGACCCCAACTTTTCCACCCAAAGTCCTTCCGGCCAACTACAATGCCAACCTTTTCTGTGCCTTCCACCAAATGCCTGGCCATCTCACTGATAACTGCTTGCGTCTCCGACACGAGATACAAGATCTAATTGATGATGGCACGGTTCAAGTTCTACCAAAGCCCAACGTCATTTCCAACTCCTTGCCTCAACACGGGTCTGACCCTCTGGTTGGTCAGGTATCTATAACCTCCACTCAGATCAACCCGAGCTCCACCATATTCAATCCTAGCCACTATATCGTCCCAGCAAATCAACCCAAACTCATCGTATCCATCCCGTCCGAACCGGAGGTTAACATGATGGTTGTAGGCTGGGCAACCGAGGTTTTCACTACCAACATCTGGTTTGACAGTGATGAGGGGCTTACAAAGGGGAAGACCGTTTGGCTGAGGTCCATTGTTCGAAGGAGCACCAAGTAGGTTTGGTCAAAGAAGCTGAGGAGGTCGAAGTGCTGTTGCTTGGGTTTGACTCCTGCTGGATCCAACCTCTTTTTGTGGAAGTTATGGGTAGCTTTTTAACAATTGCATTCTCAAAACCGCGTCTAGTTTGCATTGGCGTTTTGTCTGAGTCTGACACAGAGTCTTTTGCGTTTGTCTAGTCTAGCTCTGAGTCGGAGGTTGTGCCTCTTGGCCCTCCACGTCGTGGCTTTTGTTTCAAGTTTTGAGTCTGTTGTACTTGGCAACCCCGAGGGTTTTTATGATATGCATCATCTTGCTTCTAAATGCTTCGCTGGCTTTTATATAAACTGTGTCAACCCTAATGACGAAGGGATAGATTTCGATGGGAACATTCCCAAGGAAATGTATTCCCTCGCCGAAAGGGAAGACGAAAGGCATGCTCAGCCTATTAAAAGAAGAAGTAATTTCAAATAAACTTGAAAGACAAGTATAACCTCCTAATGGTTCAATTGGTTCAAAGCCGCCCCCAGAGGAGCATTGTGCCGGGTCAGACAAGTTCAAAAAATTCATCGACGTCTTGGCGTGATCTCATCAAGTCACGCCTTGCGTTGATCCTGAGATAAAGGAGCATCAAATCCCCTACTACCGGGTGCCAATCCAGAAATCAAAAGCACAGAAAGCTCCGGGCCTTGTACCATGTTCAAAACAGCAACAGTGGCATTTCGCCAAGTACAAAAAGAAGAAAGTGTACAAAAATGGCCCGGAGCAAGGCATGTCAATCAAAGCGCTTTTGACCCTGCGTCATCGAAGCCATCGTAGCTGGGGCTACAACGATCGCCGACCTCGACAACAACAAATTCAATACCTAGGTCAACCTGGATCAATTCAAAAGTTGTTTTTCCCTGAGAGAAGCTCGTTGGGCTAAAAACCCCAAGGGTGGGCAGTTCCAAGCAAAAGTTAGAGCAGCCTGCTAGACCAAAACCTATGAAGGTGGTTTAGGCAAAAATGAATAGGCAATCAATCAAAGCTCGCTAGACCGAAGACCCGAATGGGCGGTACTAGGCAAAAGTTAGAGCGTAAAAGGAGAGGTAAATACTCGAGAGTTAACCCTTGACCTGAACTACGTTCTGACCTGATTCCCCCAACGATGATCAGCCATGTCATCGCCGACGATCAGCCATGTCGTCACTTCGAATCAAATCAACGATGATCAGCCATGTCATTGCCGATGATCAGCCATGTCATTGCCGACGATCATCCATGTCGTCACTTCGAATCAAATCAACGATGATCAGCCATGTCATCGCCGACGATCAGCCATGTCGTCACTTCGAATCAAATCAACGATGATCAGCCATGTCATCGCCGACGATCATCCATGTCGTCACTTCGAATCAAATCAACGATGATCAGCCATGTCATCGCCGACGATCAGCCATGTCGTCACTTCGAATCAAATCAACGATGATCAGCCATGTCATCGCCGACGATCAGCCATGTCGTCACTTCGAATCAAATCAACGATGGTCAGCCATATCATCAATGACGGTCAGCCATATCAGTCAATCAACGATGATCAGCCATGTCATCGCCAACGATCAGCCATGTCGTTACCTCGAATCAAATCAACGATGATCAGCCATGTCATCGCCGACGATCAGCCATGTCGTCACTTCGAATCAAATCAACGATGGTCAGCCATATCATCAATGACGGTCAGCCATATCAGTCATTCAACGATGGTCAACCATATCATCCATGACGGTCAGCCATATCTGTCATTCAACGATGGTCAACCATATCATCCATGACGGTCAGCCATATCTGTCATTCAACGATGGTCAGCCATATCATCCACGACGGTCAGCCATATCGTTTATCTCCACCAAATCAACGGTTTGATCATTTATACTGATGATCTATCCGTTCAAAAATCAAAGCGCGTTGAGGCGTTCTTCAGTCAGTGTTGAGGCATTGGCAAATAAAAGCGCGTTGAGGCGTTCTTCAGTCAGTGTTGAGGCATTGGCAAATAAAAGCGCGTTGAGGCGTTCTTCAGTCAGTGTTGAGGCATTGGCAAATCAAAGCGCGTTGAGGCGTCCTTCAGTCAGTGTTGAGGCATTGGCAAATCAAAGCCCATTGAGGCGTTCTTCAGTCGGTGTTGTGGCATTGACAAACTAATCAACGACAGCTGGTCCTGTCCAATTTCCCAACTGCGTTCACCACATCCTCCCATAATCCACAACAACGATCAGATTATCAATCGATGGTCCGTTCATCCGCAACTGATTGTTCCCCAGGAGAGTCCGCCTTGGCCTGTCCCGAACGACAATCACCCTCAGTCTAGCCACAAGTGCATCTTCCAGCATGCTTATTGCTCTATCTCGGATGGTCATTTGATAAGGAGATTGGCTCTGATTCCCAACAAGTGGAATTCAACCTGCCTGACACGACCTACCCGTGTTTGTTGGAATACTTTGTGCCGAGGATAGCTTGATCCCCAGCAACGACAGCCGGTCCCGTCAACATCTGCAGCGACAGCCGGTCCTGTCCAAATTTGATTAACAAGCGGCGATGCCATCGTCCACTTCCACTTTCATCCCCAGCGACGGTCCGTCCGTCCATTCAACCAATCAGGTTCTGTAAGTATGATTGTCTACTTTGCTAGTATGTTCTGCTCTGGATTGCCTTGCGGGGTGTCTAGAAACCTTTGACGTTACTTGTGCCAAGTCAATGGTGCTCCAAGTACCGTCAAAGGGGGGCTACTGTAGACACCCCGATCGGGGCTTCCAGATTAGTTTACTTACGGTTTTTGATTCCACGATGATGAAACGGATCAAGAACACCGCGGGAATGTCGAGTGTTTGAGCTTTGAGTGTTTGCAAAACCCTTGAACCTAACCTAGTCTTAAGCCACTTCCAAAAGCCAAAAAAACCTACTGATGTGTGCCAGGGCGCAATCATCGTGCGCCAGGGCGCAACCATCGCGCGCCCGGGCGCACCGTCGCGCGACGGTTTGGAACCATCGCGCGATGGTCAACCAGAGCGTTGACCAGTGCGCCAGGGCGCACCCTCGCGCGACGATTCCAACCTGTCCCCATCACCTTTATCAGCTGGGAAAACTTAGCCACGTAGTAATCCCCAGCCAGCCTCGTGGCTGGCTGGCCTCCATTCTTTGGACCAGAGCTACCTTTCCATTAATGGAAGGTGCTCTCCCTATAAATCCCCCCATTTGTTCATCTTTAAAAAGGTTAACAAAAATTGGCATTACCAAGGGTCTTTTCTTTGTACTCTTTTAAGCTAATAAAAGAGATACAAAGACACCCTAAGAACATAGCTTGTTCTTCCACTCAAACACCACAAACAACCTCAACCTCAATTCAAAGCTCAAACACTTTTCAAACCTCAAAATTCAAAGGTATATCTTACCTTTGTTCTGCTCTCTGTTCTGATCCTTGAGGGGGGCTGGCAGGGTCAAGGCTGGTAATCAATACCAGTCCTGGCCCTAAAGCTAGCAAGGTTTCAAAAACCGTTCTAGTAGGAACCAGCGCGCGACGGTCCCACCCTCGCGCGCGACACTTCGTTGCTGTGTACGATGGACCGCGTGGGGATTGGTGTCCTACTGTTTTATGCTTTACTTCGTATATAGATCACTGTGAAGCATGCTAACAACCAATTTACTGCTTTCCTTTGTTAGAAATGTTAGTTTTACATTTCAATGTTTAGTTCTGTTCTGTTGGAGTACCCCTGGAATCATTCTGGATCTGTCTCAGAACCCAGGACATGAAAAACCAGACACTGGAAAGTTGGCTCGAACCATCGCGCGCTGCACCCAAACCCTCGCGCGATGGTCAACGCTCTATTTGACCAGTACGCCAGGGCGCAACCGTCGCGCGCCAGGGCGCAACCATCGCGCGCCCGGGCACACCGTCGCGCGACGGTTTGGAACCCTCGCGCGACTGTTTGTCCCCGATCAGTGGCTGGCCTTGTATGTTTAACTTGGTATTTGGCCTTTATTTTGTCCCCACTGTTTAGGGGTGTATTTCCTTTTATTCCAATCTGTCTGTAATAATTATTTACATTCAGTACATATAAAACTGCTTGGTTTGTCCTGGGTGTGCACTGGTCCTTCCAGAGCCCAGAGGGTTTGAGAATAAGAGTTGTGGGCTTAGGCTTACTGGCGCGTGCAGGTCTTGTAGTAGCGCGCGCAGGTATGATCAGCATGCATTGACTTGATCAGTGCATACTGGTTACCTCTTGCG
Source organism: Rhododendron griersonianum (assembly GCA_018127125.1). Taxonomy (NCBI): domain Eukaryota; kingdom Viridiplantae; phylum Streptophyta; class Magnoliopsida; order Ericales; family Ericaceae; genus Rhododendron; species Rhododendron griersonianum. The sequence continues at coordinate 22,670,274 of CM030796.1, read as the reverse complement.
TGTGACACTCCAAAACAGGGGCTTTCCAGTCTGTTTAAACTCCCATAGCAGTCTGTTTTCATCCTATACTAACTGTTTCGTTTAAGCAAGCATGCCATCTATCACATCCTGCAAAGTGTTACAGTTTTAATCCCCGATTAACTGTTCCCCCGCCCTAACTGGCTAAAAAATGATTAATAAAAGAAGAATCGCAAAGTTTTCAAAATGCCTAAGTAGAGACCGATCTCCGGATTGGGCGAGAGGGGTGCCTTAAAACCCTTCCCCTCTCGTAACCTGGCTCCCGAACCCAGATATGGTTATGACGGACTGGTTTCCTTAACTTTTTCAAACAAACCGCGCGGCAGGTGCTTCGAAATACGGTTCTTTGAGTGTCGGACCCTCAAAAACTCAAGTGGCGACTCTGTATCTTTGAGCGCTTGCTACCTGCGCTCGCGCTCCCTCAATTTTCAAAAAAGGGCCGCAACGGCGGGAAGGAACAAAATCCTTTCTCTCCGAAGGGCATGTTGCCCACAGCTAGGTTGCGGATATGATGTATTGGCTAGGGTCGAATGAGGTTGTGTTGAGATTGATGAGGTTGACACGGGGTTTTTGCGGGTGCTTTGGTGGAGGGTTTTATGGTGGTGTTTGGGTTTGAAAGTGGAGGCGAGATGGTTCCATTATCGATGAGATCTTGGATTTTGTGGCGGAGACGAAAGCAGTTATTGGTGGAATGGCCGGTATATTGGTGGAAAGCACAGTAGGCATTTGGGTTGTGGGACGCCGGGAGCTTTTGAGGTAGGAGAGTTGGAGGGAGTGGCTCGATGAGGCCGGCTTCGAGGAGCTTCTCATAAACGGAGGACAAAGGTACAGGAAAGCGGGAAAAGATCCTTGGTGGGATTTTGCAGCTGGGTTGAGGGTTCATGGTGGTGCCGAGTGGGCCTCTGGTGAAAGCCTTGCTTGCTTCGCAACTGCATAATACTCTTTTGCTTTTGGGGTTGATCTCATCAATGTGCATGTCTTGCCTTTCAGCACTAGTTTTAGACAAGGATCCAATATCCTCCTTTGAGTGAGTCTTGGCGTCATGGAATTTGACCAGGTCTTTGAGCATGTCAGAGAGCTTCACTTTTGAGCGTGGTTTGATTCCGACTGTTGGAGCATGGTAGATTTGTGGAGTTTCTTTGATCCTGGCCTCATTAGCATTTAGTCCCAGATCTGGACTCAACATGGCGGAGGTGAAAAGGTCAACCAGCCCTTGCAATAGAGTCATCTGCTTATCCATTTTCTGACTCATTTCCTCTATAGCCTTTTTCAGCTCAACCAGCTCTGTTTGCCTTGTCATTTTGAGGTGGTCGAAGAAGGTGGTATGGCTTTGTGTAGGATGAGTGGCCCAATGCTGACAGTAAGTAAAAAAGCGAACTCAGAATGTGCCCCTGTTGTGATTTATTGAAAAAAAACGTGTATGAATAAAAGAATTGTTATTCACGTGTTGTCATCGTCGACTCAAGGGATCAAACTTTACAGATAGTTCCAACAGTCACGGGTAGGTCATTGTCAGGCAGGTTAAATTCCGCACATTGGGAATCAGAGCCAATCTCCTTATCTAAGACCATCCAAGACAGAGCAATAAGACTGCTGGAAGATGCACTTAAGGCTAGACTGAACTAGAGGGAGCCGTTCGGGCACGGCGAACACCGGAGTTATCCCAAACTCCATGGATTTATGGTCTCCTAGACCTGACTCAAGAAATAACAACCTGCGAAGGATTGCCTTAGTCCTCAGAGATTCTTTTGAGTGTGTATCCTTTGATTAGGAATGACAAGATTTGAGAGATATCAAGACAGATTAAGCCTTTAACATTTTTCACTCAAAATTTCTGTTTTAGTTTCAAAGACCGTTTAGCGTAAATGACATGATACCGTAATCGGGGTGGCATAGGTGGCATGGCGCCATTAGCCTAAGCGGCGTAAGTGACTTCGCACTATAACCTGGGTGGTGTGGGTATCACGACATTGTAACCTAATTGTTTCGTTAATTTTCGTTGAATCCATGATTGAAAAATGTATTGAAGACTTAATGAATTTCGATATCCCTAAAACTCATCGTTCCAAGGACTAATTAATTCCCACAACGTACCTATAAAAAGCACGACTCTTCATCGGTCCAGGCAATCCTAAACAAGCCGCGCTAGCGAGTCTAAGAGTTCTACCCGAAAGAAAACGGACAGCATAAGATGCAAGGTGTGATGTGCAAGCGGGATATGATCACGGTCTCTCGAAGGTTGCCTCATTCCTCAGAATTTCTTTTAGGGTGTATCCTTTGTTTAGAACGACAAGTTCTAAGAGATGTCAATATGAACTAAGTATTCAACTAGTCCTCATTCGAAGTTTCAATTTTGAACTTAGAATAGCTTAGTATAGATGGCGTGATACCATAACCAAAGTGGTGTCAGTGGCACGGTGCCATCAGCCGAAGTGATGTAAGTGACGTGGCATCACGGCGTCGTTTCCTTGCTATTCCTTATTCTCTGTTGAATCTTCGATTAGGCATTAGTCAAGGACTTAGCATGTTTTGATTTCCTAAAGTCTCATTGTTCTAAGGACTCATGTAGTTTAGACAACGTACACCAGAGTGTATGACTCTTCATCGGGTCTCGGCAACCTTCTCCAGACCGCGTAAGCAAGTCTTGAGAGCACAGGACATCATGATGGCATGACATGGATGAGATGCATGGTGAGATGCAGAAAGCAGTAACATGTAGGTAGGATATAGCACATAGTCCTACCTTGCGGGTCCCTGTCCTAGTTTGGAAGGTTCTATTGCTTTCTACGCATGTATAAAGGCCGGTTTTGGTTTAAAGAGGGTTCCCCATACTAGAGTCAAGGTATGCCTCCATTGCTGAGCATACACCCAACAATGGTACAAACAGCAGGGATGACTCATCATAGTCGAGGGTTGCTGAGCATTCCGGGATTCCCCATCATCGGCAAGCCGAGCAGGATTGCCAGAACACAACAGCGAGGTTGAACAAGATATATGTACAAAAGATAGAAAATGAAACAAAATATTTTGAAAATCACACAAACATTTTTCAAGCTTGGCTCACCAATTTAATCAATTCTTAAGGAAAGTAAGTCATTTTGACAACATACCCACTTTTTCTCAAGTATCAATTAAGCATCCCTAGCAGAGTCGCCACTGTGGGCTACCATAGCCCCGGGTGGATCAAGGCGGCCCGAAAACACACGTTTTTTAATCGAATAGAAAAATTTGAAGAGTCACCACCCGGATTTATGGTTCGCCACCCGAGAAACCATTTTGATTGAAAATGATTGATTTGAATTGAAAACCAGAGATCGTTTGAGGGTTCGAAAGCCATGTTACGAGAGGGGAAGGGTTTTACAGCACCCCTCTCGCCCGATACAAGATCGGTCTCTACTAAATGTTTGTGGGATTTTTCGACAACATTTTATTTCATTAAAGCATTTAGCAAGTAGCCACAGGTATACCAAGTAGAAAGTGCATGCTGGTGCCAGTGGACATGAAGTGGCGAAATAACGATGGACAAATGCATAAATGACAGAAAACTGGAGATTGCCACTGACTTCACTCCTGAGCTCTCGGGAGTACTCCCAAGCGCTCGAGAGTGCCACTGTCCAACCCTGCAAATTTTGTTAGGCACATGCAATATATAAAGCCAAAGTTGAAAACTGAAGATTATTTTGAACCCCTGATAGGCTCAGCATAGGGTTTGGCAGATTGAAAGCAAACCCCAATCTTCCAAGCCATGCCTCCTTGCCTTTACAATAGCAGATATATACTTTTGAGAACAAATGTGCACATCCATGCACTTGAAAGATCAGAAGAATGGCAATACATAGGAAGCAGTGAACCGTAATGGCATGTAAACACTCCCGAGCTCTCTTGAATGGTCCCGAGCGCTCGGGAGTGAGGCCAGTGGACTGAAAAACCTTTGTAGCCTCTTGCTCTTGTTGTTAAACTAAGATCAGGTGGCTCACAACCAGTATGAAGAACTGGTATGAGCCACTGATCTCCCTCAGACAGGGAAAAACAGTGGCTTTTAAGTATAAAATGGGATTTTATACCTTTGTGCTTGAACAAGACCTCTTGGATTGACTTGAATGCTTGAATGAGGGCTGAAAAACAGTAGGAAAATGAAGTCTAAGACTTCAAATGCTTTTGTGATGCTTGGATTTTCCTTTAAAATTATTTGAAGATGGAAGTTAGAAAATGTTTGAGTTGAAAAATGTTTGAAGGTGTTTGAGAGCTAGAGCTTTCTGAAAATAGGGGAGTAAGAGAGTGAAATTTCGTGGCCTTTGGAGGGTGGAACATTGGGGTATTTATAGGCAAACATAACCTATGGTTTGGAAACAAAATGAAAGATTAAGAAAAGTTTGGGAGGGAAAATTCTCATGATGAGATGCCCTGCAAGCTCAGGCAGGCTTCTGCAATGTTCAGGGTTGAACTGCAGGTCTGAAAAGCCCAAAAAGACGTGGTCAAAGGTCAAGCTCAACATGCATTGGTCTGTCAGCAATCCCGAGCGTTTGGGAGTGTCACTCCCGAACGCTCTAGAGTGGTCCCGAGCGCTTGGGAGGGGCAGCCCAACTTCAGAAGGGCGCCACGGACACTCCCGAACTCGGTTTTGAGTGTTTTTCGAAGCGTTGGAAAGCTCGTTGAGTCCTCTTTCTAACCCAATTGGCTTCATTCAAATATATTTTATATGCTGAAATTTGTGCCAATTTTACCCTCAGGGTGTCGGGAAAAAAAGAGTTTTGGTTTTGAAAAAAGTCCAAGAAGCATCGTCCAAGTTTTCCAAGGCCTGTTTTGACCCTATTTCATCATCGGGGAGCCTCGAGGGCACAAATTAAGGATAATTAATAAGTCCAAATTGGGGTGTCTACAAGAGGGTTCCTTGACTTGCCCCATATCTGGTTGCGGGGCTGTGGAGGTAAAGAGGCCAACCAGTCCCTGGACCATAACCATTTGTTTGTCCATCTTGTGACCCAATTCCTCTACAGCTTTCTTGAGCTCAGCTAGCTCCATTTGTGCTACCATTCTAGATTGATGAACGAGGAAGGTGATATGACCTTGGAAGCGAAGGTGTAACAGCCCCGGCAGACGTTCCCAAGCAGGTTTGGCTCTTCTTGTAAGTACCTTCTTCGACGATGCAATGGCCCAAAGCATAGGCCCTTGGGCCTCACCACCTTGATCCCTCAGTTGCTTGATTGCTTCGGATTAGGGATGATTGACTGATTTGCTTCTTGAAAATCCTAGGGTTAGCTTTTGTACTTCGGGGTTTGATCGCTCGAGATGCGGCTGCTCACAAAGGTTTAGGGCTTTTGTAGAGAGGATATGGGAGATGATTTCTGCAGAGCTTGGAGGTATGAGATGGAGGAATTGAATGTATAATTTTGGAACCCTAAGGCCTCTTTATATAGGCATGGGATGACTCACTCCGGCCCAATCAAATGGCGTGAATCAATAAGGTAGTTTAGGGTTGAAAGATCTCTGCTTAGAATCTATTTCGTAGCCCTAAAGAATCGGAAAAAGGCTGCTAGGGTTTGAGTATCGGATCAAACGATTGACAGAACATTCCAGAATTCTGGAAAAAGACGATCTGGTGGCCGAAGAATGGATCTGGAGGTCGAGGAATCAATCTCTCACGGAGATTTTCAAACAATATGTTTCACGGGTGAAAGAATGATGGGGAGGCCGTAAAATCAATCTTGCGGCCGACAGATGTATTCTCCTAGGATGCTGTATTTTTGTCTGAAAGGCTATTTGGCTCTGAATTGGGTCCTCTAAGTGGCTAAAAGTACTTACCAAAAGTCCATGGGTTTACGAGAAGTCAATCAGCAATCACTGTATCCATTCATCATCGGGATGGTCCCCAAGGTGGGACTTGAAATAATCGTTAGGCCAAATTGGGGTGTCTACAGTTGCCCCTCTTTGACTGAACTTAGACGGATCGCGAGACATGTTTAAGTAAGAGTCAAAGCTATAAAAGCAACTCAATTTGGTCGAACCACTATTCCAAGGGTTTTTGAAAAAAGGTTTTAGTTATGGTCGGGCTGGGAGCCTGCCTATGTATTCTGCAATGGAAATTCAGACCAACCGTAGTTCGAGGCAATAAAGAAAAATAAAAGTTTTGGTGGGTTAGAGACAGAAGACGTACCTTCAAGCTTTAAAAGCCATAGTGCGATGTACCTAGGCTAAGCCAGGATTTTGGCGGAGGATAGTTGAAGAAGCGTAGGGCTGCCTGGGAAATTTTTTGCGGAGAGCATCTTCAGAATTTTAGGGTAGATCAATACACAACGGGTGAGTCGTTTGCTTTTCCTAATCATCCTTACTTTGACTGAAGGGAGCTCGGTAGAGTAGCTTATCCTTGCGAAGGAGCTAGAAGGAATTGATGTAATTGGGGTGGAATCCAAGCCATCTTCAGGAGACGAGTTGAAGGCCGGTTTTAAAATATGGGGTGGAATCCAAGCTATCTTCTGGAGACGAGTCGGACGCCACTTTTTGAGATATGGGGGGCACGAGGCAAGTAACTGGAGCATGGAGCGTTTGAGATGAGAGAACCGAGGCGCGGAACCAGTTGCAATCATGAGGCAAGAACCTGAGGAGTCGGAGCTGCGATGAACCGAGGCGTAGAGCCGGTTGCAATCATAAGGCGAGAGCCTGAGGAGTTGGAGCTTGGAGCTTGACGTGATGGAACTGAGGCGTAGAGCCGGTATCAATCATAAGGCAAGAGGCTGAGGAGTCGGAGCTTGGAGCTTGAAGTGAAAGAACCGAGGCGTAGAGCCGGTTGTAACCTGTTTCAAATGCAAACACAGGGTATATTTGATAGCAAAATGCATTCAACTAGTGAATCCTATGAGTGTAGCACCAGGTTTCATTCAAGAGAATGCTCAGGCAAAATAAGTCTAGTGACTCACAAACATAATGCATCAAGAGATACAACGCCATGAGGCGTACAAGACGAGAGACATAATTTTGATTTTTGTGCACTATATTGGGAATTTAGAATGTAACACTTATTCTAGTACACATCATGCTTCAAATCGTTGGGCACGTGATTAGCTTATGTCAAGTGACATGCAACAAAGACATCAAGCACTGCAAGCCACATTATTCAAGGCATAATGATGAAAGAGGTATGTGTACATTATTTTGTTAATAGAATGCTTGGAGTAAAATAGGTCATACCACATTAAAGGATGCCAAGGGGCAAAATATGTCAAGAGACATAATACACCATAATACCACATCATTTAGGGGGCAAAGGGCTTAGCATGTCGAGAGACACAACACATCAATAGATGAAAAGGCCATGGGGCGTGTAGATTGAGAGACTCAAGCGTCAAGGGACACAACACCAAGAGGTGTATAGGTCAAGAGACCTAATACATCGAGAGATGTAATGCCAAGAGGCATAGTGGTCAAGAGACCCAATACATCGAGAGATGCAATGCCAAGAGGCATAGTGGTCGAGAGACCCAATACATCGAGAGATGCAAATGCCAAGAGGCATAGTGGTCGAGAGACCTAATGTATCAAGAGATAGCGCCTATTTTTTCCTCTTCAGAGCCAAGAGGCATCACACCAACAAATAATCAAACACATTCATAATGCAAGCAACATGTAGTTGTGAAGACAAAAATCAAGTATTAGATCAAGAGACCACTGCAAGACCAATTAGCCACAATAACCACAAAGACATGAAAGCGAATCAAATGCGCAGGCCAAAGAGGCCCAGGGAAATGTCTAGATAAGACTTGTAACGAACCTGATTTTTGGTCAATAAAAATTTCGTTAAAAATTTGAATTTTTTTTTATTACTTGGATTCCATTTAAACTTCCTTTCTAATATCCAAAAATCCGTCGTTACTAAATTCTAGACTTATAAATATAGCTTTCTTCATATAAATTTTCTAGTCATTTCCCCGAGGACAAGTATGCTTGTAAAAGCACTTGTATATTCTCCCTAGTAATCCGTCGTAATTAGATTTTTTCACTTCGAGCAATAGGGTCATTTTCTAAAGACATTGCATCTGCTCGTTGGCACGTCTTGCTATAAGCCATGTATACTGCTCGACTGCACCTTACTGTCACGCCTTCGATTTTCAACATAAATAAATAAACCATTTCGATAAAAGATGTTCGCATAACATAGATATTACCCAAAATGAGTTCCCATCTGTTTAATTTACAAATCAAGTCCCCAAGTTTCTAGATAATCAACATTGGCACACCGGCCCAAATTAAATTAAATACACGTACCAACGAGTTACTGAATTGTAGACGATTTAGTCAAATGAAAATAAGAGGAATTAGTTACAATTCATCTTTAACAAAAGTAGATGATTTACAAAGATGATCAAATAGCTAGACTTCGTTAGCTTCCAAAAATAACTTCCACACAGAGCATCAATGCAATGCAAGCTACTGCCTGGCACCAAAAACCTGAAAAGAAGGATTTTGTTGAGCTACACGAGCCCAGTAGGAAATTCTCTACAAAAATCTACATGCAATGAGATGATAAGCATGAAGAAAAGGCGAATCAAAATAAACGACAAATCCAAATATTGCACATCAACACCCTTTTGCAAATGTCATAACAATTCCCAATCATAAACCCATACGTACACACACATGCACACACTTCTTCCAACAAATTTCCACCCCTTGCGAGATTGTGTTTCCACCCCTTGCGTCACAATAGATTCCACCCCTTGCGAACCATGTGTTTCCACCCCTTGCGTCACACTAAATCCCCCATTCACTTCACCACAACAACAACCACACTATCGTCACAATTGATACCAATGCCATAAACTCATTCCACACACACACTGACATTATCTAATACGACACATATAGCTCATGGACCATGGCACTCGTTACCAAAAATACCACTATCAAGGATTATGAAATCCTCAAGCCATAAAACATTTTATTCGACCATATATAGCAAATAAACACCTAAATCACACCTAGTCACCACAAAACATGTAGAGGAAGAGAGAAATCCCTACCAAGATGGGTTTTGAGCAAAACCCTAGGTCTACCAAGAGCAATAAGCTTGAATCCTTCAAAGACAAGCTTCACCCAAGTTTGGGTACAAGATCTAGAGCAAATAAAGCCCAAAAACATGAATAACAAGCAAAGATCAACAAATAATTGAGAGGAGAGAGGGAAAAACATGATAGAACTTCAAGGAGTGAGGACAAGAACACAAAACTCACCCTTGGTTCACCAAATGCAAGAATCTTGTGATTTTGAGGTTGGAAACCCTTGGATCTTGAAGATTTGAGGTTGAAATCAAGAGTTTTGGGTGAGATTGGAGTTAGGTAGGTGACAGGGGGTGTTTCTAGGGTTATTTCGTGGGTTTGGGAGTGAGAAATGACAAAAGGGGGGTATTTCTGAAATGCGTGCTGAAAATTGCAAAAAACACAGCATGTACCGGTACTGATCATTTAGTTTTTTCTCTCTCATCTGACCGGGGGAAAGTATTATTGATTGTTTATGTGGATGATACTATTATTACGGGCGATGATCAAAAAGGTATTGATGAGTTGAAGGTATTTTTGCAGAGTCAGTTTCATACCAAAGATCTGGGAAGGTTGCGATATTTTTTGGGTATTGAGGTTGCACGATCTAAAGATGGCATTAGTTTATCACAGAGAAAATATGTGCTAGATATTCTAGATGAGACTGGTTTATTAGGGTTGAAGTCTGTCGATACTCTTATGGATCCTAATGTCAAACTATGTGTTGATCAAGGGGAGCTGTTTTCTAGCCCTGACCAATATCGTCGCTTGGTTGGTAAATTGAACTATCTTACTATTACACGTCCAGATATCTCATTCGCAGTTAGTATTGAGAGTCAATTTATGTCTGCTCCTCGTTTTCCACATTGGGAGGCTGTTCTTAGAATTGTAAAGTATCTCAAGGCTCATCCAGGATGTGGTTTGTTTTCTCGAGCTAATAGTCACTTACGTATCGAGGCTTTTACTAACTCTGATTGGGCAGGAGGACCTTCTGACAGGAGATCCATTACAGGATATTGTGTTTTTCTCGGTGGAAACCTTGTCAACTGGAAGAGTAAGAAACAAACAGTGGTTGCACGGTCTAGTGCAAAGGCAGAGTATAGAGCCATGGCCCACACGACATGTGAGATTGTATGGGTGCGATCTTTTCTTGAGGAGATAGGATTTAGTGTGCAATTGCCAATGAATTTGTATTGTGATAATCATGCAGCAATTCACATTGCATCCAATCCGGTATTTCATGAGAGAACTAAGCATATTGAAATTGATTGTCATCTGGTGCGTGAGAAGTTAGTTGGTGGTGTGTTAGCTACTCCCTTTGTGTCTACAAGTGCTTAGTTAGCTCACATGTTTACTAAGTCATTGTTCAAGCCCCGGTTAGAGTTGTTATGTACTCCCTCCGTTCCTAAATGAGAGTCCCTCTTTGGAATTCCAACTTTTTTAGGGGACATGTAATCATTACACCTACTTTCCACCATTACCCCTATATTTTATCTATTTTGTATCATTTGTATTCAAATACGAGGGACACTTTTGAAATTTTATCAAATTTCTACTTCTATTTTTGAAAAGGGACAATCATTTTGGAACATCCCAAAATGGAATAAGGGACTCTCAATTTGGAACGGAGGGAGTAACAAGCTGTGACTTTGTGATATCTATTCTCCAGCTTGAAGGGGAGTGTTGGAATATTTAAGTAGTTGTTATGAGTCTTGTCCCACATTGGTTAAACAAGTCTTGTATCAAGTTATCTCTTAATACAAATAATAGTTATTTGTGTTAGGGTTCATTAACACCCTTGTGGGCAACATGCCCTTAAAAAGGATTCCGTTCCTTTCTAAAAGGGACCCTCGGATCGAGAGAGCGCTTAGCGGGACAAGCGCTCCAAATATAGAGTTGTCACTTAGGTTTGAAGGTCCGACACCCAAGGAACCGTATTCGAAGCACCTGCCACGCTATTTGATTTGAAAAAGTGAAAGTACCAGTCCGTCATAACCATATTTGGGTTCGGGAGCCAGGTTACGAGAGGGGAAGGTTTTTAAGGCACCCTTCTCGCCCAATCCGGAGATCGGTCTCTACTCAGGTATTTTGTGAAAACATTGCAATTCTTCTTTTATTAATCAATTTTTAGCCAATTAGGGCGGGGAAACAGTTTAATGGGGATTAAAACTATAACAATTCGCAAGATGTGATAGATGGCATGGATGCGAAAATAGTAAATAGGATAAAACCAGGTTCTGTTCAGAAGAGCGAACTCAGTGCACTGTCCCAAATTTGACGTGCGCAGGAAAGAACTCACATGCATTGATCAAAGCCACTGCACGTAGTTACAACATGCGCGTGAGTGTGCTTGTCCCACAGACTTTGTTTTTATCCTCCTTTGGGGTCTGGAAGGACCAGTGCATACCCAGGACAAACCAAGCAGTAAATGGTATTTAAACTACACAGTTTAAAGGCTAAAAAGCCTAACAAATGAGCAAAACACCCGAGGCCTAGTTACCCATGCAAAGGCCAGCCACTGGTCAGGACTGAACCAGCGCGCGCGGGTCATCTACTATCGCATGCCGATCTGAGCCATTTAACCAGTGCTTGGTTTTGAAGACCCCAAGGGTACTCCACAGCAGTGTGGGCAGCATGCCCTCGGAGAAGGGATTCCGTTCCATTTCCGACAAAACTTGGGCAAGGCCCTCGAGGGAGCCCGAGCAGAGGCGGCAAGCGCTCGTAAAAAAAAATACAGAGTCGCCACTCGGGTTTTGAAGGTCCGACACCCAAGGAACCGTATTTCGAAGCACCTGCCGCGCTTATTTGATTTGAAAAAGTGAAGGCACCAGTCCGTCATAACCATATCTGGGTTCGGGAGCCAGGTTACGACAGGGGAAGGGTTTTAAGGCACCCCTCTCGCCCAATCCTGAGATCGGTCTTTACTTGAGCATTTTGAAAATGTTTACGATTCTTCTTTTACTAACCAAATTTTAGCCAATTAGGGCGGGTGTGGGCTACCTGCCCGAAAAATAAAACAAACAAATGATGTTTTGCTTTATATTTTCCCGCCGCTTTGAAGAGAAATACGCCGTTTGAACAGTCGCCACCCGGATTTGCGGTATATCACCCGAGAAACCGTTTTGTTTGGAAAATCGTTGATTTGAATTTGAAAACCAGAGATCAGTTTCAAGGGTCCGGAAGCCATGTTACGAGGGGGGAAGGGTTTTACGGCACCCCCCTCGCCCGATTCGAAATCGGTCTCTACTAAACGTGTGTGGGATTTTTCGAAGGGATTTTGTTTCATTTAAACCAGCTGGCAAGTATACACAGTTATAACAGGTAAGCAGTGCATGCATGTGCAGTTGTACAGGGGGAAGTGCAATGATGGAATAATGGTGAGCAAATGCATGAATGAGAGAAAACTGAGGATCTGTCACTGACTTCACTCTCGAGCGCTCGAGAGCAGTCCCGAGCACTTGGGAGTTCTGATACCCAACCTACAAGCTTTGTTAGCGCAGTCAAAATACAATGCTAAAATAGGAACTGAAAAGCTGCTATATACACTACTGGCTCAGCAGAGGATTTGAAAGACTGGAAACAAACCTCAATCTTTCAGATCTTGCATCCCTGCCTTAACAAGACCAAATCTACAAATTTAAAAGAGCAACAGGCTACACTTATGCATGCAGAGATCAGGTGACACAGCAGACTGGAAAATGGGAAGCAATGACATGCATGCACTCCCGAGCGCTCGGGAAAGGTTCGGAGCGCTTGGGAGTGAGCTGCATATCAACTTACCCTCAAACAGGAAATGGTACTGACTTGACATGCACACACCCTTGTTTTGGTATTTCCCAAGAGGAAAACATCTTTTAATCTTTAAAAGCAAGAAGCCTTATTCACACATGAAGACTTTGTGAGAAAATGGTTATGTTTTAGTGGAAAACGACTTCCTCGTGCATGCATGCCAAATAAAAACCATTTAACTTTAGAGTGCACCTCCTTCCCTACTTGCTATGTGACAGAGAACCATGCATGGAAGCTGGGAACAGTCCTGAGCGCTTCAGAGTACTCTCGAGCGCTTGGGAGTGTTTCCAGTAAGGATTTTATGAAAACGTTTTTTTGTACCCCATTGCTCTTGTTTTTACACTAGGGTCTCCCAACCATGCACCCAGTATTGAAGACTGGGTCAGGCTGAGAGACCCCCCTCAGAAGGGATGAACAGCCCTTTTAGTTGTGATCAAAGGTAAAAGTTTCTACCTTTTTCTTGAACTCTTGCTCCTTGGGATGACTTTGAAATGTGGATGAAGAGAGGAGAGTGCAAGAGATCAGAAGGGTATTCTGGATTTCTTGCCCTTTTCCTTGGTGATTTCTAAAACTTTTGAAGTTTGGAAGGTGAACTTGGAGATTTTTGGTTTGTAGCTAGAGAGAGAAAGAGAGCAGAGAGTAAGGGTTCTCTGGGATCAAATTTCGTAGCCTCCTCCTTTTCTCAGCTGAAAACCAGCCATATTTATAGGCCAAGTAACCCATGGTTTTGAAAATCAAATGGGCTTAATAAAAACATTTTTTTAATAGGAAAATCTTTGGCCTGAATATCTGCCACCAGAGGTTGAGTGTGGACCGAGCCATCGGCGGGCTCAAGGTGGTGATAATGATGAGTTGCAAGGGTAGTGGGTGATACGGCCATCCATTGGGCAATAGAATAGTCTCGAGCACTTGGGATCACTCCCGAGCGCTTGGGACCTCACTCTCGAGCGCTCGAGAAAGAGCCAGGCCAGAGGTTTTTGGAAAATGGTTTTGAGCGCTCGGGACTTCTCCCAAGCGATTGAAAATGCTTTTGACCATTTTTTTAATCCCTCTTCAAATCTTTCAAGGAGCAATGTTCCGATCAATACTAGGCTTGTTTCAATCCAAAGTCATCATCGGGGAGCCTCCGGGCCACAAATCAAGGAATTTTGAAAAGTCCAAATTGGGGTGTCTACAGCGGGGGAACAGTTAATCGGGGATTAAAAACTGTAACACGTTTTGCAAGATGTGATAAACAACATGGATGGATGGAATACAAAGTAAATAAATGGAACAAAGTTCAAAATGGTGGGAAACACCAAAACAGTGGCCTGGTATGAAATTATCGCAAGCAGTGGCCAACTTGCATGCATGGATCAATCTGCATGCAAGCGAACCATCGCGCGATACTTCCATACCATCGCGCGAGTTTTAGTGCCTCACCAACAGTTTGAGCTTTATCCCCTTCTGGGCTCTGGAAGGACCAGTGCACACCCAGGGGCAAACCAAGCAGTTTATATGTACTGAAAGTATATAATTATTACAGACAGGTTGGAACAAATTGGAAATGCAGCCCCTAAACAATGGGGGAAATAAGCAGAGGCTTAAAGCCTAGTTGCCCATGCGAGGGCAATCACTGGAAATCAGTGAACCATCACGCGACAGTTCTGACTGGACTTCCAGGAATTGCTTTGCATGCTTGGGACTCTGAGACATGTTCAGAAGCATCCCAAGGGCATTCCAAACTAATTGAAGTAGCAAGCACTACTACAATAAAGCATAACAATCACAGCTATTAGCAGTGATAGTTAGTCTTCTATCACACTCCTCCTACCGTGATAGATGTGAGTGTGATTGTAAGTCACTCTCTTTTATCACGGTTATAAACCGTGATTGAAAGATAGAAACAATCACACTCAAAAAGCGTGATCGTTTCTAGGAAAAACCGTGATGGAAACTCGTTTCCGTGTTCTTTCCATGGTTTTGATCACACTCTTCCTGAAAAACCGTGATTATATGTAGTAAATGATCACCACCAAATACTGTGATCTTTCATGTCTAAAAACTGAGATGGAAAATAGTTAGGTGTGATCTTTTTTGGTTTTTAGATCACGGTTTCATCTAAAACTGTGATTAAATGTTCTTATGATCACAGTCTAGAAATGTGATTGAAAGATGCTTTTTTTTTTTTTTTTTGCATTTAAAAAATGCCCGAATCTCTAACCAATAATAAATACACGTAAAATATGTATTCGGCCCGTAGCTATCTTCTCCAAAACAAAAAACATAGCAATACAAAATATGCATAACTGATATTGCATCTTGCACAAAACATGTCAGAGATAGAAACATCGTGCCGGAAAGCCTACTTTGAATTAATCTAACATCAATCAAATTTCTGAAAATGCATAAAAAATGCAGAACAAAAACTTCAACAATAAAAAGGACAAAGAAAACTAATTGAACCACAAGCCTGGAGTTATGTCCTAAGCTACAACGAATTCTTCATTCTTTGAAGCCAATTTCAAGCACTTCGTCATTCTCTGAAGCCAATTTCAAGCACTCGTCATTCTCTAAAGCCAATTTCAAGCACTTCATCATTCTCAGAGCATGCCTAAATCCATCAGAAAACAAAAAGTAGCAACATCAATAACTCCAATGCCTAAATCCAGCAGAAAACAAAAAGTAGCGGCATCAAGAACTCCAAGAAAAAAGTAGCAGAAAACACATCTTGATAAGGACATGAAGAGAAGGCCCCGCAGTGTCTTTGAATGGGTCTCCCAAACTGTAAACCAATATCATCGAAACAAAAACATTGAAACAGCATAGCTGAAACTTCGGGAAATAAGTTAGCAAGGATAAAAGATAATGCATATTTAGTGTTCACCATGACAGCCAACCCCACATCCCTACTATAAAAGCTGATGGCAAACAAGACAATCTGCCAATTACGCAGCCATTTCAATGCCCAATATTAGAGGTATTTTTGTAACTTCATTAATATATTTCTCCAAGTTATCCATATTCACTTTTCTACTTAGAAAACAAAGGAACTTGTCAAATGCAGCAAAAGTGAAGTGGCATGGAATTTTAAGTCCGTCCATCATTTTAGTCGTGACGAAAAAGTAAAAGTATAGTCATGCTGAGCTAGAAAAAGACAGGAAAGTTGAGATTTAAGACATTGTTCCTCTTAAACAAAGGTTTAACTAGCCATCTGGAGTCTGGACCAGGATAAGAGGAAAAGCAACCAATACTCCTAACATGATAGGTGATGCACCACAAACACGATGAAAAAGTATTGGAACCAGCACAACCACAATAATAATGCTACTTACGTATCGCCAGTAACAGCTGCTTTATGGCAGTCACTCCCTTTGCCTCCAAGAGCACCAGTCTCTATGTACTTCTTTGCATTATCCCAAGCACCACCAGCAGTGTTCAGGAAAGGAGCCATAAGAATACCAGAAACCGTTGCAAACATCAACATAGAAGCAACAACTTTAGCCCCAAGTAGAGGTTGTCCAGTATAGAATCCCAAATTCCGGAACACCAAACCTGTGTAAAGAAAAATCAGACCTCACAGACCAATTGCACCCCAGCATGAAAAGGAGATTAAAAAGACTTGTGTATACATCTCCAGAATACAAGCCGAGATATCTAGATAGCAGAATCCGATATACTTGTGGGCTAATTACAAAAATAAGAATAAAAAAGAGAGTATTTCGGAGTCTGGTGAGCCAAAACCCTCACGGCCATGTCCATACCCTCAACCATATCAATTGTTCAACTCAAAAATGTAAATAACCTCAGAGCTACAAAAAACCTCAATTATTTTCATGGTCAGACCAGATGTTACTTGGCACCTGAAGCAGAAATGCTATAATATATCAAACTGTCACCTGCCTAAATTCCAAATTTGGTGATAGTCTGATGGATTGCTATCTCATTTATAGAAATGCTATTCAATTTGGGTCTAAGAGCAAAGACATGTCTAAGAGGGAGAAGTTGACCTCATCTTTTAACTCCTCCCCGGAAGAGTGCCAACGCGTGGAGCTAAGCTAAGCTAACAAGGCCTCACATATACTCAAAAATTGCAGAGGGAAATAGAGTAGAATTTTAATAGCTAACTTCAATTCCAAAGCTGCAATATGGTGTTGCAGCAAGTATGTGATTCACAAAAGACAAAACTGAAGATTTCGTTTTATGTTTCTTGCATTGGACTCTCTGAAAGTGCAAAAAATAGAATGCATCACATAGATGAATATTAGTTGGAACTATTTAAAAGGTACACGTACAAGTCAACAATTACCTTGCACCAATAAACTCAATTTGAACCATTTTGCGATGTTCTTCTCTTCTTCTTTGTGACTTTTATAGTCTAACATATACAAAAGAAACACATTGTCAGGAATGAAGCTTCAACCCATGATTCTAAATTTCTAATTATCAACAAGAAGACTTTAATCTCAGCCTAAAAGAAAGACGACTACAATAGATTATTGAGCTTATAGGAGGGTGGTGCAACCCACCTCGCGAGCATTTTCTGCATGAGTTAACCTCGGAGCGGAGTAATACATCAGCCTCAATCATCATGGCTCAACCTCGGTGTGGAGTAGCCATTAGCATGGATGTAAGACAAACACATGGCATATGTCAACTAAACAATGTAATCCATTGAAATATGTTAATTAAGCAATATAATCTGGAAACATGTATAAGACAAACACACTTCAGAATTGAACCAAATCAATACTATGGAAGACTTTTTTTTTATCGGCCTATGAAAGACTTACTCTTGTTCAAACATTCACTATATTAAAAGACTTCAGAGAACCTAGACTTCCATGATTTAAACGGAAACTAGAACAAAAACTAGAACTAAAAATAATAAACTAAACTAGCTGAACTACTCCAATTAAGGAGGTCCATGAACATCTCTTCTGGACTTGCTTGGTTACTGCCAGTTGTCATTTGGCAGTGCACGCTAGAGGCATCTAGATGCTGTTAACAATTAAGTGCATATAGAGTCCAGTTTAGGAAAGAAAATGCAATAAGGAACAAATACAATATTCAGATGAGATGTTCCTTTACTAAATCCATCTTCACTCTAGCCACATTATGACATTTCTTACAAGGACAAGCAATTTCTGTTTGCCCATCAAGAATGTTCTCACATGCAAATTCCATAAAATTTATGACCCATTGTAGGTATCTTAGATTGAACCTAGGCAAATTTATCCAACTCTTATCTATGTTTGTTTCCATTAACACAACTCTGAAGAAAACAAACAAAGCAAATGCATGCAATACCACATTAGACATGAACTTTGAATAAAGTTTCAACTTAAAAACGGAGCTCATTTCTTTTTAATTAAAAAACAAAATTAGGGCAAAAAATACTAACAACAAGAACAAGAACAAGACATTTTTAATCATTCTAAACACAATTAGGGCATTTAAATTCATTATATCAAGTATCAACGAAAACCCCCAAAATAATTGGTTGGAGACCAAGCAAATTCTAGGGTTCTTTTTTACAGAGATCAACCTCGAATACACACACACACACACACAGACTGTGTACCAGAGGTATGATGGTGACAAATTTTGGAGCAGGAAGAGTGCAAAATAGTTCTGATTTCTACCATTTATGATGTTGAATCTCTATCTACTGAACTCAAATCATAATTCATAAAGACCCTAGCAAAACAACAGAGTCTAAGGTACGATCGAAGTAGATCCTTTATTTCATTTCATTTTCCTCCTCCGTTTTCTTAGCAACCTAACAGAATATGATAAAAACAACGAGAACAGTAAAATTATAGAATGAAGCTCATAAATCGAAGGTTAGATCAAAAGTTTTCGTATACCTCATAACTAAGAGTGATTTGTTGTCAGGAAAACTCCTTGAACGACTTATTGTGAGCTTTTTGTCACCGATGAGTGACTCCGACGCCGGCACCTCCAACGCCGGCGCCTCCATGAGACAGAAGAAAACATAGAGAAAGCTACAGTGAGAGAAAATGAAATCAGAGAAGAACTATACCAGCAGAGAGATGTAGAGAGAGAGAACTATACCCGTAGAGAGAGAGAGAGGGAGAGGCGCATGTCTAGCAGAGAGGGGGAGGGGGCGTCTAAGGTATAGAGCGGCGTCTGAGTAGAGAGATAGGAGGGAACTAGGGTTATTGTGTGGGTTGGGGAATTTCGGGGGAGGGAAACTTTGGGCACCACAAACTACGCCGTTTCATGTTTAAGTGTTAAATAGCTACCTTCGCCGTTTCTTTTGTCCGACTCCCGTATGTGCCTAAATGAGTAGTTTTTTTATCACGGTTTTTTTAGACTTTTTATCTCGCCATAAGAGTGAGGTCATTTATCTCATTTTTTTCCGCGCTAAAGTTTTTTATCACGCTACAAGGGTGAGATCTTTTTTCTATTATCTCGCCACAAGAGCGAGGTCTTTTATTCCGCGCTAAAACCCACTTTTTATCACAGTTTTGGACTTAAGCTGAGATAAAAAAATTTAAGCACCACTTTTTATCACACTTTCACTAAAAACCGTGATCTTTGTGAACCTCCTGAGTGTGGTATTTATCTATTATTGTAGTAGTGAAGCCGAGGAGCTGGACTATTTAAACTAAGTTGCCCATGCAAGGGCAGCCACTGGAAATCAGTGAACCGTCGCGCGACAGAGTGCAAGACTCGCGCGAGGGTTCTGACTGGACTTCCAGGAGTTGCTTTGCAAGCTTAGGATTCTGAGAAGTTCAGAAACATCCCAAGGGCAATACAAACTAATTAAAATGACAAGCCAAGGAACTGAACATGTTTTATCATGCATAACAGTGATCTATATATCAATATGAAAACCACAACAAGCATGCTCATGAATAAAACAAGAAATGACCAGCTTCCCTTCCCCGCGTGGATCAATCTCTTATAGACATAAATGCCGCGCGAGTGTTCGAATCCATCGCGCGAGGGTTTGGCTGTTCACAGATTCTTGTAACTCTGCTGACTTTAGGGCCAGGACTGGTATTGATTACCAGCCTTGGCCCTGCCAGCCCCCCTCAGGGATCAAAACAGGAATAGGTAAAATTTTATACCTTTTGCTTGAATGATTTTTGAAATGGATTGGATCAAATGGTGTAGCCTTGCAAATGAGTGTATGGAGAACACTAGTTTGAAAGACTAGGAAGTGTGGTTTGGGTTAGTAACTTTGTGCTAGATTTGATGACTCTTTCTTGTTGAAATTTTTTGTAACCCTTGGGAAGAACAACCAATGGGGGTATATATAGGAGAAGTGAGTGGTGCAAGGGAGGTGGAAAACTTGGCCAAGTAACCAGCCAACAAGGCTGGTCACTCTTACTTGGTGGAGAAAGGAGCCACCAAGGTGAGTGGGGGTGGTTGTGAGGGTGGTGTATCCAAGCGTGCCAGAACGCTGTTCAGCCAAGGAAAACGGGGTTCCAGCCCATGTGGCCCTGATGATCACAAAAATCCAACTGGATTAAGATGATGGGGACAGGTGGGACCATAGCGCGAGGGTTTGGAACCATCGCGCGAGGGTCAACAGTCAAACTTTGACTTTGACCAACACCTGGCAAGCTGACTATCGCGTGAGGAACAAGAAGTACCGCGCGACGGTCAATCCTCGGTTAGGGTTTTGACTAGCGACGATCCATCCGTCCAATTTCAATCAGCGACGATCTAACCGTCCAATTTCAAAATCAGCGACGATCTAACCGTCCAATTTCAATCCAGCAACGATCTAACCGTCCAATTTCAATCCAGCGACGATCCATCCGTCCAATTTCAATCAGCGACGATCTAACCGTCCAATTTCAAAATCAGCACGATCTAACCGTCCAATTTCAATCCAGCGACGATCCATCCGTCCAATTTCAATCAGCGACGATCTAACCGTCCAATTTCAAAATCAGCAACGATCTAATCGTCCAATTTCAATCCAGCGACGATCCATCCGACCAATTTCAATCCAGCGACGATCCATCCGTCCAATTTCAATCAGCGATGATCTAACCGTTTAATTTCAATCCAGCGACGATCCATCCGTCCAATTTCAATCAGCGACGATCTAACTGTCCAATTTCAAAATCAGTGACGATCTAACCGTCCAATTTCAATTCAGCGACGATCTATCCGTCCAATTTCAATCCAGCGACGATCCATCCGTCCAATTTCAATACAGCGACGATCTATCCGTCCATTTTCAAATCAGCGACGATCTATCCGTCCAATTTCAACCCAGCAACGATCCATCCGTCCAATTTCAATTCAGCGATGATCTATCCGTCCAATTTCAAATCAGCGACGATCTAACCGTCCAATTTCAATCAGCGACGATTCATCCGTCCAATTTCAAAATCAGCAACGATCCATCCGTCCAATTTCAATCAGCGACGATCCATCCGTCCAATCTATATATTGGTGCACGGTATTTTTATATACTTGTTTGCATTTTCCATTTAATCGGCTTTCGGGCGGATTTGGTGGGTGTCTAGAAATCTTTGACGTTACCCGTACCAGTCAATGGAGGGACTTTGCCTCTTCCCAGAATCCAAGCTGCCTGAGAATTTCAAGATGCCCAACATTGAGAAGTTCAATGGAACTGGCAACCCTACCAGTCATGTTCGCCATGTTATCAACACCCTGAAGCCGATGGGCTTGAATGACGAACTCATCGCCCAGTTGTTCCAGCGAACTCTCACCGGAAGTGCTCTCGACTGGTTCCTCACTTTGAAGTTTGTACATTATCAAACTTGGCCAGAAATTGCCAATGCTTTCGTCAAGCAATATGCGTACAACGTCCAAATTGAACTAACAACTCGAGACTTGGAAATGACCAAACAAGATTCCAATGAGGACTTTGCTACCTTCGTGGCAAGATGGAGGGAAAAGGCTGCCAAGATGAAGAACCGCCCCTCCGAGGAAGACCAAGTGAGGATAGTTGTCAAAAAATTGCAACCCAAATATCTCAGGCATATTTACACACAGGCTATCACCGATTTCAAGCGCTTGCATGCCACTGGGTTGCAAATCGAAGATGGAATCAAGCTAGGACTCATTGGAAAAGAAGAGGCCACTCCTCCACCTAAGAAAATCTTTTCTAGCCGTACATCTCACGCCTCCGTGAATGCCCTTGGCACATCCTTGTCTCAAGACCCTTTCTAAACTAGCCCATCCCGAAGCCCAAATCGACCCCGCCGCAAATTTGATCCTCTTTACATGACCTTGTCCCAAGCCTTGACCATCCTCAGCCGTCAAGGGCATCTTAAACCTTTAAACAAACCACTTCCTCCGCCGCCCTACAGTCCAAACCATGATCCAAACAAACAATGCGCCTACCACCAACACCCTGGGCACGAAACAGACAATTGCATGCGTCTTCGTCACGACATTCAAGACCTTATTCATAGTCGAACCATAAAACCTCCAAAACCTGATGGGCAAGCCAATCCACTCCCTACTCATAATGCTGAGCCGCCACCTCGAAGTATCAATCTCATAAATCTATCTCACAACCCCATATACAGTCCCAGCCAATACATTGTCCAAGACAACCAAACCAAACCTACCTTAACCCTCCCCGAGGAGGACGAGTGTTTCGTGATGGAGGAGGAGGAGGATAATAACTCTGACCAGTCAGAAGTAATCGATATTGATATGTCCGACATAAGCAGCAAAGATCAGGCAGAGGAGGAAAAGCTAAGGAAGTGGAAGGAACACTCCTGGGTAAAGCACAATTTGGAGGATCCAGACATTCCATTTGTAGAAGATGATGAATGGCTTCGTATCTGGTTTGAGAATAGGAAGAAGGAAAAAGAAAGGGTCATCATGATGAGAAGGCACGCTCGCTTCGAGCCTGCCCCAAATAGTGGTACGCATCAACCGTCCCAAAATTCCAACACCGCCCATTGTTTGGGAGACAATCAATCTCATAGAAAAGGTAGAGGAGTTTCAAATGCAACCATGGGTCAACCCTTACGACGAGTGCGACTATAGTCAATGGATAGAGGAAAGAGAAGATCTAGATTTCATATGCACAGAACCCTATAAAACAGGGGAAAGCGACTTTGATGAAATGGAAGAAAAGTGCAATGATCCGCTCGATGAAACCTCCTTAGCATCACTATTCAATCAGGAGGAAATACCTGATGACCACACAATCGATGAGGAAAGAGAAAGGGAGATTCATACCGACACATCCATCTGGGGATTACTCATGGCTCAAGGAGGTAGCCGTCGTGCAAACTTCAAAGATGAACCCAGTTCAAAGGTTCTGTTTGGCAAGGAAGAAGGTGGGAAATAGTACAAAGTTGCAAAAGACAAGGGAAATGACCCCGACATGCTGTAGTAGCTGAGAAGTCACAACATGGCAAACAAAAAACGTTAAAACATTGTTTTTGCTTTGAACAAACTAGAACGAGTTTTGGGCCCCTGTTTGGGCATTTTATTTCCGCTAAGAGAATTTCTTTTTCATCCTCCAGATTATGCTTATCTAAATCTAAATTCCTAAATTGCAATTGCCATGCGCTATCCTCTCATTGCCAAAACAAGGGAAAAATTCGAAGGGATCAAAATCTTTGTGTCCCCGACAAAAGGGAAGGAAAGGATGAACTCTAATTACTTAAAACTAGGTTTTTATCAAAACTCAGGAAGAAGACGCTATCTCCGTGAGAACACTTAGGGTTAGCTTGCCCATTGTGAAAGTACAAACGCAACAGGAGATTCATAAAAACATCTCCATCAGGTTCCTCTCCAAAACACTAAAACCCTCTTGAGAGAAAAATGCTCGTTGGGCAAACCATACAGCTAAGCAAAAGTAAGAGCAAAGCCTGCTAGGACAAGAAAAAACAAAAAACGCAGCCTAGGCAAAAGTTAAGGCATTTGAAGGAAAGCTCGCTAGGGACTCAACCTCTATCAGGTAACCTAGGCAAAACTTAGAGCATGAGAAAAAGAAAAACCAAGAGCGAAGACCCAACCCCCAAAGGTGGTAATCTTGGAACTACGTAAAAGGCCTGATTCCCTGATTGGGATACGTAGGCAATCTCGCATCGAGATGCGGCCCAAACATTTGGAGAAAGGAAAACATCAACAGGTTTGTACTCAATGATAGGCATAGCTAACCCTACGTATTGAGCTCACAAAAGATGAGTTAGTCATTTTCCAGGGAATTGGCAAAAACAAAGACACGTAAGAGTTATAGTTCATCCTCTCTAATCCAAAAGTCATCAACGCAATGAGTATGATACCTCAAAAACTCTTAAGTTCGGCAATCAGGCTGTGGAGCATGGCAAAAGCAAGAGACAGAAAATCAATAGACTAAGCATAGGAAGGAATGTGAAACAGGATGCCACTTGGCTAAAGCAAAACCTAGCTCCCTTGGGAAAATAGACGTAACGATCGGATAATCAATACCTCGGCCGCAACAATGATCCTTCGGCCGAGTGATCGATTCTTCGGCCAAGTGTTTTCACACAAATTACTTGTTCAAAAAGTCATGTTCTGATTATCGCATGCAAACTCAAGACATCTAAGGGCATAAAAAGCATTTCTCATTTCATGAACAAAACCTTGTTTACAAAATCATTGTTGTGGTTGCTTTCACTATACAAATATAGTTCCTGCCTATCTTCTACTAACTATGAACAGGAAAAAGAAAAGCCCTAAAAGCTAGGCGATCTCTGAGAAGAGGGCGAGTGCTGCTCACTAGTCCCCACATTCCCCCCAGCAGCCGGTACTCCCTCAGCCTCGAGCTACAGCCAAAGAGGGATACAAACATTCAGATTCAAGGGATAATACACAGCAAATAAAATTCATAAAAAGAGCTGTACCTCGAGGATCCTACGGCGCTGTCTCCGAACCAAAACCTCCGCACTCTGATAGGCGTGAAGCCATTCCTGCACTATCTCGGCAGGTACCTGTGGAACAGTCAAACATTACAAACATCTAAAGCAAGGGATACAATGCGAAGTGATGAAAGCTAACATGGAAAGCTAAAGATACCTGTGAAGCCCCAGCTGGCAAAGAGTAAAGTTGGGTCGTGCAAGGAGTTAGCATCAGGCGCTCCTCCTCCCCATCATCTGAGCGGAAGGAGACAAACGAAGGAGCCCGTGGCCAAACAGGAGCAACGGGAGGAGCCACAACAGAGGAGGTCAAGAAAAGACGGCAGTACTCCGTATAGTCACCTGCCTGGAGGAGTAAACCCGCCCAATCTCTGATCCGAGCATTCTTCAGATCTTCCTTCGACATCAAAGAAGTGGACCTCATAGATACTGGAGGAGAAGGAGGAACAAGCTGAAGAGCCTCAACATGTGATCACAACTGACTAGCCACTCGATCACCTAAGTACCAGGCTAGGCAAAATGGACCCTCGAGCAAGCTACGGGTCCGGTCCAGGACTCTACAACGTGCAAGAGAGACATCCTCTGGTACACCACCCCAAGGGTCAAACCGTACCTACAAAGCAAGAACAAAATTAGCCCTAACACAAGAATATGGAAGTCTAAAAGACAAGAGGTACGAAGAAAGAAGTACCTGATCGACAGTAAGCCGGTCCAAAACTCGCCGCCACTCGGGAAGGCTCAAAACTGGTGACCGTGGTCTCCTTTGCCCCACCAACCATCGCTCGTAACGAGGTATACAGTTCGCATCTCCATGCCTAGTCTCAGGGGGAAACTAGAGAAGATGCTCGAAAGCCCAGAGCTGAAATATGGATTAGCAAAACAAGTTCAGAACTACGAAAAAGCCAAAGTAAGAACAGAGGTACAAAGGAACAATATATACCTCAAGCACTCGAAAGTGACCACAAAGAATGGGACTCTTGTCCCGCGAGCAAGCTCCAAGACTACCATACAAAGTGGCCAAAGCAGACGAGCCCCAGTCAAACTCCCGAATAGCTCCCAAGTGCTGCAGAGGAGCCAAAAACTGCGTGTGTACCGAACCATCCTTGTTGGCAAACAACGTTTGCCCAAGGAGGTAAAGAAGGAAGGCCCGCGTCAATTGCTCGGCACTCACCTGGGTCAGAATGTCAGCCACCATGAAAGTCTTGCTTAGCCAAGCAAGATCGATATGACCCGGGAACGAACAGGGGGCACCTTGCCCAGAAACCACCTCAAAGCACCCTCTCGCTCCAAAAGCCGGGGGTCAACTCGAAGAGCAACTCTGCCTACCCGTAGGCCAGTCAGCAAAGAGAAGTCACCCGGAGTGATAGTCATCTCGCCAGCAGCAGGAAAGTGGAAGGTATTGGTGGTATCCCACCACCTCTCAACTAGCGAGGTCATCAATGACCAATCCATCTTCGGAAGATCGAGGCCCAGAATGAATGTCTCGAAGCCTGCAGCACGTACTAATTCCCGAGCCTGCTCTGGCAGCTTCAAGAACCATCTGTGCACCTCCTTGCCTCCACCGCGAGCTTCCAGCCTCCTGTTTCTCTGCCAAAGACAAAAGGGAGTTAATCTCATGATTGCATAAACAAAGGAAATGCTAAGGGGCGTCAAATTAACATCTAAAATCATGCATTGCCTAGACAGGGGGCACAGTTATTTTAGTTTCCTTAAACAAAAACAAGTTAAACCCAAACACGGGTTCTTCTCATTCACGCTCCTAGCCAAAAGGGATTTTCATCCCACAAACAAAAAAAAATCATTCTTAAAAAATACAAAGATTTCCAAAAACTCCGAACTAAAGTAAACTTTTTACTTTTCAGGAAACTCACCAGCACGTTCAGAACGCTCAAGTGCTGCTCAGGCTCTCTGCGAACTATCTCGGCCTCTAGGCCACCAACAGGAGGACTGTACTGCAGGAAACCGCCATAACCCAACCTACGCGAAGGAAGAATGTAGGTAGTGGCATCAAACAAACCAGGCTCCTCAATCGCCTCCTCATCCGAAGACGAATACTCGCACCTACATGAAGGGAGCGAGGATGAACCCGCAACACCCGAAGATGGCGTGGCCATCACGTCCGAATCAAAAGGGAAGACCAACGGTTCCCAAAAACAAACTAAGAGCCGGTAGCAACGGCGGCGGCCGGAGAGGATGGTCGCCAGAGATGAAGGTGGCCGACGGTAATGGAGGAGGATGGCGGCGTACGGTGGTCGTCGAATGAGTGGAACAGAGAAAAACAAGAGAGGAGGAGGAGAAAAGATTAAATGGGCCGTGAAATCGATTAAACCGAACTTAAATCGATTTTCTGGCTTTTGGCTTTCTCACGGCCGATACATCGATTCCTCGGCCGAGACATCAATCATTCGGCCGAGAGATCGATCTCCAGGCCTCCTGATCAATTTCCTTCGACAACATCAGATCATGCTCTGTGCACTAACTCAAGCCACTACAGACTTCTAAGTCCTCAACCAACCAAGTAGCCTTGGGGGCATCCCCGAGCCAATACAACATAATCAAAACTAGCCTTGGGGGCATGCCCAAGCATCGAAGATCTCTCTCCACAAACTGCTGGCCGAAGCAAAACAAGCAGCCCTGAGCTCAAAACTTCAGTAGCTCTATGCTCGCTATCACTCACTCAGCGGCTCTATGCCTATACACACTCAGCGGTTCGAGGCCCGTTACCATGTCCATCCACTCATCAAGCACCGTGACTCCAAAGTCCACCTCCGCAGACTCAAAGCTATTATCTCAGCGGCTCTGCGCCCATTACTTCAACAGGCTCTACGTCTGTATTCACTCACCTGGCGGCTCTAAAGCCCAATCACTATCAGCAGCTCTACGCTTGCCATCCTCAGCAGTCATACAAGCTATCAAACTCACATAGCGGTCCCGTGCCCATCATCTCTACACAACTCAGCGGCTCTACGCCCGCCGTTTTATCAACTTAGCAGCTTTATGATCGCCATCTCAACAGCAGGCTCTACGCCTACAAATCATACTCAAGCAATCTCAATTGGCTCTAAGCCGTAGCAACCATCCCAGCAGCTCTATGCTCGCTATCACTCACTCAGCGGCTCTACGCCTTCACCCCTCAACTCAGCGGCTCTATGCCCATTACCTCAACAGGCTCGAAGCCTATATCTACCATCTCAACTGGCTCAAAGCCATAGCAACTATCTCAGCGGCTCCAAGCCCTCGACTCAGCAGCTCTACGCTCACTGTTACAGCAACTAGCTCGAAGCCGTAAACAACCAATCTCAGCGGCTCGAAGCCCATTATCGATAGGCTCTACGCTTGTAATCACTCAACTCAGCGGCTCCAAGCCCACTATTTCAACTGGCTCGAAGCCATAACAACCGTCTTAGCGGCTCCAAGCCCATTATCGACAGGCTCTACGCCCGTTATCATAACTCAACGGCTCAAAGCCCATTGTCTCAACTGGCTCGAAGCCATAAACAAGCAAATCTCAACAGGCTCTAAGCCGCCCCAACAATCAAGACATCATTCTCAGGCTCTACGCCTGAATGCTCAAGAGTCTAACATTTTTGAATGCTCAAGCTCTACGCTTGGATGCCCAATCACTGCGTACTGGACGCTCAAAGCTTGTACTTTGAATGCTCGGATTCTGCCGTCCGAATGCTCGAGCTCTACGCTCTGAATGCTCAAGTCCGGAACTTGATAGAAGCTCTAAGCTTTAAAAACAAACACACACGCACGGGCCCGTGCACACATTGCATTATCATATCGAGTCTGCATCATCATATCTGTTCACATCTAACAACCATCATCACACATATACACTTTACATATCTCTCATGAAACAGGTCAACCCTGTAATCAACCGGCTCTACGCCTCAGTTTTATTGATCGGTTCAGCGCCTCGATCCTTTGGCTCCATGCCAACACTTATGATGGGAAAGCTCCGTGCACAGACCATCAGAATGCAACCAGCTTTACGCTTCGGTTCAAATCACGTCAAGCTCTAAGCTCCGACAACTCAGGCCCTCGACTGCAGCAGGCTCCACGCCTCAGTCTAATCACCTCAGGCTCCACGCCTCAGTTTCATCACCTTGGGCTCTTGCCTTATACCAGCTCCAAGCTTCGGTTCAAACACGACAAGCTCTAAGATTCAACACCTCAGGCCTTCGCCTCACGACCACAGCAGGCTCTATGCCTCAATCTAATCACCTCAGGCTCTCGCCTTATGATCAACACCAGCTCCGCGCTTCGGCCCTATCAATCCAATCTCCTCAGGCCTTCGCCTCAAGACTGCAACAGGCTCCACGCTTCGATTCCATCACTTTCCAGGCTCTCGCCTCATGACTACAACCGGCTTCGTGCCTCGGTTCCCTCATCTCCAAAGCTCCGTGCTCTAGATACTGGCCCAGCGCCCCCCACATCTCAAAAACAAACCGGCGTCCGACTCATCCCAGCAGATGGTTTGGATTCCACCCGATTACATCAATTCCTTCCAGCTCATTCGCAAGGATAGGCTACTCTACCGAGCTCCTTTCAGTCAAAGTAAGGATGATCAAGAAAAGCAAACACACCTGCCGTGTACTGATCTACCCCAAAATACTAAGGAAGCTCTCCGCAAAAACTCCCCGGCAGCCCCGCGCTCCTTCAACTACTCTTCGCCAAAACCCTGGCTCAGTCTAGGTACGTCACACTACGGCTTTTTAAGCCCTAAGGTACGTCTTCTGTCTCTAACCCTCCAAACTTTTATTTTTCTTTATTGCCCGAACTACGGTTGGTCTGAATTTCCCTTGTGGAATACGTAGGCAGCCTCCCGGCCCGACCATAACAAAACCTTTTTCAAAAAAAAAACCCCTTGGAATAGTGGTTGGACCAAATTGAGTTGCTTTTTACAGCTTTGACTCTTACTCAAACATGTCTCGCGATCCGTCTGAGTTCAGTCAAAGAGGGACATCTGTAGACACCCCAATTTGGCTTAACGATTATTTCAAGTCCCACCTTGGGACCATCCCGATGATGAAATGGATACAGTGATTGCTGATTGCCTCCTTGAGAACCTTAGGACTTTCGGTAAGAACTTTGAGCCACTTAGAGGACCCAATTCAAAGCCATACAGCCTTTCAGACAGAAATACAGAAGTCTAGGAGAATCCATCTGTCGGCCGTGACATCGATCCCACGGCCCTAACATCATTTCCTCACCCGAGCAACCTGTTGCTAGCAAAATCTCCCTAAGAGATCAATCCCTCGGCCGCAAGATCTATCCTTCGGCCGAGACATCCATTCCTCGGCCGTGATATCCTTTACTCGGCCGCCAGATCGACCTTTTTCCAGACTCTGGAACATGTTCTGTCAGACGTTTGATCCAACTACACTACCTTCCCGATGCGTTCGGGCTACGCTCAGAGATTACGATGTAGAGTTAGAGATGCATTGCAATTGCAATTGCCATCTCGTGATTTGATTGGCCGGAGTGAGTCACCAATTGCCTATATAAAGGGCCTTTGGACTCCGAAAATAAACACATGAAATTCATTAGAGTACACACTCTCTCAAGCCTCGAAACTCTGCCAAAACACTCTCTCAAACCCACTCCTCAAAAGCCCTAACCTCCCGAAGGCAGCCGTCAATCCGGCGATTAAACCCCGAAGTTCAAACCCTAACCCTAGGGTTTTCAATCAAGCAATCAGTCAATCACGCCCAATCCAAAGCAATCAAGCAACTGAGGGATCAAGGTGGTGAGGCCCAACGGCCTCTGGTTTGTTTTATTTATTGTTCTTACGCTTAATAATGGTTTTCTGATTATCTATTAATCTTTCTGTCTGGTGTGAGGAAGAACACCGACCGGGGCCCCGATCCCTCGGCCGGTATATAAAACCAATGTGATTACTCGGCCGTGACATCCATTCACCGGCCGAGTAATCAATTTCCTGGAACAGCTTTGTTTGCTTTTTCTGCTTTCTGAACGAATGCTTCGATTATTGCACTGACTCACTTTACTTACTGTTTAAAGGAATAAATAAACAGACTATGTGTTGGAATTAAACAAAGCATCTACACGTCTTATGTTGAACGATTATGGGCCAGTCTCACGACTGGGCAAAGAGGGGTGCCTAACACCTTCCCCTTATTGTACTTTTGGCTCCCGTATCCAGAATCTCTATCTGCTTTCCTAGTTTTAATAAACTGGGTGGCGACTCTGTTTTGATGATAACCGCTATCATGTGGCGATGTTCCTAGCCATGGGAATGTCCATGATTTTGGTTTACGAAGCAAGCAATCAATCGAGCAAACAAACGAGATCAATCTGTATGGCGATGCCCCGTTTGGGAGGTGTCTACAAGAACACACAGAATTTTAGTTTCCTGATGAAGACGTGATGACAGCAGTCGACGAGACGTGGACGTTGTACTTCGATGGAGCCGCTAATCAGAAGGGCTTTGGGATTGGCATACTGCTAGTCTCGCCTGAGGGGTCGCACATCCCTCTCGCTTTCAAATTGAATTTCGAAGTCACGAACAACGAGGCAGAGTACGAAGCATGTATTGTGGGAATGGAAGCTGCATTGGAGATTGGAGTCAAGGTGCTAGAAGTCGTCGGAGATTCCAACTTGGTTGTGTCACAAGCAAATGGAGAATGGAAAGTTAGGGATGAAAAGATGAAGCCATATCATCAGCAGCTCGACGTGCTTATCCCGAATTTTCAAAAGGTGACCTTCACACACGTGCCGAGGATGAAGAACCGCTTTGCGGATGCACTCGCTACTTTAGCATCCATGCTGGAACTTCCGATCGGGGTAAAGCTAGACCTGTCATGATTGAGCAGAGAGGAAAGCACGTGTACGATTATGTCATGAACATCGACGAACCTGACGATGGCCTCCTTTGGTTCCACGATATTTGGAATTTTGTCGAAAAGGGGGAATTCCCTGTTGATTCAACTAAGAAGGATCGGATCGCTTTGCAGCGGCTCGCTTCACTACAACAAAAAAGGTCTAAGACGACGAAACAAATTCTTCGCCAATTGCATACTTTTCATCGCCAAAGTTGTTGCCGACGAAAAAAATTTGTCGTCCCATTCCTCGATCTTTGTTTCACGCAGAAGACCCCTCACGACGAAAAATGAATTTTCCTCGTCAATGACTCCCCATGGCCGACGAATTAAATCCTCGCTAATGTTTCCCATGGCCAACGAATTATTTCCCCGTTAATTTATTCCCATGGTGACGAAATTTTTCGTCGGCAATTGTGTTTGCAGCGAAAAAATTTTTCCACCCTTATGCTCGTTTTTTTTGCTCCTAGTGGGTTTCAAACCCATGACCTTGTGCCTACAATACCCAAGCCCTTACCACTACACCAACACACCATCTATTACCAGAAGACTAATATTTATTATATATACTATTTCTAATTCGTTTTTTTTTCCGAAACCACAACCACCACGACGTCACCACTACCACCACCTCCACCACCATCATACCACTACCACCACCACCACAATCACCACTCCGCCACCGCCACCACCACCACCACCACAATAACCACTCCACCACCACCACCACCACATTCACCATTCCACCACCATAGCAACCATCACCGCAACCACCACCACATCACCACTACACCACCACCACCATTCTTACAAATTCACCCAGGCCACCCCACCATGCCGCCGCCGCCGCCAATGGATAACTATCGAAATTTTTTAAACTAAACTATGTGTAATATATATATATATTACCTTTTTATGATTAAATTTTAAACTAAACTATGTATATTTTATTTAATATGTATATTTCTATTTATTTTTTATGCTAAATAATATTAAAAAATTTAAAAAACTAAAAAATAATCAGCCAAAAAATTCGGTCAATGCCAACGAATTCTAAAATTTTGTCACTAAAAGCCAACCTTTGTCGTTGAATTTTTTTTCCTCACTAAATAGCTCCCCTATGATGACGAATTTTGAATTCCTCACTAAAAAGCTGCCCTATGACGACGAATTTGGAATTTTCTCGCCAAAAAGTTGCATTTGGCGATGAAATTATTTTCGTCGCCAAAAACTAAGCCTTTGACGACGAAATTTTTTTTCGTAGCCAATAGCGCCCCTTTGGCGACGAAAATAACTTTCGTCACTAATTTTCTTCGCCATAGACCAACTTTGTTGTAGTGCGTCTCAATACATCATTTGTGGTGGGAAATTGTACCGGCGATCTCCGTGCGGGGTTCACAAGTTATGCATTCACGGTGACGAGTCGAGAGCAGTAATGGAAGAGGTTCATGAAGGTGTTTGTGGACCCCACATGAACGGAATGATGCTAGCAAAGAAAGTTCTGAGGTTGGGATACTATTGGTCGACCATGGAGACAGATTGCATCGAGTATGTGCGCCGATGTCATAAGTGCCAGACTCATGCCAATCTTATCCATATCCCGCCCTCGGAGTTACACTTAATGGCGACACCATGGCCATTCTCCGCCTGGGGCGTCGATGTTATTGGAAAGATCACTCCCGCGGCTTCCAATGGTCACAGGTTCATTTTGGTAGCAGTGGATTACTTCACCAAATGGGTCGAAGCAGCCTCGTACAAGACTTTGACGGCAGTTCAAGTGGCTCATTTTATCAGGCAAAACATCATTTATCGGTATGGGGTCCCTCAAGCCTTCGTATCTGATAATGGTGTTCACTTCAAGGGAAAAGTTTTGGAACTCTTTGACGAGTTTAAGATTCAAGTGCATCATTCGACCACTTATCGGCCACAAACGAATGGGACAGTCGAAGCAGCGAATAAGACCATCAAGACAATTCTTGAAAGGACTACTCAGTCAGCTAGGAATTGGCACGAACAATTACCACTAGCTTTGTGGGGATACCGGACGTCTATTCGTACACCGACAGGGGCAATACCCTATTCTTTGGTGTACGGTATGGAAGCCGTTCTCCCTATCGAGCTAGAAGTTCCATCTCTGAGGGTCATGGCTGAGTGCGGAGTGGATGAGGCCGAATGGATCAGTGGAAGGTTCGAGGAGCTCATGCTATTCGACGAAAGAAGGCTACGGGCATTGTACCACATTCAGGGTTATCAGCGAAGGATCGCCCGGGCATTCAACAAGAAAGTAAAGTCGAGGGACCTGCAAGAAGGGGACATGGTAGTCAAGGAAATCCGCGCACCAGTTTTTGACCTACGAGGAAAGTTCCGACCTAAGTGGGCAGGGCTGTACATCATCAAGACCATTCTCTCCGGAGGAGCGGCCTCAATCATCGACCTCGATGGCAACGAATTCTCAAATCTTGTCAATTTGGATCAGCTTAAACGGTATTACCCTTGAGAGAGCTCGCTGGGCCGAAAACCGCAAGGGCGGGCGGTCCCAGGCAAAAATTAGAGCAAGCCTGCTAGGTCGAAAACCCGAAAGGGCGGCTTAGGCAAAAGTTATGGCGAAAGTCGAAAAAAAAGAGCTCGCTAGGTCGAAAACCCGAAAGGGCGGTTCTAGGCAAAATTTAGAGCGCAAAAGGAGAGCGTTAATACCCGAGCGAACCCTAGCCCGAACTACGTATGGGCTTGATTCCCTTTTCGCGAGGGATACGTAGGCAATCCCACGTTGAGGTTCGGTCCTATATCTCAAAAAATCAAAATCCAAAATTGACAAATCAGAATGTTTTCTCAAAGGCGCATGCGATTAATGAACTGAAAGGGGGAAACCCTTAATCAGTCGATTTTATTTGGATTATTTCTTTATTACAAGCTGAGCATGAAAACGGAAAAGCACGCAATTAAAACACTCTTTTTATTTCAAAAAACGGCAAAGTAAGCAGTCAACCCATCGTTGCTTCCACATCTCTCCTTAGCCATTTGCGGTACCTTCCGGTCGAAGCAATAGAGAAGAGTGAGTCACTTGGCTCAGTCCTACGAGCCTCCCATGATCGAACATAACTCCGAAGGCCCGGAATGGTGAAGGGAGGGAGACGAAGCACTTCAGAACCCGGCGGCGGTACTTCTTGGTTAAGTCCAAACTGACGGAGGATGCGGAAGGGTGAATACAAGGAAAAGCCTGTCAGGCCAGCCACAAGCACGTGCGTCAAACCCATGTTACCAGTAGTCATGGCAGGAAGCCTCAGCCAATGGCACTGCCAAACAATGTCGTCTTCCTCGGCAGAAGCAAGGAAATAAGCCCAGTCATCTTCGTTACCATACATCGCTAGAAAGGGACGGTTCCATCCGCTTGCACGATACCACCAATCATTGGCCGGGGGTGTCAGCAGGCTCAACTTGTCACAAAGCCACATCTACCGAAAAAGAGAGAAAACAAGTAAGGAGCCAGATAAAGCCTAAACCGAGTGTTGAGGTAAAATGAATGAGAGAAATAGAAAAAGGAGAGCTGAGTGAGGTCCCTAACCTGCAGCAACAGCGGGCTACCACCAAAAACCCTTGTGCGACCAGCATGGACAACATCTAACCCCATCAAGGTTTCAGCAAGAACCAAAGGTGCAACATCCTTGCGAGCCTCAATCTGAGAAGCAACGCCCACCAATAAAGAACTGGGCTGACCAACGGACGGAACCAGCAGGAAAGCCGCCAGGAGACAAACGAAAAAAGCCATCATTCGACGTCCTTGACACTCAAAGTCTGTCAAGTCTCCAGGTGGGTTGAATCTCTCGTACAGCTGCACGATGTTGATGGCATTGCCCCGAGTGAGAAACTCAGCGGTATTTCCACTGATTCCCAGCTTAGCTTTCAGAATGTTCTTCATACTCTCCCTGAGCATTGGAACAATTGGCTCAGTGGAGTCGTGACTTCCAAGGTAGGCATGGAATTCCTAGACGGTGGGGCACAACTCTTGAGAACCAAAGCGAAAGACATGCACTTCGGGATCCCAAAAGCGTGCTGCTGCATTCAACAAGACAGGACGGATTGCGACCTCTCTGAGGTGCCTTAGGGCGTAAAGGCGGTGTCCTCGGAAGTTCAGCCAGTCGATGCCTTCAAGGCTGTCCAACCAAGGTCGAAGCAAGGCTTGGTTCAACAAGGCCATGAGTAGGATGGATTTTTGGAAGAAGAATGATGAAATGAGGGGTGAATGACTTGCCAAAGCATGACTCTGTATTTATAAAGGCCTGGGGGGTACAATGCCACTTCCCACCAGCCTTGGAACTCATCGAACTTAACATTTTCAAGACAATTTTAAAAAATTCAAACTTTGGAAGTTTGAAAAAGTGTTGGAAAAGCCCAAGTCTTGCTTTGGGGAGTCATTTCTTCTGGGAAACAGATAGTCCAAGGTTACAAGGCACCTTGGAAGTGTGCATACAGAAGAAAACAACATGGGGATAGCTGGTGAGTGGCATTGGGAAACAACACTGAACTGCCAATGACAGCAGTCCCGAGCGCTCGTGAGTGAAGTCCCAAGCGCTCGAGACCACTCTCGAGCGCTGGAGAGTTCTGCTGTTTTGCAGCAGGTTCTGATTCCAACTATCTAGCCTCAATTCGACATCGCAAATGCAAGAAGCTCAGACCACAAGGCTTCCAACTTGTACTATGGGGATACAGTGGTTTCCATTACGTGTTTTCTCGTGTATTCGTCTATTTTCCTCAAAAATACCAAAAATTTCCACGGTTTTCATTCCGCGAATATGTCAAATTATACGTTAAGCGTATTTGATTGAGTCCAGCGATGCGTATAAGTCACATTGTGCATTAGTGACTGTATGGCATGATCAAACGCACATTAACGCTCTTAGTTCAAGTTTTCGTCATTCAATCGTCCCAAAACCATTGTTTTCAAGCGTAAGTGAGGGTCGATCTTTGTGTCAAGAGCATTTGTGTAATTCTAGCGGTCCTCGCAAGTCACGACACTCATTGGCAACTGTACAGTGCACTTGGTTACGATCAAAAGCCCTTAAATCTAAGTTTCATGGTCTATTGCTCAAAATTTGCTGTTATGTGTCAATGTCGAGTTTTCGTTATTTCTTTGAGAGTATCGGTTGAAATTCGCGTGCTCTTTACTTTCTTTCAAAGCTAGACGAGCATATTTCATAAAATACAATTCTTAAAGGGAGTGCGAACGAATGTAAAAGAGCGAAGTGCAAATTTTCATAAATAAATACAGTATTTACAATGAATGAGGAAGGGGGTACAAAAGCTGGGGCAAACACGCGCCCAATTCTAACTGCCGGGGCACGCAGGCCCAAACAAAATCAAGTCACGCAGGCCTAGAAGCTACAACTACAATTGGCACACAAGCCTATGTACAAGAAAGCTAGCGAAGCAAAAACCTAAGACTCAGACGCGACGGGTCCTCTTCTGCTGATGGCCCTCGGGCTCCGTGCTCTCACTCTCGTCGCCGTCGTCACCGTCGCCTACACTAGGAGAGCCAGAAGCAGTTTCCGAGTCTATCGTCCCTAAAACACGCGACTCGGAGGACTCCTCTATCTCATCCTCCTCGTCTGTCTCCTCCTCTGACTCCACACGAGCGAGTCTCCGCTGGGGTGCCGCCCTGGGCAAAACCTCGAACTGTCTAGCCTCCACAGCGGGCCGCGACACTCGCTATGTCCCTCGTCCCCGTGTGCTGGCAGAAGCTGGAGAGCTCGTGGTAGCCTGAGACCGTGCCCTGGTCGAACGTCGTGGCTGCACCTGCATATCACAAGCATGCGATCATTTTATGCATATTTGAAATTCAATTGATTCTTTAAAAGTTCTATGCAACCATGCATTTTCATACCTGTGGAGCGACAGGAGAAAAAGGCTCAGGGATAGGTCTAGTCTGCAGGACCCTTCCTCTTGCACAGCCCTTCAGCAGATGGCGCATTCCCACCATCAGCATTATGGCCGTCTCAGCCCACTCTCCCGGTACCTGTAATATTCAAGCATCAGAAAAGTGCAAGCAGGAATCATTCAAAGCATAAGAAATGCGAATCTGTTTATACCTGAGCAGGAAGCCGCATGGGCGGCTGTGGAAGGCGTGGGACGTCTATCAACTCCCGCGCACCACTAGGCCTAGTCACGCCTATCGTCCACTCCAGCGTAGGTAGCACCGTCGAACTTGACGCCTCCGTCGTCTCTGGGACCCTCGTACCACTGTCCCCTCCGCCTGGTGGGCTGGCACCTCGCCCACCAGCAGGCTGTCTACCGCCTCGACCCCTACCTCGTGCGGATCGGCCACCACGGCCCCGCACCCCAGCCTCTCCTCTAGCACCAGGGCCTTGCCCTCCCTCAGCTACTCGCCGCTCTAACTTCGCCTCCACTCCTAGACTCGTGGCCAGGTACTGGCCTACGTAAGCTGTGTAGTCCAGACTGCGTCGAAGGTACCTCTCCAAGTCCGTATCCGGCACAGTGAACAGCTCAAGCTCCGCACGGGTGTACGTCTCCATCCTCTGCACGCATGGAGGAAGTGTCCCAGGTACTACGAACGCTGGAAGACCGAGCGACTGCCGAGTCACTCGATCCCCCAGGTACCACTGCCAGCCCAGGGGACATTCCAGCAGCACCCTGCTCCGTGTCACCTCCCGGCTCCTAGGAAGGAACTCAGCCTCCACCCTCAACCACCTATCCCAGTGCACCTGCATTTCAGATTTTTGGAGCATCAATAAAAGCAAACGCCGAATGCAAAAAAGAAAAGGAATAAAGGGAAATCATACCGCGACTCCAGTCAGGTTATCCAGCCAACGCCTGAAGGTCATCACCTCCCCTCTCCTCTTCTTTGCCCCCCTGTAAGCCTTACCCCACGCGAGCCCGCGAGGAAGCAAACCAGGATCTCGGCACGTGTTCTCAGGAGGGAACATCCCTAGAACCTTGTAGGCCCAAAGCTGTAATTGTCAAATTCAAGTCAATTCAAGTTCAAGTATACATTTCAATCAATAAGCAGTCGAAAGTAGTATTAAAGCAGTAGTTTGAGATTGTACCTCGACGATCCTTCAGTAACCGCCAACTGTGTTGCCCACTCCGCGTGAGGCAGCCCCCAGGAAGCAGTAGAGGGTGCACAAGGCTCCCCCTCTCCACTCGAACCGTCCAGCCTGCCTCAGGTCGACCAAGCCCGCCAAGTAGCAGAGGTGCACTCACGACCGCCTATTCGGGTACAGAAAAGCCCCAAATAGGTAAAGCAGGTACGCCCGGGCCATCCTCGCCGCCTCCTCGTCGTCTGCGGGCTCGTGGTCCCAGTACTCCACGAACTGCCCGTACGCCGCCATCCCTCCGCTGTGACATGGGACCCGCCAGAGGAACCACCGCAAGGCAGCGTCGTCTAGCACCAGGCTCGAGTCGTAGGGGATCGGCTCTCCTCCCACTCTCAACCCCGTGATCGCTGCAAAGTCGAGAGGTGTCAGCGTCATCTCCCCAAACCGGAGGTGGAAGGTGTTGGTGGTATCCCACCACCTCTCGGTCAACGCCATAAGCACGTCGCTGTCCACCCTCACCGCCGTCATCAGCTGGATGAACTGCCCGAAACCCGCCGCCTCTACCAACTCTCGTACTCTCTCGGACAGCCCCTTGAAGTACTTCAGTGAACTAGTTGAGCCTCCGTGGCCGTACACGTCTGTCGTGCACTATTTCAACAGAGTAAAGAAATAGCATTTCAATCAATATAGCAATTTGCAGCAATTCAAGTATCGAATTCAAGAGTTACAAGTAGTCGAAACTTACCGTGGTCCAGCGAGTCGCGATCTCGGAGAAGTAGGTCCTCGGGGTAGTCAACCCGAGCGGAGACGTAGCTCTCCATCCCCATCGGCTAGAAGATGTGAACCCATGGAGCGTAGGTCGCAATCGCGAACCTAGCACGCTCTCCTCCCAAGTAGGCCTTCGCCTCGTCGACCGCAGTCACCCGCGCCTCAGCCGCCACCTCCGGCTCCAGCCCCTCCATCTCCATCTCCATCTCCTCCACCTCCTCCTCCTCAACCCCGCGACCTCCCACGTCTGATGCCCCCGCGCCGCTCAGCAAGGCCCCCAACAACAGCGCTGAGGCCCGATCCTCAGCAGTCTCTGCACCCCTCAACACAGCCGCGACCCCCGAGTCGAGGCCAAGCGCGCCTAGTATGTCCTGCGGCTCCGCCGAGTCTAGAAAGTCACCCTCCTCAAAAGGAACGGGGTGTGAGGCCCCAATCCCGCTGTCACCTCCCCTCGCCGACGCCGCCGTCGACCTCATGGTGGGGGTGGCAATGACGCGACCACCCACCACTGCCTCGTCGGCCTGTCTCTCCTCGGGGCCTGATCCGCGGCCGCGAACAACTCCTCCACAGTAGGAGTGGGGGGAGTGCTCGTGGCACCTCCGCTACTGCCCGTGGCACCGGCTCCGCTTCCCGTGGCTTCCTCGCCACTCATCACCCAGCTGCCATCACCTCCCCGCGCAGCCGTACCCTCACCAGCACCCCCTACCGTCGTCGAACATCCACTAGCACTCGCCACCGCCTCCGAGCTCTCACCAGTGGCTCCCACTGCCACTGGGCCCTCGCCGGCGACCCTCCCGTCGCCAGGAGCAGCCGGACCACCCTCGGCCTCACCCATCGCCGCTGTCCTGCCCACAGCAGCCTCCACGCTGCTGGGCGCCGCCCCCCTTCTCTCGCCTCCGGCCACTACCTCGCCCACTCCTACCCACGTCGCCTTCGGCCCCTTCCACCGAATCTCGTGGACCACCACGGCCCACCGAAAGATCGTCAAGATTTTGAGATCTCTAATTTCTGCCATTTCAGTCGAAAGAGGGATTTGTTCAGTGGAGAGATGAGTCGAAAGAGAGAGATTCTGTCGAGAGAGAGTGAGAGAGGATTATCGAGAGTCGGTGAGAAAACAGGCGTATTCCGACCGTTCTGGTTCTCGAGCGCTCGAGAATTGGAA
The DNA here is from genome assembly GCA_018127125.1 of Rhododendron griersonianum. Taxonomy (NCBI): domain Eukaryota; kingdom Viridiplantae; phylum Streptophyta; class Magnoliopsida; order Ericales; family Ericaceae; genus Rhododendron; species Rhododendron griersonianum. The sequence goes on along the minus strand of CM030796.1, from coordinate 22,629,771 downwards.
TATGGGCACCAGAACGAAGAAGAAGATGAAAGGACGGCGGGCCCCGGTGGTGGTCTCGAGCTCTCGAGACCACTCCCGAGCGCTCGGGAGTGGTTCCAAGCGCTCGAGTCTGTTTCCTTGTCCCGTGCCAGCTTTTGGCATCCCGAGCATTTCTCATTTCTCAAACTTTATTATTTTGCATTTTATTTTACAAAATCAATCTCAGTCCTGTTTTAGTTTGTATCAAAGCAGAGCAATTGATCACGAACTTCAGTCAATTTTACACTTTTGGTTCACATTTGAAAAATTGGTACTTTATGTCGAAGTCGATCAAATTAGTCTAATCATTTCATTTTCGCTGCAGTCGCGGAGTATTTTGTTATTGTTTTGTCCGCCAAACAGAGTAACAGGTGGACTCTCCATGCATTTATCTTATCAATGTCTTGTCGATGCTTTCTTTCCCGTGCATGCATTACACGTGTTTGCATTTGCCCCAAAGAACTACGCTGGTCTGATCCCTGTAGAAAAGGGTATGTAGGCAGTCCGAAAGGACACGACCTCATGCATTGAATGTTGGTGTCTTCACTCGCATTTGTGTTTTGAATTAAGGATTTGATTTGGCTCGAATTGGGCTATCTCAATCTTTGGACGGCACTCGTATCCAGACATGATACCGAGCGTCGCCCGAAGAGAGGCAACTGTAGACACCCCAATTTGAACTTGTCGAATTTCCTTGATTTGTGGCCCTGAGGCTCCCCGATGATGAATTTGGATCAAAACAAGCCTCGTACCAAGTGAAACTTTGCTCCTTGAAGGATTTGAAAAGGAAATAAAAATGGTCAAAATTATTTCCAAGCGCTTGGAAGCAGTCCCAAGCGCTCAAAACCATTTTCCAAAAACCATTGGTCTGGCTCACTCACGAGCGCTCGAGTCTTTTGTGTTGCCCAATGGATGGCAGGACCACCCACTATCCATGCAACCCATCATTACCACTATCTAGAGCCGGCTGATGTTCAGTCAACACTCAACCTCTGGTGGCAGAAGATCAGACTAGGAGATTTTCCCATTAAAATAATGTTTTATTCAAAATCTATTTCATTTCAAAACTATACGTTATTTTGGCCTATAAATAGAACCTGTTTTCAGCAGAGAATGGGGCTACAAAATTTTTCTCTCTCTAAAAACCCTACTCTCCTCTCTCTCTCTTGTTCAAAGCAAAAACTTCCAAACTCAAACTTCAACTTCAAATTTCAAAGGTTTTCAAAAATTACCAAGAAAAAGGGGAGAAATTCAGAACACTCCAAGCTTCTGATTTCTGGTCTCCTTTCTTTCTGCATCTATTTTCCAAAGCCCTTCAAGGAGTCAAGTTCAAACCAAAGGTAGAAGAATCTTTCTACTTTGATTTTAAACAAGGAGGCTGTTTTTCCCTTCTGAGGGGGGGTCTCTCAGCCTGACCCAGTCTTCAATACTGGGTGCATGGTTGGGAGACCTCGGTGTAAAAGCAAGAGAAAAAGGGGTACAAAAAAATGTTTTCTCAAAACCCCTACTGGAAACACTCTCGAGCGCTCGGGACTGTTTCCAGTCCCATGCATGGCACTTTGGCACACAACAGGCTGGGGGTGAGATGCATTCTTAAATAAAATGGTTTCATCATGACATGCATGCACAGGAAATCGGTTTTCCCTAAAACAGAAACATTTATCACAAATTTTCATGTAAGAAAAGGGTTTTCCAAAGTTAAAAGATGTTTTTCTCTTAGGAAAAACCAAGACAAGGGTGTTTGCATGTCAAGTCAGTGTTATTTCCTATTTGAAACCAAGCTGACATGCAGCTCACTCCCAAGCGCTCTGAACAATTCCCGAGCGCTCGGGAGTGCATGCATGCCACTGCATCCCATTTTCCCCAGTTTGCTGTATTTTCTGACTTTCTGCATGCATGAATGTATCCATTTGCTCTTTTAAAATTTTAGATCTAATTTTGTTAAGGCAAGGATGCATGACCTGAGAGATTCTGGTTCATCTCAGTCTCTCAAGTCTTCTGTTGAGCCCATATTGTGTTTAAATTCATTCCAGTTTACAGTTTAGCATTATATTTTGCTGGCACTAACAAAACTTGTAGGATTGGGTGTTAACACTCCCAAGCGCTCGAGACCACTCCCGAGCGCTCGAGAGTGAATCCAGTGACAGGGTTTCATTTTGTAATAACTTGTATACCATGCATGGCCATTTCATCCCCTCCTGTACACATGCACATGTATACACTTCTATTTGGTATAACTGTGGATAATTGCTAGTTGTTTTAATGAAACAAAATCCCTTTTGAAAAATCCCACAAACGTTTAGTAGAGACCGACGTCGCGCCGGGTGAGGGGGGTGCCTTAAAACCCTTCCCCCTCGTAACATGGCTTCCGGACCCTCAAATGATCTCTGGTTTTCAATTTCAAATCCATCCTTTTCAAAACAAAACGGGTTCTCGGGTGACGAACCATAAATCCGGGTGGCGACTCTTCAAACCATTTTTGAATCTTTCAAAAGTCGAGGCGCGACATTTCATTGGGCTGCCCCGATCCACCCGGGGCTGTGGTAGCCCACAGCTGGTATTTTCAGGACCTTGGGATTTGGGATGGAGTTTGATGGAAATTGGGTTTGAGCTAGACCCAGGGCTTGAGTTGGAGTTGGTTTGAGTTTGACTTTGATCAGGGTTTGAGTTTTGAGCACTCATGTCCCAGTCTTGATGTTGGCTGTATGCTTGCTATGTTTGATAACACTGGGCTGATGTGCCCCAGTGAGTGACGGACCTTAGTTCTGATTCTTTTCCTTGATTCCACTGATAGTTTCGGCAACCAGTTTTATCATGAGTGCAAGCGCGGGTTCTTCCATGTATTGGAATTTCTCTTACGAGTTGGGGCCTCAAGATCAAAGTGACTTGATTGGATGATGACCAGGAATGACCTTGCATGAATTTGGGCAAGGCCTAGATGACTCAAAAGACAAGAAAGACCATTTATGAGAGGACTGACTCTCCATGATGACCTTGACTGGCCGAGAAGTTTGATTTGACTAGACGAGGAGCTTGATTACTTGAAGGTTCGAAAAATGGCAAGCATGCCCCACAATTGATGTTTGAAATTGTTATGATAAAATCAAGTTTTGATGATTTTCCCATTCGGGGCTTTTGAAATTGTTTTAGCACCATCAAGTGATACTCATTCAGAATTTTCTTTGATCTTGTTTTGTCAAAACATGAGGATTTTTACCACGAACTGTGCCCAGATTGCTGATGACAACCCATGGATTTAGAAAATGCCCCAGCTTGGATTTTACGGGATTCATAAAATGCATTGCCCGTCCTTCTTGTTTTCTCCTATTGTCTAGGATTTTTGTTTTCAAGTTGTGTTTTCCAATCTGAAAGGACTTTATTCGGGTTGTAACGTGGCCGAGGTTTGGCTTAACAAAGAAAGGATAATAGGCTCAAAAATTTTCATTTTCTTTGGGTTTTAAGAGCTAGCAGCCATCTTGAATATTTTTGTACCCTTTTTGCTTTTGATGGGCGCTTTCTTTCACTTGATTTGCTTCGCATTTTGTTATGCCGATGTGTTTGGCACTTTTGTTGATTTTGAGCTTTCTCTTATTTTTCTTCGACGTTTTGCATCTCATTGTGCCCATGTATTTGGCACTTTCACGCTTTGAATTCTGATGCGCTGATGAATTTGGCAATTTTGTCTTCCTCATTTCACCCCGATGTAGGGGATAGCTGCTTAGCTGGGTTCCTTTCAAAGAAATCAATTTAAGCTCAAAAGGGTTATCAATGGATATGTATCTTCAAGCGTTTGATAAAAGAAAAGAATGCCTTTCTTCATTTTGAATTGCACAACTTGATAACTGAATCCTAGATGCAAGTTAAGAGATTTGTGTACTCTAACTTTTGCGTAGATCAAATTTTGAGATTTTGATCTAGCGAGCTTCTTCTTCTTGCTAGGGCAAAATATCTCATGTTTTGATTCCTCAATTGATGGTGAAAAACAATTCCATGTTAAGGGATTATCACAAAACGCGAGTTTATTATCACAGTTTTGACACACGAAGCTTGAGGTTGATTTCAAAAGACGAGACTTGACCCACAAAGGATTGACTCAAAAGATCATGACCGAATTTTGGGATCGACTCAAATGAACATGACCGGGCCTCAGGATGAGGCTGCCTACGTATCCTTCTTGCAAAGGAATCAGGTCATAACGTAGTTCGGGCCTACGAAACTGACTCACTTTTTTGTTTTTCTTCTTTGACTACAAACTTGAATTTGAAAACATACAGATATGCAAGCATGAAAGACTCGAGGTACAAACTGACTTGAAATCAAAACGAAAACTCGACTTGAAACTCAGAAACTTCCCAGACTCGTGAGAAATTCCATTCATGGATTGACTTTACTGTACTCAAAATCCTCCTCTTGATTTGAGGTCCGGCATTGGGATGCCTCCGTCATCAATTAGGTCTTGGATCTTGTGACGGAGACGGTGACAGTCATTGGTAGCATGACCGGGCATTTGGTGGAAGGCGCAGAATGCATTTGGGTTGTGGTAGGCTGGGAGCTTTTGAGGTAGGGGAGTGGGAGGGAGTGGTTTGATGGTTCCGCTTTTGACCAATCTTTCGAATACTGTGTGGCCCGTGATCCTCCGGTCCTCGATCCTTCGTAGGTGGTTCGATGGTGGGTTAGCTTTCTTCTCCTAGCCTGCACAAGGAACGCACGACTAAGACCTGCCCGGGGGTTGTCCCGGCAAGGCCCTCCGGCGAGAGGATGAGTATAGCGCAGAGAGGAAGCAGAAAGCTTCTGGAGAGAGTAAGTGTGAGTATTGAGTCGTGTGTATAGAGTAGCGTGTACCTGTTAGGGTTACCATCACTAGGTATATATAGTGCCTCCTGGCTTGCTCTCCAAGTACGATCGCGTGCCTTCCACGGACCGTGTGACTCACAATGACATCACGGAATGGATCTGGTAACCGTTTTTGGGGCTGAGCTGGCACACTCATGTGCGCCCATGATCACCTTCTGTTATAACCGCCTCCGCACGTGGGGGGACGCGTGACTCAGCAGCCAGCCGTCGTCGGCAGCCAGCCGTGCTCCGCAGGTGGCCGAGCACAGCGTTCGGCTGAGACCCACATGTGGCCGAGCTTGACATGTGGCCGAACATGGCGGCGACCCGTGGGAAGGAGTCTGATGAATGAGCCGGCCTCCGGTGGGTGGCCGAGCTTGAGAAGTTCTTCGAAGGTGGCCGAACGTGGGCAACGGTGATCGTCCATCGGTAAGACAAATCAGTGTCCGCTCCCCGACCTGAGTTGTAGCCGAACGTGGAATGACGTACGGCCATCGTCTTCGGTCGTGGCCACATGTGGCCGAGCTTGACATGTGGCCGAACACGGCGGCGACCCGTGGGAAGGAGTCTGATGAATGAGCCGGACTCCGGAGGGTGGCCGAGCTTGAGAAGTTCTTCGAAGGTGGCCGAACGTGGGCAACAGTGATCGTCCGTCGGTAAGACGAATCAGTGCCCGCTCCCGGACCTCGATTGTAGCCGAACGTGGAATGACGTACGGCCATTGTCTTCGGTCGCGGCCTACTTTTCGGTGGGCTTGAATCATTTGGTTTGGTCCGCTACAATAGCCCCTCAATCTTCACCGACGCCGAGCACGAGGTGGGGATTGATAATGAACTTGACCGAACCCAACCAACGGCCGAACGTGGTGGCGACCCACGGAAAGGATTCTAACGAAGGAGCCATCCTCCAGAGGGCGGCCGAGCTCAAGGAATTCTCCGAAGGTGGCTGAACATGAGAGACATTAGACGACCGTCGGTAAGACGTTAGTCGACCACTCCCGAACCTTGGTTGTTGTCGTACGGCCATCATCTTCAGTCGTGGCCTACTCGTCAATGGGTTAGAACCATTTGGTTTGGTCCGCTACAATAACCGCTTCAGCATGTGTTGGCAGCAAGTGACTTGGCGGGTGGCCGAGCCCCGCATGTGGCTGAGACCCACATGTGGCCGAACATGGTGGCGACCCGCAAAAAGGATTCTAACGAAGGAGCCATCCTCCAGAGGGCGGCCGAGCTCAAGGAATTCTCCGAAGGTGGCCGAACATGAGAAACGTTAGACGACCGTCCGCTTCAGCACGTGTTGGCAGCACGTGACTTGGCGGGTGGCCGAGCCCCGCATGTGGCTGAGACCCACATGTGGCCGAACATGGTGGCGACCCGCGGAAAGGATTCTAACGAAGGAGCCATCCTCCAGAGGGCGGCCGAGCTCAAGGAATTCTCCGAAGGTGGCCGAACATGAGAGACGTCAGACGACCGTCCGCTTCAGCACGTGGGGGAGCACATGACTTGGCGGGTGGCCGAGCACGAGCTTGGCCGAGCCCAATGGGCGATTCGTATAGTGACAATGCCAACGGAGGTATCTCTTCCGAAGGTGGCCGAGCCCCATGCTTCGCCGAGCTTGGCGGGCAACTCGTGAGGAGACTTCTACCGTTGAGGCTGCCCTCCAGAGGGTGGCCGAGCATGAGCAGATCCTTGAAGGTGGCCGAACGTGGAGCCGAGTGCGGCCACGTCTTTGAACGCGGCCTACCCGCCAGTGGGTACGAACTATTCGATTCGGTCCGTTACAACATTCTTGGCCGAGCCCAACGTGCCACTCTTGAGGAGACCATACCGACGGGGGTCTCTCATCTGAAGGTGGCCGAGCCTGGGCAATCTTCAGGAGGGTGGTCAAGCATGAGAAGGAGCAAGATGAGATGGTCGAGAAGTTTGAAGGATGCCGAGGAGTCAGGAGACGGCCGAGAATTTGAAGAAGGCCGAACGTGAGTTGGGAAGAGTGTTGAGGAGGGAGAAGAGGAAGGTGAAGGAGGCAGGTGTTGTTTTGAATCTCGAGGCCGACTTGAACATGACCAAGTCGATTCCAGCCCCAGTCACACCCGAGCTCGTCCTTCCATACACTGAAGAGGAGTGTGTACCTCTGTCTCCAGAGGAGTTTCCCGAGAGTGAAGAGGAGATTGAGGAAATTTCTGACGCCGAAGATGAGGGAGGTGATGGAGGTAAGGAGGCAGCTGGGGATGGAGAGAAGGTTTGAGAATGCCGGGTAGGAGCCGTTTGAACGTTGTCAAAGGCGCCGAGGGTGTTACAGATGTCGTCCCCGAGGCTGCTGCAGATGTTGTGCTCGAGGATGTCCCTCAAGTTTGAAGTAGGTATCTCTCTTTAATTTTGAATGAGCTTTTGTTGGACTGGACGGCTCCGAGCATGGGAGTTTTGCCGTACCAGATGTAATAGTTGACAGGGGGTCAGCGCCGAACGATTTACTACGCCGTACCTCCCAGCTTAGGATCTTCAGTAATATTTGTCTTTATTTTTGAAAGTTGAATGCATGGCTTCTTTTTGCAACATCTTTGTTAATGCCGAACTTGACTGATTGCTTTCATTCCTTCACAAAATTTGAAGGTCTTGCTTGTTTTGAATGTGTAGTTGTCTGTAGCCCCCACTTTGGTCTGGGTTCGGCATAATAGTTAAGAACCTTGCATGATTTGAATGGTTAAGTATAAGTCTTTCAGCCGAGCCTTGACCAAAGTAATATTGCCTTTCTAACAGGTCGCCGAACATGGATGTGTTGTAATCTGGCATGGTTCAGCCTTTGTCGATATTAAGAGTGTAAAAGTGCCCCCTTGCCAGTGGCTGGGGCTCGGCTAATGTGTCAGCCCCTGGCCATGGTAGAGGAACGTTGAGAGTAGCTGATTGATTGTGGGTGGTTTGCTCGCCAAAGTGCGAGTGTAACCTTTCGGTGGCCGACCATAGTGTCTTGCCAATCCGAGCCGAAGCCTAAGTTCCATTAGATATGTGTATTTTAGGCTCGGCGGACCGTATGTCCAATGATTGCTTCTCTGGGCGGTGATAGTGGCCGAAGCAATGGGCTTTTTAAGGAGCCGTTTGGTGGTGTGACCGAAGTCATCGTTTGTGTTTGGCATTCTAGCCTAGGCGGTCTTTCACGGATCCGCGTTAGCCTCCCTCGTTATGACGCCCTTGTGGTGGTGGTGGTGGAAGTGGAGGTGGAGGTGGAGGTGGTGTTTGCCCTCCTCTACCCCTGCCTCCACCAGATCTTGATGCGGCAAGGGTAGTGTCTTGCTGCATATGTTGCTTCATTTGGGCAACCTCCGCCCTTAGCGCGGCTAACTCGTTGTCGCGTTCGTCATCGCGACGCTGCAGTAGACGGATGTAGGCCGCCGTTACATCGTCCGAAACTGGTGAGAGCCCGGACCCAGGGGCGAGAGAGATGGACATGTGCCTTTCGAGGGGTGTTGTGGAGATGACGTTTCCACTAGCGTCTTTGGCCCCCGAAGCGGCTGCGTCTGCTAGATCTCCGCCCATGGTAGGTGATTTGGTGGTTATTTTACGAAGGAGTGAGAGGGTTTGGAGGATGAGAGAGCCGTTTGAATCAGAAGCATTTCACGTCAGGTTCACCAATTGTGTGGCCCGTGATCCTTTGGTCCTCGATCCTTCGTTGGTGACTCGATGATGGGTAAGCTTTCTCCTCCTAGCCTGCACAAGGAACGCACGACTAAGGCCTGGCCGGGGTTTGGCCCGGCAAGGCCCTCCGGCGAGAGGATGAGTATAGCGCAGAGAGGAAGCAGAAAGCTTTTGAGAGAGTAATTGTGAGTATTGAGTCGTGTGTATAGAGTAGCGTGTACCTGTTAGGGTTACCATCACTAGGTATATATAGTGCCTCCTGGCTTGCTCTCCAAGTACGATCGCGTGCCTTCCACGGGCCGTGTGACGTCACAATGACATCACGGAATGGATCTGGTAACCGTTTTTGGGGCTGAGCTGGCACACTCATGTGCGCCCATGATCACCTTCTGTTATAACCGCCTCCGCACGTGGGGGGACGCGTGACTCAGCAGCCAGCCGTCGTCGGCAGCCAGCCGTGCTCCGCAGGTGGCCGAGCACGTGTCTTGAAGGGTGGCCGAACCCAGCGTTCGGCTGAGACCTACATGTGGCCGAACATGGCGGCGACCCGTGGGAAGGAGTCTGATGAATGAGCCGGCCTCCGGTGGGTGGCCGAGCTTGAGAAGTTCTTCGAAGGTGGCCGAACGTGGGCAACGGTGATCGTCCATCGGTAAGACAAATCAGTGTCCGCTCCCGGACCTCAGTTGTAGCCGAACGTGGAATGACGTACGGCCATCGTCTTCGGTCGTGGCCACATGTGGCCGAGCTTGACATGTGGCCGAACACGGCGGAGACCCGTGGGAAGGAGTCTGATGAATGAGCCGGACTCCGGAGGGTGGCCGAGCTTGAGAAGTTCTTCGAAGGTGGCCGAACGTGGGCAACGGTGATCGTCCGTCGGTAAGACGAATCAGTGCCCGCTCCCGGACCTCGATTGTAGCCGAACGTGGAATGACGTACGGCCATTGTCTTCGGTCGCGGCCTACTTTTCGGTGGGCTCGAATCATTTGGTTTGGTCCGCTACAAATACCATGGATAGTGGTACAAAAAACTCGGAAAAGACACGAGGTTGTTTAGGCTTGGTGGCTTGAGCAACGACCTGGCTAACGGGCTCGGTTTAGGCAGGGTCGGTATGTGTAGGGTTAGATGGCAGGTTGGTGTAGCCATACAGCGTGCTGCTACTGTTGGGGTCTACATTTTCTATCTCTGGGAAGGAATCAACATTTTCAAGGATGCCCAACTGAACAGCTTCTTCGACGGCCAGGCTTGTTTCGAAGAATGTCTTGAAGTCGGAAGAGGCTTGAGCTAGGATCATGTGCTTGGCAAGTGCGGGCTGGAGATTTCGGACAATCATCCGAATTTGATCTTTCTCAGACGGTTTATCCTTCATCTGAACAGCCTTTGCTCTCCATCTTCGGACAAAATCCATAAAAGACTCCTTCGGTTCCATCTTTATTGATTCCAACTCTCGGATGGTGACCTCAAGTTGGATGTTGTAGTTGAACTGGGCCACAAAAGCCTCATAGATGTCCTCCCAAGATTTCTTCTTTGTTGTTTCTAGGGCAGTGAACCAGTGCAAAGCATGTCCAACCAGTGTTTGAGAAAACATTTGGGCCATGGCGTCTTTCTCCACGCCCCATATGGAAAGTGCCCCAATGTAGTTGGTCAGGTGTGCTTTCGGGTCACCAGTTCTGTCGAACTTAGCAAAGTCGATTGGCTTGAATTTCTTGGGCAGTCTGGCATTTGGGAAGAGGCAAAGTTCGTCGATGTCGAAACCAATTGAGGTGATTCTTTCGCTTCTGGCTAAGGACTGCTCAAGTTAGGCTAATTTGGCTTTGATGGCAGCCATTTCTAGGCTTTGGGGGTTTGGTTTAGGGAGTGGTCCATGGTTATTTTCAAGGGGTGTTTCTGGGTTTTGTGGAGGAGGAAGTCGTCTGGCAACCCCGGTTATCATGAGCATCAACTGGGTAATCTGGTTGTCTGTTCGTTCACCCAACTGTCGGATAGAGGTTTGGATTTGATTCAACCCATTTGGATTCCCTGCTGGCTGTTCCCCGTTCGGATGCTCCCCATTCAAATTTTCCACCGGCTATTCCATATCTTCCCACAAATTCTGAGTTTATGAGGGTATGGTTTTGTTGTAGGATGGATAACCCAGTACTGACAGTAAAGTAAAAAGCGAACTCAGAATGTGCCCCTGTTGTGATTTATTGAAAAAAAATGTGTATGAATAAAAGAATTGTTATTCACGTGTTGTCATTGTCGACTCAAGGGATCAAACTCTACGGATAGTTCCAACAGCCATGGGTAGGTTGTTGTCAGGCAGGTTTAATTCTGCACATTGGGAATCAGAGCCAATCTCCTTACCTAAGACCATCTGAGACAGAGCAATAAGACTGCTGGAAGATGCACTTAAGGCTAGACTGAACTAGAGGGAGCCGTTCGGGCACGGCGAACACCGGAGTTATCCCAAACTCCATGGATTTATGGTCTCCTAGACCCTGACTCAAGAAATTACCACCTGCGAAGGATTGCCTTAGTCCTCAGAGATTCTTTTGAGTGTGTATCCTTTGATTAGGAATGACAAGATTTGAGAGATATCAAGACAGATTAAGCCTTTAACATTTTTCACTCAAAATTTCTGTTTTGCTTTCAAAGACCGTTTAGCGTAAATGACATGATACCGTAACCGGGGTGGCGTAGGTGGCATGGCGCCATTAGCCTAAGCGGTGTAAGTGACTTCGCACTATAACCTGGGTGGTGTGGGTATCACGACATTGTAGCCTAATTGTTTCGTTAATTTTCGTTGAATCCATGATTGAAAAATGTATTGAAGACTTAATGAATTTCGATATCCCTAAAACTCATCGTTCCAAGGACTAATTAATTCCCACAATGTGCCTTTAAAAAGCACGACTCTTCATCGGTCCAGGCCTAAACAAGTCGCGCGAGCGAGTCTAAGAGTTCTACCCAAAAGCAAACGGACAGCATAAGATGCAAGGTGTGATGTGCAAGTGGGATAAGATCACGGTCCTTCGAAGGCTGCCTCATTCCTCAAAATTTCTTTTAAGGTGTATCATTTGTTTAGAACAACAAGTTCAAAGAGATGTCAAAATGAACTAAGTATTCAACTAGTCCTCATTCAAAATTTCAATTTTGAACTTGGAATAACTTAGTATAGATGACGTGATACCATAACCAGAGTGGCGTCAGTGGCATGGTGCCATTAGCCGAAGTGGTGTAAGTGACGTGGTGTCACGGCATCGTTTCCTTGTTATTCCTTATTCTCCATTGAATCTTCGATTAGGCTTTAGTCAAGGACTTAGCATGTTTTGATTTCCCAAAGTCTCATTGTCCTAAGGACTCATGTAGTTTAGACAACGTACACCGGAGTGCACGACTCTTCATCGGGTCTCGGCAACCTTCTACAGACCGCGCGATTGAGTTTAAGAAAACACAACACTTGAATTTGAACAGACAGCATGATGGCATGACATGGATGAGATGCATGGTGAGATGCAGAAAGCAGTAACATGTAGGCAGGATATAGCACATAGTCCTACCTTGCGGGTCCCTGTCCTAGTTTGGAAGGTTCTATTGCTTTCTACACATGTATAGAGTCTGGTTTTGGCTTGAAGAGGGTTCCCCGGACTAGAGTCAAAGTATACCTCCCACTATTGAGCGTACACCCAATAATGGTACAAGCGGTAGGGATGACTCATCACGGTCGAGGGTTGCTGAGCATTCCGGGATTCCCTATCACCGGCAAGCCGGGTAGGATTGCCGAAACACAACAGCGGGGTTGAACAAGATATATGTACAAAAGATAAAAAATGAAACAAAATATTTTGAAAATCCCACAAACATTTTTCAAGCCTGGCTCACAAATTTAATTGATGCTCATGGAAAGCGGGCCGTTTTGACAACATGCCAACTTTTTCTCAAGTATCAATTAAACTTCCCCAGCAGAGTCGCCACTGTGGGCTACCACAGCCCCGGGTGGATCGGGGCGGCCCGAAAAACACGCATTTTTTTGAATCGAATTGAAAATTTTGAAGAGTCGCCACCCGGATTTATGGTTTGCCACCTGAGAACCCGCTTTGACTGAAAATAATTGATTTGAAATTGAAAACCAGAGATTTGTTTGAGTTCGGAAGCCACGTTACGAAGGGGGAAGGGTTTTACAACACCCCCCTCACCCGATACGAGATCAGTCTCTACTAAACGTTTGTGGGATTTCTCAAAAGGATTTTGTTTCATTAGGCATGTAGCCGGTGCATGTGTACAGAAGGGTGACAAAATGATAATGGAATAAATGCAAATAACAGGAAACTGAGGTCCTGTCATTGAATTCACTCTCGAGCACTCGGGAGTACTCCCGAGCGCTTGGGAGTGCTAAAGCCCAACCTGTAAATTTTGTTACCACAAACAGGGTATAATGCTAAGACTGTAAATTGAAGTGATCATTTTTAACATATTAGGGGCTCAGCAGTGGGCTTGACTGGCTGAGATTGAGCCCCAACCTCCCAAACCATGCATCCCTGCCTTTGCAAAGTCAGATCTGCATTCTTAAGGGCAAATGGACACATCCCTGCATATGAAATATCAGAAGCATGGCAAAATAGGGGGGGAGTAATGAATTGCAGTAGCATGCAGACACTCCCGAGCGCTCAGGAGCACTCCCGAGCGCTCGGGAGTGATTCCAGTGTACTGAAAAAACTCCTTCTAACCTTTTGCTTTTGTTGTTAAACCAAGATCAGGTGGCTCACAACCAGTATGAGGAACTGGTATGAGCCGCTGATCTCCCTCAGACAGGGGAAAATAGTAGGCTTCTAAGTATAAAATCAGATTTTATACCTTTTGCTTGAACAAGACTTCTTGGATTGACTTGGATGCTTGAATGAGGGCTGAAAAATGGTAAAAGAATGAAGTCTAAGACTTCAAATGCTTTTGTGATGCTTGGATTTTCCTTGAAAATTATTTGAAGATGGAAGTTAGAAAATGTTTGAGTTAAAAAATGTTTGAAGGTGTTTGAGAGCTAGAGCTTTCTGAAAATAGGGGAGTAAGAGAGTGAAATTTCGTGTTCCTTTGGATGGTGGAACATTGGGGTATTTATAGGCAAACATAACCTATGGTTTGGAAATAAAATGAAAGATTAAAAAAAGTTTGGGAGGGAAAATTCTCATGATGAGATGCCCTGCAAGCTCAGGCAGGCTTCTGCAATGTTCAGGGTTGAATTGCAGGTCTGAAAAGCCTAAAAAAATGTGGTCAAAGGTCAAGCTCAACATGCATTGGTTTGTCAGCACTCCCGAGCGCTTGGGAGTGGCAGCCCAACTTCAGAAGGGCGCCATGGACACTCTCGAACTCGGTTTTGGGTGTTTTTCAAAGCGTTGGAAAGCTCATTGAGTCCTCTTTCTAACCCAATTGGTTTCATTCAAAGGTATGTTTTATGCTGAAATGTGTGCCTATTTTGCCCTCAGGGTGTCGGGAAAAAGGAATGTTTTGATTTTGAAAAAGTCCAAGATGCATCGTCCAAGTTTTCCAAGGCCTGTTTTGACCCTATTTCATCATCGGGGAGTCTCGAGGGCACAAATTAAGGATAATTAATAAGTCCAAATTGGGGTGTCTACAGAAGGTTTTATTGAAAAAGCACCCCGCTCGACCGGCAAAAACCGGTCTCTACTAAGCATTTTAGATGGGGGATTTAACACTGTGGGCAGCATGCCCTTCGGAGAGAAAGGATTCCGTTCCTTCCCGCCGTTTGCGGCCCTTTTTCGAAAAAAATCGAGGGAGCGCGAGCGCCGGTAGCAAGCGCTCGAAAATACAGAGTCGCCACTTGAGTTTTTTGAGGGTCCGACACTCAAGGAACCGCATTTCGAAGCACCTGCCGCGCTGTTTTTGTTTGAAAAAGTTTAAGGAAACCAGTCCGTCATAACCATATCTGGGTTCGGGAGCCAGGTTACGAGAGGGGAAGGGTTTTAAGGCACCCCTCTCGCCCAATCCGGAGATCGGTCTCTACTTAGGCATTTTCATGAAAACTTTTGTGATTCTTCTTCTTTTAATTAATTTTAGCCAATTAGGGTGGGGGAATAGTTAATCGGGGATTAAAACTGTAACAATTTGCAAGATGTGATCAAATGATAGCATGGATGGATGGTATGGCGAGTAATAAATGGGATGAACTTAAAAACAGCGATCAGATGCCAAAACTAGGCTCGGGACAGATTTGCCCTGCACGATGGCCAACTTGCATGCACGAACAGATCTGCATGCAAGCAAACCATCGCGCGAGACACACTAACCCTCGCGCGAGTGTTGTCATCTCACCACAGTTCTAAGATCATCCCCTTCTGGGCTCTGGAAGGACCAGTGCACACCCAGGAAGCAAATCAAGCAGTTTATATGGAGCTGTAAGAATACTAATTATTACAGATTGCTTCAAAAGGGACCAAATGAAATGAAACACAACCCCTAAACAGACGGGGTATTATAACAGAGACTAAAGGCCTAGTTGCCCATGCAAGGGCTATTCCTGGAAATCACAGAACTGTCGCGCGACAGAGAGTGAGTCTCGCGCGACATTCCTGACTGGACTTCCAGGAATTGCTTTGCATGCTTAGGGTCCTGAGACAGATTCAGGGGATCCCAAGGGCATTTCAAACTATTTAAAGTAAATAAACTAGCAATTGTATTTTATTCTTGCATGCATAACAGTGATCTAAAAATTAAAATAAAGTACAACAGGCATGAATATATTGCAAAACAGACAAGGGCTAGCCTCCCTTCCCCACGAGGTCCATTCTCTTGCTGACACAAGTGTCGCGCGAGTATGGTGGACCGTCGCGCGAGGGTGCAACTGCCACGAATTCTTGTAACTCTGCTGGCTTTAGGACCAGGACATGGTATTAATTACCAGCCTTGGCCCTGTCGGCTCCCCTCAGGGATCAAAACAGAAACAGGTTAAATGTTATACCTTTGCTTGGAAAGGGTTTGGAAATGGATTGGATTGATTGGTGTGGCCTTGTAACTAAGTGTACATTGAAACACTAAGTATGGAAGATTAGGATGGGGTTTGGGGTTAGTAACTTTGTGCTAACTATTGTTTGCCTTGTAAAGTGATGGTTGAACTTTTTAATCAAATTCTTGGAACCCTTAACATGGAGGATGAAGGGGGGTATTTATAGGGAGAGTGCAAGGGCTGGTTAGTGACCAAACATGGCCTTAGGACCAGCCAACAAGGCTGGTCACAACTTGGTGGTGAAGCTAGCCAACAAGGTGAGTGGGAGTGGTTGTGAAGGTGTGAGGGTGTAGCCTGCCAGAACCCTGTTCAGCTGAGGAAAACGGGGTTCCAGCCCATGTGACACCCAATCATCACAAGTCCAGCTGGATTCTGTGATAGGGACAGGAGAGAACCGTCGCGCGAGTGTTAGAAACTATCGCGCGACGATCAATAGTCAACAATTTGACTTTGACCACACCTGGCAAGTTGAGTATCGCGCGAGGAACATGGAGGATCGCGCGACGGTCAAACCTAAACCTAGGGTTTGACTGAAGGTTCAGAGGGGTTCAAAAGGTTCAAGCGGGGTTCAAAGCACTCCAAGCTTAATCCACTCCCAATCCAAGCTCATTTGATCCGATTTCATCACCGGGGAAACAAGAAAATCGTAAAACAAAGTAAAACAATCGGGAGACCCAGATCGGGGTGTCTACAGTAGTCCCTCTTTGACGGCACGCGGAGCACCATTGACTGGTACGGGTAACGTCAAAGATTTCTAGACACCCACCAAATCTGCCCAAAAGCCGATTAAATGAAAAATGCAGACGAGTATATAGAAATACCGTGCACCAAGGGGAATTGAAGATCGAACGGATAGATCGTCGCTGATTGATCGGACGGATGGATCATCGCTGATCGATGATCGGACGGATGGATCGTCGCTGATTGATGGTCGCACGGATGGATCGTCGCTGATTTGAAATCGGACAGATGGATCGTCGCTGATTGATAGTCGGACGGATGGATCGTCGCTGATTTGAAATCGGACGGATGGATCGTCGCTAATTGATGATCGGACGGATGGATCGTCGCTGATTGATGATCGGACGGATGGATCGTCGCTGATTTGAAATCGGACGGATGGATCGTCGCTGATTGATGATCGGACGGATGGATCGTCGCTGATTGATGATCGGACGGATGGATCGTCGCTGATTGAAGATCGGACGGATGGATCGTCGCTGATTGAAGATCGGACGGATGGATCGTCGCTGATTGATGATCGGACGGATGGATCGTCGCTGATTGAAGATCGGACGGATGGATCGTCGCTGATTGAAGATCGGACGGATGGATCGTCGCTGATTTGAAGACCGGACGGATGGATCGTCGCTGATTTGAAATCGGACGGATGGATCGTCGCTGATTGAAGATCGGACGATGGATCGTCGCTGATTTGAAGACCGGACGGATGGATCGTCGCTGATTTGAAATCGGACGGATGGATCATCGCTGATTGAAGATCGGACGATGGATCGTCGCTGATTGATGATCGGACGGATGGATCGTCGCTGATTGATGGTCGAACGGATGGATCGTCGCTGATTGAAGATCGGACGGATGGATTGTCACTGATTGATGGTCGGACAGATGGATCGTCGCTGATTGAAGATCAGACGGATGGATCGTCGCTGATTGATGATCGGACGGATGGATCGTCGCTGATTGATTATCGGACGGATGGATCGTCGCTGATTGAAGACCGGACGGATGGATCGTCGCTGATTTGAAATCGGATGGATGGATCGTCGCTGATTGATGATCGAACAGATGGATCGTCGCTGATTGAAGATCGGACGGATGGATCGTCGCTGATTGATGATCGGACGGATTGATCTTCGCTGATTGAAGATCGGACGGATGGATCGTCGCTGATTGATTATCAGACGGATGGATCGTCGCTGATTGAAGACCGGACGGATGGATCGTCGCTGATTGTGGGCGGATGGATCATCGCTGATTTGAAATTGGACGGATGGATCGTCGCTGATTTGAAATTGGACCTCTGCTGGGGATGTGAAAGTCTTCGGGCTTGAAGGCGAGACTTCCAAAAATGACCCTCAAATTTCTTATACGACATATCAAAGAGCCATGGACCCCAAAAAGGGAGTAATTGAGGTCGGGCCGGACTTAGAATCTGGATTGGGCTGGAGGCCCAAAGGAAGTGTCGCGCGACACTCAAGAACCATCGCGCGAGGGATTTGAGTTAGGGTTTGGGTCCGAACGGGCCCAGACCCGTTCCAATTGTTTAAACGTCCGCGGGACGTTACAGAAACAGTTCCAAACAGTTTCAAATCCTCAAAACTCTTTCCCTCTCTCAACCTCTCCTCTCAAATCTCTCTCAAACCCTCTCCAAACTCGAATCATCCACGAAATCAAAACCTCCACGCCTGCCCATTACAGCCATGGCAGATCATGGTGGTGATGGCGGCGGGGGTGATGTTATCGACCAACTGGAGGACCGAGGAGGGCCAATGGGTCTCGAAACGGTCGATAAGACGGCGGCGGAGGTTGGTATAGACGCCGGTGCAGCGGCGGTAGGCGGCGGCGACGAAGAACAGAGCCGTGAGCAGACACCTGGTGATGGCGAGATCCATCGCGCGACGGAGCCAGAGGCTCGCGCGATGGTTGATACAGGGGCCGTGGGCCACAGTGTTGAGCGGCTGAACCCTAGCACGGCCGTAGAAGGTTCAGTGGTGGCCGGAGTGGGTCCAAGGGACGCCGGAGGTATTGGTATTGGAAAGCACCCTCGCGCGACAGAGGAGTCTCGCGCGAGGGTTCAGTCTGGGGAAGCCAGTAGCAGTGGGGCTGGAGATGACACTGTTGAGCCGTCCGGGTCCCCGCCGAGGGATTCGACGAAGGGCAAAGGCGTCGTAGATGCAGAGGAGGAGGTCACAGAGACTCCAGTTGAGGTCCGAGAGGAGGACATTTTGTTTCGGCCCGCGGTGACGTCGTTGAGTCATAGGCCGATTACGAAACACAACGTCGCCGAGCACCTGAGCGACGAGATGTTGGCAAAGCTGCTTGAAGATAACCCCGCCATCGGGCTATATGTGCTACAGGCCAAAGAGGAGCGGGCGAGGGCCATTGAGGCGTCGGAGGCCGCGGAGAGGGCCGATAGAGAGAGACAGGAGAGAGAGGAGCTTTTGAGAGAGGCAGAGTCCGAGGAGAGAGCCAGGGCAGAAGCACAGGGGCCTAGGGTTACGGCCGTGGCGGAGGCGAAGGACACGAGTCGCCCGGGCTTTTCAGCGGGAACATACGTGCTTCATACGCCACACCTCTTTGTGCCGTCGGGCATTGCGGCACGCGTATCGTCGCGGAGAGACTACGACGACGAGTTGGTGTTGAGAGATCCCCGGGCCCACATTGCAGCGACATGGATGGAGGTATATTCCCAGAAAACACCCTTTACAATTTGATTTCAATATTTTGCTTTCCATAGTTCAATTTCGATACTTTCTAGAACATGCTTGAACTTAGGATTGTATAGATGACCTGCGAGCCAAACCATGCCAAAACTATGTACTTCTTGTAACGTACGCCCTGCATGACATAACTTGAACCAACCATCCGTTGCAGACTTCATTGATTACCTAGAACTTGAAAATGAAAACTCCGTATGCACGAGAATCTAGAATAGCACACCACACTCCCGAGTCGAGCCCTGGCAAAGAATTCAAGCCGAACACGTGCCCTAGGCTTCATTGATTACCTAGAACTTGAAAATGAACTTCTTGTATATTGATAAGCCCTTTTGCTGCTTGTCTTTGTGTCTGAAACAGGCTGGAGAGGGACAGAGGGATATCCGCGGCTTCGGGGGCGCGTGCATGTACTTGCAGCTGTACGAGGGGCTGCCGGAGAGAGTGAGGCGGCTGGTGGACGAGGCAGGCTTCGGGGAGTTCGTGCGGACTTTGACCCCGGCGAGGATCGACCATGCCGTCCTTGTTGCACTTACTGAGAGGTGGAGGGATACCACCAATACCTTCCACCTACCTCCTGGGGAGATGACGGTGACGCCTGCAGACTTCGCAGCGATCACGGGGCTGAGGGTTGGAGGCGAGCCCATCCTGTTCGACTCAGGGATCCAGGAGGATCGGGCCGCTCTGGAGTGGTTTCTGGGCAAGGCGCCCAGGATATAGGAGGAGATGGCGAGGTACGACCAATTCAAGGACTACTTGAAGAAGGAGGTGACGAGTGACCGGGAGGCGGAGCAGATGGCCCGGGCGTTTCTACTATACCTGTTTGGTGCCACTCTGTACCCAAATAGACGAAGTAAAGTCCACCTGTCTTACTTGCCAGCGTTGAGGGACTTGAGGACAGCCTCACGCTTCGACTGGGGTGGAGCTGCTCTTGGGACGGCCTACCACTTCTTTGGCCACTCGTCGAGGATGGGTAAGAGCACGGCTGGCTACTGGAGGGTTTGGGAGGTATGATTCTAACCCTTTATTAAGCACAATTTGATTATGCTTGTCCATTGTTTAGTCTGCTTGAATGTTTCGATTTCAAATACTGTATGCCTTGGCTAATGTTTGAACTTGTCTAAACATTGCAGCTTTGGGCCTACGAGGTTTTGCGGATGTATCCGCCAGAGTGCAAGCATCCAGACTTGAGCACTCTCCCTCGTGCGCTGAAGTGGAGTAAGGCAAGCACGGGGAAGAAAGAAGGGAGAGGTGAGCTCAACGCCTTCAGACTGTACTTGGACGAGCTTAGGGCCTCACAGGTATGAACACGTAATCATAAGCATCAGACATGTGTCCATTTCCTTGCTTTAATGCTGTTGCTGATCAATTGTTCGCATTGCTTGGTTGCCTTGAATCGCAGGTTAATTGGGATCCCTGGAGGAGAGCAGGACCAGAGCCAGAGTACTTGGCCCGGAGCAGGATTGTTACAGCCAGCAGGGTGTTACTGGAGTCGGCCTTCGGTTGGCAGTGGTACTTGGGGGATCGAGTGATGCGCCAGTCGCTTGGTTACCCTGAGTTCTGGGTGCCAGGGCCGCTCCCACCTCGAGCTTCACACACAGGAGAGTACACACGGGCTGAGCTGGAGAGGTACACGAGGCCGGATACTGAGCTTGCACGCTACCTGCGTCCTGGTAGGGACTATGCTGTCTACCAGAGAGACTTCCTGGCGGGTCCACTGGGGATCCGTGGCCTGAGAGAGGTGCGGGGCCAGGCCGCAGGGGCTGCTGAGGAGAGGAGAGCAGCTGGAGAGGGACGGAGAGGAGGTGAGAGCCGGGCAAGACGAGCCCCGAGCGGACCGGTAGTTGGTGGACTTCCTGCGCTGCTTTGGAGGATTCCTGTGGTTGACAGCCAGGGGAATCCTGCAGAGTTACAGTTAGTGCCTGCGAGAACGGAGCCCACACCTGTGACTGTTTCGGTAAGACCCAGCTTCCAATATTGCTTTTCAATTCCCAAATACTTGAATCATATGCCGAATAGCCTGATGAACTTGAATTGCATGCAGGTGCCAACTGAGTGGGTGAACGAGGCCGTTCGACGCATGCTGGCGTTGGAGAATGTGGTGAGAAGGGCGGCGACCGGCATGCCATTGGAGTTGCAGTACCAGGTGCCGACACCACAGCCGACTCAGCCAGCCGTTGTTCAGAGGACCCAGGTATGAAAAACGATACATTCTTGCTTTCGATGCATTCCTGCTTTAATAGTTTGATAGACTGTACCTGTTTTCAATACAGAAATACAATATGCACAATAGATACTCATGCTTTGAAATGAAATGCCAATGCAGGTGCAGGGGAAGATGAACCCCAGGAGGAAGAGTGCACGAGATCCGCCACCGAAGAAAGTGGCGGCGAAGAAACACCTCCGGTCACTACTACGCGGCGACAGACGAGGGACTTACAGACGGCGCGCGCACGCGAGGAGGAAGACAGACGAGCCGCGAGGCAAGCTGAGCTTCGGTACCAACTCAAGAAGCGCGAGAAGCCGACATTGGAGGAGACGAGCCGGCGGAAGCGGCTAGTTCTGGGTCGTACTTCCAAGGATGAGGAAGAAGAGGACGCAGAGGAAGCAGAGGATGAGGAGGAAGGAGAGGACGAGGAGCATTCGTCTACTAGTAGTGGCTCCGACGACTCCATCGACGATCCGGGGTACAGAGACGATCCCCAGGAGCTACGGGACAATGCGGGTAGCGGTGAGGAGCTTTGAGTGCGCAGAGGGCAATGACAAAGGCTCCGTTACCCTTTTGCATGCTGCTTTTGCTTTTGATTCCGGGCCTGCGTGCCCAAGTAGATAGCTTTTGACAGATACTTTGAGGGCCTGCGTGCCTTTTGACTAGCGGGCGCATGTGCCCTGACTTGACTTGGCTTTTTTGATTGGCCGATGTGCCGTTGATATAGCAGTTGATATGGATAGATCATGGTTATTTACAAAAGCTTGCAATTTTCAAGTTTATTGTTTCTCGTTATGAATAAGAGAAAGTAAAACTTGCCACTAATACCAAACTTGCATTGACAACACACCGAGACTCTTCACAGACACACATGAGCGTAAAAACTAGCCTAGCTCTAAAAGAAATGAGAAAGGTACCCTAGGATACGGCTAGGATACGAGAAATAATGAAATTTTGGGCATTAATACGCCAAAACTCACAACACTCTGCTAAAGACAAAACTGACGCTCATGAAAGGTCAACGACGGTCAACACGACTTGTATCAATCAATGGAAATGAACGAAACGTCCCCAGAAAAGACTTATACCGAAAAACGTACAAAATGACGCAAAAATGGCATAATACGTCCAAGAAAGACTCAATTATGTCCCGAACTGAAACCGACACCTCCACACAGTCACTTAAGGTCTAGGTGACCCGTATGGCATGACAAAAATGGGCTAGAGCCTCCATGGCGAGGTTCGACCTTCCGAAACCTCGATTTGAACCTGAAACGGGCCTCCGAGGGTCCAAAATCTTCGTTGAGCATGGCATTTGGAATCCGATGCTTGGATACAGTCATAAATGCTTACAATGACTTGATGGAATCATTAAAAGTGCAAAAAGACCCCTGGAATGAAAATCGACCAAATTGGACAGTAGCTGTTGGAATCTGTCAATACTGCAAATCAACCATCGCGCGATGGTTTGGAACTGTCGCGCGAGTAATCTCTGTCGCGCGATGCTTTGAGAGTGTCGCGCGATAGTCAAGTCCTGCTAAGCTGCCTTGTTTTAACCAAATTATTGTCATTGCCCTGTTCATTGTTCCACGTCTTGGGGGTTGTTCTGGGGTCGCAGAAGGAGGTTGTCCTTGGCTGGGCAAGGTGGAGGGACACCTAAGCTCCAATCCCACCAACATTTTGGTTATAAGAAGAAAAATCTTGGGAGGAATGCAGTGTACACCCCTCTCTAATACCAAAATGGGAGATTCATTGATGGAAATGCTCGACCCTTGGCTACTGAGGGAAGAAACCATAAACTGGGCGGGCCCCCGGTCTCGATGCTTGTCCTCAATTCGGGACCTCCGATTTGCTCGACCGTGCGTCGAGCTCCTCCAAGCCGCATTGCCTTTCTGGGACCCGATCGTGCATGTCTTCCGGTTCCGACAAGACGAGATGTGCTCGACGATAGAAGAATTCCAAGCATACGCACCAGGCTTTGCCAACCTAGACGTTCTTGCAGTGCCGCCCGTTCACGAAGACATGGGGCAAATCCTACGGGCAGAACTCAACATTCCCGAGGCACTGACAGCGAGTATCATTCAGAATGGCGAACTCAATGTCATCTGCCTGATTGAGCTATACGGACCCGAGGGAGCCCTGGGAGATTATGTGGGGGAAGCTCACAAACGCTTTGTTTTGTCCATATGCGCACTGGCCGCGTACATGCTGGTTCCTATCGATGGAGGGGTAAGTCCCAAATTGGTGAGCATCGCCTTGCAAATGGATAACGGGAAAAACATCATGCCCGTGGTTTTAGCGGAAACGCTCCTGGGCTTAGATATGTTGAAACTCGAGCAAGCCGATTCCTTCAGTGGATGCCCTATCCTGCTCCAGGTAAATACCCACTCGGCACAATTTCTTGCATCTTCATTTTTACCCCGAATACTCAAGCTGTATTTGATTTCTAACCTGTCCTCTGTTCTTATGCAGCTCTGGCTGGCGGACAAAGTGGGAGTTTTAGAAGAGCCGCAGGCTGGCTTTGAAGACTTCCCCAGGCTTTTGGTCGAGAGACCGATGATCTTTCCCGACCTGACGGTGGACATATGGTTTGCGTTCCTGAATGATCTGCACTCTGAGGACATAGCCTGGAGATGTCTCTGGTTGAACCTTCCGGAAATGACGCTCAATTCAGCGGGATTCAAGAGAGTGATAATTGCTGGTCTATCGAGCTTCACATTTTACGTCCCAGGGCGTACACTCCGACAGCTCGGAAGAAGCCAAGGGTATAAGCGTTACGGGGCGGAAGACTTCGACCTCCCCGTATTTACCTCATGGGACTTGCGCTGCTATAAAGATAACTGGGGCGATAGGACGCTGAAGGAACCAATCCCGGAGTTCAAGACATGGCTGGAGAGTCGTTACATAAGGTGGCTTCGCGTTGAAGTCGAAGCAAGGCTGAGGGGATATTTCTGAATCCCGTGTGAAATCCTAACTGTAATTTGTTAAACCATCGGGCTGGCCGAACTTCTGGCTCTGCTTTTTAATACTTGCTTTGTAAATTGTACGATCCTTTGCCCGGCTTGACCGGCTAAATAACAACTTTAAATCATCCGGCCGTTATTCATTCGAGGGACTGAACTCGTCACCGAACGTGTAATTTGAACAAACAATGCTTCGACGTAGTCATAATCACCCATAATGATCCACTGGAAGCATCGGAATTCCAAAATCTGGCCCGAGTCAAAATCCGGAAAGTAACCCCAAAAAGACAGTAGCCTGCCTTACTGTGCCGAATTTGAACTTAACCCTCGCGCGAGCAAACAAAACCATCACGTGAGTACAAAACATCGCGCGACAATGCAGGACCATCGCGCGATGGAGAACTCCTGTTACAGTGGCCAGCCTTGACCCATTCGGAAAGAAAAAGGTGGCAGGCTTTGTCAGCAGGTCTGGACGTGCAGGGGCTTCTGGCTCCTCCCAGAGGTGTTCCCTTGATCTTTAGTAAGTGAAGAGACACCTTGCATGGACACCTCATCCAAAGGCAAGACTTTACCTACTTCCTTGGCTTACAAAAGAGGAGTAGCTCCCTGAATGAAGGGTGTGCTCTCCGTAGAAAACTTCAGACACTTTTCCCCAAATGGCAAATCATCTTCCCACATTAATCAGCCCATGACTCGAAGAACTTGTCGCGAGCGACTGGTTATGCTTCCGTTCTCACGGGTTGGTCGCCTTTCGCTTCTTAAAAAGTGTAAGGCTCCGCCCGGAAATCCTGAGAGCAGCCCTGCAGTTTTGGGACCGGGACGTCCATGTGTTCCGATTTGGGGACGACGAGCTGTGCCCGACCGTTGAAGAATTTTAGGCATATCTCCAAGGCTTTGCTTCGAGCGTGATTGTCGTGCCACCTTACAGGCAAAGTATGTCAAAGCTGTTGAAAACCTGTCTGAACATTTCCAGGGGTGCGGCGGAAGGCCTGCTGATTGGCGGACAGATAAACATCGTGCGCCTAATGGAATGGTACGGGCCCGACGGCGATCCAGCGGATACTGTTCTGCAGGCTCGACGTTGATTTGCCATGTCAATTGGCATACTGGCCGCATATTTGCTGGTGTCTCCGCATGGACGGCCCGACCCCTCGTTGGTTTACGTGGCTACAGAAATGGGTGTTCGAAAGAACGTAGTTCCCCTGGTGCTTGCTGAAACGCTCATTGGTTTGGATTTGGTGGCCACAAGTCAGACGAACACGTTTGGTGGCAGTCTACTCCTGTTGCAGGTAAAATCTCACTCAGCTCACCTTTTTCCGGCTTTCACACAGTCTGCTTTTACCTCAACTCTCGGCTAGGGCTATATAGAAGCTTCTTACTTGTTTTCTTTCGCTCAGGCTTATGTGGCTTCTTACTTGTCTTTTCGCTCATACAGTTGTGGCTGTGCGACAAACTCGGACTAATCTCGGCTCCTGGAGCGAACTGGCCCCGTCTGCCCGGGCGGATGCACCAAAGGGGAATGCTGTACCCAGAGATGTCTGAGGAGGAGTGGTACACCTTCATGAGAGAGATGTCTCCGCGCGAGATCGTCTGGCGGCATGGAGCCCTGAACACCCCGGATATGGCTCTGCACTCTGCAGGTTTTGAGAGAATGGTGATTGCTGGGCTGTCCAGTTTCACGTTTTACATTCCAGGTCGTATCCTGCGGCAGTTAGGCATGAGCCAAGGCTTTCATCGAGCTGGGATAGAAGATTTCCAGATTCCAGCATTTACAGCCCAACATTTAGCAGGGTATGAGCACAACTGGGGTTTGAGAGAACTTGGAGGAGTGGAAGATGACTTCAGCGCAAGACTCAAACGCCGCTATGTAGCATGGCTAAGAGAAGAGGTTGCAAGGAGACAAAACACAGACTGACTCCTGACTCAACTCCAATGATCTAGAATAAACTGTGAGCCCGTGAGGGCCTCTTAGCATTTCGTTCTGCTTTTTATGCTTTACTGTTTTTCTTAGGGCTCTGCTCAGCCTATGTAATAGAAATAATAGTTTTGAATAAAGGTGAAAGATTAAGAATTTTCCCCTTTTTGGTCCAAGTGTTGAACGCCACGCCGTTTGAATGTCGAGGCACACCCTGGAATAAAACCCTTGATCGAGTGGATTGATTGTGACCGAAACTAATAGAGAGACTGCCTACGTATCCCAAACTAGGGAATCAGGTCAAAACGTAGTTCAGGCTAAGGTTCGCTCGTGTATTTTGGCTCTCCTTTTGCGCTCTAATTTTTGCCTAGGACTGCCCTTGCAGGTTTCCAGTCTAGCGAGCTTTTGATTGAATACCTATTTATTTTTGCCTAAACTGCCCCCTTGGGTTTTCAGTCTAGCAGGCTTGCTCTAATTTTTGCTTGGGACCGCCCACCCTTGTGGTTTTCGGCCCAACGAGCTTCTCTCAAGGATAGTAACGTTTAAGTTGATCCAGGTTGACCAGAGTGTTGAACACATTGCCGTCCAGATCAATGAGCTGAGCCGCCCCACCTGAGAGGATGGTCTTGATAATGTAAGGTCCCGCGCGTTTCGGGCGGAACTTACCACGTAGATCGAAGATGGGAGCCCAGATTTCTTTTGTGACCATGTCCCCTTCAGCCAAGTCACGAGACTTCACTTTCTTGTTGAACGCTCGAGCAATTCTGCGCTGATACCCCTGAACGTGATACAAGGCACGAAGTCTCCTCTCATCGAAAAGCATAAGTTTAACAAATCTCCCGCTAAGCCATTCGGACTCCGCGAGTTCACATTCAGCCATGATCCTCAAAGTTGGTACTTCAAGCTCGATGGGAAGGACGGCTTCCATTCCATAGACCAGGGAAAACGGGGTGGCCCCTGTTGACGTTCGAATTGACGTGCGGTACCCCCAAAGAGCTAGAGGCAGCTGCTCGTGCCAGTCCCTGGCGGACTCTGCAGACTTCTTAATGATAGTCTCGATGTTCTTGTTGGCTGCCTCAACCGCCCCATTCGTCTAAGGGCGATAGACCGTTGAGTGATGAACCTGAATCTGGAATTCCTCGAAAAGTTCTAACACCCTGCCTTTGAAATGGACCCCGTTGTCAGAAACGAACGCCTGTGGGACCCCGTACCGATAGATGATGTTCTTTCGGATGAACTGAGCAACCTGAACCGCCGTCAGGGTCTTGTAAGATTCAGCCTCGACCCACTTGGTGAAGTAATCTATTGCCACCAAAATGAACCGATGCCCTTTTGAAGCAGAAGGCCTGATCATGCCGATAACGTCGATACCCCAAACAGAAAAGGGCCAAGGCGATGTCATACCGAATAGCTTAGAAGGAGGGACATGCATGAGATTGGCATGGATTTGGCACCTATGACAGCAGCGCACATAATCCACACACTGAGATTCCATGGTAGACCAAAAGTAACCTTGTCGCAGGATTTTTCTGGCGAGCATGACCCCGCTCATGTGAGGGCCACAAACTCCCTCGTGAATTTCCTCCATGATTTTGATGGCCTCCGTACTACTGACACAGAGCTTGTGCATTCCGCAGTAAGATCTCCGATACAGCTTCCCTCCGCAGATAATATATTGAGCAGCCAACCTTCGCAGTGCTGTTTGATCCTTCTTAGTGGCGTCAGGCGGGAACTGACCACCTTCAATGAAATTCCAAATATCATGATACCAGGGTAGGCCGTCATCAACATCATCGACGGCGTTGATGTACTGATAAGCAGGCAAGTCCCGCTGTTCAATCAGAATAGGTCGAAGCTTGACACCAATCGGAAGCTCGACCATGGAAGCCAGAGTTGCTAGAGCATCAGCGAACTTGTTCTTCATCCGAGGGATGTGCGTGAACGTGACTTTGTTGAAGCGAGGAATAAGGTCCTCCAGGTCTCGGTGATAAGGCTTTAATCTATCCTCCCGAACTTTCCAGTCCCCGTTAGCCTGAGAAACGACAAGGTTGGAATCACCAATGACTTCGAGTTTCTCCACACCGAGCGTAAGAGCGGCTTCCATACCAACGATGCAGGCCTCATATTCAGCTTGGTTGTTCGTGACGTCGAAATTGAGTTTAAATGCCAACGGAATATGAGCACCTTCGGGGGTTATCAGCAAAACTCCAATCCCGTATCCCTTCTGATTGGCAGCTCCATCAAAATAAAGGGTCCAGGTATCCTTGACCACCACCATTATCCCTTCATCCGGAAATGCAAAATCTGAGTCCTCCGGCCCATTGACAGGATGATCAGCCAGGAATTCGGCGACCGCGCGTCCTTTGATAGACTTCCTAGTGACATACTCGAGGTCAAACTCTGCGATCAAAAGCAACCAACGTGCTAGCTTACCAGTAAGCGCAGGCTTCTCAAACAGATACTTGAGAGGATCCATTCGAGAAATCAACTTCACTGGGTAAGCCAGCATGTAGTGTCTTAATTTCTTGGATGCCCAAACAAGAGCTCAACACGTCTTTTCGAGAGCGATGTAGCGTTCTTCAGCACCAACCATCTTCTTACTCAGGTAGTAAATGGCCTTTACGACTCCCTTTTCTCCCTCTGGAGCTAGCAAACACCCCATAGATGAAGGATTTACAGACAAGTAAAGTATTAAGGGTTTCCCTGGCACTGGTGGCATTAAAACCGGGGGGGTTCTGCAGGTAGGTTTGAATGGAGGTGAAAGCCGCTTGGCACTTGTCTGTCCAAACAAACGGAGTATTCTTCTTTAATAGACGAAACATCGGCTCGCAAGTTAGAGTCAACTTGGCGATGAATCTGCTGATGAACTGTACCTTTCCCAAAAAGCTCCACACCCCCTTTTCAGAATCTGGTGGCTTCATATCAAGGACTGCTTTGATTTTCGACGGGTCGACCTCAATTCCACGGGAAGTGATCATGAAACCAAGCATCTTACCAGCTGTAACCCCAAAGGTGCATTTCTGAGGATTTAGACGCATACGAAACTTTCGTAATCTCTCGAAGAACTTCCTAAGCACAGGAACGTGACCTTCTCGAGTTTTGGATTTGGCGATCATGTCATCGACGTAGACCTCGACTTCTTTGTGCATCATGTCATGCAGGATGGTGGTAGCGGCTCGCTGATAAGTGGGCCCGGCGTTCTTCAGGCCGAAAGGCATGACAAGATAGCAATAAGTCCCCCACTCAGTGATAAACGTGGTTTTCTCACAGTCCTTGGGTGCCATGAGAATTTGGTTGTAGCCAGAGAAGCCATCCATGAACGAGAGCAAAGCGTGCCCCGCAGTGTTCACTACGCCAAAAATTGCCTTTGCCGGCGGTTTTTTTACCGGCGGTAATAAAACCGTCGGTAAAGGGTGCTATTACCGGCGGTAATAACAAACCGCCGCAAAAGGTAACTATAAACGCCGTTTATTAACGGCATGAGTAAAACCGCCGGTAAAACTAACTATTACCGGCGGTAATGTAAAACCGCCGGTAAAACTTACTATTAACGGCGGTAAGCAAATACCGCCGGTAATAATCTTTATATAATATAAATATTATTATTCTTCTAATAAAACACATAATTTTATGTAGCTCAGTGGGTAAGTGCTCGGGTATTAATCAACGGGTCGCGGGTTCGAATCTCGGAAATGTCAATATTTTTTCCGAAACTTTTACCGGCGGTAGTAAAACCGCCGTTAATAGTCCAAAACTTTTACCGGCGGTAATTTACCGCGGTTTTTGTATTTCCGACAATTGTTTTGCCGACGGAACTTTTACCGGCGGTAATTTACTTTTACCGGCGGTAATATACTTTTACCGGCGGTTTTTGGACTATTACCGGCAGTTTTTTAATGCCGTTAATGCAAAAATTTGGCGTAGTGGTTGTCCACAAGCACATCGATGTGTGGCAGGAGAAAATCGTCTTTGGGGCTAGTAGACACCCCAATTTGGCCTAACGATTATTTCAAGTCCCACATTGGGACAATCCCGATGATGAAATGGATACAATGATTGCTGATTGCTTCTTTGAGGACCTTAGGACTTTCGGTGAGAACTTTGACCACTTAGAGGACCCAATTCAAAGCCATACAGCCTTTCAGACAGAAATACAGAAGCCTAGGAGAATCCATCTGACGGCCGTAACATCGATCCCACGGCCACAACATCAATCCCTCACCCGAGCAACCTGTTGCCAGCAAAATCTCCCTGAGAGATCAATCCCTCGGCCGCGAGATCTATCCTTCGGCCGAGACATCCATTCCACGGCCGCGACATCCTTTGCTCGGCCGCCAGATCGACCTTTTTCCAGACTCTCGAACGTTCTGTCAGACGTTTGGTTTGATCCAACTACACTACCTTTCCGATGCGTTCGGGCTACGTTCGGAGATCACGACGTAGAGTTAGAGATGCATTGCAATTGCAATTGCCATCTCGTGATTTGATTGGCCGGAGTGAGTCATCCCTATGCCTATATAAAGGGGCCTTTGGGCTCCGAATTAACACACAGAAATTGATAGACCTACACACTCAATCAAGCCACGAAACTCTGTCAAAATACTCTCTCAATCCCATACTCCAAAAGCCCTAACCTTCCGAAGGCAGCCGTCAATCCGGCGATCAAACCCCGAAGTTCAAACCCTAGCTCTAGGGTTCTCGATCAAGCAATCAATCAATCACGCCCAATCCAAAGCAATCAAGCAACTGAGGGATCAAGGTGGTGAGGCCCAACGGCCTCTGGTTTGTTTTACTTATCGCGTTTATGACTAACCGTAGCATTTAATCGTTTGCTAACTTTTCTGTCTGGTGTGAGGAAGAACATCGACCGGGGTTTCGATCCCTCGGCCGATAAATAAAACCAGGAGGATCCCTCGGCCGTGAGATCAATTCACCGGCCGCGGGATCCATTTCCCTAGGACAGTTTTGTTGGCTTCCTGCTTTCTGAATGCATGCTTCAATTATCGCACTGGCTCACTTTGCTTACTGTTTAAAGGAATAAATAAACAGACTATGTGTTGGAATTAAACAAAGTATCTATACGTCTTATGTTGAATGATTATGGGCCAGTCTCACGACTGGGCAAAGAGGGGTGCCTAACACCTTCCCCTTATTGTACTTTTGGCTCCCGTATCCAGAATCTCTATCTGTTTTCCCAGTTTTAATAAACAGGGTGGCGACTCTATTTGATGATAACCGTTATCATGTGGCGATGTTCCTAGCCATGGGAATGTCCATGATTTTGGTTTATGATGTGAGCAACCAATCGAACAAACAACGTGATCAATCTGTATGGCGATGCCCCGTTTGGGAGGTGTCTACAGTTTTTGGCGACTCTGCTAGGGAATATGAGAGCCATAACCAAAAAGTTCAACATAAGACTAATACATGCCTTGTCTAATTCATTTATCATATGCATCGAGCGGGCAACCCGTTGAGTTCACCTGATATCCCGGCATGACACGGGCTATGTTGGGGGTTCCAGCAAACTCCACAGTCACTCGTACCTAGTGGTATATCAAAAAGGAAATCACCCAATCGCCGCCTATAATGGGCTGGTGAGAGGATTGGTCCCCTTTGACAACGGAGCACCCTGAGACTACCAAAACCTTGCATGCTTTAGAAAGCCATAGAACTTATCAAACTAAGACAGGAACCTACAGGCTAGGAACCTACTTGCATTTTTACTTCCAAGTTCTTCCTCACACCCACTGTGTATGTGTATGTTGTAAAGTTTCTCTTTTGCAGTTAAACCTTAGGAATCTCTCTAAGTCAAATGAACAGAGGTAAGATTAATCAATCTAACTAAAGCATAAAAACTTTTTCGGGAAAAATGACCTGCATCATTGTTCATGTCCGATTCGCACTTTCAAGTTGTCACCAAGTTGTCTGGCCGCTCCACTCTGCCGTTGAAGATTTCAACCCCTCTGAATACTCGGCAAAGAAATCAACCAAAGCCTATGGTGGCTATCATTGAAGACAACCATGTCATGTTCGCGAGCAGTTTATGAGGAAGATGTAGAAGACCTGATTGAAGAAGAAGGGCTTCGCAGGGTTCCAATCTACTTTTATGACCCTTATGCACCTACCGATGATTATTGGCCAATAGACGAGGTCAACAACCTCGAGACTGAAGAGGCAAAGGAAGAAGAGGCTGTCGACAATGACCCACTGGACGAAATATCACTAAACCTACTCTTTGATGAGGGGGTCACCAACAATGAAATAAGGGTGATCCACCCCATCATAGACAGCTTTGGTAATTGGTGGGGCATTGTTGGCACACGACGGGTCGACAACAGTGACGAAGCCGAAATTGAAGCTCAATTGGAGGAAATAACAGCAATAGCAAATCAAATGGCCCTCCAAGACTTGCAAGGTGACAATAATGAAAGTACGAATCAAAGTGACAGTGAAGTATTGATGATCGACCTTGGTGATGAAAAAGACTGCTCTGAGCTGATTGTGGATGCTGAAAAAGGGGCTTACCCTAACTGGACCGTGGAACACACTCTAAAATACAAAATGAAAAGCGCTAATTCTGATCTTAGTTCTGATTCCGATTCCGACTCCGAGTCGACTCAGTCCGAGTCAAACTTTTCATCCTTTGAAACTACTAAGTCTAGTGAGGAAAACCTGGTCAAAGCACCAAGGCATAGCATTTACTTTGAGTTCGACTCCGAAATGTCTTTTGATAAACTTAGCAATGAGAAGGAAGATTTAGAGTATTTCACTTTGCCTATGATCAATTGTGTGGATTCCGACAAACCAAATTTTGAGGAAGAAATTCCAAAAGAAATTCTAGAATTCATCGAGAGAGAAGAGGAAAGGCACGCTAAACCTTTTTCTGAGGAGATAATCACAGCAAAAATAGGCTCTGAAAACGAGCCCAAAATGGTTAAAATTGGTGCCGCACTATCCCCTCAAGAAAGTGAAAAACTAATCTTTTTGCTAAAAGAATACAAAGATGTTTTTGCCTGGTCTTACGAGGATATGCATGGAATAGACCCTGAAATTGTTCAACATAAAATTCCTCTTCATTCTGATGCAAAACCAGTTAAGCAAAAGCTGAGACGAATGCGCCCTGATTGGGTCCTAAAGATAAAAGAAGAAGTCACTAAGCAAATCAACGCCGGTTTTCTCATAGTCACCGAATATCCACAATGGGTAGCAAACATCGTTCCCGTACCAAAGAAAACTGGAGGAATCAGGGTCTGCGTAGATTTCCGAGATCTCAACAAAGCCAGTCCGAAAGATGACTTCCCATTACCTCACATAGACGAACTAATAGATAACACCGCAGGCCATGCATTACTATCCTTCATGGATGGATTTTCTGGGTATAACCAAATCCTTATGTCTCCTAAGGATAGAGAGAAAACCACCTTCACTACGCCTTGGGGAACTTACTGCTACCGAGTAATGCCGTTTGGGTTGAAGAATGCTGGAGCCACTTACCAGAGGATGGCCACAACACTGCTGCACGACATGATGCACAAAGAGGTCGAGGTGTATGTCGACGATATGATAGTCAAATCAAAGGAAAGGGAAGGACACTATGGAGCACTCCAAAAGTTCTTTGAGAGGATTAGGAATTATAAGTTGCGTCTTAACCCTCAAAAATGCACTTTTGGGGTAACAGCTGGAAAGATGTTAGGTTTCCTCATCACTCAAAGAGGAATCGAGGTAGATCCTTCCAAGATACAGGCTATCATGGAGATATCACCACCTAGGACAGAAAAGGAAGTAAGGAGCTTCTTAGGGAAGGTACAGTTCATCAGCAGGTTCATTTCCAAGCTCACAACCACCTGTGAACCTCTTTTCAAACTATTGAAGAAAGGTACGGATTTTGAATGGAGCCAAGACTGTCAGCAAGCATTCGAGGCAATCAAAGAATACCTTCAGAATCCACCTGTACTATCGCCACCCATCCTTGGGAAGCCATTGATTCTGTATCTCTCAGTAACAGACACGTCCATGGGATGTATGCTAGCACAAGAAAACGACGCCAAAGTAGTGTGCGCCATATACTACCTCAGCAAGAAAATGATGGATTATGAGACAAGGTACACTCCCCTCGAGAAAACCTGTTGGGGGCTAGTATGGGCCACAAAGAAACTGAGGCACTACCTGTTAGCACATCCGGTGGTGCTGGTCTCTCGTTTAGACCCAATCAAGTATCTTTTCGAAAAGCCAGCACTTATCGGAAAGCTAGCTAGGTGGTTATTGCTGCTAGCGGAGTTCGACCTCAAATACATGACAAGGAAATCGGTAAAAGGAAGAGCTGTGGCAGAATTCTTGGCAGATCACCCTGTGACAGAGGCCGAGGCAGAGGACTTCATGTTCCCCGACGAGGATATCTTATGTCTCTTAGACGACACCTGGCAACTTTACTTTGATGGAGCATCAAACCAATGTGGATATGGCATAGGGGTATTGCTAGTTTCCCCAAACGACTCTCACATCTCTTTGTCATATAAGCTAAGGTTTGAAGTCACTAACAACCAAGCTGAATATGAGGCTTGTATTGCTGGAATGGAGGCAGCCCTGGAGCTAGGAGCAAAAAGGGTAGAAGTCACTGGGGATTCAAACCTGGTGGTATCTCAAGCAAGAGGAGACTGGAAGGTCAAGGAGGATACACTGAAGCTATATCACTCTGTGCTGGAAAATCTAATTCCACAATTCGATTCTGTTATCTTCACACACACTCCTCGAGTGAGCAATAGATTTGCAGATGCACTGGCGACATTGGCGTCTATGGTCGAAATACCCCTGGGATTCACAATGCGGCCTCTCATGATCGAACAAAAGGTTAAACCAGCATGTGAGTGTACCTTTACCGAGGAAGGTGAAGACGATGGCAAGCCATGGTACGAAGACGTGAAAGAATTCCTGGAAAAAGGGGAATACCCATCCGAGGCCACCTCGAAGGACAAAACAGCTCTACGGAAGTTTGCTGCCCGGTTTGTAATCTGTGGAGGAGCAATATACCGAAGGGCACACTTGGGTCCAAGTCAACTTTGCATCACGACAGAGGACAGCCGCAGGGTAATGGAGGAAATACATGAAGGAATTTACATGAATGGGGCAACGATGGCAAAGAAGATCCTACGTCAGGGATATTACTGGACTACAATGGAAGCCGACTGCGCTGATTATGTCCGTCGATGTTACAAATGCCAAACTCACGCTGATCGTATGCGTATTCCCCCTACGGAATTGTACAGCATGACATCCCCCTGGCCATTCTCCACTTGGGGGATAGACGTCATTGGAAGTAAAATTCCAAAGGGAAAATACAAACATCAGTTCATCCTAGTGGCTATCGACTACTTCACCAAATGGGTAGAAGCGGCTTCTTATGCTACTCTCATAGCCACTCATGTGGCCAAATTCATCCGCACTAATATCATCTATCGATATGGTGTACCTCACGAGTTTGTCTGTGATAATGGATCGCACTTCAAGGGGGCGACAAAGAAGCTTTTCGCCGAATTTGGGATACAAAATCATCGGTCATCTACTTACCGACCTCAAACTAATGGAGCAGTTGAAGCTGCGAACAAGAATGTCAAGAGGATTCTGCGGAAGACTACCGACACTTACACGGACTGGCCAGAAATGCTACCTCTGGCACTATGGGGATATCGAACAACTGAAAGGACTTCAACTGGGGCCACTCCCTACTCTCTGGTCTATGGAATGGAAGCTGTCTTGCCTATCGAATTGGAATTACCTTCGTTGAGGGTTCTAGCTGAGACTGGGATGATCGAGGAAGATTGGGTTCAAAACCGCTACGACGAGTTGGCACTACTAGACGAAAGGAGACTGAGGGCTTTATACCATGTACAAGGGTATCAACGCCGCATTGCACGAGCATTCAACAAAAAGGTGAAACCTAGGGACGTCAAGGTAGGAGACATGGTGCTCAAAGCAATTCATCGCCACGTCTCAGACCCAAGGGGCAAATTTAGACCAAACCGGGGAGGCCCCTACCTTATCAAACGCATACTCTCCGGAGGAGCAGCATACATTGCAGACTTGGATGGAATGGAATTCGCAACACCAGTCAACATCGATAAATTGAGGAAGTATTACCCATGAGAGATGCTCGTTGGACCGAAAACCACAAGGGTGGGCGGATCCAAGCAAAAATTAGAGCAGCCTGCTGGGTCGAAAACCCGCAAGGGCGGCTTAGGCAAAAACTAAGGCATAAATAAAACGCTCGCTAGACCGAAAACCCGCAAGGGCGGTTCTCAGGCAAAATTTAGAGCACAAAAGGAGAGGAAAATACTCGAGTGGACCTTAACTAAAACAAATCCCCTTTGTTGGAACTACGTTTATGGCCTGATTCCCTCCATGGGATACGTAGGCAATCTCTAAGTTTGAGATTCGGCCACTGCTATCATCATCACTTCCAAGATTTCTAGGTCTATCCTAAAGCATGTTCGCTATCAAATCATGGCAATAACATCTTCAAATAAAACGACCAAATATTTTATTATTTCCAAAGAGAAAGGACAAAGCAAACCTAAACAATTCTTAATCCATGAAAGCTAGAATCAAACAAACATCTTTTGAAAAACATAAGCAAAGCGTCGATCTCTAGGTCTTCCTTCTCTTTGCACTACTATCCTCCAAAAGGTTTTTCTTCAACCAGCGTTTGTAAGAACCCGATAGCTTGGCAACGAAGTTCTCAGCAACCTCCTGCATCACTCTATTTGGCCAAAAACGCAGCATATTGCGACGGAAGTTGGCATCATGGATCTTAGAGATGGTGTACTCAGGGTCACCTAAGATTGCGGCTTGTTCAGCCCCAAACTGCCTTTGAAAGCGAACAGGGAAGTAGAAAACGACTCGAGTAATGCCAATCACTGCTACACCAAAGTGGTTCATGGTACTCACGGTCATGCTCTCGATACCATACCAGGGGCAAACCCATTGAATCCAATCACCCCTGCAGGTCCTCATCCATGCTTCCCAAGCAGCCTCAGTTGGGAATTGCTTAATCATGTGACGCTCCGTGCATTGGTCTGGATTATAAGGAAGTCGCTCCGGCGCATCCCACACCTTTAGCTTCTCAAACAACCACACCTAGAGAAAAAGGGAAAATTGTGAGTTGAGAGAACACGTGAGTCAAAACAAAAGAGTGATGACTGAAAAGATAAACTTGACAAAATAAACAAATAAAGGAGCGAACCTGCAATAGCAAGGGACCCCCTGAGAACTGGGCTGTAGGACTACTCTTCATCACATCTAGACCCATCAAGGTCTCTGCCAACACTAAGCCAGCGAAACCCACACGGTTTCCAATTTGTTGAGCAAGGTTAAGCAATACAGGATCAGCATGACCAGAGGAAGGGCCAAGCAAGTAGTAATGAAGGAGACAAATGCACAATGCATGAAAGCACGACTTCTGTAGGGAAACTTGGCGATGGGCCTCAGCTGTACCAAAACACTGAATAAGTTGCAGAATCTCCAGCCTTCCTTTCACTAGGAAGAATTTAACTTCATGTTTCTGGACTCGGAGTAAATCCTTCAGGAGATCACTTCGGTTGAACAAAGGATTAGGGATAACAAAACCTTCCCTGTCTGAATGGCCCATAATGGCCGCAAATTCCTCGATAGTAGGACACAACTCCTCTCTCTTAAAGCGAAAGACGTGAAAATCAGGGTCCCACAAACTAGCGGCTGCCCTAAGGAAGGCAAAATTCACGGGAATGTGACGAAGAGAAAAGAGGAAGTCCATGCCAAAGGACTTAAAGTGCAGACGGTCAAGGCCATTAAAGGAATCCAACCACTGATCAAGGACTGGTTGTGCCATATGCAAAGAATTGCTGCTGACAATGCTATCGGGTTCGTAGAACGCGTACTTATAGGACTAGGTCGAGTCTTAGTTCGAATCGGAATCGGATTCTTAATCCTCGGAAATTTAGTCGGTCTCTCGGCCGGAACTTCGATAAGACGGCCGTGGGATCAATCCACCGGCCCGTAGATAATAGGGTTGACCTACGAGTCAAACCCAGGCAAACCAAACGATCCCTCGGCCGCCAGATCGAAGCTTCGGCCGTATAATCACTAGCTCGGCCGCCAGAACGGCTATTTTACAGACTGTTCCCACGGTTCAGTTCGTTTCGTTGGATTAACGAGAATGTCACACGAAACAACGTAGAAACAGCATGTACAATCACAATCGCAGAGCAAAAGGTTTTTGTTTCATATATCAAAAGCTTTTTACATCACAAGGTGGATCATCCCACATTTCCTAACAAACTATACATCGATTTCCTGTCGAACTAACCTATGCAGGAAGAGAAACAAAGAAAAAACAAAAAAAGAGGAAGCTGGAGAGGATGTCGAACCCTCTGGTGGTTCGAACAAAAGAGACCAGCTGCAAAAAAGAAGAGGACGCCCCTGGGGCGATGTATACCAAAGGAGTACTACGGTGCAGAAGGGACACCACATGGCTCAAAAGAATCACCACATGGCCCAGAAAAACCACCACACCGCGTACCACTGCCACGCCAGGAGCTCCGTGTCGCGGAAGCAAGTCACCCATGCGAGGGCCCCTAATCAAGCATACTCATGCGAGGATCCATAATCAAGCGTTAAGACAGGACCGAAAGCAAACGCGGTCTCCCTCCGCGCACGCTAGCCGCATCAGCATATCACCCACGGCCCGGAGCTGTTGGAAACAAGGAGAAGTGGAGGGGGGGGGGGGGTCTTCGGTGGAAGCCTCGGACGGAAGGAACGGAGAGGGAAGAAAGGAAAGTGAAACAAACGGCTGAGGCCGTGGCCTTTTATAGGCCCCTGGAAATGAATCGATTAAGCGGCCGAGACATCGGTTCCCCGGCCGATACATCAATCCCTCGGCCGGGAGATCGATCTCCTGGCCCTCCAAATCAATTTCCTTCAACGAGAAGCAGATTTTGCTCAGTGCACTAATTCGAGCCATTACAGACTTCTGAGTCCTCAACCAACCAAGTAGCCTTGGGGGCATCCCCAAGCCAATGCAACATGATCAAAACTAGCCTTGGGGGCATGCCCAAGTATGAGGAAAATCTCTCTCCACAGACTACTGACCGGAGCTCCCACTAAGGATTATCAAAACCAAGCCCACCATCTCAGCGGCTCTACGCCCCCACCTATCAACTCAGCGGCTCCAAGCCCACCGTTTCAACTGGCTCCAAGCCATAAACAATCAAGTTCTCAACAGAGTCTACGCCCACTATCCTGACAGGCTCAAAGCCCATCATCCTTACACGACTCAGCGGCTCCTAGCCCGCTATCTCAATTAGCTCAAACCCATAACAACCATCTTGGCGGCTCTAAGCCCATTATCGACAGGCTCTACGCCCTTTATCACAACTTAGCGGCTCAAAGCCTATTATCTCAAATAGCTCCAAGCCATCACCTCAAATAGGCTCGAAGCCTATCTCAACAGACTCTACGTCTACTATCACCCAGCGGCTCGAAGCCCTCGAATCAGCAGCTCTGTGCTCGCTATCACAACAACAGAATCTACGCCTGTTATCACTCAATTTGGCGGCTCCAAGCCCATTGTCTCAACTGGCTCGAAGCCGTACACAATCAAGCTCTTAATAGGCACAAAGCCTATGTCTATTACCTCAGCGGCTCAAAGCCCATTATCTCAACAGGCTCGAAACCTATATCTACCACCTCGGCGGCTCCAAGCCCATTACTCTAATAGGTTCAAAGCCTGTATCTACCCTCTGAAATGGCTCAAAGCCATAAACTCAGCGGCTCAAAGCCCAACATCTCAACTGGCTCGAAGCCGTAAACAAGCAACAGGCTCTAAGCCGCCCCAACAATCAAGACATCTATTCTCAGGCTCTACGCCTGGATGCTCAAAAATCAAACATTTTTGAATGCTCAAGCTCTACGCTTGGATGCCCAACCACTGTGTACTGGATGCTCAAGTCATATACTTGAATGCTCAAGCTCTACGCTTGGATGCCCAACCACTGCGTACTGGACGCTCAAAGCCTGTACTTTGAATGCTCGGATTCTGCCGTCCGAATGCTCGAGCTCTACGCTCTGAATGCTCAAAGTCCGGAACTTGATAGAAGCTCTAAGCTTAAAACAAACACACACGCACGGGCCCGTGCACATTTGCATCAACATTTTCACATCGAGTCTGCATCATATCTGTTCACATCTAACAACCATCATCACACATGTACACTCTGCATATCTCTCATGAAACAGGTCAACCCTGCTATCAACCGGCTCTATGCCTCGATTTTATTTGATCGGCCCAACGCCTCGATCCTTTGGCTCCACGTCAGCATTTATTATGAGAAAGCTCCGTGCACAGACCATCAGAATACAACCAGCTCTACACTTCGGTTCATATCACGTTAAGCTCTAAGCTCCGACAAACTCAGGCCCTCGCCTCAAGACTGCATGCAGGCTCCACGCCTCAATCACTTCGGGCTCCATGCCTCAGTTCCTTCACCTCAGGCCCTTGCCTTATACCAGCTCCGCGCTTCGGTTCATCACGTCAAGCTTAAAGCTCTAACACCACAGGCTCTCATCCTGATCAATACCAGCTCCGCGCTTCGGTCCCATCAAGCTCTAAGCTCACCTCAGGCCTCCGCCTCATAAACCACAGCAGGCTCCACGCCTCAATCCAATCACCGCAGGCTCTCGCCTTATGATCAACACCAGCTCCGCGCTTCGGTCCTATCAATCACTCTCAGGCCCTTGCCTCATGACTACAGCCGGCTCCGTGCCTCGGTCCCCTCATCGCCAAAGCTCCGTGCTCCAGCTACTGGCCCTGCGCCTCCCCTACATCTCAAAAACAAACCGGCGTCCAACTCATCCCAACAGATGGTTTGGATTCCACCCCATTACATCAATCCCATCCAGCTCATTCGCAAGGATAGGCTACTCTACCGAGCTCCTTTCAGTCAAAGTAAGGACGATCAAGAAAAGCAAACGCACCTGCAGTGTACTGATCTACCCCAAAATACTAAGGAAGCTCTCCGCAAAGAAACTCCCCAGGTAGCCCCGCGCTCCTTCAACTACTCTTCGCCAAAACCCTGGCTCAGTCTAGGTACGTCACACTACGGCTTTTTAAGCCCTAAGGTACGTCTTCTGTCTCTAACCCTCCAAACTTTTACTTTTCTTTATTGCCCGAACTACGATTGGTCTGAATTTCCCTTGTGGAATACGTAGGCAGCCTCCCGGCCCGACCATAACAAAACCTTTTTCGAAAACCCCTTGGAATAGTGGTTGGACCAAATTGAGTTGCTTTTTACAGCTTTGACTCTTACTCAAACATGTCTCGCGATCCGTCTGAGTTCAGTCAAAGAGGGGCATCTGTAGACACCCCAATTTGGCCTAACGATTATTTCAAGTCCCACCTTGGGACAATCCCGATGATGAAATGGATACAATGATTGCTGATTGCTTCTTTGAGGACCTTAGGACTTTTGGTGAGAACTTTGACCACTTAGAGGACCCAATTCAAAGCCATACAGCCTTTCAGACAGAAATACAGAAGCCTAGGAGAATCCATCTGACGGCCGTAACATCGATCCCACGGCCACAACATCAATCCCTCACCCGAGCAACCTGTTGCCAGCAAAATCTCCCTGAGAGATCAATCCCTGGGCCGCGAGATCTATCCTTCGGCCGAGACATCCATTCCACGGCCGCGACATCCTTTTGTAGACACCTCCCAAACGGGGCATCGCCATACAGATTGATCACGTTGTTTGTTCGATTGGTTGCTCACATCATAAACCAAAATCATGGACATTCCCATGGCTAGGAACATCACCACATGATAACGGTTATCATCAAATAGAGATGCCACCCAGTTTATTAAAACTGGGAAAACAGATAGAGATTCTGGATACGGGAGCCAAAAGTACAATAAGGGGAAGGTGTTAGGCACCCCTCTTTGCCCAGTCGTGAGACTGGCCCATAATCATTCAACATAAGACGTATAGATGCTTTGTTTAATTCCAACACATAGTCTGTTTATTTATTCCTTTAAACAGTAAGCAAAGCAAGATAGTCATAAACGCGATAAGTACGGTTAGTCATAAACGCGATAAGTAAAACAAACCAGAGGCCGTTGGGCCTCACCACCTTGATCCCTCAGTTGCTTGATTGCTTTGGATTGGGCGTGATTGATTGATTGCTTGATCGAGAACCCTAGAGCTAGGGTTTGAACTTCGGGGTTTGATCGCCGGATTGACGGCTGCCTTCGGAAGGTTAGGGCTTTTGAAGTACGGGATTGAGAGAGTATTTTGACAGAGTTTCGTGGCTTGATTGAGTGTGTAGGTCTATCAATTTCTGTGTGTTAAATCGGAGCCCAAAGGCCCCTTTATATAGGCATAGGGATGACTCACTCCGGCCAATCAAATCACGAGATGGCAATTGCAATTGCAATACATCTCTAACTCTACGTCGTGATCTCCGAACGTAGCCCGAACGCATCGGAAAGGTAGTGTAGTTGGATCAAACCAAACGTCTGACAGAACGTTCCAGAGTCTGGAAAAAGGTCGATCTGGCGGCCGAGCAAAGGATGTCGCGGCCGTGGAATGGATGTCTCGGCCGAAGGATAGATCTCGCGGCCCAGGGATTGATCTCTCAGGGAGATTTTGCTGGCAACAGGTTGCTCGGGTGAGGGATTGATGTTGTGGCCGTGGGATCGATGTTACGGCCGTCAGATGGATTCTCCTAGGCTTCTGTATTTCTGTCTGAAAGGCTGTATGGCTTTGAATTGGGTCCTCTAAGTGGTCAAAGTTCTCACCGAAAGTCCTAAGGTCCTCAAGGAAGCAATCAGCAATCATTGTATCCATTTCATCATCGGGATTGTCCCAAGGTGGGACTTGAAATAATCGTTAGGCCAAATTGGGGTGTCTACAGATGCCCCTCTTTGACCGAACTCGACGGATCGCGAGACATGTTTGAGTAAGAGTCAAAGCCGTAAAAGCAACTCAATTTGGTCCAACCACTATTCCAAGGGGTTTTCGAAAAGGTTTTGTTATGGTCGGGCCGGGAGGCTGCCTACGTATTCCACAAGGGAAATTCAGACCAATCGTAGTTCGGGCAATAAAGAAAAGTAAAAGTTTGGAGGGTTAGAGACAGAAGACGTACCTTAGGGCTTAAAAAGCCGTAGTGTGACGTACCTAGACTGAGCCAGGGTTTTGGCGAAGAGTAGTTGAAGGAGCGCGGGGCTACCTGGGGAGTTTCTTTGCGGAGAGCTTCCTTAGTATTTTGGGGTAGATCAGTACACTGCAGGTGCGTTTGCTTTTCTTGATCGTCCTTACTTTGACTGAAAGGAGCTCGGTAGAGTAGCCTATCCTTGCGAATGAGCTGGATGGGATTGATGTAATGGGGTGGAATCCAAACCATCTGCTAGGATGAGTTGGACGCCGGTTTGTTTTTGAGATGTAGGGGAGGCGCAGGGCCAGTAGCTGGAGCACGGAGCTTTGGCGATGAGGGGACCGAGGCACGGAGCCGGTTGTAGTCATGAGGCGAGAGCCTGGAGAGTGATTGATAGGACCGAAGCGCGGAGCTGGTGTTGATCATAAGGCGAGAGCCTGAGGTGATTGATAGGACCGAAGCGCGGAGCTGGTGTTGATCATAAGGCGAGAGCCTTGAGGGGATTAGATTGAGGCATGGAGCCTGCTGTGGTTTATGAGGCGGAGGCCTGAGGTGAGCTTAGAGCTTGATGGGACCGAAGCGCGGAGTTGGTATTGATCAGGATGAGAGCCAGTGGTGTCAGAGCTTTGAGCTTGACGTGATGAACCGAAGCGCGGAGCTGGTTGTATTCTGATGGTCTGTGCACGGAGCTTTCTCATCATAAGTGTTGGCGTGGAGCCAAAGGATCGAGGCGCTGAACC
Organism: Rhododendron griersonianum; assembly: GCA_018127125.1. Classification (NCBI taxonomy): domain Eukaryota; kingdom Viridiplantae; phylum Streptophyta; class Magnoliopsida; order Ericales; family Ericaceae; genus Rhododendron; species Rhododendron griersonianum. The sequence goes on along the minus strand of CM030796.1, from coordinate 22,585,828 downwards.
GATCAATAAAACCGAGGCATAGTGCCGGTTGATTGCAGAGTGTATATGTGTGATGCTTGTTTGTTAGAGTGTACATGTGTGATGATGGTTGTTAGATGTGAACAGATATGATGCAGACTCGATGTGATAATGCAATATGTGCACGGGCCCGTGCGTGTGTGTTTGTTTTAAGCTTAGAGCTTCTATCAAGTTCCGGACTTGAGCATTCGGAGCGTAGAGCTCGAGCATTCGGATGGCAGAATCTGAGCATTCAAAGTACAGGCTTTGAGCGTCCAGTACGCAGTGGTTGGGCATCCAAGCGTAGAGCTTGAGCATTCAAGTATATAACTTGAGCATCCAGTACACAGTGGTTGGGCATCTAAGCGTAGAGTTTGAGCATTCAAAAATGTTAGATTTTTGAGCATTCAGGCGTAGAGCCTGAGAATAGATGTCTTGATTGTTGGGGCGGCTTAGAGCCTGTTGCTTGTTTACGGCTTCGAGCCAGTTTGAGATGTTGGGCTTTGAGCCGCTGAGTTTATGGCTTCGAGCCATTTCAGAGGGTAGATACAGGCTTTGAGCCTATTAGAGTAATGGGCTTGGAGCCGCCGAGGTGGTAGATATAGGCTTCGAGCCTGTTGAGATAATGGGCTTTGAGCCGCTGAGGTAATAGACATAGGCTTGGAGCCTCTTAAGAGCTTGATTGTGTACGGCTTCGAGCCAGTTGAGACAATGGGCTTGGAGCCGCCAAATTGAGTGATAACAGGCGTAGAGTCTGTTGTTGTGATAACGAGCACAGAGCTGCTGATTCGAGGGCTTCGAGCCACTGGGTGATAGTAGACGTAGAGTCTGTTGAGATAGGCTTCGAGCCTATTTGAGGTGATGGCTTGGAGCCATTTGAGATAATAGGCTTTGAGCCGCTAAGTTGTGATAAAGGGCGTAGAGCCTGTCGATAATGGGCTTAGAGCCGCCAAGATGGTTGTTATGGGTTCGAGCTAATTGAAATAGCGGGCTAGGAGCCGCTGAGTCGTGTAAGGATGATGGGCTTTGAGCCTGTCAGGATAGTGGGCGTAGACTCTGTTGAGAACTTGATTGTTTATGGCTTGGAGCCAGTTGAAACGGTGGGCTTGGAGCCGCTGAGTTGATAGGTGGGGGCGTAGAGCCGCTGAGTTGATGAGTAGAGCCGCTGAGTTGGTAGAGACGAAGCTGCTGGAGTGGCAAGCGTAGAGTTGCTGAGATGGTGGGCTTGGTTTTGATAATCCTTAATGGGAGCTCCGGTCAGTAGTCTGTGGAGAGAGATTTTCCTCATACTTGGGCATGCCCCCAAGGCTGGTTTTGATCATGTTGCATTGGCTTGGGGATGCCCCCAAGGCTACTTGGTTGGTTGAGGACTTAGAAGTCTGTAATGGCTCGAATTAGTGCACTGAGCAAAATCTGCTTCTCGTTGAAGGAAATTGATTTGGAGGGCCAGGAGATCGATCTCCCGGCCGAGGGATTGATGTATCGGCCGGGGAACCGATGTCTCGGCCGCTTAATCGATTCATTTCCAGGGGCCTATAAAAGGCCACGGCCTCAGCCGTTTGTTTCACTTTCCTTTCTTCCCTCTCCGTTCCTTCCGTCCGAGGCTTCCACCGAAGACCCCCCCTCCACTTCTCCTTGTTTCCGACAGCTCCGGGCCGTGGGTGATATGCTGATGCGGCTAGCGTGCGCGGAGGGAGACCGCGTTTGCTTTTGGTCCTGTCTTGACGCTTGATTATGGATCCTCGCATGAGTATGCTTGATTAGGGGCCCTCGCATGGGTGACTTGCTTCCGCGACACGGAGCTCCTGGCGTGGCGGTGGTACGCGGTGTGGTGGTTTTTCTGGGCCATGTGGTGATTCTTTTGAGCCATGTGGTGTCCCTTCCGCACCGTAGTACTCCTTTGGTATACATCGCCCAAGGGGCGTCCTCTTTTTTGCAGCTGGTCTCTTTTGTTCGGACCACCAGAGGGTTCGACATCCTCTCCTGCTTCCTCTTTTTTGTTTTTTCTTTGTTTCTCTTCCTGCATAGGTTAGTTCGACAGGAAATCGATGTATAGTTTGTTAGGAAATGTGGGATGATCCACCTTGTGATGTAAAAAGCTTTTGATATATGAAACAAAAACCTTTTGCTCTGCGATTGTGATTGTACATGCTGTTTCTACATTGTTTACGTGTGACATTCTCGTTAATCCAACGAAACGAACTGAACCGTGGGAACAGTCTGTAAAATAGCCGTTCTGGCGGCCGAGCTAGTGATTATACGGCCGAAGCTTCGATCTGGCGGCCGAGGGATCGTTTGGTTTGCCTGGGTTTGACTTGTAGGTCAACCCTATTATATACGGGCGATGGATTGATCCCACGGCCGTCTTATCGAAGTGCCGGCCGAGAGACCGACTAAATTTTCGAGGATTAAGAATCCGATTCCGATTCGAACTAAGACTCGACCTAGTCCTATAAGTACGCGTTCTACGAACCCGATAGCATTGTCAGCAGCAATTCTTTGCATATGGCACAACCAGTCCTTGATCAGTGGTTGGATTCCTTTAATGGCCTTGACCGTCTGCACTTTAAGTCCTTTGGCATGGACTTCCTCTTTTCTCTTCGTCACATTCCCGTGAATTTTGCCTTCCTTAGGGCAGCCGCTAGTTTGTGGGACCCTGATTTTCACGTCTTTCGCTTTAAGAGAGAGGAGTTGTGTCCTACTATCGAGGAATTTGCGGCCATTATGGGCCATTCAGACAGGGAAGGTTTTGTTATCCCTAATCCTTTGTTCAACCGAAGTGATCTCCTGAAGGATTTACTCCGAATCCAGAAACATGAAGTTAAATTCTTCCTAGTGAAAGGAAGGCTGGAGATTCTGCAATTTATTCAGCGTTTTGGTACAGCTGAGGCCCATCGCCAAGTTTCCCTACAGAAGTCGTGCTTTCATGCATTGTGCATTTGTCTCCTTCATTACTACTTGTTTGGCCCTTCCTCTGGTCATGCTGATCCTGTATTGCTTAACCTTGCTCAATAAATTGGAAACCGTGTGGGTTTCGCTGGCTTAGTGTTGGCAGAGACCTTGATGGGTCTAGATGTGATGAAGGGTAGTCCTACAGCCCAGTTCTCAGGCGGTCCCTTGCTATTGCAGGTTCGCTCCTTTATTTGTTTATTTTGTCAAGTTTATCTTTTCACTCATCACTCTTTTGTTTTGACTCACGTGTTCTCTCAACTCACAATTTTCCCTTTTTCTCTAGGTGTGGTTGTTTGAGAAGCTAAAGGTGTGGGATGCGCCGGAGCGACTTCCTTATAATCCAGACCAATGCACGGAGCGTCACATGATTAAGCAATTCCCAACTGAGGCTGCTTGGGAAGCATGGATGAGGACCTGCAGGGGTGATTGGATTCAATGGGTTTGCCCCTGGTATGGTATCGAGAGCATGACCGTGAGTACCATGAACCACTTTGGTGTAGCAGTGATTGGCATTACTCGAGTCGTTTTCTACTTCCCTGCTCGCTTTCAAAGGCAGTTTGGGGCTGAACAAGCCGCAATCTTGGGTGACCCCGAGTACACCGTCTCTAAGATCCATGATGCCAACTTCCGTCGCAATATGCTGCGTTTTTGGCCAAATAGAGTGATGCAGGAGGTTGCTGAGAACTTCGTTGCCAAGCTATCGGGTTCTTACAAACGCTGGTTGAAGAAAAACCTTTTGGAGGATAGTAGTGCAAAGAGAAGGAAGACCTAGAGATCGACGCTTTGCTTATGTTTTTCAAAAGATGTTTGTTTGATTCTAGCTTTCATGGATTAAGAATTGTTTAGGTTTGCTTTGTCCTTTCTCTTTGGAAATAATAAAATATTTGGTCGTTTTATTTGAAGATGTTATTGCCATGATTTGATAGCGAACATGCTTTAGGATAGACCTAGAAATCTTGGAAGTGATGATGATAGCGGTGGCCGAATCTCAAACTTAGAGATTGCCTACGTATCCCATGGAGGGAATCAGGGCCATAAACGTAGTTCCAACAAAGGGGATTTGTTTTAGTTAAGGTCCACTCGAGTATTTTCCTCTCCTTTTGTGCTCTAAATTTTGCCTGAGAACCGCCCTTGCGGGTTTTCGGTCTAGCGAGCGTTTTATTTATGCCTTAGTTTTTGCCTAAGCCGCCCTTGCGGGTTTTCGACCCAGCAGCTGCTCTAATTTTTGCTTGGATCCGCCCACCCTTGTGGTTTTCGGTCCAACGAGCATCTCTCATGGGTAATACTTCCTCAATTTATCGATGTTGACCGGTGTTGCGAATTCCATTCCATCCAAGTCTGCAATGTATGCTGCTCCTCCGAGAGTATGCGTTTGATAAGGTAGGGGCCTCCCCGGTTTGGTCTAAATTTGCCCCTTGGGGTCCGAGACGTGGCGACGAATTGCTTTGAGCACCATGTCTCCTACCTTGACGTCCCTAGATTTCACCTTTTTGTTGAATGCTCGTGCAATGCGGCGTTGATACCCTTGTACATGGTATAAAGCCCTCAGTTCTCCTTTCGTCTAGTAGTGCCAACTCGTCGTAGCGGTTTTGAACCCAGTCTTCTCGATCATTCCAGTCTCAGCTAGAACCCTCAACGAAGGTAATTCCAATTCGATAGGCAAGACAGCTTCCATTCCATAGACCAGAGAGTAGGGAGTGGCCCCAGTTGAAGTCCTTTCAGGTTGTTCGATATCCCCATAGTGCCAGAGGTAGCATTTCTGGCCAATCCGTGTAAGTGTCGGTAGTCTTCCGCAGAATCCTCTTGACATTCTTGTTCGCAGCCTCAATTGCTCCATTAGTTTGAGGTCGGTAAGTAGATGACCGATGATTTTGTATCCCAAATTCGGCGAAAAGCTTCTTTGTCGCCCCCTTGAAGTGCGATCCATTATCACAGACAAACTCGTGAGGTACACCATATCGATAGATGATATTAGTGCGGATGAATTGGCCACATGAGTGGCTTTGAGAGTAGCATAAGAAGCCGCTTCTACCCATTTGGTGAAGTAGTCGATAGCCACTAGGATGAACTGATGTTTGTATTTTCCCTTTGGATTTATACTTCCAATGACGTCTATCCCCCAAGTGGAGAATGGCCAGGGGGATGTCATGCTGTACAATTCCGTAGGGGGAATACGCATACGATCAGCGTGAGTTTGGCATTTGTAACATCGATGGACATAATCAGCGCAGTCGGCTTCCATTGTAGTCTAGTAATATCCCTGACGTAGGATCTTCTTTGCCATCGTTGCCCCATTCATGTAAATTCCTTCATGTATTTCCTCCATTACCCTGCGGCTGTCCTCTAACGTGACGCAAAGTTGACTTGGACCCAAGTGTGCCCTTCGGTATATTGCTCCTCCACAGATTACAAACCGGGCAGCAAACTTCCGTAGAGCTGTTTTGTCCTTCGAGGTGGCCTCGGATGGGTATTCCCCTTTTTCCAGGAATTCTTTCACGTCTTCGTACCATGGCTTGCCATCGCCTTCACCTTCCTCGGTAAAGGTACACTCACATGCTGGTTTAACCTTTTGTTCGATCATGAGAGGCCGCATTGTGAATCCCAGGGGTATTTCGACCATAGACGCCAATGTCCCCTGTGCATCTGCAAATCTATTGCTCACTCGAGGAGTGTGTGTGAAGATAACAGAATCGAATTGTGGAATTAGATTTTCCAGCACAGAGTGATATAGCTTCAGTGTATCCTCCTTGACCTTCCAGTCTCCTCTTGCTTGAGATACCACCAGGTTTGAATCCCCAGTGACTTCTACCCTTTTTGCTCCTAGCTCCAGGGCTGCCTCCATTCCAGCAATACAAGCCTCATATTCAGCTTGGTTGTTAGTGACTTTAAACCTTAGCTTATATGACAAAGGGATGTGAGAGTCGTTTGGGGAAACTAGCAATACCCCTATGCCATATCCACATTGGTTTGATGCTCCATCAAAGTAAAGTTGCCAGGTGTCGTCTAAGAGACATAAGATATCCTCGTCGGGGAATGTAGAGTCTTCTGCCTCGGCCTCTGTCACAGGGTGATCCGCCAAGAATTCTGCCACAGCTCTTCCTTTTACTGATTTCCTTGTCATGTATTTGAGGTCGAACTCCGCTAGCTGCAATAACCACCTAGCTAGCTTTCCGATAAGTGCTGGCTTTTCGAAAAGATACTTGATTGGGTCTAAACGAGAGACCAGCACCACCGGATGTGCTAACAGGTAGTGCCTCAGTTTCTTTGTGGCCCATACTAGCCCCCAACAGGTTTTCTCGAGGGGAGTGTACCTTGTCTCATAATCCATCATTTTCTTGCTGAGGTAGTATATGGCGCACTCTACTTTGGCGTCGTTTTCTTGTGCTAGCATACATCCCATGGACGTGTCTGTTACTGAGAGATACAGAATCAATGGCTTCCCAGGGATGGGTGGCGATAGTACAAGTGGATTCTGAAGGTATTCTTTGATTGCCTCGAATGCTTGCTGACAGTCTTGGCTCCATTCAAAATCCGTACCTTTCTTCAGTAGTTTGAAAAGAGGTTCACAGGTGGTTGTGAGCTTGGAAATGAACCTGCTGATGAACTGTACCTTCCCTAAGAAGCTCCTTACTTCCTTTTCTGTCCTAGGTGGTGATATCTCCATGATAGCCTGTATCTTGGAAGGATCTACCTCGATTCCTCTTTGAGTGATGAGGAAACCTAACATCTTTCCAGTTACCCCAAAAGTGCATTTTGAGGGTTAAGACGCAACTTATAATTCCTAATCCTCTTAAAGAACTTTTGGAGTGCTCCATAGTGTCCTTCCCTTTCCTTTGATTTGACTATCATATCGTCGACATACACCTCGACCTCTTTGTGCATCATGTCGTGCAGCAGTGTTGTTGACATCCTCTGGTAAGTGGCTCCATCATTCTTCAACCCAAACGGCATTAATCGGTAGAAGTAAGTTCCCCAATGCGTAGTGAAGGTGGTTTTCTCTCTATCCTCAGGAGACATAAGGATTTGATTATACCCAGAAAATCCGTCCATGAAAGATAGCAATGCATGGCCTGCGGTGTTATCCCCTAGCTCGTCTATGTGAGGTAATGGGAAGTCATCTTTCGGACTGGCTTTGTTGAGATCTCGGAAATCTACGCAGACCCTGATTCCTCCAGTTTTCTTTGGTACGGGAACGATGTTTGCTACCCATTGTGGATATTCGGTGACTATGAGAAAACCGGCGTTGATTTGCTTAGTGACTTCTTCTTTTATCTTTAGGACCCAATCAGGGCGCATTCGTCTCAGCTTTTGCTTAACTGGTTTTGCATCAGAATGAAGAGGAATTTTATGTTGAACAATTTCAGGGTCTATTCCATGCATATCCTCGTAAGACCAGGCAAAAACATCTTTGTATTCTTTTAGCAAAAAGATTAGTTTTTCACTTTCTTGAGGGGATAGTGCGGCACCAATTTTAACCATTTTGGGCTCGTTTTCAGAGCCTATGTTTGCTGTGATTATCTCCTCAGAAAAAGGTTTAGCGTGCCTTTCCTCTTCTCTCTCGATGAATTCTAGAATTTCTTTTGGAATTTCTTCCTCAAAATTTGGTTTGTCGGAATCCACACAATTGATCATAGGCAAAGTGAAATACTCTAAATCTTCCTTCTCATTGCTAAGTTTATCAAAAGACATTTCGGAGTCGAACTCAAAGTAAATGCTACGCCTTGGTGCTTTGACCAGGTTTTCCTCACTAGACTTAGTAGTTTCAAAGGATGAAAAGTTTGACTCGGACTGAGTCGACTCGGAGTCGGAATCAGAACTAAGATCAGAATTAGCGCTTTTCATTTTGTATTTTAGAGTGTGTTCCACGGTCCAGTTAGGGTAAGCCCCTTTTTCAGCATCCACAATCAGCTCAGAGCAGTCTTTTTCATCACCAAGGTCGATCATCAATACTTCACTGTCACCTTGATTCGCACTTTCATTATTGTCACCTTGCAAGTCTTGGAGGGCCATTTGATTTGCTATTGCTGTTATTTCCTCCAATTGAATTTCAATTTCGGCTTCGTCACTGTTGTCGACCCGTCGTGTGCCAACAAAGCCCCACCAATTACCAAAGCTGTCTATGATGGGGTGGATCACCCTTATTTCATTGTTGGTGACCCCCTCATCAAAGAGTAGGTTTAGTGATATTTCGTCCAGTGGGTCATTGTCGACAGCCTCTTCTTCCTTTGCCTCTTCAGTCTCGAGGTTGTTGACCTCGTCTATTGGCCAATAATCATCGGTAGGTGCATAAGGGTCATAAAAGTAGATTGGAACCCTGCGAAGCCCTTCTTCTTCAATCAGGTCTTCTACATCTTCCTCATAAACTGTTCCGGCGAACATGACATGGTTGTCTTCAATGATAGCCACCATAGGCTTTGGTTGATTTACTGGAGTGATGTATTCAGAGGGGTTGAAATCTTCAACAGCAACGTGGAGCGGGCCAGACAGCTTGGTGACAACTTGAAAGTGCGAATCAGACATGGACAGTGATGCAGTCATTTTTCCTGAAAAAGTTTTTATGCTTTCGTTAGATTGATTAATCTTACCTACTGTTCATTTGACTTAGAAAGATTCCTAAGGTTTAACCTCCAAAAGAGAAACTTTACACCATACACATACACAGTGGGTGTGAGGAAGAACTTGGAAGTAAAAATGCAAGTAGGTTCCTAGCCTGTAGGTTCCTGTCATAGTTTGATAAGTTCTATGGCTTTCTAAAGCATGCAAGGTTTTGGTAGTCTCAGGGTGCTCCGTTGTCAAAGGGCACCAATCTCACCAGCCCATTATAGGCGGCGATTGGGTGATTTCCTTTTTGATATACCACTAGGTACGAGTGACTGTGGAGTTTGCTGGAACCCCCAACATAGCCCGTGTCATGCCGGGATATCAGGTGAACTCAACGGGTTGCCCGCTCGATGCATATGATAAATGAATTAGACAAGGCATGTATTAGTCTTATGTTGAACTTTTTGGTTATGGCTCTCATATTCATCCCCAGCAGAGTCGCCAAAAACTGTAGACACCTCCCAAACGGGGCATCGCCATACAGATTGATCACGTTGTTTGTTCGATTGGTTGCTCACATCATAAACCAAAATCATGGACATTCCCATGGCTAGGAACATCGCCACATGATAACGGTTATCATCAAATAGAGTCACCACCCAGTTTATTAAAACTGGGAAAACAGATAGAGATTCTGGATACGGGAGCCAAAAGTACAATAAGGGGAAGGTGTTAGGCACCCCTCTTTGCCCAGTCGTGAGACTGGCCCATAATCATTCAACATAAGACGTATAGATGCTTTGTTTAATTCCAACATATAGTCTGTTTATTTATTCCTTTAAACAGTAAGCAATGTGAGCCAGTGCGATAATTGAAGCATGCATTCAGAAAGCAGGAAACCAACAAAACTGTCCCAGGGAAATGGATCCCGCGGCCGGTGAATTGATCTCATGGCCGAGGGATCCTTCTGGTTTTATTTATCGGCCGAGGGATTGAAACCACGGTAGATGTTCTTCCTCACACCAGACAGAAAAGTTAGCAAACGATTAAATGCTACGGTTAGTCATAAACGCGATAAGTAAAACAAACCAGAGGCCGTTTGGGCCTCACCACCTTGATCCCTCAGTTGCTTGATTGCTTTGGATTGGGCGTGATTGATTGATTGCTTGATCGAGAACCCTAGAGCTAGGGTTTGAACTTCGGGGTTTGATCGCCGGATTGACGGCTGCCTTCGGAAGGTTAGGGCTTTTGGAGTACGGGATTGAGAGAATATTTTGACAGAGTTTCGTGGCTTGATTGAGTGTGTAGGTCTATCAATTTCTGTGTGTTAAATCGGAGCCCAAAGGCCCCTTTATATAGGCATAGGGATGACTCACTCCAGCCAATCAAATCACGAGATGGCAATTGCAATTGCAATGCATCTCTAACTCTACGTCGTGATCTCCGAACGTAGCCCGAACGCATCGGAAAGGTAGTGTAGTTGGATCAAACCAAACGTCTGACAGAACGTTCCAGAGTCTGGAAAAAGGTCGATCTGGCGGCCGAGCAAAGGTGTAGACACCCCAATTTGGCCGAACTACGATTGGTCTGAATTTCCCTTGTGGAATACGTAGGCAGCCTCCCGGCCCGACCATAACAAAACCTTTTTCGAAAACCCCTTGGAATAGTGGTTGGACCAAATTGAGTTGCTTTTTACAGCTTTGACTCTTACTCAAACATGTCTCGCGATCCGTCTGAGTTCAGTCAAAGAGGGGCATCTGTAGACACCCCAATTTGGCCTAACGATTATTTCAAGTCCCACCTTGGGACAATCCCGATGATGAAATGGATACAATGATTGCTGATTGCTTCCTTGAGGACCTTAGGACTTTCGGTGAGAACTTTGACCACTTAGAGGACCCAATTCAAAGCCATACAGCCTTTCAGACAGAAATACAGAAGCCTAGGAGAATCCATCTGACGGCCGTAACATCGATCCCACGGCCACAACATCAATCCCTCACCCGAGCAACCTGTTGCCAGCAAAATCTCCCTGAGAGATCAATCCCTGGGCCGCGAGATCTATCCTTCGGCCGAGACATCCATTCCACGGCCGCGACATCCTTTGCTCGGCCGCCAGATCGACCTTTTTCCAGACTCTGGAACGTTCTGTCAGACGTTTGGTTTGATCCAACTACACTACCTTTCCGATGCGTTGGGCTACGTTCGGAGATCACGGCGTAGAGTTAGAGATGCATTGCAATTGCAATTGCCATCTCGTGATTTGATTGGCTGGAGTGAGTCATCCCTATGCCTATATAAAGGGGCCTTTGGGCTCGATTTAACACAGAAATTGATAGACCTACACACTTAATCAAGCCACGAAACTCACAAAATACTCTCTCAATCCCGTACTCCAAAGCCCTAACCTTCCGAAGGCAGCCGTCAATCCGGCGATCAAACCCGAAGTTCAAACCCTAGCTCTAGGGTTCTCGATCAAGCAATCAATCAATCACGCCCAATCCAAAGCAATCAAGCAACTGAGGGATCAAGGTGGTGAGGCCCAAACGGCCTCTGGTTTGTTTTACTTATCGCGTTTATGACTAACCGTAGCATTTAATCGTTTGCTAACTTTTCTGTCTGGTGTGAGGAAGAACATCTACCGTGGTTTCAATCCCTCGGCCGATAAATAAAACCAGAAGGATCCCTCGGCCATGAGATCAATTCACCGGCCGCGGGATCCATTTCCCTGGGACAGTTTTGTTGGTTTCCTGCTTTCTGAATGCATGCTTCAATTATCGCACTGGCTCACATTGCTTACTGTTTAAAGGAATAAATAAACAGACTATATGTTGGAATTAAACAAAGCATCTATACGTCTTATGTTGAATGATTATGGGCCAGTCTCACGACTGGGCAAAGAGGGGTGCCTAACACCTTCCCCTTATTGTACTTTTGGCTCCCGTATCCAGAATCTCTATCTGTTTTCCCAGTTTTAATAAACTGGGTGGCGACTCTATTTGATGATAACCGTTATCATGTGGCGATGTTCCTAGCCATGGGAATGTCCATGATTTTGGTTTTATGATGTGAGCAACCAATCGAACAAACAACGTGATCAATCTGTATGGCGATGCCCCGTTTGGGAGGTGTCTACAGGGCTCGCTTTGTTCAAGTCCCGAAAATCGACGCAAACTCGAATTTGGCCATTCTTCTTAGGAACAGGGACAATGTTGGCGACCCATGTGGGATACTGAGAGACCATGAGAAAGCCAGCGTCAATCTGCTTAGTAACCTCCTCCTTAATCTTCTGAATCCAATCCGGCCTCATCCGTCGGAGTTTTTGCTTCACAGGCTTGGCCTCCGGAAACAAAGGAATGTGATGCTCCACGATCTCGGGATCAATTCCGGGCATATCTCGATGAGACCACGCAAAAACGTCACTGAATTCGGTGAGCAGCTCTTTGAAATCGCGATGCTCCTCTGGCGAAAGTGTGGAGCCCACTTGAACCATCCGGGGATCGTTTTCATCTTTCAAATTTATAGAAATTATTTCTTCTTTTAATGGCTGAGCATGCCTTTCGTCTTCCCTTTCGATGAAGGCACGGATTTCCTTGGGAATGTCCCCATCGAAATCTATCCCTTCATCGTCAGGGTCGACACAGTTTATATAAAGATCATTGAAATAGTCAGAAGATGCCTCGTTCATTTCACAAGCCCCTGAAGGGTCACCAAGTACAAGAGAGTCAAACTCGAAATAAAAGCTATGACGTGGAGGGCCTAGAGGCATAAACTCCGACTCAGAGCTAGACTTAGAGGACTAAACAGACTCTGACTCTGACTCAGACCCAGACTCAGACTCAGAAGTGTTGTCAATGCAAGTTAGGCGTGGCTTGAAAATGCAATTATTTAGAGAGCCCTTGGCTTTCACAATGAGAGAGGTGGGATCCTCGAGGGCGTCGGGCCTGAGCATGAGCACTTCGGCCTCTTCAGCTTCCCTAGCCAAACCCACTTGGGAGATTTCCTGGAACAGCAGCTCCAAATTTCCCTGATTGATAGATCCCAGCCAGTCAGTCAGTCTTGATCTTCACCTGATTAAGCTTCCTCTTGAATTCTTCCTTTGCTGGTTCATCATCACTGCTTGACCAGGTGTCATCAGCGAAAATCTCAAACCTAGGTAGCAGCTCCCCGGTTTCGGAATGAATAAAGGGCTCAGCATGCCCAGTGTAAGCGGCATTTCCCACTTCACGCACAAATTTGGAACCGCCGCAGAGGGTCTGAGGTTTTCCCATATATTTCCTCCACTTGGCATCTTTGGCAGAGGCGATATACCCCAAACCAAAGCGGCCCTCGTTGAAAGGAAAAGTAGGGAACTCCGGGACCCCTTGACGGCGAGAACCTAAACCAATGCCCGGAAAATAAGACATCCTCCTCATAATGTCCAGCACGACAGAGCTTATGAGGAAGTTCCCGTCCACATTGATGGCCATCACGGTGCCTGAAGTATCAAAAGAGAAACCTCCAAGATCGACGTCTTCTTCGCCGTGTTGAATTCCCAAAATAGGAGTCCCATCCTCCTTGAGCGGGCTGATGCTAGAGTCCCCGCAGATAGTTAAAGTACCAGTAGGTAGCCCCAGAATAACCTTTTGGTGGAGGGTAGATGGCACAGCCATGATGTCGGATCAATGAAGCCACGGCCTGCCTAACAGAAGATTGAAAGTCGCGGGAATATCCACGACATGGAACTCCACATCCATCTCAAAACCCTCAGCATCGAGTTTGAGCTTTAAAATACCCTCGACTACGCGACGGGTGCCGTCATATGCCTTGACAGCCAGATTGGAAGGTGCCAGATCCTTCTTGGTGAGTCCTAAACGATAAGCGACCCGTAGAGGGCAAACGTTGATGGCGGAGCCGTTGTCAATAAGAACAGTCGGGACCCAGAATCCTCGACACTTGACAGTGATGTGCAAAGGGCGGTTATGGTCGACTCCTTCGACTGGCAGATCCTTGTCCGTGAAGATCACTGTATGCTTGGAGGTTGGAAGGAGGATGAGAGATATCATCGCCTCTGGTGTGACGTTGGCTTGGACTTCAATTAGGGATAGGGCGTGACACAGCCTCTGACGATGCTCCTTGGATGAACAAATCAGTCCCCAGATAGAAATTGCAGCAGGAACCGGATTGCCAGCTGATACCTCAAGAGGTGCAGACCTTGGGAAAGAAACAGGTTCGTTCCTTTGATTAGCAGGATTGGAAGAATTCCCAGCCTGCAGATTAGCAGGCTGAAAAATCCGTCCACTCCTTGTAACATTGTGAACGTTTCCCAAAGAGGGCACGACTTGAGGGTTTTCCTTCACATCCCAGAGATCAGCAGGGACATCTCCCAGTTTGCGCTTTCCCTTGCCAGTAGTTGGTGTAGAGACGGGCACTTTCATGTCTAAGCCCAGATCCTCAGCTAGATCTTTCATCAGCAAGGAGTCCCAGAAGCATAAGTCTTTCACAGCAGCAACTTCAGCAACAGGTTCCGGATTTGCAATAAAGGGAACATCCCAAAGACCAGTGTCAGCCAGGGTATGATTGACAGCCCAGACTTCATTTCCGACTTGGACATCCACTATGTCGTCCACTTCCCAAAGATTAACGGGCGGAGCGCGGTCTGTGACCATGATACTGCAATCCCTGTTTCTTGGGTAAGGCACCTGAGGGCGCGGATTTTCCTCGTCGACAATGTAGGAACAGGGGTCATGGTCAGTGTCGGGATTAGTATCACAAACTGAACTAAAGATCGAACCAAAGAGGGAAATGTGGTCTCCCAAGGCCCGTGGATCTTCCTAGACAAGTTCGTCCTCTGCGTAGTGAAGCATGTAGTCCGGTGTGGCATAGCCTTGAAGAGGGTTGGGGTCAACATCCATGGGAGCGAACCAGGTTGGCTCAGGATCCCAGTAATATTCTGCTTCGGGAACTGGAGGCTCGATTGGGTTGAACAGCATGTACAAGGAGAAACCATCCAGAGGATCGAGCAGGGCTGCTTCATAACCAGCCAACCAGCCATCATACCAGGCTTGATCAAACGGGACATTTTCGGTTTGTGGAGGAGTCCCGTCCATTTGAAAGCTTGACCACTCGTTGAGGAGAGGAGTGGAGTAGTCCCAATTGTCTGCTATGGCCCAGCCAGTAGCTTGCATGTTATTATCCGAGGGAGGCATCCAAGGCTGGTAGGGATCAGGAAACGGGCCAGCGATGGCCGCGTACGGGCTATCAAGCGACAAGGCAGAGTTGATCTGCACAGCAGGGATTGATTGATGGAAGAGAGAGCTGACAGATTCTTCGGAGATAGGTGATCCAGCTTGTAAAAGTTCTGAAGGTGCATCTGTGTCAACAACTTGGCCTTCAATCACATGTATATAAGAAATCTCGGTGCACGGTTCAATCGGGAAAGGCACGACGGGCCTGGGTTGATCGGTTTAGGCTATATAGTCAGTGGGGTTAAATATGGTGGAGCTAGGGTTGATATAAGTGGAGCTGAGGGATATCTGGCTGATATGTGGTACGGCGTTGTGCTTAGGGAGAGAGTTGGCGATGACATTGGGTTTCTGAGGTGGTGGTGGGGTTTCCAGCGTGCCATCGTCAATGAGATCCTGGATCGCATGACGGAGGCGAAAGCAGGAGTCAGTGAGATGACCCGCTCCTTGATGGTAGGCACAGTAAAGGTTGGCTTTGAAGCCGGGTGAAGGGTTCTTGGGTAGAGGGGTTGGATCCAGGGGCTTAAGATGCCCTGATTTGACCAACTTTTCCAAGACCGAGGATAGGGGTGCCTCGATAGCGGAAAAGCTGCGGGGTTGGTTACGAGGCCGGCTGTTCTGCGGGGTTTGAACCTGGTTGACATCCGCAATATGATTAGCAGTGTTGGAGGAAGTGGTGTTGGTACCGGCGGTTGCCGTGTTGGAGTAAGTCCCTGTTCCGAATAGCGCATTCGCGTTCCCCAAATAAGCCCGAGGCTTTGCCTAGGCGGCGTGCGAGGATTCTCCCTTTGATAGAATCCCACTCTGCAGAGCATCTTCGATGGCCAGGCCAGAGTCGAAGAAGGTTTCAAAATTGGCAGATGCCTGAGCCAGGACCAGATGCCTAGCATAGTCTGGTTGGAGATTGCGGGAAATGATATGGAGCTGATCCTTCTCACTCGGGCGATCAGTCATCTGTGCAGCTTTAGCTCTCCACCTTTTGACAAAGTCCGCAAAGGACTCCTTAGCTTCCATTTTGGTGGATTCAAGTTCCCGGGTGGTCATTTTCAGTTGGGAGTTATAGTTGTACTGCGAAATAAACGCAGTCCCAATGTCCTCCCAAGTCCTCCTTTTGGCAATGTCAAGTGACAAAAACCAATGGAAAGCAGGGCCTGAAAGAGTCTGGGGAAAAAGCTGTGACATGGCCTCCGGCTCGACAGACAGAAGTTTCATAGCAGCATGGTAGCTGTAGAGATGAGTCCTGGGGTCACCGCTTCCATCGAACTTAACCAAGTCAGGCATTTTGAACTTTTCAGGAAGTCTGGCATTGGGATACAGGCAAAGGCAATCCAGATCGATCCCTCCGACACTGATCTTTTCTGTCTTAGCAATGGATTCCTCTAGCTTGGCCATCTTGGCCATGAGTGCGACCACATCCGGGTTCTGAGTTGGCCCTTCTTGGTTGGGAGGGAGTCTGCCACCCGCAAGGTTTGCAGCGGGTCTGCGGCCCTCCCTCGGGTTCAGCACCATGAGACGTCCTGCGTGAAGCGGATCTGGAACCAAGATAGGTTGCTCCTGGTCAGACTCATCGTCCTCGCCTTCTTCCTCGAGAGGGGGCGGAAGGCGAGTGTGGATGAGGTCGTTCAGGCGGGCAATGTTAGCATCGGTCTGAGCTGCCCTCTGCTGCATGGTGGTGATGCTGTCTTGGAGATTCATGAGCATGGTTTCCAAGGTAAGGGGTTCTGGTTGTGGCCGTGCCATCGTGACAGGTGGTTCAGAGCTGCTTGATGCGGATGCTGGGGTGGTCGGACGTCCTTCCTGTAAGACTGGCGGTGAACCTTCCTGAGAATCTGACTGTAGAGCAGTCAACAGAGTGTGCGGAGAGTCTTCCGTGGCGACTGACTGGGATCGTAACCTGACGAGCCTTTGAACCGGATTTAGATGCAGACGTTCCCAAGCGGGTTTGGCGACTGGCCTCGATACTTTCCTTGGCGGTGCAATGATTCAGATCTTTGCTTGCAAGGTAAAAGGAGGTTTAATAAGGGTCCTGCAGTAACTTTAATCTAAATAAAAGACTAAAGCGGATGCAGCCAACGTCGTCAGTGTCACACTAGACTCTAGAACCAGAAGACAAGTCTGTCCCACGACACTTCGGACACTGTTTTAGGCCCTCAAAATTCTTTTCGAAGGTGTATCCTTGTTTGGAACGAGCGGTCCTAAAGGATGTCAAAAGGAGTCTAAACCTTTGTCCGTTTCGATGTTCGGGGTTTCAAGTTTTCTGAAGCCAGAAAAACTCGGTATGAATATCATGATGCCATAACCCGATTGGCGTGAGCAGCACTGTGCTATTAGCTGGGAGGTTTAAGTGACGGGGCACTTGTTACCTTTGGGTGTAAGCATCATGGCATTTTACTCCGTGGTTCCTCGTTTTTTGTTTGAAACCCTAAATAGGTACACGGTCAAAGGTGTAGAAAAGCTTCTGATTTCCTAAAGTCCCACCGTAAAAGGACTTAAAAGATGATAACGCGCATCACTGAGATGCACGACTCCTCATTGGGCCATGACAGTGTCCTACTAAGCCTAAAGACAGACTCGGAACAGATCGAGAACCTAGGAGCCATCCTAGACATGCTTCTACGCTGAACGAGATGCATGTACAGTTCATGCGATAAGAAAAAGCAGTAACACATAGGCATTTACGGGGTTAGATGCAAGTAGATCTTAACCTGTGGGTACCTGTCCTAGTTTGGAGAGTTCTAATGCTTTGTATATGCAAAAGGCCGGTTTTGGATCGTAACAGGTTCCTCGAACTAGGGCCACAGATATACCTCTCGTTACCCGCGTATTCGCAGAGTAACAGTCGAACGGTAGCATGACCCATCATCGTCGAAGGTTGTTGGTCATTCGGGGTCCCCGGGCTCCGGTAAACCGTGCCGGATTGCCAAAATGATCCAACGAGGCTTTTCCCACATCGATGCAAATGAGATTCTAAAATTTGAAAAAAAAGAAGAAGAATCACAAAGTCGTAAAAATGCCTTTTCAAATTTGGCTCACTTTATTTAGTCCATCTTTAGAAGAAACTACGCAAGCGAACAATCGAAAAAGCCCCAGATTAGAATGGCCGGACACGAGGTCCTGTTAAATCACCACCCCAACCTTCGGCAGCGCGAAGCTCACCGTTTTGACAGGCTTTTAAGGGATTGTTCCCAAGCGTATTAAATCCTAAGTATGAATTAATATTGGTTCGATTTATCCCCAGCGGAGTCGCCACTGTGGGCAGCATGCCCTTCGGAGAGAAAGGATTCCGTTCCTTCCAGCCGTTTGCGGCCCTTTTTCGAAAAAAATCGAGGGAGCGCGAGCGCCGGTGACAAGCGCTCGAAAATACAGAGTCGCCACTTGAGTTTTTTGAGGGTCCGACACTCAAGGAACCGCATTTCGAAGCACCTGCCGCGCTGTTTTTGTTTGAAAAAGTTTAAGGAAACCAGTCCGTCATAACCATATCTGGGTTCGGGAGCTAGGTTACGAGAGGGGAAGGGTTTTAAGGCACCCCTCTCGCCCAATCCGGAGATCGGTCTCTACTTAGGCATTTTCATGAAAACTTTTGTGATTCTTCTTCTTTTAATTAATTTTAGCCAATTAGGGCGGGGGAACAGTTAATCGGGGATTAAAACTGTAACAATTTGCAAGATGTGATCAAATGATAGCATGGATGGATGGTATGGGGAGTAATAAATGGGATGAACTTAAAAACAGCGATCAGATGCCAAAACTAGGCTCGGGACAGATTTGTCCTGCACGATGGCCAACTTGCATGCATGAACAGATCTGCATGGAAGCAAACCATCGCGCGAGACACACTGACCCTCGCACGAGTGTTGTCATCTCACCACAGTTCCAAGATCATCCCCTTCTGGGCTCTGGAAGGACCAGTGCACACCCAGGAAGCAAACCAAGCAGTTTATATGGAACTGTAAGAATACTAATTATTACAGATTGCTTCAAAAGGGACCAAATGAAATGAAACACAACCCCTAAACAGACGGGGTATTATAATAGAGACCAAAGGCCTAGTTGCCCATGCAAGGGCTATTCATGGAAATCACAGAACTGTCGCGCGACAGAGAGTGAGTCTCGCGCGACATTCCTGACTGGACTTCCAGGAATTGCTTTGCATGCTTAGGGTCCTGAGACAGATTCAGGGGATCCCAAGGGCATTCCAAACTATTTAAAGTAAATAAACTAGCTACTGTATTTTATTCTTGCATGCATAACAGTGATCTAAAAATTAAAATAAAGTACAACAGGCATGAATATATTGCAAAACAGACAAGGGCTAGCCTCCCTTCCCCACGAGGTCCATTCTCTTGCTGACACAAGTGTCGCGCGAGTATGGTGGACCGTCGTGCGAGGGTGCAACTGCCACAAATTCTTGTAACTCTGCTGGCTTTAGGACCAGGACATGGTATTAATTACTAGCCTTGGCCCTGTCAGCCCCCCCCTCAGGGATCAAAACAGAAACAGGTTAAATGTTATACCTTTGCTTGGAAAGGGTTTGGAAATGGATTGGATTGATTGGTGTGGCCTTGTAACTAAGTGTACATTGAAACACTAAGTATGGAAGATTAGGATGGGGTTTGGGGTTAGTAACTTTGTGCTAACTATTGTTTGCCTTGTAAAGTGATGGTTGAACTTCTTAATCAAATTCTTGGAACCCTTAACATGGAGGATGAAGGGGGGTATTTATAGGGAGAGTGCAAGGGCTGGTTAGTGACCAAACATGGCCTTAGGACCAGCCAACAAGATGAGTGGGAGTGGTTGAGAAGGTGTGAGGGTGTAGCCTGCCAGAACCCTGTTCAGGTGAGGAAAACGGGGTTCCAGCCCATGTGACACCCAATCATCACAAGTCCAGCTGGATTCTGTGATAGGGACAGGAGAGAACCATCGCACGAGTGTTAGAAACTATCGCACGATGGTCAATAGTCAACAAATTGACTTTGACCACACCTGGCAAGCTGAGTATCGCGCGAGGAACATGGAGGATCGCGCGACGGTCAAACCTAAACCTAGGGTTTGACTGAAGGTTCAGAGGGGTTCAAAAGGTTCAAGCGGGGTTCAAAGCACTCCAAGCTTAATCCATTCCCTATCCAAGCTCGTTTGATCCGATTTCATCACCAGGGAAACAAGAAAATCGTAAAACAAAGTAAAACAATCGGGAGACCCAGATCGGGGTGTCTACAAACACCATTTGGAAAACTTCAAAAACACATACGGGAAAGGGGAACAAGATGAAATATATCACGTTGTCGTGCATGTGGTGCTTACTGCACAGAAATGATGAAAGATGATGCGACGAAAATATATATAAGAAAGGCTCTTTAACAAGCTGTCTAGATCACCATCTTCTGCTGCACGGCATACCGCTATATGACGCGCGGTCATATGATATGCCATGCGTGGTTCTGATCTTGTCTTCAGGCTGTCGATGGTTTTCAAAGCCTCGCACGGCATATCCATTACGACGCACGGTGTTACTTCAAAACATTAGAAAACTCACAGCCGTCACATCATCTCAGAACTGTACCATTCCTCCAAGCCACAAGTAGAAAACCACTTTTAATGCATTTGTTCATTCAAAAAGATTGATAGAGTTTACTCAAGGTGATAAAACATGGCTTGAAGATATGGTCTTGTTCCGAGACTATCATTGATAGATAGAAACAGATCCAACGAAGGACGATCATGATCCAGATAGTTTAGATAAGAAAACAACAGTTTATCTGATATGCCGCGCGTGTGAGCCTACTATGCCGTGCGACGCATCAAAGCGCCGCACGGTGTAGCCTACCTAGCACAGGGGGCCTGTTTTGCTTTATAAAAATGATTTTTAGACCAGATCTTAACCGAAAGGGGTTAAGCCTGACAGCAGAAGAGCCCCCTTCAGGGCCAGAACCGAGCCTAGCCCAAGGAAACTTAGTTTTTACTTTGATCTCAAGCTTGAATGAGGATGGATGATGGTGAATGAGCGTCGGTAAGGTTGGTAAGGAAAAGAGAAGTATGGATGTGTGTAATGGATTGGTGTTTTGGGTAGTTGGGGTCTCAAAGTTAGTAAGGGACTAACTTTAATAGTGAGGAGAAAAAAGGAGCAAGAGGCCTAGAGAATGTCTTTTGAAAGCAACATTCTCAAGACTTAGAAGTGGGGAATGGGTATGAAAACAAGAAGAGAACAACAGGGTATATTGGTGATCAAGGGCCCTTTTCTCTTGAGTGAATGGGTGTATTTATAGGCAAGAGCCAAGGATTTTGAATTTCAAATAGTGGAGGTATTTTCTGGGCAGGCCAGAAGTGTATTTTCGGCTTAGCCATTTTGCAGCTGTGGCTCAAATAGGCGTGGCCGATAGCTTTCTGAGCCAGTCAGTACTTTTCAAGAAATGCCGTGCGGCTAACCTCATGATCGCGTGCGGCGTTGTAACTTTCGATATGCCATGTGATGTAGGGGTGTCCCGTGCGGCGTTCCAGGTCCAGTCCAGGGCTTTTGGGCTTTCGGTTTATTTAGGCTGAGGATTTGTTTAGGCTGAAGGAATCCTTCGTTCAAGCTCGCAAAGGTGCCGTTTCCTTTATTTCATCACCGAGGTGGACAAAGACCCCTCGAGGTTCGGATTGGGGTGTCTACAGTAGTCCCTCTTTAACGTAACTCGGGTACCATTGGTTGGTACGAGTGATGCTTAAAGAATAGGCATCCCAATCCGTCGCTCTAAAGCCTTTGAATAGAGACAAAGTACTAAGAAATGCAAGTAAGTGACAAGGGTGGTCGCGCTCATGGAGCTCCCTACGTACCCTGTTTGCAGGGATCAGACCAACATAGTTCAATTGGGACGATGCAAGAAAAACAAGTCCCGGAGGACAACAAGCAAAACCATGCAGTAAACTTGAGAAGATTGAGTGCTAGTAGAGTGTTGCGTGAAAATTTGAAGCGAGCCTTTGGGAGACTTTGAAAATTCGAGACGAGCCTTTGGGAGGCTTTGAAAATTCGAGACGAGTCTTCGGGAGACTTTGGAAATTCGAGACGAGCCTTTAGGAGGCTTTGAAAACTTGAGACAAGCCTTTGGGAGGCTTTGAAAATTAGAGACGAGTCTTTGGGAGACTTTGAAAATTCGAGATGAGCCTTTGGGAGGCTTTGAAAATTAGAGACGAGTCTTTGGGAGACTTTGAAAATTCGAGACGAGCCTTTGGGAGGCTTTGAAAATTCGAGACGAGCCTTCGGGAGGTTGAAAAATTCGAGACGAGCCTTCGGGAGGCTTAGAAAATTTGAGACGAGAAATCGGGGACAAGAATAATATGAGTCTGTACTGGGGAGATTTCGGCGGTGAAGTATCGAAGACGAGTTCCGGAGGATGAATATTGCGAAAAGTGCGAGTTCGGTGAGTCCTCGGGGGACGAGAAATTCCACGAGTCCCGGAGGATGAGAATCAAATGACCCCATAATTAATGCGCGACATTCTAGAGGGTTTCTATATTTTGTTTCCAAGAAGATTTTTGGGGCTAGATTGATCAATTCCCGAGGAGACTGGATTCAATTCTTTGATATCAAAATGCCGTGCGGCTAGCCGCAACGCCGCGCGGTATTTCGGTTTCCCATGCATCTCTTTGATTTCCGAGAACATTGGCTAGTTTGAGGGTGCCCATTAATGCAGGCGTGCCCTTCCGTCGGCTGGAACTGCTTTTTAAAGGAAGGTGGGACTTCACTTTATGCATCACTAAGAAACCCTTTCAAATCTCTCTATATTCTTACAGAACAAACTACTCTCAACGGTCGAACATGGCAGACAGCAAATTGGGAGCACGAGTGGCGTCCCTTGAAGCCGAAATGGGCTTTTACCGTGAAGAGATCGAGTCCCTCAACCGCCAAATTGCAAGGCTGATCACTACGATCCGCACCCTTCATCACGCAGTGTCCAACCTTCAGGACTTTGCGTTTGATCAACTGGACGACAAACATGACCCAGAGTATGCGCCGGGGCGTGACTTCGATGAGATCGCGGAAGACTCGGAGGGGAATCCGAATGGTTCAGATGACCGTTCGGGCGAAGGGGACGGCGCTTCTAGCGGGGGAAGCGACTGAGAATGAGGAACGAAGAAGATGAAGAAAAGGGGCAGTAGGATTTTCTGTTTTTCTTTTGTTTTTTTGTTTTTTTTTTGAACAATGTAATGGGAATCCCGGGGGTCGTCCCGGTTTTTATGAAATGAAAAGTCTCCTTCCTCACTACTGTCTGTTATCTGCTTTTTCTGTTTAAGAACAAACCCGGATGAGTACAAGCGTCATTGCCTCGATCGTCAGGAATTGCTTTCAGAATTCAAACTGTCGAGGTAACCCAGTATGCCGTGCGTGGCAGGTGAAATTCCGTGCGTTGTGGCAGCTTGAAGAATATCATGCACTCAAATTACTATGCCGTGCGCTCAATTCAATATGCCGTGCGGCACATCTGACTTTAAACCCGGTCCAATTTAAGTCCAGACGAACCGGTTCGAGAGGGGTATATACGGGTGAGGCGTATACGATACGCCCCACCGTTCGAAATTCCCTCCTCTCTCTCGTCTCTCTCTACTCTCTCTCTCTCGAACATCTCTCTCTCTCACGACTCTCTCTCTCTCACACTTCTCTCTTTCTCACGTCTCTCTCTCTCGAACATCTCTCTCTCTCTCTTTCTCACGCCTCTCTCCCTCTCCCTCTCCCTCTCCCTCTCATCGATCATGGACAACATGGATATACCCGGGGGTGATCTTCCACCGCGGGTTGAGGTTACACCGTCCCCGGTCTCTCCGGAGGGGGACAGACTGGCCGGGGATGTGCCGGAGACCGTGGGGGTCTCAGCTCAATCGGCCATGGCCGAGGGGGCCACAGCTCTGACTGCCCAAGCGATCGGCAGTGGCGGTGATGATGGGGGCAGTGAGGTAGTGGCCGGCTACGGCCAAGGCACAGAGAGCTCGGGTGCAGTGGAGCCTAGGGGTGAGGACGAGGCCACGGGCCGAGCATAGGGTGTAGTTGGTTTGGATGAGAGGGCCACGGAGGCTCGTGACGGTGACGGGTTGGTTGGTACGGAGGTGGAGACGGAGGCTTCTCCCATGAGAGAGCCTCAGGTCGACTTGGGGAAGGCCCCCATTGTCGAGGAGGAGGTAGTGGAGGAGCAGAAGGCACCGGCCATGTTTGTCGGTAGTGGTGAGGGCGCTGGGTCTTCACGGCCCATAGGACTGGGCGACTACCTGGAGGCGGCGTCTCTCGACGACCTGGTTGAGACCCTACGGGGAGTGCC
Organism: Rhododendron griersonianum; assembly: GCA_018127125.1. Taxonomy (NCBI): domain Eukaryota; kingdom Viridiplantae; phylum Streptophyta; class Magnoliopsida; order Ericales; family Ericaceae; genus Rhododendron; species Rhododendron griersonianum. The sequence continues at coordinate 22,561,827 of CM030796.1, read as the reverse complement.
TGGGCTGGCAGCGGCCTTACTCGAGGTTCAGGGGAGGGAGCTTCAGGCCGAGCTCAAGGCAAGGGCCACTGGAGAGTCACGGGAGTAGAGGAGGAGGCTAGGAGTGAGGTAGCCCCACAGAGGAGCATTGTGGAGGAGGCGACGGAGGCCCTGAGGGGGCGAGGAGCTTTCGTGGCGGCGTCCTACGTGCCCTTTCAGCACGTGGTGGTGCCTTCTCTCTTAGACGCCTACAGGCCAGAGCGGCCTACGTACGACAAGGCCCTATTCCTGAGGGACCCACAGCAACACCTTTCTGCACGCCGAGACGAGGTATACTTTAAATACTTGCATTTCAATACAATGATATGATGCTCTTAATTCATTACTTTGAATATTATACCTGTTTCAAACATTGTGCCTGTTTACTGAATATTGTTAATTTTCTGTAACAGGGGATCACGATCTTGTGCTACAGGGGTGCAGCCGATGTGCCGAAGTTCTGGGAGAGGCTCCCTGAGGCTGCGAGGGAGATGGTGAGGCAGTCTGGCTTTGGGGCGTTCGTGAGTGTGTTGACTCGGGCGAGCAATGATCGCCAGGTGGTGAGGGCACTCGCCGAGAGGTGGTGGGACACGAAAAACTCGTTCCACTTCTCTTTTGGCGAGATGACAGTGACGCCGTTGGACTTTTTGGCGATCATTGGTCTGAGGGTCGGAGGTGACCCTATCCCTTATGACGCCACTATGGGGAGAAGTGCGGCGTTCCAGCAGGAGATGCTGGGGTACGTACTGAGGGCGAAGAGGGAGGATGCCTAGTACGCCCAGCTGTTAGGGTTTTGGACAGAGGAGGTCCCTACTGACAGAGTGCAGCTGGAGCAGTTGACGAGGTGCTTCTTGTTGTACGTGCTCGGTGCGTCCCTGTTTCCCAACAGGCACAATCGAGTACATCTTTCACTACTGCCGGCGCTGAGGAACATAGAGGAGATTGCCCGTTTTGACTGGGGCGGCGCGGCTTTGGGGGCGTGTTACGCCTTCATGGGGTCTCTTTCCCAGGGAGCGGGGAAGAGCCTCGGCAGTTACTGGAGAGTCTGGGAGGTACATTTCAAACTTCTCTCGTGCTTATTTGTCTTTCTATTCGCTTATTGCATATCCTGTGCTAATCCTTGATGTTTAATTCTGCAGCTATGGACGTACGAGGTGCTTGATAAGTACCCTCCCGAGACCTCCTGCCCTAGCGACACGGTACTTCCTCGGGCTCTGCGTTGGTCCAAGGAGTTCCGGGGGGTGAAGAATGGGAAGGGCGATCTGAACGCCTACCGCCTTTACCTGGACGAGCTGCGTCCTGACAGGGTACGACTACATCTTACATGCTTCTAGTTTTTGATTATCTAGTCCACTTCTATTCGAACTTCATGCTAATGTTGCATATCCTTGATTGCAAGTTCGCTGGCGTGTATGGGACCGCTTTGAGCTCCATTACATGGTCCAGAGCAGGGAGGTGATGAGGGGGAGGGTGCTTCTTGAGCCCCCTTACGGCTGGCAGTGGTACCTGGGTGACCAGGTGTCACGTCAGTTGTTGAGGCTGGACGTTTTTCGAGTCCCCGAGCCACTCCCTTCCCTTGTGCAGCGGACGAGCTTGTCACTAGGGAGGAGGTTGAGCGGTTTGTGCGGCCAAACCTCGAGCTAGAGCCGCTTTTCCAGGCAGATGTTGACTACTTCGAGTACCGGGCTCGGTACTTGATGCCGAGCTTTGGGGTGCGAGCTGCTGCCTGGGAGGCGACGCTACTAGCGTCAGGTGGTGAAGGTGGTAGAGGTGGAAGAGGAAGGAGAGGAGGGAGAGGGAGAGGGAGAGGAATAGGAAGAGGAAGAGGAAGAGGACATGAAGGCGGTGGTGGTGGCGCGAGTTCGAGTAGGGCCAGTTTGCCTGCGTTCTCTTGGACGGTGGATGTGATGACTGCCCAGGGGGCTTCTGGTGTAGTGGTGGTGCCACGTCCCACTGCTATAGCTCCGGAGTTTCTTGCTCATGTATGACATGCACTTTTCTATCTTTGCAAGCACTTGCTATTGTTATTGTACATTCTAATCGGTTTTTCCCATTGTGCAGGCGACTCCGGAGTACATGAAGGAGATGGCGGAGGCCATGATGGGCCTTGAGCAGCTGGTGAGGCAGTACGCCATGGGCCATGCTCCAGAGGTGCTCCTTCGTGCTGGCGGGATGATGGTAAGACTCTCAAACTCTGACTATTTACTTTACTTCTTATTGCCTATATCATGATTATGATGCAAATGATGAATGTCATGTTATTGCATGCTGGAGGAGGGGCTTCACGTGGGCTGCGTAGGAAGTCTGTGTGCATGCAAGCACAACAGGCTTCTTCCGCTGGCTCTCGGGAGTGTAGACACCTCCTAGACGAGGCATCGCCATACAGATTGATCACGCTTGTTGCTCGATTGGTTGCTTGCTTCATAAACCAAGATCGTGGACATTCCCATGGCTAGGAACATCACCACACGATAGCGGTTATCATCAAAATAGAGTCGCCACCCAGTTTATTAAAACTAGGAAAATAGACAGAGATTCTGGGTACGGGAGCCAATAGTACAGTAAGGGGAAGGTGTTAGGCACCCCTCTCTGCCCAGTCGTGAGACTGGCCCATAGTTATTCAACATAGGACATGTATACGCTTTACTCAACTCTAACACATAATCTGTTTTTAGCCTTTAAGCAGTTAACGGTGAGCCAAAACTGTAATTGAAACATGCATCAGAAAAGCAGAAAATAAAACAAAGCTGTTCCAGGAAATCGATTACTCGACCGGTGAATTGATGTCACGGGTGAGTAATCACACTGGTTTTATGTACTGGCCGAGGGATCGAAGCCCCTGTCGGTGTTCTTCCTCACACCAGAATATACGATTAACAGATAATCAGAAAGCTATGATTAAGCATAAGAACGACAAATAAAACAAACCAGAGGCCGTTGGGCCTCACCACCTTGATCCCTCAGTTGCTTGATTGCTTCGAATTGGTGGTGATTGACTAATTGCTTCTCGGAAAACCCTAGGGTTAGGGTTTGAACTTCGGGGTTTGATCGTCCGATTGATGGCTGCCTTCGGGAGGTTAGGGGTTTTGCAGAGGGGGTTTGAGAGAGTATTTGTGCAGCGTTTCGTGGCTTGATAGGGTGATTTCACTTATCAATTTCGTGGTTCAAAGGCCTCTTTATATAGGCAATTGGTGACTCACTCCGGCCAATCAAATGGCATGATTGCAATTGCAATTGCAATGCAATTCAAACTCTTCGTTGTAATCTCTGAACGTAGCTCGAACGCATCGGGAAGGTAGTGTAATTGGATCAAACGTCTGACAGAATGTTCCAGAGTCTGGGAAAAGGACGATTTGGCGGCCGAGTAAAGGATATCACGGCTGAGTAATGGATGTCTCGGCCGAAGGATAGATCTTGCGGCCGAGGGATTGATCTCTCAGGGAGATTTTGATGCAACAGGTTGCACGGGTGAGGAAATGATGTTAAGGCCGTGAGATCGATGTTACGGCCGACAGATGGATTCTTCTAGCTTCTGTATTTTGTCTGACAGGCTGTATGACTTTGGATTGGGTCCTCTAAATGGCTCAAAGTTCTTACCAAAAGTCCTAAGGTTTTCGAGAAGGCAATCAGCAATCACTGTATCCATTTCATCATCGGGATGGTCCCCAAGGTGGGACTTGAAATAATCGTTAGGCCAAATTGGGGTGTCTACAGATGCCCCTCTGTGATTGAGCTCAGATGGATCGCGAGACATGTTTGAGTAAGAGTCAAAGCTGTAAAAAGCAACTCAATTTGGTCCAACCACTATTCCAAGGGGTTTTTGAAAAAGGTTTTTGTTATGGTCGAGCCGGGAGGCTGCCTACGTATTCCACAAGGGAAATTCAGACCAATCGTAGTTCGGGCAATAAAGAAAAATAAAAAGTTTGGAGGGTTAGAGACAGAAGACGTACCTTGGGGCTTATAAAGCCGTAGTGCAACGTACCTAGACTGAGCCAGGGTTTCGGCGGAAGATAGCCGAAGGAGCACTGGGCTGCCGGGGAGTTTTTGCAGAGAGCTTCCTTAGTATTTTGGGGTAGATCAGTACACGGCAGATGCGTTTGCTTTTCTTGATCATCCTTACTTTGACTGATAGGCGCTCAGTAGAGTAGCCTATCCTTGTGAATGAGCTGGAAGGAATTGATGTAATTGGGGTGGAATCCAAGCCATCTGCTGGGGATGAATCGGACGCCGGTTTGAGATATGGGGGGCGCGAGGCCAGTAACTAGAGCACAGAGCTTTGGAGATGAGGGAACTGAAGCACGGAGCCGATTGTAGTCATGAGGCAATGGCCTGGAGAGTGATGGTTTCTGACGTGGTGGAACCGAAGTGCGGAGCTAGTCATAGTCACAAGGCGTGGAGCCTGCTGTGGTCATGAGGCGAGGGCCTGAGGAGATCGGAGCTTTGAGCTTGATAGAACCTAAGCGCGGAGCTGGTATTGATCATAAGGTGGGAGCCTAAGGTGTTGGAGCTTAGAGCTTGACGTGATTCGAATCGAAGCGCGGAGCTGGTTGTATTCTGATGGTCTGTGCACGGAGCTTTCTCATCATAGGTGTTGGCGTAGAGCCAAAGGATCGAGGCGCAGGGCCGATCAACAAAACCGAGGCGTAGAGCCGGTTGACTGCAGGGTTGACCTGTTTCATGAGAGATATGCAGAGTGTATATGTGTGATGATGGTTGTTAGATATGAACAAATATGATGATGCAGACTCGATGTGATAATGGTGATGCAATTGATGCAAATGCGCACTGGCCTGTGCGTGTGTGTTTGATATAAGCGTATAGCTTCTTTCAAGTTCCGGACTTGACCATTCAAAGCGTAGAGCTCGAGCATTCGGACAGCAGAATCCGAGCATTCAAAGTATAGGCTTTGAGCATCCAGTACGCAGTGGTTGTGCATCCAAGCGTAGAGCTTGAGCATTCAAGTGTAGAACTTGAGCATCCAGTACACAGTGGTTGGGCATTCGAAGAGCTTCGCGCATTCAAAATGTCAGATTTTGAGCATTCAGGCGTAGAGCCTGAGAATAGATGGTGTCTTGATTGTTGGGGTGGCGTAGAGCCTGTTGAGATTTGCTTGTTTACGGCTTCGAGCCAGTTGAGACTGTGGGCGTAGAGCCTGTTGCTGTGATAGCAAGCGTAGAGCTGCTGAGTTGGTTGTTACGGCTTAGAGCCAATGAGTTGGTGGTTACGACTTTGAGCCGCTGAGTGATGGGCGTAGAGCCGCTGAGATTGTTGTTATGGCTTAAAGCCAATGATTTGGTGGTTACGGCTTTGAGCCATTTGTGATAATGGGCTTTGAGCCGCTGAGTTAATGAGTGCAGGCGTAGAGCTGCTGAGTCGAGGGCTTGGAGCCGCTGAGTGAGTGAATACAGGCGTAAAGCCTGTCGATAACAGGCTTTGAGCCGCTGAGATGATGGACATAGGCTTCGAGCCTGTTGAGGTAATGGGCTTCGAGCCGCTGAGATTGCTTGAATATGATTACAGGCGTAGAGCCTACTGTCGGGATGGTGAACGTAGAGCTGCTGAATGTTTTGAGATGGGCTTTGAGCCGCTGAGATGGTGGCGAGTGGGTGGGCTTCGAGCCGCTGAATAATAGGCATAGAGCCACTGAGCTATTTGATAGTGAATACGGGCGTAGAGCCGCTGAGTGTTCTGACTTGCTTTGGCCAGCAGTTTGTGGAGAGAAAGAGATCTTCGATGCTTGGGCATGCCCCCAAGGCTAGTTTTGATCACGCTGTATTGGCATCAGGGATGCCCCCAAGGCTGACTTGATTTTACTTCTGTTTGTCATGGACCCAGAATTCCATAATAATTTGAGTCAGTGCACTGAGCGAGATCTGTTGTTGTTGAAGGAAATTGATTGAGGGGCCAGGAGATCGATCTCTCGGCCGAAGGATTGATGTCTCGGCCGAGGAATTGAAGTCTCGGCCGTGAGAACGCCAAAAGTCAGAAAATCGATTTAAGTTCGATTTAATCGATCTCACGGGTCATTTAATTTTTCCCTTCCTCCTCTCTTCTCTCGTCCGAAACTTCTCCACCTTTGTTCCTCCGACCACCGTCGTCCGGTAGCCGTCATTCCTCCGACCACCGTAGTCCGGCCGTCACCGCTGGTTTTCGCTGCCCTCACCGTCGGTTGTTGTTGTTTCTTGCTTTAAACGGAATGGACACGCCACCCTCCGTCGACTTACCGCCATCCTCTTCTACGGACGTTGCGGGTTCCTCCTCACACCCTCCGTGTAGGTGTGAGTATCCTTCGTCTGACGAAGAGGCGATTGAAGAGCCCGGCTTGTTCGACGCTGCTTCCTACGTTCTTCCTTCGCGTAGGTTGGGTTTTGGTGGTTTCTTGCAGTACCGCCCTCCTGTGGGTGGCCCAGAGGCCGAGGTGGTTCGCCGGGAACCTGAGTTGCACCTGAGTGTTCTTAATGCATCGGTAAGTTTCCTGAAAAGTAAAAAGTTTACTTTAGTTCGGAGTTTGAAAATCTTTGCATAAGTTTAAGAGTGAATTTTTCTTTTTCATTTGCGGGACGAAGTCCCTTTCAGCTAGGGGCATGAATGAGAGGGATCCGTATTTGGATTGAATTTGTTTTTGTTTAAAGAAACTGAAATGACCGTGCCCCTTGTTTTAGGCAATGCATGCTTTTTAATTGTTAGTTTGATGCCCCCAGCTTTTTATTTGTTCATGCAATCGTGAGTTTAACTCCCTTTTTGTGTTTGTCAGAGGAATAGGAGACTGGAGGCTCAAGGTGGAGGCAAGGAGGTGCACAGGTGGTTTTTGACGCTGCCAGAGCAGGCTCGGGAACCGGTACGTGCTGCTGGCTTCGAGGCGTTCGTTCTGGGCCTCAATGTTCCGAAGAGGGACTGGTCATTGATGACGTCGCTGGTTGAGAGGTGGTGGGATACCACTAATACCTTCCACTTTCCTTCTGCGGGTGAGATGACAGTCACTCCTGGCGACTTTTCTTTGCTGACTGGCCTACGGGTAGGTGGAGTTCCCCTCCGAGTTGATCCTAGGCTTTGGGAGCGGGTAGGGGCCTTGGAGTGGTTTCTGGGCAAGGTGCCCCCTGTTAGCTCTCGAGGTCACATTGATCTTGCTTGGCTGAGCAAGACTTTCATGACGGCTGACATCCTGACCCAGGTGAGCGTCGAGCAGCTGACGCTAGCTTTCCTTCTTTATCTCCTTGGGCAAACATTGTTTGCCAACAAGGATGGTTCGGTACATACACAGTTCCTGGCTCCACTGCAGCATTTGGGGGCCGTTAGGGGGTTTGATTGGGGATCGTCTGCTTTGGCCACCTTGTATGGCAACCTCGGAGCTTGTTCTCGGGACAAGAGTCCTATCCTTGGCAGTCACTACCGGGCGCTGGAGGTATATATCTTTCTCTTTTATTTCCTTTCCTGTTTTGACCTCTCCCAGTATTGAATTTGCTTTGGTTAATCTTCTTTTCAGCTCTAGGCTTTCGAGCATCTCCTTTAGTTTCCCACAGATACTAGGCATGGGAATGCAAACTGTATTCCTCGCTATGAGCGATGGCTGACGGGGCATCGGAAGCCACGGTCGCCCGTTTTGAGTCTTCCCGAGTGGCGGCGAGTCTTGGACCGGTTGACGGTCGATCAGGTACTCCTTTTGCATTTCTTGCCCTTAGATTTTCGTATCTCCATGCTGTAGCTAATTCGTCTTTGTTTGTAGGTGCGGTTTGATCCTTGGGAGGGTGTTCCTGAGGATATCCCTCTTACGCGTTCCAGAGTTCTAGACCGGACCCGTAGCCTACTGGAGGGTCCTTTTTGTCGAGCCTGGTACTTGGGTGACCGGGTGGCTAGTCAGTGGCGCCCGCGTGCTGAGGCGCTTCAGTTTGTTCCTCCTCCTCCTCCAGTGTCGATGAGGTATACTTCTTCAATGTCCAAGGAGGATTTGAAGAATGCTCGTGTCAGGGATTGGGCAGGCTTGCTCCTCCAAGCAGGTGACTACACGGAGTACTGCCGTCTTTTCTTGGCCTCAGCTGTTGCAGCTCCTCCTGTTGCTCTTGTTTGGCCACGTGCCCCTGCTTTTGTCTCCTTCCATTCTGACGATGGGGAGGAGGAGCGCCTAGCCCTTACTCCTTACGCGACCTAGCTTTATACGCTACCAGCTGGGGTTTCACAGGTATTACCCTATTTCTGAACTTTGCTTCCCCTGCTTTATCATTGTATCTGTCACTCCTGTATTTGAGATGCCTGGTCTGTTTCTGTAGGTGCCTGCTGAAATAGTGCAGGAATGGCTTCATGCCTATCAAAGTGCAGAGGCTTTGGCCCGGAGACAGCGTCGTAGGATCCTTGAGGTATGACTCTCTTCATGTGTTTTATTTGCTTTGTGTCGTTTCCTTGAGTCTGAATGTTTGTATCCTCTTTGGCTGCAGCTTGAGACTGAGCGAGCACCAGCTGTTGGTGGGGAGGACGTGGGAACCAAAGAGCAGTCCCCAACGAGCACCAGCCGCCATGACTAGCTTTTAGGATTTTCTCTTTTCCTGTCCATAGTTAGTAAGCAGAAATTGTATAGTGAAAGCAACCACAGCGAATGTTTTGTAACTAACTTTTGTTTTTGAAATGAAAGCTTTTTGTGCCCTTAAATGCTTTAGGATATGCATGTGAAAGTCAGAACATGGCTTGTTGAATAAGCGTTTACTGATAGTCTTTGTGAAATGGAGTACTGGCCAAAAAAATCGATTATGGCTGATGTATCAATTCTTCGGCTGTTACTTTGATTTTCCAAAAGTAAATTTCGTTCTGGCCAAGTGGCATCCCCTTTTTCCTTCCTTCTTATGCTTGGTTTTGATTTTTGCCTTTTTGCTTTCGCCATATTCCATAGTCTGATTGCCTAATTCGAGAGTTTTCGAGGTATCCTGTTTATTATGTCTATGACCTTTAGGTTAAAAGGGATGAACTACAATTCTTGTGACTATTGCTGTTGTCAATTCTTCGAGAAAAGTATACTCATCTTTTGTGAGCTCAATACGCAGGGTTAGCTATGCCTATCATTGAGCACAAATCTTTTGATGTTTTTCCTTCTCCAAATGTTTGGGCCGCATCTCGATGCGAGATTGCCTACGTATCCCAATCAGGGAATCAGCCTTTTTACGTAGTTTCAAGATCACCACCATTGGGGGTTGGGTTTTCACTCTTGGTTTTTCTTTTCTCATGCTCTATGTTTTGCCTAGGTTACCTGACGGAGGTTCAGTCCCTAGCGAGCTTTTCTTTGAATGCCTTAACTTTTGCCTAGGCTGCATTTTCTTGTCCTAGCAGGCTTTGCTCTTACTTTTGCTTGGGTGCCTTAGATTACCCAATGAGCATTTCTCTCAAGAGGCTTTCTGTATTTTGGAAAGGCATTTGATGGAGATATTTTTCCGAATCTCCCGTTGCACTTGTACTTTCGTAATGGGCAAGCTAATCCTAAGTGTTCTCACGGAGATAGCGTCTTCTCTCTAAGTTTTGACAAAAAGCCTAGTTTCTTAAGCAACTAGAGCTCATCCTTTCCTTCCTTCTTGTTAGCGACACAAGGAACTTGATCCCTTGAAATTTCCTTCGTTTGGCAAACAGACTGTTGTAGACACCCCAATTTGGCCTAACGATTATTTCAAGTCCCACCTTGGGACCATCCCGATGATGAAATGGATACAGTGATTGCTGATTGCCTTCTCGAGAACCTTAGGACTTTCGGTAAGAACTTTGAGCCACTTAGAGGACCCAATCAGAGCCATACAGTCTTTCAGACAGAAAATACAGAAGCCTAGGAGAATCCATTTGTCGGCCGTAACATTGATCTCACGGCCTTAACATCATTTCCTCACCCGAGCAACCTGTTGCTAGCAAAATCTCCCTGAGAGATCAATCCCTCGGCCGCAAGATCTATCCTTCGGCCGAGACATCCATTCCTCGGCCGCGTGATCTATTACTCGGCCGCCAGATCTTCCTTTTTCCAGACTCTGGAACGTTCTGTCAGACGTTTGATCCAACTACACTACCTCTCCGATGCGTTCGGGCCACGTTCAGAGATTGTGACGTAGAGTTTGAATTGCATTGCAATTGCAATCGTGCCATTTGATTGGCCGGAGTGAGTCACCAATTGCCTATATAAAGGGCCTTTGGACTCTGAAAATATACACACGAAATTCATAAGTGAATACACCCTCTCAAGCCCCGATACTCTGTCAAAACTCTCTCTCAAACCCACTCTTCAAAAGCCCTAACCTCCCGAAGGTAGCCATCAATCCGACGATCAAACCCCGAAGTCCAAACCCTAACCCTAGGGTTTTCCAAGAAGCAATCAGTCAATCACACTCAATTCGAAGCAATCAAGCAACTGAGGGATCAAGGTGGTGAGGCCCAACGGCCTCTGGTTTGTCTTACTTACTGTATTTATGACTAACCGTAGCGTTTTGATCATCTGTTAATCTTTCTGTCTGGTGTGAGGAAGAACATCGACCGGGGCTTCGATCCCTCGGCCGATACATCAAACCAGGAGGATCCCTCGGCCGTGACATCCATTTCCCTGGGACAGCTTTGTTTTGTTCTGCCTTCCTGATGCATACTTTATTTATCGCATTGGCTCACCCTTTACTGCTTAAAGGTTAAAAAATAAACTACGTGTTAGAATTAAACAAAGCATGTACATGTCTTATGTTGAATGATTATGGGCCAGTCTCACGACTGGGCAAAGAGGGGTGCCTAACACCTTCCCCTTATTGTACTTTTGGCTCCCGTGTCCAGAATCTCTATCAATTTTCCCAGTTTTAATAAATTGGGGTGGCGACTCTGTTTTGATGATAACCGCTATCGTGTGGCGATGTTCTTAGCAATGGGAATGTCCACGATCTTGGTTTTTGAAGCAAGCAACCAATCGAGCAACAAACGTGATCAATCTGTATGGCGATGTCCCGCTTGGGAGGTGTCTACAGTTTTTGGCGACTCTGCCGGGGAATATGAGAGCCATAACCAGAAAGTTCAACATAAGACTAATACATGCCTTGTCTAATTCATTTATCATATGCATCGAGCGGGCAACCCGTTGAGTTCACCTGATATCCCGGCATGACACGGGCTATGTTGGGGGTTTCAGCAAACTCCACAGTCACTCGTACCTAGTGGTATATCAAAAAGGGGATCACCCAATCACCGCCTATGATGGGCTGGTAAGAGAATTGGTGCCCTTTGACAACGGAGCACCCTGAGATTACCAAAACCTTGCATATATTAGAAAGCCATAGAACTTATCAAACTAAGACAGGAACCTACAGGCTAGGAACCTATCTGCACTTTGCTTGCAAAAGTTCTTCCTCACACCCATTGTGTATATGTATGTTGTAAAGTTTTTCTTTTGCAGGTTAAACCTTAGGAATCTCTCTAAGTCAAAAGAATAGTAGGTAAGATTAACCGATCTAACTAAAACAAAAATCTTTTCAGGAAAATGACTGCTTCACTGTCCACGTATGATTCGCACTTTCAAGTTGTCACCGAGCTGTCTGGCCTGCTCTACTCTGCTGTTGAAGATTTCAACCCCTCTGAATAAATCACTCCGGTAAATCAACCAAAGCCTGTGGTGACTATCATCGAAGACATCCATGTCATGTTCGCTAGAACGGTTTATGAGGAAGAAGTAGAAGACTTGATTGAAGAAGAAGGGCTTCGCAGGGTTCCAATCTATTTTTATGACCCCTATGCACCTACCGACGACTATTGGCCAATAGACGAGGTCAATAACCTCGAAACTAAAGAGGCAAAGGAAGAAGAGCCTGTCGACAACTACCCACTAGACGAAATATCACTAAACCTACTCTTTGATGAGGGGGTCACCAACAATGAAATAAGGGTGATCCACCCCGTCATCGATAGATTTGGTAATTGGTGGGGCATTGTTGGCACACGAAGAGTCGACAACAGCGACGAAGTAGAGATTGAAGCTCAATTGGAGGAGATAACAGCAATAGCGAATCAAATGGCCCTCCAAGACTTGGAAGGGTGACAATGATGAAAGTGCGAATCAAGGTGACAGTGAAGTGCTGATGATCAACCTTGGTGATGAAAAAGACTGCTCTGAAATGATTGTGGATGCTGAAAAAGGGGCCTACCCTAACTGGACCGTGGAACACACTCTGAAATACAAAATGAAAAGCGCTAATTCTGATATTAGTTCTAATTCCGATTCCGACTCCGAGTCGACTCAGTTCGAGTCAAGCTTTTCATCTTTTGAAACTACTAAGACTAGTGAGGAAAACCTAGTCAAAGTACCAAGGCATAACATTTACTTTGAGTTTGACTCTGAAATGTCTTTTAATAATCTTAGCAATGAGAAGGAAGATTTAGAGTATTTTACTTTGCCTATAATCAATTGTATGGATTCCGACACGCCAAATTTCGAGGAAGAAATTCCAAAAGAGATTCTAGAATTCATCGAGAGAGAAGAAGAAAGGCACGCTAAACCTTTTTCTGAGGAAATAATCACAGCAAACATAGGCTCTGAAAACGAGCCCAAAATGGTTAAAATTGGTACCACACTATCCCCTCAAGAAAGTGAAAAACTAATCTTTTTTCTAAAAGAATACAAAGATGTTTTTGCCTGGTCTTACAAGGACATGCCTAGATAGACCCTGAAATTGTTCAGCATAAAGTTCCCCTTCATCCTGATGCAAAACCAGTTAAACAAAAATTGAGACGTATGCGCCCTGATTGGGTCCTAAAGATAAAAGAAGAAGTCACTAAACAAATCAATGCCGGTTTTCTCATAGTCACCGAATGTCCACAATGGGTAGCTAACATCGTTCCCGTACCAAAGAAAACTGGAGGAATCAGGGTCTGTGTAAATTTCCGAGATCTCAACAAAGCCAGTCCAAAGGATGACTTCCCATTACCCCATATAGACGAACTAGTAGACAACACTGCAGGCCATGCATTGCTATCCTTCATGGATGGATTTTCTGGGTACAATCAAATCCTTATGTCTTCTGAAGATAGAGAGAAAACCACCTTCACTACACCGTGGGGAACCTACTGCTACTGAGTGATGCCATTCGGGTTAAAGAATGCTGGAGCCACTTACCAGAGGATGGCAACAACACTACTGCACGACATGATGCACAAAGAGGTCGAGGTGTATGTCGACGATATGATCGTCAAATCAAAGGAAAAGGAAGGGCACCATGAAGCGCTTCAAAAGTTCTTTGAGAGGATTAGGCAGTACAAACTACGTCTTAACCCTCAAAAATGCACTTTTGGGGTAACGGCTGGAAAAAAATTGGGATTTCTCATCACTCAAAGAGGAATCGAGGTAGACCCTTCCAAGATACAGGCTATCATGGAAATATCGCCGCCTAGGACAGAAAAGGAGGTAAGAAGTTTCTTGGGGAATGTACAATTCATCAGCAGGTTCATTTCCAAGCTCACAACTACCTGCGAACCCCTTTTCAAGCTACTAAAGAAGGGTACTGACTTCTAGTGGAGCCAAGACTGCCAGCAAGCATTTGAAGCAATCAAGGAATATCTTCAAAATCCACCTGTACTGTCACCGCCCATCCCTGGGAAGCCATTATTTCTGTATCTCTCAGTAACAAACACGTCCATGGGATGCATGCTAGCGCAAGAGAACGACGCCAAAGTAGAGTGCGCCATATACTACCTCAGCAAAAAAATGATGGACTACGAAACAAGGTACACTCCCCTCGAGAAAACCTGCTGGGGGCTAGTATGGGCCATAAAGAAACTGAGGCACTACCTGTTAGCACATCCGGTGGTGCTGGTCTCTCGTTTAGACCCAATCAAAAATCTTTTCGAAAAGCCAGCACTTATCGGAAGGCTAGCTAGGTGGTTATTGCTGCTAGCAGAATTCGACCTCAAATACATGACAAGGAAATCAGTGAAGGGAAGAGCTGTGGCAGAATTCTTGGCAGAACATCCTATGACAGAAGCCGAGGCAGAAGACTTCATGTTCCCCGACGAGGACATCTTATGTCTCTTAGACGACACCTGGCAGCTTTACTTTGACGGAGCGTCAAACCAATGTGGATATGGCATAGGGGTGTTGCTAGTTTCCCCAAACGACTCCCATATCCCTTTGTCATATAAACTGAGGTTTGAAGTCACTAACAACCAGGCTGAATATCAGGCTTGTATTGCTGGAATGGAGGCAACCCTTGAACTAGGGGCAAAAAGGGTAGAAGTCATTGGGGATTCAAACCTTGTGGTATCTCAAGCAAGAGGAGACTGGAAGGTCAAGGAAGACACACTGAAATTGTATCACTCCGTGTTGGAAAATCTAATTCCACAATTCGATTCCGTTGTCTTCGCACACACTCCCCGAGTGAGCAATAGGTTTGCAGATGCACTAGCAACATTAGCATCTATGGTCGAAATACCCCTGGGATTCACAATGCGGCCACTCATGATCGAACAAAAGGTCAAACTAGCATGCGAATGTACCTTTACCGAGGAAGGTGAAGACGATGGCAAGCCATGGTACGAAGACGTAAAGAAATTCTTGGAAGGAGGAGAATACCCATCCGAGGCCACCTCAAAAGACAAAACAGCTTTGCGAAAGTTTGCCGCCCGATTTGTAATCTGTGGAGGAGCATTGTATCGAAGGGCACACTTGGGCCCAAATCAACTCTGTATCACAACGGAAGATAGCCGTAAGGTAATGGAGGAAATACACGAAGGAATTTGTGAGCCACACATGAATGGGGCAACTATGGCAAAGAAGATCCTGCGGCAGGGATATTATTGGACCACGATGGAGGTCGACTGCGCTGACTATGTCCGCCGATGTTACAAATGCCAAACTCACGCTGATCGTATGCGTATTCCCCCTACGGAATTGTATAGCATGACATCCCCTTGGCTATTCTCTACCTGGGGGATAGACGTCATTGGAAGTATAAATCCAAAGGGAAAATACAAGCATCAGTTCATTCTAGTGGCTATCGACTATTTCGCCAAATGGGTAGAAGCAGCTTCTTATGGTACTCTCAAAGCCACTCATGTGGCCAAATTTATTCGCACTAATATCATCTATAGATATGGTATACCTCACGAGTTCGTCTATGACAATGGATCGCACTTCAAGGGAGCAACAAATGAGCTTTTTGCCGAATTTGGGATACAGAATCATCGGTCATCTACTTATCGACCCCAAACTAATGGAGCAGTTGAGGCTGCAAACAAGAATATCAAGAGGATTCTACGGAAGACTACCGACACTTACACAGACTGGCCAGAAATGCTACCTTTGGCACTATGGGGTTATCGAACAATTGGAAGAACTTCAACTGGGGCTACACCATACTCTCTGGTTTATGGAATGGAGGCTGTCTTGCCTATCGAGCTGGAATTGCCTTCGTTAAGGGTTCTAGCTGAGACTGGAATGATCGAAGAAGATTGGGTTCAAAACCGCTACGATGAGTTGGCACTACTAGACGAAAGGAGACTGAGAGCGTTATACTATGTGCAAGGGTATCAACGCCGCATTGCACGAGCATTCAACAAAAAGGTGAAACCTAGAGACATCAAGGTAGGAGACATGGTGCTCAAGGCAATCTGTCGCCACGTTTTAGACCCAAGGGGCAAGTTTAGACCAAACTGGGGTGGCCCCTACCTTATCAAACGCATACTTTCTGGGGGAGCAGCATACATTGCAGACTTGGATGGAATGGAATTCGCGACGCCAGTCAACATTGACAAGCTGAGGAAGTACTACCCATGAGAGATGCTCGTTGGGCCGAAAACCACAAGGGTGGGCGGACCCAAGCAAAAATTAGAGCAGCCTGCTAGGTCAAAAATCCGCAAGGGCGGCTTAGGCAAAAACTAAGGCATAAATAAAACGCTCGCTGGACCGAAAACCCACAAGGGCGGTATCTAGGCAAAATTTAGAGCACAAAAGGAGAGGAAAATACCCGAGTGGACCCTAACTAAAAACAAAACAAATCCCCTTTGTTGGAACTACGTTTATGGCCTGATTCCCTCCATGGGATACGTAGGCAATCTCTAAGTTTGAGATCCGGCCACTGCTATCATCATCACTTCCGAAGTTTCTAGGTCTATCCTAAAGCATGTTCACTATCAAATCATGGCAATAACATCTTCAAATAAAATGACCAAATGTTTTATTATTTCCAAAGGAAAAAGACAAAGCAAGCCTAAACAATTCTTAATCCATGAAAGCTAGAATCAAACAAACATCTTTTGAAAAACATAAGCAAAGCGTCAATCTCTAGGTCTTCCTTCTCTTTGCACTACTGTCTTCCAAAAGGTTTTTCTTCAACCAGCGTTTGTAAGAACCTGATAGCTTGATAACAAAGTTCTCAGCAACCTCCCGCATCACTCTATTTGGCCAAAAACGCAGCATATTGCGACGAAAGTTGGCATCATGGACCTTAGAAACAATGTACTCAGGGTCACCCAGGATTGCGGTTTGTTCAGCCCCGAACTGCCTTTGAAAGCGAGCAGGAAAGTAGAAAATGGCTCGAGTAATACCAATCATTGCTACACCAAAATGGTTCATGGTACTCGCAGTCATGCTCTCAAAACCATACCAGGGGCAAACCCATTGAATCCAATCACCTTTGCAAGTCTTCATCCATGCTTCCCAAGCAGCCTCAGTTGAGAACTGTTTTGTAACAACTCTGATTTTCAGTAAATAAAAATCTCGTTGATTATTTTAATGACTCTATAAATTTCTTATTTTCTAATAATCCGTCATAATTAGATTTATTCGATTCAAAATCTAATTTCATTGCGCCATGCGATTTAGTCATTTTCTAAAGACAAGTGAGATAGTAAACCCTAAGGAATCCTATTTAGCAAACCTAGCTAGCTTCTAACTAATCGTTAAGGAAGCCTAATCGAACCTTTGATCTTCATGAACCATTTGAACCCTAAGCAAACCTTTTGACCAAAGTCAACCTTTGATCTATTACCCATTGGACGATAAATGCTAGGATAATCTTTATCCATTGGACCATAGGTTTCCACCTAGGATATTGTGACTAGATTGCTAGGTACACTTTATATGATTATATATTACTTACCATCTTTGCCCATTGGATAATAAAAGTTAGGAGAATTATTAACCATTGGACAATAGGTTAGTCTTTCTACCTAGTACAAGATCTATTAGTTTAATTAGATTCACCATGAGTCATTGTACTAATATAGATAGATTATATAAGTATAGTACTTCCATCCATTATCCTTTGGATAATAAAAGTTAGGGGAATTATAGTCCATTGGTCAATAAGGCCAAATCAAGCTATAGTACTAGGTTAAAATTAGTTAATTACTTCCTAGATATGATATGTACTTATTTAATTAAAGTATGTAATATGTATATGTCATCCTAAGATACTATCTATTAGAATATAGTTTATAAGTACATAGGTGGTAATTTAACTTAGTTTAATAGGGAATTTTGACTTAGGAAGCCTAGGAATAGAATCATAGTACCTTGTACTTTTATTTAGTCTTCCTTATATATGTATATATATTAACCAAGGGAGGAAGAGAGAGAGGGAGAGAGAGAGAGAATTCGGGAGAGGGAGAGAGAGAGAGAGGCCGAGAGAGAGAGATAGGGGAGAGAGATAAGAAAGAGAAAGAGAGAGAGAGAGAGATAGTGTTGTACCTTTCTTGATCTTTCTATACCAAAACCCTAATTCTATATATATAAGTACTTGTACTTATGGAAGAAAAGAAATAGGATGACATAGATTAGATTATTAGTACTAGATTGACTTACACAAAATCCTTACTCTTCCAATCAAACCACCAACCCTTAGTCCTTACATGCTTAGGTGTCCATTGGACTAAGAGAGGGAGAGAGAGAGAGAGGCTGAGAGAGAGATGAGAGGGAGAGAGAGAGTGATGGCCGGTTGAGAGAGGGAGAGAGAGTGTGATGTGTGTGACTAGTGTACTCCCATATCTAGCATTGGTCATCCTATTGCATCACCATGTACCACCATATCTAGGGTTTCTTACTCTTTCAACTCTAAGGACAACCATATCTAATTTTCTTATTCTTTCAAAGTACTAGACTAGACACAAACCCCATAGAATAAACTTAAACCTTGTCCTAGATTAGAAGAAAGAACAAGGAAAATCTATTAGTCTTTCAACCTATGTACTTCCATTGAACCAAAGAGAGAGAGAGAGAGAGGGAGAGAGAGAGGCCGGGAGAGAGGGAGAGAGGGAGAGAGAGATTGTGTGATGTGTGCAAGTGTACATACAAGCCTAGTCATGTCCTTTAGCTCAACACCTCACCCAATCCAAGTACCATCAAATCTAGTCAATCTATTAACCATTGGATAACAAATGCTAGGGGAAATTTTACCCATTGGATAATAGGTCACCCTTTGGCTATAAATAGCACCCATTCCTTCCCATTTCAACTCACACCTTCCATTGCTCCAACTTCTCTCTAGAAAGTCTAGTGTTCTTGTTGTTCTTGCTTAGTTCTTAGTTGTTCTTGAGGTTCTTCCTTAGTTCTTCAAGAAACTCTTCTAGTGCCGCCACTAAACCACCATACGACCACCATATCGATCCAAAAGTTCTAGTAGCTTTAGTCAAGATCAAGTTTCGAGAGAAACCTTTCTCTTTTGAAGCTATCAAAGCCATTCTTACGACGTTACTCCGTCCGACTACCGACGTACCACCTTTCCTCCGTAGTCATCACTACCGCCAAGAAGAATGGTAGATTAATCTTTACTCATTACCCTAAGTATAGATATGAGTATGATCATGTAGAATTCTCCGTCCTCACTATTCCTATGTATACATAGAATTTTTCTTATAATCTAGGTATAGATCATAGTATATGAATGTTGAAATGATTATAGAATACTCTAAACTTATGGTATAACAATTGAACGTTGGAATGCATGATAGTTATGCTAATGAAAGTACGAGCATGATGAATGATAGACTTTTACTTCTATAAAGACATATGTTCTTTTGAACTTCCTTAAAGAAAGAAAGAATGAATTTTATGAAAGATTAACTTGGATAGAAGAAATTATATTTTGGTCTTAGAATGATTGTGAGCATGATTACGTGATTACTTGACTACTTGTTGTTGATAAAGCATAAGTGATTTATCACTCCAAAGGTGTCCGTCCATGTGGCACTATGCTTAACTTTGTGTGATTAAATGTTGAGTATGATGATGTGATAAAATGAGTGTAGACACCTCCCAAACGGAACATCGCCATACATATTGATCACGTTTGTTCGCTCGATTGATTGCTTGCTTCGTAAACCAAAATCATGGACATTCCCATGGCTAGGAACATCGCCACATGAGAGCGGTTATCATCAAAACAGAGTCGCCACCCAGTTTATTAAAATTGGGAAAACAGATAGAGATTCTGGATACGGGAGCCAAAAGTACAATAAGGGGAAGGTGTTAGGCACCCCTCTTTGCCCAGTCGCGAGACTGGCCCATAATCGTTCAACATAAGACGTGTAGATGCTTTGTTTAATTCCAACACATAGTCTGTTTATTTATTCCTTTAAACAGTAAGTAAAGTGAGCCAGTGCGATAATCGAAGGATGCGTTCAGAAAGCAGAAAAAGCAAACAAAGCTGTTCCAGGAAATCGATTACTCGGCCGGTGAATGGATGTCACGGCCGAGTAATCACACTGGTTTTATATACCGGCAGAGGGATCGAGGCCCCGGTCGGTGTTCTTCCTCACACCAGACAGAAAGATTAATAGATAATCAGAAAACCGTGATTAAGTGTAAGAACAATAAATAAAACAAACCGGAGGCCGTTGGGCCTCACCACCTTGATCCCTCAGATGCTTGATTGCTTTGGATTGGGCGTGATTGACTGATTGCTTGATTGAAAACCCTAGGGTTAGGGTTTGAACTTCGGGGTTTGATCGCCGGATTGACGGCTGCCTTCGGGAGGTTAGGGCTTTTGAGGAGTGGGTTTGAGAGAGTGTTTTGGCAGAGTTTCGAGGCTTGAGAGAGTGTGTACTCTAATGAATTTCGTGTGTTTATTTTCTGAGTCCAAAGGCCCTTTATATAGGCAATTGGTGACTCACTCCGGTCAATCAAATCACGAGATGGCAATTGCAATTGCAATGCATCTCTAACTCTACGTCGTAATCTCTGAGCGTAGCCCGAACGCATCGGGAAGGTAGTGTAGTTCGATCAAACGTCTGACAGAACACGTTCCAAAGTTTGGAAAAAGGTTGATCTGGCGGCCGAGTAAAGGATATCACGGCCGAGGAATGGATGTCTCGGCCGAAGGATAGATCTTGCGGCCGAGGGATTGATCTCTCAGGGAGATTTTGCTAGCAATAGGTTGCTCGGGTGAGGAAATGATGTTAGGGCCGTTGGATCGATGTCACGGCCGTCAGATGGATTCTCCTAGGCTTCTGTATTTTTGTCTGAAAGGCTATATGGCTTTGAATTGGGTCCTCTAAGTGGCTCAAAGTTCTTACCGAAAGTCCTAAGGTTCTCAAGGAGGCAATCAGCAATCACTGTATCCATTTCATCATCGGGATGGTCCCAAGGTGGGACTTGAAATAATCGTTAGGCCAAATTGGGGTGTCTACAGATGCCCCTCTTTGGCTGAACTCAGACGGATCGCGAGACATGTTTGAGTAAGAGTCAAAGCTGTAAAAAGCAACTCAATTTCGTCCAACCACTATTCCAAGGGGTTTTTTTAAAAAAGGTTTTGTTATGGTCGGGCCGGGAGGCTGCCTACGTATTCCACAAGGGAAATTCAGACCAACCGTAGTTCGGGCAATAAAGAAAAATAAAAGTTTGGAGGGTTAGAGACAGAAGACGTACCTTAGGGCTTAAAAAGCCGTAGTGTGACGTACCTAGACTGAGCCAGGGTTTTGGCGAAGAGTAGTTGAAGGAGCGCGGGGATGCCGGGGAGTTTTTGCGGAGAGCTTCCTTAGTATTTTGGGGTAGATCAGTACACGGCAGGTGTGTTTGCTTTTCTTGATCATCCTTACTTTGACTGAAAGGAGCTCGGTAGAGTAGCCTATCCTTGCGAATGAGCTGGAAGGAATTGATGTAATGGGGTGGAATCCAAACCATCTACTGGGATGAGTCGGACGCCGGTTTGTTTTTAGATGTGGGGGGCGCAAGACCAGTATCTAGAGCACTGAGCTTTGGAGATGAGGGAACCGAGGCACGGAGCCGGTTGTAGTCATGAGGCGAGAGCCTGGAGAGTGATGGAATCGAAGCGTGGAGCCTGTTGCAGTCTTGAGGCGAAGGCCTGAGGAGATTGGATTGATAGGACCGAAGCGCGGAGCTGGTGTTGATCATAAGGCGAGAGCCTGAGGTGATTAGATTGAGGCATAGAGCCTGCTGTGGTCGTGAGGCGAAGGCCTGAGGTGTCGAAGCTTAAAGCTTGTCGTGTTTGAACCGAAGCGCGGAGCTGGTATAAGGTTAGAGCCCAAGGTGATGAAACTGAGGCGTGGAGCCTGAGGTGATTAGACTGAGGCATGGAGCCTGCTGCAGTCGAGGGCCTGAGCTGTCGGAGCTTAGAGCTTGACGTGATTTGAACCGAAGCGTAGAGCTGGTTGCATTCTGATGGTCTGTGCACGGAGCTTTCCCATCATAAGTGTTGGCATGGAGCCAAAGGATCGAGGCGCTAAACCGATCAATAAAACCGAGGCGTAGAGCCTGTTGATTGTAGGGTTGACCTGTTTCATGAGAGATACGTAGAGTGTATATGTGTGATGATGGTTGTTAGATGTGAACTGATATGATGATGCAGACTCGATGCAAAAATGTTGATGCAATATGTGCACGGGCTCGTGCGTGTGTGTTTGTTTTAAGCTTAGACCTTCTATCAAGTTTCAGACTTGAGCATTCAGAGCGTAGAGCTCGAGCATTCGGACGGCAGAATCCGAGCATTCAAAGTACAGGCTTTGAGCGTCCAGTACGCAGTGGTTGGGCATCCAAGCATAGAGCTTGAGCATTCAAGTGTATAACTTGAGCATCCAGTACACAGTGGTTGGGCATCCAAGCGTAGAGCTCGAGCATTCAAAATGTTAGATTTTGAGCATTCAGGCGTAGAGCCTGAGAATAGATGTCTTGATTATTGGGGCGGCGTAGAGCATGTTGCTTGTTTACGGCTTTGAGCCAGTTGAGATGTTGGGCTTTGAGCCGCTGAATGAATACGGGCGTAGAGCCTGCCGATAATGGGTTTGGAGCCGCTAAGATGGTTGTTATGGCTTCGAGCCAGTTGGGATAGTGGGCTTAGAGCCGCTGAGTTGTAATAGCGAACGTAGAGCTACTGAATGAGTGAATATGGGCGTAGAGCCTGTCAATAATGGGCTTCGAGCCGCTGTGATTGGTTGTTTACGGCTTCGAGCCAATTGAGACAGTGGGCTTAGAGCCGCCGAGCGTAGAGCTGCTGAGTCGAGGGCTTGGAGCCGCTGAGATGGTAAACATGGGCTTCGAGCCTATTGATGTAATGGGCTTCGAGCCGCTGAGTTGAGTGAATACAGGCGTAGAGTCTGTTGCTGTGATAGCGAGCATAGAGCTGCTAATTTGATAAAATGGTGGGCGTAGAGCCACTGAGTTGTTATGTGAGTTTGATGGTTTGTACGACTGCTAAGGATGGCAAGCGTAGAGCTGCTGATAGTGATTGGGCTTAGAGCCGCCAGGTGAGTGAATACAGGCGTAGAGCCGCTAAGATAATGGCTTTGAGCCTATGGAGGTGGTGGACCTGGAGTCACAGTGTTTGATAGTGAATATGGGCGTAGAGCCGCTGAGTGTTCTGACTTGTTTTGGCCAGGAGTTTGTGGAGAGAGATTTTCCTCATGCTTGGATATGCCCCTAAGACTGGTTTTGATCACATTGTATTGGCTCGGGGATGCCCCCAAGGCTACTTGGTTGGTTGAGGACTTAGAAGTCTGTAGTGGCTTGAGTCAGTGCATAGAGCAAGACCTGATATGGCTGAGGGAAATAGATTGGGAGGCCAGGAGATCGATCTCTCGGCCGAAGGATTGATGTCTCGGCCGAGGAATCGATATCTCGGTCGTGAGATAGCCAAAAGTCAGAAAATCGATTTAAGTTAAACTTAATCGATCTCACGGATCATCCTACCCTTTCTTCCTCCATTCCTCATTTTTCTCTCCCTTTCGAGCGATCGCCGCCGCTTCCTCCTCTCTCTCCTCGTCGGCCGCCGCCGCCTCCTACCCGTCGGTTTTCCGACCACCACAGTTCCCATTGCCATCTCCTGCCATGGCATCATCTCCGCCCCCTCCTCCATCTTCTGGCACTTCTGCCGCGCCTAGGGATACGGGCAAAGCTCCGGCCGTTGAGGCCGCGATTCTTGGCGGGGTTTCAAGTTCCCGCGTTCTTTGTTCAAGTCGGCGCAGAGCCACTGTTGGGGGAAGTTCCTCGTAACCCATTCCTCCTGAGGTTGTACCCGAGGCTTCTACTGATGCGGGTGGTGATATTCTTCCACCGTTTGACGTTGCCACTTACGCTCCTCAGGCTCACCTGGTCGGGCGTGGTGGTTCTTTGCGATACCGTCCTCCCCTCAGTGACATCCCACCTGAGATCTTGCACAGGGAGCCAGAGCAGCGCTTTGGTTTCACCAATAGGAAGGTAGAATTTTATCCTGTCAAATGATTTTTGTATATGAGATTTCGCAGAGTGATAATTTGATATTTGATAGGGAGTTTGAGCTCTAGAAGTTGCCCCCTGTATAGGCGATATTTTGTGTATTTGATTTCTTCTTCGTATTTTGCCAGGCAAATGAGAGGTTGCGCGTGTGGGGAAGCTGCCCCCAGGTGTTTGAGTGGTATGAGAGGCTTCCTCAGGAGGCCAAGGATGCGGTTGCTTTGGCTGGCTTCGAGCCCTTGATACTTGGTTTCCACCTTCCGAAGGCGGAGTTGGGATTGACCACATCTTTGGTGGAGCGGTGGTGGGATACCACCAATACTTTCCACCTTCCGGAGGCTGGGGAGATGACGATCACTCCAGGTGACTTCGCTTTGCTTACAGGCCTGAGAGTTGGCGGTGATCCTCTTCCAATTGACCCGCGGATCCATGAGCGAAAGGGGGCCCTTGGATATCTTTTGGGGAAGGTTCCCATTGTGTCAGAGAGTGGTCATATCACATATACCTGGCTTCGGGAAGAGTTTGATCCAGCTGATATCCTGACGGAGATTCCCCTTTCTCAGCTGGTACGAGCTTTCCTGCTTTATCTCCTTGGGCAAACTTTGTTTTGTAACAAGGATAATTCGGTGCATGTCCAGTTCTTGGCTGCTTTGGTGCACTTAGAGACCATAGCAGAGTTTGATTGGGGAACTCCCGCCCGAGCCACGTTGTACGGACACCTCAGTGCTTGTTCCCGGGGGGATAGTTTGTCGCTCGGCGGACACCACCGTATTCTTGAGGTACACATTTTGATTTATGCGTCTTCTGTCTTCACTTGTAGCTCTGGGCTTTTGAGCACTTGTTGCAGTTTCCTCCTCCGACTGGGCATAGAAAGCCTAGGTTTGTCCCACGGGCAGCCCGTTGGTTGAAGGGAGTTTGGAAGTCACGGTTGTAGACACCCCAATTTGGCCTAACGATTATTTCAAGTCCCACCTTGGGACAATCCCGATGATGAAATGGATACAATGATTGCTGATTGCTTCTTTGAGGACCTTAGGACTTTCGGTGAGAACTTTGACCACTTAGAGGACCCAATTCAAAGACATACAGCCTTTCAGACAGAAATAAAGAAGCCTAGGAGAATCCATCTGACGGCCGTAACATCGATCCCACGGCCACAACATCAATCCCTCACCCGAGTAACCTGTTGCCAGCAAAATCTCCCTGAGAGATCAATCCCTCGGCCGCGAGATCTATCCTTCGGCCGAGACATCCATTCCACGGCCGCGACATCCTTTGCTCGGCCGCCAGATCGACCTTTTTCCAGACTCTGGAACGTTCTGTCAGACGTTTGGTTTGATCCAACTACACTACCTTTCCGATGCGTTCGGGCTACGTTCGGAGATCACGACGTAGAGTTAGAGATGCATTGCAATTGCAATTGCCATCTCGTGATTTGATTGGCCGGAGTGAGTCATCCCTATGCCTATATAAAGGGGCCTTTGGGCTCCGAATTAACACACAGAAATTGAGATACCTACACACTCAATCAAACCTCAAAACTCTGCACAAATACTCCCTCAATCCCATACTCCAAAAGCCCTAACCTTCCGAAGGCAGCCGTCAATCCGGCAATCAATCCCCGAAGTTCAAACCCTAACTCTAGGGTTCTCGATCAAGCAATCAATCGATCACACTCAATCCAAAGCAATCAAGCAACTGAGGGATCAAGGTGGTGAGGCCCAACGGCCTCTGGTTTGTCTTAATTTATTGCTTTTCTGATTAATCGTAGCATTTTTGATTATCCATTAATCTTTCTGTCTGGTGTGAGGAAGAACACCGACCGGGGCTTCGATCCCTCGGCCGGTACATTAAACCAGTGTGATTACTCGGCCGTGACATCCATTCACCGGCCGAGTAATCGATCTCCTGGGACATTTTGTTTGCTTTTCTGCTTTCTAATGCATGCTTCAATTATCGCACTGGCTCACTTTGCTTACTGTTTAAAGAAATAACTAAACAGACTATGTGTTAGAATTAAACAAAGCATCTATACGTCTTATGTTGAACGATTATGGGCCAGTCTCATGACTGGGCAAAGAGGGGTGCCTAACACCTTTCCCTTATTGTACTTTTGGCTCCCGTATCCGGAATCTCTATCTATTTTCCCAGTTTTAATAAACTGGGTGGCGACTCTATTTGATGATAACCGTTATCGTGTGGCGATGTTCCTAGCCATGGGAATGTCTATGATTTTGGTTTATGAAGTGAGCAACCAATCGAGCAAATACAATGTGATCAATCTGTATGGCGATGCCTCGCTTGGGAGGTGTCTACAGTTTTTGGCGACTCTGCTGGGGATGAATTAGCCATAACCAAAAAGTTTAACATAAAACTAATACATGCCTTGTCTAATTCATTTATCATATGCATCGAGCGGGCAACCCGTTGAGTTCACCTGATATCCCGGCATGACACGGGCTATGTTGGGGGTTCCAGCAAACTCCACAGTCACTCGTACCTAGTGGTATATCAAAAAGGAAATCACCCAATCGCCGCCTATGATGGGCTGGCGAGAGGACTGATGCCCTTTGACAACGGAGCACCCTGAAACTACCTAAACCTTGCATGCTTTAGAAAGCCATAGAACTTATCAAACTAAGGCAGGAACCTACAGGCTAGGAACCTACTTGCATTCTACTTGCAAAAGTTCTTCCTCACACCTTGTATCATCTGTTGTTGTATTAACTCTTTCTGTGCAGAAGGGTTGGGATTTTCAGCCCAAATCCTAACCCTACACAGGCCGAATACTGACTTCCAGGTATTTTACTTTTCAAGCAGGCACAATAGGTAAATCAAAGAAGCAACCACAGCCAACTTTGTACTCTTATAACACCCGAAGCTACGCCAAACAAAGGTCTCTGCAACCCTCCCGTCTATTGTCTTCATCTGACAAAACACCCTCACCACAACGATTCCGACCGCTCTCAGGAACTTCCCGGTCACCCTCTCAACAAACCCCGTCATTCGTTAAATCTCAAGCTTCGTCAAGCAAACCTTCTACCTTCATGGCAGACAACGACGCCACTATTGCCGACCTCCAAGCTCAAATCGCTGCACTACTAGCAGAAAAAGCAGCTAGAGATGCTGAAGATGATGAAAAATCAATGGAAGACGAGAATCCCCATAAAGTGATATTGGCAGAAAGTCCTGAGTTGACCAAACAAGTCAAGGAAATCAAACAAGCCTTGGCTCGTACGCAAGGGGATCAAATTCTGGATTCGAAGGACTTTGCCTATTCCCAGAATCCAAGCTGCCCGAGAATTTCAAGATGCCCAACATTGAGAAATTCAATGGAACCGGCAACCCTACCAGTCATGTTCGCCATGTTATCAACACCAAGCCGATGGGCTTGAATGACGAGCTCATTGCCCAGGTTGTTCCAACGAACTCTCACCGGAAGTGCCTTCACTCGTTCCTCACTTTGGAGTTTGTACATTATCAAACTTGGCCAGAAATCGCCAATGCTTTTGTCAAGCAGTATGCGTATAACGTCCAAATTGAACTAACAACTCGAGACTTGGAAATGACCAAACAGGATTCCAATGAGGACTTCGCCACCTTTGTGGCAAGATGGAGGGAAAAGGCTGCCAAGATGAAGAACCGTCCCTCCGAGGAAGACCAAGTGAGGATAGTTGTCAAAAATTTGCAACCCAAATATCTCAGGCATATTTACACACAGGCTATCACCGATTTCAAGCGCTTGCATGCCACTGGGTTGCAAATCGAAGATGGAATCAAGCTGGGACTCATTGGGAAAGAAGAGGTCACTCCTCCACCTAAGAAAACCTTCTCTAGCCGTACGTCTCATGCCTCCGTGAATGCCCTTGGCTCTTTGCCTCAAGATCCTTTCCAAACTAGCCCATCCCGAAGCTCAAATCGACCTCGTCGCAACTTTGATCCTCTCTATATGACCTTATCCCAAGCCTTAAACCATTCTCAGCCGTCAAGGGCATCTCAAACCTCTAAACAAGCCACTTCCTCCGCCGCCCTACGGCCCAAACCATGACCCGAACAAGCAATGCGCCTATCACCAACATCCTGGGCACAAAACAGACAATTGTATGCGTCTTCGTCAAGACATTCAGGATCTTATTGATAGCCGAACCATAAAACCACCAAAACCTGATGGGCAAGCTAACCCACTCCCTACTCATAATACCGAACCACCACCTCGAAGCATCAATCTCATAAATCTCTCTCACAACCCCACATACAATCCCAGCCAATACATTGTCCAAGACAACCAAACCAAACCTACCTTAACCTTCCCCGAGGAGGACGAATGTTTCATGATAGAGGAGGAGGAGGATGATAATTCTGATCAGTCAGAAGTAATTGACATTGATATGTCCGACATAAGCAGCGAATATCAAATAGAAGAAGAAAAGCTAAGGAAGTGGGAGGAACACTCTTGGGCGAAACACAATTTGGAGGATCCAGACATTCCATTTGTAGAAGATGACGAGTGGCTTCGTATCTGGTTTGAGAAAAGGAAGAAGGAAAAAGAAAGGGTCATCATGATGAGAAGGCACGCTCGCTTCGAGCCTGCCCAAAAAGTAGTGCGCATCAACCATCCCAAAATTCCAACACCGCCCATTGTTTGGGAGACAATCAATCTCATTGAGAAAGTAGAGGAGTTCCAAATGCAACCATGGGTCAACCCTTACGATGAGTGCGACTATAGTCAATGGATGGAGGAAAGAGAAGATCTGGATTTCATGTACACAGAACCCTATAAAACAGGGGAAAGTGACTTTGATGAAATGGAAGAAGAGTGCAATGATCCGCTCGATGAAACCTCCTTAGCATCACTATTCAATCAGGAGGACATAGCTAATGACCACGCAATCAATGAGGAAAGAGAAAGGGGGTTTCCTGCCGACACATCCATCTGGGGATTACTCACGGCTCAAGGAGACAGCTATCGTGCAAAAGATGAACCTAGTTCAAAGGCTCTGTTTGGCAAGGAAAAGGGTGGGAAAGAGTACAAAGTTGCAAAAGACAAAGGAAATGACCCCGACATGCTGCAGTAGCTGAGAAGTCACAACATGGCAAATAAGAAACGTTAAAACATTATTTTGGGCCCCTGTTTGGGCATTTTATTTCCGCTAAGAGAATTCCTTTTTCATCTTCAAGATTATGATTATCTAAATCCAAATTTCTAAATTGCAATTGCCATGCACTATGCTCTCATTGCCAAAACAAAGGAAGAATTTGAAAGGATCAAAATCCTCGTGTCTTCGACAAAAGGGAAGGAAAGGATAAACTCTAAATTACTTTAAACTAGGTTTTTATCAAAACTTAGGAAGAAGACGCTATCTCCGTGAGAACACTTAGGGTTAGCTTGCCCATTGTGAAAGTACAAACACAACGAGATTCATAAAAACATCTCCATCAGATTCCTCTCCAAAACACAAACCCTTTTTGAGAGAAAAATGCTCGTTGGGCAATCTACACTCCCAAGCAAAAGTAAGAGCAGAGCCTGCTAGGACAAAGAAAAAGCGAAAACGCGGCCTAGGCAAAAGTTAAGGCATTTGAAGGAAAGCTCGCTAGGGATTCAACCTCTATCAGGTAATCTAGGCAAAACTTAGAGCATGAGAGAAAGAAAAACCAAGAGTGAAAACCCAACCCCCAAAGGTGGTGATCTTGGAACTACGTAAAAGGCCTGATTCCCCGATCGGGATACGTAGGCAGTCTCACATCAAGATACGGCCCAAACATTTGGAGAGAAGAAAAACATGTTTGTACTCAATGATAGGCATAGCTAAACCTGCGTATTGAGCTCGCAAAAGATGAGTTAGTCATTTTCCAAGGAATTGACAAAAACAAAGACACGTAAGGATTACAGTTCATCTCTTCTAACCCAAAAGTCGTCAAACGCAAAGGGTATGATCCTTCAAAAAACTCTTAAAGTTTAGCAATCAGGTTGTAAAGCATGGCAAAAGCAAGGGACAGCAAATCAAAGACTAAGCATAGGAAAGGATGTGAAACAGGATGCCGCTTGGCTAAAGCAAAACCTATCTTCCTTGGGAAAGTAGACATAGCGGCCGGATAATCGATACCTCGGCCGCAACACTGATCCTTCGGCCGAGTGATCAATTCTTCAGCCAAATATTTTCACACAAGTTAACTGTCTATCAGCAAAAACTTGTTCAAAAAGCCATGTTCTGACTATCGCATGCAAACTCAAAACATTTAGGGGCAGGAAAGGCATTTCTCAAACAAAAACTTGTTTACAAAACCATTGCTGTGGTTGCTTTTACTATACAAATATAGTTTCTGCCTATCATCTACTAACTATGAACAGGGAAAAGAAAGGCCCTAAAAACTAGGCGATCTCTGAGAAGAAGGCAAAGGCTGCTCACTGGTCCCCACATTCCCCTCAGCGGCCGGTACCCTCTCAGCCTCAAGCTGCAGCCAAGAAAGATATAAACATTCAGACTCAAGGGATAATACATAGCAGATAAAACTCATGAAGAAAGTCATACCTCGAGGATCCTACGGCGCTGTCTCCGAACCAAGACCTCTGTACTCTGGTAGGCGCGAAACCATTCCCGCACTATCTCGGCAGGTACCTGTGGAACAACCAAGCAGTACAAACATCTAAAGCAAGGATACAATGCGGAGTGATGAAAGCTAACATAAGAAGCTAAAAATACCTGTGAAGCCCCGTCTGGCAAAGTGTAGAGCGGGGTCGTGCAAGGAGTCAGCATCAGGCGTTCCTCCTCCCCATCGTCTGAGTGGAAGTAGATATACGAAGGAGCCCGTGGCCAAACAGGAGCAACGGGAGGAGCTGCAGCAGAGGAGGTCAAGAAAAGACGGCAGTACTCTGTATAGTCACCTGTCTGGAGGAGTAAACCTGCCCAATCTCTGATCCGGGCAGTCTTCAGATCTTCCTTCGACATCAAAGAAGTGGACCTCATGGATACTGGAGGAGAAGAGGGAACAAACCGAAGAGCCTCAACACGTGGCCGCCACTGACTGGCCACTCGGTCAACCAAGTACCAAGCCTTACAAAACGGACCCTCGAGCAAACTACGGGTCCGATCCAGGACTCTACAACGTGCGAGGGGGGCATCCTCTGGTACACCACCCCAAAGGTCAAACCGTACCTGTAAGAACAGTGACAAATCAGTCTCAACACAAGAATACGGAAGTCTCAAGGACAAGAGGTACAAAAGGAAAGGTACCTGATCGACCGTCAGTCGTTCCAAAACTCGCCGCCACTCGGGAAGGCTCAAAACTGGTGACCGTGGCCTCCGTTGCCCCATCAACCATCGCTCGTAACGAGGTATGCAACTCGCATCACCGTGCCTGGTCTCAGGGGGAAACTGGAGAAGGTGCTCAAAAGCCAAGAGCTGAAAAGCAGGATAATCAAAGCAAGTTCAGAACCAGGAAAAAGCCAAAGTAAGAACAGAAGTACAAAGGAATGATACGTACCTCAAGCACTCGAAAGTGGCCGCAAAGAATGGGACTCTTGTCCCGCGAGCAAGCTCCAAGACCGCCGTACAAGGTGGCCAAAGCGGACGAGCCCCAGTCAAACTCCCTAGTGGCTCCCAGGTGCTGCAGGGGAGCCAAAAACTGCGTGTGTACTGAACCATCCTTGTTGGCAAACAACGTTTGCCCAAGGAGGTAAAGAAGGAAGGCCCGTGTCAACTGCTCGACGCTCACTTGGGTCAAGATATCAGCCTGCGTGAAGGATCTGCTCAGCCAAGCAAGGTCGATGTGACCTCGCGAACGAACAAGGGGCACCTTGCCCAGAAACCACTCCAAAGCGCCTGCTCGCTCCCAGAGTCTGGGGTCAACTCTAAGAGGAACACCGCCTACTCGCAGGCCAGTCAGCAAAGAAAAGTCACCTGGAGTAATAGTCATCTCGCCAGCCGGGGAAAGGTGGAATGTGTTGGTGGTGTCCCACCATCTCTCAACTAGTGAGGTCATCAATGACCAATCCATCTTCGGAAGATCAAGGCCCAGGACAAATGTCTCAAAACCCGCAGCACGTACCAATTCCCGAGCTTGTTCCGGCAGCTTCAAGAACCATCTGTGCACCTCCTTGCCTCCTCCGCGAGCCTCCAGCCTCCTATCTCTCTGCCAAAGATAAAAAGGGAGTTAATCTCATGATTGCATAAACAAAGGAAACGCTAGGGGACATCAAATTAACATTTAAAAGCATGCATCGCCCAGACAGGGGGCACGGTTATTTTAGTTTCTTTAAACAAAATCAATTCAACCCAAACACGGGTCTCTCTCATCCACACCCTTAGCTAAAAGGGATTGTCATCCCGCAAATGAGAAATTCGCTCTTTAAATCATGCACGGATTTTCAAACTCTGAATTAAAGTAAACTTTTTACTTTTTCAGGGAAGCTTACCGGCACATTTAGAACACTCAAGTGTTGCTCAGGCTCTCTGCGAACTACTTCGGCCTCTGGGCCACCAACAGGAGGGCGGTACTGCAGGAAACCGCCATAACCCAACCTACGGGAAGGAAGAACGTAGGCAGCAGCATCAAACAAACCGGGCTCCTCAATCGCGTCCTCATCAGAAGACGGATGTTCGCACCTGCATGGAGGGTGCGAGGATGAACCCGCAACGTCCGAAGATGGCGTGGCCATCACGTCCGAACCAAGAAGGAAAACCAACGGTTCCCCAAAACAACCGAGGCCAGCAGCAACGACAACGACGGCGATGGTCGGAGAGGATGGTCGCCGGAGAAGATGGCGGCCGACGGTAAGGGAGGAGGGCGGCGGTGTACGACGGTCGTCGGACGAGAGGAACGGGGGAGAATAAGGGAGGAGGAGAGGAAAAAATTAAATGGGCCGTGAGATCGATTTAACTAAACTTAAATCGATTTCCTGGCTTTTGGCGTTCTCACGGCCGAGACATCAATTCCTCGGCCGAGACATAAATCCTTCGGCCGAGAGATCGATCTCTTGGCCCGCCAATCAATTTCCTTCAACAAACGTTAGATCATGCTCAGTGCACCAATTCAAGCCACTACAAACTTCTGAATCCTCAAACAACCAAGTAGCCTTGGGGGCATCCCCGAGCCAACACAACATGATCAAAACCAGCCTTGGGGGCATGCCCAAGCATCGAAAATCTCTCTCCATAAACTACTGGCTAGCAAAACAAGACACTCAGCAGCCCTGAGCTTAAAACTTCAGCGGCTCCAAGCCCATTATTGGCAGGCTCTACGCCCATATCAACTCACTCAGCGGCTCTACGCTTTCAACTCAACGGCTCTACACTCATTATCTCAACAGGCTCGAAGCCTATAATTACTATCTCAGCAGCTCTACGCTCGCTATCACGACTCAGCGGCTAGAAGCCCATTACTTCCACAGGCTCAAAGCCTATGCCTACCATCCCAGCGGCTCGAAGCCCTTTATCATAGCGGCTCGAAGCCCGTATCAATTCAGCGGCCCTGTGCCCATCATCTCTACACAACTCAGCGGCTCCAAGCCCGCTATCTCAACTGGCTCGAAGCCGTAAACAAGCAACAGGCTCTAAGCCACCCCAACAATCAAGACATCTATTCTCAGGCTCTACGCCTGGATGCTCAAAAATCTAACATTTTTGAATGCTCAAGCTCTACGCTTGGGTGCCCAACCACTGTGTACTGGATGCTCAAGTTATACACTTGAATGCTCAAGCTCTACGCTTGGATGCCCAACCACTGCGTACTGGATGCTCAAAGCCTGTACTTTGAATGCTCGGATTCTGCCGTCCGAATGCTCGAGCTCTACGCTCTGAATGCTCAAGTCCGGAACTTGATAGAAGCTCTAAGCTTAAAACAAACACACACGCATGGGCCCGTGCACATTTGCATCAACATTTTCACATCAAGTCTGCATCATATCTGTTCACATCTAACAACCATCATCACACATGTACACTCTGCATATCTCTCATGAAACAGGTCAACCCTGCTATCAACCGGCTCTATGCCTCGGTTTTATTTGATCGGCCCAACGCCTCGATCCTTTGGCTCCACGTCAACATTTATGATGAAAAAGCTCCGTGCACAGACCATTAGAATACAACCAGCTCTACGCTTCGGTTCATATCACGTCAAGCTTTAAGCTCCGACAAACTCAGGCCCTCGCCTCAAGACTGCATGCAGGCTCCACGCCTCAATCACTTCGGGCTCCATGCCTCAGTTCCTTCACCTTAGGCCCTTGCCTTATACCAGCTCCGCGCTTCGGTTCATCACGTCAAGCTCAAAGCTCTGACACCACAGGCTCTCATCCTGATCAATACCAGCTCCGCGCTTCGGTCCCATCAAGCTCTAAGCTCACCTCAGGCCTCCGCCTCATAAACCACAGCAGGCTCCACGCCTCAATCTAATCCCCTCAAGGCTCTCGCCTTATGATCAACACCAGCTCCGCGCTTCGGTCCTTTCAATCACTCTCCAGGCTCTCGCCTCATGACTACAACTGGCTCCGTGCCTCGGTCCCCTCATCGCCAAAGCTCCGTGCTCCAGCTACTGGCCCTGCGCCTCCCCTACATCTCAAAAACAAACCGACGTCCAACTCATCCTAGCAGATGGTTTGGATTCCACCCCATTACATCAATCCCATCCAGCTCATTCGCAAGGATAGGCTACTCTACCGAGCTCCTTTCAGTCAAAGTAAGGACGATCAAGAAAAGCAAACGCACCTGCAGTGTACTGATCTACCCCAAAATACTAAGGAAGCTCTCCGCAAAGAAACTCCCCAGGTAGCCCCGCGCTCCTTCAACTACTCTTCGCCAAAACCCTGGCTCAGTCTAGGTACGTCACACTACGGCTTTTTAAGCCCTAAGGTACGTCTTCTGTCTCTAACCCTCCAAACTTTTACTTTTCTTTATTGCCCGAACTACGATTGGTCTGAATTTCCCTTGTGGAATACGTAGGCAGCCTCCCGGCCCGACCATAACAAAACCTTTTCAAAACCCCTTGGAATAGTGTTTGGAACAATTTGATTTGCTTTTTACAGCTTTGACTCTTAATCAAACATGTCTCGCGATCCGTCGGATCAAACAAAGAGGGGCATCTGTAGACACCCCAATTTGGCCTAACGATTATTTCAAGTCCCACCTTGGGACAATCCCGATAATGAAATGGATACAATGATTGCTGATTGCTTCTTTGAGGACCTTAGGACTTTCGGTGAGAACTTTGACCACTTAGAGGACCCAATTCAAAGCCATACAGCCTTTCAGACAGAAATACAGAAGCATAGGAGAATCCATCTGTCGGCCGTGACATCGATCCCACGGCCATAACATCAATCCCTCACCCGAGCAACTGTTGCCGGCAAAATCTCCCCGAGAGATCAATCCCTCGGCCGCGAGATCTATCCTTGGCCGAGACATCCATTCCACGGCCGCGACATCCTTTGCTCGGCCGCCGGATCGACCTTTTTCCAGACTCCGTTCTGTCAGACGTTTGGTTTGATCCAACTACACTACCTTTCCGATGCGTTCGGGCTACGTTCGGAGATCACGACGTAGAGTTAGAGATGCATTGCAATTGCAATTGCCATCTCGTGATTTGATTGGCCGGAGTGAGTCATCCCTATGCCTATATAAAGGGGCCTTTGGGCTCCGAATTTAACACACAGAAATTGAGATACCTACACACTCAATCAAACCTCAAAACTCTGCACAAATACTCCCTCAATCCCATACTCCAAAAGCCCTAACCTTCCGAAGGCAGCCGTCAATCCGGCAATCAAACCCCGAAGTTCAAACCCTAACTCTAGGGTTCTCGATCAAGCAATCAATCGATCACACTCAATCCAAAGCAATCAAGCAACTGAGGGATCAAGGTGGTGAGGCCCAACGGCCTCTGGTTTGTCTTAATTTATTGCTTTTCTGATTAATCGTAGCATTTTTGATTATCCATTAATCTTTCTGTCTGGTGTGAGGAAGAACACCGACCGTTGCTTCGATCCACCGGTACATTAAACCAGTGTGATTACTCGGCCGTGACATCCATTCACCGGCCGAGTAATCGATCTCCTGGGACATTTTGTTTGCTTTTCTGCTTTCTAATGCATGCTTCAATTATCGCACTGGCTCACTTTGCTTACTGTTTAAAGAAATAACTAAACAGACTATGTGTTAGAATTAAACAAAGCATCTATACGTCTTATGTTGAACGATTATGGGCCAGTCTCATGACTGGGCAAAGAGGGGTGCCTAACACCTTCCCCTTATTGTACTTTTGGCTCCCGTATCCGGAATCTCTATCTATTTTCCCAGTTTTAATAAACTGGGTGGCGACTCTATTTGATGATAACCGTTATCGCGTGGCGATGTTCCTAGCCATGGGAATGTCCATGATTTTGGTTTATGAAGTGAGCAACCAATCGAGCAAATACAATGTGATCAATCTGTATGGCGATGCCCCGCTTGGAAGGTGTCTACAACGGTCGCCTGCCAAGGACTTGCTGGCTTGGAGGCGAGTTTTGGATCGCCTAACGGTGGATCAGGTATGATATCTCTTATCCTTCTTTATGTCGTTTCCCTACTTTTATTGACATTATTCTCCTTTTTGTAGGTGCGTTTTGACCCATGGGGTGTGCTACTCGATGATGCTCCTCTGGAGTTGACCTCAGCTCGGGCGTTGGACAGCCAGCACTTCCTTTTGGAGGGGCCATTTTCGAGAGCCTGGTATCTCGGAGAGAGGGTAGCGAGCTAGTACTTTCCTCATTCCGAGGCGTTGCAGCTTGTTCCTCTCCCTCCTCCTGTTGGTATGAGATCGACCCATCTTTTGACCGGAGAGGGCTTGCTACTTGCTCTTGAGAGACAGCCAGCCATGAGTTTTCTCGTAGCAAGAGATTACTTAGCCTTTCATTTGGCCTCGTTGACCCTACCGACTGCTGCCGCCACTGCTGCTCCTCCTGTTTGGCCACGGGCCCCCAGTTTCATTTCTTTCCACAATGCAAATGGAGAAGAGGAGCGTTTGACACTAACACCGTGTCCTACGCAGTTCTACGTGCTTCCTGCCGGAATTCAGCAGGTAATATTGTAGATTCTGCTTTGGTTTCCTTCAGCATTCCTTGCTTACTTGATTGTATATGCAATTGCTTCCTCTGCAAGTGCCCGCTGAGGTGGTTCAGGAATGGTTGTGTGCTTTCCAGAGTGCAGACGCTTTGGCTCAACGGCAGCGTGGCAGAATAGCTGCGGTATACATCCTTTGATCTCTTCTTTTTCCATCCTACGTTTCATGTGAAACTGAATGCCTATATCCTGTGTCTCTGTAGCTTGAAGCAGAGCGAGTACCGACAGTGTCGGTTACCTAGAGTGCTGGAGTTAGCGAGGGTGGGAGTACCGGAGCTGGTGATGGAGATGCTGAGGCTGGTGAGGGGCAGAGGATCAGTGTCCCAGTTCCTGAGCGTTTTCGTCCTGCGCCCAAAAGGGGCCGTGGGCAATAGCTAGCTTTTCCTTTTTTGTACCTGTATTTGTTAGCTCTAAAAACAGATAAATTGGTATTTGTATATTTTTTTTTTGAAGCATCCTCAGCATGTATTGGAAATTAGATACTTCAGACTTGTATGCAATATTTTCAGAGTTTGGTGAATGTGTGGATTTAAACATGGGCTGAGGAATGGATCGCTCGGCCGAGGATTCCATTCTTCGGCCGCTACTTCTATTTCCTAAAGAAGTTGGGTTTTTGCTTTAGCCAAGTGGTGTTTTTCCCTTCTTACACTTGAATTTGATTCAGGCTCTTTATTTGCTTTTGCTGTTCCTACAACCTCTTTGCCATGTTTTGGGATCGTTAGAATGCTTTGTCCCTTATGTCGACAACTTTTGAGTCAGAGAGGACGAACGATGATTCTTACGTGTCTTTGTTTTTGCCAATTCCCTGGAAAATGACTAACTCATCTTTTGTAAGCTCAATACGCAGAGTTAGCTATGCCTATCATTGAGTACAAACCTTTTGGTATTGTCTTTCTTCTCTCCAAATGTTTGGGCCGCATCTCGATGCGAGATTGCCTACGTATCCCAATCAGGGAATCATGCCTTTTACGTAGTTCCAAGATCACCACCTTTGGGGGTTGGGTTTTCACTCTTGGTTTTTCTTTCTCTCATGCTCTAAGTTTTGCCTAGGTTACCTGATAGAGGTTGAGTCCCTAGCGAGCTTTCCTTCAAATGCCTTAACTTTTGCCTAGGTTGCGTTTTTTTGCTTTTTCTTGTCTTAGCAGGCTCTGCTCTTACTTTTGCTTGGGTGTATAGGTTGCCCAACGAGCATTTTTCCCTCAAGAGATTTTTGGTGTCCTTGGAGAGGAATTTGACGGAGATGTTTTTATGAATCTCCTGTTGCATTTGTACCTTCACAATGGGTAAGCTAACCCTAAGTGTTCTCACGGAGATAGCATCTTCTTCCTGAGTTTTGATAAAAACCTAGTTCTAAGTAATCAGGGTTCGTCCCTTCTTTCCTTTTGTCGGTAACATAAAGAATTAGATTCTTAAAATCCTTTTATCTTTGGCAGAGAGATTATAGTGTATAGCAATCACATTTTAAAGATGGAATCATTTGGCAAGCATAAAGGTGATAAAATGGGGATTCATTTAATTGCAGATAATGCCCAAACAGGGGCCTAAAACATGTCCTAACTTGTCTTTAGGAAATGAAAGCAATGTTTTTGTCATGCGATTTACTGCAGTATCTCGGGAGTGGCTCCTTTTCCTTTTGCAGTTTTATACTCTTCTTCACCCTCTTTGCCAAACAGAATCTTTAGGTCAAATTCAGCTAGCACCTCAATCCAGTCTTCGGGAGTAGGAGATGAATTGGTTGGTTCTTCTTCCATGTATTTTCAGTCCATTCCTGATCAAAGAAGATTTGCATTCCAGGGTACCTTTGCTTGGTAACTTCGTCTTCCCATGTTTCTGCGAAGCCACAGAATGGAAAATCTTCTCCTTCTCTTACAAACCAGCCATTGAGTGTTTTTGGGATCACGAGTTTCTCTTCTTTGACCCTACTTCCTCTTGCTTTAGCCTTTTCCATGCTTCCCTTCTTTTCTAACTCGGCTTCAGTTGGGGTGTAGCCAAGACCAATGGCGTATTGATTATGCGGAGGATCAATCATTTGCGGGATGCCTTGTGATCTTTTGCCAAAACCCATCCCAGGGAGGTAGTTTTGCTTCTTCATCATCCATATGGCGGGGGTGCTTACATAGAAGTTTCTCTCAGCCATTAAGGCTTGCACAGCAGTTGCTTCCTCAAGACTAAATCCAGTAAGGAAGGTTTCCTCGGTTCCTACCTCTTGGACAGGCGTATCAGAATGAGCTCGGATTGATGAATCCCCCAAAATGGTTATGACCCTTCCATCTACTGTGAATTTGACCTTCTGATGCAAAGTGGAAGGCACTGCCCCAGCGTCATAAGGCCTTCCGAATAAAAGATTGAAGGTGGCTGGTATATCCATCACATGGAATTCCACGTCTCTTTTGATCTTCTCCACTTCTACTGGCAGTGTCACACACCCAACCGCTCTTCTCTTTGAATTGTCATAGCCCCTTACACCCTGGCTTGAAGGGCGTATGTCGATGGCGCTTACCCCTAGCTTGTCGAGGGTCCTTTAAGGACATACGTTCAAAGCAGACCCATTATCTACCAAGACCAGTGGGATCCATTTAGTGAGGCATTTTAGTGAGATGTAGAGAGGCTTATTGTGTGCAGGCCCTTCAGGAGGTAGATCTTTGTCAGTGAAAGCTATTGTCGGTTTTGAAGCCTTTGACGCCATTATGAAACCCACCAGTTCTTCGGGGGTGATGTTGATGGGAACTTTGGCTTTCCCCAAGGTTTTGAAGAAGGAGTTATGATGCTCGTAGGAGGACATAAGCAATCCCCAAATAGAGATATCAGCTTGGATTTTCTTTAGTTGTCTTAGCACCCTGTCTTCCTCAGGTTCGGTCCTTTGGCTTTCTTCTTCTTCTTCTTCCATTACTCGTGTTGAGGTTGAACTTTCCCCACTTAGTTTAGGAGGTTTATATACCCTTCCGCTTCGGGTGAGGTGACCCACTTCTTCTTCTTAGGTGCCCCAAGGATCAGCAGGCTCAACTCTTCCAACTTTCCAATCATTTGGCAGGGCTTGATGCATGTCCAACCACCAATCCCCATCATCAATGGCATAGATATGGGGTTCTCCTTCCGTTGCAAAGCATTCATCATTCTTAGAGAAGATCAGGGATGGTTTGGCTTGGGTATTTGGAATAATGTGTAGGGTAGGATTATATGTGGAGCTATTGGATAGGCTTATGAGATTGATATTTTGAGGCGGTGGTTCGTTGTTGTGAGCGGGAAGTGGATTGGTTTGCACATTAGGCTTAGGAGGTTTTATAGCTTGACTATCAATGAGATCCTGGATGTCATGACGAAGACGCATGCAGCGGTCTGTCTCATGTCCAGGGTGTTGGTGGTATGCACATTGCTTATTGGCATCATAACTTGGACCATGAGGTGGCTGAGGAGGTGGATTATTCAAGAGCCTAAGGTGCCCTTGACGGCTTAGGATGACTAAGGCTTGGGATGGAGTCATGTAGAGTGGGTCGAAATTGCGGCGAGGGCGATTCGTGTTTCTAGATGAGCTAGCTTGAAAAGGGTCTTGTGGCAAGACTGAGTTAAGGGTGTTGACGGAGGCGGGAGATGCACGGGTTGGAAAGGTTTTTCTGGGTAGAGGAGTTTCTTCTTTTCCAATGAGGCCCAGCTTGATCCCATCTTCAATTTGTAATCCAGTGGCGTGTAGACGTTTGAAGTCAGTGATAGCCTGAGTGTAAATGTGGGTGAGGTATTTGGGCTATAGGTTCTTGACAACTATCCTCACTTGATCTTCCTCGGAAGGGCGGCTTTTCATCTTGGCAGCCTTTTCTCTCCATCTTGCCACAAAGGTAGCAAAGTCCTCATTGGATTCTTGTTTAGTCATCTCCAAGTCTCGGGTAGTTAGCTCAATTTGGACATTGTACGCATATTGCTTGACAAAAGCGTTGGCAATTTCTGGCCAAGTTTGGTAGTGCACAAATTCCAAAGTGAGAAACCAATCGAGGGCGTTTCCAGTGAGAGTTCTTTGAAACAATTGAGCGATGAGCTCGTCGGTCAAACCTATGGGCTTCAGAGTGTTGATGACATGGCGAACATGGCTGGTAGGGTTACCAGTCCCGCTGAACTTCTCGATGTTTGGCATTTTGAACCGTTCAGGCAGTTGAGATTCTGGAAAGAGGCAGAGTCCTTCGAAATCTAGAATTTGGTCTCCTTGTGAATGAGCCAAAGCGTGCTTGATCTCCTTGACCTGTTTGACCAATTCAGGGTTTTCTATAATTTCATGAGGATTTTCTGCTTCCTCCTCATTTTTCTTGTCTTCAGCATCTCTTGCTGCTTTCTCGGCTTGTAAATTGGCAATTTGGGCTCGGAGCTCGGTGATGGTAGCATCATTGTCTGTCATTTTAGTATAGGGATTGCTTGGTGAGGCTTGGGATTGGGTAGATAATCGGGTTTGTTGAGGAGATGACCGCGAAGTTCCTGAAACTGATTGGGACCGTTGCGGTGAGGGTGTCTCGACAGGCAAAGGTGACCGATGAGATGACTGTAAAGACCTCTGTTTGGTGTGACTTCGGGTATTGTAAGAGTATAAAACTGGCTGAGGTTGCTTCTTTAACCTACCTATGGTGCCTGCTTTGAAAAATAGAATACCTGGAAGTCAGTATTCGGCCTGTGTAGGGTTAGGATTCGGGTTGAAAATCCCAACCCTTCTGCACAGAAAGAGTTAATTACAACAACAAATGATACAAGGTGTGAGGAAGAACTTTTGCAAGTAAGATGCAAATAGGTTCCTAGCCTGTAGGTTCCTGTCTTAGTTTGATAAGTTCTATGGCTTTCAAGAACATGCGAGGTTTTGGAAGTCTCAGGGTGCTCCGTTGTCAAAGGGCACCAATCCTCTCACCAGCCCAGCATAGGCGGTGATTGGGTGATTCCCCTTTTGATATACCACTAGGTACGAGTGACTGCGGAGTTTGCTGGAACCCCCAACATAGCCCGTGTCATGCCGAGATATCAGGTGAAATCAACGGGTTGCCCGCTCGATGCATATGATAAATGAATTAAACAAGGCATGTATTAGTCGTATGTTGAACTTTTTTGGTTAAGGCTCTCATATCCCCAGCGGAGTCGCCAAAAACTGTAGACACCTCCCAAACGGGGCATCGCCATACAGATTGATCACGTTTGTTCGCTCGATTGATTGCTTGCTTCGTAAACCAAAATCATGGACATTCCCATGGCTAGGAACATCGCCACATGATAGCGGTTATCATCAAAACAGAGTCGCCACCCAGTTTATTAAAACTGGGAAAACAGATAGAGATTCTGGATACGGGAGCCAAAAGTACAATAAGGGGAAGGTGTTAGGCACCCCTCTTTGCCCAGTCGCGAGACTGGCCCATAATCGTTCAACATAAGATGTATAGATGCTTTGTTTAATTCCAACACATAGTCTGTTTATTTATTCCTTTAAACAGTAAGTAAAGTGAGCCAGTGCGATAATCGAAGCATGCGTTCAGAAAGCAGAAAAAGCAAACAAAGCTGTTCCAGGAAATTGATTACTCGGCCGGTGAATGGATGTCACGGCCGAGTAATCACACTGGTTTTATATACCGGCAGAGGGATCGAGGCCCCGGTCGGTGTTCTTCCTCACACCAGACAGAAAGATTA
Source organism: Rhododendron griersonianum (assembly GCA_018127125.1). Classification (NCBI taxonomy): domain Eukaryota; kingdom Viridiplantae; phylum Streptophyta; class Magnoliopsida; order Ericales; family Ericaceae; genus Rhododendron; species Rhododendron griersonianum. Next base: position 22,519,428 of record CM030796.1, on the reverse strand, counting down.
ATAGATAATCAGAAAACCGTGATTAAGCGTAAGAACAATAAATAAAACAAACCAGAGGCCGTTGGGCCTCACCACCTTGATCCCTCAGTTGCTTGATTGCTTTGGATTGGGCGTGATTGACTGATTGCTTGATTGAAAACCCTAGGGTTAGGGTTTGAACTTCAGGGTTTGATCACCGGATTGACGGCTGCCTTCGGGAGGTTAGGGCTTTTGAGGAGTGGGTTTGAGAGAGTGTTTTGGCAGAGTTTCGAGGCTTGAGAGAGTGTGTACTCTAATGAATTTCGTGTGTTTATTTTCGGAGTACAAAGGCCCTTTATATAGGCAATTGGTGACTCACTCCGGCCAATCAAATCACGAGATGGCAATTTAGTTTAGGCATGCTATCTAATATAGAGTTGAATGATCTTGTTAATTTAGTTTCAAGATTTCCTAAAGTGTGAAAGAATTACCGCGGAGTCATGGCATGCAAACGAGACACGAAAACCGAGAAAGTAGAAACATGACACCTAGGGTGTGGTTAAAGAAAGGATGGGATTAACATGCGGAAAATATTTTGAAAGTACATAATGACCGGACTTGGTAGTCATTGTGTAAGTGTTCGAAAACCGTAATGCGGCCAGACTTGGTAGCCCATTGCGAAGATTTCCAATGGGGCCGGACGTGGTAGTCTCATGTGGAAATATGGCTTGGTTCTCCGCGGAAAGGAACCAATGCAAGATTTGAAAGAGTATGTTTTGAAAACCATGATATGGCCGGACTTGGTAGCCATCATGTGAGTTACTAATGGAGCCGGACTTGGTAGCCTCGTTAGTAGCGATTTGTGAAACCATGATATGGCCGGACTTGGTAGCCTCGTTAGTAGCAATTTGTGAAAGAAACTTTGGAAATTGTGATTTTTGTAAAGGTGAAAAGGTTGACACGGTCTACGATGAGTCGCGTAGGAGAAACTCAAGAAAAGGCATGACACCAACGCTAATAAGATATCGAATGTGGATGTGTCATTGTTTAACTATGTTGTTGAATGAGCATGTGTAATTGTTTATATGTTTCCTTGCTGTAAGTTAAGGGTTAGTGGGTATGGTTTATTCTATTGAGCTTGTAGCTCACGGTGTTACCTTTTTGGTGACCCTGACATATTATACTGGGGGTGACGCTGGTATAATGTGTCAGAGTTAATTGATGAACAAGATGAACAGTACACATTGGAGGCTTTTGGAGCCGAAGAGCTTGCTAGGATGGAGGAAGAAGCGGAGTGATAGAATGCCTTAGAATTTCCATCCTTTGTGTAATAAAAAGTACTCTAGTAGGAGCTATGTTGTAATAATGAGCTTGACTCTTAGTCTTTTTATTCAATAAAATGTTTAATTAACGAACCCGAAAATGGGGGCGTTACATGTTTAATCATGCGACGCTCCGTGCATTGGTCTGGATTATTAGGAAGTCGCTCTGGCGCATCCCACACCTTTAGTTTCTCAAACAACCACACCTAGAGAATAAGGGAAAATTGTGAGTTAAGAGAACATGTGAGTCAAAACAAAAGAGTGATGAGTGAGAAGATAAACTTGACAAATAAACAAACAAAGAGTGAACCTGCAATAGCAAAGGGCTGCCTGAAAACTGAGCTGTAGGATTACCCTTCATCACATCTAGACCCATCAAGGTCTCTGCCAACACTAAGCCAGCAAAACTCACACGATTTCCAATTTGTTGAGCGATTTTAAGCAGTATGGGATCAGCATGGCCAGAGGAAGGGCCAAGCAAGTAATAATGAAGGAGACAAATGCACAACGCATGAAAGCACGATTTCTGTTGGGAAACTTGGCGATGAGCCTCAGCTGTACCAAAGCGCTGGATAAACTGAAGAATCTCTAGCTTTCCCTTCACTAGGAAGAACCTAACTTCATGTTTCTGAACTTGGAGTAAATCCTTCAAGAGATCACCTCGGTTGAACAAAGGATTAGGGACAACGAAACCCTCTCTATCCGAATGACCCATGATGGCCGCAAACTCCTCGATAGTAGGACACAATTCCTCTTTCCTAAATCGAAAGACGTGAAAAGCAGGGTCCCACAAGCTAGTGGCTGCCCTAAGGAAGGCAAAATTCATAGGAATTTGACGAAGGGAGAAGAGAAAGTCCATGCCAAAGGACTTAAAGTGTAAACGGTCGAGGCCATTAAAGGAATCCAGCCACTGATCAAGGACTGGTTGTGCCATGTGCAATCTCTGAACATAATAAAGCTATCGGGTTCATAGAACGTGTATTTATAGAACTAAATCGAATCTTAGTTTGAATCGGAATCAGATTCTTAATCCTCAGTAATTTGGTCGGTCTCTCGGCTGGCACTTCGATATGACGGCCGTGGGATCAATCCATCGGCCCGTGAAAATCAGGGTTGACCTACAAGTCAAACCCAGGCAAACAAAACGATCCCTCGGCCGCCAGATCAAAGCATCGGCCCCGTGATCATTTAGTCGGCCGCCAGAACGGCTGTTTTACGGATTGTTTCGACAGTTCAGTTCGTTTCACTGGATTAACAAGATTATCATACGCAAACAACGTAGACATAGCATACACAATCACAATAGCAGAGCAAAAGGTTTTTGTTTCATATAACGAAAGCTTTTTATATCACAAGGTGGATCGTCCCACATTTCCTAAACAAACTATACATTGATTTCCTGTCGAACTAACCTATGCAGGAAGAGAAACAGAAGAACAAACAAAAAAGAGAGGAAGGAGAGGAGGATACCGAACCCTCTGGTGGTCTGAACACCAGAGGCCAGCTGCAAAAAAGAAGAGGACACCCCCAGGACAGCGTGTACCGAAGAAGCACTGCGGTGTAAGAAAGACACCGGGTGGCACAAAAAAACCACCATATCATGTACAAGCACTATCCCAGGAGTTCCGCGTCACGGATGCAAGCCACCCATGCAAGGGTCCCTAATCAAGCATCAAGACGAGATCAAGAACGTCACGGACTCCTTCCACGATCACCAGCCGTGCGCTATCCATGGCCCAAAGCTGACAAGCACCAAGAGAAAGATGAGAGGAGCTCTCGGCGAGTTTCTCGGACGAAGAGAGAAACCGAGGAAAGAGAGAAACGAAATGAAACGGCTGAGGCCGTGGCCTTTTATAGGCCCCTGGAAACGAACCGATTAAGCGGCCGAGTATTCGATACCTTAGCCAAGACATCAATCCTTCGGCCGAGAGATCGATCTTCTGGCCCCCCAGTCAAATTTCTTCAGCAAAAGTGCACCAAAGCTCAAACCGTTATGAAATTCTGGGTCCGTGACCAACAGAAATAAGAACAAGTCAGCCTTGGGGGCATTCCCGAGCAAATGCAATATTGACAGAACTAGCCTTGGGGGCATGTCCAAGCATAAGGAAGCTCTCTCTCCACAAACTGCTGGCCAAAGCAAGTCAAAACACTCAGCGGCTCTACGCCCGTATTCACTATCAAACAGCTCAGTGGCTCTATGCCCGTATTCACCAACTAAGCGGCTCTACGCCCTCACCTGTCAAACCCATTATCAACAGGCTCTACACCTATAATCACTCAACTCAGCAGCTCTACGCTCGCTATCACAACTCAGCGGCTTCAAGCCCACTATCTCAAAATAGCTCTAAGCCGTAACAATCATCTCAGCGGCTCTACGCCCATCACTCAGCGGCTCGAAGCCCATTATCGACAGACTCTACGTCCGTCATCTCATCAACTTAAGCGGCTCCAAGCCCGCTATCTCAACTGGCTCGAAGCCGTAACAACCAACTTAGCGGCTCCAAGCCCTCAACCCAGCAGCTCTATGCTCGCTATCACAACTCAGCAGCTCTAAGCCCATTATCGCAACAGGCTCTACGCCGCCCCAACAATCAAGCCATCTATTCTCAGGCTCTACGCCTGAATGCTCAAAATCTGACATTTTAAATGCTCGAAGCTCTTCGAATGCCCGACCACTGTGTACTAGATGCTCAAGTTCTACACTTGAATGCTCAAGCTCTACGCTTGGATGCCCAACCACTGCGTACTGGACGCTCAAAGCCTGTACTTTGAATGCTCGGATTCTGCCGTCCGAATGCTCGAGCTCTACGCTCTGAATGCTCAAGTCCGGAACTTGATAGAAGCTCTAAGCTTAAAACAAACACACACGCACGGGCCCGTGCACATATTGCATCAAATGCATCAACATTTTCACATCGAGCCTGCATCATCATATCTGTTCACATCTAACAACTATCATCACACATATACACTCTGCATGTCTCTCATGAAACAGGTCAACCCTGCCATCAACCGGCTCTATGCCTCGGTTTTATTAATCGGTCCAGCACCTCGATCCTTTGGCTCTACGCCAACACTTATGATGGGAAAGCTCCGTGCACAGACCATCAGAATGCAACCAGCTCCACGCTTCGGTTCAAATCATGTCAAGCTCTAAGCTCCGACACCTCAGGCTCTCGCCTTATGTTCAAATACCAGCTCCGCGCTTCGGTCCTATCAAGCTCAAATCTCCGACACCTCAGGCTCTCGCCTTGTGTTCAATACCAGCTCCGCGCTTCGGTTCCATCAAGCTCTAAGCTCACCTCAGGCCCTCGCCTCAAGACTGCAACAGGTTCCACGCCTCAAACTGGCTCCGCGCCTCGGTTACCATCACGTCAGAAGCTATCATTCTCTAGGCTCTCGCCTCATGACTACAACCGGCTCTGTGCCTCAGTTCTCTCATCTCCAAAGCTCCGTGCTCTAGTTACTGGCCCTGCGCCCCCCATATCTCAAAAACAAACGGCGTCCGACTCATCCCCAGCAGATGGCTTAGATTCCACCCCAACTACATCAATTCCTTCCAGCTCATTCGCAACGATAGGCTACTCTACCGAGCTCTTCTCAGTCAAAATAAGGATGATCAAGAAAAGCAAACGCACCTGCCGTGTACTGGTCTACCCTGAAATACTAAGGAAGCCCTCCGCAAAAAAATTCCCCCGGCAGCCCCGCGCTCCTTCAACTACTCTTCACCAAAACCCTGGCTCAGTCTAGGTACGTCACACTACGGCTTTTTCAAGCCCCAAGGTACGTCTTCTGTCTCTAATCCTCCAAACTTTTATTTTTCTTTATTGCCCGAACTACGATTGGTCTGAATTTCCTTTGTGGAATACGTAGGCAGCCTCCCGGCCCGACCATAACAAAAACCTTTTTCTAAAAACCACTTGGAATAGTGGTTGGACCAAATTGAGTTGCTTTTTACAGCTTTGACTCTTACTCAAACATGTCTCGCGATCCGTCTGAGCTCAGTCAAAGAGGGGCATCTGTAGACACCCCAATTTGGCCTAACGATTATTTCAAGTCCCACCTTGGGACCATCCCGATGATAAAATGGATACAGTGATTGCTGATTGCCTTCTCGAGAACCTTAGGATTTTCGGTAAGAACTTTGAGCCACTTAGAGGACCCAATCAGAGCCATATAGCCTTTCAGACATAAAATACAGAAGCCTAAGAGAATCCATCTGTCGGCCGTAACAACGATCTCACGGCCTTAACATCATTTCCTCACCCGAGCAACCTGTTGCTAGCAAAATCTCCCTGAGAGATCAATCCCTCGGTCGCAAGATCTATCCTTCGGCCGAGACATCCATTCCTCGACCGTGTGATCTATTACTCGGCCGCCAGATCGTCCTTTTTCCAGACTCTGGAACGTTCTGTCAGACGTTTGATCCAACTACACTACCTCTCCGATGCGTTCGGGCCACGTTTAGAGATTGCGACGTAGAGTTTGAATTGCATTGCAATTGCAATTGCAATCGTGCCATTTGATTGGCCGGAGTGAGTCACCAATTGCCTATATAAAGGGCCTTTGGACTCCGAAAATATACACACGAAATTCATAAGTGAATACACCCTCTCAAGCCCCGATACTCTGTCAAAACTCTCTCTCAAACCTTCAAAAGCCTTAACCTCCCGAAGGTAGCCATCAATCCGACGATCAAACCCCGAAGTCCAAACCCTAACCCTAGGGTTTTCCAAGAAGCAATCAGTCGATCACACTCAATCTGAAGCAATCAAGCAACTGAGGGATCAAGGTGGTGAGGCCCAACGGCCTCTGGTTTGCCTTACTTACTGTATTTATGACTAACCGTAGCGTTTTGATCATCTGTTAATCTTTCTGTCTGGTGTGAGGAAGAACATCGACTGGGGCTTCGATCCCTCGGCCGATACATCAAACCAGGAGGATCCCTCAGCCGTGACATCCATTCACCGGCTGCGGGATCCATTTCCCTGTGACAGCTTTGTTTTGTTCTGCTTTCCTGATGCATGCTTTATTTATTGCATTGGCTCACCCTTTACTGCTTAAAGGTTAAAAAACAAACTACGTGTTAGAATTAAACAAAGCATGTACATGTCTTATATTGAACGATTATGGGCCAGTCTCACGACTGGGCAAAGAGGGGTGCCTAACACCTTCCCCTTATTGTACTTTTGGCTCCTGTGTCTAGAATCTCTATCTATTTTCCCAGTTTTAATAAATTGGGTGGCGACTCTATTTTGATGATAACCGCTATCGTGTGGCGATGTTCCTAGCCATGGAAATGTCCACGATCTTGGTTTATGAAGCAAGCAACCAATCGAGCAGCCAACATGATCAATCTGTATGGCGATGCCCCGCTTGGGAGGTGTCTACAACTGTAGCATACTGACGATTGCAACTTTAGGAATTTAGATTGTTTAAATAAGCATAATCTAGAAGATGAAAATAGGAATTCATTCAGCAGGAATAAAGTGCCCAAACAGGGGCCCAAAACACATTATAGTTTGATTTTAGAAAACAAAAGCAATGTTTAATGTTTTTTTGCCATGATATGACTTCTCAGCTACTGCAGCATGTCGGGGTCATTTCCCTTGCCTTTTGCAACTTTATACTCTTTTCCACCCTCTTCTTTGCCAAACAGAGCCTTTGAACTAGGTTCATCTTTGAAGCTCGTACGACGACTACCTCCTTGAGACATGAGTAATCCTCAGATGGAAGTGTCAGCCTGGATTTTTATCACCCTTTCTTCCTCCTCATTGATTGTGTAGCCATCAGCTATTTCCACTTGATTGAATAGTGATGCTAATGAGGTTTCGTCGAGCGGATCATCGCGCTCTTCTTCCATTTCATCAAAGTCGCTTTCCCCTGTCTTGTAGGGCTCTGTGCATATGAAATCTAGATCTTCTCTTTCCTCTATCCATTGGCTATAGTCGCACTCGTCGTAAGGGTTGACCCACGGCTGCATTTGAAACTCCTCCACTTTTTCTATGAGATTGATTGTTTCCCAGATGATGGGTGCTGTTGGAATTTTGGGACGGTTGATGCGTACCACTATTTGGGCAGGCTCGAAGCGAGCGTGCCTTCTCATCATGATGACCTTTTCCTTTTCCTTCTTTCTATTCTCAAACCAAATACAGAGCCATTCATCGTCTTCTACAAACGGAATTTCTGGATCTTCCAAATTGTGTTTTGCCCAGGAATGTTCCCTCCATTTCCTTAGCTTTTCTTCCTCTGATTGGTCTTTGCTACTTATGTCGGACATGTCAGGATCGATCACTTCCAACTGATTGGACTCATTATCCTCCTCCTCCTCCATCATAAAACACTCATCCTTCTCGGGGAAGGTTAAGGTTGGTTTGGTTTGGTTGTCTTGGACAATGTATTGGCTAGGATTGTATGTGGGGTTATGAGATAGATTTATGAGATTGATATTTTGAGGTGGCGGTTCAGCATTATGAGTAGGGAGTGGGTTGGCTTGCCCATCAGGTTTTGGAGGTTTTATGGTTCGACTATCAATGAGGTCCTGAATGTCGTGGCGAAGACGCATGCAATTGTCTGTTTCGTGTCCAGGGTGTTGGTGGTAGGCGCATTATTTGTTTGGATCATGGTTTGGACCATAGGGTGGCTGAGGAAGTGGTTTGTTTAAAGGTTTGAGATGCCCTTGACGGCTAAGAATGGTCAAAGCTTGGGACAAGGTCATGTAGAGAGGGTCAAAATTGCGGCGGGGTCGATTTGAGTTTCGGGACGAGCTAGCTTGAAAAGGATCTTGTGGTAAAGGTGTGCCAAGGGCGTTCACAGAGGCGTGAGTTGTACGGCTGGAGAAGGGTTTCTTAGGTGGAGGAGTAGCCTCTTCTTTCCTAATGAGTCCTAGTTTGATTCCATCTTCGACTTGCAACCCAGTGGCATGCAAGCGTTTGAAATCAGTGATAGCCTGCGTGTAGATATTTTTAAGGTATTTTGGTTGCAAATTTTTGACAATTATCCTCACTTGATCTTCCTCGGAGGGGCGGTTCTTCATCTTGGCAGCCTTTTCCCTCCATCTTGCCACCAAGGTAGCAAAGTCATCATTGGATTCTTGTTTGGTCATTTCCAAATCTCGAGTGGTTAGCTCAATTTGGACGTTATATGCATACTGCTTGACAAAAGCGTTGGCAATTTCTGGCCAAGTCTGATAATGCACAAATTCCAAAGTGAGGAACCAGTCGAGAGCGCTTCTGGTGAGAGTCCTTTGGAATAATTGGGCAATGAGCTCATCGTTTAAGCCCATTGGTTTCAGGGTGTTGATGACGTGGCGAACATGACTGGTAGGGTTGCCAGTTCCATTGAATTTCTCAATGTTTGGCATTTTGAAATTCTCAGGCAGTTTGGATTCTGGGAAGAGGCAAAGTCCTTCGAAATCCAGAATTTGGTCCCCTTGTGAACGGGCCAAGGCTTGTTTGATTTCCTTGACTTGCTTGGTCAATTCGGGACTTTCTGCCAATATCACTTTATGGGGATTTTCGTCTTCCATCGATCTTTCCTCATCCTCAGCATCCCTAGCTGCCTTTTCCGCTAGCAGAGCAGTGATTTGAGCTTGGAGGTCGGCAATAGTGGCGTCGTTGTCTGCCATGAAGGTAGAAGGTTTGCTTGACGAAGCTTGGGATTTAGTAAATGACGGGGTCTGTTGAGGGGATGACCGGGAAGTTTCCGGAAGTGATTGGGATCGTTGTGGTGAGGGTGTTTTGGCAGATGAGGACGACAGACGGGATGGTTGCAGAGACCTCTGTTTGGCGTAGCTTCGGGTGTTATAAGAGTATAAAGTTGGCTGAGGTTGCTTCTTTGATTTACCTATTGTACCTGCTTGAAAGGTAGAGTACCTGAAAGTCAGTATTTGGCTCGTGTAGGGTTAGGATTTGGGTTGAAAATCCCAACCCTTCTGCACAGAAAGAGTTATTTACAATAACAAATGATACAGGGTGTGAGGAAGAACTTTTGCAAGCAAAATGCAAGTAGGTTCCTAGCCTGTAGGTTCCTGTCTTAGTTTGATAAGTTCTATAGCTTTCTAACACATGCAAGGTTTTGGTAGTCTCAGGGTGCTCCATTGTCAAAGGGCACCAACCCTCTCAATAGCCCATCATAGGCGGTGATTGGGTGATTCCCTTTTTGATATACCACTAGGTACGAGTGACTGTGGAGTTTGCTGGAACCCCCAACATAGCCCGTGTCATGCCGGGATATCAGGTGAACTCAACGGGTTGCCTGATCGATGCATATGATAGATGAATTAAACAAGGCATGTATTAGTCTTATGTTGAACTTTCTGGTTATGGCTCTCATTTCCCCAGCAGAGTCGCCAAAAACTGTAGACACCTCCCAGACGGGGCATCGCCATACAGATTGATCACGCTTGTTGCTCGATTGGTTGCTTGCTTCATAAACCAAGATCGTGGACATTCCCATGGCTAGGAACATCGCCACACGATAGCGGTTATCATCAAAACAGAGTCGCCACCCAGTTTATTAAAACTAGGAAAATAGATAGAGATTCTGGGTACGGGAGCCAAGAGTACAGTAAGGGGAAGGTGTTAGGCACCCCTCTCTGCCCAGTCGTGAGACTGGCCCATAGTTATTCAACATAAGACGTGTATACGCTTTACTCAACTCTAACACATAATCTGTTTTTAGCCTTTAAGCAGTTAACAGTGAGCCAAAACTGTAATTGAAACATGCATCAGAAAAGCAGAAAATAAAACAAATCTGTTCCAGGAAATCGATTACTCGGCCGGTGAATTGATGTCACGGCCGAGTAATCACACTGGTTTTATGTACCGGCCAAGGGATCAAAGCCCCTGTCGGTGTTCTTCCTCACACCAGAATATACGATTAATAGATAATCAGAAAGCTATGATTAAGCATAAGAACGACAAATAAAACAAACCAGAGGCCGTTGGGCCTCACCACCTTGATCCCTCAATTGCTTGATTGCTTCGGATTGGTGGTGATTGACTGATTGCTTCTCGGAAAACCCTAGGGTTAGGGTTTGAACTTCGGGGTTTGATCGTCAGATTGATGGCTGCCTTCGGGAGGTTAGGGCTTTTGCATAGGGGGTTTGAGAGAGTATTTGTGCAGCGTTTCGCGGCTTGAGAGGGTGATTTCACTTATCAATTTTGTGGTTCAAAGGCCTCTTTATATGGGCAATTGGTGACTCACTCCGGCCAATCAAATGGCATGATTGCAATTGCAATTGCAATGCAATTCAAACTCTTCGTTGTAATCTCTGAATGTAGCCCGAACGCATCGGGAAGGTAGTGTAATTGGATCAAACATCTGACAGAACGTTCCAGAGTTTGGGAAAAGGACGATCTGGCGGCCGAGTAAAGGATATCACGGCCGAGTAATGGATGTCTCAGCCGAAGGATAGATCTTCCGGCCGAGGGATTGATCTCTCAGGGAGATTTTGATGCAACAGGTTGCACGGGTGAGGAAATGATGTTAAGGCCGTGAGATCGATGTTACGGCCGACAGATGGATTCTCCTAGCTTCTGTATTTCTGTCTGAAAGGCTGTATGGCTCTGGATTGGGTCCTCTAAATGGCTCAAAGTTCATACCGAAAGTCCTAAGGTTCTCGAGAAGGCAATCAGCAATCACTGTATCCATTTCATCATCGGGATGGTCCCCAAGGTAGGACTTGAAATAATCGTTAGGCCAAATTGGGGTGTCTACAGGGAGGAGCCTTCGTCGAAGAGGCCACATCTTTCAGAGGGGATTGAGGGTGAGCCTATCGACGTCTCCGACGAGACAGAGGAGCCTACAGACGTTGACCTGGGGGACACCTCAGGGAGCACTATGCCCAGGGTGACGGGTACTCAGGAGGTGGTTAGCTCCCAGGCGGAGGAGGTCTCTGAGGAGGAGGATGACGAGGAGGACGTGGACGAGGATGAGGATGAGAGTTGAGCTCCTTCTTTTGTTTGTTTTTGTTTTTGCCTTTTAGTGGAGCCTGCGTGCTTCTTTTTTGGGAGGGTGCCTGTTTACCCTTAGTAGATAGGACTTTTTTGAGCATCGGGCTTACACGCCTTCTTGATATGTACCTCGACTCATGGATGTTTCTGGGATTATATATATGAAAATTTGTCCTTTCAATGTTTATGCCATTCAATTCCTTTTGTTGTTATTGTATAAAGAAGATTGAATAGCTAAAACATTAACTAGGGCATACAACTAGTCATTGGCCGTAAAAACTGAAGTGGACTCAAGCTTTGTGGTGAGCAATATGTTGACAAATAGGCATATTGACGACGGAATAGAAATCAAAGAAGGTAAATGAATAATTCTGAAAAATTGACACTAAATACAAGAATTTACAAGAATGCCCTTGTTACCGACTCTCATATGACAATAACGACCTTCAATACTTGACACGTGGCTAGAAAACTCGACCTCACGTTCGAAAACTGCTTGAAAAGCAAGAAAAAGTTGATTTTAGAAGGTGACATTCTCAAATTTTGGCTTTGACCACGAACCAGAACTTGGACCAGGTCACTTTTGACCATTATGACCTGTGGGATTCGAAAGATCAACTTGAAACGACTTGAAACGGATTTCGATACCTTGACACGGCTTAAGAAATGGATTTTATCGACTTTTTATGCCACGACCTTGAATTTTGAGAGTTGACTCGAAGCGGAACTTCCCCGAAGTCCCAAATACCCATTGAGGTGTGTTCTGGGGGGTTGGTGATGCCCGAAAGTACCTTGCATTGAGTCTAATCCTTTGTTGTCAAAATCTGCAGAAATGCAGACTTACTACGCCGCGCGGGGCTTCAAAGTGCTGTGCGGGATTCCATTTAATCCCACGGCATATCCATGTTATGCCGTGGTGTTTCCTCGGATTAGGTATACCGCGCGTTGCTTCAACATGCCGTGCGGTACTATTTTCCTGACAGTCTGCGATTTGCTGCTTTCCAAGACAGATTGCAAGATGGTCAAAGTTTGACTCCTTCAATGGCATTTCTGAGCCAATGTATGTCTGCTTTGATCTTTTAGGGCATGACCAAACCCTTCCCCATGCAAGACTCATGGAAAATTTACACTTTTGAAACCCGAGGCTCTTTGAAAGTTGAAGTTGTCTCCTCCCTTCTTTCAATAAATTCAGGCCTTGGGCCTCAAACTAACCACATCTCTCTTACACTTTCACCTTCCTTAAGCCTTTCCCTCCTCTCAATGGCTCTTTCTCTCACCGGTTCTCTTCGCCCACGGTTGGTTTCTATGGAAGGGGTCGATTGGCTCAACTTTTGGGCTCATGGCCTCTGCTCCATGAGGCACCTTCGCAATATTCACCTCCGTCCCGAGCTTTTGAGGGCTGCCACAAGTCTTTGGGACCCAGAGGTGCACGTATTTCGCTTTGGTGAACAAGAACTTTGCCCCACAATAGAAGAGTTCCGCGCCTATCTTGGCGGCTTCGGCTTTGGAGAGGTCATTGTCCCTTCTGTGCGTGAGAACATTTCCAAGGTTCTTGCTACCTCCCTTGGGTTGAATGACGGTATTTATCGTTAATTGGTTAGCAACGGTCACCTCAACGTGATGCGCCTCATTGAGATGTTCTCTCCTCTTGGTGATCTAGAGGACACAACCTACCAAACTCGACGCATGACCGCTCTTTGCATGTTCTTACTTGCTGCCTACTTCTTGGTTCCTTCCACCAGTCATGTTAGCTCGGCGTTGGTCAGCATTGCTGTGCAGATTGAAGCTGGGAAGGACGTGATCCCGATGGTATTGGCTGAGACATTGATGGGTTTAGACAAGGTTCGCTCCGGAGAGACCGAGACTTTTGGAGGCAGTCCTCTCCTCTTACAGGTTGAGACATTGATGGGTTTAGACAAGGTGCGTTGAATTTGCAGACAGGCGAGCTTCCGAGTGGGTCAACTTCCTCAAACGTCAGCGGGCTGAGACTATTTCCTGGAGGTGCTCATGGCTTGACCTTCCGCCTATGACTGGAGACTATATGGGTCCTCAATGGGTTGTTCTTGCTGGCTTGGAGGCTTTTACCTTTTACATCCCCTATCGGATTCAGCGTCAGCTTGGTCTGAGACAGGAGGCTCTTGCAGAGGTCTTGGTGAATGTAGTTCTGCCTTTCTTCCGTCATTCGGTTCTTTGCAACTACCAACGGTTCTGGAGGACTCGTGAGGTGACTGATGCTCACCCCTACCCATCCGTGGCAGTGCGCGGGAGTTATAGGAAGTGGCTCAGGAGAGACATTGCTGCAAGAGCTGGGGCTCAAGGAAACTGACTCGATCCTACTACCCTGACCTTTAAATAAATTGTGGACCCACTTTTCATTGTATTGCACTTTTATTTTTGAAAATCATGCTCAGCCTTATGTACTAGAAGCAGTAATTTTAATGAAGTGAGTTACAGAGGGTCTCCCCCTCTCTAGATTCTGTCAACCTGGATTTTGTTTTGATTGATTGTGACCGAGTCTCGGAGCGAGACTGCCTACGTATCCTTTTTGGTGAAGGAATCAGGTCATAACGTAGTTCAAGGATAGGGTTAGCTCTGGTTTTAACACTCTCCTTTTGCACTCTAACTTTTGCCTAGTACCGCCCTTTCGGGTTTTCGGCCTAGCAAGCTCATTTATCGTATACCTTAACTTTTGCCTAAGATGCCCTTGCGGGTTTTCATCCTAGCAGGCTTTTGCTCTAACTTTTGCCTGGAACTGCCTGCCCTTGCGGTTTTCAGCCCAGCGAGCTTCTCTCAGGGGTAGTAGCGCTTGAGTTGATCCAGGTTGACCAAGGTTGAGAATTCATTTTCGTCCAAGTCAATGAGTTGCATAGCTCCTTCGGATAGGATGGTCTTGATGATGTAAGGCCCGGACCAGTTTGGCCAGAACTTTCCTCGTGGATCATAGACTGGTGCCCGGATCTCCTTCAAAACCATGTCGCCTTCTGCCAAATCCCTGGGCTTTACCTTTTTTGTTGAACGTGCGCGCAATTCTCCTTTGACATCCTTGAATATGGTAAAGTGCCCTTAAACGGCGCTCGTCGAACAGCATAAGTTCTTCGAATCGGTTGCTTAGCCATTCCGCCTCTCGAACATTACATTCGATCATAGTCCGAAGGGATGGAACCTCTAACTCGATGGGAAGTACAGCTTCCATACCATAAACCAAAGAGTACGGAGTTGCCCCTGTCGGTGTACGTACGGATGTGCGATATCCCCATAATGCCAATGGTAGCTGTTCGTGCCAATCTCTTGCGGATTGAATGGTCTTTTCTAGGATGGCTTTGATTATTTTGTTAGCTGCTTCCACGGCCCCATTAGTCTGCGGTCGATAGGTTGTCGATTTATGTACTTGGATCTCGAACTCATCCAAGATTTCTCTGGCTCGACCTTTGAAATGGACCCCGTTATCGGACACGAATGCTTGCGGGACCCCATATCGATAGATGACGTTTTGCTTGATAAAGTGCGCCACTTGAACTGCAGTCAGAGTTGCATACGAGGTGGCTTCCACCCATTTCGTAAAGTAATCAACAGCCACTAGGACGAACTTATGGCCATTGGAGGCTGCCGGTATAATCCTTCTGATGACATCAATACCCCACGTCGAGAAAGGCCATGGTGAGGTCATTTGCTGCAGCTCATGCGGTGGAACATGCGTGAGGTTGGCGTGGATCTGGCACTTATGACACCGTCGTACGAACTCCACACATTCTGTCTCCATGGTGGACCAAAAGTAGCTTTGTCTCAAAATCTTTTTGGCAAGCATCATGCCATCCATGTGAGGACTGCATACACCTTCGTGGATTTCCTCCATTACCCCTCTTGTTTCAGCGCCATGAATACATAGCTTGTGCGTGCCACAGTGAGACCTTCGGTATAGATTTTCTCCATAGATGATGTATTGAGTTGCCATCCTCTGAAGAGCGATTCTGTCTTTCTTACTAGCCTCAGCGGGATACTCCCCCCTTTCCACGAATCTCCAGATATCAAAAAACCAAGGGTGACCATCATCGAGTTCATTGATGACCATGACATGCTGGTACACTGGGGTATCTCTTTGCTCGATCACAATTGGTCTTAGCTTTACACCGACAGGGATTGCAACCAAGGAAGCCAATGTTGCCAAGGCATCAGCGAATTGATTTCTGAGTCTCGGGACATGAGTGAAAGTTACTTTACTGAAATGGGGAATGAGATCTTCGAGATCTTGATGGTATGGCTTTAACTTTTCTTCCTTGACCTTCCAATCACCGTTCGCTTGAGAGACAACCAAGTTTGAGTCCCCCACAACTTCAAATTTTTCTATGCCAATCTCAATGGCTGCTTCCATGCCTACAATACAAGCTTCGTATTCTGCCTGATTGTTGGTGACCTCAAAGTTAAGCTTGAATGCAAGTGGGATGTGCGACCCATCAGGCGAAATTAACAGCACACTGATCCCAAATCCTTTCTGATTAGCGGCTCCGTCAAAATACAATCGCCAAGCATCTTCGGCGATAGCCTTTATGTCTTCATCAGGGAACTTGAACTCAGCATCTTCCCCTCCCTCGACTGGGCAGTCGGCCAAGAACTCAGCGACAACTCTTCCCTTTACTGACTTTCTGGTGACGTACTTTAATTCGAATTCTGCCAGCATCAACAGCCATTGTGCCATTCTCCCCGTGAGTGCTGGCTTCTCGAACAAGTACTTCAGGGGATCCATTCGAGATATCAGTCTTACCGAATAGGCCAGCATGTAATGTCTTAACTTTCTGGAAGCCCAAACGAGTGCCCACCATATCTTTTCTAGTGGAGTATAGCGTTCTTCGGATCCGACCATCTTTTTGCTAAGGTAGTAAACAACCCTCTCAACTCCATCGTCTCCTTCATGTGCCAAGATACACCCCATTGAAGACGGGGTGACTGACAGGTATAGGATCAAAGGTTTTCCTGGAACAGGTGGCATCAAGACTGGCAGATTCTGTAGATAGGCTTTGATGGCCTCGAAAGCTTGCTGACATCTGTCGTCCCATACAAATGGTATTCCTTTCTTGAGCAGGCAAAATATGGGTTCACATGTAGAAGTCAATTTCGCGATGAATCCGCTGATGAACTATACTTTGCCGAGAAAACTCCTTACATCTTTTTCTGTCCGCGGCGGTTCCATTTCCAAAATGGTCTTAATCTTTGATGGATCGACTTCGATGCCACGAATGGTAATCATGAACCCAAGCATTTTCCCCGTAGTGACCCCGAACGTGCATTTAGCCGGATTAAGGCACATCATGTATCTCCTTATTCTTTCGAAGAACTTTCTGAGCGCGGGTAGGTGGCCTTCTCGCTCTTTCGCCTTAACGATCATATCATCGACGTATACCTCTACTTCCTTATGAATAATGTCATGCAACAAAGTCGTAGCAGCCCGTTGATAGGTGAAACTGGCGTTCTTCAACCCGAAGGGCATGACCCGATAGCAATAAGTTCCCCATTCGGTGACGAACGTGGTTTTCTCTCGGTCTTCTGGGGCCATGAGAATCTGGTTATACCCCGAAAAACCATCCATGAAAGAAAGCAAAGCGTGCCCCGCGGTATTGTCAACTAGCACATCAATGTGTGGCAAAGGGAAGTCATCTGTGGGCTACCACAGCCCCGGGTGGATCGGGGCGGCCCAATCAAAAAATCGCGTGCCTCGTGCCTTTTTGGATTGATTCGAAAAATCGTTTGAGTTTGATTTGAAGAGTCGCCACCCGGATTTATGGTATATCACCCGAGAAACCGTTTTGTTTTGAAAAATGATTGATTTGAAGTTGAAAACCAGAGATCAGTTTCAAGGGTCCGGAAGCCATGTTACGAGGGGGGAAGGGTTTTACGGCACCCCCCTGGCCCATAATAAGCAAGTGCATTTGCTTTTCTTGATCATCCTTACTTTGACTGAGAGGAGCTCGGTAGAGTAGCTTATCCTTGCGAATGAGCTGGAAGGAATTGATGTAATGGGGTGGAATCCAAGCCATCTGCTGGGGATGAATCGGATGTCGTTTTGAGATATAGGGGGCACAAGGCTAGTAATTGGAGCACGGAGCTTTGGGGATGAGGGAACCGAGGCACGGAGCCGGTTGTAGTCATAAGGCGAGAGCCTAGAGAGCGATGGTTTCTGACGTGATGGAACCGAGGCGTGGAGCCGGTTGTAGTCACAAGGCGAGGGCCTAAGGTGATAGAATTGAGGCGTGGAGCCTGCTGTGGTCATGAGGCGAGGGCCTGAGGAGATCAGAGCTTTGAGCTTGATAGAACCGAAGCGCAGAGCTGGTATTGATCATAAGGCGAGAGCCTAAGGTGCCAAAGCTTAGAGCTTGACGTGATTTGAACCGAAGCGTAGAGCTGGTTGCATTCTGATGGTCTGTGCACGGAGCTTTCTCATCATAAGTTTTGGCGTAGAGCCAAAGGATCGAGGCGCTGGACCGATCGATAAAATCGAGGCATAGAGCCGGTTGATTGCAGGGTTGCCCTGTTTCATGAGAGATATGCAGAGTGTATATAGGTGATGGTGGTTGTTAGATGTGAACAGATATGATGATGTAGACTCGATGTGATGATGATGATGCAATTGATGCAAACGTGCACGGGCCCGTGCATGTGTGTTTGATATAAGCGTGGAGCTTCTTTCAAGTTCCGGACTTGAGCATTCAAAGCGTAGAGCTCGAGCATTCGGACGACAGAATCCAAGCATTTAAAGTACAGGCTTTGAGCATCCAGTACGCAGTGATTGGGCATCCAAACGTAGAGCTTGAGCATTCAAGTGTAGAACTTGAGCATCCAGTACACAGTGGTTTGGCATTCGAAGAGCTTCGAGCATTCAAAATGTTAGATTTTGAGCATTCAAGCGTAGAGCTTGAGAATTGATGATGTCTTGATTGTTGGGGCGGCGTAGAGCCTGTTGAGATAGTTGTTACGGCTTCGAGCTAGTTTGAGATAGTGGGCGTAGAGCCGTTGAGTCGAGGGCTTGGAGCCGCTGAGTGAGTGAATACGGGCGTAGAGCCGTTGTGATGGTTGTCACGGCTTAGAGCTAGTTGAGATAGTGGGCTTGGAGCCGCTGAGTGAGCCTAGAGCTGTTGAGTGATAACGAGTGCGGGCGTAGAGCCGTTGAGTGATAATGGGCTTCGAGCCGCTGAGATGGTTGTTACGGCTTAGAGCCAGTTGAGATAGTGGGCTTGGAGCCGCGGAGTTGATTGGTGAGGGCGTGGAGCCGCTGAGTTGATGAGTTGGTGGGCGTAGAGCCGCTGAGATGGTGAATGCAGGTATAGAGCTGCTGAATGATGGGCGAGCTTGGGGCCACTGAGTTGTTTGATAATGATGAATAGCAGAGCTGCTGAATGAGTTGATAGTTGTATGGTTGCAAGCGTAGAGCTGCTGAATGCTTCGAGATGGGCTTTGAGCCGTTGAGATGGTGGGCTTGGAGCCGCTGAGTTGTTTGATAAATAGTAGAGCTTTTGGCCAGCAGTTTGTGGAGAGAGAACTTCCTTATGCTCGGATATGCCCCCAAGACTAGTTCTGATCGCGTTGTATTGGCTCGGGGGTGCCCCCAAGGCTACTTTGTTGGTCGAAGACTCAGAAGTCCATAATTGCTTGAGTTTAGTGCATCGAGCAAGATCTGTTGTTGCTGAGGGGAATGGATTGGGGGGGCCAGGAGATAGATCCCTCGGACGAAGGATTGATGTCTCGGCCGAGGAACCGATGTCTCAGCCGTGAGATAGCCAACAGTCAGAAAATCAATTTAAGTTAAGTTCGATCGATCTCACGGCCTATTCGATCTTTTCCTTTCTCCTCTCTTTCTCTCGTTCTAGCGGTCCCCTCTATCCTCCTTTCTCCAGTTTCCGTTAGCCCCTTGTCCCCGTCGTTCTCCCGACCACCGGGGTTCCGACCACTGTTTTTCTCGGCTTATCATGGCTTCGTCACCGCCTCCTCCTCCGTCATCTGATGTTCCTGCCGCGTCTAGGGACACGGGCAAAGCTTCGACCGATGAAGCCGCGATTCTTGGCGGGGTTTTGAGTACCCGCGTCCTACGTTCGAGTCAGCACAGAGCCACTGTTGGAGGGAGCTCCTCACAACCCATTCCTCCTGAGACAGAGCCCGAGGTTTCTATTGATGCAGGCGATGGTGCTTTACCACCGTTTGATGCTGCCACATACGCCCCTCAGGTTCACATGATTGGACGTGGCGGTTCGTTGCGTTATCGTCCTCCTCTCAGTGATGTCCCACCTAAGGTCTTGCACAGAGAGATGGAGCAGCACTTTGGTTTCACCAATAGGAAGGTAAAATTTTATCCTGTCAAATGGTTTTTGTATATGAGATTTCGCAAAGCCATAATTTGATATTTGATAGGGAATTTGAGCTCTCTAGAAGTTGCCCCATGTATAGGCAATATTTTTTTATTGATCTCTTCTTTGTTTTTCGTCAGGCAAATGAGAGGTTGCGCGTATGGGGAAGCTGTCCCTAGGTATTTGAGTGGCACGAGAGGCTTCCTCGGGGTGCCAAGGACGCGGTTGCTTTGGCTGGCTTTGAGTCTTTGATATTTGGCTTCCACCTTCCGAAGGCGGAGTTGGGGTTGACCACAGCATTGGTAGAGCGGTGGTGAGATACCACCAACACTTTTCATTTTCCCAAGGCTGGAGAGATGATGATCACCCCAGGTGACTTTGCTTTGTGTGGGCTCCCACAGCCCCGGGTGCTAGAGATCGGGGCGGCCCAATTTTGGAAAATCGCGCGCCTCCTGCCGTTTCTGGATAAAATAGTTTGATTTGAAGAGTCGCCACCCGGATTTGTGGTATATCACCCGAGAAACCGTTTTGTTTCGAAAATGATTGATTTGAATTGAAAACCAGAGATCATTTGAGGGTTCGGAAGCCATGTTACGAGGGGGGAAGGGTACCCCCCTCGCCCGATTCGAAATCGGTCTCTACTAAACGTTTGTGGGATTTTTAAAAGGGATTTTGTTTCATTTTAGCCAGCTAGCAAGTATCCACAGTAATACCATGTAGGAAGTGCATGCATGTGCATGTGTACAGGAGAGGGTGAAATGGCCATGCAAAATACAAGATGACTGAAAATGGAACCCTGTCACCTGACTTCACTCTCGAGCGCTCGGGAGTGGTCCCGAGCGCTTGGGAGTGCTGAGGCCCCAACCTGCAAATCTTATTAGCACAAGCAGGAAGTAACTAGAAACTGAAATGACAAACAAATGGTGTATGCTGGTGCTAGTGTACAAACAAATGGCGAGATGATGATCGAAAAATGCATAACAGAAGAAAATTGGTCACTGCCACTGGTTTCACTCCCGAGCGCTCAGGAGTACTCCCAAGCGCTTGGGAGTGACGCTGCTACACCTGCACGTTTTGTTAGCCACAAAACAGGATATAACACTGAACTATAAACTGCAGATATTTTAAACACGTGATAGGCTCAGCAGAGGGCTTGACGGGCTAAGATCGAGCCTCAAACTTTCTAGCCATGCATCCCTGCCTTTGCGAAGGGCGAGTCCAGAATATGAGAGAGCAAGCGAGTGCATGCATGGACATGCAGGGGCAGGAAAGTAGCCAAACAGTAGAAGGGGTGAAGTGAGATGGCATGTAAGCATTCCCGAGCTGACTTTGAACCAATAACAGGCTTATTCAGACAAATTGATGCTATTGATCTGCTCTTTTGAAATTGGGAACACCCTTTTTTAATGCTAGGAAAGCTGATTTTTGGCGTGATCTTTAAGTGAAAACAACTTTTGTTTTGAGACAACAGCTTAGCTACATCAACGTGTCCTAAAAAAAAGGCCATTTAGTTCAAAGTTACACTTCATCTCCTCTATCTATTTATCGAAGTGCCCAAAAGAAGGGGAAATGGGACTGAGAACACTCTCGAGCGCTCCAGAGCACTCCCGAGCGCTCGGGTGTGTTTCCAGTGAGTTTATACAGAAAACATTTTCATGCCCCCTTTTGCTCTTGTTTTTACACTAAGGTGTCTCAGCCACATACCAGTATTGAGGACTGGAATGGGCCAAGACACCTCCCTCAGAGAGGAAAAACAGCCCTTTGGTTTGAGATTGAAGGTAAAGATCTCTACCTTTTGTTGGAACTTTGCTCTTTGAGCAGCTTTGAAATGTGGATGAAGAGAGAAGAATACAAGAAATCAGAAGCTTGGAGTGTTCTGGATTTCCTGCATTTTCCTTGATAATTTTTGAAAGCTTTTGAAGTTTGAAAAGTGAGTTTGAGTTTGGAAAACCTTTGCCTTGAGCAAGAGAGAGAGGAGAGTGGTTCTAGAGAGAGGGAATTTTCGTGGTCTCCCCCCAGCCCCCCTTTTCTCAGCTGAAGTCAGGCATTTATATAGGCCAAGATAACCTATAGTTTTGAAATGAAAATGATTTTGAAATAAAACATTTGGTTGGGGGATAATCTGCTGGCTCTGACTCCTTCTGAGGTTGAGTGTTGACTCAAGCCTCAGCCGGCCCATGGTGACTGCAATGATGGATTGCATGGGTAGTGGGGAGCCCTGCCAACCATTGGGCAGCACAGAAGACTCGAGCGCTCGAGAGTGGTCTCGAGCGCTTGGGACTTAACTCTCGAGAGCTCGAGAGTGAGCCAGACCAGAGGTTTTGGAAAATGGTTTTGAGCGCTTGGGACTGCTCCCAAGCACTTGGAAATGCTTTTGACCATTTTTATTCCCTTTTCAAATCCTTCAAGGAGCAAAGTGTCGATCGGTACTAGGCTTGTTTCGATCCAAGTTCATCATCGGGGAGCCTCCGGGCCACAAATTAAGGAATCTCGAAGAGTTCAAATTGGGGTGTCTACACTTTGCTTACAGGTCTGAGAGTCGGCGGCGATCCTCTTCCAATCGACCCACGGTTTCATGAGCGGGAGGGTGCCTTGGAATTTCTTTTGGGGAAGATCCCCGTTGTATCCGAGAGCGGCCACATTACCTATTCTTGGCTTCGGGAGCAATTTGATCATGTAGGCATCGAGTCTGAGGTACCGATACAGCAATTGGTGAGGGCTTTTCTCCTATACCTTCTCGGCCAAACCTTGTTCTGCAACAGTTGAAGATAGAAGGGAAAAAATGAGCTCGCTAGATTGAAAACCCTCAAGGGTGGTCTAGGAAAAAGTTAGAGCATAAAAGTAAGATGAAAATTTGGCCATGTCTCCATGCACCCACTTTGAGTCTCAAGACTTGTCCTCGATTTTGAAGAACCACTTGGTAAAACATCAAAGCCTCTTAATCTCTTGGTTAGGATTCTAGTTGCTCTGTCGCGTGATTCAAAATAAAGAAAGGCCATCATTTCTCTAGCCAAACACTTATCTCTTGCTAGCCACATTGAGCCTCTGAATAGTTTCTTTCAAATAAAGCCTGCTAGACAGCCATCCCCCACACTGGGGTAGATAAAAATGCGATGAGAGATGACTACAAAGAGGAAAGTAAGCATCTCGTCACACAAGGGGGGTTTTGAAAGAAGAAAAGAAAAACATCATCCCTTCCAATCCAATAACAGGGGGTATTTTGAAGAAACATCTCCCTCTCATACAAAATAGAGCGATTAGCTGGCTGCTAGCTTTTGGAACTCAAGTATGAGTAGAAAGTAGGTTTGAGCCGTTATATCCCTTCCATTCTTAAGCCAACACCCTAACCTACAATATGGTCCATAATAAAGTCCTCTCGGATTGAAGAACACGACTTAGCAATAAGGTCCTAGATACTAGGGGCATAACCAATGTGGAAGGTATGGACAAGGAAAAGTGGTATGAAGCAAAGGGGCACAACTGCATCCCCATTTTTAGAAACGCACAACCTCCCATGAGGCACGAAGTGGTCACTTATCAATCCAACTCAAAGTAGTCAATTCACCCTAAAGCAGTAGACTCGCTAGGGTCATGTGTTCGTGGAACAATTTTGCGTCTTTTGACGACTGAGTGGTTTGAATGTGAATCATGTAGGTAAAATGATGTGGTTTTGAAATCCTCAAGGAGAAATTTTCAAAATTAATTTTACCCTAAGCATTTTTAACACAGCAGTACAAGCACAATTACTTATTTGCAAATTTTCACGGAGATGACATGGGTTTCCCATTTCATGAGGAGTGTAGCTAGAAGGTCCCTTGGCCATACATTGTGTTAGCAGGGTTGCTAGAGTGTTGTAATCTTTCAAGTCTCTTGGGTCTCATCGTCTTCTTTGTCATAGCCATTTGGCTAGTATAGAGTTTGTTGTCATCTTATGGTGTAGGAGAGCACTAGCTTGAGTACGCGAAAGTTGAGATGTCCCAAAACACTTGTTTGCATATCACCACAATCACGTAGGTGCTTGATGTGTAGTTTAGGCAGTTGCATTGACCTCTTGGCCCGCACAGTTGATTTGTTTACATGAGCACCTCACTGTTTAGTCTTGTAACGCCCCCATTTTCGGGTACGTTAATTAAACATTTTATTGATAAAATCAAATGGAGTCTGGCTCATTATTACATCATCAACCTCACAAGGAGTACATTTATTCAATAAGGGAGGGAACTAAGGTTCCTAACTATAGTTCCGCCTGTTCTTCCGTCCTAGCCAGCTCTTCAGCTCCAAACGCCTCCAAAGTGTACACCTCATCCTGTTCGTCTATAAGGTCTGACACATTATACCGGCGTCGCCACCAATATAATATGTCAAGGTTACCAAAGGCAACACTGTGAGCTTACAAAGCTCAATAGAATAAACCATACCCACTAACCCTTAACTTACACATAGCAAGTCAGATATAACAGCAATGAATCATACAGATAATGATATCTACGCAGTACGTGTTTATTCAACAGCTATCAACAATAGCACATCTGCATTTAACTATCGTTGATGATCGTGATATCAGAGTTTCTCCTACGCAGCATTTCATAGACCGTGTCACCATTTTTCCAAGATAAACCGTACCCACTAATCCTTACTTATAACCAGAAATTCACATAGACAATTACACATGCTCATTCATTAAAGTAATTTAAGCAATAACACATCCGCATCCGCTATCTTTCTAACGTTGGTGTCATGTCTTTTCGTGTTTCTCCTACGCGACTCATCGTAGACCGTGTCATCCTTTTCACTTTTACCAAATCCACATTTCCAAAGTTTCATTAACAAATTGCTACTAATGAGGCTACAAAGTCTGGCTCCATTAGCAACACACACGATGGGCTACCAAGTCCGACCACACCGCGGTTTTCACAATCCATTCAAATCTTGCATTGGCTCCTTTCCGCAGATAACCAAGCCATATTTCCACATGAGACTACCACGTCCGGCCCCATTGGAAATCTTCGCAATGGGCTACCAAGTCCGGCCACATTGCGGTTTTCGCAAGTCCATACAAAGGGCTACCAAGTCCGGCCACAACGCAGGTTTTCACATCCACATAATGACTACCACGTCCGGCCATTATGTAGTTTCAAAAATATTTTTATCCATATCAACCACACCCTAGGTGTCATGTTTCTAACTTTCTCGGTTTACGTGTCTCGTTCTCATGCATAGACTCCGCGGTAAGACTTTCATGTAATCATAGAAATCTTGAAACTAAACTAGCAAGATCATTCAACTCTATATTAAATAGCATGCTCACTTTATCGCATCATCATACTCAACATTTAATCATACAAGGTAAAGCATAGTGTCACATGGACGGACACCTTTGGAGTGGTAAACCACTTATGCTTTATCAACAACAAGTAGTCAGATAATCACATAATCATGCTCATAATCATAATACGAGTACTTAAAGCTAAGCTACGAACATTATCTTTCAATATTCATTCTTTCTTTCATAAGTTCAAAAGAGCATATGTTTATTGAATTGCAATGCATATATCAGAATAGTGTCAATAAGGATTCTATGTTTTCACAAGATGTGTCGATTAGATAATCTATGTGATCATGCCATTATCTTTATTCTAATCGATTCGAATCATGCATACGATATGCCATACTTTGGTGGAAAATCTATCTCATGTTCTCAGCCTACTTTTAAGTAAACTTTATTTTTGAAAAATAGTAAGGATTATCCATCTTTCAAAAGTATACACATTTCAATTTATATTTAAGGAAAGTAGATATGGAAATCTACGTGATCATACTATTGTTTTTACTTAGGAAAATGAGTCGAGATTAATCTATCTATAAACACGATTATCTATATTTCAAAGCAAACACATTTCTAATTATATTTAGAGTTCGAAAGTATAGGAAAATCGACATATACTTAGAGTGTAGGAGGTATAGGAAGATCCTACCTTGATCCGAAACTAGTCTGGGCCGAATAAGCTAATTGGAAATCTTACGGGTGGTGAAACTCTCGAATCTGGACCGAACTTTGGATGGCAGTAACTCGGTCAATATTTGGCCAAATACAATCGTTCTTGAGTTGAAATCAAAGCTCTAGAAGTGCTCTACAACTTTTTTGAAGGAAGTTGATCCTAGAAACTGGTTTAGGTACGAGGAATATAGTGATAAAGGAATGGACAGTTTGCTGTCTGGAATCTGGAAATCCGAATTTTTGCTGAACTTCGGATGTCGATATCTTTGTCGTTTCTTGACCGATTAGGGTGGTTCTTGGGTCTAACTTGAAGCTCTCGAAGTGCTCTACAACTTTCCCGGAGGAAGTTGGTTCTAAAAACTACTCTAAGCAGGAGAATAATGAGGATTTAAAAAGGGCAGTAGGCTGTCTGGAAAAACAGAAATGGTTTCTAGAGAGAAGTTGGAGCAATCCTTGAATTTCTAGAGAGAAGTGGGAGCAAGAAGTGAAGGTGTGAGTTCAAGGCTTGAATGGCTTGCTATTTATAGGCCAAGGTTGGTCTATTATCCAAGAGACAATCTTTCCCCTAACATTTGTTATCCAATGGATAATAGTTTGACTAGATTTGATGGTACTTGGATGAGGTAGGATGATGGCTAAAGATCTTGACTAAAATCAAGAGTACTAGTACTTATATATTTACTAGTGTACTTAGAGATCTAGGTTTTCTTCTATCTAAGGGATAAAAGTTCTCCTAACATTTATTACCCAATGGGTAAGGGTTTGCTTGACTAGATTTGGTACTTTGGATTTGATTTGGCAAGATATTGGCCAAAGATGTGACTAGGTTGTGTGAGTACACAAGCACACACATCACTCTCTCCCTCTCCTCTCATCCGAAATCTCTCTCTCTCTCTCATATCTCTATCTCTCTCTCTCTCTCTCTCTCTCTCTCTCCTAATGTACATAAGTACATAGGTGGAAAGTTTTAGGTTTCTGTCTTAATTTGATAAGTTCTATGACTTTCTAGAACATGCAAGGTTTTGGTAGTCTCAGGGTGCTTCGTCGTCAAAGGGCACCAATCCTCTCTCCAGCCCATCATAGGCGGTGATTGGGTGATTCCCCTTTTGATATACCACTAGGTACGAGTAACTGTGGAGTTTGCTGGAACCCCCAACATAGCCCGTGTCATGCCGGGATATCAGGTGAACTCAACAGGTTGCCCGCTCGATGCATATGATTAATGAATTAAACAAGGCATGTATTAGTCGTATGTTGAACTTTTTTGGTTATGGCTCTCATATCCCCAGCAGACTCGCCAAAAACTGTAGACACCTCCCAAACGGGGCATCGCCATACAGATTGATCTCGTTTGTTCGCTCGATTGATTGCTTGCTTCGTAAACCAAAATCATGGACATTCCCATGGCTAGGAACATCGCCACATGATAGCGGTTATCATCAAAACAGAGTCGCCACCCAGTTTATTAAAACTGGGAAAACAGATAGAGATTCTGGATACGGGAGCCAAAAGTACAATAAGGGGAAGGTGTTAGGCACCCCTCTTTGCCCAGTCGTGAGACTGGCCCATAATCGTTCAACATAAGACGTGGAGATGCTTTGTTTAATTCCAACACATAGTCTGTTTATTTATTCCTTTAAACAGTAAGTAAAGTGAGCCAGTGCGATAATCGAAGCATGCGTTCAGAAAGCAGAAAAAGCAAACAAAGCTGTTCCAGGAAATCGATTACTCGGCCGGTGAATGGATGTCACGGCCGAGTAATCACACTGGTTTTATATACCGGCCGAGGGATCGGGGCCCCGGTCGGTGTTCTTCCTCACACCAGACAGAAAGATTAATAGATAATCAGAAAACCGTGATTAAGCGTAAGAACAATAAATAAAACAAACCAGAGGCCGTTGGGCCTCACCACCTTGATCCCCCAGTTGCTTGATTGCTTTGGATTGGGCGTGATTGACTGATTGCTTGATTGAAAACCCTAGGGTTAGGGTTTGAACTTCGGGGTTTGATCGCCGGATTGACGGCTGCCTTCGGGAGGTTAGGGCTTTTGAGGAGTGGGTTTGAGAGAGTGTTTTGGCAGAGTTTCGAGGCTTGAGAGAGTGTGTACTCTAATGAATTTCGTGTGTTTATTTTCGGAGTCCAAAGGCCCTTTATAAAGGCAATTGGTGACTCACTCCGGCCAATCAAATCACGAGATGGCAATTGCAATTGCAATGCATCTCTAACTCTACGTCGTAATCTCTGAGCGTAGCCCGAACGCATCGGGAAGGTAGTGTAGTTGGATCAAACGTCTGACAGAACACGTTCCAGAGTCTGGAAAAAGGTCGATCTGGCGGCCGAGTAAAGGATATCACGGCCGAGGAATGGATGTCTCGGCCGTTCGCTTCCCACCATCTTTTTGCTCAGGTAGTAGATCGCCCTTTCAACCCCATCTTCTCCTTCTTGCGCCAGCATGCACCCCATTGACGAGGGCGTGACAGACAAGTGTAGGATCAAAGGTTTTCCCGGGATGGGCGGCATCAAGATTGGAGGATTCTGGAGATAAGTTCGTACCGCTTCAAAGGCCTTCTGACACTTGTCGTTCCATTCGAACTTCACGTCTTTCTTAAGTAGTCAAAATAATGGTTCACAGGTCAAGGTCAACTTGGCGATGAATCGACTGATGAATTGAATTTTTCCCAAGAAGCACCGGACCTCCTTCTCGGATCGGGGTGGCTCCATCTCAAGAATGGCTTTGATCTTAGAAGGATCCACCTCAATCCCCCTGGTTGTGATCATGAACCCAAGCATCTTATATTGCCGTGACTCCGAACATGCAATTCTGCGGGTTGAGACGCATCCTGTATTTCTGAATCCTCTCCAAGAACTTCCTCAATGCTGGGAGATGATCTTTCCGCTCCTTTCCCTTCACTATCATATCATCGACGTATACCTCGACCTCCTTATGAATCATGTCATGCAGCAGTGTGGTAGCACCCCTCTGGTATGTAGGACCGACGTTTTTCAACCCAAATGGCATAACCCGGTAACAGTACGTTCCCCACTCGGTAATGAATGTGGTCTTTTCTCTGTCTTCTGGAGCCAAGAGAATCTGATTGTACCCAGAGAAGCCGTCCATGAAGGAAAGTAAAGCGTGCCCTGCAGTATTATCAACAAGTATGTCTATATGCGGCAATGGAAAATCATCCTTAGGACTCGCTTTGTTCAGATCTCTGAAATCGACACACACTATGATTTTTCCGTCCTTTTTGGGGACGGGAACGATGTTAGCAACCCAAGTGGGGTACTCTGTTACTATTAGAAAACCGGCATCGATTTGTTTTGTAAGCTCTTCTTTTATCTTTAATACCCAATCGGGCCGCATTTTTCTCAGTTTCTGCTTAACGGGTTTTGCGTCGGGGTAGAGAGGGATCCTGTGCTCGACGATCTCTGGGTCGATTCTGGGCATGTCCGCATGGGACCAAGCAAAAACTTCTTTGAATTCTTTTAGTAAATCTGTGAGCTCTTGAAGCTCATCGGGGGACAGCCCGGAACCAACCTGAACCAATCGAGGGTTCTCCTCATCACCCAAATTTATTGAGATTGTTTCTTCTTTTAAAGGCTGAGCATGCCTTTCATTTTCACGATCGATGAGGGAACGGATTTCCTTGGGGATGTCCCCATCGAGATCTATTCCTTCATCGTCGGGGTCTAAACAATTTATTTCAAAATGCGGCAAGTAAGCAAAGGGATCGTTCATTTCATTAACAGCCTCTTCAGAAGGGGGAAATACAACGGTGGACTCAAACTCAAAGTAAAAAGTACGATGTGGAGGGCCAATGGGCACAAACTCCGACTCGGTGCTAGACGTGGAGTCAGTGTCCGACTCGGACTCAGACTCGGTGCAAGTGTCGTGAGTGCGCTTTACAAGTGGTATAAAAATGCAATTCTCATAAGCGCCTACAGCCTCCACAATGAGTTTGGAAGGGTCTTCGATTTCTTCTTCCTCTCCAAGCATAAGCACAGCAGCGTCCTCCACCATACCCTCCGCTTCTTCACCCCCAAACAGAGATTGGAGACTGCCCAAACCGAAAGCCTCAAGCCAGTCCAGTGCTTCAGATACTTCTTCCATCTTGGTCACCTCTTCGACGTCATCCTCCCAGGTGTCATTGGCGAAGATCTCAAACCCAGGGTACTTCACCTTTGTCTCAAGATCCACGAAAGGCTCGGGTTGTCCTCGGTACAGCGCTTCTTTCTCTTTCAGCTTTACCCCGGCCGGATGAGCCTGGGCGCGGTTGCGCCACCTTTTTGCTAGATCGCTCTTCTTGAGCTCGTACCCCAGGCCAAAGCGCTCGTTGCTTCCAGGGAAATCAAGGAACTCGGAGACTCCTTGCCCATGGAGTCCCAAGCCCATGCCCGGCAGGTAGTTCATTCTCTTCATAATCTCCAGCGCCGCGGAGCTCACTAAGAAACCATCTTCGGCCCGGATAGTGCAAACTTTCGAGGTCATGACCGCAAACCCCCCCATGGCTATATCTTCTTCTCCATGCATTATTTCTAGCAGCGGGGAGTTGTCTTTGGAGTGAGGACGGATGCCCGAGTCCCCATGGATGATGAGAGTCCCGAAATCCAATCCCAGGATAAGTTTCTGATGCAGCGTAGAGGGCACTCCCATGACATCCGACCGGTGCAACCATGGCCTCCCGAGTAGGAGGTTGAACGAAGCCGGTATCTCCAGTACATAGAACTCGACGGTGGTTTTGAACTTCCCAGTTGCAAGTTCCAAGTTGACGGTCCCCAGGACATCACGCCGTGTATTATCATAGGAGCGAACACCAAGGGTCGACGGCGCAAAGTCCTTACTTTTCAGGCCCAAGCAATAAGCAGTGCGGAGTGGGTACACATTAATGGCCGAACCATTATCTATGAGAATTGCAGGGACCCACTTTCCGAGACACTTCATGGTCACATGTAGCGGCTTGTTATGATCAGCTCCCTCAGATGGGAGATCTTTCTCAGTGAATGAGAGCGTGTGCTGAGTGAGGTTCAGGGTTATAAGGGCAATGAGGGCTGGGCAATGAGGGCTTCCGGGGATCAGAAGGAACTTCGAATTTGGAGAGAGTGTTAACGAGCCTTCGGCGGTGCTCACGAGATGCAGCTAACACTCCCCACATGGACATCTGGACGGGGGTTTCTTGGAGTTGTTGGATTATGGAGTCGGTGGTGGAACTCGGATTTTGCTGCTCGGAGGAGTTGGGGTTTGAGCTAGCGAACGGGTTAAGATGGATGGGTGGATTAGGTTGACGCGGAGGGTTTGTGGAGCTTGATGGGTTATTTGGTGGTGTAGATGGGATAGGGGTGCTTGTAGGGTTGTTCTGTTGTGGCGGAGGGGCTCGGGATGAGCTCCCTTGCTGAAGGTTGGTAGGTTGGTACACTCTTTCGCTTCTGGTAAGATTGCTGACTGTCTTGGGGATGGGCTCGTACCAAGAATCTTTCCAGAAGTTGGAAAGATCAGCGTCGGCCTTGCGCTTGCCTTTGTCCAGGCTCGTTTTCTCGAGATTTTCATTAAGGACTTCCATCTCTAGGGCATGCCACATGTTCTCTTCTTCCAAAGAATTCCAGAAGTCGACGGTGTTGCTGTTGCTGTTGTTGTTGCTGTTACTGTTGCTGACCTGCAGGGAGCCTTCATCTAACATAGCCTTGTTGACTGTGAGTTCTTCACCATCAACCCACACATTTACCAATTCAGATTTACCCCAAAGATCTTCAGGATCGAGTACACAGATGTTGGGCTCCTCGGGGATTTCGACTACGGGTTGTGGGAAAAACTCCTCAATAATGTACTCCTGCGGGATGAAAGCATGGTCCATGACGTGGTCAAGAGCATCAGATCCTCTAGTGAGATTTATAATGGTTCTGACGGTGATCCCCGAGAACATACAGGGGTTCATCAAATCCATTTCTTCCCGTACTTCCTCCTCTTGAAAGAGGTATGCCAAAGACATTTCATCTAAAGGGTCGGAATCATCAATCCAGTGCCACCCGTTGGGCTCGGGCTCCCACTCCCATTCATCTTCATCCTCGATTGGCTCAGGCTCCAAGAACAGAGCAAATAGGGAGTACCCGTCCAACGGGTCGGCCATCACTTCTTCCCAGTCCTGCCTCCAATCACCATGTTCCAATTCCTCAACTTGGTGAGCATTGAGCGACAGGGGCCACACTCCAGTCACGAGAGCCCGGTTTTCCACTGCAAAGAAATCGCTCGCCAGATCTTCCCACCTCTTTTGGAAGTCCCAATCTACAGACTCAAGTGCACAGACGGCATCCTCTTCCGCCGGTAACTTGACAATTGGTTTGGGTTGGGTGGTAGGGACGATGTAGAGGCTCGGGTTAAAGGGATGGCTCAGGGAAATGTGATTGGTGCGGGCGTTGGAGTGCTTCGGGAGCGGGTTTGAGACGGTATTTGGTTTTTGTGGTGGCATGGGGAGGGTTTTGTTGTCTATGAGATCCTGGATAGCGTGGCAAAGGCGGAAGCAGTTGTCAGTTAGGTGGCCCACGTTCTGGTGGTAAGCACAGTATGCATTAGGATTGTGGGATGCGGGGAGCTTTTGAGGTAGGGGAGTAGGGGCGAGTGGTTTGAGCACGTCACTTTCAACCAACTTCTCGAGCACGGCAGAGAGAGGTGCTGAGAATTGAGCGAAAGTGCGGGGTTGGGTACATGGTTGACTAACTTGGGTTACAAGCTGATTGACATGCTCGGCTTGAGTTGTGTTTGAGGAGGTGTTTGGAAGGTTGGTGTAGTTGGAGTTTCCAAATAGGGCGTTGCTGTTTCCGGAGTAAACTTTCTTGGGTTTGGGGGCAGGCTCGGGCTTGTCGAGGATTCCCAACTGAACTACTTCTTCAACGGCTAGGCCTGTATCGAAGAATGTTTTAAAGTCTGAGCACGCTTGAGCCATAACCATATGCCTCGCAAGATTGGGTTGAAGGTTCTGGACAATCATCCGGATTTGATCCCTGTCGCTCGGTCTGTCCTTCATCTGTGCTGCATTTGCTCTCCACCTTTTCACGAAATCGGCAAAGGCCTCCTTGGCTTCCATCTTTGTTGACTCCAATTCCTGAGTGGTAACTTCCAGCTGAATGTTATAATCATACTGCGCCACAAAAGCTGCGCATATGTCCTCCCATGAACGCTTCTTCCTTTCATCCAGGGAAGTAAACTAGTGCAGAGCATGCCCCACTAGAGTCTGTGAGAACATCTGTGCCATAGCATCCTTCTCCACTCCCCACATGGAAAGTGCTCCGATGTATCCAGTCAAGTGTGCCTTC
The DNA here is from genome assembly GCA_018127125.1 of Rhododendron griersonianum. Lineage (NCBI taxonomy): Eukaryota > Viridiplantae > Streptophyta > Magnoliopsida > Ericales > Ericaceae > Rhododendron > Rhododendron griersonianum. Next base: position 22,486,559 of record CM030796.1, on the reverse strand, counting down.
GGGTCACCCGTTCCGTCAAACTTAGCAAAGTCGATTGGCCTAAACTTTTTCGGAAGCTTCGCGTTGGGAAATAGGCAAAGCTTGTTAATGTCAAAACCAGTCGACGCTATCTTCTCATTCCTTGCTACGGACTCCTCTAAATGGGTGATCTTCGCCAATACCGCTGCCATCTCGGGGTTTTGCGGGGTTTCCAATTCAAAGACCAGTTGCTCCAGGTTCGGATTCGGATTAGGGTTTGGGTTGAGGTTTAGGTTGAGGTTTGGATTTGGATTTGGAATCGGATTCGGATTTGGGATTGGAATCGGATTCGGGTTTGGGTTAGGGTTTGGATTCGGGTTTGGAGGTGGAAGACGTCGTGCAACTCCAGTAATCATCATCATGAGTTGGGCGATTTGGTTGTCAGTGTGCTCGCCCAGACGTTGGATATCTTCCCGGATCTGTCCCATTTCTCCGTACAGGTTTCCCAGATTTGGGTTAGGGTTTGGATGGGGATTAGGATTCGGGTTAGGATTTGGGATTGGCTCGCCTCCGTTTGGGTTGACGTTTGGGTTAAGGTTTGGATTGCCAGCGTTCGGGTTTATGTTCGGGTTACCTCCGTTCGGGTTTGGATTTGGGTTTGGGTTTGGGTTGAGGTTCCCGATCAGTAGATCCATTTCCTCCCTCAAATCTGATGCACTGACGGAATCTGCCTGCAGTTGAAACCGTTCCAATCTCTGTCCCAAGGGTCTGGTCCAGGAGGGTATGATGTTCTTCTTCTTTGGCCCAATTGCTTAGAACTGACAGCAAAGCAAAAACCGTGCTCAGACGCGGTCCCTGTTTAGATTTTTATGAAATATGTGCATGGTTTTAGAAAATGCGAGCATCATCGTCACCGTCGTCGACTCTGATTTTTCAAAAATGATAGAGTATCCTTCATGCGAGGTTGCCTTGATCCTCAGATTTTTGGGGTGTATCCTCGTTTAGGAACCAATGCTTCCCAAAGGATGCTAAAATAGGCTAAGTATTCGGCTAATATTCCCTCGACGAATCGACCATTGGTTTGGAATGACTTGGGGTGGACAACGTGATACGATAACCAAAGCGGCGTAAGCGGTGCATTTGCTTTTAGCCTGGACGGTGTTGGTATCACGGCGTTTCGTTTCCACGTCATTCCTTCCTTCGGTTAATTCTTCGATTGAACATGAGCCAAGGACTTAGCAAAATTCTAGTTTCCCTCGGGTTTTAGTTCGAGGACTCACATGGTTGATCAACACGCATAAGGGAGCGTGACTCTTCATCGGGTCTTGGCAACCTCGCAACGACCGCGCGAGCGAGTCTCGAGAACTGTGGCTGACAGAATGATGATGCAAGATGAAATGCAGCACGTAAACAGGATATAGCACGCAACCCTACCCTGTAGGTTCCTGTCCTAATTTGGAAGGATCTATGGCTCGCTAAACATGTACAAAGGCCGGTTTTGGCTTGAAAAGGGTTCCCCGGACAAGAGTCAAGGTATACCTCCCATTATTGAGCGTACACCCAATAATGGTACAAACGGTAGGGATGACTCATCACGGTCGAAGGTTGCTGAGCATTCCGGGATTCCCCATCACCGGCAAGCCGGGTAGGATTGCCGAAACACAACAGCGAGGCTGCACAAGATATATACCAGAAATAGACAATGAAACAAAATCCCTTTGAAAATCGTTATTACATCATAATTCCCATCAGAGTGCTTTCATTACATAAGGGAAGGAAAATCTAGGGTTCCTATCTACTGCTCCGCTTGTTCCTCCATCCTAGCCAGCTCCTCGGTTCCAAAAGCCTCCAAAGTATACAGCTATCCCTGTTCATCTATCAGGTCTGACACATTATACCAGCGTCGCCACCGATATAATATGTCAGGGTCACCAAAGGTAACACCGTGAGCTACAAAAGCTCAGTAGGATAATCCCATACCCGCTAACCCATAACTTACAACAATAGATCATATAGGTAACGATTCTCAATTTGAACATGTGCCCTACTTGTTAACCCATAATTTAAAGCAACAGGACATAGAAGTAGCATACTATCTCATGTAAAACAACACAAGCATAAACATAAGAAATTTGTAATGACACATTTCACTATTCATCTATCGTTGGTGTCTGTGACTCTTCTGAGTTTCTCCTACGCGACTCGTCGTAGTTCGTTCCTTTGTTTTCACATTTATCCCTTGCAAACCACTTTGAGCCTTTTGTACTTAGCCTTTTCTGGTTAGCACCACCATCCATATTGTGTTTGGAGAAAGGCAAAAATATGAAGGTGAAATTTTTGGGTAGATTGTGAAATTTTATGCTTGAATTGGGGGTGTCCCTTAAAAAAAAAAGAAACACAACAAAATTTTAAAAAAAGGGGAAAAGAAAGAAAAAGAAAAGGGCACCGATACAGTTGAAAAGGAGGATTCGATTTATCCTATCCATGAAACATGACTATTTACCCGATGCTATAACCTTGAATGAATTCCTATTTGATCCTAGGGGTGTTGGAGAGAAGATTGATGGATGAGAGAGTGAGTTCCAATGCTTGGTGTTCCATTCATGGGACCGTGTGTCCACTGTATAAAGCGTTCTTTTCGTGTCATAGTGTGCGAAGTATTTTGCTTTCAATTTCATAACTTCCAAACCGCACACTTGAGAGTTCATAATGCACCTTGTTTCGAGCGATTTTATTTGTGAGTGCATGACACTGTGAGAATTGAAGTCGAAACTCGGTCCGGAGAGAACTTTGAGTGGCATTTCATCGGTGACAAAGTCCAAGTGTTCACACACGCTAAATTAGGTGCCATAGTTTATATGCATGTCTTGATAGCATTTTGAACTAGTGTTGCCTAATATACTTGTGCAATGACTTTGTGCCTTGGCTTGAGAGATTGATGAGTTACTTGCAGGTTGTGGGTTCCGTGTAAGAGGATTCATGGTGTTTTGTGGGTGATTACTGCTGAAAATCCTCACGAGACTTCACTCGTCCTACCGGGGCCGCCTGGGGTTTTAAAAGAACTATTGTTTTTAACTTATTTTCTTTAGTTGCATTTTCTTTTCTTTGCTCAGGACTAGCAAAGTTTAAGTTGGGGGTGTGATAGGCACGTAAATGTTCACATACGCGCCCCTTAATTTATCCTTAGTAAGTCCATTTCTATTATTACTTGGAGTTTTATCTTTATTTTTATGTTGTAGGTATTTGGAAGTTTAATGGAATAAAACCGGACAAACAAAGTCAGGTGACAAACCATGGCAGTTTGTTAGCCGAGATAAGTGTGGGCTGTGGGACACGTGCTCTTAGAATTGAAATTGGTTGAAACCATAACAAATACACATGTTGGGACACCTGCTCTTAGGGCTGCGCATACACATCAAAAGTACCGCGGCAGTCAGTCACGGCAGTCAACAGAAAGATCAGCGTGATGTTCTCCTCTCCGATGTCCGGCTAAACTCGTTTCTAGGGTATAGATGAAACTCGAACTCTAAGTAACGATATTTATGTTTTGATTTAGTGTTTTATTATTCGAATCGTGGTTGTATGACTTGAGGATTTATTTGCGATATTAATTTTCTCTATCAAATCTTGTGTATGATTTTCTAGATTTTTATGCACGTTCATACAACGGTTCTTAATTGTTTGTGATAACTGAGTAAGATGGGTTATGCTCCGTAAGACACGCCGTGCTATTAGACGATCCGTGCCATAGAGACGGATTGTATTAGTAAGACGGTTCGTGCTAGGCGGCGATACCCCATGCTATTTGTGTAACGCCCCTATTTTTCGGGTACGTTAATTAAACATTTTATTGATAAAAACTAACAGAGTCTGGCTCATTATTACATTGTTAATCTCACAAAGGAGTACATTTATTCAAAAGGGGAGGGAACTAAGATTCCTAACTACAGCTCCGCCAGCTCTTCCATCCTAGCCAGCTCTTCGGCTCCAAAAGCCTCCACAGTGTACATCTCACCATGTTCGTCTATAAGGTCTGACACATTATACCGGCGTCGCCACCAATATAATATGTCAGGGTCACCAAAGGCAACACCGTGAGCTTACAAAGCTCAATAGAATAAACCATACCCACTAACCCTTAACTTATAACAGAAGGCACCTAAACAATTACACATGCTCATTCAATAACATAGTTAGCAGTTACACATCCACATTCGCTATCTTTCTAATGTTGGTGTCATGCCTTTTCGTGTTTCTCCTACGCGACTCATCGTAGACCGTGTCACCATTTTTCCACTTCATTAACACTTCCAAATCACATTTCAAAAATCCGTTTTTAACACACGCAACCTCGATTCCGCCGTGCCGGGTTCTCGAGTATCCTCACAATGGTTCCGCCGCGCCGGTTTCCCATTGGCACACATCTTGCATTGGCTTATCTCTGCGGATAACCAAGCCACACACCCAACCTCGATTCCGCCGCGCCGGGTTCTCGAGTATCCTCACAATGGTTTCGCCGCGCCGGGTTCCCATTGGCACACAAACACACCACACTTCCATAACAACTCCCATTCTTAGTCATTATGTAGTTTCAAAAATATTTACCAAGGCAACGCCTTTAAACACACCCTAGGTGTCATGTTTATAACTTTCTCGGTTTTCATGTCTCGTTCTCATGCATAGACTCAGCGGTAAGACTTTCATGTAATCATAATAATCTTGACACTAAACTAGCAAGATCATCCAATTCTATATCATTTAGCATGCTCAATCATTCGTAAAGCATAACGTCACATGTACGGACGCCTTTGGAGTGACAACCACTTATGCTTTACTTTAAACAACCACAAGTAATGCAAGTAAGCACATAGCAAGTCTAATATCATTTTAAAAGATCAACATACAATTACTTAAAGTTAAGCTACGGACTTTTATCTTTCAAATTTCTTTCTTTCTTTCATAAGTTCAAAAGAGCATATGTTTATTGAATTGCAATGCATATATCAGAATAGTGTGGACGAAAATTCTACGTTTCCACAGGAGAAGTAGATATAGGAAATCTACATGATCATACTATTATCTATCCTTAGGATTTGAGTGTATGGACTAGTCTACAATCATTTCGAGATACGCATATAATACGCTATACTTAGAGTTTAGGAGGTATAGGAAAATCCTACCGTTCTTCTTGGCGGTAGTGACGACTACGGAGTAAGATGGTACGTCGGTGGTCGGACGGAGTAACTTCTTAGGTATGGCTTCCGGTAGCTTCGAAAGAGAATGGTTTCTCTCGAAACTAAATCTTGACTAACACTACTTGACTTCTTGGATCGAAAGGGTGGTCGAGTGGCGGTTTAGTGGCGGCTTAGGATGAGTTTCTTGAAGAACTTATGAAGAACCTCAAGAACAAGGAAGAACACTCAAGAACTAGCTAAGAACAAGCAAGAATACAAAGCTTTCTAGAGAGAAGTTGGAGCAAAGGATGAAGGTGTGAGTTCAAGGCTTGAATGAACTTGCTATTTATAGGCCAAGCTCTCCTCTCTCCTGTCCCTAGCCGGCCTCTCTCTCTCTCTCTACATCTCATTTTTTTATTCCACCAAATCAAGCTTTCTTAGAAGATCAAGCCTAGAACTAGGCTTGCATGGCTAGGACATGTACCTTGGATTTGATCTTGGAAGATTTTGAGTGAAGAAGTAAGGGTTTGTACAAGATTTGGATACTTGTTTAACAATTTAGGACAATTGTACAAGATTTGGCTAGGAAGAACACAATCCTTGGATGGTAAAAGTACATAGAAAGATCAAGGAAGGTCAAGCAAGGTACAATTCCTTCTTCTTCCTTTCACTTCCTCTCTCTCCCTCTCTCTCTCTCTCTCGGGTTCTCTCTCCCTCTCTCTCTTGGCATTTTCTCTCTCTCTCTCTCTTGGTACAAAGTACACACACATATATATATATATGTGTGTGTACACGTTTTCAAGTTCGGTTCCTAGGGTACTTTCCGCGAAACCCGAGTGGCGACTCTGAATTGCAAGCGTTTCGCCGCGCTTTTCCAAAAGGGCGCACCCGATTTTTATGCTAAAATGGAGATTTTGGGGCGTGTGCCCATAGTGGCGACTCTGCTGGGGACTCATTGCATTAATCTATATTTGGGAATTAATACATAAATGAACAAATTTTTAAAAGTCTGTCAAAACGGAACGCTCCGCGCTGCTAAAGAACGGAATGGTAACGTAACAGGATTCTACATCCGTCCAATCCGAACAGGGGCTTTTACTATAGTTCATTTGTGTAGTTTTCTCCAAATGTTGATTAATAAAAGTGAGCCAAGCTTCAAAAGGCATTTTCCAAAAAAAAAACGTTGCGTTTCTCTCTTAATCATTCTTCGGCATTCTCCATTTGCATCATTGTTGGTCAACCTCGTTGAGGTGTGTTGGGTAATCGGCACAATTTACTGGAGCCCGGGGTCCTCGAACGCCAAACAACCTTGGACGATGATGAGTCATATTACCGTTTGACCGTTGCTTTGCTATACGCGTTGCAGCGGGAGGTATAACGCGGCTCTAGTCAGAGGAACCCTCTTAAGCCAAAACCGGCCTCTACATGCGTACAAAGCACTGGAACCTTTCAAAACTAAGACAGGAACCCACATGGTAGGATTACTTGCATCTAACCCCCATAAACTTTCTATGTGTTACTGCTTTCCCTATCGCATGCTTGTACATACATACATATCGTTTTGCGTAGGAACACGCTAGGGCGGCTTTTAGGTTGTTTTTCTTTCAAGCCTGTCTTATGTCTATTAGGACGCTGCTTGGCCCGATGAAGAGTTGTGCATCTCGATGGTGCACGTTATCAACTTTCACGTTCCTTGAGTCAACGAGACTTTGGGCAATTGAGGCTTTCTAAGTCTTTGTCTAAACCCCATCGAGGTTTCAAACAGAAAACCAGGAACAACAAGGAACATGCCATGATACTCACACCGCCCCGGTTAAAAGTGCTAAACACTTACGGCACTCGAGGCTTCGGCACAGTGCTGCTTACGCCATCTTGGTTACAGTATCATGTCATTAACACCAAGTTGTTACATTCCAAAGTTGAAATTTCGAGAAAGGGATAGCCGAAGACTTAGGCTGTTTTGACATCTCTTAGTGATAGTCGACTCAAACAAGGATACACTGCCGAAAAGAAATCCGAGGACCTTGGCAGCGTCCGAATGTCATAAGGACGGGTTTGTCTGCTAGTTCTAGAGTCTAGGAGGACACCGACGACGTTGACATGTGCATCTTTCCATTGTTTCATTTCTTTCAAATAAATTGCTGCAGGCTGTCACTGAGCTCTTATACTTTACTGTCTAGCCATTGCACCATCCAAATCAAAATCAAGAGCCAAACCTACTTGGGAACGTTCACCGGGTCTGTCTGTGAAAAGATTTGGGTGGGTTTGCTTGTCAGTCCGTCACAACGGAAGCTCAAGGTTGCACTCTGTTAGGGGAGGATTCACCACCATCATCTCTTTTCTCTCCGTTTTCCACATCTCCGAAACTTGTCCAAGTCAAGACAGAAGCTCTCGTCATGGCTGAGACTCCACCTCCGAACCTTGCTACCGTTCTACAAGATATCCAACGCAACATGGCTCTTATGCAACAAAGGGCCGACCGGGCCGATGCTTCCATGGCCAACATCCGTGCCTTGATTGAGGAAAGACTTCCAGCAGGAGGGGGAGGCGAAGAAGAGTGCGAACGCGAGCTCGCAGTCGAAGAAAATCCTCAGCCCGAGAACCCTGCTCCAAATCCAGAAATGGCTGCTCTCATTGCCAAGATGGCCAAACTTGAGGAGTCCGTTTCCAAATCCGAGAAGTTGGGTGCTAGAGCTTTGGACATGGATCATCTCTGCCCGTTCCCAAATGCCAGGTTGCCTGAAAGGTTCAAAATGCCAGACTTTGCAAAGTTTGATGGCACTGGGGACCCTAAAACCCATCTGCTAGCTTATCACAGTGCTATGAAACTACATGGGGTGGAAGAGGAAGCTATGGCTCAACTATTCCCTCAGACTCTCTCCGGTTCGGCTTTTCAGTGGTTCTTATCCCTTGACATTTCAAAGTGAAGAACGTGGGAAGACATTGGTGCCGCCTTCAATGCCCAATACAGTTACAACGCCTAACTCAAGATGACCACTAGGGAACTAGAGTCCATGAAAATGAACACAAAGGAGTCCTTTGCAGATTTTATCAAGAGATGGAGGGGCAAGGCAGCCCTTATGACCGACCGTCCCAGTGAAAAAGATCAGATCCGCATCATTTCTCGCAATTTGCAACCGGACTTTGCCAAGAATCTCGTATTGGTCCAGGGTGCAAGTTTTGAGACTTTCTTTGATTCCGGCCTTGCCATTGAAGAGGCTCTTCAGACTGGTGTCCTGCCAAGGAGTGACACTTCCTCATCTGCCTCTGCCTCTGCGTCAAAGTCCAAGCCCCGTGCCTACACCGGGAATAGCACTGCACTTTTCGGCGGGAACAGCTATGCCAACGCAACCTCTGCTAGCAACAATGCCACCACTCAAAGCTCTAACCACATCGTCGATGTCAACCAGGTTCAAACCCCTCAGAAACCCCGAAACCGCAATCAACCCCGCACCTTCGCCAATTTCAAGGCACCTCTTTCCTCGGTATTGGAGAAGTTGGTCAAAACCGGCCATCTCAGGCCCTTGACTCCAACCCCACCTCCTCAAAATCCACCTCCCAGCCATAACCCTAACCTCTTCTGCGATTATCACCAGATGCCTGGTCATCACACCGACTCCTGCTATCCTCTCCGACACGTGATTCAGGATTTGGTGGACAATGGCACTCTTCCTACCCCTCCTTCCAAGCCCAATGTCATTTGCAACTCCTTACCGAAGCATAACAACTAAGTAAACCAGAT